>OY756208.1:194397578-204397578 GCA_963576795.1 Metopia argyrocephala | reverse complement strand
TTGAGTAAGAGATAAAAAAAAAAGTATTAAAATTTATCCTTTAGTTTTTTTATTTATACATCTATCAGGTCTTTCATTAGGAGATTCTTTAAATTTATAAATCGAAGTTTTCTATTAATTTGAAAGACCTATTGATGGCATTAATTTTCCGTGGTTCTGACCCCTAAATCAGACTGAATTTAATCAATAGCTTACATGAAGTAAGCTTTGGAAGTCGATGTGGTTTGTGGCTTATTCGCCCATACCAGCAATTTAAGAAAACCCCCCAGAAAAAAAAAGAATCAAAGTGTTTAAATCGCACGATGTCAGTAGCCTACATGTACGATATTCATTCCTCCAAATGAGAGGTGCAGAATGTTCAATGTGTCAGTAACTGTGTGCCAATACATGTCGTTGGTAACCATATTATCTAATTCAGAACAAAAATAAGTTGAAATCATCGACAACTAGCACTCGCCGTTTATCATCACAGAACATCAACTTCGATAAAAACCTTTAATACTTGAAAGTGTTTTTGGATGGAATGATATCCACAGTATAAATAACAACTTTTTTGAAAAGTTATAACTGTCCAAAGTAAGAATTCCATATTGGAAGACCCTGTATATAAAATTAATTGAATTAAAATCATTTTGTGTAATATTTTTTCACATATTAAATACTAAAATATTATATAAATTTTTTTTAAAGCAAAAGCTTAGTCATGTGTGTATCAAATAAATTTTCTTTTTTAGATAAACAAAAAATAAATTTACAAAAAAAAGAAGTATTTAATATCAACACCTTAAAGTATGTAGAATGTATTTAATTTATTTATAAAAATAAATTTTTCTTATACACTTTACTTTATACCTAAATTTGCAAGTTTATATGTATATAAAACTAATTCATGTTTACAATTTTTTTTAAATCAACAAAAGTTCCTAAAAGTAGGCTATAAAAAATTTATTGGAATAAAACAAAATATTATATATTTTCTTTTTGGTTCTTATCAAAACATGAATTTCTTTACTAAAAAAAAAAAATTTATTTATAAATTTTAAAGCCTAAATGTATGCTTGCATAAATATCTTTAGTTATAGTTTTCATTCATTCATTTTCATTTTTAATTTTTGCTTTACTTAATAAACTATTTTATATTGCTTCAGTTTATTTTTGCAATAAAACTCCTAAAACTATGCTCTGGTATTTGTTTTCTACTCTTATAAGAGATTTAAAAGAAATTCCTTAACAACTGGTAAATTTTAGAAACGAAAAAAATTATATTTATAAAGATAAAATTGAAAACATTTATGTATATATTTTATTAATTAAAAGCAAGTCTAAAAAAAGTAAAGCCTATATTAAAACAAAAAATCTGAAACTGAAACCATATTATGAAACAATTGCTAAACATTTTGAAAGAGTTTTTAATCTTTTTGTAAATTTATTATTTAAAGCCTTGAAAGTATGCATTAAACAAAAATAAAAAGAAATGTTTTATATTTTTAAAACATAAAATGTTTTTTGTTGTTAAAGCTGCTGAGAGTTATTTGAAACGATTTATTTTTGTTTGGAAAAAATGTTCTTTAACATATTGTTTTAATGTTAAAGCGCCTAAATAATGCCTTTACTTTCAAAAACAACACAAATAATAACTTATTTTTAGAACTTTTGTTTTATTAGATTTCTTTTTGTTTTCTTCTACTTTTTATTAAAAATTCATTATGTTTAACAAAAGTACTTTTAAAACAAAATAACAAAAAGTAAAAAAAAAAAAATTGTATATTGAAAAAGAAAATAAATCATGTTTTACATCATTTATCACTCTCTATAGCAGCTGGTGTATATAGAAATCTATTTGCACACAGTTACTTTTCTTTCTATTCTTATTATTATTGCTACTGTTGCTAACATGTTATAAGAAATATAATGTGTTGACAACATTAAATGTCATTGTGTTTATATATAAAGAAAAAAAAAAGAAAAAATTGCCAGGATATTAAATGGCAATCATGTAAATACTAATAATATGCCTCTACATACTCTACTTTAGCCTCTTCTCTTTTTCTGTCTTTCTTTTTTTTAATTTTATATACTTGTGTCTTAAAGAGCCTCTTTATTGAAAACTGTGTATGTGTGTGAGAGTATTAGAGTGTGAGCAGTAATGAAATAAAGGTGTTACACAAGAGTTAAAAATAAGGCGCCTACAAAAAAGTATTAAAAAGGGGTATACTTTTGGGGGTGTATAGTTAATTTAAAAAGTATGTTGATTACGTTTTTTATATGTAAGTTTATTTTTTAATAAAAACTATTTGTAAACTTAGTTTTTACTTTAGTACTGCTTGGTGAAGAACTGTTAGAAACCGGCAAAAAGATAGTTTTTAGTGAATTGCTAATTTTATTCAAACCATTAGAAAGTATGTATTTAAAATTTAGAAAGATAGACATATCTGTCCTTGCATATATTAAAAAAAAATAGACGAAAGTGAGTTTGGCACTAAACGCGGCCAAAACTTTAAAATAAACTTCCATGTCAGTGGTGGAGCCCGAACTCTCTTGTGAAATGAAATACTAAGCGGTAGACCCCTACTAAATGCTGTGCATTGTATTGGCATTTTTGGAAAGGGCAGTATATATATCTATTTTCCGTTATATTATTATTAATTAAGGGCCTTAGGAATTAGACAAATTGTTGTGAATTGATCATTCAAAAGCCAGTGTTATACCTTAACCCTTAAATGATCAACAGCAATTGCCTCAAAGTTGCATGTTGATTGTGTGGTGAGTGTCTTCGCTAAGTAGATTTGATAGGTTTAGCTGTTATCTGCTATTTCCCAATAGGTGGCGCTTTTCTCCTGATCATTCGTTTTTTTGTTGACATTGGTTAAGGTGGAATAGAGTGGAATGTCCGGGATTGGTTTATTTGTAGATGGTCTTATTGGTGGGGAGGGCGGAAGGGGGCAACCTTTTATTTTTAAATTTTAATTTTGAAAAAACCGCAAAATATTTGTTGCATTTTTAATCTTTGCTGGGATTTGAATGTGGGCCATTTGAGTATTTGTGCGAGCGCTCTAACCACTATACCACGCACCAGATCTGGTCTTGGTCATACTAAAGCCATATTTGGCTTTCAGGCTATAGAATATTTAAACTATTCGAGGTTTAAATATTTGAATAAACATATTTGTTAAAATTAATCGAAAATGTGCACGCTCGAGCATTAGCACTAGTTTCTAGTTTCATAATGAGTAATATTCTATAATTTCAAGCTTTAGAAAAATTTACGGCTAATGATGTATTCGCTTAATCATAATGTTCGTTGGGTTATATCCTGCCCCTAAATATCCCTTTCTGGAAGTGTCTGTAAATTTTTTCTATTTTATTATTATTTTGTGTTTTCTATTGGTGTCGGAAAGTAATAAAAAACTCGTCTTTTACTTTCGTATTCCAGTTCTTTTTTTTCGCGTCAACACTTGGCGTCGTAAGGGAATAAATGAAAAATTCTTTTTTTTTATTTTTTGTTAAGTTTTTCCTAATTTTTCGCTTTCTTATTTTGTACACCCTTCAACTCTTTTTTTTTTTTTTTTTTTTTTTTTTTTTTTTGTTTTGGCGTGAGTGAAAATATCGACTGATGTATGTGTTTAAAATGAATTTTGTTTTCACTTAAATTTTTGGCACTTTTAATGTTTTACCATTATCATGTGGAACTAAGCAGAAGTAGTAAGGAGTCTGACAGTAAATGGCACTCTTTTCACCTTGAAAGCTGGTGTTTTGTATAAGAACACTTTTTTTCATTTTCTTTGTATCAATTATATATGTTGCGCATCTACCATAACTAAAAGTTTCTAAAGGTTCTAAACACAAAACAATTTTATTATGATTCTAAAAGGTGCCACAATATAGATTTTATAGCACAGACCTATGCGTGAGGGTTGCAGTCCATCTTGGATCTATTGAAAATCTTGTATCTGTTAAGTAGATTGGTGAGTGTGATTTATTGCATTGTTTTAAAAATCTGAAGCACTTGTATAAAAGCTCGTTTTTGTTCTCTAATGCCTCTTCGTTTAAAAACAAATATGTAAACCTTTTGTTACAACCCACCGTGTACAGTACATATAATAATTTCTGATGTTAATATTTCGACACTGTCATACATCAAAATATATATATATATATATATATATATATATATATATATATATATATATAAAAACGAAAAACTTTGTTCTATTCTTAACGTCATAAAACTTTTCTTATAACCTGACACAACAGGATGAGTTTCTTATTAAGCGTGTGCGTAAGGGAAGGGTTTTTGTTTCTGTTTCTTTCATCATCTTTTATGAATTATGTTTGACACTTTATTGTATAGATGTTTTGTAATAAATTTTTGTTTTTTTGTTTTAAGTCTATGGGTTCGTATGTAGTTGCTCTCAACTAGCATTTCGAATATTGTTTTTTCAAAAGTCACCTTGTAGAGTCTATTTCATAAGAAAAACTAATTTATCATCAGGAGAATTCTAAACGAGTCTCACTTGTTTAAAATACAATTTAAATTGTATAGTAATCGTATATCGATCATTCAGATGTTTAAAACATAACTAGCAATGAGAGCACTCAAGAGCCGAAATCCAATCGGCTTTACTTGTAAATAGGATAGAGTCGAAAACAATCAACAGGTAAATGTATATTTGTTTGTATCATATTTTTCTCGTCTAGATGATTGAAGACAGTTTGTTTAAAAACAGATTATACATTTTTTTTTTATTGAGACCAATATTTAATGGTAAACCCCTACTAAATGCTGGGCATTGTATTGGAATTTTTGTGAAAGAACAGTACATATATTATTATTATTAATTATATTATTATTAAGCGCCTTAGGAATTAGAGACATTGCTGTGAATTGATCGTTCAAAGGCCAGTGTTATACCTTCACCCTTGAATGAACATCAGCAATGGCCCAATCGTTGCATGTTGATTGTATGGTGAGTGCCTTCACTAAGTAGGTTTTTAGCTGTTATCTTTTACTTTCCAATTGGTGGCGCTTTTCTCTTGATCATCCGTTTTTCGTTGTCAAAGGTTAAGGTGGGATAGAGTGGAATGTCTGCGAGCGGTTACTTTGTAGATGGACGTCTTGGACACTGTAAATTTCGTTCAACTTGTTTCTATTTACGATCGCACTCTAAGTAGACTGATTGTTGGATTCTAACTCTTACACAGTTTTTATTTATAAATAAATAAATGTCTACTAGAGTTTTGTTCAAATTTGTTAGACCGACGAGTGAGGATACAAATCCCACAAATACCAATGGAGTTAGTAAATTATTTCTAATATACGTTCTAAAATCTATTGTAATGAAAAAAATATATATATATATATCAGTGAGTGTTTCCTCGAAAGATTTTCCTCGAAAATATATTTCAGAAAGAAAAAAGAAAAAAAAAAACACAATAGTTAATATCCGTTATAGAACACGAGGGCAACCAATCGGTTATTTCATCCACTACATATGCGCAAATTGTCAATTTGAAATTAGGATCGATCGAAGAACCTATCGTAAAAACACACATGGTAGAGGATGTTACAGCCAAACAATCCATCATGCCAGTCACCTTAGTCGAAGGCACTGAAAATGTGGGTATAGCAAGCATCTTCTGTAGTTTCCTTGAGACAAAGGTGCCTTGCGAACCAGGGTCCACCAGCGCTCGAGCCGTACATCTATTATCACCAACGTGCACTACACAATTTACCGAGCCCAGAAGAATCGTAGACTTAGTGTTTGCTCCTAGATGTGTAGTGCAAGTGTGAAGATTACGGGCCGCTGCGGAGGTCGAAGGGTTTAAATTCAACGGGGGTTGTGTTTTACTCGGGTTAAAACTATGAGATGCAGATCTGTTTACACCAGAATCCGTCGGACGCTGGTGTGCATTACTGGCTGAGCCATTTGATCCAGCATCTCTATGAAGCAAAGAGTGATGCTTCATTTTACATAATGAGCAAACATAAATACTTTTACAATTTTTAAAAGAGTGAGATGTTGCCAGACAATTCGTGCAGCACTTAAGTCTCCTTACAGTCGACAATCTGTCTTCAACATTTTGGCCTAAAAAGGTAGGACAAAGTCTTATGGGGTGAGTTCCCTGGCAGAGAAAACAACGACAAGCTGACCGTAATGTGTCAGTCCTTGTGGTAAAACTTTGAACTTTTTCTGAATCATTTAGTGATTTCCTCGGGGGGCCAAAATTAAAATTTCTTTTTGTGTTGAAAGGGGCAATGTTCTTATCTTGGTTTCGACAGGGTTGAGCTTGAGATTGTCTTATATCAGCAATCGATTCAAGGGTTTTAAAATGAGCCGTTAAGAAGGCGTCCATATCCTCCCACGTCGGAGACTGTTGTAAATGCCTTTTCGATTGCTCCCAGAGACTTAGAGTATGCTCAGGCAACTTTGTGGCGCAAATATAAACTAATATCACGTGATAAAAAACTTCAGGTGTCACCCCAAGTAAGGACAAATTTGTTACGCAATCGTTTATGGAGCGTTGAAGATTTTTAATATTGGGGCCAGATCTATGAGTAATGGGTTTAATATTCAAAAGGGTTCGAAGCTGTTCGTTAATAAGGGCGCTTTTGTTTTCATAAGTGTCTACTAATCTTTTCCATGCAATTGCATAGCCATCATGGGTCAACGGGACAGTTTGTATGATGTCACGAGCTTCCTTAGCAGTCTTCTGCAGTAAATAATACAATTTTTGTACTGGGGTTATATGGGGGTTATTACCATACAACGCTGAGAACATATCTCGAAACGATGGCCAATTCTTATAATCGCCATAAAATATAGGGGTACCACAAGGGGGTAAATTTATTACGGGGGCTGAATTTATATGAAATTCTCTCGACTTCTCCACTTGCGCAGCCGATTTCAAATGATCCATTTGGGTTGTGATCAAAGAAATTCCCCTAGTATATGTGGCATAAGAAGCCATATAGCGCGCTTTTACCTCCATTATTTGAGGATTTTTAACCTTATCGGCCTCAATCAACAATGAGTCGTATGTTGACCGAACAGCTTCCCATAAACGATCTAGTTCTTTCTCATGACTACTCAGCGAACCGATGCGATGATCCGCTACTGGGATATCTGCGACATAAGCCTCAAAATCGGCCAAACGATCCGCGTTACGAATAAATGCAGTCATATCCATTGTCGATCGCAATTTATAAGGACTAATGTTGACAATAGATAAATGAGCACGGGGTTAGAAAAGTAAAAGTTAACACGAACTATTGAAAAAATTAAAAAATCAATCGATTTGAAAAAATAACCGATATACTTATCACGGATAATGGGTACACGAAAAAACAGTTCGTAAATGCGTCACACAAAAAAACGATAAAGAAAATATAGTATATGTGCGTATAAAAAATATTTCAATACCGCGATATATTTTCAAAGGGGTTAAAAAAAATGTATTAAAAAATATGGGTTAAATAAAATTAAAATATTAAGGGTTAACAAAATTCAAAGTGTGTTTATACTTATAAAAATTAGAATTGGCCGGACCAAGAACACTATCTATCGACCAATTACAATATAAAACACTTTGTCAGAAAAAATATATAAAAAATTGTACAAAACACTAGTACTGCTCTAAAATAAATACGAGTACTCACTTCGGGTATGAAGAAAAATAAATAACTTTCGTCAAAAGATATTTTAATTTAAAGCGACAAAATAAATAATAATTAATTAAATTCGTTAATGAAAAACTTAATTAAAAATTAT
The DNA here is from genome assembly GCA_963576795.1 of Metopia argyrocephala. Taxonomy (NCBI): domain Eukaryota; kingdom Metazoa; phylum Arthropoda; class Insecta; order Diptera; family Sarcophagidae; genus Metopia; species Metopia argyrocephala. The sequence continues at coordinate 204,389,809 of OY756208.1, read as the reverse complement.
ATAAAAAAGGGGTTAAAAATAAATATATTTATTTGTCACTTTAAATCATATAGTACTCGATTTATTCGAATAATTAAACCTGCAGCACTAATTGGTGAGCGACAATATAAAAAGAACGGAGTAGAAAAAAAAGAAAAACAACAAACACACTGGGTAAATCAAATGGATCAGAATATTGTCAAACGTGGCTCTAAAGCAGTGATGTCCACTACTACATAAACACACTTGCGCTTGTGTATGAAGCAGAGAAAAGACTGCTTACTTCTACCAGAAATGGGAATGTTCGAATTACTTTCTGTTTATAACTTCATAAATATTTCTTCATAATTCTGAGTAAAGTACGTAATCGATTGTCAGATAGACATGTGACCGATCTATTTAGAATAAAGGAGTACCGAGGTCACATAAATTTGGAGAAAATAATGATTAATTATTTCAGTTAAATAAAAATTATACAAATAATATGCACTATCCAACCCTGCACTATGTTGGAGAGAAGCTAAAATATTAAAAGAGCAAGAGTAACAATATTTCTTTTTATTATGTACGTGTTTGACTTCGACGCAAGCAGAATTTGTTTTCCTATCACGCGTGATAGGGAAAGAGAATTGTGGACATCACTGCTCTAAAGGAACAAGATGCCTCTAGATGCAATTTTTTCTCGACAAAACTGTCTTGTAAAAACAGTAATTGAACTTATATTCTGGCTTTTCAATAGTGTGATGAGTGAACTTAAAGTAAAAGTTAAAAAAAAATTGTTCGTGGTCGGTTGGGTTATTTATAAGTTACATTTGAAAAATTATTTGAAAAAAAGAAGAAAAGAAAAAAAAAATTAATCTGAACACAGACATTAAATAAATGACAAAATTAGTCAGTTTTTTGCTGAAAAAGTGTCATAAATTACTCGACAAAGAATCGTTAATGACCCAAATAAGACTGATAAATGACTAACAAAAGGTCCAAAAGAGACAATAACCACCATCAGGCTATGGTCAAAAATGACTGTAAACTAACAAGAAAAAGAAATCATAAATGAAATCTTTAGAATAGTCTCCCTACAAACGTCTCTCATATATTAAAGAAAAAAAATTGAGCGCCTCTTCTGGCTTTTTAATCACGCAAAGGATTTGCAAAAGCGACACAAATTTGATTAATAATTCCAAAAAAATGCTAACTGGGTTGTTGTATTTTGTTTTGTTTTTTTATACTCGTATGACTCTTCTTTTCTAACATCTTTTACATTTTATTTTCTGTTTTTGCTTTGGTTTTTACTGTACTAGTTGATGTTGAAAAGATTTGTTGAACAAGAAAAAGTTTTAATAAAAAAACACAAGGATGTTCTTGTATATTAGAAAATAAAAATCTTTAAAAAATTTTCATAATTTCATATAAAATGATTCATACATACATGTACCCACACATACATACATACGTTCATGTAAACTATTATTTAGTTTTTTTTTGCTCTCTGTGTATAAAAATATATCCATCTGACAATTACCACTCAGACGTACTTGAAGACAAACAGTGAGTGACTAACTAAGTAGACGATTCTATAGAAAAGTGAAAAAAAGCCGCTGTTTGAAGGGGGAAACAAAAAGAAAAACTTAAAATTAAAATTCATTTTTTAAATTCATTATTATTGTTGTTGTTGCTTTTTTCTCATACAAAAGTCGTTATGCTGTGCTTTTATAGTTTAACTAACGAATAAAGTGACAACAGCTTTAAATGACTAAAACAAAAAAAAAAAAATAAAAAATTTAATTTAACGCCAAACTGTCATGACAACAGTCATACTTTGCCTTGGCTTACTATAAAGCATAGAAAAAAAGGAAATTATTAACAAACAAAAAAAAACAAAAAACTATTTTCAGCAAAGAATATTTTATTTTACAAGTACGAGTACATTTATTTCTTTTTTAAGTTAAAACATTGACATGTGCTTATAATAAAAAAAGTACATATAGAAATCCTCTTCTTCTTCTTTTTCTTCTTCTTGTATACTGATGTTATAAATAAATATATCATTAATTTTATTTAAGTTTGTCTTGTGTAGCAAATGCTCGCAAAACTTATTAATATTCGTTTAAAAAAATTGTTATTCTTTTTGTTTTCGAACTGCTGCAGCGTCAAAAGAAAAGGAATTTTAATAAACTTTCCGTTGAAATCCTTATTTACCCCACTTTTCTGGCAACAAAATAATAATACTGTACGAGTATGACACTTTAATAAGAATATAAGCACAACCAAACAAAGGCTTAAAGAGAATTTATAATATAATGACAGCCCTAAATTAGACAACATATTATTACACAGCAAGTAAAAGTTTAGCTCTGACGTACGTTTACACTGTTTTTTTTTTTTCTTAGCACAAAAGTATTGTATATTCTTTTTTAGAAGCTATAAATAAAAAGCAGTTTTTTTGTCTAAATTTGTATGCCCTTTTTATAAAATATACGAAGAAAGTTAAAAAATTTTTTCTTTACATATGCCAGTGTACTGTTTTTACCTGGGTGTAGGCTATTCTTATTTCGCTCCTGCTTTCTAGATGCATTGATGGAGCTATTCTTCTATGATATAAGAGCAATTATCAGGGTTATTGAGCTTTCGGGCTGGCTTGCAGTGTAGCTTAGAACAAGCCTTTTATGTGATTAAAGACACCCATTGAATACAGCTAGATGATCATTACAGAGACATCGTCTCGTATGGTATTACAAAAGGCCGCTATGTGTACTTAAGTGAGCAGTTACAGTCAATGAATTTGACGGTCAAGCCCTGATAGTGTTGGCAGACTGCTCAGCCCTTTAATAATTTGCTGCAGATGTACTCAGTGTTTTGATTGCTGTTTAGTCTTTGAGTTTTTTTCATCTGTTTGCCGTTAAAAGTTACCAACTTTTACAAAAAATAGTGCAGACCCTATAGGCTCACTGCCAAAGACATCTGTAAAGGGATTATAGAGTAACACCTGTGAACCAACGCATATATAAAGTTTTTTATGTTCATATGTTTCTATTAAAGGTCATGTAGCCGCTGGACTACATTATGCAATATTCAGAATTATTCAGAATTGATTATAGAGTAACACCTTTGAACCAATGCTGTTTTTCAAGTTCATATGTTTCTATTAAAGGTCATGTACTCTATTCAGAATTGTATACAAGTCTTTTATTAAAGTGAAGTTTTTGAGAATTTACAGCGTAACGTACTCTTTTGGGCAACTTAAGTCATTGACATATATACGAGATACAATTGTTTAACCACCACCACCAGTAACCATAATTAACAATTTCTTCATATTAGTAGTGCATTTATGACTATGAGTTTTATTGAAACCATTAATTTTGCTCCATTTTCTCTTACACTGCCTGTCGAACAAAACCCATATACTAGTCCAAGTAAAGGAAGCTAATATTGATCTGTCACAGCAAATACAAAAAACGTAACTGTCTTCAAACTGAGCTCAGAACGCTACTGTAACTGAAATGTCTCAAAAGTTGTATGATTCGTAATAAATCTGTCTCTCGAAGAACTTAAAGATCTTTTTTAAATAAATCTAATTTTTAATAAAATTTATTAAAGGCTCAACCAAAAAGATCAAGATTGCTAACCCAGAACAATGGTTTTTAATACTTTCAATAAAAAAAAGAGTTAAGCGAAAACTTTCAACTAACATTTTTCCACTTAAAGTAGGCAAAACAAAGTTTGTAGTTTCAATAACAATTGTAAAAAATTTATAGAACTTATTACTGTCGAGGCTATACAAAAGAGTAGCGAAGTGTGTTAAGATCACTAATGATATATGTATGTAATGAACAGCTGATAGAAGATTTAGATAAATGATTTTCTCCTTAAGATAAGCAACATAATTAGTATTTTGTATAATCTTAAACTGTAAGTGAATTTGCAGCAGACAAATATTTAGATTTAATAAAAACAATCTTACAACGATAATTATTTCAGTTGAGAAATCCTCCCTTTTAGGGAATTTTGCTTAAAGATGTAATATTAAACTTTGAAATATTTATTTGGAAACATGAACAAAATTCTTGAGTACCAATGCATTTATTAAAAAAATTATTTTTTGTTTTTTTTTTTGCATAAGAAATCAGACCTTCAACGCATCTATGTTAACAATTTAAAGTTGTCAAACTTTTGTTCTCATACAAAAATTCAAAATGCTTTTTAATATTAATAACTTATATTTACTTAATATTGTATTAAGAAGAGCCTTTCCCCCTTGTCATATGCAATATAATATTCCGTTTTATGACATTAATGCAATTAAATTTTTTTTTATGAATTTTTGTTTTTAATAATATTAAAATGAAAGTGCTACTCTATAAGCAATTAAAAAGTTAAAACCTAAAAGTATGCTAGTTTTTGATTGAGCTTTTATATGTAATTATCGTTTACTATAAGTATTATTAAATTAATTAAAACTTGAGTTTTTTTTTTATATTCTACTTTTTAGCAAAATTATAAAGTTTTTTCGTTATGTTGCTTGCAATCAAGCTCAGCACATCTGATATATCAATTTAAAAGCAAAAGTTTTTCTTTTTTTTTATTTCTTCAAAAATTTTTTTTTTCCTCTTTATTAAAATATATTCTAAATATAAATTTATAAATGAAGTAAAACTACAAAGAGGAACAGAGAGCAAAATTTCAAGTATAGTTTAATGTTAAATTGAAAAAACCATGGATGTGTGTGTATGTGCAAACGAGGCAAAATATGAATAAAAAAGTGAAGTATAAATTGCAGGGAGTTGAAATACTTTTTAATGCATGAAAATACAATTTTCAAGAGTAAAAACTAGAACTGTTGATGATGAAGATCAAGTATCTGTAAAGAAGAAGAAACATTATTCAGGCATAACATATAAAAAAAGTAAGCATACCTTTAGGAGAAAAAAAAATATACACAAATTATTAAAAAAAACAGAGTTTAAATTCTTTACGAAATCAACATCATCAGTACAAACGAATGGTAAATGTCAAAGACATATTTTACCTCCTTTTAGTTTCTCCAGCACTTTTAATGGTTCACCCTGCTGATGTGTTAAAAAAAAACCAAAAATAACACAAATAAAAAGGAAAATATTTCTATGAACATAAAAACGAACGCATTACTATGCAAATACACTTGATTGAATATATATTGAAAAGGAAAATATGTTTTTCTTTACATTTTCAAGTATTTTTCTGAAAAAATAAAAACTTTTTTTTTCTTTACAATCATGAGTATATTTCGAAATCATTGAAAATAAATTGTATGTCATGCCATCACGTACTAAGTTTGTATAAATATGTATGTTTTGTTATTTTTTCACGTTTATATAATTTTTTTTTTTCTATAAATTTTATTTTTTAAATTATTTTTTAATATCTTAATAATTAAAAATTCCAGCACATTTTAATGGGTTTCTTTAAATAAAAAAAAACAGAAAAACAAAAAATATTCATAAATATAAAAGTATTTATAAAAATAGAAAAAAATGTTGTTTTCTGTTGGCATTGTTTCTACAATTCATTATTGTCTCTGGAGTGTTTGTCGATTGTTTACCCCCAGTGTTAATGAAGGCAAAACACATCGTACAGAAGGTAAAAAATCTTTAATACACTTGACAGAGCCAGCCATAGGACAAAAGAAATTGTATTTAAATATGCAAAACATCTACTCCATAATCAATATATAAATTTATAAGCACCTTTAAAAAAAAAAAAAAAAAATACTAGAGAGCATAATACTTTATAAGTACAGTATAAACTCAATAACAGATATAATACGATAAATAGTTTACAAGGAATTTTGAACTCATGATTTCTTCAGTTTCAGTTTTAGAAACTTTAAGTCCTATAAGAGTAGCCAAATATTAAAAAAACCAAACAGGCAATATAAGCCAAATTAAAAAGAAAACTACAGCTTAAAGACTTCTTTTGTTTAATATTTGAGGTTCTTAGCATCACATCTTGTGTATTACGCGCTAAATTTCTTTAAGTGTTGGATTGTAAGTAAAATGGGAACTACAATTATAACTTAAAAAATTTTTTTTTTCCTTTCAATAAAAAAAAATACTTGAAATGTTTTATTGCAAAAAAAAAAATTGTAGAATCATTGCTTGTAAAATAAACAGCCAAGAACGATGAAGATATCTGATGTTTTGTAAAAGTATTAATGCACACAACCCAACAAACTTTGTGAAGTTTTAAGAAAAAATTTTATACAAAATTTAAAATGAACATTTATTAGCAAATTTCTTAAGTCTACCTTTAATGTTCACAAGTTTAAAATCCCAAATTACAAGTTAAAGACCAATTCTAACCAAAACTTTAAAAGTTCTATTAAGCCTATAAAGCAATCGTTTTTTTCATGGAATAGGAAAGAATAGAGTAAAAGGTTTGTTACACAAAACTCAATTAAGCAGGCATTGCGATTCCAACATACTTTAAATTTAACCAGTTATTTCTGATTAACTGGTCTTGTTAATAAATTTTACTTACAAAGCATAACTTCCTAAATTCTGCTAAAAACCAGTGTAAAAACTCAAAAAACCTGCCAATGTCATAGAACGAAACTTTCCAACTATGGAGAAAGGGCAAACCAAATGAGAGAATCCTACGTGGATATATACATAAGTAGAGATGGAAATTTCTATATGAAGTGGAAATTAGTCTCTTCTTTATATAGCGATTTGCCGCTTAAGCAGGAATCATTTGTAGGTGAGCGTAGTCTCTGCATGTCTATCTATTCTGCAATAACCATTGAGAATAAAAACATCATCTGTAAAGATATGACTACGATCAAGCCAGAAAAAGTTGCCTAGTAATCATCAATTTGACAGAGCTTTTACCTGTTTTAGAAGTTCACCAGGCGCATAATTTGCTGCTTTTTTACTATGACGGGGGCGTCCAACCGGATGTATACCAAACTTCATCCCTTTAGCTATATTTCGGAGGAAAAAATATTTTATTTAATTTGTAGTGTATGATACTAAATGTTCAAATAATTCTTCTTTATATTTTAAGTCATTAGTTAAACTCTAATAAGCATTTAAAATTATTTTTAAAGTTGCCCGAAAATATGCTAGTTTTTTACTACTCTTAGCACTAGTCTTACAAAAGCTCTGAGAGTAACTGATTGCAATGAACAAGCTTTCTCAAGTCTATCGTTCGGGGTCGACCTTAAACTGTAAATCCCGGTATTATTGGATACAATTTGACACACGCAAAAAAGGGTGCTGCGAGAAGCAAGGCCATAACTATGACACAGGATTGTAATGGCCCATTATTTATGTTTGCAATGGCACCAGTTGTCTGTTTAAAACAAAAATAAATGAGTACGGACAAGTTTACTTCTGTTAAAATTCGAAATCGTGTGCAAGAAAACCTCTTAAGGACCGAAAGTAAATAGAACAGAAATGTTCTTTAATTTGCTTTTTTATTTTCAAAAATAGTTTTTGCTCTCAAAATCGAAAAAATTTACTGAAGAGTTATTAACTTCTTAATATGGCAGTCTACGGCAGAGTTATGATAATTCGTTAGTTTTAATTTCTGTAACCCGTTAGGCTAAGGTCCTCAATTTTAAATATAAGACCTCGATAACATAAGTATTTTCATATATTAAAACCCTGCTTCATATTAGAAGAAGTGTTGTCTATGTATTAGCGGGTCGATGTACCCAATTTTGTTGCTTTTGAATTTAAATCAATTCTCGGCTAGTAATGCGTGTATTTTATAGAGTGACACAAGTTTTAATCGTAATAAAGCAATGTAGTTTCTGCCATGTGACCGCCACGGCTGGCGCGTAGAAAGCGCAATCTAGAAAACCAACTTTCAACAACTTTTCATAGTAATTACTCCGCCTGGGATGGCGCCCAAAACTGTAATTTTCTGTGGATGCAATGGTGTTTCGACAAAAGCTTATGGATTCTCCTCACTCCAATTACAACAATTCTGCTTATTTACGTACCCATTCAACCAGATATTGGCTTTATCGGAAAATAAAATTTGAGTATGACGAATAGAACAATTTTTTTGATTAAAAATATCAAAAATTTTCACGCGTTGCTCTGGTATAAGTCGATTCATATAGAAATTTCAAAGCAAACTTAACAAAAAGCAACTATCAGCTGTTAAGTAAGTGGTCCAATAAAGCAGTGATGCCAACTCAAAGTTGTGACATTCTATAAATAAATAAAAATATTTTATTTATATGCAATTCCTTAAAAATTATGACTTTAATGTATAAAAGAAAGCTCGAAGGACTATCTTATGTTTAATTTCAGTAAGTATTATTGTGTTTTTATGTATAAGTATGTTTTGCTGGGTTGTCGTCATTTTTTTTATTTATATATGCAGGCATGATTTAAAAAAGAAAAACAATATTTTTATTTTCTTTGTTGCCCCTGCATATGTATATTTTATTGTCTGCGTATGTACTTTATTGTACTGTGGTGGTACTTTGTTACTGGCACTAGTTTATGGTCGCAATAGTTTATTTTGCTTTTTGTTGTTGTTGTTGTTGTTTGATAGAGTTTATGAGCCTCAGGGGTAGTTGAAATCATGTTTAGAATTATTAAGTGGGTGGCACATACTTTCACGCATTTATTTTCTACTTGCAACTGCCACTACACACTGTCAATACACCGGGTAAACAGATACTCAAGAAGTTTTGTATTATTTTATTGTGTTCATAGTATTCTCAAATGATACCTGTATATATCTGTATGTATAAATATATATACTTGTTGGTGGTTATATGGCATGAGTATTATGTACGAGAGTATATATTTACGTTTAAACCATAGATGGCAGTTATATTACTTATATTTTATTTTTTTAGATTTTTATAATTTTTATTCTCGGTTTTTTTTTTTAATTTTTGCCACATTGAAAAAGGAAACCGTATGAACATAAAAGGGAAAACGTACGAAAAGTTTAATGAACCAAACGTGCCAAAATTACAAAATTATAATAATTTGTTGAATAAAAGATAAATATAAATGGTATGACTGGATGGATTGTACGTAAAAGTGCCCATGAAAAAAAAAAACAAATTAAAGAAAAACGAGTATATTTTTATTGTCTTAAAACATATTTATTAATTGTTAGATATTGTAAATTTTTATAAATTAAAAAAAAACCAGCTTCCATGGGGTATAATTAAACAAATTCAACTCAATTGTACTATTAAGCAGATGGTATATAAGAAGATAAGTTCTTTTTCTTATAAAAAATTTATAGAAAATAAATTTCTCTCTATTTCTTAATAATAAAAGAATAGTTTTTTTTAATTTAAAATTTTTTTATATTGTTTTTCTTGCAAATAAAGCATTTCACATATTGAATTTATCATAAAAAAAATGGTCCAGTAAAAACTAAATATTTTTGGTCTCTATGCTGATTTTTGATATATATTATGGGTGTTTCCATGACAGTATTAAAAATGTTTGCTCTATATTTTCAACATAAACAAGTTTTCTCACGCATCTCATTATTGTCCATGTATCTCATGTGTAGTCTTTGAGCAATTTATAATGACCGAATTCTGTTTTATTCTTTAAACTCGTACAGACGTCAGTTATCGTATGAAACGATTTTAATAGATTGATTAAGTGCACAAGTACATAATTGGCCATTACCACCCTGTTTTTCGGTTACGGCATAGCTTCTCGCAGCACTTATATTGTGTGTGTCAATTTTTATCAATGAGAACAGGGACCTACAGTTTAAAGTCGAATCCGAATTACAGACTTGAGAAGCTTCTTCATGGCAATCAGTTACTCCCAGAGCTTTTGTCAGAAGACTGCTAAGAGGTAGTTGCCGAAAGATATATTTTTTCTTTTTTTTCATATTTCTTTTTATCAAGATGTTAGAGCTGAGGTTTCAACCCGGTGCTATTATCTCAGTAAGCCAACACACTAACCACTAGACCACGGCGACCTCTTGTATATTTAGTATAACCAGAAAAACTAATTTTTTGTTCGGTACAATAGTTGTTCTTTAAGCTATGTGATGCCAACACCCAGCAGAAAATAGTGCTTACCAGTAAGTTATTATGTAAGGGAGAAATTGTAAACAATCACTTTCTCGTTCACATCAATAATGCATAATTTTTATATGTAATGAGCAGCTAAAATGCAATAGAAACGCAAATTTATTGAAACCAGTAAGCAAATAGTACAAAAAATCAAAACTCATACCTTATCCTGTAGCATTTTTGGAAGCTTTAAGGTATGAATAAACAATATAATATTTCCATTATTGCTTACAATTTTATTTATTGCTTCCAAATCTTAAACAAATTTTCTGTTTGGTAATTGTTATTTAATTTGTAAACCTAAAAGCAAAGGTGTTAACTTGAAATCTGAAATAAGTTAATGCAACGCACTTAAAGGCAAATTGAAAATTATACTCATAATTTGGTAGTCACGTAGTCCATAGTTGTTTATATCTGAGCTACTGGCCTGTTTGTTATCATAAATGTTTCGATTGCCAAATTTATTAATTTTACTTATAATTTCAAAAGCTTATTAGTTAGATGTGTGATAACACTTTATTGAGCCGGTACTACATTGTAAAATAATTCTTGCTAACAATGAACTTTGTTTTGATTATTTTACACTAAAATTATCGACTATTTTAGTGTTTTAAAAATAGTATCTTACAAAATTCTCAAAAGTGTAGTTGCTCTTTTTTGTAAGTGAATCATTCATACATAAAATTAATGGCTTAAGTTAACTTAACAATGGACTAAGGGGCAAACACAGGCGTGCCTTAGGCATCTTTTTGTTATAAATACATCATGAGCAGAGTCTACGTGATTAATAGCGGGTGTGATAAAAATTTTTTTATCTGATTCAACTGAGAGCAAAAACATACTATTAACCCTCCGTCCTTCGCATGTATCTGGCTAGATCTTTTACGAGTTTAACACTGATTTAAACAAATTTCTAATTTAGCTAGGTGTTTCTGTCTCTAGGGTACCCTCTACAAATATTGTTAGCTATCGTTTAAAAAAAAAAAAAATTTTAAATAAAAAAAAACAACAAAAACAATTTATGTGGATTTCTTCACCTACACATCACTACGTAGCGCATGAATCTGGCCAGATGCACGTGTATTTTGTATGGAAAATAATGAGATTTGTTTGTTTACTTAAAGGAACTCAAAATGAATTATGTGGGTAATTTGCGTTGTTGTAAGTTTCAGATATTTGGCTACGCCCCACTCTCTTCATAGTACATACTTTCGCAGCAATGAAATCAAATACAAAAAACTGTTACTTTTTTCTATTTGCATCAGTTGAATTATTTTTTCCAATCAGTTGAAAAAAAGAAAAAAAAATAATATAAAGTAATGTTATAATAATATAATGTTATCAATAAAATTGCATATTTTTCATAAATATGTATTGAAATACATAGTGCATCTAGCCAGATGCGTGCGCTACGTATGTGACTATCGGAACATGTGCGTGACGGAGGGTTAAGTTTGCCGTAATTCCGTAATACTTTTATTTTAACGTATTGCACATAGCTTTCCATTTCCTTCCTTTTTTAGTCAATTTTATTTTATAAATTGATATTAATTAAAAAAATGCACAAATATTTGTGCAAGTGGCTTAAGCAAATAATAATTTAATTTATTTTTTACACAATATTTTGTTTTTTTAAAACATGTGACCATTTATAGCATCGCTTGAGCATATATTTACGTGGCATGTAGCAAGCCGCTTGTAGACTGTGTAGAAATTGCTTGAAATTGCTTTTATAAAATTTATTTTTTAAAGTTGCATTAGCCTTAGTACACGAAGCTTTTCTTTTGTGTTGGAAAACTATTAAAATAAGAAAAAAATAAGTTTTGAAGTTACCGACGGTAAAGTTTGTTCCCTTTTCTATTCTACTCTTCCATCACGTTATAACGCTCAAGCCTTAACAATCGTCAGTTTCTTTTATTATTGGTTAAAAAAAACAAAATATACAACAATTCAATGATAATTAAGTTGCGTGGCTGTCATGTTTGATGAATTGCTACTCTTTGCTAAGTTCTTTCTTACAAAATCTAATATTTCATTACTTGTTCAAAGCAGGCGCTGTTTGATTCAACAACAGCTTACAGATATTATGTATTCTAGCCATAGAATATTATCACGTGCCACCGTCGTTAAATAGCTGCTCTGTTACAAGACGCTGCATACAAAGTTTTCAGTTTTATCAATCTCTACTAATTTTGAAAAAAGTTTTCCACAAATTTTTCTGTTATTTACCTTCTTTTTTTAATTTTTCAAATTACCAGACGATAGATGTGAGTACGTATCTTCAAAATTTATGAGTACCATCTTTTGCCATTACAATTTACAATGACCGTAATTTGTAATACTTAAAGAAGAAAGAAAAAAAATGTCTGAAGTTTTCTCTTAATTTGCAAACTTTTGTCATAAATTGTTGTAAATTTTTGTAAAAAAAATTGGAATGTCTTCTTATGAAATTTTATTAATTTAATTTTTTTTTCTACGTTTCATTACAGGTAATTGTCTACTTCTTTTTAAATGATCATGAAATGTAAGAAAATTACAAAAATTACATAAAAAAATCTAAATGCAGAAACACAAAAGAAAAGTTTGTAGGAAAACCTCCATAAATATATGAGACGACATTTATGTTGTGTGTGGGTATTGGTGTAAGTATAATATATTAGAAAGTTATGTCTATGTGTAGAAATAGAAGAGAACAATAAAAAGAGCAATAGCGAGATAAAAGAGAGAGAGAGAGAGTGTGTGTACAAACTATGTAACTGTAAGAAGAATGTAATGTTAGAAAGCAAAAAATAAAAGGTAAAGTGCCCTGAAGCATTATAAACTCGCATCATTAAAGTGTCGCAATACAATCACAATAAAAGCAACAAAAATGGCAGTCAACAAAATGTTAAATAACACACTCCTACATGTGAATATAATATATACGAGGGCAGTTTGTAACAGATCTATTAAAGAAAAGAAAATTAACTTTTTAATTTATTTTACAGCTCACAAACGCTTGTCTGCTTTCTATAGCTGTCAAACTGCTTGCTTAAGATTTGACAGTAAATCTGTCATAGATCAGAGAAATGATGCCTTTATTGCATTGACAGTTGCTATGCGGAAAATAAAACATAACTATGAAATTATCCAGTTTCCGTATTGCACATACATAGAAAATTTAGTAAAAAAAAAACTTTTTTTTTATTTACTATTTTCTTGCTATTTTGGTAAAAATTTGGAAGAATATTTGATTTGTTCTTTTAAAGTATTTTTGGAATTAAATCTGAACGATATAGGTCGAGAAAGAATATAATTAATTTATTTAATGTTTGAAATAGAATCAACTAATCTAACAAAACAAGAAAATTATTTTACCAGTTAGTTTATGAAATTCATTGCGCTTAGGCAACTAAAACATTAAACCTATGACTATATAACCTTCTAATAACGCAGTTAAATCGTTTAACCAGTGATTAATTTTTGGTTTGTTTTTATATAAGAAAATTTCTCAAAATAAATGACTAATTTGATACCATCATTATAGATCAAACACTAAATTTATAACATAGGCTTATGCATGTTCATGTAACATTCTTTATTAATAGTTGCTGCTTCTTAAAAATTCACATAATATATAGACACATTAATCAACGAATTTCAATTACGAAGAAACTGAGAAGAGAGCAGTTTCCATGAAAATGTTTTCTTAACAATTAATTATCGATGTGGATACAGTTCCCGAAGACTTTCAAAGGGAAGTGATGGACATGCAGAATAATACTGATGTAAAAAATGTATTTCTCTCAGTAAACATCGAGAATGTTTATAAATGCGACCACCGACCAATTACCACCGATCAAGACTGAGTAATGCACGATTAGAAACTTGTGTATGTGTACCTACCTCATCAATTCCGGCTGATATTGATCAGGTTGTATCGAAAAAACAGTGCCAAATTTCTCATTAAAAATTTCAAGCAAATACTTTTTTTTTTTTTTTGCATTAAATTTTATATTTTTTTATTCTAATTTTTATTATAAATAGAGTTTTGTAAATTATTAGTATTTATGTGCGGCCCGCCAAAAAATTTTAAAATTTATAAGTGGCCCGTTGATTAAAAACGTTGCTCACCCCTAGTCTAAAAGATTACTTTTATAAATAATTTCCTGATCCAATTCTCAAATTCATACCATCAATGAAGATTTTTCCATTCGTGTATAGCAAAACATGGCAGAGGCTGTCCAGCATGTGCAAAATTTAATTTCTGTAACTTAGGTTGAAATCTTGAAAGAAGCGGAGTTGCACACCCATTTTTGGTAAAGTAATCGAAAACTATACCAGTTATAAATTTGTCAAATTGTATATGGTTGTGATTGTTATTTATTGATTTATTCAGTTTTCATTCCTATAACTATGTTTCACAGAAAAATACTTAAACGTTCCAAATTTTATTTCTATTGTTTAAGGACTGCCTTAGTAATATGATTCTCTTCAAGTGCCCAATTTTTGTAGAATTCGGAACAAGTATCCGAAATGTTCATCTACCAAATTCTATTCTCTTTTGATTATTATTTACGGAATTCTTTAGGTTTCAGTATTTTTGGTTACGCCCCTTTTTACATTTATAAGCCTTTCCCATGAAAATGTACAGAAGTGTATTAAATAGTGATCAGTTAAGCGTATTCGGAGTTATATAATGTCGTCAAACAAACATACTTACATAAATACATACATAATTGGCCATTACAACCCTGTGTCAGGGTTACGGCCTAGCTGTTGTTGTTTGTATTAATTTGTATCCATGAGTAACGGGACCTACTGTTTAAAGTCGACTTCAAGCGACAGATATGAGAAGCTTTTTTCATGGTAATCAGTTACTCCCAGAGCTTTTGCCAGAAGACTGCTAAGGGGTTAGTCGCCGAAAGAATTATTTTTTTCTATACATATTTCTTTTTTTAAAGATGCCAGAGCTGAGATTTGAACCCGGTGCTATCGTCTTAGTAAGCCAAGACACTAACCACTAGACCACGACTACTTATATATTTATATAATGAAAGTTATTCCAAAATCATAGCATTTTCATTACACACTAAATATTTCTTAGAACTGACTTCAATATTCTAAAAAGCCGTATATTATATAGGTTTTTGCATCACTTCTGTCCTATGGCAATCAAAATTTAACTTCTTTGGTAGTTTCACAAAAATAGAACTACTTCAGATTGATTTCATCAATGATTCTTTTAGTGATTGGTAAGATCTGTTTTGGCTGAGCATAAAATTTTTGCTACAGAGATATGTATGTTTCGCATATACTGCATAGTTTTAGGGTGGTTTTTTTATGTTTTTCTCTTTAAAGAAGTAAATATATAAAAATGTTGTTGAGTTTTTTCGCACATATGTATGCTTTTAACATTATTATTTTATTTTATTTTTTTTCTTGTTTCAGCATGAAAGAGTTTAAATATAATTGTGTGTGTATTTACCAGTTTGTTATATTTCTATATTTTTTATTTTTTTGCTAAAGTATAAAAATCCATTGTGAGACTGTTAATGCTCTGTTTTTTGTTTCAAGTTTGCTTATGCAACGTTAGCTTTTATTATTATGACACCTTTGCACCTTTTAAACCTTAACTATAAAAAATGACAATAATAATAACAACAATAGTAAATAAGCTTTAGTTATTCTCTGTATTTTAATAATATTTCATGCAGAATTTCACAAACATGTTAAATAATTTATTACACAATTTTTTCATATTTTCCTTTTTGTTTTCCAACTGACAAATTTTATACGGTTTTTTTACTTGGTTGTTAAATTGTACACAAACAAAGTGTGGCAAATGAAAAATAAATACACAGGGAAAGTTTGTTTTTTCCTTTTTTCGTTTTATGCTTAATCCCCAGAATAGTTAATTTGTTTCATTGTAATTATTTTGTTTTTTTTTTTTTGATAGCTTAAAACCTAAAAGTATGCAAACAATTATTATTTTTTTGCATGCAATTGTATTTCTGTACATACAAATTGTTTTAATTAAATAAATTTGTTAATAAAAATCTCAGGTATTTAGTGATTTTAAAACAAACATTGACTTATAAACTTATTACACACGCTTTATTCATTCAGACGTTATAATTGGCTAGAATTGCTGATGGTATACTTTTGTGTTTTTAGGCAACTCCCTAATAAAATAAAAAGTGCATTTCATATATTAATTACTGCTTCACGAAAAAAACTTTTGTGTCTAATAGAGAGTATCCCACAGCTTTTTCATGTTTATTTTGTAACTAAAAGTTAAGTTATCAATTTAAATTTTATATAATATCACAATTTAATGTCAAATATTGTATAAATTTAATGACTTAAGAATACGCTAATAACGTTTATACAGGATGTAGTCAGATAGATAGGAGTTAGGAACCCCTAAAAGTATGCAAGGTTTGTTATATTTTTCTTACAAACAAGTAGTACTTAATTGACTTTAAGCGGTTTTTTTTTTCAAAACTTGTTTTGTATATAATTTACGCTTTCAGTACTTAATTTTTAAATTAAAAGGCTTTACAAATTAGTTTATTTTAATAAATATTTTGACAATTTGGAAAAAAACAACCATAATTTTTTTATATGACCGTAACAATGATTTTTTAATTAAAAATTTTTTAATTTTAGACTATTTTTCTTCATATTTTTAAATTTATTTTTTCAGTTTATTTTGTTTTCTTTTTTTTTATAAAATAAAAACCCACAAAAAAAATCTTAAATCTTTAGCACTTTAAGTAAAACTTCTCATAAATACCTTAAAAGAAAACCTTTAAAAAGAATGAAAAAATAAAAACTGAACAGCAATGTTTTCCAGCCTATTGTTATGTTAACAGCAACAGATAAAAGGAGAAAAACAACAGCAAAAACAAGAAAAACCGGTATTCAATGTATGAAAAGAAAAGAAAACAATAAAGAAATGCAACAAAAAAAATGTGTAGCCTAACCAAAAGGGATAAAAGCTAAACAAAACTTGTACTGCAGCTCTTAACTGATGGGATATGCAATAAAATTTCGAACGCACACAAGCACCTTTACAAATACCTTTAAAGTTTTATTTTTAAGGTTTCCTATGGTCAGCTGTCAAACACACACACACACACTCCCTCTCTTACTGTTTTTCTTTTTGCCTGCAAAACAAAACAAAAAATCTTTAACTGTTTATGGAGTGGTAAATTACTCTCTATATGGTCTTTTTTTTCATCAAGAAAGGACTTGATGGATGTTTATATGAGTATGTGTATGGGTGTATGTGTAAATGAGTGATTGTGTGTTTAATATTGAATTTGTAGTGTCTTTAGCTTATCGTTGTTTGTGTGTGTGTGTGTAAGAGTTTCAGTCTGTGGTAAAAATGCCAATGCTGACAGCCTACTTGACATGCTGTTGATGAGTTGAGTATATGATGATGATGATGATGATAATGTTGATGCTCCTGTTGTTGAGTGTATGACGATATTGTTGTGTTGTATTATTATATGTTAAAGAATTTTTTTTTCCTCTGCCGCCAGTTTTTATACATTTTTTGCTTCCTACAAGTATGCAATATTTTTGTTGTTGTTGATTTGCTTGCCAACAATATCAAATATGAGTGAAAAATGGAAAAAATATAGTCTCTACTAAATATTGACGCTTCATTGTGCAATTTTTTCACCATAATTTTTTTTTATTCTTCTTTCGTTTTTGGTTTTTAATTTTTCATATTTAATAGAAAACAGGCGTCATATAATTTTTTTCTTGTTGTGTTATTATAAACTGTTGCTGTTTTATTGTTTGATCGTCATTGTCAAACTTAATCGACAGCAGACTTTTTAATACAATCAAAAGAGGAAAACAAAAAAAAAATTAAAAAAAAAACCCGATAGTAAAAATATATTCAAGCTGTGTCCTCACATTATTTATTAATTTTTTTTATTATGTAGCACTTTTAAAGCTGTTCAACACTAATTAGTAAAGAAAATAAAATCTGGCAATTCGAAGGTACTCAATGGCTGCTTTTTTTTAGAATGAAATTGCTGGAGAACGTAAAAAACACGATACATGATCAGTATTTTAAACAAAATAATTTTAAAATAATTAAATTAACATTTTCTTTAAACTTTCGCAAAACTTCGTGAACTATGGTGTTCTTTTCATAGCATATATTATTTATTAATTGTTAGATGGTTCTAGGCTTAGTAATATAGACTCTTTCTTTTAAAAACCGCAAAGGAAGTAGTCTGCAGCGGTTAAATATGATAAACGCAAGGGCCAATTTTATAACGTGTATGCCAAGTAATTCATTCAATTGGATATTCCCGCTGTATGCTCTGGTACTCCATTCTATTGCAACCATATTTGCTGACGGTTTTTCACGGCTGGTCTTAAGAAATTCTCCAATATTATCCACTATTGAATTAGATTTTAACTTTCCGTAGTCCATTTTGCTTATTAACCAACCCATTTAAATCGTAATGGGCTTCGACCTCCATAATTAAATTAAAAAAAAAAAAAAAATCATGATATTCTTCTGCTCTTTGTTGAAAATAATTTGCATAGTCGAGTCATTGCTGGTAATCTGCTGGTTTCAGTTCTTCGTTAAGCTAAACTTTGGATGGAATTATTCTTGTGTTATGCAAAATTTGCTAAAGCGACCATCATGGGAGGCCAGGTTGTATCTTTACTTGTCGAAAATTTGCAATAAATCCTTTGATTTTTGACTCTGCAAGTCCAATCCCCACATGAAAACTATTAACTATTAAGTGGCTGTCTTCAAAGTTAATTGTCCAGTTGATTGCTTTCCTTTCTCAATGGTTTAAGGTATTTCCTTTTTTCGAATTTGAAAGTTTTATTTACATATATAAATATACAATACAGCATACTTAAAGGCTGAATGGAATTTTTTAAATTTCATGCAAATTATTATTTCCCACGCTGTATCAAAAATGCAATGATATTGACCACAACCAGTTATAATATATAATTCTTAATAAAAGAGGGAATAATAAAATAATTTTTAATGTGTTTGGCTTATCTTTATGTATAAACATAAATGTGTGTTTATGGGTTAATGTGTGTCAGCAATAATGCTTAGCAGAAAAAGGTAAACAGATATCTGGGGAGGGGGGTCGTGGCATAGTGGTAGAGCTCTCGCACAGAAACTTACACGACCAAGGTTCAATCCCAGCGAAGGACAAGATTATAAAAAAAAAATAAAAATTTGCGGTTTTCTAAAATTACAATTTAAAATTAAAAATTAAATTAAAAAAAAAAAAGGTTACCCCCCCCCACCCGCTCCAGCAAGACTATCTGCAAGAAACCGCCCCTTGACATTTCTAATCCATCCCACCAGAAACCAATGATCAGGAGAACAGCGCCACCTTCTGGGAACATAACAGCTAATCTACTGAAGACGCTCACCATTCACATTTAAACATCCACCGACAGATGAGGCAATTGCTGTTTGATCATTCGAGGGTGAAGGTATAACATTGGCTCTTGACTGGACAAATTGACAGCAACTTGTTTCATCAACAACACAAAAAAAGGCGCATAATATACAAATATCTATATAAAAAAAGCTCTATCTATCAACCATCTTCGCATTCCAATACAATGCACTGCATGAGTGGGGGTTTACCCTTGAGTATTGGTCTTAAAAAAAATAGTCAAGGTTAACACTGACTGACATTTTGATATTCGTCAGTTGCTCTGACTGGGGGAGATACTATAAGAACCCTAGATAAGTTGAAGGATGTGCAATAGATCTTCAGGTTAACGTTGTATAATTCTTCGTGTATGAATGTATTTTTCTATTTGTCTAAAGCCTATAGACGGCTGTGTGTCTGGAAGAAACTATAGATTATTAAAATTTTAAAAATTATAATTGAGTGAAGCCACTCCCACACAAACGACTATAGCTTCGAATTTGTTACAGTTAGAGTTCCTAAATTTGGTTGAGTTTTGCATATCTTGAGAACTCTTGCCAATGCACATTATCAGACAAAGACGGAACATTATATTTTTTAATTTTTGACAGGATGCTATCATGGCTCTGCTTTGGTTATTTGCTGCAAAGGGCAGCATTATCTCGCTTTGTGTTCTGGATTATACTACATTATGGCAATAGAAGCGCTTTTGCGGCAGGGAAATCTGTTTCTTCCGTAGAGAAAAGCCTCCAACCGCATTCTTTCTTAAAACCATCTGGAAAGTTCGTAATACCATAACCTGTAAAAAACGTATTCGTGCATGCACTACCGAAGAATGAAGAAACCTGCGAGATAACTCGGGTTAGCTGTAGTTCCTTATTTGGAGGGGTAAATTAAGTGTATCCCGTAAATTCTGTGAGCGTTTTCTTTTGAAAATGTACAGTTAGTGTTTCCCAAAATAAGAAAATTTATTATTGGCTATGTTTAGAAGATCTTGCAATCTGTATAAAAAAATCTAATGGGAGCAAAGTATACCTTAAAAGCAATAAGATTTCATTGCTGCAAAAATTAAGCTTAAATGCTTTTAACTATACTAAGTATTAATGGCAAAAGCTAAATTCTAGTAATTTAGAAAGTAACGAAATAAAATAATTTAACAAACTAATGCTGCAATCTGGACTCTGATATAAAAACCCCTGTTGAATTTAATCGTAAAGTGAAGGGCTTAATTGCATTAGAGAAGTCACGACACTCTGTTTTAAAAATTATAACAAACGAAAATATCGTCTTAAAATTTTTAAACAAAAACAAGAAAAAAAAAAATAACAGATGAGACAAAACGGAAAAACAACAAAAAAAAAAAAAAACTATAAAGTTTTTAAATAGATTCCATACAAACACCCACTCTCTTATACAAAACAAACAAAAAATAAAAAAATATGTATGAATGTCCTGGTAAAGAGCATGTAAATGTCAGTATATTGATATAACTAACCAATACATTGGCAATGTGTTAATTCAACATTCAAAATTGATGCATCACCGACAGCAACAAGCAACCAAATAACCGACCAACTATTTGAAAATAAACGAACCATGTAACAACAACAGCAAAAAAAAATAAATGAAAATCCTGACAATATGTAACGCCAACAACAACAACAACAGTAATAATAACAATTTATTGTTGCACACTTTTCTATGCATTTTCACACACACACACATATACTCACACAGGCATATACACACACCTACATGCATAAATGTAAATTTATCATATCTTTTGTTTAAACTGAATCCAATACTCACTTCTCATACTCGTACATACATACACACACACTCACATATACACATATTCTGATTGTATTTTATTTAAAGTAAACTAGTAAACTAACACACAGAGGAATATCACCTATTTTAACATTCCGCCAAAAGGCTGGTTATTGTTTTTGAATTGTCAATGGCCTTTATAAATTAAGGCAAGGGTGTAAGTGTGCAGGCATGTATCTGGATATCTGCATGTGTACGTATGCAATGCATACTGTGTATATTATAGTTTATGGCTTTGTAGTGGTTTGTTTCGTAAACGTTATACAATTTGTTAATGCTCGTATTCCATATGAAATTTATTGTTACAAAAGTGCTTTAAATAAAAGCAAAAAAAAAAAAATTACACACAAAAGAATAAAAAAATAAATAAATTGGAGTGTGCAGTTAATTAATAACATTTTGGAATGACTGTATAGTTACGAGTATTACGGTCTATATAATAAAAATAAAGCAAATTTAAAATGTTTTTGAAATCAAATGTTGAATACAAAATTTTCTAAAAATTCATTCGAATTTTATTTAAATTTTTTTCATGTGTAAAATTTTTTGAATTGCAGAAAAAATTTAAAGCATACTTTAAGGTTTAAAATCTATTAATTATAAATAATAAAATAAAAAGTTTGATGCATGCATTTAGGTTTCAAAGCCTCATAGTTATGCAAATAAAATACAATGTTGTCCTAATTGGATTTAAAAGCGAGAAGAAAAAAAAAAAAGAATACTTCAGTGTCATAAAATCCAACGACAACGAACTAATTTAGTCGAAAATATTGGATAAAATTGCATTTTATAATAAAAAAGTGATTCTTTTTATACCGTTTTTAAATCCAATTTTGACAATGTCGGGTTCTGTGATACCCCGATTAATAAAACTAAAATATTTGTGACATAATTTTGGGCATATATGGCCTTCAAACTGAAAATACTGTGAAGCCTAATACGAATCTTAACTATTTTAGGGGGGTCATGGTATAGTTGTTAGAGCGCTCGCACAAAAACTCAAACGGCCCAGGTTTAGATCCCTACAAAGGAGAATTATGAATAAATAAAATCTGCGATTTTATAAAAATTATAATTTTAAAATAAAAGGTCTGCCCACTCCCCTTCAAGAGTCCATCTTCAAGAAACCGCTCCCTGACATTCCAGTCTATTCCACCTTTGAAACAAATGATCATTAGTACAGCGCGCCACCTTTTGGAGAGAGAACAGCTAACCTACTTAGTGAACACACTTACCACTCACAGTCAACATCCATCGAAAGATGGGACAATTGCTGTCGATCAATAAGGGGTGAAGGTATAACACTGGCCTTTGAGTGGTCAAATTAACAGCAGCTTATTTCATCAACAAAAAGGCGCACTATAAAAAAAAATACAATAAATCTGTCTATTTATGTAAAGTTCTGGAATAATTGCTGCGATCTGTAATGCATTAATAATATAAATTATGCTCGATTGCCATCCATTAGCTAAAAATATTCACGAGAAATTTTTGTTATTGGGATGATTTTTAGAATAAAATCTTAATTAATTCAGCAATAAAGTTCTCAACAACTACTATAAATTATTAATTAAAAAATATCTTACCTATATGAGAATTATTCACCGGAAAATTTTAAAGAAAGTGCGGCAATTTGTGTAAAATCTTTTATCGTTAATAAAATACGAAGTTCTATTCCTCCAATCAAACTGAAATACATTTTTTTTCACACGTTTTTTTCATCTCGTTTTAAATAATAATTAAGCGGAGATAAGCAACGGAACAGAAATTTTGGAACGCCGAAAAATATGCTAAATTTTATTTAACGAAGAAAGTAGCGAAATATTGATAGTAAAATAAATATTAATTGGCATATAGCTTAAATAAAAGTTTAAATTTAATTCGAAAGAAATTAAAATTTCTTTGTTTTTAGCAGGAATTTACTTTAAAAACATATTCAACTTATTTTCTACTCAAACTCCGCGTTTAATAGAAATTTTCATTTTTACTCTATTTCTTACTCTCTATTAAAGAAAAAACAAAAATTATAAAATATATCACAAAGAATTTTTCTATTATTCATTTGCATTAAAAATTCTTTGCTGTAGAAGAATTATTAAACATTATGAGTTTTTTATTTCAATTTTTGTTCAACTGGATTTTCCAGTTATTTTTTCTTTCTTATTTTTGCTTTCTAATTTTCACTTCTCATGCTTAGTTCTCATTACCTGTATGCATAGTTTAAGGCTTCAGCATGAAGTTGAAAAAAAAAAAGAAAAAAAAGGCGTACAAATGTACAGGATTCATTTGGTGGCATAGACTAACAAGCATATTTAGTAAGTCTACTATGACGCTACGGTCTATGAAAATAAAACAGATATTCTATTTAGAAATGAACTAAAAAAAGTATAAATAAAAAAAATTACTAAAAGAAAATGAGTTACAACTGCCTTTTAGACGGTTAACACAAAGTGTTGTAAGATATGCATTTTTATGCAAACATTAGTTGAAAGAGTATTATGTACACGTTTTAGAAAAAAGGCAGACTTTTATGGCAAAATGCATAGAAAGGCTTAAAACAAAATGGCAATTTTTTTTTATATTTAGCATGTAATTATGGTTAGAGGAAAAATACTTTTGTTGATAAAAAATAAACAGATATGTATGTGCACCAGGTATCTGTGGACGTGTGATTTAAATTTAGCTGCTCATTTTATTAAAGCTAAAAAGAAAATATGCACAGAAATGAGCAGCACCTGTTGACGAAAGTGACAAAGTATGCAGTAAAAAGCATTAATAAATAATTCAGTTTTCTTTGTAATGTATGGGATATGTAATTTGAATAATGTTTTCTGTTTTCTTTTTTATTCTTTTTGTTTTATTTTTGCTGAAAACAAGTCGGAATTTTTTACAAATATTAATATGGTAGGTTTAAACTACAAGAAAGTTTTTTATTAAAAACTATGTGCTTGCTGCAAAATTTATATTTTATGTACTACTAAAAGTATGCTTTAAAATTATTAACATTAGACTACACCCTTAGGGTATACATATGTATATCATAAAGAAAGACATATAAGAACTGAATAATAGAAATAGGCATCTTAAGTTAGGGGTGTTATTAAATCCAATGTTTTTAGGATTTTAAAGCGAGAAAAAAAAACATATTTTATTTTCGGAATCAAATTAATTTTACTTTTTTAATTTTTCAATTTAGATCGGAACCGAATTTATTCGATAAAATATTTTATGGCATTAATGTTCAGAAATGACTTCGTAATTGTAGCTTTAGCGACCGGCGCGTTTTCGATCTAATTTTTAATATAAATTTACGAATCATGATTACATATATACATACATAACTGGCCATTACAACCCTTTTTCAGAGTTACGGACTAGCTTGTTGCAGCACCCATGTAATGTGTCTTAATTTTTATCTATGAATATTGGGACCTACTGCTTAAAGTCGTCTGCGAAAGACAAACTTGAGAAGCTTGTACATGGCAATCAGTTACTCTCATTTATTTCATTTTTATTTTTTTCCAAGATGTCAGAGCTGTGA
Source organism: Metopia argyrocephala (assembly GCA_963576795.1). Taxonomy (NCBI): domain Eukaryota; kingdom Metazoa; phylum Arthropoda; class Insecta; order Diptera; family Sarcophagidae; genus Metopia; species Metopia argyrocephala. Next base: position 204,364,977 of record OY756208.1, on the reverse strand, counting down.
AATGAGCCCGGAGCTTTTGTGTTAGTGAGCCAACAAACTAAACACTAGACCACGGCGACTATGATTACATACATACATACATACATAACTGGCCTTTGCTACCCTGTGTCAGGATTACGGCCTAGCTTCTCACAGCACTCATGTTGTGTGTGTCAATTTTTATCCATGAGTACCGGGACCTACAGTTTAATGTCGACTCCGAACGACAGACTTGAGAAGCTTGTTCATAGCAATTAATTACTCTCTGAGCTTTTACCAGAAGACTGCTGAGAGGTAGTCGCAAGAAAGAAATATTTTTTTCATATTTCTTTTTTTAAGATGTCGGAGCTGGGTGTCGAACCCAGGGCTCATGTCTTAGTAAGCCAACACACTAACCACTAGACCACGGCGACTATGATTACTTTATTAAAAGGCTGAACCATAAAATACTGAATCTTAAAATCAATGAATTATTGGCAGTGAATTCTAATCTTTAAAAAAAATGTCGTACACATGCAGAAACCACTTAATTGCGAATTCAAAGTACATACACGATTCATTTTCAAAGTTTACTTAAAATATTGATTATATTCGGTTTAATGTAAAATAACTCACATGCATATTCTTTCATTTTTATTTATGTTCTTTCGTTTTTATTTCCTGTTTACAAAGAATAAAAAAAAACCCTATTTTTATATGAATGCTGAGAGACATGTAACACATGTTTTTATAGTTTAAAATGGAGTTTAAACACTGTAAATAAAAATTAAAAATTAAAAAAAACTGTAGAGAGACAATGACTTATTTCTATGTGTTAAAGCAGAATGGAAGAGAGAAATTGAAAAAAAAAGAAAAACAAAATAGAAAAACAAACATAAAAATTGTAAACAACAAGAAACAATACTAGATTTTTTTAAACTCATTCCTATTTTTCGTTTTGTTTAAGTACTCTATGCTATTATAACTTCTCTAAAGCATACTTTGAGGTGTATTTAGTGTACGTAAACATGAAGTTTGATTATTTTTTTAGTTAAGTATGTTATTTTATATTAACACATTTGACATATGAAATCAGATTAAGTTTTTTTTCCCCTTTTTCCTCGGCTCTGTTTTATTTTACCAATTTTATAAGGAAAAATTAAACAGTAAGCATTTAGGGGTTTGCCATACCATCTCTAATAAAATTCTAGCTTAGAAAACATAAATAATTTATAAGTTTTGTAGCATATTCTTATTATATATTTAAATTTTCATTAATATTACCATTTATGGTTTAATATTAAAATTGAAATTATAATTTGAAATTATTTTCTAAAAGCCTACAAATAGGCAAACATGTTTGTTGTGCTTTTTCTAGTGCTTAATAATTAGTTATATAAGAAATTAGGCCATATTAAAATACTTGAAAGCCAATACAACAAAAAAAAATATAAATAATAAATAAATTTAAAAACACTTTAGAAAATTTTTTAAAAATTTTCAAATAAACTAAAAAAAATATATTATTTTAAATTATCAACAATTATAATAAATTGCTGTTTGAATAGTTTTACGAAAAAAAAATTTAAGCCTACATTTAGGAAAATTGAAATTTTAATAGTTTAATTAAGAAAACAAAAACAAAGGAAAAAAACTAAAATTTATGTGAGAATAAGAAAAACATGGAAATCTACAAGAAAAAGAATTGATTTTTTTAATAGTTATTAAAACCATAAAATACTTTATAAAAACAAAATAATAAACAAATAAACAAGCCTACTTTAAGGCTAATAAAATAACAAAATATGTATAGAAAATATTATAAAGAAATTATTTAAAATTTCTTTTACTTTTTGTTTTTTTTTTTAATAGAAAAAGCAATTTATCAAGTATTTCTAAGTGTTATTAAATATTTGATAGATAATATTTAGAAGAAATTTACAAATAAGTTCTCTTTAAAATATGTTAAAATTCAAACTCTTTTCAATGTCTATAACAGATCTTTTTTCACTCTATAACGATTATTTCAATACTATTGAAAGGTAGGCTGTCGGTTATGCTTTAAAATTTAAAAATTAATTAAAAAATTGTTTAAAAAAAAATGAATTTTATATGACACTTATTGTGTTTCAATTGTCCAAATAATGGAAAATTTTGTAAAATTTTATTGAATAAAAAGTTTTATTTTACCTCAACAATCATATTTTTTTTAGTATGTACAGAATGTCTGTAATAACATTTAAACAATTTGAGTATAAAATATATATTTTTCTTCTCCACCTCTTTTTTCTAACATTTAACTCGTATACCTGCAGAATCGAGGATTCGAATGCATTGACTAGGAAAGGATATGAGACGTCTTATATTTTGGTCCGGAGTCTTGCTGTGCAGACCGCTTTCCACTATTCTCAATCTGATTAGAGTATGGGAAATAGCAAAACGCTTGGCGGGTCTTAGGCACGTCAACGCGGTGATCCGTTCGCAATTTGTTAGCTATTAGAACGCTCGAAATAAAACAAAAACTCAAAAGGTTCAAATTCCAGCAAAGATGAAAAATAAAAACTCAGTTTGCAGTTTTTTCAAAAAAAGAAATCCCCCTCCTCTCCAAAAACATCATCAACAAGTACACGCTTACTGACATTCCACTATATTCCACCTTTGCAAAAAAAAAAAAAAAAACCAATGATCAGGAAAAAAAAAGCACCACCTATTGGGAAATAGCAGATAACAGCTAAAAAAACCTACTTAGCGAAGGCACAAACCACAAGCAACATGTAGCGATGAGGCAATTGCTGATGAATATTCAAAGGTGAAGTATAGCACTGGCCTTTGAATGATCAATTCACAGCAATATGTCTCGTTCCTAAGGCCGAGACCACACAATGAGCGACAAAGCGGTAACAAAGCGGCAAGCGGCTGAGCGGCAAAAAAGAAAAACATATCTAATACTACTGAAGTGGCCACGCAATGAGCGGCTAAGCGGCGCCGCTTAGGAATAGAAATTGTTCTAATTTTTAGTTGATTTCTGAGCGGCGAAGTATAAACATGGCAAAAGTGAATGCGGAGCTTAGAATTTCATCTGTACAAAGCCGACTGCTATTATGGCAAGATAGATTACTAAATTTTAAAAATAAAAATATTGCATTTTAACAACTAACCATACTAACCACTTAGAAATAAGGATTAGTAATAAGCCCCTTGCCTCTCAAACTCGAAGCTCTGCCGCTTACCGCTTATTGCCTGGTCCCGGCCTAAGACGCTTAATAATATAAGAAAACACAAAATATATGGTCTGTTGCCATAATGTACTGTCCTTTTTAACAAAATTCCAATATAATGCACAGCATTTAGTAGGGGTTTACCCCTGAGTATTGGTTTCAATAATAAAAAAAAAAGCTGATGTTCTGAAGTATAAAAGGCCAGATCTAAGAACCATTATAATGTAAGAGCGCATTTGAATAGAATGGCAATCGCAGATGTAAATGTTTGTAGACTGTACTCAAAGATATCAGAAACAGCAGAGCACATACATATACTGTGAAACTATGACTCTTGATAGATTTAAATCAGAGTAGGAAAATAAACAAAACTGAACGTTTGATCTCATTTTGTTGTGTTCTTTACAATGAGTAAAACAAAAATAAAAGAGAAACAGTGAGATCGATTGTCCCATTTAATTTTGTATGTTGTTTTTGTTTTGAGTACTACAAATACACTAACTGAAATGTGCGTAGGTACAACAAAAAATGAATGAGAAGAAAAAGAAAAGAAGAAGAGAAAAAAGAGCAAATTATACGAATGTAACGGAATAACAAAGCAAGCATAAGAGCTATAAGCTAATTGTTTCATTTGCGCTCTTTCTCATTTAGAAAGTATTTGTTTTGGTTTTGCTCATGTACAATAACATTAAAAAAATTTTGAAACGTGTATGACTTTGTTGTAACGTTTGCGAAATATTTTGTTTGTTTGCCCACTCTGATTTAAATATATGTATCTAGGGTGGTTTCACAATGGGACTTATCCACTACTAAACATTTGTAACTTCTGGTGTCCATAAGGAAGGTAGTTACTGTGCTTAAGAGACAATTGACACAAATAGACACAATAGAAGTAGCCAGTGTCTTGCAATTCTTCTAAATCTAAATTAAATAATAATGAAAAGACAAACAAACGCCAATTTTTCGCAAATAATACATTCTTCTCTAAAATTTGAAAATTCAACGTTTCGTTCTCGCTCTTATTGTTATTGTTGCATATAAGAGAAAACACTTAATAATTTATTAATGCAATTAACCGTTTAAAAGCTTCTTCTGTCATATCAAAAGTTGTACTTCTTGGTTTAATTTTTTGTATGATAACATGCGTGTATGCAAATTATTTAATATTTTTAATAGCTTTGCTTTTGTGTCATTTAAATTAAAATAAATTTGCATGACTTAGTTTCCCATGTAATCATAGAAATTTGTAAAAAAAAACAATCTTTGTTGACTGCTGGTTAGTAAATTGGCGTGAGAAAAATGTGGGTTTTGAAATAGAAAAAAATAATTTTTTTTGTTCTTTTCTAATAAAAATAAAATTTTAGTTACTGGCTTGTAGTTGCTCTCTTTGTTTAAAATTATAAAAATGCTATTTTTGTTTTATATTTTCTATTTTTTGTTCATTTTTTTTTTTTTTTTTTCTTGACCGCCTTAGAAAACATAATTGGCAAAATTTATTAAAAAAAAAACTGTTAAACCAAGAATTTTACTTAAATAAACTACTTAAAAACCCAAAAATAGGTTATACGAAAAGAAAATAACCGAAGATTTACGAAAAAAGAAAAACAAAAAGAAGGAAATATTTAATTTTTGTTTTTTGTTTTGTTGCATAAATATTTGGGTTTTATTTCTGTTGCTTCAATGCTTCCACTTCAACTACTGCTGTTGTTTTCATTTAATTTAGCGTTACTAAAATGTTTTTTCGCTTGTTGCGTTTCCCCCGTCCATGAATTTTTGTGGTTTCATATTAAAACTTAAAAACAAATATAAAATATAAGTATTTTGCGTTTTTCTTTTTTTGTTTCATGTTTTTCATTTGTAGTTGTTGTGGCTGTAGGTATTTCCTTTACAAAATTTTCAGTTTGTTTTTTAGGTCAAGCTGTGGGAACTTTTACTACAATTTATACAAAAATACAGAAAAAAAAAATAAAAATATTAAAACAAAACAATATTTTTTTTTGTTGTTGTTTATTTCAACCAACAAACAACTACCGCACAAACAACAGGCAACAAAAGTAAGACAAGGTTTCCCTTTCTGTTGGGAAAAACTACAAAAACTTACACACAATCTATGAAATACAACAAAAAACAAAAAGGAAAAAATAACAAAAAAAAAATTAAAAATCTAAAGAAATTTATTAAAAAAAATTGAGTTGCTTTTTTTCTGTTTTTATACCTGAAGTCTTAAAAAAGGAACCAATTTTTAGAGGCCATTAAAGTCGCCCCTCTAAAAGCGCTACAAAATTTTTAAATATTTTTTGACATTTTTTTTTCTTCGAGACAACAGTACTCCGCGGATCACTTCTAATCAAGCATTGCAATGTACTGCTGGAAGCAGGATTGAAAGAGCAGGAAAAATATTTGTGGGGGTTACCAACGAATTACCTCTGTATGCAGTTTGTGATTCACTAGACAATAGTGTCTTTCATCTTTAACAATCAATAATGGCTCACTTGTTGAAGCTACATCTGTGAGAATAGTAGTCCTTTATGTCTTTCCAAATCATCATGAAGGGGTACATCAGTCAAAGGATTATACAAAGAATTTGTTGAGGGGAAAAGTTGAATTTTAGAATTTTTAAGAAACGGTTTACATGAGAGCCAAGTGCGTTCAATGCATTCTGAAAAAGTTAGAGTTTGGCGTAAATTTTTTTTCTATCAGAACAATGTTGACGAGCGCTATAGATCGATGATTACCAACTTTCTTTTGCCAGAATTCGATGATGTGGCCACCAAATAAATGTGTTTTCAACAGGATAGCACTATGTGCCCTACAGCTTAGCCATCATCAGTAAAATCATGATGAAATCAATCTGAAGTAATTAAAATTCTTATGATATAGGACGGAAGTGGTTAATGAGAGAGTATTGAAACTTGGAAATACTTGTCAACCAATAAAAATGGTATACTTATGGGACAATTTTCATTTTATGCGTATATTTTTAAAACTTCTAAACATAAAATAAGAAAAAAATTTTATTTTAAAATTTTTATTAATTTACGTCTTAAACCATTCGTCTTCTAATAACAAGCTGTTACATACATACATAACTGGCCATTACAACCCTGTGTCAGAGTTACGGCCTAGCTTCTAGCAACACTCATGTTGTGTGTTTTAATTTTTATCAATGAGTACCGGGACCTACAGTTCAAAGTTGAATCCGAACGACATTTACTCCCAGACCTTTTGCCAGAAGACTGCTGAGAAGTAGTCGCCGAAAGAAATATTTTTTTCGTATTTATTTTTTTTAAGATGTCAGAGCTGAGATTTGAACCCGGCGTTATCATCTTAGTAAGTCAACACACTAACCACTGGACTGTTTGTTTCTTTTTTTAATGGTATTTTTGTTCGATACGTTTGACTTCACTTGAAGAAGGATTTATTTCAGTTTCTATTGAAGAACATGATCTTTATTGGCACACTTAAGTATTTTTCTAATTTGAACCAACTCGACATTCCATTATAATTTTTCCAATTCATATTTTGCTGTATAATTGCACCACTGAAAGTCTATTTATAAAAGTTAGATTGAAAGTATTTCAAGAAAATATGTACAAAAATTACCGATCTAATTATGAAACTTTTCTATCGTATTCATAAAAAGCACTATGGATTTCTTAAGAACCTTTTTTAAAAAGTATTGCATAGCATTTTTATAAATAAGCTTTTAATAAATGTATTTTATTTATTTCTTATATAAGAATATTCTATGCAATCTTTAAGGTTTTACAACAATCTTAAGACTTTTTCTACTCAAAACCTTTTTTTTCTAAGTTTTATGTTTTAATTAAAAATATTTTGAAACTTTTAAATCCGTGATTTCATCTTGTAGAACTAGAAAAAAATAAGAAAATAATGGGAAGGGAAACCAGCACTGCTATCTCAGATAAAATTAAAACATTTTTATTTAAATTCAACTGCTGTCCTTTTACTAATTTAAATTCATTTCGGATCCTTCTATTGGTATTTATTTTTACCCCCAATTTAGTGAATGACACATTCGTGTGTAAAACGTCTTTAGAAAAAAGATTTTCTCTACTTCCCTTTGTTTGGGTTTAATGTTGATTTTGGCTGAAACCAGAAAAACGAAAAAACCTGCAACTCATTTCCTATGCAGGTAATGTTACCGGCTACTTAAGCCAATATCTTATAAAATAAAATTATTGTATGTGTCAGAGTATATAAAAAAAAACGAAAAAAAAAGAAATAAAAACCCAATGAAAACTTTAAAATCCCTATGACAACAACAACAAAGACATATTAAAAGAAAAATAAAAATATAGAAATAAAAATAAGAAAATTTACAACAAAGAAACTTTAAATGCTTAAAGAGAATTGTGGCCAGCATTAGTATAAAATACTATAAGAACAGCAATAACAACAATAACAACAACAAAAATAAAAGAAAACAAAACTTAATATAGTTTTTCCTTAATAGATAGAAAAACATTAAAGTTACAACAAACAAAAAACTCTTTTTGTTTTAAAGAAAATTAAACAATAACAACAGCAAACTATAAAATGCACGTGATGACCTAAACAAATACAAACATTCTCTGTTATAAACACACTCACACACAAACATGCAGATACGCTGTTACACTCTAACACACCTATTTTTACAAATAACAGAAAAAGGATAACGGATTTGTGGAAACATGTTTAAATACATGAGATTCAAACATAGGGCGACAGAGAGAGGAAGAGCTAAAGAAGGAGAACAGAGGAAAGTAAACACACAAACAGTACTAACAGTACAACTTAAATAAGCTTTGGAGTTAATAAAGTCTTTAAGAAATTGTTGACCTTCTTACTGACAATTTTTATTAATTATAATCGCCTAAATGGTCGATTTCATAAAATAATATTTTGACAAATTCGGGCCAACGACTGATTTAGCGACATTATAGCTCTGAGTTCTAATCGTCACATATGCATGTACTTTTACATGCGTTATGGTATCTGCCAAAGTTCGAACAGCAATAACATACGATTACCGACAGGTTGTAATTTTGTATAAAAATCGCACTAGTTTTTAACTGCCACTACAACAGGACTTTTAAATCACAATAGAGGTGGAACTGTCGAAAACAGTTAACAGTTAATAAAATCTAATTATATATTATAATCAGTCCGGAAAATGTTCTTCGACTATAGTCTAATAGATTTTCGAAATTATTTCTCTGTGGTTAGTGGGCTGGTTTGCGTGGTGATCGAAAGATCCACTTAGCACTCTCGCGACGTTTTGATGCCACATCCTCGCTATCAACTGTTTAAAAGAAACGTTTATGCACCACATGATTATATTCACTAAATCATCCAAGAGGGGTTTACCTAAAGGTGACACTCTCAACCTTCAAAAGGACAGTGCATTCGCTTAGAAAATGAAATATCATCTCCCTTTTCTCCGGTGTTTACAGCTGCGGCAGTACGTACAAATTTAAATTCTGGCTGCTTGCTCCTCAATGTTGTAGGCCAGTCAGCCTGCCAATGATCCTACTAGTGTTTTTAGGTTTCATGCTCAACAATGATTTGGTTCCCTTCAGATCATATTTGGCCCACTTCTGGATAGACCAACCGACTTCTGATTTGCCATCTGATAATATTCTTAATATTTTCCTTTACTATTTAAAATTTTCGATTACAATGAATTTGTAGTGATACAAAATCTTAAAAATAATAAAAAAATAAATATTATGAAACAGTCTGTTCTGAACTGACTAAAGTAATAATAACAAAGGGTTATTAAAAATCAAAATACTGAATTTAATTTGATATTCATCGTCTGAATATATTTACATCATAGTCTAAAAATCAGCAATTTAAAGCTTAAACATGACAATCGTTATATAATAAATTTAAAAACATTTAATATGATACCGGCCAGTTGGCACAATCGTCATGCACGACATTGTCGTTAAGGATGGCTTTAAGACTTGGTCATTAACGTTTGTCGACAACATGGCGGCGGTGTTTGTGCACGATTTTGTATAGTCTATTTCCTTGAAGTTTTCGATCATAAACAGAATATTGACGACACGCTTGCATAGTTTAAACAAAATGCGATTAACGACAGGCTCAATGACATTGGCGCTCTGCCAGTCGTGCACGATTTTTGCGATATTTGTTTGAAAATGTCGCTGACGAACTAGCTGTCGTATATTTTTGCGCACCCATCCCCCAGGAAGTCTTAAAGACACAGCCAACTGGGAGGCTTCGTTTTTCGATTTAATTGAAAACGAACGGAAACAAGAAATTATAAGGAGCCAGCGGTGGGATCACTGAAATACCCTTTGCTTAGAAATCTACTGTTACCTTAATATTATTTTCCAGCAATAGAAGTTTCTGATCATCACCCCCTTAACATTTTGGCGTTTTAGTTTTTCAGAAGACTATTCGAAAGTACATTTGCAATAGATGGACTCTTAGTTGCCTAATTACTGTAACTAGAAAGGCAGTCGGTGCATGGTCTTTTTTAAAGAGTATGCATGTGTAGGTATCTACCCAGCAAACAGGAAGTTAAATGCTTGCCCTGTAATGGGTTGCGGCTGTGATATTAAAACACTAAAGCCAAGGCAAGCTGAAATTTCAAATTCACAAAAAATTACAATCTAAAGTGTTTATCAGTTTCTTCACTCCAGAGTAAAGATAAAATCGAAATTAATACTCGTGCGACTTTTCCTTTTAAGAAATTACATGCCTGTATGAATACAAAAATTTTATTTTTATTCATTTTAATAAGTTTTAAGTTCACAGCTTAAATATAAGCTCAGCTTTAGAGATAGAGAGCCGACTTAAATTTTTTTCAAGTATTTTTAATTTCAAACTTTTCAACGAAACAGAATAAAAGTTTAATTTAATTTCTGCTGATAACTCTGCAAAAATATTTTTTTTTTTAATTATTTTGCCTGACATCATAAAACATCTGCATCAATCAAACTTTTTTTATTTATAATTTTTTTCTTTCTTACTGTTTTAAAAGAAATAAAGAAGTATTTTTTTTTGCTTAATAGAAAAAACTTTTTTTATTCCTCTTGTTTCTCAGCCTAGCTGTAGGCAATAAAATTTTATTTTATTAACAAAATATTGATTTAAAATATAAAAAAAAGGCAGAAGAAATAAAAGAAATGCATAGAATACAACAATAAAAGGAAAATATTTATAGCCCAACTACTTTTTAGCATTCATAAGTATAATCTTGCCTTGAAGAGAAATTTCTGTGTTAATTTTAATTCATAGTAACGACGACTTTATATCCGGTCTTAAAACTGAATTGAATTTTGCTAAAGTTTGGCAAGAAAAACTTTTTGCTCAATTTTTTTCTTTTTCTCTTTAGTTGCGAAAAATATGAAAAAATAAAACGCAAGATAATAAAGAGAAAATGAGAAAAATATAAGCGCTTAACATTCAGTAAAACCCCACAAGTTTTTACTTATTGTCTTATTTTTGAGGAGGGGAAATTGCCAAGTGGTTGCTGTAGTGGCTAGAAATTCATCATTAAAAGCTTTTCAACCGGATGTTCTGGCACAAGTAATCAGGCTTGAGTTAATAAATGATAGAAAAAATAATATTAAGTGAAAGGGATAAAAATGAAAGAATATAAGCCAGAAAATCTGCAAAGAAAAGCCTGACAAAGCCGCAAGAAAGCAACACAACAGAAAACTTTAAGGGATTTTTCTATAATTAAAGGGGAAAAGAAAAAAAAGAAATTGAATTTAATTGTATTAATTTAAAATTAAGAAAAAACAGTTACAATTAAATCTTTAAAAAAGCTAAATATGATGATTTAAAGGCTACTTAAGGGAAAATAAAAATTGGAAATGGAAATGGAAAGCATAGTTTGGGTGTTTTTTAAAAGAAAGCAGTTTGCATTGATTGCAAAGAGATGTTATCCAAGTGACACAATGATCACTTATTAGTGAAATTTGGAAAAGCAGCTTTCTTCAATGTAGACTTTTTCTTCCATTTTTTGCAGTTTTAACGTCATCTGGTATGGCATATGACATAACGCTGCATCTGGCTGCAAGCATTTCATATTTCATTGCCTTATGTAAAACCTGCCCGTTGTTGTTATTGTAGCTGATCCATGCTGTCTTCTTTATTACATAACCGCTAAACATTTTATGTAGCCAAGTCTATCATGTACACAAATGAATTTTAGCATGATTCTTGCCATAAATTCCAAAACTGCATAATCATATGGATTGATCTATTTCATCAACTTTGGCCATGTACATGTTATAATTTTGAAACATATGTGGAATCTGCATATAAGTTCTGTGGTTTATTGGGAATAAATTTAGCTGGTTGTCATTATACAAATACTGTATCCTTGTGAATGACCATCAATAACATTTCTTTAGCTTTATCAAACTTGTAATCAAACTACACTGTTCTCATCTTCTGCTCTACATTTGTCAAAGAATATTTTTTAGTACGATTGTCGTCTTTTCCTATTTCTGTAGCGCGGTTACCTAAATTATATGGAAGTTTAACCAGTTCACAAATTGTATAGAAGTTGTCCCAATACACTTTGTGATTGTCAGTATTCGTCAATAGTTTTCAAACCATCTTTTTCAGCACTCTAGTAATCAGTGTCTCAGAAAAGAGCTGGCTGGCTTGACACAGTAAATATATAGCATATACAATAGCATTATTCAGAGGGATTCATCACGACCCAATTTTAATTGCCAAACCGCACAATTTGTGTTTCTGAATGACGACCATAACACTTCATTAAAGGCTTATCGATATAGGGGGTCGTGGTATAGTTGATAGAGGGCTTGCACAAAAACTCAAACAGCCCAGGTTCAAATCCCAGCGAAGGAAAAAACTGCAAAACATAAAATTTGCGATTTTATAAAAATTATAATTAAAAAAATATGAGGTTCCCCCATCCCTCCAAGAGTCCATCTTCAATAGACCGCTTTCTGATATTCCCGTCTAATCCACCTGTTTTCTCGAAAGATTTCCTCAGAAAATAAAAAACACAATATTAGTTCTGTTTTCACTGGGTTTATATATTGCTATATATTGATACGTACCGCATGCTTTGGGTTTTTCAATGTAAGTGATTTACATTACAGGAAAAATAGAATTAAAATTTTTTAAAAACAGAAATGTATTGCTTTGTAAATACTTTTGTTTATTTTTTATATATTAAATGTGATTCGCATTTAGTTTATAACTATTTGAATATAAGTGTTTGTATTTTTGGTTCCCACAGAGTCTATGTATTTTCAAATTCCAATCAATGCACTTCATGAGTAGTGGTTTACCCATGAGTATTGGTGTCAATACAAAAGTAAAATTAAAATTGTTTTTAGGCAATTATTTTTAATTTGACTAAAATTCATGCATACCTTTAAATTGAAATTGTGCAGTTGTTTTTTTTTTAATTACCAGTTTTATGTTTTACTGTTCATTACCCTTTATTATCTCATTTATTTTCTAAGAAATTCTGTGCACAAATTGTAAGAGAAAAGAAAAGAAAAATCCTTAAATCAAAATCACTTTATTCCTTTATACATCAACTATTTTGACAAACTCTGCCCTTCCCCCTGTTTGTATTGATAGCGAATTCTAAAGATCTTTAAAAAAAACTACTCTGATAAAGTATTCAACGCACAAAATAATCCAATTCATCTAAAAGTTTTTAAGATATTTTTTTTTTTTTTTTCTTTTGTAATGCCCCTTTTAATTTTGCATTCAATGCAACATCCTCTAAAGCCCAGCTGCCAATGCTGCAACTTCCATCTGCTGTTGACTGTGTAAATTTGGCGTAAATTTAATTCTTGTAGATTGTTATCAGCAAGTCTTTTTTTTTATTTCTTTTTTCTTCTCCTTTTTTTTTAATTCAGTTATTCATTGCATATAGACGATTATAAAACTTAAGATGAACAGATTTTTTGCAAAGAAATGGGTAGAGAAAAAAGCATAAAAATTTGTAAAATGCAAGAGAAATTTACACCAATTTTTTATTTTATCACCAACAATGGCTGCTTTTATTTGTTTGTTTTGATTGAATTTTTGTTTGCAGAAATGGCAAAAAGAAAAATAGACGGGAAACTCAATTGAATGAATTTCATTTACATCTTGTTATCGCCTCATTATTTTTTATTTTGGCTTTTACACTAAAAAAAAAAACGCAAATCAAATAAAGTCTTGAGGATAACAAATATTCATTGTAATTGAAGGCTTATAAATCTGTTTGTAGATATGCTACGAAAAATTAATAAAAAAAACTACAGCATAGCAGAATGCTAAGGTTTATAGATTAGCTTAAGAAATAGAGCATAATTTAAAGCGGTAAAAAAATTAAAATAATTATATTACCATAACTTACAAAAGAAGTTTTATGTTAAATTTATACTTGTGATGCAATTTGCTTTTTAATCAGATGCTAAATTTAGACTTATAAAAACATAAAAGGAGAAAATATTTATTTAATAAATAATTTCGGTTAATAGGGGTAATCACTCTTGACTGCAAGCGCCTTGGCAAATTTTGCAAGCATTTCTCTATTGGTTTTGTTTCTTCAATTGCCTACTTAAAGGAATATATAATAAGAACTTGTTTTACATTTTATTAATTTTTTTAGGTTAATTATTGCCATTTAAATTTTTCTAATACATATAGCCTGCTTTAAGGCATGGATGTAAATTTTTTTTCCACTTTTCAACAATTCATTTGCATTTTTCTATTATAAAGCTTAAATTTATTTATTAACTTTAATTTATTTTTAAAGCATACTTTAAGGTCCAAAACCTTTATTATTTATGTTTAAATTATAATTTTTTTATTATTTTAATTTATATTTAATTTGGTTTTTATATTCTTTTTTTTGTTTTTAGTATAATACAGCTAAGCAACTTTAACTGTTTTTTGTTTTTTTTTTTTGTTTTCATTGAATATAAACAAGATTCGTGCTAAAGAGAACAAGTGCGTTGATAGGGGGAGCCTTAGAATTGAAGTGTGTTTTTAGGGGCTGTTTTTGTACTGAAATAATAAAAGTCCTTAACATCCTTTTGTAATAAAAAGCAAATTTGTAACACATTTTTAGCAGTTAAACGTGCCAAAATATTTTCTGAAAAATTAGTTGTTGCTTCTGTTCTAAAATTTCCTCTACCACCTCTAAACATTTTCAGCTCTTATGTTATGTTATGTTACGTTCTGTTGTGTTATTGTTATTTGTAAGGATGCTTTTGTTGTTATTATTGCTATTGTTCTCTTTGTTCCTGGTTATTTAGAAAATAAAATATATTTGTTTTTTTGTTGTTTTTGTTCTTATTGCTTTTGTTATTGTAAACAGCAGAAGTCAAACGGGCAGAGTGTGCCATATCTAATGTTGTTACTGCTGCCTACTACTGTTGCTGTTGCTGACCTGTTTAGTAGAACAATGGTAAATACCATTGTAACCATTTAGAAAGATCTTTAACAACAAGATGCAGAAGCTGATGGTGTTATAAAAGCTAAAGAAAACGAAAACATATAATAACTGAACGAAAACAAATGAAAATAAAAATAAAAGTGATAAAATTGTTATTTATTTTTAAAACACTTTCCTTAGAACAGCTCCTTGCCATGGTGGGGTAGACGACCCCTAAGAAGATGGTTTTGTTAAATTTAGTTTGTTTTTATTTTATATTTATAATGCGCTTCAAAATATAAGAACATTAAAAGCATACATAATAAAACAGCAAAAGCAGATACCCCTGACAGCCATCCCTAAGCTATGCTATAATTTTTTTAACCTTCACATGCTGTTGTTTGGGCACTAAATTAGCATTAGTGGCAGCTTAAACAAAAGGCAATAACAATACAAAATGGGGTGAAAGGTAAAAACTTGGAAAATTACATTTCAAAAAGGGTTAAATTCTAAAATGTATGAAACAAAAAAGTCCCTAATGAAAGTTAAAACCAAAATGGCTATAAAATGTAAATGTAATTTAAACGATTATTAAATGAATTTAAAAATTTTAATGTAAAGAAATTGTTAAATCTCTAAAAAAAAAAACTTTTACTATTAAAGAATACAATATTTTTTTTTTTATAAAAAATTGCTTTTCTTAAGCTTTTTCAAACTGAAACTTTTTTAATTTCCGTTGAATACGTTTTCTTCTACAAGTCCTGTTTAGGTATTCTTGTTTGGCTAAAATACCAAATTTTAATCTCGTTATATAAACATTTACAGTTTGATTTTAAATGTTTTTAAAAAACAAAAGAAAAAAAAAACGTTTTTTTTTCTTTTGCTACTTGAGTTTTAAAAACTTTAGTCAGAATAATCATGGTAGTAGTAATACACAGAAGACAATATATACTTTTAAAGACAATGGTAGTTTAATTAAAAATTTTAAGATCACTTTTGATTAATTGAAAAATGTTCTTCAGTTTAAAAAGTACACAAAAATTTTAAATAGTTGAAGTATATGAAAACAAACCAAAAAATGGAATGATGACAACAAAAGCAACAAAATAATAGTAAAAAATAATTTGAAAGAAAAATTCGAAGTATATTTAAAGGAGCAGAAGTTCTCAAGCAGTTTTAAGAGTATTAAAATTTAACTCACTATTTAAACTATACTTTTAGATGCTTTAGACATACATACATTAATTAAAGTATACTTTTAGGTGCTTTAAACATACATACATACATAGGACAAAATTAACCACCATTGCAAAAAATTTTGGTGTCATTAACTTGAGATATATAAAAAATATGAAATGGCGGATAGAGCACAAAACTCCCGCACGACGATAAGATGGATGACAATTGATAATAAAATATTGTTTTTTTTTTTTTGTTTTTAGAAAATCCTATTATTATGAAATCTAACCAATTTTTTTTTTACTT
This sequence comes from Metopia argyrocephala, assembly GCA_963576795.1. Lineage (NCBI taxonomy): Eukaryota > Metazoa > Arthropoda > Insecta > Diptera > Sarcophagidae > Metopia > Metopia argyrocephala. Next base: position 204,348,909 of record OY756208.1, on the reverse strand, counting down.
TACTATCTTAAACCTAGCGTACTTCGGTACACCTGCCATTACATTTTGTCTACATTTTTGACCGCTGATTTTTAGTGGCTACAAAGTAATTCAGACCAAACTTACACACTTTTATATGTAACCGATCTTAATATATGTATGTATGTATGAAGAGGTCAATATTTAGTTTATGGAGAAGGTACCACTCCTATTTGTTCGCCCTTTTTCCTACGAAACCAAAACCACTTTAGCTTGAACATATCTTAAGATAAAAAGAAATCAAAGTATGTCCAATTACATCCCCTTTCTGACTGACGATTTTTCTTGACGGTAGAACCGTTCAGACCAAATATAGAAACTGTAGCTTTAACTGTATTCAGAGTAGACAAGAAACAGTATTTAGTTTGTATGAGAAGAGGTACCACGCCCACTTTTCCGTTTATGCCTATTTACTGACTGATGATTTGCCTAGACCAGGCCTGTGCAAAAATAAAAATTTCATACACAATTGTGCCTTAGCTAAACTCACATGTATTCTTGCGCTCTTGCTATCAGTCGTCACTGAAATAGCGACGAGTTAACATGCGTGGTGGCTGTACGCTGATTTATTGTTTGCAGTGGGAACAAAATTAATAGCAATGCACACAAATATTTTCTATTATAAATGAATTTGTAAATCCAATACCTTATTTATCATAGAACATTTAAAAATATAGTTTAAAAGTTTTTCAGCGACATTTCCATTATTTTCATAAAATTATTAATAAATTTAATGAAAAAAAACGAAACTTAAAAATTTGGTTTTGTTTAAAAATTAAAAGTACTCTTTATTTCTTTATAGCAGATTAGTATTTATAAATTGTCTTTAAAGTAATTAAATTTTTAGATGAAATATTACATATAAATTTTAATTAAAAAGAATGCATACAGTTACTGATACTGCTACTTACAGTGTATTTCTCATTTTCTCACCAACACAGCTACATTTTTACTTTTGCACAGGCCTGGCCTAGACTACAAAGTTATTCAGACTAAGTTTAGAAACTTTCACTTCTGTATAATGTCTAGTTTTCGTTTCTAATTTTCAGAAAATACTTTCAAAATTTGGCCGGAATATTTCTTTATTTATGATCTTAAAATTTTCTCTTATGTTTTTTACATGGAAGTGGTGCCTACTTTTAGGCAGCCAGGTGCCTCTTTTTTTTAATTGAATATTTTCTAAAATTAAATTATTTTAAAAACTTGGTCTACTTGTAGTTGCCATTAATCAAAAACAGTTATAAGATATTAACATTTTTGTTTTATTGCTTCTTAAAGACATATTCTCAAGTGATATTAAATATTTGCGTCATACAAACATACGAACTGGGGTCTCTTCTCTTTTTATTCTCATCCCTGCGCTACTCATTACCAACATCATTATGATGGAATTGTTGTCATAAAAACTGAAAACTGAATTTCAAGTACTTTTTTCTGTGTAATATTTCTGTTGTTGTTCTTATTAGGTTTTCATGATATTATTTTCACATTTTCATTTTTTTTTCCATACGAACATGGCCTAAATAAAGATGGCTTAACGAAATCGTTTGTCTAAGCGTGTTAAATTCTTCAAGGTTTTCTATTTCGTTTATTCTTTAATTTTTTTAATTTTTTTTTTCTTTATTATTATTATTTTTCTAGGCAACATTTTATTATTGATAATAAAACTACAGAAATTTAATTGTATAAAGAAAGTGTATGGGAGGAAGAAGATTAACATGATATCATGCGTTAACCTAAAAATATACTACAAAAATTAGAAAACACAACACAACACAAGACATGAGTAATTGTATATGTTAACATTTGTACATACCGAAATGTATATAAAGTGGGTGTTGAAAATGGTGGGCAAAATACATCCTCTTCTTGTTATTTACGATTATATTTCTGTTTCATAAATAATTGTAGGCAACATTAAAATCAAGACAATATGGCATTTAAGCATAAACATTATGCCATACCAGACAAATGAATCACGCAGTTACCGTTTAAATCAAATACAATGCATGAAAAGTTTTAAATGAATGAACAGTGATTTTCTTTTGATTAAATACAATTTGTTAATGTTGAAAATAACAATTTTCTGTTGAATCATTGCTAAATAATTTGTGCATACAACCGTACATTTCCACAACATCATCAGTCTTAAATTTATTTATTTATTTTTTTTTTTTTTTTTGTATTTAAATCAACACTTTGATTTTAATTTTAATTTTTTGTAACCAACAAATTAAAAAAGTAAGCAAAAAATAGGGGAATGAAGGGAAAACAAACTTGATGATGAAATTGAAAAGAAAAAAAAACGAACAGAATATTACAAATAAATTTACAAAATAATCAAATGTTCCTTTTAAAAGATTATTTGCATGACACTCAAAAAGAAAAGAAAAAAAAAAAAAAGGAATGTGCTAAAGAAAAAAAAAGTATAAGAAAAAGTTTTGAAATGAGAACCATCAAATATGGGGCATTTTACTCTTCAAAGCGAGTTCGAATCCCTTTTTTTAAGACCAATACTCAGGAATAAACCCCCACTCATGCAGAGCATTATATTGGAATATCGAAGATAGAAGAGAGATACATAGATTTTTTTTTATTGATCGCCATATATCAATGAGACAAGTTACTATCAGCTGATCACTCAAAGGCCAGTATTATACCGTCACCCTTGAATGATCAACAGCAATTGCCCCATTTGTCGGTGGATGTTGATAGTGAGTGGTGAACGTCTTCACTAATTAGGTTAACTGTTATCTGTTATCCCAGAAGGTGGCGCTTTATTCCTGATCATTCGTTTCTGATGGAATATACTGGATATGTCAGGGAGCGCTTTTTCTTGCAGATGAACATCTTGTTTATCACTTTTGTTAATTAATTTTGTTTTATAATAAAACGCTTTATATAGATCAGGACTAAATTCTCTGAAATACATTTAGATATATAATGATATATCAATCAAAGGAGAAAATATCTCTAAGGGAATCGCGTTCTGTAAGACTTATAAAACATATATTGGGGAAACCCCATCAGTAGAAGCCTATGTCATTACAAACATAAACACATGCATAATTGTCCATTACAATCCTGTGTCAGACTTACGGCCATGTTGTTTATGTTAATGTTCATCCATGAGTACTGGGACCTATAGTTTAAGGACGGCTACGAAAGACAGACTTGAGAAGCTCTTCATGGCAATCAGTTACTCTCAGAACTTTTGCCAGAAGTTTGCTGAGTGGTAGTCGCCAAAAGAGATAATTTTTTATATTCCTTTTTTTCAAGTTATCAAAGCAGATGTTTGAAACCTGGGCTCACAATAACCACTAGACCACGGCGACTACATATGTCATTGGTACTATTAAATTCATCAAATATAAAGCTCAAACGTTTGGAGAGAAAATATTCTCAAACACCTTACAGTATGCTTTAAGTTTCAAGCGAGATTATTGCTAAAGAATTTTACAAATTTTCTATAAAATGACTTCAATTTTGGATTACAAGTATTTGTATTTACTATGACAACACATTATTGTCTTTGAATTGTTTTTTCTTTTTCTTTTTTTTTATCTCTTTCTCTTTTTATAACTTGTTTGCTCAAGTTTCAGAAATCATGAAAATAATAAAATGATGATGATTATGATGCTGTTGTTGCCAACATGTGTTCACATTGATGATGTTAATGTTGCTTAAAGTTGTTTAATCGGGTATGCACGACTAACAGCTACAGCTACACAATGTTTTTCTATAAAACTTTCTAAGTGCTTTTTTTAAATAAAATTGTAGAAAAAAAAAAGATAAAAAAAATCTTGTGATTATGCAAATATTATCGATAAAATTTGTTTAAACTAAAGCATAAAGAAATATGTAAAGTAGCTTTTTTGACGCTTTCTTGGTTTACTTAAGAATTTTGCACATACTTTTGTGCTGTTTTACATTTTACTATTCGTTTTGTTTTCCATAAGATATTCCATTTACTTTTGTTCTTGGTAATTTTAAAAATGGTCAAATATGCAAATTTAATAAAAACTATTTTTTCAAAAATATTTTTTGCTCGCTTTAAGTATTTCAAAGTAGTTACATAAAGCTGTAACTAACAAAACAAAGACAGTATAATTAAGGGGGCTTTATAAAGATAAATTGTTGTTGCTATAAATTAAAACTTAAAGCATACTTTTAGGAAATACATATATATACTATAAATGAAATTGGCCATTACAACCGTATTTTGGAGTTAAGGCCTAGCTTCTTACAGCACCCAGAATCCGAACAACAAACCTCAAGGGCTTGTCCATGGCAATCAGTTACTCTCAGGGGGGTTTAAGCCCGAAGATCTAGTCTAGTAAGCTTGTAGTGCCATCCCTGTATTAAATATAATTTGTTACTATAAATTATAGTTGTTACTTAAACACTGAATATCAGCTGATACTACTTTGTGTTACAACTCTTATTGTAAGTACTAATTTATACAAATATGTAATATAAGATAAGAGGAGAATTAATAAAAAAGATCAGTCGGTTGTTGCTTAACGATGAAACTAAACAGAACACCCGTCTTTTATTCGGACGTGTTACAAGCTAACACACTATATACTAGACTACGAAAATTTAAAACGTTTCCAGGTTAAACAATTTGAAAATTAAAGATTCCGATTTTTTTTTTTTTTTTCTCTTTTGCAATTGTGCTCAGATTTCTTTTCAGTACTTGCGAATTTAAATTTCAATTTAAAAAATAAATGTAAAGATTAAGGCTTTAATTTTATGTTTCTTTTTATCATAAAATATTTTTATGGCGCTTTTATAAATTTTTTAATATTCATTTTTCGTTAATTTTTAGGGTTTTATAGCGGATGTTGCTAACAATTTTAAACTTAAAGAAACAAAATCATAAAACAGCAAATGCCTATCTTAGGGCTTAATATTTTATAGCCTTATTTTAATATTAAAACAGGTTATATTTCTTGATAAAAAGAAAAAAAATATTCAGCAAGATATACATAAAAAAATAGTATTTTAAAGCCTAAAAGTAGGCCACAAAAATAATTATTTTAAAGCTGAAAAGTATTGTGTAAAGATGTAATAAATAAATCCAGCAAATTTAAAATTTATTAAAAGAGATTTTTTTGGTTTCTATGGCTATATAACTATGTTTTACCCTAATAGATGTCGCAGTTTAAATAAAAGCATTTCTGCTCTGTTTTTCTTTAGGTTTACCTAATAATGACTTTGAATAGAAGGTGATAAGCATATCTCGATGGCCATTTCGTCTCTCCCAGAGAAATTCGCCAGGAGACGATGTTATTTAAAATATTTAGGGGAGTTATAAAGTCGTTAAAAAGTGAAACAGTAGCATACAACTTAAAGTACTTTTTTTATTATTATTAGTGAACAGATTTAAAGCCATAAATTAATTGAAAATTTTAATATCTTCTAAAGCTTAAACTTTAAAACTAAAACCAAGTAGTATATGCTTCACAAAAATTTTCTTAAAAGCTAAAATTTTTGCAACCTCTATAGATAATTTATGAACATTCAGTCTTCTCGTAAAATCAATTAAACGTGTTTTGTGTTATTAATCGATAGTTATAGCATACTTTCAGGTGCAATATAATATTGTATCAAATTCAATACAGTTTTTTTATAGTTTAATTTTATTTACCATCCACATGTACAAGTAACATAAAAACTAAAAACACTTCGAAGATTATTGAATAAATCACTTAGCTGATGCGCTGTGTTATTTCTATATAATTTGTTTTTGTTACAAAAACAAATCGCTTTTAAAAAACTCAGCGCAGCACTTAAGTGATTTATGCAATATCCCCCTTAAACTTTAACTTAAAAGTTCATTTAAAGACTTTTCTTAATAAAATTTGGTTTCGATCTAACAACGCGTTTAAAAAGGAAAAAATGTTTAGTAAAGATGATCACTAATTCAACTGGGAGTCGAAGTCAGCTTTATGTTTGGCATGGCCTGATGACGCCCTCCTCCTGTCGACTGTCGGAGAAGAATGTAAAAGCAGACCAATGAAACGAAAACTATTATAACTTTGATTATCCGGGAACAGATGACATACACGAAAATATGAAAAGAGAAAACGAGATGTGTTCGATAAGATTTGGACTAACTCATTGCAATTTTGGTAGTGAAAGTGTAATTCCACTATATGATTTCTATAGAAAACTGCGGGTGTAATAGCTTATGTTTCTTATGAGTACGTACGGATCAAAAAAAAAAATTTAATGAATCAATTCGGCTGGTAAACAATTCCTTTACAAATGCCATTTTCACCTTTGGTTGCAAAATCATTGCAAAAAAGAAAATCTAAATTGATTTAATAAGGCGTTTTACGACAAAGAAAAAAATTGTTTTCAATTTTTTAAGCCTATCTTAAGGCAAACAAACATACAAATTCTGTAAAGCAAAGTAAAGACAATTTTCTTAATTAATAATTTTGTTTACATTTAAGCGTTTTTAAATAATTTATTTAAAAATAATATATTTATAAATATATGTATTTATGTGTGTGAGTGTGTATGTGTATGTGCTTTGAACCAAAGGGCTCGTTTGTTTGCAGTAGGGCATGGGTATGGAAATTTACGCAAATATTTGTCATACTTTTAATACTGCCAAGCCAGAGGATATTTGTTAGCTTTTATGTTTAACGACTGTAAATTACAAACTATCAAAGGAGTGCAACAATTTATGGTCAGATATATGAAATTTATTTTTGGAAATATATTTTAGTTTTTTTTTTTTTTTTTCTTTTTTCTTCTGTTTAAACAACATAATAAAACGATATTTTAGCAGGTTGTGTAAAATTAAACCAAAAAAATATCGTTATGAATTTAAAAATGTAGATATTATAGACAAAACAACAAAGAAATGTAAATATTTTAAGTCAACTTTAGCGATGTACGCCTTTAAGTATGCAGTATTTTGTAAAAACCAAAAACATTGTCAAACAAAAAGTGGTAGCATAACAGGGCTGTTTCTTTAATCAGATAATTAAATACATCGATATAAAACATAAATATAAAATATGAATTATTGTTACAGAATTTTATTGTAGTTATTATTTTTGTTTTACAAAGAAAGAAGGAATTAAATGGAAAAACCAGGTGAAAAGCTAAGATTTATTGCTATTGTATTATTATTTACTTTTAACTACAAATAAAAGAAGACACTGAAAAGAGCAGCTGTTAGGTCAAAATTGGTCAACCTTTTCAGCTTTCATAAATCATAAATTCATATTCGTGTATGTTCTGTATAGCCAAAAAGGAAGTTCAAATGGAATGACATGATTGTTTAATAAAAATTATTTATTAAGCTGAAGCTCCTTATAATTATTACTATTTATTTTTAATATTTCGCTTAAGCTTAATAAATGTTAAATAACTTTTGACAAGTTTTCTTGCATTTCTTTTTTAATAGCTATCTTAGTGAACATTAATACTTACACGTCTTTAGTTATTTTACATACATTTTACAAATGGCTTCTCGCAGCACTTATGTTGTGGGTGTTAATTTTTATCCATGAGTACCGGGACCTACAGTTTAAAGTCGACTCCGAAAGACAGATTTGCTTATTTCATTAGCCTTTAAAAAAACAACACAAATTTTTTAAAATTGACTCGATTTTAGTTTACGGAACATATTTGCTAAAAATTTTATTTTATAATGTTTATTTTAAATAATCATTAGAAAGAAAAAAACACAGCTTCAATTATGCTTATCAAACTATAATGCGCTCTAAATAAACACAAACATATTTGTTTATAAATCATGGCATACTTTTTTGGATTATATGGCCTTATGCTAACTAAAGTTAATATTATTGTAAACTAGCATAAACCATCAAAATAGAAACTAAATGTTACAATAATTTGCAAATATATTCCGTTTTTTTTTTTCTTTTGCCACAGCTATTCTAAATAAACATTCAAACAATTGTTATGCTGCTGTCTACTATTTAGCATTTATTTGCTTTGAATACTCTTTACAAACATGTAAAGCAGACTATAATATTTGAAAACCAAATAAATATGCATATGTATGTGCAAAATAAGCAACAATAAAAGTCAAATTAAAATGGCGGAAATTAGCAAAAAAAAAAAAAAAAGGACAAAATGTGAAAAATCTCTCAAAAATATACTAAAATGTTACAGAGACTCTAATAAAATATATGCCAACAAAGAAAAATGTATGCGATATAGCAAAATAGTTCTAAAATACTAGTTGTGTATAGCCACATAATATATGTAAATGCCTAAATGTAGGCAATGAAAAAATATATTACACTATAAAACAGAAATTTATAAGAAAACAGCAACCACAGAATAGAAACTTCTCTAAAAAGCGTTAATTAAGCATAATGTTTAAATTTATTATGTGAACAATACAAATTCAGGTAAAAAAAAATATTATTTTTATATCACGTGTTTATTAACTAAAGAACACCAAATAAATTATCCAAATCACCAACTTGTTTGCGTAACATTTGTAATCCTTAAACACTGTAGCACAGTGTTTATAAATATTATTTCCATATGGAAAAAATAAAATAAACTGCTTGGATTAGGAATAAATCCAAATCATAATATGTAAAACAGTTTATTTGAATTTCGTTCTCTCTTATATATGCTTAACAGACTTTGGTTGCTAATATTAGTTTTTATTATAATAAAATCCACAAACACATACACAAACCTATACACTTTACAAGTAGGTACAGAAAAAGAAAAAATAACTTATTTTGTAGAATACTTTTATGAGCTCAACACAAATGAGTAATTTTAAGCCTTAACAAAATGTATTTCAGTTTTTTCTTTTTTGTTTCATAAAAAAAAAATATTTTGTGCTATTTTTGATATAAAATAAATCATTTTGTGATTATATTATATATGTAATGCAAGTTTTTGATGTATTGGTGCTAAAAGTTTGTTACATATTATTGCGGTGTATTAGTATTAGCTTATGTGGTAAACGCAGTTAATCTTTATAGTATATTTTTAGGATGGATTTTATTGTATACTTTACTGTACTTTTTTTGTAGCATGATCTCACTTTTTTATATTATTTTATTTGTATAAAAAATGGAAATAAAGAAAAATTATTTTTAGAGGGGTTATTTTTCCTTCTCAATAAGCATGGTTTTTATAGTCAGAAAAAAAAAATAATTATAATTAATGAAGAAACTAAGCGAGAAGCTAGGCTGCAACATTGAAACAGGGTTGTAATGGCCAATTACGTATGTATGTACTTAGGGAATGACTCCTACTATCGCAGTACATTTTTGCTGGCCTAGGAAAATTTGAGAATGGAAGGGGGTAAGAGAATACGGACCTTTGATTTAAACCCACTAATATCATATCTGATATCAGTCAGAATAAACAAATGTCTTACTAAAAAAAATATGATTGATTATTCAATGGCCAGTTTTATATCTTCACCACTGAATAATCCAACGCCTTCACAGTAAAGTTTAAATTAGTGGAGGAATAAAATATGTAAATGATATTGGAGATGATGTTTTGTTCTCCCTGATCCTGCCCCTGAGATAATTCTTAGCAACTGTTCCTCAACTATCTTTTTGGCATAAAATAACCTGCCAAAGAGCTATTGCTCTCTCTATTGCTTAGCCAGCTGAGTCCTTGCAGTGTAAGCCTCTACACCACGACACAAGGTGATTGTCCGACGTAGAGGAGGTCTAACTCTTTAGATTTATGTTTAGGTGGCTCAATCATTGATTAATTTTCAAAGCTAATCTGGATAATTTAGTATCATTGTAATGCGTAAATATTTCTATGGTAACATGCTGACTTCCCTGCCATAAAATTAAAAAAAATGTTTAGAACATCCGCTATTTTCCAAGGCGATAAACTTAACACTTTTCAATTAAAAAAAAAAAAAAACTTAGGCAATGACAGTAATGGCTGGCAGACCCATCTAATCCTTCGAATATATCTATAGCGAGTACTATTGCGTTTTTGGCTTTCTTTAAGCAAATATATAATGAAAGTGTTATACAGCGACATACAAACTCGTTATGTATTATATATTTATTACCTTATAAAACAACCCATATACAAACTATAAAATAAAATAATAAATTGCTAAATGATTCTGATATATTATTTATTACATTAGATTATGTTAATATAACTCAAAGGTAAAATACATTTTACATATCCAATAGCCCGAGTATTTATATATTAAAAGAGAGGAAAAAATTTCAAATTAAATATACAAATTATTATTGTATTTATTTGCTGGTAATATTACAATTTTGTTTTATACTTACTATATAGAGCAAAAGTTCATGAATATGACAAGAAAAAAAAATAATAATAAAACGCTTTAATCAGATCAAATTTAACTGCAATGTTATTTTTTGGTAATTAAAGAAGAAATGATGTCCGTGAAGGAATAGTACACTAGCCAAACTGAACAATTGTTTTCGACTCCAGCTACGGTAGTCTCATCAGAGTTCTTTGTGTCCTGTGTATATTCAAGACTAAACATCAACTATTTAACTCACACTTTTTTGGAAATCGCATACTGAAATTATTACTGTATGTACATACATTTGTATGAGTTAGTCGAAGTAAAGTCACACAACAGTTTATATCATATTCTCCTTTTCTTACCATCATTGCTGTTCTTGTTATTGTCATCTTATTTGGATGAAACAGAATTACAATTTATTTTGTTTTTGCCCTTTTTATTCCACCTTATCCACATTAGTCGACATGAATGACTAACCACCTCAACCACCGTCGTATATATCATTCATGTCGACTAATGTGGATAAGGTAGAATAAAGGGCAAAAACAAAATAAATTTGTAATTCTGTTTCATCCAAATAAGATGACGATTACAAGAACAGCAATGATGGTAAGAAAAGGAGAATATGATATAAACTGTTGTGTGACTTTACTTCGACTAACTCATACAAATGTATGTACATACAGTAATAATTTCAGTATGCGATTTCCAAAAAAGTGTGAGTTAAATAGTTGATGTTTAGTCTTGAATATACACAGGACACAAAGAACTCTGATGAGACTACCGTAGCTGGAGTCGAAAACAATTGTTCAGTTTGGCTAGTGTACTATTCCTTCACGGACATCATTTCTTCTTTAATTACCAAAAAATAACATTGCAGTTAAATTTGATCTGATTAAAGCGTTTTCTGATAAAAACCAAAAATTAAATTGATCACACCTCTCCTGAGATTCGAACCCGAGTCTTGGGCTCTTAACAAATAATAATAAATTTTGAATTTTATGTAAATAATAAACAAATATGATATTAAAAATCTGGGTATAGTTTTCATATGAAATTTTGTTGTATATCTGTGTGTGTGTGTCACCAACTTATAACAATAACATTGAGTTTAATAAAAGCGTTCTAATGCTGCATAAAACTAAACCATTTTGAATACAAAATTGTCATTTTTCTATAACAAAATCCTCAAAGTATGCTTTAATATTTTGTTTTGTATTATTGCTTTAAAATTGCTTTGTTTTAAAAATTAATTTTTAAATCACTATTATTTACACTAAAATAATGAAAGAATTTATTTGTTTTGTAAAACTACAAAATATAAAAATAAAAAGATATTGCAATTGGCATATTTTCTGTGGACATAATCAACGAGGCATAAGAAAACTGCTTAATAATAAACGTATATTTATTTAGGCAATAACAACAAAAACAAAATTACACATGAAACGTATTTTTCTTTGTCAAATGTATACAGTTTTTAAAGTACAATGGTAGGGGCCTTAACTACTACTACGAGTATACGCTTGAGTTAACTTAAACGTATAATAGCACTAAAATATATATATTAAGTAAACCTTTGTTTTTTGTTTAAGGTTAATATTCTTACTCTTTATTATTCATAAATTTTTGATATTTTTTTCTTTTTTGCAATAACCCTCCTTAAAATAGGCAACATAATATGTTTGTTTGTTTTCTATAATACCACAAGTAGTGTGATGTTGGTTATAAGTATGAGTGTTTGTTTTAATAATGCAGGCACGTTCATACCCCTCCTTACAAAGAGATTTTTTTTTAACAAACCGGCAAAACAATATTTTAATATCAACAATAGTATAGTGTATGTACTCTGGGGTAAGAGTAACAAGAAATGTGTTTATAAGGAATAGCAGGCCTATTAAATAGATTTTTTTTTTTTTGTTTTCAAATTTATAATAAAAATGTTTTTATTACAAAACGACCCATATATGTATGGAACTACAATATTGTCTATGCGTGTGTATTGGTGTGTAAATTTGCATTGCAAAATATTAAGAGAATATGTCGCACCCGTTCAACAATACTGTATTAACTCAAAATTTTTTTATTTTATCTTTTTGGCAAAAAACAATACATAACACTTATGTCTACCTATGGTTAAAAATTCCCATAGTTCTGACTATTCTTTCTTAATAAAATTACATGTTGTGACCTTTTTGCTGGTGGAATGGTTTATTTCTGTGAATCAAGAAAACAAAATTATTTTGAGTTATTTGAAGTGATTGGCCTTAACAAATGATTGTTTTTTGCTATAAAGAGTAGTATTTTGAGTTATGTTGTTATTCTAATAATAAAAGTTTATTTTAGTCAGGTAGTATTTTGAGTTGCCACTGTTTAATTGATTCAGGCTAAGTAAATTTTTTGTTTTAATTCGAAATATGATTGTTTTCATGAAATAATGCTTAACTTTATCTTTGAGTTCTTACTGTTTTCGTGAAATAATTGTGTTTTTTGTTGAGTTATTACTGTTTTGATGAAATAGTTTTGATGACACTTTGTAATATTATCACTTTATTTTTTTGCATTGCATTTTTGATCAGCTAGAAATTTTATATTAAGTTTATTAAACATAATAGTGAATACTTGAAATCAAAAGGTGTAATAAGTTCAATTAACAATCAATAATAATCCAGCAGATATTACGCTACATTATTACGCAATGAAAGCTCTCCAGAGCAGCTCCCCAGATCCGCAGCTCTCCAGATCCGTTCAGTAACAATTCGGAGAATGATTTTGATCCACGTACAGTGAATGATAGCAGTTCTTCGGAGTTACATTTAAATGAGAAAGTGGTAAGAAAAAGGAAATGCGAAAAAAGAGAACATGATAATAAACGACAAAAGCGGCAAAAAAATTACGAAACTCAGGGTATTCGTATAAATCGATTTATAATTCGTCAAAGACAATAAAAGAGAAGTGTTTGCGAGAAGCTTGTAAAGAAAAGTGTCGCCTTCAATGTAGTAATAAAATAACACAATAATCGCTAAAAAGTATTACGAATCATACTACAAAAATATAATAGGGAATTAATTTAATAAAATATATATTTTAAACTTTTTAGTAGTTGTTAGCATTTATTTAGCTTTAAAAAACTTTCTTTACTTTAGTCTTTTCTCATTTCATGTTTAACACTTTTATTAAAAAATGTATTAAATACAGCAATAGATTTCATGTAAACAAACACAACTCAAAATATTTACTTCTTATTAACAAAAATAATTCAAGAAAATGATAATAACTAAAAAAATCGCGTTTCTATCTCCAAACAATAAACAAATAAAAAGGTTATGTGGTGCAATACAATAATTGATGGGGTTTCTAAATATTGCCTAACTTTTGTTAATGGAAAATTCCTTAAGCATAAGAAAAGAGTTTTTTGTCTCTCCTGAACACTTTGAAGTTTTTGAGTTAATACAGTATTGTTGAACGGGTGCGATGTGTTCGACCATAATTTATAGGGGTTGTTTAAATTACACAGGGAGAGGGTTTTTTTTGTGCCATATTTGTCTAAAAAATTTCATATCCACATATTAAAGAAAAACAGTGTTTTTTTTTGGTATGAATTACATACAAAAAGAAAATAAAAATTTGTTTTCTAAACACACATTTATAGTTTTTTGTTTTTCTTTTATCTGCTGTAAAAACAAATATACTAAAATTCAAAAGGCATGCAAAAAAAAAGCCATAAAAATATTTGCATATCCTTTAATATTTTCAATTTTATTGTTTTCTTTTCAAAAGGCCGAAGTTAAGAATATGTTTTTAGAGAAATGTGGAAACTATTTGAAAAACATATATTTTGTTTAAAACTAAAATAAATATCAATTTTAAATATTATATTTTAAGTAATCGACACATAACACAGTGTTGAAATACAACTTAAAAAACACTGCCTACTTCTAGGTAGTGTAGCCATAAATATTATATAAATTATGTGTAAGCCATCAAAACCGTTTTCAATAAAATGTAAGCCCTAAAATAGGCAATTATTTTGTTTATAATGCGAAAAACAGGCAGTTAATTTGATAATTAAGGAAATTTCTACAATTTATTAAATATGTCGTTTACGAGGCTATAAAAAGGCAATCTCTTCTGTTACTCTTTATACCTTCGAGTGTACATTTTGCAATTATTGCTTCCCTTAATTTTTTTTATGCACATTAAAGATGCCGTTTAATAGTAATTTGTTTTTAAGTCTAAATAGCAAAATATTGGTTGAGTTAAAGCTTAGCGGTTTTATGTTTCAATTTTTTCTGAGAAATTGTTGAAATGTAATAACGTAGTAGACTTGTAATGCCTACAGATAGGCTACAGATTTACTTTAAAATTTAGAGGCATTTAGCTTTAAGGTGCAAAGCATAAGCATAAATGAAAGCATTATTGGAAATAATTATTTAAACAAAATTATTTAAGTTGTTATAAGAGTCCTTAAACTATGCTTTATGTAAGCAGTTTGATAATATAACTTTTGGAATTATATTTCAGATTCTTACGTAGGTTTAAAATGCATAATGCATACATACATGTGAACCTGAAAGTAAGAAATATGAACTCCTTTCACCTGTTCTATACCGTCCCCCTGGGGGTACAGTAAATAGCTTCTAGTGCTACGTAACACCAGAAGATTATACCCAGCGGGGAATATGGAGTTCACCTACGTCTGGGTGGCCTGGCGCTGGCTATAGGCAGAGAGTGGTTGGTAATTTATTACTGACGCTCTCAGGGACTGACCATAGAAACCAATCTAATTCGGTACTACGGGCATTAGACAGTTCCCGGTTTGCTTGTGCTCCCTGCTATTCGGGGAGTTTAGAAAATCGGCGTGAGTGCGGACCTTTGGGGAGTACTCGTAGTGGTTGTGGTTGCTGGAGAGTAGTTTAACCTCCTCAACAAGTGTTGCTACTATCCACGAAATAGCAGTCACGAAATTGTAAATCCATTGTCTATAGGCTTTCTTTTAACCGGCGTGTCTTAGACATGTCCCAAATTAGAGAGTACCGGCTTTGGGTGGCATTGTATTTCACCTCCACTCTACAATGGGACGGTGCGCATGTAAAACCTACAAAATGTTATTTATTATGGTTTTTTTTACTTTGCTTGAAACTGACTTTTTTGACAGTGTTTTTAAGTTCAGCCTGCATATAGACTACACTTACGATTACAAATATTGTTTTAAAAGAGTTGAAGTTGTGCTCACAGTTTTTAAATTTAAAATAAATTTCAACATTATAAAATAAATTGTTGTGCCTTTTTGTATGTTAAGAATTGATTTTTTCCTCTCAGTCATTTTTTATTTTTTTTTTGAATGCAATGGATATGGTTGGCTGGCAATCTTGTATTTTGATTAAATTTATAACAAAAAAAATATTTTTGTTTGTCTCAATTGCATTTTAAGCTTTTTTCAAATATAAAACAATTGTTTTAGTATAGAGAGTATATAATAAAAATACTTATTTAAGTTAGACAGGAAGTATATCAAGGAGTGTGTATGTATGTCTGTATGTCTACAAACTAGAAAATAAAAAAATTCAATTTTCTTTTGGTCAAAGTTTATTGAATTTATTAGACAAGGGCGACAACAACAGCAACAGAAACAGAAACAATAGCAACTCTAAGGCAAGTAAGGACCTGCAATACATTTTTTTTATTTAATTTTTTCTTTTTCTTTGTTATTTCACATTTTACAAATAACAAAAGGATATTTTGTTGGTTGTGACATATAAGGAATTTGAAAAGAATGTAAAAACAGAAAAACAGAAAATCCTAAAAAATGTTTTATTTATAACCTTAACTTAATTAAGTTTTTATTTTATATTTCATTACGTATTTGTTTCAAAGTCGTTTAAATTTAATTTCATTTTTTGTCTTTTGGGGTTTTAGGTTTTTTTTTGCTTTTGTAGTTTTTGTTGTTATCATTTATTTTCAAAATGTATTTTATGTATCATGACCATGTTGTTTATTTCTAGATTTATATTTCTAGATTTTCCTTAAAGGATTCTTTTTTTTTTTTTTTTTTTTGTTTTGTAACTCCAACGCTAAGTGTTGCTTAAGATGGCGTTAAGATCGTTTTGTTGTTAATGGTTGTTTTCTGTTTGGCAATGGCAACAAAACCTTCTCTAGCTGGGTATTTATAAACTTCTTTCTTTCAAGCATTTCCTTTTCTTTAAGCATTTGTTTTTATTTCTACTTAAAATTCTTAGAGCAGTGAATTTGTTTTTTTTTTATTTATTGTCTCTAGTTATAGAACTGCCACCAACACTCTCACTGTGTACTATTAACAACACTAACACTACTACTACGACTTTTAAAGCTGTTGTTATAAAGATGTAGATAAGCTTAAGTGTTGTGCAAAAATTTTGTGACAACAACCCCAGTACTTATTGCAACGTTTAGTACATGTTTAAGGGGCAACAATAAAGAAATAAGAAAGAAAGAAAAAAAAAATGGCAAAATTTGTTGCAACAAAACAACAAAGCATTGGTATATCAAACCTTTGGCTCTTCTTTGCTGTTTTCTTAAGTTAAGTGCCAATGATGCACTTACTTTCATAACATATACTTCATTGTATAGAAAAGCACACAACCGCCATCGTATAATATAATTCTACTTGAGATAAATTTATACAACTTTAGCCAGCGGCAGTTATTCTTTTAAGCGGTAACGAAAAAAAAACTAAACAACATTTAGAAAAACAAACTTCATTATTACGTGAAGAATAAAACGAAAAAAAAAAATCAAAATAGTGTATTTGAAAGCTTAAAAGTAGACTACAAAACTTTTTAACCCTAAGAGTAGGCTTTAAATTATTAATAATTAAAATTCAGTATTACCTTAATTGCTATTGTTTTTTTTTTTTTTTTCAACATAATTTAAGACGCAATAAGCAATTATTAATAAAAGCTTTAAAATAATTAAATACCTAAAGTCTAAAATATGCACGTGGTCAAACTCCGTGGTCTCACAGTATATTCAGAATTACAAACAACGCGTTTATGTTTGTTTTGCCTTTCAATATGTTTTTAAATCATTTGTAACGTTTCATAAATGTATTTGTTTCAATTTTAGTGTAAACGCTAGAAGCGTTTTATTAAAATTCAAAAAAATATCAAACCTCGTTCATAACATGCCTTTTAATAAACCATTAAATTGCAAGTTAACTTATGCAACATTTATAAGGATTTTATAGCTAAATAAACACATATTCCTGAAATTTGTTATTAATCACTTAAATACCACATTAACCTCCATTGTGAGGTACAAGGATAACAACATATATTTTTCCCAATATAGTCAATGGATGCAAAGAAACCACATGATATTACATGCACAGTCATATTTGAAAATTTAACGCTAAAAATCTGATTTTATCATCATAAAGTAAATGTTTCAAAATGTTAATTTTGTGTTGTTGGGGTTTTATTCGATAATGTCTAAGTGATTGTAAAGCAAAATTTTGTAATGATGACCATATTCAGCTTTTTAAAGAAGTTTTATGAATCAATAATGAAAGTCATATTATGGGAAATGCATGTTGGCTTACTATGACAACCCAGTTAACGTTTTTGTTTAATTTAGTTTTATAGTTTGTTTTGAAAACTAAAAAAGCTACTGAAAAAAGTTTCATCACAATTTGAAATACTGTTGTCTTGTCTCCGTAATGTTTACTAGTTTCAGCTATTGCTTCTCAAATCAGAAAGGAAAATTTTGTTCAAGACATAATTAATTGGGGACACAAAAGTATAATCTTGCAAAAGATTGAAAATTTCCCCCGTTGTATAATAGCATCCAATAATGGGTTAAGTATTTCTGTTTCTCTTTTCTATTATTGTAACTGAATGCACATAGATTTGAGCAACATTGTCTGTAACTGCTTTCAAGTTAGTTCTGAGATTCCGTGATACCTTAAGATGTGCAACATTCTTAACACGCTACAACATTTGTATTTAAAAAATTTAATTGTAAAGTAAAAAATTAATAAAAATTTTTATTGAATTAAAACAATTAAAAAATTAAATTTAAAATAATTATTAATTAAAAGCCTAAATATGTAATAAAAATACAATTATAAATATGTAGTTCATTAATCAATTAAACAATAGAATTAAATGAAATGAAACTAAAATTTCAATTAAAACCAAGTGTTTAATTAACACAATTTTTTTTTTGCCTTTTTTTCTGTGTAAAAGCAAAATAAAAAATCAAAACAAAAAACCAAAACTGTCTAATAATTTTATGTGTGTGAAGATAAATTCGAATTTGAAAAGCAAAGACATAAACCATCTTTCTTTAGCTAACACATTTTTTGCGTTAACAGAGCTCTGTTAATAGTTTAACAGCGACTATGTACGGGTATTTCAGGACTTATTAGGCGTTTAATGGACACACATTCCAATTTTAGGAAGAAAAGGTACCCCCATATGGAAGCTATATTGTTCACTTTGTATCTCATAAAAAAAAAATTCATATTTATTTAGTTTTAGGTTAAAAAAAAGCCGAAACAAATTCTTTCAAAAAAAACCAAATAAGTGGAGAAGATCAGTGGCCATTATGGAAAAATACGAAAATGCACATATATCACACTATATGGAGATGATACTCCAAGGGGTCCCCAATGACGCTGTATTAGTGGTATTCCTGAAATAATTTTGGGATTTGAGAAAATTAAATTTGAAAAATTCAATTTTTTTGCAAAATGACTGGAGAAGATCAGTGGCCATTATGGAAAAATACGAAAATGCACATATATCACACTATATGGAGATGATACTCCAAGGGGTCCCCAATGACGCTGTGTTAGTGGTATTCCTGAAATAATTTTGGGATTTGAGAAAATTAAATTTGAAAAATTCAATTTCTTTGCAAAATGACTGGAGAAGAAGTGTGTGAAGTTAGCTACGAAAGTTAAATTCTTTTTAACAACAGAATTAGTTAACAGAGTAATGTTAACATTACCTGCATATGAAACATATTGTGAATCAAAACTAAAATAAATAACTAATACTAATACACTAATACAGAGTCATTGGGGACCCCTTGGAGTATCATCTCCATATAGTGTGATATATGTGCATTTTCGTATTTTTCCATAATGGCCACTGATCTTCTCCAGTCATTTTGCAAAAAAATTGAATTTTTCAAATTTAATTTTCTCAAATCCCAAAATTATTTCAGGAATACCACTAATACAGCGTCATTGGGGACCCCTTGGAGTATCATCTCCATATAGTGTGATATATGTGCATTTTCGTATTTTTCCATAATGGCCACTGATCTTCTCCAGTCATTTTGCAAAAAAATTGAATTTTTCAAATTTAATTTTCTCAAATCCCAAAATTACTTCAGGAATACCACTAATACAGCGTCATTGGGGACCCCTTGGAGTATCATCTCCATATAGTGTGATATATGTGCATTTTCGTATTTTTCCATAATGGCCACTGATCTTCTCCAGTCATTTTGCAAAAAAATTTAATTTTTCAAATTTAATTTTCTCAAATCCCAAAATTATTTCAGGAATACCACTAATACAGCGTCATTGGGGACCCCTTGGAGTATCATCTCCATATAGTGTGATATATGTGCATTTTCGTATTTTTCCATAATGGCCACTGATCTTCTCCACTTATTTGGTTTTTTTTTGAAAGAATTTGTTTCGGCTTTTTTTTAACCTAAAACTAAATAAATATGAATTTTTTTTATGAGATACAAAGTGAACAATATAGCTTCCATATGGGGGTACCTTTTCTTCCTAAAATTGGAATGTGTGTCCATTAAATGCCTAATAAGTCCTGAAATACCCGTACATAGGCGCTGTTAAACTATTAACAGAGCTCTGTTAACGCAAAAAATGTGTTAGCTAAAGGAAGATGGTTTATGTCTTTGCTTTTCAAATTCGAATTTATCTTCACACACATAATAATTTTATGGAAATTTATTTAAATTGTCTTTAGTTTTCTATTGCCTAACCTCTAGGGGCTTAACACTCATAATCACTTTTCTTTTCATTTAAGATGTTTAAACTGACAAACACTTATTTTGTAAAAGTTCTTAATTAACCTTTATTTTTTGTTTTCTAAATAATTTAAACATTTCAAAACAAAAAACACACAAAAACTAAGACCATTTGAAAATGTCATGTCTTCTACTCGTTTATACAATTCAGCAATTGTAATTATCACTCATAAATAAATAAATATCATTGAAAGAGATATTGTTTAACTTTAAAGTGACAATTCCCCAGTTAATGGCCGCATACGAAATGAATTGAAATGAAAGAACAATAATAATAAGAGTAAGTAATTAAATGCTGTTGTTACAAGAGGGAAAAACGTTTTTTGACCCAAAATTGTGGCAAAAAAGGAAATAATATTTTGTGCATTAATTATAAAGTAAATATGAAAGCACACATTTAAATGTAAGGCTCTTTCATTTCATTTGGTTAATTTAACAGGCGAACTAACTTTATTTGAAGTATGCTTTTAGGAGTTTTCATGTTTATTTTATGCTACACCTAAAATCATTAAAATGCTTTGGCCTAAAAATATGCTATAGTTATTTATAATAAATTACATAAACAGTAGTACAGAAATCATTATTATTAATTTAAGAAGTTAAACAAATTTATTTAAAATAATCACTTTTGAACTTGATTGATTAATTACTCAAACAATTTTAAGCAGTTTTTTGTAACTTTATTTTTTCTCTTTTCTTTCTAGGTACTGTATTTTAATTTCCCTACCTAATTTGCTTAGTTTTTGGTAAGTTATAAATAACGACAAAGAAGTCTTCTATTAGACACTTTTAAACTTTAACGGCTGATAGCTGTCATATGTAGATTGTGTTCATGGCCTTAGGACACCTGGTATTTTTTGACTTTTTTAGATTTTTTGGAAAAGAGGAAACATAAAGCCATAGAAAATTTAACTGGCATTGAATAAATCAGATGAATAATTTCAATATTGATATCTGTTTGAAATATAGCAGTACTGTTAACTTTTTCTTTTGATATTTCACTACTACACTGTGCCGCTTCATATAAGAGGAATAATTCCTAAACAAAAAGCTACACAAAAAAGTAGCGAAAGATCAAAATGCAAATATGTAACAGACTTCAAACTCAATATAAAATATAAATTTATTTATTTATTTTTTTATTAATTTAATAAAACCCTTTTTTGTGCTTTTATGTTTTATTATTTAAATTTTTTTTTTCACTTAAAGCCTTTACGTCATCCAAATCAATGAGTCTGTGGTTTTTTAATTTAATTTTCTAAATGGTTTTTAGAACAAGAAAATAATTTTTTTCTATTAATTTTCCATAAAAATATTTCAGTATTTCGTTTTTTTTTTTAAGTTTTAAACTATTTGCGAGAGTTTCACCATTGCAAATCAATTTTTCCATCTAAATGTTTGATATGAAATTTGCACAATTTTCCCAGCATTACCATTTTTTTATTCTTTTTTTTTTTTTTTTTTGAATAAAAAAGGAAAAAAAATTAAAACTAAAATTTAATATGAAAAGTAAAATGGTGCCAAAACTAAAGTTAAATTACAATAAAAAAAATGAAAAGAATTGAGTAAAATAAAACAATACGATTTATGATATATGAGTTTGTAAACTACTGGTTTTGTTGGTAATATTCAGTGTTTTTAGAAAATATATACTATATATATATTTTTTTTTTGTTTTTAAATTTTTTATGTGTATTTTTTTAATAAAATCCTTTTTTTTTTCTTTTTTTTTGGCAAAAACTAATTGAGTGAAAATTTTTTATGTGTTTTGTACCACTCACACATACATGTGTGCCTTCTGACCAGCCATAAAAATATTTACCTAAGAAAGAAGAGAAAAAAAAGCAGAAGTATAACTGTTGTTTGTTTTAGTTTTTGAGTTTATTTAAAGCATACTTTTAGGTGACACTCATATTGGTTGCTATATACTTAAAACACTTTTAAATTGCAAATGTTGCAATTTAAATGGATTTTATTTAAAAAAAATTATACGACAAATGAAATTTTAGAAGTAAATATTAGTTATGAAATAAATATTGAGTTTCAGGTGTTTTATTCATATTTACTTTCAAAAAAAAAAAAAAAAACAAATAAGATTTCGGCATGCTTAGTTATTTGTATATTAAATTAAATAGAGAAGTTTAGCTTTTTTTTTAATTCTAACTTCTGCAAAAATCAATATCTATTAAGTATAGAGAGAGCCACTTCCAAAAATTCAACATCTATACTATCAACCAAGTTGGTTGTACCAAATTTCAAAATTGTCTGTAACTTTTACACGTCTCAAGAAAGACTAATTTCTCGAAAGATTTAACATTTAATTTGTAGAACTGTAAACACTTCCTGACTCATGTTTTTTTTTTTTTTTTGCTTTAATCATTCTCCATATATCCAAAAGTCAGTATTTAGTTTGCACAAATTGTATCAGGCTCACATTGTCGATTCAGCCTACTAATTGGCTTTGACCATTAAGAAATTTAGACTAAATATTTAGACTCTTGCTTTTTCTATATAGCTGTTAGAGATTTAGCCTAATATATATATTATGGGCGTGGCACTGCCTAGTTAAAATTTTTAAAATGCATATAGCCCAGAGTTTCTTTTAGATACACAGAGATACTGTCAGAATTAAAAAATCAGTTCAGCCGTTTAGTTGTTCATAGGTTTTTGTAAATTTTTACGTTCATTTTCATGCATAAGATTTCCTAAACCCCGACATACTTCGATACCTATATATGAAATCAATTAAAGGCTTAATATGAAAAAGTATGGAAAGACTAGCTTTCATACATTCCAAATCGCTCACTCTTTGATTGATGACGAGATATACAAACATTAGTATTTACTTTGTATGGGAGGTACCATACCTACTACTCCAATTTTACCTATTTTATAAATGATAACCATTAAGCTAGTTGGATAAAATTCAGAAACTTTTGATTTCACTCTTCTTAAGGTGTAAAGAAAGAGAGAAAAAGGATAAGCGGATACTCTTCTTCAACCCGGCAGGTCATAGACTTTTCAATCTTCTACTTGTTATCTATAATATAAGGAAATTTGAGTCTTGCATGAGATTCTCTAGCGAAAACCAAAAAATTTAAAAAAAATATTTCTTTCAGCGACTACCTCTTAGCAGACTTCTGGCAAAAACTCTGAGAGTAACTGATTGCCATCAAAAAGCTTCTCAAATCCGTCGTTCGGAGCCGAAATTTAAGTGTAGGTTCCGGTACTCATTGATAAAACTTAACACACGCAACATGAGTGCTGGGAGAAGCCAGGCCGTAAACCTGACACAGGGTTGTAAAGGACAATTATGTATGTACATGGAGTTTAAAAATTAATTAAATAGACGAACATGTTTTACAAACTATAAGTATATTA
Source organism: Metopia argyrocephala (assembly GCA_963576795.1). Taxonomy (NCBI): domain Eukaryota; kingdom Metazoa; phylum Arthropoda; class Insecta; order Diptera; family Sarcophagidae; genus Metopia; species Metopia argyrocephala. The sequence continues at coordinate 204,325,178 of OY756208.1, read as the reverse complement.
CAAAAAAGAGGATTTTTTTTTAATATTTATATTTATTTATTCTTTTTAAACCTATACACCAATCTTTAGTTTGTTTTTTTGCTACAATTCCCCAGATTGACTGCTTAAATACTACTGTTTTTTGAGCATCTTTGCTATCATCTACTATTTTATTTAAATTCCTTTTAGAAATACATTATGTTCTTACAATTCAAAAAATACAAAAAAAAAAAAACACACACACACACAGAGTCACAAAAAGCACTTTTTATCTGTTTATGCATCACTATTCAATACATTTTCCATTTCTGCTCTAATAAATCAGCCTGTATACCCTCCGCTCTATAACACTATTCTTCTACTTGCTGTTTTGTCTTCTATTTTTATCTGGGGAAAAAAGATGAAATAATACGTAAAGTATTTTATGGAAGTAAAATGTGTTGTATACTTTTAGGTAACTAACAGTATGCATTTGCCAAATGTATGCTTTCGAGTTGTATTAATACATTTTGTTTTTTGTTCTTTTTTTTTTTTACTTTATCCCTCAATAGGTTTATATAAAAGAATTTTTAAAGTCGTTGGTAAAAAAATAAAATTCGTTTTTATTATAATTTTTTTTTTCTTTCGTGCAGATTTGCATAAAAGTTTTTGACAATTGATAGTATTTTGAGCTGCCAAGTCAGACAGTATGTATACATTGAACATATCTGAGACAATCTATTTATTTTCACCAACACAAGACAACCTGCAGTAAGACAATATTTTGTTTCATACATAAGCTGTGTGTGTATGATGATAAACAATTTCTGCTAATCACAGCCATAAACAAATATGCAAAATTATTATTGAGTTCAAGTGTCGTATAAACATTTAAAAAATGTTATTAAGACCACCTTTTAAAGTGCTTTAAAATTGAGTTTTCGTTTAAACCAACATTTTGCATTTTGTAGGCATACATATACTATTTTTAGTTCCATATTTTCTTCTAATTAAAGGTATTTTGGTAAAGGCATTGTAGTCATAGCTGCTAGATTTAACCAATTTTATGCCCATAATTAACTCTTAGAGAATATTAAGGTTTTTAGAAATTAAAAAAAGGTTCTGCAAAAGACTCTTTGAATTTAAAAAAAAATTTAAAAAAAATTTTAAAATTTTTGAACATATACTAGGTTTTCCAATAAATTAAATTAATTAAATTAAATTAATTCCTAAATTAAAAGATCTGTACACCAGCGCCAAGTAGTTTCAACAAGATGACACTGGAGTACCAATTTCAGACCAGTTTTACTACACGTGCAGGTGATGTGAACTGGCCACTGCTATTTTACTCCGTAATACTTTTACCCCCCAAGAGAAGAGAGTTTAATTAAGTTGCAGCTGTATGTGAATAAGCCAACAAAATAGATGCCATCGGTCAAAATCAGTCTGATTTATAATTGAATAGTTTTGAATTTCAAAAGAAAAGTTAAAGAATAACGAGTTCTGATTTTTATCTTTTCAGTTCAAGTGGTAATGAGTGTAAAAATCATTTCCAAAGATTTAAACCCATTTAAGTTGTTTTAAGTAAATAAAACGTCACGCCTTTTTGTTACCTAAAAGTATACTTTAAAATATACCCTTTCTAAATTTATTTTAAAATAAACGTTAACAAAACCAAGCCATTATGCTTTAATCAATTTTATCGTATAACTTGCTAAAAAAAAGTGTCATTTAATGGTGGAAAAAAAGCAAAACCTGAGGGCATTAAAAAATTCCTTTTATGAAAAAAAAAGAAATAAAAAAAAAAAACTAAATTGTAAAAAGAAATTGCCGTTGTGTATCCCCGTAATAAACACACGCAAAGAAAAGGTGTTTAAATCTTATTATTTTACTGAGTAATATAATGTGACCTTTTTATAAGACTTTGACGGCAAAAGGTAGAAACAACAAACAGAGATTATTTAAGAAAATTTATATTCTGAAATATTTTCAAGTTTCTTTTTTTTTTGTCCCCTATTTTATATTTCTTCATTTGCTTTAAAACGTTGTTAAAGGTATTTAAATACTAAAATGATAAGCTAATTAAGTTAGGGAGCAAAAAAGTTTCTTTTTCCATTATTTTCTTTCACATTTTGTTGAACTTCTAACGTCTGCTGCTGCTATTTTAAATGTTATTGTTGCTGCTGTTATAATGTTTCCTTATAATTTTATATTTTTTAATATATAAAAGTAATTTTTACTTAACAGACGTTGGTAATTTACAAACGTATTACAAGAAACTGTCACCATTATTCAAGCTTAGTCGAAAAGTTCTTCTTTTTTCTTGGCTCTCTCCCTTTGTCTCTCTTCCTCTGGCCTTCACTCCCTGTTTTTACTTCATGACAACTTTTTTTTTCTTGTTGTCCTTTTCAAACTAATACTTATGTAATGCCTTTAATATGATTTCTTTGGAACATTTATAAATTCTAATAAATTTGATTACCATGACCAAAGCATTCTTCTGTAGTAAATACCACCTTCTTTTTGGGTTTTAAAACATTTTAACTGGAAATTGAGGACTATTGGGGAAATCATTATTATTATTATCATCAAATATATAAATGGTGGATGATTAAAAAATAAATTATAAAGTTGACAACAAAATAAGGATATTTATTTATATTTCTGTACTCTTTCTGGTGTACTTCTCTTTTTTTTCTAGAAAATTGGTAGAAAAAAAATGTTTAGATAATATATTTTTTTTAAACCCTCAGTTTTTATAAAACATATGGTCAGTAGGGTTTGTTTACGAGAAGTATATATTTTTATAGCATACTTTAAGGCTGACTTTTTTTTTTACTAATAAAACAAAGTAATTTAAAATTTTTTTTTTATTCAAAATAAGAAAATGTTTTGAAAGTAGGTTGTGTTTCTCTTATGTGTGTCCTTGGTATGAATTTATTTTGAGTTCGAGCAAGAAAGCGCAAATAATAATTACGAAAGGCTATAGAAATTCAGTTGCGCTGCTAACTGGCAACAAAAAAATATTGATTGACGAAAAAAATTGATCACAACTAAAATTTATTAAATGGATGGATGTTTAATACAATTACTAACAGAAAGAGTTTTGATAAGAAACAAATACAAATTGATAGAAGAACGCAATTAAAATAGATTGTTTTCTGCAACGTTTGCATAATCAAAGGAGAAAATAAGATCCGTGATGGAATTGTAGAATAACCGAACTGCGCATGTTTTCGAATCCACCTACGTAAGTCATATTTTCCGTTAATGTCATGAGTTCCCGATAATCAAACTTATAATTGCTTTATCACTGCCCTCTTTTTCCATTTAACCAAATCAGTCGAAATTAATGATTTGTATGACTGCGACAACAGCCGTGGTGGTTAGAGGACGTCGCTTAATTACGTATTACAATTCAAAGATAAATATCAATGCTTAAGGTTATTTTATATAAAATTTATTTTCAAATTTCCTGAAGAAGCTACACAAAGCCCTAACGAAATACTGAAATCAATAAAATTTTACACAAAAAATGAAAACCAAGACACTGTGACTTGGATGATTTTTTAAATTTAATTAATAAGAACTGAAAAACTACAATAATATACAATAGAGTAATTTAATGTATGTACCCATCCGTAGAGACAACCACACGCTACCTAGTTATCTGGGTAGAAGTGAGATACAACGCATCAGTGCTGGGTCACCCAATTCCGGTACTCCCAACTATCCGACATGCCGAAGCCAAGCCGCTCTAATCGAGAGCCCTATGACAAAGAATTAGCAAATATGCCTGGGTAGTAGCATCCCTCCTTGCTGAGGAGGTGATACTATCCAGCACTTACCACAACCACTACGGCAGGACTATATCACACCCAGAACGACAGAGGAGCACAGGCAAACCTGGGGCTCCTGATGCCCGTAGTAGCAGATAAGATTAGGCGTCTCTGTTCAGTCCCTGATAGCGCCAGTAATTTTGCCAACAACTCTCTTCCTCTACCCCGTGAGCACAGGCCTCTGGCAGGAAGAGTTGCCAAAAGCATAAAGAACCTTCGGGGTGGGAACAATAATATTTAATAAAATTTTAAAATATTGGTTGCAATTTTTATATTTTTACAACCATTTACACCATTCTTTAAGTCTATTATAGCCCATTTAGTTCTTTTTCTTAACCGAAACACGTTGCCGTTCGTAAAGCTTGATTTAAGAAGATAGGTTTTGCGAGTTGTTTTCTGTTGTTTCTTCCTTTAAATTCCTTAACAATACAATGCACAAAAATTTAGTGTCATAGGGGCTTTAAAATTTGTTTAGTAAATTCTACTTACTGCATCAATTTTTTAAGCAGCGTTTTTTAAGCATATTATAGTACATTAGCATATTGAATCAGATGTCGAGAACTTTCCTCAAAGTATGCAATTTTTTTATTCAATTATTTTTAAAGTCTAACTCTTGGTTTGTGGTTATATTTTTTTAATTATATAATCTGTTAATATTTTAAAAACCTAAAAACTTTAAACAAAACAATTTTGTTATTTGTGGCATATTATAAGGCTGTTTGTAATCTGAATTAACTTAAACAAAAATGTTTCTTCGTTATTGTCATAATTTTTTTTTCTATTTCCTTGCACAAAAACAATGACAGTTTTAATTTAAAGTGTAAAACCTTGTAATACTTGTTGTACAGGCCATAAATAAATATGAAGTACAGGTATATCTACCAGTTATTTTGTTTTCCATTGCTTTCACCTTAGTTTAGCAATTTTTTTCTCTAATTTTTTTTCTACTTTTTGAAATGTCTGAAATCTCAATATTTTTCTAGTTTTTTTTTTTTATTACCATTCTAACCTTAAAAATAGTGACATTATTTTTACTTTCGTAGCTGACATGTTGTTGTGTTGTTTAATCTTCATACTCGATGCTGTAGAGTGGTTTTTCTCGAGTGTCAATTCATTTGCTACGTTAGAGATGAAGTTGTTCATTTTCATTTTTAGTTTTGGCAAAAGTTTTTTTTCGACCTCTTTAATTTTTTTCTATTTTTCATTTTTTTCCTCACTATTTCAACAACATAAATCCTGTGTATGATCTGACAACTGAACTCTACATCCAAGTAAAAATGGAGAAAAATTAAATGGAAAGTAAACCTCAATTCAACAGCAGCTATAACGTCATTGTAAACTTGGCCAACATATTCCTTTACTCCTTCTCCTTTTTTTAAATTTTAGTGCCCATATACAGGCTTCTGCATATAATTTTGCTTGAATTTAAATTGTAATGGTTACAATATATTCCTCCTATTCTTCCTTTAAGTTTATGTTAATTTTTTTACACTAACATATATTAATACATATGTACTTATACATATACAAATATATACGTACATATATGCATATATACATATATACTCGTACATGTTGACATCAAATAGGTAGCTTTTGCATTTCGTCTTCTTTTTACGAAAAGTTGCTGTGTTGTGGTTAAACACTATGAACTTTAAATGCTTTTTCTAAAAACTTAACACAACATTCCAGAAAAATATAAAATATTTTTTTTAATGAAAAAATGCTTTGTAGATAGAAATATTTTAGCAAGTCTTATGGAATTTTACTTTTTTAATAATTTTCAAAATTTTTATAAAACAAAATCTTTAAAGATAAAATTTATTTTACACTCCAAAAATTGGAAAAAACGGCATACGAAAACAAGTACATACTTATTTAAACATGCATAAAATTAGGTGTTTTAATGAATATATAGTAAAAGTTAGTTTAAAGTTACCTAAAAGTATGCTGTAGATATATAACTTGTATTACAAAGAGTCCATTAAATGAATTTTTGAATAGAATTTCTTTATTGAGACTTTATTTTCCTTACATAAAAATAATATTTACAAACATGACCAAACAGAGAAAACTTAAAACTGTTACGTATTATTTTAATGGCATTAAGGCTACTACTGGCTTTTTTGTTGAAATAGGAAAACAATTTAAATAAATATCAAAGAACTAATAAATTATATATCATTACCCCTATCTATTAAATGGTAATAAAAATTTAAATACGACAATCCAAAATGTTGTTTACATATCGTTGTGCGGGAGTTTATCTGCTCTATCGCTATTTCATATCTCGAGTTAATGATGCCACTTTAGGTTTTCGACCCCAAATTTTTCAAGTCTGCAATCAGTTTTCGGATATCTCGTCCAGTTTCGGAGATAAATGGCTGAAAACGGATTGCAGATTTTAAAAATTTTGGTATCAAAAGTGTTATATCTTCACCCCTGAACAGCAAGGTGAGTGCCTTCGCTAAATAAGATTAGCTGTTGTCTGTTACTTCCCAATAGGTGGCGCTTTTCTCCTGATCATTCATTTTTTGCTGACATTTGTTAAGGTGGAATAGAGTGGAATGTCGGGGAGCGGTTTCTTTGCAGATGGCCATCTTGGTGGTAGGGGGGAGGACCTCTTATTTTTAAATTATAATTTTGAAAAAACTGCAAACTAACTTTTTAATTTTTCACCTTTGCTGAGATTTGAATCTGGGGCGTTGGAGTTTTTGTGCGAGCGCTCTATTTTTTTTAAATTATAATTGGTTGCCTTCAATTTAAATTTTTCTTCTAAATCATTTAATATAAACTCACTACTTATTTAAAAAATATTCTTGTTCGCTAGCAAAGCGACAACGGAGTTGCCATCGCTATAGGTTTTTTCGTCAGATCAGTTAATTAGATCATTAGTATTAAAATTAGAAATACGATTGTTAAGGCTACATTAACTGAATTTTATATGGTGCTAAAGCGCCTAAAAATATATTATATTCTTTAAAACAATAAAATTGGTTTTTAATGAAGTATTTCTAAATTTTTATTAAAAAAATATTTTACAGTTTGTTTTCCGTAAGTCAACCATTTTCAAACGTTTGAACATTTGTATGAAAAACACAAAATTTTTCAAGTATTTTTGATCACTTTTCTTATATAGCTTCAGTTGATGAAAATTGCTTATCGTACGGAAACAGGCTGTTAAAATTTTTACTCGGTTATAAAGCGACAAATTCTAAAGAAATTGAAATCGAGTGAACGTTTAAAATTTATAAATCTGTTCCTTTCTTTTGCTTAAAGACGATTAATGCAACTTCTTTAAATATCAAAACTGCAAAACAACTTGCGCAACTGATTTTATTGTCTCGATTTTAATTTGTTTAATAGAAAATAATCGATTTTGCTTGATTTTGATGAATGGAACCTAATACTTCCATAAAAATATTATAATTAACAAAAAAAGTTCGCTGATTATGGTCATAATCATTGATGAACTCAGGCTCAAGTAGTTTTATTTTTGATGAATCACCAATAAATTTAGCATTTGGTTGTCATAGCACGTAAGTAATCCTAAGACCTGAATAGTATTTGGTTTGTTAAATAAAGGGTACTTTGATCTAGGTTGTATATTTCAATTTAAAAGACTCTATTTTAGTTTTTCAATATTTTTAAGTTCTAAACTTTAATATAGGCCAAGTAATTTAATAGAATTTCAGTGCAAAATTTGTTTTAAAATTATTTTATATATTTTATATTTTCAACAATCCCGTAAATATACTTCTTTTTTGAATGTTGCAAATAAAAAAAAATTATTCCTTTTTATTTACAGATGAAAATAGTATTTCCTTTTTAAGACAATAAACATTAATTGAGCGGATGTTCATTAATTTCAGACGGATATAAGGAAAATTAAACCGTCTGGTAAAAAAAACTATTTTTATATATCCTGCTTACCTCACTATCACAAATTAGCTCACAGCTCTGAAATTTAATACATAAAATAGACATTTAAAGATGTCAGCAAAAAATAAAAAATAAAAGAAAATAAGCAATTTTTATTCATTCATTTGATTTTTACAAAATTGCAAATTGGAGCTGAATTTGTTTTTTCTTCCCATGCTCTTTATTAACAACCAACGCGGAATTTACCAGCAATAATTGTTAATTAAGAAATAAAAATAAAGCAGATTTTTTTCTTTTTGTTCTTCTTTATTCTTTATTTTATGTCACTCAATAAGAAATATTACAAAAAAATAAAAACCCAAGGAAAAATGTCCCCATAAAATTTCAAGAAAAATGTTTGTAATTTAAGCATTTAAAACAACACCCACATGCATTAAATAAAGAATTTAAAACAAAACAAAAAAAAAAACTTACGAATAAGGTGTGATGATTTTTTCACCGGAATAAAGTTTGTGAGAGAGAGGAAATTCAAAAGCTTTGCTTTAATTTTTTTTTATTTTTTGACTACGAGTATCTCGTAATTGTTGTCATGCTTGCTCTGGCAACAATATAAATATAAATTAACGGAAACGGAAACTTAACAGTAAAATGAAAAGACATAATAAAATGGACATCAATGGAATTGAAATTGGTGGTATGACAGATAAAAAAAAGTAAAAAAAATAAAATTAAAAGGAAAATAATAAAGATTTTTGGCATGATGGTGTTGTGGCTTATGTTTGCTTACACACAAATGGTTATTTTATTTTTATTATTTGTCATTTATTTCATAAAAATTTCCTTAATAACCACAACAGCTTTTGATTAATATTTACTTTTATGGCCAATGACAGGCACAGCATCATTGTCAGGTTTATTAAAAAATAAAAGAAAAAGACAATTCTGAAGGAAATAGATTTCCTTGAGTTGTTTTTTCGTTTTCTTTTTTAATGAAATGTAATTTCAAAAAAGCATTAAGACAACAAAATGTAAATAGCATAAGAGAACAAGAAAAGAAATGTTTAAATGTAAATTATTTGTTGCATATTTATAGGTGGAAAATAAAATTTCAAAAAGATTCCCACAATCAATATTGAAATGTTTTCTTTGATGGTAAATAATGTTATAATTAAAGAAAAAAAAAAGAAAAAAAAACTGTTTGTTTATGAATTTAATTCGAGTATGTAAAGTGAAACACCTCAATATAGGCAATGCTATATTGTTATTGCTGTATTGTAGAGCATAGATATGTTGATGCCAATGTTGATTGATTAGAAATTAATGATTGTGGCAAATTTTTAAATTCTAATGAAACCCAAAATAATTGGTGGAATGAAGATAAAGCGTTTAAAGCGATTAAAGCTGAACAATTTGATAAAAAAAAGCCAAGCCCGCAATATATGCTGCACAGTTAAAAATTAAAACGAATTTCAATTAAGATATTTATAATATTAGTAAAAATGTTAATTAATGTCGTAAAAAGTCATATCAATTAAAAGATTTTAATTATTTTTAATTAACTTTTGAAAAGTTTGAATTATAAATTAAACTGATTAAGTAAATCATAGCATATCCTTAGCCATAAATTTATTAAAATATGAGGCTTGTTATAGTAAATGAGCACCAAATATGTTTAAAAAATGTTTATTGCAATAACCGATTACTTTAAAAAGGCTAAAGTTATTAACGGCGAACGTTATTTAGAGCCTTCGGATAGACTTATTGGTGCTTTATATCAAAAACGTATTTATCTTTCAAGAAAGAGAGTTTTGTTCTACAAAATACACGATTGTAAGCGATTGATGTCTCCATTTAAAATTATTCAGAGAGTAGTATCGGATTTCTCTAATATAAATGGTTTTTCTAATTTTCTGTAGTTATAATAAAATGGTCTGCATTTAGGCGCAACAATGAAGCAAGTAACCTCCAATTGTATCTATAAATATATTTTAAAATTCTACAAAAACTTTTGATTTATAATAACAATTAAATTGGGTTTAAAAACGAATTAAAAAAAATACATGTTTCAAGAAATATCCTGAAGGAGTAAATTGGAGGAAGTATTGAAAGAGCAGAATTTAAAAAATAATTTTTCTAACTAACGTAAGCATGTTTATTCATATTTAAACACATGCGCATGTATATAATAAATAATTTTTGTTATAAATGCGAACATAGTTTTGGCGATCTAGCATTTGCATCCTACAAATTTCTGGCACCCTGAGTTTAAACCGGAAGTCTAATTTATGCACTCCTGGTTTTAGACACCCGCATTAGATTTTTTTGTTGTACTACTTTTAACGCTTTATCCTTAATAATTAGTCTTTAGCGTTAAATATTTCTTAAGAAAATCCTGAAAAAATACTCTGTCATAAGCCTGTACTGTTTAGCATTATTTGGCAAATTCTTTACTTTGGTCAAAATCTTCTGGCCAGTGAATTTATAACATTTACTCAAGTCTCCATTTTCTGGACTTGTATTTTCTTGTATGTTAATTTAATTAATAAAAAATATATATTTTCCCCCCATTAGTATGCTATAATAATTTTTTTTAGCAAAATTGCAACCAACAATATACAAATTTGTGTCTTTAAATATATTTTCCCTGCAGCCAATGTAATCCTTCTTTCTGTTTTCTTTTTTGCTGATATATTGTCTTTATTTTCCTGCCCTATTTGTCGCATATTTTTCAATTCAATGCGGAAACTTTTACCTTTTGACTTTATATATGTATGTCCTCGTCTATATGCATATCTGTTTGTACTTATATTGGCCTGGCTGGTTGGTAGCTATTTTTTATATTACTATGTGTACGAGTTCGTCTCTATCTCTATCCATCTATCTCTATGGCTATATGTCAACCAACGAACCATACCTACATTTGTGGTTTAAAATTGACCAATTCATTGGTTCTGTGAATAAACCATTTTATATAAAGAATGTCCTATGGATGATACCATCAGGTGAGCGACAACAACCAGGTTTGTTTAGCTCAAGCCAAACGCTAAATAGAGGTGTGTAACAGCATGGCAACAAGCAAACAGACAACAACGGCAATAACAAAGTTCAACGGTGGAAAGCAAAAATAATAAAAAACAAAAAATGAAAATTTCCTTGATTTTTCCCTTTCTAAACGATTTTTTTTATATTGAAATGCAAACAACTAAAAGTAGAAAAAATAAAAAATAGGCGGAAAAAATATTGTTTTTTTTTTTTTCTTTTGCCGATATCCCCAAGTACGAGTATTCTTCTATAAAAAAAAAATATCCTGAAAACTAAAAAGCCCTTTTTAAACAGTAAACATTTGAGGACCAACCAAAATGCAAACAATAAATGAAAAGGGCAAGAACTGCTGCTTCAATAAACGCTACAATATCAAATGAAAAATTTTAACCCTATAAAACATGGCCAGCCATTATTTTTACACCAACCAACACAAAAAAAAAAAAGAAAAAAATAAAAGAGGCCAGGTAGTGAATGGTATTTAAACTAATGGTAGGGTTACACGTGTTTAAATATTACCACTGCTACCGCTTTTAACAAAATATTAAAGTAGATGGGTAGAGGTGTAGTACGAGTATTTGTGTTCATAACAGAGTTAATCTACGAGGTATAGATGGCCCATAAAAACAAACTCAGTGGAAAATAAGCAAATGAACACCAATATTCTTATACTATAAGTACAAACATATTAATGCACATATGTTTGTGGCATATAGAGGGCCTCATATTAGTGTTTTTGTGTTCTTTTTAAAAATATTTCTCCTTTTTTTATATATAGACAGTCAGACATTTATGTGTCTATAAATAAAAACAGCTTTATAGTCTCTTATATGAGAAAGTAGTAAGAGATAGACACACAGACAGACAGACAAACATTAGACACAACAGCCAAGAACCTACTGTTGCTTTCCTGCTGTTTTATCATGTTGTGTAAAGCATGTCGCATATGCATTGTTAGTGTTGTTAATATAGTTACAGGTTGTCTGTCTGTCTGTCTCTCTGTCTATCTGCCATTTACATTGTTTGCTTTTGATCTTTTATATGTAGAATATATAATCTTTGTTGTTTACTTTTAGGCGCAATAACATGTTAACAACAGTATTTTATTAAAAATCAGCTTTGATGTTAACGTTAAGTTTAAAGCAATGGTATTTGTTGTTATTATAACGGAAAAAAAAACATTTAGGCTTTAATTAAATAAAAAGGATTTTCTTACGTCTAGGTAGCGAAATACTTTCTGCAAACAAACCTTTATAGAAAAAAGAAACAAAACACAATAAGAAACTACAGTTTTAAAATATTTTGTGGTAATTTGTTAAGTTGTACTTTAATGGGGATTTTGTTTTTTTGCTTACTGTTGCACAACTTTTTTAAATAATAATAACACAACGAAAAATGTTTTTAATATCAATTAATCAGGGGGGTTACTTTGTATTTCGATTCGAATCGAAAATGCTTTCGAAGGAAATTTTTACGAATTTGTAAGATTTTCAATTCGAATCGAAATACAAAGTAGCCCCCCAATCTTTATTGGATGGAAAACTTAATGACATTAATGTCACGGCTGGGCCGTACAAAGCACAATCTGAAACACATACTTTTACAAACTGTACTATATTTAAGGGGTGTACGTGGTATAGTGGTTAGAGCGTTTTCACAAAAACTCAAACGGCCCAGGTTCAAATTCCAGCAAAGTTGAAAAATTAAAAATTTCATTTGCGGTTCTTTCAAAATTATAATTTAAGAAGAAACCGCTTCCCGACATTCCACTCAATTCCACCTTTATCAATGTCAACAAACAACTAATTATCAAGAGAAAATCGCCACCTATTGGGAAGTAACATATAACAGCTAAACCTACTTAGCGAGGGCACTCACCACACAGTCAACATGCAACTATAAGGCGATTTCTGTTGATAGAAGGTATAATACTGGCCTTTGAATGATAAATTCACAGAAATTTGTCTCATTCCCACTTAATATTAATATAAAAAAAATGTATATGTACTGTCCTACTCACAAGCTCACACAGTGGATTACATCGTTGCTTTGAAGGGTCGTGCTTTTGCTTGCAATTCGTTAAAACAGTATATGTTGCGTCTGACAGGAGGAATTTGGTTTTCTAGCATTAAAAACAATTAAGCTAAATTGTTATTTCTTAATTTTAGAGTTCTTAGGTATGGAGATCTATCGAAAAAATTTTAGTATATTTTACTCACACTGTGTGTATTTAGCAAAGTAGTGGCTAAGTTTGTCGAGTCTTATAAGAGGAAGGTTGTGCCCTAAATGAGCCATGCGGCTAAACAACGAATTATCTCTATAATACATTATATGACAATCCAATTTAACAGGATATGCTCTGTAAGAGTTACAATTACAGTAGAAGAAAATTCAGCCTAATATAACAAATTATTTAATGCGAAAAAGCACCCACATTATTGGTAGTCATTGTAAATGGGCCACTAATACAAAACAGCACCGAGAATATCAATGACTACTACTACTGTTTATAAAATTCCACAGCAGTGTTCTTTTAGCTTTAATAGCTTAAATACATAATAAAAGATATTAAAGAATTAAATTTTATCTGTAGCACTTGTAATACAATTTTAAGGCATTATACACACATACATACACATATAACTGCTGTTGACGATGCCTACTATGAACTCTAAAAACAGATATAAAAAAAATTTTTTTTCTCTATATTTTCCATACAAGTTTTCCCATTGTTATGCATTTTTAAATGCATTCTCTCTTATTGTATAATTTTAAGACTGACATTAAACTTTTAAAATATCATGTTTCCTATATTGTTGTTATTATTGTCCTTTCTTCTCTTCTTATTTTTAATGATTTTATTTATTTAAAGTTTTGCTACTCCTTAAAACTAAAAAATGCATACTCACACACTCAAGTTGTTAGAAATACACTTATTTTCCTATTTATAAACACACACACATAAACATTAAATACCTTGAAGTAGATTTTAAAGCTGTTGGAGTAAATTTTTTGTTGTTGACTAAAGTAGTTTACAAATAGAATCGGAATATCCCAGAAAACATTTGGTCAAGCACTTATAATGTGTTTCTTATATGAGTGGTTATTAAGCCAAGGTCTTTACTTCCTAAAAATTTTATTCCAGGCGTTTTGAATTTCAAGAGGCCATTATTTTAATTTAATTTTTGACTAAAATAAAACGATACTTCAAAAAAGAATTTTTTAGACTTAGAATTCAGAAAATGAGCAGCTAAGCGTTTCCCCTTATAATTATCACCATCAGTTTAACCTTAACAGTCCGAAGCCAAAGGAAGATATTAACTTCTCCAAAGTGTACATCTGTCATACTTAATTTGAAATTAAATCTTTGTGTTTATTGGGTTGTGTTTAATGCATAGTGTGGGAAGGAGTAACCTGTAGTTCCCAAATGTATGCAGTTTATTTCCACTTGTATTTCTGTATTAATTTTTGTAACTTTAGTAGTAGCAATTGTAGTTTTATTTCAATTTTTTTTTCTTTCATAGAATATTATTATTATTGTTGTTGACACTTTACCTTAGACAATAACAAAACTAATCGGCTTAATGAAGTTATTGCACTTTTGTTGTTGCTTTTGTTGCTGCTCTTATTATTATTAGTCTTATTGTTGTCTGTGTTTGTGTAGCTACAACGAATGCAAATGTATGCTGATCTCTTATTTCTTCACTTGTGTTGTTAATTTTATTTATTCATTTGTAAGTTATACTTAAAGAAAAGCACTTTATCACTCTCAGTTTTTATACTTAACAATCAAAGTCTACAACAAAAGATAAAAAAACTAGTGCATATGCTAAGGCTGTTATTTTTTTGTTCTCCTCTTAAATAGGTTTAAATTTAATGAAAATTTCTAGAAAAATAAATTATAAATTACAATTTAATAAAATTTTAGATTCTTGTGCATTTTCTCTTTTCATTTCATTAAAGTTGTTTCTGTTTAAATAATTTAAATTTTCTTATTTTGTTCGGTGTGATTATGAGTTTTTAGTTTTTATGAACGTTATTGAAATTTCTTTTGTTTCAATTACAGTTTCTGGGTTGGTTTTATTTTTTTAATTTTTGCTTTTGTTTCATATTCATTTGCACTTCTTTTTTTCATTTAAAAGGTGCAATGACACTTGATTTTCTACTCCAATTGTTGTTTGTTTAACCTCTGGTAGCAGATGGGAAGTGAACTGATTTTTTGTTTTAGAAATTTTTAAACGTTGAAAGTGGCAGTATTGATTCTCTAGAGGTTTGGTTACAGAAAGTGATTTTTTATTTTAATGTAGACACCTGTGGTGAAAATAATAAGTGCACAAGTATGTTTACAAAAAAAAAAGGTTTAAATTGATTACGATTAGTTCTTTAAATATGTTATCAATTGTTATCGATAAGCGATTTAACAAACATTAGCTAAAATTAGAATTTTTATTTTTCACTCCTTTTAATGTATTTTGGTTTAAACAATGATTTGGCGAATGTATACAGAAATGAAAAATAATTATTGGAATAATTAAAATCAGAGTGGGCAAACAAACAAAACATTTCGCAAACTTACAACAAAGTCGTACACTTTTCAAAATTTTTTTAATGGTATTGTACATAAGCAAAACCAAAACAAATACATACTTTCTAAATGAGAAAGAGCGCAAATAAAACAATTAGCTTTTTTGCTCTTGTGCTTGCTTTGTTATTCCGTTACATTCGTATAATTTGCTCTTTTTTCTCTTCTTCTTTACTTTTTCTCTTCTTCTTTTCTATTTCTTCTCATTCATTTTTTGTTGTACCTACACACATTTGAGTTAGTGTATTTGTAGTAGTAAAAACAAAAACAATATACAAAATTAAATGGGACAATCGTTCTCATTGTTTCTGTTTTATTTTTGTTTTACTCATTGTAAAGAACAAAACAAAATTAGATCAAACGTTCAGTTTTGTTTATTTTCCTACTCTGATTAAAATACAATATTAGTATTATTATAATCATTACAAGCGTATTGACTTAGAGTACTCGGTTTAGTTTCACAGTCCAGAGACTCAGATAGGAATTGAATCTGACTAGTGAAATCTTTAAAGCATGAAATTGATTGCGTATATTTGTAGTTTTGGAATTTTTGTTCTTAATTATTCTCATTGAAAACATACTTATAATCTAAAATATAAGGATCGATTAGTGCATTTACATCTACACCAAATCTACTACTTTCGAGATTTTTGTCAAAATCTTATAAATTTCAACCACAACGAGAGATACCTTGCTACCAGATTTCACACTAACTTTTTACATTTTTTAATACAAGGACATTGAAAGTTTTCTGGATCCCTTGTAATTTTTTTGCAGTCTTATAGCTGTGATCGTAGTCGCCGTGGTTTAGTGGTTAGTGTATTGGCTCACTAAGACAATAGTGCCGGGTTTAAATCTTAGCTCTGACATCTTAAAAAAAAAGAAATATGAAAAAAATATTTCTTTGGGCGACTACCTCTCAGCAGTCTTCTGGCAAAAGTTTTGGGAGTAATTGATTGCCATGAAAAAGTTTCTTAAATGTGTCGTTCGGAGTCGACATTAAACTGTAGGTCCCGGTATTGTATAGCGGTGATATGTCTCATTGGTTGAGCACATTGGGACACAAGTGACAGGTTGGGTTTGTCATTAAATCCTCACTGCAAAAATTGCGTAAATTCATCTGAAAGAGAGATTATTGTTTTGGTTATTGTCTTTGTGAATACCCAGGTCTGGTAGTCAGGTGTTTGAAGTGGTTACTTTGTCGTTTTTTATTTATTTTGTCGCAGTTTGTGTACCTGCACCCTTGTGTTCAGCTCCACTCTAGTTGGCTGTAGTCCTTCTCCTACTTGAGTGAATTGAGAGTGGTTCCGTAATAGTATCAAAATGGCACTTTGTGTTAATTGTAGTTGGTCACGTGTTTGGTTGACTAGCCTTCTGATCTACATACCCAACAGTCAATATATTCAGAAGTTGGTAAGAAGCGAAGTGGTAATTGGTAGACGGTGAAAATTTATTATTTTTAATGAAATACTCGTACAATAGTGAGCGTACGTAGTGATAGTGAATACTTAAAAATAATTAATTTGTGTTAAAAATTTCTGCTAATTTGTAAAACATAGACCTCCCTTAAGTAGGTGACACTTAATTCGTTTTCAGCTTATTTATATACTATCGCTCTCATTTCTTCATTTAAATGTCATTTGTTTTAGTGTAAAACATACCAAAGAAAGAAATTTCAATTCTAAGTTTTGTAGTTCTTCTTTTTTCTTCTGTAACCCATAACGTACTTTCTAAAGTTCTTGTCTTTGCTGTGTATCGTATATTTATTAAAAATCCAGCAGATACAAATGATACTCAAAGTAAAAGATAGTGAAAACAATTGGAACAAAAACTACATAAAAACCATAAGGAACACAATAACAACAACAACAAAAATAAAATGAAGAAGGAAAAAAAAACAAATTAAGTCAGCAAAACAAATCACACGCATTTATAGGGTTTCATTACACATGTGTAAAGTAAAGTAAAGCAAAGCAAAGCAAAGTTAAGTAAAGAGTACAAACTAAAAAAAATAAAATAAAATAATGTATGCAAATAGTAAATACGAGGTAACTTTGAGAAGTTTTAAGAATTGGAACAGTTTACCGTCAAATAGCTTAAGCTATTAAAAAGCGGTATTGGAGAGCTGCCCTCGTATGAATTTAAATAGAAAAAGTTATGTTGTTTATATGAAGCAATTGCTAGATTAAAAGAAATTAAATCTGTGTGTGTCAACCAAATATTACCGACTACGGTGGGTAACTATAACACCACCGTATATATGCCATTTTATTGCTATTTAAAACCAGGAAGGTAGCAAACTCTGCATTACAATTCAATACACTCTGGTACACTCCATTTAAATAAAATGTATTCTTTTATATATTTTTTTTCTATTCTCTTATAGCAAAATAGAAATAGAAAAAGAAGAAGAAAAAAATGTAATAGAAAAAACGTATAGAGTAGTTAGTCAGTTGTATTTAAACAACAACTTGTATACACACAGATTAAAACACATCTACTCAAAAGTAATACCCAGTTATTTAGTACTTTGTAGATAGAGAAGCTTACTAGCATTAGCACATGTACACATGTATGTGTGTATACTTTCTAGATATGCAGATATGCATACAAATATACTGCATATGCATAAAAAATATATTTAAATGTGTTTGGTTTTTATATGCCATTGCATTACAATTATTACCAGTAAAGTATTTAATTTTTATATCTTCTATAACACCATGTTTAAGGGGTTATAAGTCGTTTATTTTGTGATTTGCTTAAGTTTAAACTTTAATCTTTTAAACATATCTGTATCGATATGGCAGAAAAGCTTAAGTTGAAAAATTAAATATTGAAATATTTTTAAATTTTTTTTTAATTTTATTAAAATTATATCATATGTGACTCCTTTCTTACAAGAACATATTATGTGGCTGTTTATAATGGTGATAAAACATATCCTTATGAACTTATACGGAATTTGATCGTTACCCACTTTTAGTGAAAATGATACTTTGATGTATTCGAAGAAACTAAAAGTTATATATACTTGTGGATGCTTATAGCATATCCTTGGTCTGGGTTCCGGGATATAGAGATCATTAAAGAAGGGATATCCAAGTTTTTCTTTGGAAAAGCACAGAACATATGAAATTTCATCACTTCCTGTGCTGTTTCTAGAACATTTTGGCCTTGGTATAACCGGGGCAGGTTAGGATAGGTTAGGTTAAAATTGGCAGCCGACTCTAGGCAAAGCACACTTGGGTACAACAAGATCCCGTTGTGATATCATTATATCCACTAAAAAATGTCTACGACCGTTGGCCACTCTCCAACCAACCCGATAATTTTACAAAGGTGTGAATTTTGTTCAAATCACCTCCAGCTAAACAGGATCTGTCAATAAATTCAGGGCGCCCAAAGATTTTCGTTCTCAGGTCCCCCAGTGCGGGACAAAGACAGAGAAAATGTTCCGTTGTTTCCTCTTCGTCATTACAGCTTCTACAGAAGTCATTGTGAGGTATTTTCAACCTGCGGGCATGAGTGCCCATGGGCCAATGACCCGTTATCACTGATATAAGATTTCTGAGATGGACTCTGTTTAGATTCAGCACGAACTTCGTTCTACTCGTATCCATGTTGGGACAGATTTGTCTGGTCATTAAGCAAGTATAATACATATAACCGAGGCAAGACGCTAGGAATTTGGGGATCCCTCATCAGTGCTTGTCCATACTTATAGCGGTGTATACGGGTCACTGACTGATCGGCAAACATGCAGAGAGGTTGAGCCTGGCCTTTAATCCGCACTGCACAAGATGCGGAAATACTTCTTAAAGGGAGACCATAGATCATTTTATTTGTGATTGCTCAGGTCTAGTAGTCAGACGTTTGATGTTTGTTGGGGTGCCTTTTTTCGATAGCTTGGCGCAATGTGCGAACCTAGACCTCGTTGCTTTACTCCACTTTATAGACAACTCTGGTTGGCTGTAGTTCTTTTTCTATTTTGGGTGATTACAGTTTAATCCTGCAATGATTTCAAAACGGCACTTTGTGCTAGCCATATGACCTACCTACTTACCTTTGGACCTGTTGGTGTAACCAGCTATATTCGGTGTGCTAAAGAGTTTGTTACATAATTAACTATTTTCCTGTGATGCTTTGATTAATTTGGTTTTCTTTACTATCATTTGTAAAGATTCATCTATTACTCTGTTGTTTATATCTGGGAAAAGGTCAGATGTTACAAATTATAGAGGCATTACCAAGTTGAGCTGAATTCTGCATCATTACTATCATTCTCTTAACATAGATTTAGAAAGTGCTGCCCAACGACAGCCAATAAGCTTGAAAGTAAACTCTGCACTTCTCTACACTCCAAAATATGACTGGATATCAAAACTCTGAAAACAAAGCTGTCGAGCATAATAAACCATTGCCTGCAGAATGTTCACCAAATATTATGTCTTTGGTGGTGTATTCTGTATTGATCTGATTCTATAAGTGATTAATGTTTGGAACATTAAAATATTCTAATAGGTCTTATACACGCTATGACAATTTGGACATTATTTTAAATGTCTTGTGTATAGTCACTATAGTTTTAGAGTGCATTAATTTACACGTATCAGAGATAACGGAGCATATATTATGTAACTGTGAAGTTCTCATTAGATTTAAAGGGAATTGTTAAGGCAAGCACATCGTCTTGCTCGAATAAAGTTGCAGATTTATTGGCCAAGAAAGATTCGAAGGAATATAATAGATTATTATGCTGCACTGGCTTGCAACTGTGCAAAATCTAAGTTAAAGAAAAAAATAATAATAATGGATATTTATAAGCGTTTAATTAAGCTTTAGGTCTAATATATAATTATTTTTTCGATATTTCGCTACTTCTCTGCGTAGCTTCTTCAGGAAATATTTTTATTTAAAGAATTTTTTTTTTTAAATACATACATACATACATACGTATTAAAAAATTGTGTCACATGAAAAAATATTCTATCAAGAAAATTTGTCATATAAAAAAATTTTTTTAAAAATAAAAAACCAACAAACATATTTAATTAAATATTACAACCAACAAACATTTTTTAGAAAAAATAATTACAAAATAATTAAATTAAATAAATAAAACATAAAAAAAACATATTAAAAAAGAATCATAATGATATATGTATAAAAACAAAAATTATTTGTTAGGTGGTATTATATTAAAAAATTTAAACAAAAAAAGAAAAAACAAATAATTGTAACATAACAACTTTTTAAAAAATTAAAAGCTTTAAAAAATTTTAAAAAGGATATTATTAAACTAATACTTATAATTTTAACATTTTTTAACAGCCTTATTTATAATAAAAAATTTTTAGCCAAATGTACAAGTTCTTTAATTTTTGATTCTTTAACCAGTTATCAAATAAAAGGTATGAAAAATTTAATAATATTAATCTATAGCAGGCTATAAACTTGCCAGTTTTTGGCCTATATGTTAAGTAGTTGCTAACTTTTTATTATAAATACAGCTGTAAAAATCTAATTTTGACAATTTTTGTGTATAAGATGTCTGTATGTTTGTGCAACATTGTCTGTGTCTGCTTTATAATTTATTCTAAGTGTTGTTGGTACATTAATTATCTGTAACATCTCTAATAAATAACGACGTTTATAATTATTTTCTGTATTTAGAATTGAAACATTTTCAAAGTTCGGGTAGTGATCTGATTCTGAGCAATGATAAGATAAAGCGGTTTTTTGTGAATTAATGTCCCTATACTTTTGGTCTGTCTTATGACCAGCGAGTCTAGTCCTAAGTTTGTTCTTTGTTGTACCTACATAGACTTTACTACAAACTTCATTGTCATTACCACCACAAGGAATCCTATATACAACATTAGACATATCCAATTTACTAATTTTATCCTTAGTCTTACTAAATAATTTTGCCAAAGTATTGTAAGTCCTAAACGCAATCTTAAACCTTCCAGAATTAAATATTCCAGAGTTTCTCAACCGTTCCGATAATCCCGATATATATGTAATTGATCTGTACTTCATCGTCCCATTATTATCATATCTGTTACCGTTGTCAATATTATTATTATTATCATTACTATTGTTGTCAGCAATACTATTATCACTAACGATATTATCAGAGTCAATGTTGTTGTTAACATCAACATTATTCCCATTTTCGCAAAACTTTATCCTATTCTTATTTCGATCTATTAATTTACTAATTAGGTTCTCAGGAAAATCATTGTCTGCCAAAATGGCCCTAATTATCTTCAGGTTTTTGATGTGAAATTCTCTGTCACTAATTGTCAATACTCTATCTATAAAATTTTTAGCAGTATTCTTAATAATCAAATGATCATGTTTCGAGAAATAATTAATAATTCTTCCTGAAGCTGTAGGTTTCTGATACCAATCAGGTGCCTACCTCTTCTAATCAATAAAGTGTCTAAGTAAGGAAGCCTGAAGTCTTTTTCCTTCTCAATTGTAAATTTAATATTGTCATCAAATCCATTAAATGCTTCCAACATTACACTAATCGCATCACCTGAAATTATACAAAACAAATCGTCCACATATTTCGTCATTAATTTCGGTTTTACATTTAATTTATCTATAGATGAGTCTAGTAATTTTTTTTTCTTTTTTTTGTTTAAATTTTTTAATATAATACCACCTAACAAATAATTTTTGTTTTTATACATATATCATTATGATTCTTTTTTAATATGTTTTTTTTTTTTTTTTATGTTTTATTTATTTAATTTAATTATTTTGTAATTATTTTTTCTAAAAAATGTTTGTTGGTTGTAATATTTAATTAAATATGTTTGTTGGTTTTTTATTTTTAAAAAAATTTTTTTATATGACAAATTTTCTTGATAGAATATTTTTTCATGTGACACAATTTTTTAATACGTATGTATGTATGTATGTATTTAAAAAAAAAAAAAAATTCTTTAAATAAAAATATTTCCTGAAGAAGCTACGCAGAGAAGTAGCGAAATATCGAAAAAATAATTATATATTAGACCTAAAGCTTAATTAAACGCTTATATATATTTATCAATAATAAGGTCAACTAAACTTATTAATACAATAATGGATATTGCTTTAATATTTTCTTGAGTAATTAAATTAAGACTGCATACTTTGTGGCTTGAAATAGAAATTTTTTAATTCTGTAAAATATATTAAATAAATATATAAAAAAGGATTTAAATCATATATTTAGTTTTATGTTTTGAAATAAAAAAAATAAACATAAAACACTAATTAACACAATTTTTTTCCTACAAGTAAGTATATGCCTGAAATTAATTTTTTTTATTTTCTTCTCTTCTCTTTTCAGGTAAATTTTATATAAAATTTGTTTAGCTCTTCAAGAAAGAATCTGGATAATATTTACTATGGCTGAGCTCCAAACTTTATGGCTTTGGCGTTAAAAACTTTATAACGGTCGTTAAACAACAAACAAGATTGTTATTTAAATTTACGTTTCATTTAGATTTTATGTTACAATCCTTAAGACAAACGCAGGCTTAGACATATACCCAGACTCGGACTGTACTTCTGGGTAAGTAGACATTTAAAACACACAAATAAATAGAAAAAAATAGAAGAAAAACAAAGATAAAGAAGAATGAAAGAGAAATTTACTGCTCTATTGAAAAATTTATGTCTTAGTTTGTTGGCAAATATTCGTATTTTATGACTTGCAGCTGTAAAGAAAAACAACATAAAGAAAATTTGGTTAAAAACTCTTAACCAAAAAAGTATGCTGCAGTTTTTTTTTTTTTTCTTTTTTTTTGCTTCGTGTTGTGTTTTTTTTTTCTGATTTTATGTTTTGCTTATTTCTTAAAGGTTGTTGTTTTTGAATTGCTTTAGTAAATAAACAGTAGTAATTCTTCTGTTAAAACAATATCTTTAAGATACTTACTTACTTACTCATAATTTCTCCTTTTTGTAGGCCATAAACATTTTAACACAAGCTTGCTATGTAATTTATAAGGCCATATATTTGTTATTGTCTAGTTTAAGAAGCTTTACTAAGTGTTATTATAGAGAATAGTAAGTAGAGAAAATCATAAATGTACACATTGTAAGTAAAAGCTTTCTAAATAGTGAAAGCAAATTATATTTGGATTTTAAATGTTAAGGGTTGTATTATCAGGTGCACAAATTTCGATTTATAAAGTAAATGATTGTGTTTTTTTTATTTAAAATAATACCAAGTCTTGAAAGCTGAATAATTTTACGTTTTTGCACATTTTATTTAATATTTTATACAACTTTACTGAGTCTACTTTAAGGAGTACTACAATTATTAAAAGTCAGTGTATACTTTAAGATGTACTTATAGTTTAAATAAATATTTTTTAAACTTTTGTATAGTTTTTTTTTTAATAAAAAAAACATTTGTAAATTCGGAAAAACAAAGTTGAGTAAAATCGAAATCTTGATTTTTTAAAGGCAAATAAAACGTAACTATGCCAATAATATTTTGACAATTAGAGAGCATATACAAATAATGATTATTAAGTTAATAAATAAAACAAAAATATTCAAATTTCCTCACATTTAAATTTATACCTATTTAAAATTTCTTGAGATTTTAATTTCAACTGCATTTGATTTATTTGTGGAATATATCCGTTTAAATTACATTTTAATTATAATAATAGAGTAATTTTATTTATTTGATTTTGCAGCTAAGGCTAGATTTTCAAATCTTTTTTCACGAATTTTTTACACTTTCCGACACCTATTTGAAGGCTTATCATGATTATTAAATTTCAGTGTATACTTTAAGGTGGACTATTTTTATTTTATTTTTTTTTTTTTATTCTTAATCAATATTTCTTTAAGTCTTGATAAAGCGTTGTCAAAAAAAATTTGTTAACAAATTGTATTAAAATTTTATAGGACTTTTAAAAAGATTTTAAAATAAGCGTTCATGATAATATTTCTACAAATAACTTACTTTTGTTAATTTTACTTTCATTACTTAGTCTACTAAATAATATTTTTCCCAAAAGTATGCTTTACAGTTTTGTTCATATTGCCACTTTTAAATGTCATTTAAAACAGAGAAACAAACAAAGTGTTTTAAATAATTAATTGATAATAGTATTCGAATGCCTGTTGTTGTTAATTTATAATTAATGAATTGCTGTTTAGAAAAACTTTTGCTTTTCTGCCTTTCACCACACATTTAATAGGTCCCTAAAGAATTCAAACTTTAAAATTAAAAATTTAACAACTTTTGCTTTTTCTACTTTCATGAATAAAATCATTTAATCTTAAACCAAAACCAAACACACCCCAAAACATGAACTTACTTTTCATAGCAACTGTCATTGGCCAGTTTTATAACAGCAAATGAAATAAAAACAAAAAACAAAAAAAAAAGTACATACAATTGTATTCGAAAGGAAATAAAAGTTGCTGCAATATTTATGACCAACTAACAATTGTAAAGATTATACCGTAAAACATTTCCCCAGCAATGTTTTGTGGCCAAGCTGACATTTACAGTGTTGTAAAAGCAATTTCTTTATGGCTAAATTATAACACTCTCAGCTCTGGTAAAGAGATTTCTTCCATTTTATTATCTCTCTCTCTCTTTCTCTCTGTCTTTCATTTCATTTTCTTCTCGTTATTATTGCATTTTTGTAAATTGGTGTTGCGAAAGGTTTTTGTGGTCTTGATGTTAGAGTGTTATCATATTTTGCTATAAATTTTTTTTTTTTTTTGCTATCCTGCATCTCTTCTACGGCAAGTAGTATATGTGTTTGTAGAGTAGTGGGAGTTAGAGAAAAAGTAAAACGAATGACCACAATAGATTTACATGGCTTTAGTTGTTCTTTCTTTTTTTTTTTTTTTTTTTTTTTTGCTTAAGACTTTATATGGCCAGAATCTTTAGACAACGAGTTGTAAATTTATGCAAATTGCCAGCAGTAGTTTGGCTGTGACAGTCGAATTGTAAAAGAGTTTAAATAAGATTTTTAGATTTTTTGTTTCTAACTTTTCATGTTGTATCTGATCTCTATTTCATTTTTTTTTTCTTTAAACAGCTACGATTTAAAATAAATTTGGGAGCTCTTAACAGTATGCTATAGAATTTCATAAAGTAGGTCTTATAAATAAAGAAGTTATTAGTCTTAGTTTTACTCATACTGTATACTGTGATTAGCATTACATTTAATTTTTTTTAAGAACCCTAAAAGTATGCCAGATATTACACGTAATTTTTTTAATAATGCTTAAAGTAGATTCAGGCATTTGCTTTTAATTATACGCCAAATATTGGAAACACAATTTCAATTTCTTTTTTTTAATTGGTTTTTATTTTTTATGAAATCATTTCCATTTTATTTTTATTTAGTTGTCAATTGCAAAATATTTGGTTTTTTCTAATCAAGTTGGTTTTGTGGGCAATTAGTTAAATAAATAAAAAAAATTTTCGTCTATTTAATGCTAATTATGATGTTCTATACCACTAATCAAACCCTAATTTAGACTTTCGAAAGCGAGTCATAATTATTAGGGTAAAAAACTTTTTATCAATTAATAAAACAAGAAAAATTAAAGTTAATTAGGCCAAAATATTTCATGCTTTGCAGTGCAGCACACTTTCAATGAATTTGTGTCCTGCGTTCATATACATACGATGCAACCATTAACCACACTGTAGTGTATGAAAAAACTGCTACATATTTTAGAAACCGAAAGAAAATAAGAAAAACTTATTTAAAAATTAACTTTAAACAGGACATGAATATTTTCTTCCTTTTTTTTTTGCTACTTCTCTATATAATCAATGCATAGCTTAAGGTGTTAAAAAATAAAAGTATCACAGCAGAATATTGATTGGCATTTGTACATGCGAACAATTAAAGTCAGTCAATCTTAAAACAAAATCAAGCACAAAAACAAAAAACTACACCAAAAACATTTTGTAAATAAAAAACATGACATATCAACCATACTGTTGTTCAATACTAGATTTTATTGTTTGTTCTGTTTTTTTTTTTTTGTTTTGAGTGTAAAGCTTTAATAAAGAACGTTATATAAGTTAATAAAGAAAAAAAAAAAGGAAAAAAGTTTATAACTGTTTATTTTGTGTTTTTTCTTTTTTTTTTCATTTCTTGTGTAACTGTATATGATTGCGTTTTATATTGTCTGACTGTCAGTTGAATTGTTGTCTCACTTTATGTTTTTTCGTCTGCCTCTGTATGTACATAGAAATGTGTAGTTGTATTGTTTGAGTGAGTACTATAGTATGTGTTAAGGACATTTGAAGTCATTCGTGAATATTGGATTATTACATGTTAGTCAGTCAGTCAGCCAGTTAGTCAGAGACTACTAATGCATGGCAATTGACCCAATTACCTTATAACAGCTTTATATTCAGCTTAACTCTTCTTGCTAGTCATAGTTGTAATTCTCACTTTCATTTCGTAAAAAAAAAACACAGACATATTGTATAGTAAGGTGGGTCAGATTATAGGGATGAAAAGAAAAAAAACCGAATAATCTAATCGTATGTCTAAAATGAATTTTTTTTTTTCTATTTTGAGACCAATACTCAGGGGTAAACACCTACTAAATGCAGTGCATTGTATTGGAATTTTTGGAAAGAACAACACATTTATGACAGAACGTACATTTTTGTGTTTCTTATATTACAATACTATTAAGCCACTTAGGAATGAGACAAATTGCTCTGAATTGATCATTCAAAGGACAGTGTTATACCTTCACCCTTGAATGATCAACAACAATTGCCTCATCGTTGCATAATGATTGTGTGGGAGATTTCTCAAAAGAAACCATAGATCCAACATTAAAACCTATTATGGGTAAATCAACATAAATATTTGAATGGATAGCACCTTTTTTGTTTGCATTCAGGATACAAAATATGAAATTCGAAAGAACATAATATTTTATAATCGTTTGGTATTTTTTTAATAAATCTATGCAGGTCCATTTGCGCAGTATTGGCTGTGATCACAAATTTTTAATGATTTCTTGGAGATATTTTTTTCATACAACTCCGCATTAAATTAAGTTTTTACCGTAGATTTTTTATAGGAAAACATGAACCACCCTAATATATAGTGTGCAGGTTGAGATAAATTTGCTATTTATCCTTTTTGTGATAATTTGTGTGATTTTTTTTTCTTATTGCCATATGTTACACATCCAAACGTATTTGCTTTAAACATTTTTCCCGTATTCTATAAATTTCTATTCGAGATTATAGTTTTACTTAAAACGATTTTAATTAAGCCTAAAAATATACTAAAAAAATACTTTTTTTTAACTTGTTTTTGATAATTGTTACAAATCAAAATTAGTTGTTAAATAAGGCAATTTGTAAATGTTTTAATTGTTCTTATTTAGAGAATGTTGGTTAAATTAAAAAAATATAAATATATTGCTACGAATCGTGCTTTTAGAATTCAATTATATGTATTTTTAAAAGTTCGCTTATTTGTAAACTATACTTTTGTTTTACAGGTTTATTTACACTCTATAACGTTTTATACACAATTAACTCAAACTCTTAATGTGAAGTTTCTATTCTTACTACGTGTTGTTTTAATAAAAAATTCTATTGAACATTTATATTTTATATGCATAACTTAAAACATTCCTGATTTTTTCACTTGTATTTGGTCATTGTAATAATTTATGTGTGTAGATCACTTAATAGCCAAGAATAACAACAAAAACTCATATAAGAAAATAAGATAAAGATTTTGCTTTACAAATTAATTATTTCTTTTTATCAGTATGTTTTAGATTAAATTTTAATACTATATTTAATACTATTTAATACTATAATTTTATACATCCTGACAAAGCCACACAAGGGAGTACCGAAATATCAATAAAGAAAAAGTTGTATTTTCAGTTTCATTACTAATCGCCTTAACTCGATCAGAACTAGGACTACAAGGGCATTTGACTATAAAGTAAATAGAAAAAATATAATTTCAATATATAACTTTTATAGAACAGTATGTGTGTTGATAATTTGCATGACTATGAACAGTCGAAAACATGTTTAGTTCAGCTGGCATAAAATTCCTTCTCAGATGGCATTTTGTTTTTTGATAGAGAAATCAATGCAAAACAAACAAAAAAAAGCAACCTAAAATGGGGGTGCATGGTATAGTAGTTACAGCGCTCGCACAAATACACAAAGGGCCCATGTTCAAATCCCAGCAAAGGTCAAAAATGAAAAAGTTAATTTGCCCCCCCCCCCCTTCCCCTTCAAGCAGACCATCTCCAAAGAAACCGCTCCCCGACATTCCATTTTAACAAATATCAATAAAAAAACGAATGATCTGGAGAAAAGCGCCACCTGTAAGAAAGTAGCAGATAACAGCTAAACCTACTTAGCGAAGACACACACCACACAGTCAACATGCAACGATGGGGCAATTGCTGTTGATCATTCAAGGGTGAGGGTATAACACTGGCCTTTGAATGATCAATTCAAAGCAATTTGTTTCATTCCTAAGGCGCTTTATAATAATAAAAGAAAAAAATGTATGTACGGTCCTTTCGAAAAAATTCCAATACAATGCGCAGCATTTAGTAGGTGTTCACTCCCGAGTATTTGTCTCAAATAAAAAAAAATAATTAATAGACTTTAGTGTCTGATCTAATTAAGACGCTTAACGGCGAAACGTCTTAATGATCAACAATTATACTTTGATCTGCGAGATCAAATTAAAAATTAACAAAAAATGTTAAAATAAGTTTGTTTAGCACATGGAAGACTATCTTGGAACTGTCAATGATGTTCGGGGGTTTTTGTATTTTTTCTTATTTCTAAGTTTTAAACGAAAATTTTTTATTTACACATTTATAGCCTGAAAGTAGCAAATTATCAATAAATAAATTATTATTATTACTTATAAATACTTATTATATTCGTACCCATTTCATTTAAATAACACTTTTCCACGCAACCACATCTTCGTTATTTTCTGAGTTAATTAATTTAAAAATTAAAATATGCAGTTGAAACTTATAAAGTTATAAGTTATTAACTTAAAACATAGTAAAATAAAGAGTCGTATTCACGAAAACAAATTGTAAACTCAAAATCATATATAGTTTAAGCCCTAAAATAGGCAATTTATTTTAAACAAACAATATTAAAGTAATTTGAAATAGTATAAGCACTTAAACTAAAGCACATTTCAAGGATTTACCATTAATAACAAAACTATATATGATTACTTCCTAACAGTGAACATGTTTCATATAAAAATCAGTTAAAGGATAATTTATGTAAATCTGTTAAGCACAAACAACGAATAAATATATATATTATATACATAAATGTATATTTGGGATTATTTTTCAACGTTTTTCTAAATATTGAGGTCATATTTTTATTTAATTCTTTTTTTTCCTGTCTTTAAAACGTTAAGGAAAAACAAAATATCATTTGATATTCAAATTTACATTGAACTTAATTCCAAAATCTTTTTTTTTGGTATTATTTAGGAGAATATACCTTTACATAACACATTTTCTGTTTTTTTTTTTCTCTTTTTTGCTTTAACCCAAGCACCCAATATCAATAGAAAATTAATACAAGCCAACACGTTTTAACCACAAATTTTGTATCGAATCAAAAACTTTAGGCAGCAAAAAAAAAAAAAACAAAAAAAAAAAAGAAAAAACTACAAAAAATTCCATGTTAAGACAAAAATAATACAAGAACAAGTCAATTTGTATGGCTGTTACAATGATGACAACAATCGATACCATAGATAAAATTCTACACTAACAAAAACAATGGAAAAAAAAGAGAAATAAAGGCATTAAACTGTTACCAAATAAAAGTGAGTATTTCATAAGGTACGAGCATGTAGTATAGCTGTCACAGTTATAAAAAGGATTCTGTTCTGAGTTCTACAAATACAATAAAAAAAAAGAAAAATAAGGCAAAACGTTTTTGTTTTGCTATTGTTGTGGTTGTTGTTTTTTGTTGTTGTTGTGAGCTTATATAAGTACGGACAACCTATAAAGCCATATAAACTTGTTGTGGGTCAATATTATAAGCCATGATAGTTGTTAACCACAAAACGATATCGATATCATCCTTAACATTAAGAACATACCGAGCAGACAACACAAACGGACAGTCGTCAGTTGTATTTTTATTTTTTCCTTTTTCAAAAGTTACACAACACACTGCTTAACAGATAAATGCGATCAAAATAGAATATAAAGAGAAACATGAAATAAAAATGATTTTTGCAAAATTTCCATTACATAGTGACCAAATCGTTTTGATACCACATAAGCACAGGAGTATGTATGTCACAGTCAAAGTTAAATTAATAATTCCATGACTTTTTAGTTAAAAGACATTTTGTGTTTGTAACAGCCCCTGAGTTTTTGTAGGAAACACAGGTTTTGGAAACAAAAAAAAAATTAATTAATTTTTTACTACAAAGTATGCCCTTCGGAGTTTGCATAGTTTCTTTTAAATTTTCTTTGTATTTCTTCTAAAAGAAATAAGATTTTGTAGAAGCCATCAAAAGAGGTAATTCATTACCTGATGAATTCATCGTTAGCATATCAGATTTATTTTCTTCCAATTATAACTTCTGATATCTGAAACAAGAAATAGTCTAGCGGCTTGACTAATAATGAAAGAAACGGTGGATAAACGAGAAACTAGTTGCCCAAATCAAGGAAAGCAAACAAGTCAGAGCCTACTTCAGGAATTTTTGCTAAGGCATCCTTTCACAGTTGAATCAAACTTTTATTTGGCCAAATTCGTTTGTTCTTTATAAAACCTCCTAAAAATATTCTTTGAAAATAATTTGTACGTGTTCAGAAGGTCTGAGATAGGCACTTAAACTATCTTTATACGTACTCTTAAATGATAAATTCGTTTATTCAAAATAAATATCGCAGCAGTTGTTTTTTATTGAGGCCAGCACTCAGGACATGACCTTTACTTATGCATTACATTGTGCCGGTCTAGGAAAATATGAGGGGAAGGGAGAAAAATTGTGTGGATCTCTAATTTAAACTTACTAATATCGTATCTGATATCAGTTAGAAACAGAAACAAAGGTCCTACTTTAAAAAATACGAACCACAAGGAAATCAGTTCCTGTTGGTTGGTCGATCATTGAATGGCTAGTGTTATACCTAAACCACTAAAAAATACAACAGCAATCAACCCTAAGAAGCCCGCACAGTAAAGTTTAAATTATGTGAGGAATAGAAAAAAAAACAAAAATGTGCCGCTAATAGTGTCATAAGAGCCCCAAAAGCGGCATTACTAGGTGTCCCAGGTATTCGTTTAAACGAATACGACTTTTGTAAAGCCAACGGATTTTGTTGTTGTTGCCCCTGGTATTCATTTCTGTTCATAGGTGACTGTGATATTGAAGATTTTGTTGTTGTCTCCTCAACTGACTTTCTATCATTAAAGACCCTGCCAACTTAGTTAGTTGAGTCCCTACACCATAACAAGGTGATTATCCCACGTAGATTCAAATAGCGTCATGGTTAATACAAATCATGAGTACAAACTCGATAAGTGGGCATGGTGTGTCTCCCATTTTGTTATATTTTGCATATATTTCCAATGACTAAAGATAAACGGCCGTATGTGTAATGAAAAATTAGCAACTCGTTAGTATATGGGACAAAAAACAGGCAAGATTATCACTCGCTATAGAGTGATATTATTAAAACTTGCCATACCCTCTATTTGATAACTGGTCAGAGAATCCAAAAAATTAAAGACTTTGTACCATTGAGTATAAATTTCCACGTATTGGAAGGACAAATTTAGCCACTGTGTACAAAGACCTGCTAATTTTTTATTATACATAAAGCTGAAAGTTTCCAAATTTGTTACAAATGACAAGGAATGAATGCAAATCATCAGTCAGTGAGAAGAATTTGTCAAGGGGGCATGGTATCTTTCATACAGAGTAACTATGAACTTTTGTATATTTTAAGAAAGGTTATAGCGGAAGTTTTTTAATGGTGTGAAAAATTGATTGCCAATATATCAATACATCAATGAAAAAGTGTGGCTTATTCTTTGAAAAATATTTCCAGGACAACAATTATAAAGGACTCAGAAGAGTAATCATTTAGCAGTTTGTTTCAATGGTAACCTATTTCTTTGACGTAAATTGTTATTACTCAGAATCGTATGATGTTCATAAAGATATATTCAGAGTATAACTCTCATAAACTAGTACTTTACTGTTCAAATGTGTTAAGAAAGTCTGAATAACAGCTGTTTTTGTTGAATTCTTTTTAAGTTATTAAATCGACATTTTCTTAAGAATTGTAAAATCGAGACAAATGTTTACATATGTCCCTCTGTCCCTCTAAACAATTACATACATAACATACATACATAACTGGCCTTTACAACCCTGTATCAGTATTACAGCCTAGCTTCTCGCAGCACTCATGTTGTGTGTGTCAATTTTTATCCATGAGTACCACGGCCTACAGTTTAATGTCGACTTCGAACGACAGACTTGAGAAGCTTGTTCATGGCAAATAGTTACTCTCAAAGCTTTTGCCAGAAAACTGCGGAGAGGTAGTCGCCGAAAGAAATGTTTTTTATATTTCTTTGCTTTAAGATGTCAGAGCTGGGGCTTGAACCCAGGGTTTCATGTCTTAGTAAGCCAACACACTAACCACTAGACCATGGCGACTACCCCTCTAAACAATTAGTTTCGATTTATTTCGTCTAATTTTCCCAATAATGTTCCGAATTTGTCTGTTCTGATTTCTAGAAATAAATCATTTGTTTTTTCTTACGCTTTTTCCTTTCAAATATAGAACAACTCTTATTTTTATCCCAACAAAACATCTATAAATGGTCAATTGTGTTGTGTTGTGTTGTAATGCTCGCTAGGTGTGCTTGTGTGTGCAAACATAGAAAGAGTGTCAATATGTATATGTGACAGTTTTACACAATCATGAGAGCTTTTCTTGTTGTCTATTTTTTTCTTGTTGTCATTTACGTGTATCCCTCTTAATGCGACCACAAAAAATTAGATTTTATTGTGACTTTGTTTTTATTTCCTTTTTTTTTATTTTTCTATATTTGTTCCCAACTATACGTACTATACTGAATTTCCCTCGCTGGTTTTCTTTCTCTCTTTTTCTCTTACATTTCCAATAGCATTACAGCTTTTATAGTACAAAGTATGCTCGTGTTTATGTCTGCATGTCTGTATGTATTTAGACCTGAGACTGATCCCATTTGTTATTTATCGTTTTATAAGTGTTCATCTGTGGTTTAGTTTTGTTTGTGTTGTGTTGTGTTGTGTTGTAAAGCTTAAATATTAAGTAATTTTTGTGGTTAAAAATTTATATACACAGAAGTGTGTTTGTGTGTGTGTGTGTATGAGGTTATCTTTAATAATGAAAAGTAAGCTAAAAAAAATTTTATTTATATAAACATTTATAAGCCTATTTGTAAAATTGTGCTTTAATAGCATTTTTGATATCATGTGTTATCTAACCGCTATTATGTTGTCCTTAAAATGATAACAACAACAACAAAAAAACGAAATCTGTATTTGACCAAATATTGCCAGCCTTTATTGTTAGTTTTGAAAATTAATTGTTGGTTAAAATGCCATAAAAGCTTTATTTTTCACTTAAAAATAATACTGGTCAACAATTAAGTTCTTTGTGTTTGAAGCAATTCAATTCTTTTTGCGATAATACAAAGCCAATTATTTTATACACAAAACGTATGAAACTATTATTTTGAATTTAACTTTTTTGGAAAAGACAGTACATATACATATATTTTTCTTATATTATTAATAAGCGTCTTAGGATTGATCGATTAAAGGCCAGTGTTAAACCTTCACCCTTGAATGATCAACAACAATTGCCTCATCGTTGTATGTTGATCGTGTGGTGAGTATCTTCGCTAAGTAGATTTAGCTGTTAACGGCTACTTCCCAATAGGTGGCGCTTTTCTCCTGATCATTCGTTTTTTGTTGACATTGGTTAAGTTGGAGTAGAGTGGAATGTCGGGGAGCGGTTTCTTTTGTAGATGGTCTTCTTGGAGGGAAGGAATCTCTTGTTTTTAAGTTATAATTTTTAAAAAACCGCAAACTAACTTTTTCATTTTTTACCTTTGCTAGGATTTGTACCTCGGGACGTTTGAGTTTTTTTGATAGACCCTAGTTTTAGTTTTAGAATAAATCCGTAAATGCATATAACGCAACTATGTTGACTAAAAGTGTAGTCGCCGTGGTCTAGTGGTTAGTGTGTTGGCTTACTAAGACATGAGACCTGGGTTCGACACCCAGCTCCGACATTTAAAAAAAAAAAGAAATATGAAAAAATATTTCTTTCGGCGACAACCTCTCAGCAGTCTTCTGGCAAAAGCTCTAAGAGTTATTAATTGTCATCAACAAGCTTCTCAAGTCTGTCGTTCGGAGTCGACATTAAACTGTAGGTGCCGGTACTCATGGATAAAAATGTACACACACAACATGAGTGCTGCGAGAAGCTAGGCCGTAATCCTGAAACAGGGTTGTAAAGGCCAGTTATGTATGTATGTATGTATACTAAAAGTATGCTATACATTTATAGGAATGGTGTATTTTACATTAATTCTAAATATTTCTTTCATAATATATAATTTTAATTTAAAACAGACTTACAAATCAAATGTTCATACATGTTATTTATTTATTCTATATTTCAAAAAAAAAAAAAAAATTCATTTTAAAAGTTTATTATGGACCTTTTTTTTTAATTTAACAGAGAACTAGTGATTCGCACCCTATTTTGTAGACTGTTGCTTCCCAGCAAAGACTCTGTTTTAAAGATTTGTGTTTTGTAATCATATCGTGCCTTGTTAATTTCGTTTGCTCTTACACATTTGCAACGCCATCCGTTCCAGTAAAGCTTTCAAGATACTTAAAACCATCCATATTTTCAATTGATACGTCATTTAGCAACAACATAGTAGTATTTGTTCTTTCTGTTCTCATGGATTTTGTCTGTAAAACGCTTTGCAGTTTTAGAAACGTTTATATTGTTTAGAATGATAAACACGCGATTTACATTATGGCTCAAATTACGTCTACCCTTTTTCAATATTCTTTAGAATATTCTTCTAAAATCTACATGCGTTTGTGGTATTTTTTCTGAACTCTACTTTCTGAATTTTTGACTGCATTCATTTATTACAATTAAAAGAGAGATAGAAGATAAAGAGCAAAAGGAACGCAGAAGAAAGTCACAGACGACAAAATTCGTGAGTTCCTTCGCCAACAGAAAAAAAGCACTTTTATTTGCCGCCTGAAATGCTAAATGCCTTTTATACCCCTTAAACTCTTCAATTATCCTACATATTTACATGTGTAACTTTAGACATTTAGGTAGT
Source organism: Metopia argyrocephala (assembly GCA_963576795.1). Taxonomy (NCBI): domain Eukaryota; kingdom Metazoa; phylum Arthropoda; class Insecta; order Diptera; family Sarcophagidae; genus Metopia; species Metopia argyrocephala. The sequence continues at coordinate 204,289,429 of OY756208.1, read as the reverse complement.
TAACATGTTAAACGAATACTGCTAATGCAATTTCGCGGGGTAAAATTTTCTGTGTTTTGTTTTACGTCTTCGAGAGCAGGATATTAATGAAAAAAGGAGAGTTATTTTTTAATATCATTAAGTCCCTACTTTTCTTCAGCGAAGAATGTGGAAAAATGAGAATTCTAGTAAAGAAGTATGTTTTGTCAAATGTTGGCAAGACTCGACACAACTTTAGCAATATTTAAAGCAAAGAAAAAAATTATTTGCCTACTTTAAGGAATTATAATTTTTTTTATATATTGCCTACTTTAAGGTTTGTTTTTTTTTCAAATTGAAAGTAAAAGTCATATAAACATTTGTAAAACTTTTAATATAATTATGTTGTAGACAGGATGATGTATTTGTTGGCTATCAAAATAAAATTAATTTTAATCAAAGCATCATTATCATTATGTGATCAGTCATGTATAGGGTGTCAATAATTTATTAACTCCTCCTCTAAGTTATTGTGCCTTTTCAAAACAATTTTTTTTCTACTGTCTCTGTTTCTCTCCCTGTTACACGAACAAAAAAAAGCATTGCCTATATTTAAGCTGAAAATCGATAATCTTTTAAAAAATAACAAAATTTTCTTTCTTATTTTTTGTTTTTTTTTTTATTTTTTGTTTTGGGTTACACTTGGCATATTAAAGTGGCCAAATTATCTTTACCATTTTACTATGCACATTCAATTTGCTTTTAAGTAATCAAAAAACACTTCAAAATCTAGCGAAACGTAAACAATAATATGAGTTTAGCAGTATTGGTGGGGTAGCAAAATAAGCCAAAAAGTATGCTGTTTGCAGTGAAAGCAAAGCATTTTCAAAGAAGTTTTGTATGAATATCTAAGGAAAGAAGGAAGCAAAGAATAAAAAAAAATACTGAAAATAAAACACACAGTCTTGTATAAATAAATCCAACGACCTACATCTGTTTTGAGGGGTAAAAATTTAGGAAATTTAGAAGAATACAAAGAAAAAGTGCAAATATGATAAAAAAAAAAGAAGAGAATAAATATTATTGCTAATACAAACTAATGCTTTGTACGCGTTGTTGAATCTAAATGAGGAATTAATGCCAAATATTACATTACTTTGGTTTTCTTGTTAAATTTTCAAAGTGGTCGATGACTAAAGCACCACCGTTGTGTGTTTCTTATACGAGGACAGTTTATAATTCTGCCACCACTGGTTTTGCTCACTTTAGTGACCAGATCTTCATCAAAAACAATGTCTTGATACACTTTTTTATTATTTTAAAAGTATCAGACTCTCAGGATGCTTTCTTAGGCTGTCAGATTTGAGGTTTTCCCCTCAAAGTGAGGGAGCTTTTTGTTATTCAAAAGGACAAAACGCAAAGTAATTGCATCAATTAAAATTTTAATTGTAGTGACTCAAGCATAGACACAAAAATGTATATTGTGTTGCAGTTAGTTTTTCGATAAAAATTTTTTCGACAAAAATTGAATTTTATAGCATATCTTAAGACGTTTTTAAATTCTTATCTTTTATAAAACAAAAACAACGATAATTTTCTCAAGTTAAATAATAAATGAATATTTTAAAGAAACTGGCCTCGACTGTAATTTAAAAAAAATTTGCTTGAACTGAATTATGAAACAGCCCTCGTAAATTTTGTCAAAGAAAACAAAAATAATAATAAAGAAAAAACATTAACACGTTGAAAATTTTGATGATGGTAATATTGTCAAACATAATGACAATCATGATGGCAATGGTGTATCGACACGACAAGTAAGTTTGACTTTGATGTTGGCGGTATTGTGGCACAAAACTTTATTGTTGAGACAAATTCATTTTAAGTTTTTTTTTTTTCTGTTTATTTTTGTAAATTTTTTATCTTTTACAACAAATTGCCATTTTTGTTTAAAGAGAAATATCTTCCGTTCGAAGCTTAAGACAAAACGGAAATATTGACATTTTTTAGTTTCTTTTCGTTTGGTCATAATGGTAATATTAAGCAATTTCTTGTGTCTTTTCTTCTACTGTTGCTGTGCAAGGACAACATAATTTTCGTTTATTATTCAGGGGGGGTTTTGTGTTGTAAATTGGAAAAAAATTATAAATGCTTGAACTTTATGGTTCGTTTGTTTGTCGTGCACATAATCATTATCATTTTGTTTTTTTATTTTTTCTCATTACTTTTACACTCTGATGAAAAGTCTTAAACAAAGGTGGTTGGATTTTAAGTATCTACAATACTACGACCACCATCACTAAAAATGTCTATAGAAGTTGAAGTTGGCAGCATTTGTAATGACAATAAATAAATTTTACACACTTGAAAGCTTACCAGAAATGACAAAAGTAGACAATAAGGTCACACTCACAGATAAGATCTTTCTAAGCATTGCTACTGCTGGCTCTTATGAAGCCCACTAAGCCTAAAGCATTATTTAGCTAAAAATTTAAAACAAAATGTGCGGGTGGTAGAGAGGTGTGAAGTACTGGCTGCTGTTAACAAATTTATTATAAAAATTTATATTCATTTTCCTTCTTTTTTTTTTGTTTTTGCTGAAAAACATAACCAAATCTAATCGAGTTTTATAGTTTAACAAGTCAAACATGACATGTTTTAAATTAGCCAGATGTCATATAATTTGCTATAACAGAACGACAGACAGAAAAACCTATAAACCATTTCACGCCAAACATAATTTATTTGAGAATTGTTCCCGCCAATCATTAGCAGTTTGTCATTATTTTATACCAATAGAGTAAAAAACAGTAAATTTATTTTTCTATTTATTCATTCTGTGGTAAGAGAAAATTTGTTTGATTTTTAATTGAAATTGGAAATAAATTTTATTTGTGCATTTGCCTTGAAATTTATTTTTCTTGTTTTTAATGAACACGTATGTCATTAATTAAACTTGGGCTGTTAAAAAAAAAGGACAAATTAATTTTAATATCAATTGGAGCATAAGCTTACTGTGGCTTTTAAAAAATGTAATTAAAAACAAGGTCAATTAAAAGGTAATAGAGTTTACAATTTTCTACAAAGAAAGAAATAAATGAATAAAATTATTAAAAACATAAAATTCACATTAAATTATTTGCCTGAAAGTAGGCCAGGAAAAATCTTTTGAAGTAATAATAGTCTGTGTGCTATACTGGCTTTTTATTTATTTTATATTAAAACCTATGTGATGTTTTTTGTGGGGCTTCTTCAATAAATTAACACTTTTTAAAATTTATTTATATTTCTTTAACTTTTAGTTTACTGTTTTATAGACGATGTTGCCTGGGTTTCCTGCAATAAACCAAAAGGGAAGCTATTAGTCATCTTTCTTAAAGAAAAAGTGTTAGAAGCAGAAGACTCGTTTTCGAGTCCCAGGAAAAGGGTTAAATTCTGACGGAACAAAAAAGAAAAAGGGTTTTATTTGAGGCCCTTTTCGTTAGCATGAATCTTTAGAAAGTTCTCTATGAATTGAATATTACAGCTAGAAAAAGGTTGGCTATAGCTATTTTCAGGCCATTGTCAACATTATTTCACAATTAAATTTTCACTTAACAACATACGGTTGGCCACACCCCCTAAAAAATATGCAAAATATACATAATCGTAGACAGTTTGCATAAAAATGAACCTCTTAAAACTCACCAAAAAAAGAATAACCGAATTAGAAAAAATTATAGCTGTAAAAATATATATGCCATCGTCAGAGCTACTCCAACTCCATGACAAACTGTTTCAGAGGAAGTGTGCATCACTAAACGCCTTAAGTAGATAATGTTTTGTAATGATTTTTTCCATCAAAGGAGAAAAATTCATCCGTGAAAGAATTGTACAGCAGCCGAACTGGTTTTATTTTCGAGTACAATTCTTGCGACCCCACTTAAAAACTATCAGCAAATCGCATGTAAATGTTTCGTTCATATTCTGCATACTCACACTAATTTCCAAAATTCTTGATCTATGATCAAATGATCATAACAAATCCCTCGTTTATCTGAAAGAGTAATTTATTATAAAGAGCAAAAAAGGTACTTTCGAATTTAGTCTGAACTCGTTGGCTAAAACACAGTCTGTAATCATTCTTACAGCGCCGTCCTTGTGAAAGCTTGATTTGGAACGATAGAAGTGATTATCAACAACTTTGCTTTCAGTAAACTGGTAAATAGATTCACTCCATCTCTCGGAGAGCAATGGACAAATGAAAACTTCTTGCCGTCTTACTATTTTAATATTTAAAAGACCTTTATGACCCAAGATTGAATACAACTTTCTGGTTAGAACGGGTGCTTTAAAGCCTATTTTTGGAATTCTGGATCGCGTAGAATAAAAAGCAGAGGGGATTATTAATGACGGTGAAGTAGTCAATTCGATCGACGTAATGTAGCGTTTATTTTGCTTGTTTCTCACTATTACAGTGGGTGGCTCATTTTTCTTCGAGTATATCGCTTTGTAGTTGATTCTCACACTACACAGAAAGTTAGTCTGTTGGTACAATCTTAACATAATTATTTCACGCTATTGATTACAGTAGAAGTCCTTGAACACTTCTTCCTCTCTCTCTCTCTCTCTCTCTCTCTCTCCTTCTTTCCGTAAAATGTTTTCCTAGCTCTAGTAAAATGAACTACCTTAGTGGGAATTAACTATAAACTACTGGACTTCTGTTTGCTTTAATTATTTTTTGACTGCTACCTACAATAAGCTCTTTAATAACGCCTTGTATATTAAATACATTTTTGTGTATATCCTCCCTAAAATAGGCAATATTTTATATAACATTAAAATACAGTAGTCTTCTAAATACTTTTATTATAGGGCTTTTTTCAATATCTACAAGGGAAAATATTTTATTTTTCTTAAGATCAATTTTTTTTTTTTCTTTTTTATGTTTTCTGAAAACTGTTACCTTTGATTCTGTGTTTTTGCTCTCTATTGACCACATTTATTTTATATTCTACTTGTACTCTATAATTTTTACTTTTTTTCTCAAACAATTATTAAATGCTTGTGGTTTTGGTTTTTTATTGTTAATTTTCTGTTTTCTTTAATGGTGTTCAAAGAACATAAAAATGAAAATAAAATTTAACCATAACACAGAGCATTGACTATTACAGTGTGCTTAAAAAGTATTGCATATGTTGAATTCAGGTTATATTTATTTAAAATTTAATTATATTTATAAACACACATATGTATACAAAATTTGCTATATTTTAATTATTTTTTTATTTTTATTTTATTTTGTTATTTCTCTAGTTGTTTTTAATTGTTTTCCTTTGTATGAAATTGTTTTTAAAACAATGTTGCCGAGCATATTAAGCGAGTCATTATGAGACATTATGAGAAAAACATAAAAATAACAATAATAGTAATTGGAAGGGTCATTTAAAATATTTTTTACTTAAAAAAAAAAATATTAAACGATACAAATTTAACAGTTGAAAACAAAAGTTATTCAAAAAGAAAAACATTTCTTTTAAAGTGTCATGTAGATAAAATAATCTTCTTGTAATTTTTTGTTGGTCTTATATTAATTCGAGTGTGCTAAACAGGGCAATTTGTTCAGAATAGAGAAAATTTACGGTTTTCTTGCTCAAATTGAGAATGAACATAAGCATGTGAAAGTCAAGTATAAATGAAAACTTCGTCCCTAATTTGTATTCAAATCTATCAAATCAAATCAATCTGTGCTCAACTATAAACATACTCTGAATCTAAAACTTCTTTAATTTGTTTTTAGTAAAAAATATTTTAATTTAGTAATTTATAGAAATGAAAGTCTTTAATTATAGACTAAAATGTATGTTTTAACAGTTTCTAGAAGTTGTATTTAAGGAACCTTGATTCGGTTTGATTCCACTAACATTTACAAAATAAAACGAAAAAAGTTATGCGTAAATGAAATGTAGAATATAGAACAGCTAGAAATGGAGAACATTTTCATTTCGAAAAAGCAATGCTTTTTTACATATCAAGTGTTACGCTTATAAAATCTGAAACTTGACTTGGTAAAAGTTCCCGGAGTTCATTTACTGTAGCAGGACAAAAATGTTTGTGTAGTGTGTGATCCTCATTGCTATATATTGTCATCCACGTTATTAAAATAATTATCCAAAATTCTGACAATAACCCCGGCTTTTGGCCGCTTTATATGAATTTAGCACGGAAACTAAAAGAATATGCTCTAAAAAACTGTTTTATTCTCATAATATATGCAGTAAAATTTTTGAAATATGATCTAAAATATAAAAAATATGCTGTAAAAAAAACACAGAAACCGCTTTTAGTTTTTAAAAAACAAATTTTATTCAAAACTTCAACACTATTTGTGCATTTAAAAGTTAATTAAATTGCATAAAAACCAACGAAACAAAAACCAGGGCAACAGGACAAAATTTACTTCCACTTATTATGAGATATTTGTAAATAAATATTACTACAGTAAGCCCTTCGCTTTTAATCTATGCGGCCTTATTCCAATTGGCGACGTCGTTGTCGTCTGAAGACTTTTTTTGTAGCAGAATAAAGAAAAAATGTTTCTCTTGCCTATAATCTACTACAATAATGTCGTTACACGACGACGACGTCGCCAATTGGAATACGGCGTATGATTTGTGTAGGCTTAGTTTCAATATAACTAGCTCGGGCGGTCCGGTTTACCTTTTTATATTGATTTCGAATATGTTCCCATAAGCGATGCCGTCCCCGAGATGTGTATTTTACTTTATGCTAAAACATCTTTATGGCGTTGCATTAATATTTTGATTTTATTGCTTTTACGCTTTGTGCATTAGAGAATTGAAAACTTGCAAGTTGCAACAAATTTTAATTACGGGTGAGTAAATTAAAAACAAAATTTTTTTGTCAAAAATCTAAATATGCATCAAAAAGCTATAAAATGCTTTTTAAGGGGGAATATATGCCAAACATATGCTGTAAAGAACAAAATATGCACAAATATGCTCTAAGAAATCTGTGAAAAATTTAATTTAAACGCTTCTAAAACGGATGAGTACCTCACACCTGATTTCATAGGTCATACGAGCAAAGTCATGCAATGGAATATTTTTGGTTTCCCTTGTAATTAGTCGGATAAATACTGCACTGCTGCCATGAACTGCTTTCATTTTTTAAAGGAATTTTTTCGAAGCTACTTTGTTTTACCTTCATTTGCTTAAGAAGCATCAAATATGCAGATCTTATGTACGTATTAAGCCTATAAGCGGCTTGTATGGTAAGACATAAAACTATTTTGTCAAGAAAAACAAAATATGTTTTAAAATGTATAAACTGCCTCGATTACTTAAAACTTTTAATTTCTCGATGTAGTACCTCAAGTGTTTACTACAAATGCTTACAACTATTTTATTCCTTTAGAAAATATTAGCAATTGTTCTATAACAAAGGCGTGCGTAGTAGCATATGTTTAAAAATAACTTCGTTTACTGTCTCTTTTCTCCTCTTCTCTGCTTATATATTCATATAACATCGTAATATAGTAAGTAAGTGGTTGTATAAATTTCATTTATATATAAATTATTGTTTCGGCATATGTACATGCCCTGAAAGACATGTTTATGAAAACTTTTATCTACTTCTGTTGTAATTGTCTTTCGTAATTTAATATAAATTAAAAAAAAAAAATATTAAAACAAATTACTTTTCATATTGAAATGACAAGTTATGAAAGTCTATGTATGTATACAATGATAAGAATAAGATAACACAGAATTTATATATATATTTTACAAATGATTTTATCTTAAAACTAAAGTCTATTTTAAGGCATATTAGAAATTTTCTTTATAGTTCACATTTATTTACAAACACAATTATACTTTAAATTTAATTATTTTTCTGATAATCTCAAATAGACAGTCTATTTAAATATTCCCTTTGTCTTGGCCTTTCAAATCATACCCTCTATTTTCATTTGCTGTATAGCTTAGGCGCCTGATTGTAGATTTTAAGATCTATACATGTAATTAAATTTAATCAACATTAAATTTTCAACAAAGCAAACAGTTGCAAAACAGTTGCTTACATTTATGTTTCTCTTTTTTTTTTTTTAATATTCCTTTTTTCATCTGAAGATTTCTTTACAACAGTTTCTATTTTATGTTGAAATAAATTATGGAAAATTGCACATTAGCAAGTCTCAGGAGAGAAATATGGAATGTTAAGGCTATAAAAAAAGGAATGGAAAACAGAAACAACAACAACAGTAACGAACTTACAATTAATAAGTATTTATATGTATTTGCTATTTACACAATGTATGTATAAGCCAGACATGTGTTTGTAAATAAAATCCTATAAAATAAAAATGATTATTTTCTTTAGCATATTTCTAGGGATCCATAAAATTGATTAAATATTGTCGGTTGCTTTAAAAACAAAAAATAAAACAAAAATAGAAATAATAAAAGAAAAAAAAAAATTAAGATTTTTTTTCATTATTTTAATGGAAAAGTAATATTCTTATCTCTTAATATTGCAAGTAATACAAAAATGAATTAAAAATTAATGAAGAAAGCAGGAAAGAATATACGAAAAAATTTAGACTTAAAAAATATGTTATTTTCTAAATTTTTTTATATGTTTACTAGTTGTTTTGCCATATAAATTTGCTCTAGGAAAAGTTTTTTTTTTGTTCAAATATATTTGATACTCCTCACCGAACTGCAAAAGTCAACACTGATATGAGCAATCAAAACTTCAAATCTTATTGACTGACAAAGCTTTTGCCTGAGGATTAAAGAAACGATTCTGCTAAAAATTAATTTGCAAATATATTTGTTCAGCGTATAAATAAAATCTCATTTTAATATTCCACCACCATAATAGATGTCGTATTTCCTGTGGATTTTGGTAGTTCTCAGAAAATATCAATTTAGTAAAATTTCGTCCGAAAGCATGGTTTGTTTTACGAGTACTATTTCGTAGGAAAGCAAAAATGTTACCAGACACTTGTTGAAGTTGCAAAAAGTTTTGACATTTAGATTTCACAACAAGAACAGAGTACTACTTTTGTAACATTACTTCGCAAATATTTTCAACAAAACTTTTTGATATGTGATTTCATACTAAATTTTAAACAAAGGCTTAGTGAGGTATTTCGCCTACCTACAAAGATAAACGCAATAATTTACATTATAATTAAAACCAATTTATGCAGTGAAAAAAAAACTTTTTAATTACAATAGATAAACTTGCCAAAACAAACATAAGAAAATTGCAATCCATCAGATTTTAGATATTACTTTTTCTGCATTTCTAACGCTCTTATTTGATTATTCTTTTCTTTTTCCATTAATTTTTATTTCATTTCCTAAAGAGCTTCAATACGTAATAGAAAATGTATAAGAAAATTAGCATATTTTTAAGCGCTTTTAAACCAATAATTTTAAAACTAATATTAGAAAAAAGACTTATTAAACATTAACTGTCAAAGAGTACAAAAATAATAAATTTATTTAAACGTCTATCGTCTGAATAGAACTTTTTTGTTAACGATTAAATATTTAAATAACTAATAAAGGAATTTGAAGAAATATAAAACAAACAAAAAATATAAGTTCTGGTAATTTAAACATTTCATTTTGTAAATGAAAATAAATACCATTTTATTTTTTTATATAAATATATGTTTTTTTTTACTTTATATTTTGCTTTTAACATATTAAAGAAGGCTAAACAACACATTAAGGGAATTTAAGTTGGTCTGACAGCAATAAACTAACACTACAAAAAAGTTGAATAAAAAGTTTATCTCTCCCATATCCGTTTCCTTTAAAAGCTTAATATAGTAGAACTGTATACATGCGTATGTACATACAAAAGTTTTACTCTTTTTAAGATGTGGTAAATGTGTATGTGTGTAGAATGACATGCCAGAAAATTAAATGAAACGAAATGTTTTTTAGCAACTTAAACAACCATTTATTCTTTTCAATTCTTAAGGAATGAAAAAAAAAGAAAAACAGTGAAACCTTGAAAGAAGCAACAAACATTTATTTTGCCAGTGCTGAAATAAAGGTACTAAATTGCAAATTTTAAAAAAAAAGTTTGGAAGCTTTGAACTAAATTATTAAAATTCTTATTTGCTTCGTTTTATATAATAGAACTTTAAATTTCTTAATTTCGTATCGTTCGCTTCATCATCTGGATCTTCTGAGATTGTATATAAATTGTATATGTTTGGTATAGCTGTATATTGAAAATGTATATAAACATTTTTATTATTATTAATTTTGCTAATTTAACACAAAACATTTCTTGCTAATTTTTGCTCATTTATTTTTATTTGTAAGCCTTAATGTATGCTCTAGTAATAATGTTTTGTTATTTATAACAGTTAACCACTGTAGTATTTAACAGCAGTTATTTAGGCATCAATTCATTTTTCTTTAAGTATAAATTATGCCATTCGTATATATATTTGTTACTTGAATTTCGGAATGAATAAAGTAAAGTTTGTCTTTTTTTCATTTACAGATCCTTTTACTTGCTTATTATTTCACAGCTTATTTATGTATTTAGTTTTTTTGGTTTTTCTTTTCTTTTTTGGTGTGTGTGTGTTAAAAGCAAATAATAACAATATTATGTGTGACAAGTTCACAATAAATATTGATAAAACAAAAGAAAAGAAAATAAAAAATACGAAAATTGAATAACACAAAAGATTCAACGTCAAAGTCGCAATAGAAAATTAAGTGAAAAGCAAAAAAAAAAAAAAAACTAAGAAAATGGAAAATTTATGGCATAAATTTAAGCACTTCAAAGTGACGCACAACAGTGAAGTATATATTTTACACTTAATAATAAAACTAAAAGACAAATACTCGTAAATATAACAAATTTTGTAAATGTTTTTCTAATGGTAAATACATTTGTCAACAACAGCGGCAGCTACAACAATCAGCATCATTAGATTTTTAACATCTTTGTAGAAGTAACTGAAATAGAAACACTGTAACAATGACTATATCTATCCCAACAAACAAGTAGACTTGTTTTCCAATATTTGTGCAGTCTTTGGCTTTCTGAAGTACTAAAACAAATTAAAAACAAAAAACTAAATTTTCTTAATATAAAAAAGAGCGTTATTTAGTAGATTCGCAGGTCCAAATATGTATTAAAAGCAGTGAAAATAGAAAAATAAAATACGAATGGAGCGAATAAAGTTTAAATAATAAAATAAATAATTTTTTAATTAATGTTTTTCAATACATATTTGTGTCAATAATTGGCCAAATGTATGAGAGAAACCAAAAATTTAAATAAATGCTTCTGCTTAATGTCTTTTTGAAATAAAAAATCTCTTGTTTATATCGATATTTTTCGCCTCCTTTGTGTAACTTAATTTTTACATATTGGTCGAAAAACCAGAATAATAAAAAATATTTGTAAAAAAGTATATCGGTTGCTTTGCTCATTTATTTTTTGAACTGCATCTTTAAATTATTTGTCATTTAGACAATAATAATACAAAATCGTAATAGAAAATTCTGTACTAAATTATTCTGTGCATCAACAATTTTTATAATAATCGTTTTGTGTTCGATTGCGCATAATATGCTTTAGTGTTGCATTTACGAACATGTCCAATTGTAAAGCTCTTTTTTGAACAACATTTTTTATATTTCTCTCAACAGAATTGTAAACAAAGACAATTGATGTATTGTGTACACATTTTATTCACCATTGGAGAAAGGAATACATAAGTGTATACCGAATGATAAACTTCAGAAGCTTGTTCATGGCAATCAATTACTCTCAGAGATTTTGCCAGAAGTCTGCTAAGAGGTACTCGCTGAAAGAAATATATTTTTTCATATTTTATTGCTTCAAGATGCCGGAGTTGTGGCTTGAACCGGAGCTTTTGTCTTAGTAAGCCAACACACTAACCGCTAGACCACGGCGACTACATACTTTTTATTTAACACTAACATTTAAATTGTCTTTATTTCGAAATTAATTAGAAAAGCAAATCTGAGCTGAGACGAGCTTAAGAAAAAATACTTCAATTCATAAAATCATTACGTTATAAGCGTTTGACTTTTTGTTTGCTGGGTTAAAGCCAACAGTGTATTTTGTTTTCATTGTCAGTAATTTGCATTTTTAACAATTAGTTGAGTTGTGTTGTGTGTATGTTGAGTTGAGTATAAATTAACCTACTTAAAGCTTTAATTATTGTAATTGTAGTTGTAATGGTATTATCAAAATATTTAATACATAAATATACTTTTCATTATACAGTATTGAGATTATTGTAGGAGAGAGAGAGAGAGAGAGAGAGAGAGTAAGAGCAGATTGAAAAGGTACTTGAAATGGTACTTGAAATGTTATTTACCAGCTCTTTACTGCTTTAATACTTCACTCAGTTTCGTTATTATTTTAATTGGTATTTTGCCACTTTTGTTTCATTTGCTGTAATTGTTGTTTTTTGTATAAATAAAAACTTGAGCGTGTGTTGGAAAAACAATCGCTGATTGTATATGGAAACAATTATATTTAATTTTAGACAAATTTTGTCAAATAGGTTACTTCTATAATTTTAATTCATCTAATTAAGTTCAAATACACTTCTACGTGGATGACACTTATTGTTAAAATAGTTTTTTTTTAAGACAATTCATTAACTAAACTGAGATAAACATTTTTAAAATTTCTAATAACGCCTCAAAGTATGCTGTTTCTTTGCTATAATTTTCTTCAACCAAAAAATAATACTAAAAAAGTAATGGATAGATAGCTAACTGCTTACTTATTGATTAAGCGAAATAATTCAACGTTGGTCATCTTTAAGAGAAAAAGCGTTAGAATGGAGAATTTGCCTTTTTCAAGAGTTTTACTACAGCACATATCGGGTAACTTTTAGGCGGGTACAATGATGAGTTACGAAAAAAACTAATTTTAAGACATGAATTTATTAAGTGAAATAAGGATGACAGCTAACATACATATATAAGATCAAAGCATCTACAGGTGTCTTATTACCAACCCATTAAAATAATATTGGTCTTTGCTGTCCTAGGAAGAAAATGATATAAAAAAATTATAAATATACACAAAGCCTTATTACTTTTAAAGAATAAGTGCAGCAAATTAGTGATATATTCAAATTCACTTTCTCTACCACAATCATTTCGCTATCTCTCTATTACTGTTGTTTATACCACACTTGATTGGGAAATTTTCAATTATAAATCTGATCTTAGAACACCGTCACAAGAGATTGAATTCCCGGATCGTACTGCCCGGGATACAATGAATACAACTATCATAACCACACATTAAACATCTTTATTTAAATTATATATCTTGAATTGTAATACAAGTAAAATAGAATATATTTTAAGGCGTTGTTAAATTTTTTTTTCTATACAAAATAAAAAACAAATAAAATTATTTTATCTTGTGTCATCCACTACAGGTTTGCAAAATTCATTTGTTTGCTTCTATTTTTTTTTCTCGATTATGGTTTTGATTTTCACATACACCTATAGTTACCAAATGACGTTTTTTATTGTGCCTAAACATCGACATATTCGTTAGCAAAAGATGTCACATGGTTTGCCAGTCGAAAAACTCTATCAACAGCTTTTTCCGTGACGTTCTTTGTGCTGGTAGCCATAGCACTTATTAAGCCTTCTTTTTTTTACATTTTCAATTGCTATTTAATTAACGACATATTCAGCTTTCATTAGTTAAGCAATAAGTAATTTCTCGTATTATTAAATTTATTAATTGCATAGCAACAATAAAAAACATTCAGTTCAGCCCTAATGTATGCTATGTTTATTTAATATTTTTATGTTGCAAATAAATATGCAATTTATTAATTTATATTTTCTTTTTTTTCTACATACTTCTGTTTTGTAATATAATTTGCATATTTTTATATTATTACTTTTGTGCTACACTTTTTTCACATTCTCTGTAAAAAAAAGTTATATGATTTTTGTTTAACTGAAATATTGTTTTTTCATGAGAAATAAATACAAAACAAAAAAATAATTTATTAATGCTTCAATCAAAAAATCCATGTGATATATAAACTGTTTGTATAATATTGCGTTAAAAAAAAGCTTAAAAATTATTTTTTTATGCATATGTATGAATTTATATCCAGGGATTTAAATAAAGTAGAGCATGATTAATAATTTGTACTGTAAAACAAAAAAAAAAAAAAATGATTCACAAAAACGTAAAAGAAAATAAATGAATTACAATCAAATGGTAGTCGTTAACTGTGCAGCAAGAGAATTGCTTCTATTTTCAGTGTTATGATATGTTATCAAATTCGATTATTTTCCAGCTATTGAATATACAAAAGTAGAGTTTAGCAACACTGTTTTTCACATGCAAAAATTCGCCATGCAACAAACATGCCTAAAAATATACCTTCTTTTAGTCCTTTTCTTTTTAAGCAACAAATAATACAACCACCAACAATATAAATTTTGTTTCGACTTGGGACATTATCCTGCTTTTTCATCTGACAATGCTTTAATGACAATAAATGATGAAAATTGTCCAACGTCACATAAATGTTCAATCTCTAGTTATGTCACATAATTTAACGTAAACTACAGAACATTGATTTTATTTGCGGCTAGAAAAGTTTAGTATAAGCTCTAGAGTTAATCAACCAAAATATTGCAGTTCTAACAATGAAAAACAACAGTTTAAGGCTTGAAATTATTTTATTTTTCTTTATAATCCTTTGAAACTTCCATATACTTAGTCCACTGTTTTTCTAACTATTCTCTCAAGCTTCTCAAACTAATCGTCTTTGCATCTTCATTGAAGGTAAAGCATTTGCCAAAAAGGAATTTTGTTTAAACTTGGCGACAAATATAAGCCAAAGATAACTTCTTAAGCTAGGAGAAGAAGTTAGGTGGTCAAGTTATCCATACTTCAATTCGCTTTAAAGTTTAAATAAAAAAGCAATACCTTGTGTATCTTATATGATGATGTTTGTTTTTATAGTTTTGTTGTCTAAAAAATTTGTGTAAAGCAGAATCATTTTTAATTTAATTGAAACAAAAAGGCAAAAAACTACTTCCGGTCCACATGTTTTTCAAAATATGTAGTTTTTTTTTTTTTTTTTTTTTGTTTTTAACTGAGAAAACACTTTCATCCACTTACTACAAAACAACTACTACACAAATAAAAAGCATATATTTTAAAAATATTTTTATATTAAATACAGTAAAACCTATTGACAAGGAAGTTTGTTCTTAAATAAGATTTTGTTTTGTAAGTATTGTCATCATTGTTTAAGTGAAGTTACGTTTGTGCCCGAATAATATACATACATACATACATACATACATAACTGGCTCTTACAACCCTGTGTCATGATTACGGCCTAGCTTCTCGCAGCACTCATATTGTGTGTGTAAATTTTTATCCACCGGGTCCTACAGTTTAATGTCGACTCCGAACGACAGATTTGAGAAGCTTGTTCATGGCAATTAATTACTCTCAGAGCTTTTGCCAGAAGACTGCTGAGAGGTAGTCGCCGAAAGAAATATTTTTTCATATTTCCTTTTTTTTAAGATGTCGGAGCTTGGTGTCGAATACAGGGCTCATGTCTTAGTAAGCCAAAACACTAACCACTAGTCCACGGCGACTACAATATGCACAATAAAAAGAGAAAAACTATTTCACTCGGAAACTAATGTAGCTCTTACAACAAACATGTAAATTTATGTTTTGTAGGTAACTTTCTATAAGACTTACAAATATCTTTTAACTTTCGATTTTGACTTTATGTAGATATACAAAGTTCTGTACATAAAATCAAATTTGTTTTATTCAAACATTTAAATGGATGGTATTGTAATGGGCCTTTGCCTTCTCGTTTTTAATTCTTATTATACAGGTTTTGCTGTTTGTAAATGCATATGTGAATTTTTTTCGTACTTGGTGATTGTCCAAATATATAAATAAAAGCGCCAAATATATGCATTTATTTTTATTTTTTCAACTTTAAAACATTAATCATTACACATGAATAAAAATTGCTGTAGTGATGCATTTCCTCTCACTTTGTATCTCTCTTTTTCGCTCTCTCCGGGTATTCTACTTCAGGCTTCTGTTTGCTAGTCTAAAATTCAAACATAGTTTGTTTAGTTTAAACCATAAATTTACACAATTTGAAGAGAATAAAAGTTTTAAGCGTAACGAAAAACACAAAAAAAGAAAGATAAATTATAAAATAGAAGCTCCTAAAAGCTAGCAACGAGAAAGTAAAAGCAAAAAACCTCTTATATGTGCTTAAAAAACATAAACCAAAATAACCATATGCATAAAACCAAGGTATCGTTGGCAGGAAATAATAAAAGCTTAAATCCGCTAATGTTTTTAGAACAATATAAAGTTTTAAAGCAGTTTTGTAAATGGGTCTCGTTTATTTATTTAAATAAGACACTGTTCATGTTAACTGTCCTTCTTAGTACTTTTTTGATATTTCTTGATTTTAAAGAGTTTATTTCATAACGTTTTCAAAGAAAGAAAGACATTTTAAACTTCAAACCTGTTCCATTTTTACGTGGTTTAAAATGCTATGACCATACTAACTTCAGAAATAAAAAAATAATGCTTCTACATCAATGCTAAAATGGGAAAGAGCTGAGCAGAAGAGCAGCAGAAATGACTTTAAAGTGTTATTTATGTTGAGCAATAATAATTTTTTTTGAAATGCCATTAAAATGATTTACGATTTAATGTAAATGATAAAATTATTAGTTGTGCTACCATTTTACGTTTGAGTTTAATGTGCTTTTTTACAGTTTTCTTAAAGTGGTCAATTTTAGAAAATCATTAATTTTGTTTGTAAGTATTTCTGAAGGCAAAAAGTACATATTTTTTCTTTATTTGATATTTTTTATTATTTAAGCCTTTTTGCTAGGCAACACTGCTGTTATTATTATTATTATTGATCCCCTAGAATATGCTTTGATTTTTATGCGTTTTGTATTTATTATATGTTTCTGTTTTTTTTTTTTTTTTCTTGTTTTTTTCATGTTATTCGTTTTATAAATGTATGATATATGAGCCTTTAACTTGGAATTTCTAAGAATAAATCTTATTGAAAATGTTTATGGTTCTTCGATTATACACATGATGTCTATGTGTTTTCTAATGTCTGAGAGAAGATGAGTAGTTTACGCTTCATCAGTTGTTTATAAGTTGCTATTTTTATTTTGTTTTTGTTTAGTTGTTATTTATGGACTTAAAAAAAAGAAGGCCTATTGTATTAACCATATCTTCTAACGATGTAATTTAACGCTTTATCTATTTTGAAGATATAAAAATAAATAAAAAAGGGGTATAAGCTATAAACAACCAAAAAAAGGTTTAAACTTTTTTTTTTTTTTTTTAAAGAGGCTTAACTCATAAATTACCTTTAATTTATTATAAACAATTTAAATGTCTGTCATTGATATATAGATTAATAAGAAAACTAAGAAATTCTTAAAAGTAAGTTTAAAAATTTATTTTTTTTTGTCTTGAAGTCGCTTTGAAATGAAAATAACTAAAAAATTGATTTTGATATTAAATGAAAAGAAAAATATCTTAAAAATTATTTGACACTTTAGTTAAATTAAATGATACTATTTTCACCTAAAATTATGCTACAATTTATTTATTTATGATCGACAGTTCAAAAGCAAAAGAGCTGAAATGGGATGTTCTTTAGATAATAAAAAGAGACGTCCTTTCAAACTTCAATTTTTAACGCTCAGTCTGAATTTAAAATTCAAATTGGAAGCTCGAACACGAAAGCTCCTCACATTTTTGACAGATAGACAACGCTTAACGCAAAATTTTCTGCTTGGCTGTAAGAGAGTTTGCCACATCTCAGAGTTCAATTTCGTTCGTAAATGGAATTCAACTAAAATATTTGGAGTGAAACCATTTCTAATTATATTGTTTCAAAAAATACCTTTTGTTTCTCGAAATTGGAGAACTATTATGACACTTAGGTTTAAGCGCTAGGCAGCATAAATCATCAAGCTTGCCGGTCTTGCTTAGGCGCGGTTTTAAGACTGTCAAAATAATACTTTGTAAGTTCAAATTTGATATTTTAAAATTCAAACTTGTTTACCCTAATACTGTTTTGTCTTTATAAGAAACGATATAAGGGCAGATCCACAATTGTGAAGGAGTTTCTGATGTTTTATTGTTTTTAAAATCATTTTCTACTGTAAATCACTGAAAAATATTAAGCTAGATAGGCATCATATAACAAATTAAAAGGCGCGAAGTATAAAACATTACCAAATATGTATCTAAAATTTAGTGACATAGGGATGTGTGACTTTCTTTTTTAGCAGGAAAATGTATGACCCGAAAGACTCTTTGAATTACACAGTCTTTCCATATTTTGAACTACTAAATACTGGTAATTCTTGTGTTTAGTTATGGTTTATTAAATACCAAACTAAAGTTATTATATTTTATTTATTTATTTTTTTTTTTTTTTTGCCTTTTTTGTTGAGTATGTAAAAATCATTTACAATACATTTTCTTCAGAAATATATCAGAGATATATTTTTTATTCTACAACTTTACTTGAATAGAAAAAAGGAAACAAAAATGTAAATCAAAACATTAAAACATAAATCACTCTATAAATCCTTTTTAAGACAGCATATGTTTTTATTTAAACCGCATACAGACAGACATTAAAATATAATCATGGTCAGTTCTATACAAGTTTTATTTGTTTTCTCCCTCATTCTCTACTACTCCCTCTCGCTCTAATTTCTTTATTTTATTAAAGAAAAAAACACAAAAGCTACGTATAGCAAGAAACCAAAAAGCATAGCATACTGTAAGGATTTAAAGCCAATTATTTTTACAGTTATCAAAATAATTTATTACTCTGAGATTTACAGCGATTTCAAATAACGAAATAAAACAAAACAAAAATAAAATATAAATTTTGGAGGAAAAGAAAAGAAAACAAAATAGTGTAAAAGAAAATATAAAACATATTTCATAAATAACAATACCCCGAAAATATGTTTTTTTTTTTTTTTTTGTTCATATAAATAAAAATAAATATATATTATAAAAAAATACACTTTTGTATACAAATCCAATTTCTAATTCTAATCTTGCTTTATCACAGCCTAAACTTAGTAAAGTTTATCTGTTATATACACACAAAAAATTATATTTCTTTTTGTTTCTCCAACACCTTTTACTACTTTTAGTCTTTCAGTGTATACATTTTTATACAAAAACAAATTAATACCCGTTTTGCTTATGTGTATCTGTGTAAAAATTGTTTACAATTACCATAAATCATGTAACAAATAACATGTACTCCCCTGCTCTATCTTATTTGTTGCTATAGTTGAGTCGCTGTGTTGTGCCTAAATGTAGGCAATATTTTTTTAAATCTTTTTATTTTTATTATTATTTTATTTTATACAAATAAGGGGTAGGTGTATTTGTTTTATGAAAAAATAGCAATTATAAAAGGTATTGTGGAAAATCGATTAAAATTTTAAATTGTTTATTAAACCCTTAAGCAAATACTTGTTAAACGAATATCTTTAAATTAAATTGTAAGTAGAGAGAGGGAGAGAGAGGAAGTAAAACAAAAAAAATTAAACTCTTAAATCTTTATGCAAACAAACACAACTTTTATCAATAACAATGTAAATGCCAGCAACAATAATAACACGAACAACAATAGACCAAAATAAATATTTATTGTGTAATATAAAATACCAGTGTAAACAGTGAAGCATTAAAAAAAAATTAATTGTTAGCATACTTTTTTAAATTACAAAAACGGCCTTTAATATTTTTACAATTGTTTTCCTGTTTTTCTAGTAAATATTTAAAAGCCTTTTAAATACATTCTTTTAAAGTATTTTCAGCAAAATTAATGACATTTTGTAAAGTTTCTCTGTACAGTAGCTCTCAAGCTTCATAATGGGTAACATAAATGTACTAAAAAAATTATTATAAAACATAAAATTGATTTTGGCTCCATTTGAGAGTTTAATTTTCACGGTTTTGCTCTAATAAGTGCCTTTTTAACTTCAAATAATTTCACTGAAACTAAATCATACTCGTCGCATTAGTTAATATTATAAACAGCTGCCACAATATAAATCAAAATGAAAAAATTTCTTTTCCTTTTTCAGTTTTGGCCACAGAGAATTACTGCAAATTGAAATATACTTATAAAGTAATGTGGTTTCCTTCCTTACCTTAAGAGTTAAAAACAATATTTCCTTAACTGGTTCATAGGTACTTATTACCATTAAATTTAACGAGTTCTGCCAAATTGTTGTATTTATCAACGGCTAGATATAGCCGTAAATTACACAAAAAGTTAATCTAAAGTCTTTAATAAGTTTTGACAGCATTTTCTGTCCATGATTTCAAATTAAGACCTGATCTTTCCGCCTTTAGGTATGCTATAGTTGTATAACAAGACATACATACATACATACATACATACATACATACATACATACATACATACATACATACATACATACATACATAATTGGCCATTACAACCCTGTGTGAAGGTTACTGCCTAGGTTCTCGCAGCACTAAGGTTGTGTGTATTAATTTTTATCCGTTAATACCAGAACCTACAGTTTAAAGTTGATTTCGAACGACAGATTTGAGAAGCTTTTTCATGGCAATCAATTACTCCCAGAGCTTTTGCCAGAAGACTGCTGAGAAATAGTCGCCGAAAGAAATAATTTTTTTCATATTTTTTTTTTCAAGATGTCAGAGCTGAGGTTTGAACCCGGCGCTATCGTCTTAGTAAGCCAACACATTAACCACTAGATCACGGTGACTACAATAAGAGTCCATTAAGCTTTGAAATTTTTTTCGGAAAAATTAATTGTGACTAAAGACCTGTAGATAATCACAATGACCTATAAGATCATTAATATTGCAAGATATAAAACATTGGCTTATGCGTAATGTGACAATTTGGTAGATCGTAAGTTAATGGTGAAGCTCACCAAAAAACTTTAGTCAAGAGCGTCAATCCTAAAACTCATTTTTGAAAAATTTTACAATCAAAGGACAAATTCACACAGACCCAATAGAGTTCATCTAAGAAGTAGCAGCGTCGAAAACTTATCTACATTTTGCATTAAAACCTTGGGTTTCGGAAGATAATGACAACCTTAAACTGTGATATTTTTTTAAAAACATTGTCGAAATTGCTAGTCCTTACAATCATTACATTTCTTCATTAATGTACACGTGATTACAACTTCTATATGAACTAATTATTTTCATAAAAATCCTTTTTCTAACATTTAATTACAAATTAATTATTGCTGTAATTCCATAAAAAAATAACAACATGGAATATTGCACTGCTGCCGTTTTGAATGTATTTCAAGAATATCAATTTAAGAATAAAACGACAACGACATAGAAGTGATAATTAAAACTACAAGGCCAAATGAAATATAGGCGACTAGTTCTTATCTACAGTAACACATTAAAAAATATTTTAGCCCAAAATGCTGCTTTAATTTTTATTATAATATGCGCTTTAAAATAGTCTACATATATTATGTTGGCTAAAAGTATACTTTAAAAAATGTTTAATACTAATTCCCCTACTAAGAAATATTAAACAAATTATATATATGTATAAGTATATATAAGGTGTGCGTCACTATAAACTGTAACACATCAAAAGTCAAATAAAAACTGACTGGAGTAAGCTAGAGTTAAAAATAAAACAGTTTTATTTTGCATTTTTATTACAGATTTATATTCTGTATTATTTTATTTAAAAATTAATTTAATTTTATAAAATTTTTTATTTTATTCATTATGCCATCCATAAGCAATGTTATAGTGTTTTCGGTGATTTTTTTGGTACCAGCTGTCCATTTATATCGAAAACTAGTAATGGTTTTGGGAACGGATGTACTCTTCTTTAGTTCTCTTTTGACCAGAGCCCAATATCTTTCAATAGGCCGCAGCTCTGGGCAGTTTGGTGGGTTAGCCTCTTTTGGAACAAAAATAACATTATTTTTATTATACCAGTCTATTGCGCTTTTACTGTAGTGACATGTTGCCAAATCTAGCCAGAAGAATGTTGATATGTTGTGCTGTCTTAGAAATGGGAGCAACCTCTTTTGAAGACACTCTTTGATATAAATATCTGAGTTTATTGATCCCAATGTAACAAACGATGCACTTCTGTTGCCGCAGCTACAAATAGCCTGCCAAACTAGGAACTTTTTGAGAAATTTTGATAGTTTTTTAGTTCGGAACTCTTCAGAAACATTGCCTCTACTATCCGCTACATAAAACTCTAGGCCAGCAAGCTGCGCAAAGTCTGCAAAAACGTAAGTTTCATCATCCATTACACAACATTCGAACTTTTGAAAAAATTCTTTTTTGAGGAGTTTTGCTCTTTTTTTTGCTTCAATATTCTTCTTAGCATTTCTATCCGGAACTTTTTGGACTTTAAATGTTTTAAGGCCAGCTTTAGCTTTAACTCGGCGCACAAAACTTTCCGAACATTGCACGCGCCGGGCCACTTCGCGACCAGAAATGTTTGGAAGAGCCAGCAAAAGCTTCTCAACCTTTTTGGCTTTCGCGTCGTTCGTTACCAGTTTTGCTTTACCTGTTCCAGGCTTTCTTTCTATTTTTAGGTCTTTGTTGAACTTTTTGACCACTCAGGAAACACATTGCCTGGTCACGTGGACTTCCCTAGCAACTTTTGTATAACTCCAATATGGTTTTTTTTGAATTATTTGAATAATTTTTGTATGCACTTGTCTTTGATTATCCATTATGAACTAACTAACAAGTCAAATTTGACAAATTAATACATTTTAAAATCTGACACATTTTTCAAAGATATTGTGATTAAGAAAAATAATTTTGATTAAAGGTGAAAAAAGTTATTAAGAAAAATGGGTGTTACACTTTATAGTGACGCACACCTTACATATAATTTACTTTCATTTTAAACCTTTATTAAGGAATTTTCCTTTTTAGCACAAGGTTTGACTTTTAGTGGTTACGTATTAAATTGATTTCCCTTGATAATGTCACATACTACACGTTAAGTAAACCAGGCAAACAATCAAACAACCAACCACCAGTCAAATGACACACAGATCAGAGCACAAAACTTCAAAAGGGCGTATGTTTGTGTTCAGAAAAAAAAGAAAAAAAATACAATATAGCTTTGAGATGCTATATATGTGTATGTACATATACATACATATGTATTTATAAGCCATGAAATGTAAACAAATTTTATACAGCATATCATTAGGGATGCTTAAAGTAGTGGGTGGCAAAAGAGAGAGAACGGCTTATTGTGAATATTAAAAGAAAAAGTGTTTATGTTATTGGTTTTCTGAAAAATTTTCATAAAATTATTGAACTTTTCTTAAATACAGGAAGCCCATCAATGGGTATGTGTGTTATCGTTCAAATATGTTGCATTATTTCTTTTTTCACACTAAAGTGTTATTTTATTTTTAAAGTTTACTTCTAAGTATCAGTTAATTCGATTAAAAAAAGAACACGAAAATTGAATTTCAATATTTAAAAAACGGTTTTTAATTTACAAAAGGTTTCTTTTCTTTTCTTTGCTTTGCTTTTTTATGTTAAATTTATTCAAAAGAACAATAATGTAACACAATAATGCTTTTGTACCTCTTTAGATAAAACCTTGTAGTACTTACTGTGCATTTACTTTATAATTCGTTCCAGCTTTTATGGAATAGGTACAGGTAGACCTATCAAATGAAAGCTTTAACCAAATAGATTTAAAATTAAGTGTCCATACATACATACATAACTGCCCTTTACAACCCTGTGTCATGACTACGGAGACCTACAGTTTAATGTCGACTCCGAACGACAGACTTGAGAAGCTTGTTCATGGCAATTAGTTACTCTCAGAGCTTTTGCCAGGAGACTGCTGAGAGGTAGTCGCCGAAAGAAATATTTTTTTTTCATATTTCTTTTTTTTAAGATGTCGGAGCTGGGTGTCGAACCCAGGGCTCATGTCTTTGTAAGCCAACACACTAACCACTAGACCACGGCGACTACATGAAGTGTCCATACTTTTATATATTAATTAGATACCGTTTAAAAAAAAAAACACATTTTCCATATATTTGGTGATGATGGTATATGGTAAAGGGTCTATCGATAGGTATCTCTTGTTAAAGATTCAATTGCCAAATTAGTTGTCGTTTTTCACTTTATTTTTTACATAAACTCTCTCGAAAGAATTTATTTTCCTTATTATTAGAACTGTCAGTTATTTTAGAGTATTAGTCTTTGCAACCTGTACCAGCAACTGTTTACATATAAAACTAGAAAATGTTAGCAAAATGTCCATCCAATTGACTTTTGTTTCGGTTTTTGCTAGTAAACCCGTTTCTATTTTAAGTTGTTATCAATTCTATTTGCAATTAGAAAAAAGTCTTGCAATTATTAAATTGTCACCGTATTAGTATATTTCTTTTTTCTCCTACAACAATATTTTGTTTAATATTTTAATTTATTATTATTTTTACAGCTGTAGAGTTGTCTTTTTCCAAAAACAACAACTATACTTTGGCTGTATTAAAATTTTATTATGAGTTGTTTTTGCAGCTGCATACTTTTAGGCATTGTGTGAGTGCATATGTGTGAACTCCTGTAAATGGCTTGTGTATGGCATGCTTATACATTGCATACAACATTGGCCTTCAGTAAAGCTGTGTTGCTATTTTATAATCGTAAAATATTGTTAAAGTTTAAAGGGTGTTTAGGTTTGTGGTTTCTACATGTCTATATAATAACAGTATGTACTGCCTGCATTATTATTAATTGTAAGTGTATGGTATTTAAATAAAAGGGTAATACTATAATAGGTTCTTCAGACAAATTTTCTTAAACGAGTTATCTAAAATATAATATTACTCATTTTTATAGCATTACCCTTTAAAAATAAGCATATATTTGCTGCTCTCCTAAAAGTATGCTTTAGTTTTAGTTTATTATTGTTGATGTTTGTAAAAGCTTTTGTATTGTTTTTGTTTATACAAAGTCTTTGTTACTTTAGTGTTGGTATTAAATTTTACATATTGTTTGTATAAATTGTTTAACAAGCTTTTATAACATGTGTGCGTATGATGGTAGATATTCCTAAAAACTAGGCTCTGTGTTTTGTAAAATTAGCGCCATCATATTTATTGATTGTTTTACAAGCAATATTATTAAAATTTACAACAATAACAAATTGGGCAAAAATATTTGTATACATTTTTTCTCTCTTTTTAGAAAATTATTTTTGAAAGCCATGCAAAATTTATTGGCATAACGAAAACAAATAAATTGCATATTTTAAGGAGGGTTTAACATGCGTATTATTATGAGTATTGAAACAGTTGTACAAAAAGAAAAAACTGTTTAAAAATGTTTAATGGAATTTTTTAAAGCACTTTGAAAAAGAATTTTATAATATATGTGAAAATTAAATGCAATATTTAAAAATTTTTGTACTGAAAAGGGATTTATTTTTTATTTTTGAGGGACATTAAATGTTTAAATTAGAGAAAGCATGTGAAGTTGAAATTTGTAAACTGTTTTCAATTAACATATTAAGTTTAAATTAAGCTGGTTTTAATTTTAAAATTAAAGAGTGCTACAATCAGAAATGTGGAACCTTAAAACAATATATATATAACTCCGACCGAATTCAACTCTAACTACGATGCTAAATAAAGATATATGCTCATCTATGTATGTTTTAAAAGCAGTAGGTTTTATTTTGAAAGTAATTGCTGTAAAAATACCTATTTTTAAAATATTCATTTCTTTAATACTAAAAAAAATATGCCATAAACTTTGGATAATAGAACGGCAACTGGAAAATATAGAAAAAGAAATAAATACTTTGCATTCGTGTTTAGAGTTTAATCAAATCAGGCACCACTGATGCTCTAAACTGAGATCTAAAGATTCCGAGTGTCGAAAATAATGGGTTTTTGAGACTTATATGGATGGCAATACTGTGAGGATCAGAGCAGCATTCTGAACATTTTCAGGGTAACTTGGTTTCTTTTTGAAATTCTTCATATGAAGAACGATCAAATTTGTCTAGCAAAAGTCTACTGTAAATTTATTTAAAAATAGTTTTTATGTCCACATTACTTTCTAATCGAGGTGGCGTAGTATTATGTTTAGAGCGTTCGCTTACAACACAAAGCAGTCTAGGTTCAAGTCTCAGCCATGGAGAAAATAAAGAACAAAACTTTGTGGAGTATTTGAAAATTTTAATTAAGGAGAAGAAGTCCACCCTTAAGAAAGCCGCCCCCTGACGTTGCACCCTATCCACCTTTGACTTATTAAACGAATGATTAGGAGTAAGCACCACCTATTGGAAAGTAATATAGACAGTACTAATCAAGGATCGTAACCTACCAACAATTTAAAAAAAAACCTCACCACCCTACAATAAGCACAATTTACATCAACAGATAGGTCAAGGGTGAAGGTATAACACTGGCCTTTGAGCGATCTATTGATAGCAACTTGTCTCATTCAAATCAGTCGCTTAATAGACATAGAAAATATCTTTTTATCTATACCTTTCCAATTTCAATACAAAGTAAAGCATAAGTAGGGGTGTAAACCCCTGAGTATTAGTCTTACATACATACATACATACATACATAATTGGCCATTACAACCCTCTGTCAGGGTTATGGCCTCGCTTGTCGCAGCACCCATGTTGTCTGTGTGAATATTTTTCCATGAGTACCGGGACCTACAGTTTAAAGTAGACTCCGAACGACAGACTTGAGAGCTTGTTCATGCCAATCAGTTACTCTCAGAGCTTTTGCCAGAAGACTGCTGAGAGGTAGAAGCCGAAAGAAGAGTATTGACAGGAAAAAAAATAGGCGATATTGCTTCAACTCCTTGGATGGCATTACTATTACTGATACAACTAGAGCATAGTTACACAGACAATATTTTTTTTTAAATACTAAACGCGTGTGGTAGTCGGTGTTTGCATTATATTTAAGACAGTTGATACACTTTTGTTGTTAATATTTTTTTTTTTAATTCTCTCTTTCCAATTGCTACCCAAGTTCAACAATAGTCCAAAAACAATTTATAATTGGGAAAAGCAGTGTTGCAACGAAATTTATTTACGAAATTATAACACTGTGTTCTCATATTTTAAATTTATCTCCCTGCTTTTATGCCATATTTCTTTGGTTGGATATCTGCCTTTTTACTGTTACCACTCGCTGTTAATTTGTTAAAATTAATTTCTTTAATTTTTTAACATTTATTATCAAGTTTCAACAAACATTAACTTAAATAGCCAAGAAAAATAGCAAAATTTAAAAAAAAATATGTATTTTGTTATATAATAAAGTAGGAGGAAGCGGAAATAGAACTGCATTCGGTAAAAGTTTTTCTGTATTACCAAACAGACAGACAGACACACACCAATATACTACACTCTCAAATAATAAACCACATTAATTGCGTTCATAAAATGTTATTATTTAAAATTTATGACTATACATTTTGGCACATTAATTTTGTACTAAACTTTTTTGGACTAAAAAAACAAAAATAAACAAACTAAATAGAAAGGCATACCAACAGGAGCAGAGGACGGTAAGCACGTACAAGTAGACTTTTACGCAAAAAGATAAAATTGTGTCTAATAATTCATTAAAACTGATGGTTGTTGTTGTTTTTTTTTTTTTTCAAACAATGCCTGTATTTTGAAAAAGTGAGACAGAATCTGTTACAATACAAATTATGGCCACACAACACAACACAACCAGCACCATTTATGAAACGCATTAATAAACATAGATTTTATTAAGAAAAACACCAGCATTTAAAAGATCTTTAACAGATAAATTGTGGTGTTTTTTTCGGTTCTTCATGATTCCAAAAGGTAAATACAAAAGAAAATTGTTCATTTTCTTCTGGCCATAAATTTCCCCAGTAATTTACGACAATTACTTTAAAGCCTAAACAAATTGTAATTGAATTACATGCTAAGGCAATAAAATAAAATAAAAGTGTACCACAATAAACTTTCTCTTCGAAATAAAATTAACACTCCCATATTTGTTAAGGACTTTATTAAAATTTTAACCAAAATGACCATTAACGACGACCATCCAAAATATAAATCATAAAATAAATTTTAAACAAACATTAAAAAATTCATAAAATATGTATAATAATGCTTTTTTCTATTATCTTTACAGACCTGTTATGAATTGGAACGTTATTTACGCGATGAGCCCAAACTACAGTCTTACAAGAAACTACACAGTGAAATTGATTCTTGGGAAATATTCTCAGCACCTGCACGTATATTGGAGGAACTAAAGATTAAAGAACAAAATTTAGATTCTATATCGACCACTTCATCGGTATCATCACAATGTTCGGGTATGTCCTGGGACAGTACGGTTTCCCAGTCACTGAGCTGTTCGGTGGTGGTTAAGAAAGAAAGACTGGATGAGGAGGAAGATGAAGAGGCTATCAGTTCGGATAATGGCGAGGAGAAAATGATTATTGGCGATTTGTTGCAACACAGTACGGAATCATCACAATCTGCTTTACAACATGTTTTGAGTACGAGTCATATTTTAACAACGACCAATGCTAACACTCCTACCACCAACACCACCACCAATATAGTGCAACAATGTCCGTTAACAGAGAAGGCCATTAAATTAAGAGTAGTGGCTGCTAAGTCAGCGGCAGCCTCAAATGCAAATATAAATGATCACCACCAACAACAGCAACATCATTTAAATCATAGTCCTCAACTTATTGGTCTTACCAATAATCATGATTATGCTTTACCCACCCTAACACCGCCCTCCTCACCAGAGTCCATACGCACTAATACATCCTCTAGTAGTTGCCAGCAGCCAGCTCAGCATAATGGGCAAATTGATGCCAATGAATTGGCGGCTCTTATACACAAGCAACAACAGCATCATCATCATCAACAACAACAACAACAGCGTCTTGGCCATCATCAGCAGTCAAACCCGCAGCAACAGCCGCAACAGAATCATGTGCCACCAACAGCAACAACAACTGCCATTTTACGTTTTCCCGCCGCTGTTGCTACAACAGCTACTGTAACACCCACTACTAGCAATACAGTTCCTCTGCTACAACAGCAGCAACAACAACAACAACAGCAGCAACAGCATCAGTCACATACGGCACAATCTATTAATCCCACTCAACACCAACAACAACAACTAACGTCACAGTCTCAAACACAGGCTGTATCACCTCATCATTTGGCTATACAAACCGCCAGTGCCGGTACAAATACTGATCCTCAAACGGTTAACTCGGCTGCCCATCAACTCAGTCATGCCACAAACATTCCCCGCAGCACTATTGTACGTTTGACTACAGCGAATGGCAAACAGGGTGGTGCCATTAGCTTAGCTCGTGTCATACAAATGCAGAACAGCAATAGTGGGAATTTATCAGCTGCTGCTGCTGCTTTACTCAATACAGCACAGGCGGCGGCTGCTGCAGCAGCTGTGGGGACTGCCAGTAATGCTTTAACATCGGCTCAGATTACACAAAGAGGTACACAATTGCAGAATCCACAAGTTACCACATGTAAGTTTGTTTCAATAAAAAAAAAATTTTTTTTTGAATTAGTTTATTAGTAAGTTTACGAATATAGAAGTTTGCGGGGGTTAAAGTTCATTTATTGTAAAATACTCGCAGTAATTTTGTTTTCAATAATCCATGCAAAGTATATGCCAGAGTTAGCTTCCTCAGCAGCCTAATTGGTAGTGGGCTTGACTACTAGTGCGCGAGGATTGTTGGATCTATTTATTTATCAATTTAGTAAAGTAAGCTTCTCGAAAGCGGTTTGGCGCATCAAAAGAATAACGATGCAAATGAGGTGGCAAACTTTATCAATAAACGTACGAAGAATGGTCCAGAACACCTTCACAAAAAAAAAGCAAGAAAAAAAAATAAGTCTCGTCTCTTTTAATCTTCATTAAATCATTTCGTATAAATCAATACTGTGGGAGCACAATACATATTCGAGGGTGACTGTGTAATTTCGACCAGTCTTACATGAAATATCTAAAAAATTTTGTTAAATTTTATTCAATCTTGAAAAACGATCACAGAAGTTAATTACTATTAAAACATTTTAGTTAAGGTTTTCGAGGTTCTACCTTTTTTTTTTTTTTTTTTTGGTGAGAGGGGAAATGCATTTACGCACTTAGGTGTTTTTTGCCACCCATCGTGCCGGACTCCACGCAGTTATTGCATGCCTACCGGCTAAAACCCCTCTCTATATCACCAGGCTCCATCCTGGGACCGTCAATTTATGACATTACTTCAGGATGGAGCCTTATATGCCGGTCCATTTGAACCCTACGGTTCCGTCGACCTTGCAAGGTCTCTCTCCTTCCGAGGAAGGATCGCCTTTTTTGCGAGGGGGTTTTTCATGCAGCAAGGTTTCCTAACATGACTCCCGTGATGGTATTGGGAGTCAAGATGCAAAGATCCACTTCTCACACTCAAAAAATGTGTGGAAAGCGGAGTCGGATTGTGCTCCACAGTAGACGAGGTTCTACCTTATGAGTTCCAACACTCTAATTATAATTTCAATCAATTTCAAGTCATTTCTTTTTATTATTTTTGGTTTTTACGAAATGACACTCGATATTGAATAATTTTTTTTTTTTTTTTATAAATATTAGATCTGTAATAAACCTAAAAAGAAACGCCTTAAAATAGGCCTATTTTTTACTACACTTTTTTAGAAACTATATTGAAAGGTAATTACAATAGAATTCTGCCCTTTTGACCTGCCTGAAATGGAATTTACTTTAAGAAAATGAACTAGTTTATAAATTCCTTTCAAATAAACTACATTTAATGAGTAATTTTTTTAAATTCATTTTATTCGTCTTTAATTATCTAATTTCCTATACTGACTATTACCGGAAATTTGTGTGGGTTTTATAGACGAAGAAAAAAAGCCCTGAATTTTTTTTTTAATTTGATCCCCTTTTCTTTTCTGTTTTTTTTTTTTTTTTTTGCTTTTGAAAATTTATTTCTCTTATCTTTTAATGGTGATAAAAAAAATATATATATATCACCCATCAGTTGCAGATTTATTTCATTTATATTTGCACTCCATTTTTTAATTAATTTTTTGTTCAGGTTTAACCTTGAAATTCATTTTCAATTTATTTCACAAGTTTCTTTTTTTTATTTATGTATGTCTTCTTTATCTTCAAAATTCTATTGTAGTGACCACAAAACCTCATCAACGTCAACAACAACAGCCAACCTCCGCACAGCAACCACAACAACAACAACAGTTACATGAACAACATAGTCCTGATGCTAAACGCCGGATACACAAGTGTCAATTTGTAGGCTGTAAAAAAGTCTATACGAAAAGTTCACACTTAAAAGCTCATCAACGGACACATACCGGTAAGTGGAAAATATAACAGATTATATAATTTTTTTATATGTATGTATATGTATTTACATATGTACATATGTATGTACATATGAAAGAAACCAATAATAGAAAAGTCACTTGTACGCATATAATCATAGAAAAAGTATTCAATTTTACCCAGCAAGCATTTGCAAGATGATTTTTGAAATCGTCTAGAGTATTTATGTTTTGCCCTTTAGAGCTATTGCCCTCAACATAATATAATAATTTATATTATAACCCAATATATAAAAATTAATGTACATTCTGATGTCACCACTAACGGCTGAAACGGATGGATCGATATAAGCCAAAATTCCAGGGTAGGTCTGTAGATTGTTTATGTGAAGTTTGCGCGAAATCCACCCGATTATATGATATATATAATAATATATATACAAATTTATTGTAAAATTTTTTAATTCTTAATTTATATCTTAAACCTAAATATTCTAAATTTGGTTTGAATAACTTCCTGGTCAAGGAAAATCACCCATCAGAAAGGAGGCGTGGTACCTCCCATGCAAGTTAATTAGTAATTTCTTTATATCTTGAGAAATGTTAAAGCTGAAGTTTGTGAGTTTGGTGTAATTGATTTCGTATTCATTAAAAATCATCAGTCGAAAAATGTGTACGAAAGGTAGCGGTAGGCGTTGCGAAGCATGCCGGGTTTAGGCTAGTACTTTATATTAGAGGCGGTACGGAGAAACTTTTTGCCCCTGTATGGTGGTATGCTGTAGTGTACATGTCTACCCATATTCCTTATATATAAGTCCTAGCAGTTTGTAATCCATATTATTTGTAAATTATTATACCGGTTACTCTCTTTCCTTACATTGAAGCTGGTTGTAATGCAGAGGCAACTTCAAAGTGGGAACTCGTCATATAAAAATCATGCCTTACATTATAAGCTTTGTAAGACGGAACTTAGCTTCTATACCTCACAAAACTTCTTACTAGTAGGCTCCAAATTTTGCTTTGTTTTTCATTGTTAGACTGTTAACAGGGCTCTTTACGCTTTACAGAAACAATATGCAGCCACAGAAGCTCTTAAGTACTGCAAGCGCTTTAAATTATTGAGTATCGCCTTATAAATCACAGAACCATAAAGCCTACTCAAATTGGAGTGTTAACAAGTCAAGTTCTTTCAGTCTAGTGATATACAATTTGTTATCTAGTACATACATAACTGGTCTTTTACAACCCTGTGTCAGGATTACGGGCTAGCCCCTCGCAGCACTAATGTTGTGTGTGTCAATTTGTATCCATAAGTACCGGGACCTACAGTTTAATGTCGACTCCGAACGACAGACTTGAAAAGCTTGTTCGTGGCAATTAGTTACTCTCAGAGCTTTTACCAGAAGACTGCTGAGAGGTAGTCGCCAAAAGAAATATTTTTTTCATATTTCTTTTTTTTAAGATGTCAGAGCCTAGTGTCGAAACCAGGGCTCATATCTTAGTAAGCAAACACACTAACCACTAGACCACGGCGACTACATGGTTGTTATCTAGTGCTTTATCGAATACTCTTCCACACAGCTTAAACTTCCGATACAGGTATTAAATATGAGCATAATGTAGAGCTGCTTACTGCAGGCATCATAGTGAGCTTTTTACTTTCAAAACTCTAACTTAATACTGAAAGCATCTTTGCTAATACTTGTTATGAATTGTTGTTTTAAATAGTTTTTGTTTAACTACTATTAGGCTAAATCGTATATTTTTTTAACCTTTTTTTAACATAAAACACTTATAGTGGAGTGGTGGTACACGTAGGTTGGGTATAAAAACTTACTTGAATTAAAAAAAAATAGGAACACCCTGTTTTGTACACAAAGGGATGTTGAATTTGACAGCTCTAATGAATGTGAAATAAATGAAATAAATTTCTTTATATTTATATAATAAATACAAGGAGTACATCTATCAAAACCACTACTATACGGCAATAAAACAAAACGAAAAAGGATATAAATTTAATTCCTTTCTACACATAATCAATTTCATATTTAAAAAGGATATGTTTTTATGCAACGCTCGTTTATTATAAATATTGAAAGAATTTTTATTAAACAGAAAACTAAAAGAAAGAAAGGACAATTGTGTTATTTTTATTAATAAATCATATACAGTTTTCTTTGTGTACATACATATGTAAGTATATGGGTATTTCCATATACTGTACCTGACATCTGCGTACTGCTAAGAGTAAGTGAAACAGCATGCGTTTATTAGTTTGTGCTCAAGTAGTTAATAATAAGAAAAATAAAATAAAGAATTAAAAATTAAGTAATAAATTTTCGAATGATAGTTACACATGACATATGGATTAACTCCACTTTCAAAGATACTTTGTATTTTAACTTTACTGACAGTAAAATATTCGTTCTGACAGTTAAAAATCAATTAAATATATTGCTTGTATGCGTAGCAGAAAATTTATTCAGGAAATGGACTTGAACGTTTTGGCAAGAGAAGCAGCCATGCATATGTACATACAGAATATACATGAGAATACGTATATAAATGTTTCTTTTGCACTCATAAGTACAGACATCAATTTAAATAAATATAAAACCAAAATAAGAAAAACTTTTGACATTTCTATTCGAAAATATTTAACCTTTAAATTTATAAAACCACACATATACAAGTACATATGTACATACATATGAACATGTGTAGTCACTCACAAGTGTATGCTGATATCCTTACAAACTAAAGACATATCACACACTTGTTTTATTTTTAACATTTTTATATGACGAGGGGGTTTCATTTGTTTTTTAGTCTAAGTAGTTTGGTGTCAAAAAAGAGATTTTTTGGTATTATTTTTTAATATGATTTTGTTATCCTTAAATTAAATTGTTTAGAATAATTTTAGGCTTTTGGTATTAATATTTCATTCTAAAGTTTCCTTTCTTCTATTAAACATTCTCTATAAAATTATAAATTTATTTTCATAATTATTTAAGAATTTCATCAGCACTGAAGTGGTAGTAGTTGTATTTATTCTATTCTGTTCTGTTTGTTAGTGAAAGCATTTTTGTTGTATACTTTTAGGATTGTTAAGAAAGGAATGTTTCTATAAATTATGGAAAATATATTAATCAAAATATATGATAAATGAAATGATTTTTACACTTTTGATTAATAAATTCTATATGTGTATCTGTTCACATTCAAATTAATGTTGTAATTTAATTAGATTTTGTTGTTAAAAGTTAATGAAACCCTTAAACCCCTAAAACCTCTTTTACATACAGATGTGTATGTACTTGTATATGCTAATTAAAAACTTGGTTTTTGGTATTTTAAATTGGAATTTGTATTTAAAATTAATGATGAATTAAAAAAGTTTGTGTTTAGAAATATTAAATTGGTGGTTTTAAATTATATGATTTTTTTTTTTTTTTTGCTTTGCTTTTTCATAAGCCCACATATATAGGAAAAGGAGTAGGATATAATGATATTGTAGTGATTTTTTAAGCAAAAGTATTAAAAAAAGGTAAACAAAA
Source organism: Metopia argyrocephala (assembly GCA_963576795.1). Classification (NCBI taxonomy): domain Eukaryota; kingdom Metazoa; phylum Arthropoda; class Insecta; order Diptera; family Sarcophagidae; genus Metopia; species Metopia argyrocephala. The sequence continues at coordinate 204,254,371 of OY756208.1, read as the reverse complement.
AATTGTCAAAAACTATTTTATATAACATTTGATTTTAAGTAGGCCTGATGGGGATATATTGCTAATAAATTATTTTCTCTCAATAATTATTTTTGAAAATAAAAATGTTTCTTAAAGTTTTATTTTTTTTTTTTTCATAAATTCTTACGGCCGTATGTATAATGAAAGGTTAGCAACTCGTAGGCATATGGGACAAAAAACTGCCAAGTTTATTAACCGCTATAGACTGATTTTATGAAAACTTTTCATACCTTCTATTTGATAACTAGTGAGAGAATCCAAAAAATTAAATACCTTGTACGTTTGAGTAAGAATTTCCATGTATAGAAATGACAAACTTATCCACTAGGTACAACCACCTGCAACTTTTTTAATATAAATAAGGAGGATAGTATTTGAGAAGAAAAATTAGTACGAGGTTTGTACAATAGAAGAGGTGTATTTGTACAATAGAGAAGGGTTATTCCATTGAAAAATAGGCGAACATGTTTTTTTCTTTTTTATTTGTGACCAATACTCAGGGTTAGACCCCTACTAAATGCTGTGCATTGTGTAGGAATTTTTTGGAAAGCGCCTCAGGAATTAGAAATTGTTGTGAATTGATTATTCAAAGGCCAGTATTATACCTTCACCCTTGAATAATCAACAGCAATTGCCTCATCGTTACATTTTGATTGTGTGATCAGTGCCTTCACTAAGTAGGTTAAGCCTTTATCTGCTACTTCCCAATAGGTGGCGCTTTTCTCCTGATCATTCGTTTTTTGTTGACATTGGTTAAGGTGGAATAGTGTGGAATGTCGGGGAGCGATTTCTTTGTAGATGCTCTTTCTGAAAGGGTGGGAGGGGGGAGAACCTCTTATTTTTAAATTATAATTTTGAACATGTAGCCGCGATGTTTTTTTTTTTCAAAATTGCTAAATTTTATACAAAACACGCGTCAAATGAGAATCGTTCACGAAATATTGAATGACGTTAACAACGATCCTGATTTACTTTAAATGATCATAACTGCTGACGCATAATGAGCATGTGGCTAAGATCAAAGTCCACTCGTCTGGATGGACTGTCAAATTTCATGGCTTTGCTCACTGTTTCTTTCGACTACAATGGCGTAGTTCTTGCCACATAATACGTCTTATCTTGAAGTTATGCGCCGCTTGCAAGAAGCAGTAGAAATATTCTTCTTCCATTTCGGACTGGTGCCTTATTCTGTAATTCTCTTAAGCTAAAATTCTAAAATTTTGGATTTTTGAAAGAGGCTGGGCGTTAGAATATAAAAAATTAAAAGGTTTAGAGGTAATAGGCATGAAGCTTTTAAATAACAATAAGTGTTCAAGAATTCTATTCGTAGGCAAAAAATCCAAAATCAAGTTTATAAATTTTTAGCGATGGAGTTTTAGCTTAGGAGAGTTACAGAATAAAGCCTCTGGCCTTCTATATTCTAGCCTGCTACCCATTTGAGCGTTTAAATGTTTCAAACATCTGCCAACTTTCCATTGTCTAGTCTGATTAAGAATAGTAGAAAGCGCTAATTTTTTTCTAACCAATGCATTTCCATCCTCATTGCCTCCTAACCCACCTGCTTTTATTTATTAACATTTTGCCAATTACTTACAAAAAATGTTTTAAAAGTCATAAGTTAATGTTACTATTTTATGCATAACATCCTCCCTGAAATCTTATACATATTTTCTGATAAAAGAAAAAAATTATTAAAGGTTTATGTTCGCTCCTACAACTTTTATAAAAACTACAGTTTACCGCAAATATCAGTTATTACTTGTAAACAAGTCATCTTGTTATTTACTTATAATGGCCTATAAAACACTAAAAATATAACCTTTAAGAAAAATTATAATGTCTGGCTGGGGTTTACACGTGGCATGAATTTGTTTAAGGAAATGTAATTTAATACACGGGTATATGTATTTAAATAGCAAAAGAGACACAGAGTACGAGAGGGAGAATCATAAAAGGCATAAAATAAAACTCTTTATAAACCTTTCAGCAGACTCAACTATAACAAAGAGTTACTGAATAGCTGGTGAAAAAAAAAGAAACAGGCAAAGCCTTTTTTCATTATGTGGCACAAAATAAAAGTAAAAAAAAAGTATAAAAATAATTTTTATGGAAAATAAATTATAAGTTTAAGGATAAGGATAAGAAAAACTTGGCCTTAACTAAAGTGTAGCTATTTTTGGTATATTGTAAAGCAATACAAACATTAATACGAATAAATGCTGTGCAAAAGCATAAACCGGCAGTAGGATAGACAGTAAAAAAATATGTTTAAAAATAAGCAACATTAATAAGGAAAAGTTCAAAATTCTAAAGAAAACCTGGCATAAAATTAGGAGTTTAACCAATTAACACCTTACAAATTAACGCCTCTCTTGCTTTCTCACTCTCTCTCTTTCTCTCAGGCACACACACAGACACTCACTCTACAACACATGCACATATACAAAAGTTTTTATGGTATTTGCTTAAGTGTTTGTAATATTAACTCTCTTTAATATGGTTTTTAAAAGAGTGTTAGGCCTGAGGTTAAAAAAGCTGTTATATAAGCCCAAGAAAAAGTTTGTGTGTGTGTGTGTTTTTTCTTTTTATCAGTTTTACCACAAAAGTGTTAAGAAAGAGCAACAATTTTTCATTAGATTGCATGGTACGAGTAGTAAATAAATAATGAGATTTTAAAGCAAAACGAGGCCTCTTTTTATGTTATTACTGATTTAAATTAATCAATATTTAACAAAAAAATAATACCATTAACTAAAGCCATAAATCTAAAATAGTAAAAGGAAAGTAAATAGAAATAGAAATAATTAAGGACTTTAGGGAAATTTAAATAAAACCAAAAATAATATTTATGTTACTTGTACATGCTTAGAAATTAAATGAAATTTTGGTTTTATAACACAAAGGAAAAAAAGAGAAACTAAACAAATCCCAACAGACTTTAAGGATAATTTATGACAACCAATTATTTAATTCTTGTAACAACGAAAATTTTAAATCTCTAAACAAGCAGTTCTAATTTAAATATTGTATCTGCTTTCATATATTTTATTCCCCTGATTTTTTTTTTACCTTTTTTCTTCTTATCAAATCCATCAGGTATATACAATGAAAGCATCTGATAGCGTTGTTATGTGTTAAAAGTTAATCCCTTTTAGAAATATTAAAATAAAAAAAAAACAAATTTAAAACCCAAAAGTTTTGTTATTTTGTTGTGTTGGAAAAATTCTGATAAAAATATTATGTGCCCATAATTATGAAAGTGGTCTAAGTCAAGATTTAAAAAAAATTTTTTTATCAATTATTTCACACTACATTGTTTTAAAATGAATTTATTCAACGGCATTAATACGATATGTGGAACTCATTTAGTGTTAATTACGAAAAAGGTCTAAGTGAAAAGTTTTAAAAAGTTATATAAAAATAGCAATAATTACTTATACAATACCCCAGTAAATTTGTAAGCAATAAATAAAATTGTAAGCAACAATGGAAGCATTATATTGTTTTTTATACATTAAAGCTTCCAAATATGCTAGAAAATAAGATATTATTATTGATTTTTTGTATTATTTGCTTACTGGCTGCAATATACTTATTTGCATTTCTGTTGCATTTTAGCGGCTCATTTCATATAAAAATCATACATTATTGATGCGCACGAGGAAGTGATTTTTTAGAATTTCTCCCTTACAAATTAACTTATTGGTAAGCACTAATTTCTGCTGGGACTGAGCATGGTTATAGTATTAAAATTTTATTTCTACGAAATCTCTGGAGGAAGGCATAATAAGAAGAGTAAAAGGTAGCGCAAGCAAATCTGTCTCTGGACTCCAAATTCAGATGATTACTATCTTGAAAAATAATCTTTTACCCAAAAAAAGGAAGACCAAAACAATATATATAAAAAACTGAAGAAAAGCAGAAGAATATTATGTATCTTGACTAAAAGAACTAAAAACTTGAAATTACAAGATTGGATTACTTTTTAAAATAATTAATAAATGTTTATGAATTATTATATTAAAAATTATAGTTTAAGCCATTTATGGAGAACACAATTAATTTAGAAAACAGACTAAGTCCATTCAAGCTTACTACATATACGAAATTCACAAGAAATTTCATATTTATATATAAAAAATTATAAATTAAAGTGTCGCATAATGTAAATAATTTGAAATTAATGACTTAAATCCCTTTTATAATTATGTGGCCCATATATAACAAACAAACAAAAATACATTGAAAAATATTTAAATAATGTATTAAAGAGAAGTAAAGAGACATCTAGTAGGTATTTTCTATAAAAAAAAAATATTGTTGTATGTTTTTCAGGCCCAATTTGATCGGTTGAAATAAAATAAAATGCTTGGGGATGCCTCTTTAATGCTTGCCGTTCAAAGTAATCTTTTGTCGCCCGCTGTTTACACAAAAATAACAGCCGATGCCATCTTCAGTGTAAACAAAACGCTATACAGCAATTTTGAGAAAGTATTAAGGTTTTTGAGAGCCTCAATAACAATAATTCTGTTTATACATATGTATGTAAAAGCATGATATTTCTCTACAAAAAGTTGTCCTTTTCATGGTAGAGATAGATTACATACAATTTGCGATAAATTTTTAGCAGCTCTGCAGAATATGAGAGCGTATCTTTAAGTGTTTAACGAAAATTATTTGCAGCTCAATTATCGAGCACATCTGGCGTTTTTTTGACGTATATAGCTACAGCCATCATGTTCTGAAAAAAATTTTTCTTGTATTTACCTTTATGGAGCCAAGAAACGATTTTCGGTTCCCCAAAAGCAAGATACTTATGTATCCACTTAGATGGAAGTAATATTCATTCTTCGAGATGATTTTATATGAAAAGGTGCCATCGTCGTAATTGAGATCAGGATGGCTCTAGTGAACATATTTAATCATTTAACCATACATAAATACATAATTGGTCATTACGGCCCTGTGTCAGGGTTGCGGCCTAGCTTCTCGCAGCCCCAATGTTGTGTGTGTTAATTTTTTTTATCCATGAGTACGGAGACCTACTGTTTAAAGTCGACTCCGAACGACAGAGTTGAGAAGCTTGTTTATGGCAATCAGTTACTCTCAGAGCTTTTGTCAGAAGACTGCTGAGAGGTAGTCGCCGAAAGAAATAATTTTTTCAAAATGTCAGAGCTGGTATTTGAACCCTGGGCTCATGTCTTAGTAAGCCAACACACTAACCACTAGACCACGGCGACTACAAATGTTTAACCAAAAACCTTTTTAAAATCATTGATTGATGCTTAATTGCATGTCAAGTCTCCGATGTCATCTTCAGTCACAACCGCAACAAATTCATCTCTCAATGCATTTTATATTGCCGACACCAACATTTTTAGTATACCTACATACATATATATCGCCGATTGATGCTTAGTTACGTAGCACATTGGTTCGGTCGAAATTTTTCGCCTATTATTTTGTTTACATTTTATTTTTATGTATTGCGTTTATGTCACGCATTTTATATTGGCACCGGTAATTTGAACATTATCGCCAACAGAAATAAAAATAAATGAGCCTAAGTTGGCTACAGCGGCAATGGTGGTTAAAATAATCGTTTTCACATTTACATATGAGTTTTATTTGTAACAGATTGTTGTCGGTAGTCTGTAGCCTTTAATGTGTTTATAGTAATACTCTGAATGTAGGTAAAATATGGCGCTGGCCGTGCAATATATTGCTGTGAAGTTTCTTGTTTCTTTAATTATTTATAGACTTGGACTGGAGTTATTACTTTTGCACTATTTTTTTATTTTTTTTTTTTTTTTTTGTGTAAATATTTTAAAAATTATAATTAAAACTAAGTTTTCCTTTTTGAAACAAATATTAAGATTTTTTACATTTTTTAGTGTTACTCTGTTAACTTATATTTAAGAAAAAGGTATGTACGTATATACGTCTGTTTGCCTATTTTCAATATATTGATCAAACTCAAAGTGAATGAATAAAAACCAGTAAAAATAGGAGACAACTCCAATGAGGTTAAAACCATAAAATAAAATCATCACAATAAAAATAAATATTAAGAAAAAGACAAATTTAATAAAAAAAAAAGAAAACGATGGCAGTCTAATATATAAAAAATGGCGACAAACAAACTGAAAACGACCTAAATATGGAAGAAAACAGAAAAAGAAATTGCAGTGTCATTACACTGTGCACAACCAATAAAAATAAAACTTTGCAACACAAAAAAAAGGCTATAAATGATGCTGAAGTTTGGATAAAACATTAAGAGAAAATGGCAACACGAACACAAGATTAGACATTTTTTCCTTCTTCTTCTTTAACAACACATATCCTTGTACTTTTTCAAGAGAAATCTATGCAGAAGACGTGCTTTAAATTTTACAAAAAGACAGTTTTGCCTCCTGGTTTTACTTATTCATTAGAAAACTTATGCAGTTTTTAAAGGCTAGAGAGAAGGGGTCATTTATAAAAATCGATTGTAATTTATGGCTGCAAATCGCAGTTTGTTAAGCTGAATTAAAAACGAAACGTAAAACGCATTTGCAAGATGTGCCAAAACGTAATTAGAAAAAAATAAATAAAAAAAAATAAAAGATGGTAGTAAATGAGAAACACGATTTCCTGTCTTTTTTTTTTTTGCTAATTTTAAACTACATTTCTTTTTTTTTTTTTTTTTGTTTATTGTTGCCACTGTTGTTGTCAAGATTATTTTTTTCGTAAATTATTTTTTGTTTTCTTTTTAAGCAGATTTATTCATGCTGGATTTTGGTTTCATGTTTTTTTTTTTTTTTTTTTTTTTTTGCCTCTTACTGGCAGTTTTCTTTTTTTGTGTTAATATGTGTAGCGGAAATAAAAGTATTTATAATACCAATAGTTGCTATGGTAGTTGTTGTAATCCTTTTTAAATTAATGTCTACATTTTCCGTTGGTCCTTGCCAATTTGGCTCAACTACCTTTATATCGTTTTAAGAATGTTTTGTGCAGAATTGCAAAGGTATGATGCATCAAAAATTTTTTTCAAGAAATTTGGATTTGTTTTTTTTTTTTTTTTTTTTTTGCGTATTTGTTATTCAAACAAACCCATTAAAAACATAGAAGTTGATCAGAAATCATAACATTTTCATAGAATACCAAGTATTTTTAAGAGCAAAATTTAAATTAAAATGTCTAAATTAAAAATAAATGCTCTTTTATAAAACACTACTTGTGCATACCGTCGTGTGGGAGTTTATGTGCTCTATCCGCCATTTCATATTTTTTATACATCTCGACTTAATGATGCCACTTTAGTTTTACGATCTCAAATTTTTCAAGTCTGCAATTCATTGTCGGGTATCTCGTCCAGTTTCGGAGATAAATAGCCAAAAACGAATTGCAGATTTTAAAAATTTTGGTGTTAAACACCTAAAGTCGCATCATTAACTCGAGATATATAAAATGGCGAAAGCATTTTCGATTTGAATCGAAATACAAAGTAACCCCCCTGACATCAGAATAAAACTCAAAGCTAAAAAATAGTTTAAGAACAATTTTTTCTTCCTGTAATGAATTTAAAAATTCGTCATTTTCAGAAATCGGTGCTACAGAGTTGTAAAATACTAGAAGACTATTTTTCGTAAAAATTCAGCACAATATGAGAATGAAAGTAAATCAAAGATCAAAAGCTTGAAATTAAATAAATGACCGTATTTATTTAGAACAGAACACAGTAATTTAATAAAAAAAAAGCTCTGCCACATATTACTCTTAAAACTCCAACTCACAAGAGAAGAAAAAACACACTTTAAGTTCAGTTTGTATGCTGCATTAACATTTTCCTTTGATTAATTTCCTTTTAAAATGAATTTCTTTTTGCCTTATCCTTGGCTTTTACGCTTTAACTTGCCTGAACGTCTTACTTGACATTAAAAAGTAACAACTTTTATCTTATGATGAACATTTAGTTGATAATGGCTTTTGGAAAACCAGCAATTAATTGTAAATAAAATGTTTCCAATAGTTTTGGCCAAAAAGGAATTTTTTAATTTCATTTTTTATTAGTTCAGCTTGATAAAATTCAAAATGGTTGAAAGTATCTGTTGAAAAGAATGCCAATGGTTTTATCGTTACGAAGAGACTTGATTGAAATGAATGACATTAAAATAGAAAACTAAGAGCACAACGCTGGACGTTTCAAGGAAAATTTTTAATTACCCGCTAAGTTGTGCTAATAAACCGAAAGGTGAGGAGGGCGACAGTAAAAATGTCTCTTAAAGATAGAGGGTGTGCTGATAAAAGAAACTTTAGAAAGTAATGTTGTTTTGTTGAAAGTAATGAAAAGAAAACACCAAACAAGCAATATAAGACAAAGCGTTTAAAGTCATTAATTAAATGTTGTAAAACGCCAAACAGTTCATTTTGCAACCTTTTCTTTGAAGCGTTTAAGTTCTTACAACATATTAAAATTAAGCACTCTTTCTCTGTCTTACCTGTAATGGTGTTGAAATAAATTATCTTTTTATCAATTATAATCAGTTGGTTTTAAAGCATTTCTACAGCTTTAAAAAATTTATAAAAATCTAATGAATTTTTTTTTTAAATTTCATAATACAGTTTCCTGTTTGCTTGAAATTAATTATCCTTAAGGGAAGTTAAACGTTTTTTTTTTTTGGCTTAACTTGGTTAAAATTTTCTTATATTCCCTTTTTTTTTCTTTTTTGGTACACAAAAGATAAGAAATAATTTTTCTTTATTTATAACAGGATGTACGCGTACATCTATTTCTATGAGCATTTCCGTTTCCCTCTATGCGCTCATGTTTTCACAAGATTTATTTAGCAAAGCTTTTGGTTGTACTTTTTTTTTTTGCAAAAAAACAGAAGAAACAAAGAATAAAACAAAATCCAGCGGCCTATATTTCTCTGACATTTTTGTTGTTTTTTTAACCAGTCTTTCCCTTTTTATATTGAAAAAAAAAGGCTAAAAGCGTTAAGGAAACTACAAAGCAAAAGCATGAAATAAAATTTTCTGCTATGACAGGCTGTAGCTAAAAAGCTGGAAATGTTATTTTCTTTAAATATATTTAATTTTTTTTTTTTTTTTTATTTTAAAGCATTTTTTTCTTCCATTTTTAACATGAAAATAATAGTGTTTAAAGGAAATGTTGGCCCCCTTTGCATTGTGGCTTTATTCCAAGTTTTTATGACACAAAATTACTTTAACTTGCATTGTAATATATCATGTAGAGCGACGTTTTCACATTTTCTAAAAAACAAAGCAAAATCTACTTCACCAATATTTAGCTTCTCCTTGTGCTACTCATCTAATCTTTTTTGAGAAATAAAATTTGTTAAAAAAATCTCTTGTCTCGGTTTTGGTGGCAGAGTAAAGTTCTCTATAACAAAACGCAAATTTTGCAAATCACGCCAATGTCAAATAGATTTAAACTGCTGTAATTTTTTCCTTTTTATTTTCTTCTATTCTTACAACTGTCTTTTCTTAAGAAGTAAGCCATTTGCATATATTTGCGTCTGTGGTAAGACTTTGTCAAAAGATTTGAATAAAATTTTTTGGGATATGATTAATTTTTAAACAATTTTCAGCCATATTTTTGTAACCATTTTAAACAATGTAAATTCTTACAAAGATAATAGAAAAGGACAGATGTATGTAGAAAAATGTTAAATTATATAGGAATTCCAAGGTCAGTAAGTAATGGCCAAGTCCAGCAGAAATACCTAGAGGTAATAGAGCTCATTGTGCAAAACCCATAGAAAGAGATTAAAAAGGAGAGAGAGAGTAAAAGAAGATGAATAGTAGAGGGGTTAACTTCCCAACAAAATTCAGTAGAATCTGAATATTTTCTACTCTTAATAAATGAAATACACAATTGTGTAGAGAAAATGAAGATTTGGATTACATTGTTCTACCGCATTGATGATGCCCAAGGTAGTAGTATTGGTGAGAGTGACGAAATAACACTGGAAGAAGTTCTGCAAGTGTAGTTTGTTTCTCCCACTCAACATGCTGATTTCCTATTGGTTGATTGACGATCAAACAAACGAGCGTAAGTATACGTGTGAGTTTAATTTGCTGATATTAGTCACTACTGGGCATCTTTGGACTAACATAACTTAAAGCGTAAAGCACAATCTATCTGTCAAAACTTATGATGCCCATACAAAATGTATGAGACCAACTTAAACAGCGAGGTGTCATCGCTTTGCAGTTCGAAAATCTTCTTGACAGAGTGTAAAGAGGTGAAGTTTGTTGCAAAACAACTGTTGTCGTTTTTTTTTTTTTCTTAAACAATTTTATTTCTCATTTGGTTAAGAAATGACATTTCATCTACTCTCAGGCCAATTTTGTGATTTTGTTTCTTTCTATTGTGTTTTCCTAGTAATTCTTCTCAAATAAAGTATGTGAAGTGTACCTACTGTTCATGGTACAACGTTGACAATTTAAGTTTAAGTTACTAATTACAGCGTTGATAATAAGCGGAAAATTACGTTGCAATTTATTGTCTAATCTAGACTGATCTGTAAGAGTTCAGAATGTCAAAGAAAGTCCTACCAAGGGAATTTCTTCTTCTACAACAAGAAGATAAACTACAATGGATATGCTTATCGTCTTGTCTTCCGCTTTGTCACCTGTCATACTACAAATGTCCGCCTGAGATTTGTCTTACATCCTCATCCAAGACATCACGTTACACTGACTCTTCAGATTTTCAACCATCATTCTCAAACTGAGATTATTGCGCCCCAGATGACAAATATGTTTCCTACCCTATATTGTTTGTTTTTCTTTTCTTCACTAGATGAGCATCTTGTGTTTTATGGAATTTCCTTAAATGTCTTTGGTGGTCTGTTGCTCTAACAAAACTAATTAGAATCTATATTACACAAGAAAAAAAAATATTTTGCATCTGGACATCAGCAAAAGCTCTTCTTGGATGTAGTCATCTGATTGCACTTATGATCCTGTTTAAGTATCCACTAGAAGAGCAGGTTTTTATTATAAAAATATGTATATAACATGGTACACACCTGCTTAGTTGAGATATTTACAAGCTTAGCCAAATAGCGCACTTTAATTGGCCCGTTGTTTATTACCATTCAATAAATTTTGTGGACTATTCCTAATTCCATCGTGAAGAATCTGATAGTTGTAAAAATTCTTGTTAGTCGATCGCAACGAAACTGATGAAACCGGAGTTTCAACGTTTTTTTTTTTTTTTTTTCTCAAAACAAGTGGCAACCACAAGTGTAAAAAGGTTTCTTGGGCTGGAGTTTCAAATGTCATATAGAATGCTTGCACAAAAGGTCGTTAGTGTTTACTTATGACAAAAAAGAAAAAGGAAATGGTTCCCAATAATGGCATATTTTTACATAGTACTTGCATTTCTCGCTAGGCACATATCAAATTTTTTTCTTTAATTGATTCTCCAGTGAATCACACAATGTATTACACAGAGAAATCGCTCTGTAGCCATTCTGCCCGTTATTAACATGCCAATTATGAATAAAAATTGCTTGCAAAAATTTTGCCTTTTTTCATTTTTCCTTTTTTTGAATAAAAATTATATGGAAAATCTGTTACCCATTTATCAAAATTCAATCAAGCGATTCAGTTTTTACCTTTCTGTTTTTATTTCCTGGAACTTACACATATTTTTTTATAAATTTTATATCAATTTTCTCCTGCCTATAACCCCCTTTCTAATTAAAAACTTTTTTAATACGTGGAAAGAATCATAGGTTGGATTTAAAATTTATTTCTTAAAATTTAATTGCTGTATTTTAAATGACGCTTTCTTTATTGTATTTAAATACGACTACTAGGCGAAAAAAATACATATGTATTAAATTTTATACTTATAAAATTCTCAATACTTTAATTTTCTTCAAATAGTTTTACATTTAATTTAAAGAAATTTATAAAAGCAAGTATTTTTTTCATGAGTTTTAATCCAAAATTCTTTCTTATTGTTCTTAAATTACAAAAGTTTAAGACTTTTTTTCAATTTACAATTCTATTTAAGTTTTGTTTTGTTTACCTTAAGAAACGCTTTAAAACTTTGTTTGTGCAATTGCCAAAAATATTTATTTAATAAAACATTTTTTTATAGGGAGAAAAACAAAGACAACAAAAAAGAAATTGCAAATTAAGAGAAAGGCTGAACTTTTAAAACTAAAAATTAGAATAAAAAAAAAAATTAAATAAAAATGTAAGAGAAAGCCTGGAAAATAATTTCATTTAAATTCTCAACGAATAACCAAACAAACGGCAAAACAAGTTTCTATTTGTTTAAGAAAAAAAAAAAAACAAAAACAAGGAAACAATACAAGTGAAAAAAACAAACGAAAACAGCTACAAGAAAATTTAAATGAGCCAAGTTTGTTTCTATTTTTGTTTTTTTACAAATACAGTTTTTCTCTCTATCTCTCTCTCTCATTCTCATCCTTTTCCTTGTCTTTTACTCTTGTGCATATATTCCTTTTTTTTTAACAATGCAAATCGTGTACCACAGAATTTTTTGTCTTGGGCCAAATTGACAATTTTAAAGGGCCAAAATAATTTTGACAGGGCCAAACATTGTTTTTGGTATATATTTGATTGTTAGGTTTTCATTTTAATAAAAATAATAGTGTTGAAAGCATTTTTTCATACGAAGCTTTAAAAAATAAAAGTTCAAATAACATTTGTCACCCAAAGACTTAAGAATGTAGTTCTTCAATTAATAATAGAGTAAAATTCGTAGTAAATTTTTAAAAGAATTGATTAATCGATATTGTATGTACAAGGAATTTCTAAATAAATTTAAGTATCTTACCTTTTTGCCTTTTGCTCAAGTAAAGAATATTTTTTATATCAAGAAAAATTAATTTAAACTTAAATGAAAAAATAGATAAATAAATAAAACATACATAATTCGCCATTACAACCCTGAATTAGGGTTACGACCTAGCTTCTCGCAGCACCCATGTTGTATGTATTAATTTTTATCCATGAGTACCGGGACCTACAGTTTCAAGTCGTCGCGGAACGACAGATTTGAGAAGCTTTTTCTTGACAATCAGTTACTCCCAAAGCTTTTGCCAGAGGACCTCTGAGAGGTAGTCGGCGAAAGAAATAATTTTTTCATATTTCTTTTTGTTTTGTCAAGATGTCAGAGCTGATATTAGAACCCAGCAATATCTTTCTAGTAAGCCAACACACTAACCACTCGACCACGACGACTACTATATAACTCACTGTAATATATAAAACAGGAGGCTATTTTGGACTTACATACATCCCAGCAGAAAATATTGCTCTCCAGTAAATATATTGTAAACAATCACTTACTCGTGCGCATCAATAATGCATGATTTGTATATGAAATGAGCTGCTAAAATGCAATAGAAATGCAAATTTATTGCAACCAGTAATCAAATAGTACAAAAAATCAAAACTAATACCTTATCCTGTAATATATTTGGAAGCTTTAGTGCATAAAAGACAATATAATGCTTCCATTATTGCTTACAATTTTATTTATTGCTTCCAAATCTGAAAAATTTTCTGCTGGGATATGACACGGCTTTTATACAAGATAAGGTATAGGGATCTGTATAGTTTATATTAAATTTGCTTAAAAGTTATAAATAAACACATCAATTTACATATTTTTTCTTTGGCTAGCATCTAAAGTAATTCTTAATACAGCATTCGTGTTTGCTGGGTTTTACATATTCTTGCATAAATATGCAAATTTAACAATTGTAATGCAGAAACTAACAATAAAAAAAAACTAAAAATAACATTTATAAGCCTATGCTAAGTAAGAGAGGGAGAGAGAATAAGATAAAGGAAATACTAAAAAGTATGCATTTCATTCACAAACACAAATAAGAATTTAAAGGGTATTATGCACACCAATGTATGTAATTTATAGCATTGAAGAGACATTAGCAAGCACTCACATACATACATATGTAAGCATATTACATATGCAAATACATGTACATGTATTTTAGGTATCCCTGAAAGGTAGGCTACAAAACTGATTTTTTTATATAAAAAAATCTCTGAAGGAAGTTTCTATTAATACGAGTAAATATTATTTATCGGCTTTTATTAAATTTAATTAAATTTTGTATAGTATAAGAATCATAATCATATTACACCAAAAAAACCGATTTAATCAGGGGTAAATCCCTACTCATGCAGTGCATTGTATTGGAATGTAAAGATGGTTGATAAATAGTTTTTTTTTATAGATATTTGTATATTATATACCTTCACCCTTGAATGATCAACAGCAATTGCCTTACCTGTCGGTGGATGTTGAATGTGAATGGTGAGCGACTTTAGTAGCTGTTATCTCCCCAGATGATGGCGCTGTACTCACCACAATCAACATCCAACGACAGATGGGGCAATTGCTGTTGATCATTTAAGGGTGAAGGTATAGCACAGGCCTTTGAGTGATCAATTGCCAGCAACTTGTCTTATTCTTAAGTCGCTTAATGATAGAAAAAAAACTATCCCTTCCACAAATTTCAATACAATGCACGGCATGAGTAGGGGTTTACCCCTGAGTATTGGTGTCAATAAAAAAAAAGAAAAAAAATATGTTTATTCACAGTACTTTAATTGGAAACAATTGTACAATATGTTGACTAAATAGGCCAGTTGTATTTCCGTATACTTATATGTAGAGTAATTACACATTTATAAAAACTTTAAAATATGTATTTATTTGCTACAACCCTAGTAATTTATTAATTTTCTACTTTTTTTTATTACAGGCGAAAAACCGTATAAATGCTCATGGGAAGGTTGTGAATGGCGTTTTGCACGCAGCGATGAATTAACGCGTCATTATCGCAAACACACTGGCGCTAAACCCTTTAAATGCCGTAGTTGTGATCGTTGTTTCTCCCGCTCTGATCATTTAGCGTTGCACATGAAGCGTCATATGTAAATGCTGTAAATAAGAGAATCAGAAAATCTTCCACATTTTTCTGTAAACTTATAATCACATAAATTAATATATAAATGAGAGAATATAAGAAAAAAGCAGCAGTGTGTGTGTGCAAAATTCCTGGAAATTGAAACTCCTTAAACAACATAATTAAGTTTATAAAGTATAATTAATAAATTTAGCATTTAAATGAAATGAAAAGTAACTGTAATTGTTTTGTAAAAATTAATAATAAAAAACATTCATAAGTTTTATATAAAAGTTAAGAGAAAAATAAGAAATTAAATATATAAAAATTTAAAGAAAGTAAAGTAGGAAGTTATAAAAAGAGAAAGAAAGAGAGAGAGAGAGCGTTATATGTGCCATCATCATCACACATTTTTGTTTATCAAAATGTTTATTTTATTGTAAAATTATTAAAAAAAAACAATTATTTTAAGATAATATTTTTGTTTGATAAGAAAAAAATAAAAATGTGTTTAAATTTTTTTTTAAGTTTAAGTTAAACAGAACAAATCAAATTTTTACCAAAGTAAAGCAATTTATGTTTTTTTTATATACATAAATATGTGTTAATTAAAAAACAAAATACAGTTAAATAAGTATATATGAATAATTAGTTATAATTTAAAAACATTTTTTAACAAACAAAAAATCATCAAGAAAAATATAAAATTGCTAGTGTAAAGCCAACACTGCCAAAAAAAAAAATTAATAAAAAGAAAATAATAATAAAATTTGAAAATCTTACACATAAACAAAAAGAAAATAATAAAAATAAAAAAAATAATATTTAATTTATAAGTCTTTATATTATTATTAGATCATCATCTTTTTTTATTTTTTTTTATTTGACAAAATAATATTGTTTTATTTTTATATTAAAAATTACAAGTGCAAATAATGTTTTAAACATTTATGTTAACAATGTTAGTTACTAAGTTTTTTTGTATTTCTAATATTATTATTTTGTTGATTAAAGAAAAAGAAAGGAAACATATAATAATTAAACAAACAAAAACAATTCCTTAAATTTAATATAAAAGTAAATCCATGGTATTTTATATTCTTAAAACTAATTAAATTAAAAAAAAGTCTTTAAAATTTAAATTTACACCAAATTTTAAAAATCTCTTTTCAACGATCTTTAACTAAATGTATAAAAAGAAATTTAACAAAAATAAAAATTCTTTAATTGTATTTCTTTTTCTTTTTTTATTTTTTGTAAATTATAACCAGAGTATTATTTAAACTATTCATTTATTTTTTTATATTTAAAATTAAAAAAAAAAATCTAAAAAACAGCATTTGATTTAAAACAAAATAAAGCGGTTGTGCAAATTATAAAATAAAAACAAATATCACACTTTACTCAAAATTATTAAAATTATAAGCAATTCTTTAAAAAAAAAAAACTTTTTATTTTTTGATATTTTAACGAAAAAAAAAACAAGTTTAAGAACTTTGGCTTTATATTTTATTTAATGTTTTCTTTAATTCTATTTTATATTTTATTGTTATATTTTAATATATAACTTTTATTTTATCTCTGATTGTGTGTGTCTTTGTCAGTTTCTCTAATATGTTTTTATTTTTATTTTATTATTATTTTATATACAAAGTGTATTTGTTTTTTTTTACATTTTAAGTTTAAGTTTAATGTTTCTCCTTTTGATTTTATTTCTTTCAAATTTATTCAAGTTAAATTGTATTTAATTTTTTGTGTAACTTTTATTATTTTAATAAATAATTTTAAAACTAAAAAATAGTTTTTTTTTATAATTTTTTCTATTTGGACTTATGCCTCATGGCCACAACACATCAAGTACTTTGATTAAATTTATCTACACTTTGATGTTTTGTAACCAGTTTCGATATCTTAAGCGGGCCAACAGTTAGGCGATCGCTTTATAAACACTTATGAGAGCAGTTCGAAATATTCGTTATCTATCTCCAGCAGAAAAATAAAGCTTACCAATAAGCTAAGTTGTGAGAAATGTTAAGCAATTACTTACTCGTGCGCATCAAGTATTTTTATATAAAATGCAAATCGATTGCAACCAGTAAGCAAATACTTAGTGCAAAAAATCAAAACGAATACCTTACCCTGTAGCATATTTGGTTGGAAGCTTTAATGTATAAAAAACGATATAATGATTCCATTATTGCTTACAATTTTATTTATTGCTTCCAAATCTTAAAAATGCTCTGGTTTAATGAACAACAACAGCTTGATCATTATAATTATTTTATTTTTCAATATAATATCCAAAATTTTTCTACCAATTCCCTACTTTAATTATAAAAGATTGCCTGAAGCTCTTTAAAACCGTTAAGAATAATAAAACTTTTGCTAGTAATCAGTCAAAGCAATTCATTGAATTTTGTCATTGTTACAACATTGCTTTGATCAAAAATTGCTTTATTTTTATGTTGTAAACCAGTTCTCTTTTTTTTCCGAGACCAGTATTCAGGAGTGTAAACTCCTACTCATGCGTGCATTGTATTGGAATATTTTTGCTAAGTTTTTAAAGCGCCTTACAAATGAGACGAGTCAGTTTTCTGCCAATTTGATCACTTAAAGGCCAGTGCTATACCTTCACTCTTGAATGATCAACAGCAATTGTCGCTGCATGTTGATTATGAAGTGGTGAGCATCTTCTCTAGGTAGCTGTTATTTTCCCAGTAGGTGGCGCTTTTTCTCCTGAACATTCGTTTTTAGATGGCATTCTAAAAGAGGAAGAGAGTGGAATGTCAGGTGGCATTTTCTTTATTTATTTATTTATGCCTGTGTATAATAGTTCCTTACAGGCTAAAGTAAAATTTACAAACAATATATAAGTAAATATTTAATATGGAGTACGCCTTGGAAGTGGGTTCGATATCCTCAAGTTTTTAAATGCTATTGAGGCAGAATGTTAAAATAATTTTCTGAATTTATTAATTATTTACAGACATGCATACATAATTGACCATTACAACCCTGTTTCAGAGTCTTATTGTGTGAATCAACGACGACTTGAGAAGCGTAGCTTGTTCATGGCATTCAGTTACTGTCATAGCTTTTGCCTGAAAACTGCTGAGAGGTAGTCGCCGTAAAAATATATCTTCTCAAGATGTCAGAGCTGGGGTTTGAAAACTAAGCTCTCGTCTAGTAAGCCAATACACTAACCAGTAGACGACGGTGACTAGGTAGTATTATTATTTATTGGAATACAAAATAATAAATTTAATGATAAAAATAATTATTATTTTATTTCTAACATCAATTACGAGTAATTATGCCCGTGAAAGCATTTCTTCTAGTAAAAAAAGGCTCTTTCTATAGAATTATTCATAATTTTTTTCAATGTTTCTTGTCTTCGACCATCACTTTTTTCTTGATATTTTGCTTTAGTTACTGTCTTTGAGACAGAGAAAAGAACAAATTCTGTCCGATCTAGTCAGTTCTGGCTCATATCACCGTTGTTATATGATTTGGATATTGTTGTCTCAATAATTCCATTGTTGCGCGGCATTTTGTTGAAATAATATAATTTAAAAAATAAAAGGTTAATAGCTAAACTTACTTATCGAAGCCACTCACTACACAATCAACATTCAACGATGAGGCGATTGCATTTGATCAGTCAAGGGCAATTTTTATCATTCCTAAGGCGGTTAATAATAATACAAGAAAAAAATAAAGAAAAGTATACTGTTTTTTCCAAAAAATTCCATTTCAATGAACAGCATTAGTAGTGGTTTACCCCTAAGTATTGGACTCAATAAAAAAAACGCTATTTTAAAACGTAGTGTTTCTTAGACCATGGGCGGTAATGTCGGAATACTAAACAGCGATTTTGTACGACATGATTTGCAGTGCTGCCAACTATAAATGTTTTAAAATCTACAAATTCAATATAAATACGCATTTTTTAGATCAAATTAAATCGTGTAAAAAGAGAATTAAATGTTTTTTGAAAATCGCACGAAATCAAACTCGCGTGAAGACAGAATTATATATCAATTTAAAGTTTATTATCAAGCTTGAGGTTTTTGGTTTATGTTTAGGTCCATACCTATTCCTTACAACGCTACATAAGGAGGTAGAAAAATATTGTATTAATTAAAAACTTTTTCTTTAAACTTTTTTCTTTTAATTCGCTGCAATTATTGTTTTTTTTCTTGTTTTTTACTTGGAAAATTAAATAAAATATCTAAAAACCATAACATTTCTAACAAATAATTTATCAACTTGCATATATAAAATCCATATTTTATAAAAACCATGAGAAAATATTTTCTTTTTGTATAATAATCTTCTTCTCTTATTAAAGCAAAATAAAAAATAAAAAAAATGTGATAAAATTGAAAAACAATTTTCATTTATTTTCAAAATAATCACACACTAGAATTAGAAATCGCACGAACCTTTGAAATCTTAAAGAAACATAAAAAACCAACAATTGAATTCTTTCTCATCTCTTTTCATAAAAAATTAAAGTTTTAATTGAAATTCCAATTACTTATTTGGATTAAAAATAACCTCCCAAACAGAAATAAAAAGTCAAACGAAAACTTTCTTTAGAAAAAATTATTTGCGAACTGCAGTGATGTGTGATGAAAAATTCTGTGATCCAGCATTTGAGAAAAAAAAAACAAAAACAAAAAAATAAAAATATATAATAAAAAATATATTTAATTTAAATATTAAAATAAAATATTTTTAAAACTAAATATATTATATATAAAAAAAAACTAATAATAATTAAAAACAAAAAACAAAAATTTATCATTATCATGTGTTTTTCAAGAATTACTAGCAAATTATTAAAATTATAATTTTTTTAAATTTTTATTTAAATATTTATGGTTGTTGTGGAATCAAAAAACAAAAAAGAAAAAAAACTGCATTTGTTACACAAATTCAATAGAATTGTGTCGGGATACATTTCTAAAAAATTTTGTTCATTTATTTGTCTGTCAAATATTTGATAGAAAAATAAAGCATAACCACTATTTGATGCAAATATTTTATGCAAAAGAAAGAAACATTATTTAAATAATAACAACAAAAAATAATATTTAAATGTTTAATTAATAAAATTTTACGCAACCATAGAATATGTTTTTTTTTGTCAAATATTTGCCTAACTTTGAACATATTTATGCGTAGTCACTTAGTTGTATAAGTAATTGGTTATTTTATATCTTTTTTGTACTACAGCCACCGATAATTTTTATTCATTTTTCACATTAAGAAAAAACTTAAACTGTAACAGAAGAGCGTAGTTTGATTATGAGTAAATATTTTACATTCCTTTCTTGCTAAATTTTATTACAATTTGAGGCCTATAAAAGCGAATTCTAATGCAAAAAAAAATATATGGATAAATCTTGTTTGCATTTAAAATGCTTTAATTCAGTGATTACCATTTCATATCACAATTGTGCAGAGAGCATTCACACGTATTGCTTACGCTCTTTTGTTTTTTCAGGTTTACTCAAAAAAACTGATCGATTACACTCAAAAAATATTTTATGTTAAAAAATTCAATTTTTTTAGAAACATTAAAAGCTTGGTTAGTAGGTTATGAACCAAATCCTAAATTGAAAATCGCGATTTTAAGCTTAATAAGCTAAAAAAAAGAAAGGGTAGATCATTTAGTGATGGTGTTTTTATTAAGCAAATTCTGGAAAAAATTTGGAAAAGGCCTAATTTTTTGTTCAAGAAACGCAACGAATTACATTCTACAAATACGAAACTGTCATATAAGTATAAATGTAGAAGATTTTATCTTCTAAAAGTCTTATTTTATCTTCTTATTTTATCCCAGTTATATATGTATATACTTGTACTTTTAAAGAATATATTTTTAAGAAGAACAAATGGATTTTTTATTTCCCAGCAAATATATAAAAAAATGCTCTAAATATAGTCAAACATTTACAACTTTATGTATTTTGTTGATTAAATTAATGTCAAAATAGCGTATATTACTAAAATTTTCTATGACTGTATCAAAAAAATTCTCTCAACTTTTTTTTTCTCTTACTCACTAATACACAACCAAAAAAATTTTGGTAACCCCTGCTTTAATTATAGAGAAAATAAAAATATAAAAGTGATTGAGATTTACGGACAATGAAATTTTTATTTGTAGTCGCCATGGTCTAGTGGTTCGTGTGTTGGCCTACTAAGACATGAGCCTAGAATATAAAAAATTATTTTTTCGGCAACTACCTCTCAGTAGCCTTCTGGCAAACCCTCTGAGAGTAACTGATTGCCATGAACAAGCTTCTCAAGTCTGTCCTTTAGAGTCGACTTTAAACTGTAGATCTCGGTACTTATGCAGAAAAATTAACACATACAACATGGGTGCTGCGTCAAGCTAGGCCGTAAACCCTGAATTTGAGTTGGGCAATTACATATGTTTGTATGTATGTACATATGACAGACGCATTTAACGCTTTAATGGTTAGAAAGTAGCAGGTATTTTTAGTTTCAGGTTTCACAACAACCCAGTTTATTGATTGATTGATTTTTTTATTTTCAATATTTTTATTATTATTTGAAGTTTTCAAAAGCAGCTTTATAGCAAATTTGTAAAAATTAAAATTAATTTTTAGCTTAAACTAAATGTAGTTAAAATATAAACTTAAAAATGGCACAAAGCTTTTTAAAGCCAAGAAAAGAAAAAAATAAAAAGAAAAGAAATAAATTAATAGAAAAACAAATTTTCCAAAATATAAAAATTTAATTATAAATTAGTGTTAAATAAATGAAATAAAAATTAATTTTTAAAATGCTTATTAATGTCTAACAAAAAAAGAAGAAAAGCAAAAAAAAAAAACAAAATATGTGTCTTTTACTTTGTGTGCTTAAATTTAAAACTAATTTTAATTCAAACATTATTATCATTATTATTAATTAATTAAATAAATTTATTAATTATTAAAAGCAAATAAAAACAAAAACAAAAATATTAGAGCGTCTTAATGAGAATAAGAATTGAAAAACAAAAACTAAAGTAGAGAATCAAAAAACGCGATCTCAGCTTCCAGTCTAATTTAGTTGCTTCCTTGTAACTAAAAACCTAAACGAAAACAACAAATTATTGAAAATTAAATACATTTAAAAAGTATTTTATAATTTGGCTTTTTGAAAACTAAATTTGTATAAAATAATTAAAACAAAAACTAAAAAATTACAACAATAAATAAGAAGATTATCTCTCTCCCGGCATTTTCTTTTTTTTTATTTTTCTCTCGCGTTAAAAAAAAAGTCTTCTTAACCACGTATGTGTCAAACTAAAAATTCAATCTTTTTTCTCTCAATCACTATAAAGATAAACCTTTAACAAAAATTATATACTATACCCGAAAAAATAAAATAAAAACAAATCATATTTTGTAAAAATATACATTTATATTTTATACAAAGCCAATATAACAAAAAGAAAACGAAAATAAACGCGAAAATATAAATATTTATACAGAAAAATTCTTTGAAAAATATAAATTAAAAAAAAAAACTCCTATTTTAATCACTACAAAACAAAAAATTGTCATCTTTAAACATATTTATTACAACAAATACACACTCTATACCTTTAGAAAATATAATCTCCAAAAAACAACACATTTAGAACAACATTTTTTTAACTCGACTCCACTCCACTCAACTCAACATAACACGCTATAACATGGTCAAGACACATTTTTCCAAGACAACAAAAACATTCTTATAAAATTATTTAGAAAACCAAACAAACAAAATTTAAATTTAACACAGTAATTTAACTTTTACGTAAATCTGTTTATATATTAAAAAGAAAAATCATTGAAAAAAAAAAAACAAACAATTTAAAGACTGGTCAACGAGGTGTTCCGCGTATATGCAAATAAATAACAAAACAAACAAAAAAATATAAAAAAGCATAAAAATAAAATTAAATATTTAGAAAACGAAAAAATACACAAATACATATATATACATATTAAAAATAAAAATCATGTAATATAATAAAACGTAATAAAAAAAAAGAGAAGACAAAATATTAAAAATATTTGATAAATGTCCCCAACATTTAGCAAATAACACTTAAAAAGAAGAAGAAAAAAAGTATCTTAACAAATATTTTCTATAGATAAAAATTTATAAAAATCTTATCAAGTTTTTATTGTTGTTGCAGCCAGCTGTAGTAGTATTTTGCTAAAATTATAAAAATATTTATTTACTCGTTCTATAACCATTTGAAAATTTTAGCAGTTTAACATATACTTTATGGGTTAAACATTAATGCTCCCTAAGATATACTTGAATAATTATGAAATATGAAAACATTAACCGCAGTGTTGCCAAGGTCCCCAGAAATTATTTTCACCAAAACATTATCAGATCATTGTCACATTGCTGGAACTAACAATATTGCCAGACATATGTCAATCGTCTGAACACGTTTCATTGTTATTGCCATAAGATTGTCAGGTATTATGTGATGCACGAATATTTAACATCTGACAACATCATTTTCAGAAAAAAACATCCATAATTTATATGTGTATTTTAATTTAATTAATAAAATATATACATAGATCACAATTTTCAACTTCTCCCATTCATAGTTTCCAATAAGTTCATTCTGTTAATTGTGTTGACAATTTTACTACATAGCAAAACTGACTACCGTGTAAACTGACAATTTTTTTCCAGCCAACGTTGTCAGAGAACGTTATTGTCAGACAATTGTCTTACAATGGATTGTCAGACTTTCTGACAAATATCTTCCAACCGTGTGAACTGACAATATACACTGTGGTGGAAATTTTACATTGTCTGGTAGCTGAGCTTAAGTTTTCCACGGTACATTGCGCTTAAAACTGTGGTGATCTGTTTTGCATAATACAATTTTTGACTAAAGAATTACCAAAATAACATCCTAAACAATCTCCCATATATGACGATATATGGTCATTGTTTCGTGGTGGATTGATATTGTCAAGCATTTGCGTAACTGACTTCAAATCAAAAAATTTCATATGATTTTGGGGTCAGAAGACCTTTTTGGTGATTTGGTACCACTTTAATAAAAAGTGATTTTCAGAACATACCTGATATTGTTATTAGGTTTAAAAATATATCAATTATTATTATAAATCTCGGTAATTCCAAATTGGAATTCCTAATACTGTATCTGTTTTATGCCAATTTTTTATAAAATTTTTCATTAGTCTTAATATTTCGAAACTGCTAGTTTAAGAAGGACTAACATCCGTTAATATGTTTTGTTTTTCATTTCTGCTACTTAGGCCATCAGAGTTGTTTGTGATATACATATTCGTTTTTTAAATTAACTATTTATATCACAATATATTTATATACATTGCAATAAGATAGTAATATTCATACTTTGAAGTCGAATGTTATTCTCACCAGTTTTTTTCTTTTTTTATGTGTGTGTTGGGTATTTTTTTATTTTAAGTATTTTTTAATATATGCTCTCAAATTCAATTTTTTTTTCTATGTAATCATTACACAATTGTGTAGCTAGAATTACACATATTTTTCTTGAGCTACAATGTATCAGTTCTTTATGAGTATAGGTCTTTGTGTAGTGACCAGAAAAAGAAAATATACATAGAGCCTTCAGTGCTGTTGGCAGAGTTTTTGTCACCGCGCAATTGGTTGTAATGAACGCCAGTTTATGTACCTTATTTAGAACAATCCAGCTTGTATCCTTCTGCCTAGACCATAGCCCCATATGTCACAATTGGTCTTTTTTAAAAGCCTTTTGCATACCATTAGGGTATTGCTACAAATCTCAAACATGTAGAAATGCTTTCTATATTCGTTTACTATCCAGTATTATTCCCATCTCATCATTTAATTTTTTTCCTGTGCAAAATTTGTAACATGCTTTGTAGCTTCGTGAACTTGACAATGCCAATTTAATGACTTAATTTATATTTTTCTAATTTTTACGACCACGAAAAGATAATAAATTGTCAAGTTTGGGGAAAAATTTGAAAGTCTAACAATTCTATATACATATCTGTATTGTTAAGAATTTTACATAAATTCCCAATGAATATATTCTGACTGGTATGGCAGCACAGTTTATTATACTTTGTTTTCATATACTGATTTAACTTTAAAGCATACCTCAAGGCGTTTATTATTTTTTTTATACAAAATTTACTTATTTTAGCAGCTGGCCTTTGGCAATCTATTGATAACAATAAGAGCAGCATAGCAACAATTAACACTGATAAAATATCTAAACGAATTTGCTAAAAAAAACTACTACCAACCTATAAATGTAACCGACAGACAGTATGAAGGTGGTAATTTTATTTTCGTTTTTTCTTTAATTGATGTATTTATTTTTAGAGAAAACTAGAAAATTTATGATGTTTTTTCCAGGGACCGTAATCATTATGAGTTTTATAATAAAAATTACACAGTAATGATTATATTGTGAGTTTTAAAGATTTTCTTCAATGGTAATGATTATTTTTGAGCAATATTAATAAAAATCAGCCATAATCATTATTTTTGAGCAAAAGAAATAAAACTCAAAAATAATCATTATTTATGATTTTTATTTTTTTCGCTCAAAATAAAACTCACTTTCAATTTATGACTTTTTTTTGAGGTTTTTTACATATAAAAATTTGGTCAGAACTAATAAAAGAAAAAATATTAAGACATGCTTGTTCATTTTGTTATATAAAATATAATTTTTTTGCACAAAAATTATTTTTTTTCATATATAATATATAAAGTAAATTAAAAGTGAGTTTTATTTTAAACGAAAAAAATAAAAATCATAAATAATGATTATTTTTGAGTTTTATTTCTTTTGCTCAAAAATAATGATTATGGCTGATTTTTATTAATATTACTCAAAAATAATCATTACCATTGAAGAAAACGTTAAAAATCAAAAATTTAAAAATCATGACGGATATGCAAAGATTGTTAAAAAGTAATAATAATGGTGCAAAAAATTTTTATTTATGTCTGTTCTAGGTGATTGATTTTTTTATTTAAAAAAACGAACAATAATCATTATTTACGGTCCCTGGTTTTTTCTATAGAAAAGATATACAGAAATGGAAACTAAGAATTTAATATAGAGAAAAAAATTAAACGATTCATATACATACATATACATAAAAAAACAATATAAATGATTAAAATTATACTTACTTATATATAGTACGAGTATATTTAACAATAACAAAACAAAGCAAAACAAAAATTAAAGAGAAATGATTAAGAAATTACAACAAATGAAAATAATATTAAAATTAAATGAAAACTAAAGCCATAAGCAAAATAATCTATTGAAATATAGAAAATATTTTTGGTAAGAAATGAAGAAAACGTATAAACATATATATTTAAAGAAAGCTATATAGGGTATGATATAACTTTATAAAAAAAACACACATTTTTTTTTCTCTCTCTTTAATAAATTAAAAATTTAAGACTAGATTTTATTACTAAAATCATTTTATAATAGCAGTAATAAGAAATAAAAAAAAAATAGTTTAAAATTAAATATTAAATAGTATTTATTAATGTATAAAGTGAAGCATATAAAATAATAAAATTTAGTTATAATTCCTAAAAGAATAAAGAAAATAAAAAAACAAAATGCTTAGCATAGGTATACTTACGTAAATGGTACAGAATGTATTATAAGTATAGATGAAAAAATAAGTGAAATCCCACTCTTTAAAAATTTTTTTTATATACAAAATATTTTTACGCACAAGTGTTTAAAACTAAAATAAGAAAAAAAAATTAATTTTTATTTATAATTAATTTAGTTTAATATGAATAATTTGCTAAAATATTTTTTTATTTTATTTATATATTTTTTTTAACAAAAAATAAAATATTTAAATTGTGAGAAACCAAATTAAAGAAGAACAACAACACTTTTGAGCGAGATAGCATTAATTATATAAAAAAAATATATGTATACAGACAAAAACACCTAAAAAACATTGAAATTAAAACTAAATGTAGTTAAAATTAGTTTTTAAGTTTTTGAAACAAGAAAAAGAAAAAATTAAAAAAAAACAAAAATTTAAAATATTACAGCAAGTTTTGTTTAAGAATGAATATCTTTAAGGGAATTCAAAAACCAAAAAAAAAAACAAAAGTTTATAATGTTAAAAATTTAAAAAAGGAAATAATTATTTTTCACTAAAAAATTTTTTAAATTTCCCATTGCTAAGGCCAGTCATTTGAAATCTTCAAAATAGCGTAGAGATGTATGTTCTCATTTTGGATCATATTCCCAATAGTGTCTGTAGTCCTGGCTGCCGTAGAAAGCAATACGACAATAGACAAACTAGATTACGGCTTCTGACAATTTTGTGCGGTCTGTAGATATCAGGGGGTTAATTCTAGCAGTGGTGAACAATATGCATTTCGAATCGAATACAATTCGATGTACTGCTCTTACAGTACGTTTTGCTGGTCTAAGCAAATATGTTATGGGAAGGGCGAATGATATTTGTGGACACATAGTTTAAACTTACTGATATCGTAATTGGAAGCAAAAACATTCGTGCGGTGCGACTAAAGAACGAATTCTCTGCATAATGCATTGTGTGTTTCACTGGACAATCAACCACAAAAGGATGTGCTCTGAGAGAGGTACAAGTGGTCTGCAAAAACATTCGATTAGCCAGATTCAAGTCCTTATTTCATCAGAGCATCTTCCATGGTAGTACCGATAGAACAATGAAACGCACGCCATATATGTTGAGATAACCTCCCGTCGCTGATATGAACTTTCACCCTTTCTTTTACACGGACGAGAAGCCCCAAAATAGACTTTGAAGCGCCGGCCCATACATGAGAATTATATTCCATTCTAGGACGAATAAATATTAAATTGTAAATATTAAGAAGGTCAGACGGGCTGCAGTATTTCTTGCACTGTTTTAAGAAGCCGAGGCACTTGAATGCTTCTTTCGACACTCGAAATATGTGATCATTCTAACTGACATCACAATTAATTCTCATGCCCAGAACATCAAGAGCGTCCGCTTCCTTAATATTTACAATACCTATAGTCACGCATTACAAGATTGTATTATCACCACCAAGCCTATGCTTGATTACACAAGCCTTGAGTCTTACGCGCATTAAATTCGATCCTGTTAGCACAACCCCACTCGGAGATTGTTTGCGTGTCTTTTGTGAGTGTGTCATTCATATTCTGGCTTCTCACCACAACCTCGAAACTGCTCGTCCTGTGATCAAATGAATATGAATGACAAATGTTGCTGTCATCTGCGAAAGAGTAGATAAGACTGGAAGTTGAAAGGAGAAGATGGTTTAGGAAGATTAGAAATAGTGTAGAGTAGGAGAAAGTACAGAACCTCGCGGTACTCCCGAATTTAACCTGAACTCATTGGAAGTGACACCGTCTATAAACACTCGTTATGAAAGGACAGAAATTATTACCAGTACCAAAAGTAATACCAGACTCTATCAAATGCCCTTGAGATATCTAGAGCAACAACTATGCTTTCACTCAAGCGGTGAACAGATCAACCCGACCTCTTAAAGTGAGAACGGTCACTACCAAAGCCATACTGACGATCACTTAGCAAGCTATATAAATACCTCATAAGGCGATGATTTATTATACTCTTTATAACTTTGGAGAGGGTTGAAAATACTGCCAGTACTGGTATACGATCTAGCTCAGAAGAGGTTTGTAAGAACCCTTTTTACTTGTTTAATACTAAAAATAATTAATTGCAACTACCAAAAACATTGTTTCAAGTGAAACTTATTTATGAACATGTTAACATAAAAAAATGGATTACATTAAAAAAATAAATATATAATTAATGGGTTTATTGCACATGTATATGTAATTTTTTGATTTAGTCTTTTCTATTAGAAAAATATTATTTCGATTAAGTCGTTAACTCGTCCTCGACTGACATCATTAAAATTTCGGCATGCTCTGTACGATAACGAGTGAGAGAATAATAAAAGTATCTAAGAATTTGTTCTTATACGAATGGCAGAATAGTGTCGTTTAACACAAATGCAAATGAGTACTTAAACGCAGCTGGTTTTGATCTATAAACCGGAAATGTACAATAAATTAATCGAGTTGCAATCGACAAAGCAATTGCTTTAAGAAAGCCATTTATGTACGTTGGTTTGTTTTATAAAAAATTTTACAAATTTTTAATTCAAAAACACTTCTAATAATGATTTCAAAAATACTTGCCTTGGCTCACCCTTTTTGAAGTATTTGTTAAAAAAAATATTAATTAAAAATTTATAAAAAAAATTCATAAAAATTCTACTTTTTTCTCTGTTGCTTTTCACCTAAGGCACTTACAAAAAATGAATAAAAAAAATTAAATCTGTATGTATGTAAAAAATAATAAAAACAAAGCGTAATTTAAATGTAAAGTAAAATAAAATCATTTAGAATTTAAACTAATTTTTCATTTTTTGATTTTTAAATTGAAAACTTAGTTTATTATTAATAAAATGTTAAAAATATTTTTTTACCATTCGACATTAAAAAAATAAAAAAATAAAAAGTAAATAAGTAAGTAAGTATTTCGTAATAATTTAAATTTATTTAAAAATGAATTAAAATGGCAAAGAATAAAACATTTAATGTATTTATTATATAAAAACCAAAAACTCCCAGCTTGTATTTTAATTTTTAAAAAATAATTTATTTAAAAATTTTTTTGCTGGAATTATTCAATAAGTTGTTAATTTTTGTGTGAAGCTTTAATTTATTAATTAAATTTAAAATGCATATATTATTAAGAATATTTTATTTTATAAAGTAATTAATTTAAATAAAAATTTTTACCTAATTGTTGCTGCTTTTTTGTGCGTTATTCATAAAATAAAAAAAAAAAAAATACAAAAAAAAAGAAGACATAAAATTCCTTAAAAAGAAAAACAAAAATATATATATATATATTAGTAATGTTTATATTTTTATTCAAATGTCAAGTACATATATAATAATTAAAACAAAAATTAATAATTAAATATAAATAATATTGAACGTAAAACTGATGACCCCTATAAAAAATGAAAACTAACTCCAGATATAATGTACGTAATTTGATATTTTGATGATGGAAATTACTGTGAACAAAAACAAAAAACAAGAAAAATTATATAAAAAACTATCGAATATATAAGAACAAAAATAAAACAAAAAAGAAGGAAAAAAATATAGAAAATGCAAAAATTTTTTTTATTTCAATAAAAAATGAATAAAAATTTAAAATAAAATCTAATGTTTTTTTTTCATTTTCAATGGTAGTTGGAAAGGGTAAGTAGTGGTGAATACTATACTTTAGAAACGTGCTTTTGGGTATCGCCAACAGCTCCTGTTTCGATTTTTCTTTTATCTCCTTTCATCGGTGTCTTCAGTTTTGGGAAGAGAAAAAAAGTCAGCGGGGGTAAATACGGTGGTTGAGGCATTTTAACGGTTTCGTTTTTGGTCAAAAAGTCACGCACAAGCATCGATGTGTAAGCTGGTGCGCTATTATTATTGGTTTTTCCACAATTCTGTGCGTTTCTGACGAATGGCTGCGCGCAAACGGCACATAACTTTAAGGTAGTATTCCTTATTGACAGTACGACCTTGCGGCATGAATTCATGATGCACCACGCCATTGTAGTCGAAGAAAACAGTGAGCAAAACCTTCACATTTGACCGAACTTGATATGCTCTTTTCAGTCTTGGCTATTCTGGACGTTTACATTGGGATGATTGGAATTTGGTTTCAATGTCGTAGCCATACACCCATGATTCGTCACCAGTTATGACATTTGTGAGGAAATTTGGATCGTCGTTAACGATGTTCAACAGCTCCTAAGCGATGTCCATGCGACGTTGTTTTCGCTCAAAATTTTGCAATTTTGAACAATCTTCGCTGCCGCACTTTTCATACCAAAAACATTCGTAAAAATTGCTTGGCATGAGCCGAAAGATATGCCAACATTATCAGCAATCTTTCTGATAGTGATTCGACGATTATCGAAAATAATTTTCTTCACTGCTTCAATGTTTTCATCGGTTGTTGAAGTGCTCGCACGACCACGACGAGCATTGTCATTGACATCTTCTCGGCCTTTCTTAAACCGGTTATACCACAATTGAACTTGTTTTCTGCTCATAGTAGACTCGCCAAACGCCACAGTCAAAATTTCAAATGTCCTTTGGCATTTAAGTTCATTTTGTACACAAAACTTAATACAGTTTCTTTGATTCATTTTTTCGAATAGTAAAAAATCGAAGAGCACACCTTGTATATAGGGCGTTAACAAATTTTAGCCTCCTTGATTTATACAGAATGATCTTTAACGCTAATTTAGAGTAATAAATTCAATTAATTTATTTTTTTTTTTTTAAGTTTTGGTTTAAAACTTATTTTTTTTTTTTTGTTTTTAATTATTAGAAAACCATTGTTTTACCCACTTCATCAAAAGTTCAAAAACTCAATTTCACATTCCAAATAAAATTGTCATAATTATGTCAGAAACTAAAATTTTCTCTTAAAAAATATTTTTTTTATATTTTTCAGATAAAAGAAACTTTTTATGTTTTTATTTTGGCAGTTGTAATTAACACAAATGTCAATTCAATTGTTTGTGGTTTATGCGATAATTTTATCACATCATCATGAAAATTTTCTTATAAAAAAAAACAACAAATAAATATCGTTTTTTAATTTCAAAATTGTTAAAATGAGTTTAAAGTTTTTAAAGTATCTGCTATAACTTAGATTGTAATAATTATAATGTTTGTCATGTATTCATCCAACTTCGGATTTTTTCTGCTGTACTCATACAAAATATTGTATGTTTGCTAAAGGTTTATTTGGCAAATTCCTGTGTAATACTTGAGAAATAAACTCTTACTAAATTTAAAATATTTTTTATGAGTACAGTAGTTAGATTACAACTATACGGTTAGATGACTGCGAAGGTAGTTGGTTCCTGTTTTTCTTATATAGTCATTTACCTAATTATTTGGAAACCAACAACATCGTAAAATTTTAACAGAATCTTTTTCTATTTCTGTATGTGGGGTATCATAACCATATAAATTTTATATGTATTCGTCTGATCTCAAAAATATATTGAAATTAGACAAGTGGACATGGCAGATACTAAAAAATGGTAAAAAAAATTTATGAAGTTTGCATATACGGAATAATCTCACAAATTCAAACCCTCCAGATATTAGAGCCTGCCATTTAAATTTATTGGACACTCTAAACTTAGGATTAGAGGTTCTAATTTTATTTTTAAGACCAATACTCAGATACATAGATAGATTTTATTTAATTTTCTTATTATGCGCCTTTTTTGTAGATGAGAGAAGTTGCTGCCAAAGACCAGTGTTATACCTTCACTTTTTGAATGATCAACAGCAATTGCCTCATCTAGTGGTGAATGTTAAATGTGAGTGGTGAAAATGGCGCTGACCATTCGCTTCTGGTGGAATAGACTGGAATTTCAGGGAGCAGTTTCTTGAAGATGGACTCCTTGAAGGGGGAGAACCTCTTATTTTTAAATTATAATTTTAGAAAAAACGCTTATTTAATTTTATAATTTTTGTCCTTCACTTGGATTGAACCTGGGTCAACCCCTCAAAATGTTTTGTATTTTTTTTTATATTTTCACTCCAAAGATTTTTCTAGCTCATTAAAATAAAAAATATAACGGGGAATCACCGAGTTATTCGTGGTGACTATAGTACAAGTGTATGAGATTTGACATGTTTGTACAATTTTTTGTCCGTTGATAATAGCAGTTCAAAGCGAAGTGTTTATACTTGATACCTACATACTGATTTTATATTTAAAGCCAATTCAATGCCTAATAATTTAAAAACTGTGTGAACGTTTTTATATGAATTTAAATATGTTCAATTAGTTAAATGTTAACAAAAAAAAATTGTTTTGTGTTAAAAAAAAGGTTACACAACTAATTTTATTATAATTTTATCATTTTTGTCCTTCACTAGGATTGAACCTGGGTCGTTTGAGTTCCTGTGCGAGAGCATAAACCAGTATACCACGACCCCTCCAAATGTTTTGTATTTCTTTTATTTTTTCACTCCAATAATTTTTCTAGCTCATTAAAATAAAAAATATAACGGGGAATCACCGAGTTATTTGTGGTGACTATAATACAAGTGTGTGAGATTTGATATGTTTGTACAAATTTGGGTCCGTTGATAACTGCAGTTCAAAGTGAAGTGTTTATACTTGATACCTACATATTGACTTTATATTAAAAGCCAATTCAATGCCTAATAATTTAAAAACTGTTTGAAAGTTTTTCTATGAATTTAAATGGTTCAATTAATTAAATATTAACAAATAAAAATTGTTTTGTGTTAAAGAAAAGCTTAAGCGCATAACATACGTTGCGCCAATTGTGTGTTTCGCATGTCTGTAAAAAAAAACAGTTAAAATAGTGAAGTTTCATAAAACAAGTTAATTTCAATATTGGAAACGCATCCAACGTATAGAAGTTAAATAATTTTTAATTTTTAGATGCGTTGATAGTTTAACAATTGGCTTACATTGTGCATTGTACCGCTGTTAACGCCGTAACGCATGCTGTGTACTTCTACCTTTAAACAACTAATTTTGTTATAATTTTATAATTTTCTAAAAAATTATCCGGTGCACAAAGTGGTTCTAATTTGTGAGATTCTATTGTATTATAATTTTTATTTTATGCAAATACGGAATTTAAGCTCTTTTAAGTGCTTGTAGTTTTGCAATATTTGTGCTATACTGGTAGTATTTGTTTCATGTTCGAGTGTAAATGAAATCTGTCAAATAACTGAAAATTTTAAACTTCAGTTGAATTTTTAATATTGTTTTAATATATTTTATTTATAGAGATCTGGTAGCGAAAAAAATTTTGCTTTCTATGGGAAATTTTCTCTGAAATCTAAAGATTATCATCGAAATCTTGAACTGCAAACTGAATGTAAATGATTCATCTGCAATATGTTACTGAGGAATACGTTTTCTGTATTATGACTGCATTGCATTGAAAGAACGATATCCATACTATGTATGCGTTAACATACATACATATATGGATGTCCATACATATCTATATGCATAAAATCTAATAAATAAATTTTGCATATTTTATATATACATACTTATATAGAATTATTTGTTGTTGTTGTTTTTTAGTATTTTATTCCTCTGGAAAAATAATTTTCAAATAAATAAACTCTAGTCAATGGTAGCAAAAAAATTGTTACAAAAACAACAACAAAATCTTTATTTTCGTTTCTACATTTATTTGGTTTTTCCTTTTCATGCCATGTCATAATTAAATGTCATAATTGTGTATTTAACATCCATAATTTTATAATTGGAAATCGACATTTTTTTGAAATCTAATTAAAAATGTGATATTATGTTTTTTTTTTTTTTTTTTGAGTTTTGTATTTATTATTTGTGAATATTTTGTAAAACTAAAAGTGCTACAGAGAACGAACAGTGAATGTAAATGGAATATTCGTGTAATTTTTTACACCACAACAGTTTGGTAATTTTCAGTGATTCACTTGCTGGAAAATATTTTTTTTTTTACTAAAAAAATATTTAATTGTAAAGCTACTGTAAAGTGTTATTAAAAGTTGGATATTTGAGTCGAATGTTACACTACACAAGAGAGCGTTTATCACAATTCCGAAGTTTAAATAATAACATCGTACTTATGATTTTTTAAAAAACAGCGACATAAATTGCTAGGTTTAGCCAAATTAATCATGTGGTTTCTATTAAGCTTTGGAATTAAGACGATTTATTTTTGGCGGATAGCAATAACACTCTAGCATGGCCTATACATACATACATACATACATAATTGGCCATTAAAACCCTGTGTCAGGGTTACGGACTAGCTTCTCGCAGCACTCATGTTGTGTGTGTCAATTTTTATCCATGAGTACCGGGACCAACAGCTTAAAGTCGACTAAGAACGACAGATTTGGGAAGCTTTTTCATGGCAATCAGAGGGCTCTGCCAGAGCTGAAATTTGAACCTTGCGCATCGTCTTGGTAAGCCAACACACTAACCACTGGACCACGGCGACTACTATCATTATATTTTATATCATTATCTTTTATTCCTCCTCTAATTTAAACTTTACTGTGCGGGCTCTTTGGGTTGATTGCTGTTGGTTTATTCAAGGGGGGTATCATCGCCCAGGCAGGGGTGGTACTAAATTGCCAACTCGTTGCTATGGGGTCTCTTTTGAGCGCTATGCCTTCGGGCATGGTGAGATTAAAGGGTACCGGCTTCGAGTGGCGTTGGTTGGGCGCATCGACCTCAACTACCGCTCCGGCAACGAGCGGCGTGTGATATGTCTACGGACGGTGCGCACGTAAAACCCATACAGTTGTTGGTTTATTCAGATGTGAAGGTATAACACTGGCCATTGAATAATTAATGAACAGCAAGCAACCCTTGCGGTTGACATTTTTAAAGTAGGACCTTTGTTTTTTTCTGACTGATATCAGATATGATATTAGTGAGTTTAAATTAAAAGTCCATACATTCTTTCCCCTTCTCTTTATGTTTTTCTAGACCAGCACAATGTACTGCATTACGAGGGTTCATCTCCTGAGTGCTGGCCTCAGTAAAAAAAAAACTATACAGACTAACCGACAGTTACAAACTGTATTGCAGAAAACAGTAATAATATTTACTAGATCACAGTTTGTACAATAGAAACCTGTAATTGAATACTTCCACCTTCTTTTGTATACCAACAATTAACTTCGGGAACATTACAGTATACGCTGGGAAGAAGGTGGGAACGTGTATGCGCGATTGTGACATATTTTTATAATTATTAGGTACGAGAAGAGAACAAAGACATTGCTCAGAATGAAATGTAGAAATGCCTGTAGGATCACGGTGGTGATAACTGGTTTTTGTGCTATTGGAAAGCAAGCAGCCAGGATGAGCATTCTAGTTATTTCGTACTGCCACAGCTGAAAACAACCGACGAAGAAGGATAATGTATTTTACTTCTTCTGCAAATACCCTACTCTATGAAGAGAGATGGTA
This sequence comes from Metopia argyrocephala, assembly GCA_963576795.1. Lineage (NCBI taxonomy): Eukaryota > Metazoa > Arthropoda > Insecta > Diptera > Sarcophagidae > Metopia > Metopia argyrocephala. The sequence goes on along the minus strand of OY756208.1, from coordinate 204,218,253 downwards.
TCCCCTTTAGGTTTTCTAATCTTCCAGGAGATTTAGGAGCTGGATGATCGACTTATGAAGTGTATGAATCGCATAGATTGAATACAATTAGGTGTTGTATGATTGTTTCTTTTTATTTTATGCCGTTTAAGTTAAAAACATGTTCAGTATTTATAAAATGACTTAAATTTTTTTACTTTTCTAACTGTCATACGTTTCATTACTGTGATCGAAGGCATTATTAAAACTGAAAAAAAAAAATTTTAAAAACAGAAGACTGTATTATCAGCTATTATTTTTGATAAAAAAAAAATCCAATTTTTTGCCATATAGGCAAATTCATTCAATTTTAAATATGAAGTGTATGGCTTATGGGGATAATCATTTCTCTATGGCCATTTCATGTCTGCTCAAGGCACTCGTTAGGAGATTTTTTCCTAAAAATGCAATCAAAATTATGAAGTATATTCTACAATCAGTCGACAAATTGACTAGTATTAAAGAAATTTTGATTAAAGCTGTCAAAACGTATTGCACTTGCCTTTACTATATATAGTCAATTCGGTTTGTTTTATAAAACGTTTTAATTAAAGAGTTTTAACAGAAAATGCTTTTCTTCGAACTTTTTGAAATTTTTTGCAAAGAAAGAAATAATGCTTAAATCTTCCTACTATTTCATAAATTTTAAACTTTTCCGTCCATAATTTCAGTGTAACATGAGATGTGTTGAGAATTAATTTTATACTTCTTTATACAAAATATTCTTTTTACATCATATTTTGGGGTAAAATTTTCTACATCACACTAAAAAAATAAAAAAAAAAAATAAAAATGAAAAATGAGTGACTTTTTAAATAACCGAAACAAGAAAAAGTTGCCAAAAGTTAAAGTTTTACCAGCAAAAAAAAAAAAAAGCTGTCAAAATAAAAGTACAATAAAAAAAATTTAATCAACAGACACAACAAACATTTATGTATGCGAAGACATTTTTAAGTTCTTTTTTTAAAATTAAAACAGTGCGATACAAAAATTGTGTTTATTTGCATGCATATAGTGTTTTGTAGAATTTGTTTTGTAGAATGTCAGATATGATAGATAGTAAGTTTAAATCAAAGGTCCTATCCTAGACCAGCACAATGTACAGCATAAGTAGGTGTAATTTTCTGAGTGCAAGGGTCCTATTTTGTATTTCTCTTAAGCTAAAATGCTAAAATTTTGAGTTTTTAAAACAGAATATATAAAATTAAAAATTTAATAGATAATAGGTATGAAACTTATAACGCGACATAACGTGTTCAAGAAATGAATTCGTCGCCAAAAAGTCCTAAATCAAGTTTATAAACCTTTAGCGATAGAATTTTAGCTTAGAAGAGTTACAGAATAAAGCCTCTGGCCTCAATTAAAAAAATGTTAATGATAAACTATTTTCGTCCATATGCAAAAAAATAAAAAAGATTTGAAGTCTTTATTTGAGACACAAATTTTGTATTAAAGCCTGCTTTAAATTTTTTTTTTTTTTTTGCCTACGGGTATTTCTCTTTAGTTTTTAATTTTAATTTAAAATTTATTAAGTTTCTATTTGTAGTTATTTTACCTGACATGCAAATTATTAAATTATTAATGTCTTGTTGTATACTTGAATTCTCAATAGTTGGCCTTTGTATATTCCCATTGGAAACTTTCTTAAATATTTCAAATAAATTGATTATTAAGAAAAACATAACGGATCATGATTGGGCATGTTTTATTTTGTTCTCGAATACAATATCGTTTATAGCAGTATAAGTTTGGACAAGCAGAAACAGTCGTTGAAAAAAGAAAGTTAATTTTATAAAAATGTAAAATTGGGAATTTAAAAAGAAATAATAAAAGGTATGATGACAATATGTCTGTTAAAATCTATAACATATCGTCGATGGAATTAAAGAACGCTGTAACTGACAAAACCTTAAATGTTCACCAGAGCCAAAAAAACCGTTATGAAAGTAGAACAAAGACATTGGTATTTTTTAAAACGCAGACAGCGTAAGTGAATTTCTTTTCATTATAGAAATCTGGGACCGGGACCAATCGACGCGTATTTTTTTCTGATAAAAATAATGCAAAAAACTTATTTTCGATTTTTTGTCAGTTACAGCGTTCTTTAATTCCATCGCGATATATGTATGTGTCTGTGTATTTATATAAGAAAGTAATTTTATATCATACGACAGCGAGCAGCAAATGCAGCCGATAGTATATATTTCCTGCCGTGTGGTAATATTTTGAATGCATCAGCAGCAATACAATAAAAAAAAATCAAATTATGAAACAAATCAAATTCCAATTTCATGTGTATGGAATCTCTAAATTAAAATTTATTTTAAATTTAAAAAAATATTTTAGTTAATACTGATTATATACAGGTGAGACTTTTTACTTTACTTTCATATTCTTTCTGTTTTCAAACCATTTTGTTTCTTCAAATTAACACTTTACTAAATCGAAAAACTTTAGTTCTGTTAGTTTCTTTATGTACCTTTTCCTCTAAAAGAAGAACATACATTTCCATTCCTTTTTTGCTTAAGAATTTTAAGTTTTATAACTTCGTTTACCCACTTTTATTACCCACTGTATTACTCTGTGTTCAAAACTTTAATGGACAATAAATAGTAAACCTTTAAAACAAAACAATACAAAAACTACCTTGTTTGGGTGACTGAAATTAAATTTTCTCACGTAAAAAAGGAATACAGCTAAAAAGGAAATGGAAAATAGATGATAAAGAAAAAATTCAAGAAACAAAAAAAAATAATAATTTTAAGTTTTCGATGGAAAAACATTTCAGGGCCAAATGTTGAGCCACTTTAACAGGCTGCATACGCAACAATATACACCACATGCACAAAAAAAAACTTATACCGTATATGTATATGACTGACAGTGTTGCTGGTGTTGTTGTTGTGGTTACAACAATATCAACTCCTGGAGTTGTAGTAGCAACAGCAGCCTCAGGAGTAACATGAAGAGTTTTTGAACTTTTTGAAACAATTTAGATAAAAATGCAGTCATTCTCACACGCATACTCACAGCTAAAGTAAACAAAATAAAACAAAAAAAAAAAAAAAAATAAAAACAGAATAAAAGTAACATGAAACTGCGAAAGTAGTTCTCTATATAAGAGGGATTTTATTATTTCATCCCTAGCAACACCTCTACTTTCACATGTGGTTGCATATGGTTAAAAATAGAGAGTGAAAAAACAGGGAAAAAACTTTTCTTATTTCTTCATTTGCTTGCATTTCGTTCTTTTGGTAAAAAACTTGGTAATAGAAGGTGAAACAACATGTTCATTTTCAAATGCCTTCTGGTCTAAACTCTAAACTTTTTTACACTTTACACATGCACACACACTCACACTCTCAAACGAAACATTAGCCCTTTTTGGCTTTAAATATAAAAGTGTAGAGAGTATTAAATTGATGTTGTTTGTAAGGAAAAATATAAAATGAAAAAAAAAAAAAATACTTCCAGAATAATTAACTTTTTTTCAAATACACACTTAGCCATGTGTGTGGAGTCATTCGACTTTATGCGTTATTTCCTTTATATCCAAATAACAGAAAGGAAGAAATTTTTCTTGCCATATGTATTTGGGTTTCGTCTTTTTTCTCTTTGTGTGTGTTTCACTATTTCTATTGGTCATGTATGTAATTAGAAGTTTTTCTTTTCTTGCTAAAACAAAATCAGAAAAAAAAATTCAAAAAACCATATTACCGGAAATGAAAACTTTTTGGAATCTCGTATTTTTCCCTTTTTTGAAAGAAGTTTTTTAAGAAAAATAATTGTGTATTTCTTTAGATTAAGCACATATACAAAAAGCAAGGATAACAAAGTTTTTAGCATTTAAAATAGCAAATAAATCCAATAATAATTAAAATAATAACACCTCAAAATGCATAGAAATTGAGAAGTAGTTTATGTTTTGGCTTAAATAAGAGTCACAAGAGTATAGAATTTTATAAGAAACTAAAAGTCTAACAATTTAAAATAGACAGAAAATATGAAAATGGTCTAACAATTAAGACTTAAATTAATGAGAAACTAATATATAAGTTTTTATTGAAATGAAATATAGAGAAGCAACAAATAAATATATGCCGCTGTGGTGCGCTTTGTAATACATTCGACTACCGATATTAACCGAGATGTCCTGGCTTCTACGAGTATAATAGCCAAAACATCAATAATTTCCAATGTCGATGTCATCTCATTTTCAAAATGTAGTCGCCGTGGTCTAGTGGTTAGTGTGTTGGCTTACTAAGACATGGGCCCTGGGTTCGACTCCAGGCTCCGACATCTTCAAAAAAAGAAATATGAAAAAAAATATTTCTTTCGGCGACTACCTCTCAGCAGTCTTCTGGCAAAAGCTCTGAGAGTAACTAATTGCCATGAACAAGCTTCTCAAGTCTGTCGTTCGGAGTCGACATTAAACTTTAGGTCCCGGTACTCATGGATAAAAATTGACACACACAACATGAGTGCTGCGAGAAGCTAGGCCGTAATCCTGACACAGGGTTGTAAAGGCAAGTTATGTATGTATGTACCTTGTACTAATTGTAGTTGATCAAGTTTTCGGATCAACTGGCCATTTGACCTTGTCATCTCATAGAACGAGTACTAGATAGCGACTAGTTACTAGTATTTCGTTATGAAAAAACTTCTCTAATTATTTGAAAGTAACTACTAAATGCTACTGTTGTCGCCGTGGTCTAGTGGTTAGTGTGTTGGCTTACTAAGACATGTGCCCTGGGTTCGACTCCAGGCTCTGACATCTTCAAAAAAAGAAATATGAAAAAAATATTTCTTTTGGCGACTTCCTCTCAGCAGTCTTCTGGCAAAAGCTCTGAGAGTAATTAATTGCCATGAACAAGCTTCTCAAGTCTGTCGTTCGGAGTCGACATTAAACTGTAGGTCCCGGTACTCATGGATAAAAATTGACACACACAACATGAGTGTTGCGAGAAGCTAGGCCGTAATTCTGACACAGGGTTGTAAAGGCCAGTTATGTATGTATGTGTGTATGTAACTACTAAATGCTTGACCTGACGATCATCGTCATCCTCTATAGCAAAATCAAATCCTTTCACTTTTTCTGTCTATTCTAAAAGCAGATGTAAAAAGTGTTCTATTTGTCTTCCAGACACATATTTGCGGCTCATATTTTAATGTATGCTAATGGCATAAAGCTATTTTGGCTTGTGGTAATACGACAGGGAATTTCTTACTTCAGAAGAATTTGGAAAGGTTTAATTTGTGGTTTAAGGTAAACTTTTTTTATTTTTGAGACCAATACTCAGGCTTAAACCTTTACTAAATGCTGTGCATTGTATTGAAATTTTTAGAAAGGAAAGTACATACATTATTATATATATTTTTATTAATCGCCTTAGGAATGAGACAAATTGCTGTGAATTAGTCATTCATGATCAACAGCAACAGTCGCCGTGGTCTAGTGGTTAGTGTGTTAGCTTACTAAGACATGGGCCCTGGGTTCGACTCCAGGCTCTGACATCTTCAAAAAAAGAAATATGAAAAAAATATTTCTTTCGGCGACTACCTCCCAGCAGTCTTCTGGCAAAAGCTCTGAGAGTAACTAATTGCCATGAACAAGCTTCTCAAGTCGGAGTCGACATTAAACTGTAGGTCCCGGTACTCATGGATAAAAATTGACACACACAACATGAGTGCTGCGAGAAGCTAGGCCGTAATCCTGACACAGGGTTGTAAAGGCCAATTATGTATGTATGTATGTATGTATGATCAACAGCAATTGCCTCATCGTTGCATGTTGATTGTGTGGTGAGTGCCTTCGCTAAGTAGGTTCAGCTGTTATCTATTTCCTCCCAATAGTTAACGCTTTTTTCCTGATCATTCGTTTTTTCTTGACATTGGTCAAGGTGGAAGGGAGCGGTTTCTTCATAGAAGGATTTGAATAAAAAACTTTTTGCAGTTCAGCTGTGAATGATTGTATTTATTATTGTACTAATTGTTATTGACTTTGGAATTCTATTAGACAGGAAATTTATTTTTGAATATTGTGCTTGGTTTTTTTAACGTCGGACGAAGGAATTTTCCGATCCATTAATTACTTAACATTTAATTTGTTCTCTGGTAAGATTCATTCTAGAATACGGCTCCGTAGTAATTGAGTCGTTAAAGAAGCAATTTGTTATATTTTTATTTCGAGGCCTAAGCTACATTTATTATTTAAATTTGTCGTCGGCATGTCTTATTTATATTACTCTCATTAAAAAGTAGACATGCTATGCTAAAGGCCATGATACACAAACATACACAGTCGTACGATTCATTAACAAGAAAATCTTAGCGATTTCTTTCACACTTTTAACAGTCCCATCAAAATGGCAACACCATCACACAAAATAAGTTACAAAGCATATGCAGTGTTGCTTTTTGCTAACATCTTATAAAATGCAACCCTGATGGCATAGATAAAATTTTTTTATGCATTTTTTCAAAAGATTATGAAGTCGGACAGACTTGTCAAAAAAATCTGTCATATAGATGTATTTTTATGCCACACTGTAATAATTTTTGGGACAAATAGGATAGTGTATCACGGCCTTTAGTAACATCTATGCAATGAAAATCTTAAAACTTGTTAAATATCGATTTTTGTCTATCTTGAGAACGGGTTCGTTCTTATTTTATATTGCCTGGCAAAGCAGGCACAGTGTTCGATAGTTATGGCCGTAATTTCAAGAAAGGGATACCTATCAGTGCATAGTTACCTACGGTGTTAACAAAAATTGGTAATTTCAACCTCTAGGTAAGGCATATCCGATAGGTAATATATGGTGTATCTTACACTATGAATTTCGGTTGGTTTATTCATTAGGTAAATGTTTTTCTTTTGAAAAAATGCCATTTATTTTTGAGAAAGGGAAAAAAATATTAAATTTATTAAAAAAAAATTAATAATTTTATGAACAACAAATAAATAGGATTAAAGTAGCTGAAGTATTTGCAGTATTTGCTAAAATTGATTACATAGTCAGCACATACAAATTTTACAGAGTGTTTTTAATTTTTTTCGCTTAATTTGACTGTGCTGATTATGAAAATAACACTAGTTTTCTTTTAGTTTTAAATATACACGTACGCTTAAAATTATTACAAAGGTGTGATAATTTTACTCACTTTATTTGAAACAGTCGCTGGTACTAAGGAATAAAATAATTTTTATAAAATTTTCTTGGATCAGTTATCTGTATCCCGTGATCCCGACACAGATTGTATTTAGTATTCTGATTTATGATTTCAAAGAAAAATTTGAAACACAAAAAGGAAATATTGCCAGGTTCGTCTTTTTTTATTTTAAAGTTTGGGTCTTTTATTCGTTGTCTAATTTGTGGTCCATCTTTCCTCAGACGAGAAAACTTTTTCAAAAGATACAAAATATATTTTCCACTGACGTTTATCATACTTTAGTTTTTATAACATATGCAGATTTAACGAAGTCCAAGGTTATATTCACGACAAATTACAAACTGTCATCGGGACCGTTTAAACAATGTCTTCTCTTTGCAGCCATTTTAATTTTGTGTTATTTTTACATTTAACCTACCAGTTGATAGTGACTTGTCATACACCGTTACCTTAAGCGTTGGTAGTTTAAAAAATCTCAAAAACCAGATCTATTACGCAAATAGTAGTGCGATTTTTGAAAAATACATCGAATATGATATATAGATGATATATGTTTATAAAGTACATTTGTTGGACAGTATTATAAAAAGGGGAAGGATTTATTCAAATCGAAATATGGAGTGAAGATTTAAAAAAATAACATTAAAATTTTTTTTTTAAATTAAAAGAAATAAAAAATTAAAGTAAAATCACTATTTGATAAATATTTTTTGTATAAAATATACCGTCTGATATTTAAAATTGCAGCAAGGTATGCTTTTAATTAAAAAAAAACATTGAAAATAACTTATAGTTGCCATGTTTTTGAACAATTCTAGTTGGTTCATACACGTAGGCAAAACAAATGTTTAGATTACCGAAGCCATTTTACCGACTAGTTAAAAATATCTATAATTACTTACACCAATATTTATCCTATCATTGAAATTACGGGCATTATTCATAAAATCAAAATATTAAAACGTGAAAATCTTATTAAATCGCAAAAAATTTAGTACAAATAATCTTGATTTCGAGCAAAATTTTAGATCTAATGAACCATATTTTGGTGAAATGTTAATGCCCTATAGAAGACTCTCGGCTCTTAATTATTTTAAATACAGTTTTGTATTTAAATTTTAATATATTGTGTATTATTATTGCTACACTCTTACCATATTTTATATTATTTATTTTTTTCAGTTATTAATTCTTGTAATATTACACACTTTTTTGTTCCTTTTATCTTAATTTGGAATTTTAACTTTTATGAAAAAATTTAAAACATATTTTTGTTTTTCATACAAAAATCTACTTTTCTTGTCTTATAAATTACTTTTAATATTACATCCAAGAAAATCAAATTCAAGTGAATTTTATCTTACCTTTACTAAAAAAAATAGACAAAAATCAGGAAACATTTGCATAAAATAGAAATTAAAATCTATGCATTGCTGTATAAATAAGCAAATATGGGCCATCGCATACGTCCAAATAAATACTATTTTTTTTTTTTTTGATACTGAATCTTATTGCAAATAATTTTTTTTTTTTTGTTTAATTTGAATTTAAAATTTTTAAATTCCTGAAAATATATTTTAAAAAATATAAAATGATTCTTTTGCATTATAAATGATTCCTTGTTGTTGTTTAGAAGGATGTTTGAAGATTTATATGGAAATATACTTCCACTACAAGTAAGAACATGCATTTATAGAGACTTCAATACAATTAATACAGTCCTGAAAATTAGTTAAAGTCTTTTAGTAAAGGAGCTATCAAACAGGTAAATACCAAACATAGTTGGATACTGTGATATAAATTTTAAATCGTGAATTCAAACTATGACTCAAAGTACCCTGACTTTGTTTTAAATTTCTTTCAAAGGGTATTACAAACTCTTATAGACTGCATATTATGCGTCTCAAAACGTGCATCTTTTATTGTCTGTTTATTTCTGCTTTAAAAGCATTTACAGAAATTTTTTCAGTGAAATAAACTGCTAAGTAAAGCAGTGAAAATCCCGTGTACTAAAGCTACACGTCTTCTGCCCGGTACCCAGAAAACCTCAGCGACAGCTTAAGAAAAATCCTTGAATGAAAAACAAAAGCTAACAATTGAAAACTATTTTATTCTTCAATATAAACTACTGAAAATTCAATACACTTAGTCCAACGTTCCTCCTGATTAAAATAGTTTTCCTGAATCTCCTCAAAATAAGCTGCTAAATTATCTTTTTTAGAGATAAACCGATTGTGAGCAACAATGTTTTTTAGATTTGCGAACTGCCAGAAGTCAGTGGAAACTAAAACAGAAGAATAATTCTTTTTAAGACCAATACTCAGTGCATTATATTGGAATATTAAAGATAGAAGAGAGATACATAAATTTTTTCTTGTTTTTGTAATTTTATTGATCGCCATATATCAATCAGATAAGTTACTATCAGTTGATCACTCAAAGACCAGTGTTATACCTTCACCTTTGAATGATCAACAGCAATTGCCGAATTTGTCGATTGATGTTGATAGTGAGTGGTGAACGTCTTCAGTTCAATTAGGTTAGCTGTTATCTTCCCAGAAGGTAGCGCTGTACTCCTGATCATTCGTTTCTGGTGGAATAGACTGGATATGTCAGGGAGTGGTTTTTTCTTGCAGATGGACATCTTGGGGGTGGGGGGAACCTCTTATTATTTTTATTATAATTTAGAAAAACTGCAAATTTGATTTTATAATTTTTGTCCTTTGCTGGGATTGAACTTTGGTCGTTCGAGTTTCTGTGCGAATGCTCTAACCACTATGCCATGACCATATGTGTGATGAAGCAATTCGTGTTACAATTGGTAGAATTTTGTCGTTGTCTAAATGTTCTTGTTTGTTTGTAAAATTTTCGTTTTAGTCTCTTTATTTTTCAGTTAAAAAATAAAACTCTATTTAGGAGTTTTATTTTATTTTATTTTTTTTTTCCGTCATAAAATAAAACTCGTTTTTATGAAAGATTTTATTTTTATTCTAATCCCGTTGCTTGTGGTATCTTTATTTTACTGTTTTTTATAGCTGAATACCTAAAATCTCAAGCTAAACGATTTTTAGGGTGCTTTAATATTAATAAAAGAGCAAATTTACACAACTTAAACCGATAATGGCCGGAACTTGCTAAAAATATTACAAATATTTGAATAGGAGGATGAAAGCGGGTTCGATGACTGCGTCTATTACGACGTTCTGCACGGAACAAAATATGATAGAAATGACATTTGTAATAGTTTGCAGACGATAATGTGTCAAATCAGGATTAGGTGTAAAAAAAAAATTTTCATAAAAACGAGTTTTATTTTATGACCGAAAAAATAAAACTCCTAAATAGAGTTTTATTTTTTAACTGAAAAATAAAACTCCTAAATAGAGTTTTATTTTTTAACTGAAAAATAAAACTCACAAAATGAGTTTTATTCTATGACGAAAAAATAAAACTCTATTTATAAGAGTTTTTTTTTAACTTTTATTTTTCCGTTGAAAAATAACTTTTTCTGCTGACCTTTTTTGGAAAAACTATCAAAATAACCATAAAAAAATAAGTTTTTCGATATAACTTATAACCGTTACAGTCCCTGATAACCACCTTTTAGTTCAGCATTTCAAATTTTTTCAATACCATACGATAAATCATTTTTACTTAAAATCTTCAACACACCATTACGAATTTCTTGTTTCGATAAACCTTTTTTTAGGTCAATATATAAACGCATCATGAATTTTCGTTTTTTTTCGAACACCAATTACTACATGAATGGAATTTAGTATCTTTTTATGTGACCGATGAAAGTTTCAATTATAGAAAGCTCTTTATTTTATATACCGCCATCACTAAGTCAGGTTGTGAACATTTCGAACTGTCTTCGTAAGTATATGAGAAAAATTGATAGCTTGTGATATTAATCTACCATGAACGTTACTGTATAGCATTTACTCAGGGCTAAACACCTACTAAATGCTGTGCATTGAATTGGAATTTTTTGGAATATATTATTATTAATTACATATATCCTTAAGAGACAAAGGAATGAGACAAATTGCTGTGAATTGATCATTCAAAGGCCAGTGTTATACCTTCACTCTTGAATGATCAACAGCAATTGCCTCATCGTTGCATCTTGATTGTGTGGTGAGTGCCTTCGCTAAGTAGATTTAGCTGTTATCTGCTACTTCCCAATAGGTGGCGCTTTTCTTCTGATCATTCGTTTTTGTTTTATTGAAATTGGTTAAAGTGGAATAGAGTGGAATGTCGGGGAGCGGTTTTTTTGTAGATGGTTTCCTTGGAGGGAGGAGGAACCTCATATTTTTAAATTATAATTTTGAAAAAACCGCTAACTAACTTTTTTATTTGTCATCGTTGCTGGGATTTGAAGCTGGGCTGTTTAAGTTTTGGTGCGAGCGCTCTAACACAACTATACCACAAAAAAGTATTTCTCAATTAAAATTTGTCTGCAAAGTAGAAACCAATACGAATTTAGTTCAGCGTTATTACAAGTTTTTAATTATTAAACAAAACTAGCATACGTTGCACTTTAGTTTTTGGTACTTTTAAAAATTATATAAATAAATTGGTGAGTTTTGTGATATTTCAAAACTAAAAATTAATCTGACCAATTTGCTACCTAACAGATGAAGGGCAAAAGTTATATGCGTTTATTTAAATATTACACAGTATACCTTAAGGAAAACCAAACTATTTAAGTGTTATAAATAATAGTTGGATATACATTTACTGTTAACTTATATATTCAAATAATTTCTAAGAAGAAAATCGTATTAGAATTTGGTCAAAAAAAAAAAAAAAAAAAAAACATTGAATTTGTGGGAGAATAGAAAAGAGAATTTATTCTGATTATTTTGCCCAAACTGTTTATTTAACTTTCTATGCAAGCACGTCTGAATGTATGCGTGTAGGAGTGTGCTTGTGTATGAGTCAATTTATATTAATATAAATGTATGTGTGTGTGTACAGGATATGGTATATTTTACAATGAACAACTTTTTGTAAAAGTTGTTGATAAAATTTCTACATTAATTAAGTATGTTTTTAAGGGAATTTATCTAATTGACAAACTACTACATATTTTTTTATATTTCTGTAGCATATCTGGGCAATGTTATAACTTCATATTGCACTTACACCAACACACAACATACATATATCAGATGTTATTGTACTGAAAACAAACACTTTTTATAACACAATCGTTTAGAGAGAAAAAAGACATACAGTTACACAGGAATTCTATCAGGACATATGCACATATGCTTATATATATGCTCTCAAATTAAGACAAAATATATATAGTTTAATTTAAAAGATAACTAAATGCTATTTGTTACTCTACAAAAAACATTCTTAACAATGGTTTTTACTTCTTCTACAGTTTTTCAGTTGTTCAGTTTTTTTAGTTTTATTTTCTTGTAACTGTAAGTTAAAATTGTTTTATAAATTCTTTTTTATTTTTTAGGTTAAAAATTTAAATTTATAATTGTTTTTTTATGCTAAACCAACCAACTACTACTACTACTACGACTACTTTCTAGATTTGCACTTTCGTTTATAATTCAGAATATTTTGTATTTTATTTTTTATGTTAAAGATTCTTAAAAAAAAACGTGTGTTTTTTAGTTTTAATTGCAGATGCATTAAATATGTTTTCAAATTTGTAGCATTAAGTTTTGTGTAAAAGTAATTCATTACTTCATTTCTATGCAATTACAAGATTTACAAAGTGTTTGTAAGTGATTTAATTAAGATTTTTTTGAATATGTTACAACAACAACAAAAAAAATAATTGTGTAAAGTTTGATTACTTAATATACAGTTTTTAAAGTCGTTCGTTTATCTTTAAATACATTCACATATGTGTGTGTACATAATTGGCCAATATAATCCTTTGTCAGAGTTATGGCCTAGCTTCTTTCAGCACTTATATTGTGTGCCCCAATTTTTATCCATGAGTACCGGGATCTACGAATCCGAACGTTAAACTTCAAAAGCTGGTTCATGGCAATCAGTTACTCCCAGAGCTAAAAGTTGCTCTTTTAATAGGGAGAGGTCATCACTTGGGAAAATATATTATATGGGGTGGAAAGAGGCAATAGTTTTTGGGGACGTTTGATATAACTGGTGGAAAGAAAATTTCATGGGAATTTTATTCTAAACATGAAACATGCGGATAAAGAACGAATTCTCTTTACATACATACACACATACATACATAATTGACCATTATAAACCCTGTGTCAGGGTTACGGCCCAGCTTTTCGCAGCACTCTGGTTGTAAGTGTTAATTTTTTATCAATGAGTACCGGGACCTACAGTTTAAAGCCCTCTCCGAACTACAGATTTGAGAAGCTTTTTCATGGTAATCAATTACTCCCAGAGCTTTTTCCAGAAGAGTGCTGAGAGGTAGCCGCCGAGAGAAATAATATTTTTTTGTTTTTTTGTTTTTCTATTCGTTTGCTACAGACATTATGCCAACCGCTGGATGGCTTGCTGTGGTAGAACAGAGAAATAGAATTTGAATTTTTTGAAAAACAGAAATGTATTGCTTTGTAAATACTTTTGTTTGGTTTTTATATACTAAATGGGATATGATTCGCATTTAGTCTATAACTATTTTAACATAAGTATTTATAGTTTTGAATACCACCTTTGGGAAAAAGTCTCCTGACGAGTCTCTTAAGCAGAGACGAAATGGCCATAGAGACATGCTTATCCCCAAAAGCATACATTTCATATTATTTTCATATTTCTTTTTTTCAAAATTCAGAGCTGAGTTTTGAACTCGGCGCTATGGTTTTAGTAAGCCAAAAACACTAACCACTAGACCACGGCGACTACAATACATTTAAAAATTTGTTAGACAGTTAAGTACAAAATGATGTGCTGTATGAAAGTTAGGAGTACTAAGAAGAGTATGCGATTATTAAGACCGCTTTCCATTGTAAAAGCAATTCAGTAGTAAACACACGTTACATTGCTTCCATGCTCTAATGAATCGATACAACTAGTAGAGGGTTTTACGTGCGTACCTGTCATGAGACTTACAACACGCCGCCTGTTGCCGGGGTGGTAGTTGAATACAATGCGTCCAACCACCGCCACCCGATTCCGGTACCCTCCAATTTCGGAGATGTTAAAGACACCCCGGTCAGAAGAAGGCCCATAGTCATCGAATTAGCAATTTAGTACCACCACTGCCTGGGTAGTAATACCCTCTTGTTGAGGGGTTTTCTATCTAGTACTATCACAACCACTACGAGTACTCTCCGAAGTACACTCCCCGAATGAAAGGGGAGCACAGACATAACCATAATGCCTTTAGTACCAGATTAGAGTAGGTTTCTCTGGTCAGTCCCTGAGATGGTCAGTAATTAAAAATTACCAACCTCTCTGCCTATAGCGAGTGCCAGGCCACCCAGAGCCAGGTGAACTCCATATTCCCTGGAGAAGACAGGCCCCTGGTGTGAAGTAATCACCAGCAACCTTTACTGTATCCCCGGGGGAAAATGAATCGATACAGTTGTATTCTCGGCTGTCAAACACCTTTGAATTTTCCTGAAGCTCCGGTCCATACGTGAGAACTGTATTTCATTTTGGGTCGGATAAAGGTCTGGTAAATATTAAGAATATCCCATGAATTGAAATATTTTTGTAATGTTTGAAAAAACGGTGAAACTTTAATGCTCTTTTCGATACTTGAAATATGTGACCATTCCAATGAACATCACAATTAATTCTCATGCCTGCTTAATATTTACATTACCCATGGCACCACGACGACAAGATCATCACCTATCAATGACCAATTGCTGAAGAAGAATTAAAATTTTCTCTTTATTTAATTTAATAAAATGTCCGATTAAAGTATTACAAAAATATATCTATTTGTATACTATATTTAATATGATTAATCTCTTTTATTTAATTAAAAACCAAAAATAATACTCCACAAATATATGTATTTCATAACAATGTTTTCAATCTCTTCTCATAAACATATTCTCTTATGGATAAAATCCTTTATCCAGTTAATCATTTAATTTTGCAAGTATTTAAACAAAAATCTCATACACATGCAAGAAAAAATTAAAAATAAAAAACACAACTAATTTGTTAAAGAATAATTTCCTCTCTTTCTACCACTTCCTTATCCACCTGTAACTTTTAACCGCAATATATATAAGTATATACAATATATATATATTTGTGGCAACAATTTTAATTGATTAAAACCATTAACATCATTATCATCAACATCATGAGGCATTAGAATAAAGCAACCAGACAGACTGGCTCATCATCAATTCATTTTCTATACGTTTTATCAAAGAACAGCAAGAACTACACTTAAAAGGATAAGTAGAAAGGATACATTAAGCAGCCACAGCCACAGCTACATCTACAGCAACAACAACAATAACAAAAATATTAATTATTCATTTCTAGTACAACAAATGATCAAATAAAAACAATAACAACTACAACAATAATAAAAGAAAAAAATCACAAAAATAATAAAAAAAAACCACAAAAAAGAAATCAAATGTATCACGTTTAATTAACTGAAAACAAATAAAAGGGAAACAAAAATAGGATGAAAAAAGAGTACACGAATAAATGAAAAGAGAATTTGTTTTTGTATTCGTTAGATTCTATCACAAGAAAAACACAAAAAGAATGATTTGTAATCTAATCTACTTTCAACATAAATTAAACCAAATGAGAAAACAAATCGAAAATACAAAAAAAAAAACAACGAAATAACTAAATATATGTATCTAAGCATATGTCACCGACTATAAGATACTCTATTCTATTGTACCCTAAAAATGTTATTTTTCACTATTTTTTAAAAATTAAAAAAAAAATTTTTTAAGAAAAAGTAAAAAAAAAATATTTTGTATGCCTAGACACGTTCAGATTGTATTAATATTTTTACAAAAGTTGTTCGGATTTACAATGGCTACAATATTGTCATATATTGTTAATGAAAAATTACGAATCCTGTAAGTTATGCATCGTATTCTCGTACATTTTTGCAAAAAAGTGCAAGAAAAAATTATTTTTTGCCCAAAAACTATTTTAAAATTTGTTCAGTAGAGACTTCACTAAAACATACAATAGTTAAGTACACAGAAAAAATTATTGCTGGAATATTTTCAAACAAACGCTTGTTCAATTTTTATTTCGTTTTCAAATAAAGTTTTGTTTGATTCTATTTATAATTTTGATTGAATGTGTTTTAAAAGTATCAATGTTCGCATTTAGTCTATAACTATTTTAACATAAGTATTTATAGTTTTGAATAACACCTTTGGGAAAAAGTCTCCTGACGAGTCTCTTAGGCAGAGACGAAATGGTCATAGAGACATGCTTATCCCCAAAATTATATTACAACCACAAAAAATTTAAATTTGTAAGAAAATTATTTGAGTTTTCTGTCAAATTTCTGAACATTATTTTGTTGTCTCGAATAATTATTTGTTCAATTTCGCATTCATTTTTAAACATTTTATTTTTTTAATTAGCAACTTTTTTCTCTAAAAACAAATTTTTTTTTCAAAAAATATATTAATTGGTTTGACAAAATTTTTGTTTGCTTAGAACCGTAATATTCAATAAAACTTTTATCTACTTCTATTAAATTTTTTGTTTGATTCTTTTTTGTGACTCCAATAAAAATGTTTATTGAATATCGCAACATTTTTATTGAAAACATCGCAATTTTTTTTTTCAAACAAAAAATTACAAATTTGTTGTTCGAATTCACAAATTTCTTTGTAGGACCGAAATTAAACAAAAAATTTATTAACTCAGTGAATTTCGTGTCTGAATCAAAAAAATAATTTTTTCTGTGTAGTGTCTTTAAGTTTGATTTAGCTGTTAGTCAAAAACTGAGGACACCTTTTTTTGAGTGACACAGTGAATTTAAAATCTTTTGAGGTCCATAAAAAAAATTGGTAGTCAATCTGACCAAACCGAGTACAGGGATTTAATAAGTTTTGGTAGTACAATCGAGAGTATTCTGTAGATTCTTTGCATTTTTTTCGCTGTTGCACTGTGTAGTTAAAATTTATCTTCTTCAGTATGCCAGAGTTGGACTTGTTTGACATGTGGTTTTAATAAGATGATGCCTTATTACCCGAACGAGTTTGGAGAACAATTTTTGTTACGTTTGAAGTCGGTCAATTGGCAGTCTAGATCGTTCGACTTAACGCCTTTACATATTCTTTGTGGGGCTATGTTAAAGCTCATGTCATGGCTCATTGTATATACCAGTACGTACATTAAACATTACACTGGTAGTAAAAAAATCTTTACTTTAATGGTTATACATATATGCACGGTCGAAAAGATAAGATTTATTGTCATAAACGCCCTTTTCAATTTTTAACTTCATCCGACGTGTGGCCCAAAGTCTCCAATATAAAGAAAAAAAAGACAACTCAAATTTAGTCTTATTTTTCTTGATTTATATAAATATTAAGTAGGAAAACATAATTCTGGGGATAAAACATAATTTATTTAAGTATTTATAGAATTTAAAGCAGTCAAAATACTTTTTTTTTCAAACAAAAAAAATTTTTCACAAACTTTTCAAGAACACTACGCCACACTAAACGAAATTGCATACACTCTTCTCTATTAAGTGATAAAAAAATTAATATTTTTTCCAAATTTCTACAGCCACATTAAAAAAATATATATATAAAAATATGTAGCAAAACTTCTATTTCTATGAAAATTTCTAAACATAGAATGTACAGCAATATCTCATGCCACAGCATCAAATTAATTTTGTCTGTAAAGATAAACAAAGAGAGGACATTCGTTTAAAGTACGAGTAGCAAAAATAGATGCTGTATCTGAACGGTGTGGTGGATTTGCAAGTGTGTCAGTCACATTCAGTTTTGTTGTATTTGTAGAAAAAATTAGCAAAAGTAGCAGCACAACACACAAATACGAGAATTAAACATTTAATGAATGAGTAAATGAATGCATGTTTTGAACTCATTAGTAAAACTCTCGAAAACTAAAAACGTGTGAGAAGATATTGAATGTGAATTTGTCTTAAAGTGTGTTCATGCCTTTGCAAGTATGTATACAGTGTGAAGGGGTGAAAGGTGGCTGGTTGCCTTTTAAATGGAAGGTTTGAAATTTTGAATGCAAAAATTATTCAAACAACTAGAAATGTACAATGTAGAAAAATTTAAAGACACTGTAGCCAAAAGAATTTCAAAATTCTGATTTTTTGTAGGCAACGCTTTTAGAAGGTCTCTGTTTGTGATCGAATAAAAAATGAAACATATCTTAGAAATTAATATCCAACAGATATTTTTATCATCAGAGTTATATTTTGAAAATTTATTTGAAACATTTTAATACAATATTTTGACCCAATCGTTAGGCGTAAATTTCAACATTTTTCCGGGAAAAAAAAAAACCATTGAAGAATTAAAATATTGTATTTCGAAGATAGTGCATTTCAAAGTGAGTGTATTTTAAGGTCATATGTATGTAGAGTGTGCAAGCTTTTATAAAAAAGCTTTGTGTGTAGTGGCCATGGTTTAGTGGTTAGTGCGTTGGCTTACTAAGACATGAGCCCAGGGTTCAAGCCTTAGCTCTGACTTCTTGAAAAAAGAAATATGAAAAAAATAGTTCTTTTGGCGACTACCCTTTAGCTATTAGCTGTTATCTACTACTCCCAATAGGTGGCGCTTTTCCCCTGATCATTCGTTTTTCGTTGTCAAAGGTTAAGGTGAAATAGAGTGGAATGTCAGCGAGCGGTTACTTTGCCGATGGTCTTCTTGGAGGGGTGGGGGAAGGGAACCTCTTATTTTTAAATTATAATTTTGAAAAAACTGCAAACTAACTTTTTCATTTTTCACTTTTGCTGGGATTCTAACCTGGGCCGTTTGAGTTTTTGTGTGAGCGCTCTAACCACTATACCATGCGCCCCCTTTGTAGCATTCAAATCTATTTACCACAATTGCAAATATCGAAGTATATGTATTGGTACGCAGCTGATTTAAAACATTATTGTAGGAAGAGAAGTGAAGATTACTCAAACAAACGAAAGGGTTAATTCAAGACCTTCATATTACGGACCCTGATACGCCAGCTGGCCTAATTAAAATGTCGTGTTTTGTGCATCCTATAGAAATTATTTATTAAAGGCACTGATAAAAGTGAGAATGGTAATTGAAAGTAGTGTAGTCTCAAACGGAGAAGCAGGTGTGAATGTTGAAATCATTTGTTTGATAATAAAACCATAATTAAAGAAAAAAAAAAAAAAAAATTGGTACATTCCTCTACAGTTAACACATGTTCCATAGCTTATCAGGTTGCGTTTGAAAAGATCAGCTGTGGTAGACTATTATGCCAATTCTAAGGCATTGAAATTAAAACTGGGCCTACAACTAATACTTTTCAGCATTACAGGCAGCAGAATGTTATTTTAAGATTAAAATCTGCCGACTTTTTGGAAACGGTGTACATATGTAAATTAGCAGTTAAGGAAGCCAATACTTATTTATGCATGTGATGGTACTCTCTTGATGATGATTTACTGAGAACATGTTGATAATCGTAATAATATGGATACTTTAACTATTTAAAGTATATTGTCTTAAAAGAGTATCTAATCACAGAAATGTTGACATTTTATTTAAATCCAGTATGGGGATGTCACTATATTTGTTTGTATGAGATATTTTCTAAATACATATTTCTTTTCATTTTAATTAGAATTTCAATATTGATTGTAAATGGGTTCAATCAAGTTTGTGTACTGCTGTCCTAATTTTAAAGCCAGACGTTCATTTGGTCACTAATTTGTGAGAAAATGTCATTGACTTTTGAATGGAACTCTAAGACATAGTAGTATAGTATTGGTTTTATTAAAAACATTTTGTAGAAGAAGGTGATGACAAGTTTTTGCTTTCTTTCCTATTGCTTATCTTGCAGTTTTTGTATAAATTTATATCTAAAGCTTTAATCATTTTTCCATTTCATTTATTTTATAAGATTACATAACTTCTGTATTTGAAATTGATTTTAAATTTATCATAATTATGCATATTTAGGCATTTGAATGGCAATATTTGTATGCAATACATGGATGGGTAATCTCAAATAATATTAATTTTATTCGACAAGAAAAGAGAATAGTTTTTAGTAAGTGATATCTTACTAAATTAGTAGCCATACAGAAGGAGAAATATAATATTGGAATAATAAAATTTGTTAATTAACCTGCTTCAAGATGATTGCATACAAGATTAGAATTCTGTTTAAAATGATTAAATTGTTAGGAAATAATTTACACACTAAAATTCTGAAAACAATGTAAAAATAAAAGTGAAAAGTATTTTGTTTTGTAGTATTATGTGAGGTCTGTGCACAGAAAGCACTTCGTCCCAGTTATTTATGTTTTTTTTTATTAAGACCAATATTCAGGAGTAAACCCTACTAAATATTGTGCATTGTATTAGAATTTTTGTGAAAAGGACAGTACTATATGAGAACAGAACATATATTTGTCTTTTCTTTTATTATTAAGCGCCATAGGAATGACACAAATTGCTGTAAATTGATAATTTAAAGGATAGTGTTATACCTTCACCCTTGAATGATCAACAGCTATTGCCCCATCGTTGCACGTTGATTGTGTGGTGAGTGCCTTCGCTAAGTAGGTTTTTAGCTATTATCTGCGCTTTTCTCCTGATCATTCGTTTTTCGTTGTCAAAGGTTAAGGTGGTATAGAGTGGAACATCAGAGAGCGGTTACTTTGTAGATGGGCTTCTTTTGAAATTATAATTTTGAAAAAACCTCAAACTAACTTTTACATTTTTCAACTTTGCTGGGATTCGAGCGTGGATGATTTGAAAAAACTTAACAATTCGGTTACGATTTTTTCCTTTTTTTTTCTCGTAGTCATTTTAACGTTTAGATATTCACATGATAAGGACTGTTAAACTGTACTTAGAATTTTAATGCGAGAAGTCTATGGTTTTTTATACTTCAATGGAGTTTTACAATCTGTTTGAAAAAAAAACACTATAATTATATTTGTAGTCGCCGTAGTCTAGTGGTTAGTGTGTTGGCTTACTAAGACTATAGCGCTGGGTTCAAATCTCAGGTCTGACATCTTTAAAAAAAGAAATATGAAAAAAATTATTTCTTTCGGCGACTACCTCTCAGCAGTCTTCTGACAAAAGCTCTGGGAGTAATTGATTGCCATGAAAAAGCTTCTCAAATCTGTCGTTCGGAGTCGACTTTAAACTGTAGGGCCCGGTACTCATGAATAAAAATTAACACACACAACAAGAGCTCTGCGAGAAGCTAGGCAGTAACCCTGACAGAGGGTTGTAATGGCCAATTATGTATGTATTCTTATATTTAAGTTGCAATATTTCTTTGATTTGATATTCAGTCATTATTATTTCACCACATTCATGTTTTCTATCTTGCCTAAGGCATTAACCTTTTGTTAAACAATTGTTTTGCTTATTATGAGGTCTTTAGCCAAAAATGATGCTATGGATGGGTTCATAATGGCAAAGAAAATTAATTCCATACGGAAGGGTGAGGAACTTTAACTTTATTTATATAGTATTGAAGTACTGAGATCAGTTACAACTCTCAATTTAAGGTTATTTCTTAAAAATTAAGGATTTCAAAACTTTAGACCATGTTGTCTTAAAGACTCCGTCTTCTCGTCTTCTCTATTCCACATAATATCCTTTAAAACTGCTCTACTGATTCTACAATAGATTTGTTTGTCATTGGAAAGGAAGCTACTTTTATTATCAATTCGTGCGCAATTTCATTTCTCCGGATTCTCACATAATCCTGGACCCAGCATAGACTAACTACTTGTATATAGTAAATGTCTAATCAAACATCTATCTTCTGCTGTGGCTATATATAGTCTGGGTTAATGAGTACGTGTCGAACAGTGGCATTAGAGGCCTTGATTCGCTTAACACCACTTAAAATTTATTTAATGAAAATGGCTGCGTGCTGGGTGTAAGGGTTTTGCGTAAACGGGCTTGGTTGTTCTACAGAGGACGTTCGAAAATCCAGTTGCAACTGTGCTTCGCCATCGGTTTTAGAGTTCAGATACCTGATTAATAATGTGTATGTATTGAAAGCTTATTTTTACTTCAAGTTTAAACTAAATTAGTGTTCTTATCGCTCAGAAATGAACAACGATCTTAATGTTGTTGTAGGCTTTGCTAAAGGAAACTTGCATGTTATAATGTGGAAAACATTGAAATAAAAACAATGATTTTTACTTCCTTTTTTATAGCTTCTCTTAATAACTCATAATTCAACTGGTCATCCCTGTAATGTAATATTTTAAATATCAATTTTTTATTCTACATATCTCTTTTATTTTAATAAAAAGAAAAAATAGCTTGATTGTTTAATTTATATTTAGAAATCACTTGTTCTTAATACTTACAAGTTATTTTGAAATATTAAAATAATAAATTCATAGTTCTGGAAACTGAATTTAATACTACTCCGTGTTAACCAAAAAAAAAAATAATAAAAAAATATAAAAAATGTAAAACGATGACGGTCGCGTAAAAATTTTTTTTTCTGCCATAGTCATGATTAATGTGTCTACTGAAGTGTTTGATTTTATGATTTATAGTTTCATTAGAATCAAAGTCTAAGCTTTAAGCCAATCAATTTTCTATGTTCCCAAATATATGTTTTTATACAAATTCAATAGTCATTGAGAAAAAAAAAAAAACGAAAAACTAAAAACTAAAGCTGGTAAAAAATATAAAAGGAAATGCAAAACTAACAGTCTAAAAGAAGAAGGAAAACAGTAAGAAATTTTTAAAGACAGACAGACAAAGACTCTGGATACGTACAGTGTTGTAACATCAGCAATATGCTGAAGGCACTTTAATGCCAATCTTTGTGTAAATACATGGCAGGTGGCAGTAGAAGTTAAAAAAGGAATTGTGATAAAAACTAAAAATAAAATAAAAATACCCCCAACTGAAATCAAAGACAAATGTGATATATTTTCTCTATAATTTTATTCTTTCTCTTCTAAATTATAATTGTTGTTGTTGTTGGTCTTGTGTAGCTAGTATTGAATTGATAGATATTTTATTATATTTTTTTTTCTGCCAATTCACTATTATTTGCATTGTATGCCAAAATATTTTGCTCACCTGAGGTTATGCCAGTGCTTTCTAACATTGTCATTGATACTTTTGCCAGACTCAAATACACAGACACAAACACACTCTTACTCTTTTAAAAATGGTAAAATTAACCATTCCTTATTGGCAGTTCTAGAAATAGGAATGCATCTCATTGCTCTTTAGCTGACACTTTTTGCTAGCCACTAGACTAGCTACAGCCTGTACACAAAAATACATAATTAAATATTTTAATTTTTTATTCAGCTGCACTGGAGGAGTTTTTGAACGTAAGTCTGCTGCAGACTTGCAGAATTGCCATATTGATACCTGTCCCTGATACGCATTGTGGTAATTGACTCGAACTAGTTCAACGGCTACTCCAAGGGAAAGGTTCATCCCATCACCACAGCCAAAAGGGCAAGCATTAATTAAAAATAAAAACAAAGAAAGTAAACAAAAAATTAAACAAACATACACTATTCTGAACTGAATTTGCAAGTGAGGCCACGGTGTTAGAGCAATGGAGATAAATCGAAGGGCAGTCAAACCAATTCAGATATTCTATCAGTCAGCATCTCACTTCTTCATTGAAAGGAGACAAAAATATATGAAAGCAAAGTAAATTTCAGCGAGTTCAAAAGCAGAGCTAAACCATGTTAATTTACAGTATGCAAAATTAATGAAGCGTTGGGAGAGAATACACAAGCGTTGATGGTATTAACACCCTACCAAAGAGCACAGGTCTACTACCAGCCTACTTCTTAAGATTCTACAACAGAGTAGGAAAATAAACAAAACTGAACGTTTGATCTCATTTTGTTGTATTCTTTACAATAAGTAAAACAAAAATAAAACAGAAACAGTGAGAAGGATTGTCCCATTTAATTTTGTATATTGTTTTTTTTTTTTGAGTACTACAAATACACTAACTCCAATGTGCGTAGATACAACAAAAAATGAATGAGAAGAAAAAGGATAGAAGAAGAGAAAAAGAAAAGAAGAAGAGAAAAAAACAACAAAAAAACAAAGCAAGCACAAGAGCGAAAAGCTAATTGTTTCATTTGCGCTCTTTCTCATTTAGAAAGTATTTGTTTTTGTTTTGCTCATGTACAATACCATTAAAAAATTTTTGAAAAGTGTATGACTTTGTTGAAACTTTTGCGAAATGTTTTGTTTGTTTGCCCACTCTGTTCTAAAATAGCGAGTTTTCAAGAAAAGACTCTATTTTCTTCTGCATTGCATTTTCGTAATTACTGCAGTTCTCTTTTTCTTTTTTGTGCTAGACAGAGAGTTAAGAATTCTAAACGATCGTCACTCGTTCTAACATTTAATTTTATTTACCCTTTCACAAATGGCAAAAATATCTTATTTACTTGACCACAAGCCCAACATATGAATTTTTGTGGTAAGCAGACAGAATACGAGTGATTTACCCAGAAATGGCCCTTGGATTTAAAAAGAATATGTATATAAGTATAAAAGAATTGTGAATTAAATTTTAAAAACCTTCTTGGGTTGATAATATTGCTCCAGATATGTTTGAAGCTGATCTCCATACAAAGATCCAATTAGTGATAAATCGTATAGACAAATTTTGGTTCTCTAGCGAACTTGATACAAATCTTACTAAAGGTAATATAATTTATATTTTTGTTTTTTTATTTTTATTTTTATTTTTAAGACCAATACTCAGGAGTAAACCTGGAGTATTGAAGATAGATATAGATAGATTTTTTTTTATTTATTTTATTGAACGCCATATGTCAATGAGACAAGTTGCTATCAGTTGATCACTCAAAGAACAGTGTTATACCTTCACCCTTGAATGATCAACAGCAATTACCCCATTTGTCGGTGGATATTGATAGTGAGTGGTGACAGTCTATACTAACTAGGTTAGCTGTTATCTTCCCAGAAGGTGTCGCTGTATTCCTGATCATTCGTTTCTGGTGGAATAGACTGGATATATCAGGCAGGCAGCTGTTTTTCTTGCAGATGGACATCTTGGCAAACCCTAAAAAATTGTATTGCTTTCTTAAAACTAAAATTAAAAATCTTAGACAAATAAAATCATGTCCATTATATATACCAATTGGAGGTCATCCTTCCTCGAATCTAAAGAGCTGTAAAACAAAATTAGTAGCTGTATGTTTGGCAGTTTTACTTTTTATTTCTTATTTTATTTTATCATCGTTTGAGTGGCATGAAAATTAAGTACTACCAAATCAGATTCACAAATAGAAAATGGACCGAAAATATTGTTGAAGAAGATAAAGCATATCAGGCAACAGCCAAGAGAACAAAAAAAACAAAAAACGTAAAAATTCTTATAGATTATTAGTGTGTCTGTCTCTCTGTCTGTTTATATGTGTGTCAGACATGTTTTATAAGTTCAATCTATTCATTTATCGACAATACGAAAGTAACGAATTTGATTTTTTGGCTCCTCTTAGTGACATCAAATCCGTTTTTGGTTTTTTTGCTTTTATTTTGTTGATTTTCTGTTTCTCCAGCGGAAGGCAAGTATATCTCTATATGAAAGGAATGTGTCAATATGTTTTTGTCTTTTTTTTTTTCGTTTAAGTAGTGTGGCATGAAGTTTAAATATTGGAACCACTAGTCAGTCATACGAGCAGGAGAGTATGAGTTTGTGTCTTGATATACTCTTTGAATGCATTATTAGAATATAAAACCAACTTAAACTGATTTGAATTTAGTACTAATGGCAAAAGCAAAACGTTATAGAGTAGAATGTTAAGGAATTTGGTCTTAATCTGAGTCTGAGTCTGTGACTTGTACTTTTGTGTTGCAATTTGACTTTCGTTAAGGATTTATTTTGGCTTTGTATAACAGTTTTACTAACGATTCGCAAACAGATTTTCCAAATGCCAACATCCATTTATAGATGTGATACAACTTTCCACATGCACTTCCACTTCCACTTTTACATACATATCTTATGTCTATGCTCGTATATGTGCAAATATAAATATATTCTTTTATGCTTTGTTATGTTATAGAAACCCACACACTTACACACATTTTTATAGAACTGCAAAGGCAAAAGGCTACCCAAAACAAGCAGTCTTATATCCTTAGAATGGTTTATTTCATTTTAAAGATAAGTTTCCGATTTGATTTTTTTAAAAATATTTCAAAATAATAACCAACAAACAAGTAGCCAACGAATACGCAAATTTTCTTTAATGTAGAAGTTGTAATGAAAACATATTTAAAATATGAATGTTTTGGTTACTTAATTCCCCACAATCACAATTGTGAAATAGGATGTGTAAATATTTTGCTTTTATGTCACGTACGGCCTTTTTCTTAAATTTATTTACTTTGAAATAAGTTTTCGCAATACTAACCGCTAATTCTATTTTTTTTCGCTCTAAAGATAATCTAAAAAGTTACACTACAATCATCCTAAAAACCAGATGTCATTACCTTGTCTTCATAAAATTCCCTTATACCACTCCACTGCTTTGCTTGCTGTATTATTGTTAGTATTTTAAACTACTGGAACCATATCTCATTCATATTTAAGAATCTATGCAACTGCTCGAGTCAACGTAGCATATATCTTGCTCATTGTTTTTACTCACCAAAATTTTCATCAATATGCGGTCTGTAGCTGATTTTCTAATGACTGTCATATCAGCTGTGTTACGCGCCAATACCATTTAATGGATTTTGTTGACCGTTGTTCAAATACTACAGTTTTCGCCTAGGCAGCTCATACGGCTTTGTTTAAACTCTGCTACTTAATATTTTATAGTCAGAAATGTAGGAGCATAAAAACGCTTTTCTTTATATTTATTAAAATTATTTTTTGAAAGCTGCAGATAAAATTTATTTTTCTTCCATTTGACAATATAAGGAGTAAGAGAGAGAGAGAGAGAGAGTTCATTGTTATTTGTGTAATCAAATAATTTTTTTTAAACTTTCCCAAAGCTTTACATATATTTAGGAATCTTTTTTAATTACATACATACATACATAATTGGCCATTAAACCCTGTGTCAGTGTTACAGCTTAGCTTCTCGCAGCACTCATGTTGTGTGTGTTAATTTTTATCCATGAGAACAGGGACCTACAGTTTAAAGTCGACTCCGAAGTTTTTCATGACAATCAATTACTCCCAGAGCTTATGCCAGAAGACTGCTGAGAGGTAGTCGCCGAAAGAAATAATTTTTTCATATTTCTTTCAAGATGTCAGAGCTGAGATTTGAACCCAGCGCTATCGTCTTAGTAATCCAACACACTAACCACTAGACCACGGTGACTACGATAATTTTTTAATTAAAATTTTTAAATTGATTGTAAGTTGGACTGAAATTAAAACTGTTTAAATCTCGTAAGATATTTTTAATTAAAATATAATTCTACAATTGTTTGCTGGGTTATTTATATAACTACTGTCTATACAAAAGTGTCAGATTCCTTTTAACAATATTCCAAAAAAAAAAAAAAAAAAATAGTAAAACATCTACTCAAAAAGACAAAATTGTCACTGATGAAACGTCAAGTAAAGACCTGAGGCCAGTTTATTTAGTGTGGGTCCTTATTTTTATATCCGTAATCTACACTCTTTTATCAATAAATTGATTGTATTTGTGCAGTTTTATGTTGATTTGAAATATTTTTGTATTCTCACTGCTCAGTTTCGATTGTATGTGCTGCTTTAATAAATTTAGTTTAACATTGTCAGTTTACTTGCCCTTCTTTCGTACGCAGATGCTACCTTTCACTTTTTGCATTCACCCTACAGAGCCCTATTGTCGTGGTGGTGTATTGTAACAACATTACAAAAGAAAAAAAAAAAACAATTTTCGTGTTTTTATAAATAACCAGCTGCCAAGAAAATTTAAATTAAAATCGGTTTTTGATATTAGATAGAAAGGCATTATTTGATATCAAATGCAAAAATTTAAAAATTTCGAAATAAATTGTATAAAATATATGTTGGCAAATGCTTACTTATATAAAATTATTTTCATGTTGGGGGGGGGTGCGTGGTATAGAGCGCGTGATATAGAGCGCTCGAACAAAAACTCACACGACCCAGGTTCAAATCCCAACAAACGTTAAAAATTAAAAAGTTAGTTTGCGGTTTTTTTGAAATTATAATTTGAAAATAAGAGGTCCCCCCCCCTCCAAGAAGTCCACGTTCCAAGTAACCGCTCTCTGACATTCCACTCTATTCCACCTTAAACTTTGACAATGCAAAATGAATTATTAGGAGAAAAGCGCCACCTATTGGGAACTAGCAGAAAACAGCTAAAAACCTACCTAGCAAAGGCACTCACCGCAATCAACAAGCAACGATGGGGCAATTGCTGTTGATCATTCAAGGGTAAAGGTATAACACTGGCCTTTGAATGATCAATTCACATCAATTTGTTTCATTCCTTAGGCGCTTAATAATATAAGAAAACAAAAATATATGTTCTGTTGTTATAATGTACTGTCCTTTCGATAAAAATTCCAATACAATGCCCAGCATTTAATAAGGGTTTACTCCTGAGTATTGGTCTCAATAAAAAAATGTTCATTATTACTAAATTGTGTTGTTTTTTTTTAGTAGATTTTTTTAATCAGAATACTTATTAATTTCAACGAATATTATTTTGTCTGCCATAGGGCTCCAACATGTCGAAGTTGTTTGCCGTTTCATTTTATTTCTGCTGATATTCTTATGATTTTTAATATCAATTCATCTCTTGTTTGTTTGGCATTTAATCTTTTGCTGATGATTTATAGGATTTCTTTTTTTATGACAGTTCTTAAATGTGGTTTTATTTTATTGTGATTTAACTTTTTTATTATTATTTTTGTTGAGACATTATATTTGTAGTCAATTGTAATAAATATTTGAGTTGAGTTTTGCAGTTAAAATTAATTTCAGTTTTGCTAAAACTATATCAAGTATACTTATACAGTTGGTTAAGACTGATTGTTAAAATAGGAATCCATAATAAATTTTATGGAAAAATTTTTATTACTTTGTGACTGTAAAGTCATAATTTTGTTTGGCTTAAAGATTTGAGAACAATTTTTCTACAAAGTGTTACAAAATAGCTGGAACTAAATTTTATATATTTTGCATCCTTAAGACTATGTTTGCTCAGAAAACTCTGTTACGTCTGCTATACTTTTATAATATAGCAATAAATCAACAGAAACATTTTTCCAAAGTCTCTTAAACGGCTTAGGTTAGATTTATACTGATATTGAGGTAGACATTTTGAACTTACTTATATATAAAAGATATGGAACTACCCTTTGGCATAATATGGTCACATTTTATAGTTTGCCTTGTTGGCAGTCGACCCTTACAAGGACTTGTAGCAATACTTCCTTATAAAATCTGCTACCAAATTTTTTTTTCGAAAGCATATTATCAGGCGTGGACATAGAAACGAGAGTGCAATGCTTTAACTTCAATAAGACACACAGAGTTTGTATCTACTAAATAAGGTGTTACAGAAGGCCCATTTTATGTCAATTTTTATCACTGGATAATGGCATGACATTTAGTTTTGAAATATGATTTCCGATATAACCATAGCGGCTACTAGTTACACGTACCAATCGATCAGAACAACTGTTGAATCCTTTTGCCAAACATCTAGCCATATGGCGTCAATAGTGGCTTGAATGCTGGCTTGCAATGTGTCAAAAGTTGCCAGTTTGTCGGCTTAAACTAACGCAAGAACGAGGTAACATTAAATAGGACTACTTCTAGACGGACAGTTGTCAGCAAAGTGAATTTGCAATAAATTGATTGTTAAGCGCTCTGTATGGCAATTTGCTATGTCTTATTGAAGTCCGATACATGTTATAAAAGTTTAGCTGAGTAATTTATGGAAAATAAAGTCAGTCAGAGAGCCTTCATTGTTACCGTAGTTCTTTGCTCATTGAAGAACAAATAAATCACAGGCAATTTTAATGGATGTAGTGGTGATTCCTTATAATTGTAGAGAATACTTCTGGTTTGTAATGGCCATTTAGGTCTGTATATATGTACTTTTGTTCGTAAAGCAAGCATGAAATAATTTATAAATTTACAAATAATATTGTTTTTGGATGGCTTTAATATCAATTTATTGTAAATCTGAGTTTTGAAATGGTTGCAAAGTTATTACTGCATTACTATTGGCCAGAATGATCGAATCAAACTATTTTCGTGTAATATGTTACTGCCAAACGTGTTTAGTTTGGTTTATAATTTAAACATTAATCGATTTTCAAACGAACAATGCTTGCAGAAATATAACCTTTTGTTATCAAAACTCATGATCGGTTAAGAAAATGAGTTGTATACTTCTTCCATTTTATGATCAGTTTGGACGAAGCTCACTTCTGCTTAAGTGGATACGTTAACAAGCAAAATTACTGTATTTGCTGTAAAGAGCCGCCAAAAACATTGCATGCATAACGACAAGTTTACAACACAACAGATATTAAGGGCCATTATTACAACTTGCCTATAAAGTGTCCGATAGTTAAAGGTAATTTTCGTTAACAGGAGGAATAAAGTGACCTTTAAGTGATTTTGATTATTACAACTTACCTTTAAAATAAAAATTATAAATTTGAAAATACGGCAATAACACAACAAGAACCAATTACACTTGGCATTACATTTGTATAAAAGACACCAAGTGGCAACAACACGCATGTTTACATAAATAAATTAACAAAAGAATTGTATAAATAGTGCACTAAAACAACTTAACAACAAAGAAATTTGTTTTACTTTCCATTTTTATTGAATTTATTTCTTTGTTGACAAAATAAACAAAATATTTTTGTTAATAATTCAACGAGCAAAAAATATGGCAGCCTAAATGAAATATGGTAAGCTCAAACGTTTAAACCTCACGTTAAAAGTTAAAGGTAAGACAATCTTCCCAATAACTTTATCGGCCACTTTTAGGTTAAAGTTTAGTTGTAATAACCAAAAGCAATTTATCTGTCCGATAACACTCTACTTTTAACTAAAGGCAACTTGTAATAATGGGCCTAAAAGTAATACATTTTTACGAGTTATTGTCAGCAAAGAAAGCTTAAGTTTGATTCCTTTACACGCACACATTTTTATTCATATCAGCGATCTTCAAAAACCTAAAGTGATTACTGGATTAAAAGCTGTCTTTCATAGAGGCAATACATTATTTAAAGCTAAAAATACTAATTTGCAAAGATAAAAAAGAGCTGTTCTATTGACAAACTGCAGGAATTTCAAAGTTCTTTGGCAAAAATCACTTAATTAAGCTCTTTTTCATGTATATTTTATATCGAGACTTAAGTAGAAGAAAATTGGTTGGGTTGCAAAGTATTTCTTGATTTAAAAGAATTGCTTTTTGGTGGAATGTAACACAAATTTTAAGTGCCTTTACAAATGTCATTATTAAAGAAAAATATATAAAAAATTTAAAATAAAAACAACAAAAACTATGTGAATGTATAGTCAAGTTAGTCAGGGATTAAACGAAAGTGACAAGTAATTAACTTTTGTTTACAAAAAATATTTTTGTATTGATTATTGAAAATATATATCTTAAATAAAATTTAACTCATTGGCGATAAGTAAATAAAATAAAATTTCCAAGACAACTTAGTAATTTGCCCGTCTAGATAATGTTTTTCAAATACATACTCGTACTTTAAAAACACCACCATCGTTTTCTTAATTAGATGGACAAGATGACAGTCTCTTTACACAAAAATATATTAAAGGAAGAAACGCAAATAATTTTAAACATAAAAGCAATTAACTCTACAATATTACATTTAAGTGAACATAATACGCAAATGGGATTAAGAGCAGTAGAATAATAATGAGGAGAAACTAACAAACAAATATTGAAATAATTGCAAATTATTAAGAACATAAATATTCAAGTAACATTTTATTTAAAGGAAAGTACAAAAAAAAAAAATAGTGGAAAAAAAGACCAGATAAAAGAACGTTCCATTCTATTTAATGCCTTGACAACTGTTTACACAAACACTTACAGTAAAATATGATTATAATACCAAAATATTTGTATCCTGCACGAATCTTTTACTCTAGAGAAGGAATAAATTAATGCACATCCACCATCTACACACACACATTCAGCCTTACATAGGCATTTATAGAAAACTTGTACAATTATAATGATTTACACATACATTTAATAACCCACGAGTATAACAGGATATATTCCTATACTATAACTGTGTCAATTACTTGCTATTTTTCTCTTTCTTTTTGTTTGTTTGTACTCCTGTTCTTTTGCTTATACAATAGTTCGTATGATTTCTAACAGATTTACGCAAAAGTGTGTGCTCTTGCTGTGATGCAAGGGAATGGTGGTTACATTCAACATAATTGTCATCACCATAAAAGAGCACATACAACTTTTTTATGGCCATTTCATTTCACTGAATACTCAAATTAAATGAACATTTTTTTTGTTTTTGCTGTACTTCTTATGATTTGTTTGTTTGCTTGATAGGGTTTTTAATTTTTTTTTTTTCAAGTTTATTGTGATAGTTGTTAAATGTTTTTACAACGAAATAATAAAAATTAAGAATTTCAAATGTATACATATGATTGCACTAATAAGTATGAGTATACAAATATACTTTTGTTTTTGTGATAATCAAAAGAAAAAACTCTTAAATTTAAATATTTCCAGAGTATGAATTCGAATTCCAATATAAACATGGATTTCTTGAACAATGTCACCAAATTGGAAATGCGAAAACTGATGCTTTGCATTAATTTTTTTTAGCAATTTGTCGGATTCTGATATAAACAAGCAGCTCCTGAATAATGCCACCGCATTGTAAATGTGAGAGCTCATGCTCTGTAAAATAAAAAAAATGTTATTCAGGGATTCTTCCTAACAGTGCACTCCTTTTTAAATTCTTTCAGCCTTACATGTACATATATGACGATTATGCTTTTGATTGTTAATACCGAGCGATAAATAAGCCCAATTGCTGAAGAAATTGCAGCATTAAAAACCTGTTTTACCTATACCGAATCAGTATATCTACATCTGATTTTATATAGACGGAGGTGTAAATTTAAAGGTAAAATACAGTCTCAGAATACAATGTAGTCCAAAAGTTCGGATTATCCGCTACATTTGTTTTTCTTTTTTTTTTAAGAAAAACAATATTTTTGGCTGTACGCACAAGCCTGAAAGCAGCTATAATATGAATTTAAAACTTTTTAAAATCCATAATTGGTCGATTATGACTAAAATAATTACCTCCTAATACTGTAAATTTTAACTACTTTTACGATTTCTGCAGTTGCTAAATAATCCATATTCGGAAATGGCAAATATTTGACTATATAAATGACATGTAAGTTAACAGGGTAAACAGTGTCAAAACTCCAACAAAAGTATCTGAAACAACACAACTATTTTACTCCCATTTAAAATGAAAGTGATAGCATTTATATATTAGCAAAAACACACATATGTAATAATTGTTTTTGAGTGGTGGTAAAATTATTAGTGGCTGATATTTACTTTTGGAACTGTCATTTGTTTCATCATTGTATACCCTGTGCTTTAGGCGATAAATATTAAAGGGGGGTTTATACTGTAATACAAGTCGTACGACATGTAACATTTTTGTGTAGAAGAGAATGAATAGAATTGTGTAAACCAGTGATGTCCAAAATTCTCTTTCCCTATCACGCGTGATAGGAAAACAAATTCTGCTTACGTCGAAGTCAAACACGTACATAATAAAAAGAAATATTGTTGCTCTTGCTCTTTCTAGATTTTAGCTTCTCTCGAACATAGTTCAGTGGTGCGATTCAGTAACATATTTTTACGATAATCGCATTGTTTTCAACAGTAAATAACAGAATTGTCGATATTGCTATTCATTATCTTTTGTTTACGATGGCTATAGTGGTAAACTAACGCCAAAAATTTTTATGTTGTTTATGCAGTTGGAAAATCGTAAATTTTTTATATTGAAATTTTGTAGAGAGATGTGCCTACGCTATTAACTAGTTTGTTTGAGAACCATATTTGTGTGTTTGTATACCCAAAGAAACTAGAGGTTTGTAGCTTTGCTAACTTTCTACCCAAAAACTGACTGATTTTATACGGTGCTGCCAAATTATTGCAATTTAAACATAAGGAAAACTACAGTTGTAGACTGTCGATAAAATGTACTTAGTGAATCACATAATCGTTACTGCAAACAATAAAAACTGTCGACTTCTTTTGCGAATATCGTATTGTTAAAAGTTACTGAATCCCGGTACAGGGATTGATAGTGCATATTGTTTGTATAATTTTTATTTAACTGAAATAATTATTAATTATTTCCTCCAAATCTATGTGATCTCGGTACTCCTTTATTCTTAATAGATCGGTCACATGTCTATCGGCCAATCGATTATGAACTTTACTCAGAACTATGAAGAAATAATTATGAAGTTATAAAATGAAATTAATTCGAACATTCCCATTTCTGGGAGAAGTAAGCAGAGTCTTTTCTCTGCTTCATACACAAGCGCAAGTGTGTTTATGTAGTAGTGGACATCACTGGTCTAAACCCCTTTAAACAGTTGACAGATTTGCCAGATCGACGGATTTTTAAATCACTGACTGGATAATCTCATACATATGTTTTATATGACAATAAATAAGTACGATGAGCTTTTAAAATACAGTTTTTAAACAAACATTTTAAATTAACTCTGTTTATCCCTGACAGACATGTGGTATATACTACAATGTTACATACTACAATATAGTGAAACACATATAGATAGGCATATATTGTGGTTTCATTTGACATTTGATCATATTTTATGAAAAATTAAAAAAAAATATTTTCTCTTAACGTTATTCAAAATTAATATAAAAAGCAAAGGGCATTTAATAAACGACTTTCTTCATGTTGTCGTGTCGTGGAGAACGCATTTGAAGAACTTAAACCCAGATTCAGAAGAGTCGGAAGAGGCATGGAGGTTCACATGAAAAACATTAACGTTATTTTTAAAGCTTAATTATAATTAATATAATAAACAGCTGATCAAATGACATTTAATGCAATTTTAGCTCTGTTTATTGTTACTTTGGAAGCGTTTGAAAAATTTATTTTTATTTTTTAGCTGTGTTTAATACAATACCGGCTTTATAGTACGTACTTACATGAACGAACTAGCTATAAACCAGTTTGTTCGATGTTATAGGCTGACACATATATGGGGTATAAACTATCAGGGGTATAAACTATTTATTTTGTAATACAAAAATTATAAAATATATACGTATATAAGTACTTATCCTCTAAAACTTGCTTATTTTTTTTTTATTTATTTTTATTTAAAATCAGCGTTTTCTCTCCACAAACTATCAGCACCAATAACATTAAAGTTGGTCGTCAGTGTTTGCCATAAACATCATCACCATTATCATCGTTGTCACTATCATAACACTATGATTAGTGTCGTATTAAAAGTAAATTTCATATACCACATCAGTTAACACTTCTTTCATTCATGGACATAAAACTAAACAGGATGTTGAAGTAGCAAGAGCAACTGTATAAAACAGCAGCAACGAGAATAACAACAACAGTTCAAATGGCATGTCAACCAAAAAAATTATAAAATTACCGGAACACAAACTAAAGTTTAAAATAATATTAATTATAAACATTTTATAAAAAAATATGATTTCAAAAACAAATATGCCAACAATTAATTTTCTAAAAAAAACCTAAGGAAAGAGTATCCATTATGGTTTAGAAATAATCAGAGATCTACAATATAAAAATCTGAAATAAAAAAATAAAATAATTTTACATTTCTAACGCAGCTACACATACATAATTGACCATTATAACCCTCTGTCAGGGTTATGGCCTAGCTTCTAGCAGCATTCATGTTGTGTATGTTAATTTTTATCAATGAGTACCGGGACCTACAGTTTAAAATCCATTCCGAACAACAGACTATAGAAGCTTTTTCATGGCAATCAGATACACTCAGAGCTTTTGCCAGAAGAGGTAGCCACCGAAAGAAATATTTATTTCTATATTTTTTTTACCAAGATGTCAAACCTAAGGTTTGAATCCTGAGCTTTCGTCTTAGCAAGCCAACACACTAACCGCTAGACCACAGCGACTACACAAGGGAATAGCGAAATATCGAAAGTAAAAAATTACAATTTTGTATAAACAGATTTCAGTGAATTGTTTGCTTTCAGGAGTGTCTCAGAGTAGTCACTTAGATTTTTTACTTTTTTTTTCTTTATATTACAAGAGTAAACAAGCAGCCTGTATTATGTAGGAAAATGTTAATTAAACAAAAATAAATATGTACGAGTATTACGAAAAACATTTTTTCTAAATGAATAAAAATTTTAAAATTCTTTTCAGGATGCTTAAAAGTAAAAACTAAATTTCCATCAATTTTAGCTGTTCAAATATCTGAAAAATTTATATCATTGCTGTCTATGTGAGCGCTCAAGTGCCATATTGCAACTGGCTTTACTTAAAACAGTAGACAGCTAAATGGAAAATATTCTCCTCCCTTCACTCTTTGACCAACACTGATTCGTATAAAACCCTCTGACAATAAGTGCTGTGCTCATATATAAGTAATTGTAACCATAGAAAATTCTCATTTAAACTTTATTTTATCTGAATACAGTTAGAACAAATTATGACACAATTTAATCATTTTAATTACAAATGAACTTTTAGTTGAAAACATATCGCTACTTTATTGCATTATCTTCCTTGAAAATTTAAATAAAAATTTAGAAAACCTTCTGCTAAAGTAGAATAAAATGTTTGCTATTTTATGGGGCGCTTGCAATTAAGAAGCGATATAAATTGAGGTTTAAATTACTTTATTAAAAACTGTGCTTCAGTCATACAGTTTAATAACATTTAAAATACATGAAATAATTTGGAAAACATGTTAGAAATAGATTAACAAGAAAAAAGTTCCAACTTATTTTGGAAGAGAAGGTTTTCATATAGTCTGAGTAATGATAAAAGTAAGAAAATGATAAAAGATTACTAATTTGTACTACACAGTCATATGTATTGTATTATAAGAAATGTTTCTTTTGCTTTTTAAAGAACTAAAATATGATTTAAATTCCGTATGCGACGTTATTAAACTCTGTAATATGGAATACAAAGACACCAACAAATATATAGTCGATTGTTAGAAAAGATAGTCGTATGAACTAGAACCATTTGCCATAACTGAAGGAAAAAAAAACTTTACTTGTGAGTTATTTTATATAATAGAAGACAACAATATGACAACAAGCCAATATAGTACTACAAGTAGCACTAATACAGTAGAGATCGTGACTATAAACTATTATGCAGTCTTCAATAGTCGTTGAGTGTATAAGAATCTAGCAATAAAGAAAGGTTTTTAAGGCCATATTTACAGCACCTAAATTCTCATCTGATTGTAACATATTATAAATATTACAATTCAGTCGGCAATAATTTTGAAAGTAGAAAATATTCTATTTTCAACTGAGCTCGTGCAAAAACAATAAAAACTAAATTAGATTTGTAATGAACTATCAGAGTCTATCTGTGTGGTGTAAATATAGCTTTACATACATACACACATAACTGGCCTTTACAACCCTGTGTCAGTATTACGGCCTAGCTTCTCGCAGCACTCATGTTGTGTGTGTAAATTTTTATCCTTGAGTACCCGGACCTACAGTTTAATTTCGACTGCGAACGACAGA
Source organism: Metopia argyrocephala (assembly GCA_963576795.1). Lineage (NCBI taxonomy): Eukaryota > Metazoa > Arthropoda > Insecta > Diptera > Sarcophagidae > Metopia > Metopia argyrocephala. The sequence continues at coordinate 204,180,092 of OY756208.1, read as the reverse complement.
CTTGAGAAGCTTGTTCATGGCAATTAGTGACTCTCAGAGCTTTTGCCAGAAGACTACATACATACATACATACATAACTGGCCTTTACAACCCTGTGTCAGGATTACGGCCTAGCTTCTCGCAGCACTCATGTTGTGTGTGTAAATTTTTATCCTTGAGTACCCGGACCTACAGTTTAATTTCGACTGCGAACGACAGACTTGAGAAGCTTGTTCATGGCAATTAGTGACTCTCAGAGCTTTTGCCAGAAGACTACATACATACATACATACATAACTGGCCTTTACAACCCTGTGTCAGGATTACGGCCTAGCTTCTCGCAGCACTCATGTTGTGTGTGCCAATTTTTATCCATGAGTACCGGGACCTACAGTTTAATGTCGACTCCGAACGACAGACTTGAGAAGCTTGTTCATGGCAATTAATTACTCTCAGAGCTTTTGCCAGAAGACTGCTGAGAGGTAGTCGCCGAAAGAAATGTTTTTTTCATATTTCTTTTTTTTTTTTAAGATGTCGGAGCCTGGTGTCGAACCCAGGGCTCATGTCTTAGTAAGCCAACACACTAACCACTAGACCAAGGCGACAGTTTCTTTTAATACAGGTATAAATATGGGAGGTTTCGTTCATAAATGCATCACAGAGGCATACTTTTGCAACAGAATAAAAGAAAGTGTACATCTTGTATATACAATGTTGTGGTGAGGGCACCCTATATTTGTATAAAAAATTTCAGAATAAAAATTGAAAGCAGCTTGATTTCAATCGCTAAATGACGTGATACAGGGCATCCGTAATGCTGCGGGGAATATTTTTCAAACACATTTAAATATTTTCCAAACATTGAATTATTTAAAATAAATTATAAACGTCTCTTTTTAGTGACGGATTGTATTTGTGATTATATACCTGCGTTTACGGAGTTAAAATTGATTTCTAAAGCATAAAAATATGGATAAAAATCTGATTCCGAGTGGCATTGAAGTCGATGATAAGGCTGACTAAATTAATTATTAAGCTAAAGCAAACTGATAACAAAATATTGCAAAATTCCTAAAAATATGCTAATAATTCTGTACATATTTTATTTTTAAGAGGAATATTGGTTATTGTGTCCTAAGTCGGAATTCACTTTACAAACATGTTTTATATAAATTTTTAGTAGAAGATGTTTTAATACTTTTTTATGTTAGAGCTTATTTTCGCTGTTTACCTATTAACTAACAATTAATTAAATTTATAAATAAGTTTTTGTATAATTAAGATTTCAAATTCATATCAAACTATTTTTTGTTTCATATTCTGGTAATATTCTGAGTTTTATATAAAATAATAAGCAAAAAAATTGAAAAGAAGATTTTGCTTTCAAACAGTGATGTCCAAAATTCTCTTTCCCTATCACGCGTGATAGGAAAACAAATTCTGTTTGCGTCGAAGTCAAACAAGTACATAATAAAAAGAAATATTGTTACTCTTGCTCTTTTAAGATTTTAGCTTCTTCCCAACATAGTGCAGGGATGGAGAGTGCATATTTTTTGTATCATTTTTATTTAACTGAAATAATTATTCATTATTTCCTCAAAATTTATGTGACCTCGGTACTCCTTTATTCTTGATAGATCGGTCACATGTCTATGGGACAATCGATTATGTACTTTACTCAAAATTATGAAGAAATATTTATGAAGTTATAAACAGAAAGTAATTCGAACATTCCCATTTCTGGTAGAAGTAAGCAGAGTCTTTTCTCTGCTTCATACACAAGCGCAAGTGTGTTTATGTAGTAGTGGACATCACTGTTTTAAAATTAGTTACAAGCTAATATTGTTCTGATTATATTTACCTTTGTCGTTATTAATTACTTTACAAATTTGTATCTCTTTAACGGCAAAAATTGATTTTAATAACTGTAACGTGTTTAAATACGTTTCCCACCATCTGATAATATGTTTGGTAAAAGCGTTAATAATTACACAAGTAACGTGTATGAGTACTTTGGAAAAAAGGGTTTAAAATATCACAAAAGCTGGCAAATGAGACCAACCATATCAACGGTGTCATAAACATCATTATGTATTGTATTATCTTTACCATCATTAACGTTTACAAAGGAGTAACATATGTATGTATGTTTAGGGCATAATTACAGTGATAATTTTTAAAATTAATTAAAGTTTGAAATACTTCCGAAGAGACTGAGAGAGAAAAAGAGAAAGAGAGAACGTGAGAAGTAGGAGTCGCTGGGAGACTCATACAAATGAGCGTATATGTACATATGTATGTATGTGGCTATAAGTATTGTGTTAATATGGTTTTAAGCCATATTTAAGTGTTCTAAACAACATTTTAAATAACAATTAAATGGTTATTGTTGTTGCATATTGATTATAAATATGTAAACATTTAATTGCAAATTAGTGGCAAATTGTGCTACAAACAAACTTACACACATTTGCACATAATCGCAATTTAGTTTACAGTTTGGTTTATAAAAATAGCAGCTCCGACATCTTGGAAAAAAAAATAAATATAAAAAATTTAAAGAAATTCTCAAGCTCATGATCTATTTTTAAATAAAAATCATTTACTTATTTAATTATCGATATTTCGCTACCCGTACGTGCAGCGTCTTCAGGATTTATTTATTTATGAAAAAATTATTTCTTTCGGCCACTACCATTCAGCAGTCTTCTGGCAAAAGCTCTGAGGGTAACTGATTGCCATGAACAAGCTTCTCAAGTATGTCGTTCGGAGTCGACTTTAAACTGTGTTGTTACGGCAAGTCGATTAGGTGGCAAAATATTTAATTTATAATTGTTGTAGACAACAGTTAAATGGTTTTTTTAATACCCACTAAAAATAAAAACTTTTTAAAACAAGTTATCAATTATTATTATATCGAACAAGTAGGGCCCAATTTTTTGCTGGTTCGGGTTAACTTATCATTGACAATGTCTTAGAGTATAGGAGCGAATATAATCTTTTCGTACGATTCAATTATATAAAATATTAAGTGGCTTAATAACAGCAAAAAAATTTCAGATGCAATATATGTCATACGTCCTGAAGTTTCAGTCTTACCTACCTCACTGTAGGCGTCGATCTTTAGATTCCTTTCATCCACTTATCCAATTTTAAATAAACCTTTTTTAACTTGACTTTCGCCCATAATTTTTGAGTTGACTGCCCTGTCCCTTCAAAAACTGTCTAATTTAAGGGAAAATCTAGACACAGGAACGTCTTATTATACCAACTAATACTGATATGTCCTTGTACAGAGCAGACCATGGGGGACATATACACGAAAGTGCTTTAGAACAGTATTATTCATTTTTCAGGTTTCAAAAATAAAGTTCAATGAAACACTTATAACAGTATGGTTTTGTTAAAATATGTATTTCATTATATTGCTTGTACCTGATATGAGGCCATTCAAATAACCCCCTCTACATTAGTTGCAGTAGTCAATGTTTTTGAGTTAATTTTCGTTCACTTTATCTCTACGTTAAATTGAGTAATTTTGGATTTCAAATGCCCCCATGTTAAGATATTATCTGAATTGTCTGACTACATCCTTTAAAAAAGTTTTAATGGCTCTAAGTTGCATGACTTTGGTGGCCAACAATAGAAAAAATTACACAATCAGTGTATTTCTTATGAAAATTTCGCCAATAATGGTCTGAATTGACGGTAACAGTTTTTAAGCATAATATTCAAAAAATATGGCCCAATGACATCTCCAGACCATAATGTTCGTCGAACAGACATTTTGTCTGATTTCAATGCCTTTTCGACAATCACTTCTGATTTTACCGAATCATTTTGGGAGAATTTTTTGTTATTAATTTTTGTTTAATTAAATTTTTTTTTTCTTTTAATGTGTTTAAGAAAAGTTGTAAAAATCTTTTTTTTTTCTTATATATTGAACACAACTTTAAATATGTATATAGTCTTAATAAGTGAATATTATTAGACTTGATATGACTACAAATTTAAGTAATTCTGTATGTTTTCATGGGTATACATTTTAAGGATTGTCTCTTTAATTATCCTATATTTTCATTTCATATAATTAATACTCCTTCTTATATGGAATTGCATTTCATTGACGTAATTTCTAATTAAAATCGTTATTTTATTACAGCGTTAGGCAGTGTAAGTGCTATTTTAATGGCTTTATAAAAATTTAGAGCATTTTTTTTTTATTTTCTACAATTAAAACCAAGAAAATATACCCCAAATTATTATTGTTCATTACACTCCCTTTTGGGCAAAAAGAAAAAAACATTCAACTTCCTCGTGTTAAATATAAAAATTGAGTCCTCAGAATATTTTTAAAAAGATATCAACATACTTGTGATACTATTTTGGATAAATATGTCAGCAGCTAAAATTTCTTAACGTTATATTTAGTTAAAGGTTTTATATGCGACAATTCAAAAGATTTGAGAAAAATAGAATTGAATAAAATTATCTTCCTAATGGTCTGTATATCTAAACTTATATCCCAGTGTTATTGGCATAATTTCATTAAAATAATTTCATGATAATTCATCTTCTTAGATCAGAACTAAATTGTATTAAACGAATTTTATTTTGCAAGGATTTCTCAAAGAAAAAAATGACATACTTCAAGGAGTTATACACCAAATGAGCAGAATATGTTTTCGATTACAGCTACAGTAGCACGATCAGAGTTTTTAGTGACTTTGGCCTTCACATCAAGATCATTTTCGAAAATATTTCATTCAGTATAAGGACACAAAGCCAAGATTAAATATGGCGTAAAATTGTTATTCGAAATATCCTCTGTAAAGGGAGAATATCTTTGCCATCAAATGGACGAAGTGCATGCATGATAAACTTTACGAAATCAGCAATTTTTGTGATAATAATTTTCAACAACTTGCCGCTGTAGCTGTAGTGTAATGAAATGTCAAAATAAACTAAACAAAAAGCAACTTTCAGCAGTTAGAACAGTTGTTAAACAGAGCATTGTTGCCAATTCAAAATTATGAACCCCTATAAAATACATGCTTTCTTAGTATTTAAAACAGTTATGTACTGCTCTCAAAATTTTTAAATGATCTTCTCTGACTTGGTTTTAGATAACTATATCGGGTATTGAACTTTGTTACCAAATATTTAGAGTAAAACTAGTCAGCCATGTACAAATTTTGACAATTTGTATCGCATTTCGTAGTCGACTTTACGGTATATACATACGTATAAAACTTTTTTAGTTTAACCTGTAAATAGAGGTTAATTGCCACGTGGAGGTTAATTTTAAGTATGTGTGGTAATAAATTAGGTAAAAATGTTTACAAAGACTACGAAATAATTCAATTATTATTATTATTTTTTTTTGTAGTACTTTTCAGGTCAATTTTTTTATAAAGCGTTTAATGAGTAGTATGTATAAAAGTTTTTTTTAGCTCTTGTGCGTGAGTGATAATTTTGTTGAATATTTTTTTTTGTCGGTTTCTCTTTTAAAATTGGGTTACATTTTTGTAAACCGTTTATAACCTGTTGACATGATATCCATTGACTCATATGTGTTTCAGCTAATGACGGCATGTTATTTAAAAGTAAACAAAGCTGAAAGGGAGGAAGGATATCGTTATTTCTAAATAAAAATAAACACAAAAAGGTTTTTAGAGCAAAATTTAAATTTTAATTCAATTTGTTTATATTTAAAGAGTTTTACACCTCAATTAATGCCTTTATTCCTGCTTTAATCTTCCAAAAATATATAAAATAATTATTTTGTTTTTATAAAATTATGTTTTTTTTAATATAACAAATGTCTGTTTTTTTTTCTTTGTAACCGCAGTGCTACGAAATGAAAGAAAGGTATGAAGCCTCTGGGAACTATTTATCAATTGCTTCTGGTTGTTCGTTACGAAATTAATTGCTCAGAATTGTACTGTAGTTTTCTACATAGGTATGTTAAAAGCATTTTATTGAGTAATATAATCTGTTTTGAGTTTTATATACTGCCTTCAAATTTTCTCCAATTTTTTTTTTGTCCCTAGAATAAAAATTGTTAATTTCATCAAAATAATAAATTGTTTGCAGTTTCTTGAATTTGGCAATAATAATAATTCTGGAATGAGGTAGCATGCACATACATATGTGCAACCTTGCATTGGCTTAAAGCAAAGAATGGTTTTGTTTGGGATTGATTCACTCCGATACCTCCAACCAGAGTGGGCAAGCAAACAAAACATTTCGCAAACGTCACTACAAAGTCGTAAACTTTTCAAATTTTTTTAATGGTATTGTACATGAGCAAAACTAAAAGAAATACTTTCTAAATGAGAAAGAGCGCAAAAGAAACAATTAGCCTTTCGCTCTTGTGCTTGCTTTGTTATTCCGTTACATTCGTATAATTTGCTCTTTTTTCTCTTCTTCTTTTCTTTTTCTTCTCATTAATTTTTTGTTGTACCTACGCACATTTGAGTTAGTGTATTTGTAGTGCACAAAACAAAAACAATATACAAAATTAAATGGGACAATCGTTCTCACTGTTTCTGTTTGGTTTTTGTTTTTGTCATTGTAAAGAACTAAACAAAATGAGATCAAACGTTCAGTTTTGTTTATATTTCTACTCTGCCTCCAACCGCTTTATATTCTGTTTGATCTTGAGCTCTTGTAGTCTAACGGCCGTATATATAATGAAAAATTAGCAACTCGTTAGTATATGGGACAAAAAACTGGCAAGAGTATCACCCACTATAGACTAATATACCCTCTATTTGATAACTAGTTAGATAATCCAAAAAATTAAATACTTTGTATCTTTGAGTAAGAATTTCCCCGTATTGGGAATTGCTAATTTCTTATTATTATATTTTTATTATTTATTTATTTTTGCAAACTACAACTTCTCCAGGCTTTTATAGAAGTCGAGTATATCGCTAATTGAAACAGACATGATCACAAGGGAATTTATTAGATTCTTATTCAATACTTGTAGCCTGGTTTAATTTCATGTCACAAAATGTGGTCTCAGCTTCCTCAGAGTTTATGTCACGATAGATCATTTGTGTCTAGTATTCATATATCATATTCTCACTCAGTACAAAATGAAGCTCTTACCAATGGTTAAAAAACTTATTGATGGAACACCACTGGATGTAACCCGTGGTTGTCATAGGACGAAATTGATTCGAAGAACTTAATAGTAATTGTGTTACTATTCAAGAAGTGCTCTAAAATAGTCAATTCAGCTTTTAGAAAAACTGGATATTAAATGAACATTTATGACTTTGAAACAACTTTGTTTTGGTGGGTAATGATTTGCATTGCTATTAAATTGATTAAAACAATTTTCAAGTATTAACAAGCAGCTTTTTTAAGTAGCCAGTTTTTATTAAATGTAATGCTTCTTCTATCTTCTAAAAGTTTGCATTGTGATCACTGTACAGCGGTTGTATAATTTTTAGTTTTTTTAGAGACTGGCCAACCATAACGAAATTAATTTTTTCCAGAATATTATTTTGCAAATTCTGAGTTTCAGCTGCAACTCTTATAGTACTCTTAAATAAGGTTTGATATGATATATATAGATAGAAATTAAAAATATAACTCGAAAGTAATATCAACTAACAAATACGTTTCCTTTTGATAAAATCTTATTAGAATTGTCTAATAAATAGGCATGAACTCTATTTTCTAATAGATTAGCGTGAAAAAATAATTTAACTTTTGCTTAAAATGTTTTATTAATGATTACAGGCTTTAATAAATTCTGATTAAATTGTTTTGAAAGTATTTTTTTTTTTATTCCTTTTTTATATGTGTATGCCAACCAAATATTCGTAGCTTTAATTTATTTTTGTTTAAGTTCTTAATTTTCGCTTTTCTTAAAACTTTTAGTAGAGTCTTTTTCATTAAAGCAGAACTTACTTATTTTGTATATAATTATTATCAACAACACAATTAAAACTACATATAAATACATACGTATTGTGTATGCCCCCGCATACAATATATTACCAAGCACATACGTCGCATGCAACATGTTGCTATATAATTAAATTATTATATTTTCCTTTACAAATCCCATAAGAGTATACATTTCTTCGAGAATGTCTATCAAACATATGTTCACTTAAATCCTGTTTATAAATTACTAAAAAGGGACAATAATAAAACAGATTAAAAATAGAAAATATGGAAAAGGAAAAAATATTGTTATACAGCCAGTTATTATAATTCGTAAACCTCTCCTAGAATTGCTTGGTGTAACAATAGATGGAGTATTTGAATTTAATTTTCATGTTTATTTGTTTGTCTTGATTTCATTAGTAAAATAATCCTGTACTCAGTGTCACTCTTTTTTCTGTACATTGCTCGGTGGGCACCATAACACTCACTTGCACAAAAGAATCAACTCAAACGAGAATTTTACAGTACTCGTTAGTGTGACCAGATTTTAAAATAAATTAAGGCTAAATCATAAAATAAATCATGTAGAATAAGGCTAAAAAAGATAAGACAAAAAAACTATGCATAACAATAAGGAAAAACGCTAACATACATAAATAATCCTCTAAGTTTAATGATATTTAGAACTAAATTAGAACGATGGATTTACTTTACTATTTTTTTTTATTAAAAAGAATTTTATGGAATAAATTTTTAATAATTTTTTATTTAGACTCTAATATTTTCCCCAATTTTGTTTGCCCTTTTTGACAAATATTAGATTGAAACAACAATTTTTGTTTGATCAGTTAGCCTTAAACAGCACCAATTTCTCTATAATGAAGTTTGTACATACAGTGACTTTTGATAATTTACTTAATAATATTTAGCATATGTTGAAATGATTTTATATAAAAGTAGGAGTTTAGTGATGAAAAGAGAGGAGGAAATGTCATATCTCTCATTTTCCTTTCCTATAAACTAATATGAATTCATTTAATCTATGCTTGTACATACATATATCGTGGGTATGGACTTTGTTAAACGATGTCATAGTAATATATTATATGTGGGTATTAGGCAATTTTTAATTAAAAATCGAGGAATACCAAATACTTAAGTCTAAAAAAGAGCTAAAAATTTTCAAGCTTAGTCTAAACCACAGCTAAATTTAGCTTTAAAACAGCTAAAACGGTCACACTGGTACTCGTACTCATAAAACTTTAATACTTTGCATTGAATCTTTTGTTGTTTTGTGTGAATCTTTAATGAGAGTCATCAAGTATAAAATCAAGTACAAAACAGAGAGAGAGAGAGAGCGCGGGAGAAAGACAAGTTCGAATTATATTGCTATGGCATGAAGAACAATTTTAATCCTTCTTACTGTACAAAACAAATCGTATGTGAATGTGATGGTAAACAATTTTTAATGCATAACAGAGTAAAAGCATATAAATGGGTGAGTAAACCAAAGTGTTTGTGAGTGAGTGACTGCGTGCGTAAAACTCATTGTTGTATTTGTTAGCTGATGGCTATATTTAGTCATTAGAAAGTTAATTTAATTTACTCACTACTCAAACACTCATACAAGGTTGTTTTGATTTACACATACATACATTTGTATGTACAGGGCATTTACAAAAAGTGTTATTTTTATGTAATTTTTTAAAATTCTTACAAAAAATTTTACTCAAACTTTATAAGTTCTTTACAGAAATATTAAAACAAGTTCGTTTTTTTTTTCATAAAACTTCCTAAATAGCCTATAATTGAGCACAACTGTAAGCATGCATAAAACATAATACTCAATTAAACTTAAAAAAAGAACCAATACTGAGGCTCCCATGTGTTTCAGTTTCAGTGTCACTACATATGAAATCTGACAAATAGCCATTGGCTATAAAAAATATATCTATTTTTCCCTGACTTTTTTTTATTAAAAATAAAAAAGTAGAAGCAGAACTAGAATCAACTGCATAACAAAAACAGCGTTGGCTATTAAAGTTGTCGTGAAGCTGTCCATTTGCTCGCCCAGAACTTTACATTTGGGACGTAACGTTCAGCTGATTTTAAATGCAGCAGTCCACTTTTTTTAAATGCTAAAGTTACGATCACATTGGGTAAATATTAGACGAAAAAAACGTAACCACTATTTTATGAAAATATCTTCTAATTTTTTATTTCTTAAAGTTTAGTTAATTATATATTTTTATATTAATATCGTTTTTAAACAAATTTTGAAGAAATGTTTACATAAACAGAAATATTTGTATAATATACTTCAAAAAAATATTGGTTGCGTTTTTTTCGTCAAATATTTACTCAATGTGACCGTAGCTTAACATTAAACGAATAAAAAGTTGTTCTCTTTTAGGCAAACATTTGTTTCATATTTTATGTAAAATTTTTTAGATACTCGTGGTATATTTGAAAGAGGATAGGCTAACGAGGTTTTGGTTTTCTGTCATTTTACAAATTTTATCTCGAAATATAAATTAAATTTTTCTCTACAAGTTTTATTTACAGTTCTTATTTGTCTCTGTGATATATATTATGGTTTTTCAGAATTCACAAACGGTGCCAGAGCAATATATTTCGGTGTCGAGGTATTTGAAGCCAAATGTAAATAAACTTGGGTTTCAGGATCTTAAACTTTATACAAACATACTCGTATATAAAATGGATTTTTGTTTGTTATCCACTATGAAATTTGAGGCATAATTTGGTAGGTTTAAAATTGGAATAGTTGTCATTATTTCATAAAAAAAGTAGCGGGTCTGGCACCTCTTTTCAACTTATTAAGCGAAAGTAAGGAAATTATCACAGAGTAGTCGCCGTAGTCTAGTGGTTAGTGTGTTGGCTTGCTAGGACGATAGCGCTGGGTTCAAATCTCAACTCTGACATCTTCAAAAACAAGAAGTATGAAAAAATTATTTCTTTCGGCGACTCTCTCTCAGCAGTTTTCTGGCAAAAGCTCTGGGATTAATTTATTGCCATGAAAAAGCTTCTCAAATCTGTCATTCGGAGTCGACTTTAAACTGTAGGTTCGGTACTCATGAATAAAAAAATTAACACACACAACACGAGTGCTGTGAGAAGCTAGGCCGAAACTCTGAAACAATGTGGCAATGGCCAGTTATGTGTGTATGTAAAGAAATTATGCTCGTTTATGTATTTTTTTCACCAAAAATAATTACAGGCCACTATAGGCGTATTAAAAAAGTGTTGAGGCTAAAAATGAGAATTAGAGGTTCGATAAATTAAGTATTAAAAATGAGGAGCAACGTCTGCTGTGTTTTACTAGTTTAATATAAGTGCTTTCCTATTATTTCTGCCTCTAAGGATTAGTGTTTATTTTGTGCAGTTCTAATATGTCCTCTTGTTGTTATTGTCTCATTAGTTTTAAATAAATTTGGGTCTCAAGATCTAAATACGCAATAAGATCTTTATTGTTAGCTCTACATTTAAGAATCTGCATATGATTTAAGCATGTCTAATTTGAAAGTTATTTTGGTATTTCAATTTAATATTAAATAATCGTAGGAGAGCATAATACCTCAGCTAGTGAAGTGTGTTTAAAAGTGAAGCTAATTGTAGAAAACTTCAGATTCCATGACCCCAGTTATCATAAACTTTTTTATGTACACTAACCTGTTATTAATGCCTTAAAGATGAACCTGAAGAATTAAACAGCATATCGCTTATCGATAATAAGTACATGTACAATGTATGTATGTCTCTTCTTATTCTTCTATATAAGTGGATAAAATTATTAAAGTATTTTATTAAATTTAAAATCATACAAAAAAAAAAAAAAAAACAGAAAAAAAACCCAAAGTTGGGTTCAACAAAGAGCGAAACATTTTAGCATCCAGAGTATTTTGTGCTGTCCTCTTAATTATATTTTTATTTTCAACTACTCGTATGGACATTGTGGGTCAGTTGCATGGCAAATGATATTAAAAGTTTACATTTAAAAACACATTTATTGAGTGGCGCGGGAGGCAACACAAAAAATGAAAGAAAGGAAAAAAAACAATGAAAATAATGAATAAAAAACTGTATAAATAAAAGTGAAAAATACTCGAAGCATAATGGCTGAATAATTTAATCTCAACCATCAACAGCAATAAGTACAACTTTATAACAACATTGTGGTCCCAACTACATTGTTTTGGGAATATACTGAGAATATGTATCTACTCGTATGTGTATATCTATATACATACATACAAATGTAAAAATAATATATTGTTAAAAATCTTTTTGTTGCTGTTGTTGTTGTTTACATCAGCTAACAGAATGATATTGTAAGGCTGGCCAAGTAATTACGATGTTAAAAGATGGGAATGCTGAAATAAAGAAAAAAATTTATTAAAATTAAGTTTCATTTTGTATTACTATACAAGGGCTAGTTAAGGGAAAATAAAAGATCACATTTGACTAATAAGGTGTAGAAAATTTTTTAATAATTTTAAGAAATCTGGGTTTTTAGAACGTCTTTAAAATATTAACTATTTTGATTTCTAAATATGTAGATCAAAAACTATTTTTTAATGAACTAATATAGCAACAACATCTTATAAATAAACAAAACGTTTCAAGGAATAAGAAATGTATCCATTTCCTGTATTAAAATTTCAAAAAGATTACTTGTAAAAAAAAGAATATTTATTTCGTCATGAAACGCCCTAATTAGAAAAAACAACAAAATTCTATAAAATGAATGAATTTATAGGAAAATTTTAATTATTTATAAAAGAAGAAAATGACGTTAGAGAAGTAATAGCAAGCCAGTCGAACTGAATATACATGTTTTCGGTATTGTAACTATAAAAAAATATTCGATGACAAATCTGTATTGAATAAGCAGCGACACAGTTTGTAGCAGTCGTGTAACAATAAAGAACATTAATTAACGAACTTTTAAATAAAGTGTTATTTATTAATTTGCAGTTAGAAACCGAAAAACTAAACGTTTTAATTGAAAATGTTAATAGAAACAATAAGTTTAGACAGGTATAATGTAAGAACTTAAATATTTTTGATTAATCCTGGAAGTGCTTTAATCAATTTATTAAATTCTTAATTTTGCTAACTCTTGTCGCACAACTACTTTCATACGATATTTATGAAAACTTTTCTTTCGTATATGGACGGGATTAAAGTTATTTATTTTATGTAAAGTCATTATTTCATCTACTGATTAGATATTAAGCCAGATAAAAATTATAGAATGAAAATAAAATAATTATTTAATTAGGCTGTAATCAGCATTTACAAATATTTTTTAAAGTACCTGAAAATATGCAATTTTTTTTACTATATTTCTCTTTACAAACAATAGTAGACTTCATGCTGTTTTAATACGGTAGATACGTTTCAGAGAACACCATGCACAAAAAAATGATAATGCATTGTATTGAGGACTTCACTTTCAAAGTCTTTAAAAAAATTATAATTCTGTACAATATAAAAAGAAAAATTTGAGTTTTAAAATACACTTGACAAATTTTTCAAAATTGAAACAATTTGTGGAAGCACTTGTCATAGGTTTTTTAATTCTATCTGTCTATTGCCGATAGACATTTAAATAACCTGTTTCTCAAACTTCATTTAAACTTCAAGTTTTATTTAAGCGTATGCTTGCTTTTGTAGTCACCGTGGTCTATTAGTTAGTTTGTTGGCTTAATAAGACGAGAGATCCGGTTCAAGCTGCGGTTCAGGGCTCTGATATCTTGAAGGAAAGAAATATGAAAAAATATTTCTTTTTGCGACTACCTCTTAGCAAACTTCTGGCAAAAGCTCTCAGAGTGTCTGATTGCCATGAACAAGCTTCTCAAGCCTGTCGTTCGAAGTCGACTTTAAACTGTAGGTACCGGTACTCATGGATAAAAATTGACACGCACAAAATGAGTGCTGCAAGAAACTAGGTCGTAACCCTAACACAGGGTTGTACTGGCCAATTATGTATATATGTATATATACTTGCTTTTGAAGATCTAAAATAAATTTACTCACACGATTCAAATAAATGAATTTTTAAAATTATGATTTTTACTTTTACGGCTCATTCTAAGGATGCTTGATGCTTGACTAAAATCCTGGCAGTATTTCAATCAATTATATAATCAAAATTAAATTCAAAATTTACGACTCGGATATATAAAATTATTTTGTCTTAAATGGCTTAAATTTCAAGAAAAATCATCAAACTAAAACCGGTAATTTTATATTGACAAAATAATCTCATAAAGGGATCATCTGTCACATAATTAGCTGTAGAAAGTTTAATTAAAAAAGGATTATAACGACACAAGTATAACGACAAAGAATATTAATTAAAATTGCAAAGAAAACTCACAGCATGTATTGCCTTTTAAAATAACTTCACTACACACATACATACATATGTACTTATTCGCATTCGCACTGTATATATAAAATTTTTTTTTGAAAAACTCCATTAAAGGCTACACTTGCAGAACAAATAAACACGCTTTACAAATATTTCTTAGCAAATAGTTTATGACGATTATGCATCGATGAAATTAATATATTATTGGCTAATGCAACACTGACAATCATTATTGTCATAGAGGCTAGTTGTAGGGCTCTTAGATGTAAATAAAGGGACAAAAGGAAATGTTTGCTGGTCTTGAAAGGCTTCTATTAATATCAGTTTATTTCCTTTACAGTGATAATATGGCTTTGTAGAAAATAGTAATGTTTCATAAGAAAATAAGCAACGAACTTTATTGCCCTAAAGATGGGCTGTCAAATTTTTTTTTTTTTTTGAGAACTAGTAGTTAGTCCAAGAGCATTAAAATAGGTGCAGTTATCAATGGACGTAATATAAAAAGTCGATTTCAATTATTGTCTACCCAACAGTTTTAAAAGCAGAAATGTACGCAATTTAAATACGTGAAGGAGAATTTAAAGTGTTGTTTTTAACTGCGTGAGAAACTACTGACAAAGACAACTTTGATCTGACAGTTTTGCTCAAATCACTATTCAGTAAGATTTAGCAAAGTGTTGATGAATTAAATAGTGCCACAGCAATGCTTTCTGATTTGATAAATTTACTTGGAAGAAACAAGTTGGCGTGCTCATTCGTTTTTTTTTTATTGCTGCAGTAACTGATCTCTCCATGGTCTAGTGGTTAGTGTATTAGCTTACTAAGACAATAGCTCCAGGTTCAAAGCTCAACTCTGACATCTTAAAAAAATGAAATATGAAAAAAATGTTTCTTTGGGCGACGACCTCTTAGCAATCTTCTGGCAAAAGCTTTGAGAGCAACTGATTGCCACGAACGAGCTTCTCAAATCTATTGTTCAGAGTCGATTTTAAACTGTAGGTCCCGGTACTCATGAATAAAAATTAACACACACAACATGAGTTCTGCGAGAAGCTAGGCCCTAACTTTGATACAAATTGGTAATGGCCAATTATGTATGTATGTAACTGATCTCTTTTGCACTGAATTTGATCTTCTTGACTTAAAATCATCAACAAGACAACATTGCTGATATAGCGTGTAGTCTTAAAAGATACTGCGAAGCACTCGTATCGGCTTATTGTTGTTCTCAACTTGTTACCGCTTGCCTTTAGACAACTACATCGAACATTTGACATAAAATATTGTCAACTAACAT
Organism: Metopia argyrocephala; assembly: GCA_963576795.1. Taxonomy (NCBI): domain Eukaryota; kingdom Metazoa; phylum Arthropoda; class Insecta; order Diptera; family Sarcophagidae; genus Metopia; species Metopia argyrocephala. Next base: position 204,164,508 of record OY756208.1, on the reverse strand, counting down.
ATCATGTGCAAGACTTGAACTCAAGTGACCATTGTTGGGATCAAATTTTGGCAGGCTCATTTAAAATTTGCTAAAAATTGTTTTCGAAGAATTATTTTTAGTTTTGAAACTCATTTCTGTAATCAGCAAAATTACCACTTATATGTTGACAATCCTTAGGTCGTTCACGGATCCCCACAAAATTTATTGAGAAAATCAAAACTTTTAGTGTAAAAATGTATGAAAATAAATATATTCAGTAATGATTCAATAAATTATGAACATAAGGAAATTCCTCAAAATGATTAAAGGAAAAACCATTTTTTTCATTCCATCAATATAGAGTTTTGTCTACAATTTTTTGATTTTTCAATTCAATATGAAAATAGTTTTGATGTTTCTGTGTGTCTTAAGCTACGGTAACATTAGTCAAGTTTTTGACGAAAAAACGTAACCACTATTTTTTTTGCATATATTATGCAAATATTTCATTTTATGTAAACAGTTATTCAAAAATTTTTTAAAAACGATATTAATAAGAAATAATATTTTGACATATAATTCACTAAACTTAAAGAAAGTGTAAGAGTTAGTTTTTCCTTACGACCTTTCGCTTTCGTCGTCAATTTATTAATGATTTTATTTTTTTCAAATTTAAAGACTTAAAAATTAATCATACAATTCGATATTTTTTCAAAAGACAATCAATTCTATGTATACTTATAGAAAAGAAAACAATAACATTCAGTAATATAATATAATATACATTAATCTACAGTCATTAAAAATAATCTGTTACCATTAACCTTGCTACAAAAGGTTTCGAAATGTGTTTTGAATTAAATTTTTCACCGAGATATGTTTCTTAAAATGCATTTCAAATCCAAATTCATTGCTATTTTGTTAGTTTATGTCAAAAATTTAAATGTAAAACATTTTTATTATTGATTTTAACAAATTAGGTTAAGCTTTATTTTGTCCAAAAAAAAAAAACAAAATTTAAAATGAAATAAATCAAAAATTCAAATTAAATAATTTATTTTGTAAAACAGGTCAAATGTAAGAAAATTTTAAAACTTTTTTTTTACTCAAACAATAAAAAATAGATTAAATTTATAAAATTGTAGTAAACATCTCCTCTATATACTTTTATCTATACATTTATTTATTTATTTATTGCAATTTAATGTTTAACTTTAAATGGCAATTTGTTACAGTTTGCTTAAGTTTGCCAATTTCCGTTTAAAAGCAGTATAAGATTTAAAGTGAAAATCATAGGAGTGCACATGTAACACACACACACACACACATACACATATATTTAATTTAATATTTGTTTTAAATGTGTAGGTATATGTGTGTGTAGAACTAAAAATAAAAAAAATCTAAAAGGAATTGTAGAATTGAAATAAAATCTAAAATACAAATTAGTTTCCTTGAGATCATTCATGCGTTACAAACGTTTGCAGTCAACAAATTCTTTTGTAAAGAATTTGCCATTTTTTTGTTTTTTTTTTCTATTCAACTGTTTGTAACATATTTGGCTCTCTCTTTCTTTTGGCCAATATATTGTATAGCTTTATGTTGGCATTTACTTTATTTTTTTTGTTTTTCTTTTTTAACCAACACATGCAATCCTATGCACTTACGCCCCTTATACGTGAGCTGAAAAAGAGAAATTGAAACAACTCATCTGCAGCACATTAGTTTTAACCTTTCTTTCTTGGTATAAAACTTTCCTTTTAATGGTAATAATAATACTAATATTGATCAACATCATGATCATTATCATTATTTTATGTGTAATACACATGATTATGTTCTTTATTAAAACTGTACTGATTTTAATGTTGGCCTGCATTTGAAAGATGTTTGCTGTACAAAGAAAACTAGAAAATCAACAAAGAAATCAAAGAAAGAAATTTTTGGCAAAAAATAAAAATAGAAATTCTTCTCTTTGCAACTGTAATCAATAGTTACAGTTACACCTTCTTAAAGATTTTTGTTTCTTTTTTATTTTTAAACAAACAACACAATGCCAATGAACCATGTATTGTGCCAAGAATTTCATTTCTACTTTTTAAAGATTTCTCATATAATATTTTTATCTTTATTATTTTTATTTTTTTGTATGTTTGTTGCCCCACTGTTACGTTTTGTATGTGTATTTCCGCATCCGAGTGCATTTCCGCTATTGAACAACTGTAACTTTAAGTGTAGCGTTTCCGTTTTCAATTCAGCTTCGTTGCTCTTTTTTTTACTGCTAAAGAAAACGAAAAAAAAAAAATTCCCCTCTATGACCTCTTTTTTATATTTTCGCTCATTTTGATGTTAAAAAATATTTGCAAAACATGTGCATGAATTTCAAGTTTCAAGTTCTATGTTTTTTTTTCTTTTCTGGTAATCAATGTACGCAATTTAGAGTATTTGGGTGTGTGTGTGTGTGTGTTTTAAGAAAACCATTCTAACGGTCTGTAGTTAGTTCAGTTGAGTTTCCTTTGGGTATTCAATTTCCTAGTTTAAGATTTATTTTAAAATATATATTTTTTCCATCTATTATTTCAGTAATTGTAATTTATATAATTTCTGCTTTGTTAGATGCACATTTCTAAGGTTTTAACATAAAGAATTAATGAAAAAAATGCATTGAAATAAAAGTATAGAAATTTTATAAGTACGAGGGAAGTTTGAAATTAGCAATACTATCGCTTAATTAATATAATTTTCCTCAAGTTCCTCAAAGTAATGTGTTGCAACTAAAATTGCACCTTCATTCGAGTGAAAACGTTTGCCAGTAAGACATTGTTTCTAGATTTGGGAACAGATGGAATTCATACACATATAGATAATTTTCCATTACAACCCTGTATTAGGGTTACGGCGTAGCTTCTCGATCACTCATGTTGTGTGTTTTAATTTGTATCTATGAGTACCGGGACCTACAGTTTAAAGCAGTGATATCCAAAAATCTCTTTCCCTATAACGCGTGATAGGAAAACAAATTCTGCTTACGTCGAAGTCAAACACGTACATAACAAAAAGAAATACTTTTACTCCTGCTCTTTTTATATTTTAGCTTCTCTCCAACATAGTGCAGGGATGGATAGTGCATATTTTTTGTATCATTTTTATTTAACTAAAATAATTATTCATTATTTCCTCTAAATATATGTGACCTCGGTACTCCTGTATTCTTAATAGATCGGTCACATTACTATCGGACAATCGATTACGTACTTTACTTAGAATTATGAAGAAATAATTATGAATTTATAAACAGAAATTAATTCGAACATTCCCATTTCTGGTAGAAGTAAGCAGAGTCTTTTCTCTACTTCATACACAAGCGCAAGTGTGTTTATGTAGTAGTGGACATCACTGGTTTAAAGTCGACTCCGAACAACAGATTTGAGAAGCTTTTTCATGACAATCAATTACTACCAGAGATTTTGCCAGAAGACTGCTGAGACGTAGTCGCCGAAAGAAATATTTTTTTTTTTCATATTTCTTTTTTTAAAGATGTCAGAGCTGAGATTTGAACCCGGCGCTATAGTATTAATAAAATAACAAACTAACCACAAGACCACGGCGACTACAACAGGTGGAATTCAGAGGGAGATAAATCGGGAGAATAAGATGGGTGGTAAAGCAAATCGTCCATAAATTCGTTGAATTTTACAATTTTTTTAAATTCTTCTGTGAGGAGATGCGTTGTCTTGAGAAAAAAATTTTGTTTTTGTGTTGTGAAACAGATTGTTTTTCTGGAAATTTTCAAACTCAATTCATTCAAATGTTGCAATAATATTTCGAATTAAATGTTTTTGAAAACAGTTGATTGAAAACCTGCTCCTTGAACTGTTTGCTCTTCCTGTGGTGCTTTTCCAGCAGCTTCGGTTCATTATTTGAAAGGTTTTTTGCCTCTGTAATGAATTCATACTTCATCAACACTTCTGAAACGATGCTAAAGTTTAATTTTATTTTATTTGAATTAATTTAAACAAGCTTTAAAAATGTTTAACTCTTCTATTGTTCAATACCATATCATGCGCTTTAGCTATGATTTCTGCCACTGTTTCTACGTTATTCATTGTCAATGCTTGTACGACCACGTTTAAATTTAGCATTCCAATATATGGCTTGACACAATTCACTATATAATTAAGAATTGCTTGTTCCGATAATCCTTCCTTATGTAAATATTCAATCATAGCACGAGCTTTTAAATTTGTTTATTATAAAACAAAATTGTAGCGCATCTTTTAAACACCTGTTTTTTATAATAATGATTTGCCTGATTTTAATGATCAATATGCATTACTAATGTCAAGGTAAAAATGGTGTATACAGCCCTCGTATAAAGAACAGTATATCACAATCAGAAGAGTAAAAAAAAAATCGCATGTAAATACAGTGGTAAAAAATAACTCTGATACCAATTATATTTTTTATTCTGAAGAAACAATTCTTTCATATTCAGAGGACCTACCAAAGAATTCAAATCATAATTTAATTTTAATTTATATAAAAATCCTTTTTAAATTACAACAAAGTATTGTTTGGAACCACTGTCTTTATACGTTTTTCTGTCTATACTGAAACGTATATTTATGTTGTTTCGATTATTTCAACATTCCTTGTGTCTAGCTTTAGATAAAATTTTTGGGTTAGTTTTAAATACCCTCTCTACCCCTCTCAATACTCTTTATATGTGCATTTCCATATTTCTTTTTGTATATACTTAAATTTGGCTCAAAATTTGTAAAAGCGTTGATATGAGTACTAGAGTTTCTGCATGTGCTTAAAACTACAATTTTGTTAAGCTTTTTTTGTCCCATTTACTCATCCCTTATTTTCATCACTGTTTTAAGTTCTTTTGCCAATTCTTGTACGGCTGGTTACATTTCAATGTTTTATAAATTTTTTGCCATGCAAGTACATGTAGGATCCTTAAATAAAAAGTATACCAAAGACAACAAAGTAGAGAACACAAACACACTTTCCAACAACTACAGTATAGATTTCAATAAAATTTAGAAAAAAAAAATGTTTCTCTTCCTTAAAAAAAGTCTGTATGTGAAAAATATATTTTGAAATCGTACAACTTAAGTACATACAGATGCTTGTGCAAGCGGCATTTAGTAGAATTGGCCATTTGTGCATTTGTTGTGCTTCACTGCGTTTGCCTATTTGGCATGACACCATATAAACATACATACACGTGCTGTTAAAAGCTAGCAGAGGAATAAAAATAATACATTGTAACAATAACCAATATAATAATAAATGAATTGTAAGAGACTTTAATTCCCAGGCTCGCAACGGTGACTTTATCATTACCGCTTGAAGTCTCAGTTTGCTGGTTTGATTCTCTCTATGGGGAATTTTAAACTATATTTTTAAATAAATCTTTGACATTTCTTTACAAATGGGTCTAAAATTTTACAGAATGAAAATAAAAATGACAAATAAATTTACAGTGAGACCTCGATTATGTGTGATGCGAATAACTCTCAACATCCTTTATTCGGGAAGGTTGATTTTATTGATTAATTACACAGTGCTACACCAAAAATATGCAGTGGTTCTGAGCAATTGTTTTAGTTTTTTCGATCACTTCTCAAATATAGTGAAATACCCGTATTCACGAAATTACAATTTCAAAAAATCTTAAGTTTTTTGTTTTGAAACCGATTTTCAAAAATTTATTTTGAATTCAAAGATATTAGTTTTATCATGATATGGTAATGATTTATTCGCATGCCATTGCATAGTTGTTTCCTTAAAAGAGTATGTAGCCTCTACATTACTGCATTTGTCTTTTCTCAGCTTAATCGTAAATGTTTCCCGTACTTCTCTCCAGTTGTTTCTCAAAGATTAAGTTTACAAATAAAGGATGGCCAAATTTGAGGTTAGGACGCAAACAATTTTGTTTTTTTTTTTACTAATTCATTTTTTTTGATACAAATGTAAAGTAGAAGTATAGGAATTAATAATAGAATATTATTTTTGGCAAATGTTCACCTATAGCACGACGGTAGGCGATCGCTTTTTTCACAAAATTTTTAACCACAAAGTTTTCAACAAAGCTTCCCTTATTTCGTCAATGCAGCATCGATTTTCACCTTTGACAGTGTCAGTTGTTTGTGGTTTGTTCACGTAAACCCGTCATTTAAATTGCCCAAGAGAAAATAATTCATCAAAGTTAAAACACAAGAATAAAGCGGCCAATGACCACCTGGAAATATCTCATGCAGTAACCGAATTGTTTGGCCGACTATGTAGGTTGTGGTACTGTCCTGCTGAAACTAAAAGTCACTGGCGTCAACTTTGTGGACACAAAAAATCATCATTATCATATCATAGTTAAAAATGAATTTTGTTGAAAAATGCGCTGTTTTTGTTCAGTTTCTCAAACATCATATATACAAACATTCCACGCAATCAATGGTAGTGTAGTGTTCCATGGTTAAAATTCCTTAACTTTATACAAATTAAATATCGAAGAATTTAAGTCGGTTTTATTAATTTGACGACTCAACAGCAATTGCCTCATTTGTCGGTGGATGTTGAATGTGAGTGGTAAGCGTCTTCAGTAGGTTACTTCGCAGAAGGTGCCGATGTACTCCTGATCATTCGTTTTTGTTTCCCTTATCTTTAAACTTCAGCATTTGACATCCAATTTACTTCCTTAACATTAAATTTGCCTATCCTGTACTTGGCTAGTAAGGTGACCATATCATTTCGAGAAATTAGTCTCTGACTTATCTCTCAAAATTTTACAGTGTGGCTGTGCCCTAGAAAAAGTGATAAATTTAATTAGATCAAAGTTAATTTCAATGAATTTTTTTGGTAATCAAGAGAGAAATGATGTCCGTGAAGGAATACTACACTAGCAAAACTGAACATATGTTTTCGACTCCAGCTACAGTAATCTCATCAGAGTTCTTTGGGTCCTGTGCATATTCAAGACTAAACATCAACTATTTAACTCACACCTTTCAAGAAATCACATACTGAAATTATTTTTCTTTCGTATGTATGTAATACACTTGTATGAGTTAGTCGAAGTGAAGTCAAACAACAGTTTCTATCATATTCTCCTTTTCTTACCATAATTGCAGTTTTTTTAATTTTCATCTATTTGGATGAAACAGACTTACAATTTTATTTTTGTTTTTGCCCTCCTATTCCATTTTATCCACCTTAGTCAACATCGACGACATGTACGACTGTAGCCGTGGAGGTTAGAATGCAGCACCAGAAGCGAGCGCTTTGCATATTAAGTATATGCTGAAAACTCGCATTCGAGCCCTAGTGTGGCTTTCTTGCGCACTATAGAATGAAACGGAATAAATCGTAAATTGTTAATAACAGCTAGAGAACAGGCAGTCGTAATCCCAGTTATTATTATTACAGAACCTGCTATAGGTACTGCATGTTGGGAAATAACAGCAACATGTAATATTGAAATTGCCTCGTCGAATTTGACTTCCCTTTCCTTTCTTTTTTGTAAAATAGTAATTTTATTTTCTAAAATTTATTTTATAGGACTTTACATCTTTTACGTAAACTTTTGTGTTGTATTTTAGGGGACACTAATCCTCCAATAGTTTGTTGCTTTTTCTCCTAACAATTCTTAAGTAAAACCAAATATTTTAAAATTCAAATTCTGTTGCATTTGAACGTCCATCAATTTGAAGAATATATAATAGTTTTCTCATTTTAGATGCCATTGCATTAGAAATTGACTTTTTTATTTATTTGTTTTCGAAAAATCTTATTTTATTTTTTTCTTCATATAAGAATTTTTTCTTTTGCATTTCTATTTGACTGTCATTTTTATTTTCTCTCTATCTCTCTATTTGATTTGAAATTTAAAACAATCATGTTATTAAAGTTTTCTATTTCTATACAACATTTTTTTTTGCTTAGTTTGTAGTTTATTTTATTTTTTTATTTTTCTATTTTTTTTTTTTTTTTTTTGTTTAAAGAAAAGTAGAACTCATGTCTGAAATTCAATTATCTGCTGTTTTTTAAATGAAGTTTATTTATCTAAAAAATTTCCATCAAGTTTTTTTTTTCTATGCTTTTAAAGTTTAGAATAAAACTAAAAAAATAAAAAACGACTGAATGGTTGGTTATTCAATGATCATTTTAAATCAAAACTCTTGTCAATCTAATAAAAACTCTATGACAAGTAAGGAAGAAAGAAGACAGAACTGTTTGAATGCGTTTAATGATTTTTATGCAGTTGGTGACAGAAGTACTGAGTGTTTATTTACTTCAAAATTTGGTTTAATTGTATATCTGGAGTTCGATTTTTTAGATTTAGTGGCCGAATGTATCCATAATTATAGTCGGCAGTCTCTAAGATGTTCGGAAGGGCTTTTCATAGGGCCAGACGTACTTGATTTCTTTAGAGTATATAACGATTAAGTGGAATCGGGTAGTTTGAACTACTTTCTGTTTCTTTTTCCTGGCGTCCGAGATACAGAATCAAGTTATTAGGGCAGGAGTTTTTTACGGTCTATTGAAGTTAAGAATGCCAGAATACCTTTTAAGTTGGCTGGTGGCGTCACTCTCGGGATTGAGGAATCTCTATAGGATTTCTTGTTTTACTTTTTCTGCCTTCCCCGCTTTTCTCTTCCTTTTCTTTTATTTACCAGGACTGCAGTTTTTCCAAGATGTTTAAAAAAAAATTTTTTTTTTCATCTACAAACTGTTCAATTTCATCGATTTTTATTTTCTAATTGTTAAATAGGAGATGCCTCCTGTAGTGTTTATTGGACCTATATGGGAAGAGGTTAATTACTAATAAATACATTTTTTTCTAAGACCAGTACTCAGAAGTAAACCCCTATTCACGCAGTGTATTGTATTGAAATTTGAATATCGATAGATATTATATTATGCGTATTTTTGTTGATAAGACAAGTTGCTGTCAATTCGATCAATCAAAGGCCAGTGTCATACCTTCACCCTTGAATGGTCAACAGCAATTGCCCCATCTGTAGGTGGATGTTGAGTCAGAGTGGTAAGCATCTCCACTAAGTAGGTTTATCTGTTATCTTCCCCGAAGGTGGCGCTGTACTCCTGATAAATTTTTCTATTGGTGGAATAGACTGGAGTCTCTTGGAGCGTTTTCTTGAAGATGGACTTCTTGGAGATGGGGGAAACTCTTATTTTTAAATTATAATTTTCGAAAAACCGCATATTATTTTTTTTTAATTTTTTTCCTTCGCTGGGATTTGAACCTCGGTTGTTTGAGTTTCAGTGAGAGCGCTCTAACCTCTAAGCCAAGACCCCTCAAATTTAATGTGTTCGATTTTTTCTTTAAACTAAAAATTATAATTTGTATAAAAGATTGATAATAACAGGTGAAAGAATTAATTAAGCGAGAGAAAAGTATAAGTTTCCAAAAGATTCGTGATCTAGTTTGTAAGTTTTCTATTTTTAAATTCTTAGAATATTTTTTTTTATTAATTTTGGCCGAAAAAATCAGCTTAAATCAAATCCATGTTCTTGACTTGTTTAAGACTTCAATGAATATTTTTTTTATTAAATTTTTTCATTGTTGTTGCATGGAAAGGAACTTTATTATAATCTTCTTAAACTATAAACATTCTTATTGAGTAAAACAAAGTCTGGGATTTTCCCACAATATTTCTTTTTTTTTCATATACAAAAAATGTATTTTTCTTAAAAACAGGAAAATTTAACATCTTCAGTCACACGCATACACACACATGTAGGTCTTTTGCAAATATTTGTATTTCCTGAACAGATAAAAGTAAAAAAATAATGCAGAGAGAGAGAGAGAGAGGGAGAGCAAAAGATACTCAAACCATTCAAATTGTTTCAGTCAAAGATTTTTATTTTAATTTTTTTTTTTCATTCTTTCTGCTGCAGGGAGAATATTATAATTGCATAGAAATCCTTAATGCAAACAGGACTAAATAAGTAGAAAGAAAATTTGAAATTAATGTGGCATTTTGTAGGTAGACTTTTATATCTACAAAGAACAAAAAAAAAATGCATTCTAAGAAAGTCACCGTTATGGACTTAAGATGTTTTTCTTTAAAATGTAATGGTTTAAGATATTCTGGGTATAATTTTATTTTATTTTTTTTATCTTTGCATTTTTGTCTTAAATTAAAAATAGAAAAAAAGTAAACTGTAGAAAGAAAAAAATATAAATCCTGACAAATTAAATGTTTAATACAAAGGCATAAGAAAGAATTTTCAAATTACATAATAGGGTGCTACAAATTGAGGGTGTTAGTAGAATAATAATAATTATCAATTAAAACAAACCGATATAAAATATTTTGTTTATATCAATAAAAATAAGTTGAAATTACCGAGACCTGTTTTTTTATTTTAAATCGACGAACAGAAGTTTTTGAGGCTTTAAAACAAATTGCAAATTTGGCCAAGATAGGTTTTAAATGGATCGTAAAAAATTTCATAAAATACTTCAGTTTGCCAATACTATCATACTTATAGACAAGCTAATTGTCTATCTGATAGTATAACGCGTTGCTAAGAAAAATTACCAAAATTTTGACATTCTACAATGTATGTATGTGGTTATCTATTTTTAAGTTTAATTTAAAATTAAATAAGTCTGTTTATTTTGGATTAAAATTTTATTTTATTATAATGCCTGAATTGTATAGCCGCCGTTGTCTAGTGGTTAGTGTGTTGGCTTACTAAGACTGACATCTTCAAAAAAAAAAAAAGATATATGAAAAAATTATTTATTTCGGCGACTACCTCTCAGGTGTCTTCCGACAAAAGTTCTGAGAGTAATTGATTGCCATGAAAAAGCTGCTTAAATCTGTCGTTCGGAGTTGAATACCTGAATTATGCTATTATGTAGAAAATATTGAGATATAAGTGACAGTCTCTGGATTGGTTGCAGCTGTTGAGTTCTTGTGGAAGTCTGTGAAAACTTTTTGTATATTTCTGATGTTACATCAAATGAACATCAATCAACAAATGGTGGTTTTTAAAAAATTATCCACAAATTAAATTACTTCTTTCGTGACTGTGGGTCGATTGATTAAGAAGAGACTGTGGTTCACTGTATTTGCCAGTGCCCATCCCTGGCTCGACGTAGATTTCTTACATTAGGATCTCCTTTTCTCGATATCTTGGCTGACCTATTGATCCTGGACACTAGATCAAATTCATTAGGCTCTGGTTTCCAGCATAATTTTCTGAGGAAGTAGTGCTTCTTGTGTGAAGCTTCTGGCTATCAGGGCTTTCTAACCTCATGTGGTACCACAACGGGCCGCTATGCGTGCTCAAGTGTGTCTTGTTAGTGCAAGGCTGCCACTTCCTTCACTATCCTATCCACAAAGTGACGATTTTTTATGATAACATACCTTAACAAAAATCCGAAAGTGTCAAATCGTATAATATTGGTATCAAGAAGCCGTCGAGACAAATAGAGAAATTATACATACATACATACATAACTGGCCTTTACAACCCTGTGTCAGGATTATGGCCTAGCTTCTCGCAGCACTCATGTTGTGTGTGTAAATTTTTATCCATGAGTACCGGGACCTACAGTTTAATGTCCACTCCGAACGACAGACTTGAGTAGCTTGTTCAAGGCAATTAGTTACTCTCAGAGCTTTTGCCAGAAGTCTGCTGAGAGGTAGTCGCCGAAAGAAATATTTTAATCATATTTCTTTTTTTTTTTAAGATGTCAGAGCCTAGTGTCGAATCCAGGACCCTTGTCTTAGTAAGCCAACACACTAACCACTAGACCACGGCGACTACATAGAGAAATTATGCAACCGGAAATTTTTTATATAACAACTCTAGAACGTAATGAGTGCCAAACAGTCATTTTAGCTTTCCAACTCTTGGATTCACCCTTCTCCACAAGTGGCTATTTTACTCTTTGCGTTGCAATTGAGTGAGAGTTGAGCTTAATCACTCAAGGAAACGTCGCTTGAAAAGTTATGTGAACGATCAGCCGATTTTAATTGTTGCCTACGTTTATTTTGTATAGGCAAAAGTACTGAGAACGCAATGCAGTCGATAAATTTGTATTTTCCGGCACACATTCAGTTCTCATCCGTATAGAGAAAAAATATAAAAATGGCAAAAACACTATAAGATAGACCGTAATTCTCTTAAGCTAAAATTTTGGATTTTTGAAACAGGCTAGGTGATAGAATATATGAAATTAAAAAGTTTAGAGGTAATAGACATGAAGGTTTTAAATTACAATAAGCGTTCAAGAATTCTATTCGTAGCCAAAAAGTCCTGAATCAAGTTTATAATTTTTTAGCAATAAACCGATATTTTGGCCAGTAATTACAATGCCATGAGGCTAAAGCTCATCTGTAACACTTCTAGACTCTTCAAAGCTTTTGACAGGCATGACAATTCCTTACACAATGTGGTGATTATGTGAACCATAAATTTTTGAAAATTGGTCACCAATTTTGAACATATTCATATATGGAGAAAATTTCTGAAACTAAATGAAAGACACTTCAGATGATAAACACTTTGCAGCTATTAACTTTGCCAGACAGTCAGCTTTCGACCACTATATTAATAACATTTTAATAAGAAAAACAAAAAACACCTCTTAGTTTAGCCACCTTTTAACGTTAAATTTTTGTGTGGTATGTTTACAGGCGTAGGTGTCCTTTTTTTACATTTACATGGGTATGGGCTGTATACATGTCATTATATACCATTGGAATGTTGTGTTAAGAAAAAAGAACGAAAAAAAAATACGAGAAAAATACACAAAACAAAAGACGGTTTCTGTTTTCTTAAACGACACAAGAAACATAAGCAACTGAATTACAAGAAACTTGAAGATTACAAAACGACAAAAGAAAATAATAAGAAATATATAAAGGAAAAAGCCAAACAACAAAAACAACAAATCTAAAACATATCTGAAATATTAAACAGAAGCTGCAGCAGCCGAAACAACAAAACAACAACAACAATAACAGGCTTTTAACAAACACTCCATCTTCATCTAATGGCTAAAGCAAAGGCTGGTACAGAGTCTGCTGCCACTCTTGGCTCTGACTCCAATACTGACTTTAGCTCCTGGCTTTTTATTATCAAACTTTAAGTATTTTATAAAGAAGTGGGTAAATATAAAGTTAAATAAATTTACTATTACTGTGAATAGCTGGCTATAAGTATATGTATGTATGTATGTTTATGTCTGTGATACACTGAGAAAAATTAGTAACGAAAAGTGTTTTTGATCACATGATTTTGAAACTAATAAGGCCATTAGAGAACGTAAAAAAGTGGTTTTATCTTTTGTTTCACATTTATATCGGTCTTGAGATATATATACTTTTTATGAGAATTAATATCCTTTAGTGAATATGTATAGCCTTCGACCCACGCTACGAAGGTCACCTTAGAATTCGTTGTGTTATACATACATATTGTCTTCCAACTTCACACCGTGTTAATAGAGTCCAATATTATTTTATGCACAAACTTCAGCCACTGCTTGTTTGTATTGTCTGGTGGGATTCGTTAATATTAAAAATTTAAAAACAGTTATTATTTAAAAGTAGTTCTACATACAGACATACATAATTGGCCATTACAACCCTGTGCCAGGATTACGGTCTAGTTTCTCGCAGCACTCATGTTGTGTGTGTTAATTTTTATCTATGAGTACCGGGATCTTCAGTTTAAAGTCGACGACGAAAGACAGATTTGAGAAGCTTTTTCATGGCAACCAATGACTTTCAGAGCTTTTGCCAGAAGACTGCTGAGAGGTAGTCGTCGAAAGAAATAATTCATAATATTTATAATAAGATGTCAGAGCTGAGATTTGAACCCGGCGCTATCTTCTTAGTAAGCCAACACACTAACCATTAGACAACGTTGACTATTCAATTTTTTTTAATCTATTCGAATTAAAAAAAAAACGCGATGCTTTCAATGTGAACAAATTTAAACGTAAATTTCTATTGAAAGTTAAAACATTTTTTTACAAATACTTTTTTTCTCACAGTGTTTTGTAGGTCTCATTGATATTTATGTAGGAACTCTTGGTATGGATAGACACGCTTTGTGTTCTAAAATTCAATTTTCCTTCTTGAATGATGTAAGCCATGTTTACTCACTGTTTATAATAGAAAAAACAACACACATACTCACTCTTAAACATTCCATCTCACACTTACCCACTCTCTTACTTTAAGAAAAGAAAAGCTGAGAATATAAATAAAAAAAAAAAATTAAGAGTGAGTTTTTTTTATTCTTATTATTCTTCTGCAACTAAAATCAACTAAAGCATATGTTTAACTTGATTATATATGAGAAAATCCAATATATGTATGTGTGCGTGAGTATTTTTGTAAAATCCTAAAATCATAAGTATGAGTTAGAGAAAAAAGGTAATGCTTTTATGTGCGTGTCTAACCATATGGTATTTATATCGTATGTACGTTTGTATGTCTATGTCTGTAATGTTTTGCTTCTGTTTTGTTTAAGTCTCAAAGGAATCTTTTTATTTTTTCGAGTGTATGTGTGCTTGTGCTCGCTCGTTGGTATTGTGTCTCTCAAACAAAATATAGCTTTTGGGCTTGAAATGTACAAAATTTTAAACTCTTTGCAAAATCAATTTTAAAATATTCTTCTTGAGCTACTACAAGTAAAGAGCCTCAACATCAAATATTGTCGCACAAGTAGTTGCAAGCAGGTAAATTGTTACAAAAAGGCACTCGTACATATATTCTTACATTTACAAGCAGATAAATTATAAATTACTTTTGCAAGATGATAAAAAAGAGTGGCATACGAATGTTAAAAAGGGCCTTTTACATTTCTTTGTTATTTTCTCTGAGTATGAAATTTTAAAAAACGGGCTGCTTCTTCTTTCTAAGCATACAAATAATAGTTTATAATGTGACATGTTTTTTGTTTTATTTTATAAAATTCATAAAATCTTATCAAGTTTAGCATATTTTCATTAAGTTATTTTACCATTAAGCCATTTTAACAAATTTTTCCGTTGATCACTTTTTTACATTATTTTTTTATAGTAAGAGGAGATCAATGGGCTAAAGCTCTGCATTTTTATAACAATTAAAATATATTACAAAAGAATATTTTGGTTTTTTAAATACTTTTCAAACCAGCAGGACATTAAGAAATTTCACAGAACCAATTTTTGATTTAGAAAATAGAGAAATAAGTTTGATTTGTAATCGAATTTTTTATTTAGTTGAAATAGCGTATTACATCAGATATATGATTCAGCATATAAAAGCTATAATCTTAGAGCAGCATACGAACTGTGGGACCTGTTTCTAATTACATACATACATAACTGGCCTTTATAACCCTGTGTCAGGATTACGGCCTAGCTTCTCGCAGCACTCATGTTGTGTGTGTCAATTTTTATCCATGAGTACCGGGACCTACAGTTTTTAATGTCGACTCCGAACGACAGACTTGAGAAGCTTGTTCATGGCAATTAGTTACTCTCAGAGCTTTTGCCAGAAGACTGCTGAGAGGTAGTCGCCGAAAGAAATATTTTTTTGATATTTCTTTTTTTTTTGAAGATGTCAGAGCCTGGAGTCGAACCCAGGGCCTATGTCTTAGTAAGCCAACACACTAACCACTCGACCACGGCGACTACCTGTTTCTAATTAGGAAACCATAATTATGTTTGTCTACTTGTCATTATGTCTCTTTGATTTATTGGAACCATCATTTCACAACTGGTTCTTCAGAAATGAAAAGACCCAAAGGAAAAGGTTTTTTTTTTATTTTGAGACTAGTACTCAGGGATAAACCCCTTATATATGCAGTGCATTGTATTAGAATTTTGTGGCAAGGACTGTACACTTATGATAGAATATACATTTTTGTTTTTTCTTATATTACTATGAAGCGCCTTAGGAATGAGACAAATTGCTGTAAATTGATAATTCAAAGGCCAGTGTTATATCTTCACATTTGAATGATCAACAGCAATTGCGCCATCATTGCATGTTGATTGTGTGGTGAGTGTCTTTGCTAAATAGGTTTATCTGTTACTTCCCAATAGGTGGCACTTTTCTCCTGATAATTCGTTTTTTTTGTTGACATTGGTTAAGGTGGAATAGAGTTGAATGTCGGGGAGTGATTTCTTTGTAGATTGTCTTCTTGGAAGGGGGGGGGGGGGCGTCCTCTTATTTTTAAATTATAATTTTGAAAAAACCGCAAACTAAATTTTTAATTTTTCAGCTTCTCTAACTACACTAGCGAAAACTGAGTTTTAGAGAATGATAATGTTGAAATCTAGAGAAAAGTTTAAGGGGGGTTAGGCTCCAAGGAAAGCAGGAATAACATTGAAACAAATAAATGCCACGTACTTATTAAGAATTCTTTAAAGTCCGTGTTTAAATAGAATTCAATGTCTTTAATTTCGTTAGCAAAAGAGTTTTTTAATAGATTATATTGTGACCATACAACTGTGGTAGATGCCAAATATTCTAATATGTAGGAAGTATATACAAAAAATCACAACATGCTGTTGATTGATTGGAGAATGAATTGTCGAAGATTGTCATTGGTTTCAATTTTAAATGATAAACTGAATACAAATATGTTATCCGCAAAGTAGGTGACGACCATTAACTAACTGTCTCAAATATGGTGAAGCTTTTAAAGTTTTTTTCTTTATTTTTAATATAAATTTCAATTTTTAAAACGAGTGTTGCTACATCGTTTCGTTTATTTTTTATTTTTTATTTAGTGCCCTTTTAAAACTAAACCAGGCTCCTTTGATTGTGTTGCTGAGCAACTGCATGTTGCACAGCTACACACTTTTGTAATAATATTGTTTGATTTGCACATACACACCCGTGCAACACAAACATAAATACTCTTCTAAAAAACACATACAAAGTATTTGTAAAATTAAATTAAAAGTCTGTCACATACACAGCCATACATACATCCACACGCACGCATACATATCTCTGGCTCGACAAGTTAAAAAGCGGACAAATGAATTTATTTTTCTTTTCTTAATATCCTCTGCACAAATACATTCAAGACAAAAATATAAATTCTTATGTGCTTATATGTCAGAGTGTGTGTGTGTGTGTTTGCTTATACCCTAAGTAAGTACATTATTAACAAATGCATCATGTTTGTCAACGTTAACTCTATTGGTCGTTGGTCTAATAAGTTGTATGAGGCATTTTTAAACCATTGCTTTAAATTAAGGATATCCCAATTAAGTTGTGATATCGATAACTTGAAAATTAGGAAGAATTTAATCTAATAAGGTGTTTAGGAGCGTAACAAACGAGTGCTTGCATTTGAAAATAGGAGTTTTAACATAAACGGAGTCAAACGCATAAAAAAAAGAAAAACATTTTCGTTATGAAGTCATTCTTACCCAGAAACAAAACAAGGAAAATTTTTTGTTTTAAAATCACAGTATTCTCGTTGAATATCAAGTATATAATTATGAGATTGGAATTTAATGTGGTATAGTGGTTAGAGCGCTTATACAAAAACTCAAACGGCCCAAGTTCGAATCGCCACAAAGGTGAAAACAGAAAAAGTTAAGCTACGGTCACATTGGGTAAATATTTGACGAAAAAAACGTAACCACTATTTTTTTGAAAATATATTATGCAAATATTTCATTTTATGTAAACATTTCTCCAAAAATTTTTTAAAAACGATATTCAGCAAAATTATTTTGATATATGTATAATTAATTAAACTTTAAGAATTGAAAAATTAAAAAATAAATATTTTCATAAAATAGTGGTTACGTTTTTTTCGTCAAATATTTACCCAATGTGACCGTTGCTTTAGTTTGCTGTTTTTTTTTCAAAATTATAATATAAAAATAAGAGGTCCCCCCTTCCCTCCAAGAAACTCATCAACAAAGTAACCGCTCCCAGACATTCCACTCCATTCCACCTTAACCTTTGACAACGAAAAACGAATGATCAGGAGAAAAGTGCCACCTATTGGAAAGTAGCAGATAACAGCTAGAAACCTTTTTAGCGAAGGCACTCACCCCGTAATCAACATGAAACTATGGTGCAATTGCTTTTGATCATTCAAGGGTGAAGGTATAACACTGACCTTTGAATGATCAATTCACAGCAATTTGTCTTATTCCTAAAGCGTTTAATAATTTAAGAAAACAAAATATATGTTTTGTTGTCATAATGTACTGTCCTTTCCACATAATGTACTTTCCTTTCCACAAAAATCCCAATACAATACATAGCATTTAGTATGGGTTAACCCCTGAGTATTGGTCTCAATAAAAAATCAGTTTTTTTTAGAAAAACGTTATCACTTCCATCCTATGATTGCCACATATTAACTTCAATGGCGATTTACTTAAAAGAGAACTACTTGAGATTGAATTTATCAATGATGTCACGGATGAGTGGAGAGCTCTTTTTTTCTTGCGATGTATTAACGCAACTGTCTTATTTTTTTAATTTTTTTTCAAAAATGTTTCATTCTGTTTTAATTTAGCATTAACCTCTAAAAAATAAAAAACTCGTTAATCACTTTATTTACATGAAATTTTGGTGACGGTTTTTTTTAATTATCATTTCAGCAGCATACGAAAAGCTTTGATTTTTTTTATTTGAGTTTTAAAAATAAAATATTAA
This sequence comes from Metopia argyrocephala, assembly GCA_963576795.1. Classification (NCBI taxonomy): domain Eukaryota; kingdom Metazoa; phylum Arthropoda; class Insecta; order Diptera; family Sarcophagidae; genus Metopia; species Metopia argyrocephala. The sequence continues at coordinate 204,145,867 of OY756208.1, read as the reverse complement.
ATTAAAAATTTAAATAAATTTAAATTTATTATAGATTAAAATTAACTTTTGAATCATTAATATTTTTCTAAGAAATTTAATGCTTTTTATGAAAAATATTATTTTGCTGGCCATTTGGCTGGTGCTTAAACACCCGTTTAGAGGAGATGTGCTTCATAATTTGTTTTAAAAACTCTAAGATATTTATATTTAAAATTCAAAACACAAATTTTTAAGTTTAAATAAACAAAGCAAGTAAATGCGTCTTTTTTTTGTTTATTTGTTTCATTCTTTCTTTCCATATACATATTTGCTATTTTTCTTCTTTGGTGTATATTTGTCCAATCATTGTCTGACACAAAAATGTATTGAAAAAAATTAAAAATATTTTTATAAAATGCCCCATACAAGTTTTAGGCTTTTGCTTTAAAAATGTATGTTTAAATATGTGTTCAGTGCTTGTTTTTCTTATTTTTGTATTTCCTTTAAGTCTGACATAATAAGTCAACTGCAGTTTTGTTAAGCCTCTTCTTTAATATGAATTTTTCTGCTCATGCCCCCTTAAGGCATCACTGCATACAAGCAGCATTGCATGATGAAATTTATCAAGATTTTATAATCAAAATCTCCGTAAATATTTGCACAACGTGTAACCAACCACACACATACAAACGTAATTACACACTAACACATGGAAACTGTTTAAAGTAGACTTTTTTAAAGTAAGTAATGCATTAACTTGAGCTTTAATTTTTAATCAGTTGCTGCAATATTTCTGCCATTTAATAAAAAATTAAAAGAAGATTTTTTTTAATTAAAAAAAAAAACATTCAAATTGCTTGTTTATGCTCTTAAAGTAGTTGTTTCTATAAAATGTTTAATTTAAAATTATTTTTTTTAATAATTTTTATTTATTTTATTTTTTTGTATTTCTCTTTTAATAGCTTTTAAATTTAATTTTTTATTATGTCTTATTTGTTGGCATTTACTTTCTTATATAAACTCTTATAATTTGTTAAGAAAATACTGCACTTTTTTTTCTTATTTATAATAAAATAGAGAATTTTTCTATTTGAAATTTTATAATTGCATTTCTATGCAGTCTCTTTGCATTTAAAATAAAGAAGTTTATTTATAATTTAGAAATATGTTGTACTTGATAACAAAACGAGGGTTGAAGAAAAAATACAAACGGCTAGTTGAACAAATTTTAGGGATATTGTCCAAGCTTCACAACAAATAACTTATAGTGCAGTTCTACAGTGAGATTACACTGTAGCCTCAATTTCAGTTAAACCACATACACAAGAAAGAAACCAGTCAGAAGTCAGTATTTTTTTGGGGCTACCTAGCTGGATAGCTCTTTGTACTTGAAAAGAAACCTAAAATGATACAGTCGGGCCTGGATTATCTGTGATCCGGTTAACCCGTAATCCCGATTAACCGTGATGGCCAAAGAACAGTTTATTGTTTTTTTACAATGTTTTAAAATTGTTTGCTTCGATTAACAGAGATTACCTTTATTATCCGACATGAAAACGGGGACTTCCCTTGTTTGCATCATTTACAAGTGATTTGTTTAATTTTGTAATTTGATAAGTGCGGGTGGTTAGATCTAAATATATTTATTATGGCATCGCTACCAGTGGTAAAAAGACAAAGCTACGTTTTAATTATTGAAGATAAAGTTAAAAAAAAATTAAAGAGCATTCGAAAGATAATGTGAGTGTTAAAATGCTAGCTGAAAAATGCGAAGTTAGAATACAGACCGTTTATGACGTTGCCATTTTAATTAATTTTTTAATGTAAATATGTATGTACACCAATGTTCACTTGTTAAATAATAAAAATATTAAAAAAAAATTGTTATTCGACTAACAGCGAAAATCAATTATCAGTAATGCTTCTATTCCCGACCATAACGGATAATCGAGGTCCCACTGTATAATCGATTTAAACATAACAAGTAGAGGTGTTGTAGTCGCTCCGGTCTAGTGGTTAAAGTGTTGGCTTACTATCTTGAAAAAAAGGAATATGAAAAAAAAAATTTCTTTCGGCGACTACTATTTAGCAGTCTTCTGGCAAAAGCTCTAAGAGTAACTGATTGCCATGAAAAAGCTTCTCAAGTCTATCGTTCGTAATCGACTTTAAACTGTAGTTTCCGGTACACATGGATAAAAAAAATTAACACACACAACTGCGAGGTACTGCTAGAAGCTAGGCGGTAACCCTGAAGTAGGGTTGTAATTGCCAATTATCAAATAAGCCCTTTATATTATACATTTGTGACGTTTAAGAGTTTGTTCAAGAATATTTTTAAATTTTCATAATTTCAGTGACAATACTTGTGAAATATTTTTTGTCTTCTTTCAACAAAAGGTTTTCTAATTAGAAAAAAAAGTAATTTTCTCTAATTTATTTTACATATAAAATTTTTGGTTTAAAGTTACAGTTTAATTACCAGCATCAATGTCAAAAACCTTCTTTTTTCTGTTTTCATTTTGAAGATGGGACCACTGGTATAAGTTTAGTGCCTAACATAACCTACAGGTGTTAGTCATGATTTGGGCGGAAGTATTAAGAAAAATCCAGTAAATAATTTATGAATTTAGGTATAAAACAATACAATAGGAAATTTAATTTGTAATTATTCCTTAAAAATATTCTTTATTCATCAATTTTCATTCTGTCCCTTTTAATTTATGCCAATAATCCCTTTAAAACAGATTTAATATTCACTTTTTGGTATGGCTTTGACTTTGAGCTCTTTCGTCGGTTCGTATTTTATTTTCTCAATCGTCACAAAACACTATTCTTTTAGGAAAAAGCTTCTCGATTACAGAAAAAAAGTAAAATTAAAACAATCTGTGGGTGCTATGGAAAAGCATATAAAATTAGAATGGATTTTATATCAATAAAACGAAAGATTATTGTAAATTATTTGCTAAACGGGTTATAGATAATGACTGTAGAATAACCCTCGTACTTAAATAAAATGTTTATACTTTTAATGCCCATTTTAAGCGTTTTTATTTACAATTACTTTTATTTGAAGAAAAAACAGAAAAAATGAAAACCCAAACAAACTACTGGGAATGAAATGTATTGCAGACTCACTCATATGCTGAATGAATGAATGAATAAATAAAGAATAAAATAAACGAATGACTAAAAGAATAAATAAATAAATAAATAAATAAAAAGGTAAACAGGTAAAGATCTTTATAAAGTGCAAATTTAATGTAAAAATTCAAGAAAATAAAATGTTAAAAAACGAAACACAAAATTTTCAATATGAGTATTTTCTGTGTATAAAAAAAGAAGAATTAAATTTAAATTTTATATGCAAAAGTACTCAACATATTGCTACGAATTCGTTTACAGCAGTTAAAGCAACCTTGACTTCAGAGTAAGTTAAGTTTTTTTTACGAAATAAACTCACATTGGCAATATAAAATAAATTGGGAAGATATTTTTATTTGCTTAATGATTTTAAATCAATCTTCATGATATACGAAAATACAAATTGCAATGTAAGCACACTGATTACAATGTGTCAGAAATAGATGTGTGTACATTAAAATTAGCATTTTTATGGCAATATGGCTAAGTGCCTGCACCACAATGTTTTGAAGCCGTTTCACAAAGGGCAAAAGTACTACTACAATACATTAGGAATTTGAAAATTTATATAAAACCAGGATTTATTGCTCTGCTCATTAGACCAATACAAATAAAATATCTATCTATTTTAAATACCTAAGGATGCCACCTTATTTCTTGCCATTTTGTCATTTCACATTTTATTTATTATTTTGACTTAATGATCTATGATCCTCTTGTAAGAATGAATTGGAGCCCTACAAACGTTTTGTTTAAGATTTTGCCTTTGGCAAGTCTATCTGAAAGTAGAATATTAACTTTTTGTGTCAATAGTAAACCTCTTGTGATCGTTGAGCCCTCTAAGAATGCCGTAATCGTCAGTTGAAATCGATATTAACAATTCTCTAATGTCAGACTGGCTTAAAAACAGCTTATATTAAAACGGGTCTATTGTTTCTACAACAATTATACAATTAAGTATTATAGCAATTCATTGTCAGTGTCTATCTGCTCAGCGTGATTACTAATTTTCAACTTTTATATTACTAACTTTTTATATACTCTGTCAAAAATTTTCTCTATGATTTTACTCAACATCACGCAACAATCCTTTGATTATTCCGTTATTTGAGTGTTTTCACAGAATGTCCGTTATTGTCATTCTAGTCGGTCAGTCAGTATTAGGTAGGTACCCTACATATATATTTCTATATATTTAATCCCCTCTGTAATTGATACCTGTCAGCAAAATTCACAATTATCCACGGCATTTGCTGTATAGCCCACCCATATTGATCTGTAAGAATATTCTTAAGAAGTTTTAGCTTTATTAAATAAAGTTACACAACTTCCATATATAACTATTAACCTTTAAGTTTTTAGTTTAAATTCTTTCAATTTTTTTTTCATTTATTATCCTTTAATCATAACAGAAACTTTTATAAAAAAAATCCACATTTAAGATAAACATTTTAAAATTCCTTTAACTGCAGCTGTGTCCTGGTCAATGCATGAATATTTGTTGTGACACAATTTTCATTTTTCTAAGTTTTTATTTTCACATAAAAATTGCATACAAAATCTGACTTTCTAATGCCTTTTTACACACAATCTGACCTTAAAAATTTTGCTTTTCTTTTCTTCAACAACATCAACATTTTGATGAACAAATATAAACTCTTTCTTACAACCTCATGCAAATGTTGCATTAAATACTTCAAATTTAAAAAAAGAAAAATTTTATATTTTATATATATGTATGTACATATATTTTATACTTTATATATGTATATAGACCGGTGACAATGTTAAAAACTTCAACACATTTGTAACGTAAAGGAATGCAATGTTTTGGGTTAAGAATGTGTACAGGTTTGGGTGAACTTTGGTACTGTTCAAGTGACTTATACTTTAAGATACACTCAATTGCATGAGTATTTACACGCATGTATGTATGTATATAGTGTGTGTAACTAACATATACCCAGTTGGTCTTGACTTTAAGACATCTTTGTCCATGACAAAAACACCTCTCGCACGATGTAATTGATATTTAAGACAAATATTTAACGACTTTTTCAAATGTGTCTCACACAAATTATGTTTGTAATTTGGGGACAATGTCGCCAAGTCTGTTTTTGATCTCTGTTTGTTAATATATTCGTATATATAATTGACGATTATGAGAAAATAGACTACATAATACCGCACATATAATTTCCGAAATAATTGGCAGCAATCATCAGATTCATCAAAGTCCATAATTTTATAGAGAATTTATTAACGATGATTAGGGCAACCAAAAATATGCTTTAGAATCTTTTTTTTCTGAATATTACTGACAAAACAACCAAAATATTAATTCATTTTATAAGAAACTACGACGTTTAACCCCTATTTGTTTCGGCATATTTTTGCATATTTCGTCATAAATGCATAATTATTAATATTTTAAATAATAAGCGTACTCATGAAAATGCTTAAAACTAATATTGGGAAAATTGGCGAAGCCCCTTTTTAAACTATTGTGCAATAGTTAATGTCAATTTGATAAAAGTGTCAAAGCAAAAAACAAATTAAATACAAAGCATAAAAATTTTACATTTATTCTTAATTAAAAATTACATATTTTTCAACGTTGTACCTATTGGAGAAAAATTGTCATAATTGCATGATATAAAAAATTAAATTAAACGTTGATTTTTTAATTAATCAAGCAATCCGTGTCAATAGAATATTCTATTTTGTAAAGTGTGCAATGAGCCAGTGTCAGCAAAAAAAAATTTATCATAAAACAACACCTCGGAAGTCAAAAACATTTCAGCGCAACTCAAGAAATTATGCTAGGAAACGTTTGCTTTCAAATTGGCATCAATTACTTTCGTTGATGTTGAAAGAAGTTTCTCGATGTACAAGAGCGTTTTACGACAAAGCTTTATGTTTCAAAGTTTGAGCGATATGATTGTTTTTTATTGCAACAATAATTTAAAGTAATTTTTTACTCTTTTATTTTGTATTCTTGGCAGTCTAAATTTTTAGAAATTTTTTTTTTTTTTGTTAATTTTGGAATTGAAATAAATATATCGCTTTTTGAGTTATGCCACTCTTCTCGCAAATGAGAGATATGTAAATATAAAGGAACTTTATTTTATCTGGTTGGTGGCTAATTGTTACTCTTCATATTTTCAAATTTTTTAAAAAAAATATACGTATTTTACATCAACATATTTATGTATTGTGAGTTTTATACAGCATATTTTTAACGCTTAAAACTGTTTTTTTAAGCATATTTTAGGCGCTTAAAACTAATTTTATAGAGCATATTTTTGGTTGCCCTAACGATGATAGTCGCCGTGGTCTAGTGGTTAGCGTGTTGGCTTACTAAGACGATAGCGCCGAGTTCAAATCTCAGCTCTGACATCTTGAAAAAAAAAATATGATTAAATTATTTCTTTCGGCGACTACTTAACAGCAGTCTTCTGCCAAAAGTTCTGGAAGTAATTGATTGACATGAAAAAGCTCCTCAAATCTGTAGTTCGGAGTCGACTTTAAACTGAAGGTCCCGGTACTCAAGGATAAAAATTAACACACACAACACATGTGCTGCGAGAAGCTAGGTCGTAAACCTGACACAGAGTTGTAATGGCCAATTATTTATGTTTGTATATTATTAACGATAATTTCATTCACCATAATTTTGTCAACTGGTAAACTACTTGTGTGCATGCAATTCTGTACCACATACTTAAGAACAACTACTATGGGATTTTGCGTGTGTTTTTGCGTATATGTGTGTGTGTTAATTAAAGTTGTAAGCAAACTTATGTAGTGCATACTTTATGGGGTTGAAAAAAACATGTTAATGTAGTGTGATAAAGGCAATTGTGTTTTAACAAAACATTTTGTTTTTTTTTTTTAATACTCAGTTAGTGTAAACAAAAAATATTTAAAACCTAAAAACACAAGACATCTTATTAAAACAATGGTTGAAAAACTTTTGTTAATACCCATAAAGTAATGACTTAATAAAGCAAAACCACAACTAAGAGTAAAAATTAGATTAAGAAATACTTCAGGCAGGATATTTTTCAACACGTTTTAAATTGTTAAAATAATTTTTTGAAATTTTCTAAATATTTATGCCCGTATTCATAAAAACTATTTTAGATTCATTGAGGATTTATTTGACAAGTATTGCATATAAATTTGTCAAATAAGTCTTCAGTAAACCTAAAATAGTTTTTATGAATACGGGCATTAATTTTTTAAATTGTTGCAATTTGTTATCTCTTTCGAAAAACAGGTTTTTTCGCAAACAATAACAAAAATATCTACATATGTGCTTCAATTATGATTGATTCCTTAACTCTTTATTCAGTTAAAAAAATGAAATATTTTTTTTTTTTTTTTTTTTGTAAGACAAATATTCTGGGGTTTACATCCCTACTCATACAATGAATTGTATTCGAATGCTTTAAGATATAGTTGATAAATTCACTGAAGCGTCTTATGCCAATGGGACAAGTTGCTGTCAGTTGATAACTTGAACGAAAGTGTTAGACCTTCACCTTTAAAATGATCAACAGAAATTGCCCCAATGTTAATTTTTAGTCTGTTGTGAAGTGGTGCGGATCTTTGCTAAGTTGAGTGGTAGGTTTTAATCCTTGCTTAGTTCTATCTATTACTTCCTAGTAGGTGGCGCTTTCTTCTGATCATTAGTTTGATAATTCAAAGGTGAATAGGGTGGAATGTTAGAGGGCGGCTTTCTTAAGGATGGACTCCTTAGCGGTAAGGGGAGAAGGGGTGTTTACTCTTTACATTTTTTTAAATTAAAATTTCGAAATGCTTCACAAATTTTTGTTCTTAATGTTCTACAGTACTGGGACTAGCACCGCGGTTACTTTGTGTTGTAAGAGAGCACTCTAACCACCACACTATTCGCGGCTTAAGTTAAACAATAGAGTGGATGGGGGCAATTCGTGGCTTAATCCAGGAATACTTGTAACTACATTTATTTGTACTCCTTCACTATATATCCGGCCTAGCTTCTGTTGTGACCCATGTTGTGACTCGAACGAGAACTGTAACTGACAAAACCTTAAATGTTCACCAGAGCCAAAAAACCTTTATGAAAGTAGAACAAAAACACTGGTTTGAAAAAACGCAGACATCGTAAGTGAATTTATTTTCATCGTAGAAATCTGGGACTGGGACCAATCGGCGCGAATTTTTTTCTGATAAAAATTATGCAAAAAACGTATTTTCGATTTATTGTCAGTTACAGCGTTCTTTAATTCTTGCCACGATATAGCTTAATCTTTAATTTATATGGTGTCAAAATATGTACATTAGGGTGGGTCAATTTGTTCGGGACCGAAAAACATGACAAAGCGTATAGCAAGGTCGTAATCTACGAGAAATTCTAAGAACTTTTCCCAAAGAAACCATGGTTCTAAAATCAAAATCGAGCTTCCGGTTTTTTACGAGAAAATTTGGTGTTCAGGTCATCCGAAAATAATGCTATTTCTTTGGAAGTATTCATTGCAATTGGTGAATAGTTGACCTGTAACGCTGGAAGAGGGCTTATTTTAAAGGAAATTATCTCAGCTTTCTATATCTGTCCTCATTTATAGAAAATTGTTTACCCAAATAATGGTTTTGGAAGTTTATGTCAAAATAATAATAGTTAAACTGTTAAAAACCTAAAACTATTATTATTGTGACATAAACCTCCAAAACTATTATATTGGTAAAAAAATTTCTATAAATGAGGACAGATATGGAAAGCTGAGATAATTTCCTTTAAAATAAGTCCTCTTCCAGCGTTATAGGTCAACTATTCACCAATTGCAATGAATACTTCCAAAAAAATAGCATTATTTTCGGATGACCTGAACACCAAATTTTCTCGTAAAAAACCGGAAGCTCGATTTTGATTTTAGAACCATGGTTTCTTTGGGAAAAGTTCTTAGAATTTCTCGTAGATTACGATTTTGGTATACGCTTAGTAGACAAAAAAATTGACCCACCCTAATGTACATCCTATATATATATGTGCTTTGGTTTTTAATACTTTTTTTAATAATTTAATTTTCCTGTACACTGTAATACTCGTGTATGTTTTTCTATATTCTATTTTAATTTTTAAAAGTTACATTTCAATATGGCAATGATTATAAATATTTCTATTTAACACAGTTAAACTGGACTATTATCAAACATATTTAGTAACTTTAAATGCATAGAATTTAAATAAAAAGGAAAACATTTTATATAATTTTTCTAAACACTTGTCGTTTTATGCTTTTTAATTAAAATCTATATTTGTATGTACACGCATATATTTTTTAAATTGCGATAAACCATTTGTGAATTAAAATAATTTTCATTCAATTCTAAACTCCAACAGCAACTTATCGCAGAGTTTTAAAATTAAATAAATGAATGTGCAATTTAAAGCGATTTTCAAATGGTATTAGGGTGATATCTACTGTTTGCCCTTGTATGGAAATACGAATTTTAACCAAAATAAAACTGATTAAAATAATCCCAACTGGTATTTTTAACTAATGGGTTATAGAAAACAACAACACACGATTGAGTTTGAAATCTTAAGAAATTCATATATGCCAACGGCCATTTCAAGCTTTACTTGAAGACAGAATTCTTTCTTGGCTATAATAATGCCGTTGTTAACCAATTCAGTGTTTTTAAGATCCATTTTCAGACATATGAAGTTAAGATGTTGCCGGTGTTTGATGTTGTATTTCATGCATCCTTTGTTCAGTATAACTTAAATCATTGCTATAGTTTGTATTTTAGCTAAAGTGTCTGCCAGTTTAAGATCTTAGCTAAAAAAGCAGTATGTTTACTACTATCATCCAAGGGGCTTTGATTCCTAGGGGACTTCTTATTTTTAAATAATACAGTGCTAGCTCTAATCTGTTAGGGATTTTTTGAAAAGGAGTACTTTCATTTACTGTTTTAAAACGTAATAAAGAATTTAGTTAAAGATCTGCTAACTTCAGAAACTAATAGACATAAAAGTAGGATTAATAAAAGCTGGAAGATTAGTTCGGTTGAGGTTGTTTTGCCTGCCAATTAAGAAATACGGTAACCGAATCTCTTTTAAAAAAAATCTATGAAGCTGTAAAATATTTTTTTGTATTAAGAGCCTTACGTTGCTGTCAATTTGAACACTCAAAGGTCAGTGTTACACCTTCATCCTTGAATGATGAACAGCAACTGCCCCATCTATCTTTAGAGGTTTATTATGAAGTGGTGAGTATCTTCGCTAAGTAGGTAGCTGTTATATTCCCAGTAGATGGCGCTTTTCTTCTAATCATTGTTTTTGATAACATGCCAAAAGTGGAATGGTGTAAAATGTCAGGGGGCAGTTTCTTGTGGATGGTTTTCTTGGAGGGGGATTAACCTCTTACTTTTTAAATTAAAATCTGGAATCACCGATTTTTTTTTTTTTACTTTCATTTTTCACCTTTACTTGGTTTTGAACCTGAGCTGTCTTTAGTTGTATGCCAGTACTCTAACCACTGTGCTACTCACATATGGTTTTCTAAATCACATTATATTTTACTCAATATGTACTCCGTACCACCCTAATACAACCAAGTCTATGTATTTATATGTGAAACTTCAGTATGAGCATTAGTAAATCTCTCCGCAAACGTAACCGCATTATAACATTCCGCAGCAATAAAATACATTTAGACGAGACATACGAATGTTTATTACGTGACTTTTTTCCAAAAAAACAAAAAAAAAAGAGAAAAAGAAAAGGCAACTTCATATAAATAGTTTTCCTAAGAAAATTCTTTCTTATGCTTTAACGCTTTTCAGGAATATTTTGCATTTTTTCTCCTGTTTATTTAAAACTTAGGTTGAAAAAAAAGCAACTTAAATGAGAGGGGAAAAAGGTAACCAACCAACCATCTATTTTGTTACTAAATTATAATCATAAAAATAATGATGAAGTCAGAATTGTGGAGTAGTTTTTTTTTTTATTTTTTTGCCTTCTACTTCTTCTGCTTGTTCTTTTAGAAAATGACATGTTTCACCATTAAACATAATTTTTTTGAAAAACAGCAGTTGCAGTAGTTAAAGATAGGATGCAGAGCATAATAAAAAAATCAGTCAGTTGAAGATAATTATAGTTGTTAAAACTACAATTTATTTATATATTTTTTATTTTATATATTTTTATTTTTTGCTTATTATAGATATTTTGTACTCGTAGTTGTTGTTGCTGTTGTGTTGATTGTTGCTGTTTAATTTGGTAAACGTTAAGATATATTGTTGAATGCCATTTGTATAGTAGACAGTTTTTATTTCCTTCTCTATATTTTGCTATTTTTCACAACTTCTCTTTCTCTCTCTCTCTCTCTTCCTTTGGTATCTTATACAATAAACAATTTAAGCAACTTATGCGTATTGCCTGATTCTGAAACTGGACACTAGTATTATTATTATTTTTTATATTATATTTCCTTACTTTTCCTTCTTCTTACTTTTTTATTTTTTACAAATACAGAAGTTACAACTGGTTAACCCTAAACATATTTTACCCTACACTCTTTAAAAATTAGTTCTTTTAAATTTTATTTCTTTATGACTGGAGTGCCTACAATTCCGGGATCTGAGCAGCTGTCATTAAATGTTCTTCCTAATATGGTGCAACAAATTTCGAAATTGGATGGAATCTCGCGAGTTCTGTATGATTTAACATCAATGAGAATGATTACATCAAATACGTTTGATCTATACCCTCGCTGAAGCTACAGCCGTTGCCGCTACAACCGCCACAACATTTTCAACAATTAAAAAACATCAGATGTTGATGACAACAAAATAAACTTATTAATTATAATCCTATAAATAAAAAGTGTTGAAGAAATTATAGAACTACCAAATTATACCACAATCAGCACTCAGATTAACAAACTCAAATGTTTTTTTTTATTATTTTAAACATTTTTAATAATCCTTTAAAACAGCCAGTAAAAACTATTTGTTGTTTTAACACTAAAAAGAAAACCCTTTAATTGCAAAATTAAAAACTTATATTCTTCAAAAATATAAAAATAACAGAACAAACAAATCAACACAATACTGTCTATGTAAAAAAAAAATATTTCTTTAGCCATTTTAAATGTAAATTGGATGTACTTTCTATAACAATGTCATATATAAATATAATAAAAAGCCAATATCTTTTTACAATACAAATGATTAAACTAATTGAAAATTTTAAAGAATTTTTATATACATACGTCTTTTTGTCTTTATTTGAGTTAAAAAGTAAGAAACTAATTTTGTTCTTATTTTCTTCCTGGCTAATTTAATTTTTTTTTTTTGTAGTTTACGAATGTTTTGTATAATATTTGAATATAAAAATAAGAAAGTCTGGTAATAAAAATCTAATATAAAGGTTACTCTTTAATCGAGCTGCCTTTGAAGATCTGTTTGGGTTCTTCCAAGCAGTTGTGCCATCCTACCTCTAAAAAATAGTTGATGTGCTGAATAATAAGCGCATGGCTGTCAGGCTAACAAGGCTATTGATGTAAAATATTATCAGGTACTTATATATGTCGAGTTTGTAATGAAACAATTCCTTACATTTATTATTACGGCTGCTTAGTTTTGTTTTTAAATAGTTTCTCTTTTTAGTTTTCAAATGAAATACAAATCTTTTTGTTTTATTTATTTACAAAATTTTATTAAAATTTTATTTATATTCTAGTTAGTTACATACATACATACATAACTAGCCTTTACAACCGGCCTAGCTTCTCGCAGCACTCATGTTGTGTGTGTCAATTTTCATCCATGAGTACCGGGACCTACAGTTTAATGTCGACTCCGAACGACAGACTTGAGAAGCTTGTTCAAGGCAATTAATTACTCACAGAGCTTTTGCCAGAAGACTGCTGAGAGGTAGTCGCCGAAAGAAATATTTTTTTCATATTTCTTTTTTTTAAGATGCCGGAGCTGGGTGTGGAACCCAGGGCTCATGTCTTAGTAAGCCAACACACTAAACACTAGACCACGGCGACTACATTTTACTTAATTGTATACTTCAAATATATATATCACTATAAATTATTTTATTTCAATTCAACATAAGTTTTATTTTAATTCTTAATTTATTGGAAATGAAGATGAATTTGGGTTTTACTTAAAATTTCTAATTATTTGCATTTAAATTTTTTGGAGTATGTATGTTTGTATTTGAGGCCGAAAATAATAAGTCCTGTGAAAATCTCTTAGAGATGATGAATGTATTTGATTTTAATGGAGATTGTGGTTTATATAAGTATTATCAACCTAAAGATCTATGAAAAATTAAATCATAAGGCTGAATATTGTTAAATATTGCACTTTAATTTCATTCAATTCATTGCTTTTTATTAATTTGTTTCCCAACTTCAATACTTCAATGCTTGACTTCCACTGAAGCCCAGGGGGTCTTAATCATTCTCTTACACAAGGCTCTAATGAGAAATATTTTGTTAAAGTCGTCTTTTGAGTATATTTCTGCCTGCAAATGTCCTCCTTAATTTTCTTCCAAATGTAGCAACACAGTAGTTTGTTTTCTGGGTATTTCACCTAAGCGTTTGACGGGCACTTTTGGCATTTTGTCCTTGAAGTATGTGGCCAATTTAGTGCTATTTCGACTAACATACCTCTACAGAAGCAGAGCTTTATTTAGCTATGATAAGATCCAAATATGCGTTCATTCATAAAATTTTAAGAATTGTCTGCACGTATTTTTTTCGTAATATTCTATAGGCTGATATATATTTTTGGGTTTTATAATCTTAAAACAGAATGAACTCGACATGTTGAGCCCCATTGTATGTATATCTGTGCTGAAATCTCCAAGTAGGCTGTGAAATATGTTCCGCGAAAATAAAAAAAATTAATATTTATTTTGGTATATGTTTGGAACGCTTAAAATCGAATGTCGCAAAATTTGGTGTGAATGACTTCATTGTGAATACGAACCAATAATTAAATTAAACTAGTAGGTATGATACATTCAATACCAATTAAATATAAACTTTTGCCTGAGAATGATAAAAGCACACGTATTTTTATTGGTTGCTGTCAATTTATGTTATCCATCAAAGAGAACACGAGATTGAACTTTTGAAATGACTCTCCATTCTTATTTATATAATATTTTTTTATTTTATTTAAGATCATAAGCAGTATTCACTTCAAAATGTTTTTGAAGTATTTTCTGTTTTAAGTAAAGGAGGTCGAAAACTATTAATTTTTTTCTTTGTCCTACTTTTTTGCTTAAATGGGTCTTTAGGGAGGAAAATGTCAGCTGCTTTAGAATGGTAAACAAGTTTGGTGATTTGAATATCTTTATACTCATCTACTTCAAACATGTAAAAATGTAGGATAAATCTGAGACTCTTTTTGTAGCCTCAAGGAGTAAAATTGGCAAGAAACTATTAACTAATATTTCATTAGGAATTTAGCAGATATATCTGAGTATATATAAGTAGTTAAACTTCGTAATAAGTCTCCTTATAGCCGTTTTGTATTTCACTTTTCTATTTACAGTTTCGGTCCAAACAATAGGCAAACAATAAAATAAATTTGGTGTAACAAATGTAAACAGAAAAGCAAACATGTGAACAAAAATGTATACAAAAAAGAAAGAAGACATCTGGAAAATAAGTCTAGTTTGCAACAAAGAAAGAAGAAGGAAAATCATAGAGAAAAAGTTATTGTACAAGCATATACAAAAATATAAATGATAAAGGAATTGCCACGCTTACTTAACCAACAGGAAGAAGATAAAAAAAAATTTAAAATAAAATAAAAACTACGAACTGTACTCAGATATTAACTCATTGGAAAGGTAACTGCAATCGCTGTAAGCGAAGCCTAAGATACCCTATATTAACGGCTTTATCTACTAATATTTGCTGGGCTAAAAGCATGAACCTGTAAGAATGTCTTAATTTTATTTCATTTTAATCTTGTTTCTTTTTTTGGATACTCTTAAGGATGACTTTCCTTGACAAGATAAAACAGAAAAAATATCAAAAGATAGCATTCTGTTATTGAAAATAATTAACCATTAGGAATCAAATTTCCATATACTTCAAGTTTAAAAAATTATAAATTACAATAATTGTATGCTAACAATATAAACCTTCATACAACTTAAGATTTTACATATTTTCTTTAAAATTTTCAACATCTATGCCACCCCTTACAGGCCGTTTTCATTTAGTAAACTCAGAAATGGAAAATTAAAGTTTTTTCCAACAAACAATACTTATATACATACATACTGCTCGTAGTTACAGTCCAGAGAAACGCAAATAAAAACAAAAAATTATATTGAAAATGTAGAAATGATAGCCAAGTCTAGTGGCAATGCAGTGTTACCAACGATGGAAATAATAAAAGAAAAACTACTTAAAACTGTGTTTACTTTTTAAAACAAGTTTAACAAAAATAGAAAAAAAATATAAAAAAACACAGTGAAACACAAAAATGTTTAAACAGATAAAATATTCTTAAGTACACGTGATATTTTCTAGCTGAGGCCAAAATCCTCGTTTCAAGTTTTAAAAATACCACTTGAAAATGGATTTTAACTTCTAAACCTTTTTATAAATTTGATAATGACTGATTGACAGTTGTAAATGAAATATCAGTGGATTTAAAATGCGGTCTAAGAAAAATTTTAATGGAAAATTTATCTAAAGTATTATTCATAATCTACTGTGGTTTAATACAGCAGCGCCTGAGTGCGTCTAAGCTTTTAATAATATAAATGGGATCATCTGTGTTAAATGCCGATATTGAATGAGTCATAAGTTATACTTTTGAAACTTAACGTCCGTCTCGTCCAGAGGATATTCCACACACTGCCTAGAGGCAGGGATGAAATAAAATGCGTTAGACCAGCTGCATCCAGAGCAGGAACTCCCAACCAGCGGACATAGCAAGCTACACAGCTCACATCAAGAGCCTTAACAAAGGATTGGCAACCTTGATACCACTACTGCCTGGATAGTAGCACCCTACCTTGCTTAGGAGGTTAGCATACTATCCAGATCTGCCACAACCACTACGTGCACTCTCTAAAGGTCGCACCCAACCACCAGACAGGATTCCTACATGCCCCGCAAAGACGTGCAAAAATTTTTGGGCTCACCTGATACCCGTAGTACCAGATTAAGGCTATACGAGAGCGCTAGTAAGTTACACAGACCATCAACTGTCTTCCTGTATGGAGTGCCAGGCAACCCACAGCTAAATGATCTCCATCTCTATGATATTTGTAGAGATCTTACAAGTTACCTCTTTATTTAGAGTACCTGCTGTTGATCTAATGCTGGAATACTGGCCCAAAATTTTAGCAGTTGATAGGTCATAAACTTAGTCCATCCGAGTCAATGACCCACATTCACTCAATATGTGTTCGGCTGTTTATGATTCCTTTGTAGCAGTCTATAAAAGCTATCGCCATTCTTTTTAAAGCCTACCTAAACCCCCATTACTTGTAAAAAAAATCAATTAGGAGTTTGTATTCCTGCCTTCTATGCTTAAGTACATTGGAAATTCGCTCAAAATGTGTGATCCAAACATCTAAACAAATAAAAGATATCATGGATCAAAGTAGCCTCGTAGCCACTATTAAATCTCTTTAATTAACAGTATGCAGGCACCTGCAATAATAGGAAGAAGAAGTCCATCTTCACGAAACCGCTGCCTGACTTTTCCAGTCTATTCCATCAAGAAGTGAATGATCAGGAGTACAGCGCCACCTTCTGGGAAGATGACAGCTAATCTACATAAAAGATGCTCACCATTCACATTCAACATCCAGATGGGGCAATTGCTGTTAATCGTTTAAAGTTGATGATATAACACTGGCCTTTAAGTGATGAAATTGACAGCAATTTGTCCCATTGACATAAGGTGCTTAACATCTTCACATCTATCCATCTATATATTCAACATTCCAATACAATATACTGCATTTAGTAGGGGTTTACTCCTGAGTATTGGTCTTAAAAACCAAAATAAATAATAGGACTGCAAGCACTAGTGTTTGCAACGTGTTATAGGAACATGAAGTTAGTATCTTACGAAGAGAGCATGAAGTTTTAAATAAAAAAAATTTTAAAGCTTTCTAAATAAAGACCTTTTAAAACAGAAATGAACTATACAAATATTTAATTTAAATGCAAGTCTAACGATTTAAAACGTGTTTAATATACTTGCTGAATTTTAAATTGCTATTTAATTAATTACTGTAAACTAAAAAAAAATGATCTTTGTAGCACTGTGTAAATATATGCACACACACATGCATTCATTTTTAGCAAATACAACTTGGCAACTGTGCACATATTTTTATATTCACACATATGAAGGCCTCTGTGTGTGGGTATATTTTTCTCATGTTTCTTTTGTTAAAGTATTACTGTGTTTCTAAACGATGCTTTTCTATTTTTCTGTTTTTTGTGTGTATGTGAGAAAAGAGAGCATATAGGTGTGCGTATTATAGCCTTAAGTTGCGAAACGAATGTTTGTTCTTATTGGTGTGGCCATTCCTGTTGTTATTGTTTGTTGTGGTCTAAATGGTCTGTTACAATTGTAGCATTTTTCTCTTTTTTTTCCATTTCTATTTCTATTTCTTACTTGTGCTTTCGTTGTTTTGCATTTAAATGTTTGAATTATGCATCCGTGCATGTGCTTCTGCTGAACTTGTTTGAAATTATTTCCCTTTTACCTCTGGCTTTCATTTAACACTCTCATGAAAGTCGCAAAACTTTAATACCATTTTTTTAAATTAAATGTAACTCAAGGACATCTAAGAGATAAAAAGGACTTGAGCAGGTGCATAATGTGGAAGTATTAATTGGAATAACCATAATGTAAAAAGTAGTTTTGCAAGATATTTACTTGTAGTTCTTCTTCTTTTTTTTTATAAAAGCTATTAAAGTACTGGGGGTATATTTAATGTAATGAATCTAATTTGTAAGTGCTTTGTAAGACTTTTACAAAAAAAGCAATTCATATGCTTAATACCTCCAGGAACTTACTTTGTTGGGTATTTTAATTTAAACTAAAGACTTTATTATTTTAAAATATAATAAATTTTTCGCAATAGTTAAATGAAATTTTCAAGGGAAAAAATGTAATTTTACAACATGACATATGAGAAATTATATTTTTAAAATATATAAATCTGATATTACTAATGCGGCGTGTGGTACCACAAGATATAAATTGTGGGCAAATTTGAGGTTAGGAAGTAAACTGGCTTCAAAACAAAACTGCCTTCTAGACAAATTCAGTTTTATTGATACCAACATAAAGTAGAAATATGGAAATTCATAATGAAATTTAATATCTGTGGCGCGATTCAGTAACATATTTTTACGATAATCGCATTGTTTTCAACAGTAAACAACAGAATTGTCGACATTGCTATTCATTATCATTTGTTTACGATAGTCCCAATAGCTATTGTCGTAAACTAACGCCAAAAATTTTTATGCTGTTTATTCAGTTGGAAAATCGTAAACTTTTTGTATTGAAATTTTGTAGAGAGATGTGCCTACGCTATTAACTATTTTGTTTGAGAACCATTTTTGTGTGTTTTTATACCCAAAGAAACTAGAGGTTTGAAGCTTTGCTGACTTTCTACCCATTTTAATTGCCAACTATTCAAAAACTGACTGATTTTATACGGTGCTGCCCCATTATTGCAATATATGTAAACATAAAGAAGTCTACAGTTGTCGACTGTCGATAAAGTGTACTTAGTGAATCACATAATCTTTCCTGCAAACAATAAAAACTGTCGACTTCTTTTGCGAATATCGTATTGTTAAAAGTTACTGTATCGCGGTACTGGTAAATGTTCGCCTCTAGCACGTCCGCAGATGTCCACAGATGTCCGCTCTTCACAAAATTTTGAACCACATTTTGTAACAAATCTTCGCTTATCTCGTCAATGTAACGCCGAATTTCATATTTCAGATCGTCAGTTGTTTGTGGTTTTTTCAAGTAAGCCCTATATTTCAAAAAGCCTCAGAGAAAATAGTACACCGGCGTTAAGTCACAAGAATGAGGCGTCCAAGTAACATCGTCAAATGCCGACCTGAAAATATCTCATACAATAACCGAATTGTTTGGCCGACTATGTAAATTGTGGTGCTGTCCTGTCCAAAGGCCACTGTTGTCAACACTGTGTCCAGAAAAAATCGGTTATCATGTTATCATCTCTGAATAGCGTTCGAATTTTTGTGTCACTTGAACATAAGTAATACCTATGTAGTATATAACTGAGGCAGGGTATCGTTCGATACTCCCCAATATTCTGGAGACTATGATATGAAGTGTGGATCTTTTTCACCTGTGACCATAAGTATTACAAATATTGAGAATGTGGCAGCTATTGATAATCTGGTGATGAAAATAAGTTTTAATGATCACAGAGAGTCACATAAATTACTCGGTTATTTTAAATTTTTTCAAAACTGACCTTCTTGATATGGGTGGAATATGCTTCTCATGTATAGTTGCTGCTTTAAAATCTATTTAGGGCCATCTAAACTAAGTACAGAAAATAGCATTGAACCTAAATTTTACAAACATCTTATCAAAGATACTGACATATTTACGTATCTGTGGACATTTGACAAAACGTCTTCTTTGTAAATCAACAACTTTTCAGTAGAGCAAAAAAAACAGTTTAAAAGGCTAATAAAAGTTATTGCTTAAAAAATTAAAGAAATCTTGAGCTCGGATATTATGCACAAATACTTTACGAACATTATGCGATCTTTTTTTTTCCTCTAGAAGCAATAGTTTTCTTTAAAACGACAAAAAATTAATTTAAGACTTTTTGTTAAATAGATTTTAAAGAAAAAAAAAAATTAGCTTCTACCATAAAAGTAATTTTGTCAAAATTTTTTTGATTAAATTTGAAAATTATCTCAATCGCTTAAGTCAAGACAAGTTGTTTTGTTAAAATGGAATATGAAAAAAAGGTTGAAAGAAGTTGATCTCTCCAGCTATATTTCGGTTTATTAAAAAAAAACTTCTAATTTTTCCCTAAAATATGCAAATAATTAAAAAATAATAATAACAATTAAATAAAATTTTTTATAGACATTCAATTTTTCAAATTATTCTTAATTCTCTAAAAGAAGTCGTTTTGTCAAACTGAAATTGGGGTAATGTCTGAAAGAAGTCGATTAGTCAACAGCATATCTTGCGTTCCAAAGGTTGTAGAAATACGGGGATTATAGCAAAAGAAGGACAAGGAAATTCTATATTTACTACAAAAATCTTGGAAAATTGTCTTATTTCGAGAGAAGACGTTTTTTCAAAATTCCACACATATGTGAAATGTTTTCGAATTTTTTGTATTAATTGTTTGAGTTCAGTACTAATTACTTTATTTTTATTCAAGTCTCTTTCCAGTGCCACTAATAAAACAATGTCTCGGTTTGCTTATAACAGGTGATTAAAACTTTTTACCATAATATTTTATTTCATCCGCAGATCCTTTTTTTTTAACACATCAGCTTTAAAGGTGTTTAGTAATTCAGTGGTTTATATATCTGCCAACGTTTATAACATTCATCAACTACAGAAATTTAGTTGTTAGATTAACAATCTATTCGATTCTATATTATTGTACAACCAAAACCGATAATCTAAAATAATTTTATTTGTTTGCATTGCTTTTTTTTTGAAAGTACTACACGTCCACATATGTTCAGGGCTTTTATTAACCACCTCCTTAAAGCAAATTTTTTTTAAGATTAAAATTAATGCTTCCGAATCGCCATAATATTTGCTTATGTCAAGCCTTTATAATTACTTAGCGCATGACGTTCATGATTTTTTTCTTTTTTTTTTTATCAAACATATAAACTTATTTGGGCTTAGTTACCTTAAAAAGCAGTGCTATAAACGTATTTGGTTAAAATTTACTTAGAAAGGCAACATTCATTATTGTTTTAAAAGGAATGGCATTAAGCAAAAAAAATTCAATATTTTTTTTAAGTGCCATAGATTTAAAAACATTTTTTTAAGTTTCAAACTATTTAATATATCACTTAATTAGTTTTTATTTTTACTCTTTAAATTTCGTTATAAACTTAAATGAACCTTCTTATCGTGGCATATAAAAAAAAATAAATAATTGCCGCATAGCCAGAGGTCATCGCAAGACAGCCTTCATGTTGGCCACAAACATTTGCAACCAAAGGAATGAAAATAAAACTGATTTATTTTTTATTTTTTTTTATTTTATCAGTCAGTTTAGTATGAAAATTTCTCTCTATGTCTCTCTCTCTCTCATGAATTTCATTTAAAACTTAAATTTTGATAAAGCGACGTGTCTTTAAGATAAAAATAAAATTATTATAAAAAAAGAGTAGAGACCAGGAAAATTTTTTCATATATTTAGAAGCACAGTGTATGTAGATTTGTATTGGTGTATTTGTGTGGCTAATATGTTGCCATATAGTTATAATGGTTTTGTATTCTCTATATGGTTAGCCATTCAAAATTTTACGTGCTTGGATTTTTTTTTCTTTCCTTAATCAGCTCTTACACTTACGCTCACTTTCAATGGATTTGTAAACGAGCAGTTATATGTTACAAGTTTGATAGGTTTTCTTAATAAAAACTAAAAACCAGTTGGTATTCTCTGTTTAAGACCACATTAGGTTACATTTTAATTAAATTACTTAAAAGATTAAAACTGTTGTAAGTAGTGCTTAAAAATTTTAATAGGCTTATTAGAAACACTCGTCCCTTTCTTCTTGTCTTAATTAGAAAAGTATGTGTTGTACTCGCCATGGTCTAGTGATTAGTGTATTGGCTTACTAAGACGACAGCGCTGGGTTCATATCTCAGCTCTGGCATCTTAAAAAAAAAGAAATATGAAAAAAAAAATATTTCTTTCGGCGACTACCTCTCAGCAGTCGTCTGGCAAAAGCTCTGCGAGTAATTGATTGCCATGAAAAAGCTTCTCAAGTCTGTCGTTCGGAGTCAACATTAAACTGTAGGTCCCGGTACTCATGGATAAAAATTAACACCTACAACATGAGTACTGCGAGAAGCTAGGCCGTAATCCTGACACAGGGTTGTAATGGCCAATTATGTATGTATGTGTTGTGTAGGGTTTCAGCGCTTCATAATAAGGTGCTGTTTGCTGGTAGTTAGCATTCTCTGGGAAGAAATATCAAGACCATCTGGAGTTTTTCCCATTGCTAGTATTTAAGATTTTCGTGAATTTAGAACCTGATTCAAACTGATTTGAAACAAGTTTATATCTGAGGTTGTAGCTTTTTAGCCCTCAAAATCATTTAAACATTTTAAACATTTAACGAAGCCAGCACCCAAGTGACAATTTCTGCTCAAGAAATGCATTATGTTGGCTTAGAAAAATAGTTTAAGAGAAGGACGAAAAATATGGTAGTGTGTTTGACTGAATACTAATTACAAAAAATGTGATTCGGGCGGGAAATTGTGATCACAAAACATAAGAAATAGAAAAGGTCTCCATAATAAATCCTTAAACATATGATGGAAACTACATTTTGCACCACAAGTACTTTCATGGCTTTTCGTTCAAGCGACTTTTTGTATAATAAGCGAAGGTTTGGGTTTAATATTTTGTGTCCTGAGACCTTTCAAAACAAAATATTAATTTAGGGATCATCAATGTTTTGGTTCTCGTATATGCACTGTCGTCCTTCATGTTTCAAATACATTATATACAAACAAAGAGGCTGCTTGGATCCCAAAACAAAATTTATATTCCACAAGGTTGCTGCTTTTCATTAAAATACAATTCCTTAAACCACTAATGCTGTCTGTATATAGGTTAGACTAGCTTTGGGACTTCCCTCGTAGTTTAATTTGTCCTCTGGCTATACAGAAGCTCGTTCTTGCACAGCTTTTTTCTTTGTAGTTACTATCGTTTATAATGCTCGTAAGGTGTTAAAACTTCTTTGTAAACTTTAGTTTCATATTAACATTTTTGTTTTTAAAGCAGTTGTTGTACTTCAACATTTTATTAAACGTTTGAACGTAAAACATAATAAAAACGTGCCTAAATGTGTTCGGTTAAATGATGAAAAACTGCAACATGTCATGTGGCAAATGAAGCACAACTGCTGGCTAATATAAGTGTTATTGTTGCTACAACAGCTGCATCATATAGTCTCGTTGCAAAGAAGGGAGGAAAAGCTGTCTAACATTAAAAACATGCTATAAACTGCAGATTGTCACTTTTATATAAAAGAAAAAAAAAAACACTGCGATAAGAACGTTTAACTGAGTAAAACCCTAAAAACTTTAAATGCTTCATTTTGCCTGTATTTGGACATTTGTTACGTTATTTGGTTTTCAACATTTTGTCATACCTCTGTGTTTAAGTTTAAGCCTTAATGGCTGTAAATTTTCATTCACAGCAACACAATTTTTAAAACTACAAATATTTTTAGTGTTGCTACAAATGGTTAAATTTTTGCCAGGCATAGACATAATTTTATTACAAACGATGTTACAGTCTAATAATGTTGAAAATTTTTGAAAAATCGTGACCAGCCATATATAAGGATAGCAGTGAAATTATGATTATCAAGCAGAAAAAAAAGGGAATCAAGCAATAAAGGCATATCATTAGTAGATAATAGGAATTTTATTAGTGATTTGCCACAAAAGGCAAAGTCTTTAAGAAATAAGATTTTCCAAGGATTACCAGACAAGCATATGTTTTAATAAATAAACTGAATTTCATTTTTCATATGTTTGGCTTTATGTTTTAAATCAGAAAACAGTTCTTTACAATAATATGGAAGGGACTTTTATTTATTAATATTAGTGGCACCTTTTGAATATCAAAAAAACTATAGTCATGTAGTTAATTGAGATTGAGTAATACCTAGGTTGGGAAACTAAAACCACAAAAATTTCTGTTCAAACATACATACTAACATACATATATAATTGGCCATTACCACCCTGTTTCAGGAATATGATCTATCTTCTCGCAGCACCCATGTTGTGTGTGTAGATTATTATTCATGTGCACCGGGAACTACAGTTGCCACTCATGGCAATCAGTTTCTCTCAGTGCTTTTGCCGGAAGACTGCTAAGAGGTAGTCGCCAAAAGAAATATTTGTTTTTCAAATTTCTTCTTTTCAAGATGTTAGAGCTGGGGATTGAACCCGGAGGTCTTTTGTAGTAAGCCAACACACTAACCACTAGACTACGGTGACTACTGTTCAGACGCACAGAAAAATTCATTCATCAATTGGAAATGGTCAAGCGTCCAATTTACACTCCAGCAATATCCCTTAACTTTGTCTGACCATTTATTAATATTCCAGAGATCTCTATTAAAGCCAAAAGATGAAGTGGTGCAATAAAGAATCTTTCACCGCCTGTAGAAATTTTATTTAGCTCGCAGTTGTAGAGCTAGTTCTGATATTGATAATATCTACTCTCAGAAACTATTTTTCTTGTTTCTCCTATTCATCGCAATATGGATAGCACTATAAAAGTTTTCATTATTGCGTATAGCAACACCTACATGCATATAAATATATATAACCGATCACTACAACCCTTTTTCAGAGTGAAGGCCTAGCTTCTTATATTACTCATATTGCGTGCGTCAATTTTATATATAAGTAGGGGATACTCTTCGAGTTTTTGCCAATAGACTGCTATAAGGTGGTCTTACTTACTTACTTAGATGGCCATAACAACCCGTTAACGGGTCTCGGCCTGCCTTAACACTAGTTTCCGGGCATCTCTGCTAAGCGCATGCCTTCTCTAGTTGGTCAAACCAATTGATGAGAGGGTTTCATCAACTTGGTCCTACCAACGTAAACACGATCGTCCTTTATGCCGACAACCAGTGACTTTTGCATTGAACACTTTTCTCGCTGGAGCAGATTCTTACATTCGAACAATATGGCCAAGCCAGCGTAGCCGCTGGATTATAATACGTTGAACAACGCCTATATCGTCAAGGAGCTCATACAGCTTGTGGCTGGTTCTAATTCGGAACTCATCGCCATGCCTTAGAGGACCAAAGATCTTATGAAAGACTTTTCTCTCGAATATTCACAGGACAGCTGAATTGGCACAAGACAGCATCCATGCTTTTGCATCATAGAGAAGCACTGGAAGAATAAACGACTTGTAGAGTGTTAATTTCGTCGCACGAGAGAGGTCTCTACTACTAAGCTTATTTACTTACTTAGCTGACCATAATAACCCGTTAACGGGTTTCGGCCTGCCTCAACACTAGTCTCCAGGCGTCTCTGCTAAGCGCACGCCTTCTCCAGTTGGTCACACCAATTGATGACAGGGCTCCATCTACCTGGTCTTTCCAACGTAAACATGGACGTCCTCTACGCCGACGTCCAATGACCTTCGCATCGAAAACCTTTTTCGCTGGAGCAGATTCTTCCATCCGAACAACATGGCCGAGCCAGCGCAGCCGCTGGATGTTAATGCGCTGGACAACATCTACGTCGCCGAGGAGCTCATACAGCTCATAGTTGGTCCTAATGCGAAACTCATCGCCTTGCTTCAGTGGACCAAAGATCTTGCGAAGAATTTTTCTCTCAAACACTCCCAGGTCCGCTGCATCGGCACAAGACAGCGTCCATGCTTCCGCAACATAGAGAAGCACCGGAAGAATAAGTGACTTGTAGAGTGTTAACTTCGTCGCACAAGAGAGGTCTCTGTTACTAAACTGCCTACTGAGACCGTAAAACTCCCTACTCATCGACAAAATATACTTCGTCTTGCTCTTCTTTACCGCCCGATCCATTTTTGCAGACGCTAAAAGGTGCTCGCCGAAAAAAATATTTCCGCATATTTCCTCTTTTCAAGATTAATTAATGTTTTTTTAGACACTACATCGACGATATATTTCCTTTGATGGACGATACATCGGCTCTCTCTTCTCTGGCAAGTGTGTACGTTGTAAATTAAAAATTAATGATGAAAAGCATTTCCTATTTCATACTTCAATCCTATTATCTCATTATTTTTAAAATTATTCTTTTTAGATTTCAATTTTACTAATTTATGCTCTTACATTACACATTTTTTTCCTTTTGCATAAAACGCATTTTATGGTCAATAACTCTCAGCACAAAAGTGACGACATTCTTGCTATTAAAAATTTTCTTAAAATTTTTTTTTATTTTATTTTATATTTTGATAAAAAAAAACGGCAGGAAACAAAATATAGTTTGAAGTAAAACAAAATTACCGGAATATTTCCTTGTTGTGTCTAATTACCCAGTAAATATTAAAAAAAAGGAGAAAATTTATAAACAGCACAGTGTATCATGTTACACTGTGCTTTTTTTAAGAAAAGAAAGCTGATTAAAAACCAAA
The DNA here is from genome assembly GCA_963576795.1 of Metopia argyrocephala. NCBI lineage: Eukaryota > Metazoa > Arthropoda > Insecta > Diptera > Sarcophagidae > Metopia > Metopia argyrocephala. The sequence continues at coordinate 204,119,331 of OY756208.1, read as the reverse complement.
GGCAACTGAAAATAAAAGTTCAGCTACAACGATTGAAATATCACTCTAGTATAAAAATATAGACAAAAAGAAATTTCAAAAATCTAGCAAACTAATATACGATATGCATACAATTTTAAACACAAAATTGTTTTATTTCCCTATTAAATTATTGCTTAAAATTTTTACCTACAACAACACCAATAAACAAGTTGTCTGCACTTTGTCACTTATGTAGAGTGTGTTAAAATAAAAACAGCTATAAAACAGAAAAGCTTAAATGTTAAGTTTTATAACTACTGTTTATAAAGTACATAGTTAGTGACAGACAGAGCAGGCAAGCGGTTGTGCAGTGAGAAAAAATTTTGCCTTTTTCCGCTGTTAATGATTTTAAAAACACAAACTTTTTCTTTTTTAAAATGGTTTTAACTTTTGCACAATTTTTCTTGTCACTTTTGCAAAATTTGCCTTTACAATCTATTAAATGAAGCCTTAATTAACAGACATAAATGGTCAGTAAAACTTAAAAACAGCATTGGCATCAAACAAACAGACCGGCAAACAGGCCAGTCAAAGTGAAAACTTTTCAACGGTCAAACGTTGTAAAAAGTTATGACAAAAAAGTCATAAAAAATTATCATATTTTTTTCTATTATAAGCACATAATTAATAATTTATATATAGGAATATGCGTGAATGTAATTTTTAAAGCAAAAATATATATTAATAGATGCAGAAATTTAAATTTTTGTTTGAAATTTCTTTTTGTTTTGTAAGTTAATTTTTCATTTAAATTCTCGATTTGCAATTAAACTGTCATAAGAGATTCTCACTCGTGATAATAATAAAAATTTTAATTAAAAAATTTCGTAATTTCGTTCAAGTGCGTTCGATAACAACCCCTTGGGCCCTGTTTTTTTTTTTTTATCAAAACCAATGTTATGAAAAAATTTAAAAACGATTTTAAAAAACAATATTTTTTCTTAAATTAACTCATAGTTACAATGGAAAATTTAAGTATGATTTATATAGAGTTGCCAACTATTTGACGAAATCCAAAAACCGGTTTTCGAAAAGTTTAAAAAACCGCACATTTTTAAAAATATTTGACACTAAAAAACCGGTTTTTCGAATAACTCGAAAACCGAAACATTTTTAAAACCGTTTTAAAAAGTCCGGAGAAAATAGGAAAAATCCGGTTTTCCGAATAATTCGAAAACTCGAATACTCTCAGAACTTTTGTCGGAAGACTGTTAAGAATTGGTAGCCGAAAAAAATATTTTATCATATCGTCGTGCGATAGTTTATGTGCTCTACTCGCCATTTTATATTTCTCGAGTTAATGATGCCACTTTAGGTTTTTGACTTTTTTTTTCTCATTATTTGATTGTCTGCTTATTTGTTGTAGAAGTAGCATATAAGTGTTTTTTATTTTCTATTTTTTGTATTTATTTAAAACATTTATTGTCTATAAGTTTGTTGGCAAAATTTCGAGTGGGAAATAGAAAACCATTGAACAAAAAAAATTATAATATACGAGTATGTTTTAAATTTTAAGTTTTTTTTATTTCGTGTTATATTTCTATATGAAAACCTATATGTATAAAGTGGGAAGCAAATATTCAAAATTTGTTAAAAAAATTTTTATAGAAATAAGTGTGTGCTGTAAATAATTTTACATATTGGTAACCAAACATTGAATTTTAGCAGGGGAATTTAGTGTGAAAGTAGTCGCCATATAAAAGCTTCGGGTTCAAAGCCCAGCTCTGACATCTTAAAAAAAAAACATACATGAAAAATATTTCTTTCCTTAACTCTGAGAGTAACTGATTGCCATGAACAAGCTTTTCAAATCTGCTGTTTGGAATCGACATTAAAGTGCAGGTCGCTGCATTCATGAATAAAAATTAATACACACAACTTGGTTAATACGAGAAATAATATTTGTTTTTAAATTTTAGACTGCTATGCATATGAACCGACTTACCTAGAATTTTTGTGGAAATTCGTAGAAATGCATCTGTCAGCTTCCTCTGTAGGTTATTTTATTAGGGTATTAATTACAGGTTTCAACCGCCTTCATCATAATGTAGCACCAACACTGACAGAAAGTACTTATGGTGTATGTGGACACTTCTTTTAAACTTATTAATATCATAATTAAGAGGAAAAATTTTAGCGGTAAGGTCATGCCATAAACGAACTTCCCATGGTATTGCCGATAGAACAGTGAAACACACGCCTCTTCGCGCACATGCTCCTATTAATCAATATTTTTATCTTTAATGCCTACTGTACACAGTTCTCAATTTACTTGAATGAGTATGAAAAGCCCCCAACTTGTATAACTATTTTTAATTGACTTTTTAAACTTTTTAAAATTTGTTGCAGTTTCGTTTAGTTTTTCCCCTATACTTTTATCCGTAGCTGGAGGCTATAGCGTATGATTTCTAAAACAAATGCTCATACACAGATTCCAATTACATAAACAATATTCGCCATACGTTCGCATCAATACAACTCGTATATGTCGATTATAACTTAAAAAAATATAAAAATAACAATCAATAAAGATGCGTAAAACAGCAAACTTAATACTCGAGTAAAATAAAAAAATTCATTTTATGATTTATACAGTTTTATATAGGATTTTAGGTTACCTCTTAGTTGGGGTTTAATTTCAAATATAAATCAATACTAAAAGTAATTGTAGCAGAATTGATATAAAACAGTAATAAGTCTGTATTTGTGTGTGATTTGTTGGCAGAAGGTCAAAATGAGTTGGCTGCTAAATGAAAATTTTTAAATTTATTAATTGCTTTAAAAAGCTGAAGTATAAATGTATAGTTTTTCGACCTTCTTTATTTAATATTTATGGCAATTGATACTGCTTATTTTGCATATGAGTTATATTTTTATTTGTTCAAAGTAAAGAATGAAACACTTTACCCTTTTTTATATTAAAATATTATGAAACTTTTATTTAAGTAATGGAATTTTAACTACTTCACTCAGTGATCGTCATTCTAAGACTGAATGTTCTTTTCTTTTCTTCAATAGCTTAAACTTAACAACATTAAAATTTCTTAAAATATAACCTTTAAAATTAAATCTTAAACACTAACAACAATATATAAATAAGAAGTAAATAACAAAAATTACAATATTTATTTTAAAGACGAATTCAAGGTTATTATCAAAAACGTTATTTTAAAATAAAGAGTAACAACAACAATAAAAATAAGCAGTATGTAATTATGATCATATTAATTATCATCATCATTAATTATCATTACTGGACAGAAAGAGATGAAAGTGGAAGTTCATAATTAAGAATAAAATACAATAATTTAAATTAAATAATGTTAGTTAAAGAAATAGAGACTGTTAGGAATATATAACTTATGTTTGTAGATGTATAAGTGAGGTGATTTGTTTGATAAAATTGTAAAACATAAATCAAGTAAGTATTTATTAAAGAAACCAATTGATATGTAGTAACAAACCTATAATTTTAAACAATTTATACATATACAAGTTGTATTAGTAAAACAACACCTGACGCACATGTGTTTGGATTCCAATATTTGTACACAATAATGGAGAAAACCATTTGCGGGTTGTTGTTTTTTCGTTGGAAAGTTGCAATGGTGGACATCGAATTTTAGTTCTTCGGACTGTCTTATTTGGAATCTACATAATAATTTAGTACGAAGTTTATTAAATTTGTTAAACGAATAGAATAAAATTTCGGTAGAACATGTCCAACATTATGTAAATCAATATTTAAAAATAAATCAATGGCTATGTCTATCAGATATTTTACATGCAGATACCATTACCTAAAACATCCACAATATTTCTCACCATAAGTTTAATTGTCAACTATTTGAATTGTTTAAATTCCAAAAAATTAAGAAAATCTAATTCTGCGTTGCGTATGATTAATATTTAATTTCTAATAACACTTATACGCCCCGGTAACCTGTTTAAAATTTGATTGGTTTAGTTAAAACTAAACTAACCTTTGATTGTATTCCAAGTTCTTTTGCTAAAAAAAAAACAGAATAAATCACTTTGGTTGCGTACACTGGACTTAAATGGCCATCAGTAGAAACCTCTACTTTTATTTCTTTCCTGCTAAGTACTTCTACAGCCCGTCTTTGGATAATTAATGCTATATTTTACCGATTGTAACCTTTTAATTTAAATATATTTCCTTCGTTTCTTTTTGAGGTTTATTTCTGCATTATTTTTCAAATGAGAATGGATGAATGGAATGGAATTCTACACTGTGTGTAGAATGAGTGCTTAAGAGGTTTTATAATTAACATTCTTTTTCCTTTATCTTTGGTAAGGCGTTGTTTTGGTTTTTTTTTTGGTATTGTGTTCTAAATATAATTTTGTTATCTGAGATACTTTCTTAATAAGCCCAAAGGATTTTAGTGTAAAGAGAAAGACGAGACAAGTGGACTTGAGTTAATAAAATAATGTTCTTCTCTTTTTTCATTTCTAAAATCTTACAATAATATATGTAGTTATAGATTAAAGCAGTTTGATTGTATAATTAGAAATTAATTTCATCTTTGTTTTTTAAACTTAATGGAAATTGCTGCAGAACATAAAAAAATTGATTTTCGTTTCAAGTACACTGTCTCGTCTAATACTACAAAACTATGCTGGTTCTACTGAACGTTATATTATAAATTTTGCATGTCTAGAGCACCGGGAGCTGCCAACCAATGTAGTCTTTTACTTTTATAACTTCAACAATAAATTTTAATACATTATATGGATATAAGAAATGCAGGTGTTTATCCATAGGTTGTAAATTTCTTTTTTTTTTTTTTGTTTTTTGTGTTTGTTTTTGCGTTTGCGAAAAAAAAGAAATATGAAAAAAAAATATTCACTTCGCCAACGGCAAATGTTCTGAGAGTAACTGGTTGCCATGAACAATTTTCTCAAGTCACAATTTATTGTTCGGAGTAGACATTAAACTGTAGGCCCCGGTACTCATGGATAAAAATTGACACACAAAACATGAGTGCTGCGAGAAGCTAGGTCGTAATCCTGACCCAGGGTTGTAAAGTCCAATTATTTAGGTATGTATGTAAACCAAAGAGGGCCAGTAGTGGCTGATATCAGCAAATTAAACTCAAACGTATACATACGCTCTCTTGTTTGATCGTCAATCAAGAGGAGAGAGGAAGGGAGGGAGGAGGAGAGAGAGTAAACTACACTTGCAGAACTTCTGTGTCTTACATTTCTTCACTCTCACCAATACTACTACCTTGGGCATCAATGATGTAGACTTTTGTTTACTTTTTGAGTAGCTGGTCAACCAATTGAGATGCATGTTTTAAATATTTGGTTGTTTTGAATGATCTGTTGAGCATTCACCCACCCATTCATCATTGTACCTCATAGCTTCGTGTTTCAGTAAAACAAAGTGTGTGCATACATGCGGAATATAACAATGTTCAAATGATCGCCTAACAGCTTTGAAAGTAGAGAACACGAAATGTTCAACTGTATTTCATTCAGAATCATAACTCAGTATAAATTTTACCAATTTTGTGGCTTATTCGCATGCACAGAAAACTTAACAAAACTCCACAAGAAAAAGTCTAACCGGTTTACATTGCATTATCTCGGTGGCCTGTAAATCGTGTAAATTTTTCGGATGCTAAACAATTCATACTTAGAAATAACAAATCTTACTCTAAATAATTGTTACTTAGGATATGACTGATAGCCATGCCAAAACGGCGGTTTTTAAATCACTAAAGGACCCAACATTTTAAATTTAATTGTTTTATACTTTAATATATAAATCGAAAATAAATAAAATGAAGTTCACAAAGTTAACTTGCTATATATAAAACAATTGAATAAATTAAATTTTTTTTTTTTGATATTCTTAATCCGTTAAAAAAAAGAGTCTCATTTTATTTCTTTTTTCTGCGTATTCTTCACTAATGTGCTACGTTGTTTTACATTTTATTTCGCAATCTTTGAATTTAATTAATATTGATTTCATTAATAATTCGCTTTATTTAAGTTGACCCATTTTCAATTTAAAACAATTGTTCTATTGTTGCTAGCGGATCCCTTTTTATTTTTTCGAAAGAATGTACAACACAATTAAACTCCTTCCTACTTCTGCTTACGCCTTAAAAATAGACTCCAATAAATATGTAATTTAATTGTCTTTTCTCTCTTGCAGTAGTTTTGTTTCATTTGGTGTTTTTTTTTTTTTCTTTTTTTTGTGCAACGATAAAAGAAACTTTGAAATTAATTTAATTCAGTTGCAGCAAGAAACTTTTCTAATGCAATTTTTTTTCGCTGTTTCTTTTGCTTTTTTTTATTTTAAGATTCAAGTGAATTAGTTTTAAATAGTCAGAGGGTGCATAAATAATAGCCGATGACAAAAATTACAAAAGAAGGCAAACATGAATTTTCTATTGGTAAAACTTTAAATTTTTATTTGAAAAAGAAATAATAATGACGGGGTCCTGGTATAGTGGTTAGAGAGCTCGCACATCAACTCAAACGACCGAGGTTCAATTCCACTGAAGAACAAAAATTTTAAAATAAAATTAACGGTTTTTTTAAAAATTGTAATATAAAAATAAGAGGTACCCCCTCCCCCCCCCCCCCCTCCAAGAAGTCGTCAAGAAACTGCTCCCTGATAATTCTAGTCTATTCCACAGTGCCACCTTCTGGGAAGATAACAGCTAACCTTCTGAAGACGCTCGCCACTCATATTCAACATCCACTTACAGATGGAGCAATTGCTGGTGATCACTAATGGGTGAAGGTATAACACTGGCCTTTGAAAGGTCAATTTGACTGCAACTTCTCTCATCAACAAAAAAAAGGCGTATAATAACAAAATTAAATAAAAATCTATTTATGTATGTATCTTCAAATTCCAATACATTGCACTGCATGAGTAGAGGTTTACCCCTGAGTATTGGTCTTAAATAAAGAAAAAAAAATTGCTACATACTCGTATAACATTCAAAAGAACTTTTAATCGTTTCTTATTTTATTTATACGAGAATAGTTTGACTGTATACATAACCTTCACGGATCATTGGATAGTAGATATGCAAGTGGAGAGACTGTGCTTACTGCCGAGATTATAAATCGGCTGTGAAAGAAGACAGTATAGCCTACTTAACACGCCAATTTCCATTTATCAACAATGGCGTTTGATTTGGTCTGACTTGTCTGATCTGAGGCAGATTCTAATGAGATCTTAGTATGGACTGCTAAGTGCTTCCAAACGAACTTTGATTTACAAATCTGTCACTTCATTATTTCCTATTCTACTACACATTGCTAAGAAGTTTTTTAAAATCTTATCACTTAAACCTCTTCTTCAACTAAGCTTTCGTCTTCTGAAAAAAATTTATTAAAAACATAACAAATATAAAACTAAAATCTTCAGGAATACTAATCATTAGTCGAATGCACCAGCACGAGTTTTGTAACTTTCTGAAGATATGCTACTGTTCGATAGTAAAAATGACAGAAAATGCATGAAGGTCTGATGAGCTTGAATAAAAGTTCAATTAAGTGAAAGACTGTACATGAAAATAGAAACGTTGTTATTCGAAAAAGAAAAATGAAAATTTAATTAATATTAGTTTGTAATTCCCACTGCAACAATTAAAAAGTTAATTCAAGCTTTTTGAAGGGACTAAGAGTCTTATTATTTTGATCAGGGGAATTATTGACTCTTTTGTTTGCGGATTTATTTATTTTTTTTTTTTTTTTTTTTGAGATTATGGTTTAAGAATTAATAATACATACATACATAATTCGCCATTACAACCCTGTGTCATGGTTACGGCCAAGATTCTCGCAGCACATATGTTGTGTGTACCATTAGTACCGGGACTTACAGTTTAAAGTCGACTCCACAGACTTGAGAAACTTTTTCATGCCAATCAATTACTTTCAGAGCTTTTTCCAGATAACTGCTGAGAGGTAGTCGCCGCCGAAAGAAATAATTTTTTCATATTTCTTTTTTTTCAAGATGTCAGAGCTGAGATTTGAAGTTGGCACTATCGTCTTAGTAAGCCAATACACTAATTACGAAACCACGGCAACCACGAAGGATTAATAATACCTTCCAAAAAGATTGACTGAAAGTTAAATAAAAAATCAAATACAATTTTTAGCTGAAAAAACAAAAAATATTAAACATACATAATTCACCATTACAAACCTTTTTCAGAGTTACGGCCTAGCTTCACACAGCACTCATATTACGTGCTTTAATTGTTATTAATAAGTACCGGGACCTACAATTTACTTCAAATCCAAATGACAGACTTGAGAAGTTTGTTTACAGTAATCAGTTAATTTCAGAACTTTTGCCAGAATATTGCTAAGAGGTGGTCGCCAAAAAAAATTTTTTTTCGATATCAAAGCTGGTGTTTGAGCTGAGAGCTCTCGCCTTAGCAAGCCGCCAATCAATTACAAAACCAATTAAAAATTAAATAACGAATTGATTAGAATTATTAAACAATTAAACAAATAATTCAATCAATAAAAATAATTAATTAAATGCAAAATAAAAATCAATAATTTTTTAATTACATAACATACATACATAACTGGCCTTTACAACCCTGTGTCAGGATTACGGCCTAGCTTCTCGCAGCACTCATGTTGTGTGTGTCAATTTTTATCCATGAGTACCGGGACCTACAGTTTAATGTCGACTCCGAACAACAGACTTGAGAAGCTTGTTCATGGCAATTAGTTACTCTCAGAGCTTTTGCCAGAAGACTGCTGAGAGGTAGTCGCCGAAAGAAATATTTTTTTCATATTTCTTTTTTTGAAGATGTCGGAGCCTGGAGTCGAACCCAGGGCCCATGTCTTAGTAAGCCAACACACTAACCACTAGACCACGGCGACTACAAATATAATTTTTAATTGGAACCACCAAAAAAACTTTTTTTTTTCTGTGTAGTTATTGAAACCTGCTTATCAGACAAACAATCCATACAAAGTGTTACTCATTGTTAAACTCAAATATAAATTTTGCTAAAATTTAGCATTCAATTGGGTGCAATATTCAAATTCAATGCAACTGAAATTACACAATACTCGTACTGACATTACTTTTTCCTTGGACATCACTTAAGTACTTGTGTTGAATTGAAATGCCAGAAAAAGTGGCACACGCTTATACACAAACACTCCTACAACAATTTCAGCATTGTGCCATAAAACATGGATTTTATAATTAACACACAACAGCAGCAACAGAGTCGTTAACTAACAACAACAACAACAGTAGCAACAACAACAAGAACAACAGTAGCAATAGTATTATGTACTAAAAGCTATGCATAAATTCTTCTTTTATAAAAACGATAAAACGACAGGGATTCACAATTGGAGACGAATGGCGACAGAAACAGTTTAAATTGGTATTGCATTTGTAAATGCTGGATAGCCAGGCCAGTGCAGTGCAGTTTACTGTATGTCATGGCATTTTAACACTCTTGACATTCACTTGGTATTCGTTGTTAAAGCAAAAGAATACAAAAACAAAAAAAACAAAAAGTCTATTCAAAATGAAAATTATGTTTTTCGCATTAAAATGCCAGTAATTCATTTTGTCATAATGATGACTGGTCTAAAGCTTTAAAATGGAACAAAAAATAATTGTTTTTTTTTTCTTTTTTGTAGAAAATAATTCTTGTTAATGTTTGTTTGTATGTCATACGGCAAAATAAATGAGAGTCTATGGCAGCAGTTACTAGAGCTTATGAAATATGGAAACCATGTTAAGCCATGTTGCGTTACAGCGAATACGAGAATACTCGTATAAGAAAACGTTCTTTCAATCCCTTTTTTTTTTCTAAAAGTCTCATCTTTTAGAGTTAAAATTTATATTAAGAAACCCCTTAGTAGTAGTAGCTTTTAAAAGTATTGGACCTAAAATACGATGCTGCCAGCCAACAACATTAAAAACATCAGCAACAATTTAAATTGCAGAAACTACTAACACCCTTTAGATATGCTTTTATAAAAGGTTCTGTGTGTGAGTGTTTGTGTGTCAGGTAATCATATTTCTTCTGGTGGTGTACGTATGTTTCCCCCTTTTATTTGATAGTTATTTGTTAATAAAAATTTATATCCTCTCTCCCTGTACTCTTGCTTGCATTAAGCCTTTTCTCTGAGGAATTGCTGCATAAAATTAATTTACTTCTTTTTTTTTTACTATTAAAGTTTTTGCATCTTTTGGCTCTTGCTTTGCTTTGCCTCTCTCTCTCTCTCTCTCTCTCTCTCTCTCTCTTTCTCTTTGTTCACTAATTTGTTTTATATTTGATAAGTTTGCTGTGTTTCAGTTAATTTTGTTCGCTTTTTCTTAAAACGCATTATAGAAATTTTATACTACATTTGAATGTGCATGTGTTGAAAGTGAAGAGCATAAAAATAGCAGTCTCATAACATGTTCTTTTCTACAGAAAATGCACTATTTCATTATGAATATTATATGTATATCGCTGTACATTGACCGACAAAACCAAGCATAAGCGACCAAGCGGGCATTTATTTTTTTATTTTTTCAATTCAAATGTAATACATGTGACCTATTGGTCATTATAAGAATATTACAAGTATAGTTCAAATGAGCTGAAGAAATTTATGATTATAAAAATATATACAAGAAATATTAATAAAATATCTATAATGAGTAAAATATAATGAGTAAAATATCTCTATCCAACAACCTAAAACCTCAACAAAACGCCTCTTTAAAATTTAAGATTATATTCAAAGAAAATATAGCATTAAAATATTAATAAAAGATCACTGTCTAATTCCATTAAAAAAAGTCCAAAAGTTTTCGTTTGAATGTATAATTAGACATTGCGAAGGAGCGTAACCTAATAGGTAGTAAATTCTATAAACATGCAACTCGAACGACAAATGAACGTTCAAATTGTGCATTGTGAATTCTTGAAATAAAAATTTGAGGATTACGTGTAGATCTAATAAAAGTAATCATTTGATTTATTTATTTTTTTAATCGAACCTCACAAACAAACTAAATACTTATGTGCTTCTGTATATCTTGAGAGCAGCTAAAACGAAAGTTTCTGTATTTAGTCTTGCCAAAGCAAATTTGCAGTAAGAAAGTAGGAGGAAATTATTTGATGTCGTTTTATTTCATACCGTTTCCTTGATAAGGTTAGAACGAAAAGCGTTAAAAGACAACATTGTTTCATAAAAATGAAAAGCAAAATATATTTATTATATATATATGAACGACTCGTTCACTAGTAGCCTACTGGCAATATTTGAGTCAGGTCATGCGAACAGAGTTGAATTTAGTGAGCGCAAGACTCAATATTGTTGTCCACAGCAAAGACTTGATTATTATGAGGGTTCGATATTTAACTATGACGACCGCTTAAATTCTCATATTTTTCAAGCGTCGAAATAAGTATTTAAAAATTATGGAAAAAGCAGGGACCGCAAATAACAGTTATTGCTTAAAAATTAAACTAAAAAAATCATCGTATAGAGTCGACAGACATATATGATGTTATATACCAAATTAATCGTCTTGGAGAGCTCTCACAGAATCTGTTGTGATCTCGCATAAGTGATCATTAATCAGATTTTAACTGTTACTTTTTGACGGAAAAATAAAAGTTTAGATGAAACTTTTAAAAAGAGAGTTTTATTTTACCGTCATAAAATAAAACTCTATTTAGGAGTTTTATTTTTTCCGTCATAAAATAAAACTCGTTTTTAATACAGATTTTATTTTTAATCTAATCCCGTTGCTTGTGGTATCTTTATTTTATTGTTTTTTATAGCTGAATACCTAAAATCTCAAGATAAAGGATTTTTAGGGTGCTTTAATATTAATAAAAGAGCAAATTTACACAACTAAAACCGATAATGGCCGGAACTTGCTAAAAATATTACAAATATTTGACTAGGAGGATGAAAGCGGGTTCGATGACTGCATCTATTACGACGTTCTGCACGGAACAAAATATGATAGAAATGAAATTTGTAATAGTTTGCAGACGATAATCTGTCAAATCAGGATTAGGTGTAAAAAAAATTTTTAATAAAACGAGTTTTATTTTATGACCGAAAAAATAGGACTCTATTTATGAGAGTTTTTTTTTAACTTTTATTTTTCCGTTGATAAATAACTTTTTCTGCTGACCTTTTTTGGAAAAACTCTGAAAATAACCATAAAAAAATAAGTTTTTCGATATAACTTATAACCGTTACAGTCCCTGGGAAAAAGTACTTCACTTTACCTGACGCTTGTAATATTTATAAGACTTGTATCCCATCGCAAAATGGAATAGTACTTCAAATTATAATTTGCGGCTTCTCGATCGGGTACAGAGAAGAGCAGAAGTGCTTAATAATAACGTTCCTGTATCCAACTCTTTTCATATCCTAGGGATTCTTCAAATTCCGATGATATGGTGAAGTCAAAAGTTTAGCTACAAGTAAAAACATTTATTCTTATCGCTCTTTTTTTAGTAATTGATTGTTCATTAAACGCATAATGCATTACAGAAGAAAATTTTTGTTTAACCACACGGTTCTTATATGAAACAATATCCCTGTGAATTGTTATTACTGTATGAGAAGAGTTAAATGTAATACCCACTTCTCTCCATAACATATATTTCTAACACTTGTACAGTGCATTGCGTAAGTTTGTTCAATTGAAAATTGTAAACCCATCAAATAACCCTTTCTATTTAAAATCTTTGCTGATGTAACGAGTTTTGGAAATAGACTTTAGTTATCGTCATGAAACTTAACAAAAGGTGCGTGGTATAGTGGTCAGAGTGCTCGCACAAAAACTCCAACGACCCAGGTTCAAATTCTAGCAAAGTTAAAAAATAAAAAAAGTAGGTTTTCGGTTTTTTCCAAAACTATATATAATTTAAAAATAAGAGGTCCCCCGCCAAGAAGACCATCTACAAAGAAATCGTTCCCCGACGTTCCACTCTATTCCACCTTAACCTTTGACAACGAAAAACGAATGATCAGGAGAAAAGCGCCACTTATTGGGAAGTAGCCGATTACAGCTAAACCTACTTATTGAAGGCACTCACCACACAATCAACATGAAACGATGAGGCAATTGCTGTTTATCATTCAAGGGTGAAGCTATAACACTGGTATTTGAATGATCAATTCACAAAAATTTGTCTCACTCCTAAGGCGCTTAATAATATAAGAAAAACAAAAAAATGTCCTAAATGTCCTTTCCAAAAAATTCCAATACAATGCACTGCATTTAGTAGGAGTTTACCCTTGAGTATTGGTCTCTGATAAAATAAAATAAAAATAAGCAAGAACTCGATATAGTTACTCTGCATTTGAGCACCTTTTTGGCAAATCCATATTCAAACTTTTAATAGTAAATGCAGTATACTGCTATAATTGTCAAACGTAATATCATTATGCCACATAGACGCATCTAATTAATTGCATTGAGAATTTTTGACGTCATTTCAAAGTTTTAAATGACTGCGAGTAATAGAAATCGTTTTCTTTAACACAATTACTTCTAAGGCGCCCTTTGTTAATTTTATTTGTAGATTTTTTTATATAAATATTAATTGAGGTATTCACAAAACGATTTCGCTAGAAAGAGAAATCATCTGTATTTTCAAAGTCATATAAATCTTATCTGTTTCAAGTATATTAAAATTGGAATAATCAAAAATGTAGTATCAATAGTCATTAAGTTAATGAGGAGTTCCAAATCTGAAAAAACTTGGAAGTTATTGTAACTTTAAATTTCATTCGATTTTAATTTCGAACGAAATCGATTTCCATTACACACTAGATTGCTATAAAGGGTTATTATTATTAAAAACGATACTAATCGCAATGAGACATGATAGGACACTTGGTGAATACCTCATATGTTCGCTTATTATACGGCAGTCAATGCTGCAATGTTGCTTGAAAATTATAATCATTTACTAAATTGTTTATACCTGCTTAAGATATCAGCAATTTGTTGAAAATGTTTATATATTCCAATATTTTAAAGCTATTCATAATGATATGTCTTTTAAAACAAATTGATTTACCAGCCTATTGTTCTACTTTAAAATTTTATAAATAATTGCTCTTAAATGTATGCTACAATTTTTGTAAAAGCAAATTTTTATTGCTTATGCTTGCTGTTGTGTTGTGTTGTTTTTAAAAGCTGATTAAGAATAGTAGTGAGCATGAGTATAATATAACAACGTTGCGTTTTATGTTGCCTCTTAATAAGTGCAAATTCTCTATTGTTGCATTAAGAAGATCTTGTTGCAAGTTTTTATATTTCGTTGGCTTCCTTTTTGGTTTTTTTTTTTTTTTTTTTTTTTTTGTTACGTTTTCTATACTTCCATTCTATTCATTGCATTTAAGAAGAATGCTGCTTTTTTCTACGCTCGTCTAGAGTTTATGTTTGTCAAGTAATAAAAGATGATTGTTTTTTGTTGTTGTTCTTGTTGTAGTTGTCACTTTGTCTTGTGTTCGGGTCTTTTCTTTTTTTTTCGTTTAATTTCTTATTTTTTAATGTTGCCAATTGTAAGAGTGTTGCTGTTTTGTTTTTTTTATGTCATTGCTTATGCTGCTACAACTGCCGCTTGTTACAGTCAACAAGCAATGTTCCCAAGTCAACATGTTCATTTTAATGTTGTCCGTTAAGAGATATAATTAAAAATTTAAAACGCAATCAAAGCGAAACAAAACGTTATAAAGTAAAAGAAAAAAATGTATAAAAAAATGTCAAGAAAAACAAGTAACAAACTTTTCTTATTATAAAGACATCATCACCAGTACCATCATATTCCCTGGCTTCAATGAGGCCAACGTCATTGTCATTATCATCAAATGAGCTCAGAAAATAGCAACTACATTTGTAATAATGAAGAAAATTAAAATTAAAAAAAAAGAAACAAACGAATGAACTCTTAAAAATATATAAAAAGTGCAAAAAGAGTTATTTAGCCATTATTTCATTAAAAACTAAAGACAAAAAAAAAAAAAACAAAATTGCACAAAATGCAGTAGTAAGTAGTACAAAAAGCACCATTTTTTGTTGCAACAACTTTATTAAAATTTTACAATTTTAACTCAAATCTTAAGCATTTTGCATGTAAGATTTTCGCTACTTTTACTGAAAAATATTTCTTTTTCTTTTTAATTTTAGTTTTTTTCCTTTAATGATCCTGAATGCCTTTTGGGTCGTTTCGTTAGAATGCACACGATGCTTTCATTTGCTTCCTTCTTTTTAATATTAAAATGAATTAAAAAAAACGGCAAAAAGTAGACACCAAAACAACTGTAAAGAAGTTACAGTTTCACTGTGAATTCATCTTTTTTTTTACAGAAAAAGAATAATAATATTTGTAACGAAAGATTTGAAAGTGTTTTATATTTTGGGGTGTTAAGCGCTGTATATTCAAATTTTTTTTTTATTTATAGATCAACGTCGGAGCATAAAAAAAATTTTGCTTATTGCACCGAACAAGAATTAAGGGTTGACTTGAAGGCATAATGTGGTTCTTGATTTGAAGCTTCCTGTAGATCAAATAGGTAATAAGTGCCAGTAAGAAAAATGTTGAGACTTTACTTATTGCAGAGATAGGCTCGTATTGAGTTTTTTCAACCCGACACATCTCGAACACGAAGAAAAAAGCGTCCAGAACGTACGAAAAACGTACACTAAACATTTTTTCAAAACGCCAAAAAAAAAAATAAAAATAAAACGAGCATTGAAAATGAAATTTGTTTTTTACCCAAAAATACTTATCGGCTTTATTTTATGAGTTTATGCAATTCTAGAGACTTCCGAACAATGTCTGTTACCAACGCCCAGATTGTGGACATTATAGCTGACACATTAGCTGTTATTAATTGAATAAATTATACCAAATTACCATAGATGGAAGAAGGTTTCAAAAACACATGAAAATAGTAAAAATATTTTATTAAAACCGGTATTCTTTTTTAATTCTTTTGAATGACTCCAATACTTAAAATAAAAAAACGCAAGATCAGCGGAAACATCGAAGTTTCCCATAAGAGTTTGCAAAAGAATCTGAGGCAGTTGATATCACAAAAACCCGATTTTCGCAGAGCACAACATGGAAAATTTTGAGTCGTGACGTGATCTTGAATAGGTAAAAAATTTAACTGGCCTAGCAACTGTAGGTATGGGCCCATAGAAAAGCATGTGCTTTTGCTGAAGGGGCACCATGTCAGATGGCAACTGACCTTATTTTCTTCTAATAAGTCATCTTCAACAATAAGGGTTATTCCTAAATAAATAAATATGTACATGAACGTACAAAATTGTCGAATTTTGGACGATACTAATCCACACAAGATTTAAGAACATCCAATGCATGGGAAAAATGGTGTGAATTTTATTTATTTTTTTTATCTCTAAAAATCCTGTCATCGGTAAATTCCTGCCTAGTTTATGTGTGAGACTTATGACAACTTGATCATTTTGACTTTTTTATGTCACAATAGGTATTACACGGCATTACAAAAACGAGCTTTTGTTCTGTCCTATGGACCAAATATACTTTTTCGGAAAGGGGAGAAAAAGTAAAAATACACGTGTATTGGGGATTTTCATGTACACTTTAGAATTTTTTTTTATGTATAAAGTATAAAGCACGTAGTGTCCATCTATCCGCCTGTGTGAAAGACTTTGGATCAATTTTTAATCAATTTTCCGTGATCCAATCGAGTTGAATTTTTGCAGGCAGATACGTGGAAATGTCTGGATCACGTCAAATTAAAAAAAATGGATTTTTATCAATTCTCAGATTTTCCGGAATTTTTTTTTTTTTTTGTTTATTTTTTTATTTCTTCTTTTTTTTTATTTTAAAAAAAATTTTTTTTTCTCTTTTTTCAGCATAACTTGAAGGGACTCAGAAGCGTTCCAAAAAAAAAAATGTTTTTCTACCCATCCATCGTATTTCTATATATTTTATCTGAGAAAAAATGCAGTACCCGACTCGAAATAAATTTTGTTACGTTTGTGGATTATTCGCAGCAAGTAAAAATTTGAAAAATATTACGAAAACAGTGGTTAATTCGTTTCAGAAAATATTCAAAACTTCTTATGTTCCCTACTTGGACTATACTTCGGAAGTCGTGTGCGTCTATTGCTAAAGAAATTATGTTACGCGGTGTTATTAGTCGTATTGTATTCGTTTTATAGTCGTTGTAGTCTACTAGTTAGTTTGTAGCTTCCTAGATATAAACTCCGGATTCAAACCCCAGTTCTGACATCTTGAAAAAAAGAAATTTGAAATGAAAAAATTCTTTCAGCGACTACCTCTTAGTAGTCTTCTAGCAAAAGTTTTGAGTGTAAGTGATTTTCATGAAAAACCTTCTCAATTCTGTCGTTGGAAGTCGATTTGAAACTGTAGGCCCTTTACTCATGGATAAAAATTAACACACACAACAAGGGTGCTGCATCAAACTAGACCGTAACCCTGAAACAGGGTTGTAATTATGTATGTATGTGCGTATAGGTATTAGAATCTTCAATTTTATGCTTTTAATTGAGAAACCACACGTAGCTGCTGAACGTGTCCGTGTTCCTTTTCTCTTGTGGTCACTACTTTATCGGTCTCTTAATTATTAAAAATAAAATTTTGTTACAATCAATTGATCAGCCTGGCTTTTGATGTATATTCGGTCTAATAAAAAATATCCATTAGAATTTTTTACCAGAAAATAAGAAAAACCGAGTCCTTGTCAAAACGGTGAAAATCGTAATCAATTATAATGATTTTAATTGATTTTCTATTGCAAAGTCGAGAATATTAATAAATTTTAATCATCATTGGGATGATTTTTCGGAATTACTTATATTATGAGACAGTTACATGACCTGTTTTCTGTTCCTGTTCTTTTTGTGTTTTAAAATTAAATATTGTTTTAAAAGTTTATTTTGTAATTTAACTGGAAAAATAAAATGCAATCCAAACATTTCGAACTTCGCATTTGAAAAAGCTTGTGAACTGAAACCAATGTTGTTTACCCGCATCGTAAATGAAATGAAAACGTACTCGTACGTTCAAAAAAAAAAAATAAAAAAATAAGAAATCCACAAACATGAGAAATAAATTTCTCAATTCAGCACAATTCACTAAACAAATCATCAATACCTTAAGAGACCATAAACTAAACGACAAACGAACAAAAAGAAAAAAAAATCTCAAAAGAATGGGAAAAGAATGATAAAGAAAAAAACATGCATTCAATCAGAGTCTTTAGTTAAGAAATGCATTTTTAGAAAGACTCTAAATTAAGTTGCTTTAAAACAAACACAAATATGAGCAGCAAAATTAGGGTTGACCCTCCTTTAAATGGGAATAACTGGAAAAAGCCAAAACTAAATTCATCAAAAAGTTTAAACTGATGAAAGGAATACCCTGTAACAACGTTAATGTACAAAAAAGACATTTTTTGTACGAAATAATTTCATGCAATTGCACTCGATATGTGTTTGTGTTTCGGATTAAAGTTTTTGCTTCTTAATTGTTTAAAGAGATGAATTTTCTTTTAGTTAAGCTTGCAACGCAAAACAAGAGCTGTAACATACGCCCTTTTATTTGATGAAAAATATAAAGATTGTAGAAAATAAAGAAAAAAATAATAAAAAATTTAAAAAAAGAAATTTTGCAGACAAATCAAAAGTTTGTTTGCCAGTTGATTATAAGATGAGATTGATGTTTAACAATAATCTCCAACATTTTTCTTACAATTTTCTTTAGTTCCACTTAAGCAAACAAAATGAGGGTGAGTTTCAATGAATACATGGCGGGATACAGGAATTAAAAATGTAAAATGAATGAATGCAGCTGGTTTTCTTTTTATTTTCTTTTTCTTTTTCTTTTAATGCAAAAAAGTAATAATAAGGAATTACACTGAATAATAGAAAAATAAATATAGAAAATAATCGTCGAAAAAAAGAAAAACTAATAGAATGGCAACATTACAACAGATGTAATCGTAAAATGAAATAAAAAAAATAAAAAATAATAAAAAATAAAAAAAAGTTGCAACAGTTAATGATTCTTTAAGTAGCAAATCAAAGCATGATAATGTTGAACACGTTTTGAATGGAAGATGATTAAAATCATTTCTGTTTCTTTTTTTTTCTTCAAATATGTTTCTTAAGTCTGGCTAATAAAAATAAATGTTTTTTTTATTTTTATTTTTTCTTTTCTTTTTTCTATTAATTTTTTAAGCGTTACACAATTGTTGGCAGTAAAATATTTATTTTTTTTTTTTTATTACTTAAGCCGGAAATATTAGGAAGGAATGACTTAATTAAGGTGGGCAATTAAGAGTTTTATATTTAAAAAGAAATACAACAAAAACAAAAAAACAAAAAACAATTAAGCAGGACAATAGAAATTTTTAATAGATGGAACAACAAAATATTCTATACCTTCAGATCCTTTAAGGTACAGAAAATAAAAAGAACTCTTAAAGACTGTTCACAAACAAATTTGTGACTAAAATTTGTGTAGAAATTACAAAATTTAATGCTGGCATTTACACAGTTATGATGGGAGTTGGACTTGTTTTTAGCTTGTCTATGCAACTGAGGATATAAACAGTAACTAACCCTCTATAATAAAAACCTCCATGCAGTTAGATCGGGCTACTCATAATATAGTAACAGGTGTTTAAAGAGGTACTTCAGAAATTTTTGAACTTCGTGGAATGAGTATTTTAATAGGACAGGTTCTTCTATACAAATTTTTCTTGTTTGAGGTAAAAGTGCTCTGTCATGAGCAGCATTAAAAAATTAGGATGCTGATTTAAAATGTAGTCCTACAAATACTGAAGACGAACCACAAATATAATGCCATGCACCTTTTGGGTATATTCTTTTTTACATAAAGGAAGTCGTATAAAAAAACTTTTTGCAACATGGGAGCTGAATTTGTTAACAGTTGACTAAAAACGCATTCGAATGAAAACTTCCCAACCGTTTTTTAATGATTTGAAATATCGCTTTATAACTGTTGATGAAATATGAATCCAGAGACAAAACAACGCACACAGAGTTAGAATAGCATGTTTTCTTGGATTAATTAAAAAACAAAATTTTAAGTATCGTCGAAATTTTATGTACCCTGTTATAGTATATAAAATTCTACATTACTTGTCGTTAAAATAAATGTGCTCTGGTGTTTTTGTAGTGAAACTTCAAATCAAACTTTATGAAAATTTTTGTGCAAAAAAGGCTAAAAAAAGTGAAAATTTTCCCGTTGAAAATATTATTTATTTTTAAAAGTTAACAATTTTTCAATGGAACCATTAAGTTCAGGTTATTTTGCAAATACTTCGTTAGCACTTGTGTATCAAATTGTGTGTGAAAGAGTTTTAGATTTAGTTATTTATATTGGAAATGCCAAAAAAATTTTTCGTCCATATTCGTGTCATAATTTTTAGTTTATATTAAAGAGGACATAAATCTCTATTATATTGCAAAATTTTACGCTGCCTTTTTATGCCTTTTATCCTCCATGGCTGGATTCGATTTTTTTAATGTCTTTTGCACGTCTTATGCACACAATACAGGACGACTTTATGTTGAAATGTATTCAATATGCTTCCCACTTTGCACAAGTATTTTTTTCACGGACCCGAAATTGTGTCAAATGCCATTTTACCTACTGGGCAGCTATCAGAAGAAGCGCAAGAAGCTTGAAATAAAGATTTTAAAAAATATAGGGAGTTTCATTTACGAAAGTGCAGTCTCGAAAAATCAAACCAAGACATAAGTATTTAATGTTTTTATAACCTCTGACTCAATTATTTCAAGCATTCAAAAATTGCCTACAAAGAAGGTTCAAAGCTTGCCAGAAGAGAAAATGTATTTAATTGATCCTGCAGCTCCGAACAAGAACTATTTTAGTGTTGATACTGCTGATGATGATGATAACGATGATGATGATAACGATGATTATTATTTTGATGATGGTGACGATGATGATAATGACGATGCTGATGACGATGTTGATGATTAACTTTAAGATATATAAAATGTAATGTTTAAGTTCGTAGTCGCCGTGGTCTAGTGGTTAGTGTGTTGGCTTACTACGACATGAGCCCTGGGTTCGACTCCAAGCTCTGATATCTTCAAAAAAAGAAATATGAAAAAAATATTTTTTTCGGCGACTACCTCTCAGCAGTCTTCTGACAAAAGCTCTGAGAGTAACTAATTTTCATGAACAAGCTTCTCAAATCTATCGTTCGGAGTCGACATTAAACTGTAGGTCCCGGTACTCATGGATAAAAATTGACACACACAACATGAGTGCTGCGAGAAGCTAGGCCGTAATCCTGACACAGGGTTGTAAAGGCCAGATAGGTATGTATGTATGTATGTATGTTTAAGTTCTCATACTGTACTCTTTGCACTATAGACCTACACTAATATTTGGCATTATTTAATAAAATTATACTCAAATATACTAAGAAAACATTTTGTTTTACTTATTTAAATGGTATTAACTGAAAAATAAAGAAATTTTATCCGAACATAGCTTCCCTGATTTGATCCAAGAAAACATGCTATTCTAACCCACTGTACAACGATCTACACAATGAACTAAAGCTGGTAGAACTGCACCAAAGGAGGAAAAGTTGTTCAATCGCTTGATAGAGACATGGAAATGGTTTTTTTTTATTACAAAGATATTTAAAAACAAAAAATATTTTTCGCCATATAGGCAAATACATTTAATATATATAATATATGAAATGTATTGCTTTGGGGATAAGCATGTCTCTATGGCCATTTCGTCTCTGCTTAAGAGACTCGTCAGGAGACTTTTTCCCAAAGTTGGTAACCAAAAATACAAATACTTATATTCAAATAGTTATAAACCAAATTCGAATCACATTTAGCATATAAAAACCGAACAAAAGTATTTACAAAGCAATACATTTCTGTTTTTTAAAAAATTGAAATTCTATTCTATTATTCTATTCTAGCTATTGAGACCATCGTAAACAAAAGATAATGAATAGCAATATCGACAATTCTGTTGTTTACTGTTGAAAACAATGCTATTATCGTAAAAATATGTTACTGATTCGCGCCACAGTAGCGCATACGATAATCGCATTGTTTTCAACAGTAAACAACAGGATTTTCGATATTGCTATTCATTATCTTTTGTTTACGATGGCTATTGTGGTAAACTAACGCCAAAAATTTTTATACTGTTTATTCAGTTGGAAAATCGTAAATTTTTTATATTGAAATTTTATAGAGAGATTTGCCTACGCTATTAATTGGTTTGTTTGAGAACCATTTTTGTGTGTTTTTATACCCAAAGAAACTAGAGGTTTGTAGCTTTGCTAACTTTGTACCCATTTTAATTGCCAACTACTCAAAAACTGACTGATTTTATACGGTGCTGCCCCGTTATTGCAATTTAAACGTAAAGAAAACTACAGTTGTCGACTGTCGATAAAATGTACCTAGTGAATCACAATATCGTTACTGCAAACAATAAAAACTGTCGACTTCTTTTGCGAATATCGTTTTGTTAACAGTTACTGAATCGCGGTACTGGTTTACTATACAAAAAACTTATTTTCATCCATACAATGCAAAATCTCCCAAAAGTGGAAAACTCTAACGAAATAAAGTACTAATTTCTTGGCCACCTTCCTTATTCTCCTCGCTTGTCAATATATCGTCGCGCGGGAGTTTAGGTGCTCTATTTGAGATTTAATATATCTCGAGTCAATAATGCCACTTTAGGTTTTTGACACAAAAATTTATAAAATCTGCAATCCGTTTTCGGCTATTTATCTCCAAAACTGGATGAGATATCCGAAAAGGGATTGCAGACTTGAAAAATTTGGGGTGGAAAACCTAAAATTTCATCATTAACTTGAGATATATAAAAAATATGAAATGGCGGATATAGCATGTAAACTCCCGCTCGACTTTACCACTGGATAGCATTTTAAGTAGGTTTGTTAAGTCGATCCGTAGTTAAAACGAAAACTAAAAGTTAGAAACTAAAAGCAGTTTTATTAACCATATCTCTTACTGAGTTACTTTTGTTTCTAAGAATATGAAATTTATTTTTTTATATCTCAAGTTTTTATTACAAGAACAGATAATTTTGTTCTCTCCCGTCTTTAAGAACTCAATCCATATATTAAATTTTGGCCATTCTAAGTGACAAATTATTTTGTCAAATCACATTTCTAAATTTTTAAAATTAATCTACAATTGTTGGGACATAATTTTTTAATTTAAAGTTTTATAGCTTGATTTTATAAAAACATTTTACAAATTTTTAACAGCAAAAGTCTCCGTTTTTTTATATTTTTGATTTAACAAAAACTGACTGTACAGGAAATCCTTCTACCAAAAATTAACAAAATAAAGAGGACATAATTAAACAAAACAACTTTGTTTAAAAATTGTGTAGTACTTTCAGCAAATAATTTTTAAATATTTTTTTCCAAGTTGTTTTTTTCGCAATAATTTCCAAAAAAAGGCAACTAACAGAAATCCGTTTTGCTTATTTTTATATTTTTTTGTTATATTTTTCAAAGGAAATTCAGTAGTTGTATGAGTAGAAACTGTAGATGGTCAGTTACTTTGGCTATAAGAGCGGAAATGAGAGTGTTAAGCAAAACGGATGGCAAAGCCTAAATAACCGGAAATGTGGTTTGCAAGTGGCTGTTGTTACTTATGGTTTTCAAATGTATAATAAACGAGCGCGAAAATGTCATTCAAGTGAATGTCATTACCACAAAAGCCAACAATAAAAAATCTAAAAAGCGAAAAAAAAAAACATTTGCTGTTTTAAATCCTTCTTATTCGCCATATCAGCCTGATAATTTATGTTTAAAAAACAAAAATATAAAATAGAAAAGAAAACATAAAACGGAATTTAGGACCTAAAATATTTTTCTGAACACTTTTCAAAAAACACACTCACACTCATATTTACATTTATTTACACATACGTTTACCTGTTAAAAGATGTTTTTGGCCATTACCATAGCCAGTCATAGCTATAGTCACATGCACTCATCATAACCATAATTAGTAACAAACGAACATCATAATTATAATGAACCTCATGACAACATGATTGTGTCCAGCCAACTCCCGTCTAGTTACCACAAAGTCAGTCAAATATGATTGCAACTGTTAAACATGTCGCAATCATGTTAATGAACGTATGATTGACAGTGTGTTATTGAGAAACATAAAGACGAAGAGAGAGAGAGAGATAGAGTGAATGAAAGATTTAAAAAGAGTGATAGTCAATTTCCACGAATGTGTGCAAATAACCATTAAGCAGTTTAAATGTGTGAAATTTAACGCTTAAACAAACATGTTTTTAGAGAGTTTCTTTTTTTTTGTGATTTAATTATCGTCAATTTTTTTTAAATTTTATGACACAAAATAAATGCCATGTACATCTTCAAGTACTATTCTCTACAGTTATTACAAGAGAAAACAAAAAAAAATTATTTTCTTAACATAAATTTAAAATAAAACTGCTGTAGAAGATTGCAATCGATGAAATTATTCAAAATCGTAATATAGTCCTATGATTCCTATTTGAGGTTTTGAAACCATTTCTTGATATTAATTTACAATCAGAATCAATCAATCACAATTTTTGTTCATTTTAAATGATAAGACTTTTTCTGACAGATTCTAGTGGCAAGCACTAGGTTCAATGATTATCGTATATGATTTTATTGGTTGTTCAGTATAGTTGAGATTTCAGCATAAATTTTGTTGTAATCAGTGATTTCTAAAAGTTATTTTAAAATAATTACAATGATTATATAATTCAAACACTTTGATTGAAATACTTCTTGCCTTTTAAAGCCAGTAGTCTTCAGGCAACACTGTAGTAAATGCCCTTCAGAGAGCGTGTGCCTCTTAAAACACTAAGAACTTAAAACACTGAGAATTTCAATATTTTGCTGGGCATGAACAAATATGAAAAATAACTGCTCATTTAAGAAATAGATTGAATACTCACACATAGTTCGTACAAAAATCTGCCTGTGTAATTCAGTATTTAATTGGTGAATAACAAAAGGATTGTTTTTTTTTTTATTGAGACCAATATTCATTGGTAAACCCTTGGCATTCTTCTTGACATGAGATTGAATTTTAATGAGCATATTACTTTGACTGTAAACAAAGCTAAATATGTCCTGGGATTCATAAAGAGATGGGCTAACGATCCTTATATTACGAAACAACTCTATGTGTCACTTGTGAGACCAATTCTTGAATATGGGTCAATAGTATGGGATCCTTACTACAATGTTCATAGTGATCGTATTGAATCTGTGCAGAAGCAGTTTTTGTTATTCTGTTTATGTGGCCTTGGTTGGAACTATACTGATTTGCCTTTATATACTTCCAGATTAGCATTAATTAAACTACGAACGCCTAAAAGTCGTCGTATAATGTTAAATGTATCTTTTATGACTTATCTGATTAATGGAAATATTTGTTGTGAATCTCTTTTAAAATCTGTTAAATTTAATATTCCTTGTCGTAATTTTCGATTTTATAATCCTCTTTTTGTTCAATTTTGTAGATATAACTATAATATGGCTGATCCTTTTAATAGATTATGCAGCCAATATAATTATTTGTAAGAATTAATTGATTTTTCTTTAAATTCTAAAATTATTAAACGTAAAATAATTGTATTTCTAAATGTGTAACTAATTGTAATTTTGTTGTGTTAATTTTTATATATCGTTAATTTGTAAATAGTCTGTAAGGATTTATTACATTGACTTTTTTTTAACAAATAAATAAATAAAAAAAGGCTAGTGTTATACCTTCACCCTTGAATGATCAACTACAATTGCCTCATTGTTTCAAGTTGATTGTGGTGAATGCCTTTGCTAAGTAGGTTTTAGCTTTGTTTTGCTACTTCCCATTAGGAGGCGCTTTTTCTACTGATCATTTGTTTGGTAATATTTAAAGTGGAATAGAGTGAAATGTCAGGGAGTGGTTACTTTAGAACAACGCAACAAAACCTTTCAGGGTAGAAGTGTTTTGGATATCCCTATATCCCTATGAAGTGGCCAATTATGATACCTAAAATACATCTTATTGGCCCCAGGTGTACAAGTATTTAGTTCTGTTAGGATCAGCTGCCAATTAAAGTTTATCTAGAATAGCATTTGCAAAATACAAATATTAATACTTAAGTAATAAATAATAAATTAATCATTATATATTCACATAATCTATTTTCAATAGATTGTGCTTTAAATAGAAATATAAAAAATATGAATATGTATAACACAAAGAACTCTGATGATACCTTTCGTAACCGGGTGGAAAACTAGTTCAGTTCTGCTAGTGTTTGTACATATTGCTTAACGGATGTTAATTCTCATAAGAATACCAGTATTAGGATCTTAGGCTATTAAATTTCATACAATAATAAATTAATTCTTAAAGTATACCAATATTTAAACATGATTTGTTTCAAGCAATAACTAATGCTTACAGTCTCAAGAAAAAATTACAGATTTTATTCAATAACGAGGGAATATTTGTTTTAATAAAACTAAACCACTTTTTTTTTTCTTAAAGATTTCTTTTGAAACTGACTTTTTCTTTACAAATTCAAACGTTTTGCAAACATATTTTTCCGATATTTAGCCAACTAATACTAAAAGTCATAAATATGCAATCAAATGTAAAATTTTAATGCATTTAAAGGGAGTTGCAGCGTAAAATTTTCTATTAAAAAGTACACAAACAAAAAGAAAAAAGGTCGCAGACATAGAGGATAAAGCCAATTTGAAAGCATTAAAAGGCAAGCAATACTTTAAGCAAAACATAGACTTTTATATACTAAAATCAATAGGCAACGGAATATCTGTAATATAGAAAGAAAGAGAGGGAGCAAGAGAAGAAAAAGCAAAAACAAAAATTACAAGCCAAGCAAAATAATATTTTCTCATCAGCTGCTCAAATGGTTTTTATACTTGTGAGATCAAAACAGAAACAAGTAATGCAGAAACAGCAGTGAAAAAAAAACCTTGGGGAATTTTCGTATAATTTTCCCTTCTCTTTTTACATTTTCCTTCTTTTCTTATGTACTCTCCCGTTCTCTGGTTTATGTTTAGCAATAACCATAATAATGTTTAACACAAATTGGTGACAACAAACAAAAGTAACGGAAGCATAGAGCGCAATATTAAAAACTACTTTGACTGGTACTTTGACTGGAAAACAAAAAAAAAATTAAATGTCTTACAAAAAAAGAAAAGCAAATAAAAACAGACAAATTCAACGACAGTTTTCTAACAATGTTTAACGTTATTTACAATAAAATTTCAATTGAAAAAATGAACAAGAAAATCAAAATATTTGCCAATAATACGTACGTTGTATATTTCACAGTACCATTATAATGTAGAGGAAGAGAGAGAGAGAGTATCAAGAAACACGAATGGGACAGCTCAATATGACATAATCTACAACTGAAAGCATGTCTAGAACAAAAATCAACAACAATTTGATAATGATTATCATGATGATATTGGCGATATGGCAATAACAGCGGCAGCATTACAAAAAAACAACAATAAACACAACTAATGCCAATACCACACTAACTAAACATGCAGTAAAACTTGCATTATACGAGTATTTATATTTTACTTTGACAGTTTTAAGTTTTTAAATTTTCCGATTTTATTTTTTTCTCTTGTTTTTCTTGTTTTTCTTGTTTTCATTTATATTTTCTATTATTCTTTGTTGAATTAAAAAACAACAACAAGAACAGTCGCATTTATAGCATATAGCTGAACAAATACACTAACACTGTTATTATTAATACAACACTCTTAATATTTAGACTGCCTTTGGCTTGCTTGCAGTAAATATCATCAAATTCAATTAAATTGGTTACCATTGTAGGAAAACAATAACTGATGCCATTTACACAAAAAGCTTGTTTAACCTATTATGGAACATTCAGTGTGGGTAAAACGAACTAGAAATATATTAATGGTCTAATTTAGATAAAAAAAATCGCAATTTTACGCTTAAAGTTTACTTTACGTATTAACCACATTATATTTTATAAAGCTTTAATAAAAATCATTACAACCGTTAAGCATTTATAGAACAATTAATTACGATTTTAGTTTTGTGTTAAAAACAAAAATCAAGCGATTA
The DNA here is from genome assembly GCA_963576795.1 of Metopia argyrocephala. Taxonomy (NCBI): domain Eukaryota; kingdom Metazoa; phylum Arthropoda; class Insecta; order Diptera; family Sarcophagidae; genus Metopia; species Metopia argyrocephala. The sequence continues at coordinate 204,091,061 of OY756208.1, read as the reverse complement.
TTTACGTGGAATTTTTAAAAACAAATGATAATCAGTTTGTGTGAATTTTGTTATTTTAATGGTTCTGGCTCTGACATCTTGAAGAAAAAGAAATATGAAAAAATTATTACTTCGGCGACTACCCCTCAGCAGTCTTCTGGCAAAAGCTCTAGGAGTAATTGTTTGCCATGAAAAAGCTTCACAAGTCTGTCGTTCGTGGTCGACTTTAAACTGTAGGTCTCATGGATAAAAATTAAAACACACAACATTAGTGCTGCGAGAAGCTAGGCCGTATGTATTGATTGATGTTTGCTACATTTGTATACAATGGGATAAAAGCGTGATTTTGTTTTGAATTTTGAATTTTTAAAGACGAGCATTTCCATCAATTTGTATCCACGGATGATATTTGCGTTCACTACTTTTTATTCGACTGATACGATTAATCAAAACAATAGACTGGAATGATATCCAAAAATAAACAAATAGTTCTTTCTATAAACTCCGAACGACAGATTCAAGAAGCTGTTTCATAGCAATCAATTATACCCTGAGTTTTTCCAGAATACTGCTGAGAGGTAGTCGCCGAAAAAAAAAAAGTTTTTCATATTTCTTTTTTTTCCAACATTTCAGCGCAGAGATTTAAACCCAGCGTTATTGTCTTAGTAAGCCAACACACAAACCACTAGACCACGGCGACTATTTTATTAACTATAGATACGAGTAATCTCGAGCGATTTCTGTACACGAAAAGACATATAAAGATTGAATAGCAGGATAGACTTGAATAATAATGCAAACGTATGAAAATAAAATTGTTGATTAATGACTATTTGAAGTAAAGAATTTTGTATATAAATTTTCAACTAGCAAACCACAAAAATAATCCCAAGCATTGAAAAGCTCAACCTTTGCTAAATGATTTGGTCTAAATAGGGTTAAATAATTAGCAGCATACGTTTGTTATGAGTCTTTTTTTTTTGTTTTTCTTGGAATACAACAAAAAATAGTTTTTTCTCATCTAAAATAAAGTAACTAGTTTTATAAAATTTTAATAAAATTCATTTATTTCATAATAAGTACTTTACATTTATATAAACATAAAGAGTTTTTTTTTTTTTTTTTTTTTGTGAAATTTAATTGTGTTTATAATGACGTTTTAGCCCTAAACATACAATTATTGTTAAATGATAATCAATTTCTAGATAAAAGAAAACAAATGGTGTACATATTGAAATAGAAACAAATTAAACTGACAGAACAATTAGGGAAAAACAAAAATGTTTAATTTCAAAAAGAACAAATAAAAGCTTAAATCAAAGGAATTAAAAAAAGTATGAATTTTTTTTAATTAAAATTCGTGCCAATATATTATGGAAAATTATGATTACTAAAATGGAAATAATTTAAAGGAACATTTCTAATTAAAACAACAAATTATAGGTAGGGAGGGTGCGTGCTATACTGGCTAGGGCGCTCACACAAAAACTCAAACGGCCCAGGTTCAAGTCCTAGCAAAAGTGGAAAATGAAAAAGTTAGTTTGCTCTTTTTTTTAAGTTATAATATTAAAATAAGAGGCTGCCTCCTCCCCCCCTACCCCTCCAAAGAAACCGCTCCCCGACATTTCACTTTATTCCACCTTAGCCAATGTCAAAAAACGAATGATCAGAAGTAAAGCGCCACCTATTGGGAAGTAGCAGATAGCAGCTAAACCTACTAAACCTACTTAGCGAAGACACTCACCACACAATCAACATACAACGACGAGGAAATTTCTGTTGATCATTCATGGGTGAAGGTATCACACTTGCCTTTGAATGATCAACTTACAGCATTTGTCTCATTTCTAAGGCGCTTAATATTATTATAAGAAAAATATATCGACGATGTAATTAAAGAACGCTGTAACTGACAAAACCTTAAATGTTCACCAGAGCCAAAAACCTTTCATAAATGTAGAACAAATACACTGGTATTTTTCATTTCGTAGACGGCGTAAGTGAATTTATTTTCATCGTAGAAATCTGGGACCTGGACCAATCGACGCGTATTTTTTTGCTGATAAAAATGATGCAAAAAACGTATTTTCGATTTTTTGTCAGTTATAGCGTTCTTTAATTCCATCGTCGATATATTTACTGTCCTTTCCAGGTTCCAAGTTCCAATACAATGCACAGCATTTAGTAGGGTTTTTTCCTTGAGTATTGGTCTCAAATAAAATAAAAATAAAAATATGCTAAGATTAACCGTTTGTAAGACCTGTAAAGCCGTTTGCTATTAAGAGTGACTACCGCTAATAAAACGTCTGAAATTTAAATATTATAAAACTTTATATTTTGGTATAAAAAAAATGACTAATGGCACTCAAAACACAACACAAATAGTATAAAGGATATCATTTTATTACATGTATTCACATAGAAGTTACTAAGTTGTTTGTTGAACTATTTGTTTAAAAATCTTAGAAATACTGGAGATGGTATGAAAATGCAATAGGTTTGAAACAACTTCTATTTTGTTTCTTGATTTTGTTTGGTGGTGGACAATTATACATTCACTTTTCACAATTTCCCAAAATTTATTTTCTTTCTCATTCTTTTTTTTAGATTTAATAAAATTCAATTATATCGAATGTTTAAGCAACTGCTGTTAAATTCTTTCTTTCAATTAAGTATATTGTTAATTAAACGTTTTACTAAAACACTCAAACAAAAAGCAGTCCTATGAGTATGAGTTTTTTTTTTTTGTAATTAAATGTTAATCATACGCCGTGCGTAGTCTTACAATATTTATCATTTTATGAATTGTTAAATTGTAACTTATTATGTGTGTTTTTGCTTAAATAATTGCTGTATTATTTGCATTTTATTTAATGAACCACTTCACTTATTCAAAGCAATTAATAATTTCAAAGAATTTCGTTAACTGGCCAACTCATTATGACCTTATGTCCACTTATCATTCTTGTATTTTAAATCTGCTACAATTACACTGGTTTACACTAAAAATGTACATTTGATGAGATGTGATTTTTCTTATGTATTTTCTTCCGCTGAATTCAAAAATCAATCAATTTTTATGGAACAGTTTTTGAGATATGGTCCATTTCTCATTTTTTCGACCTTTTTTCATTTGACAAATTATATCTCGAGATAGATATGTCCTATTGGGTCGTTCTTGGTACCAAATGGAAGGTATTAAGATGACGAATAAACATGTATAACTGGATTTTTGATCTGTAAAGCGGTTCAAAATATATTGATGAAAATATGACACATTTTCAAAAAAATCATATTTTACAGTGCTTCTGTGCCGATGGAAAAGTACAAGTCGTCGAAAAAACATCTGGTTTCTCTTCATGTACGTGAACCTTGTTTTTAATCATGTTTTTAACCTTGATTTTTGAATTCAGCGGAAGAAAATACATAAGAAAAATCACATCTCATCAAATGTACATGAAAAAAATTTCATTTTGTAAACTAGTGTTACCTTTATTATTGATTTGCACTTGAATTTAATTCAAGTTAAGTATTACACGGTAATCTAAAAACCCATTTAAAATTGTAAAAAATTGTAAATTAACCACTGTTTCTGGAAGAAAAATTATTGGGCATCTTAGTTACATCAAAACTGCATTAAAATAAATAAATTAAGTATATTTTTGCAATGGCTTGTCAATCAAAGAAGAAAATTACGTCGATGAAGGAATTGTACTTGTTTGGGACTACAATTACAGTAGTCTTATCAGAGTTCTCTGTGACATGTACACATTCATGACAATCATTTACTATTTAACTTACACTTTTCCATATAAATCATATATTGGAAATTGATATTTTCCACATACTTTGCCTAAATTAAATGAAGTCTAGTGAAGCATATCACATTGTTTTCTGTTATCCATTTAATATAATTAGAATTAAAATAGTTTTTTCGTTTCTCTATTCTTCTATTTATACTTGCGATAAAGAATTTTCTCTTTAATGATCTAGATATCGGAGTTAGAGTGTTCGATTAGAATGTCGATGACTTTCACAATATTCTACAGTTTTGCAAACCAAATTAAAAACATCAATTACATTTGCTAACTGATATGATCATGTTCTCATTTTACGCAATCAAATTAAAGTTGTTCGTTTTTTATAGTATTTGTCAAGCATAACCAACATGTTGTGGAAAAATTATTGCTTTTTATTTGATCGTTTATTTAATTTATTTATGACGTTAAATCTTTATTTATTTGTTTATTCAATTATTTTCAGTTTTGATTACAAATAGAATTAAGAAGCTTTAATTATTTTTTAAACGATTTTAAAGTATTATGGAATGTTATACTACTATTTATAGATTCATTTGTATATGGAAATTTTTTCTATTATTTTTTCTCTTTTATTATATTTCCTTATGCCAAAAGGGAAAATAAAAGCAAATTTAATCGCATCAATATTTTCAATAAACAATTTGCTTTTTTTTTTTTGTTTTATGCATTCAATACTGCAATTACAAATGGATAAAAATAATTATAAATTCTATAGAAAAATCGTAATTAAATACAAAATATCAATTAAAAATAAATACAAACATATGTATATACCTACATACATATGTATAAGTAAATGTGTATATTTTTTATAAATATTATGACATATTAATATCCACACACTTATATTCCCAAACAAGGTAGAAACAAAGCAAATGATAGGCATCCAATCATTAATATTTTTGTTTAAGCCGTTTGTTTGTTCAATAAATCTTAAATGACCTCAATTATAGAAGATACAAACAAAAATAGCAAACAGATAAAAACTTACATATAATAGACATTTATTTTTGAATATTTAAAATAAACTTTTAGTTTAAAAAAACAACAAAAAAAAACAAAAATAAAAAATAATCCAATTTTTAATAAATTTAATTAACATTTTAATGTGGTCATTATATCATAAAAATGCATTAAAATGTGAATTAATTAAAAATATTCTTATAATTTGATCAACCAAATTTTGAATGCAATTTTTATGCATTTCATTTAATACAGTTTTTCACAAAAAAAAAATTATATAATAAAAAAAAATGTTTGTAACGAATGTGGTTTTGACAACAACAAAAAAAAATAAAAAAAATAAATAAAATTGGTTTTGTTAATTTTACAAATATGTTTTATTTATTCTAAAATATATATACCTACATATTTATATATAAAATAGAATGTTGTTTTTAGGGGTTCACACCTTTACACCTATTTAACGTACTCGGTCTTGTGGTTAGTCTATTGTCTTACTAAGACAAGAGTTCCGAGTTCAAAGCCCAGCTCTGACGTCTTAACAAAAAAAGAAATATATATATTATTATTTAAATTATTTTAGTTTAAGGTCGAATAAAAATTTAAAATATTTATTTTTAATATTTCGCTACTTCCTTGCGTAGCATCATCAGGAAAAAGCTCTGGGAGTAACTGATTGACATGTACATGCTTTCAAAATTTGTCATTCGAATTCGACTTTAAACTGTAGGCCCCGGTACTCATGAATAAAAATTATCACACACAACATGAGTGCTGCAAAAAGCAGCTAAAGCTTTACAAGTAAAAATTATTGAAAAAATGTGTCTAAAAACAAACAATTTTGTTATCAAGTATAGACTTATTTTGTAATTATTTTTTATCAAAAAACTCCGGAAGAAGTATTGGCAAGAAGTGAGATAGGTGAAGACATCTCTAAGAAAATCTCTGTGTTCACTATAGTAAAAGGTACCCAGCTGATCGAGCTTATTGAGACAAAGTACCTATTAATTATCTTACAATTGCAGATATTGTAACAGTAAATCAAAACATTCCGGCAGGATTTACAGAATTTTATGATGAAATGCTACAATGGCCAGCTCCAAATACAAAAGAGCTTCCTGGAGAGAATTTTTTATAAAAATATATTATTTACTTTTAGTAGAAATATTGCCTTTAATTTTTTAAAAATTTGCTGCAAATTAATATGACATTTCTCGTTAAGTTTTGCTTAATCCATATTATAATTTTCGAAAAGGTCACATCTCATTAATTTCAAATATATAAAAAAACATATATAATAAAATCAAAATGCAAATACTTATTTCTGTAATTTGCGGGTACAAATTAGCCCCAAATTATAATCCGTATAAAATTTTTTCAACTATTTAACTTCATTTAAAAATAATTTGTTTTTTTTTTCTTTCCTGTAAACTTCAAATATTGTTATATGTGCCCTTTCGAAATGGAATATTCAACTATACATAATAATCCAATTAATTTGATTATCTTGTTGGATCCTATCTAAAGTTAGTTGTGTATGTCGATAAAGCAAAGTTTAGGAAAATTTGTATGCCATATTGTGCCTTTATGCGCCAGCCATGTCAACCACATGGACAAAAATCAGATCTAAATAATAATTAAATAAAATTTTCTATTTAAAAAAGCCGATTGAATTGATACTGAGCATATATTTCTTTGCTGTTTGTAATTTTGATTTGTATTATAGTAGAAAAAAAGACACCCTTTGTTTTTATCTGCCAAAATTTAATTACGCTAATTATGAAAAGCATATTATGAATTATTATTTTAATAAATTTGCGCCAAATTAATTCACACCCAATTGAATTTATTCAAACCCATTTGAAAAAATTAGTCTAAAAAAAAGTTAAATCGCATTTAAATTATGACTTTGTTTTAATGTTCAAAATAATGTAAATCACAAACATAATTTAAATTTAAACTCGTTTTCCATATATAGATACATATACGAGGTCTGATCAATAATTATCAGTTATTTTCAAATTTCGTGAGTTACACTTTTTTTTTGTTATGTTGGTACACATGTCTGTTATATACGTTGGTAATTTTTTACTATTTGAAACAATGGATCAAAGAAACTGTATTAAGTTTTGTGTAAAAAATTAAATTAAATGCGCAAGCACATTTAAAATGTTGACTGTAGCGTTTGGCGAGTCCACTATGAGCAGAACACAAGCAATTCGTCAGAAACACACAGAACTGTTGAAAAATCAATCATGGATTTTCCAAAATGATAACGCACCAGCTCATACATCGATGCTTGTGCGTGACTTTTTGGCCAAAAATAAAACCGTTGCCATGCCTGAACCACAGTATTCCTCGGATTTGGCTCCCGCTGACTTTTTCCTCTTCCAATAACAGAAGAAACCAATGAAGGGAAAGCGTTTTGCTACGATTGAGGAGAAAAATGAAGCAGAAACTGTTGGCGATACTAAAAACCGCGTTTCAGGAGTGTTTTGAGGATTAGAAAAAACGCTGGCATAAGTGTATTACATCTGAGGGGGATTACTTTGAAGGGGACAAGTTATTGATGAATAAATAAATACTTTTTGAAAAAATTAAAAGTAACTGTCATTTTTTTATCATACTTCGTATACCACTTTCTGTTGGATAAAATAAATTAAAAAAAAAGCACATAAAATATTCAGATCGAGACGAAATTTTTATTTCTTTATAGGAACTAAATTTAAATTAAGCAACAACCTCAATATTTTCCTCTACACGAATGCTACTAACTAACCGATCCAGTCCGTTAGGATTGTTTGCTGCTAAGCGTAGATACAGTAGAATCACCACTTTTAAATTAGATTAACTGATGTACAAACTCGCATCATAATAGATTTATTGTATTTCATACCGTGTGCCCAGTATCACTGTTCTTTTGAAACCACAAATACAACCAGAACCAATTCTTCCATTTATAATAAAAGAGTTGACCTTTGCCAGCTTTGAAATACCATGGTCTACAATGCCCAATACTTTGACTGTGATTTTTATTACAGAGCGTGAACAATTGTGTGACCACAAGTTATATTGAAGTTAAAAGGCGTGTTAAATGAAAGCGACGAAGAAGATTAAATCACTTATTATTATTATTAATGGTTTTTATTTTTAGTTTTTTTAATGAATTCATGTTTCTATTAATTATAGATTACATTTTTTATTATTTTGTACCATTCTAAGTTAAAAAATAATGAACTAATACATAAAACCACAAATAAATCTTTGTTTCAAATTATTTCTTACACTGACAAATAATATCGTAAGTACTATTTTCTACACACGAATCTACGAAATGTTGTAAACGAAATTATCATATACACCAAAAAATACATTTTTCTCGGAAAACTTTAACTTTTTCACTAGAATACTTTTAGGTGTAATTATAAGTATTAGTTAATTATCTAAGCATATGTAAATTTTTATTTTGATATTGCAAGCGAAAGCAGAGAAAAGTAGAAAAATGGCTCTCCTGTAAAATTTGGATTGTGGCACATACGATAATTCCGCGCACAGGGGTCGATATGTTGCAAGTAGTCAAAAACTATTAAAAACAATTTCCTATGAGCACGAAGGAGATTCTAACACAAAACTTTTTATAATTACACCATTTAATAAAACAATAATTACCAGGCAAAGAATGCGAAGATATGTGAAAATTTGTCTGTTATTTTCTAATTTCATTTTTTCTGAATTTAATATTAATGTTAAAGAAAACTAATACGGAACAACATTGTTCATCAGATACAGCCCCAGAATATTTGTGAATAAGGTTTTTCCCTATTATAAATATTACTGAAGTTATGAACAATTAAAGAGATCCATAGTGAGAAAAATAGCATTTTTAGCAAACTTTGTGGGCTCAAGGCACGCCCAATAATTACGCAAACGATCTCAAATTTTTCATATATATATTTTTTCTAACTTGGAATCATTCTAAGGGGTTTGCCAAGTGAAAATACGAAAAAAAAAAAAAAAATAACGGCCACCCTAGTCAATAATTACGTTATTTATTCCAATCTGGTATTTTACACTGCTCTTTAATTACTTGTTTTTGTTTCTGAATATTATAAAAATTAAAAATTAAAAAAAAACTAAAATTAAATCTTTCGTAACACGTAAAGAATATCAAAATTCTTGAGAGCTTGATTTTCATTTTTAAACCAAAATATTTCGTAAATCTTTTAAACTAGAATGCTTAGCATTTATTCAGCATGTGTACATATATGATTTGTTAAAAAGGATAAAGTTTAAAAAAGTTATTTTTCCTTCAGTTTTTTAGGTTACTTTTATAAAGCAAAAGGACATACTAAAAAAAAAAAAGAGTAACACCTATGCCAAATATCAAGCAATTTCTATACTCGTACGTTAGAAAATTGTCACCTTTAAACTCGCACGTTTGCTTTACTTAATTTTTAAGTTTTTCTCGTTTCTTTTGCCTTTGCGATTTGAAACTTTTTTTCTCACATTTTTTGCTGTTCTACGTTGCCAAAGTTTTATTACAAGTGGCAGTAGTAACGGCTGGTAGTGAACTTTAAGCTGTTGAAAATGACATGCTGTAATAAAACACCTTAAATATATGCTGCAGACTACAAAACAAAGCAAAAAAAGGGAGTTCTTTTAGAGTCTCGTGCATAATAATGAAATAAAAAGTACTGGTACACAGAATTTCATATTTCACTTCTTCACCTCAACCAGGCTGGCAAGTATTTTAATGCTTTTATGATAGAGCAATACATTTTCCTTCAGCACAGCAAAATTTAAAGTTCTAAAAGGACTTGAAATGTAGCAAAAACTTGTATATTTTAAGGGTTAAAAATTTCTTTAAAAACTGCATACATATGTGTGGGTGAAAGTGTGGCTACAAAGGCCAACGGAAATTGTAAAAAGAAATTTCTTTATATGCCATCACCAGTAACTTTTTTTAAAATACCTTTAAAATATGAAATTCTTTTCTACTTATTATTAACTACACATTCTCTGAGACTTGTATGGCATTAAATAAAATGTTTTTCCATTAAGTTACACAAACCATTTCCCAATGTCAACTGCAATTCTTACTCAAAATTGTAATTTCCCTTCAATGTTTTTTTATTTTTATTTATTATTTTTAACAAAAGAATAATAAATAAAAACTATTGAACACATTTAAAGATATTTTGTGTCTGTCTCTCTTTTCATCTTCCAAAAAAGCAACAAATTTAATAACATTTTCTTCTATGAATTGTAACTGATTTGTTATCAGAGACCAGATGCGGACAACAAGAAGAAACCAGTCATACAAATGGGCCACAATATTGTTATTTTGGAGAAGGAACAAAAATAATTTCGCTGCCAGCAACTAATCAAATCATTGATAGGGCCACTACAACAAATGCAACATTAAGAAATAATTTTCAGAAAATAAAACATTAAATTATTGCCGGACAAATGAACAGATTTTTTGTTTTGTTTTGGCATCTTCATACAATAGTGCCAGACAAGACAAGAGAGATAATAAAACCGGAAAAGGAAAATAGAATAGAAAATAAACAATAAATGTTTTTCTATAAGTATACTGTTATTGATAAGGTAGTTGGAGAAGTAATTTGACTGGAAAATGGCAAATATTAGACATTTTCAGTACGAAAGAAATTACAATTTTAAAAACGAAAACAAAAACAAAAACTCAATTTAAATTTAAATTTAAACTGGTGGAGTCGTGGTGTAGTGGTTAGAGCGATGAAGAAAAAATAAAAAAAATAAAAATTAATTTGCGATATTTCAGAAATTATAATTAAAAAAATAAAAGATTCCCCTTTACCAAGAAGTCCATCTTCACGAAACTGCTTCTTGATATTTTCCAGTCTATTCCACTAAGAAACGAATGATCAGGAGTACAGCGCCACCTTCTGAGAATATAACAACTAACCTACATAAAGAATTCTCACCCCTCACATTCAACATCCAGATGGGGCAATTGCTGTTGATCATTCAAATGTATAACACTGGCCTTTGAGTGATCAAATTGGTCTTAAAATAAAAAAATAAAATTCCTAACTTTTCATTTTTTCCCCGAAATTTGAGAAAAAAAACACAAAAAATTTGACAAAGGAATGAAATATTTCTTTAAGGTGATAAATAACATCCTTAATTTTGAAGCTCCAACTCTGCTACATTTTTCCAGTACTTTGGGCGCTATCTCACCAATTACAGAGGTAAAGCTTTCGTTTCGTTGGTTTGGTTGGTTTCTGTTCCCTGTAAGAGAGAGACATTGCATATGCCCACAGTTAATTCAAAAATTGCACAACTGGAAAATGGCAAATTTTAGATACTTTCCGTACGAAAAAATAGCAGTTTTAAAAACTCCACGGCAAACCTTCGTACATACCCACCTAATTGGCCATTACAACCCTGTGTCAGCGTTACGGCATAGCTTCCCGCAGCACTCATGTTGTGTGTGTTAATTTTTTCCCATGAGTACCGGGACCTACAGTTTAAAGTCGACTCCGAACGAAGACTTGAGAATCTTGTTCATGGCAATCAATTACTCCCAGAGCTTTTGCCAGAATACTGCTGAAAGGTAGTCGCCGAAAGAACTAATTTTTTCATATTTCTTTCTTCAAGATGTCAGAGCTGAGATTTGAACCCAGCGCTATCGTCTTAGCAAGCCAACACATTAACCACTAGACCACGACGACTATACGGCAAACCTTCATTAATATTTAAATTTCTTGATTTTTTTGAAAAATTTTATAGTTTATGGGTAATTTTTTATCCATTCTCGTTTTTTTAATTTAAAAATTGAATAAAAATAAATTTAAAAGTGAGGGAGATATTTATTTAATGTGATAAATAAATGTATGCCGTTTAATGTTTAAAAATTTTTTTATGTAAAGGTTGAAGGCAGCAGTTCGTAAGTTGACCCACGTACAAGCTCCAATTTTTCACATTGTGTTGGTCTAGAAGGGAAAAGAGGTGCTAATCTTTGATTCAAGCTTACTAATATCATACTTGATATCAGTCAGAAAAATCAAAAGTTCTACTTTAAAAATGAATACCCCAAGCAAATCGGTCGCTGTTGATTGATTATTTAGTGGCCAGTGATACGCCTTCATCAGTAAATAATCCAACAGAAATCATACCCAAGAAGCCCGCATAGAAAAATTTTAATTAAGTGATGTTGTTGTTTTTGTCCTTGATCCAACCCCTGAGATAATTCTTAGTTACTGCTCCTCATCTGCCTTTCTAACATGGAAGGCCCTGCCAGAGAGCTATTGCTCTCCGCCATCTTAGCCAGTTGGCTTTTTGCAGTGTACGTATCTACACCACGGCAAGATGATTATTATCATTAATTTTATTCAGACCAATACTCAGGGGTAAGCTTCTACTGATGCTGTGCATTGTGTATTGGAGTCACAGAGTTTAATGCCTAATTATGTATGTATGTAAGTTATATTTTTATTTCTTCAAAGTAAAGAATGAAACACTTTACTTTTTTTATATTAAAATATGATGAAAATTTTATTTAATGGAATTTTAACTACTTTACACTGTGATCGTCATTCTAAGACTGAATGTTATTTTCTTTTCTTCAATAGCTTAAACTTAACAACATTAAAATTTCTTAAAATATAACCGTTAAAATTAAATCTTAAACACTAACAACAATATATAAATAAGAAGTAAATAACAAAAATTACAATATTTATTTTAAAGACGAATTCAAGGTTATTATCAAAAACGTTATTTTAAAAAAAAGAGTAACAACAACAATAAAAATAAGCAGTATGTAATTATGATCATATTAATAATCATCATCATTAATTATCATTACTGGACAGAAAGAGATGAAAGTGGAAGTTCATAATTAAGAATAAAATACAATAATTTAAATTACATAATGTTAGTTAAATAAATAGAGACTGTTAGGAATATATAAATTGTATGTAAGTATGTATGTATTATATTTTTTTTGAAAAGGACTGTTTATATAAATTTTTTTGCTCATATTATTATTAAGTGCCACTGTGAATGACACAAATTGCTATGAATTGATTATTCAAAGGCCAGTGTTATACCTTCACCTTTGAGTGATCAATAGCAGTTGCCTCATCGTTGCATGTTGATTGTGTGGTGAGTGCCTTCGCTAAGTTTAATATAACCACGTAGAGAGATGTGCTCTTTTTTTATACGTAATTTTTTATTTATTTTTAATAATACCGATTACTGATTTCTAATCATTTACGCTGTCTGGTAGTTTCGTAATAAATAATAATAAAAGCAATGATAATGAATTTTGCAACTCACATCAAACAAGAGATAGATGAATAGCAAAAAATAATCAGACACAAATAAAAACCTTTGCCAGACAACAGACAATTGTTTGAGTAAATAATTTGCTAACAATAGTAGAAAGAATAACAACAACAATGAATATTACTTGACACAATACCACAATATTAAATGAAAACAAGCCAGAAAGAATTGTTTCCACCAGTGAACTTTAAAAGAATAAATTCCCAAAGAAAAGTTCAGTTTTTTTTTTACAACAGCCAATGCTTGAACGGCAAGAACAGTTGCATATTTTCGTTACTTACAGCTTTGATGATACTACAAAATACTCAGGATATAAGAATCTATTAACAACGAAACATTTTTTTGTGGCAGACAGTCAATGTAACAGCTTGTGCATCAACCAACAACAGCAGGCATGACTATTCGGCAATGACAATGGCAGTTGTGTGTTTGCGAAGGTCTTTTGGCTGATCTCTATGGAGCATTCAGTTTATTGTCCGAAATATTTTGTATTTGTTATTTAAAATACTTTATTGTTGTTTATATATATGTGGACATGATTGTTAAAGAGCTTTTGGAGTTTAGTAGGCAATTTGTTTGAAACAAATATTTTTCGTAATCAATGCCAGCAGAGACATTTTGTTAAATTTGATAAAGAAAAATGTTTAAAATTGTCTTAACTGGTTGCTCTTTTTGAAACGATGAATTTCTCAGCATATTAGAAGTAATAGATTAATTCAAAATATATAAATTTTAGTACAACATTTTAACACTCTACTTTACCATTGGAGTATTCAAAAAGTAAAAAAGAATTTAAGAAAATTAGATAAAATAATATTAAAAATAATCAATTTTAAACTACAACTCATTCTTATTTATTTTAAGATTTTATAAAATGAAAACTATTGCGTATTCATCATCAATAGGGCAACCAAAAATATGCTCCATAAAATTAGTTTTAAGCGCCTAAAATATGCATTGAAAAAACACTTTTAAGCGTTAAAAATATGCTATAAAACTCATAATAATGTAGAAATATGAAACGAAATGTAATTTAAAACATATCTAATAATTGTATTTTTATATCTTTTTTTCACTGAGTGGCGACCAAAGTGTCTTATACTTTTCCCATGAGTTTGGCTAAATTAAAATGTTTAAATGCATTTATCTCAGAATCGCTTTTTTTAGATATGCCACTCTTCTCGCAAATGAGCGATATATTTATTTTAATTCAAAAATTAACAAAAAATTAAAAAATTTCAAAAAATTCAGACTGACAAAAATACAAAATAAAAGAGGAAAAAATTAATTTAAATTATTGTTGCAATAAATAACAATCATATCGCTAAAATTTTGAAACATAATGCTTTGTCGGTGCAGATTTGAAAGCAAACGTTTCCTAGCATAATTTTTTGAGTTCAGCTCAATATGTTTTTGACTTCGAAGGTGTTGTTTTATGGTAAATATTTTCTTTGCTGACAATGGCTTATTGCAAACTTTACAAAACAAAATATTCCTATTAGTTTTAAAATCGCTAACATATTATTTAGTCTGTTTGACACAGATTGCTTGACTTTCGGCATATTCTTACGAATATTTAATTAATTTAAAAACAAACTTTTAATTTAATTTTTTATACCATGCAATTATTGAAATTTTTCCCCAATAGGTACAACGTTGAAAAACACGTAACTTTTAATTTAGAATTCATTATTAAGCAATTTTTTTAAACGCTAATTCCCCTAAATGTAAAATTTTTAAGTTTTGTATTTAATTTATTTTTTGCTTTCTAGAAGGTTGTCATTATTTTGAAAAAATAAAATTTGGTTATACACGTAAATTCTTCTAACATATGTAAAAAATTTTAAAATATGCCATACAATTCTGAAAAAAATTTAAAAATGCAAAAGTATGCAGTTATGACCAAATATGCAAAAATATGCCTTAACAAATAGGGGTTAAACGTCGTAGTCTTTCCTAAAATGAATTAATATTTTGCTTGTTTTGTCAGTAATATTCAGAAAAAAAAATGCTAATGCATATTTTTGGTTGCCCTAATCATCAGAAAGTAAGAAAGTCCTTTTCTCGCTCAGTGAGAAATTCTTTCATTTGGCTCTTCCTTCTTCAATAATTAATGTATTTTATACTGCTTAACTAATCCATTTAACCAAATCTAAGGCATTTTTCATGTTTTATGACAATCAACTAGTATGTGTTATCGCCTTAACTACAATTCACAAAACCGCCACTTCCTCTCGAACTATCCAACTTTAATAGAACATAAGTTCTTTTGCTTAAACTATTGTAAATGGTCTGATTTTTATTAGGTTTTATGATATAAAGTAATGTGTTTATGTTCGGGCTTAAATCACTGCTTTCGCGTAAATAATATGAACAAAACTTTATTCACGAAATCTTGGTCCAACAACAACAAGTTACTCTACAAACAAATCTACCATCGGCAGGATGGATAGGATAGGATAGAAAGAATTAGCAGCCTCATAATTACAAGGCACACTTGAGCACGAATAGCGGTCCATTGTGATACCACATGATGCAGGTAGCCCTGACAGCCAGAGGCCCCACATAAGAAGCACTGCTTCCCCAGAAAATTATGTTGGAAACCAGCCAGAGAACCTAATGAATTTGACAATTGAACCAACGTTCCGGCTGGACAATACAGTCAATCCATCGACAAAAGGAGATCCTAATGTAAAAAATCTCCGTCTGGCCAGAGAATCCACAGAATGACTTCTTTTATTAATTTTGTGTCGTTATAAATCGCCTTAAGTAGAACATAAACCATAGTTCACTAAATGAGATTGTTGTTTACAATGATTTCTCAACTAAAGAAAAAAATACATTCGAAATAAAATTATACACCAGCCGCACTGAACATGTTTTCGATTGGAGCTACAAATGATAGTTGTTTGTGACTATTTAATTGACACATTACTCTTGGCATAACATATTGCAATTTTTATGTTTAAATTTATGCACAAAAAAAAAGTTTCAAAACGCCTCAAACTATGCTAATTTTTACTATAATTTTGTTGTTCTAAATAGCAATTTAATAATAAACTAATATAACTTGTTATTAACAATACCATCTATACGGTTTTATAGGGTATTTATAGTGCACACACACACACACATACACATCTTTGAAATACATCCTGCCTTTGGGCAGGTATGCATATACTACATATGTATGTACGAGCATCTACACAAGCTAAACGATTTATTTCTTTGAAATAAAAAAGTGGCAAATTTTGTCTATTGCTGTCTACGAGTCCTATATAACTCCAACCATTGTTTTCATTGCAATTTCTTTTTTTTTTTTTTGTCGAAACTGCTGCATGAGTTTTAGCAGCTGTGTTATTGGTAAAAGCACAAAACATTTAACTTCAAGCGGATGTACAGATGCACAAATTTTGCAATCAAGCCATTTGTTATTTCCGCTTTGATGCAAAATGAATGGCCAACAAATTTTTTTAATGTTTCATTTCTGTTTTGCCTTCTATTGGGTTTTTTCCCTTTCTGTCTCTCACTCTCTCTTTCTTGTTTTGAAAAATATTTGCTACAAATAAATAAATCAATTTGATATTTTGTTGACAGAATTTTAAAACACCCGAACACAATATGCAGTATTTTCCATAGTCTTTGTTTAAAAATTAAAAATAAAAAAAATAAAATACGGAAACAGAAAATTTGCTAAAATTATGTACAAAAATAAATGAATTTATGAATTTGAATTTGTGTTGTACTATTTACGAGTATAATCTTTTTCTTAATTTTTATTTATTTGCTATTGAGATTTTTTTTTTTAATAATGAATGTTCTTTCTACCAAACAATTTAATTCTCTATTTTGTTATTTTGAAAATACCAAATTATACTGTTTTATAAATTTCTCTTAAACAAATCCTTTTGATTGTTGTCATTAAAAGCAAACAATGGAAAAATATCAAATTGTAATCTTTTTTAATTCTAGTAAAGGTTTGTACAAAATTTTAGAATACAAATAGTAAAACAAAAATTTATAAATTGACTTCTCAATCTATTAAAGAACTTTTTTTCAGAAAAAACCGAAGGTGGTTTTATAAGTTATTAAAAATATTATATCAAATATATAGAAAACGGGGAGTCAGAAAAATCATAATCACTTGCTCCGATTTTGTTAGTGTTAATCAGTGATTATGACAGAGACTGATATACTAAAACGAGTTTTCATGGGTTTTCATGCCTATTAAAAATAAGGAAAAAATATCATAATTAGGGTTCAAATCTCAGCTCTGATATCTTGAAAGAAAAAAATATGAAAAAATTATTTCTTTCGGTAACTACCTCTCAGCAGTGTCATTTCAAAAGCATTGGGAGTAATTTATTGACATGAAAATGCTTCTCATGTTTGCCGTAAGGAGTCGACTTTAAACTGTAGGTCCCGGTATTCATGGATAAAAATTTATACACAAACCCTGACACAGGGTTTTAATAGCCAATTATTTATGTATGTATGTAGGAAAAAATAATTAAAATTGTTCTTCTGAATAATCTGCAAATCTGAGTTCGGATTCCAATTATATTCTTGATCGTTTTTGTTAATTGATTTTACTTCATCATAAAATGGCTAAATTAGATCATAACTAAATTGTACCAAATCAATTTTATTTGTCCTACGTAATAATTTTTTAATTAGAAGAGCATGAACTAAACAGCTACGATAGAATCATCAGAGTTTTTTGTGACACGTACATTGTAAATTGTTTGGAAATGATTGAAATCAAACATAATTAAAAGACAAAAAAACTAGTTCAGTTCCGCTAGTGTTATTCATATTCCATATTCATAAGAAGATCAATATTAGGATCTCAAGCCTATAAAAATTATGAAATTTTAATTGGTTTCTTGATTGAATTCCTAATTGGAATTACGTATTGGATCTTTGTTATGTAAATCTATATATAGTTATTATATCGGTTCTAAAACTAGTAATCTTTATGAGAATTAACATCCGTTAAGGAATATGTGTCAACACTAGCGGAACTGAACTAGTCTTCGACCGTCTCTACAAAGGTCTCATCATATATGTATGTATGATGATAATTTTAATAGACAGTGAAAAAGTCTATTTCTATTATCTACACTCTAAAACTTTTCCCAAAATTTAGGTTCATATTATGTCTAAATTGGTGTTGAAAATTTGTTCTTGTCTAAAATTATATAAATTTCAGTCTTAATTTAAAAAAATATAAAAAATTTACACAAAAAAATTAATTTGCTTTAAAAATTGCTTAAGTTTAAACAAGTTATGCCTGAATTTACTAAATAATGTTTAATATTAAGCAAATTTGTTTAAAATCGGTTACAAAATGTATAAAATTAAGCACTTTTGCCTAAAAATAGTTATAAATGTGTAATATTGAGAACATTTGAGTAAAAACAGTTGGAACACGTGGGAACAAAGCGACGAAAAAAGAAGAAGCATTCATTTGAAATAAAAGCTTTAAAATAGTCGCGTCGTATTCTGAAAATTTGTTTAAAAATTAAATTTGCAGTGGCTGCAGCATTTATATATTAAAGAAAAAGTGTTTTGGTATCAGCTGGTGGTGTTTATTATAATTTCTAAATAGTTCATAAAATATATTAAAGTGTATATTAACTATTTACAAAAAATGTTTGTGTGCAAAATTTGCAAGAATAAAAAAAAATTTCAAAGTTTAAGAGTTTAACATTTAAATTTGTATGTACTTACATAAAGAACAAAAATCAATGAGTTTAAGTGTTTGTATTCAAAATGCGGTAAAATATTTACCAACTATAATTCCTATGCCGTTCATTTCACAGGGAATCACTCTACTAAAAGCTCTCATACTCTTAACAGGTGTTCGATGAATTTTTGCAATTTTGTTGAAAGATATTCTGACCCATTGGCCAATATATTAATGCTATTTGCAAATAATTTAAGGAAAAAGATAAGCTTATCTTCAATTAATACGAGGTAATGTTTTACTATCTTCAAAACTATTCTTAAATATGTCATTATAAATGTTTCCTTAATTTACAGTTTGGTACCATTCTTGATAAGATAAAATTTAGAAGAAGTAACTCCATATATATTAATAGTTGGTAAACAACTCTTTTAATATTAATTATTTTATTTTATTAAAAAGTTTTTGTATTTATAGGAATATACACGTACACTTGTGACACCTTTTTACAAAAAGACGACAATATGTATGTAAAGTAATGTAATTGTAATAATGTATGTAATTTGTTAAAAGATGAGTGGGTTATGGACACATGTATATATAGACATTTTATATATATTTATAAGTATATAGATAGTTTATAAGATTTATAATTTATAATAAATTAAATAATTTTATTGAAAATATGTATTTTAGGCATTTTCATTTAAGGAGTGTTGAAAATAAATATATCAAAGAGGGGAAAACTATACATAAATTGCCTAAAATATTTAAACATTTTTTGTTTAATTTTAGACATATTTTGCTTAAAAATTAACAAAATGTCTAAAAATACTAGATGCCTAATTCTAAGTCGAAAACAGTCTGTAAAGTGTTGCCTACTATTATCGACCTAATTTTCAGCAAAAGTGGT
Organism: Metopia argyrocephala; assembly: GCA_963576795.1. NCBI lineage: Eukaryota > Metazoa > Arthropoda > Insecta > Diptera > Sarcophagidae > Metopia > Metopia argyrocephala. Next base: position 204,071,359 of record OY756208.1, on the reverse strand, counting down.
TTAGAGTGTATTTTCATATATGTACGTAAAGTGTGTTTTTTGTAGAGTGACATAAGATTAAATTTATTAAAAAGAAAATTTTATGTAATTAATGTTTAAACATAATTTTTGCCATGTGGCCGCCATGGCTGGAGCGTAGAAAGCGCAATCTGGAACACAAATTTTCAACAACTTTTTTGAATACATAGGGGCCAATGACTCCGCCGGCCCATAAATCGCACCAAACAGTAATTTTCTGTGGATGTAATGGTATTTCGACAAAAGCTTGTGGATTCTCCTCACGCCAATAGCAACAATTCTGCTTGGGCTTTATCTATAAATAAAATTTTTAATGGAAATTCAAAATCGACATCAATTTGAGTTTGATGAATATAACAATTATTTTGATTAAAAATTTTAACAATTTACACGTGTTTCTCTGACGTAAGTCGATTCATATTTAAATTTCAAAGAAAACTGAACAAAAAGCAACTTTCAGCTGTTAAGTGGGTGGTCCAATAAAGCAGTGATGCCAATTCAAAGTTGTGACACTTTATAAAAAAACACCCATTTTAACTATATTTTATTCGTCAATTACTTTTCTGAATTACTAATTCAATTCCTTTACTAAAATTGAATCAACTCTAATTTAAAAGCATTCCTATATATTCAATGTTTTTTCCGTTTTGTGTAGTTTTTCCGTCTTTATGTTTATCATTATCATTCTATATCGTCAATGGAATTAAAGAACGCTGTAACTGACAAAAAAATCGAAAATACGTTTTATGCATCATTTTTATCAGAAAAAAATACGCGTCGATTGGTTCCTGTCCCAGATTTCCATGATGAAAATAAATTCACTTACGCCGTCTGCAAAATAAAAATAGCAGTGTATTTGTTCTACTTTTATAAAAGTTTTTTGTCTCTAGTGAAGATTTAAAGTTTTGTCAGTTACAGCGTTCTTTAATTCCATCGACGATATGTTTTACATTAATAATATAATTTTTTTTCATGGGCCCCCAAATCAATCATTATTTATTTATCACCTTCGAGAACATTAATTTCAAAATATGTTTCTTATTCATCATATCGTCGCTGTTCCATAGAAAATTTATCATTCTTTCATCAGTAGATTATTTCTCGATAGGTGCAAGAAGCTTAAATTTGGCTGAGTTATTAACAACCATTTCAACAAATTCTAAATTTGATCACTATTAAGATATAAGCTAAAAGCAATATAATCTTGAAATTTTAGCCCTTAATTTTAAATACCAAAATGATATTGGTTCAAAGTTCTATCTGCAGTATTTTCTATACAAGGGATTCCCCATTTTAGCATTTTAAATGACATACTTACGTTTTTGAGAGCACCGGCCATTATTTTAAATCAAAAAAAGAAATCCTCATTTCATTTTTTAATTTTTAAAAATTTTTTTCATTTTACCAATTAATCAGAAATATTTTGAGTTCCAACGGAACCATAAAGGTACGTTTACAGCAAGATTTTTAAAGAAGAGCATTTCACACTTTTAAAGCATCTCGATAGATTCAAAATCAATATTTTCGGATTCAGAATACTCACAACTTCTCGTGGATTTCACGGTCTTTCTTTCTTTCAACTTTACTAGAACAAATAAAAACATGTAAAATATTATAGGATTAAAATAAAAGAGATAGCAAATGATAGCAAAAATATGATTTTTTTTTTTATTTAAGGTTGTAGCAATATTAATTTTCTCACTGTGTAAACTGTACCATTAGTTACAGGAAATTCAAAAACTACCTTAATTATGATGCACAGTATCAAAATACAGATTTTTGAAAAATTCTATGGCCCTGCATTCACAAGTGAAGAATTTACAATAAAAATTTGATTTCATTTTCTATATAAAAGCTATGCTTTCTGTTAAATCTTTAAACAAATTTCTTCAATTTTAAAACAACAACAAAAAAAAACAAACATTTAATAATAAATAATCTAGACTATTGTTGCTATTGTAATACATGTTGTACATGATTTTTAAATACAATTTTTAACTCAATTTTTGTTATAAATCAAGGTATTATGATGACAAACTGGTACACTCATTCAGACTTAAATTAAAATGAACTCTTTTTTAAATACACATACACCTGCCCATATAGGCAAATAGTTACAAATTCAAATCCAAAATAAAATGGAAACAAAAGAGCTACACATGTAAACATAAAGCATACTTTGGGGCATACAATGAGTAAAGGAAACGAAGAAAGACTATTGAACCGTATAAACGTTTTAAGGATATTGAAAGTTTTTTTTTCTTAATATTTGTAATTTTTTGTTTTTATTTTGTTAGAATAAAGTAATTTGACTTTATTATGGTAACTTTACAAGTGTTTATTTCAAATATCATGATCAATATATTTTGGAAAGACTATTGAATTTCCAAAAAAAGGAAAACAAAAAAAAAATCAAAATTTAAATATTAAGACTGTAATAAAAATTACATCCGTTTACTGTGTCCTGTTTTTATGATGTGGTACGGCATTGGTGTGTATGAGTGTGAGTTAAACAGAAGGTAAAGGATTCATTTTGATTAAATATCCGCCATACTTCCGGCATTTAGTGTGGTTGCCAATATGACAAACTTTCTTTACAATCTACAAAAAAAAAACGAAAAAAAGAGGTATTCATTCAAATTTATAGTCCTGTGTTGTGGAAATAACTCGTTAAAATGTCATGCATATACGAAGGCATACATTCATGCATAGGTGTGTTTGCATGCATATAAAAATATGCTTATTTGTCTCTGAAATGATTTATATACTACATATTTGCAAAAATAAGGGCATTTATATATATTTTTATGTTTGCTGAGATAAAAAAAAAATATTTTTGTTCAATTTTAATCCCACAGTGCTATGAAACATCATCTATGATACATGGTTGTTGGCAAAAACTTTTTGCTTCTTTTCTATTACTTTCTTCAAGTTTTTCTTTTATTTAAAAACTTAAAATACGAAATTTGTTTAAATTTTTTAAGATAATTTATCTTAATTTTTTAAATTATTTCAATTATAAGAAACCAGTGTAGACCAATTTCATTGAAGCCATCTGGACAAAGTGCAAAATTTTACAGAACAGCTTAGCATCGTCATACCTTAAATCTTAAATCACTGATCAATCATTGCAAAATTGTAACAGCTTTCAAAGCTGTCTAGCATAAATTCAAAACCATCCCAGCAGAAAATTTTTTCTTAAATTTGGAAGCAATAAATAAAATTGTAAGCAATAATAGAATCATTATATTGTTTATTCAAGTCTTAAAGCTTCCAGAGATGCTATAGAATAAGGTATTATTTTTGATTTTGTATAATATTTGCTTACTGGTTGCAATAAATTTGCGTTTCTATTGCATTTTAGCGGCTCATTTCATATAAAAATTATGCATTATTGATGCGCACGAGTAAGTGATTGTTTACAATTTCTCCCTTACAAAATAGCTTATTGGTAAGCACTAATTTCTGCTGTGATAGTATATGGGTATGAATACAACTAGTTCAGACTACTAAAATCAAATGTATATCGTCGTGCGGGAGTTTAAGTGCTCTATCCGCCATATTATACATCTTCCAAATTTATCAAATCTGCAATCCATTTTCGGCTATCTCATCCTGTTTCAGAGATAAATAGTGTCTGTTTTGTCCAATATCCTTCAAGCCAGGATTTGGTTTTGCTATTTTTGATCGATTTTCTCAACATGCATTTTTGGCACATAGAGCACTTAAACTCCCGCATGACGATATGAAGGAAGTTGATTTATCGTGCGCACCGTCACTAAGACATATCACACGCCGCCCATGTCAGGCGGCAGTTGAATTACAGATGTCCAACCAACGCCACCTAAAGCCGGTACCCTCCAATTTCGGATATTACAATGTAACACCGGTCAGAGGAGAGCCCATGGACATTAAGTTAACAATTACGCCACTACCATTGTCTGGATAGTAGCAACCCCCCTTGTTGAGGAGGTTAAACTACTACCCAGCAGTACCACGGCCACTACGTGTACCTCCGAGGAGGACCTCACCAATCATCAGGCCGAACCTTTATCCCGAATGACTGGGGGTTGTCAGTTCGGGGGCTCCTGATGCCCGTAGTACCAGATTAAGGCATCTCTGGTCAGTCCGTGAGAACACCAGAAATGCCTGCCACGCGAACTTAAAGGGACAAGCACCCCAAGAACACGTGGCATTGAACGGCCTGCACCACACAAGTCGCCATTAAAGGCGTTCTCTGCCTATATTGAGCGCCAGACCACTCAGGGCTAGGTCGAACCCAATATTGCCCGGGGAAAACAGGCTACTGACCGGGACACTAGCCAGCAACCATAAATGTATCCCCGGGGGGTCCCGCATGACGATATGTCTCTTCATTAGAGAAATATAATACAAAGCGCTAATTGTCACTTCCACTTTGCAACTAATAAAGTGCAAAGTTTTCAAATATACGCCGATAATACACAAAACGAATGAAGACAATTTGCTTAAATTTTTTGTGTAATAATTTGTCAGTGGTTTGCCCAACACCATGAATTAAGATGTAAATTTCATGGTAATATAACACCAATACAATTCTATTTGACTTGGTAGATAGATGGATTGTAAATCAAATGTCAACTAAACAAGACAATGCACCATTTTCTTTCCATTACAGGACAATGCTGATTTCACCTAAGCAGAAGATAAGGTAATGCCAATCACTACATATATACATACACACATAATTGACCATTTTAACATTGTTCTAGGGTTACGGCCTTTTTTCTCGCAGCACTTATGTTGTGTGTGTTTAATTTGTATCCATGAGTACCGGGACCTGCAGTTTAAATTCGACTCCGAAAGACAGATTTGAGAAACCTTTTCATGGCAATTAATTACTGCCAGAGCATTTGCCGAAACATAATTTTTTCATATTTCTTTTTTTCAAAATATTGGAGCTGAGATTTGAACCCGGCGCTATCGTCTGAGTAAGCCAACGGCCACTACGACTATTGCCAATCACTGCTATCTTTACAATAAAATTAAAAATTGCTCGAGCCATAACTGAGTTATTGCAAACACAATGATTAAAAGTCCTACTTTAAGAAGTATTCTTCTAATTTCCCCAATAGTTGTTAAAGAACAGACCTAAGTTTTTTTTATTCTTACTTGTTATGAACAGATGTGAACTTGAACAAAGAGTAAAACAATTCTTAGAAGCAACACAGAAATTAATTAAATTCCATGTGTTCTCTGCACTTAAACCTTTGCTTGCTAAAACCTACTTATTTTGTCAGAAACTTTATGTAATTTTAAGTTAAAAAATAATTTATGTTGTAATATAGAATATAAGCCAAAATGTATTCTTATTTCAGGCTTAAGCATATTAAATAATAAATCCATTTAAACTTTTTTCTTATGTGCTCGTAGCAACGCTCTTCTTTATTGACTTCCATTTTAAACATTTCAAATGATTGCTTTTGAATTTTTTTCGCAGTTTAATTTTATTTTCTAAATAAAACTTCTTTAATTCATCTATAATAATTAAAAAAAAATTTTACGAGGGTAGTGTTGTAACTTTTTGTATTAACAAACAAAAATATTTTTCGCCTTATTGGCAAATTATAATATGAAATGTATGCTTAAGCAGAGACGAAATATCCATAGAGACATGCTTATCCCCAAAACATACATTTCATATTATATTTTTGTATTAACTGTAAAGAAAAAAAAACATAAACATATATTTACTCAAAGCCAATTAAATTAAATTTAACCGTAGGCGCCAGCATGGAAAACACTGCCTACGTTATAGCAGCATGACCGACAGTTCCCGACTAAACACTACTTGTGGGTGTGTTAGATAAATGTAAACCGTAAATGTAAAGGGCATAGGGTATTCAGACCACATGCTTTAAAATCATAACAACTTCAGTTTTTAAGATGTTCTTAAAGAAGGAATTGGCAGAAAATTGAAATATTGTTGATCAACATTTTTATGAGCAGTTTTCCTGTCGTGTATTTTCTCGATTTAACGATGTAAATTGGCCACCTCGTTCTTGTGATTAACTACAGTTGGATTAGTTTCTCTAGGGCTATCTGAAAGACTGCACGAAGGTCTTAATTTTTTTATATGCAGCTGACTTGTGCCACCAAGCAAACAACTGCATTGTTGAAATGTATTTAAAATCCTTTAATACTTATATAAGTAATACATGCCAAATTATAAGATCAAATGAAAGTATGTAGAAGCTAATCCTAAATTATTATAAAAGAAATCGAGCCTTTGGTGCAATACCGTAGTAATTCAAAAAATCGTGAACTGAGACAAATGCATTTGAAGTTTTCAGCCATCTTTTTATAGTATTGTCGTTTACTAAAGTTATTTGTTTACAAGTTTTTAAATAAAGAGAAATGTTTTGTAATTAAAAAAGGTAAATAATTATTAAAACTATGAAATATTTATCAATATTTAAGTATTTTGTATCAGCAAATTTATTAATTAATTCGAAATACATTGTTATAGCAAATGAACTTTTTCTTGTATTTTCAGTTGTGTTTTTGTGCCTAGAAGTAGCAAAAAAAGTATTGCTTTATTGTTTTTTTTTTTTTTGCAGTTCGATTTCTCTTTTTAAATTTCTTATCATAAAGGAAATACTTCTTTATAGCAAATAAATATCGTTTGACATAGATACAGGCAATAAAGACATTTTAGCTGTAGAATCTGAACGATTTGAGATAGAACCATAGAACCATCTTTAGATAGATATTTCCCCAAATATCATTTTTGCATACCCAGCTCAAAAAATTAAAATTTTGAGTTACTACGGTCTTGCACCAAAGGCTCGAAATTCTCTGACAGCTCTCGTATCAATTGTGTTTTTTTTATCAATATTAAGCTTTTAAGCGAGTTTTTATGCAGGCAAGTCTTTATACAATATGTGTTAGTTGTGTGTGTGTGTCTGTGTTGGTGTATTTATTTTTGTGTGAAATTCTAGACAAAAATATTTCTTAAACTAAAGTGTTTAACAATTGAAAACAAAAGCAAATAATATTTTATTATTTCTTTGTTCAATGAATGGTTGCCGGTTGGTTGGTTGATTCAATAGCTGAATGCTTAACTCTTCATTTTACTCACTCATATATATTGGCACTCACTTGAAAATTTATTGCATTCTCTGATCGTCTTACTCCACCACATGATTTTTCTTTCCTTAATTTTTCTTTTTTTCCAAAATTTTGTTTTTAGTTTTATATAAAAAATAAATACTGGTGTGTTGATGGGTGTGCTGTTATTGTTAAACAAAAGTTTTTTTCTAATTGAGGTTTTTTGCAATATAATAAAAGGCCTTAATAACCAATAATTAATTTTAATTTTATTTTGTAATGAAAGATATTTATTTTTTTAAATAAAATACATTCCTTTGGCTTTCTCTTGCACAAGCGATATACAGGATATGCAGCCAACTTATACAAAGCAACGTTTGAGGAAGAAAAGCAGTAATCATTGACTTTGGTTTGGTAGTCATTTACTCAATGTAAAAAGGCAAAAATGATAGCTTAATTTAAATAGAAATTATGAAATAAAAAAGACAAAGTCTACTTGTGTGACAAAGGGGTAATCTATAGAAACTTTACATATTTTCAAGTACTAGAGATCCTTTGACCTTTAAACGAGTACATTAGTTGTAGTAAATATTATTTGTTGACTAAGACCTGAATTGAAATCTTTTGAGAAGTCAAAAGATTCACACCTTCTTATATATAACGAATATATATCTTTTATATTTCTCTCTTTTTTCCCAAATATTTTCAATTTCAATTAGCATTCAGATAAATAAATGTGATGAAGGAGACAGCTGCTGTCATTTTTTAATAGGATAAGATTAGTAGGTTGATTTGTGTAGTGTTCCAGAGACCAAGTTAGCAATTGCTCACCATTTTCAAAAAGATATTTACAAACTTCTCTCAAAATGCTAAAGATATTGCTTTCGAGTATTTGGCTGTTTTTTATACATCAGTTGCAATAAAAACTATCTAACATGAACGGCACATGCACTACCCCAGCAGAAATAAGTGCTTACCAATAAGCTATTTTGTAGGGGAGAAATTGTAAACAATCACTTACTCGTGCGCAACAATAATGCATGATTTTTATATGAAATGAGCCGCTAAAATGCAATAGAAACGCAAATTTATTGCAACCAGTAAGAAAACATTATACAAAATTAAAAATAATACTTTATCCTATAGCACCTTTGGAAGCTTTAAGGTATGAATAAACAATATAATGCCTCCGTTATTGCTTACAATTTTATTTCTTGCTTTGAAATTTGAAAAATTTTCTGCTGGGACTTCTCTGACGATAATAGAATATCACAGAGTTCTAAAGGTTTTTGATTAACCCTGCTGTTAGGTTTGGACTATTTTGGTCAATTTTTGTTTTGTTTTTGCATTGACTAGGAAATGGTGCAATATGTCAACTTAAAACGTTTGCTATTGGAGTATTTTTATATTTTATTACTCCTGAAAAACCAAAAATAATAAAATGGAAGTCAAAAAAATAAAAAATAATGAATTTTGGGTTTAGAACCATTTTGGTCCGTTATTGTTTTTTTTATTAAATCTTTTCACTACATGATGAACAAATGATCTTTCATTGCACTTTAAATATACAAATTTGTTGCATATGGTGCATTTTCTATAGCACTTATGGTGTTTTCTTTTCTACAAGAAAAATACCACCCTGTTAAAAGGTACATGAATAAAATGTGTGACCAGCCCTCTGATAATGCCATTAATTATTTAATGAGAACAGAACACAAATTTAAAAAAGGGGAATGCACTATTTTTAACAGCTTCGGAGTATTTTTATTTTTTTTTTTCCAAAATATAAAAAATTATTGAGGAAGTGATTGAAGAAATGCCAGTGTGTCTAATAATTGATTTAAAACAATTCTAGCACATAAAATAGATGCGCCAACCTCCATATTTTGGTTTTTATTTAATAAAGCTCAGAACTTTATTTCGTTTTGCTTCCAATAAAATACATAAATGTAAACATTGAGCTGCCAGATTGCTAATTCGTCGCATTAAAATTTTAAAGGTTTTTTTTATAAGAAGGTTTTTTATTAACAGTTTGTAACACGATATACAACTTAATTTATATCATAAACATAACATATAAAGTTTTCTTATGTTTATTAAACAAACGTTTTTTAGTTACAGTTAATCGTCGTTTTTCCATTGTTTTAGCAAAGCAAACAAGTCAGACACTGAATATAAACTGAAGTTAACTACCGCGAATGATATGTAAACTTACAAGGGGGAATCCCAGAAATAAAAGTAACTTATTAAAACACTTCAAAGACAAACTGGGTGCATCCTATATGTATATATTTCGACATTATAACAGCCAAATATTACAAAAAAAGGATAATATAAAACCATTATTTTCCAATAACTAAAATTCGAAAGTTTTTTTTTACCTAACAGAAGAGTTAAAAGGCCTTTATGCAAGTTCTCCCGACATTATTCAACCCTTTTCGTAATATTTTCTTTGTGTACGAGTATAAATTTTATATACAATTCTAAGAGAATATTAGTTTTTCGTAAAGTTTTTCTGGTAAAAACTCTCCATATGGGTTTTTATGTATTATTGACGTTCATATTGAAATTATTTCGCGGTTTGCAAATCGATATCAACATTTTCTTGCTCTCACACTCTTTTCTTCTCTCTTGGCTTGATACAAAAATATATCAAAAACTCAAACACAAAAAACAAAAAAGAAAAAAGAAAAACAAAAAAACAAAAGAAAAATATGAGAATGAGATTGAGAATGAAAATCTCATTTATTGTTGGTTTGAATTTTTAGCTATAAAAGTTGAATTATTATTATATTTTTTGCTTCCGCGCTAACCCCTTCCCTTTAACAATACCATTGACACCCATGCATTTAAATTTTTTTTTTCTTTTTTGCTAACTGAAATTGTATTGAAAATATAACATTTGAATGCGTATGTATATGTGAAAGTGTTTATAGCAATAGTAACAGCAACAACAACAAAAATCTCTTCTTTTTAGTGATACTTGTTGTATGCAAAGCAAAACTGTTTGTTGTTGTTGCTGTTGTTGCTGCTGCTGCTATTATTATTACTTTACAAAAATTTATTGTTACATTTGTTGCAGTCAAAAGTGTGGCAAAAATAAAGAAAAAAAAATAAAAATCAGCAAAACAAAGTTTTTGTATCAAAACTTTATCACTCTTATTGTACATGAATATTGGCTGCCTGATTTCGTTGTTTGTTGAACTCCTTGGTTGGTTGGTTGTTTGTTTGTTTGTTTGTTTGGCTGTTTAGAAAATCCTGCAACCCAACTTATACTTGTTCAACCACTTTAACGCTTTATATTTCATTTCATGGTTGAGAAACGGCAGGAGTTTGGTATTGAAATTGTTATTTACGCTCCCGGAAAAAAGTTTGGTCGCTTAACAAACCACGTTTGTAGGCAGCAATACATGTGCATTCAATTCAATTTAACTCAGATCAGTTTGTTTCGCTATTTAACTGATATTTTATATTTATTGTTAAGAAAAAGGAGAAAAAAATAAGAAACTGTAAAACGAGAAGAAAAACAAATTAAGAAAATATGCAAAAGTTGCAAGAGAACTCTAATATTTAATAAAGTTTAAGGGTTTTCACACTATAAGTTATTAGAGCAAGGAAACAAGAAAATATAATTTTAGTATATTCCTGCAACAAGCAAGAAAATAATAACACATAACCATCTGGCAGAGTTTAATTTCGTTCAAAAACAAAATTGAATTTAATGGTATCTTCAAAGAACCAGAAATTGGCGGCAAAGAAGAGCGTAGGACAATATGTGCAGAAGTTAATACCCCTGGTAAAAGCTTTAAAAGAGAATAAAGAACCTTAGTATGTTCGAAAAATCCTCTTCCCACCCTAGAATTATAATAAAAAGTACATCTGCACTACATACTTAAGTTGCGAAAACGAAATATATTTCGATGAATCATTGTAGCCAGCTGTGCTCAGCAATATAAAAAAGAAGGACTACACGAACACTGATGAATTTTTATGGTGCCAAAGCAATGGAAAATAAAGTCTAAATAAAATCTCTTGCACTCTCTGTGTTCAATACACGTTTTAAAACTCAGGAAATTTATGTTATTGTTTAAAACGGACTCAACTTACAACTGAAACTTGTAACTCTACACTTTTCAAAGATACAGGTATGTTTCTTATTTCTTGAAGCTTCATAATTAGTTTATTAATTTGTGTTCTCAAATTTGCAAGTTTTCGTGATTTGATGTCTTAAACATAAAAAAATACAAGTGAAGTATAAACAATCAAAAAGTATACAATTTTGTATCAGCCTTTAATTAAATTTGATTTTGTTAAAATGATCGCATTAAACAATTTTCTGTAAAAATATAAGTTTTGTTTCAAATTTCGGTAGTTCACTTTTGAATCCTATCGACAAAACCAAATTCTAATTAATTTCTTTTTAATAAAAACGTGTGTAAGAATTCAAAAAAAAGCAATTGTGGAATAAAAATCGATAGAAATATAACAAGCTAGCGAGAGCTAGGCCGTAATCCTGACACAGGGTTGTAAAGGCCAGTTATGTATGTATGTATGCAGAAATATAACAAAAAATTCCAATTAATGGCAAGAATGTATTTTTCTACAATAGTGGTAGGTTGCTTTAAGTTCATTTATTATAAACAAAACTATAAATTATAACTGTCCAAACCAGAGTGAGCAAGCAAACAAAATATTTCGCAAACGTTACGACAAAGTCATAAACTTTTCAAATTTTTTTAATGGTATTGTACATGAGCAAAACTTAAACAAATACTTTTAAATGAGTAAGAGCGCAAATGAAACAATCAGTTTTCGCTCTTGTGTTTGCTTTGTTACTCTGTTACATTCGTATAATTTGCTCTTTTTTCTCTTCTTCTTTTCTTTTTCATCTCATTCATTTTTTGTTGTACCTACGCACATTTGAGTTAGTGTATTTGTAGTGCTCAAAACAAAAACAATATACAAAATTAAATGAGACAATCGTTCTCACTGTTTCTGTTTTGTTTTTGTTTTACTCCGTGTAAAGAACAAAACAAAATGAGATCAAACGTTCAGTTTTGTTTATTTTCCTACTCTGGTCCAAACTAGTTTGGACAATAAATTTTTTATTTGACCTTTTTATACTATTTTTACATATTTAAACCTATTTATTTGCTAAAAATGAATTATATTATCAGTATAAATTATATTATTAATTATATTAATTTTTATTATAAATTAAATGAATTACTCATATCATAATTGTATTATATAAACTTTAGATTTGAATTTAACTGTATTCTTAAGGAAAACCGGTTGTGAATTAAATGTATAACAGTCTTCCTCGGTGTAGGGTGCTGGTGTTATAAAAAAATGCCCGTTTGCCATGAATATTTCGTGAATATGTTTTTATGTAGAACTTATTATTACTAATCATTAAGACTTTGTCACATAAAGTCATTCCTTTTATATTTCATTTATTTTTTCTTGAATTTAAAAATTACATAAAAAAGCCTCGGATTGGTTGCCGTACTTGATGCACACTCGCACCAATACGAGGACAACGAAGTCAGCGGTTAAAGACACATTAAAGACGTACTTGTGTATTTGGGTCCTATCATCTGCCCATAAACCAACAACTACTTATATATTTATTAGTAATGCTTTTATTTGGAAACTGACCAGAAAGTAATGTATGTATGCATAAAAAAGGTAACAATATAAGCTAATGTCTCATACAACATAAATTACTTTATATACACATGAAATATATATTATAAATCCCCATGCCCTACAATATTTTAAGATCTTGTGTATAAGATCCCTTTAATAGATATCTTTAACGCCTTATATTCAGGCATATTTTCTCATATCGTCGATGGAATTAAAGAACGCTGTAACTGACAAAACCGTAAATGTTTACGAGAGCCAAAAATCCTGTATGAAAGTAGAACAAATACGCTGGTCTTTTTCATTTCCGAGACGGCGTAAGTGAATATATTTTCATCGTAGAAATCTGGGACCTGGACCAATCGATGCGTATTTTTTTCTGATAAAAATGATGCAAAAAAGAACATTTTTTGGAATTTTTTGTTAGTTACAGCGTTCTTTAATTCAATAGACGATATCTACTCATATATAATTAAATTGGTGTCTTACAACCACACACCCATACAATAACTATAAATTATATTATAATTACAATATTAAAAAATAGAACGCTAACAAAATGGTTAGAAAAAGCTCTTCCTCACGAAAATTGTAACATATGGTCAAGTCTGTAATCCATTTTCGGATATCTCCTCCAGTTTCGGAAAAAAATAGCCGAAAACGAATTGAAGATTTTAAAAATTTTGGTGTCAAAAACTAAAAGTGGCATCATTAACTCGAGATACATAAAATGCCGGATAGAGCACATAAACTCCTACACGACGATACAAGTATTTTTAATATATGTATGTAATTCAAATGTGTGTGTGCAACACGTCGTATGAGTAATGCAGCAATTGATGTTGTAAAATAAATATTACTCATACGTTACATTGAAAAGTTAAATACTTGTTTACCAAGTCAATCATATCTGTTAATTTAAGGCAATTTAAAAATGTCTGTATTTGAAATTTTTTCTTTAATAGAAAGCTATGGTATGATTTCTTCCTTTAGGTGAAATACTTAGCATTCAATTAAGTGCCCGATTGCCTAATGAAATTAAGTTACTTTCAATGAGAGCGATTTTAAATACTATTGGTTAAAAAGTTTACTGTTTAAATGATCATCAGAATTCACAATTTGTTGTACTAGAAACCACAGACGCTCAGTAATATGTGATTGCTAGTTAAATGGTATTACTTAAAAATGATAACCAAAAAATTGCATTACGCTGTTACATCCATACGACATAATTAATCAACCAGCTCGCTGGTGCGGTGCACTGATAGTCCATTCTTTAAATCATTCTTATTACGTTTATTAGAAATAAAAAAAAATTAAAATATTTAAAAATTAACATGTTAATACGTTTATCCTATTCTTCTTTAGCAAGGTGTACCTATTGCTTAGAAGCGTATTTATAGAAGTTTGTTTGCACGTCCTTTGGCAATCTCTTGGCTTATTTTAGGGTGTAGAAAGAAAATCTTAATTTCCGCTGCTATTATTTCCAAATCATCAAATTATTTTATTCCTCTCCATCTCTCACTCTCCCTCCCTCTTTCTTTCTCTTTTAACTTTCTTAACCTTGAAGCATTTTAAGTTATACATTTCAATGTGATTTCATTTTCCAATTAAAATTAATTTTTACCGCATTAAGTATTCGTTTTATGTATGAAATTTTTATAAAATTTTCTATATTCTCCTATACAATTAAAAAAGTTTCTTTCGTATTGTAGTTTATTTTATTTTTTCTTTGTATAGTTCTTCCATAGTTTTTCTTATTTTTTTTTTTTTTCTTTTTTTCAATTTTATTTTGCAAGAAGTTTTTGTTCAATTACGTCGATAGTGTAACAAAAGCATTTATGGTTTAACTTCCTATTTCCGGTATTGATGGTTCATTATGAATGGTTTACCCAGGTTTAAATAATTTGTTGGTTATTGGCGTTATAACGAGTAGTTTACAATGCCAAAGGTAAACTTGTGCTTTTCAATATAAGAAGGAGATAATGATAATTATCATTGTAAATGATGTTGTCCATATGCAAATATGGATTTATAATATATTTGAAAAATATTTTGAAAATTAAATATTTGCCAGCTATAGACTGATTATACTTTTCAAGTACAAAAGTTCGTCTGAGTTTTGTTGCAGTAGAAAACGTCTTATTTGCAGGCAAGGCCACAAAAAGGAAAGGAAAGAATTTACATACAATTCGGTAAGATTGCAGTGGCTACAAATATGTAATTTAATTTTTTATTCATTGACTCATTAAAGGCTCCATGAGGTAATCTTTCAAAATGAAAAATCTCCCCAATAATCATTATGAAATTTGGCCCCAAACTAAAGTGAAAAATTACCCAAAAAAAAAACAAAGTTTTAAGAAAAGAAAAATAACTTAAAATAAAGTAACTTTTCAAAAATTTAAAAATGGCCGCAATTAACACAAAAGGCATTAACCTTTTTTAATAAAGTTTTTATTCCATGAAAAAAAATATATTAATTAAGCAATTTAAAAGTGTCTAATGCAGATTGTGGAGAATATAGTTAGTGTGTTGGCTTACTAAGACATAAGCCCGGAATTCAAACCCAAGCTCTGACATCTTGAAAAAAAAAAAGAAATATGAAATAATTATTTCTTTCGGCGACTACCTATCGTAAATAAATAAAATAAATTGCAAAATTGACATTTCTGTTGTGTATTTAAATTATTTTAAAATAGCGATTATCATCCAAATATGTTACTGACTTGTGCTGCTGTTATTTTTAAAGGCAATATTAAAATAATTATCAAATAGTACAAAAATTAATAATAAAACAACCCCCAATAGACAAAATGTTTCAACTAGAAAAGGAAAATATTTTTATCAACCACATATTTTCATAATCATGGTTTCTAAATGGCCGTATTATTATCTTTTAACAATTTTGGTTTCTGGCAAAGAACATTTTAGAAAAAACAAAAAAATATAAAGCAATGAAACAGTTTAATCGTGTACATATATATATTTAATTGCCGGAAATATTAAACAAATATTTTGGAATACTTATGCAACTTAAAATCACAAAAGAATTTGGCCACAGTTTTAAATACATTTTAGAATCTGTTTTCTGTGTTAAACTTAAGATTGCTAAACAGACAACGTTTTTATTAAGTTGCTATAAAAATAGAAAAAGAAAATTATTATCAATAACTTTCCACACGTCTGACAAAAACCAATGCCATATTTGATTTAAATGAAAAAAAAATAAAAAAATAAAAAGTATAGCAAAGAATGGTACGATATACAATAATACCCTACACGAAAATCAAAAATACCTACAAGAGATTTAAAAAAAACGGTTTAGTTGCACTTGCCTTCTAATTTTTCTAAACCCCATATTCGAAATTTTTGTTTTTTCAGGATGTTATCACTAAGTGAGAAATGAACTGCTTTAAATGGCTAACCTTCTGTAAGTCTTAGTTGAGTTCAACTCTGTATGAAAATACGATATAATTTGTAATAGGATGAATACAATGATTAAAAACGCCTTAAATAGACAAATTCGGTTTATTCTCAATATATAGCAAAAGCAAGAAGCATTTAATATACTTATGAGTGTAATATAGCACATTACATACACACATAATTGGCCATTACAACTCTGTTTCAGGGTTACGCGGCCTAACTTCACTCAGAAGCCAGGTTGTGTGTGCCAATTTGTATCATTGAGTACCAGGACCTACAGTTTAACATCGACTCCGGACTTTAGACTGACAATCAGGTGGTCTCAGAGCTTTTGCAAGAAGACTGATAAGAGGAAGTCGCCGAAAGAAATAGTTTCTCATATTTCCTTTCTTTAAGATCATACTAACCACTAGACTACGGTGACTACTAAAATTGTATAGAGTCTCTCACAAATAGTTTTTTTAGACTTTAGAGAACATAGGATATAGTAATTTATGATCTCCATGACCTTTCGTCAAATTTTTTATTATCCTTCCGCGTAATAGTGCTTGAATTTTGTTGTTTTAGTCTTCAACTTTATCTTGTAATGCAGGCATGGTTGTGGGCATGTTGACATAGATCTTTGTTTCTAAATAGCGCCAAAAAAGAAACCTTATGGAAACAAAACCAGAGAGCACACGACCAGAAAATGTTTCATGCAGTAAATGAATTGTTTCATGTTTATGTGCTATATCCGCCATTTCATATTTTTTATATATCTCGAGGTAATGATGCCATTGTAGGTTTTCGACCCCAAATTTTTCAAGTCTGCAATTTGTTTTAGAATATATCGTTCAGTTTCGGAGATAAATAGCCGAAAAAGGATTGCAGATTTTTAAAAGTTTGGTGTCAAAAACTTAAAGTTGCATCATTAACTCGAGATATATAAAATGGCGGATAGAGCACATAAACTCTCGCACGACGATATGTCACCGTCTTGATAAAACCATAAATTTCCCTCCTTCCTCCGGCTTTAAAATATACTTTTTTATTCATTCACAAATGTAGAAAAAATCTTTGAATTTAAAAAATTTTCATAAAAATTTAAAAACCTTATATGCATTTGTTATTTATAGTATTCTAAATACTGCTTTAATTTTATCAATATTGTTCAAAATGCCTTACACTCCTCTTTCTAACTGTGTACTTTAGTTTGAGATCAGTTAATATTAGGTTAAGTACAACCAGCTTAGAAAAAATAAAACCTAAAACCTTAACTTAAGATTTCCGAGGTATTTTGTGTATTTAAAACTTAGATAATGAAATACGAGTATATTGAAATTTGCCGAGAGCACGTTTACAACAGCATTAATAATTTAAATAAAACGTAAAGTCTTAAGTCTCTTGTGTATGAGTGCTTTAAAAACGCGTTAGCAGCCTGCTTATCCATCCGATGAACTAAACAGAATCCTTTTTCGTTCGTATTTTGTCCATTTTAACCATATTGGTAACCGTTGAGAAATCATCTGCAGTATTTCTTAATAACCTTTTCATACAAAAATGCTACCATGACCACATGCTAAGATGTAATCATAACGCTCTGTTACATAATAAGTCACTTAACCATCTTTGTTGTCAAAGCATTTGCGGGTGTCACTCTATTACGCCTCTTAACAAAGCAAAAAAAATACCAAAAAATAATAGAAAAACATCATTCTCAAACACTGTAAAGGAGTAAAGAAAGAGAAACTATATATTGTATGAAGTGACAAACGCTTTCATTACGAACGTGTTTGTCATTCGTAAATCGTACGTGATGATTTTTAAACTTTACAAACAATTTTCACAACAACTTATGTCATGACCAGTAAATGAACAACAACGAAAGCAAATAAGAACCATTTACTACTCTCCACCACAAACTAAATGATTCATTTTTACATTCACATGTGGGTGTTTAAATGTCTCCAAAAAAAAAATATTAAAAGAAAAAATTGGATTAAATATAAAAGAAGCAGATGAAATTGCCGATCAATAACTAAATAAACTAAAACCTCAATTATTTTCTATTCATTCGTTCTGAAATCAACACCAATACCAACACCAACATCAACCAATTCAATGTTGAGGCGTTAACAAAATGAAAATCTATATCAAAATAAAACTGTAAAGCAAAAAGAAAATTCAAGAAAAAAATATTTATAAAAAATGAGATAAAACTTAGAACGCATAATAGAAAAGAATTATGCCTGCTGCTTACAATTCAGCAAATAATCAAACAATATGGCCCATTTGCAAAAACCAGAAAGCAAAAAAAAAGAAAACTTTCTTAACTTTTGCTTACCAACAGACAACCATGTAATTCTGTTTGCTATGCAAGCAACCTTTCATGTTAAAGAGCACATTTGTATGCAATTAAAAAGTATTTCATTTAAAATGCTGCAAAATACTCGTTATTTTCAAGATAAAAACGGAAATATTGAATTAGAAAATCTCAGCAAACATGACTAACTTTTCTGATTAGGTTTTTCACAATAATAACTTTCAATATAATTATCCTTTTAATAGTTTCATAGGTGTAGCTTATAATAATGAATTTATAAAAACGTAGTGTATCTTGTAGCTTCTTCTTGAAGACCAATTTCGTTACTTAAAACCAAAAAACGTTGAAAATTGATAAATACAATGGGGTAATGGGTTCGGCTGTAATTGTATCATTATTAAAATAAAATGTTGAAAATAATCCATAAAATCTATTGAATAATATTAAACAATCAGGAAGTATAGCATCTTCCAATAGTGACTTCCAAACATGGACAGTTGATAACGGCCAGCTTGCTGTTTTTCAAATTACAATTACAATGCGTACCACTCCTACGAAAGAACCTTTTTGTAATGCTCAATTAGCTTCCGTCTAGATTACTTGTCAGAAAAGAGGCCAAGCATTTTTCAATCGGACTTAATGCCCTTTCACGCTAGCACACACATATATTCTAGCTGAGGATCCTGCTGTTGTACGTGAGAATGACTATGGCATACGTGGGTCAATGTTGGATAAGGGATTTGATACAGTAATCCCAAGCAAAGATAACTGAGACTCAAGCGTAATTGTCTCCAATGAATCCGTTGCGGTGTAAGTAAGCATTTTCAGACAGAAAAAGAGGTTTTGTAGTGATATTTGTACTGATAGTCTTCGCCTGAGTGCGCCTTTCTATCTCTTGGATTATCATAACATGTTTCAGACCGCAATAATGTCGGCAGCTCCAACCACTGACATATAAATACATATTTTTTGAGAACTAAGCGGCAATAAGATCTTCCTATTATTCATTACAGAATTCGTGATTTCACTAAATGGACTTCCCTTTTTGGATTTTATTGTCGTACAATTTGAATTGCGAACAAGTGGCTTAAATTGAATATGCAGTACACGCTACGTCATGGACGGTTTTGAAATTATTTTCACACCTTCATACATGCATACATACACAATTGGCCATTAAAACCCTGTGTTAGAGTTACGGCCTATTTCCTCGCAATACCCTTGTTGTGTGTGTTAATTTTTATCCGTGAGTACCTTACCAAAACCTACAGTATAAATTCGTCTGCAAACGACAGAAGGTTGTTCGTGGCAATCAGTTACTCTCAGCGCTTTTTCTAGAAACCTGCTAAGAGGTTGTTTCCTAAAGAAATATTTCTTATCTTCAAAATGTCAGACTTGGGGCTTAAACCCTGGAGTCATATCTTAGTAAGCCAAAACACTAACCACTAGACCATACCATCTGTTAATTTTTCAAACAAACAAAAGTTTTATAACAGCCCCTAGTGTTCTTCAATAAAAAATTATCCAGCTTCTTAAAACGCTAACAAATTTAAATAAATTTTACACTGTTAAATTCTTTAATTAAAAATTAGATTAAATGGGTTCTTGGGTATAACAGTAGTCAGAGTGCTTAACTATCCGATTGTTGCTCACCACTTAACACCCACACTTGTTAAACCAAGCATTTGATTCCTGTCACTAAAATTACCTCCTTTCCTTATCATATTGCAAGTTTAATAAATAAATACGAAGTAAAATATCCAATTTCCTTAATTGGCTTTAAAATTTTACGATTTACCATTTTAACCCTCTCAGTGATTCTCTCTGAAATATGTTACAAAATTTTTATTATTTTATAAAAGAAATAGGCAACAAAAATTCAAATATTTAATTTTTATTCCATTTCATTGTAAAACAAATCTTATTTAATATTTAAAACCGAAAACTCTGGGAGGCTGAAACATGAAGGTTACCTCTTCAGAAAATCGATCAATAAGAATTTTTAAAAATCTTGTTGTACATAAGTTTCGTAATCTTCGAAAGAGTTTTTGAGACTATCAAATGAATCATTGCCAATAATAGCTTCGTGTCTCCTAAATTTAATTAATTTTAGTTGTAGATAATTGATGAATCGCTAAAAGATGAAAACAGAAATTCATGGTGTGATTAAATATTTACTTGAGAAAAATTTATCGGGATAGAAAATTCTTAATGCTATAGAGAATGTTTGGGATGAAAGTGCCTGTTGTTATACAATAAAAAAATTCGGTTAATACTTTTTTAATGTGATAGTACATGCATTGAGAATAAAACACAAAGTGAATGTACAAAAACTGATACGATATTATATTGTATACCTATACAATGTCATATACACAACAAATTACCGAGTATATTACAAATATAAAAGCTTTCAGAAAGATAATTCTTAAATTTGCTAACATTTGGAACAATTTCAACGAATTAAAATGTGTTTTAAGCACAGTTTTATAACAGCTAATGTAACATCTTTATACACCAGCCACAAAAGAACAATCCAAACAATAGATTGAAGCTGGTGGACGTGCTGCAAAAAAGGTAGGAACAGAGTTCAAAGAACTGGACAAATTTATGGCAACGATTTTATATGTTTACAAGGCTATTTTATTGATCGAATATCTTCAAGAAAGTAAAGAAATAAATTCTAAATATTATTGTAATATTTCAGATAAACGAAATATAAAAAAATATGATTTACGACACACACACCTTCACCATTGAATGATTAACAGCAATTGCCTTAATTGCATGTTGTTTGTGTGGTGAGTGCCTTCGCAAAGTAAGTTTAGTAGGTTTAGCTGCAATCTGCTACATCCTAATAGGTGGCGCTTTTCTCCTGATCATTCGTTTTTTGTTGACATTGGTTAAGTTGGAATAGAGTGGAATGTCGGGGAGCGGTTTCTTTGTAAATAGTGTTCTTGGAGGGGGAACCTCTTATTTTTTAAAATATAATTTTAAAAAAACCGCCAAATAACTTTTTACTTTTTACCTTTTGTTGCTCTAACCCTATACCAGGCAAAAAATTCAACGAATTGTAGTACTAATTGGTTTAAAAACTAATTGATTGGCCCTGAAGGGATTAAAAATTTTTAATATGTTTCCCATTTAGAAAACCATATTAAAACAAATAAAAAGTTAATTAAATTCATTGAAAAAAACACAAACAAAACAACAACAGTTTGGTTTTCTTTTACAATATCCTATCGAGACGTAATAAATACATACACTCAATAGTTTGAACGAATAAAACAACAAAAATATATAAAAAAAACCATCTATACATAGTCGAAGAGGAATACAACAAAATTTAAAATAAATATTGGCAACAAATAAACAACAAATACCATAAGATGTACGTACAGGAACTTTAATACTTCACACACATAACTTTCAATAGAAATCTTTTTACACAGGTGTCTGGTTGGGAGTCTGTGTCCAAGGACACAAACCAATAAACAACATCATTTAAAATTTTAAAAACTTGTTGTCAATTTTTTTAATCTCATTTGGGTGTATTGGGTTTACAAATATTGCAATCAATAGAAAATGTGCAATGTAGCGTAGCGTAAGGCAAGGAAATAAACATTTTGCCTTGTGTGTGTGTGAGTAAAAAAGAAATGAAGAGAAAAAATTTGTGGTGTGTGCGAATGACACAAACTCTTTATTTTATTAAACACAGGTTAAGGCAAAAACACTATTACAAATCTAATATATGTACACGTAGAAATACGAGAGTCTCTTTAAAAATTAATTTGTATTACATTAAAGATACTTGAACTTCTTCAGTACTTAAAGATTAGATATATAATTTGTACAATATAATGGCCCACTTAGACAAGCAAATTTTAAAAAAAAGTAAATATGTTCAATCCCTCTGGGGTGACACTACCCTCGTATTGCTAATAAAATATACAATGACATATTTTACTGTAACACATATACTCCAATAAGGAAAAAATTCAACTTTTTTTGGCATCTTAACCTGATTTTTTTAAGTGAATGTGAGAAGGTGGAATAATGGTACAGTATGATTAGAGGATTGAACAAAATTTAATAAAATTTTCTTTTTAAAAAATAAATATTTGAATATTAAATATGAAAATTAGTTTTTGTTTCGTAAGAAACGCTTTAATTAGATCAAAGTTAACTGTAATGAATATATTTTGGTAATTAAAGGAGAAATGATGTCCGTGAAGGAATAGTACACTAGCCAAACTGAACAATTGTTTCGACTCCAACTACGGTAGTCTCATCAGAGTTCTTTGTGTCCGGTGCATATTCAAGACCAAACATCAACTATTTAACTCACACTTTTCAAGAAATCAAATACTGAAATTATTATAAATATATAATTGGCCATTATACAGGGTTGTGACAGCGTTACGATCTAGCTTCTCGCAGCATGGCAATCATTTACTTTCGGAGCTTTTGCCAGAAGTCTTCTAAGAGGTAGTCGCCTGTATAAATTATTAATAAATTTGAGAACATCATAAAAGCAGATTTCCAACTTATCTACAGATTTAGTAGACAGAGTAGTAAAAGTGGGCATTAAATGAATACGATTATGAAATATTAGTCATTGTGCTGTTATCCCGTTTACAGCAGACCTGTGAAAGTTAAGTCATTGCGCTTGAAACGAGAGATGTGTTCTCCGATTTTAGACCCCTTAGAATTAACTCTTTCAAAGAAAATTTGGTGTATCCTAAAAGTAACGCAAAATTTAGTTATTTATAAAAAAAGAGTTTTTAGATTTTTTTTTTATTAAATCTGAGAGTACATAGGATAGGGTTATTTATAAAACAACACAACGGCCAATTGGCCTTTAGGACTTTGCTGGCGTATATCCACCCTTTTGTAGAAATTTGTATGACCTTTTTGCATAATAGTAACTGAATTTCGTAAACACATTGCATAAATTCGTCGCGTAATACACGTGTGGTTGTTGGCTCTGATTTTAAATCATATACGGCCTTATCACGGTTGGCGTAGTCGTTGTCGTATTTCAACATTTTTGTACAAGATTAAAAAAAATTAATAAAATCTGTTTTTAATCTTTTACAAAAATGGCGAAATCCGACTAAAAAACGCCAACCGTAATAAGACCGATAATCTAGGGGACCAGTTCTTCCCTCCAAAAAGAGACAATACAAATCTAATGCTGATTCGATCTATTATCTGCTACCTTAACAAATGCATGAAAATACTTTTTTTTTTTTTTGATAATATGTCTTAAATATGTGTCTCTTCATGTTCTTGTTGCACACAACGAAATTGAACCCGTATTTGTATTTATTTTCTTGCTTGTTGCCATTTGCTGAGGAAATGAAAAATCAAATTGAAAAGGCGTCAAGCAATAAAAGTAAAATGTACATGAAAAAAAACAAACAAACAAAAAACAGCTGAAAAAGTAGCAAAAAAATTGTACAAAAATAACACAATATTTCAATTCACTTACACTTGGACTGGCAACAATCGTTCTTATTTTATTTCAATTTTTCTCATCTAAAGAAACGGAAAATTGTTGTTGATTTTACTTGTTTCAATTGTTTGCTTTTAAAACTCAATTTTTTCTTTATTGAATATTGTTAAGAACCAATAGACCTTCGAGGATTATTTTTTTACTTTACTTTACTTAAAGTAAAAGTTTACAAGTTTATAAAAATTGCATATTTGAATCTAAAGATCACATGTTACACTACGCGACTACAAACGATAACATTTATAAAAACTTAAAAGACATAAAATTATTTGTGCCATCGTATATGTACTATTTAATTAAGATTAAAATTTGAGAGACTAAATACCCTTTCCTGCCCAAAAGCAAATATAAAATTTTTATTTGTAAAGCTTTTTTGTCTTTTTTCTTCTCGAACACTGGCTACATTCGAATTACCAGCTGTGCAGTAAATTTTATTTTATTCAAAGTCAAACTCTAAATGATATATTTTTCACTAAATAACTGACAACAATAGAGTAATTTAACGTACATACCCGTCCGTAGATCCACCACAAGCTACTCAGTTGTGTGGGTAGATTTTAAATACTATGAGTCAGATCAGCGCCATCTAAAGCCAATGCTCCCAAATTTAGGACATGTCGAAGTCAAGCCGCTCAATTATGAGCACTATGAGCAGAGGATTTGCAATTTTGATACTGCCATTGCCTGGGTAGTAAGTAGCACCTATTCTTGCTGAGGAGGTCACTATCTAACATATACCACAACCACTGCGTGTACTTCACGAACGGCTGCACACAAATCACCAGACTGATCTACCTTACAACCCGAAAAACACGGGAGCACATGGCAAACCAGGGCCTCCAGATGCCCATAGTACCATATTAGATAGGCGTGTCTCGTCAGTCCCTGAAAGCGTCAGTAATTTACCAACAACTCTCTACCTACAGCAAGCGCCAGGCCACCCAGAGCTATATTCTATATTCTATATTCTCTATATTCTCCGACAGCACAGGCCCCTATCGGGTCGTATCGCCAGAAGCCATAATGTACCCCTGGGGAGGACTAAATAACTGACAATCTTAACTACTGATACCAAGAGGACTTGATTATAAAGTGAGGATAGTTCACTAAAAATGCAATAATGAAATAAGATTTTACAGCTTCCACATTCATATACTGCAGTTTTTATTTTGACAGCTTCAATCATCAACAAACGCATTGACAGATATTTACAAATTTGAGAGTCTTTGTATTTGGGTAAAGTGAACGTCGAACAACAGATACCTCATTTTGAATAACTTGTGTTGCTTAGTGATAATTTAAACAGCAGCGAGAACACAATCATACATTTTTTTGATGAGAAATTATAATTTATTTCTGTATATTTTAAACAAAATAATAAACATCTACAAATCGACATATTTTGTTGTATTAATTGTGCTTTTATTTACAGTTTTCTACCACCTCTCAAAATAACAATTTTGAAAATTCTCTAAAACTTTTTGGATTTTCAAAATAAAAATGTTTTTCATTTTGTTTTTTTTTTTTTATTTCGAGACCAATACTCAGGGGTAAACCCATTCTAAATACTGTGCAATGTATTGGATTTTTTTGGAAAGGCCAGTACATATATACGTTTCTTATATTAATATTAAGCGCCTTAGGAATGAAACAAATTGCTGTGAATTGATCATTCAAAGGCCAGTGTTATACCTTCACCCTTGAATGATCAACAGCAATTGCCCCATCGTTGCATGTTGGTTGTCTAGTCAGTGCCTTCGCTAAGTAGGTTTAGCTATTATCTGCTACTTCCCAATAGGTGGCGCTTTTCTACTCATCATTCGTTTTTTGTTGTTATAGATTAAGGCGGAAGAGAGTGAAATGTCGGGAAGCGGTTTCTTGTATATAGATGGTCTTCTTTGAGGGGAGGAACCTCTTATTTTTTAAAATATAATTTTGAAAAACGTGAAAATTAACTTTTTCATTTATCACATTTGCTAGGATTTAAACCTGGGCCGTTTGAGTTTTTGTGCGAGCGTTCTAACCACTATACCACTCACGAACAGAAGTGTATTGCGGTGCTGTGCTACAAATTCTAGTTCTGTACAAGCCTAAGCAAACAAAGAATGTTTTATTGCGGGTTGCCGTTACATCGACTTGTGGGCGTCAAAATATTACATGACAAAAGTGTTGTGAAGACATGGGTTCAACACATGACGAGTAGGTTTTATTCAGATTATCAAGTGTTTGTATATGATATGTGTGTGCAGGAAACAGGTTATTGCAGATGGATAAATCAAACCAAAGCATGATTTGAAAACATTTGTTCAGATATTGATGAAGAAATCAATTTTAATTAATTGCAAAAGACCTGCTTTAGAATAAAATTTAGTGCTTAAGCTCATTCTGTTCCTTTTTTAATTGCAGGTCTAAAAATTTCTAGATTTTTTTTTTGCTTTCTTTCTTTAAACTATTTCTACTGTTTTTCTGGTTTTCTTTGTTTTGGAGTATGCTTTTGCCATTTGTGTTTTCTGAGACAGATTTATTGTGTCTTATATGTGTGTTTGGCTTTAAGCCTAAATAAATATAAATAAAATAAAATATTTTTAATACAAAAAACATATAAAAGATTTCACAAGATGATAGAAAAATAAATAAAAATCTAAAATACAAACAAAATCAATTGATTTCTTATACATTTTATTACGGTTGACTTGATACCGAGTTGTTGGTGTATAAGAAGAACGACAATTTTGTTGATAATGACGATGATGTTGGTGATAATGTTTATGATGTTCCTCCTCAACAGACAGTCAAATGCTTTTTGAAATGTTTTTAGAGTCTATATAGAGATTTTTAGAAGTTTAAAAGAAAGTTATAGGAAATACTTAAGAAAATATTATTTAAGGCCTTAATTTTTCTTCTCTAAATAATATATTTTGCATTTTTAAAATAAATTTTAATACTCAGAGTTTCTTTCTAAGAATTTTTGTTGACTCAACAATTTTATGATTTTATCCTCATCTTCTTAATGATGCCAAAATAATCCCGTCTCAAGAGACGATTTAAATTCCAATCAATGATTATGGAAAAGCAATTTTAATCTTTTAAATCAAATCATGGCCTTCTTTTTGTGGAGACAAATTTTTTGTTAAACAAAAAAGCAAAATTAAGGAGAAAATAATATTCACGATTTTTGTTGAGAATAAAAAAAAATATTTTTATATTTTCTATACAATATTGACTAAGATTATGTTAAAAAAAGTACGTAAACTTGTGAACTGTTAAGAGAATAGAGCAATTTATTGTTAGAATTCATTAAAGTTTTACGAATGATTTCAGGTTTTTTGTAAGTAAACGGTTATACACAACAGCCTGCTTTTGTACTGTTTTTATGAATATTCAGCGAAGGAAAACATGTCAAGATGTTGTACAGATTTTACGACATTTTGGCAGAAAGTTATTGGCAACCTCGAAAATAGAATAGTTAGACAGTTTAAGGTTAACAATATTAGAGCGTTATACCATTTCATTACTGGGGCCCTATTCTGTAATTCATTTAAGCTAAAATACTAAAGTTTTGGGTTTTTGAAATAGGCTGGACGTAGAATATATTAAATTGAAAAGTTTAGAGGTAATAGGCATGAAGCTCTTAATCTAAAATATGAGTTCCAGAATTGTAGTCGTTGAAGCTCGGACACTAGATTCGCTGGTAATCGTCGTTGAACAACAGGTACTCGGTTGAGGATCGGGTGACGACTTGGTTGGCAAAATAATGTGTCTTATGCTGCTTAAAAATTTCTTATTTGGTAATTTATATAATAATACAAGGTTTCTTCATTATAGCTTAACTAGATAGAAATGTGTTTACCGAATAGTGACGATCAAGGTCGTAACTAATCGGACGGGGTCTTTGCGATATGTCTTGCAAAGTCTCTTTTCAAGAGATAATTACCATAATATACCGAATCGTACTTAACTAGACTCGTCAGTATATTTTCAGGTAAATGCAAATCCGATGCTGGTCTCAACACTTAAACTATATATTTAATTTTTAATATTAACTCAATGGGAATTACTGCTTGTGGTGTCATTTCTATGAAATACCTATTACAAAATACCTATTACTGATATAATATACAATGCATCATAATATACCTATTACCATGCAAATAACTAAATATGAGATGGCAGCACAAGCAGTAATTCCCATTGAGTTAATACAACATCCCCGTCCCAGCAATAAAATTTTATTTTATTTTTTTTTATTATTGTAAGGGGCAGATATTTTACCACGTTACAAATTTTGGCTTAGGAGAGTTACAGAATAAGGCCTCTGAACACTACTTTTTTTTTATTAAAGACCAATACTCAGGGGTAAACCCCTACTCATGCAGTGCATTGTTTTGAAATTTGAAGATACATGGATAGATTTATTTTATTATTTTATTATTTTATTATGCGCCTTTTGTGTTGATGAGAGAAGTTGCAGTCAGTTTCACCACCCAAACGCCAGTATCCTACCTTCACCCATGAGTGATCACCTGCAATTGCCCCATCTCTCAGTGTATGTTGAATATGAGTGGCGAGCGTCTTCTGTAGGTTGGTGGTTATCTTTTCAGAAGTTGGCGGCGATATATTCCAGTTTTCAATCGTTTTTGGTGAAATAGACTGGAAATGTCAGGGAGCAGTTTCTTGAAGATGGACTTTTTGGAGGGGGGACCTCTTATTTTTAAATCATAATTTTAGAAAAACTGCTAATTTTATTTTATAATTTTTTGTCCTTCGCTGGGATTGAACCTCCGTCGTTTGAGTTTCTGTGCGAGCGCTCTAACCACAATACCGCAGTTTGAATTTTTGTATAGAACATGATCAAAGCAGTCTTTTAGCTTCTTCAACTGTGAAAAAATTAATTGAAAAGTTCAAAGAGCCTGGATAATTTGAAGATGTTTAACATGCTTCGTACAAAAATAAACCATTCAAATGTCATTTCGATATCGTGCGTAAAAATTTTAAATTTTAGGACATTTTTTTTTCAGTGTATAACCACAAAAGCTTATGTCCATGCTTACGAAGGTCAGTTAATGCAACAACTGAAGATCAGTAACCATGAACAGTGCAGAATGAATTATTAATCATCACTAAGGGGATGCTGGTTTTGGAGCAAAATAATTTTAAGCGATGAATCATATCTTAACCTCGATGGCTTTGCTGATCGCCAAAGTGCAACAAATGCACCATCAATATTTAAAAATTTGGTGAACATTTTTGAGAGAGAGTATTAATTTTGAAAATGAAGCTGCTGAAGCGACATGATAACACAGTTCCTTCTGCCGAAACTCACTCCCTTACAAAGTAGTTTTCAAATTTGAAGTGTAAACTTATGCTGATTCTGTTAAGGTCTGAAGCAAAGTTTAAATATTAAAAATTAATTTGAATTTTATATCAATTTAAAATTTTTTTTAATATTTATAAACCACATATAGATCTGTTTATAACATTTGGTTACTTTTTTGGTTTTAATTTTCCACAAAATAATAATTTTGTTAAAGTCAACTTAATTTTAAATATTTATATGTGTCACAGAAATTTCAATTATTTAAACATAAACACTACACTGATAGGAATTTAAAAAACTCATAAAAGACAATTAAAAGCTACATGAATAACAAAGTTATAAAATACTGAAATACCTAAAACACAAACTACTAAACTAAAGTGTTATAAATCGATAAGCTGTGGACCTTGTTAAAACTCTCAAAAGTTATTGCATTTTTGCAATATTTGTATTAGAAACTTGCCCACACTTTACAGTTAATTTGCTGACACATTTATCAATAAACAAAAACTCTTAATCATTTGAAGTCTTAACTAATTTCACACACTTAGCTTTTGCAAGTGCTTAAACTTTACAATTCGTGTAGCTTAAACATGAAAACAGATTTTATGTTTTAAACCACATTTTCGTAAAATTACAATAAATAAATCCAACATTTGTTTTGTGATGCAATTTATTGTGGCATCCTGCTAAACGCTTACAAATCCTTATTAGCACACTTATACACATACGCATGAATACACACGCAAACATATGTAAAGTCATACAGGTGGAAATAAATATACCTGCATTAATAGATTAATTATTACAAGAGGGTGTCTTTGATGCTAAAAGAGCAACACAAATTACGCTCTATAATGTTTTGCAACTGCAAACAAGTAACTGATAATAAATAGATCAAAATTAAAAATAATTACAGAATTAGAGCAGAATATTTTCTTTAATGAAAAGACCAAAATCTGTAAATACAGAAATCGAGTTATCCATTTAGTAGTGTCAAAGCCTCCACTTTGCCAAGGCTGTCAGTTGTTAATTATCTGTTGTTTGAAGTTTCTTTTTATTAAAATACTCTTTTAAAAGACCTAACGTTTAGCATTTTAAACAAAACTCGTAGAGAGAGTTTAAATTTATTGCAAAAGCAGTGACTAAAACACGGCCACTTATCAGGTAACTTAGATAGCTAGGAGTTTACAATATCAGATAGAAATTTTTAAGAAGCTTAAAGTGCTGAAGATTTTCTCAGTCTTGTACATCTTCACAATGTACGTACTTTGAAAAATATTACTCCCTTTAATGAAAGTGTTGCGGGTAGTTCAAGTGTGTTAATTCCAAAAATTATTAAGCAATTAGACCTGTCTCTCTACTGTGAAATGAGCTTTCAATAGAAATTTTTTAATAAATTTCTTTTCTTAAATGAATCTCATTTCGTTTTTGATGACTACGCCGACAAGAGAGAGATGATTGTGAAATAGCTATTACATTCAAAAGTGGCTGTTTGAGATATTACTGGGCAATATTTTTTCAAAAATAAAGCTAAAAGAACTAAATTCAAATTGCTACGAATGTATGACAACAAATTTTATTTTTTGTCCAGCAATTGAAGAGCATGAAACGGATGAAATGTATTTTCAATAAAATAGTGCTACAAATATAGCAACATGATTGACATTTTCTCTATATAAAATATATTATTAATATGCTTATTTACAAATATTAATATTAATGTTTAATGATTAAATGAACCAGGGCACGATCGATGTATTCTCCTCTTCTTCAATTGGTGTCATATTCAGTTGCTCTCTTGTCTGTGAACTGGGAGAGACAACCTTTATCAACTCAAGGTTTCATCAACTATTTCGTCCAGTTTGGGATGAAATCTTTTCAGGTGGTCTATTCAATTACTAGTATTTCCTATAGTTTTATATTTATTCCTGCACTAAATAAACTCTGCAAGTATTTTGTCATTCGATCGTTTAAAGTACTGTGGAAAATTCCTTCCTTGATTACCAAAAATATTCATTGCAGTAAACTTTAATTAAATTAAAGCGTTTCTAACAAAACAAAAATTAATTTAAAAAAATTTATTAGTTTTCCTGGGGCTCGAACTCGAGTCCTCAGCATATAATTCCTTCTGTCGCTTTATTATTTTTGGCTGAGTTATCCGTTACGTACAAACAATCACTTACATTATTGGTATTTTAATCGTCCTTATTTTACTTCTTAAAATAAAAAATTTATTAAATTAAAAATATTTTTATTATTTACTTTTATTTATGAATAAAAATATTAACAAACATATTACAATTTAGTTAAAACACATGTATCAATAGTATTTAAAACTACCGATAGTACTGTAGGTAGCCTTCGACCACAAGTAATAATGGTTCGTGGATAAAAAAATTCAACAGATGTTATATTAGCACAAATTAAAATCATAGCCGTAGCGTATACTTAATATTTATTTGGCATGATTAAATATATATTAAGTATACGCAACATATGGTACTTAAAGACGTCGACGAAGAAATCATCAACCATACAAAAGGTGGTATAATTATTACAAGTGACTGTAAATATAAGTATTGCTTTGGCATTTGACAAGTTAACAGATTTTAACTGCACGCAAAGCTATACTCCTCAAGAACTGAAACTAAGTAATTGTTAAGATCTTGTTATTTTTTTTTAATAATAACTTGTCATTGGTGGTTTAGCTGTGTTAATTTAAACATAAATTTCCCATTTAGACAACGCCATCTATGTCAACACTACAACATTAAGATGTTCGAATACAACAGTAATATACAACACAATATGCTCTCAGATTAAGTCATTCTCAAATCATACATTCTGCTGAAAGTATTACAGCTTTGGTAGGGGAAAATGGATATGCTAGGCAGTTGGTTATCAATCTCTGGTCAATTCAGATAACTTTTGTGAAATAATTCTTCAAATTCTAGGTCTATAGTGTTCTGTTAAGTTAAATTATTTCGCCGCTCCTTTTGCCTAAAACATGGTGATGTTTATTTAATCATTTAATAATACCGTCAACTATGTCGATTTCGACTCAAAGTGCGATCAGGTTGAGGGAGTTAGTCCTCTGAGGACGATTTTCAAGTGGCCATATTAATATTCTAAAGGTACTACCACCCTATGTTATGGAATTACGCACGGACCTGGCCCTCCGGAGGTTGGATTCTTGGGAGTGTGCCAGGGTTTTCTTCCCTAGTAGGGAAGAATAGACATCGGGCAGGATTTGTATGGGTTCCTATGTTTCAATTTTCACGGTGTGGAGGCTGGTGTTTTCTCCGAGTCTACCAAATTGACAGCGTCATTTATATTGCCGGACGCGTGCAGTGTTTTGCAGGCTGATGTATTTGCAATTATGCCAGCTTTGAGGAAACTGAGGCAACGATGCATTGAGGGTTAAATTAGGGTTTTTTCTGATAGCGAGGTCTGATAGTGGCCCTGGCTTCGCCCATTGGAAATTCTTCCCCGGTTCTTTATTGTAAGTAGGAGCTGGATCTTCTTGGGGATGCTTGTAGCATATCCTTGGTCTCGGCTCCAAGTCATAGGTATGTATATCGTAGGGAATGAGAAGGTAGAGGAGCTTCTTAGGAGCGCATCTTTTGGAGGGGAGTCTATTGCTTCCTACTCGGATGACTGCCGTTAAATAAGAAAACTCCAAGCTTTTCTTTGGGAAAGCACAGAATTCAAATTTCATCATACCTGTTTAAAAAATTTTAAATATATTATAAAAGCATTTAAGTTTTTAAAATCTTATGTATTTAGCAATACAAATCTCAACTCAATTTATAGCTTTTGCTTACACAGAAATGTTTTATTGAAAATAATTCAATAAATGTTTATAAAATTGTTTATATATAAATATGGCATAAAAATTATTTTCTTTTATCTTTTACATCTACTAGTTTTGTTGTTTTAAATTTTTCAATAGAAAATAAAAATTACTATTAAGTAAACTAATTGAAGCAGGACTATAAATAGTAGAGCAAATGAAAAGTGAAGTACATCAAATACTTTTACGTTTATAAAGAAGAGTGTAAACTATTTACAAAGTTAATAAAAATATTTATGTATTTACGAATATTACATAGAAATGCAAATACATATATTTCAATATTAATATTCGCATATTATACTGCTCTACTCTGAGCTCCTTTAATGTTTAAATTATAAGTATATGCACAAAACTTTAGTTAATAACTTAAATATTAATAGTTTCTTATGAACTTTTCCTCAATATTTAAGTAAATGTAAGTAAGTAGTGCTTAAAAACTTGTAAATGTACTCCAAGAACGAATTGGAAAACTTAACAATACAATTCAATAAAATTAATGTGAAATATTTATTAAATATTTGCATATTTTCAGTAATTATTTACTCTTAAACTACTTAAACAAATGCAATAGAATATAAGAAATTCTTAACTTCTGTTAAATTATTTTTAAAAAGAATGAAATTAAATTGTATTTCTCATTAGTTAATAAAGAATTTAAATTACTTTTAGATGGGAAAATTAAAATAGACCTCGAATACACTTCACAAGACTCTTCAGCATAAAGTTTTATTAATCGCTTATTTGTAAGACAGAGAAAGAACACAGTAAGGTATGAATAGATAATATTGTAGTTGTAGGCATAGCACTAACTTGGCTGTTTGTAATTAAGGGATTTTGGATATCCAACTTGGTAGTGGTTAAAAAAGAAATGTTGCTTTATTTCATATTCCCTCAAAGTTTTTCCGACACTTTTGCTGCTTTAAATTGATTAGACA
This sequence comes from Metopia argyrocephala, assembly GCA_963576795.1. Classification (NCBI taxonomy): domain Eukaryota; kingdom Metazoa; phylum Arthropoda; class Insecta; order Diptera; family Sarcophagidae; genus Metopia; species Metopia argyrocephala. Next base: position 204,037,246 of record OY756208.1, on the reverse strand, counting down.
TCTTAACCCTTCATTGCATTGTGACGGAAATTTCCATCATAAATTATTTTGAAGAAAAAGAAAAGAAATGTACAAATACTTTAGTGTAAATTGGTCGCTGCTGAAATATTTCCGCATTAGATTATACCCATTAGACTGTAGTTTTAGATATTTATAATAAAGTATTTTTAAATATTTTTCCTTAAAATTGTGCATGAATTTTATCAGTGGCTTATTTTAAATAGAAAAATGGCTAAAGATTTTATGAATTTCTAAGAAAAATCTCAATTTTTAAGTTTAAATTAATCTTTAAAACAAGTTCTTAAAATTGTCACTGGAAGTTGATAACTTTTGATAATTTTAATCAAATATTTATGAGTATCATCTGTACACATATTCTTCGTCATTCTAAGACATTTATCTTTTAATTACATGCTGTGTATTACAAATATTGGGTTCATTACAGTTTTAATTGGCAACAAAGACGACATTGAAATGAATTTTCAAACAACTTAGCATTCTACATATGAAATAATATCATCAACTACTCGCAATCGTTTTCTCTATAATAACGAGTTACATATTTATGCAATAAAATTTTATATAAAATTTAAATAATTTATAAGAAACTAAAATAGAACAAAAACATCAACAACAACAAGAATAATAATAATAATAATAATGATAATAAAAAAAAACTAAATGACAGGTGTAAGAATTCCCAGAAGTTTAATAAAATTTATATTTTCTAGAAATTTACAAAAAAAAACATATGTTTAGATGTGTATAAGCCAGGCAACAAAATGCTTTATAACAAGCTAATACAAAACTATATCATAAAATGTATGTGTATATGTTATATATACATTCACATATACATATATTTTAAAACATTGAAAAAAAATGAAGTAAAATATGAATAAACTATGAAAAATATTTGATAGATAGACTGAAGTGCATGAATTACATCTGTATGTATGTACAGTGTACATACATATGCTCATGTTTTTGGTTGTTTGATTAGTTGAGTGTGTCTGTATAAATGTTTAATAGATGAGAGCAACATGTGCGAATATTTAATATTTAGTTTAAGAGAGAAATTAGTAATAATGAATTAATGTATGATATAAATACACACACACACACCCACTCACATCGTTACAGTTATGTTCTCTCAGGCATGACAACGTGTATGTGATATGTTAACACATACATATCAATGAGTTCATTTAAATATGTATTTTACGATCAAAGTGCAGTCAGACATTTTGATAACGGCTGTTTAGAAACACCAGAATTGTGTGCGGTGTTGCTGCTACTTAATAAGTGTTAAGAGGTTTCGAAAACATTTAACTTTTGCTATTCCTTTTTCGCTAAAGCGGTTGTTAACTAAAGAGAATATTAAATATTTTAAAATCAATAAATCTTATCGCACCCTAAATACAAAAGGGGCACAACTCAAAATACTTAAATTTTCAGGACAGACATAAAACTGTTTATGTTAAAATTATTGTAATATTTACAGAAACTATTGCTCCATTATGAAAAAAATCAATATTAAATTTGCGATATGTATTCTAGAGCATTCAAAGACTAAATTGTCCAGTCTCTATATTTTAAGGATATCCGGGGTTAGATAAGCACTAAGACATACATACATATATAAGGTATTTTTAAAATAAAAAAAACTTTTAATTGTACAAAAAATTCAACATAAAAATTAAAATATAATAGGAGGTTTCATAAATTTGCTTTTTTTTATCAATAAGACCTTTTTCTTTTCTTTTATGGCAATATATTTTTAAAACTCAATATAATATTTAAAAACTCAATACTTGGGTTATAGATTTGAAAACAATTAACCACAGCTGATATTATTGAAGAAGCATGTTATGGATATTGTATGTTAGAGTATATAAAAGTTCCGATTAAATCTTCTCTCGTGTAAAATTCATTACTAAATTGCTTGGTTAGTTATAATTTTTTAAATTGCAATTTTAATTTTTTATACACAAGGCAAAAGTTAATGCATAATTATTTGTTCCACATAAATCATTAAGATGTCTAAAAATTGCAAAAATTAATAGTATAACGAATTTGAATAATTTGATAGCACTGGATAAGCCTCCATCTAGCCATTTTTATATGCCATAGTATTTTGAATTTAAATGTCACAAATTGAGCACAGTCTGATTAAAAAAAAGATATTCAATACATATATGTTTTTGGAAGAGAAAACATGTAGGATTCTGGCAAGAAAAAAGCTTATCAATATTTGTTTCGTCAGAAACACTTTAATTAGATCAAAGTTAACTGCAATGAATATATATTTTTTTTTGTAATCAAAGGAATCAAAAGATCAATAATCAAACCACCACAGATGCAGTCGCACATGTCGTCGATGTCGACTAATGTAAATAAAATGGAAAAAGAGGGCAAAAACAAAAATAAAACTGTAATTCTGTTTCACCCAAATAAGATGAAAATTACAAAAACTGCAATGATGGTGAGAAAAGGAGAATATGATAAAAACTGTTGTGTGACTACTTCAAAGATGCCCAGTAGTGGCTGATATCAGCAAATTAAACTCACACGTATACTAACGCTCTATTGTTTGATCGTCAATCAACCAATAGGATATCAGCATGTTGAGTGGGAGAGACAAACTACACTTGCAGAACTTTATTTAAAATGTTATCCATGAGTTATTTCGTCACTCTCACCAATACTACTACCTTGGGAATCATTGCTTTACTTCGACTAACTCATACAAGTGTATGTACATACATATGGAAGAAAATAATTTCAATATTTGATTTCTTGAAAAGTGTGAGTTAAATAGTTGATGTTTAGTCTTGAATATGCACAGGACATGAAAAACTCTGATGAGACTACCGGAGCTGGAGTCAAAAACAATTGTTCAGTTTGGGTAGTATACTATTCCTTCACGGACATCATTTCTCCTCTTACTACCAAAAAAAATATTCATTACAGTTAACTTTGATCTAACTAAATCGTTTCTGACGAAACAAAAATTAATAAAAAAAAATTATCACTCTTTCTGGGGCTCAGATTTCGAGCCTACAGCACATAAAAATCTTATCAATTATTGATCAAAAATTTCATGAAATCAACATCAACTAGTGTCAGGGGTAAATCACTAACCTCAACAGTAAAGGTATACAAATAGTCCCACGTTATATGTACTTACGGTCAGCTTACCATTCATAGATATGCTGATAAATTGCTAAGCCAACATGTAATAGGCAAAATTATCTATTAGTACGCATAACTGTTAAGAGATATCCTCAGGCAGCACTTCTAGAAAACTGTGCTGGAAAAACTATTACGGTCAGTTAAGTTTGATATGGTCATAGCTTAGAAAAATGTATGGCTTTTAAATAAAGATTATGAACTTAAAAACACGTAGTTTTAAAATAAAGTTATATGAACCAAACTTTATGGGCAAATTTTAATTTATAGTATGAGAAATGTCAAGGTTGCGGATTTTTTCTTTTTGAAAATATCAATTGGAAACTATATAAAAAACCGCAATTTATTTTTTTTTTTTTTTTGTTACACTTTTTGGGGCACTACGTTAAATACTACATTTTTGCAGATACATTCCTATTGTTGCACTATTTGAAAACGAACTTTCATAAAAAACTTTCTGAAATACCGCCTAAAATATTTAAAAAACTGGTCGAGAATTATCTCAAAATAAATAACTGCTTTAAACAATCCAGAGGTAAATATTGATAAATATGAAGTTGTATTTATTTATTTATTTATTTAATTTTAATTTAATTTTTCCTTATCAGAACCTTAAGAATATTATTCTTTTATAGCTCAAAAGGATAAAATCTATAAATTATTTAATATATATGTATGTATGACAAATGGTAATATAAATTAATTAAAAATAATATGAATATAATGTGTATATAATATCAATAATTCTTACTATGTAAACATATAACATTATATAACAGTCAAATATTTTATTGATGTATAAATATTACGGCATAGATCTTTATAAGAAAATGTAAATCAATAAGACAATAGTTCTAAGACATATAATCAAAAATAGCTTTCATAAAACTGTTTTTCCTCGATAAAAGTTTTATGTAAATTGGTAAAGAATTCCACAGATTAATAGCATTGACGAAAAACAATCTACTGGTATTTAGGCAGGCATGCCTGGGCACAATCAATGTGATGCACCTAGTTGATCTTCCAAAAACTAGTTTTTCATAAAGATAGAAGGGTTTCCTCCGATAGAGCAAGTTATGCAGAAACATAATATTCCGTATTCGAAGGTAATCAACCAAATCACATCTCAGAATCTTTCTTCGCCATAATGATGTACTACTGAGCCGACTTAAATTGTACACATACCTAGTGGCATTGTTAAAAGCCACCTGTAATTTATGCATTGAATGCGAGTCCAGCTTGCTATACACCTCAGCTGAGTAGTTAATTAAAGGAAGAATCAATTGAATAACTAGCTTTCTTTTGACTTCAACTGGTGTAAAATTGGATGATATTCGCAAATTCCGAAGAACTAGATATATATTACGTACTACAATGTTAATATGGTCCGAACATCCCAGAGTCGAATTGATATAAAAACCCAGGTATTTAATTTTACCAACATACAGTAAAGGCATATTGTCCAGGTATATTGTTGGAAAGTGGTTTTGGTCATGTTTTATCCTGCTAACTGGTAAGACATAAGATTTCCTGGGATTGAGTGTTAAGTTATTATCATTTGCCCATTTGACAATAGCAGCTAAATCCTCATTAAGTCTGTAGCATGTATCTTCTATCAAACCAATACGATTTGATATGTAGAGCTGAATATCATCAGCATATGCATGCATATGCGTATATTTGCATACTGAAAACACATCATTGACAAACATACTAAAGAGCAGAGGACCTAAAACCGATCCCTGCGGAACAGGTATTCCCTACCTTATACACAGGTTGAGGCATTATAATTAAATCCTTCTGTTCAAAAACCTTCTAAATAAAACATAGAACGCCAATAGAAAATGACACGCATAAGATTTGCACTCTCTAACTGTTAAATGTTTTGATGCCTACAAACATTATTTGAAAGTAAAAAATTACAAAAGCAAAGAGCCACTAAAAATTTCGTAATCAATTTTTTCGCTTATAAAACACACAAAAGTTGTAAAGCAGTGCTGTCTAAAGAGAGAATATAAGAGATTGTTTTCAATCATCTGTGTATTTTTATACGTAAAGCCGATTACACTTCAGTTATTGAGCACCTACATATTCATATTCATATTCTACAACAATGGAATTATAAAACAATCCAACCGAATATCATTATTAGTATGTACCTGAACAAAACAAATTTTTTATAAAGAAAAATTATGAATAACAATTAATTCTGAGTAAAACGGAATGCACTTTGATTTTTATTTTATAAAATTTCAATTAAAAGTATTCGGGTATGCGCAGAAACACGAAATCACGTGTCTTTTAAAGACAATTAAAACTTAACTGAGCCAATTATTTTCATTTCTGGATCATCGAAGGGGATATGTTACCCAAATAATAAAAACATTTCAAAACTTTGTCACATTTTCAAATTTTATTTGAACTTAATATCATTCGTTTTCGGTTTACAGGAATACCCGATTTTTTTTTTCTTTTTTTCTCTTTTTCTTTTCTTTTCACACTGTGCATTGTTCTGTTATTGTAGCTTAAAATTGTTTGAAAGGCTTCGGTAGATATTTTTTCGATTATTGTTATCTTATCCGCTCAGTTGCATTGAAACAGAAAACTCAACTAAATGCACACACATACATATACAAAGAACATTCATTATACACTTGTTTGTAAATATGTATTATTTGTTGGTATTGGTTTTTATCATGAAATAAATGCGGACAAATCATATTAGTTGGTCAAATAAACATAAACAATTCAGAAAAATCCAGCAAAATTGAAGAATATTATAACATTTATTGAAGCCATTGCATAATGGACACACAAAATTGATTAAAACACAGCAATAGTTTTTTTCCTTTAAAAATTTTAAATATAAAAAAGGAATATATTTCGTTTTATGATATTTTTTTCTGCAGTTCTTGCCACACATTTCATAACAGTTGTATGACTCGTTAGTGGCATTTTGATTTTTGTTTTTTTTTAGCTTTTTTTCTTAAAAAACGTTTGACATCAACAAAAGAAAACATTAATAAGTCTGTGGTTTAACCTGTCAATACTTGTTAATATTTGATATTTTCAAGGCATATGGAGAGAACAAATAAAGCAACATTAATAAAAAGAAAACACGAAATAAAGAAAACATAAAGCAAGACTTCAACTTTACTCGTATATATAATCCTTAAATACTACTCAATATATCATTTATATAAATTCTTAAAAAAAAGAAAAAAATAAAAGAAATGGCAAAACCAACAAGTGACAGACAATATATCAGAATAGATAAAAAACGAATTTGAAATGCTCTACTACCACATTTTATTTAACAAAAATTCTAAAGAATGTATACCACTTGCATACCTTAAATAAAAAAAAACATAAAAAAAATTTTATTTATATATTTTTGCAATAAAACTAAAATATTTTTGTATTTTTTTATATAGAATAGATTATAAAAAGTATATTTTGCAATAAAACAAAACACTTGAGAAAGACAAGTGACTTCAATTTCATTGTGTTAAGAGTGCAAGCCGGTACACATTTACCCAATGTACACTACTCGACAAAAGTATGTGACAGTAATAGAGAAATATGAAAAAATGTTTATATTTTACAATTTGTTATTAATAAATTTTGCTCAAGCACAGTGGTCGGACACAGCAGTCTGCCTAGCAGATCTATAGTTTTTCTGATGGACGTATATTACTCTGATAACTTGATGACACAGGCATCTAAATCTTTCCAGTGCTCAACATTTATAAATAACCTGGGAATGCGTGCAAAATATACGAACATTAAGCACTACACTCTGCAAATGATTTCTTGTTGCAAAATAATCAGTAAAAAACTGTTACTGTGGATTCAGGTTATGACTCAAAGCACTCAGACTTTTTTGCTTTTATTTAAAAAAGGCTCATACAGTCTTCTTTTATTTATTCTATGCATCTTAAATTGTGGGCTTTTATCTTTTCTTTATTACTTTTGCAAACTTTTTTATATTCTCTTTTGTCTAAAGCAAGTGTAGGGGAGATGCAAAACAAAGAGTCAAGAACAAAAAACTAATTCGTGCTTTTTTTTCACTGGCAAACAAAAGACTACTGTGCTTCATGTAAGCCGGAAATTTACAAAATAGTATTCGTCCTCGTTTACATCTGAGAGAGAGCCAAAATTTTGAATAGATCACCATTTTATATGTTCCATTGCTTTAAATACCATTCAAATTTCAAATCCAAATAGTACTGTACAAAAAACTCCGATGCAGCCCATAGTAAGGTGGTTAGAAACCTTTCCCAGTCAATACTTCCGTAGATTCATTACCTTTTATTTTACAGTAGATGGCTCCCAAATCAACTGGTTTCTTCATCCTAGTGGTAGTCTTTGAAAAGAAATAAAAAGATTAGTGAGCGTTAATAGAGCACACAATTTTAAGGGTATTTGTACAGTAAATCGCACAATGAATTATTTAGAACATTCGTTATTTCGCCGCACTTTCACTGCTTTTAATCTCGATGAAAATACTACTACTAAAAACTACTACTATTACTTCCTTTCTTCTCCTTCTCACAAGAAATTTTCTTTCTTCATAAAATGCCTTAATTACTAATAAATCAGAACTAAATTTAATTAAACGAATTATTAATACTGTTTCTAAGTGCAAAGCCAGTAAATGGTGGTACAATGTAGTACAAATTGTCACAATTCAAAACGATTTCTTATTTTGTCTGTGTTAAGATAATTTATTTTACGATATTTCGTTACCTTTTAGAATAGCTTCTTCATTAATAAAGAATTAAAAAAAAGTAAAATTATAAAATAAAAAAATTAAGTGTCTGACATATAACAACACCGTATGTAGACTTCAGTCCCACACTGTATGCAACAGATATTTGTATTTAAGACTGTGTGTTTGGATTCTAATATATTATGTTTAACAAGAAAACATATGTTCAATCCAATCTTCAAATACACAAGTAAAAATAACCGCAAATACAAATGACACTCAAGGATGAATTCGTTTCTTTTTCTGTCTCTCTCTCTCTCTATCTTTTCTTTTGAAAATGCTAACAAACATAAATACTCTCTGCTTATTTCCATATGGAGGAAAACAATTGAAAAATATTGGTTTATTTTCAAAGAAAATCAATTGTGGCAATACTTTTAAAGGTGACATGTGAAAATATTAAATTAGAAAAAGGAAAAGAATTAAAAAGATTTTATTTGTATTTGCCCAGGATGTCAAGAGATGTGAGAAAAAAAATCAAGTCTTACCCTTGTCACTAAAAAAAAATGTTTATTTATCTTAAAAATTTAATTTAAAATGTCTTTTTAAATTTCCAGATATATTTATAGTTTTTTATTTCTGTACAGGTATGTATACCCATTTCAAACAATACAGACATCAGATAAAATTAAAATATAAGACTGCAGTTGTATGTAATATTTCTTATTTTGTGCAAAGAAAAATCTTTTGCATGAACTTGTTTTAGTAATAATTCATTGTATTTCGTTCTGAATCCTAAATAAATAAAAGTGGAAAATCTTATTAAAGCTCATCAATTGTGATTAAATGTTAAGATTAAAAAATTAATCTTTGAAAAGCAGAGTCTAACTTAATACAGAGAGCTAAAGAAAGACACGCTTTGAAATAATTTCTGGTAGACTTTTAAGATTTAGATTAAGAAAGTCATACTCTAATTTAGACGTAATAAACCCGGACGGGTAAATATCAAAGAGTGACTTAGATTATGTAGTCGCCGTGGTCTAGTGGTTAGTGTGTTGGCTCCGACATCTTGAAAAGAAGAAATATAAAAAAATTATTTCTTTCCGCGACTACCTCTCAATAGTCTTCTGACAAAAGCTCTGGGAGTAATTGATTACCATGAAAAAGATTCTAAAATCTGTCGCTCAGAGTCGCCTTTTTTCAAAATAAAGGTACCAGTAACTCAGCCATCCGATAAGCAACACCAAACAGTCAGTTTTGAGTAGATGTAATGATATATCGACAAAAGGTTGTAAATATTTTCATTGAATATCAATCTTAAATTGTGTTACAGCCCACTCGAGAATTGGCGGCTCATACTATGGGCCTCTAAATTTAGTCTCTGCATAAATTAAATCTTGAAAACTTACAAACCAAGAACTTCTAATAGAAGATTCTGCTAATTGTTTAGAGCTTACAAACAGACACGTCCACTAAATTTTTTTTTTATTAAGACCAATACTCAGGGGTAAACCCCTACTCGTGCAGTGCATTCTATTGGAATGTAAAGATGGTTGATAGAAGGTTTTTTTTCATAGATGTTTGTATATTTTGCGCTTTTTTTTTGTCGATGAAACAAGTTGTATCAATTTGTTCACTTAGGAGCCAGTGTTATACCTTCACCTTCGAATGATCTGTCGGTGGAAGTTTGAATGTGAATGATGAGCGTCTTCAGTAGATTAGCTGTTATCTTTCCAGAAGGTGGCGCTGTACTCCTGATCATTGGTTTCTGGTGGAATAGATTAGAAATCTCAGGGAGCGGTTTCTTGCAGATAGTCTTGGTGTAGGGGGGGGTCCTCTTATTTATTTTTTTTTTTTTTTTATTTAATTTTAAATTTAAATTTTTAGAAAACCGCAAATTTTTATTTTTATAATTTTGTCCTTCGCTGGGATTGAACCTTGGTCGTGTGAGTTTCTGTGCGAGCGCTCTACCACTATGGCACGACCCGTACGTATTTGGGCTATAAAAAATTAGTTTTTAAAGTAATCCATAAATTTAATTTTTCTATAAATATTGGAAGAAAACCAAATAACATCATTTCGTAAAATAAAACCAAACCCAGTAAGATAAAATATATCATTTTGATTTAATAAGAGCGCAGAAAGGAAATTAAATACTAAACAGATTTTAGCACACGAATTGTTATGCAAAAAAAAAACAAAATATAGAAGGAAAAGCATAACTACCCAGCAAAAAAAAATAATTGATACTAAAAGCCATATTTTAAATATAATAAGAGCCATGTTACACTTAGATTTTATTCACAAAAAAGAGTCATTGCAATCATGACCAGTGCAGTTTCTCGATGTGAAAGTTATAAAAACGAAGAACATTCTTCTTACTTGACACATAATCTCTAATGACACGTTTATGCCAAAACTATATCCACTTTTTATTAACATTAAAGCATTTCTTTATAAGTTAAACCCACAATACAACACATTTTAGTTATGAAATGTTTTGCTGGGTATACATAATTCAGCATTACATGCACCACATGTAAGATATTCATATGAGAAGTATTTAGAAGTACACACAAACATTTGGTCGTCTATTTTCGATACTTGTAAAAAAAGTAAAAGTATGTGCTTGTGTAAGTTAATATGAATGTTTATGTTTAGCATTCTTGTTAATGTAACGAACGAAGACAGAGAGTAGAGACTAAAAGAGAGTGCAAAGAATTTCCTGTTTAACTGCTGTTGACCATTTTTGTGTGTTTGTATTTAAAAGTTAGCTAGATAACAACAACAACAACTAAAACAACCAATTGCCAACGCCATTTTTATCAGCAACTCATTGAACCAGTTTCTATGTGATTTCCGTTTCTGTTTTAATTTTCGATTTGGATTTCCTTTTTAATCGCAAATATGTTTTTTTTTTTCTTTCGTATTTTTATTTTTCTATTTCACACATATTGTCTGTTTGATACTCTCTTAACTACAAGTTCTGTCATATTTTTTTATATTTAATTTTTCCATATTTTCTTCTTTTTTTAATTTTGTTCAATATTTTCGGTTTCTTTCATTTACTACTTGACAATCTGCTGTGTAGAAAGCATTTTATTGTAATTTTTTGTTATTTTTTTTAAATACTTTTTAAATCTTTTATTTAAATATTGACAAAGCGAGTAGCGTTATGTTATAAAAAATATAAATTAAAAACCATTTTTCTGGGTTTAAAAGGTATTTGTTTTTGAAATTTGCGAAACACGTCCATAATTTTATTTTACAAAGAAAAAAAATTTTGTATTTTTTTTGTTCGATAATGAGTTAAAAGCTCAGTCGGATAGCAATTAGTTTAATCTACTTTTTTAGATATTGAGAGCTTGAGAATACTATATCTGTTTGTACATACATATCGTCATGCGGGAGTTTAAGTGCTCTATTCGCCATTTCATATTTTTTTATATATCTCGAGTTAATGATGCCACTTTAGGTCTTCGACCTCAAATTTTTCAAGTCTGACATCCGTTTTCGGATATCTCATCCAGTTTCGGAGAAAAATAGCCGAAAACGGATTGCAGAGTTGTTTTTATTTTTTTTTTTTTGCTTTTTTATTTTTTTTTTTTAAGACCAATACTCAGGAGTAAACCCCTATTGAATGCTGTGCATTGTATTGGAATTTTGTATAAATATATACATAATATTTTTATATAAAATAATATTGTCCAATTAGTTTGGACAAACATATTTCAGTGTAATTGATGCAGGAAAGCACATTTCTACCTGTATTTGTGGCGCTTTTTTCATATTTCTTCTACATTGTGAAATGTGAAGCTTTTTTGCATATTTGCGACAAGAATATTAACTAAATACTCGCTCCAAAGACTTATTAATAAGCGTGATTTCTGGCTGAAAGAATATTTTGTTTAAATTTTTTTCTAAATTTTTGCATTTAATGGTCTTCCAAAATGACCATCTTAAACTAAATTTTAAAATTTTGTTAAAATATTCGTTCTTTTTGTTTTTCTTTATTTTTTAAAACTCACCCCAGTTTCATTTGATACTTTTCATTTTCGTTTATTCTTTTTAATTTTGTTTTTTTTTTTTTTTTTTTTGTCTTTAGTACTTGATTATTTGGATGCCACACGTCTTCCTGTGGTTACTGGCAAGGGGGTATTCAATTTAAAAAAGTGAAAAAAACCGTTTTCACTCTCTTCATATTATTGTAAATGAAAGTTGTAATTGCAAGTTTGCGCTCTGCCATACTCCTGAAATGATGTTCGTTTATGGTTTCAATACGTCCTTGTATTCTTTGGCTTGTTCTGTATATTCTGGCTATAATTTTAAAATCTTTTATGTGTGTCTGTGTATGTATGTATTTATTTAGTAGAAAATTTCTTATTTCAGTTTATCTTCTTTTGAATTCTTGTTTTTTTCTTTTTTTTTTTTTTTGTTAATTTTTTCGGAACGTCATTCATTTATTCATTCATTTTGTTATAAAAAAAGAGTCTTCCGTTTCTTGTAGAATTTTTCTTTTTCTTTCCCTTTTTTTTTTTTTTTTTCTTTTGGTTTTCTTTTTTCTTTCATTCATTCGTTACGGATATTTTAGTTTCCGAGGGTAATTAATTCAAGTACTCGTCTGTTTTAAACGACTTACATGCAGGATTACAATTAAACAGTCTTGTTCGTTTACACTATATTTACAAATGCATGGTGTTGTGGTTAAACATTTTGTTATTCCTGAAATCTTCTTCTCTACAGCCTTCATATCTTACACTGTTTCTAATCTTCTTCTGCTCATTTCTCAAGCTTTCATCAGTATCACTAGCATTTGGTTTTGCCACATTCTCTTATCGTATTTCATTGCGATTGCAGAAGAGCTAAAAACTAAAAAAAGTGTGAGATATGGTCCGACTGTAGAATGGGTTATTGCAGATATCTTTCTAGCATTAAGTTGGTTGCTATGGTTAAAATAGCATTTTATCTGTTTGCATATTCATATAGAGTTTCATGCATTTGTTATCTATAGTTTTGTATAATTTTTTATCCTTTTTTTTTTTTTTTTGTCCTGGTTAAAGCAGAGAATTAGCACATTTTGCCTGATTTCCTGTAACAAAAAAAAATGAAAGCAGAAACGAATATTAGAAAAAAAAATCACTGAAAAATGGTACCATTATACTAAAAAAAAGCAAATTTATGTATAAATGCAAATTTTTTTATGTAAAAGAATAAAACGAAACGCAAGAATATTTGTTCAGAAATTCATTGTTTGCATTGAATTAAAAAGAAAAATAGAAAAACAAAACTGAAACGTTTTTATTTTCATTTATTCCTGAGCATGTTTTCATGTTTAAATTCATTTATAATTCGCATATATTTTGCTTTATACTTAAAAAAAGAAGGGTTATAAAAAATTCTTAATTTGTATACTAGACTTCAGTTAATTGGATTGGTATGTTAGAATGATGATCCAAAACATTCAAAAAGTACTCCTAGTTTCAGGCCGTTTTGATGCTACATTTTTGCCTTAAAATAGTTGTTTTGGAACACAACTGTACTCAATCCGTATAATCTGAAAACTTCATCTGACGATCAATGCTTGCACAAGTTCCTCAGCTTCTCAAGTTTCTCAAAAGGCACTTTAACTCATATATGATATTCCCTTTTCTAATCAGCCAAGTAATTTACAGGGAAGATAAATAGAAACCATTTTATATATTTTAAGGAACGCTCCCTTTGCGGCCGAAAACCCGGTTATTACATTTGTGTTCTTATTGGTATTTTCACGTATGTATCATAAATAATAGATTTCAGATTATTCCTAGATCTTAATTTGCCTAAGCTGATATTCGTTATCTGTAATTCGTCTACAACCCTCGATTTAATCTTATTATGCGTCAATTTTCCCTCGGACAAACACCCATTGATAGTATTAGTGATTCATTATTAAGAAACCCCCCTTACATGAGAAATATATTCCATTTTGAGTCAAATAATCTTCTTGTAAATATTAATCAGTTCATATGGAGTGAAGTATTTCTTGCAGGACTTTAAAACGCCGAGGCACGTAAAATATCAACAATTCTAGCGAGCATTACAGTTGATTCTCATGCCGAAACAACTAGAAGTGTCCGCCTTCTTAATATTTGCATTACGCATAGTGCCTGTTGAGGTGGCTAAGTACCCCATAAGCAATTCCATTTCGTTGTTCTAAATGGTTTCAACAATGTTTTAAAAATATTAATATTTGTTACGAAGAAAACAAATTTCATTCGTAGTGTGAATACATACATAACTGGCCATTACAAACCTGTGTTGCTTAGTTTGAATAATAAACATTAAAATTCAAACAACCATTACAACCGTCTTTCAGAGCTACGGCCTAGCTTCTCACACAACCCATGTTGTATGCGTCAATTTATATTCATGAATACAGGGACCTACAGTTTAACGTCGAAGCCGAACGACCGATTTAAGACGCTTTTCATAGCAATCAGTTACATTCAGAAGACTGCTAAGAGGTGATAGCCGAAAGAAATATTTTTCATATTACTTTTTTCAAGGTGTTAGAACGGGGGTTTGAACTCGGAGGTCTTGTCTAGTAAGCCACCACACTACATACTAGACTACGGCGACCACAATTCTAACCCTCTCTTACCATAATTCCTTTTAGGTTAACACATATAATGAATAAATTTTATTTGTCTTATTTATCCTGATGAATTAGAACTTCAGCTTCAAGCTTACCTAATGGTTTTCTAGTTTTCATCAATTAAATTTCCGGAATTTGTTTTTTTTTTTTTGTTTTTTGTATTTTCGTTTATTAATTTTCAATTACTAATAAATCTCTTTTTGTTGAAATAATAATTCCTGAAGACGCTACACGAAGGGGCAGCGAAATATTGAAAAGAAATAAATATTTAATATTTAATATAAAAAGACCTTAAGCTCGGAAAAAGAGATTTATTATTATTTAAAAAAAGAGGTCAATAAAGTTATTATATTATTTTCAATTACTATATTTCTCTTTAATACTACAATAAACAATAGATAATACATATTTACATTTTCCACAATGACCATCATGGAGTACTCTAGTAAAGCCTGGTATTATTTTCCTAATTATTTTTAATAAGCTAAATTTTCATTAAAACTGATGTTTATATTCTTTGTAATGAAAAATTAAAAAAAAACATTGCATTATATAATCGTTTATAAAATTTTCCCGAATTTGTTTACATACTACATAATTGGCCACTACTACCCTGCTTTAGGGTGACGGTATAGCTTCACGCAGCACCCATGTTGTGTGTGGCAATTTTTTTCCATAAGTACCGGGACCTACAGTTTACCTTCGACTCCGAACAGCAGACTTGAGAATCTTGTTCATGGCAATCAGTTACTCTCAGAGCTTTTGTCAGAAGACTAAAAGAAAGAAATATTTTTTTTAATATTTCTTCTTTTTTCAAAATATCTGGGCTGGGGTTTTAATCCAGGCCTCTTGCCTTAGTAAGCCACAACACTACATACTAGACCACGGTGACTGCTTTGTTTAACCAAAAGTTTTTTATTTAAAATAAAGTCCTTTAATTTATTAAATATTAATAGCAAAATATTTATTAAAATTTAAAAAAAAAATATCTTTAATTTTATAAAACCAACCGAGTAGCCATTAATTTGATTATTTTTTTTTTTTTTATTTTATTTTTTTTACTTTTTTCCGCTGCTAAAAATTAGTTGAAAATGAAAATGTTCTTTCCAAATTACCTTTTGTGACTCTATAATTAAATTAAACGTTTTCACTACATATACAGTCAGTGATAATAATGGCGGCAAAAACTTCTTTAATTGCATACAACAAAAGCAATAATAAAAAAAGAAAACTAAAATTAGGTTGATATGTATGTATGTAGTCTCGCCTTTAATGTCGAGAATACAGTCAAAACTCGATTTGCATGACACAATTATTTTAATAATTTTGTTCTTCTCTTAATCACTTTAAAATGTTTTTTGTCAAATGCATAAACCAAGGAACGAACAACAAAAGAATGAAGCAACTAACTGGCGTAACATATTTTTGATGGCCATTTAAAATTATTCTGTTTGTTGTACAAAAATAAATTGAATTATGCGAGGTGTTAATAATGCAATTCATTTCTTTCCCTTTCCTTTTGCTCTTTTACTTATTTCTTGTTGGACATTTTCATACACATACTGATACACACACACATACAAATACTCGTACAGCAGAATTAATTGACAAGAGTGCAGAGGTAACAACAGCAGTGGCATGAGATAAAATGAAAATTCAACATATTTTTCTTTCATACCTTTTGTTTAAAAACTTTCATTTCTGCTCGTTTCAAATGCAGAAACCTCAATGGTAATTCTTCTTCTACTACAGCTTTCTTTTAATCATTATCATCGCTATCCATGGTCGACGTTTTGTTGATTTTCATTTCCTTTCTCTCTCTCTCTCAGTTTCTCGCTGCCAATGGAATGTTGAGAATTTCAAGCAAAAGAAATGCAAAAATAAAATTAAAATGTATGACGAACGATAAGTTGAACATTTTATCATACAGTGGATCCCTGTAAGTATGTATGCACGGATGTTTGCATCAATAAAAAAGTAAAGGATAGTTGAGAATGAATTTTAAAACAAAAAAATTTAAGTAAATAAAATGTTGTAAATAGCGCAGGAACGACATATTTAATTCTGAGTTGAATACTTGCTCGGATGCAGGGAAATTAATCCGGATAAAAGGAACTACCCAGACTGGTGTTTTCTAGCCCTTTTAATGGTTGGTTTTCGGAATAAAATTTTTTCAAGGTTACTGTTTGAGCGGTGAAATTGGTATGTTGTTGACGATTTTATCCTGCTGATTTTATGAACATTCGCTTCAGTTATGAGTGAAATTTTGGAGAGATCTTTAGCTTTGCTGGGTGATTGGATAGCTTAATACGATCGAGAATTAATCCTGACATATCTCAATTTTATTCACTAGAAGAACAAAACCACCTTTGTTTAGACCACCTAGAGTGGAAAGCCAATTATTTTATCTCTCGTATAGAGTCAAATATCTTGGTGCGACATTAGACTCCAAATTTATTTGACGGCTGCGGGTTGTTAAAGAGGCCTGCTTTAATTTTTACTCCTGCAAGTCTATGTTTGACTGAATGCGATGTTATTGCTGTACTGCCTAGTAGTTTTGCCAATTTTGACGTACATATCGTCAATGGAATTAAAGAACGCTGTAACTGATAAAACCTTAAATGTTCACCAGAGACAAAAAATCAGTATGAAATTAGAACAAATACACTGATATTTTTCAAAACGCAGACGGCGTAAGTGAATTTATTATCATCATAGAAATCTAAGACCGGGACCAATCGACGTGTATTTCTTTTCTGATAAAAATGATGCAAAAAATTTATTTTCCATTTCTTGTCGGTTACAGCATTCTTTAATTCCATTGACGATATGTTTGCTTGGTGTGATGCTTTGTAGTAGGTGTATCATTAGAAAGACATATTTTTGTCTTATACTGCAATCAGTCTGCTTATAGAAATGATTTATTATTGACTAAAGTGGTATACTTAAGCTTCCTACACCATATTTTGGTGGTTTGCGTACATATATGAAGTTTCGATAGTTAGAGTTCGAAGGGTGTGCTACAGCTTTTTTCTAGTAAAGAAGAACAGATTCCTAGTATGATCCTGGTCCTGATCACCAATCTTTACAAATAATTTCAAGAGAGAATTCGGTATTGAGACCGGTCTGTTTCTAACTGTGCCAATAGTGCAGAATTATTAAGATAACCAGAGACATGTTGAGTTATTCTGGCTAATTTATTTTGAGCATTTAAAAGTGCTGAAGCAAAAACCGCCATTTATAGATATCGCATGAAGATTCCTTCAACACTAATTTTTGTTCGTATGTTTTTAAGGAGATTAATAAAAAAGTTTGGCGAATATATAGAAGCAGTAGATTTCATTTGTAGTTTCAAAAAAACCGGCTTCGACGAGCTCTCCTACTGTCCATCCAATCCAAATGTTGATATGCTGTGTAAACTGTATAAACTTCTGTAAACCCGATGACAGTTCCAGTGCGAGTAACGCTTGCGTTAGCCTCTAGAAATGTTAACTTTTGATTACACAAATGAAGAATGTTACGGTTTTTTAGAATTTTTGTTTTAATTTACAGCAATTACACTTAGAAAACAAATTAAATAAATCTTGTAAATTCACTACTCAAAAGTTATTTAAATTAACCACAAAATTTGTGAAAAGAACTTCAAATGATTTTAGACTTAAAATATATCACATGTGTTGCAAATGTGTTTTTGCAATTTTTTTTTTTATTTTTTTTTTAACTTTTACTGTGACACACTCCAGTAATAGCGTGTATAGTTGTTTTAATATTCCACATATTTTGCACGTTTTAAGTTGATTTTTATTTTAAATATTTACAACACCTTGTGCTTTAGTTAAAAGGGAAGAAATCAAAAAAAAAAGTAACACAACCATTAAACATTAAAAACTTGTGTACTTTTAAAGTCATCATCTCTTCTACTTTGATGGCATCATTTTCAGCTGCAGCATCATCTACATTTTCAACCTGTCAACGCTT
Organism: Metopia argyrocephala; assembly: GCA_963576795.1. Classification (NCBI taxonomy): domain Eukaryota; kingdom Metazoa; phylum Arthropoda; class Insecta; order Diptera; family Sarcophagidae; genus Metopia; species Metopia argyrocephala. Next base: position 204,018,731 of record OY756208.1, on the reverse strand, counting down.
AATAAGATCACATTGATGATGTGCTAAAATATAAAAAGTTATCAACTAAGAAAAAAAAGAAAAATAATATGAAAAAAAGTCTTCTTAAAATACTTTAGAAAAGTATTTCAGTATTTCACCAATAAATGCAATGCCAACACCAACTAAAATACCAACACACAGCTACTTTCCTTTTAACACAAGAATACTCGTATTTCAGTCAAAAAAAAAAACGAAAATGCTCAAGAACTACTACATTGACATGCTTGCTTGTAAATACTAAATTGTAGTTAACAGAGTGAAAGAAAATAAATATTACAAATACAAATTAATACAAATTTATAGAGCTTTAAGTCTTTATTAAATAATAATTTTATTGTTTTATCGTTACATAATAAGCTTTTAATAAAATCAAAAAAAAAATTAATACATTTACAGTGTAACAAAATTAAAAACTTTTAATATTAACGTTTGTATTTATATAAAAATAAATAACAATTTTTTAAAATTTACTATTTCAAAAGGCCTTTTAGCTGTTTCCATATTATAGGTGAGTCACAATATTCGCTTGCTTGTGTACCAACAATTTCAGAAATTGCATGCACATACGTAATTATGTAGTTTGTTTGAAATCATTTTATTTAGATATTTAAGTTAAATTCTGTATTAGAGGTATGACCAACTATTAGCTGATCGTTACCATATTTGAAGTAACATAGAGACAATTTTTAAACCTTGACAAACAAACACTGATGATTTAAATATCGGTCCAAGTTTCATACATTTTTTAAACAATTTAAAGAGAAATTTCGCTTATCAAGTTTGTTACAACAAATATGATAAAAACTAGCCAATAGTTGGCCATAACTATTGTACGAAGTTTAACTTAAATAGCTCTCAGAGCTCCGTGCTGTTAAAAACGTAAATTTAGGGAAACAATTAAGTTCATTAGAGCTCAACACATACATATTTTTTTTTATTGACACCAATACTCAGGGGTAAACTCCCGCTAAATGCTGTACATTGTATTAGAATTTTTGTGGAAAGGACAGTACATTATAACAACAGAATATATATTTTGTTTTCTTATATTATTAAGCGCCTTAGAAATGAAACAAATTGCTGTGAATTAATCATTTAAAGGCCAGTGTTATACCTTTACCCTTCAATTATTAAATGGAATTGCATTGCATGTTGATTGTGTGGTGAGTGTCTTCGCTAAGTAGGTTTAGCTGTTATCTGCTGCTTCCCAATAGGTGGCGCTTTTTTCCTGATCATTCGTTTTTCGTTTCATAGATACCAATTTGTATGTAGGAAAGTGCAAGAGTTCAAGAGGCCTTTAAGCTCCAAGATCTCATGTCTTTAAGAAATTGATGAAAATGAACAAGCGTGTTCATATGAATTTCATTCTGTCGTAGTTACATCTTCAGTAGAGTATGTACTTCTAATAGAATGAAAAGGTAAAATTCAATTTATTGGGCCATAATAGAAAAGACTGACATACATATCGTCGCAAGAATTAAAGACAAAAACATTAAATGTTCACCAGAGGCAAAAAAACCTGTGTGGAAGTAGAACAAAGACACTGGTATTTTTAAAAACGCAGACAGCGTAAGTAAATTTCTTTTCATCATTAAAAATCTGGGACCAAGACCAATCGACGCGTATTTCTTTTCCGATAAAAATGATGCAAAAAACGTATTTTCGATTTCTTGCCAGTCTTTAATTCTTGCAACGATATGTATGTATATCAGTCTTTAGTCTAGGCATTAACTGATTGGAGGTCGTACCCAGCGTACAGAAATATAATACAATGATCATTAGCATATCTATGATATAGTCAAACTATGCCAATTGCTTAGTTCTCTTGAGCTGCCGCCAAGATGTTTTAGATACTGATTTATTCAGGGCCTCATAAAGATATTCTGCAACAATCCATATAATAATAGAGTGTTGCAATAATTGGCCCCATGAACAAACTAAACAATGAAATCTTATCAGTTAAATTTTACATTACCAATATTGTACCATTTATTATTAGTTACCCTGTATAAATGTCTTAAGCATTATTTTTTTTTATTCTTAAGAAATAGAAAAAAACATTATGAGTGAACCATTTTTTTTTTTTTAACTTTTTCGTTATACGTTTACAGCTTATCATCAACTAAATGCATTTGACGTTATGTTTCTGTTTATGATGGCTTCCTGTCTTTCTACGGGTACTCATTTTCTTATGGTTGATGCATTAAATATAAAGAAATGTTACAAATTACACACACTAAAATTGAAAGGAAAATTATTTTTAAAAACTAAACCCTAAAAGAAAGCATTTAAAATGCATCTTTCATAGACAGCAATACACGTACGAGTATAATGAATTCTAATCAAATAAGCCTTTACATATGCAAACAAAAACAGAAAACAAATGAATATTTAATGAGACTAAAGTGCGTATATGTTCATTTAATACATACTCATGCTCTTCTGCTCCATATTTACCCACACAAAGAAAGAAATAAAAACAAAAAATAAAAAGTTAAAAAGAAACCCAAAACCCGATTATTTTAAAGCTGCTTTAAATGAATTTTCATTAACATTTGCTTGATACACAGTAGCGTTTAATAACAAAATTTCTACTTTTCAGATAGAATGTTCATATTTACCAGCTGAAAGGACACATGGCAAGAAAGTGATTAAACGAAAGATAGAGAGGGAAAGATAGTTTTTGAAAGGGATGTAAAAAAGAAAACCAGGATACGGAAATCATTCACTTAACTTTTAATTACATTTACCGTTTAGGTTACACTTTGTCTCTGTGCAGTCATCCTTGTCATAAATCGTATCATCGTCATATTCTTTATCCATTCAAACAACCAGCCATCCATCCATCCAGCTATACAATCGTCATCACCACATCACACATTTAACGTTTGTAGTTTTCCATTTAAAATAGTTGAAAGAAGAAATGAATAAACGAATAACTGTCTGACTGACAAAGCTCTCTAAATATCTGCTTGCATATGAAATTGTAAATTTTTCATGTAACCAAAAATATCTTCCAAACAAAAAAAAAAAGCAAAAAACAAATAAAAAACATTCTAGTTAAAGAAACTCTCTGAAAACGTTTTAAAACTTTACAGCAAATCATTTGAAATGAATTAGACAAGATGAACAAAATAAACAAATATTGCCACTATGATTAAAAGAATCTCTTTCGTTATGCAGTTTTGGCCGTGTTTATGGTTTTCATATGTTGTCAATCGTAAACCCACCCACAAGACAAGACTTGTCTGTTCTTTTAGGTTCCTTGCCAAAGATTATTTATTGGAAACATCACCGTAAGTAAAGTCGTTTACAGATGATTATGATTTTAATGGGCTTAAATGTAAAAATTTAAAATGTTAATGAATGCATTTTAAATTATCATTTCATTATAGGCAAATTACTAAAAATAAAAACAAAAGGAAAAATTAAGAAAAATCAAGCATTAAAGATTAACAGACTGAATTGCTGATAGAAAACGCCAGGCCAAGTAATTAAAGGCTACAATTAAATTTAATATAAAAGCTGTTTGGAACACAAAATATGTTAATTTTCGGTTATACAAAATCAGAATCACTTACTGCTTATGTACTTATACATACACTAGTAGGTGGTAACACATGAAACGTCCCAGGAGAAAATGTTTAAGATTTGGAAGCAATAAACAAAAGTGTAAGCAATAATGGAAGCATTATATCGTTTTTTTTTTTTTTTTTTTGCTTACTGGTTGCAATAAGTGTGCATTTCTATTGCATTTTAGCGGCTCATTTCATACAAAAATCATGCATTATTGATGCGCACGTGTAAGTGATTGTTTATGATCTCTCCCTTACAAAATAGCTTATTGGTAAGCACTAATTTCTGCTGGGTTGTGATTAATATAGATTAGATAGGAGCGACTGAGAAGTAATGAAAAAGTGTATGATGTGAGTAGTCTCTGGTTTACTATCTTGATCAAGCAGTGTTTCTTTTTTCTTTGGTTGGTGCAGGTTAGGTCTTCAAGCACTGCAAGAGCTTTCATTCAACTCTTTCGAATTTGTTATCCTTTCTGTAGTTATAAGTAAGCTTGAGAAATCATCTTATGATACAAATCGCAGCTAATTTTCAAAGATGTAACCAGATTGAACATCAATCAAAAGATCATTCGGAGAGTAACTTAGTATTGAATTTTTTAATTCATTTATTGATCATTGAATAGCGAAATAGTTCAGTGTCCCATATACGGTCATTTTCAACATTAACAAGATAGTTCGTATCATGAGTTCTAAAGAATATCTTGAAATCCGGAGAGCATGCATAATGTGTTTTATAGGAAGAAATATTTACTCAAAATACTTGATTTATTATTAAGAAACCACCCTGACATGAGAAAAATATTCCATTTTGAGCAAGATAAACTTCTTGTAAATATTAATCAGTTCATATGGAATGAAGTATTTCTTGCAGGATTTTAAAACGTCGAGGCACGCAAAAAAATTAATCATTCCAGCGAGCATTACAGTTGATTCTCATGCCGAAACAACTAAAAGTGTCCGCTTTCTTAATACTTGGATTACGCATAGTGCCTGATGAGGTGGCTAAGTACCCCATTAGCTCTTTCATTTCGTTGTTCTAATTGGTTTTAATAATATTTTAATAAATTTTATTTAAAAAAATTAATATTTGTTCCGAAGAAAACAATTCTGCTACGTTTTGTGAATACATACATAAATACATAACTGGCCATTACAAACCTGTGTCAGTATTACCGCCTAGCTTCTCGCAGCGCTCATGTTCCGTAGTTTGAATTATTAACATTAAAATTCAAACAACCATTACAACCGTCTTTCAGAGCTACGGCCTAACTTCTCACAGAACCCATGTTGTATGCGTCAATTTATATTCATGAACTCAGGGACCTACAGTTTAACGTCAAAGCCGAACGACAGACTTAAGACGCTTGTTCATAGCAATCAGTTACATTTAGAAGACTACAAAGAGGTGATAGCCGAAAGTAATATTTTTCATATTACTTTTTTTCAAGATGTTAGAGCGGGGACTTGAAATCTGAGCTGTCGTCAAGTAAGCCACCACACTACATGCTAGACTACGGCGAGCACAATTCTAACCCACTTTAACTTTAATTCCTTTTAGGTCAACACGTACAATGAATAAATTTTTTTGTGTTATCTAACCTGATGAATTAGAAGTACAGCTTCAAGCTTACTTAATGGTTTTCTAACTTTCATCAGATTAATTTCCTGAAATCGGCCATTACTTCCCTGTTTAAGGGTTACAGCATAGCTTCTCGCAGCATGCATGTTGTGTCTCTATATTTTATTTTTCCATGAGCACCGGGACTTACAGTTTACCGTCGACTCTGATCGAAAGACTCTCAGAGCTTTTGCCAGGCGATTGAAAGAAAGAATTTTTTTTAATATTTCTTCTTTTTTTCAAAATATCTGATTTAAATCTACTCTCGGGATCAGAAACTATTCTTTCAGCCGTAACACGAATTCTGATAATTTCATTAAGCAGTTTTTAAACATAATTAGTACTTGGCTCTACTCTCATAATAATGTGCTTTATAAAAAATATCCAACAATTAGTAGAACTCACATGATTGAATTAAAAATCAATAGGCCAGTTGCACAGCAGGTGCCTTAGCTGGTGCCTGAACCAAAAAATCAGATATTAACAGGTATTGTACAGGATCTACTTAAAAATGACAACTTCATCTGATTTGGAACATGTAATCCTGTAGTTAAGATTAAGAAAGAGGATAGTAGTGAATGATGTTTGCGAAGATTGTAGAATGTTGAAGCGACGTATTAAGCAGATGCTCTATACTGACAATATTGCAAGTGACATACATACATACATACATACATACATACATACATACATACATAATTGGCCATTACAACCCTGTGTCAGGATTACGGCCTAGCTTCTCGCAGCACTCATGTTGTGTGTGTTAATTTTTTCCCATGAGTACCGGGACCTACAGTTTAAAGTCGACTCCGAACGACAGATTTGAGAAGCCTTTTCATGGCAATTAATTACTCCCAGAGCTTTTGCCAGAAGACTGCTGAGAGGTAGTCGCCGAAAGAAATAATTGTTTCATATTTCTTTTTTTTAAAGATGTCGGAGCTGAGATTTGAACCCAGCACTATCGTCTTCGTAAGCCAACACACTAACCACTAGACCACGGCGACTACAAGTGACATCAAAATTTAAAATATCTTTTATATTGTGTTTGAAGAGTGATCACCATCAAATATGCGTGAAATATAAAAACAGAAGGTATAACGGGGGGTGCGTGGTATAGTGGTTAGAGCACTCGCACAAAAATTTAAACGGCCCAGGTGAAAAATTAAAAAGTTAGTTTGTGGTTTTTACAATATTATAATTTAAAAATAAGACCATCTACAAAGAAACCGCTCCCCGAAATTCCACACTATTCCACCTTAACCACTGTCAACAAAAAAATGAATGATCAGGAAAAAAGCGCCAAGCGTAATTAGAAAAGTCAAATATTCTGAGACATATAGTTATAAAGCAAAAATTCTCTAAAATTTTTTTTATTTTGTCTTCTAATTTTATATTCAGTACAAATCTAAGGGGCCAAATATTGATAATTATCTAAAATCTTTGCCATTTATGTTAATATGTTATATTTGTATATGTCATGTTATATCTTTATAATTGTTACAACTATTTGTTTTTTGTTAATGATATAATTTACTAAGTTTATATGCATTCCTTTTGAACTAAAAAAGAATTTTAGTCTTAAGGTTCTTACGGAGGAATATACCTAAATAAATAAATAAATAAATAAATAAATAACCTATTGAGAAGTAACAGATAACAGTAAACCTACTAAATCTACTTAGCGAAGGCACTCACCACACAATCAACATGCAAGGAAGAGGCAATTCACAGCAATTTGTTTTATTCCTAAGGCGCTTATTAATAATATTAGAAAAGTATATACATATGTACTGTCCTTTCCAAAAAATTCCAACACAATGCACAGCATTTACTAGGAGTTTACCCCTGAGTTTTGGTCTCAAATAAAAAAAAAGAATAACGTTTTTGTAACAACGAGAAGAATATATGAAATTAGGAAAATGCCATACCGATTTTACAAAAGATTTTCAACGTTTAAACAAAACGTTGAACGAAAGTTAACAAGAAAACTATATTGCCACTAATAACTGGCTTGTACTACCAACAGGTTATACAGAGTCGAAACGCAATTTGTATATTTGAGAATATACAGAAGGGCTGTTTAAAGAAAAATAAAAGCTAAATATAAAAACATTAACGTCTTAAAGAACATCATTTGAAAATGCCGATTAACTAAAAAGGACAATTATACTTTTTTTGTGAACATCATGTTCTAATCCCTCTTAAACTGTTTATAAATAGAATAAAAATAAATACTTACCTTAACATCTGTATGGTAAAGCAGTTTCAAGTATACACCATAACGTATACATCTTACTAGTATTTTATAAATATCATACGCTCCATTGTCCTCATAAATCATTTAAATTTATAGAAAAAAACTCAGCAAAAATGTTTTCAAAATTTCAAAAACAATAAAAGAAAAGTTTATTTTTAAACATTTTTATTTCGTTTAACAACTTCAATTTATTATAATTTTTTGTTTTCTCTTCTTTTCTAATTTTTTTTATTATAAATTACTTTGAAAAGAAACCATTTTTGAAAACTTGATTTGAATACAAACTCTACAAAACCCTATTTGGATGCATTTCTTTAAAAAAAAGTTTTAAATTGTTTGCATTGATATGCATACACAATATGAAATAAAAGTTATAGATTTGTTGGTTTGTTTCTTTAAATTGATGGAAAAATGTATAAAAAGTTCCTTAAAGATATTAAAAGTTTAAAGAAGCATTTAATTTTAAGAAAAAAGGATATATTTATCGTAAGTTCGACATTCAGTAAAACCTTGAGAGCATGGAAAATACAGTAGCTCTAAAAAAAGTCCACAACAAGATATTAAATTTTTTTTTAATATAATTATACTTACGAAAATAATACAAATAATACAAATAAGTGGAAAAAATAACGTATATAATAAGGCATATACGTATTCACAACATAACATTAAATAACTTGCTGACCAATTCACAGTTCGCCACAGTTACAATAGCCGCTCCACTAACGACCTCTTCCCATTTACCACCGATAGGTTTAGTGGGCTTGTTCTTTAGTTTGGTAAAAGCTCTGCTGTTATTTTGGATCTACACAAAATGTTTTATAGTATCTGGCACACGATTATCTCTAGTTTTAATACCAACTATTGTAAATTGTAATTACTGTACTCGCCATGGTCAAATGGTTCATGTGTTGGCTTACTAAGACGATAGAGCCGGGTTTAAATCTCAGCTCAGACATCTTGAAAAAAATAAATATGAAAAAATTATTTCTTCTGACGACTACCTCTCAGCAGTCTTCTGGCAAAAGCCCTAAGAGTAACTGATTGCCATGAACACGCTTCTCAAGTCTGTCGTTCGGAGTCGACTTTAAACTGTGAGCCCTGGTACTCATGAATAAAAATTAACTCACACAACATCAGTGCTGCGAGAAGCTAGGCGTTGACCCTGGCACAGAGTTGTAATGGTTAGTTATGTATGTATGTATGTATGTATGTATGTATGTATGTATGTATGTATGTATGTATGTATGTATGTATGTATGTATGTATGTATGTATGTATGTATGTATGTATGTATGTATGTATGTATGTATGTATGTATGTATGTATGTATGTATGTATGTATGTATGTATGTATGTATGTATGTATGTATGTATGTATGTATGTATGTATGTATGTATGTATGTATGCATATATGTATGTATTGTAGTCATTTAAGGTCGAAATTATTATCGACGAATACAGATTGTCTATCTCCTACTTTATTTTTGATGTAGTTTTAACAAACTTCTCTCCTCTTACAACTAATGATTTCTGCTCTTTTGCGAATGACAGCCAAATTTTTTGTTTTTTTTTTTTTTTTGACACCAATACTCAGGAGTGAACCCCTACTAAATTCTGTGCATTGTATTAGAATTTTGGAAAGGACAGTACATATATTATTATTAATTATTATATTATTATTAAGCGCCTTAGGAATGTGAAAAATTGTTGTGAATTGATTATTCAAAGGCCAGTGTTATACCTTCACCCTTGAATGATCAACAGCAATTGTCTCATCGTTGCATGTTGATTGTGTGGTAAGTGTGCCTTCGCTAAGTAGGTTTATCTGTTATCTGCTACTTCCCAATAGGTGGCGCTTTTTTATCCTGATCATTCGTTTTTTGTTGACATTGGTTAAGGTGGAATAGAGGGGAATATCGGGGAGCGGTTTATTTGTAGATGGTCTTCCTGTTATTGTTATTCACAAACATATAATCATACGTTGAGCTTTTTAGTACCTGGGTAAGAAGACAGAATATGAGAACACACCCATAAATCCATAAATCGTTGCTTTTGTCAAAGTTGGTAATAATAATATTTAATAATTTCTGACTGTAAGTAATTAATAAATTGATAAGGCGATGAAGTTCTAGACACAATTTATTTCTTTTAAATAATATGTTTTTAGTTTTAGAAACATATTTCTAAACCCGTACAATGACGGGTAATATCACTTCTGGCACATGCTCGTAAACTATTTTAAGTGGCCACATTAAGATGTCTGAATTCGGTATATCGATGGTACTTTTTCTAGTTTCTTTTCCCTCAACAGAAAACTAAAAATTTTAAGCAAAAAAAGAAAAAGGTGTTGTTCGTTGCTGGATTTTCTTCCTAAACAATAAAACAAACGTACAATAGAGTTATAATGATATATAATGCCTTTATAGTTTCATATGAATATGTTATAACGTAAATCATTCTAAGAAAATAAAAACTTTAACAAAAAAAAAATTAAATAAAAAAAGAAAAATGAAATCAAAAGGCAAGCAACACCATAGAAAAAAAAACACACAACGAATAAAATCTGCATACGAAAAACTATATTTTTAAAGAGATTGCTAAACAAAGCTGTTATATACAATGTATATATATTTATATTTTTATAAACATACATAGAGAACAGTCAAAGCGAGTCTGAAGAGGGAAGAATTTCAATTTGTTTTTTTTTTTTTTTTATTTCTAATATTAATATTCGGATCAAAATTGAAATTGTCCAAGAGATTTACCTATTTATGGCTTAGACACAATCCCCTTACTACTTTATTAGATAGGAGGGATGCAAAGACACAGACATTTTCCTTAAAAGACAAATTACCGCAAACTATGAGCACAAAAAGATAAAATGGCAACATAACAGGGAAACGTGAAAAGAAATAAAACAAAAGAATATTATTCGTAATGGTAACCAAAGCAAGAAACTGCAAAAATAATTGTCTGGATAGAAACAAGAAAAAATAAAAAAGAAATGGATTTACGTTTTTGAATTTTTTTATGCGAAAGTTTGTCATATTTTTACGCCATGATTTTCATTTCCATTCTTAGTTCTGTTCCCCTTATTTTACTAACTTACTTTAATGCATTTGTTATAGAAACAAAAACAAAAAATTTTATTAATTTTTTATTTTTACATTTCTAGTTGAACATCACATTTCATTAAAATAAAAAACCCTAGCTAAGAGTGTGCTGGGCCACAGCGTAGATAACGAACAAAAAAAAACTTGTCCAGCAGTAGGGCAGAAAAAAAATGATACCCCAGTAAATTTTTGTCAACAGCCAAATGCATAGTGGCTTTAATAATGTTGTCATTTGTTAAAATGTTTTTTTTTTTCTTAGACTTTAGAATTGAGTTGAAAGGCAATAAGAGAACTAAAATGACCAAAACAACAAGTACTTAAGGCTCTAAAGGGAGTTTTAAATTACAACGAACTTTAGTATTGAAGTTCTTTTCTATTAACTGGAATTTCTAGCAAAAATAGAAAACAAAAGAGTAACAATTCAATTCAAAAACAGAACACAGAATATTTCATTTTTATGAAAATGTCTTACAAATGTTTTAAATTTGTTTTTAAATGATTTTAAGAGACACCCCTTTATTTGCTGGAGGATAACATTTTTCTTTTTATTAAAATCGTTTAGCAGTTGTGATTTTTCATTGCACTGTGGCACACAATTATTAAAATTACCAAAAAAGATTCTAAATTTATTTAATAAAAAAAAATATTCAACGGACATATGCATCGATCGGATAGAATAGAACCTTGAATTTAAATAATTCCATGGAAGACTAGTAACTATAGTTTGAGGGCTGAGAATGTCAAAATGTATGGGCATTTCTGTTATATAAGTTTAGTCGTGAATCGTTAAAGACCAAAGCAAAGTTAGTTATTCATTTTTTATTTTCAGTTGATTCGTAGTATATTATTTATTTGCTGTTTTTTTTTTTTGGTTATACCAATACTAAGGAGCTGACACCATTACTTATACAATGCATTGTATTGGAAGGTTTAAAGGTATTCATATTTTCATTTTTTAAGCGCCTTATGTCAATGGGACAAGTTGCTGTAAGTTGTTTTTTCAAAGGCCAGTGTTATACCTTTACCCTTGAAATACTCCACAGCAACTGTCCCTTTTGTTGATGTTCGTTAATTCTTTGTCTGTTGTGAAGTGGTGAGGATCTTGGCTAAGTTGAATGATAGGTTTTTATGCTTGCTTAAATCTGTCTTCTACTTCACAGTAGGTAGCGCTTTCTCCTGATCATTCGTTCTATAATTTAAAGGTGGACAGGGTGGAATGGCACTGAGCGGTTTTTTAAAATGGACTTTTAAGAGATGGGGGCGAGGAGGGAAACCTCTTATATATATACTTGCTGTTGCACTAAACTAACGTATCTTTTTTTGTGTGTTGGAATTTATTTATTTATTCACTCCTTTTTGTTATACTTTTCGTTATACTGCATTTACACCAAACTCAAATCAACTAATTACCAGATTTCAATTAAAATCTAGTCGTTTTTTACTTGATTTCCCACATAAAACAAAATCTACTTCGTTACTTAATTTCGACAAAATCTAGTTGAAATCTAGTGTACTTTCCGATGCAACTCTGTATTTTTCTAAGTTGTACTAAAAAATACAAAACTACAGTAAGTCGGGATTTACAATGTGGAAATTGAAGGGCAGAAATTTTTCAATTCTCTTTTACTCTTGCCTAAAACTTTTACCACATAGAACTTAGAAGACAAACAAAAGAAGCAAAAACTACAAAAGTGGAAAAGCAAAAGGCAAAATGTCCTGTACAAACATTCGTGTACTACATTCTTCACATTTTCGTCACTATTTCTACAAATTTCTGTCTGTCGTTCAATTCCTACATTGTAAATCCCGACTATGAAACTGACAATTGAAAAGAGCCCCATAAAACTAAAACAAAAATAAATTCAAGATTTTTGAATTATTTTTTATTGAATGTAGAATAATCAAAAGAAAAATTGTTTTATTTATTCATTCTTCTATTGAATATAAAATTATAAGAAAAAATATTGTTTTATTTATTAATTTTTTTATTTGCTGTTATTTTTATGAAAATGAAATTCTGCTAGTTGTCAAAAAATGTCGATGTAAACACTATAGATTTTCAAAGTGATTTCAAATTAAATTTACTTGATTTCAGTTTGGTGTAAATGCACTATTATACTGATGTTGTTAGCAGAAGTTTAAAAAGTTCCCTTAGTAGCTCTAAATTAAAATTAAATCTTAGTGAAATACTTGTAGTCGCCGTGGTCTAGTGGTTAGTGTGTTGGCTTACTAAGACAGGGGTCCTGGGTTCGATACCAGGCTCTGACATCTTCAAAAAAAAAAACATGAAAAAAATATTTCTTTCGGCCACTACCTCTCAGCAGTCTTCTGGCAAAAGCTCTGGGAGTAATTGACTGCCATGAAAAAGCTTCTCAAATCTGTCGTTCGGAGTCGACTTTAAACTGTAGGTCCCGGTACTCATGGATAAAAATTAACACACACAACATGAGTGCTGCGAAAAACTAGGCCGTAACTCTGAAACAGGGTGGTAATGACCAGTTATGTATGTATATAGGTAATGTCGTTGGCGTAGTTAGAAATTTTTCTAATACATAGAAGAAGTCAAAAGACAACACTTTCCTTTAGCCCATTATTAAAACAGATTTTTAAATAAACAACCCAATCCACTGTGCTTGAAATTTTTAACAAAAAACACAATCGCAGAAAATTTGTCTCTGCGCTTAAAAAGCGATAGCGCTTAAGACAATTGCATGACAAAAACGTGGCCTGAGATAAAAACACTTCTATACTGATAAAGACTTGCATTTCATGTCACTTTCATTTCTTTTTATTCTCCCTCTTCATTTTATTTTTCAGCATAAAACGAATTGTCTTCTTAAATCGTTTTATTGTTTCAACGAAAATGGCACAATTATTACACTCTTCATTTTTACTTTTTTTATTTCTTCGCACATATTTTTTCGCTATTTTCTCTACATTTTTGTTTTTTATTTCATTGAAAAGATTCCTTTTTTATTATTATTATTATGCAGTCATCACACAAAAAAAGCAAAAAAAAAAAATATTTTTTAAAAAATCAGAAATGATTTTTATTTTTTAAACGTGTTGATATAAAAACTTTTACTTTTTGCTTATAATGCGAAGGTTGCCTTAACAAAGGCAATTATTTTTTTTAATGCACATTTTTATTAACAGCAACAATTTACATTTAATTTTTGTTTATTTGTTTCGGCTTTTAAGGAAACAAATGTAGAGGCTGAATAAATAATTTAATAAATTGCTTGCCCATTTCATTATATGATTTTTATAATCAATATTACAATAAAATATTAAAAATAATAAAAAATTAAAGTATTATATAAATGAAGCAATTGTTCGTTTCTTAAAAATAAAAATAAAATTAAACCACTAAAAAAGTGACGCCTGAATCAAATTTCAGAGCTTTTTACGAGAAAAAAAATTTTTTTAATACACGAGTGAACAAAGCTTAAGCGAGATATTGAAATAATTTAATAGAAATTTTTGCATCAACAAGAAGATTTTTAATTTAAAAATTAGTTTTGAAAAAAAAACCCTTTAACAGAAACTACAGTCGGGCCTCGATTAACCGTAATGGCCAACTTCAGTCTATTGTTTTTTGTTTGCTGCACTGTTTTCAAATTGTTTGCTTCGATTAACCGTGATTACCTTTATTAGCCGTGATGAAAACGAGGAATTCCATTGTTTGCATACGATGAGTCTGAAGCATTTACAAGTGATTACCACTGGTAAAAAGACAAAGGTACGCTTTAAATATTGAAGATAAAATTAAAATAATTAACGAATTTTCAAAAAATATTGCTAGCTGAAAAATACGAAGTTGGAATACAGACCCTTTATGCCATTGCTATCTTGAATTAATTTTTTTAATGTAAATATATATGTACACCAATGTTCATTTGTTAAATAATAAAAATATTAAAATACTCTATAAACAAAATGGTTATTTGATTAACCGTGAAAATCGATTATCCCGAGCATTACGTATAATCGAGTCCCGACTGTATCATATCCTATGTACACTTTATAAAATTATTAATCAGTACGGATTCTAATTGTGTTCTCAAAATATTGTGCTCCACCAAGTTTTCTCGGCTTCAAATTTGAAGAACCCATGTGTCTCTTTATCTTTGAGTCTTTATAACAACACGAATTAATAAGAAAGGTCTACTTATTGGTTAAAACCAAAGATTCCCAGTAGTGGCTGATATCAGTAAATTAAACTCACACGTATACTTACGCTCTTTTGTTTGATTGTCAATCAACCAATAGGAAATCAGAATGTTGAGTGGGAGAGACAAACTACACTTGCAGAACTTCTGTGTCTTATTTTTTTTATCTCACCAATACTACTACCTTGGGCATCAATGGTTAAAACTAAAGAAGATAGCTATACTATATTAAAATCATGCTGCCATTAAATACATTCGAAGTTAGTATAGATGTGTCTGGTGAAACTGAACCGGCTGAAATCCTGTAGAAAAGCTCATTAATTT
Source organism: Metopia argyrocephala (assembly GCA_963576795.1). Lineage (NCBI taxonomy): Eukaryota > Metazoa > Arthropoda > Insecta > Diptera > Sarcophagidae > Metopia > Metopia argyrocephala. Next base: position 204,003,647 of record OY756208.1, on the reverse strand, counting down.
TTTCCCAATCTAGTAGGAATCATCACCATCACCATCACCATACTCAACATACATATATATATATATGTATATACTCTAGTTTTATATGCTCCCAGAAATGAACTACTAGCCGTCATAGCAAGCTTAAATATATCAATGTGGAATAATTCCAACATCGCTTTAAGAGCCTTATAGAAGCAACTATGGCTTGCACCATAGGCGCCTAAACAAGCTGAACTTTATATTGTGGTAAATAGTCTAATTGTCGTTACCCTCTCTGTAACCGGCCATCAAATTATTGCACCATACCTATGTAAGCATCGGTCTTATTACAAATGCATACAATCAGAGAACAAAATCGGATCTAAAATCCTAACGTTTATTAAACATTCTGCCACAGTTATAACAATCCGTAGTGTCCCTTCTGACACAATTTTCGTCATTAAGTTTTCATATCAGCTTCGAAAACAGAACATCCAATTCAGGCAATTAGAACTTAGTAATCAGCAATCTACAGAACGCTCCGTTGATAGTGATGGCTTGGCCAAAGTCTCCAGCCCACTAAATAATGTATTATCTGCAATGCATTTGACCCTATTGATTTTTATATAAATTTTGTATCGTACAAAATTCGGCAAATTTGTTTGTTCACGTGCCTATTCATTCAAAAATGGACTTCATCACTAAAGAAGGAAGTACGTTACCTAAATAGAACACTCTTATTGTTAAAATAATTTTGTTTTGTATGGTTTGTTAAATGCCATATCGGTTTATGGTGATCTGAACAAATAAAAACTAATTTGGCAGATGTAGCGTCAACAATACATATATGGTGCTTATCAAATGTTGGAAGACCCGGCATAAAATTAAAACTTAATTCAGGTTAATTAACTCTTGGCTTCAATAGGCAAAATAATGAAGTAATCAAAATTTTAGGCATCAATTACATATTAGTTTTTTTTTAATTCTTCTCTCTTGCACTAAAAAATGTGCAGATGATTTGCTAGTGTACATATAAGCCACGATTAAAAGGAATTTAAAAAAGGATTTAATACTGAGGCCTGGTTTTAAATGAAGAAACAATTTTCCTTCTTTATTGAGAAAGCTTTATTTTCGATTTGTTTTTAGAGCGCTTGCCATTTAAGAAATTCATTGAATTCAATTTTAAAATAATTTGCAATCAAGTTTTTGTGTTTGTTGGGTTTCTGCGTATATGATTGTATGTGTTGTTTTTTTAAAAAATAAACAGTGTGTAAGTGAGTTGCAAAACGAATTTTAAACTTCTTTTATTTCTTGTTCAACATTACTCGTAAGCCTTTGCACTCTCTCACCCTCTCGCTAGTGCTTACTTTGTTTTCTCTTTAGATATAATGCAAAAACTCATTAACATATTTTCATGCACTGTTGCGCTCTGTTGACTAAAAAACATTAGTTTTTTCAGTTTTCTTTCTTTCTTTGGTTTTTTTTAAGTTATACTTTTTTTTGTTTTAACATCACCCAAATGGCTGGCAGCTAAAAATGTTGCAACAGCATCAACATCAGCATACACATCATTATCATTTTCATTATAATCATCATTATGATCATTGCCTTATAGTTTTTGCGGAATGACATTTTTGTGTAAAACCATCACTCGCTAAATGAATGACTTTTCAAACGTCAAATTGTGTTCTTTTCTTCATTTTTGAATAAAAACAAAAACGTAAATAACAAGTGCATATGATGCAAAAGAATTCCTTGAAGCAATTTTCTGCAAATATGTGCGTGAGTATATGTATGTGTGTTGGTATGCAAACAAATAAAATACAAAAGAAATAGAAGATATAATACAAGCAAAACAAATTGTTATACAAAAAATAAGTCATACATTCTCTTTCTCATACGCACACTAACACATTATTTTACACACTATTATTTACTTTTACTTACTCATATTTCTGCTTGTATGCATACACACACATACATATATACGCAAATATGTGTAAGTTACTCGCTTGACTTTAAGCGTATATGAGAGTGTGTGTGATTTAAAGTTATTTGAATTTCAAATTTGTTTTGTTTGTTTAAAAAACAGAGTGAGAAAAAAACTGAAATAACAGAAGAGCAAAAACAATAGCAAAAACAACAGTAATAAGAAACAGCTAAAGTTGGCTCTTTCTTCCATCATTTACACTTAAGCAAACATACAATTTACTGCTCTGGGTTAAGTCATATATGTTAGAGTTACCAGATGAAAAAAAAAATATATAAAATATTTTTAAAAATTTTCTTATCCAAGAATTAAATGTTCTTGAAAATGACCAGTAAGAATAATTGACGGTAATTTGTTAAGAATAATAGAAAAGTTTTTGGTAAAAAAATTGGCACATGTCAACTGATTTTTAGATTTTCTGTTTATTTTATTTGTAATATACGTACTTGGCTTTTTGATAAATAATTAAGTCATTCATGCTTTTTCTTTTTTGCATCCATATGTAAAATTCTTAAAGAACTCAGGATAGTAAATAAAAAAATTTGATGAAATCTGTTTGTACAAATCCACACAAAAAGTTTAACCTCGAAAGAATAAAAGTGAAAATGAATTTTCATTTACAGCTTTAGAGTTGTTATATGCCATATATTTGTAATAAAAGAGGGTTTTTGATGCTGATCGAGTAATCTCAATAATAAACCACGTTATACTATACCAACGGGGCTTTTCATTAAACAAACAGTTGATCATTTGTTTCATCAAAAAGTATGTATTGCTGTGGACAGCAGGCACTATTGCATATAAAACTAAACTTACTTATTATTATTAAAAAAAAACTCAAACGGCCCAGGTTCGAATCCCAGCAAAGGTGAAAAACGAAAAAGTTAGTTTGCGGTTTATAATAAGAGGTGCCCCCCCCCCGTCCACCAAGAAGACAATCTACAAAGAAATCACTCCCTGATGTTCCACTCTATTCCACCTTAACCTTTGACAACGAGGAACGAATGATCAGGAGAAAAGCGCCAGCTAATGGGAAGTAGCAGATAACAGTAAACCTACTTATTGAAGGCATTAACCACACAAACAATATGGAACGATAAGGCTATTGCTGTTTATCTTTCAAGAGTGAAAGTATAACACTGGCCTTTGAATGATGAATTGACAGCAATTTGTCCCATTCCTAAGACGCTTAATAATGTAAGAAAACAAAAGTATATGTCCTGTTGTCATAATGTACTGGCCTTTACACGAAAATTTCAATAAAATTAAAAGCATTTAGTAGGGGGTTACCCGTGAGTATTGGTCTCAATAAAAAAAATTGGGTCTTTTGATTTTATTGATTTGGCATATAAATCCTCCGATGGCAAAAAAAAACTTTCTTTAATCAGTGGCATTTGTTAGCACTGGTACACCATTATAGGCAGGTTTTTTTAAAAATAATATTCACCGACATAGAGGGAAAATGGTAAAGTATAACATTACGTGACACAATTGCTTTCGGGTCATGGCTATTTTAAAAAGTATTTGTACAAAATGATTAAATGTAGCCCACTTAAGTGTATCTACAAACAGCAAAATGAAAAAATTACTTTTGAATCAAAAGTTGGACTACAAACATCTGAAAACAAAACGGAGGAGGTGATAGCAAAAGAAAAATACTGAAAATGTGTTGCAAATTTGTATGAAAAAGTTCTAAGAATGAAGAAAATTGATCTTGATAAGAAGTGGCTGGTGTGTTTGGCCTCTGTGCCCACAGAGGGAGCTAGTAAAGTGAAGAAGTAAATATAAAAGTGAAGACGGTTTTTATTCGGTGGGGTCGAGACGGTTGAGTCCGATATGTCGCTTATGACGATGGCGAATGAGAAAATGAATTCTTCAGCTTAACTGGAAAACAAAGTGCCTTTCATTATATGCTTAACCAAATTGATCCATTAGAGTTTTAAATTGTTCTTCAGAAAGTAGTCAACACTTTGTTTCTTTGTGACATGTTTTTTTAATTCGTTTTCAATATGCTTTCTCCTGCAGAACTCTATTAAATTCAACTTATACCCAATTTAAAATCAACTGCGTATGTTTGCTGGGATGATATATGACGAAATAAATATGACTTTTTTTTCTTTAAAAAATGATGGTAATTTTACCACAAGACAAAAACAACAACAACATGTAATAGAAACAACACAACTGCAATCATATTTTGTTTTTTTTATTTAAATTTCTATATTTGTAATGGTTATTTCTTTTCTTCTTCTTTTTCATGACAACAAAAGCTATTCTACTGATAAATGATGGATGAGTTTTATACGCGTTTGTTGTTATTTTTTTTGTTTTTTTTTTTATTTCTGAACAATTGTTTGAAAATATTTCTTAACTTCTTGCTCGGTATTTTCTTTTCTGTATACTTCGTTTAAACTCTGTTATAGTTTTTGTTGTTTGTGTTTTTATTTTAATATTGTTTATACGCCTTAGTGGTTGAGAACTATCTATTGAAATGAATTTTTTCTTTAGAGGGGAAAAGTTAACAAATTTATTTTCCATATGCCAGCCAGCTGTTTAAAACTCTTTTAAGTTTTTTTTTTATATTTTTATTGAAAATATACAACATCGTTAAATATCTTAAGGAAAATTATTATATACTAGTATGAATATTAAATATATGTTTGTACGATAGGGCTAATAAGAGTTTGAATTCCAAATATCAATTAATTTATTTTATTATTTATTTAAAGTAACAATTTTCATCACTATTTTAAAAAGTTTTATGATTAGCAAACTTGATATGTTTAAAATACTATTCAAAGTATGGAAAGATTGTATACTCGTATATAAATGCACAAGAAGAGGAGAAAATCTACTTTGTTTGAGAAATGTGTACTAAGTTTTTGGTATTAAGTGGTTAATGTCCTAGTTTTGCCCTTAAAAACAATATTAACAACATAAATTAACAGAATTAGTAATTTCGAGTACTCAGCCATTTCTATTTATGTGTTCCAAACAACAAGATTAGTTGAAATTGTTTTACTATGTAATTGGGAAAGTAAATTGGTACCAGTTAACTTTTGAATTCAAATTTTTTCCGACATTTACAACGAAGAGTGATTGCTGTTAATAAAAACTAATAACTACAGTAGAACTTTGATAATTTAACTGGAGCCGAAAGCAATCATTTAGCTTCTAAATTTAATTTTTTGGCTCTGACATTGAAATGGCTATTTAGAATCTCTTTAGAACTTCTCAGTGGATTAATTTTATTATGCTGAACAATAATGTCGTTCATCTTCATTTATAAAAGGTTGTCAAGTGTCTATATGTCATTTTGAACCTCAAACTCTAATAGAAGGAAATTATGGATAGTTAAGCATAAGCAAATTTAGCACTTTATAGGGCAAGAAAAACTGGAAAAGTATTTAAGAGCTTCAGATTGCTATTCTCTTTTGGCTCTAATGACCAATGGCAGAGCCAGTCATACTATATGCTACTCACGTTTGGTAAATGAATTTCAATGTTGTTGTGAACTGATTTTCATGGTACCCAAGCAGCAAGCATGCTCTTTATTCCAACTAAGGCCTTATTTGCTATACTAAAATGAATTCAGTCATACTCTTTGTTTAGACAGAGAGCCAAATTGATGAAACTAAGGATTAATGCAGTCAATTCCACATAAAAATTTGACAATAGACATGCAATTTTGTGGAGTCGTTTTGAACATGTTATGAATCTAAGGAGATAAAGAAGATCTTTGCTAGGAGACGGCGGACTTACTGTTACCTATTGGCATAAGAATTACGATAATAGTGGGATTTATTTAGAAGTTACTGTGGTTTTCAATGAGGAGTTCACCCCGAAAGGGAAGTGAGGACAGTATCCTTGAAGTAGAATTCACCACCAAACATAAAGCAATAACTTGAAAACAATGCCCAGTTTCAATTGTTTACTAAAAATTCGAAGAAGTAAATACTTGGTTATAATATGTGATTTTTCATTGTATGAATGGCCAAATGTTTATTAAGGTAAAGGCTTTGAAACTCTAAATGAATTAATTTCATTAATTATTAAAATGTTTTATAGAAATACAAACATAGTATCTTTTAGACGAATGCTTACTACACGATAGTCTATGAGCAATGGAACGGAAAATATAAGAATAATTTCCAACATAACTGTAGAACTGTATTGTGAACAACTTCTATAAATAAATTATATTTACAATGTAGGCAAGAAACTTTAAAATCTTCTTTCACGATGTCGAAAGAAAATCTGCGAGAACGAAAGCTATTATGGACCGTTTTACCGACGAGGTTTCCGACTAGCTGGCATCTTCTCAGTAACAGAAATAATAGGAAATAAGCAAATCAACTGTTTCTACAAAAAAAAAACCAACATACAGTTAGCTATAGCTCCAGGAGACGTGGTGTTGATCTCCAGCTCACCCTGCCTTGTCACAGCTACATCCATTACTATTTACCATCATGACCCAATTGACATACATTAATAGAATTTGTGTCCACTTAAGGCCGGTTGGGGATGTAAAAACAGTCTCTTCACATTTAAAAAACACAACCACAGTAAAAAGGGGCCATACGAACTAAAACACTGAACAGAAATTAAATAAAAATACTTCATAAATGACACCGGGGTAAAATCCATAGGATCTATTAGCCCTCCCCACGTATATATGTATGAGTATTGGAGAGTTCGAGGTCTTAAGTTCTTTTCGGCCTCCTCCCCACACGTTCCTATAACGTCCCCACCACTTATACTTTTTTTCTGCATGGGACTTAAAATATTTATAGAAAACTACCTATACCACCCGTAACAAAGCACGACAAAAGAATAAAAATTAATTTCAATTTTTTAAGAAAATCTAAGAAATAAATTTCAAATTAATATTCCTTTGCTTAGAAAACAAACAAGCAAACAAAAAATTAAGAATATTTTTTAGTTAAATTCTTTCCAAATTGTTCTTCGTAACAAAATTATCGATATAATGAGCATTTAAAACATTTGCTGTTCAAATCGTTTCGCTTTAAAATAGACAACAAATCGAGTGTTCCTCACTTCATACATATATTTCTGAATAAAAAATTATTTTTACATCCATCTTAACTGCACACACAAAAATGACAGTCATTTTCCTCATTGTGCTGTCTGTCTGGCTAACATTACTACTACAAATATATGCCAGTTTTTGAGTTGAATAGTTTTTTTTTTTTTTTGTTTTTTTAATAATTCCCCATATGTACGAGTATGTAAAATGAATCTTAAAATATTACATTTATCCTAAAGAAGTATAAAAGAAGATTCAAATAAAAGTTTTGTTTGTAGTTTCTTTCTTTTTTTTTCTGGAGATTTTCTTGTTTCTGTTGTTTACGGCTTTAAAGTTTCCATAAAACAAAATCATCTTATGAAACCATCCATCATTTGTAACACATTTATGAAATGATGAGCATGATGTTGGCAAATAAATTTTTATATAACAAAAACATATATGTATGTATGTATGTGTGTAGACTTGAAGATACAATAGAATAAATATGTAAATCATTATTTCTCTTATGAACTATTACTCTATTAAATGCAAAATAATAGAAATATTCTGTGGCATTGATTGTGTTGCAGATACAGATTTCATGTCATAAACTAAACAAAAGCCCTTAAAGATAAAGAAAATATTTCTTCAGCTTAAAGTCTTTTTTTTTTGTAAAAGGTTTTCTCTTATAAGTACACACATATTTCTATACTTTTAATGTAAAAAATTTTAGTATTTTAAAAATTTGTTCATATTCAAAGCATGACGATGTTACAAGAAAGTAAAATATATGATAAGAATAACATATACATACATTAAGAAAAAGGTCTTCAATTTAAAAATAAATTAAAAACATTCAAAATTTCTATATATCTTGCAAAATACCTCTTGACGATATATTCTTTAAAATTCTGATAAATCTAGAGAAGAATTATCTTTAGCACAAAAAATATTAGGCATTCGATTATAATTAGCAAATTGTGTATATTTTTCTTTGGTCAGTCCTAAGAATTAAAAAACAAAAAGTTCTTATTGACTTTTAACAAAAATTTGCCTTCCGCTCTCAAATGAGATTTAATGTTTAAACGAGTGGAAGTTTGAAATTACTTTTTAGACTCCTTGGCTATAAGAAAAAGATTTATATTTTGTTTTTTATTTTATAAAAACTAAATATCTTTTATGTAAATTTGTTTTCGAACTTTATTTTACAAAAGAACAACCTTTAGGCATTTCCTAATCAATCTGCATAAGCTTAGGCATGTTAGATTTATTGTTTTTTTTTATTAAAAGGAAATTTAATGCCTTAAACTGAAAAAAAAATTTAATATATTGAACAACAAAATTTATATTGCAGTACAAAATTTTATTCAAATCGAAATAACTAAAGGAGGGGGTGCCTGGTATAAAGGTTGAAACGCTCGCACAAAATCTCAAACGGCCCAGGTTCAAATCCCAGCAAAGGTGAAAAATGAAAAAGTCAATTTGCGGTTTTTTCAAAATTATAATTTAAAAAGTTAGGGCTCCCCCCCTCCAAGAAGACTATCAACAAAGAAACCCCTCCCCGACATTCCACTCTATTCCACCTTAACCAATGTCAAGAAAAAAAACGCATGATCAGGAGAAAAGCGCCACCTATTGGGAAGTGGCAGATAACAGCTAAACCTACTAAACCTATTAGCGAAGGCACTGACCCCACAATCAACATGCAACGATGAGGCAATTTCTGTTGATCATTCAAAGGTGAAGGTATAACACTGGCCTTTGAATGATCAATTTACAGTAATTTGTCTCATTCCTAAAGCGCTTAATAATAATATAAGAAAAAATGTATATGTACTGTCCTTTCTAATAAATGCCAATACAATTGAGAGCATTTAGTAGGGGTTTTCCCCTGAGCATTGATCTCAAATGAAAAAAAGGCATGATACTCGTATTTTTTTTCATAATAATCATACGCGATAAGGTACACAATTGTTATCTTAACTCTGCTTTTAGGTTAAGAAAAATTTACGAAATAAAAATATTATTCTTTTTTGTAATAATTACCTAAATATATATAAGCGTTTAATTAAGCTTTAGGTCTAATATATAATTATTTTTCGATATTTCGCTACTTCTCTGCGTAGCTTCTTCAGGAAATATTTTGAAGAAGCTACGCAGAGAAGTAGCGAAATATCGAAAAAATAATTATATATTAGACCTAAAGCTTAATTAAACGCTTATATATATTTATCAATAATAAGGTCAACTAAACTTAGTAATAATTACCTGTTATAATGTCGAAATATATATGTGATGCACCCAGTTTGTCTTTGAAGTGTTTTAATAAGTTACCTTTATTTCTGGGATTCCCCTTTGTAAGTTTACATATCATTCGCGTTAGTTAACTTCAGTTTATATTCAGTGTGTGACTTGTTTACTTTGCTAAAACAATAGAAAATCGACAATTAACAGCAACTAGAAAATGTGGAATATGCAGCTGCTGCAAAATTAAGTAAGTGCGATAAAAAATACACCTTATGCAACAAATTTGTATATGTAAAGTGCAATGAAAGATCATTTGCTCATCATGTAGTGAGAAGATTTAATAATAAAAACAATAACGGCCCAAAATGGTTCTAAACCCAAGATTCGTAATTTTTTTATTTTTCTGAATTCCATTTTATTAATTTTGGTTGAAAGTTTTTCAGGAGTAATAAAATATAAAAATACTCCAATAGCAAACATTTTAAATTGATATGTTGCACCATTTTTTAGTCAAGGCAAAAACAGGGTTGTCAAATGGTTTTCAATTTTTATCAACAATATCGAAATTCATATCCCCAAAAATCCCCACATAAACTGCATCAAAAATTTTGCATGTATGTACATTTCGCACACCTAGTTCAAAAGTGACACAACTCAAATTTTTTTTATTTAAATGCTTAAACTATGCAGAATGCACTTGTTTATTCGTAAAAATAATAAAGCAAAAAAAAATTTTTTTGAGTTGTGTCACTTTTGAACTAGGTGTGCGATATGTTTTATTTGATATGTAAATTTTAAATTTGGTGGCTATGCAGATCAACTTAAAATCTTAACGACATTCTTTTTAAACCAACCTCTTGCTCTCTTCGATGTGTGTTTCGGGTCGTTATTTTCCTGAAATACTGATAGCTGTACAATTTCATATTCAGCATAAGACATCATGATGTCGTTTGAAATATTTATATAGCATACGGCATCTACTTTACCTCAATTCTGAATACTTAGATGACTTGTGCCATATTATGGAAAACATTCCCATACCCTACAGTATAAGTGGAGAAGTAATTGTGGTCTGACAAAACTAAAATTAGTTTGTTTATCTACGAAAGAAGTAATTTAGCTGTATTTAGACCCTCTAATACTCAATTCCTCGGCAACAAAAACCATTAAAAAAATGGCGAAACATAATTGTGCTTTAAATAGAAATATAAAAATATGGCCGTGGTCTAGTGGTTAGTGTGTTGGCTTACGAAGACGATAGTGCTGGGTTCAAATCTCAGCTCCGACATCTTTAAAAAAAGAAATATGAAACAATTATTTCTTTCGGCGACTACCTCTCAGCAGTCTTCTGGCAAAAGCTCTGGGAGTAAAAAATTCTAAAAAGAATTGAAACCAGTTTTTTAACGTTTTCTGTACTAGGAATAGTCCCATAATTTTCTGTCTCAATAGTAGTTAGTTTCCTTCTTTGGGTAATTACATATTAAAGGTCTTTATAGCAAAAACATAATTTTTGTAATATAACGCAAAAATAGGTTTGCTTTAGCTTTATATTTGATTGCAGTAAATAGCCCCTTTATAGCAAATAATTTTAATACTTCCTCTGGCCTTAAATAACTTAAAAGTATTGCCATTTCAAATTATTTTTATTAGTCGCCTTAAAAAATGGCACACAAAATAGATGGACAACAACCAAAAGTGATGGAAAAATAGTTTAAAAGAAAACCGTAGTGACAAAAAAGTGGCAATAAAAACGATAGATAAGCACAAAAAATATTAGAAGAGTGACAGTAGTAGTAGTAGTAGTCGCATTTGGCTATAGAATATCATGCAGTTGGATATTTCAAAGGAATAAAAAAAGTTTGTGTAAATGTTGTCATCTTTATCAGTTTGCATCATGAATTGCACTAAAGGGTGCAATATTTCATAAAAAGATATGACAAAATGCATGAATGAATGAATAAACAAAAACAACAAAACAAAACGGAAACAAAAATAAAACAAAATTTGCAAAAAAAAAAAAATAAAAACAAGAAAAGCGCGCAACTTGAGCCCTTAACGATGATGATGGTGTTGATGATTACAAGGACTATGCCAACAACAATAATAGCAGTAACGTATACTAATAACTGTTACTGCAACAATTATAAAAATAACCACATTAATACACACACACACATATACCCTAAAAAAAAGAGGAAAACAAACAATATGAACGGAAACCGAGTAAATAACACTTGAAGCCATTAAACGCTAGTCATGTTAGTAAGAAAAACCAGTCCGTACAAACACACACATAAGCATTATATAATGGAAAGTAAAAAGCAAAAAAAGGGAGTGAGAGGGAGTGTAAATGTATCCAAAAAATACTCCAAAAAAACTATTATATACACACACAAACACACGCACTACCACTAAGGGAATTGAAAAAAAGGCGAAAAAAGAGGAAAAACGCACTAAAGTAAACGTCAAAATGCAACAATATGTAATGCAGCAAAAAGAAAAGAAAAACAATGGCAAATTTAAAACTGACAACATTATAAAAACAACACTCACACTCATACACACACGAGTATTACAAGCACTTGCATTAAAACACGCATATTTAGCGCATTTCAATGCATTTTGTTTTTTCTTTTCTTTTATTTCTTTTTTACAAAATTACACCACCAGAGTTGGTTATTTTGTTCATTTGAAGTTTTTTGCTAAAAAGAAACACAATAACAGCATAGAGTACTCGCACTAAAATATGAATATTAATAGGGATAAGCTGACAGTTTGTTTGTTTTTGTTTTCATCTCTATTGCTTAGTTGCATGATTTACTTTCAGGCCACTAGTTGCCATTAAAGCTGGTTTTCTGTTAATTTCCGAACAAAAAAGAAAAAAAAAAGACAAACAAAAACAGAAAGCAGCGTTACTAAAGCTGTTAATGTTTTCTTTTTTATCAAATCGATTTATTGCTGCTCTTGTGCAATAACTTTAACAATAGGTTTAATTTTAAAGACAACACAGACAATATAAAAAAAAAGAGGAAAATTATTTAAATTTATTAATGCTTTAACAAATACTGCCCATTACAAACATTTTTCAGAGTTACAGTCTAGCTTCTCAGAATACCCATATTGTGTGTGGGTCAATTTTTATCCGTGAGTTCTGGAAGCTATAATTTAACATCCGTTCCGAATGACAGACTTGAAAAGTTTGTTAGTAGTACTCTCAAGTTGGAATAAGAGTGTCCACTGATAGTCAGTTTAAAAAGACTATTGTGTCGCCATGAACACGATAAGACGGACTTGAAGAGTTAAAAATCCGTTCCCTACTGCTTTGATATCTGCTTTCTACGACAGATGTTAAGGAAGAAAATGTTGAGTTTTTCCGAAGGAAAGCACAAGGCAGCTGTTTTATATAATAACTTTGTCCTCGGTATGATGATGTCAAGATGATAACATTTTTGAGGCTCTTTGAAAATATAAATCTCTCTTCAAAACTCATTGCCAATTACTTAGAGAGAAATCATTGATTACTTTCTTTATTATTGCGCAGGTGTGGCATTCAAAAGTCTGAGTTTTTTAGGAATACCTTTCGACAATAGTTTGGCGCAGTGCGCTAATATGGATTCCTTTCATCTACTACAGTATATAGACAGACCATATCGTATGTATATCAGTTACAGCGTTCTTTAATTCCATCGACGATATGGACTGCAGTTGTTTTCCTGTTTAGATATTTCATTATAGTCCTGCTGATAGTTTTAAAAGGGCAGTTATGTGCTACTTGTAAAACTAGACATCAGATTTGCCTACCTGCAACTGTAGGTTTGTATTTATCCAACAAAAACTCCCAACTGAAGTCATAACACTAGCAGTCTAGGCTTGATTTATTTGTACAGAACTTTGAACACATTAACCTTAAAAGGTTTTCACTAATTTTTAAATTAGAAATTTCAACTTTTTCTGGAGCAGATAAATGTTAGAGCTTTTTACGGGAAAACTCTTTCAATTCCTCCTTCTCAAGTTTATAGGTCACTTCTTGATTAAAACTCTTTACTCGTTTATTCCCAATCACACCCACTGTGCATTATGTGCTCAATGCAATAGCTTAAAAACTATACAATTCTATGATTGTGTTTGCTTAAGTGTTAGAGTATTTAAAAATGTTTCAAATTGCATTATGTGTGTGTGTGTATGTGTGTTTCCCAGTAATAACAACACGTTTGTTAGTGGTTGTGTTATAAATGGTATTAAAAACACACACACACACTCATATACATGCACGAACTCTTTTACCAAAAGCATGCATACAAGCATTACGTATTGCATTGCCTAGAACTGCTATTATGCTGGTCTCTTATAGTGTTGGCAACATTAAAAATACCAACCACTTACAATAGCACCAACAAACAAAAAGCTGATAAAAAAGCTGATAAACAGAAAAATAAAAATACTTTTTATTTCTTGTTTTTCCTTTTATTTTGCTCGCAATGTTGTCGAAATGAAAAAATTAAAAATTTAATTGCGATAATACAAGTGCATAAAATGTTAATGGAGTGGATGTAATCTGCTTGCATACGAAAGTTAAAAATAAAATAAAAGAAGAATATGAAAAACAACAAGAAAAATTTACTCCCAAAACAACACCAAAATAAAAAAAAATAAATATTAAACATGAAAAGAAACCAATAACAGCAATAAGAGTAAAAGTAAAAAAAAATGATAGTGTTTTACTTTTATTTCGGCATGAAGGAAAATTTAAGAAAAAACAACAAAAATAAATACAAGCGTTATTTCACACATACAAACACAAATTTCTGTATAAATTCTTATACTTTTTCAAAAAAAAAAAAATCTGATACTTAATAGCAATCGACTCACTTCAGCTGTTATTTTTCTTCCTTCTCGCTCCTTCTCTCTCCATCAATTATTTTTTGCTTTAAATTAAAACTGCATTGCTTGACCATATTGGGTAACTACATGCATACATATTCGTACAATAGTATGGGTGTGTGCTTTCTAAAATTGGTTCGTAATCGAAAAATAAAAAATTAAAGAATATGTTTGTGCGTAAATGATGTTATATTTGCTGTGATTGTTTGCTGTGTTTAAATGCTATTGCATTTACTATTTGATGTCTCTATTAAATTTTTAAATAAAACATTTTTAAGGCAAATAAAAATACTTAATTGATAGAAAACTTTATACAAAATTTAAAGTACTATTAATGCCCGAAATAGCAAAAGTTAAAAAATATTATTCAAAAATTTCAAGAAATTGAAATTGGGTTTATCAAGCAGAGTCCGTGGCAAAACTCACTTGGAAGCTCGATAGATTTCCACTGCATTACTTACTATTGATGCATCATGGCAAAACACAGTCGTGATGTACATATACTTATTTAAATTTATCCATATAGTGCCCATTGAACGAAACGTTTTGTCAATTCCAGTATGCATAAGTATTCACAATGAAGAAAAATTTAAACTGACAATTATGAAATTGCAATGATGAGAAGAAAAAGGATATGTGATGGAATATGGTGTATGTGACAAGACTTCGACGAACTTATTACGGAGTATGTAAAAAGAATATAATTTCTAGAGGAAATTGTAACCTAAATACTTGATAATTATTACAATTGTGTACAAAGGGCTTATTCTGTAACTCTTCAAAGCTAGAACTTTATCGCTAAAAATTTACAAACTGGAATTAGGACTTTATGGCTACGAATACAATTCTTAAATGCAAATATTTATTTTAAAGCGTCATAAAAGCGTTATCTCTAAAGTTTTTAATTTTATATATTCTAACGCCCAGCCTACTTTAAAACCCAAAATTTTAGCATTTTAGCTTAAGAGAGTTATAGAATAGGGCCCCAGGTCACTAGGAACTCTAATAAGACCACCTTAGCTGGCACTGAAAACATGGCTGGTGTACAGTTTTTTCGTGGATGTAACTATTCGTAATTATTCATAATTTTTCTTCTTTGATTGATAAATCATTGCAAATAATAGAATGTAGTTTTGAACTAATTAAGGGCTTTACTAGAGTAATAATAACTTCGGTTTCTTATATTAAATTTGCAATCATTTGGTATTATCCGTGCCCTCAAATCGTCCATGCAGAATATATGTGGCATGAGGTGTGTGGCACGTAGCACAGTTTATTGAAAACACATGTCCTTGATATTCCAATCATTTAATTGAGCTTAAGAAACAGTTGGTAAACATCGACTTTCAGGTTGAGCCAACATCGTCTTCAAACATATATAGACCGAAAAAGCCTTCAGCACAAAATTCATGTCAAACAGTAATTTTTTGGGAATACAACGGACATTCCGGAATCTCATAGGGTTTGGTCTTGTCACCAATTTGACACATTTGTCTGCTTACGTTCCATTTTATCTAGAAGTAGACTTCATCGCTTAAGATGATTTTTAGATGAATAGTTTTTGTACGATGACACCCATTTTGAATAGAAATTTTTATAATTTTCACGTATTGTTGAACGCCGTATCCATCCATAGTGGCAAAACAGACTAAATAAATGCCAACTAATTTGACAAATGTATGTTTAACGAGATAGCTGTTATTAACTGTAAGACTTTTCAAGTCCCTGCTAAAAGACTTTAATTAAAGAAAAGGTTT
Source organism: Metopia argyrocephala (assembly GCA_963576795.1). Taxonomy (NCBI): domain Eukaryota; kingdom Metazoa; phylum Arthropoda; class Insecta; order Diptera; family Sarcophagidae; genus Metopia; species Metopia argyrocephala. Next base: position 203,987,782 of record OY756208.1, on the reverse strand, counting down.
TTAGTAAAAACAAATGGAATAAACCCTAGTCAGATGCTGCAACTTGAAAACTAAGCGCTAAATGAAGCGAAACCTTCCAGCCACTTTTTTTGTGAAACGTAAAAAAATCTTGTAGTCTGGTAACATGATTTGTTTTTGCCCAATTCTGTCAATTCATACTGCTCAGCTACTTTTAGCACTTTTCAAGCATAAAGCTTCACATTGTTTATTGTAATAAGTCCGACTTTTTATATAGAAACAAAAATTTAATAAAAAAAGTGAACTGTGTAATATTTCACAATTCTTACAACCCCACAGTGCAACACGACCTAAAGTTCAACAAAAAAAAATTTTTTTAAATTGACCAGAATATAAAAAATTGTGCAAAATCATAATAAGAATTTTTACCTGCAAAAAATAAATTGTTATTAAAAAAAAAACAAAAACAGGAAACAACAGAAGTAGCACTTAAGTATTTCCGGTTAAAGTTGCAGTATTTTCTTATTCCGCAAACACTCCAAACTTATTTGTCTAAGTAAATTGTAAATAAAAATTTCTTAAAAAGAAATTATAGAAAATTTTAAATTTAAATTGGCAACAGCATCGGAATAACACAGGGTGCTTAACAAAAGTTTAAATCAGTAAATCATAAAGAATAAATAAAAAATATAAAACAACTTAAAAAACAACAAAGAATTATATTCTATATGTACAAAAATAATTAAATAACATCTTAATAACATCTTACTATTTTCTATTCCTTTACTCTGGCACCCTGTATTGAAAACTTTAAGCTGTATTTATATTAAAATAAATAAATTCAAATAGATTCTTTCCTAAGAAGTAAAACAGAAAAACAAGAAATTTCTTTATTCCAGCAGTTTCATGTAACTTCCATTTTTTTGTTTTTATTTTTCTTATCGCATTGGATTTCTCTTTTGCTTTTGTTATTGACATTTGGAGTGTCTTAGTTTGTAGTTGTTTTTGTACTTACAGCTTATTATCTTGTTGTAACAACACAATAACAATAACAGCAGCAACAAAAACTATTTTATATTTGAATATTTTTTATTTATTTTATTAAGGAATTTATTTTTTTACAATTTTTTTCTGTAGCATCTTTGGCAATGTAACTAAGCAAACAAACAATAACAACAACAAAGATTACTATAAAATAGAATTAAAAAGGATTTTTAAGTTTATTTTTATTAGTTTATAACACTATTTTTTTAACTTTTCGTTCCAATTTAAGAAAAAAATTATTAACTTTTAGCAAACACAGGCATACTTTTTTATTATAAGATTTTTTGTTTTTGTTTTTGAGTTTAAAAAAAATGTGAGATAAAATACAGCTCTGTTAGATTGCAACAGCGAGGGTTATGGGTTCGATTTCCACCAAAGACCCTTATCTGCGACACTACCCCGAGCTTATAGTTTTTGTCATTCTGCTGCTTATACATATGTATGTATATAGAGGATATAATTTAATATTGTATTGTAATTTTGTAAATAAATAATAAATAAAGATAAAATATATATGTACATAAAAAAGTCACAGAATGATCTAAATGATCACATCAATGTACATAAATCTGAGCGGAAGCCTCATGATAAATTAATTTATCGACACTTCTTTTAATTTCAATTTAAAAATATTTAGTGCCATACGACGTATAAGCAACAAAGCCACATATTTAAAATTCAAAATTACTCATACGTACCCATATGTTTTCTGTTACACTGTCCAATATTATATTTTATTTTACACTTGAAACAACCACTATGTTGTTCTCAATAGTTTTTTAATAAATATTTACTGGTTTAAAAACTGTGTTCTGGTAATTTCTATTTATTTACTGCAGAACTTTTTGTCCATAGTATTAGTCGCCGTGGTCTAGTGGTTAGTGTGTTGGCTTACTAATATGAAAAATTATTTCTCTGCAGTCTTCTGGCAAAATCTCTGGGAGTAATTGATTGCCACGAAAAATGTTCTCAAATCTGTGGTTCGAAGACGACTTTAAACTGTAGGTCCCGGTACTCATGGATAAGCATTAACACACACAACATGAGTGCTGAGAGAAGCTAGGCCGTAACTCTGAAACAGGGTAGTTATGGCCAGTTATGTATGTATGTATGTATGTATGTATGTATGTATGTATGTATGTAGTAGTTTTTTCTCTTAGTCAAGGCAAAACGAAATTACTCGTATGTCAACGACTTTCAGAGCAATAACTTCATTAGTTATTAACTTTTTGGAATCAATAACAAACTTCGTCGAAGTCGAAGTGATTAGAGAAACAAAATCGCCAAAAATTTTCAATATTTTGCAACTTTCTATAGTTTTTGTTACTTTTATTAAAATTTCCAGAATTGAGGAGTATAGGAGGAGTATGCGAAAAGGAAGTTTTGCTACCTAATTTTATATATTAGAAATGACTTACTTTTTTAAAACCTGTTTCTTAAATTTAAATACATTACAAACTGCAAACAAACCATACCAAAATTAAAGAAAAAACATTTTAAATACAGAAAGAGAATGCAAGTCAATTATAATATACACAAAGAAAATTAAAACGCCTTAAAACTCTGCACAAAAATATAAGTAAAATTTTACCGCAGCTACCAACTCACCCACAGATAAATCATTTTTTTCTTTTTATTTTTTAAATTTCTTTTCACAAGTTTAAAGAACCCTGAACTTGTCAAATTAAAATAAAAAGAAATATGGAAAGTCGCTATGTACACAAATACTTTTTTTTTCTTTAAGTAAGAAAATAAACGCGCGAGACTTAAAGATCATTAAAACCTAAATTTAATATGGTTGTGATTTCAAATAGAAATATTTTCTGATTTATTTTTTAAATTAAATCTTCTTAACAAAGGTGTTACTGCTTCCATTATAATTTCATCTATTTTGTTGTCTTGTTTTGTTTTTCTAATCTTTAGTGTTTCATACAATTGTTTCTGTATTTCTATGGAATTTTCTACATTTGCAAAAGCAACGTTTCTTTAATGAAACAAAACTTTTTTTTATTTTCTAAGTTTTATTAGAAAAATTTTTCATCAGGAATTAAACAATAATTCATAGGAAAAAGTGGGACATTTTAAGAAATTTATTAAAATCCATTTTAAATAGATTTTTCAATTTTGAATATTTTGTAAAAGTATAATACTATAAAGATGCTTAAGGCTATTTGTAACCGTAATCTATGCAATCAAAAGTATTTTCTGGTGCATAATAATTTTTTTTTTAATTTTGTAAATTAAGTAATTGTTTTATATTTGCTGTAATACTTACTGCTGTTTGATTTACAAATGTTTACGATGAGGTTATAAAAGATTTGAATGCTCTATTATTTTGGAACTCCTATTTAGATTAATATTATTTACTTTCAGGAAAACAGATTATAGAATGGTCTTGTAAGTTTCATCAGTCATTTTTGCACTTTGAAATTCTAAATGAATTTTTTAGTAGTACGCTGTGTTCGCAACTAAAAAAATAGTTTCTTTTATCATGGAAACATAAATTTTTGCTCTCTGGGCTATGCAAATTACATTTACGTCAATCATTAACGTGAACACTGTCTAAAACGATTTTTTTGCGTACATTATTAAAACCTAAGATTTTTTAGTATTTTTTTTTTTTAATTTCAGGTATTCTCAACCTACAATGATACTTTTTACGGTTCAATACATACCTAAACACTAACCAGAGACTACATTATTGGTGTTGAAAAAAAAGAATTTAACACAATTCCAAAGAGTTTTCCCTTCACCATGAAAGTTCGAACGGATGAAATCCTTCTTCTATAAATATATCTGATTGTCCTTTCTGTAAAATGGCCAGATACTAATATCCATGAGAAAGGTTAACACGAATGGTAATGGTGTGTAAGTGACTGAATATCTAATGATGGAAATTTGGCAAGAAATTTATCTACAAGATTCCGAATAGTAGCCTCAGTATTTCACTCAAACTGACAATAAAATGAAAGAAGTGGATAAATTGTGATAATAAAATGCAATTATCTGTAAGTGTTGAACATTCGTAAGTCGGTTTATGGTTCAATTATAAACCAAACTTGACATTCCACTCTATTCTACCAATCATGATAAAATGAATGATCAGAAGAAACAGCGCAACCTACTGGGAAGTAGTAGAAATAATCGCAACATATGTATACATCTCCATAAAAACATCCAATGATAGATAGATGAGGCAATTGCTGTTTGTCATTCATTTCACAAAATCCAGTATAATGGCACAGTATGAGTAGAGTTTTATACCCTGAGTACCGACCTTAGAAAAAGAAAAACATGCTTGGTATTTTTAATTTTTTTTCTATACATACATACATATTTTAAAGACAAAGAGTGAGTCATTAGAAAAGAAGAGCTTCAAATTTATATTCTTGCTGTACTCAACAGTATAAGTATATATGTATTAGCAAAATGGTATTACTTTTACATTTGTTCATTTTTCGCTTAAGATTTTCAATTTGCTAAGCAAAACAATAATAATTTCTGGAAGAACCTTATAGGTTATATAGAATAATAAAACGGTTTTGTTTTTAACTTTAACGGAATATGTGCTATTTGTAGTGTTATAGAGCACTTGAAAAATAAAATGACTCATATATTAAGACTCACCTATTGTAAATGTTTTCTTATCTATTAACAGCTGCTTTTTGATATGATCATATACAAAATATTTGTAACAATAATGCAAAGAAATAAAGGCAAATAAGCAAAATGAAACAAAATTTAAAAGAAATATTAATTTCTTATAGAAAATTTTTGACTAACTTATAACAACTCAATGATACCTTACACAGATAGAGAAAAATTTTTTATTTTGTAGAGATGACTAGACTGAGTAAACATGTGGCAATTTTGATGATACTTTGAACTTTTTTACATTTTCAGTCTATTTCCAGACTATGAGTCAATTGATGTCAAATAGTAGCGGTTTTTGTATGAATTATTCAAATAGAAAAAATTTGACTTCATATGCTGATTTAATCATTACAAATAAAAGGCTTTGAGAGAGATTCTTTAGAATTGTGCTGAAACTGTCATATAGTAAATAATAAAAAATGTTAAAATAAAAATTTAAAAGAAATAATAAATTTTGCTTTTTCAACTCGCAAAATATGAAGTGACTTCTATATGAGATTGTATGTGTTTTTTTTATTTTCTTAATAAAACTAAATCTATTAAAATTTTTTTTTAGTTTTCCAACAAAAAATATTTTCACCAATCAGTAGTGAAGTCATTAGTCAAATAAGCTTTAAGTATCTCTATTTGTGGTGAGGCCCAAGCAATTTGACGTATGGTTGTTATAAAAAGGTAGTGATCCGAAGACCTGAATAGTAATAGTTTATCAAAGAGAGAGGGGTTCTAAAATATTAAGTTCAACTTTTAACTTTTGAACAATAAAACTGCTACGATTCTGGAACAACTTCATTTCTCTTTTGTGAATTACGATCTTTATTCTTATACTGTATATACACAAAATTATTTAGTACACATTGCTGTAAGTTAAAAGCCAAGCTAAGAACTCTATAAGCCGAAATAAAGCCGAGGTTCTAAATGTAAAGTTAATAAAAATATTCCTTTTTTGTAAATGAATAATTTGAAATAAAACAAATATTAGAAATTTTCTATTATATATTTTTAATGAATAAATTGATACTCAAGAGTAATTCATCAAATTTAATACAAAAACTTTTAAGTTTCAATAGCTAGCTTGACAGTGTAACAAGCATCAGCATGAATTTAATGTAACTGTACCACTTGTAGTGAAAACTAATGTTTTACATTTTAAATACAATCAGCATTACAACACATTAATGACCATAAAACACACACATCCACTCACCCTCATGAGCCATAATTACTTCAGTTTACAGTATAATTCTCTTGTTCGGAATAAAAAGTAAGTACCTCAGCATGAAAGCACTCACTAACACAACCATATTTGCATTAACAGTATGAATGTGAAAACTTTCTAAACAGCGTACTATACAAATAATAAAAATAGTAAAAATTAAATGAAAGAGGGTGAGTGAATAAGCAATAGAAAACATATTTACTGTTATTTTTTTTTACAAATTTTTAATATTTTTGTCTTGTTTTTTTTTAGATGCTAAATAGATAAGACGATTAAAATGTCAACAACAATAAAAAATTATGAAGAGGGGGACAAACTTACCCACAAACTAATTTTTTTACACTTTCCCACTTACACACATACTTAAGAAAAAGCAGTAAAGCTGGAAAAACATGGAAAATAAAAAGTTTTAAGTATAAATTGTAAAAAAAACAACATTGACCAAAATAATAAAAACAAAAAATTTTGAAAAACTTTTGATTTAAAATTTGTTTTCATAACACACTAGGTATGAGATAAATTCAAACCGTTGTCTCTACCTTCCTCTAGAGACCCAAATATTTAAAACACCATAATTGGGCTACCAAACGCATACGAACACACTTACATACATGACACATTCACACATAGATTTAATTGGTCAACAGCATTAATTTAATGAATTTATTTTGCTCAGATTTAGTTGTGGGTGATAAAAATGATGATGTCTTTCTGTTACACTTTGTATTGAAAATTAAAAAACTTATACCATAGAAGAAAATTCACAAAAGAGATTTTGTGATATGTTCATAAACCCAAGCTCGCGAGTATTTTAAAATTGGTTCATTGTCTGAAAATTGCTAATCACTTATTTTCAGCGTTTTCGATTCGAAATCACCTAATAAGCAAAACAAAAACTCTAGAAATTTGGCGACTTCAAATCTCTAGTGTACCCTGAACTGTACCGCGATTATGTAACTTTTAACAATACGATAATAGCAAAAGATTCCGACAGTTCTTTTTGTTTGCAGTACACTTTATCGACAGTCGACAACTCTAGTTTTCTTTATGTTTAAATTACAATAATGGGGCCGCACCGTATAAAATCAGTCAGTTTTTGAGTAGTTGATAATTAAAATGGGTAGAAAGTTAGCAAAGCTACAAACCTCTACTTTCTTTGTGTAATAGAACACACAAAAATGGTTCTCAAACAAACTATTAGCACAGGCACATCTCTCTACAAAATTTCAATATAAAAATTTATGATTTTTCAACTGAATAAACAACATAAAAATTGTTGTCTTTAGTTTACGACAATAGCTATTGAGACTATCGTAAACAAGAAATAATGAATAGCAATATCGACAATTCTAAAAATATGTTACTGAATCGCGGTACTGATCTACTGTACTATATGTGAACTGTAAAAAATAAAAAAAACTATATATATGCTCAATATGAGTTGAAGATATTTTCTTTTCACGACTATTTGAAGAAAGACTAGTACGTTTTTTAAAGTGTTTTATTAAAATTATTATTTTGTAATCTATTAGCAGGTCACTTTGAGGGAATTTATGTGCTCTATCCGCCATTTCATATTTTTATATATGTCGAGTTAATGATGCCATTTGATGTTTTCGGCCCCAAATTTTTCAAATCTGCAACCGTTTTCAGATATCTCGTTCAGTTTATGAAATAAATAGCAAAAAACGGATTGAGGATTTTAAAAATGTTGGTGTCAAAAACCTAAGCTGTCATAATAAATTCGAGATATATAAAATGGCGGATAGACAGGGACGGTTATAAGTTATATTTGGAAATTTTATTTTTTATGGCTATTTTTAGAGTTTTTCCAAAAAAGGTCAGCAGAAAATGTTATTTTTCAACGGAAAAATAAAAGTTAAAAAAAAACTCTCAAAAATAGAGTTTTATTTTTCCGTTATAAAATAAAACTCTATTCATTTTGTGAGTTTTATTTTATGACGAAAAAATAAAACTCTCTTTTTAAAGGTTTCATCTAACCTTTTATTTTTCCGTCAAAAAGTAACAGTTAAAATCCGATTAATGATAATTTTTACAAGATCACTATAGGTTCAGAGAGAGCTCTCCAAAACGATTAATTTGGTATATAACATCATATATGTCTGTGGACTCTAATACGATTATTTTTTTAGTTTAATTTTTAAGCAATAACTGTTATTTGTGGTCGGATAGAGCACATAAACTCCTGCACGACGAAATAAATAAACCAGTATAGTACACAAAAACAAAATGCCAATTTTGTTTAGGTAACCTAGAGAATTTTGAAAGTCTTATTTTTCTAAACTCTTTGGTATTGCCGATTATTTTAAAATATCTTATGCTTGTAATGTCTCTACACTTATAAGTTCAGTATTTGATACATATTTGTGCAAGTAACTGAGTTTGTGATAAATGTGTGATTTTTACGCATTTTCATGCATACACACTCTCGCTTTCTATCTATGTCTCTTGCTTTACTAATTTCTCTACTATTTTTTAGTTTCATTTCTTATTTTTTTAGTAGTTTTTGCAATTTATATGCAGTAGTAACATCAAAACTAACAGTATAAATATCTCTTTTTAAAATCACACACAAAAGTAGGTTACTATCTAGCTCTCTCCCTCTCTTCATACTCGTATATTTAGTTCTGTTACATTTTGCTCACTAACGCAAACAATTTTGTTTGTTGCCAAAATCGATTTTGTGTTGGACGAGGGAGGGAAAATATTAGAAATGCATACAAAGTTTTTTGTTAAAAAAGTTATTGCTGTTGCTGTTTTATGGCTGTTGCTGCTGTCAAAACCCTCCCTTTTGAAAAACAAAAAAATACTGAAATAAACCACACAAAAAAGGAAACAAAAAAATCAACTCTGCTTAGTGTAAATTAAGTCTGTATAATTGTGTGTATGCATGTTTCTTAAATGCAATAATTTTACAGAAAAACTATATGAAACACATATACAGAGGCAAGCAAACATGTATTTAAATTATGCGATTTTCTTATTTTTGTTTTTGCTTTTTTTCTTAAGTAGCCTAATGCTTATGAACTGTTGTCGTTGGCGAAAGTTTTATGTCAAGTTTATGAATTATGAACGTTTGTGTAAAAGTGCCAAACACTCTGATATACACACATCCATGCACAAATAATTTTATTTATACTTCTGTTGCAAACTTAAACATTTCTGCTGTTTTTTTTATTATTTTTCGTTTTGTTCTTACAATTTTAGAGCATTGTGTGTATATTTGTGTTTGTTAACCTCCGATCTCGTTGCTCATTTAGACTTCAACGAAACTTTACTGTGTTTTTTTTTGTAATCTTTTCACTTTACATGAGTTGAGCTTTATTGCATCAGGGAATTTTGTTTAACCAGGCCAACAAAACACAAAAGGAACATGAAAAAGTCTCTCTTACAAATGTTTAAAGTTTTGTGTAACTGATTGAATTTTATTTGGCGTAAAAGAAAAACTTTTATTTTTATCATCTTGCTTGCTAAAAGAAACACATAAAAACCACAAATTTGTTTTTCTCTAACGCATAAAGTGACTCTGCAATTTATATTCATGCTTAAGAATAATTCCTAATTTTCAATTGTCATTTAAAAAAATTGTATTCGAAAATAAAAAAATGAAGAAAAAGGTTAGTGAAATAATTAAGGAACTTAATTTTTATAATTAAAATTTCCTAAAAAAAATTAAGAACAAATGTTAATTTATAAACGCTGACCTTTTTTTGTAAACTAGAAATACTCGATAAGCAATGCGACTTTTAATTTATTTTGCCTTTTTCAGTGAACAGGGGCCGCACAGTGTGACAGCCCCATAGTAACTGCGGCAAAAATGGTTTTTAGCGCGTCGTCCAATTTGGATAAAATTTCACAGTATATTAACAGGTATATGGGTAACAATTCCTTGAAATTTCAGGCTCATAACTTCATTACTTTTTGGTCTAGAGCGAGTTAAAGTAGAGGTATGCCAACGCGCTTGAAATATGTTAGTTTAATATGTAATATTCAAAAGCTTATTATTAAAAAATACAAATTAAATATAACTTTAAAGTATTTTTTTAATTAATTTAGTTGTTGTAGAATGAGTAGATAAAAAATTAAATTTAAAAAGAAAAACACAAAAAAAAAATTCTTAACAACAGAATTGTGGTGTAAAAATTTAATATTTTGCATTTTCAATGGACTAGGAAATATAGAGCAGCCCCTCGCCCTAGGTGCAGACTTATATCAAATGAAAGACTGAAGTCTCAGCTTTCATTTAAAGTAAAGTACATATAGCTAAAGTTTGCAAAAGTACTTTAAACATACAAAAAACTGCAAAAAATACGCATTCTGTCGCTATACGTATGTTAGCATGCAATAGCATGTTTACAACTTTTTACTTTTATTTTTTTTTAATTGTTTACATTTTTTTATATTAATTCACTTAAGGTGCCCACACACTAGTGATTTGTGACTATATATGTTGTGTTCGACGTCTTTTTACATGTTAATGGGGCTGTATGACAACAAATCACAAAAATTTGAAATTTTTCAATTTATTGTTATTTGTAACAAAGTGTATAGGGTTGTGCGCGAACATTTGAAAAAATTTTTAAATTAGTTCACAATAAAACGCCAATATATTCATTTGGGTAGAATTAAAATAAAAATACGAAAAGTGAAAATATTTTTGTGGTTGCGGAGATGGCTAGCAACCAATTTTTGGTAGAATTCATTGAAATTTTACAAAATAAAAATGCCATTTAGAAAAGTAAAAGTGATGTCTTGTTGTTGACGTTTAAACTTACTGTGATTTTTTATAGGGTGTGGAGAAATGACAACCGAACAAATCACAGTCACAAATCACAAATGTATGGGTAGCTTTAGAATGAGAATGAAATTGAAAAAATTAGAATACCATGATGATATTAACAAATTATTGATAGAATGAAAAACAAAAGTTTTCTTTTTTATTGCATTTCAATGGGAGATGGGCGTAATAGTGGGCGTGTTATTGTAATTTTTGCATGAAACATTTTAAATGATATAAATTGCAGTAATATCAAATTTGAAGGTTGTACCTAAAAAATTTTAGAAAATATGACACTTTTTATATTGAGGTTGTATGGGTGGTGGGGGTAGAATTGGGCCAAAGTTCAAAATTTTTTTTCCGATAATGTTTGTAACAATATAACATTCAAGTATACCAAAATTGAAAGTTATACCTAAAGTATTACGGACAATACGGCATTTTACAAATTTCGATTGTATAGGAGGTGCGCGTAAAAATGGGCGGATTTTCCTAATTTTTTTTTTTAAGACTGGAATTGTCTTAAAAATAATCTGTGAAAAATTTCAGAGCTCTACAATGACTTAATGCCGGCGTTGTCACACTGTGGGCCGTATTCTTAATTCTCTTAAGCTAAAATGCTAAAATTCTGGCATGATGCTTTTAAATTACAATAAGCGTTCAAGAATTGTGTTCGTAGCCAAAACGCCCTAAATCAAGTTTAGAAATTTTTAATGATAGAGTTTAACTTAGGAGAGTTACAGAATAAGACCCCAGGATTGTCAAATAGCTTAGATTTTTTTTCTTGAGACTTCGAAATACTTATCTCTATAGTCCCCAAAAACCTTATATAAGTTATATACGAAAAACTGTATCGACATTAAACTGTAAGTTCCGATATACATACAATGTGGGTTAGGGTGATAACTTTTTTTTTTTTGAACAATATTCTCCCCACGGGTTTTCTAATTGCAAATATTGTACTAATGATAAAAAACTATTTCAGTTCAATTTGGTAAAAAAAACCTTACGCACCGCACCGGCAGCGATTTCTAAAATGCCTTTAATATATTTTTTTTAATTTTTTTTTAAATATGATTGTAAAAGTTGTTGGAAACTGGGAACAAGAATAAATGCTAAAATGGCTATATAGCGGAAATTAAAAGCTTATTTGGAAGAAAACTATTCCATTGACTAGAAAACGGACTTTACTATTGAAATCAGCATACCTTAATTATATAGATGTGATGGTCAGACGTTAAGGCATCAAAAAAACTTTGATTCAAAACTTTAACGTGTTTGGTGCGTAACCTTTTTTAACGATAGCGAAAAACTAAAAACGCAGTTCTTAATATTTGTCCATGCCGTACACGATTTTGTCTGGGGTGATTTGATATTTGCAAAAAATGCAAAAAGTTGTTGCCCTAATGTGGGTGCTGTGAGAAGCATGTATGTATGTCCATGTATAAATGTTTACAGTAGAAAAGCTAAGTCAAGTCAGCAAATTCTCGTTGTCCTTTTATTAAAAAATATTTTGTTACGTAGTTTTTTTAGTTAAAACCTCCTACATATTATTTGATCAACTCAGCTAAAACTGATTCTAATTCTACCCTTATAAGGTGGCAACAGCGACAAAATAAAAAAATTGTTAAACAAATTTCTAATAATATTTGATTTTCTTTAAAAAACATATTTTGTTTTTATATTTATAAGTATATATATTTTTTTATATCCCATTTTCTCAATAATATTTCCAACTAGAAATCTGTTGAATTGTGACCACTAAACCACAATGGCAGGCAGCAACATATTTTATTTTGTTTTATACCGTTTTTCTTTACATTTTATCTTCTACTTATTTTTGTTTTTGTTGTTTTCTTTTTCATTTCTGGTTTCATAATAACTTTTCTATTAAACACTCTAATTACAAAAGTTTTTTAATAAAAATGAAAAACAAAATAAAAATCATTTCTTTTTCACCCACAAACGCTCAACAATCAACAACACCTACAGTCAGTCAGTGTTGGGGTCAACGACAATAACAACAACGAACATAAAGCAAAATAACAGTAAAAGTAACAGCAGGCAGCAGAAATAGAAAACAACAACAACAAAAAGCAAATTGAAAATTGAAAAGAACAAAACAAATGTAAACCTTAAATAATTATAAGCTTTTGTTACGAATAAATTTTGTATTTACAGTGTCGATCAAAACTAAACAAAAATCAGGATTATGACTTTCTACATTTTGCATTGAAAGTATAGTAAAAATATAAATGTTAGCTACAATAAAAACCTAAATATTTGTTCTACATATTCATGTATCCTTGGTTTTCTTCATAACTTTTTTATCAATAAAGCCATAGATTTTATATAAACGTCCTAATCATTGGCCTGAACAACCACCTCTCATCATCATATTATCTCTCTATGTTTAAAAGTACTTCGACAGTATTTATTATTGTACTTTATTGTCTTTAAAGTATAGATCCCGGTACTCATGGGTAAAAATTAACACTAGGCCGTAACTCTAAAATAGGGTGGTAACGGCCAGTTATGTATATAATTAATTATAATTATATAATATATGTGAAAAATTTTTCTCAAAACGCCAGCTTTTTGTTTCAACATCGCTTAAGTCGTCCCATAAACAAAGTGTGCGGTCTAAATATGAATTCTCTCTCTAGTGCATTGTGCAATTTACTGCATGATTAACCACAAAAACATGTGCTCTATAAGACAAACGAGTACTAAGTAAGAATATGCGGTTATTACAAATTAAAGATTTCATTTCGCTAGAGCACTTCCTATTGTAGTACCGATAGACCAGAGAAACACACGACACAATGCGCCGATACTCCAATGATCAGATTGAGTTGGATACTCGTCAGCTTTTTTCTGTACTCAATCGAGAAGTACCAAAATAGATAAAGCACGGGCCCCTGCATTAGAGTTTTACTTACTTTAATGTCTTGTAAATATTAAAACCGTCAGATGGAGTAAAGTTTTTCTTGCGCCATTTTATAAAACTGACACTCAAAGTATATGATCCAGAAGACATCACAATTAATTCCTCTGCCCACAACATCAAAGGGTTCGCCTCCTCAATACTTACATTACCCATAGTCACATATGGCAAGATTGTATCCTCACTATGATGGCTACGCGCCTGAAAATAACATTAAGTCTTGAGCACATTAAATTCAAACCTGTTCATGCGAATGTTGTTGAATTTATTCGACACTGTAGGTATAAAAGTATGTCTGTGTGTGTCTTTAGCAGCTATTTTTAGGAATTAGTTTTCGTTGTTGGTGAAATTATGATAAGTCACTCGTTTTTCTTACACTTCTTTGTTATCCTTCTTTCATTACAAACATTTATAGACAGATTTTTCAAAACCAAAAAGGTCATTAAAAAGAACAAAAGAAGAATAGCAAGAAATGTCATCATATTTTTAGAAAAACAAAATAAAACGCAACCCTACACCACTTTAAAGTACTTTGGATGGTTGAGAAATTAAAAAGAAAATGTTGTGTGTGGAACAGTGCGAGAGGGAGACGGAGTATTTAAAAAAAAATTAAAGAGCAAACCAATGGCCATCTTTACTTATATAACAATTTGCACTCATCATTTTTCAAATACTTAAGCAACAACAATAACAAACATAATATAAATGTTGAAAAACGTACAATATGCTGGTGGTGTTTTTATGGTTGACATTGTCAATAATAAAACAAAAAACAAGTGCATAACAGTAAAAATAATTGTCTACTCTGCGGTTTAAAGACACTGTAATGATGGTAAATAATGTCACAAAAATGTTTGTTTTGGTGTTTTTCTGTTTTAGAAAACTTTTTCAAAAAGTAGCAGAATGATAGTAAAATGGATGGATGGCTGTACACTTTTGACGGATAGAAATCAGACAACATCTACTATGTGATCTGTTTAAATTATTTATTATTGGCCCAGCGAAAGAGAAATATGAGAGTTGTTACAAAATTTTAGGATTTTTATTAAACGCCAACCATTTGTAAGAGCTGAATTTGATATTCTAAAACACCTCTTTTTCAACGAATCAAATATTTGCATTACGAATTAGGTCTTTGGATTACTTCCGTTTCATAATGGTTGCTACAAAATTAGAGTTTAGAAATAAAACTTTGTTTTATTGAATATGGGGATACGAATCGATGAGCTAGACTGAGAATTTTGACGACCTATATTAGCCCGTTTTTAGTATGGTTTTACTGATTAAATCGTACAAAGTTGTTATATCAGTACTCGGCAACGCAAGTGATAAGCATTTCTTTTTTTTTTTTCTTTAAATTATAACGTTTAAGACAATCTCCGTTAGCTAAGATAGATCCCTAAAGACCTATCATATCTCAAACTAAAAACCAATACAGACAGAAATAAGCTTCTAAACCTCTTAAATTGACTTTTTAGTCACTATATGGCAAATGAATACGTGGGCTGATGAATACTAGAGTTTAGAATAAAATCGTGTGCTACCAAAATGCACAACAAAAGGTAGCAACACTAATCCAGTAATATTTCTAAGCAGTAAAGTCATAAACTACTGCTCGAGTACTCTTTTTTAATATTAGTTCTTGTCAGCGCTGATAGATAAATGCTTACATAACATTTAGGTACTTTTGGTCTTTCTTTCTTTCTATAATAAGCTTTGTAGAGAAAAATTGTGCTTTAGCCTGAAGAAGGCGAAAACTGCAAATCTACAGAATTCGAAAGCTCTTCTAGTCTACAAGCAGTAAAAAAAAAACTAAAGACTTTTCATGATTTAAAAAGCATAAACCGTACCAATATCTCTGCGGACTCTTACAGGTATTGTATACTGCACAGTAGACCGTACCTACAAAGAAAGTTACCCCATCGCGCCTCTAAAATTTATTTTTACAAGGAGATTTCGAAAACAATTTTTTCTTAGCCCAACCCCAGCAGAAATTAGTGCTTACCAATAAGCTATTTTGTAAGGGAGAATTTGTAAACAATCACTTACTCATGCGCATCAATAATGCATGATTTTTATATATGAAATGAGCCGCTAAAATGCAATAGAAACGCAAATTTATTGCAACCAGTAAGCAAACATTATACAAAATTAAAAATAATACCTTATCCTATAGCATCTTTGGAAGCCTTAAGGTATGCATAAACAATATAATGCTTCCATTATTGCTTACAATTTTATTTATTGCTTCCAAATTTTAAAAATTTTCTGCTGGGACGTAGCCGTGTTCTCATCAGTTTTTTCGTTATATCTTAGACATTTACAGTTTGATCCCAAAGTGTGATATATCAGTATTTGTTTCTTTGATATATCATATTTAAAGATCAGACTTTAAATACTAAAAATATAACAAAAAAACTAAAAGATCGACCCCTATGTTCGGATAAAAAAATTTTATATTTCAATGTTTTTGTCTCGAAAATACCAATCTTGAGGTGAATAGCCCTTAAGGACAAAACATTAGTCTTCTCGAAACAAAAAAATTTGTTATACCAGTGCCGAAGATATAAGAAAAAAAACTGAAGAGAAGACCCCTACGTTCGGCTAAAAAAAAGTGGTATTGCACAGATTAGCAAAGGTTTACAAGATGATTTTCCAAGACTTAGAAAGTTGAAACTGAGCAGCATATCATATAAGTCGGATTCTATAGAAACTGTTTATCACCATTTTGATTTGAGTCGCAAAATGAGGTGTAAGTGTACGTCGTCTTCCTTTTTTTCTGTTTCAATTTTTTTTTTTTGTCCACCAATTAGTATTCGTAAGAAGAGGGAAAAATACGAAACAACAATAACCACACAAATAAAAAAAATAAGCTGAACAACTGTAAGTGTAATAAGAAATAACTGTTTTGCATAAAATGTCAACATTTTAAATATTTCATTTGCTGTCAAGTCTTTTGTTTATATCTTATTTACAACAACCACAACAACGACAATACTAAATGTAATGCAAAAATACTCAATAATCTCAATAACAGAAAAATACAAAAAATATAACAAATACTTATGCAAACACAAAACAGTATGATATTTAAAATATTTGTTTGTATTAGGGTGTGTGTGTGTGTGTGTGTATAAAGTGTACGTGCAAGTTAACATTGTTTTAATGTTTTTGTCCATTTGTCATTTGCAATTATTATTATTGTTTTCCACTTTTTTTTCTAATTTATTCTTTCCATTTATATTTTTATTTTTAACTCTTATAAATAGTTGTTGTTCTGAGTATTGCAGTATACAAGTCGTAATAATAGTGTAGTGGTGGTATAACTAATGGAAAATGAGTGTAAATAAAGCAATATGACCGTTATATATGACCAAGGGTATCATAAACAACAACATATACCCTCTCCTCTACTCTTACTTACTGTTCTAATGTGAAATGTCATTGCCATTACAGAGTAGAAATGTACATAAAATGCAACAGAATATCCACTTTCAGTGTTATAACACACTTGCATTAATTACATTTTTATAAATTGCCATTATAATTTATATTACACTTTTATTTGCTGTTGTTTGTGTGTGTATGTGTGAGTGTTTCTACAACACACATAAACTTTAAAGTATTAC
Organism: Metopia argyrocephala; assembly: GCA_963576795.1. Lineage (NCBI taxonomy): Eukaryota > Metazoa > Arthropoda > Insecta > Diptera > Sarcophagidae > Metopia > Metopia argyrocephala. The sequence goes on along the minus strand of OY756208.1, from coordinate 203,970,536 downwards.
TACAGGGCAGCAATATAACAAGTACTTATTTTACTTTAACTTCTCATATTCTCTTACTTACCCTCTCTCCCTATTTCCTATAGATTTGGTAAAAACTTCTTGTTGTTATAGTTTTGTTTTGATTTTGTGAATATAATACATATTAACGGTATTTTTATTTACGCACTTGTTGGCATTTTCTCACTTTTTATTGCTCATGTTGTATATTTATGTGTACATGAGTGTACACGTATATTTACGAGTGTATATATGTTTTTAAATCCTGTTAATTTCTTTTCTTTATTTTAATTCTCTCCTTTCACTATAATCGTTTGTTTTATACTCGTTTTTCTCACTTCTTGCTGTTCTTGTTGTATTGTTGTTATCGTTTTAGCTACTATTACTACTACTGCTTATACGCCTGTTTTGTTAGTGTTTATTTATTATAAGTATTGGTCACCAACATCATAAATTTAATGGAATTTCATGTTTATGTATTTGGAGTTGCATACATACAGAGCGTTGGAATATTAAAGAAGAGTATAACACAGAAAAAATAAAACAAGTGAAATGAAATGAAAGTAGAAAAATGTCATCAAAATAAGCATTAAATTTCATGATTTGTACACTGAAAGAAAAAGAATTATTGTCTCGTAAAAGAATTTATCAGCGGAATTGAGGTGAATTATAAAAAAATTAAATTTTGTTTATTATAATTTCATAATTCTTTCTTATTTGCAAGAATTATTTTAGTACTAAGATCCTCTCAATATAAATGACAATTAACGTCTTTCAACTCCGTTTAAAAAACCACCTCATAATTACAATTGCAATGTTGCTCATTTATAGATCGTGAAATTGTGTTATCTGAGGATGTCTCCTTCTGTATAAGTCATAAACTGAAAGCATTATAGCGTCAGCTAAAAAACGATCTAAATTCTTAATAGAAAATAGTTTCTGTTTAAATTACAGCGTTTTTTTTTCATTAAGGCCAGCACTCAGGGGACGATCCCTACTCATGGAGTACATTGTGCTGGTCTAGAAAATTATGTTATGAGGGGGAGGGAAAGAGGACAATTGATTTAAACATTCTCCGGAAGCCGGTTCCATAAACGCGCTGTACGACTAAAGAATGAATTCTCTCTATAATACATTGTGCGATTCACAGGACAATGAACTACAAAAGAATGTGCTCTGAGAGAGGTACGAGTAGTCCGCAAAAATATGCGATTATGCGGAATAAAGTCCTTTATTTAATCAGAGCACCTCCCGTTGTAGTACCGATAGAACAAAGAAACGCATGCAACATTGCGCTTTATTTTGCAACAAAATTAATTTTAAACAAATCATCACCAATCTATCTGGGATTCCAGCTCTGATCTCCAGAAGACACAAAAATAATGGTATTTTTTGTATTATAAGCTTATATGTATTTGTTAAATAACAAAGAAATAGACGTTTTCTATTTAATACTTGCCAATGAGTTTGATTAGTGACTTTAATAATACTTAAGAGAGTATATCTTCAATACGTCCACTCTTTTATACTTTAATTTATCAACCATAATAATATTGAAATTACAATATAACTACACTCTTAATAGATTATTTTTTCAGTGTATAATAATTTTTAACTGCCCCTATTATGATACAAAATGATGAAATAATTAAATGGCTCTTAAATTTTAAATTTTTATGTGTTTTGATTTCGTCATCAACAACTCACATTTCGAATTTCTTCTTCGTATACCTTTTGCGTTTTTTCTTCTTTTTTTTTTTTTTTTGTTAATTAACTGAGAATGCAACAAGTTGTTGTTGTTTTTATTATAGCAGTTTGTTTCTCTTATTGTTTTTCATTTTAATTTCATTTTTGTGCTTCAAACGGTTTATTTCTTGTTGTTTATGACATTTTTCCGTTTTATTTTTAATGGTTTTGGCTGCTGTTGTTGATGTTTCTGTTGTTGCTTTCATTATTTCTGTTTTAATATCATATTTTTGTACATTAAGCACGGCGAAAACAACAGCAAAAGGAGTTGAAATTAACCCTGAATAACGAGCATATAATTAACAATATAACGGACATTAAATTGCAGGAAATAAAAATTAAAAATAAAGCCATTAAGCAGGTTATAATAGATAAAGATCTACTGTGTAATATGTTTTTTAACAGCAACATTATTTTCTTTAAAATACTTTATATATATATATTCACTCAAATGTGCATGTTCATAGCTCCTAGGGGGAACAACCGTAAGTTCTGGTGAAATTACTTAGATTCGGCGTGCAGGACGAATTAGAACCAATACCTAGACATGTGTTTCCTTTTATTAAATAACAATTTAATTTGAAATAAAAAGGAATATTTAACTTCTGTAGGGTATATGCTTTAAAATATTTTCAAAATTCTTACCAATACAACGATTTTTACATTCCAAAGTAATATTTACATCTTTTAAGTAGTCCAGTTTATTGGTGAATGCTTTAAAAAAGTTTCTACAATAGTGATTATTAACAAAACTGTGTGATATTACACTGCATTTTAAAATGTCTACTAGTTAAAGATCTTTTAAAGAGTTTAAGAATAGTATTGGGAGCCTCACATGGAATAAGAGAAGCTCTTATTGCAGCATTTAGAATATTGCGAGAAAATCTTTTGCCAGTTTTATTAAAATCATGAAGACAAAAAAAAATTATAACTCTTGAAGTATCTGATTTTAAGCCTTGTTATAGAATTTTTATTCTAAAGTTGCCACCAAAATTCGGTTTAGGCAGTGGTTAATATATACTTTATATGGCTTCTGGTAAAATTATTAAAAATAAAAAGTAAAGCTAGAGCAATCTGTTTATAAGTAATCTCATACACTCATTTTTAATAAGTCAACGAGTAAAGTTATCAAGACCAAACAATTATTTGTACATATTAAGAAATAATTTTAAATGAAAAAAAATCAAAACCGGCCATGAAAAAATTTCAATACAATAGAAATTATGCAAAAGATGCATAACTGATTAAAATTTTAAATAAAGTACGACAAAGAATTCACTGTTGAAATAATCATATAATTATTGACAGGATACTAAAGGACACTTAATTGAGAAATTAGTTTTTTGGCAAAAGAATAAGTATTTTTTACTCAAAAATTTTCAAATTTTAAAGGGGCATTTATACAAACTTTTATGGGAATCAAGGGATAGAGTTGTAGCCTAATGCTTAAGCAAGCTTAAGCATTAGTCAAGTCTTTTTTAAAAAAAAGACTTGATAAATAGTGACAACCTTCTTATTCTTTATCGGTAAGTTCAATTTTAACGAACGTTATCGAATCACAGTAATAATTCCAAGATTTTCGCACTTAATTATAGGTTTATATTTGACAAAACATTTAAAAATTCAGGTCTTGCGTTGTGGATGAGTTCACTAATAGCTCGTAGGCCAGTCCATATAACTTTCTTATCCATCAAATATTGTTGTTAGTCTATATAATATAATAAATGTGATATAGACGATACATATTTTTTCTCGTTTTATTCAATATCGAATCTATAAAGAATCATTTAAAAGAAAGGCAATAGTTTTATAAGAAAAGGGAGAAAAAATTAAAATCACAAAATTTTTTTATAGAAAAGAAAAATAACACAAATTTTTTAATAGATATTTATCTTAAATTAATCATTTTTTATAAGCCTGAATTTGCAAATATTTTAAAAACAATTAAATTTTAATTTGAAAATCATTAAACCACAATATCTTTTAAATTTTTTTTTTTTTTTGTTATCAAATTATTTCGCTTATGTAAGATAATCTATGTATTTAAAGTATAATTAATGACAAAATAAGATGCTTATATTTGCATTATTTTTTTCGGAAAGAAACATAATTAACAGTCATTAAGTATTATTTTGTAACCCTTTTTATATCTGATTTAGAGGATTTTATAATAAAAAAAACAGACAAAAATGTTAAATCAATTTATTGCCACTTAGTGATTGCATACAAAACTACAGACGTAATTTTTTTCTTACTTTCTTTTTCCTTTTTCAGCCTTTTTTTTTATTCCTTTCAGCATATGGTACTTATCTACATACGCACTTAAATTTAAAATTTTGTTACTTTTATAAGGCAGCCCGAGAGTGGTTCATACGTAAGTGCCTGTTTATGGAAAACAATGTAAACAACTATGTGCACTAACAAGCAAACGAACAAACCCCCGTTTAGAAGAAGCATTTTCAAAAGTGTACAGTGGGCATTTAAAATGAGATATACTATTTCATTATTATTTTTTTTTTTTTTTTTAATAAGCTAATTATAATTATAAGCTATTATATAACACAAAGTATACATTGTTGTCTTAAGAGCTTGAGAACTTAAAATTAGAATCAATTAATTAGAATGTGGTGATATTTTCAGGGCATTTATTTTTCAAATATTTTTTCAGCTATGACAGGTTGTGTTATTTATTAGAACAAAATGTCAGCGATTTTTAGCTATTAGAGTTTTGGAAATCTAATTCAGACAGCATTGGTCGATAGCGTTGCCAACTCACCGTAACAACAGCTTATTTCTAAAGAAATAAGGACCGATGATGCCACTAGCATGTAAGCCACACCAAATAGTCAATATTGATGGCAGTAATTTTAATCCTTCACTCTATATATGGCAGTTTTGCTTAATACAAGTAAGATCAACATTTATTTATAAATAAGTTTCCTCCCTAAATACAATTCTTTGAAAAAAATTTTATTTTCGTAAATGTAACATCAAGGCAGGTCATATTCCATTAATTTAATTAGTAAGCAAGCCAACATCCTTGTGAAAATTTTTCGACATAGTCTAAGGCTAGCCTGCAAAAAATGACAACAAATCCACATTATGGCATTTTCTTTAAGACTTCACACTACAGCAGAAAAATTATTATTAGACGTACATATTAATGTTAATGGTTTCGAATTAAGAAGATTAAAACTAATGCGAAAACGGTCAGCAAGTGAAAAACTACTCCGATTATTTTAAATATTAAATGAACAAAGCGCTCTATGAACTTCGTGTGTAGATCTATTTGGTTTTTTTGAAGTAAAATTCTACAACTTAGAAATGTTGTTCTAGCAATAAACGATTCTAGGTGACTTGTTAAAACTTATTCAAGGGAAATGTCAACACATTGTGTTATTCTCAACTGTCAGAATCATGCCACGATTATCTCTTCGAAAGAGAGAGAGAGAGAGTGTTGTGTATAGCTAGACATTTTGTGATTAGCGGAAACGGGGCTGTGGATGCATTGGCTACAAGAAGACCCGCTATGCTTTATAATTGTCTAAAACAGCCTCTCTACTATTTTGAAACTGACTAGAGAATGAAAAGTTGGCAAATGCCAAGAATATAGAAACGATCAAGTGGACTTAAAACTAGTAAGGAATTTTCTTACAGGACATTGTAGTGTGAGAGCAAATTTTAAAAAATTGGCGATCAGAGACTTGGATGTTCGTAGACAATACGAACAATATTATGTAAATGTAGAGTTCTTTATAAATTTAGAAGGATGACTCTAGGGCCTCGCTAACAGACATATTCACCTGCAGTAGGTCTGCTGAACAAATGGTAGCATCGAAGGTACACAAATTATAATTATATTATAGAACGTAGTAACTTGCAAATAATTTAATTTAATTATTTTTTTTTTGTGTCACTGTTGTTCTTTTAAACACTTCAAGTGAAATCGTATCTTTGAAACATTTTTAACTCACATTTAACAATAACACCGTAAAATAGGGTGAAAAGCCGCAAAACACTGAGAGAGAAAGAGATTACAAGTATAGGTGCGTGTGTTTTTTATGACAGAAAGTGTTTGATTATTTGAGAGTGTTAGTGAATGTGTGACTGTGTTAGCGCCTTCTAATGTTAAGCAATGTGTGTATGTGTGTTTATTGCTGCTATTTATTGTTGTAAAAAGCAAATCATCAGCATGCTATACTACCTTTGCCACAACAGGACTACTCTGACACAGACACACACACACACACCTTTTTTTAAAGGCATAAACCCACAAACAAATTTTTATTGAGCCATGGGCGACAATTTGCAATACAACGAGTGTTCTTTTGATGAAAAAGCATCACTTAAATCCTAACGTAAGTTAATTATAATACCATTTTTGTTGTTGCTTCTGCCGTTGTTGTTGTTGTTTCTATAAATGTTGTTATTGTTGTTGGATTGTTGTTAAAGTGCTTATAGTTATTGAGCTACCTGCCGTTCAATGCTGTTTTGATATTTTCAAGTACATTTTTTTTTGTTCAGATTCTTTATTACTTTTCGAGAGATTTTCTCCCTGTGGTCCTGCAACAATTATTAGTTTTTTTTTTTTTTGTTAAATTTTTTCTTTTGTCTTGGGTGCTGTTGTTTTAGGTATTGTAGTTCTGTTTGATATTTTTGGGAAAGTCAATAGAAAAGAAAATTAGTTCAGTAGCATGGCTGGACACTTAAGACAAGAAGAGTGAGTAAAAGTATTTTTTAAAGTAAAAATGTGATATTTGATATACTTTAACAGGTAGTTTTTGATGGTATTTAAATGTAAAAATGTTGAAATGTAAAACTGATAGTGTCCAACAACACAATAGAAAGAATGAAATATAAAGAAAATTATTATTCGCGGATAAGTTGGCAATTCTAAGAACTTTAAGAGTAGAATACGAGTTCACAAACACTAATCCTTTTCCCCTGGACTGTATTAGTAGGGATAACAGTTTAACAGTCTATGAAAATTTTTTTAAGTAATTCTCATCAAATTGTATATTTTTATTGAAAAAACAGGCTATTGAATAGATATAGATTCACAATATAATTTAACCTTAGCTTTAAATAAATTTTATTTATTTAATTTATAAAACAATGCTCTGCGGGCATTTGAAAATGCACTATTTCAATAACTTGCGTATTTAAAACTAAACAAATTACAATCTCATCCTATTTTTTAGATATCGAATCACCATACAATTGTTTTCTTAATAGCAATACACACATAACCGGTGATCCTTAAAATTTGGATTATTTTCTAACTGCTGCGATGCTGTATGCCTTACTTGCAAACTAACACTTGAAGCTGTAAAAGTCAGCCAGTAGTAGCACATACTTATGTTGTAACCTGAAAATCTTAATTATCACTTTTAGTATTGAAATGTTCCTGGTAAGAGATATCCAAAAATGAATTATAAAAAAAGCAGATTTTAGTTTTACGATTTGTACAGCTTGATTGGATCTTAAAGTACATAGGATAGGGTTATTTTTGAAATAACACATCGAGCAAATGGTCTGCACGGCTTTGCTGGCACTTACGTACACATTCTTCAAAATGTTTTTAAATTTTCTGCATAATTGTTTCTGAGTTTCATGGTTGTGGGCTTGTTTACATAGACCTTTAATTACAAATAACCCCACAAAAAGATATCTAATGGTGGTCATTCATATAATTTGGGCAGTCCTGATCACCGAAACGAAAGAGTACACGATCATAAGCGCAGTAATTGAATTGTTACATTGACTGTACGGCATGTGACACCATTTTGTTGAAAACACATATTGATCACATTAAAGGCATACAATTTCAGGACAAAAATCTGTGTTACATACATATATAATTGGCCATTACAACCCTGTGTCAGGATTACGGCCTAGCCTCTCGCAGCACTCATGTTGTGTGTGTTAATTTTTTCCCATGAGTACCGGGACCTACAGTTTAAAGTCGACTCCGAACGACAGATTTGAGAAGCTTTTTCATGGCAATCAATTACTTTCAGAGCTTTTGCCAGAAGACTGCTGAGAGGTAGTCGCCGAAAGAAATAATTGTTTCATATTTCTTTTTTTTTTTTTTTTTAAAGATGTCGGAGCTGAGATTTGAACCCAGCACTATCGTCTTCGTAAGCCAACACACTAACCACTAGACCACGGCGACTACGAAAATCTGTGTTATCATGTACGATATCGAGGAAAAGGTAACTGTTACTTAGTGCTTAACCAGCGGCATTTTCAAAAAAAAAAGAAAACAATGCCTTCAAAACCCATACCAAACAGTGACACGTTGTGGGTGTATTTGTAGACAATCCTATAAATGACCAAACACGTTAATTTTGGCGATAAAGAAAGCCATCCAAGTGACAATGTACTTCACCGTTTAGAACTATTTTGCCAGAAATATCAGCACCCACTTATTGGTGATTTTATAATCCATTCCAAGAACTCTCTTCGCTGTCCACACTCATTAGGACTCAGTTGGTTTGTTAATTGAAATTTGTAAGCAAGATTCTCACGACATTTGGGAGCATACATCGGAGAATACATTGAAATTTGCAATGCTTTTGTTTTATTATAAGTAATTAATGCACGACTGTCTAATGTTTTTTTATCAGGGTTGTCATAAAATTTGCGGTGAATTCAAATCTTGCTTTAATTTTGGAGCACCCTTTTTACACATTTTGTTGATATTAATGTCAGTGCATATATACAGAATTGTGTCGACATATGAAATCCTTTTGAAAGCAAATGTTTTGTTTTAATTGAATCAAATAATCAAATATTATTTGGTGAAGAAAAACAAAATCTTTCCATATGTTGGTTTCCCTTCCTCACCCAATTTAATGGTTTCTCCAGAAAAAAAATTTCAATTTAAAAAAAATGTTTTCTTCCTCTTATACTTCAATGTTTGAAGTAAGCAAAGTCATAAAATTCATCATCTCATTTTTCACTGAAGAAAAACTTTTTGGCAATTAAAAATTTCTTTAGCAACCAACGCCAATGACATTCTTTTCATTCAAAAAAAGAAACAATCCAACACTGAGTTATTTTAAATTTTCTGAATTCCCCAGGAAATCAGTTTTACCCAAAAAAAAGTAAAAAAAGTAAAACACAAAATTCAATTTTCTTTAGCAAAAAGCCACAGAAACCGTATGAGTATCTATCTGTGTCTATTAATTTATTTTAATGTAATTTTATATATTTTCTTTACAAGATAAAGTTGTTAGAACTGATTAAAGGAGAAAATGGAGAAACGCTAATTCTTTTAAAATTTTAAAATAAATGTTAAAGAAAAGTGAGATTTCACCAGCGTTTATCTCTGTATGCGTCAAAATTTCTTTAGGGTGAGGTAACGAATGTGTTGGCAATTTAAATTTTAGCTTCCTGTTCAGTATAAAAAACACCTTTAATCCTGTATTTTCCTTTATATTCTTTTGAATTTTAGCTTTTTACATCTTTTTGCGTCTCTTAGTCCTTCAGACAGGCAGATAGAAAGTGAAGTTGTCAATATTTCACTATAAATGGTGTTGCCATACAATGTCATCATTAGGTAGTAAGATATAGTACTCGTAACTGCCTGAATATTATAGTACTAGTGATCCATGAAAAATAAAGCCAAAGCACGATATCCAATATTTACTTGTGTAGTTTGTTTTCTCTCATTTAAAAGTTTTGCATTACCGTCATAATGGTATAGTGGTTAGAGCGCTCGCACAAAAACTCAAATAGCCCAGGTTCGAATCCCAGCAGAGTAATTTTTCAAAATTATAATTTCAAAATAAGAGGTCCCCCCTACAAAGTAACCACTCCCCGACATTCCACTCTATTCCATCTTAGCCTTTGACAACGAAAAACGATTGACCAGAAGAAAAGCACCACCTATTGGGAAGTAGCAAATAACAGCTAAAAACCTACTTAGCGAAGGCACTCACCGCAATCAAGGGTGAAGGTATAACACTGGCCTTTGAATGCTCAAATCACAAATTTGTCTCATTCTTAAGGCGCTTAATAATATGTATAAGAAAAAACAAAATATATGTTCTGTTGTCATAATGTACTGTCCTTTTTATAAAAATTACAATACATTGCACAGCATTAAGTAGGGGACCAGGACCACTAAGTATTGGTCTCAAAAAAGAAAAAAAAAAACAAACAAAAAAGTACTGGACAGTTTGGCACAATAAATCTTCTTAATTCGCGTTTCCTTGACTAGTCTCCTGACTCCTCTTAAAATTAAATGAGTTAAATTTTTTTACACTAATTCTTTTGGCACGTAAATAATTCAATACCCACACTTATATTCATGTCAGACACGGCCGCTGGTTATAATAAACACACTGACCCATCGTTCTACATTCACTACTAATGGGAGTATGGAGCGTGTTTAATATTGGAATTTTTGGACTATATTCCAGCAAACCACTCTTGGGTCTAATGTGTGCACGCATCCTCATGCATAACGCTTTCAAAAATGTGGCCTAAAATGTAAACTTCAACGAATAAGTGTTGCCTAACTGATATCGAAAACATTTCATGTAATAGAATATTTTCTAACCAACGTAGCCCTTTATTGCTAAAAAGTAGCGGTACAATAAAGCAACAAATCCATTGTGTTCTTCCCGAAACTTAAATATTTTTAAAGGATTAAGTCTTCTAAGATCTCCTTTTTTAAAATTTATAATAATAAACATGTGTTGTATTGTTGTCTTAATAAATATTAGTAACCTATTGTATACTTATACTTAAAAAGAAACAGTCGGATATAACTAATTAGCAATGAGTGTAGACGACATTGAACATGAGGCATTGCTTTTATTTTTTAAAGTGAGACAATAGACGCGACCATATATCGCATATATCTTTGCTTCTCCGTCATATTATCTTGTTTTTTGTTTTTAAAATTGTCTTTTAGCAAAGTCTTTTTATATCATTGCTAATCACTCGTTTTCTGCTACTTTTAATTATTTATTATTTTTTAAAACACACATATGCTTGCCCGCATTTTGTTTGTCTTGGAAACCAAATCACAGTTTTTTTCGTTTTTCTTCCAAACAAGAAACATAAAGCCTTACAAAAAAAAGAAAATCATTTGGGTAATAAGTTAGTCATGCTTAAATTTATTTCATTTTGATTTTAATTTTTTCTCTAAATTTTTGTTGTTTTTATAATTTCATTTCATTTTGCTTATTTAGTAATACTTGTGCTACTGTTACCGCTGCTGAATATTCATCTTCATTGTCTCCTGTGGTGGTTGTCGTTCAAAATTATTTGGAAGAAAATTAAATAAATCCAATGCGGCAAATTAACACGCAAAACAGCGGGAAAATTAATGAAAATATCTACAAGAAAACATATATGTGTGAGTGTTTCGAAACAGTTATACTTCACATACATAGACAATATAAGACAGCAAACATGAAGTGAAATTTAATAACTAGCACTTAGGAAAAATTTTACACCTAAAGAAGAAGAATCTAAAATTTTTGCTTTAACTAATAATACCCGATGTTTATAAATTTGACGGTACCAAAGTTCAAATCAAGTTTGTAAAGTTTTTTTTTCTTCTTCATATTCTTAACTTCAAGAGCATAAAAAAGATTGTTAGTTTCAACGTATCCCTGTAATTGTTAAAGAAAATAATGCTTTCATTCAACGCTATGTAGTCACTTTCAAATCACATTTCGTAGTATATTGTTGTTTGATTTAGAAGTGAAAAGTGGGGAGAAAGTAAGTTACAATTTTTATAAGCAGAATTAGGACACTGAAGAAAATTTTTTACATATTACATATATACATAACTGGCCATTACCACCCTGTTTCAGAGTTATGGCTAGCTTCTGGCAGCACTCATGTTGTGTGTGTTAATTTTTATCCATGAGTACAGTACATGATCTACAGTTTAAAGTCGACTCCGAATGACAGATTTGAGAAACTTTTTCATGGCAATTAATTACTCCCAGAGCTTTTGCCAGAAGACTGCTGAGAGGTAGTCGCAGAAAGAAATAATTTTTTCATATTTCTTTTTTTCAAGATGTCAGAGCTGAGATTTGAATCCATCGCTAAAGACAATTTTTATGATTTCATATCTTTCACTTCAGTTAATCTTTAAAAATTAAAACAAATTACAGTTGAACCCGATTCACTTAGCCTGAGGACCGGGTTTAACACGATTTCAATTATCATTAAGCTTCTGCACAACCTGAATAACAGAAACCATAGGCATTCATGGTTTCAGCACTCCGCGATCCAGAAATCTATTCACGAATCTCCGTTCACAAGTCATCTTAGGCCTTATTTAGTTCGTGATTAAACACACTACCGTATAAGCTGGAATGTTTCGCAGAATTTCTATGTATCCAAAGCCTCGAAATTCTAGCCCTTATGCGATTAGTATATTCAAAATACTTCTCATGGCACACTTTTTTACAAAGACGTGCAGAGTAGATCACCCAATTATCTGTCTGTTATCCCTTCTCTCACCTTAGGTCAGTAAACAAGGACTATTGCAGTGTAGGTCTGGGGCATCCTTAAATGGAATTAAGGTGAGATCTCTGGGTCCCAGAGGGAGGGAAAATATCCGACGGATCATCAGCTGAAGAGTCCGGTTTTGTATAGTGCCAACAGAACGACGAATACTTCGGCCCTAATTTATTCATATTTGTTCTTATATCCGGCATGGATTTTTTTTTTGTTTTGTAATGGGGTAATTGGAAATGACCAAACGGCAAGAACCACCCCGTCTGGCAAAGCACAGCCCGGCATAAGCGAGCATGCCAGCAACGCCAATAGTCAGGCATCATTTCCAAGGCAAACGACCATATCGGCATCTAAATTCAAATTTATTTTGAAAATTTTCCTGACAGTACATTACAAGGCCTATCCTATGAATCATTTCAGATTCCAGTCACTATATTCTGCCAAAAAGGTTATAGCAAGCCCACCTATCTATTGTAACTTTTCCAACTACAATACGAAAGTAGGTCATCTATCTATAACGAAACCAGAGTAGGAAAATAAACAAAACTAAACGTTTGATCTCATTTTGTTGTGTTCTTTACAATGAGTAAAACAAAAATAAAACAGAAACAGTGAGAACGATTGTCCCATTTATTTTTTATATTGTTTTTGTTTTGAGTACTAAAAATACACTAACACAAATGTGCGTAGGTACAACAAAAAATGAATGAGAAGAAAAAGAAAAGAAAAGAGAAAAAGAAAAGAAGAAGAGAAAAAAGAGCAAATTATAGGAATGTAACGGAAAAACAAAGCAAGCACAAGAGTGGAAAGCTAATTGTTTTATTTGCGCTCTTTCTCATTTAAAAAGTATTTGTTTTTGTTTTGCTCTTGTACAATACCATTAAAAAAATTTTGAAAAGTCTATGACTTTCTTCTAATGTTTTCGAAATGTTTTGTTTGTTTGCCCACTCTGAACGAAACCCAGATAAATAGACTTTTCTACAAAACTCATTAACAATTTCCTCAAGAGTAATCGAACAAAGCTGAAAAGTCACAAAAAATTTTAAAGAACTGATTGTAAAAACAATACATTCAATTTTTTCAATTTCTTAAATACATTGCTTTAAAACACATTTCGCGAACTGTGCAGACACAAAAGTCAAAGGCACACATTTGTACACATTTTAATTATACACAAGTAAACAATCACACACCCATAAGCTAATACACATGAGAGATAACAATTATTGTTTCTATTTTCAAAGATGTAACCAAGGCAACCATTACAAGACGAAGAATAAGAAAATTGAATTTTATTAGCACCATATGAGTATGCGTATGTACATATGTACATATATATATAGATCCATATGTATATGTATGCATATTCATATATGTTTATATGTATTTGTAAACTTTTCAACCAATAGTAGTGTAGTAAGTTGCGTTTTGAATAGTAATATTTTAACTCTGAAGGAAACAGCAGCTGTTTATTATTTTTTCTTCTTCTTTTTTTTTTTTTTTTTTTTTTTGTTACGGAAAATGTAAATTTATGTCAAACATAAGAAAAGATACAATACTCACATACTTATAGTTACAGTTACTTACATAGTTACAGTTATCCTTTATTTGACTTTTATATTTTTAACTTTATTTTTATAATAATTTATATAAGTTGATAAATATATACATATGTATATACATACATATGTATGTATGCGTGTTACAATATCCAAAACAAATAAAATGTAAAATATTATTTCATTGACAGCCAATAAATAATTTGTTCATCTACTCACATACACGCGTACCCACATCAGCTTTTTTTACGGATTGTTTTGTTTTATTTCATTGTATAAATATATTTATTTATAAGTAAGAGTGAAAAATATCAATCGTTTTTAAGTTAATAGACAGATATGCCAGCCAACGCATTTTTAATTAGTTTTTATTCATCATCATGCACACACTCATACATATATGGACGTAATATTAAATGTTCGTAAGATTTACAGAAATTTTCGGTGATTAATAAATTACACAAAAAAATTTTGTTGTGGCCAGGTTTGTATATTAACGAACAATTTAAAGGTGTTTTCAGTTGATCATCATATTTGTTACTTTGAAGAGTTGTAAGAGTTTATAGAAAAAGAAGAAGAAATAGGTTTCGCCCAAAGCACATTAAAATAAAATTACAAAATTCAACAGTTTTATGATTTTTTATATATCTTGAATTTCTAATTGGAATCACTTATTAGTTCTTTATTTTGTAATTATATACTTTATTATATCGGTCTTGATAACCTAAAACATATACCTTAACGGATGTTAATTCTTATAAAGAAAACAATTTTAGGATCTCAGGACTGATATAATAGAGAGTAAGGCTTTAGTTAACTGAAGGCAAACTAAAAATAAAATTCTAATGACTAGATGATCATACCCACTGATGCAAGTCCATTGATTTAAAATAAAAATGGTCAGGTGTTAAACAAAATCTTCCAGACAAATAGGCAAAATAAACTATATTGGAAAATGGTCACTATATGTAACAGGAGAGGGAACTGATAAAATATTACACATTTTCTTTTAACGTGCGTTTATTATTGTACTATTTCTATCAGATTACAATTAGCATTCGGAACACAAAAACCATTATTTTCTTAATATAGGCTTTCTAGCCAACTTTACCTTTCACATTTAGTCTACAGTAATCAACCAAAAATTACAGATGACGACATATAGCAGTTAAGTGTAAAGTAAAGTTACATAAAAAATAATCTGCAATTAACACAAATTTGCAGTTTTTAAAGCAGACCGGTAGTCCTCAGTTTAGGAAACTATTGCATTCGTTCTAACACCATACAAGTATCTATCTACTGTATTATAGATTAATTTAAAGTATACATTAAAAAAGGCACCGAAAATTGTTACTTCGTTTTTTTTATATACATATATCCCAAAAAAATGTATTAAGCCAAAAAATATATATAAAATTAATTAATAATAATTATAATTAATTTTAATAAAATTCGAACTCGGATTTCCAGCTAATTCAACAAAAATATTTTTTGTCGTATGCCTCCGGTGACGTTTTCTAGTCTAGTCGCTGTCCAATAATATCGGTAAATAGAACAAAAGATGAGAATAACTATTATTAAAACTATAATTAATTTTAATAAAAAAAAAACACACCACGACCTATAAGTAATATTTAAGAGGAATTAAAAATAAATCATACGCCAACGTAAACTGAAAAATACAAACAAATATACCCCCAAATGAATGGAAAATGAAATACGTATATTAAGGGCTTAATTGACATATATTCCATAGAAATTTGCAATAATATTTGTGAATACGACATATATATTATTTTATATAAATTACTGACTAAAAATATGAAAGACTAAGTGTAGCGTTATAACAAATTTCATTTGCGTCTAATCTAGGAATGATTACAACAATGTTGCATATTGTAAATTACATTCGAACCAATGCGAAAAATCATCAAAAATACCTTAATCTATTTAAAGTTAGAATAATTTGAATTGAGTTTTTCATTTCCAGTATAGTTATGACCCAAAAAAAATTTGGAGAATTAGAATTGATAGAGACCCATGAAGTTCTATCTCTACAATTTAAATATACGTCTGTAAGTCGACACTAATTACTGAGTTTTGGTAATCGAAATATCCTGAACTAAAAAGCGCTGCTTGAGGAATTATTTTAATAATGAGAACAAAGTTCAAAATTAATGAAATTTAAATATTGACCAGTATTAACCAACTAACCAACATCTCAAAGAATTACTGAGAACTGCTATCATCAGATAGTTACCAAATTTAAAAAAGTATCAATAGAATTAAGACAAATAAATTTAATTTAATGCTATTGAAGGGGAGTATGCAAAAATGGGTCTGGCGGTAAATGAGAGCAAGACAAAGTACATGTTGTCGACGAGTAGGGATATTGAAAGCATCGGCTTCCAGGTTACAGCTGGCAATTATACATTCAATGTGGTCAAGGAGTTCATCTACCTTGGCACCGCCATTACCAGCAAGAATGATGTAAGCCTGAAGATTAAACGAAGAATCACCCTGGCCAACAGGTACTACTACGGTCTCAGTAGGCAGTTTAGTTACAGAGACCTCTCTGGTGCGAAAAAATTAACACTCTAAAAGTCGCTTATTCTCCCGGTGCTTCTCTATGGTGCGGAAGCATGGACGCTGTCTTGTGCCGATGCAGCGGTCCTCGGGGTGTTCGAGAGAAAAGTTCTTCGTAAGATCTTTGGTCCTCTAAGGCATGGCGATGAGTTTCGCATTAGAACCAACCATGACCTGTATGAGCTCTTCTTTGATGTAAGCGATTAACATCCAGCGGCTACGCTGGCTCGGCCATATTGTTTTTCTGCAGCGAGAAAAGTTTTTGATGCCATGTTTATGTTGGAAGGACCAAGTTAATAAAGCCCTGTCATCAATTGGTGTGACCAACTGAAAAAGGCGTGCGCTTAGCAGAGACGCCTGAAGACTAGTATTAAGGCAGGCCGAAATCTGTTAAAGTTTTGTTATGCCATTAAAGTAAGTATGTAAGTAAGTATGTTTAATTCTGATTATATAAATACAATATGTGAGGTGTACTTATTTTGTACTTTTAGTTTTGTAAATCTTCTTCATAATATCTGTAAAAAAAAGTTTGTAATACCAACCTGCATATTTTTTAAATACGTTTTTATATATAACATTTAAACTTCCACATGTTTTTGCCGATTGTAGAGGTAGTTTTGTGAAATATTTAACGGATTAAACGAATCCCCTTATGGGAATATAACAATCTAATTAATTTACATACAGGCCTCTCTTTGAAAACCCAATGTACGAGTATGTCCTTAACAGCATAATTCCCTAATAAATTGATTTCTTTTTTAAACATGTTTCTTAAAAAAAAATTTTTTTCTATATCGTCCTTATATGCCACACGTTGTGCTACACAAAGTCGTATTTCATCATATAAAATTTATAATTTTTTCCCCCTCTTTTTTTTCGCTCTCATTCATGTGCGTTAATATGCGTTTTATAATAAATTGCTTTGGTTGGTTGGTTTTGGCTTGGCTTGGTTTTCCACTCTGCCATATTTTAGTGTTGAAAGAATTTTAATTAATTTTTTAGCACAAAAGTTTAGTTTTATAATTAGTTTATGAAAAAATGTAAATTAATTACATTTAAACTGTCAATCACGTTATTATTGCAACAAAAAAAAAAAGATTAAGTTCCTAATAAAGCCATTAATTTGTAAAATAAAATGTAAATAAAGTGGGAGTATGTTTTCAAACGCATTTGATTTTTAATCAGTTTTTCATAACACAGATGGAGTAATTTTGTAAAAAAAGACTTTGTTCAGCAAATAGTGAAATTTTTAGGTTTTTTAAAAGGCAAATTTATGCATAAAGCCTAGTTTTAAAGATTTATTCCTGTACTCTTTAAAACTACTCACTTGAGACCAAGTTGACTCAATAATTTAAAAGTTAACCTTTAAAGTTGCAGACCTTATTATTCAGAATATTTTATAAATAAATATAATTAAAGAAGACCCATATTTTAAAAAATCTTGCGCAAAATTAATTTTATTTAAAACTTTCAAAATAAGAAAAATATACAAACATCTTTAAATAAAATAAAGGTTTCTAGTTTGTCATTGAATCCATAAAATCTTTGTTTTAACTTTTATTTATAACAACAACAAAAAAATAATAACAAAGTGTGTATAAAGGAAAAGATAAAATTTAATTTAAATAAAATGAATGTAGTTTTTATGCAAAGAAAAAAAGGCACAAAACAACAACAGGAGCACTAAAGAAAAAAAAATAAGATGTGATAACATCTTTGAAAACTTGTTACAATTTTCAACACAACTGTTACACAATGCACTTCAAAAATTCTTACAATCCCGCATACCGCTTAATCATGTCCTACTCTTGTGCTCTCAAATACAATTTCATTTGAAATATTTAAATGAAAAATAGGCAGACAGGCAGGCAAAACTAAATGTAAGAATTGTGGGTTTTTTTTCTTTTTTTTTGTGTGGATAGAACATGTCGAAAAAAGGCAAAAAAAAAAAATAAAAGAAATTACAATTTATTTTTTAAAATATTATAGTTGTTGTTCTTTCACACATAGAAGTATACACACACGCACAGTGACAAATTTGACATAAAATCATATTGAATTAAAAGTAACAGAAAGAGAAAAACTTACACACTCACTCAAATAGTTTAGTGCCTATACAATCAAACATACAGTGTACACATATACACTGACATACCACTTTTAATGTACATTCTCTTTTATGGAAATACTAATACATTTACATTTTAAATAATACGTTCAAACAATACAAGTATGTTTTAAAACTACAGATTAAGATATTCAAACTGTTTAAGCAGACAACGATGACAATGAAGATGACGATGATGAAGATGGCAGCTACGAAGACATGAGAAACTACTTTCAACAGAATACAAGCGAGAGGCATGTCAAAACTTTGACGACATTAAAAGCGAACCTCCAACTTTAAACTAACGAACTTGTAACAAAAAAAATATATTTTATATATACACATACACTCTAGCATATGCTAACATTTACTAACACTTTAATAAAAGCATTAAGATTCTACTTATAGTATAATACACACACACACAAACAGACAATGTCTTAGACACATGGTATTACACATCACAATTGTAATGTTAACTAAAGAAAATGCCAAGAAAAAATGGTCGAAAGAAACATGAAGAACGTTACCCAAAAAGGTTTATGGCTCAAAAATTACTGAAAATTCTTTTGCATCTTTAAGTAATTTTTATTTCACCATATAGACTGAAACTTAAAACTTTAAGTTATCATTTGTTTCTATATTTAAATTACGTAAATTTAGATTCCACTCAGAAAACCCAAAATATTTCCAGAGATGGAATTGTGATATAAGTTTAATAGTAACAAAAGGCTATGAATTAAAACGACATGTCAGGGTTACGGCCTAACTTCACGCAGGGATCATGTTGTGTGTGTTAGTTTTTATCCATGAGTACCGAAACCTACAGTTTAAAGTCGACTCCGAACGACAGATTTGAGAAGCAATCAATTACTCCCAGAGGACTTCTAAGAGGTAATCGCCGAAAGAAAAAAATTTCATATTTCTTTTTTTTTCAATTCAAGATGTGAGAGTTGTGATTTGAACCCGGCGCTATTGTCTTAGTAAGCCAACACACTAACCACAATACTACTGCGACTACAAAAACGACAAAGTGTTGAATTTTTAAGAAACATTTTTAATTAAAAAACCAAATAATGGGTGACGTTCCCATTTTTAAAAGAAAATCATCTCAATCAACACTAGAGAAATATAAATGTTAGTAAAAAAAACAAACAAAAAATAAGAAATAAAATGTAAAATTTGGAACCTACAACACTAAATCATGTTCAGCATATTTTAGCAAAAGAAACAGATTTTTAGCGAAACACGAACACGAACAAGATTTCGTAGACGAAATGAAAAAATATAATAAAAAGGGAAATATTTTTTTTTATTATTTTATTTTCTTTTTTTTTTATTAAATAAATATTTGGAATAAATCTGAGGAATTTAAAATTAAACAATTTTGCGTTAAACCGCAGTGGTTTGTGGTAAAAATAATAATTAAATAGCAAGAGGGAGAGAGAGAGAGCGAGGTAGAGAATGTGCTTTACACACAGTTGAGTATTAATTAATATTAGTTTAAAACGAAAGGGGGAGAAGAAAGTTGTCAAATAAATTGAATTTTAAAATTTGAAAAATTTATCAGACAATTTTTTTTTTAATTTTTTATATTAAATTTTTTAAATAAAAATTTAAAAGTGAAAGATAGGCGGCTATTTAGTAAGTGAGTAAATATTCTATGAACATACAGTGCTCTTGGTAGCAATACTCTATTACTGGACTTGTAATCGTAGACTTAGGTAGACTGAGTTTTTTATAGTTTGCTTTTAAATGCTTAAACCTTTAAAAATACAAGACAATGTCAGCCTTGATAAAAATGACCTCCTTTTGCTGAATTTAAAGAAATAGACTAGTGGTCATATCAAAACAATGGGGCAGGCACATTGCATCGTACACAAATACTTAAATTTAAAAAGACATTTCGTACTATTACATAAAAGTCATCAATCTCTCCATGTGCTTTCAACTGAAAATCATATTAAGAAAAAACATGATACAGGCAAAGCGATAGTTCAGGTGCAGCACTAACTATCATCTGCAATTAATGCTAGAAAAGCATGGTATTTTACCACAGATTTGTAGTATTTGTTTATTTAGAGTCTTCAATGCTCTTCAAGATATTGAATTAAACGAAGCCAGTTGTACCAGCTAAAAAAGCCATATCGTCGGAAGAATTAAAGAACGCTATTACTGACAAAAAATCGAAAATACGTTTTTTAATCATTTTTATCAGAAAAAAAAATACGCGTCGATTGGTCCCATTTCCAGATTTCTATGCTGAAAGGTAATTCACTTATGCCGTCTGCCATTTGAAAAATACCAGTGTCTTCTTTCTACTTTCATACAGGTTTTTTGGCCCTGGTGAACATTGAATGTTTTGTCAGTTACAGCGTTCTTAATTCTTGCGACGATATCTAATGTGATGATCAGTATTTAGAAAAAGAAAAGTACAGCCAAAATAAGCAACTGCAAAAACAATACAAGAATCCTCACCACTAAACTATAACTACTATAACAAAGAGGAAGTTGTTCCCGAGGAGAAAATATTGGCAACTAACTCTTAAGCAACCTCAGAATATGCTACAGTAGACTAATCATTTACTTAGTTGAGAAGAATATAACCAGATTCTCAATTGTAAATAGAGTTTTTTTTCCCGGGGTTTTGTGTTTCCCGGGAAAGCGGGAAATTTTTTTTAATTTCCCGGATAAAAATAGGACCTAGAAGTAATGTGAGATCAAAAACAAAATATAACACTTCAACTATTTAAAACAATTAATAGTTTTATGCCCGTATTCATAAACATTATTTTAGGCTTATTAACGGTTTATTTGACATATTTCTATGCAATACTTGTCAAATAAACCTAAAATACTTTTTAGAATACGGGCATTATAATATAAGTTAATAGTTCTATATAAAATCGAAAATCAAAACATAAAAATTAAATTTTTATAAATAAACATATTATTTGTTTTTTGGTTTAAAAAAAAATTTTTTAATACACTGAGTGCATTTATAGACTCATCCGAAAGTCTATTTCTTATTTTATTAACAAATTGTCCTGCTATCGAAAAAACTCTCTCACTTTCTACTGAAGTTGGACGTATAGATAAAAGTGCTTTAAACAAATGCTCAATAGTTTGAGTTCTTTGGCAACTTCCTGCAAAAAATTTCAATTCTTTTTTTATAGAGACCTTGAATTTATTTTGGAGGTAGGTTGAGTACCTCAGTTTTCGTCTCCTATGGCTGCATTTAAGACTTCTGCAAATGTTTCTTCTTTTGCAGCGGAAAATTCTTCAACCTCATCAAAAGTCTCAACTTCTCCGAAATTCACTAAAGAGTCGATTATAAAAATTTTCAGCATATCCAACTAGCAAGTGCTTAGAAGCATAAGAAAACGAACTATGTTTATGATCACTGTTAATAAAATTTGGATCTTTTAAATATTTTACTAGAATGTACAGTTTATTGTCTCTTCTTCTATCTATCCGTTGATGCAGAGCCTGAAACATTTTTTCGCCAAGAATGGAAGGAATCGACTGAATTTCTTTACATAAGGTGTTAAGTATGGCATCAGCTGTTAAAATGTTTGTATCACGGCTACTTAACTTCTCCACTGCCAATTTTATAGGTTTTAAAACTTTAACCATGTTGTTTAATGGAACTATATTTTCCTCAACCCATAGTTCAGCCATTTCTAAATCAATAAGGCTCTTTTTTATTGAATTTTTTATGAGCAGAAACTTTTCTATCATTGGTACTAACGAATTCCAACGAGTTACAATATCTAATTGGAGACATACTTCCTTCTTGTGTTCTGCGACAACATATTTTTGAAGTATAGCATTTTTTGTTGAACTTTTTTTTTGAAAATTTTGATAATACGACGTGTCTGAGCCAACACGTCTTTGTAATTACTATTTAATCACATATACTTAATTTTTTTCCCGGGATCCCGGAAAAAAAATCCCGGGAAAGCGGGAAATTTTAACAATTGAAATTCCCGGGAATTCCGGGGACGGGATTTCTCGGGAAAAAACTCTAATTGCAAAGAACCACAAAAATTTTTTGTGGTAGCCTATATGCTATAATGGCACATTAGGGTATAAAGGGTGGCAAAATCTGCCTTTTTCTGAATGTAATGGAGACTATAGTATATTTTGTGGAATGCTTTTTCTCTTTATGACATCATTTTGCTTTATAACAAACTCATTGAACCAAAAATGAGCCTCATCGCCGTTTGTCTACAGTATCAATATATCCATTAATCTGCTTCGGCTTTTTTTTATAGAAATATTGTACACCTGCTCCGACATCTTAAAAAAAAAGAAATATGAAAAAAATATTTCTTTCGGCGACTACCTCTCAGCAGTCTTCTGGCAAAATCTCGGAGATAAACTGATTGCCATGAAAAAGCTTCTCAAGTCTGTTGTTCAAGGTCGACTTTAAACTGTAGGTCCCTGTACTCATGGATAAAAATTTACACACACAACATGAGTGCTACGAAAAGCTAGGCCGTAATCCTGACACAGGGTTGTAAAGGCCAGTTATGTATATATGTATGTAAGTATTGTACATCTGCATTTAAAATACATCAATCCGCAGCTATCTATATGAATATAATTTTGTTGAGCCAAATTGTATGGATAAAACATCTAATCAGTAAGCCTTTTGGCAACAAAACTATGGATATGTAATGCTATCGTATTTATAATTCCTTTAACAGATGGATATAAAGGAAGTGTGAGTAGTGTACATACCGAGTCCGAATTGTTGCAACTGACAACGACTCAATATATTTGAAACTTTATCCATACTTTCATTTACATTCTTTATTAAACAAAGTTCTCTGATGTTTTGTTGATATTTCATTAATTCGAGAGTATGTTGTCTTAACCTTATTTACAGCTAGAAGGATGGATGAATGAATAACAAGTTGCTTAAATGGAACAAGTTGCTTCAAAGCAAATCTGCATTAATTGACAGCATCAATTATGTATCAATCTATTCCCAATCAATCTATGATATTGTCAATGTTACATACATACATACATAACTGGCCTTTACAACCCTGTGTCAGGATTACGGCCTAGCTTCTCGCAGCACTCATGTTGTGTGTGTGAATTTTTATTCATGAGTACCGGGACCTACAGTTTAATGTCGACTCCGAACGACAGATTTGAGAAGCTTGTTCATGGCAATTAGTTACTCTCAGAGCTTTTGCCAGAAGACTGCTGAGAGGTAGTCGCCGAAAGAAAGAAAGAAATATTTTTATCATATTTCTTTTTTTGAAGATGTCAGAGCCTGGAATCGAACCCAGGACCCATGTCTTAGTAAGCCAACACACTAACCACTAGACCACGGCGACTACAATGTCAATGTTTACTGATTAAAAATCTAAAGAAAGAAGAAAACAAAATAAAAAGCACTCAAAAAATTATCATAATGCTTTAATATTTCACAAATTTTAGTTTAAAAAATCGACATTTTTTGTTACTTTTAATTCTAATTTTCAATTAAATTTTAATGCGATAGAGACTATTACCTCATGTGTAAACTTTTTTTTTAACTTTGCATGGCAACTAAAGAAGTATGCTGGAAAACAAGGATATCCTTTATATAACGTGGCTCGTTTTAGAAATTTAATTCTTTTCATTACTAAAGTTTTTCTACACTCTGAATTCAAAAGTATATACAGTGCGGCTCAAAATTAACTGAACAAACGCCAGGCATATACGTACATATGTATGTGTTTCAATTTGGTAATAAATTCCTTTCAAATAAAATATTTTTCTTTTTAGCCAATATTTTCTGTCTTCATTATGCAAACAAATGATCTTCAGTTTTGGTGGCAAACCTCGTATTACACAAGTAACTATAGACGAGGATGTGTGACTATTTGGCAGCCTAAATTACGAACAAATTGCTGAAATCAAAAATTATGGACCGAAAAAAACATGTTGTAATCCTGCTATATAAAGGATAACGACGAAATTCTAATAAATAATAGCAAAAGATTGTGGCTTAAAGTTTCTCAACCACCACCACCTATCCACTCTCTTCACACTTGTACTCACATAACATACTTACACTCTTAAAAGGAAAGACATTGAAAACCAAATTACCAAAAACAAAGAAAAAACGAAAACAACAAAAGAGAGATAAACGTACTGGCTTTTCACAGCTGCCATTTGTAGGATCCCAACAAAAGGGAGAAGAGAAAATATTTTTTTTTTCTCAGCCCATTACGGCTCGACAGGACTAAGTTGTGTCTCTGTCTCTTCTTTACAAATTCAATTCAATTCTATTCTATTTATTATGAAAGATTTGTGGTAAAAAGGCAAAAACATAAATTATAAATGGCTTCAGGATTATTATAATGCCAACGAGAAAGAAAAATTAAAAAAAAAGCGAAACTCTCTCCCATACATTAACACCCACACACACATACACTGTTTAAATCACCTAAACAGACAGATAAAAATAGGAAACAGACGTTATTTTTTTTCAAAAGATATTTGATGACACACTAGGCAATATCATAATGTCGCATACACACACATACAAACTAACTGATGTTGCTATACATATACACGTGTACAATGTACATGTGTATTTGCAAGTATGCATTTGTTATAATACGGTTGTATAATTCTTTTTTTTAACTCAATAGCACCTTAACGAAATATTTTAAAGGTGAATTTAATGTGATTTTTTCGTCATTTCTAAAAACAAATAAAATTTTCTCAACCATTTGAAATTACAATAAATATAGTGTTATTTTTAAACCCAATGAGATTCAAAATTATAAAGAAAAACAACACAAGAACCAATTTTGAATTTAAACATTTTCTATTCGCAAGATATACTATACATGGATTTAACTTTTTAAAATGGTTTTTGGCATACACCTACCTAGGGTAGACAATAAACTATTCGGTGAGAAATACACGTACTCCACCTTTTATATTTATTTAAGCGATAGAACAGAGAAATGAATCGATACAGTCGAATAAACAACTACCGATCAAAAAGTTTCAAAGTAGTCTTTGAAATATGGCTTCTTACAAGAGAATAGTATTCCATCTTCAGTCGGATTATGTTTTAATTACTGAGAATATTAAATGTGGTAGAGGATTTCTGTTTTAAGTAATCGTTACATTTGAATACCTTTAACTACACTCGATATAAATTATTCACAATTAATTCTCATGTCGAATACAACAAAGTGTACGATTTATCAATGCCTACAGTACCCATGGTCAAATGTGATAAAGACATAATCGCCTGTGTGTTAGAAAACAAGCATTGAGTCTATCTTAAACACACGACTCTACTCAGAGATTGTCAACAGATCATTTTTGACAGTGTCATTCACCTCAATCTCTAAAAGTATTAACGTAAGATAAATAAATATAAGTGACAAATAATGCTGTCCTCTGCTAAAGAATTAAGAGCGAATAATGCTACCAGAGTGCAAACCACACTATACTGACCCTTCTTCTGCATGCAATAGGGTCTGTAGGATCTGTTGTTGATTACTTTCATTGTTTATTAACAAACCTGTTGAGCTTATCGCTAAACAAAATTTGAATTGATTTCCAACGTTATTTCTTATGTGACTAATTTTTGAAGATTTAATCTATTTTTGATAATTTGCAATAGCTGAGTGTTCTCAAATATCAAAAAGTGAGGGTAGTATGACAGTTTTTCAGCAATTAACCATTAAGTTCCATTGGGCTTAAACAACGCTGTGATAGTCAAGTAAGAAGTGTTGGGCGGTATTTTAGAGTAGTTTGAATAGGGAGGTCGTGGTATTTATAGTGGTAGAGCGCTCGAACAGAAACTTATACGACCGAGGTTCAATCCCAGCGAAAAACAAAATTATAAAAATATTTGCACTTTTTCAAATTATAATTTAAATAAAAAATCAATTTAAAAAATTAGACGTTCACCCCTCCCCCCTCCCCTCTCCCAGAAGTCCATCTTCAAGAAACCACTCCTTGACATTTCCAATCTATTCCACCAGAAACCAATGATCAGGAGTACAGCGCCACCTTCTGGGAAGATAACAGATAATCTACTCACCATTCACATTCAACATCCACCGACAGATGAGGCAATTGCTGTTTGATCATTCAAGGGTGAAGGTATAACACTGCCTCTTGAGTAGTCAAATTGACAGCAACTTGTCTGATCAACAAAAAGGCGCATAATATACAAATATCCATTAAAAATATCTATCTATCAACCATCTTCACATTCCAATACAATGCACTGCATAATAGAGGTTTACCCCTGATTATTGGTCTTTGGTTACTGTTACCAAAGCAGTACTTCCACCAAAATGTGGTAAATCTCAAGAAATACCAGAAACTATAAATTTATTCTGCACTCAAAAAATTATGTAGGTAAATTCAACTGAAAAAACATTAATAACAAATGAAATTACAGTTAAAAAACGGACCAAGAACTTTTCATTTAAAACAAATGAGCTTGTAAGTTATTTTTAAATGCAAATTTTTTACCTACCAAATTACGTAAAATCAACTGATTATTCTTTTAATTTAACTAAAAAAACCAAACTACAAAACATTTGAATTTACTGTTTTATCATTCAATTTAACAAACTAAAATTTACCTACATAATTCGTAATAAATACGGTTTTTTTAGTTATTTTAACCAACAAAATTTTACCAACCAAAACTCTAAAAATTACTGTTTTTTCATTTAATTTTACTATCAGAATTTTACCTACAAAAACTGTGGAAATTACTGTTTTTTCATTTGTTTTAACTACAAAAAATTTAACCCCCAAAAAAGTTAAATAAACTGTTTTTTCATTTATTTCAAATATTTATTAGTATTTATACATCTATACAATTAGTTAATTCATTCAAACGGAATTCCACACACTGTTTCCATTTCTGAATTCTCTGTTCCTTATCTTGGAAGTTATACTTAAGGAATGATTTTATTTTGCAGACATCTTCCTCTGAAAAATATTAATATATTGTAAATATTTAGATTAAAAGCTTTTAATTTTTAATATAAGACATTAAATAGTTGTATTACCATTGCCAAGAAAAGAAACAGATTTTTCAATATATTTTTGTGACTTGCTATTATGTTTTATGCTGCTTTTTATAATGTTTTGATACCTATAAAATCGTTTACCTTTTGCTCTTTGGTTCTTTTGCTTTACAAAGTAAATTTCCTCTGCTTCACTTGGAAAGAGTTGTTTAATTTGAGATGCGGGATTTGGTTACTTGCTTGCAATTATATTTTGTTAAAGAAAAGTTTGTACGCAAATTTTATCTGAAATTTAAAGCATTTACGACTGTTGGTGACATTGACATACTCCTTTAACTCTTTATTTTTCATTTCAAACATAATATTAGAAAAGTTTCTAAAAGGCCATGATGATTTCAGAACGGTTCGGTAATGCGTCCAGAAGTGATGTTTTGGCTTTAATGTTTCACCACATATTTGCAAGAATTAAGAAACATTTTTTCGACACAAGTGAAATTACTGGAGGTGGATATGTAATGAAATCCTTTTCAAACAAAGCATTCCGCCATACTATAGATGTTTATGAAAAATGTTGTTAACTGTTTAAAATTTTTTTTAATAAAACTTGTTATTAAAAGATATACATATTGCATTATGGTATAATTCTGTTTAGTCTATACAAAAAATTGATAATTATATTATTTAATAAATTCTTTCACAAATATTTGCAATACTTACCAAATTTTATTATATTTTAGTTGAAAAATATGTGTTTTTTTCACTTATTGATTAAAACGTCTTGTCAATTTGAAAATATATTATAATATATATGTATATATATCAGCGATTCCTTTGATTTCTTTTATTTGTTGCACAGCAAAAAAAAAAAAAAAAATTACTCATACTGAAAAATCGTTATTTGTAGTTAAAAAGTTTCAGTTTTACTTTAAGTAAAAAACAACCGAATATTTTAACTGAACGGAAAATTCGTTATTTTTTCGGGGTAGATTTTTAAATAACTGTTTAAAATGTTAAAAAATAAATTCGTTTGTACAATAAATACTTTTTCATTATATTTTAACTGTAGGGAAAACTTTTTGAATAACGTTCAATCAGTTACTGTAAAAATTGGTTGAGTGTGGTGATTGTGCATTAAAAAACCTAAAAGTTTTTTTACCCACATGAACGCGGCCAGAGTTTTCTTTTTCTTAATGGTGGCAATAAATACTTTTTTATGAATCTTGTGCATATCCACCAAATAAGAGTTTATCAATGATTAATGAAATCATTAATGAAATCAACCTCAACTAGTTACACATTATTTTGGTGTAACACGAATGTAACAGGTGGTTGTCATACAACGGTAGCGGTCCAAAGACCTGATTAATATTCGTTTTGCTAAGAAAGAGAAGATTTAGAATATTAAATTCAACTCTTTATCTAATACTTAGTGTTCAATGAAAATGCTAGAATTTTGAAAGAACTTCCAGTATTTTTCGTTGGATATTTAATTTCAATATGAAGTGAAAACTACCCCATTTAGGATCTCTCAAAGTCTGTGTTTGTATACTTGTGTAAATGTTTCAATTTTTAGGAACAACGCAAGTCCAAAAGTAACAAGTTAAAGAAAATAACAACGATTTCATCCAACGCAGAAAATGTCTTCTATCCATCAGTCCTCTCAAATATTCACGCCATAGTTTTTTTACATTTCTTTCTCTGCCAACGATATTATGCAAGAAACTGTCAAAATTTATGTCATGCATTTTAATTTTAATTTCACAAAGTTTCATAGCAGCGAAAACATTTTTTTGTTTTTCTTTGTAATATAAAACTTACAAATTACAATAATTTTTATATCCTTATTAAGACTGCTTATCCTTTTGTAATATAAAAATCAATTTTTATTAATATTGGCATTTACCATATATTTTTGTCTCTCTGTTGTTTTTTTTTTTTCTTTTTTTTTTTTGCTCTTGTAAATACGAGTATTATTTTAATGATTATTAAGATTTTTATTCTTATTTCCATTATAATCATTGACATCGTCAATGTCCTCATCATCATTATTATAATCATTTTCATGGATTTTAATTGCTATTCATTTAAATATATTGCTGTTATTAAAAACCAACTGTTCCTATAAATGTGTCTCTTAAAAGTTTTCTTAAAAATGTTTTCTATCTTTGCACTGGGGGAATAAAGGAAAAACATATATAAAAAAACAATCCTGTGTCATTTATTGTCTCCCACTGGCAATGCGGGTGTGTGTCTGTTTGTGATTTTATGCGGTTAAATTGAGCCAATTTACGGAAAGAAATGAAGACAAAAATTCTTTACCACACAAAGTTTACTTGCAACGAGTATCAACATCACATGCTGCAACATCTGCTGTGGGGTAAGAAAATGTATTTTTTTTTTCTTCTTCTTGTTCTTTTTCTTGTGTTTTTTTTTTTTTTTTTTTGTAATGATCAAAACTTTTTCTTCTTTTCATTGGCGTATAGAGGGCGACTGAGCAAACGATACATAAAAAGAGTTGGGTGACATTTGGCGAAATGAAAAAAGAAGAAAAAGTAGAACCAAGGAAGTGTTTGGAAGATTAAAGTTCTCCTAAAAAGACCTATATTAGATAGAAATATGTAGGATCTGGTTTAGTGTATAGTTTTTTCCAGCTGTTTAATTGCAAGCCATACCCGTTCTTCATTCAAATACTTCAGTTTTATGACTTTCAGCAGACTAAAGCATTAAACACATAGACGACAGCAAGCAGCAGGCAGCAAGTTGTCAAAATTAGAATACACACGTTTATATGGGAACGATTATTTTAAAGGCAGCACAGCAAAACCCTAGACAAAAACCTTTGCTGCTGCTGCCCAACTTAGAATAATTTCTATTTTTGAGGCAGCAAAAACTGATTAGTGATGCTAATACAATATAAAATTTCAAATAAAAACGACATAAAAAATATTTTTTATCACAATGAAAAAAAAATTTATTTATTAATAAAGATAATAACAATTAATAACTTTTAGCATTACAAGTCGGTATTTATTTAATTAAATTTAAGATTTTAGAGTTATGTTTGGTGTCCCACAACGATCAATATGCATTGTTATTAAAAATACATGGATAATATGATGGGAAATACGAGGAAGTGGTTGAATGAATAACTAACTATGTTATGTCTTGTAACAAATATGCAAATCTGTGATGCACCAAATTATCTTTCTGATCAGGGGATTCATTTGGGAGATAGGCAGCCGTACCAGAATTCACAGTATTTCAGAATTCATCTTGTAAAATCAACGGCTAAGCAAAAATCATTATTTTCCAATTATAGCCAAAAAATTTGAGATTAGGCCAAAATTTTAATTTTTTTAAAGAGTATGTATACAACTAGCAGAAAGTATATTTTGTTAATGAGTTTTGTAGTTTTTTAATATAAACAAATTAAAATAAAAATAAAATATATATACATTTTAAACCAGCGATTTTATTTTTGTGGTTTCGTACACTTAAAAGTGGTATCACTGAAATATATATTTCAACAACAAACACATGTTCATTATTTTATTTGTTTTTTTATTGTTTTGCTGTTGCTGCCTTCAAAATATTTAATTAGCCGACTGCATGGCAGCAAATATTGTCGGCTGCATTTGCTGCTTGCTGTCATGCTGCTTGCTGTCGTCTATGTGTTTAATGCTTAAGGCAGCAGGATTTTAAACAAAATATTAATTTTAAATTAACATGAGTCACGTAGTTGACGAGCTCACCTATGGCAGGATTAATGCCCACTTTTCGTCTGCCGTAAATACAGTTTATCTTCCGATGCACTTACAAAAAAAAAATATAAACTATTTAGACTTATTTTAGACTAAACAGCGAATATTCAGTCAAGTTTATACTTTAGAAGTTCAAACTTAAGATTGTTTTACAATTAGCTGGCAAATTTTCTAACTACTTAAGTGCAGTCTAGGCAGGAATCGTATAGTTTTACAAAGATTGTTTTATGATTACGCAGCTTTTCATTCCTTAGAAACAAGACAGGGGATTTTACCGAGTCAATTCTAGTAGAATGAAAATTTTGTTTAACAACTTTTGTCATGGTTTTTGAGATGGTGTTTTATTGTTTCGCAAGGAAGGTTTTACTTTTCAAAACAAAAATAAATTTTTAGTTCCTTTTTTTAATAAATAGAGTTTTGCTTTGATCCGTTAAAATTGAAATTTGTCACACAACTCTTAGGCCCATTATTACAATTTTCTCTTAGTTAAAGGAAGAATTTTATCAGACAGATATATTCCTTTTTGATATAACAAGTAAACTTTAATCTAAAGTGACCGATAGAGTTATTGGGAAGATTGCCTTAAAGTGTACTTTTAATAACAGAAAGCTTATTATCTGTCTGATAAAGCATTACCTTCAACTAACGGCGAGTTATAATAAGGGGTCTTAAAGTACTGAGTAATTGAAGTATTGAGTACCCAAAAATTACTACAAATATTTGATACTCAGAAGCCATTGCCCCATATTTTGTCATTACTATTGTGATCGCCGTAGTCTAGACAATAGATCCGGGTTCAAGCACACTTGACAAAAAGAAATTTGAAAAAATATTTCTTTTGGCGATCTTATCTTAACCGTCTTCTGGTAAAAACTCTGACAGTAACTGATTGATATGAACAAGCGTCTTAAGTCTGTCGTTCTGAATCGATGTTAAACTGTAGGTCCCGGTACTCATGGATAAAAATTTACGCACATAATATGGGTTCTGTGAGAAGCTTGGCCGTAACTCTCAAAAAGGGTTGTAGTGGACAATTATGTATATACGTATTGTGTAGAATATTCACCGTAATTCTAAACTCAAATTCCCCCGGAGCTTGATCCCTTTGCAATTTTTACAATTTAATTTATATCGGAAAGATCAAAGAGGGAAAAAAACTCCCGAGGTTATTTTATTTAGAATTGGGCTGATTATTTAGATTAACTTGGTCGACTTATTTAAACTTAAGTTAGAAAAAATTAAAGAAAATATGTTTTGCAAATACCTCTTTATTGGAAAACAAAACAAATTCTAAAAATAATTCTTTAAAATTTTCCAAAGTAAATAAAAAAAACCAATTTGCAAGCTGAAGTTTATTTACTGTTTAAAAATGTTCCCAAAACCATATGAATGAATTACCTGGTTGTCATTCCATATAAACACGCAATTCTGGAATGACTGCTTTAGTGGGGAGAGGGTAAATAAGAAATGAAAGTAAATACACTCTGGCAAGTCTTACCAATTGGATCCATGACAAATTCATTTGGTAAACAAAACTGGAAACCAATAAATTCGTAAACCAACAACGAAACTATTTATAAAGCATAAAAAAAATATCAAAAAACGATGGAGACTCAAATAATGAAAATGAAAACGAATTATTTTTAGTTACTGAGTCATTGAGATTAAATTAAACTTTTTAGCTGGCAAACAATCTTACAATTTACAAACTCTTTATAAGCTTATAAGAATTTTTTTAAACATAAAAGAAAAAAAAAAATATAAAAAAAAAGAATTAAATAAAATGAAACGTAACACAAACACCTTAAATAAATATTGAATTTAAGCTAAAGAATAAAATCTTTACAAATGAAAAGCTTAAAAGCTGTTAAAAAAGAGCTCACTGCCCACAATTCATATCCCTGAACCAAAACTTCTTGTCTTTGGCTTTTTCAAGAGTCAGCCAGGCAGCCATATATACTTTTGTATACTCGCACTGTCAGTATTTGGTTAAGAGTGTGTCAGTATTTAGAGAACAACTAAATCTTCTTAAATGACTTGGCAAAACTTATTTGTTTTGCTGAATGTGTGTGTGTGTGTGTGTGTGTGTGCATGTGGTTATTTGTTGTTGCCACAATAATATAAGAACGTTGAAATAAATTGTTGCTACAATTGCTGCTGCTGTTGCTGTTGCAACTTAAGCAATGGAGTCAATTTGTTATAATAGATTGTGTGCGTGTGTGGGTGCGCATATGTGTGGTAAAGAAGCAAATAATAATGACATGACACAAAATAATAATAATAATGGTTTTGTATTTCTATTTTCTAAAACAAAGACCACAAACGAATACAAATAAAACAATTCCATAATAAATAAATTTATATTGCTACACATATATGCCACATTTACCTTCCCCTCTCTGTTCACTGTTCCTATGAACTCAATGACTTACACTTCTTATTACAATAAGAACGCATATGTAAGTGTACATATGTATCTGGCCACAGCCATATTTATATCGAAGAAAAAGGATATGCAATAGGAAATATGAGTTACAACGATATGAGTATCATATTGTACAAGAAAAATTTAAAATATATATACATACATATAATGCTTGATGTTAGACTAGGGAATGCGCTATAATTGTAAAAGAATGTAATTTCTTTTTCTTAATGCAGTCAAATAATTAAAATTTGTTAGTTATGAAGTGTTTTTAAATGACTTTGGTTGATCTGTCTATATCAGCATTTGAATGATTTTGGTTTTCAATATGCTTCGCGTACTATTTCTACTCGTACTTATTCCAAAGAGCTAAGCAACGCGGCAACAGTAAGAAACATATTTAAGTATGTAAGACTTTACAAAAACTTTCTCTTAATTTTATCATTTAATGTTGTTTGTGAGGCATCCTGGAAAAAAATAGAAAATTAATTTAAATTAAAAATTTTGTACTGAGTTGGTATGCCAGTAAAATTGTTAACTGGTTTTCTTATTAAAATCAATTTTAATTAACGCATTATTAATTTAGAGTTTTGCGATCTAATTTAATTGTATCAAATACAAATTCAATTGCGTTATCAAAAGCATTAAAATATACGCACTAGTATTTCAATGAAGCAAATTAATTGTATTAACATAAAATTAATTAAGGCAATTAAACAATACCAATGAATTTTTTAATTGATTTTCAGGAAAAAATATTTTCTGTGTTTTTGGTTTCGATATCGGTATTGAGTTTTGTTTTTTGTGATCGGGTTAATACTAATGATCATATACATATATAGTTCAACATTCATGAGTAAAGTAACATATAAGGAACCCTTGTGTCTGATTTTGGGCTAGCTGTTAATACAGATAATATTGAGGGTGAGTATAGACAGAATATCTTGCTATGAATTCAGACTAAGCTCGCGAATACCATAGTACTGATTTTGTGTTTCCTACTCTATCTCTGATGTTTCTCATCAATGTTTTCTTTTAATTTCGAATATTTTAAGTGTTTTTCAGATTACGGCGCAATTGGTACATATTCATTTCATTATTATATCATTTCGCTCATTTTTTTTTTTATTTAAGACCAATACTCAGGAGTAAACCCCTACTAAATGCAGTGCATTGTATTGGAATGTTGAATATATAGATATACATAGATACATAGATGTGAAGAAGTCATGTTAAGCGAGAAAAGTGACATAATTCAAAATGACCAAAATGGTCTTGTACTTTTTCTATCAGTTTGGCTAAATTAAAATGTTTAAATGCATTTATCTCAAAATCGCTTTTTTTTAGTTATGCCACTCTTCTCTCAAATGACCGATTTGTAGTTGGATGTCCAGATGATCGCACAATGCTAATACAATGCAATAAAACATTATATTCTAAAGAAATTATTAGAATGTCTAGCACACTACTCACTAGACCACTGGGGCAACCTTCATCCATTTAAAAAGACAAAACAAAAACGAATAAACGTTTTCAGGAGTTTAAATAATTTTTTTTTAAGTGACTTTTGTTTTCTAAATTTTGCACTATCCTTAAGCATATCTTAAAGACTTTTTAACTTCAAGGTATATACTTATATTTAATTAGAATTGATTATTCAGTACTCAATATTTAACTTTGGCTATTATAAAATATTTGCATTTAAGTATTCATTCTGATTTATAACAATTTTGTTTAAGATTTTAAAAGGTGATGGTCCTTTTCAGGAAAATATTGCTTAATTTTTTTACAGGAATTCTTGTGATGAATTTTTACGAATCACGTACTTTAAAACGTTAACCAAAATGTGCAAAAACTAAAAAGTTTCAAATAAAACGTGTCAGCATTCCATTTTACAACTGATACTGTAAGAAAATTAAAAACATGAAAGAAGTGAGAAATATTAACTTGTGGTTATTTTAGATATACAGTGTGTAAGAAAACTAAAAGAATCAATGTTTAACTGAGTACAAAATTAAAATGCAAACGGAGATCAAATTTTACTAAGCACGACAGCCATTAAACATGACCTAAGAGGTTTGTACCAAAATCACATGATTTTTTTTTTTGTAGTTCACAGAAAAAAATTAAAAAATTTAATTAAAATATTTATATTATTAATTAATTTTGGACCAACACCCAAGTTTTTTAACTAAAATAAAACGAATTAAAAATCTTAAGTGTATTAATTCATTCTTTTAAAAAGTTTAATTGAAAGCAAAGTAAAGAAATAATTAAATATTTAATTGCCTTAAATTAAAAATTTTTAAAAGTTTTATTAAGAAACTAAACAATTGAATTAAAGTTAGTTCAAAAATTAATAAAATTTTTGAATAGGCAGTAGGCAATAAAAACGCCGTTATAAGAAATAAAACTTATTTTTGTGTTATTTCTGGCAATTGCCATCACTCTACGAATATAGCTTATTAATCAATTAAACGTTAATTATATCAATTAAAGCAATTAATTGAAATTTAAATTAAAACCAATTAAGCTTTTAAAATAAAGAACTTATTTAGTATGTTTTCTATATAAAAAAGCGTTGTATTACGCAAAGTAATCTTCTTTAAACTTAAATGCTATATGAAATCCTGTGTTTTTCCTTTGAGTTTTTTCTCCAATTAAACAGAAGGCTATAATTTTAATTCTGACCCCATATCGACAAGTAGATGGAAGATGTCCGCATGCCATAGAACCCATTAAGCTTGTCTTGTAAAGGGGACAGAAGGTTGATGGTAAAAGAGGAGGGAAATGAAAAGTGGAGGAATTATATCAGAATATTAGCGTTGCGAACACCGATTTACGTCCCCTAGCCAGCGAAATTCTATAACAAACCAGAACAGATCCCAATACGTCTTTTAGCACTATTTTGAGTTAACACTGTTGAAAAAAAAAATAATCTTATCGTTACAGCACAACAATTTCCACATCTTGTCTAAATTATGCCAAGCTTTTCGTGCCTGCATAACAAGTTTATTAAATATTTTTACAATTTAATTTTTAATTTGTTTTCTTCTTTGGCGTTTTAAAAGGTTCGAGCAAAAATAATTTTATTCCATATGATTTTCTTAATATATATAAAACATTTATCTGACCCATGATGGAATACAACATGCATGTATGGGCCGGTGTTTAAAAGTCTATTTTGAGGTTTCTCGGCGGAGTACAGGAAGAGCAATAACGATAGTGTGTTCAACTCTATCAATTCATTAGAGTATCGGAGCAATATCGTGTGTGTTTCTTTACTACAATGAGTACTATCATAGGAGATACTCTAGTAAACTAAAAGCATTAACTCCAAATAATTGCGTATCTCTCACACACAACAGAGAAAACTTGTACTGTTAGTTTCTGGTATAAACTTTCAGTGAAAGTTTTTCCCAGTCAATTGTCTTCAAATACTTTTCCCTCCTTCTCTCTTCCCATGACCTATTTCCTAAGGCTAGCACAATTCACATCATGATTAGGGGTCGACCTCTGGCTACTAGACTCATAAAAAAATATTTTAAAATTTGACAGGATTTTTTACAAGGTTTTCACTGAAATATGTGTACCGTGTAAAAACCCAATTAAGAATATAATAAAAAACTAACACATTTTTATGCGTTGAAGGCTTTCTACAGCATAAGTAATAAATAAATATTTCAGAATATTAATAAATTTATTTTTAACTTAACCGGGAATGTGTTTAAATAAAAACAATAAATTTTTTAAACAATTTTTCTCACTTAATAAACCTTGAAATTATTCAAAAAAATAGCAACTAAGTTATAGACCCAAAATCTTAGTTAATAATTTATAGAGAAATATTTTGAGATTGATACCATATAAATTATTAATCAATTTATTAGTTCCTTAACTTATTGTAAATGATTTAAATCTTAAATATGACACTCACTGTGTATAAAAATATCATTTTCATTTCCTTTCTTCTCTCAGCAGGTGTATGTGTGTACAAGAGTTACAAATGTATGCATTTTGTAACTTATATGTGTGAGCGTTACTCATACTTATAATATTCAGCCATAACTTCTTGAAGCACATCTATTCGTAATATACGTAGTAAAGGTGAATGTATGCATCAGATTCATTTTACATTCACTTATTATTGTGTTCGTGTGCGTGTGAATTTGTGTTGTTATAAAATAATGGTTTAAGAAAGTATAAATGTCTCACTATAGCATAAGACAAGACAAAATGTAATTTATCATTTTTGGGATCATGAGTGTTTTATTGCAATTAATCATTACACACACCGTTGAAACTCAATCTGAGAACACGTTCTCTTACTCTCTATCAAAGACACACACACACACAGACATGCATGCATACACAGTATATACCTATAGCTAAACAAGTAGATATTTTTATGTTAGTCAAGGACTATATAAAAATTTCATCTATAAAAAAAGTAAGTGTATAAGTGTTTGTATCTAAACGTTTAAAACAAATTTCTTTAGTTGCTGTTGTTACTGCTTTCTTAGATATTTCT
This sequence comes from Metopia argyrocephala, assembly GCA_963576795.1. NCBI lineage: Eukaryota > Metazoa > Arthropoda > Insecta > Diptera > Sarcophagidae > Metopia > Metopia argyrocephala. The sequence goes on along the minus strand of OY756208.1, from coordinate 203,932,313 downwards.
TCATTTTATTCTTCTTCTGGTCTCCTTTCAAAGATAAATGTTTTTTGTAGAATTTGTTGTAAAAAAAATTGCAACAGTAGCAAAGAAAACGAATTAAATGTATGAGAAAGACTGATTGTGAATTGTTTTAGAGGGTAAATTGCCTTGATAACTCATCAAGGTGTCAGTTGTATGTTGTTGTGTGTGTGTATATGCGAATGTGTCTTTTTGTATGCTAGTAACTCCATCATCATTATTTCCGTTACAGTGTGTGTGCGTGTGTGTGTGTTAATTTGTTGTCAGCAAACCATTTATAGCTTTAGCGTGTTCTCATCAAACAGCCATACCACTCTGTATCACAACTTATATTTTACAAACACAAATAAGTTTTGATTTCATTTCCTTTTTACTAATTTATACGAAAAGATGGAGGGGCCTATTTATGCACAATGGGTAACATTCTAGAATTATGAATAAATCTTTTAATAATTTTCATATATTTAATAAATATGTTCTAGATGCTTGTTATCTTTATCCTGCCTAAACATCTTGAGTAGTTGGTTGGATAGTCAACATGCCCTCTCAGCAATTTTCCATTAATTTCTTATTTCGCTGCACTCGTAATCATAGTATGAATTTTCCTTATATCCATTTTGTTCGATTGGAGTAGTTCAAAATATGCTTAGAAGTGTTGTTTGTATTAACCTTCTCAATAGCGATAGTTGTTTTGTGGAATTATAATTCCAAATTATTAAATAAGACACTTTACATGTGCATTAAAAAGTATTCTATATTATTATACTTCAACATAGTAATCCATTCTTCCAAACTGTATTGCCCTTAATGGTCACAATCATAATTATTTAATATTGATTTCCTTTTCAATTGCTTCATTGTCTTTTTTAAACTCACATAGAGAGTATTAGGTTTCCGAAAGGTTCGGTTGTTGTCTACAGTATAGAATTGTCTCTTCACGTATTTCGCAATATATGTTCACATGTCTGTGTGTATGCTATCAATAAAGAGCTGGAGAGACAAGTCTGCTAGTAATTTTTGTATAACACTCTGCCAATTTTATTACCAAGGTAATTGGCAAGAGCTTTTTAGGGAAGTTGGGTTCCCACATGAACAAGACAGTTTAAATTGTAAACCTAAAACATCATCCAATATCTACTTTACACATCAATCAAGCTTCTTAAGTCTATTTATCGGAATCGACTTTAAGCTGTAGGTCCCTGTACTCTTGGATAAAAATTAACACACACAACACGAGTACTGCGAGAAGCTAGATCGTAACCCTGCAACAGGGTTGTAATTGGCATAACGAAAGGGCTTCATGCATTTATCGATCATTTTCTCATTACAAGGTAAAGGAAAGTGCGTATTAAAAAGAATATTGCTTCTGTATCGTGAATTTTTAAAGGAGATGTCATTTTTGTCTTTTTCCTACAACTACGTGAAAAGTTTTATGTACGAATCTTGGTTAACGTACATATAAAATACAGCTCATGACATCATGTACTTTGTTGTGTTCTTGATTGTGTGATTTAATACCTTGCGATTAGTTTGTATGTATCTATTTTAAGCTATTAGTTTAAACTATCAAATCAGCAACTTTTGAAGCTTTGGTAGTTAAATTTTAAGCCAGCATTGACAACATATAATAAGATTTATTGGAAAATGTATTCAAAAATTAGACTAAACTAATGGATTTTTTAACTCGTAGCTGCTAAAAATATTAATCATTTTACACTGTACGCAGCTTTTAAAATGAAAACGTATTTCAAAGGACAATTCGTAACAATATGTATTTCATTAATATCAAAATGGTACCGTATTTTCTCGATTTACGGGCAATATAACTCTCAAATAAAAGATAATTATTTATACATAGTTATAACTAGAGCTCAAAAAGAAAAAGATAATACACTAAATTTATTAATATATCTAAAGAAAAGTCAAGGATCTTTAATACTCCTATTTTTAACCGAAAACTGTTTGTATAAAATTTTTTCTCTATTTTTTTTTTCTTATTCACCCATAGTGATTAGTTATTCGTTAATGATTACTTTATTTATATCAAATAGTGTTTGTTGTATATATATGTATAGATGTGTATATGTACACGTACTTGTGTCTTTAAGAGAGTAAGAGAGAAGGTGAGTGAAAAATTGCCAACTCATAAACTTCAAGTTTATCACAATTAAACGTTTTTTTAACATCTGCACGTGATAAAAGTTTATCTTAATCGACGACAACGATTTGTAATACACACTCATACTTACTTACACATAATATTTGTTTTCATTTTTTTTCTGTTGTTGTACAAGTATTAGTCCCTCTCTCAGTTTGATGGTATATTCGCAACTTTGTATGTGTATGTAACTGAAGCACGTGTAGAGGTATTGTTGCTCGTATATCATTACTCGTATATATATGTACTGCTTGTTCAGTTCTTTCTTAGTTTTCTATATATTTTGTTGTCTTTCTTTTAGTAGTCCTGCACTAAATCCTATTGTGTTACATTTTAATTTTACTGACTGAATGACGTTTTAGTACCTCCAATTGCGTGTTAATTTTCATAAACGCTCTTTTGCCATCATCCGTTTACGTTTTCGGTCCCCCTTTTTTACTTTTATTGTGTATTTTTGTTTTATCGTCTCATGTAGTAGCAAATCTTGATTATTGCGTTGAAGTATATAAAACAACAAATTAATGTTTATTTCCTTCGCATATGTTAAATTATAATTGTTGTAGTTGTATTGGAAATAACATATAAAATAAATTGTATATGGAACTACAAAAAAAGCGGTATGATTAGTTTATTATCAAAGGACACAATTTACAAAAGAATTATTTTGTAATTTATAAAAACGACTAAAAAAATAAATTTACTTAGCTTTCTATCTACAAAATCCGCGTCTGAGAAATCTCATCTAAAATCGTTCTGCCTTATTCATACAAATTATTAAAGCTTTATGAAGAGCTTTTTTGACAAATTTCTAGCTAAACGTACCAAATAAGCTTTTAATAAACCTAAAGTTCTTTTTATGAATACAATAGTTTCTGTTGCATCTGTGTTAAAATTCAAAATATTTTAATAGCAGTCTAAGCACTAAATACACACCTTTTTAAAAGCGAAATATCATATACAATAATTTATCTGAAGTCACTGCTTAAGCATTAGTTAGAATTTTATATCTACTCGTACATATGTGTAGAGATGATCTTCAGATTCACAGAAAAAAATATTACCAAAATTTAATCAACAAAGTGAGTTGTTAATGTGAAATTTTATTCTTAATATGTGTTTTCTATAAATACAATTAAATATTTTTTTTGCTATTACAAATATTACGATTTATTTTCAACAAATTATGCTAATTAAAATTGTTGTTATTATTTAAGCGATATTTTAAAAACAATAAGACTTACTTATAAAAAAAACAACAAAAAAATATGAGATCAAATTAACTGCAATGTTATTTTTTTGGTAATTAAAGAAGAAATGATGTCCGTGAAGGAATAGTACACTAGCCAAACTGAACAATTGTTTTCGACTCCAGCTACGGTAGTCTCATCAGAGTTCTTTGTGTCCTGTGCATATTCAAGACTAAACATCAACTATTTAACTCACACTTTTCTGGAAATCGCATACTGAAATTATAACCGTATGTACATACATTTGTATGAGTTAGTCGAAGTAAAGTCACACAACAGTTTCTATCATGTTCTCCTTTTCTTACCATCATTGCTGTTCTTGTAATTGTCATCTTATTTGGATGAAACGGAATTACAAATTTATTTTGTTTTTGCCCTTTATTCCACCTTATCCACATTAGTCGACATGAATGGTATGTACGACGGTGGCCGTAGTGGTTAGAGCGCGGCACCATAGTCGGGTGCAAATTTATGTTAAGTGCCGAAGACTCGGGTTCGAATCTCCGGAGAGGTGTGATCAATTTAATTTTTTGGTTTTTATCAGAAAACGCTTTAATTAGATCAAATTAACTGCAATGTTATTTTTTTGGTAATTAAAGAAGAAATGATGTCCGTGAAGGAATAGTACACTAGCCAAACTGAACAATTGTTTTCGACTCCAGCTACGGTAGTCTCATCAGAGACTATGGTGCCATAGACTATGGTGCCGCGCTCTAACCACTACGGCCACCGTCGTACATACCATTCATGTCGACTAATGTGGATAAGGTGGAATAAAGGGCAAAAACAAAATAAATTTGTAATTCCGTTTCATCCAAATAAGATGACAATTACAAGAACAGCAATGATGGTAAGAAAAGGAGAACATGATAGAAACTGTTGTGTGACTTTACTTCGACTAACTCATACAAATGTATGTACATACGGTTATAATTTCAGTATGCGATTTCCAGAAAAGTGTGAGTTAAATAGTTGATGTTTAGTCTTGAATATGCACAGGACACAAAGAACTCTGATGAGACCACCGTAGCTGGAGTAGAAAACAATTGTTCAGTTTGGCTAGTGTACTATTCCTTCACGGACATCATTTCTTCTTTAATTACCAAAAAAATAACATTGCAGTTAATTTGATCTAATTAAAGCGTTTTCTGATAAAAACCAAAAAATTAAATTGATCACACCTCTCCGGAGATTCGAACCCGAGTCTTCGGCACTTAACAAAAAAATATGAGGTTTATAAAGAAGTTTAACAAAACAATTATGTTGTTAACAACAATAATTGAAAAAGGATGGTACCTCAAAGTAAACTTTGACGAAAAATTAAAGTAAATTTTTACGGTACCATACATTTTCAATTACTTAAATGGCTTGAATAAATTTTTTGTTGAATTCTTTGGTTTAAGTTAGTTGCGTACATTTTGTACAAAACAACATTATAAAAATTAGGAGTGACGTGGTTGATTTTTTTTTTTTTTTTGTCTTTTCTGAAGGAAATCTACAATTGTCGTATTTGTATTTACAAAAACCGTTGTTAGCGCAAAATAGAATAATATTATAATTGTATATACAAATATATATATAGTCGCCGTGGTCTAGTGGTTAGTGTGTTAGCTTAGTAAGACATGAGCCCTGGGTTCGACACCCAGATCCGACATCTTAAAAAAAAAAGAAATATGAAAAAAATATTTCTTTCGGCGACTACCTCTTAGCAGTCTTCTGGCAAAAGCTCTGAGAGTAATTAATTGCCATGAACAAGCTTCTCAAGTCTGTCGTTCGATTTAGTTTTTTCTATGTTATGAGGGTTTTTGTTTTCAAAACAGTCTAGCAATATTTTCAAGATATATCTAATTAAATTTCTTAATTTCTTATTAATAAAAAGAAATTATCAATTCAAATCTTTTAGTTGATGGACCAAATTCGTTTCTTGGCCCGAAATCAATTAAAATTTTAATTAATGTTACAAATATTCTAATAGCAATTAATTTGTATATCTTTCTGGGTTACTTAAAGCATCACATCATTCTCAGATATAGATTTCTAAAAGATTACAGCCGTGTAGTCGCCGTGGTCTAGTGGTTAGTGTGTTGGCTTACTAAGACAAGAGCCCTGGGTTCGACTCCAGGCTCTGACATCTTCAAAAAAAGAAATATGAAAAAAAAATATTTCTTTCGGCGACTACCTCTCAGCAGTCTTCTGGCAAAAGCTCTGAGAGTAACTAATTGCCATGAACAAGCTTCTCAAGTCTGTCGTTCGGAGTCGACATTAAACTGTAGGTCCCGGTACTCATGGATAAAAATTGACACACACAACATGAGTGCTGCGAGAAGCTAGGCCGTAATCCTGACACAGGGTTGTAAAGGCCAGTTATGTATGTATGTATGTATAGCCTTGTTTTATCAGAAAAAGAATTGCTTAATACTTTCAATTGGTGTACCGTTTATACATATTAGAATTAACCAATACTGAGCATACAGAAGCACACAATTTCGTTTCCCTACCTTGGCAGTGGTTGAAACCAGATTGCCAAGTGTAGCCGGTATATGATCTTTCCTGCTGCATGTCCTAAATAGTACGATATCGTTGACGTAATCCAGTGACTCTGCTGATGATAATATACTTATAATACCATGGCATGGTTTAGACCAGGGGTGAGCAACCTTTTTAATCAACGGGCCACTTTAAATTTTAAAATTTTTTGGCGGGCCACACATAAATACTAATAATTTACAAAACTCTATTTATAATAAAAATTAGAATAAAAAAATATAAATTTTAATGCCAAAAAAAAAGTATTTGCTTGAAATGAGAAATTTGGCACTGTTTTTTCGATACAACCTGATCAATATCAGCCGGAATTGATGAGGTAGGTACACATACACAAGTTTCTAATCGTGCATTACTCAGTCTTGATCGGTGGTAATTGGTCGGTGGTCGGATTTATACACATTCTCGATGTTTACTGAGAGAAATACATTTCTTACATCAGTATTATTCTGCATGTCCATCACTTCCCTTTGAAAGTCTTCGGGAACTGTATCCACATCGATAATTAATGGTTAGGAAAACATTTTCATGGAAATTGCTCTCTTCTCAGTTTCTTCGTTATTGAAATTCGTTGATTAATGTGTCTATATATTATGTGTATTTTTGAGAAGCAGCAACATTTGTTTGGCGGGCCGCATAAATAGGTTGAAAGAGCCGCAAGCGGCCCGCGGGCCGCGTGTTGCTCATCCCTGGTTTAGACGATTGACGAGTGAAAGTGCATGAAATAGGTAATGCTGTAGACATCTCAAATGGAATTACAGTTGGAAGAGCTTTGCAAGGTGGAGGCCGCATTTGTTAATATTGGACAAAAAATTCATTCGAATGTAAATTTCTCTACCTTGTTTGGTACTAGAAATTTCACCTATATTTTATGGTTTTTGTATACGGTCGTTAATCTTCACATATGCAAAATTCATTTCCCTTTTTTTATATGACTGTTATTAATAATTCGTCATTACTGCTGTTAAGATTTTAGTCTTTTAAAGAACTCTGTGTATAAGTGTGTGTGTGTCTCTCTCTCCCTCTCTCTCTCTCTCTCTCTCTCTCTCTCTCTTTGCTTACATAAACCTGTACATGTGTATAAATTTTTTTCATTTTTCTTTATTTTTTCAGCAACTTAAAGCAGTTGTATGAGATAAATCATTTTTATTTATTACACCGCTAATTCCAGTAACAACAGCAATTAATGTTGCCTTGATGCAGTGCCATAAAATGCCGACGATGTCTTAATGACTGATACTGTGTGGTTTCAAGATTATTATCTTGATTGATAATTAACCAGCCAGAAGTCTTAATAAAAATAATTTAATTGATTTAAAGCAATAAGTACGTAATGAGATAATAGTGAGAATTGTTTACACATACTTCAAATTTTTTTATAATAAGCAGTTTTTATAATTTATATTTTTAATATTAAACAAAAACTTAAAATTATTATATATTTTTTCGAATTAAATTCGAATATTTATTGGATCTATGTTATACTTATCGTATGAATTTTAATAGCCTAAGATCGTAATACTGGTATTCTGATGAGACCTTTCGTAGCTGGGTCGATAACTAGTTCAGTTCTGCTAGTGTTGCACACATTCCTTAATGGATGTTAATTCTCATATATTGATACATATACAATATATTGATAGATATAAACCAGTCTTTGGCAAAGTGTTTAAAAAAATCTGTGTTCAAATATTAATAGACTGCTTACCAATAAATAAAATTTTATTAATTGCATTTATTAAAAAAAATCAAGGTTTCATTTACTTATTTAATAAAAAAAAAACTATTTTAAACACATAGAAAATCAAATCTGTTTTTTAAATTATTTTTTAAAGTTTTTCTTACATGCTCGTATCATACGATTGTCTAGAATTTTTAATAAAACATTATGGCGGTTTGGCAGGTTGTCTTGGCTTCTAAATCCCTGCCAGTGTTTTATTAAAAAAAAAAGTTTGCTATTGTGCTGGTAATTTTATGTAAAGACGTCATCTTGTTTTTCTTCCTTTCTATTCAGACTTTTTCAAACATTTGTTTTGCGGTTTAGGCTGCTAATTCCATAAGAATATTGAATTCAATTCAATTCGTTTACTTTCTTTACTCTTTTTCTAACAGTTTACTTCAGATTCTTTTCTTCTTCTTTGCTTATTTTGTTCTTTTATGCGTCTTTTTGGTAAATAAATTAAAAGCGGGAATATTTTAAAGTTTGTCAGGCTTAAAATAAAAATTGCATAATTGTGAATAATCTTGAGACGCTTCCTTATTTTGAATTCTTTTGTTAGAAAATTCTTTTCTATACTCTCAGTACTCTTTTTTTTTTTTTTTTTTTGAATTTAATTAGTCATTGAAATCGAATCGTTTATTTAAGAATTCCTTTTTTGTAATAGAAAAAAAGCATTTATATTTTTTTTTCTTGTTTTGGCTTAAAAGTGCATTGTTTTTAGCCAAAGTTATAAAGGAATTTATATAGTAAAATTAGCATGACAAAGATTCAGTCCATTTGAGAGAATAAATTTAGAATAAAAAAAAATCTAACAGACACTTAAAGGGTTTGTGAACTCTAAATTAGAAAATACAAATATTTTTAGATGACTTGAGTAGAATAATACAAAAAAGTACTCCAATTGTCTGCTATTAAAGATTGTATTTATTTTTTTTTTTTTTAATATTAATATGGAAATGTATTGCTTATGGGCATAAGCATGTCTCTATAGCCACTTCGTTTCTGCTTAGGCGAATCGTCAGAAGACTTTTTACCAAAAATTTTTTTATTTAAATATATACAAAGTTTTTCAACAGAGACGCTACAAAAGTAAAGCGACAGGGACAGCAAACGACGCTTGAAAGATATACAAGCCAACAACGAGACGAAATTACTAAAATTTACTACTGAAGTTGGGAGTCAGTGGCCTCCACGTTAAGAGCGCTACGTCCAATTTATGGAAGTCATAATTGTCCTAGCAGATCAACAATTGAGCGTCTAGTAGAAAAACTTGAATCCACAGGCACAGTACAAAATGTTCCCTTGCCAGAGAGACAAAGAAGTGCCCGTAGTGACGAGAATATTGCTGCCGCTGAAGCTTCAGTTGAAAAAAGCCCAAAAATGTCTCTCAGATATCGTTCTCAATTGTTGGGCATCTCTGTGACGTCGTTGTGGCGAATTTTGCGAAAAGATCTTGGCCTACATCCTCACAAGATCAAATTGGGTTCAGCGTCGGGTCTTCTGCAAGCGTGTCCGTGATGACCATGCAAAAGAAATCGAGTTCCATACATAATAGCATCCAACGTACTTTTACAGGAATAAAGAATTTCATTGATATCCAAAACCAACAACAAGTTACTGAAATAAAAATTTGCAACGATATCAGTTTAAAAATGTTGCTGCTTTTCGAATTTTCATGTGGAAATGGCAAAGTTTGTATTATCTATTACAAAAGCCAACAAAGAAGATTTTGAGAATTATATGTTGACTGCATGTTATCTATTATAAATAGCACACTGCTACCAAAAACATGTTTTCTTAGAATTTTAAGAGCAAACTAGTAGTGGTGGTTGTATGCCTAAGTGAGGATTTTCACAAATTTTAAAACACCCTTCAACTTACATATGTTAAGACCGATTTCAAAGTTTCAAACAGTTTTGGTAGGAAAAAGAATTAGACTTTCATAAATCAAATGCCATGAATTCTTCAGGTGGCTGGATCTTTTGTATATTTAGAAAATATAAAACACTAAAATTGAATTCTACTAAATTTAATGGGCTTAAAAGAAATTAAAATGCAGACACGAAATCCTTAAACATTTTGAGAAGCATATTTTTTTAATAATCAATTTAATTTTAATCATTATCTCAAATATCAAATACTTTCTTCGAGTGCACCAGATGGCAAATTGAGAGCAGCGTACTGATGGAGATGGATGGGATACTTCGGACAAGGCAAAGTCTCTGATTGGGGTCAACCTGGCGGCCTCCAGAACGATCCTTGTTCCCGTTGTATTCAAGTCGACATACAGCCTCCACGCGGCCCTCCTGGATGACATTCTAGCACCCGCTAGCTTGTTAACTAATGTATGCGGCGATTGTCCAATCCCCTGGACTTTAAATTTGGGTTGTGCGTAGGGCTTGAAACCCACCACGTAAAAACATTTCTTCAATGAAAACCAATACAATAGCCTCTAAACGGACCCCCTTTTATGTTGACGAACTTGGCAAACGTTTTAAGGACTATGATTTACGGATATGCACCTGGAATGTGAGAACCCTTTATAGGGAAGGTGCCTCTATCCAATTGGCGGATGCTCTCACGAAATGTAGGGCTGACATCACCGCCATCCAGGAAATGCGATGGATAGGACAAGGTTGTACGAGGCAAGCAACATGTGACATCTACTACAGCTGCCATGAGAAGAGACGCGAATTTGGCTGCGGATTCGTAGTAAGTAAGAGACTGCGCCATCTTGTCTCGGAGTTCACCCCCGTGAACGAAAGAATTGCTACGATCCGAATAAAGGCAAAGTTTTATAATATCAGCCTTATTTGCGTGCACGCCCCGACGGAAGAGAAGGATGATGCGGTCAAAGATGCTTTCTATGCAAAGCTCGAGGACGTATACGATAGGTGTCCAGCACATGACGCCAAAATTGTCCTCGGCGATTTCAATGCGAAAGTTGGACGTGAAGGTATCTTTGGCCCCACTGTCGGACAGTTCAGTCTTCATAATTCCACCTCACTGAACGGCATGAGACTGATCGATTTCGCTGCGGCGCGAAACATGGTAGTTTGTAGCACCAGGTTCCAGCATCTCGATATCCATAAGGCCACCTGGCTCTCTCCTGATCGATCTACCAACAACCAGATTGATCACATTGTGATTGATGGAAGGCATGTATCCAGCATACTAGACGTGCGCACATTTAGAGGTCCAAATGTCGACTCGGACCATTATCTTGTCGCAGCCAAGATGCGACTGCGTATATGCGCGTCGAATACGACACGTTCTAGTGTGCAAGGGAAGCTGGACATCAAAAAGCTGCGATCACAAGAGACAGCCAGGTCGTTTTCCGATCGTCTTTCTAACGAGCTCAATTACATCCCATCCTCTCTCGAAAGTATTGGTGGACAGTGGTCTCACATCGCTCACTCCCTGCGCAGCGCTGCCGAAACAGTTCTTGGTTTTGAGCGTCCTCCCCGCAGAAACCAATGGTACGATGAAGAGTGCCGTGAGGCCACTGCAGCAAAGAACGCTGCCTATAGACGAACATTGCAGTCCACCACTACAAGAGCAACGGTGGAGGCGTATAGAGAAAAGAGGAGGGAAGAGAGACGCCTATTTAGAAAGAAGAAAAGAGAGCAAGAAAGGCGTGATCGTGAGGAAATCGAGATATGCAGGAGTAGAAATGATGCTCGAAATTTTTATAAAAAGATAAGGCGTCTTACTACTGGTTTAAAGCCCGGAGCAACCTTCTGCAGAGACGAACATGGTAACCTGGTTACAGATGCACAAGGAACACTAAGATTATGGAGACAGCACTTCTCTAATCTATTGCAGGGCGATGGCGACACAAATTCCGCCTCTAGAGATGCTGTGCCGGACCCAATCATTAACGATGACGTCGAGATCCCGTCCCCCAGCCATAAAGAGGTCAAGGTTGCCATATGGCGACTGAAGAACAACAAAGCAGCTGGACCTGATGGTTTGCCAGCTGAACTCTTCAAGTATGGAGGCGATGAGTTGGTTAGGTGCATGCACCAGCTCATTTGCAGAGTATGGCTGGAGGAAAGTATGCCCAACGATTGGAATCTTAGTGCTCTCTGTCCCATCCTGAAAAAGGGAGATCCCACGATATGCACCAACTACAGGGGTATAAGCCTCCTCCCTATCGCATATAAGGTTCTTACGAGCGTATTGTGTGAACGACTGAAGCCATTCGCCATCTCACTGATTGGACCTTATCAGTGCGGCTTCAGACCTGGTAAGTCCACCATTGACCAGATATTCACACTGCGCCAAATCCTGGAGAAGACCCATGAAAGTCAAGTCGACACACACCATCTTTTTGTCGACTATAAGGCAGCCTTCGATAGCCCAATAAGGGATCGCGTTTATGCCGCAATGTCTGAGCTCGGTATTCCTGCTAAGCTGATAAGGCTATGCAGAATGACGCTGAGCAACTCCTGCAGCTCCGTCAAGGTAGGAAGAGACCTCTCCGAGCCTTTTAATACCGTGCGAGGTTTCAGACAAGGCGATCCCTTATCCTGCGACCTCTTCAACTTCGTCATGGAGAGTGTTCTGCGAAAGGCGGGTGTACATCGTAATGGCACTATTTTTAATAAAAGTGTCCAGCTCCTTGCGTATGCCGACGACATAGACATCATTGGGCATACCAAGCGAGATGTCACCGCAGCCTTTAATGCTATTGAACGAGAGTCTGCTAAAATGGGTCTGGCGGTAAATGAGAGCAAGACGAAGTACATGTTGTCGACGAGTAGGGATGCTGATCGCATCGGCTCCCAGGTTACAGCCGGCAACTATACATTCGATGTGGTCAAGGAGTTCATCTACCTTGGCACCGCCATTACCAGCAAGAATGATGTCAGTCTGGAGATCAAGCGAAGAATTACACTGGCCAACAGGTGCTACTACGGTCTCGGTAGGCAGTTTAGTAACAGAGACCTCTCTCGTGCGACGAAGTTAACACTCTACAAGTCGCTTATTCTTCCGGTGCTTCTCTATGGTGCGGAAGCATGGACGCTGTCTTGTGCCGATGCAGCGGTCCTGGGAGTGTTTGAGAGAAAAATTCTTCGCAAGATCTTTGGTCCACTGAAGCAAGGCGATGAGTTTCGCATAAGGACCAACTATGAGCTGTATGAGCTCCTCGGCGACGTAGATGTTGTCCAGCGCATTAACATCCAGCGGCTGCGCTGGCTCGGCCATGTTGTTCGGATGGAAGAATCTGCTCCAGCGAAAAAGGTTTTCGATGCGAAGGTCACTGGACGTCGGCGTAGAGGACGTCCATGTTTACGTTGGAAAGACCAGGTAGATGGAGCCCTGTCATCAATTGGTGTGACCAACTGGAGAAGGCGTGCGCTTAGCAGAGACGCCTGGAGACTAGTGTTGAGGCAGGCCGAAACCCGTTAACGGGTTGTTATGGCCAGCTAAGTAAGTAAGTAAGTAAGTAAGTACTGATGGAGAAAACTGGTCATTTCAGTCCAGAAAATATAGTAAAGAAAATACTTCAATGTGCGGATAGTTGGAATGCTGTAAAAAATTACGTCGAGCGCGTATTATGCGAAAAGAAGAGAAACTTCGTTGCTCTGTAGCAAAATAAGATATAAGAAGATGAGGCGATAGCTTAATGCTAGCTATAATGATGGCGTTCCCAGACATGGGAGCGTGAAAACGGATGTCGCTCTTAGCCTTCCCGAAGTAATGTAGGAAGCGGTTCCGGGAAGGTATTTTCACTCTACGTTGTTTTGCGAAGGTATTTTTATTCCTAAATCACACGCTACAGACATTATGCCAACCGCTGGATGGCTTGCTGTGGTAGAACGTAGAAATAGAATTTGAATTTTTTTAAAAACCGAAATGTATTGCTTTGTAAATGCTTTTGTTTGGTTTTTTTATACTAAATGGTATATAATTCGCATTTATAACTATTTTAACTATTTATAGTTTTGAATACCACCTTTGGGAAAAAGTCTCTTGATGAGTCTCTTAAGCAGAGACGAAATGGCCATAGAGACATGCTTATCCCCAAAAGCATACATTTCATATCATATTAAATGTATTTGCCAATAAGGCGAAAAATATTTTTTGTTTTGATCTCAAACATCATTAAATTCTACTAAATTAGTATCATATTTTACCCTCATTTTCATACAGAATAAATATATTATTAAAATGTTTAATTCATATTTTCTAAAAAAACAAATAAATAAATAAACGAACCTCTTTTTCTATTAATTTCCTGAAATTTATTTCTGCTAAATGCTACCTCCTCTACAATTACAAAATACAATCAAACCGACAAATAAATAACAAACAAAAAAAACAATTATAAATTCGAATAGAGAAACGTAAACAAGATTTTATGGCATCCTGTTTTTAGCACCACAAACCTTTAATATTCCATCATGTAAAAACTGCTAAAATCCAATCTTTTATTTTTTTTTTTTTTTTTTGATTTGCCAAACATTTGCTAGTTGTAGAATTGCTATTCTTGACAATTTAACGAGTTTCAAATGATGTCGACAAAACATTTATAAAAGGATACCCAATCATTTACTCATACTAATGCCGACAAAAAGTGGTTTTAGCACTCTATCAAATCAATTAAAATTTTTAATTTTCCAGGAAATATAACCTTCACTGTATAAAGAAACATATTGAAAGTCTGTAACAGACTGGTACTTATGGTGGTCTTATATAAGTATTTTACTATTAAAATACTAAAAGACAGCCGGAGTGTAGCTAAATAGTAAAGAAATATTTGACATTTACTAGAAAAATAATTCGTTTTAATAAATTTTTATACGAAAACATAAGTTTTTAAGAGGATAAAGGCTTGTAGATTTATAAATGGGCGTGGCTATTTTTGTAGTATTAGTAAAATATGCTTATTTATTAAACCTGATAGCATCATTGTATTAATTAGTTTTGTTGAGTTTTTATTTTAAATAAATATACGAGTATACTTTACTTCAAGCTTCAGGTTTTTGATTTTGTTTTTGGTAATTTGATCTTTTGTTACACCCCGTCTGATACGTGGTAGTACCGATAGAATAGTGACATGCAAGCCACATTGCGCCGTTGCAATAAATTTTTACCAATACGTGGATCTTGTATCACACTTTCCTTTACTCGTATAGTGGAAATATTCTGATCAGAGGCCTTATTCTGTAACTCTCCTAAGCTAAATATCTATCGCTAAAAATTTATAAACTTGATTTAGGACTTTTTGGCTACGAATAGAATTCTTGAACGCTTATTGTAATTTAAAAACTTCACGCCTATTATCTTAAAACTTTTTAGTTTGTATATTCTAACGCCCAGCCTGTTTCAAAAACCCAAAATTTTAGCATTTTAGCTTAAGAGAATTACAGAATAAGGCCCCAGTATGCAAGATCTGCTGATAATATTCCCTCATTTAGAGGGTATGTGGTATAAAATCTATTCACAATTCGACAAAGGGCTTGCTCGAATGAACAGCGAAAAAGTCCATACATTGCGCGAGTAAAGGACTGATATATTAATGACATTATTCAAATGTCAATCTGTTTATGGTAATTTACAGGGTATACTAGTCTTAATAGTATCATTATTATATAGTATCATTTAATTTTTATGTAAATCTATCATGCTTTAAAGAAACATCCTTTACATTGATTGTATCTTTGCAGATTTGGAATACTAATAAATCGTTCGCTTTGGAAAAAATATTGCCTTTATTGAGTATCAAACTTAAGAATTAAATTAGACACTGAGCGACTGAAGTTTCTGATTCGAGCGGACTAGATTTAATTGGATAGTGAACAGGTGGTTAACAAGGATTTGGTTTCGGAACAATGCTAAAATATTAACCGTATTATTTGAATCATCACTCTAACCAACTACTTATAATACCTTTACCAAATTATTTGTTTCTTTAATACCCCGTATGTAACACCATCTTTCTTGTTAGCACATCCCAACTGTATCTGCAGCCAACAATGAGTCCTCTGTACTATAATATGATGCTCCGTAAATGAGATACAATATTACCACTCGTTTTAAGCCATTATTCACTTATTCACTCACTTACAGAACAGACTGCTGCAGTCAATTATTCTAAAAATTAAAAAAAGAAATTCTTCCAACAATTTGAGGTCGCATTTAAAAGCTACCAAAGCAACAACTAAATGGTGACTTAAATTGTTAACCATTAGGTTTGAAAATTTCTTTATTCTCTTTTTCTTTTACACTTAACATTACCAACAGGAACTAAAAAAGTATTCATCCACAAATTACTGCATGTATCCATTATAGGAACAATCGAGAGAATACTATAAAAGGTGAACAACACTGATACCTTTTTATGTGTATTTTCGTGAATAAATTCATGAAGGCTTGAGGATATTTTTATTCTGTATTTTCTAATAGCATTAAGGCTAAGGCTCTGATAACAGAAATTACAAAAAACACTGAGGTAAGGAGATATAGAATTTTTAAGTGGAGTATGTATTTTAAAATTTTAAAGTAAATGCACGGTGCAGCCAAAATTGAAATAAATAAAATACAGATTCTTCTTTCATGGAATTTTATAAAGGAGAGTACGGTTTACCATACTATGATACCATGAAAATGTTAAATTTTTTTTTTTTATTAAAAAATTAAATATTTTCGATGAATACAAAATGATAGGCTTAACCAAAAAAGGAAAATAATATACAATATAAAACATTTACCTCCATATCCATAGAAAATTAAAATGGATTTAAACTTTATATTCAAAAAAAAAATTTCATGGAAAATTTGACTTAAATTTAGTTTAAAATTATTTATGAGCATTGAACTTTCAAATTAAATTCAAGCCTCAATTTTAAATTCTAAAGAATTATGGAATTATTTGGTAGGGCAACAAAATTCTCAAAAACTCTATAAGTATTGTCAAAACATTAATTTTTAATTACTTCGATTGATATGTGGAAAAAAATAATTCTAACTTATTAATATGAATTTTAGGAGTATTGATGGCAAACAAACACATATCGTTAGCTAATAGACAAGCAGGCATAACTAACAAAAATGTCAAAGTTGAGTTTTTGGTTGATTTGAATGATTTTTATTTTCCTGATAAACTACTAGTACATTTTACGTATCACCGCAATAAAGCCGAATTTTTGTATTGATTTAGAAGACAAAGTAGTAGATTAGAATGGGAGAGTTGTATTCAAAAACTGAAAAAAGTAAAGGTATGACGTAAACTTAGTGCAGCTTTTAAATGATGAAATTAAAGAAACAATGAAGAGATGTAGCTTGCTTGAATACCACTGGGAGTGGTATATCTAAACATAAATTATTTTACAAAGACTTTTTTACATATATTTTATCCTCTTTTTTGTTAAGTAGATTAATTTTGGGATCGACCTCGTAAACAGCCCATTATAAAAACGATGATTTGTCGCTGATAAGTAAAATCAAAATAAATCAAAAATATTTTTTTTTAAACATATAAGTACATTACGGCCTAGCTTCTCGCAGCACTCATTTTGTGTGTGTCAATTTTTATCCATGAGTACCGGGACCTACAGTTTTTAATGTCGACTCCGAACGACAGACTTGAGAAGCTTGTTCATGGCAATTAGTTACTCTCAGAGCTTTTGCCAGAAGACTGCTGAGAGGTAGTCGCCGAAAGAAATATTTTTTTTATATTTGTTTTAATGTATGTTGAAGACATAAATTTAAATTTGTTTGGTAATGGTGGTAATTAGTACTTACTCCCAGACGATGATATGAAAAAGAAATTTTAGTCAGAGATACTCTTCATTTCAATATATAAATATAATTCAGGTTTTTAATTATGTTATTTAGTATTAACACTGTTGTTATTGTTCTTCAAATTTTATGTGGATAATAGGTAGGTTTCTAGGTAAATTTTAAGATTTTATTGCATAAATATAACTAAGTTTTAGCCGAATAATTTAATATTAATTTTAGTATAGATATAAGTAACATTAGTTTTAAGTTGTGATGAAAGTATTTAATTTCTGTTGTTTAAGGTTTCACTGCACGTTTTCAATTGTAAATTATAAGTATTTCTCTTCTTTTTTAAACCTGTCAAACTTTTAATCGCTGCAACTGCAGTTCATGTTTTTAACTAGAAATGCGCTCGACGTAGTGATGCCAGACTCAAATTCACAAAATTAGGGTAAAAGATTTTATTTAAGTGCCATATAAACCTAGTGTCGGCAAACAAATATTTATTGCTCAAAGTTTGAAAAAAATTATGCTTTGTAAGGTTATATGCATGTGGCTGATAAGTAAAATCAAAAATATTTTTTTAAACATATCAATTCATACTTAATTGGCCATTACAACCTAACTTCTAGCAGCACCCATGTTGTGTGTGGCAATTTTTATCCATGAGTACCGAGACCTGCAGTTAAACGTCGAATCTGAACAATAGACTTCTGAAGAAGAGGACTCCTAAGAGGAAGACCCCGAAAGAAATATTCCATTCTTTCAAGATATCAGAGCTGGGGTCTGAACCCGGAGCTCTCGTCTTAGTAAGATATCACACGACATACTAGACTACGGCTGCCACAATATATTTTAATTATAAAAAATAATAATTACTTTTTTCTCTTTTCAAATATGCACATTTACAACTGATTAAAAAGTGGATTCTTAGTGTCTATATTCCAGCGAAAAATTACCCTGTTTTCTCTAACAAATTGATCGCTTTAAAGAGCCTCTTTTACAAAGTAATTTTAATTTGAAATCCCATTTTTGCTTGTAGCTTAAATCTACACACAAATGTTTACTTTACTGATGACAAAAGCCATGTGGAACTCTTATAAAAAAATAATTGAATAAACTGCAACATACTGCTTGTATGCTGCAAAGGCAGACACATACATACAAACATACATACGAGCAGGAGTTATAGAAAAATGGTACCGGCATTAGCACCATTTACACAAATCACCGTATGGCACTTAAACTTTCAACTCGAACTTAATAATTCACCAATAAACGTTGATGCCTGTATTGTAATTGTTAATGTTGTTGTTGTTGTTGTTGTTGTTGCTGTTGCTATTGTTTGACTAACAGAATTTACTGGCAACTAGTTTCGTTAAGCATTGCTATTGTCGTTGTCCTTGTTGTTGTCAACAGCTTTTTTCCGTTTTTTTTTTTGCCCTCCTTTTTCCTTCAAATTCTTTGTCATATCCTGCTATGAAAACGTCATAGTTATGCAATACGAGTAGTAGTAGAAACGGCTATTACAACAAACTGAAAATGACGTCTAAAGTCAAGCACCTGCTTAGCTCTATACGTAATGGTGAGCTGGTCTTTTTTTTAGTTATTTTCTGTTTCTTTTTTTATTTCAAGATTTTTTTTTTTTCGAAGAAGTACTTGTTACTGGCTGATAAATAGCAAAATATCGTTAAAATAACGTTGCAATAAAAAAGGAGTATATGAACGGAAACCAATTGATATTAAAACCACAATGGCCACAATTGAGGTTTTACTGGTGCAAACTAAATGCGCGAATAGCAACAGCGTCAGCAACAACTACCATATGGATACGGGGGCTTATAGACAACAATAGTATAGGAAACGTACGACTCTGTCTGTCATCTATTTAAAATGGAAAAAGAAAATTAAGTGTGGCTACATGCTTAAGAATGCCTACAATTTACAAATGTTAACGAATTGTGTTGAAAAAAATTAGATTTTTTTTAACGCTTTCAGTGTAAAACTAAGAGCAGTTCTCTGTAAGACAGTGATTAGAAAAGACCAAAAGCATATAAATTAGAATTTTTTATAAAATAACCAAATAAACTATAAAACTTAATATAGCTTAAATTTGCTCTAAAAGTGAAAGATGCATGTATTGATACCCAGACCTTGCAATGAATGAAAGAATGAGAATAAGATTCTTGCAAAATAGGCATGTTTTTCACAGCAGGAAATGAAATTTACTTTAGAGTTGCCAGACAAAATTATAAACATATTGATGTTTTGTTGTTGAATAATCTGGAAATACGAGTTCGAAAAGCAGTAAGCTTAGTGATAATTTTTTCTTTTTTAATTAATTTCGTTTCTACAAAAGTAGGCTTAATTAGATCAGAACCACATTCTGAATTTAGATTGTTTTCTGGAATATTTTCTTAATCAGAAAAGAAAAATTGTAAAGAAATTGTACTTCAGCCTCACTGAACATGTTTTCGACTCCAGCTACACTACTCTCATCAGAGTTCTTTGAACAGAAAAAAAAGAAATTGAAACCACTGTTTGTTACATCCATATCACGGGATGAAAATAAGTTTTACCAATTCAAAATCCATTGATTGAATTAGAAATAAACATTATCGTTAAAGTTCCTACTTTATTTGTATGCGTCAATCAGACAAAAACAAATTTTAAGAAATTAAATCATAATTTTTTGAAAAAACTTTGCAAATGGTAATAACACCTGTAATCACAATAGGATAATGGAATGAAAAGAAGTTAATTTATGCCATTAACAGTATATAAAGCTGAGCATAAAAAAAGAAAAAGAAATTATCTAATGCAAGTATTTAATATCTCCAACTCATTATAACTCAACGTCAGAATAACCATGAATTTTTCATTTTAATTATAATTTCTTATTGTCCTTCTTTATTACTCTTTTTTTGTGTATTTTATTTATTATTTTTAGTTTTTTTTATTGTTGATGCAGCTTTGTTAGCTAAAACCATTAATGTAATTAAAAAAGAAAAGAAACGCAATAGGCTTATTGCTCTCTATTATCTAAAAAGCTGATTTTTTTTTTTCATTACCCGCTGTGTTATTATCCTTCTCATCAGTTAAACTTTCAATTGCAGTGGAATTAAAAAAAAGAACAGAGGAAATCCTTTAACAACTTCTTAAGTAACAATCTATCACAAACACCACTTCACTCGACACGATTTGATTTGAATTGAGAAAAACACAATCCAGACAATGGCAGTTGCTTTAGGTAAACCTTGACAACTGTTTTCTCAGATACAACAACATGAAATTAAAAATTTGAAATTGTAGGCATTTTAGTGTTGATGAAAGTAAAAGGGGGATATTTTTTACACAAGAAAAAAACTTTTTTTTGGCTCATGAATTAAACAGTCATTCACCTATTAAGATTTACAGTTTTTTAGACGAAGTATATTACTAAGACATAAGTACCTAAAAAAGGTACTTTTTGTCTGAAAGTCAAAATTTTTATATTAAAAAAACCCAAAAGAGTGTTGGGATCCTTATAATTTATAAAACAAAAAAATAATACTTCATGCAATATTTACTTTCTGTGGTTGATTCTTGCCCTATTTCGGCTATTTTTGATAGATATTTGTATAGACTAAATAGTCCAAATTTAGGAATGTTTGTTTTAACCGTTCTCAAGATATATCTAAATAAATATTTACTTTGTAATGCTCATTATTTTCTGATTTCCGCCTCTTTTTGACTGATAATTTGTATTGATTATGATGCTATATAGACCAAATTTAGATAGTCTTAAATAATCTCAGACATACAGAGTTAGTTCAAGAAAATCTGTTTATTTGTTTAGCTATATTCTTTCAATCCATTCACAGTGCAAAATATTTCATATTTTATGTATTAGTTTTAATTTCAATTAATTGTATTAATTGATTCAGTTAAATGTTTATTGTGCTATATTAAAGAAATGATGCCATTTGCCACAAAAGGAACAAAAATATGTTTTAATTTTTATAACCGTGTTTTTAATTTTCAAAAATATAAAACAATTTATTGAAATCATAATGACATGTTCTAACTAATAATTTTATTGATTTAATAAAAATTATATTTGATTTTTGATTTCATTTTCAAATTCAATTGTTAATTAATTTTGTATTTAATTTTTTGTAAATGGTGTTTTTAAAAAAGTTATTTAAATTCTTTTAATTGTTCAGATAGGTTTGATTATTGGTCTGAAATCAATTAAAAATTTAATTAATACTACAAATATGTTAACTAAAATGAAAATATTTTTTCTGTGTTACTGAACATATATAATCACATGTGTACTTAACAATAAATAGTTTTATGAACATACATACATACCTGGCCATTACCATCCTGTTTCAGAGTTACGGACTAGCTTCTCGCAGCACTCATGTTGTGTGTGTTAATTTTTATCAATGAGTACCGGAACCTACAGTTTAAAGTCGACTAGGAATGATGGATTTGAGAAGCCTTTTAATAGCAATCAATTACTACCAGAGCTTTTACCAGAAGACTGCTGAGAGGTAGTCAAAGCCGAGATTTGAACCCAGCGCTATCGTCTTAGAAATCCAACACAGTAACCATTAGATCACTATGCCTCATATATTTTACTTCATTTTTCTTAAGACTTATTTCACTAGATACATACTTACATACATACATAATTCGCCGTTACAAGCCTGTTTCAGGGTGACAACCTATCTTCTCGCAGCAGCTATGTTAAGTGCGTCAATTTTTATCCATGAATACTGTAACCTACAGTTTAACATCGACTCCGAACAGCAGACTTGATAAGCTTTTTCATAGCATTGTATATATGCAGAATGCATTTTGTCTTCCTCAACTGAAAAAAAAAACTTATTTTCAACCGTAGTATATATATCATGATACATATAATTAAAAAGTACCTCATAAAAAGTACTTTCTGTAAAGATTATTATATAAAAGTACTTTTCCTAAACGGCATTATTATAAATAAAAGTACATAAATAATAGCGAATTAACAAACACTGATACGACTATGTAGATGCAATAAAGTCAAAATCAATATTCTTATAAAAAGTAACGATAATTAAAGAGCAGAGAATAGTTGTTTTACAAAAATATTAAAACAAAAACTAAACAACACCATATGCCATTAGAATAAGAGAGAATTAAACAATTACAGCAGCAATAATAGCAAAAACAATGTTAAATGAAAACAAAACAAAAAAAAAACAAAATAATTTAAAAATTTTTCATCTAAACAATTACGGTTAAAAACACCACTTCGTAGCTGCCTATGCTAAGGCTGCAAATGATGTTATTGGCCGTGTTTTAAATGTTGCAACATTTTCTTTTTTTCTTCTCTCTTTCTCTCTCTCACTCTGTTATTAGTGTTCATTTTAATTCTGTACTCTTTTTTTACAATTAGTGGTATTGTATTTGTATTGTTTAGTTATATGGTAAATGAGTTTTCACAATACGGAAAAAAGAAAGAAAGGAATAAACTTCTGTAACTGACTTCTTATCTAAATTAAAGGTAATTCGTTTTGTCTGTCTGTCTATATTTGTATTAGTCCATCTGTCTATCTATAGATCTGGATTACAAGCCTGCACTTAAAATGTGATTCAATTTGTTGTGTATTAATATTGCAACGAAAAGAACAAAATATAGTATTGTAGCAACGAGAAAAACTTAATTTAAAAATCATTAAATAAATATAAGACCAGGTAAATAAAGACAGGAATTATCAGTTGAAAAAAATAAAAACGATAATCAAAAGAATAGAAAAACAAAGTCTACAAAGTTTCTAAAACTTACAGTCTAACTTACTCGCCCACATAATGAAATATTATTATTTATTTCAATTTCAATTACAATGAAAATTTGTAGTTATTTCATGTGAAAAATAAAAAAAAAGTTTAATAGGATTTTTAGCAACAGAAAAGCTTATTGCAGATATGAATTACTGTTGGAAGCAAAAATCATTGAAATAAAAGTACGTGTATTTTTTGTTTTTACAAAACTGTTGATAAGTTGATAAATTATAGCAAAAAAAATGTAAATTCATTTAACAGAGTTTAGTGCTGGTGTAATTAAGACGCTTTATAAAGAAACAAAAATTAAATTAAAAATGATTATCAATGTTAATGGGATTCGAACAAAAAATGTTTCTTTTTAAGTGGTTGATGAAATTGAATGAAGTACTATTACCAATTATTGAGACTACCATCCTAAATACAATAGTTTTGATGTCTCACACAGTTGTAAACAATTTGATTTGTTGACACTACCACAACCAAATTTTACGTATGATATGATATTCTATTGTTACAAAAAAAACTGTTTTGTCAGTGTGCTAATTTGCTTGCCTAAACGTCATTTTGTTAAATTAAAAATATTGGCAAATAAGTCAGTAAGTAAAATTGTTTGATACTTTGAAACAATCATAAAATAAATATGTAGTACAGTGGACAATTAAGAAAGTATACTCAATACTCATACTTTGTAAGACTACGCATCATACTAATGAGTGCATTGTATTTGAATGATTGAAGCTATATTGTTCATATTCCTAGTTCCATTTAAACGTCTTATGTCAATGGGACAAGTTGCTGTCAGTTGATCAATCAAAGGCCAGCGCTATACCTGCTCCCTTGAAATGATCAACAGCTAATGCTCCATCTGTAGATGTTAATTCTTCGCTGCAAACGACCTTAAAAGTCCTGCGAGCAAGCAATCGTAGCATACACATATGCCTACATTTTGTTATTGTTCGACATGGTTTGTTATATTTGAAGCACTTTCAAGGGCATTTGTAACGAAGAGTGATTATCGCTATTATAAACAAAAATTAAAAACTACTCCCTATGGGCACCTTAAATTGAATTGGAACAAAAAATTTTAGCAATATCATGTCAATGCAAAAAGTTTCCTGTTCCTTAGAGTGGGTTGTGGTATAGTGGTTAGAGCACTCGCACAGAAACTCAAACGACCGAGGTTTAAATCCCAGTGAAGAAAAAAAAATTAAAAAATTAAATTTGCGGTTTTTCGAAAATTATAATTTAAAAATAAATTCCATTCCATCTTATAGAAACCGCTCCCTGACATTTCAGTCTATTCTACCAACAGAACAAATAATCAGGAGTAAGGCGCCACCTTCTGGAAAGATAACAGCTAACCTACTTAGTGAAGACGCTTTGTATTGCTTTGTAAATACTTTTGTTTGGTTGTTATATACTATTATAATGCATAAAATTGAGAAAACTTTTTTATCATTTTCCCTTTTTTTTTTTTTGTTTTGAGACCAATTTGTGGATTTACTACCAAAAATTCTTTAGCAAAAATAATATTATTAATAACTTTTATTTTTTCTCATAAATTTGGGTCATTTAAAAACTTTTCCTTAAAAATACAATTAAAATGTAAAAAATTTGAAAGCAAAAGAGAGTTACAACAAATTCCGTTTTAAAAGAAGAGAAGAAACTAATTGTTGGATGGAAATAAATGCAACAAAAATGTAGAAAATGTAGAAAATGCAACTAATTGAGTGGATAAATACCTTATGAAACTTATAATCAAAATCTTTTACTAGAGTAAAATGCAAAAGATAACAACATTAATAAGCACAGCAATTGCAGTAGAAGCAGCAAGAGTACAACAACAAATTGCCAAACAAATTTTTAGAAAAATTCTTCTTTTATGGCAACTGACTTCAGGCAGAAGTGTACTTACAATTGTTTGTTGCTGTTTTATTATACCAGGAAAAACATTATATATTGTTGTTGTTGTCGTTGTTGTTGTTTTCGTTACTATTGTTCTTTTAAAATGATTTCTCAGAATAAAAAAAATTAAAAATCTACAACAATAGGAAATAAAACAAATTACTGTTGTTGAAAGCAAATTGTTAACAACAGCTGCAAATGAAACTCCTCAAACATTCAATTCGACAATTGCTTTTATATCTACAAAAATAACATCGAAAGCATTCGTAACATTGTCTAGAACACCATATAAGCCTTGTTTCTCTTAGAATTGCACCTACAAACTTATACCAGTTTTGTATAACTTGCAAAATACCAAAAGTTGCATTGATTGTTTGCCTTTTTAGTCTAACAATACGTAGTGAGAGTCAGTGGCTCGGATACTTTTACAAAAAAACAAAAAAAAAAAAAGAACAACAAAAAAACTTGAAAGGCTCTTGTATCTAATGAAGAAACTAATTGCAACAATGAAACAAGTGAAACCAATAAAAATATTTCCAAAAAAAAATTACAATTTTAATGCCAAACTTGGCATAAAGATACTTTTACTAATTAATAGCCAGGACTCATAGACCTTTTTTTGGCATCTGCCCCTTACCAAACCAAATGCATTCAATTTGGTTTTCAACAAGAGTTATGCTGAGAAACTTTTTTATTGCATCAAAAAAAAAATATTAAACAATTTAATATGACGAATTTTACAATAAAGAGTAAAAAAAACAGAAATATTTAAATTTTATGTGTTTTATTTTACATGGTTAAAGCTACCGTCATATAGTTAAATATTTGACGATTGAAACGTAACCTCGATTTTATAAAAACAATATTTTTTTCTTCAATTTTTCATTCATTCGAGATTAATTAATTAAATAACAAAATATTTGTTGATATTAATACTGTCTTTAATAGTATTTAAAGAAATGTTTAGATAAAATGAAATATTTGCATAAATTATTTCCAAAAAAGTAGTGGTAGCACTTTTTTTTGTCAAATATTTGCCTAATGTGACTGTAGTCGTTATTTTTGGAAATTATAGTATGGGTATTTCCATTAAATTAGCGACCAACTTTTGATAAATATTTTTACAAAGATTTACCTCATGCTTTTCTCTTAACCTAACATGGCAAACAAAATTATATTTCAGTAACTCATACAGGAGTGGAATGTTAAGTATATGGAAATGCCCATATTTCTTGTATTTATATCCTTATAAAAAAAATATCAGATTCCCCAGGAATTTTTGATAAAACCCAATTGTTTGCTGGTTCAAATTTATTATATTTTTTAACTGTTATAAATGGATGCCCCAGTAGTTTAGTGGATTTTATTCCCACCGGAAGCTCTGGTCTGCGACACTACATCGAGCATTTGGTCTTAGTTAGTCTGCTCGTAATAATAATTATAATTATAATTAATATTATAATTTAATATTTATATAATTATAATTATTGTATGAAATTTAATAGCCTAAGATCCTAATACTGGTATTCTTATTCATATTCGAATTTAATTCGAAAATGTATAATAATTATATAATTATAATTATATAATAGAATAATAACTGATATAAACTTTGAATACTTTGATCATATTTTTTCTCATTCAAGTAATTAGAATGAGACGGAATGAGACCCAAAAGCATTTAGGGAACTACTTTAATATCGTTGGATTTACAAAGATAAGCAATAAAATTAAATTTGTTTAAAGTACAATCATAAAAATAATAATAATTCCAAATAAATTTTATTCACGTTTATACATTAATGTCTACGGAACGTATACATAATATGAATATAAATTTATGGAAGAACACTCATACGCTGCGAGGCATTTAACGAAAAAAACCAACATGTTCTCTTCATATTTGCTTAAGTTGAAATGATAAAAATGCATTTAAATTCTTCGGTTTTTATGATGGCTTGTGTATTTGTTTTATCAAAACTGGTATTATTGTTGGAGGCTTTCATATTCAACAAACGTGTATATAGGAAAAAAAATTTTTTTTTCTTAAGAAGAAAAAAACTTAAAGCAATGTTTAAATATTAAAAATATTGAAACAAACAAGTTATATAAAAAATAACATTTTTTTTAAAGTTAGCTTCTGCTTAGAATAATAAAGGAAAACATGTGTATGCACTTCATATACCTTAAACTTATAAGGACAAATTTTTTCTTTAGATTGACAGTGGCGTCATATGAATCAAACAATTTACACAACTTGTCTAGATTACAAAAATATTTCATATATACGAGCCGTTTATGTTGAAAGTGGTAGAAATTTCTTTGTTTTTAAGTCGATGTATTTTTGAGACTAAGGCCCATTATTACAACTTGCCGATAATGGAAGGTAGGATTTTATCAGACAGATACATTGCTTTTTGTTATTACAAGAAAACTTTAGCGTAAAAATAAGGCAATCTTCCCAATAACTTTATTAGTCACTTTAGTTTAAAGGAAATTGAATTCAACTCTCACAGTATTTCCACAGTGAATATGGTAAGGAAATAGTGTTCTTTGTTCCTTTAAATATTGGGCAATGGAATTTTCAGATCCATATGATACTAAATGTTTATTTTGTTCTTTGGTTTCACTTTGAATTAGAGCAGAGACAGTTTTCATTGTATTTTTCTTTCATGGTCACATTGCAATTCTTACTCGAATTTGCTGTCTTATACAAGAATTAATTTACCTTTTTTTTAATTAAATTACCTTTTTTTAAAAGTTTCTTATGCCGTCTATGATTAGTGACGGCTTTGTCATACAAATTTTAAATGGTGATGTCAGTTTAGAGCTCTTGATAGGTACTCACTATATTATATAATTGATATCTGTAACTCATATAATTCAGTCAGATTATATATAATTTTGTATATGAATTGTTCTATATAATTCATATTATTAAATTTTATAAAATATTTCGAATTAGAGTTTACTAATTGCATGAATTGTTTCAATACATAACTGATTACACGTCTGTGTGTAATGAGGATGAACCCTTCTCGGTCTAAATAAAAAATAGTTATATAAGGTATTGTATTAATATATTTAGTATACATATATGGTATAGTGGTTAGAGCGACCGAGGTTTAAATCCCAGCGAAGAAGAAAAAAAATAAAAAAGTAAAAATTGCGGTTTTTCAAAAATTATAATTTAAAAAATAAGAGGTTAACCCCCTCCCCCCATGATGTCATTCTTCGCAAAACCGCTCTCTGAAATTTCCAGTCTATTCCAACAAAAAAGGAATGATCAGGAGTACAGCGCCAAAATAACAGCTAATCTTCTTAAAAAAATGCTCACCACGCACATTCAACATCCATATGGGGTAATTACTGTTGATCATTCAAATGTGAAGGTATAATACCGGCCCTTGAATGATCGAATTGACAGCAATTTGTCGCATTGATATAAGGCGCTTAACATCTGTCTATCTATATCTATATATTAAACATTCCAATACAATGCACTGCATTTAGTAGGGGTTTGACCCTGAGTATTGATCTTAAATAAAACAGAAATATAAGGCTTATATAGAGTATTTAAAATTATTTATTAAAAATATTTTAATTATTCTTAAATTCCTCTCAATAGCTCAAACATAAATTCGTTGCATTTTAGTGATAATAAAAAGAAATCTTAAAATTCTGTTGTTGTCTTTAAACTAAAAATAAAAAGAAAAAAAAAGTATTTTGTCAAATCAAGTACTGGAAGCACGAAAATAAAGGCAAACAATATAAGGAAAAATGAACAAAATTCAAGAAGAAAAAATTATGCTGCATATGTACGTGTTGTCTATTTGGTCGTTGGATTTTTATATCCAAAGCTTTATTTTATTTGTTTCATTTTCTTAGTATAACTTCTTTTAGTTTTACTTTTTCTATATGAATTTTTACCACAAAATAAATATTACTGAATGTACTTGAATATATGCAGTTTTTTTTTGGAATACAAATAATATAATTGCGTTTAAATTGAAATTCCAACAAATTTTTTAACAAATATTTTTATACATTTCCTAAAAATTTTCTTTTTTTTTCTTTCTTTTTATTTTGTTTCTTTAAATATTTTGAAAAGGACTATAAAAAATAAGAAAGAGAGAGGGGGAAATAGAAGGAGAAAACAAAAATAACAAGTACCACAAATTATTTTCGTAAAACATCTCGTACTACTACAGCATTTCTAATATAAAAATACAAATATAGTATGTACGTACGAATGTTTATACGGTACGTAACATGCTTTTTGCATTGCAGCACCTCTCTTATCATTTGTAGGTTTATTTTTACGTTCATCTTCCGGTATAACATTTGATTTTATTTTTGTTTTTTTTTTATTTTTTATTCAAACATCCAACTATTTTCATTACGCTTAACAGCCATCGTAAGTGCAGACAGCCATCTAACAGGCTGACATCAGAAAAGTCAGACATCATCTTGTACTTTTTCCATCTAGAGTATGTTTTTTTTTTATTTTTGTTAATCTCTCTTCTGTTTTTTTATTTTTTTTTTTTTATTCCAAATTAGAAAATACCAGTAAATACTTGTTGTTGTATGGTTGATTTTACTAGTGAGCAACACATACACGCTCAGCTATTACTTGTTCCCTCAAAGCAGCAGTATGTGCAATGAATGCATTTTTTTTTTTTTTTTTTTTTGTTTTTTGAGGAAACAGTGTTTTCGTTGGAATAAAATTATGCTCTAAAATATTGCTTGAAAGTTATTTTTTATTTATAAAAATATATATATTTCTTCTCTACTCAATTATGAATCAAACATATCCTGACAATAGAGTTGGCGGAAATCACTCTGCTCTCTTAAATATATTGTGCAAACAGCGGTCTGGGCTAAATGTTGTGCATTTCAATGCAAGAAGCTTAAATGGACTTAAGTTAGATGATGTTCGGCATATATTTGAGAGCTCTAAGGTTGACATTATTTGTGTAACGGAAACGTGGTTTCATCATGACGTTCTGAATGATTATTACAAAATTAATGGGTACAACCTGTTTAGAAATGATAGGAGACGGAAAAGGGACGGTGGTGTTGCCATATATAGTAGAAATAACCTTAGAGCTCAATTAGTTAACGTTTCGCATGATTCTAATGTTGAATTTATTAATGTGGTTATATAAGATAACACCGTGAAGGTTTTGGAATCGTGCATTTATAACCCAGACAGAACTTCTAGTCTTGAGCCCTTTTTTATTAATTTTAAGAACCATGCTATAGATTATAATTTTTTTATTACTTGTGGTGATTTTAATGTGAACTTGATGGTGAATGACAATCTTAGTAATGATCTTATTGATCTTATAACCGCCGTGGGAATGACTGTTGTAAATGACAAAATTCCTACGCGTTTCTCGTCCAATTCTAGCCCAAGTTTAGTTGATTTGTTTCTGCTTTCACATCCTGAATTATTGCTTTTATATGACCAAATTTCATTTGTTTCTGACCATGATTTACTATTTTTAACCTGCCATATTGACCTTAGTAGAGATGATAATCGCCGGCTTATCACATATAGAGATTACAACTCTATTAATTTTCTTTCTCTCTATTCAGACATTTCTGCTGTGGCTTGGAATGAATGTTGGTATCGTACAACGATAGATGAGAAGCTGGACGTTTTTCTTACAACATTACAGGGAGTTTATGAGCGACATGTACCTGAGCGTAGTTTTTATGTACGAAATTGTTCTTGCCCTTGGTATACGACAGCTGTGAAAAATTCTATTCATAATCGTAACATAGCTTACAATGTTTGGAAAAAAAGACCTACGGTTATAAACAGAGCTGCTTATAACAGGGCTAGAAATCAGTCTAATCTTGTAGTTAGACAGGCAAAAAAATTTTATTTTCCTAAAAAACTTAATATTAATCTACCTACAGGCCAGTTGTGGAAGAACATCAGGTCCATGGGTATACACTCCCGTAGCTCTTCTGAGTGCAAGCTTGATCCAGCAGTGCTTAATAATGCTTTTTGTTTTAATAATTTAATAAGTAATAAAAGTAATCAGGAACTCCACAGTGAACTCTACTGCAACAGTAATTTTTCATTTTCTGCTGTGTCTGAGGCTGACGTTATTAAACATATTTTGAAATTACGATCTAATGCAATAGGAGAAGATGGTGTGGCCATGAGATTTGTTAAATTGATATTGCCGTGTGTTATTGCACCATTAACTCATATTTTTAATCATTGCATTACTACCTCTACATTTCCTAAATCTTGGAAAATTGGACGAATCATTCCAATTGCGAAAAGTCTACCGCTGTGAGTCCAGGTGATTATAGGCCAATAAGCATTTTGCCAGCTCTTTCGAAAGTGTTTGAGTCTCTTATGGCTGAACAAATTACTTTTTACCTAAATCATAATAATCTTCTGTCTCGATTGCAGTCTGGGTTTCGTGCTGGTCATAGCTGTACTACTGCAGCCTTAAAAGTTATTGATGATATTATTTATTTTATTATTTTATTTATTTATTATTATTATATATTTATTATTATCTCATGTGCCTGCTGGATTTCTCTAAGGCCTTTGATAGAGTAGACCACTCAATAATGTGTAAGAAACTAAGATACTATTTTGGATTCACTGATAATGCGGTATCTCTAATGCAAAATTATTTATCTGGTCGAGCTCAGAGAGTAGTTGTGGACAATAGGCAGTCAGGCTTAATGTGTATAAATTCTGGTGTTCCACAAGGCTCTGTATTAGGACCACTACTGTTTAGTATGTTTATCAATGATGTATTTTCTGTTTGTAAATATACCCGTATGCATGCATATGCCGACGATATTCAACTTTATATTTCCAATCATATCGGTCTAATAGAGGATACATGTTCCAAACTCAATCATGATTTGGTTTCAATTGTGGAATGGTCAGAGGTTAATAACTTAACACTTAATGCTGGGAAATCTTACGTTTTACCAATCAGTAGGGAGCAATACGACTATGAAAATTTTCCAGCAATTTACCTAGGAAGCACATCTCTTGCCTATGTTAATAAAATTAAATACCTAGGCTTTTATATCAACTCAACCTTGTCTTGCTCAGATCATATTAACAATGTTGTAAGAAATATTTACCTTGTACTTCGTAATTTGCGAATGTCATCTGCATTCACGCCACTTGAAGTCAAAAGGAGACTTGTGATACAATTGATACTTCCCCATATTAACTATTTTGCTGTAATATACAGCAAACTAGATTCACGTTCAATGCATAAGTTACAGGTATCTTTTAATTATGCTACGCGGTACATATATAATTTGGCTCGGCTTAATAGCATATCTTCTTGGAGGAAAATGGTTTTGGGCTGTGACTTAGCTGATTATCTTCGTATGCGAAATATTATATTCTTACATAATCTGCTTTACCAAAGGAAACCTTGTTATCTTTATGAAAAGCTTGTATTTGGTAGATCTAGTAGATGCATGTATGTATGTATATACCTTTTAAATTACACAGTGCTACACCAAAAATATGCAGGTGTTCTGACATAGCAATTCTGTTTTGTGGAAGTCCATAGAGTACTGAAATAGTTTTAGTTTCTTTCGATCACTTCGTTAAGCGTCTTTTTTTAATTTCAAATATAGTGAAATACCCACATTCACGAAATTACAACTTCAAAAAATTATAAGTTTTTTGTTTGGAAACCGATTTTTTTTTTAAGTTGTAATTTTGTGAATGTGAGTATTTCACTATATTTGGTTTTAAAAAAGTTCTTATTAAAGTGATCGAAAAAAACTAAAACCATTTCAGTACTCTATGGGCTTCACCAAAACAGAATTGCTATGTCAGAACTCCTGCATATTTTTTTTCTTCATTTTTGTAGTA
Source organism: Metopia argyrocephala (assembly GCA_963576795.1). Classification (NCBI taxonomy): domain Eukaryota; kingdom Metazoa; phylum Arthropoda; class Insecta; order Diptera; family Sarcophagidae; genus Metopia; species Metopia argyrocephala. The sequence goes on along the minus strand of OY756208.1, from coordinate 203,899,290 downwards.
TAGTGCTATTATTGACATGTTATATTCTCTACATGGCAATATGCAGGGTTGCATTTTATATATCAGCTAAGAACAGTTGTAGTATTAGTTACGAATTATGAATAATTATGAATAATAACAATTTTTTGGTTTATGTGTTGTCATTTCTAGTGGTAATTCGTAATAAAAGTGTCTAAAATTTATTAATTTTTTTTATGTTTACAAACTACTGTTACTACAAAATTTATTTAAACAATATAAAAAACAAAACACAATAGCAACATCAACAGCAACAGCAACAACAAGAGCAACAAAACTAAAAGACAGAAATGAATGAATGACGACCAAGATGAGCTTATAGTGAATGCATCCACTGTATTGTTAATGTCAGAATGTTGTTTTATACGAATTACTCTCATGGGATATTGTGTACAGATGGGATATTAAAGTAATAGTACATCACCGTCATCATGTTTTCTTGTTGTTGTTTTTGTTTTTATTTCAGTATTATTATTAGATTTTTTTAAATAATATTTCTTTTGGTCTCTTCAATTACTAGACAGAAAATTTTTGGTATTTCTAAGTCGGTATAAAGAAAGTTTATTGTAAAAATTAAAATAAAAGAAAAAAGGCCTGCTTTAAGACTGACATTCTGGCTAAAGTAAGAAAAAAAAACAGAAAACAACATTAAAGCTGAATTTGATGAATACGTTGACAATAACAGGCACCACTACTGTCAGGCAATGCAATGTAAATGACAACTGTCACATGAATTGAAATAATAGGAAAATTGTACTGCAAGTAAAATAAAAACAAAAACACATCGTCAACAGAATTTGAATTGTTTAAGAAGAAATAATATATACATACATACATATATTTGTATTTTTTTAATAGAAATAAACTTCTCAGCTCACACATACATTCATATGTACATACCTTTTAGAGAAATTTTTTATATATATTTCATTTTTTTATTATTCTTCTTTTTCTTATATTTTTGGGTTTTTCCATTTGCACAAATCAATGTTTTTCTGCTGTAGGCTTAAAGTTTTATCACAGCAACACGCAAAGAAAAGAATTTTTCTTCTTTTTTCAAATTTCTCTCTCTCTCTCTCTTTCTTCTGACTCCATTTCTTAAAAAATAATTTCCCTACCTACGCGATGTTACATTTTAATTTAAATAAAAACAGAAAAAAATCCCTTTTGTTATGGGAATACAACAGGCATTCAAATTACAAAGAATTCAATTTGAGATTTCAAATATATTTATAAAATTTCTTCTTCCTTTCCCACTTTCATCATCATATATTGCCCAAACAAATATTTTAATACTTGGGTCTGGAACAACTATTCCCTACAGCTTTACATATAACACAGTTTGATTATTAAAAACAAAAACTTCGTTTTTCTAAGTTTCACTAAAGAAATGGAAAAATTTTGTAAATTCTTAAAGAAATTTCTTCACTTGGTCACGTTATCTCTTTTTGGGAATTTGTACTTGTGTATTAACTGTCATTTCCGAGATACTTAAACTTATTAGATTCATATCTGGTAATTTGTTTATGAAGGCTATTGGAATTCAACCAGTTAAAGAACCGCTTAAAGCACCCTTAAAGTGTTAATTTCCTGGTAGTCAATGGTATCTGGTTTCTTAACGTAGACAAGTGTCTGTACATATGTCGAAAGAAAGCAAAATGGTGTTAAATGACAAACTTGGTGGCCAATAGAGCATAACATGAAATTATTCTTTCATCAAATGTTTCTTTAAGTTATTCTATTGTTGCACGTGCTGTATGACGTATGTGCTGTTGGAACCACATGTCAATAAAATCAATTATTGAAGAGGAATAATGTCTAATCAATAGCATCGATTTTAAGACCAATGGGCCCGTATGTATTCCTCCCTTATTGTGGCAAGTCTGCTTAATTTCGTACCCCTTCAATCAAAAATGGATTTTATCGAAGAACAATATTATGAGTCTAATTTCAATATCAATATTGAAATATGCTTTAGCTATAACTATTCTATAGCTTTGATTCATGTACAGTATGAATCTTGACTTTTATAAAATCTTCCATTAAGTGCAAGGACTTAACCCCAGTTGCTGAGAAAGATGCCAAGTTGTTTAATTTGGCTTTACTTTATGGGTTCTCTGAACAGCTGCCACAGCTTTTTTTTTCTGTCCATAACAATAAAACAAATCATGTATGTAATTAATGTATAAATTTTGGAATGGTTTTGTTAACATTCATTATATATGTTTGTGCAAAACCAAGATCTTCATCCTCCGGAGTCCATGAACACGTGTCATTACTCGAATTATATAAACTTTACGACGTTTAAACAAATCATATTACAAAAACAATAAACTTTCAATACAATGTGTAGGGTATCACAAAGTCGAATTTAACCGAGAATATAACTCTCATATAATATTTTTTTTAATTTTTATTTTATATTTAAACAACAACAAACAAATCCACTTTGAATTTATTTGAAAACGAATTTAATTGTTCGATGCATTTTTCAAGATTTTTTTTCTTTTTTAATTCGAAGTATTTTTTCTTGATGTCGTACAAGTGTATTCAGTATTTAAATAAAACATTTTAACAATTAAAAAAATAACAAATATTTTCTTTTTTTCTTTCTTTTTTTCTTTTTTTTTGTGCTTTTATTGTTAATTTTTTCATTTAACAAATGCTGAATGAATTTTCTTAAAATAATTTGTTATATATTTATACGAGGGTAGTCGCAATGTTGGCCAAGCTTATAAAATACCATAATTAATTTAAAAAAAAATTACATTCTGTAGGGTGCTCCAATAGTAGTAGATAATTTACTGTAGTGTTTGTGCGAAAATTTTTTAATTAAATTCACTGACTTTATCTATCGCAAAAAAGTATGAACTGGTGCATTGTCGGGATGAAGCAGTACACCCTATTTAGGCAAATGCGTTATTTTTTCTTTAATTTAATCGCTTAAACAGTGCTAGAAATTAGATTTACACTCGCCGTTGAAAGCTTTCTGTCTTTGGATATAATCATGACAAACTCGCATCCTAAAAATAAGATGTTGTTACCTTTACTAGAGTTTTTAATAGAGTGAAATTCTGTGAATACCTGGCTCCCATAGAGATCAGATACTGGTAGGATAGTGGGTTTCCAATCGGAACACTACTACCTCAAGTATCACTTTAGGCTCTGTCTTGAGGAGGAAGAGACCGCAGAGCATATTCTGTGCAGCTGCGAGGCACTGAGTAAAACTAGACTACAGATCCTCGGCGGGGATCATATGAATACGGTAAGGATCAGATCTAGTTCAATCAGGATTTTACTTGACTTTATTTGGAGGGCGGAGAAGTCATTGTTCGGGCATGGCTTTAAGACTGCTCATTTATATTATGAGTAACGATTGGACTGGTTTGTAACCTTGATTAAATCCTAGTACTCAATAGTTTGTAGCCGTAAACAAAGATATAATCGCCTACAAAGCTTGAAATTATTAAAAGCGATAACCAACTTATTTCGTATTAAAAAATGCACTGCGGTAGTGTGTTTTGTAGTCACAGAAAAAAAAAATACTTAACAACGTGGGGCATTCAAACTTAACATTTTTTATAGATTATTTTTTTTTTTATTCTGGCATGATGATTTCCCTATTTTATATTTTATTTAATATCAGCTAAACGTTTGCGATCTTCACTCCAGCTGTTTGAAAATGTTTAGTATAAATAAATATGGAACGAAGCTCTTTGTACTAAATTTCGAGGAAATAAAAAATCAATAAATAATTTGTACGCCCATTTGCCCAATTTCGCCACATTAATTATAGATTTTTTCTAATTTTTGCAAACTCATCACTAAGTTTTGAATATTTAAACAAATGGCGGCAATTGTTTAAAAATTTGATTTGATATCAAACTTATCAGCAAGCTTTGAAACCACTCTCGTTTGTATTTACACGCATACATATAAAATAAAAATTATTGAATGGAATTGACAAGCAAGCAATTGCTAAAAAAAAAAATTGAAGACAAGTGTTATTTAAAAAGTCCTTTTTATCAGAGATTGATGGAGTATCTTTTAAGGTATGAGTTAAAATACAAATTTTCTGAAACAATTATACCGTTAAATAAAAAAAAATAAAAAACCTACATGATTTAAAGAACTTTTTTAGTTATTCGAAACTATATTATTTAGTTGTGCTGACCGTTCACTTGAAACAAATCTACAATTTATATCGTGATTTTAATTTTTTAAGTCTATATTTCATTATTAAATTATCGAATGTTTTACAGGAGAAATTTCAAGGAAAATTGCGTTTTAATTGTCTGAATTTTTTTAATTAAATTCTATATAAATATTTTATGCTTACACAGAAGAAGACTCTATTTTACTGAATTATTATCCCCCTATTCATAAAAATAATGTCGATTTATAAAAGTTTTGTTAAACATTTTTTCTATGGAAATTCGTTTTATAAGCCTATTATAAAATAAAAATATTAAATGGGAATAAGTGGAACGAAAAAAGCATTAAAAAAACTTGTAATTCTGATTCGTCCAAAACAGATGATAATTTCAAAAATTAAATGATGAAGAGAAAAGGAGAATATAATAAAATGTGTTGTAACAAAACTTTAACTAAATAAGTAGAGTCAATATATAATTTCTGGAAAAAAAATTAGCGGTAAACAGTTGATGTCAGTCAGGAATATGTACAAATCCCAAAAACTCTAATGAAACTACCGTAGCTGGGCTCTAAATCATGTTCAGTTCTACTGGTATACAATTCCTTCAAGAATGTAATTGAGAAATAAATACAAAAAGCAATCAAAAACTAATAAAAATTAGTTCCGACAAAATAAAAATATTAACCCTAGAACCATAACGCTAATTTTTACGCAATTTTTCAAGTTAGAAAATTTTCAATTTATTTAATTAAATTAAATTAATTTATTTATTTTAATTCATATTGTATAAAAAGAAAATAATTTTTACTATATTTACATTATTCAGTTATCGTTTTCCATACAATTTTGACAAATTTAAAAAAAAGTGCACGTAAAATTTACGTACGTTATGGTTCTAGGGTTAAATATTTATGTATGTAAATACATATTTCTCTCCGGAAATAGAAAATTATATTTTAACTGTTGTATTCATAAAAAATAATTTAAACTCATTAAGGGCTTATTTGACATGTATTGCATAGAAATTGTTCAATAAAAAAATTCTTAATAAATGTAAAACATTTTTCATGAATACGGAAATAAAAATAAAATTTTCCGTTTGCTTACTAGACGAGAGTCGGATTCAAAACCCAGATCTGACATGTTGGTAGAAAGAAATATGAAAAAATATTTTTTCGGCAACCACTTCTTAGTAGTCTTCTGGCAAAAGCTCTGATAGTAACGGATTGATATGAACAAGTTTCTTAAATCTATATTTTGGAGTCAATGTTAAACTATAGGTTCCGGTAGTCATGGATAAAAATTACGCAAATAATCTGGGTGCTGTGAGAAGCTATACCCTAACTCTGAAAAAGGGTTGTAACGCCCAATTATGTACATACAGATGTATGTATGTATGTAATCACAGAACAAACTGTGGATATGCATTTATTTGTATAAATATTTTTAGTTACGGTTTATATCCTCATAGTATTTGAAAAAAAATTTTGTTAAATCACCTTGACGAGTTTCTTTGGTATAGTTTTGATGATCATCTACATACATGTTTAAAAGAGAAACACATGCTAATATTTAAAAAGTGTTTAATTGAAAAAAATATCAAGCTGTATAATAAGCGTAATTCAGTAACTTTTAACTGTACGTCATTCACAAAAAGTCTACAATTTTTGTTTTTTTTTTTTTTTTCAATAATATTGTTGATTACACTTTAGCGAAAGTAGACAACCTACTTTTACTATATATATTGTAATTACATATAATTTTTGTCTTTACTTTACGTTTACAAGTGATATTGGCTATTGCGAATATCCTAAATTCAAGTTAATGAATAACAGAATCAACAATTCTGTTTTTTATTGATAAAAACAACCCGATTATCGTCAAAATATATTACTGAAATGTGCTACAAATGCTTAAAATGTGAGCCTTAATTCGTTTTTGTAGTATACTGTTCGTTTAGGAAATTGAAAACTGTTTGATTTGTATTTAAAAATAAATTAAGGCTATGTAGACAAATGCGCCGTGTTCAATCTGATAATCAAAGGTTCGAATCCCACAAAAGTCACAAATAGTCAGGACATATGAAAAATTAAAACAATTATAAAAAATTAAATCTGGGTAAAGACATCAAATCAGTGATAAAATAAACACAGCCAGTCAATTATTTTTTTTTATTTTGTTTTATAAAAAACCTACATGAAAATTGTCATATGTAACTGATAACTTATTCGAAAAATAATCATTAGCGAAGTAAATAAGACTAATAAATTACTGATAAGGGATTGGAAAAAGACAATGACTCTAACTTAACAAGATAATTATCCATCAAGAAAAGTCGCTTGTAAGTACAATTTTTACTCTATAAAGGTATCTTTTATAATAAAAAAATTAGCTATTTTATGCCTCTTTAATTTCTCAAAAGAATTTGTTAAAAAAAAAATTCAAAAAGTAGTAACAAAGTATGTTGCCATACAAAAATCTCTTTAAATCTTTGAAAAATGAATTCTTCTTTATTATTTACAGGAAATATTTTTACTCCGACATTCATTTTTTCTAAGAAATTATTTTCTCTTTTATCGCAATTCAATTGCAAATGCAAAATATTTACACTTTTCTGCAAACAAAAAAAAATCTTTACAATTTTAAATGCATCAGTGACAGTTTAACAGCAACATAAAAACGATAAATGTTAATAATATGCATACTTAAAATACATACCCACACATATATGTATGTGCATAAAATATAAAATATTTTAAGAAATGAAATAAGAAAAGAATATCGTCATAAGAATTAAAGAACGCTGTAACTGACAAAACATTAAATGTTCACTAGAGCCAAAAAGCCTGTATGAAAGTAGAACAGAGACACTGGTATTTTTCAAAATGCAGACGGCGTAAGAGAATTTCTTTTCATTATAGAAATCTGGGACCGGGAATTATCGACGCGTATTTTTATTCTAATAAAAATGATGCAAAAAACATATTTTCGATTTTTTGTCAGTTATAGCGTTCTTTAATTCTTGCGACGATATGTAGTTCTATCACTAAACACACCCATACATATATCCTACACTACTCTTTGGTTAATTAAATTAGACCATCACTTTGCTTATTAGTTCCAAAGTTCTAACAAAATTTTATACTAAACTATATTATTAAAGTTAATGTTAAATATAAACTTATCTTTACCAAATTAATTTCAACGACAAGAATATATGAGTACTTGTATATGGACTTGTAAAAGCTAAATATTAGCTCTACAGCCATGAACTCGTTTTCATCAAAAGCATGGAATACAAGTTTTTACAATATATTTATAAGTTTTCAATTTTTCTATATTTTTGGTAATAAGATAGTAGATATATAAAGAAAACGTTACATCAGGCGTGCTGCACCATACAAGAAATTGTAAATCTCTGCTACCATACTCATGACTCTCTTCCATAAATCAATATAAATTTAACCGATGAAGTGAGTTGTGAATTGTGGTTTTTTCGTATAAACCTGCGACTTGAAAAAATCAGATAAAATAATCGTACGAACTCGATATATGAGATGATTTTAAGTTATAGATATAAAGTTAAGAATATAAAGTTATTTAAGAAAAGGTGTTATTTCTCCGCATTCTCTTAAATATTTAACTTTTAAAACTTTCTGATAAGCTTTGTTTTATTTATTAAAATTCTAATATCAACCTTAAATAGAACAAATACTTAGTCTTGCAATAGTCTCCGCTTGCTTGTTTACGAGTATAAACTTGATAAACTTTCAACCGTAACCTGTACCTGTAGGGTATAAAAATATTAAATAATAAATAAAAAATAAAAACATATTTTATTTTAAGTGTTGAAAATACTCAATATATTCATATAATACAAAAGAAAAAGAAATATCTTGTCATTGTGTAAAAAAGAAAAAGGAAATTGTATTTTACAAGTATTTATATGATAACAAAAAGAATAATTTTATCAATATTGTCTCACTCTCTCTCTTTCGAATTTATTTCCAACATTTTTTTTTATTATTATTATTGTATTTCTCAATAACTTTTAATTTAACGCATATTTATGCTGAATAACTGAAATAAAATCAAACATTTACATGTCGATAGATAAAAGACACTATAGTATCAGTATTGTAGTGTTGTTGTATATTTAAAACGGAAATACGCGTTTAGTGCATAGAGTTTGTAAGAGCAACAAACACCAATTTAAAAGAGCTTTTCTTAAATTGTCACGCAACATCAATACTCATACGAGCATTACATGTGTTCGTTTATATGTAACCATTACTACTACTACTATATGGAATATATGCTTAGTTATGTATGTTAGGGTGGGTCAATTTGTTCGGGACCGAAAAACATGACAAAGCGTATAGCAAGGTCGTAATCTACGAGAAATTCTAAGAACTTTTCCCAAAGAAATCATGGTTCTAAAATTAAAATCGAGCTTCCGGTTTTTTAAGAGAAAATTTGGTGATCAGATCATCCGAAAATAATGATATTTTTTTGGAAGTATTCATTGCAATTGGTGAATAGTTGACCTGTAAGGCTGGAAGAGGGCTTATTTTAAAGAAAATTTTCTCAGCTTTCTATATCTGTCCTCATTTATAGAAAATTGTTTACCCAAATAATAGTTTTGGAGGTTTATGTCAAAATAATAATAGTAAAACTGTTAAAAACCTAAAACTAATATTATTGTGACACAAACCTCCAAAACTATTATTTGGGTAAACAATTTTCTATAAATGAGGACAGATATAGAAAGCTGAGAAAATTTTCTTTAAAATAAGCCCTCTTCCAGCGTTACAGGTCAACTATTCACCAATTGCAATGAATACTTCCAAAAAAATATCATTATTTTCGGATGATCTGATCACCAAATTTTCTCTTAAAAAACCGGAAGCTCGATTTTGATTTTAGAACCATGGTTTCTTTGGGAAAAGTTCTTAGAATTTCTCGTAGATTACGATTTTGCTATACGCTTAGTAGGCAAAAAAATTGACCCACCCTAATGTATGTATTTACAAGTTTGTGTAAATGTGTATGCTATTATAGCGCTACTACCACCATTTACAATGTGTGCACAGTGCAAAATCTAATAAAAAGAAAAAAACGGGAAAGAGAAAAAGAACATTTTAAAATGCCCTTGTCATATTATGACTATTTGTCTGTCCATTTGTTTGGGTGTCTGTCAGCTTGTATGTAGTCCTCTATTTGCTTTTAATCTTTTTTTTTAACCACCAACAACAAAATTTTTCGAATAGATGAAATTTCAGCTGGAAAGCAATTTGCACATTGAACAAACAAAACATACGATTCACGAAATACAGCATTAAAATTACACTCGAAAAATTAGCGTTAGTAATTTTAAAAACATTCTTCTTGCCAGCAAAGAAAAATGTTACTTCCGGTGAAAAAGTAAAAGGCAAGTTTGCTTGTTAAAAAACAATATTTTAAGGCTTTTTTATAATTTATAATGTTTTTTTTCATCTTTATCAAAAAAAGTTATTATTTAAATTTCAATATTAAAATAACATTTGGAAAACATATTTTATTGTCATGTGTTATATACATAGATACATAATTAGCCATTGTAACCCTGTTTCAGTGCCTAGCGTCTCGCACCACAATATGGGTGGTGTTTCAAAAGACCTGAGAAGCTCGTTCATAGATTTGAACCCGGAGATCATGTTTTAGTAAGTCAATACACTAACCACTACACCACGACAACTACATGTATAATATACCACATGTTTAATAAAATTTATTTTTTTTGTTCTGTCAGAAACGCTTTAATTAGATCAAAGTTAAATGCAATGAATTTTTTGGTAATCAACTTTGATCTAATTAAAACGTTTCCGACGGAACAAAAATTAATTTAAAAAATTGATCACTTTTCCTGGTGCTCGAACCCGAGTCTTCAGCATTTATTTTTTTTTTTATTGAGACCAATATTCAGGGATGAACCCCTCCGAAATGCTGTGCATTGTATTGGAATTTTTGTGAAAAGGACAGTACATTATGATAACAGAATATATATGTTTTGTTTTCTTTTATTATTAAGCGCCTTAGGCATGAGACAAATTACTGTGATTTTACCATTCAAAGGCCAGTGTTAAACCTTCACCCTTGAATGATCAACAGCAATTGATAGTGGTGAGTGCCTTCGCTAAGTAGGTTTTTAGCTGTTATCTTCTACTTCCTTTATGTTTTGTTAAATTTGTATGTTTTTGCTAGTGGAGAAACTATGGCTTTGGTCATATAATTCAGCTAGTAAGCCTTAAATTCTATTTACTTTTGATGAGTGTACGGCACAGTGTGTCCCTTTGTTTATTTGTTACAAAATTAAAACTGAATACTGTTTATACGCAACTAAAGTTTTCAAAAGACATCCATAAGGTACCATTTAAATTCAGTATTTTTGTTGCTGTAAAACCATTCATATTTTTATTGTATTTTAGTTTTTCTCCTGGTATCTACTTATTCTGTATTCGCAGTGCAATAGAAATTTTATATTTTTCGCCTCTTCTCTGCCACTTGCAATAAAATGTTAAATTTACGCTTTTAACCCTTTTGCCCATTTTATTTTTCTCTCTTTTTTTCTGAAACTCATCACAGTGCGTAAAATATGAAATTGATTTTTATTTCACTACCATTTCTGTTTTTTTTTTATTGGACGTAATGGCGGAAGAAATCATCATCAACATCTCTTCATATGTGTTTATGTGAGTTTACGCTTTTGTAAAAAATTCTCCAACTAAAATATTTGAAAATATTTTACAAAGTGAATACTTTTGAATAAAAATTTATTTTTTAATATGAGCTTTCTTTGTCTATAAAATGTTTGTTTATTGTTATTGGACTTTGAAAGAAAATAAAGACAAATACTTTTGAAATAAATTTCATATCAAATGTTTTACGATGAAATTTTTATGATTTGAAGAAACTTTTATTAAAACCATCTTTAAAGATTCTATAGAGAATGGTGATAATTTGCTTAAAAAAATATCTAAGTATAAGTACAATATTGTCTAATAAAGAGCAAAAGGTTATAAAAGTCATATTAAATTGTAGGAAACACAGCAAATTAAAATTCTGCGACTAGCACTTTAAAATAAAATTTTAGTGCATTAAGAGCTAATAAAAATATGTTTATGGGCAATTTCAAAAATTTTCGACATTTTGATATTTTTTTTTTAGAAATTTTTTTTTTTGGATGACACGAATGACGCTTTGGTCACGTGAGGGGTGATATTTTAGCATACCAAAACAGTTCGCGTTAATCATTTATTGCAAACAGCGCGAAAGTTATGGAGGTTTTGAGTTAAAATCTCTTTAAAAAAATTTAAAGTTAAATTTATTGGTTTATTTTAATAAATGTTATATGGATGCATGAAACTCATTTCAAATTCATCAGTGCAGTCAAAATTCATCAATGCACTGATAAAATACATAAAAAATATCAATTATAATTAAAATTCCTTAACATTAAAAAAGGCGAATTTTTGCAAAAATGTGAATGTTTCACTGATTGTTATAATACGTGTTTATATAAAGCATAACTAATTTACAGAAAAACAATGTTTTGACTTGCAAATTTAAAAAATAAAAAAAATTATATAAGAATCATTTTTGAGGTTAGGATTTTTTTCTTGATCTTTAAAATTTAAAATCATGAAAATGTTTTAATGCCTATTCGGTTTTATTATCAAGCTTAAAAAAACCTTTCATTTGGTGTCAATCGCGGCGGAATCTATACATAACTGCAGATGTCACAAAGCAAAATGTGTTTGAAGAAAAATGCCGCTGTACCCGCTAAATATGGACCGAATTCAACCGTATTTATATATGATCTTTAGTTCACCGCCGCACTTCATTTCCAATATTTTACATTGATTTTAAACCACTGATTAACTAAAAAAAACGCGAAACAAAATCATGAAATTTCGAAAAAGTTTTATTTTCTTTGTAAAATTTTTGCGTTTCAAAATATTTTAACGCCTTCTTGACGTTGAGGTGCCATTTACTAAGAAGTTTAGATCACGCAATACATAAACCAGTTTTAAATAAGATTGCAAATGTCAGGCGCGAAAAACTGTCATTTTTGACAAATTTACGCCGATTCTATAAAAGTTTGTGTTCATCGTTCTCAGCAACTAGCAGCCTGACATCGACGTGATATAGCGGAGATTTTAGCAAATTATACCATCTTTTAAATACTGTTTACGAAATGCAATTTTCTTGAACGGCGCAAAAACGCTATAGAAAAAACTGCGAAAATTGAAAAATCAGAAAATTTTGGTTTCAAAAATGAACCGCTGTACAACTTTTTCCAAATAGTAGTATGGGCATAACTTTTATAGTGTAAATATCTACTAAGTCTAGTGACTTTATTTTATATCAGTGGGCATCGGAAGTTTAAAACTAAAAGTAGAAAAGTGATGAAATATGAAAAAACTCTTGTAAATTTCAAGCCTGTTTTTGAGTTTTTCAATATTTGAGTGCCCATAACTTTTAGAGATAAAGAACTGATGGTCTGAAATTTTGAATTTCCCAGTTTTCTAGTGTGGCCTACCATTCCCTTTTGACCGTTTTGGTCAATTCGAAAAACTGGAGAAATAATAAGCATCTGAACTCAGTTTCAACAAATGTTGAAAATTTTTGAAATTGCCCTTATACATATTGAATAAATAAAGTTCTCGTATGACAGTGTTTGTTATAAAACTCTACTGAAACGATTGGTTGATTCCTGTGAACTTTTATGTGTATATTCAGTAAATTAACCATTTTTTAAATATATGTGAAATTATGCAAAGCGATCTTTGAAAATAAAATATTTATAATAAAAATATTTATTGATGCGTATACTTAATATTTGTATTACTCGTACTTACAGCTGTTTCAGATTCTTGTTAACATACTTTTACGCCATTTATATTGTAGTTTTAATTAAAATTAAATAATATCGTATTCGATATTATAAAAATAAAAACTGGCCATAAGAATTAATTTGTAATAATATTTCAAATAAATATTAAATATTAGTGTAGAAGCAAATCTCTTCTATTTTAAATTTTTATTTACGCTTGTTTTTATTTGTCATTAACTAACAACTACTATGCACTCTGTAAGCATTCTTTATTTCCTTCTTATTTTGCACAATAAATTCTCTTTTACCTTTTGACAAATAGCTCTTAAAAAAGTCAAAAATTAAAAAAAAACACTAGTAGAATGTTGATATTTGCCGCATTTGACCCTGACTCCCAAGAGTATTTTATGTACATGAACAGCAAAGAGTCAGCAACAGTAGAAACAACACAGTTAAATAAATAAAAATTGCATGCAACAATGGCACACGACACAAGTAAATCGCAACTAAAAATAATAAAATGAGTAAAAACAAAGGTGTTTTTTTTACTTGTTACTGTTGTATATACATCGTGCAATACATGTGCAAATGTGTATGAGAGTAAAAACTCACCAGTAAAAATAACAACAATAACCATTAAAACACAAAGATAGAGAGTCAGACAGGTAAAACAAGCAGACAAGCGTGAAAAGTATTTGTTTGTTGTTCTACCCAAAATAATAGTTGATGCCATATATAAACAAGCATATAATAATACGCACATCCATACATACATACGTATATAAAACATATACATATATCTTTTTTATGACAAGCTGTCATGTTTTATTTGTGTGAGTATTCGAGCCATACGACTATTTTTTTTTTTTTTCTTTATAACCCACTATGGTGCACATACAGACACATATGGTTTTTATCATTTTATTTTTTTTTTATTCTCTCACAAATATTTTCTTCTTTTGTTTGTAAACAAAAACTTGACCACAGGTTATTTTTGTTTTTGTTTGTTTTGTTTTGTAAATGACAATGTATAATTATGTCTGAGTATGTGTGTGTATTTTGTATGATATACTCTTATTGCATTCTTAACCCAGTAAAACTTAATTTAGTAAATTACAAAATTATCATATTGAGTACTAAAGTTTATTTCAATTAAATATTTATTCTTGTATTCGTAAAAAATATTATAGGTTTATTAAGGGTTCATTTGACAAGTGTTCCATAGAAATTTGTCAAATAAGTCCTTCATAAACCTATAATATTTTTTATGAATACGGGCATTAAACTTAAATAATTAAAACAGTAACAAAATTAAAAAAAAAAAACTAAGAAAATAATATTACCACATATGTATTGTATATACATATTAATTTATTTACTGCACCAATGAATTTAAAATATCCTTACAGGTTACAATAGAGTGAAGTTCTGGCTCCCGTATTAACAAGCAATAAACCTATAAAGCAAGTAGTAGTCGCCGTGGTCTAGTGTGTTGGCTTACTAAGACTATAGCGCCAAGTTCAAGTCTCTGCTCTGATATCTTAAAAAAAAGATATATTAAGAAATTATTTCTTTCGGCGACTTCCTCTCAGTAGTCTTCTGGCAAGAGCTCTGGAAGTAATTGATTGCCATGAAAAAGCTTATCAAATCTGTCGTTCGGAGTCGACTTTAAACTGTAGGTCCCGGTGCTCATGCACAAAAATTAACACACATAACATGAGTGCTGCGAGAAGCTAGGCCGTAACCCTGACACAGGGTTGTAATGGCCAATTATGTATGTATATATTTATGTATACTCTGAAATGTTGGCCTCATATAAACAAAAGCTTTAAGCGAGATAAATTATTCCACCCAAAAGGTAATAAAGTATTAATTATCGTTTAAATGCTTGTTGGGATGTCTATGCATTTTCAAAAAGGCTTTATTTGAAACTTTAAAGTACAAAAAACAAGTTTTTTATTATTAACAAAAAATTATCATAAAATAGTGGAGAAATATTGACAAAACTCTTCTGTCTGTAAAGTAAAATTTTAAAGTTTATTATATCAGCCTTAAATGTAGGGTACTTCATTATATTATGGATACATACTACTTTGTTTTTTACTGATTGTATTACGGTGGTTTGTTTTCATTTCATAAAGTGATATTTTAAAATAGTTTATATTTTGATTTCTTTTTTTTTTTTTATTTTGCAAATGAAACCAGACGCAGTTGAAAAACAATTGTTTTTATTTTTCATTTTCATTTTACACCATTATTATCAACATGATCTTTAGTATTATTATGATATTATCATTTCAACTGTTTTTATTTTCTCTTGTATACTTGAAAAAATAAATACAGGAAAATAAACATATTTTCTATATAACAATTTTAACAATATCAATAGCCTACCACATTGTAATTGAAGGCCATTTAAAAGTAGCTTTTATTTAAATTGACGATAGAAATTACAGTTTTTGTAAATCATTTAATGTAATAAGTGTATGTATAAATGATTTCAATTAAAGGTTTGTTGTAAATGAGCATAAAATTTATATGATTTCGAATATAAATGTATGGGTTGATGATTGGTGGAATAGAATGGAATCTCAGGGAGCGGAATGACTTATAATTTTGAATAAACCTTAAATTTTATTTTTAATTTTTCTCCTTTGCTGAGACTTGAGCTCTCTAACCGCATTACAGATAAATAGAAATTTTGGGAAGAACAGTGGCATAATGTATTGTTTAGCGACGAAAAGAAGTTAAATTTAGCATTTAACAGTTTTGGACAGATAAGAGTTAGAATTAGCAGACAAGAATAGCAGACAATTTTAAAGAAGGCTCACTTATGACGTGGGTTGCGTTTGAATTTGGAGCACGGTTTTTTAATTGTTTTAGTCTTACAAATTCAAAACAAAAAACTACATGTGGATTTGTAGGATAATTTTTTGATAGAAAACTATACATACAGCCAAGAAGCTAAAACAATTGCTTAAAGAAAAAATCATTAAAACTCTAAAATGTGTGAGACTTCTAGTAAATGGAGGAATATTTACTCGTATGTGGTTTTAAATTAAAGTAATATTAATGAATTTCAGTCACTAATTAATTGTTTAAATACAGTCGTTCCTTGATTATCCGTGATGGACGGACCAAATAAAACTTTTGATTATACAGTTTTTTATAATATTTTTATTATTTAACAAGTGAACATTGGTAAACATGCATATTTACATTAAAAGAATTAATTCAAGATAGCAATGTCATAAACGGTCTGAATCCCAACTTCATATTATTGAGCTAGCATTTTAACACTCACATTATTTTTTGAATGTTCGTTAATTATTTTAACTTTATCTTCAATAATTAAAACGTTTCTTTGTCTTTTTACCACTTGTAACGATGCCATAGTAAATATATGTATTTAGATCTAACCATCCGCACTTTTCAAATTTCAATATGAAACTAATCACTTATAAATGCTTCTGACTAATTGCATGCAAACAAGGGAACTCCCCGTTTTCATCACGGATAATAGAGGTAATCACGGTTAATCAAAGCAAACAATTTGAAAACAGTGCAGCAAACAAAAAACAATAGACTGATATGTGGCCATCACGGTTAATCGGGGTTACCAGTTAAGCAGATAAAGGATAATCGAGGCCCGACTGTAATGTATCATTTAAATACTTTCTATTACAATTTTTTTCACACTAGCCGACAACAGTTTCATATAATTTTATCCATTCCTGTACATGTGAATTTATACATTTATGGAGATTTACTCCACTCTATACATCTTAAAATGTAACTTAAAATTAAACGATACAAATAAAAATAGATCTGAAACAGTGTTACATTTTTATTCTTTTTGCTTTGTATATGTACTTATGGTATTTCAAACATATTTACAAACTTAGTTTACCGCCATCTGTTGTATAGAGTAAAATAAGAAAAGTAAAAACTAAAGGATAAAGCATGATTAATGAAACATTATTAAAATATCGATGCAACAAACTTTGTTAAGTGTACAACAGTGCTATCAGCAGCAATTGCCATATGTCAACTACAGTATACAAATACAACAACAACAAGAACACATAAAGTGTAATCATTATAGCTTAACGATAAATACCTTTAAACCGCATACCAAATTTACCTACAGATTCTTCTTTCATTCATTCATTCATTCATTCATTCTCTTATTCATGCCATGCTTTGCCACTTCAGTTAAAAGTTGAGTTAAACATGGACAACATTAAGTGGCGTGTTGCATGCAGAATAATAAAAATATTGTTGCAAGTTACTTAATGCTTAAGACGAACCATGTCTTGTTTTCTTTTGCAGTTTCTGTTGCTGTTGTTATTATTATTTTTCATTGGCCATGGCTGTTGTGTATGTTGCCGTTTTAATAATTTTGTTGCAATAACAAGACATTAACAAGCAGCATAACATGACAATAAATTTATGATTTTGTCAGCGGACTAACCAACCAGCCAACAGCTAGCTTATCGAATAGAGATTTACAAAGTCAACAATGATAATGATGTCATTGGCTAATGATCAAATGCTTGTTCTGTTTTTCAAATACTTTTGTTTGTGTAATCAGGGCCATAATAGTGGAGATTTTGTTATGATTATCGATTAAACTTATACTTCTTTCTCATTTTAAGACAAGTCCATGAAAAGAATAACAGGAATGTTAAAGTAAAAAAATTATAGACAAATTTTTTTCTTTTACTTTAATCTAAAGATTTAAAGAAAAATGTTAGTTTTTAACCTTTTAAAAACCCCGCATATTACAACAATTAAAGTATTTTAAGAATACTGAAGGTACGAACATTTTGAAAAGTATTACGCTATTACTTAACGGCTAAGTTTACAATACCTGGAAATGATACTTTACTCACACTTCAATAGTGTGTAGTACACTCTTCTTTATTTTATTTATTTATTTATTTCTATACTGCAGCTGCTTTCTGTACTCCACGATATTTCGCTACTTGTTTGTTTAGCGAGAAGCAAATGCAAAATAAATAAAACGTAATTTGTTTTTGTAAGAAAAATATTTCTAATATTAGGAAAAGTATTCCTTATGGGGATAAGGATGTATCTCTCGATGGCTATTTTGTCTCGACTCAAGAAACTCGTCATGAGACTTTTTCTCAAAGATGTTATTAAAACTATAAATTTTTTAACTAAATGAGAGTTATTTCGTCTAGTATAAGTATATAAAATCCTATAAGTAATACATTTTATATCATTAGAAATATTTGTCTATATGGCGAAAAATATTTTTATTGCTTTTCTAATTAAATTACCCAAAATAATATTTCGGTATATGGGCAATTTCAAAAATTTTCGACATTTTGATATTTTTTTTCCAATTTTTTTTTTGGATGACACGAATGACGCTTTGGTCACGTGAAGGGTGATATTTTAGCATACCAAAACAGTTCGCGTTAATCATTTATTGCAAACGGCGCGAAAGTTATGGAGGTTTTATGTTAAAATGTCTTTAAAAAAAATTTAAAGTTAAATTTGTTGGTTTATTTTAATAAATGTTGTATGGATGCATGAAACTCATTACAAATTCATCAGTGCAGTCCAAATTCATCAATGCACTGATAAAATACATAAAAAATATCAATTATAATTGAAATTCCTTAACATTAAAAAACGCGAATTTTTGCAAAAATATGAATGTTTCACCGATTGTCATAATATGTGTTTATATAACGCATAACTAATTTACAGAAAAACAATGTTTTAAATTGCAAATTTAATAAACAAAAAAAATTATATAAGAATTATTTTTGAGGTTAGAATTTTTTTTTGATCTGTAAAATTTAAAATCATGAAAATTGTTTAATGCCTATTCGGTTTTATTATCAAGCTTAAAAAAACCTTTCATTTGGTGTCAATCGCGGCGGAATCTATACATAACTGCAGATGTCACAAAGCAAAATGTGTTTGAAGAAAAATGCCACTGTACCCGCTAAATATGGACCGAATTCAACCGTATTTATATATGATCTTTAGTTCACCGCCGCACTTCATTTCCAATACTTTACATTGATTTTAAACCACTGATTAACTAAAAAAACGCGAAACAAAATCATGAAATTCCGCAAAAGTTTTATTTTCTTTATAAAATTTTTGCGTTTCAAAATATTTTATCGCCTTCTTGACGTAGAGGTGCCATTTACTACGAAGTTTAGATCACGCAATACATAAACCAGTTTTAAATAAGATTGCAAATGTCAGGCGCAAAAAACTGTCATTTTTGACAAATTTACGCCAATTCTATAAAAGTTTGAGCTCATCGTTCTCAGCAACTAGCAGCCTGACATCGACGTGATATGGCGCAGATTTTAGAAAATTACACCATCTAATAAATACTGTTGACGAAATGCAATTTTCTTGAACGGCGCAAAAACGCTATAGAAAAAACTGCGAAAATTAAAAAATCTGAACATTTTGGTTTCAAAAATGAACCGTTGTACAACTTTTTCCCAAATAGTAGTATGGGCATAACTTTTATAGTGTAAATATCTACAAAGTCTAGTCACTTTATTTTATATCAGTGAGCATCGGAAGTTTAAAACTAAAAGTAGAAAAGTGATGAAATATGAAAAAACTCTTGTAAATTTCAAGCCATTTTTTGAGTTTTTCGATGTTTGAGTGCCCATAACTTTTAAAAATAAAGAACTGATGGTCTGAAATTTTGAATTTCCCAGTTTTCTAGTGTGGCCTACCATTCCCTTTTGACCGTTTTGGTCAATTCGAAAAACTGGAGAAATAATAAGCATCTGAACTCAGTTTCAACAAATGTTGAAAATTTTTGAAATTGCCCATATGCCTAATAATTTAGTTTTAGTTTTTCAGGTGAAACAAAATAAGAAATTTTCTATATAAGGGATAAATTTTAACGACTCTAAAGAAATAGAAGAATCAATATTTAGTACCACGCCCACTTGTCCAATTCCTCCTACTTTCTGACTAAAGATTTTCATTTATTATGAAAGTCTACCTTTCTACCTACCGTTCTCCAGATAAGCAGAAATAATTATTTAGTTCGTGTGGAAAGTACCACGCCCACTTTTCTAATTCCGCCCAATTTTTAAGTGATGATTTGCATTGGTCATGGAGTCATTCGGTTTAAATTTAGAAACTTACTTATCGCACCCATGCTATTTCGGATTTTAACCAAACATTAATATAAACCATATAGGTTACAGTAACTGGTTGAAATCGGTCTACCCATTTAAAGGTTATGCGGCGACATACTTAAGGTAAAAATCGTCTCTATATTTTATCTGTATATTCATATCGTTCATTTGCGTGATGAGTGAGATAAATGCATTTAAAGATTTCAATTTACCCTAACGTATAGGAAAAGTGCAAAAGACTTTTGGTCGCCACTCAGTGAAAAATCGAGATAAAAATAAAATTGTTAGAAATATTTTAAATTTCAGTTCGTCTCATATTTCTGCATTATTATGCCACTCTTCTCACAAATAAGCGATATTTATATAAAATAGTACTTTCTATAATTTTTGAGTGTATAAAATACTTTATTAAAGTTTCTGTATCTTGAAGTTCATTCTCGTGTCATGAATGTTTATTAGTTTAATCATTTCTAATTTTTTTATTACTTATTACCTGTTTTGTTTCATACAGGAAATAGTTTAAAGGAGCCAAGTAGTTGTTTTTCTGACGCTTTGAATAAAATAATTGGATATTCATCATCCTATGATAAAGAAACTGTCTGGTAATCAATTTTCTTTGAGTACTTTGTGAAATATTAAAGATTTTTATAAAGTGAGTAGAATTCTTTTAAGTTGTCTTCATAAGTAGTGGTGGAAAGTGTATAAAATGTGAGGGTCGAATACTAAAAATAATACATTTTACAAGGTCAAGATAAATATGTACTTTTCGCACAAAAGCTTTTCCTTAAATTAATTTTAAGACCGAATATAGGCAGTAAAATCCATAAAAGTTAATTGTATTTTTAGAGAAATGAAAACGTTATATACAGATGAGTACCTTATTATAAAATCAGTATTCATTTTCTGTTATTTTGTATTTAATTATACACTGTATTCATAAAACAATTTTATAAGTTTATTAATAGCTTAATTGACAAGTATTGCGAAGAAATTTATCAAATAAGCTCTTAACAAAACTATTTTATTCTTTATGAATATGGCAGTTAAACTATCATTTAAACTTAATCATAGATAGTTACCTGCAAAATTAAGCAAAAGGAATATGCGAGTAACACCATCTTCATTGTGAATTCGCAAAATTTTTAACGGAATATGGAAGAGCAAAGTTCTATGTTCGACATCCCAGCAGAAAATTTTTAAGACTTGGAAGCAATAAGTAAAATTCTAAGCAATAATGGAAGCATTATTGTTTTTTTATACATTAAATCTTCCAAAAATGCTACAGGATAAGGTATTATTTTTGATTTTTTGTACTATTTGCGTACTGGTTGCAATAAATTTGCATTTCTATTGCATTTTAGCAGCTTATTTAATATAAAAATCATGCATTATTGATGCGCACGAGTAAGTGATTGTTTACAATTTCCCCCTTATAAAATAAGTTACTGGTAAGCACTATTTTCTGCTGGGATACTGTAACTATAAGGCAACGTTGCATCGTATGAAATCAGAGGTGTATGACCTAGACAATAGGTTTTGCTATTTCTCGCAATCAATCGTAAGTGTTATCAGATAAAGTCGCCATTATAATAGCATTAAAAAATTTTAAATTTAATTGTAAAGTTCAATTCTTCATGGCCTTCGAACAAAATACTTCTTTAGTTATTAAATAGTTTAATTACTATACTATTATAGAAAGTACCATGCCGAATACATGTTTTTAATGTTTTGCCTTAATCGGTGAAGTAGTTTCACAGGTTTCCTGAATTTTTGTCAGAATGTTGCGCTATTGGTCGGACAAAATCGAAATTTGTCATAAACAAAACTCAGAGTCCAATGAATATACATACAGTTTTGGAAAAACGGTGTAGTGGTTTTTGAAATTGAGCTGCTATACCGAATTATCTCATACCTTAGCTCTTGAATTGTTGCTAGATTATCGACGTGCACCTACTCTTTCAAATAACCCCAAAGAAAGAAGTCCAACGGTGTCAAATCACATAACTTTGGCAGCTAATTGACATCGCCATCACGTAAAATAACACGGCCATTGTCAGCTGTGTGGCAAGTGGCACCGTCCTGTTGAAATCACATACCGTCCACATCCATATCTTCCAATTAGGCCATAAAAAGTTCGTTATCCTCTCACGATAGCGAACACCATTCACAGAAACTGCCTCATTTGATAAAAAAATACGACCGGATGATGCCGCCAGCCTATAAACCGCACCAAACAGTCACTCTATGTGGGTGCATTGGTTTTTTCGACAATCACTCTTGGATTATCATTCACCCAAATGCGGCAATTCTGCTTATTGACGAATCCACTGAAGTGAAAATGTGCCTTATTACTGAAGAAGATATGCAATTTGATTTATACGCCCATTTTCATAATAAGCCTGAATAACTTTAACGCGTGGCTCGATTGTGTACCTTTCCAGGGTTCAAACTGAGTTAGTCTTAAATTGAAGAATGTCAAATGAAATAAAGAAAAAAACTTGACGTTTAGGTGTGGTTCACATTCAGCATGGCCCTTAAAATTTAACCACCCGATATTTACGTCACCAATAATTACAGATTGTGAGCATAATTCCTCTCAGTTTTCAAAAAAAAAAATGTTCAAGTGTTTCCCATAAGGATTGTTCCAGCAGCTATTTTATGTGGTTTTCGTAATGGCATGCTTAAAAGTCTAAAGGTAGTGACAACCATCAACTCCTCCAAATTAAGCCTCTGGTAAAACTCTATACACTTTTAATACACCGCCTAAAGCTGATTATATGTATTAAGAAATAAAATATTTTTTTTTTATTTTTTATCAAACTACCCTCGTATAACTGATAATGTGCAGAGCTAATATGCAAATTTCTATTGGTTTTTTTTTTCTTTTGTTATCAAACGCAGGTAAAACAAACGACTTTTGTTAAGGAATGCACTTTTTTTAACAACAACTGCAACAATATTATTATGTTTTATATATAACAAATGATAACAACAACAACTGTTATTTTATAAAGCACATACTCGTTAACAAGACACTGACATTTTACTCTTTATATTTCATTTCATGTCATTTTTCCACAGAATTTTCTTTTAGAAAAACTTGTCTGAAAAAGAGAAAATTTTTATCATGACCAGAGCCAAAGTGTTACATTTTGTTTTATTTTTTCAAAATATGACTAAAACATCGTTTATGTTGAGATATGGACGATTATGATGACTACGGTGATTTTGATGTTGATGTTGATGTTAATGGTAAAGCTTATAGTGATGGTTGGTCAGTCAGTTTTTTGTTTCTGAAATTTTCATACATTATAAGCAGTACAACAACAATTATGATAAAAATAACCACAACAAAGATGGCAGCTTTAGCAACCGTTTGATATAAAAGTGCCATTCTTGTTAAAACATGAAAAAAAAAACAATTTATGCATTCCTTCTCTGTACTCATGTTGCTCACCAGTTAAAGGAAAAGAACGCACTAAACATCGGACACACTAAATAGTGGTAACAGTGGCTTCAGCGGCAAAAATACCAGAGCACATGCCAAGTGGTATGTGTATGCTAAAGGAATTTTAATAAAAGTTTTCATAACAAAAGCGAAAAAAAGAAACCCAAAGCAATGCAGATGCAGTTTAAAAATGAGCATATTAATGTTTTAGACATTTAAATAGAAAACTAGCAACATAGTTCCGATGTATTACACCAATAATTAGAATATTATGAATGCATTCATTTTGCATTTGA
Source organism: Metopia argyrocephala (assembly GCA_963576795.1). Classification (NCBI taxonomy): domain Eukaryota; kingdom Metazoa; phylum Arthropoda; class Insecta; order Diptera; family Sarcophagidae; genus Metopia; species Metopia argyrocephala. Next base: position 203,875,340 of record OY756208.1, on the reverse strand, counting down.
ATTAAAATCAACAATTTTTTAGCATAACGTCAGCTGTTTGGTCACTTCGAAAGAAATAAAACGAAAAAAGTGAAAAAGATAATCAACCAATTTTAGTTTGAAATAGCCAAAGAGCGTTAGAAAGAGACGTTATAATAAGAGTATATTTTAAAAATAAATTCTTTTATTTCTTGTGTATTTGAAATTTAAAGGATATTTTTAATTTTGAATACTCTAGTTGTATCTAGTTTCATATGAACCTCAGTGTATATACATACATACAGAAAATAAACTTTCTATGAAACGAAGCGGCTACAGAATTGATTCTGCAAAGCGAGAATGCACAACTGAACAATGCTCACCGTCAACCAACCTATTATTTTATTAAATAAAAATTTTTTTATCCCAATAGTAAAATAACTTTTTCAAACATTTCTTTTTAAAAAATGATAACAAAAATTTTTGTTTTTTTTAGTATTTTTATACAGACGGCCTTCGACTGGGCTCAAAGACTACAAACTAAGAAAGAATTCTCATTTATATCTACTTACTCAGTGGGCCATAAGTGTTTCAGCTGCCTATGCACTAGTCTCCAGGCGGCTCTGTTTAGTGCTCGCTTTCTCCAGTTGTCAGGGCTTCCGCACTATAGAGAAGAACCAGAAAAGTAAGCGACTTTTACACATAATGTTAAATTGATTGATCTGCCAGTTTTTAAGAAAATGGCAATTTGGCACAAAATCAGAAAAAAGTCGAAGTAAATACTCACTATCTTCACATTTTTATTATAGATAAATCAAAAGGTCTCCTTAGGGTCTTTATTATATTGACATGTTTACTATTCAAATTTCAGAAATATACGCGAATCATTATTTTTTTTTTTGTTTATTGAGACCAATATCCAGGGGTAAAGCCCTACTTATGCTGTGCATTGTATTGGAATTTTCTGGAAAAGACAGTACATTTACGAAAGAACATATCGTCGCATGAATTAAAGAACGCTGTAACTGACAAAAAATCTAAAATACGTTTTTAGCATCATTTTTATCAGAAAAAAATACATGTCGATTGGTCCCGGTCCCAGATTTCTATGATGAAAAGAAATTCCCCTACGCAGTCTGCGTTTTGAATAATACCAGTGTCTTTGTTCTACTTTCATACAAGTTTTCTGGCTCTGGTGAACATTTAGTACATTTAGAACATTCGTAGTCGCCGTGGTCTAGTGGTTAGTGTGTTGGCTTACTAAGACATGGGCCCTGGGTTCGACTCCGGAGCCTCCTCCTTCAAAAAAAAGAAATATGAAAAAAAAATATTTCTTTCGGCGACTACCTCTCAGCAGTCTTCTGGCAAAAGCTCTGAGAGTAACTAATTGCCATGAACAAGCTTCTCAAGTCTGTCGTTCGGAGTCGACATTAAACTGTAGGTCCCGGTACTCATGGATAAAAATTGACACACACAACATGAGTGCTGCGAGAAGCTAGGCCGTAATCCTGACACAGGGTTGTAAAGGCCAGTTATGTATGTATGTATAAACATTTAATGTTTTGTCAGTTACAACGTTCTTTAATTCTTACGACGATATATATTTTTGTGTTCTTATATTATTAAGCGCCTTAGGAATGAGGGAAATTGCTGTGAATTGATCATTCAAAGGCCAGTATTATACCTTCACCCTTGAATGATCAACAATAATTGAATCATCGTTGCATATTGATTGTGTGGTGAGTTTGCCTTCGCTAAGTAGGTTTAACTGTTATCTGCTACTTCCCAATAGGTGGCGCTTTTCTCCTGAGCAAACTAACTTTTTGATTTTCTCACCTTTGCTGGGATTTTAATCTGGGCCGTTTGAGTTTTTGTGCAAGTGCTCTAACCACTATACCACGCAGACCTAATAGGCCTTATAGGCGTATATCTCAGAAACTAAACTATGCCGTTCTTTAATTCATATGCTACTAGTGTGATTGTCATTTGCTTGTGACTTATGGAGGTACATTTGAGCGCCGATTTTTTACGCTTAAAGGTTTTAAATTATAATAATTATTTCTCGTTACTACTAAGCTACACAAAGCCTTATAATTTTGTTGTAGTTTTTAATGTAATATTTTTTAATATTTATCTTACTACTGGAAAGCTATTAAATAAAAACGACTGTAATTCTTTTATACAAGTATTTAAAAGAAGAGAAGATATTTTTTAAAAGCCATTAACAGAGATATGGGACAATTAAGAATACATTGTAGTATGTACTCGTATATTTATTTTGCTTTATTTTTTCTTTTTTTTAGTTGTTCTCATTTATGGTAAATGATATTCTAATTACACTTTTTCGTTTTATTTCATAATTTCAATTTAGTTTCTAAATCATATTTTTTTTTTTTTATTTATAATTTTTTTTTAATATTTTACGTGCATTATACAGATTTTTTTTTAATAAAACCATGTGTAAAACATGTGTATATTTTACATGTTTTACACTCAACTTATTATGCGATGACAGCTCATTGACTCATGCATGTGCTCTCTGTCTGTTTGTCCTTTCCAATCTCCTGTCTGTTGATATTAGAATTGTAGTGTAGCGTTACGGTAAAACATTTCGTTTATTAAAGCGCATTACTTGGCATGTCAACGTTTCGAAATTGAAAAATTACAATGACTTGCTAGAATATTAAAATATTAAAATAAAATGATGATGACAAACAAGTGAATATGAAATTTGTTTCTTTTATGGGTTTAATGGTTTAAAATACAGAATATTAAAATAAAAATACAATATAAAAATTATCATAAAATTTATTGCTGAGTTTGTTTGACCATTTATTTCCATTTTCCATATTCAATAGAAGTTCAAGCTTATTAGACCTATTAGACAATAATGACATATTTTGTTGAATTCAAACACTATTAATTATATAATTATCTAAAATATAAATATTAGAATAAAAATATTATATATGCATTTTCAGTTTAAATTAAACCTTTTTCAAAATAAATGAAACCTTTTTCAAAATGAACGAAACATTTTTCAAATTAAACGAAACCTTTTTCAAATTAAACGAAACTCTTTTCAAAATAAATGAAACTTTATTCAAAATAAATGAAACTTTATTCAAATTCGTTTAAACATTTTTCAAATTAAATTAAACCAGTTATAGAATTTAATAGAAAACAAAAGAAAAAAATATTAAAACATTCATTTTTAATTATGGATAATGCCAGGAAATTCGAAATATGGTGGATAATAGTGACTGTACGCTTAAATTTTTACCACCTTTTCTCCTATGTTGAACCCGATAGAGAAAACATTTTCTAAGATAAAATTCCACGCCCGATCATTATTAAAGTGACATTACCACAGAACATAACATATAGCATTTTCAGTTTAAATTAAACCTTTTTCAAAATAAATGAAACCTTTTTCAAAATGAACGCAACCTTTTTCAAAATGAACGAAACCTCTTTTCAAAATAAATGAAACTTTATTCAAATTTATTTAAACATTTTTCAAATTAAATTAAACCAGTTATATAATTTAATAGAAAACAAAAGAAAAAAAAATATTAAAACATTCATTTTTAATTATGGATAATGCCAGAATCTATAAAACTCAGGAAATTCGAAATATGGTGGATAATAGTGCCTGTACGCTTAAATTTTTACCACCTTATTCTCCTATGATAACAGAACATAACATAGTAAGTGTATATAATTGAGGAAAGTGTCATACAAATTAACCAAAATGATTGTGCGAACTATGTTATGGATATGATCATGTTAATTCCCAAAGCGGTCAGTGGACAAATTCTTCATTAATTTTAACAAGTATTATATAAAAGTGAATATGTTTAATATGTTTTATTTTTTTTTTCTTTTGTTTTCTATTAAATTCTATAACTGGTTTAATTTAATTTGAAAAATGTTTAAATGAAGTTGAATAAAGTTTCATTTATTTTGAAAAGAGTTTCGCTTAATTTGAAAAAGGTTGCGTTCATTTTGAAAAAGGTTTCATTTATTTTGAAAAAGGTTTAATTTAAACTGAAAATGCTATAGTAAGTGTATAATTGAGAAAAGTGTCGCACAAATTAATCAAAATGGTTGTGTGAACTATGTTATGGATATGATCATGTTAATTCCTAAAGTGGTCAGTGGACAAATTCTTCATTAATTTTAACAAGTATTATATATATATTATTTTTTTTTCTTTTGTTTTCTATTAAATTCTATAACTGGTTTAATTTAATTTGAAAAATGTTTAAATGAAGTTGAATAAAGTTTCATTTATTTTGAATAAAGTTTCATTTATTTTGAAAAGAGTTTCGTTTAATTTGAAAAAGGTTTCGTTTAATTTAAAAACGGTTGCGGTCATTTTGAAAAAGGTTTCATTTATTTTGAAAAAGGTTTCATTTAAACTGAAAATGCTATAACATAGATATTATTTATTTTACAATAAAAAAATCATATAAAAAATATCATAAAATTTAACTGATTTTCAAAGATTTAATAACTGAAAAAAATATAAATTTGTACAACTATTTTATTTACTTCAAGGCCTATCTAATAAGGTGATGTTAGTTGTACAATAAATATGTAGAATTTGAAACTTTCAAGAACAACAGGCTTTATTTTTGTACAGTTTGTATTAATTGCGTCAAAAAATTTAATCCGGTACATGATGGAGAACGATTTCGTTCGAAGTTGTATTTTCAAAATCATATAGAACTAATTTGATTTTATTATTTTAAAATTTAGTAATCAAGGAAGTATGTAGTTAAGTCTGGATTTACAATGTAGAGATTGAAAGGCAGACATTTTTCCATTCTTTTTTACTCTTGCCTAAAACTTTTATAATGTAGAACTTAGAAGGCAAACGGAATAAGCAAAAATTACTAAAAGTTGAAAAGAAAACGGAAAGATGTCCGGTAAAAACAATCGTGTACTACATTCTTCACATTTTCGACTTCATTTCAACAAATTTCGTCTGTCTGGCTTTCAATTTCTACACTGTATATCCCGTCTAATGACTGTTTCGACTTCTATTTTATAGCTACTACTACAATTTCAGTCGATTTTAATTCTGATCGGAATTGATTTCCATCACTTATGTACCAGAATATAAAAAAAACTGAAACAGAATACAAAAAAAAAACTCAATTTAGTTGAGGGTTGTTGATTAATAATACAATTGTAAACAATTTGTTGGATTTTGGATATGCCGATGCGTTTCAGTTAATAAAGATATATGTATGAAGATAGGATCTTCTTCGAACGAAAAACTGTCAGTAAAAGAGCAAAAACAACGAGCCGTAGCCATATTGAGTGGCGTTCTAAATATTTAACACTCCTGGCTTAAATTCCCTCTCCATTCACAAAATTATATTACTCCAAAATTAGTTGCTGGAACCTAATCTGCGTCTAGACACAAACACATTTGGAGGGGAAATATTTAGTTTAGAAATGTATTAAGAGTGGAGAATAGAGCTTTTTGTGTTCCGTACTCGATGATAAACTTTGTTTGGTATTTAAATAAAAACTCAAGACAGATTGATTATAAGAAGCAGTTAGTCAATTAACTGTCTATTCGTTTGTTGCTCGTTGAAACCATCAATATGTATTGCAGTATCTCGAGGTGGGAGCTGTCAAAGCATATTTCGTAATTGTGTTTTGTGTAGACTTACCCGCATCTTATAATCCGTATCTTGCTACAAATATTTAATATTTTCATTAAGGGGAATCTTAACGTTGTTGGTACAGAGTAACAAAGTAAAGAATTAAATCTTTACTCTCTGCAACAATAAATCCTTTACGTTTGCCCGAAGCATTACTCGTACGTAAGCAGATAGCCTCACATTTTGGAATTTTTAACGCTACGCCCCAATTGTTATAAAAAAATCTTGACAATGTTTAAGTGTTCAGAAACCTTCTCAAATGCCAAAATTGGGGATTGCTATAAGAGTAAACAAGGAAGTCGTCAGCATATGACACACCTAAAAAATTCCATCCAATAATAGGGGAGTCATATTATAAGGAGCCAAAATTAATTCCTGAAGAACACCGCACTACACGTCGCCGAAATCAGAAAACTCTTCAAGAATCAAACCAGCAAAGACAGTATTGAACGCTATTATTCGCTGGAATCTTTAAGTTAAATTGCAAATTCTTCGTTGTGATACTATTGCTTAAAATACAGGTCACACAAATTGTGGCTGTATCCTTCTGAACTCTTAAAGAATTAATAGAGCTTTCAGTAACATTTCTTGGTGGAGATACGGAGAAGAAATATAATATTCGCCACCAGTGGAGCAATGTTTTCTGTAAAAATAATCGCTTCTTAGTTCACAATACATAATTTAAAACAAGGACTGTTGAACGTGACAAACAATCAACAAAAACATTTCAGCAGTAGCTTTTAAAGAAGTTTACCAAGTATTTATGGTATTTGACAGATAACATGTATATTTTGACTCTTTGTTAGGTTTGTGTAAAACAAGAAACTAAAGTTAAAACAGATGCTAATTTAGCCAAAGAAAATGTATCAAGTGAAAGTCACTCTATGTCCCCATCCTAATAATTTCGGTACATTTTTCTCTTTTTTTTCGATTTAAAAATAACGTTCTAGTGTTTTTAAAACATACCGTTAATATGGCATCCCCGTATATTAAAATGTTTTCTTCAATTTATAACTCTCTCTCTCTCTCTATCTCTGCACGATTTGTTTTGCTTTTTTTGTGTTTTGTTTTGATTTTCCCTTTGTTTTATTTTTGTTTCTTATTTGACATTTTCCGAAATTTTTCTATCGATTCTGTGGTGGCGATATTCAACAAGAAATAGATAAATTTTGTTTTATTTTTACAAAAATAGTAAAAGAGTGTCATTCAAGTTGAAAAATGTGTTACTAAAACCAATAATTGAACGTTAAAGCAGGGTGTGCGGCATCGTTTTGTTTTTTATCCTTAATTTCCTTAGAAAAAACGTCGTAGTTACAATGGCAATGCTTACTCGCCTGACTAGTAGTGGGGCAACAACAGCAGCCGTAGCCGCTCCTGGCTCACCGAAAGCATTGCAACGTTTTCAGAATTGTGTTGCTTTCCTATGGCCTTCTTTACATAATGGCACAGGAGCGAATAGTGTTCAAAGAAAATCCACTCAAATTGATGCCATTGATTGTTTTACCAATGAACTGGTGGAACGTAAAAATAAAAAGTGGGATCAGATGCGTGACCAATTTGTGAAGCAAAATGAGGTGAAGTCATTAACAGCAAAACAAACAACTCAAACCTCTGGAACAGTTATTGGAGCAAATAGCACAACATTTGCCCACAGTGTAAGCATAATGTCTAAAGCGGTCATAAATGATATACAAGCTTTACGTTCCCCTGAGTTGGGTTTAGACATACGTGCTCTCTCACAAGCGCAACTTGATAACTTGCTCATGTCCACCTTAGAAATAAAAAATAAAGTAGATTTTTTATATCTCATACATCAGTGCATACGTTGGCAACAATTGCCCTCCCATGAGGTTTTAATAGCTTGCCTTAAGTATTTATCCAGCTTATCGCGTATTCAACAAATCGAATCATTTTCAGAGATTTGTACAAAACAAGGTCATCCATTATCAAAAATATACGCAGATTTGGCACCATTTAAGGCCATGGCTTTATGGCGTGGCGGCGGTGCCGATATTGCTCTAAAAACACTGCATGAAGGCTATGAGAGTGGTACAGCCACCGAAGATGGCAAGCGTATGATGAAAGCTGCTTTTCGCACGATAGCAGAGGAGACTTTGGCGCAAAAAAGTGAAGCAGTACTAGTTTCGCTTATGGAAATTGCCCGTTCCATATATACCACCCACAAGGATATATTCGTTGTGGCCTGTGTATGGAAACAATGTTTTATAAGCGATTGGTTTTGTGATCAAAAATCGGCAGCAGATCTATTTGAACATTATAACGAATTGCAGCAATTGGTGGCAAAAAGGTAAAATTTATCTTTTATTTTGAATAAACTGTATTCTTTTGAAACGTATTTTCTCTCCTTCAGATCGAACTCGTTGTGTTCATCTTTCTTAGGTCGCAATAATGTGGATGCCGTACATCGCCTAATTGAAGTATTTTTGCAGTACAATCAACGTGAAGCCTGTTCAAATTGTCTTAGCTTGTTATTTAACTATCAGTGTAATTATTTATTTACATTTTTTAACAAAAATCATAAAATTTTTTGTTTACCTTTACTTTTCTTTACTTACAGACAACCGCAATGACTTGCGAGCCTGTGCTGAAGTAATTAAATCATGCAGTGAATTAGAGATGCCCTTAAACGAAATACAAAATGAACAGTTCCTCACTTTGTTTCTTAATCAAAATGATAACAATGATACATCTACTGTTACAAGAACATCTGCTCAAAAATCACACGAAGAATTTAAATATAAATTTTAAACCTAGTACACCATCACCACATAAAATGGTTTTACTAATACCTGAACGTCTCGTTTTTCTTCATCCAAAATTTCTACGGCACTTAGAATTTACAATTTTGTATGATTTTTAAATATTACTATTCACTAATCGGATTGATATAATGTTAAGATGAAAATGATTTTGATGTTTCTTTTTAGAATTTTAACTATAAATTTGAAAATTTAACTTAAAATATTTTAGCATACGAAATGATATCAAATTGTTGAGTTACTTACCAAGAGATTTAAAATTATTAGTATAACTGAAACGTTTGAGTACCGAAAATAATTATTGCATGAAAAAACAATTTCCGGTATGTGATTAAAACGATTTCAATTGAAATTCAAATCGTTGGTGTTTTCAAAGTCGTTTAAAACTTATCTGTTTCCATTATTTTAAAATGTTAATAATCAAGGATGTAGTGGCAATAGTCAGTAAGGTAATGAGTAAAAATGTATTCCAAATATGCAAACAGTTATAGCCACTTGAAATTTCATTCGATTTCAATCGAAATCGTTTTTCATCACTTCCCGGATTGTTGTGAATTATGTATTGTTCAGATGTTTTTGCAGCAAGTAGATTGTATTTCCTTTTAAGGAATGTTAAAATTCATTTATTTATTACGAAGTGTAAAGACTTCGTCCATTAAACGTTTTAAAGTGCACAGAAAATATATATATGAACCTTAAAAACTATTCTATTATTAAAAAGAAAGAACATAAAACCACTTTATGGGTCTGCATCTTCAGTTTGTTGTTCGTCCTCATCTAATTGTAAATTGTCACCTTCATCCTTTTGTTGCTGGTCATCATTTTTATCATCCTGAGGAAAGGGTTCAATTTCATAACCAGTACATGTTTCACAACGTGTAATTAAATGTCGCATACAATATGCCTGTAAACATTGTTGGCAACGTGTTTTGATTTTTGAACCATTACGACTTTTGCAACTACGACAGCGTCTGCGCTTTTCGTTTTCACGTGAATGTAACACAATACCATCGGCAATAAATGCTTTTTCCTTGGGAATTGAACCAACTTTAGAGTTTTCGGTCGCTTTTTTCGATGCTCCATTAAGTATGTTCTCAACATTTTCACCTAAAATTTCAGCAATTTGAATTTTAAGTGGTAGTGGTAATTTGATATTTAAATGAATTCTCTGCTTTAGCTGTTGTTGCGTTAGGTATAGACCTAATTGTCTTTGAAAATCTCTTTGCTCTATACCAGCATCGCCATTTTCCGAAAGCCGGTATATAATCCAAGCATTGAAGACTGCCACATCAAGCATAAAGTAAAAATATTCCATAGACCAACAATTATATTTACAACGTCCATGTTTTGAGCCAAAATTCTTCATATTTTGAAATGCTTTCCGATTGGTTAGGTGTATAGTCTCGTATAATTTAATGGAGTTAATACGAGTGGAGAGACCATTGGTCACTAAATAACCAGTTGGACTTACAAAGGTCTCTAAGCCTGACACTAAGGTGCAATCATTTTTCGCATACCACACGTTAGGAGGGGTTTGATATGAAACTCTTAACTCGTTTGGTATGTCTTTAGAAGTATCCGACAAAGCTCCTACTACTTGTAATTGGCTTTGTTTTAATTTTTGCATTAAAGGCATATTTGTAAAACGTTCATTTAAACATAGACAACGTCGTGTACCTTTAATATCGCTAACCAATTGGTAAATTTCTTCATCTAATGGCTCTACATCATTAGCCACCAGTGAATTGCAAATATACATAGTTTTAGCATCGCACATGGTTATCAATCGTAAGCCCATTAAGCCGGGCTCGTTTTTCAAAATACTATTGAACGGATTATTTTCCGATTGAGTTAGATCCAGTATATGCTCATCTATCATACAGAAACCACTTGGAGCATAATAAGATCTACAGTTTATTACTAATTTTTCCCATAAATTTGCTATTTCATCTAAGGAGTTGCCGGTATTAATAACAGCTTGATCAGCACAACGTATACATTTCGATAAAAATTCATAGCGCTTATAAGACATGGTCGCGCGAAAAATAGCATTTCCCAACTCTAAGGTCCAGAGCTCCTCAACTGGAGCCGGTTGTATAGAATTACGTAAAACACCACATAAATAATTTAAACCCAACCAAGCTCTTAATTCCGTTAAATCAGTTAATCTTTTCTGGTGAGGCTCTTTCTTTTTTGTAGCCTTTATAACTTCATTGGTACACTTTACTACAATATTAAGCATAGCAACATCTATTAGCAAATGCCAGGCTTCCAAAGGATTATTTACTACTTTAGCCGGACCTTTACCCGCTGCCAAAAACTCTGGTAAATCATCAGCTATGGGTGGTGTTAAAGGTACTTTACTCCAAATCTGACCATTAGCACTCCTTAGCTCTGACTCCAGTTTAGCCCTCTTACTTTTACTCACTTTAACATCCAACTCCTCCTCCTCCTCTATATACATATACGGCTTAAGGAAATCATTTTCCACACAATGCCATTGAAATTCTTTTACTTCAATTTCTTTTTCATCGTCTTCATCATCACCATCTTGCAAAGGATCCTCTATACGTTCTTCATAACTGACATTAGCATCACTTATATTACCACCACCAAAACCACCCATAACTTCCATATATTCTTCACCGCTTATACGTTCCTCAGCAGCAGCGGCAACAGCATCCGTTGTACCAACTTCATCGTCATCACTGTCTTGTTGCGTTTTAATATTTGCCAAGATGGAATCATCAATGGTAAAACTCATTTTTCCGAAACAAAGCTTAGGCCAACTGGTACCTTTTCTGACTCTTTACTAAAGAGGGTTAAAAATGCCAATACACAAAATCGCAACAGCTGTGTTAAAGGGGTTAACATTATTGCATGTAAACAAACAAATAAAAATCAGTCAGAGTTGTAATTAAGCGTAGTTTTTAAAAAATTTTGCAAAAATGGAACAATCGATGTTCTTATTTAATTATTGGATCAATAATTAAATGATTTTTCTGGGTGATATAAATGGAGGCCGTTTTGGAGTTCTTAAAACTTCCAAAACATCAACTATTTGATCAGTACGCATACATACAGTAGAGGAAAAAAGTGAACCACACTTATTATTTATTATTATTTTCCATTTTGTTTTAACATATGAACACTATTTTTAATAAAAATCATTTTATATATATATATATATATATTTGTATGTATATATGTATTAAGTAACACCTTATTTACACGATGTCTTTTACAATGGAATACGATGGTCGTGAAGAAGAAAGTGGTGTATGCAAACAGACTCGTTTTGTATTTTCATGTGTGCCTTAGGGCACTACTACACGTTCAATATATATTGTGATATTTGGATCGCGATCCATTTTAATGGATTGATACGAGCGTATGCTACATGTTCAGTATTTACGTTATTTTTGTGCAGTGCAGATCGGTTATTAAAAAAATTTCTTTAGACGAGGAATGCCTCCAAACTAAAAATAAAGTTTTTTAAAATAATTTGTTTGGTTGTTAATTCCGATTCCAACGGCAGGACCCACTCGCTTTGACTATCTTCTGCCATTACAATTTATTAAAACAAACTTTATGTAATTTACTTTATATATGTTAAATTTTTTGCACTGCGTCTTTTATTTTAGGTTTTATTTCACTTCTTAGCAACGTATCGCGATCTGGATTCCATAATTTAGGCCATTCTGCGATATGGATCGCTTTTTACAAATATACCTCCTTTTCTTTTTGACAGCAGATATTAAAGGGTGTTAGTGAGGAGATGTACGTTGGTACTTAAGCTTTTAATGTGTTAGGAGGATATTTTGTGCGATCAGCTTAAACAGGGTTCCTGTCACTGCGGATTTTTGCGGACAACTGGAACGTTGTTTTCTCTACAAGTTTCTATAATTTAATTACAAAATTATGATCGTCTGCCAATTTCACGTAATGACTTACAAATTTTTCAAATAAATTTTACTATCACCTCCCTTAGTCCAGGTGGTAGAATTTTCCTTTTCTTGATTCATATTGTCCACACTACAATTTCGTCAATACAATATAAAGATCTGCAATTGCTTCAACTTATTTAAATTTGTAAATTTAAGAACATTTTTTCTGTAAAAAAAAAACTCCCAACTTTAATATTTTAAGTTCCAACCTGCATTCTTTGAAATTTGTAATCAAATGCGAGTATTTTTTTATTCTTCTGTTCGATTAGGCCAGAATATACGCTTATTTTCTAATCACAAGACATTTTTTCGGTAGAATGGGGTGCCCTAACAGGGACTCTTCTTGGTGAGCATTTCATGATCCCCTTTTCTTGTTGATTAGATAAAGCTTTCACAACTTTAGTGATCCTTTTTCGAGTAAGTTTTCAGTCACTGTTCTTCATTACATTTTCTCAATAAATATACATATATAATTGACTGTCTGAGACTTTATTGCTTATTTAAGATTCTTAGCCAGATTTTTTTTTTCACTATACATATGTATTATATTTATAATTATCTATCTGCTCAAAAAGTATTTATAAACAATTGAGCAAACGCCTTTTTTTAATCAAGCAGTTTTTAATCACTTTGACGAACAAAATATAAGAAAATAATACATTCCAAATACCTGGATGAGCAATTTATGATTACTGTTTCTTACAGTTTGTTATTGTATTTAAAATTAAACATTTTTTACACTTTCTTTTTTGGATTTTAGGTACTTAATCAGTTTTTGGTCACCAAAAGTACTCGAAAAAGACTCAGTGAAGTGATTTTTGAAAATCACAATCTTCCAAATGCTAGCTGAGAAACCACTTATGTAGTTGGCATTATAAATACATACAGTACATACATACATATGTATTACTTTTTGTTTTTTTATGAAGTTTCTAATTGCTGTAATTTTAAAATATGAATGTCAGTCGTTCTCTTAATAACCATTAACTTTTTTGAATATCAAAACTTAGTTTTATTAGCCTTTGAAAAGACCGTTGATTCGTATTCGTTTTCTAGAACACCCGATTATGATTATTATTTTTCCACAAATGTTTTTTATATACTCACATTTTTATTAAAGTAACTTTTGTTCTACCTAATAACGTACATACTATATAATTTTGCTTTTAAAATTGTAATATTTATTTTCAATTTATTAATATGAAACGCTATGAAATATAGCGCTTATAATAAAAAAAAAATGATTTAATGACATATAAAGACTTCATAGATAATAAATGTTTGTTTATAAACATGTCTCTTACATTTGTTTTCCATATCTGTAAGCAATTCTTATGGCTAATAATTAACGTCATTATCCAACAAATTCATAGTGTAAATATATATAGTACTTCAATTAGAAAAAAATAAGTTGTAAATAAAGATTTCGGAAATTAAACGCAATAAAAATAAAATATTAATAAGTCTTAGGTGGTAGTCTTGGTTCCGTTCTGCGATTGCGGAATATGTATACTGTTTAATTCCAATTTTCCTATCGATCGATATCCCTCGGTGTTCAACTTTTACTTCAGCTCGAAATCAAGAATACTACCCATTGTTTAAAAATTATGAAACAAAATGAAATGTAAATATTTTTAATCTATCCAATAGATTAATTCATTTCACAAACCACAATTCCAACCCAAAGTGGGATCATTCAATTGAGCTTGTATCTTTAAAATTAAACTATAAATACGTAAAGAAGGTCCCAATTTAATGGAAAGTTTTTTAACAACATCACTACGTTTAAGTAGCAATAGAGACCGTCCGTCGATTTCTTCATCTTTAAAGACATGAGCCTCGTTAGGAAAGTGTTTAAAGAAATAGTCATAAACCTGTTCAACTGTCCACTCCTTGACATCGGGTATATCATCAAAATTATCGTTTGGGCTGTAGCAATTAGTTGTTGGACTTGATTTTAAAGGTGCTGAATATAAACTAAGAGTATCCAAAGATTGATTTGAAGTTTTTGTACGTTTTTCTGGTGGTGGCGTTGTATTCTCAATAATTTTATTAGTTTTTTCTTCATTTTTTATCTCAGTATTGATTTCCTCTGTGGGTCTCTTTTGCATTGACAAAGTGTTATCTGCTGAACCATTATTTGGATCTTCAGTAGTTGGAAGAGTTTTCTCGTTTGTTTTATTATTGTTATTGCTTAATGGTTCTCCACCTCCTATTATTTCTCTTATTTTCTTTACGGGCAATGTAGTGCCATTGGTAACTTGGTTATATACCTGACACTTGTTGCATCTCCATTTCCGTAAACTCTCGGTTTTAATAATTTGTGTCGGAAAGCAATGGATATGAAAAGATTTTGTACATTTCGAACAGGTGATGATATCATCTTCACTATTATTCAAATTCGTTTTACAAATTCTGCAGTTGCTACATTGATCACATAAGTAGTGATTTTGCAAATGCTCAAAATCTTCAAAGTCCACTTTCAAACAAGCTTTATGTATCTTTTTTTGACATTCAGTGCATGAAATCAAAGGATTTTTATTTGCAAATACTGGACGCTTGGACTCTTTTTTCTTGCACACCACACAGGCGTCCTTGACCTCCAGTAGACCCACAGGAGATATAGTCGAAGAGTAGGATTTGGTGCTACTTGCTCTTCGTTCCAATGATACACTAGCATTAGAGGTGTGATGTGGCAAATGTGCAGATGTTGCATTTTGTAAAGCACGCTGAGAACGCGGTATATAATTGTCGGATGGATCAAATACTGCTTTTGGCTTTTTAATGCGTCCCGTAGTGCGTACTGGCGGTTCATTATTGAAATGTTGGGATTGTGTGGCGGCATTATGATTAGTAGACATTTCCTCGATCATATTGTTCGGTGATATACGCATGCGTTCAACTTTTTTCATAGCTGCTATCCTGGTCCTTAAAAGATATTCAATTCAAAGATAAGTGAAATGCAATAAAGTGCACTACTACAATTGCTTCCTATCTTATACGCCATACCTTAACGAACGTCTTCAAAAAATGCTTACCTTTTATCAATCTTTAGCAAATACTTAGTACTCTATCTTTAATAAACTATATTATATGCTGTATACAGCAATCTGAGTTAGATTATTTAATTAATTTGTCAAAATTAACAAGGCAAATGCACTAAACAAATCTTAATCTTTTTATAAATAACTTTTGATATGTGACAACTAAAATACTTTGAATAGTGCTGCCAAATTAACAAAAACATTATTCATATATTGCCAAATGCAATATGGCAATACTATGCATTACTTTCAAGCGAATTTATAATGTATAAAGCGGATTAGAGTGACCTCACAGTCTACACAGTGATTAACCGAATGATAGCCTAAAAAGTTAAAATAATCTGTTACTAATTTTGCAAAAACTTAAAATACATAACATATATTTTGGTTCTTATTTACTATCTCTTTCATAATAAGTGTGTTGTTCTTGTTATATAGTCTGTGGTTCTTGTGATAAAGTGCATTTAAGATTACAAGTACAACATTCACATAAACAACATGAAAAAATTGACAATTTTACAAAAAAGGTTGTACAACTGGCACACCCATTCCACACGATCCATGATTATTAGTATTTTAGTATAGTATCATCACAGTGTATATAGTGTTGAAAAAAATGATAGCTCAAAAAGTTTAAAATCAGCTGTTAGAATAATAAAAAGATAATATTTTTTGTATAATTATAATATATGTATATGAGTTGGAAGGGCAAAGAAGATGTATGCTAAAAATTTTATTGTGGCTATCCAGTTATACACTGTCATGTTGTGTGTATGAATAAATTTATTTTATTTCTAATGTGCACAATCTAGATTTTTTCTTTAGAAAATTCCAAATTTATTCAAAATAACGTAGGCGATGAGTTCACTTTTCTCAATTTGACAGGTACAACTCTAAATAATACCATTTATATGAAAGAAAATAACTGAATAACTTTTAAATCGCACGGGAACAACTAAAAATAATACTCCTTAGTTGATAAAAATAAGCTAAACGAGTTAAGTATGTATATAAAAATAGCCATAATTATAGTTTTCCCGATAAGGAAGGCAATGATGCCCACCATATTTTCGTGGTCGGTAAAGGTGTCATCTGTGAACCAACTTTTGTAAAAAGCGCGATTTTGAAAAATTTTGAGTTGTGACTCTTTATGATTTAGTGTGAGATACATTCTTATCTCTATCAGCATTAATTTTCAATTTTATATTAATGTAGTGTGAACGTCGAAATAACGTGCACATCATTTGGTACCATTTAATTTTTATTTTATTGCTTAAAATACGATAAATTTAAATATTTTATGTTGTTTCTATGCTTTAGAAAAGGCTATCGGGTATTTTCTGAAAAACGAATTCGAGAGAAATTGAAAACGAACGTTGTTTTATAGTTATGGTATTCAAAGACGTTTCATTAATGGTTATTAAGCGGATAAATAGAAAAAATTATCAAAGCAGTTTAACATTTTAAGAACAAAGAACTTTACAATTTCATACGACTTCAATTTCACTCGAATTCGTTTTTCAGAACATAGCCGTATATGAAATTTAAGAGAAAAAATTCCCAGAATAGCGAAAGTTATAAAGCAAAAATAAAATGCACTCCATACACAGTTTTTAAAAACACAAAAGCAATTATATATATAAGTATCGCAATTATATATAAAAATTGCCAACAAGCAAAAACAGTAACAGATATTCAGATTCAGGATTTGTGTATTGGGCAAGTATTTTATTATTTTAAAATAAACGATTAATTATCATCGTTTGTATACCCATATTTGGTATATAAACTGCTTTACCAATACAACTCTGGTATATTGTGAATCATATTTAAAAATCACTCGGTTTGGTACTGTTTTCACCGGTGTTGGCAAGAAGTGAAAAGGGGCAAACTGTATATATAGAACGCTATTTTTCTAAAAACAAAAAACAACCACCACTTGGCCATAATAGTACAAAAGAAAAGCAACTCTCCTTATGAAGTCATTGACCTTTAAATTAAATATAACCTTGAGATACAATTTTCCAGACGTTATAATATAAAACGCAATTTTTCTATTTTCCCAAATGCACAAAAATATGTACTTCGAGTGAAAAAACTTGCGAATTCGTATAAATTAAGTCTTCGGAATATTTTTTTATTTATTATTACTGTTTTCACGAATCGAAATACATAATAACTCTCCCTTAAGTATATTCCTTCCTTTCAACACCTTTTAATACTAACGGTAATTGATAAACGTACTCGAGATTTTCTTAAATATATATTTTTCTTTCATTTGTTTTTATAGCATTTTTTAAGTGGATGAATACAAGAGTCTATATTTAAAGTTCTTTGATTTTTTATTACAGTAGTATTTAAATTTAGATTAATGAAATATGAAAGCATTTTTTATATTTTTTCTTACACAAGCTGCCACATTTGATAAAAAAAAACGATACGAATTGTATACAATAGATAATTATTGAAAAATACATTTTTCTAAAACTCGATTTAGTTCTGTTGTCCTTTTATTTTATGTAAATATCGAAATAAAAATGAATAAAACACCTCAAGCTCAATATTATGTTTATAATTTATTTTTTAGAACAAAGCAAAGTTTTTTAAAAAGAAATAAAAAAAAACATATTTTTTAGGAAATTCCTTTAAAACGTAAAAAATTATATTGTATGAATTGGGAAGAAAATAAAAAATTGAGGTTGAAAATTTCATTTTTTTATTAAAGTATAAAATTTTTTTATTGGCAAAAAGTTAGTTTTTAATCTTTATTTATATGATTCTATTTTTTCTTGTAGTTTTTGAGAATAGGTGTGTCTTAAACACGCTGTTTGTTATAAATTTCTTTAAATGTCATATTATTTAACTTAAATTTCATTCTCCTAGGTGTTGATTTTGTTTTGCATTTAAATATTTTGACAATTAGTTTTTTTTTTTTTTTATTAAAATAAATTCTTTTACGAAGTATATTTTTTCGTATAGGCTCAATTTATATATTACTATATATAATTAAAAAAATTAAGTTAAAACAATTTTCAGGGCAACAGAAACTGTTATTATTATAATAAAGTTAATGCTGAAGCTTGTTTGTGTGCTATCAGTTGGAAAAGAAAACTGCCTTTCTTTATATTACATATGATAATCAATCATATTGTAAGGATTTAAAAATTGTATAAAAAAACATACTATTTTAAAAATATACTTCATATTGTTTTGTTTGTATTACATTTAAATGCAAAAGAAATTTGCAGCAACTAGAGGTTTTCTTTATTATTATTTTAACAAGTCCTTTTGTATTTTTTAAATCTTCTAATTTGAATAACGTGTTGCTTGTTGGTTGGATGTTACTGTTTTAGCTGTTGTATAGATGGTAAAATCATACAACATATTTTATTATGTTATATTTGTTTGTTATTGTAAAAAAAAGAACTTTATCTTAAGCCACACTAATAATAATGCCACTCTACTTGTCAAGAGCAGTATTGGTCTTAATTGCAATAACGCATTCTTCGCCGCAAGATTTAAGGACTGTACACTGTAAATGAAAAAACAAAAGTATTAGATTTCCTGGTATTAAATGCAGCCAAAATTTTACAACTTACCAAAAGTTCTTTGCCGTTGTCGAAATCGTTTCTCAAAGAAACACCCAATTCTCCTTCTGGCAATTTAAGATCTTCTCGGATGTCACCATTGTCAGACATCAAGGTCAAGTAACCGTCATCACTGATATCGGTCAATTGGTAATCTTCTCTCTTAACATGGGGTACATCCATGTTGTGAGTTGATGGACAGATATCTTCAATTCTATTGTTTAACAAAGAGAAAGTTATTTTTAATAAATGATATTCACGTTGTAAAATTATAAATTGTTATAATATAGTAATTTTCTTTACTTCTACACTTAAACTAATCTAGAAGTGACTTATTATTGATTATAAAATAGATTAAATCATTTTGAATGCAGTTTGCACTGCTTAATGTAAACTATTATTTTGATTTATAATACATTAAAAAATAAATGCTTTGTGTAAAAAACTATAAACAGTTCGTTAAGATACAATAAGTAATATTAAAAACAGTAACCATTAGCATAAATATTTGATGAAATATTGTATCCAAAAAATATTTACGATGATATAAACAAAATCAATATAGGTACTTTGTTGTTGTTAAAATTAGTTTTTGAAAAAGTGAGTCATTACCACTTCGTCAGAGTAGACCAAATATTAAATTTGTTTACAATTAATTTATAGTATAAATAATGTATAATATTGTAGCAATACTTACTTCTTATTTAAGAAAATATCAATGCCAACCATGTGAACTTTAGCGTGACCGTGCTTGCCAGTTTTGGAAGTTGACATTTCGACAATCTTACAGGGTCTACCCTTGAGCATAACAAAACCATTTTTGCGCAATGCAGAACATTGCATGGGATAAGTTTGTGAAGCACCAGAATCTCCAGTTTCGAAATGATGATCTTCAATTTCGGCCATTTTTCTTTTTTTTTTTACAAAATAACTTTCACGATCAAGTTAAGACCCCGGATAAGGAATATATCTGAAAATAAGCAAAAACAAATTATTTAATAACAAAAATTTTGTTGTCATTTTTTTTTATTGACTAATAATGCCACGCCTCATTTTTTACTTTTTGAAAATTTTTCTTGGAGAAATTTTTCTGTCGGTCTTTTTTTATTTATAGTTTTATTTCCTTTTTAAGCGACTTTCTTAATTCTTTTTATTTTTCTGCGACATTTTTTGGTTCTTTATAATCAGCAAACACACACATTCTCACATCATAGCATTTAATACCACACAATACTAACAATACGTTGTATTTTACACACACGCCATGAGTTGTTGTTTTTCTTAGCTGTTGTGTTGGTTCTACACAAGCCAATACAAACATATCACCGCACACACAACTACAACAACAACAAACACAGATACACAATTGTATATAAAGGAGACAAAAGAATAAAAAAAAATCAGACAAGACTGACGGACCTACCGATTTCAAATTTTCATTGTAATAAATAAATTATAAGGAAGAAAGAAAACTATTTTCTCAAATATTATTTACAGTTTATTGACAAAATGAATGAATTAAATACACATCGGCGTCCCCCATTGCTATCCAAATTCTGTTTTTTCCTGCTCAGCTTTACCTTTAATTTTTGTATGTCACTACTACCAATTGAACAATAACTATAGTTTTACTAACAAATATTAAAAAAATTGTTATATTTGTTCAATCTTTAATCGACTGTAAATTTGTGAATCCTTTGCGTTGCCAACGTTAACACAAAACTTATAAACGTGTAGGCACACTGCAGCCTTTTCTTTTCTATTGAAGAAAAAGCGGTACTACAATCATTCACACCAAATAAAACTGAATCATGCATGTTTGCAAAAAAAAAAACTGTTCTCCCCATTGCGGCTGTAAAAATGCTTTCTTTCAATACATGTATTCTCTTGTTACACCGAATTTCTCGTTTCACTTAAACAATTTTCACTATTTTCCACTTAACGTTTGTAGCATTTATTTTACTTTTTGTATTTCTTTATTATCACTTTTAATTTTGCATTATTTTGTACAATTTTTTGTAAAAATTTATCTTAAAATACTCACATGTGATTTTAAGGTTGTCGTAACCAAAAAAGAGGCGAAACAAAAAGACCCTGCTATAAAAAAAATATATCCGTTTAAACATGTATCATAATCAAGCATTCAATTCAAGCACATGTTTGTTTAATATTGCAGTGTTGTATTTATAAACAAATAAAAGAGTTGCCAGCCTTTAAAATTATGGTGATAATATAGAAACTGGGTTGTTACGAAAGAAGTTGTTTTATTTTGTTTGTTTTCTCATAAAAATGAGTTTCAAATTCCTCGATCTTTTACATTATGTTTTATTGTTTATATTTTACAAATTGTTGTGACATGCCTATGTGTGTAATATTATTTATGTAAAAAGACAAGTATTAAAGTATTTGATAAAAATTTATAACATATAAAATACATATTATCATAACTTTTAATAAGCAGTGAAAGCCATATAATTGTTGTTGCTGTTAGAAGAAACGAAAACGAATAAAAAGAAGAACACTGAATCATGAAAGGAAAACTACATAGTTAGACTCGAAAAATACAAATCGTGTCTTTTTTCAAATACTCTACCTTTTTTATTCCCTTCGTCTATAAACAAATCATACATGTCTAACAAACATGTTTCTAAGTCTAGGTTCACGCCAAAAAATTTTTATTTCCAAGATTTTGGTTTATTCTTCTATGAACTATCTTTAATGTTCATATATTACAAGTCTTATTTTTGGCGATATATATGTTATTTGCAATTTTGTGTATGCATGTGTGCAATTACGAACGAGAAAGTAAAGCGTTTCGTCAGTACAAGATAGAGTTTCTTTACCACTTTACAGGACTTAATTTGGTAATTACTGGAAGTTTTTTCTTTTTGTAGTAGACAGGTAAAATAAAAATATTTTATTCATTATAGCTCATATATATTTACTTTTAATATTTTTTATATTGGCCACTGGGCTACATATATTACATATTGAAATAAATAAATAAATAAATAAATAAAATTAATAAACATAATTATTACAACATATATTGCAAAAAAAGTCAAAATTATGTATGTATATAGTCTTTCATGTAGATTAGTTTTTGGGCGCATTTACTTTTTTAATAAATTTTGACAAGTAGTGTAAAATAAAAACATCTAAATTAAACATATGGCCACAGGGTTAAGAATATGGTAGCAATTCAAAACACAACCCTGCATAATAGACAGAATTAGGAAACCTATCGATAAATGTAATCGTTGATATACACGTCACTAATCACTACTACTCACTGTCATTACTTCTTTATCATCTCTATTAGCTCAAAGGTTTGTAATTTTTTACTCATACTTCAAAAAAAGAGCATTTGAAGTGAATGTCTGTGAGATATAAGATGTTTTTAATAAAAGTAAAAAACGTTCAAGTTATTTAAGCGGCCAACGCGTATTAAAAATACATTTCTAATTCTTAATTGCGAGCTACCTAAAAATATAAAATAATTTATAAAAATCGAAATACCAGTGCATGTATCAGTCGATATTTCCAATTAAAATTTTAATTGGAAAATTGTTTATAAGAAAAGGAAAATATAAAAAAATCAAAGCAGTAGAAACGTAAATGAGACTTGAAAAATGGTCTTCATATCGATTATTGACACAGTCTGGATTTGTTCTGGTTTATTTATTGTCTTTTTAATACTCTTGTCAGCCATCAACAAGTCAATCGGAGTACGACGTTTCTATGTACAGCTATTGTTAAGGATATTCGAGGTAAATAACAGCAATCGGTGAGAGTGCAACGATAGTATATGTGTTTGTGTACATTCAAATACATATTTGTTATTAAATGCTCTTTACACAAAAAAAAAAAAAAATTGACAAAGTTTATATAAAACAGTTAATAGATTCTGTCAATTTGGCTAAAAGAAATGGTTTTCACTATTGTTGTTGTTGTTGTTTGTAATTTTTTGTGAAAAAAAATTTATTTATTTTATGTGTTTTGCTTTTGAAAAAAGTATGGACGTGTCAGTATCGAGACAGCCAACAAGGAACGATCCGTTAGAAGAGACGAATTAGAAGAATTAAAACAAAAATATTTAGCAGCTGCCGGAGATGCTAAAGAACAGCCATGTGATACCTCTCGGCCAACTACTAACATTCAAGCGCAAGGTATTAAAAAAAATGATAAAGAAGAGGAAGAAGAAACCGACAAAGTCATATCTGCCAATGGTAATACATTAATTGACAGGGATAATGTCTTGCTGCCCACCACTAATGATACAAACTATAATAAGGATAGTTTAAAAGAAAACATTAAAGATGTAAGTATACCGAAATAAAAATGTTCTAATAAGTAACAAAAAAAATATAATAATAAGAAAGTGATAGTTGATTAATGTCGAGATTCATGGTTAATTGATTTGCAAACATGCGTCCAAATCTAATGTTAGTTAGTGAAGTAATGGGATAAAACAATTAGCTTTATAAACTGGAAGTTGTTTATTTTGTGGCCAGTTTCATAACTTTCAAGTGAATGGCTTTTGTGAGAATATAATAGTGTGTTCACCTTCAATTTTATCAACCTACGGATATATACATATATACATACATCACTTGGTTTTGTAAAAATTTTCACCAAAAAAATTCGGGTGGCGTACTACCATTAGTTTTACCAAAATAAAGTTTTTAAATATTTTCCATACTGGTTCTAAAATTGCATAAGCAATCAGAGGCCTTATTCTGTAACTCTCCAAACTAAAACTATCATTAAAAATATAAAAACTAGATTAAGGACTTTTTGGCTACGAATAGAATTCTTGAACGCTTATTATAATTTAAAAACTCATGCCTATTACCTCTACACTTTTTAATTTTATATATTCTAACACCCAGCCTGTTTCAAAAACCCAAAATTTTATGTATTTTAGCTCAAGAGAATCACAGAATAAGTCCCCAGGTCAATTATTTAATTATCTTTTATTTACATAATTTCGTCATATTAAATGCAAACGAACGTAACTACACTTTTTGTTTTCTTACAGGAGAAGCAAAAAACTATTAAATCAAAAATTTAGTAAATCATGAAAATCATATAATTTTGAGGATCGAGATATAAGGATTGGCATCCCTATATACAACAAATGAGTTTGTATGTAAGGTTTTTATATAAATATGGATGTAGGTATGTCTTCCTTCATTTAAAAATACACGCACTTGAAGTTACGTCCGTTTGAAATTCGTTAATAAAATCGCCATTTTTGATCGTAGGAATCTAAAATTTTGCACGAACATGTATTTTGATAAAACGAACCATAATTAATAAAAACTCAATTTCGAAATTTTGTGTAGTTACGTCCGTTTGCATTTAATAAGACGATTTGTTGCTTTACTAAACCAATTTAATGCTATATTTCTTTAAGAAATTATGTACAATAGTACGCAACAGTTGCATATTAGGCAAGCTTTGTCAGTCATGTTAGAGATTTTTTCAAAAATTATTTCGTTTTCTTTAATTCAAAGGTGGCTCCCTGAAAGTTACGTCATAAGAAAAATTTATAGTAAAGAATTAAAAAAATGATTAATGAAATTGATTAAAAAAAACTAATATCTAACAATTTTATCTATTTTTTTTATATCTGTGCACATTAGAGCGTACCACCTTACAAGGAAAAAAAAGTTTCCCTTCACCGCCTCTAAAACAATGTATTTATGGATGGAGGTTTCGAAAAAAATTTTTTTTTTGGTTTTTTTATTATATCTTGGGCATTTACACTCCGAATTAAAGTATGATATATCAATGTTTTTGTCTCGAGAAGACCAATGTTTCCCATTAGAGGTCATTGACCTCAAGTATCTCGTTATAGTACTTATCCCCCAGATCCCCACCCTAATGACAGAAAATTAAAGCTCGCAAGAAACTATTAAACTTTTGCTGAGGAAACAATTCGATAATTCCAACAGAAATATTTTTAAATTTAATTAGAAAATTAAAGCTCTCTAAAAATCATTACAGTTTTGTAAAGGGTGAATAACTATAATTCCTGCAGAACAGACAGCATTTACAGTCGGATCTTAAAATATTTATAACGAAATCGTGTCTTTTTGTCTATAAAAACTTCAACCAAATTTATGAAAAGATAGGTACTGTATACATACATATATCAGATTGAATTAATTGTGCAATTACTAATTGTAAATTCAATGTATATCCTTCAAACAAAATTTGTAGAAATTCAGTTTAATGGGTTTTCATTAAGATTCGTTAGATAAACAATAGTTCTAAAAAAATTGGATTTTATTTTAAACCGCCAAGTAAATTGCTATTTAGTTTTTTTTTAACATTTTCTATTTATTTCTATTTTTATAATTATTTTGTGATTAGATAAGGCAATATAATATATCTTGTGTCGATAAGGAAGAATAGCTTAAGTCAAACAAATGAAATTCTTTGCTAATTCGAAAGTTGTGTCAATTTGTCTTTAATTATTTCTTGAAAATAATCTGTAATTTAACATATTTTTAATATATCTACTTATACAAAAAATGAAGACTCTAATAATAACACATAATAACACAATATGTATATTTATAGGTTTTTTTGTATTATGCGAGTACATTTGCAGATAAATATGGAATTAATATATTCCTCTCATAATTTGTGAAAATAGTGAAAAGGTAAATCACTCACTGAATTAATTTCATAAAACTTTTGTAGTAGTTCGAAAACAATTTTTACTAGCACTGGTACTATACCATAAATTTACAAAAATACTTTAAAGTTTAATTATTAAAGAAAAATGGTTTCAATTATGATTTGGGATTTAAAATTTCTTGCTTAGTTGTACTAAATATGCCATTGGGTGTACGCTGACTAAGACTAACAAAATTGAAAAAAATAATAATACACGAAAGTTGAGACCATATTTTTAAAATCTAAGACATCTTTAAAATGAAAAGAAAAGAAGAATTAAAATATTTTCTAATTAAGAAAAATGTGTTTCTTTATATTGTGTCACATTATAGTATTCAATTTTTAGTAGTCTAAACTAAATGTACCTTTAATTATTTATTAACAAATTATTTAGACCATTTATACAATACATACATAACTGGCCATTACAACCCTGTTTCAGGGTTACGGTCTAGCTTCTCACTGCACCCAAGTTTGTGTTAACAACTAACGGTAGAATCAAATGGACACAACAAATCTTATAGGTCTCATTGTCTTGTAATTGTGCTGGGTCAAAATTAAATAAAAAAGATTGTTATACCAATTAAATTAACTGTATTCCAGAGCAAATATTTTCATTTGAAACTATGATAATTTCATAATTGAATTGCTTTAAAACATTCTTGAAAACGCTTAACCCACCTTTTACATACATACATAATGGGCCATTACCATCCTGTGTCAGAGTTACGTTCTTGCTTCTCGCAGCACTCAAGTTGTGTGTGTCAATTTTTATCCATGAGTACCGGGACCTAAAGTTTAAAGTCGACTCCGAACGACAGACAGTTACTTTCAGAGATATTTAATAATTACGATTCTTTTTAAAAATTAATCTTATTAATTACTAATCGTAAAACAAATTTAACATGTATAGTTCAGATATGGAGGTATATACAAATTTAATATTTTCAACAATAACTTCATATTTTCCATGTGTATGTATATATATGTATATAAATATCTACTGGATATATGTATTTTAAACGTTTAAAAACATAGAAAAGTATAGGATAGAGAAATGATTTAAAAAATATTTCTCTTAAACTATTTTCTTTTTTAAATATATAAACATAATAATGAATAAATAAATATATATGTATTTAATACATATAGCTTTAAATAAACTGATATAAGTCTACTTAAATAAATGTATGCATGTATATAAACTAGCCAATATGAAAACCCGTATAAGCTTACGTGTAATAAACAAATGTTGACCCTCAACACCTATAGCTGAAGTAATTAAAAAAATGCACGCACACACACATACATCTATATTAACATTTCGTTTTTGTTTTATATACATACATATCTACATACATATGTGTATATATTTAAGCGTAATGAACTTTGATATGTTGATTTAAAATTATGAAAAATTAAAAATCAAAGTTATTGTGGTATCTTGCTTTTTCTCCCTTTAACAACACCACATTAACGTTTATAAAAATTTTAAATTTTAATTATTTATTTGTATGTGATGAGTATTTGAGCCCACCAATATAACAATTAAAAATGTATGAATGTATTTATTCATTTACTACCTAGATGATGGAGCTAGATTAGGAAAACAAAATATTGCTGTGTTGTTTTATTTGTTTAAATAAATATGTAAACACAAATGTGCATAGATACTCACGAACATCCACATAGGCTTTAAAGAAGCTTAAAAATTTTCTGTGTATTATAAAAAAAGTTTGTTTTAAAATTACTGTTGCTTTTATGAGTAATTTTTAAGATTTTTATAAATTTGACTTTTTACAAGCCATGACTATTAACAAGTTATTGTTTTGCATTTTAAAATTTTTAGTTATTTGTACGTACGAGACACAAGTACGAGTATAATACAATAATTTTGCTTAAATTTCTTTTTTGATATAAGTATTAACACTAATTTGTTATTGTTTTATAATTCAATAAAACTTTTAGACAACCTAAGCATGCAAACATACATACTTATAAACATATATATACATAAAACAATAATATACTGCTGTGTTTTTTTAATTGTAAAATACATAATTACATATCGTAATATGATTTCTAAAAAGCCCTAAACTAAAAACAAATCAAAATCTACTTGTAGATTGATTATGATGCACCTCCTGACATTAAGGGCCTGTTTCCATATTACAATTGATACACAATTTTCGTTTGTTTGTGTATAAAAATTTCATTTGGGTTTTTATAAAACAATTTTAAGTAAAAACGTAAGAGCTGTATATAAAGTGTCTCTTTATGTGGAAAAGTCAAAAACACACAATCAAAAAAATTTAATTGTGTACGAACAAAATCATACAGGCCTGTTCTGAAAATCACTTTCTTAAAAAAAAAGGCCTTCCATGCAATTGTTTTATTTTTTTGTATTTTTAATATCATACATTTTTTATATAAAAATCATAATTTCATAAATTTCGTAATTTTTTTACAAAAAGCAATTTTCAGAACAGGCCTGTAATGAAAAATTTATTAATAGGTAATATTTAATTTTTTTTTCTACAACAAAAATTATATTTTCTCTAATTGAATTTATTTTGTAAACAAAAAATATGGTTGCCATTTTTATATGAAAAATTATTTTTTTATATTAGAAAAATTGAGCAAAACTGAAAATTATATACCCTGGCAATCATAGAATTTGGGCTCAAAGAGAAAAATTGAGAAAATAACGTAAACAAACGTAAGTCAGACAATTGTGTTATAAAAACCCAATTTCTTACGTAATTGTTTGTGTATGGATTGTTTGTCTGTCGAACCGATTGTAATATAGAAACAGGCTATAAAAATGATTAGCTTTATTGTTTATTGATAAGTTTTTAGCTTCTTTTTTAAGTTTTTTCAATGTAACTTAGGGCTGTTGTGAATTCATATGACGATATGCATGTATATTTTGAACATTGTACGCTATTATAAATTTGTATATACATACAATCTAAGCGATCAACAGTGATTGGCAAAACACTTTTTTGATAAAAAGTTAATACATACATAAATATTATATATTTTTTAAGTTTCTTAACTTTCTTTTAAATTTTGTTTTGTATTTGTGTGGTGTTCCCATTAACTGTAGTAATAGCATTACTAAACATTATTTTAAAAACATATGCAGTTCAGAATGCAGAAGAACGTATTTACAAATATAAAATCGACACCGAACGACAGATTTAAGAAGCTTTTTCATTGCAATCAATTACTCCAAGAGCTTTTGCCAGAAGACTGCTGAGAGAGAAATTTATTTATATTTTTATATAAACTGAAAACGAATGAAACTTTAAATTACTTTCATTTTATAATGTGACAAGGTTTTGATATATCGCATAAATTTTAAAATTTTTAGAAGAGGTCAAAAACTGTTTGTGGTTCAAATTTAATTTGAAAACATATTTGCATTGTTTATCTTTTAATTTTTTTGCAATTATTGGAAAAAAAAAACTATTCTTTGAGTTAGCACTGCTTTTCTGAAACTTTTCAAAATTTTTTGGTATTATTTTGAGTTGTGATGCTATAGTTGATATTTTAATAAAGATTCCAATTTATTTTTTTTTTTAACAAAAAGGCATTAACTCGAAACAAATATTTATGTTATTTTTTTAAAAAGACGGTATTAGCTCTTGAATACATGTTCTTAACTTCAGATATAATACTGGTAGCTTTTATTAAATGATATGTACTAAGTAAAAAAGCTATGAATTTAAATCGCGTATCTATTAAATTTTTGTTATACAACCCATAAATATGTATGTTTCGGGATTATATTTTTTTACAAATTCCTTAAGATCCTTTTTCTTATTTTCCGATAGGGGTAGCTTTTCCGTATAAATAGAGGATAAACTAAATCAATAAGAAATGTTTTAAATTATAATAGAAAAACATAAAGAATTATTGAATTACAAACTCACTTCAGATTTTCCCAATGGATAGTGTATTTGAATTTGTTTTTTTTTTTGGACAGTTATTACTTTGTTACTACTTACTTTGATATTATGTCAGTTAACTTTTTCATTGGCATCATTTTTTACAAAATTTTGGCTCTTAAGATCATAAAATCTATCATGCTTTGTATGGTATGCCAGTCTTTTTAGCGTTGGCATTCGGTTTCATTATCAGCAAGAATTTAAGTTAAAGTAAATTCATTAAAAGCACGATATCATGAAAATAGTTGTAACTAAAAAAGTATGAAGTATTTCATAAAAAGGGTCAAAAATAAAAAAAAAATTAACAACTTTATCATAAAAAGGAACACACTTCGAATTAAAATACTTTGGTAAAACAAATTTTATCAATAATACAGTATCAACTTAAAATACAACCAAATTTAAATTAAACAAGTTGATAATTTTTAACTAGAATAAAGGGTCAAATCACAATAATACCTTTTTTCTGAAAATATACGATTTATTTCTATTTCAACTTTAGTATTAACTCAAAATAATCACCCTTATCGTGTTTGGCGTATTATGGTCATATTTCGACGTTTTTGTAAAAGATTAATGACAAATTTTGCTTGATGTCTTTGATCTAGGACAAAACTGTAGAAATACGACAACGACTACGCCAAATACGATAGGGGCGAATAACTTTTTTTGTGATATACATATGTATATGTATGTAGGTAGTGACTACATAATCACGCAAATGGTCTCGTATGTATTTTTCGAGATGCAAGAGTAATCGAAATACGTTAAAATTTTTACAGTAGATAGATATTGATGTTGTTAGTTGATTTCTTGCAAAAAGCGACATTTTGAAAATTTCGAGTTAATACCCCCTTGTTGATACAGTGCGATATGTATATGTATTTTATTTCATTCGCCTATTTTGATTGTTTTTCTTTTTCCCATATGTAACACGTTTCTTTGAATTAAAAAAAAAGATAACCAAAACGTAAAACAAACCAACGAAATTATGTATGAGGAACAATAATACAATGCTGAATAAACATTTTTTATACAAGAACAATTTTAATATAATGGTTGCCAATTACCGTTTGTTATACCTTGTTTAGAAACTGGCATTTCGACTAAAGTTCGGTTCCCATCCAAGATAGACATTTAAATATTTTATTTTAGAGGTTTGGTCTCCTATAAGGTACAAACAAACAAAAAAAAAAAAAAAAAAAACAAATAAACAAACACACATTCAATTTTATATATTTAGATTCACAGTAATAATAAGCCTACTTTGGCCAATTAAACTACAGTAAAGATTATCTTTCTAGAATTTTGCAGTTTCTAAATAAAATTATTGAATTATTTCAGAAAGAGCAAAGTAACAATTGAATTTTATTTATGTTCGCAAAAAGTATACATATTTTTATTTATTTGTGGTTTTACATAAATTGGGGCTGCGGTTCATGTTTTGTGACTTTGCCCTGGACTTCAGAAAAGCAGGTGGACATGATTTTGGGCTTTGGTCTTTTTAGTGGTCTTATTCAACTTGTAAACAACAGGTTTTCTATACTGCAGAAATATTTTTCGAGATTTAATTGTCACCAGCCAATGACTTCTTTACAAAATTTACACATTTTCTTCTAAATATATCTGAATTATTTTTCATTTTTGACTTTAAATGGCATTATATAATGGCATAGTTGTTGAATCCGGAAGTCCATGGCGTTTCTCAAACTGTATGGTTGTACCTGCCTAACAAATCTTAGTTGTTCTATCAGATAGTCTGTTGCATAACCTTTTTTCATTTTTTGTATAAAGTGTATGGTGTTTACTTGTAGTCTTTCATCTAAATTTAACCATTTCAAAGTATCTATACTATATACTATGCACATTAAACGGTATAGAAAGTCTATTTATATTATTTGGATTTAAAATAAATAAATTTGTTCATACGATTTAAAGTTTTTAATCAATTTCATTAAACATTTTATTAAGAATGCATGTTAATGCATATAGGTCTACCGTAATCGGTCAATTAATTGAATTCGGTTGTAGGATTTTAATTTTGGTTATCATTAAAATTTCATTTTACAAATGATAAAAACCTCTGTGAACTTACCGTTTACCATAAAATAATTATTTCTGATAATGCATAACAAAATACAATTGTATTATTAATTTAATTAGTTTAGATTGACACATGTATGTACATATGTACATACATATTAGTTAACCAAAACAATAAATAGAGGTAAAAAGATTAGATATAATTTGTATTAAATTTTTATTATAGCGGCAAGTACAAATTCCTGGTTTTCTCTATATTCTATTAGCACCATTGGTGGCAAAGTTATATAATGTTTGTGATAAAATTTGTCACATATTAAAAGAAACATCATAACTCCGCTATAAATCATATTGATGTATGAACGTTGCATTAATGCAATTTTTTTTTAAACTTGACAAGTGCGTTATCTAATATTGCATTAAGAGGTATACTTAACAAGGAGGGCGACAATCATTACCTTCTACAGTTAAAAATTTTACAGTTTTTATTTTTTTTTAAATTCCTACTATTAGGTTCCGAGTTCTATATATTTATTTATTTGATTTACTTATAAACTAAATCCGAGTACAACAATATAGAATATCTTATAAATGTTAGTGCTAGAACAAAATATGAAAATGTAAAATACGAATATAAAGGATACAAGTTAAAAAAGAAAACAAACAAAGATCATGAAAACATTTAATAAAATATAATTCTGAAGATTATTAAGAAGACTATATACATTTGTATATACATCTATATATATACAATATAAATTTAGGCGATTTAAGGCTTATATACGTATGTCGCCGCACAGCGTTTAAATGCGTGGACCGAATTCAAACAAACTTACAAAGAGTTTAAGTTGTCCTTAATTCTTGGATATCTCGAGAACGTTTATAGGTCAAGTTTCCGAATTTAATCTAAAAGTTGGTATAGTCAATTAAAATCATCGCTTAAAATTGGGCGGAATTGGACAAGAGGGCGTGGTACTGCCCACACCAACTAAATATTAATTTTTGCACAAGTGGAGAACGGTTAAAGCTAAAGCTTCTAAATTTGGTTTAAATGCCAAAAAAGCTATATTTTGCATAGAAGATGTGCCAAGTGTGTAACATATGTGTATCATGTTATCCATATAGCCCTTTAAAAGCCATTAAACCTAAAAAAGTATTCTGATTTGAATTATTTTTTAATAAAATCCTCCTTTTATATTTTTTATTAACACTGTTTTATTTTCCCATTGTATTTCTAGGAAAATATAAGCTTTCATTTCGAAGGATGTTTAGACTATATTAAGGCTGGTGTAGAGGCTATAATTGAGGATGAAGTAACATCACGTTTTGAGGCTGAACAATTAAAAAGTTGGAATCTTTTAACCCGCACAAATCGTCAATATGAATTTATTAATTGGAAGATAACCCTTATCTGGGTTGGAGGATTTATGGTGCGATACACAATACTTATGCCATTGCGTGTACTCGTCTGTTTTATAGGTGTAAGTATATAATATTCGTCTTAAGTCGGCTTCTAATAGTTTTCATTATTTTCTAACAATCGAATCTATATTACAAACGAAGCAAACAAGCGTAAAAGTTTTAAACTGATGTTTTTTATTGACAATAATTTGAATTATTCTTCAGGTAACCTTTGCTGTATGCTCAAATAGTTTAGTAGCTTTGATTCCGTTTAAAATCGTACGCCACTTTTTTGCTGATATTGTATTTAAAATAACATTCCGATTGATAGTTCGCTGTTTGTCGGCAGTTATAAATTTCCATAATACTCAGTATAAACCAAAGACTACAGGTTTTTGTGTAGCCAATCATACGTCGCCACTAGATGTGGCCATTTTATCAACGGATTGTACTTTTTCATTGGTGAGAATTCTTTATAATTTTAAAAAGAAAGACCAAAACCAAATGTTGTTTGCCTGTATGCAATGTTAATTAATTTATTAATTCGAAAAAATCTGTTAACTGGATTTATTTCGAAAAGAGAGTATATTGTGTCATCGACCATTATAAAAGCGAATGGATTTATTTTTCAGTATCATGGGTATTAAATATTTTCCATTTATATTCTTTCGATAATGTTGTTTTGTTCAATTATAATGTTTTGTTTGCAACACCGATTCTAATATTTAGAAATGTATTTCATTCATTTATTTGTTGTGTGTTTTATGCGTCCGTCATCTTATGCAAATCATTATTTTTGTTGTGTTTTCATGTCTCTCCACCCCATCGTAATGTTATTATATTAGGTAGTATGGCTTACTGTGTGCACGGCTGTGGTTGGCTATATGCCAGACGGTGAACGTAAACGTCATGTGGTCAATAATATCCTTAGACATTGCTTCTCAGTACTGTCTAGTGCCATTTCGGCTGTTATCAATTATCATAATGAAGAAAATCGTCCAACGACGGGTATATGTGTAGCAAATCACACCAGTCCCATTGATGTGCTGGTGTTGATGTGCGACACAACATATTCGCTGGTAAGTAAAATGCATGCGGGTCCTTGAAAGCATTAATCTATAAACAATTCTTTATTGTGCATATATTATGAAAATAATTTAAAACACTTAATGTATCGAATCTGATGTTTTATAAATTCTGTAACGTAATTTATTATACTATGCCACACAAAAAATTATTAGAAATAATTAACAAATTATGCTTTATTTAAATTTAAATTTTTTGTGCTTAAACTCGGTTTGTTAATATATTCGACTGAATGTTTGTAATTACGACGTTTTAATGCAATTTCCGTTACGAAAAGTCAATTCATCGAAATTCGTAACTTTTTACGAATTTATATGTTCTATTTTTTAATATTTATAAAACATCAGAAAGACGCATATAGAAAATATTAAAAATGTTCTTTCAAAATACATGCTTCATTCAATTCGTTGTTAAATAGATTGGTCAACGTCACGGCGGTTTCTTAGGCATTTTACAAAGAGCTTTAGCTAGAGCTTCTCCGCATATATGGTTTGAACGAGGTGAAGCTAAAGACAGACATGCAGTTGCAGAACGTTTAAAGCAACACGTCTCCGACCCAAATAATCCTCCCATCCTAATCTTCCCAGAGGGAACATGTATCAACAATACTTCCGTAATGCAATTCAAAAAAGGTAGTTTTGAAGTAGGCGGTGTCATTTATCCAGTAGCGATTAAGTAAGTTGTGTGATTAAATTAAAATAAGTGAATAAAGAAATATATAATTTATTTGTATTAGGTACGATCCTCGCTTTGGTGATGCTTTTTGGAATAGTTCAAAATATTCAATGCTCCAGTATTTGTATATGATGATGACTTCTTGGGCCATAGTTTGTGATGTCTGGTATTTACCTCCAATGTATAGACAACAGGGTGAATCAGCTATTGATTTCGCGAATCGTGTTAAAAGTGTTATTGCCAAACAAGGCGGCCTAGTTGATTTAGTGTGGGACGGCCAACTGAAACGTACAAAACCCAAAAAAGAGTGGAAAGAAATGCAACAGGTCGAGTTCATAAAACGCCTGAAAGGAGACTAACTTTTTATAAATTATTGTAATTGTTTAGCATTTTAATTCCATAGTAATTGTTATACCAAACTGAAAAATTCTTTGGAAAAATAGCAAAACCAACCCATAAATCAACCAATAATATAAACTTTGTAATTTATTTAAAGAGTATTTAAATAATTTCTTTTAAGGGAACATTTATTTAAACGAAACCAAAAATGAAAAGGATTTTAAATAAATAAAACATGTATATTTATGTGTATCCACTCACATTTAAAATGCTTTTGTTTTGTTTTTTAACATCAATAGAAATAATACTACAATACTAATAATATTGTTTATAGAGAAGACTGCCGAGAGGTAGTCGCCGGAAGAAATATTTTTTTTTTTATATATTTCTTTTAAGATGTCTGAGCTGTGGTTTGAACCTCGTGCTATGTATCGCCTTATTAAGCCAACACACTAAACTTTTGCATGCGTTTGAACCAATTGTGGTATTACTTTTGGCACTCTGATTGAGGTACATATCTCCAAAACATGCATTTTGAATGCAGCAAGCGCTTCATTACGTAGCGAAAAACGTTGACCTCTGTTTGTTTTTTACGTACGGGAATAAAAAGAAGTCAGTCGATGCCAAATCAGCGGATAACTCATCAAATCGATGTTTTGGGTGCTTAAAAATGCAGTTGTTTGAGCCGATGTCTGATTGAATGACCAAGATTGAATTTATTAACCCTTTGCACCCGAACGGCGCCATCCTTCTTATTACTGCAGCTCGAACGGCGCCTCTCAGGCGCCATCCTTTTTATTACTGCATCCTTTTTTATTACTCGAACGGCGCCCGAGAGGCGCCATTACTATTTATGATAATATTGCACCATATGCATGCGTGCATGCGTTGTAAATTTTTTTACTAGGAGTGTGTGAGATTAGTCCATGGACATGGTGAACACTTAGATCCTGCAGTGTTTACACTGAAGCGTTTCAGCGAAAATCGACATCTGCAACTACCGATAACAGTATCCGATTAAATGGTAAGCTACATGTGATGCAAAAAGGAAAAAAGAAAGATTGTAGAGTGTGCTCTGACCGAACGACAAAGAAAAGCGGAAGACGTGAAACGGTGTATTACTGTGACACATGTCCTGAAAAACCCAGGTTACACCTTGGAGAGTGCTTCCTCAAATATCACACTAAGGAAAATTATAAAATTTAATATTAAAATATTATGTTTGTAGTATGTAAATAAAAATGAAATATGTTAATAAACTACTTTTGTTTGATGTATTACAATTTTTTATTAAAACTACTGTCGGGTAGC
This sequence comes from Metopia argyrocephala, assembly GCA_963576795.1. Taxonomy (NCBI): domain Eukaryota; kingdom Metazoa; phylum Arthropoda; class Insecta; order Diptera; family Sarcophagidae; genus Metopia; species Metopia argyrocephala. The sequence continues at coordinate 203,838,845 of OY756208.1, read as the reverse complement.
TGAGTACCCATACTAAAAAATGGTTCGGGTGCAAAGGGTTAAACTAGTTTTCCACAGTGCTATGGGATGGTGCTTAATTGCTATACAAAGATTTAAGTTCATCAATGCACTCTTGTCGTGATAGTCCATGTTGAAAGTCGTGAAAAATGATAGCACGAAAATGTTAACGAGTTAATTACATTTTTTTGCCCAATTAATTTTTTAAGTCACTTTAAACAACACAAATGATGGTCGTACGTCAAAACGTTCTGCATACGATTATGCTAAAAAATGTCAAACTTTCCATTTGAAGAGTGAAATTGCATCTGGCAATACCAGGCCAGAAATATATATAGCAGCCTACGTATTGTAGCATGTTCTATCCCATTAATAACAAACTATAGTGAATATTAATATGACTTTTGGCAGAAATTAAATATGCTTAATTTAATAAATAATTTAAAAATATTACAGTTTAATTATGATGACAATTGCTATTCCAACTGTGTTACAATGTCATGAAAATGTTATGGGTTAATTGAAATGGCTAGTATAAAGTGCTATAATATAAAATCTATCAAACACCAGATGTCACTACTGTATACGGTCGTACAACTCTACTAAGTTATCAGTTTTCTGTGGATGATTAAAGTTAAAAAGAAGCTGAGTATGCGTATAATTTTGTGTTGAGGAGAAAAAAGAATAAAATTATAATTTTTTTATAATTTTCTTTTCAAAATTTATTTTGTACAAAAGAAATTATTTATATATAATACAATAAATTCATGCATTAGAATGTCGCATCAACCCACATCAACAGATTTTGATAAATTTACAACATACAAAATAACAGGACAAACAGTGAAACGAACATCTAATGAAAGCCACGATGATGACAGTAAAAAGTTAAAGTTAGAAAAGAGTGGGAGTGTTTTGACAAACCCTGGAGGTGCTGCTTGTAATCCTGCGGTGACACAACAGTCGACACATCTTCTAGTTAGTAATAGTGTGATAGCGACTGCTGACTTGAATAGTAAAAAAATCAAGTCACGAATGAAGGTGAATGATACAAGTGCAACGACGATAGTGACAACAACACCACCGACCTCAGTTGCAGCTGGCTATTCGCTTATAATTGAAGAAAACGTAGCTACGGGGACGGGTAGTGAAGAAAGCAGTGAATCCAGCAGTAAAACATTTACAGGAACCGGTGGCGATGGTGAGTTAATGTTTATACGAAAACATGTAACGAGTAATAAGAGTGATAGTGGAAGTGGCAGTGGCGGGAATTTTAGTGGTGATGGTAGCATAGAGGAACGCATTATACATATTGAAGGCGACACTCACAGTGGGAATACACCAGCTTCGTATATAACAGCTATGAGTACGAAACCTCCCCCTAAACGACTACAAATAGGCATGGCGGAGGCCAAAAAATCACTGGGAGATAGCATAGACTTAAAACTTATTACAACAAGCGAAGGCCAAAGTGGGAATAAAATATCTGTAATGAGTGCAGAAAAGAAATCTGAACAGATACTTATATCGGGATCTAATCCCAGCATAAACCCACAAAATACCTTTACATACAGTCGTGTTTGCTCTGTCAGTAATGTGTCCGGCCAAACGGGGGAGTCTGTCAATCTCAAGACACTCCAGGGAACAGTTAAAAACCAATCTTTAATGGTCTCATCAAAAAAACTTTTACCCGAGGTAACACAAACTACGGCAAAAGTGTCCATAGGCAATACTACCATATCAGTGCCTTTACTAAAGCCCCTAAGTTCAACTCAAATCATACAAACCGGTAGCGGTAATACTGGCCAAACTGGTAATGTGGATGGTACAAAAAATGTTATACACACCATTCAAACAGGAGGTAATCCAGCGTCACAGACCCAGCTGAGCAAAATATTAAACATTAAAAGGGGTCAAAAAGTAACTCAGCCAACTTTTGTATCATTTTCTCAGTTACAAATTAAACCAGTACCATCGGCAAAAATTGTACAAGCCAAAGTAGTGGGCAAGAAAATACCTCTGCAAATACAAGCAGTACAAACCAACAAATCTACACTACTGCAACAAACATCAGGTGTTGTAACCATTACATCTACTAAGGCAGATCCCCATAACATACAGCAATCTCAGCAACATCATCAACAGCAGACAAATGTACAAGGGCATATATTTCCATCGCCACAAAAGAAGCAACAATTGAGTTTTGTTAAGGAAATATCCACAGGGGCTATAATAAAAACGACTTCTACTGCCAACATAGAAGACTCTAGCGCCGTTTCAATAAGCAATTCTAATACTACAAATGAACAGATAACAACAACCGCTAAAGTAGTGAGCGATTCTTCAATAAAAATAATAGATAAATCATCACAACTGATTAAAACGAATACAACTGGTGAAGCAACAAATCCCTCTATTATAGCTACTGAGTACTTGCCAGCTAGTGTGAAAGTAGTGCACGCGTCGTCTTCACAACAGCATTTAAATTCCACCAATTTGCGTAATACTCTCGCCACTCAAATTGAAAGTTTGGACCAAAATAACACCGGTGCATCACAGCAGCAGCAACCACAGCAGCAGCAGCAAAGAATAAACATATGCCCCACAATAAGTATTGTAAGACAAAACACTCCTCAATTAGTTACGACTTCCGGCAATCTTTCGACTGTTTCTTTAAGTATGGCTGATGCTGTCAGTGGGCAGCAAAAACTTATACTTACTAAATCGCAATTCGCAAATGTAAGCTCAGCAAATGTTTCCACATCCATGGCTGGTGGAAATACAGTAACAACAAACTTTCCGCGTAACATTTCTTTAATGTTGGCAAAAAGTTCAGCCTCTCAACAAGTATTTACGACTTCGGGATCTAAGAATACTCTATGTGTAACAACAGCCGCGGGAAACAAAATAACAGGTGGAACACGACTTAATTTGAATATACAACCAAACGTGGTTAATTCAACAAGTGTTCTCGCTACAAGTGCGCAAAATGAAACAGATTCTTCTTTGGGCACAACATCGGATGCTGGTTCTACAGAAACTGGCCATATAAATGTACAGGTTCAACAGCAGAACCAATCGCAGCCTCAGCAGCACCAAGCATCTCATATTACGCAAAATCGTAAGATAATACAGGTATTACCGGGTTTATATAGCAGTAGTGGTGGAAGTATTGTGCAAATAACAAAAACCAAGCCAGTTCAGGAAGACGATGAGAAGAAAAAATCTGATGTTAATGAGCAACAACAACAGCAGCAGAATATTCAGCAACACCAAAAGCAACCACAGCAGCAGGTGCAAACACAACAAATACATTTACAAATTCAACAACAACAGCAGCAGGGTGCTCAACAACAGCAACAGGCTACACAACAGCAACAGCAACAACAACAACAGAATCATGGTCATCAACAGCAAATTCATATGCAAATACAACAGCAACAACAAAATCAACCACAACAGATACATATACAACAACAGATACAAAATGTGCGACAACAACAGCTACAACATCATAGGCAGCAATTATTACACAAACAACAAATGCAACAGTTACAAAAGCAACAACAACAGCAACATTTAATTAATCAACAACAACAGCAACAACAACATCAATCACAAGATTTAGGCAATAGTTCCAATAATACAGCTACATCTTCTGAGAATCATACCTCAGAAGTAAAAATTGGAACCTCAACATCCTCCACACCGAATACAACAAAATTTTCTCTAAATCAAATGCAAACATCCCAATACGCCAATCATCTTTTATCTAATTCTAGTTCTAATAACACCACAACGCAAGCAAATCCAAGTGCAGATCAACATCAACAACAGCAACAACAACAACAACATTCGTCAAAAACGGAGGAAAGTAATAATGTGTTATTAAAACAATTGTTGCAAAATTCCAATGCTACACCAAACAATCAAAATACAAATAGCAATTCTCGATGTAGCGTCTCAACTGCTGCTACTGCCGCCACTGCGGTTTTACCAGCTCGTAAGGTCATCAATGTCCGTGCACCCAGTCTGGGTTTAGTAAGTTCTTTAGAAGCTCAATTGGCGAGACCCGTTATACCACCAGTACCTGCTAGTGAATCATCGTCAACACCAATATCGGTTTCACAAACTCCACCCACCATTACATCACAATCAATAAAATTATTAAACGACAATATAAAATCTTTAAGCCAACAGCAACAGTTTCAACAACAACAACAAGGTGCCTCGCAAGCTCCAACTCCTCCAGCACAACTACAATCCACACAGTCTAACACAACAATTTCCTCCACAAACAATACAACTAATATAAGTAGTATCAGTGGTAGTAATACATCTTCATCTTTAATAATAACAACAACAAAATCCAATATTGCTCAGAACATTGATAAACCAAAACCATCTTCATCTCCATTAATATCTAAAGAAACTTCATTTGTGTCTAAACCGTCACTACCAACACAAACGTCATTGTCACATAGAGAACAACAACACCAACAGCAGCAGCAACAATCTGAACAGAATCAAAATATTGAAATATTCTCTTTGCAACAAACATTACAAAGCAGTGATAATCATTATAAATCCGAGAAAGGGCAGCAACAGCAGCAAAATGAAAACATATCTACATCATCAGTACCAGGTACAGGACAAATAAGTGTTGGTGGGAGTGGAAGTGCTGGTAACGTTAGTATTGGCAATCAACAATCATTTAAACAATTTTTGCAAACGAACACAACTCAAGGTTCGTTAACTGCAAAAATCACAAAATATGTTCAAGATGTTAGGAAATCGGTTGTAGAACAACAACAACTACAACAAAAACAACAATTGCAACAAAAACTTCAACAACAACAGCAACAACATCATCAACTTCAACAGCATCAACAGCAACAGCAACTCCAACAGCAAAACCAACCACAACAGCAACAGCAACAGCAACATCAAAATCAACAAATGGCATCTCTTAACCGTTCATTCAGTACAGGAACAAACATAACAAATATTGCTACCCTGAGCAAAGATCAGTAAGTATACATAATTTCTATTTTATTAAATATGTATGTATATAAATATGTACATATACTATATTGTATGTATATATTAATTCCAAAGACATAATTGTTATAAGAAAAACTAAAGAATTGAGTTATAATTGTTATAAGAGTATTGCAAATCGAACTCAAATTTCGTTCCTTTAACTATCCAGCAAAATTAAATCGAATTGGTTCAAGAAGAATGTAACTTTTACGAATTTTGACTCATTACATAACTAAATTTGTTTTAAATACATTCTCAAATTCAAATAAGTTTGTAAATTTTTGAAAGCGTGAATATTTGTATGAAAAACAGGCTGATAAATAGTTACTTATTAAAATCACGTTTTCACTAACGAATGAAAAAACGTTTTTGAATTACGTATTATTCATTATTTCGATTCATTTGCTATTCAATTTTTCTAAATTTTCGTATAAGCACGTGAATTTCTATGACAGATAGCTGGGTTAGTGTTTAGTTTTAAATGAAAATAATTAAAAACTACAAGTGTATGAAACTAATGCACAATAGCACACTCTGTGAATACCCCAAATAAAAATATTTTTTTTGTTGCTCATAGTCAGTGTTGCCACAGCCTTTAATTTTTTGTAACCAAATTCCTTCATAAATCTAACCAAAATGGAAGAAAAATAACCAAATTTTAAAAGCCAATAGAAAATTTATCTGTCTCAACCAGAGCCTAGACAATAACTTATCAGTAACTTAAATTTAAAGTTTTGAATCAACATATACAAAAGATAAGTTTAATTTTAAGTCGATTTCAAGATTGTATTGATAATCAGACCTATTTTAGAAATATTGTTAAGATAAGCCCGTCTTCCTACTCAGTCGAAAGAATTTTTCAATGTATTAAAACTAAATTCTAAATCTTCAAGTTTTGTTCAAGGTGATGAAGGATTGCATTAAATATGCTCATACTTGCGAATTTTGTGAAAATATTGAACAAAAAGTGTAATTTTTGTTTTTCTGATTACTGATTTTAATTTCTGTGCTGCTTATAGCTAGTGCTCCTTTCTCAATTCTGCAATTTTTAGTTTGCTATGTTCTTTTACACATGGGATATGCACAGTAAAACTTTTGGATAGTTTAAAATCATTTATTGCATTTTCATCAAACCTTTATTACTCAACTTGAAAACGAAATACTGAAGTAATCCATTATCGAATGAATTTGAATTCTAGAATACACCCGATAAATATTTAAAATTTTTGTTTAACCCAGATATGCCGACCGTACTACATATATTACACTCGTTATGTTCGGTTTTCCGCGTCTATTGTGCTTTGAATTTTCTAATATACTTGTTGTTTGTGCTGCAGAATATAACGGCGAATAAAGACCTGTTGATAAGTTTTGTCTAGGGTAACTGCTTATGTACATTTCTTTCGATCAAAGATTTTAGTTTTGTAAAATTGGAAAAAGTGTGAGAATGTCTCGAACTCGGTAAGAACATTTTTTATATTTAAAGCTTATTTTTGTTTCATTTCTATGTTTTTTTTTATTACAACAGTTGTTAAAACGAACACATAATAAAAGTATATGTAAATGCAAAAAATATATGTGATTTTAGTCGACATATTTGAGAGAAATTTATAGTGCTAACTCTAAAAAAAAAAAATCAACCGTTATTATATAACTTAAATTAATTTAAAAAATTAATTAAAAAAATTGATCACTTTTCCTGGGGCTCGAACCTGAGTCTTCAGCATTTAATGTATAATGCGCTTGCTTGGCGCAGCGCTCTAACCACCACGGCTACAGTCGTACATTTCATGTATGTAGACTAATGTGGATAAGTTCGAATAAAAGGACAAAAACAAAAATAAATTGTAATTCTGTTTTATCTAAATAAGATGACAATTACAAAAACTGCAATGGTGGTGAGAAAAGAGAATATGTAGAGACTGTTGTGTGACTTTACTTCGACTAACTCACACAAGTGTATGTACATACATATGGAAGAAAATAATTTCAGTATGTGATTTCTTGAAAATTGTGAGTTAAATAGTTGATGTTTAGTCTTGAATATACACAGGACACAAAGAACTCTGATGAGACTACCGTAGCTGGAGTCGAAAACATTTGTTCAGTTTGGCTAGAGTACTATTCCTTCACGGACATCATTTCTCCTTTAGTTACCAAAAAATTCATTGCAGTTAACTTTGATCTAGTTAAAGCGCTTCTGACGGAACAAAAACTAATAAAAGTTATTCCCCAAAGTAATAACATATTATGTTTGCTTTCAATCTTTGTTTAAAGGCGGAAGCTTAATTTTAATTTCAGATCTCTAATTTCTTTTAGTAATTTTTTATGTATAGTTCGATTTGTCTATACTCCTGCCACTTTTTTCTCACACAAACAAGCTAAACCCGCTTTATACATATACTCGTACTTCAAAGAAACTGATACGTTTTTATAGTCATTACTAATTATAGTACACGCTTTTATTACGTTACCATATGGGTACTTTACTGTGCATTTAAACTAATTGAACATTTAATCTCAAAAATATATTATCTTTTAACAACTCAAACTGAATTTTTTCGTCGCCTTGATTGCATTTTGTTAATAGAAAAGTACGATGTATTTTTTTATTAAGAGTCTAAAAAAATTGTCAATTTTGCGCTTAATGTTGGCTAGATCTGATTAAAGAATCGACGAATCTAAATAGGTCATCGTTGTTCAAAGCGCATTTTTTGGTTTGCATCTTTTGTTGAACGATAAAAAGTGCAAAAAGGTGAACAATGCGCTTGCTATAACCAATTATTATTTGTCGTAAATAAAAAATTTAATTTAAAAGTAATATTTTCAATTAATTTTATTTATATATGTATACACGAGATCCTTGAATTGAATCTGAAATTTATTTTCATATATATTTTTTCAGTATATGTTTGTATGTTTGTTTTTGAGCTCTGTAGCACTCATTTGCTTTTCAATTTTTTCCACTTGTTGACAATGTATTTTTACAGGTAATACAATTTTAAAATTCTAATGTTGCTCGCCAAGATCCACAGCTATTTCCTGTAAAGCTTCCCGTAAATCATTCTGTACAAAAAGTTCGGTTATCAATATTTCTGACGAAGGTTTGCTATTTTCTTTTGAAAAGTTTGCTGTTATTTTAAAAGCCATATTCCATATTCTGATAGCATTTAAAGATCCGCACCATCAACACTCTCGTCGTCCTTTACTTCCTCAGCAACGCATTTCAATTCTATTGACAACCATTAAAGTCGAAAATATTTTCATGCGCACTATCGGATGTTTTCGTAGCGATTATATTATAAATGTCTTCTGCAATTTGCGAAAACTTATATTGTCGGTTACGACCGCCACATTTTCTGTTTTCTTGTGCTGCTTTAGTTTTTTAGCCGACCTATACCTGAATAAACCATCCAATTTTATGTTCATGATTATATTGTATGTACAAATGTATGTATATATACTATATACTTGATCAATAAGAGGAGGGTGTTAACTTAAACTTTTAATATAGAATATGAAAATCCAAATATATAAATATATACATATGTACATACATACAATTTACATAATTTTTCTTTTTACAAATTTTTCGGAGTTAATACAATTTTTTTGAAATGTTTTGATATTTTTAGTGGCAACGTAATTTTAAGTACTCATGCCAATCAACAACATACAGTGGTCACTACATCATCTAATACATCGATGAATGTAAGTGTAAATGTAACTCAAGGCCAACACCAACAACAACAGTTTGTGGGGACAATGCAGCAAGGAAATTTGGCTGAAAGCAATAATCAAACCAAAGTTATAGACGGTCAAACATCAACCACCACACAAGCTTCCTTACAACATCCACCAACGCAACAAGAACAAAAGATGACACATCAACTACAGCAACAACAAATAACACACCAGCAGATACAGTCAAATCAAATTCTTATGCAACATATGCAACAACAACAGCAGCAACACCATCAGACACAACAGAATGTTGAAACAAAACAAATCATTAAGATGGAAGTTGATGAAACATCACAATATCAACAAACACAAGCTCAACTGCAACAACAACAGCAGCAACAACTGCAACATAAACAACAATTACAAACGCAACAACAACAGCAAACACTAAGAACTTCAACATCATTAACAAACACTTTAAACACTTCCATTTCAACTACATCTACAAATACCGTTGTGTCAGCGACAACCAACGAGGGAACTGTTCAAATTAGTATGAATAACAAACAACAACAATTGCAGTCTCAACTGATACAACAGCAACAATTACAGCAGGCTACACAGCAACAGCAACAGCAACAGCATCACCATCTTCAACAAGTTCAACAACAACAGCATCATCAGCATTTACAGCAACAACAACAAAATCAACATCATCAGCAACAAACGACACATGCAAATCAAGCAATAACAACAGCATTAAATGCTGTTTCTACACCAGCAACAACAACTGCCTCAAATTCGGCCAATAAAGACGCTGAGCGCAAAAAACGTAAACGTGATCAACAAAAACAACGAAAGCAAATAATAGGCACCACTAAAGATACTGCCACAATTAGTTCCCCATCCTTGGCAAGTACTTCAAATGCTGCAGCAAATGCCAAAAAACGTTCACGTAAATCGCTTAAACTTGAAGAAGATTACGATGGTTTTATTGATAATCTGTTATCGCATTTACGTCAAATGCAACCTTTACAAGTTTTAGAACCTCAACTCAATGTTAATTATGGTGTTTGCAATATATATGGTTGGCGTAACTCAAACTCTACCTCGCCTGTTAAAGAAAGTCGTCAAAACGAACGTTTTAATTTATTTGAACAAGAACTGGAAGGTGAATTTGGTGCTGCATATTTACCTAATAAAGTGCCTTTTTATGATTCAAATAACTTTATGGATCTTAAAACAAAAGACGATTCTAATACCACCACAATACAAAATAATTATTATGATCAAGAGTTTACTTCGTTTACATATAAAACGGAATCTGAAAAATTATCCAGCTGGGTAAAGGTGTATAAAGAAAGAGCTGTTGAATCGCCAGAAATTGTAACTAATAAATTACTAACGCCCATAGATCCCGTCAAAACAATGCGTTTAAAAATGTTGCAACAGGAGACTTTTCCTGGTCTCATATTAATGAGCAGTACTCAACAGAAATTGGGTCGCATGTCGCCTGTGATACCATTTGTTAATCCGATGGCTTTGATTACGAAACGCAAGAAAAGTCCCCTTAAACCTTTGGAAAATGATGCAGCAGCTAATGGTTTATTCATGAAGGATCACGAAGACGATCTTTTAGATAATAAAGTTGGGTAAGTATAAAAGTTCACGAATGCCTAATCTATATATATATAATAAAGTGGTGTTAGTTACTACGCTTATAACTCAAGTACGCCTGGACCGATTTCGATAATTCGTACCAATTCGAAATGGTCTCTGGCCAAATAAGAAGAATAGTAAAAAAAAATTCTAAAATATTCCAGAAAAAAGAAATTATAAAGAAAATTCATTTTTCAATTCATTTTGTATGGAGTGATGTCACAATATTTGTAACAAAGCTTCTCCGAGATTGTCTGACCCATAAATAATTTAAACATGGTACGAATGCTTCCAGCACTAGCTTTTATGATACAGCTTATTCCGAACGGAATAAGGGCAGAGAAAGTTGTATTTCCGCAGAAGGTAGAACACGTTTTATCGCTCTTTTAAAGAAGTGTAACACATAAAGGTTCCAAACTTAGTAGGCATACGATCTCCCTAAAATATTACCTGTACCTGATCCTATTCCTGTATTTTAAATATACACAAAAACAATACTTTTCTAGGCAAAACAACGCTTGCCGGGTCAGCTAGTTTAAAATAATACTAAAAAAGACAAATTGATTTAAATAAAACTTTTAAATAAATTTTTTTTTTTATTTTTTTTTTATTTAGCATTAAAAATAGTTTGAATAGCCAGAATGTGGTTTTGTCTTTACCCACATCGTCAGCTGAACGTTTACTGGATGTATTAAAGCATTTAGCCAATCTTCTTCAACTATCTTCACCAATTCCGTATAAAATTGTTGAGAACAATAGTGACATTGAGGCTGAAGCGAACCAAAAAATGCAAAGTTCTTCTCTTACACCTGCTGATCGCGAAGTTGCCTTAAAATATGCATCCATACAAAAAATTTTAAATGGTTCCGCCAAAATGTGTAGACAATGTGGTAAAGCCATTACAGGTCGTTGTATAAAGAGCAATGATGACTCCACAAAAACTCGTTTTCATGCTAGTTTGGTACATCCGACTAAGCCAAGATACTTTTGTAACAAAATATGCTATATTCAGTTCCGTTGGTCTATTGAGAAGAAACCATCGTCAATCGTCGATCTGAAATCAGTATTAGACTCTAAGGACAATGAAATTTTTATGGAAACATCAGCAGCTGCCGCCGCTGTAGAAGCAAACAAATTTACCAAGGATAGTAATAAGACTAGTTTGAAAAGTCTATTTTATTCAGTTCAACAGAAGGAGGAAGTAAGAGCTTCTACCACATCAACAAACACTGAAACAAAAACCGAAGATATTTCATCAACAGAAACTGTGACGAAAGTGAAAAAGATCCCATTTCGTTATTTTGGTCCAAAATGCTTTCAAGCTACAACCCCTGTCAAGCGTTTGTCAGATAAAGAAATTCGCGATTTGTTATTTAAGATGGACATAACAATGTCGGCTACCACACACCATAGCAATATGGGTGAACCGGGTACCCACCATCCGGTGGAAGACCGACGACAATGTGTTTTATGTAGCCAACTGGGTGATGGAGTAGCAGACGGTCCTTCGCGTCTGCTTAATTACGATATAGATAAATGGGTTCATCTAAATTGTGCTTTATGGTCCACTGAAGTATATGAAACTATTAGTGGCGGCTTGGTTAATTTCCATTTGGCCTTACAGAACGGTCTCAATCAGAGTTGCAATTCTTGCCAACAGCTGGGTGCTACAGTTAAATGTTATAAGACTCGTTGTGGGGCTGTCTTTCACCTGCCATGTGCCATTAGAGATCAATGTGTGTTCTATCAAAATAAAACTATACACTGTCATGCTCACGCTTTACGGAATGACAAGGACAAGGAATTAATGACACTTTCAGCGCCACGTAGAATTTATGTGGAAAGAGATGAAAACCGCCAGGTTGCGGCCATAATGCATCATTCGGAAATGTCGAATTTAATGCGTGTAGGTAGTTTAATATTTCTAAATGTGGGTCAGCTGTTGCCACACCAATTAGAAGCATTTCATACGCCAAATTACATTTATCCAATTGGTTATAAAGTTGTAAGTAAATATATTATTTTTTTTATTAATTTTTTGAAATTTGTAACGATGGATTATTCTTTTAATCAAAAGATACGCTTTTATTGGTCTATGCATCGGCCGAATAAACGTTGTCGCTATATATGTTCCATTGTTGATGTATCGGGTCATCCAGAGTTTCGTATTGTTGTGCAAGAGCCTGCAAAACCTGACTTGGAATTGCGTGACATAACACCGAAAGCGGTATGGCAGCGTGTTTTGCAGTCAGTGGCTGAAATGCGTAAAACACACAATCTGGTTAAATTATATCCGGAATTTATAAGTGGTGAAGATTTGTTTGGTCTAACTGAACCTTCCATTGTACGCATTATTGAAAGTCTACCTGGCGTAGAGACATTAACAAATTATCGCTTTAAGTATGGACGTAATCCTTTATTAGATTTACCTCTAGCTTTAAATCCCTCTGGGGCAGCTCGTACAGAACCAAAGCTAAGACAACTTATAGGTTGGAAAAAACATCATCCGCAAAGAACTTGCAGTAACGTTAATACAGTCAGTGGTCATCATGGCACAATAGCTTCAATAACATCAGCCGGTGAAGTTACATGTCCATACAGTAAGCAGTTTGTGCACTCTAAAAGTTCACAGTATAAGAAAATGAAACAAGAATGGCGTAACAATGTCTATTTAGCGAGGTTAGTGTTAAATAATAAAAGAAGAAAAATTTAAATTTAAATTAAAATTTTAAAATATTTACAACGAAAATATCTAGATCGAAAATTCAAGGATTAGGTCTATATGCAGCACGTGATATGGAACGGCATACTATGATTATTGAATATATTGGTGAAGTTATACGGTCAGAAGTTTCTGAATGTCGTGAAAAACAATACGAAGCAAGGGTTAGTAAGCAAAGAAAACAATTCAATTGAATAGTTTTTTATATATTGAAAATAAACATAATTTTTAATAATTTTTGTAGAATCGTGGCATATATATGTTTCGTTTGGATGAAGATCGTGTGGTTGATGCGACATTATCTGGTGGCTTGGCCCGTTATATAAACCATTCGTGCAATCCAAATTGTGTAACAGAGATAGTCGAAGTAGATCGAGAACTACGCATTATAATCTTTGCTAAGCGTAGAATTAATCGTGGTGAAGAGGTAAGTTTACAAACATTTTTAATATTTTTTTTTATAAACTATAATTAATTATGATACTTTTCAAGCTTTCTTATGATTACAAATTTGACCTGGAAGATGAAGGTAGCAAAATACCATGTATGTGTGGTGCCCCTAATTGTCGAAAGTGGATGAATTAAAATTTTATTATAACAATTATTTCTTCTTTTTTTTAGTTAATATTTCTTAGTTAAGCTAAAAAGTATATAAATATATATTTAAATTAAAAAAGAAAAACAAAAAAATACAATCATAATAGTGTATAAAATAATTGCAACCAATTTCTATATATATTTTGTTTAGTTAATGCACTACATTATTATTATATCATATATTATAATAATTTATGTTTTAAATAGATATTTCAACATATAAATACATTTTTATGTACAAACGATTTGTACATACATATATACATACTTAATATATTAAGCAAAATCATTAAAAGATCAATTTAGCAAAAATTTAAGGGAAATAGAATAGCCACTGAATTCGGTTAAAAATATTTTCAATTTATTTTTGGTTTTCATTTTTCTAAACATATACAAAATATAATTAAATATACAATTATTTTATACAATTTTTAACACATACATACATAAATAATCTAAATATATATTTAATAATTATATGTAATTATGTAACAATTTTATTATAATTCTTTTATTTTTTCTTTATTTTTTTCTTTTAAATTATGTTTATGATGTTCACGTTTATTTAAAAATTAAAAAAAACAAACATATTTTTATACATATTTTGTTCTTTATTAATATAATTCTTTTTTGTAAGTTTAGTATTTATTTTATATAGATACTTTTTTTTATTATATTAAAAACAAACCTAATGATGTAGTGCATTCGAATTTGTTATAGATGATAATAATAATTGTAATAATTTAAATAATGTAAACATTATGTAAAAAAGAGAAATCGTCTATAAAATATTGTTAAATGATTTTCTTAATTATGTATGTTAAGTAATGCAAAAAAACAAAACATTATATATATGTATGTGTATAATGTTTATATATATAAATATTAATATTATATACATATATATAAATATATTAAAATATATAAATGTATATGAAAATATTTAATTATATTTGATAAAGAAAAATAAAAATATGCATATATGTATATGTATATATATATGTTAAACAATGCGACTGTTATAACAATAGAAGAAAGGTACGAGTATTGGCGGCGTAGCAAAATTGATAGAGATGAGAAAACGAGTAAGGAATAATTGTGTAGCTTATTTTGTTTTTTAGAAATTATTAATAATATAATAACTTAATTGACCTCTTTTTACAAATAATAATAAATCTCTTTTTTTAAGCTTAAGGTCTTTTTTATTTATTAATAAATATTTATTTTCAAATAAATTATTTGTTAAAATAATAATTCCTGAAGACGCTACACGAAGGGGCGGCGAAATATCGAAAATAAATATTTAATATTAAATAAAAAAAGACCTTAAGGTCAAAAAAGAGATTTATAGATACTGCTTAACTATGATTGGCAATAATGTAATGAAGACTCTACTGAACAAATTTTAAGATATTTTTTGCTTAAAAAATAATTTTTTCTTGCACTTTTTTGCAAAAATGTAGGACAAAATTTTTCCTTCTTATACTTTTTTCAGCATAACTTACAGGGACTGTGAATGTGTGGCTCTTGATAGATTTAGATGGATGTATTTAGGGAGACAGATGGTCTCATTGACGGATATATCCACCACTAAAGTTTCGGACCTGCTGGTGTTCGTAAGGAAGGCAGTTGGTCTGTTAAACAAACAGTAGACTCAAAGGGACACAATAGATCTTATAGGTTGCAGTGTCTTGCATTTGTGCTGGGTCTAAACCAGATAATAATAATAATAATAATACAGGGACTCGTAATTTTTCACTAACAATATATGACAATATTTTAGTCATTGTAAATCTTAACAACTTTCGTGAACATATCAATACAATCAGAATGTGTCTAGGCATCGATAATAGCTTACAAAGACCAATGTGTACCCTAAAAATGTTATTTTTCACTATTTTTTAAAATAATTTTATGTTTTAAAATATTTTTTCAGAATTCAAATTAACAACAGATTTTAAGAGAATTTGTAGTTTAATCAGATGGGATTTTTTCCATAAACAATTTCAATGTTGAATATTCAATTGTTTAAAAGAGTTACGAGTACCTATCTAATGCAGTTTATTTCCTTTTATATATTAGGAAAGAATATCTTATTTCAAGAGTTCGGAATTTTCTTAGGAAATGTAATTCGTTAAAAACAATTTATTTTTTAAGTGGGGAAAATTAATTATAAAAAAATAAATTCTTAAAAAAATTTTACGCTAGATTAAAAAAAAATATAAGACGACGAATACGACAGTCGCTATAAGGCCAGGTAATATTACACAGTACCACAGCATCATGTGCTTAATTTAGCATAACTATAACTAAATATCACTCTTTTAATCCATATTTTTTATAACAAATAATGATTTTAAAATACAGTAAAATCGTAAATATTCGGCCTTATTCCAGTTGGCGGCCTCGTTGTCGTCTTACAACATTTTTGTAGCAGAATAAAGAAAAAAATGTTTCTATTGTCTTTAATCTATTACAAAAATGTGGTTACATGACGACGACGTCGCCAATTGGAATACGGCCTATTGTTATATTTCGATATTTTTGTACTAGATTAAAGAAGAATTTTGTACGCTACCTACATATAGTCTAAAACAAAAATGTCACTGCATGAAATTTGTTCAAGAAATAAGGCTCGGAGGTGCTCATTGATGTTTTACTTTTAAAATGTGGATCAAAGAGTTTGCGTTGAATTTGTTTAAAAAATGCAATTATTTGTAGACATTGGTTGGCACAATTGAATTAAAAATATTACCAATATGTATTACCTTAAGGTTGTACACCATGTGTGAAAAGCAATAGAAGAAAATTGAAATGGCTAATTTGAAATACAATCGAACTTCAGTTGAGTTGTCTGCTAAGAACAAAAAATTCATAGTTGCCGATAATTTTTTTAAGTAAAATCTTAAATGTTTGTCAATTGTTATCTGCTATATACATATACATATTTTAGTAACTGGTCGCTTCTTCGTTGGCCTTTGCTACACAGCAGTTCTACCTTTCTGTGTTTTTTGTGCCATTTAAGGAACTTAATAGGATGCAAAACAACCGGCATGCGGTTTTGTAACGGTTACCAAAGATGTGGACAAATTTTGGAATTCTCAAATACTTATAGAACAACTTATTCGTGGTGGAATTTTTCACACAGGCATACATATAACTTGTAATAGTCAAATTATGCCGCTAGAGGTGGACCAAACCGAACAATGACACAAATTTTAAACAGTTTTACTAGAATACTTAAAAACACTTAAAAATATTTAATTTCAACCAGAAATCAATTTTTTATTTCTATTTTACAATAAATGCTAAGTTTTCATCTTTACAAAAGCTTTTAATATTTATGTATATATTGTTCTTCTTTATTTTACTTTCACTAAGTATTGACAACAGATCAAAAGTTCATATGAAATTCATGAAGTTTCATAGCAAATAATTTCTCCCATGTTATTAGCGATAGAGGTGATTATTTTATTTTATTTTGTCTAAAACTAATTCTAAAATTAAGAAATTTTTAGAATAAAACATATGCATATATCGCACACTAAGTACAAAAAAGCCAGAACTCAATATTTATTAAAATCGAAATATATCATTTTACTGACCGCCAAATGTTTGTTTTTTCAATTGAAAAAATTTAATTTTTAATTTTTTTACATTACTTGTCTAGCTTTGGCTATGCTTAACATCTGTAAAATTTTTAAGTAGCCACTGTTTTGAACTTAGGGCAATATATGTACGAGTGTATAAAATTTACTCTAATGCTGGTTATTTATTTTTACTTATTTACTCTAATGCTTGTGTTATCATTAACTTATTTCTAGAAAAGCTTTGGCATGTTCATCAATAATGTTATTCCAATTTTCTAATTAAGAAATATTCGCGACAATCACTCTTTGACGCAAACGCACTTGTAAGTCTTGAAACTTGGCATACTATATGTTTGTATGTATGTTTAGATTTTGTTTTTGTTTGATGTGATTTGCTATGTTTGCAAGACTTACAAGGGTGTGTGTAACGAAGAATGATTACCGCTATTGAATTAAATTTAAACATTTACTTTACGACTGTCTACATATAAAGCAATACACATAAATGAATGAATGAATGAATGGGTGGTATATGCACGAGTAGGCATCTTATAATTCTACATTTCTAAGTGTGATAAGCTTTTCTCTTATTTTTATTAAAACTCTGTTTATATTTTTTGTTCTTTTAGACCATATATCAAGCGAATAATAATGATATATACGTATGTAGTTTATTTCTTTATGATAATCATTATCCACTATATAACTGAAGATGGAATAGAGAAGGTCATTTGTTTTTTTTCTTTCATTTTTTGCTCGTATTAGCAAATAATTTATACTCTTCTGCAGTCAATTATATGGCGAACACTTATGGGTGAGTGTGAATACAGCAAAATATATGTCTCTGCATACATACAAATGTATAAGTATGTATTTATGTAAGTTTATATTGTATAACATAGACAATATCTACATACATGTACTATAGTAAATAAATATTGTATTAAATAGTTATATTATTTATTTTATAAAATTTTTATGTTTTGCAGCCAAGGGAATGAACTAATCATTCATTAGACAGATAAGAGTTTCTGTCATTACAACACATACACATGTATAGGTATATACGTACACTAATATTCATTACACTAAGCAGAATTATATAACACAAATAATATTTAATTAATTTTTGTTTGTTTTTGTTTTGTTCGTAGGTATACAACATTATACTCATTTTTTAACATTTACGAGTGTTTAATAGATTTTCATTTTTTCTGTTTGCTGCTTTTGTAGATCGATTCCTGTTTGAGATTCTCTAGGAACACAGGTTGCATATCGGCAGACCATGATATTTCTTCACGTATTTTAACTGGGCCATCCTTACAGGTTAGCCAGTAAGTGCTCATTAGACCTTTGCCCTAAAAATATTGTATATTTATATATAAAAAAAAAATATTAAACAACTTTTTTTCTTTACACAATTTACGTGATTTTTCGTTAATTTTTATTTACACCTTACCTTTACATCAATTAGACCACGATGCTCTGTTTTAAAACCGCCCACTTTCATTAGAGCCTGATTCATTTCTTCGGTAATGTGTATTTTATGAGCTTCACCTGTTGATTCCATACGTGATGCTGTGTTGACAGTATCGCCAAATAGACAATAACGTGGCATTTTCGTACCAACAATACCAGCAACAACAGGGCCAGTATGGACACCACAACGTATTTGTAGTGTTTCTATGGAACGTGGTATTTTGAAATACGATGAAGCATCAAGCAAATCAAGTGCCATTGTTGCAATCTCACTGATGTGTTTATTGCCTACGAGAAGAGTAGAAAAAAGTGGTAAAAACATAACAAAAATAATAGAAACACTACAACCTGAATAACAACTGATAAAATATAATATTTTTTCAAATTTATGTGGAAAGTTTTGTTTTACGTTTATAATGTAACAACTTTGTGCATAAACTGGCAATACAGAAGAAATTTCGTACAAATTTAAATTAAAAAATAATAAAATAAATTTAAAATTAGCTTTAAATTTTCCATACAATTTTTTTCTAAAATAAATTTCAAATCTGTTTAAGTTTCTTCTGAATATTGGGGTCACAATTTTAAGTTGTTTAAAAAACTACTAATGTGTTACCAAGGATTGTAAGTTTGCTCATAGACTAAAAAAATTGATAAAAAAAATTAAAAAATTGGTTTTAAGAAGACTGTAAATTTTCTTTCCAAAATAAATAAATTTCAATCCAAAACAAATTTTTCTATATGATGAAAATTTTTTATTATACGAGTATACATAAATATGAATATTTTTTTGGTAATTAAAGAAGAAATGATGTCCGTGAAGGAATAGTACACTAGCCAAACTGAACAATTGTTTTCGACTCCAGCTACGGTAGTCTCAACAGAGTTCTTTGTGTCCTGTGTATATTCGAGACCAAACATCAACTATTTAACTCATACTTTTTAGGAAATCGCATACTGAAATTATTATTGTATGTACATACACTTGTATGAGTTAGCCGAAGTAAAGTCACACAACAGTTTCTATCATATTCTCCCTTTCTTACCATCATTGCTGTTCTTGTTATTGTCATCTTATTTGGATGAAACAGAATTACAATTTATTTTGTTTTTGCCCTTTTTATTCCACCTTATTTACAATAGTCGACATGAATGATATGTACGACTGTAGCCGTGGTGGTTAGAGCGCAGCGCCATAGCCGACCGCGAAGTATGTTAAGTGCTGAAGGCTCGGGTTCGAGCCCCAGGAAAGGTGTGATCAATTTTAATTTTAAAAATAAAAAAAAAAAATTTTTTTTTTAAATTCATGCACAAATATATGATGTCCCATGACACATTTATTTTATAATAATGCATGTTTTAGCTTAATTTCACTATTTCGACATCACTTGAACTCATGACTTCTAGACATGTAATATTTCTCTGCATAGTATTGGGATTTTTATTCCTTTGCTTTATCTAAAGTTGTTATAGATCTTTTTATTCTATTCCACTATGTATGTGTAATGATCGTGCTATACCATTTTTTACTTATTTATATTTGAATTTGAATAAAATTATGGCTTAAATAGTTATCTATCTATGACATAGGTGGGGAACCTGCGGCCTCCGTGAGGAGTTAATTGATTTAGGGGAAGATAGTATTATCAAATCCCTTTTTAACGCTAAAAAGGATCCCATATAAATCCGGAAAAACGCTGTTGAATATCCATGTCTTCGAGAACATGCGCGCTTTTACTTTCCTGCTTCGGAAGTACCTACTGTTGCGAGACAATATTTTTTCTCATGTCAAAAATAAAAACAAATTAAAGCTGTGTGTTACGAAGCTTGATCCAAATATACAATTACTGTCAAACAAAAATTAAAGCCAAATAAGTTACGAACTTAGTAAATAACAAAATATTTTTTCTTGTATTTTTTTATATTATTCTAAATGTATATTATATTTAAAATTTTGTAGTATTATATTTTATTTCTTCTAAATAAATTGTTAAATCTATAGAAAAACTACAATAATTTCACAAAGGTCAGTTTCTTAAATCAATCAGCTTATGCGGCCTCTCGTATTGCTGACTAATTTAAATGTGGCCTCTAATGGCAAAAAGGTTCCCCACCTCTGATCTATGAGGATGCCATAGTTGAGGGTATTGTAGTTAAGTTTGTTTAAGTTTTTAAAAAAGTTTAAGTTTATTGTGATAGAAATCTTGTTCTTTTTTATATTATTCCAAAGATATATGGTTACAATATAGATTCAAAAAAATTTGGTTATATAAACCAACAACCAATCAAAAAAGATTACATACGTTGAAAACTTTTTTTCAAGCAATGATTGATTGCAACATTTTAAGTAGCAATTATTCATTGATTAAAAACTGTTTATTAAATTCTACACCTTTTGACATCTAGTTTTATTTGCTTTAAGATTAATATTAGATGCTCCTTCTACATATTTAAATGCGAGTACATACTCGTACATATGTAGTATTTAGAATAACTTATATTTCTTCTTGATTATCTATTTTCTTTTTAGTTTCTTTTAATTTACTGCATCCATTTAAATAAATGTATATACGCATGTACATATGTGCCCATAATTATGAAAGTGGTCTAAGTCATATATTTCATGTTTCGAGATATTTAATGATTTACATTTGAATAAATTAAAAAATGTTTTTACATTATATGACATTTTAATTAATAATTTTATTAGTCTTAATTAATGGAAATTTATTACGAATATGAAATTTTGTGTGAATTTAATTCGATAATATTGTTTGCAGAGTTTGAATTGACTTAGACCATTTTGAAAATTAACTGAATGTCCTTTAAATGACTTAAAGCAATAAAGAACTTTGAGTTTTATTTAAAACAATAATTTAACTGAACATTTGTTAATTATTTTTCAAAAGTAATCCATTTTTATCAATATTGCGAGTATTTAAGCTTCTTAAAATTTTCCTGAAAAACTGGAAAGATGTACGGTAGTAAGCTCAAAATATCTTTATGTTTTTTTTCCGATACTGGTCTAATGATGCTGTATAATGGAAGTAATTTAATATTTCCGTATGTTTTTGGTCATTCGGCAGAAAGGAATGATCCGATACCAAAAATTTGTGGTCTAATTTTTGACTTAGACCACTTTCATAATTAACACTAAATGAATTTCATATAATGTTGAAATTAGAAACACTATCTAATGCTTAATTTTTGACAATTTCGTAAAAATTACATTGAATAAATTTAGTTTAAAATAATGTGGTATGAAATAACTAATAAACTAATTTTTTTTTAAATTTTGACTTAGACCACTTTCATAATTATGGGCACATATGTATATAAAGAATTATTAAATTGTTTTATTAGTAAATAAAAAAAAAAATTATAAAATTTTTTAATACAATGGTATTCCTTATGAGAATTAACATCCGTTAAGGAATATGTATGTATATTATTATTATTATGCTGGCTAGTTAATATCGAAAAGATAGTACTTTTGAGATTGTTTTTATGTAAACTATCTGCTGCCCTTTATTGTACTTTTGACTATTAATTAATATTTTTTTAATAAGACCAGCACCCAGGGGTTGACCCCTACACATGCAGTACATTGTGCTGGTCTAGGAAATTATGAGGGAAAGAAGGAAAATGGGTGTGGACCTTTAATTTAAATTTACTAATATCATATCTGATATCAGTCAGAAATGCCACCCATTAATAACCCTAAACATATCCGAAATATTCTCATATGTAACTATAACTTTTATACATTGTCATAGCTTACAACAGCACTTAACATTCGCAAAATTAAAATATAAGTCTATTTTGAGAGTCTAAAAAAATGTATACAACTCACAGCAGACTATGTTGATCAATAAAACACTTTTTGCTTTCAAATAAAATTATAAAACCTGTCCCTTTGCTTGTACTGATAGTTTCTTAAAATCTATGTTAGAAACGTAAAAAATATCCTTTGGCATATATTTAAAACATTTTTTTGTACTATAACTATATACATACATATTTAAAATTTTAAAATATTCTTAGAACTTACCATTCTTCACTGGTAAGCCTGATGCCACCATATAAGAATCACCAATAGTTTCAACTTTGTAAACATCATAACATTCGATGCGTTCATCGAATACACGATAAATCGAATTTAGAAATGTAACCACCTTTTTAATACGACATCCGCAACGATTCATCGAACCATTCATCCATTGATACCATTCATGCACCATTCACCGTCATCCATCCAGTGAAAGAAAAATAGTACACAAGGGAATAAAATATACGTACATATACATGTATGGGTTTGTGTGATAGTATGCATGAATGCATGGAAAAAAAATACAAAACACGCACGTAAACATAGAAAAATAATTTGTTTTTATTAAAATTCGTTGTTATTCTCTATACATTCTATTACTTTCTCTCTGTCTCTCTTCATGCTCAATGATTCTCTTTTATTTTTTCATCAGCTTAATGTTAATTTCCGCTTTATGTTATTTATATGCATTTCTATAAGTATGTGTTTGTGCATTAGAATTTCTTGCAGTGTTGCCAGAACTCAAATTCAATTTAGCCCATATACAGTTTCAAAGATATCAACAATTATGTACATTACACACAATAAATTTATTATTTGGAATGTTTAATGTAATACAGAACTAGAAAACCATTTGTTCAATTTTTATGAAAACTTAAATACATATATAAAAATCGGTTAAATACCTAAAATCAGGGACCGGAAATAAGAGTTATTTTTCAATTTTTAAAGAAATAAATCATACATAAATGAACATTGTAGAAAACTTTTAATTACACCATCATGATTTTTAAGCGAAATGCATCCAACATATTGCATGGTTTTTAAATTTTTGATTGTTATTTTAACAATAAAAAATAAGAGTTATTTTTGATTTTTATATTTTTATATCAATGATAAAAATCAATTCAAAACTCTTATTTATTTGTTGATGCCGTATGATGCTTCATTCAAATTTCTATATGAATATAATATATTATGTGACTTATCCATTATCAGCTATAAAAACATGAATGCATAGAAATAGCTTATAAGTTTTGGCTGCCATTCAAGTCAGTGTTAAGAGGTCGTTTTCAGGTGTTCAATTTTACCATCATAATTGATTTTAAATGTTTCTTAGATAAATTATATCTCAAATCTCCCATTATTAATCTGAGTGCTGAAAATGACCTTTCTACACTGACTTGAGCGGCAGATACAGAATGAACAATTAAAGCTAATTTTCGAAGCCATGGAAACACAAATTTTTTGCTTTCTTTGACATATTACCTATGTAACGAATTTTGAATTGATTTTTATTATTGATAAAAAATATAAAAATCACAAATAACTTTTATTTTTCATTTAAAAAAATAAATATTAAAAATAACTCTTATTTTCTATCTAAAAATATAAAAATCAAAAATAACTCTTATTTCTTGATTTTTTTGATAAAAGTCATAAGAGTTACGGTCCCTGCCTAAAATATATATAAAAGAAATTTCTCATGTCTGCTCTTGTAATGCTGGTATTCTTTAACTAAAGACTCTTTGCGATTCAAATTAGACGACTGTTACAGCTAGATTATGTAAAAATTTTTTATATATTTTGTGTGCCCATTGGACATATAATACTTAGTTTAATTATTTTTCTTTAAAAAGCGTGATTTTTGTTTTTTTGTGAAGAGGCCTTATATACCAATGGTCGTAAGGTTTGCGCTTCTTAAAATCGAAAAAAAGCATCAATCATTCAACATATTCGTTGTCAATTTCGAAGGCAGACAATATTTTAGGGAAGTTCAACAATAAGTTTAAATGAAAATATTGAAAGTAGATACTTGGATAGTAGATAATTTTCAAATATGTTTGCTTTAGTCAACCACTTTAATATAAACGTTTTTAAAATTGGTATTCATTTGCTTCTTTTTTTTTTATTTAGACTGAGCATAGCTGCAAGCCATTGCAATCTTTGAGATCTATTGTGTCCCATATTTTTATTTAGCCTACTTGAAAATATTCTAATATTTGGTTGTAAATTAATAGCGTAAGATATTATTTAAATTTACTTATTTAAAATTATCTAAAATGAAATAATAGTGACAAGAAATTGCACAAAAATTTTATGTTCCAAAAATCATTACAAAAAATATAATTTTACCCATTTTTAGATAATTACACCAAAATTGGCAACTCTGATACCCTGATACTTTTATGAATTGGTAGGAAGCCGAGAGTGTGAGTGAGTGAGAGAGAAAGTTTTAGAAAGGTGATGTTTGTGGTATACAATTTTTTTATTTGTTTATGTATTTACAAATGAGATGATGATGACCTACATAACTACATACATATATATGTATGTACATGTATGTAAAAGAAAAGGGGAGAGAAAGAAAAACACTTGCGCCTATACAGACTATTAGATTTGTACACACCTCCAAGGGGGTACAACGAGCTGCTATTTCTGTAAACCCCACAATATCACTAAAATAGACGGTAACTGATTCATAAAGTTCGGCCGGAACCTGGAGAAAGAAAGGATGATAAATAATTAAAGGATAATTGTAATAACTAAAGTTGTAAGCGTAAAGCAATCATTCATTTTTAAATAAACATATCAATTTTATTTCTTAATAGAAATAGTAATAGAAACAAAACATAATAGGTTATTGACTCACTTGTTGTGTGTGTTTAAGTTGCATGGCCACACTGGGTGGTAGCATTTGAAATAGTAAAGAATCACTTTTACGTTTTTCACGTTTAAGTTCTTTTGCTTTTTGGGCCAAATTTACTGCATACATCTTCAAGAAAGAAAAAAAAAATAATTTCATTAAAAAAAAAATTAGTAATATTGTAAATCCACCTGTATAGTAGCTGCTGCATTTTTAACCAATATTATTATAATCGGTGAGACACATAACACTACCACCAATATGCCAATACCCACTGCCTCTTTTTTAGCAGCATCTCTTAATTGTTCATCGACATATTCCCTATATTTTTAATTAAGATTTATTATTATTATTTTTTTTTCTAATTTGTCTTGGGTAAACTTACTTTATTTTACGTCTTAAATCTTTTTGTAAAATTCTTAAGTCGTCTGTGTAATTGTGCATGGAATCGTAATATTCAATGGCGCTACGTTCATCGGATACGTTGGGTTTATTTTTTAAAATTATAGCACTCCTAAGGATTTTTAAAGAAAATTAATTTTAATCATCGGACTAATTTTATTATAAGACTACAACAGTGAAGAGCAAAATATTGGAAGCATTTGAAACTATGTTATGAAGACACGTATTAATAGGCGCTATATTTAAAGTAATTACAGTTGTAGAAACCGCTGCTAAAGTTAGATTTTTTTGGTAATAAATTATAAAAATATCGAATTACGGCAATGACCTCGACAACTGAAACAGGGCGAATATTTATTTTGCGTGTGGTTGTCTAACGAAATAATCGGCAAAGTTTTGTCTAAAAGCTAACTAAAAAATATTGTTATTTTACTATTGGTATGTAGTCTATTGACGCAGCTAGCAGTACTGAAACTAATGAAAACTATTACATTTATTTACTGCACAAAAGAGAAATATAATAATTCCGTGACTTTTTACAAACATACATATTCCGTATCCATAAAAATTATTTTAGGGTTACTGAGGGCTTATTTGATTAATTTCTATGCAATACTTGTCAAATAAATCCCCAATAAACCTAAAATATTTTTTATGAATACGGGCAATATACTCGTACTTTTGTTCTTTATTAAATAGCGGCTCTTTGTGATAACACATAAAACCATTTCGCAGACCTGGGCTAAATATAAAAAATTTAAAAATGCGATGTTTTTTCCTATTTGTCTTATATGACAATTATATTTTGCCTTTCACTGTATTGTTTCTTTTTTATTTATACATATGTATGTTTTTATAATAATGAGTATGGCTTACATCCTTTTCATTTTCTTATATTTTGCTGTTTTCGTAATATTCTTATACATCGATGTTAGTCTTGGTACATAGTTTAGGGTGGAATTAATGAGCTCCCGAGCCAAAAATTCATAACGTATATACGAGACGAAACCATCAGAACTTAAATAGCCACGACCATAATATTTAATGCCAAATGAAGAGGCAATATTTTGGCATTCAATACTTTTCAAAAGATTCTTAAAGCCAACTAAATAACTATATAGAAAACAAAAGAAAATTTAAATCAAATATAATTATAATTAAATTTCTGATCTAATTAAATCCTTTTTAGACGACACTACTCGTAAATTTATAAACAAACATTTTCAATTATAACCCACCGCCATACACCACTATTGTCGGCCTCTTTAATTTGTTCCGATAAATGTTGCAGCAAAGCTTTATTAACAGATGTATACCAGTTC
Organism: Metopia argyrocephala; assembly: GCA_963576795.1. Classification (NCBI taxonomy): domain Eukaryota; kingdom Metazoa; phylum Arthropoda; class Insecta; order Diptera; family Sarcophagidae; genus Metopia; species Metopia argyrocephala. The sequence goes on along the minus strand of OY756208.1, from coordinate 203,811,655 downwards.
ATAACATCTGTAATGGAATTATCCTCAGGTTCGGTACGTATTCTATCCCTTTTCAATGAAAAACAAAAAAATTTGCATTTTAATTAAATATGTTTTCAATGCTTTTCTATGAAATTTAAATATGTAGATTTTCTTTTACAAACATTTTCGCGTATAAATTAATGATTACGTTTCAATGAAAATTCAATACATTTAAGCATATGGGTTTATATATGTATGTACATACATATATATTAGTTTTTTTTTTATAAAAGGGATTTACCTAAATTCATTTAAACGACTTTGAAATTCTGTACGATTTAATAATACTTCGTAATCATCATCATCGGGTGATGTGGGTACACTGACCTCACTCCAGGTGGTCATATTATTTAATGCCTGATCAGTGACAGCAAAGCGTTGTGTTAAATTTGAACTGTGGAAAAAAGCCATTAATATGTGTAAATTAAATAAAAAAAAGAAGAAAAACGTATAAAAAAGCCATTTAATGGTGAACATTTTGTCTATTATTTTAAAAACAAAGAAAAAAAAAAAATAGGAATATATTGCTAACATTTTAAGGACAATTTTAAAATATTTGAAAAGACTCTCTGTTATTTCATATGCACATACGTATGTATTCGTAAGGCTTTATAAAGGCCTCGTTACTCAAACGTAAACGTAAACGTTGCGGAACAGCTGTTCAGTTTTGCTTATCAAGCCTATGTGTAAATGATTACTCATACGTAAACGTAACGTTGCGTTGCGGGCGAATCCAATAAATTTAAAATTTTTCTTCGTTTTTACGTATCAGGTGTTTAAAAATTGTAAATCAATTCTAAACCATTTGCTGAACTCGGCCACAACGTTTACGTATCCGCAACGTTTACGTTTGAGTAACGAAGCCTTAAGGCTTTAATCTTACAACAGCAACGTAACAATATTTTTTAAATAAAACAAACAGCGTGGTATAGTGGTTAGAGCGCTCGCACAAAAACTCAAAGGACCCAGGCTCAAATCCCAGCAGAGGTGAAAAATTAAAAAGTTAGTTTGCTGTTTTTTCAAAATTATAATTTAAAAAAAAAGAGGTCCCCCCTCCCAGAAAGACTATCTACAAAGAAACCGCTCCCCGACATTCCACTCTATTCCACCTTAACCAATGTCAACAAAAACAAAAAACGAATGATCAGGAAAAAAGCGCCACCTATTGGGAAGTAGATTATAACAGACAACGATGAGGCAATTGCTGTTGATCATTCAAGGTTGACGGTATAACACTGGCCTTTGAATGATCAATTCACAGCAATTTGTCTCATTCCTAAGGCGCTTAATAATAATAATAATAATATAATTAATAATAATATATGTATGTACTGTCCTTTCCAAAATTCCGATACAATGCACAGCATTTAGTAGGGGTTAACCCCTGAGTATTGTAAACAAAAAAAAAAAACTTTTTTAAATACCGATTTGAATGAAAATCAAACACAAATTTGATGTTCAGACAATACATAAGTACTATATTTTGTAACGGGATTTGATTGTGTAAAATATATTGAAATCACGGAAAAACTTAATTTCATAAAAAATACGAGTTAGAGCTTTTCTACTTAAGGACACCGGCATGGCATAGATAAATAAATTTACTTGAATTATTTGTATACCTACCGTTCTTTACTGCCATTTGTGAATATATAAAATGCCACTTCAGAACGTTCCAATTGCAGACGTGTTACAACTTTTCCCAAATCTGCCACCATTGCGACCTTAAAATATGAGTAGAATTAAATTGTCAATGTCGGTGAAATGTTTTCTTTTTACAATACGAATATAATACTAAATTTCTAATAATAATTTATATGCGACTATATTGTATTTGTGGGTATTATTTGTAACTAATTAATTTAGATATTGTCTGTTAATTTTATTATTATTTTTATTATTGTTACTTTTGTTGTGCAAGCAGCAGGTTATCGTAAAAACATTACAAGTATTACGAGTAATTTGAATATATTGCCTTTATTTAGTTGGTCACTTTGTTTAGCAGAACAATAAAATTAAGATGAAAGGTAAACACGTGACTAATTATGAATAATAGACCACGACTAACCATCGATACATTCATTAGTCTATAGCAGGTGTCTATTTAGCCCAGGACAATAAATGAAAACGTTTAACTACATAACATGATACCATTTTAATCGGTTGTTTAAGCAACAGTTGGATATAGACAGTTTTACTCGTATTGTAGTAAAAGTAAGTAAACTTAAAAAAAGGGAAAGAGCTTTTTGATAAATTATTATTGTATAAGATAATGTTTTATTTGTAAATATTTTTGTAACATAGTTTTTGATGGAATTGAATATTTTTGATATGATTGATAATACAACATTTCTCATTTATTTATTTCTTTCAGTTGGTAAAAAATGATTTTTCAGTTCCTACTATTGAAGCGGATTCACCCATTTTTTCGGAAAGATTTATAGTCCGAAAAATGTTTTTGTGCTGCAGCACAATTTAACCATTTCAGTTTTGTTTGTTAAATCAGTGCTGCCATATTTGATTGGAAAATAATTTCTGTAAAGTAAATAGAAAATTAATAATATTTGTGTCAAATTAAGTAAATAAAAAAGTAACAATAATTGTGCTAACAAAAGTTAGTAAAAATTCAGAACATTTGTAGCGAATTATTTAGCAAGAAGAAAAAGCTTTCGCTTTGTGATGGTTAAAATGTATAAAAAGCATCTGCTACTTTGTTAACAACTAAAGTAAAAGTATTTGCAAAATATATTTATGTAAAAAAAAATAATAAATAAGAGGATTGCAAGGGAATGTCAAAGGGTATTATTTACTCATTAGTTAGTAGTCTATAAATTTCTAGCATAAAATATAAAATAAACTCAATTCAAGCCGAGAGTTGTTCAAACAAAATCAGTTCTTTTGCGAGAAACATCAAATTATATAAAAAAATTTCTTCCAAAAAATTGGGTGAATCCGTCTTTATTTCATACTCACACTATATACTATTTAGGCCCATTATTACAACTTGCCGTTAGTTAAAGGTAGGATTTTATCAGACCGATAAATTGGCTTTTGTTATTACAAATAAATTTTAACTTAAAGTGACCGATAAAGTTATTGGGTAGATTGCCTTACCTTTAAGTTAAAGTTATTATTACGTTATTGTTACGTTCTATTCAAATAAATATTAGCAGTAATCATTCTTCATTGCTAACGCCCTTGCAAGTCTTGCAAAGGTAGCAATCGTAGAGTAGACGCTTATGTTTTGTTATTGTTTGAATTGGTTTGCAAAGGCGTTTGTTACGAAGAATGATTACAGCTATTATTACACTTGTAGTGGATAACACAGTATGTTAAAATATTTTTGTTTTTAATTTGTTCAATTTAATTAATTCATCAATTATTTAATTAAAAATAGTGCAAAAGAAAAACGCATTAAAGAACAAGATAAAAATAATATTTTTTTGTTTAAATTTTATTGTGTAAATGTAATACCATTTTTAGCATAAAAATCGAGAGTTTGATTAAACTTATTTGGAAAAAAAATTCCCTGATGAATTGGCTAAGCACCAACAATCAATCAACGAGCAATCCATACCATTTTTATAAATATTTGGTAATCAAGGATGAATTATTATAATAATAAATAAACTTTAAGTACTTTTCTTTTTTTTAATTAAAAGTCTTATGTTATTTAGAAATACAGTTGAATTAATATTTTTTTTTTCACTTCACACATTGTTGGAATCATAAAAATTCCTTCACAGCATGTAACAGTAATAAATATGCGAGTATTATTATAAATGTTTGCTTGTTTGTTGAAGCAATATTTGTTTAAATATATCTCACCATTACTAGCGTTCATTATGAGACATGTGTTTTACTCTATTACGTACATATGTATTTATGACATCGTTTTACAAACAAACTTTCTAAATTCAAAACACTTTTATAGAACAATATTAATAAAGCGATATTAAGGTATCATTGTTGTTTTTGTTCATCAATCGTTAGTTTGTAATTAAAATTTACCGTAGCAATTCAATCATACGTCTACCCGTCTTAGATGGCAATACAAGGGAAAGTTCAATGTAATACATTTTTAATACTTTTTTTGTACTCTCTCCCCCTATATATGTATATGTATGTATATACTCGTAAAACAAATGTGTTAAACTTTATAAAGTGTTTTTAAATATTTGCACAGGATATTTCACACAGACGCACAAACAAAAACACTTTCACACAACTTCTCTATTCCATTATGTTTCACTCTATTTAAAATTAAATGTACTAGCACCTATCATGGCTAAAGAAAATTTTAAAGCTGCTTTTAAGGGCCAAAGCATAAGAAAACTGGACTATTTTAACACGTTTATACCATAAAACACAGCTGGGCAGTAAGTGTTTAATATATTAGATGTGTTGTCATATACAAAAGCAATATGAAGTACAAGTACTTACAAGCAAAAAAGAAAAAAAAAAATCAATAGAAATATAACATATTATGGAAAAGTCAAAGATTGAATCAACAAGTTGGTGGATATTTTTTTATTTAATTTCTTATTAATTCGATAGTTTGAAATAATTCTGGAAATAAAGTAGATGCTCTTGAATAATTTTAACAGTATTTTTTATTATAAAATATTTCAGTATAATTTCTTAAAATGTTCTTTTGTATTACCTATAGAATTAAATAAGTAAAAGAATTATAATTTTTCCTTCTTTTTTCAAATTATATTTTTCAAATTATATTTGGCCTATAGGGCAATAACCTTATTAGTATAATAAATATTTTATATCAGTTCACTTATTAACAGCCTGTTTCCATATTACAAGCGTGAAAACAGACAGGCAATCGCTATACAAACAATTATAGGAATATTATAGGAATCCTGGTTAAGTTGAGGGCAGGACAATAGACCTATAGGTCGAAGTACTTTAGTACCTAGTTTATGAATGAATGGATGCACAAACAATTCCGCAATAAAATGAGTTTTTATACAATAAAATAACAAAACGTATAGAGTAAGGTGATGTTAATTCTATAAAAAAAACAGACACTGTTTTTTACAATTTGTAGGTAAACTGTAAAAAAATTCAATATAAAAAACATAAACTCAATATGTTTAAGGGTTGTTAGTTAGTAATACATTAGTTTTCTTCATAACCGTTGAAATAAGTCTCACAACAACAAAATTAGAAAATTTTATATAATAACTAGTTGACCGGCAAACGTTTTTTTTTAGTTCAAATATATTTGATAATCTTCAACGAACTGCAAAAGTCAACCTTGATATGAGCAATCAATGTCTGCGTTAATAATAATTTTAACAAATGAGTATCCACCATTTTCGGTACTTCAGTTTGATAGTTGGCGATAGGGAGAAATATCCCCTGTAAACCGAAACCATACGTGTCCTACGGTACGCAGATCTATCTAGTTTAAAATTTCATCGACGTCGGTACGTTATTTAAGTGAGACATAAATTTCCCCAAGAGGCGGGTACCTTAACATTTAGGGGTATGAAAAATATATGTGAAAATTTACATTTGTTAATTTAAAGTTGTGTTAAGATAGGGAGAAATTGCCCTTGTACCGTCTCCTCTGAGTATTTAAAAAAAAGCGTAAACCATGTATGCTCCACGGTTTTCTGATATATCTAGTTTAAAATTTCATCGAAGTCAATACGTTATTTAGATCAGGCATAAATTTTCCCTTGGATCAGGTCACCTTCACATTTAGGGGTATCAAAAATAGATGTTGACCGATTCTCAGACCTACCCGATATGCAAACAAAATTTCATGAAAATCGGTCGAGCCATTTCGGAGGAGTTTGGCAACAAACACCGCGACACGAGAATTTTATATATTAGAAAATTTATATAATATATATTTTTGAATGATCTTTTCCTTGAAAATGAATGTCTGCAGGTTTAGTAATATAAAATTCATTAATTAATGGTGCAATTTAGTTTGATTTTGCTCTTTATGTAATATATTTGACATTAGTCCAATATAGAATTTAATAAAAAAAAAATGGTTTTGAAAATCACTTCTTCAAAAAAAAAAAAAAAAAAAAAAAACAAGGTACAAGGTATCGGTTAGCCAATATAAGGACATTATGATCCGATAACCTGATTTTAGGGTGACCCAGTAGTCTAGTGGGTAGTGTGCTAGACTGCTAGTGAAAGGGTTAAGGATTAGATTTCTATCAGAGGCCGTGGTCTGCGACACCGGGCATATTTTCTCTGTCACTCCTCCAGAAATAATAATTAATTGTAGAATATACTTGTAGAATATGGTATTGTAATTTACTAAATAAATAAATTACCTGTTTTCAAAATTAAAATCTGCAATATTTTTTAGTGTTTTTAAGATTTAAGTAAATGTGCCTTAATTTTTAACATTCTTATTACCTGTGTTTCAATATCAGCAACTTCGGCTCTATAATCAAGTATTTCTTGCAGTATTACAGATGTCTGAACGATTAAAGCCAATATTGGTATGAATGGTAAAACTATCATCTAAAATGTATATAAACAAGAATGAGAAAAATGTATTTTTTATTATATCATTTAAGTCATAATGTACGTTTATCATAATTTTGCATATCTTGCAATCAAAGTGTTATTTAACACTAGATTTACCAACAAATTTGTATACCTATTTATACCAACACCAGTCATTTTGACTGGAATTGAAAAATAAGTGTTTTCAATGTGTAGAATTTGTATCTGCTATTAAAAATAATAAATTAATAAACAGAACTAATAAAATATAAAATTAATAAGAAGTCAGGAGCTGTATTTTAGTTATTATTCAAAATAATTATGGATTTTCACATTTTTTACAAATAGAAACTTTATTTCTGTGCATTTTCCGCACACATATTTTTTGCAGACATCGCAATTTATCGTTGTCTTATTGTTATTACAGAACCCGATTTGGCACCATTTACGTGTTGGATGGGGTTTTTTTTGGAAGATTGGATGTTGGACGATCAGCTTCACTTGCTATATCTTGGGTTGAAGACTGAAAGTCAAAAGTAAGCTCTTCAGCTGTTGTCTGTATCAATTTTGACGCCATTGTGCTTAGACTCAATAAAACGACTTTTTTGTTGGGCTTACTCTTATAAACTATTAGAGTACATTCATTTGCTGCATATAGTAATATTGAAAAACGAGCCATACCATCTTTCTTGTCTTTCAAATTTTTGGCAGTTCCCGTTTGTTACAACGTACTGTACCCACCAGCATAGTATTTTTTCTAATAATTTGGAGGGTAAAGAAAGACATGTATACGGCTGCATTAGTCTGATTACTACATATTCGCTGAGAGGTGTTAACAAATCTCGTGTCTCGTCCTATCCTAGATAAGGAAAACCATTTACTACGTACTTTGTTTCAACATCGGACGCCAGCCAGAATTTGATCCCAAACTTATCTGGTCTGTGTGGCGTATACTGTGTGAACCTACATCTGGCCTTCGTAGGAAACAATTGCTCATCGACTGTAATATATGGTCCCGGTTTGAAACAGTTTTGACTGTTGGCAATAAATTTATCCCAAACAGTCGACAATAACGCAAATTTATCATTTTGTAAGCTTTGACTTGTTTCATTTCTTTTATCGAACCGAATGAACCGTAAAATTTCTGTAAACCCATGCCTACTCATACCTTTGAAAAACAATTCAGGAGCCCATTTTTTGATAAACACATACGATAGTTTTAAACTTTTTGCTTCGTATGCAACACGTGTATACAGAATTCCAATGAGGACTTAAATTTTTCTTGTGAAAGTGTCCACTTTTTCCCCAAAACTCTAGAAGCTTCTACTTCGGTGCAAGTTCTTATATAGTCTAATATATGGTGGTCTATCAATAGTAAGAAGGCACTGCTTACCTCCTCTTCAATAATATTTCTCGTTGGGAACACGAAAAAAGGTTGTAGTGTATGCTAAATCTAAACAAAAATCCATTGATGATATGGAAAAACACACCAGTCAAAATGACTGGTACCGGTATAAGTATAAAAAATAAAAATTTATTTTTAATCTGTGGACACAAAATCAAAACAAGTTATCAAATTAATTATATTTTGTTGTCGTTATAAAAAATCATATACTAGTTTTGGGAAAAAATATTCACACAAAGTCAATATTTGTGGTAAATAAAGCAAACCCAGTCCTTTTGACTGGTGCGGTAAATCTGGTGTTAAAATTTTAAAGAATTTTTGAAAAGTATATACAATTTTTTTTCTTTTCATATAAAAATCAAGACTGTGCAATAAATTTGTAATGTGTGACCTCAAAAAAAAAAAAAAAAAACACACATAAACATACAGATAAACAAGACATATCATGTTTACCTGCATTAATTGTATACGCCGTCCAGTTTTTATTGCCGGATTACGGGCTGCAGCACTACAGCATTTGCCACCCACTGTAGTTGATATATCCTCTGAACTAATCGAATGGATTGACATTTTATCCAATTGACTTGAGTGTTGATTTTGTAAATGTTGTTGTTGTTGTTGCTGCTGCTGCTGCATTGAGTGCGAATGTTGGTGATTTAAATGATGTTGTGGTGGTGGCAATTGTACATGATGCTGCTGATGATGATAATATTGATGATGATGATAATTATTACGTGCCAATATTATTGTTGGCTCTGTTAATGTTATACCTGCTGTTGTTACCGCGTTCAGTTCATTTTGTACAATATCTTTGCAGTTATTCGTAATAGCAATTTTATTATTTGTTGTCATGTTGTTGCATTTATTATGGGTTTCATTCGATTTATTCGTTTTGTCTTTTTGTTTTGTTGTTGACGCTGAGGTTGATGAGAACGTTGTAGTTGTTGTTGAAGTAGATTTTTTCATTGTTAATTTCCTTTAAACAAATCTTTTTATAAACAGCTATCAACTATCAAAACGCTTAAGATGTTATTTTGAGAAAATGTATATGTTATATATATGTCGTCATATTAAATGCAAACGGACGTAACTACATAAAATTTCGATATTGAGTTTTTTATTGATTATGGTTCGTTTTATCAAAATACATGTTCGTACAAAATTTTAGATTCCTACTATCAAAAATGACGATTTTATTAAACAAATTCAAACGGACATAACTAAAGTGCGTGTATTTCTAAACGCAAGAAGACATAACTACTTACAAACGAACTCATTTGTGGTATATAGGGATGCGAGTCCTTATATCTCGAGCCTGAAAATTATGTGATTTTCGGGATTTACGAAATGTTTGATTTTAAGGTTTTTTGCTTCCCCTGTAAAAAAACAAAAAGTGAAGTTAGGTTCGTTTGCTTTTAATATGACGATGTGTGTTATTAAAATTTTAATAAACTCAGTAATATAAATAAGTTTTGAATATATACTGTAGGAAATGTCGATTGTAAAAGCATACTGGAACCAAATCGTCTTACTCGTGATCGAATAATTATATCTAAGTTACAATATGTCACAATTTCGATTAAGGGATTTCGAATTTGACGAATTTGGAATTTCAAATCGTAAGTTCTTATGTTTAGTATTTTATATACTAAATGAGAATTATAATATTCTAAACAAAGGAATTAATAGCCTATAATCAATAGACTGTGTTACACTTTTATTTATGAGTAAGGGGACCTACAGTTTAAATTCGAATCCGTACGACAGACTTGAGAAGCTTTTTCATGTCAATCAGTTACTCTCAGAGATTTTGCCAGAAGACTGCTATAAGGTAGTCGCAGAAAGAAATATTTTTTTCATATTTCTTTTTTTCAAGATGTCAGAGCTGAGGTTGGAACCCGAACCTGTCGTCTAAGTAAGCCAACACACTAACCACTAGACCACGGCAACTACATAATAAATAACATTTTTTTAATTCACATCTTGGCAAATGTATATATTTATTTATACACAATATTTATTAATGCAAATCTGTTTTATTCATTAAAATAAAGATTTTTTTTTTTAAATTTTTCTAGTTAATATAATCAACGTACAATGATTACTGTTACATTTAATAATAACACTCATACGTACAAATGTACGTGCATGCCAGTAAGTAAGTAATATACGAAATAAGTTAAAAAAAATTGACATATTGAGAATGAGTATGATCTCTGTTTTACTATTCTCTGTAACAATTACGATTATTAGTTTGTTTTGAATGTATGTGTTTTAAGGATGATTAAACTTAATAAAGAATTTAGTTTGTAAGGGTTTACAAAAGGAGTATGTATGATTGTAATTGTTATGGGTTTGTTGTATGTATTTGTTACTTATGTATGTACATATGTACATACAAAAAAAAACTAAGATATACGTATTGTTCTGTGTTCAACAACTACCATTTCGATGAGAGGACACAATACTATAATAATAATGATTATAAAACATATTCATGCAAATAATACAAAAATACTACACTAAGAAGATTATTGCTGCAAAATTAATTTTTATTAAATTCATACAAGCTGTTAATACATACGAGTAACATATTTAGAAAATGCAAACTCTTAAAATTTTGCAGGTTGAGTGAAGTAGAGAAGTCCATATGTTAAATAAATACTCAATCGGTTTTATTTTTGTTAATCTTTGTTTAATAATTAGTTTTCTATGGAAATAAGTTAAATGGCGCCTGAAAATGCGCTTTATACAGATATGTTCTGTGGTCCGAAAACTTCATTTGTTTTTTTTTAATGAAAATTAGGGTGATTCTCCTAATTAATGATTTCAAAGACTATGCGCTCGTGTTCTCAAACGCTATGTTCAAACAGGCGCAAGAAACCGAATAATCGGCAGCCTATTCAGATATAGCTTCTACTATATTATAAAAGTCGAAATCGAAAATCAAAATTAAAAATTCTTTGTTAGTAAATAATTTTTTTTCAGTGTATAAACTTTCTGTACTATATTTATATATGTATGTTTGTATTTATGGCGCGCTTTACATTGCACGTTGGTGTATTTGATGCCAAAAGTGAAAATTATTGAAAAAACCAAATTTCAGAAAACAATAAAAATGTTAATACCACGTTAAAGTACACAAATTTTTTCATCATTAGGCAAACATTTTTTTGTTTTATTTACCGTCATACTGCTTCGTATTCCCAAAGTAAGAGGTTTTTGGTGTATTTTTTAAAGGCAGAAAAAATACAGATTTTTTTAGTTTTTAAAGTGAAATTGCAAAATGAGATCTTTTCTGAGTTTTTTGTTTTAATATTTAGTTTTTATATAACTTTTTATGGTGTTTGCGTGAAAGGGTAATAATCGGCAAAATTTAGGAAGTATGTAGGCTTATATTAGACAGTTCAGTCGAATTCAGCAAAGTTACTTTTATTTTCTAAAAATACAAGCACTCCATCAACTACTGGTAAAAAAAAATTCTGCTCCTTTTTGCTCCTATAAAAAAATGGATTTATTTATTTTTGTTTCGTCAGTTTGTTATTATCCAGTTCAATGGTCAATTTTGACAACAAAAATAACAATGACAGCACAGAAGCTACGTAGAAATGGATTTTTAATACAAATATTAAATGTTAACTGTTATTGCTTTTTATATGTACATATCGACGATGGAATTAAAGAACGCTGTAACTGACAAAACCTTAAATGCTCACCAGAGCCAAGAAACGTTCATAAATGTAGAACAAATACACTGGTATGTTTCATTTCGCAGACGGCGTAAGTGAACTTATTTCCATCGTAGAAATCTGGGACTTGGACCAATCGACACGTATTTTTTGCTGATAAAAATGATGCAAAAAACGTATTTTCGATTTTTTGTCAGTTACAGCGTTCTTTAATTCTATCGTCGATATGTATGTATATGTATGTAGAGGCATTTTTGTGATTTACAAAAAAAAAAAAAAAAAATGTGATGTTACACCCTAAAGATATGGAAGTGCCAACGGTTGGTGACTTTGATAGTTTCCATACGGCATTATATATCTACTTAAAGTGTTTTTTTTTACTTCTTAATGTGGAGTTGTGCACTTTGAATAGTTTTTTTTTGTTACAAGTGTGATCGTTTTTTCTGTATACGAGAAACTTTTCGTACTAATCATTTTAAAAATATATCTCCGATATACATAACGTGGTATAGAAAATTAATCGAGAAAATTTCCTAGAGATAAATCAAATGAGGATATGTTTAACAGATTTCTAGTAACTTTTAATCTTATGATTTCAAATATAAGAAAATTAAAACAAAACAATGTGAATAATTTTCCAAAGGAAGTAGTTTAAGAAAAGCCGTCCAAATTATCAATATGTATAGTGATAATAATGACATAATGACAAAAATAATGATGATGTTGATGATAATGAAAATGATGGTGTTAATGATGCCAGCAATAATACCCATAATTAGGATGAAGGTAATAATGAAGAAAATCTTTCTCATAGACGTAAATTATTATAGCTATATTATCTGTTTGTGTTAATTGTACACTGTACTGAAAAAATTAAATAAAAAAAAACTCCACTAAAGTATGCATAAAAGCAATTTTTTCCTACACTTGTAACTAATAAATATTGAATTTTAATTTCGGAAAAATATTCCCGAATTGATTCCCATTTTGCTACTAAATACCCCACTGTGCGTTGGTCAGTTGATGGGTGTGGAAATGATTACGTTTTTTTTTTGTTCAGTTTTGTAACTTTTTGCTGTCCTTATTGATTAAAAATTAAATTGCGTTGACAAATTGTCGTCAAGTATTTGAAATGAAGATATACTTTCCTACATATGTTATGTAAATAGTATACATATGTATATATGAGATTATTGTTGCTTTATTGTTTTGTATGTTTGTCTGATTGAATGAAAACATATAATTTTAGCCCATCATACATATTCGTATTTGTCATTACACGGAACATAAAATTAAGATGTCATTTGGCAAAAAAAAAAAAAATTAAATAAATAGAAAGTAAAAGCGGTAGAAATAAAGTTATTTTGAGCTAAATTTATACTTTTAAATCTAATGATAATATGTATAACAAATTGTTTAAATTTACATATGTTTAAAGCTTCTTGTCAAAATAAGTTATAAAATACATACATATGTATGTATATAAGCATATCTGGCACAAAATATAAAAAATAAATTTTATATGCAACTTAAGAAATCTAAATAAAATCTAAGACAAAAGCATCCTTCGTAGGATATACATATATATGTATGTAGTTTAGTGCTGGCAAAGTATTAAGTAATGGGTACCGAGTATCGAGTATTCGTATTAATTTTTGGGTACTCAATACTTAAAAGTAACTAGTCAATACCTTAAGACTTGTATTTTTCTTAAGAAGTTGTATGGAAAATTTAAATTTCAACTGCCGAAACAAAATTTTGTCAAAAAACACAACACTTTTTGAAATGGTTTTCTCTTTAAAATAAAATCCGTTAAAAGTATCGAGTAGTATTGAGTACCCAAATGAAAGTACCTAATACTATTGAGTAGCAGAATTTTACTGCACTAATGTAGTTCTCGTTTCCGTTAGTTTACTGTATCTTTATTTTGTTTGTGTATTGCTTATTATTTTTAATATTTATTCCATAATATATTTACTTTTCATTTCATAAAAAAAATGTTTTTAAATTTAATTTATGAATAAAATTCTAAGGGTGTATACTAAGTCACTTAAGAAGTGCATACTCATATATAAGTATGTATACATACTTTTACATAGGGAAGTGCTTTTTTGTTTCCAATTTATTTCCATAAACTTTTTAACGATAATTTAATTTAACTAATGTGTTACCAGTTTTTTTTTGCATATATAAAATGAAAGGATTTCCATATTATTCTTATATTTTTTTTAAATGAATAATTTACTGCAACAGAAACAAATATTTATAATCATATTTTATGTCAGTTGTCACCTGGTAATAAAGTACTATTTAATGCTAAGAGATAAGTGACTTTTTCAAAACACATTGGCCATTACAATTGTGATAAAATATGGCTGCAGAAAATTTACAAAGTTGCTATTTTATGGCCGTGTTCTACAAGAAAGCCTTAACCGAAGGCATTGGAATTAAATTTATGCATTAAATTTAATGCATATGAAGACTTGCAACGAAATTAATTTAAAAATTTATTTACAAATATGTATTATATGTGTTATACATACATATGTCTGTATTTGTTTTGCATATTCATTTATTTATGGTCTTATCTCTTAACAATTTATATATTTAATTACTTAAAAAAAAAGAAAAATAAAATAAAATAGTACATACAGATGTGTAACATTTTATTAAAAGGTATGCAAATTTATTTCTATTTATTTTCATCATTTTAAGATGGGGAAAGAAAATCTACAATTAAATACAAAATGGAGTTCAATTTTTTCTTTTACTTTTAGCCAATGATATTTTATTTCTCAAGAACAAAACGTTTAAGTAGAATTCTTGATAATTTAAATATGAATTTAAATTCTAAAGAATTTTATTTATACAAAGAGAATATGTTTGAATGATTTTTAAATTTAATTAAAATACTAGAATTTTATATATGTATATGTTCCTTCATTTATATAGATAAGCTAATAAGGTCAAAAGTTTCCTTGTTATGTAAATAAAAACAAAATTTTTTTTTTAACTTATCCCCGACGTTTCGTCAATTATTTGTTGACTTTTTCAAGGGTGTCTATTTTCTTTAGTAAAAATATATATTAAAAAATTTTTTAATTAAAAAACAAACAACAATTATTTTATGTTTATTTTTTCTAAATAAAATAGACACCCTACGCCATAGCTTCTCGGATGAACCCATGTTGTATTTGTCAATTTTTATACATGAGTACCGGGACCTACAGTTTAATGTCTAGTCCGAACGAAGTACTTGAGAAGCTTGTTCATGTCAATAAGTTACTCTTAGAGCTTTTTCGAGAATTCTGCTAAGAGTTAGTCTCCAATTGAATTGATGCTAGACCGTAATCCTGACACAGGGTTGTGAAAACCAGTTGTGTATGTATATATGTATTTAAAACAAAACTTAGAAATTTGCTGAACAAATCATCTTTAAAAGCAATATTGTTAGCAAAATATTATTTAAAGCTTACACTTCAAAGTTGTATCTAATTTTATTAAAGTGCTTAACCACAGAATGTATATTTATTCCTAGAAGTCGGTCGTAAGATCCTAAAACTGATGTATTTTATGAGGATTAACAACCGTTAAGGAATATGTATAAACACTAGCCGAACTGAACTAGTTTTCGACCCCCGCTACGAGAGAATTTTGTCGTAAGTTTCCGGGATTCAGCTTTATAAAAATAATACGAGTAACAAAAAAATTGTTTTTAAAAAATTAAATTTTTAAAAGCAGGGAAGTTTTATTATTATTTTTTTTTTCTGTTTTATATAATGCCTTTGATGATCAAAATTTTAAAATAATTGGCCTAAGTAGGATTTATTTTTTATTTTTCTTTGGTTTGAAAAACCACTTATAAGCCTTTTCGTTTGAAAGTCACAATAAGACTGCCTGTTGATATAAGTTTCACACATTTTCGGTTTATAGAACATATTCCAATGTCTTTTAATTAAAAAAAATATATGTATATAGTTTTTAATTGATTTTTTTAAAGTTACAAAAATATGTATGTCAGTTTTTTTTATACAAATTATAAAAAAAATAATTTTTCTGATTTGGCAGTTCTATATTGCATTTCCGGTATTTTATTGGCATATAACATAACATACGTCATATCCATATGTAAATGCATAATTAATTTAATATTAATTTAATATTTCATTAAAATTAAGAATATAAAATTTTGTTAACGTAGTTTTTTTTAACATTTAATTTAAATTACTTTATATAGTACAACACAACACTGGTGATTTTTAATATACATACATATAATTTAAATTATGTACTCCCAATTTTTATTAAGCAAAAGGTAAATTTTTTTATTAAGCTTAAAAGTATAAATTTTATATAAAATTTTCAAAGTTTTTTTTTTTTAAACCGTTTTATGTACTTTTTTCGTTTTCTTTTTTCTTGATTTTACAATTTTGTTTTGTTTGCGATTAATGACTTTCAATAAAATATTTCAGTATGATTGTTATCTCGATATGATTTTTTAGACAATTTTAAAAATAATGAAGTCAATCATTCATTGTTATTCCATTAATGTATACATTTTTTTTATTTATTTGTACTTGAACTTGACACTTAAATAATAAACTTTAAATTAACAAAATTCACAAATTACATTTAAGTTTTTTCTTTTTTTTAACAATTTTAAACCTTTCAGGTTTAGCGCTATCGAAGAACTGAGCCTGAACCTGTTGAGTTTCTAATGTTTATAGACAGATAAAATGGCGAAAACAACAACAGCTACAAAAAAACGAAAGTTCTTCTCGGTTACAAAAGGATACTTCTACACACGCTTATAAGCTCTTTTCGTTTACATTACAAATGCATGTTTAAGCATGTTATTTATACACACACCCATACACTACACATGCTCTTCCATAAGCCTTTAAATAAATACAAACATTAACACACATACAATGTCAACAATAAAAGAGCGACAATATCTGTGAGAAAAACAATAACAATCCTTCCTCATAATAACATTTGACAAACATTATAATGTTAAGCAGTATAACATCACGTTCAAATGCAAAAACAAACACACGTTCACACTTATTTTAAATTACATAATTTAGTATTACAATCATATACATATGTATGTATATTATCTTCAATACTTACTTAATTATTGCTTATATAAATTTACTCTCATACCCTTTTATTACAGTTAGGTAATAGAGAGAGAGAGAGAGAAATTCGAAATTAAAAAATATCAAAATCAGTGCAAATGCCTTTTAAGTATGCAATGTATTACATATGTATGTATATTTTTTGAAGTTTTTAATTTATACCAATAGATTTGAAATCTCTTCATATACATTTTAATTTTTTAACTAAAATAAAGACTGAAAATTTAGAAGTCCACCTATTAATTTTGATCATAATCGGCACAAGCTTTAAGGAACTCTTAATAGAGTTCAACTACAATCAAAAATGTCTAAAATAACCGTAAATTTGTGTCCTTTTTATTGAATGTTATTAATCCCCGATGAAAAAAAAACCAACTTTTAATAAAGTTATTCTTAGTTAATATAACAGTATATAGAAAAATAACGTCATTACTAAATTTGTTAGATTCAAATAGCCAGTTGAACACAGAATATTTTTTAATATGACAATACCTTTAGTTTGTACAAAAACCAATAGCACTGGCTACACTCTACGAAACAATAAACATAATTTTTATGTCTGGCAGTGCTTCAGCCAGCTTAAACAGCTGATCGACAACTTGTTGCGGTGCTTTACAAATTAGTTTTGTAATAAAAACAAATATTTTAGAGTTTTGTGGAAATATTTTAGATAATAATAAAATAACTGAAGAAATGCAGAAAATTTTAGTTACTGGAGGTAGTGGTTTGGTAGGTAAAGCTTTAGAAGCTGTTATAAAAGAAGAAAACCTCAGCAATGAAGAATGGTTTTTTGCAAGCTCTAAGGATGCTGATTTGACGTGAGATTTTCTAAAATTGTTTGTAAAATAGAGAAATACTCAATATTTTATCACATTTTAGTAATCTGGAGGCCACTAAAGCTTTATTTGATAAAGTCAAGCCCACACATGTTATTCATTTAGCAGCTATGGTGGGTGGTTTGTTTCACAACATGAACAATAATTTGGATTTTTTGGTAAGTGATGTGTGTCCATTAATACCTTAATAATATTACAAAATCTTCATCATTTTAGCGTATTAATCTACAAATTAATGACAATGTTTTATGTACTTTTTTCGTTTTCTTTTTTCTTGATTTTACAATTTTGTTTTGTTTGCGATTAATGACTTTCAATAAAATATTTCAGTATGATTGTTATCTCGATATGATTTTTTAGACAATTTTAAAAATAATGAAGTCAATCATTCATTGTTATTCCATTAATGTATACATTTTTTTTATTTATTTGTACTTGAACTTGACACTTAAATAATAAACTTTAAATTAACAAAATTCACAAATTACATTTAAGTTTTTTCTTTTTTTTAACAATTTTAAACCTTTCAGGTTTAGCGCTATCGAAGAACTGAGCCTGAACCTGTTGAGTTTCTAATGTTTATAGACAGATAAAATGGCGAAAACAACAACAGCTACAAAAAAACGAAAGTTCTTCTCGGTTACAAAAGGATACTTCTACACACGCTTATAAGCTCTTTTCGTTTACATTACAAATGCATGTTTAAGCATGTTATTTATACACACACCCATACACTACACATGCTCTTCCATAAGCCTTTAAATAAATACAAACATTAACACACATACAATGTCAACAATAAAAGAGCGACAATATCTGTGAGAAAAACAATAACAATCCTTCCTCATAATAACATTTGACAAACATTATAATGTTAAGCAGTATAACATCACGTTCAAATGCAAAAACAAACACACGTTCACACTTATTTTAAATTACATAATTTAGTATTACAATCATATACATATGTATGTATATTATCTTCAATACTTACTTAATTATTGCTTATATAAATTTACTCTCATACCCTTTTATTACAGTTAGGTAATAGAGAGAGAGAGAGAGAAATTCGAAATTAAAAAATATCAAAATCAGTGCAAATGCCTTTTAAGTATGCAATGTATTACATATGTATGTATATTTTTTGAAGTTTTTAATTTATACCAATAGATTTGAAATCTCTTCATATACATTTTAATTTTTTAACTAAAATAAAGACTGAAAATTTAGAAGTCCACCTATTAATTTTGATCATAATCGGCACAAGCTTTAAGGAACTCTTAATAGAGTTCAACTACAATCAAAAATGTCTAAAATAACCGTAAATTTGTGTCCTTTTTATTGAATGTTATTAATCCCCGATGAAAAAAAAACCAACTTTTAATAAAGTTATTCTTAGTTAATATAACAGTATATAGAAAAATAACGTCATTACTAAATTTGTTAGATTCAAATAGCCAGTTGAACACAGAATATTTTTTAATATGACAATACCTTTAGTTTGTACAAAAACCAATAGCACTGGCTACACTCTACGAAACAATAAACATAATTTTTATGTCTGGCAGTGCTTCAGCCAGCTTAAACAGCTGATCGACAACTTGTTGCGGTGCTTTACAAATTAGTTTTGTAATAAAAACAAATATTTTAGAGTTTTGTGGAAATATTTTAGATAATAATAAAATAACTGAAGAAATGCAGAAAATTTTAGTTACTGGAGGTAGTGGTTTGGTAGGTAAAGCTTTAGAAGCTGTTATAAAAGAAGAAAACCTCAGCAATGAAGAATGGTTTTTTGCAAGCTCTAAGGATGCTGATTTGACGTGAGATTTTCTAAAATTGTTTGTAAAATAGAGAAATACTCAATATTTTATCACATTTTAGTAATCTGGAGGCCACTAAAGCTTTATTTGATAAAGTCAAGCCCACACATGTTATTCATTTAGCAGCTATGGTGGGTGGTTTGTTTCACAACATGAACAATAATTTGGATTTTTTGGTAAGTGATGTGTGTCCATTAATACCTTAATAATATTACAAAATCTTCATCATTTTAGCGTATTAATCTACAAATTAATGACAATGTCTTGCAAACTGCTCATGAGCATGGGTGTCAGAAAGTTGTTTCCTGCTTGAGCACTTGTATATTTCCTGATAAAACTTCATATCCCATAAATGAAACAATGGTACACAATGGACCACCACATCCTTCCAATTATGGCTACTCATATGCAAAACGTTTGATAGATGTTCATAATCATGGCTACCACGATAAGTATGGGGTTTTGTTTACATCTGTTATACCCTGTAATATATTTGGTCCACATGATAATTATAAACCTGATGTCAGTCATGTTATACCGGGTATGATTTATCGTATGCACAAAATTATCAATGAAAATAAAGCTACTGCCGAAACCGATAAGGTTTTTACTGTATATGGCTCGGGCAAGCCTTTGAGACAATTTATCTACTCGCTGGATTTAGCAAAGTTAATGATATGGGTTTTACGTCATTACAATAGTGTAGAGCCAATTATTTTAAGTGTGGATGAAGCACAAGAAGTAACAATATATGAAGTGGCAGAGGCCATAGCAAAAGCATTTGATTTTAAAGGTAAATTAATATGTGATACAACGAAAGCCGATGGTCAATACAAGAAAACGGCTTCAAATCAAAAGTTACGTTCGTTATTGCCTGATTTTAAATTTACCGATTTTAATGAAGCTATTAAAACGTCAGTTCAATGGTATATAAATCACTATGATGAAGCACGTAAATAAGCAGCTAAAAAAAGGTATGGCATTTGAATGATTTTTTTATACTTAGTTGTATGAGATTATACTACATTCCTAATTGAATGGAATTAATTAACCTACTGCCCTGGAGAATGTTGAAGTGTTAAATAAATTATAGTATTATTGAAATTTATTTCTAATTTAGCGTTTATTTTTTGCATTTTATTAACACAGAAGAAGGCAAAACATATTAGAGAAGGTATCGTATTGAATAATTGTATAAGTACATTTGTAAAAAGTTACGATCTCATTAAATGAAAAAAAAAAACAATTATATAAGATTACGTATTTCTATGTCTAAAGCATTAAACACATAGACGACAGCAAGCAGCATGACAGCAAGCAGCAAATGCAGCCGACAATATTTGCTGCCATTCAGTCGGCAACTTAAATATTTTGAAGGCAGCAACAGCAAAACAATAAAAAAAACAAATAAAATAATGAACATGTGTTTGTTGTTGAAATAAATATTTCAGTGATACCACTTTCAAGTGTACGAAACCGCAAAAATAAAATCGCTTGTTTGAAATGTATATATATTTTATTTTTATTTTAATTTGTTTATATTAAAAAACTATAAAACTCATTAACAAAATATACTTTTTGCTAATTGTACACACTCTTTAAAAAGATTAAAATTTTGGTCTAATCTCAAATTGTTTGGCTATAATTGGAAAATAATGATTTTTGCTTAGCCATTGATTTTACCCGATGAATTCTGAAATACTGTGTATTTCTCAACTGGTACGGCTGTCTATCTCCCAAATGAATCCCCTGTTCAGAAAGATATTTTGGTGCATCACACATTTGCATATTTCTTACAAGACATAACGTAGTTATTTATTCATTCAACCACTTCCTCGTATTTCCCATCATATTATCCATGTATTTTTAACAACAATGCATATTGATCATTGTGGGACACCAAACATAGCTTTAAATTTAATTTTATTTAAATTTAATTAATTTTATTTATTTAAATTTAATTAAATAAATACCATCTTGTAATATTAAAAGTTTTTAATTGTTATTATCTTTATTAATAAATAAATTTTTTGTCATTGTAATAAAAAATATTTTTTAGGTCGTTTTTATTTGAAATTTTATATTATATTAGCATCACTAATCAGTATTTGCTGCCTCAAAAAATAGAAATTATTCTAAGTTGGGCAGCAGCAGCAAAAGTTTTTGTCTAGGGTTTTGCTGTGCTGCCTTTATAATAATCGTTTCCATATAAACGTGTGTATTCTAATTTTGACAACTTGCTGCCTGCTGCTTGCTGTCGTCTATGTGTTTAATGCTTAATGATTATGCTTTCATGTGATACTGTTTTGTTGATAAACATATCAAAGAGTTTCAGCAAAATGGTATCAACTCGAATAATATTTTTTTTTGCAATAATTGCGAAAAATTAAATAAAACAATGTAAAAATCTTTTCAAATGGAATTTGTTCACTATGATGTATTCAGATTTAAAATTGTTTTGATATGTACCCACAAACAGTTTTTGACTTCTGCCGAAATTTTACAAATTTTGAGTTAATACACTTTTGTTGATATATTTTGCTACAACCTGTGCCAACGATTTTCTCCATACTTTTTTTCAGCGTTAAAACCTTAGTTTAACAAACCAATATTTGGCAATATGAACTAATAGTTGAAATCTCTTATTTTTTAAGTATAATTTTGAAAAAACCACAAACTAACTTTTTAATTTTTCACCTTTGCTGGGATTTGAACATGGGCCGTTTGAGTTTGTGCGAGCGCTTCAACCGATTTGCCACGCCCCCAGGCTATTTTATAAAATAATTAAGAATTCAATTAAACGTATCCTTAATGTCACATAATCCAATTGGTAGTGGAAATGGGTGTTCAATCCGCTGCACAAATTTTTCAGAAAGGGAAAAAATTAGCAGAATTATAACAAAAATATTATAATTTGGAAGTAAAAGTTATAGCTTACTTAGAAGAGTCTCAGAATTAATAAAATCACGTAACAAACTATTCACGAAATAAATATTTATAAAAGTTCTTCTGCTCTTAAGAGGCCGTAGTTAAATAAGTGCAAGATGACTTTAATATGATTATAAAGCAATATTTGGACTCCATTAAAGTTGACGAAAACAAAAAAAAAAAAAAAAAATGGAGACGAGTTTAATTTTAGTTATATAAATATTATATTTAGATTTCCAGACTACTGATGCGTACTCTATGATGCATAGGTCTCACCAGAAAAGAGTAAAATTGTTTTAAAAAATAATTGAACTCCTTTTCCTAGCGTTTAATAAAACCTAAAACTTCTTTCGCCTTATTCACAGTTGAAGAGGTGTGTGAGTTTAATGTTAATTTTACATCAAGTAATATATCATTAGCTGTAGATCAAGATATATTTCAACTTTTTCTTGGAAATATGTACCAATCATATACCATTTGTAGTCAACGTAGTGTAGTGGTTAGTCTGTTGGCTTACTAGACATGAGCTCCGGGTTCAAATCTCTGCCCTGACATCTTCATAGCAAGAAATTAAAAAAAATGTTTTTTCGGCGACTACCTTTTAGCAGTCTTCTGGCTAAAGCTCTGAGAGTAAACTAATTGCCATGAAAAAGCTTCTCAAGTCTGTAGTTCGGAGTCGACGTTAAACTGTAGGTCCCGGTACTCATGGATTAAAATTAACGCACACTACATGGGTGCTGCGAGAAGCTAGGCCGTAACCCTAAAACAGGGTTGTAATGGCCAATTATGTATGTAGAGTATGTCATATACATAAATGTTGATAATTGCACTACATTTCTAAATTGCATGCATTTAAATTTCTTCAAATTAAGGTAAATTATAGATTTCTTGCATTTGGGAATATTGAAAAAATTTCATATTTCAAATTAGGCTTTTCTTGCATACCAAGCACAGATTTAATTTAGATATAGTGTTAGCTGACATTATGCGTTTACGTTTCATTTAGACTAACTGAGCATTTAATGGCGTCGGCCCTTGCACATCACTTTATATCGGATACTCTTTTCATCGGGCTAATTGTGAGTGTGTTCGTTTTTTTTCTGTAACTCATTCTATACAAGGCTTTAACTCTTACGTTTACATACATACATACATACAAAAATGTTACTGTCATCTGTTAAAACTGTTTTGAATTTAATAAAAACACAATTAGTTTAAATTTATTTATTTAAAGTAATCTTTATTTAAAAAATTAATATTAAATTAGAAACTTAGTTTAGAAAGTTTACTTTTATACAACATTTTCAATAAGTCATAAATAATTATACATTTTTTTGTTGAGTTTTATAGCAATTTTGGATGACATTATGAAAATTTAGTGAATGTTTAAAATAATAAAAAGTAGAAAAGGAAATGTTGCGAAAAATAATAATAAAAAATAGAAAAATGTCATAAAAATTAAATTTAAAAGACCCTAAACTAAAAAAAAGCAATAATCTCAATTCTTTTTATTTATACAAATTTTGTAACATACATACATACTTATATACGTATATATGTATGTCTATATATATGTATATTAAACTAATTTTTGTTGAAAGATCTTTGTTTGTAGTTTAAATCCTTTTCTTAGTTAAATTATTTATAAAAATTAAAGGGGAAATTTGTAGAGATAAACAAACGGCCTTAACTTAAAATAACAATTAATTAATTAATTAATTAATTAAACATTTTGTAACTAATTAGAAAAACTAGAAAAAATAAAAAAAGGAAAAGTAAAACCATATACGAGAATATATAAAAAAGAAACAAAGATCTAAAAACAGGCAGGTCTATGTTTTGAATAGATGTGGGTGAGGAGTGTAAAACATATCGATGATGCTATTAAATATTACATGGAGGTTGGTAGGAGATAGAAAAAAGAAACAGTACGCGTAGAATTATATAAATAAGAAAACATTTATGGTTGTGTTTATGAAATTATAATAATTTAGCTGTGAGATTTTGTGTGTGTTGTGTTGTGGGGGTGTAAAGCAGGTTGAATGTAAATAAATCAGCGGGAAAAAACTAAATTCTATATTCTGTTATTATTCATTTAGCACTTAACACTTTTTTCAGACTGATTTAGTTGTTTGATTTAGTTCTACTTAAACAAATTTACACTCTTAAAAGTAAAGGTTTACTTCTTTCCAAAAATTGTGCATTCACCCAGGCAACATCAGGCTTAATAAAACGTACAGCTTGTCCCTCTCCGCAGGCATTTTCAACACTATAAATACCCTTAAGTAATACATTGGAGCCAGTACCACAGGCCAAGGCACTGCCTGAATCAAATTGACAAGCATCGAAATTGGTGGTGCTGCAAACACCGCTAGAATCAGCACCACAATCGCTACGTGACACAGCCTTTGTAGTGGTGACATGCATAATGGCGCCCTCTTCATGTACTAAAAATTGTTTTTAAGTTATTACAAAAAATGTCAGACATTTTTTTGTTTTTCTCCTAAAAGTAAATATACTTACTAGATAATGCTTGTTTGCCCCAGCCGGTGGTAATACATGTTTCCGAAGCACTGGGATCTTTATCACTAATGCAAATTGGTTGTATGTGTGAGGCGAATTGCAAACGTTCGGACAAGTGTAGCACAGCCATATCGTTAGAGCCGGTATTGGCATCATAGCTGGGATGAATGGCGACTTGTTTAACACCCACCAATTGGAAGTTCAAAGGTTCATTAGTGCTGCCTAATTCCCATTCGCCAGCCTTAACACGTATATCATTATTAGCCACGCTAAATTAATAAAAAAAAAAAATAAAATTTTTTTCATTTCATTTTTAACTATTTTTATCACTAACTTTTGTACACAGGAAGCTGTGGTGAGTACAACACCATCACCGATAATGGCACCACCGCACAACAATGATTTTGTGGATTCTTTAAGTACCATAGCTTGCCAAGGGATTTCAGCAAAATTGGCATCAATATCTTTAATACCTTGAGGTTTAGTATTCTGTAAGAAAATAAAACAAAAAATAAATTTTTATTTTTAATATTAAAATCCAGAGGCCAAGTTCGGTACAAAAATTTCGTTTCAGCACTTACCTTATTTCTGGTAGCACATACACCAGCCAAATTTACAGGCCAGGGATCAACATAATTGGGATCACGACAACATTTACCAGCAGCTCCACTCTCTTCAATAATACAATCGGTTAAGGGTACACGGAAAGGTGTTATTTCTACAGGAGTTTCACTGATGACACCAATGGAACTGCAATAATTTTCAGCTGTGCATACCAAAGCTGAAGCACATTTAGCTGGGGTCAAAGGAACAGCTGCTACTTGCTCTTGTAACTGAGGTTGGGATGAGGGGAAAATCTGTGGCGACAATTGATCTTCGCCACGTAAAGGTTTTTGTTGATAGACTTGTTTTTGTTGATTCGAAGATTGTACATCACGATCACCTGAGTATTTAGGTTGAGTAGGTGCTGTAGGAGGCAAGTATTTAGGTGGTGTGGTGGTAGGAATTCTACGTGGTGGTTGAGTGAATGTGGGTCTAGCAGGTTGAGGTTGAGGTTGCGGCTGTGGTTGTCTTATTGGTGCTTGGGGAGAGGGTTGTGGGGCAGGTGGTAAATATTGTGGCCTGGCTGGTTGTAATTGTGTGGGTTGAGGAGCAGGCGGTGTGTATTGAGGTCTAGCTGGCTGCTGTTGTGTAGGTTGTGGAGCTGGTGGTGTGTATTGAGATCTGGCTGGTTGCTCTGGTGCAGCAGGTTGACTGTACTGAGGTCTTGATGACTGTGCTGGCTGTGGTCTGACTGATTGTGAAGGACTAGGGGGTAAATATTGGATACCAGCATTAGGTTGTTGAGGTTTAGGTGCTATTTCATTGGTATAAGCGGGAGCTTGGGGTCTTGGCTGTGGTTGAGGTCTAGGCTGTGGTTGTGGTTGAGGTCTGGGCTGTGGTTGTTGTTGAGGTCTAGGCTGTGGTTGTGGTTGAGGTCTAGACTGTGGTTGTGGTTGAGGTCTTGACTGTGGTTGTGGTTGAGGTCTTGGTTGTGGTTGAAGCTGTTGTTGTTGTTGTTGTTGTTGAGGCTGTTGTTGCTGTGGTTGTGGTCTTCGTGCTGGTATTACCTGTTTGGGTGGCAAATAGTCTTTGTTAACGGGTGTTGTTGGACTATTTTGTTCTACTTGAGGATACGTAAATGGACTAGGTGGTGTCTTTAAAACATAACCATCTTCAGTTAACATGGTTGAAGGTATACCACAGCATACACTGGGTTCATAGCATTTTTTGGTCTGTAAAAAAATATATAGAAAAAAGGTTAAAGTGAAAATTTGTTTTTAATTTAATTTAGTTATGATTTGAAACACAATTTATTACTAAAACCTTAAATTAATATTAAAAACATTATAAGCTACACTGAGAAAAACTTGTTCAACTATTTAATGGTTTTTTAATTTGTTTTCGTCTTTCTTTTTTTATTATTTTAAAATTATGCAACTGTTTAAGTGTGCGTCTGTAAATTGCTTTGTAATTAATTAATTAAATTAATAGTACGAGTAGCAGCAGTCAGCAACTAAAAACGACCAAGTACACCATTAGCATATGATTCTCTTTTTTTCGTTTAATTTTTAACTAATTTTCTTTCGTTACCAGTTATATGGCGTGTGACTAATTTAAGCCTTTTAAGAACTGACTACGTTGCTTGTAATGATTAATTGATAGATAAATTGAACAAAAACTGCTTTTTAAAAGGTGGGGTGTAGCCTTTTAATTAAAGGGGGTCAATGGGTTAAGAAAATGAATTGATACATACGCTGGCTAAATTTTTCTTTTATTAATTAATCATTTATTAAGTTTTAGAAGAAAATAACGGAAAAATCATGAAAACTTGGCTATTTTCAAATGGCAATCATTTTACTGCCCGTACCAGAATTTTATGCCCTTTCCTTTTATCGCAAAGGAGGCTCTGTCGACTGATCTTGAATGAAAGAACTTTAAAAACTCATGGATTAAATACCCTTTTAATATACTCAGACTATGACACTGTGGACTAATACTCGCTTTGCGTCTGAATATTTAAATTATTTCCAGAATGTCAATTAGAAGAGAAATTACAGATCGAAATTTAATTCGAATTCGTTAAGTGTTATCATTCATATAAATGTGTTTTTATCGACTTAGTACACATAAGGTAAAGAGCTCTTGAGGTATGGAGCTTAAAAATGTTTGATATTACAAGCATTTAAGATGTGGATTCATCGAAGACAGTTAAAAATACCATGGATAGCTCATGTTTCCAATTTAGAAGTGCTACAAAAAGTAAATGGGTAAAGGCAATTGCAAATATTACACAAAATTAAAAAAAGACATGAAATGCTACAACCTATACGAGTAATTCAGGAAGGAAAGATTGAACGCAAAAAAGAAATTGGTCGGAAATATAAGGCAATGGACTAGCATACAGCACATGGGCAATTTTTTTTTGCGCTGTATGCGCAAGGATGATCACAGAATGCAGAGGTTGGTAAAACTTTAAAGTAGTGTGCACTGCTATAGGGGACAATATTATTAAAAAAAAAACACCGTAAACTTTAATTAGGCACAGTTATTTAAAACTGAACTACAGCTAACTTTGTCTGAGTGTGAAATAGTGATTTACACGACCTCAAATTATGTTGTTTTTGGATTTTTTTGTTTGTTGGAATTTTACATTTTTAATGCCCACTGTGTACAACAACTATTTCATAAAAAGTCTTGTTTTATTAATTATTTAAAGCCTTTAGTAATAATTTAAAGAAAATTATTTTAATGAAATTTTTCATTTTTTTTATGCAGATAACATGTTTCTTTGCTTAATATTAAATATTTTTTTCTTTTTTGAAATCTTATTCTTTTTCTTAATTTTATTGTTTTGAAAAGAAACATAAAAACATTTTTTATTTCTTGTAAATGTTCTTCTTCTGTTGTTATTAAAAAAAATAACGAATTTAAAAGAAAGAATAAAAAACATGTTAACAATGTTATAAAGAAAACTTATATTTGTCAGTTGATGAGGCTGCATCTTTATTAGCAAATGGCTGGCCAGCTGACTGACTGACTAACTGACTGTCTGACTAGCTTATTGGCTTAAAGCTGTTTGTCTGTCTGTTCCATTTAACAGTAATAAGAATCACTTGAGAAATATAGTATGTTGAGAGGGAGAGAAGCCGTTTAGCTGTTTTAGTCAACGTTTTGTCACATTTGTCTTTTATGTCCAACTGTCTGTTAAAATGTCCGTTTTCTTGTCTGTCCATTAAGACATTTGTCTGATTTTAATTTTTTATTGTTTTTGTTTTATTTTTGTCTGCTTCAACAGCTTTTATGTAGAATAAATTTAACAATTTTTGTTTTACCTTTATAGTATAGATAGATTTTATTTTTTGTTTTTTTTAATAGTGTATTTAACGGCCTTGTGTTATACGATTCGCACAATTTGTTATTTTTGTCGTTTTGTTTTGTATTTTTTTTTGTTTAAAAATAAAACAACACAACATTAACAGCAACAAACAAAAGTAAACAACACTTGATGCGTCCAATATAGTAAAGTTTAGTAGAGGGGAAAACAAAGCATAAAAATATATATTTTAACGGCATTTTATTGCATATATTTAAGTGATATTTGGGCTAAATATGTATGTGTCAGTGTGTATACGAGTATGTGTGTGATTTTTCCGTGTTAATAACCAGGTTTATTAAAAAAAAAACAGTTTAAGTTTTTTTGTTTTTTTATTTTCTTTTGGTTTATTTGAGGAGTAAATGATGCTACTGTTTGTTTATTTTTAATATTTTTTGTTTTTGGTTGAGCTAAACTCTAAACTGGCTAACTGCTTGGCCTGATGTTTAAGACAATGGTAGATGTTGACAATGATATGTGGTGTGGTATTCATTGTTATGCTGTGGGTTTATAGTTTGTGGTTATTATTGCTGCTGCTTGTTTTGTTTTTTTAAGGCAAACAAACGCACGTTGTTGTCACATTCTCGTTGTGTAGATTATTTAAAAGTCAATAATGGTAATTTAAATGTATTAACGTGTGACAAATAAATCATAATTATATGCAAATATATCAACATTATAACATAAACCATAACGAAAGAAGGCGTAATATTTTTGTTAATACGAGTATGTTGGTATATATTACGTCTTTGTATTGGAATAAAAAGATTATTTTAAGAAGATGGTTTTCTATAGATATTTTATTGTAAACTTTAAAAGAAAGATTATTTGTTCGGCAGAAAGAACTAATTTTGTTAGCAAAATGAATCTAAAATTACAAGTAAGATTATGATTTTAGAAACAAGTTGTCTTATCACATTTATAGATGTTTGTTTAAAGTCTATGGACTTCTAAAACGGCTTAACCGATTTTTTCGAATGTTTTACAATATCTTTCTGAAATTTACACAGGATTTTTTTTTATTTTTTGAAGATTTTTATATGAATTTTACATTTTTCAAAAAAATTTAAATTGAGTGGATCTCAAAGACTTTAACAGTCCGAATGTTTTTTAGTTTTTTTTGCCTAAACAAACATTTCTGAATTATTTGAAACTATGTGTTCTGGTGTAATTATATCCATACGATATTTAACACAATTTATTCACAGTGCTATGTAACCCATACAAAGTTGATTTGATGCTGGAGGTAAAACAATCGCCATTTTCATTAAAATATTCGTCATTTCTTTATTTTCTGTTGTACTGCCAGTGTTCAGAGTACCTTCTAAAATAATTCAAAAATCAATAGACAAAAGCATCGCAATGAGTTACAGTTGAACCTCAGTTATTCGAATCTCTATTAATCGACAATACCTATTAACCAACAAATATTATACATCTGTTAATCGTCCGTAACATCTATTATCGTAATAAAATTTTATCCAACCTATTCGATGTATTGGGGCATCAGTGCAATGTGTTCTACTCTTCGCTATTTTATCTGTAGCCCAATGGGAAGTGCTCTGATGAATTAAAACGATTATTTCCAAATTATCGAACACCTCCTTTTGTAGTTAATTGTCTGAAAAATCGAATGCACTGTTCACTTTTGGAATAATCTTAACAATAAAATTATTCCTGTTAATTACGATATTAATTTTTTTTTCTTCTAATTGCCAAATTTCACCATTTTCATAAAGACTGCTTAATTTTTTCCACTTACAAGATTAGCACTGCATAAAAATCAGCTAAGTTCTGGTCTCATAAAAAAAAATTAAATTAGGTAATTGATTTTTATTATGTGTGTTGGTGGCACTTGCTGGCCTTTAATAGACTAATTAAGTTGGGAAATTGGTATTTGACTTTGTGTCCATGTAATTATTTTATGTTTAAACAATTAAGTCTTAAGTCTTTTGTTTATAAACAAAATTATTCACATACTTTTTTATAACAAAACAAAAAAAAAAAGTAGAAATAGGCCATAAACCTAATATTGTACGAATTTTAAATGAAATCCTAAAACATTTATTTATAAATACAAGCACATTTTAAAATGATAAGAATGACAGACAGGTCATTTCAAATATTCCTCAAGTAATTCATACACTTCATGAAATATGATTACATTAAGAATTACAAAAGAAGACTGCAACAGCAGCAACATCAACACTAGCAATAGCAATAGAATGTTGCAATTTTTCAATAAAACAGCAGCTTAAATTTCAACTTTAAACGGACGGACATATATTAATACAATTGTTCCGTTCTTCCTCGACTATAAACAAGAGAGAACAGTAAAGAAAAAAATTAAAATAAAATAAAATGCTTAAGATAAAACAACAGATCTATTAATCAACACACAATAAACCTCCATTGTAATACAAGAAGTCTGCATAAGTGAGGGTACAATTGTACGTGGCATTTTAAATTCAAATCTTAAAATATAAAAAGAAAAACAAAAATTATGTTTTGTTTTCTTGGATTAATTTCGCATTACACTGTTATTGTTATGCAGAGTTTTGCTAACTTTATGGTTGAAAGATAAATAAATGCAGAAAATAGAAAAAAAAATCTACAACGAAAGAATGAGTAGGTAAATGAATAAGTGATGGAATTGTTTCAAATAATGCTTAAATTAAATATGGAAATCTTATAACAAAAAAATACAAATACAATAAAGAAAAACAACAGAAACAATTAATTGAATTTTAATATTTAATGAGAATAATTTGACAACTACCATAAGACAGACACACAACATATAATTTGTCCTTCGCTGAATATTTTCAAATAGTTAATCATAATTTTTATGACATCATTGTTACACACACACACATATGTATACATATACACAACATAGCATACATATTTATTATAGATTTATAATACTTAATAATAATGTTGAAAGGAAATTCGGCGGTTGTTGCGTATGATTTCCAAATTTATATGAAATTTTTGCTAGACATGCAATTCATATAAAGGCCAATATTTTATTAATTTAGCTTTATTTTGACTCCAGCCAAAGCTTAAAATGAGCATAAAAAACAGACCTAGACCTTGTGAGTTAAAGCATAAACAGTATTAAATTAAGATTTGAAATTTCAACAGCTACAAATTATAACAAAAGATTAACATAAATATTAATAATATTTTTTTTTTATTTTTATGTAAAAGGTACCACCAATATGCCACAAAAATTGCATGCCAAACTCTATTTTTGCCCTACCAACCCAAAGCCAATGTAATAAAATAACTCAATGCGAGTACAAAAAAAAAAAAAAAAAAGGAAAACAAAAATATAAAAGTAATGAGTAACATGTGCGGCTTGATTATGTTTTTTTCTTGATCGCTTTAACTGAAGTATAAACCCTTAGGGGGGTTTCTTTTTCCCTCTTTAATGCATTTTCAAAATAATCACTCGATTGGTTGAACTGTAGCCATTTATGGTCAATAAATTTAATGTTGGCCATATAAAAATCAGCACAAAGATGCTATTAAGTTAATGGAATATTTGTATAAGACAATAAATTGCTTTTGTAGAACAAGTGAAATTTAACTTCAATTTTTTTCCTGGTATTGGAAAATGTTACTGCTTAGCAGACCAAAAAATGCCCAAAAATTAAAAGAAAAAACAATATTTTTTTGTTTTCTTTCTTTAGTT
The DNA here is from genome assembly GCA_963576795.1 of Metopia argyrocephala. Classification (NCBI taxonomy): domain Eukaryota; kingdom Metazoa; phylum Arthropoda; class Insecta; order Diptera; family Sarcophagidae; genus Metopia; species Metopia argyrocephala. The sequence continues at coordinate 203,779,181 of OY756208.1, read as the reverse complement.
AAAGGAGTATTAGTAGGAGGAGTAGTTTGTTATCCAGTAAAATGCATTATTAGGATATTTATTACTCTATAATGATGAAAGATAACGAAACAAAAGACTTAAGAAGCGAACTTTGTTGAAACCTTTATATTTATTGTATGTATGTGTTGCTGTCGATTAACAAAAGTTAAACAAATCTTCTTTGGGTGTAACTATTAAAATAATGAAAAAACCTAAAACGCATTTATTTTTAAAGTATAATTATAAAAGTAAAAAAGAATTTGTTTTATAAACCAAATGTAGTGTTGGGATTGACTACAATGAAGTATATCTCTCTCAGCAGTTTTTTTTTTATTTTGTATTGAGACCAATACTCAGGGGTAAACCCTAATTAAATGCTGTGCATTGTATTGGAATTTTTGTGGAAAGGACAGTACATTATGAAAACAGAACATATATTTTGTTTTCTTATATTATTAAGCGCCTTAGGAATGAGACAAATTGCTGTGAATTGATCATTCAAAGGCCAGTATTATACCTTCACCCTTGAATAATCAACAGCAATTGCCTCAGCGTTGTATGTTGATTGTGTGGGGAGTGCCTTCGCTAAGTAGGTTTTTAGCTGTTACCTGCTACTTCCCAATAGGTAGCGCTTTTCTCCTGATCATTCGTTTTTCGTTGTCAAAGGTTAAGTTGGAATAGAGTGGAACGTCAGAGAGCGTTTACTTTGTAGATGGACTTCTTGGAAAGGGCAGACCTCCTATTTTTAAATTATAATTTTGAAAAAACCGCAAACTAACTTTTTCATTTTTCACCTTTGCTGGGATTCAAACCTGGGCCGTTTGAGTTTTTGTGCGAGCGCACTAGCCACTATACCACATTACCGAATTCACAAGCTTCTGTATCGTTGTATGCCTAATTGAAAACAGTTTCATTTAATTAATTTTATTTACCTTAACGAAATAAGCATGTTGAAGAGTACAATGAATGAATTCAGATGTATGAAAAATTATCTTGTTGTAGAAAACCAAAAAAAAAAAATATTTGTCAAAATATGTGAAAAACTTCCTCTTGCTCTGACGCTCTTCAATAATAAAAAATTTAATTAAATTTCACCATTAACTTCTGAAGTTATATCGATAAAACATTTTTTTTTATGATTTTGCAGAAAAAAGTATTTGTAAAATAATTAGTTCTGAAGCCATTTTGTATTGGTCGGTTTTTAGAAAGAATGCAAAAAAAAAAAGCATCGAAAATAAAGATTTCAAGTCTACTTTATTTTTTTTTTGCATATGTCTGTTAATATTTAAGCTTTCCAAATATATATAATTTGTATAAAATATTTTTTGTTTTATAAAAAAAAAAAAAAATTGGTTTTTCTAACCGCTAACCGATGGATGGTTTGAAACAGAAGTTGAATTTTTTTAAAAACTGAAATGTATTGCTTTGTAAATGCTCTTGTTTGGTTTTTATATACCAAATGCGATATGATTCGCATTTATCTATAACTATTCTAACATAAGTATTTATAGTTTTGAATACCATCTTGGGAAAAAGTCTCCTGACGAGTCTCTTAAGCAGAGACGAAATGGCAATAGAGACAAGTTTATCCCTAAAAGCATACATTTTATATTATTATTAAATGTATTTGCCAATAAGGCGAACAATTTTTGTTTGTTTTTTAACAAGAAAATATTTTCCAAAAGGAGTAATTTGTTTTAAAGAAATTCCTTGAATGTTTTCTGTTTCTTTTTTATTTATTTATTTATTTTTTATTTCTCTCCTCATGATATATTTACAAAGTTGTAAACAATTCAAGTTGATTAACAAAATAAAAAGGGGAAATATTTTTTATTTTGACTTTTGATTTTGTTTGGTTATGCACAATTATTCAACGATTTTAAAATGCTAATCTCATTTTAATACTTCATTTTTTTTCTTTAATGCTGGTATTGTTGTTGTTTTCAATTACAACTTTGTATAAAAATGTTATCATTTTACATTCCTTACCATTAAATTGTCTACTATGTACGAGTATGTGCATATACTTGTATTCACAAGAGTACTTTAAAAACTGATAATATAAGAAAAACATAAAACAAAAAAAATGAAAAACGCATATAAAAATTGTTTAATTTTCAACCTGTAACCCTTTAACACAATACAAGTAAGAAGATATATTGCATAATATTGTTTACAACCGTAATATCTACAAACTGCATTTTTGTCTCTTGTGTTTTACTTTTTGGTTTATACAAACATATGTATTATGTATGGTTTGTATGTATGTCTGTTTGTAACTGGTGCTGCTTCTGATATATGTATGTTATGCTGTTGCTGTTGCTATTGTGAATGTTGTTGATGTTGTCGTTGCTTCTGCCTTGATATGATAAAATGTATTGACAATAAACCAAACGTATCATAAACATGTTAACCCAGTGGCTCATATCATTGCTAGCTGGTTGACTAGTTCGTTGCTGCTTGATTAGTTGGGCCTATTTTTTGTTTTTAATCGTTTTGCTGAATTTATAACTCTCAACTGTAATGTTTATGCTAAACGGCAACAAAAATACAAATGACACCCAATAAAAATAAGCAACAATTTTAGCAACTTGTGAATATAATTTTCCCACTTTTAAATGAAATAAAAAAAACAAGAAATAAAGACAGAATATTTTTGTAAACATTTTCATTTAAATATAACTCATTGCTGAGGTCTTATTTAGTGCCCGAACAAATGTATGCTCTACTACGAGTATAACAATATGAGTATTGTATTTTTTGTATATCGTATTAACATAACAGACAAAAAATTAAGGCAATTAACTGGTTGAGTTATAGCTTATTTGAGGCCATAATAAACTTAAATAACAATGCTATCAAATAGTTCAAATTCTTAAGTCAATAATATGTGTTTTAAAGAATAAAAAACAAAATAACTTGAATGTCACACAGTACAAAACCTTCTAAAAAGTTAAGAATTTTATACAAGTCTTTTAGAATAACATTACCAGTTTCAAATCTCTTTCATACTTTTTATTAATAATATTTTAAGCTATTTTGTGTGTTTTGCTTTAAAATATCATTAGATAACATTATCACCAATCAGATGAACCTCTATGCGTATCATAAAGGCAGACATGACACTTAAAAAACGATGTAAATGATGTTTTAGTATTCTGAAGCCAGCAGGCAAGCAAGAAAGAAAAAAGGGTGTTTTGTGTGTTTTGTTAATACGAAAGCATTTTAGCTACATCATAAAGCGTTGGGTATCTATAAAAAATTCTTATCGCCATATAAATTATATGAACCATTTTACCCTAGAGTTTACATTAAAAGTTTTTCGTTGATACACAGAGAGTTTTTTAATTTTCCGCATTAGTGTCTTGCTAGTTTTGAAGCCGGAAATTTCGAACAGTGATTTAACATACAACGACAATAATTTAAAGTTTTCTGCTATAAACACATTCAAGACCACACACTACAAAAGTAGAATACATTTGTGCCCATGAAAATTATTATTTTGATCCCAATACGGCTATACTATATGACTACACAGCCACCGCTATAGCTTTGAAAATAATTAATAATTTCTTATGAACACATATTATAGTCGGTGGCCTGTAGCCTTGAATATGTCTAATCCATTAATATTTAAGAGGACTGCATATTTTCTTATTTTCACGTAATATCTGGCGATTCATTCATTATTTCATTTTTATTTAGTGACGTTTTGTTGAAAAGTTAAGTTTCCCATTATGTTCTTGCTACAATATCACATGTATGCCACTTCAGCATTAATGTTGGGCGCCGGTCAGCATAATGATCAACGCTTTAATTTAGGTTGGTCTTGGTTTGACGTTCGATCGAACAGCAACAAACAAATGCCAAATGCATGATGCACAAAAGCTTAACGCTCTAGTTATAATTGAAAACATTGAAGATGGTACTGCCATGGTATGAGGAAAACTATGCAGTCCGAACTTTAATCCATTTAACAACCTCTGTTGTCAAGTGTAGTTTATACAAATAATGAGAATGTTTCTGTGTTAAAAACTGCTTGACATTAACATAAATGTGTACTTTAGGAACTTTTGCCGAATTATTATCTGATAGAATGTTTAAAAGCATTTTTTAAAAACTTTTGTTTTACAAAATATAAAAAGCAAATGATGTGCATTAAAATGAATCAATCTCAGGGTTTTTTTTTTTATTAAAAAAAAAGAATAAATAGAAATTTACCACTGTGTGTAGGTAACTTTTTTAATTTTGCTGCAAGTTTTAATGCCAAATTTTTCGTAATAAACTTTTAAGATTTCCATACTTTCAGAAGAAACAACTCATTAACGAACCAGCCCAGCCAGCCACCTACTTTAAAAGCTATAACATAGTTTATTTATACTTTTTCTTTGTTCTACAAAAATTGTATTTAAAATTAAACTAAATAAACAATAAATGCCACAATGAAAATCCACATGCCACAACTGAAATTATTTTGATACTTACTTACAAACGAACAAATATGTGAAAAAAAAACAAAAAACTCATAAAACAAAAAGCAGCAACAACAACAGCAACAATTTTAATGTAAAAATTCCTTAATTTGCCAGAGTGCGAAGAGGAAAATACCTTAATTTTAGTTAAATTATGTATAAATGTCAGTGGGTTTTATTTGGCTGGTTATCGTAGCAAGTTGGTTAGTGGCTAGATTTGTTGCTTGTTTGGCTAAATTTGTTTTTTTTTTCTTTTTTTTGGTCAATCAGTTGTTGGTCGTTTGGTTAGTTTACTGATGGTTACATACGACTACATTTTGTACAGGGATTTGTATACATAAATATGTAGCTTATAAGAGCATTGCCCATGAATTATGCGAAAAATGCACGACAAGGTCGTTGAAGGCTGAGACTGGCACCAGGCTTATGGTTTTGCCTATAACACATAACAAACCGGCATTTAAAGGTATTAACAACAAGCAAAATACAAATCTAAAAAAAGAGGGCCTACTCCACTAACATACTAAAGCAACTGCCTTGTTGCCTGCTTGCCAGCCTACCTGCTTTGTTTGATTGCAACTGGGCATTAACTCCTCTGGCTCTGTGTAATCATATAATCATATGGAAAAACAAAAATAAAATAAAAACTCAAAAAAAACGAAAAATTAAATTAATAAAATATCTACAAACGTGTTACAAGTTGCAACGCTTTCCCCCTTTTTACTTAAAATATGAATACTCGTACTTGTATATAAACCAGAGCTCTAAGGTGTTAGAGATAACAAAACAGTGTGTTGATTTCTTCCTTCGTCATGGCATAATTATGGTTTTTGTTTTGGGTTCTCTTTATCTGATCCTTAAGGTAAACTTTAATAATTTAATACTGTAAACAAGAAACAAGAAAAGGAAAAAAATAGAACATGAGAAAAGTTTACTTAAAATTTTTAACACTAGAGGTACCGATTATGGTGATCAAGCAGCCAAGATGAGCACTCGATACGGTATAAACAATTGGTGAAAGGGGAAACTATTTTTCATTTTTAATAATTAAGAAGACTCAACTTTTTCCAAATGTTTCATCATTTCATGTTAGTGGTATTAGAAATAAATATTTTAATGAGCAATAGAAACTAGTCTTTTCTAAATAAATTTAAGCCGGTCAGGCCTTTTTGTCTTGCCGATAGCATTATTCTTGTTGGCGTGTGAGGAAGGGTTTAAAATGTCTTCGCACTTACAGCTGCTTCGAGTGGTGAGTCCACTAAAAGAATCTCTCCTCCTCCTCCTCTGGTGAAAATACCTTATTGTAAAGGCTCTTCGCATTACTTCGGGAAGGCCCAGAAAGACGTCCTCATAAGGACCATTTTTACTCTTCTATGTCTGGGGACGCCAGAATTGGAGCCAGCAGCAAGCTATCGGCACGTCTTCTCATCTCATCTTGCTGAAATACATCCAGATTTCTCTTTTTTCTTTGCAGTATGTGCTCGAGGTAGTTTTGTATGGAACTTATTCACTACGTTGTTGTCTCTTTCATCCTGAAGAAGTTCGCTTAGAGCAGTTTTTAAGTAACCTTAAGATTGCAGCATACACACATACATACGTAACTGGTCATTACAATCCTGTTTCATGGTTACGGTCTATCTTCTTGCAGCACCCATGTTGGGTGTTTCAATTTTTATCCATGAGTACCGGGACCTACAGTTTAAAGTCGACTTCAAAGCACAGACTTGAGAAGCTTGTTCATGGCATTTATTTACACTCATAGCATTTGGCAGAAGAATTCTAAGAGGTAGTCGCTGAAAGAAATATTTTTTTCATATTTATATTTTTCAAGATATCAGAGCTGAGATTTGAACCCGGAGCTCTTGTCTAAGTATGCCAACACTAGACCACGACGACTACAAGATTGCAGGAATCAACTGATATTTGTACCATTTCAAGTTTACCTCTCTGTATTCTATACATAATAAAAATATATATACTGATTATAAAAAAAATGGAAACAAACTGCACATTTTCTTGTTTTTTGTTACAGAATACAACTTTACTTGACATTCTAAACTCCCATAATTATTAATATAACTTTAAGCTTATTTTAAGAAAGCGACTGGTGACACAAAAAGGAATACACTTGTATTTCATTACAATATACTACTTTATTAATATTCTAAACATTTCAAGTTCATCTGTCTGTGTTATATTTGAAAAAAAAAACTGCTGAATCAAAGGGAACACATTCTTTTTTTCATTACACAATACTGCTTTATTAACATTATATTCTTTTTTTGTTTTCAAGTTTAAAATATTTCACGTAGTTGTTTTTAAGAATTTCTAGATATTTCAAAAGAAATCTTAAAAGTTCTTGGCAGGCATCTACATTTAACAAGTTCTAGTTTTACTGTGTTTCATTCTATATTTAGCAGCCGACAGGTGAAACAAAAAGGATACATTCTTTATTTTATTGATTCACTATATTCTTTATTTTCGTTTTCAAGGTTAATATGTTTTAAATATTCTGCGTAGTTTTTTGAAAAGTTATTTGTACCATTTCAAGTTTATCTGTGTTTGAATTCTATTTTCATAAAACAACCGCTGAAACAAAGGAAATAAATTCCTATGTATCATCACATAGTACTACCTTATGGGTATTGTAATCTTTTTTCTTCGTTTTCAAGGATAAAACATTTAAATATTTTTTTGTACAGTTTCCAGAGCTTTCAAAATAATCCTTAAGGTTCTAGAAATCTATAATTATTTGCATCATTTCATTCTATTTTTAGAAAACCACAGGTAGAACTCAGCTTTATGTTTCATTACAGAATATGTACTGCTTTATTGATAGTCTTAATATCTCTGCATCACTTCCATTTTATCTGTCCGTATTACATTTAAAAAAAAAGAACTGTTGAATCAAAGGGAACACACTTTTTTTTCGTTACACAATACTGCTTTATTAATTTTTTTTTAAATTTTCAAGTTTATAATATTTAAGTAGTTTTTTTTAAGAATTTCTAGATGTTCTTGGCTGGCATCTACATTTAGCAAGTTCTAGTTTTACTGTGTTTGCATTCTATATTTAGAAGTCGACAGGTGAAACAAAAAGGATACATTATTATATTTCATTGATTCACTATATTCTTTATTTTCGTTTTCAAGGTTAATATGTTTTTAAATACTGAACCAAAGGGAATACTGAAACAAAGGGAATACGTTCCTATATTTCATTGAATAATACTACCTTATGGATATTGTTTTCTTTTTCTTCGTTTTCAAGGGTAAAACATTTAAAATATTTTTTTTTCGTGCAGTTTCTATAGCCTTCAAAATAATCCTTAAAGTTCTAGAAATCCATAATTATTTGCATCATTTCATTCTATTTTTAGAACTCAGTTTTATGTTTTGTTACAGAGTGCTGCTTTATGGAGATTGTTGTCTTGTTTTTGCTTTAATTAATCACAGTTAATTTTGCAGGGTTTTTTTCTTTAGTAATCGTAATATTTATTTATTTGTAATGTACGCTTTAAAATCAAAACTAAATTTTGTATAGAAAAAAAAATTAATTAAAAATTCGATTGCTAGTATAGTGTGAGTTATATGTATATGAATATACCCAGCAGAAATTAGTGCTTACCAATAAGCTATTTTGTAAGGGAGAAATTGTAAAAAATCACTTACTCGTGCGCATGAATAATGCATGATTTTTATATAAAATGAGCCGCTAAAATGCAATAGAAACACAAATTTATTGCAACCAGCAAGCAAATATTATACAAAACCAAAAATAATAACTTATCCTATAGCATCTTTGGAAGCTTTAAGGTATGAATAAACAATATAATGCTTTCATTATTGCTTACAATTTTATTTGAAAAATTTTCTGCTGGGTAGTTGATGTTTGTCATATGCAAATATACATATTTACAGAATTCGTGATACTCTCAAAAGAAGCCGAGTATTTGGCCTTTGCAGTAACGATTATGTGATTAACTAAGTACTCTTAAGAGATAGACGTCATGTCTATTTTGCTTTATGTTTAAATTATAATACGATAACAGGCGATATTGAAATGATGTAGGTTAAGTTGAAGGCCTGATTAAGCGAATCATTTTCCAATTTTTAGAATTTGAATACTTAAAATCTGAAGTTATCGCTAAAAATCCTTTTTTCAGGAGTTTTTGGACTAAAATATTTCTAAGTTAATCAGTTTTGAATTTTTAAACAGTTTTGGAAAGACGAATAGTTAAAATTTCTAAATATAAACAAACTCATGTAAAAATATTTTCCAAAATATATGTATAGAATTTTAAATTTTTTCTAGCTGCACTTTTTTCCTATACAGTGAAAATGCATTAGAAAAATCGCATTTGTTTTTTTTACAAGCGGAATTTTCCTTTAAAAGGACTTCGGATATTTTGTTTAAACTAACTCTTAAAATATTATTGAATTAAAAATAAAACAGATTGATATATTTTAGAAAAATTCAAATTCTGACAAAGTTAACGAACAAACTATAAACAATTTTAGCAATAAATGAACATTTTTGCCATAAAAAATACTTTTGAAAATGTAAGTATGCACAAAATAAAAAAAGAAAGGAGCCGGTGCTAACATTTTTGTCGTCGATAAATTCTTAATACTCGTATTTACAATTAAGCGGAGTTCTTTTTATATAATTTTATGCTTTTTAACGCAAAATCTGTTTCTTTTCAGCCGTTTTTGTTTAAAACGGATTTTCTTTTAAACGGAGTTAAATATCTTTGAATTTAATAGAAACCAAAAGTAAATGTATTTATTTTGCTTATATTAGATTTTTTCATTTAAACGGTGTGCTGATATCCGAATTCAACTGTACATTACTTGAGATCCTATTTTTTTGTGTTTTTATTTAAAAGTACATTTTTGACATCAATGACTTGACCTCAGCAAGTGAAATAAATAACACTTCGGGTATTCAAAAAGGTCTGCTATTCCGTATTATTATTTTAAAATTATAACAAGAAACATTTTTTAAAGCGGAAACTTTATTTCAATATAACATACAAAATATGTTACACCTTCCATATATATTGTGATATTTGGATCAGATAATCCAATATTGCGATATTCAAACAATGGATCGTGATCCAAATATCACAATATATATCGAACGTGTGACAGTGCCCTAAAACAAATATTCATAAACATTTAAGTTTTTAAATATTTTATAAATCTATTTGTATTATTTTCCTTGACCTTTTTAATAGTTTTATTATTAGTTAAATTATTTGAGCTTAAGGCCGATAAATATTTAAAATATCTATTTTTCGATATTTCGCTATTTCCTTACCTAGCATCATCAAAAATATTTTTATAAAGTGTGCAAGGGATTCACTTGTTTATTTCAAGGAGATGAAAAATTTGAACAAAAGAGTTGTGTTTTTGAAGTAAATAATATGAAAGTTATATTGGGATTTGAGGATCATTGACTTTCAAAATTTTGTTTTATATTTAAAAATTTCCGGATTATAATTTTCATAAAAATAATTTTTTTTTTCATAATTTTACTCCAGTGGTCTAGTAGGTAGTGTACTAGGCTGCTAGTGTGAGGGTTGTGGGTTCGATTCCCACCAGAAATTGGTCTATGACACTTCACCGGGCAAAGGTCTTAGTCACTCACACTCGTCCGGGTTCAAATCTCGTCTCGGAATAATTAAGTATAATGCTAATATTGTATTCTAATTTAAATATAAATATATAAAAAAATACTTCGTATTAGCTGAGGCTAAAAGATATATAAAAACTTGCTGCACAGTGTAATTTTATACAGTGTAATTGATTTGTTTCTTTATTGATTTTAAAGCATTTCGTTAAGTTAAATGAGATGCCCATACTAATGAAGCCTTTTTAGTTTTTAGTTATTGGGTAAGAGTTTGTTGTTTAAAATTTCGTTCGTGTCTTAAATCTTTTGTTTTCAATCTTTTATACTCCATATACATATATTTACGAAGAATATTGATTTTGTTATGTGACACTAGTTTTGTTTTTTGCAATGTTGCTATTGTTGCTGTTTTTTCTTTTATGTAACTTAAGAATTAACAACAAGTACAACATATTCATTACGAAAAATACTTGCAACATGGCTTACCCACTATGAGTTTTATTATTATGTGAGAATTAAATATAAATTTTTATTATGTATATGTATTGATACATACATACATGCCTACATACATTAATAATCACACATATTATGAAGATTAATTTACACAATAATTTACATATTCACATATGCTTTGTGAAAAATTATAATGAAAAAGAAAAAACGAAAACAGACAAATTTAATACTCGTAACTTACCTCTAAATTGACAACAGCATTGCTAAGGATTTCACCATTACGACAATCACGGGCAGCTACACAGGCCATATTGGTAGAACATGTTATGAAAGGTTTTTGTGTTGTGGGAGCTGGTTTTGGTGGCGCTGTTGGGGGATTATATGTACAACAAACATTTTCTTCAGGGGCACAATTCTAAAATACAAAACCAAAATTAAAAAATATTTTAATTTTGCTAATAAATATTTTGAATATAACATTACAGCGTAAAAATGAAATTAAAAAAAAAATGCAATTCATTTTCAAGATGTTGCAATTAAAAATAAAACCCCCAAAAATATAATTATTAAATAATTGTTAAACCAACATTATAAGTAAGATAACGTAATTATTGATGACTTTTGACTAAAAAAAAGAAAAAACTTAAGAAAAAATGCTACTCGCCTTAATAAAAACATCATCAATCATGGCCAATATTTAAGCATTTCAAACTGATTAAACTTAATTTAATGACGATTTTGTTTTTAACTTTATGACATTTTAAAAGATAATTATTTTTTAATTTTTTTTATTGGGAGCTTTTATCATTTTGTAAAAAAGTTTATATTTAATGAAAACTAAAATTAAAAAAAAAAATTAAGTTTTTTTTTCTTTAAAATTGTGGGTTTTTGTTTGTGTAACAATTAATAACCACTTAAAATTGTTATTATTACTCTTTTATTTATTTATTTATTAAATTTGAGTTAATGTTAACAAATACTTGTAAGTTGAATAAAAACAGGTTAAAAAGGTTAATTTTAAATCATATATATAGTGTATATAGACAGTTAGTAGTCAGTCCATCAGTCAGACCACTTAGATGGATGACCATTGCTTTATATAGCCAAATGGCTAATATATAAACAATTTTTTTCATTATAAATGTATATGTAACTAACTGTGTTGCATGGCCCAGCTATATACATATATACGTATATATTTTTTAATAAATGATCTGTCATTAGTTATTTGAGTACTTTACTTGTTAATACTTAAAGACTCGTTTCTAACACCTTCATTTTTGTACACATCTTTTACTTCTACTTGTGCTACAGTGCTACCTTAGCCATGATTATATCTCTACCACTACCACTAATACTACCACAGCTAATAAGCATATAAATGCTTAAAACTAACAGTTAGCCATTTGTTAACAACAAAAAAACGAAACACGAAAATCAAAAATGTACATCTTTTTGACCTCTCTGTCTTAGAATAAACAACATATGCCACCAATTGCATAGAACAGAATAGAATTGCAACCAAAGTGTACCACAATTTATTAAATGAGCAACACCCATTTACATAATTTTTTTTTTTTTATTTTTTTTTTCATTTTCTTTGTGTACATAAACCTCACTAATGTTGGCCATTTTGGCAGCGATAAATGTTTAAATGACTTTAACTTTGGCATATGTCAGTGTATCATAGAAAAAACATCATTCTTAACAGCATAAATGATCATTTGATAGAATCAACACACACATACTTGTACAATAAAAATTAAACAAAAATGGAAATACACTCTTTATCATCTTAAAAATTTATAAAACATTAGCGACAGACCACGAAATAATATTTTTGCACAAGTAAAAACAAAAAATAATAATAAATTATCCGGTATGTGATGAAAAACGATTTCGATCGATATAGAAATCGTTTGTATTTTCAAAGTCATATAAAACTTATCTGTTTTAGTTATTGAAAAATTTTAATAATCAAGGATGTCGTGGCAATAGCCAGTAGTGTAATGAGTGTAAAAGGAATTCCAAATATAAAAGGATTTGGAAGTTATACCAAACAATTTCATTCTAATTCAATTTCGATCGAAATCCATTTCCACCACATACCAGCGATATTAAAAAAATATTCCGTTTATTGATATATTATTTATATTTAAATTTAAATTTGTATTTAAAAAAAAGTCGTCGTTTACATACATATACATAACTGGCCTTTACAACCCTGTTTCAGGATTAAAGTCGACTCCGAACGACAGGTTTGAGAAGCTTTTTCATAGCAATCAGTTACTCTCAGAGCTTTTGCCAGAAGACTGCTGAGAGGTAGGCGCCGAAAGAAATAATTTTTTCGTATTTCTTGTTTTTTTTTTCAAGATGTCAGAGCTGAGATTTGAACCCGGCACTATCGTCTTAGTAAGCCAACACATTAACCACTAGACCACGGCGACTTACGTCGTCGTTTACTATATCAAATAAACAATTCTAATATAAAATAGCTTCAATTAACTTATTAAAAACCGATTATGGTTCACAACATTTGTAAATTTGATGTTGTAGTTTTAAAATTGCAATTATGGCTTACAACACCATATACTTTGACTATAGTTTACAACATTTATTTTTATATGATAAAGCCAACATTTAGGTGTTGTGAATGATAATAGGGGCGTAAGTGTTTAATATCAAATTTCAAAATAAGATGTTCCAACAATTAATAAGGAGAATAGCGCCACCTATTGTGGATATCAGCTGAACCTACTTAGCGAAGACACTCACCCCACAATTAGCATTCAACGGTGAGACAATTGCTGTTGATCATTCAAGGGTGAAGGTATAACACTGGCCTTTAAATGATCAATTTATAGCAATTTGTTTCATTTATAAGGCTCTTAACAATAATAAAAGAACAAATAAATATGTACTGTCCTTTCCAAAAAATTCCAATACAATGCACTGAATTTAGTAGGAGTTTACCCCTGAGTATTTGTTTCAAATAAAAAAAAGTCAATTCCTGTTTTTTTTATTATTACTTGTTAAAAGAAATATAGTAAAAAAAGTGGACCAAACCTTGGCTGTAGTCGTACTTGTCGTGAATATCGACTAATTGGAATAAAAAAAGTGATTAGAAAAAAATTGGTATAATTTTAACCATCCAAAATAGATAACAATTACAAAAATGCATTGATGGACAGAGAAGAAGAATGTGAAAAATGTGATGTGCTCTTTACAAACAATGTAGAGATAGTATAAGTCCAATGTACGACTCCTCTACAAACGTTTAAGGTAAATAGTTGATAGTTGTCATGAACGTGTGTAAATTACTAAGTTCTGGTCTAATAAGGCGCTTCATTAAGAAACAAAATAAAAAGTTTAAGCCCTACTTCGATTCAATATTGAATTTGTATAAAAGCTGATAGAAACATTGCCCGCATAAAACACTTTTGTAGTATTGACTCAGCACAAAAGGCAAATGAGAATGCTCTCGTAAATTTATATTTTAGAAGAAAGACCTGTCGGTATGAATTATAGAACATTACTAGTTTTTTATCAGTACTTGTAAAAGAAATATAATACCAGCTGTAAATGGTAAATTATACCAACCCGGGGTAATCGTTGTACACTTTTCAAAATAGTTAGTGTGAATGACCATACATGCATTATAATAAAAAAAAGAAAAAAGTTAACTGTGGCCATGACTTTGTTTGCTGTGGTTTACAATGAAATTGCTGACGAGCTGTATTACCAGTAAACTTGGCCGACATAGCGCCCTTTTATGGTATAGACGAAAAAATACATTTTGGAAGGGAACTCAATGCCTTTATCAATGCAAAAGTTTGGGAAATCCTTTTGTATATACTAAGTGGGTATAGATGATGATAGATATTTTAACCGGACACTAATATCTGCGGTGTATTAGATAAGAAGTGTATTAGATTACGAGTAAGTGGCTCTGTTTTTCTCAAACATTTTCTTTTGTAATTCGTTTTGTTCAAAGTTTTAATTTAAATCATTGGTTTTTTCATTAAATATTTGAAAAACTTTTCCGTGTTTATTCTTTATTTCATTGCAATGTTATCAATTTGTTAACATGTTTAACCAAAGAAACAAAGACACCACAGCAAAAAGCAATAAAAAAATTTTAGCAAAATACACAGCAAGAACGAACAATAAAATTAACAATTTACCTTCAAATTTTTCAATTTTCCTATAAAACACCAAGATTTCAGAGCTTCAATACAAAAATCATACATCAACAAACCAAACAAAAAAACAAAAAAGAAAATAGCAAGAACAAAAAGTCAATAATTAAGAAAAATTAAAAACAAAATGAAAAAAAAAAACAATCATGCTTAAACCACAAAGCCAAAGTTCAATTATTTACACCTCAATACAAACCCCAAAATAATAAATAAAAAAAATAAAAACGTTTATGGCTAATTAGCCCATGTTCTATGCAATTCTACAGAATCTTCTGGCAGAAGATAGAAGAATTAATTTTTATAATAAATTTAAACATTATGATTGAGCCACCATTAGACATGTCTAAGACTGCATTTGCTGTATTTGGTTTTTGAATAATTTGTAATTTATTGCAAAATTTAGTTACACTTAAAATAATCATTTTTCAAAGTAGTTTGTCATTGATTAATAAAGTAATTTATTTATTGACAGTCGCTATTAATAATGATTTGGGAAATCGTTTAAAGTGAATTTTAACAAAATTATTTATGGCATTAATTTTAAAATTTTTAATAAATGTTTATATCTTAAGTTCTTATATATGCATCAAGAAGAAATTTTGAAACATCAAATGGGTTATGTGTCTTAAGTTTTTGGTTTTTACTCATATAGTTTAGTTTAAAACTTTTATAGAATCTTAGAATAATTGCAAACTTTTTGTTTAAATTTGTTTACTAATCCCAATTTTTAAAATTATTATAGAAAGGCAAATTATAATTTAAATGTTTTGTTGTATATGAAGTTAATTTTCATAAAATTAGCAAATATTAATTAAAGTATGTATGTGGGCTTTATTCATGCAAAATATTTTTGATTTATAAAAGGTTATAAAAATCAGTTTCTATACACAAATTTGTTTACGACTATGGAGTATACGTTTCCTTTATTTTAAGCGGAAGTCCACTTTTAATACTAAAGCCGAGGCCACATTTGGCAAATATTTGACAAAAGAGCGTAATCAGTACTTTCATTTTATGCACTAGCTGCGAGAAGCTAGGCCGTAATCCTGACACATCTATTTAAATTAAATAAAGCAAAATAATATAATGGACGAAATTCAGAAGCTTTTTGTTCAACTCCGCCTATATTTTAACTGATGATTTATGTTGATCATTAATCTATTTGGACCAAATTAAGGTACTATTACTGTTGCTATTTTGAAGATATAGGCAAATAAATATTCACCTTGTAAGTATGTATGGGATATGGTTCTCTTCCAACGTACACACACATGCTGTACAAATTTATCTTTATCTCTCACAGATCATATGCTTTTGCAGGTTAGAAATTCTTTATTTAGTCGTATTGTTTCTTTCGGGAACAGCTTTCCAGCAAAAGTTTGCCCTGTCGATTACGATTTTAAATTTAAATCAATATTCACAAACAATACACCATAACCTATTTGTCTAGAACAGCACAATACCTGTATTAATAGGGATTGTTTCTTGATTGCAAATAAAATAAAAGCCGCTCAATAAATTTTCGAAATAGTGAACTGATAGAGGTGAGCTATGTGGAAGGGGTATGCAGTTGGACTCTGATTTAACTGCTAAAGGCAAAAACGGTTTTAACATTTCGACGTTCGGGAGTTTATGTGCTCTATTCGCCATTTTATATATCTCGAGTTAATGATGCCACTTTAGGTTTTTGACAACAACATTTTTAAA
This sequence comes from Metopia argyrocephala, assembly GCA_963576795.1. NCBI lineage: Eukaryota > Metazoa > Arthropoda > Insecta > Diptera > Sarcophagidae > Metopia > Metopia argyrocephala. The sequence continues at coordinate 203,762,712 of OY756208.1, read as the reverse complement.
ATCTGCAATCCCTTTTTGGCTATTTATCTCCGAAACTGGACTAGATATCCGAAAGCGGATTGCAGACTTGAAAAATTTGGGTTTGAAAACCTGAAATGGCATCATTAACTCGAGATATATAAAAAATATGAAATAGCGGGTAGAGTAAATAAACTCCCGCAGGACAATTTGGAAATGTAGAAATCTTAAGTACTAAGCAATAGACTGCCATTTCCAGTGAAGGAAACTTATTATCCTGGAAATGACTTTTGAAAAAACGAAAGCAAAAAGAAGTAAACGAGTTGGGAATCAAAAATTTCAATTGCTAGAAAATAATATTAAGGCTACAATAGATTTCTAGGCGATTGATTGCTCCAATCAGTCAGCTGCCTTCTTTTAAATTTTTTGTCTCGATCTTAATCTATAACTATTGTGAATTAAAACTACTATTCACAGTGTTGTGGAAGTTAAAAACTATTGTGATTTTTATATAAAATTGCAATCCATTTGTAATCGCTTTTCGTACGATTGCACATATACTATTATGAATATGGGACTATTCCAGCCCTGAGTTTTTCAAAACTTTTATTATTTAAATTTAAATAATTGTTCAATAAACTTGTTTTTGTACTTTTATATTAATATTATATGCTTTAATATATATTTAAAATTATTTTATGTTAATGAAAGTAAAGTAAGAGAAATAAATTTTTTCCCGCGCTAAGTACCACAAAGATGTAGCGTAAAAGCGTTATAAAAATAATAAAAAGAAAACTAAAGTTTGAACAATAGCTAAAATCTATAACATTTTTTTTTTGAATTTTTCATAATTTTTGAAAAAAAAATGGGGACCTAAAGTTTATCTGAAATAATGTGTTTTGTGACAAGTTATGTAAATGCCTATCAAAAGGCATATTATCATTTAAGATTTATGTTTATTGAGTTTTAAAACATGCTCGTGTTTTTCAACATTTTTCTTCCGTCAGTTACTATTTTGGTGGGCTTTAGACATTTTATAATAATTTTGAAATAATAAATTAATTTGCTTTTTGATAGTTTTAAATACCATTTAATTGTGTCAATAGACCCATAAATTTTATTTACACACCAAAAAGAAAAAAAAATAATTCCATTTTTATTTTATTACAAATGACGTAAGTTGGGAATTTTTGTTTTTGTTCTGAGTTTATCTGTGAAACGTTAAAACTATTAGCACTTTAACTCACTAGTCATTATTTGTATTCTAAAAAAATAAAAAACGTGGGAGTTTTTTTTTTAGTTGACAGACGCCTTAACAAATTTTTGTTAAAAAAAATGAAACAGAAAACTATTAACAGTTTTATTTTAATTCAAGCAATGATTTGTTTATGAGTGTTTGCATTTTTTTTTCTAAAACTAAAAAAACGAAATTATTCATCACAAATGCCAAAAATGGTAGCAACCAGCATATAAAAATACTCGAAAACAAGTAGTATGTGGTGGTTGATAAAACAAATTAAAATATAAAAATAAAAAAAATATTATAAAGCACGTACTTGTACATTTATTTTATTTAATAGCAATAATATTATCACAATGGTGATATAAACTTGACTTTGACACAGTAAGCTTTAAATTAAACTTAAAAAAAAAATACATAAAATTTTGTATCCGTCTATCTGGCTGTTGTGTCTTTCTGAGAAAAAAAAATAAAGAAAGAAAGAAGAAAGACTTATTAAATGTGTTGCATTTTTAATTCAGTTTTATTTTGTTTTTTTTTAATGTCTGCCGTTGTTTTGTGGGAACTTTTTCTTTTTAAACATTTATTCGTATTGCATTAATTACTTTATCTTAATAGCCCAGCCAAATTTTACTCAGTACTCATAATTTTAATAAATTTATGAGTCTATAAAATTTATAAAAAAATTTTTGTGATTTGAACATAATTTTGAAACCAGTATGGAATGATTTTAATCTCTTAAACCAGAATTTAATTTTATTTTAAGAAAATGATCTCTAAAATTTGTTAATTTTTGAATGAGTTTAATACGATTCCGGCTTAACTAGATTTTATTCAAATATTAAATAAATGCTAAGCAGACTATTTGACACCATTTCTTATGAAATTGATTAATATGAAATATAATCCAAATTGGTTTACTATTGTAAAACGTCAAAAGTAGATCAATATTTCATTTTACGTAAAAACCAATAAAACATAATTTAGAGCTTTTGTCTTGTTGTTTTTGAAACGACCTTATCAATGTCATCTTTTCTTTAATGTATTCTAGACTTTTGTCTACACACTTTTAATTTAGTTTTTTTTTTAATTTTTTAATAATTCTAAAATCAAGTTTTTTTTCTCTTATTTTATCAATAATAGGAACTCTTTTGTTCTTTTTAAAAAGTTCTTGTTTTAATAGGATTCTCTATTAAATTGTTTTTATTTTAAAATCTAGCTTGTGCCTTAAACTTTTTGAATTTATTTATCAACGAAAATGTTTTTGTTTTTTTTCTTGTTTAATCTATAATCTTAAGAGTTTTATAACCCATTAGTTAATTTGTTTTATCTTTCAAATGGTTTTTTGTGTAATTCTATTTTTACAAATGTCGTCATGTTTAGACACAGTTTGTACTTTAAAAGACAACTTTTGTTTTCAATTGAGAATTTAGTGCTCAATGAAACCAGTAAGCGGAAAGAAATACCATTATCAATTAATTTTTAAACAAATAAAGTATTCTTCCCATGTTTTTCAGCGACTTTCAATTATTAATATCAATAGCTTTTGGTAAAAAAATGTATAATAATTCGAATAGCAAGAACCTTAAAAAAATAAATAATCAGTAAATGTTTTAAGAAGTAAAACGCAGAAAAATTCGTGGTCAGAAATAAAACAGAAATAAAACGCCTTATAAAGAAAAACAAGATGCAAAGACTTTTATGAAAATTCTCTAGGTGGGCAAAAAAAAAAAGCTAGAAGTTAGTATGTGGTAAGGGTGCATAATTTAACAACGTCTAATTATCATGGTCCAGGGGCCCTATTCTGTAATTTTCTTAAGCTAAAATGCAAAAATGTTGGGTTTTAAAACAGGCTGGGCATTAGAATCAATAAAATTGAAAATTCTAGAGATGATGGGCATGAAGCTTCTAAATTGCAATGCTCGTTAAAGAATTGTATTCGCAGCTAACAAGTCCTAAGTCAAGTTTATAAATTTGTAGCATTAGAGTTTTAGCTTAGGAGAGTTACAGAATAAAGCCTCAGGAAATTAGAATAAAAACTGAAAACTATCACAAACACGTCTGTTGCAGAAGTAATGTCATAATCAGGTCTGTAATAACAATCGATATAAAATGAAATTGAAACCGTCTAAAATATAAAATTGCAAAAATTTTCAAATCTGAGAAAATTTTGAAACTTCTTTTTTTGATAATGAAAACTTAAAAATTTAGGATCAATTAAGTTTTATAGGTATCTGAGATTACTGCCTATTTTAATTAGAATTAGCAGCCATTTGTGTGGAAACCATCGAATGGCACTGTGCTTTAACATTTATGATGTTTAGGAAAGCATCCAAAAGCCAAAAACTACATCAAGTTGTACTTGCATTGAATTCGTCCTTATTGGCAGAACCGCACTCTGAAATTGTTGTTAGTTCATGGGAGAGTTACTATGAAATGCTATTATTTATATCCCTTGATATTATCAATATAATTATGATACAATTGTCACTAATTGTGAAGCGTTATCTGCTTATCCAGCCTCCAAGAAGCATATTTCACCTTAAAATCTTAATTAGAGGATGGTTTTAAAGTACATGCTTCTCAATTTTCTTATTTTATAACACAGAAGTAAAACCTCATATAAGAGGTTATGCTGGCTTCCTTACTTGTTGAAATGAATTTTGTATTTTTGATTTTGTGGAGACTTACAATCTAAGTGCTTTATTTAATTCCGGTAAAAAACAAGAATTATCATAATGATTTCTTGAATGACATGTTTGGTTTATCTACATAAGAAATTAGTTCTTCTTCTAACGATTTTCAAAAAGCACGTATTTGAATATTTGCTAATGATGTAAATAATTGCAGTGTTGTATGTTTTGAAGGTACAACAACGTTTTGTTTGAAGATCGTTATGTCACGTTAAAAATTTGTTTTCTTTTCCATCTGAATATAAATTTAAGCATCTTAGCCAGCAAAGCCAGCAAAAATTTTAATAAATAAAATAAATAGTAAAATAATAAGATAGCAAACAGTCCATAGTTAATAACAAAGTCTACATTATTTTCCTTATAAAAAGGACTTGATTTTTCATATGAAATAACAAAAAACTTGAGAAATAATTACCAGTAAGTAAGCCCAGGTTTACTCCATACAACACGAGAGCACTATACCCCTCGGTATAGAACACAACAGACAGTAGAAAGAAACAAAGTTTAGAATATTAGAAGTATAGTTTAACCTTTTCTAACACTATACCCAGCAGAAATTAGTGCTTACCAATAAGCTATTTTGTAAGGGAGAAATTGTAAAAAATCACTTACTCGTGCGCATCAATAATGCATGATTTTTATATGAAATGAGCCGCTAAAATGCAATAGAACCGCAAATTTATTGCAACCAGTAAGCAAATAGTATAAAAAATCAAAAATAATTCCTTATACTGTAGCATATTTGGAAGCTTTAATGTATAAAAAACAATATAATGCTTCCATTATTGCTTAAAATTTGATTTGTTGCTTCCAAATTAAAAAAATCTACTACCGGGATATTAATATAAAATTGTGACATCGACGATTTGTAATCATCAAATTACTATAAGATAGTTTATGTGGTTCAAAATTAAGAACAAATATTATAAGAAATACCAAAGATCTGGTTCGATTATTTATAATGGAAAATATTCTGTCAGCCGTTCTCAATATCACATTTTAAACCATGTTTCAATGTCGTCATTCTCGTTATTATAATCCTATTTTTATTAAATTGTTCACATCTAACTACGCTGTTGTCAACTGTTTAACTAGACCAGGGATGAGCAACACGCGGCCCGCGGGCCGCTTGCGGCTCTTTCAACATATTTATGCGGCCCGCCACACAAATGTTGCTGCTTCTCAAAAATACACATACTATATAGAAACATTAATCAACGAATTTCAATTAAGAAGAAACTGAGAAGACAGCAGTTTCCATGAAAATATTTTCCTAACCATTAATTATCGATGTGGATACAGTTCCCGAAGACTTTCAAAGGGAAGTGATGGACATGCAGAATAATACTGATGTAAAAAATGTATTTCTCTCAGTAAACACCGAGAATGTTTATAAATCGGACCACCGATCAAGACTGAGTAATGCACTATTAGAAACTTGTCTATGTGTAGCTACCTCATCAATTCCGGCTGATATTGATCAGGTTGTATCGAAAAGGCAGTGCCAAATTTCTCATTAAAAATTTCAAGCAAATACTTTCTTTTTTTTTGGCATTAAAATTTATATATGAAATTTATACTCTTTCTTAGATTTTATATTTTTTTATTCTAATTTTTATTATAAATAGAGTTTTGTAAATTATCAGTATTTATGTGCGGCCCGCCAAAAAACTTTAAAATTTAAAGTGGCCCGTTGATTAAAAAGGTTGCTCACCCCTGAACTAGACTATATTGTCAATATAAATATTTGTCAGAATTTGTTGTGTTATAAAGCGAACAATTACTGTTTTCTTCAATATGTAATTGTATAAATTACCAGTATTTTTTTTTCATTGATTAAAAAAGTAAATAATATAAGAAATTTATTACTTAACAAGTTTGCTTTTCAAGTATTTTTTATTGATACAATTTTTAACATTTTTAAAAGAATTATTAAATCACAAAATATTAATCACTGAAGTTGCTGTTTCTTTCAATTTAAAACAAGTTTGTATTTAAAGCCTTTGGTTTTGTTTATTAGAAAAATTAAAAACATTTTTAATAATTTTGGATTTTTATGAAATAGAAAAAAAACTCCTTTTAATAGAAGTTACTTTTTATACCAGTTTTCATTGAGATTTTTATTGTCTTTTAGAGCAAGTTTGTGTCTTAAGTCTTTTGTTTTTATCTCTATGTTTTATCATATTCTAATTACTAAAATCTAGACTTTTGCTGTATCTTTTTAATCAAAATTTTAATACATATTTTATTTTTAATATAAAATCAAGTTTATTGCTTAAGTTTTTTATTATTTCATATGCATAATCAAGTCCTTTTGTATTTTCATTTCTGATTTATAAGGAAACTAATATAAACTTTGTTTTTAATTATGAACTATTTGCTGTTATATTATTTTATTATTTATTTTATTTAGTCGAGTATTAGATAACGTGCGTATTATTAGTTCCATTGATAAGGTTTCATTTCTTTTTCAACGTGTTTTTCAACTGTTTAACAGTGAGAGTTCACAAAAATTGCACATATTCTCAGAGAGGAATGGATGAATTTTTATGTTTTTTTTTTTGTTTTACTTTCAATGCTGTTTTAATTTATTTAAAAATCAAAGCACCATTTTAAAAGATTCTGGTTTTGTTGAGGGTATTAAAATAAGCATGTTAAAATTATGTTAAAAATTTAGCAAGTATTCTTTAATGTCGGAACAATGCATTTAACTTGACTGCCTTGTGCGCAAACATTGTTTTCGCATAAATTTTACTTTTCTAGCTTAAGAAAAAAAACAAGATAAAAAATTTGTTTTTTGAAGAAAATATTTATGCTATAAAGCAAAGTGTAGAAGAGGATGTCGAAATATGTTTAGAATTGTCGTCGTTCTCAACTTCTTTGTCTCTGTCCTTCGACAACTTGGACAATTTTAGGCGAGCATATGGCTTACATATCTAAAAAGTACAGTGCGTGCAGGAAGTGACGTTAACAGATCATTGTTTGTGTTGCATTTTAGCTGACTGGGCTCATTTGAAACTGATCGAAGTTCAATTTTTTTTTATTGAAAAAGTGTATTTTGTTAAGAAGCTCTTTCTGGTTAAGCGACTACATCAATCAATTCGCATGCCATTAAAATTGATTGTATAAATGCTTGGATTTACATACTGGTGGCTTCAACGGTTCTTATTTCTTTTAGAAAGAACGTGTGTGAGCTGCCATACAACATGCTCAAAAATTAATTTCTTTCTATATTTCTACAACGAGTTCCCTTTTTTCGTGTGACTGGGTTACTTTTTATGAAGCCATGTTAAGCATGTTTTGAAATATTGTAAGCCAATATTTAAGCCACCATTCCCGTAGTCAAAATTTAGGCTGGTCGACGGGCACATAAATGCCATGAAATTTTCTACCAGATTATAATAATGAAAAAAACATTTGACCAATAATTATATCTTATTTAATGGTTTTAGGTTCTCAAGCTTTTGAAAAACACCACCCTACTACTTACATATATAAGTTATCAACCTTAATTATTTAAGACTTTTCAAAAGTAAGGTAACAGTCAAAAAGGCAAAATATTTAATAATTATTGTTGAATTAAAATAAAGCAAGATAGCTCCAGTCATTACAAATTTCTTCGTTAAATAAAATAAATTAATAATTTGTAAACAAATGCACTGCAAATAAAAAAACTTCATAACGATATCGCAAACAAAAATTATTAAAAAAAAGAAAAACAATCAAATTCAGAAGGCATCAACTGTTAAAATGCTTGTTAATATGAGTTGTTAACTGTATGTTTACATATAACAACTCTCAACAAACAATAACGAAAAAAAAAAAAGAAATAGCGAACATCATTATATTTAACATCATTTATTACTTACTCGGCTTATAACGTCATAATAACACACAATATTGATAGATTGTCATACAAATTATGCGCTTAAGGCAGTTTAAATATTTAAATTATTTTATAAGCAAAGGTCAAGTTACATATTCACATATGCATATACATATGTATGTATGTGTAAGTAACTATGAAGTTTATGATTTAAAATATAAATTATTGTTTAATATTAAAATATCAGTTTTTTGATTTATTTAATTACTAATTTATGCATTATACTCGTATGTCAAAATTCTTTACAACAAATAATTAAACTCAGTTGTTTTATGTGCATTTGTTTACTTTTTTGTTTTTATGTGGCGATTGGAATTTTGAAAATTCACACATTTTAATTATGTGATAAAAAGTATTCAAAAATTTTTTTTTTGTAATTTTTTGTTCAACAATAATTAACATTTGTTTGTGAATTTATTTAAAGCTTGACTAAATTTCACAATAAAATTACAAAAATCTATTTTTTTTTTTCACTCTAAAAAAAAAAATTTGACTTAAAACAATCATTGGTAACATGTTTTCCTTAACATTTATGCCTCATCATTGGTAGAAAATTATGCATATTTCTGTTTTTGTTTTGGTTTTGGCAATAATTTTTTTGTTTTTATTTGCAATAATGTAACTGCAAAATTTTAAGTTCGTGGGATATTAATAAATATAAAACGTATTGTTAAAGAATATTTATGCAATTATTCATTTATAATGGAGGTACTAAATAATTTGCTGAGATAAGGAAGCAACAGTTTAAAGTAGTTTTTCTTCTTATATTTATTGAATATAATTCATCTTGAGGTCTTTTTATAAGAATTTTCTTTAAGTTTTTATAAATAGTTTCAATTAATTCAAACTAATTGCAATAAATTTTTTTATAAAATAAAGAAGGTTACAAAAATTATTATGGTCTTTTTCTGTAAAACGAAATATATCGAACATTTGCATTAAAAAAATATTCACCTATTGCACTCCAATTGATCGGTAGTATATCTGAAACTTTCATGGTAGACATACATACATAATTGGCCATTACCATCCTAGTTTCTCGCAGCACTCATGTTGTGTTAGTTAATTTTTAGCCTGAGTACCGAGATTAATTACTCTTAGAGCTTTTGCCAGAAGACTACTAAGAACCAAGCACAGTTGCTACCACTTAAAAGCAATAATTATATGTATTTTTCCTAATACTTGCTATCTAGAAGGTATTAACCTCATATTGTCCACATAATCAAGACGTACTTTACCAGAGAGATAAAAAAAAACAATTGATTTGTTTAGATGAACGAACACCAAATAATGAGTAACAATTGTCATCAAGACAATGCACGTGTACGCATTAGGAATACAACTTTTTACAATTTTTGAAAATATCAAAATGGCCCTATCCAAACCATGAAGTGCATAAAAAACAATAAGAACTGCAGCTCTAGATTTCCGATATCATTAAAAAAGGTTCCGCATTAAATGCAATTACGTTTGGGATCAGTAAGTTCTAAAATAAATTTAAATATTTTCTTTATAAATTCTTTAAATGATAAATCTTAAGGTAATTTCACTTAATAAAGATAGTTTTTAAATTGTGATTTTGATTATAATCATTTAATTACATTAAGAAATGTAAATAATTGAATAATTATAATTATATAAAAAATTTTGATAAAAATAAAAAATTTTGAAAAAAAAAAATAAAAAAAATCTTGAAGGGCTTTCATAAATCGTCTTCGACGTGGAACGTTTTTGTCCGATATTAACTAAAGAAACGTTTTTCGGTTTCAGCACAGCATCGACTACAACGTGGTGATATTTGACCCTAGTGCGCATGTACAGTAGTGGTCAAAACATTTGCAACTCAGAAGACATATGTGGTTTAATTTATTTATTTTTTTTAATTACTAGTTTTCAAAAAATTTTCATTTATTTCTTAATTCTATTCACTATGTTTATTGATCATATCAAACAAAAACTGAATCCGCTACTTTACAACAATAAAAAAAAATCAAAGTTTGTAGAGATAATCGAAATTAAAGTGTTCAAAACATTTGCAACTCTCCTTTGTTTTATTCAGAAGGACTATGTTATTAACACTATCAAATAATAGGATGATCGCAAAACGTAATATTGGAAGTAGATTATTCCAAAATGAAGAAGAACTGTTCATCGTATAGGAAAATCAAAATTGTGCAATCTCAAAAGATTATATTGAAAAGCTTATTTCCTCCATGCTTAAAAGATGTTCGAAGTAATAAAAAACAAAGGGTATACCAGAAAATATTAGCGATTTAATATTGTGTTTTTTAGTTTAAGAGTTGCAAATATTTTGAACACGTAAATTTTGACTAATTTTCTTAAAACTATTCTTTTTTATTGTTTTGTTCTGATAAAAAAAGAAACAGAATTTAATAAAAATGAAATAAAAAAACTGCTCAAGGTAATTTGATTAAAAAAATCAACGTTTAATTAAAATGTGGTTTCAGTTGCAGTTCTTTTGACCCCTACTGTACATTGAATATAAATTGTGTACACTTATCTAGTGCACTCTTTAGATTTAGTTCTTCAAGCCTATTTTCTATTTCTTAATTTAAAAAAAATGAAATATACGTCATATGTCAATCGAAATATCTCATCCTATAAAGTAATTGCCTTGAGAAATATGTATATTTTTTATGTAATTGTATTTAATCTTTCAAGAAACGGAATTTATAAAAATATTTTACTGCCAAATTTTAATAAAATACAAAAATTTGTATGCATTTGTTTTTGTTATTTTTAAATTTGAGTGCAAAAATGTCATTATACATACGAGTATTTATAAGTATTAGTATGCAATTTAAAGCTTCTTAAAAATTAATGTCTGCTTTTTATAATTTTTTTTTTGCTTTTGCAAAGTGTTAATAAGTTTTTCAAATTTTAATAACCCCAATCCTCACTTTGAAAAAAAAACTAATAAAAAAAAAAAACACTAGAAGCCACAAAAAGAAAAAATACATGTTTGCAATATATCTTAACCAAAACAAAAAAAAAAAAAAAAATAGCCTGAGGCAAACTTCTAAACTTTAATCCAAACTCTAGAATGGTTAAAGAATACACCTCTTCGAAAATTTTTATATCATTTTCAATGCCATTTTTAATAATTCTGCCATAAGTTATAATTGATACTGTTATTGATTTAATCATATTTATATTGATTTTGGTTTTTCTTAAACAAAAAAAAGTGCCATAAATATTTGCTTGTGGTTGGTTGTCTGTGGTAAACAGGAAATAACCAAAAACTGTTTTTGAAATCAAGATAGATGGATGATACAGATTTTGTGTTTCTGCTACACCAAAATAAGTGATAATTAAGATTAATTAGAGAAACCATGAAGGGTAATACTGGTCTTTACAAAAATAAAATAAAACATTTTTTGTATTGTTTGCAAAAACTCATTTAATAATTATTATGATCTAGAAAATACAAAATTTAAAGCAGTTATTATTGATTTCTTGTTTTTTCTTTTTATTATACGAAAATTAAATTAGTTAGAGATGTTTTTTAAGTTCCTCTTATTTTTATTATTCTGGTTTTGTTATTAATAAGTTCATTAAACTTTAAAGCACCAACAATTTTGTTTAAATTTATTGATTAATTTTTATAATTTAACAAACAGAATTGCAATTGCATACAAAGTTATATTTTTATATGCATTTTCATTTTCTGAGTGCAAGTAATTGGTACAGTTTTATAAAAAAATTAAATGAAAACGTGATGTTTGGTTTTTATTTTTAAGCAAAAAACGAATTCTAGTCATGTATGCCTTTATCCTTAAGTAGTCAATGTCTAGGTGATACAAGTATGTTTCAACTCTATATATAATAATATGTCAGAAATTGTCATATTTTTTTTATTTAAGGCTAATTGGTGTATTTTATAGAAGGTTAGAAGTTGAAAAAGCAAAAATTTTTTTTTGGAATTTTGAAAGTAAATAAATATCTGTCGGTCGGATCTTATCTATTACAAAATCGATGGTCGGGAAAACTTCGTAAAAAGCAGACAAATAATTTAAAACTGAAAAAAATCCAAAGCTTAAAAAGTAGAGCTTAATAAGACTAAATTTAATCCCAAATATAAGTGTGTGCATGGTATAGTGGTTAGAGTGCTCGCACAAAAACTAAAACGGCCCAGGTTCAAATTCCAGCAAAAATGAAAAAAGTTAGTTTGCGGTTATTTCATAATTATAATTTAAAAATAAGAGGTTCGCCCCCCCCCTATCCAAGAAGGCCATCTACAAAGTAACCGCTCCCCGACATTCCACTCTATTCCACCTTAAACAATGACAACAAAAACCCAATGATAAGGAGTAAAGCGCCACCTATTGGAAACTAGCAGTTACCAGCTAAACCTACTTAGCGAAGGCACTCACCACACAATCAACATGCAACAATGAGACAATTGCTGTTCACTGGCCTTTAAATGATCAATTCACAGCAATTTGTCTCATTCCTTAGGCGCTTAATAATAATATAATTAAAAATAATATATGTACTGTCCTTTCCAAAAACTCCAATACAGGCACAGCATTTACTAGGGGTTTACCCCTGAGTATTGGTCTCAAATAAAAACAAAAATAAAAGTCAAGGACCAAATAAAAAAAGACCACAATTTCCTTCAAGATCATTCGTTAACGAATGCGACTATATGCCTTCAGTTCTAAAGCCATAAGAAAAACAATAAAAAAGCATTTTGTAGAATTGTGTTCTTTTTGTAGTTGCCATAGGCTAGTGGTTAGTGTGTTGGCTTAACAGACAAGACCTCCGATTTCACATTGAAATTAAGAAATATAAAAAAAAACAATATTTCTTTCGGCGACTACTTCTTAGCAGTCTTCTGGAAAAAGCTCTGAGAGTAAATGATTGCCATGAACAAGCTTCCCATGTCTGTTCTTTGGAATCGATATTTAACTATAGGTCCCTGTATTCATGGATAAAAATTGACACACAAAACATGGGTGCTGCGAGAAGCTAGGCCATAACCCTGAAACAAGGCTATAATAGCTGATTATGTATGGATGTATGCAATATTTAAAATTTGATAAAGTGTTGTAAAAGTGTATATTATGACTTTTGTTTTTGATACACAACATAGGTGCTAGGTCGTAACTCTAAGAAAGGGTTGTAATTGCCAATTATGTGGATGTGATTTCATTTATTCTTAAATACAGTATTGCTGCTTAAAAAATATAAAACAATTAAAAGTTTAATATTTCATAGAAAACTGTTCACACTCAAAAGAAGAATACATACGTGTATACCATATTCATATACATTTGGCAATACTGTCGTTGTTAAAATAAAAATCAAACAAATATAATAATGAAAACAATAAAAATATTTATAAATGTTTAAAAAAAAAATTCAAACCAGACTTTCCTTTGAAATTGTTTTCTCAATATTTTTTTCTGTGCCGTTACTCAGTTTGTGATCTAAGTTGAGCGCAGGGCAACTTAACTCTGTAGCATAGGTTATACTGTAAAGCCTAGCAAGTTATCGTAAACTGTTGTCTATAATGACAAATTTTCTTTGTCGCTTAAAGTTGACTTTAATGATGCCTTATATTAAAGGGGGGAAAAAAATTCGTTTAAAAAATGTTTCACGTTTTCTTAAGAAATTATGAATTTAAAATTAATTCTTATTTTAAGATCGAAATGTGTTTGCTTTTTGCCATTTCATATTAAACTCAAACGGCCCAGGTTCGAATTCCAGCAAAGATGAAAAATTAAAAAGTTAGTTTGCGGTTTTTTCAAAATTAGAATTCAAAAATAAGAAGTCCATCTTCAAAGTAACCTCTTCCTAACATTCCACTCTATTCCACCTTAACCTCTGACAACGAAAAACGAACGATCAAGAGAAAAGCGCCGCTTATTGGGAAGTAGCAGAAAACAGCTAAAAACCTACTTAGCGAAGGCACTCACCGCGACCAACATGCAACGATGGGGCAATTGCTGTTGATCATTCAAGGGTGAAGATATAACACTGGCCTTTGAATGATCAATTCACAGCAATTTGTCTCATTCCTGAGACAAAAAAAAAAATATATGTTCTGTTGTTATAATGTACTGTCCTTTCCACAAAAATTCCAATATGTACAATGCGCAGCATTTACTAGGGGTTTATCCCTGAGTATTGGTCTCAATAAAAAAAATATAAAAAAAAGTACTCGTCAGGAGAATTTTTCTAATGATGTTTTAGTTTGTTTTTCCTCCAAAAAAATTTATAAAATTTTTAATGTTTTCTCTTTCATTCTCCTATACAAATTTTCACTTTTATACAAAGTACACAATATTCTTTTTGTCTATTACCACAAGACAAATGAAAATTGATATGAGTTATATAAAAAAACACAGATTTTTCTTCAATATGCTTATCTCACGGAAACAATCACTTAAGCTTTTGCTTTTATTTGTTGAGTGATTTGGCTTGTCCATAAACAGCTGGCATATGCTTCAATTTTACAGTTTTAAAAACTCTTTGGCAGTCCTAAGTGGTAAACAGAAGGCTTAAGAAATTAGTTCCTAAATAATGGACAGTAATTGATAGTGATTTTGAAAGTGAAATTAAGCTGTGACAGTAATCTATGACTTCATATTTAAGTAATGGATTTCCTATTGTAGTTTTAATCCCTAAAAGAGTTCATAAAAAGAAGAGTTTATTTTGCTTAGTTTTTATTTTGCCCCAAAAAATAAGTTTTGCATAAAAGACAGCAACCGGTTTTGCAATTAAACATAAACTAAAAGACTTTTTTTCATAAGTAGGCTTAAGACAAAAAAAAAAAAAATAATAAAAGCATATCGACACACTTTTCCAGCCAACAAAATTAACAAAAAAACAGACGTACCAAAAGGACGTTAACACAGGCACAGACTTTTGGTATTGTTTGACATGTTTGGGCAAAATCATAGAGCACATCGTGTTATTAATATGCAGACATATAATATTACGAAATATTTATAAATAAAAATAAAAATTAAAAGAAAAAAAAAAAATATGCTATAAATGCTTTTATTTTGATTGGCTGTAATAAATGCCAACAAAATAAAAGTGACCATATTAAAAAGGGTTAAACCGGAAATTAACGGTTTTACAAAAAAGAAGAAGCCAAAAACACAAGACGATATAAAGAAAATATGTAAAAGAAAGATGAAAGAAGAAACCAAAAAAAAAAAAAAAAGAGAAAAAAAAACTCGATCATGATATATGAGCGGGCTGCTTATCTGCATATGGATTTTGTTTTAATTTTTTAGCATATCAAGTTTAAAAATTAAAAATTTTTTTTTACTGAATTGATAAACGTTTAAAAAACAATAATTTTTATTGGTAATATTTATTGTTGTTATTGCAATGGGTAAAACCAAAAATCAAAATTCAATTCTGATTATATAAGCATTATAACTTTGACCAGTTGTATAGCCATGTATACACAGTGTGTTATTATTTTTAACTAATTTCTTACTGCCAACTTAATTATTTAATTTAATTTTCAATTAATCATTTGAGTGTTTATTTTTTCTTTTACTTAAAATTAAAAAAACAAAACATCGAAAAAACACGTTTAGAGTCCATAAATAATTATTTTTTAATTAAAAAAAAATAAATGCAAAAAATTCTTAACTCACCTGTACTTTTGGTAGCTGTTGTGTAAAATAACCGTTAATGCATTCATCCTTAGGCACACATTGTTGACCACGTCCCCGACATTCCAATAATGTAGGCAAATATTGTTGACCCACAAAAGGTGAGGCTCGTTTACTGATTAGCGATATAAATGCCGCCGCCGGACTTTGTATATAATCGTTATCCTCATTACGATTTATTAAACCATTTTGATATTCACCATTTAGGAACATATTAGAGGAATATTGTGCACAATTAACCGCAGTAGCGGTAAAAAGTAAAGTGGCCAAAAGGCCATATGCTAACGACGTACAACGTGACATAATGCCTTTATGATTATGAAAGTTGTGTAGTGATATTTTTGTTGATATTTAAATCTTTGTTTATACAAAAAAATTAATTTTTTTTTTATATTGCACTAAAAGTAAACTGAAAAAAGGAAAAAAAAATTATAAATAAATAAATCAATTTAGTAAATTAAATGATTTTATGGGAGTTAATAAAATGCAAAAAATATTCACTTGTTGTTAAAACTTTTGAGAACAAAAGACTTAAGAAACAAACTTTATGTTTATTTTTCCTGTTTTTAATTTTAAAAATTCGTAGAGAAACGCATTCAAGTGTTTTATTTAAGCGTTTACCGGCATGTTTTCTTTCCTTTTTTTATTTTTGTTGTGTTTTGTTTTATTTGTTTTCATTGTCATTTTTATTTTTCTTAATAAAAATGTTTTGTTTAATTATGATTTTGTGTGTTAAAAATGATTCAGTTTTACTTTGGAAAAAAATTAATAAGCTGGAAAGTGTTTTAAAAAAAAAGACCTACATTGTTAAATAAAATGTTTAACTGATGTTTGACCTTTTAAATTACATATATCGCTGAATTCATTTTCAAAAGGCGAAAAGTTATCTTTAATTTTAACAATCGTATTGTTATGGAAAATAAGTCTTAAAACTCATTAAATTTACTTTATTTTTTATGAATACATGCATAATAAATGTTTTATTGTTATCAAATGATTGTTTGTTTAATCCCCGTATATACTATAGAAAACATTTGCTACGAAGAAATACATATTCGTGTTGGTTATGGTTTTGAAATACATATTTTTTTCTGCACAAAAATTGAAAAAATTATGAGTAAAATATCGAAGAAATTTATAAAATATGCATATTGAAGCTGCCAAGCGAAAATCTTTACGTTTAGGCAGCAATACAATCTTAAAAGATAATTTAAAAATGTTTCGCAGTAAATTTTTGCTAGCATATAAGGAGTTATATAGAAGAAGTTTTACAACTTAAAAAAAATATCTAAAAATATTTTAAAGAAACAAAAGTAAAAAAAATAATTTTTATTAAAAATTATGTACTTGTAGTTACTCTAGTCTAAAGATTACTGTGTTGGCTTACTAGATGAGACAGTTCTGATTTCTTGAAAAAAAGAAATATAGAAAAAATATTTCTTTCGGCAACTACATCTTAGAAGTCTTCTGGCAAAAGCTTTGAGAGTAACTAAATGCCATGAACAATCTTCTCAAGTCTGTCGTTCGGAGTTGATTTTAAACTATAAACATGGAATTTGAGCATGTTTAGAGTTTTTGCTATCGTGGAAGCAACATATTTACTATCGGCGACTCGGGTAAAGATATTGCGAATCTTATGATCATAATTACAACAAATTTTCCAAGCCACTTTACTTAAGTTAAGGCTATATTTGAGTTGTTAAAACAGATACAAAATGAAAACCATAATTATATTTTTATACTCTTAGCACAAAGTAGTGCTGGCAAAGTTTTGAGCATTGGGTACCGAGTATCGAGTATTTCTACTAATTTTTTTAGTACTCAATACTTTAAGAGTTGTATTTTTTCTTCGAAGTTCTATGGAAAATTAAAATTTTCACGGCTAAAACAAAATTCTGTCTAAAAACACAATAAAAATAAAATCCGTTAAAAGTATTGAGTAGTATTGAGTACCCAAAGAGAAGTACTCAATACTATCGAGTAATGAAAAGTAGCAGAATTTGATAGCACTAGTACAAAGTTACTAGAATATATGGAATTTAATCAGTTAAATCAGAAAATTATTTAACAATTTTCTCAGAAATATAAATATAAAAACTAAAAACAATTTTTTAAAAAATATTAATGCCCGTATTCATAAAAAATAAAATTGGTTTATAGAGTACTTATTTGACATATTTCTATTGAGTAATTGTCAAATAAGCAATTAATAAAATTGTTTTATTTTTAATGAATACGGGCATTAATTTATTGTTAAATTACAGTATCAAAAATCCATACTCATACTTATTTTAAAAAAGTGTTTTCCTTATAATCCCTATAGTAAGAATAATCTTTAACAAAAAAAAAAAAAGTAAACAAAAATGTATTTCAGTTATAGATTTTTAGAAATAAAAGAAAACTCAAGTAAATAGTTTTAAAGGCTGTAAGAAAAATTTCTTTGCATACTGTTGTTTCGTTAAGTTTTTTTTTCTTCGTTCTTATAGAACACCATACAGTGATAAAAAAACACAGTTGAAGCATTAGAGGTCATATTTATTTGAATTAGACATCAAGCAAAAGAAGTTTTAAAAGAGCTTGAAACAGTAATCCCCAAATACGAAAAATTATGCACTTATGTATGTGTTTATGGATAATTTTCAATTCAATCTTCACGTAGAAATTAGCTTAATTTGGACAGCAGCAGCTAAGGTTGGTGTCTAGGTTTAGCTTTTGCTGCCTTGAAACGAATTGTTTTCTTATAAACGTGTGTAGTCTAATGTCGACAATTTGCTTGATATCGTTTATGCTTTGAACTTAATAAATTTGTGATATTTTATTGAATTAAATTTCTATTTTCTGAGATAGAAAAAATCCTTTGACTGTAGATTTGAAGAATATACAATATTTAATACTGGTTATACAATTTTATATGCTATTGATAGTAGTTCAGTTTAGTTTCTTAGAAATACTGCTTATAACCAGCTTATTAGGCCTTCATTTGTAAAAGTAAACGAATTTTTATTGTTCTAAAAGATAAGATGTAATAATAATATGAGCTTTCAATATACACTCAAATAAATTTCATCAATTTACCATTTAACAAAAAAGAAAAAAAAATCTGTTAAAAACTAAAGAAGCTTCTGTTGTTTTATCAAAAAATTGTTGATTTTTGAGCCGATCTCTAAATAAAACACCACAAACGACAATCTAACACTAATAACTTAAAACACGTTTTGCATAATAGACTTCAACAGCTTAACACTTAACGAAAAGTATGCATAAGTATATGTGTGTAAATATGTATGCGCTGAAATTATTTGAACGACAAAATATCTTTATTAATTACATAAATTTTTCTAGTTTTTTCTTTTTTTAGAATATTTGTGAAGATAAAAAAGAACTCAAAAAAAAAAAAAAACGAAAAATTTCATACTCTTTTTATTGCATATGATGTGTGTGGTGTTGGTATGGTGCACAATAAAATGTTGTCATAATAAAATATATTCTGTTACCCGTAT
This sequence comes from Metopia argyrocephala, assembly GCA_963576795.1. Lineage (NCBI taxonomy): Eukaryota > Metazoa > Arthropoda > Insecta > Diptera > Sarcophagidae > Metopia > Metopia argyrocephala. Next base: position 203,743,774 of record OY756208.1, on the reverse strand, counting down.
ATACACACATACCATATTTATTTTGTATTTGAAATGCATATGCTTTAGTTATGTTAAAAGAGTTACTTATTGCAGCAACGAAAACGACACCAGCAACAGCAGCAACACTATTTAATGTGATTAAGTTGATAATGTCATAATTGCTGCAAGGTGACAGGTAATATACGACTATGAATGATGATTTACATACCTACAATTACATATATTTGTGTACATATGTATATACACACATACATATATAAGAGTATATAAATTCATATTTAGTATGCATTTAAAGTACGTTTATCTGTACGTTTTAAGTGCAGTGAACAGTTTTAGTTGTGCAATAGTATTGCTAATGCTTTAAGGCTTTAACATACACACGCACACACACGCAAAGAAGAAAAAAATAAATATATACATTAAAGATAAAATTTTAACATTTAATAGTAATAATTTATATCCAGCAGTTTGTAATTATTGGCAAATTAATTGTTGTAAGGCGTTTATGAAAACTGTTTACTAAAGAGGTGTTAGGAAGTTCTTTAAATTATCTATTCATGCTGATTTATGTTTTAGTGCATTAATAATTTTATTTTAAAGTTTATGCTCAAAGAAATGAATGAAATTACATAAACATACATAACACGTGAGATGATGTCTTCGAACTGACTAAACAGATGTTCTCGATAGCACTGCTCTGTAAACAAATAAAATATTTTCGAGCCATTTAATAAAACTATCAACCATGAAAAATTAAAATATGTTTTAAATTCCGTTTCCGCAAGAAATTGAACTCTGTGATATGGATCTACAGGTACTACATGTTTTCAGTTTTTTGTTTCTATTATTCGTTTTACTATAATTTGAAAATGATTTGTCCGATTTTGCTTAAAATATAAGAATATTATTAGGAATAAATATTCCTTTATCGAGAAAAAAAAAACACATTCCAGTTAGAAGAAAACACACCCGCACAATAGTCCATTTTTATTTCATCAGAGTATCTCCCATTCCACCACCGACAGAAATGAGAAATTCGAGCCACATGGATAAAGTTGGATACCCTGCCTTCATTCTTGTACTTGGTCGAGAAGCCATAAATAGACTTTAAAGCACTAGAGAACTGTATTCCATCTTGGGTCGGATAAAGGTGTTTTAAATATTTAAAAAATTACATGGATTAAACTATTTTCCGCACAGTTAAAAAAATCGAGGCATTTAAATGTTTCTTACGACACAGCGGCCATTTTATATATTTCGAGTTAATGATGCCACCTTAGGTTTTTGACACCAAAATTTTTAAAAATCTGCGATACGTTTTCGGCTATTTATCTCCGAAACTGGACGAGGTATCCGAAAACGGATTGCAGTCGTGAAAAATTTTGGGTCGAAAACCTTAAGTGGCATCATTAACTCGAGATATATAAAAAATATGAAATGGCGGATAGAGCATATAAACTCCCGCACAACGATATATATTACCTGACGTAGCTGCATAAAGGAAAATATAGCAAAATATCGAAAAGAATAAAAGGTTTCAAGCTTGAATTGAATGGCAGATCAACTTGCCGAAAAGTGAATCTCCATGCCACTGGTGGAGCCTTTTTTTGGTTGGGAAGAGGAGTTTTGAAGGGCATACTGAAGGAAAAAGAGAACAGGGAGAGACGTTTACTCATCTTGGGCTAAACTGGCCTTAGACTTTCCAAGCTTTTACTTGGTAACTACGATAGTAGGAGATTTGAGTCATGCATTAAATTCTCTTGGTATAATCTTAGAATATTGGCGGGACTTCTAACCGGCCACTGCAAACTCAATGGGTATTTGAATAGGATAGGAATCGCTTCAAGTGATATGTGCAGATTCTGTGATAAGGCGATCGAGTAATCAGAGTACATACTGGGCAATTGTGCATCATTGTTGTTCATTAGGAAGAGGTACCTTGGTGATTATCAGTTATCCGAAAGTTAAAGTTCATCAGAACGACGAGACCGGAGGATATTGTAGGAATCTGGGTCAAGTTGAGTGGTACCTCATTTATGAATGAATGAATAAATGAATTTGTTTAAATTTAATTATTTTAAAAGTTTTAGCAAAAAAAAATTTGCTTTTTAAGATTTTTGATCAGAAAATCATGGCTAGCAAGATTTATTGTATAAATTTTATGCTCTAAATAATAATAAATTAATAATTTTAATTTTATAATTATTTTAAGCTTAGTTTTGCATTTTTTTTAAAGCAAATTACTTATACTTGTTACGAAATGTAGATGACAAATTGTTGAAAAACTCTATTCATTTTTCATTTCGTTTTTTTAGCACTTTTTTATATTTTAAGTGTCAGTTTGTTCAATTACTGAGAGTCTGATGGTTTAAAGTTTTGGGTGCTTTAAAGTGGTCAAACGTAGAAGGAAGTAAATTTTTGAAATTTTTGCAAGTTTTTTATTTTCATCACAATCGAGTTAAGTCAAGAATAAAATATATGATTTGCTGTCGAAATATCAATAAATAACATAAAATGATGAGTTTTGGTTGTTTAATTGAGCTATGATGCTTTTAAGGCTTGATGAAAAATAAAAAAAAATCCGGCTTTAAAAAATCTTATTCTATATGTTTAACAAAATTGTTACAATATGTACTGTTGTTGCTTAAGAAGCAAAAAGTTTGTTTCTTTTTTCTTAACATTTGGTCAGTATTTATTTTTCTTTAACGAAATAGTCTTTACGAAATTTTGTTTAATTTTGTGTTGAATTTTTCTTTATCGTGTTGTTTTTGTGTTTACACAAGAAAACTTCTTCCAGCTGGTTTTGATGAACTTTTTATATATGTATGTACTCGTATTAAAAGATTTGGATTTTTTTATAGTGTTTTTATACCGTCTGTTGTAAAATTTGTATATAAACTTAGTCTGCTGCTAGTCTATCCAAATGTTTATCCTCCTTTATACTTATACATACACACATACGAGTATATGTTAAAAAGGGGGTTATTATGGCAAGAAGTTTAAAACCAAAAAAAAAAACAAAAAATGTTTTGAAATTGCCATTTTTGGGGGGCAAGACAAATGCAAAAAAAAATGCTCTTTCGTGCTTTACATAGGCTTACAATTTAAAGTCGCATATTAATGTTGACTTCTTTAAATGAAATGCAGAATAAACTTTTTATGTATGAATTTATATTGCAAACTGCTGTTGTCTGTATATTCTCGATGGAATAACTTTGTTTTATATTTTTTTTGAAGAAGGCATGTTGTGTGACTTGTTTTTTGTTGTTGTTGTTTTTTTCTTAATAAAAAATGAAACGCTTTTTAAATGAAATAAAATTTTATAACATATTAATATTTTAAAACGATTTTTGGTTGGTTTCTTTAAGTTTTTGCTGGTTATGACACGCGACCATTTAACAATGATGCTGTTGTTATAATCGAATTTTTTTTCTTAACTTATATATGAACTGCCTGACTAAAAATTAATATATATGTCTGTGGTACTTATTGATGTTTTTAAAAGATAATTATACTATCTATATTTAGTAATGATTGGTTTTATCTTTTAAGTATAATAATTATTTTTTTTAAATACATATTATTTGCATTTTTATTGCATATTGAAATAATCCAGTTTGCCTATAATTTGTTTTTTAATAAAACTTAAGGAATAAATAAAACATAATACATATGTTTGTAAAATATGTTCTACATGGACATAAACGCAAATAAAATGATCAAAAATTATAAAAAGTCATCACAATAATTGAGTTTTTTTTTTGTAATCTAAACGTGTATGCGTATTAAGACTTTTAAGTCGCTACATAAAATATTTCATTTCAGATTCTGTCTAGGGATGTTGCCAATTTCAGTTTAGCGAATGTGAAAGCGTATAGTTTCCACATATTTAAGATGTAATCTAAAAATACTATTTTGTTAGTGTAGGTAGAATAGAAAATTTTTGGAATTTTTGTGGATCTAAGAAAAAAAAACACTTTGAGTCAAATTTAGTGTATGAATTCTTTGTTTTAAATTTGGAATAAAAAGATGTGAGCTTTTGACAAACTTTGTATTAAAAGAACAGCTACATAGCAGATGAGTTCACTTTATAAAACTTCTACTTTAAAAAAATATTTGTATGCAAAAAACCGAATTAGAAATGTTGCGAATGTTGGCATTGGCTCATTTTAAATATTTTCTTTAAAAACTAACTACGCGTATGGCAAGAAATCTCGATATGATGAAAAAAAACTGATCAGATCAGTAAATCAGTGTTTTTGAAAAAACAAAAAATTTTTTAAATTTGTGCTTTGAAAACAAATTTCAAGTTTGTTTCTTAAGTCTTTTGTAAAATAATACAACTTTCAACATTCTTAGTAAGCATTTCTTTGAACTATTAATCAAATTCGAGTATTTTTTGACTCCTTCGCGCGATAAAAACCCAGAGTGCCCATTTTTGATCATGAAATACACATTTGTCGGAAGAAAATTATACCTACAGGAGCCTTTTCTGGAGGACTCATTTCTAATTTCTTTATTTGTTAGTTTAGAGTCATTTATAGAAAGTTTTTAACCGTACGATAATAAATCTTTTATCAGTCATTTATTAATCTTCATTAGAGATTCCTTTTCGAGTAAATTATTAGTCGCATATGACGCGCTGTGGCTTGGTTTTCTAAAAAGCAAAAATTAATTGAATAGCATTCAAGCCATTTAAATGGTAATTGTTACTGAGTAACCGTGTTGGTGAATACGCAGGAGCATCAATTCGGCGACGTGGACAATAATTACAAATTTCAAGAGCTCTCTATGTGTCTTTATGCTTACAAAATTCAATTAAAAAAAGAGCTGCAACCTAATGACTTTGAACAACGAAGAGGGTTCTTACTAATCATTCACAAGTGGATGCTGATATTTCGCGCATAATAATTTTAAACGATGAATCATATTTTCACCTCGATGGTGGGGTTTAGAGAACCACATGCGATTGGCGACCTACAACGTATCACTCTTTGTTACTGACTTTGGGTAGCAGGCTCCTTTGAGCCATATATTTTTGAAAATGAGGATGGTCAAGCAACAACTGGTACTGGTACTCGATATGATAACACAGTTCTTTCTCCTGACAAAAAAAAAAAACAATTCAATTACTGTGTATTCTCTCCCTTTCGTGATCAGAATTGGGCTTATAGATAATGTAGACATTCGATACTTTTATGGGGCTATTTAAAATAAAATACATATGTCAAAAAGGCAACAATCACACATATAATACAAGAGGAAATTATATTCTGCATCAACGAGATTCAGACAGAATTGTTCAGAAAGATCATGTAGAGATTTCTATTATTTTCATGTGCCAGCAAAGCCATGGAGACAGAGACCTACAGTTTAAAGTCAATTTCGAACGACAGATTTGAGAAATTTTTTAATGGTAATAAATTATTCCTAGAGCTTTTGTAAGAAGGCTGCTGAGAGATACCCAGCAGAAAATTTTTAAGATTTGAAAGCAATAAATTAAATTGTAAGTAATAATGGACGCATTATATTGTTTTTATACATTAAAGCTTCCAAAAAAACTACAGGATAAGGTATTATTTTTGATTTTTTGTACTATTTGTGTACTAGTTGCAATAAATTTGTATTTCTATTGCATTTCAGCAGCTTATTTCATATAAAAATTATGCATTATTGATGCGCACCAGTAAGTGATTGTTTACAATTTGTCCCTTACAAAATAACTTACTAGTAAGCACTATTTTCTGCTGGGTAGTCGCTGAAAGAAATAATTTTTTTCATATTATTTTCAAGATGCCAGAGCTTAAAATAAAGTATTAAATTATATTCTAAATATTATTTCGAGGGTCTCTGGAGGAAATTGAACCCACAACCCTTGAACTAGCAATCTAGCGCACTACCCACAAGATTAACTACTGAGGCACCCTTCTGTGTACTAAAATGTTAATATTACATAAATAAAGTTTTAATTATTATTTAACAATAAATTTTATTTGTGAAAAAAGTGTGCCACATAATTTATGAGCTTTTTATGATGATGTTAAATGAAAACAAGCCGTTAAAATTAATTAAGATACGAATGTAAAGTCTTTATAAAAGTAATGATTAGTCACAGTCACAGCAAAAATAATTTTTAAATAACAGATTTCAATAATATTATAAAAAACAGTACAAAGTTTTAACAAAACAAAAGGGATAAAAAAATAACAAAAATATAAAAATATTAGGGGTATCCGTTTAATCTGCTAAATGTCTCTTATAACTTTTAAAATTTCATACTTCTTTAAATGAGTTTAAGAGGTACAAGAGGTATTTAACACATGGAATGAAGATCCCTCTTTATATATATTTTATCCTAAGGCAAAATAAAGCAATAATTAATAAATTTTATTTGGTTATAAGAAAATAATATACATACTTTCTATTTCTTTTACATATTTCTGCTTTCTTTATCTTTTAATTCTTTTTAGAAAAAAATATCTTTAAATAAATATGCTCAAAACAAGTTCTTGCTTTTATTTTATATCTAATTCTTGTTTTTTTTTCTTATAATTTATAATCAATTTAAAATAAATATTTTTGTTAATCAAAAACCCAAAAAAAAGAAAGAAAAGAAACTTTAAAATCAGTTTTTTTATCAAATCTTAAATCGCATATTTATTTAATTTCTCAAGTTCTTTCCTTTTTTTTTCTTTATTAATCTTATTTTTATTATTAGAATTGACTAAATGGCAAAATTATTTCAATGATCCAGCATTAGCATATTTTAGCCAAAAAAATTTTAAATTCTTTTATGATTTTCATTAGAAACAAACTTGAAAATTTCTCTCATCATAAAATTATTTTATGATGATAAATCTGTAAATATTTCCAGAAAAACTAAAATTAAGCTACACGTGTAAGAACAATGATATTTTTTTATAAGGTTAGAAAGCCAATTTAGAACTACGTATTATTAATTGAATCAGTGGTTAAGAGATGAGTCCAAGAAATGCATTGAATTCTCTTCGTGGTGTAAAGAAAAGGCTGGCTAATGAATGGATTTTGTTTTGTAAAAATTCTGTGTTTTTTTTATGATTCTTCCACTTAATTAAAGATGTAGAATAATAGCATTATTTCGGATACGTAAACCCAACTATTAAAATTAGAAACATGAACTCTAAATAAAAGAAAATTTTAGCCTGAGGAACAGTTAAAACACAAACATGTGAGTTATGAAATTAGTTTCGAACTTGTAGAACTCGGAACTTCAACAACACATGGAGCTCTCTGTTCGCTTACTTAATGAACAACGGCTTTTCATAAAACTATTTTTATTATTTTTCATTAAAAATGCAGCCCAGTTTTCAAGAATGCAACCTGTAAGAATTATTGGGGCCCTTTGAAAATCCCATGGATACTGTTTTTAAAACTAAAGAAAAATCACCAAACTAATGAAATTCCCAGTGAATTACTAGCATGGTTACCTCGTTAGAAACAACTGTCTCCTTTATGTGTATATTACCCACACTCTAATATAACATGATCATATTATTGTCATACTACTATGACACCAAACGACTTTAACATCTTGTGTAAAATTAAATTGACTTTGATTGAGTCTAAATTTTTTGTTACAATCAACAAAATTTGTATTTTTGTTTTTTTTTTCTTAAATTAACATTTTTACATTATGTATTACACAATTAACAAATTTGGAGAAAAAACATTTGATTTTATTTTTAGATAAAATAAATTTTAGTGTTTTTATTATGCCAGAAGGTCAACCAATCAGTGAAAGTCTATTGAATATACAGTTTACTGGACGTGACCTAATAATAGTAAGAGCTATCTTGTTTTGTTTTGGTATGACAGTTTTGTAAACTGTTAAAAAATAATATTTAATTTGCAATTCAATATTGGGTTATGTTAAACATTTTTATATGAAGATAAGGTTTTATAAAATATGCTCATGCAAATCTATTTAAAATATTTCAATATGTTGTTGACATTTTTATGTATTAAAAGTTTCCCAAATAAAACCGATACATATTTTCCATATAGATTTTATTTAATTTCAAATCAAATTATATATTTTTTATTAATATAAAATAATATTTTTAAATACATATGTTATGCGAAATCAAAAGACTTAAACAACAAACTTTCTAGTTCCATTTTACCACAGGCGTCAAACTGTTTGATTTTTCACATCAGGAAAATCTACTTTGAAAAGTTCAGTTATGAGAATAAAAAAGAAAGAAGAGATTGAAGACCTTATTGTATTTGCAAAGTGATTTACTTGTAGAATATTAAACAGTTTTTATAATTGAAGAAAGCAAAAATGTACAACTTAACCAGCAAAAAATTAACCATCAATTATTTTAACTTGTGGTTGTCATAGACCAATAGTGATTCAAAGACCGCAATAGTATTCGTTTCGCTCAGAAAGAGTGCAAATTTTGGAAATACTTGGTATTCAATGAAAGTTGCTTAATTTGGAACAATTTCCATTTTTATTTTACCAAGTCCGGTTTCAAGGTTTTTAATTGATTCTTTTCTAGAAGATGAATTTTTAAACACAATAGCTTTAAGGTTTGTATTTGCCGTGGTCTAGTAGGTAGTGTTGTGCTATCAGCTCTGACATTTTGAAAAAAAAAACGCCAATTACGTATGTATGTATGTAGCTTTAAGGTTTTTCTGAAAATTAAGACAAAAGTCTTCAGTTTCATTTATTGGGGGGATGCGCGGTATAGTGGTTAGAGCGCTCGCACAAAAACTCAAACGGCCCAGGTTCGAAGCTCAGCAAAGGTGAAAAATGAAAAAGTTAGTTTGCGGTTTTTTCAAAATTATAATTACAGTCCATCTACAAACTAACCACTCCCTGATATTGCACTCTATTCCACCTTAACCTTTGACAACGAAAAACGAACGATCAAGAGAAAAGCGCCAACTATTGGGAAATAGCAGGCAACAGCTAAAAAACTACTTAGCGAAGGCACTCACCGCAATCAACATGCAACGATGGGGTAGTTGCCGTTGTTCATTCAAGGATGAAGGTATAACACTGGCTTTTGAATGATCACTTCACAGCAATTTGTCTCATTCCTAAGGCGCTTAATAATACAAGAAAACAAAAATATATGTTCGGTTGTCAGAATGTACTGTCCTTTCCATTTAGTAGGGGTTTACCCCTAAGTATTGACCTCATTAAAAAAAAATAAATCTTTTATAAATAATCTAGAGTAATGTGAATGTTTATCTTTAAAATTGCCAAATAATTCTACTTGAGAAACTGACATTGTTAAAAAAATTCTGATAATCCAAAACAGATGACAATTAGAAAAATGCAATGAAAAGGAACAAAAGCAGAATTTGAAAAAAAACATTATGTGTTTGAGAAGAAAAAATAAAATTCCAATATATTATTTCTATAAATAAGTGTAGTCTAAACAGTGCAGAAATTATTTGTGGCTTCAGCTTAGCTGGTTTCTTCATGAATGTTGTTTTCTGTTTGGATTCAGAATGCATGGAAGAAAATCTTAATTCATTTAATGATCTAATTAAAAAGTCTTAGGACAAAACAAAATTAAGGAACAAAAATTATTAACAATCTTACTGGTATTAGTTTTATGGATTTGGAAATCATTCAATAAAACTAATTATAATCCTTTAGCTCGTGTTTGAATTTTAATAAAACGAAAATAGTTGAATATGTCACCAAACATTTTCCACATAAGTGTTGTAAGCGACTTTAAACTTCATGCTTTCTTTAGCATGAAATATCCATTTTCTATAATATTGTTAAGTACCCAATTTAACTATTGAAATTCACAATTGTCTTATAAATCGTTTCTAAATCAATAATTTAAAACATCAGATACCGAAACTTATTTTTGTTTCATTTGCGAAATTTTTAGAATAATACTGTAAACTTTGAACTTTTTGCAGAAATAATACAATTTTCAAACACATCCATCTTAAGTTCATATTTACATAACAAAAGACTTAAGACACAAACTTTCAGTTGAATAAAGCACTGGGTTTAGAATGAACAAAACAAAACATGAGTTTTTTTTTTAAGTTTTTTTTCTAACTAAAACTGAAGTATCATCGTAAATATATTCCAAAACTTTATTAAGCACATAAAAAATTGCATTGTTTGTTGTTTTAGAAATTTTTACAAAAAGTCGTAAATTTCTAAATAACGTTGTCAACTTTAGCAAAGTAAACAATATGGTCAACAATAATTTATTTGTAGTATAATAATCAAATGCTTTAAACAAATATAATAAAAAAGGCAAAAAAAAAAAATATCCATAGAAATATTAAATAAATTATCCATTAGACAGGAATTTCTGTATAGTACTTGTAGTATATTTTTATATATTTTTATAATATTTGATGTCAGCAACAGATGTCATTATTTTGTAATATATTTCAAAATGAAAATATTAAAATGTCACTAAAATTTATTTACGTAATTACTTATGTTCTTTAGCACACACTTTATTTTAGTAGTCCTTTAAAGTTTTAGTTCTATTGTTTTTTTTTTATTTTAAAATGAAAACAATTTTTTCTTTTTCAAACACTTTTTAGTCTTCAAACACTTGATGGTTTCTTTCTGTTACAGATTTTCAAAAACAGTTCTTTTTTTAATACTTTTCTTTTAAAAATAATTTTATTTTCATATATATTTTCTTTTATTAATTTTTACCTATTTATTTAAATTTCTTTAATTAAGTGTTTTGTTTTTGTTTGTTTTTATTTTTAATATTAAACAACAAACGCTCAAGTCAACGTACGCGCGCACTGATTGTTTACGATTGTGTTTATTTGCGCAAAGATTGTGCCTTTTATATGCAGCCGCATTTTGGTGGGTGAAGCTTTCGCTGACGTTTATACAAAAGCGTCAAATCTTTACAGATTGCAGAATATATCCAGCCACATTAGTATAAACACGCACCAACACACTCATACATGCTGATGTACAGCTATAGATACATTTATAAATTTGTTTCTTATTTTGATTTCTTTTTCTTCTTTCTTCTCTTGTAGTGCTTCTTCTCTTCTCTTGTTTATCATTTTTAATTTTGGTCTTTTGTTTTTACCAAAAAATAAAAAAAAACAATTTTTTTTCAACATGTTACATTTATATTTTTATATATTATTGTGGTGGCTTTTTAACCATAATGCCTACTATTATTATTGTTATTGTTGTGTATTTTGCAAAAGCACCTCAGAGCAACAACATAAACATCCCAAAACTAAGTTATCACATCAGCTGCTTTGTATGAGAGTACATGTGTGTGTGTGTGTACAAGTGTGGCTCTCTACAAGACAAGTGTTTTATTTAAGGCTGTTACTTAATTTGTGATCTCCTTTATGTTTCGCTGTCAACATAGACGTTAACGCCTCTGCTCTAAACTGTAAAAATTACTTTACTTTTGTAAGATTAAGTTCTGCAGCCGGCTCTGTTTACGGCTCTGCTGGCGTCTAGAAACTAAAAAAATCTCTTTATAAACTTTGCATATATCTCTCTTGCTTTTGATTGTGTTTTACTCTCTTTAAATACTTTTGTATGACAAAATAATAAGAAAAATCCCATAATCATCAATTTTTTATTTTTTTTTTTTTGGATTTTTGTTATGGTGGTCTAAGAAAATATTTTTAAAATTCATTTAGTCATTCATGAAATTACAAACAGATAAAAAAAGAAAAAAAAATTATTTAAATAAGTGACACCTTTTCGTAACAAAAAACCTCAGGACAAATTTGGGTAAATTGAAAATACAAGGGGGCTAAAAAACTCTTAAACTTTCAAACATTTTTATGAGCTTAGGAGATATGAGAGGCGTTCATGATGATTTGCCAGAGCAAATGTAAGTTCTCTATGGGGCTTAAAAAGCACTCTGTATATACCCCCACTTAGTATTTCAGTTTTCCTATAATGTTTGAAATTTCGTCACTAAAGTTCTCGTCATTGTAAATATTAATGAATTATTGATGTCTGACAATACAGGCGCCTGCCATCGTTGTAACAAAACAAACTATTTTTTATGACATTTTTTTTATTTAAATTCTTAAGAATTGCCATTTTATTTATTTTGTAAATAAACAAAAGTAATTAAAAATTTTGGGAAAACCTTCTTCTTTAAATTGATGTCAAAATGTTATTTAAAAATTTGAACTTTAAATATTATTTTTATCTAATTTAAGAACAAAAAACAGTTTGAAAGTGTAAAGTTTAGTTCCGTTTGTATTTAATGATCGTCTTTTATTCAACAAAAGGTGACATAAACAAATTAATATTTATGTCGATGTCTTGTGGTTTATTAGTTTGAAAATAACAAAAATCTAAATGTATTTTTTTTAGAACAAAAAACTAATAATAAGCAGTAAAAAAAAACAAAAACAAATTATTTAAAACATAAAAGAAATACATGCGATGATAAATAAAAGTGTGTTCTTCCAACCAGTGTTGCCATTTTTTAAAAAAAAGAAAAGAGTTATTATAAAGGGGTGAAAACGGTCACAGAATTCTAAAAAAACTTAAATTTAAATTCAAAAAATTTAAATTTTCTATAAGCGTAAAATTTTAAAATAAATAACACAGGTTTACAAATTTTTAATTTGGAAAAATACCAAGATAGCCACATGCCTAGATAAGTTAATTGGGACCTCCTGAGCACGAAAAACGCTGTTATTATTTTTTCCTAAGTACCGTTTTTTAGATAACGGTACTTTTGTGTTTTTTGGTGTATGGTTTCACTCAAAGAAAAAAATCATTGACATATGGCACCTCAAAGTTAAAAATTTGCCTTTTTTTACGTTTTTTTCAAAATTTATCATTTTCATTTCAATTTTTTCCTACGTTTTATTGAAGATCTAGAATGTTTTATTTTTTTTACCAAATAGTTTATTTTATTACCAATATTTTAAGCGTATTTTGAAAAAAATCGGAAAAAAAATAAAGTTTTTATTAAAGGCCTCGTTACTCAAACGTAAACGTAAACGTTGCGGAACAGCTGTTCAGTTTTGCTTATCAGGCCTATGTGTAAATGATTACTCATACGTAAACGTAACGTTGCGTTGCGAGCGAATCCAATAAATTTAAAATTTTTCTTCGTTTTTACGTATCAGTTCTTTAAAAATTGTAAACCAACTCTAAACCATTCGCTGAACTCGGCCGCAACGTTTACGTATCCGCAACGTTTACGTTTGAGTAACGAGGCCTTAAGAATTTTGTGGAACGACAGTATTTTCATTTTCATTGCTCACACAGTATATTCGGCGTAAATTCAAAAAATTTAAATTAAAATGACGAGCGACTTGAAGTTGCGTTTTTTTTCGGATGGAACTTCGCGAATGAGGAACCAACAATAGTCCGCCATCATTTTTTCATCCCACCAGCCTTTGTAACGTCTCTCGATTTCTTCTATTTCCTGGTGAAATCTTTCACCTTGTTCATCACTTTCGGAGCCCAAGTTCGTGGGGAAAAATACAAATGACTGAATAAGAAGTGCAAGGGGGTAACACGAAGTTTCTATGTTTTCAATGCCCGTGGTCTGGGCTTGTGGCGTTCTTGGTATTTTTTGGTTGTAAACCAGTGTAATTTTGTTTTTAACTGAGAATAAATAAAGTACAACTACCATCTACAGCAATTCGGAAAGAAAGATAATACGTTGTGGGGAAACATATAACAAATACCTGGGAAGTAATACTATTTTTCAAATAGTTATTGGCGGATATAACAAGAATCTGATTCATACATGCGAAGGAAGCACTTTCTAAAACTTGTTTTACATTTAAGTTTTGCTAAAAAATATTTATTAATATACTTACTATGTCTCTCAAATGCACAATAAGATTACAACTGATCTCTCAGAATTGAAAAAAATTGAAGAATTGTATCAATAAGTTTCGTAGACTTTATTATTGAGTAAAATATAAACTGATGTTGCCCTCTAATATGAATCGGAGTTGTCTACCAAGAGGTTCATTTGTAGATGCAGATTCTTCAGGTCAATTAAAATAATGATTTGTGTAGAAAGATAACTACAATATATAAACTATATAAACACAATAACTTAAACAAAACTCGCTTTATAACAGATTGATTATAAATCAGAACGAGTATAAAATAGCCATCGCAGTTAGTTTCCCAGTTAATAGAAGCAGTGTTGCATTTAATGTAACTATGCTAGAAATAAAATACAAAAAAAAACTAAAAATATTTTGAGCAAATCTCGTAAATTATTTGATTTTTTGCAATTATTAATGGGATATCATTTTTTTTGTTTTTACTTAAGTTTATATGAGTGTGTGTATATGCAATTGTGGTATTTGCGATGACATAAATGTTCTTCTTCTTCATCTGTTTTTTTGTTTTTGTTTTTGTTTTTATCTGTCAGTTATTTTAATAATCGTAATCTTAAGTATGATTCAACTTGATGTGGATTTTTTCTCTCTTTTCTTTTTTTTTTTCTTTTTGAAAATATTTCTGTTTTTTTTTGTTGTTGTTGTTTTATATCCCACTATCATCATTACTTAATTTACGTTCTTTTTTCAATTTTATTGTTATTATTGCTGCTGTTTTTGTTATTGCTTTTTAATGATCTTTTTTTGTTAATAAAAAACGCGTTGAATTTTTATTTTTATATTTAAATTTCTGTTGACGTATTAGCGGTACGAGTACATATCATTTGTAGTATTTGTTGTTAATTAAATATGAAATTTTTTGTTGTAGAATAGCATTTTTTAATTATTTGCTTTTTGTTGGTTTTGTAGTTTTATTGTTGTTGTATACTTTCAGAAAATTCTGAATTTTCGTATTTCTGGGATTTTTTAGTTTTTGTTTTCTGATGGCCTATGAAAAATAATAGTTTCGTCTGTTGTATGTAAATATTTTATTTAGTTATTAGATATTAAATATTGTAATACATTTTTTTATATTTAATTGTTGTTGTTATTTTTTTTATAATTTGCTCAATAGCCATTATCGTAAATTTAATAATTTTTTTTAATAATCTCATATTGTAGTGAGTCAGTTATAATTTTGTTATAGAACTCAAATATTTATTTAATCATATATTTTATTTGAAATCAAATTAAAAAAAAAAAACAAGAACATCCGGAATATATTGTGCAGTAAAGAGGATATTAAATAATAAATACAGTGGGCAGAAACAACAAATTGAATATATTGAATTCAATATTCAGTTTAGTAACACACTAAAGCAATAAAAATGACTTTTAATTTCTGAAGTCAAGCGTGCCATAATATAAAATCTGACAATATTTTGCCAAGATCCAAGGGGGAAAAATAGCAAAATTTTTTGATAAAAAAAGAAAACGTCATTACAGAAGTAGCTGTACGAAAAATTAAATTAGAATATGAGATTATAATTTTTTATTTAAGACCAATACTCAGGGGTTAACCACTACTAAATGCAGTGCAATGTATTGGAATATTGAATATATAGGTAGATAGATGTGAAGATGTTAAGCTCCTTTTGTCAATGGGATAAATTTTTGTCAATTTGATCAATCAAAGACCAGTGTTATACCTTCACCTTTGAATGATCAACAGTAATTGCCCCATCTGGATGTTGAATACGAGTGGTGAGCATCTTTTTTATGTAGATTAGCTGTTATCTTCCTAGAAGGTGGCGCTGTACTCCTAATTATTCGTTTCTTGGTGGAATAGACTGGAAATGTCATGAACTGAAGATCCTGTTTCTTGTCTTTTTAATAGAATCTCTTAACGTTAAATATGTTAAAAACTTTTTTTTTCCTTTTCAGTTAGTAAAACAGCTTTTAAATTATTTAGGTTTCTTTTAAAATTTATAAAGTGTTGTGATTTTTTCCCTCTGTTTTCTAAACAAAAATTTTCTAACTCCTACGCTCTTAAAAATTAAAATTTGTTCCCGTTACATATTGTTTGTCAACCGAAATCTATTAAAAATTTAATTTAAAATCGGAATTAATTAAATAATTCATAAGGGATTAAAGAATATTAAATATTTAGAAAAAGACTGGTTTGTGTTCTAAAAAAAGAAAGACAAAAATATAAATATGAAATAAAATTATATTACCTAAGACAATAATCGTAATAGTCAACACCAGATAAGTTTATTTTAAAAGATTTTATCACTGTGACAAAATTTTTAAAATTAAAAAAAAAATGTTTTCAATTTAACCGTCTGTTATGCGAGAAATGTATTACATTTTTAAGATTTTTTGCATGTAATCTTCATCACCAATAAATTTTCTATACATATATTTGCTTAGAAATATTGAAATGTTTTCTTTTTAATAATTGCTTGCTTGTAAATAATTGTTTTTCTGTTATCTTAACAAAAACAAAAGACTTAAGCAACAAACTCCATTTAAAAATGTGCGTTTTATTGTTAAAAACAATAAAAAAGGGAAAAATAACTTTCTTGGTGACCTCCTCTTTTTTTTTTAAATTACAATCAAATGAAAAACGCCCCTTTTCTAAAAAAAGAAGAAAACATCTTAGAAAGTAAACTTTTATTTTAAATGAATGATGCCCAAGGCAAATATTTTATTTTTTTTTATTTTATTTGCAAATTAATATTATATTGACAAGAGAAAAAAAATCAAAAGTGAAATCACAATTTTGTAAATGCGTTAACAGTGAGACATAAAATTGAAAGAACAAAAATCCTGTGAATATTTTGTTGGTCGAAGGTCAATTATTTTTTGTTTTTTATTTATTTTTATGATGATATGATGGTTTCGTATAGATTTTTCTTTATATGCATGAATATTTTGTCTATCTATGCTCACAGTTGATTTACATGGCTTTAGGCTTTTAAAAATGTTAATCCATATGATTCCAATAACCTGGGTATTATTTGATTTCTCTTCTTAACAGGATTTTTCGCCATGAAGTTGTTGTGTAGCAGTTGACAGCAAGTATTTGTTGTACACAATGCGGCATTTAACTATTTTTGTGTTAACTTAAAAAACAGCGCAGTTTTTTTGCTATTCCCGCTTCAGTATAGAAGCTTCAACGCAGTTAGAAAGGCTGCTATTGGTTTCACCATTTGAACTGCATGAATGGCGTTGTTGGTTTATTTGCCGCATTTCAATCATCTTATGCAACCGACCTATATATTGTGTGTCAATGGGCATCGGAATAATACACTCCTACTTTATCTTACTACACATCTCAATACAAGTGTATAGTTGAGGTTATTGAATTTCTGCTGTAAGTCGAGAATCATCACTGCCTAATTTTCTTTCTAATATTTCATATACTGCTACGAAACGCTCTGTTTTTATTGTTATGAAATGAATGATTTCGTTCTTGTTCTTGCCTTCCCATAAAAAATAAATACAAATGTATTTTATAATTTAGAGCAGTTCTGACAATAAAAACTGTAAGTGTTTTTTCTTTGCTGTGCCATATAGTATTTACAGTACAAGTTTTGTTTGATTTTAATTAAGAAATTGAATACTTCAAAATGGATTTAAATCCAGCAAAGTAATAAAACCCGGTTGTTGGTTTGTTAATATTAAACGCCACCAAAAAATAACCATTTAAGCTGCTCCTAAGTGTTAAACCCTACCCGTACAAAAAAAAAAAACAAAAAACAAAAAATCAAATGAATCTCAAACCATCAAATAAAAGTGATGTGTGGCTAACGATTGAAGCTTGAATCTGAATCTAAATAAGCAATTTAAATTATTTTTAAAATCTTATTTAATGCATTCAAAAGCAAAAAAAAAAAGTAAAAACAACAAAACAACACAAAACAAAAATTAAATTTAACAAAACAAAAAAAAAAAAAATCAGAAAAAAATTGTATATTTTTTAAGCTTTAAAAACTAAATGCGTCGTTTTTTCTTATTTATTTGACTACTATTGAACCGATTTAATTTTGTGGTTGTTATTATATTATTGACCATAAGTCTTAATCGTGACCAGCATCATGTGGTATGTTGAGGTTTTTATTAAACACAATGAAAGAAAACAAAAAATAAAAAAAATAATTTCATAAAAAAACTAATAAAGAAATAAATTACCATGAAACATAGGTGATCAAAGAAACTTATCATTGCGTCCGGCAAAATTACAAACGAAAAAAATCACTTTTAATTTTAAACGTTTTGGCTTAAGGAGACATTATATGAACGAATATGTTGCAATATCCTTAACATTGAGATAATTTTGTACTTCTAATTGTATAAAATTTATTTTCAAATGCGAGTAATAATTAAAGTTTGATACACATTTGATTAGATTATGATCTTAATTGTGGATGCGTGCTTATTATTTTAACACTTTACGAAATATGTACTAGAAATGCCAATGACTAAAATCGCATTTGATTGTATTGTATGAAACCTGAGGGCTATTTTTAAATTATTATTTTTGGTATTTCGGTGTTTTTGCTTATTTTTTAAATGACTTTTGATGAATTTTAAAAAAATAAACTCTACACCTAATTATTTATACCCTCATATTTGATGAATTAGGAAAGAGCAAATTAAAAATTAAATTATTAAAGAATACTGGTAAAAATATTTAGATGATGTGGTTTTAACCATTTGCATTTTATTTTTTTTATTAAAATTAGAGTTGGTATGCAAATAGTTTCATTTAAAATTCTTTTATTCAAAGGAATAGTCTGGGCTACAAACATTTCTCTTTACAAACAAGCAAACCCATATTTGATAGTGAATGTGACTCAAACCATGAATGGTGCTCTTATTGTTATACAAGTTGGTGACAAGAGATATATGTATAAAAACTAAGCTGAAAAGAGTGCAGAGACGATTGGAGTATTCCACTTTCAATATAACTCATAACTTATTACCAGTTAACATGTGAATTTCTATTTCTTCTTTGATCGGAAAGAATGACATAATGAGTTCTTACGAGTTTTGTTGCAGGAATAGTTTCAATATGAAATCCGTTGTTGGGAGCGGTCTTTTATCCTTTTTTTGTGTTTCTCCGACTGGGGTATTTGCAATTCTGCAAACTTTGAAGATTCTGAATTTGAGTCTAGAATTAGAGTTTTATTTGATAATCAGTCTAACATTAAGGCCCTGATGTTGCTCAATACCAACTCGGCTTTGGTCCTTCGCTGAAGCTTCTTAGTAATGACTGTCTTTGATCTAAATTGAGCGCCATGGGGGAATACAGAGGAATTGAACGGCGAGTAAACTCGCTAAAAGGGCCCCTGCTTGAGAAGAATCCATTACTATCTGCTCTGATAAATAGTGTCCTTTCGGTTATCAAAGGGAAAATCTTTAAATCTTTTCATGGAGAAGTGTAGGACAGACGAAGATCCATCACCTCTCGTCGTGGCTGTACAACTCTGTTGTTGAGGGATAACTGGGACAGGATAATGAAACTTCTAGTGACCTTTAGACACTCTTTATTAGGACTGTAAAAGAGGTGTAAAGAGTCTCTAGTTGACCGATACATACACTGAAAAATATATTACTTCTGACAGGGAAACTACTTTTTCCTCGATTGTACAGCTCTAACGTTCGATGTTTTTTAGGATGTCGTTTTTCGATGGTTTGCAGATAGTTGGCATCTTCGTTCTCTTCTGACAAATATACAGCTTAGGTTGTCTGTAGTTCTCTTGCTGCTTGAGTGTTTTATTAGACTCATGAATATCAAACCCGTTGCTCTGTGCTCTTGATAAACTGGTAAAATAACCTAAGCCGAGTTAATATTTTATTATATTTAGAAATGCAAAGAATAAACTGTTCTACTAGATTTTCTTGGTTAAAAACTATAGAGGTAATCATTCTTCGTTGCAGACACACTTGCAAGTTTAGCCAACATAGAAAACCAGTTCAAACAACAACCAAATATAGGCAGATAGGTTTCGGTTTTCTATGTTTAGAGGAATTTGCAATGGAAATTGATTAATACTAATACTTGTACATTTACCTACAGAAAGTTTTTAATTGTTAAGTATTTGGTTTTTTTATAGGGTTAACTATTTCGATTGTGTAGAATATGGGCCAAGTTATGATTTCTTTTGTTTAATGTGCACACTTGTTTACGGATTTATTTTTAATTTTTCCCAGAAATAAAGTTATTGTAGAAATCACACAATAATCAATTAATAATCAAATCAATTTAATTAATTTTTTTTTTTACAAATTCAATTCAAATTGAAAAGACTTTTAATAAAATAAAAAATAAAAAGTTTTCATTTCTTTTCTCTACATTAAACAAACAAAAGGTTAAAAATCATTTAAAATGTATCGCAAGGTTTTAATTAGCCGGCAAGGCTATGCAGCAATTGCTAAATTCACCAAAAATTTTGAATAAAATTGTTTCGACCATTGCTTTTCAATTTAATTTTGTATTTTTTTTTTTGCAAATCTAAGTACTACAATAAAACTAATGATGTTTAAGACTTTTATTTTGCAACTTTTTTTTATTTTCTTTTAGCAGTTATATATCGAACAATAGCCAACAGTAGTCCGTTTAGTAGAGTGGCTGAGTAGCAAACAATGGGCGGGTGGTCAAGTAAATGTTATCAATGAGTAATAATGACTTGCATGCAATATTTGATCATTTCAATTTAAAATGCGATTGTTTGTTTGATGTTTACAGTAAAGAAGAGGAAAATAATACGGTGTGATCAGAGTAAAAACTCAAGCGAACACACATGATGAAATCAAATTAAAATATACAGTGACACCAACACATAATCGGACAAGAGGGTGATTATTGCAGATGTGCTCTAAATAAAAACAAAATAAATTATATTGGTATTGTTCTTTTCGATTGTATTTAGACTTCACATATGTACTCCTATATCTAAGGATAACAACGATAATAAAAACTATAAATATTAAAGGACAAATAAATAATTCAATGAATAAAAAATTTTCTCGTATTACGAAAGTTTTCCACGAAACTCAATCGGAAATATTTTATAATCTGTAAATAGACTTGTTACTAGTCTCGTCGAAACTACTAAAGTAAAATATTTGAGCCTAGAAAACTCTAGGGAATCAGCTATGAAGAAGTATTATCTGAAGTATTCGAAACTTGGGCAAGTGTATTTCTGCCTACGCTAGAAATAAAAGACAAATAGTAAGAGATTGGGTAAATTTTAATGAAATTGTTTTTTATTTCATAGCTTCTAATATTCTAAAATTTGTTTATACTGTCTGTCGTGTTCCATATTGATGGGTGTAGTGCTCTCGGGTTATATGGGGTAAACCTCGTGGTTCTGGGTTGTCTAGTACTTCAAGCAGGAAGAGGATGTCTCTATGTGAGTACCCTTAGGGTCTGACCAGGAACACCTGAACCTAGTACCATAAATATCAGTATTGTCCTAAGGTTCTTGTGTGCTAGATTCATTGTCTATTGGTTTGAGTGTGACTCTTCGGCGAGTCACGTGGTGTCTCTGTTTAAAGACTGAATCAGCACCTAAGCACCATTAGGAAAATTTTTTTTGAGCCCAATACTCAGGGGTAAACCCCTACTAATTGCTTTGCATTGTATTGGAATTTTTTGTACTTGGAAACGACAGTACATATATTATTATTTCTTACATTATTATTAAGCGCCTTAGGAATGAGACAAATTTCTGTGAATTGATCATTCAAAGGCCAGTGTTATACCTTCACCCTTGACTGATCAACAGCAATTGCTTCCTCGTTGCATGTTAATTATGCGGTGAGTGCCTTCGCTAAATAGGTTTAGTAGGTTTAGCTGTTATCTGCTACTTCCCAATAGGTGGCGCTTTTCTCGTGGTCATTTGTTTTTTGTAAACATAGGTTAAGGTGGAATAAAGTGGAATGTCGGGGAGCGACATCTTTGTTGATGATCATTTTGGATGGGGAAGGGGGTGGCGGAGGAACCTCTTATTTTTAGATTATAATTTTGAAAAAAGCCTAAACTAGCTTTTCCATTTTTTTACCTTTTCTGGGATTTGAACCTGGGCCATTTGAATTTTTGTGCGAGCGCTCTAACCACGCACCCCCCATATATAATTTACACTGTTTTATATTAACCCGCATCCGCATTGATTTTTTAAGGTTTATGCTACTAAGGATAATGAATTTATAAACTTTTACCTCTCCTGTGTAAAATAAAAACAAAACTTGTGTACGCTTTATATATATATAAATGAAAGTATACACAAAGTACAGTATTTCCCTCGTTCCCCTTTTTAACCAACAAAACATATATTGGGTTTACAGGTACTTTTTATTTTGCATTGTTCACAGCACATTTGCTTTAGCCTTACTATTGTCCGATTATGCTTTGGAGTCACTGTTTCATATTTTCAACTTGAAGGGAATCCATTTTTTTTTCTTTTGAATTATTTTTATTTAAGCCATGACTTGCCTAATATACAGAACAAAGAAATAAATATTGTTTCTAAATTTTCAAGCAAAATATTTTGCCAACATCCATAACAAATTTTTGCTTTTTGCTGTGTAATACTTAAATTGGCCCAATTTTATTTTAAGTAAGGGAAGGTAAAGGTCTTATTTAAAACAGCCACACAATGTTTTTTTTTTTACAGAAATTAATAAAAAAAAAGCGTGTACAAAAATACTTTCGTTTTTAATTTTACTTAAATGTTAATTAATTTACTTGTATTTTTCTTTATGATTAAATACAAGTTTTAAGACTTGTTGGCAAATTAATTATTTGTCTCATGGGTGTTTATTTAATTAATATTTTTTTATAATTTATTCTTATGAATTCATTATTATTGTTATTAATTTTTGGTTTTATTAAAGGAATTATTACTTTTTATAGGATTAACAAGATGTGAATAAGAAACAACAATAAAATATTAATCAGCGTATAATAATTTCTAAAAATAAACGATTTTGTTAAACTGTTAGAAAGATACCTCAATTTGTATCCTCTTTTAAGCTCTTAAAATATCATTAATTTCGTTTTAATTTCAAAAACCATATAATAATTAATTTACCAGTTTAAGAGAGTTTTAACTAAATACAGCTGATGTGGCAGATGTTCCAGTAGTCCAATGAATGTGCAAACAAATTGTGAACTGAAATTGCATTTTTTTTATTGTAACAAACAAACCATTAAGAAATTAATCATCATTTTTATTTAAATTATTTTAACTAAATTAAAAACAAAAATACATATAAAAAATATATAAACTTTTTTTAAAAGCAATTAAAATCATAATTAAAATTTTGAACTTTTGAAAAAGAGCTGTAAATTTTTTATATTCGTTCCACGGTAAAATTAGAACAATAAACCTTGAGTTTCTTTTAAATTTATGTGTCGCATTTGAGCAGAATCTTTGTTTTAAGTTAAAATTAAAGAAACTCAAAGAAATTCCGGCAATATTTTAGAAATATTTAATAATATCTTCCGAATGATAGTGGGCGATCAGAGAAGAAAAGTAGTGGAATAACGTGCAACCATTTATTTACCCAGTTGGCTCTGTTTCCAAGACATCCTCGAGGATGAGTGCACGACAATAGAGTATCCTGCACGATGTATAGACGACAGCTAAAACAGTTCGTCAGCGACATTTAGAAAACAAATGTCGCAAAAACCGTGCACAACTGAGAGAGCGGCAAAGACAATGTCGTGCACGACGATTGAACCAACTGGGCACTTAGGGGTGCATTTTTATATATGTGTGTATGTATGTGGGACCAGTACATACCACTAGGAGTGGCAACACTTATTACACACAATACTATTTATTACAACTCAGCATTAATTTAATAATACAACCCTTTGGCAATACAACTCTACGAACCAAGAAAATCCAAACTTAGTATTGACGAGTAGTTTTTAAAGATTGACACTTGTAGCTCAACCGGTAAAGAATAAACATTGTATACATATAAATATAATACAAAAGCTCTGGGAGGAACTAATTGTCATGAACAAGTTTCTTAAGTCTGTCGTTCGGAGTCGACTTTAAACTGTATGTCCCGGTACTTATGGAGAAGCTAGGCCGTAACCCTGACACAGGATTGTAATGGCCAATTATGTATGTATGTACATATGTATGTATGTAATACATACATATATTTTTTTAATTTTGCAAAACAAGACATGGCCGGAATTACGTACAAAACTATACATCTGTAGCGAACTCTTCATGCTAAATCGTGCCTGTTCGTGTCGCGAAAACGACACATGATACACGTCTATCCCTAGTTTGAACGCACCTGCTGTAATGCATAAATTAAACAACAAATACAAGTGTAGCATAAGAAAAGTAGTGTTTGTTGTACATTTGCTGTTCACAGCCGAGTATTAAGAAATAATGCTCATATTGTTGGTGTTGAAAAGTGCGACTGTCAGTTGGCCTTCGAGCTGTTGTTCGATTATATCCTAAGGAATCTGATAAAGTTACAAATTTATAAAGACAAATCACTAACAATTCACACCAGGAGGCCTAATTTATTTGATTAAAGAAAAATAAATGGAAAAGATATGATGCTCATAAAGTTTTTGCTACAATTTTAATAATAAAAAGAAAATGATGTAAATATACCCTAAAATATTTACATATTTTTGTAATGAATTTTGTAATAAAAATTTAAATTTATTTAGTTTGTATTCCCTTATACTATTACTGGCATATAAGAATACTTCTCAAAATATTAATTTACATTTATAGAACATTACAAATATACTTATTTGTTAATTGTATAAAATTATTTCATACAAATTAATCATTTACAATGATTTAATTTGGAACTGTTACCATTTGCTTAGTTTTGCAAATATTTTTACAATTTACCCGTAAAGAATAAACGATTTCATATAAATGGCTTGGCGTTTAAGGCAATTTACAAAACAAATTGTTTCTTTTTCTTAAAAAAAAGTGTTACATTTTGTGTTTTTTCTTGCTTTTTTGATTTTTTTTTACAAAACACGGAAGTTTCAGAATAACACACCTGAAGTGTTTTTATATTTAAAATTTAAAAAAAAAGTTTTTTTTTAACTAAAACCTAGTTTTGATATAAAACAAGTATTTGAAAATTAGAGCCAATCAACTCGTTAATTTTATGCCCTACAACACAGTACAATACAATTATTAAAATTACTTGAATTATTTACGAGTATCAGTATTAAATATTTAACGAATTCCAGCAAAGATGAAAAATGAAAAAGTTAGTTTGCTGTTTTTTTCAAAATTATAATTTAAAAATAAGAGGTGCCCCCTTTAAGTAACCTCTACCTGACGTTCCATTCTATTCCACCTTAACCTTCGACAACGAAAAATTAATTATCAGGAGAAAAGTGCTACCTATTGGGAAGTAGCAGATAACAGCTAAAAACCTACTTAGCGAAGGCACTCACCGCAATCAACATGCAACGATGGAGCAATTGCTGTTGATAATTCAAGGGTGAAGGTATAACACTGGCTTTTGAATGATCAATTCACAGCAATTTGTCTCATTCCTAAGGCGCTTAATAATACAAGAAAACAAAAATATATGTTCTGTTGTCATAATGTACTGTCCTTTCCACGAAAATTCCAATACAAAATTCAATGCAAATTTCACTTTTTTCAGGATTTTCTCTGTTATGTCTTCGTTGTAAGGAGGAGCTGAAGCTCCTTGGGGATGCTTGTGGCATAACCTTAGTCTGGGTTCCAGGTTATAGGGATAGCATAGGAAATGAGAAGGCGGATGAGCTTGCTAGGAGCGCCTCAGTCCTCGTCCAGACTTATAGCGGTGTATACAGGTCACTGGCTGATCGGTATACACGCAGAGAGGATAAGGCCTGCCCTTTAATTCGCACTGCAGAAGTTGCGGGAATACTTCTGAAAGGGAGACTATAGATCATTTTCTTTGTTATTACACAGGTCTGACTGTCAGACGTTTGAAGTTTTTTGGGGGCCTTTTTTGATAGCTTGGCGCATTGAGCGAACTTAGACCCCCTTGCTTTACTTCACTTTATAGACAGCTCTGGTTGGCTGTAGTTCTTTTCATATTTCACGTATTTGACCTACCTACCTACCTCTGTTAGGTCGCTTAATATTGGACTGAGTTTATTTGCATAGACTTATTTGTGACAAATTTCATCTCATCTACACTAAATGTGAAGCCTACTACTACATACCTAAATAAAGATATTGGAATGCTAAATTTTTAAATGTGAATTTCATTGACAAATAATTCGTAATTTATTAGGAGTATATAAAATGGGGTGTGTTCAGAGACCGGGTTAGAAATGATATCTGTATCTGATATTGTAGAAATAAATTATTTGAAAGCTATGAAAACTTTATATATATATAGTGCATTCCAATTTAGAGCATAGGAAACGGATATACACATGCGGTCTACTACTTTATTATCGTACAAGATTTGCACAAAATTAAAAAATTTCCTTTCTTAAAGAAAAAGAAAAAACTCCAAGGCTGTTATCACTTACGTTGCCCCAGTGTAGGGGTATAATTAACAAACAAATAAATATTTTTTTAATTGGCAAATCTTAGACTCGCTTGTAAAAATTCTTATACGCCTCAGTAACTGTAGCAAAACAGCGTGTGTATAACCTGGGGGTAAAGACAAAAGACCATAAAGAAGACAATAATGATGACGATAATGATGATGAAAATATATTTAACGAATAAAACCACAACCAGTCAACACATAAATAATTTTTTCTTTTTTATTTCTTTAAATTACTTGCGTATGAATATGGTTTTTCTTTGTTTTGGCTTTTGAACGTTTTTGCTTCTGTTGCTGTGCCTATAACAGTCATATAGAGACGACCTTGTCGATGGTCAATTCAACGTCATCTTCAGGCTTGTGCCCTCTATGGCTCTTGTGTGGTTGATGTTTTGAAAGTTTATATTAAATATAAAAGAAGTGATTCAGTACTACACTCTTATTTAAAGTGGTCTTTTGTAAAAAAAGAAACGTTCATGTTTTCCTATTTAATTTCTAAAAAATAACATTCAGGTAAAGATAATTTAAAAGAATGTAATCATTGTTTTGTGAATATAAAATTTTCATAATTTTAATTTTTTTTTTAATTTCATTTATTTTTTGTATACTTTTAAACTGATTTCTTATTCATTAATACACGTACAAATTACGAAAATATACCTCAACATGCCGTTTAAAGGTATAAAAATATAATAAAAATAACGCTAGGATTTTATTTTATTTTAGAATAGAACAGAGTGTATGCTTGTTGTTCCATGGAAAAAATTCCTACACTCATACAATTACTTTTTCATGTGTTTTTAAAAATATGTTCGGGTTTTTACACCATTAATGCAAAGGGAATACATAGAATTGAAAAGAAAAATAAAAAAAAATATAAATAAAAATTGATTTATTGTTAGCGGCAGATTTATTTAAAAAAAAGATAACTGCGTATATAAATTCAAAGATTAAAATTAGTGTTAATAAAGAGGTAGGAATATAAATTTCTTTTCTCTTTTGATTTTTGACATTTTTAATAAAGCATACGACGATACAAAAAAAAAAAAAAAAAAAGAAAAAGAATTTTAATGAAAAACAAACAGAACAAATTATATAAAAACATTTTTGATTTCAGTTCCACAAAGAAAAAATGTTATTTTATTTACATTGTACTATTGTTTAGAGCGCCCCTGAGGTCTAGTGGGTAATATGCTATACTGCTAGTGCGAGAGATGTGCCTGCGATTCCCTCAATACCCTGTTCTACAACATTACACCGGGCTTTTGGTTTTTGTCCCTCTGCTTCTTATAACTAATTAGAATATAAGTTAATATTTGCCGAATTCACAAGACCCTTGTATCGTTGTTTCGATGTTTTAGACTAAATGCTTGTTGTTGGTAATTTTCATAAAAAAATTTTATACACTCATACAATTGTTTTTCATGTGTTTTTAAAAAGTTGTATTGGTTTCTATTCTGTTAATGTAAAGTGAATGCTTATTATTGAAAAAAATACAAAAAAAAATTTAAAAACGAAGTACATATATAAATATGGAAAAGAAATTAAAGTTGATAAAGTGATAAAAATATATATTAAAGAGACATTTATTTATTTGTGAATAGTGCCTTGCTTCTTCTTATGTGATTTTTGACGTTTTCGATACAACGTACATGAATACAGTGACACACTAGGTGTTCACAAGCAATTGTATTGTAATTTAGTAAATATGTACATAAATTATACTATCGTTTAAAACAAATAACATATTGTATTTTTAGGCGTTCTTAAAATTTTTCTTATTTATTTATTTTTACTTACTTAATAAATTAATTTAAAGCTATTACAGAGCATTCACGGTAACAAGAATACCATCTAATGTGAACAAGAGTTTTGATACCACACATAAAGCGTTATTTTACTAGATTTTAGGTTGTGCTTAGATTGCCAATGTTCCTTGTGTTAATAGTTCTACTGAAATCACTGATATTTGGCAGAACGAAAAGATACACTGCCGACATTCCTGTGGAAAAAATTACCCTGATAATTGCATTGTACAATAAGTGAATTGAAACCTTTAAAAAGACATTGCAGTGAGCAGGAGATGGAATAGTGGATCAAAGGGATATCAGTATACTTAAACTTATAAGCGATAAAGCAGTATTCCAGCAATTACATACATACATACATAACTGGCCTTTACAACCCTGTGTCAGGATTACGGCCTAGCTTCTCGCAGCACTCATGTTGTGTGTGTCAATTTTTTTATTCATGAGTACCGGGACCTACAGTTTAATGTCGACTCCGAACGACAGACTTGAGAAGCTTGTTCATGACAATTAGTTACTCTCAGAGCTTTTGCCAGAAGACTGCTGGGAGGTAGTCGCCGAAAGAAATATTTTTTTCATATTTCTTTTTTTGAAGATGTCAGAGCCTGGAGTCGAACCCAGGGCCCATGTCTTAGTAAGCCAACACACTAACCACTAGACCACGGCGACTACAATTAGAAAAGAAAAATAAGTAGAAAAAAGAGGGAATTTCTTTTTCAAAAGGTATTTTCTCGTGATCATATTTCTTTTTTTTAGTTTTATATTTAATTAATTCAAATAACAATAAAAGAATTTACTTCTAAGCGTGTAAAACACAATCGCTAAAGTGAACAATATAAAAATCTATATTTTCGATCCATCGTATTGATTTCATTTGGAATTAAAAACAATTAAATAAAAGTTTTGTTCCGTAATTATATACCTTAATGGGGCCAATTAAATTCGATTAAATGTTTTTAGATTGTTTCCATTATGGCAAGGAAACAAAAATCTCAATAAAAGGGGAAAATGACATCCGTGGTTGAAATATACAACAGCCGAAGTGAAAATTTTTTCGATACCAGCTATGGGAGTCTCTTTGTTACCTGTACATATTCAAAACAACTATTTTAACTTGCACTTTTCACTATAAATCGTATAGTGAAATTATATTTTTTCTACATAGTTTGTACTGATTTAGTCGAATGTATGGCTTTAGCAGATGAAAATTATGTTGGGCATACACACATTAACACAGCGGTTTATGTTTAAAAAGTATTCTGGCCGTTTCAAATTTCAAACACATTGTTGCCCATCTGTGACTGATAACAACAATATTAAAAGTCATTCAATTATTTAGTTATATGCTACTTATAACAAAATATGCAAAAATATGATTTTTTATTTGTTGCCATAAGTCATACAACTTATTGATTCATAAAAATATATCTTTTTAAGACACATTTTGTTGTTTTTTGTTTTGCGTTTTATAAAGAAGAAATCGTAATTTTTTAACTGTTAAAAGTAGTAAAAACCTTAATATTGTTCTCGAATAAAATATTTATATATTTCTAATAAAAATAATAACTCTTAAAGTGGCAATAATCTCATAAAGCTATTTTTAAAATTAAATTTCATATTTCTTTAATATATTCCTGCTATTTTTTTTAAGCAAAATTATTATTAATATTTAGTAATTAAAAAAATAATACATGAGGATTTCATTTTTCTTTAATATATTCCTGCTATTTCTTTTTTTCAAGCAAAATTTTTATTAATATTTAGTAATTAAAAAAAATAATACATGAGGATTAGCCAAAAACTTATGCTTTTTTCCAAAAATTCTTTTGTGATATTTGAAACAAGTTT
The DNA here is from genome assembly GCA_963576795.1 of Metopia argyrocephala. Classification (NCBI taxonomy): domain Eukaryota; kingdom Metazoa; phylum Arthropoda; class Insecta; order Diptera; family Sarcophagidae; genus Metopia; species Metopia argyrocephala. Next base: position 203,713,724 of record OY756208.1, on the reverse strand, counting down.
TTGCTCATATTATTTTATATTTATTTTTAATTTATTATTTACATGCATATGTATGTATGTACACATATGGAGGCGAGCCATAATATAACACCATAAAAAAACAATTTTTCAACATATTATTTGTGTGCATGTGTATGCTGCTGTATAAGAAAGTAAATTAATTTTTATATTTCAAATTAGCAAAGAATGTGATTTTGAATTAAATGTTACGATTTAATAGCTGGGATTCTTAAACTAAAACACTATATTATTAATTGGTTTCGTAATATAATTTTAAAGCGTTATTAATAAAAAAACTGGATATTTTTTATATACAAAATATCTATAAGAATTTTGTTTTAAATAAAAAATAAATTAACAATTAATAAAAATCAAAAATAAATTTAAAATAAAATTATAGTTTTTTATTTAAATATAAAAACAAAAGCAAAAAAGAGGCATCAGCCGAAAAAAACCTACAACTTTTACGAGACAAAACAACAAATATATAAAAAAAGAAGAAAAAAAAAATTTGAGGCCTATTAAGCAAACCTGTCCCATAAAAACTAAAAAAAAGTCAATTGGCAGAAACGTGTCTTCAACATATTTGTTTTTTTAATTCCCTCATCTTATTTGGTTTTTCATGATATAGAAATAAAGATATTAAAAACAAAAACAAACAAAAATTACAAATTAGTTACCATATAAATATAATAATCCAATTTGATTTTTAAATTTGTTACTAAACCAAATAATATATAATCGTAAAATACCATAAAAGTATATTATTTATTTTAAAAGACCCTTAAAGTGTCTCATGGCAGCGACTGTTTTCACACAAAATAAGCGGTTTTAATACTCATACATAATGAAGTGTGTCCCAAAATTTAATTTTTTGTTTTAAATTTAAACGCCCTTGGAGAAAATGCTCCGCGAATATTTGTGAAAAGAAAGGTAAAAAAATTCAGACTAAACTCTTTAAGGGAGAGAATATTAAGACATTTTCTGTAAAATAACTTTAATCAGTATCATTATTATGCATGAATCATATTAAATTACAATATATGCATCATATCATTTTAGCCTTTGTTGTTGCATATCTTGCGGTTGCAAGAGGTGCCGTTACCGTTGTAATAAAAGCCAAAAGCCACAATTTAGCACCATAAAAATTCTGAAAAAAATTGATTGAGAGAAAAAAAATGACAACAGAAAAATAAATTAACTCTATAAAGATATTTCATATCACAAAGTAATTATTTCTTAAAAGTAAAAACAATAAAAAATCATATTACAAAAATTGTGGTAAAACTTGTGAGGTTTTGTTTTTAAATAATACTTTTCAATAATCTTTAAAAAAAATGTAAAAAAAAAAAAAAATTATTAAAAAATAAAAATTTATTAAAAAATAAATTGTAAACACGGTTATAAGTTATTTTTTGTATTTTTCCTTTTGTCTATAATCACGTTTAAAATACAAGTAATTAAAAAAAAGAAACTAAAAAAAATTTTAGTAGTCTATATAACATATTCAGGCCCATTATTACAACTCGCCGTTAGTTAAAGACAGGATTTTATAAGACCGATAAATCGCTTTTTGTTATTACAAATAATTTTTAATCTAAAGTGACCGATAAATTTATTGGGAAGATTGCCTTACCTTTAGGTTAAAGTTAACTTGTAATAACAAAAAGCAATTTATCGGTCTTATAAAATCCTGCCTTTACCTAACGGCAAGTTGTAATAATGGGCCTCAGTCTTCAAATATGAAAACAAAATACAGTCTGGGGGGAAATGTATGGACTTGATAGCAATTCGTAACGTGAACGCTCATGCATTGCCATGCTCCATAGCTCTTTTATTCAGAATTCCATCTCCAATTAAAGCCTAATGTTATAATTCATCACAGCTTAAGTAGTTTCCCAGTTATATGCATTTCTTAAGGTAGGAGTGGCGGCCCGCCCATTTTTTTAAGACCAATACTCAGTATAGAAATATATGTAGATGGTAAGACCTTTATCAATGGCACAAGTTGCTGTCAATTTGATCACTCAAAGGCCAGTGTTATACCTTCACCCTTGAATGATCAACAGCAATTGTCACCGACAGAGGTGGATGTTGATAACAGCTAGAAGGTGGCGTTGTACTCCTGATCAATCGTTTCTGTTGAAATAGACTGGAGATGTCAGAGAGCGGTTTTTTGATGATGGTCTTGGGGGTTTGAACTTTGGTCGTTTGAGTTTCTGTGCAAGCGCTCTAACAGCCAGCTTAGTCAGTTGATTGTCCCACGTATTTTATTTAAACTAAATACAGTAATTTTCCATATCAATAAATAAACTATTTTGTTAACTTATGATGTCAGTGATTAATTCATAAAATATATTAATTACTTATTTTTCTTTTTCTTTTTAAATATTTTAGTTTTATTTATATCGTCTCGGATTATAATGTCAATACAATTAATACGTTTTTGGTTGGAAATAATTAATTAAAGACGACGTGCTTATATTTATTAATATGAATTGCAATTGTGAATGTGCATATGTATGTATAGATACATATATTTGTGCATTAATTTTAATTTTTTTTTATAAACAATAAGTATATATAAATATTCAAAAAAAAATGGAACTACTTTTTATTCACACAAATAGTTTTATTTTTTGTTTCTTTCTATTTTTATGATTGTGTGATTATTATTTTTTATATATTTCTTTTTTTTATGTAGAAAATAAATTTTTAAATAGTTTGTTCATATCTAAAATTAACCATTTGCTTATATTTGTGTTTAACCAATTATTATTTGAAAATAAATTCATAAGTAAGTTAGAAGTAAAACGAATTTTTTAATTTTTTTTTTATTTTTACGTTTAATTTTTGTCCATATTTCTTAAAACAAAAGGTTAACAAACATGGAATAATAAAAACTAATATTCAATTACTTCTTTTATTAAATTTTAAAAACCAAATGGCACAATATGAGAACACTATGCTTATGTTTGTTGTCTCATAAATGTTAACACAAAGTCGGCCTGCTATTCGGTGGCATGAAATAAGTTGCCCATTTAATAAGTTCTTGAAACAACATGTACAGAGGGCAAACACAACGACTTTGACGAGTTATTTCATTTATTATAAATAAAATAAATCCATAAAAAATTAAATGAAATAAAGGCCTAAAAAATTGTGTTCAAGAATTACAATCGCGGGTTCGCTGTGTAAAACTGTATGGGAGGGTCGTGGTATAGTGGTTAGAGTGCGTGTACAGAAATTGAAATGACCGAGTCCCAGCGAAGGAGAAAAAATAAAAAAATAAAATTTGCTGTTTTTCTAAAATTATAATTTAAAAATAAGAGGTTCCCCCCTCCCCCCTACAGAAGCCATTTTCAAGAAACCCCTCCTTGATATTTCCAGTCTATTCCACAGGAAGCGAATTATCAGCAGGACAGCGCCACCATCTGGGAAGATGCTAACCTACATAAAAGATGCTAACCACTCACATTCAACATCCAAATGGGGCAATTGCTGTTGATCCTTCAAAGGTGAAGGTATAACACTGGCCTTTGAGTGTCCAGCAATTTGTCCCATTGACATAAGGCGCTTAACATCTGTCTATCTATTTCTATATATTCAATATTCCAATGCAATGCACTGCATTTAGTAGGGGTTTACCCCTGGGTATTGGTCTTAAATAAAAAAATATATAAAAAATTTAACACTGTGAGGCCGAGTGATGAGTATATTGCATATCCTATATAATAATGTTTTTATACATTGCATCTGACCAGAAAACGAAATTAAGGAAACATTTTTTAAATAAAAACAAGAGTACACAGGGAAGGCGTGTGTTTTATTGTCCTACTTGGTTTCGTTGTGAAGCTTAATTTATTTTCATTACTTCATCTACTTGCTGCCACAGTCAAACTATCAAACAAAAACTCCATAGAGGATGTTCAATATCATTCTTATGCCGAAGTTGTACAATCAAAGGAGGTTGCATGTAGAGAAGAAAGCTTGTGTTGTTTACCCATGCAAATTGATGTTTTGCAGAAAATGGGATCAAACCAGGAATGGTGATATCACTACACAACGTGGCGGTTTTACCAATTTTGACCTATGGGTGGTTGGTGAGGTGCTTAACTCTTAGTAAGGGTTATATCATAATTAATCTGGAAAGAGTACAAAAGATCATTGGAGCATGAATAACTTTTTCCCAGTGCTGGTTTTAACGTCATTCTGCACTTATTGCCTGTTGATCTTCATTCCTCTTATATACTTATTTTGAGAGAGAGAACAGGCCGAGGGAGAGTTTAATCTGAGGACGATTTCTTAGTTGCTACAGTAACATTCTGAAGCTAATTCCTCCACATTTGAGGATATTACGTACGGATCTAGTCCTCCGGCAATAGGATTTTGGGTGTGTGCCAGGACATTCTTATTTAATAGATAAGAATAGGGAACTTAAAGGGTTTGTACAGGTTTTAGTATAAGAGTCTTCACGGATGGTTGTAAGATGGAATTTGGAGTAGGCACAGGTGTTTTCTCCCAGTCTGCCAAATTTGCAGAATTCTTTAGATTACCAAATATATCTTGAGTTCTTCAAGCAAATGTGCATTCTCAGAGTATACTGAGAGTGGGAGATGCAATTGGTATAAAATTCTATAACAACAGTTTAAGTTCTGCTTTATTTCAGAGAACTTTTAGTTTCATTTCTAAAAAGTAGTTCATTGGCTCTGCTTTTTAAAAAATGTAATTAAACTTAGACCAGTTCTCATTTTTTGTTTATAATATTTCTAATATATTTAAAATGTTTTATTTGATATTTTTTTATTTCATTTCAGTATTCATTACATATGGGTTTGTATTAAACGTTTTGTCTAATTTATTATCCGGTCATTACCATCACAATTGAGGTGCTCAAAAAACGAAGACTGCTTGTTTACTATTGGCATGGCATGAAAAGGTCAAAAAAATTGTTTTGAATTTGAAAAAGGTAAAACTTTAATAAACTTTTAAAGATATTACATTTTCGACACAAATTGTTTTTTAAACATTTAAAAAAACACGTAAAACGTAAATTTCAAATAACAATTCGTTAACATGATTTTCTTTCTTATCCTACAATGTCAGTCGTATGTCTCACATCAAATTAAACCACACAAAACAAGAAAAAAAACCTAATAAACCATTAACTAATAAACTGTAGATAATTTTTTTAAATAATTTGTTTCTTTTTTTTCTTCTTTATTTGTAACCTTCAAGAAGTACGTTATAGTAATATTTACATGATTTAGTTTATTCACTCCCAAATCAAATCAAAGTCATGTAAGAAAAATAGAGCACAAAACAATAAAAAGATATTTGAAAATTAAAAAAAATATGTTTTAATTGACTTGTCTTAAGTCAAGTGTTATATTTTACCAAATTAGAAACATGTTAATACACTGGCGCTGAAATAATGTGGTTAGAGTTCTCGCATAGAAACCCAAACGACCGAAGTTCAATCCCAGCGAAGACAAAAATTATAAAATAAAAATTTGTGGTTTTTCTAAATTGTAATTTAAAAAATAAGAGGTTCCCCCCTCTAAAAAGTACGTCTTCAAGAAACCGCTCCCTGACATTTCCAGTCTATTTCACCAGAAACGAATGATGAGGAGTACAGTGCCACCTTCTGGGAAGATAACAGCTAACCTACTGAAGACGCTCACTACTCACATTTAACGTCTACCGTCAGATGAAGCAATTGCTGGTGATTAATCAAGGGTGAAGGTATCACACTGGCTCTTGGGTGGTCAAATTGACAGAAGCCTTATCAATAACATATATCTATGAAAAAAACAAAATATTTTCATATTCCAATACAATGCAATGCATGAGTAGGGGTTTACTCCTGAGTATCGGTCTTAAAAAAAATCGGTCTGCTATTTGCGCTACATATAGAAAAGTTTGTCATTTTTCTGAGCCCACCATCTATTGACTAAAGTGCCGGGTTAGGGAGACGGAGTCGAAGTTGGATTCTGAGTACCTAAAAAAAATTAGCGACTTCGACTATATAAATTGTGCAAATATTTCTTAAAATAAAAGTTCTTCGATTTTCCAATTGGAAAGCGACAGCACCGCGCTATTTAGATTGATGTTATACATTTTATATGTTTGAATAGGTTTTTATTTTCATTTATAATTATAAGAGACATTTACCCTATTAAACGAACGCCCCTAATATATTTGTAATTTTTTTTTCTAACAGGCTTAAAAACACGCTTTACTTACTCGTGTATACCTTAAAAACAAATTTTATTTGGTCATGAGTGATATGAAGACGTCTTACGTCCTTTTGTTATTTATGTTTAGAAACCGTTTTGTTTTTTGTTTTGTTTTTACATGGAAATTAATCAATAGCTTTTAAAGACAACTACCGGTTATTTTAATATATGATTGATAGGCACACAATTTTTCTTAAAATTTGAGTTAAAAACTTGAAATACGTAAAAAATTTCAAATATTTTTGTACAAAATTTAAGATCTTTTAAGGCATTTTCTTTATTTTTTTTAATTGATAACAAATTAATTAAAAATTCATAAAATTTGAATTATTTCAAGGTTAAATTAATAGGAATAATCCATTTACATATGTTATGTGCTTAGATGTGTGCCAAGAAGGGAGAGAAAAAAAAATTGATTACAAATATGAAATTTTTAATAAGTCGATGAAAGTGGCACAGAATGCATTAAAGGAAAACGATTAACATATCTAAGATATCTTTGGTGGTGTACGTTTACTCAAACAAAAAAATCCATCAAAGAAAATCATTTAATATTATGAACTTATGCTGACTTAAGCTACTCTTCCATATGATCACAATTTTATAAAAATGTTGCAATTTTAAATGAACCTTTGCACGCTCTTTAATATAATATATAAATTTTTGTTTTATATTTTTTGTTTAAAGCACTGATTATTTATCGATAAATTTTTTTATGAGCATTATCTTTTATTTATTTATATTGTTTATATATTATATTTATAATTTGATTTTAATTTTTATATTTTTGATGCTTTAATTTATTAACAAATACTGTGAGAATGTTGTAGAAATAAATTTAAATTTCATGTTCAAATTGCTTGTAAAAATCAAAGAGCTGGTTACAGCTTTAACTACTTTGTGGCACATAAATATTGTGTTACGAGTATTCAGTTTCGTACAACAACTTAATTGTATGGTTATTGCCGCTTATACATTAAATGTTGCATACAATTTATTCAAGTATGCTTATAATCATAATTCTTTTTATTTTTTGTTGTTGCTGTTGTTATTGTTGTTCTTATAAAATTCAATTTAAATTTAAATTTTAAAATTATAAATTTATATGGCAATTTACATTGAAATGTTTGTACAAATGTTATGGCTTGTTTGCAAATAAATTTGTTGGACAAAAAATGAGAAAAATTAGGAAAAAAAATTAACATTTTGTTGCTGTTTATGATTAAAATATATTTTTAAATTCAGTACGTTTTATTAAATTATTATTTAACACTTATTTAAAACTATTCTTATTTAGTTGTGGTTAACGAGCATTGAAAATGTTATTTTATAAGTTTAAAAGCATTTAAACCGATACTGAATTTTGATATACAATATAACAGTCTTATCTTGAGTAAAAAAAATCAGAACTTAGAATATAATTGATCAAAAATACTTGTAAATAATGTTGATGCATACATACATAACAGGCCTTTAAAACCCTGTGTCAGGACTACGACCTAGCTTCTCGCAGTTGTGTGTTTCAATTTTTATCCATGAGTATCGGGACCTATAGTTTAATGTCGATACCGAACGACAGACTTGATAAGCTTGTTAATGGCAGTCAGCTACTCTCAGAGCTTTTGCCAGTAGTCCGCTAAGAAGTACTTAGTAGATGAAAGAAATGTTTTTTTTTAATTTTAATTCTTTGCTTCAAGATGTCAAAGCCGGGAATTGAACCGGAGCTCTCAATGTGTAATATTAAATAAAGTTTCTAATTAACAAAGGTTTTGAAGATAGTTCCTATTTAAGACAGCAAAGACACATTTTATTGTATTCACTTCGTACAACTAAGGATTACGCTACGCCGCGGCGTAAACAAGAATTATTTTATTGTTAGGTGTACTGAAAAATATTGTTAAATGCTTACTACAGCTTAATTCATGATTTTATTTTTGAAAAAACTCTTTTAATATCAATTGCAATCCTTTACATATGCACTTGATGAATAATGTATTTCATTAACAATTAAACAATTCAACAAGATATGCTTAAAAAGTTATCTGTATCGATATGCTATAACAGCTTATAAGTCAAAAAATGGAATTTTGGAATATCTCTAAATTTGTGCAAAAATTTATCGCAATTATTTATTGCAAAATAACACCAAAGGTTCACTTTACATAATAGTTCTATCTTGCCTTCTATGCATAGACCTGATATCGACTTGTGTATATTTTCACAGCTACAAAGCTTTTACATTATTTTGAACGATAACTTTTTTTGCAAAAATTTATTTTAGTGAACGAAATGCACTTTTTCCCATGTTCTTGTCAAGTCACAAGATACGTGTATTTTAGCTATCAAATCCAAAAACTTATTGCTTCGCCTTCGTATATTCTTCAAATTTTTAAAAGTTTTAATAACTATTATCGCTTGTTTTAATTAAAAATAAAATTTCCTTTCCTTTTCTTTTTTGCAGATAAGTTTTTTTTTTGTTTTTTGTTTTAATGATAAGTTTTATTGTTGTTATTTTTGTCTGGTCATCATTCTGGTATTCTAAAAGTAATTATAATTTATTGGTTGACTTGCTTATTGCATTTGATGAAAAATCAAAGACAAAAAAAAGTAATCAAAAATTATATTTTAAAAGAAATAATCCATTAATAGAAACTTTTAATTTATTCATTTTTTTTGGTTGTTTTTTTTTTTGAGAATTAAACAACTTGTTTTATTTGGTATTCCCAATTTGAAAAAAAACAGTTGCTATTGCTATCAAATCAAAAAAATATATTTAAAAGAAACAATTAATTAAAATCTTCTATGGTTATTTCTGCTATAATAAATAAAAATTTAAAAGCTTTTTGTCAATTTTTATTTTCTAAATGTTTTTATGGAACACCATAAATTATAAGATCCTACTGAACTGGAACAGGTGATAAAAACATATATATTTGTAGCTTTTAAAATTTAACAATTTAAAGTTTACTTTCTATAACAAATACCATATTTTTACCTATATTGCTCATATCAAAGTATTATCATTAATACAAAAGAAAAAAATCTATGATCCAGCAACAATAATGGAAGCACTATATTGTTTTTTATACATTAAAGCTTCCAAATATGCTACAGGATAAGGTATTATTTTTGATTTTTTGTACTATTTGCTTACTGGTTGCAATAAATTTGCATTTCTATTGCATTTTATTGATGCGCCCGAGTCAGTGATTGTTTACAATTTCTCCCTTACAAAATAACTTACTGGTAAGCACTATTTTAGGCTTTTGTCATACAAAACAAACCATTAAATCGATCCATATGTCTTTGACATTGGCAATGGCCACGCACCTCTCAGCAGTCTTCTGGCAAAAGCTCTGAGAGTAATTAATTGACATGAACAAGCTTCTCAAGTCTGTTGTTCGGAGTCTACATTAAACTGTAGGTCTCGGTACTCATGGATAAACATTTACACACACAACATTAGTGCTGCGAGTCGTGACACAGGGTTGTAAAGGCCAGTTATGTATGTATGTATGTATGTAAAGCGCTTAATGAAAAGTAAAATTGTAAAGATAAATAATTTGATTTTACATCTAAAAATATGCACAGATCGCCCGTCTCTCTTGCTGTTGAAGTAATATAAGTCGTAACTTAGTAGATGTACTGAAAAGTGTATCTAGAATGCAATTTAAACCTGAGAATATTTTGATTGATTAGCATAAAAAACTTCTGCTGTTGTAGGCCATCTTATAAAAAATTATAATAAAATAAATGCCAAAACTATCCCGAAAAGGAAAAACTCTCGATACGTTTATGATTCTTTAAAAATTTATTATTATTTTATTCTTTTTTTATTTTTTATAAAAATTAAATATTTAATGATTGTGTAAATTTATGCAAATTTATTAGAAATTACTTATTATTACCGCCTTGATTATGCGATATGTTAAATCTATAACTACAAGCCGACAATGTGATTAAAAAATCATTTAAGGCCACAACCAGAGCTGTTAATGGTAATAAAAATGAGTTGATGCGCACTTCTGGCAATGGAAGGCAGTACCATTATTTGAATAAATTTTAGCTGAAAATAATTTGCGTTTTTATGCGAAACGAACAAATTTATTAAATAAATGACAGCTACCAGTATATCAACTGCAATAATATTTGAACAGAAGCATGTTTAGTGTGATAGAAATAAATAAAATCCATGTTGCATATGTGTGTAGTCAGTATACTAGTCACACATTAAGTTGCTTGGTTAGTTTGTCGTACAGTTAGTAAATAGTCATGCTTATTTATACTTCATGCACTCATATATAAATACATACTTATGTAGTATTTATATTAAATATGACCTGTTGCAATATTGCATTACAACAGAGACCACTTAGAAATTTGTTAACCAGCAAAAACATCTTGAATTTCGTCAGTTTCAACGTCATGTTGTGGGATGTTGTATAGCTGTTTGCATACTTTCGTGTTTAGAGAAATGTCAAGTGTAACTGTTGCCACAGCTTTTCAAGTTATTTTTGTTTCTTTCTTGTTTTTTCTTTTCTTTTCTTCCTTTATAAGTGACAAATTTTTGGCACTAAAATTTATTTCTAATACTAACGCTTGTAAGTGTAGGGGATATTTATACGTGATAGTTTAACAGTTAAAGTTCAATATTTAAAAATATTTTCGAAATCAGAAAATTATACTTATAAGTAAAATTTAAATTTTAACGTGAAACATGAAAAAAGGTAGTTGAAAATTTTCAAATGTTTTTAAAAGTTTAAGGGTATTAAGGGTTATTAATCAAATTTAGTTTATTTTGAATAAAGGCAAGTCTTTTTCCTTATTTTTTTTTTTTTTTTTTTTGCTTTCACAAAATTAAATTTTTATTTGTGATATACAATCTGAAAAAATTCTCAAAAATACTTTGCCTCATAGTGGTTCAAAATAAGGGACACACTAATATACATGTATGTATTTGGGTTTAGTTCATGAAATATAATAGAAAATAGGTAAACCCATATTTTCGAATTTTCTTTAACTCCAACTAATCATATATACATAATTGGCCATTACAACCCTGTGTCAGAGTTACGACCTAGCTTCTCGCAGAACTCATGTTTTGTGTGTTAATTTTTATCCATGAGTACCAGGACCTACAGTTTTAAGTCGACTCCGAATGACAGACTTGAGAAGCTTTTTCATGGCAATCAATTACTCCCAGAGCTTTTACCAGAAACTGCTGAGAGGTAATCGCCGAAAGAAATAATTTTTTATCCAACCAACCACATTACATAAAAGCCTTCTTCCTCAACTCCAATTCTCAACTTCTTCTTCGAAAGAATTACATTCATATGAATTCTATAATACGAACTAAGTATTATACTGGTTTGTTTGTTGATGTTGCTTCCCTAGCTGGTCGATATTTTCTGTTTTTTTTTTTTTCTTCTTTGAGGAAGTTTTTGATAAATAGTTTTATTTGTTTGTTAAAGATTAGTTACACTCATTATATACTGATGTACATATGTCATCCGTATTAGATTATAAAAATGGTAGAATTCCTACAATAAAATAATAATTCTATAATGACCATAAATGCTAAAATAGTTTTTTTTTTGCCTTCGGTGGTAGAAGTTTTTCAGTAGTCTTTCAGAAATGATTCCGAAAATTTTTTTGCGAATACTCATTTTATATTTACAAAGGAATGACACTACAACTGATAAAAATAAAGGAAATTTTGCTTTATTGCAACATATTTATTTCTTTATCAAATGACAAAATACATTGCATTGCAACAAGAATTATATGAACAGGTTTGCTGAATTAGGATACCGCTTTTATTAAAAATTGACCAAAAACGCATTCGAATGAAAATTTCTCAAACTTGTGTGTATCGATTTAAACAAAAAAAAAATAACAAAGGATTTTATACGTCTTTTCATAACATGAAACATGGATTGATCACTATACACCACAGATTAAAGAACAATCCAAACAAATTTGGTAAAACAAGGCGGTTGCTTGAATACCTCTAAGGCATTTGATAGAGTCTGGTGTCGGTAATCATTTATATCGCAGCATATCGATCTTTCTCAGGGACCACACTTTAAGAGGGCTTTTAGATGGCGTCTCTTTCAAAAAGTTCAGGTTAAATTCGAGAATACAGTAAGGCTCTGTTCTGTCTGCTACTCCTGCCTTTTGCAGATAACAGCAACAGTCGTCACTCATATTCATTTAATCATAGTCGGTGTAGTTTAGATATTGAGGCGAGAGAGCAAGTTATTGAATAGCACACTCAAAAATGAAATTGAATGGAAATCTCCGAGTGGGATCGTGTGAACAGGGCCGACTTTAATGCGAGCAAGACTCAATGCTGTTACCTCACGTAAAGGCGTGTTAGTGCTGAAGCAATCTTGTCATCTGTTGAGTAGGGTGGTACCAAAGACTTTTAAAAAAATTAATTTTAATATTAGAAAACTAATTTAGTTTTCGTGTTTAGATGTCAATCAAAAATAAATCGTTGCAGTATTTGTTTCTTTCTTTCTCTAAAAGGTCTATTAAATGATTTAAATTGAAAGTGTTTACAAAAAAAAAAAAAAGGTTCAACCATTTGACCTTGAAACATATACATATGTACATACATACATATACGAATATATTTAAATTAACTTAACGCATATAATTTCTTTTAGTGTATGATAATGAACTTGTAACAGATTCTTATGAAATAACTTGTGTTTGTTTTTAATTTACATGTTAAGTAGTAGTGTTGTTGTTGTTGCTGGTGTTTTATGTTTTAGATTTAAAGAAAAATATATATGTATATATTTAATTTAATGCATCTCTCTCTTATTTATGTTAAAAAAAAGATGCACTATTGGCACGTGGTCGTTTAATTCCCAAAAGAAACCCATACAATTCCTCAGCATAAATACGAGATTTACAATGGGGCCAGCATACATGTATGCAAATGTATGTATGTATGTACTCATATGTATGTACGTGATAGTATTAAGCAATACATATGATATTTATTTTTGTGGATTTTATGCCGTATTTTGTTCATATAAAATTCCAAAAACTGTCTACAAAATGCAGCCATAAACCTCTATCATTCATGTTGAGATTTTTTGTTTTGATTGTTGGATTTTAGGATTTTGTACTGGATGAGCGAGCACACGGTCAACTGTCAACGAAATGATAAAAAACAAACCGAATTAAAATGAAATGAAATCCAATAACTTGATTGTTGTTTACTTTCTTGTTTTTCTTTATACAATATTAAATATTTTTAATTTTTTTTTTTTTTTGTAATTTTAGTTTAATTTGTTGTATTGATTGTTGTGTCTCATTCCAATTATTGTGGCAATTGATTACAAAAGCAAATTGAGTGCTAAAAAGATACAAAATAGCAGAAAACAATCATTAATATGCCAACTAAATTTGATTATTATGCCTTTAATTGCAAATGATTGTTAAGGAAATTAAGCAAATATATTATTCAGGGTTACATTTATACGCCTGACTACCAAAAAGACTTTTTAGGTTTTTAAAAATGATATGGGTTTTTTTTGTGTAATGCAATTTAAAACACCCCTATTTACACTATTGTTTAAGTACGAGTACCATAAATTAGTAAAATACCATAAAGTACTGATAACAAGCAAGAAAATTGTGGTCGTTCAAAGCCGAAACTATTATATTTTACATTTGGTGCGTCCAAACATATGTATGTACACTATATTTTTGCAAAGTACGCAGTACTGCACACTTATTATAAGGTGCCTTTGAGATTACAACAAGTAAAACATTAACAAAAACAACATAACTTTTTATTGTTGGTTAAGGTAGGCATTGTCAAAAATAAAAACTAAAGGAAAAAGTGTGAAAACAAAATGAATTTAAATAATATAGAGAAAAAATTTTCAATTTTCTTTACATGTTCTCAAATTCACCTTATAATCATTACACCATGGTAAGCTGCAAGCATTGTTTTCCCCTAAATCTCTTTGGCTATTAATCTCTCGTCCGTATGAAAGCACAAAGGTCTTTTGCAAAAGCTCTCACACTGTGTAGATGGCTTAGATGGCAACTGTAAGACGTTATCATAACTTTGTCGCCAAAGAGAGATAACCTCTGTGATTTCAAGAATTGAGTAGAATCACACTACCTAGTATAAGCGAAGTGTTAAGAATGGGTCAGCTAGTTTTAAAGTACTTCTATACTGCGTCAACCATATAAATACATTGTAGAATATCATGAAGAAATTTGTCGAGTGGGATACATCTCTCTATCTATGTTTAAAGATTTCGAGAAAGCTAAAAGTAACAATGTAACACGATAAAACAATTTGGGTTTAATAGTTTTTCAATTTTGAAAAACACTTAAAAAAAATTAATAAATAGTTCCTGGAAATATTTTTGAAAAACTTTGCAGAATGAATTATCAGCTGGTAGCTGCATACTATTGCATATAATGTTGGTGTTACAAACACAAACTCAAACATAACATATGCAACTACCACCTGTAGTAATGCAGCTCACTAACCAAAGTTAAAAACTACTATTATCGCCTCAAGAAATACTCTGTAATCAATATCCTTGACTAGGCCTTAAAAATCATTTTTATTATAACGATGTTAACGATTACTTTACAAAAAATTTTGATGAAATATTTTAGTGACTTCTGGCATCAACAAACAAATAATATAAATTAATCAGTGATATGAATTTATGCAATAATTAATTGGTAATTTTTACTCATATAATAACGAACACATAGTACATGATTGATTAACTCTTTTGAATCACAGACTTTATTGTCTATTTTTAATTATTAACTCATTAATAACCATTTATGGAGAGAGAATTTTTAAAATGTAATATTCAAACAAAAAAAAAACAAAATCTTTTATTTAATAATTATTTTTTTAATTTTATCACATAACCCTAAAGGGTTTTTCTTGTATTACATGACACTTATTGTGAAAGACATTTTTAATGAATCACAGCTGACATTTAAATGCATTCATTAAGCCAATTAAATTAATAAATCAGTTTTTAATAATCAAAATTATATGGCAAAAGAATCGAAATATTTAATAGAAAGAAAGAAAAAATTAAAGCATTTCGATAGAAACATATTTAATTACGAAATATTTTTTTGTTATTGAAACCAATTCTCAGGTGTAAACCCCTACTAAATGCTGTGCAATGTATTGGAATTTTTGTGGAAAGGACAGTACATTATGACAACAGAATATATATTTTGTTTTCTTGTATTATTAAGCGCCTTAAGAATGAGACATATTGCTTTGAATTGATCATTCAAAGGCCAGTGTTATACCTTCACCCTTGCACGATCAACAGCAATTGCTCCATCGTTGTATGTTGATTATGGTAAGTGCCTCCGCTAAGTAGGTTTTTATCTGTTATCTGCTACTTTCCAATAGGTGTCACTTTTCTCCTGATCATTCGTTTTTGTTGTCAAAGGTTAAGGTGGAATAGAGTGGAATATCAGGGAGCGGTTACTTTGTAGATGGACTTGTTGGAGGGCGGGGGACCCTTTATTTTTAAATTATAATTTTGAAAACACCGCAAACTAACTTTTTAATTTTTCACCTTTGTTGTGAGAGCTCTAACTACTACACCACGCACTCCCTAATTATGATATATAACGAAAGTGGTTGGAATTGGCTCAAAAGTTTTTACCAAGGACAAAATCAAACAAAAGATTGGAAAAGCAGATAGTACGATTGAAAAATGTATTTGAGTGAGTATAAAAATATGCACATGAAAACTGTGAAAACATAAGGGCACCGATACATCCATGGTTCTAATTTAGTAGGAGTTTACCCCTGAGTATTGGTCTCAATACAAAAAAACAATTAAGTATTTTTATTACTGTTAAATAGTTTTTTATATAAACAGTAAACACCTGATTGAATTCAAATTAATGCTAAATAATATAAAAGGAACTTCAGCTTGTTTGAATTTTAATCTTTGCTTATTGTATGGTTGACATAATTGTTACTTTTAACAAAAGTAAGCTCTAGAAAACTTAAAATATAATTTTTTTCATGACTAGTTTATGGGCCATTCAGGTGTTGTGCTATCTTTATTTATTTATTTTTTTTTTTTTTTTTGTTGTACAGAATCGGACTTGATTGGTTTTAGTTCCTTTTACCAACTTTGATTTAAAAAATTTTTATATTGTAATTTATTGCATTTTATCACACAATTAAAACATTCACACTAACTTCTATTTTAAAATTATCTGTTACGACCGATGATTTTCCAAAAATTTAGCACTTTTAATATAAATTCTCAATTACCTTGAAGACAGGAAAATTGCGCAATTCTTTAGGCGGATTAAAACATTTTTTTCATTTTTTATTATTGAAATGAAGTATCATTACAACTCTTAAATTATTTTGTATTTCAAGTGCAGTTAGAAACTCTTGATATTTACGAAAAAACAAAAAAAAAAACAAATAAAATGCATTACGTTGCCAAGATTATTTTTTAATAAAAAATGTAGAATAACTTTATTTATTTTTTAATTTAAATTTGTCATCTCTTTTTTGTTTAAGAAAAATAAAAAACGCATATGAAGTTCACATTTGATTAAAATAAACATGATGTTTAAATTCATTAACATTTTAATTTATTCGGTTCGTGTTTAGAGTAGATTTTTCTTTTTTATATTTTTTCATAATATTTTCTAAAATAGATGAAATATTAAAAAAAAGTTAAATTAAATAAAAAAACAAAATCTGTATTATTTGGCATTTTTTAATCGCAATCATAAAAATTATCGGTTACTGGCAAAGTGTCTTCATAAAATGTTTGAGTTTATTAAGGCAATCATACAAGTTGGTAGACGTAATAATTAATTTTACAATATAACACATAAGGTACGAGTTTTTTTAAAGATGAAATATGTATTAAAAAAACAGAATAATATATTTTGTTTTTATATTAAATATTCATAAAAATATATATTTATTGCTTTAGTAAATAAAATATTAGTATAAGAAAATATAAAAACAATTGAGTGGGATGTTTTAAAAGCCAAATATTAATTCCGTTTTCAGAACCGGCAAGTCATTTTTCATCTATTTAAAATATCATATTTATTAAAAAGAAAATACAGAAGCGACAATTAGTTAATTAATGCCACTTGATTAATCAAACGTATCGAATTAAAAAAATTTTGATTGTACGAAATTTTCGAAATCTTTTAAAGCCAGTTTACATTGTAATATGTAATAAAAAATATCAAAAAAAAAAAAATTAAAAAATTAAAAAAACAACAATGTAAACACAATATTTTCTGAAATGTTAAAAAAAATTTATATATAAATTTGACAGTCGTAGAAATTTTTCTAAACAATTCCATTTATCATTTGATCAGAGTTGTATTGTTACAAGAAAACAAAACAAAAACTAGGGATGATAAATTGAAAGTTCACATAATCCTATGTTTTCTTTCTGTTTATAAATATTTACAAAATATTACAAAAAACTTTAAAATTGCAACTATATTTACATTTTAAATCATACTTTTTATTTGAAATATTTATAAATAGTACCTAATGAAGTATTAAACAAAGTATATAGGAGTAATTCCGATCGATTCGGAAGTACAGTTTATAAGGGCAGTTAGTCAATCAGCTGTCTAGTTGTTCCTTGCTATTTAAAGCTGTCAAGATTCATTTCATTCTTGTCTTTATTTTTACTATTATTAATTTTTCTAGTTAAAAGATGATTTACTTTTCAAAAACTATGAGGATGCATACATATATGTATGTATGTATATATAACTTCAAGTCATGCAATCAGTAAGCATTAAGGCGAAATATTTGAAAAAATTAAGAAAATACTTATCACATTAAAACAAGTCAGATACGAAGCTGTACATTATCTGACCGTATTATATATACTTAATAGGGATAATCAAATGCATTATACAGTGAGATAAAATTAGAACGAATAAAACCAACATGCAAAAATTATAGAACCTGGAAACCCAGAAAGGAACACAAAGTTACACGTTTTTTGCAAAAAATAAATTATACCATAAAAATCACCCACTTAATAACTATTTTAGGTGAAACAAAGAAAAACTTAAAAAATTTAATACCATGTTTGTATTTTTTTTATAAGTTGAAGATGTTAGACATTTGTAAGTTTTATTAAAAATTCAAAATAATAAAATAAATTCCAAAGATATTATAACAGGTTATCATTTTTTGAATTTTTCGCAAACACACATAACTTAAGTTATCAGTCTTTCATCTGCCAGTTTATAAATAAAAGCAAACCAAAAAAGAAAACAGTAATAATAGTCGAATATAAATAGGTCTACACTAAAATACTGTTTTTCACCATATCTGTAAAAAATTAAAAATCGAACAATTTAGTTTTCCACAAAATTAATGGTATATATTTATCTTTGGAGTAAATCCTGTGTACTTGAGCGATGTACATCGATGCTAGTGCGTGACTTTTTGACCAAAAAGAAAACCGTTATCATGTCTCAACCACCGTATTCACCGGATTTAGCCCCCGATGACTTTTTACTCTTCCCAAAACTGAAGACACCGATGAAAGGAAAGCGTTTTGCTACGATTGAGGAGATAAAAGAAAAATCGAAACAGGAGCTGTTGGCGATACCAAAAAACGCGTATCAGAAGTGTTTCGTGGATTGAGGGGTACTACTTTGAAGGGGACAAGATAGTTATAGATGAATAAATAAATAATTTTTTGAAAAAATTTAAAATAACGGTTATTTTTGATCATACCTCACATATACTATATAAAATTAGTAGTCTGATGAAATTATTGGAGGATTATAATGGTTTGACAACTAATTATATGCAGATTTCAGTT
This sequence comes from Metopia argyrocephala, assembly GCA_963576795.1. Taxonomy (NCBI): domain Eukaryota; kingdom Metazoa; phylum Arthropoda; class Insecta; order Diptera; family Sarcophagidae; genus Metopia; species Metopia argyrocephala. Next base: position 203,694,613 of record OY756208.1, on the reverse strand, counting down.
ATATGCATATATGTTTATGCATATAATATAATATATATTTTATAAATTTTATGATATTTTTCTTATACATATATGTTAAGTATCATCTGTACTTAGCTTTACAATTTCATTGCATAGACATTTTATTTAAGTTTTTTTTTTACTTCAATATTAATATGGTGAGCAAAAACGAATATTTTCGGCATATTTTGTTTTATTATTGTCGTAAAGAAAACAATTAATTCCAGAAATGATCGTCTTAAAGGTAACCAATGAACTAATTGACAATTACTTAGTTGCAAACCCAATACTTTATACAATAGTTCATAACACATTCCAAAAAAATATTCTATTCTGGTTGATATATTTACTTGTACGAGTACCCATAGTTTCAATAACAGATTTATTATTGTTGTAATAGCCCAGTGAATATATTACTTTTAATATTTATTTTCATTGAGAAAATAAATCTTAGTTATGTAGGGTGCAGATATATTCACCATTTCTCTCCCCCTCGCCCCTCTCCTTACACTATAATATGAGTTTTTAAAAAGTAGCCACGAGTATGTATCATTATGCGTATGTGTTGAAATCATTCACACATTAATTATATGATTTTATAAATGTTTTCCATCAAATTAATATTGAATTTGTTTTGTTTTATGCAAAGGCATCGTTAAAAAAAATAAAAAAAAAAAATCATAATTAATTAATTCGCAATTTGCCGTTTTTTGTTTTATTGTTTTAGAGGAGTGTTGCGGATTATTTTGTTTGTTCAGCTTAAGAGGATTTAATTGAGGAAACCGACACCTCTTTCAATATGTGATCGTTACGCATCATATTATTATGTTGATGGTAATTTAATCAGTATTGTTATTATTTATTTATTTAAATAATTCCAAAAATATTTGAAAATATTTATGTCTAATAAACATAATTAATTGCTGATACTTGTATTAGCAAAGATTATAAAAAATAATATTTTTATATTTATGCTTTGGGTTTTTTTGTTTTTTTTCCTTTTTTTTTTTTTTGATATTTAAAAAAGAAACTTTGTTTGTTTTTAATAACAAAATAAATTTTTAAATTTTAACTACTTTAAAATTCTTTAAGCCACTGTACTTATTTTTAACCTTTTAAATTGGTTGGTTAATGTGGCCACTCATACACGATATGGACATTAGAGTTCTAATTGATCATTGGCAAAATAATCTAAATTCATTAAACAGAATTTTGTTCTGATACTATTAACAATTATTAATTTTTTTTTACAATATATTAATTGATTCCCATTTTTTATACTTTTATTTTAAAAACTATCAAAAATGTTATATATACTTGTATTATCTTTTTAATTGCTGAAAAAGCATTTTGTAAAACATTAAAAAGCAAAAATAAAAAATAAAATTAATAAAAATTAAATTTGTTTATGTTTTGTAATTTGAGGTCTATTTACGGAGTTAAAAATACTAAAAAACACTTTAAAAATTTATTTTTAATATGACATCTTAAATATTTAGTTTTTCCTTCAAACTCATTAAGTTAAACCAAAGACATTTGTTAAAATAATTTGTGAAACTTCCTATAAGTAATTATATCTACAAACATATTAAAATAAAAACATTTTTAATGTATTTGCCACAAAATAAACTTCTTTGTCTTCAATTCGTAACGCTTCCTCTACTGAAATACACATAAGCCCCTATGAACATAAAATTGTAAGATTTCATAATTAATTAGAATTTTTATTTTATACAACAATTTATAAACATATAATATATATAAAAAATTAAAATGAAAAAAAAAAAATAAATAAAACAAAAACTTTAATTATGGACACCTAAATATTTAAGAGGGAGTAATAAATAACAATTAAAACTCATTTAAACATTTGCCATTCAGTTTATGGCAAACAAATTTAATGGCTTCTATTTAAATGGCAGCATATTAAGGCGGCTGCAATAACTGCTATAAAATACGAGTATAATGAAAGACTTTAAAACAAATTTACTCAAAAGTTAATGGCGCCCAGGTATGCGTGTAATAATGTCAAGATAATGATGACGATATACGATATGACTGAAGAAAAGGAGGTTGAAGCGATTTTAGGGAATGTGTGGGTTAAAATTGAAAATCAAAATAATCAAAAAAATTTTTTCTAAAAAAAATATATTTGGGGGATTCAAAGGGTCGTTGTAAAGTCATATATCATAAAGCAATAAACCGAAAAAATATGATTGCTATATTGTTTTTCATTTTATTTTTTTTTTATTTTTATTTTTTTTCAATTTATGACAAAATGATAAACATAGATTGGAAAGTCTTATTGTTTTATGACTTTTTTATTCAAAGCCAAACAACAAATTTGTTAAACTATTTTAAAATTTTATGATATCATGACAATATGACGTGATAGGACACCGTTTGAATACCCCAATTGTATTATAAATTTAAGTTTAATTTTGCAACGTCGATTAAAAGCATATTTACAAAAGAAACGTCGTAATGCTTTGAAAAGAGATTTTTTTGTTATAAATTTTCAAATCGTAAAAAATTCGTCTACTTTTAAAATAATTTATAGCATTGAGAAAATTAATTAAACTATGGAGTACAACTTTCAATGTCTTAAACTTTTTTCTTTTTAAATGGTCACGAGTTTCTATGGGTTCTAAAAAAATCGTCCCAAATCCAAATATCGCATTTCCTGTATAACCAAATTTGGCCTAAGCTAGTGACAATAGATTCAAAAGCTTTGTCTTTAAATAGTTTAGCTCCATCACTGAGTACATTAATATCCCAGCAGAAAATTTTTAAGATTTAGAAGCAATAAATAAAATTGTAAGCAATAATGGAAACATTATATTGTTTTTTATACTTTAAAACTTACAAATATTATATATATATAAGGTATTATTTTTAATTTTTTGTACTATTTGCTTACTGGTTGCAATAAATTTGCATTTCTATTTAATTTCAGCGGCTCATTTCATATAAAAATCATGCATTATTGATGTGCATGAGCAAGTGATTGTTTACAATTTCTCCCTTAAAAAATAACTTACTGATAAGCACTATTTTCTACTGGGATATGATGAAATAATAATCAAATAATCTTGAATTCAAAATTGACAATTTTTGACAAAAGGAATGAAAATTATTCGAATATTCTTATAAAAATGAGCAAAAAATTTTCTATTAAAAGTTTATATTTTTTTGTCTAAACAAAAGTGAATAAAATTTGTTCAAATATTAATTTTTTTTTAGTCGACAAATTTTTGTTCATTCAAACAAAAGTGAATAAAAATTCGTAAGATATATGTCTTGAATTCCTAATCAAATATTTAACAAAAATCGTTTAAATAATATAAAATTTAAAATTGAGAAACTTTTATTCGTTCTTTGTCTTTCGACAAATTTTTTAGTCAAGATCGATTTATTATTGTTCTTTTAAATAAAAGTGGATAAAATTAATCGCCTATTATTAATATTAAGCAAATTCAAAATTGGCAAATATTAGTTTGTTCAAACAAAGTTGAAAAAAAAATTATTCGAATATTCGTTTGAATAAAATTTCTTAGTCCATATTGACAAAATTTTGTTCTTTCAAATAAAAATGAACAAAATTTGTTCAAATATACGAGTACATTAAGAAACACAATAACTTGAGAGAATAGACACAGCTCAAAAGATGTCCGTTCGTGGATTAGTACGCTTCTATCCAATTTTGATTAGATGAGACAAGCAATGTAGCAAGAGTCCTCTGCAGCCCAGAGGTATCTCTCAGCGTCCAAGTGAAACCTCTGACAAATGATCAATTTTACAAAGGTTAGAGGAATGCAAGCACTCTCGAATTAATCAAAAAACGACAGAAAGTTTTTATTTTCATTTCCTACAATGTTTTATTTTCAAACAAAAGTGAATAAAAGCAATGCCAATATGGAATATTCGACAAAACTTATCTAAAAAATATTTAATATATGTATATTGACAAGTTTCGGTTTTTTAAAACAATATTAAAAGTTATTCCAATACTCGTATTAGACATAAATCCATTAATAGTTTTCTGTTTAAAATTGACAAATTTTTGTTCGTCAAAAGAAAGTGAATGAATATTATTGGTATTTTCAAAAAAATCTTGTTCAAATAACAACTTTAGTTCTAATGTATAAAATATAAATAATAATAACCTACAAAATTATTATTTTGGCATACGCTTTAGCCCCGGTATGACCGGAACAAGAATCTCAAAATGTTGGGCATTTTACGTCAATCTTTGCTCTAACATAGAGCGGTGTATATGGGTCATTGACTGATCGCTAAACACACTGAAGCTTAGTGTCTGCCCTTTAAAAGTCACTGCAGAAGATAATGGGTAGTTGGACGTTTAAAATTTTTTGTGAAGCAAACATTCTACATGTAATTGTAATTCTTTACCCTGCTACAGTGAATACAGTATGATCCTGTAGATGGGGTGCAATAACCCCTTACGAAATAAGGCCTTTAAGGCTTTATTGCATTTCCAATTGAGGAATAAGGCCTCTATTGCGAAAAGGGCTTTATTGCAATTTGAAAGTGACATAAGGCCTTTAGCCAATGGTCCAATAAAGCCTTTATTTTATATTTTTTGGTTCTTTTGTTACACTGTTCAATTTATTGTTTTTTGTTTTGTTGATAACAGCATTTCGTTTCACTACGGAAGATAATGAGACGAGTGCAGGGAAACTTTATTCAGCGAAGCCACCTGCCGCGTCTCATGGAGGAGAAAACCCCTAAGAGCGGCCGCAGGCCGCCATGCAGAAAAACTTTATAAAGCAAAGATTTTTAATATTGTTGCAGTTAAATTAATATTTGTGTATGTTATTATCCAGACATATCCTTTCAATAAAATATAAGAAGAATAAGAAATTTTATTGCTTCATTTAAAAAGAAATTTAAGTGAAATAAGACCTTTACGGCTTTATTTCAATTTCAAAGTGCAATAAAACCTTTTTGGGAATAAAGGCCTTATTTCACTTTCCATTGAGAAATAAAGCCCTAAAGGCCTTATTTCGTAAGGCGTTATTGCACCCCATCGATCCTGTAATAATATCAATATAGCACTTTCTGCTCATTGTACTTGATCATATTTTTGGTTGACTAAGCCATCTGATCATCAAACCTACCTATTATGCTGCCATTAGGAATAGCGTATAATAATGTCGTACTTGACCTTCTACATTTTCATCTTCATTTGACTTACTTTTTGATAATTTTTGTTTATTTTTCTTTTTTTTGCTATTATTGGTTTGCGTTTTTTCTTTGTTTAATGTTGTTTTAACACGCAGGAAGAAATAGTTGAGAGACATTGTCTCAACATTTGTCGATGCTAAAGGTGACAAGTGCGTTGACATGTTGTTCTCGCTGATTTGTAGCTGCTGATAAATATTTTTCCTCAACTTTGTTTTGTTTTGTGTTGTTAAAGAGTTTGCACGGAAGTGCATGTTAATGATGACGTTGTTGATGATACAAAGTATCTGGTACTTATGGATGGACACTCATTTACTATACGACGCTTTACATGTACGAGTAATTCATTCAAGTGTGTACAATTTTTGTTTGTCTTGTACAGAATGACAGGCGAACAAATAATTTGAATTTTGTTTTTTCTTTTCGTAAATTATGCTTAAAGAAACGAAAACTAAAATTAATGATTTTCAAGGTCGTTTCCCAAAGATGTGATGTTGTTTTTAGGTGATGTGTTTGGAATAGCGTGCCATTAACAATTTAATTTTAAAACCACAAAGTGTTGACCATAAATGTATTCTACATGTGTAAACACTGTTTTGCTACTTGTTGTTAAAAATTAATTTTTCCTTTTAATGTTATTGTTTTAATTGTTGTTTATTTTTCTTTTTTTAATTTTTTCAAAAACATTAATTAGGCTGAGTAGTAGAAATCATAAAAATGTTATATTAATGAGAATAAATGCTATAATTATTTTAAAAGTGTTGGTTTTTAATTATGATGTTTTGTTTCTTAATATTTGCAGATTTCTTAAATTAATAATGATGAGTTTTTATTTAAAATTTTTATTTGAATGTTGTGCATAAAAAAAAATAATTGAATTTAAACTTGACCTGATTCCTTGTTTTTTGTTTAGACTTTTTTGCTTTAGTAAGAGCTCTATGAAAACCCAGCAAATAAAAATGAGTATCAATTTATTCGTCTGAAAAGCCTATTGATACCATTCTGTATGGAATATAAAATCATCTAAATGTTCGTCACGGCGCATCGAAATGTCAAAATGTTAGTGACTATGGTACATAAATCGGGCTAAATATGACTGCTAGCATGGGTTATGTTGGCTGTTGGGACTCGTGTTTTTTGTGTCCTATTCGTATATTATGGCCTATTGTGAATATGAATTTTCAGACAGACTACTCACAATGCTGTAGATCTGCTCATTGAGTGCTATGACAAAAGGTTTTCACTACTAATTTTCAAATTTTAATTTTCAACAAAATTCTCTTTAGCGAGGAGGCTCATTTCTCACTCAGTGGTTGCGGTAACATACATAATTGGGACATATGTAGTGTATCAACTTACTAGACGTGAGCCGCCCGGTTTCAAACCCCAGCTCTGATATCTTCAAAGAAAAAAAAAATATAAAACAAAGATTTCTTTCGGCTACCAACTCTTAGCAGTTTCCTAGCAAAAGTTCTGAGAGTAAATGATTGGATGAACAAGTTTGTAATTTTGTCGAAAATGACATTGTGTCCACTAATCTTTGAGTACTTGTGCTGGCCCTGGTCAGTATACATTCTCCCCCCCTACCTATCTAATTATAATTCCCTTCTTAAGGTCACCGGGATGGTAGCATTTCATAAAATGCCCTTAACTATATACTTCTAAATGAATTCGTATTTCAATGCATAAATTTACCAAATATTTTAAAACATTTTTGTAGAGATTTTCATAATAAAAAAAGATTATTTTAATCATGGCATTAATGAAATTTCCCAACATTATTAATGTTAAAAAAACCACCATATAAAAATTAGTTTTACATTAAAAAAAATATTAAAAGGTTACTTTATACTGAAATTTTCATTAAACACATCACACAACATCACCATCAAAGACAGCTACTTCAAGAGCCAGTAAATATTTGTAAAAATATACGCATGATTGTACCATTTAAAAAACAACAACAAAATAAAACGGCAATCATAAGCAACAGTGGCAGGTAATAGACAAAAAAAAATTAACAAAATTGTTTAAACAGTTCCTTCTACATGCAATTGCAATTACAGTAGCGCTCAAAAGTTTATAACAATTTTATAAGAATACATGGCAGATGAGATGGCGTTTTGCCATAATTTTTAAATTATTGAAAAAAAATCTTTAAGATAAACAACAACAAAATTGGGAAAAAATCAACAAGATTACTATCAGTAACATGATTGCGTGCTGAGTGAGATTTGTTGCTCTTGCCTGTTATTGTCAGTTGTTGCCTGTTGTTAAAATGCTGATTTGAAGTTGTTTTTTTTTTCATACTTTTAATATCTCTAAGTTTTTTTCTAATGCATGTAATATGGACAGAGTAACAAATACTTTGTGCATGTTTTATACAATTTTATTTCTTTATTTTTATTTTTTGTTTTATTCATTTTTGAAAACGACTTCTTGTGCTCGTAAGTGTAGACAGCAACAGCCACAACAGCATGAAATAAAAATTACAATTAAAAGCGAGAAGAACATTGTACGATAAAGCAACATATCTTTAAGTGTAGGTAAAACAAATGACAGGGATTGTAAAGAATTACATCATTATCAGAATAAAAAGAATTCTTATGATAGAAGTGTATTTGCTTCAGCAAGTTCATCGACTATACAATTTTTCCGTATATTTCATGAAATCTTTTTTTTAAGACCAATACTCAAGGTAAGCCCCTACTAATGCATTGCATTTGATTGGAATTTAAAGATAGATAAATTTTTTTTTATAGATTATATATATTTACATATCGTCAATGGATTTAAAGAACGCTGTAACTGACAAAACCTTAAATGTTCACCAGAGCCAAAAAACCTGTATATAAGTAAAACAAATACACAGGTATTTTTCATTTCACAGACGGTGTATGTGAATTTAATTTCATCGTAGAAATCTGGAACCGGGACCAATCGACGCGTTTTTTTTCTGATAAAAATGATGCGAAAAATGTATTTTTGATTTTTTGTCAGTTACAGCGTTCTTTGATTCCATTGACGATATGTATTATACGCCTTTTTGTTAATGAGACATGCTGTTGTCAGTTTGACATCTCAAGGGCCAATGTTATACCTTCAACCTTTGAATGATCAGAAGCAATTGCCTCATCTGTCGGTGGATGTTGAATGTGAGTTGTGAACTTCTTCGGTAGATTAGCTCTTATCTTCCCAGAAAGTGGAGCTGTACATCTGGTATTTGGTTTCTGGTGGAATAATTTAATTATAATTTCGAATAACCGCCAGTTTTTATTTTACTATACTACCACCCCCCACCCCCTCCCCCTGCTTAAATGGTTAAAAAATAAATATTTTTTTTATTTTAAAAAATAATAATATACTTATATAATTATTTGAGTTTTATTTGACGCAGTTTTACTTGCTTACGAAAAAAAATCTCATCATATAATATAATGTTATGTTATGTACTTATATAACAAAACTACTTATGTGAGTTTATTTATTCCTTTACCTGCTTAACCACGATCAAATGTGAAATTTAACATGTGTATGAACTTTTTCATGAGAAGGATTTATAGGCACATATATTAAAAATTAACGTGGTCGAAAGATTTCTGGTCAATCAAGAAAAACGAAATAACTCGTTGTATAATAACACTGTGCTACAAATGAAGTCTTTTGAAAAAATGCACGCACTCGACAGTATAGGTTCGATTGTATTACCAAGGGTTAGTAAAACCCTGTACTCAGTTTGGCCAGATAAACTACCAATTTTTTTATGAACCTCCAAAGATTTTATAAAATCAATGCATCAATTAAAGAAAGGTATCCTCAGTTTTTGGCTAACAGTAAACTCAAACTTAAAGATATTACTTAATTATATCTCACAATAAAGTAGTGAAGATTCTACTGAATAAATTTTTAAAACATTTTATGTGCAAAAAATAATTTTTTCTTGAACTTTTTAGCAAAAATTTAAGAGAAAATTATTCCTTTTTATTTTTTTCAGCATAACTTACAAGGGCTCATAATTGTTCACTAACAATATAGGACAAAATTGTAGCCATTGTAAATCTGAAGAACTTTTGTAAACATATCATAACAATCTGAATATGGCTAGGTATCCGAAATAGCCAACAAAGACCAATTTGTACCCTAAAAATATTGTTTTTCACAATTTTTTAAATTAAGTGTATTGTTGTTTTATTTATTGGGTTTATTTAATCATCAGAAAGGTCAGTAGACATATAAAACTCTTCGCTATATTCATATTTATCGTCATCATTATCATCTGAATTCTCGTAATCCTTTAATAATGGTAGCTCTACATAGTCTTCAGCTTCCTGTTCTTCGCCTTCTACTTCCATCTGCTTTGTCCTTTTTTGGAAATCTGGGTGTTCAAATATAATTTTCGTTTTTTACAGCATCCGGAGACTTCTTTTTTCAATTGGCACTAGTGCATTTTTTAATAACATTCTTTTCTCCCAACTTAAAATCTTTCCTATTTTCCCATGAATGTAAGCTTCAAAATAGTGGCTGCTTTTTTTACTATTAATTGTTTTTGTTGTTTTTCTTATTACTTAATTTGTCAAAATCTATTCATAGAGTTGTAGTTTTAAGCCCAATAGAACTCAAATCTCGAAGTGGTTTAAAGACAAATGCTGCTAATAGAATTAATGAAAAATTTTACAAATATTTTTGGCTCCTTCTTAAATACATACTTTTTTTTACTTCTAAAGAGAAAAAAAATAAGTTTTTCTACTGCAAATTATTTTTCTCACGAAAATAACTACTACACTCTTTGCTAGTACTGCGATTATAGTATAAATTTAGTTTTTCACTAAAAATACCACATCTAAAATACAACACATTTAATTACACACACTTAGCACGAGGTATTTGCTGAAGTGCAATAAAAAAATTTGTATGTGGTACTCGTATCTACTCAATAATTCCAACACTACACTTATGTTATAAGAGATTACAAATCTTCAGTTCAGTTCTGCTTGTTTGTTTTTTTTTTCTTTGGTTCTTTAATTTCTATGATCAAATGCGTTTCAGCAACTGTCTGTCTGCCTGTCAAACTCTGTTGGAATTGTTGTCGATTAGTTGTTTTTAAAAGTAAAACATGCGTATTGACTTGTCTACGAGTGTCTATTTCAATAAATCAATGCGTGTGTCCATTCAAGCAACAACGCAACACTTTGTCCAACCATCGATTCATCCATCTATCTGTTCAAGCATCTGTCTATATTTGTATTTAAGAAAAAATGTCAACAATTATACAGGAGAGCACGCGTCTTTTACATAAAAAGTAAATATTTGTTTGAAATCTACTGGTAAAAATGCTTTACTAGTAATCAGTAGTAATTAGTTATGTTGTAGTTGTTATTTTTATTGTAGAATATTTTTGCAATTTTTATAACTATCCGCCAATTTTTTTTAGCATACAATTAAACGAAGTTTACTAAAAATTGCATTTATGATTACTCACTTTAGATAGTTACCAGTTACTTATACTGGCCTGAAGTACGCATATATTTACTACATCCCTTAATAAGTAACTTGGCGGACTCGTAGAATTATCTGTAAAATTAATATTTTGAAAATTTTGTGTTATGATGGTCTGATTAGACTTATTTATGGTGCTTAAAATCTTGTGCACCAGTGAAGCATTTTCTTTCAAGATCGATTAAAGTACATTCCGATTGGGCACATATTTGTGGCATAAGGTAAATTTAGTTTAGTTATAAATTAATGATATCTTACATTTATTTGAGATTTATTTCAGCATTAGCATTAAGATTATGATGATAAATAAAATTTTATAAAAACATTCGTACACGCTACATGATTTCTTCCTGTTCTTTACAGATTAATAATAAAGGCATTAATTATGATTTAATTTTTTTTATTTTGGTAAGTCATTTAAAATTTATGTATTTTTTCCTTTCCTAAACAGGCCTTTTTTGATGAATGACTCATTCACTCAATCAGTAAAAGAACTTGATTTGTGGTTAAAAATGTATCATCTATTTTAAATTGAACACTTATGTTGCGAAAAAATGATTCAATTCTCAAAAAATTAGAGTTCGATTGTGCTCAAAAGAAATAGAAAGAAATAGAAATATTGGAAGAAAAAAAAAAAACGATAAAATATTATACTGTTTTAAAGAATAACGGCCTTCAAAATTATAAATTTGATTTAAATTTGAAATGTTTAGTTTGTATATGTATATCCAGTGACATTGAATGTCATTGACCGATCGTTTATATTTGTTTCATTATGTTGGATAATATTTTTGAATCATTTTAAACGAAATGTGTTGTTGAAGAATTTTCATGTGATCATTTTATTACCTTTTAAATTCTGGTTTCCAGATACTGTGCTTGTTAAGCAGATCTAATGAACGCCTTAGTAAGGGGTATATTGCCCTGTATACTTGAATATATAAATCTAATAAGGATAAATCATTTCCGATAATAAATTTCATTTTGATCTGGCAGCTCATTTGTATAGTAACAGGTGTTAAAAAGGCAGTTCAAGGATTTTTTATAATGGAAGAATGATAAATTTGTGGTGTGATTAAGTATTTACATAAGAAAGATTTCACGAAGTTCATAATGATATGGCGAACATAGCACTGAAAACATTTGGCTGTAAAATTTAAACGTGGTCGAAGTGGATGTCCAAAAATACAACGTAAGAAATCATAGATATTCTGTGTAAAATAGGTGCTGCCATATGCATCTCAAATGATCGAGTACACTTTACTTTGCAAAAACAGTTACAAATTTGCGCCAGAGAAGTGCTACAGTGTATAACATTCGAAGCATTCGAATGAAAAATTCTCAATATTGCTTGACTAGTTTCACAACTGTTGATGAAACTGTTGATGAACAATCCAAACATACGGCTGAAGCTGTTGGAAGTGCATATATGACAGCAAGAACAGTTCAATCAGCTGGTAAGGTCATGCCAGCGGTTTTCTAGGACTATAAAGTTATTTGTTTTATCCACTATCGTACATAAAAAATTAAAATCAATTAATTTGTAACATTATTGCAACCTAATCCTAACCTATTGTAACCTAATGATCTAAAATCAATTGAATTTGAAAAATCAAGAAAAATGATAAAACAAAAAAGGATGTAGTGGCAATAGTCAGTAAGGTAATGAGTAAAAAAGGAATTCCAAATATTGAAGGATTTGGAAGTTATATCAACTTGACATTACGAAGTCGAAATCGAGTTCCATCACATACCAGATAAGTTTTCATCAAGATTACGCATCATTCCATAATAGTGTTTAAACAATTGCAAAATTAAACAAATATAACTACGAATTCCTTGGCCAACCACGTTCTTCTCCTGATTCAGCTTTTTTTGGCATCTAGTAGCAACTGGCAATGAAGTAGGAACTGTAAACGAAGCTTCAGGCGATTATATTAAAAAATAAAATAATTTCAATAATCTAGCTCTGTTTATTATTTTTAGACTAAAACCTTTCGTACAGCCCTCGTATTAAAAAGGATTTTTAAATAAATCTTATAATCACTTGTCAACACAATTGTAATAAAAGTTTAAATTATAATGCCTTAGTAATAAAATTGTTTAGATCTAAACCATATTACATCAGTTATCATATTTAAAACATTTCCTCAATTTAATAGTCCCTTAAGAATTTTATTGCAAACTAAATCATTTAAATATACTCGTAGCTGCCATGCAAAAATATTTCTATTGTTATGAGAAATGAAGACGAACATAAAACTTAAAATATTGAAAAGCATATCATTAGCATAACTTATCAACTTGAAGGAAATTGTATGTCAGTGACACAAATTGTTGTTGCTAAAAACAGAATCTGGAGAGAAGAAATTTGCATACTTGGCAACCAACTAAATAAATAATTTTTTATGAGACATAAAATAAATAAAAAAAAACCTGATCTAAAATATAATATATATCCTCAACCCAGTCAATCATGTAGATGGTCACTCACTTACTCATATGTCCCCAGTTATATCATTTTATATTTCAATAACCGCACGGATATTATTAGCCAACTATTGTGTGTTTAATATGATAGTAAATAATTCTGAACACTTAATACTGACTATATGTTACCCTACACTATAATGGAGTTTTTTTTAATATTTGATTTATTGTATAATAGATGGGTTGTATTGAAAATTTGTTGAATTTTATAAATTTTCGAATAAAATTTTTAATGACAGCTAAAAGTCATGTGGACATTGATTTTCTAAAAATTTGCTACAGTCACACTACACTTACATATTGACATTTATAAAAAGATAGTTCATTATGAATATATTGATAATTAAAAAATTATTTCGATTGACAGACAAGTAGAAATTTTGGTTTTTATAACATATTAGTTCACTTATCGTCAGCCTTACGTTAAGTGGCGCACATATCGATGTAGTGCCAATATACAGTGCCGACATTCTGTAATAAATAAATACTTGTTTGCTAGAAAATTAATTTTTTTTGGCGCAGAATAGGGTACTAATAGAGCTTTATACGAACACAAATCTGCCATCCGTCAATATTTTTTATAAATGCTGTCATAATCAGCCCAATTCTAAATAAAAATTCCCAGGGAATTTTTTTCACTTTCCTATTTTTACAATTGAATTTATATGGGAAAAATGGGAGAAGTCAATACAGAGTTTATACAAAAATTTACCCCAAACGAAGAAATTTAAGTCAACAATTGAACTTATTGTGTCGTTTTAATTAAGTTTTGAAATATATTACGAGAAAAAACAAAATTTTGCTACAATGCAATTACTTACTTATTTAAAGTAGGGTATTTAACTGTTGTATTATGAATTTTTATGATTATAATGCTTTTAGTTAGCATAACAATGATGAACATCTAACATTTTTGCAATATATTTATTCCAAGAATTTTAATAACAAATTTTAATATTCATATATTGTTTATAACAACAAAAACCTCTAAAATAATAAAAATAAAAAAAAAATTTAAAAGCGGTTTGAAATTTAGCAAAAGTGACTAATCTATAGTTGATAAATTTTAATTAAATCATAACATTTCTTATATTTAAAATAAGAATTAAAAAAATATGTCACTGTCATATATGTATGTATGTATGTATATCAATAAAATTTGTATGTATCATTATAACGTACAAAAGAATAAATAAAATAAAACTTACATAGAACACAAATGGTTTTTGACATTCGTCTTTTTATATGTGAATCAATTGCAAAAAACACTTAAATTTGTTTTTTCGTTTTCTATGAACAGACTGTTAAACTCATATTTTAAAAATATTTTTAAAAGTCATGTTACCGTTTTTCTACGTAAAGTTGTAAAACTAGAAAAAAAGAACATATCGTTATATGCATTCATAAAAGCCCTACTACGTTACATTGTAAACATTTTCCATAAGAAACAGTTTTACTTTTATATAGGAAATCAATCCAAATGTTTGTCGCAAAGTCCTTGTTTTTGTTTGCAGTAGTGTAATATTTAATTTCGGTGTTCAACATAACGCGCTTAAGCCTTCTTAAATGCTAAATATTTTGTTGCTGAAAATATTTTAATTTCGTGAGTGAGAAAACATGTATTTTTAATTTTAATCAATAGATATAAAGCTTCTTATGGTTTCAGCAAATTTTTTTAGATTATACACGAAACATTAGTGGTAACCGCTCTTCGTTGCTGAATGTGGTCTCTGAAACAAATAAGCAATTTTAGCAGAATTCAAAAGAAATTGGTTCACATGCTGTGTCCGTCTCAATGTTTGTCTGAACAGTCAGATTATATTATTTGAATACATAAAGAAGCATCTTATAAGCATATATGTACAGTTGGCCAATTAGATCCAAATTTTGTATATCATTTAAGTAAATGGAAAATAATTAAGGGACTAAGAGTCTTCCCTGTGGTATACCATACTCAACTGCCCCTAGAAAACATTACAATTTTTATTTTGCACACACTGTGTTCTATTTCTATAAATAATACCTGATCATTACTTTGTGCCTTAGAAATATCAAAAAGCATGCTAGCAACTCCAGTATAACCATCATTCAAACCTAACCTTTGCACAAATATTTTACTACTATTAAAACAGCATCTTGAATACTTAAGCGTTTATTAAAAATAATTAATAATTCTTTTTAAATTTAATAAATACTACTCCCCTAATACAAACATTCAATAGCCAACCATAACCACCCACAATTTTCTACTGGTTTTTTTTCGCGTACCAGTATTTATAATTCAAAATGTATGTCAATTATTTATTTATTTTAAGCATTTGTGTACTTGAATGGATTTCTTTTAATCATTAATAAATTTTAAGATTCTGCTGTTCTTAAGAACTTTATTTTATTGATTTTTTTTTTGTTTTTCTTATTGGAAAAAGCCGTTAATATGAAGAAGAGGACACAAGATGGAAAAGATAACTACAAGTTAAGACAAGACAGGTAGTACAAGACAAATTAACAAATTTACCATAATTTGAAGCAACAACAATAATATAAAAATAACAACATATGTTTATATATATATATATATTTGTAATACAATCTCATTCTGTTTTGTTTATTTATATTTTATTAACGTTTTCGTAAATATTGACTTTTAGCCAATTTTCATAAATTGCATTTTGAATTTTAAATTTCTGTTGTTTCGTTTTTGTTTTTTTTTTCTTGTTTTTATTTTAAATAATTAATGATTAATAAAATGTAAACATTTTATGATGAGACTCACATGATGAAGAAAAAAACAAACAAACAAACAAACAAAAAATTTATCTTTTTGTTTTCTAAAACTAAAGGTGGTGGCAGTTTGCGGTCAAATGTAGTTGAGACCTGCCAAAAAGTATTCATAGACATTTTATTGAATTTGTCTCCAATTATTAAATTAAATTGGCGTCACAAATATTCATATTCTGTAGTGTTTGTTATAGAACAAATTAATTAAAAAGAAAAATAAAAATTTGCATAATTTTTAAAGGTTGACAAAATGATAAATGATACACAGTTTTATACATTATAGGGGAGCATTTTGTAGCAGAGGCAAAAACAACAACAACAAAAAACAAATAACATATTTCCAAAATATGCTGACAAGCTTTTTTCTATTGAAAGCTTCAACCTTTAATTGAAATTAACAAAAAAATTTTTATTGCACTATTAAGCAGCAAATAAAAGCATACATGTATACATACGTATATAAATATTTGTTCATTCAGGTCGCCCAAAACAAATAAAAACTATAAAATCATGCAGGTTGATCAGAGATTAAAACTTTAGGTATGTCAAAAAAGAATATTTTGATATTAACCTCACAACCTTGTAACCTTTTTAAAGGAGTCTTTGAGCCGTTTTAAAACTGCTGCATTGATCCTTATGTGGTTGAGAAAAAAAAACTACATATTTTGTACGACAAGATAAAAATTCCATCAGGCCAAACGGTTGATGGAGTCGTTAATGTAAGGAGAAGAGCTTAATAGACAACGAAGTGGAGTAATAGTAAGAAAGTTTGTTTACTCTTGGGTCACTTCTACCTGAAATATTGTTTCAATCGGTTTCGTCTCCTGCATGAGGCCGAGTGCAGGCTCTGTCTTAAGGAAGATGAATCAAATGTGTAGCACTGACTAGAACTGGTTGATCCTTCAACCAGGATCAGATCTATTCCTGCCTCTGATTTACTTGACTTTATTCGGAGAGCACAGAAGTTATTGTTTGATCATAGCATTCGACCTGCCCATATACATACATATAGAAGAAATAATTGTTGACGATTATGGTTAATCGAATATTTTCTGCAATCGGATATATACTGATGATAATGTAAGTGTGATAATATGGACACACAAGTCCTTTGGGTAGCAGTGGCTGCCTTTGGTCTATTATTCAATTATATATATTATGGCACTATAGAAACAGATAAAAGCAACGATATTGATGAAATAGAAACAAGAAATATACTGGCATGATGCAAGAGCCCTTTTGTTTAACACAAAGTCCGAATAAAAATATTGTAGAAATATACACGGTGATGTTGCCTAAAAATGCAAATTATACACGCCAAAGCAAATATTTCCCAGTATATTGTAAAAGGAAATGTGAAACATTGCATTACAAAATATAAATCGGAAAATGGAAACAATTTCCAAAAACTCGAGTCTATTAAAAATAATTTAAAAATTTTTTTGAATTATTAAAAATAATTTGTAACCCTCTTTAGTTTTTTTACAACTGCAAGACTTCATGCAAATGCAAAAATTTAATTTTTTGAATTAAAATTTAATAGGTTAGCTGCTAGTTTTTATTGTAGATGCCCAGGATCTGAACATTCCTTTAAGATATATTTCAGCTTAGGTGGCTAGTAGGTCGATTTAAGTTTCTTTTTCTGAAATTACAAAAAACAAATAATCAAAAGGATTTTTTCAAATGTTGCCTTAGTGAGCATAACTTTAGTAGATAAGTATTAACTATTAAGAAGAAAAAGTGTTTTATTTTCTTATGCAAAGAATGTACTTATACATATGCCAAGAACACAGTACGGTACACCTTTGGTTAAAGAAAACAACGTATTTTAACCTTTCAATGTAAATGAACTGGGAGATTTTTTTGGGTTTTTTGATATATGCCTTTGTTTTTTAGTCAAATAGATAACAATTATCATTTGTCAAATATTTGATAAAAACAACTAGTTTCCGAAAACATTTCTTTTTCAATTTTCCATTGCTTCAAGTTGGATAAATTAAATATAGCAATATTATTTCTTACTAAAGTTTATTTTCAAATAACTTTTAAAATAAATGTTACAACAAAAAAATTGTTCATAAAATATACACACAAAAATAGAGGTTACGCTTTTATCGTCAAATATTTGCTGTAGCTTTTGGCAAATATTTGACAAAAACATCATAATCACTATTTTATTAAAACAATAATTTTTTGTTTTTCAGTTCAAATATTATCTGTTTTTAAATAATAATATCTCAATAAACCTTTACATAAAAAACCGAAATTTTGGAATAAAATATTTCCATAAAATAATAATTTGATCCCACCTCAAGAGAAGGGAAAATGACAATATAATCTTAATCTTAAAGAATAATGCCAAAAAATATACTTTTTTACTTATTTTTGTGTCGAAGCTCCTACATGTTGCTTTTTTTGTATTTTTTTTACAAACAAACAAAAATACGGTGCAAAAAATAAAACTCAAAATTGTGTGAAGCGGATATTAAATTGGGTTTTTACCCCTTCAAATGCAAGAGCAATAACAATAAAATAGGATTTCAGTTTCTTTTCTTTAAAGCTGTGTTTCACTTGTGGTTTTATTGTAGCAAATCTAAAATTTTTTTCTATTTTTCAAATTTAATTTTGTGTGAAATTTTAATTTATCAATGGGGAATCTCCTCCATATCATACTTAAAATTAAAATTGTATGAGTAATATCGTTACTAGCTTAAGTTTTGTAACGGCTAGAATTTAATTCTTATAAGTACTACAGCAATTTTAAAATAATGACTCAACTTAACCTATCAAAGCTAACCAAGAGAATAGAGAAATGTTAAAAATATTAATTAGAAAACTACTTATGTAATTAAAATTTATATTTAAAAAATAAAAACTTTAAAATCGTAGCGTGTTTGTTGTTCGTTGAAATTGTTTTGTGGCACTTTTACTTTTTTCGTATTCCCATTTCAGATGAGTTTATAATTTTTCTTATTTCTGTTTTGTGTGAATATTTTGTTTTTTGTTTTAACAAATTAGAATAAAATTTCACTGTTTTGAATCGTTCTAATTAGGCAACACAAAAACATGTGTTTTTAAGCACAATAAAAAAATTAAGTGAAATTTTGTTATATTCATTTTAATAATAAATCATGGGTATTTAAAAATTATTTAAATATCATGGGAATTTCTAAACCAATATTGAATGTTTTTTAAGTCCAATAAAACGTTTAATTGTAAAAAAATAGCACAAAATATTATTTGTATTTTAAATCAAAGAAATTGTTTTTTATTTCATAACTCAATACAAGACACTATTATTTGAAAATGATTTCAGGCAAATGGCTATTCCATCTGTTTTTGATGACACGCATTCTAAATGTCTAATTTTAAGCTACTTTCTTCAGCATTGCTGGCCGTATATCATGAATTAAACGAACAATGTTGGTCATCAAAACACCAATTGCTTTTGGTTTATCAGCATAATCCAAGGAATTCACTGCCTCCCGATAAATGTGTGACCCACTTCCTAGTGTGGCCCACCAAAATTTGCAAAATATTATTTGAAAAACTGCGTATGCAGTTAAAAGTTCATCATTATTTTACAATAAAATATTTTACCCACAGAAACTCAATCGACAGAGGTTCAGTCCCAGCGAAGGAAAAAAATTATAAAATAAAAAAAATAAGATACTTGATACTTATCAAGCTGACTTGCCAAAAGTTTAGGAATATGAGACATTCCCAATAATATTACCAATGCATTTACGAAGTGTATGCATTACAACTTTTGTTTAATCAATCGGGCTATGTTGCAACTTTAAATTTTTTTCTGACACGATATAATTTGTTTACTTCACATCAATAGGGCCTGTTTTTTGTCAATTATAAGATACCTTTAAAAATATGATTTTCTCAAAAATTTGATTTTTATTAACAAATGTTATGAAATTCCATGTCAGAATTGACGTTAAATATTAATTGTTAGTTTTAGAAAACTTTTTTAATTCAGTGACCTACTATCGCTTGAAATTATTTATCAATTTCATCACTGTGTAAAATAGGCGGTTTTGGAGTTTTGGAAAAAACCACTAGCACTCATACCAACGTTTATCAAATTATGTTTTTATTTTATGTCTTCTTAATAAAACTGTTTTGTGTGGATTATTACGTTATTGTTTTATAATTTGCGCATATATTTTATTGTAATTTAATGAAAAACCAAAACCATAATAAAAAAAATGAGGCGTTTAATGGCTATACGACCGTTTAATTTTACAAGGCCTTTTCTTTTAGAGTTTCTTAAGTTTTATCATAGAAATAAGCTCCTTTTATAACTCTTTGTTGCTTTTTTTTGTAATGCATAGTTTAAAATTTTTTTCTCTTTTTATTTTAAATTTTCATTAAAATGTTTAACATTTATAACGTTTTCTATTAAACCAGTCAAAAGACCGCCCAACCGATTTCAGCTAGGCCATCATCTGTCATTTTAATAGTTATAAAAAGTCTTTTTTCACAATTTTATGCGATGATTTTTAATTTTTATTTTAAATGGAAATTTATTTTATTATTGCTTAAATACAAAAAACAAATGACAGTAAAGACATACCTTTTGTAATGGTTGTAATGATGAATGCTGCGCTTTAATAATATGTTTTAAAAAAAAAATGATTAAAAAATAATTAAAATTTTATAACAGAAAAATATTTATTTATTATTTTTTAGTAAGATTTTTATTACAAAATTTTATTCATTAAAATTTTAATAAAGAAATTAAAACTATTATAGCCCCGTATTCATAAAAAGTCTTATTGTGGGTTTAAAGTCTACAATATTTCACTGTTAAAGATTTTTTATCTTTATAAATCACGCATAAAAATTTGTATTCATAAAGGAATAATTACAGAGCCGTAACTATTTAGCGTTTATTGTTTTTTATGCCTTTTTCGTCTATACGAGTACTGACATCTTGCACTTTTGTAAAAATATCTGCCAAATATATGAACTTTTTGTCCACAGTATCACATCATAGCATTATGATGATCAGTGACAGCTACAGATGAATCTTATTTTGGCAATGATTGAAAATGATCCAACAAAAAACTCATAGAAAAATTATGCTGGTGATAGCTTGTGTAGAAGCAGACGATTCAAATTTAAATGTAAAGTTCAAACAAAGAAGAACAACTCTAAACTAGGTGTTAACTCAAAAGATCGAAGTAATTAAAAACATATTTTAAGGTCGGTCGATAAATAGAACACCTCAAAAATACGATTAGCAACTAAAGTTTAATGTCAAAATTAGGAATTCTTTAAATGCAAAACGTTAAAGGTGCGTTACGTTAAATTACGCTTGAAGCTCTTATCCAAATTGCATTGTTACTCAGCACATTGCGTACGTAAGTAGCGTATGGCCCATGATATTTGTAAAGCAATAGCGGTTAGTGTGAATTAAATTATTCAAGCCAAAAATAACATTAAATAAATATTTAAATTACAATTATTATTGAGTGGCTCAATAATGTGCAAGTTTGTCGTGAGTTCGAAAAAGTTCTTTGGCTTGAGCTATATTTTTTTTTTTTTTTTGCTCTATTCTAAACCTCTGCAATGGAGTTGACAACACGGTGTTATTTTACAGAATAATATCATATAGAAAACTCATGCAAAAGATTTCTACTAACTGCTAATCTATTTAGTTTCTATTAGCACTGGTCCATAATGAAATGATTTTTTTTATCTTTAACCTCTTTTAAAAGTAACAACATCTCCCAAACTAAAAGAAAAATCAAAGCAAGCCTAAACTAACAGCTGATATACATATATGAGTCATTGTTTTATCTCCTTAAATGAAATATATGATTTTGAGCGATTTGAGCTGTTTTGAATTACACAAAGTATCAAATAGTCGATTCTATAGTATTAGTATAGTATATAGTTTTCCCTTTTTTAAGTAAAATCAGAAAAAGAAAATTAAATTTCACACACTATACATTTTAACGCAGTATAATTATTATTATTTGATTTTTATTGTTCGACATTAAAATGCTACTTAAAGTTATTGTTTCATTTCTACTTTTTTTTCTTAAGTATAAACTAATTAACTATTGTTGTAGATTTGTGTGAAAAATAAATAAAAAATTAGTTTTTAATGAATACATTTAACCAGTATTATTTATGTTCTTGTTTTTAACAATAATTTCAAATCACATGTATTCGATTTCAACTCAAAATTTTATACACCAGCAAATATATAAGAAAGCAGAAAAATTCAGAAAACAGATAAAATAAATTGATTTGAAAAATATCAGAACATTATTATGCTTAATCTTCCGGTACCACCTTAAATAAACACCAGCAAAATATATTATGAAACCATAAATAAGCCCCTATATTACCCCATACTCATATGCATGAAAACAATTAGAAACACAAGTTTTTTTTTTTAAGTAAATATCTAAGTTTAACACTGAATATTGAATTAATGCATCAATTTGTTTATGTTTTGTTCTATTTAACAGAAAAAAATATATTAATTATGGTTTTTATATAATTAATTAGTAGCTTCTCTTAAATAAATTGTTGCTTTTATATCTTCTTTTTATTGAATTTTTTATATACACCATAAAATTAGTCGTTAATATTCGTTAATATATAATTTATAAAAGTGTATTAAAGTACAAAATTTGAAGGTTTTTATATTCATTTTAGTAATATACATAAAATATGAAATCTAAAGGCACCTGTTGCTAATAAATGGATATTTAAGATTTCAAATTTTGATAGAAATAATTTGTAAAACCTTAGTTTTTAGTTTTTTATTGATTAGAGAATTCTCTCAAAACACAGATTACAATTAAAATATTTTCTCTTATGGTGTTTGTGATGATACTCGAAGATATTAAAAATTTTTTTCTAATCCCTTTATTTTTTTAAACTGACTAGCACAGAATAAAATTTTGAGAGTCGTAAAGAGGTACACACATGCATACAGGAGTAGATCTCTATATCATACTACAAAAAACATTTATATTTTTTAAATTCTAAGCTTAAGGATTTCTAATATTAAACAGATTTGTTTTTATTTCTTGTCGATTTAATAATTAACGATTAAAGTCGTCATGTATTAATAATTTTAAAAAAATTTTCAAAACTCAATATTAAAATCTTACCTGTAGTAAATATTAGGGTATTTAAACGATTAATCGTTAATCGATTAATCGAACAATTGTGTTCAAATAATTGTTCGAACAATTAAAAATGGTCAAATTTCGAATAACGAATAACTCGAATAATTTCCTACGATTAATCGATTAATCCATATAAAAAAAATACTTTATTTTTAGAAATAATAAATGGTATTAATAAACTTCCTAAGTGTTGTAAAATATTTAATAAATCCAATGAAAAACAAAAGAAATTGCAAACATACATATGTATGTTATGCTGCAAGAAAAGAAAAATAAATTCGTCTTGTACATGATGTAAACCATCGATGGTCGTCTTTATCTACGATGATTGAAAATTTTCTTCGTATTTATAAATACGTAAATTACACTCTTAATGGTTAATTAGAGTTTGAGTACTTGAAATTTTATTTAAATTTAAAGCAATCAAACTCGCCGTGGTCTAGTGGTTAGTGTGTTGGCTTACTAAGACGATAGTGCCGGGTTCAAATCTCAGCACCGACATCTTGAAAAAAGAAATATGAAAAAAATATTTCTTTCGGCGACTACCTCTCAGCAGTCTTCTGGCAAAAGCTCTGAGAGTAATTAATTGCCATGAAAGAGCTTCTCAAGTCTGTCGTTCGGAGTCGACATTAAACTGTAGGTCCCGGTACTCATGGATAGAAATTTACACACACAACATGAGTGCTGCGAGAAGCTAGGCCGTAATCCTGACACAGGGTTGTAAAGGCCAGTTATGTATGTATGTATGTAAATTACACTCTATTTGATTTTGGTTTGACGACTTTTACAGATATGGAAATTAAAGTTTTATCAAATTTGAATAAAGCCCTTAAACCACTTGATGTCGCTATTAAGGAAGGAGATCGGATCGGATCGGATTGATAGATTTAGAAGGCATTATACAATTTGTTATTAATACAATGGAAAATGCAAACAATCCTTTTTCAAATTAGTTATTAGAAAGGCTTAAGATTCGAATAAATGAAAGACATGTAAAACACCTTATTTTATATCTAAATTCTGGTACATTTTCACTTTTTTAAATATTGCAGAAAATCTGAAAAAAAAGATTTTGCAAACAAATTGTTTTTGAGAATGTTTTTAGAAAATATAAAACAAAATGTGTCAGATGATGATATGATTGCAGAAGATTTAATTGAAATAAACGAAAATAATCGATTATCATAATTAAATAAAGGAATTAAAAGTGTACAATATTTCAAAAAACCTAAAAGAGGCTGAAATGATTTAATGGATGATTTCTTATATTTAGAAAAAGCCAAAAACAGAACCGAAAAATTATATATTCTTTTCCATGCACTTCTCTTAATTTCTCCAACATCTACAATCAGCGAGAGAGTGACCACAATCGGTTGAAAGCTAAACATATAAATTACTTACATCCTTTTTTTAAAAGACTACTTTAATAGAAGTGCATAATTTTTTTTAACTAATTTTTAACTCATAATATGAATTATTTTTAATTACTTATTCAATATTTTTATTGCATACGAATTAGTAAATTATTACTTTTATATATTAAATCGTTATATATATGATCTCAAATATTAAAATTAATTAATGAATTATTTATGGTTTAGTTTTTCAATAATATGTTTGAAAGTAAAATATACGATCTCATTACATTTTCTACACTATAGTGAACTATAATTAATAAATTTTTAAAAAGTTATTACATTACTATGTTTTTGGTTATTATTATTTGTTTTTTTTTTTTTGAATAAAATGTTTTAAAAATACACAAAATTGGTATGTTATTTTATATAAAACAGAATGCGATTAATCGATCAATTTTGAAATTTTATTCGATTAATCGATCAAGAAAAAAACCCGAACAATTACTCACTCGATTAATCGACCAAAAAAAAAGTCGAATAATTGAATACCCTAGTAAATATGAACTGCCTTACCTTCACTCATTTTGTTTTTGTTTTATTGTTGTAGTACAATAGTATTTTATTTGTTTATGATTTCCGTTAAGTATAGCGCTCAATAATAGAGAGTACAAAATAGAGAAAGCAAGAAAGTGTTTTTTTTATTAAAGCAAGAGGAACAAGCATGGCTGTCCTTTGTTTACAAAACAAAACAAAAAAGAAAGAAAAACATTTTTGCTGTTGTTTTAATTGCAATTTGCAACTTTTTAGAACTTTTAACACATATTTCTTTGCAATATACATAATCATATTGTTTCACTTTTCACTTAAATTTCATTTTAATATACTTTTTATTATAAAATGATCACCATTTCTCTTAATATTTCTCAAATGAAAAACAAATTGACAACAGAACTTTTCACACACTTTACTGGACTGGCGACCGATTAGTAACTAGGCTTTCTTTACTTATTTGAGACTAATGATGCCAGATGAATGGCTTGTGGGTTATAGCGGTATTTTTTTGATGGAGGAAATTAGAAATTTTTACATTTTATAAATGTAACGATCAGTAAAACACAGTAGTTTTAAAATATTAAAGACTTTTTATTATAATTAAAGATTTTTATGATATTTAGACTAAATTTTGCAGATGAGTTTTAGTAATTCAGGTAGATAATGCCTAAAAATAAAAAAATATTTGGCAAAATCTTTAAGATTAATCTTCTCAATTCTGTCGTTCGGAGTCGACGTTTAACAGCAAGTTCCAGTACTCATAAATAAAAATTGACCCACACAACATGAGTGCTACGAGAAGCTAGGCCGTAACTCTGAAGCAGAGTTGTTGTTGTATTCTCTTATACATATAATTAATTGTATATAGAGATATAGGTAAAATTTACTTTATTTTTCTAAAAAAAGGAGGATCATAGGTCAAGATATTAAAATTAAGACTAATTTTTTAGCCAGCCACCAATATTTTTTAACATTTTTATCTAGGATAATGTTCTTATTCCCGAGTTGATTACTGTATAAAGCCTTATTTCTGGCTCTTCTTGAATATGATAGAAACTGGGGATTACTCTTCATGTTGAATGAAGGCTTTGCTATGGACGTTAAATTTCTTATTATACTTTATAAAATAATTCAAAAAATTTATAGGAAGATTATTATTAGTCATACATACAGACATACATAGGTATGTATTTATATAAATCTATTATAATGAAATAAAAGGTATATGATTAGAATACATTTTTTTTTTGTAGAAAATAAATTTCAATAATGCATACAAATAAATTGATATCAATAAAAATACTTTAAAATTAATTTATTTTATGAAAAACAAAATTTCAACTAAATTAGAACACTTTATAGCGCTCGTTAAGTGTTTTGCATGTCAATTTTTCGACTAAATCAGATATTTCTTTACTCATTAAAAAGCCATCATTTTAATATCTTTTATTACGTTATGGATTCTGGGGAATTTTAGAAATACCAATAATATTAAAAAAACAGCTCAAACTTATTTATTTCATTTTGTTATTGCCTTAATAAAATATACGCGCACCATAATTTGTTTTTTATGTTTTCGGCTACTTGTCTTGAGATTTGTTTTTATACCCTTTATCATTATGTATGTGATTGGGTAGGTTTACCCAAAGCTAACATTTGTAACGCATAATAGCACACGTTTTTAATGTTGCCAAACAACTTTAAATCATTTTGAATAGTGTTTGTTTACTTACATACATACGTACCTATGTATGTAAATCTTTGGATTCATTTTTAGAATATTTTTTTTTATAAAATGCGTCTTTAATTACGAAAGGTAAAATTTTGATACATACATATATACATGTATTTCTATAAAGAACATAAATTTTGATAATATTCTGGAAATCTCTCAGTTCTCAGTAAAATCGTTGAACATTTTTATCAATTAATTTCTGTTTCGTCAATAAACAATGTCGATAAATGGCAAAAGACGATAATGAAAAAACTGTTGTAATTCTGATTAGCGAAAATGGATGGTCAAGAAAAAACGTGATGCAATTTTCAAGACTTCGACTAACTCATTACAAAGTATGGGAAAAATATTTCAATATATGATTTCTATAGAAAATTGTGAGTTAAATAGTTGATAACAAAATATTTTGAAGGCACTTCCCTAGCTGGAGTCAAAAACATGTTCAGATCGGAGGGTGTACATTTCCTTCTTTTTAATTGAAAAATCATATCTAAAATAATCTAAATTCATTTAATAGAATTTAGTACTCATCTAATTAAGACGTTTAATGACGAAACAGAACATAAATTTTTATAACAATTTTTCCCAATCAAATAAATTTTTTATGCAATATGTTATATAAGAATCGTCTCATTTGTGTACCTATTAAAATGCATATATTATAAGAATTAAAACGAGATTTAATTTTCAAAAATCTGTTAGAAAATATATGAGTTATTAAGATTTTTGTTAAAGCAAAATTTAAAAAAGTGCGGAAATTAATTTTTGTATCGAAATATCGAAAATAAATTTTTATATTTAAAAAACCTTACGCTCAAAAAAGATTTATTATTATGTTTATTTAACAATAAAAGGTCAATAAAATTATTAATTTTTTTTCAAATGAGACGTTATACAGTCTTACGTATTGTCTACTACTCTCAAACTTAATGATTAAAAATGCGTATTTTTTAGAAAAGAAAAAGATGTGTTCTGGGGCCCTATTCTGTAATTGTCTTTAGCTAAAATGTTAAAATTTTGGGTTTTTAAAATAGTGTTTTTGGAATATTTAAAGTTTTAGAGATAACAAGTATGAAGCTTTTAAATTACAATACGCGTTCAAGAATTGTTTTCGTAGCCAAAAAGTCTTAAATCAAGTTTATAAATTTTTAGCGATAGAGTTTTAGCTTTGAAGAGTTATAGAATAAGGCCTCTGATCTTTTAAATAGTCTTTAAGCTTTCAATTAAGACCTTTACTCTTTCAAATATATAAAAATGTAACTTTTAGTCATTTCGCCTGAAGTTAGGCCAAGATATTATAGGTCAGTTTATTTTTGGACCCAATCCTTATCTAAGACAGAAATTGTTAAAGCTAATGAATAGATATTTATTTGTTATGATTGGGCTTTAATTATTCGACTATCTATGTATGTATGCAGCATCCAATTAAAATTGGTGCAGATCGGTTTATAGTTCTGCTATAGCGTTATTTACGACCTATATTCATCATGCGAGAAAAATCACATTCTGAAACTCCTGATGAGCGTTCAGTTGTTATCATACATACATATGCTATAAATTATTCTTGTGTAGGGTATCAAATAGTTGGGCTTGTGTAGTAGATAAAAAAAATTGTTTATTTTTAATGTTTAGGTGGTTGACATAAAAACAATTTAATTATCTTGACAATTGGCTATTGTTTTTCGTTCAAAAACAAAACAAATAATTAAAAACATCAAATTGTTTAAGGCCAGTTAGTAGTCTTGGTCATTATCAATGGCTTAAAGTTTGTTAACCAAATTGTACAGTGTTAAACATTTGTGCTTCTAATTTTTATTTTATTTAGCTTTTTAATCTTAATTTGGGAACATTTGAGTCAAAATTTTTTTTCTACATTTCTAGCTTCATAGTTTATATTGTTAAATTTATTTTTTTTTTCTTTTATTATTTTATTATTATTTCTATTATTTTATTAATTTTTCACTAAAATGTCTATAATGATTTATATATTACTCATTTATTTAAAAAAAAAAAGTTTTTTGTCATTTTGACATAAAATTCAACCAACATCCGTTGAAGTTAAATTAGAAGACCTTAACAATCATGTAAAGGCTACTCAATATCGCCAGCATCATCAGCAGCACCAAGTTACGAGTGTGGGTACTTTAAAAATTACTTAAAAATATATATTTTTTATAACAAAAAATTAATTCTAATTGTTTATTTCAAAATCAGATACAATGATAATTTGTTAAATGAATTTGAAGTACGAGTATACATGTTTAATTTAATAATTTCGGCCATAAAGGTCATTCAATAATTCTCAATTAGTTTATAATTTGAAAAAAAAATTTCATTTAAACGATCTTAAAGTACTCACTTGTATGGTTTAAATATTCACATAATTTTTGTTTAATCGATTTAATAGAGTTATGATGGGTTTTTCGATAGAAACTCAATGTCGATTTTTTTTTAACAACAACAACCTTTTGACAGATTAAATGCAGGTCATCACATCAAAATTTAAGTATTTCAAACAAATTATTCTTCCTCAAAAAGTTTAATAAGAGTTTTTGTTTTAGGATGTTTCATTAATTTCAACTAAAGTATTTGTAGTATCAATTAAATTTTTAATTGATTTTGGGTCAACATCCCGATATTCTTAATTAATTAATTAATTTTAATAAAATCACTTAAAAAGGTTTAACTGAAAATTAAATCATATATCAATTAAATTTTGAAATTAAAAAAAGTATTAATTAAAGTTTTAAATATGAAAAATCAATTCACAGCAATTTGCCTTATTCCTAAGGCGTAATATAAGAAAAAAAATGTATGTTCTGTCATAAATGTACTGTCCTTTCTAAAAAATTCCAATACAATGCAATGCATTTAGTAGGGGTTTACCCCTGAGTATTGGTCTCAAAATAAAAAAATATAAAAAATGAAACCTACTTCTTTTATTTGCGATACTTGTCATCATTCTTTGAATATAAGTCATTAATTAATTAAACATATTATTTAAAATTACAATTAATTAAACATATAATTTAATTAATTAAGACCATTATTTCAAATTAAAGAAGTGTTTAATTAAAATAACATTTAAAATAAATATTTTGATCTGTACCGTTTCCTCTGTACTCGCTCGAGAAGCCTCAAAAGAAACTTTAAAGTGAAATATTTCTTGCACTGTTTTAGAAAACCGAAGCACTTGAATGCTTCCTTCGACAATCCATCGAACATTACAATTAATTCTCATGTTCAGAATATATGCAGTTACGAAGGGCAAGATTTCATTATTACGATCATAATGTCGAATGCCCCTTAGGCATGTCATTGACTATATATTTTTTTAAATTAAAATCGATTAACTGATTTTAATTGCTTAGCACACTTAATTAATAAAGTTAATTAACAAAATTCACTTGCTTTTTGAAACGATGGACAGGATTTTTTTTTGTTTTAAATTTTATTTATTTATTTTTAATTTCTTATGCAAAATCATATGAAACCTATAAAAAATACATAAAAAATATTGACAAAACAGAGTAACTCTATAAATAAATAAATTGTCTTTTCCTAATAGGCATAACGTGTTAAAATTGCTATTTGAATAAAACAAATCGTTTAAATAAATTTATTATGCCCTGAAAATTGAGAAAAACAAGCCACACACACGCACTTTATTGACACTCAAGGGCAGGGCTAATCAAAACCATCATTAACAAACGTGTATAATTATTACCTTAAATCCCTTGTCTAACTTCATTCCAAGAAATTATATATAAATTTTTTATATTTTTAATAGTTTCTTTTAATCTAATTACATCATATGGTCCATCAAAATGTTGCATCATAACAAATGACTTTAAAAAATATCTATAAAATCCACCTCATATAAGCAGGTTCATTGACCAAAAATGTTTACAATCGAAATTAAAATACCAGCCGAAATTATGGAAGCTTTTAAAAACTTAATTTGTTTTTTTATTTATTTTATTTTTTTTTCTCTCATTTTTATAATCACTTTGTTAAGGGTCTTCCCGCACTGTAGTGTTTATGATGTTTGTTTTGGAGATAATGTTGTTGTACCAGTATTCGTATCTTTGGGTCTATTACAATATACATATGTTGGTTTTTAATTTTTTATTATATTTTTTTTTAATAACAGCAAATTTGTCTTCACCACAATATTGAAATTATTTATTTTATTTTTTAATTATTTTTTAAATAAAAAATACCGCTTGAATTTGCTTAAATTTTTGTTTTGAATTTTATTGAATTTTTAATTAATAACTACTAATTAATTAGTATAGCGGCTAAATGTCTAAAATAAAATAAAAAAAACTATCCTCAAAGAAAAAACCAGCAAATTTAAATATTTAATAAAATAAAACGAAGGAATAAAAACATATGTAATATATTTAGTTTTATATTACGTAAATACCCTACAGTTAACATACTTATGTATGTATGTTAACCTCATGACTTTAGTTTACAAGCAAACCAACCAAACTCATACAAGCAAACCAACACGCTTTTGACTTGGCTACTGCAACAGCTCCTTCTTTCGGCATGAAAGCATTTCTTTCCTCAACATAGTCATCTAACGCTACAATACTACGTGCAGTCTAGAGTTCAGTGACTAATAATATGAAATAGAGCAATAAATCAGTCCAGCATGGTTCAGAAGCTCCATAAGTCGATCAATATCATCAAAGAGCGGTTTAGCTAAAGTTAATACTATTTCCTTCCATAGGGCAGAACATTCATGGAAGAAATTAAATACTGTCTCCTTCTTCTCCGGCTGATTGCAGCTGTGGCAGTACGAATTAAATGGAATTCCCATCCTGGCTACTTGCTCTCCAATAGCTCAAAAATCAGTTATCATCGCCGTGATCCTACTGGCATTACTACGTTTCATGCAAAACAACGCTTTCCTCAGTAGGCATATTCTGACTTATTTTCTGCTCAATGACCTCAATTGAAATTACAAATCTCATATCTAATTGTCGAAATTTTGTGCAGATCTAATTGCTAATTCTAACGAAACTCCTGAATTGATCCCGTTAGTAAAAAATTTAAATTTAAAAATCTCTAACAAGGCGCAGTGCTATCGCCTTTGATTTGGAGCCTAGTTGGCTATGTAGAGGATATTGTATTAGTGGCAAGAGGCAAGCTCGAGGATACTCTGTGTAATATTATTCAAATAGTGTTCAGATTAGTAAATAGGTGGTGTACATTAACAATAGAGGCTTTCACTAGATACGTACATACATAATTGGCCATTACAACCCTGTGTCAGCACTCATGTTGTGTGTGTTTATTTTTATCCATGAGTACCGGGACCTACAGTTTAAAGTCGACTCCGAACGACAGATTTGAGAAGCGTTTTCATGGCAATCAATTACTTTCAGAGCTTTTGCCAGAAGACTGCTGAGAGGTAGTCGCCAAAAGAAATAATTTTTTCATGTTTCTTTTTTTTTAAGATGTCAGAGCTGAGATTTGAACCTGGCGCTATCGTCTTAGTAATCCAACACACTAACTACTAGACGACGGCGACTATTGAGATATTAAGCTAGGAAATTTTGTAGAGTAAAGAGGTTAAATATCTGGGAACAATACTGGGTAGTAAATTAACATGAAAGACTCAGTTAGTGATCGTTGCGGAAAAGGTCAAATATGTCCTAATGGTATGCAGGGGGTCGCAGGAAAAACTTAGTGCTGCAACCCAAGGCTTCTATACTAACTATACATATATTATGATGATCAGACGGATTATCAACACTTCTTTCTCCAGATGGGTCTTAGACATTACAAGCTTCTACTTAGTAACTATGATCAAAATAGGTTTGAGTCGTGCATTAGATTAAGATATATAAGAACAACCTTGAGATTTTAACGAGACTCCCAAAAGGACACTGTGGACTCAATGGCAATTTAAATAAAGTAAGAATCGTTTTAAGAAGTTTGTGAAGATTCTGTGATGAGGCAATCGAGCATATAGCGGGCACTGGTGCAGCATTGATAAAAAGTAGTAAGACGTGACTGTCTTGCTAATAATGATATATGAAATTTTGACATCAGCCAGTATTTTAAAATTCATTAGAACCACAGAACTGGGGCAACTAGAGAGGAACCCTAGATAAGTTAAGGGCTGTAGATAAAATTTTCAGCTCAAAGTACTTTTATTACCGCACATATGAAAGAATAAAATTACTGACTAGACTCAATTGTGAACCAATTTTTACCAGACTTATTTCTGTTATTTAACCATCGTCAACAATACCGACCGTACGGTCATGTAAAAAATTGGCTAAAAAGAAACAGGTGCCGTGTATTGAATTTTTGTTTGTTTTTTTATTTTATTTAATAATAAATAATATGATTTAGTTAATATTTATATATTACAAATATGTGCATATTGAATAATACAATTAAAAATTAGCGATAGCAATTCATTATTAGCTTATATAATAAAATAATTTAAATTCAACATATTTTTTATTTTTTTTAACCATTTATTTGACAAAGTGAGTGCAACCTCCCATGAAATTATAAACCAATTAATGTCTGTATATGATAAAGATCTTAACAGTCAATAAAGTAATAAGATGTTAAAAAAAAACAAACAACAAAAACAACAAGTTTTATATAGAAAGAGTGATTTCAAAATTTATGGCTATTTAGACAGGGAAGATATACATTTTAAATGAATAAGAGTGTACAATATTTTATTTATACACTAATAACACTTGGACAAGTAACCACTATACAGTGAGTGATGAGATTTTGATAAGAAGCAAAAAAAAATATTTCGAACTGTATCTCAATAAGTGGACCTATTTACCATAGTGAAACTTATGACACCCTAGACAACCTTGTACTTGTTATACCTATTAGGTGATAATTGGTAATTGGTCATGATGGTTAGTTGGTTTAGAATTTGTTATTTTTTTATTTACAAAACATATGTCAATGAAAATTTGCTTGGCGTTTATTTATACATGTGCCATAGGCAATTTGTTTTTACGTTGAACAGTTTTTACAACTCTACACATACATACATATACGTGCATACGTCCTTAATATTTCCAGTTTATTTTATATAATTATAAAAACAAAATACAAAATACATACAGGTATGTATTAGCAATATACGTCAAAGCATTTGAATATATTATTTGCAAAATATTATAAATTCCTCAATTTAAATTTTATTATTTATATAGTGCGAAATGATTAAAGCCACCCCGACATAATGAGTAACATTTTTGTTGTTACTCACTGTGTTTTATAATTTAGTACACTCTACTTACATAAAACCATACATACGTACGTATATACAACAGAATAACAAGTCTATTTGTTAACAAAAATAAAGCCCTTTATACAAATAAAAGCGGGCATACGATCAAAGTTAAAATTAGTTTCATATTTCATAAACAACAAGAAAATATTAAAAAAAATAAACAAATTTTTCACAAAATAAACTAGATATCTCTGATAATATAGTATTTGTTAATAGATTTGCATTATTATTTTATAAGCTGCTAAAAAATAAATAAGTCGTTGAATTTTATGTAAATTTATCACCGGAATTAAAAAGAAATACAAATTTATATTTATTTCTTTATTATATTAAAATTTATAATTAATAAAAACGTACCATTGTTGGTAAATTCATTCAATTTATTTAAATGTAGAAAATAATTAATTGCATCTGTCATATTAAGTGAAGAAAATTAAGAGGGCAGAAACCTTTCCCATTTTAATATTCTTTTATTTATTTAGTTTTTGTGATTTAAAGCAGTAAGTAGTTCGGTTAGTTTGAAAAAACAATACTGTAGATAAAACTATTAATTTTTAACCAAAACATTTGTTGTTGCCTAAAAGTATGCTCTTGGTTTTTAAATAAAAATTTTAAATTGTAGTAGGGAATTGTCATAGTGGCAATGGGTACTGCCAAATGCAAATTACTGTAAACAATAAAGATACCCAGCGAAATAAAATGTAAGCCATTTAATAAGAGACCATTTTCACTTCTTAAATCATTACATCAATTTAATTCAAATAAATTCGTTAATTATGGTTTTTTAAACCATGAAAATAAAAAAATCATAACTCAACAAATAAAATTCAAGGAGAATGTTATTCTCCCGGCTTTTATATCATCTTTTGATACGTTCTGAATACATCAGGGTTGTCAGATAGTTTTTAATTTTTATCCCCGATTTCGAAATTCATATCCCCAAAACCCTGATAAGTTCATTACCAAAAATCCCCACAGAAACTGCATCAATAATTTTGCATGTTGTATGTAAATTTATTTTATATGTATGGATGTATGTATGCAGTGGTATTTAATAAAATAGATTCACTATGATCCAGCATTTTTGTGAGCGAAAAATATTGAAAAAAGTGATTAATATTTTTGTTTGTTTCTATTTTATATTACATATATAATATGTAGTACGAAAAATACAACACTTTCCGAGATCAAAACTTATAAAACTATGTGCTCAAAAATGTTGTTAAAAGGAACTAAGTTTTTCTGTTCAAAAAAATAAATTCACTAAATTTAAAGGCCTAAACAAAACTTATTTTTATAAATTAATCTTTTCAATTGCCGTTTATTAACCTCTGTGGAATAATCCATATTTTAAATAAAGTCCAAGCAGCGTTTTGTCATTGAGTCCACAAGTCTTTAAAACGTTTTGATTGGAATGATCTTTCACACATCTTTAACAAATTCCCACAACTGTTCTTTATAAGAAGTGTTTTTTCCTTGACAATTTGCAATAAATTTTAAATCTTGAAACTGTGCAGACCAGCTTAAA
Source organism: Metopia argyrocephala (assembly GCA_963576795.1). Taxonomy (NCBI): domain Eukaryota; kingdom Metazoa; phylum Arthropoda; class Insecta; order Diptera; family Sarcophagidae; genus Metopia; species Metopia argyrocephala. The sequence continues at coordinate 203,659,011 of OY756208.1, read as the reverse complement.
ACCTCGACGTTATTATTTTGAAACCAACCTTTTGTTCGCTTTGATGTGTGTTACGGGTCGTTATCTTGTGAAGAAGTAATTTGTGGTCGGACGAAACTAAAATTAGTTTGTTTATATTCGAATAAAGTAATGTAACTATAAAAAGACCTTTAATACTGAATTCCTCCACAATAAAAACCATTGATATCGGGTTGTGTTTATTTATTTATATATGAGAAAGCAAATCTTGCTTTGATTTGAAACCGCCAAACGAAAACTGCAAAGCGAAAACGCTAAAAATCTCTAATATGTATACTCTGAAGCGTTTAGGTCAATTCTATTAAATGATTTCTTTTAATTTGAAGAAATCTTGTACTTTTTTTTAATTTTTAATAAAAATTTGCTTTTTTATGCCACTTGTCTGTTTCAATTGCTTTCTTATTTCTGATCGACTGAAACCACAATTTAGCATTAATTGGAGAAAAAAATTAACTCTTAAAAGGAGTTCAAAAAATTTTAAAGATAATTAATTATATCCGAACATTGTATTAAAATCGAAAAAAAGCAAATAAAAAATTGCGAAGATAAATCACACCGCACACTCTTTGTTTTATTTAAATATATATATTGGAAACACAAAATGAAAGACGCGATATATTTAAGAAATTAAATTCCCCTCTGTAACTTACATGTCCTTTTTATTAATCACGAAAAAATAATCAATAAAACCAAAACTTTTTTTTTCAAGATTTTAACAAAACATAAAACCTGTAATTTATTTAACATCAAACACTGCACGTTAAATAAAAAATAATTAAATACAATAAAATTATGACAAAGAAAAGTATAACAAGTATTACACACAAGCAAAGAAAACACTTTTTTTAGTAAATTTAATGGACAAAATATCTTAAGACTAAACAATTTAAAAACTAAACATCTATTAAGTGTAGGAGATACCAAGATATCGATTAAGGAAACAATTAAATTTTGTGTAAGAACTATATAATATAACCTAAAAATATTTGATATGTGTTAGTAAAATAATGCATGCATTGCATAAAATGGGATTATATTTTAAGCACAAAAATGAGTAAAAAAATTAAAATGAAGCACTAAACTTGAAAGCGTAAAAAAAATAAAAAGATTTATTAAATCCCTTTAAGAAATAATACATAAAAAGCGTAAATTTAAAAATAACTTATAAATATGAATTAAGTAGTGGCAAATAAATAAAGTAGAATTTATAAATTCTACTAAACTAAATTGAACATTTGACAGTTTATTCTTTTCTATTCTTTAATACATAACAGTGTTAATAAATATTTATTAATATTGAAACTAAAGCGCCTTCTTTTGTTAAAAAATTCTGTTTCATTTTCATATTTACTTTTATAGGAATTCTGTTTGTTTACAAAATATCTTTTTTCGAGTAACATTTTGTTAAGGCACACTTTAGATACATAATAGTTTTTATTTTTCAGTTACTTTAAGGATTTATTATTACTAGCTTTTTTTATAATATTTACATTTATTTAAATATACTTTAAATAATTTTTAGGTTTTACTTAAAAAAGAATTGTGCTTTCTTTCTTCTTATTAAATTAAAATTAGCTTTTAGAAATTATGGCTAAGTTTGCTTTCATGTATATATTACTAGAGCTGTTGCATTGATGTTCATTATTATACTGCTGGGGGTTTACCATGTACACGAAAACGATATAGGCAGGTATATAAGGAATGCCCATGATTGGATTCGATACGTAATTCTACTATTTCATAAGGCCGATTGATGCTTTTATTCTGCACGGGGAAATACTGCAACGAAGCATCATTATCTGCATATTCATACTCACCGAATAAGATTGGTTCCTGATCTTTTTCATGTTCAAGTCCCTGAAAGTATAAAACCATATTAGAAGATTCTTTTTTTTTTTCCAACAAGTTTGCACAACGTAATTACAAAAACGTTAAGAAATCACGGGTTCCACATGACGAAATAAATCAATTTAGATGGAACATGCATAAATTTAACATGACCGTTTGATTGCAGATCATGTGTTTGCGACAGAATTTAGAGAAATTTAATTCATTTAAAATGAATAAATAAAAAAGACTGCAAAATGCGTTACAGTTTCCGTAGTCTAGTAGTTAATATGTTGACTTACTAGACAAGAGTTCCGGGATCAAACCTCAGTTCTTCTGACATCTTAAAAAAGAGAAATATGAAAAATATTTCTTTTGGCGACTACTAGTATTTAGCAGTCTTCTGGCAAAAGCTCTGAGAGTAACTCATTGCCATGAACAAACTTCTGAAGTCTGTTGTTCGGAGCCGACATTAAACTGTTGGTCCCGGTACAAATGGATAAAAATTGACAAACACAACATGAGTGCTACGAGAAGCTAGGCCGTAACCCTGAAACAGAGTTGTATTGGCCAATGATGTATGTATAATGCTTTACTCAGTGACGTTTTTTAATGTATTGGCGAAAAAGATTTCAATTCGTTTTTATTGAATTTCATTGCAAAAAACATGCACCCCTATTCCAGTTGTCGTCAAACAATTTGGTATTTTACAACAGACTTAGCACTGAATTTAAGTACACTTTTTTATATTTCAGTAGCATGGCTTAAATTTGTATTGTAGTATTGGCATGAAAAAATACTTTTTACTCATGATTTAAATTTACATTTAAGTGATAAAAAAAAAACAAAGGAAGCATTCCGAAACCTACATTCGAACGCAAATAGATATATAACGGTTGTCGTAATTTGGTATCTTATTGTAATTGTTATATTTTAAATTTGTTTGGAATTGATTAAATGATAATGCTAATATTTTATTTATGGCGTTTTCTTTCAAATAAAAAAGTATATAATTTTATTATTATGGTATAATCGAACTTATTACGGTTTTCGTATATGTATCGACATTTTTGTTGTAGAGTAATAGGCTGTATTCCATTTGACGATGTCGTCGTTGTATAACGAAATTTTTGTAATAGATTAAAGGCAAGAGAAACATTTTTTTCTTATTCCCCTACAAAAATGTCGTCAGACGACAACGACGTCGCCAACTAGAATAAAGCCGAATGATAACAGATGAAGTTTTTTCTTTAATCTATTACAAAAATGTCGTAATATGACAACAACTACGATAACCGTAACAGGGAAGATTAGTTTGCTATATAATTTATTTTTATTAAAAAAAAGCCACAATTTTTTGGTAGAACAGAAAACGACATTAATTATAAAAATAAAAAAAAGAATCGAAAACTTACCCAAACTGTAAAATTTTTTGGTGCCGAATCAATGCGTCCATTTGGTGCTAAAGTTTTTGGTATATGTTCCAGTGTAAAACCGGTCACATAAACCAAAGAATTCAATTTCAAAACTATATATGAATATACGATACGCATAAAATTATTAACTTTGTAAATTTCACAAGTTAAAAACAAGAGCTTTCAAAAACTTACCTAAAAATCCGGGAAAACCTTGGAAAGCCCAACATTCACCTGGTTGAACATTAGGTGATATGGCTATTCTGGGCGTGTTAGTTGGATACCATAAAGGTATACCAAATACTGATATTTGGGCAGTTTTAGTTTGATAATTTTCGGTACAACGTGTAGAGAGTATTTGACCACCAGCCGATTCTAAAGCAAAATCAACCAAACCGGTCTTATCGGCATCATAAATTGCTAAAACTGATTTCACTATTTTGTGCACTTCCTCTTCCGATAAGGCATCTCGTATTTGACCTTTCAAAATATTATGAGTTTTCTTTTGCTGACTTTCTAGACTCACAGTGATTTCCTGTTTTAAACGCTCACTTATATCACGCATTAAGAACATGGCCGATTTATCAATTTCCTGCTTGATTTTATCGTTTGTACGATTATTGAGCTCAGCCAAACGTAATTCTAAATAATCTTTGGCCACAAACATATTGCGTACCCAGTTCTGTAAATCTAACTCCGAAAGTTGAGCACCATCTTTGGTTGTTTGCTTAAAACCTAAAATTTCTATTAAAGATAATTTCACCTGTTGATTGAGCAATTTAAATTGATCATCTTTAAGTGTATGCAGTTTCAAAGTGATCTCCTGCAAAAGACTATTAAATCTTTGATCCGTTGATAATTGTAATTCTTTCAAACGGGCCAAAAGATCATCTTGAGTTTGTTGCAATTGTTTAATGGAATAGTGCAGATCTTGATTCTCAGATAGTTTATCATTAAGAGAGAGTTTTATAAATGCAATATCCTTATTTAAGTCATCAATTAATTGTTTTTGTTGTTTTAAAGACAATTTAAAATGTTCACCATCATCACCAGATGCTTGAGATTGTTGTAAATTTAAAAGGAGCTTTTCCTGCAGTTTATCATTAAATTGTAAAGAAATTTCTTCTTTTATAAAATTGGAGAATAAAGGAGCCTTTAAAAGTTTATTAATTAAAGCATCCAAATCCAATTTCTCCACTAGTAATTTATAATGAGTATGACTGTTTATCTCTAGGGTGTGAGTTATCAGATTCTTAATTTCTTCTATATTTGAGGGTGTTAGTTTTAAAGGCCTTTCAGTTATTAAAGGTGAATCCTCAAGTTTTAATAAAACCTTTTGTATAATCGTATTTAAATCATTATCCGTTAATGAGGCTGAACTGCTTCCTTGTCGGGCTAAAACCTCTAAATTTTCTTTAATTATTTGTACTATAAGTTGAGTTTGTTTGGTATTAAGTTGGGATGATTTCTCAAGTTCTCTCTTCTGTTGCTGCTGCAGTTTAAGGTCTACTAAGTTTTGTATATAACTGTTAATATGATTCAAAATATTCTCATATTCTTCAGGTTGCAAAGATTTTGATAAAGACAATTTTAAGGTTTCCATAGTTTGACTAGAACTTGGTGTTGTTGTAGCAGAAAATAAAGGCAAAAAACTTTTAAGCCCATGAAGATTGGTATACAAAAAACTTCTTAAAGTGGCTACAAGTGATAGGGGCACCAATGAATGCCATTTTTGGGCATATAAAATACGATCTTGATCATCCAAGAGCCACCAAGCTATATGGAAAAATGTTATTTAAATAAAAATAAGGAAAGGTTGTTTAAAAGAAGAAAAAAATACTCTGAAATATAAACTTCTTCATTTGCTAATGGCAATAATAAAACAAAAAGAATATTTAAATTTAAACTCAAAAATTTGGTTTTGAACAGAGAAAAAGAGCTTTTTAAATGTATGAAATTTCGGGAGGGGTTTTTTTAATTCAGAAAAGAAGTTTAACAGACAAATGAAGAAGGATAGAGTATTTTTTTCTTGTGAATTAAAAACAATTTCTTTAACCATTTCCTTTGTTTTCAAATTAAAATGTTATCCTAAGGCCGCCTTGTACTCACCTTTAAATGTTTACTTTTCATAAAAAATAAAAACTCTTTTTCTAGAAAAATTTGTGCGTGTGTGTTTGTGTATTTTTAAGTGTTAACAAAACAATTCTTTTTTATTTTCTATTTTAATCAATTATTAATATTTTTTAAATCTTAGTGAGAGTTTATATTTAAACAATAAGAAAAAAAAAGAAAAGAAAACTAAACTAAACAAGAAAATAGTACATTGACATGAAATATATTATTTTTTTGTTGTTTAACAACTTCTAAGTTTTCTAAATCAAAGACACACATTAATTAGGAAAATATGTAAAATATTATATTTTTTATATATAAAAAAAACTAAATTTTATAACTAAATTTGTATTGAATTTATTGGCATTGCAGCTGTTTTATTACACTCTATCCTTCTCCAATTTGTTGTTCGATTACTTGTAGTTTTTATTTTAGTTTTCGGTTACATCCTTTTAACATTAGAGGGTTTAAAAAGGTAAACAGGTAGGGAAGGACATTAACGGTTTTACAATTAAACTAAAATCGACAATAACCAACCAAATATTCGGCCTAATTCCAGTTGGCGACGTCGTTGTCTTCTGACGACATTTTTGCAGCAGAATAAAGAAAAAATATTTCTCTTGTCTTTAATCTATTACAAAAATTTCGTTAGACGACGATGTCGTCGCCAATTGGAATACGGCCTTTAAAAAAAAAAAGAATAAGTGTATATGAAAAAATGCTTTAAATTTGTACATTTAAGTGATGTTTAAAGGAAATAATTATTAAACAAACAACTTATGGCCGTTTTTATAAAAAAAAAGAAAAAAATAATTTATAACAAACTTATAAAACGAACTTATATACAAATATTGTTTTATAAGCCTTTTTTAAAATGGATTAGTTTATAGCATAACGCGTATAATAAACATTAAACTTTTCTACAATTTTGTTGGACATACAAAAGCAAGTATGTATGCAGATATGTGTTGTAACTTAAGTTTCTTTAATTCTCAAAAAGTAGCTTAAAACCACTGTCGGAGCTTATGTTACTTAATTTTGGTTACTGAGTTTTAATGACTTGAAGATAACGTTTGTAAATTAAAGAAAAAGCTTATCAGATACAGATAACAGATTAATAACAAAATAAATACTTATATGGTCATGTTCTGTAAATCAAAATCGAATGAAATTTCAACTAAATTTTCAAATGTGTATGCTTATGCCTGTATTCATAAAAAATAATTTAAATTTATTAAGGGTTTATTTGACAAGTATTGCATAGAAGCTTATTAAATAAGCCCTATTTTGTAAAAGAACTTTTTTAAAAATTTGAGTTTTATGCCCGTATTCATAAAAAAACAGTTTTATTAATTCCATATTTGACAATTACTCCATAGAAATATGTCAAATAAGCACTCTATAAACCAATTTTATATTTTAGGAATACGGGCATTATACTTTAAATAATTTTAAAACCTTTATAAACGAAATTTTTACGGAATGTGGGTAATAATTATTATAACGTTTGACACAATCTTTGTCGTATTTCGATATTTTTGGTCTGAATTAAAGTAAACAAATTTTAAAATTTTTCTTTTATCTATTACAACAAATTCAAAATACCAAAAAGACTACAACAAACACTATACAAAACAACTACTATTATTTAGCGCGTTAAGTTACATTTCGCTCAGCTTGTACTATAAAATAACTGTATCACCGCTTAATAAAAATTATTGAGAATATAATATCGTTTGCCTTAAAGTAGCTGATTTTCTTTACAAAGTTTAGGAATAAGCAATGCAACTCTGTAAACACAAAAACTGTGGCAGCAGTTTTGCCATCGATTTCACCACTTAACGCACTGTTAAAACATTTAGTATATACATTTAGTATATACTATTTGGTATTTTTTTAAGTGATAATACAATTAGTAACAGCTGATTTTTGCTCTTTGAGCTTTCATTCATTTCACCACTGTGGGTACTTGAGGCTGCCAATATTTGGATTGGTCTCATACATTTTGTATGGGTATGAGAATTTTTGACAGAGTCCAATTAGCTTGACGTTCCAATTTTTTTTCACAACAGTTGTAAACTTGATAGTGTATTTTTAAAATTGCGATTATGGTTTACAACACCTATTTGTTGTAGCATATATTTTGACTATCGTTTACAACATTTATTTTTATATGTTGAAGCCAATACAACACAACATTTACTGGGTGTTGTGAACGGTAATAAGAGCCTAAATTTTCATAAAATTTTTAACTACGGTCTAATTATATAAGATGATATTATATTTTCGACTGACCTTTTTTTTAATAAAATTTTATATTGGGAAAATTCAATATATTTCTTAAGCAGCAAAAGCAAACTAAATAGCACCTACACCGTTTTCCATTACTAAGCGCTAAGATATTAGCTTCAATGAAAATATGTTTAAAAATAAATTTCTTAAATGATTATATAATATGTATATGATTTTTTTTTTTCCTGATGAGTGTTTTTCTTTTTACCGATCTTAAAGGTATTGCTTTTTTATGTTAATTTTAAAACTCATCATATTAAGTTTTTTTTTGTACTGAATTCTTTGACATATTATTTACAAATTATAGAAAAACAATGCATGTTGTTTTTTTTTATCAAAATATTAATTTTTGTACAATTAACATCACCTCAGTGGATACGATACGCCTTGATTTTAGGCCGAACATTTCATCGTTTTTAATTTACAGAACATAATAAATAAATAAATAAAAAATATATTGATCGTTGAGCCGGGTTCTAAAAAAAATGTTTAAGTCCTTTCTTTAATATTCACATGAAACCAACAAAACAAATGTTTTGATAATGGCTCAATTTTGGATGGCAAGCTAACTACAGATGCCTTCTAGTTGCTAAAAAAAAGAAAAATTTTAGCTGTTTGTAACGTTTAAATCGAAAACTTGAATTCTCACTGGGAAGTCATAACAAATTGTAAAACTTTAATTGAAAAAAAAAAAAAAAAATACAAAAATGGGAATTTTAATTCATAATTGCAATGTATACACAATAAATATTTCAAAATATCTGATATTACAACAAATTTCGTTCGATATCGAATGCTGTAATTTGGCATCAGGTGACCGAACGTTTTTTTTTTTTTTCTATGTCAAGTCTATGTCCAACTTCTGGTAATTTGTTGTAGAATTATATTTTAAACTTTTCGATGGATATTAGTTATCGACTCAAGATAAACTCTTTTTAAAACTAAAAAGGAATGTTATTCAATTAACCATATAGAAAAATTACAAATTACATAATAAAAATTCGAATTCGAAATGTGGTTCAGAGAAAGTAGTATTGAGAGCTTTAACTAACACACACAGACTTGCTTTTAGGTTTCATGTGAAAAAAACAAGAAGCACTTTAATTCGGAACAATCAAGACTGCTTTTTATTTAAGCCTCTTTTTAAGAAAAATAAAAAAAGAAATAATAATGAACATAAGAATGGAAGAAAAATAAAGAAACTAAATAAAAACAATATAAATAAATGCCCGTATTCATAAAAACCATTTTAGGCTTATTGAGGGTTTATTTGACAAGTATTGCATAGAAATTTGTAAAATAAGTCCTCAATAAACCTAAAATAGTTTTTATGAATACGGGCAAAAATAACTAAAAAAATAATACAACAAAATATTTCAAAAAAAAAGATAAAAACAGATTAATAAAAAAATATAAATTAAAAATTTTTTAAATATGTTTGAAATAAATCATTTTCTTGCTAAAGAAACATGTTTAAAACAAGCGATTACTATAATTTTTGGAGAGACAAAAATGTTAGAATTTAAAGAAAATATTAAGAAATATGATATTTTAATTTAATTAAATAAAAAATATATATCGCTTATTTTTAATTCTATGAATATTTGTTAATTGAAAACAAATAATTTACTGAAAATGTACTCCCTTATTAAAAAAAATATATATGAAAAAAAAGAATTAAATTTTAAACACGTTCATAATATTCCTCACGTTGGAATAATTTACGACCCTCATCAGCTAAATTTTGTGTTACAGTTTTTAAATATAAGAAATAATCATAGGACCAATCACGTAAATCATCGAAATGATTAACGGCTCTTCTTTTAAATTCATTATATTTGGCTTGATTTAGATATTCGGTCATGTCGATTTTAGGTAATTCGGGTAAAGTAATTGTATATTCGGAAAATGATTTGGGAGGGAAAGGTTCATTAGGATGCAGATAATAGTAAATGCCTGAAAATGCATTGGTAGCATAAGAAAAAAAGAGAAAACAAAAAAGCGAAAAAAAGAATATATAAATAAATAATATTTAAAATAAGTTTGTGTTAAAATGTTTATATACAAAACAAATTTGTTGTTTAACACGAATAAAGGGTTTACTGAACTCGGTGAATATTTAAAAAAAATATTTGCAATATGAAACATTTTTTATAGTTTTAAAATATACAAAAAATGTAAAATGTTATTAAAAAATTATGAAAAAATTCTCTTCGAAATGTAATAATAAAATGTTTAATTATATATTTATTCTATTCACCGAGTTTATGTTATTAAAACAAAACTAAAAAGTTATTAAAGCAAAACAACTAAAAAAAAACTCACCAGCCAATAACAACAAGGGCAGTAGCATTAATAAAAATAATAAGAAACGCTTTTTATTTTTATTATCAGCATGCGAAGATTGTAGCAGCCAAGTGTCCAGACATAATACCGACGATATAAACAAATAAAGATTTCTTGTAAGAGATAAAAATGCTGAAGAAATGCCATGTTTAAGAGAACCGAAAAATCCTTAAATTTGAAATAGGAAAATCATTTAAAAACATGATTTTATAAATCTATAAAAAATTGTATAGCTTTACCTCTTTCTTGTTCTGCATATTTAGTGCGATACATACTACTGCTGTAGCTATATGTGCCAACACCACTGTCATAAGCATTGCTACCAGTTATTGTAGACCATGTAGAGGTTATCGTGGTAACGATTGTGGTTATAAAGCGCATTAGCCATGATTCATTTTGTTTGTTGTATTGATTATACATATTTCTTGTGTTCTGATATGACTGGTATTGTGCATAATCGACTTCATCACCCGAATCATAGGCAAAACTTTCAGCTGCTCTGCGATTTTGTGTATATTTTGGGGATTCATAACGACGTCTAATATGTTCTTCTTGGGCGGGATTACGTTGTATCATATAATTTATGCGTTCATGATGATTTTCTAACGATTGGCGAGACATATTAGGCATGGCCACTACACCGGGAGCCAATTCACGACGGTGAGGTGATAACTCTGAATAGGTATAATCTGTTTTAGGAGTTGTTCTACAAATAAATAAAAATTTTAGTATGCAAAATATATGGCTTTGTGAAACAAACTTACTTCCAATATTCGCCTGCCTTTTTGTATTCCATATATGCTATATGATCGCTTGCATCAAAATTTAAACTTTTATCACTAAATGAATTGAATAGAAAACCACTCAATGATTTATTTTTACTGGCGGCGCTCATTTCTTTTTCAGCATTTAAGACATTCTGTGTATGTTCCTTATGTGTACGTTGTTGTTGTTGTTCATTAATGCCTGCTGCTGTTTTACTATTTGTTCGAGCACTTTCACCTTTTGAGACAAATTGTGAAGCAAAATTGGTAACAAAATTATTGGTCTTGGGTGTTGAAGTGGCTACAACACTACTATTGCCACCCACTTTTTTCGATTTTGTTACAAACGTTGTTGATGTTGTATGACTTTCTGTAATTGTTTGTTTTTGCTGCTGTTGCTGTTGTTGTTGGTATTGTGATTGGCTTACAACAGCCGATGATGTACGTGCAGAAGGTTTGATTTTATTTTCAGGACTTTCTTCACTTGAATAGTCTGATGTTTTAATTTTGGTATGAGACATTTTTGTAGGACTATCTTTGCCTGTAGCCAAGGATGATGACGAAGTAACTTCTACAGTTTCTTCAATAATAGTTCTGTAATAAACAAATAAATCAATTGCAAAAAATTTTTCATTTTTTTTATAGAACAATTATGAAGAACCCAGCAAAAAATTTTAAGTGGTTCAGAAGATTGCCTTTTTCATGCTTTCTTCATAATTATTTAAAGTTAATTTATTTTAAAGACATCTCTAATTTGGAAATCATACAAATTTGGTTCTAAAACAGCTGTTTAAATCTATAAAAACAAAACTGCAGTTAAATTTTATGTGTGACAAATCGTATAACGCGAGAACAAAGTTTCTAAATTGTGGCAATTTACTTTGAAATAAAATCATCCATCGATCATTTTCTCAAGAAATTATATTCACCTTTATTCGAAACCATCAAAAATACAAAAAATATTCGTATCGAAAACAACATTATTGCTGTAGCGCGACTTCTTGAAGAAAACGACGAAATGTCGATTCGTCATCGTTTGCATGTTAGAATTCGTTCCGCGACTACATGAAAAATTTTTCGTAAGTACCTTGGCTTACATACATAACTGGCCTTTACTACCCTGTGTCAGGATTATGGCCTAGCTTGACCTTGGTTTACGTGTCTATAAAATAACTGAAGCCAAATAAAAAAAAAATTTTTTTTTGCTTTATTATTTTTACGAATAAACAAGTGCATTCTGCATAGTTTAAGCATATAAATAAAAAAAATTTTTTTTGAGTTGTGTCACTTTTGAACTAGGTGTGCGATATGCCAAAAAAACATCTACCAGATGATAATAAAAACGATTTTCATTCGAACAATATTTCCGTCTTGTATTGTATGTTCCCAACTTCTTAAAAAACACATCGTATAATAAAAACTTGATCTTTAATAACAAATTGAATCAATTCTATTTATTGTATAAGTAACACTTTTTATATGTAATATTTTGCTAGAAATGCCTTCAACTGTAAAAAGAAAAAATTGTTGGCCTTTATCCAATGTGACATTTTCAATGTTGGCGTATTACAATTGAATTGCAATTTATCTTTAGATCAAACAAATAACGTCATAAATCAGAGTTTTTTATACATATTTTTAACTGTTTTACAATTCTAATACTCGAAAAAAATCTATTTCCGAAATATTACTTAAACGTTTAAAAGTATTTAAATAAATTGTAAAATATTTTAATATTGGTAAACTGTATACTGTATGAGTATAAATCAAGGTTATTTATTTTTTGTTTGCTCACAAAAATTGTAAAAAAAATTAAATGTTTTTTATTTTTCTCTTTTGTAATACATAACTATCAGCAAGCAATTTAAAAAATTTTGTTTAACTTGGAAATGGTGCTGTTTATACAACACAACAGATTAAATACTCCCTATGCTTAAAAGCGATTTAATACCTTTGGTTGTTAGTTTGTATTTGTTAGACTGAATTGTTTTTAGTTAAACATTTGGCGCGTTAATTTTTTTTTTATTTAATGTTTTGTTTTTTTTTCTATTTTTATTTCCAGTAGATTCAAACAAAAACGTGTTTGAATTGTAATATTTGTATATAAAATTATACATATCGTGTTATTCACTCCCTAGTTCAACACATTTCGTGCTTTTTTTTTTTTCTTTTTTTTCTTTTCTAAATATAATATTTTCGCATTTTAAATGATGACGTTATACAAAAGCGTATCTACGTTATAACAAAAAAAAATTCCACATTACTTTTGGCCGTAATTTGTAGTTTATTTTTATTTATTCTATTTTTTTTTTTTTTTTTGTTTTCATTTTTAACAGCCACATTAGACTTGATCATAATCGACAAAACATTTTTTCTGTAGAATATAGTATTTTGTTAAAAAAAATTGAAGGTCAAACAATACGTTAAAAAAACGCTATAGTAGTTGTTGTTTTCATAATTTATGAAATTTTATTATTTTTACAATAATTTTAGAATATAAAAACATTTTTTTTAACAAATATTCATATTAAAAAAATTATGATTTGGTTGATATATGTAATTTTTGATTTTAATGAAATGTAAATAATTAAAAAAAATATATTTCAGGGTGATTCTGAAATTCAATTTTTAGACAACAAATTTGCAAGTTTTCAATTGTTATATACAGTAGAGTCTCGAAAAAGTTCAACACACGCAAAAGTAAAACATTCGGATAAGTTAACAGTAATACAGTATCAATGTACTGCTCTAAGAAGGTAACCTTTCAGTTAACTTTTCATCTTTATCTTGAACTACAAAAGACATACATATATGTTTATTTTCAAGAAATAACATTATTTAAGTCATTAGGGTTACTATTCCAAATTATATTAGATTTGTAGCAGAAAGTGAATATTTTAAAACGGATTAATCAATGTTATCAAAGTAACCGGATGGCGTTAAATTATGGTGTATCTGAAGAAGCCATCTCGAAAAGAAAGAAAAACTGTCTTGAAATCTTAAACACACATAAAAAAGCACAAAAGAAAACACTTCACATAGGTGTTTTAAACCATAATCGCAATTTTAAAAATACAACATTAAATTTTCAACTGTTGGGAACTATAATCAGGGCGTACGATATTCCGATCTCTGAATTGAGTGAAGAAAATAGTGCGTACAGCGATACACTTCGAGATATTCAATTGTTGATGTCAAACGTGCATGATAATGTTGACATCAGTATTTATGACATTGAAAAATCGAACAATCATCAAAACTGACAAATTATTGAACAAGATACAGAACAATCTAAAATGATCTACTCGAAAGCACTTGAAAGCATTATTCTCTTGGTTAAATGGTTTGAAAAACTTCTATTGAATGGTAGGTATTAAATAATTTTATTAAACTTACTTTACATTCGGTGCCAAAGTTGATGTTATTTTTTTCTTATGATGATGTACATGTGGTTCATCGCCAATATGTTCACAATTTTCATGATCACAACTGGAGCGTAAAAATGGAGTTTTCGACCTAGATCGACGTCGTGTTTCTATAGTATACTCACTCATCTTAGAAAAATAAAAACACTAAACTCTTTGAAGCTGTAAAAGAAAAAGAAAACGTGTGTGTTAAACTTTTGAAGTAATAAAGAAATACAGAAAAAAAAGAGAAACGTAAACAAAAAATTAAATCCAACACAATAAAATAAACATTTCAGTTGACTTTTATTTATTCTTCTTCTTCTACCAAAATAGACAAGATTTAAAACCCCATATATTGACTCTCTTTAAAGTACAGACATACAAAATTCACATATGCAGACAAATACTGAAAACGTTGAATGAATGAATTTTAATTTGAAACCATTTGTAGTTGTTAAAAATATTTGAGGGGTGGAAAACCGAATAGGAGTGTCTTGTTTATTTTTCCATAAACCTATACAACTTTAATATCTAAATTGATTATACAGAGAACTATTTGAAGTTTAATTTTAATAAAGTTAAAAGTTAAGCAATAATGTTTAGATATGCATGTATATGTACATTAACCCTAAAAGTAGATATTAATCATGAAATGGGTTTTTAATTGCTCATACTATAATAAAATGTTTTATTTTGCTAAATGCCTTTAATTACTAAGATGAAATTAAAACATTCTAGCTCTGACTTTTGTTTCATAGGGCTATTTAACTCTTTTATTAATATTGTCAAGGTTTTGATAAGGAACGAAAATTCAGGATTTCATTTCAACAGAAAAATTTATTGAACAGTATTTGACAACATGAAGAATTTAAGCAAAAACCTCATAACCAGCGATGCCAACTTTTTAGAAGCAAAAAGAGCCAAGAGCACATTAAAAAGGGCTAAAAAGAGCTGAATTTAGATTTCACGTTTTTAAATTAATTTTATGAGAATAGCATTTAAAAAAGTATATAACAAAAGTGATATTTAAAAGCATAACACAGCACAACAAAAAAACCTATTTATCCCAACAAAAAAAAAACTATTTATTCCAATACAATACACGGAATAAGTAGGGGTTTACACCCCTGAGTATTGATCTTAGTACAAAATAATCGTTATTTTCGCATAACATTGCATTGTCGTCTTCTTATTCTTCAGTCCATAAACAATAATATTTTGTCTTCTTAAATGTTTCGTTTGAATTAATTTTAAGCAGACTTTTTATGGCATTTCGTAATCCGAAATTTAACTCCAATTTTCTTCAAGTTCATAAAAAAAGACTGGTGAGAATAACATTCAAATATAATTCTCATAATCTAATTCCAATAGATTGTACTTTTAAATAGTAATATAAAAATATGAATATGTATGACACCAAAACTCTGATGAGACCTTTCGTAGCTGAGTCAAAAACTAGTTCAGTTCTGTGTTGTAAATATTCTCTAAGGGATGTTAGTTTTCATAAGAATACCAGTATTAGGACCTTAGGACTAATAAAAATCATACAAAATCTGGAAACAGTATAACTATGTCCTTGGTTTTGCGGACTACTGTAAGTTTTTACTGGCTTTAAATAAAAGGAAACAGTTCAGCTCAATGACTCCGCTGGAGGTCATCAGACGTTTTATGCATGAGAACGAATCAAAACATAATATAACAATAAAGAAGACTTATATTGACCAGATAAATATAAAAATATAGGCAATCAAGTGTAACGACGTATTCTTTCTAATGATAAGCAATATGCTACTTCAAACGATTCTCTTAACCATATAAGGTTTAAAAAGTTAACAAAATAATGAAAAAAATTGTAAAAGAAACAATAACAAATATGTACACATACTTACATACATATGTATGTATGTCTGTATGTAAAACAAAAACTATAAAACAGCAGACCACAGTTGATGTAAAATATGATAAAAAAAACTCTACTTAAATTGCCACATGGCTAGACAGAAGCAAAAAATATAATTCTAAGCCTTAGAAAAAAATGTAAAATTTTTAATGAAAACATTTTTATTAAAGGGAGGAGGGGAAAGCATAAGTTCTTAGCTTTGTAAACAATTATTTAAAAAAGAATAATAACTCAGAAATGATTGTTATAAAAATTATAAAACAAACGTAGATAAGTATGCATATTTTGTTATCCAATTCGATTATAACAAGAATGTAAATTTTAAATAAATATTTACTTTAATAAATCAAAAAATATGAAGTAGTTTTTAAAACTTAAGTACATATAAAAATAATTTACAATAAAACTATACTGAACATTAAAACGTAAAGAGAAAAAAAAGGCCCAAAAATTTGTTTGTTTGCAGTCATTTTATATTCAAGTCAGTAACATGTGCAAATTATTTTGCCGGTTAAATTAAATTGATAACAATGAATGAGGAAAGCAAAAAACAAATATAAATAATTAAAAGAGAATGAATAACGTATAAATAATTCTTAAAAAAATAAATAAACGAATGGCATTATTAAATGAATCACACAGCGTAGTTGAAGAAATAAAAGGGATCAGAAAGATACGATTCTTTCTTTTAAAGCTGTTCTTTTTCTTTTATCAATTTATGATGTCATTTCTATTAAAAGCTAAATTATTTTATACAATTTAGTTTGCGCTATCAAACTCTGGATATATTTGATAAATGAGCGCCAAATTCTCTTATTATTTTGTAAGTAAAATTATATTATTTCCGGGAACAGACAACATAGACTCCGTTAACGTTCCCAACACCTAAATGCTGTGTTGTATTGACTGCAACATATAAAAATGAGTGTTGTAAACTATAGTCAAACCATATGGTACAATACATAGGTGTTGTAAATCAGAGTCGTAAGTTTAATAATACAACATCAAATTTACAACTGTTGTGAACCATAATCGGGGCCGTAATAGTCCGTAAATCTAATTCTGCTACTAATAAAATGGGTTTTCCCGACTCTATAGGTATTTAGCTTGCATTTTTTTATTATTTACTTAATCCAGTAGTAGTCGCCGTGGTCTAGTGGTTTTTGTGTTGGCTTACTAAAGCAAGAGCCCCGGGTTCAAGCCCCAGCTCTGACACTGACATCTTGAAAAAAAAAGAAATAAAAAAAAAACTTTTCTCGGCGACTACCTCTTAACAGTCTTCTGGAAAAAGCTTTAAGAGTAACTAATTGCCATGAACAAGCTTTTCAAGTCTGTCGTTTGAGGTCGATTTTAAACTGTAGCTCCCGGTACTCACGAATAAAATTAACACACACAACATGAGTGCTGTGAGAAGCTAGGCCGTAACCCTGAAACAAGGGTGAAATGGCCAATTAAGTATGTGTTTATTTTTAACCAAGGGTAACGTGTTTGAATTGGTGGGAAATGCACTTTCGATTTTTAAAATAGCAGATTTGCCACCCAGCATTGAATGCACAGATCGCAACTCCTTTACATGTTTATCTCATACTATGAAAACCAACATTATTGTGCTTATATTTAACATTTAAATAGAGATACTCGTAATTTCTTATAGGTAATCAGTTGAAATTTTCAATTTCGGAATGTCTCCTTAACCATTTATGCATATAATTACATATCCACCACTCTATTTAACAGTGTAAATTTGTTAAATATTGTGCAGTGAAATTTGTTCAATATATATTTAATTTATAAGCAGAAACTATTACCGGACATTTGTGTTAATGTATTTTACAATGGGAAGTAAGAATCTAATTTTAAAATTTGCGAAACAACATCGGAATCAACAGTTTGAGTTAAAAACCCGCTTTTTTTTGGATAAATTGTTAATAACTGAGTACAAACTAATGAATATAGTAGATCAGACCTCTCTAATAATATATGAGCATATCTATTTATGTAATTAAAATTTTGAAGTTCATACCCATATCTAAAACGAACATACACTTTCTTTATTTTCAAAGCAAGTTTTCAAATTCAAAAATGATTTTATGCAATGTTTTATATAAGAACCGTCTCATTTTTGTATCAGTTAAAAGTTATATTATATAGGGTTTAAAATGCGATTTTATAATTAAAAGTCTTTTAGAAATTGCCTATGCAAATTAAATCTACATACATACATTTATTTTATATAGTGATGAAAAATAAGCCAAGAAATAAATAATTTAACAAGATATATGTACATACATGTATACATACTTATGTACATATGTATATAAATAATTAGAAAAATCAATAGTTCGAAAAATAAACAAACTTTGGAATTTTCGTTAACTTTTCGAGATTACACTGTATATGGAAGAGTAATGAAAAACAGGTACTAACATGCTGATTCTCAGACCATCACATGCAGAGCTAAGAATTTTAATACAGACAACATCGTTAGCAAGAATGTATAAGTAATATCTGTTTTTTTTTTTCTCTGAATATTTTATTATTATTTTAACATTTTTTTTTCTTTTTTGTTAATCTAAATTAATATAAAATAAAATAAATTACTAATTTCTTAAAGATTATTTTAGCATCTACCTAAAAGTTGTTTTTCTTGTTGATTTTTAATTACATTATTTCTACATATTATGAAACTTTTTTGTAGACACAAAATTGGCGCACAAATTATTATGCAATATCGTGCAATAAAAATAGTAAATGCAGAAGTATAGCACCAGATATATAAAATTCTTTAAGAAAGAATAATGTTGCAGAAACTCATAGGGAGGTATTTTTTAAAAATAACTCTTAAATTGGGATCATGGGAATGAGTACAAAATGGGATCTTGCTTAACACAATAAGAAAAACATACAAGTTCCCTGTTGAGTAATATTTGTAAATAGGTTTACAGTAAAATATTGAAATATTGGAAAGGTGATGTTATATAAAAAAATTAAAAGTTGATAATTAAAACTTGAACATTAGAACAAGTTCCTACTAAATTTAGTGTTTTTTAAATGACGAATAAATAAAGAAATATCAAAGCATTACTACATTTTAAAGTCTAACACACTCATTTTAAGTTTACATAATATAGGTACCCGAATATTTTTGTAATTTGTAACTTAAATAATAAAATTATTGTTAAAACATTCGAATCATTCTTGAAGAAGGTACACAGAGTAGTAGTGAAAGATTGGAGAATATACATAAATGAAATATTTTTATAAAAAAAAAATCAATTAAATAGAAAATTTATTAAAATTGTCATTAAAGAGAAAAGGTTTAAAAACTATATAGAAAAATATAAAAAATCTGTTGAAAACTTATAATGGAGAATGGTTTTTAAATTGAAAAAATATGTTTTTCCCTATGCATTATAAAAATCATTAACTACTTTTTAGCTGAAAAATCATTTAAATTTTGTTTAAATCACAAACCCTAAAAGCACAGCGAAAAATTCCTATCGGAGTACCACAAGGTGCAATGATACCAGAATAGGCACTGAAATAGCGCTTTATGTTCACGATATGGCAATGATTGTAAATGGCAAATTTTCAAATGTTATATGTAGTCCAAAAAACCTAACCAGTCTTTAATAATATAACTCGAAGATCAAAATTAATACAGATACGAGTAAAACGCATGCCATTTTGTTCTCTTTTAATAAATCACGAAAACGTGCTCCAACTTTTCCATTAGAGACGAAAACACTGTTATACCTTTCACTGATGCTGTTAAATAACTGACATAAGCTACACATATTGAACTTGTTGCGGAAAAAGCTACTAAATGGTGTTGTGTTTGGGGCAACACAGCAAAATATTTAACATGTTAAGAAATAATAGAATTTTAGACACAGGCTTGTACATAAACTTTTAATCCGATTTGAAGATCGACAATTTCGCATTTAATTTATAAAAACAAGGTCCATACAATAGATTTTACTGTTATTAGCAATGAACAAATACTATGTGAGTGTACAAATCGTCTATATTTAGAAAGTATTTCGTTCGTTTCATTTCAAAATGAAAAACAAAAATACAGACTTTTCATTTCATTCAAATTAGTCAGAAATACAAGCATAAGTATTTTGTAAATGGCACAGAGTATATGTACATACATATATATGTATGTACACTTAAAAGATGAAATAAATCTATATATATAATATGCATAAATACATATACTACATACATATGTATATAAACAAATCAATTGTAAACAAGTAAAATACTATTAAAGATCATTAAATACGACTATATAATACCATACGATAAGAAATTGAACACTTAAACTTTTAACGAAAACAAACCCAATTATTTATTAGTGTTGACCAAAAAGAAGTCTTGAAGTACTAAATAGCGAACAAAAATAATTATTTATTGAAATATCAGAGAATAAAAGTGTGTATACCTACATATATGCTACACGAAACATCGCTTCATTCGAATAAGAACTTGCATACTAAAAAACTGTCCAAACTGCGATTCCTCACGCCAAAAAAAAAAAATGTGTGAATACTTTTAAAAAACAGTTTGCGTTGTTCAGTTGCAATGTTTTTAGAGAGTTTTGTACATAAGTCCTTTAGAACACAAACAACACCATAAATAAATAAGTTGAAGAAGGACATGGTCACAGTTTATTGGATTACATGTGTTGCCAATTATATTATGCATATCAAAATGTGTCAAAAATGACCATAAAATATTATTCAAATCTTTTGAGTAAAATATAGGTACCTATATAAATTGTTTAAAGTGAAACCGACTTAAGCCAAGGTTACAAAGGCCCACTAAATTCGCCTGTTGTAACATACATACATACATGCATACATAATTGCGCATTACAACCCTGCTTCAGGGTTACGGCCTAGCTTCTCGCAGTACCCATATTAATGTCGACCTCGAACAACAAACTTGAGAAATTTGTTCGTTCATGGCAATCAGTTACTCTCAGAGCTTTTGCCAGAAGACTGCTAAGAGGTAGTCGCCGAAAGAAATGTTTTTTCTATTTTTTTTAAGGTGTCAGAGCTGGGCTGCATTAACATCTAGACCGCGGCAACTGTTGTAATCGCCTTAAGAAATTTCATTATTTAAATGATATATACAAATAAGGATCTCAAAGTGGAATATGTGAACTCTTAACACACAGTTACCAGTCAATTTTTGGAAACAAAAATTCTGTCACCGCAATTAGAATTACTGGGTTAATAATCGCCTTCAAAATAAATGAGTTCGCTTGTCATACAGGGATGTATGTACATACATATTTATGTACGTATATGCCAAATTAACTGTAGGGAATACATTTTCCCGCTATTGTCACCTTGTAAAATTTAATGTGCAAAAGTAAAAATTTAAGCGACAACTGTACTTGAAATTTCAAACAAATTTACAACTATAAACATTTGATTGTTAGAAGGTTGTTATAAAAAAAATTTCATTTAAAAAACCTGTTCGAAATAAATATATGTATTAATTAATTTCAAATGCTTAGTATATAATAAATTATAAAGAAAAAAATGAAATTGTTATTTATGATTCTAGTTCTGCTACACCAACCCTCGCTATTGATAAAGCTTGATGTCAAACAATGATTATACGATGACACATTCCAAAAACACACATGTTGGAAACTCTCTTTAGAAAAAATACAGCAAAAAAAAATCTACAAAAACACAAATATGCAGAAAAAGGGAAAGGAAAAATAACAATAACAACAATAAGAAAAGGCCGTAAAAACATTTGCTTTAACTTTATCTATACACACATATTTTTTATATGCTGGCAGCCATGCACAACAAATAAAAATACAAATAAAGGATACTAATGGAAAAGACATCTTAGGAGGGGGGGGGGGGGGTTGCTTATAACTTGAATTTCCCATTGTTGTTAATAAGAAAAAACTGCTTTTCAAACGTTCAATTCATTTCTAACAAAAGACGCGGTGGCCTACGACTGGCTGAAATATTTTAGTAATAACAACGCCACACACACACACAACCACAATACCAAACTTTTTTTTATACATTTCGTGTACATTATAAAATACAACAACTACAGGCCTACAAATAAATAAAAGCATGTGAAGCTCCAAAAATGCGGTCATCGCTGTTTTTGGACGCACTTTTCATAGATTATAATCATTATTGATAATTGAAAAAGTTATTCAAAAATAGCAAATACACTCACTCTCTAAAAATTGTTTTAATTTTATTGAATTCCTTTCTGTTTTCTATAGTTTTTCTTTTAATAATTGAACATTTTTTCTCACACATTCAAATATAGTATTTGCGGTATTATTATTTTATCTTCACACAAAAGTATATTATTTTTCCTTTCTTACACAAATATTAATGTACTTTTATTATAATTCTTTCAAAGTATTTCATATAATTTAATATTTTTCTCAGTAGCGTTTGATTTGTTTTTAAAAATATTTTCTTCAATTAAGCACTCGCGTTCTACGGCAAACAATCCGTTCTTTACTTTACAATTTCAAATATGCGAATGACGCAAAAGCAGAAAGAACGCTAACAGTGTTGCCACTGTTGTATTGCTGTGTTGTATTTAATAGTATTAAAAATGTATTAAAAAAAAAATCAGCCGCTGCTTAAAACCGCTTAATTTGTAGTTTTTCGTTTTAGTACTTTACATAAGAAAATCTAAAATAAATTCAATTTTTGAAAATCACATTATGAAAACTTAACTAAAGGCCTGGTTAGCCAAACGTTGCTGTATCGTAATGTAACGTCCCCTAACGTAGAAACGTAAGTGCACTTATAGAACATTTAAAAACGTGCCATATGTTTTGGATATAAACAACTAACAAAAAAACAAAACAGAAAATATATTGTGAAATAGTAATTTGTTTATAGTGTGTACTTAATAGTTTTTTATCAAATAATTAAAAGACAAATAAATAAATATGGATGCGGATTTGTGTGTTAGGCTACAGTTTTTTAATTTGCTAAAAATTTCTTAAATTTGCTTTTCTTTGTAATATTCTTCCTGAAAATTTGTATAATAAATGTAGGGTTGCCAAATTTTGAATTGAAAAAAGTACATTGAGGGAAAAAAAACGTACATTTTAGTAAAAAAATACATTGGATTTTATTGAAAACTTTTTTTTAAATTCATTAGCAAAAATAAAATGGCAAATAATAACACAAATAATAAGATCGTAATTATTGTTTACAATAAAGTAATAGCCCAATATTATTCGGATTTTTATTTTTAAATTCTAGTCTATATTATTCAACTTTTCAAATGTAAAATAATTTGGTATAAATTTAAAAATAAATTTTATGCCCGTATTCATAAAAAGTATTTTAGTTTTATTGAGGTTTTATTTAACAAGTATTGCATAGAAATACATACATACATACATAACTGGCCTTTACAATCCTGTGTAAGGATTACGGCCTAGCTTCTCGCAGCACTCATGTTGTGTGTGTCAATTTTTATCCATGACTACCGGGACCTACAGTTTAATGTCGACTCCGAACGACAGACTTGAGAAGCTTGTTCATGGCAATTAGTTACTCTCAGAGCTTTTGCCAGAAGACTGCTGAGAGGTAGTCGCCGAAAAAAATATTTTTTTCATATTTCTTTTTTTGAAGATGTCAGAGCCTGGAGTCGAACCCAGGGCCCATGTCTTGCATAGAAATATGTATTGTATATTTTATATACATTCATGTATTTATAGAAACTTTTACAAATACATACTTACTAGTTTTTTTGAACTTGGTTTACAATGCCATTTTTGCCAATGTAAGATAATTGTAAAACACACTTGGCACAAGTGTGTTAAAATTAGTTTCAAATATCAGTTCACGTTACAAACTTTCTATTAAAAGCTTGTTTGTTCATTTCCTTCTTTCAAAAGGGCAAAATCGAACTGAATGTTCTGTCAGATGCCGCGTTTGTATGCGGTATAGCTAATATAAACATACAAATTCTTTTCAAAATTTTGAAACAATCTACTATTTAACAATTCTATTCATTTTCTTTTAATACTTTTTCAGTAAATAATTTTAATTAAATGAGAGTTGGGTTTATTGCATTGAATTTATAATACATTATCGTTTCCACTACAACTAAAGGCGGGTTTAGACGGTAATACATACATGTCAAATTTTTGTGTAGAAGAGAATGAATAGTATCGTGTAAACTTTATGAATTTATATTTATAAATTTTGACAGTAGTAAGGCTCGCTTTGTTTTTTTTTTAATTTTTAAGAAAATAATCACATTTCATTAGATCAGAGATGTGCTTTTATTTTATTTTTTATTTATGTTTAATGTATTCACAATGTATGTAAAGTTTGTGTGGACGTATACGTGCATTTTATTCTTTCAATTGACTTTGATTTGATTTTTAAACAACCGTGTAGACGTAAAAAAATCTGCCGTAAGACTTTTATTTTTAAAATACTGATGGAATGTCATAATATTTTTTCTATAAATATACGTAAAGTATTATCTTCTAAACTGTCCTTAAACGATATTGCAGCCTCCACTAAATGCAGATGGAAATAATTAACCTCTAAATTAAACCATTTTAGTGGTAGTAAAAATTTAGTGCGTTATATTAGAGGCGATAATGCACTATTTTTTTCACTACCACTAAATTTAGTGGAAAATTAAATTAAAATGAAATAAATAAATTCATCAAACGGTAGATCCATGTTAATTGTATTGACAAAAAATTATTCAATAATTTCTGTAGAATTACGAAATAAAATTTTTGAATTGAGACTTAAAACATAGACCTTTTTAAAATTATAGTACTTTGGTGGCAAATGTACTTTAATATTATATATGTTAGTTTTAAGTGTTCAGAACAAAAAAGAAATACAAAAGATTAAAAAAAGGACATTAGCGTACCTTGTTAGGTGATATGCAGAAATAAGTACATTGAACAAAACAAAATTACCCTTACTGCTTAAAAAAGGACGTTTGGCAAGCCTAAATAAACCAGCTGTTTGCAAATGTCCCGTAAAAACGTAGAGAATTTCTATTTTCTACAGATTGATACGTGCCGTTACGTTACATTTTTTATTCGGTAAGCGCTGCCATTACTTTGCATGTAAAATAAATGATCAGCTGACTCGTCAACGTTAAGATACGCTACGTTACGTTTGGCTAATTCTACCTTTACACTTAAAAGATTTAGGCTTATTTTGATGATTTTAATAGAATATATGTAGACTGCCCAAACTTTGTGTTTTAAATCAAGTTATAATTAGAAATGAATTTGAAAACTGATTGCGAGGTTAATCAAAACTCTTTGTTCAATTCTAAGTACAAGAGCTCAGTATACTATTTAACATACAATTTTATATGTTATTTAGTGTCTGCCAAAGTGTCTAAGTCTTTAAAAAAGATGATCAACAACAATCATATTAAATATCTAGAATTCATTAGTAAATTTTGAGACTATAGGTAGGAGATTATCAACTATAAAGTATAATAACATTTAATAAGAATCTAAGCATTTGAAGATAAATTATGTATTTTGATTTAAATCGAAGAGATTCCTTTCGTAATTTTAGAAAATGGTATCGATCCGATATACTACATATATAATAACCCTCTAGTACCAAATACTTGAGGATTACAGCAGATTACATCCCACCAGCCCGTTATTCTAAACCTCAATCTACTGCAAAGTACAGTTCCAAAAGACATGGCGAGCAAGATTAAAATATTATTCCCGGCCACCGAATGACAAATTCGCAGCCGCTAGCTGAAATAGTTTACTTTAAAGACGGACATTCAATTTTATTAAAAATAAAACCGCTAATAAAACTTTTTACAATTTACTTAAAACATGAGCTATAGCTTTTCAAATATTTAATTGCATTTATTTATTCCTTTAATGATTTCTTTTATAAACTGTAGTTTGTCGCTTATGAATATATATTACGATACTTTAACTCTATAAATAATTTATATCTTGGCTACCAAACCCATATGTAATCGTATGTTGAATTAAATTTGGGTATAACTTAAAATTATATGTTGTAATACGCGAAAGATAGTCAAAGCCGTGAAAAAGGAATAAAAAAGAAATAAATTAAAGATTGACTTTAAAAAAGAAAGTTTACAACAAATATAAATAGAAATTAGAAACTTTAAAAAACTTAAAGAAGAAAAGTTTTAACAAAAACGCACGCCAACCGTGAAAAATTAAGTTTCAAACTACAAACAAATATCATGATTATACCTTTGTTGTTGTTGAAAACTTTATAATAAGTACAAAGATAAATTTAAAGGAAAAGTGGAAAAACTGTTGAAAGGAAAATAAAAAAGCATCTGCTTTCGAGTCTACTTGTGTAAAGCAGCAGTATCTAATTTAGGTTCTGGCTTCTTGGCCATACCCGACAACAGTTTCTTAATTTCAGCAATAGCACGACCAGGATTTAAACCTTTGGGACATGTGCGAGTGCAATTCATGATGGTGTGACATCTGTACACGCTGAAAGGATCCTTAAGTTTGCTCAAACGCTCAGTGGTATTTTCATCACGTGAGTCGATGATCCAACGATAGGCTTGCATAAGAACAGCAGGTCCCAAATACTTATCAGCATTCCACCAGTATGAAGGACATGAGGTAGAGCAGCAAGCACACAAGATGCATTCATATAAACCATCTAATTTAGAACGATCTTCAACGGATTGCAAGTATTGGGCTTTACCTTTTTTTTCAACGGCTTCGTTTCTAGAGAATATCAAAATAAATATTATATTAAACAAAAACACATTAATTTTTAACATTTAAAACATACTTGCGTTGCAACCAAGGCTGTATGGATCTATATTGTTCATAAAAGTTATTCATATCGGGTACCAAGTCACGTACAACATACATATGAGGCAAAGGATATACCTTCAAAGGTTTCGAGGTGTTGGTATCGATTTTGCTAAAAATAAAAAGAACAACTTATTTATGCACAGAACTCTTATTGTTATTAAGGATTTCTAATTTCAGTAAAATATTATGTTCGTTGGCTATATTTTATGTGCAAGTAATAAAAATTAGCATCTTAACTATGTATTTTCATTCCATACACGAACATACGAAAAAAGAGATTTTCTAACATTATGATTGATTTTATATAAATGTGGTCTACAACTGTTTCTAAAGTTGTGACATCAACACAAGCACCAAAAATGTACATACATACATATATAGCTGAATACACCGTCTCTAAATCGACTTGGTGTATTAAAATAAGGAACTTGTATTGGGTTTTTATTTTATTTAATTTAAAGCCCTAAGAACTTTAATTGAGAAGTCCAATCTTATAAATAAAACTTGCAAAATATAAAAAAGGACTCACCTAATACAGGCCAAAGTGTTGGTGCCAGCAATATTCATGGCACAAGAACCGCAAATACCTTCGCGACATGAACGACGGAAAGTCAATGTAGGATCCATTTCATTTTTGATCTTAATCAAGGCATCTAACACCATAGGACCACATTCTCGCAAATTCACCTCATAGGTCTGCATGTAAGGCTTTTCACCAGCATTATCAGGATTCCAACGATAGATTTGGAAAGTTTTTATTTGTGGTGCAGATGCCTGTTCCTGGGGCTGAGCCTGTTGATTTTGTTGGCTACCAGAGCTTACTGAGCGCAACTGGAAAATGGTAAATATTAAAAATTTATTTATTGTGAAATTTGCATTTTCTTAGTATTTATTTATATATGCAACACCACCCTCCCCCCACCCCCACCCAAACCGCTCTTTACAAATGCATTTAATAAATTTAATTTGCACATGATTTATCACTCTCTTATATCAGGTAAAAAAAATAGGTGGTTTACATAACCATTGCTTGCAAAATTTTGTTTTCAAAAAATTTTTTGTTAAATTTGCGTTTGTTATAATTCAAAAGTAATTTCCTATATTAAATACATACTTATGTAAGAGATATTCTTAGAGCGAAGAAGCAATAGTTTGTGGAAAATCAAATTTTCCTTACCTGCTGACGTGCGGCCACAGCACCAGCGCGGCTCATTAACAAACGGGCTTCGCTAACCAACATTTTCACAAGTTTTATTTATTGTAATTTACGAATTTATTACTAAAACTCTGTTTATTTATTAATATAAATTGAAACGTCACTGCGTTTACAATTTAAGTTTATAAGAAAATAATTGCAAATAATGTTTTCCCTTGGAAAACTCTTTCGACTTGTTTACTGAAAAATTCTCACAGCAGACTGCGATGGTATGGGAAGAAAAATTGGCAGATTTTGCTCTCAACTATTTTGTTTTTGTTTTGACATTTTTCATGTCAAATAATTAATGACAGGGTTGTGTTTATATGCATTAAAATGATACAGGGTTACTTTTATAATAATAAAACGGTTGTTGTATCCAATGATGTATAATAAATTGGGTATGTAAACTGGATAAACCGTTAGGAAATAATAAATTGAAAACTTTAGCAAATATTTGTATTTATTGGAATATATTTCTTTACAGTTTAACAAATAAAAAAAGAAAATCTTAATAACATTATCTGTCTCTGGAGTACAAAGAAAAAAAAAATTAAATTCAAGTAATTAAATATTATTAAATAAATAAATTTATTTCTGATTTTCTGTACAAAATTTTCAATTAATTTCAGGGTTTTATTCAAAGCGCATAATATTTAAATAAAAAATAATATTTTAATTCTCTTTTTTTACTTTCTACTTAACATTCTTAAAGGAGGAGGTATTCATGTCATCAATTTAGTCTTACGAAAGTGCAAAAGTTCTAAATTTTTTTGAAAACA
Source organism: Metopia argyrocephala (assembly GCA_963576795.1). Taxonomy (NCBI): domain Eukaryota; kingdom Metazoa; phylum Arthropoda; class Insecta; order Diptera; family Sarcophagidae; genus Metopia; species Metopia argyrocephala. Next base: position 203,630,098 of record OY756208.1, on the reverse strand, counting down.
ACAATAACTATACAGGAAATGATTTTGTATATCGCAATGCCTAAAACAAAGTGTGTTAGTTTTATGCTAAATTTTTCACATACAACTACATACATATATAATTGTCTATTACCACCTTGTTTCAGAGTTACGTCCTAACTTCTCTCATAAAACTACATTTTTATTTAAAAATATATTAAAATAAGTACCCGTTTATGTAAAAATCAACAGGTAAAACATCAACTTTCTTTGAAAACCACAATTAAACGGTGGTTATATAATGGGATATACATATGTATGTATGTATATCATCATCAAAAAATTAAATATTTAAATATCCATGTATTATATTGTCGTATTAAAAAACATAAATAGAGGTTACTCGAAATGTTCTTTAAGTCAAAACTTCCATGAAATTTTTCACTCCAAGTCCATTTTTATTTTTTAGTACAGTTCCACAAAATTAATTTTAATTTTAATTTAATTTCAGATAATGATATCTCAATCAAGAAAGATTACATTTTATTTTATTTTATTATTTTTTAAAAATAACACACAATTAGTGATGCGAATACCTCTAGTGAGTAATGGAAAGGTTGGTATAATCGTTCATTTTTGATACTGTTTGACTCAATGAAATATGTCCCGTAGTACTCTGAGTTTTCATCATTTATTTTTATTTGTGCATTAAACATATTAAAGGCAACATACTTCTGATAACAACCTGTCGAAAATAGAATACATTTGTGTATATGACAACAACTACATACACACAATTTTCACGCCAACACGGCTAAGTGAGTTTACATGGCTTTTGTTAAAAAAAAAATAAATATAGAAATTGCATAGATACATTTTCAATAATTAAATAAGTATGTACATATGTACTTATAATATTTTATTACAGAATAATGTATAATTTATTACGTTGGAATCAATTAGGTAATTTAACATGGCACACTAATTACGAATTGATAATTATGTACACGATTCTTATTGATTCCCTTATTCAATTGGGAAATTGTTGTTTATTCAATTAAAATAAATAAAGTGTTGCTGTGGGACTCTTTGAGAAAATTATTTTTACACACTCCTTCTATGGTGATGTTAAACTTAACACAACCTAACAAGGTGATTAATAAATAAATACAAAGCCTTAAAAATACAAAGGCTTAGAAAAAAAAAAAAGAAATAAAAGGGACTAACGGTATAATTAAACAAGAAATAAGAAGAAATTACAATAAGAAAACATTTTTATAAGAAGAGGGAGGGAGTGAAAAAATCTTTTACAAATAAATTATAGGCTTTTGTGTTAAGATGTTGTTTATTTAAACGACATTTTGCTAGACAATTAACGCTTAACAGGTAACAAACCGAAAAAGGGAGAAAGAGAAAAACCGTTAATTGCAGCAGTGATTATTAAGAGAATTAAAATATAAAAACTTTGGTATAAACAGTCTGATTTTCATTAAAATTTATAGCAAATAATTTTCTTTTAAATATCAATACATACTATACAAATCTGAATGATTAGAGCAAAACCCTAAAGAAATAATCCTGTGTCAGTTAATAAACTATTGAAATATTTTTTTCCATACATGCGAACTCTCAATTTAAATAATCAAGTTTAGTAGTCCTTCTATTAGAAGTGATTAGAACAGGAGAGGCTCAAATATTAAGGAAAAAACATTAAAATTAAAATAATCAACCACTGTCATTCAATTTGTTTTTAGTAAATACATACATATGTACATACATATGTATGTATGTTGCCATAAACTTAATGCTATATTCTGCACAATGACTATTTGTTTGTTATTCTTCATCCTGCTTTATGCAATGAAACATAAAAACATATAAAAACATCAAGACCACAATGTACGTAAATGTTGTTGTACATTTGCTAACATACCCAAACTAAATGTATACACAGTAGAGGTTTTTAGAGTTTATTTAATGGCCTGGTTTGAAAACATGAGTATTTTACGTTAAGGCATGAATTGAAATTAAAACATATAAGGAAAATAGATATTATCAAGCAAGACTATAATGCCCTACATCATAAGGAAGTTTTTCGAGAAGTAAATGTTAAGATTAATAACTTTGGTATTAACCAGAACACATGTTGAAAAAATTTCATATGAAATTATGAGTTTATAGGCAGGACTGATGAGAACGCCATTCTCATCTTTATAATTGCCTACAATATGCATTACTTTAGGGTATCACAATATACACATGATATTAAAAATTTGTAAAAAACATATTTACAGATGCATTTAAAGCTACACACTAAAATTAAATTGGTTGGAAGACCGTTGAAATAATAAAATTTTAGTTAAAAAAAAAACTATTTAATTATTGTACCAATTGAAAATCCTTTATTGAAGCAAGTTTTTACAAACAACAACGAAAAACGGTTAATTTAATTACTTTTTATTTAAACTACTGAATATACATATATTTTTTTGAAAAAATATTTTAAGTTTATTGAGGTTTTATTTGACAAATTTCTATGCAATACTTTTCAAATAAACACTCAATAAATCTAAAATATTTGTTATGAATACGGGTATTTGTCTTTTGACTTCTTTATTTCTTAAATATATTCTTGAATTTAAGTAGTTAATGTTATTGAATTTTGCACTATTATTGTGACAATCAACAATACGACCAACTGAAATAAACACAAAATTTGAAAATAAGAAAACTTTACTTGAGACTATTAAATTCCATTTGCAAAATATTCGGTTGTTACAACGAAGCTCTTTTCTCAGTGTATTTAATTCAAAATTTTTTTCTTATTTGTTTGCATGCAATATAAGCTGTTTCTCTAAATTAAGTACTTTAATAAAAACTTTCCATCTTTATTTATCTTTTTCTCGCACATACAAACTTCACATCTTGTAACATGCATATGAAAGAAAATAATAATTTAAAATGACTTGTTATTGCTGAGAATTTATTTGCTTTTTGTTTTGTGTCAATATTTATGCAAATAATTAAATTTGTATGTGTAAGCTAGTAATTGCTTTATTTATTAAGTAAATATTGAAGGTTTTCTTAAATAAACAAGAGCACTTGTGAGGAAAAAAAGTAACAATAATGCCATGATTAAAATATGTAGAGGAACACATTCCAAGCCTAAAGCTTTCCTAGAACTTTTATAATTTTTTATATAAACGAAATAAAATTATTCACATAATTGATTTATTTTTTTTAACATTTCCCCAAAAAATCTGTTTTTTTAATGTAAGTAAACCTTCTGGCAACTTTGTTTTTCTCACTCCCTTTTAGTTTTAATATCCGCCTCGTTTAATAAAGTCGCAATTAAGTAGTGGTTCCGTTTTAATTCAGTTTTTTGTGTAAAAACGTGAGTTTTAAATAAAAAAATATTAAAAATAAATAATTTATAAATTTGTTTATATTTGGCAAGTGCTATTTTGTAAATATAATTTCTTTTTATGTTGTAAAATTTGTTTTAAATTGAATATGGTAGAAAAAAAACTGACCTAAGCAATTTTACACATGATCTTAAGTGTTGTTGTTTTGTTTGCGAAAATGGCGCTTTTTAATCTCTTTTTTTCTTTGGCTCTCTTTGTGAGATGTTGTTGTTATTATTATTAAATAGAGTGTTGTGTTGCTTTTTTAAGGAAATGATTAAAGTGTTGTAACATATTCATTCAATTAACGATTAAAAATCGAAAACATGAAAATGTTTGTTTATTAATGATGTTTAAAATGAAATGTGTGTGTGTGTGTATTAATTTTTGATGTTCCTGCTGAAATAATGTAACAGTCACTGCTTTTTCAAAGTGCTTTAAAGTAAGTTTATATTTAATACTGCGTACATATGTATGTACTTATATGTAGATGTAAATATAGAGCTGCTGTACAAGTTAAATCGAACCCACAACCCTCACACTAGAAGTCTAATATATTACCTACTAGACCACAGAGGCACCCAGGTTGTTAATGATTAAAGTAAAAACTTTTATATTTTATATACAAAATAATAAAACAAAAAATACAAAACTTTTTGTTTTAACCCCTAAAGGCAAAAGGTTGTGCTAAATTGTAATTTTTACAGTTTAAATTTCTGTAACTTTCTTTTTTTCTTTAAAAATTATATAATTTATACCAATTAAGTCCATTTGGCTCGATTTTGACAGCCATTTAAAAGTTAAATAGAAATTTTAAAAATGTCAACTACATATCCCTAGATGTTCCTGTTTATGCCATTTTGTGGTTTTATATTATAAATCAACAAGTGTAAAAATAAAAAATAATTCTATTTAAATAAATCTATTTATTTTTCAATTATCTCTACACTTTAGATGAAATATACAAAAACTTATGTCTGTCTATCTGTGTTTGTTCAAGTGCCCTTTTTAATGCTGTTTGCAAAAATGAGATTATCAAAACCGCACAATGACATGAGGGTTTGTCTGGCACTAAATTTTTACCAATTCTTTTTCTGCCAACATGTTTTACCACAGTTGTCCCATCTTCAAAACGAAAACAGATAAAAGAAAGTTTTTGACATTGATGCTGGTAATTAAACAGAAACTTTAAACAAAAAATTTTATATGTAAAATAAATTAGAGGAAATGACTTTTTTATTTTAATTAGAAAACATTTTGTTGAAAGAAGACAAAAATCGTTTCATAAGTATTGTCACTGAAATTATGAAAATTTAAAAATACATATTCTTGAACAAACTCTTATACATAAAAATGTTTAATATAAAAGGGCTTATTTGATAAATTTATAAGCAATACTTGTCAAATAAACCCTTAATAAATGTGTAATAGTTTTTATGAGTATAGTACCTATAGTATCACTGCAGCATATAAAAATCACTAAAAAGCGTAACTTCAAGCTCAAAAAAAGAGGAAGAAGTACTACATTCTTTTACTTGAATATGTGCAAGTCAAAGATAGCGAATAGTACAAAGTAAACTTGTTGTTTATTTAGAAACTAATAGCAAAATATTAAAAATACAATAGTTTTATTTCATATATTTTACTGTAATAAGCCCTTAATTTTTTTTAAACATTTCGAATTTATATTAATATGCATAGAGTTTGGTGTGTTTTCAAGTTCTTGTCTATATGTAAACACATATATTATAAGATATTTTCATCCAATTGATTTAAATTTCAATCATTATAGATCAATATGGAACTGTTCGCATCCATAATTTGAATCTTTTGTACGTTTTATCTGATGAAGTAGATTTTCAGACATCAAAAGGTAAAACACTGCTGAACAAATTATGGCGGCGTAGTACGGATATGCAGCCTGCTTCACTTTATCAAAAAAAATTGTTTTCATTCTTCGCCTAAGCATAAGAAAAAATAGTAGCGAGATGAACTAACACAATATTTCGATATTGTAAAACAGGTTATTAATATGCAGAACCTAGTTGACATAATTCATAGATAATTTATTAGTAATTTTGGACTTAACTAATAAACTAAAATTTTCTAATTGTAAAATTCCAAGTATTTAGATGTGATAAAGTTAACATTCGGAATACAAAATTAGATAATTCTTAAAATATCTTGTATGTTACAAATATAAAAAATTTCTGAAGACCACAACAACAGAACAGAACAGGTTTAGTATTTTTTGTTATTTGGGCACCAGAGCTAAATATTTGACGTTTCGAAATATCAAAAAGAGCTAGAAATAGTGCCAAAAGTACTAAGTTGGCATGACTGCCTATTATTTCTCTATATTCTTAGCAACAATACAATTTACCACAAAGATTTATATCAGTGTTATTCCACGCATTCAGACATGAAAGTGGTTATAAAAGAAAACCTAAATTCCAACGTTGTTATTTTATTTTAATTTAAGTGCATTTTTTCCTACTAAAATCATTCCTATATTTATTTTACATATACATAACTAACGTTTTCATTTTGTTATTACTAATCTCTTGAAACTTTAATCAGCGTCATCTAAAATGAACACCTTAAAGTATGCTTTCCTTTTTTTGTTTCTAAGAAGTATGCAATATATTTTAATCTAATTTTATTTCTAATAAAATTATAATAATATGTTTCCACTACACATATCTTATATGTTTCTTTTTAATATTTAATAATTAATTTCTTTACGGTTATTAAAGGACATCAAAAATTTAATTAAAACAAAACTTATTATGTAAACACTATTACACACATACACAAACATACATATTTTTAATACATGTGTGCATATTCCCAGCAAACATGAAATGCAGCGCCTAAAATTTGGCGAATGAAATAAATACTGAAGAAACAAATGCTCTTCAATGTTTTGTATATGTACAGCTTTCTTGTGGTGTACGCTGAAACGATCATATTTTTCAAGTATCGAAGAAGCATTCAAGTAAACCCGTGTTTTAAAATACTGCAAATAATTTACACTAACTGACGTTTATACTACGGTTCCAAATGGATCAGTGCCTTAAAGTCCAATTTGGGGATTCTCAACCGTAAGGTGTTTCACCGGAACATTGTTTTATTTGGTTGCGGTACTATAATGTGAAGTGTTTTGATGAAATAAAGGATTTGAAATTTTACGTAGTACTCCTACACAGGAACAGGAAACTTTTAGCCCGATTGATTTGAAATTTGGGGAGATTATTTATATTGTGATTTATGATGTAAACGCTCTCTAAGAAAGAATTTCTCAAAATGTGATAGAGAAATGGGTCAAAGCCCTATAATTTAAAATTAAATTTAAATTGTGCTTCCCACAAAGAGGAAATATTGGTCTTTGTATATAAGTATATAGTGTGAGATTGATTAAAGCGAAATATTATAAATTTATTGATAAGGTTTCAAGGCACAATGGAAGGTCTAAGATAGTGGTTAGAACCCTCGCATAAAGCTCAAAGCAGCAGAATAATAACGCTTTAATTAAAAAACATAACATACATACATACATAACTGGCCTTTACAACCCTGTGTCAGGATTACGGCCTAGCTTCTCGCAGCACTCATGTTGTGTGTGTAAATTTTTATCCATGAGTACCGGGACCTACAGTTTAATGTCGACTCCGAACGACAGACTTGAGAAGCTTGTTCATGGCAATTAATTACTCTCAGAGCTTTTGCCAGAAGACTGCTGAGAGGTAGTCGCCGAAAGAAATATTTTTATCATATTTCTTTTTTTTTGAAGATGTCACAGCCTGGAGTCGAACCCAGGACCCATGTCTTAGTAAGCCAACACACTAACCACTAGACCACGGCGACTACTAAAAAAAACTTAAAAAAACTTAAAAAACATAACCTTTCATTAAATTAAGTAGTGGTAGCGAAGCACTCCCAGTAATAAATTATGAGGTTTTTCTAATAAGTAGTTTTTAAATCGCTTTTCAGCGCTTACTACTTGTTTACTGGGTTATTTATATGACAGTGTGCACTTGCAACTTTTTTCAAAAGTTTATGTTTTCAGGTAAAAATACCTACACTGACATGTGTATTATATAGAAAATGCAATTAAAATTTTTTTTACAGTATCTTAACCTTTCGCTGCCTCTCTCCCCCTCTCTTACTAGACAACACTTAAATATATATATTTTTTAACCTATATACATATCGTTGGTCTCAGGTAGAAAGGCCCTAACTCGATTTTTTTTCAAAACTGATTTTTTTTAGTATTCCAATAAATTTCAGAAATATGCACATCCTAACAAAAAATCTTTGCAATATTATTAAAACTAACGGTATTACAAGTAATTGTACAGCATTTAATAAAAAGTTGTATATTAATAATTACAGTATCTGTTGAATTTTTACCTCCTCCTGTAAATTTTAAATTATGTGAGTTAAGGCCTTTCTACCTGAGACCAACGATATATTTGTTATGAATTAATAGCATGCACTAACAAAATTTACAAGATACCGTTAATATTTTTAAATATGTATATGTGTGTGCAAATTTAACCCTTTTAGACACCAAATTGTTACGAATACTTAAAACTTTTTAAGAATTAAAATGTATGGTGTAATGTATTATGTTTTATTTTAAACATTTATATACAATGTATTTAAAAAAAACCATAGACGATGATTTTATGATTAAAATAAAGCACTTATGATATCGCTAATATTCGGAGTTGCTTTAAATATTACAAAACATTTAGATTTAATGCTATATAAAGCTTTTGTTATTCTATTTAATAATGAAAGTCTTCAAAATATTTTCTACATGTTGTAAAACATAAACGAACGTTGCAGTTTGTATATATATTACTGGTTCTATTTTCGACTCTTATTATATTGCACACTTCGTTTAGGTGATAGTGACTACTTAAGTCCGTTCTATTTTCTGGCTACATCGTTTTGTCATAGATGTAGATAACAGAGAGTGTTATCTAACAGAAGAATTGTCAGTTATAGCTATTGCTGCAACATACCTGAAATCAAGGAATGTAAGCAATTTATTTTCAAATAGTTTTTTAGAATATATTGTAGTTCCCTGAAACAACTTAGCAAAAAAAGAAAATACAAAAAATAATTATAATGTTATTGTAATAACTACCAATATATAAATATGTATATGCTCACATTACCTTTAATAATGACAGTAGTCTAAGCATAGTAGTTACATATGTGTGGATCATCGGCTTATATTTCCTCGAGGTCTGTGATATTTACAAAACCATTGTTTGTGTGCAAGTTGAGTCACTTTAAAAGATTCTTGATCGATATTTATCCTACTAACCTCCATAATCTTTATCAGAAATACTATAAGAATAATAAATACATACATAAATGGCCTTTACGACCACTCTTAGCAGTCTTTTGGCAAAAGCTCAGGGAATAACTGATTGCCGTGAACAAGCTCTCAAGAGGGTCGTTCGGAGTCGACTTTAAACTGTAGGTCCCGGCACTCATGGATAAAAATTAACACACAGAACATGGGTGCTGCGAGAAACTAGACCATAACCCTGAAACAGGGTTGTAATGGCCAATTATGTATGTCCATCGCTAATTTATCTGGTTGCTATGGCTGTCATTTGGTTATTTTTTCTTGTAGAAATCTAGATACACTGCTCTCACCTTTGCATCAAAGGGTTAAGAGCTTATGGGTGAGAGATGGAGAGCGAGTGTTAAAAATTGAGTCAGTGTCTTATTTATTTGTTTACAATTTATATTCATAAAAATGCTTGTGATTGTGTGTACGTGATTATAAAATAGTAAAAGAATAAAAATGTTCAGAAAAGTGTTTGAAAGAGAATGATTTTTTACATTTCTTTATACAATAGAATTGAAAGGGTTACCAGGTTGATATTGTATGTATAAAGATAATATGGGAATATATGATTTAAAAAATTTATAATATTTTTTTCTTATTACTTACATATTATATTATTTTATTATTTTAATTTTTAAGTGTGTATTCTTTTTTTTTTTGTTTGAAATGAAAATATTTGTCATTTTATATTTTTTTTCGCTTTTCTTTTCTAACGTTTGCTTTGGTTAGCTCTTAAGACTCTGTTTTGCACTGCATATTTATGCATATCAGTTTATGCATAAAAAGAATTCCTTTTATTCATTCTATTATAACAGAATCATAAAATACCATAAACTGTCAAGGATGACAGCATTAGTATGTTTAAAGATAATGCTTAACAAAAATAACAGTATAAAGGAAAAATATAAAATAAAAGGAAGCGACAACAAAACAGATTATGCATGTGTCAGCCAGCTATGTAGTGTCTCAACGCAACAAATATGAATATTTTGTTGTCTAAGCAGAACATGTAGTATTATGATTTTAAACTCGCACACACAGGCACACGTACAACCTATACAAATATCAACAATGTTGAAGGTTTCAACACTACAGCACATACATATGCATATGTATGTATTCATAGAAAAGATTAAAATTAAAACGATTCTCAAAAAAATGTTGCAACACACTTAAATCTATTATTATGATAATCTATTATACGAGTATTTCCTTGAATTAAAAAGAATACAATAAAAAAGCTTTTCACATGGTATAAAGGTGTCAGTCACTAAGGTGACTATTATAATGATGAAACATTTCATCTGGAATTTTAATTATTTATTAATTATGAAATAAACTTATATGTACATATGAGAAATTTTATATATGTAAATCACATAAAGTCTTAGAAATTCGTAAACAGATCTCTTTACAAAAGTAAGTATAATTTTTTGTTTTAATTTAATATGTTAAGAACGAACTAAAAAATAAATTATAGTTTATTAGCACAAAAAATGCTTCAATAAATATATATTTCAATATTGAACATAATTTTTTTGTATTTTTCAGAACTAAAACCAATATACAGTCGAATTCGGTTATAAGGAAATGTAAAAAAACATCATTTGTATTTCTTTTAAGCGGAATTTTCTTTTAAAAGGACTTCAAATTAATGCAAAATTATGTCGTTTAAACGAACTTTTAAAATATTATTGAATAAAACAAGTCGATATGTTTTAGATAAATTCTAATTCTGTCAAATACAAAGTTGGCAAACAAATTATATAGAATTTTAGCAATAAATGCGCATTTTTGAAGATTATGTATGCACAAAATAGAAAAGAAGTGACCCTGTGCTAAAATTTTTTTGTCGTCGATAAATTTTTAATACTCGTATTTGCAATTAAGCGGATTTTTTCATATAAAATTTTTTGGTTTTAAACGAAAAATTTGTTTCTTTTAAAGGGTTTTTCTTTAAAACGGATATTTTTCTAAACGTAATTAAATATCTGAGATTTTAATAGAAAACAAAAGTAAATATCCGATTTTTTCATTAAAACGGTGTGCTTATATCCGAATTCGATTGTATGTAAAATCCTCGGAGCGTATACGTTATAATACTAATAAAAAAAACTTATTCTGCATACGCCCCTCTATAAAAGGAATACAGAAAAGGAAAACATCGATATGTTGTATTTTTATTTCAATAATATTTTAAGAGTTCGTTTAAACAAACTAATTTTGCATTTATCTGAAGTCCTTTTAAAGGAAAATTCCGATTATAAGAAAAACAAATGCTGTTTTTTACATTTTGTTATAACTGAATTCGATTGTACACAATACAATACAGGTGATCTACTATGGAAATAGATTCGAAAAGAAAAAAACATTCGTATGTATCTCTCTAATCGAAAGCCGATTGCTACTTTGTAGTTCCTAGAATTGTTTTGAAAGTTAAGTGTGAAATAACGTAAAAAAAGTTGGCAGTACAAAACTGAAATAAATAAAAAAAATCTCCCTAGTTAGCGGTTTTCCCCGATTTTTTTTTGGGCATGTCAGTAACTGTTTTTTTTTTTTTTTTTTTTTTTGTTGTTGAAATTTTTACTTTACGAATATCGAATAAACCGTAATTTTTTTGTAAAATACCCGGCTTTTTATATAACTTTTTATATATGTATGTTTAAAACTACAAAAGTACTTTCTAGACTATTCCTTTAAGTGTATAAATATGTTTCAATTAATCTGGCAGCTTTATTTCCCCTTTATTTTTTTGACGTTCCAATATTTTACAAATAAAGCCGATTAACCGGTTTTGCCACTAGAAATAAACCGTAACTGCTTAACCGACAATTAAAAAACACGTAAACCGCTTCAACAGTTTTTGCTAATAGTTTTTAAGCTTGACATAAAACTGTTGCGGAGTTGGTACAATGTTGCCATCACAAAAATACAAAACTAAAAAAAAAACGTTAATCTGTTAATTAGGGCTTATTTAGCATTTACGAATATTCATTATTACGAATATTCTAAGACATACTGAAGAATAACGCTGAAATGACCAATTTCTGTGAGCAAGACCGTAAGTGCTGAAAAATCTAACATTTATTTGTAGGGTAAAATACCTATTTAGATTTGTCCGTATCTTAATTTTGTTTTTCTAATTTTACAATTTGTTTATGTTGAATATCAAATTATTTACTTGTAATGTAACAAAACAACACATCATTGCCACACTCGGACATGCAAATGCAACGAATATAGTGTTTGTGCGTGACAGTATGGTTATGTGTTCTGCTGCCACAAACCACATGCAGAACACATGTGTATGTATGTGTTTGTCTTTCTTTAGGGTTCTTTAATGCAATACATGCAACACATGTGTATCCGTAAAAAAGGGAATGTCACTGTCAACACTGCCACAGTCTGTTATAAAGTGTTTTACATGCCGCATGAATACAAGTGGTTTTCTTTTATGTACTTAAAGGTAATGCTACTTTTAGAAAACTGAATTTACTTTCTATATATCAAAAACATTTTAAAAATATATTTTTAATAGACTAAGATATTATATATGTATAAGGATTTAATATAGGTATCTTACATTGAAAAACTAGTTAGCATAGGTCTTGACCTTTTTGTATTACAGTTTTTGTATATAATATGTATTTCAAATATATATTTAAGCTACAATTTGTGTGCAAATTGTTCTGTTTTACATTTACTTCTGCAAAAATATTTTTTGTTTATTATTTTTTTTTAGCAGTTGAATAAAACAAAACGTTTTTTTTAGTTCTAAAGTTGCTTTAAACCACTTTTAATTTATAAAAACCCTTTCGCCTGCGCTAAAAAGGTCATCCTGTAATAATAATAAAAAAGTCTTTAAATTTTAATAGGTCGCAGTTTAGTGAAATATTTTTTGTTTGTTTTGAGTTTCACAACATTCCACTTGAAATGAAATTATAAATAACGACAATAATTTCAGGCAATTAGAACAGAAAAAAAAACTTTTTTCTTCGCATTTTTTATATGTTTCAGCATTTGGAAAACGTCTGTAACCAAGTGTGTCAAAAGGCGAATAAAATTCAAAATCTATTTCAAGTCCGCTTTCTGGGACTTTCTAAAAAGGTAGTCTCTCTTAATAAAAAAAAAAATTGTTTGCTTCTTAAATATAAATAACTATGAATTGTCTATAGTTAATAAATATCACAAAATTATCACCCTATCTATAATTTGTGCAACTGGTGGTAAATGTTAGTTCTGCTTTAACATTTGTGGAATAAGCCGATTTGTAACTATAAGTTCTAGCTTACTCAGAAAAGTTTCAGAATCAATAAAATAAAAATTATTCCTAAAATAATTATTTCTACAAATTCTGCTGCTTTTCAGTGTCAGTAGTTCAATAATTGTAAGACGGCTTTCATATGATGGTAAAGCAATATTTGGAAGACAAGTTACAAGTACTGTGTTAGCTGCTTGTGTACGAGTTAGTTCTAAATCAAAAATCATTATGAGCGACATAGCTTGTTTCTATCTAAATTGATACGAAATCTCTGAGACATTAAAAATCTAAGCACAACACTGTTTTAAGTGATGTTTACACTACACAAGTCATAGTCAACGACTTTCTGATGTTCAGAGATTTTTCCTACCTCAACTGCACGATTCTGCGCGATCTACAGATAAAATTCTCAAGGCTGGATTACCGGGTCACCTAAGCTCTCGTTTTAGCTATTTGCACTGACCGGCAAGATTTCTTTTTATAGTGATTTCTATGTAAACAAGCTTTAGAAAAAAATATAAGCCCAAGTTACCGGAAAACCAAAGTTTTTTATATTTGTTTATCAAAAACTTACAGCCATAAAACATGCTACATATGACATCTTTTTTATCACTTTTATCTAATTCTGCATTACAAAAATTGTAGTGAAACAATTTTTAGCTTCTTTCGATTGATCGCTTCTGCATAGGCCATATTAACATCTCTGTTCCTCCCCGAATTAGAAAGCTATACAGGAACACCATATGTCAGTTCAGATATGTAAACCAACTCGGTAGATGGGCTTCAAGGCTACTCTTGTCACTAATGCTCTTTAAGAGTAATTTCTTTGGGAAACTAGGAAGATATAGGAAACTCCTTTATGAAGGAAAACTAAAAATATTTGGAATAAAAATAAATATAGTACGATCTTGGTTTACGCAATTTCAGCAAATGGGGTCTGCTACAATTACCGAAAAGTTGCAATGATTTGAGAAGATTTTTCATGGCAATCTATTTACTCTCAGAGCTTTAGCCAGAAGACTACTAAGAGGTAGTGGCCGGAAGAAATATTTTTTTTGTTTTTCTTTTTTTTTCAAGATGTCAGAACTGAGATGTAAACCCCGTGCTATCGTCTTAGTAAGCCAACACACTAACCACTAGACCACGGTGATTTTAAAATACGTTTCTTTATAAAAACATATGTAACCTCTAAGAAAGATATACGATCATATGAAAAAAAAAAAAACAAAACAAAAGAAAAAAAATTAAGTAGACTTGTCTTTATTTGCCATTTAAATTTAAAGTCTAGTTTAATTTTTTTTTGTATATGGCCAACAGTATTGAAGAAGCAGTAAAACATATTTGTTTGAGTTTACAAATGGGTAAAAAATTTTCTTGAAATAAGATTCTTTTACATGTATCTTAAATAAAACGCATTCCCCCTTTCCAAGAGAAGACTTTCTTGATGTATGTCCCACGCTTTTATGTTCTCTTTTAGTAAAATTGATTATTTTCTTTTTGTTTGAAATTAAATATGTAAAAAGAGATAAAAAACATATTTCTTTTTTCTTATATTCTTGAATTAATTTTTGGGTGTATAAGTATATGAGGATTTTAGTCCTTAACTGTGTTGAATATAAAATTTATTAAATTTTTTCTTCTTTTTTTATTATTATTGCTACAGATGTTGCATTTTAGTTAATATTTTTAAATGTTATTGTTATTATTTCTCTTGTTGTTGTTTTTGTTGCTTTTTGTATTCATCTGTAACAATTTCTATTCAAAATCGTAATTTACATGTTAACACCTCACAATAATGTTCTGCTATTCTCTGTTTCCATTTAAAGCCACATGGAATACGAGTACGGAAATAGCAGAGGTTGTTTCTCTGGGTTACAGTAAAAAAAAAAGAACAACAGTGAGAGTAAAATATTTATATTCTGTTGTTTTTTTTTTATTGGTAGTTATGCATAAAAAACACCTTCAACACCTCTAGTTAGTCAACCATTATGGTTTTTTTATTCCTTTTTATTTCCATTACTATTGGAAAATTTATTTTTTTTGGGATTTATTCAGCTGTAAATAAAAAAAAAACAAAATTTTATTTTGAATATATAAATTTTAAAATAAAAATAAAATAAAAATTTTTTGGGGCAGAATACAAAAAGACAAATACACATAAATACGTTTAAAACTTATACAGCTTTCACAAAAATAAATCTTTATGTTGTGTGTTGTATGTATATCTAGACATTTGCGATTTGAATTAATAAATCTGTCCTGCCAAAGTTTTTTTTTAGGGGACAATAGTGCTATTTATGAATTTATATTAAACATTTTGATATTTTTTATGTTTTTTTTTCATATCTAGTTTCCGAATAACTCTAAAACTGTAGGATATGGAAAAAAATATTGTGCATATTATTCAAATACAATTTCATGTAGCATCTTTTGCAGCTTTTTTTTCTCAAATCCTTCCCCATTAACTTCTTCTCCTTAAGAGGCACAAATTTGGCACGTTCATTGCAGGCAATTTGGACTTAAAACGAAGCCTTTCTCAAAACGTAAAATCCTCAGATTTTTACTTCTTTTGTTCTTGTGATGAATGTTATTATTGAAACTGTAATATTTTTTTTGTGAAATTCGATAAAAATTTTAAAATCTCGCAAAAGCAAACTGCTTAAAAACAGGATTTGGTGCATTTTACTAACGAGGTTTAAGATCAGTTTTAATGATACGTCGAGTGTCATTTAAATCTTTTAACAACATTACTAACAGTGAAACCACACATCGAGCATATATTCTTAAATAGAAATTGCTGTCAAAATGCTTTCACTAAACAGCAGCCTAAGCTCTTCAAATTTTGATGGGTCAAAAAGTATAATTCAAAACTTCCTATCAAAGTAAGAAAATAAACAAAACGAAACGTTTGATTTCATTTTGTTTTGTTCTTAACAATGAGTAAAACAGAAACAAAACAAAAACAATGAGAACGATTGTCCCATTTAGTTTTTATATTTCATTTTGTTTGTGAGCACTAAAAGTACACTAACTCAAATTTGTGTAGGTAGAAAAAAATTAATGAGAATAAAATTGAAAAGTTTGAAGAAAATACGTTTACAAACGTTTCCGTATTGATTTGCTCATTATAACTCCCTAAAATATTACATATGCATGCTTACCTACAAACTAGGTGTTAACCCAAAAAACTATGTTGTAATGGCCAATTATGTATGTATGTATGAATGTAATATCTTTAGCTATAGCAAGATCAGCCAGTATGCAGATTCAGAACTGATGAATAGTTTAGTATGCCTTTGATTTATGATATTAGAGAATTATTTAAAATACTATTATTAACATTTTTAAGTAAAACTACCAATTTGTTAGATTTAAAAAATATATATTTATTTTAATTTTTTTTTCTTTTACACATGAGAGTTTTAGAAGCCATAAGAAATTTCATACAATTTCATTTTTTTAATATCCTCCCATATCTTAAAGCTTTAATTTGCTTTCGTTTTAAACTTTCTCCTCCTTTTTTTATGAACATCATTAATATGAGCATCTTCTACTCCTCCTATAAAACTTTTTGCTGTGAAGCATGGAATGAAAGAAAATTTATTTAAATCTTCTTTAATTTTCTTTTTAATTTTTTCTATTTAGAATTGAAACATTTGTTCAGCTTTATTGTCATATAGACTATAAATAATTTCTTATATATTTTTACTTCCGATTTGTTGTATTTCCTTTTTTCCTTTTTTGTGGTTTTTTCTTCCTTCCTCCTTCCTGTTCACATTTGTTAATGATATATTTTTAGTCAGTTTGTTGTATTTCTTTTTTAGTTATTTATTTAGGTTTTGTGGTTCACTTGGGAATTATTTTGCCAACAAATATAATCTTCTATTTAGTGGGTAACTGAAGTTGTCCCATTCCAAAGCAGTTTTATAAACTTTAGTTTTGAGACAATTCCCAGCAAAAATTGCTACCGAATTTTACGAAATTTTTTAAGGTAGAGAAGCTAAATTCCACCTTACAAAGCTTATTACCGAAGACATGATTTTTATATGGCGAGTTTCTGGTTGGAAGAAGCCCTGCAATACCACCTACCACATCGTAAGAAATCAGAATTTGCTGTGTAATCATTTATTCATATTTCTATTAATTTAGTTTTGCTTACAATAATTCGAAAACCATTCCAATTATTTCCTGTTAGTCTCTATAAAATAAAACATTTTACATGGCCTTGGCTCTTTTTTTTTTTGTTGGTTGGGTGCGTACATATTTATTTAGAACCGTACATACACGAATATTTGCAAACAAATTGATACGAGTATTAGTAACCAATTTTCATTTAATATACTCGTAGTCTATTGTACTCTTTATTGAAAATAAAAGTATGTGCGATGGTATGTAACATATGTGTTCAAATTTAATTTTAGTTTGTTTGAGTATGTGTGTGTGCACACAGTTATTTCTCAATTTATTTGTAATTCGAATGGCACAAAGCGAAAAGAGTGAGAAAAATGATTAAAACGATAGAAATCATGAGCATGAGTATTTTGTTAGCAATAAGAAATGTACCACTATGTGCTCTTATTTTGTATGTGTGTACGTGTAGTATTTGTAATAGTAATTGAATTTAAACTTGATGTTTTGTATCGATTTTATTGAATTGGTTTTGCAATTGCATACAAAATACGATATACGACTTGAGCACGAGAAATACTTGAAATATGGACTTGAAAGTCAGTAGAATATGTTTAATTTTTGGTTATAAGGATTTTCAAAGGCATTTGAAATAAAACTACAATACTTAACATAAGAGATTAATATTTGAGTTAATAAATACAAATATTTGAAATAATACGATTATATGAAATAATTAATTGGCTGCTTTTAGTCAAATGTGTATTATAAGAGTGCATTAAAGTTATTAAAATTTAATTATAAATGTATTATTTGCTTCTTTTAATTACTTTATATCAATGTTGGCCACAAACAGAATTCAAGAGCTTCTTTTTAAATTTTTGCTCTAGAAAGCTAGGACAAATCGAGTCAAAGCAATTGTAGATATCTTTTATATCGTCGCAAGAATTAAAGAACGCTGTAAATGACAAAAACAAAAATGTTCACCAAAAAGCCAAAAAGCCTTTATGAAAGTAGAAGAAAGACACTGGTATTTTTCAAAACGGATTTGGCTTTTCTTTTCATCCTAAAAACCTGGGACCGGGACCAATCGACGCGTATTTTGTTTCTGATAAAAAATTGTGCAAAAAAACGAATAATCGATTTTTTGTCAGTTACAACATTCTTTAATTCTTGCGACGATTTAATCTGGCTTTCAAAATAGATGCAATTTTAAACGTCAACACTTGCCATTTTACAAGGGCAGATTTGACAATAATTTTGCACAATATTACTGAAAATTTAATTGTAAGGAATAGGATATAATCTGAAAAATAAACATTTTCTTTAGGTACATATAACAAAAAGATAGTTCTTCGCTTTAATCATTGATTAAGCATTTGAAAAGTTCTGTTCAAAAGAGAATAAAAGAGATTATTGTTTCAGTCGTTATGATATAATTTTTTAATTTATAATTTTAATGTAAAATAAAGCAAAAATTATTAATTATTACACGTATTATCAAAATGAGCTGGAGTTTGAATCCGAAGTTCTCGTCTAGTAAGCCTAAAAAATCTATATATTCGTTCTACTAGCCTACGGCTACCTTCGTTTTTGTAAGACATTGCATGGGAATTTAATATATTGAAGGAATCGTAAAATGCACAAAAGATGTCACGCGTGCTATTTACTTTCAATGTTAAAATTTTTATTTAAAAAAGTGATTAACAATGCTCTTTCAACACTAGCACCAACAGTTGGAATAATCCTGTAGAAAATGCAACTACTCCGTACACGCGTGTAAAGAGTAATACATAAAAGACTAGGACTAGTCCAAACATAACCCAAATGTATGAAAAAAACGTGTTCAATTTAACATTGCAATGTCCTAGGCAAGGACTACGTAGTCCAGCTATGCATTACATATGAGTAATCTAAAAACTAGTTTATGTTACTACTCCATGGAGTATACAAATAGGGTTAGTTTCGTAACTATTTCGTGTTAGTACTTCATGCAATACACTCGTTTGCTAGTTTTAAAACTAGTTTATGGTAGATAGATTGTTTACAAGGTTAATTTTTGTAAATAATTTTTTTTTTGCACTTTTCTTAAGTTGCCAAGTAAAATACGTTTTTGTATAAAATTTGCGTTCGTAAATACACGAACGCTCTTCGCCTAAACAATCACTACTTGTTTTCACATTACATGGGACATGTCTGCATTACAATGGACTATGTTGTAACTACTCCATATAAGGTTAAATGGATTACGTACTCCAATATTTTTTGCAGGGTAGAGCACGAGTTTTTCGATATATAAAATTACGACGGTGCGTTCGCGTTCTCAGAGTAAGAAAATTGGTTTGAGTTCCCCTTTATTACATTTTTGTTAAGCCATTTTGAATAATATTATTTCTTTCGCCTTGTTTTGATTCGTTGAGATTTTATATCAGCATTATGAAGGAGGCTATACGTTTTTTAAAACAAATTCATGGCTCATCAAAAGAAATAATAAATAAAACCCCAAAAAAAAAAAAAAAAAAAAAATATGTCTGGCCACCAAATAGAAAGCAAGGACCTCAAACAAGTTCCACAATCGCCATGTTTAGCGAGAAATCAGGAGATCTGAAATCCTGACTGAAACCATGTTTTCGACTCCAACTACGAACTCCCGTCATTCACGACAACTACTTAACTGACACTTTTCTATAGAAATCGTATATAGGAATCATACTTTCGCTACCTAATTTATAATGAAATTGTTTAAAATTTTGTCAAACACATCACGTTTTTCTCTGCCGTTTTCTGATTTCCTCTTCCTTAATGCCTTCCTGTAATTGTCTTCCTTTCCATTCCTACAGTTTCTTCGTTGGCATATTTTTCCCTTTTATGAACATTAGACGGCATTGACGACAGCCGAAATGTTTCAAAATTTTCAGGTATATTTTGTATCATTTAATCAATTCTGCTTTTCAATCTTTTAAACAATTGCACTGCCTTAACTCAGTGAGTTTTTTTAATAAACCTTTCAAAAGCCAATTAAAGCAATTAAAGTCTTACGGCCGTATTTATAATGAAAAATTAGAAACTCTTTAGTATATGGGAGAAAAAACTGGCAAGTTTATCACTCGCTATAGACTGATATTATAAAAACTTTATATATCTTCAATTTGATAACTAGTCAGAGAATCCCACAAATTAAATACTTTGTACGTTTTAGTAAAAATTTCCACTTATTGGAATGACAAACTTAGCCACTGTGTACAACGACCTGCTAATTTTTTATTATACATAAGGCTGTTAATAAACAAAAGAGTTCACATGATTAATTACTATTGAAATTGTCATATTTAAGGCAATTGACTTGTCGCTCCTTTTGTACTGAACATGACTGTTAATTATGCATTATTTTAGCCAATATTTATGCTTTGCTCTGTTTAAATGACTCAAATGTTCTTTTATGTATTTATGGCACAAAACAGTGTGCCCTTAAGGACTAAATGTATTAATTATTGTCATTGTTAATGCTTTAAAATAATGTAAATTCCCTTGTAAACACAATATTTTCATTTAAGTAATCATTAGTAAAATAAATAATACATCCTTAAGGAATTATAAATGTAATCATATGTACAAATACACACAAATATGTTTAACCAGCAAAGAGATTTTATTTCATATTACTGAGAATTTAATAGTTTTCGCATGTGATAAGCGCCACAATTCATAGGTGGTACGCAGTTAAACCATATTAAAAAAAAAAAAAAAAAATATTCTCCCTTAATATTTAATTTAAACTCTTTATTTCATTATTAAGAGACACATATTTTAAGCATAGCTATGCTATCGCAAAATCACTTTATAAATCTTGTGTTCAATACAAACATTCAGTCTCAGTTTTAAACGTGTTTAAACAACATCTCAAAAAAAAAAACAATGTTTAGCAAACTCGTCATATATTTTATAATTTTCGTATTTTGTCAAGTGTCTTATCAAGAATACACTGTTATTGAGGCTACAACAGAGTCTTCGCATAAAGATTTAAAGTTTTGTATAGAAAGCCATACAACCATGTCCACAACTTTACAAGCATTCTGGCATGAAGCTAATAAAGATTGTGAACTGGAGACAAAACGTCTTATTGAACTCTACACCCAGTTAATGACACATTCATTCTCCAATGAAGATCAGTGTAGTCTTCTGTTAAAGCATCAAATGCGTAAAAATCTCATTAAAAATATAATACCAAAAGTTGAAGAGGCATTTGTGGTACATTCTTGGTCCAGCAATAAAGAATTAAAACAACACTTGAAAGAGATTCATGAAATTGATAACAAAGTATTGCAATTAATTCTGGAGCGTGCTCTGCAGGAAGTGTACTTATTTTTGGCACCTAAAGACTTAGTAAAAGATATTGTAGAGCTGAATGAAAAGGAATTACAAGTAACAGCATTTAAGTTTTTACTCAATAAGTATTTATGGGAAGGCACACAGTCGGATTTAGTGCTACCCTCGCTAACATTTCATATTTGGCAATTATACGAGAACAGTTTTAAATCATTATCTACTGGCTCTTTACAAGCTATAGAGCAATTGTACCAACATTTACCTCAAGAGTTGAGACTTTTTTATGAGTCTTCTAAGCAAACAATTGGCCTGCTTAACTATGAGCATTGGGAATATTTATATGCGCCACGCGATAATGGCCCCGATAATGATAGGCGTTTAGCCTTAACTTGGTCACAAGACAAAAATTCTACAGATTCAGATGGTCATTTAACGTTGACGTTTGATGTAAATGGTTTAGTGGCCTTTGGCAGTCGTTATAGTGCCTCTTTACGATATTTGTATGCTGATATTAAACATCAGGCTGTTTATTTTTGGTTGGGAACCGGCATGAAATCAAGTCAATGGTGGCATGTTATATGGCCACATGATACGTTTTCAAGCATTAATGAACGCTATATTATGTTTCGTAATGAGAATACCAAGCAGTTGCTCTGTGCTACAACGGCCTATGATGAAAATAGACGTTATGTTACTTTGTTAAGTGGTAAAAATGGTGTAGATAATCCAGCTTGTCGCTGGTTAGTGAAGCGATTTTGATTTAAAAGTTTTTGTATAAGTTTTATGGTTTTGTATTAAAAATTTAAATAATAATAAATAATAATAATTTGAATCTTTAATGAAATGAAATTATTCTTGACGTCACCATTATAGTTCCACCTGAAGAGTTATAAGGAATCAATCAATCTTTCAGAGTGAAGAGTATTTGAGAAGTTTTAATATACGTTTTATGGATTTATTCCTAAAACTTAAATAAATAAAGTTCTAACATTTGCAATTCTAAGGAAATGAAATCACTGATAGAGGCATATTTAGCGTTTAATAAGCAATTAATCATTCTTTCGCTGTTACCGATAAACCAGTATGTCTGTCATTGATTGAAAAGTTTTGTGATGTTTGTTTTTAAATTTAATAAAGTGTTAGTGTGTCACTATTAGAGGCCTATTTCAGATTTGTTTTAAAAGTTAATTCTGAAATGGCGCTTATTTAGACTATTACAGCGAATAAAACTGCAATTAAAATTAAAGAATTATTAAAAATTATATTTGTTTACATATATTTCAAATATATTTTCAAATCACAAACAATTAAAATTTAATTATTTTTACTTTTCTTCGCCACCTTCCAATGGCATGCCGGATTTTTTCTATGTTTTTCCTCTGCCAGCATTGCGATCAGTATTAATTTATCGTTATACTGACCAGTAGCACACAATAATTCTTGAGTTGCTAAATTCTGTAATAAAACAAATTCTTGGTTTTCCAAAGACCACAACACTTGCCACCATTGAGTATCACCTGCAGCTAAACCATTCAAACATACAAAAGCTGCATGATCCTCAGCTGCTATATATTGATATGATGGCCTATAAAACGTGCCAAATGCTACCATACCTTTTGAATTGAATTGTGCTTTGAAAATGCCTTTAAATTTAAATTTATTTTGATTTGCCATGAAAGTGAATAAATAACGTTTATTAAGCGAAGGACCCAAATTACTGTCTGCATAAATATAATCATTATGTTGTCTATTAAATAGAGTGATGTTATACGACCATGATTGATAGAGTATTAAAAGAGTTTGAGGTAATGCTTTTAATGCTTTAGCTAAAGTTTCAGTTGGCGCTTTATTTTCATTAAAAATATCTCTCTCTACACTTGTTATGCCATAGGCTAAAAGAGGCATTACTTGTTTATCATTTTGGTATTGAACGGTCTCATATTTGTTTAGTAAATAAATCAATAAATCCAATTTTAAATCTATATTTTCTACTGTTAATAAAATTTGCTGAATAATAGTCTTTATATCCATAAATAAAGCCGTTTCATCTACTGCTTGCTGCCATATATTCCATATAAATTTTTTATTTTCTCCATATAAATCATTCATAACTTTATTCAACTCAATAGCTTTTGGTTTTAGCATTGATTTTGTTGAAATTGTGGCTGTGATTTGGTTAAACAATAATTCCATTAGGGAGGAACTGACATGAGCACTTAGCAGTTCAGTGATTTTATCATTATTGTGGTTTTCCGAATTCATTAAAAAGTTTTTGTGTATTTGAAATAAATTGTTGGTGTCAAATTCACAACCATCTTGTGATTCATGCCAAAATTCAAAAATAGTTTTTGCTGCAGTTGACTCTGCTCTATTACTACAGATTGTTGAATTACTATTGGGTTGTATAATACTCGTCTGTTGTAAATAAACCAACGGTAGGCTGAGAAGTAATATTAAGAATTGCTTACAAATTGCATAATAATCTTTAGTCATTTCGGGTTTTTTTTGTTTTCTTCTTAATAATTTTCGATTAATTTCTTTTTTCTTTTTTATTTAATTCAACAACGGAAAGACTCAATGTGCAAACGTTTATCTTTAGAACCGGCTATGTTAAGAGTACTAAACAAACTGAGATTTAATCATTAGCAGCATTTGTTTTTTTGTTTTTTTTTTTTTTTTTTTTAAGAAGAGATTCTTATTTTTAAATATACATTTTAATATTTCAAGAGAATTAAAATTGAAACTGGTTTTAAATGTATTTACTCTTAAACAAAAGAATTAAAGTAAAAAAGAAAAATTTTAATATTGCATTGCAAATAAAAATAAAAAAAAACTATTTATAAAATATTTTTTTTTATAAATTAGAGGTGTTTTATTTCCGACATCTATAACCACATAGAATATTTTTTCAGAAAAAAACGACAAAAGCATTTTGGAAATTAAATTTGGCGTTACTTGCAAGTTTTATAAATAAAATTGTAATTATATAGTTATAAATACTTTCAATAATACAAAAATAATATTATTCTTACACTTTTAATTCCTCAATAATATTTATAATATCGGTATAATATCGGTAATCACATAATTTTTTTGGATGAAAACCAAAATAATAAAGTTTTAGTTTTACTGACTAAAACAAGAATTTTTTAAATTTTGTAGATTTTCAGGAATTTTTTTTGACAGTGAAAAAAAATTATTTTGTAGACATTTTGTTTTGCAGTACATACTCACAAAAAATTGGTGAAACACTTTGATGTGAGAAAGGATTTTTGTGCCATTTTAGATTGTTTTCGTCGTTTCATATGAAAAGCTTATCGATATGTGAGTTGCAGAAACGAGGCACAGCTTTATTTAAAGTTGTAGGATAGTAATAAGAAAATAATGAAAAACTTCGATTTTCATACAACGAGAAAATTGTTACAATAATATTTAATATAAAGAATTACTCAAGCTTAAGGTATTTTTTTAAATAAAAATCGTACTTTTAGAAAATATTTATAGATGTGCTTTCAAGAAAGTTGTGTTCTGTATAGAATTTTTTATTTATAATACATCCATAATTGGCTATTTAAAACCCTCTTCAGAGTTTCACAGCACCCATGTTGTGTGCCTCAATTTTTAACCATGAGTAACCCCTACGTACAGTTTTTTTTTTTTAAGACCAATACTCCTACTGATGCAGTGCATTGTATTGGAATGTGAAGCTGGTTGAGAGGTTGTTTTTTCTTTCCATAGGTGTTTTTGTATATTTTGCGCCTTTTATTGTTGATGATACAAGTTGCTGTAAATTTGTCCACTCAAAAGCCAGTGTTACACCTTCACCCTCGAATGATCAAACAGCAATTGCCTCATCTGTCGGTGGATGTTTTTTTTAATGTGAATGGTGAGCGTCTTCAGTAGATTAGCTGTAATCTTCCCAGAAGGTGGCGCTTTACTCCTGATCATTGGTTTTTGGTGGAATGGATTAGAAATGTCAGGGGGTGGTTTCTTGCAGATGGTCTTGCTGGAGGGGGGGGGGGGGAACCTCTTTTTTTCTTAAATTTAATTTTTAATTTAATTTGTAATTTTTAGAAAACCGCAAATTTTTATTTTTATAATTTTGTTCTTCGCTGGGATCGAACCTGGGTCGTGTGAGTTTCTGTGCGAGCGCTCTACCACTATACCATGACCCCCCCATTTAACCCAGATATGCCGAACGTACTACAAGTATTGTAGTACACTTGTTATGTTCAGTTTTCTGCGTTTACCGTGCTTTAAATTTTATAATGTACTTGTTGTTGTTCTGTAGAATATAACGGTCAATGAACCAGTGCTGATAAGTTTTATCTAGGGTAACTGCTTATGTGCATTTCCTTCGGTCAAATATTTTTGTTTTGTAAAATTGGTAAAAGTGTAAGAATGTCTCGAACCCGGTAAGAACATTTTTAATATTTAAAGCTTATTTTTGTTTCATTTCTATATTTTTTTTTTAATTACAACAGTTGTAGAAACGAACACATAACAAAAGTATATGTAAAAGCAAAAATATATGTGATTTTAGTCGATATATTTACAAAAAGAACTACATGTAGTACAGGCTAAAAATCCAAGAAAAAAATATGTTTTTTTATTCTTTCTTCAATATAATGAAATATAATCGGTCAGAATAAGGCTATTTCGGAAAACTACGAACATTTTTCCACTAGTATGGCCATCGGCATGTCTGGGTTAACCTTGACTCCAAACGACAGACTTTAGAAACATGACCATGGCAATCAGTTACACCCAGAGCTTTTACCAGAAGACTTCTAAGGGGTGGTAGCCTAAAGAAATATTATTTCATATATCTGGGGTTTGAATTCGAAGCTTTCGTCTAGTGAGCTAACACACCATATAATGACCACGTATACAGAAATTTCAAAAAAATTCTTTTATGTGTAAAAGTTATCTATAATATTTTTTCATTAATTTCTAATATTATTTGAAGATAAAAACTTTTATTTCTAGAAAATTCCTTTATGACTTATTTATCATTCTAATAATCTTCCATTACAAATAGCCGTCTTTCATTTGGGATAATCATTAAACAAGACAATAAAAGAAACCAGCAGACATTTCGATTTAATAAATCAATTTAAACTGTTAATCAATGACCTTTACGAATCCTAAAAAATAACCCATAAGCTCCCTTGTTAAAATAGAGTTCTGTTTTATAAATAACACATAAGATTCTATAAAAAAAACATCCACAATATAAAAATAATGATTTCTTTAACCTGTATATTGTATACGAGTATAAAAAAGAGCAGAAGGTTAGAAAACTATACAAGGTCTTGGCCACATTCAACAGGCCATTGTTAAACCCTTATTATGATAAAATAACACAAAAATGAAAACGAAATCTTAAGAAACCTATTTACAATAAATCAATTCTTAAGTTATTAGCAGTTACAGTTAAAAAAGTATTTGATTTTAAGGCTTTATTCTCTAACATTTTCAACTTGATTTATAGACTTTAAACTCTTGTATATTTTTAGGAGGTTAAGAATTTAAAGTAGAGTAAAACAACTGCTGCAACTGTGTGGTTCTGTTATGTTTCCTTGTTTTATTTTAAAGATTATAATAAATATCTAAATTTAATAAAACTGTACTAATGTTAGTGTTTTTGTGATACCACTTAAACGTATGCCATAAATTAGCATCTTTTTTGTGGGCCTTTTAACTTTTTACTTTTATATCTCTAAAGATTTCCAACTTTTTTCAATGAAAACTTCAGAGACTGGCATTTCTTAAGAAGCATTTCTTTTTTTTTTTTCTTCTTCAAAACAAAACGAAACAAAATTTTATAAATATGTTTTATTGTGTGTACATGTCAATATAGTTATTTATGCTGTTTTGACCCAAGCAATGATGGACTATGTCGTCATCTTTTCCTACTCTAAAATTTTTTCACATTTTTTTTGGATTAAAATAAAGGGAAATTTTCTCTTGCACACAAAAATATTTTTTACATAGCATACTTTAAGGCGCTTGCTCACCATAATTTTCATCTGTTGCATATAAAATGAAATAAATAGGTGTTTGTGTGTCTATAAAACGTCACTTGTATTCTTTTATACTGCTTTTTTGTTTGTTTATTTGCTATTATTGTGCTGTTGAAAGCCAAAAAATGAGGGTAAAGTAATAAAAAGAAAAGATATTGTAGTTGAAATGTGTCATAAATTTAGCATTAAGTCACAATGTTGTTGTTTACAAAACATTCATCCTGTTGCTGTCATTGCAGTGGTTTTATTAAGTTAATAGTGTAATGAGGGAAAATCAGTAGCCAGGTTTAAATTAAAATCTTAGAAAGTCTAGCTAGCACTACAACATTTATTGAATATAATTAGAAAGTAAACAAAAATTTATTTAATAATTTATGTTTCCTCGAAAGATTTTGCTCGAAAATATAATTCCAGAAAATAAAAAACACAATGTTAATTTTCTATTAAATTACGGGGTTTATTAATATATAATAAATAAAAAATTCACGGGGTTGTCTTTTGTTACGTACCGTACACGTTGGATATAACAATGTAAGAGTTTTTACAAGAATATAAAAAGAATAAAAACAAAACAAAAAATAAACAAAAACATAGAACGTCCACTGAACAATAATTAGTGGACGTTCACACTATGCGCGTAAACATCCCGCCCCCCTTGCAATACTGCAACAAGAAAGGCTAAAGATCACGCGGGTCTCACTACAATATGAAGAATATGGGTAAAAAAAAGTAATTAATTTTCACAATGTTGAGAATAATATAAATTTAACATAAATATTGAAATTAATTTATAATTATTAATATAAGGGACATCAATAGTAACGAGTTGGGGATCCAAATAGGATGATTGGTGTTGTTACAATTGATGGTGCTTCAATACGCCTTCAGTACACGTCCAACTCACAGGCTGCGCTTCACATGCTACTGTAGGATAAATTGAAATAAAAAAAAAAAAAAACGAAAAATACAAAAAATAAAAATTAATTAGTAGTTTTCTGAACTAGGTATGAGAACAAGCTTCACTATCGGGCGGGTGAAAATGCCAGAAGCTGTTCTCACGTCTGCCGAAACGACTCTTGTATCGGGTTCTACATGGGTACTTTTCAGAAAATGACAAACCAGCTGACCGAGATAATCGTCCATTACATCGATCATATTTAGGAATAAAAATACGTTGACATACAAGTTTCAGGCTATATCGGGTGAATTTCACATCCGATTGGGATAAATCTAGGGTATTATACAAGCATTTTCGGGTTATGAAATACTGTAAACACCTGAAGCAATACGAAATTAATCGCATCGCACGGGGTAAATCTGAAAAACGTTCATGTATGTCAAACGGTGGTTCAATTTGGTAATTCTTGACAAAGGTTAGCCAATGGCACGGGGGTTTATTTAGCCAAGATAAAATAATAGTAGAATCAGTCCAGTCCTCCTGTCTAGATTTATTTGACTACATAGTGATTCTACCATATTTGCCATCAAAGCCGCTCCACAAAGCTCTAAACGGGGTAATGTTTCAGACTTCACGGGAGCCACCTTTGTCTTTAATACGAGTAAATGGGTAAATATTTCACTCGTAGACACATTTCGAGCATAAAAAACAAAGGTATCACAAAATGCATGAAGTTCAACTTCGTTCTCGGGGAGAAAATTAACCCATCTTGGAATATTAATTTTCTCAACATTTGGATAATCGTCTAAAAATGATCGCCATTGTATAAGATTCAGGGGTTTCAAACTTTCGTCCCAATCGGTCTTGTCTTTCCAAATTTGTTGCATTATAATTTTTGCCACAATTATTTTAGGTGAGAGCCAATCGGCGGGGTCAAATAGCTTTGCTATTTCAGACAAGACAGCGCGTTTAATAACAAGATCCCGGCGTGGCTGCGGTACAAGTTTAAAATAGAAGCTGTCTTTTTCAGCATTCCATCGCAAGCCTAGGGTTTTAGTAGTGCTGGCATCTGAAAACTTTAAGAAATCTGCATCAAGCAGATTCTCACGGGGTAAATCTTCCAAGAGACGCAAATGATTCGCAGTCCATTTTCTCAGCACGAAACCAGCCGAGCTAAGAACCTGGACTAATTCATCATGCCTCTTCAAAGCGTCTTCTAGCTCATGAGAGCCAGCTAGTACGTCGTCGACATACATTTGGGGTTTCAATATTTCGGATGCCACCGGACTCAGGGGTTTACAATCGTTTGCCAATTGTAAAAGGGTTCGAATCGCTAAATACGGCAGCGCACAGTTCACCTCAAACGGGACCGTATTAAGCTCATAGTCCTTCACTTCATCTTCAGGGTCTTGTCGATAAAAAATGCGCTGATACTGGGTTCGATCAGGACGAATTAAATTATGACGATACATTTTTTTCGACATCTGTTCTAAAAACATAACGGCTATCGGGATTTCTATAATTGATACTTTGGTAAAGTTCTGCACAAATTGTCTCACCTTCAGAAAGTCGAGTGACTTTTGAAACTTCTTCGAGCTCCGAAAAACGAGCCAGTTGATTGTCTAATTCAACACGGGTATAAAATGATGCAAGAGAATGCAGGGGTTGAGACGAAAAAACTTCACCAGTAAATATCCAACCAAAAACGGTTCTCTGGGCGATCAGGTTGCCAGTGGGATGTATTTTTACATCCGGAGTCAAAATTTTGGGATATACATTTGCTCCAAAAAGTATATCCATGCGGGTACACATGACGTCGGTCATTGTAATATCGGGAAAACTAGAGTTCGTCATTTCCGTTATAGAACACGAGGGCAACCGATCGGTTATTTCATCTACTACATATGCGCAAATTGTCAATTTGAAATTAGGATCGATCGAAGAACCGATCGTAAAAACACACATGGTAGAAGATGTTACAGCCAAACAATCCGTCATGCCAGTCACATTAGTGGAAGGCACTGAAAATGTGGGTATAGCAAGCATCCTCTGTAGTCTTCTTGAGACAAAGGTGCCTTGCGAACCAGGGTCCACCAGCGCTCGAGCCGTACATCTAGTATCACCACCGTGCACTACACAATTTACTGAGCCCAGAAGAATCGTAGACTTAGGGGTCGCTTTTACATGTGTAGAGTAGGTGTGAAGATTACGGGCCGCTGCGGAGGTCGAAGGGTTTAAATTCAATGGGGGTTGTGTTTGACTCGGGTTAAAACTATGAGATGCAGATCTGTTTACATCAGAATCCGTCGGACGCTGGTGTGCATTACTGGCTGAGCCATTTGATCCAGCATCTCTATGAAGCAAAGAGTGATGCTTCATTTTACATAATGAACAGACATAAATACTTTTACAATTTTTAAAAGAGTGAGATGTTGCCAGACAATTCGTGCAGCACTTAAGTCTCCTTACAGTCGATAATCTGTCTTCAACATTTTGGCCTAAAAAGGTAGGACAAAGTCTTATGGGGTGAGTTCCCTGGCAGAGAAAACAACGACAAGTTGACCGTGATGTGTCAGTCCTTGTGGTAAAACTTTGAACATTTCCTGAATCATTGATTGATTTCCTCGGGGGGTCAAAATTAAAATTTCTTTTTGTGTTGAAAGGGGCAATGTTCTTATCTTGGTTTCGACAGGGTTGAGCTTGAGATTGTCTTATATCAGCAATCGATTCAAGGGTTTTAAAATGAGCCGTTAAGAAGGCGTCCATACCCTCCCACGTCGGAGACTGTTGTAAATGTCTTTTCGATTGCTCCCAGAGACTTAGAGTATGCTCAGGCAACTTTGTGGCGCAAATATAAACTAATATCACGTGATAAAAAACTTCAGGTGTCACCTCAAGTAAGGACAAATTTGTTACGCAATCGTTTATGGTGCGTTGAAGATTTTTAATATTGGGGCCAGATTCATGAGAAATGGGTTTAATATTCAAAAGGGTTCGAAGCTGTTCGTTAATAAGGGCGCTTTTGTTCTCATAAGTGTCTACCAATCTTTTCCATGCAATTGCATAGCCATCATGGGTCAACGGGACAGTTTGTATGATGTCACGAGCTTCCTTAGCAGTCTTCTGCAGTAAATAATACAATTTTTGTACCGGGGTTATATGGGGGTTATCACCATACAATGCTGAGAACATGTCTCTAAACGATGGCCAATTTTTATAATCGCCATAAAATATAGGGGTATCACAAGGGGGTAAATTCATTACGGGGGTTGAATTTATATGAAATTCTCTCGACTTCTCCACTTGAGCAGCCGATTTCAAATGATCCATTTGGGTTGTGATCAAAGAAATTCCCCTAGTGTATGTGGCATAAGAAGCCATATAGCGCGCTTTTACCTCCATTATTTGAGGATTTTTAACCTTATCGGCCTCAATCAACAATGAGTCGTATGTTGACCGAACAGCTTCCCATAAACGATCTAGTTCTTTCTCATGACTACTCAGCGAACCGATGCGATGATCCGCTACTGGGATATCTGCGACATAAGCCTCAAAATCGGCCAAACGATCCGCGTTACGAATGAATGCAGTCATATCCATTGTCGATCGCAATTTATAAGGACTAATGTTGACAATAGATAAATGAGCACGGGGTTAGAAAATTGATCAATTGATATGAAAAAATAACCGATCAACTTATCACGGATATAGGGTACACGAAAAACAGTTCGTAAATGCGTCACACAAGAAACGATAAGGAAAATATAATATACGTGCGTATAAAAAATATTTCACTACCGCGATATATGGGGTTAAAAAATCTATTTAAAAATATGGGTTAAATAAAATTAAAAATATTAAGGGTTAACAAATGTCAAAGTGTGTTTATACTTATAAAAATTAGAATTGGCCGGACCAAGAACACTATCTATCGACCAATTACAATATAAAACACTTTGTCAAAAAAAAGATATAAAAAATTGCACAAAACACTAGACTGCTCTAAAATAAATACGAGTACTCACTTAGGGTATGAAGAAAAATAGATAACTTTTGTCAAAAGTTATTTTAATTTAAAGCGACAAAATAAATAATAATTAATTAAATTCGTTTATGAAAAAACTTAATTAAAAATTATAAATAAAAGGGGGATAAAAAATATATTTATATGTCAGTTTAAATCAAATAGTACTCGATTTATTCGAATAATTAAAATTGCAGCACTAATTGTTATTAATTTAGTGAGCGACAATATATAAAAAAAACGGAGTAGAAAAAAAAAGAAAAACAACAAACACATTGGGTAAATCAAATCGATCTTATTATTTTGCAAAAACAGGTCAATGCACTTGTAACCTTGTAACAATTTCTGTTTTGAAAACAAACAACAACACATATGTATGTATGTAGGAATATATGTATGTGCATAAGTATGTACATATATTTAAAGGGATAAAGTTAAAGTAAAAGGATATTATTTAAAATGTAAAATAAAGCCACAAAATATATTTCCAGAATTATTAAAATAATTCTAATATGTATATTTTAAATCACTATTTATCAAAAAAAATAAAAATTATGCACTGAGTTAAAAAATATCACACTCAAATATTGCAGGCACGGGGGAAAATTTTCAAATTTTATATTTTGTTTTGCCGACGGCAAATCAACTTTTCAACATATGTATGTATGCACTGTTGTTGTTGTCGCTCTTTTCTTTCAAAATTAGGGGTAGGTTTTATAAAAAAACACTGATAAATTCACTTTTATTTTTATTGTCGCTCACACTTTTTCACTTTTCTCTCTTTTATTTCACTTTTATCACAAAAAATCAAATCAAATAAATACCTTTTTTCCGATAAATAAGTAAAATATAAAAATGGGATGGATGGGGTTTGACACTAAGTAAACTCTAGAATGCGGGGTCTGAAAATAAAAATATTTTCTAAAAAATCTTTCTTGGATCCGGGGGGATATAATATCCGGCTCGAAGGACCAAAATGTTTCCTCGAAAGATTTTGCTCGAAAATATAATTCCAGAAAATAAAAAACACAATGTTAATTTTCTATTAAATTACGGGGTTTATTAATATATAATAAATAAAAAATTCACGGGGTTGTCTTTTGTTACGTACCGTACACGTTGGATATAACAATGTAAGAGTTTTTACAAGAATATAAAAAGAATAAAAACAAAACAAAAAATAAACAAAAACATAGAACGTCCACTGAACAATAATTAGTGGACGTTCACACTATGCGCGTAAACAATTTATATGACATAATACGCCTATTAATGCTAAATATGTATGTAAACAGGCCACCTAAACGCTTAGTAAATAAGCAGTTTTAATCATATGATTATTGTGTTAAATTGATATTAAAGGGTTTCAATGAAAAAATAATTATAATTTGTTTTGGGTTAAAAAAGAAAGACTTTCTGTCTGAAGAGCAGTAATGTTCTGCTCCCAATTACTCAGTTTTAGTAGCTGAAATTTAGTTCATTTTAAAGCATTGGTCGTTTATTTGTTTTAAACAGTACTAAGAATTATCCCAAGAGCTGGATAAAAGACAACAACAACAACATCATCTTCAATATCATTGTTATCTTTTATTCTTTTTATTAAAAATAAAAAATAATTTAATTTGCCCTCCTAATTTATATAATTTGAGGGTATTTTGAATATAATGTACACTATTATGGTAGTAGAGTATAGTTTACAAAGTTACGTTAAGGGCGTACCAGCATCATTCAAGCTACCTAAAGAAATTTAATGTTTATGAAATGATTGAAGCAGTAGCAAAGTTTTCTTTGGTAAGTGGACAAGTTGTTATTGTTTTAAAAAGTATAAAACGCTTACTTAAGGTTTGTGAGAAGATTAAATGTATTGTTTTAAGGAAAAACGACCTTATTTAGTAATATTAACATATTGAATGATTGCACACGAATACATACATATATATTATTGGCCATTTTAACCCTGTTTCAGCCTAGCCTAGTTTTCGCAGGACCCATGTTATGTGCATCAAATTTTACCCATGAGTACCGGAACCTACAACATGCGCACCTTTCGTAGACATATCACATGCCACCCGCTGTGAGAGTAGAGGTCAAATACAATGCGACTGACCAGCGCCATCCAAAGCAGATGCTTTCTAATCTCAATCATGCCAAAGACACGCTGCTTAGAAGAAAGGCCATGGATACTGAATTTACAATTTCGTCACTACCATTTTCTGGATGGGTTGCTACCCTTCTTGTTGAGGAGGTTAAACTACTATCCAGCATATACCACAACCATTACGAGAACTCCCCGAAGGGCCGCACCCAAACAATCAGGCCGATTTCCCTCATCCCCCAAATGACAGGGTAGCACAGGCAAACCGAGGGCTTCCTGATGCCCGTAGTACCAGATTAGATAGGTTTCTCCGGTCAGTCCCTGAGAGCGTCAGTAATAAATTACCAACCACTCTCTGCCTATAGCGAGCACCAGGCCCCCAGAGCTAGGTGAACTCCATATTCCACGGTGAGTATAGGCCCCTGGTGTGACGTATCACCAGAAGCCATTTACTGTACCCCCAGGGGGGACCGGGAGCTACCGGAGCTATTGCTACTACACTCAAATGTATTTACTTAAAAAAAAATATGAATTAATTAACATACTTCTACGCTATTCAGCATACTCTGCAGATTAAAGCTCAATTCACAAATATTAGTTCCATGTTAACTAAGTATTATTATCATTAAAAATTTCGTTAATATCGTTGCCGAAGTTCTGTGCATATATTTATACACGTCCGTTTGAGTTTTGCTCTTTAATACCCATTTTGTGTTTTTTTTAACACTCATAAAGCTATGATTGCGATGAGACTTGTTTGAAATACAAAATCATTTACAGTCACTGTATATATATATATATATTCCTAATTTTTTGCATTAATAGTTGTGGAATTTTTTCTTATCAAATTGAAAATTTTGATTTCGTTAAAAATATCTTATAATATTTGAATACAATTCTTTTCGTTTTACTTTTACGAACCCCTTACTACTCGAATTGAAAACGAATAAAAATATGTGTATATGAAATCCAGAAGACCGAAAAGTGCTGAAGTAATTCACGTACTCATGAATTTGGCTTTCAGAACATAGTTTTCAGAATTAGTCGTTATACAGAAATTCTCTGAACATCATCTAATATTCAATTAAGAAAATAAACGAAATTTGGCATTATTAAGTTTATAATTTATGGTTTATAATTTATAATACCAACTTTAGGAAAATTGTAAAAATATTTGTTTTGCCCTGAAATATTTTGATTTTGTCTCCTATTATTACTTTTTTATAAATTAATCTTAAATACGATAAGTAGCAGTGCAACATAATTAAGATGAAGTGAAACTCTTTCTGTTATATTTTAAATATATTGACAATTTTTTATTTTTGAATGCTCATAAAAAAAAGGATATTATTTTGTGAATTTGAGCCAAATCGTACCATAAGTAAAAAAAAATGAAATATTACGACAATAGCGCCACCTATCATTGTTAATCTTTAGAGAAACCTGGCTCCTGACTAAACTTATATATTGTCCAAGTTTGGTGTCAATCGGTCCAGCGGTTCTTGAGTTTTTGTAACACGTACCCGGCACAAACGTTTTTATATATTAAGGTAAAACATGAATACTATATTGTTTTAAACAGCCCATAGTGCAATAATTTCTTATTATTTTATATTTTATTCATATTGTAAATTTATGCATAAAGAGAAAATATTTTTAAATTGTTGCTTTGCATGCAGATTATTCTTTATAAATATGTACATATTACTGTTACTTACATATACACATACAAACATACTCATAAAACAAATACTTATGCTTTAAAATATAAGAATTCAAAAAAGGTAAACATACCTGTATAGAGTTAGATAGCAATATTTCGTTAATCTATAGAGAAAGTAAGAGAGAGAGAAATAAGCTGAGAGATAGACTGCTACAAATATGACTGGTGGTGAATTTTAAACACTAACACATTGGAACTTATTCAACTTATTCGTTTCCTACTGATGCTCTCTTTTAAGCATATTTTACAGCATTTCAACAGTTCTCGTTAAACTTTTCTATTAAACGGTAGCACAAACAAAATTAAATGCTTAAATCATTATGTGATTTAAATATTTATAAGCAAACAAAAAGAAAAAAACCGTGAAATTATAAGAAAATTTTTTATTTAATTATTGCATAAAAAGTTAGCGAAAGAAGATTGTAAATTTTTAAAGTAAACAAAAGAAAAAGTTGTTAAAACGAAATATATTACAAAAGAATGTATTGCTTAAGTATTTAAACAGTGTTAAGCAAATATTTATGGGCTCTAAGGCGATTTTTATTCTAAAAAAATAGGGTAAGGTTATGCTTTTAAATTTGGCTTAAATCTTTTTAAGTTTTAAATTTTTCTTCTTTGTTTTAACGACCACGTTAAGCAGATTACAAAGGAAATCTAAAATTAATCTTTTAAAACCCTCTCTAAACTGAGGGAATTCTACAAAACAGCTACACACACTAATAGTCACCACCACAATAATGTTAATATTTCGTAAAATTTTGTAGCAATTTGATATTGGATTTCCTACTGTACCATATACCATTATATTCATGAATTTTTAAGTTATTTTTATATGAAAACTTTATTTAAAGTTTTATGTATATTCCTATAAAAAGAAAGAAAATAAGAAAGAGAAAAAAGAACATATAAATAAAGCACTTAAAAAGGTATACTTTTAGGTGGCGGAAGTGTTTTTATAGTAGCTTTTTTTATATTTTGTAATTCTTAGAATTTATTTATAAATTTTAATACAATATTTCAGAAAAACCACAAACTTTAACAATTTCCTGTTTATTTTCTCTACAGTGATTACAAGTTTAACTTTAAAAAATTTTATTGGGCATATGAAAAATGGAATTTTTAATAAAAAGTTGTTAAAACGCCAAACACAATAGACTATAAAATACAGAGTTCTCTTAAATATTTTAATGATTGAAAATATTTATTTCAATAACGAAAAAATATTTGTGTATGGATTTATTTTGGAATTTAAAAATATTAAATATTGTTAAAAATTTAAAGACAACAACAGTTGATGGCTTGTCTATTTTTTAAATAATAATTTTATTTTTATATTAAAGCATGCTTTTAGGCGCATAAACAACATGTTAAATTTTTTTAATAAATTAATAATTTTTTTTAATAAATTTGGTAACCATTGTTATTGGCTATTGGAAGATTTATGAATATTTGAAAAAATATGAAGAAATATAACCACGAAATAAATGTTTTCCTATTAATTTTTATCATATTGAAATAGGCTAAACTTTTAATTCCACAATTTTATTTCTTACGCCAATAAAATAATTTATTTGAAGATGATTTTTATTATAGAGTTTAGAGTATAATTTTTCTAAAATTGTTTTGCTGTTATAAATGGAAATAAATTTTAATAATTTTCATTATGTGCTGGAAGACCGAAGTTTGAGCCATAGGAAGTGTGATCAAGTGACGGACATCATTTTCTCCTTTGATCACCAAAAATATTTATTGCGGAAAATATAGAATTTTTTATAGAATTTAACCTTTATCTGATTAAAGCGTTTCTGGGAAAACAAAATATAATGAAAAAAATTCATCACACTTCCTGGGGCACGAACTAATACTCTTGCTTTAGCGATGCCCTCCAACCACCACGATTGCAGTCGTACATGTCGTCGATGTCGAATAATGTGGATAAATGGAATAAGAAGGGAAAAACAAAAATAAATTGTAATTCTGTTTCATCCAAATAAGATGACAATTACAAGAACAGCAATGATGGTAAGAAAAAGAGAATATGATAGGTACATACAAGTGTATGTACATACATATGGAAGAAAATAATTTCAGTATGTGATTTTTTTAAAAGGGTGAGTTAAATAGTTGATGTTTAGTCTTGAATATACACAGGACACATTGAACTCTGATGATACTACCGTAACTAAAGTGGAAAATATGTATGTTCAGTTTGGCTAGCGTACTATTTTTTCACGGACATCATTTTCTCCTTTGATAATCAAAATATTCATTGCAAAAAATATAAAATTCTTTATAGAAATTAACGTTGATCGAAATTTAGCATTTCTGAAAAAACAAAAATAGTAAATCTTTTTCTTTTTCAGTGATTACGCTTTTTGTTTTTGTTAAATATTTGCCTAATGTGACCCTAGCTTAGATTAGCAAAACAATTAATTTTCAGTGTTTAGTTTAGAGCAGGGGTGAGCAACCTTTTTAATCAACGGGCCACTTATAAATTTTAAAATTTTTTGGTGGGCCGCACATAAATACTAATAATTTACAAAACTCTATTTACATATAATAAAAATTAGAATAAAATAATATAAAATTTAATGCAAAAAAAAAAAGTAGTTGCTTGAAATTTTTAATGAGAAATTTGGCACTGTTTTTTCGATACAACCTGATCAATATCAGCCGGAATTGATGAGGTAGGTACACATACACAAGTTTCTAATCGTGCATTACTCAGTCTTGATCGGTGGTAATTGGTCGGTGGTCGGATTTATAAACATTCTCGATGTTTACTGAGAGAAATACATTTTTTACGTCAGTATTATTCTGCATGTCCATCACTTCCCTTTGAAAGTCTTCGGGAACTGTATCCACATCGATAATTAATGGTTAGGAAAACATTTTCATGGAAACTGCTCTCTTCTCAGTTTCTTCGTAATTGAAATTTGTTGATTAATGTGTCTATATATTATATGTATTTTTGAGAAGCAGCAACATTTGTTTGGCGGGCCGCATAAATAGGTTGAAAGAGCCGCAAGCGGCCCGCGGGCCGCGTGTTGCTCATCCCTGGTTTAGAGTATTCAAATATATTTGTTTTTTTTTTTATTTTATAATTTTGAGAAATTTAAAAAAACAAAAAAAAAAAAAAAACTAGTGAAATGACTATAAAATTCAAACTTTCTTAACTTAATCTGCCAGATTGTTGATTCAATGAAAAACTTAAAACTATATTTAACTCCACTTTCTATACAACCTTCCTTACGTTAACGTTGCCAAATTTATTTTATAGTTGCATTCCTAGTCATGTTTTATAATAAAAACCATCACTTATCCGATGTGCATTTAGGAGTAATTTATGCACAACATGTACAGCAGTTGAATGTAAGTGCGTATTTAACTGAAGGAATTTGTGCACTTGATTTTCCTAGAATTTCATGTGCCAGCTTTTATGCTATAAGAAATGTTGTAGAAAGGCATGCTTTATTTATTACATTTTAAACAGCAACTGAAATTATTTCGCATATAAGTCAATTCGTAGACAACATAATGGAATACTTTTATTTTCAATTTACTGTCAATTTGTCAAAGTGCTCGTAATTGTGTGCTTGACTAGAACGCGTTCAAGGCAAATACCATTGCATACCTTTAGGTTATTAGCAAATGAAATTGTAGAACACAAATTTCATCATCAATCAAAAAGATTAAAAAATAAAAGTTCATAAATTATTAAGATATTTTTGAGTTCATGCTTCAAAAATTTTAAATATTTTGCTTCAGGGAATAATTATGCTTTTATGTGGTTAAAAGTTCAAAAGAAAATTTTTGAAATTATTTTTGTATAGAAGAAAATTAAAATTAATTCTTTATTATAAGCCGCATTAAAACGGATTTTTTTTTTTGTTGGAAATATTTATTTAAAAATGTAAAAAAAAATTATGAATTTATGTGTAAAGAAAGTGATCTAAGTCTAGATTTACAAAAATGAATTTTTTGATTATTTTACACTACATTGTTTTAAACTAAATGTATGCAATATAATTTTTATAAAATTGTCAAAAATAAACCATGGTAGAGAACAAATTATATTGTACATACAACCCTGAGCATTATTATTAAGTATCGGATGGAAAACATGGATATATATTTTCAGTTTTTCCGGATTATTTTTTAAGAATTTTAAGAACTCGATATGATAAAAATTAATTGTTTTTTATTTATTTATTTATTTATTTACAATCGTTAATGGTTCCCTCAATGCCATACCATTTTTATATATGTATTATGTGATGATGGTTTTTCTATATACATACTTATAATTGAAAGTGGGGTTCAACCGAACACATAAAGATGCATATTTCTTTTATTTGTAAGATTGTCCAATACTTTCTGTTCATCCAATTAACTTCAAATAATTTTTGTTTTAAAGTTGTGCTCTTAAATAGTTTGTTTTTTTTTTAAATTTAATTCATTGGTTGAATTTTAATAAATGGAAATAAAAATCATTTTTATGCAGATTAAAAATAAAGAGATGCCTTTAAATATGCTAATTTTTATTAAATTTTTGTAAAAACATTAACGAAAAGTAACGAAAAAAATTGTTTGTTTTACTGACCTACAAGTATACACAAGGGACTAGATTTTATTCATCGTAATTTAATTTATTAGCAAATATTCTAACAATAAAAAGCTGACTGCTAAAGTCTTTTGTTCCTGTAAGTCAAAATTAATAACCGTTCCCACTAAAAATAATTTATTTGCTATTAATCTCACTCATACTTCTGCTTTTTGTCCTTAAAATAAGGTTCCATCATTAAACCTCTATTAAGTCAATCAATTGAAATTTTATCTCTTTAATCAGAAGAGTTTTTCATGCGTAATTCAATTGAAAATGATGTCATTCACTTTCTCGTTTTTATTTTTCATACAACAAACACCCACGTAATGTTATCATCATTTATTAGGCACGTCGAATTTAATGATAGTCTTGCAATAATGGTGGTATAAGATGAAAATACAATTTTGTAAAAAATTCTATAGATAAATAATCAAAACGATTAATATTTACCTACTTAACATAGACACAACTTACCCAAACCCACCGAGCAAACAACCAATACTTTATTTTATCGTGATACAGAATTCAATAGAATTCCATGAATCACTATCAACCATTCGCAGTTTATAACTGTCATTCATAGCAATTTCAGATATTATACTCGTAATTGTAAATGAATTTAAATAACATGTTGGAAAAGTGAAAATGCAAAATTTAAAAAGTGCTTTTACTATTGATTGAAATATTTTCACTTTTTCTATCTCTACCACCAATATACCAGTAATGGAAAAACGATAAAACAAATTAAAATATGAGCCATAGGTATAAGCGAAAAAAAAGAGAACTAAATATTTGCGTGCAAAATTAAATATTTTAAATTGTTTGCATTAAATAAGAGTAGTGGTTTCAAAGGAACTGTAATTCTTATATACTCGTTCATAACCTTTTAAAAATTTTCATTTTATTAATTCATCATTTTCATAGCATTCTCCATATAACGAAGGTCATTTGATAATAATTTTGTTTATCCAGTCCAGTAGCTTTCAATGCAACATTGCTACCATTAACTGTTATCTGTTAATGGACTGTAGTGAAAATGCATATCAATTAAAAGAAAATTTTTTTATTACTATTTTTAATATCCTTTGCAGTATATCTGTAACTGCCATGCTTGTAACCACTATATACAGCAAAACTTTTTATGTCTAATGTGCAATTTCCTTTATTTAAAAACCATTTCTGTTCATTAACCAGACAACTAGACGCTGTTTATATGTATGTTTTTATGGTCAGAATTCATTATTTTTTTTTTGCAAATGTAATGCCAGTTGAAAAACCACCAAACTAATATGAATACCGTTTTTCAAAATTCCTATACAATTTTTATAACACAAAACATGCGTCATGTCTTTATGGGGAAAAATAGATAAGTAGTTAAATAAAAATAAAATACAGAAAAAATCTAAATCTAGAAAATACCCAAAAAGCACAAAAAAAAAAGGGGAAACAACAGATGGAAATAACATTTTAGCTCGTATACCAGTAGTGGGTGTGTGTGTCATGCATTTTAATAAATCACAGTTTGAAATCAATGTTGTGGAAAGTCAAAATTTATTTATTTATGTGACAGAGTGAGTGAGTCACAGAGTAAATATAAACGTATCTCTGTAATACACAAACGAGTTACTCTTCTCAAATATTAAATCAAGCAGAACAACCTGTGAAATAAACAAAAATATACTCTCACGTTAAGAAATGTGTGG
This sequence comes from Metopia argyrocephala, assembly GCA_963576795.1. NCBI lineage: Eukaryota > Metazoa > Arthropoda > Insecta > Diptera > Sarcophagidae > Metopia > Metopia argyrocephala. The sequence continues at coordinate 203,587,572 of OY756208.1, read as the reverse complement.
AAAGACTGTCAAGCTGTTATATTTACTAAAGGTCATATAGCATACACACACGCACTGGGACAATTCGTTAGCAACAGGATATCAACGACTTTTTTTCTTACTAATTTTGTTTTCCTTAGATCACATAGAAAATCATTAAAAAATATGTTTTTAGTTTTTTTTTTTGTATTGGGTGTTCCTTTTAGAGGTTCATAACTTTAAGTTGGTGGTCGCCGTCGTCTTGCTGGCTTACTAGACGAGAGCTCAAGGTTTAAACTGTAGCTCTGATATCTTGAAACAAAGCAATATGAACAAATATTTCTTTCATCTACTATACCTTAGCAATACGAGTATTCTGGCGAAAGCTCTGAGAGCAACTGATTGCCATGAACAAGCTCTTCAAGTATCTCCTTCAGAGTAGACGTTAAACTGTAGGTCTTGGAACTTATGTATACAAATTTACGAACACAATTTGAGTGTTGTGAAAAGCTAGGCCATAAATCTGATAAAGAGTTGTAATTCTAAGTATGCATGTGTGCACCTTTAAAAAAATACCCTTTCTGTGGTGTTAAAAAAATATAAAAATAACAAAGACTGTAAGTAAGAACAATGGATATTTTTCTCCTTATCTGTTGCTTAAAAATCAGTGAATGTCATAAGAAAGTCACTGAAAATATTAAAGTTAAAATGTAACATTTGTTGCCCTATAAAAAATATGATGTAAAACATAAAAATAAAAAGGAAAATATCTTAAAAAATTATTTCATTGAGTGGTAGTTACACTATACATTTTTTCACTGCTTAAAGTATGCTTTATTTTTTGTTAAATTTTTTCAAACCTGTATGTATGCTTTAAAATAAAAACTTATGTTAAAAAAATTTCTGAAATATATAAATAATTATTTATTTATTAACCCATTTCCATTATAAAATGCAGTTTTTTTACTCGGGAAACGCTTTTTATCAGTCAATAAGAGTACATGCAACATCCACGTAGCTGTTGTACATCAACTTATCATATCATAGTTGAAAAATATCAATTATGGAAATCTCCATTTTGGCTAGTGATTTATTTCTCGTGAGATTTTTACTTCAGTTAACTTTGAAGAACGTTAAATAGCAGTTTATTTACTTGATATCATCACATTCTAATAAAAGCAATATAAAACAGTTTAGTGTGTATAGAATTTTTTGAGCTATAGCATATTAAGTGCTGCTGTACTAAGCTTAATACACCTGAAAAAACACAACTTAGAATATTTTTTTTGGTTTTTTTCTTTTACTGAACTGTAAAAAATGTTGTTTAAATCTAGTTATAAATATTGAATTTTAAAAATTGTTCTTGGTTTTCATTTGGGCGTTAATAAATTTTTATTTCTGCTCTTTAATCTATGCTTTAATATTTTTACACCCTTAAGTATATACTATATATTACGCATTTTTTGCTTGTTTATAATGCAGGCTATTAAAATAAAATGTTGTATATTTATAACATTTTAAATCAACGCTGCTATGACTAATATGTTCACATAATTTTATGTTGTGTTTTCTTAAACTCCATTTATAACTTTAATTTTGAAAAATAAACAGAATTTTGATCCAAAAAATTGTTTTATTCGATGTATGCATAAGAAAATAAGAATAAAGAATATGGAAAAAATATACAAAATCATTTCAATTAATAACAATTTTCTCAATTTAATTGCTCTGGATTAATATAGGTAACTTGCTTCATAACAAACCGATACCTACAACAACTTGTCTCTATTTTCTAGTATTTGCAAATTTGCAACGCTGTCCGGAAAATTATAATATTTACCTTTTATGTATCGTGAGAATCAAATCAAAGTTATACGTAATTTTTCAAACAAAATGCTGTCATATTAGACAGTTGTTCCATTAGTTATGAATTATGAATAAGATCTATTACCTATTTATTAGTTTCTGTCTTATCAGTTCCAACTTTAGTTACGATTTATTAATATGCCCTATTGTCTCAATGCAAATAAAAATTATTAAAAAAAATTTAATTCAGATTTTTCGTATTAAGTGTAAATAATTTAAATTTAAATTATTATATTTGTTTACAATTTCGGTTTTATATTTGCTTTCAAATTTTTATTTATTTAAACTCATTTAAGTAGTCAATCCATTTGCCTTAATATATACTTTAAATTTATGCAAGAGATTGTTATTAATTATATTGAATCGATATGTGTAGTAACTTCTTTATAAATAGAATTCATGTTATTTGTTTACATTATCGGAAATTAGTTTTCAACAGAAAAACAGAAACACACAAATAAAACCCACAAAACAAACACACAGAAGTACATAAATATTAATTGCATTTTCTACAACTCCATAAAATATGTTGCAATTTTTAGGGGGAAAAATAAATAGTATATATTAATTTAAAGGATTTAATTAAGAAATTGTTTTATTACTATTTGACTTTTAAGATTTTTTCAGCTTCAACTTATTGTGTATTAAGTATACATCTATATATATAATTTAGTTGTTTGTCCAATTCTTTTTCCGCAGCTTTTTGAAACCGTCTGACGTAGCAGAAAGCTGAAATTTTGAATATTTAAAGCTCATTTGCCCTACATGTGCAAGACGGAGCCAGATTTTTTTATGTAAAATATGTTTACGCCTGGCAAGAATAGGCTTTATAACTAGTACAAACATAATTGGCCATTATATATCTTTACAGTCACAGCACCCATGTTGTTTGTGGCAATTTTTATTCATAAGTAACGGGACCTAAAGTTTAAAGTTGACTGCAAACGATAGACTTGAGATTTCAGAGCTTGGGTTTGAACCTGGAGTTTTTGTTTTAGTAAGCCAACAAACAAACCACAAAACTACGTGACTACATTATTAAGTATTATTATTGTATTCAGTATGGCTGCTTATATTTTAAGGAATTCTTCTACGAAACTGTTTGAAATACATTCGATTTGCTTTAACGTTTGTAACGTTGCAAAATAAAACTCTCAATGCTCATTTTACTTTGTGCTTAGTTAGACAGAAAATTTAAGATTACTGTTATTAATTGTGGCCATTTTTTGAGAAATACTCCTTAAAGGTAATCAGGAAGGTTTAGTCTGCATATTTCGTTGAAAGAGTTTAATACTCCAATGAATGAAGAAGGTCCGATAGAAATGAAATTTCTTGTAGTGTTTTGAAAAACTGGAGTTTATTGAGTTTATTCTTAAGACACTTGATACACGTGATGACTCCAGATGGTCTACACAGTTGATTCCAATACTTCGAACATTTAAAGGTATTAGTTAAGAAGACATGAAAACATGAAAACTAGTGTAAACGAACTTTTTTCACAGATAAAATTAGACATTGTTAAAAACAAGCCAATAAGTCAGATAGTCAGGGTGGATGTTAATGTGAACAGCTTAAAATACGGTCAATACGACATTATTGGTTGAGGAATCCACCATGGTCTACTTTAATGCCAATTTATTACGAAAAACCCATTGCTTTGACTTCTATTATCCTCTGGTGCAATGTGTTGGCTCTATATATTACCTTTAGTTTTGGAACAGCGAGAAAACTTGCCTGTATTCTGTTTGAACAACGTTAAACATGCTTTTGAAGATAGCAAAAATTTACCTCTATGACTTTTGTTGGCTGAAAACCCTAAAACCGATTTCTACTTAAATCTAGTTTGGTGTGCTTAATCCATATTTCGTGCAAACTTTAAAAATGGCATGAAAACTCGTCCGTATTTGGGTTGAAAAATGACAAACATTCCTGTGAAGTTGTTATGATTGTGAGTAAGTACTGTATTAATCTTGCATAAAGCACACCCCACTAATTATTCGAAATAAAAATCACTGAATCCTATAAAATGACCCTTACTTTCAAAATTTCTATAATTTTCTCTCACCATTCAACCAAAATTGCATCGTGAATCTTTTCAATTGTTTTTGCTGTACAGACCTCAACTAAATGTCCAATTTCTTCTTCAGTAGATCACATTTTTATTTCTAAAATTTATGGTGCAGTGTTCCCATGGCATTTATCAATTTTATTCTATGGTTTGAGTAATTGTCTGCTTATAATAATACTTAATGAGCACACGAAATTCATTTGTTTTTCTATTTCTGTTTTCTCCTCAAATTACGTGACAGTCTGCTATAAATGTTTGTTAAACACAAACTAAATGGCTCAATTTGTTAAATCTCAAAAAGTTATGAACTTTTTAACCCGCTCTCGTATTTAAGCACAGAAGGATTATGGTATACAAAGAGTACTGTGTTAAGGTCGTCGTTAAATATTTGTTTATTTTTGTTGAGATTACAATAAGACTAAAAACTTTTGCCATAATTACTAATGTAGCATAGTTAAGCTCAGTTGTAGTATAATAACAATGTTGATATTATGAAAACAGCCCTTAAATAGGCAACAATTATTTTACTTCAAATACTTTTCAAAGAACCTCTATTATCGTTATATTACAATAAAAAAGGAAAACTTTAACTTGTGTGTCTTTCAAAGTAATTGTTATATTTGTTGCCTTAAAGATAAAACAGAAATCCAACAAAAATATTTTTTATTCTTCAATAGATTTATAAGAACAACTTTTAATTATGTACAATTAAAACTTTTTTGTTTCTATTCAAGCCGCAAATAATCAAAGATCTTAATTATTGCTTTCCTCTGTTTGTATATATGGCCCTACTATATACAAAAAAGGTTAGAGGTTTATTTGTGTCAACATAAAATAATCGCTGTTAAATTGTACGGCTGTGAAATACTTGAAAACGATTATCACAGTGATTTTCGGAGGCAAGGAGAAGGTTAAGCAAACATTTTTCTATTACTTTTAGCAGAGCATGAGTAAAAGAAAAAAAAAAAACAAATCTTGTAACGAGTATTTATTTTACATGTATTTTGTAGAAAAGATTATTATCACATCATGGTTATAAAAGAAGAAAAAAAAAAACATAATAATGTTGGTGATAATACTTTCAAAACAAGTGTTTTTTTACAGCCTTAAAGTATGCAGAGTATAGAAATATATTCACTTAAAGTGTGTAGAAAATACGTTGAAAAAGGATTACAGAATAAAATGTTGTTGCTAAAGTTTGTATATATTTTTAATGTTTTGCAACAATTTCTGAACAGATATCATCTTGCATTTAGCCTTAAAGTATGCTTTAAAAAAGTTAAATGTTTAAACAGAGAAAGCTATCACGTGAATTGGATTGAATTTATTTTACGCAAATACATTGTATTGATTTCTTTAAAGTGTTAATTTTTTTTTATTAGACAAACTTAAGTAAGCGTGAAGTAATTCTATAAGTATATGTTACTTCGATATTTTGCTTTAAATTTAAGATTTAATGTCATAATAATTTGCTATACTTGCTCTAATTAATACAAAAATAAGAAAATCGCCTCATTTATACCTTCTATAGCGAAAAAGGTTGGATTTCTATATAGGAAGTATTCAATTGTCTCTTTTTCTGTTTTGACACAGCTACGTATGTTTTTATTGGGTCATAGGCAAGGGGATGTGGTGGTTAATTTAGAACTTGCTAGGAAGACACCAATCTGGTTGCCCTCTTTTTCTTGTGATCTTCGAACAATTTAGTGCTTCTGTTATTATACTTGAGCTACGAGTATATATGTATTTATATGCTTTGAAATCCTGCAGAAATCAGTAGAGTTCCACATGATATTTAAAAAAAGCTATTGAAAATACAGCTGAATGGCGTCCATTCAAAGGAGATCCTGCACAAGCCAACATATCAGCTTGTTTGATTTCATAGAAATCTTTAAATCTTGGAAACAAAACAAGACTGACTCTACGTAAGAGTACATATCTGCTTGATTGTTTTTATTGAAATTTTTAAATACTCTAGCAAACCAAGAGTTGCTTTAAATAAGATTATTAATATCAGATTACCCGGTTAATTGAAATGCACCAACCTGACTGCTTGGCCACTTTCTTAAAAAACCTTCAAATTCTGTTATAAATAAAAAAGTTGCTTTTAATGAGGCGGTTAGGATTTTGCAATCGTTCTTGTATTACTCATCAAAGTCAGGGTTCTGCAATCATCCATGCATGATCTCATCAATTGGAGAGACCACATCGAAAACTCTAATTACTGAAATCAAAACGTAAGTTGCCCTATATGTTAAGAAGCTGTAATCATTTTCGCATTCTCTCATCAATTGGCCTTTATAAAGACAACTTAAAATTAAGTTTAAAGTAAAAATTTTTGTTGCGAAAAAGTAATTATTGATTAAGGTTCGATAAAAATATTTAAACTGCTTAAATCTTTTTCAAAAGAGGTATTTTACGTAATGACGACTGTAAAAACTAAAAGTTTATTATATTTGTTATTAATTTTTGAAGCAGAGTGGGCAAACAAACAAAACATTTGGCAAACGTTACAACAAAGTCATACACTTTTCAAAATTTTTTAATGGTATTGTACATGAGCAAAACCAAAACAAATACTTTCTAAATGAGAAAGAGCGGAAATGAAACAATTACCTTTTCGCTTTTGTGCTTGCTTTGTTATTCCGTTACATTTGTATAATTTGCTCTTTTTTCTCTTCTTCTTTTCTTTTTCTCTTCTTCTGTTCTTTTCCCATTAATTTTTTGTTGTACCTACGCACATTTGAGTTAGTGTATTTGTAGTACTCAAAACAAAAACAATATACAAAATTAAATGGGACAATCGTTCGCACTGTTTCTGTTTTATTTTTGTTTTACTCATTGTAAAGAACACAACAAAATGAGAGTTTTGTTTATTTTCCTACTCTGTTTTAAAGTATACTATTATTTAAATATAATTTTACATAGCCGTAGTATAATTTAAGGCTTAAACTTTACTCTTTTACTATTTAAATTTTGTTTTTTGCATTCATAGTAGCTTTACAGCATATCGATTTCTTTAAGGATAATTGCCTTTCAAGTTTTACTACTTTCAAATGCTTTTCATTTTAAGTATAAAAGCTTAATACCAAAAACTTAAAACCATCACTTAGTGTTAAATTGTCGTTTGTTCATGGTAATTTCCATTTCCATTTAAATTTTTGTTTTTGTTGTTGTTTTTTTTATTGTTCTAATTTCTGCCAACTGTACATTTTGCTTAATTAACTTATTTACATTTCATTGATTTAATGAACACAGCTAGATGTTGTACTTCTTAACAATTTATTCCTTTACAGCAGAAAATAATTTAACGTTTTATGAAAATTTTAAAACCTTGAGAGTTTCACAAAATGTGTACAGCATACAATTAGCAGAGGAGTATTCACAGAAAGTATACGCCAGCAAAAATGCTTTTAACAGTTGTTGACACACTTTAGCCATACAAAAATATTTCTATGACCTTCTGTTTCTCCCCTCTTTCGCTTTACCAATGTCGCCTTAATTTATACTCTACTAATTTATTTTAGATTTCTTACTTTCAAGTCGCATATAAAACAGTAGGAGAAAGCTTGTCATCTATAGAAAAGTAATAATACTGCCAAATATGATATAAAACATGATAAAAATACAATTTGACAAATTTAATTTTTATATTTGTCTCTATAAAAGTGGTCATAAAATAGATTAAATAAAAGACTTGCAATTTTATTTCCATTTCTTTCAATTACGCCGCATTATGTGTGGTGTCTGTGCCAGCGGGTTTCATACATTTTGTTTCTTAACGCCTTTAGCCTGTTGCTTATTGTTGATTTGCTAGCACGATTATCAACAACAATATTAATATTGGCACCACTGCTTAAGCAACAATTAGTTGCAGTTAGCATGACTGTTAAGAGCATATTGTGTTTTGTTAGCCAACTGTGTATTTGTGATTAATTAGGCAAAAAAAAAAAATTAAATAAACTTGTAGTAGTTGATGTATAATTTCTAAAGACATTTAGCAAATATTAGAGTATATTTTAAGGTACTATTATTTATGGCTATAATGAGAGATAATATTATTAAGCCTTCCATTAATAAGAAAGAAGTTTTCAAGTGCATTCTTGTTAATATTGATGCACAATGGAGTCTGGTATCCTTCAAAGGAGTTGTTTTTAATAAGATGTCATAATAAGGACCCTTGATGTTGAAAACAATTTTGTTTTATTAAAATACTTTTTGCAATAGCGTACATTAGATTTAGGCAATTTCATATTGTATGTGTTTAGAAATATTAAAGCATAACAGTAGGTATAACCGATAAATATCATTATATTATATATTAAATATATATTTTTTTTGCAGTCCTAAGTAGGACTTGACTTTACAAAAAATGTTTTTCAAGTAATTCCAAACGGAGACTTTAGTTATTGCTTTTAAGACCAATACTCAGGGGAATATCCCTAATTATGTACTACATTGTATTGGAATTTAAAGATAGATTTTTTTTATACCTATATTATGAGCCTTTTTCGTTGATGAGACAAGTTGCTGTTAATTTGACCACTCAAAGGCCAGTGTTATACCTTCACCCTTGAATAATCAACATCAATTGCCTTATCTGTCAGTGAATGTTGATTGTGAGTGATGAGCGTCTTCACTAAGTACGTTAGCTGTTATCTTTCCAGAAGTTGTCGTTGTACTCCTGATCATTTGTTTCAAAGGTGGAATAAGCTGAAATTTCAGGGAGCGGTTTTTTTTTTTTTTTTGAAAATGGACTTCTTGAAGAGGGGAGGACGCATGGACCTCTTATTTTTAAATTATAATTTTTGGAAAACCACAAATTTTTGTTTTCATTTTTCTTCTTCGATTTGGACCCCAATCATAAAGTGTATATTTTTTTTATTAAAAAACAGGTTTTTTAATATTTTGTGATGATTTATCAAAAACTTTTATAATCTTTTGTTTACCATGCAATAATTTAGAAGCTGAAGAAAGGAAAATTCGTTGGGGTTGTATGATTGTAAAACACTTGCTAAGAACATTATTTTTTCTTTACAATTTAGTTTCACTTACATTGAATTAATGCTGTGATTGACCTTTTCCACGAAACGAAAGTCAAGTTGTGAAATTAAAACATTTACTCCTTTTTTATGGGTTTATTATCCTACAACATAAATTGCTTTCTCTTCAGGATTCTTTGTTTCATAACTAAACAAAGAAACGAAGAAAAGAAAACAAAAAAACAAAGTTTATCTGAAACATATAAAAAGGAAGAAAAAGGACTATTTTTTAAAACTCGATATTGTTTTTCCAATTAACACTTCCATGCTTTGTATAAAAAAGTTCATAAAACATAGAAGATTAAGGAGGGAGTGAAAGGTTTTTTATATTATGGCCTTTCCCTTTGTGATAAAAGTAATACAAATGCGTTTTTTTATAATCAAAAAAATCGGAAATATTAGCAAAACTTTTAATATAGGATAGGTTCATATTCAATTCTAAGCTCCTATATAATTTATAGGCAAAACTTGCTTTATATTTTTTAATTAAAAATAAGAAAGAATGAGAGAAAAAAAAAAGAATGTAAAAATTGCCATTCGATTTTCTAAGTAAAAAAAAATCTATTAAAAATTCATTGTGCCGTTTATGATGATTACTCGCATATTTTTATATCAAAATCATAAAATCCTATAAATTGCTAGATTTTGTTTAAAAATTAAAAACAAATTTTTTGAATTTGAATCAACATAACAATCAATAAATCATAATTGATTACAAAAGTATCTGTTCAGAAAAGAGAAACAAAAAAAAAAAAAAAACAAATCTTAACAAGGCAATGGCTAGCCAGCATTAAAAAAAAAGAAAGAAAATAAGATAGAAAAAAAAAACAGAACAATTTTTAAATTTTATTTGATTTTCGTTTTGTTTTTTTATTTTCTTCGTTTTATTAAGAGCCATAAAAGAAAACATACTGACTGACCAAGCCTTCAAATGATGATTGAAACGTAAACACTTATTAGTATACGTCAATAAAAAAAAACAAACTTGAACGCCTAAAAGACCACTATAAATATTAATTTATTACGTTTGTGAGTTCCATGATGTTGAAGACCATAATAAAAATTTATTTATAACAATAAAATAATTTACATTTTTATGTGTTTCTATTGCTATTTTTATTGGATGATTTTATTCAATTCTATTATTTTATATGGTTTTTTTATCGTTTTCCTTTTTATTTGTTTAAGTTATAGTATCATGGAACAGACCAGTGTCATAAGAAATTTCAATAGTTGTGAGTTAAATGGGAGCTTTAAAGTCTTAGAAAGAAAATATGACTTTCCTTGGTTTGATATACATATTGTTTAAAGTGGTTTTGAAAATCAGTGTTTGAATAGCATTTTATTTCAAATATACTTTTTTTTGTCTAGAACCAATACTTAGTGGAGTAAACCCCTACTCATGCTGTGCAATGCATTGGAATGGAAATTGGACAGTATGGAGAGCAATGAGACAAGTTGGAATATGATTTTGCTGTAATTAGCAGTATCATATGAAGAAGAATAAATGACGATCCTTATTTTAGTATTACTTTAGGCTTTTAAACTAATTTGCCGTACCATCGTCACATTATCTATTATAAGTCGTTTTTAAGCTGAACGCTATAGGATTCTGTCTGCTATATGTCTCCATTGATGAATTAAACAGAAATAACAGAACAAAATTCCTACACCTACATATATATTCTTTTTTAATTAAGGAGTTTTCAATCTTCCGTGCCAACATGATATAAGAAATAATAATCAAAAAACTCTTTTTTAAAATCTAAATGGTCTACTTATGATTACTAAAAAACGTGTGATTCTATTTTGAATAAAACGCTCTTTTAACTTATGTATGTTCGGCTCGTTTGTAAAGTTCTCCTTAAACCAGAGTAGGAAAATAAACAAAACTGAACGTTTGATCTCATTTTGTTTTGTTCTTTACAATGAGTAAAACAAAAACAAAACAGAAACAGTAAAAACGATTGTCCCATTTAATTTTGTATATTGTGTTTGTTTTGAGCACTACAAATACTCTAACTCAAGTATGCGTAGGTAGAACAAAAAATGAATGAGAAGAAAAAGAAAAGAAAAAGAAAAAAGAGCAAATTATACGAATGTAACGGAATAACAAAGCAAACACAAGAGCGAAAAGCTAATTGTTTCATTTGTGCTCTTTCTCATTTAGAAAGTATTTGTTTTGGTTTTGCTCATGTACAATACCATTAAAAAATTTTGAGAAGTTTATGACTTTGTGGTAACGTTTGCGAAATGTTTTGTTTGTTTGCCTTGCTTTAAACGTGTAGGTGAATAATCAGTATTCGCAAAAGACTTACAAGACAAAACAATCTTCCAAATACTAGTTGGGATCCATTAAACAAAAACATATATATATATATATATATATATATATATATATAGCCTGGTCTGATAACAAAGTTTCTATTTATAAATAATTTACTTATTAAATTTATATTTTAACATCTTTATACTTTATACTTTAACATCTTTAAATTATGCTGATTTTTACTATTATATATACATTTTTTGTATATAAAATAATAAAAAGTAATTAGTACATTTTTTATTTCTCTACAAAAAATGTAACACTTCTTTATTATATGAATGTTTCAATTGTAAAACCGATTAACTCCACTTGTAGTATGTTATTATTATATAACTGTATAATAATCCAAACAAATTTTTATGATCGGATAGGTTAGTAAACAGACAAAATTTTTCGAATATTATATAGTAGAGACTTAATAAAGTGTTTTGAAATTACTTTCTAATAAAGTTTTGAAAGTGGATTTAACCGATTTATCATATGAAATATTTATGTTATATATACACATATGTATGTTATGTTATATCTCTTTTTTTTCTTTTTTTTTAAACAACTGCATAAAATAATAATTTAATTTGCTGAAAAAATGTTTTTTTTATAATATTTTTCCAAATTGTTTACTTAATTCTTAAAAGACTAAAAATAACATTTCTCTTATAGCACATTTACTAACATAACATCCATTATTAAAAAAAAACAACAAATTTAAAGATTTTTTTATTTTTATAAACCATCTTTATTCTACAGTTTTCTCTTTCCAACAATGACATGCACATTTCAATTAAAAATATTTTTATGGTATTTTTAAACAATATTTTAATAGCAATTCAAAATTGAATTTTTTTTTTTTAATTTTTTCCATATTCTTATTTTAATCTTAAATGCTTGTATTTGTATAAAAAGAAATATAAAATTAGAAAAATAAGTTAGAAATGCATTGTAATATACTTACATATATAATATTGATTTTGTTTTTTTAAATAACCACAACTACCCAATTGGCAATCATTTTAAAAGTGACGTCAATGCAGCCACACTATGCTCTTACCTGTGGTTTTGACAGAACTGTTTAATATGGGTTTAGTGCTGTTGTTGCTGTGGTCGTGAATATTATTTTCTAAGCCAAATGCAAGTCATGGCGTTGATTGGTTATCTCAGCTGTCTGCAACAATAGATAAATGCTCGTTTAATGGTTACTGCTTTAGTCACTGCATGTGACCATTTAATTATAAAAAAACATGATTATAAATTTTATATGTAAATTAATGGTTATAAAAGCTTAATCCTGCTGTGAAATTAAAAAAAATATATGAAAATAATAAATTAAGAGACCATTTGGTCTATACTAAATATTTTATTTTCGAAACAACCGTCCGGTTTTTTCATGCTGCGATAATAAGGCAAAACAAAGTTGTCTGAACGAAGGTGATATTCGTAAAATGTTTAAAACAGAAAATCACTGAGATATTTGATATCATTTCTATTTATAGAGACTAAAATTTAGAATATAGGAAGTTATTTAAAGGGTACTACTTCAAGCTTCGGTAACTTTTTTAATGGCAAAAATAAATTGCTTGAAGCAACATTGCATATTGAAGTACTACTATTGTCGAGCAAATAGCCAGGAGACAGTATTAAATTTCCCCTGCGAATGCTCTACCCTATGTAGGGAGATAGCATCAACTTTAGATAAAGCGCTCTTCGATAATATTGAGGAGCTGGCTGATGTAAACATTAATTGGCTTATGAAGTTTATGAATCACACGGACTGGATAATGTTATATGGTGCATGATCATTTTTCTTAACAAGTTGAAACTGCTGCTAGATTTGTAGAATTTAAATGCAAAGTTTTAATGTTAGATTTTTTGTGTTTTATCAAATTTCCGATGGATAAATTTATCATCGAAAATACTAATAAATAAGGTAGAGTCAGAATACACATTGCGAGCATATATTGCTGTAATTCCTCTTGCTGTATAAACTTTTGTAAAATAATTTAGTTTTATAATATAAAGTTTATGATTACTTTGGTGCATTGGTTTCTTCGTTAAATGATGTTTTAAATCTTTTTGGCAAAGAAGAGGTTTATTTCTAAGATTTAGTTTACTTTTGCGATTGTGATTGCGACCTGAACACATATTATTTACGATTTAAAGTCACGCCAAGACATTTAATTGAAGTTGAGAAGGTAATCAAGTGTCTCTTCCTGATAAATGAAAGGGAGGCGTGTAGGGATTCTTTTTTGAGAATATTATTTAAATATAAAAAAATAATGGTTTGAGACTTACAGCCTCTTCATCATGCTAATCGCATTAGCACCCTTGCCACAATAAATAAGTGCCCTAGCATTAGCGTAGAATGGCTCAATATTATATTTTTCCACAAAACTGAAAATTCAAACAAAGTTTAAACCAGAAAAATTATTTTAATTATATATAAATTTAAATTTATTTTCTTTTTACAGATTTCTAATTCCTCACAAAATATCTTAAATATGCAGTTAATATTTAAACATTTTCCTTACATGCAAATATATACTTACTTATATATGTAAATTTAAAAATTTTATATTTATACAGTGGTGGCCATATAATTAGAAACGACTTAGCAGCACACTCTTTTCTTTATATATTTTAAAAATTAAGTTCACAATACCAAAACTAAATACTATAAATTGTAAAGTATTAAATCATTATTGAATTTATAATAAAAATATTTACAACTGAGATAACATTTGTAAAAAAAATTAACTTTAAACAATATATACCACTTTTATGTTGGTCTTATAATTAGAAACGACACAAATGTTTTCACAAAACTTAAAATTTTTGCCACAAAAGTAAATAAAAATTAATATATTCTCTAATAGGATATTCTCTGACATATTTTATTTTTGACAATATTGCCTAATATTTGTCTTCTCTGTAAATTTTGAATTAAATGCTGACATGTTTACAGAGACATGTTTCCCTAGGTTGGCTGCATCATTTGGAACTAATAGACTTTTTGTTTTTTGGACTGTTGTTCGTGTGATTCCTTTTTACAATTGCCTATAAGTTTTCAATTGGGTTTAGATAAAAATATTACGATAATAAGTCCAAAAAGTCAATATTTTTATACGAAATCCAGTACGTCATTAATTTAGAATTTTGATTTGAGGCGTTATCATGTTGAGAACGAGTATATTCTCAAAAGAAATATTGTTCTATTACATTTTTTAAATTGTTTTTATATTAATGTTAATCAACTTTTCCCTTAATTCTAAGAATGGGTTCACACCACACCTCAAAATATCATCCCAAGTTATAATACACCACCACTGTTTTAACAAAATACCTAAAGTCTTAAGGATTTTACTGAGGAACATCTTACGTAAGATTTTTCGACAGGTTAAAACAATATATTCTTAAATTCGTTGCTTGTAAGAATTCTATTTCAGATAACATGCATCTTTGTTGAGCATTTTGCTTGCAAAGCCTCAGTGTTTCTTAATATTTTTTTGCGACATGCGGTTTCGTTTATACAATGCTTCTACGAAAGCCAAAATGCTTATAAACGCATTGTTATTGTGCGTGTAAATATTTCTTCTCTCATTTTTTGCCCAGTTTCATCCCAATTTTGTGTGAATTCAGAAATTGGTTACCTTTACTGATGCTGCAAATAGTCTTATCTTCTACTTGAGGAGTTTTTCTAGCACTATGCTTCCTGGCTGGGGTTGAAAACTTTTTTTGTTTAATTTTAGAAGTGAACTGCACCAAATTTCACTTTTTTGGATTATGAATTCCTTCGTGCGATAGCCCACATTGACAGTTTTTCCATTGGATACACCTTGTAGATGCCCTCCCTTATTTATGGAGTACATCACTTGTTTTTTCCAGTTTTGAAAACTAAAACGTATTAAGGTTGTTTAAATACGATCTACTGAATTTTAAATTTAGGACTCATAATAAAAAAAGTTTATTTATTAAATAAAACTTGACCGTTTCTAATTACGTGGCCAGCTAAAAACCAAGTACATAGAAATTAATCAAAATTTTTTTAAAGTGCAAGCTTTAAATCCAAAGTTTTTTTGCAGCGGCAATAATGTGGAGGGTGTGCTTTTCGAATAGCGGTGCTTGTCATTTTTAGTATTGTTTTTAATAAAAATTACACTTTGATTTCATTTTGATTAAGCATCGTTTCTAATTATAAGGCCACCACTGTACTTATATTTAAGAAATAAAATTTTATTTAAATATAGAAAAAATATTATCTATCTCATATCCTTTTTTCAATTACACCAGAAACAAATAAAATAAAAAATACTGGAAACTATGAAAAAGAGGAAAATAAAAAACTTTTAATCAAATATTTATTCATTTTCTATTTCTTATATTACTTTTGTTGTTTTACCCTTTTCTTTGAAATTAAAGTTTCTTGTCTTGTTAGTTCTCAACTGTGCAGAATAAATTACAACCGGAAATGGAAAATGTTCTTTTTTTTTCAATAAAACTTCCATTTTTGTTTCAATTTTTCTTTTCTCTTATTGCTGTTATTGAGGTATTAAGTGAAGTTGTTATTGTTATTCTTACTGCTGATGTTGTTGTTGTTATTGTGGTTAGTTTCATGTCATTAAGATTATCTATGTTTTTCTTTCACCAGTTCCATAGAAATAAGCAAAAAAAAAAAAAAGTGAAACTAAAGAGAAAAAAGTGCAATTTTTTTTCACAAGTTTGTATATTTTTACTTTTTTTACTTTTACTGAAAGTCCATGACATGTATGCTGCAAATAGCACTTGTATTTGTTTAGTAATTACTAACAGTGGTAAGAGGGTAAGCACTGATATGCTACATGGTTTGAAAAGTATATGTGGTATGCCAAAACAGTCATCCCTTGCATAACATGGAGATTTTGTATACTTCAAGAAAACGTCTTACACTTCAAATATTGACTCCAAATGACTGAGAAATTTTTATTACACCCATGGTATAGCTTCAACCCACTACAATTCTTACTAGCATTTGCGCCACTTATTACAAAAATTTTTCGATAGTAAAAAAATTGCAAAGTTTTTAACTGACAAACTCAGAAAATTAAACAAGCAGGAACTTGGAAAGATACCTCACTCTATTTAATAAAAGGGTAACAAGGCTTTCCTTAACAGGTTTTTACCTGTTTACATACATACATACATACATAACTGGCCTTTAGAACCCTGTGTCACGATTACGACCTAGCTTCTCGCAGCACTCATGTTGTGTGTGTCAATTTTTATCCATGAGTACCGGGACCTACAGTTTAATATCCGAACGACAGACTTGAGAAGCTTGTTCATGGCAATTAGTTACTCTCAGAGCTTTTGCCAGAAGACTGCTGAGAGGTCGCCGAAAGAAATATTTTTTTTTCATATTTCTCTTTTTGAAGATGTCAGAGCCTGGAGTCGAACCCAGGGCCCATGTCTTAGTAAGCCAACACACCAACCACTAGACCACGGCGACAACCTACCTGTTTACTCTTCTTAAAATTCTGACAATCTGAGCCATATAGTTTGTACTCGTATTTCAGAAATATCGATGACAGACTGCTTTATAATTTGTAGGAAAAATGGAAATGAATGAATTTTATTTGCTTAAAAAGCATTATCTTTTAGGACAACAGATCATGATTTAACTCTGCTGAAATTGCAAAAAAATTGTGGCTTTCCAAACACGAAAGATGTGTAGCGTTGAAGACTTTCCAATAGAAACGGGAAACTAAAAATAAAGAATGAGTTTGATTTATGAAGAAAGAATCAGACTTTCTTTTGCCAAATTTTAGTTTTTTATTCCAGTTGAAAATTAGTTTTTCAATTGACATTTCTTGGAAAAATTCTTAAAATACCCCTGAAAAAATACTTCCTTTAATATCGCTCATAACCATAACGGCAGCTCCTAGAAGTTTTCTTACAATATTTGGAGAAACATTTAATAGCATTAATTCTTTTATTATATTTCGCATCAAATTAAATTTAATTTCTTATTAATACAGTAATTGTCCCATGCTATTCTTTTCTGTGTGTGATTTCAAAAGAAAAATTATTTCAAAATTTTTTAAGGTTTTCTTAAACGTTCTGAACAAAGAATTTTTACACCTACAACCGCCAATTGCAGGCAAATATTTTTTACGAGTCATTAATAAAAAATAAAATATTTTTTTTTTTTTAAACAGAAAAAAAAAATGCTGAAATTAATACCACAATAACCTTTTCAATTAATGCCACTAAAAGAGGATATTGAATTATAAGAAAAAAGAACAAAAATACAGAAATTTCAAAAACTTAATACTTAAAATCAAAAACGAAAAATACTTCAAAGTTAAATTTAAAGTTGAGTGATTTTCAAAGAAGAGATTTTTTGTAATTCATAAAAAGAAAGGAAAGAAATCAAAATACAAGCATATCTATCTGTAGTTGCCCTTAAGGCAAATCAATACTTTGTGCCAGAGCGAAAACAAAAAGAGAACATTTTTTCACGTTTATCTTAAAGTAAGAATTTTTGCTTTTCAAAACTTTTGGCAGAAAATTCTTTCCTTTTAGAAATTCTTTTAAGCACTCACACATACGCAAACAAAAATATTTTATATTATCTGTCGTTTGATTTTTTTTTGTAAAAATTTATTATAAAAATAAGCACAAGCAAAAATTTCATGTTGGATTGTATGATACCCTATACTAACATCGTTTGCTAAAAAAGTTAGTAATATATTTTGTAAAAAGCGGAACAAAAACTGAATGGCGTTAGAAAGATTTTATTTGTAGTGACCAAAAAGCAAGCCGTTATCGTTATAATGCACTTCGTTCGCTAAAAAAAATCAGAAAAAATTTGTACTCATTTAGCTGTCGGGTACTACATGTATTTAATGGCCTTGCATTGAGTTACAGAAGCTATCATCCTAGTAAGGCTCTAGGAAGAAATCTACTGTTTGTAGATTTTACTATTTTAAGTAGAGATTATTGCGTTAGTAAGACACAAAGTTTCTCATACTTTTAACAAGTATGTATGTGCACGTATTTTACAAATAGAATGCCATGAAAGTGATTTTGTCTTTACCATTTCTGACATAAATATTTGCCGATAAGTTAAACTTGCAACTCTTCTTTGACTAGTCTCCACTGACTGAGTAGTGACTGCATAAGAGTTTGTTCTTTTATTTTTTTCTCTTATTATTATTCAGTAGACTGCCTAAAGGCGGACACTGAAAGACGATCTTGTTTTGAATTCTTTATATCAAATTGGATACTATTGGAACAGCCGTCATACGCAATACCTATCAATCATTTTTTACTGTTCCTAATCCAGCCAAGATGAAACTCTTTATGTTTAAGGTTTCCATTTCAATAGAAACTATCAAGTAACTGAATTCGTAATTAAAAATTTCTAAGTAAAACACTTGTCGTTATTGTTTAACTTTTAGACACTTAACGATTTGACATTGTACAAACTGTATTGCCACTATGTTCTTTAAAACGAAATTATTTTATTTGTAAAAAATAATTTTTGAAAATACGGAATTCACGGAATGCAAAATGGCGCGATGGCGTGGCTGATTTTAACGATACTTGGCATGCATCTTTTGACTTTTCTAAGAAGTATGTGTAATAAGTTTTAAGACTTTGGAAAAGTTTTATGCTAAAATATCCATTTTGATTATATGGGTGGTGGGCGATGGGCGTGGCAGATTTTCATGAAACTCTTCTATTTTCTTAATTTAGTCAATATAATATTCCGTGACAACTTTCAAAGTTCTAGGTCTACCCCTTATATTTTTTCACAAAAGCATTACCACTGTGCGATATCTCGGCTTTATGACTTTTAGCCAGTTTGAGCACATTCTTTTATATAAAACCATGAAAATCTAGAAAATTCTGTTTACAGTGTTTTCCTACACTTATCTATATTTGTTAGTTTGTTAGTTTTATATTAATTTTTTATTATAAATTATATAAAACTAATTTAAAATCCTGGAAGCCTTTATTTTTATTCTTATGTAAAGGGTTTAACATGTTTCTGTTATTTTCTATATTAACACTTTTGCGTATATGTATGCGCATATTTGAGGCATGAAAGGAAATTATTGTAAGGAATATTAGGCAGTTATTGTTTTTAATTTTTTTTACGAAATTTTGTCACAAAGTTTTTTTATAGCGATTTTGTTTTTTTTTACGTTTTTCAAGGTATTAAGATTTACGCAGTTTTTTATTAATTTTATTTATAATTTTAGCTGTTTATCAAGAAATGGGTATAGAAAAACTTCTTATATGGATTTTTAGAATAAAATATCAACTTAATCTGTAGTTAACTTCTTCCTTAAAAAATTTCTTTGGCAACTTAAATCCAGAATTTACTGAACTCACACTTCTGAAACAGAAAACTGAAATTATAGATCGACGCAAATGGATGCTATTGGTCTTTTTGCTAAGTGCTTCGTCCTCATGTAAAAAATTGGCAAAACTAGAGTACTTATTCGAGATATCTGAAATGTTCTGTATTGACACTTAAAGCACAAACAAATAATTTAAACTTTGAAGCAAACGGTGCGAGGACATGTGCGCTTCTCAAATGTTCTTATTTTTAAAAATTTAATTTGAACCACTTTTAATCTATAAGTATTGCTCAAATTATACTTCTTAGCTTTTTGAAAATTACGCTTAATTTTTTGCAAGGACATGCTTACTTCTTAGAGAAAAAATACTATTTAGTTATTGCTTAAACAATTTATTAATAATTATGTAGCTAGAAGAAGAAAAATATAATTTTAAAAAATTAGAAGAAAAATTATGTACTTGTAACAATAAGTTTAGTTGACCTTATTATGTACAACTTTTTTCTTAATTGTAACCAATAACTCGATTATAAAAATTAACCGACATAGAGTATATGGATGATATTAAAGCGTGTTTCTAATTTCTAAACTAGTTCTATCATCTGTGTTGGTAGAGAGAGCATTTATATATTTTTTCTCGCCTTTTTATTTAACGAAATGTAAAACAAACTGTCTAAATTGTTTAGTTAGAGACGGTAATACATTGTTGTGCCAGTAAATTACAACTGCTTTATTCTTTTTGCCTTTTTTTCTTCTCACTAAAGTGAAAAAATAGTCCCTGTGGATGTTTTTCCTCCCCACCATTAAAATATTTTTCATTTGTTTTCTTCATATGCTCAGTGTGTGGTCTTAAAGCCTGTCTGTACTTGTTTCCGTTACTTTTAAACAATTTTTATTCTCCTTCTTCATAGGAAAAGCCGTAGGCAATCATTATTTTTTTATGTGTTAACAGACAGACGGTCAGGCAGTTATACTTATACATTTATGCTATGATAGAGAAGGAGGAGTAGACAGAATGATGATTGCAAATAAAAAATTTTGTTCAAATGGTTGAAAACTAAACCGTTTATTCTCGTTTTTTTTTTTTTTTTTTTTATACATTTCAAGTATTCTGGTAGAGTAGAAATAAAATGTCTGGAAGGTAATTCCTATCGTAGGCAAAGAGATAATTTAAAGGGCGGACGAAAAAGTACTTTCTTATTCGAAACTCTATTGTAGTTGTAAGCACTGTCAATGTAATAAATTGAACCTTTTTTAAATGTGTTTAAATAAAGTCACCAAACAAAATTAATGCCAAATTTAATTTCAAGCTATAAATGACTTTTAATTAAAAGATGTTGATGTTACGCGAATAAATACGAAAAAAAAGTTTTGTACAAATTAGTTGAATTTTAGTTGAACGTCGCTTAAACACTAATAGAAAAAATAATTTTCATATTGGTGTTATCCTCGCATCATATCATCCTATGATATGAAAAATAGCATCAAAGCAGAAGAAAAGCCAATAGAAAGTTTTGTCATATTTCGTAGTGCTCTCTACGCAATTTTATATTTTTTATATATTTCGAGTTAATGATGCCACTTTAGGCTTTCGACTCTAAATTTGTTTTTTCCCTTTTCGGATATCTCGTCCAGTTTCGGAGAAAAATAGCCGAAAACGGATTGCAGATTTTAAGAACTTTGGTGTCAAAAACCTAAAATGGCATCATTAACTCGAGAAATATGAAATGACGGATAGAGCACATAAACTCCCACACGACGATTTATTATGGCACTTATGTACTCACAGTGACATCAATTTGTTACTCTATTTTGCGTTTTATCAATGGGTGAAGTAAGTGCTATTAAAAGGATAGAATTACAGTAAAGGCAAGAGAAAAACTTTTGACTGATTTCAAATTAATTAAAAAAAAAAAACTTGAACCCCATATTGACAACCCTCGCATTACTCTTGTACAAAATAAAATAACATCCTAACATATTAGTGTGATCTTGCAGCGCCCGCTAATGCCTCAAAAGTGAGAAAGGAGGAATGTGATTTAATATAAGCCGATTAAGCATCTTTGCGATCCTGGTTGGGTCACTCAATAAACGCGTAATATAAAGGCTGACATTACGATGATAAAAAGTATCTTTTTATTATTGATGTCAAATTATATCACGGTTTATCTCTCCATTAAGTGTGGATTGAGTTTTCAAAGAAAGTCGGCAGACAAATAAGTATTGATAATACAAATTTGATAAAAAGCTGAAATTCAGTAATATTTAGTGACAAAAGTAGCACCTTTATTTACAGTTCTCGCATGGTAGAAGAAAGTGAATATTGATTTCTTATGGCCGTTCACGGAACAATCTACCAGCGAATGTTTTTCCTGCCAATTACGTTATCAATAAATTTAAATCAAATGTCCACAAGCATTACTCTCTCTCTTTCCTCTTTCCTGCAAGAGTAGGAATCGTCGTTTTATTTAAATCAAAAAGCAAAGGATTATTTGTTGAAAAAACTGCCAATTCGCGCTCACTTTTTGACATTTATAAGTAGTATATAAATTCAGTTCAAGTCAATTCCATTCATTTTCTAAATAAATAAAATTCTCCTATAGAGAATAAAACCAATTCACATTACACCCTACAGAATTCTTTAAATTTAGATAAATGCTCCGTTTGGTATGGTTGAATGTAAATACTCAATGAAAATGTGAAAATTTGTATGGCATTAATTCTAGTGCAATTTGGTAGTGGATAATGTTATGCGCATTGATTTATTTAAATTAAAATTTGGGCATAATTTGATTTTAAGAATTCAGTTTGTCATTTTATTTTCAAGTTTTTTGGAAGTAGTAATTCTGTTATTTCCTTAACATACATACATAAATAACTGACCATTACAACCCTGTGTCAGGGCTACCGCCTAGCTTCTCGCAGCACTCATGTTGTTTGTGTTAATTTTTATACATGAGTCCCAGGACCTACAGTTTAAAGTCGACTCCGAGAAAGAAACTTTTTCATGGCACTCAATTACTCTCAGAGCTATTGCTAGAAGACTGCTGAGAGGTAGTCGCCGAAAGAAATACTTGTTTTCATATTTTTTTTCAAAATATCAGAGCTAAGATTTGAAGCCAGCGTTATCGTCTTAGTAATCCAACACACTAACCACTAGACCACGGCGACTGTTACTATTATTATTTCCTTTAGCGCATTGTTAATAACATTTGTTATTTGAAATATGTATTTGAACTTCCAAAAGCTGGTTTATCTAGAAGAAATATATTGACCTTCCAATTAAAAAAGATTTTTGGCATTAAAATGGAAATTTTCGACTTATTTTTTACAACTAAAAATTGTATGAGGCTTAGAAGGTATCAGAATATTAACCAATCAGTTGTGTAGATGTAAGTATTAAACTAAACTTCTTTGTTTTTTTTGGACACAAACTAAGACGGAAAGACCTTTTTCTCTGCAATTTAAATTTTAATAATTTTATAAAATTATATAGAATTTTTAATAAAAGTTTGCTTTTGTTCTTAAAGGGGGAAAATTACTTTTTCCCCTACTCAATTTTACTAAAATAAAATATAAAAATCACTTTATTTTACAAAGCTCTTATCTTTTTTATTCTTTAGGTTTTTTTGTTTATTTTGTTTTTAAAGGACACTGATATGTAACCAAATAATGTTACAGTATCGTAACTAGAGTATCGATAAACCATACATTTAGGAGAATAAATCTTTAGAATTTTTATAAAATAAATTGAATTTAAGTTAGATAAGCATTAAATTTGTATGCCTACATTAGGCAAGTAATGGATTTATGTCAGTGCCCTATTTTGCTGTAACAGGTACATATGTTTTTAGATGCAGACAGTTTTTCTTTAATTCACAAATTAATTTTAATGTCGGGCTACTCATAAGTGAAAGAAATGTTTTTTGTGCAAAAAATATTATGAATTTTTGATACCGATACAATTGTATTGTATGTTTTTATTAAGGCAACAGACCTATTGAGGCCATGTTTATTTTAAATTTCTACACCTATATGCAAAAGCTTTATTATGGACAAGAACATAAATATCTTAAACATTTTACATATGAATTAACTTAAAAGCTTCAAGCATTTTCTATAAATTATACAAAAACATAAAATATACAAATGTAAACTATTTTAGATAACATTCGAAAATACGAGAACCAGAAATAGATTTCTCACAGGTTCATTATTGGAAGTGTAAAAACTGGATAAAAGTCATTATTGATTAAGCAATTATAGAGTAAAATTTGTGGTGCTATTTTAGCGGAATTAAATTGAAGCTTTGATTTAAAAATCCGAATTCGAATTTTAGTAAGATTGTTGGACATTCTTTTTCATTTATTCATTCTTTTAATTAAAATTAAATTGTTTGTGCAATAATATCTTAAACAAAGAAGAAAATAATAGTCGTGAAGGAATTATACACCGGTCAAATTAAGCAGTTTTGTTAATTTTGTAATCTTGAAGTTATGAAAATAGCCGTTTTTATGAGAGACAAGCCTGGATAGTTGATAACGGTCATCATCTGTTCAATTAGTTTTCATTTATTAAGTCCTTTTTTAATGGATATGGATACAGCATTCCACAATTAAACTTCTGGATGAATAGGATGCGAAAAACAAAAGACTGTACAAGGCATCTTGAAAAGGTCAGCGTTATGATATGGAATTTAGTTTATCGGAGTCAACATTGCCTATTATTTTAGAAGTGACGTTGGCCAGGAAATCATTGTCAACGGCAAAGGCCAAAGGTCAGCGATTACCTACTTCTTTTGGCCTGAATTGAATAATCTGGACACCAGAGACATGTGGTACCACACAGCTCATGGCATATTAGATATTCTAAACGAGCAACTTTAGATTATGCTTATCTGACGTTACGCTGATGTGAACTGTCCGCAAAAATCGTGCGATTTTACCCGGTTAAACTTTTTCTTATATATTTTTTTTAACTCACAGATATATACTGGTATATGCCAATAAGTTACAAATTACAGAGGTCCTCAAAGTCAGCATAACCCAGAATATCATTCAAATTCAGCTTTATTTATGTGCCAGTGTCACGGAAGATTGAACAATTCTGAAGCCATGGCCATGTTACATTTCCCACATAATGGCATCAATAGGTCTTCAGTCAACATGGAAGACCTTTTAGAAACAACACGTTTAAAAGTCTATTAAATAATTTTATTTTAAAATGTTTATTAACACGTTAATCGCCATGATAATATCCGAAAAATTTTCACATGGGCCATGGTAATTTTATTAGATAATTTAGTTATAAATGTATCAAGGAAACTTAATGTATCACAGAAAAAATTTTGTTTTTGCCGAAATTCCCGGAAAAACACTATTTTTAATGTCACACATACACATATACTGACATGGCCCTATATTAAAACAATATAATATTATACATATAACCAAGCTTTCGAAACATATAGCAAATGTATCGTTTGCGTCGGACATCTGTGATTGATGTAGCCTTCTAACAAAGCGCGTACGTCAGACATATCGTCGTGCGGGAGTTTAAGTGCTTTATACGCCATTTTTTAAATCTTGAGTTAATGATGGTAATTTAGGTTTTTGACACCAACATTTTTAAAATCTGCTATCCGTTTTCGGCTATTTATCTTCGAAACTTGACGAGATATCCTAAAAGGGATTACAGATTTGATAAATTTCGGCTGAAAACCTAAAGTGTCATCATTAACTCGAGATATATAAAAAATATGAAATGGCGGATAGAGCACTTAAACTCCCGCACGACGATATATGTCTGACATGGCTTGTGTAGAACTTCTTAGCGATAGACACTTATGACTGACATGGCAATTAACGTGTTATGGATTTATTTCACAAATTTCTATGCAATAATTGTCAAAAAGCCCTTAACCTATAATATTTTTTTATGCATACAGTAGTTATTTTAAATAATATTAAATTATGTTCTAATTAATTATAAGGACAAAGTGATAAGTGTCGCAGACCAAGGTCTTTGGTTAAATAATTTTATTATTTGTTTTGTTTTATACGCCTTAACGCACATTTTTTGAGTTTTTTTTTTAATTTCTAAGCTATTTTACTTATTCATGAGGTTATGAACTTTTAAAGACAATAAAAGCACCCGCTTACAGAGTACTTTACAGTCTATTTATACAAGCATACTTGTTGTTGGCTTAACTAAACGCATCAATGCTGGCTCAGCAGCATTGGGCCAAAAGTATTTGCTAAAAAAAAGAACAAAAAACTTCTGGTTGTATTCAATGAAGATGGTAAAATGAAATCTAAAGGTTTCTTTAGTCCATTTTACATCATATGGTCATATCAATAAAAGGCTGCCTAAGTCCTTTCTATGACTGGCCGTTCGTATTAGCTTTTGTTGTTATTTTCTGAAAAGATTTGTATGTTTCTATTTCATTTAGGGTGACTATAAATTTTAATCCCTTTTGAATAAGGATTTATAGTTTTTAACAACCTTTTCTTCATATTTCCTCCTGTTACACATTTAAAAGGGCTCAAGCAGAGGCGAGTTCAAAATGAAATCAATGAAAATAAAGTTTTTATTTTTGAAGAGAAAACTTTCACAGCAAAAATATTATATTTCAGCAATAAAATACGGCAAAGATGTATATATTTTTTTAAATTTCTTAAATTCCTTTTTGTTGGTATTTAAGGTTCTTTAAGCTCTGATTACAAATAAAGCCTTTTGTTGTAAGAATTTATCCCTAAAGTCTTGCTATTGATAACACCCAATTAATTGAAAAGAATCTAGTTCTCTAAATAACCAAAAAAAAAAAAATTTAAGAAAATCCAAAAAAACAGGAGCATGTAAATCTCATGACAGAAACACATGTTGCCAGGACAGTAAAAGGCATTTGCATGAATTACAGCAATAGAAAAAGTTCACAGTACAAAATTTCTAATATTTTTAAAGTTTATTTGTTCTTTCGTTTCTCTTTCTTTTAATTTTTTGTGAACTTTGGCACTGAAACAACCTTTTAAAGATATCCTGAATAAAGTATTAGCATTTGATTTAAAATTTTTAGGGGGCTGTTGTTGGCTGTAAAGAAGCAAGTGAGTAAATTAAGTTAAATGAAAAGAAAAAAAAATAAATAAAAATGAGGCATAAATATAAATTGAGCAAAAGATAGTAAAAATAAGGGGAGTAAGAAAATAGCAAAGTAAACACACAAATAATGATTTAAAAAAATGAGTCTAATATATAATTCTTAAATTTAAATTGAATGAAATAAATCAGTAGCTTGTAAGCAGTTGATTAAGTTTTAAATTCGTTTATTACATTAACTACTAGGAGACATATTCATTGATTTACTTTCTTATAATATTGTGACAGTTTAACTGCTTTAAAGTTTTGTTTCAATTACTTAGATTCGTGATTAGAAATTAATAGTAAAACACTCTCTTTAAATGCACATTTATTGGTATACTTTTACACACGGCTGTTAATCTTTTGAAATTGTATTGCTGTTTTTAACTTAATCAAAAAATAATTTTTGATTTAATAATTGCTCTTCCTTCTGCAAAAATACAAAAATTTAATATCTACAACATTTCTGGTGTTCCTGTTTTAACTATAATGATGTAAGAGTGTATGGTTTTTTTTATGCTGAAGAAAACTTTTCCTTTATAATTCATATATAAAGTTCGTAGAGTTTGTGCAAATATGCTTTAATTTTTCTTTTAATTGCTAATTCAATATGAAACGTTATTAAAGCAGACTTTTTTGAATCAAGTTGGTTTTAGTTGATTTTACGTTATAATTTTTTTTTCTGTATGTATTTGTCTTATAACGTGTATCGCCTTATAGGCAGGTTATTGTGTAAGATGGTATCGTAGAGAACAATGTCTATTTAATTATTAAGTGTTTTCTTATTATATGGTCTGGAAATCCGAGTTCGAATCCCAGTAACAGTGATCATTTTTTTCATTAATTTTGTTTCGTCAGAAACGCAAAGTTAAATTCTATTAAGAATTTAGGTCTTTTTGCAATGATTTTTTTGAACGGTTTACAGTCGATGAGTTATATATGTTAAGTATTGTGTTCTCTTCTGCTAGATAATCAGCTGGTCTGAAATTCAGTTAATTTTAACACTATTGCGGTCTTTATTTTATTTGGTATAACATAGCAATCAGTCAACATTTTTGAGGAGCACAGTGGAACTGCAGAAAGCTTAATACTGTTCAGAGTAGTGTGCACATGCTAATGTTGTGCTTTAAACACATTCGCTAGAAGCCCATGCTTTTATATCGTGAGATTAAGCTGAAATGATTATTGCAAATGTTCCCCTTGGTTAAAGCTTCTAGCAAGTTGAGACTGTAATACTTTCTTTATTATGCAATTTTTCTTTATTTGAGACCAATACTCAAGGATAAACCCCTGCTAAATGCAGTGCATTGTATTGGAATTTTTGGAAAGGACAGTACATATACACATATTTTTTTATAATATTGTTAAGCGCCTTAGAAATGAGACAAATAGCTGTGAATTGATTATTCAAAAGCCAGTGTTATACTTTCACCCCTGACTGATCAACAGCAATTGCTTCCTCGTTACATGTTGATTATGTGGTGAGTGCCTTCGCTAAGTAGGCTTAACCGTTATCTTCTACTTACAAATAGGTTGCGCTTTTCTCCTAATCATACGTTTTTTTTTTTTGTTGACATTGGTTAAGGTGGAATATATTGGAATGTCAGAGAGAGGTTTCTTTGTAGATGGTCTTCTTAATAATCTTAATATCATAAAAACCGTTACGTCATGATTGTCGATCAGCTGTGTCTGTGATATTCGTAATACTATATCATGCTTAATTTTGTTCATGATTTCTCTGCTATTTACATCACTAATTTTGAACTTTGCTTTTGCTTTGCCAATTCTTATAAATTGTATACATTAAAAACTAAACAAAAATAAATATATAACAAATATGTAATAAAATCAAGAGTGGTTCAATTTAGATGAATCATGCATGACTTTGACATAAGCATGTCATCATGTGCTTGTGTGAGAATGGGTGATTCAAAGAAATGTTGCATGAGTTGACAAAAATCTCGATTTCACAGCTTATTCAGCTTTCTAATTCCCATGACATGGAATGCATGGGAGTGATTTATTCATCGTGAAAAGGATTCTGGGAAGGGAAAGAGAGTTCCTTCCTACAATTGCTTTGGTTGTATGCTTTTAATTTTGATTATTATACATTTTTTGATAAAATTTGTTTAATTCTGAATAATTCGAGAATTTTTGTAATTAGAGTTGTAATAATTAGACCATGAAAATAATGAAAATTAATTTAGCATTTGATAGTCTTTTAAAGAATTTTCAATTAAAACAGCAGAGATTTTCCTTTAGTCTCTAAATTAAATAAACAATTTATTAATTCTACTGCTTAAGTCATATTTTTAAAAGATTATACATAAGTATATGGCTTGTATCATATCTTAAGGCTATAGTAGAAGCCTATTAAATTTAAAACATCAAACAATCTTTGGCATTCTTACAAAATATGTGTATATTTCTTAAATTGTTTTCTGATAAAAACCATTATATCGTATTAACCTTTGCCAGTTTTTCAAGAATTTTTGTTAAAAAAATTGTCTCCAGCTAATGCTTGCGAGATAAAATCATTTGCAAAATAATGCTTTTTTATCGTTTTTTTTTTATTATTTTGTTTTACACACAATTTAAAGCAAAACACAACGATGATGTGTTCAAACACGTGTTAAATGAAATTTAGAATGTTAATAATGTGTAATAGTGGTAGTAGTAATAAAAACATATTAACACAAACGCACACACACAGCCACAATCAAAAATAACAACCGAAGCCAAGAACAATTTTCTATAACTTCAGCTCAATAACAGTTGCTTGCTTTCAGTCTAAAGTTGTACAAATACATACTCAAAAATACCTACAATGCGAATAAAAATTCCCATTATTTCTCTTATTTGTGCAAAACATGAAAGCAATGGTAAAGAGAATATGTTTTTAGAAATTCACCATAAAGTGTTATTTTTTCTATTAAGCATTATTTGCTTACGAGTGTGTGTGTGTGTGCCTACAGTATTTATTTGAGCGCCAAAGAGTAGACACTACAAATACCTTTTCTACATTTTTTGGCAAATTTAGTTGTTTTCGAGTATTTGTATGTGAAGGTATAAAGTTGCGGTAAAACAGTAGTGCAATAATGAAATGGAAAATTAATAAATTTTAAATATAATAGATATTGTAAAAAAATGTGTACACAAAATAAAATTAATTTTATAATGGATATTAAAAATAATAATAAAATGAAATGATTTAAATGGTGTATGCTTTATTAAAAAATAATTACACCTATCCCCCGATTTGCACGGAAGATCGGTTCCTGAAAAATCCGTGTAAATCGAAATCAAATTTTTTGTATGAAAAATCGTGTAAAACGAAAAAAGTCTAAAATAAGTAAAATCAAATTAGTTTTTTAATTAAATTAATTTTTGTTTTATTTATACATTTTTTTTTCATTTATTTTTCTTTCATTTACGTTATAAAAATAAAATATACACCTAATAAAGAAACAAAATATCCATTCAGTTTTGTAATAACAAATATGTACATGTAAAAAAGAATTACATATTTTTAAAAAAATTAGAAAGTTACAAAAAATATATCAAAGATTTGAGCAAATTTAATCACTATCAATGACTCTTAACCTTTTTGTCTTGATTGGTGACATGCCACTTTTATCACTTGATATTATTTGAGGCTAGAAAATCGCCTGGATTGGTACCATTTTTTTTTTTTTTGGGTTATACTCAGTGCTGTCGTTTTACAAATTTGGGATGCAGTGTTTGAAATAAAAAAAGGTGTAAAAGTATAACACAAATTTTTGTTTTTAACAATTTTATTTTGTAAAATTCGTTCAGTTTAAAAATCGTGTAAAAGCGAAAATAACGTTTAAATCTGGGGAGAGATCTTGAAAAAATCCGTGTAAAAGTGAAATCGTGTAAAAAAAGTACCGTGTAAATCGGGGGATAGGTGTACAAACACTTTGTTTAATGAGTAAAAAATAAATGCTATTACCAGATTAATACGATTAATGAAGTAGTAAGTTCGTATTAAATAAATATTTACATATATAGAGAGTGAAAAATAGTTCGCAATTCCATTTCTTTATTTATTTAGTTTTTTTTTTGTTTTTCAAATTTTTTAATAATATTTTAACAATTCTTATATTTTTGAATTTTCTGAATTTTCACAATACTGTGGAGGTTATATTCGGTAGATCGAAACTTAGATAGCAGTGAGAAATTATAATATATTTTCATCTGGATGAAATCTACTACTTTTGCGATTTTGATCAAAACCAGTATATTTGAAAATGATTTTTCCTACGACACCAAATCTACTTGGTTATGAGATTTCGTAGAAATTTTATAGATTTTGAAGTGCAACTGATGTTATTTATGGGTATACTTTTCAGTAAAAATATATACTTTTCAGTATATAAAAATGACGTTATATATAAAAACAAAATAGAAAAAACACATTTTTAATAACTTGTTGGTTAAAAAATTTTATTGTAAACACCAGATTTTGAGCAAAGATTTCAAATCCAATTGAAGAGATTTTGTGCAAATGTAAATGCACTACATATTATAAATTTTTGTAATTTTAATTTTTATTTGGCTTTGATTTTTGGAACAGAGAATTAACATAAACGCGTTATTTCTATTAAACTTTTACTATAATTTACATAGGCACGTGATTGCAAATAAATAATTATTTAAATATCCTCTACGGTATTCCAACAGCCTAATGGGTGGTGTGCTAAACTGCTAGTGCTAGAATTGTAGGTAGGTTCGATTCCTACCAGGGTCACTGGGCTATAACACCGAGCAAATAGTCTTAGTCACCTTCCTCCTAATAATGATAAGAATATAACTTAATATTGTTTTGTAATTTGGCAAATAAATAAGTAAAAACTAAAATTCCCTTAAAATAGCTTTTATAGTGTTATAGTTTTAAACACTTATCGATTTTGAATTCTAGAAACTGTATTGCCACGATCTGTACAATGTCATGACCATGTCAATACTGAGTTCTATGGAGTCTTTATACCCAATATTTATATATAATAGTACAAACGTTACTTAGAAGCAAGTATTCATCGCATATATGCCTATATTTTGGTATTTTTGGTATAGTTTGCTACGTATGCTATATTTCACAGTGTTATTCCCAATATTTCGATTGTTGTTTAGAATAATTCACAATATTTTAACAGAACTTTTTATGCATAATATAAAGATCATGCTGGAAGTTTTTAGTTATATTCTTATGGAAAGTATTTAACATATTTTTGGCTTTCTATTAAAATGTTTTTTGCATGTAAGTATGTATAAGGGTATTTGTGGTATAACAAGCAAGCATTATAAACAATATTAGGCAGTTATTGCTTGAATTGGTTTTAATAGCGCTTTTGTTTATTTTTCCAAAATCGCAATTTTTGTTGAGCGATATCCTCGTAACCATACATTCGAAATCATATCCCTGTGTCGAGTGTCAAATCCTGAATGAGAAAAGGAGAAAAGCTCCACTTATTGGGAAGTAGCAGGTAACAAGTAAATCTACTTAATCAAGGCACTTCCCAAACAATCAACATACAACGCTGAGGCAATTGCTATTGATCATTTAAGGGTGAAGGTATAACACTGGCGTTTGAATGATCAATTCACAGCAAATTGTCTCATTCCTAAGGCGCTTAATAATATAAGAAAAATATATATGTACTGTCCTTTAGAAAAAATTTTAATAAAATGCACAGCATTTAGTAGGGGTTTACCCCTAAGTATTGACCTCAATAAAAAAAATGTTTTATTTTAATTTTCCGTTGAAATCTTCCTTTGTATTAGATTATAAAAACTCAACTCTATTAACATGTTTGTACTTACATACTTTGTTAATTAACTAGGTTTTCGATAGATTGTGAATAGACAAAAGACAAATTACGGTTTTCTTAAAATAAAAAAATATTGTTCTGAATTGCGAATAAAGTCAATTAAGAGTTTTTTTTGTAGCTCATAACACACTAATCCTTCCGGACTACAAAGTTCATCTATCTTGCTCTTTTCTTTGACTGGAAGTAAGTTTTGTTATTTATTATCTTTCTTCATATTTTTTTATTTATTTTTTCTGTTGAAGAAGTTCCAAAGGACCCCAATTTACTTGTCATTTTAAATTTTCGATCTCTCTATTTGTTTCAGTTTTTTTTAATATTTTTTTATTTTGCTTTAGTAAAAATATGTCGTTTGCTAATGATTTATGGCAGACATATGTAGTTTATTTTTTGTTCCTGAAAAGAACAAATTTTTTGCTTTTGCTAAAGAAACAGCTACACTTGTGAATTGACTTGCAGCCACAAAGAAGAAAGATTTTAAAACAACATTATAATAAATTTAAAACAACATTAAACATAAATAAATTTCAAATGTTACGGGGCTCAACTTTGGCAAAAAGAAAAAAAAAAAAACAATGTGTCATCAGTCAAATTTTTAACTAAACAAAGTCCTCTTTAATACTAGTTATTTTTCTTATAACTAGAACATATTTGTAGAAGATCGTCTAGTCTTTTCATAGCAAAACGAATACTATTCGCATATTTGGATCACTTTGGTTCTACGACAACCACTTGCTAAAGTTTATTTCTCATTTATCAAAAATAAAACTACTTAAGAATATTTTCAATGATTCCACTAAAGGCCGTTAAGCACTTTTTTGCAGAAGGTTAAGTTTTAAATTTTTAAAATCAATTAAAATTTAATTCCAAACTATTATAGTATAATTAAAGGCTGAAGAATTAAGTATTTTAAAACAGTGTTTTCATATTGTTATATATTTATTTAAAATAATAAAATTTTGTTACAGCTTAGAATTTTGAAATCGTTAATCCAGACATACTTTTACAGTTACAAATAATAACGTATATTTTGTTTTCTTTTTCACCTTTTGCTAAGGCCAAGTATAACAGCAAATAGTTTTTCCTCTTTTTTTTTTCTACATCTTTTACTTGCTGAAACAGTTGCTTTTTGAAATAAAATAGTAAAGATAGCGAGAAAGTGTGGCAGAGAGAAGGAAAAGAAAAATAGAAAAGCATATGAAGTCAAGAGAATTACATTTTAATTAACTGTTGAATTGTACTTTTAAGTCAAAGGCTTGAAAACATAACATTTCTAACACAAACGCTGTTGCATACTTTAGGGATTTTTATAATTGAAATTTATTTAAAAAAGAAAACCATTAAAGCCAGGAAAATTTTCACAGATAAAATGAAATAAATGAGTATTAGAAAACTTAAATGCAAAATTTAAATGGTGTCAAGTCATTAGAGAGAACTTACTAATAAAAAAGTTTTCCAGTTATAAAATAATTTTTTATAATTTTAATAACCAAACAAATTGTTAATATTCCTGAGAAATTATTTGCCATCTCTGCAGGGAGAAAAAAATCAGAACTATAGTAATAAATTTGATTTTGAAAGGCAACAACAAACTTTTCTTAAAATTAAGAACTGTTTTATATTATCAGTGAAAAGTTTATAAAAAAATTTAAATTTAAAATTGGATATAAGGCATAAGAAAAAAATTATCCAGGGGCTTAAAAATTCCAAAGAATATTGAATAAACAATAAAGACCTTATTATTCTGAAAGGGCATAATGATGATATCATTTTTTTAATGTAAACTTACAATTCAGCTGGTTTGATTTTCCTTTTTTTTGACAAGGGGTGTATTTCTATATGAAAAAATATTTTGTGCAAGGTTTTAACGTTTTATCACCTCTCTTCAAGAGTCAATTTGCCCCGATTTTCGAAAAGTACACATAAGGATTAAAATATTACGAAAAAATTTTAAGCGAAGAAGTCGTAAATAAAGCTCTTTTTGCTTAATCACATTCCAATGTATGCCAACTTTACGCCCGTTTAACACCTTTCGTTACGTTCCAGAATATCTCCGCATTATGTGAGTTGCGTTATAAAAGACTTGTACATTTAGTAGATATTTGTACTCACATATGATGGTAAAAGAAAATAATTTTCGTTGTACAAGTACTACTTTTTTTTAAGGAATACCTGCAATTTTTTTCATATGGATGGCCTATAGTGCGTATACCACTGTGTTTAAGGTTTGCTATTTTTTCCATTCAAAAAGTCATATTTTGTTGTATTGTTTAATTAAGAAGAACTAAAGCAACACTTTTAAATAACAACTAATTGATAAATGATTTATTTTATTACTTTATTACTGACTTTAAAAACCTGAAACATTTTGTATTTTAAAACAAAAATTTTTAAATCTTTCGTAATTTACTTTTCATCTTCCTTATATTTCAATTTATGCATTTATAATAAATATTTAATTTCAATTTGCGTAAAATAAATAAATAAAAATATTATAGCATATACTCAAGGCAAATAAATCTGTGTAGCATACCTTGAGGGTTGCGAATGCAAAAAAAAAAACACATTTGCAATTTAATGTTAACACAGTAATAGCATAATTGTTTGAAAAATAATTTTATATTTTATGAACATATTTTTTTTAACTTTTTAATAACATTTTAAAATAAGTGTTTTTGTTTTTTGTAATTTTCAGATGATTTGGCATTTTAGGATCAGGATGTCAAAGCTGAAAATGTGTTGTAATTCCTTGGCAAAATAACGTTATATAAGTTGCTTACAAAAAATACTATAACGGAAATTTAAAATAAATTTTTAAACATGATTGAAATCATATTAAAACTCATAAACAAGAAAAATTATTAAAAAACAGAATAGTTTCGTTAAATGAAATTACGTTTATATTCCTGTTTAAAAACAAAAAAAAAAATTATTTTTTTCTATTTAAAATGTGAAAGAAGAATTGAAGAATAACATCAGAAAAGTGCTTCAGAAACCTTATTAATGTCAGCCTTAAGCTTTAAATCAGCATCCTTACAAGATACCACCAATACAATTAAATTTTAAAGTGTATAAAATACCTTAAAAGTTGAGGTCAAGCAATGAACATTAATGCTTTATAAGTAAATCTATTTAAGTAAAGCAAATATTTATAAGCAAAATTATATATTTTCATGGTCAAATATTTTGTTAACCTTCAAATTAGAATTTTTTATTTACGTTCGGGGAATCATTCCCTTTACTGGTATTTGGATGCGTGTTAAAAGTTTTATTACACCTCGTTTTGTTTAACTTTTGTATGTTTAACTTTTTCGGTTCGTTTCTATTTTTTCGTTGAAATACGTAATACGTGTGAACTGGTGAATTTCGTCGTCGTCCGCTCGTCGTACGTGTGTTAAATTTTATTTGCAAGAATTTAGGTTAGTGAACGAACAAACGACAACAAAGCAGCAACATGGCTATGGAATGGATAACAGCAATGGACAAAAGGTGAGTTGGCATTTTGTTTAAACATTTTTTTCTAAGTCATAGAAGAGCAGGTGTAATCTAAAAATGTAAAATAATGTATCCTTGGAATATGCTAAAAAAAAACTTAAATATGTTTGTGAATCATAAATCATTTGTAAACAGGTTTATTATAATAAAAAAAAATCTCCTCAAGATTCCTAAGACAGCTTATAAACAGAGTGGGCAAACAAACAAAACATTTCGCAAACGTTACAACAAAGTCATACACTTTTCAAAATTTTTTTAATGGTATTGAACATGAGCAAAACAAACACAAATACTTTCTAAATGAGAAAGAGCGCAAATGAAACAATTAGCTTTTCGCTCTTGTGCTTGCTTTATTTTTTGTTGTTTTTTTCTCTTCTTTTTCTCTTTTACTCTTCTATCCTTTTTCTTCTCATTCATTTTTTGTTGTACCTACGCACATTTGAGTTAGTGTAGTTGTAGTACTCAAAACAAAAAGAATATACAAAATTAAATGGGACAATCTTTCTCACTGTTTCTGTTTTATTTTTGTTTTACTTATTGTAAAGAATACAACAAAATGAGATCAAACGTTCAGTTTTGTTTATTTTCCTACTCTGCTTATAAAAGAATCAAAAGTTTTAAACAGTAGCATAATTAAAGGCGTAACATTTTTAACAGCTTGTGTCTGTGTTGTTAAGCAGCGATTAGAGATTTATGACTGTCAGACTATCAATTATAAAAATAAAATAAAAACTTTGTTATTTTTATAATTGTGGTTGTATCTTAAAATATGTTTTAAGCTTTTATAAGAAATTTTCGGTAAGAATCAATTGGATCAAACTAAAGCATTAGAAAAACTAAATAAAATAAAAAAAACAAAAGGACGCTGCCTCTTCCAAGGTATGAAATTAATAATTAAAAAATTATATTGCTGGATTGTTTGAACTATAGCATAATAACAGGCATAATTTGTAAAAATATTTTGTTCATATTGTAAAATATCTCTTTAAAGCTTACATAAGACATTTTCTTTTTAAAATTTCATGAGACTGAAACTATAGCATAAGAAACGGCTTGACAATTTCGATACGAGATTTGTTAAGGTAACAAATTGTAGTTTCGATTTCCAAACAAAAAAAAAAAAAAAATTTTGTGTTTTTTTTTAAAGCCAAATTTATGCCCTCCAAAATGTGTTCATGTAACTTTGTTATCCTTGATTAATATCTGATGATACCTTTTCCGTTGTCAGTAAGTTTAAATCAAATGTCCACAACCACTACTCCCTCTTTCCTCCTTCCCATAACATATTTTCCTAAGCCAACACAACGTAATGCATGAGTAGCTTTAGATAATAATAAAAAAAAGTCACAAGTGTTGTTTTTAGATAAGACTTAGTTTTCTCATTTCTTGTTCATTTGTGTTTGGAAATGCTTAGATAGTGGCTTGCCTTTCATTGAAAAAAACAATTAAATGGTGTTGCAGTCACTTCCTAGGATTTATGATAATGCAAAAGCAATTCCAAAAATATTTTTGTTTTACTTTTTTGCCATGCCTTCAAATATCGCTCTTATTTTGTTTACTGTTCCACTATATTTGGCCTATAAAGCAACATTTCTGTCCTTAAAAGCTTCTTACTCTCACGTTAAAATTCTATTAAAACTTGGTTCGTACCCTCCTTAAAGCAAAATATTTTTGAACGAAAATAAAGTCGTTTTATTTTGATGGAACTTTTGCATTGAAATTTACTTGGACTATATAAAAAGTAAAACTCCAAAAAATCGAATGATGGAGAGTATTAAAATCCTAACATTTAAAAAAAATAAAAAATTTGTTTAAATAAAGTTAAGTTGGAAGTAAATCATTTGCTATATGTTGACATTTAAATTTAAGTATAAATTTAGGCTTAAAATCTTTGTGTCTTATTGCTTCACTATATTCACTTTAAATGTTTTTCTTCACCATTGGTGTGGTCTAAGTCTTATTGTAATGAAGTTGTAAGTTACAACTTGTAACTTTTTTTTTTATAAAATTATTATATTTTTTTCGAATTCTAAATTAAAATGATTATTCACCCAAAAAAATATATAGGTTAATCTAACCAATTTCATTGGTTGGAATTGCACTAACCTAGAAAAAACAGTTAAAATAACTGATGCGAATTGTAAAATGGAATTTAACCAAAAATGTTGTTAAAGTACAACTTTTATGGTTGGGCAACATAAAAAAACTGTAAAACTGACCATGAGTTACAGTAGCTTTACAATAATATTTGTAGAATAACAATTTGCTTGTAATAATACAATTGTAATAGTAAAGATACAACAAAATGAGGTAACTTTACAACAATAGTTGTAAAATAGCAGTTTTTACAGTAATGTTACTATTAAATTTGTAAAAGAATAATTTTTTGTAATAATACTATTTTAATAGTAAAATTACTATAATATTTCTGTCTTAACTTTTTTCTTTTTCTTTTCCCCATCCCTTTCTCTATTAAAAGATATTTTTTAGTTCATTTTAATTTATTGGAAATAATATAATCTATATAAATAAAAATCAATGTTGTTCGTTGGTCATCGCATCAGTTGAGAACGGCTGGACCGATTTTGGTGATTATATCTTTATAATGATCGTCGTGATCCAACTTAGGTTTTTACGGTTTTAATTTTGCCCCGCCTACTTCTAGGCCTACCTTTTGATATCAGAAAACGGCTCCATCGATTTGAATAATTTTTTTTTTTCAAATGTTTGTATTAATCCATTTTAATTCTTCATCGAGAGAAAAATTTGCCACTCCTACTTTTACGTCCACTTTTTTCTGTTTATCTCTAAGTACTGGAGAAATACCTATATATATCCAAAAGAGATGGAACAGTCAGAGTACTCATTAGTATTGAGTCAGTACTCAAATTTGTTGAATTGTTTGATACATTCGTACTTGTGGAAACAATATCAGAACAGCCCTAGAATAAGTATAATACATAAAGTTTTAATAATTTTTTTTTTATTATCTATATTTATTTTTATGACACTTATACTCACATTGTAATTTTTCTAGCATGTATCCAAAATTCCATTCGTCCAACAATTTATAAAGGTCATCTTCTTGACTAAAAAGAGAACAAGTTGATGAAAAGGATTCCTGCTTTTCTTCTTTATCACTTAGCATTTTACCAATTTCAGAAAACATTAACTTTATACACATCTTTTTAGTTCAATAATTTATTGTAAAATGAAAATTTTTTAAGGAAAAATGTTATACAAATTATGTATGTATGCATGACAGAAAAGAAAATGTATGGTAGTAAAATAGTTGGACAATCCTTTTTGTAACTTTACCTCTTAAAATTGTAAGTATTTGTTTATTATTTTAACCTCGGGGGTAGGTAAAATTAAACAATTAAATTTGTGGAAATAGATAAAATAACAATTTCTAATAGATATTTTTAACTACATTAGCATGATTATTTTAACTGTCATAATTTGTTTAAAAAGCTTTCATATTTCATATCGAGGTTGTACTACAAATGTTCTATGGTTATTTTAACCCATACAATTTGTAAATTAAAAAAAAAAATACAATAACAATTTACATTGTAGGTATTGTTACTATTAGAAAAGGTTGTTTTTACTTGGTTAAATTGTTTGTTTATAAAAATTTCAAAAACAAATTACATTAGTAGTTCGCTTACTGTTGTGATTTGGTAGATGTAACCAATTAAAAAGTTGTAATCTAAAAAATATCAACAACAATTTACATTGACAATTTTTTAACAACCAAAATTGGTTAGATTAACCTGTGATATTTTTTTGAGTGTTGGATCTATATTATATGACATTATATGTATGACATTCCAGTAGATTGTGCTTTAAATAGTAATATAAAAATATCAATATGTATAATACAAAGAACTCTTATGAGACCTTTCGTAGCTGGATCGAAAACTAGTTCAGTGCTGCTAGTGTTGCATATATTCCTTAACGGATGTTACTTCTCATAAGAATATCAGTATTAGGATCTTAAGCTATTGTAACTTTTTTAGTAAGAAAAATATGATATAATAGAAGATCTTGTAAGTTCCTCTGTTAT
The DNA here is from genome assembly GCA_963576795.1 of Metopia argyrocephala. Taxonomy (NCBI): domain Eukaryota; kingdom Metazoa; phylum Arthropoda; class Insecta; order Diptera; family Sarcophagidae; genus Metopia; species Metopia argyrocephala. Next base: position 203,547,417 of record OY756208.1, on the reverse strand, counting down.
TCATAAAAGACTGTTTTTCTAAGTAAAAATCTTTTGTGGAATATATTTTTCCAGAAAAATGAAGTCTCAATAAATAAATTCAAATTCAGAAATTCAATGTATATTTCCACAATATGTCGACAATTTGTTTCTATAAAAATTTATTATGATTTTCATATATAATAACAACACAAAAATTCTATGAAATCCCAATTGTTTACAGTTATTTTTCATCACGAATTTCAAAATATTTTAAAGTTGTCTGAACTAAATTTGTTTTTTATTGTTTTCTCTGAGAGCTTTAAATAATAAAAAGAAGTGACAGTTTCAAGTATTTTGTTTGCACATACTCAAGCTCAAATATTTAAACAATTGTATTAGACATTAATTTTCTTATAACGTTTTAACGAAATGTACAAGCAATTAATACCATAAGTGTAACAAATATGAATATTAAAAATAAAATATTTAAAAAAAGTTATTTTAAAATGCTATATACAAAACACACAATTATCAAAAATAAAAAGAAACAATAAAATACTTAAAAAAAAATATATTATTTAGTGCCTAAATGTATGCCTTATAAAAATAACATTTAAAAAAATGAAACATTCTCAGTCACTATGGCAATCTACAGAAAATATACTTCAAAACAAAAGCAATACTAAGCAAAAAAAAAAAAAAAAACAAAAACATAAAACAATAAAAACAAACGCCCTAAAATATGCCAATAAAAATCTCAAATTTTTTAATGTGACAGTGTATTTGCAAATTTTAGAAGTACGTACTCGTAAACATATATGTTTTCTTTAAATACTTAAAATTTCAGCTAAATGTCAATGGCATCCTTAAATATCCTTACCATAAATGTTTTTAAGGTTTAAATATTTTTGTTATTTTTTGCCACTCAATTAATATAAATTTTTTGTGTTATTTATGTCGGCCTTCTCTTTTCTTTTATTGCATTGACATTTAATATATTTTTATATAACAGAGTGGTTTATTTTTGTCTGGCATTTTAATGCAAATTCTTTTATTTGCCTTAAAGTATGCTATAAGAAAAAAATTAAGCTATTTAATTGTGCATTAAGAAAATATTTTTTTTGTTTTCTTAATTTACAATTTTTTAAATTGTTTAATTGTAGAAAAATATTTTACTTGCCCACTATACCAAAATATTTGATAATAATATTATTTTAGAACATTTGGCAAGTATTTCTCTGATAAAATACCGAAACGATAAAGAACTAATAAAGTTCATCTGTAGCTCAGCTTGTGGCAGGAAATATTTCGAAGGTTCGTTTAAAATATTAATAAAAAAACTATTAAACATATTAAAAACGAATCATAAAGGATGTATTTAGTGAATCTGTATAGCTATACAAGGAAAAAGTTGTCTTTTTTATATTTTTAAATATTTTTGCATATCTCCTTTTATTCATATATAGGTATAGTCATAATTTATTTTTCCTCCTCTGCTAGATTTGAACATGGTTCTTTTTTTTTGGATTTATTGAATTTCAACTTTAAATACATTTTGCTCATTTAATACGTACTTTCGCAAAAGTTTCGTGTTCTTTAGGAACAATTTATCCAGAAAGTATTATTTTCCGCTCTAAAAAAATTAAGAAAGAAGCTTCGATAAAGACAAGATCCAGAAGTTATTATTGAAATATGGGCGACATAGAAGCTAATATAAATTTTTGATGCCATGATTTTTAGCAATATATAAGTACATGAAAAATAATCGAAAATTTTGTCAGGAATGTTAGTTTCCTGAACATTCTACTTTCGAGAATTATTTGTTTTAGTGAATATTTATTAATTTCGAAACTGAGGTCCAGCGGGCAGTTTATTGTCTTTAAAATATGCTTTATTTATTTGGGTGTAATAATCCTATGTGTTACCCTTTTATAAATTAATACGCAAACTAGAGAAAATAACGAACAAACTGAATTTTATATTTACAGTGCTTATACGTATCAGAGTTGGGTTTATTGCATTGGATTTAATTTTCCACTAAATTTAGTGGTAGTGGTAAAAATAGTGCATTATCGCATTATCGCCTCTTCATTTATTGCACTAAATTTCCACTACCACTAAATTTGTTTTATTCAATGCACTAAATTTCCACTACCACTAAAATGGTTTTATTTAGTGGTTATTATTTTCATCGGCATTTAGTGGTGGCTGGAATATTGCTGCATTAATACTAAGTCGTTTAGTGGTAGTGGAAGCGATAATGCATTATAAATTCAATGTAATAAACCTAACTCTGATACGTATAAAGATGTATAAAGAACCTCAGTAAATTAGGCTCTTACAATTTGTAGGAATTTCTCCTTTGGTACATATTCCCTGAAATCTGAATATGTGAGATTCGAAACAAATTAAAACTGTAAAAATTTGCATACATTTGTTAAAAAAAAACTGTATAAAAATTCTTTAGTCTATTTTATAATTAAAACATAAATAAACCTAAAAAAATAGCCTCAATGTAAACAATAATTTTTAACGATTTATAATTAAATGTTTCCCTGCCAATTTATCAAAAAATAAAATGAAACGAAAACCAGAAAAAACCCCTTTTTAGAAATGCCACAATTAACCTTTTTGTTGTAGCTTAAAGGCATTCTATTCCTTTTTCTGAGAGAAAAGGGTTGCTCATTGTATGACTACTTAACATTAAAACATTAGCCTGCTGTTGGCCATATGTGAGTGAGTATTTATGAGATCATGTTTTTTCTAGTTGTATGTGTTTTATGTTTTCCTAACTGCTCCGTTATTCATTCACTCATTCATTGTAAAGTTACAAATGCAAGCAATAGCAGCATATTTTTAAAGCACAATGAAAAGATTTTCTAAACAAAAGTAGGGCAGGAAAAAGGCAAAGTACGAATGAAAGAGAGAGAGCGAGGGACTGTGCGGGAGGCACCGTTTGTATTTAACATGCGACTAACACAAATAATAAATTATACAGTCATAGAAAGCATAGACAGGCACTTATACATATACAGTTACTTGTAAAATGAGAAGAGTAAGGTTTTGTCTATTTATGCTTAATAACACTAACACACACACACAAACTAGAATTTGTTTAAACTTTAATAGAATAAGGTTTTTTTATGCTATAAAACAAATGAATATGTGCTCTGTAATTAATCAAAGAATTAAAGAAGCAAAAAAGAAAGGCAAAAGCAGTGTCGTCAGGTTATGCGATTTATTTTCAAATTAGTAATTTTTTCTGTCATAATATCCCCACTAACATATGGGGATGGGAATTTTATTGGCAAAAATATGTATGAATATATTGTAACATACCATTGGTCAAATAAAATAAAATAAACAAAGTTTCGGAGAAATTTTGGAGATAAAAATTACGAAATTGGGAATAAAAATTCAAAGCGTTTAACAACCCTGAGGCAGTCAGTGTAAGAGTGTGTGTGAAAGTAGATATAATGCTTATGGTCATGTCAAATAAATCTTTAGGACATTAATGGCTGTTTATCAGTTAAGGCTAATAATTGTTGTTGTCTACTTTAAGGCGCAGTTTTTATTTATGTTTCAATGTGGTTTTAAAAATATACGTGGAAGAAAAAAAGCATATCAGATAACATTGAAAATTATGTAAGTAAATAATATGCCCAAACGCTTTAAGTCGTAAAAATATGTTCCAAAATATATAAAAATTAAAATATTTGTATTATTTTTCTTGACCTTTTTATTAATAATAATAATAAAATTAAAAAAAAGAAGTATACGTTTTAATGGAACTAAAAAGTCATGGAATATATATATATATAACTTTATGTTTTATTTATAAATTTCATTAAATAAATACCACTTGTAAAGTGTTATGTCCACATTTATCCCTGTAAAGTTGGCGGAGTTTTGCAGTATGAATTTAAGAAAACTAAATTTTCATTGACGAAATACTACAACTTATTAGAATTTTTTTTTTCAAACAACAAAAAAATTTTAATTAAATTAAATAACAAGTTATTTTTAACTTTAACAATTTAACAATTTATATTCAACAATACAATAAACTTACATATAGTTTATTCTATATTATTCTCAAATTAAAATTAAATAGTGATAGGAGTCAAAATTTGATGGTAACAGTTTTACTCTTTTTGTTAAGACGTAGTAAATTTAAAAAGTCAAGAACCTACTTACCCGCCCTCGTGTAACTTTTTTTTCCTTTAAAGCCAGAACTCAGTGGACGGCCCATACTCATGCAGTACATTGTGCTGGTCTATTAAAATATGTTATGGGAGGGGGGAAAGAAGGAATTGTGCTTGTAGGCATTTAATTTAAACTTACCGATGTCGTAACTGACAGGAAAAATATTCTCTGGAGGCCTGCTCCACAAATGAGCGGTAAGATGAATAACGAATTTTCTCTATAATGCATAGTGCGATTTTGCTTCGCAGAAAAATTTTTGATATACTTCTTAAATGTTCGATTGGTTGGTTTAAAAACCGATTATAAATTTACGACTATAATAAAAGGTGTGGGTATTCATTAAAATTTTAGTACAATATAGCCTATATGTGTTTAATTCAAGGGCAGTACAAAATGTTCTTAGTCTGACAAAGTTATGGCGGTTTTAACGGCAAAAATCTGAGTATAATGGATACTTCTATTCAACTCATATTCAATTTAATTCCCTTTTAAAAATAGGCGCTTCGTTGATTATTTTGTAATGGAAAAATTGGAAATTAGAGGTGTGGTTTAAATAAAATAGGTTTACTAAAGCAAGAAATGGCTAATGATATGGTGAAAGTGCATCCTCATAAGCAAGAGTAAAAAATTGGGCTGCAGTCGTCAATATATTAAAGTCATCCACTAAAATGGATGTCAAGAAACTGTATTAGAAGATCGGCGGATGAAACTGCATGACGGAGTACGCCTTTATGTTGCATCAAGAATTATTGATGAAAATGCTTTGTGCAATTAGGGTGACGCAATTATTAAGAGTTGACCAAAAACGTATGCGAATGAAAACTTTGCAAGTTTGTTCTAGTCGATATAAACGAATGAAAGACGATTTTAAGCATAGTTTCATAACTATATATAAAACTAGGATTTATCATTATGCACCAGATGCAAAAGATCAATCCAATGTTGTGCCAAAAAATGAATTAAAGCTGGTTTAAGTGCACTAAAGAAGGCAAAACAGTTCAATCGACTGGTAATATCATGTCAAAGGCGTTCAATGAGAATTATATTGAAACCTTTTGGATCAATTGAATTAAAAATTTTAGAAAGACGAACTGGTTTAAAACATAAAAATTATTTTTTTATCAAGGCAACGTAGCCCCTCACAAGAGTGGTTAAATAATGGCGAAATTCTATGAATTGGAGTAATAATTACTTTATTCTAATGAATTAGCTTCGTCTAACTTCTACCTGTTTTGAAATCAAAAAAGACCTTGCTGGCTGGCATATTGAATAATGATGCAATGGCGGCTGTAAAGGGTTATTTTGAGAACTTTAAAAAAAAATTTTAAATTTAGAATTGCTAGAAAAACATCGGACTAAGTGTACTGAAGTTCCAAGAGATTATGTTAAAAAATTATGGTAATTTTAATAATCTACCTTTTGTTTTTTATTGTTAGGCTAAGAACATTCCTAATATCCTTGTATTAGATTCTCTGGTGATCTCTTAACGAGTACAGACGTGTTTTTTTGCGACCGCATGTTAATTAGTGTGATTAGTAATAGGTGGATTTTTGATAGAGGAAATTTGAATATTTGTAATAGGTACCTATTACGAATTTTTATTTCTTTTCTATATTAGTTTTGTGAATTGTAATAAGTGGAAAGTGGATAGCACTGAAACTTATTACCTCCGTATGGAGACGTCAGGGTCGGTGCCCACTTTAAGTGGAGCCCCTTTGACGATGGAGCCTATCTTTGAAGGCCGTAGTGGTGGAGTTGGGTCTTTCGGAAACACCGAAAAGTGGTTTGCGGAAGCCTTAGCCCAGCTTAAGGAGGGACTGTCAGGAATGAGGTCCATTATTAAGGAGATGGAGGCAGCTGTTAAAAAGCAGCCAAATGTTAGCAGGTCAATTAAAGACTCTCTTCCAAAACTGGAAGAGAATATTGAAAAACTGCAGTGGCTCACCATGAGCTATGCGAAACCGCAACGTCCGGATTACGTAGCTGCTCCCGGATGTCTCACCAAGGAAGGTGGGAAGAGGAGGGCAGGTAGTCCACCATTAGTGGAGGCGCAGAAGAGTGCAAAAAAGGCGAGAGCGGGCGGGGTCTCCTCCAAACCGGAGACTAACAACGGTGCACCCGCGACAAGAGCAGCATCTCAAAATGCTGCCTCTTCAAAGGTGGCCCAAACCCCCGCCGGGAAAAAGCGCAACTGCGCTCAGGGAAAAGGTGCTCCTCAGGGTACCGCTCCATCTAATGAGGATGGGTCGGGTGCTAAGAGGGGCAATACGCAGAAGAGGAAGCGTGGTGGCGAAAAGCCAGAAGCGATTCTTTTAAAACCGGCAGCTGGTAAGACCTACGCGGAAGTGCTTAGTGCCGTCCGATCGCAGGTCAAACCGGAAGCCTGTGGAGTGGCTGTTAGGTCAATACGGAAGACCAAGGCGGGAGAGCTCCTTGTGGAGCTGAAAAAGTCCTCCACTGACGGAAGAAACGCTTTTAAACAGGCGTTAGAAAAGGCAGCGGGCGAGACGAGTGTAGTCAAAGAACTGGTCCCTATGAGTAAGATAGAGATCAGAGATCTCGACGAGTGCACCTCTGTGGAGGAGGTGGAAGTTGCTCTACAAGACATTCTTGTAGAATACAAGGGTGTTCTGGAGGTGTTTCTGGCCAAGCCCAACATAAGGGGGCAACACATGGCCATCGTTAAGATGGAGGCGAAAGCTGCCAAGGTTCTCCTACAAAGGAGGACAGTGAAACTCGGCTGGGTCAACTGCAGAATACGCGGTAGAGTGGACGTCTCCAGGTGCTTTAAGTGCCTGGGATACGGTCACCTTAGTGGAAACTGCAGCGGACCTGACCGAGGCAATATGTGTTTCCTGTGCGGGGTAGAGGGGCACAAGGCAAAAGACTGCAAGTCCCAGCCGACATGCTACCTATGCTCCGACATAGGGGAAAATGGCCGCAAACATATTGCAGGTTCGGGCGCTTGCGGAGTATTCCGCAAGGCATTAGAAGATGCTAAGCGGACAATATGAGGGTCATCCTACAGGCCAACATGCACCGCAGCAGAACTGCTCACGACCTGATGGGGCAGATCCGTCTCGAGAAACAAGCTGATCTTATTTTGATCAGTGAGCAGTACCGAGACGGATGTGCGCCTACGTGGTTTAGGGACAACCTCGGTACAGCGGCGATATGGATCCCGGACCCGAGACGCTTCTGTGTTTCGGCCCATGGCTCTGGAGATGGTTTCGTTTGGGTGAGAAGCGGCTTGGTGACTTACTTTAGCTGCTATCTTACTCCAAACGAGGGTATTTCGGACTTCCAAACCAAGTTAGACGACTTGGAGGATGTCTTACGGAGCATGGGAGGTCATCTGGTAGTGGCTGGAGACTTCAATGCAAAAGCAGTAGAGTGGGGCGAGATTAGAACCGATTCGAGAGGTGGGCGAATTTTGGACTTTATGTCCAGGACGGGGTTGGTTGTATTAAATAACGGCTCCGTGCCCACCTTTCGAAGATCTGGCCAAAGGGGGACCATTATCGATCTCACTCTGGCAACTGAAAACCTAGCGGCACTCGTGCAGGAATGGCAGGTGATCGAGGACTTTACGGCCAGCGATCACCAGTATATCACATTCCGTGTGCGTGATATTGCGCCAGCTCGGTCCATCCAACATCATGGACCAGCTAGGTGGAATGCCGCTAGGATGGACGTTGAAGCTTTGTCTCTAGCCCTAGAACGGGGACGTATGACCACAGAGGGGATCCGTAATGATCTCCCGCCTGTGGAGAGGGCTGATGTACTTGTGGACTCAACCATGAGTCTTATACATCAGGCCTGTCAAAGCGCTGTACCGAGGAGGGGTCCGAACGAAGGGAGAAGTCCTGCTTACTGGTGGACGACCGAAATTGCGGATCTGAGGCGTGTTTGTCTCCGTCGTAGACGGCTGGCTCAACGCGCTAATGGAAACGCAGATGACGCAGCCCGTAAAGCCGAAGAGTATAAGGCGGCGAAAAAAGATCTTCGCCGCGCCATCCAAAGAAGTAAGCGCCGATGCTGGAAGGACTTAACGGAGGACCTAAATAGGGATCCATGGGGGTTGGGCTATAAAATAGTGCTCCGCAAATTGAGGGCGTTTAAGCCAAACGCTTCTCTGAATGCGGATACTATTCGGCCCATAGTGGAAGCCCTTTTTCCGGATCATCCAGTGGTCGATAGAACATCGATCATGGACGAAACGGAAATACCGCCTTTCACCTTGGAGGAACTGGAGTGTGCCTCTCGTTGTTTGCGCAGCGGGAAGGCACCAGGTCCTGATGGTCTACCAGCAGAGGTGCTGAAAGCCGTGTCACGGAGTCATCCAGAGCTCTTGCTCAATATGTACAACGCCTGTCTAAAGGCCGGGGTGTTTCCCTCCCGCTGGAAGATGGCTAAACTTGTGCTTATTGACAAGGGCAAGGGACCAGTCGGCGCTCCTGGGTCATACAGACCACTATGCCTGCTTGATAACGCGGGTAAACTCCTGGAGAAGCTTCTTCGCCCACGTCTGCAGGCTGCAGTAGTAGCGGCAGGCGACCTCTCCGAAAGACAGTACGGCTTTCGAAGGGGCAGGTCGACTGTGGCGGCTATCCAGGAGGTAGTTAATGCAGGTAGGAGCACGGAACGTGGAAACCACTTTTCACGTCCCGTATGTTTGCTGGTCACACTGGATGTGAAAAACGCTTTTAACTCTGTCCGCTGGCAGGATGCGTTATACGCGATGGAGAGAGATTTCAGGCTCCCAGGGTACCTCCTGCGTATCATGGGAGATTACCTGAAAGATCGATCCATACTCTATGACACGGAGGATGGCCGAGAGACGAAAGTCTTATCGGCAGGGGCGGCCCAGGGATCTATACTGGGACCCGACATATGGAACTATACATATGACGGGATTCTACGTATGGAGATGCCCGAAGGGACATTCCTGGTTGGTTACGCGGATGACATCGCGGCAGTTATTATTGCCAAAGATGTTGATGCGGCCCAACTGCGACTCAACCAGGTTATGCGTCGAGTTACTCTCTGGCTGAGTGACCACGGGTTGGAGTTGGCACTGACTAAGACCGAGATAGTGCTTCTTACTAAGAAGCGCATCCCGCTCATTAGAAGCATGCAGGTAGGAGAGGTTACAGTCCAGACGAAGAACGCCGTTCGCTACCTGGGGGTTAGTTTGGATAACAGACTAACCTTCTGGAGCGAAATATCCAGCAGAGCAGACAAAGCGGCCTCAGTAGTGACGTTGTTGAGCAGGGTAATGGCCAACATTGGGGGCCCTCTTCCCTGTAAAAGACGTTTGCTGCTGAGCACCGCCGAGTCTGTGATGTTGTATGGAGCTGAAGTCTGGGCTGATGCGCTCACGGTCGAAAAGTACCGAAAGCGCATGGCGGCAGTGCAACGGAGAGCAGCGCTCCGCATTGCGTGCTCCTACCGCACGGTATCGGAGCCGGCTGTCTTGGTGGTCGCCGGGGTCATACCCATTGACCTCCTCGCCAGGGAGCGACAATTCGTCCACCAACACAAGGGCGAAATTGGAAAAGAAGGCGCACAATCTGTAGCAAGGTCTCAGTCCCTCCGTGACTGGCAGTTACGGTGGGATACTGAGACACGCGGAAGGTGGACTTACGCCCTTGTCCCTCAAGTGGACGCTTGGCTAAATCGTCAGCACGGTGAGGTAGATTACTACCTCACGCAGTTGCTGACGGGCCATGGGCACTTTCGGTCTTTCCTGTTTAAAATAGGAAAGGCCGTAAGTCCCACATGCGTCTACTGTGGAGCACAATCCGACTCCGCTTTCCACACTTTCTTTGAGTGTGAGAAGTGGATGTTGGAGAGGCGTGCACTGAAGAGGGATCTTGGCATCTTGACTCCCAATACCATCATGGGAGTCATGTTAGGAAACCTTGCTGCATGGAGTAGGATCGCCTTTTTTGCGAGGGGGATTCTTCGTCGGAAGGAGAGAGACCTGGCAAGGTCGACAGAGCCGTAGGGTCCAACTGGACCGGCATATAAGGCTCCATCCTGAAGTAATGTCATAAATTGACGGTTCCAGGATGGAGCCTGGTGATATAGAGAGGGGTTTTAGCCGGTAGGCACGCAATAACTGCGTGGAGTCCGGCACGACGGGTGGCAAAAACCACCTAAGTGCGTAAATGCATTTCCCCTCTCACCAAAAAAAAAAAAAAAAAAAATATCCTTGTATTGTATACTAATGTATGTATAAGTAAAAAAGAAAAACTTTATTTTTAAATGAGTGAATAAAAAATTCAGTTCAAATATAAATTATTTCCATTGCTTTGCTTTTATTTAATATCTCCTTCTAATTTTATGAATATTTCATTTTTTGTGTAGCTCTTAACAATAAAAGGAGTTGCCTTATCTCACTTCAGTGCTGTAGATGTCTCGAACGCACTTAAACTCAACGGAATAGCCAATATTTATGAAAAGCAAAAAACAAAAAAAGTAATAATATTTTTTCTTAAATTTAGTGACATTCTTATTGTGCCAACTTTATTAAAGCACTATGAGTCGGTTATTTAAGTAAATTAAAATAAAATGTAATATTTATTTTTAATATACAGATACCCCAGTGGTCTAGTGGTTCGTGTGCTAGATTACTAGTGAACTTATGGCCTTTGTTACTCTCCTCGTTATCATTAATTACAATACAATTTAATAATATAGAAAATAAATAAATAAATATGCTTAATATTAAATAACACTTTTTAAGGACTAATACGTAGTAGTAGAAATAATGCATTAGAAATAAAAGCATTACACTGGATTCCAATGCTACCACCCCTAGTGAAACTGTATGTAGTTTTAAACAATAATGCCGCAGATTCACAGTGTTTAATAAGTTAACTAAAGTGGTTTCGTTAACGTTAACTCAACCATAGCCTTTGTTTTGAATCTAGTTAAACCTTTATTTATCATTAGATATCTTATAAACTGCGGTCACAGTTGGCAAAATATTGGTTTGGCATCTTTCTTTCCAATGTGACCGTAGATTTAGTTAACTAATAATAAACAAAGGTTAAACTAAGTTTATGCAAAAGGTTTAAATAATATAGCGTTAACTAAACCATTTCAGCTAGCTTACTAAACACTGTGAATCTGTTTAAGGTAGTAAGCAAATCAGAATGCTTGTTCACAAGCAAATCAGCTCGGAAAGTAGCTAATCTTCCACTAAATGAATGCTTTTGATAAAATTTAATGTTTTCTGATGGATTCTAATATTTCAATAAAAACAGTTATAATAACTATTCATTCTTATTGGGAAATTTAAAAAAAGGCAATTGCTTAAAATATTTTTTTTTATAAAATTTATTCACAATTAATATAATATTTTTTAAATATGTTTTTCAAAAAAAAAAAAAAAAGGTAAATAATAACAACAGCTGTATTGAGTTTCAAAAAGAATTAGAAAAAGAACACAGTATAAGTGGGAGTTGGGTAGTTTTTTATTATTTACTTTATGTTTTTTTAAGCATCAGATAAAAAATATTCTTTTCTTTCTTTGTTAAATAACAAGCCATAGTGTTTTGATTATACGAAAGAATTTCTTGTCAAAACTCATTATCTTTTTGTGTGGCTGTTTATGTTTAAATGTTATGTTCTTTTCCTTTCTTATCTTGTTGTTTTCATCCATTTTCTTTAACATTCTTTTATTTATTCATTACAGACCTTGTGACCGTAATCTGCGAGATGTTGAATTGATATCCTGTCGTCTGAGACGCGTGGAGCCATTATGTCGTCTTCCTGGCTCAGCATTGCAGCAATTGGCCATGTGCGGTTTCTATGAAGATCTTGAAAAAGGCGTTACACGTAAGTATGAGTAGCACAAACCACAAAATGAAAATAAAAAATAAAAATGAGTGAATGAATAAATAAGTAAATGAGTAAATAACCCATCATACACCCACAGTGTGCCTCCACCAGTATAAGTGCTGAATGGCAAAATTTTTGCAAAAATAATATTTTTAAAACAATATAAAAAGAAAAAAATGTTTAAACAAACAAAAAAAAAGAAATGTTATTATTATTGAAAAAGCTTTATTCTAACAATTTTTTACTCGTAATGGTTTTCTTTCAATTTTTTTTTAATATTTGTTGGTAAATTTGTTTTAATTTTTTTTTACTTGGCTTACTGCCTAAATGTATGCTAAGAGTTTTTGTGTTTAAATGCGTACTTTTTTCGTATTTTATTTACAGTTTTTCGTGCCGGCGAACAAGGTCGTTTTTGGTATGCTGTCTTAGGTGGCTCTTTAGAAGTACGCTATCATGCCACTGACGCCGATGGAAAGGTTAGTAAAAAAAAAGCAAAAAAGTTACTAATAGTTGTTGTAGTTAAAAGTGGCAACATTTTAATGCTGCTTTTTTTATTATGCCAAAAATATGCATTGGCTTTTCTATGGCTATTGTTTCTTTTCGTTTTTCAAAGTTGATGCTGCTCAAATCTTATGAAAATAATAAATATTTAATGAGTTTTGTTCTGATAGTTTTCTATATTTTATCAGCTCTTACAGTTCTTGTTTTTGCAAGATAAAGTGTAATTTCATAAATTGCTTTCTAAGTTATTTTAAAGAAACTTAGTTACGAAACCAAAATATATAAAAGGAAGAGGTTATACGAAAATTATGAAAAAAAAACATGAACAAATTATTTCAACAATTTGTAATAAGAATTGAATGCAATTTCTAAGGCTTATATTATTGCTTAAAAGCTTTAAAAATTTAATAGCGACCACGAAGCCTAGGATTTGATCTCTTTATTAATGTTTTATGAGTAAATTTAAAAAAAAATGTAAAAAAATTCATTTTTTATAAAATATTTTCGGAAAAAACAACATATGCATTTTCCTTTAATCCAAATTTTGTAAAACTATAAAAATTGTGATTTGAACTAAATTTTTTACCATTCATAAACTTTGTTAAAGCAGATAGCGCAAGTTTAAAGTACTAAATTTTAAAAGTAATGGCATTACTATGTTGTACCCTTCGGTGAGAGTCTTTTTAAATTTTACTGGTGTATTCATCAAAAATGAAATGATTTATTAATTCATTATTAAACAAGTATTGCATAGAATTTCGTCAAATAAACCCTTAATAAACGTATTCTAGTTCTTATGAAATATGACGGTTAAAATTTAAATTAGAAGTTGAAAACATTGTGATTGGTTTAGCTTTTTATGAGCTAAATTTAGTCTAATTTTTCTTGACTTAGCTTGAAATCATGTCATGTCTTCCTATCCTATCTTGTTCGTATTTGCAATCAAAATATATTAAAACTTGACTCGTGTGCGGTAACTGTATAAAATAAAACCATATTTATTGTGGCAGAACATCCGTTGAAAGAATTTCATATGAAATAGTGAGATAATATTCATTATATCACCACAAAACTCTTACTTTCACATGAAATTCCTTCAAGTTATGTTCGGTGCTTTATATACATATGTCAATACATATTAGATTTGTAGTTTTCTTTCCATATGGTTTTTATTGTCTTGGTTTCTCTACATCGTCATATAATAACAAAGAGTGGTTAAATTTTAAGGGCCGAAGTTGATTTTGAATAAAACACAAACTATTTTCGATGACGCTGAAGCATAATTGAGATTCTATGCCGTTAATGTGTCGAATTATCTCATCCTTTAGCTCTTGAATTATTTCTGGCCTATCGACATATACATTTTCTTTCAAATAAGCCCAAAGAAAGAAGTCCAACTGTGTCAAATCACAAGATCTTGGCGGCCAATTAACATGGCCACCATGTGAAGTAACACGACCATTGAATTTGTCGCGCAAAAGAGTAATTGTTTCGTTAGCTGTATGGCAAGTAAAACCGTCCTGTAGAAACACATATCGTCCACATCATAATCAATGACGAGAGTGAGAGGTGCAATTGTTGGGCACGACGACGAGTTGAGGTGGATAGCTCTTCAGCAACTGTCGCGAACAGCAGTAATATTTTCTGCGCTACGAACTTTACGATCACGCTCTAGTGTTTTTTTAAATCTCCTACAGACTCGGTTTGCGCAAATTTTTGCACGATTTTTCCCATTGTATGCGAAGTGCACGATATGCAATTTGATTTGAACGTCCATTTTCATAATAAGCCTGAATAACTTAAACATGTTACTCGATTGTGTATCCTTCCATGGTTCAAATTGAGTTAGTCTGAAATTGAGAAATGTCAATTTGTGGTTTATATTCAACATCGGCCCTTAAAATTTTACCACCCGATGTAAGGTGGTGGCAAGGTACAACAATTAAAAAATATCATGATGTTTTGATTTTGCTTTTGATGCGGGTAGTGCCAAAAAGAGCAGGTATCGTGACATTCATTAAGCGCTTCTTATCTTTAAATTTGAATAAAACAAAGTGTGTGTATGTGAGACACCATAAAATTTTTTTATTCAATTAAAAGACCAATTGCCGCCATAATGTGTAGATTTTATCATTGTTTAAATGATGCAACAGTATTGCCCTAGTTTTCATGATTCTAGGGCATAAATAAAGCTGAATCTGCTAAATAGCAGGGGTTATACTCGCTTTAAGAACCGCTGTAATTTGTGGGTTATGCCTATACACCTGCTAGTTAAGAAAACTGCACAAGAAGAAGTCTTTAAAACAGCACGAATATAATTTGCATCACCAATACTCACGACGATTATACCTACAGAATATTCAATCTGGTGTTAGCTGTATAGCGGAATCTTTTGGACAGTCTAATGTATAAAGGCTATAGTTTTAGGAGATCTTATGTTTCGTAATAATAGCAGTTTATCGTCCAATTCTTAAAAAAAAATCTCAAAGAACATCTTGTCAAAAAAAGGACTGCTCTTTAAAAAAAGGACGAATGGTCACCAAATATTTGACTGGTTTTGACAAACGGGATTGCAGAACTAGCAACTGTTAGAGGTCTTCTTGGTTTTTTCATAGGCAAGCGTTTCTGCGTCTTCCACATGCTTGATGTTATCAACTTAGTTAACAAAGAAAGAAACAAGCCTATTTTTATAAGACGTAAGTACTTGCGAGTACAAACCAAAACAAATTCTATCAGGCAGAAAAACAAAAAATCAAGTGAATAAATTATAATTGAAGTGTTAAATAAAACACAAAAATGTAATAATTTTACGATGCTTCTAAGAGAATATAAAGCCATTCATACATGTACTTATGTATGTATTTCAATGTACGAGTATGTATTTCAATATATAAAAATGTCAGTTTTTATGAATATGTCCTTGACTTAGAACTACAAATATTACAAATAAATTTTTTATTTGTTTTTATTTCAGTTGTGGGTTCATATCAGTGTTCGAAAATAAACTGTACATTATTATATGTACGGTTCACAAATCCAAGAACGGTATTTATTTTTTTAGTGTTTGTGTATTTCTACACAACCAGAATAAGTCGTTCTGTTTTTTGTTTTAAAACAGTACAGTTTTAGTGTTTGTATACATTTTGGTTTAGTGATCTTGGGTTATTTTTCCCCAAATTTCAAAATATTTTCTTTTTTTGCATTTTTTATCAATCAGTTTAAAATAAAAAAATTGAAAAGAATTACAACAAAAAAAAAATATTTTTCCTTTGTTTTTTTTTCTATAGGTTAAGAACAGTATATTCGTTATGTAGAAAATTCAAAAATATTATAATGTTTTTTGTTTATTTTGAATTTCCTACACAAACACTTTTAGTGTTTCTGTACTTAATATTCTACAGTACAGAACACTAAAGTACGTTTTATAAGGTAAATTTTCGAACACTGGTTCATATTTTTTTTTACTTTTCTAGAAATCAAATTATGAATAAATTATTTAGCATTTTACGACAGTTTTTATTGTTGCTGTTGCTGTTGCTGTCATTGTTGCACTCATTTTTGATGAACGCTGTCAAAGTTGTAGACAAACAGCCTTGATGACAAATATGGGTGTCAATTACACATTCACACGCAATCATTGTGAAGCGAACAAAATAAAAATAAAAATACCAACAATAACATTGTAAATGTCAATATAGAGACAAAAATTAGAACAAAAACAAAAAAAAAAAAAAAACAATTTTAAATCGTAAATATCAATGCAAAACATAACAATTTAAAATATCATATGCATCTGAATATCAGACTACAAGCATATGTTTAAAAATTATTTACTGTTATACAATTTACACGTGCCCATCTAAAAACGCGCACTTATAACAATGAGTACATGCAAAAGTAAATACATACATACATACATACATACATACATACATACATATATTTACAGATATGTACTTTTATTCATATGTACATATGTAGGGTACTTGTGAGTACTTGTAGTCATGTATTGTAAACATTTAAACAATTTCAACTATAAACAGTGAGGCACGGGGTTGTCAACTTTGTGTTTTTATTACTATTTTTAATACCTTATGTTTGTTATAAAATAGTAAAAATCCCTAGCTTAAGCTGAAAGTACGGTTTCTATGCATCAACC
Organism: Metopia argyrocephala; assembly: GCA_963576795.1. Lineage (NCBI taxonomy): Eukaryota > Metazoa > Arthropoda > Insecta > Diptera > Sarcophagidae > Metopia > Metopia argyrocephala. The sequence continues at coordinate 203,530,739 of OY756208.1, read as the reverse complement.
CGTCATACGATTTTCTCAAAAAATAGATTTAGAGTCTTTATACCTTGTAAGTTACAGAACATAAAAGAGTTTTTCTAAGCTTCACACGCGGCATACATACGACAGCTGCTTCTAGTTATGATAAATTACTTTCCATTTCTAATGCAATCGATAAATATGTTTGTATCGTGAATTATTTTAATCATATTATTATGAAATTTATAATCATGTTCAAGAAAATAAATTTATTGAATTGAATTATTTAAGAAAGTTATTTTATATAAAATTTTGTGCGTGAGTTATCGATGACTATTATCAATTAAGTGACATAGCAGGAAGAACATATTGATATTAATATAAATGAAATATAAATGCATTTCAAATACCTGAGTTTTAAGCTGGAATGCATCACACATTAGAATTACAAATTTCTTTATTTGAAAAATATAATTTATATCAGTGATATCCAAAAATCTCTTTCCCTATAACGCGTGATAGGAAAACAAATTCTGCTTACGTCGAAGTCAAATACGTACATAATAAAAAGAAATATTGTTACTCTTACTCTTTTTAGATTTAAGCTTCTCTCCAACAAAGTGCAGGGATGGATAGTGCATATTTTTTGTATCATATTTATTTAACTGAAATAATTATTCATTATTTCCCCTAAATCTATGTGACCTCGGTACTTCTTTATTTTTAATAGATCGGTCACATTTCTATCGGACAATCGATTATATACTATATTCAGAATTACGAAGGAATAATTATGTGGTTACAAACAAAAAGTAATTCGAACATTTCCATTTCTGGTAGCAGAGTCTTTTCTCTGCTTCATACACACGCGCAAGTGTGTTTATGTAGTAGTGGACATCATTGATTTATATACACCAATATCTGTTATATAAGGTCCGTTCAAGTCTTTTCTAGCAGAAGAGAGTTTTGAAACATTAAAATGATTACAAGAGAACTAAATTGACATCGTTCTTTGCTTATTGTAAAAAACTTTATTTAAAGTATTGTTTTATATAAGCCATTTACTGCAATACACACACATACATAGCTATTGTTTTCAATTCATTTCAGTCGCAGCGATTATTTTTCAAAGGTACTTTAGTCATGTACTTTAGTTGCAAAATTATTTGCAATAAAAATTGAAAAGAAATTTAATTTCGAAATATGGCAATCATAATGTCATAAAACAAATAGAAATGCAAATAAGTTTCAACAACTACAATAGAAATACCGTTTAGCGAAAACATAAAACTGTCAAACACATTCACATATTGACAGGAAACAATAAAATTTCAACAAAATTATTTAGACTGACAGAGACTCCATTTTTCTTTTTACTGTTCCAGCAATTTTAAATTTGTTGTTCGCAAAATTTCCCAAAACTGTAAAACTATGAAATTGTAATTCCCCCTTCTATATAAGGTGAACATTCGCAGTAAACAATAAAACACACGTTTTAGCTTGTCAGACACAAAAGTCTGTATATATGCCATTTATATTTCAATATAGCCACTACATTAAATATTTTAAATTAATAAATTTAATCATTAAAAAAGAGGATATTTTAAAATAATATTTTATTTTACAAAAAAACCCTTAGATGGCATTGTTATTCTGAGAAAAATCTATAGGGAATAAGATAAATGTTTTGCCCTAAATAAAAACAAAGTCCCCAGTTTGGAGATAATTTCTCCAAACTAGAGAGACTAAGTAATAAAAAGTAAATATTTTTATTACAATATTGATAAAATCATTTGAGATTGAGGTTGCTTTCAATTAAATATTTAATTACATATAAATGTGTTCGATTTTAGAATAGAGTTTTAACTAGCAGCTTCAAATAGTTCTTCTGGGGCCCTATTCTGTAATTCTCTTACGCTAAAATACAAAAATTTTGAGTTTTTAAAACTGGCTGGGCGTTAGAATATATAAAATTGAAAATTTTAGAGATAATAGGCAATATTAATACAATACGTACTCAAGAATTGCTTTAGTAGCCAAAAAGTCCTAAATCAAGCTTATAAATTTTTAGCGATAGAGCCTTAGCTTAGGAGAGTTACAAAATAAGGCGTCTGGTAGTTACTGAGTTCTTCAAGATTCCCAAGACAGGTTTTTTTTAGTTTTGTTTGAAGCGCTATGTATAAATATTAAATCAGTTTTGCTCTTTCACCTCGACTACTTTAAAACTTAATATGCTAAGGCTTAAAAAAATGTGGCGTTTATCGTATAAACCTAGCAAGGTTACACTGCAATGAATTTAACAATATTTTACAAATCTACACACACTTGGTGGCAATTGAATTCATGGCCTTGCGCTAGCAGAACAGCACCCTTAATACGTAGATGCGTTTCAGTAATAATAGATACAAAAACTTCATAGTTAAACTGTCATCATCAGCAAACCTTTCCATCAATTAATAACATCTACAATAAACCACCACTCTGACAGCTTATGCACATTAATATGCAGAGCATGAACGTCAAAAAAATATGAATTTTTTTTTTAATAAGAAAATGAACGAAAGTTACGTGAATAAATTTTTTTAGAGTAAAATCATACTTTTTTCGTTACCTTTAATGCATTTCTATATTAACAATTTTATGTATGAGTTAAAGAATGGCGAAATAAATAAAAGGAAAAATGTTAAAGAAAATAAAAGAAAATTCAAGTGAAAACTGTCAAAAATAGTTTTTTAAAAAGTTGCAAAAACTGAATTTGTTATTAAAGTAAGAGTTTTAAATTCGTAACTTAAAACTAGCAATTACAAAAAAGTTATACAGTTTTAGCAAAATTTTTAAATTTAAAACAAGAAAATTGAGTTTAAGAACTATTGTACAACAGACAGCAACAGATAATTCAACTTTTGTTGGTTGTTGTTTTTAAATGAAAATTTTGTTTAAAGTAAAATGAACACTATAAAACTAAATGGAAGAAATTACTCAGTTGAGAAATTAACAAAATTGTAGGTGAATTAAATGAAAGAAAGAAAGAAAGAAAAAACTGTCATAAAAATGTCTTTATTTTTATTTCCAGCTATAAAACAATATTAGCACATAGAGTGATGCTATCGTTGACAAATTTCAAACGGTGCAGTAAAAAGTATGTCTTGCAAAAAATTTCTCACAAAATGAACCCAAATTTTTTCAGTTAAAAACTTAAAGTTTTATTCTTTCTTTCACTATAAAAAATATTACATTGCATGCCAAACAGAAACATTTATAGTGTGCACTATTTTTATATGCCCAATTGTTAGTTTACAAACTCGATTTACATGTTCTGACTGACGAAATATTAAATGGCCGATTAATTAAAAATTTGAAAAGTTTAATTCAATTATAATTTAGAAAGAAAAAACTTTAAAAATTTGGCCCACAAATGCACATAAGCTCTAAAATTTATATATTTAAGGGGATTCCCATAAATTTGTGCAAATATAATATAATAAGAAAGTATAAAGGGTGTAAAGAGTTCAACTATATTCATATAAATACAGAATTGCCAAAAAATTTACAAATGTTATCGATAAAAAAGTGGAGTTTGTCAAAAACAAGTTAAAATATTTTACATTTACATTTTTTATATTCCACTCTTTCTAGCATTTGTTGTTTCTTTCTTTCAATTCTATAACAATTCAATACAAAAAAAAGTAGGTGTCATAGGGGCTTTACTAAAAAAGTTTTACAACTTTATGACAATACAACATAATAAAACACTTTGTGAGTATCCCAATTATATTAAAGAAACTAATGTGCGTTTGTTTAAAGTCTTTAAACACATAAAAATCTGAGTCTATTTTTTCTACATTTTCACAGTGTCTCTTTGTATATTTTGAAGGAACAATAGAAAATAACCGTAGGCTACATAAATTTAAAAAATACAACATTCATAGTAAATAAATAGTTTATTGTTTGTCTATTTAAATGGGGGAGTCGTCGTATAACGGTTACAGAGCTCGCACAGAAATTCAAACGACTGAGGTTCAAATCCCAGAGAAGGAGAAAAATCAAAAAAAAATATATAAATTTGCGGTTTTTAGTAAAATTATAGTTTAAAAATAAGAGGTCCCCTCCACCACCCGCCTCCTTCAAGAAGACCGTCATTAAGAAATCGCACCCTGAGATTTCCAGTCTATTCCACCAAAACAAATGATCGGGACTACAACGCCACCTTCTGGGAAGATAACAACTAACCCGCTTAATAAAGACGCTCACCACTTACCATCAACATCCACCGACAGATGGGATAATTGCTGTTGAACATTCAAAGGTGAAGGTATAACACTGGCCTTTGAGTGATCAAATTGACAGCAACTTGTCCCATTGGCATAAAGCGCTTAACATCTACATATATATCTATACCTTCAAAATTACAATACAAGGCACAGCATAAGTTGGGGTTTTACCACTGAGTATTGGTCTTAATGACAAAAAATTAACAGTAAGTGGAGAGATAATTTTAAAAATGACCCATGTTATGAGTGTCAATTTTTATCCATGAATACCTGGACCTACAGTTTAATTTCGGCTCCGAACGATTAACTTGAGAAGCTTGTTCATGGCATTCAGTTGCTTACAGAGCTTTTGCCAGAAGACTGCTAAAAAAATATTTTTTTTGTATTTCTTTATATTTTTTATCATATCAGAGCTGGGGTTTGAGCCCGGAGTTCTTTTTTAGTAAGCCAATAATAATGTAGTAAACACTACTTTCATTCAATCATATATCAGGTGCTAGAGTAATAAACACTTAATAATATTTTCAAAAAAGCCTACAAATATGCAAAGTTTCTAATATATTTTTCTTTTAAAAACACTGTCCTGATCATGTTTTTACACGATTGATTCGTCCCACCGTGATTTTAACCCGTACAAATGATTAAACAGAACTGGGGCATGACGTTTTTTTCTATACAAATTGACATATAAAAACGCTGGAGAATGCAGTCGTGAAATAGAATCTATTTTATTTTGACAGCGATTTTTCTTATGCTCTTATTTTTAGAAACAAATTCTCCCAACAATGTTACCACACTTTTATTAAATTTCATACATTTTGTAAACAAACCCATTGGTTTTTGTTGTTGGAACAAAGAAAATAAGAACAAAAGATAATCGAAAAAACATTTGAAATTTTAAATAAATTTATAATTTTTGGAATTTGTTAAATAAAATGAGTGATATTTTAGTAAAAATAATTGAAAAAGTGTGTAAAGATGATTAAATTATAAAATATAAATTCAATTCTTTGCAAAAACTCTCATAAACTTAATTTTTAATAGCTTTACATACAAGAAATGCAAAAACAATAAATGACAATTCGTGAAGTTGCGGCCGTCGTTTTAATTTTGGGCATGTTTTCTCTGAGAGTCGTTTTTGCCTGAAGTTGTAGTAGTATTATGCCTGAAGTATTCTGCTTAATCATTAACGCATGATAAAAAGAAATGATTCTGTATGAAAGAAAAAAAATAAATTATATTTCGATATATACATTGCAATATGGAAAGTTTTCCAAATTTTTAAATAATACGCTGTAATGTTGCTATTTTAATAGAAACTATTTTTAACATTATTATTCAATTTTTTCTTTAATAATCAGGAAATCTTAATTCGAACCCCAGTCAATCTGACTTCATTATATTCTTAAAAATTTTCTGAAAAACAAGCCAATTTATTACAAATACTGCAGAATGTTTAATGTGAATTTATCATTTTCTAACACTTTGTTTTATTTAACATAAACCACTATTGGATGTCCCATAGAAGAAACGTGCAATACTTAAACTTAAACCCAAATGCCAATATATGTATATTGACTATCGCCATTGTAAATTTCTAATATTAAATTGCTTGTCGCCCTTTTCCAGTATGTAAATTATTCTGCTATAACAGCAGCCAGAGACAGTGCGTGAGAGCTTTTGTTTAAAAGTGTGCATAAGTGCTTAAGTTTTTACACTTTAAAAAAATTTATTTCAAATAAAAATTAAAAAAAATAAAAAACAAAACTATTTTTTCTCACTTGAAATATTACCGACAATACTTTTTCACTGGCATAGAATTTACGTACATATTGATGTAGTACGTAACGTAGTTTCTGTTACAGTTTCAATGTTCTTTTAAGTCTTTTAGAAATGCACTACTTTGGCACAAACAAATTTAACAATAAAAAATGCAACAATAAAACAAAGAAAAAAAGGAAATAAAAGATAAAAGAATTCAAAAAACAAAAACTAACAAAAGTTGAAACAATATATCACGCTGCATAGATAAGAGAACTTAAATTTATTTGGTTCAAATGTTTGTTATCAATTGACTAACTTTTAAAGGTAATAAATGATATGCAAGCTAATGAGGTCTTTAGATGACTTGAGACACAGTGTAAAATATGGTTTGACATTAAAGCAATAACAGAAAAGCTTTGTTTTTATATTTTTCCTTTATTTTAATATTTTTCTTTTTTTTCCCGCTAGAAAAGTAGAGCGAAATATATGTCTCTGAAGCCAATTTTTATTTTTCACAAAATTGTCTCAAATATCCTGTTAGTCTTTTCCTTTCCTTTTGTTTTTTTTTCACTTTTAATGTCGTACTGGAAAAATTCTAGTAGAAAAAAACAAAGTCTTTTTAAATAAGAATCTGTTTGTACATTTTGTGTATTGAATGAATGAATGTATGAACATGAATATATTCATACATTTGTAAACGAATGTGTATGAATAGCAAGCAACTTGTGCATTTGCTGACATGTACTGGAACAGTTGCTACAAAATATTCTTCTGCAAACAAAAAGAAGAGGAGAACAGAAGAAATAGAAAACCATTAAATTTAAGCAAAAATTCTTTAAAAGAAAATCAATGAAGATATTTAAAAGAATGTATTCCAATTACATATGTATTTATAAATTATATTAAATATGTCAACTTTAGAAACTGTAGTTTTAACTTTCTCAGGATGTACAAAAACTGTGTGGATCAAATTCTCAGATCCATTTTGTTACCGTTTCGAAAAGTAAATACAAATCAATATATAGTTTGTAGAGGCGTGGCTCTGCCCAGATGTAACTTTTGATGTTTAAATAGCATATAGTTCTTTACAGACATATAGACAGATACTGTATAAAACTAAAAAAAAAACGATGCATCTATTTAGCTTTCCATAGACTTCGAATAAATCCACAAATGAACACACACCACACAAAGAGTGAACGGAAGTGGACAAGTGGGCGTGACACAACCACACATCATACATATAATCAAGAATGAAAAGCACACTTTTTTCAGCGCATTTAATTTATTTCCAAATAATTTTAAAGATTTCATTCTTTTTTTTTTAACTTTTCTCAGAAAATAATGTTTTTGTACATTTGTTTTAAGGGTACGAACATGTTTTAAATTTTTAACAATAACGACAGCAGCAGAAACAATTGCCCCAAAAAAGGTTCGTTAAAAAGTAACAGAATATTATAAAAAAAGAAGTTTGTTTTTTGTTGAGGAGTAAAACTGCATTTTTATTTTGCACTGACAAGTCAATAAATTCTTGGAAAAAAAACTATTTTCGAAATGCATTTATTTAAACAAAACTCGTAAAAATAGGGGAAAGTATGCAATTACTTGTTGTACTTTAAAAATTCGAGTAATAAATTAAATGAAAACCTGTAAAAAAAAAGCTGAACTCTACTTAGAATATATCCTACATACTACGCTATACAAAGAAATTTATGCAATGGTATATTTATTTTAAGCTCTGTGGTTTACGTACCCTCTAAAAGGATACCTGTATGTATTAGTAGGGCTTATGTGTTATTGATTTATTTTTTGGAACCTTTTGGCAAAATATTTTAGTATATTACCATTTAGCTAAGTGTTTAGCTAAGGTACTGTGTATCAATAGATGCTGCTGCTTAGTCAGTTTATTACAAGATGACAAAATCGCTGTTTTCTGGACTCAGTGAATTTTATGTGCTTTTGTACCCTTTAAGGCTGTATGAAAAAACAGAATTATTAAGTTTGATTTTAGTATTGCATAGTATCCTCAATTAAAAATGTAAGCTTTTCATTAGTAACTTGGGCATTCCTATTAGACCCGCCGTTAAAACATTGTTTAAAAAGAAGATGGTGATTGTAACGAGTACCTACAGCAATTTTACAATGATGCCGCAAAATAAAATGGAAGTGGTTCGAGAAGAATGTAATTCTGTAGACGTCTAAATTCGTATATGAATTGAATTTTTTTTTATATATTCGTTATTTATTAAAGTTATGGAAATTGGCATGAAAAATAGCTATCAAATCACGCTTTTTACAATGATAGTCAATAAAAACGCATTAAATTGTTTTCATCAATACATGAAATAACATATACTTAGTTTATGCCTGTTTGAAAATCAGTTCGTCACAAAACGATTTCATTCATAACGATAACTTCATATGCGTTTATGCCTATGTTTTGTGTCGAAACAGTTTTAAAACTGTTTTAACTAACAGCTAATTCTAAATAATTCTAATTCTAATTTTTTCATATTGGCAACCCCATCAAAGCTCATTACAGCTCATTTTCATAAACCTTTCAAAGCCGTATGCGTTTATACTCAATTGTTTTCAAAATTGTTTCAAATAGTTTTTTTTTTTTTTTTTGTTTGACTCAAACAGGTATGAAAAGCAGTTTCAGTGAAAACGTTTCGAAGTTTCAAAATTGTTTTATAGTTGTTTATGCCATGGGTTGGAGTGAATGATAACGTTTTCAAAATTTTTGCATAAACACTTCGTTAATGACTCACTTTGTCACGCGTTGAGTTGAACACATAATTCCAGTATATTTTTGTTTTCTAATAATATGCTAGGAAGTTATGTAAAGCTAAATAAATAAAACAGATAGTAGTTCTGATTTGTAGTCGCCGTGGTCTAGTGGTTAGTGTGTTGGATTACTAAGACATGGGCCCTGGGTTCGACTCCAGGCTCCGACATCTTCAAAAAAAGAAATATGAAAACAATATTTCTTTCTGCGACTACCTCTCAGCAGTCTTCTGGCAAAAGCTCTGAGAGTAACTAATTGCCATGAACAAGCTTCTCAAGTCGACAAGCTTCGGAGTCGACATTAAAAACTGTAGGTCCCGGTACTCATGGATAAAAATTGACACACACAACATGAGTGCTGCGAGAAGCTAGGCCGTAATCCTGACACAGGGTTGTAAAGGCCAATTATGTATGTATGTATGTATGTATGTATGTATGTAGTTCTGATTTGAATACTTCTTTTAACAATCAAGAGTCTTAGTAGTAAATAGACCTCCTCGCCATTTAAGTCGTATTTGTTTCACAAAATTTTTGTCGCGTAATATTTTTCTGGGCAGTTCTATAAAGCTATTAAGTTGAATAAATAAAGAAGAGAAGTTTTCAGTTTAAACACTACTTTCAGCAATCAAGAGATTTAGCAGTATGTAGGCATCCTATACTCTCACTATCTAGCACTCGCGCTATTGTTTGGCGTGCCACAATATTCTGTTGCTGTCTGTTAAAGTGGCTTTATTAGTGACATATTGCAAAATTGCTATTATTTTTCACTTTCACTTTCCATGTTTTGTTTTAAACGTTTCAAATATTGTATAATATACTCGTACATCAATATTTATTACAGTTTTTATAGCTTTTAAGTTTGCGTTTATATTTTTAAATAATTTTTCTTATTAAGGCCATTTTCATTATTTTATACTTATGAATTACAGCTTAAATAAAAAAAAATAATAAACATGACAACCAATTTACAGTTTTGACATTTTCAATTTAACCGCCAACAAATTAAAATATTTTCATTAGAAAAAAAATTGTAATCGATATAAAACGGTAAAAGCTTTGTTGCTGTGAGAATATTAATTTCAGAACAATTTTGCATATTTTATTACAACATAAACTCATGCATATATACATGTGCAATAAATATACGCAGATAACAAAACTATTTCTCTATAGTTCTCAGAAATGTAGGGTTTCTAAATGATGGATAAATTTAATTTAAATTTTTTTATTCAGTATAATCACTTTATAGGAATTTCTTAACGACTCTGTTCTGATTAAAAATATCACTTGGATTCGAACGCGGATTTCTAGATTATTAAAGAAAAATGTGCATGTACATGTGCAATACCAATTTTATAATTATACGCAGAAAACAAAACTATTTCTCTATAGTTTTCAGAAATGTAGGGTTTCTAAATAATGGAAAAATTTAAATTTTTTTTTCAGCAGAAAATTTTGTATATGTTTTACTAATGCAGTATAACCACTTCATAGAAATTTCTCAACGACTCTGTTCTGATTAACAATCTTACTTGTATTCGAACGCGGATTTCTAGATTGTTAAAGAAAAATGCCCGTATTCATAATAAATATTTTCGGTTTATTGAGGGTTTTTTTTGGCAAGTATTGCATGGAAATTTGTACTATCCTAAATAAACCCTCTATAAACCTAAAATATTTTTTATGAATACGGGCAAAAGTATTTACAGTAATTAATTTACACATTTTCTTTTTATAAGTTTGGTAAACAAAATTTAAAATAAAAAAATTGCATAATTTAAGGCGTTTTTAATACTTAAATATGGTTTGATAAGTTTGTTGTTCTTTCTTTTTTGTATGTTATTAAAAATTAAGGCCCCTACTATGATTCACAACTGAACTGAACTGAGTTCTCAATGTTACAACGCAGCTGGCCTTTACGTGATCAAATTGACAGCAATTTGTCCCTTTGACATAAGGCGCTTAACATCTTCACATCTATCTGTCTACATATGTCTAGACATTCCAATACAAAGTTCTGCATAAGTAGGGGTTTCTCCCTGAGTATTGGTATTAAAAAAAACCCCCCTTTTGTATTATGATTCATAACTTTGTTTAATTCTAGTAAACTGTTTGCAACACCATCTTTGAATTTTGCGCTGTGTATGAAATTTGTATAACAACAAAATTTATATATGGATACTTTAAGCAATTAATGCCAACTACTTTCATATTTGCTGCTCTTGTTTTTTTTTTTTTTTTTGGATGGGAGTTACCGAAAATGTGGGTGAAATGAGTTCAATGTGCTTATAGTGAGCTTGAAGGAGTAATTGAAATTTTTGACTGCACTCATGTTCAGTTATTCATTTTTACTTTAACAGGAAAGGCTATTAAAGTCTACACATTATGATTGTGAGACTTGAACCCTTGTGACCTCTGCCTCTTCCAATATCAGTTTTTTTTTTTCATTAAATCCAGTAAAATTGTTTTCTTATTTTAATTCTTTGAAATTTTTCTCTAACAAGTTACAAAATACGATGCTCGTTTTTGTATATTTTGTATTTCTAATATTTTATATTATTCGTTTTTATTTTTTTTTTAATTTAAATGAAATGACTGTTAAAGTTCTATACGTATTTTTTAATATTTCATTACATATTGTGTTTACACCGTTATTTTTATTTTTTTTATTTTTTCTATTTTAATTTTTTTAGCATGATAATATGCTTACTTACTTACTTCGGCCTGCCTTAACACTAGTCTCCAGGCGTCTCTGCTAAGCGCGCGCCTTCTCCAGTTGGTCACACCAATTGACGACAGGGCTAATAATAATATGCATGCAATATTATTTAGTACACTGTCCTTAAGTAAACTTCCTCAGCTGAAAAGTGATACTTTTCTAGGACTTAGAGTTCTAAGTCCAGCTTCCACAAGTTTTTTTCTTATTGAAAGAGGAGCACAAAGTTAATTTTTAAGGCTATTTGATGAATTGAAAAAATTGAGGTCCAATTTAAGAAGTTATCGAAACACGTCAGTTGCCGCACTTTTTTCATCCCGTTGTAATATTTAAAATCGGTTAATTTTTAAAAATTAGCAGACATAAAACTTACCAGGGGGCAAATTACGGCATTCGATATCGATCGATTTTTGTATGAAAATTCTTTCCAAATTGTTTGAAAATTCGATCGATATCGAATGCCGTAATTTGCCCCCAGAAAAATCAAGTTTCAGTTGCCAGCACAACAAAAAAATATTACTAATTTCGTTCAACACCTTCTATATATGCTTAGTAGCAACTCATAAAATCAAATGAAATTTATTATTCAGGTTCAGCTATGTTCAGTGAGTGACCCAAATTCTTTTTTAGGTATTTTTATAGCATTTTATATCTATTTTCATATTTTCGTTACTATAAGGTTCCAAAATTAATTGTTTAACACCAATTTGAGTGGCATTTAGAGTAAAAAGAAAAATCATCATTAAAAATGGAATAGAAAAACCAAAAATGTGTTTTCTTTTGTTAGGTTGCAATAAATTTTCTTTCTAGACAGACATTTTGGGAAAAGGAATTGTGTGGAAATATTTGATGAACGTTTTACTGACACAATTACAATTCATTTCTTTTTTTTTAACACAAATATTGGAGAACAATAAAATTTCTTCCCCCAATTAATTAATTTAAAAGAGATATGCAATTTGAATTGTTCAGTTTTCAATTAATTTTCTCTTGACATTTTTCTCAAAAAAATGTTTTTTCTACTTTTAATTTGGATAACAGATTTTCAATTTATGCATTCATTCATTCCATCAGTCATTCACGTCTTCATGCATTTGTACATTTATTGTTTATTTTGATTTGTTTTTAATAATTGTTTTTTTTTTTTTTGGGGTTTTTTAAATCAAAGCAAAGATTGGCTGGTTTCAAAATGTGCTAAAATTGAGGTTTTTGCGTGTTGCATGCAACATGTTGTTGCTACTGTCACAGCTGTTGGAAATGTTGTGAAAAAGAAAACCCATTGTTGAGGCATTTTATTTTTAAGTTTTGTCACAAGTTGTTTGTGTTTTAAAACAATAGTGGTTTCTTGTATAAAAAATACAAAAAAAAAACATTACAAATCAAAAATCAAACAATCATATATTGTTTTCACATTTCATTTAAGAGTTTCTATTTGAAATAATGCTTATGGGGTAAACGGGTTACCAGAAGGGTATGACTAAGTGGGTAAATAAATAAAAAAATATTTTAAATTTCTCAAATTTTATTACAACGAAATCTCAAGTAAAGTTATTTATGTTTGCAAAATAATTGCAATCACAGGTGCCAGTTAAATTAACCACAAAATGGTCAAATTTTAAGATAAAAATAATCAAAGTTGATTATTGTAATTGTCAATTTCAAATTATCGGAAAGAAATAATTCCACTTCATATGCCAATATCTGTCTCTAACTGGGCACAGGATTCTTTCGTTTGTCTGATTCTTTGTAAGAAGTTTTACGGAGCTCTTGTTCTATGAACCTTATTAGGTTCATTGAACTTTCAGCTTTTTTTTCCAGTACAGTTAAGAGAAGTTATGCTTTTAAGTCAAAACTCTCTGATTTTACCAAAGGGACCGGTTAATCCCAGCCAACTAGACGGTTCAGAGGCTTCGTCGGATGTGGTACCAGACGTTAAAAAAAAAGTTCATTTTAAAACATAAACAATTTCTTTTACCAACCATAAACCATCTGTGACTGAAACAATTAATCTTAAATGTTACACTTCTAATGGCATTGAATGAAAAGCAACAATTCACAAACTCTCTTTTTCTTTCTCTTTCCGCCCTCAATGAAATAAAAAAATTGATTCAAAGTCACGTTTCTGTATCAACTAATTAAAGAATAACTTTAATTCCCCCAATATATACGACGAAACCAAAGAGAGAAAAACAAAGAAAAATTAAAAATCGAAAGAAAAACCAAATTGAAATTTTCATGTTCTTATTATTGTTCGCTGGAGGGGGAAACACTTACGAACTAAAGATAAATTTGAACTAAAGCAACAACCAAAATGACTTGATTAGTTAGAAAATATTCTCTGCCCTGCCCGTCTCTCTCTTTCTCAAAATACTCGCTACTAATGAAGTATTTGTTTAAGAAGTATGTGTATGAGTGTGTATATCTTATGATTTGCTTAGTGGTAAACTAAGAAAAAAAATGTTATAGAATTATAAAAGAATATGGTACATATTGAAATAGGAAACTTAGAGATAAACATGAAGACATTGAATAAATTGACAAATAAATTAATCACTTCGTTTCTGTTACAAAAAGAAAAAAAAAATGTTTTTTTGTCATCGAAGAGTAAGAGTGTATTCAAAGGAATTTAAATTGATTTCTTTGGATTATGTTTTACGGAATAAAAAAATATTAAAAATTTTCTTAATCAAATTAAATGTCAGTACTAATGTGGTCCATTTGAGGTAAATACAACAATAAGTTATTGAAACAGAATGAAAGAGAAATCAAAAAATTTTAAAAATTGTTTTTTCAATATAAATACGATGAAAGAAAGAGCAATTAAATTATAAAAAACTATATAGTACAACTATGTACAACTTGTAGCTGAAATAATTTGAATGAAAACAAGTACACCTAATTCTGCTTTTACACGACAATCTTGTAAATTAAAAAAACCGTGTAATTCAGAGAGTTTCATAATAAATATCTCAATAAAAAAAAACTTACTGGTATAATACTTTCAAGACTAAAGGCAGGCTACCCATACATACATACATTGGCTATTACAACCCTGTGTCAGGGCTACAGTCTAGCTTCTCGCAGCACTCATGTTGTGTATGTTAATTTTTATCCACTAGTACCGGGACCTATAGTTTAAAGTCGATTCGGAACGACAGACTTGAGAAGCTTTTTCATGAGAATCAATTACTCCCAGAGCTTTTACCAGAAGACTGCTGAGAGGTAGTCGCCGAAAGAAATAATTTGTTCACATTTCTTTTTTTTTCAAGATGTCAGAGCTGAGATTTCAACCCTGCGCTATCGTCTTAGTAAGCCAAAACACTAACCACTAGACCACGGCTACTACCCAGCAGAAAATTTTTAATATTTGGAAGCAATAAATAAAATTGTAAGCAATAATGGAAATTATATTGTTTTTTATACATTAAAGCTTCCAAATATGCTACAGGATAGGGTATTATTTTTAATTTGTTGTACTATTTGCTTATTGGTTGCAATAAATTTGCATTTCTATTTAATTTTAGCGGCTCATTTCATATAAAAATCATGCATTATTGACATAGTAAGCGATTATTTACAATTTCTCCCTTACAAAATAACTTATTGGTAAGCACTATTTTCTGATGGGTACCCGCTGGTGACAACTCTCGTCTAGTACTAATCTGATCTTTAAGCTGATTAGTTTTTTTTTTTTCAGTGATGTCAATTACAATTTTTTGTTTTGTTTTAAATTGTTACTTTTTATATATTTCTTTTTTAAAAACTCTATTTCATATTATAATAAGATGTATTGATAGAACTAATTTGTACACCGTCGCCAACAAAATTCAAAATTAGCCTAAGTTGGCTACACCTACAAAGGTGGGCCAGTAACCATGTAGCTGTGTTGTCGTTAAAATAATAATGACACCAAATCATATGAGAATCGATCGCTTATCAATTGAGTTAACAACAATTTTAGTTCTGTAACACTCACGAATATTTATTTTTTTGGCTTATACAATAGGGTTTGCATCGTTTTGCTCAAATATTTATGTACCTTATGTAACCGTAGTTTCAGAATGTAGGGTATGATTTAGTCGGGTTTGATTAACTAAAAATGGAATAACTTTGTTGTTTTAATAAACTTTTTTTGTTTTTTGGGGGTAAACGGATGTGTTATAAAGAAAACCCGTGGTATCGTGCTACACGCATACATTAATTTCAACGAATCTAATCTGTATAGGGTTAAAAACATGTTCCTTTTATTTAAAACTATTTTATTTTCTAATCTATGATATTCTTAAAATATGTTGGGTTTTACTTTAACACGAACATCATTCAAACATAACGAAATTGATTTTATTTTTAAGTAGGAAGTTTTTAATTAATTGCTGTTTTCTTTTCTTTGATTTTTGGTTTAAAAGTGAATAACCTTTGAAGAACAACACAAAGAATCAAAAACTCTTTAGAAATTTTTAATAAAAAAGCTATAAAAAGATATAACAATTAAAAACTATGTCTCGTCATGCCTGTGAATACTTAAATCGTATGCACACATTGATAAACTACTATGTTTATCGCCTTCATTGTGTTTATTTTGTTTATTGGTACTTTTCTCTTATCTCAGTATTTGTAAATAATAGCGATTTCCTTTTATCTTCTCAGTTTTAAGTAAATTTGTATGACAATAAAAACATTCATTTAACACATGTTTAAGCAGCTTTTTGAGAGATTTGCTAACAACGGCAAAAGTTTTAGTGGTAGTGGCGATAAAAGCATAAACAAACAAAATTCTCATATATAAATACATATACATATATATGCAAATTATTTCTTATTGTGCTTAAAAATTTCTCTCTTTAAGAAATGCAGTTATAAATTAAGAAAAAAAAGTACTTCATAATGAACAGTAACAGCACTCATTCACGTGTTATTCACTCTGCTAGCTAACTATTAAAAGTTCATCAGTGTTAATAAAAATGTTCTGTCAAAATACTTTACAGAAGAAAACAAATTTTTCAAAGTACTCGACCCTCAAACAGAACTGAAATAATTTAGTACTAAAATACTATATTTTCATATTTGAATTTTTAAGCAAGCAATTAAAAAAACAAAAACTTAATTTCCATGCTAAAAACTTTCTTTTCCACAATGTGATTTTCAGTGTTATTTACGAAATTCATATGGGTCTTCTAAAACAAGTTTCGAATTGATTTTCCCTACATTTGTAACTCTTAAAAAGGAAAACTTGAAGTTAATTTTCCTTTATTATAAAAGTCTGGGGAGGAGACGAAGCGACGTCGCTTCCATTTATTAGCATGGAACTGAACAAAATAAATATTTATTTATTTAATTTAATTTATTTAATTTTTATTTAATTTTTTCCTTATCAGAACCTTAAGAATATAATTATTTTATAGCTCAAAAGGATAAAATCTATAAATTATTTAATATATATGTATGTATGACAAATGGTAATATAAATTAATTAAAAATAATATGAATATAATGTGTACATAATATCAATAATAAGATGTGCGTCACTATAAACTGTAACACATCAAAAGTCAAATAAAAACTGACTAGAGTAAGCTAGAGTTAAAAACAAAACAGTTTTATTTTGCATTTTTATTACAGATTTATATTCTGTATTATTTTATTTAAAAATTAATTTAATTTTATAAAATTTTTTATTTTATTCATTATGCCATCCATAAGAAATGTTATAGTGTTTTCGGTGATTTTTTTGGTACCAGCTGTCCATTTATATCGAAAACTAGTAATGGTTTTGGGAACATATGTACTCTTCTTTAGTTCTCTTTTGACCAGAGCCCAATATCTTTCAATAGGCCGCAGCTCTGGGCAGTTTGGTGGGTTAGCCTCTTTTGGAACAAAAATAACATTATTTTTATTAAACCAGTCTATTGCGCTTTTACTGTAGTGACATGTTGCCAAATCTGGCCAGAAGAATGTTGATATGTTGTGCTGTCTTAGAAATGGGAGCAACCTCTTTTGAAGACACTCTTTGATATAAATATCTGAATTTATTGATCCCAATGTAACAAACGATGCACTTCTGTTGCCGCAGCTACAAATAGCCTGCCAAACTAGGAACTTTTTGGGAAATTTTGATAGTTTTTTAGTTCGGAACTCTTCAGAAACATTGCCTCTACTATCCGCTACATAAAACTCTTGGCCAGGAAGCTGCGCAAAGTCTGCAAAAACGTAAGTTTCATCACCCATTACACAACATTCGAACTTTTAAAAAAATTCTTTTTTGAGGAGTTTTGCTCTTTTTTTGCTTCAATATTCTTCTTAGCATTTCTATCCGGAACTTTTTGGACTTTAAATGTTTTAAGGCCAGCTTTAGCTTTAACTCGGCGCACAAAACTTTCCGAACATTGCACGCTCCGGGCCACTTCGCGACCAGAAATGTTTGGAAGAGCCAGCAAAAGCTTCTCAACCTTTTTGGCTTTCGCGTCGTTCGTTACCAGTTTTGCTTTACCTGTTTCAGGCTTTCTTTCAATTTTTAGGTCTTTGTTGAACTTTTTGACCATTCTGGAAACACATTGCCTGGTCACGTGGACTTCCCTAGCAACTTTTGTATAACTCCAATATGGTTTTTTTTGAATTATTTGAATAATTTTTGTATGCACTTGTCTTTGATTATCCATTGTGAACTAACTAACAAGTCAAATTTGACAAACTGATACATTTTAAAATCTGACACATTTTTCAAAGATATTGTGATTAAGAAAAATAATTTTGATTAATGGTGAAAAAAGTTATTAAGAAAAATTATTGTTACATTTTATAGTGACGCACATCTTACTTACTATATAAACATATAACATGATATAACAGTCAAATATTTTATTGATGTTAAATATTACGGCATAGATCTTCATAAGAAAATATAAATCAATAAGACAATAGTTCTAAGACATATGGTCAAAAATAGCTTTCCTAAAACGGTTTTTTCTCGATAAAAGTTTTATGTAAATTGGTAAAGAGTTCCACAGATTAATAGCATTGACGAAAAACAATCTACTGGTATTTAGACAGGCATGCCTGGGCACAATCAATGTGATGCACCTAGTTGATCTTCCAAAAACTAGTTTTTCATAAAGATAGGGGGGTTTCCTCCGATAGAGCAAGTTATGCAGAAACATAATATTCCGTATTCGAAGGTAATCAACTAAATCACATCTCAGAATCATTCTCCGCCATAATGATGCACTACTGAGCCGACTTAAATTGTACACATACCTAGTGGCATTGTTAAAAGCCACCTGTAATTATGCATTTTGTTCACTTTTTCACAATTATATTTTGTTTTTTTTCTGGCGCCAAATTTCGAGAACAATTTTATGATATAAGGGCATGCGACAAACACAACCGACCTCTTCGAAAGCTTTTATAAAAATAAAAAACATACTTTTTTATATTAAAAAGGTTTCCAGAATTCTAATAATATTCTTTTGTTTTGTTTGTATCTATCAGCTGTTTGAATAACGCGTCAATAAAATCACAATAAGTTGAGGTGATTCACTTAAAACTGCAAATGAAAATTTTAAAAAAGCTTATGATTTTCAATGGAATAAACTGCTGAATTAAGCAGTGAAAATGCTAAAATGGCAAAAATGTAGCGCATAGAGGAGGTTATATTTTCTGATTCTTTATATTATATTCATGTGACTATGTGTAGGTTGTAATAAAACATTCTGGGCATAAATTAAGAACAAAAACAAAAATAGAACACAAAAAAATTAAAATAAAACTCTTATGACAATATCAATAAAAGAAGACAAACAAACGAACAAACACAACAACAAATAATTTGTTTACAAACAAAAAATTAAACAAAAACTAACAAAAGAATTTTTAACATAAATGAACACATGTTTGGACACATTTTTATCAGACACAGACATTATAGCGGCAAATTAATAAATACAATAACAGCAATGATAGGGGAATATGAATTGGATTACCAGTATGAGTGTATAAAATTTACATTGCAAACAAAGCGGCCAGACAATTTAAACATAAAATTGAAAAAATCTCTAAAATCTTCAAATAATAATTTTTTGTACCGAAACATACAAATTTTTTTATTTAATAAGACAGTGTTGTTCAGAAATTTACTGAAATAAATATATTGTTTTTACATTTTATAAATAAAATTAAGAAAAACATTATGTTTCCTAAAAAATATATATGTATGTATGGCTATATTTATGTAGTATATACTTAAGTATATACACATATGTACATATGTATGTAATAACTAGTGAATGAGCTGCGTACTAATTACAATTACGTTAATATTCTAATAAATAGTGACACCCTGTATACATATTTAACGTTTATGATCTGAAAAAAGTGAATTTTGTGATTTTCACTATTAGCTCGCTCTTGGCACGATATTAACTCTATTAATTAGTTGTCTTTCCAGATCATAATGTTATTTTAAAGTACGCTTACGCTTAATGCTTTACTTTTTCTAGAATTAGTTAGACTGTCGCAAAAGTCTTGATTTCTTTTAAAGAGAAAAGTCATGAAAATAAAAACAGAAACCAAATCTTTCATATGATAGTTTTGGGACACAAAGTTGTCCGATCTGGCTATTACTATTACTGTAAGTTATAAAAATGATTAACAATGCAATAATAGTAGAGAGAGGAAGATTGAGTAGAACGGTGAATTACAACAAAGAGATCGAAATGTGCATATAAAATTAAGGCATTAGTGCAGTAAGCTTTGAGTGTTTACATATATGTATGTATTGTGATTTTAAAACAGGGTTTATTATTTTATAGGTATATGAATCATGGAAGTTATGCATGTTAACGAATGAAGTATACTTACAAACTATACGTATGTATATGCATGTATGTATGATACGTATACATATATATAAGTTCTTTTAAAAACTTTTCAAAGTTGGATATGCTTTTAAGAATTCATTTTTTAGCCGCGCCCTTCGTTTATGGAATAACCTTCCCGCAAAAGTTTTTCCTGCCATAACATATATTCCCAGAACAGAACAAGGTACTATATGAGTGGGAGTCATCCCCTGAGTACTGGCCTTAATAATAATAAAAAAAGAACTCGTCTCTATAAATACTTACAACACGATGTCAGAATTTCCGATTAAAAGCACAGGAGTTTTTTTTTTTGTTTAAATAACTTTATAAGACTAATTACAAAATTAAAGCCTTGCCAGATAAACATTAAAGCGATGAATTATCAGAATTATTATGTAGTAATGTGAAAATAATTATTCTATTTATTTACAATACATAATTCTGTTTAAAATTCTTGTTCAGTCACACAGTTTTATTAAAATGATCATAATTAGACAGAGAACTCCGTTTTAACAATACTTCTTACCAGTTAATGATTTCGCAAAAAAGCCTTTTACGGCTTCTCCAATACAATCTGTTTTCTGTCAACAGCCAATGGATGAGTTTTTTACCTAGAATCGTAGGTTGATGATATTCGTAATAGGAAAGTTTCAGTTTTTTTGAAGAAAGTTAATAGTTGAACCAAATACCGCTTTTTTTAGGTATTTCGATTTTTTTTTATAAATAATTTGTTATGAAAACTATGCTGTAATAGAAAAAGTTTTTATTGAAAAAAAGGGGGAATTTTTAAGTCTGATAAAAATGGTAAAAATAACAACGCGTCAGATTTTTTCAAGTAAAAATCGAGCACGCATAGTATTTATTCGGAGACAAGTTACCAGCTTAATGCTCTTCTTACCAGTGTCTCAGGTAGGAATCGAACTTAAGACAAACTTGTAAGCTTGGATACGAAACATTTATAAAACTTTCCAGTTATTTCAACTTGATTTATTTTTTGTCATACAATTTTATAAATATTAAATAAAACTTGAAATTTGCGAATTTAACAACCATTATCATGTGAGAAACAAAACCATTTCCGTTTTACACCCACGCACACATGCGGAAAAAATTACAAATTTTTGAACAATTGTAAAAATTATATTATAACAGAACAAAAACAAAAAAAAAACATAAGCAAGAGAGAGCGAAGAGAAACAAATATTCGAGAGGTAAATAAATTTTTGAGATATGAGGAAAGAGAACCGCAAACTGATCTTATTTTGATAAAACACATATTTCTCTGTTTACAATTTTAATAAGAAAACAAAAATAAATAAAACCAAAAATATTTTTACTTCTCATTAGACAATTTAAAGGTGTTTGATATCGCTGAAGCAAACTGTAAATGTATATCCATACATACATATGTACATATAGTATGTGTGCTACAGTTTGTGGCTTGTTTACACACAAAAAAACATAACTTTTTTGATCTTTATTTTCAATTCCTATTCTTAATACCAATTGAACGTTGCAGCTCAACCAACGTACGCGGGTATCGCTTGAATTTTTTTCTCATTTGTTTCTTCTTTTACGTTTTAAAATATTGTTTATAAAAAAAAGACGCGTGAGTTTTATTTTTTATTTTTTTGTGTTGAAACACCATGAGTGGTAAAAACAAAAAATAATAAAAGAAGAAGAGAAATATTTATTTGCGGTTTTTAGCCACAAAACTTATTGCAATAAAAATTAAAGAAGAGACAAGAAAATCGTTAATAAATTAATAATTTAATGAAACCCAATTGTTATTATTTCTGTTGCTGGTTTAACTTTCAAATAAGAGCGTGTGGGCTTTCCTCTATTAAAAACAATAATTCTGTGTATGGTTGTGTTATTATTTGTTTTTCTTTATTAACGCCGATTTCTTTGTATACATTGGCGTCTAAAACGAAAACCACTAAACCGGTGTCTTAATTTTTTTTTTTGTTGTTGCTTTTAATTCACATTGTTATTATTGTTGCATTGATATAGAAACTGTGATATTCATAATGACGGTAATAAAATGTGCGCTTACGATTAAGTGAGCCAGCCAGCCAGCCAGGCAGGCAGTCAGCCAACTAGCAACAGAACGAGCATATGAATGTGTGGGCTAAGCAGCCAGTAGTAGATTGTACAAAACACTACAGTATTTGTAAAACGCGCGGGCGTTATGCGTTCAAAGGCTTGTAAAGTGAACTTAACAATCGATACCAAAAATATCAGACAATAAAAAAAATAAATAAATAAACAATAAATAAATCATTAAAAAGAAAATAACGAAAATAAATATCAACTAAAGAAATATTGTGTTAAATAAGCATTAAAGACAAACAACTAAAAGAAATTGTTAAAAAAAATCATTAAAAAGGTGTTAAAAATTGTTAAAAAAAAAGTAAAACGTTACTTTGATTAGTAAATTTATTCGATTAAAACAAATATAATTAAACTAAACAAAATATTTTATTTAAAATTAAAACAAAAACAAAAACAATTAAATTATTATTAAAAGGAAAATAATAAACAGGTAACTTGTTATTCAAAATATATTATTTGGGTTGTTGTTTATATATCGTAGTTGTTTTATGCCATAATGTTCTAAAATTTAAGAATTAAAAATATTGTCGTTGATTTTGAAACAAAAAGTGCTTTAAAATAATATAACTTTCTATGTAATGTTTACTGTGCTTTTGCATTAATTAGGCAGAGTCCTGTGCTGATTGGCTAAGCTGAGCCGTAATATTCTTCTATTCCATCGTCGTTGTTTTGTATAGTTTAAGCCGGTGAGATTCGAATCAAAACTGCAGTTGCTAATTTGTTCAGCAAATCACTGGTAGCATTAAATTAGAACGACTAAGGACTTTGTTGTTATTTTTTTTTTTCTTTTCATACAAAATTGAATGTATTTATGATTTGCGGCAAATTTGAAAACCTGATAATAATCAGAAAAGATCTAAGTACTTTCTATTCCCAGCGGGAAATGGTAATCAATGCGAATCGATAAGGTAATACAAGGAATGTATAATATCGATTCCGTAAACCATTACTCTTAACACAGATGTTGTCCTATGAAAGTAATAAATTCTTTTAATGTCCCCCCGTAATAAGTATTAGAATTCATTATTTATAATGCGTAAAATTATTTTTATTAATAATTTTAAGGAATAACGAGAAATAATTAATTTTTTTATTAAAATGTCAAATAATAAATTCTTTCTTCTTAAGATGTGGGAATACACATGGTAATAAATATTTACTTGTGTGCCACATTAAATTACCTTCTCGATTCCAAAAGTAATATATTCTGAAGTAATATATTATTTAATAGATTATAAAATAAGTTAATCAATCTTTTCCCGCTGGGTTATTACTTTGTATTCTAATAAATTGGCATTAATTTTTGTTTTTTAATTTAGCAAAAGTTTATTCAATTACTTAAAATTCAGATGTTTCATAAAAATTCCTTTTCTGCATACATACATACATACATAATTGATCTTTACTACCAATTGAGTCAAGTTTAATCCGTGAGCACCGGGACCTACAGTTTAAAATCGACTCCGAACAACAGACTTGAGAAGCTTGTTTTGGCAATCAGTTACTTTCAGAGCTTTTGCCAGAATACTGATGAGAGATAGTCGCCGAAAGAAAGAGCTGGGGCTTGAACTCGAGGCTCATGGCCCCTAGATCACGGCGACTACATTTATTTATTTACCTCAAGTAAATTTGTTACTGACAATAATACAGTTTATTGGTATTTTTATTGTTCTTTTCAAAAACTGCTATTTACACTGTATGAGTGCATTACATTTTTACAAGATTGTTACAAATAATAGGAATACATTATTGTATTTTAACACAAAAATACACTTTATATGAGAGATATATATTTTAAAATGCTATTCTTAAATTTTTGAATTAAAAATTAAAAAAAAAGAAAAATTTAATTACCAGTTGCAAGAGAAATTATTATTTTTTATGTTTAATTCTTAAAGCTTCTACTCTCTTTGTAGAACATTGTCAACAATGAACACATTATTTTTATAACTTCACCCCTCTATTTTATTACATAGTGTGTTATCATTGTTGTCAACAGATGGCCATTGACGACAGCCATTTCCGATTTTATAGACTTTAGAGAATAGTAAAAGTCTGTAAATAGTGATCAATTGTTTTCGTTATCACAATGGGCACAGTGAGGAAATGAATGACAGCAATCAGTTCTTCTTGTTTGTTTGCCATATTTTCCTACAACCGAATTGTGATAGAGAGATTGTTATTTTTGTTTCTTCATTATATTCATTGTGGTCGACATCGACTATAAAAAAGCTAATTTCCTGCTGTCACCTTACACTGTAGGCCAGAATATTTCATTTCTCTTTATTAAATATTTATTATTATTTTTTTAATACAAATGTCAGCCAATATTTTGCATTTTTTTCGGTTATAAGAAGGATATTCGCATATCTTTTTAGATTAAATATTGTTTCAATTCGAAACTCTAACAATTTGACAACACTGTACATTACTGAATTCGACAGTAGAATTTTATGATGCGGAGTTGAGTAGTTTGTTTGCACCAACCAGAATTAAAATCGTTTATACGTTCTTTTTTTTTACAAATTTAAGTTGAAATCAGCAAAAATTTAAAACAACATTTGTTCCATACGGAACTACATACGTCAAGCACATACTCCGAAAGAAGAGGAGAGATATGGATATATTCCAGCAAAATGAGATGAGAGGACAAGCCGATAGCTTGGTGCTGGCGCAAATCCTGGCTTCCACAGACATGGGATAGTAAAAAATGGTCCTCATGAGAACTCTGGCTCTTCCTCAAGTAATGCGGAAAGCCGTTCCGGGAAGGTTTTCTCATCAGAGGAGGAGGAGAGATTGTTTTAGTAGATCAACCACTCGAAACAGCATTTTGAAACCAACCTCATACATCAAAAAAAAAAAATTTTATCTTTTAAAAAAATTTGTGTTTTTCAGCAACAAGTAAATTTAATCTCTAAAGCCTTAATTAAATCAATTAGAAATTCTGGATATATTTAAAATGACTTTGAAAACAATTTTAATTTAACTGACTACATACATATGTGTATACATACATATGTATATCCATACCTATGTTGCGTGGTAATGGAAAAATATTTAATAAAAAAAAAAATAATAAAAGGAATTTCTTTCAAAATTGTTTATTTACATTTTGAACTTTTTTTTAAGTTTTATACATCAAAGACATGTGTGTGTAAAAGCTAAATATAAACAGTCAAGAATATTCTTTTTTTTTTTTTTTTGTATGTGAATTAAAAAAAATCTTTTTGAGTGATTATTTGCATTAAAAATTTTTAACTCTTTTTTTTCTATTCATTTATTTGTTTATTTATTTACTTTTGCTTTTAAAATCAATAAAAAAAGAACTGAAATGGTATTTTAAAAATTTAGGAACTTGTTATTAAAATGTTTTCTCTAAAAACGGTAGAGCTTAGGTTTGACGAATTAATTTATCTTAATCATAGCCCGAATGACATACTTTTGTAAACATGAAAACCCACATTCACATTTTTATTGAGGAGTCGTTGCATATCGAGGGCATATCAAGTCGGATTTCAATGAGCTAAACAAACACAATATTGATGAATTCATACATATGCATGTAATTGGCCGTTACAATCCTGTTTTAGTGATACGGCCTAACTTCTAACAGCACCCACATTGTGCGCGTCAATTTTAATCGATGAGTGTCGACCCCGAACAAGAGACTTGAGAAGCTTGTTCATGGCAATTAGTTAATCTCAGAGCTTTTGCCAGAAGACTGCTAAGAGGTAGGCACCGAAGCTCTATTGGTAAATATTGGCATTTAAAATGAACCAATAATTGATGAATTTACAACAGTCGCGTGAACTAATTGTTAAATATACAAACAAAGTACAACATTTTTAAGGCTGCGATACGTATTTTAAGGCTACGATAGCTATCGAATGCCGTAATTCATCGCTATGTTACCAAATTAATTTCGATAAGAAACCCTATTCGATCAAGAATGTCGTAATTTCGTCTAAACTGACTATATCTTAACAAAATTTTGGCAATGTTTGCTCATATGTTTGTTTGCTGTTTAAAACTGTGCAAAAAATACTTCTCTCCATCTGACGTTTTAAATATTTACAAGAGCTTTGTCCCACCTAGCATGGAATAAAACTTTCATGTATGGGACGGTGCTTCAAAGTCTAATTTGGGGTTTCTCAACCGCATACAGGAAAAGTAGAAGAAAGGTAGATACTTATCAGTGACGGTAGGGTATCCCACTTTATGGATTCGTTGGAGCATCTGCGCAATGTGGCGGGAGTCTCATTGTTCTATCGGTACTACCATGGAACTTGATTCCAGATGGTCGCATATTGTTTCGGATTACTCGTACCTCTTTCAGACCACACTCATATGTATTTGACTCTCCAGTGAATCGCAGAGAGAATTCGTTCTTCAGTTGCACCGTTTGATTGTGGAACGATCTTCCCGTGAACGTTTTTCCTATTAGTTACGATGTCAATAAATTTAAACCTAATGTTTACAAGTACTACTCCCTGTTCCTCCTTTCCATAAGATATTTTCCTGGACCAGTAAAATGAACTGCCTGAGCAGGGGTCACACCCTGAGTGCTGGCTTTTATAATAAAAAAATGTTTGCGGCTGCGTAATACATTTTTTGCGTTTCAGGTACTTTCCGATTTTATGTGTAAAAAATATGGTATCAAATTTAAAATGACGATTGATGGCAACGCATTGTTGGTCAAGCAATTGGCTTACCAACGATGATTTGTCAACAATATGACATAAATTTAGGAATTCTGCATGAATTAAACATTTTTTTTTCGTAACATACCAAAAAAAAAAAAAAACAAAAAAATAGCTGGCATAGATAGTTTATTAAGCTGTTTTATGTTTTCTTTTATAATTTAAAAATCTGCTAATATTTTAGCAAATTTCACTTTTATTTTTTTTTTTTTTTGCTATAATTAGAGTATATATATATATATATACAAATTTCTAATTAATGCTTAACACACAGCGGTATGCAGCCCAATTAAATGATCAAAAATTGTTGAATAAAAATTATAAATTTAATTTGTCATGAATAAATAATTAGTTTGAGTTTTGTTGTTAAAAATAATAAAAAAAAATTAAAAACAAAACGTAATAAAATTAAATCATTTTCAAAATATTTCTTATATAAAACAAAATACTTACTTCCCATAGCAATTAAATATATTTTATGTTTTAATTTTTAATTTTTGTTTAAAAATGAGTGAATTTTTAACAAAAATATAAAAGGAAAACAAAAAAAAAATTAATTATAGTTTATGAAAAAATGATTTATAAACGGAAATTATGCAAATTACTGGTATAAAAATTTTTAAATTGATTATTTACGAGTAGATCATAAAAAATGTAAATTTAATAAAATGTTTATAATTACATATTTATATGAAAAATTTATTTTACAATGAATTTGTGAATTTACAATTTTAATTAAAGTAAAATATTTAAAATGTTTATTTTATATTCATAAATAATTCTATTTTGGTTTCATTGACAAGTTGTTAATAAAAATAGACTTTTTATTATTTAATTAACATGTTAATGCTTGTAGTTTATAACTGAAACATAAATATAACATGGAAATTATAAAAAAATTACACAATTTGTTTTTTATAAAATTTCTATAGAATTTTTGTAAAATAATTAAAAAAAAAAATCTTAATTGCTTTTTTATTCATTTTCCAATAATGGTTTTACATCTTAGAATTACATATTAAATATTTAGGCTTTCAACACTCTTTTACAAAACGATTTCTCAATGAAAATTTTTTTAAACCTCTACCAGCCTAAATATAAATAAATAACGTTTTCAAAGAATTCAAATTGAAATTTATTGTGTTTCTGGTATTTGTTTATTTACCAGATGTACTGTTTGTTTGTTTGTTTGTTTGTTTATAAACATTTTTTAAAATTTTTTGTTTTTAGATTCTGTGAATCATTTTAAACAATTTTGGCAGAACAGGTGGCGTCATTATGTTTTTTTTTAATACGATTTTAAAACTTTAGACCAATGGAAGTAATTGTTTATTATTTTTTTTAAATAAAAATGCATGTATGAAAAGCTGTCAACCGTAAAATATCTGACTCTGTAATATAATTTATGATTCGTTTAACAACTAAAGAATACGTAAAAATTTTTAATATTTCACTAAAAAAGCGATGAATCACAAGTGGCATAATTCACCAACTCCCGTTGTTGCCAATCTGTCAGCTCTCAAATCTCTGACATGTAAAGTGTCATTTATATAGTGAAAGGTTTGTTATTTACAAATGTGTATTATTTTACAACTGAAAACATCGGAAAATAGTTTAAATTTACAAAAATAATGGAAACAATGCAAACTTTTAAGCATTACAGTACATTATAAGCAACCTACTGTAATTGGCAAGGTTATGCAGAAATTTGAAGATACTAGACTCGTGCTCATGCTTGGGTCTGTGTATCATTGTACACTACACAACTCCTGATCATATTATTTTTGTTAGTGAAAATGTGGTAGAGAACCTGAATTTTCTCATGTCATAGTTTTCACAGGAATTGGGAGTATCTCAGTCCTCATTCTGGAGTATTTTGCGTTTAAAATTTCACCCCCAATCATATAAAGACTATTACTTTGTACATGGACTTATTGGAGGAGAGGGGACCTCTTATTATTTAATTATAATTTTGAAAAAAAAACGCAAACTATCTTTTTCATTTTTCACCTTTGCTGGTATTCGAACCTGGGCCGTTTAAGTTTTTGTGCCAGAGCTCTAACCACTATACCACGCACTCTCCCAGTTGTAATTTTAATATACGAATATATCAGAAAATTAAAGAATAACGAATCTGAAACGTCAGGTTTTTAAAACACATATTCGTTCTAAACAACCAAATTACTATTGCGCGACGTAGGGAAATCATAAAGTACCCCGGCTACCACTAATCCCTGCTAATCCAATTACATATTTCATTCTATTCATTTATTTAGCAGTTAAAGTTCTTTTAGTTACCACTTTTAAATGTACCACTATTCTTTTTGACAAAAG
This sequence comes from Metopia argyrocephala, assembly GCA_963576795.1. NCBI lineage: Eukaryota > Metazoa > Arthropoda > Insecta > Diptera > Sarcophagidae > Metopia > Metopia argyrocephala. Next base: position 203,501,245 of record OY756208.1, on the reverse strand, counting down.
AATAACAAAGAAAAACTTTCCCATCAAAAATAGAAGAGGCTGTTTCTCGTACAGCACAAGAAAATAAGGCCACCACTTTCTTCTATCAGAAGTTATAGAAAAATTAAAATAAAGAAAAATATTCAATAAAAAATTGAATATGAGTGGCATGTTAAAATGCTTGTAAACTGTTTAGCCTGTTTGTGGGCTGCAATGTTGGCTGCCTTTCAATTTTAACTTTTTTTTTATAGGCTTTAAAAGAAAACTAAAGCCAAACAAATGGTGGAAACCCGTAGAAAGAAAGAAAATAGAAAAAAACAAATTCAGTTCATTGGCTTATAATTTGTATAACGGGCTTTATAGCAGGAGACGTATAGAAAATGCAAATGTAATCCAAGATGAGTTCAGATGACTACGGTCTGATTGTATGGATGTTTTATGCAACCAACATTATCGCACCTAAACACCCATGCACTCTGGTACATTCAAAAGCACAAATAAAGCAATTGTTGCTGTGGTGCAGTGTGAGCAGTGAGAAGTAAAACAATACTGTGGATATATAAAAAAAAATGTGTTTTAAAAGTAATGAGAGATTTTAATGCGAAACTATGTTTTCACAAATTTTCTCTTCCACTGTTACAATTTTTGTTGTTTCTTTTAGTTTTTAAATAACATCTCGTTGTTTAGTTTGACAAGCATAGAAAAAGGCGGAAAATAGTCAGTTTAACCACACATACATTTAAAATTCCAATGCATTCATTTGTTTAAGGTTTACAAGCTATTTGTTTTACCCTACATCGCTAAAACACCATGTGTGGATTAGTAATGTTGAAATGTTACTTTAGCAATCACTTTTAGATCATATATATATTCCTTCCATATATGTAAAAATATTTTTTTTAATAATTTTGTTTCCCTAAAAAAATTTTTTTATGGAACTTAACATACATACATACATACATACATACATAATTGGCCATTACAACCCTGTGTCAGGGTTACGGCCTAGCTTCTCGCAACACTCATGTTGTGTGTGTTAGTTTTTATCCATGAGTACCGGGACCTACAGTTTAAAGTCGACACCGAACGACAGACTTAAAAAGCTTGTTCATGGCAATTAATTACTCTCAGAGCTTTTGCCAGAAGACTGCTGAGAGGTAGTCGCCGAAAAAAATATTTTTTTCATATTTCTTTTTTTCATATTTCTTTTTTTCAAGATGTCAGAGCTGAGATTTGAACCCAGCGCTATCGTCTTAGTAAGCCAACACACTAACCACTAGACCACGGCGACTACAAACACTTTATTATTTATGGCTGCAAATGGTCTGAGGCAGTATTTGCCTGCCATATCAAGTCAAAAAAATTTATTTTCTATAATCACATCATAATAACATTTTAAACGATTTGTTTTCAAATTTAATACACTTGGCCCTTTTCAAATTTTGAAAAGATTGATTAATTTATTTCACACATTTGTCATACAAATTTTTACTAAAAAGTCTAAAAAGGACCAACTTAAATATTTTAAAAGTTAAAACTGCTACCTGGGACTGTTGTAGTAAGAGCAATAGCGCTTGAAGACTAAACTTGTGCTGTCTGAAAGATCGGGTTTTATGCCATGCGACTCTAGTGACAGTGAGTGTACTTCACAACGTGGAAAGCTGCAGGCTGTATCATGAAAAAAATCTTTTATATATCTCGATAGCAATAATCAATTTCCCTGCAAAAAATAGTGTTTATTAGTAAATTATTTTATAAGGGAGAAATTGAAAGCAATCACTTACTCGTGCGCATCTAAAATGCATAATTTATATATGAAATGAGTCGTTAAAATGCAATAGAAATGAAAATTTATTGCAATCAGTAAGCAAATAGTAAAAAAATCAAAAAATAATACCTTATCCTGTAGCATATTTGGAAGCTTTAATGTATAAAAAACAATATAATACTTCCAAAATTTTTTGCTGAGTTCTTATCTTGTTAATGAGCTGGCCTACAAACTGCCCGTAGAAACCAAAATTTTTAAGTATGTCAGAGCGTGTAGTCTCAGAACTAATATTCGACTCACACAGGGGTAGTTAACCTTTTAAGATCTGGAAGGTAAAACCCAAAAACAAAGTTAACTGAAAACCATCCCTTAAGACAAATGGTAAAAGATACAAATTCTTTAAGGTAAAGAAGTTTTAAGTCATAATACGACAAAATTTTGTTCTTCTTAGTATTTCGTGTGCGGGAGTTTATTTGCTCTGTCCGCCATTTTATATATCTCGAGTTACTAATGTCACTTAAGGTTTTTGACTCCAAATTTTTCAAGTCTGCAATCCGTTTTCGGATATCTCGTCCAGTTTCGGAGATAAATAGTCGACAACGGATTGCAGACTTGAAAAATTTGGGGTCGAAAGCCTAAAGTGACATCATTATCTCGAGATATATAAAAAATATGAAATGGAGAATAGAGCACATAACCTCCCGCGCCACGATTTGCTATTGCCATAAAAATGTATCAATTTCTACAATAAATTTTGTCAGTACATATCCATTTTTTATAGTATAATGTGCCATTTAGTCGGTTCTGGCTGATTGTAGTTTTCTTTTTTTTTAAACTTAAAAAAATAGTAAAAGTTTGCAAAACGTTATGAAACTCTTTTGAAGGTTTTATTTACAGTGTGTATCAAGTTAATAGTTTTTTGAACTTTATTTATATTTTCACTGAAAAAGAAAATATGAAATTTGAATATTTTATACTCGTATTTATTATGATTTATTTATTATTGTTTATTTAGTTGTTTTATAAGTATTTAAATTAAAAATGTTTTTATCACATTTTATGTGAAAAGTGTATTGAAACGGAAGTTATTTGCACACATGAAAACAAATATTTTTAAATTGTGAGAATCTATCATTTATTTAAATACTCTGCAAACACATTCCAAAAATTTTATAAAAATATTTTTATTTTTTTTTAATTTTAAGCCAACTAAATAAATAAATTGTTTTAAAGATTTTATTAAAGTTAAGCGGAAATACAGTGAAAGTTAAAAAAAACTACAAATTGATAAAGATTAAATCAAATCTTCAAAAGAGTTGAACTTATGTTCTTAAATGGCTTATAATCTTTATGAAATATATTTTCCTGTCTTCTTCCTTTATCTTTTTTATTTTTTACTTATTCAGAGGTGTGTCATAAGCCATACGGTTTAGAAAAATGCTTTCAACACACGTATCATAATGTTTTAATTTTTTGTCAAACAGCTTTAAATCCTCTTACGATCGTTAGTTCCTTGTGGAATAAGCAGCAAACATTGTTGTTGCCGAGTTTTGGTTGGTTGCTCTTTTCTCTTTTGTTTAGAATCAAAAAGCTGCAAAAAAAGAAAATTTTAATTAGACTGAATGGAATATATAACATAATACATAGGTACCAAAATTCTACTCAGTTTCTGGCCTAAGAAGCCATGGAAACTGTTTACGTTTGCTGCCATTACTCTGTTCCAGCGTTTATCAAATAATATTTTATTTTTTTATAAATATTTTACTATTATCCCAAACAATCCTCGTATGACTTTTTATGCCAGCAAAGGATTATTAAAGAACAGTCTTTTACAAAACTCAAGTTTGTCTCTCAAACACATTGCGTTTGATGCAACTGAATGAATTAGTGTTGCCTATCAACAAAAATCGACAAAATTAAATAGTTAGAAATGGGTGTAATGTTTATATCTCCTATTATTTTTAAATAATTTTAAGCTTGAGACCTATTTTTAAATTTTATATGTACATTAGGGTGGTTTTAAAAAATCGATGTCGGTTTTTTTTGGCGCACCCCCCTTAAATGCTTCATTTTGTTAAATTTTAAGATGACCAAAGTTTGAGCACTATTGAAAGATTGTAACTTGTGCCACTGGGGCCTCAAAGTTTTGAAAATCTCGATTTTTTGGCTGTTTGGTGACTTCGGCAAACCAATTCGCTGGAACGGTTAAAGTTATTTGCTCGTGTCATACATTAAATTAAAGGCCATACTGGTTTTAACATTTTATATTCTCCACAATAAATACGCAATTAGTACTGAAACCGAAAAAACAGATCCAATGCTCCTTAAAACGTGACTAGGTAACCCAAATATATATATATATATTCTTTAGATCATGGCTGGCCATTTAAGCACTCAAGCGCCAAAGTGTAATCACCCTGCAGGCAATTCAGTTAACTGTCAATTAATTTAAATCTAACTATTTCTCAAGTAGTGGTGGTTGACACTTGGATTACTTTTATGTAAAAACAACTAACTATTTTAACATTGCGATGTCCTAGGAAGTAGTCAATTGTCCGACTCTGTATTACTTTCACTTAACTTTAAAGTTAGTTACCTAGCCGTTAACTTAAAGTTAACTTTTTGTAGCTAGCTATAAACACTTTGATTTTGGTAAGTTCTGGATCACAATGTAGTTAGCTTATAGTCAGCCCATAAAAGTGAATTATAAGTTAGCTTTATTTGTAGTCGACTACCAATTTACTGGCAGGGCAGTTCTTCATATCAACATACACAGTTAAATGAAAAAACAATCTCTTTCATTCTCTCTATAGCCAGTACTATTTTAAATTATTTCGTATATTTTATTATTTAAAATCAATTATTTCCTTCTCTTTTATTTCCATTATTTTAAATATTTTATTTATTATTTTTTTAATCATCCAATTATAATTTAATTAAAATTTAATAACTCATTATATCACAAGTTTAGAATTATTTTCACAATAAATATGCCTCCCATCAAGATCAAGTTCAATGGGGGGGCTTTAAAAATTAAAAATTAATTTATTTTGACTAATAATGATTGATGCTGACATTTCACCGTACAAGTAAATGATTTTTTAAATAAAAGTACAGTGAACTTAAAAAAAAAATATGCAAATAATAAGAAAAAATTACAAAAAAAAAAAAATAATAAAGAAAGAAAAAATTATAAAAAAGAAAACAAGTAAAGTATTACATTCAGTTATTGCCGACTAATTACTACCCTATTATATATTATATAATATATATAATAATATAATTTAATTCTTCAAAGTTAGTTGTTGAATAGCACAAGTCAAGTCCCTTTTTGCCCCTTCCCATAGCATATTATTTTTGGAAAAGCACATTATACTGCATGAGTTGGGGCATACCCTGAGTTCTGGCTTAAATAATAATAATGAAATAAAAAAAATAATTTTAGCATTTAGACGTACGTACACGACAGAAAATCTAGAAAATTATTGAAATTTTTTATTAAAAGAAATAATAATTTAATAATCGTCCTTCAGGCGACTAATTCAAATAATTATGGATCCTTTCGGAATACTTTTACTCTTACTGGTAGTATGCATTTCTGAGGAGCTGAATAGTGCGCACTAAAAAAGCTGTAGCCACTATAAAGTGAAACATTCAAACGAATAAAATCAAACAATTTGTCGCCGTTCTCAGCAACTGTGATTGTTTCCTTTCACTTATGGATGATTTTACTAAAAGATTTTGTCTTAAAAACTTCTAATATTCAGCTTGTGTAAGAGTTAAAGCCCAACGACTATCGTATTCACTTCCAATTCCAAGTCGCATTGATATTAATATTGAATTTGAAAATTTTGTAAATCATTAATTTTTGATTAAATAAGTTATTGCATTGAAGATAATCCACAAGGTTTTTCGAAACACCATTCATTCACAGAAATTTACAGCGGAGTCATTAGTCCACATGTCTTCAAAAACCATGATGGTCAGAATGTTACTGTCAATGGTAAATGATATAAAGGCATGATATATCGTATCACAATTACCGGGCAGTAATTGTGCTGTATGTGCTACTAACAGGACGGAGACAATGACACACAGCGCATGCTACAATTGATTAACTTTAATTAAAAAATAATTTCATGTAATCGTCTGACTAGGATCTTGTGACTTAACGCCATTGGTTTAACCCATATCGTCCCAGAGAATTTTTTTTTTTCGAATTGACTTTTAAAACTTGGTTTTGAGAAGGTAATTGCGACCAGAAAACACAAATCTGAAGTCAAAATTTTTTTAAAATTTTTAGTTTTTCAATTAATCGAACACTGGGCACTATTTAGCATATTAGTTTTATTGTTCCTAAAAATTGTAAATAATAAAAAAACAATTATTTTTAAACTCAAACTAATTCATTTAAAATTATTTAAATCAAAAACTAACCAAAAATTAATTCATTTAAATCAAAATGCAAGAAAAGTGTTATTTATATATTATATATATTTTATATATGTATATATATTTTATGCATAATTTTAAAATTGGTGTTTTTTCTTTCTCCTTGTAATAAAAAAGAGGAGTGTATAGGTGGGTCTTTTTATTTTTATATTTGTAGCTAACCTATCACAATATATAATTGTTAAAAGAAATAAGTTCGTAGTCTTCCCTGAGAAGAGAAAAAATTTTTCAAAAACGCTTGAAATTTACTGTTCGAAAAATCGAACAGCGGGACGATATGGGTTAACATTTATTGATTTTATGTAGAGCCACTTGTGTACGTCGATTAACTAGAGGCAGGTGAATACATGTAAAACAATATTTGAACAGTTATTGCCGAAATACGACCGCTTATGCTGTGAAAAGTTTGTGAAAATTTTGTGTTCCGGACCGTGCCTTGACAGCCATATGGAGAAACCATATTTAAATGCAAATGTCATAAAATATTCTATACAATAAAGCCCGATTCACTAATGTTAACAATAAACACATACATATTCCTTTGTTTTATTATGACTTAAGCTTGTGTAAAAATAGAATGGAAAAAGAGCGGACTGCGCTACAAATTTGCTAGGACAATGAAATAGTGGGACATTTTCTCCCACATGCACAAACAACACAGTGAGACTAAATAACGACCTGGATTGCTTTATATTCTTTGTCTACAGAAACAACAAGGCAAAACTATAAAAATACATATTGTTTTATTTTTTTATTGTTATTTTTGTTTTGTAACAACAAACATACGTTCTTCATATTAAAATAACAGTGAAACAGTCTGAAAATAAAATATCTCTTGTAAGCCTTGATAATAAAGACAACGTTATTGGAAATACTGTGTGTGGTGACTGAATAAAAAAAAGGTGTCATATACACTGATTTTTATGTCATCTTCTGTAATAATGTCTGGTGTGGAGACATAAAATATGTCAAAATATTTCAGTCTGTCTGTAATTTTTTTTGTTTCTTTTCATTTTAGCTTTATACAGTTCAGACCTGACAATGATTTTCGTATTCATCAGCGTTGATGTGTTTTTGTTTGCCGTGATGCTGAAGATGGTGGTAACCCGTACTCGTATATTTGTGATTGCCATCAATTTTAATGATGATGAAAAATAAAATGAAAATGATGATAATTTTGTCTATAGAGATACTCGTATCACATCTACATATTGTTTTGATTATTTATCTCTCCTTTATTTACAGCAAATACTCGTTCGTATATTATAGTTGAGATTGTTTTTGTTTTTTTCTTTATTTTGTTTTATCACCTTCAGTGTTTGTATATCGCTATTTATATTTTTTCTACATCAGTCTTTATATATGACTTTGTATGTAAAGTGGCTGTCATGTCTAATATTTAAATTGTATCACACAGGCTTGTCTGGTAATATGGGGAGATAGACGGATAAAAATACATCAGCCAATATCATTAAAATATATCACTAACGGTGAACCAGTGGGGTTTGTTTCTATTCTAAAATATTTAAATTTTCAACCATTTGCATTTTTATAGAAAAACAAATAATCGTTTAATATGGCTGTGATTTTAATTTTATTCTTTTTTTTAATTCTAAAGATTTATATTTTTAAATATTGTATAGTTTCGAAAACGTAGGGGTTTATCAAGCGATAAGGAGCCAGTAAAGCTGCATAGGCATAATAAGATTTGAAATAAAGAAGAAGAAAATACGTGGGAAGTGGTGCTATTTTTCTTGCAGTTCTAATTGAAATGGCCAAAAATTGAAAATTTTTATATGGTTGGTGTGTAAAAAGTTATATTAATTTAAAAACTATTAAAATATCTCAAGAAATAAGCACTGAAATACAGCAAAACAATATTAAAAAATGTTAACATCTATGGTTTTCTTTTCCCCTTGCCGTTAATTAAAAAAAAAGTGCTTATTAAGAGGGTCATTGCATTTTTTCAATAACACCTACTTACTTAGATGACCATAACAATCCGTTTGAGTTTTTCGGCCTGCCTCAGCACAAGTCTCCAGTCGCCTTTGCTAAGCGCGCATCTTTTCAGTTGTTTAAACCAATTGATGACTGGGCTTCATCAACCTGGTCCTTCCAACGTACAACAGGACCGTCCTCTACACCATACTTCGCATCGAAAACTATTTTCGCTGGAGCGGATTCTGCCATTCGAATGGTATGGCAAAGCCAGAGTAGCCACCTCTGCTCACATCGCAGAGGAGGTCATACAGCTCATGGTTGGTTCTAATGAGAAACTCATCGACATGCCTTAGAGGACCAAAGATTTTGCAAAGAGGTGTTCTCTTGTACACTCCCAGAACCTCTGCATTGGCACAAACCAGAGTCTTTGCTTCCGCTCCGTAGAGAAGCACCGGAAGAGTAAACTACTTGTAGAGCGTTAATTTCGTCGCACGAGAAGGGTCTCTCCTTCTTCTACTGAGACCGCAGTAGTACGTGTGATTCTTCGCTTAACTGACATCATTCTTGTTGGTAATAGCGATGCCAAGGTAAATAAACTCCTTGATTACACCGTATGTATAGTTGCCGGCTGAAACTTGGGAGCCGATAAATTCAACGTCTCTACCTGTCAACTGTACTTCACCTTACTCTCATTTTAATTTTCAATGCCACTAACGTTTCTTAATTATATATTTTTCTTCTTAATTTATTGCATAGAAACCACTTTTACTACACTTTACTAATTATTAATAACATTTGCCGAATTCACAAAACCCTTGTATTCATTGTATTCGTTGTTAGATTGTATGGCACTACAACAGCTGTGCGCTTGTTGTTGGTAATTTGTATATAAACATTCTAAACAACTCATACACTTTTTTTCATATGTTTTAAAAAAGTTGTATTGGTTTCTGTGTTATTGTGAATGAAAAATATTGACAAAAATATAAATATAAAAAAAAATCTTTTTATTGTCAACAGCAAATTAAATAAAATAAAATAAAAAAATATAAAAATGGAAGAAAAATGTATTTTGCTTGTAAAAATCAACTTTTTAGTGCAGTTTTTCTTTTTCTCATTTGGTTTTTGACGTTTAATACACAAAATACGTTCATATAATAGATGTTCACAAGCCAACATTGTATGCAATACATGAAACAACGATACAAAACTTTGTGAATTCGGTAATTGTGCTGCCTTATCATGCACAGAAACCTTATTTCTTATACAGTATAACATGTCTAAAACGAACATGGTTATATCGAATATATATGTGTGTACTCTTTTTTAAATTTGTAGTAAATTTTAATAGTATTTATTCTGTCTTTAAAAACAAGAAACGATTCACTATTTTTTTGCGTAACATTTTTTCTGGAGAATTTCCCTTTTTGCTACAGCACGATGGTTGCCATTTTAAAACAAAACAAAACATCCCGAGAAAATCGAAGTTTTTCTACTACGCCTATATTAAACTTCCTTTATAACAAACTGAATTATACCATGCTTTCATGTTCATTATAACCATTTTTGCAATAAAATATTTAAGGAAATAAATATTTATTAAATCAAAAAACCTGAATAAAAAATCATATTAATTAGTTTGCTCCAATTCCTTATTTGTAAACCACATTTTCAAGAACTTATATGTTATGACATGAGTATAATATTTAAATTTCTAACATTTTAATTATTTCACTTATAAGAGTACAAAATGAGATTTAAAATTTAAGGTCAACCAAAAACCAAACAAAATAATAATTTTGAAAAATTTTCCTGTAAATTTTGATGTTTGCCATCATGAAAACCACAATATGTTATTTAATTGAAATCTTTCTGACATCAAACAAAAGAAATAAAGGGTTTTAAATATTTCCATATACATCAACGAGACAACAATTTGAAATATTTTATCTCATTTATCATAAACTTGAGTTGGAGTTATTGAAATTTATCAGCCATAATATTTAAAAGGAAGACATTTTCTTAATAAAATTGCCATATAATAAAAGGACTGCCAATATTCTGTACAACCCATGTGCAAATGTTAAAATGAAAGTCAAACGCCAACATTATTTGTGGCGTATTTGTATTTAAGCAGAAACCTCAAGGAGATGTGAGAATTAACAGTAAATGGGATGCCGGTTTGGGATCTCTTACCTTTTGAATTGCTATTGTTTGTTAATAAATAATTTACAAAATGATGTACTACGATTGGCTGTCAAAACATGAATTTTATTTACAAAAACATACACATTTATTTGGAATACACATACATATATATACATATATGCCTGTATATGAGTGTACAGATCTTGAGTTACAAGCATTTAAAAATAACACAACTTTTCAATATTCCATAGTAAACATGATTATAAAACGTAAACATCTTATCAGATATGTACGAGTATTTACAATGTACATATGATATCAACATATTTTACTTGATTTTTCAATTGCTTATTTAACAGAGTTATAAAGGAGTAAAATCGATTAAAATAAATTTAAGAAAAAAAAAACAATCTTGTAAGAGACATATCTTCGTCACAGACAGAAAGCTTAAGTTCCTAGACTCTCTGCGTTTAACTTCTGAGAAGGTGGAAGCCGTTATTGTTCTGTGCTTGACAATCATCTATAATGTTCGGTGGAATTATTTCAGTTTTCGAGTTTAGGAAGAAGCATTCAAGTGTTGTGGCTTTTTCAAACAGTACAAAAATATTTCACTCTATCTGACCCTCTTAATATTTGCAAGACATTTTTCTGATCCAAGATGGAATGCAAACTCTATTAAGGGGCTTCTCGACCGTGAACAGGAAACGATGAAGGTGCTTATTAATTAATCGTTCACGACTGTGATTTTCTCCTTTGACTGAAAAATCATTGCAAAAAGAAAAAATCTAAACTTTAAAAGCATTTTATGGCTCAACAAAATAAATTGAAAAAGATCACCGATCTCTTTGGTATTTGAACTCGGATTTCCAGATCATTCAGCAATGAAATCAGTAAGTATTCTTGTATTCTTCTTGTGTCATTTGAAAAAGCTTGCATATTATGCAAATGACTTGGGCGTAATTGTTTTACAGTCTTTTGTGGAGAGTCACTGGAATTGGATCACGATTTCAGTCACCTTATATTCTCATATTGATCACATTCAATTTGCTTTAAAAGCAGTTTCAGCATTATTGGTTGATATTTCATTTGTATTAAATTCATGCCTTGCCAATATATCGAATTTCTCTAACAAGAATGCTACAGCTTGAATTATCTCTTATGTTTGAAGCCTCTTCTCACTTGAATTATTTAACTTATTTTTTCTTATTTGGCAGTGCAACCTTGATATATAAAATTTTCAGAGCAATGTCGAGCAAACTGTTTTTAAAAGAGACTTATTTCTTTATTTTTATAAAATAAAACGCATAATTTTAAATCAGTAGCATTTTTCACATTTACGAGTAGAACGAATCACTTAAAATGTGAATAAAAATATCATTTCTTAAACACACATTCCTTTCACGTAATCGTACCAGTGTTGTCCATTCAGTTATAAAAAATCGCCCATTGTTTTCGTTTTACACAATATTCTTAATTTTTTTTTTTTTTTTAATCAAATCGCTCATATAAATATTATTCATTTTTTACGAGTTTATATTTACATACAGGTATCACTTGTGTAAAGTGGTACTGCTATACTACAAATGGTTTTCGATATAACGAGAATCCATAAATAAAAATAATATAATTTCAGTATATTAAAATGAACTTACATATACATATATACAGTATAACTGAAATCACATCACTTGGAACTTTTCTTTAACAAAACCACTGCATTAGACGAGTTCTACCTGTATTCGAGTATGTAAATAAAATGTTTTTTTTTTGTATATGGAAGTCCCAAAAGTATTCTAAAGTACACAAGATTGAAGATTAAAATAATTTTTTTTTATCTCTGTCGCATTTTACATTTTTATCTCTTCAACACCCACTTGGGTAACACAAATATTTTATTTTATATTAAAAAACCATAAAAGGAAACAAATTTGTTTTATAAAAAAAAACTTCATTTTATATCAGTACCAGGTGGGTTTGACATTTGTTAAGTATTCTTATATCTATTCAAAACTGTATGCTTTCCGGGAGGTATCGTGTTATAGAAAATTCTGATTGACATGCGAATGTCAATATTGTAGTGATTGCTTGACTTTGGTGTTATGACAGCTGACTATAAAGAGTTTGAAGTATGAAAAAGTAAATTGTTAAATTTTAAGATTGTAAAATAAATTTTTTTTTAATTATATCATCATATAGAGAATCATTAGAGTTAGCCAATGGATGTTTCATTTTTAAAAATTAAAAAAAAAATTATTCTTAAAAATAGTGAAAAATATCATTTTTAGGGTACAAATTGGTCTTTGTAAGGTATATTGGTTGCCTAGACACGTTCAGATTGTATTGATATGTTCACAAAAGTTGTTCAGATTCAGGGCTACACTATTGTCATGTAAGTTATGCTGAAAAAGTGCAAATTTGTTCGTAAATTTTTGCAAAAAAGTCCAAGAAAAAATTATTTTTTACACAAAAAATATTTTAAAATTTGTTTAGTAGAGCCTTCATTCTTACATTATTGCCGAACATAGTTAAGCATTATCTTTAAGTTTGAGTTATTTTTGAGTAATGCTGTGATTTTCAAAATCTTTTGAGGTCCATAAAAAAAATTGGTAGTCAATCTGACCAAACCGAGTACAGGGTTTTACTCAGTTTTGGTAGGACAATCGAACCTATACAGTGGAGTTCGTGCATTTTTTTCGCTGTTGTACTGTGTTAATAATCTTACATACATATATGTAATAAGTTTCACATTTTTTGTGAAGTGTTGAAAAACATTTTTTTCTTTATATAAGTAACTTTCGATGTAGAGGGTGTATTACAAAATTTGAGAAGTTAAAAGTAAGTCACTCAAGTCATTTTAAAAGTACACACAGTTTTTTTTTTTTTTTTTTTTTTTTTTTTTTTTTGTTTTAATTTGTGTTTAATTGTTTAATTTGTTAATTTCTATTGTTATTTACATTTAAAAAATTTTACATTTTGTTAGGGAACAGACCTTATGTTTATAATAACTATTTAGAGTATATTTTTTCATTATATTATACACCTTTTCTTCTATTTCAAGACCACGGAAATTAAAACACAATTATTTTTCTGGTTTGATAACTTATATATACAACTATTAAAATAAGTGGTTACCATTTCATTAAAGCAAAGAAAAAAAAAAGAAAAATAAAATAAAATCATACAAAATCGACAAATACTTACAATAAAACAAAAATAGTTTTTAAATAACATGCAAATGCTTTTTACCATTTGAAAATTTTAAAACAATTTTTTTATAACTATTTTCGAAAAATAGAAAAATTTAAATGTAAAATTGAAATTGAAAACTATAGGCGTGTAGGTTTATGAGTCTGCAAAATATAAAAATAAAAAAATATTGTTGAAAACCAAGTTATAATAGAAAATAGACATGTTTGGCATTTTTAGACAGAAACAAGCTATAAATTGTTTTTCTTTCTCACAACTTGCTCCATTAATTAAATTACATTAATATTAGGTGTGTTCACAGTACCATTTCATCAGAATTATTTATTTGTTACGAATGTCGGAACAAATGTTTTAAAAATAATTTCTGTCGAAAAATAGTGTCAAATTGACCCACAAGACAGCAGTTAGAGGGTTAAGATCTGTCATAAAAATGACCCCAATAAAATTATATGCCATATTAAAAGCTTATATATTAATCAATAATAAGGTCAACAAAACTTATTAATACAACCTTAGACATTAACTTTAAACATTTTTATAATATATTTATTTACTTAACCTCATTTTATAAATAATAATAAATCTCTTTTTTGAGGTTAAGTTCTTTCTTTTATTTAATCTAAATATTTATTAAATTAAATAAAAAAGGATTAAGGTCAAAAAGAGATTTATTATTACAAACATTGTTATTCTAGTGTAATGCTCCATTTAACCAAAAAATAAAGTTTTTACCCACTCTACATTCCGGACACCCTTCAGATGGTGTTGGACAATATTATTAGGAGAATATTTAAAAACCGAAAACGTGTTAACCCCCTGTCTACATTGTGGTTCTGAGGATGATAATATGTAACCATTTCGCTACCGCAAACTATATGACCTATACTTCTCGAATACAAATGAGTTATATGGACCCAGTTTGGTAATTACTGCAAGTGTTTTTTTGTTGTTGCAAAGTTCTTTAAAAGGAAAATTTAAGTTATAAGAAAAACAAATGCTTTCTTTTTTAGATTTTCTAATAACCGAATTCAACTGTATTTGAACTTGGCTCTGTAGCACTTGCCGTTGATAGTAGCCCTATAACCTGCTCAAGGTTTGATATTCTCAAAATTGTTGTATTTTATAATACCATATATTTTAAAAATTCTAAAAATTCACAATTTGTCAGTTATACATTTATATATGTATCTCTATTCCCCATATACTTGCGCTAACAGCTCTTAAAATCTAAAATGGAGTAACTTTTTACCACAAGCCATTCAAGAAAAAAGCTATCTAAATAAAAAAGAAATTCAATTGCACAAAAACAATTTAAATTTAGTAAAAAAAATAATGAAACTAACTTCACACAAATTAATTTTAAATTAACAGTCTGTTGTAACTTAACATTGCTGTTCAAAAAGAAATATAACGTAATGAGCTAACTTCACACTCTGGACTTATAGAGGGTATAATGGGTTAGCTCTTTTTAAACAGGGATTTGGAGCAGCCCCTAAGTAATAAATTTATTTATTCATGATGATTATGAAAATGCGTCGGCGAAATAGAGCTGTAATGAACCGAAGTTTCATTGGTTTCGTATTATCTCCACTGATCAATACATAATTAATTTTAATTAATTTTAATCAATATTTTTTATTACCAAATATATATTATTATTTCTTTTCAAATTAATTAAATAGTTTTATGCACTAAAATGCTTTATAAATAAACTCAGATTTCCAGGTTTTCCTGAACATACCTATTATATAATGGCTTACGTGCATATGTATGTATGTATATCACTTGAAATATATTTTTGATGTAATAATTATGTGGTTTTGTTGGCTATATTCTTTGTCTCTTGTAATATAATATTAAACATGCTTTCATACCATAAGAACAATGGCAAAAATTTCTCATAGTTTATGACATATTTTTAACCAAAATTTAAAAAAAAAAGAGTTTATGACACTCAAACATATTTTTTTTTATTTATAAAAAATTAAAATAATCAATTCTGGGTTATATGACTATAAAAATAATTTCATTTGTTTTTGCATTTTTTATTAAAAAAAATTAAATTACATATATCATTTACATTTCTGACATTTTTGTTTTTTTTTATTTTAGTATTATTTCTTTTGATGAAATTGTAATTGAATAAAAATAATTAATTTTAATATTGTTTTATAAGGAACTGGGAAAGCAACTGCATACTTTTTAGTGCAAAATAAAAAAATTTATGAAAATTTTAAATTTTGTTTAAATTTGATACCCTTTATGCTTCTGAGGGCGGTGCTTTCTCCATAATTCTGATGAGTTTCATATGATCGTCGAACTCTAAGTGCGAAAAATTTAAATACAAAAATGTATGTATATGAGTATCAGGTCTCAAGCTTAATATAAAGTTTATATTTATTTAAAGCAAAAGTTTAACAAAACTAAATTACACATTTTGTTTTGTTCTAGATTTAAATTTTGTTCGTTTACTTTACATACCATATACACAATTATGCCCACCACTGTATATATGTATATCAAGGCTGTCGTATATCAAAGCTGCAATTGTTTGTATAGTTAAAATAAATCCAAATACTTGCATTTTGTAATTGCACCGAAAAATTACATTAAAGTATACTCTAAACCACTTTTGCTGAAAATTAGGTCGATAATAGTAGGCAACACTTTACAGACTGTTTTCGACCTAAAATTAAGCATCTAGTTTTTTAGACATTTTGTTAATTTTTAAGCAAAATATGTCTAAAATTAAACAAAATATGTTTAAATATTTTAGGCGATTTGTGTCTAATTTTCTCCCCTTTGATATATTTATTTTCAACACTCCTTAAATTAAAATGCCTAAAATACATATTTTCAATAAAATTATTAAATTTATTATAAATTATATATCTTACAAACTATCAATGTATACTTATAAATAGATATAAAATACATATATATACATATTTCCATAAATCTTTTCTTTTAACAAGCTACATAATATTACATATACGTTACATACATATTGTCTTCTTTTTGTAAAAAAAGTGTCACAAGTGTACATGTACATAAAAAAATTTTATTAAAAAACATAAAACCCAAAATATAAATTAATAACGTAAAATAATATTTATTTTAATTTATAAAAGGTTAAAAAATCTAATTACCGTATCAATTATATTACATATAATGTTATAAATCAATATATAAAGAATTAAAAGAAATTTAATTTTATTTCTTAATGGTAATATTTATATAAAAAATCACTTTTTCTATAGCATTATCGAGCTTACTATTAAAGTATTAATTTTTCTTATATTATTTGTATGATAAAATCTAAAAAATCTCAAAAAAAAACTAAAAGTTTGAGATATATCCTTAGGATAAACAATGTTAAAAATATAATAGTAACAAAGCAATTGTAGAAATAGATCCTGTATATTGAAATCCTTCTCTTTCGAGATTAACTCCTTTTCAAACCAAATGTATGCAGTAGATTTGCAACTTTCCTCTATTGATGTTTCTATAAACACGAAAACTTTTTTATAAAATAAAATAATTAATATTAAAAGAGTTCTTACCAACCATTGATATCTATGGAGTTACTTCTTCTAAATTAAATCTTATCTTATCAAGAGTGGTACTAAACTGCAAATTAAACAAACATTTATACTGAAATATTTCAGAATAGTTTTGAAGAAATTAAAACATTACCACGTATTCGTTGAAGATAAGCTAATCATTTTCCTTGAAATATTTGCAAAAGCCATTAATATCATTGGCCAATGGTTCAGAATGTCTTCCAATAAAATTTCTACTATTAGTAAAGCAACTCCGTGTTATATAAACTGCATAGGAATTATAATTTGTAAATATTTACCGCATTTTGAATACAAAAAAATTAAACACATTGCATTTTTCTTCTTTATGTACGTACATACGTACATATGTATGTAGATGATAAACTCTTAAACTTAATAATTTTTTTCTGCAAATTTTGCAACAAACACTTTTTTGTAAATAATTAATATACACTTTAATATATTTTATAGACTAAATTACAATAAACACCACACTTTTTAGTATATAAATGCTGCAGCCACTGCAAATTTAACTTTTAAACAATTTTCAGAATACGACGCGACTCTTTTGCAGTTTTTATTGCAAATAAATGCTTCTTCTCTTTTTCGTCGCTTTGTTACTACGTGTTCTAACTTTTTTTACTTAAATGTTCTTAATATTACACATTTATAACTATTTTTAGGCAAAAGTGCTTAATTTTACAAATTTTTTACTGATTTTAAGCAAATGTGCTTAATATTAAACGTTATTTAGTAAATTTAAACATAACTGGTTTAAACATAAACAATTTTAATAGCAAATTTATTTTTTTGTGTAAATTTTTTATTTTTTTTAAAATTAAGAATAAAATTTATATAATTTTAGACAACAACAAATTTTCAACACCAATTTAGACATAATATGAACCTAAATTTTGGGAAAAGTTTTAGAGTGTACATTTAAAAAATTCAGTTAATATAGTATATTTTAAATGTGGTTTTTAAATGCTTTAATATACATATATTTTTTATATTCCCAAACACTATCGTCGCATTTGATTTTGATTCAATTATAAAATAAAAAATTATATTCTGAATATTTATAAATTCATATTAATTCTGCATCACTTATGGCGTTTTCGTTTCTACCAAAAAATTTTGCCTTTCATATATTTATTTCTCTCATCTTGACAAAATATTGCCTTTTTAAAAAGTTATCCTTTACATCAACAATTAAAAATGTCGATTACAATAAAACGAGATCAAAAAAGAATATATAACATCCTGCTTTTATGTCATATAATAATAAAATGTTACACATTTTTGTAGAAACGAAAACGCCATTAATGTACATCTACATATGCATTTTTAAATCCGATTTATTTTTCTATCTAATAATGCTAAACGACTTTAATCATTAAACACATACCCACATACCCACATAAGTACATGCAAAATGGCGCTAATATATAAATGGATTTGAAGAATAACAATAATTTTCAATTCATAAGAATATCGTTAAGACAATAAATAGATTACAGGTGATAGAAGAATGAGAAAAACGAAAGAAATAAGCAGAGATGTCAATGTTGGGCTTTTTCTACACAAATCTTTAGACAAATTATTGTTTGGTAGGATGGTAGGCCAAAGTTAATTTTGGTAAATTTGAAAATATGTATTCATTTTGAAAAATTTCAATCATTAGCAAAATCGTTACTGAACCAACCCAGCAAAAAATTGAAGTTGTTATTTGCTAAAGATTGGTAAACTCTTTCTTTTGGAAAATCAGCCTGCAGTAGTTCAAGTTTCTGTAAAAGATATATGAATTTAACATCTGATTGTCATAGGACAAAAGTATTCCAAAGTATTCGTTTTTACTATATTAAAATGTTATTCAATGAAAATGCACTGATTTTGGAACAACTTCAATTTTTTTTTTTTTTTTGATTGGTAGCGGTAATCGCTCTTTGTTGTAAACACACTTGAAATTCTGGCAAATGTAGAAAACCATGTCAAACCATAAAAAAGTTTAAGAATATAGCTACGATTGCTTGTTTGCCAGGCGTACAAAGGCGTTTGCAACAAAGACTGATTGCTTCTATTGTTTTTTATTCAAAAAGATTTTAATAATTTTTAATTCTGGTTTTTCTACCTTTATTAATAAAAATATAGAATTATTCAAGCTTAAGGTCTATTTTTAAATAAAAATGTTTTATTTAATTATCGATATTTCGCTACTCCTGCGTGTAGCGTCTTCAGGAATTATTTATTTATAAAAAAAAGTAATAAATAAAAAATAATTTAGAAATTATTAATGTAAAGTGAATGCCTATTATTGAAAAAAAAAATAAAAAAAAATTTATTTATTGTCAGCCGCAAATTTATTTAAAAGAATGAAATAACGAAGTACATAATTGTAGAAATGAAATTAATGTTGAAAAAGTGATAAAAATATAAATTAAAAATGCATTTCTTTATTTGTGAATAGCGATTTTCTTCTTCTTGTGTGATTTTTGACGTTTTCGCTACAACGTACATGAATACAATGGATACACTAGGTGTTCACAAGCAAGTAAACAAAAACTCTAAAACATACAACGATACAGAAGCTTGTGAATTCGACAATTATAAATTTATGAATTTTTATTGTTTAAAATAAATGTTAATGAATTTTGTGAGCTACAATTAATTTTGGTAGTTTTTTTTTTCTTACAAAATTTGTAGGAACATTTTTGTTTGGAAAATGGCAACATTGAGAATTAATAAAATAAATATGAAATGATTAAATCAAAACAAGATTTCAATTACTTATATAAACATTGAATCAAGAAAAAAAAATTGGTTTCTTGGAGAAGGTGCTAATATTAGCTTTAAACTAGCAGGTTAAAAAAATTACTGTTGGTCTAATCCGACCTATTAAATAAATGTACTTGCGGCAGACATTTTTATCATACAAGCAGTGTTTTTAGCGCAAAATACCAATTCGTTCACTAGCAAAATAAATTTAAATTGAGCTGAATATTTAAAGAGTAGGTGGACTGTTGAGCATAGTAAACCCTTGTTTACTTGACCTAACTGAGTACAAAACGAATCAACACGTAGTTGGTTGCTACAACAACAGGAAATCAAATAGTGAGAGTTAAAAGTAAACAAGTTGCACAAACATACACGCATACACTGGTAATAAAAGGATTTTAGAGAAAAAATGTTCACCTTTTTTTAGTATTGGTAGGTGAAAAAAGTGTACGAAAAAAATTAAAGAGCACACATGAACTCACACAACATGCATACATGTTTGAAAAAGTTATTATATGTGTATAGAAAATATATTTTATTCAAGAGTGTGTGTGCATAAGTTCCCTGCAAAAATTACTCGCCAACATAATCTATTTTAGATAATAAGGATACAGAAAATAAAACATTAGTGAAATCATGGAAGTTGATCAATCCGAAGTATTATTATTTTAGGTGAAGGATTAATGTATTTTATATATGGTTATTACAGGGCTGATCCAAAGGGGCCTATATAGAATTGTTTTGGAAGACATATTTGATATTTAATGAATATTTAATATTTATTTTGTTAATATTATCACTTAACATTTTTAATGGTTTATAAAAGTATATATATTCGGGGTATTCACAAGGTGTGTTATTATGTCATATGGTCATAAGGTTGTAAATTTTTTGTTAGTAAAACAATTTTTTTTATTAATTAGAATATAAAAACTTCATAGCAAAGTGATATAATAGCATACCTATTCTATCTATAGAGTATTGAAAGGTCAATTTTCATTAGACAGTCGATTCATTTTCATAAAAGGGGAAAATAAAAAGTTATCGTTTTTATTGGAAAAGTTAATAGAAACAACAGATTTAAAAATTTAAATCTAACAATATTATTGAACATTCTTCTTTAAAGTATACAGACCTGCAATATCATGTAATTTTAAAACAAGTTTCTATTCGATTTCTATTCTATTCTATCTATTGCGACCCGACAAGTGCTTATACAATATTTTAACTATTGTAGTCATTATTCAAAAAGTCGTGATATATGTATAGTTGTAGTTTTCAAAATAGGACAGATAAATGTTAAAAGGAACACATCACTTTCTCAAATTTGGGTTACGTTTGTACTCGTCCTTTATTTTGCGTAATACACTTTACATGTGTCTTGCAAATATCTTTATTTTCTACAGTTTATACCGTTAGAGAATTTCATTTGAAAGCATGAAATGAAAATGTCATATTTCTCATCATAAAATTCTTAAAGAGCAACTCTTCCAGGAAACACCTGCAAGTTAGATTGACAAAGATTTTCTACAGAAAAGAAGCAGGATAGAGAGAGAGAATGAGAGACAAAGAGAAACAAGAAATAATAAGTAAATGTTAAATAGAAGCAACAATAAATAAAGCCAATATTTAAGAACCTGCACGCATAAACAGGGTGTTAAGAAAATTAACGAAAACCCATACATTTGATAACAATGGCTTATCATCGTCTTCTCCTACTTACATTCAGGAATCAAAGCAGTTTCGCAGTTGTTCACTAAAAGGGTAACTGACACATTGTGTTCAGCGTTGAGACTGATTTTTCGTTTAAATAGTTAATTAATCAGAACAATTTAGCACACACCAGATGACACAGAAAGAAATGCGCTGTTAGATTTTTCATGTAGATAGAATAAATAAAAAAAACCAATTGAGAAATTTGCCTTGCTTACTTTTTTGAGCCACTGTATATTTTCAAACAATATTTCAAACCGATTTGTCACCACTTTGTAGTCATAGCCTCTTATTACTTACATTTATCTTTCGTACTGGTGTACTTATGTATGGGGTTGTGTGTGTATATTCCCTCACAGATGACTGAAACTGTGAAGAAGATTTACTTGACTTGACTCTTTCTTTCATTTTCGTCTCGCCTGACTGCTGCTGTATGTTGAATAGGATGTCATGTAACCAATGAAATATGAAATTTAAATTATGAAATACAACAACGATAACAGGAAGTCAATGAGTGTTATTTAGTTTAGAAGTACGTCAAAAGGAATTACCTTTTGAAAATTAACCAACAATAACTCACATATGCAAGTATCTTTTATATACTCGTATACTCGTACTATTATAAGGGCCTATTAAGTGTTCATTCTTTCATACATATGTACCAACTGAAGTGAGTTGCATATGGAAAGATCAAATTGTTAGTGATTCAAAGTGTAAATAGGTACTTGTATTTAAATAAGCTTTATTATTTAATTGTATGATGTTGTTATACCATGATGTCCTTTATAATTTACAATGTGAAACTAAATTTAATTAAAATCCTATTAATTTTTAGCATTTGAAATTTGTATCAGATTTTATTAATATTTATTCAATATAAGATGAATCATCTATTATGTATTTACATATTGTTTAGCATATTATGTATTTATGATGAGCGAATTTGCATTACAAAAATATATACTTATATATGCTATACATATATGTATTTTCATTAGTTTTAGAATTATGTAATTTTTTGTTTTTACTCTTGTAAAGTGTTTCTACCTTGTAACGTATTTATAAATAAACGTACGATGAGTTTTAAAAATATTTTATGCAAATGCAAGGTTTGCAAATTAATTTTCTATTCAAAGACATAAAGAAAATATGTAAATTTTTTTCTTGTGTTTTAGAAAACTAATAGATGAGTTTAACTAGATTTTATCATATCTGTACTAAAAAGGTTTATCCTTTTTGTTTTAATAAATGACTGATATATTTTCAAAGAATTATCATGCACACATTCGAGTACATATGTTTTCTTTTAAGTACTCATATATTCTTTCTATCATTTACATACATATTTATAAAATTCTCATATTTGTACGATACAAGTAAATAAATAGAAATCATAACCACAACCAAACCTATGAGGTAATTGTACGAGTAGAGAGTATCTATGAGTATTACATTTACATATTTATGAATTTTATTTATTCGTTGGCTTGTACGAGCATCATGTATAGCTTTACACTAACAGATAGTGAGTCAGTCAGTCAACAAATAGTTTTTTGTTGCTTGAAATTATTGCATGAGTTGGAGAAGAAAGTTGAGTCGAGCTGAGTTGTAAAGAGATGCTTTTTTATGCAAATTGTTACACAATAAGAAGGAAATAAAAAATTAAAAACAAAATGTAAATGAAAAGCAAGTATCAGCAGAGATGTAGGTTCAATACCCTATTACAGTCACTATAGCAGCAAGACTATTTATTGCATAAATATCTGTATACGTAGGTGCTGTTAAAAAAATTTAACGAGGAAATTAGTACTGTTATTTGGATACGAAAGTAAAAGAAGAAAAAAGAAAAGTCTAAAGGGGTCAAATCGCATGATTTTGGTGGCCAGTTTACATTATCTCCTTATGAAATGACAATGCCTTCAATTGCTTATGTAGAATATCCAGGGTGGCATGAACTGTGTGGCATGTAACGGCGGCCTGTTTAAGCCACATGCCGTTAGTATCCAGATTGTCCTGCTCAGGCCAAAAGAAACTGGTTATTATTGGTCTATTAAGCTAGTCATTGACATTGATAGCGGGGTCAACGTCGTTCTTAAAGAAACAACAGCTGATGCCGCAATCTTAAAATCCACACCAAATAGTAAATTTTCAAATGGCAAATCTCATTATCCAGAAATGGATCTCATCGCTTTAGGCAATGTTTCGTTGAACAAATTTTCTTTTATTATTTTAATAAAATAGTTTTATTATTTGCATGTGTTGTTGAATGCTGTTCATATATCGTCGTCCCGAAGTTATCTTGACGTAACTCCAAAAAATATTTTTTTGGGAAATTGAATTTAAAGTTTTATCAGTTTATAGAAAAAAATTTAGTCGAAAAAGGTGACTCAAAATTTTTATCAGATGTAGTGCTAATAATTCTTTATCGAATAGTACAAAAAATTCTTAAGTCATGGAGAAAATTTTTTAAGTTTTAAACATTTTTAACTCCAAACAAAGAATAACAGTTTGCCGTATAAGCCACTTTTTGGGAACATTTTCTTTATTTTTGGCACATACGTCCAAATAACACCGATAGAAATTTTGGATTGTTTTTTGTCTGATATTATCTTGACGTATATGAGACATACTTAAGTAAGCAAAATTCTTACATTTAGTATTTATTACTACAGTACTAAATAAATAAATTACGTTTAACAAAGCACTTTTAATCTGCCTAAAGGAATTTCATCCATCTTTTATTATAAAAGAAAGCTTTCAGTGTTTAATATAACACCAACAGTACGAGTATGTACTCAGAGTCCAAACGAAAAAGATGTTACTTACTGCGCCATTTGGAACGAAGCACAGAATGGTCGCTCTGGTAATGATATCGATAGTTCTATAATAAAAATTTTGGAAAATATATTGAAGGATTTTAATCATATTGAGAATATCATTCTTTGGAGCGACTCTTGTGTGCCAAAAAATAAAAATAAAATATTTTTGTCTGCTAGTTTTCGCATTTTATATAAAAATAATAATCTAAAAACAATTACTCAAAAATTTTCAGAGCCGGAACATTCCCAAATTCAAGAAATTGACTCTGTCCACAATGCAATAGATCGATTTCTAAAGTTAAAAGAAATTCACAGTCCTTTAGATTTAATAATAAAATTAAAAAATTACCACTCCAAAAAGTTTAAATTGAATATTATTGAAATGTTACCTACAGATTTCAAAATTTATTCAGTTATTGCGCATTAACTAAATTTTCAGAACGTTCCATTTACTAAAATTAAAGCAATTAAGTATAATAAATTTAATTTATTTTCTTTATCCTATAAAGCATCTGTAAGTAAAGATGAATTTCAGTCATCAAATTTAAAAAAACAAGCGAGAAAGGGAGTTTTTTCAAAATCAGATGAAATGTTTGAAAAGGAACTCAGTATATGTCCAAAAATAAATATTTCTGAATATAAAAGAAATGATATTAAAAGCCTTTGCCCATATCTTCTATACAATGATGTTCAGTTTTATTCAAAACTATTTACATAAGTTATAACATATTAAGATATTATTAAGATACTGATTCTAGAATTATCTATAATGTACTTAAAAAACATACTTTTGATTTATAAAAGTTTTGTGAAGTAAATTTTGATTTAAAATTTATTTTATATACATATGTACCTCTAAAAAATGAAAATTAGTTTTTTATTAATTTATTCCTTTAATTTTAATGTAACAGCAATAAACTGAAGTTAAAGAAATCTATTCTTTATGATTTCTTATTACGTTTTATCTTTTTTTCTTATGAAAAATCTTTTAAATATATTCATTTATGTACGTACGTCAAGATAACGCAAAATTTTTATATTTGAAAAATTCCATACATTTTTTGCCGTATATCCACGAAAGTGGCGCGTACGTCAGTATAACATAAAATTTTTTTACCAAACGTGGATATACGGCAAAATGGCTCTTAAATATCTCAGAAAATTTAAGAGATAAAGTCCTGGTGATTGAACACATCGAAAGATCTAATAATTTAAGATTCAAAAATGATCGTAACTCATTTTTTTTGATTTTGTGATATACGTCCAGATAACTTCGGGACGACGATATGTCTATGGTAATTTGGCAAAACAGATTGAATAAATGACAAGTTATTTGACAACATAACCGTTAACAACTGTCATATTTTTGTGCCTTCAAAATTACAACAAAAGTATATATATTCTATTTCTACAATGTTTCTGTTTCATTTCATTGTTTAAAAACTCGAATGTAACAGTGATTTTTTTTCCCCAGTACAAGTTGATCTTTGCAGAATCTCACTAAACTTTTTACTATGATTCTGCTACTTCTATTTGTTTTGGTTAGCACTGTTACTTTAATTAAATGTTTTAAAAAAAGGGTGCATAAATTATTTTTATTTTTATTTTATGCAAAATTCTTTTCAGGGATTTTTTGGAATATCTCTGAATGAGGACAAATTAAAAAAGTAAAAGTTAATAAATTTCTTGGGAGTTAAATAATTAAGAGCATATATTGAAAAAGTTTAAATTTAAATATTATTTTATTTTGCAATTTAAGCGATTACGCCATTAACGTTAATTCTTCTGAACTCTGTACTATCGTTAGCAGTTGCTATTTTGTAGGAATTTATTAAAAATAAAATTAAAAATAAATTATTTTTTAAGTCAATTGTTGCATTAACTTAACAATGAAAAATTAATGTTTATTTTAGTTAAGCAACAAACACACATAAGTGGTATTTTTCTGAAAGCCAAAACATTTCCATTATTTTTCTTTTTTTTTTTGTTTATTTTGAGCCCAAATTTCTTTTCTTAATTTCTCTTTTTAATTTGCAAAAATATCTACCAAAATACGTTCGTAAAGAACATTCAGAGTTTTAAAAATATACAACTTTTTTTATTTGAGCTCTTGTTTTTAGCCTTCTTTTGCTTTTTTGTGGCCTTGGTTAAATTATATGTTTTTGTAATAAAAAAACAGTATTTGTTTCAGCCAGTTCGTATTTTTCTTTTTAACGAAATCAACTTTAAGTTATTAAATTAAAAAAAAACAAAATTATTTTAAATATCAGTAATCTTTAAAAGTGTTTAAGCGACAAATAGAAAAATTATGCCATTTTGCGGGTGTCAAAAGAAGTAATCGAATGCCATGTTTTTTTTTTTTTTTTTTTTTTGTTGAAACGGTGCAAGAATACTTCATTCCATCTGACCTTCTTAATACTTATACGGACTTTTACCGATCCAAGATGGAATACAACCCTTACGTAGGGACCGGTGCTTTAAACACTAGTTTGAGGCTTCGTGACCTCGTACCGGACACGTTAAAGGTTTAATCTATGACGGCAGAGTATTCAAATCTATCGATTCATTGAAGCATCGGCAAAACGTGACACGCGTTTCACTGTTCTATTGATAATGCCATGCGAGGTGCTCTGATAAAATAAAATCGTTTATTTTAAATAATCGCATAGTCTTATGTACTACTCGAAATTCTCACAGAGAACATGCTATTTTAGTTGATTGTTCAAATAATCACATGAAGCATTGTAGAGGGAATTCTTACTTTACTCGTTTAAGACTAATCACCTCCTCCACATAACATATTTTTGAAACACTGTTACAATGAGAAAAATTTTTACTACAAATTTAATTGGTTACTAGAAAAAATAGTTTTTTCATTGAAATTTTTCGGGAATTTGTTTGGTAATTGGGTATATTCTGGAAAACGAATTCGAGTAATTATTTATATAAATTATTTTGTAGTTTTGATGCTGAAAAACGTTACATTCATAACGATTAAACGCATAATAGTAAAGAGTGCCAAACGATTGAACCCGGAGCTCTTGTTTTAGAAAGCCAACACACTAACCACTAGACCACGGCGACTACAATTTTACTGATGGTCTAAACACTATTAGCAATGTTTGCGATGCAAGCCAAAACTGGGTCTAAATTATGATCTTTCTGAGACTTTGACTTACACAACAAACAACCACCACCAATTATTCCCACAGTGCTACATTCAGCCAGTCGGTAAAAATTTATGAATACCGATTTGGAAATTTTTTTTGTCCTTAGAGCCTCTAAACCGAAAATAAATTATGCTCTAAATCAGGGATGAGCAACACGCGGCCCGCGGGCCGCTTGCGGCTCTTTCAACCTATTTATGCGGCCCGCCAAACAAATGTTGCTGCTTCTCAAAAATACACATAATATATAGACACATTAATCAACGAATTTCAATTACGAAGAAACTGAGAAGAGAGCAGTTTCCATGAATATGTTTTCCTAACCATTAATTATCGATGTGGATACAGTTCCCGAAGACTTTCAAAGGGAAGTGATGGACATGCAGAATAACACTGATGTAAAAAATGTATTTCTCTCAGTAAACATCGAGAATGTTTATAAATCCGACCACCGACCAATTACCACCGATCAAGACTGAGTAATGCACGATTAGAAACTTGTGTATGTGTACCTACCTAATCAATTACGGCTGATATTGATCAGGTTGTATCGAAAAAACAATGCCAAATTTCTCACTAAAAATTTCAAGCAAATACTTTTTTTTTTGGCATTAAATTTTATATTTTTTTATTCTAATATTTATTAAAAATAGAATTATGTAAATAATTAGTATTTATGTGCGGCCCACCAAAAAATTTTAATACTTATAAGTGGCCCGTTGATTAAAAAGGTTGCTCACCCCTGCTCTAAATAGTGTTTTTTAAATATTGAATGACTTCCCAATCTGATTAGCAGGCCCTTAATTTAATTTAAGAAAGTAAGACAATATGCTTCCACTACTTATAACTTTTAAAGCCAAAACAACAATGCCTTTAAATCATCAAAATGTACATTCTTCGATTATGATTTTCTTTTACGTTTCGCAATAAAAGCGTGAAATCAAATGAAGTGTAAAATTCATATTTAACGAATGATTTGTTTCTTGATTTACTCATTTCTTAATTGAATCATTAATTTATCCTTCGCCTTCATAAGCGAGTATTACCTCAAGGATAACGAAATCTTATTAATATTTTGAAAATTATGACAGTGATTAAAAGATGGACATGTTTGTGATAATAAACTGGTGACTTATTTATGCTTAAAAATGATAATCCTGCCAGCATCTGTAGCCTGTGTTCGAGTACTAAGAAACACAAATAAAAACAGATGAGAAAAAAGATAAATGATAAATGAACGTTTAATGATATAATTTTTTTATTGCATATTGCTTTCAAGTTTAACGTTTTTACTATTTTCGTTTTCTTTTTTATTCCTGTCAGCTATAAAAACGCTTTATGCCAGTTTGCATATCAATTTTGTGTGACGGGAAAATTCCTTTCCATAGTAAATGAGATTTCTTTTGTTTTTGCCATTTCGCTTGCAGGCATTTTTCAAATGGTCATAATAGATTGGAATCGTTAGCAAATGAAAATAAAACTAAAATAACAAAGGAAATGGTCGCAATTGTGTTGTATGCCATGAATGATTCTATAATTGTGAAGCGGATAAAAAATAAACAAATTAATAAAAAAAAGAGGCTGTGATGTGTATATTTTAAAACCAAATTTGTCACAAAAGAAAAACATATAAAATTTATTATTTTCTGGAAATGCCGAAAAAAAATGAAGATAACATAAAATCATCAGCTGAGGTATAGACATTTGAAACAGAAATATCATAGAATTTATATCATAAAGTTCAGTTTTAGTGAAAAAATAAATAAATGACACAAGGATTAAAAGCGAATTTGTATGATACGAGTACAACGTACGTGTTTGGGAACTAAAACCTCTTTCAGTATATTTTTCTTTATTTTCAAGTAGTAGTGGTCTAGTGGTTAGTGTGTTGGCTTACTAAGATGATAGATCCGGATTCAAGCCTCAGCTCTGTCATCTTGAAAAAAGAAATATAAAAAAAAATATTTCTTTCGGCGACTACCTCTTAGCAGTTTTCTGGCAAAAACTCTGAGAGTAACTGATTGCCATGAAAAAGCTTCTCAAGCCTGTCGTTGGGAGTCGACTTTAAATTATAGGTCCCGGTATTCATGGATAAAAATTGACACACACAACATGAGTGCTGCGAGAAGCTAGGCCGTAACTCTGAAACAAGATGTTAATGGCCAATTATGTATGTATGTATGTAGTTCAGAGTGCTTTCTTATCTCGTAATATGAAAATTTCGCTAGGACTTTGCTTTAATGCTGATGAAATTTTATATATAGTTTAATAGTTCACAGACTAATTAACTTTCCCCTATTTTTCTGTACTTGATTAGATCTTAAATCTATCCATAAGCTATAAATACTATTCTTTCATGTATTGTGATGACTCTTTTAAAATAAGAAAACATTCTTTCAAAGTGTTTGCCTGTTGTGTTTATTGTTTATTGTCATGATATCATGATAAACA
This sequence comes from Metopia argyrocephala, assembly GCA_963576795.1. Classification (NCBI taxonomy): domain Eukaryota; kingdom Metazoa; phylum Arthropoda; class Insecta; order Diptera; family Sarcophagidae; genus Metopia; species Metopia argyrocephala. The sequence continues at coordinate 203,471,262 of OY756208.1, read as the reverse complement.
AATTTAATTTTAGCGGAAAGATTTTTTTTTAAATTTTTTTAAAACAAACACAGCTTTAAAACACTGAGACCTATAACATCTATTGTATCCCTTTAACTATATTGTTTGTTCATTGGACCTAGTGTCTTCTTAATGCAAGCATGATAAATATTAACTATTCAAACACTTGTTGCTTTATGATTTCTTTAGAATTCTTGTACGTTTGGCAAAAGTTGTGCTGGCAAAAATTAAATCGAACTTAATAATCTTGTTTTGGAACATAAAAATTATTTGTTGGAAGTCTCCCCAATTATTATGGAGTGGTTTTTGCTCTAAATTAATGAAAATAAATCAGTTAAGATGTACATTAAAAAGTTTTAGGAAATTTTCGAACTGCTTTGGGAATTAATTTTAACATCCCTAGAATCCATAAATATGGCCCTTCTTAAACGTCGTCATATAAGGGTTTATACAGGATATTGTGAAGATATAGCGTATTGATATACATAGTTGATATTCTCAGATACTTCAACATTACGAACTGGATATGACAATTGTCAAACGGCGTAGTAGAATGCTAATTGACGCTCACACCAATTCAGACCAATACTCAGGGTGTAGTGGTATAGTGTAACAAAAGTTCGAGATTAATTCATCTATTTTCCTAATTAAAACTGTTGTTGTGTTTTATTTAATTCTAAAGTTGTCGAGCATTGCTGACTTAAAAAAGAAATAATAATTTGGCAACTGATTTGAAAAGTTTTTATGCCCTTCTTTTTTCTTTCATTTGCAAATAAAGAATTTTGTTTTTTTTTTAAGAGCAAATTAAAAAAAAAATTTTTTTTTGTAAAAAAAAGGAAACAAGAAAAATAATGAATTTATTAAATTTTTTTCATTTCACTTGGAGTGATTGTGTTAGTTTTTTTTTTACATTAATTTGACCTTTTAGGCTTTTCCATTGAATTTTGTGTTTCCCTACTTCTCTCAAGAAAAAAGAAAATCATAAAACATAAAAAATTAAATTTTAATTTATTTATATTTTTCTCTTTAATAGAGCAAATGAAATAAGAAGGGCTTTACTTACATATTATTTACGTAAATATTTCGGTTTCTTCAATTCAAAGAAATTGAAAATTAAATGAATTGCTTGTAAATTCCATTTAATGAAAATGCTTGAGGCATAACAAAAAGGGTTATAGAATTTATGTGCCATTGTCTTCATTCACATATTTTACTGTTTTGACATAAAAAAAAATTTAAGAGGACGGTTCAATAAATCAGTGGCTCTTGTGATGCAGTTTATTTCATTATTGGTTCAGACATTTTTGGTTTTAAACTTAAAAGCAGAACAGAACATCCTTTTCTAAGTTTACTAGCATACTTAATACTACAGTAATAGTTGTCCTCCTAGTTCTCAAAGTAGACACTGCTTTTCATACATTTAGAAAGGAGGAAGATTTACACACTGTGACACGTATTCAAATGATTTTGGCAATTAACTACGTTTCAATCCGATGAGTGCATCTTAGGGTTAAGTGTTAGGGGATTTCATATTCTGTTCCAAGACTGTAAGCTGTTCAATAATCGTTATCTAAAGTGTTATTTATTTAGTAAAAGAGTTCGTGGCCCCTTTCTGGTTGTCATAATCGACCTGTGCAAGGATTTGAAAATATTTTTAAGAATTTTAAAGAGACTGAAAGTGTTGCAAATGTGGTCAGGCCTGTGCATTATCGCAATTAAGTATTGTCAAAAATATCCGAATTTATCGATTCTACAGCTGCTATAGCAATCTTATCTCACTCCTCACCATTGTATACTTTGTACTTAGATTTGTATCTTAATTCCTGTAAAGGTCCAACTCGAGCAACAATTAAAGCCAGCTGTGCATTCAAAACTAATTGGGTGTATTATAATGCAGAAATTTATATTTGTATTTGTAAGAAAATTTAGGAAAATTTGGGAACATTTTAAAATTTTATCTTTTGACTTAAGCTGTTCTTCCTTACTAACACAAATATATATTATAAATATAACTTATGCCTTATGAAAATTAAAATTGACCTAATTTTTAATAAGCAAGAAGTCAATTGAAATTAATTTCAATTACATTTTATGCTGCTTCAGTAAGTATCCTTTAGGGATACACTTCAATAAATTAATGAGAAATTAAAAATTTCTATATTCTCCATAATTTCTATTTAACTTAACTTTGTTTTTTCCACTTTTAACTGTCTGAGTGTAAATAATTTTAAATATTTTATTTAAAAATCAAGCATTACTTTCTGCTCAAGTACTTAACAAATGTAAGAAATTAAATATAATTAGAAAATACAAAATCGTTTTCTTTTAATTTCAAACATACGTTCACTATAAATGTAAATGTTAATTAAAATAAAAATATTTATATTCTTTTTCTTATTATATTTTTTATCTTTTATCTTTACAGGTATGTAAAATAGTGTGTCTTTATATTTTTATCACTATATCTTCATAGCCATACAGTTTTACAATATCAAAGCATGTCTAAAATCATGTAATAGACTGGGTAAGTGTATGGATGGTTTTAATAGAACAAGTGAATAGGAAAAAGCGTTTCAAGTGAATGTGTAGAGTAAACAAAGCCATTTTAAGGCTTTAATTACCGTAAATCTGCATAAATAATAATTATGTACATACTTTTACAGGCAACAAACTACAGAAAATAGAACTCCTTTGCAAGTATTAAATCATTATTTACAATATACGAACAAGTTAAAAAGGCATTTCTATGAAATTCATATGAATTTTCAAACAATGTAGGAATATACATATGGAAGCAATTTACTTTAAAAATGTTGCCTATGAATTGTAAAACATTTATAGAAAATTTTTAAGAAATATTTCTAAATTCGATAATTTTTACTTCAAATATCGTATCGTATCAAATAAAGAATCTTTTGTTAAGCACATTTTGTCTTTAAATTTAAATAAAACAATGTGTGTTTGTAATATATATGTATCATCGAAATTTTGTATACCTTTGAAGCATTTATTGTTGTCATTATGTATGCATTGCTGTCGTTCAAATGAGCGCCACGGCTTCTTTATTCCAAATAAGATTTTTCCATGGCTTCGACGCATAAATCAGGCTGAATTGGACGTATTGCATGCATACATACTTAACTGGCCATTACCACCATGTTTCAGAGTTACGGCCTAGCTTCTCGCAGCACTCATGTTGTGTGTGTTAATTTTTATCCATGAGCTACAGCTTAAAGTCGACTCCGAACGACAGGTTTGAGTAGCTTTTTCGTGGGAATCAATTTTTCCCAGAGCTTTTGCCAGAAGACTGCTGAGAAGCAGTCGCCGAAGAAAATAATTTTTTCATACTTTTTTTTTCAAAATGTCAGAGCTGAGATACACTTGATCTGAAGGAAAATTCAACAAGAAAAAGTTTGAGTTGGCATATTGAATATCTCCAATACTACTAGTCCCACATTTAACTACATCAACATATAAAATGTGGAAATATGGTATTCTGCTACCTGAGTTATACAATTTCTGAGAAAAAGAGTGCGGTTGAAGATGTGGATTCACGCATTGACAAGGTCCGTCATGCCATATAGAATTAGACAGACATGTAGAAGTTTTTTAATATGTCGGGACAACTGAGAACTATCGTTTTTAACATGCGTGGTAAATCTGTCCTTTTATATGGTTGCGAAATATGAAGCTTGTCTAGAATCAGGGTAAGATGTGTAAAACTCTTCATCAGACGATATTTGGGATGTATGATAGTATGTATATGCATGGCCATACACCATGGGCAATTCTTAAGTAAAAATTTGTTTGGCATGAGCATACACAGATATCCGAAAACATAATGATAAGGACGACACTGCAGTATAATATGCAGCGCTTTCGTTGTCCAAAGTATCCAGAAACTATATGGCGCTCTGTAGCAATACAAACGTTTAATGCTGCAAAGTTTACATGAAACGAAGTCAGCCCTAACAGAGTCCTTTGGAAGGCAATAAATGAGAGAGTTTGCTACCAAGCTTGACAACTTCGATAAATCAATAAATCGCAGTTTACTGTGATGGCTAAACTGTGACTTTTTTGCAATGCTTTTGACGGTCTCCAAATTTATTCTCATCGATGAAGATACTCGTACTCGTATGTTGACTGAACAGAATACCCATTTTAATAAAAAACAAGTTTATTATTTGCATATGCATTCAACAAGATAGTCTTTATCAACTGTCAAAGTGCAGACATCCCTGTTGGAAGACCCTATATTCTATAAACCCATATATATACCAAATTATTAAAAATTTAGTTTCATTCTGTAAAGACTCGTATGCAATTAAATTTTTTTTAAAGGTAATCATTACTGTAATTCATTACTTTAATGAAAGCAAAAGAAACAAACAAAAATCAGAGAAAAACGCATAATACTCTAACATATCTCATTAAAATTCTAAGAAGAGGAATTTTCTTTGGAAAAATAAAACAACCGTTAAGCTATAGCAGTAGTATAATAGTAATTATTTAGCACATCTTAAGAAAATATTTGCCAAAGTATTCATGTGTGTGGGTGTATCCATTTAGAACGTTTTAATTAAAGTAAAAGAAACAGAAATTTTTTTTTATAAAAAAATAATATTTTAATTGCGAATATGCAATTATTCCCATAATTATGATTTATTTTTTATATTCCACTGCTACTCAGAATTGCTTAATTACTAAAAAGGCTTAAAGAAATGAATACATGCCAACATTAATTTGAGATATTTTCTTTACACAATATTGCTTGTTTTTTTCTTATCGAAATAAGTAAATTAATTATTAATATTTTAGTTTTTTTTATAATGAGAACGATATTCTATAAATAAATGGCAACAAAATTTACGACGAAAGTTGGTGGCAAAATCAAGGCATTTTATTTCACCAGATCCTTGAGTATTTAAATAATTCAACAAAAATTTTTTGAACTAATCGAATACACAACCATGTCGGTTTGTTAAAAAGATATTGGAAACAGTGTAGAATATATACTACTTAAATTATCTATTGAATAAAATCTTTAAGCAATCATAACAATAAAATATCTAGAACGAAAGGCAACAATAATGAAGTATTCTTTTAATTAAAAGACCATATTTTACGCATGTTTTGCTATAAGAGATAATGTATGGCCTAGAACTACTTGTAGCCAATATTATTAAAGAGGGGTTTAGACGTAATACAACCCGTACGACATGTCAAATTTTAGAATGAATAGTATCGTGTAAACTTGATATGTAATGAGAAACCCCTTAAGAAACATCGAGTTTAACAACAATATATAAATAAACAGTAAAAATTTACCTAAGATCTAAATAAACAACTCACGAGATCATGCACAGACCGCAGCATCACAGGCAAAACAGTAAGCTCAGCTTACACATCAAGGCAGGCAGCACACAATATAAAAGCGTCACGAGGCATTGCACAACGCTACGTCAACGAGAGTTTACTATTTAAATAAATATAAACTATTCTAAACAAAAAATTAATTTTAATAAGAAATGGTGTAATTACGTGTTAGTTTAAGTGTTTTAAGCCTTATTCACTTTTTTTAATAAACAACCTCAAGGAAAAAAAATCCAAACATTACAAGTAAATTTTTCTTTTCGCGTTTTTGACTTTAATGTGTGGATAACACGATAGCAGAAAATATTATATCTAACGGTTTATCTTGTAATTCATGTCATTATTTAAAGGTATTAACGAATTCGTTACACTGTGCGATATGTTATGACATGCGAATTTGGTTTTTCAATTCCCTCTATGAGCACAAATTCACATTCACATAATAATTATGAATTAAGCTGATGAAAATTCATTCATTCAAGAGATTTTTAATTTATGGATTTAATGCAAAAGAAGCAGCAGCCGAAGTAGTATTAGCGGCACTGGCAGTTGTAGTTGGGAAGTGCTAATTTTTTATTTTCATTTTATATTTTTTTTCTGCTGTACTTTAGTACTTTGAACTTTTAACAATTGCTCTAACAATGTGTGTTTCTGTCAGAAATTCTCATAGATTAATGAATTTTTATAAAACTTTTTAGAACAAAACAAACAAAAATCAGAAACAAAAAATATCTATAAGTTTTTTGGCAAAAATTTCGTATGTTGTTCTTTTTTAATATTTAAAGAGATTTTAACAACTGAGATAATTTTTTAATGCTGATTCACATCTTAAAACTAGAAAAGTTTAAGCCTGATATGTGTAAATCAGCATTAACAAAATCGTAGTTTGAGAGAAAAGAAAATTATTTATAGATTTCTTTTTTTCAATTACTTTATGAAATTTAAAATGCGAATGTTAGAATCCCCCTTCATCTTTTTTTTTTATTTTAAGACTAATACTCAGGGGTAAACCCTACTCATGCAGTGCATTGTGCTGGAATTTAAAGTTAGATTGATAGATAGATATTTTTTTCATAGATATCTATTATGCTCTTTTTTTTTTTTGTTGATAAGACAAGTTGCTGTGTTATATCTTCACCTTTGAATGATCAACAGCACTTGCCTCATTTGTCACTTTATGCTGAACGTGAGTGGTGAGCGTCTCCGGTAGGTTAGGTGTCTTCCCAGAAGGTGGCGCTGTACTAATGATCATTCGTTTCTGGTAGAATAGACTGAAAATTATTATTAATTATTTAATCTTAAAATGAAATAAATGAAATGTTTCTAAAGATACGTTCATATCAGTGATGAAAAACTTCAACTTGCCAGTAAATAGTGATAAGAAAATGCTAAATCCCAGAAACAAATTTTGCTAAACTGTTCTACAAAAGAGAAATAAAATACAATGTTTAGATGTTTTATTTTACAAAAATTCTTTAAAGTACTGTATTATCGAGCGGAACTGGTGAACATGTTATGCCTCGAATTACTTTTCTTTTCCCAATTTTGCAATCGTAATTAACTTTTCCTCTCCAATGCTTTAGAATGTATTAATTGTACTCAACTGGACTTAATTTACTTGAAAGCATATAAAATTAACAAATAATTTTTAACATTTCAGCAAACAACAAACTTTACCAAAACTAACATCGAAATCAACCTCAAATAGTTCTCTTCTATCATTAATTTTTCTAAATAAGAAGTATTTGAAAATATTAAATTCTGTTTCAGAAATACTTGGTATGTTATTAAAATACTAAAACTTTGTAACAACTTCCATTTCTTTTTCTTTTTTTTTTTTTTTTGTCTGAAATATATTTAACAAAATCAGTATAAAGATTATGAACTTCATATAAATCCTAAAAGATTTTCAATTCTACTTTAAATTTTCTTATAAATACAAAACGTTTTTTATTGATTGATTTTAAAGCATGTGTTTTCTAATTAAAACACACTTGTTAGGCACCTTATGACCAATACTTAACTTTTATTCTTTGCTATAATGCTTCAAGTATCCATGCATGCATGCATGCTTTACGAGTACTCGTAATATCAGGTTCAATTGTTTTAATTAAACTTTGATCAATGAAGTGCAGTATTTTGTGGAACATCAAATGTGTGCTGTCGTTGTGTTCTTTTGTAATATGTCTACGCATAATTACACATTTTTAGAACAACAACCACAGATAGAAGACTGCATTTACCCTTAAAGTTGCACAAGTCGAGCTATTAACGAGATTGTTACAGTACCTAGTAAAAGTACAATGGTTATTAAAAAAATAGAAAAAAGCAATATTAATTGCAGTGTAAATACAAAAGTATACAACCAGAAAGACCTTCAATATTGCCAATATTGTTAAATTTTTTGTTTATAATTTCTCAGTTAATACCTTTCAGGTAAAATACAAATTAAAAATATATAGATGTATCTAGAAAATCATAACATGCCCACTTGACCAATTCCGCCTATTTTTTGACATGTTGACTATCTTGACTTTGAAATCGTTTACAACAATTTTGTTTTTTTTTGATTTTAAAACCAATACTCAGGGTTGAACCACTAATCATGTAATGCATTGTATTCGAATTTTGCAGATTTTTTCATAGATATATTGTATATATATTATGCGCCTTCTTTGTTTATGAGACAAGTTCCTGTCAATTTGATCACTCAAGGGCCAGTGTTATACCTTTACCCTTGAATGATACAACAGCAACTGTCTCATCTCTTGGTCCATGTAGAATGTGAATGGTGAGAGTCTTCAGTAGATTAGCTGTTATCTTCCCAGAAGGTGACGCTGTACTCCTGATCATTGGATTCTGATGAAATAGACTGGAAATGTCAGGGAGTGGTTTCTTGAAGATGGACTTCTTGAAGGGGGAACAGCCTCTAATTTTTTAATTTATAGTTTAGCAAAACCTCAAATTTTATTTTATAATGTTTGCCTTTCGCTGGGATTCAACACCGGTCGTTCGGTTTTTTCTGCGAGCGCTCTAACCACTATACCACTACTCCCTTTAGAAACTTTTGGGTTAACCGATCTCAAGCTTTACATAAAGCAACATTTAGTTTACATGCCCACGTATCTAATTCCATCCACATTTTGATCGATACTTTGTACTCACTATCGTGGTATTTACACCAAGTTTAGAAAATTTAGCATTACCGCTTGAAGATATTATTATTACTTTGTATGGAGAGTGCCATGCCCACTTATCCAATTATACCAATGAAACTGTTTGGACCATATTTAAAAACATTTGATATTATCGATCTCAAAATACTTAAAACTTCATATTTAGTTTATATGTCTAATTCCTCCCACTTTTTAAGTCTTGATTTGTATTAACTATGAAGTCATTTAGAAACAATTTAGAATATTTCGCTTTAAAATTTCTTTTTATATACATAATACATACAAAAATCAATATTTATTTTGTATACTGTAGATATACCATGTTTATTATCTACCTTCACCTACTTTTTGACTGATGACTTGTATTACCTATGAAATTTTTTGAGCCAAATTTAGAAGATTTTAGGGTTGAAAATTTCCCATAATTTCCCATGATTCCCCTGTTAGTTTTCGAGAAAATGGCAAATTTACAAAATACAGTTGAAGTAAAAATCACAATTTTCGATATAGATTCACAATAAGCCACTCTATACATCTATCGATCTATCGAAGTATAGCATCGATCAAAGATATTTAAGACTTTAATGTTAAAACCCAAAATATAGGCGGCTGAACATTAAGCTTTTACTTGGGGAAACAAGCGATGCCGTTCAATTATCCCTACGCCATTAGTTTTAGACAGATCGTATTATTCACGGGCCTACAAATGAACCCATTTGCTTGTGTCTTAGGGATCTATACTTAAGCCAAATAGTCTACGGTATATTTACTTTTCTTATGTACTGTACTAGACTCTTCTAGATTTTCATTGAACACATAAAATGTTTATAAAAATCAAATACAATAAACCAACAAAAACAATTAAGTTACACACTATTTTCATGTTGCAACTACTGACTGACGGACTATTCCACATAACCATGTTAACTTTAGGAAAAATTATGATCATGTTACGCATCGTTAAGCACTTGTTGCCACTGTTATACTACTACCACTTCTTTCAACCCTACCTATAGATGAACTCTTTTCAAAAGCTGATATAGTATGGTCATGGATTGTTTCATTAATGCATGCCTGCCCAATCAAAGAAAAATAAAACTGCGAAACACTCAATAGTCCAATATCATCACAATTGTGCTGGTACTTCTCATTTTATTGTTATTGTTGTTTTAGCACTTGAATAGGAACCCTACACTAATATGGTTGTTGTGCTGGTAGTGTGTTACACTTCAGTTAACCTCAAGAGCAACAAAAGCATAATATTAAAGCAAAGGAACACGTTTATAACTGCGAATGCATAAAAACAAAAAACAAAATAACAATAAAAACGCTGAAGTGCAACTGAAAATCATTGAAAACCATAAATGACCATCAACGGCCACTACTATTATACAACAAAACATCAAACTGTAATACATCCGTCCCTGTTAGTACATTGCCATTACAATCACTTGGAAAAACAAGACAAATCATTATAAAGAAACGTGCAATAAAAACAATAACAATAACTTGATATTTTTCAAATAAAATAGAAATGGAAAACATAACAATTCAAATGCATTATACAATGGTCTACACTTTACATTACTCCAAACCAATTTAACAGCGTGGTACAATTTCCTCTCCTAGCTTGAAATTAAATTACACCGTTTCTAAAAATACTAATGTTTTCCAACCACAGACTGGCATGGCATGTGTGCTTAAACGAGGTTTTTTCTTATCTTCTGAGTAACCCCTACTCATTGTAGTAGGGTCAGGTAATTATATTATGGGTAAGATGACACTTGAGAACGGTACGGCTAAAAATGATTTATCTTTGTAGTGTGAAATTCACTGGAGAATCAACTACAATAGAATGCGCTCTAAGAGAGGCACGAGTACTGTGTAACAATATATGCCCAGGCACAAAATGATTATAAAGGTAATTATAAAGGTAATGCTATAAACACATTAAAGGCTACCGACCATCGACCACAAGCTGTCAAAAATAGAATACATGTGTGTATATGACAATAATTATTTTAGTGGCAACACGACTACCGACCACACGGCTACTTTTGTAGCCCGTAGCCAACTTAGGCTAATTTCTAATTTTCTTGGCGACAATAAACAGTTTAGTGATGCCAATACAATAAGATACATAAAAAAGGTGTTTAAAAACGCCATACATGAAATATATACATTAAAAATGGAAAAAAATTTAAGTTACACCACTGAAAAAAAAAATCATTTTTTTACATTTTTTGATTACTTTTCATTTACATATTTCGTTTATTTTCATGGGTTTTTATTTAGTTTTTAATTTATTATTTAATTACCATTTTAGTTTTCTTATATTTTTATAAGTTTTTTTTCAGGCATTTGTTGTTTTTTGTTTCCTCACCATTTCACTTAAAAAAAATTGTTATATTTTGTTTAGGCTATGTTCAACGTGTCAAAACAGATGTTTATTTTGTAGCTGTAGTCGTTATTATATTTAAGTAGCTGGCTATTTGGCTTCTTTTGTAGCCAGCGAATTTTGTAGTCGTGTGTTCGGTGGTCGATAGCCTTGAATATGTCTATAGCATAAGATGAAAATAAGAAAGATGAAATAAGGATTCGTGATTGCAAATCAGTAAATAAAACACTTTATTTAAATGACCGTAAAAAAACTTCCTTTATTTTTTAATGATCTAGAAATTCAAGAATCCCAGATGTTTATAGACAGATACTTTTATTAAAATTAAAATAATCATCTTCTATTTTAAATCAAGTCAAAGGCTATTTAAGAGAAAATATAAAAATTTATTTTTAATAAGGTTTTGATTTATAAGGAAATGGTGTATTACATTTAAAATCAATGAAATTTAACACTCTTGTCATTGATTCAATTCTCTTTTTAATTATTTTATTGTTGGTCATTGTGTTATAAACAAGTGTCTTCGTATAGATGACAAATATAAAATTTCAAAAACCTTTTAAAGTTATAATAACAGTCATCCAATAATCGATTTTTTTCAACTTTAAACGCTTTAAAATAATTCTAAACAGTTGGATTTTATTTTTCTTATTATTATATTTTTCTTATTATTATATACATATATTAAATAATAAAATTCTAAAAAATTTGGTTTTTTACTTTTATTTTTTTATATCAAAAAATTTTAATATAATTTTTTTATAAACAAAATAAATAAAAACTGGGCTGATGTCTTTCAATGCAGTTTCTCTACATATAAATTTAAAAAAGAATAAAGTGCAATGCTATTTTTTTATATTAAAACTAAATATAAAAAACGTACATATCTATTAAATAATACAACCAACCATCGTTCATTGCATGTCTAATTTTATTGTCATCTTTAGCATATACTCGTTCTCGCACTGAAAAAGAAACAAAATAAAGAGACTCACTGGTAAGCGACGTTTTTAAATTTTCATTAATGGGAAATTCGCTGCAAAACACAGACTTGTTTTTGTTTTAAGTTTTTTCTTTAATATTTTATTACAGTTTTTTCTATCTTTTTCCATTTTTTTTTATTATTCGAGTGGATTAATTTTTTTTTTTTCTTTTTTTGGTGCTACCATGCAACACTGACTCTAAAGACAGTTTTAGTAACAAAACCAACTTAAACAAGTGCGGCCATAAAAATTTTGTCTCATTGCAAGCAATAAGAAAAACATATTTCAAACCATATTCTAAATTAAATTACAAAAAAAATAAAAAAAATAACTAAAATATTATGAGAAATTATTAAATAAAGTGCGTTAATTATTAAATTTAAAACACAGCAAAACAAAAAACGCACAACAAACAACAGCCAACTTGTTAACGGAAACGTTTATTAAATAACCAGTAAATTGATCAATTAACGAAAGAACAATACAATCCAACGTTATTACATATATACTCTTACAGCTACCAAAATAAGTAATGGGTGTTTTTTATAGAGTGACACAAGTTTGAATCATAATAAAGCAATGAAATATATTTTCAATATCAATACAACGGGCTTTATTGAAAAGAAAATTTTATGGAATTAGTGTTTAAATATATATTCTGCCCTATGGCCACCAGGGCTGAAGCGTAGAGAGCGCAATCTGGAACACCAATTTTTAACAGCTTTTCGTTGCATTTTCGGTAGTTTTTCGCCAATAACTCTCGGAATGTTGATTTCAATTGTGACTTAACAGAACTCCAAAGAAAATAATCCAATGGAGATAAGTCACACGATCTTGGTGGCCAATTAGTTGGGCCATTACGTGAACTTATTCTTTAATCAAAAGTTTCTGTGAGTAAATGAATTGTAGCGCCCGCTGTGTGGCATATGGCTCCGTCTTGTTGGAATCACTTGTCAGCAAGATTCATGCCACGTAAATGAGGTACGAAAAAATTTCGAATTATGTATGTTCCTATACCCTTCACCTTTGACAGTAACTTTTTGACCATCATCGTTTTAAAATACATATAGGCCAATGACTCCGCCAGCCCATAAAGCGCACCAAATAGTAATTTTCTGTGGATGCAATGGTGTCACAACAAAAGCTTGTGGATTCTCCTCACTCCAACGCGACAATTCTGTTTATTTACATACCCATTCCACCAGAAATAGGCTTCATCGGAAAATAAAATTTTGAATGGAAATTTAAAATCGATACCAATAAATTTGAACAATTATTTTGATTAAAATTTCAACAATTTGCACGAGTTGCTCTGGTGTAAGTCGATTCATATAGAAATTTCAAAGCAAACTTAACAAAAAGCAACTATCAGCTGTTAAGTGGGTGCTCCAATAAAGCACTGATGCGAACTCACAGCTGTGACACTCTAAAAAAACACTCGTTGTATGTACTTAGAGTATACATATACTCGTATACTCGTACATATATTTTTATTAAGCTTTTATGATAACAATAGTTTGAAAAAATAAATGCATTTTTTTTACCACTAATTACAGAGTCAAGTATTTCTCATTTATGTATTTTATTACCGCAAACCATTGGCCAAACAGCCAGTCATTCATTCATTTACATATTGTACTGGAAAAAAAGAACAAGCAAAAAAACGTTTAAAAGACCAACAAAAAATTAAAGAAACAAAAAAAAAACAATATTATTTAACAACAGGAAAAAAAGAAAAGAAAAAGCAAACAATAATGCAAAAAGAAAGAAAAAAATCGTAATAATTAACATGCAATTTAGCACTTTCCCTTCATTCATGTTCTGGTCGTTGCTGTTCTGTTTCTCGTTTTATAGCGAAAAATTTCAATTTAGCGAACAAAAACTCTTCTTTTTCTTTTATTAAAATAAAAAAATAAAAAATATTCGGAATTCTCCGAAAATTGAAAACAACAGTAGTTGGAGTTTATTATTGAATACACAACAATGAAATGGTTTATAGTACTTATTTCCGAAAATAAAAAATGTTAAAAATTACAGAAGAGATTGATAAAACTAGGTTTGGACACTGCTTATTTGTATTACTGAATTTTACAGTATTTGAATCTCAAATTTAATTAACGGTTTTTATAACATTTTTCAATTATCTAAAGTCATTTGCCAAATTTCACTCATTATTATTACTAAACTAACGGCAGTATAAAATATAAGTAAAAGGAAAAAAGAAAACTGTTTTTTCATGTATATAATAATTATAAGTATAGTTAAACCTCGATTAATCGGGCCTCTATTAATCGTTTACATCTATTAACCGGTATGCGGTTCTTTTTATTTTTTCCCTTTATTATCCATGTTTTACCTCTATTAACCGTTCTTTACATCTATTACCCGTGCCGCATTCGTATATCTTTTACTATGTAAACCCAAATCAGATGGTTCCCCTTTTTTGATTCTGCATTCACTATGACGATTTGTATATTTTGTATAAAAATATGTGGTATATTTGAATCTCTAGTTACCTACATTGAATGTTTAAATAAAAATTAATACAAAAAAACAAATTTCTCTATATTTTAATATAACCTCTATTAACCGCGTATTTCGATTATCCATCCTGGTGCCGCTACCACTAGAGCCGAATAATCGAGGTTTAACTGTAGTTATGTACTTACAGTTTGCACTTTGCCGCGAAGAGTGATATTTATAATTTTTTTCAAAAATGCTGGCCTTTTTTGGAAAAACTGCCTGTGTTTAAATAATTATATTTAACTTTAAACTAAAGATAATTATACTAAATTTGTTAATCTAAGAGCTAAATTAAACTAAAAGGAAATATTTACGCGAAATAAATTTAAACTTGTGTTTGCCGTGGTTTATTTGTTAGTGTGTTGGCTTACTAAGACGATAGTGCCGAGTTCAAATCTCAGCTCTCATATCTTGGAAAAATAAGTTATATGAAAAAAAGTATTTCTTTCGGCGACTACCTCTCAGCAGTCTTCTGGCAAAAGCTTCTCAAATCTGTCGTTCCGAGTCGACTTTAAACTGTAGGTCCCGGTACTCATGGATACAAATACTCTGGCCGTAGCTCAGAAACACGGTTGTAATGACCAGTTATATACATATGTATGTAAATGGAAAGTTATCTGTGTAAACCCTCGATCATTTACGTTGATTAATTATTTGAAAACCATTAGCTTAACAGTCTGTATCGTTGTATGCTTACCCTTGTTCAATACCCTATGCACTTAAAGGTTAGAGATATTTATATCAGTTAACCCTTAAACGATATTAAGTCTTATATCTCTCCTAATGCAATAATTTTAATTATTATTATTCTCTTAGTATGTATAATCGGAAATCTCTGGAAAGGATTTATATTTCACTCCAGATCGATTAAATTGCTATTTTGTGATATAAAACAACCCACATATGTATTCAACTACAGTTAAACCTCGATTATCTGGTTCTCGTGGGACCAGCAGCAGCACGGATAATCAAAGTACATGGTTGATAGAGATTATCATAACCACAAACTCAAATATACCACATATTTTTATACAAAAACCCAAATCTGTTGGTTCCCCTTTTTTGATTTTGCAAACAACACCCTTTTTAAAAATTAATTAAAACGTTGATATGCTTTAATATTTTGGCTTTAAATCCAGTGCAGTTTGAAATAAAATCTTTTAATTTCGAAACAAATTTGAATATATAGGTATATAGATTAAAACATATGTCAATATTTATTTTATTATTTTAATATGATTTGACCATCAAGCCATTTAAACCAAATTTAAAAACTTTCGCTTTAACCGTTCTTAAGATAACGAAAAATCTTTATTTGCTTAACCAATTCCACCTACTTTTTGACTGATGATTTGTATGAACTTTATATTGATTTGTAGCAATTTTAGAGATTGTCTTTCTTTGTGATTATCGAGGTCTGGCAGTCAGACATTTGAAGCTTTTAATTGTGCATTTTTGTTATTGACTATGCCAAGTTCGTAAGCCTTGTCTTACTCATCTTTATAGACAGCTCTAATTGGCTGTAGTTCTATTCATGCTTGAATGAAATAAGTGCTGTCATGTAATGGTATCAAAATAGCAATCTGTGGGAACTAAAGTTGATTAAGTTTGGAGTTGGCTTGCCATCTCCTGTAGTATTTCTTTAATTTTGAAAGCAATAAAACTTTTTTTGCACAAGCAAGGAATAAGACCATTATTTTAACCTTAAATATGATCTTTCAAGCAACTGTTAGTATAAACAAATATTTTGTTATCAATTATCAACGCAAAATGACTCATATGTACCGTATGTACCCCCATATAAATATAAACATACTCGTAAAAGTACATGTTCATATAAAACAAAACAAAATTTATTTCTATTCATTGACCGTAATTTGTATGTTTAACTGAACATGTTTTTGTGAAAGTAATTGTATGTTTGGCCATTTGTGCTGCTGCAACCAAGCATATGTTTGCTTTACATTTTTTTTTTAGTTTTTTTAATTTTTTTTTTTTTATTTTTTATATTTGGTCAACATGTCACAGCACATGTATGAATAGTTTTTGCAAAGTTGTTTTAATTTTCAAATTATAAATTGTTTTGCTAAAGTAAATAAATGCAAAAAAAAAAATTGAGTATTTAACACACAACCCTCTTACACTAAACAGCCAACGAAATATACCGTAAACAAGCCATAGTTATTTGGTCATAGACTTCAGTGCTTGTTATTGTTTTTTCTTTAAGAGTGTAAAAAATATTTGGTAGTTAAACAACATTTAAAACGCTGTGTTTGTAGCGTTTATGACTTGTATAGTGGTCATAATACAAAGTGTCTATTCATTAAAAATATATTTTTTTTGCTAAAGAAACATGTTATCACGTCGCGGTTTGTATGATGTGGAGCAATCGACTAGACGTTATGCGAAGGTAAAAAAAAAATAATTTTATTATATCACACAAATGCTATATTTTTTTATTTCAGTTTTCTTCCTTATTCACTATTTTAATTAATTTTAATTTTGCTAATTTCTTGGCTATTATTTATGGCAAAATTTATTGGCATAAAATTGTTAAATTGCAAACGAAAAAAGACGGGTTTTTTGTAAGTAAAGTGTTGTTATACAATTAGGGGAAATAGTTTTTTGGTCTCAATGTGGTGTCATTAAATTAAAAAAAAAATTTAAACAGAAATAATTTCTTAATATTAAAACACTTGTACTATAACTTTAAAGAAATTAATACTTGGTATGCGATATTAGATATTGTTCGATTAATAATGTGCTACTGCTACCTTGAACTGTTATTTTCAATTTGTTATCATCTTGTATATATTCTCAAGCGAAGAAATAAACGAAACGCACTTGATGAAACATATTTTTATCATGATTTGTTATACCATAGGTAGTAGCCTCATTCACATTGAGAACAAACGAGCGGTGTTCTTTTGAAGTAATATTTTTCAAAAAAAAAAGAACTAGTGAAACTCCTAAAATTTGTATAAACCGTTAGGAATTTGTATATAAAACGTCACGATTTCATGTTAAAATATAATTTACTTGAGCAAAAATATGCGTAATTTATTACTTTCTTTACAGCTTCAAATTAATTATAACGATAATTTTGTTTGTTTTTATTTTTTATTTTTTTACACCAAATCTTATCACTTCTTTGAAAATCTATAGAAATAAACCATTTGGCAACATTTGGCGGATATGGTATGTTAAGGGCTATAAAAAAGGCTTTAAACCAGCACAACATTTGTACTTCAAATAAAAGTTTAAAGAAAAGAAACTGGAATTTACAATTTAAACTATTTTTTTTAAATGAAAACAAAAACAAGCAATTAAATTTACAAAAATTATAACAACAGAAATATAAAAATAAGAATCATAAAAACATTTATTACTCGTACAAACCAGAAACCCAGAGACGTACATACATATGTACAAGCATGTATAAGTACATAAAAAAAACTCAAAACAAAATACAATCCATACGCCATTATGGCCAATTGCAAAAGAAATTAAAAAATAACAAAAAGAGAAAATGTAGAAAATGAAATAAATATTCAGTTACGAAAAGAATTTGAAAAAAATTCTTCGTTTTTTTTAATGAACAGATGATGTTAAACAACGAAAAATATATCATGAAAATATGTAATAAAAATAACACACTTTAAATAAAAAAAAACAAAAAAAAAATTAAATAAATGACCAACATATTAAAAAACAAAAACGTAATTTATATAAGTATAGGGTTATTAATTTCATAACGATTTCCTTTTTTTTATTATTAAGAACATAAGCGATTTTTAATAAAGCTTTAAGTATAATAATTTTGGATTGGCTACACTCTAAAACTTTTCTCTAAATTTAAGTTCATATTATGTCTAAATTGGTGTTGAAAATTTGTTGTTGTCTAAAATTATATAAATTTCATTCTTAATTTTAAAAAAAGTAAAAAATTTACACAAAAAAATGAATTTGCTATCAAAATTGTTTATGTTTAAACAAATTATGTTTAAATTTACAAAATAATGTTCAATATTAAACACATTTGCATAAAATCAGTAAAAAATTTGCCTAAAAATAGATATAAATGTGTAATATTGAGAACATTTGAGTAAAAACGGTATGAAGACGTGGTAACAAAGCGACGAAAAAAAAGAAGAAGCATTCATTTGCATTAAAAAGTTCAAAAGAGTCGCGTCGTATTGGTATTTATTCTAATTTATAAATAGTTTATAAAGTATATTAAAGTGTTAATTAATTATTCACAAAAAAATTGTGTGTGCAAAATTTGTAGAAAAAAATGTCAAAGTTTATGAGTTTATCATTTAATGAAGAAAATTGCAATGTTTTTAAGTGTTTGTATTCAAAATGTGGTAAAATATATAACAATTATAATTCCTATGCAGTTAATTTCACATGGAGTCACTCTACTAAAAGTCGCATGTGCAAAAATAAATATAATTTGAGCCATTGATATCAATAGTTGGTAAACAAATCTTTTAATATTATTTTATTTTACTAAAAAGATTTTGTATTTATAGAAACATCAATAGAGGAAAGTTGCAAATCTACTGCATTTGGTTTGAAAAGGAGATTACGTCGAAAGAGGAGGATTTCAATATACTGGATCTTTTTCTATAGTTGCTTTGTTACTCAAAATTTTGGATTCTCATTGCGATATTTTTTTAGATTTTATCCTTCGCAAATGAGAGGAAAAAAGTGTCATATAGATAATTTAAGAAAAATTAATATTTTAATACGTAAGCTCGATAATGCCATATAAAAAGTGATTTTTTATATGAATATTATCATTTATTTAATCCTTTATATATGAAAATATGTTTTTTTAATTAAACTTTTTTATGTACATGTAAACTTATGACACTTTTTTTACAAAAAGACAATATGTATGTAAAGTATATGTAATAATATGTAACTTGTTAAAAGATAAGACAGTTATGGACATATGTATATACATAAGTATATGTATTTTATATATATTTATAAGTATACATATATAGATAGTTTATAAGACATATAATTTTTAATAAATTAAATAATGTAATTAAAAATATGTATTGCAGGCATTTTCATTTAAGGAGTGTTGAAACTAAATATATGAAAGGGGGGAAAATTAGACATAAATTGCCTAAAATATTTAAACATTTTTTGTTTAATTTTAGACATATTTTGCTTAAAAACTAACAAAATGTCTAAAAAAAACTACATGCTTAATTTTAGGTCGAAAACAGTCTGTAAAGTGTTGCCTACTATTATCGACTTAATTTTCAGCAAAAGTGGTTTAGAGTGTATATAACAGTTTCATTTTAAAATATGATGCGATGAAAAACGGAAATATTTGGAATGTGGCACAATTCTTTTTTTTATTTTTTTGTTAGACATTAATTAAGTATGTACTTAAACAAGAAGAATCTGTTACTGAAATTTGACAACACCTCCAGAATCTTGAGTTAGATTTTTCCACAAAATTGGTTAGAACTTCATCAATATTTTCCTGATTTTAAATATCTAAATATCGTCGACGGAATTAAAGAACGCTGTAACTGACAAAACCTTAAATGTTCACCAGAGCCAAAAAACCTGTATGAAAGTAGAACAAATCCACTGGTATTTTTCATTTCGCCGACGGCGTAAATTAATTTATTTTCACCGTAGATATCTGGGACCGGGACCAATCGACGCGTATTTTTTTTTTTATTTTTTTTGATAAAAATAATGCAAAAAACGTATTTTCGATTTTTTGTCAGTTACAGCGTTCTTTAATTCCATTGACGATATATTAGTACCTTTAACCGTAACTTTAAAAATGGATTGTAATGGCCAATTATGTATGTATGTATGCATGCAGCAATTAGAAAGTAATACTACTATGACATTGTAATTAAAATAAATAATAAAAAAATTATAAATCCCTTAACTTCACTCTAGAGCATATTTCAATAATAAATAAAGATATGTAGGTCAAGATCAATGATTTTATTTATTTAATACTGCTCGAATCAATGATACTTTTAAGCTATATTTTATAAAAACCTTTACTTACTTTTTCATTTTAATAATTTATTAAAATATAAATTTTTTTCACAATTTTTTGCAATTCATTTTTTGTTTTCATTTTTTTATTATTTCATTTTAACAACTTGTGGTTTCTTGTTTACTTCATGAAAAAGTCATCGAGTTCAAGTTTGTAAGACATGGAAAGTCATTTATTTACTGCCGGAAATAATAAAATAATATATATATTAGGGAGGGTCAATTTTTTTATCTCAAGTGCACCTCGCGATTGTTACCAAAAACATTATAAGAAGGTAGTTTGTATGTATGTATGTTATGTTATTCTAAATTTAGGTACTTGCTGACAGTTATGCGGGTTGAGATGTTCATCACACTGGATCCATAGTTGAAACGATATTGCTTTTGGTCGTTTTAATTTTTTTATATTTCAAACTAGGAATTAGAGAAATTATGCATCGGTGTAGAGGAGGTTTTAATTTTTGAAAGTTTTGAATTTGGATCTCAATAATTTTACGAAGAAATAAAAATATACACAAGTTATATATCAATGGAAAGAAAATTTTCTGGTCTTTTTAAAATGTAGGAAATTTTTCGTTCAAAAGCTTCAAATCTCAAACAAAACTTCGTCGCTAATTCCGGAGGGTCAAAGTTTGTTTTAGACCTATGATTATTTTGGCAAAGTTTCTTGGAATAGAATACCAATGGCGATAGGGACTTTAACATTTCTTTTGCCTGATATAAATTGACCCACCTTAATATAAAGATTTATTTAATGTAATGTAATGACAAATATTTTATTTTTAATAATAAAAAAGTTCTTAAAATACATACATACAATATTACCACTCACCGTAAGGAAACAAAAGTTTGAACCGTCTCAAGTACTAGTCCAGAAATGTTCACTTTTAATAAAAAAAAAACCTCAATTTTTGTTGCAACAAACCAGTAAAGAAATATATATATAAAAGAAGATTTTTGTGGTATTAAAAAAAGAAATATAAAAAAATAATAAAATATATAATAATAAGTAAAGTAATGGTCAGCTTTAAAGAGCTACAAAAGAAGTAATAAACACAATAATATAAACTTTGTTTGTATTATAACCAACTGCTCAAAACATATTTGATTAGAATCGAGCTTTTAATAATGGTGTTATGTCTATGCACCCGTTTAAGAAAGATGAAATACACCCTACTTAATACATATGTATGAAAAATACTTCCTTTGGCAAAAACTCTGAGAATAAATGATTGCCATAAACAAGCTTCTGAAGTACGTATTTCGGATTCGACCTTAAACTGTAGATCCCGGTACTCATGGATAAAAATTAAACACACAACATGGGTGCTGCGAGAAACTTAAAGAGGGTTGTAATGGCCAATTATGTATGCATGTATGTATATCATAAATATGTATGCATATTATTTATTTTTACTTTTAAAAATGTTAAGAAAAAAACAAAATTAGTTTTTTTTGGGGATAAGCTTATCTGTATAGCCATTTTACATACATACATGCATACACACATGTGTAATTAAGAGAGATTGATTCATTTTATACCTGAAAGGGCTTCATAAAATGGAGTAAAAACAAAAATCTGGAGAAGTTTAACAAAACCAAAGAAAAAGAAACAATTCAAATGGTTCCAAAATTTTTATTGGAGTGCAATATCATGGCAATTAAAAATTTTAACAAAAAAAAAAAACTAGAAAATTGACCACAAACTTTTACATTTTAACGCGTTGTTAGGCATTTTATCTTCATTTTATTTTTCTTTTTTTTTTGCTGTTTTTCTTTGAAACCACTATTCAAGGAGCCCAAATATATACGCATTTATTTTAAAATATTTTATTATTACAAAATTACTACTTAAAGTTGAAAGTAATTTTTATTTCTCATTATTAGAAAATCATTTAAAAGTGCTACTTTTTTCTGTGATAGGGTATAACAACCATTTAAATAAGACTTAAGAGTTTAAGTAGGCTTTTAAAAGGTTGTTTTTGTTTGTAATTATTAGTCTTTTAAATATGCTTTTTGTTTGTGTGGCTTTTTAAGGCTTTTAAAAGTTTTAACAACATTAAGTGTTGTTCAACGGGAGCTTAAAATTTAAGAATACAATCGACATAATATTAAAGACGTTCTTCAAGAAAAATTTTGGGTTCTTATTAAACTTCTTCGGTGGTTTATTAAAGGTCTTTTTTTGGAATGTAATTAAAGATTAAGTAGTGGACAATATGTAGCATTAACGAGACTGTGCCTACATAACCAATTTTGGGTACGATTTGACACTGTTAAATATTTTTTGTGTGATATTACGTGGAATATCCCTTAAGGGATATCTACAAAATTTGGGGAAAATTATATATGTAGCGGACATTTTTTGTTTCTCTTTTCTATTTTTCTTAGTGGTTAGTATTCAAATATACTAATAATATTCAAAACCTAGCTCTGACAACTTAAAAAAAGAAATTTTAAAAAAGCTAGGCTGTAATCCTGAAACAGGGTTGTAATGGTCAATTATATATGTAAGTATGTTTCTACTTTTCGTTATTTTTCCGATACTTTTATTGTGTTGAGTATGGAAAATAGAAAGGACAAATACTTTTGTCTGTCTTTTAATCTTTACAATATCAAAAGGTTTGACAAGAACAAAGGAAAAATGAAAGTAATGTTTGCCATGCGATTGACAATTGTGAGAAAGAGTCGTCGAAAACTACCTCAAAAGGATCGACTGATGCAACCAGATTTTATTTAAATGATATTGAATTGCGTGGTATAGCGCTCGCACAAAAACTCAAAACGGCCTAGGTTCAAATCTCAGCAAAGATGAAAAATTAAAAAGTTAATTTGTGGTTTTTCAAAATTATAATTTGAAAAATAAGAGGTTCCCCCGTCCAAGAAGAAAATCTACAAAAAAAAACCACTCCCAGACATTCCACTCTATTCCACCTTAACAAATATCAACAAAAAACGAATGATCAGGAGAAAAGCGCCACCTATTGGAAAGTAGCTGGAAACAGCTAAACCTACTAAACCTACTTAGCGAAGGCACTCACCGCACAATCAACATGCAACGTTGAGGCAATTGCTGTTGATCATTCAAGTGTGAAGGTATAACACTGGCTTTTGAATGATCAATTCACAGCAATTTGTTTCACTCCTAAGGCGCGTAATAATAATATAAGAAAAATGTATATGTACAGTCCTTTCCAATACAATGCACAGCAATTAGCAGGGGTTTACCCCTGAGTCTTGGTCTCAAACTAAAAAAATAAAAAATAATGCCAAGATCCAAGCATTATAAAAAAAGTACAATTTCATTGAATGTATGTTTTATTTAAACTTAAAACCAAAAAGTGAATAGCTCTGTAATATTATTTAATAAGATTTTGGCTGGGTTTCTAAAGACATCTCTTGCAATTTTTACAATTTTATAACAAAACCATTAAGAGAAATAATAATAAATTTATAGGTACAAAAATGAAGCCATTAAGCTGCTGTTTATTTAACCTTAAAAAATTGGAAAGAAAATTTATTTACGAACAGTGTAGACCAGAGTTTAAATTTAAGCAAAAAATTTAAGTAAAACAGAAGTTTATTAACCCTCACAATAGACACGAATCAAGTGTACCGACATATTAAATATTTTGTATTTTCTATTTTAGTAAAAGCTATGCAAAAAAGTAAAAAATAATTAGGTTTTTCCTCTTTAATTTTCTAAAATTTTCTTAAAAATGTTAAATAAGCCAATTTTCATGTTCTTTTTGTTTGTTTTCCTTCTATTTATTTTCTCATTTTCCAGTCACCGGTTACTCTGTGCAATTTGGGTGTGGGAGCAACATTTGGTGAATCAATATTACATGACTTACCGCGTGATAGTACAGTGGTTACAAAGACAACTTGTGAACTTTTACGTGTTGAACAGCAGGATTTTCGCTTAATTTGGGAGGTAAGTGTGTTGGAAAAAATTTCATTTAAAACACAATCACTTATACAAATACACATTAACGTACAACGTGTTTGTCTGTGTTTTTTGTTTTTTATTATTATTATTATTTTTTTTTTTAGTTGTTGTTTTTGTTCTGTATAATTATGTGCTCACTTTCTCTAACTCTCTTATTTTTAAGCTCTAAAAAAATAAACTGTTTCCAGCATTATTTTTACATGCCTAAACACACACATACATATTTATTTGTTTAAGTGCGTTATTTTATTTTTTGTTTAGTTACTCATTGCCTCTCTCTGTGACTTCGTGTCTTTGTACTGTTCAGTGTTAATTTATTTTAATATCTTTATGTACGTACTTTACTTTTACATGCTCCTACATGTATATGTATAAATTGTGCGCTCTTCTTAAAATATTTGTAATGAAGTTTTGGGTTTTGTTGGATAATTTTTTCAACTGATTTATTATCCGTCACATTGTTGCAGAGAATATGAAATGAGACTTTAATAAACGTGATAACAAATGAAATATATTTTTGTAAGATGGGCTGAAGTTTAATATTTAAAAAAAATTGTATGACTTATGCAGTTAAAAAAGTGAATTTAAATTTTAAAATACTTTAAGAAATTATCTCAAATGCCGGACATAACGTGGCATATTATTGTTTCTTATATTTCAAAATTTTCTAATAATATATTAATGTTTATACCTTATGAGTCTATAGCTAACGACGAATTAGATTTTTTTACAATAATTGTTCGAGCTGGAGTATTACTTAGTGTATCTAGGTTTGAAGTCAAAGATCTCCTTCTATTGAAGCAAAGCAAAATTAGATATTTTCCTGTTAATATGCGAGCAAAGCTTTATTTATGAAATCTTAAATTACTTTATAATCTACTTAATTATAAACAATAATTATGTTTCGGTAATGTTCCCGTGATTTTTCGCTGTATGTGGGTAAAGGTTAATTGTTTCTTTGTACAGAATACCGTTCCGCACTCATTGGTTGACTATGACAAATCCATGCGTTACTCTCGATAGTATTTTTCTCCTTCTGCTCTGTTCTCCACAAGAAATTTGTTTTTCTTTGAATAACAGCGATTAAACTTAAATTGAGATAAACAATCCTAACAACCTCGTTGACACCTACTAAGTCATGTATTCTATGTACCTGATTATTCTCGATTTATATATTTTTTGCAGACGTTAGGAAATCTCGACTGGCAAACAAAATTCTTTCCATATAAAAATTAAATTTTAAAAATTCCAGCTGTCAAATTCTTTTAAATTCATTATTTATGTATCTTTTACACTATTTTTATAAATATGTATGTTTTTCTTAAAACTTTCTTTGTCAATATTTCAATTAATTTCAAGAGATTATAGCCTTTATGTGCAACAATGCCAACCATTTAGGAATAAAATAATATTTCATCAATTTTAATTAATTAATTACTCCATGAGGGAAAAAACTGAAAAAAATGGGAAATAGTGAAGCAATAAGATCATAAAACAATTAATTAAAACTAAAAAAAAAGAATGAAACTCTCATATGTATACATACACATAAACTAGAGAATACACATCATGGCGTATACGATATATTCGTTATTCTTTTTTTCAATATATGTCTCATTACTCATACGCTTAAGTGTTTATTAATTGTTGGAAGGAAGTTCAAAACTGTTTGTGTATTTCTTTTTCTTCTTCTTTTTTGAAACTTCTCCACTGTAAAAGACTATAAAAAAAGAAAGTTTTAGTTTTATGTTTTGTTTTTAGAGTAAATTATTTCTTAAAAAAAATTTAAAACTAAAAAAGAAGCAAAAATTGTTAAAAACTTTTCATTTCCGTCTGAAAAAAAACAACAAAAATTTCATTGAATTTGGAAAAAAAAAACACGAATAACTTTTCTGTTGTATATCTTCTTCCGAAAAAGTTATGACAGCACATATAACAAAAAAATATTTGTTTGTTTTAATTTAAGATCTGTTTTCTTTGCATACACACACAAAACAAATATAAAAATATTTCAAAAAGAAAAAGAAGGTTAAAAATTGGAATTGAAATTGAATATTTTTACAGCAGTATAAAGATAATAAAACCGAAAATTTAAAATTTAAAATATACCTGTAAGTTCAGCACTAGTAAGAGTGTAATTATCACTGCAAAGAGTACAGAACAATAATGAGCGTAAATCTTGATTTTGTATGTAAATAGAATACAAAAAGCATATACATATGTATATATAGGATCTTTTAACAGCAACTTTTGAAGTTTGATAGTATTAAAGCTACATCTGTCAAACTAATTTATATTACTTCAGTCTGTTTAGCTAATTCGCCGTGAACAAAAAATTTATCTTAAACCAATTTTATCAATGAGGATAATTTTTAACAAAAAAATTTCGAATTTTTAAAGATATCAATACATCCATACTTCTGTAAGAACAACGTCGGCAGGCCATCGCTGTCAACGACACTGCTTGTATGTAAACCATAGGCCGAATTACGTCTGTTTTATGCGTCAAAGTCACAAGAAATTCTACATACTACATTATATTTGACATATAATTGTATCAATAGGACTTTTAAACGAATGAAAAACGTATATTATATCTCATATACACTTTGCTTTATTTAAATTTAAAATTGAAAAGCGCTAAATGAAAGACTCGGTATATACACATATGTCGCATGAAATGTAAAAATTAAACAAAAATATATATGTATATATTTTTTTAATTTGATTGTGTGCGTTTTTCGAATGTATTTAACGTCCTGGTATTGTTTTTCCTATTCTATTTCTATGTTAGTCCTTCCATCCAGATTTTCACATATTGCAGTTCTGTTTTAGTTGAAACTGTTCCACGATGTATTTAAATCCTATTTTATTAGCCCTGAGTTTGTTTACAAGTCTAAAAAGATTACAATATGCTTCAATATATTTTATTTATATTAATTTATATATTTTATTTTCGAGATAAAATCTCGAAATCTGGTGAAATTGTTAACATTCTATCGCAATATTTTTCGATATATTTTTTCTATTTTTTAAATCTCACTTGAACTTGAAATATATAATTCGGTACCAGACATCTTTGAATAAGTTGGTAAATAGTTTCTTTTATTTCTATGGTTGTTTTCGATAATTTTTCTTCATCATTACAATATATTTTAGATATAATATTACAGAAATGTATGTATGTATACATATACCTGTAAGTAAATTAATTCAGATTTATTAACCTTTTATATAAAATTTAAATTTTAAATCTAAATAATTTTTTTGGTTTAAATATATATTTGCACAAAAAAAGTTTTACCGGAGAGATATAAATTAAAAAGCTAATTTTGCTGCATCAAATATTTAAATGTTTGCCTTTTTTGTCGCAAAATTCGAAGAAAACTTATTTTTTATCTGATATTGTAAGGGCAAAACCAGTAAACAATTTAATTTGTAGTACAAATGTGGTAATTAAAATCGATTTTCTATTTTTTCTCTGTAGAAATAAAAATAAATAAAATTGAAAATTTATTAATATGACCTTTTTGTATTAATGCTAATAGTAAAGGAAAGAGTTGCTTTCTTTTAACAAAAGTTCTTTACAAAATATGTGCCAACTGGGGAAAGTAAATAATTGGTAATTGGTAGTTATATTGTGCCACATGTATACACATGAAAACATACTTGTGAAATATATGTACATATAATCCACTCCAACTAATCTTCTGTATTCCAAAAATGTAATTTTATTTTCCTTTAAATATTGAAAGTAAACCTCAGTATTAATATTTTTTTTTTTTTTTGGTTTTTGTATAACTCTAATAAAATTATATCATTTTTAAAGATTTAGTAGTGAAACAAATATCATTAACAATTTAAAACGTAACGCAACAGCTTAATTAAAGCGGCATAAATGATGATATTAAGTTTTTACCCACAACTGGAAGAAATGCTGCTCTAATAAAAACGAAAAATAAAGGCTCTCTTTTTTCCTCAAAATTAATTAAATTATACTTAAAATAAACACTCAAAGCTAAAAAAAAAACAAAACAAACATTCTCACTGTTATTAATAATAACCATTCAAATAAATAATGTTCTTTATAAACAAACACTTTTAAAAAAGTACTGTGTACGTGTGTGTAAAATATTGATTATAAATTCCTAGTGAGATAAAAAGAGTGACATGGGGCGAGAGAGAGAGAGAAGGCATATGTTTATGTAAATATCGTAGTAAGAGAGAGTGGGTATATATTTAACTACAAATATGTTTCCGCATTAACAATGTAAACAATTTGCATATGTTGGCAGGTGTATATGTATGTGTCCTTTTTTTTTATTTGTTTCTCCCTTTTTTGTAAATGTTTATTTAAAAACCTCTGCTCTTTAGCAACAACAACAAGCAAAACAAACTATTTAATTTATTTATGTTACAATTTTAATGCTTAAACTTTTCGGTTTCTGTGGCAAACATTCATCCATTTATGCTCTTTTCACCATACCTTTGGCTCATTTATGTTGGGTTTATTGTTTTCGTTTTTAATATTATAGTTGTTGTTGTTGTTATATTCTTCGGAGACCATAAACAATGGCAAACATAGATAAAGATATACACGTGTATTATGGATATTTAGGGACACAAACATTGTTTAAATACTACCACCAAGAAAACATTTTTAAATTAAGAACACAAAATTTAAGTGGTAAAAAAACAGAATAAAAATTTTTATTAAAAATAAATAAGAACATAAAGCCTATTTTCAGGGTTTAATGAAAAATATTGCAGAAAAAGTGTTATAGAATATATATAAAAGTTTTTATGGGGTTTCATTTATTGTACAATTAAATACAATTACTATTATGTTTTATTTTAAACATTTTTTTAATTGTTGAAATATTTTAAAGACAAGAAACAAAAACGTTTTTATTTTATTTGAATCAATTACTTAATAATCTTTTACAAGTTCTATACCATAATCCTTTGATATATAGCTGCGATCATGCATTACTAATACAAATCAATTGCATTATTTGTAATAACCAAACGGTTAGAATAATATTCTGATATTGTTGTTTAATTTTTCTGAAGACGGTCGATCAAGTAAATTCCTTTATAATCCCATTAAACCTTTATCATGACCTTACAAGCCATATTATCGTTGTAGCACAACAATAAAATACCTTCTGTTTACTGCGTGGTTTAATTTTTTATAAAACTAAAGTGAGCTTATAAATTGGCCTTGCAAAAATGTATGTGGTTTTCAACCGGATATAACGTTTGTCGCATGCTTTATTTAAGACAATGAATAAAAAATGTTTAAAAATTATTTTGTAACTGCAGCACTCAAACTGTTTGCACTTCTTTGGAATCCATTTCAAATTTAAAGGAAAATGCTTTGAAATTAATTTTGTTAACGGTTTTAGTTTTTTAATTGCCTTTAATTACCTGATTGAAGAAGTGATAAATTAATATAAAAATCTTAATATCCTTTACAGATCTACGGAGTATTATGGGTGCTTGCTTATCCATTTTATGCGATGGTAATACTTCTTTTCTATACAAATTTTATAACGATTTGTCAGTATCCCTTTGAAATGAAAGCATTGTTCCCTAAATAAACTGCATGTCCTGTGTTTCATCCACAAAAATATTTTTCTGTCCTCTTCCCTTAAACTGTGTTTTAAATTTAATTCGTGATCTTTTCAGGCCCCTAAATATCAACACAGTTGGCAATTTGAAACTGAAAATTTTAAATATTTTGGGGTGAGTTAATTAGTAATTAAAGATTAATAAAAATATAACGTGACCCTCTAAATAATAACGTGATTGATTTCTTTATTTTAAAAAGAGAAACAATTAATCAAAACCATAATCAGTATTAAAAATAAGTCTGCCTTAAAGCAATATAAATCTGAAACCTTAATGGAATACCGGATTTTGTTTTCATACTCGTACGTATGTCAATAAGTGAGAAATGCAAATGAAAACCGGTATGTAATTTTTATTTTTAAATGCATTATAACAACAAAATAATTATTTAAAATAAAAATGCCATTAAAACGAATTTGAAATACACTATACCCCACTAAAAACGAAAAAAAAACTAAACAAATCGTATTTGCTCTCAAAATTTAAACTGTACATTAATAAAGCTCAAGTGAGTTGATCACAGTAAAAATAAGTCATTAAATTTCTGGAATATTTTGGCATAATAAGGGAGTAAAATATGTGAAGAAGCCATAGCTGCATTCATTTAGATTGTATGGAATTTTACCTTAATATATGCATACGAAAGGGCTAGGGGTGCAATGGCTCATTCTTTACCATAACCATGATGAAAGAATAAAAGTGGTGGCAAGATACAACACAAAAAGAACACGGCATTTTGTTTTTGTTGTGGGTTTTGAAGCTATAGATTCGAAATAGAAAAGAATTCAAAATAGGAAAGGATTACAGCTACTATGCTGTCTCTATACTAGACTAGAACAAAAGAACACAGGCTACCGCACTAGTCCTAAACTCTGACAATAGGTACCCGAAAAAAAAAATCTCATACTCTGACCCAACTTGAACTTTGCCTTTTACAGAACTTTTTGAGAAGTGTTTACGCGTTTGAGCTGTTTCACATTTAGATTGTTACGAACCTCGAACAAGAGTATCGAGGAATACCCAAAAGTTTAAAAGTTTGTGCCGTCGTTATAATGCGATCAAACAGTTTTCGAACAATTCTAATAAGCAATAATGCAATGAGCACCAATGAAATAAAAGGTCTTAATAAATACAAAATGAGTATTGAACTACTGAATAACAACATGACTGCTTATACTCGTGCATACCGATAGCTCGATGATCCCTGCTTACTGTTGTAAGTCTAAACAAAGAATCAATGGGTTCTCCAACAGCTTCAGCAACTTGTCCCTCTCGCACCAAGGCCAAAGAGCTCTAGAAACCATAATTTTTTTTTTCATTGTCACCATTACTCAGGGGTAAACCCCTACTACCCCTGTGCATTGTATTGGAATTTTTGTGGAAAGGACAGTACATTATGACAACAGAACATATATTTTGTTTTTCTTATATTATTAAGCGCCTTAGGAATGAGACAAATTGCTGTGAATTGATCATTCTAACACAAGTGTTATACCTTCACCCCTGAACGATCAACAGCAATTGCCTCATTGTTGCATGTTGATTGCGGTGAGTGCCTTCGCTAAGTGATTTTAATCTGTTATCTGCTATTTCCCAACAGGTGACGCTTTTCTCCTAATCATTCGTTTTTCGTTGTCAAAGGTTAAGGTGGAATAGAGTGGCAGCATACATATCTCATCCGCTCTCTTATTTCATGTTATTATTACAGAACATTTAATTTTATAACACCATGTGTATACCCCACTAGTGTTTTGCTATCTATTAAGAATTTTATCAAAATAAAACTTGGACGTCATTCAGTATTTTTTTTTTTGTTTTTGTTTCTTTGTATTCAAAAAATAAAATACGAGCACGTTACCAAGCAGTAGTTAATAAAATCCATTGATTTTTGTAGATGTTAAAAATAGAAATAAATTTTTCCCTGCATTATATTGCAAGAAGTCTTATCTTGAAACTTTAGTTGTATCTTTTATTTCTAAATAAACATTTGAAAACGAAAGTAATTATTGTCGCACATGTCATTTTTATTTTTTAATATAACAAACTCGTATACCCCCCACCCCTTACCATTAAATGTGCTCTTGCTATCAATAAGCGCTGGCGTTACGGACATTTTCAAAAACCCATACGGGTATGCATAACATACGTTGAATAGAAAACAATATGAGAAAAAAAATATTTTAATGAAGCTGATAAAGTAACTCTCACATTGAAAAATTGTTTGTCTGATAACTGCATGCCATTAATAGAAGAAGAAAAACAAGTTAGAAAGCTTTTGTAGGTTTACACTTTCATGAAATACCCTATTTCTAAACATAATAGCGGTAATCACTCTTATCGTGCGCTGTACAGTAGTAGAACAGTTTTACACTAGAAGATTAAAACGTCAAAGTACTTCAAAAGATTTTTTTAATAATAACCATCAGCGCAATTACCAATATTACCGGGGAGTTATTTTCGAGGAAATGAAAAAAGAAGCATAGGGAAAATCTAAATCAATATTACGAGTATTAATTTTAATAAAAAGGAAAAAATAGTAAAAAATATGTAGAAAAAAAGCTAAAAATTCAATGCAATTTCCAATTAGGAAGAAATTTGATCATTATTAATAAAAATTTAACTTTCTTTTACAAGCATACATATTCATGTAGAAATACTTATAACCTATAATCTTGTAGATCAACAGTAGCATTAAAAGAAAAGATAACAAAATCTATTAAAATAAAAATTTAAAAAAAACAAATTGTTTCTCTTTAGGAAACCGGGTCTGTCGGTTTATGTGCATCTTAAAATTATTCAATAAATTCATACAAGAAATACAAAAAGAAAAACATTTACAGTGATCAAAAAAATTGTTCGGTATTGTATAACATACCAGCAATTCTGCTTCTTATCATATGAAAATTGTAGATCATATTTAGACAACGCTTTATTAGAAAGCTAAAAGTAGAATTTGGAACACAAAATAAAACAAAAAACAAAATTCGATGGACAAAATAAATTTTTTGTAATATTTTACATTATTATTATTATTTGTTGCTGTTGTTTTAAACGCAAGTAGTTTTAAACATTTATAGGGAAAAAAAGTAAATGCATTGTGTTTTGGGAAAAGTAAAATATGTTTCCTTTCTTTTAAATATTCTGCTTTTGGTTTAAATTTTGTTTACGTGAATGAGTATAATGTTATTAATATTTCGTTCAATCAGTAAATGCTAAATGCCAGACACCATCCCCTTTGTGCTTATCCACTTTCATCACATTTCGTTCTTTTAACCCTGTAGTTGGTTTGTTATTTACTCGCACCTGTCTAACTATTACAATTAAACAGATTATATTTGCTTTCATCAAAATAAATTATATTCATTCAGATTTTTGGGGACTTATTTACATACATTTTGCCAAATTCTAGTATTCACATTAAATTTTTCTTAAAAGTATCCGGCTTCTTATGTTTGTTTGTTCCTGTTTGAATGTTGTGTCTTTATAAACAATTTCTTATTGTTGTTGAAGAAACTAATGAGCGTGAATATCCTTAATAAGTTTAACTTCATAGATGCATTTATTTTGCAATGTTAACTTGATGAAGTATACACTGGTAAACTTTTTCCATAAGATTAAGATTGCAAAGTGCACAGTAGTTGGTGATCTTCAAACAAGTCTAGTTATCATAAACCACTAATAAAATTAAAAAAATAAATATTATATATCTTATATTATCTTAGAATAAACAAATACGAGTAAAAAAATAAAACAAAAAGTAATTTTTTTTATTGTTTTGCTAAAACATTTTAAATTTATGTATGTATGTACTATTATCAACATGTGTAGCTTTATTAATGTCTTACACTGTACGCATTACTAATTATAAGCTAAACAAAAAAAGAAAACATTAATTTTTTTCACAAGCTTTTAGTTTGTTTTTTTTTCTAATATTTATTAGTATTGGCTCTTAGATATGTTGAGAATTTAAAAAATTTAAATTTAGCAACTTCAAAAATAAAGAGAAAGGTAACTGAGAGAGCAAACAAGTATTTTCAGAGAGTAAGAGAAAGTACAAATGTATCTGCAAAAAAATTAAAACTTTTTAAAAGAGTCACTAACAGACTTAATAATTAGTTCTTTTGAAAAAAAGTCAGCAATAAGCACTTGTTTTGTTTAATTTGTAGACAACAGCTACAACAACAAAAATATATATTTTTTTTTCAAATAAAAACAAAACAATTAAAACTTTTAAAATAATTTCAATAAAGGCCCAGCAGTAACAAATATGTTAAATAAATCACTTTTTAGTTCTGTTTAGTTTAGTACTGTATACGATTTTAATTTTGTGTTTTAATTTACTTACATATGTACATACACAATTTTATATACATGCATAATTGGCCATTACAACCCTGTTTCAGGGTTGCGGCCTAGCTTGACGTAGTACCCATGTTGTGTGTGTTACAATTTGTATCCATGAGTACCGCGACCTATAGTTTAATGTCGACTCCGAATCACAGACTGAAGAAGCTTGTTCCTGACAATCAGTTACTTTCAGAGCTTTTGGCAGAAGACTGCTAAGAGGTAGTCGCCGAAATAAATATTTTCCTGGGGCTCGAACTGCGGGCCTTCAGCACATAAAAAAGAAATATTTTTTTTTTGTCATATTTCTTTTTTTTTTTTTTTAATGTCATACCTAGGGTTTGAACCCGGAACTCTTGTCCAGTAAGCGGCGACAAGGTTATTTTTTTTTTGTTTTTACTTATACATATAAAAAAATTAATTTTTAACAATTTTAATAAATTTTTAATTAAAACAACTTTTCTATTTCTTCAGTATTTCTCTACTCCTTTTCTAAATTGCATTAATTAAATTAATTAATTAATTAAAATTAATTACAATTGTGATTTATTTAAACAGTCACAAAAGCCTAATATGTAAATGAATATTTATAAAAATAATTGTATTCAAACAAAGTGTTGGTTATTATTGCCAAGTGTAGTATTTAAAAACAATCTCCCGTTTAACGATTGTACGTACTTATGTGGAGAGTCGACTTTTGTTTGAGAGCAGCCCAAGTGAAATTCACATACTCATATTCTTCGTTAACGTTTTCAAACATTTATTTGTGGTTTTCATTTTATTTATTGATAAAACACGATTTACAAATACAAAACAAAAAACAGTAACAGCAACTACACTCAAGGAAATTTAATTAAACGCACATTTAAATCATTATTGTACTAACAAATAAATACTTGGAATTAAACTTTAAATAAAACATAAATTAACTTAAAATAAAACATAAATCTCTATCATAAAGAAAAGAACAAAAGAAGGCGTAAGTTTAAGTTTTTAAAATATTACACTTGTGCAATATTAAGCGAGTACACACGCCATTTCACAAACTCAAGTTATCGACTAACCCAAGATTCAGCTTATGACTTTTTAAGATATGTTCTCATTCGTTAAGGGCAATGGTGTTTTGTTGATGTTAAGGGCGGAAAAATTTATTGAAAAAGAACGCATTATATTTTCTGCGACTTTTTTGTATTTGTCCTGCACTTATTTCAAATAAATGAGAAAAATAAAAAAGTAATAAAGAAGAGATATGAAAAAGCCCACAATTAAAGAAGCTTTATATGAACACTAGAAGATCAAAGTTAAAAGTAGAAGAAGAACTGCATTTAAGACAGTTAAATTTTAAACAACTGTGTGTTTTAAACTTTATTTTCTGTCTGTTGGAAAAAAAAAACAATAGATAAGCTTAAGTAGATTGTTCTTATTTTTTGTTTTTTCTTTGCCTACCTATTTATAGATAAATGATAATAATCGTAGTCTGAATTACATATTTTATTTTTTATTTTTCACTTTGTACTAAAATTGTAAGCTCTGACCTGTATTTTTTAATTTATGCCAAAAACACACGTGTTAAAATTACTGTGCGCTGTAAATGATACGGTTTAGATTACTGAATTTCCTGTCGTTTATTTAAAAGATGAAGTTTTGCAGTCTATTCACAGAAGACAAGTGGTTTAAGACGTTCGTCTTTTTATATGTGAAACAACAAAAAAACACTCAAATTTTTTAGTATTTTTCATATAAAAAGACGAACGTGTTAAACCATTCGTCTTCTATGAATCAGCTGTTATAATCATAGAATATAAAAAGCTATAGATATGATTTATTACAAAATAATAATAAATCTATTTTTTAACTTAAGATCTTTTCTAATATAAAATATTTATTTTCGATATTTCACTACCCCTTATATCCCAAAAATATTCCATTATGATATATTGGTTTTCTGTGTTACAAGCATCATTACCTCTTCGAAATACTAAATGTGAGATATTTAAAAATTTTTGTTTCTTCCTTTTTTTTAGTATGAGTTAACGCTGTAGCTAAACACATATGTCTTACTGTCACAGCATTAACTTGTTGGTTTTGTTTTTGTCAAGAGCAGGCAATTTTCAATTCTTCTTTTGTTTTTTAAACAAAACGCGATAGTAGCATGGAAACAGCTGTTATATGAAGAGGTTTTTTTCTTTAACTTGCATTTCTTTTATAATTTAAAATTTTTACCAGTATTATTAATTTTTTTTTTGCAACGAATGTGTGATTTTTCGTCATGAACAGATACTTATATGGCGTGTGTTATTTTTTGAATGCAAAAAAAAGTGAAAAGTAAATTTTGCAATATTTAAAACAATAATATCAACAACAAATAAGAAAAAGATAATAAACAAACGTGAACATAATGTATTAATCATACTTTAATAAAAATATACAAAAAACAAAAACAAACCGAAACAGAAACTGTCAACAACAATAAAAAAATATACAAGAATAAAAAATATATAAAACAAAAAAAAAAAAGAAAACAAACAATGGCCTCTGGTGTTGAGGCAAAAACTTACCACAAACGTTGGTCACAACATATTGTAGCTTCAACATACGATGACGTTTGCATTTTATTAAAATATCAACGGCGTCATCATTCTCAAGAGGATATTGCAACAATGCCAACAAAACCTTCTAAAAAAATGTATTCGACTTTAACCCATGTTTACCGTGACAATGGTGATAGTGATAATAATAATAATAATATAAATAGTTGTTGTTGTAAAACAAAATATAATAAAAATTCAAATCTATTTCAAATACAAAGTGTGACTACAAATGTAAACGATACTGCCATTATTTCCGGTTTAACTATAAATTCAATAGCAACAACACCAACACATCCTTGTAGAACTTGTAGTAGTAATGTTAACAATGGTTACTCTCAGCGTGCACAACATGCAGATCTTGTTGATACTTTTACTGGCAATGGCAATTGTTGCAATATTGGGAGAAGAAAAAAAATTCTAAAAAGACCTATATCATATTTCGAACCCGGAGATCATGTATGTCTTAAAAAGATTTATTTATTTTTATTTTATAAAATAGATTGTAGAGAGTTTATTATTTATTTGCAAAACCTATTCGAACCTCCACGAATAGAAACAATTGCTGCTTTTACAATTTATCAAGGACTTTATAAGCCCAGAAGTACCAATTTCCATACATTAGATGTTGTAAAACGAAAATATTGAAAGCAATAACAAATATTTTGAAAAATATTTTAACAACTTAAGCAATAGGATTTCTATGAATTAATAAAAACTCTTAAAGCTTTAGATTTTTGGTGCCGTATTCAGTAAACATATCATAGGCTTATTAAGTATAGAAATTTGTCAAAAAAGCCCTTAATAAAAATATTTTTATTAAATGAAGCAATTAAAATTAAAAAAAAAATATTTCTTTACACTTCATTAATTTTTGTATATTTAAAAAACAATGTTTTTTTAGCTTTTCTTTTTAATTTACGTTTTATTCCAATAAAATATGTTAATGATATTGATTTGCTTTTATGGAAAATATTGTGTCAATGGCCATTTCGTTAGTACTTAATCCACACATCAACAAACTTTTTGAAATGACTATCCGACAAGCTTTACCATAAAAGGCATTCAATTTCATTCATAAATATTTTTTGAAATATGTCGCAAATAACTTAAATGTTTGTGGTAATATATTCCGTATTAATTTTTGTTAATGCGTTTTTCAAAAATATTTTAATATATAAATATTATAACTGTTTAATTACAGAAATGTTTTATAACAGATAAAATACATCTGGCTCATGTAGCGTGTCTGGAAACAATTTTATTGAGTGTTACTTAAAAATGAAAAAAAATGTTTAAATGTTTTTAAACTACAATACATCATATCCAAAACTTTTTTTTAGAACAGTTGCTGTTGAGAATTTTATTAAGAATATGTTTAATAATATTTCTTTTCTCTAATAATATTTTTTATGTTACTTAACAATTTTTGTAACATCAAACCATGTCTACTTTTCCCCAGATGTCTGCAATATTTGTCAGTATTATTTCTTTAATCGTAGACCGAACCCTTTATAGCTTCTTTCCTCCTACGCATAACATCTTTTCCTAATTACTAGTACAATGCCCGAATAGTATAAACTTTCTTGAAGAAATTATTGTGACTTCAACGTTTTTTCTTTTTTTTTAGTCTACAAGCAAACGTTTTTCCATCAGAACTAAGCAAGTTTACTTTGGTTTCAACCAACCAAAGCATGCTTCACAAATTTATCCTTTGCAGATATTGTTTTGTAAAGCATAACCGATTACTAATATGTCCTCTACTCAGAACTAGTTCCCTCTAGGCTCTAAAAGATATCAGTTTAGTTTTTTTTTAAAGTCTGTTTCTAATTATTAGACTCCTATCTGTGCATAAAGGCACCCTTACACGACATGTTTTTTACACTGTTATTGTCAACTTTTACATGAGTAAAGAGTTACATGTCGTGTGTGACTTCTAAAACATTGCTTGTGTAAAAAACACAAGGAAAGTCTTATGACAAAATTTTCAATTAGAGCTTGCTCTAATTTCGTATGTACACACATATGATATTAAATTTCTATGCCTGCACAAACATTAGTCGGCGATGAATTATGTGTAAAATAGTTTTTTTTTATAGATTTTGTGTCTAAATGAAATTGTACATATACGTTTGTGACTAAAAATTATAAACCTTATGTAAATTGACTAATTTTGACATACACAAAGAAAAACTTATGTATTTTAAAACTAAAAAACACGTGTAAAAAACATGTCGTGTAAGGGTGCCTTAAGCAATATATTATTTTTTATTTTCTAACCCCGATATGCCGACGGCCATTCTAGTGGAACAATTTTTGTAGTTTTCCAAAATAGCTTTATTCTTATATTACAACTGTGTATTAAGTGTAGTACATTCGGCATATCTGGGTTAAGACCAACTGTCAGTGCATTGTATTGGTATTTGAAGATAGATTTTTTTATAATTTCTTCAATTATAATTTTTGAAAAACCGCAAATTTAATTTTTTAATTTTTCTTCTTCTCTGGGATTTGAAACCCGGTCATTTGAGTTTCTGTGCGAGCGCTCTAACCACTATATCACGAATTAAAGGCTGCTCAAATTTTGTCGATTTTTTAAATATTAAATAATATCAATGATCCGCTTTAACCACCTTATTTTACTGAACCAACCACTATATATAAAATCATCTCGATTTTACCAAATCAATAGGCATTTAAGTGGCACCATTGAAAAATAATAGTCAATGTATAGATCATATATTTATTTCATAGCTGTCGCCTTGAAGATTAGTAGATAACTGATTACTTGACAGCATTTGAAAAAATATTTTAACAGAATAACTACCATATTCATAAAAAAATAAAATACGTTTATTAAGAGTTTATTTGACAAATTTCTATGTTGCAGTACTTGCTGAATAAGACTGTAATAAATCTATAATATTTTTTATGAATATGCCAGAACGGCTATAAGTTTGTAATTAAAAAAAATGTTTAACAACATATCATAAGTATGTATATAGTTACGTTTATTACATCATATCTTAGGCCAATGTGGACATATCTTAAAAAGATATATCTTGTATTTAGTTTTGCTCAATAATTTAAACGATTTTGTATTTATTTTTTATATAAAAGTTTTTGTCCAATTTAATGCTATTAAAGAGTAGTAATAAATGCTACATTTGAAGTGACTTCCGATTTTACGTATATTTAGTAATTAATTTAGTATGTACTTGCCAAGAATATGACAATCTTATCTCAAAGTAAAAAAAAAACTTATCATAGGCCACACAAGTAATCGGTGTTATACATTTTTCAATACCATATATCTTGGAAATGGTGTGATACTACTTACATATGTATTTTTAAAGCATTTTTTTTTACTTTTTAAAAAGGGGCACATACATATACTATAAGCACATACAAATATATTTTTTATATTTTACTTATTCGATATTTTTTCGCTTCTTTTCTTTTTATTCTTTTTAGAAAAACAAAGAATTAATGAATGATATTATCACCAGTTGTAAATTGAAAAATGGTAAGTAAATTAAAAAGAAGTACCTGTATGCTGTTATTTTTAATTATAATTCAAATGCTAGCAGAAGAGTTATTCTAAAGATATATACATCTATTTGTACATACTTATTAAAGTTAAACTATTTTAAGGTAAAATTTTTGTATTTAAACATTTTAAGGTCAAAGTACTTTTAATCATCAATTGAATGGAAACCATATACTTAGAAAATTCAAAGTTATTTAAGTGCTTATTTATTATGGCATAGATATGTTATAAAGATAGGGTATGGCACAGTGTTCAAAATGAGTAGTGAAAGGAATTAAAATTTTTTATTTATTTCAAACAATTTTAAAATTTTTCTTTTCGCAGAAAAATATCTGCTAGATATTTGCATATATAGTATTTTTTTGAGAAAGAGACGAAGAGGAACATAAGGACATAAGGAAAACAATATAGAATATTTTATTTGTGCCACAAAATATCATATATTATAATAACATGTTATTTCGTTATGCATACATATTTATTTATATATAGCAATAATTCTTGAAACGTAAAGCAAATAATTAGAAATATTTTGAACGCCACTTATGTTTCAAACTTCTTCTTGATCCTTAAAAAACAATTATTTCATAAAAAAATGTACGCTTAAAAAACAAGGCATAGCAAACGCCCTTGAAACTCTTGCAAACTTTCCAACATATATTAAAAAATAAAAAAATATAAACATATAGTATACTATGGTTGCTAGGTTTCAAAGATTTACAAGGGCGTTTACAATGAAGAGTGATTACTGCTAAAATTTTAATGTTATACTGAAAAGATAATTCATCAAATCTTCGCAAGAATTAAAGAACGGTGTAACTGACAAAACATTTAATGTTCACCAGAGCCAAAAAACCTATATGAATGTAGAACAAAGACACTGGTATTTTTCAAAACGCAGTAAATACATACGCTATTTTATATCCTACCACCTGAATAAATACAAAATTGTTCAAAGCTCATCTAAATCACGGACTCCGAACAATGCATATATATTATTTTTAATTTAAATAATTTATGTCCATCGAGAATTTGGCTTAGTATGAGTGTCAAGGTAAAATATCTGAGCCTAGACACTGACACCAAGCCGATGTGTAAGGCTGAAATAGCTTTAAAGCAGAGTAGGAAAATAAACAAAACTGAACGTTTAATCTCATTTTGTTGTATTCTTTACAATGAGTAAAACAAAAATAAAACAGAAACAGTGAGAAAGATTGTCCCATTTAATTTTGTATATTATTTTTGTTTTGAGTACTACACATACACTAACTCAAATGTGCGTAGGTACAACAAAAAATTAATGAGAAGAAAAAGGTTAGAAGAAGAGAAAAAGAAAAGAAGAAGAGAAAAAAACAACAAAAACCAAAGCAAGCACAAGAGCGAAAAGCTAATTGTTTCATTTGCGCTCTTTCTCATTTAGAAAGTATTTGTTTTGATTTTGCTCATGTACAATACCATTAAAAAAATTTTGAAAAGTGTATGACTTTGTTATAACTTTTGCGAAATGTTTTGTTTGTTTGCCCACTCTGCTTTAAAGGGCGCTTGTCTCACGTATTGTTGTGTAAGGGCAGTGTGGTCG
This sequence comes from Metopia argyrocephala, assembly GCA_963576795.1. Lineage (NCBI taxonomy): Eukaryota > Metazoa > Arthropoda > Insecta > Diptera > Sarcophagidae > Metopia > Metopia argyrocephala. The sequence goes on along the minus strand of OY756208.1, from coordinate 203,429,120 downwards.
ATATGAGGACTACATTTTAATCTTAAGCTCTAGATATATTCGATGGACTTTGCACTTAATCCTCATTACAGGGGACTCTTTTATTAGAGTATCTTTGACAAAATCAGAAGATCCGCTGCGTTACAAATTGCGGGTGAGTTGCGTCCTAGTCCTGCGAACGCAATTTTGTAATGCTCAACTGGATTCCATTTAAATTACTTATCAAGCAACAGGCCAAATTTGACTCAATATGACCTAATAACCTGTATATATAGTAACCATCCGGACTGCAAATCCCCTGAGTCTATACAAATTCCGGGCAGAGATCACCACTGGGCCTCAAAGAATTAAAAAATAATTTATTGATTATATTCTAGACACAGCTTTTAGCTTAACTTAAAAGAGGCAGGATCCAACACGTTTTCCCTGAGCATAGGCGGCACGAGTAGGTAGCGCTGTCTCTGAGAATTAAGACCTTATAGGGTGGGTTCGTACAGGGTGAATAAGAAATAAAATAAAAATTTTAAATAAATTTCAAATAAGTTTTAAGTCAAATTTTTCGTCCAATTTTTTTTTTTTTTTTTTTCGAAAATCCATTTCAAATCCTTTTTAATTTTTTATGTAAATGGGCTTTAATATAGAAACAAAAATATCATATTCAAATTGGGCTGCCAGTTAGAAAACTATTCCTGAGTAGGAAGGTCATTTATTTTGCTGTTAGAAATTTTTAAACAAACAATTGTCGTTACTGATAACCAAATAAATTAACAAAAGCCATGAGTGGTCTGACTAAAATCTAATCAAGAATAACGAATCATAGGTTTTAATATTTCTACCTTTAAAGGAGTAGATTTTGTGCTTGAAATACAGACCTTTTTTGCTGAAAAAGGTTGTCTACAACGATAAAATGCCAATAGTACTGCAAAGTTTTATATGCATTTAAGTATATCCAATGATAGAGGTCTCTTAGACCCATTCTGTGCTATTCGGTGTTAAGAGTACCTTTCTTATGTCCTATAATAAGCAGAGTAAACTCATGTGCTAAATCTAAAACAGTGCATACAGTGATGAAAGAAAAAATTCAAATTAGTTGTTATTAATTTTACTACCACTTAAAAACAATAATTATATCGTATGTATTTTAATATGGTAGTAAAATTGTTGTATTGTCCTTGTTATTTTCATTAGAGTTTCGTCACTGTATTCACAGTGGTTTAGAAGAATTTCATTATATTTTTTGTTGTTGTTTTTTTCCCACTGTATTAGAACAAATTAAACGCATATCGCTTTATTCAACCAAGCTACCATAAAATTTTAATTTTTTTGTAAATCTATAATCAGGCATAGCTTTTTTGTCTTTTTCTAATATTTTAATAAGCAGACCTCTCTCTAACAACAATAGAAATTTTATTTTTAATTCAATGAATTACAAATATAGAAAAATAAATTGTTCAAATACGCACAAAATACCATAATGTTTGAATTAAATTGATTATTAATTGCTAAATAGACCTCTAATTACAAAATTTAATAATTTTCTTTTTTATTTTTCTTTTCATTGTAAAATGCTTATCTACCACAATTTGTGTTGTAATTAATTTGTAAATACTCGTATCTGTTGAACTACTATTCAAAACAATTTCAAATTAGTATATCAATTTCTGTTTAATGTTGTTTGTAAAGCCACAAAAGGCCTCTTCTATTCAATGTTAAATGTAAATGAACTTTGAAAATATTTTATCTCTGTCTCGCCCTTGTTAATTTAAATTAAAATTATTTGTCTAGAAACACAGCAGCAGCCAAATTTTTAAATAGAGCTAAAGTAAAATTAAATAAACTTGACATTGAAAGTAAATTAAAACTAAAAATAAAATTAAAAGCAAAAAATAAATGATAAAGAGTTTCACTTACAAATGCAAATAATATGTTAAAACCCCCGCACGGCACCCCCAGAAAGAGTTTACAATACAAGCATGAAAATTGTAATTACCCTGCAGGAAATAAAATAATCGGTTGATAAAATCACTAACTATAAAGTAACTATTTCGTAAGTGACTACAAACCGGTTTAAATCTAGTGCATATATCAACCAAATAGATTGCATAGAATTACACGTCAGTATTCAATAAAAGAAAAAAAAAAAAAATAAATGAAATAATAAAATTAAATAATTAATGTATATACATATGTATTTTTTTAGTTAAAATATCAAAAATTAAAAAAGCAAAATAAATCCAGTAATTATGAAGCGCATCTATGTGAGCACTATTAGTAAGTATTTTGTACTTTTATAAAAGTGTGCCTAATTACTTATATTGTCATTTAACAGATAATGGATTTAATAGAAAATGACGAAAGGCGCGTTGCCAATGTTCGCTTGAAGTTTTGAAGCAATTTGATACGAAATTTTCAGAAATAACATGTAAGATTAAAATATTTTTTTTTTAAATATCATGTTTTTCATATAAACTTTTATAGCCCAAATTAAGGAGACCAAAGAGATAATTCAAGCTCAGAATGAGACTATAATGGCAACATTGTCTGCCAAAAAGTTGTCACCGAAAGTCTTGTTCGCCAGGAAAAAAGAATGGGGCAGTTAAGAATGTTTTTCCAATAAACAATATGGAGGAGTTGAAAGCACTCAATGACAAAATAAGTGATGAAAATCTACAAATTTATGTAAGTTCTTATCTTTCTCTCTTTTTGTCACTTTTTTTTAACTCTTCCGACCTTTTTTTTGTAGACCAATGCCATGAAATTATCTCTGAAATTGAAACAAAACGTTAACGACAATTATATCTTTGTAATTGATTCTCGCTATAAATATTGATGGCTCTCATAGAAAAAAACGCTTGAAGGATTACGAAAAATTTTTTGAAGCGCTAATGGATGCGGTTCGGCCTCTCTGTAATGATCCACACAAAGCATTACGCAACTCCTTATCATTTTAATAACGTTTCTGTTAGTAAAACAAAAAATAAATTGAATGCTTATTAATATGTATATTTTATATGAACTGTACAATATTTAAATTTAATTTAATCTGTAATTTAAAGTCAATGTAAATAAAAATGAATACAAAGTGGATTTTAAATAATTTATTATAAACTGGTTATTAATAGCAAATTTTTTAATTAACTACAAATTGGTTGAAAAATAAGTAGTTAGTAGTCAATTTAAAAGTCATGCAGAGGTGGACAATTGACTACCGCCTATGACATGCCCATGTTAAAATAGTGAGTTTGCGACAAGGAAAATAGTTAATAAATCAACTAGATATGGTTATTATAAAACCAATTTAAAGTTACTTAATAATGTGTTTGACTTCCTACAGGGTAAATTGTAAATAATAATCACAATAATAATTTAAATGACATACATATGTACATATGTATGTATTGCTGTCGTTCCAGTGCTTAAAAATTAAATCGAAAAAATATGTTTTAATTGATGGACTTTAATAAATTCCATTCAATCACTTTTCCAAATACAAATAAAAGGCAAATTAATTTATACTTCCTTGCAGGCACATTTTTTTTTCTTGGCCCCAAATACATATGTATGTACATATGTACATATGATTAATTTAAATTTATAATACAGGAATTATAATAATCCTTTTTGAAATCCCTTTAAATATGCACAGCGAATAAAAAAATTGAAATTTAAAAGGTTATTCAGGCAGAAATAATTAAATAATAAATTCATAAGGGATTTATTTCACCACAATAAAAAAGAACACTGGGCAACAAAATTTCTTCTTTTTTTTATTGGATATCAATACTCAGGGGTAAACCCCTGCTAAATGCAGTGCATTGTATTGGAATTTTTGGAGAGGACAGTACATTTATGACAGAACATACATTTTGTTTTTTCTTATATTACTATTAAGCGCCTTAGGAATGAGACAAATTGCTGTGAATTGATCATTCAAAGGCCAGTGTTATAGATTCAATCGTTGTACGTTGATTGTGTAGTGAGTGTCTTCGCTAAGTAGGTTTAGCTGTTATCTGGGATTTGAACCTGGGCCGTTTGAGTTCTTGTGCGAGTGCTCTAACAACTTCTAAGCAAAAAGTGATTATGAATTAATATTTTACTGCATTGAGAAAGTTTTTGCAAAAAAAAGTATATTTTTTTAGATCTAATAATACTAAAAGCAGACTTACAAACACAAGTATGGAAGAAAATGTAGAATAATTTTAATATACGCACACCTAAAGGCTACGAGGTATTTATGAGGTGCTGTCCGGTGACCCTCCATCTAAGACCCGACATTCTTCACCTTAACAAGTTTAATAGTTGCCCAATCTTTTCAATATCAACAGTTGGCCAGTGAAAAAATTGGTCTCCATCTTTATGAGAATATATATATAATATATATATATAATATATATATATAATATATATTTATCTCAGCGTCTAAGATGCAGAAGACAAGTAAAATTTAGCATATTAACACTTTGCTTTGCCAGAGGAACCTATGCCGTTGTAGCCTATCTAGTCCGTTCATCTGCTATAAAGTTTATCGATATATCGCGATTTACCAATACCCAAATTATAGGCATCACTTCATAAGCGTAAGGTGGTATTCCATCACCGTTAATGCGGCTTACTAGTCACCTGGCTGTTAGCTTAAAGGCTGACCCTCCTAATCGTGATCACTATCAAAGCAAGCCAATTTGCGACTTCTCGTTGAAATACACTGTAGTGATCTGACAGTCAATGCGGAGTTTTTATGTTATGATCTGGAAGACACCAATAATCCGTTTATACTGGCATCTCTGGTATAATGACCTATTCTACAACTCGAATACCTCACCCTCAGTAATGCAGCGCCACCCAATAATTCATAACAACATTAGACAGCCAGGAGTCGAAGAAACCATTACTGGCTTTTGAGAGTGTTATTCAAAATAATGCAGAGAACCTAACCACCATTTTCCAATGACCTACACCTTACAATAGTACCATAGTACAGTATGTATATGTTCCAACATCGTATTATTCTATTGTAGTTTCCGTTTTTTTTTTTTAACTTATTACTTGAAGGGAGTTAAGCAACAAAATAAGCCAAAACTAATAATATCCAGCTTTTAGAAAATAATGCCTTTTCTTTGGATTTTTTTCTTTTTTGTTTTTTTTTTTTATTCTTCCCTGTTTATGTTTTTCTTGTCTTTCTTTTTCACGTATTTTAAAATCTTAAGCAACTTGTACAAAGACAACTTTTGAAAAAACTTGTCCTGCACGTATCAAACTTTCAAATAATTTGGGATTCATGCGGAAAATTTTATGAAAATTAGTTCTGGACTAGTTCTATAATAGGTTTTTAAGAACCATAGATAGGACAATTATTATTGTAAATGAGAGTGAACTATTTAGTTTACGAGTTGTCTAATTTCGAAATCCTTTAGAAAAATTATTAAATATTTTTCATGCAAACAGAGTTGCACTTTTTAAGAAGTTAACAAAAAGCAACTCTGCATGTGTACATACACATGATGTGGTTTAAGTTTTGATGCGACTTTTAAAAGTGGGACAGAAATCGGTAATAATTTCTTGTCAACGAACCATGGCACTGTGTATGATAGTGTATCACGGCAATTAGCAACCAGAAACGTGACTAGTTTCGTATCAATTTATATCGTTGTAGGGATATTTTAGAGATTTGTAACTTTTTACGTCTTTTAAAATTATTATGTGCTCTTACAAAATTACACGGTGTTCTCTTGAACTTCTTTACCGTATAATAGCAGGATTGGCTTCATTTTATAAAATAAATAAAACTGAAAACCAATTCGGTTTTTCTTGTAGTTTTCTGTTATTTAATGTAATTTTATTACAAAAAAATACTTGATTTTTTTATTTATAAAAATATTAATTAATTACAAGTGTAAAACGTCAAAGTTCAATAGAGCATAAACACTAAACAAATAAAAATATGAAAAAAAAACGAAATTGGGTGTCAAGTGTATGAATGAAAAAATCCCATAAATAATTAATGATTTGAAAAGAAAAAAACAATATACATATATTGAAAAATTATTTGGAATATTTTTTCATGACTAATAGAATTATTTTTATTTTTCTTTTTTTTTCATTTTGCAGGTTTTGGTCCATCTGCTGCTGTACAACAACAAACAAATTCATCACCCACAAAACGACCATTAAGTCCAGATCATCCCAATCCAGCATTACCCATTACAGAGGTAAAGAAAAAAAATATGAATTTTTTTATTTCATATTATTTTTATATGTTATATTCCTTTCTTTTTGACTGGTTTGAGAGTCTTTTTTTATATAAACGAGTATATATATATATACATATGTATAAGTTTATATTGATATAAGTATATATACATTTTTTGTTTTTTTTCCTCCCACAAACCATTGTAACTTTCAGTTTCACCAAAGACAAGACAAAGAGTTAAACACCAGGATAAAACCCAACTGTTGGTACTGGTTACTGATAAAAATAAAATAACTGTCTCTGTCATGTTGTTGGCTTTAATATTTTTTTTTCTTTTTTTGTGGCAAGACTTTTATGGTCTGCATACTTTGTTCCTATTAAGGCGTTGGGTAAACAACAGTTATTTAAACAAAAGGTGACAGTTATAATTGTCAAGAAAGTTTGCACAGTTTTTGTTAGTATTTAAGTTGTTGCTTAATTGAAAAGTAAAAATTTTTGTAATGCAAGTTTTTAATTTTTTTCTTTTTTTTTTACATTTTCTAAAACTAAGTACTATCGCTTAGAAAAACTGACAAACCGCAAAACAAGATAAAAAATTGTTTTAAAGTACTAAAAGCTTTTATAATTGTTTAGAAATAACAGAACTTAAAAATCATAAATGTATTCACATTTTAAATACTATTACGAGGGCAGTTGGAAATATTCTGATTCTGATATAATGATGACAATATAAACAGCAAGAATCTGTATATAATGGAAACTTCCTACCTTAATTTCGGTCTGGCAACCAATCCGTATAGTAATTGGAGATTAAAAAAAGCGTCTTTTAAGCCAACAAAAAATGAACTTTAGGCATCGTTTGATTACTCTTAATGAAACACGAAAAACCAACCCAATGTAATTAAAAAAAAAATGGATTGAAGCTAGTGGTTAAAGTCTAAGCGATAAGGCAATGGTCTTCTGAGAATACAAAAGTATTACACTGATAGTCTTTTTGTTCAACTCAATTTGAAAATTCAAAAAAAAAAACAATCTGGTTTGCAACACAAAAACTTATTTTTCATCAAGCCAAAGCAACATCTCACAAGAGTGTTTAACAATGGCAAAAATCAACGAATTGCAGTAATAATTACTTAACCACATGCCTTAGTCTGCTGACAAATTTGCTTCTGAATTCAACTTGTAGCCAAATCTAAAAAACTTCCTTGCTAGCAAACGCATGAAGATGCAATGACAGCCCTAAAGGATCATTTTAGAGAACCTCAGGAAAATATTTTTAATCAAGGAATAGAATTACTCAATAAATGACGAACTAAAAGTACTAAATTTCCAGAAGATTGTGTTGAATAATAATAAAAAAATTGTAATATTCTAGCTCTTGTTTTTCATTACTAGGCAGTACAGGTAATACATTTTCTACTACTCTCGTGGCATTAAAAAAAATTCCATTTTGAAGGAAAGCGTTAATCGAACTCCAACAGAAATGTTTACAAAATATTATCACAAATTTATTGAGCTGAAGGCTACACCTTTGAGTAGCATTTTCAGAGGCCAAATTACTCTTTAGTTCACATTTTCTATTGTAAAAATTTGTGGCACCATACTGTGTTTTTTTGCTTTGCAAATACTTACTAAAAATAAACGAAACTCTAGGTACGAGTATTACCAACATAACCTTTAATTTAATACAAAAACTGATATCTTTTAAATGAACTATCTTTATATGAACTATTTTGTTTTAACACGATCTTTACTAGATACTGTATAAATTTATGTATCTTCAATCTCACAGAGCAAAATATATCAAAACTCAGAATGTTTCCCTATTTATATATCAGGAAGATTTCGAAATTATCTTTGAAATAATTAAATTATCGTTTATTATTTTTTTTGGAATCATAGAATTTTGGTAACTATTTTGTGAGGTCATACGAAAATATTACCGCGAATTCACTGTATTTGCATCAGAAAAAATAATATTTTCCTATCAAATATAAATCATAAATAAATATTTAATTACTTTTGTGTACTTTAGTACAAAACAATATTACATTTTAATTATCAAATAATTTTATTGCCTTTTTGTGTATTAAAAAATTATCACTATCCTGACGATGCTTTACAACAGAGCAACGAAATATCAATAAATAATAAGGCATTCAGCCTTACAACTCAATAAATATGTAATAAATTTTGACTTTATTCATTATCAACAACATTGAATTCTTAAAATATAGCTTTAATTAAAAAACAATAGCATAAGTTGTGCTCGTCTTTACAATAGCACTTTAAATCCATTAAAGTACATATTTAAAACTAAATACAAGATTTTAAATTCTGTTAGCTTTAACGATATAAGCATTTTTTTTTTATATTGGGACTTAAATATTTTTAAATTCAGTAGAAGATTGTCATACTGGACTACCTTAAATTAAAAAAATATTTTGTACTACCTGAACAAAATGAATTTTTTTCGACTTCAATTTATTTCATTTATTCTTTATTTCCTTAATTCTATTTGATTAAATTTTAAATATAATAATTTAAATTAAATAAATTTTTTTATATATAATTTTATTCTCCTAGTCCTGCTATGAATCGTACAAAATTTTAAAATCTGTTAGCTTTAACGGTATAAGCATTTTTTTTTTATATTGGGACTTAAATATTTTTAAATTCAGTAGAAGATTGTCATACTGGACTACTTTAAATTAAAAAAAAATATTTTGTACTACCTGAACAAAATTAATTTTTTTCGACTTCAATTTATTTCATTTATTCTTTATTTCCTTAATATTATTTGATTAAATTTTAAATATAATAATTTAAATTAAATCAATTTTTTATATATAATTTTAGTCTCCTAGTCCTGCTATGAATCGTATGGGATGGGCTTTACGCACATTATTAGTTGCTGACAGTTCAAGTTGTTTAAAGGATAGAAAAGTAAGTATCGCTTTAACTGAATAAAATAACTGGAATGCAACAACAAACAGCAACAGACAAACACTCTGTCGCTCTCTCTCACTGTCTCTATATTTATATAGATATAACAAGCAAAGTAATAAAAATTATTATATTAAATGATTATTTAATTGTTTTTAACTGCGGTGATGAAATATCACAATTAAACACTAAACAAAACACACACACACATGCATTCACAACTAAGAATTCTTCATATTTCATTTTACTCTCTTTTATCTCTGAACACAAACATGCTCGTATAATGCCATTTACTACACTTCCATGCAAAAACTGTTTAAATTTAATCAAATAACGAGAGTTAGAGAAAAAAATATACAGAAAGGAAGAAAAAGAAAAGAAAAATAAATTATAATTAAGCAAGTTTGGTTATTAAATACCCTACGATTGCCTATAATCCTACAATCAGGTTTATTTTTTATCAAATTATAGACAAAGGTTTATAAAAAGCTAAAAATAAGTAATTTAAGTTCTTTTGATAAATTTTAAATATAACATTTTCTCTTATAAAAACGATTTCTTGTTATGTGGATATTTTCCGTAATTATCTGTGAATTTTTGTAATTTATCGAAAAGTTTCATATCTCTAGCATACCTGTTAAGTAATGATTTTTAATCGCGTTGATTACTAATTAGATTACTTTTTTTTAAGGCCGAAGTAATGATTACGATTACGATTATTTACGGTTTTGCATGATTACTAATTGATTACGATTACAAATAATAAAAAAATTATCTGAATTACTGCCATTTACTACGAAATAATCAAAAAAAAGTAATCAAAATTTTATCCGTATTATTTTTAACGATTCTGTTTTTAATCAAAAAGAATCAAAAAGAATCGTTGAAAATAATTGAAAAATAATAATTTCTTTAATCGTAATCAGAAATTTATATTTTTAATATTAGTATTCATTACGATTTTTTTTAAAGTAATGTAATTGATTACTAATCGTAACCGAAATTTAACAGATTTGATCTCTAGCCATAGAATGTCTATTTTGGGCAAGTGCTTTTCAATATGATCTTCGAGTGAAGTGCCCATCGTAGCTATCGCGACCTAAGCGACATGCGTCCTTAACATTAAAAATTCCATAAAGCAATTGTTCTAGAGGTCACCCACTACTTACTCATCATAGACAAATTACACATTTTTCGGTCTTTCTTCTTGATAGTAAAAGAGTATATCGCTAATGACTATATCACTAATGACTATATCGCTAGGAGACCTGAGCGACATGCGTTTTTAACAAAGTAATGTCCGTAATAGAATCGTTTTAGAGGTCATTACTACTTTCTGAGAGTAAAAATATCAACGTATTTTTTAGATATTTCACTTAGTTCAAAACCATATGTAGTTATATGCACATATACAATACATAATACTTATATATATTATATTGAACTTGCGAAGAAATGCCAGGCTGTCTTCATCAAAAATATTACTTGATATATTGTCTTCAAGCTACTTAGGCCCAAATTGTTTCATATAAATAAAACCAAGTTTATTTTATGTTTCCCGACGTTTCGTGAATTTTATGTTCACTTTTTGTTGTTTTTTATGTTCACTTGGTTTTATTTATATGAAACAATTTGGGCCTAAGTAGCTTGAAGACAAACATTGGACAGTTAAAATACAAACTTTTTTGGCCGAAAATATTAATAAATAATTACTTGATATATTTTTTTTAAAAAACCTTGGCTGACTCAAATATTTAATTTTATGTATTTTATGTGCTACAGACACTAGAGCAAACTTAATTAGGCAAACACTCAAGTGTAGGGTGTATGCAAAAAAAAAAAGTCAAAGAAAAAATATTAAAAAAAGCAAGGAAGAAAGACGCCTTTTAATCGATGAATGACTATACGATGTTAAAGCATATAACGATAACAACACATTTGAACGGAACCAGAAAGTAAAGCAACAGAAGAGAGAGATTTGGAGATGTTTAGAAGAGTTTTTTATTTAATTTTTTGTAAATGTAAATAGCCTGATGTGGTTAAATAAAAGCCAGCTGTTAACATTTAAGAAGCTTTTAATTAATGATAACATTTGGGAAGAGTAAAGATACGAAATTTTGTAAATATGTGTGCGTGTAATAAACACTTTAATGGTGTTAGTGGTAGCAATAAAGATACATAAAAGGAATTAAATATATAAACGGGAGTTGAAATAAAAGAGAAAAATGTGTGCAAGTGTATGATTAACTTTTATAATTTATAATGTCCCAGCAAACATCAAATCAAATGCTTAATTTATATGAAAATCTAATGGAGTGACATTGAGCACAAGTCAAATTATAATCAGTGAAATTTAAGAGGTAGCACTTACAAACTATTGTTGTTCATACTAGATATTATTATGTAAATAAAATACTTTTTATTTCTTCTGCCTGTCGTTGAAGTCGGACGTATTTTTGATTTATCTTGGTATGTACAAGCCTTTAATGTGTTGATGTTCTATTTATTAATCCAAAAAGTATGTGTTCATAACTGAAAAACAAATTTATTCACAGCAATAATAGCAACTCTAGATTAAATATTTTTAAAATTTAAATAGACTAAATATACATATATAATAATATATAAAAATCATAGATAACATAGAGCACATAGACTTCCGCACGACGATATTGTTACGTTTATCCTGCTAAAACATATTCTTTTTTTTAACCTTTTCAATGCAAATGATTTTTAATTACTAAATAAAACACTTTAATTAACTGTCCGTTAAAATAACATCCTTTATTGTTATACTTTTACACACTTATTGGTTGTTAAACCTTATCGACACAATCTTTATGATGGCAGTGCTGTGTAAATACTGACTTCGACCATCGGGTATTTGTGCCTTTTTTATATATAAATTAATACAAATCTCGTAAAGTTTATTCCGATTAGTTTCAGATATTGTTTACAATAGTTTATATTTGTTAGATAGTATGTTTCACAGAAACTTTTCCGATATGACAACAACAATCACAAAATCTCAATTTGTTGAAGAGTGTTATTACTTTATTCAAAAATACTAAAAATAAATAAAGTTAAGAAATTATTATTGTATTGTGTGTAACATATATATACAATGTAGATGGAACTCTTCTGTGTAATCAAACTTGTGTGTTTGCTGGGATATTGTTGTGGCAGTTTTTGTTTTATATATCCATTATTGTATGATTTCCTCATATTGTTATTATTTTTTGTTTTTCTGGCCGTCTGTCTTTTTTCAGGTTTCTGGTAAACTCATTCGTAAATGTGCTCCCGGTACTGAATTGGTAGATTGGCTGGTAAATTTATCGCCTATTGTTCATACGAGAGCCCAAGCGGCTGGTATGTGGCAGGCTTTACTTGAGGAAGGCGTATTATCACATGGTAAATAAATGAGCGATTTATCTTTTATTATTATTTTCATATGAATATGTGGGTGTTTGTTTTTATAATAAAATGAATACCAAATAATAAATAAATACAATACATACATACATACATATGTATGTGGGTATTTTTGTAAATATTCCACACTTTAGCATTTTACTCCATTTCATTTAATTTCATTTTATTATTTATATTGCCAATATTTAATTTTAATGTATATAATAAACATAAATACCAAAAACAAAGCACATGGATATTGGGTAATAAAAATTTAAAATAATAATTGTTGGTTTTTATAGTTGCAAAAAACACTCAAAAAAGTATTAAAACTTTAATAACCAATGAAATTTTATAGCAAAGCAATAACCACTATGTATTTTAAAATTTAATTATGGCTCCTTAAAAAACAATTGTAATAAAGTCACTTAACCAGTCTAAAGTGTAAACAGAGAAGTTTTTACTCAGATACCTTTCTTTATAAACCAACAAATTTTGGAACCAATTGTTAGTGGCTATATATGGTTGCCCAGCAGAAAAATTTTAAGATTTGGAAGTCATAAATAATATTGTAAGCAATAGTGGAAGCATTATATTGCTTTTTTTTAGAATTATCAAATAAATAATTGATGATCACACTGATGTTTAGGGCAAATGTTCATATTTGAGACAAATATTTCAGCAATGCAAACGCAGTATAAGTTAAAGGTAAAAGCCCGTAATCATAAGTCGGTTCTTTTTAAAAGCAGCATTAAATTAGACCATCTTTAAGTGGGTGCTATCTCAAATTTAACAAATGTTCTCATACAATCTACATTACAAGCGGTATCTCTGAATAGTTACTCGTAGTTGATACAAAAAAGTCAAAGAGTCAATTGTAGATGCCAACTGATGTTTAGTTACGTTTACAGAATTCAAATTTGTGCATATGTGTTTGTGAAATTTAACTTTTATTTAATCTGCTGAAATAAAATAAAACTCTCTATATTATTTACTCAAGTTTGCGTTTTAATCTCATTTGCTTGTAACAACATTGCAGTAATTTGGCATTTGTATATTACATTTAGCACCGTACAAAACATTCATAAACTTTACTCTCTGGTACTATTTTTGTTTCCATGATTTTATGTTAAAAATGTTTTATTACAATTTAGTATTCCCCATAAAAACTGTTATGCCTGCCATGAGCAAATAACAGAATTTCTGGTTTTTAATAGCAGCAATTCTTTTACGGAAAATTAAATTTAAAATTTTTATTTATTTTGTTTTTTTTTTAAGGTACACGCATAAATTCTTTCAACATTTAATGTTTGAATTAAAATGCTATTTTTTTTTTTTTCGTTTTTTTATGTGTGTTTTTATTTTCATTTCCGGATTTATATGTGAAAGAATAATTTAAATGTATTTATTTTCTTTTTTAACTCATTTTTTTTATCACAGTTAATAAAGAACAACCCTTTAAGGATAAATGTTTTCTGTATCGATTTCGTGTTGATGAAGATGGTACCGCTGGCGGTCACCCCTCATCGGATGATATAAACTCAAGTAACGAGCATGTACGCGAAGCTTTAAGTACTTTATTCCAACGTGGACCAGATGCTACGCTACGTATGATTTTACGTAAACCGTAAGTACACACATACTTACATTTGTTTGCATCAGCAAAATATATTAAATTTAAAAATAAATAAATCCTCATAAAATAATTTTATGCGTTTATTTAAAAGAAAAATCCTTTTCTTTTAATGCACTTTAAGTAAAATAAAGCTATATAGGGTGTTTTTTTACGCAGTTGAGAATTTAAAATAATAGTAAAAAAAGAAATATTGTTAGATTGATTGTTTTGTTTGTTTTTTTTTTTCGTATAATTTCACGACATATGTGTTTTTTGAACGGCATATACGAGTATCCTCCAATTTTTGTTTCACTTTCTTCAATTAATCTGTCCGTAGAGCATAAATGGTGGATGGAATATTGGCTTCCAAATTGGAAACAAATATTATATATTATAGGCACGTAAGCCAAGAACTTTACGTAAAATGTTTTATGTAAAGAGAAATCTAAATCATTTTCCTTTAGTGTAGAAACCGAACGAAAGTAATCTTTCTACATCGTGAAACAGATATGCACATAATATATTTGTCCTGTTGATGGTTTAAAATTGAGAAAAGTAAAACTATTTCGAAAATAATAAATAACTGCACGATTCGCTTACTTTCACTCAGATTCATGATGACTTGCCAAACTTTAGTGAATTAGCGATATATTATTTTGCAAATAAGGACAAAAAAAACACCCTATAAATATGAAACTATTTATTTATGTGGTCTTTGACAAAAGAACTTATTTCAAAAAGGTGCATTTTAGAGCAAAACGAAAAAAAAAAACTCTAATATATGTAACTCTTTGACGGTTGATACTGATAATCGTATACAAGCCGGTTCTTATTCGAGTTTTTACACTTCTTGGATTCTATTACTGAATATCGTATAGAACTTAACGAAGTGTCTATTCTGCTGATGTCAGTCTCTATATAGCAAGTAGTTTACAAGTTTTTACTAAACGTAAATACTGAACCGAATTAAAGTTTGTCGGATACATTAAAGCTACGGTCACATTGGGTAAATATTTGACGAAAAAAACGTAACCACTATTTTATAAAAATATTTATCTTTTAATTTTTCATTTCTTAAAGTTTAGTTAATTATATATCAAAATATTTTTTTTTTATTAGTATCGTTTTTAAACAATTTTTGAAGAAATGTTTACATAAAAAGAAATATTTGCATAATATATTTAAAAAAAATACTGGTTACGTTTTTTTCATCAAATATTTACCCAATGTGACCGTAGCTTAACGCTTATACATACTGTATAAATATTTGTAAAGAAAAAAATTAGATTTTATTATTTTCAAAAATAAATTTTGTTTGAAATAATGTTCACCAATTACCACAAAATAATTTTTTTTTAATTATTTTCATTTTTTAATAATTTAATTACTTCACATATTTCTTGTTATTACAAAAAAAATTATTTTACTAATGCAACATCAGACTGCCTTAATAAGCCTCCTGATATTTTAAAAAATTTGTGAAACCCTAGACGGTTTTTTATAAAAATATTTAAAACAATAATGAAATAACTTCGATAAAAAGATAAAAGTCAGTTGATTGCAAGATTTTAAAAATGTTCAACTAAAATCCCTAGCAAAAGCACTACTATACCGGTATGGTTGCCTTAAACGATTTTATTGATTACAATAATCTTTAAATATTTCCTTAAGCCGACTTAGTATGTTTTGTCAAGAGTGCACACATTTTAATACGAAAAAAAAAACTAAAAACAATTTTTAATGTAGAAAAATAAATTGTTTCCAACTTACTTTTATTTGTTATTTAAAATTATTTTTCTTCTGCATGCTGTTACTCTTTATTTTCTTTCAGTTCACATGAACGCACACCCGAAGAATTGGAATTGGTATTTGAGGAACTTTTACATATTGCAGCTCTTTCACATCTCTCAACAAGTATTAAACGTGAATTATCGTCGATTATTGTTTTTGAATCACATGCACAAGCTGGCACCATACGTAAGTTTAAAGGAAATATATGATTTCAGAAAATGAACATATTTTTAAATTGAATAAAAAAAACAATTTTTAACATGCAAATATTAATTATATTTTTAGTATATTGGTAATACATAAGTAGGGGATATACTTAAGATTTATATAATTTGAAAGAGAAATGAAACCAAATAAAAATCTGTCTATTTGATAATCTATAATTATAAGAAAATATTCTTATTCATTAAGCGTCGCCTTAAAAAAAAGGTACATACATATATAGTTGCCGTGGTCTAGTGGTTAGTGTGTTGGCTTACTAAGACATGGGCCCTGGGTTCGACTCCAGGCTCTGACATCTTCAAAAAAAGAAATATGAAAAAAATATTTCTTTCGGCGACTACCTCTCAGCAGTCTTGTGGTAAAAGCTCTGAGAGTAATTAATTGCCATGAACAAGCTTCTCAAGTCTGTCGTTCGGAGTCGACATTAAACTGTAGGTCCCGGTACCCATGGATAAAAATTGACACACACAACATGAGTGCTGCGAGAAGCTAGGCCGTAATCCTGACACAGAGTTGTAAAGGCCAGTTATCAAATTTTTTTTAAAGTACACTTCTTAGATGTCAAAGTACATACTCGAATTTTTCCATTGATACCAAGAACTTTTAGTATAGATTTTATTTTTAGTGCAGTACCAAGTGAACATCGCAAATACTCGTATATCACAATATTGTAAGAAAAGATCTCACTGTTTTTTTACAATTGTTTGCAGTCTATGTGTGTCGGCTTAAGTCCGTTATACACTATCCTATCGAGTCGTACGATTTGTTAAAAAATCGTGTGTGTTAAAAAAGTAAAACAATGTGGCACAAAAATGCATCTATATGACAGATTTTTTAAAAAGCGTGTCCGACTTCATAATGTTTTGAAAAAATTCATAAATATTTTTTTCTCCATGCGATCAGGATTGCATTTTATAAGATTTTAGCAAAAAGCAATTCTGCATATGCTTTGCATCTTATTTTGTGGGATGGTGTGAGACTATTTTTAAAAGTGTGACAAAAATCAATAAGATTTTCTTGTGAATGTATCGTACGACTGTGTGTGATAGTGCATCATGGCCTTTACTAAAGAAAGTAAAATGAAAAAATATGTGTTTTTACTACCACCTCTTAGCAGTCTTCTGGCAAAAGCTGTGAGAGAGTAGCTGATTGTCATGAACAAGCTTCTTAAGTCTGTTGATCGGATTAGACGTTAAACTCAAAGTTCCGGTACTCATGGATAAAAATTTCAGTATATTTCTTTCATCCTGTTTACATACTAAAAACCAATTACCCAGAAGATGGAAAAATTAAGACTAGTGCTTCGAATAAAGGGTTATAAAGGGTGGTCCAACCAAAACAAATAAAACAAAAATTTTTCGGAAAATTATGTTTGAAACAAAATATCGACTAAATATTTGCCACGGCTTCATTGGCATATCTCTATTTTATGGTCTATATTTTAAATGAGGCTCAATTATGGGTTCAATATCGTTAATATGCCGAGTTATATGATACTTTGGATCTTGAATTTATTTTTTCTTTTAATAAGCACCATTAAAAAAGTCAAATAACATAAATTCGTCTACGTTCATATCCTCCATAAGAAGTCTGTTAATACCTTGCAATAGCAAACATCGTCGGCTGTAACTGACAGGTCTACTCCACTTTTTTCTTTAGTTAAGTAATATACTCGTATATATGTACATTTATTCACAACAATATGATATTTACTACTGTTTTACTGCCTCTAAAATTGCAACAAGCCACACAAGCTTTTGCCAGTATAAGTATAACCGTTTCAAAATATAAAACTTAAAAGTAATTGAAAATTTCATATTAAAATAAATTTAAAGTACATACATATATAGTACATAGGTATTTCCCCTAAATGTCAAAACCATTCGCCTTTTAAAAAAAGGGGAAAATTTTATTTTATTAAATTTTTCATTAATTTTCTTTGCTTTATCACTGAACCATTTTCAATCTAATTTCATTACTTATCGCTCAAAAGATAATTGAGTGAAGAGTCCTTAAGTTGCCTAAAATCAATTACGCATTCATTTATAAGAAAATAATTAAAATTTGTTAACAAAAATTAACTTGAATCTGATAAATAAAATTGAAAACAAAAAAAAGCAAATCCTTTTAATTTAATCATAAAATAAAATCAACTATTCAATTTAAAATCCCCAGGGAGACAAAATATACCAGTCCGTTCGCTATGGCTAAATAAAATTAACAAAAAAAAATGACTGAATGAAAAACAACTTTAACTTTGTTTTTCATTTTTCTTTTTTTTTCTATTTAAGTTCTTATTCAGCACTTTAATAAATAAAGAAAAGAAAACTTCGTTTTGTAATTAATTGAATACCTTTACAGGTTAACCTAATACCCAGTTTTAATTTAAATTGTATAGAATTAAAAATTGTCAAAGAATAGCAATTTACACCATAACATTTTAACAGAAAAATAAGCATTTCAAAAGAGTTTTATTTAATCAAAACCGACTTTGTAGAATATCGTTTAAAAATAAGATAAAAAAGTGGTGAAAAAATGAAGGTGGTAGTGAAGAGCACTCGTTTAAGAGAAATTTTCAAAAGTGTTTTAAATCTTTCCAATTTCTTAAGTAAACTTTTATGTGGCTTTTGATAGTGTTTATTTTAAAAATATATTTCAGAGATTTCAAAACGTTATTTTGTCCATGGCTAGCCATATACGCACTTACATGCCGAAGTGTAATCGCCTTTACATAGAAAAGTATACAGCCGAATGGAAAACAATCTCTTTTGTTAATTTTTTAGTCAGCATTAGTAGTCTCAATTCGGCTAGTCTCTCAGAATATGGATTCTAGGAGCCGGTCTATTATTAGTCGGTTACTCGTTAAATTTTACACAAAAATTAAAAAGTAAGATATAAAAACAATTACTCGTATTTACCCAGAAATAGCTGTCACGGAAGTAAATCCCTGTTAGTCTATTACAACTTAAACTTTTTCAAAAAGCGTTCATTATATGGTATAATGGCTCCTTGAACCATGACCTCAAAAAAGTATTTAAAACAGTCGGAACTTTTAATTGTGTGCAGCAACACAAAAATGTGGGGCCACTTTTTATTATATATTATTTTTTTATAAGCTAGTTTTCATTTATTATTTTGGGGTAATCTTTCTCTGGCTTCATTTTTCAAGCAGCAGGCTATAATAATAAAAAAAAATACAACAACTCTTTATAAAATTTTAAGAAAAATAATTTTCTCTCAAACCTCGACAACTTGAATAACCGTAGTCTATTGGTGGTCAAAACCCATATTTCTTTCTTTCGGCGACTACCTTTTAGCAGTCTTCTGTCAAAAGCTCTGAGAGTAACTGATTGCCATGAACAAACTTCTCAAGTCTGTCATTCGGAGTGGACTTTAAACTATAGGTCCCGGTGCTCATAAATAAAAATAAACACACAAAACATAGGTGCTGCGAGAAGCTAGGCCGTAACCCTGAAACACGGTTGTAATGACCAATTATGTGCATATATATGATAACTAACATCATATTTACTCCAATTTATTTAGTAGGACTTTTAATTTTTGGCAATTCAAATTATAAAACTTAAGCGACAGTTCCACGTACAAAAAGTATTTAAAGCATAAGAAACAAAAGCAAGTTATTTTAAATCCCTTATATTTTCCCATCATTCATATTTTATTCCCAACTGTTTAATTTTTTCTTCTTTTCTCTCTTTCAAAAATTGTTTTAAATTCAATTCCAACAACCAACCAATTGAATGACTTGACTTACATCTGTATGGTTGGTTTACCACACTTACACATCTACAAACATTTCTACACACACACACACACGCACAGTATTTAGTCAAGGTGATGAAGGACGTTCGTGGTATATAATTCTTAAAGGATCTGTTGATGTTGTTATACACGGCAAAGGTACTGTGGCCACCCTTAAAAGCGGTGATGACTTTGGTAAACTGGCTTTGATTAACGACGCACCCAGGTGAGTTAATTTTTGTTTTCCATTTTTATCATTTACTTTTGTTTTTTTTTCTTAATTCTTATGCTCAGTATTTGGGTAATAGGGGAGTAAAACTGTAGGTGACACTCAATCATTGTGTTCATTTTTACTCCATATCTACGCTTTTATTTTTAAAGAAAAAAAATTAAAAGCTTGGATTTTTTTAGCACATTTTGGTATTTTAAAAATTTAATTATAATTCAACAGCTTCAACTGTTAAAATAGAATTTGTACTGTAGTGTTAAAAGCACTTTTATACAATATAAATAAAACAGGGGCTACAGTTGAGTGAGGCTAAAACGAATTTACATAAACTTAAGGATAGCTTTTTAATTATAAACCTTGGAAAATGCATATATTATTAAGAAAAATTAAAAATAAGTATTTTTTTATTTAATTTTTATATACAAATTTGGTTATTTTCATATTTTTTTAAATAAAAAATTAATTCTCGGTGGAGTTGGCAACTTAATTCAACACATGTTTTCAACACAATTTAACACAGAATTTACGCAATTGTTTTCAGACACTGCGAAAAGCGAAACTTAGAGCGAAATCTTTCTCAATATGGATAGTTGTTGTTATGGTTTCTGCATTTTCATAAAACGTGAACTCCTCTATTATTTTGCCATTTCAATAAGTACTTGCAACAGTCAAAAAATTATTTTCTTATAGGAATAGTACTTGACCATTATTTCTTTTTTAATTTTACTTTAACAGATTTTTAAAAATGAAATATACTTTTATATCCCTTACGAAGCGGAGTAATCTCTTATACAAAATATTGTATAAACACATCTCTGAATTTTAAAAATAACGATATATATGAAGAAAATTTATTATCTTAATAGAAGTTTTAATATAACTTAAATAATGTACACATTAGGGTGGCCAAATCTTATATGGGGGAAAAAAATGTCGGAATCCTGTTCGTCTGGACCCCACAAAACGATTGCCCTTTCCAGATATTGAGATAGCCAAAATTTGAGCTCGATTAAACAACGTTAACCCGTGCCGCTCGTCTATCAAAGTTTGAAAAAATCAAAATTTTTGGCCAAAAACCTGACATATGGAGCCATAACTTCAGAACCGTAAGTAATAGAAATACGATTAATATCTCAAAAAAAAGCTAATGTTGTTCTTCAAAATTTATATTATACACATAATTGTTGTTATTTTAAGTCAACCCGAGTTACAACAGCCTTTAGGCCCAAAAACGTGACCTGGTACCACTAGGATCATACTTGGTATATTTTGTAATAAGGTGATATATTTCCCTTTTTTATATTGTTGAGTTTAAAGTTTAATAAAAAGAAGCAATTCTGATAAGTCTAATGACATATTTTATTTTAAAATATAAAAATCAGGTATATAAGTATATTACACACAAAACAGACACAGATATGATACAGAGGTACAGGGTGTTTTTTAGAGGTATAGAACTTCTAATTGAAATAAAACACAAGAAAATCGTTTTAATGTCCATCAATTTGGCTTTATTGGAAGGATAATTTTATGCCATTAATGTTTAAATATGATTTCGGGCATGTGGCCGCCGCGGCTAGCTCGAATAAAGCGAATTCTACAGGTCCAATTTTCAACCACTTTTTCGAGCATATGGGGCAGTATGTTGGCAATAACGCCACGAATGTACCTACATAAGTTGATAACTTTACATAGTTGCCTAATCTATTCTAGAGCTTTTGTTAAAGTAGTTTTTATAACGTCAGGATATAATGCTCGACATTTGCTTACAGCTTGAAGGACATATTGCTTTTGGTCTTTATCTTTTGTCAAAAGGTCGTTAAATCGTTTATTAATTTAACACCACGCTCAGCCATATCATTAACTACTTTTAAAGTTTTGACAATTTTCAAACTTTCTTGGAAGTCATTATTTGAAGGCCACCTGTTTGGATGTTGTCTTAAGAAATCCGTTTTTATATTAGATTGGTCAGAAAATGTAAATGTTTCTTTGGTAAATAAATTTACCAACCCTCCATCAACTACCTGTTTTAATTTGTCTTTCCTTACTTTTGGATTTACAACGTGCTCTGATGGATTATCTGCGGTACTAAGCAATTTATTAGCCATTATCAACTTTTCATCATCGGTTATAGTGGGATCAAAAAACGATAAACCCACCAACTTTTCATTCAAATATAATAAATGGATCGAAAATTCGGTCAGGGCTATTTCTTCAATGTCGTTGTCATATTCTTTATGGTCTAACAGACTACGAAAAATGACAAGGTGTTGCGTTGGTGCAAAATGAGCTTTTGGATTATTGAACCAAGCCTTACAGTAAATTTTAACTAGAAAAACAGGAATGACACACACGGAACTTTCTTCTTCCTTAGACATCTCAAACTGACGACGGAAACTGAAAATTTTTAAGCAGTAAATAGCCTTTGCCATTCACCTAGCATGATGATTGGCTCCTGGAGTTCTAAAACATTGCCTTCTAGTGATGATGAGAACCAACTGTAATAGTTCTTTGTGGTCATCTCTTTGGTGTCTCTCAGTTAATTTGGTCTCCAATTCGGCGGTAACATTTGCAATTACTTCTAGAATTAGCTGCTTTTGTATTTAATTTTCACTGATACCTGTGTTGTATGCTCCTTTGTCTATCTTGGGCCACGCAGTGAGGAACCTCTTGAATTAGTCTGGATGAGGTCCAGTGGTTGATCCCATTTTTGTGTCGAATACGCCTTTTAACAGAATTCCTAATATATGGTGACGGCCAGCTAGGTATAACAATCCTCTTCCTAACATTTTCTCCAATATTAAGCATGCTCCTTTGAGTCTTCCGGTGTTGGCTGCTGTAGTGTCGAAGCACATCGCTTTCACGGTACTGAGAAGACGCCATTTATACAGGCATTCATATGCGGCTACGGCTTCCTCCTTTCCAGAGCTTTTTGCTGCTACAGGAACTCCCAGCCACTGTTCCTTTTCGCCTAATACTATATACATAGTTATAAAAACGACAACACCACACAAACTTGCGAAATTAAAAAAAGCGTTAAAATATCTTCACTGGATAATTGTTCAACCTAACCAGCTCAATCGTGTAGGATGACTTTCGATATAAAACGACTTTATTCAGTTTCAATAACCATACTGACCTCTTTTTAAATTTCTTTTTTTTATACACATTGTTTCTCTATTCTAAAAGCGTACAAAAGTAGAATTCCTACTTACTACAAGACGTTACATAAATAAAATCTAAATTTTTTCAGATGTTCCGTCCGAAACTGAGATTGAACCGCGGTTGATAGGCGGATGTATTACCCATCAAATTGAGTTCCAAAATACTTTTTAACAAAAAATGGTTACTCCGAGACAAATTATGTAAAAACCTGTAAAAATCTCAGAATAATCCCAAACAGGCTCCTGCTGGATCCAAGTCACGTTTTTGGACCTAAAGGCTGTTGTAACTCGGGTTGACTTAAAATAACAACAATTATGTATATAATATAAATTTTGAAGAACAACATTAGCTTTCTTTTGAGATATTAATCGTGTTTCTATTACTTACGGTTCTGAAGTTATGGCTCCATATGTCAGGTTTTTGGCCAAAAATTTGGATTTTTTCAATCTTTGATCGACGAGCGGCACGGGTTAACGTTGTTTAATCGAGCTCAAATTTTGGCTATCTCAATATCTGGAAAGGGCAATCGTTTTGTGGGGTCCAGACGAACAAAATTCCGACATCGGTTTTTTTTGGTCACCCTAGTACACATAGTCCTTTTTCTAACAATGTTTGTTAGCTTAAAATCTTTAAATATTGTACTAAGTTCTTGCCAATTTGGAAAAAAGAACCTGAAAACCCGGTTTTTTTTAACCGTAGCTTATGATTTTGGATCCGCATATTTCAAAATCAGATTCTTATTATACTCGACAATACCTATCAGGTATTTTTTATATATTTATACTACCCGTCAAACGTTGTTTTGCCATATAAATTTATTCTAGGAAACGTTTTTTTCTTTAGTTCAAATATATTTGATACTCTTCACCGAACTGCAAAAGTCAACATTGATATGAACAATCAATGTCTGCATTACTAATAATTTTAATTAATGATTATCCGCGATTTTCGGTACCTCAGTTTTATAGTTGGGTATAGTGAGTTTTATCCCCTGTATCGCCCCCTCTGAGTACTTCTTAAAAAACAAACGTAAACCCTATATACTCTACTGTACGCAGATTTATCTAGTTTAAAATTTTATAGAAGTCGGTACGTTATTTAGGTGAGGCATACATTTTCCCTTAGGGCGAGTCATCTCAACATTTAGGGGTATAAAAAATAGATGATGATCGATTCCCAGACCTACGCAATATGTAGATACAATTTCGTGAAAATTGATCGAGCCATTTCGGAGGAGTTTGGCAACAAACACCGCTCCACGAGAATTTTATATATTAGATTTATTTAAATATAAAAACTAAATATTTTTTTCTGAATTGTGAAAAGATATTCTGATATATGATGGAAAATCGATTTCGATCGAAATTGAAATCGAATGAAATTTCAAGTTACTCTAATTTCCAAGTCTTCTCAGATTTGGAATTCCTCTTTTACTCATTACATTAATGACTATTGATACTTCATCATTTATTATTATTATTATTATTTTAACATATGTAATTAAAACAGATAAGTTTTATATGGCTTTGAAAATACAACCGATTTCTATTTCGAACGAAATCGTTTTTCATCACATACCTGATTGATTAGAAATAAACGATTCTGTTAAAAAATGGTCGCAATATTTATTTGCAATATTTATTTGCTCTATTGTAAGTTCTTATCTTTTAAATTGCTATTGATTTAGCGCGGTTATACTGTAACTCAATTAAAATCAATTCAACTTTCACATAATGAGCATTGAATTGTATAATTTTTAAATGAATATTTATTTAAATAGTCAATAATAATAAATTTATACTGATTATTGTACAAATAATGTGGTAGTTAGATTAACAAAACTAATTGACAGGTAGATTGAAAAATAAAATTTAAATAAAAATAATAATAAAAATAATACCATAAATGAAAACTGGACTTAAACAAAATACAATGAAAAAATTTTTTATGTTTTAAGTGCAGTAATTTAAAAAAATTACATTTAAATTCTTTTTCAAAAACTAACTCCAAATTTTATGTTTTAAAATTGGCAACAAAATGAAAAATGAAAAAATATTGAAATCAACAAAAGAAATAAAATTTTCCAATTAATACATCATGTGCACTCATATACTATGTGTACAATGTACATATGTAAATACATATGCCTGTGATTCAAATAAAGCCCCAAAGCTAACATAGAGACTATTTACATATTGTTTTGTACTGTTAGTTGTTAACGAATGGGCTTGAGAATACATTTGTGGTGTGTACAGTTAACTGTGGGAGTAGATATTAGTTTTCTGCGTACATACATGAATATAAAGGGGAGAAACAGAGTAAGGAAAACATGTTTAAATCAATTTCGTTCAATTTACAAACAGAATTAGTTCGATAATAAATGTAAATGGCAGAATATTGGTGGATTTTTTGTTATACAGCAAGTTTTTGCTAAATAGTGTGGACGACTTCCTAAACATAAAATGGAATACATATTTTCGATGTATTTCGATTTGGCTTTGTAAACGTATACGTAAAATTATATATAATTTGTATACAACACAGTTTGATGAGCATCAGTAATCAAAATTTTGTAATAATTTGGTTTGGTATGCAAACTTTTAAAAATTCGACTTAATTTTTGGTTTGACGATATACATACAATGGCAGAGAAAGTAAAAATGTTTTGGTATATTATTAATAATAGGCGCATATTCATATATCATAACAAAACAGAAACTAAAAAATAGTTAATAGATAGTTAAAGATCTTATTCATATATTCTAACTAACGTAGCAACTGCTCTCAGCTGGTATACGAAATGCTAGAGTGGCATCATTAACTCGAAATGTATAAAATGGCGGATAGAGCACATAAACGCCCGCACGACTATTTGTTACTTGTTTATTTTTATTCTATTGTATTCTATACAACTTGGTTTAATAAGGGTTTTAACGTCATTTGATTGTAAAAGAGTGTTGTACGTAATAACTGCTTTGCATTGCCTACACAGTTTTTTGATTAATGCCTTGCAAATTCAGTTTAAGAAGTCAGTCTACTATTTACAATAGTTTAACTTTTTTTTAATATGTATATCGTTGGTCTCAGGTAGAAAGGCCCTAACTCAAATAATTTAAAATTTACAGGAGGAGGTAAAAATACAACATATACTGTAATTATTAATATACAACTTTTTATTAAATGCTGTACAATTGCTTGTAATACCGTTATTTTTAATAATATTGTACACATTCTTTGTGAGGAGCGGCATATTTCTAAAATGCATTGGATGCACTAAAAGAAGTAAGTTTTGAAAAAATTCGAGTTAGGGCCTTTCTACCTGAGACCAACGATATGTATTTTCTTTTTAAACAGTGATATAAATATACAATTTTTAAAAATAAATTTAAACAAAGGCTCAATAATGTATCTTTACTTATTAGATGACAACAACTGCTCTTTTGAAAAAGTACTCAATATACAGGGTGGTTTTTTTAAAGTTTTTTGTGTTGCCTTTTTCAATAGCTTGGCGCAATGTGCGAATCTAGACGCCCTTGTTTTACTCCACTTTATAGACAACTCTAGTTGGCTGTAGTTCTTGTCCTATTTCTGTTTGGTCTTACAATGGTTTCAAAACAGCACCTTGTGCTAATTGTAGTTGATCACGTTTTTGATTAACTAGCCATTGGGTCTAACTACCTACCTAGTCGAAGAATATATGTATATATTTTTGCATCCACTATATGAAAAATTTGGCATGTACACGTGTAGGCATTTCAAACGCAATACTCACATAGGCGTTGTTTTTTCAACTATTGAAATATTCATATATAAATCAAACGTTGGGCTCCAATGTAGTGGGCTTTTTGTATGTAAGGCCACTAATGTCCGAAAATGTAGTTGAACGTTTAGAAGAGTTCCGGCAAAATTAGCCGCGGTGACCACATACCGGAAATTATTTTGAAATAGTAAATAATTAAGTCAAATCTTTTTTTTTCATGTTTTTATAAATATGACGGTTGTTACCTTGTGTTATTTGATTATATTTTAAGAAAGTTCTATCTGGCTTAAAAACCCACCCTTTAGTCAAATAGCGTTTGTCGATATTGTACTGAAACAGGTATTAAAATTCAATTAACGAAATGCAACATAACATGCATAAAAGAAAAATTGAAAAACATACGAGTACCAACTATAAAATCCCACTTCCCTGTGGCCATTTTCCAAAAGGTGCGAATTCTTTGAACAGCTTAAAATTGGAGTTCGAAAAAAAATCACATAATTTTTTAGTTTTAATTGGAAATCCAAAATACACATAAGAGTTAAATAAATTTCATTAATTAAAAATATTAAATTAAAATTCTGTATTTAATCCTTTTTAATTTAAAATTCTTCCTTTTGTTTTGTTTTAGAGCTGCCACCATTGTTTTGAAAGAAAACAATTGCCATCTGTTGCGTGTTGATAAAGAACATTTTAATCGTATATTACGTGATGTTGAGGCAAATACTTTAAGACTTCAAGAACATGGTAAAGATGTTTTAGTTTTGGAACGTGTTGCTAAACAAAGAGGACAACATTCGGCATTTAAGTGAGTATTTCTCGCTAAAATTAAAAAACTTTAAATTTTTTTGTGTAAATTTTTAAAAAATAAATGTTCAAATAAAGTTGATTGATAGATAAGCTCATCAGGAAACTGTTTCCATAATTTTCGATTGAATTTTAGGGTTTTCATTTTATCTACTAAATGAGAACTATTCAGAAGAAGAAATTAAAACACAAATAAGAAAATCTACAAAATTTTATTTCTTAAAACTTAAAAATAATTCAGAAGTGTAGTAGAATGCGAAATTTTCGAAATCTATTTGAAAACGACATAAAAAATATAGACGAGTTTTATTTAGATTTTAGTCATTAAAAGTTTTTTCTTCACTCTTTCAAATCCAATTTCATTAACATTGCATTCTGTTTTTTCTGTATGGATATATGTATGCATACATATGTACACAATTGTCTATTACAACCCTGTTTCAGGGTTACAGCCTAGGTTCTCGCAACACCCATGCTGCTTGTGTTAATTTTTATCCATAAGCAAGACGAACTTGGGAAGCTTTTTCATGGCAAAAAGTTACTCAGCAAGCTTTTGCCAGAAGACTTCCAAGAGGTAGTCGCCGAGAGAAATATTTTTTTTTTATATTTCTTATATGTATAATAACTTTATATGTATAATATTTAATAATAAAATATTTGATTTATTTAATTTTCTTTTCAGATACACTGTCATGTCGGGTACACCTTCAAAAATGTTGGAACACCTTTTAGAGACACGCTTGGGTAGTCAAGTCAGCGGTGTAGATCCATTTTTAGACGATTTTCTACTCACGCATATTGTCTTCATGCCAGTCGTTCAGCTAGTTGATGAATTGGCTAATTAATATCCTTTTTTCAAAACCAATAATATTGAAAATATTTTAAATACGTTTTAGGGCCTTTATTACAACTTGCCGTTAGTTAAAGGCAGGATTTTACCAGACCGATAAATTTACTTTTGTTATTAAAAATAAATTTTAAACTAAAGTGACCGATAAAGTTATTGGGAAGATTGCCTTACATTTAGGTTAAAGTTAACTTGTAATAACAGAAACCTATTTATCGGTCTGATAAAATCCTACCTTTAACTAACAGCAAGTTGTAATAATGGCCCTTATAGTTGTTATAAAAATATTGGGGTTTTCTTTTCTATAGAAACTTAAAAGAGAGCTACTTAAAAATATATAAAATGTTGGTAAAAAAATAATAGCCATAAACTATATGGTCATATACGCCCATAAGCCATTCAATATAAAATATATTTAAAAAAATACGAGAGTGATTTCATATTTCTTTTAATTTAACATACACATGAGCCTTTGAAGCAAACTACTTAATTAGGGGAAACAGTGTACAAGTAGTATTTCTTTTCATATTTGTTTCCCTTATTAGTAACTTGTAAAAAAGAAAAACTTCTTTAAAATTCACAACACTAAATAGACAGATTTTTCAAATATTCAAATAACTATTGCGGTACAAATCCTGCTTTAAATATTCAAAACATGTAGAGAATTTTTTGTTTTTGTAACAGAAGTCACAGACAAATTATGACCACAATGGAAATGGAAATTTCTTCATTATCGAAACCTAAAAACACATTTTGTGTAAATAAACTAAAACTTAATATTGACCAGTCTCTTCATGAAGGATATCAATGAAATTTCCAGGACTGCAAGTTAAAAGGAAGACTAAAGTTATTGGACAAATGTTACCAAAAAGAAACGTGTTTAGAACACTTAAATTTGTTCACATGATACTTCTTACGAGTAGCAAATTTAAAAATTCTATTGAAAAATATCTCACAGCATAAAAGGAAGGACTCATTTCTGTTTTACTAAATATGTGGAAAAAGGAAAAAAAACTTTGTTAAAGCACATGCCAACACGAAATGACTTGAATTTCAGACTTTTTTTCTCACGCCTAGACAAACAGATTCCTTTTGCTGTAAAAATTTACAAGAATAGTACTGACAAAAGTGGTGTAACCTGTAGCTGAAGGTTAAGGGAAGATGTTGTTGATGATGACTCTATTACCATTACTGCCACTAGTTGTGTTTGCGTTAGTTTGTTTGTGAGTGTGTGCCTATGATGTCAGTATTTATCCTGTAAGCCAGTCTGCACTTAATTTATGTAAAATTTATAAGAAAGGAAAGACAAGGGAGATACATACACTCTCTACTTGAAATACCTTTTTGAGGTTTCTAGATTTATAACGATGTGAAAAGCAACTACAGCAGCAACAACTTTATGGCACTAATGTTGGTTGTCTTTATTACCAACCTCAACCATCTTTCTTTAAGGTCATACTTTTCTTAACCTACTACTCGTAACTGCCATACGTGGTAAGGTATATAACGTTTGTGCTTCATTGTCCCCTACAAAACAGGTTATAAAACTGGATTTCTTGTCCACTACCACTAAAATCATATTATTTAATGCATTAAATTGCCACTATTTCTAAATATTAGAAGTGAAAATGCAGTTTTTTTCCACTACCACTAAATTTAGTGGAAAATTTAAGCTAATGAAATAAACCCAATTCCACTCAATAATACATTCATATCTTTTGGTGTAGAGTATTACATTGTCGTTCTGCCCTGACAGTAGCCATCTCAAATCATAATTTTCTTCTAAGATTAATAAAACATTCACTCAACGAACGTATTAATCAATTTAATGGCCTCTTATATGCATCACTGAATAGCAGAAGCCAAAAGCTGGGTAACAGGCAGAATATTTAATCCGTTGTCTTCTCTATGCATAATTTAAGATTCAACAAAAAAAAAAACAAATACAAGAATTTATTCATATTTGAATAGAAAGCAATAAAAACAACAAAATGTTCCCAAATTTGAATATATTAATAAAAAGAGTAAAATGTTTACGAAACTTTTCATAAAAAAAGGAAATTACATTATGCAGGCATACCAAAAATAAATTAAAAGCTTTTAGAATTAAAAAAAAAGGATTGAAAACTCAACAACTCCTTACTCAAAGAAAAAGTAAAGTTGTAAAGCTCTTCTTTAATCACTTTCTCTTGTTTAGAATATTCTTTAAATATTTAATAACGAGTGATGTGGGAATGAAATTCTCTACCCTCAATCTAATATTTAAAATATAGATGCCTATTGTTTAAAACTGTGTAAGAAAGCAAAGGAAAAAACAAATTGTGAAACTGGAAAAAAAAGCAAAAGAATTTTGGGTCAACATTCGTAATATGTAGGTTATAAAAAGTGACAGCTTTGTTCACAGCAAAAGGCCATAAGTCCACTTGGATTGTTACCTTTTCCATCCAATAAAACAAACTGGAAGTGATTCAAGCAAAATGGCGTTTTACCATTATCATAATCATTATATCTATGAATTAAAATAATTTTAAGTGCTTTCTCAAATTCTAATTAATGAAAATAAGCATGAAAAGCAAGTTATTTAATCATGGGATTTGCAATGATAGAATTATGCATTAAACTATGTACAGACGGTTGTCAGATCTGACAATATTGTTAGAAAAATGTACAGAAAATTTGTTACAATCATGTGAACTTACAATTTTTCTGTTTCAAAATTGCTAGATAAAACATTGTCAGAGCATTGTCAGATTGGAAAAACTGACAATATTGCCAGACATCTGGCAACCGTGTAAACGCATTTCTTTGTTATTGTCATATCATTGTCAGGCATTGTCAGATGCGATTATATTTAACATCTGACAACGACAACATTGTCAGAAAAAACATCTATAATTTATATGTATATTTTATTTTAATTAATAAAATATGTACTTATATTACAATTTCCAAATTCTCTCACACACGTTTTACAATAAGTTTATTCTGTTAATTGAGCAGAAAATTTTTACTACATAGCAAATCTGACTACCGTGTGAACTGACAATTTTTTTTCTGCCAACGTTGTCAGAAACAGTTATTGTCAGAAAATTGTCTGACAATTAAATTGTAAGTTTTCTAAAAATTTTATTACAATCGTGTAAACAGACAATTTATTTAGTGCTGACAATTTTTCATTGTAAGGTTATTGTCAGCATATTACCAGCTCTGACAATATTGGTAGATCTGACAACCGTCTGAACAGAGCTTTAGTTCGTTTTTCGAAATTCTCTTATCACATCATATGATCTTCAATTTCACGCCATTAGTAGAATCATGAAAGTTTCATCTAAATGCAACAGTTTCGTCATTACCTGACTAGTGATTTCGTTGCATTTTCGTCATGTAACATTTTGCTGGTTAGTAACTTTCAATACCACACTACTAATGTTACTAGTCTGTTGCCAAATTTTAAAGTATGAGTAGTTAAAAGCAATCAAACATTCTTTTTAATTTTAAGATTTTAGCAACAGTTATATGTGACATACTGTACTGTGCAGTAGCGCTTTCTACTATTAGAGTTTTCTAAGTTGATAAATGCTCACAAGACTGAAGTCTTCAGGTCAAAACAATTTTTTTTTTATTTGAACACTATTGTTCCTTCTTAATCCCTATTTTTTTTAGTGTTGTGAAGTATACATTGACTTATAAGACTATCGCAAATTTTGTAACATCGATATTTATTTAGATTCCAAAAATATATCGATTAAAACTATTAAAATTAACCCCAGTATTTTTATTTTAAATATATTTATGTATATACAAAAAAAACAATACAACTGGTATCCCCCTTAACTGATTTGTGCACTTTTCATTGTGATACCCAAGATGGCTCACAAACTCCCGAAGATCGGGAGTATATTGTTAATTTTAAGAAACGTGTTATACAATTTATGCAAAAATGGGTTATGGCTGTACGGCATGCAGCTTTCGATGAACCCAGTGTCTGTGATTTTATAGAAGAGTTGGCAGCTGAAGTGGAGGCCGATCCTGAGCTACAGGAAGAAACCAGTATTATACATAATATTTTAACACAAATGGCACGCTATCAAGATGATCGCAATCAAAATGCTGGACAAAAATGGAAATTACCACCAAATGGTCAGCCCATATGTTTGTTCAGTGGCAATATGACACCTTCAAAGACCGTTATTAGACCAGATGATGATAGTAAGTACATACAAACACAACAACAAATGTATATTTGAAGAAAAAAGAAAAACTATATGTATTCACTGTTGACCTTCTGCTTTGCAGTCATATTTCGTGTCTATTGTGCTGATCACACATATTGCACATTACGTTTTCCATTGCATACAACAGCGGAAATAATTAAGGCATGTGCTGCTGATAAATTGCAATTGAATCGTGGTCCAGAGGATTTGTGTCTGGTTGAAGTTAAATCGAATGGTGAACGTTCTGTTTTTAAGGATAATGATGTCAGCATACCCACTGGCCTTAGTTTAAATGGACGGCTATTCGTTTCTGTTAAAGATCATTTAGATGCATTGGTATGTATACACACAAGCACACACACATTTCCATCCATCTACATAAACACTCTAAAAACACATTCCTTTAGTGTTTGCCATTTTTCTTAATGGCTTTTCAATTGAAAATTAATGCATTTTTCATACACTACGAGTGCATTGGTGATATTTTTGATTTTTGTTTTTTGTTTTTTTTTATCCGCCTTAATACACAGACACCCCTACCTGAGCAGGAGGGTCCAACGGAAGGCATTGAAATGGATTTGGAATTATTGAGTACCAAAGAATTAGCGTTTTATATAACAACATTTGATTGGGATTTATTTTGGGCTGTACATGAGTACGAACTGTTATATCACACATTTGGTCGCTATCACTTTGGAAAGGTGAGTTTTTCTAATAGTCTAATTTGTATATCTTTATGTTTTAAATTCATTTAAGTTTCCATGACAAATTATATACAATTTATATGGAATAATTTTATATAAAATTAAGGTTAAGCTGCACAAAATTGTAGCGACATATCAAAAACCAAATACGAAATTTCTAAAAATTTTAATTATAAATAAAATAATTAAATTAAGGAATGAAATAAAATTTGAAACCAAGAACTTTAATGTAAAAGGTAAAATTAACAGCCAGGCCCACGATATCGAAAGAAAACTTAAGCGAAAGAAACTCAGTCACTCACTGTGAATCTAAACTGCGGCCCACTAATTGTCACTTTATCGTTCGCTTTGCTTTACGTTACCAACGTAATGCAAATGAACAACAAAGCTGCCATATCAACATATCAAAAAATAATCGCGAATATACACGAAAAAAGCGCTGAAATGCTTAAATTGCACAGTAAAAAATGCAACCGTGTGCTAGTTTAACTTGACAGAAATGTAGTAAACAAACTTATTCCGATTTTGTTTATTTATGTATATGTGTGTAAAAGAATTTTGTGTTACCAATCGCATTTATTTTTGGCGACACAAAAATTAGTGTGCCGCAAATCAGCTGTTTGTCGCTTAAAACTACACGATTCGATATCGTGGGCCTGGCTGTAAATTTTAATAAAATAATAATATAATCTCATTTTTGTGTTTATAATTTAAAAGATGTACATCTACACTTAATTCTGTTTTACACGATTTTGAGTTATCGCTTTTTTGAGTTTTGCCACTCTGCTCGCAAATGAGCGATATAAAGTTCTTTTTTAACACAAAAATACGAGTATCATTTCAATTGAGAATTTGCTTTCGAGGAAAAACTCGCAAGACGTTTACTCGGTATCGAATGAAGTCATTAGAATTTTCGATACGTTGTATTCGATAACGAACAGGGGAATCCCAAAAGTAAAAAAAAAAATAGTACGTTCAGAAATCATTAAAAATCAATTTTAGAATCATATGATAAATTCTTACACTATTGAATTTCTCGTTCACACTTGATTTTTGGGCATATGTATCATTTTATCCAGTATTAAGTCGTAGATGGATAAAGTTATTGGGAAAATAGTCTTGCCTCTAACTCTAAAAGTGATGATTAAACTATAGTTAAGTTTTTCTATAGAGCACTTTATTGGAAAGTTGTTATAATGTCCCTTAAAAATATGAAAAGTTAGGCATTTAACAGAATAAACGAATACCTCTGGAGTGAGTGATCTAATAAATTGTAAAAAAAATTCTTAAAATGTTAAATTTCAACAATATTTATAATCAAATCACAAATCAAGTACAATATTTTAAAAATTATTTTTTTTAGCCGGGATATCGTGTGGTAAGTTAAACTAAATTTGACAAAATAAAAAAAAAACCTAAAACTTCCGATGAATGCTTGAAATATTTTAAAAATATTGTTACATATGAACAGAAATTAGAAAACAACTCAAAAAAAAGCAAAATAAAAATTAAATTAATTGGACTGAATTGTTTTTATTGTTGTCGATTAAAAATGTTGAAGAAAAAAAAATCATATTGCAATTAGCAGAGCTTTTATTTTATTTTGATTTTTATTAAATTTAATGTAATTTCAAGAAATCAATATTTCTTGCTTAAATGTTTCGAAAAAAAAATTATTTTTTTTTTATTATTTTGTTATATTTGTTTATTAATTAAATGTTGTTGTTTATTTTAGTGCTGATTGTTCTGTAAATCAATTTTTTTTTTTCGTCAGAAAATAAAATTCAAATCAATGTTTGAGGAAAATAATTTAAATCATTTAACAGCGTTTGATTGGGTATGACTTTGTATGTTCTATTGCCATTTGTTTGTTATCCCTCCCTCCTATTAGATGAAATTGTTTTGAAATGTTTGTTAAAGCAGAATATTCTACGAAAAAAATTAAAGTACTAACATAGATTTTAAATACGTTTTTTTTATTGCTGCACACTACCGTGGTTGTTTACAGACTAAATATAGTGTTTATTCCTGTTGGTAATTGTAACGTCTAAAATTATTATTACCCCTCCAATAATACCAGTTAGCATGTCCATGTGCACTACCTTTTAATCATAAAAAGCTTGTACTCAAAACACAAATTGAAATGTTAATAATAGTTCTGGAATTATTATAATAGCATTTTTTGTAGAGACCTGATTCTCATAATTAAACTTCACTACTGTGCAGTATTAGATTTTATTGCAAAACCAATAGCTCAAAAAAAATCCAAAAATCCACGGACGTAATTTTTTTCTGCTATCTGTGTATGATTAAGTTAGAAGTAAAATAATCAATACGATTTGTATGTGTGTCCGTACATATAGTAAAGCTATAATAAGCTATTTGAATACAGGTTAAGACATTCCACTCTATTCCACCTTAATCACTGACAACAAAATCCGAATGATCAGGAGAAAAGCGACACCTATTGGGAAGTAGCAGAGATAACAGCTAAAACCTACTTAGCGAAGGCACACTCACCACACAATCAACATGCAACGATGAGGCAATTGCTGTTGATCATTCAAGGGTGAAGGTATAACACTGGCCTTTGAATGATCAATTCACAGCAATTTGTCTCATTCCTAAGGCGCTTAATAATAATATAATAATTAATAATATATTTACTGTCCTTTCCAAAATTCCAATACAATGCACAGCATTTAGTAGGGGTTTACCCCTGAGTATTGGTCTCAAGTAAAAAAAAAACAGAAGAAGGTTAAGATCTATTGTATTCACTTTGTGGATACTTCACACTTGTTTTATTTGAATACTACTTCATTTGTAATTTGTTCCCTCACATACACTACAAAAACAGTGTATTACGTTGTGGTCGATTGGATTATTTCTTAATTAAAGGCTTTGTTTTGAAAAGCGAGAGAAGAAGAAATGACATACAATTGCCTGTTAGCTATTCAATGCTGGGTTCCGGAATACTGTGACATTACCGGAATCGAGATGGCTGATGACTTACCATTCAACGACGTTAGAAGCCGTGAAATGTTATATGCGAATAGGGCAAATTAGAATTGGTACAATAAGTACATTATAAGATTCAAGCCAAATTGGAATGTTCTATTTCACATGTAATATAAATATAACCCCTTATACTGCCCGTGAAGTGGATTTAAACTACCATTAACCTGTTGCTTAAATTAAATTATTAACAAAATTTCTTTTAATGTACGCAATATTTTTTTACAACTAATTATCCTGATGTTGACCCACTTAAAACAATGTGCAACGAATTTAATAAATTTTACAGATTTATTGATAATTCTTTAAATCTTAATGTAATAAAAAAAACTTTTAATTATATTTCTAAATTTATTATTATTGTATTAATCACTATTTGTAACTGTAACTGTATTCTAGTCTTTCCTTTGTTAACTTTTGTGTCGTACTTATATATTTACGTAAGAACAATATCCATAGACTGTAATAAAAATAAAATGGATGGGCTAACGGTATTATTACTGGCAACAGCAGTATACTCTCAGTAACTTTCAAATTTGAAGTGCTGATTTTTGTAGATTATGTAAGGATGAGAAGGAAACGGAAACAGTGGAGCGCCTACTGTGAAACTGTGCTAAGCTTTTTTGCTAACGGCACCATATTCTGGCTGAATCTGCATTTCACACTCTTAACTCCCTTTCTGTTGTAGGGCCTGTCGCGAATTTATAGTTTTCTGAAGTTTTTAAAAGGCCATAGTATGGAAACTAGCCCGTATCGGTGATAGATTCAATACTTTTTTCTTATTTAGTTAACTCCTCCTTTTCTTTTCTTTCTTCTTATTTTGATGTTCTCCAAGATTTTCTCAATTTTTTTTTTTTCAGAAAGAGTACCACTTATTCTGAGAGTGAAATAAGTAGTCATATGTCCTCAAACTTGGTCGTACCTATGTAACTGTTGAACTAAATATAATTCATTAGCCTACAATTCAAAATTGCTTACGTAAAAAATATGTTTTTTTGAGTATCTAATATCTAACTCAAGTAAAGCACCGAATATTAAAAAAAAATTTAATCTTGCCCCCCAAAACTTTAACAAGTCTTTTAAAACAGCGTCTTTTCCAAAAACAATTAAAGGTTAAATAGGAGTAGGAATAAAAAAGATTTCGTTTTTAGTGAAATGTAGTGGAGGAGTTAGACTAAAACAAATTAACAAAAAAATTTTATTTATAGCATTTTCAGTTTAAATTAAACCTTTTTCAAAATAAATGAAACCTTTTTCAAAATGAACGAAACCTTTTTCATATTAAACGAAACTCGTTTCAAAATAAATGAAACTTTATTCAAAATAAATAAAACTTTATTCAAATTCATTGAAACATTTTTCAAATTAAATTAAACCAGTTATAGAATTTAATAGAAAACAAAAAAATAAAACAATAATTTTTAATTATGGATAATGCCAGAATCCATAAAACCCAGGAAATTCGAAATATGGTGGATAATAGTGACTGTACGCTTAAATTTTTACCACCTTATTCTCCTATGTTGAACCCAATAGAGAAAACATTTTCTAAGATAAAATTT
Source organism: Metopia argyrocephala (assembly GCA_963576795.1). Taxonomy (NCBI): domain Eukaryota; kingdom Metazoa; phylum Arthropoda; class Insecta; order Diptera; family Sarcophagidae; genus Metopia; species Metopia argyrocephala. The sequence goes on along the minus strand of OY756208.1, from coordinate 203,390,907 downwards.
CACGCCCGATCATTATTAAAGTGACATTACCACAGAACATAACATAGTAAGTGTATATATATATATATAATTGAGGGAAGTGTAGCACAAATTAATCAAAATGATTGTGCGAACTATGTTATGGATATGATCATGTTAATTCCTAAAGCGTTCAGTGGACAAATTCTTCATTCATTTTAACAAGTATTATATATGTATATAAAAATGAATGTGTTTTATTTTTTTCTTTTGTTTTCTATTAAATTCTATAACTGAATTAATTTAATTTGAAAAATGTTTAAATGTATTTGAATAAAGTTTCATTTATTTTGAAAAGAGTTTCGTTTAATTTGAAAAAGGTCTCGTTCAATTTGTAAAAGGTTGCGTTCATTTTGAAAAAGGTTTCATTTATTTTGAAAAAGGTTAAATTTAAACTGAAAATGCTATAATTGTACTCTAATGCGAGTATAATAATAAAAAATTCATGTGAAAATTGCGGGTTGGAATATTTATGGGAATTAATATTTTAAATGTTGGCATATTTTAAGGTGTTTATTATTATGCTTAAACGTTGTTTTTTGCATTTTGTTGCGTTAAAAATTTAATGTTTGTTTTTGAAATGATTTAATTTGTGTTCAACAGTTTAAGAGTTCCATAAATAGAGTACATGTTCAAAAAATATACAATGTATATGAGTACATATCGTCATATTAAATGCAAACAGACGTAACTACACTTTTTGTTTTTTTACAGGCGAAACAAAAAACCTTAAAATCAAAAACTTTATAAATCCTGAAAATCAATCGAGATCGAAGGATTGGCATCCCTATATACAACAAATGAGTTTGTATGTAAGGTTTTCATATAAATATGTATGTAGTTATGTCTTCTTGCATTTATAAATACACGCATTTGTAGTTACGTCCGTTTGAATTTCGTTAATAAAATTGGCATTTTTGATCGTAGGAAACTAAATTTTTGCACAAACAAAATTTCGAAATTCTGTTTAGTTACGTCCGTTTGCATTTAACATGACGATATGTACCTATGTATATGTATATGAAATTATACACTAAAACTTATTCAAAACCATTTTCTTCGCTTTAGATTACAGCCAATTTAGATGTGTTTTTAAGACGTTTCAATGAATTGCAATATTGGATAGTCACGGAAATTGTGTCCACAGCCAGCATGAGTAAACGTGTGGGTTTGCTAAGAAAGTTTATCAAGTTGGCAGCATAGTAAGTTCATAATAAAATTAATAATTTATAGTATGTATTTTTATTTTCACTTTTTTTATTACTTTTTAAGCTGTAAAGAATATCAAAATTTAAATGCTTTCTTTGCGATTGTTATGGGCCTTTCGAATATGGCTGTTTCACGTTTACAGCAAACCTGGGAGAAAATACCCTCTAAATTTCGCAAACTCTATCAAGAATTTGAGGCTCTCATTGATCCAAGCCGCAATCATCGAGCCTATAGGGTATTTGTGGGTAAATTACAGCCACCGCTGATACCATTTATGCCGTTATTGCTCAAGGATATGACATTTGCACATGAAGGCAATAAAACTAGTTTGGATGGTTTGGTTAACTTTGAAAAAATGCATATGATGGCACAAACTATGCGTACTTTACGATTTTGTCGTTCTAGAAGTTTAGGTAAGTTATACGAAAATTATTTTATATATTAAAGTGCTTCAAAATCGTTTTTATTTTTTTTTTTTTTTTTTATTAGGACTTGAACCACCTTCACCCAAAAGTGAAGGAGATGTACGTTCATTTATAAGTTGTCTAAGAGTTATAGACAACCAAAGGGTTTTAACCGCCATGTCTCAAAAAATCGAACCAAATCGTAAAATTTAAATTGTTTTAAGAGTCAATAAAAAATCGTTAACGATTTATATGTAAATGCTTAGTTTAAAATTTAAAATGTACTTTTAGGTGCTTGTAACAAGATAACCTAAAAGTAGACTTTAAATTTTATATAAATTTAGAAATAATTTGTTTTTAAACAAGAGACCATATCGTCACATTAGATATCGCACGATCTTGATGCAAATTATGACACTTTGTAATTATTCGATACGAAACTTGAGCCGATCACGAGTGAAGCGATTTGGCCACCGTTTATATTTAGAACTTTAAAGTTAAAATTATTAATTTTCAATAAAAATAAATTTAGTCAAAATATTATTATGAATTGTATTGTATATTATAATCTAAAATTATTTATAAATGTGATAAAACAAATTTTTTTAAAACACTCCTAAATATGGTAGCTTAAGTACTATTTTTCCAACTATTTTTAAGTTTTTTTAAGCTATGGTTTAATAGAAAGAGGCTAATGAAGCATTAATATGAAAACAATTCAAGAAATAAAATTACAGAAATTTGATATTTTTCTTCACAAGCTCCTCTTTTAGCATCAGTAAATTTTAAATAAATATTACAATTGTAAATAATTTAAGTTTTAAAATTCTTAGTTAGCCTATTACGTTACATAAATATGTACATATGTACTGGTAGGTATTGTACGTATGTATTTTTTAGACTCTTTATAAAGCTATCTTATAAGATAATAAGCATTTTAAAATTTTGTAATTTTCGTTTTTCATTAAATTGTATAAAAAACAATTGTAAATTATTTTTTATTTAAATGCAGCCATGACATAGAGTTCAATTGCGTTCGAAAAAGGAATTCTAATACGTTTCTATTCTATTTGTCGTTGTCGAAAATATGTATTCATTCTCCAGAAAAATTTAAAAAATATTGCTGTTCAACCATTATTGAAAAATTTTTCTATATGTTTTCGATAACTTTTATCTCAAATTCCAATACCGACTATTACAATTAGAAGGCCAAATGCAAATACAAAATATTTTTGTATACCGTTGCCGCACTGAATGAAGTCTGTGACATGGCTGAAATAACTAGCATTAGTTTTTGTTTTAATTTTAGTAAATTAATATTAAAATTTTAAATGTTTTCTTTTTGTTAAAATAATGCATGTTTTTCTATAAAAAAATAAATCCTTTTCTATTAATGTTAAATTATAAAAATTCTTTTAAAATTTATTTGTTTACAATTAAATTGTTTAAGTTTGAATTCTGCGCGCCCTAGCACAGTACTGGATTATGTACTAATTTGCTAGTGTGAATGTCGGTTGCATCAAAGACTATAGCCTGGAGTTTTGTGATTGCAAACAAGCTCCGAAAATTAAGAAAAGTAAATATGCACAATAAACCGAAAACAAAGTTTTATACAAAAAGTAATTTTAAAAAATTTTTTAATAGTTTTTAATTATCTTCAAGTTGTTTATTAATTTTTGTTTTATAATTGTATGAACTTCTGCACTGCACAATACTTGTACGATTTATTCACAAGAAAATCTTATCGACTTAAAAGTCGCATCAAAATGGCAACATTAGTGCCACACCGTCACACAAAAGCATATGCAGGGTTGTTTTTTTGCTAACATCTTATAAAATGCAACCGTGATCGCATGGAGAAAAAAATGTTTATGGATTTTTTCAAAAGATTATGAAGTCGGACAGACTTGTCAAAAAATCTGTCCTACAGAAGCGTTTTTATTAGTACTGCCTGAGGTCTTACGATTAATTTTACAGCACTCAGCTGATATAGAAGCTCCCTTACAATATTTCTCCCAACTTCGTCGATCTATCCATCTTTAGGATATCGTTCGGTTCCAGCAATGATATTTCCGTTTCTACTACATGATTAGTCTCATTCTTAGGACACTGTATCCTCGTCATAGAACCTACACACCGACCATTCAATACTCTAAGGTTATTTCTAGATAATCTGATACAAGACTCTATTCTGACAAAAGTTTCGATTGCTTCATACTTGCATTTCCTGAAACTGTAACTGATCTCTCTTTTGTTAATCATACCACTCTAGGCCACTCATCCTAATACAACGAAGATTTAGAACTAATTAGTAAAATGAAATCTCCACGTGGCTTAACATAAACGGTCCTTATTGTCCCTGTCGAGCTGAAACAATTTACCCATACAGTCTCACACTAGATTCTAAGTTAATTTTATAGAAGCTAAGTAAACATATGCTGGCTTAGCTATCCTGTTTTTTGTATCTTCTTTCCAACGTAAACTGAGCACATCTTGCAACGGCATGAAACTACACTTGTAAAATGCTCGTAAGTCTCCCCATTGACTCCGAATATTCCACTTCTGTATCACTTTCAGTCTTTGACCCATGGCTTCTTCTTTCAATGAAAATGCGGTCATCAAATTTCTCCAATTTGCTCAATGTTACTCTAAATCCAACAACTTGTATGTTTGTCCACAATTTTCTTAAATATTTTCAGCATAAAATATCTTCACTTCGAAGCGGTCTGAATAATTTTAAGCTTTTGGATTGAACACCACTTTCGCTTTTCTCCAGGCTGTTGTTATGTACTCAAGAGTTAGTTTAACTGATTTTGAATTTATTAAACGTTTAATATTTCAAATTCGTAAAAAAATTTAAAATTTTTTAAATTTATAATCTCTAAAATTTATTAATGATATAAAATTAGCTTTCTTTCTAATATTTAAAATTAAATTCAGAAATTTTTTATTTTTACTTGAACATTTTCTCTAAAAACATCTTAATAAAAGAAACAAAATTTGTTCTTAAAAGTAGTTTTTTTAAATTATTGTAGATTTTCTTAACCTTCAATATTATTACCCTGTGATAAGTGTTAAGATGTATGTTTGTATAGATTAATGAATGTATGTATGTAGTTATGTATTTATAATATATGTATATTATTCATTTATTTTATAAAGTCATAAAAATCAAATTTAGTTTTTTAAATTAAAATAATTGATGTAAAATAAAAAATTAAATTATATAAGAAGTTCTGATAACAAAGAAAAATACCGAAAACATTTAAAAGAATAAAAAAAAAACCAAAAAATAAATGTAAATTAAAACAATAGAATAAAATGAAAATGTTTTTGTTTGAGCATTGTTTTCAGAACAGAGCTTATTATTATATTCCAAATAATTTATAAATAGAGAAAAAAAAAATTAAATAAAATTTATAGTATATAAAAATACGAATAGAAACATAACTGGTGAGGGACCTTATAAATTGTTAACAGAAACATGAAGTAAAAACAAACAAATTATAATTAAATTACGAGTATTTTAAATGTTGTATTTTATTATATCTGAAAAAAAAAAAGAAAAACATTGAAGTAAAATAAATATTATATATGTATGTTTTATATACCAGCATAAAAATTTATAAATAAAAGAAAAGAAAAAAAAAGAAAATGTTACAACCCAGCAAAATATTACATGACAAAAATGTAATGAAATCACGGGTTCAACACATGGCAAAGTGGTCCAATACGAGTATACATAGGTTAAGTATTCATGATTCCGAAACTTGTTCTGCTATAAAACAAGTTTTATGCCATTGAATAAGTAAGTGGAAACGTACTATAAATAGAGCCGCTTCTTCATGTGTTGAACCAGTGTTTTCATTACACTTTTATCATGTAGAATTTTGCTAGAATTTTAACAATAAATGTTGGTGTAGACTATAAAGTCTTTGTAATTTTTCTATAATAATAAATATAATACACAGGTCTCTCAAAAATTTTCTACTCTAACTAATCTTAAAATTCAAACATACTCTTTCATAACATCACTACACTCTTTCACCCATTTCAGATAATTTCTTAAAAAATAAAATAAAACGAAAAAACTACAAACAATAACTTTTCAAACCAATGAGAACAATATTTTTAGCAATTATAAAGGTTTCCTTAAAATAAACGAATTTTTTAAATACCAACCAACAATCAATAAAATTGCTTTGTTTTTTAAGCCAAAACTCATGTTTTTTTTAATATGTAATATAAAAAAACAAAAATTGAAAAGAAAAATATTTTCAAAACTAAACTGTGTATAGGTACCTAAAAAAAACATAAAAGTATTAAAATATACATACTTATACAATGTTGTAAAATACTATACATTAGAAAGAATGCCTTTAACCCTAAAAACTAAGTTCTTTTTCGAAGTATTCTAAACTTCGCCTATGGGAGGAACTTATTTATGAATATATTTCTTTCGTTAATTTGTAGTAGTGGCGTCAATTTCGGCTACTTTTTATTACTCAATAGAATTGAATACTTTCAATACTTTTTAATAGGTTTTATTTTTAAGAGAAAACAATTTCATAATGTATTGTGTTTTTAGACAGAATTTTGTTTTAACCGATAAAATTTAAATATTTGATACTCCTTCGAAGAAAAAGTGTAATTCTTAAAGTATTGAGTAGTTACTTTTAAGTATTGAGTGCCCAAAAATTAGTACAAATATTCAATACTCGGTACCCATAACTCAATACTTTGCCAGCACTAATTTGTAGCTCTAAGTTTTCTTGATAGTCCTAGGATATGTACATATGCCATCGATTATTGCCTCAGAACTGTAACTTTACCAGTAAACCTGGTCTCTCGGAACAATACGAAATAGTATATCTTCTCACTACAATAACTTTTCACAATGAGAATCGAATCATAAGCATACGGAATCGACTACTGCAATTTCGTGTTAGTAGTTACACAAGTACGTCATGAAATGAGCAACTTTACTTTACTTTATTCAATTTATAGGAATAATTAAAAGGATAATAAAGCCATCTGTACTTGGCTTTTATAACACAGTCAGCAAGTCAAAACTGGTTGCCTATTAATTGTATATTTGATTGAAAAGAAGAAATAAAAACAAATTAAAGGATATAAACTCAGTACTGTTTAGAGACTTTTCCACTAAAAAATTTACAAAGAAAGTAAAGAAAGAAAAAGTAACAAAAGGAAATCTATTAAGAATTAGTTAAAACACTTGATTGTAAGTTTTAAAATTAATAAATCAACAAATAAGTGAATGAAAATGTGCGATAAAAGAAAGATGGTAGTTAATTTACTTCCAATTAATTGACGTTGATAAGTATTGGAATATATGTATATTTGGATACTATTATTAAATTTTTTAATAAATTTACAAATAAAAACTTTAGAGAACAAATAACGTAGCATGTAACAGGAGAGGACTTTTACTACAAAAAAAATTTTTCCCAAACCTATGATCCACAACAGTCAAATAAGAACATTGATGAATTTAAATGATTTATTTTTTACATATTTGTTTCTCAATCAGCTGTTTTTTATTTACAAACACGTCTTACAAATTTATGCTATAAACACAACAAAGGCTACCGACCATCGACTACAAATTGTCAAAAATAGAATACATGTGTGCATAAATTAAATATAAATTAAAAATAAAATAAAAACTGATGTACATAAATGAAATAAGTAAATGAAAACTAAACAAAAAATGTAAACAAATGATTATTTATTTTCAGTGGTGCAACTCAAATTTTTTTCGCATTTTTAATGCATATATTTCATATATTGCGTTTTTTAAATACCTTTTTCATGCATCTTATTGTATTGGCAGCACTAAACTGTTTATTGTCGCCAAGAAAAATAGAAATTAGCCTAAGTTGGCTACGGGCTACAAAAGTAGTCGTGTGTTCGGTAGTCGTGTAGCCGTTAAAATAATTATTCTCATACGCAGATGACACACGTTCAATGTTTTCTTTCAATTTTTTCACACACACTTCTTGTCAAAATTTGTAGAAATCGCAAGCTGTGACGTAGGCTGCATTCAATTTGATAGCAATTTTATTATTCAATATGCAACACAAAACAAAAAAACTATGACAGTCGTACAAAAAGAAAAAAAAAAGAAGAAGAAGAAAAAATAACATGGCGAATTGATAGTAAATTGAAACACTCGCATGAAAAGCAAATTTGATATCCAGTTCGTTTCAATGTCCAAAAGTGTCAGTGTATTAGTAAAAACGTTTGAATGTATTGAAAATTGAAAACCAGAAATTGAAAGTGTAACCCCCAAGATATGCACACATGCATTCTATTTTTGACAGCTTGTAGTCGATGGTCGGTAGCCTTTGTTGTGTTTATAGCATAACTAGCAAAACTTTGTTCAGTACAAATCTAGTAATTTCTCTTTCATTAAACTTTTTTCTCTTTCCTTAAGCTACGGTCATATAGGAAAAATATTTGATGAAGAAAGTGCAACCACTATTTTATAAAAAATAGATATTTTTATTCTGCGATATATTATATTGAAACCGTATCTTCATTTATAGGAATTAAAATAAGGCCTCAGTTTTAAAAAGCAAATTATTAAAGTTTTTATTAAAACAAAATGTATGTTCATAAAAAGATAATTGTTGGTCCAGACAAGTCTGAGTCAATTAAACAGATAAAGATGGTATAAATATTAAATCTTAACTGAATGCCACAACCAACTTTAGTTGAGTTAATACACAAATTTGTGTCTCTGTCATCAAAAATAGGGCATTTTATTATCTCTAAAATTGTTAAATAAACAATTTGAACCCTTTGAATAGACATGTAGATAGCAAAGAGCTTTGAATCTCTTGTATAGTATTTCATAACATTAAATTCATCTCGAAGCCTTTTAAGAAAAATTACTTTAAACTCTTATAAATAATAAATACCTTAAAACGTCCAAATAAAAAACAAATATTAAGAAAATACACTTTTTTAGCTAATTTTTTAAATATCACTTAATCCTATAAAAGAAAAAAAACAGAAACTTTAAAGGGAAAAACTATAAATTTAAAATTTCTTATATTCTAAAAACAAAAAACAAAAGATACGATACAATAAAATAGTTAAGACCCCCACAAAGAACTGTAGCAATTTAATGTAAATTTAAATAGTAAATAATTTATTTAAATTAAACTATTTATAGAGTTTAAAAAAATATATATATATAAATGTGATTAGATTGGACAATCTCTTTAAATAGAAACAAAATAAAATATTTAATGCAAAACAGAAACCCTCAAAATACTACAAATAATAGGCCCATTTCGCAAAATGTTAAAAACAACAATTTTTATGAAATATTAAAATAAATATTTAAAATATATAATAAAAAAATGCGAGTAATTTAAAGAAACAAGAATACAGCTCACTGTAAGAAAATAAACTCCAATTAAATCGTAAGAAATTACACGAAAAAATAAAAACTTTTCAATAAAAGAAAAAAATCTATTTTTAAATGTGTAAAATATAAAGGAAAAAATAAAAATATTTAAATGTTTTATGCAGTATTATAACAGCAACAGAAAAAAAACAACAACAGCAACAATACATTTCTTTCAATATTTCAATAATCGAATTGATTTTGAAAACAAACAAAAATGAAAAGAAAACAAAATATAAACCACAACAAAAAAATAGCAATAGAGTCTTTTAAAGAACATTAAAATTAATTTAAAAAATAATATTAATAATAGTAATAAAAATCATATTTGTTTTTAATCAAAATTATATTAAACAAAAATATATATACAATATTTCTTCATTAAAATTTAAATATTTGCAAAAAACAAAAACGATAATAAAGAAAACAAAAATATAACATATTGTAAAAAATTAAAAAGGCAATACTTAATTTTGTAAAAAAAAAGCTTACAAATGGTGAGTAGAAATCGTTACAGCTTCAAATAAAAGCTTAAGAAAAACAAAATAGTAAATTATCAGAAAGAAAATTACTGGAAAAATTGACAAATTATTTAGCGTAAAGAAGTTGAACAATTTTTAAATTTTAGATTCGTTGATAGTTGAACAGTTGACTTGCCCTGTAGATTGTAACCGCTGTTAACGACGTAATGTATGCTATGTACTTCTACCTTTAAATGCAATTAATTTATAATATGGTCTTAATCGTCTCTGTTTAAGAAAACAAACAATACCTATAATGAATTTTAAAATAGGAAAAAATAGAAAAGTAAGGACATGTTTTATTAATAAATATCTATATTCAAAATATATCTAAATATATGCAACATACATAGATTTTTATCAAAAACACAGAGGTCGAACGAAACTGAAAGTTTAGAGGATAATATTCCGACAACCAGGTAGAAACAAACAATTACATTTTGTTTCTAAAAGTTTCTACATAATATTCTATTTTTAGAGAAGAAATCAAGATTTAACAAAATAAAATTTAGGGCCGAGGGGCTAAATGGTACGGTAAAAATTAATACGAAGGAAAAAGCCAAGCAAGTATTACACAAATTTTGATCGAAAATCGGTACACCACATAAAAAAAGTATGGCATGCTGAATTATGAAATGAAATTAATTAATAATTTTTGTTTCGTCAGAAACGCTTTTAATTAGATCAAAGTTAACGGCAATGAATATTTTTGGTAATTAAAGAAGAAATGATGTCCGTGAAGGAATAGTACACTAGCCAAACTGAACAATTGTTTTCGACTCCAGCTACGGTAGTCTCATCAGAGTTCTTTGTGTCCTGTGCATATTCAAGACCAAACATCAACTATTTAACTCACACTTTTTTGGAAATCGCATACTGAAATTATATTCTTTCACATGTATGTACATACACTTGTATGAGTTAGTCGAAGTAAAGTCACACAACAGTTTTTATCATATTCTCCTTTTCTTACCATCATTGCTGTTCTTGTAATTGTCATCTTATTTGGATGAAACAGAATTACAATTTTTATTTTGTTTTTGCCCTCTTATTCCATTTAATCCACATTAGTCGGCATCGACGACATGCACAACTGTAGTCGTGGTGGTTAGAGTGCAGCGCTAGAAGATTCTTTAATTACCAAAAATATTCATTGCCGTTAACTTTGATCTAATTAAAAGCGTTTCTGGCGAAACAAAAATTAAATTATAAAAATATTGATCATAACTTTCCCGGGGCTCGAACCTAGAGCCTCAAACACATTAAATTAATTAATAATGTTTTGAATTACCCACAACCTAATTAACTGCTGAATGTTATCCAGACTCCGGTCACACAATGTTGCTGGAGATGTTGGTGGCTTAAAAATTCTATTAAGAGCTAAAATTATGAAATTAAATTATTATTATCATTTTACAATTTTTTATATTTTTGATCTTTGGTAGGCTAGTAGGATTTTGGTAGGTTTTTAAAATTTTTGGTAGGTTTGATCAATAGTCCTTTTCTCGAATACCTTATATTTAAAATAGTACTTAGATACACAAATTTAATCATCTCTGATTGGAATACAGCGATAAAGAGTAACGGTGAGTCAATATTTAATACGGTTGCCATATCTTTAGCTTACACTACATCGACACAAGTTATATTTATTTCCCAAAATACAAACAAGTCACCTAATTTAAAAATGTATATAAATATTTTATGTTTACTTCAACATAAAACACTTTGTACCCACTTATTAAATAACTTAACATACATTTGTATATAAACGCATATGAATGATGAAAAGTTATTTTTTTTCACCCAAAAATCTAATTTATACATACATTCATATGTATATATATCCAATTTGACAGTTTATAAGCGTAAATGCAAATGTATTTTTTGTGACTTATTTTCAAGTATATTAAACGTGGGGAGATGGAATATTATGGAAAATTAAAATTGTACTAACTTTTAAGCATAGATGGGCATTTCATAGCTGAATTGGGCTGAGCGAGTTCACATCATTTTTGCCATTTCAGCATTTTACTGCTAGATTTAGCAGTTTCCTTCGTTAAAAAGCATTTATCTTTTAAAAGTTCTGCTAAATGCTTTTTTTGCAAAATTTGTTTTTGAAAAAAATGTAAATTCGTTATCAAAATTTTATTATTTTTTTTTTTTCTTTGTTACTTTTATTAAATGTTCCTACTTCTACAAGAATTAAAAATTAAAAGCAACAAAAGCCATTTATATTTTTCCTTAATACTACATCTCCACGGGTTCATTTTAATAGTAATTTTCAAATACCGAGTTTAATTTACTACAACTTGTTTTTACCGCAATTTCTAGTGAAGATGTAATCAAAAATATAACAAAATTAGAATATTTTCTAATATAACAAATAGATGTTTTAAATGTTTAAAAACAAAAAATCAAAAATTCCAGATATTTTTTTTTTTTGTCAATACTATGTTCAGTACGTGCTAAGTATTGGAAGCAAAGTCAACTCTGTACATACTCAAAGAATTAACTTTACCCCTGACTTATGTCATGATTTTTCTTCAAATTATCGTTTTTAACAGTTATAAATGTATTAAAAATCATTTGAAAACTAGCAATGTGTTAGAAAATCATACTCAAATTCAAGCGGTGGAAAGGAAGTATAAGATTTAGATGTTAGCTTAATTCGTTATTTTATCTGTCATCATTTATTGTTGTTTTGTTTATAATGCTTGTGACATAAATGCTATAAAAAAGAGTAAGTTTTTAATGTTTGGTTAAAACCTCGAATAGCAAATACTGTGCTTTAGCACTAAATTATTTCAGTTCTGTTTGAGACTCAAATACATTAAATAATTTTTTTTGAATATCTATATTTAGCATTTTACTTTTCTACTGTAGAATATTTTAGCAGAATTTTTTACGGATTTAGCATTCTCTCCTCATCGTTTTCTGGCAATAATCAGGGTTACCTTTGAAAATTTTTAAAAAGGGTCAGAAAAAGGGTATTTGGTAAAAAAAAGGGTCTCAAAAAGGGTATTTGAAAGAAAAAAAGGGTCAACTATTTTTTTAACAAAAAACTCTTTACTTCATTTTTATTATAAAAAAATTAACAATAGGAAAAAAATAGAAATTAAATATTTGTACTTTACATTACATTAAAAAAAATTAAAAAAAATTGTTTTTTACGTACAAAGGAATATATTCTGTATTTTTAAATTAAATTTGCTTTGCAATTTTCAAATTGGGCAAATGTTTAGCAGTTTTAGAGTGCCTTTGTAAGTGACATTTCTGGGTATTTGGGCTTCATTTTTCTATGTCAAACGAATATATCCGAATAATCTACTTCTTTTCCCCTGCTTTTTTTTTTGCAGTAACTGACCCATATGATGATGAGCTAATATCCAAATCGGAGCTAACGTCATGGGGTTGGACTTCTGCATGTTGTTTGATAAAGTTGGCTGCTTATCTTGTGTTTTTAACTTTACAACAAACCTAGCATTTAACAATAAGAAAATTACATAAGAAAATTGGAAAAGAAAAGTACTTAAGTACTTGTCCATGTTGATAAATAATTTATTTTCTTTATAGTGCATTTACACCAAACTCAAATCAACTAATTACCAGATTTCAATTGAAATCTACTCGTTTTTTACTAGATTTCCCATATAAAACAAAATCTACTTCGTTACTTGATTTTGACAAAATCTAGTGTACTATCCTATGCAAATCTGTATATTTTTCTGAGTTGTACTAAAAAATACAAAACTACAGTAAGTCGGGATTTACAATGTAGAAATTGAAAGGCAGACAGTTTTCAAATCTCTTTTGCTCTTGCCTAAAACTTTAACATATAGAATTTAGAAAACAAACAGAATAAGCAAAAACTACAAAAAGTGGAAAAGCAAAAGGAAAAATATCCTGTACGAACATTTGTGTACTACATTCTTCACATTTTCGTCACTATTTCTACAAATTTCGTCTGTCTGTCCATTTCTACATTGTAAATTTCGACTAAAAACTGACAATTGAAAATTGCCTCATAAAACTAAAACGATAATAAATTCAAGACTTTTGAATTATTTTTTATTAACAGCATGTTTCCAGGAGACAATTACAATACCATACAAACAATTGTCACACTAACAATAACGTAACAAATTGGGTTTCTGTAACACTACAGAATATTTTTGTCTGGCTTACGTTATAAAATTTTGCTTTGTCAAAACCAATATTGCCATTACTTTATTTTATATTTTTTGTTTACACTTTTTCTTGTAAAAAATACTATTTTATGTTATAAAATCGTAACCCTATCAGTCAGCTGCTAAAATATTGTCTAAACCCAATTTTTTAGTTAAATTATATTTGTTTGTATATGAAAGCATATGTACATATCGTTAGTCTCAGGTAGAAAACCCCTAACTCAAATAATTTAAAATTTACAGGAGGAGGTAAAAATACAACAGATACTGTAATTATTAATATACAACTTTTTATTAAATGCTGTACTATTGCTTGTCATACCGTTATTTTCAATAATATTGTAAACATTTTTTGTGAGGAGCGGCATAATTCTAAAATGCATTGGATTTACTAAAAAAAAGTGAGTTTTTAGAAAATGCGAGTTAGGGCCTTTCTACCTGAGACCAACGATATGTATCTCTAAATAGTGTTTTGTGAATATAGTGCTTTAATAAACAAATATCTTTTTTAATGTCCTTATCACAAGATATCTCCATTATTTTCAATTATTTTATGAAAAACCATTTTTTTTAATAAAACAAACTTTTAGAGCAAACAAATCAATGACAATGAGTTTTTTCTGATTGTCTATTTTTGTCATTTCATATTGTGTAAGACAATTACTTTTGTTATACAGAAACCAATTCACACACAGAAAAATTTACAGTCTTACGTTGTTTGTGTAAAACAATTACGTTTGTCTTATAGAGCCCCAAAATGATTATTGTTTGTTGTTTTGACAATTTTAAAACAATAATTGTCTCCTGGAAACATGCTGTAAATAATAAGAAAAAATTTTGTTCTATATATTTAATTTTTTATTGAATATTAAATAATAAGAAAAAAATGCTTTTATTTAATAATTTTTTTTATTGTCTTTAATTTTTATGAAAATAAAATCCTGCTAGTTGTCTAAAAATTTCGGTGTAAACATTATAGATTTTCAAATGCACTATTACAAATTTTTCTTCAATTTTAGCTCTTTTTTATAATTTTTTTGTTGTTGTTGTAATTCTAGCCTTTTTAATTATACTTTTTCTTTTTGCACACAACTCTTTCACGTTAAATTTTAAATTTATGTGTTATAATTTTAATAATATACAGGCATGCATATAAAAGCTGTTTACTGTGATATGCTCTGTATACATAAAACTACTTGTTTTGCTAACATTTGATTTATTCACCATCACTAAAATATTCTCCTACATAAGTTATCAAAAAGACTATAAAGTGACACGAATTGCTTGAAAATGATACAAAAGGATAAATTAAAGAAGGGGTCACAAAAAGTGGCAGAGCCTCCAAAAAAGGGTAAAATTGATACTTTCGGGTCACAAGGGTAACGCTGGCAATAATGGTTCTTATATATTCTTACGCTCTTCATTTTGTCCTCTCTTTGCATTTTTTTTTTTGTGTTTGCAAAAGCACTTAAAGAAATGTGTAGTGTTACGAGACAAATGTTTGTTTATGTTTTAAAATTTATTTGTTTAAAGCAGCGCAACAGAATTAGATCTTCAAATTGTAAAAATGTATTAATTCGAAACTGCTATGAAACTCCGAATATGTTAGATTAAATTTAAGACATTTGGGGCGGTTAGTACTACTGAATTTAGCGAACACGAAATAGATTTAGCCGATATGTCTTCATCAGCCGTAATTCATGCACAATGAATTCACACATTTTTTTTTTTTTGTCTTACTAACCCAATTAAAAATGAATTTTGCTCATCTATGCTTTTAAGAGAATTTGAAAACCTTTTTCTGCAGGTTGGCAACCATTGTAAAAACTTGATTTAGTCTATGTCCACACTTGGCGATTCGAGTCGGGCAATTCTTCACCAATTCTCTTTTAAACTTGTCTTCGCGTCCACACTCGACGAGTTTAGTTGCCCACCTTTTTGTTGTTGTTCAGCAACTTTTGTGTTTTCTTTTGCTTGCTTTTTCTTACAATTTGACATTTATGCTGTGTTGCCACAGAAAATACTTACAAATTACACAAAATTTTATAGATTGTCCAAAATATATTCATACCTTAAATACAATGCTTTTTATTTTTGTAATTATTTTAATATGAGAATAAATGTTTGTATATTTATAAATTTCCCTATAGAAGACAAAGCCTTAAAATTATTACTAGAGCAATTTGAACAGCCCAAACAATATTAAAGTATTTTTAGCTGAATACTAGTGCTAATGAAGACTAGGTACTTGAAGTAGTTCGGGAGCACCGCTTAAATTTTGAAGAAGTTTTTATAATGTCTTATGATAAGACATAATTTATCTTAATGTTAGATATAAAATAAGCTGCAAATAATGAAAATCGGTTGATATAAACAAAATATTTTCTTTCAATGTAATATCGTTATGCTTCACAATTAAATTTTCTATTAATGAAAAATAAAAATATTTCTCTTCCCTTGTCTCTTAACAGCTAGATTTTGTATTCAATTATGTGTGTCGATTAAACATTCAAGACTTTTCAACCTATATTTACCATTTTGTCATAAATTGAAAAATAAAAAATAATAAAAAAACAAAATTAAATATAATATATTAAACTATGACGGGTTGTTTACAGCAATCATAGTTTTTCGTTTTATTGTTTTTTGATATATGACTTTAAAATGTCCATTTGAATTCCCAAATATTTTAAGATATTCATCTAAAGGTTTAATTCTATATAAATACATACATAACTGGCCTTTACAACCCTGTGTCAGGATTACGGCCTAGCTTCTCGCAGCTCTCATGTTGTGTGTGTCAATTTTTATCCATGAGTACCGGGACCTACAGTTTAATGTCGACTCCGAACGACAGACTTGAGAAGCTTGTTCATGGCAATTAATTACTCTCAGAGCTTTTGCCAGAAGACTGCTGAGAGGTAGTCGCCGAAAGAAATATTTTTTCATATTTCTTTTTTTTTTGAAGATGTCGGAGCCTGGAGTCGAACCCAGGGTTTTAGTCTTAGTAAGCCAACACACTAACCACTAGACCACGGCGACTATTCTATATATGTATGTATATAATTTACAAAGAAAGAAAAGAAATAAAAGTAAAAAAATAGTAATATATACACACAAAATTTAATTATTAATTTATAGGATATTGTATACGATTGCTGTAAATCATATGAGAAGAGTTTCTAAGTCGTGAAGCAAATATTCCTTTATTCTTTTCGTGAAAATTTAAATTCTTTGTATATATTTAATATCTTGAGGGCGATTATTAAATTCCATACTATCCGTATATTCAATGCGTTGCTTCGTAGTTTCTAACCGATATCTTGCTATCATAAGATTGACATTGTTTCTGGTATTGAATAATATTTGATTTTTATGAAATGAAATTGTATGGTGACCAATATTATGGGTTGACTTAAAAACAAGAAGAATTGAATTAAATTATTATAAATAATTTAATTGAAATAATGGTGAGACAAAATAAAAAAAAAATGTATGGTCTAAAAATATTTAAAGAAAAAGTGTTCTCTTTCATTTGTGTAATTACAAATAAACTGGCAACGCTGCAATTTGCAACACAAGAAAAACCAACGCTGCGATTGTATGAAAAAGACGCGTACACTAAAAAGCGAAAAAAAATATGAAAGGAAATGTCAAATAATCAACTACAAAGACAAAAAACTAATGACGGAATATAAAGAATCGCCGAGAACGGGCAAGTATTTTTCTTCTTTTATTCCCCTCACCGTAATCGTCCACAAACTACAAAAGTTGCCGACTGGAATCGCCAAGTGTGGACATAGACTTAACAACAAGAAGAGAAAACAAAATCTATATAAACGTGTTGAGCTTTTAATATGACGAAGTAGTTGTTTGAAAACGATTAGTAAAATTAGTTGTTTTGTAAAGTGCTAAAGCTGAGGAACGGGAAGAAAGAATAGTAATTTGTTATAAAATTATTTAATTTAAGTACATAAGACTGCAGTTAAGAATTTATTATCGCAGTAAAATGGCCAAATTAGCACCCTGTATAGAGTTAAACAATGGAGAAAGAATGCCAGTGGTTGGTTTGGGCACCTGGCGTTCTTACGAATACGAAGCAGAACATGCTGTTAAAGATGCCATTGATATGGGTTATCGTCACTTTGACACAGCGTATGTTTACGAAAATGAAAACGAAGTGGGTAATGCCATTAAGGCTAAGATCGCCGAGGGTAAGGTGAAAAGAAAGGATCTTTTTGTAGTAACTAAATTGGCTGGCATACACCACGACCCACGTCTGGTAGAGCATGGCTGTCGCAAAAGTTTGAGTAATTTACAATTGGACTATATTGATCTCTACCTTATGCACTGTCCAATAGGAGTAGTTTACCGTGGCGATGAGCTTGTTAATGGCAATGGTGAATTAGATGATGTCGATTACTTAGACACCTGGATAGCGATGGAAAATTTGGTTAGATTGGGTTTAGTGCGAAGCATTGGTCTATCCAATTTTAATGCTGCACAAACTGAACGTATTTTGCAACATTGTAGCATACGACCAGTAGTCAATCAAGTTGAATGCCATCCAGCATTCAACCAGAAAAAACTCATTGAATATTCCCGCGAAAGAAATATTGTTATAACAGCTTATGCTCCTTTAGCTAGACCAAAACCAGAACAGCAATGGCCACCATTTTTGTATGATGGAAAAGTGCAAGAATTAGCCAAACGTTATAAGCGTACACCGGCCCAGATATGTTTAAAATATTTAATACAACTGAGATGTGTTGTCATACCAAAATCAGTTAAACAACATCGCATACAGGAAAATTTTGATTGTTTCGATTTTGAATTATCTCCCGATGATATGAAGCTTATGGATGGCTATGACACTGGTAAACGATTAATTTCTTTCCTTATGATGAAGGAACATAAATATTATCCATTTAATACAGAGTTTTAAATGGCTTAACTTTTAGTTTTAAGAATTTTTTACTGAATTTTTGTATTTATATGAAGTTGACTAATAAAGCATTTTTAATAAATTTGTATGTACGAGAATTATGCCTATCCTTGTTACTTAGTTGTAGAGCTTTGTTAATAAAACTATCTTGAAAAAAAAAATTAAAAGTAATGGCTCATTAATTTTTTCCCGTTCAATTTGCCTAGTTTTTTTTAATATTTGTATAAAAAGAAATAAAAGAAAATTATGTATTAAATTTAAACTTTTAATCAAGCTATAGGTCAATTACTTAATGCAATAATATTTATTTCAGTATTTCGCTACTTCTCTGCATACCTATCTTCTTTAGGAATAATTTATATGAAAAGTTTAAAATAATAAGGTCAACAAAACTTATACAAGAAAATTATATAAAATATTAGTTTTGTAGAAAAGAAATCGCCATAAAGAACAATTTTTAATGATAAATATGATCATTTCCTGATGGTATTATAAAAAAGTTTTCATAGCTTGGTAATAATAAAATATTTTTTACATTAAATGACTATATGTGAATATGTATGTATATATGTATGTAAAATTTTTTGAACTAATGCCATATTTATAGTTACTAGCCTAAGCCCGGGGTGTTTCTCTACATCGACCACTACCATTTGTCCACATATCTCAACTAAATTCAGAAACTAGCTGTAACCGATCTTAAGATACATATACAGAAATAGTTAGTATGTGTGGGAGGTATAATGTCTACTTGTCCGCCCTTTTTCCTACTGATGAGTTTTATTGACTATGAAATCAGTCAAACCCAATCAAAAACTTTAGCTTCTCAAAATGTAAATTCATGGAGTCATTCAGACTAAATTTAGAAACTATAGAAACCGTGTTCAAGATATTAAAACTTACTATTTATTTTGTATGGAAGGTACAATGCCCAGGTCCAATTTTGAAAAAAATACACACCCTATTGGGCTTTCGATGGTAAAAGCAGTCTTTGCTCCAAATTTCAACAAAATCCGTTCAATCATTTAGACGTTAGTGACTGACATACAAAGAGATTTATACATACATACTTAGTATATTTGTATATGGGTTATGCCTGTTAGTGTATACCACCGAGAATGACTAATGAGTTTTGCTCAAATTTTGCTTATTTGATAGTGCGGTTATAATATTCGTCAGTGCGACTATCATTTTGAGGTTGAGTGAAAGTCAATGGCCACATTTGCTTCGACGTTTTGTAAGTTTATCTATAAATTTGTATATTATATTGACTATAAAAAGACCTTTAATGAATAAAGAGTATATTTTTAGTAAATCATAATTCTTCAAAGTTATTTATTAAGCTTTTAATTGATGCATATCTACGAGTATACTAAATAATGTCTTTGTTATATGAAAGCTTTAACATATCCTACAACCAGAATTAAAAGGGTAAAATGAAATGTATTTTGTTTAATAAAGGTGCTCAGAAAGGATATTTAGAATAAAATATTTTAAAATATAAACACTTTTTTTTAACAAAAACCAGCCTTTTTAGTAAAAATAAAATTATCAACAGTAATTTAGCCTGCTAATGCCTCTTACAGCTCCCAAACTATCATATACATATTTTTAAAAGATCTAACTATAAGAGGCATTAGCAGATTAAATGAATACCCAACTCTTTTATATCTTTAAGCAATTTCAAAATATTATCTTCTTTTAACTCTTGGTATATGTAAACAAAATATGCAATTTTTTATTTGTACGAGTAATATTGATTCTTAAAATAATTCTTAGGTGAAATTTGAAATGTGAGTTTAAATTTAATTAATATTAATTATTAGTTATATGACTGGTACTTATTCTCTAAAAAAAGTTGATATGCCTTTTTCTGGATCTGAGAAAAAAAATACTTGATGTAAAATATATATTACAGAATTCAATATTTGCATATCCACACTTCGTAAAACTAATCCTAGAGTATGCATCAGTGGTGTGAAACCAACAACAATATAATATTCATATAACTCAAACTAAACCGGTCCAGAAATAATTCCTCCTTTTTTGTCCTCATCATCTTCATTATTTATTATTCATTATGCAAATATTGCTTTCCCATCATATGACAGAGCTTGTCACCGAAAGAAAGTTTGTTTTTCATATTTCTTTCTTTCAAGACATGTCAAAGCTGGGCTGTGAACTCAGAACTCTTTTTAGTAAACGAACATACTACATACTAGATTATGGAAACCACATTTCCCTTTAATTACAATACTTTCATTCTAATTACGCTAATTTTAACCCGTTTAGAAGAATGTAATTTTAATTTTCTTTTACACTGACAAATGGTGCTTGTGCATATAAATTTGGCAAACATTTGTTTTTTTTTTAATTTAAATAATAAATATATTTCGTTTTATTTTAATTATAAGTTTATTCCGGACTTGCTTGAGATGTATTGCATAGAATTTGTCAAGTAAGCTCTTTAAAAGCCTGTGATAAAATAATAATTTCTGTGACTACGGAAGTAAATCGTTAGAAGGATTGTAATCAATATTATAGGAACTTCGGTTATTGTGGACTAGGGGCTTATTCTACAAACTAGAAGAGATATGACAAGAATGGCTACATTAATGTTTGCCAGGTACAATTTTTCAAATATAATTGCACTGCTGACTCTTCAATCGAGAACTGGTTATTTAAACACGTGCCTGGTAATTTTCAAATTATAGGAGTATAGGTTTGTTATTAGTACTCTAAATGCCACAAAAAACAGCTAGATTTTTTGGGTTCAATTGTTGTGTTTTTATACACAGTTAGCTTTAAAATTAAATTCGAAATTTCGAACTAAAATTTTTCGACGCCACCATATAAAATTTTTGAATTGAAGAATATTTAGACAGCAGATGTACCATGTAACCCATTACAGCATAACGTCCGATAAATCGGACACAAGTAAATTACAAACATTTCCTATTAGAAATAACATTTTTGAAAAATTTTTGCTTTTAAGCTAAACATCAGTTAATATTTTATGTTGGAAATACCGTGTGTACTAAATAAAGCGAACGTGGCATTTCTAATTTGATATTCTTAAAAAAAAATACAAAAAAAAACTGAAATCTTTATGCAGTAATGGGTTAATGAGCACCCAATTTACTTAGTGCCTCCTCCTATTGCAGCCACAATATCGAAAATACAAAAAAATGATTCATGTTTGTATGTATACATATGTATGTATATATGTATATGTATATATTAATTTTTTTTAAACGATGTTTCTAGAAATCTATATAACGTGTAAAAAGCATGTGGAACAGGCATTTCAATAACAAATAGGTCTTAAATTGAAGAAAATAAAAATAAGTACATACATATGTACTAAACATTTTAGTATTCCATTTTGATTTTGTAAAAGTATATAATTTAACAAGAAAACATGCGTCTTTTTAACGACTTTACCGAAAGTTTTGTCGTTTAATAAAAAATTAACGTTATTTTATAAATTTCTAGTCGAGACACAAACCCTCTTTTAAATTAAATATATGCTTTTGGGGTCGAGTATACACATACACATAAGTATAAGAATTCATTATTTAATACTATCATTTCCCCCAGATTTTCACAACACAATTAGTAAACAAGAAAATGTTTACAACAAACACAAAGAAAACAAAATACGCAAAATATAAATAAAAAAAAAATGTGGCTAAAATCTTATAGGGGTGGTTATTTTTCGCTCTACACCGCTCTGTTAATGTCAAACCACAATCAGTTGCTAAAGAAAATTGTGTGAAAAATGTGAAAAATAATTTTTGTTTAAACACTTTACGGTTTTTACTTCCTATATATATAAATTAACAAAAGAAAACTTAATATACTTGCATAAAGATGTATATATACACAAAAAATATATAAAATAATATTGTTATTTATGCAAATGCATATAAAAAAATTTAATTAAATAAAATTAAAATTAAAAGAATTAAATGAAAAACGAAAATGTCTAAACTAAACAAACACATGCCCTTTAAAAAAATGTTATAAAATTTCAATATTTGGAATTAACAAAAGTGTTAAACTTTAAACGACAGCCAATATTTATTTGGTGTTTCTTTGATTATTTTTTTCTTGTTTTCTATATTCTATGTTAACAAATCTAAATCAATGAAAAATATATTATTTTTATAAATAATAATAAAACATATAAAAGATAATAATAATATCTATACAATAAAAAAAATAAAATATATACCAATGTACAAACATACATACATATATGCTTATACATACATGCATATGAATGTATGTGCATACTTATATCAACGCAATACGTCTCCCTCTTTAAAATAAGAAAAAAAAACGTTTTTTAGACTCGCCTACACTGTCACTTACGGGTACCTCTTGCCTTAAGAGAAAATTATTAAAAATTCTTTAAGAAATAACGGTCGGTCGCACGCTCGGTGGACGGTCGTTTTGTAATTTAAATTCAAGTATTTTTGTTTTATATTTTGTGTTTCGTTACAAAAAGAAAAGTTCGTCTTGGACTTGGTATTATTATTCATTCCTATGGTCTATTAAAGAATTTTATTTTTCTTAAGAAAATTGTGTTAATGTTAACGTGTGTGTAGTTCAAGGTCAGTTGTTTTGTTAAAGTACTACTCTTCTTGTTGCATATTGAGCACAAGTGGTGCTTGTGTTAATTGGTGAACCAGCTAAATGGCTGGTGATATGTCCTCAATTGGCTGTGCTGCCCTTAAAAAATCGTCCAAATTAAAATTGGCCAGCGATAAAGATAAAGATAATACCACAATTAATAATGTGGCTGCAAGTAAAGAGAATGGCCATTTGGCCATGAAACCACCAAATGTTCCTCCTCAGAATATGCGTGGCGGTTTGCGTGTTTATAAGATTGTTATATTAGGTGATGGCGGTGTCGGCAAATCGGGTAAATATTTTAAAAGTGTTTTTATCATATTTATTTTTCTTTTCCTTTTGTCTTTCTTTTTTGTTTCTTGTGTTTTCTTTTTTTTCAATCAATGTGGTTTTAGTGAAAAATCAATAAATTTTACGTTATCATTTTAATATTCTTTCAATTTCTTTCTTTTTTATGCTTTTTTAACGTATTTTTCTTTATTTTCTTTGTTATTGTTTTGACGTCTTCTACGTTGGTAATTATGATGTTGATAATGATGACTATAATGGCCGTTTGTTTGGTTATGAATGCCGCCTATTATTGCCGTTATCTGGGCCATATGAATACATATACACCCGTGCTACGCCATTTCTCTTTCTATACGCTGCGTATATAATTGCGCATGCATGTATGTGCATGTTTGTTTGTGTACAAAACAAAAAACAGCTGTTACACTACAATTTGTCAGCCATAATTTTTTGGACTATCATGACCCTACAATTGGTAAGTAAATGACTTCAACTTGACTATCTAGTCCATTATATTGTTATAATTTTTATTAAGAATATGTATCAGAATGTTTAAAAAAAATTTAACCAAATTTCGTGTTCTCTAATTTTAAAGATTATTAAATAGTATAGATAGAGATATTACAATTTTTTTTCTTTTTCTAAATTTCGAACTCTGATAAACAAAATTTTTAATCAAAATGGTTTTTTGTAATCAAAATTATTTTGTGCATATCGATGATCTCATGTAACGTTACAGGATAAGTTAAAAATACTTATGTTTTAGAAACAAAACTGTGACTGTCAAATTTTAATGAAAATTGAGTTGTAGTGTTCAGATTATTTTTTATTTTTGTGTGTTTAAAGTAATAGGGCAAGAGAGAGAGAGAGAGAGTGATGGCTTTCCGCAGTTGATTTTCTAATTCCAAATTTCAATATTGAATTTTTTTATAATGGAGCACTATTTTCTTTAAATATTACAATCATTTTTACATAAACAGTTTTATGCCTGTCCTGAAAATTTAAGTATTTTGAGTTGTGCCCCTTTTGTATTTAGGGTGCGATATTAGGGCTTTTTGCTTAGTTTGCAATTCAAATTAAGTTCTACATTTAAGAAAGCTAAAAACAACAACTATCTATCACCTTTCTATTAAAATATTAAAAATATTACATTTACCTAAAACTTTAAAGGCTTATTTACATACACTCCAGATCTAAACATTATAGAAAATGTGTGGGGTTGGTTATCTCGTAAGGTCTATGAAGGAGGTAGACAATTTGATGACAAGCAGTCACTAATTCAGGCCATTAAGGATGCTTGGAATGAAATTTCGTTGGATTACATCAATTCTCTTTATCTGTCAATGAAAACCCGTATATTTGAAGTTATTAAAAACAAAGGGGGTTGTACCCATTACTAATAGTTCTTTAAGAAAGCAAATAAAGTTATAATAACTTAAAAAACAAGAAAAGCTGTTTTTCATTAAAGTTAGTTAAAGTGCCTTTATTCAAGTGAACCAAAAAAATACCAGATTTTTAGATTTTTTTTATAAATTCCTTAAGAAAAGGTTCCTTAGTTAAGAAACCACCATTGTCATGATTTTGTTTATATCTCAAGATGTCTAGCTTCCATTTCTATTTTAAAATTCTGGAATCGGTTAAAAATTGCAAAAGATACCGGCTCCTGAATATGGGATTTTTTGTGCCTTTAAATAAGTGAACCGGAGTGTAATTCTTTGGTGAATTCTAATCTTAACTTTATATTATTCTTAAAAGTGTGCGACTTCCTATGTCTGTTCTTATTGAAAAATCCCGCACCTTTTAGCATTTTTTTATTATTCGGGAAGTAATACATAGTGGCCATTACAATCCTGTTTCAGGGTTACGGTCTAGCTTCTCGCAGCATCCATGTTGTGTGTGTTAATTTTTATCCATGAGAACCGGGTCCTTCAGGTATTCGCCGAACGAAAAATATTTTTTTTTTTTCATATTTCTTTTTTTTTAAGATGTCTGAGCTGGGGTTTGAACCCGAAACTCTTATCTTAGTAGGCCAACCCACTAACCACTAGACCACGGCTATGTAGCTAATTTTTAATATTACGAACTAGATATTCCCTGCTTATCTTTATTTGTAGATCATATGATTAAGTAAATTAGAAGAAATAAGAAAAACAAACTTTTATCTATCTATAACAGAGGATTCATATCAGCAGCAGGCAGTTATTGATGGCGAAGCAGCTTTATTAGATATATTGGATACAGCAGGTCAAGTTGAATTTACTGCGATGCGAGATCAATACATGAGATGTGGCGAGGGTTTCATAATCTGCTACTCTGTAATTGATCGTCATAGCTATGAAGAGGCTTCCGAATATCGTAAATTAATACAAAGAGTACGTTTGACAGAAGATATACCGGTAGTGTTAATAGCCAATAAAAGTGATTTAGAATCACTAAGGAAGGTAAGTCATTTATTGAAAAAAGAGAACAAATACCTAAAGAACTTTAAAAAAATTAAATTTTTCTTTTAGGTAACCACCGAAGAAGGACGCAATTTAGCCAATCAATTTGGTTGTCCATTTTTTGAAACCTCGGCTGCTTTACGTTTATATATCGATGAAGCGTTTTATGCTTTAGTACGTGAAATACGCCGTAAAGAAAAACAAAAGGCTTTGGGTAATGGTACCAGTTCTGAGAAATTACATTCAAGACGACGTAGTCGTTGGTGGCGTATACGTTCTATATTTGCTTTAGTATTTCGGCGTAGACGTAATTTAAATTAAAAATTCTATAAAAACAACAACAATAACAACAATATTTGCAATTTAGTATTTCTTTTCATTAAGAATTTTAATTTGGGAACTTCGTTTTAGTTTTTAAGGAAAATAAAAAAAAGTAAATAATTGCATAATTCACTAAAATCCCCAGCAAAATATTACAGGACAAAAATATAATGAAATCATGTTGCAAGACATGGTGGATTGGTTTAATTTAGAAGAAACATACATGTTAATGCACAAACAAATCATGTTTTGATGAAAACAATTTTCAATCGTTTTCCTTGTGATTTTTCATGACTTTAAAAAATAACGAATTTATTGGAATTTAAAAATTCAATTCTTGCATGATATAGAAGTTGTGAAAATTACATTCTTTTAAAACCACTTACAATTATTTTGTATACTAAATAATTCTTAAACTTGATTTTGATATAAAAATTAATTCAAAATCATATTTTTCTGTTATTACCTATAGAACTGTTTAAATTTAGGTTTCTTCTTTTAATAGGTTATTTATATAATGATTTACAAGGAAATAGAAAGAGCTAACCACTTTTGTAAATTATAAAATATTTTTCAAACTATTTATTAAACAAACAAAAAAAAACTATTCTATACTAAGCATTGCATTTGGTAAAACATCTACTGCCATATTTATAAACAATATTAAAGGCTTATGAGGTAAGGTGCATAATTGGCAAACTACTATGCAATGGTCAATAAACCTATAATATTTTTTATCAAGACGGCAGTTAACATTTAAAACTCACGTTATAAAAAAAAATAATTAAACAAAAAACAAAAAATCAATTTAAAAGTTTTAAATTAAAAATACTTTTTGTGACACCTAAAATCATGAAATTTATATGTTCCATACAAAATAAAATACATACACATACATAGTTTTTATCTCATAATATTTATCAGAAAGAAAAACATAATTTATAAATAATGTTGAGTAGTTAATATTGTATTTACATTAAAAAAAAAACAAAAACAAAAAAAAAATCAACAAAAATAAAGAAATATTAACTGTTCTATTCATAAAATATATTACAGATTTATTAAGAACTTATTTGACAAGAATTGCATAGAAATTTGTCAAATAAGCATTTAATAAACGTACAATATTTTTTATTAATACGATGGTAATACTTTGAAAACAAAAATGAATTTATTAAAGAGTTGATATTCAAGTATAATATGGTAAAATTAAAAAAAATATGATTTCAATCATTTTCAAACTAAATATGAAAATAAATGCAAAACAATAAACAAATAAGTAAATATTTTTAAGTTTAAAAGAAAAATATCAACTATAAAATATTGTTTTACAAGGTCCAAGCAAAATAATTGAAAATACTTAACGAATTATTATTATTATTTATGTACATACACGTACATGCATAAATACATACTAACATACATACATATAATACATATGTAGTATATGCTAAAGACAAATTACAATAATTTATTTATACTCGTTCATACAAACATATAAATACTCGTAATGTTATACTTGATTTATTTAAGCTACGTACCGATTTATCAAATATTTGATGAAAAAAAAAACGTAACTCCACTATTTGATGGAAATATTTTATAAACAAATTTTGTTTTGTTGAAACATTTTTTAAAGAATTATTGAAATGTCGTATTCATAAAAAATGGTATAGTTTTATTAAGGGTTAATTTGACAAATTTTCCATAGGAAATTGTCAAATAATCAAAATAATAAACGTTTTTTATTTTTTATAATCATTCAAGGGTGAAGATATAACATTGACCTTTGAATGATCGATTCACAGCAATTTGCCTCATTCCTAAGGCGAAAAAATTAAATATACTATATGTACATATATACTATGTATATACTGTTCTTTCCACAAAAATTCCAATACAATGGACAGCTTTAGTAGGTTTTACCCCGAGTATTGGTCTCAATAGAAAAAAAAATATAAAAAAGCAGCAGCAAACAGTAAGCAAAATAAATGTTTCAGTAAAACATTGGTTTTTTCCAACAAATATTTGACAAATGTGAACATACATTTAGTTATTAAAAAATAATTTTGTTATTTATTTTATAAATAATTTAAAACAAAAAAGCAGAACACACAAGAAAATCAATAATTAAATATGTATTAAGAATATAAGCAAATTTACACAAAATCCTAAATATCCTTTCCTTCAACATAACCATAGAAAGATGACAGTGCTGTTCCCAACCTTTGCAATTTTTTTTAATACAAAACTAAATTCCGTTTTTTTTTCTAATTAAAAAATTGAAAAGAACCATCACTATTTTTAATTAATTGCGCAATGAACGCACTATGGTCCCAAATCAATTTTTTTTTTTTGGCACAAATTAAAATATTTATGTCAGAGCTTTTAATTTCCATACATTTAATCTCCGTGGTATATGAATAATTTAAAAAAAAAAATGTTAATAAAATAAAAAAAAGAAATATCAAAAGGCTGTGGTTCGAAATCGCAGTTCAGAGAGTGAACAAAGTGGTTACTGTTGTTGGGTGAACTTTTAGTTAACTCAAGTCCAGACCCGGAAGTGAGGAAAGTATACTACATGCACATACATATGTATTTAATATTCATATATAAGAATATACATACATATGTATATTTTAATATATTACAAGTGTGCTACCGAAATCGAGTTAAATTGTAATCGATTAAATTTGAAATCTAGTTTATATCCGATTTTGAGTAATTGCTTAATTTTAAACCCCATTTACATGGGGTACATGACTGTTAAATAAAAAGTCCATTACTTAAACCACAGTTTAATTTATATTAACAAGTATAAGTAAATACTTCTTAGATGAAGACTAGTAATTTAACTTTGTATTGTATTTTAGATACATAGATATCGTCATATTAAAATGCAAACGGACGTAACTACACAAAATTTCTAAATTGAGTTTTTTTTATTAATTATTGTTCGTTTTATCAAAATACATGATCGTGCAAAATTTTAGATTCCTACGATCAAAAATGGCAATTTTATTAACGAAATTCAAACGAACGAAACTACAAGTGAAAACCTACCATACAAACTCTTTTGTTGTATATAGGGATGCTAATTCTTACATCTCGATCCTGAAAATTATGATTTTGTAGTTACGTCCGTTTGCATTTAATATGACGATATTTATGTATATTGTTATTTCTTTTATATTAAAAAAATAATAAATAAATTGTTTTTCATAGAACAAAGCACAAAACTTAAACGTCCTATAACCATAAAAAAAATTCCTAATTATTAAAATTTAACAAAACTTAAATAAAAATAGAATTTATTTACATATGTATGTACATACATACATATGTTTATATGTAATTATTGTTAAAAATTATTTAGAAACACTAATAAAATAGTTAGATTTTTTGTAAAAAAAAAACAATAATTTTTATGAATTTATTTAAATTAAATCTCTCACTAAAATCCAAAAGGCCTTTTTAAACTTTCAATATTGAACGAAATATTAATATTAATGGCATTTCTACAAAAATTATGATGTCCCTCATTTTCCCTCCATAACAACAGCTAATAAATACACCAAAAACACAATATATGCCATTATTTTAAGCACAAACGTAAATGATTTCTGTTATCGATTGCAAACAAATGAGCCCAAATAGTTTTCTATTGTTATCCCTTATTTAAATTATTTTTAAGCACAACTTTTTGTTATTTTTATTTAAAATACATACTCTTAACAAAGTTCCTTTTATGATTTGCTCGCTTTATTAAGCAAATTAATTAATACTCATTACAAACGTAGTACATGTGTACTTACATATGTTTTATTTTTCTATTATTGATATTCTATATAAATTTGTTAAATAATAATAAATTATGTTAATTTTTATTTAATATTAAAAATAAATTCACTAATAAATTATAAAAAATATGATATATTATATATAAAGAAGAAAAGTAAAAGAAAAAGACACAAAGTAACAAATTTTGCAATAATTATTAGAATTTATTAATAAAATAGTAAAAATTGTTTATTATATTTAAAACATTAAAAATACATAAAAATAATAATTCAATTGCATAAACCATACATGCAATGTAAAAAAGAAAAAAAAAAAGATTTAATGTTAGAAAAATCCCTTAAATACAAAAAGAAATATTTAAAATAAATCTCAAACTGTATTGAATGTAAAACGTTAAAAAATATCAAAAAATAAAATACATATATTGAAAATAAAATTTAGCTAAAAACAAACAAATATAATTATTTTTTTTAATTTATGTCTTATAAATTGAGTTGACATAAAACCATTGCCAGTGAAATTTTTATCACATATGTATATTACATTTATGATTTGACACAAATGACAATGTAAGTACTCCCCCATCCAAAGGTTGTATTAATAGCACTAACTAAATAAACTCCCTAAAAAATACATTTCAAATAAGTTTTATTTGTTTATAACAAATGGTATTGAATCAGGCCCAATTAATTTCCATAACGATTAGTAATCAACTAGCTAACCCTGTGCATGATATATAATGAATGAAGTTTAACCGTTCTCAAGATATATAAAAATCAATATTTAGTTTATATGGGAGGTACCACGCCCACTTGTCCAATTCCGCTCACTTTCTGACTGATGATTTGCCTGAAGAATTAAGTCGTTCAGACCAATTTTAAAAACTTATGCTTTAACTGCTCTCAAGATATACAAAAATATTTTTGGCAATGCTGCAAGTTCTTTAATACATGGAAATATTTACATTCCAATGCGCAACATCTCTTAAATTTACTATTTTGTGAGTGTTCATTATAGTTTTGGCAAGAAGTTTTTTTTTTATTTTGTAGAATTTCTTATTTTAATGCATATTTATTGCAGTTTTACATACGTTTAGAGTTTTAGCAATTTTTAATAATTACCTTAATAAACAAAATGTTTTTGTGTTCATAAATGTTCATTTATGAGGTACGACCTGTAGATCAACCTAGCTAGGGTGTCTGTAGTATTTCCCCTAGTTCCGTCGCTTTGACAAACTTCAAAATGTACTCTGATGGCTGGATCGCCTTGTTACAGAATTTTCACATATCGCTCGAAGCGAGTTCTATCCTATTTAAATGTTCATTGAGTCTGCAGTGGACGGTCAAAAGACCCGTTACAATCCTCTGGTTGTCCCTAGAGAACCTAATGCAAAAATCAAATCTCCTTCTATTATAGTTATGCGCCACCTTAGTGAAAACTTTTACAAAAGGGTACAAATATTTGAGTACGCAAACAGATCCAACATAAGTATCATTGAAGATCATCCTTTAAAGGAAAAGAAAAGCAAAGCATGTTCCTTTCCTTGATTTGATTAAAAGGTCTATTATGGATGACAATCGAACTTGAGTTGCGGTGCCAGTTGCCCAAATGGTATTACAAATGGCAACTCAGTTGCTAAATGGTGAGTATATGTACCTAATAAGTACTTGCAACTGCATATTTGTAGTTATTGTGTAGGTATTTTATGTCTTAATGCGCCAAAATTGAAAAACTAACGGCCGTATGCATAATGAAAAGTTAGCAAGTCGGATAAAAAACTGGCAGGTTCATCACCCGCCATAGACTGATATTATTGATACTTTCCATACCTTCTGTTAGATAACAAGTCAAAGACTCGAAATAATTAAAGTACTTGTACGTTTGAGTAAGCATTTCCACATATAGGAATGGCAAACTTAGCCACTGTGTACAACGACCTGCTAATTTTTTATTATAAATAATGCTATAAGTATATTTTTTTATTTCATTTGTGAAATTAAACCATTCCCAGATGAAAATGGTTGCCGTAGGCTTT
Organism: Metopia argyrocephala; assembly: GCA_963576795.1. Lineage (NCBI taxonomy): Eukaryota > Metazoa > Arthropoda > Insecta > Diptera > Sarcophagidae > Metopia > Metopia argyrocephala. The sequence goes on along the minus strand of OY756208.1, from coordinate 203,358,658 downwards.
GTGAAAATTACCTTCTACATAAAACCTTAAAGCCGCACAAACTTTTTAAACTGGCGGTATTGCAGTAGACCAATTTTTTCTGCTGTCTTTATATAAAATCTCTAGTATGTGGGTGACAGCATCTTAAGAAGACGTAAATATTCCTTAAAGCTATATGATGTAAATACACATACAAAAGTGTATTATTAACTATCCATACTTTAAACAAACTAGACATTTCTATACTTACAGTGCAGGCAGTAATTCTAGTGAATTATAATAGTCACCTAAACGCCGCCTAATAGATGTTACCTTTATTTCTTCTTCGTTGCCATCAAAAAAAGATCCACCGAGCTCATCATAATTAAAGTTTATTTATATTTTAATTTTCAAAATATTCACCCACAAAAATCAACCCAATTTTTTGCTTTTTCATACTAGTTGCCTATATGTCTAAATGGCAATTCTAAGCAGTTGTCGTATATAGTATTCATTTTTAATACAGTTGCGTTGCCATACTTAATCGACCCATACATTTTTTCATTGGTCATGTTTAGGGAAACGAACTCAATTCTTGTAATGTTTAAAAAAAATCGTTAATAAAGCAAATGTTCTAGAATAACACTTTTCCTGCAGAAGAGAAAATGCCATAACGTCTAGTTTCTATCTCATTGTTTTTTTTTTTAACGAAAACACTTTCATATTTTTTAAAGTTTTTTTATTTAAGTTTTTATCGTTTTTTTTTATATTTTATTTTTTGTTTTTTTTTTATTATATAATATGTATGTATTAGTAAAATATTTTTTTTATATTGTAAGGATTATTACGCATAAAGCATAATATACAAAAAAATGTTTTTTACGACTTTTTTTAATATTTATGTTTTTTTCTTTTAAATTAAAATTAAAACGAACACCAACTTCATAACACTGATGACAAAGATAAACAAAATTTTAAACTAAAAAAAATTTATAATTTAGAAAGGCAATAATTAAAAAACATAGTATATGCATAAAAGAAATCTAAATTAAAGACAAAAATTAAATAAGAAAGATCTATAGAAGTGATACACAAAGGCAAATATGTTGATTGTTTATATAAACCTAAAAAGTAAAAACGGCACAATGAAGTGTAGTAATTTATAAAAATTTATATAAAAAAGCTTTAATATTTTACTCTTTTTAAGTTAAATTGTGTTATTTTATATTTATAGTGTTTTTCTTTTGTTTGAGGTGTTAAGTTTTAATTTTTTTAGTATATATTTTTTATACAAATATTTGTTTTTTTTTTTTGAAGAAAATGTATTTTTGTGATTTTTTTTTTACTTCTTAAATTTTTGTCCTTTTTTTATTTTACTTGATTAAGAAAAAATATGAATGCATTATTTGTGGTAATTGTTGTAAGTTTTGTTTTATAATAAATTGGCGGTTTATATATACATATATATATAAATATATATACATACATATATATTATATTTTAAAAAAATATCAGTTATTTTGTATAGTTATTTTAATTTTATTTATCATGGAGAAACTTTTATAGGATTTTAGACACATACATATGTAATTTTGTTTCTGTTTTCACTTTTGTTTTTTCTTTATTTAATACGTTTAAATAATATTTATAAATTGAGAGTAAATTTAAACAAGGCAAACAAGTAATATTTTTAAATTGTATGAAATAGGTGGATAATAAAAATAAAAATCAATTTATTTTTATTCTTGAAAAAGGTTACAAAACTTTATTACTTGTTTCCTGCCTTTAGTTGATATAATTTATTAATGAATAACGTAAAAATAAAAAAACGAAAATATAACGAAGCTGTTTTAATATTATATATGTATATATAAATGTTGTGTTGGTATTTGTATTACTTAATTGCTGGTTGATCTCTTGTTATTACATGTTGGAATAAAAAAAAATATTTTTTGGAGTTGAGTGTTATGTACTTCATTTCTAAACTATTAATACAAATGTTTATATTCTTTAAAACCTCTTACGTTTTTTGTAAAAAAAATAAAACTTTGTTTAAAATAAAAGCAAAAAATCTATTATAAATTTTGGAATCACAAAAAAATGTACAAGAACATAGACGTAAAGGAACGGTTTGCATAAAAAAGAAAAACAAATAAAATGCGTAACAAAATCTCCTTCAAAAGAGGGCTTTTCTTTGTTTTGTTTTTTTTTTAATATAATTTATATGTGTGCTGTTTAATTATTTTGTTGTGTATAACTTTCTTTTTGTTGCTGATTTTTGTTTTGTTTGTGATAGAAGTAAAATTCTGTTGATGTTGTAGTTGGTTTTGTTGTTGTTTGATAGTTGAAAAATTGAACTCTTTTAGAGCAAATGGCATTTGGTCCTCTTCCTCTTTTTAACTTGCAATGCAGCTCTAGTAGCTGTTTCAAATACTTCTCTAACACCCTCCTTGGACTTGGCTGAACATTCCAAATAGGCAAAGGCATTAATTTTTTCAGCCATAGCACGACCCTCTTGTGGCTTGACTGGTTCCTGCTTCATTTTTGAAAGATCCTAACATTGAAAAAGTAATAATAAATAATTTAAAAATACAAGAGAATGTAAAATTCATTTTGAGTACTAACCCGTATAGTATTAGGATCATTTCTCAAATCCTTTTTGTTACCCACCAAAATTATGGGAACATTTGGACAAAAGTGTTTAACCTAAAAGAATAAAAAATTAATAAGAAAGTCCCTTTTATAAAAATTTTTAGAAATTACCTCTGGTGTCCATTTCTCAGGAATATTTTCTAAAGAATCTGGAGAATCTACTGAGAAACACATTAAAATAACATCTGTATCTGGATAACTGAGTGGTCGAAGTCTATCATAATCTTCTTGACCAGCTGTATCCCATAAGGCCAACTCAACCTAAAAGTAGTGAAAGATACGCAACGAAAAATACAATTAATAAAACAACAATGTAACATTAGGATGTTTTTGGAACATAAAAATAATTTATTAATATAAAAATAGTTATTATACAATTAAATAAACAAAAAATATAAAAAACACGATAAGAAAATAATAAAAATCAATACTTAGAACCGAGTTCTATGATACTAAATATGCATACTTGTACATGCATATGTATATTGTATATACATACATATGTTTGTATACACATGTTTAATAAAAATAATACAACCTATACAAAAGGTAAAATAAAAAACAATTTGTTTTGTTTTCTGGCTTATTGGCAGTTATAAAGGAAATACCATGATTATTAATCATCGCTGAAGCAGTCAAAGTTATTCATATTTCTTGCTATTATCTAAGAAGAAAACAATGGCGAAAGCAAAGTAAACTGTAAATAAGCTACTCTCGAGGTGTAGTACTACACATTCAATACATACAAACAATATCATTAGAAAAAGTAATCTAATAAAGAAATTAAAACTCTCTTTTTAAAATAACAACGGAAAATTGTTTACACGGCTAAAGAAGGCACGAACGTAAATTAATGACCTATAGAAAGACAGCATATATTACAAAAAAAAAATATATAAAAATGCGTTTGCAACAGATATTAGAGACAAAATAAAATTATTTGCACGAATTAGCTTAAAATTTTGATAATAAAAGAAATCAGGTTAAAGGAATAGAGAAAATATCTGACTTATGTATGTATATCACATTTTAAAATTATAGCACTTGTCCAATTTTACGATGACAAAAGAAAATCCCAACGAACAAAATCACGGTGAAATACAATTATGTATTTCGAATTTCTTTTGTAAATCTAATAAGGAGAAATCGCTTAGCAAGCGACCGAAAGCATTCTTTCGTCATAGTTAAATTAGGCTAAATGTTAAATGTTTCAATTAAGGTGAAATATGCAATATCTTAACATAAATGTTCTTTGATTAACATGTGTTTATGCGAGAATTTTAAAAAAAATTGTTTATCAATACAACAAACAATTATTAACCAATGCAAGTTCCTTTTCCAATTTCCATGGCTTTAGTTGGGTTTGAGAATGCCTTTAAAATAAATTCATTTCATATACTGCAGGAAAGCACAATCTTGTTAAACAACTTCATTTTTCTGTTTTTATTTGCTTTACTATAAGTTTGGTAGATATTGACGAAATTGACTGCAATAATTTAACAAAAAATATTTTTTAAACCTTTAATTATACATGTTCAGTTGTCTCGGAACTGGCAATCATCATTTATGTGATGCATTGCTGCATCAATTGATATACTTATGTATACAACTTTCATATGGTGCATCTACATAAAGTTTATGTGATACATCGTACTTAAAACATTCATGTTAAATCATTTTAAAAAATATATACAGATATATACAAATTTAAAAAATATCAAGTGTATTTAAGAAATTTAATAATCGAAATAAAAGATAAAGTATGAGGTCATATTTTACTTAAACACACATGCACATATACATATGTACATATAACTAAATAGTATCTGTGCGAAAAAAAAATTAGGGTTAGATTGCGGTAAAGTTTACAATAAAAAATATTTTTGTAGAATTACAAAGCCTATTGAAACGATTTAAATAAACATCTATTTTTAAAGAATTAATCATGTTTTTTAACGAAAAAAAAAGCCGGCATTATCAGTAACCCTTGAAATAAATCAATGTTCTACACTTCTACTTCTACTCTTTTCTTTTACTTCCGTCAAAAGCTCTCATTAAACAAAGTATGTAAGCATGTACATATATAAAAAAAAGATCAACAAATTAGCTGTTTGTCGTTTACGAAAGTGGAGAAAATCTAGAGGGGGTTTATATTTATTTTTTTTTTTTTTTTTTTTTTTGTTTCTGCAGTTTGTTTGGTTTTTGATGAAGTAAAAAAAAAGAAAAACAATTTTTGAAAACTCCTTTAATTGTGAAAAAAAATATTTGCACATACATACATACAAATATTACATAGTAAGTGTGCATGTGCTTGTACACATAAATACAAAGAAATAATAATTGCTTAAAGTGCATCACACCATCTTTTGTGATTTTTTTCTTTGCTATTTTAAATTGTAAATAATTTTTAATATATTTACATATTCATAGTATGTATTACATATAGTATGTCTTAAAAAATAATCTCGCAAAAATGTATGTTTTTCTCTCTAACAATATGATAAAAGGGGATTTTTGTTAAGTAGTAGTAGTAATAGCAATCTCTCGGTTCATAATTTATTTTAATTTTAATGTCTAGTTAAACAACCGCATTTATATAAAGTTGTCTGCGCATTTCTTTTTTGTGTGTTGTGTTGTGGTAGTTGTTTAATTTTTATTATTTCGTTTTATTTTCTTTGTACATTTTTGTGTGTTTATTTTAATTAAACTGCTTTCATATGGGATGGATGAGTTTTGATGACGATATTTAAGCTATAAACATAGTATTCACCTCTCTCTCTTTCATTGATTTTTTTCTTTCGTATGATTGTCTCTTCTGCACGTTAATTTTAATGTTTTATATACATGCATACATATATGTATGCATATACTTATATCCATTAATTCAATGTTTACCTTTTTCTAAATTTTATTTCTAATTTTGTTATATTAGAATGTTTACCAACAAAAGCAGATGATAGAAAAAACAAATACAATCACCACAGAGTTTTTTATAATTTGTTTATTGAGGAACCATTATGAATCTGCGATTTATTGTGAAATCAATCTAAAAACTTGAGTTTAGCTTTTTTTGTTATAATGAAAATGACTTCATACCCATCAAAATATTACATGACAAATATGTAATGAAATCACGGGTTCAACACTCGATGAAATGGTTTAAATTATGTATTTGAAACATGCCATTGGAGGTCATGTTTTACGCCAAAATTTTGTGAAATTTGATCAATGCACAATGCATGATGTTTGAATACTATTGTAAATCACCTGATTTAATTGCTTGTTTTTTTCCAAGCTAATTTAAATATGTAAGTGCAAAAAATCATTGCTGTAAGATAGTCTTTGAATTTACTTTGAGAGAAATGTTTTCGATGGGAAGACATTAAGACACCATTTGGTGACCACAAATATCGATTTATTAAAATTAAAATTTGTACTCCAAAGTCGACAATTTTTCATGCGAAAACAGGTAGTCACTACATTATGCTGACAACCCAACTATACCAGATACATTTTACGTGTGATTTGTATACGACCGGCAGTGGTCGAAAAAGGCAAAAGCAGATGCAGTGACCATACGCCCGAAATAAATTAAAAATTTTAATGTCGTATAGACACCGACCTTACGAATAGTTAATTTGATTTTGTAAAACTTGGTCTTTGTTTTTTTATTATAATTTAAAGTTTTCATGGGGTTAAAAAGAACATTCAATACATACATACTTGCTAGGCAAAGAGAAGCAGTTTTAAATACGGTGAATAATAAAAAGATACATAGATTGATTTTAATGCAACGACATTATTATTCTTTTAATTTTATTATATTTTCATCGGCTTTCAATAAGTTTCCGTCAAAAAGTAAACTTTGCATTTGTAAATTTGAGTAATATGCGTTTTTGTCATCATACATATATTGGGTGATCGATCTATCAATTTAAATTTGAACCAACACTTATTCCGAACCTGAAAATATTTATGTCATTCTATTCTGTTACAATGTTTAGTATGTTACCTCCACTGAACGAAATGAATCGATTAACACTTGAACAACATTGGGATTTATTAGAAACTTACTTCCAAAACAAAGACAATTGATCACAAATTGTACGAAAATTAAAAAAAAAATCATCCTTTCGGATAAAGCTCATTTTCATCTTGGTGGGTGCGTGAAGTTAGGCCGTAAGACTGAGACAGAGTTGTAGGCCAATTATTTATGTATGTAGGGTTACGTTAATAAACAAATTTCAGTTATTTGGGGCACCCATTAAATTAAGAATGAATTATTATAATATCCCCCAAGATAAAACTGAGAACAAAAAAAAAAGTCCAATTTTGTTAGAATTTCCCCGTATACAGTGAAAATAGTGTACGTAGTTTAGCTACGTCTATTAAAAATATTCGTTTATAATTTATGTACATATATAGGTGTAAAATTTTAAATAAAGTTTTTATGTAATATGTATGATTTCGTGGTCACTGAGATAATTCTTCTAGCATAATTAAATTACTTTATATTAGAACTAAAATATTACCTGTTTGCCATCAACTTCAATATCGGCTACATAGTTCTCAAATACAGTGGGCACATAAACTTCAGGAAATTGATCTTTACTAAAGACAATCAATAAACAAGTCTTACCACAGGCACCATCGCCTACAATGACCAATTTTTTGCGAATCGTCGTCATTGATTCTGAAAATATATGTGAACAATAAATATATTATAATTTTGTTAATAATTCAATACAATTATTAATGAAAATGTTAAAATAAATAAAACCCACTAGAAGAAGAACATGAAGAAAATACAAAAGACATTTCTTTGCCTTCGTTTGGTTGTTCAATTTCTCTTGTACTTTTTCTTTTTCAATTTTATTTCTACAGTGTAGTTGTAAAACTGTTTTTTTGCTGTCGTATGGCAACTTTATGGAAGATTTTAACTGTTATATTAGTTACGTGTTATTGTTTATTATTCCTAGAAATAAATTAGTTTAGCATATTGAATAAAATAAAACCCCAAAAAACATTGAATTAACTAATTGTTTTACAATATTATTTTAAATATATGCTGCTGCCGATGTTAACAAAACTGTCTGCATTATCGTTTTCGTTTTTTGCTTTCTCTTTTATTCCGTTTGTGAGTTTTTATTTGTATGACATAAACTTGAGATTGACGTATTACTATATTATTTGGACTTTTTTACGTTTGAAATATTCTTGGTAAATTTTCTAATTATAATTTTTTTTTTTAAAACACACTATGCACGACTGTCCAACCGAACATCTAATTATCCATTAAGTAGTAATAAACAAAAACGAATCACCCAATAACACAATATTCACGATCTCAGTATTATGGATTGTGTTAAACAAAATTTTTCGTTTCTTTTATATTTTTGGGTTTTTATTTTTTCTTTCTTTTTTGCATTGTATTTTGTTCATTGTTTTTCATCTCTTTTTGTTTTGTAATTTAAAAAAACGTAAAACACTTTCAGTTTTACTTGCATGTACATATGTATTTATTAATTTTATAAATAACTTTAAAAATAACTTCAGTAAAAATTATCACTCTAAAAATTAGCATAAAGTACGCAACACCCTGTGTACAACATTGCTCTTCTTTTTGCACACCCCAAACCCCTTTTCCAGAAATCTAATGAAAATAAAAAAACAACAATACAACCATATGCATACATTCCACTTTAGTAATCATTAATTTCTTCTTCACCAATTGTTTTTGGTTTATTTCTTATAAAGAACACACACACACACACGCACACTAAAACATAATTACACTCCAAATACAAAAAAATTATTCATCAGATTTCTTTTTCTTAAATTTGTTAAACAAATATTCTTGTGAACTACACTTTAAAAAATAACATACAGATATTTTAATGAATTTAGTATTTTTAAACATTGTTTAACTAAATCATTTATCCATAACTCCATAATACTAATATTCTTCGGTGTACCTACATTTTTGTTTGATTTTCTTTCGTAAAAACGAAGAAAAGTAATCTGCTTTACACGAGATTTTTTATTAATCTAAATTCTGTTAGATTTTATTCTATTTTACTTTTGGTTTTTAACTAAAACACTTTTTATTTCTGGTTTTAAAATAAATTAAATATTTCTAAGATTTTCTTCTTTCATGCAAAAGTCTACTGAAAAATTATGATGACAACGCCTTGACGTCCGATGTTATACGAAGAAAAAAAGAAAATGGCGTTTGTATCACAGCATTGCCAGCTATAAAAAAAAGTTGTGTTCATTAAGCACAAAGTTGTAACAGCAGAGATGTTTAGCGACGGAAAACTCGTATAAAATTAGAGTAAATATACATTTGTATATGAATTTTACTATTTTATATATTTCCATGAAAACCTAGTAGATTTTAACTAGATTTTCTATAGAAGACAAAGTCTACTTCACTCTAAGTCATCCTTGCAATCTACTTAAAATGTGCGGGCAAAAAAATAATTTTTAATACAGGTGAAGATAGTAGGTTCTTTTTTTTTTCTTTGCTAATCCACTGTTATTTTCTTTTGCATAAGTTTTGCAGATAAATTCGTATTTTGAGTAATTGTATATCGTTTATTCAAATATATCTACGTACATATGTATCTGAGTATATTAAAATCTAAATTATTTGTATCTGAATACTCAAAATACTGTTTTTATACTATAGTGGTGCTATTTTCGAACCGTATAAGAATGCTGCCAAGTTGTAATTTTTTTATCTTGACGTTATCTTTTTAAAATTTTACGAAATTTCATAAATTAAAAAAGAATAAACGTTTTAAATATGGCTAAGGTGAAGGAAAGTAATTATGTTCATATTGTTTGAATTGTTTTTAAAAAAAATAATTACATATTTTTTTTAATAAAAAATGTGAGTAATACCCAATTTAATGTCTTAAGCACTTATGTCGTTTTTTTCGAAGTAGTTTATCTGAGCTGCTATTGGTATCGAAAAAACATCCCTTAGTTTAAACTCTAGGGTACTATTTTTTACCTTTTAGTACTATATTTTATTTTAAAGTCTCATCATTGTATTTCATCTTTTATACTAAAAAATAAAATTTATATACATTTCTCAAAACCATATGACACTTTTTTATGTTCTATAATTGTGTATATCAGATAAACTACGTATATATGTATTTTTAACGTGTTTTACTAACACAGAAAAAACCCCTTCGTTTGATGCATGAAAAAACTTACTTAAAACTCATCGTCTGAACCACAGACATATTTAAAAGCATTGAGCTTCTATATGTAAAGCAAATGTAACTGTTTCTTTTGATTTTGCAATTCTACTAACATGTGCTGTTCATTTGTTTATCTTCTAAAATCGTGCACGTTCTTATTTGTAGGCAATAATTTTAATTAAAAGTCAATTCTTGTAGACTATTTTCTTTTGTAATAAATTATTAATAGAAAGTATACAATTAATTATAAATAGTAGATATGAATAATTTCCAAGAGAAAAAAATTTCACATAAAGAAAGAGAAGCATTAAAAAAGAAATTACAAAAACTGTTTCAAAAGCAGGAAAAAGAATCCAATAAGATTCAAACGGTACACAATGAAGAAACCAGCGGTATCCAAACCACAACTACTGTATCGCCGAAAAATCGAAAGAAAATTTTAAAGCCCCAGCAACATCCTATAGATAATAAAAGTGAAAAAAAGCAAGACATACAACAGAAAGAGAATAAGACCAATAAGCCGGCTGCAAACAAATCATTTAAATTGAATTCAAAAAATAAAATATCTCAGAAAGAAAATTCTTCAAAAAACAATTCTACTCGGCAGCATAAGCAACAAAACAAGGGAAATAACAGTTTAGAAAAAGAACCCCAACCACAACAAAAGGGTTTCTCTAAAACATCCACAGTAGAGTTAAAAAATAATTCCAAAGCTAATAAAAATACAGAAAAGTCAAAAAAATTCTTGCAAGAAGAGACAGTTCTGCAACAAACTAATCCACAAGCTCAAAAATCTAAAAAGAAAAAAGGTCAAAAAAATCAAAATAAGGCTGAAATATCCGCTAAAAGTAAATCTCCAACTACAAATGTTAGTGTTTCTTCCAAAACACATCCAAACGCTAGAACTACGAAAGGTAAAAGAACTTCAGAGGACTCAAAAGAACATATTGTAATAAACAAAAAACAAAAATTAAATAAAGAACAATCTAATAAATACTACGACTCCTCATCAGATGAAGAAAACAGTTATGATATTAAAAATATGATTGGTTTGGTACGTGGTGGAGATTATGATGGTTCCGAAGTAGATGACATGGAAGATGAATATTGGAAGAATAAATGCAATAATGATGAAGATTCTTCTTCCTCAGAAAACTCTAATGAAGTTGAACTTATTGAACACACCTTACCGTATAGTGATGAAGATGATGAAGAGGAGGAAGAGGAGGAAGAAGAAGGTTTTTCAGATTATTATGAAGAAGAGAGTAGTTACGACGACTATTCAATGAATAGTGAGGAAGTCTCTTATTCATCCGATTATGATACAACGTATGATTTTAATGATGATGAACATGATAATGATTATTATCTTCCTAAACATATTCCTGAAGATTTGATTATACACAGAGGTAAGTTTAAACGCTGTCTTATGAAATGTTCACACTTATATGTATTCGTAAAATTACCTACATAGTAAAAACTGCAAAATAGTATATAAACAAGCACTATTTAAGTGCAGTTCTATACAACAATTGTGAAATTTCAAAAGAAATCCTATCATTTTAAAGATACTTTTCCAAAGTCAATTTATTTAGGTGGTAAGTAATTCTCAGAGAGAATTAGTCATTACAAGACTTTTAAAAAACCAAAGATATGAACGGGTACAATTGAACCTTAGCATTTTGAAGTCAGAAATCTAAGTCGGGAGCAGTCTCCAGTGTCCAGGTGTTATTATTGACAATATATTGTATTTTAAACCGCATATTACATAATAACATTAGGTCAAGGATAAATTATGGTTTACTGGCTGTAACTTGGCAAATCGAGGTAAAATTAGAATTTGTGGTGCGCAAGGCTGTAAGATTTTTTTTGTAATTAGCATTAGCAAAGCAAAACATTTTGTGTAAAAATGTTATTTAAAAAAACACCACGCTATTGCTATGTCATGTCGTCCCAAACACAGTATCATGCCATGTCACGCAAAGTCATTATGGTGTTTTAACATGTTATTGAAGCGATCGAGTCATCAGAGCACAAACTGGGCAATTGTGCAGCATTGATGCACAGTAGAAGAAGGCACCTTGGTAACTATCAGTTATCGGATAGGGAATTCTCGGGGTTGGCACCAGCCGATATTTTAAAGTTGGTTAGAAAAACATATTAAATGTTAAACATTATTGAATTAAGAACTCTGATCTAAAAATGTCTCATTTATGTGCAGTTTTATTTTATAGACATAACAATTCAAACATGATCAAAACGATTAGAATTCATCATTAAAAACATATGTCGCATGTGTTCACATGTTAATTTTCCATGTTGTGTGTACAAAATGAGTATAAAAAATATTTTACAGTCTTAATATGTCATTGTCGAACATGTTTGAGTGGCATAACATGGCATGGCAATTGCACGATGTAACACTTGTTACCATGTTTTATAGATCAACCTGTGCAGGGCTTTAATTTCAACCACAGTGGCGTAACTAAAACAAAAATTACAAGAACAACAGAACAATTTATTACGATCTAAAATGAAAGAGATAGCAAGTACATATTAGCAAAAATACATATGATTGGTGTTTTTAAGTTTTATATACATACATTATATATAATTATATAATTCTTTTTTTATGTTTTTGTATTGATTTTTGTAGGAACCGCTACTAAACGTGACATAAAGCCAGAAGATAATGTTTCCTTCAATAGCGATAGTGAAGATGCGCAAATTATTGAACTTCAGGAACAGGAAACAGTTAAAGTGATAAAACAACCAAATGCATACGATAAAGAAGAACTAACAAAACTAAAATATAGTGAAAAAACCATAACATTCCAGAGTAATGTCACAGAAACAGCTGCAACAGATGCTACAAATATTACAAACGAATGTCCGAAGCTCTTGCATATCACTGATGAAGATGGTTTTCAACTATATTCTCCTGATAACGAGGAAGAAGATAAATATGAAGAAAACGAAGAATTGGAAGATGAAGACTATGGAGACGAAAATGAATCACTGGATGAAAACGAATACTATGATAATATGGATGATGAGAGTTTGGGCAGCGAATATACGGAACTTAATTCAGATGATGGTTGTTCTTTGTTATCAGAAGATATTAATGATAAATATTTAAATCTTGGAGATGGTTCTGGTGAGAGTGCTGATGAAATTAATGAAAATGTTTGGAATAGAAAGCATAAAGCGGACATAATTGATGCTACGAATTGTAAATATATTGATGAAACTGAAGAAAATATAACTGAGGCACCCGAAGGAAGCTTAAATGATAATATCAATCAATTGCCCTCAGTAAAGTTGTACAAAAATGTTGATTTAAAATCTTTAAGCAGTATTTTAAGTACAACGATTATAGATCAAATATCACAAAACGAAACATTGAAATCTCACAAAACAAACGACCATAGTTTGAGCAGCAACGAGTTGACCGAACATAGCAATGAATCTGCTGATATTGAGAACACTGAAGGCTCTCTAGTGGAAGACTCAGCGTTTGAAACTTCAAAAATAAACAGTATAAAACCTGGCAACGCACAGAGTCTTGTGAATTACAAAACCAAGTTTTACAATGCTTTTGACTCAAATTTGGTCATAGTTCTGCTTAAAGACCCCTTTTATGTATATGGCACAGTGCGCTTAACTTTATTAGCAGGCCATGTAGAAGTCTATGGCCATACTCTTAGCGTGGACAAAGAAGTAGAAATATTTTCACCCCGCGGCTGTAGCGTTATAGAAATTGCATCTACTCCTAAAAGTAAAATTAGTGACAATATTAATTTAAAAGATAAATTAAAAAATTATGAAAAGAATTTTGCTTTAGCTGATTTAAAAACTATATGTGACTTATATGACTGTGAACATGATGCTGTGATTTTACTGAAACGAAATGAAACCCGTAAGAAAATTGTCCAACAATTCAAAAAGTTCATGAATGAAAATGTTTTCCCTAACATTAATAATATTAGTATGGAACGTCCGTTGTATAACACAGAATACATACTGCGTTGCATGATAAATACCTCAAACCAGGAGCAAAAATGCTTACAAATACCACAACAATGGCAAGAATTAAAAATAACCTCTCAGTCCCGTATTATGGTAACTGGGGGTAAAAGTGTCGGAAAGTCTACTTTACTAAGATATCTCATAAACCGTTACTTGCCTCAGCAGATTCTATTAATAGATTTGGATATTGGCCAACCGGAGGTATTTATTCCCCAAACGGTTTCTTGTACCGTAGTTAAACAACCCTTATTAGGGCCAGGTTTTATGCTTAATCTTGAGCCAGATATCTCCTTTGCCGTGGGTCATATAAATATAGCCTTGTGTGCTCACAAATATATTCAAGCTGTACGCAATTTAATTGCTGACTGTATGAAAGAGGAGAAATATCGAGAGTTACCTTGGCTTATAAATACTATGGGCTATAATAAGGGCTTTGGCTTAGAGCTGATATCTGTTATAGTTAAAGAATTTGCGAATTTGACCGATATAATACAACTGCAAAGTTCTAAAGAAATCAATAATTTTGACGCTGTTTTATGGCCTCACGTGATTAAAAGTGTTCCAAGAAATATGTTTGTCACGGAGGAAGACAGTGAGAGGACTAATTTAGAAGATGTTAAAGATTACTATTTGCATGTTTGGCAATCAGCGGTGCAACAAGAGTCACGTTATCTAAAAGAATGGGAAATGAGTGCTAAGGACTTACGTTTTGCCATGTTACTAACACGTCTAAGCAAAGCTTTACAAGGACATGCTGAGTGGTTAACAGACTGTAAGCCATTAAGGTAAGTTGGCCAAAGCTGAAATAAAATATAAAAAATAAAGTTATTTAAAAAACAAAAAATATTTTTCGCCTTATTGGCAAAATACATTCAATATAATTTGAAATGTATGCTTTTGGGGATAAGCATGTCTCTATGTTTTTCAAAAACAGAAATGTATTGCTTTGTAAATACTTTTGTTTGGTTGTTATATACTAAATGGGATATGATTCGCATTTAGTCTATAACTATTTTAACATAAGTATTTATAGTTTTGAATAACACTTTTGGGAAAAAGTCTCCTGACGAGTCTCTTAAGCAGAGACGAAATGGCCATAGAGACATGCTTATCCCCAAAAGCATACATTTCAAATTATATTAAAGTTATTTAATTTATATCTCTTTAAAGCGCTAATTTGGATGAGCTGAAAATAGTTAATCTTATGGATAATATTCCTTTGGCCACTACTGAAGAGTTGTCTAAATCTTTAGAAGCTAATTTAGTCTATTTATGTCACTATCAACAAGATAATGAACCATTGAAATGTTTAGGCATAGGTAAGTGTCAACTGTAAAATGTCTCTTAAAATTTATAATCAATTTTTTTTGTCCGTTTAGGTGTGGTAAGAGCCATTGATTTTCATGTACACCAAGTATATCTTCTTCCAGCTATACCCCATTCACTTTTAAAATACGTAAACTGTTTGGCTTTGGGCGAAATGTGTTTACCCACGTCTATATTTACCAATCAGGGCCCTCGTATTAAAAAGACTGCTGCATTTGTTTACAATACCATTGAGGACAATGCTTCTAAAGCAATTAAACAAATCTATCATCGTCCCCGTCGTTTTCTAACTGGAAAGCATAAGTCATTAGATTAAGTTCCTTTTTTATTTTATGGTAAAACTTTTGTTTGTTTAAAAATTATTGAAAAATAAATTAATTTATGATCAAAAACACTTGATATCTAATCAAAGACCATGGCACCAGACATCTGGTCAAAATAATAATATGTACATACAAAGGAAAATTTAAAAGCTAAATAAATCCAATAGAAGGCATTGATTATATGTTGTTAGATCATGATCGCCTCTAACTATATAATCCTTAGCTGGAATTTTGTTTATTTCCCACAAAAAATTTGCTGTCGTATAGCCGATATCGACAACTGAAATAATAAGCTCTTACCATGATCTAGAAAATAGTCAGTGGTCAACTGTGTTGTAAAGAGACTACACGGTAGTCAATTTTTGTGTTGAATTCACAATGTATAAAGTAAGGTGGCGTATATGTTTTTGTGGGTGAAACGAGTTCAATTTTGGCATCTGCTCTTTATAAAAAAACTAAAATAATACATAACCATGCAGGTAGTCCATGTACATGAGCCCCCAGCGCAAAATAATGGCACATTAAAAATGTAATGCAAAAAAAATTTCGGTACAACATTTCTATATTGGGTAAGAATTTTCAATTTATTAAATCAATAACTAACGCGAGAATATACATACATATGAAGGAGTCATTTACTAATTAAACAAACTAATGTGACAATGAGTAGCGCCCTTTCAAGATGCGTCTCATCAAAACTCTACGACCACCTTCTGTTGCCATACGTGTAGCCCAGCCATGCACATTAATACGTTTAACTTCACGGGGTTTAGGAAAATGACAACGGACTTTACATTTTATTATTGCTCTATTAAATACATGAGCTTCCCGGCTAAACATCATTTGACCACAAGTGGCGACTGTTGCGCAAGTTCTATGAAGAAAGAAAACAACATAAATATATATGAAAAAATATTCTAATAACAAAAATTAGTTTTTACTTTTGCAGGAGCTGGGTGAACATATCTCAAATAAATAAAAGTCAGGTATTTAAAGCTAATGTTTACTAAAAGCCAGAATTTTTTTATTTGGCCACGCTGATGAGCACAAATGTATGAATTTTATCCAGCTGATTTAATTGACTCTTCAAATTGCAAACATTAAACATACCCAATATTTATTAAATGAAGGTAATGCAGTTGATTGTAATGTTATAGCCGTAACAAAATGTGAACAACTAAAATATTATTTTTAGAACATGTATTAAATTTAATAAAGTTGCTCAATAGATAAGTAAACTTAATGGAGACTATGAAGTTATTATTTAATATATAAATATGTATGTAGTAACACAGAATACTTAAAGAAAGAGTTTGTGCAAATTGAGGGAAATAATTTGTACTGATGTAATAACAGTACGTTTCGCTATAAATACTTCTATATGAAATTATGGTTTCGGTAACAGTATTCCTTGCTTAATTATTCTTGTTTTTATAACACGTACAAAAATTTTCCCTATACAGTGAGCAATAAAACAACTTGCACACTCTGAAAAGTAAAATTTCATTTAATATAATATGGTGTTTATTTCTAATCTTTCATACATGCAACCAGAGAAAATTTTGTGCTCTATTAAATGTATGCTTAAAATTCCCATTTACACTGCTCTGCCAAAAAATGTTGTACACTTGTTGCTTTGCAGTGAAAAACTATACCGTTATAAATTTATTATAATAAAGTAATTATATTCATAGTTAGTGAATCTATAAATTGCGGCAATTCAGTCTGTTTTGTGGCGAAAAAACAAATTTCAAAAGATTTAAAAGAAATTATTATAAAACTGTGGAAAACAAAAAGCTCTTTGGGTGAAACTGAGAAAACGGTGAATAAACCTCATTCTATGGTCCATTACATTGTTAAAATTTTCCAAAAGAATGAATATTTGGAAAGACCTAATTCAGGTGGTCGTTCAAAAAACTAACTAACTACCCCTTAAATCAAACGAAAAGTTTAAAATTGTGTAAGAAAGGACCCATAAAAATTCTGGCGTGAAGATTGCAAATAACCTAAAGAATGCAGAAATATTTGATGTGATTCCACAGACATTGAGAAACTTCCTCCATTCGAATATTTGAAAGATTATGTAATTCGAAAGAAGCCTCTCATCTCCAAAGGCAAATTAAAAAACGCTTACTGTTCGCAAACGAGTACATAGAGAAATGTAAATGAATGTATATTGAACATAGTTGGAAGCGATGTGCGTAAATCTGTATGGAGAAAGGAAGGAGAAGCATTTAATCCTCGCAATATTACTCATACGGTCAAGCACGGTGGAGGCAATGTTATGATTTGAGGCTGTATGAGTGCTAATCGAGTAGGTAATCTGGTTGTTATTGAGGGTGTTATGAAAAAAAAAACAGAGTACAGTGAAAGCTCCACTGGCGGACAGCTCTAATAGGCAGACATATCCGATAGACGGACGATTTTATAAGTTCCGTCAATTAGATTGTATTTTAACGAAATATCCCCTGGACGGACATCTCTCGTAGGCGGACAGAAATGCTTCGACGGTCGGTATCCGCCTATGGGAGCTTTCACTGTATTTAAATATTCTAAAAAATAATCTGGCGAAATCCGCTCAAAAAATGGGCTTAGAGAGTGGATTTGTCTTCATGCAAGACAACGATCCAAAACATTCTGCAGTCGTTTTTAAGGAATGGTTGCTGTACAACACAAAACAATTTCTTTTATTTTGTTGTTACATTAACTTTTTTTATTCTATACAAGTATTTTTTTGCCTATAAATTTTATCATATTTATATTATTGTTCTTTTTTTAAGATAAAAACATCCCAAATGTAAAAGGGTTTTTATTTAATTTTTATTTTTTTTATTTTAGGCTAATGCGCTAATGAATGCTATTGCCGCTGTCATTTGCATAAAAATAAATAACTCTCTCAATTTTTTTAACACTACAATTAAATTCCTATTAGTGTTACCATAAGATTAATATTTTTAAAAACCAAATTTATTTATATTCTAATACCCGTATTCATAACAAATAAAACAGTTTTATTAATTCCTTATTTGACAATTACTCCATAGAAATATGTCAAATAAGCACTCTATAAACCAATTTTATTTTTTATGAATACGGGCATAAATAGTTATATCCTAAATAGTTATATGTATGTATGTGTAGAAAAAGTACCTGTACGATATTTTGAGAAATATTTGTACCTATATCAGAAGAGGAAATAAGATACACAATAATTAAAAATAATATTTATGTATGTTTTCTCAAGTTGTTTTTCTTAATCCACATACACATGTATGGATTTACTTCATATAATTTTTTTATTGAATTTGTATGCAAAACATTGCCGAGACTTACATATTAAAATAATTTTATATTAATACGTTCTTTGTTTAAGGGTAAGAAGGAAGATGAAAATTTCATATTTTTGTACCAATCTTACCAACAGCTAAAATCTTAATATGAAATATTACAGTATAAATCCAGTCAAAGTCAGTTTAAACGTTATGAAATAATTTCAAAAAAAAAAAAAAAAAATACTTTTCAATTCAAACAACAGACTATCGACATTATAATTGCGTAAAATTGTTTCCGTACTTAAATTTATTCTCAAATTTGATTACAAATAATAACAATGGCAGCACTGTTCTAATGTAAATAATTTACCTCTCTTTCATTACAAAAATGTTCTCTCTATTTATCGTACTTTGCATTAATGCCTCTCATTTAGTAGCAGCTTAGTTTTGTGGTAGTTATCTGTCTGTCTGACAACTGACTTGGTTTGTTTTATTATGTGGCTGGCTGGTTCTGCTTGCATTTGCTTTCCAACTTAATTACTTGGCTATTCAATTGCGAGTTGTGCGTGCTCCAACAACTACGTTTAGTTTTCTATGTACGCGTAGTTCATAACAAGTGATTCTTTTTTATTTTTACAAGTTTTTTTAATAAGAGACAGGCGAAAATAAGGAAGCGTAACGAAAAAGAAATAGAAAATAAGTAAATTTTCATTTGTAAAAGAAAAGAAAATCTAAAATATTAAAAAAAGAAGAAATATTAGAAATATTAAGAAAAGAACAACTTTAACTAATTCAAGGTGTTTATTTTAAATAACAAATATTTTTAATAGATAAAGTGTGCTTTTATATTTATATTGTGCTAAAATATTAAAAACTTTAAACGGCTAAGTAGGTATATTTTTGGCCACGAAAATAATAATAAGAATGTGTAAATTGAAGGCTAAAAATAATCTGAAAAGAGAATAACCTTTTTACGTGTAAAATTTGCAGTTGATAAGTGAAAATCTTTAAAGAAATTTTATTTAAAGGATTTTCAAGGAAGGTTGGAGTATTTTATGAGACTTGAAAACTATACAAAAAAAAAAGATTAAATAAATAAGTGCTTTTCTTCCTCTTTCTTGGATTTCTTATATTCCCCAGCCCTGTGTACAAGCATCAAACAGCAACACAACAACATTTTTGCACTCTTACAAATTACACACACACTCACCAACAAAAGGTAAGTAAAGAAAAACACCGAAAAAATATGTGTATTAAAAGACAGACAACAAATAAAAAACAACAACATGATAATGATGAAATAATAAGAAGAAGAACAAGCAAAGTCTGCATGTTTTTCTAAATAAAATGACAGATTGAGAGTAAGGAAAATGAAACAAAACAACTAAAAAACAAAAATACAACAACAACAAATAGTAAGGTGTATTAAAATATGCACCAGTGTTGTAAAGTGTTTTAATAAATCATACGGTTTTTAACCCATAAACAAAAAAAAAAAAAAAACAAACAAAGCAAAGAAAAATTGCAAAGTAAACAATTAAAAGTCAAGTTTAAAATAATTATGAAATTTGATTTTTTTTAATTTGTTTAAGTATAGCTATATGTAAAAGGAAATATACAAGTCCATAAATGGCTGTGTACAAAAATTATTGATTTTTTGCGTGCGCCGCATGTTTCAGTGATTTTCCTTCGGTTTGTTATTGTTCTTGTAATTTTCTCTTCTATTATTTTAAAGTTTTACGGTAATACTCTCTAAATTTTATAAAAACTGTATGAACAAGCATGTGTGTGTCTGCATGCAATTTTTATTTTTGCCGCACGTTGTGATAGTCACAAACCCGCATACATACATGCATTTGTATGTATGTATGAACGGCTAAATAAATACTTTTACTATGGAGTAATTTATATAGCCATGCATATTATATTACACACACACAAATATTTTTGTTGTTTTAAGTAAGAAATTGTTGAAAGAGAAATATTTAAAATGCCTGTGTGTATGCTTTAATGTTGTTTAGTTTTCTAATAGTATGGTAGTATGTGTAAATGCGCTTGAGTTTTATTTCTTTAGATGTTCATGTTGCTGTTATTGTTGTTTTCGTGTTGTGTGTGCAAATTTAATTTTAAAAACACGGAAGTTCAAAAATGTTTGTAATGTTCCATTCTAAAAAAAGTCTTACACACACATAAACAAACACTCTTAAAAGAGTAAGAGAGTGTTTATGCATCCATGCCAATACATACACCCAATCTATACACCCACCCATTTAACATAAACAATGGCTGTGTACTTAAAGTAGGAAAGCAAATACATAGTAGCACCCGCTTGATATTTGTTTTTTTAGAAATAAAATCATAGACATTTAAGGGGGTCCAACATTTATTATTTGTAAAAGAGGTATATGTAATAAGAAAATGTTTGTGCTGTAATTTTATAAAGTGATTTCCAATAAGTACGGAATTGCAGAATAATAATTACATTGTCTAAGACTAATATATTTTCCGAGTAATACAACATCTGTGTGTGTAAAATATAGACAGCCAAGACTTCTTCCGGGTTTTAAAGTGCTCATGCAAAACATTTAAATTTAAGGTCCGTAAAAATCGAAACTCTTTTGGGATAAGTAGGATTTCTCCAAAGTTATGGGTTATAGGAGGTATTATAATTTTTAAAAATTACTATTCCAAGAATAAGAAAAACTATAATTGTACAGCAACTTTTTGTTAAACTCCTATACATATTTTAATGCGTAAATTAAAAAAAAATATACGCTGACTTTCTAATACTGACAAATAGAGTTTAATTTTGTTTCTTTAGAAAAAAAAAAATATCAAATTTATTTTTTATTCGTCTGTTCGAAATTTAAGCAATTTTAAATAATAAATACCATTGTACATCATTTATGCACAGACTTTATCAAATATTGTACTACAGTTGTAGTAGTGTCCCATCCAGGCTTTAGCCAATTCATGAACTTATATTCAATGCACAAGAGACGTACGTACATATTTCGAAATCTAGATTATAACATTTTTTTTTGAATCTAAAATTAGGGATTTACTTGGGTTGCTTTCAGATTCAGATAAATATTGCATCCTACATAGTTATTTCAATTTAATATTCACGTTATTTACTAACGTATAATATATTTTTATAAATTTTTATTGTAACCACCCTACTTATTTTAACCATATCCAAATCAAATACCAAATTTTAATTTTGTTTCAATATTTTTTGGCAACTTTTTTTGGCGTTTTTGTGCAGACTTTCCGCTATTCACATAAAATTTTACTAGAAATACAAACAAATATATATGTACATACAATGTCCCTTTCGAATATGGATTTTAACAAAATTAAATTTTTGTAACTCTTTGTATTTTATTCGATTTTCCGTTTCAACCACTTTGCAGAAATTTTCACTCTTACAATGAATATGGCAAATGGTTGAATAAATAGATGGATGGATGGATATTTTTTTATATGAAGTAATTCTATCAAAGCATCCATTTAAACTGCCATCATTTCATTTCATGTATAATTCATGTGATGAGAAGAATATAGGGGAGAAGTGTAATTCAACTGAAGTCAGCAACAACAGCAATAAGTAGCAACAATAACATAAAATGGTTATTGTAAATGTATTACATATTTTGATTTTCTTGTTAATGTATCTGTCTGCCTGTTTCTCTTGTCAGAATGACTGTCAGTACAAAAGCAAATACATTTACTGTAATATGTATGTATTTCATTGAAATATTTTTCTACTACATAGTGTTTTTTTTTAATACGAATATCTACTCATCTATGGTATGAGCGGACACAGGCACACAAGTGAAATTTTAAAATTTCTAAAAATTTTGAAACATCTAAACTGAGTCCAGAAAATACGTGAATTTATATGCGTATCGTCAATCAGATGTACCATATGATGCCGCAGCAGGTAGAAAAAAAAATTTATCTCCTTATCGCCAGACAAGCATCCAAAAAAAAGTTGAAACCACGTTTTAGCAATTCCTCCATTAAGCCCCTCTTCTTGGAGAGGTTTCATTCTATCTAGACCTTAACCACTGACAACGTGAGAAACCTTGGAATTAAGAAACCAAATTAAGTAAACTCAGGTCAGACCTCGAAGTTGTACACACAGAGACATCTTTCTCCTGCTTGAAGTGCCAGGCCACCCAGAGGTTCACTCCATATTTGTTGAGAGTGCAGACTCCTGGTGGGAAGAATAACTAGAAGCCATGTAGCTTATCTAAACTGAGTTAAGGAGGATTTTACGCAATCAGTGAGTTAAACCCGGTTGTAGTTATAGACCAATTGTCATAATGTAATCACACATTTTCGCTCTAATGCTCGGGTAGCCCCGGAGATTCCAGTGGCGACATTAAACGACAACAAAGCAAGTTCCTTTCTTTTTCTTTCCTTTATATTTATAATCATGTCATAACATATTTAGATATTCTTAAAATAGTAACACTAATTGTCCTTATTACAGTGTTATCATTTACATCCTTTTAATTTGTTTGTCTCTGAAAATGTCAACTTATAATGGGTCTGTCAAGCAAGAGAGTTTACTGTTTCAGCCGTTATGGTAGTGCCTTTATAGGACTGCTAGGCACATCCCAAAGATAATTTCTATCTAAGCTTTAACGTCTGAGAAGTGTTTTTATTGGACGGCTATGCACACTCTCTCAAGAGCACTTCTGAGGCGATACAGTATCTCTGTATCCCTCTTGAAATTTAATCTTCGAGTGAAGCATCAATAAAAAAGAAATATTATATGAACACGAGTACGAGCATTAGAACATATCCTGGTTACATGTGTACTCATACATCATCATTTATGATTAACATCTTCAAACATATTCAAATATACCATATATACTTATGTACAAATTCAAATGTATATGTATATAATATATATTTTGGACATGGCCTCTTATTGTGTTGGTTGCTTTTTATTTCAGTAACTGACGTTTTCTTTTTTCTCTCTCTTAAACTCCTAATTTCTTTCGTCTCTTTGAACATTGTGCGTGTCTGTCTGTCTATCTTTTAAATACCATTTATTGTACTTGAAAGTGACGCGTTTTATTTCATTAAAATGTATGCTTATGTACACATATTGTTGTTATTTTTAGTGCAACTTTTTGCTTCACTTGACTTACTCTGAAAACAAGTACTGGCACATTTTTATTCGATTGTTATGATTATTCGAGTAATACACTCATAGAAAAACAGCTGAAAATCAACAAGTTAAGATTAAAAATAATATATTCAACAACGTTCAGAGTAAAAGCAATAATATTCCAAAATTAAGGTGGATTCAACTTCATTAAGATTGCGTAACTTTACTTTAAAATGATACCATTTTAAATATAAAACATTCACAAAACAAACGTACAGTTTCATAAGAGAATTCTTCTGCAATTCTGAATAGTTATTCTAATGGAGTAGTATTCACCTATGTACTTTAAAGTTTTATTTGAGTAAATATTGATTGGCAAAAGACGAAGCAGAAATCTTCGCTCGTCCACAATTATGATTTTTTTATTTACCTTCTTCACCTATAATGCAATCTTCTATTAATAATATCACACACGAAATATTCAAGTTGATAATAACTGTTTTGAGAGGATTTTGCAATAGGAAGTATGTATTTGTTTGCAACAAAAAACAACACGTGACCCAGCATAAACTGAATTTATTGTCTCTCTTCCTAGCTTTAACACTTTCCTACACTAGCTTAGAGTTAATTTATTAGAAGTACTCTGGTTTTGATTTGATTGCCAAGTTGTCTATTTCCCATACATTCTTATCTCCTATCCAAGTTGAATTTAGCAGATCTCGCCATGAAAATTCGTGAGTCTCTCTATTGACTCCAAATTTTTCATCTTTGACCACTGTAGTACTATTTCCGGTTTTTCTCTGTTTGTGTACCGGATGCTGGTCTTTTCCCTCAAACTAGTAAGCGGCCTTAAAACTGCTTTATTCTGCCCTTCATTATTATTACTCTGTCTTAAAGCACATTTGAAAGTTATAGAGTTTCGTGATGATGACCAAAGAACACTCGAGGGTACTGCAACACCTTTAAAGACAAGAAATCCTTTATGTAATTTTTAAGACTGAGATTGCCGTTGTAGGTACAGCATGAGGAGTTGATAACTAATTATAATGAATATAGTACACAAAGCCATTCACATATGTTATTAAGACCATGTAATTTGGCTGAAAAAGATTGAGCTGCTGTGTAAGCTGAAACAGAATATAATTTTAATTTTAGCACCATTTTAAAGCCTTGAATGTGATTGATGCTACACGTAGGATTATTACTTCTATACATGATAGAGTGAGTAATTTATTATAGATAAGAAATAAAATTGATTTTAACTTTCTCATAGACAAATAACAAGTTTTTTTAATACATTTGTTTTAAGTTTTAAGTAACGAACTTCTTTTTTTATTTCCTTTTTATTAATACTCTGGCAACTCTATGTTAATTAATACCAGTATTAAATGCTTTTAAGAGTTTTCACGCATTTTCCATAAATTTAAAATTAATGCTTTAAATATAATTAAGAAACCCTTATTATTTAATGAAAAACATTGATAAAATGTTTAAAAACCCGCTTCATATAATCGAGTAGTCATTCGCTTCAATTAAAACACACTTTGACAAACATTCAAAAACAACAAATAAACCAGTCCTTGCAAAATTTTGCCAGGGCTGGTTGGCAATAAATGCCAAGTAAAGATGACTAACCAGCCAACTAGCCAGCCAGCAAGCCAAATAACCAGTATAATGATGGCAATATAATGATAAAAATTCTATTCAATGGATCTCTTCTCTATGTTATGATGGATATAAAATAAATATATGGATGAATGGTTGGTTGTTCTATGCAGTTGGGAATATGCTTCAAAGTCTGCTGTTTTTAATATAAGCGTTTACATTCAAGTGTGTTCGTCTTAAATGTTGTTACTTTTTTATGATCATTCTTCTTTTGTTGTTGTAGTTATTGTTGTTGTTATTATAATAGCTGCTGCTGTTATATTTTTGCAATAAAAATAAATTTATTTATGGTGGGCGTTTTATTTGTTTTTAATTTTTTTTTTGCAGACCTTTTTTTTTTGCCAACTTCTCTTTTCTTCTTCTGTTTCACTATAAACCAGTGAGAATTGCTTCCAATGTGTTACAAAAGCAACAATAACAACAACAACACCATCAACACTAAGGCTTTGTTGTTGTTTTGTAAAGTGTGTAAAAAAAACTGTTAAACTGGGTATAGTAGTGTTGCCAGTTATCCGTTAAGCTCTTCTACTAATTTGTAGCCCTTGAGATGGTAAAATAGTTAAAGAAATTGTTAACAAATAGGTAAATGGCTTAAATAAGATTAGTTAAATAAATACACACATGGAATTGCAAATAATAAAAAAAAACTATTGGAAAATCTAAAATTTGTTCAGTATGGACAAAAGAAAATTTAAAATTGAAATATTTGTTTCAAAACGATCTAAATCGTTATTCAATGAACAAAAATGGATTGAAAATTTTAAAAGGACATGGTCACTAAAATTTATTTTGTATACATATACCAAAATCAATGCAAAAGGATTGATGAAGAGTTGACACTGCAATGAAAAATGAATTAGAGGGAACCTTTCCAAATAAAAGTTTATAAACATATTAATTAAGCTACACATATACATATAAATCAATCAAAAAGCAGTTTTAAAATTAAAATTATAGACCCAACATAACACGCTTGCCAGTTATATGTTACACACAATTAGCTGACCTGACCTTAAAAAATTACCCGACATATAGGCTATTTCTATAAACGGAACGATTTCTAACGCTCGTAAATTTTAATGTAGAATACAAACAGCAAATCGTATTTTTGTTTGTACTTTTCCCACGGAATTGCGAGGGCATACCTCTAAACTGATTTTCTTGATATCTTTATAGTATCTCTGTGTATGTCATGGAAGGAACTATAAGTTATATAAATCCAAAAATTCCAACTGGCCGGTGGCACACAAAATGAATATTTATTCCTAAATATCTTTAAAACAGTAACAGTAAGAGTGTCTAAATTTGAGCTAAATGGCTTCATAGTCAATAAAAATTATCTGTTAAAAAGTGGGCGGAATCGTATAAGTTGCCCAGGTTCTTTAGATTTTTGTATATCTTGAAAACGATTTAAGCCAAAGATTCTAAATTTGATTGGAATGACTTCGTGGTCAATAGTTGTAAATCATGAGTTAAAAAATGGGTGGAATTAATTTTTAAATATCTTGATAACGGTGACAGTAAGATTATACAGCAACGCGGACAGGACTCCCACTAGGGCAATAAAATTTTCCTCTATGTACTTTTATGTACATACATACATACCTATAAAACAATTGGCAACTCTTGTGTGTTGTGTGTACATAAAGGTCCCTTTGATATGAAGAGTGTTTAATACATATATCAGTATTCATATTGCACACTCCTTATAAAAACATGTGTTTGTGAGCTTGATTTAAATTTATAGAGTAGTAGCATTGTTGTTGCTTCAATATGGTTTATGAATTTGTTCAACCCGTAAGAGAACGAACAATGTAAATAAATATTTGACTGTCTATCGGCTGGGCGATCTGTCGGTTTATATCCTCTTCTCTACACTTTTTTATCTTTTAATTATTTCTCATTGCAATGATTTATGTAAATATGTTTATATATATAATATATGTATGTTTTATTTTGTTCAAAACACATACTACATACATACATCCCTATAAATGCATGAACGTATTTTCATTTTTTTTTGTACTTTACGTGTGCCATACGCATTTTAAAATCTTAATTGGTTTTGTTAGTTTTGTTGTTGTTATTGTTGCACTTTCAGCTTTTCTTGAAAATGCTTTTCTGATTTCTTTATAGTTTCTTATAATAGTCCTTCTTCATGCGTATCCATCTACCGGTAAATTTTATATTGTATGTACATACATTTGGAGGTATAATGTTTACACAACTACTGTTGTATGTGTGTATGCCCACGGTATGAGATTTCATCAATGATGTCGGTGGCGACAATACAGATGTTAATAATGAAGTTCATGTTAATCATGATGTCTTTTATTCATTTTCCTGTCATTTATATTTTCATTGTTGTTTTTTGTTTACTTTTCTTTGACAGACTATTACATACACACATACAATCATACATATGTATGTATATAGAGAGAGAATTTATTAAATTGTCTTTTGTGTGCTCTTCATTTCACTGATTGTTACACATTTTGTTGTTGTTGCTGTTGGTAAAAAAAATACACATGACAACCTTTTCAAAATTTACTTACACGTCAATGAATTTAAGGATTGTTACGGTGTTACCGTTCGCAAATTCTCTACTTGTGACAGACAGGGAAAGAGGCAGAGAGAGAAAGATTTAATAGATAATTTGAAATATAAAAATGAAATTTGTGTATGTGTGCGTGTGGGTGTGGTTCTTTAAATTAATTTGAAAATGTTTAATTTGTAAAAATAAAAAGAAGTTTTTAATTTTGCCAATACATATGAGCAGAAATTAATCGACGTCAGTTGTGTCCAACACATATACGAGTTCTTCTTTGATATCTTCATTTGTGGGAAAGAGCTCAGTTTATTTAACATTTGCAGACGTTGTTTGTTTGTAAAACCAGTGGGGTTACTCTGTATTTCGATTCGAATTGAAAATCTTACAAATTCGTAAAATTTTTATATTCATTATTATTGATTTTTCGAATGCGAAATTTCTTTCGAAAGCAATTTCTATTCGAACGGAAATACAAAGTAACACCACTGGTTCGAGATCGGTTTAGGGTTCGTATTGGATTTAAATTTTAAAAAAGAACAAGTGTTCTATTGATGTCAAATTTGTTTATATTTTAAAGTAATTTTAGATTAGTTTTATTATTATTTGTTCTTTGAGGCGTTAAAATAAATTTCAATGCTGAAAAAGCCTTTTCGAAGCAAATAATTTGTATTTTGACTCATGCCTGTTGCTGATGCAGTTATATTTTTTAAATAATTTTATATTCAATTAATAAACCTTTTAACGAAGGAATAAATGGATTTTTATTGTTTTAAATAAAAGATTTTTAAGAGATGAATGGCTAAAACTAAATTTCATAATTTCCTTTTTATCTCAGCTCGTAAAAACTTTAATGTTTTTAAGAGTCTACGCTTAAAAAACTATCTAAAATGAGGCATTTGTAAGAGAACCATAAAAGAAGAACTTTTTTGGGTTTATTTTTATAGTTTTATAATAAACACAGCAAGTGTGGTCTAAAATAAAAGTAAATTGTTGGCATTAAAACAATGAATAAAACTTGATAGAAAGTAACGATTTTCTTTTTAGAATATTTTGTACGTACATTTTTACGTTTTACGTGAGATTTTAAACGAATGAACAAATAATTTTAAAGGTTTTTATTGTAAAGTATTTACATTTTTCGTTTTTTTTTTGTTTTAATGTGATTAAGGAAATTACTGACTAAGCGTTGTTTTTTTTAGTGACTATTTCATTACAGGTCAAGGGGTTATTTCTAATCCTATAAATGATAATGTAATCAATAATATATATATTTTTTTTTGTTTTCTTTTTTTCTGTTTTATTATTTTTTTAAATTCTAAGTGTTTGTTTAGATTAATTTAAAAATATATTCTATTTATTTATTAATTTTACACAAAATGTTTAAATATGTAGGTTTTATTTTTATTAGCTTTTGTGTGTGTAGTGGTATAATGAGGTCTACAAAATGCATTTTATTTAACCGGATGTAAAACTATTTTAAAAATTTGTTCGTCTATAAGTTTTAAATGAAAATTTTAAAGAAATATGTATAAACAACTAATTGCCCTTCAATATAAGATTTTTTATAAAATAATTTAAATCTTGATGATCTTCTTTTCACATACATTTAAAGATAATGATTCTGCAACGAAAACTTTAAATAAAAATTAATTAAGATAAAATATATCGAAAAAGGCACTCTATATGATTATAAAATCAGAGTAATTGATTGATTGATGTATACTATTTTATTAAATTGTATATTGGGTTAACAATCGTAGAGGGTTTTTTCAGATTTATTTTTTTTGTACAATTTTCGGGGCACATTGTACACACACCTTTTACTTATACATGCCATATTAACGTTAGTTTGTCCTCGGATTATGGCATAATTCTATCCTCTCTTAGGTTTTTGTAAACATGTTGATCCATTCTTGGACTAATCACCAAAATTCGCTCAATACCATAATGTCGCCGTAACCGTGCATAATTACATATTTCGGTGGTATTTCTGGGATTGTGTTGTTGGTTAACTGGACGCCATACATAGGGTTTTCCATCTGGAAAATTTTGATTTGTAGCTTTATAAAATATTTTTCTAAAAACTCATTGGCTTAAAACGTTTAGTGTGGCAAAATCCAATTTGGATTTTAAAGTTTAAAGACAGTTTAAAGTCGAAAGGTTTTCGCTGTGCGATGCATTATGTATAGAAGATTTATTAATCTGCCGTCTAATGGTTGTAGATGATAAATCAATACCATATAATGGCTCTAACTCAACTTTCAGATGTTTTGAACTTTAAAAGACTCTTACGAATATTTTATCTTCCTTGGTTGAGTTTTACGTGGTTAGAACGCTCTAGATACATGATTTGAGGTACCAAATGATTTACAGCATTGCAAATGTTTCCTCTAGGGCAACCAAGTAACTGGGAAATTTCATGGAGCCTCTAAGATTAATTATTACCTTCCTTTCCTTCGTAGAAAGATTATGGTCCTATTTCTATATCTGAGGCCCTACTCTGTAAATCTCTTAAAATGCTAAAATTTTGGGTTTTTTAATCAGGCTGGGCGTTAGAATATACAACATTAAAAATTTTAGAGATGATAGGCATCAAGTTTTTAATTTACTATACGCCTTTAAGAATTGTATTCGTTGCCAAAAAGTTCTAAATCAAGTTTATAAATTTTTAGCGATAGAGTTTCAGCTTAAGAGAGCTACAGAATAAGGCCTCTGATGATTATTGTTTGTGTAGATTTTTGCTGATATCACTTAAAGCATACTTACCAATAAGTTTATAAAAATCAAATAAAATTAAATATTAAAAATATGCTTTTTAAATATCAAAACTTAAAAGGTTTTAATTATGTATCCAGTTTAAAAACAACATTTCTACTAAAGAATGTCTCTTTTTTAGAAAACGGAATAGGAATTGAGTGGAAATGAGATCATAGTTTCGTGCTGGTCTAGGAAAATAAGAGGGAAAGGGGAAAAGAGTTGTGTGGACATTTGATTTAACTTAATTTCGTATCTGATATCAGTCAGAAAAAACAAAGGTCCTACTTTAAAAATGCGAACCGCAATTAAATCGATTGCTGTAGACTGTTTATTCAATGACCAGTGTTGGACATTCGCCACTAAATAATCCAAGAAGACCGCACACTAAAGAATAAATTTAGGGAGAAATAAAAAACAAAAATGCACCCCTAATAGTGCCATAAGAGCTCCAAATGCAGCACTACCAGTTGTTCCAGGTTTCCGCTTAAACGAATATGACTTTTGTGAAGCTAAGAGCTCTTGTTGTTGCCCCTAGTATTCATTTCTGTTCATATATGCCAATGATATTGAAGATGATCTTGTTGTTTTTGTTCTAGTTACTGCTCCTCAACTGCCTTTCTGACATGGAAGACCCTGCCAGAGAGTTATTGGTGATTACCCCACGTAGAGGAATAATCAATTTGAATTCAATTGGAAAAACAAATCTAAACGTGGCTTGAATAAAGGCACGAGCTTCAGGGCTTAATATCAACTTACAAAAGCAAAAGCTTTGCACTTGGTGTTTGTTTACTGAATTTAATTTTGTTGTTAATGCATTTCTTTCTATAATTGTTTAAGTGTAATTTCATTTTCAGTCATTCTAAACATGACTTTTCTTTATATTTCTTCTTTGGTATTTATTTCATTTATTTATTTATTATTTTACTTTACTTGCATTTGGTTTTGTTCTTGTTATTGGTTTTGTTTTTTAAACGATTTATATCTTTAAAACGTTTTTTGTTTTTATGATTATAATTTATTTATTTTTTATTTCGCTCTGTAACCATCTTCAAATGCATTTGTTGCATCTTTAAACACTTTGTACATACTTTTGCATATAAAATGCTCAACACGTATTTACTGAGTTTTTCATATCCCCCCTTTCAACTTTTTTGTTGGTTACTATCTTTGGTTTCTCTATTTCTATGAAACATAATAATGGCCATTATTTTCTATTAAAAAAATTCAGAAATTTCTAAACTGCATTCTGGTTGTTTTCTCTATAGTTTTTTTTATTGTTTTTCAAAAAGTTGTATTTTTGTGGTATTTTTTCTACAGAAATATTAAGAGTTCTTTACGAAAAAAATGTATACTGCACTGTGTTTCTTAACTTCATAGTTCACTTTTACTCTGAGACTATTTAAGGTACTTATAGTCTTTTAAACCTTTGGAGTGAATTTTTAGGGGATAGCGTCTCGTTGTAGTTGTAGAAGGCTCATTGGTTTGGGTTGCTTTCAAAATAAAATACTTCTTTCTCTAGTTTTTATCTTTTCTTCTACATGTACTCGTAGTTCCAGTCCTCAACTTTGTTTTGTCTTCTGTAAAATGATGTAAAGAATTCCTAGAGATTGAGAGAGAGAGAGAGAGGTAGCCAGGAAAAAAAACAAATTGAAGTCATAAATTTATCAGGTCACTTGTGGTACTTTATCATTTAATAAGAAAAAGTATATTTTAAGGTGGATGGTAGATTTACTTGTTAAATGTTTTAAAGAAGAACCATAAAATTCAACTGCAAAAACATAAAAAAAATAATTGTGGGTAACCGAATCGCAATATATATGTTTTTAAATAAAAACATAA
This sequence comes from Metopia argyrocephala, assembly GCA_963576795.1. Classification (NCBI taxonomy): domain Eukaryota; kingdom Metazoa; phylum Arthropoda; class Insecta; order Diptera; family Sarcophagidae; genus Metopia; species Metopia argyrocephala. Next base: position 203,325,941 of record OY756208.1, on the reverse strand, counting down.
AAAATTTTTTATGATTTAAACGATGTTTTGTTTTCTCGGCATAAATGTTTTTTTTTAAAGAAGTGGACGATTCCATCTTAAGACAATAGCAAAGGCGGCAAACTCACCAGTTATAGATAGTTTTAATGGCTTGGTTTACAAGAGGCAAATCTACTACTTACAGTTAAAACATATACTGTCAGGATGGAGTACTTTTCTTTGGTCTGAAATTCAAAACATTCTAAAGCTTTGCTACATCATTATTTGTAATTCAGTTATAGATCGAGCCAATAGCCTTTCTTATTTAGTAAATAGCATTTATAGCTGTAACCCAAGATATATTGTTTACTAAAAATCTAACTAATCCATTGAGAGAAAGTTAGTGCAGTATATGTACACAAGTGTTATCTCTAGAATGTCATTTTATCAATGTAATCCAAATCTTCACTTTCTGTACACAATTGTGCTACAAAACAAACAAAATTGAGTGTTTTGGTTAACTATGAATTATATCGATGTTAAGCCATGTTAAGCCTACATCTGTTGAACTTCTTAGAGAGCAGGGTGTTACGTTTTACTTGGTCGGAATAAATAAAATACTATAGATTATGAACTACGTTTAGTTGGTAATTTTTTTATTTTTTTTCGTAAGCTGCAATCACAATTTAATAAAATCAATACCTTGAAGACACTTCTCGCAGTGTTATGTTACCATTTGTTACACTTATGGCAGAGAGGCACATTGCGTTGAAAAAACAGACTGGTCTCGTAAGCTCAAGATACAATTTTTGTTTAGTTGTAACAAGAAAAAATTTTTTTTATATAGCAACCGTCAAGACATTGATGTCACCAGATCGGAAATCCGTTAAACTAGCTCACGAGGAAGTTTCAAGTTAGAATGAATACAATACCATGGTCTTTTAGAGAGCCCTAGATACTAGTTTTAGTTAATTTGGACATAAGATGCAAAACTTCTTGCGGCTGAAATGTCTTTTCCACAATCACTTTTGGTTTCTTTAAACTCTATAGGCGATAGTTTTGCTTGTCGGCGTAACCACAGAGTGAAACATGAGCTCCTCACTGAAGACAGAAGCACCCCATCAACTTATCTGCGACAGGCTTTAACAGTTATATTAAGTGGACTATATATGATTAGAAGTGAAAGGCTAAATGAAAAATTTTTAAAAACGTAGAACCAATAAACTCAAATGTCCCGTCTCTAAAAGGCCTATTAGACAGGCATACTTGTCTGCATACATGTACGATGGCATACTTTGGGTTTTGCTATTACACTATCGAACGCTGCCATCGTACTTCAGTACACAAAAATTTTCGAAGGGAAAACATGTCAATGAAAAGGAAGGTTTTAGCGGCTTTAGTTATAAATGAAATATGTTTTTAAATTTCCGATGTACATACAGCAGCGACAACAAGCAAATTGAATTTTTTTTTATATAAAGTACGACGGACACGTTATTAGACGAGTATGTTGGTATGCGACAGACTCAGAAAATCAAAAATTTTTGAAAACCAACGTACATGTCTGACATACTCGAAAGACATGCTATTAGACAGTGAATTTTGGTATGCCATCGTACATGTATGCAGACAAGTATGCCCGTCTAATAGGCCTTTAAGAGAAAAGATATTTTTGGCAGTGTGCACTATGCGAAGTGATACATTTTTAAAGATTCTAGTCTCTGCAAATTTCTTTATAATGTTTAGTTACTTGCACAATAGGTCTATAGTTACGACATTACCCACCCTTCAATGCTCGAAAAGTGGTCACGTTGGAATAACCATTTTATTTTAAATATTTTTACGCGTTCTTTGGCACATTCATAAATGGCACATCTTTTACTAACCAAGCAATTTGTTTAACAGCCAGTTTTTTAAATACAACATTGAAATTTTCTTTTAATAATTTTAAAGATGCAACCAAAAGCCACAAACGCACATTTTTTCTTAATTTCTATAATTATCAGGTTAAAGTTTAAATTTTTTTAAAATTTATATTTCATATTAGAATAATACTTAATCTCTATTAATTGGCTTGTAATAATAAATTAAAAAAGCCAAGTTTTTCTTAATCATTAATAGTGGTGGAGGCACGTTTAGTATTAATTTTTTAAACATATTATTGATTAGAGAAGATGTTGAAATAAATTTTAATGAAAGAATTTTTAAATTGATAAAATCATTCATCCCGCATAACATGGTGTCGGTTTTCTTTTTCTTATTTTCTTTATGTGGAAACAAATTAGTGTCAACCATTAAAAGCCGGGTGGCTTTCAAATTTGTTAGAGAGTTTTGTCTAAAATTTTTCACATGGCTGCCACATTCAAAAATGAAAGTGTTATACGATACTTTATTAAAGGCTTAACTTTTATAAATTATTAGTTTTTTCTTTAAATTTGAAATAATTTATTAACATTTTTTTAAAATAAGAAGGCAAACTGCCTGCTTCTTGGCAAGCGGAGCTGTAAAAGGGATAAAAAAAATGAAATATGTTATTGGTACACAGCTCATGATAAACTTCCGTTTCTTAAATTAAAGAAAAAAATAAAAAAATAAATAAACAAAAGACAAGCAGTTCATGGATGCAAAGTTTGGTTTAAATCTAAACATAAATCTACACATCAGGAGTATTTGAAAACATTCAAGCAATTATTAAATGTTGCCTCTTTACATGCATATGGTGGCCGTTGTCTAGTATGTAGTGTGTTGGCTTACTAGAAGAGAGCTCTGAGTGCAAAACTCCATTTTGAAAGAAAAAAATATGAAAAAAATATTTCTTTCGGCAACCATCTCTTAGCAGTCTTCTGGCGAAGCTCTCAGAATAACTTATTACCATTAATAAGAGTCTCATGTCTGTCGTTCGGAGTCGACGTTAAACTGTAGGCTCCGATACTGTGAAAAGCTAAGCCGTAACTTTGTAAAAGGGTTATAATGGCCAATTGCATATGTATAGATATGTATATTATACATGCATAACTTCATTAAATATTTGATTATGAGCCCTTATTGATAAATTTAAATTCAGTTCACAGTTTATTTGAATACAATTTGAATTATTTGCGACTGATAAACGTTAAATTGAGCTTTTATCACAATCTGTTACCAGTTAGATCTTCTGCCAGGCAAAATCTTATGGAATTATTTAGGATCTGGCAAATAATATGGTATTGTTGCCTTAGATTTGTTAATATTGAGTACAATTTAAATTTTATTATATAACCACTTTCACTCAATAATTATATTGCCTTTCCTGCGTCATCTTGGTTACATATTTGCTTACATAATACATTGGTTTTAATTAATATTAATTTAGATTTGGTTACTATTAAAATGTCATTTCATCATTCATTGGGGGGTCGTGGTATAGTGGTTATAGCGCTCACACAGAAACTCAAACGACCGAGGTTCAATCCCAGCGAAGGGCAAAAATTCTAAAATAAAATTTGTGCTTTTTTTAAATTATAATTAAAAAAAAAAAATAAGAGGTTGTCCCCCCACCCCTCCTCCAAGAAGACCATGAATAAACCGCTTCCTGACAATTTCCAGTCTATTCCACAAAAAAAAAAAAAAAAACGAATGATCAGGAGTACAGCGCCACCTTCTGGGAAGTTAACAGCTAACATACTGAAGACTCTCGCCACTCACATTCAACATCATCACAGACAGATGGGGCAATTGCTGTTGATCACTCAAAGGTGAAGGTATAACACTGGCCTCAAATTGACAGCAACTTCTCTCATCAATAAAAAGACGCATTATAAAAAAATAAAATAAATCTGTCCATGTATCTTCAAATTCCAATACAATGCACTGTAGCAAAAAAAAAAAAAAAAAAATGTTCGCTTTATAATTATTTCACAAGAGAATTACAATATCAAAAGAAATTGCGATAAATAATGTTAAAACCATAGTACAATGGCATTGGAAAGAGATTTAATGAACTGTTGCAAACTAAAAAACTGCTAAATTTATTTATTTAATTAGTATTTAAAAGTAACATATATAATTAATTTGTACCATATGCATAATTTTTTTCACATCACACTTTTTTTGGAGGTACCTTTGTTTTAACTATTTGAGTACACAGCATGTTGTCTAGGCATTTTTTTATTTGTGTAATCTGGACTAAAATGCGAGTATGTATTCGTTTATTTTTGAATATTTTTACATTGTCATTTGCTTGTTCAAAAAAACTTTGACGAAATTATTACTTTGTTTTTATTGAACCCTTGTCTTCATTAACAAGAAAAAAAACCAAATATTACACGTCACACCCATTATTTTTTAGTTCTCGTTTGCATTTTATTTTTTTGGTTTTGTCCCTTTAATACTTTTAATTTTTTCTTCTGTTTTTTAACTTTTACAGTCATAATTCTCATGCATCTTTTACTTTATGGCACAAATTTTTTGTTCATTTTCGTTCAGGAAACAAGTTTATACGAGTTTTTAAAAGTATATTGCTGTTTTTTTTTTTTTTTTTTTTTTGAGTTTCAGATGCTTCTGTAAGCGAAAAGTATAATTTTTTATTTGGTCAGATTTTATTTTTTTTACACTCTCATATACAGTAGTATGTAGCAATGCTTATCGAGGGGTATAATTTACATTTTTGGTGGTATTTGGGTATACTTTTGATGTCGTTTATTCCTTAATTTGAGAACGAACGGTATGAGACGAGACAATATGTCGCTTTACTGTATTCTACTCTTTGTTTTTCTCGATTTAAAACAGCAAACACAAACAAATTAATGGGATTTTAAAACATTGCATAAGAGAGTGTCAGAGAGGAAGAGCTTAATGAAAAGGAATATAAAGAAACATAAATCTGTCGATTGCTGTTGTTTTGCGCTTTTCTTTTTTGCTCTGCACTGTTGATGTTTTGTACATCAGTGTTTCCAGGTACATGTGTATGTGTATGTATGTGTGAGAGTGTAAGGCCCCCACGATAAAAAATAACAAAACAAAACATTGGCAATATGTTTATTGTCATGTTGCACGTTTCGTAAACAGCAACAACAACAGCAATGACATTAAATAACAACTACAACAGTTGCTGTTGTACATTTTTAGTTTTTTATAATTCTTTTGTATTATTTATTGTTTGTTTTTCGCTTTTTTTTAAACATTAAAGTTCTTTGTCCCCCATATTTCAGTTGAAAAGAATTTTAATCCTTGAAACTCTTTACATCGCTCCCTCTTAAAGCAGAGGACATGTTTATCAATAAATTAAATATTCATATTAAATATTGTGTGTGATTGTGAAATATATACATATGTATCTATATATTCGAGTGGAATTGAAATCGAATGTTTTTTTGTAAACCAAATTTAATTGCATCAATTGTTTTAAAGTCTTATTAATTAAAGAAGCAATGGTAACGAACATTATACGAATGAATAATAAAAAAATAAAAAAAACTGCACAAATTTAAAAATTACAGCAATATAAAATTCGACATCGATTTTACTTGTTTTCGGATTACAGAATATACCCGATTTTGTTTGCCTTACAGTCTACTATACTTTGCGCCTTTTTATTTTAGGTTTTTCTGATTCACCATATATTTTTTCAATAAAAGCTGAATATACGGCGTTTTTTTTAAATAAACTTTTAATTTATATACATATTTTACTCGAAAGGTCAATAACATTAAGATTTAAAATTAATTTCAGCCTTACGGCCACAACGAATGCTAACGAAGAAACGCATTATGGACTTCAATTTTGCATCACTTCTTTGAATATTTCAGGCGGTATGTAAATAATGACTTTAAAACGTAAACTGTTTCTGTTTAATGAGTATTAAACAGTGACTTCCTGTAGTTGTACATGACATTATTACGAGCTGTTAGATCGAAGTGCTTTTGAAGGGCATTTGACAGTCTTATTTCTGAAGATCAACTTATCGCCAAATTTTATTTTGAATATTATTATTAATTTCGTTTAAAGGCAGGCAAAGACCACAAGGATATATTGGGTCTATTTCATTCATGAAAGATCATTTCTACCGTGACCTTCCGAACAGCTATTGCTCTCCTACAGTTTAGCCATTTGAGTCCTTGCAGTGTAAGCCTCTACACCACGACAAGGTGTAGATGTAGTATCATTCAGGAGATCTAACCTACACATATATCAGGTAGTAGTGTTGTGATAGGAAATCCACTATCTTACTAATACTATAAAAAAATTCTATCAACCATCTTCACATTCCAATACAATGCACACTGCATGAGTAGGGGTTTACCCCTGAGTATTGGTCTTAAAAAAAAAAAAAAAAAAATATTATTATACCTTGCCAACATATTTAAAAGAATCACAATTGCCACTGACTGAAACGCAATCTACGGCTTAAATTTTAGAAAAACAACATTCAGAGATGTCACCAACGTGTAAACCGCATCAAACAGCGGAATATAATGGAGTTTTCTGGAATAAAAAAGGCATATGTTGTACGTGTTTACATGTACGATAATCTTTATGACGATTTTTATTTTAAATTGTCTGCCAAAATCTTAAGAATTTCTACCACAGGACACATACGCATATAATTCAAGCTTACGTTGGCTGGCCATAGCACATAATTTTTGATCAGGAATTGATTTGTTATTTCTGCAACGATCTATGAAATTTGATGAAATATTGATTTTGTTTTAATTTTATTTATAAAAATTTAGCAATGTCATACCCTGTAAATATTTTCTCTATTCTTCACTAATTTTTTTTATAACTATTAAATCTTTTTTTCCACATCAACACAAAACACATCCGCATGTTGAATTTGGCTACAACAACTGTTGTTGGCTGGCTGTTTTTCTGTTATAGACAGCAAAAGTAGGGTCAACACGGCTATTATTTCTTCTAAAAATTAAAAAAAAACATCTAGAAATTCGGCTAAACCATTATGCTGTTTTGAAATACTTTTTATATGTTGCCTTCAGGAGATTTATTTTTGGGCTAAAAAAATGTGTGCTTTTCTTCTTTCAGATTTTTTTCCTATGCATGATGAAATACTGCAATATTTGTGTCTGTCTGTCAGTCTGTCTATATTTAAAATGGAATTCTTGTACATACAATTTTGTGAAATATTGTTGTGAAAATTAAGAGGAGTGTGTCTCTTATATGCAACATTTGCTGGAAATCAGAAAAGAACGAAATTAAAAAAAAAAAAACTGATGTCGCGTAGTTTTTTTTCTGTATTTTCTAAATTGAAGTATGCAAGTTTCTTTAGAACTATGAAAAATTACCCATTGAAGAAGGAAGGGAAAAGAATCTAAAAGAAAAAAACAAAAAATAAAAGAATGATAGTGTAAAAATAAAATTGATTTCAAATTTATTTTTATAAAACACATTTATACTTTTATTTAAGTGGCTAACTCAACGCAATAATTTTATGACTCAGTCTAAAAGACAACGCAAAGGGTTAACTTGTTAGCATTGACTGATAACTTGATACAGGTACTCAGTAAAATAAAATGGAAGTGATGCAAGAACTGCTTTTTAAAAATTACATGATTTGAACTTTTATTACAATAAATGGCTTTCTAAATCCTAATAAACTGCCATTCTTTGAAGTCATGAAAATTAGCAAGAAAAAAAGCCATCAAATTGTGATTTTTATAAAAATAAAGTTCTTTTTCAAAAAACGCCCATAAATCACGCATTATGTATTGGTTCGATTCATCCATTACAAATGAACTCAGTTTCTTCCGTATTTGGCTGTATTCCGCCGATAACTGTACACAATTTTTACCTTACAAGACTTTACAAAACACGAAGAAAAAAATCCAATGGGGTGGCCAATTAATCGTGGCCAATTTTCTTTAATCAAAAGTTGAGTAAATCAATTGTTGTGCTCGCTGTGTGAAAAGAAATGCTTCTGGAACCACATGCCTGCTAGGTTAATACTAGTTAGCTGAGGTACAAAGAAATATCTATCTGATCATGTCTCTTTACAGTTCGCAATTGAAAGGAATATTCTAATTATTATCGTTTTTAAAGATATATGAAACAATTTCTCCGCAAGCTCATAAAGTGCACTGAACAGTAATTTTCTGTGGATTTAAAGTTGTTTTGATAAATGCTTGTGAATTTTTCTTACTCCAAATGCGAAAATTTTGCTTATTTGTTGTCCCATTCAGCCAGAAATGGTGTGTATCGAATAATTTTTAATTTTTTGAAAATTCAAAATCAACAATATTTTGTAACATTTACCGAATTGGCAGCGCATATGATAGTCATTGGCTTCAAATTCTGCACAACTTGAGGCTTCTAAGCTAATATCCTTTCGGCAAATTTTCGGCCGAGTTGATTGAATTTAAAGTTTCCGGCTACAGTGTGCACTGTTCGGTGGTCCTAAAACGATCCATTGTATTCGAATGTATGTCATAAAACACGAAAGAACCATTAGGTTGATAAAAAATTTCAACAATTTGTATTCGTTGTTCTGCTGTAAGTCTATCCATAATGAAATGTCAAACCAAACTTAACAAAAAACATTTATCAGCTGTTTAATCGGTTGTCAAAGGAAGCAGCATTGCCAGCTGAAATTTGTGAAAACATTATTTATAGGTATTGTGAAATTTTATGAGATCATTTTTTTAGAAAATCCTCTCTTAATTAGAGAGAGGGGAGAAATTGTTTTAAAAAGCACATTTAAGAATTAGTATATTCTATGGGGATATTTGATGGATAAACAGGTCACGAAAAACAAAACATATGTTGTTAATACACAATTACATGCACTCCTATACAAAAAATTTGCTCCGAAGTAAATTTGTATGCATTTTTTAATAACATTTTAAACTCTTTAAAACACTTATTTAGTTTGTTGACCTTTCATTTTAAATAAAACGTTTGTTTCGAGTGTTAGGTCTTTAGTTTATTTTTAATGGGAAATGTTGAATTAAATAAAGTATATATTTATCTTTAAATTCACTTAAATCGTGCAACTTTTTCTTTCTGTGTATTTTATTTTAAAGTAATCTAATGATTAAACACTAACAAGTATTTGTTGTTCTAATAATTACCCAAAAATTTTTTTCTTAAGTGCATATCAAGTAAGAGCTCTGCCTACTTCTACTCATAAACTGTCATTTGAACTCAAGTGTTTATTATTGTTATTACAAAATATTTATTTTGTTTTATTTTCTTTTTCTTTCGTTTAACAAGTTTAAAAGATGCTCTTAAAAAGTAACATATACATACATATATACCCATACAAATAAAAATAAATAAATAAGTTGTATGTGTATGTTTATAGTAGGCTTGTATGAGTACAAACATATGTAATGTGTGTAATTTCACTTGCTAAAAGACATGAGAGCAGTATATACAATTAAAATAATCATCCTTCTCATTATTTATTGTAAGTGACATACTCATTCATACTTATATACGATTATTTCATCTGACATACATTTATTCATACATTAGATGCATACAAGCTCGTGCCACTTGACTTTTTTACTTTGCCTTGACTGTATTTTCTTTTTAATGCTTTAATTCTCTTGCAACAACAGTTTTTTTATTTTTCTAATTTTCTAAAATTTATATATAAAAAAAATAATTATCAAAATGTACGAAACAAACCAAACAACGAAACTTTCTTTTACAACTAATGACAGCAGAAAACAATGTTAAAAATAAAAACTTTTTTTTTGCATATCTAAAGGCCGAATATCATTTGACAAGAACTTAATGCACTACTAAATTTATCACACTTAATGAACAATCATGGACTAAAATTGAGGGGAAAAATGTTTTTATACAAAAACTGCTACAAAATGGTACGATAAGTATAGCAGTAATTATTACAAAAAGGGACGAATTTAAACTTGAAAATATATGTACATTTAATATTAGTCAAGAATTTTATTAAAATTTATTACCACGATAACGGAAAGAAATATAAAAAAATTATTTATTTCGGCGACTACCTCTCAGCAGTCTTCTGGCAAAAGCTCTGGGAGTAATTGATTGCCATGAAAATCTTCTCAAATCTGTCGTTCGGAGTCGATTTTAAACTGTAGGTCCCGGTACTCATGGATAAAAATTAACACACACAACATAAGTGCTGCAAGAAGGTAGGCCGTAACTCTGATACAGAATTGTAATGGCCAATTATGTATGCATGTGTATGCAAGTTAATGACCTAAGTATTAAAAATTTATTAAAAATGTACTTAAAGTGTGTATAAGTATACATATATGGGTTAAACCATATCAACTCAACTTAAAATATGCCGTTTTTGAAATGACTGTCTCCGAATTTGCTAATTTTTGGTACGAATAAAGTATATCATAACACTAAGACAAATATAAAATTTAAGGGCACTGACACTTCTGGATCCGGAAATATGAGGTCTTGAAAATCGGAAAACAGTACAAAAATGCACAAAGTTACACTTACTTAATTGTAATTTTCTTGAAAAGTATTATAGCTACGCATCTCGTAAAAGTCGCATTTGGAAGGGTATTATATTACCTTTGATTTAATATGCAACATGATTTTTTCTTTGAAAAAGTCAAAGGTCAATTTTCTTTATCTATAAGTCGGAAGCCTATATCTCCGAAAGCGACCTTTTTAAAAATTTGAAAAAAAATTATGCCAAAGATAGTTTCGTTCTCTACAGCTGTGAAAAATTTCAGAGTGGAGGTATTTCTGGATCAAGAAATAAAAATCAAATCGCAAAAGAATGTGATTAAAACTAGTCTAATAGTGGTGGGATGGTATACGATTTTTCGATTTCGATTAGCTAGAATCGCTTATTTTGTGAGTTTCAACAAAAAAATACATAAGTCAAAAAGAAGGGATGTGGGATGGAGGCAAATGGCTCTTCATCGGGGTCAAAGGTTGGGTTGAAGGAGTAAAAGTCCACAAAAAGCTCCACAACTTCCCTGGATTAGCCCCTAGAGGGATAAAATGTAAGACCGACACTTACTAATATTTTACCCCCCAACTTTTTTCCGAACATAGCTACCCCCTATCTCTAGTCCCTAAGGGGGCTCCAGTTCAAAGTTTATAAAATTTGCTCCTACCACCCTAGAGAGTGGGAATAGGGGTTAGGTATGTTCGGAAAAAAAGTTGGGGGTAAATACCTACCCCTACCTATATACCTATCCCCTATCTCTGCTCTCTAAGGGGGCTCCATTACAAAGTTACATTTTTATATAAAATTTGCTCCTACCACTCTAGGGAGTAGAGATAAGGGTTAGGTATGATCAGAAAAAAAGTTGGGGGTAATACCTAACCCTACCTAACCCCTATTTCCACTCCCTAAGGAGGCTCCATTACAAAGTTTATAAAATGTGCTCCTGCCACTCTAGGCAGTGGAGATAGGGGGTAGGTATGTTCGAAAAAAAAGTTCGAGGTAAAATATTAGTAAGGGTCGGTCTTACATTTTATCCCTCTAGGGGCTACTCCAGGGCAGTTGTGAAGCTTTTTGTAGATTTTTATTCCTTCAACCCAACCTTTGACCCCGATGAAGAACTATTTGCCCACATCCCCCGTTTTTTTTCATGTATTTTTTGTAGAAACTTACAAAATAAGCGGTTCCAGCTAATATAAATCGAAAAATCGTCTACCATTCCAGCACTATTAGACTAGTTTTAATCACATTCTTTTGCGATTTGATTTTTATTTCTTGATCCAAAAATACCTCCACTCTGAAATTTTTCACAACTGTAGAGAACGAAACTATCTTTGGCATAATTTTTTTTCAAAGTTTTAAAAAGGTCGCTTTCGGAGATATAGGCTTCCGACTTATAGATAAAGAAAATTGACCTTTGACTTTTTCAAAGAAAAAATCATGTCGCATATTAAATCAAAGGTAATTTAATACCCTTCCAAATGCGACTTTTACGAGATGCGTAGCTATAATACTTTTCAAGAAAATTACAATTAAGTAAGTGTAACTTTGTGCATTTTTGTGCTGTTTTCCGATTTTCAAGACCTCATATTTCCGGATCCAGATGTATCAGTGCTTCCAAACTTTGTATTTAATTTAGTTCTATGATATACCATATTTCTACAAAAAATCATAAAATTCGGAGGGGGTAGGTTAAAACCATTGGTTGATTTGACTTGGAATATCCCATATCTGATAAAGTTCTTAAATAATGTGTCAGCAATTTGTCTGCTAAAATACTATTCTACTTCTACTTGATTATAATCAATAATAATTGTTTTATTACTTATTTTTATTATTTTTAGTTTATTTATTATTTCATATGTATAACATTATTCTTGTTAATCAAAAGCATTTTATTTCTACTAAAAGTGTTGCAAGCCAACCCAACTAACAAAATTAATTTCCATTTTAGAAACTATCAGTTTTAGTTCAATCGCAATAAAGCGGCAACACTGCCTGTCTATCTGCCTGCCTAATTTTATTTAAATTACACAAGTTGCTCTTGTTTATGTTGAAATGATTTTGATGTTATTAGAGAAGGATATACATATAAGTATGTTAAGTTAGCAGGATATAGAAAGAAAGAGTAAAGAGTAAAATAAAAAATAAATAACATACAAGAGTTTATAGTTTCCACTACATTATCATTCCCTAAAATTTCCATTTTGATTTTAGAAAACAAGTCAGTTTGTTTTAAAACTTTATATTATTTACTTACGTGAAATAAACTAAATTTTTAAATTCGTTTTATGCACTTTAGTAGTTTTTATTATACAAGAAGACGAGAGTGTATAAGTTAACACATGCATGCAAGAGTAGATTATATATGTATACATTTGTATTGTGTGTAAAATTATTAAAATAAACAAAATGTAAATAGAAATGTGTGATATTAAACAAAACAAAAAAAAAATTTTTTTGCAAGTGTGCTTTAGTGTTATGCCCCTACAGTAAATTCAACTACTTCAGATACGCGTGTATAACCCTGTAGAAAATGTGGGGCTCTCTAAACAAGCGTATCCCTTTTCATATTGTCATATCCCATGCAAGGCCTATTTAATTCAAAATAATTAAAAGTAATCTCAAGACTACTCTATGTAATTTCATTTTGAATGACAACTACAGATTTAGCCCACACAAACGGTTCTCCTTTGATTGAAAAGTCATTGCAAAAAACTAATCTAACTTCATTTCATAGAGTGATATAATTGTGATATAATTAAGGAATTTTATGACTAAGGCCCATTATTACAACTTGCCGTTAGTTAAAGGATTTTATCAGACCGATAAATTGGTTTTTGTTATACAAATACATTTTAACCTAACTTGACCGATAAAGTTATTGGGAATATTGCCTTACCTTTAAGTAAAAGTTAAATTGTAATAACACAAAGCAATTTATCAGTCTGATAAAATCCTAACTTTAACTAATGGCAAGTTATAATAATGGCCCTAAATGTAATAAAAAAAATATTTAACAAATTTTGGATTTATTTAGTAACAGTTTTATTCTCTCATCGTCAAGATACTTCTCGTTATCTTCGTTTTTTTTAACACATTATGTAGGGATTACATTTTTCAAATATTCTTAAAAAGAAAATAGACGTGCAACGTGTGCTACTTGCTTTCTATTTCCGAGACGACATGCCAGCATAAAAGTATCACACTAAAAAGTGCTAAACTAAAAATTTTGCACTAAAAAATCTTTACAAATGAATCGCAAACTATTTTAAAAACCGGCGACATGGCGGAAGATTACAATGCAAAACAAGTTTTAATTCGCCATGTTTAGCAATAAATCGCCAGATCTGACAACAACTTACTGAGGCAGCTATACGCGCGTGTTTGATTATTACATGCATTATATTGGATTTTGATGTAACCAATCTATATCTATATAAAGCGCACTGTATGCAGTCTAATTATTTCTGTAGGGCCATAGAAATACAGTCGAATTCGGTTATAAGAAAATGTAAAAAACATTATTTGTTTTTCCTTTAAGTGAAATTTTTTGAACAAAAGTATATGTGAAAACAAAAAATATACGAGTATGTGATTTTAGTCGATATATTTGCAAAAAGAACTACATGTAGCACAGGCTCAAAATCCAAGAAAAAAATATATATATTTTTTTATTCTTTCTTCAGTTTTGTAATATAATCGGTCAGAATAAAGATATTTTGGGAAACTACGAAAATTGTTCCACTAGTATGACCGTGGCATATCTGGGTTAAAATGAGTTTTCTTTTAAACAAAGTTAATTAAATATCTTTGAATTTAATAGAAAACAAAAATTGTTTTGCAATTATACAATGTTTTCATTTAACCGGTGTGCTTATTTCCGAATTCGACTGTATACAAATATAGTATTTTTAGAAACTTACAGAGTGTTTTTTTGTATTTTTTTTTTATGAACGAAAATACCAGAATAAAAATGAAAAAAAAAATGTATTTATAGTGCTCAGTTTTATTTACACACATATGCATTTATTATACACAATTGTATGAATATAGACATTGTATGTGACGGTATGTAATTATTCATATGAAATTAAAACAGACAGTAAACAAATTTGTACATTTTATTAAAGCCTCAAGCAGAAACAAGAAAAATATAGTTAAAAAGTGCTTGTCTTTGTTTGTTTGTTCTTTTTTATCTACTAAAACTAAGGGCTTAGATTCTAACGAGTTTTAAAGTTTAAAACTCTCATACTATGTGATTATGATGTCATATAAGTATGTATGTGATTGTGTTTACATTAATATCGTTGATGGACTCAAGTCGCAACTTATAAGAGGTCCAATCACATTTTGTACGACTTCTTTAATCCAACTAAATTTTATCACTTTCCTTAAGTTCATACGAGTTTTTGTTCAATATTTGTATCCTAAACTTGAGAAAATTAATTTTAAAATTGTATCAATAAGTTTAGTTGACGTTATTATTGAGTAATATATAAACTTTTACTTAAGCTTCAGGTCAATTAAAATAATCATTATTTCGCTACTTCTCAGTGTAGTTTCTTCAGGAAATATTTATTTCTGTTTATAGTGTATAATCTAACCTTCCAGAAATTACTTCATATTTTGTGTTATTACTTTCAACTTTTGATTTAATAATGTTCTATATTAGAGTCTCAACACTTTATCTTTCGAAGGGCGAATGCTTATACTAAATCGTTTTATTTTTATAGAGCGAAATTATATAAAACCTAATAACATGCATTATAATGGATTAATTCCAGTTATTTTAACGTACTGTTTCTTGTAAACTGCTGCGAACTTCAAGTCTTAAGTCAAGTCTTGCTTTTCTATGATTTTGCCATGATTTTTCTGATTTCTGATTTGTTTTAATTCTATCGAACAAATAATAATAATTTTTTAAAGTTGGCAAAAAATTTTTAATTTAATTTTATACCAAATTTCTAAAAATTATTTCTAAAGATTTTCCATAACTTAGCTTGTTTACATAGAAATTGATCTATTTTAAAAAGAATATTTCAACCTCATTATAACATTTGTAAGCAGTGCATTTGACAATAAATGGTGTAAAACATACTTACAGAGGCATATACTTAAGATGTATAAAAAATGAAACCAAGTCATAAGAAGGTCACAGTTTATTTTATTCATATTCACACTGTGGGAGCTATTTATACAGCAAAAAAAAAAAAAAAAAAAGAGAACGGAAATTTGACAGCTCAAATATAGCATTTTTTGCTTGTGATGTTCATATACAGTTATAATAAAAAGGACGAAACAAGAGATACTGACAAAGAGAGAGAGAAAGATAGAAAGAAAGTAAGATAATGCAAAAAAAATATCTCATACAATAGTAAAGCAAAAGGAAACTGTCATTTGTATAACGTTTCTTCTCTTTTGTTTACATACATATACTTATGTATGTTTTTAAATTTACATACATTCAGAGTAAACAAAACAGCGAGAGTCAGAGTCTATAACTGTGTTAGACGTATGAAAACAACATCCTCTTATAGCAGTTTTAACTTAAAAGTGTTTAATATCAGGGATGGGAAAAAGTTAAACGTTCGATATTGTTGTGATTCTTGTTTTTAAAATACGATGGTGGACCATGATTTTTTTAACTTACTGAAAGAGTTATTTAGTTTGACAGTTATTGATAACTAGCTACTTCCAAGGCGGATTGAATATAAGGTGTGGTTAGGCAATCAAATGTCTATTCGTTTGTTCCTGGTGGCACTTCTCAAAATGTATAACAGTATAGATTACGGATTAGATCTGTTACAACGTACATATTTTACGTTTGTGTGTGATGTAAACAGGAGTCGCAGTGGTCTAGTGGTTAGTGTGTTGGCTTACTAAGACGAGAGCTCCGGGTCAAACCGCGGCTCTGACATCTTGAAGCAAAGAAATATTAAAAAAAAATATTTCTTTCGGCGACTACCTCTTAGCAGACTTTGAGAGTAACTGATTGCCTTGAATAAACTTCTTAAGTCTGTCGTTCGGAGTCGACATTAAACTGTAGGTCCCGGTACTCATGGATAAAAAATTGACACACACAACATGAGTGCTATGAGAAGCTAGGCCGTAATCCTAATCAATTCAAAGGTAAAACAATGGGATTATTGTATTAAGTATATGTTTTAATAAAAATCTTTTCGTTGATACTTCTGATCAAACATGCTCGAAAGAATGAAAATTTGGTCTATCAAGTGATCCGTAATTATAAATTTATAATAAAGAAGTCAATTCTCTTTACATAGTTACTGTAATATATTCGAGATCATTATTTTGTTTGAAAGTTCAAATTTTTCAAATATACAAGCACTCCAAGTGTTGCCACCATGTGTTTTGGCAATATAACCACTAATATAGTGAAAATCAACTCTGTTTACATTTCAGTTTAAGTGAATTTGTGTTTGCAAAACTTACCAGAAAAAAAAATTGTTTTCAGTTTGTAAATTTAACATTTAATCTATATTTCTTTTATTTTATTTAAAAAAAATCAAGAAACGTATTCAATGTTTGAAATTTTATGAAAAAATTGTATGTGAATAGATAAAATTGTTGGTGTAAATGTGATATACATATGTTTAAACTCTATTCTAATTCATGCCAATATTTTTTTTTTATAAATAAGGCTATAACAAAACGTACTTGCTAAGGTTAAGCAATGATTTTTAACAAAAAATAGTGTTTAAAAATATTGTAGAATACAAACTGCCAACCCTGATTCATATAAAACTCAATACATACTACTAAAATTTCTTGTTTTCTCTCTTGTTCTCTCTCTGTCTCACACATATACTCTATTATATTGTAGGATATTAATATTGTTGTTATTAAGTTAGTAACTGTAATATGATTGAGTGTGTGCGTGTGTACATTTAATATTTTGATTTTAATAACGATTGCAGGATATAATAGAGATGTTGGATATTCGATAACATTTAAAAGAGATGTTTTTTATTACAAAAACAGAAACAAAAATAAGAACAACAAATTGTTATTGCTTGCTGTCTTTTACATCATTTTTCAGCAGTTACAAATACAGACATACATATAAACATAAACACTTAACATGTGTACGTTAATGCTGTTGTAACGGAAATAGCATAATTTTTTGTTATTATTGTTGTTGCTGTTTTTCCATTTCTTTTTCAATTTTGTTTAAATATTTCCCTAATTTTATTTGTTAAAGACTTTAAAAGTAAATAAATAAATAAATTTAGTTGTGTGTGTGTAGGCATTATTTATGTATGTATGTAGGCATTATTATTCTTGTTTTTGTTTCTTTTATATGTGATTTTGTTTAAGAAGACTAAAAACAAAAGTAAATTATTTATTCAAAGATTGTTTTATTTACTTTACTTTGTCTCATATAAAGTTATAAAGAATAAAAAACTTTTTCTAATTTTGTACTTTTTTGTCGTTTTGGTTTGTATGAGTATAATTTATTTGGTGAAGAGGCAAAAAAAAAACCTCTTGAGATGTATAACAAACCTACAGCATAGGTTCTTAATATCAATAAAATTAATTAAAAATTTAATCGACTTACATATATACATATGTATATTGTATTTCGAAGTAACTTTGTAAAACACTGCTTCAAATATTTACTTAATTAAATTTCTTTCAATAATTGTAAATATTTTACAGATGTTAAGTTGCCTAAATAATATATATTGAAATAAATATTAGGACAGGTAGTAAATATTTTGTTGAGTCAATCTTTGTACGGTCGCAGTTGTAATAACATGCGATATTCTAAATTTAAAAGCATGGTGGTATGCAAAGGTTATGCATACGCAAAGTGGAATATGCTACTAAAGTCGATTTACCAACAGAACAACGACTCAAAATATACAAGTAAAATAGGAAGAAGTCTTGACATTCCATTTTTGACATATCGTCGTCCCGAAGTTATCTTGACGTAACTCCAAAAAATATTTTTTTGGGAAATTGAATTTAAAGTTTTATCAGTTTATAGAAAAAAATTTAGTCGAAAAAGGTGACTCAAAATTTTTATCAGATGTAGTGCTAATAATTCTTTATCGAATAGTACAAAAAATTCTTAAGTCATGCAGAAAATTTTTTAAGTTTTAAACATTTTTAACTCTAAACAAAGAATAACAGTTTGCCGTATAAGCCACTTTTTGGGAACATTTTCTTTATTTTTGGCACATACGTCTAAATAACACCGATAGAAATTTTGGATTGTTTTTTGTCTGATATTATCTTGACGTATATGAGACATACTTAAGTAAGCAAAATTCTTACATTTAGTATTTATTACTACAGTACTAAATAAATAAATTACGATTAACAAAGCACTTTTAATCTGCCTAAAGGAATTTCATCCATCTTTTATTATAAAAGAAAGCTTTCAGTGTTTAATATAACAGCAACAGTACGAGTATGTACTCAGAATCCAAACGAAAAAGATGTTACTTACTGCGCCATTTGGAACGAAGCACAGAATGGTCGCTCTGGTAATGATATCGATAGTTCTATAATAAAAATTTTGGAAAATATATTGAAGGATTTTAATCATATTGAGAATATCATTCTTTGGAGCGACTCTTGTGTGCCAAAAAATAAAAATAAAATATTTTTGTCTGCTAGTTTTGGCATTTTATATAAAAATAATAATTTAAAAACAATTACTCAAAAATTTTCAGAGCCGGAACATTCCCAAATTCAAGAAATTGACTCTGTCCACAATGCAATAGATCGATTTCTAAAGTTAAAAGAAATTCACAGTCCTTTAGATTTAATAATAAAATTAAAAAATTACCACTCCAAAAAGTTTAAATTGAATATTATTGAAATGTTACCTACAGATTTCAAAATTTATTCAGTTATTGCGCATTAACTAAATTTTCAGAACGTTCCATTTACTAAAATTAAAGCAATTAAGTATAATAAATTTAATTTATTTTCTTTATCCTATAAAGCATCTGTAAGTAAAGATGAATTTCAGTCATCAAATTTAAAAAAACAAGCGAGAAAAGGAGTTTTTTCAAAATCAGATGAAATGTTTGAAAAGGAACTCAGTATATATCCAAAAATAAATATTTCTGAATATAAAAGAAATGATATTAAAAGCCTTTTCCCATATCTTCTATACAATGATGTTCAGTTTTATTCAAAACTATTTACATAAGTTATAACATATTAAGATATTATTAAGATACTGATTCTAGAATTATCTATAATGTACTTAAAAAACATACTTTTGATTCATAAAAGTTTTATGAAATAAAATTTGATTTAAAATTTATTTTATATACATACATATGTACCTCTAAAAAATTAAAATTAGTTTTTTAGTAATTTATTCCTTTAATTTTAATGTAACAGCAATAAAGTGAAGTTAAAGAAATCTATTCTTTATGATTTCTTATTACGTTTTATCTTTTTTTCTTATGAAAAATCTTTTAAATATATTCATTTATGTACGTACGTCAAGATAACGAAAAATTTTTTTATTTCAAAAATTCCATACATTTTTTGCCGTATATCCACGAAAGTGGCGCGTACGACATTATAACATAAAATTTTTTTACCAAACGTGGATATACGGCAAAATGGCTCTTAAATATCTCAGAAAATTTAAGAGATAAAGTCCTGGTGATTGAACACATCGAAAGATCTAATAATTTAAGATTCAAAAATGGTCGTAACTCATTTTTTTTGATTTTGTGATATACGTCCAGATAACTTCGGGACGACGATATGATCAGGAGAAAAAGCGCCACATACTGGGATGTTGTACATAACAGCAACCTACACAGCGAAGACCATAACCACAATCAACATCTAACCACAGATGGGGCAATTGCTGTTGATCATTCAAGTGTGAAGAAACAATGCACATCATGAGTAGGGGTAAACTCCTCAGAGTACTAGTCTCAGTGAAAAAAAAAATAAAATAGCAAAAAAGTGGTTTTTAGCCAGTAGAATTGAATTTTAGTAATTGTAATTGTAAAAAGGAAGAAAGTTTTCGTTAGTCAGTAGGCTATTGTAATGGTCTTTATTCGCCGACAGGAACCTTGTAGAACTATTTAAAAATTCTTCTTAATAAAGGCCATCGATGTTGAACGAATTGTAGTTTAAAGTTACAATTAATTTCAATAAATACTAGAAATATTTAACATTTCCTAATATCTCTTAAGTTTTTAATAATAAGCAACAAGGAAAATACTCCTATTATTTAGCAGTTAATTTAATTTTACTCACAATAATTCAACACCTAATTCAATGATATTAGCTTATATCCTGCTTGTCTGCATAGTAAGCTAACACATTGGCATTGAATTATATGTGTTGGTTAGCTAACTTTTGTGTATTGAATTATTGATTTGTGCTGTAAAATATGCTTTTAAGCAATTTTTAAAAAATTTGCTAAAATGGAATAATTGTGAAATGAAATTACACAAAAAATAAAAAAAATCAAGATAGAATTTTTTTATCCCAATTTTTGAATATTTACATACATATGGGCAACGCGGTTCTTTCATAAAAATTGTTTTTTTTTTATTTTCGCTTATATTTTCTGTCTCTTTTTCTCTCTCAATTTTTAATTATTAGAGAGTAATGGTTGCTAATGATACGGGTTTAATTAATTTAAATTTAATTTCTTTTTTATTTTTAACGATGGGGAGCTAGAGAAATACAATTTCTCTATACTTATATAAAGCTTTTCATACGGAACGTAATAAAAAAAGAACATTTCTTGTTAAGAGAACCCTTTTTTTATTATTTGCTTTTATTTGTTACATATAAAAATAATTTTTTGTATAAAGACTGAGGAAAACGAAAATTAATTACATACCTATCTGCTCGTTTTTTAAATGGTTTACATCTATAATGGGGGTAGAGGTTGATTTTGTTTGTAACAATTAGACAAGACCCTGAAAAAATATGTTCTCTGCAATTCATTGTTAATGTTTGAATATAAAACGTTCGTCATTCTTATTAAATTATATTCAATTTTACTCTATTATTAAATTAATTTATTATTGAATTTATAATGTAATCTTTGAATAATTACAAATGTTTTTTTGTAGCTGTAGTAAGTATTATGGGTATTTTACATAATTTTCTCTTGAATTTATTGTAAAAGGAGGACTTTAAAGCATAGAGAATTTAGGTCTTTATTTAAATGATTTCTCAAAGTCTAACAATTAACCCTTATTTGTGTATAAAAAGACTTGAAAAAATATTTTCTGTTATTATTAAATATTATTTTAAACACTCCAATACAAATTTATTATACACCCAATCCTGTTTTTACATGGTAAATATCATATTTGTCAACATCTTGTACAAAAAATTGTGTAAAACTCGGTTAACAAAGTTTGTATAAAAATACAAGAAACCACATACATACATACATATATAACTACGCCGTTACAACTTCTTTTTATACATACGGTCTAGCTTCCCCTACTACCCATTTTGCGTTCGTAGATTTTTATCCACATCTATTTTAATAAGTCATCTCATAAAAAACAGCAATTCCAAAATTTTAACAATATTTGTCTGAGATGTATAAAAAAATACCAAATTCTTTGTATGTACAACAGATTAAAGCACGATTAATAGAAGTATAAAACAAAGAGACGTCACCCCGGTTACTTAACAGAGGTTCGGATAACCGAGATTCGGCTGTATATGATAAATATGTAAAAAGAAATAAAAATTTTTATATCAGCATGACAAGTTTTTACAATTTAGACAACTGAATTTTTTGTTTGCCGTATAGTCGTGCGGGAGTTTATGTGCTCTATCCGCCATTTTATATATCTCGAGTTAGTGATGCCACTTTAGGTTTTTGACACCAAAATTTTTAAAATCTGCAGTTCATTTTCGGCTATTTATCTCCGCACTGGATGTAATTTCCGAAAACGGATTGCAGACTTGAAAAATTTGGGGTCGAAAACCTAAAGTGGCATCACTAACTCGAGATATATAAAAAATATGAAATGGCGGATAGAGCACATAAACTCCCACACGACGGTATATGATATCACTTACCCAAATAAGTTTATTGTTGACAGCCATATTAATTAAAATTCATGCAAAATAATTTCATGTCAACACAGTATTGGATGTACTCAACTTAGTTTTACTGTCTTCATATTATTTATATCATAGATTTTTGCTTTATTAAAAATGTCATTTTGTTTTTAACCCTGATATCTTGAGAAACCTAAGATGACCTTTTGTACTATAATTGTTTTCTATGTATTGAGATAAGAAAAAAACTATTTGTCCTTTACAAAATTTTTTTCTATATACAAAAAAGAAAAAGAATGAAAAAGAGAGCAAGGCAACTACTGATATAAATAAAAAAGAAAAATCAATTTTATTTTATTCACCTGAACCCTCTAAGGTTTTAAATTGCAAACAATTCTGTACATTTTGCTTCATCATTAAATGCCTTAATTAGATTAAGGAACGAAAAATGCCGTACATTTTTTAAATTGAAATTCTTTTCGTTGAAAATCAAAATTCTGACAGGTATACCTTGTTGTTCACATGATATTTCTATTTCGAATTTAGAAATGGACTTAAAATTAGTTCAATTAAGTAGAAGTCGTCAAAATTGCATTTCTCTTGAACCACTTCCCTTTTATTTTGCTTTTTTCATGAACGAAAAAAGGTGACGGTTCACAAACGGTTGCAAAGCCAGGATTGAGACCAAGAAAGGAAGTTGTGTGTCTGGTGGGATTGGTGGGAATTTTTTCATTATGATCTACAACCTGGTCAAATGTCAACAATTAACGAGATTGAAGCCAGAAATTCAATTAAAATGGCTATAGTTGATCAACAGGTAAGGTGTAGTGTTCCATAATAACAACGCCACAACACACATGTCTTTGATGACCCGATAAAAACGAAGAGAGCGTGGATGGGAAATTTTTGTACATTCATCATATAGCCTGTAATAGATATATTTTAGTTCGATGTCTGCAGAATGCAATTGGAGTAACGGCTTTATTCCAAAAATACCAAGAAGATTATTGATTAAAACGACACATATTGGTTTCAACAAGCTTCAACATAGACAAATTTAATTAAACTTGTATACGAAATTTTTCTATATTTGATAATAGAAAGTATTTATTGCTCTTTTGGGATCTGTATTTTGTATCTTGGCATTGTTATGATGAAATACAACTCGTTCGCTGTTAAAAGGTTTCATTTCTATCCTCTCCATTGGTTCGGTCAACTCATCACATTTACTTGGTTTTTCTTAAATTCAGACTTTGATTTTCTTTTTCGCAAAACAATACAAATTAAAAATTTCTAAAAATTATATTCACTAACTATTAAACGAATAATTATTCCAAAATTCAGTAAAAAACATCATCAATTTTTGTGATAATAGAGCTATTAATTAACTTACCTTCGTTGGCTTATGGTAACTAATTTGGTTTTTAGCCTGGTGGAGGCCAAACCCATGACCTTACATTAGTACAATAACACATATTAGTCCCTTTTATTGAGTCATAGGCTTTAAATGAATATTTTTTTCACAAAATCTTTTCAATTCAATTATATTGAAGATTAAATTGCCATATAATATAATAATAAAAAAAATCTGAACAAATAACAAATAAATTATAAAATTAATCTATGATGATATAAATTTACATTTTTCCTCTGTTTTTTATTTTTTAATGTCAATTCATTTATTGAATTAATAAATCAATCACTTTAATGATGATTAAACGCTTAAATATGCACTGACTGTATGACAAAAGATGGACAAATAACTGGCGCATAAAAGTGTACGTAAAACATTATAACAGACACGGAAAAGAGTTAATGCGAATCGCTTCGAAGTGTATTCGTATAGAAAGCCTGATAATTTTTACAATAAAGATGTCACTTTAGAAATGATGGAGGGTAGGCATATATATTTTGCAAAGAATTTATAGGCAGTTGAATTGGAAAAAAAAGTATGACTTGGTTTTTTTTTAGTAATTGATAAACTCATTTTTACCACCAACAGCGCGGCTTTGTTTTATGGTCTTTTAATTATTTTATTTTGTTATTATCGCTGTCGTTCTATTTTTTTTTCTGTTCTGCTACTACTGCCTTTATAATTACGCCCAATTAAACTTTTGATTAAATATTCTATTAAATGATTGAATAGAAAAAAAAAAAATATAGTCACTTGAAACACTTGAATATAGTTTTTTAACTGTTATGCTCTTATTCTCATAAGCACACACACACATACACACAGAACATCTTTTTTTTTCTTATAATTACTGCGTAAAGCAAATTAAACACCACAATATCTCATTACTTTTTCTTTAAATTAATTGATAATTATCATCGTTGTTATTCTTTATCAATGTCATAATGATTAAACTCTTTAGTGGTGGTCATCATTACAATTACTTACCAACAACAAGTACTTCTGTCATTATAGTTTGAAAAAGTAAATGAAATGATCTTTCCAACAGTATTTTAAAGAGCCATGAGTCATGGCTGTAGAAATCTTTGGGTTGTTGTGTAGCCCTCAGTTTTTTGTTTTTTTCTTGTAAAGGGTTGGTAGAACTTTGTAATTAAAACTTAATTTATGTTTTATCTCTTGACACAGAATAAATTGTTCAAAATATATTAATTTATTAATATCTACATCATGCATATTTTATCCTTGTCGCTGAATGAAGTAGCAACGATTTTTTTTATTTAAAAAACATTCTCGAAAACAATGATTATGCTTTGAATTCTGGCAAAGTTTTATCTTTTTATTGGTCTCTTCAGTTTTGATAATAGAAGAAAATTACATGACAAAAATATAATAAAATTACAGGTTCAATACATGAAGAAGTGGTGAACTTGCATGATTTTTATCATTATCGTGTCACTGAGAAAAAATTAAATTTTTTTCAAATTAATAAATCGATGCGTAATGCGTGATTCAAAAACGTTTCTTCATGTGTTGAAAAGAACTTTAATTGGTTTTTATTTTTTAATGCTAATTTTCATGACTTAAACATATTAACATATTGCTGGTGGAGATAAAAATGCAGCCTTATATAATCTGAGGATTGTCCAATAGACCTTCATGTCAAAGTACTGAAATAGGTCTAAAATTAATAAAAAATTTTTCGTTTAATAGTTAGCCCTCTCGTAAGTTCTATCGAATTCTATTCCCATTTCATATTGCTGGGTTGGAGTGAAAATATGTTAGCATCGTTTAAGCAATAATTACTGTTGAAATAAGACAGTTCCAGAATAAATTTTTAATTGCATTCGAAGTATTTTATGATACGAAATAATTGACATGCTTTTGCTGACATTACACAGGTAAGAACCAATAAAAGTGAACCAATATAGGAGAAATAAATGTCAACTGTAGGTATTATACTGAATTAATTCGATAGAGCTTACGAAAGGGTTAACTATTAAACGAAAAAATTTTAATTCATTTAGACCTATTTCAGTACTTTGACATGAAGTTCTTTTGTATAATCCTTAAATTATATAGGGTTGCATTTTTATCTCCCCCAGTTTATTCAGTTTGATAAATTTCAAAATATCATCCAGTGCCAACATTAACAATTCCCAACTTTTATTTGGTAATCACCAAAGCGTCCAATGCAAGTGTGTAGTAAGTACCTTACTGATTTGATCCCCTCATAACAAAATTTGCACAAATAGTTGAAAGAGATTCTATATCTATCAGAAGTCCTCTTAGCACTCTTAGGAGGCTGCTGAAGAATATATAGCACGACTTCCCTATCATAGATTTCAGGTACAATTTTAAAAAGTCTATGACTTATCCGGTACAAGGACTGTAACCGCCTCTCTTTACGCTCTCTTTACCTCAATACAAGTCTAAACAGTAATAAATTTTTTTTTTTCGTACAGAAAACAAAGTTTTGTTGTTCGATAATCCAGTTTTTTTTTATTATTGATTTTAATTATTTTTAATATTTTTCACATTTTTATTTAAGGGAATTTTGTTTTATTGTTTAAAAGTTAAATTTTCCATACAATGTCGATGTAAAAATGTAACTCTTATAGTATTGAGTAGTTATTTTTAGGTATTAAGCAGCAAAAATATTAGTAAAAATACTTAATGCTTGAGAGGCTCTACTCAATACTTTGCCAGCACTAATAAAAATGCTTTTCCAAATGCAACGCAAATCGTGCTACTTAAAAAAAGAAAACAAATCAACAAATTCACTTAAAAATATTGCAGAAATTAAAGGAAAAGAAAAATGTCAGAGAAAAATACTTTGGGAAATGAAGTTGAATTTCAATACAATGAATAGAGCGGACAAAAAAATATTAATATTACTTTGCTGCACAATACATAAACTGTAATATGTAATAAATCCCTTAAAAATCAAGAAAAACATAAGAATTATTTTTTTTTTATAAAAAGAAAACAGAAATGTAATTTAAAACCCCAAATATTTTCTATACTTCTTCTCAAAACAAATACTTGTAATTATGAGAACTAAAACGTGACAGTACAAAAGTTGAACCCTATTACCGAAATTAATACAAACAGAGAAAATAGAAACAAAAAGAAATATTACATTTTTTATTAACAATTTTTTTGGGCAAAAATTTTTAATTTTTTTCTTTCAAAGAACTGCAACTTGATATGGCTGATTAACTAAAAGCAAACGGAGCAGAAAAAAAAACGAATTTTTGTTAAACTCCATTAAATACAAAAAATTTTTATTTTTATTTCTTAATTAAAATAAAATTAGTTTTTTTCATTTTCTTTCTTTTTTTGTTTTGTGTATTTTGTGTACGGAATTGTGGGCTTCCATACTAACCCAGTCAGTTGTTTTTTTACTTCACTGGATAAGTTTTCAATTAACATTTTTTTTCGTTTCCTTTTGTTTTTGTTTTTGTTTTTTAAGTAAAACTATGTATAAAGAAGTATCTCTGTTGGCTATTGACCCTTCTGTTGTAAGCCGAAAAAAAGTAAAAGTTAACAGTCAGTCAAAGTCGACTTTATTTGATTTTACCTGGCTGAATTCCATACTACTTCTTTGGCTTTCAAATAGATAAAAAAGAACTCTGCGGTTCTTAATAGAGCTGAATTCTGTTGCCTCAGAAACCTTAATTTTTGTTTAGTTCCAGTCTGTATTTGTTCTGGAAATATACATGATGGAATAATTAATTTTTAGGTAGCAGGAAAGGATATAACAACAATCCTTCCTTAGTTTTTATTTAATTAATTACCGTGAGTTATGTAAACCAAGTGCAGTGTTTACGGTTGTATATCATATATTTGGCTAGTGTGACTCTACCTTTACTCTGGTAATCTTTGCATATGTAATCTTTAATCAGTAAAACTTTCATTTTAGTGTTTTTATTTTAAAATTAAAAAAAAACTTTTATAAGAATGGAATTTTAACTTCGGTTTTGACGCACTACATTCAACTCCATTGCCCGCCCCGTACGATTTTTATTATTTTAGCAGAAAAAGAAAACATAAATAATAGAATGAGGGGAGTAATCAACCTCATGTTTAATTTATTAAGTTTCACAGCAAAAAAATATCGTTTTCCTTTATTATAGATACTTGACAACTACGTTTTTTGTTTGACTCTTTAATAATTTTCCACCAAAAACTGTTTTTCAAAGTTTGTAAATGATATGTTATGATTATTATTTTCTATGGTATTTTAAATTGTAACTGAAAAGAAGTGAACTGTTGCCACAACTTCAATTTAAAATTCAAATGGATTTTTTATTAACTGGCGTTTGTTTTTTTTTTTGTGACTTTTTGGAGACATTCATATATCAATTTGATAGATTTCGTCTATAAAAATATTGCTTGCATGCGCAGTAAATCAAATATTGATTTAAAGAATGTGAATAATTTATTATACGAGTATGATGGAGTTATTATGTCTCCAGCTGGATCTTAAGTTAATGATAATTTAATAGAATCTTAATGAATACGTTTAAGAAGTATTTAACAATATATTACTAAATAATTTAGAGCTGCTTTGTTATTAAATATAGATGAGTTTTTAATTAAAAATAATATTGTCACCTTAAATGCAACTGCATTTTTGTTTTTATTGATATAGTTTTGAAGAGCAATGCACAAAAGTAGTTTAAGTAGTTCAACTCCGTTTACTTTATTAAGACTCTTAAAATATTTACGAAAGTTACCCATAAAAAAAGTAGAATCTGTGAAAAATTTCTCAATATTTAATTTTGAAAAAAAAATAAAAACAAACAGGCATTTTAAAATAGTCAGCGTTGTCACTTTTGTAATGAAAAACATAAGCTTCAGATATATGATGAAATAAAAGTAATAAAAGGTTATGCTCCTATAAGTAGAAGAAATACAAAATTATTATTTCGAAAATTTAAAAATTGTTTACATTCAAATCAGCTTAATTATTGAGTTAACCTTATTGATCTAACTGTAAAACTAACTTTATAGTGTTATAGTGTTATATATAGAGGCCTTTTTTTCAAATTAAAATTTTCAATACAAAATTGTAACTCAAAAATTATTTGCCGAGTTGAAAAGCTTTTGTATCGTTGTATGCTGTATTGATAATAGATTTTGTTTACTTGCTTGTGAACACCTAGTGTATCATTGTATTCATATACGTCAAAAATTTATTTATATAATTATACTCTTATCACTTTATCAATATTAATTGCATTTCTATGTATATTTTTGTATGTTTTATTCTGACAATAGATACATTTTTTTTAATTATATTATTCATAGAAGCCAAACAACTTTTTAAAAACACATGAAAAACAATTGGATAAGTTATCGAATTTTTTCACGAAAATTACCAACAACAATCCTACACTGTTGTACTCCAAAACAACGATATAACGATTCAAGTGTCTTGTGAATTGGGAAATTACAGTACAATATTAAATTATATTCAAATTAATTATTACCAACAGAGTGACTACGACCATAAGCTCGATGTACTGTCGCAGACCAGGGTCTCTGCTGGGAATTGAACCCACTAGACCACTGGGGCACACCCCAATAAATATTAATAATTTTTTAAAATTTATTATGTCGCAACCTTTCTAGCAATTATTTTAACATTAATGAACAATACAATTTGAAATTAAGTAGTGTCAAGTGTAATAGCTTTTGACAACACTGTTATGCTTTTTACCGAAGAAACGAAATACTTTGAATAAGCAACTTGTTTCATTGACATAAGCCGCTTAACATCTTAACATCTCTCTATCTATCTATATATTCAACATTCCAATACAATGCAAGGCTTTTACCTAGAAAATCTATCCAAGGGGAAAATTACTGTATTCGATATCGAATGAAATTTCTATGTAAATTGTTTTAAAATTGTACGAAATTTCGTTCGATATCGAATTCCGTAATTTGACCCCAGATTTTTGTCATAAAGTTGTTACCAGAATTTTCGATTGCAGAAGTCTAAAATTGGAGTCTAAAATCACAACCAATTAGAAACTCAAGATAGGATTAAAAAAATTATAATCCCAAATTAATTTAAGTTTCCAGATTTTAGACAAGTTGCGGAGTATATGACTCCACATAGATTGTAGCTGTAAATGAAATACGACCGCTTAAAATAGGATAAGTTTGTTTTTGTCAACAGTTCTAATTCAAAATTGTGTAAAAATAGGTTTATTTGTATGAAGTGAATATACATGAAATAAGCGGGTATGTTTTTTAAAACGAGTTCGAGTGGAAAAAAATAATACTAAATATAAACGTTTTTTAATACTTTTTTACTCATTCTTAATCGTAAATAATGAAACTTCTTTGAATATCAAAACTATAAAATAATTCGCACAATTAAGTTTTATATTTCTTTGCAAAAAAACTCTCGATTTTAACTTCATTCTTATTGGTTTTTTAGAACATTTCCGAACGTATAATTTTGCTGTTCTAAGTATTAATCGACTTTAATTCTTTTTTTTTTTGTCGAATATTAATCTTAAATTCGTTTTCAGAATAAATCTGATAAAATTAACGGAAAAATTTTATTTTTCAAACGTATTTTTTTGTGAAGCCTTTTTAATAATTTTTGTGTGTGTTGTTCTTGACACCTCTTAATAGCACTTTACCTGGGTTGTTGTTTTTAATTCTTAAGCTTTTATGAACTGTCAACTGGCTTTATGGTTTTGATTATTGCCATGACATTTTATAAATGCATCACCACACACACCTAAGAAGGTGTGAAAAACAAATTTTCTTCTTTCTTCGAGTTGTTTTTATAAACTAACGAATCTATTATAAAAACATACATATTTATTTAAGAGTTGGATTTCAATTCCATAAAAAGAAAGCATATTATTTTGAAAAGCAACAACACAACATGTCAATAAAAACTAAAACATAACGTTTGAATGACTTTAAAGTTTAAACGATTGTAAGTGCTTCGCTTTAATAAAGAAATATAAATAAAAATTGAACATAAAAATTGATTTTCATGGTATTTTCATAAGCTTAAAAAGAATGGCTTAAATTCATGACTTTGGTGTTCTTTTTAAAAAAATATTTGTTTATTTTTTGGTTGCCTTTCTATTCAATTATTACATATTTTATCAAAAAGAAAATCTTAATAAATAATAATAAAGAAATATTATTCTTTACAAATTTTAAAATTGCTATTTCATTCATTGTAACGTTTTGAATATCTTGATGAAATTAAAGCTTTATTTATAATAAATTTTTGTCTATTTAATAGGGATTATACGAAAATTAAAACAGTTAAATGTGTTTTCTAAATAATTAAGGGGGCTCACAATGACATCTTAAAATACGTTTTAATATTAAGATGTTTTAATTTTAATACTTTTATATGGGTTGTCAAGTTTGTTGTTCGTTTTTGTCTGTAATTGAAAATTAATACTAAATAACAAATTTAAGAGTCAAAAAAGTCAATCTCTTTTAATATGGCAATATTGCGACTAACACAAAAATATAAAAGGAAGCCAAGAGATAAGTTTTTATATTTTATGGGATAATTTTTTTTTTTTTTTTGGTGAGAGGGGAAATGCATTTACGCACTTAGGTGGTTTTTGCCACCCGTCGTGCCGGACTCCACGCAGTTATTGCGTGCCTACCGTCTAAAACCCCTCTCTATATCACCCGGCTCCATCCTGGGACCGTCAATTTATGACATTACTTCAGGATGGAGCCTTATAGCCCGGTCCATTTGGACCCTACGGTGCCACCGACCTTGCAAGGTCTCTCTCCTTCCGACGAAGGATCCCCCTCGCAAAAAAGGCGATCCTTCTCCATGCAGCAAGGTTTCCTAACATGACTCCCGTGATGGTATTGGGAGTCAAGATGCCGAGATCCCTCTCCAGTGCACGCCTCTCCAACATCCACTTCTCACACTCAAAGAAAGTGTGGAAAGCGGAGTCGGATTGTGCTCCACAGTAGACGCATGTGGGACTTACGGCCTTTCCTATTTTAAACAGGAAAGACCGAAAGTGCCCATGGCCCGTCAGCAACTGCGTGAGGTAGTAATCTACCTCACCGTGCTGACGATTTAGCCAAGCGTCCACTTGAGGGACAAGGGCGTAAGTCCACCTTCCGCGTATCTCAGTATCCCACCGTAACTGCCAGTCACGGAGGGACTGAGACCTTGCCACAGATTGTGCGCCTTCTCTTCCAATTTCGTCCTTGTGTTGGTGGAGGAATTGTCGCTATTTTATGGGATAATGCCTTTTGACATTTTGTGTTTGCTATATTTTAAAAGGTTGTTCACAAGAAAAGTTTTAAGATACCGTATTATTGACATTTTAAAATTTAAATATACCCTTTGCAAATACCTTTATTGTATATATATATATATATATATATATATATATATATATATATATATATATATATATATATATATATATACCCCTAGAGCACAAGCTCCTAATTAGAAAAGCATTAAAAGCTTATCAATACCCCCGGGGGAAGTCTTCCAGGAGTAAAAACTGTGATTGTTGCAAAAACATGAAAAAATATGTTTCCAATACAATACACCAAAAAGTGTATAAACATACTGATGGATTCAGGTGCTGAATCCAAAAACTATCTTGTAAGGCTCCTCAATCAATAAATCTCTTTTCTTAGCCAAATTATTTGTAAATTTGATAGTTTTTGCAGTTTTCTTATCAAAAATATAATTTTTGTTTTTCGCAATTTTAGTCCGTTTATTTTATATCATCATCATCATCATTTATCCATTATATTTATAAAAAGAAAAATTTAATTATTAATGTCTGTGTTTCTGATATTTATTTTAATGTTTAAAACTTTTTATTTCAACGTTGGTATCTTTTTGATTTTTTTTTTTCTTAATTTTTAAATTCCAACAAATATTGAACTAAAGAAATGAAAAATAAAAAAAATTCAAGATTTTCCTGTTTATAAATTGTGTGTGGAATTGTAAACATTTTTGTTCTTTATCCAATCGAGTGCATTATTTGCTATTAAACATTAATATCCAAATGTTGTTTTTACTTATTTTGTTTTAAATTTTCGACTTTTCCGCCATAACAATGATTTCATAGTGTATTACTGAAAAAATATTTTGCATTAAATTTTTTTGGTGTGGAAATAAATTTTATTACAGTTTAAAATTGTGTGTGTATGTCCGCATATGTATGATATCATAATATATTTTTATAAAATATCTTTAATTATTATTTTTATAAATAAATCTTTATCTAAATCAAAGTAAATAATTTATTTAAATTTTTTTTTCTTTTTTCCAGGTACGTCTGTCTGCATTTAAAATAAAAAATTAATGGTAAGAAGAAAAATTATATACATGTCTGTATGCATATATTTACATATACATATGTATGTATGTATGTATGTAATTTCATATATGGGCAATTTCAAAAATTTTCAACATTTGTTGAAACTGAGTTCAGATGCTTATTATTTCTCCAGTTTTTCGAATTGACCAAAACGGTCAAAAGGGAATGGTAGGACACACTAGAAAACTGGGAAATCCAAAATTTCAGACCATCAGTTCTTTATCTCTAAAAGTTATGGGCACTCAAATATTGAAAAACTCAAAAACAGGCTTGAAATTTACAAGAGTTTTTTCATATTTCATCACTTTTCTACTTTTAGTTTTAAACTTCCGATGCCCACTGATATAAAATAAAGTCACTAGACTTAGTAGATATTTATACTATAAAAGTTATGCCCATACTACTATTTGGGAAAAAGTTGTACAGCAGTTCATTTTTGAAACCAAAATTTTCCGATTTTTCAATTTTCGCAGTTTTTTCTATAGCGTTTTTGCGCCGTTCAAGAAAATTGCATTTCGTCAACAGTATTTAAAAGATGGTATAATTTGCTAAAACTTGCGTCATATCACGTCGATGTCAGGCTGCTAGTTGCTGAGAACGATGACCTCAAAGTTTTATAGAATTGGCGTAAATTTGTCAAAAATGACAGTTTTTCGCGCCTGACATTTGCAATCTTATTTAAAACTGGTTTATGTATTGCGTGATCTAAACTTCTTAGTAAATGGCACCTCAACGTCAAGAAGGCGTTAAAATATTTTGAAACGCAAAAATTTTATAAAGAAAATAAAAATTTTGCGAAATTTCATGATTTTGTTTCGCGTTTTTTTAATTAATCCGTGGTTTAAAATCAATGTAAAGTATTGGAAATGAAGTGCGGCGGTGAACTAAAGATCATAAATAAATACGGTTGAATTCGGTCCATATTTAGCGGGTACAGCGGCATTTTTCTTCAAACACATTTTGCTTTGTGACATCTGCAGTTATGTATAGATTCCGCCGCGATTGACACCAAATGAAAGGTTTTTTTAAGCTTGATAATAAAACCGAATAGGCATTAAAAAATTTTCATGATTTTAAATTTTACAGATCAAAAAAAAAAATCCTAAGCTCAAAAATAATTCTTATATAAATTTTTTTATTTTGTTAATTTGCAAGTCAAAACATTGTTTTTCTGTAAATTAGTTATGCGTTATATAAACACATATTATAACAATCGGTGAAACATTCATAATTTTGCAAAAATTCGCATTTTTTAATGTTAAGGAATTTTAATTATAATTGATATTTTGTTATGTATGTTATCAGTGCATTGATGAATTTGGACTGCACTGATGAATTTGAAATGAGTTTCATGCAGCCATAGAACATTTATTAAAATAAACCAAACAATTTAACTTTAAATTTTTTTTAAAGAGATTTTAACTTAAAACCTCCATAACTTTCGCGCCGTTTGCAATAAATGATTAACGCGAACTGTTTTGGTATGCTAAAATATCACCCTTCACGTGACCAAAGCGTCGTTCGTGTCATCAAAAAAAAAAATTTCGAAAAAAAAAAATATCAAAATGTCGAAAATTTTTGAAATTGCCCATATACATTATTTGTAATTCTTATTAAAAACAAATAAATGGTTCAGTAATAATAAATGGCAGTCGAACATCGATAGAGCTGCCAGCTGCTGTAACCAAACAATTATAATTGCCAAAAAAAGTAGCAAAAAAAACAAAAAACTTTAATTTCCGCTACAATTCTCTTAACATGCTGGTAATTTCGAAATACATACATTCTAATGAATCTCAAGATAAAGCCTATGCCAATTACCTAATTTTCAAAAGTACAAATAAAGTAGCGTTTAAAACGTGATTAAAGTCTAAACTATACTACGGTTAAGCCAAAATTCCTATGTAACATCAGCAATGGTCAGGGTACTTGAAATTGAGCATAGTCACTACATATTTCGAACTTTTTAACATATTATTTCAACGATTTTGCACAACAGATACAAGAGAAATTTAATAATTACAGAATTTAAAAAAGAAATAACTTGATCCGTTTTTAAAATTCAAGTTACAGAAACAGTTTTACTCACATATTTACAGTATCTTATGTCAAAATGCTAAAATGATAGATAGTACTAACAAACAAAAATTACAGAAACAATTTTTCCGTGTCAAATTACTAAGTTTCTCGATGTAGGAGTTATAGAAACGAGGTATAGATATTTGTTAGCTGACTATTTGACGGCATTTATCTCTAGCAGTATTTAGAGTAGCCGTGATCTAGTGGTTAGTGTGTTGGCTTACTAAGACGATAGCGCCGGGTTCAAATCTCAGCTCTGACATTTTGAAAAAAAGAAATATGAAAAAATTATTTCAACACAGGGTTGTAATGACCAGTTATGTATGTATGTATGTATGTATGTAGTATTTGCAAAATGCGGTGGCCTGTAGTTTTGAATATGTTTAAAACTCAGCAACATGAGATTTGATTCCAGCCATGAACTTAACTTACAAACAATCAACTAATTTGAATGCCGCGGCAAGTTTTATTGTCTGGAAGGAATAAAAATAATTGGATAAAGTTTTTAGAGTTCAAAGGCGATTGCATTTAAAGATTATATGTTTTTTATTTGTTCAAAATGTTATGAAAAGTGGGTTATAAAAATTAAAAAGAAGTACATACTATTACTGAAAACAATAATAAGTTTTAGTAAAAATGGGTTTAGGCTGTACAACAAGCCGTATGGAATGTTATATTATCTTTCGGGTTTATGTACTTCTACAATGTAAAGTTGCACAGTTAAGCTGCCCTTAAGAGAATGTTAATTTTTAAAAAATAAATGTAAATTTCGTTTGGGTCTAATTTTCGATTCATATTTACAAATGCATATGTATTTTTTATTTTATTTTATATTCATATTTCTCTTTTCCTTTTGTTTTTTTTTCTTAGCTAATAAACAAAACATCTGTGTAGTATTTTTTTCACTTCATTTTGGATTAGAAATTTCCTAGAATTTAAAACAATAGCATAAAAAAACAACAAAGACCAAAAGTAAATAATAACATAAATACATATGCACATACATACATATGCATGTATTAGTTTTTAATTTTTTTTTTTCGCATATTCCACATGTTGAACCAATTAAACATTAAAAAACTTGTTCATTTAGAGCCGCATATTTTTGTTGAAAACTTTTTCATTTTTTTTTTCTTTGTTTTTTTGTTTTACTCTGATATCTGGTAACCAGTGGCATTCCATTGATTGGTGGTCGACAACGATGATCACAATTATTTTTCATAATCACTATTGTCATCATCATCTTCATGTGTTCCAAAGAATTTTTTAAGCCTTTAGGTTGTCAGTTGTTGCTGTTGTTTCATATTCTCTCTAGATAAATAAATTGACTTGA
The DNA here is from genome assembly GCA_963576795.1 of Metopia argyrocephala. Classification (NCBI taxonomy): domain Eukaryota; kingdom Metazoa; phylum Arthropoda; class Insecta; order Diptera; family Sarcophagidae; genus Metopia; species Metopia argyrocephala. Next base: position 203,289,342 of record OY756208.1, on the reverse strand, counting down.
ATTCTGGGAAAATAAATTTTTTCATCTGTTTTTATTTCCAAACGAATCGAATTTTACACCATATGTTGGTTGGTTGTTTGGCAAAAAATAAAAAAAAAAAGAAACGAATGTGCTAATTGAGGGAAATTGAAAATATTTTATTTTTTATTTTTAATTTTTATGCAACAATAAAATTGAAAATATGGAAAAATATAATAGCAGGATATATTTTGAAAATACATACATATGTACATATAAATGTTTAAAAATGAAAGTTAATATACAGTGGCAATACATTTATATAATTTTAAGGAATTTTTTTTTCAATAAAACGATATTGCTTATTTGAATATTAAAGCAGAATTAAAACTATTAGCTGTGTAACTATATTTTAATTTTCTTGAAATTTATATAAAACTGTTTATTTAACTTCGATTGCTTCATTTATGCATTAATTCATGAAGTAAAAAAAGTATTTCGACCTTCAACTTAACTAGGAGTACTGTAGTATATCACTTTTGATCATATATATATATCTATATTTAATGGCGCAAAATATACAAACATCTTCTATCAACCATCTTCACATTCCAATACAATGCACTGCATGAGTAGGGGTTTACCCCTGAGTATTGGTCTTAAAAAAAAAAATATATAAATATAAATATCACTTTTTTGATCACGTTGACGAACTTTAAAATGTCAGCTGGTGCCAATCTAGACAGTTACCTATCCGATATTTGACATTTCTATTTTATTTAAATACAGTGCCCGGTCAGAAGTCCCGTTAAAATCCTCAGTTACCAAGTATTGTTTGGAACGTCTAAGTCCTGTCTGGCCCAATAAGAGTATCCGCCTTTCCGAATTCGAAATTCTCATTTTAAAATGGGCACATATTAGTAACGAAGATTTTAGTAAACAATCACCCAAAAACAACTCGATTATATCCAGTAAAATTTCTTATTCCCAAATGCAATTATCCCCACTGGATTGTTTGGTAAATATTCCTTGATTTGATTCATGTAAAAACCAGGCAACGAGATTTCTAAATGGACCGTCTACAGTCTACCTTTAAATTATTTTAATTTATCGAGACCTTAATAGTTAAAGGCTTCACTAAAAACACCAAAGCTTCTAAGCTGCCTGTAATTATTCTGACTAGATTACGATGTATGTATATTTTTTTTATGCTTGAAAATATAATATGTTTAGTACGTACCTATATATCGTCTATGGAATTAAAGAACGCTGTAACTGACAAAAAATCTAAAATACGTTTTTGCATCATTTTTATCAGCAAAAAATACGCGTCGATTGGTCTAGGTCCCAGATTTCTACGATGAAAATAAATTCACTTACGCTGTCTGCGAAATGAAAAATAACAGTGTATTTGTTCTACTTTCATACAGGTTTTTTGGCTCTGGTGAACATTTAAGGTTTTGTCAGTTACAGCGTTCTTTAATTCCATCGAGACGTTATGTATAGTAATACTAGCTGTCCGGCAAACGTTGTTTTGCCATATAAATTTGCTCTAGGAAACATTTTTTTTATTTCAAATATATTTGATAATCTTCACCGAACTGCAAAAGTCAACCTTGATATGAGCAATCAATGTCTGCGTTACTTATAATTTTAATAAATGATTATCCGCCATTTTCTGTACTTCAGTTTAATAGTTGGCTATAAGGAGAAATATCCCCTGTATTGCCCCCTCTGAGTACCACTTAATAAAAAAAACCTCAACCATATGTGTTCTACGGTACACAGATATATGTATATTATCTAAAAATTTCATCAACGTCGGTACGTTATTTAGGTGAGGCATAAATTTCCCCTTGGGGCGGGTACCTTTACATTTAGGGGTATAAAAATTAGGTGTGAAAATTTACATTTGTTAATCTAAAGTTTTGTAATTTAATAATAAATAAAAATTAATCAAAATTAGTTTGTTGGTTGGGGATAGGAAAAAGTAGCCCTTGCACCGCCCCCTCTGAGTATTTAAAAAAATAACGTAAATCATATATGCTGATCTATCTAGATGATCAATCTAGCTTAAAATTTCAACGAAGTCAGTACGTTATTTAGGTGAGGCATAAATTTTCCCTTGGGGCGGGTCAGTTTAGCATTTACGGGTATGAAAAATAGATGTTAGCCGATTCTCAGACCTACCCGATATGCACACAAAATTTCATGAAAATCGGTCGAGTAACTTAGGAGGAGTTTGGCAACAAACACCGCGACATGAGAATTTTATATATTAGATTATAATTAATTTGTTTGTATCTATTTTTTATTTTAATAAAAGGTAGAAACTGCTTGTGGATCTACAATTTTAAATGTAAGTGTAAAGCGTTAGTTAACACGTGTGACGAATTGTTTTCATTAAAAGTGTAACCTAAAATACCTCTTTTAAAAAACATTTCAATTAGTGTTGTCTGACGTACATATATGTTTGTATGAGTGTATCTGTATAGACTTAAATTCCATTTGGTGATAAGATAAAGTCGAAACAAAAACAAAAAGTTGAATGAATGAATGATTACAGATTTTTTTAAGACCTAAACCTCAAAATAAATACAATTTAATATACATTTTCATTTACATATATTGTATGTATGTACCTATAAAACACTTTAAACATATATTTTCTTGCAGTGCATGTCTATTTATTTATATATTTATTTCATCATAAGAAAATTTGTATGTGCGTGTCAGTGTAATAATTTTGATGTGTTAAGCAATAATAACAACAACTACCGCATTAATAACAAACTCTAACGCACTGCAATTAAACAACACACTAATACACACTCACAATTGTTAAACATCTGTTATTACCATTCATTCAGAAAAGCAAAACGGCAAATTTAGAATAAAAAAAAGAGACTCACTGACAAATTGCAAAAATATAAAGAAACCGAGCCCCAATGATTATTCCCAATATACCAAATGATTGAAGAATAATATTAATATAAGCTTAGACACACAAGCTTTGGAAAAAAAGCATCATGAAAATATTTAAACCCATTATTAAAACTTTCTCTGTAAAGTGTTTTCCTTGTGTTTTATTTGGAATTAAAATTATCACCAATTTCATTCTTTGTTTTTATACAAAACCTTTTAAAATCATAAAAACTTATTGTGAATTTTTCCTTTAAGTAAATTTTTCTTCTTCTACGTATGAGTATACATTATTGACTCATAATTTTAAACTGTTTTAAAAACTAATATGGATTGTATTTTTACATAATTACATATAAATTAAAACAAAACAGTATCATAAATATTTTTATAAAATTATGAGTCCAAGATGTCAACGTTGGACTTGTACTTATTGCAACCTTTATTAATGAATCAACGTTGTAGTGAGTATGAGTGAGTCGGAGTAATTAAACTTCTACGACGTCTGCTCACTTATATTTAAAATTTCATAAGTGCTTATGAATCGCGATAACGCGACTCAATGCTGATCTCTGGTATATAGTAGATATATGTTAAATATTGTAACACTTAACACAGCAACCCCAGGACAATTGTACTCAATGTTAGAGATGTCTAAAACGGACAGCGACAGATTCGCGCTCTTTCGAAAACGCATGGGTCAATTTTAGGTTGAATTTTTTTCTAGGCTTAATCTATAATCTTAAAAGTTCGAAATACGGCAACAAGTACTGCAATTGTAAAAACGCCGATTATATTATTGAGTTTATATTAAATAATATATAAACTTTTATTTAAGCTTTAGGTCGATTAAATTATATTTTATTTATTATAAACATTTCCTGAAGAAGCTACGCAGAGAAGTAGCGAATTATCGAAAAAAATAATTATTTAATCGACCTAAAGCTTAAATAAAAGTTTATATATTAATCAATAATAAGGTCAACTAAACTTATTGATACAATTTCATATTAAAGTTGTATTGCAGTTTGATTACTGTGTATATGGTATGTTGGGTTTTAACAAAACTTATAAAAATTCCCGTGATTTCGTCTTCTTGCACCCCACGCTCATTAAATGCCCAATACCACTTTCTTGTTAAAAAAAGGCAAGCATTTTCGCTTTTTATTTTTGATAAAACAAAAAAACATAAACAATGTACCCTATACATATACACATACATACAAACGTATGAATGTATGTATACATTTCCAAGTGTTTGAAGTATATGTTCATGCTTAAATTATGTTTGCTGATAAAAAAGACCAGAAGATCGAGTTTATACATACGAACATACATGCATACTTACACATGTAATTTTTTAACTCTTTTTTTCTCACTTCAGCTTTATTTATATGCTTTGAAGTTTTTTTGTTTTGTTGTTTTTTTTTTGTCAAGGTTTAGAAAGAGAGTATAACTTCCCTTTGGTTTATTCATATTTTTTTATTATTTTTTACAAAAACAAAAATGTTATGGTTTGTGTTAAAAAAGAAAAACAATACGTAGCAATATATCAAAGAAAAACAAAAAACAAAAATGCACTTATACATATAAAATAACAAGCCATACACACACACATACACACCCAAATGTGTTTAACAAGCATTCTCTTCTGTGTATTTCTGGTTTGTATGGGGACAAGTAAGTAAAAGTGTTCAATAATAGTATTCTTTTTTAATTTATTTATTCACTCTCACCAATATTAAATACATATTTTTATTTTATTTTTATTGATTCGTGTATGTGTGAGTGTGTGTGCTTGTGTGTCTATTGCTCCAATTGTGCTTTAGAATTTTTTTTCCTAATTTGTTTTGATTATAATATTTTACTCTAATTTTTTTCTTTTTTTCACAAATTTGTTTTTCTTCTCTTTTTTGTCTTTATTAAAGTGAACTTATTGCTCAATCGCGTATTAATTTTTAAGTGACACATTTTAAAATACAGATTTATTATATATGAGATGAGTGTTTTAAATGTGGACACAGTTACATCATTTTATTCTAGTGTTAAGCAAACTGGACATGTAAATGAATTAAATCTTTAAAAGAAATGCGAGACATTGTATTTAGAGCTAAAATTTCACAGCTGAAAAAGATTGGGCGGCCTGAAATTACCGATCGACTATAATAAAAAGCTTTGTCACGTACAGCATATTTTTCATTAATAAATTATTTATAAGAAAAACCAAAGCAAAATATCTGTAAAAACAACATTCGCCTTACAACCTTGGGCTAGCAGTTAACTGTTTCAACTAACGCTTCTTCTTTTTTTGCGATATCACTAACGAGTACGAAATGTTTTTAAAATAAAATTCTATGGCTAAATACTTATGATCACTTTGATCAACCTAGGTTTCTGAACAAGAAATTCAAAAAGAATACAAAAAGGCCACTAGTAGTTTAGATCAAGGGTGAGCAACCTTTTTAATCAACGGGCCACTTATAAATTTTAAAATTTTTTGGCGGGCCGCACATAAATACTAATAATTTACAAAACTCTATTTAAAATAAAAATTAGAATAAAAAAATATAAAATTTAAGGCCAAAAAAAAAAAGTATTTGCTTGAAATATTTAATGAGAAATTTGGCACTGTTTTTTCGATACAACCTGATCAATATCAGCCGGAATTGATGAGGTAGGTACACATACACAAGTTTCTAATCGTGCATTACTCAGTCTTGATCGGTGGTAATTGGTCGGTGGTCGGATTTATAAACATTCTCGATGTTTACTGAGAGAAATACATTTTTTTACATCAGTATTATTCGGCATGTCCATCACTTCCCTTTGAAAGTCTTCGGGAACTGTATCCACATCGATAATTAATGGTTAGGAAAACATTTTCATGGAAACTGCTCTCTTCTCAGTTTCTTCGTAATTGAAATTCGTTGATTAATGTGTCTATATATTATGTGCATTTTTGAGAAGCAGCAACATTTGTTTGGCGGGCCGCATAAATAGGTTGAAAGAGCCGAAAGCGGCCCGAGGGTACGTGTTGCTCATCCCTGGTTTAGATATATAGTCTCCAACAAACCAGCACTCAGGGAATGATTATAGTGGTGGTAGGAACATGCAATTTAAATTTATTTGCATTTTAAATTTACTCAAAATGTAATTAAAAGGAAAAATAAAAAAGTGGTTACAAATTTGCTGAGAAAAATTAAAAATGGACTCACGAGAGAAGAAACTAAATACATATTAAATTTTGGGTGGTTGTACATTAAGAAATTATTTTGGATGATCGTTGGCATTATTTAAGATCAAAAAGCATTTAGGTGTCAGATCTTTATTTTTTCTGTATGCAAATCTAAAATTTGCTCTATATACCCAAAAATAAATGCGAAACAAAAGTATGTTCATGCTATTGAATAATAAACACTTTTATTTATCTCAGGGCAGATCTAGTTGTAACATATATTGTAAAATAATATAAATCGGAGATAAATTAACAGAAAATATCTCTTTTGGACTGAATGGCTTGCTTTCCAGAAAATATTTAAATAACCCATTCTATGAACTCATTCTTTTAAAACGCTGTATACATGAAAAAGTTATTTGAAATTAAAACTTTGCTAAACACAGTTTCAGTTAAAGAAATAAATACGAACTAAATTTCAGAGTAAAAAAGGGTGAGTGTATTTACACAACCGTTGATTGCACTTTTAAAATGCAAAAATATTTAAATACAACGGATGTTTATTTTTCTAATAAGATATACATACTTACACAAACACACACATATTATTTGTTAGGAAAAAATCATAATTGCCAACAAGATTGGGTTCGTCTCTTTTGATTTGTGTTTAATGTTTAAAACTAACACACACATAGCCACCCACATACTTATGCACTTATATAGGAACGAAAAGAAAAGCAAAAAGTAAAATATTTTTCATTTAATACCCCACCTTTTATTCCCTTGGCCTACATTTTATTAATTTATTGTTTATTTCTGTGTGTACATATACTCGTACATATATTTTTGCGCTAAATGTTTCAGTTCATTGAAGTTGATGACATCACTTTGTTAACATTACCCTCTAGACAGACACATTATTTAAGCCAAATGTTTATTGTCTAAACAAAAGCGTGCACATGCATGTTTATTACACAAATATAGAAAAACATTTCTTCTATACCACAAGGCACTCCATACTAGTATCTCTGGTCTATAGAGTAAGGAAGAAAAAAAAAAGAAGCTTTTTTTCTGGTTTTTCTCTAACAAAAATTCCCTTCCCATTATAATCAAGTGTAACTAATGTGACTTCAAAAGGAAATGAAAGCCCATAATGTATAAATGTTTTGCGTATATGTACACAAACATACATTCGTGTGTATGAGTATGTTGAAGAGAGTGATGAGTGTTTTCTCTAGACAATAATGATGCATTTAACTATGTATGTCATGTCATTACACAGCCAGCCTCTCTTTAAATTCTACACTCCTTTAAAGTGCTGTTGTAATTGTGCATCATGGTATTTTGTTTGTATGCATAAGAGCTGAGCATAAACATTAACCTTCAAGTAGTGACGTTTATCTGCAGGTCTACAAACAAACATAACCTGCTCTTTTATTTTTCTTTTCCTCATTAAACTTGCTGTCTTAATTTGAAAGAATACTATTTCTCATAGCATGGACATAGCATGGTGAGGCTTTAATCATCGGTTGTATGTTTCTTAACAACTTGTGACCTCCTGCTTTAAATAATTCCGCTGGCGAATTATCAGCTTCTCTAAATTTATTATTCTTTAGATGGTAAATTGTCATCTTCATATCATCTTACAAGTCTGCTGCTTTTTAATCCCTTTAATTAATGGTTAAACTGAGATTCAACGCAGGATTATAATAAATAAAGCTGTTAACATAACATATGTCTTTAACTGTTCTTGATTTTTTCTTTATTTAAGTAAAAGAAAATGCCGCCATATATTGTCATAAAAGTTGTTGCCGATGCTACTGACCTAAATATTTTTCTTTTTCTTTATACCCTTTCGCCTTTAAACATATACAAGTGGTACTTGTATGCATATTATAGTGTCATGCATTCGTAAACTTTAAACATATCCAAGTTGTATTTTAATATGTATGTAAATATTTCTATAAATTATTACTAACTCTTTTATGAAGCCTCTATATGATGATAACAAAACCCGAAAATCATTCCTTGACTGTGGGGTATATAAATCCCATGCGGCAGCATAAGTAGTTCTTCTAAAAGTAAAGGTGACAGCCCAGCCCTTTCTTTGCAATATAATCCACAACAATCATAAGTATGAATCCACCAAAATACATTAATTTATTATTTATTTAGTGTTATACTTACTGGGTCCATATTTATAAATTATTTTATATAATTTATTGCCTTACAATGCGAACAATCAAAGTAGTGGACTGGAATGTTCAAAGAACACGATGAGAGTTTCATCTACAGGTAAGATCATGATGTCTGTTTTTTAGAATGGTAAAAAAAAGCAACGGCGAGTACTATGTTCAGTTATAGAAGCCTTTTAGTGATAAAATAAAAGAAAAAGGCCGCATTTGGCAAAAAAGGAAGCGTTGTTTTATCAAGGAAATACACACCAGTTCATACATCCACTATTATGATGGCCAAATTCAAATTATTAAATTTTGAAATGCTTCATTATGCAACTTATACATCAAATTTAGATGTTGGCATTATTTATCTCGCAGCACTCATGTTGTGTGTGTTAATTTTTATCCATGAGTACCGGGACCCACAGTTTAAAGTCGACTCCGAACGACAGATTTGGGAAGCTTTTTCATGGCAATCAATTACTCCCAGAGCTTTTGCCAGAAAGCTGCTGAGAGGTAGTCGCCGAAAGAAATAATTTTTTCATATTTATTTTGCAAGATGTCAGAGCTGAGATTTGAACCGGGCGCTATCATCTTAGTAAGCCAACACACTAACCACTAGACCACGGCGACTACATTTATTTATTTACCTTTATATTAAAACTTAAAAACATTACTCAATTTCAAAAATATTTGTCAACAACGAAGATATGGAGACGGCCATTGAGGGCTTCTTAAACAACCTAGACAGTTCTTATTATAAAAAGGGTATCGAAGCTATTCTCGCTGTTAAAATCGCTGGAATTGATCTTAAATGAGATAATGTTGAGAAATAAAAATATATTTTATTCAAATTTGTTGTGTTTTTTCTTAGATTATCTATCTATGGCATTGCCTTCGTACACGTATTCTAAAAAGATTTTTTAAAGCCATTTTTTATTTTTAAAACAACGTTATTAAAAACAATTTCAAAAAGTTAAAAAAACAAATTCTTTAAAATATTTTAAGAGGCTGAGAAGGCTGTAATATATACAATAAAAGTGTCAACAAACATGTCTTAACATATTTTATAAAAATACTTAAATTACTGAAATTGACAGAAAATAAAGAACATAAACAATAATGGAAATCATACATATAAAAATACTTTTTACTATTGCAACATCAACTATCACAATTATGCATGACTAGATGACTAAAAATAAAAGAACAGATTGAAACTACAAAAATAACAAAGTTTCTTTCACATTCAAAAAATTTCAAAATGCGAGCAAATATACTAAAAAATAAAACTGCCCAGCAGAAATTAGTGCTTACCAATAAGCTATTTTGTAAGAGAGAAATTGTAAACAATCACTTACTCATGCGCATCAATAATGCATGATTTTTTATATGAAATGAGCCGCTAAAATGCAATACAAATGCAAATTTTCTGCAACCAGTAAGCAAATATTTTTATATTTATCAAAAATAATACCTTAATCCTATAGCATTTTGGAAGCTTTAAGGTATGAATAAGCAATATAATGCTTCTTAATTTTACTGATTTTTTTAGAGAAATCCCCTGATGTTTTGTGGTGAACGTATTTTTCGTCTACGCTTAGGAAACGTCATAAAAAGTGTGTCTATACAATGCTTAAACAATTCCAAACCTTTCTTTATACATATGTCTGTTTTTGTGTTTTTTTTTTTTTACTTTATAAGTGCATTTTTCGCTAAACAAAACTATTACCAATTTTTCTTTGAATAATTTTTTGTTGGCGCTTTTTTACTGTATACTTGAAGTTTTTCTTCATTTTAAGCATGGCAACATTGCTTCTGCTTTTCAATTTTCTTTACAAAATTATAAATTTAAGCTCTAAGCTTTTAATCACTTTTCACATCTTTTTTAATCGTTTATTATCCTTTAAAGCTGTAATAATACCCTTTAAAACGTGTGAGTTTATAATTTGTTTTAATTCTTATGTAATATTTTGTTATGCATGTGCCCTCTTTGTTATGAAAATACAATTTGTATTTTAGACAAATCAATTGAAATACGTGTTCTTTTCCCCCATACTAAAATTTAATAATTTAAACAGTTTATCCCCCATATCTCATTCTCTTTATTTTCATTTCTTCTTATACATTTGTGTGTTGTGTATGTGTGTTTTTGTCCGTAAACATGATTTTCATTTAAAGACAAATTAAGTTTCCCATAATGAATGTAATTAATAAAAGCCCTTCCAGCTATTGACCAGGAAGAGTTTAGTGAAACATATAATTAGAGAGTGTAAACTTTACACTGTAAACTAAGTAAAGTTTTATATTCCTTTTGTCACCCTGTTTAATATGTGTGTTTTAGTATGCAACTGTATGAGTAAGCTTTAATTTGTTAATACATACATACGTACATACAGACATATTTCAATATTCTCAATAGGCAAAATGAAGAGTGGGTGTATATGTATGTATGTATGTCTTTTGTTAAAATGGCCGTTAATTGTAAAACTAACTAACCACTTCGTTGTGCTGTTATAAAAGCTTCTGTACATGTTGAGATTTTTCTGGCTTTGTGTGTGTGTTTGTGTATGTTCTGTGCTTTATGGGAGGCAGTATATTTATATTATTATTATTGTTTTAGTTGTCTTAATATGCCTAAATAACCTCTTAAGCATCCTCTTGTCCTCATTTTTGTTGTTGTTGTTTACTTTTAAGGGATTTCTTAAAGTTTCTAGTAGTTGGTCGTTTATTTTCTTTCATTCCTTTTATTAAAACTGAAGAAGAAGTATAGCCATGACACATTGTAGGGTCATTAGAACATATTTTGCACAGATAAAAAAACGCCTGGCTTGTATTGAGTGTGTACTTTAATTGAGCTGTGGCATGCAGGAGAAAGTAATTTTTTTTTTTAATTTTTCAATGAAAACTTTTTCAAAAAATATTTTTTTCACCCCTTGTATTTTATACTTTACATACTTTATTTTTTATAAAACCATTGGCTTTCAGTCAAGTTAGCATATTTATTTGAAAGATAATCTTCTGGCATTATAATTAAAATAGGAATTCTGGCATATAACCGTCATAGCTGGCTCGGATGTAGTCTAATCTGATCGCTTGTTCTTTACGTGGTCAATTGTTTTGGGCTTATCGGTGTAGACTAGTGAATTCAAATATATATACATACTCGTACAAACATATATAATTGGCAATTACAACCCTGTTTCAGAGTTACGGTCTAGCTTCTCGCAGCACTCATGTTGTGTGTGTCAATTTTTATCCATGACTACCAGGAATTACAGTTTAATGTCGACTCCGAACGGCAGACTTAAGAAGTTTGTTCAGGCAATTAGTTATTCTCAGAATTTTTGTCAGAAGACTGTTAAGAGGCAGTAGAAATTCACATATCCCCACACAAAATAGTTTAGAGGAAGTCAATTCACGAGTTAAAAACGTGTACCCACAGGGTTAACAAACATACTGTGCTGTGCGACATGTTGCGCCATCTTGCTGAAAAAGAGGCAGAAATCTTAGCTGTAACGTTCTGACTGGTATCGTTCTTAAAGTAGTACACCAAATAGTCAGTTTTTCTGGATGTACAATTGAGGATTATATACATATGTATACTTTATAATAGTGGCGGTACGGAGAAACTTTTTTGAGGTACCGTCTAATGTACACACATATATAAGTAGAGTGTACACTAAAATCAGAAATTTAAAAATTGTATTTTAATGGAAGTGAAGTGTAACATGTAAACATTTCTTTATTAATCATCAAATAAGTTTTTATTTTTTGCTGGAAAAAATTTCCTTTTAGGCAATATCCTTTTTGAAAGCCCCTTCAAATTTGTCATCTATAATGTTGTTTGGGGTAGATAACCTTCCCTTACTCGCTTTGATACAATCTAATCATTGCCATATGTAATAACAAAAATAATACTATTTGTTGAAGTAGTAGTGCAATATGATTATGCCAGTGCTTGTTTGTTTAATTATCGTCTTATTTTGTACAAGTGTAGTAAGTAAATATTAAAAAAGAGCTACAACAAGTACTAACAACTGAGCGAGAGAGAAAGAGAAATAAAAATTAAGCAGCATACTTCTCTGCAGTGTTACTAAGTACGTATTTATATTCAAAACGCTTAGTTCTTCAACTCAAAAGAAAGGTGTTAAAACGCGCAAAAGACTTAGTTTTAAACTTTAAAAGACTTAAAGTCTTCTGCAAAATATTCGCAATTCTTGTAAAGCTGACACAAAACAAAGGTTGAACTACAAATAAAATAATTAAAATTTCTTCTTCTCATAAATATTCAGTTTTTACATATTTTTAATTTGAAATATATCACAAATAAATATTGACAAATGTTTTCCGTATTCTGTAAAGCTTCGGTCGCATTAGGCAATTATTGGGCGAATATTATGTCACGAAAGCATTAATGCAATTTTTCGAGTGAGAATATTCTAATATCGAAAAATGAAAAATGTTTGCACAAAACGAAATTTTTCAACAAAATATATATAGGGTTTTTCAACAGGGACACTACAAAAGTAGAGCGACAGGGACAGCAAACGACGCCATATTTCTTGCCGCTCTTTTGACATTTCTCTTCAGTAAGGTTTGCCATTTCATGATGGAGAGATACACGAGCCAATAACGAGTCGAAATTATTAAAATTTACTACCGAAATGCGGAGTCAGGGCCTCAACGTTAAGAGCGCTATGTCCAATTTATGGTCGTCATAATCGTCCTAGTAGATTAACAATTGAGAGTCTAGTAAAAAAATTTGAATTCACAGGCACAGTACAAAATGTTTCCGAACCAGTGAGACAAAGAAGTGCCCCTAGTGTCAAGAATATTGCTGTATTCGTCAAGTATTTGTCTAGGGTGACCGGCGCTTAACTCTCATAGCCTAAACTTAATTTCGATCGCTAGATTTTTCTGCTAAGAATGTTGTGTTTTAAAACTATAAAATTAAACTTTTTTGGGGTTAAAAGCTAAGGACGTAAAATACATTACTAACTTATAGCTTTAATTATAAATATATGAATAAGAAAAAAAAAACATGACTTTTGTTGTAGAAAAAAGCTCACAATTGGCAACATTGCTGCCATAAAAAACATCTTTACAACACAAAATTGTATGCATACACATACAATTATGAATGTGTGTACATATGAGAACTCAAACGTACGCCTGAATTTATTTTTTTTTTTATTTTAATTTTCTTTTAGTAAAAATAAGTGTTTATGTTTGGTTTGGTATGAGCCAGACTTGGTACTCTTTAATTAAAATGGGAATAAAAAAACATTTGTAGGCATTTTTATTAAATGAAAAGGCATTTCTTTTTAATTTGTTTTACATTTTATTTTATAGCGCATAGTTTTGTTTATTTTATTGTCCGTATTATGTGTGTTGATTTTAAAAATAATTTGTTTATGTTTTTTGCTTGTTTTTGCATTTTTTCTCTTGCTGTTCCTTTATTAAGAGTTGCAATTACTAAGAAAACATTAATAAATAAAAGTATTGTGTTTGTTTATGTGTCTGTTTGCTTAATGCAGTGTAATTAACCCTTTAAGTATTGTGCGGCATTTTATAATTAAAGCCTTTTTTGTTTGTATTTTTTTAATATTATGGGAACAAATCTTGCAAAATAGTAAAATTGTTTTGTAAAAATTTTGTAATGGAAAGGGCCAAAAAGTCAATTAAAAAAGAAATTTATTACTTTATCCATACATACAGACTTATGTGTGTATTTATAAAGGGATTATGTATAGTAGAAGTACATATAAAATATTTTATTGACTGAAACTTGCAAAAAAATAAAATGTGACCCACATATTTTTGAATATATATAAATGTTAACATGTTTTCCAATTTTTCGTATGAATGTGTTATTGAAATTTAATTCAAAAGATTAATATAACTCTATGTATACATGTATATATGACAGCAAAGAAACATAAGTATGTATTTTAAGTTAATTTTTATAGTTTGACAAAACTAGCAACAAATTAGCATATTTCAAACCGTTTCTTATTGATTATGAAAATAAAGTTAATTGGTTGTAATTCGGTTTCATTTTATAATATCAGAGCTATATTATTTTTGCGATGATTTCTTAATCTATTCAAAACAGACACTGATGAATAGTCAGTACTAAAACGTTCGGAAAATATGCTACGTAATCATCCATCGGCACAATTCCGCGCAATTGTTATTCTTATATAAGATGGTAAGCCGACCGTCTAATTCAAAGAGTAACTTTATACCCTTCCAAATAAAGTCATTAAAGTTGCCGACAGGAACAGATCTGATTCTAGACATTGCCACACAGTTGAACAGAAGGTGTGGTTTCATCCTCCTCAAGATAATGACAGCACTCAGTGGTATTCTGGGGCATAACTTAAAGAGATGAGAAATGCACTATTCTGCTAATACTCAACCTTGTAGTCTTTTGAGCTCTTCGCCATAAAAGACAGATTGGAATAACTGTTTAGCCTGGCGTACTATGAATTAAAGCTGGCTCTAGATTGCTGAATATCTTATTCGGTAGTTGACTAGTCATTATTAGGATCGAACACTTTGAAGTCTTCTAAGATATAAATATTAACTTTAACTTTTGTGAGCGGAAAAACCATTGTAAAAAGGAAAAAAACCATACGTCATAAAACCTTAACCCCTCAGTTCACTTTTTGGAATAACAAGTTAATGCTAAAATTCTGTTAACTTATTCTACTATTTATTTTTAACAGGAGTTAACTTTTTTTAAAATTCTACTGTATTTTATATTTCCACCGCACAGACAGAGCTTCAACAAAAATATCAAAAACAACACAACAATTTTGTCAGCTCTTAAAAAGAAGAGATAGTAAATATGTAATCGGTTTGGTTTTGAGTTGTAGTAACAGCTGATTAAAAGTTTTTGATTTGCGATTTCATATTTTTTACTGGCAAGTGTGTTTAATATTGTTTCAGAGCATGCCAGAATGAAAGCTTAAATATGTTTTCGCTGTAAATTTTCGATTTCGGTTGCTAAAAATGCATCATGTGCTTTTCTTGAAAACTAAACATTATCTGCTTACAATATCACTAAAGAACCAGCTTTCTTTATTTCGCGGTCTTCAACTTTTCCACGACCCCAGCTTTCCAATTCAATAGTGGGTCTTTTAAATTCTGTTTGTGATTTTGTTTGTAATGCACTGTGTTTCTACTTAAGACGTTATTGGAGGAATAGTAAAATATTATACTCAGCGACGTATAGGATTTGATTTTTTTCAGGGAAAGCGTCAAATGTAAAAATTTGTTACTCTTTAATTTTGTTCATAAAAAATTTGTAAAACGAATAACAAGAAAACAAACGAAAATTTTTTCTACCATTTTGGGAATTTTATTTTGGGGTATAATTTATATTTTTTGTTTCGATTTGTAAATATTTTTTATGTACAATAAGTGATAAAACAATATTTTGTTTATTTTTATTTTCTTTTTATAGAACATTTCTTTTCATATATGTATTCGTATTAACGGCAACAAAGTTGAAAAACAAACAGGAACGAAAGGCCAGCCAGCCAGTGGTAGATAATGTCAGAAAACTATGTTTTGCTGTTTATTGTGTCTGTCTATCTGTTTGTTTGACTGATGGTTGTCAGCATTTTTTAGTTTTATTTTCGAATTTTGTTCTTTTTTTTACATTTCATGTACATATGTATACATGCATATATATATTTTTTATTATGCCCTGTGATGGCAATATTTTTATTTATTTCCATGTTGTACAACAAAATTTATGCGTAATGCAACATTTCATCACAAAGTAATTGACCCACATTTCATTTTATTTTGATGCCGGAGAATGGGTGGTTGGATGGTGGACGCCAGTTGACTGTATCATATGAAAATAAAAAATAAATAAAAAATTAATGAAAAATGATGAACATTTTAAGTGTGTTTGTGTATGTTTGTGCATGTGTTAAAGTAATAATTTACATGAGGGGATATGTACAGAAATCCGCTTAAAAATGAGATGCAAATTTCGTTATTTTTCCATTTAAATTTTCCAATATTAAAATGAAAAAGGAAAAATAAGAAAGATTATTAAGCCAAATAAAAATAATGCACATATTGTATACATACATAAGTATGAATGTATGTATGTATATAAGCAATAAAATGTATAAAATATTTAATTTATTATTATTACATACTATCCAAACTCCGGCTTGCTTCGCTACTCTTATTTAATTTAAATAATAAGTTGAATATAAAGCACATGTGACAGAAACAGCTAATATGTTAAATTGCGACAAAGTTTGGCTAACCAAGCTTTTACTACGACGTTACGTGACATTCGTTATGCAGTGATGGTCTGGCTGTTTTTATGTTGAATATTTTGTTGTTATTTTTCTCTGTTTTCTTGGTACATTTTTTCCAATTATAAAATTGTTCTCAATTTTAAGAATTTTAAAAAAATTTCTGAGGAGTACAAATAATTTGTTTTGAATTAAAAATTGTCTCTATAGAATTAATTTTCAAAGTTGTAATGCCAAAAACAAAAGGACAAAATATAAGATATTTTTTAGATATGCATCTTAACAACGGTAATAGTAAAAGTTTCTAAATTTGGTATAAATAGTTGCATTGCCTGTATAAGTTATCAGTTAAAAAATAGACAGATTTGGAAAAGTGAAATAATTACACCTTCTAAAAGAATGTAGAAGGAATTTTTATTAAATCGTCTAGAACGTAGATACCAGATGAAGGTTTTAACTTTAATCTTAACTTTTGTCATATTTCACTGAAATATCCGGAATGAGAATTACAGCAATAGCGAGAATTACCCTGCAGTCGGTAATATAAAATATACATATGATGATATAAAATATACATATTCTTAAACGGCTCATAAACTATAATTAAATCGTTAAAAATTTGTGAAACTTAACCTTTTTTCATTAATTGAAATTGATTTTTAGAAAACAAAAACAAAAACAAAAAAAAAAAAAAGAAAAACTACATTGAATAGGCCCCTAAATAATATTTTAGATATTTTTTTAATTGTGTGTTAATTTAAAATGAGGGAGTGATTTTATTTATGTGTTTCATTCTTTTGTACCTTTTTTGTAAATTTTTTAATCAAAAATCAAAATTTCAGTTTCTAGGCTGGGTGTGGTAATGATGGTGGTTTGATGGTCCCTAAAGATGTAAAACATGGGCGTACAAATACATTTTTATTTATTTATTATCTTTTTTTTCAATGAAAATTTTCTAAAACACAGTTTTCAGTTTTTGTTAAATTGAATTAATTTTGTGGGGATTAATTTTTTTATATATATTTTTGTTAAAATAAACGAACCGTACGTGTACAACAGCAGCAAAAGTAAAATAAAAATAAAAACAGATCTACACAAATATATCGTAAATTAACTACCGATGTTTGACCTACAAAGTGTAAAGAACTCGCTGTTACACACATTTAGTAAACTTACAAAAGAAAAAAAAAAAGACAAAAAAAAAAAAAAAGAAAAAAAAATGCATTCAATTCTCACAAAAAATTGTTTTACTTTTCAGTTTAATTTTTTTTTGTTTAAAAAGGTTGTGGTCAGTAGGCATTAATAGGCTACTTTTGGTGGTTGTTATTCTTATTTTTGTTTATTTTTATTTAACTTTTTTTTAAGTTTAACACTTTGATAAAAAATTAAATAAAAATATTATTTGAACACTTTTAATCCAGGAAAACAAAATTACTTTCTTAAAAAAAAAGTAATAAAAAATTATCTTACAGGTTTCTTTTAAATGTGGCGTGCATTTCTATCGGTGTTCTATCGGTGCTACCATGGGCCTTGATTCCGAATAATCACATATTCTTACATAGCACTCTTAAAACACATTCTTTTGTAGTTTATTGTGCAGTGAATCGCACAATGCATTTTAGAGAGAATTCGTTCTTTAATGATTCAATCCAATTATGATGTCAAATGGCCACAAATACTACTCCATCTTTCCCCCTTCCAATAATATATTTTCCTAGATTAGCACAATGTATTGCATGAGTAAGGGTCATACCCTGACTGTAGGCCTCAATATCAATTCTACATCACTGATTATATTATCAGGTTGTAAAGCGTCGTAGTGGTTAATTCAGTTCCAGTTCTCAAATTATTTTATTTTGGGCTGTTTTTGGTAATGTTTCGCTTTAGAAATTTTTCATTATAGCACTGTTATACTGATGATCAGTGCTGGCAAAATTTTCTAAAATAGTGCTAAATTTAGTATACAAATGCTAAAAGTGCTAAAAAAATGTATAAAAATGTAATAATAAAAGAAATAGCTCAACAGAAGAAAACGAGTATATCATATTAGTTTAGATGCTCTTTGCTAAAATAACAATCAAACAAAATTTTAAAATTATTTTCTTTAATTGCCGACTGCGATCATCCTCTCATCTCATAATTATTTCCCCTAAAAAGAAAACCTTTCTACTTAAGATCAGCACACACTCAACATTTGGACAGTAATCACCTACAAAATATGCTTAAAAATTTAATCGAGTCATTGAAAATTTAGTCTGAATGTTTAAAATACTGCCACAGAATTTAAAGCAACCACTTGAATGATTTGGTTGTTGTACCATATATAGTTTTTTTTAAGAATCACATTTCATACACATTTTTCTTTAATTTTATAATACATTTGGTTTTAGTGGAGTACAATACAAAACCAATCAAACTCTGTATGCAAATGCCGGTCACAGTAAAACCCAATCAATTCTATCGTTCAATTATGGTTTTTGTTTTTAATTTTTTTTTTTTTGTTTTGGCATGAAAAATGATTGACAGTAGCTTGCAACATTCATTTAATTGTATCCGTTTAAAGTTTTTTGTTCATTTTTTAGGCTTTTACAACCGGATGACTGTGGATTTTTCAGTTTGTTTTTGTTAAAAATTTTTTTTTTAGCGAAATTAACAATTTTGGTATAAAAATTAAAATTTATTAATTAATGTGTTATCAGGGTAACCAAAAATAAGTTTTAGGTTTTGCACACTAGAATAGTGTACAATTTATAGACGTTTTTACATGTGTCGCGG
The DNA here is from genome assembly GCA_963576795.1 of Metopia argyrocephala. NCBI lineage: Eukaryota > Metazoa > Arthropoda > Insecta > Diptera > Sarcophagidae > Metopia > Metopia argyrocephala. Next base: position 203,270,044 of record OY756208.1, on the reverse strand, counting down.
AAAAAACTTTTGATTCGATATATTTATTGAGTAATAATTTTTCATGGCTTCAGAAAATGACAAAATGGCTGGAATTTAGAAATGCATTAAAAAAAATTGGATGTCAAGAAAAAGTCATTCTTTTTGAAACTTTTTTTTATTGAATATCATTGAAAATTACTTGATTTTTTTTTACCCCAATCACATATTTATAGGAATTTGGAAATGCATTTTAAACGAATTAAATTCTTATAATGATTTAAAAGATATGAAAAATTTATTTTTTTTTTTGAAAATAAAAATATGAAAACAAATAAGAGAATATGATATCAGACAAATGACCTTCCTTAGAAAGTCGGCAAACTTTTTCGAACTTATCGCTAAATTTTAACCCAATTTTAAAAAAAAAATTAAATTTCACTTATTTCGTCATTGTTGAACAAAATTGCACCTTTCAAACATACCTATGCATGCTATAAAAACATATGCATACTACATATAGAAAAATTAACATGTTTTCAAAAAATTTGAAATATTATTTAAAAAAAAAAAATAATATATGCTTTTAAAATATATCAAAATGTTTTGAAATGTAAATGTAAAAATACAGCAAAAAGTAGAAAAATAATAACGAATTTTAGCTTTTCATTTAAAATTTATAATACTCGTATATAAAAATATGCTTTAAAAACTTTACTATATAAAATTTTGCGCTTAAAATCATATTTCATAATTTTCAATTGACTAAAAAAGCACTAAACTCAATAAATCATTTATTAGTTATTTATTATGCTCTACAAGTATGTTATTATGAGAAAAGTTAATGCTTGTATAACTACAATAGGCGAACATGCTGAGCGAATAATATGCGCTTAAAAGGAAAGGTATTTAAAAGCTTAACTACTAAAATTTGCTACAAAAATATGCTTTAAATAAATTTGTAATAATATTTAAACATTTTTATATGATAATTTTATAAGACTTTACAGAATTTGCTACTAAAAATCATATTTTTTATTAAAAGAATATTTTTGATGGCCCTGGTGGTTTGTTATTTTCTTTTTGTGTATTTGCAAATGCATATTTTTGATTGTGCCCCTCCATTAAATAATTTTGTTTATTATTTGGCGCCTATGAAAACCAAAAATGGGTAAAAATAAAAGACAGCATAGTGGTTTGGTTGTTTAATTTATATATTATTACAACAAAATTTTTTATGTTAATTTATGTTTTATTACTTTTTTTTATTATATTTTTGTGTTTGGTTTTAAATATACCGCCATATGCACTAAAGAATATTGGTCAAGGTTAAAATATATTAAGAAAAGTAATAAAAATATAGTTTTTTGGTTTTATTATGTCATAATTTTTCTTTTCTTGATAAGACTTATTGGTTATATATTCTATTTAAAGTTAACAAGCATTTTTGTAATTTTTGAGCATATTTTGAATATTAAAATATTATTTTAAAAATTTCAAGTTGGCATAAGAATTTTTTCTTACTAATAAAAGAGTTAAAATTTTGTGAATAAAATAAGAAGTGCCTAAACGTAACTACTCGAAGAAACTTTGTACGAGCAATAGAGAACGAAGTTGGATTTATTACATTGAATTTATAATGCATTATCATTTCCACTACCATTAAGGAACTTAGCATTAATGCAGGAATATTGCAGTCACCACTAGTGGCAGACAGAAATAATTAACTGCTACTCCAAACAATATTAGTGGTGTTAAAAATTGAGTGCACTTAATGAAGTGATCCACTACCTAACTCTGATAGAGAACTATTTATAAGCCCTTACGTGATACACAATTGTTGTAAAGCATTTTTAAACTCATGCGGCTTAATTTAATTTAAATATAACTTTAAAAATACTATTCAAATGAAAATACAGTTTTCGAAGCACTGACCGAAACTGCAAATAAGCTGTGCTTAACAGCAACTATGAACATACATTAATAAACGTTGTAAATTTAATAGTATGCCATTTATGGAGTTTTACATGCTTCAATTTGTTGATATAAAATAATATAATAGGTTTCAAGAAAAATGTTTAAAAAATTTGTTGAATCATCTCTCTTGTTTTATTAGTTTTTTGATTAAAGCGAACGTTTATTCAAATTGAAATGATTAATACGCGTAAAAAACCATTTTATTTATGACTTCATCATATGACTTCTTCAATAACTGTTTACTTTTTAGGATTTAAGAAAAAAATATATGTATATCGAAAAAAAAAATTCAAAGAAAATAACATGATTTGTAAGCAGAAACTTTTTTTTAAATAAATAAAAAAAATAAACAAAAAAATGTATTTTTTAAATAAATACAATAAATTTATGACTAAAACGTACGACAGAAGTGTGATAAGAATGCAAAAATTAAATTTAAACTGAGATAAACAACCGTAATTAATAATTTTATGGGAAATAAATAAAAAAAACACACTCTGGTACTCTGATATTACTTGTATTACAATTCAAAAAACACCAGCGTGATGAATCAAGTTTTCGTTGAAAAATTTTTTAATTTTTTTTTTCATTTTATTAAAATAACCAATAAAAAAATTTCAATGCTCTGCTTATATAATTATTTTTAAAAATTTAAAAGGCAATAAACACATACTTTAATAATTATTAACTTTTTTTATGGACATTCCTCACATTCAAAATGATATATATTTTTAAGCAATAAAACCGTAGAATTAGCTACTCAAGCTACGAAAACATGTGAAATAATAATTTTCTGTTACCTCAATACACTTTTCTTAACTATACTTTCATACCCTATTTATAGTAAGAACTATCTAGATCCTTAAAATATCAATAAAGCACAAAGTCCATCGCTTCATTGTTGGCAAAATTTTATTAGCGAGTCCTTTTTTTGAGTTTTAAAATAGAAAATAATCCGAAATAATTAAATCTGGCGAAGAAAGTAACAATTCGAAATGAAGTCGACAGGAACAGATCTGATCTCCAACGGATTAGTTTGATATCAATTGAAGATCTATAATATTGTTGTAGTCAGTGCCATTCAGTTGCACGGAATGTGCTCTGTGGTCTCTTCCTCATCGAGCCAGAGCCTGGTTTATTTCTAGAGTACTCCTCCACTGCACAACCCTAATAGGGATCTGGACCGCCGACAAATCCTAATTTGGAAAGAATCTGGTTTTTGGAGATAATAAAAAAAAATTTCAACGTGGTTCTATAAAAACACAAGTCCATGCGAGCGAATAGAACTTTTTCTTTTTCTCTCATTCCACTCCACTATTTTGGTTATTCCTTTGTCCTGGGTGTTATATTCAGGACTCAGGTTATGTATCGATGAAAATATACTAGGCCTTATTGCGGCGAAATATAGACAAACATGCTATGAACACTTTTACTCAAAGCTATTTCTGTTGTGTTGTGAGCAAAAGCGGCATTGCTTTCTTGCGTCTTGCGCATAGCTTTCTCATCATCAAATTATTCGTCAGTATGCGAAATGTCTGTCATATCAGACACCTACACACGCACATACAGCCGACGCTTATCCAATATAATTTTTAAATTTGGTTAACTGTTTCTGGTATACCTCAATTGGTTGACTAGCACGGTGTTCATCTTGGCCGTATCGAAGCAGCTAAGTTCTATAAAGTATAATCTAGCTCACTTTTATAAATGTGGTTGGTCAGAGACCTTTTATCTGAAAGTATTGAACTATAAAATGTTTCTATATTGACAATTTTATTGTCAGCGTTTACTTTTGGCTAGTTTTGGAACGATCACGAACAATACAAATATTTTTAATTTATAAAATCTATATACATATAATTCTTTGCAATATTTAAATTTAATAAAAAGAAGAAAAAGTTTTCACTGTCAATAGAATGTGTTTTTCCTTTAAAGGCTATTGAACCTGTTCATGAAACACAAAACAATTTTGAAATCTTAACAAAAGAAAATCAATATATACTTAGTTTTTTTTTACTTTTTTCTTTTATCTTTTACTTTTTCTAACAATTAGTTTTTCATTTAATTTTGTTTTGCAATTTACTGCCACAAACAACCATTACAATTTGTTTTAATGTGTGAAGAAGAATTTATTAACAAGAATTGAAATTCAAAACTCGTAAATGCAAGTATTTTTTAATTCAATACTATCGGTTGGTTCGTCAGTCATGGCTTGTACGTATAATTCCATTGAACAAAAGCTCATAGCTGTGTAATGTTCTTTTTCTTTTTCTTATTTATTTTTTTTTCAAATAAATAAAATACCAGCGTAAATCTTTTGCAATTGAAAATAATCGCCTTAAAAATAAGACAAAACAACTGCAGCAAAAACAAAAGACAAAAATATGATATTTTACAGAAGATAATAGGTATCGATGCTAAGCAAGCATGTTGAACACCTTGTAAAAACAATTGTATCGAATTGAATCAAATCCGACTTGTATTTAAATTTGAATTGAATTTTGTTGTCACTGTCATCATTATTTTTTAATATCTCGCTTTACAACCGTCGAGAATTTTTTTAAATAATTTTTTTAGTATTATTTCATGCGCATAAATATTGGATTTATGATATGTACTCGTAGCTGAGATTGATAGAGGAAGAGAGAACTGGTGAATAAATCCGCTATAAAAAAAAAATAAAAAAAAAAAATAATAAAAATAAAAGTGAAAAATAAATATTTAAAAAGTGATTCTGTTCCAATCGTAAATAAATAAACTTGGCATGATAATAATGAAAGAGAAAATAAACTAAAACAAGTTATAGGTATAAAAACAATTTTTTTGTTTTGTGAATTCCTGCTAATAAACAATTTTTAATTTCATTTACTCACATTGTACACCTTAAACTGTTTTTACACGATTTTCTTTAGCAGGATTTTTAATTATAGTTTTTTTTTAATCCAATTCCAAAATATGCTTGCTGGGTTTTATTAAATAAATTTTATCACAAAATTACTTTAAAAAATTTTACATTTATGATTATCAAATTGAATCAGAACATCCGGAAGGAAGTATTTTTATTTTCTTAAAATTTATTTAATTGTTCGAGACCCAGCTCCGACATCTTAAAAAAAAGAAATATAAAAAAATATTTCTTTCGGCGACTACCTCTCAGCAGTCTTCTGGCAAAAACTCTGAGAGTAATTAATAGTCATGAACAAGCTTCTCAAGTTTGTCGTTCGGAGTCGACATTAACTGTAGGTCCCAGTACTCATGGATAAAAAATTACACACACAACATGAGTGCTGCGAGAAGCTAAACCGTAATCCTAACACAGGGTTGTAAAGGCCAGTTATGTATGTTATGTAGGTATGTATGTGGAAAGGTATTGTAGATTTTACAAAAAATATAACCAATACCGGGAAATTGATTTATTGGATTTTCGCATTAAAATTTTCAGCAACGTTGTAGTATTTTAAGTTCTAAATATCAATTTCAATTAAACTATTTTACATTATTTTTCCGACAGACTCTACCATGCTATTGATAACATGTGTAAATGTTTTTACGCCTCTATGTTGATCTGAAGAGAGTTGTACTCTTTACACATGTTATACTTTCTTATTGCTATTCTTATTACTGCTCTCCATAACAATATCAATGCAAAAAAAAAAAAAAAAAAATAGTTCCAGAGTGAAATTATTATTAAAAAGTAAAATGTTTATTTCATATCTTTGTGGCAGTATAAGTATACGTGCTGTTTTTCTACATTTGGTAGTCACAAGAAGTGTTCTAAATATTTTATACAAAATTATTACCTAAAATTGTACTTTCTTTCTATTCTACCGAGTAACTAAATTCCTTATTTCTTATCTCTCATACCGTAAAACTAAAGTCATAAATTCTTTAACAAATACTTGGTTATTTTTATTTATAGTTTTTTTTTTTGGTAAAATTTGAAATATTTACTCTAACAGTCAGACACAGAAAGAGAGTAACATTTTTGTATATTATTTGTACATTCACGAGTACGTATTTATAAATTACTCGTAATATTATGAAAAAAGGTTTACCAACTATTCTTTACTTTTAACTACCAACGGTGAATATGTAGCTGTGGCCAGACAAGAGCAACAGAGCTCTTCTTATAGACACAATTTGTGTGTGGGGGTATAAAGAATTGTAGCCAAAAAGACTGCATGCCTTTTAAGACTTTAACTCTAGGGTATGAAAAAAAAAGTACATAAAAATATATATTTTTTTTCATGATTGTAATGTTCTGCTTTCTGTCTGTTACAATACCTGTTGTAATAACGTTTAATGTTTTGTCGTTTTAACACTTCATTTTCAGTTCAGAATTCAATTTAATTTTTATGCATTTTTTGTTTTGTTACTTCTTAGCTTTAAGCCAAACCTTTTGTTGTAAATGCCATCAATTATTTTATTTTGTTTTATTTTTTTCTTCGCTCAAAAAGAAACAAAAACAAATATATACTTAATATATGTATATGTATGTATGTATAAAAAACCCAAGAAAAACAAAATTTGGAAAACAAAAACACGAAAAGTAAAAACTTGAAACTTCTACCAAAATGCAAGAAGAATAACAATGAATGGAAATTTAAATAAATATTCTGTCAAGTAAACCTTTACAGTATTTTTTTAATATAACACAGTAGACATTTTTGTATACGAATTAATAAAAAGATACACTTATGGTCATATAATTAAGCTACACAAGTAATTGTTATCTTTAGTACTAATAAAATAGTACAATAATTTTTATAACAAGACTAGCAAATTGCTTGTAAGGCGTATGTGCGCGGTTTAGTGGTTAGAGAGCTTTCAAAAAGACTCAAACAGCCCAGGTTCAGGGTTAACCCAGCATAGCTGAAAAATTAAGAAGAAACATTTTGGGGTGTTTCGTAATTTTAAATTAAAAATATAAGAGGACTTCACCACAAATAACATCCAGCGATGGGGAAATTGCTGTTGATAACTCAAGAGTGAAGGTATAACACTAACCATTGAATGATTAATTGATAGCACCTAGTCTCATTCCTAAGGCGCTTAATAAGAAAACAGTATGTCCTTTTCACAAAAAATTCAATTACAATGCACAGCATTACTAGGGTTTTACCTCTGCGTTTGGTCTCAATAAAGAAAAAAAAACGTTCGTGCAAAATTTCGTTGCAGAAGATTAAGTAGTTTTCCAGTTTTATATCTATAACACTCAAAGTAAGTGTAGCGGCCAGTTAGTTTTTTGTAGGTAGATAGAAAAGTATCCCAAGTGTAGACATGCATGCTATTCACATCATAATTTTTTAGAAGCATGACTATCTTTCATGCTTTTTTGAAAAACCTTCCATAATCCTCTGGCATTCACATCAAGCTTTTTAAAGCATGTTTCTTTTTGTAAATTATTTTTTTCATATTAAAAAAGCACAATTGACACTTCAAAAGAATACAAAAATTAAAAAAAAGAGAAATACAAAAACATGCAAGAAAAAGAGAATTCGTGATTCATTTTCAGCCCCTCTGCCTTTTCTACACCTCTCGTCCACAAGAAAAAAGTCATGTACAATGTCATGCAATTGAAGCATGAAAAAAAATCATGATGTGAATTGAGTGTCATGCAGTTGAATCATGAAAAAAATCATGATGTGAATTGAGTGTTACATATATACATAATTGGCCATTACAACTCTGTGTCAGGGTTACGGCCTAGCTTCTCGCAGCACTCATGTTGTGTGTGTTAATTTGTATCCATGAGTACCGGGACAGACAGTTTAAAGTCGACTCCTAACGACAGATTTGAGAAGCTTTTTTTGGCAATCAATTACTCTTAGAGCTTTTGCCAGAAGACTGCTGAGAGGGAGTGGCCGAAAGAAATAATTTTTCCATATTTCTTTTTTTCAAGATGTGTAAACTTACTAAATTTAATTCGTTTATACAAGTCATAGTTTAATGAGTTATTTAGATGTTATGTATTTGCCACATACCTTTCCACCCTGCTAATTTTTGTAATCTATAAAATTTGTTTATGAAAAAATATATATAGTTATCTCTTTAGTTAAATTAGTTTTTTAGTTATGTGTTATATTTTATAGATTTGCCAAAAACTGTCTTAATAATATACCTATCAAATAATATCCGTTTATTATTTATGTAGTTCTAAATAATTTTTTTCACCCCTTTAGATAAAGCTTATATTCGAAATACTTATTAATCTTTACCTATAAATGACAAATTTCATAATGAATAAAGAGTCAAGCGGTTTAGGAGTTATTGAACATGCGGCAAGCAAATCAATATCCATTTTTTTTAAACAGAGATTTACAGTTGAAAAAAGCACTGCTAACCAATTGTGACTGGAGTGTCACCTTTGTCAGTGTTTTTCTGTTATAAATCCTCCAGTTGAACTGTTCTAAAACAGATTCCCAACTTTTCTTTTTTTAATCTGAAACGACATCTGTTATGTTAATCGGTTATCAACTGCTTTTCAATAGGGTTTAAGGTCTTTAAGCTATAAAAAAATATCTCCCACATGCAAATGCGATATTTTTTGTTTTTTTAAGCATTTTCTCTTGTTTAATCTGACCTTAGCAGTCTAGTCTGCATCAACATACATGAAAAATCAGTTCGTAAACCTTTTCTTTTGTTTTTGCCATAATGACTACACACGTGCATTGTCTATACAGAGTTTCATCTCTTTTTTCGCTAGATGAGTTTGTTTTTGCCTAAAGCCAACATTAAATTCCTTTATTCTGTGCATGACAATCATTGTGCATTAAAAAAAAAATCATTTGGTACCTTCAAAATATTTGTGGTTTTCTTTTAGCAATTTAGATTTGTTGAAACTATTGACCTGTTCCTTATTGCTGATTGGTTGGCTTTTTAAAAGTGAACTGACTCATATTCATGCATGCACATAAATTTTACTGTGCATGAGAAAAAGTTGTCAATTTAAAACAATTTGTGTTTAAAAAAATTTCGTTTTAACAACAGTGTGAAACGCGGATTTTGTTTTGTTTTGTTTTCAAATGATTCGCTGGCTTTGAAATATTTGTGGTTTTAAATTTAGTTTTCATTTGAGTGAAATGGTACTTTGTTTTGTCTTTGTTGCCTATTCAATGATTTTATTCGATTTGATTTTTATTTCTATTTCTAGGTTTTTTTTTTAAGAGGAACCACAAAAATTTTCCATTATTTTTCATACTTTTCATGTGGAATTAAAATCAATTTAATTTGATTAAAAAAATTCATCATAAAACAAAAACTAAACTTTATAGTTCAGCAGACAACTTTTTTTTGAAAATCAATATCACTTTTGCACTTTTTTGATCTTTTGTTGACGTTTTTTTTATTATAATTTGAATATTGCCAGTTAGTTTACTGTCATAAAAAATTATAGGATAATCATACTTTTGATATTTTGTTTTATAGTTTTTAGGATAGGAGCTCATATCCACAAAATGGATCAAATTCTGTTATAAGAAACGGTTCTATTGTATTTAGTGGGTCAGTTCTTTACAACTACATCACTTCCACCATGTTTTATATTCTTCTCATTCATTCTTTCATCATAAGAATTATATTCGTAAGAGTCAATAAACTTTGTCGATCTCGAAGATGCTTATAATAATGGACAAATAAGTTCAACATATGAGGAAGTGGTTCAATTTATGTATAATATATTGGATTTTATGGTGCCGGTATCATTAATGATGATGTGTTTGTACGATAGTTTAAAAAATCAATTAGAAATGTGTTCATACCAGAAATTTGAATTTCTGCATTATTCAAGTCGTCTCGTGTTTAGCAAAGTTGACACGAAAAAATTCAAATTAATTTTAGGTGCAGAGTAAACATTTTGGCATAAGTTTCCAGTAAAAACAAATCGAATATTTTTGTTGCCATCACTAAATACGCGAATAACAGCAAATGTTTTAAGGATTACTTACTTAACTGCCAATATTCTGCAGCAGACGCTTAAAAATATTCTTCACATGATTTGTTCTATATAAATCTACTAGTTTATGGGTTGTTTTTGTGCCTCAGTGATCTAGTGAGCAGTATGCTAGAGGGTTGTGGATTCGTTTCCCACCAAACACCAAGCTCTGTGGTCTTTGTCACTGTGCTAACGCGTGCCATGTACTTCTTCTTCACTATAACTGTTTAAAGTATAAAAATTACTATTTTATACACTTTTTAAAGAGAAAATATTTTTTATTTTTTTGGTTTTTCAATTACAATTTTAATTTTTAAAACAAAGCCGAAATTCAATGCATAATAAATCGAAAACAATGTTTTTTTATTTTTTTTTTTAATTTTATTTTCTTGACAATATTATTGAACAAATACTCGTAAATTTTTGTTTTCTTTTACAAATATTTGCATTTTGTTATTACTTTTTTAATTCATTTTTCTAGTTTTATATTTTTCTCAATTAACAAAGTTTTGTGGTTGCCATAAATGAATGAATGATGGAATCCAAACAAAGAAGGAAGAAAACTTTTCTTGTTTTTTTTGAAAAACTTATCGAACAAATTTTTCTCTCTAAAAACTCAATTTCATATTCAATATCTTGTATGGGTACAAAAACAAATAACAAACAAGAAAAAAAGAAAAATAAAAAAAAAAACTGATAAAACTGAAAGAAGTTTCATACAAGTCAAACAAATTTACTTGATTAACCCAGTTTGTTGACTTGCCATAAATTGAAAGGGAAAATGGTCGTTTCTCTACCCACTTTTCATATTGTGTGTGATGTTTCAGAGAGAGGAAAAAAAAAGACTTCTGAATTTCTAAGGCAACTTCCGTTAAAAATAATTTTTTTAATTTTGATTTTTAAACCCTACAATCTAATAATAATGAAGATGATAATGATACTAGGCAGGACTTGAATATTGCAATTGGCTTTAATGTTATTCATTTGGAATTCAACTAATGTTAGAACACAGAGATTAAATCTAAAAACTAAAGTAAAAGTTTGCCTTTTGCTTACAATAAGTCTTATTTTAGTAAAAGTGTTGTCTTTACGACTGTTCTCGTTCTAAACTGAATAATAAAATTAATAATACAATTGATCAATTACGTTAAATGTAGTAATAATTGTAAATTTAAATATACACATATGGTCAAAATTATAAGTACACAAGGTGTTTGTAACGTTTATGATAACAAAGAGCAAACAAATTTTATTTTGATATTAAAATACTTAGAAAACCGAATTGTTTGTACCCAGAAAAAATATTTCATATTAGATTTCAACTAAACATTTAAATCCTTTTAGTTAGTTATTTAATTATTATAACCGGTAGGGTGAATACTCCTCGCTTTAGTAGTCTAGTACACTACCTACTAGAATACTGGGGCATCCTTAATTCCTTTTAATTTCAAAATAATTGTTTAAATTGTTTCAATATGTTGTTTAATAGTGATCTCCATAGTCGAGTGGGTATGTGTTGGCTTACTAGATGAGATTCAAGATTTCATCATAAAAATCAAGATTTGACATCTTGAAAAAATTAATATGAAACACATATTTCTTTCAGAAGTCTTCTGGCAAAAGCTCTGTCATAAACAAGCATCTTAATCTTGGTACTCATGGATAAAAATTTATGCGCATAATATGAATTCTGTGAGTAGTTAGGCCGTAACCCAGTAATGGTTTAATGGATAATGAGCTACATATATTGGAAGAATAATGCCAAAACGAACAAAAATACTAGTTTCCATGGTCGAATTAATTCACCATTTTATGAGTAGAGTAGAGTAGTAGAGAGGGTAAAGCTTTAATTTAATTTAGTACATGTATGAACGCTTGAAAACGTTCCTATTATAAGTACATATAAATGTTGCACTAATGCCATATTCCGTATATTTTGCTATTATCTGCTATTATCGATCTGAAGACAAATATAAAATCAATATTTTGACTGTGTGGAAGGTACCATATTGATATACCCAATTCTTCCCACTTGCTGACAGATGATTCACATGTGTTGGGCTGGAAGTTATTGTTGCAAAATTAAGAGACTTTTAGTTCTATATTTTTCAAGCTAAAGACAAATAAATGTTTCTTTTGTGTGAGGGTGGCACCGAAAATTTTAACATTTAGTGACTAATATAGTCTATAGGTTTAATTCCATTCAGACATAGAAAGAGGTACCGCAAAAATTTTAAGAAAATCGTTTCAGCCATTTAGCTGTGAATAGACTTCAAGTATATGCACAAATAACCCATTTTACAAAAAACAAAAGTCTCTATTGAGAGAAACAAATTTACTTAAAAGCCAATTAAGCGTTTATATGTTCATTTTCTATTCTTATTTAACGTGTTTTTTGTTTTTTTAAACCAAATAATTTAAAGTTACTGTTTACGACAGTGCGTTATTGCTCTAATGGCTCTAATGTAGGATACTTGTTTTAGCATTCAAGCTGAGCGCAACGGAATTTATCGCTTGTCGCTCTAAGTTAGGCTACAGTGTAAGGTAGCAAACATTGTTGTGTTTGATGAACTATTATTTTCATATACTTATACATTTATATGTTCGTATATAAATAGTTATTTTTTGTGTTAATGACACAAGAGTAGAGTAGAGAGTTAGAGTGTTAAACTTCCTTTTTAATTATAAAACATTTTAAACTGTTTACCCGAGTTGTTATAAATTGTTAATTTCCTTTTTGGCTGCCAAATGATGCAGTTGATAATAAAATTGTCTATTAAGTTTCTGTAAAAAAAATGTCCTTAAAACATCAAGTTTTCAGTTTTGTTGTTGTTGTTTTTTAGAGGATGACGTCTCAACTACTTATGAACAGCCATGACACACATTAATACGCTTCAAACGTTGATGGCGACAACACTTGATATAGAAAAGAAAATAAATAATTTGTTGTGCAACATAAACACTAAAACTTTTATTAAAAGTCTGAGCCTCCATCATTATTGTCATCATAATGAACATCGTAAAAGAAATATTTTGATATAAAAATCAGAAAATTTTGTTGCCATTTTTTTTTTCTTTCTTAATAAAGTTTTACTGTCTTTAAATGAGCAAACCGGCAAACTACCTATTTGTTGTCTAGTTTGGTGAAACGTCTTGAAAAAAAAGTGTCACTGTAGGATCTTGAATAAGATGGAGAAGATTGTCTTTCTGTGTAGTTGTCTTTAAAAACCTTTTATGCTTCGTCTGGCTCCTTATTTATATGCAAATATGTACAACGCTATGCGGTAGGATTAAGGCTAGTTTATTAAAACTTCGCTGATTAAGGATGTAAATCAATCCTTGCGTAGTTAACCTGTTTATTATTTTTCTTCATTTGCTTTTATCCTTCTGTGTTACTTTCTCCCTTTAATCCTTATTATAGGATGAACGCGATTCTGTGACTTCCGAATATTTGTGCTTGTACTATTTACCATTGTGTCAATTGAACATTAGACATTTCAATTATTTTACATTTTTTTTAAACAGACCTTATGAACACATTTCTCATTTCTCTCGCTCATAAACTCATATTTATGCAATTTTATCATGGTGTGAATCAAAACTGAGTAAAGATGCTCAATAACTACCAGCCATAATTATTTTCTATACAATCAGCTACTATTTAATTTTTTGTTGTTGTTGCTGTTATTTGCTCAAACTCTTATAAAGGATTATTACAAATATTTCCTCTTCCTCTTTGTCACATCTTTAATGCTATAGATGACGGAAGTCTTCTTTAGAATTTTCTGCTGTCGCCAATAATCGACAAAAAGTATTCATTTTACCTGATGGTAGTGGAAAACACACTTTAATGAATATTTTGCAAAATTCTTTTGTTCCTGGTTGATATCTTTGGGGAATATCACAGTAATTTGACCAACTTATTAATTTTATTAAAAACTTTTTTTCATAAGGGGTGGTTTTCTTCTTCGTTTTCCTTTTAACACATCTTTTCTTTTTTCTTTTCTCCATATTGTGTTACCCAAGAGATTTTTGGGGAAGAGTAATGGAAGGAAGTATGTACGTGAAAGGAGAGACAAACAATTTTGAAAATAGAAGAACGTAGAAAGATAAAGTAGAATAATGAAAGGGATGCAACAAACAAATTAAGTATGGCAGCAGCCTTATAACTATTAATTAGAAATTTTGAAAAGTTATTAAACTTTTTGAAAAAGGAAATCAAAAAGATAAAATCAAATAACAAATGTTTTAAAATTGATACGTTTAAAGTCTTAAGAAAAAACTATTCTTTCACTTAACAAAGGCTACTGCTATAAAAACTGCTATAAAAGAAACTTTAAAATTATAAAAAAAAATATTATGTATTTTTAATTATCTTTTCATTTAAATATGAAATTTGTTATACTTAACAATTTATAATTTTTTAATTTCTGAATAATTAATTATCTTGTTAGTCGATATTATAAATTACAGAAAATTGCAATATAATGAATAATAAAAGTGTCTTTCTGCCTTTCAAATCTCTGCAAGTTGTTTAAGTTTGACACATTTGTGTTTTTAAATACATTACGATGTTACAAAATAATTAACGAATAATAAAGGTATTATTTTGAATTAAAAAAATCCTTGTCAGGTAATTGTTTTTTAATTGAAATGATAACGAATTGTACTGCTCTTTTAAGTCAATGCCTATTAATAAGGTCAACTCAGTTCTCAAACCGATTTTAATGTAAACAATTTATTAATTTTTCACAAAACAATTTAGTATCATAGGGGTTTAAGCCCAGTATCCAAAATAATGACAGAAGTTTATGTCCTCAGTCCTCTCTCTTTCCTTCCTTGGCCTTACTAAGTTTAGTCGTCCAATTCTAATTATCAAGCGTTCTTTAATGTTTTAAATCTTAATTAAAAATTGTTTCATCACTTGAGGAAAATTTGATATCAAAATAAATTTACTTATATTTCATAGTATTAAAAACTCAACTTTATGGTTGTGGTTAGGCATTGTTATATAATATATACAATTAAATCTATAGTATATAATTAATCTGAAAGCTATTTTATTTTAATTAATGTTAAATTTTCTATTTTTTGTATATTTGCAGGTAAAATTTTTAAAATTCTTTTTAAATTTTCCCGTTTAATCTCAAGGTAGGTATGTTGTTATTAAACTAAAGAAATAGTTACTGGCGTATTCATAAAAAGTTCAAGTTTCGAGTCTAAAAAATAATGCAAAGAAATATTGACAGAGTAGATGCAGTAAAGGTTCGATGGAGAAAAAAATTAGAAAAAAAAAACAATTAAATATATTCCATTGGCTTGGAGCCAAAGCTTAAAAATTCTTTTGAAATATTCTTTGATCGAAAAAAAAAACCTATAAGTTATAATAATTATAATTAGAAAATAATAATCATAAGCGAAAAAATTGTGGAAGGTACATACATACATAGGTGGAACGTCATGCTCACTTTAAAGTATACATATGTATGTACGAGTATATAGCTTGGAAACTACTTAAGTCGCAGTAATAAAATTTGATACTTTATGTGTTTGTTGGTGAAAAATCTTTAAAGGTCAATAAAAATGGGCGTGGTAGGAAGGGACGTGGAAATTAAATTTAATTTAAATTAAAAGGTCAACCAATATTTACAAATGAATAAAATTTGATAAGTGTTTACTGGGGATAGTTGTAATTGCTGTAAAAGAACAAGTGGCCACCTACACCCCTTTTAGAAAATATAAGTATATAACTAGAAAGCTAGGAGCCGTGAACTGTGGAGTGGAGTATCCCTATGGGCTATCAAAATTGGCACCGGCCGCTATTTTAAGATTTGTCAGAGCGATAAAACCGGGGGAGTTACTGTAGAAACCCTAGTTTAGTTGAGCTCTGTAGAATAGATCTTCAGGCCATGAATGAGTGAATGAAGGGGGTTTCTAAAAAATGAAAACAAAAAGGTTTTGCGAATTTTATAAAGACATACAGACAGTTTGAAAACTAGCGGGTTATGTTAGTATTTCTATAAATCATTTAAAATGCAAAACAATTTCGAACTTCTTAGTGGAATTCATATTAAAAATAGTGGAAAATGGTGTTATTATACAAACATTATATGTTAGTGTGTTTGGCATGTACATACTCGTGTACGTATGTACTATATAGCAAATGCTTGTGTGACTACATGTAAATTCATGAAAAAGTTTGGTTTTTATCGCAACAAAATTTCTAACGTTTTGGCCTAATGACGGAAGACATGCTTCGCTGAATTTTAAGTCAATTTGTTTTTAATTTTTTATTTCTAATTTTTTTCTATTCCTAAAACTAAAAACATTCTATTGAAGCAATAAGAAGAAATAGTAGTGGTGTGGTTGGCGGCGTTGGAGTGCCAACAATATTCTTTAAATGTGTGTTTCTTTTTTCGTTTTTACGTGATCACACTGGTGAGTTTGTTATTGTGTTACAATGAAGTTGTCTTCTAATACAAAACAAAAAAACAAAAAAAACAAAAAAAAAACAGCAGAAACAGATGCCGCTTTGCTAATGCATAAAAAGGGCACACAAACGCATAAGTATGCATGTTTATAATAAATATGCTTCAAACGGCGACAATTCCCAGTTGGCAGAATCGTTGTAAATAATATTGTTTAAGAAATTTCTAAATATGCTACTGATGATTTTTGTCAATTATTCACTATTTAATGATCAATTTTTCCAAACTTTTCTGTATGATATAATAGAATATTTCTACAAATTATTTTAATGGCAGACTAAATGACATTGTCGCCTAGGAAATCTGGTATGATTTTAGACTAATTTGTAAAAAAAATTTGTTTTATAACTTATCGTACACAAAATTAAGTATAATCGACCAAAATCGTAAGTGCCAAATTTAATAATTTATACAGACTTCGCTGAGACGTTTGTGCTAATTGGGTAATTCAAATGTAAACATTTGAAAATGTACAGCAAACCACTAACGCTGAAATAAATTCCTTTAATCTTCTATAGTTTAATACTCACCACAGTCTACTACAACTGTGTAATACACAACAATTTATATACATATATGTTGTATAGGTGTACTACAGTTGGGTGTAAAATATAGATAAATTGTTATGCAAATGCACATACTCTCACTTACATGCTCATTCTAGTACACTGCAAATCATTTAAATACCCAAATGGCACAATGGATTTGAACGATATTGTCGTTAACGAAGTTTTTAAGAAATTGGGGAAATTAACACTACTAGTTGGGGAAAATCACAAATGCAACACTGTGAAAAGTTTACTGAGAAGTGGCAACTTCAAGCAAGATATGTTAAGTGAGAATTGGCAATTTTTTTATTGGGACCAATACTCAGGGGTAAACCCCTACTAAATGCTGTACATCGTACTGGATTTTTTGTGGAAAGGTCAGTACAATATGACAACAGAACATATATTTTGTTTTTCTTATATTATTAAGCGCCTTAGGAATGAGACAAATTGCTGTGAATTGATCATTCAAAGGCCAGTGTTATACTTTCACCCTTGAAAGATTAATAGCAATTGCTCCATCTTTGCATATTGATTGCGGTGAATGCCTTCGCTAAGTAGGTTATTAGCTGTTATCTGCTACTTCCCAATAGGTGGCTCTTTTCTCCTGATCATTCGTTATTTGTTGTCAAAGGTTAAGGTGGAATAGAGTGGAATGTTATATATAGTTTTTAATTGAAATATATTTTTCGATATTTTGTGTTAAAACTGGCAACATTATTTCTTCAGGCTTGAAGATTTGTCAATTTTTGTCCAAATTTACAAACTCAAGTTTTTACTCACAAAATTAACTTTCAGTTGCCAAATGCTAACTTATCTATAAGTGAACACCTTATTTGGTAACTCAATTAAAGTCTAAATTGAGTCAATTAAATTTTTGTTTTTTTTTGTGAACAGGGTATTATAACAAAATAGCTGAATATTATTGGATCACTTAAAGGCAATTTTTATATTATTCACTAGTTTAAAGAGAAAAAAATATTTTTGGAATACGACACAGCAGGAAAAGCTAGGTTATAACTTACAAAATATATTGAATCGAAGTTGCTGAAATACAATTTCTTATCAACTTGACCTTATCTCTAAAACATATTCGATGCTGTCTCCACGACAATAGAATATTAGGACGATACATATTATTGTAAGACTATTTTTTTATATAACCGACAATTTTGAGAAAATAGATTATATTTCCGATTAATGAAGAATTGCACAATATGGTAGTTGAGAAAGTCTTAATAAGTCTGAATAAAAGATTTTGTTAAATACAATGTCTTTTACGAGGATTCTGCCAACTGGGTTTTATTCTGCATATGGCTGTAATTTTATTACTTTGTTATTGTTATTGTTTTTACTTATTTTATAGTGTCATTTAGTGTGTTTTAAATGTTCGCTTTTAATTTGTGTAGTTGTATTGTAATTTTTGTTTTTTTTTGTAATTTTTAAAGTATTGGGTGCGTTTGCCTGCCTAGAATGACTAATAAGCCGCACCAGTAAAAGTGACTCTCTTTATAAGACACTCACACACTTCATTATAAAAATGCTGCATGAACTCGTATGTAGATAATTATTATTTAAAATACAACATCATTATTATATGACCGTAAAGTTTTCTTATTTTTCTTTTTTTTTTAATAATTTTTTCTGTTAAAAACTCTTGCCAGTTTTGCGAGTGTGTATGAAAGTATTTTTTTTAATTTTTATTTTAATTTAATGCTTATTTATGTATGTATGTATATAACCATGTATATACTACATACATATACATATATGCAAGTAGCAAATGTGTGTGCATTTTTTTTCATAATATTACTTTGAATATAAACCAACAACATGTTTAGCATGTTTATTCATGTTGTGCAGTTAATATGAATACAAATATTATTATTTTTTTTGTATAATTTATTTATGGTATATTTAACATACTTTTATGTATGTATGTGTTTATGTTTGAATATATTTATTTATTTTAGTTGTTTATTTATGTTAATTTTGTTGCTTTTATTATACTGTTTTTGGTTTTTAGTCATAAAAAATTTGGTAATTTTTCTCTTTTTTGTGTTCTGGCAAAATGTGCATTTTCATATACTGTGACAAATGTTTTATAATATTTTCCTCCTCTTATTCTCTTAACTTAAAAATATGATGATGCAAAGTGTTCATGTTTAATTTCATTTTTATAACAGCAACAGCAACAATAATTACAACTTTTTTTTGTGTAGAAGCTTTTAGGCAGACAGTTGACAATAAATACAAATAGAAACAGGCTGATTCTCGTTGCCTTTTGAAGAAAATTTTTTTTCCTTTCGCACCTGTCACAATCCTTTGTTTTTTTTTCATTTAAATACAATTAAAATGTTTTAATGTTTTAGAAAAAAAAGAAAAATAAATTAAAATAATACAGCCGGCGGATATATGTACATATGTACATATGTATGTCCATGTACAAAAATTAAATCATTAGAACATTGAAACTGTTTTGTATTTTTTTTCAGTTCTCAGGGGATGACGCCTACTCATGCTATATTAAGTACTAGTGATAGCAATATAGGTTGTTTGAAAAGGGAAAAAGCCATTTGATTACAAAAAAACATTAGCGGAGAGAACAAATTCTATCTGTAATACATTGTGCTATTGGGTGGACAATTAATTATAAAAGGAAGTGATCTGTGGTAAATAAGGGCACTACGTAAGAAGATACAATCATAAGGAGATAGTCTTTCGTGGTGGTCTTTCGGCGATCATGAACTAGCAGTCTTCTGGCAAAAGCTTTGAGATTAACTGATTGGCATGAATAAGCGTCAAGTCTGTCATTAAGATTCAAAGTTAAACTGTAGGTCCTGGTATTCATAGATAAAAATTTATTGACACAATATGGGTGCTGTGAGAAACTAGGACGTAACTCTAAAGAAACGTTGTAATGGCCATATATGAAGTGTATGGTGGACATTAAATTCATAAATTTAAATGATGTATGCATATGTAAATGAAGTCATCAATATTGCACGTTTGTCAAATTTACAATTTAAATAAAAAATTTATACGGTTTTTCAATCACCAATTAAAAGTATAAAATGATGTCTTTAGAATGATGCTGCAATATATACAAAAGCCCCTAATTTAGAATATCCGTGAACCTTGAAAACTCAATGATTTTTTGAAAAACGTTCTTTAAGAAGTA
The DNA here is from genome assembly GCA_963576795.1 of Metopia argyrocephala. NCBI lineage: Eukaryota > Metazoa > Arthropoda > Insecta > Diptera > Sarcophagidae > Metopia > Metopia argyrocephala. The sequence goes on along the minus strand of OY756208.1, from coordinate 203,249,959 downwards.
CGAAATAGATATTTTAAAATACACTTCACAAAATGAAAAACACTGTGAGGGAAATGTAGTAGTTTGAACCGATGTTTTCCATATATCGACTTGAAAAAAAGTAACACTGAAGTGTTTAAATGGTCATGCAGTACAGTATTTGGTAAAATAAAGTTAAATTGTATTAATAGTTTTCTACCAAATATTATTTAATTAAATTAACAAAACACTCATTTTTAATTAAATCATGTTAAAACATGTTTAAGTATAAAAGGGAAATGGTGTATATCTTGATATGGTAATAGTGAGTAATAAACTTTAGAAAATTCATAAAAAAATTTAAATATCTATTCACAAACTATAAAAATATAGTTCATAAAACTTTTGCACAAGCGCGCAAATTCCTTTCATTCAATTTTGTTTAATTTTTCTTCTAAATTTTCTTGCATTTTTAGTCGTTTCGTTTTCTGACATAAAAACAAAGAAAAAAGAAAAACAAACAACTCATGTGGTACAGATACTCTCGCATATAACCATACACAGTTAGTGTGTGTATGCATTTACTCAACAATTTATGCAAATTTATCATTTTGTATGGGTAACACTTTAATACTGAATAAAAATGCAACACATTAAACGAATTTTATAGGGTGTGCCCAATAAACATTGAACCAGTTTATCGTATCGTATAGTCACTTAGTACACAAAAGAAAATAGAAAAGCGATTTCAATTAATAAATTTGTACTACCAACTAAATTATTGATTAGTTTTAACCACATAGACAATACTAATAATCGCACACAGTAGTCACTCATATTTATTTTATCATAGGCCGAACGTTTTAGAGATTAAAGAAGAGTTTTGAAAACCGATGTGAGTTAGTGCCAAACCTGGCTTATTATTTTTTCCAAAAGTTAGCGGTTAGTTACTCCTGCACTCTATTTACAGTGCCAGGAGGAGAACTGTCTTCTTTAATAAATTATCTAAACGTATAAATCTACCGAAGTGTGGAATTGTTGTTCTGGCATAAAACGATTCTGATGATTTACTTAACATCGCAGAACAGAAATATTAACGCAGCTTGACATCCCCAGCAATAAATTATCTATAGTTCTCATGTAGCTTAAAAAATAATCCAGTGAATAAATAACACAACTCTCATTAATAGCCTTTAAATTAAAAAAAATTGAGACCAGAAATTGTTTATCACCCTCTGTATTATAAAGGCAAATATTTAAAAAAATGCAGTTTTTTTAGTTCTGTTGCAAGTTTATTTGTTTGCAGCTCCCTCGCTTGTGTTTATTCCCTGCTCTTCTCTTACGACCAAGATTCTTGCACGCTTGTGTCTTTAACATCAATGCAATCAACCAACATCAACAATTTTTATGATTCAAATTTTTATAGTTTTAAATTTTTCTTTTTCGAGTTTTTGAAAAAAAAAAAATTAGAAAAATATAAGAAACTGCCATTAACCAGTTTTCGCTTAGAGAACCTATAAAACTAGATGGCAAAAGAGAACAAAATTTAAAATGACAACATTTTGGAATTTTAAGACTTGGTTGGCACCACCGATAGCCCAGTCACTTATAACAATTGACTTCGTTCGAAATGGTCATGCTTTTGGCCCGCAATAAATGCACTTCACCTTTAAGTTTTTTTATTTTGTTTGAAACACTTTTAGAGAAGCAGAAACTGAAGCGATGAATAGATTTTTTCTTGCCTTTCAGACTTTTATGGCCTATTGAGAAAACGTCATTCACTACGCTCTGTCACTATCCATATAAACTGTTGGTTTTTTTTTGAGAACTGAAACGAAAAATTAAAACAACTGGAACATCTTTGAAATTCAAAACGCCTACACAACGTATTCTTTGAATTTCTTTAGTGGCTTTTTTTTCTCTATTCAGTGAATGAATGGTTATGGCATAATGAGCTTGAGGGACGCTCAAAACTAAAATTGAATGAATAGTTTAAAGAGTTTGGTTGCTTTATCATAAAAAAACGAGCTTTTCTTAAAGACCGTCTTCATATTAAATATTAAATGATTTTCTATTTTTTTTATTTCATTTTGTGCTCGAGTTGTTGCTTTCATTTATGCAGCCTTCAATTTATTTTACATTTCTTATCATTATTGGTCAGTGAATGAAGAGTCAAAAGAAAAAAAAATAAAATAAAATAAAAAGAAAACTTAATTGTGCTCATTATGATTACATAACAAAAATTTCAAGTTGAAAAAAAAAACGAAAATCATTCAAACGCCTACATGTCTGGTTTCATTTTTCTTTTTAGTATTATTTGTAATCTTTAAAGAATTTTATGATTTAATTTTCCATCATAAAAAAAAATGCTTCCCAATAACGAATATTTAATTGATTAGAATTTATTGGTTTCAATTATCAATTCTTTTTATAAAAAAGCATGACAAATTTTAAATATCTTTAATTTCTTTTTTTATTGTTTTCTTTTAATACAAAAAATTTTAAAGATTTGTCTAAGAATATTATTTTGCCATATACGAAACAAAAGCCACTTAAAGAGTTGAAGTTTTAAAACATATTAGGGAGACAAAAAAAAAATAAAAAATAAAACAAGGGAAATGATTTCTAAAATTTTAAATAAAATATTTAATTGCTCTTTTAAGATATTTTATTGTTCTAAAATAAAAATTATTAATTTAAATCCAACATACATAAGTACATACATAAAAAGTATGTATTTTAGAAAAGCTAAATGACATAGAACTACATCAGAAGATAAAACAATTTTTCCTTTATAAGTATAGTAATAAATATTTTTTTTTAAATAAATATATATTTATTTTTGCCAATTTGTCATGTTTTTCACATATGAAAGTAGCAGGACGTATGAAGATATGTATGTATACTTGTCACAAACTTTATATACAATAAATCATCATATATATTATTTCTAAAGCACTTTTTTTGTCGGTTGCAAATATCTCTCATACCACCGCATCAAATTAAATGAATGATATCTCATTTTAAAGCTTATTTCTAACACTAATGATGAAATATAATTAGAAATTGAAAAATTAATATTTTCATTGATAAAAATTATATTTTATATAGAACTGCATGATAATACTGTTGTCATTATGATTATAAGTTTTTGTTCAAGTGTGGTAAAACAGGGTCGCTTAATAGTAATGCAGTTCTACACATTATAGTATGTATATATTAAAATCCATTCTGGCAATACCGCTATTTACTATAAAAAGCTGTTTTGGCAATACTTTGCAGTAATTGTACGTTTAAAGATATTTTTGTTTGTATTAAGGATACGTACGGGCAAAACGTTAACGATGATCATGTCATTACCCCTAACATTCTATTCAAAGAAATATTATAAAAGCATTTAAACATATGTATGTATGTAAATATGTATGATATATTAATATATAAGCTTTTAATTAAGGTTTAGGTCGATTAAATAATTATTTTTTCGATATTTCGCTACTTCTCTGAGTAGCTTCATCGACCTAAAGCTTAATTAAAAGCTTATATATTAATCAATAATAAGGTCAACTAAACTTATTAATACAATTGTATGATATATTATGATTTCTAATATTTTTATACTTTTAATAAAATGTATTGAAGTTACTAAAATTTCTATTAATTATTTTCATTTTATGTTACAAAAATGACAACTAACGGTGCGAAATATTCGCACGGGTCATCTAGTTAATATAAGTTCTTCCAGCTAAACCTACTTACCGAAGGCACTCAACACACAATCAACATGTAACGATGAGGCAGTTGCTGTTTATCATTCAAGGGTGAAGGTATAACACTGGCCTTTAAATGATCAATTCACAACAATTTGTCTCATTAGTAAGACGCTTAATAATAATATAAGAAAAAATAAATATGTATGTACTGTCCTTTCCAAAAAATTCCAATACAATGCACAGCATTTAGTAGTGGTCACTCATAGCATCGCCAGAACTTTTAAGCACAGCAAGCATTATTTTCCCTTTATTTATCACTTAAAATTTCGTTACATTCACATTTAATAGTTTAATTTCACTCATGAACACACTTTTCTTTTATTACTCATATAACAGCAAAAATATTTACGCAACTCGAGCTATAAAATGAACAAAAAAAGAAGAAAAGCACAAATGTGAATAAATATTTGATTTAAACTTTCGCGAAGAGATTGTTTTACAAACCAACCGTGTAGTTGAAGAACGAATTTTACTTATAAAACGAGCATATTATGTGATTCCTTAGATAAGCAAACACAAAAGCATGTGCTCTGCTAGAATTACAAGTTCTGCATAAAAATATGCGATTAACAGTAATTAATTTCGTCAGAATACTTCTTATTGTTTCCATAGAATAACGAAGTACGCCATATTGCAACGCTATTCTAGTGAAACAATAGAGTTTAATACCCTACTGTCATTAATGAACATCTTCGTTTTTTGTTCTTTTCAGTAAAATATTTATAGGTATAGAAATGTAAAGTTCAGTCTCCATACTGATAATTTTTTTACTTTAAATTTTAATTAATTTTTTTTTTTAATTTTTTCTTTTTCAAATAGTTTTATATGAAAAATTCCCTTCTATTTTATATTCCTTAAATATGAAAATAGTCTGGTAGCCCTATATATAAACAAAAGATGTCAGTTGTACTTATACAATGCACTCTTGATATATAAAAGGTGTAAAATGCAATGACTTTCGACATTGCCAAGTTAAACATTTTTATATAGAATATAGAATATACCACCTTTTCAAAACTCGTAAATATTTACCACACAAACACAAAACTGCATTTTTAAAATAAAATTATAAATTTTTTTGATAGAAGGGAAACTCTATAAAATTGTCGATCTTCTTCATTTTATGTATACAAAGTTCAAAGTGTTTGAAATTCTCTTTTTCTGAATTTTATATGTGTATGAATCTAAAAATATATTTTTTATTGGGGTTACAAAATGGCTATCAAACCCAACCTAATGTAACCGAAAATTTTATGTCCATCAGGTAGAATAAATAATTTCTTACGCCGTTTTAAAAAACCTGTACACTTGAAAGCTGCTACTGCTACACTCGAAAAATGTAATCATTTCAGATAATTTTTTGATTATAATTATATTATTAAATTTATATCTAAAGCTCTCCTAATATTTACATTACCAATCATCCCAATGGTCGCCGTACTCTAGTATGTAGTGCATTGGCTTACTAAACGAGAGATCCGAGCTCAAACCCCAGTCTTGCCATCTTGGAAGAAAGAAAAGTGAAAAATATATCTTTCAGAGACCACATCATAATTCTCTTCTGGCAGAAGCTCTGAGAAAAACTAATTGCCATGAACAAAGTTCTCAAGTCTGTCGTGCGGAGTCGACGTTAAACTGTAGGTCTCGGTACTTATGAATTAAACTTGAATCACACAATGTGGAAGCTGTAAGGAGATAGGCCGTAGCTTGGAAAAAGGCTTGTAAGGGCCAATTATATACAGTAGACGTCACAGATGGCAAGACACAGACACGCCTTTGTGTGTTTTCAGCTCTCTGAAGTAAGTAACTACTACTGAATTCTGTGAATCCTGAGTCTAATTTATCAGAAATTAATATTAAGTATGTATAAGCATAGATATGTATAGGACAATAATAGAAAAAAATTATGATCTAATTTTCTACTTTTTTAGTAACGTGTACTTATAGTTATTTGTTACTCTTGGCTTCATGAGTCTGTTGTGAACAAATCATGCAATCAGTTTTATTTTTAAAATTTTGTTGGCATTAATCATGAGTAATAATAAGTAATAAAATTTTCCTTTCCTTGTGATTTTTTTTAATGTAAATAAAAAAGTTGGTAACCATGCATAAACTATTCAAAAAGGGAATTCTTTTGAAGCACTACAATGCTACTGATGCCTTCAATTACTATGCCATTCTGTGTATCAACTTAGACAGTAGCTTGAGCGTTGCCATTGAAGCGTAATTTGCTTCTATTGAAATAGTGGGACTTTGGATTGATTCTTTTTGTAACATAGCTTTTGAGGTGGAGAAAAGCGCTTCTTAGCTGATTTAAAAAATTGACGGTTTTGCATGAATTGTCGTTTGAGATATTTTTTGCATGCACCAACAGGTCATAAGCTTTTAATCACCACCCTAACTGTCCCTAAGAAATCCCGATTTTTTGTGGGAATTTTTAATATATTTTCGGCTATAAATTTTTATGGCCTTAATTGCCATATTTCAACAAATTTAATACAATTGTATCATAAACGATGCATTGCCACACATACAGATCTAATAGGGTTGTTTTGAATGAATGGTCTTATCCGGAAAACATCATATTAAAATGCATATTATTTTCGCCTTTTGTCTAAACTGTAAACATTAATCTGTCAAATGCTCTGATGAAAAAGCTGAGCTCGTCATGGCTTAATGGTCTTTAAAAAATAAAAAAATTTTTCTTGTGGTTTTCATTTTACAAATAATTAATTTCAAATTTTATTTAGAGGGTCAAGTTTTATGAGGCTGTTCAAATGATTTCCTTATGTGGGACAAACAGTAACTAAAACAAATGTAGTTGATAAACAAGCCGCCGCAATATGTAGCATGCAACAAACGTTTTCATTTTAATTAAAAAAAGAGAGAAAAACGCAAAAGAAAAATGAAATGCAGGAAAACAAAAGCTTTTGTTGTGTGGCTCAAAACAAAAACCGAAAGCAAGAAAATAGCAGAAAAATGGGTTAATTACGATGGTGATAATGATGATGATGCTGACTTGGAAAAAAAAAAGACAAGAGAGTGAATGTAGAAAATACTGCTGCATTTTTAAACCCTTAAAAAGCAACAACAACAATAACCACAACAAATAAAGCTGATTCGGTACTCACTATTTAATGCTTTACAAACATTTTGTTTTGTAAATGTTGTTATTGTTGCCTATTACAATAGCTGTATGTTGTCATTACAAATGTTGCTTTGCCGCAGCAACGATTAACTGGAATTGTGGGCTTAAAATTCAAGGGGATCACATCATATATTACAGCAGTATTTTATAGTTGTTCGTTGATAAAAACTTGAATTAATTACCGTTACAAAAAAAAAAAAAAACGAAATTGTAAATTTACAACAACAACAACAACAAAAATCCGAGCATAATTATTTAAGCATGATATTAACAATACCGAAAACTGGTGATGATTACAATACCACCGCCACTGACAATGATGATGATGATGAGGCCGTTATAGTGGCAGCAAAAGCAGCAGCCCCAGCAACAGCAACAAGTCAAGTGTTACAAAACATATTAATTTCAATGAAACTCTCTGTGAAACTTTAGAATAAAAAAGGGGCAGAGAGTAAAATAAAAAAAGACAAATTTAATTTCTGTTTTACTGAGTATGACATAATAATTCTTTCTATACTTGAAAACACAAAATCCACTGAAAATGTCAGCACTCGCTTGCATTGGCATGAAGAAAATTACTCGTAATGTGAGTAGAAAAATATTGAAATTAAAGAATTTCAAATTGAAAACTTAATTAATAACAATGACATATGACAACAACAACCACAGCAACAACCATTAAAATAATCAGCATGACAATAGAGAATAACTGAAAATACAACTCTAAAACCATATAATACCAGTAGCCATTTGGCTCGCTTTTATTACCATCAAATACTTGCAACAATATAACACATTTGTTGCAGTTGTTGTTATTGCTTATTGTTCTATACAAATTAATAGCTTATATCAGCTAATTGAGGACACAATTTAAAAAAAATATATACAAAGTATGTACATACAAAATACGAGTAGAATATTTTTTATTATTAATTTTTTACTGAATGGGAAACCATAAAAAAGATGGATAAAATCGTAAAATTTAAATATTTAACAAGAGCAAAAACAAAAATAATTTAAGGTCATAAAAATGATAATGGAAATGCTTTTTTGGGAAAATTTTATTGTTTCTTTAATATATTTTTTTTTTACAAATTTATTGTATTATTTTATGTTTTGTTGACATATTAGCAGTAATCACTCGTGGTTGTAAATGCCATTGCAAACAAGCCATTCTTATTGTTTGACATGTTATATGGTGACGACCCGAGTTCGAGCTCCAGGAAGAGTGAACAATTAATTTTTTGTTTTATCAGAAACGCTTTAGTTAGATCAAAGTGCAATTCTTTAAAGAGTTTACATTTTTTTGCAATGAATTTTTTTTGATAAGCAAAGTAGAAAATGAGATCCGTGAAGGAATAGTACACTAGCCAAACTGAATATATGTAAATATTTTCGACTTCAGTTACGGTAGTCTCATCAGAGTTCTTTGTGTCTGTACATTTTCATGACCAAACATGAACTATTTAAACACATTTTTCTAGAAATTACTTTCTGTTTTCCATATGTACATACACTTGTATGAGTTAGTCGAAGTAAAGTTAAATAACAGTTTCTATCATATTCTCCTTTTCTCACCATCACTGCAGGTTTTGTAAGTGTCATCTTATTTGGATGAAACAGAATTACAACTTATTTTTTTTTGCCCTCTTATTCCATTTTATCCATATTAGTCGATATAGACGATATGTACGACTACAGCCGAGGTGGTTTGCTATTTTTGCAACACTTCCAAGGGCGTTAGCAACGGAAAGTGATTACCCCTATTGTTTTAAATAAATTTTAACCTTTTTTTTGCGAGGTTTATAATGCATCTCTTTTATTTCAATATGTCGCTACTACTGCCATGTGTGGCTTTGTCAGGAATTATTTTTTTTCAAGAAATATAAAAAAAGGATGAATAATAGAACAATAGACTCAAAAAAAGTTAAAATTTCCTTTTGAAATTCAATTTATTATTGTTTTTTATTAAAAAATTCCATATTTTTATGGCATATTGTCAAAAGGTGGCCTATTTTTCCAAATGTATTGACAAGCCCTAAATTTCATATTGAAAGAAAATTTTATTTTCACGTTACAGACCTATTTTTATGGTTCTAGTCATTTGAAATTAATGCTGTACAATTTTCAATATTTTTTCTTTAAAAGTTTACTTAAGTCTTTAAGTTTGTTTTTTTATCAATTTTCGGTACATATCGTTCATTTCGTAGAAGAGTGACATAATTCAAAAAACACATTTTTTGAGTTAATAATGCAGAAATATGAGACGAACTATAATTTAGAACAATTCTAAAAATTATATTTATATCCCTTTTTTTCACTGAAAGGCGACCAGAAGCGTCTTGTCCTTTTTCCATAAGTTTGGGTAAAATTAAAATGTTTAATTAAAATTAAACATTAATTTAAATTAAACATTTTAATTTTAATTATTATTATTATTTTTAAATTAAACATTAATTTAAATTAAACATTTTAATATTATCCATTTATCATCAGAATCCTTTTTTTTAGTTATGCCACTCTTCTCGCCAATGGACGATATTATAATCATAATCTGGCTTAAGCTAAAACCATACCAGTGTGGTAATTTTCATTTTCATAAATTTCTCTTTAGAAATCTTTTAAATTCTCTATGTGAACTATCAAATTAACCTACTAAACTCCTCATAAGGAATTAGAAATTTCATACTACGCAACACACTGTCTGCAGGAGCTGTTGTACTCCTGAAACTTTAGTATCAGAATTAAATGGCAGATAACCTTTCAGCGTATTAAAAACCTGGACAAAAAACCCCAAAATTTTTAGCATCCTGCCCCGTTCATAATGAGGCGAAAGCGTCGTAGAAACAAGACAGGAAGTAATGGACCTCTATTAAGTTCTCTGTTTGTTCGCAGAAACACTTAGAGAATTCGAATACGTGGTTTTCTTAAGTTTTGACCTATAGAATATTTGTGTGTTTTATGATATTTACTTTATAACTGAACCAAAATAGAACCAAACAAAAATATTAATCACGGTCTCAAAGATGCTAGATCATTGTAAATCTATTATATTGAACACCACCGTATGTATAGTAATCATTTAGAAAATACATTATATTCATGTGATCGAGTTTGAATACTCTTTAGAGTCGATGACAATTGGTATTAAAACACTTTTTAAATATTTCATCATTAATTAAGCTGCAATAAACAAAGCTTGCTTACATTGTACTACTGAATTTTTTCTACGCGGTATCTACATTCAAGGGATTAACGAGCTAAAAAAAAAATTTGCTCAAAAATCAACTCATGGCTGATGTATTTTATATATTTCATTTAATCCCATAAATGACATGCTTTCCAAAATTGAAAGAATTTGTGGAAAGTGTTTAATGTATTTGCCATTACTTGTCAGAGTAAGAGAAAAATAAATGTGTAAAAACAGGAAAAGCTAATTTTTGTCAACCGTATTAAATCATAATCGGGCTAAAGAAAATCATGTAAAAACAGATTAGGTGGTATGAAGAAAATAAAATAAAATTTTTCTTTACTTTACCAAATAGCAGTTGACAAACAAGTGAAGTTTGCTTTTTATAAAAATATGACAAATTTATTATTAAATTATGCCCAAAAATTTTTATATTTTAAAATATGTTGATTTTTTGTTTATTTTATGAATTTAATTACATTTTAATAAAGTCATAAATAAAAAGAAAATTTATTTTAAAATATATTTTTTCTTTTGTAAACAAAATGCTTTATTATAAGTATGTACGGGTATGTATGTATATGCTTTAACAAATTACTTGTACTGTAACAAATAAATAATGACGTTTAAAAATAGTTTTTAAAACAAAAGAATTTTTGTATGTTTTAACATTTATTGCTGATACGTGATGTTAATGTTAAACTCATATTATATCGAATGTATCGGTTAAATACGAGAAGGGGCTTTATTTAACACAGTATGTACGAGTACTTTAAAACAATACACAATCCATAAATAAGTGTATTGTGGTATCAAAGTGAGCAGTAATTCATTACAATGATACTTGTATAGAAAACATAAATAAAAAATGTGTATCTTAATAATTAATCAAATGCATGTAAAATATAATTGTTTAACAAAAAAGAAATCTCAACAAAAGCTAAAGAAAAGCCAATTCAGGTAAGACAAGCACGACTTTAAGTTGCTCTATGATTGTAATTAAGTTTTAAAAGTCTGCTTTAGTTCTTATCAGTAGGGCCGCACACGATATATCGATGTTTTTATTGAAAATATATTGGCGTTCAAAGGAATAACCGGCATCGTTGAAATAAAAAATTCTCTGTAGACAAACAAATGTCTGCTACATAAAACATGTTTTTTTATTCTGTTTGCATAAAATTCCCCTCGGGGGTTCTTAAAGCTTCTGGCGACTTTTCCGCCAGGGGGCTGTGTTCTCTGGGTATATGGAGTGTTTGTTGTGGCATTTGTTGGATAGAATCACCTCCTTAGCAAGGAGGGGTGCTACTACCCAGGCAATGGTAGCACCATGATTGCTAATCCTTTATCATAGGGCTCTCGATTGGAGAAGCTTGGCTTCGGCATGTCCGATAGTGAACAAATTTCGGGATCTAGATTTTCAAAGCTGCTTCTTATTAATTCAATATCAATTTTACTCGATATCAGTGCAAGAAACTTAATCATTGCTGACGGAAATATCACTCAGCAGTGAGTAATATGAAAAATTTTATGACAAAATTTTTAGGCATACGATTTTGCATCCTAGTCTTACTTATTAATTTCAGCAAATATTGAAAACTTTTTACTCCACTAGTTGTTACCAATCAGGGATGATGGAAACTTTAATCATACGTGAAAATGGAACTGTAGCTACTTTTATAACAATTTAGCGTTTATGTATATATTGTTCATAAGTTATCGTTTTAGTTCAGGATATTACCTTGATGGTCTTATTTATGTTACTTACTGATTTGTGTGGCACTGTACAGTATGGGCACTGGTATTGCTATAATGTAGGGTATTAAAACGCACCTTTTAATTTGAAAAAAAAAGAAAAACTGAGTTTGTTTATTTAATTCATTAATTACAATCACATAGGTATGTGTGTGTGCCTAGCATGGATTTGTTTTATAAACATTTAAATTACAAATTAAATAAAATTAAAAAAAAAAATCAAAACTTCAAACTAAAAACGGGGACAAATTTTCCAAGATTTCCGTTTGTCAACAGTTTAGTTTTTATTAATACTCCTCTCACATTCACACACACAGTTAGCCAAAGCATATAATTTAATATTCAGTCAGTCAGTTAGTCAGTTTGTCAGTTCAGTCAGTCTCTTAAACATTTATTTATTCTTAATTATTTACTATCAATATTTTGATTTTGAAGAAAATTGTTTTAAAAGCAACAGCAGAAGAAAAAACTTAAGAAAGACTCTTTGCAAGAAATCATTAAGAGACCTTATGCCCCATGTGCTTTATGCTTTATGCCTCATGCCAAATAATTATAATCACGTACAAATACTCTACTTTTATACCACTTGAACGTATTGAAAAAAAAAATGTTTGTTTTTTTTAAACAGTCAACAGGCAACAATTAATGCGTTTGGATTTCTTTGTATCTCTGTACCAGCTCTACAACTTACAAATCCAAGTGTTTTATTTAACAAGCTGAGCTTGTATTTCTCTCACTTTTTACTGTTAAAGAAATAAAAAAACTTGAACAAATGGCTTTTTAAATAGACGTAAATTATAATGATTTGAAATGGAAATTAAAGATATGGTTTTTCTGTGCAATATTTGTCTGTATTTTTGTTTTAATTGAAGCACAAATTTAATGCATAATAAATATTTTAAACAGCAGACAATTCAAGAAATTTTTGACTCATTTATTACCATGATTATTTAAAAATTAAATAATAGTTTTTATATATTTTTTTGATCAAATGTAAAAGTAAAAGAAAGCTGGCTTTTACAAAGCAAGTTAAACAAAAAAATAAAAAACAATAAACAAATAAATAAATTCATTTTTGTAAGTCAATTCTTTGGGTAATTACAAAAAAATAAAAACAAAAATTTAGTGTAATGTAAATAATTATTTAAGCTCAAGGTCTTATTTAGAAATTATTTGTTTATCGATATTTCGGTACTCCTTCGTGTAGTGTCTTCAGGAATTATTAAGAAAATTACAGCATTTCTAGGCGTTATTCTTTTTCAATTTAACTCTATTTCTTAATCTAAACCTCATTAGTGATTGGTACTTGAAAAAAAAACAAAAATTTTTTCAAAGTTATTTGTCGTTACATCCTAAAAAAAATGTTTTCATATTTTGAAAGTGTATTTAACATTCTGTTGTCGCCGTGGTCTAGTGGTTAGTGTGTTGGCTTACTAAGACATGAGCCCAGGGTGCAAACCCCAGCTTTGACATCTTGAAAGAAAGAAATATGAAAAAAAATTTCTTTGGGCGACCACCTCATAGCAGTTTTTTGGCAAAAGCTCTGAAAGTAACTCATTGCCATGAACAAACTTCTCAAGTCTGTGGTTCGGAGTCGACGTTAAACTGTAGATCCCGGTACTCATGGATAAAAATTGATGCACACAATGTGGATGCTGTGAAAAGTTAGCCCGTAACTTTGAAAAAGGCTTGTAATGGCTACTTTTAAACAAAAATAAGAAAAAAAAAAAGGATTTAAAATTTGAAGCAAAGAATAAAACTGTGGGGATGAGGCATATTATTCAGAAAAATATTACATGACAAAAATGTAATGAGCACATCAAGAGTGGTTAAATTTAGGATCACATGTTTATGTAAAAACTGGAAGAAACTGAACTCATTCGAAATGAATGAAATGAACCAATGCATGCATATGTGATTCAAAAGAGTTTTTCATGTGTTGGTGAAAACAAATTTAATTTGTTATATTGAATACCATTGCAAATCACACTATTTCTTATCTTGTTTTACATTGTTGTGTACACATTACTTTAAGAAATGTCTAATATATCGATATATAGGAATACTTTTAAAATAAATTTAGAAATTATATTCTTCGTACACCATTTGCAATTTCTATAATTAAGTTTTATTAAATACTATTCCTAATATTGAAATATAAATTGCTAGAAATGCTTATTGTTCAACAAATTTTTTTATTTAATGATCAATAACAGTCATTTGATTTTCTGAAAATATACAAGAAATATTACCATTTAAATCTTTAATGAATCATTTAGAATTTATGATTAAACAGTAATATTTGTCAACCGCTATAAGAATTTCTAACAGGAAATTATTTTTATTTTTTTTTTTGTTCTTTTTAGTTTTATTGAAAATCGTACAAATTCAAGTCATAATGGTAATTTGATTTTACAACACATAAGCATGATGTCATTGCGATTTAGCACTTAAGAAATTAATCATTAAAAGTATTTATATACACACATGCATATATATTTTTTGCACAAAAAATTGTAGAAATTTTAAGCAAATATTAGTTTTAAAGTCAAAAAACTCATTTGAGTAAAAAAAAAAGAAAAAAAAATCTAATTTGGACACCCAAGTGCCGTTAGAACGTGATTAAAATGTTAAATTAATTTTGGCAATAAACACATATTTTTTTTAAATTAAAATTTAGGCAAATTTCTAAGCAATATGCAGTTAAAGTGAACAGAAAAGGCGTGCAATTATTCAAAACAAAAAACGTTTTAATCAAATAAAATTTAATATATAAAAATTGCAAATTGATTAATTTTTTTTTTTGATTTATTAATCCGTACAAGCAATCACTTTATGATGATGATTATTATTAAAAAAAAAATTGGACCCTATTAATAACAATTAACGATACATTAAAGCACCCAAAAATATAATACAGTGTCAACATATTTGAGCTGCGTGGCTACGCTTATAAAATTTAGCAAAAAAAAACTACAAATAAATTGAAAGTATCAACCAAATATGGTATAAATATGTATATGTTCTGCAAATATTTCTAAAATAAACATTTTTATTTATTTTTTTAATAAATTTTTTTTGTTCATCTCTGTTTCAGTTTGCATATCACAAGGTTTTGTATTGTCACCACTTCATTTATACTCGTACTCGTTGTATAAAGAATCAAAAAAAAAAAGAAGAAATCAAATAAAAATTTGTTTACAGATACAACAGCTACAGAATACACAGATTTATCTATTTGATGTCTATAGTTAAATATATAAATTTTATTTGCTTCCCATGAGATCATTTTAATGTACGATTTCTTTTTTTTTTGCCACCCCAATTTGATAACATTTTGCCGTTTCTTGTTCAAATCAATACTCTTAAGTGATAATTTATTTTTGCTTGACTTAAATTTTAAATCATTATTTGAAACGCACATAGTACATATGGTACATATGGGTGTCTTATTTTATAGATAAATTTTTTGCCAGCCAAAAACTTGGGTTATTTAATGTGGTTTCTCATGACTAATTAATTGGCTGCTTTTGTTTCGTTTTAAGATGAGCGTTAAAAAGATCATATCAGCTTGTCAATTGACACGCCCGAAATTTATTTTCCTTTTTTTAAATTTTATTTTATAATCTCTTCTTTTTGGCTTTAAATATTTTTTTTAAATATATTTTAAAGGTTATGGACTATAAGAAAAATATTTATTTAAACCATATTGCCTTACAATTTAAGTAAAAAAGAGAAAGAACAGAAGTTTCATGACCCTTTTCAAATTATTTTAAATCTTGATTTACGTTTTCAAAACATAAATAAAATCGAGTCTAAGACAACTGAGTGTTTTTTTTTAAACAATAATTGTTTGTGACTGTGATCAAAGTCTTATGCCGTAAATGAAATGCAACAAATTTAAAAAAAAAATTCTTCTGAGTTCCTATTATTGAAGTGCAAATATTATAAAGACTTAGAGTACTGGACTAATAAACCTCTTGTGAATGCATCAAGGCCACATACATACGTACCTATCGAGTTATCCATTTAGTTGCTTCAAAACTTCCGATCTCGTAAAGCTGTGAGCTTAAATGCAATTTATTTACTAAACAATTTGAAGAACATGCAAACCTAGTTGAAACTTTCTTTAGGGTCTTTCAATAAGCTCTTTTTATCTTCAAATTCTAATTAAAAAAGTATGTGTAAGATATCATTGAAACATTCTTTTTTCATTTCAAAGACCTATTGATGTCATTAGGTGTGAAATACAGCTTCGTTCAAATTTCCAACAACTCATGTCACAATTAACCGTGTTCTAGAGCAACAGGCTTTCAATATTGATTTTTCGAATAACATTTTCATAAGTGATGAAGCTCATTTGTCACTCTCTAATTACGCTCACAAGCAAACTATCGTATATGGATGTCAAAAAAACAGAAGTTGTGCGATTGAAGATAATGAACTAGAAGATACATATACAGTTGCAATCACAGCTACACAACACCATAGATTTTGTCTTTATTTCATAAGAAATTTGCCGATCCCGTGATTCCTCTCTTTGAAAATGTCAATTGGCCACCAAGATCGTGCTATTTGACGTTGTTAGTTTTTTTAACCCCTTTGCGCTAGAGATTTTGAAAATCGTAATTCGTCAATTTATTGCGAGATACCACACGAAATATGCAAAACAGCAGTTGAGAACTACCTCAAAAGATCTACTGTTGCAACCAATGCATAGATTGTGAGCTAAGTGGCGTTGCATTTCATATATCATGGTAGCTTTATATGTGCTTTTTTTAAATTGTACTTTTGAAGCCGAAAAACGGTTAAATAATGTGAAAACTTTAGTTTTTTGTCATAGAATGTGTATTCGGGTTAGAGACTATTGTTATTATATTCATACAAGTATATCCATGAAGTCTGTACCGATCAGTTAAAAAGCCGGTTAATACATCCAGGCAGTTTCGAGAAAATATAATGCTGTACTCAAATCTACTAAATAAATTAATAATTTTAATATAAAAGCCAAATATTGCCTTCAATATTAATAGGAACCTTTTTGACAACATGCTCATAGGACACTGCTATAATTGCAATATCATGATACCTATTGAACGTGTAGCATGCAGTATTGAAGGATCGCGATCGATATCGCAGAATGGCATAAATTATGAAATCCAGATCGCGGATCGCGATATGTTAATAAGAAGTGAAATAAAACATAAAATAAAAGACGCAGTGCAAAAAATTTAACAAATAAAAAGTAAAAAATTTTATTACATTTTTGTAGTTTGTTTTAATAAATTGTAATGGCAGAAGATAATCAAAGCGAGTGTGTTCTACCGGTGGAATCGGAATTAACAACCGAAAAAATTATTTTGAAAAACTTTATTTTTAATTTGGAGGCATTCCAGGAGTTGTGGGCCTCCTCGGCCAAATACATTTTTTTAATAACCGTTCTGCAGTGCACAAAAAAATAACGTAAATACTGATGCGATAAATATTGAATCACAATATATATTGAACGTGTAGTAGTGCCCTTACAGTAGAAATGTTGTTTATTTATTACCAACCATTTGTTTTTGAGTGTGTCAAAAATTTTCAATAATATTTGTTTATTTTAAAGTTCGTTTTTCTTTCTTTTTGTGTGATGCATTTCAATTGTTTACAAAATTTCTTATTTTTTTGTATTAAAATGCAACAATATAGACTTGCATTTGAAAAAAAATCAAAAAAAAAAAAAAATAGAGGCCACACGCAATCATATTTGAGTTCATGCTACTTTTTTGTTTTATATTTTTTTCTGTGTTTAAAAAGTCATTCCCCTAAAGATTTATTTTTTTTGCCATAATATCGATAATGGCATAATAAAGAAGACATAAGAATAGAATGTCCATATAAAAGTCTGTCTACTGTTTTGGAAACTTAAGAACAAGCAAAAGAGGAGAGAGAGAGAGACAGAAAAAAAGAGAAAGTAAATGTAAATTTTTTAATCCTGTAAAAAAAAGACAAAATTGGAATACCTAAAGAACGATGCTGACATTAGAGAACTTATGGAAAACAAATTGGCAATTGTATACAAAAATTTTTGCAGGATAAGTAAGCGGGCAGTCAGAGGCAAATTTTAAAATAAAATTTTTTTTTGTTCTTTTGTTTTGTTGTGCACAACATGTTTAAAATTACAAAAAAAAAAAAAAAAACTGCATGAGAACCAGGTGTGTTAGTTGCTGGCTTGTTCGTTGGTTTGTTGATTGGTTTGAATACATTCTGTATAGGTATCTATCATGCGACTTTACGGCATTTATTGACTTTTCAAAAGGGAAAGAGAAGCTGGAAATAAATAAAAACTATACAAAAAGGCAAGTAATTATAAAAAAGAAAAATTATATACAATATAATTTGACCTTTTAGTTGAAATTATAAAACACAAGAAGAGGGCAAACTTTATAGCGGAAGTCAACTTCAACCTTTAAAATACATACATGCGACTATATGACTAACTAAGTGATTATAGAGTAATTGTTGAAAGGAAAATGTCTTGACATGTCTTCCTTAATTATTTCTTAAACACATTTTTTTGGAAAATATTATAATCCTCTAATCAATTTGATGATTAGCTGGGGTATAAAAATAATTTAACCCTCCTGTCAATACATTTTATTTAAACTGCCTGTCTGTGTGAGTAATACAGCAGAAGTTTTCAAATCAACATACAGAAATTTAAAACGTTTGTAGGCAAATGGAAAAATGATGGTCGGTTAAACCTAACTTTATGACACCGTACATAGTCACACAAATTTTTTTTCATCAAGCTAGACCAAGCACAATTGCAGGAAACTACGACAAGTATTCAATATACTTACTGTCCTTCGATAAGTCTGCTGGTATTAAACTTTAATCTATTTTATTTATCAAAATCTATCCAGAATTTTACATTCACACAATATGTCTATAGACATACATATATACATAACTGGCCTTTACAACCCTGTGTCAGGATTACGGCCAATCTTCTCGCAGCAGTCATATTGTGTGTGTCAATTTTTTTCCCGGAGTACCGGGACTTCCAGTTTAATGTTGACTCCTAACGACAGACTTGAGAAACTTGTTCATGGTAATCTATTACTCTAAGAGGTTTTGCCAGAAGTCTGCTAAGAGGTAGTCGCCGAAAGAAATAATTTTTTTAAATATTTTTTTGCTTCAAGATGTCAGAACCGGGGCTTGAACCGCTAGGCCACTAGACCACGGCGACTACATATCTTTTTTCATTTTTTTTAACATATACATAGTGTACAAATATTTACATTTCTTAGGTTGTGGACGTGGATCAGGAGCAGATCTTAGCCGGGCTTTTGTAGAATGTTTGGTTACAAAAAAGAGAGGGAGTCGCCACAACATATAGTAGAAGAAGATGAAAAACGCTTACTGGGAGGTTTTTTGATAGGCTGTGATTTTTTGTAAATGCTCTCTTACAGTGCAATGGGCCGTTATAAAATTCCTTATGAGTCTTAGTTCCTGCCGCAATGTTTACACGGTCAAGTTATGAACTGATCATCCTCTTAGCCTGCCAAAGACCTATTTGAATGCTCCAATCTTCCAAGCATTTGCCAACCTCCCGTTCTCTAATGAGAATAGTAGAGAGCGCTGGTGCACATCAAAGGGCAAACTATGACATTCGAAATCGAAAGAAATTTCAGTTTTCATACAAATTTTGTTCGATATTGAATGCCGTAATTTTCCCCATTTTTTCGAACCAATATTAGGTATCATTGCATCTGTTTTTTCATTGCCGTCTTCAAAGGAATATTTAAAGACTCTGAATAAGATACGATAAGATTTATCTCTTCCTAAAGCAGCTAATTCTTTCGTGGAGCCTTTCATCAATTACTGGCACTGATTTCTTTTGAACACTTTCAACATTTCATTTCTCTCAATTGGAAAAAATTTCTAAAAGAACGTATTATTTATTATTTTTATTATGCTTATTTTCAACTTTCATGTATTAGTAGATGTACGAGAATTTAAAGAAATTAAACTCATTTAAAAGAAATAAGTTGAGTCAAAATCTATAATACTTGATCCAAAAATGTCTCTCGTGTGTTGCATTTCGTTTTTTTTTGTCACTACAAATAGCCTGCTTTGAAGGAAATTGCCTGTTTTGTAGGAATTCAGAAATGTATTTACCTGTACAATTAACTGAAATCATATAATGATTTAGAAGTCCTGAAAAAGACATTCTTTTGGAATCATTTCTATTATATTTCGCTGGCTTTAATTATAATGCACAAAAAGTCTGTTTTGTCCAGTTGTTTGGCCAGAACGATATGCTTCGCTAAATGGGAAAATTGATTTTGAATTGATCGGTGTAATTAAAGGTGTTTTTAGAAATATTATTTTTCAGGCGTTACAAACGTCAAAACAAAAATAAAACATACACTCACTACATACGGTGGTACAATGAGGTACTTGTACAAAAAAATAATAATTTTTCATAATGATGATGATGATTTGTTTGTGGCCTTCACCAAAAAAAAAGGTGATCCCAAACTATAGATGTTTATCTACAGAATTTAAAATTGAAATGCGTGTATCTGTTAATATCTATCATTAAGGAAATTTAGTTTTTATCCCTTTTTTTCTGCATTTAAATTATTTGCCTTTAACAATCAACTTTTTGTTTGGTTTTAAATACCAGCCAGCTGTTACCAGAAGTGTTTATTGCTAAGGATTGAGTGTTGTTTTTTCAGTGACCACTCACTGGACATGGCTGACACGTGTAACACGTCTGCTTGATGAATGTTTGAAGTGATGGTAGAAAACGGTCATCATTGATTTGAATGAATTGGCATTTTTGTTAATATTTTAAAGTAGCTTATATGTTTTTTTTTCAGCCTTTATCTAATAGAGATTTTTAAATAGATTTAAATACATCCCTATTAAATTGGAATTTGTATTTAAGATTAGGTTTTTATCTATCTAAAATATCACCAGTAAAGGGTATTATTATTTGAGATTTTTAGAAATTCAAAGAAATATTCAAAAAAAGAAAATATTTTAGAATAAGAGTGAAACAAATTTTAAACGGAAATTTTGTCAACAGAACTTTGGAACTTAATTTTTACGTAAATGTAAATTATTTCAAGACAAAATACATTCTATAACAAATGCACAAATTTTTATAAAAAAAGCGTTTTTCTAAAAGAGAAAATAAAAATAACACTCTACAACAAATA
Source organism: Metopia argyrocephala (assembly GCA_963576795.1). Taxonomy (NCBI): domain Eukaryota; kingdom Metazoa; phylum Arthropoda; class Insecta; order Diptera; family Sarcophagidae; genus Metopia; species Metopia argyrocephala. The sequence goes on along the minus strand of OY756208.1, from coordinate 203,228,923 downwards.
AAATTTTTTTAATGGAAATAGTACAGTGTTCCTATAATTCTGAAAGGACAATTAAAAAATTTAAAATATCTGGGAAGTGACACAACTTTTTAAAGTCGAATATAAAAAGAATCTGAATTCGAATTTGTAGATACTAAAATTATTTTACACCAAAAAATTTCTTTTTTATAAAAAAAAAATTTTTTTTGATTGTTTTGTAAATTATCAAGTAATAACAGTTTTTTATGATTGCAAAGGTTAAATAAATGTATGCATATAAAGTAAAATGAAGTAAAACCCTGTAAATATCAGTGCTAAATATGTGCTAATTTGAACTCTTTTGTTTTTCAGAAAAACCTCAAGAAATAAAATCATGATCTTTGCAAAAAATTAAGTCAAAACGTAATGAAAAAAAAAAAAAAAAAAAAAACAATACAGAAAACTTAAAAATTTACAAGTTTTTTTTATTTTGTTTTTTTTTTTTTTGTTTTACAGAAACACATAATGCTGAGATTTAAGAAAAAAACCTTTTTTCTTTGCTGTTCTTTGCTGATCTTTTTACTTCATTTCAGTATTTTTTTTTTTTCGTTTTAATTTTGTATTTCAAAAAAAAAAAAAAAAAAGTAGTGCACCGTCTTAGTGACTCCCTGGCTGTTTCCGTGGCTGGCACATTGTAAACGAAATTGAACAAAATTTTTAGTTCATTTCTTATTTTTGTAAACAACAGTCGTTTAGAAGACGGCTAACGGAAGGCAAATAATACGATCTGTTTGTGTATTTCGATTGTTTTTGTTTAAAATTCATGCCATAATTGTTTTTCTCTTTTTTTTCTGATATTCTCATGGCTAAAATTTATTTTCTGTTTCTGTAGCCAGTCGGGGTTAGTCTGTCTGCCGGCCCTTGATGTTGTCCAATAATGTATTGTGTGCGCTTAGTATTTGTAATGTAACAAAAGGTACTAAATTGAATGTCTTGTATTGAAAAGTACTAAACGATTGATTGAGAGTGTAATTTAAAATATGAGAGAATGTACAATGAATATTGAGAAAATCATATCTGAATTTTTAATTTCTTAATTTTCCATCAATATGTATTTCACCCGCTTATGTAGTGTGCGTGTGTGTGTGTGTGTGAGTTTATAAGTGTTTGATTTTTTCTTCTTTTAAACATTTTTCTTTAACAAATTGGTTTGTGAAAAAGAGTTCATTGAACGATTTCTCATTACGATTCGTTTTGATTTGTTTTGTTTTGGGATCATTATTTCCTTTTTTCTTATTGTTGTGGTTGTTGTTATAAATAAAAATTTATAATTGAACAATAACAGCAAAAACATAAAATAATATTTATAGTGGCGCTTTTGTTGACGAAATAGAATGAAATTCAATGATACTCCTCGTGCTGTTGGTTGTTACTGGTGTATTAGTGAAACCCTTTTTTTTGTTCGTTTTGTATAATTTAAATAAAGAAATTTAATTGATCATCATCATTATAAACATTATGATCGTTATTGTTCTTCGTATAATTTTCGAATATTTCATTCGTATTTTATGATTCATCAATTAACTTCTTACGCTTCGTTTTTAATTTGGTTACTCTTTTCTCTATTTATTTTATATTCCGTGCGTTCATTACTCTTCCTCATTATTTAAGGGTGTGTTTTTAAGCATTTATTGCTTCTGTTATTGTTATTGTTGTTGATTTTTAATTTTTTATTTATTTTTTTTTTTCAATAAATTTTATCAAAAAATTTTATATTATCTGTGGCGACTTTAATTGTATACACACTGCCGATGCGTTCAGCACGTGCTGTTTTCGGGGTTTTTGTTTCAATAGCAACGATAGAAATGTACAAGAGTTTTTATTTTTAAAGCCTAAAATAAAAAAATTAAAATTATTCTATATTTAAAGCAAAAAAAAAAAAAATTAAAAATAGAAAAAAAGTGAAGTGTAATTTTAAACAAAAGAGTGTATATTTTGAAATGAAATTTAAAACGAAATGAATTTAAAATGAAAATTTTTGCTGTATAAAAAGTAAGTGTTAAAATTTAGAATATTAAAGAGTATGAAACAAAAATTAAGCCATTTCTTTAAAGAATTTTAGTGTTGTTGGTTAATTATAAAAGAAAATTGTAAAAAAAATAAAAAATCAATTTATAAAACAAAACTTTGTGTAAAAATTTTTTTAGTAATACTTGTTTCTCCGAGGTATTTTTGAAAACAACTAATAAATGGATATTGAAAAATACTTCCAAATGTACATACTTATACATATGTACATGTGTATGTGAAAATCAGTACTAATTTTTTTTAACAATGCTAAACAAAAACAGTGGCGAAATATAACATAAATTTTTGTAAAGAATCGAGTAATTCATTTATATCCACAAAAAATCTACTACGAGTACTTGAGAGATTTTGAATCAAATACAGTGATATTTTGTTAGACTTCTTATACAAAACAAAATTTACTTCGACTCTAGATTTTAGCAAAACTTAGTCGCAATCTAATATGATTATCAATGCAACTCTGTGTTTTTTGCAAATTAAAAAAAAAAAAAAAGAAGTAAAGAAATCTGTACAAAAAAGTTGAAAGCAATTGAATAAAAAAAAAAAAAAAACTAAATTTAATAAAAAAATTTAAATGTATTCATAGAAGATATGAAAAAAATACAATTATGAATGCTATGTTCACGAAATCCAGCTCAGTGTCAAATGTGTATAATTTAAACGTTCTGAATTTTAAGTAGGATTTGAAATCTAATTTACTAGATTTCGGTCTAATATAAATGCACTAAAATTTTTTATAAATAAAATTTAAAATTTTTAAATTATTAAAAAAAAACAAAACAATATTGAAAAATAAATTGATAATTTTTATTATATATCCTTTACTTTAGTGCTGAATAATATGTGATGTTTCAGTGACACCCCTCGATGTTTTCAAATGTAATTCACAAAACTTGAGAATAATGTTGTAGTTTTTCTTTGACCAACATTACAATAATAAAGCCTATTATTGTTAATATTTTTAATATACTCGTATTTGTATTAAGTATTACAATTTTTATTCGACCTTAAACTGGGATAATTTAAACAATAATAAAGTTAATATTTTTATTAAAAAAAAAAAAAAATAAAACCAAAATTGTGATGTGAAATTTTTAGCAAAAGCTTAAAATAGTGACTTTTGAATTAAAAAATTAATTGCCCTACACAGAAATGAAACGGAATAACTGATTCAATTAGAAGAATAACACATAGAATTAATTTTTCTTTCATATTCCATCGATGAACGAAAATTATTGAATTAAAAAGTTGATTGATTATTTTTTTTGCAAAAATATTAAGAGAATTGTGATTTTGGTTAAAATTGGTTTAATTAAAAATTAATTAAATTAATAATAATTAATTTTTTCATAATTTTTTTGAGCTATTTATTAAAATTGTTTTTATTTAAATACCTAAAGTGTTAAAAAACAAATAGATATATTTCCAAGCTAGGAAAAAAAAAAACATAACTTTATAAAAAAATATATGTATGTAATTAAACTACAATAAAGAATTAATACTAGCAATAATTACTCTTAGTTGCAAACGCATTTTCAAACGTAGTAAACAATGTATGCAGATATGCTATGTCTACCACGTTCATAACGAAGTGTTTCAGTGATAAAACAAATGACAACTCCAAAAGTAAAAATCAGCTGTTATTAATATTACTACCACTTAAAAACAACATCCATACATACGCAATTGACCGTTGCAACTCTGTTTCAGGGTTACGGTTTAGCTTTACGCAGCACCCATATTGTGTGTGTCAATTTTTTCTCCGTCAGTATACTGACCTACAATTTAAAGTCGACCTCGATCGACAGTCTTTCGAAGCTTATTTATGTCAATCAGTTTCTCTCAGAGCTTTTGTTAGAAGACTGCTAAGTGGTAATTGCCGAAGGAGATATTTTTTCATTTCTTTAAGTTGTCGGAGCTGGGGTTTGAACCCGGAACTCTTGTCTAGTAAACCAACACACTAACCACTACCAATTTAAAATTTCAGTTTTTTCAGATCTGTAAATTTAAAATATTACATATTTTAGAGTTTTCATTCTATGATCAACTTAATATCGGTCTATACCGGACTTGGTTGTAATCTGTTATGTAGGTGACACAAAAAATAAGCCGAAAATTTTGTTGTTTATCCCTAGCTGCAGTTTTTAGTTGCAGTTCATAGGTATTTTTTTCATAATACCGTGCAAAATTGTTAAAAACTAAACTAAACTGAGTGAATAGAAAAAGAAACTTAAAAAATATGGTATTTTGTTTAACTAAATTTGCCATGGAATGTTAAAACTACTCCCTTATATTTAATTTAAATAGAAAAATAAGCATTTTTTTAATTAAATGCATCGTACAATTTATAATAAATTCAACATCAAATATATATGTGTTAGTTTTATAATATTTATTCATTTATTTATTATTATTTTTTTGTTTTTTTGTTTTTTAAATTCGCAAATCATATTTTGCATAATAACGCAAACAAACAATTTTTATAAATAGAATAAAAAAAAAAACAAGAAAATTAATTCGTAATAATAAAATATATGTAAACAGAATTAATAAAATAATAATAATGGAAATTATAATTAGCAAAAAAATAAACAACTTTTTAAAAAAAATATAAATTCAATGTAAAATAAAAACTAGAAAATTAAATAAAGAAAATAAAAAAATTAAAAATAAAAATTAATTAAAGGTTTTTATTCAAGTAAATTAGTGATAAAATAAAAAAAAATATATACATACAAAGGATTCACCGCTACTTCTCTTCGATAAATTTTATTTACAGACCTGGAGTTCAATAAATTTGTAATAATTTTTCGTGTTTCATTACTATTCCTTTTGAACAATGTGGATGTTTTAATTAAATAGTGCGGCTAAAATTGTTTTTTTACTACCTCTACACTATTTTTTGTAGGTAGGTTAGGTTTTCATGATATATAAAATATGAGAGATAGCATCAAGTGGACATGCTATCTGCATTCTGTTTATTTTCTGACAAATGATTTGGTCTTATTGACTATGTAGTGTGTTGTTCTATTAAGATAAAATCTTCGGGCTCAAACTCAGCTCTGCCATTTTGAAAGGAAAAAATATGAAAAATGCTGTGAGAGCAACTGATTGCCACGAACAAGCTTCTCAAGTCTGTCATTGAGATTCGACGTTACCCTCGGTACTCGTAGACAATGAATGCTGTGAGAAGCTATTTTTTTCGGTACTGCTTTCAAAAATTATATTTTTATTATTAAATTAAAATTCAAATTCCGAGATCTGAATTATTTATTTTATTGTTTAATCTTGTAGGGCAAATAAAATTCGTTTAAGTAAAGTGGCTGTCCCTATTTCAGCAATTATTTTGGAATCTTATTAAAAAGAAAATATGCCAGATAAGACTGTCAAAAAAATTTCTTTATCAAATGAAGCAAAAAAATAAAAAATTACATAAAAAAGAAACACAAACATATCTTTTTAATAATTAAAGCGTCTCCCCATAAACGTTTTCCAACTTTGTGTTGATAAGACTTTAGATATCAGTATTTGCGTCTTCACATATAATATCTCTCAGCTCACTCACGTAAGAATTTGTTTTAGTTTTCCTAAAATTTTTATCGTTCCCAAAAAATCTCACTGAAAATACCAATAAACTTTTTCTTATTTATTAATATTTTTTATTATAATTAGTAAAATCTAGAGGTATTTTATGGAAACATACTTATAAGAAATGAATTTTGCATAATTAACTTAAAACAAAAAAAACAAATTTAAATACATTTTTTTTCCATATTTTTCTTGTTATTAAATTAACTTGTTTTTTCCATCAAGTTTTCATTTTTTTAATATTTTTATTCCGCTTGCTTGTCTTTATTTACAGATGAAGTAACTTTGGAATTTCTAATATTTAATCATCATCATTTGGAAACGTACACAGCAACAACGTATTACAACATAAATTAGTTTTAAATTTTTTATTTTAATTTTTGTTGTAGTTTTTCCTCAACGTAATTTTTGCATGAAATTTAACAAAACGATTTTATTAATTTTAAATTTTTATAAACGAATGACGACGATTCACAATTAGTTTGTTAAGCCGAAATAATTTTTAAAGTTGTTATTGCAAACAAAAAATATTCATATTGAATTAAAAAAATATAAGAAGTAAAAAAATAAAACAACATCTTCAAGATGTTGCCAAAATATTTTTTAACACATTTCAACACAAAAATGGCGACGAGGCATCAACGTTTGTTCTGCACATTTCCTGTCGTGCTAATGAGTCTTCTACTACTGGTGCTTCAACAATCTATCGTTAGTAGTGCTGAAAAAGATTTTAATTTCAATGATTCACAGGTGAGTGATTATCTGTTTTTTTTTTTGTATTTTTCTATAAAAAACTTTACTGCAAACTTTTGTTAAAGTGCTATTATTTAAGCTGAAGTGATAAATTTGTTTGAAAAACATGTGTAGAAAAATTTAACAAAAAACCTATTAAAATTAAAACAAAAATAATAAGAGTGCGAGATTAGTTCATATGTTTTTAAATTTCGTGATCCTAAACGAAGCAGAAATACTGTTTCTGTTCTTAAGTAACTGTCAGTTGACTAATTGCAAAATTTAAGCAATATTTCGATTATGTTACACATCCATTGTCTATTGAGTGCAGAGTATTTTGTAATTTGAAGAGAATATTGATAGAAGTAAATTATTTTTTGCGCGGGAAAAAAACCTGCAATTAAATTAAGGCTGAGTTTGAAAAGTATTATGATAATGACAAGTTTGCACCATTAATTTAAATATTAAAAATATCATATATGATATGGTGTCAGTTATATCATGATAGTGCATGTGGAAGTCATAGGCGTCTAGCATGAATGTTCCCTTCAGTAAGACAAAGCTATTCACAAGATGGGTGACTTATTTAATAAAATTCTAAAATAAATGCAATCATGTGCCAATTTTTGCATTGTTTCATAATCATGAATGAAAAAATGATTATGAAATGCGATCAAATCGCAAAAACAGAGGATTTCTTAGGGTGAATCGACAATATATAAAATTAATTGCTGACACCTTTCGATAAGTAGTCGCGTTGTTGGTTTACTGGACAAGATCTAAGGGTTCAAACCTTAGCTCTAATTCTATATCTTCTGGCAAAAGCTCTGAGAGTAACTAATTGCTATGAAAAAGCTTCTCAAGTCTGTCGTTCGGTGTCGACTGTAGGTCCCGATACTCTTGGATAAAAATTGAAACACACAACATGGGTGCTGCAAGAAGCTAGGCCATACTCCTGAAACAGGGTTGTAAACTCCAATTATGTATGTATGTATGCGTGTAACCTTTTGATTAAAGAGATCGCATATAAAATATTCAAATTTCAACAAAACTACAAGAATACTTCTCCTTGCGTAACTAGAATTTTTAAAAGGTACTTATTTTAAAAATAATTCATAAATTTTTAGAAGGTACTTGTTTAAGCCGTATACGTATATCTTTATAAAATTCATAAATATTTACTGCAATCTTCTTATTAGAAAGATCACATAAAAAAGTAATTCTATATATATATTCAAATTTGGACTAATTTGTAAAAGTACTTTTCCTTCCTTAAGTAATTTTTGGTAAAAGCTATTCATGTTAAATAATAGAAATTCCGTTACCCTCAATTCCTCAAAACCTTGTTTAGATCATCCTCGAAAATACTCACTGCTTTAAATTTGTATGTATATCTCAGTTGAACTTATGATATGTAAAAATATTACTATTCATATAGAAAAATATTTCTATATACATATACATATGTAGCTTTAAAATTAATTTCATTAATCAACAATTTTATAATTCTGTTTTAGCATTTCAACAGACGTATTAAAAGTACTAGATCATAATATAATGCTTCTTAAATATGTTTTTTTCTAAAATCATTTAAGCAATCAATAAGCATATTTTATTTTATTTTGTAAAATTATAATTAAAAAATTTAAGTAAAAGGGTAAATAAATATTGAAACATTTACTCACAATAATATTTCGATTATCCCCGAAAAACTTCCCATCACCAAATGTAATTTTTTATCCCCTTTGCAGAAAATAAATCTTTAATCTGCCACTGTATGACATACAAGAATTACTTTTCAATGTATTTTTTTTTTGTATTTTTCCTATTAAAACAAAATGAGAATTTCAACGTTAAGTTGTAGTTTATTCCTTAGTACTAAATTTTACATATTTTAACTTTGTGTAAAACTAAATAAAATTGTAAAATGATACACATAATTAGGTATATCAAATTATTAAAACTCATTTCAAATGCATGTAAACATACTTTCTTTTTGCACTATGGCTCATACTTTTGAAAACCTAAATAGGTGATTTATTTAATGCATTGTGGAATTTTGAAAACAAAGATAAGAATTGTGGCCTTATTTTTCAATATTAGAAAGTAAAGATAATATAAAATTTTTTGTGACTCGTGAAATGTGAATCGTACAAATGTTGTACGTTTACTTTTTATGCTAAAGGAGAATGTATGTACGAGTAAAGCACAAACATCTTCAAAATAAGTAAGTAGTTTCTGTTTGATATCATAATTTTCGAGCAATTGGGCTTCTTTTCCTGCAGTGAGACAGACTCACAATGTCGAAACAAAATTTCAGCGAACCAAACAAATAAAATTATTTCAAATTTCTTAACAAAATCTTATATAGAGAAATATAAATAATTTTTTTTTCGCTTAGAATGAACGAAAATATTCTTGTGATATCGTGAAATAGGTTATTAGTGTTTCTCTGTTTCTATGAACTTCCGACCTGTCATAAAATAGTTTATAATTCGCTACAAACGACCAATATACGTACTACATTAAACTTGAGTTTGATAAATCCTATTGAAAAAAAATTAATTTCGATTTGCTAAAATTAATTACTTTCTAAAGTTGAGCAGTATAAATATACTTTCGCTTGTATATAACATGATTTTATTACAAATTTAACGAGTCAAAAATATTAAAATCTTTATTTTTTTTAGCAAATAATCCCCATAAGCTCATTAATATTCATGACGTGTTAAATAAAGTTTAAAAAAGTTTTAATTTTTTGTTGTTACTTTTGTTTTTTTTTTTTTTATTTTACATCACTTTTATTAATAAATTTTACCTTGGGCTGGATTTTATGAATGAATTTTTTAATCCATTCGCAACTTAAAACAAAATTTTCACCAATATTTCCTAGAATTTCATTGAGACTTTTTGTATAAACAAGATCTACGCTTGATTACGTGTTTCGTAAACAGTTTTTTTCTATTCTTTTTTCTTTTATTTTGTTTCACTAAGAAACCCCGACAAAACGTTGTTTACCTTTTAAGAAATCTTTATTTAATTTTCTGATTAAAACAGAGAGCTTATCTCTTTAGTAGTTAAAGAATTAAAATATTTTTTATCTTATTTTTATACCCTAAACAAAGACATATTGTGAAGGTAAATTGTGTTTAACCTGAGGTTTGTACAGTGTTATTATGCCCGTTAACTGTTAAACACTTTGTCAACAATGATTTCAAAGGTAAAACATAAGAGGAAGAAATAAAAAAAAAAATTCAGTTGAAAATTAAATGTTCAAGATATTTAAATGAAATTTGGCATGGAATCGGCTCTGAATGCGGCTTAAACAGCAATATATACAAATAGTTTTTTCTACATGATCATTGTGAGACAACAGACACCCAGTAAGGTATTTGGTAATAGTTTTTAAATAACCAATTGTGTAGGATATATCCCATATATTAATTTCCACTTTTAATCACTGGATGCTTTTTATCAAGCCTTTCCTTTTAAGAATATTTAAAAAAAGGCAATCTAATTTATTATTAAAAAAAGTAATTATTTCTTTATGGTTCTTTTCTTTTCTCTTTTTTTTATTAATTTTATTATTTGATATGATCCAACATAAATTTTCTTTATACCTCATTAGTTCCCCACCCTAACTAACCCTATAACCCATACCAAGCCATTAAAAAAATAAAAACGATGGAAAATGTTTTTATTATTTGTTGAAAATGAATAAAATGCATGAAAAGAATCTTATTTGAAAAATATAAAATAAAAAAGAAAACGTTGCAACACGCATCATCAATCATATTCATGCAACAAACATGATGAAAAAGTAAAGAAAACAGATAAAAAAAAAGAATTCTTATTTGTTGTTGTTTGCTTAAATTGTTTTATTGTCCCTAGAAAAACAAAACATGGAAAAGGTCTTACATAGTAGATATGCACACATGTACTCCGTATAGCCACAAAGTCGAAAGGGAATCAGAACTATTTTACCGCAATTTATAATCTCTGGAATATACACGTATGGTATGTATGCATGTACGAGTATGTATGAAAGTGCACCTTGTGTTGTGTTGATTTTTCTATTGAAATACATACAAACACACATACTTCCATACATATATACAAATCTAGGGATGAGCAATCTTAACAACGCTATACATACATACGTACATACATATGTACATTAATTTATGTACATGCAACATGCTAGATGCTGCTTAACTGCTGCCATAAAGTAATGCATCCAAGAATGCGTTCAGAGGCTGGCAAGGCAACAAAAGGAAGACAAGTCTAAGAAGTCATTTTGTTGTTGTTTGCGTGTTTTTTATTCTGTTTTTTTTTTTGTTTTTTTTTTTTGTTTTTCATGTCTTTCGGTATAATTTTATCATCATCTTAAGATAGCAGTCAGATTCGAGCATGATATGATTGTGTATTTTGGGGTGGTTTGAAGGGAATCATCTGTTTGTTGTTTTTGCTTCCGTAAACAATATGATTCATTCATTTCATTGTCGTTACGCTGCACAGTGTTGCGTTTTGTTAATTTTCTTTTTTTTGCAAAAACCATAACTTTTGAAGCAATAAAACTATGAACCAAGAAAGAATACGGAAAGTATTAAATAAAGACACTGAAGTTTCTAAAATTGTTATTCAACCAGAAATTCCAAATTAAACGAGAACCAAATTCTATTAAATTGTGCCTTTAGTTTTGCAATACGAGTAGTTTCTTAACCAAAATAGAAAAGGACAATCATGAAGGAATTGTACATCAGCCGCAGTGAATATGTTTTTAGGAACCTGTGCATCATCTAATTTTCTACAAATTATAAATATTTTGAAATTATGTTCTTTTTCCACATACTTCCCAATGCGTTAGTCGAAGTCTTGCTGAAAACAACACGTGTTTTTCATATTCATATTCTGTGTATAATCGAATTATATTTTTTTTACATCCATATTTCAAACAAATCATTATATTCCCCTTTTCTCTGTAGCATTTCCTTTTTGTGTTTGGAGAAATTATTACAAAATCAAGTTTTGTTCTCATTATTTAATTAATTAATAAAAATTATAACCAATCCAACTTGGGTTCGAACTCGGATTTCCAGATCTTTCAAGTAGAAATATCGAGACTTTCTCTAAGCGCTTTATATCTTTATACTTAAATAACACTAAAGTGTATGTGAGATAATATAAAATTTTTTTTATTTGTTTGAAAGACCTATCGTGGAATATAACATCGTTCAAATAACGGTCACGGCTGCTCTAGATGAAGCGTATTCGAAGCGTCAAATTTTTTATGGTTCTGGTGCTTAAATCAGACTGAATTTGAGCGATGTCATGGTTTATGTTTTCGATTACACTTGAGACTGAAGAAAACCCCCTCGCACACAATACACCAGATACATCACGTACGAAAACCGTGTGCTCAAATGCAGAATATTCAATGTTACATGAGCTCTGTGGCATGTACTGCCGTCCTGCTGGATCCACATGTCGTTGGTGTCCGATATTGAGAGAATGCTTTCGTTGGCAGCCTAAGTATATAAAACACAGTAAGAAAGCGAACGAAAGCATTCTTTCGATATGAAGAACAGGCTGTCAATGTTTAAAATATTATTTTATATATTTAAAAACGTTGTGTAGTGTTTTTAGTGTTTCGGGTTCAAAAGCCAGTTCTGATATTTTGAAATAATATCACGACCACCTCTTAGCAGTCTTCTGGCAAAAGATTTGAGAGCAACTGCTTGCCATGAACAAGCTTCAAAAATCTGTTGTTCGGAGTTGACGTTAAATTGTACGTCCTGGTCCTCATGGATAATAAATGACGCACACAATATGGGTGCTGTGAAAAAGAGTTTTTATGGCAATTATGTATGTATGCCGCGAACACAGACTGATTACAAACGTTGGACACAAAATTGAAAAATAATTGTATTCTCATTGTAAATAATTAATTTTTACATTAAATCCATCGACTTACTAAGTATTTCATTGAAAAGTTGATTTGTTATTACTGTTCATGAAACAACTTGGTATTCCATTAACGCGAAGCTTAATCATTTAACTTAGAAGTTCTTTTTAAAATGCATTCTTAAATTTTTTTTTAAATTAAAAAAAAAACAGTTTAAGTTTTGTTACGATTTTAATAAAAAAGAAACCACTGTGCATTGTTCATTATACGTAAATTTTTTAGGTACAATATGGATTCTGATAAGCCTGTCATCGTTATTGTAGTCTTAATGAATTACATGAGATATCAGTAACCATTTGATAATTTCTCTTTAAGGTATGCCGGGTATTTGTTTATAAAGAAATTACAAAGATTTAATTACTTATAAACAACAACAAGTAAAAACAGAGGGCTAATCGGGGCAAGTGCATGGTAATCTATAAAAATGACTCAAAATGTAAAATTAGAACAAAAAATCGAACATATTTTCACTAAACGTAGAAGTATGTTCATTAGTATTTGCGATAGTACCATTTTGTTAAAAAAAGTGCCCCAAGCTGCTATACAATCCCGTACTCAACACTAAAAGTCGGTTTAAATAAAATTTGGTTGTTGTGAAAATTACATCTCAAAGATAGTTAAAACATTCGTGTTCATATCCTTTACTTAAGTAATAAAATCTGATTCTAACAATCCATAAACATGGATAATTTTTAAAGAAAGTATTACTATTTTTTGTTTAATTTCCTAATCTAATAGTATTTTAAATAATAATCTAATTACAAGCGGAGTGATGAAGAAGGCGAAAGCTATGACTGAATATTTAATAGAATATTTACTTATAAAACATGGACATATTACAATATATTACTTAAATAGAAAATTTAATTGTAGAAACACACAAAAGTCAAATATGTTTATTAAAGTGTTCAAAAGAAATACAAGTTTTAAGGGGTACTTATAGTTTGATATCAAACATTTGTTATATTTATTTGGGGGACTTGTGGCAGGCTGATGCATCATTTATTATGTTTAATCATTACTTAGTCCATTAAGTTTTCTAAACTGGCGAAATAAATAAATCACCATTTCCCGAAAATTAGAAATTTGCGAAATCCTACGTTTCATTTTTCGGTTCTTCGAATATAGTGGAAAGATACGAGTAGCAGCCTAATTCAGTCGAATTTCTCTTACGAAATAAAATAAAAAATATTAAACGTTTATAAAGAACTCTACTGAGACATTCGTAGCCAGGGTTGAAAACTAGTTCAGTTCCGCTAGTGTTATAATATTCCTTAACGAATGATGATTCTCATAAAAAGATTAACATTTTTAGGATCTCAAGACTAACTTATAATAATTATAATTATACAATAATTGTTTTTTGCAAAAATATTTTTCGATACCTTTTTATTAAAAAAAAATTAAAATTGTCTTTTTTTTCTAAAATTTAAAATAAATTCTTTGTAAATAAAGTCCAGCTGTTTTTTCAAGGAATCTATTTGTTGAGATCTCATCCCTTAACAGCCTTTTTGGTGTTGCAACCTGATATTTTAAAATATTTCTTTGTTTTTATATCTATTTGTCTGTCTGTTTATCTCTCTGTAGCCTATTAAATTGCCATCGATATTTTGCTCTGTTTTTTTTTTCTCTAACTTCCCCCTATTTTAACAGAATTTATGTTTAACAATGCAAAAGATCTCAGCAGTAGAAATTAAAAATCTGAAAAAAAATGTTATCAATGGCTGATCATTCATTGATTTCTTATTCAATTGGTTTGTTTTTATAGGGTCCTAATTTTTTGTTTTATGTATTTCGCTGAATTAAAAGGCTTATATATATATATATCGTGATATGCTGTCTTTTTAAATGTTTTTTTTTTGCCTCTTTAAGTCATTTGAAACCATAGAAGAGACATATGGACTGGTCTTTTTCTGCTGTCTTTCAAACGTATGTTTTGATGCTGCGCAGTGTTGTGCTATAAGACTGTTGCATGCTGGTCTTTTGTTAAACAACAAAATAGAAATGACTTCAGTTATACTATAATTATAATGATGCTTGTGGAGTTAATGATCATTACGAAAGCAAAAACTAGAAAATATGTTTTTTTTTAACATAAAGAGAACGTGATTTTCTTTATGTTTTTATTTTTTTTATATTTTTTTATTTAAACAATTGAAATGTGATGTTCATTCTGTCTGTCTCTCCATTGCTGTCAGTACTTATAAATGAGTAGCCTGTGTCTTCCATTAGTGTGTTAAATATGAATTTATTTCTGCATTTCTTTTTTTTTTAAATTGTGTTTGCTTCCAATTAAAATATTTTATTTAGTTTTAGCAAAAAGCAGCCACAACAAATAATAATTTTTAATTGAATTCAATTGTTATGTTTGAGGTTTTTTTCCTTTGTTTTACATTTTTAAATGAATTTGTTTAAATTAATATATGTTTCCTTTTTTTGTCAAATAAATAAAAGAAAGACAAGGAAAATTTCTTTTCTAACTCAACCCGAATTTTTGACAAATTTTAATATTTTAAATTGCAATTTTTCATTTAGAGTTAAAATGACTGATTACAGTTCTGTACAGTAATTAAATTTTACACTATTCCACTGAGTACAAATAAACTGAGAAAGTATAATAAATAAGTATTTAAAATTGTGTAAACTCTACTAGTATTTTTCTTATAATATTCCTCAGCTTTATTATAAAACAAAAATTCTTTTGATTTCTAGTGAATTGTTAACCGGAAAAACGTTTTACCCTCATCCAATTTGAAATACATTTATTTTATTTTAAATTATACATTTTACTTAATTTAAATAATTTTTAACTGTAAGCAACAAATAAAATCTGCCAAAATTAATTGTTAACATTAGGAAATAAAAGGCATTTCCATCAACAGCAGCAAAACTCGCTGTATAATTTTCAATTTACAAATTAGGCATCATGCCAATCATAAATTCCAAAACAATGGACTCAAAATGTACATTAAAATTGTTATTTTATTTCTTTTTTTTTTTGTTTTTTTTCTAATAATCAAAGCCAAGGCAAACAAAACTTTTTGTCTTGTTTTTTAAATAATGGACATTTTGCATAAATTATACAGGCGCCTCAAAATGATTTTGTGGGGTTATGATGACTCTAACGAAAATATGTTTTTTTTTAATAAAAATTTAAATATTATAATAAATGGTCTTTACAATCTAAGTACTGTACTTTAGAATGTATGTATTTAAACGGATATTTAGGGTCTACATAAAATATTGGATCTGAATGTATCTCTTAATACCCGAGTTGGTATTAGCTGGTTAACGTTACCGCTTATACAACAGCGGTGGGCAGTTTGCAATCGGCCAGTGCCCAAAACGTACAGTCACCAATTTGCTTTCCTCTTGCGGCATAACAGCGATTTAGTCCGTCCAATATCATAAACAGGCCAAGTGCGACTCGGAATTCTGCAGCAGTCAACTGCCCACCACCAGACATTTGCCAATTATGTATTTGCAGATTTTATTATTTCTTAATTTAACCAAGGAAATTAGTAATCCAATCATGAAATTTCTTGCTGTTAGACGTTTTTTTGGCAATGTGAAAGACCGTGTTTACGCGGATGATGAAGCATTTAAGAATATACATGCGTTAAGATATCGCCGAGAATTATGCTACTCTGCTCAGTCTAAATTTAGTAATAATCATTACCGAGATACCCCCGAAATGTGCAAAGTAGTGCTTGAAACTATCTTGAAAATATCGACCGCCATCAGTCAAGGGGCAGCCATTTAAATGCTATTTTCAGATTTCAAGCTTTGTGACCAATACTCAGGGTTAGACCCCTACTAAATGCTGGGCATTGTATTAAAATCTTTTGGAAAGGACATTATATATTTTTAGTTTTTCTTATATTATTATTAAGCTCCTTAGGAAAGTGACAAATTGTTGTGAATTGATCAATCACCCTTGAATGATCAACAGCAATTGCCTCATCGTTGCGTGTTGATTGTGTGTTGAGTGCCTTCGTTAAGTAGGTTTAGCTGTTATCCGCTACTTCCCAATAGGTGGCGATTTTCTCCTGATCATTCGTTTTTTTTTCGACATTGTTTAAGATGTAGTAAGAGTGGAATGTGTGATTTAAACATATAACTTTGCTTCTGTATTGAAAAATTAATATCCCGGTGTGTTTAGTATAGGGTATAACAATAAATCATATACTATATTACAATATTTACTATGAAAATTTTTAACACAACAGATGTTCATATGCTTTTTGCATATGCAAATCAATTTCAACAAAATTTGTTTATTATTTACTTATAGAAAAAAAATTATTAACTTTTACAAATTTCAACAAAGTTTTCACATTTTCATACTGAAAAAACAAAGAAAAACAATAAAAAGAGACCACCTGATACACGGATATCATGCGCAAATATGAATTTCAATAATCAACGTTATGCTATTAAAACATTGCCAATAAATTATTATTTATTTACTTTAAATAATTTAATATTCCTACCTATGCAAGCAATAGAAATTTTAATTTAAAATTGGCATTTTCTAAAGGAGTCTAATAATTGAAATTCTAATCAGCCAATTACATTTAAAGCCATCATAACTATAAATAAAATAACGAACCTGATTATCATTTAAATAATGATGATTCATGTAATAATTAATTTTACATTAAAAAAAAAGAAATTTAATTTTTTTATATTTTACCAACTTGTTTAGCATTTCCTTTAAGACCTTTTTAGATTTTCTGTTTTTTGCCAATTAAGGGTTATTGATTATCTGTAAAAGACAAAGAAAAAATAAAAAAATATTTTAAATTATTCATTATCAAGGTTATTTGTAATTGTAATACACTCATATTATAAATTCAAATTCGTAAAATACTTAGAAAAATATTACAGTTTAACAAAAGACTTCCAGTATTTAATTATAATTTAATTTCAATCAAAAGGTTAATATGCCAGACCGACCTAATCAATGCTAATTAAATATTAAAAAATTGCTTTAAATTAGAGGCCAATCATAATTGTATTTCTATGCATATACATGCATATATGGAAAAAGCAAAAACTAAAAAAAGGAAATTAAAATTAATTTAAAATGCCTGAACGATCACCTTAATAGGAGTACAAATTAAGTACTTAACCTCTGGCCATTAAAGTACTTGTCAAAATTACTGCAATAGAGCCATAGTAGTTTAATGGTTTAATTATAAATGAATTTATAAAGACTTACAGTACGGGAATATTATTTCAGATTATTTATAAAATGAAGAGCTTTTGACCGGATATATACATTACATATATGTTTTTAGTTTTTTATTTAACTTAACTTTGACACAATTTGTGTTGCTTTTTATTTTCGATTGTTATCGATATTTTTTTTTATTAAAAGGTAATTGTAATTGGCCAATACTACTACAATGTGGCATTTTTCAATCACTGGTTATTTATAATATTTTGTATTGCAGATACATATGTATGTACAGCGGCAACATGATTCAGCGGCAAATTCCTTTCTTACCAGTGAAATTGATAGAGGAGAGTTTGCATAATTTTTGTAAAGTTTAGTTTTGGCTTAGGGGATAGTTTTTTTTTTAGCAAAACAATATTATTAGAGAGCACACGACTTTCTTCTGCCAAGTGCTATGGCTTTCAAATCCATACATACATACATACATAATTGGCCATTACAATACTGTGTTAGGGTTACGGCCTAGCTTTCTCGCAGCAGTAATGTTTTGTGTGTTAATTTTTATCTATGAGTACCGGGACCTACAGTTTAAAGTCGACTACGAATGACAGATTTTAGAAGCTTTTTCATGGCAATCAATTACTCCTAGAGCTTTTGCCAGAAAACTGCTGAGAGGTAGTCGCCGAAAGAAATAATTTTTTTTTCAAGATGTCAGAGCTGAGATTTGAACCCGGCGCTATCGTCTCAAAAAGCCAACAGACTAACCACTAGGCCACGGCGACTACAATGGCTTTCAAATACATATTAAAAAAGCGGAACCACCTGACACATTTAAAATTTAGCTCGAACACTTGTGGTCTATCATTTGTCCTAAATAGAGCCTTACCTAACTTGTAGTTGCCTGTTGAAAGGAGCAGTTTGGCATTTTTAATTAAGGGACCCAACGCTTAAAAAAGTCATGGATTTAATGACCCATTTTTAAAGATATAAAGCAAATTTTAAACTGAAAATAGCTACAAGTAGTCTTACAAAATTCAAACAGAAGATACGTAAGAATATTTTCTTTATGTAAGTGATCTATAAACACTTTAAATTTTTAAATGGCTTGCATTCTAGCGTATTTAATGCAGTATAAATACATTAAACTGCTACTCCAAAAAGGTTTACAAATGAGTTCTCGTAATACGAGCATTCACTTTCGACTTGTTAAGAATCTTTCTGTGGTGTAAATATGTGGAGCAAAGTAACATTTAACAGCAGAGCTGTGCGTAATAGTTCAATTATGTAACCAGAAATTTTAGTTCAATCAGCAGAAGTTTTTCTGACCGTTCATTTCGTTCAATTGTTTTCATTATTTATTTAGATGCCAAAATCTGGTTTAAAATAGTCAATCGTGTATTTGTTTTACCCTTTTTTTTGAATTTCAGAAATTAAATTAGCTATTGAACTAAATTTTAATCAATTATTTTATAAAAAATAATTAGTAAGTATATAATAATTAGAATCAGGGACCGCAAATAACAGTTATTGCTTAAAAATTAAACTAAAAAAATCATCGTATTAGAGTCGACAGACATATATGATGTTATATACCAAATTAATCGTCTTGGAGAGCTCTCACAGAATCTGTGGTGATCTTGCATAAGTGATCATTAATCAGATTTTAACTGTTACTTTTTGACGGAAAAATAAAAGTTTAGATGAAACCTTTAAAAAGAGAGTTTTATTTATCCGTCATAAAATAAAACTCATTTTGTGAGTTTTATTTTTTCGTCATAAAATAAAACTTATTTTTAAGTTTTATTTTTCAGTCGGAAAATAACCGTTATTTTTCGAGTTTTATTTTTCAGTTAAACTGAAACTAAATAGAGTTTTATTTTTTCCGTCATAAAATAAAACTCTTTTTTAATACAGATTTTATCTTTAATATAATCCCGTTGCTTGTGGTATCTTTATTTTACTGTTTTTTATAGCTGAATACCTAAAATCTGAAGTTAAACGATTTTTAGGGTGCTTTAATATTAATAAAAGAGCAAATTTACGCAATTAAAACCGATAATGGCCGGAACTTGATAAAAATGTTACATATATTTGACTAGGAGGATGAAAGCGGGTTCGATGACTGCGTCTATTATGACGTTCTGCACGGAACCAAATATGATAGAAATGACATTTGTAATAGTTTGGAGACGATAATGTGTCAAATCAGAATTAGGTGTAAAAAAAAAAATTTTCATAAAAACGAGTTCTATTTTGTGACCGAAAAAATAAAACTCCTAAAAAGAGTTTTATTTTATGACGGAAAAATAAAACTCAAAAAATAACTGTTATTTTCTGACTGAAAAATAAAACTCACAAAATGAGTTTTATTTTATGACGGAATAATAAAACTCACAAAATAAGTTTTATTTTATGACGAAAAAATAAAATTCTATTTATGAGAGTTTTTTTTTAACTTTTATTTTTCCGTTGAAAAATAACTTTTTCTGCTGACCTTTTTTGGAAAAACTCTCAAAATAAACATTAAAAAATAAGTTTTTCGATATAACTTATAACCGTTACAGTCCCTGATTAGAATTTAATAAAACTATATACGAGCATCAAATTAAAGAAACAAAAAACAAAACAAACACAAAATTAAACGAATAAAGGAAACTGAATGACTCCGTTTAACAAAAAGAAATCTAAAGAAATATGAAATTGAACAAACAAGCGAACTGATACAAAAGAGCTGATTCGTTCGTTCACCATCGAAACAGCTCTATCTGATAGTACTTTTAAGCTATTTTTGTGTGTATATTTTCTGATGCTCGTTGCGATTACGGTGTACTGGCCGTTTCCTTTATTTTATTATATTATTATATATTTTATTTTTTATTATAAAGAAATACAATTTTTTGTGCAAAACTTGAATAAATTTTATAGAATTGAACCCAAATAACTCACACTAATTAATGCTTCCAATATCTATGATACAAGTTAAAGCGCACTAGAATTTCATTTAATTATTAAATTAATTAAAATTTTTAATTAATTACACTTAAACTCTAATATACATATATTGTCTACCAGTTTATATGCATTCTCTCTTGAGCTATTGAGAGCAATATTGTGAATATTTAATAAGTACTCTTCTGGTGTACGCGTATGTACAAATATATTGTCTTTCTTTTTTTATTATTTTTCCAGGCAATTTAAATATGCATTTCAATATGCATTAACTTGATTTGTGCAATTTATGTTTTATAATAAAACAAACAGACATAAATTATGCATTAATTTTTGCATGAATTTTCATTGCTCCATGAATCTGAGTTTTAATTTATAAGAAGCGACATGTTTTCTTGCTACATAGAAATTATATCCTTCTTTTACTATTTAATGCTAAATAAAATGGTATTTTTGTGTGTAATTCAAAGGAATGAATTCATTAATTAATGCTTTAATATTTCAATTTTTATTTTTAAGGTTATTCTTTAAAACCAGTTTTTGAATTTTTTTTTAAATCCTTTTCTTAACTTTCCGTTTTTAAATAGATTATTTCCTTTCTAGTTATACTGTAAATATCTGAGATTATTGTCTCATATTCCTATAAAATGTTAAATCCTATCCAAAATACGAGAGGAGTAAAGAAAAGCATATGCTCGTATTATTGCTGTTGTTGGTAATAATGTTACACTATAATTATTTTACAATTCCTTTAAAGTTCTGTTTGAAAAGTTGCTATACAGGTGATTTTATATCTGTATAGAGTTTTGTGATATCATTTTAAAATTTCATTTTGAATTTACTATGCAAATATCATGTTCCATATGAGTGCTAAGATATGCATGAATGCTGAAGTATTGTGAGATAAAAAAACTCTTTTCTATCTTGAAAACTATTAATCATTTCATACGTAAAAGGCTTTTGGAAGAAAACAAAAAGTGAAAAACTAAATAAAAGGGGTAGTTTTTCTGAAAAAGATTGTGCCTATTTCGAAAATTAAAACACAGTTTTTTAATGGGTGTTTTTTTAAGCCTCGTGAAATATTAAATTTTAATATAAAATAACAAAAAAAGGTAATTCGGAAGGTCAATGTGTTACTTATTTTATGTTACTTTACAGAAAAGAGAAACAATAAAATTCATAAAACTTAAGTTACAAAGAGAGCTTCAATGCAATTGTTAATAAAAAGAGCCAAAAAATTGTTCTTAAATTGTACAAATATTTTTTTTAAAGGTAAAATGTTTCTAAGTTTATTATGGTTATTGATTTGCTTGTAACGTTAAGTCTTTTTATGTAGAGATGTCGATATATACTATATAGGCATTTCCATAAAAATTTCAACCATATCACGTACGATTGGCGTTTCTTTTGCTTAATATTTTCAATAACAAGGTTTTGAATTTGCTTTATTTTAATTTTTTTTAAATATGTTCATTTTTTAAATGGGATACTCGTATAAGGACGTAACACGTTTGTACAAGTTAAACATATCAGATACAGCATATGGAAGCACCCATATGAAATTAATGTTTGAAAAATGACAGCGACATATTTTTAATTCTATTCTTATAAATAAGAAAGGGTTTTTATAACTGTAATGAAATGCATTTGAACTGAAAATGGCATACAAAATATCAGTTTAGAAATCATTAAAAGTTATTTGCTGCTAAAGTATATACAAGGAGAAACTTGTAGTAGCAGGGTCGACATAATAAAGTTTGTGAGAATAACATAACTGTGTGAAATACTTCAATAACCCTAAAAAAATTTAGGGTTGTACAAATATACCAATACTCAGATCTAAACTCCTACTAAATGCAGTGCATGGTATTGGAATTTTTGGAAAAGACAGTACATATATTATTATTAAGCGCCTTAGGAATGAGACAAATTGCTGTGAGTTGATCATTCAAAGCCCAGTGTTATACCTTCACCCTTGAATGATCAACAGCAATTGCCTCATTGTTGCATGTTGATTGTGTGGTGAGTGTCTTCGCTAAATAGGTTTAGCTGTTATCTGCTACTTCCCAATAAGTGTCGCTTTTCTCCTGATCATTCGTTTGTTTGTTGTCAGTGGCTAAGGTGGAATAGAGTGGATCGTCGGGGAGCGGCTACTTTGTAGATGGTCTTTCTTGAGGGGGGGGGGGGGGGGGGGGGGGGGGGCGGAATCTCTTATTTTTAAATTATAATTTTGAAAAAACCGCAAACTAACTTTATAATTTTTCACCTTTGCTGGGATTTCAACCTGGGCAGTATTTCATATCATTTAAATTATTATAAGAATAGAGTTCTATAGAGTTTAAAAAAATACCCTCTTTAATGGAATTTTCATTTGATTTCTAAAAATACAAAGACAGCAATTTTTTTTTTGAAAATTGTTTTACAACTCATACATATTCTACAATATTAACAACAGAGGCACACTTTACATTTTTTTTGTTTTCAATAATGAAATAATTTTTTGAAATTGAAAAATGGGGAAATTAGAACGGAAAACATTAATCATCATGTTTTATAGTTTAAATATTTTAAATAATTTTCTAAATGGCCAAACATATTAAATATTTTACTCAAAAAAAGAAAGAAAAGAAATAATAATTTATCTCTCTATTTTTATTTTTTAGGTTCCTTTAATTGAACCCAAGGATGAACAGCCCGTATTAATTGATACTCATCATCTCAGCAGTACAATACATAAAGAACAACAGTCACATTCAATACATCATCAACACAAAAATCATCATGTACAGCAGCAGCCACATCATCATCAACACCAACAACATCTTCATCATGAGGAACAGGACCCCTATGCTGTGGAATTGTCACATTGTCGTTATGGTGACAATGAAATTGTTTTATCACTTGTTCTCAAAAGTTATAATTGGCACGATTTCAATGATAGTCGCAAGGCCAAAGTATTGGAAAAATTATCGAAATTCTTTGCCATACCAAAGGTAAATGTCATATGTATGCATATGTATGTGGTGGTGGATGATGATGATGACAATCATCCCTCAATTTTGGTTTTTGGTTTTATTTTTTTTCTTTAAACAGATGTGTTTGGAAAACTGATTTTTCAATTTATATGTATTTTCTTTATCACCTCTTTTACAGGAATTTATTGCCATGGAAAGTGTAACAAAACATGAATTGTATGAAATGCAAAAAGTCGCCTTGAAAAAAGGAAATAATAAGTGCCATAATAATAATCGTAAACTGGGACGTGTTAGTTTTATAGTGAGTATAATAAAATTGACTTTTAAATCGTAACTTTTTTTTTTTCTTTTTGTTTTATAAAACATTTTGTATTCTGCCAGTTAGCCTTGTTGCAAGCGTTGTCCATACATAATATGTTTCATTTAAATGTTTCTTAAAAGCGGATATTGTGTTAAGTGGCACAAATTTAAAAAAGGAAGTTATTAATCAAATAAAAATCTATAGATTTTATACTCCTACCTCTATGTGGCATAATGTAATGCAGTCATTGAAAATTTTTAAAAAAGGATTTGTTTTTATACTTCCACATGTATGCTGAATAGTTAAAAGGAAATTGTTTTAATAGTTTATAAAACAGCAGGAAATTTTTGATTCCTATCAGTAGTCTCCTACACTACTTCACATTTATTACTCAAACCCTTCAATGTATTCGTTGTATGAATAAAAATAGATAAAAAATTTTTAACAGTTTAATAGTGTGTGCATATTTCTAAAATATAAAAAATTTTTAACACATTACTTATGGGGATAAGCTTCTCTGTATGATCATTTGGTTGGTGCTTAAATTCCGCAGGAGACTTCAGAGCCCCGTCTAGCCAATTAAGTGTTAATAATCGTTTCTGCCGTTTAATATCGAGCTTTCTGAGGGACGACCGTACTTTAAAATTGTTTATAGACGGTGACTCTTCCCATGATTGAGATTAAATTCTGGAGCACCGGAAGGTTCTGTTATGTCTCCTACTCTATTTTTTATGTTTCTTAACGATTTTCTGTGCGGGGGGTCGCGGTATAGTGGTTAGAGGGCTCGCACAAAAACTCAAACGGCCCAGGTTCAAATTACAGTGACGGAGAAAAATGAAAAAATTATATTCAATATTCCAATACAATGCACTGCAGGAGTAGGGGTTTATCGCTGTGTATTGGTCTTAATAAAAAGAAAAAAAAAAACATCAAATTCTATCTTCTCTTTCGCAGATGACAGTCACATTTGTCACACATATTCATTTGAGCGTAGGCTGATTCCGCTGTGGTCTTGAAAAGCATTTATGGCTTATAATTTACTTTTATACGATACGAGTATATTCATATTTTCCTTTTATTTTACCTTTAATACTACATATGTATAAATATTTAAAGGTGTTTGATGAAAAGATCCATTTTATCCCAATAATATTAGTGGCATCGTTTTCGGATAGATTAATCAATCGAGAGCAATGATATTTTCTTGAGTAGATTTCGAACAATTTTTGGGTCAATGAATGTCCATTTCATACAATACTAGAACACTAGTTACAAATTTTCTGGATTTTGTAGTTTCTTTTCTGGTCTACATGCATGTTCTGCTGCAGTATTCAAGATGCTAAGGGGTGCTTTGATTATAGCTCTTCAACTGACTGTAATAGTGTTGTAACGAGTATGACAAAGAACAGCGCGCAATTAAATCCAAATATTACTGTTCATGGTGCTTAACAGGATCGTTTGCTTGCCTAATTGAACTAGTAGTTGTACTCAGTTGTTCTCAGTAGTAGTTGTACTTAAATTAGAACAGTAACTGTGATGATGGAAATTTAAATTTAAAATCGTATTTTTTATGCGTATTTTCAGATCGGCTGTGGTTCTACTTACTTTACTGTTTCAGAGCCTATAACTAAACAAATTGGTGAACAATTTAAAAATGGTGCTTTAGATAACATAACCGGTGAGAAATTCGGTTGGTGGATTATTTGGAATAAACAGTACAAATCAAGAACACAACGTAATCGTAGACAAATTGAAGGTTCTGGAGATGATGACGAAGATGAAGAATATGATTATGACGAGGATTATGTGTAAGCTTAAATTAATTTTGTTTTATCTTTAATTTTTAAATAATTGTTTAAAAAAATTTTTTATTTTAGTGATGAAACTGTGGTAACCACCTCAACTACTGCTAGCAGTCATGCACATCGTCATCATCATGGAGATGAAACTGTAAGTTTTTCTTTAAATTTATTTCAAATTACACTGTTACATACATATATTTATTATTATTTTTAAATTTATTAAAAAAAATTCTAACAAATGTCAATTACAAAACTATCTAAATGTTAATGGGTTTAAGAAAAACAAAAAAAAAAAAAAAGAGAAAATTAAATAATAATTAATAAAAAAAATTTGTTTATAATCATGTTGAAAAAATTTTGTTACAAATTTTAAGTTTTACTAATTTTCTTTTTAACAAATTGCACTGGTTTTATATATACATACATATAAAAAGAAATACAATGAATCTATTTTAAAATAATTGTGTATTAATTGAAGAATTTCTTTTATTCTTTCTCTCTCATTTGTTTCTTTTGAATATAAATTTTAACAATTTCCTTTCTTTCTTTCTTTCTTTACTTTGCTAACTATTAAAACAACGATAAAAAAATTAACATTTCAATCATTAATTGGTTTTTTAACTAAAAAAAACTTATTATTTATTTTTGTGTTGATTTTTTATTTTAATGTTAATTTTTAATTTGTTAATAACAAATAAAAACCATATATACATAAATTCATAAATAATATTAATATTTTGCACAATTATATATCACTTGTTCTATATGTACATTTTATTTATTTTCCATAACAATTAAACGTTATTCAATTTGTAAATTTGAAATAAATTTTGCGGAATTCAATTTTCAAAAAAAAAAAAAAAAACAAAAAAAATTTTTTTTTTTGCGAAAACAAAGTCTGAAATCACAAACAATATGTTGGAGCTCACAAATATGGAAAATTTGAAAAATTCGAAAATTAATAACGTGGACAACAACAACAACAACAATATCAATAGCATAGTGGACAATATTAATACCGATAATATCAAGAAGAATCTTAAAGATGATATAACTGCCTTAAAACAAACCGATACTTTGAATGAAGATGTGGTAGAAGATAACGAAGAGGTGGAACCTTTCTTAAATATGGATAAAACGGATGCAAATTTATTACTTTTAAATAAAAAAGATGCACTTGATGAGGAAATTGTTAAAAGTGTTTCACAATTGGAATCGGTTATAACCAAAACTATAGAGAATACCAAAAATTTAGATGATATACCTGAAATAGTAGTCGATCAAACAGATGATGATTTACTGTTACACACATTAGTAGAAGGCGGCGAGGAGACTTCTTCTAAAACAAATGATAATTCTAATCTTAATACTGTTTATGAAAATACGAATTTATCTGAAAGTGAAGACACTTTGACTAATTTGAATAATAATGATAATAATAGAAATGATTTTAATGTAGCTGAGGTTTTAGACCCATTAACACCTTCATCTACAACTCCATCTACTACTGCAAGTTCGATTGGTACAATTTTATTTGGACAACAACAAAATTCTTCACCAGCTTTTGCAGTGGCTGGGGTAAATGTTAATGTACAGCAAGAAAATGTTGATAGCATTACCACTGATAGCACCACACCTTTAAGCTTTAATAAGAACTATAAACACCATCATCATAAGCAAGATGATAATCATATTTTAGATTTAAATTCATCTCCAAACTCATCACATCATGATCACTTCATATCCACTTATCATTCCCCATCTTCACCAAGTAGAAGTCAGCCCGTTACGTCTTCCACCTTATTGACTGAAATCACAAATTCATCACCCTTAACCATCAATACACACTTAACACAAGCTATTGAAAATGTTTATAATACGGCAACTACAGCATCCTCTTTATCAACCTCAACTTTGTCATCTTTGTCTTCTTCGTCTTGGTCGTCCTCTTCTACCGTTTCGTCTACAACTTTGAATAAGGTAATGTGTGTCTTGTTTTAAATATGCAATTTCCTAGAAAACAAAATACCAAAAAAAAAAAAAAACAGAAATGAAAAAAAATTCTTACTTACGCCCCCTTATAAAAACGCTGTTGTTTTGTTATTTTTTTCAATTTGTTTTTATTACTTTTTGTTAAAATTTTTGAAAATTTTCTTGTGTTTTGCCTATTATGTATTTGTATTTGTGTTATTAGTTTCTATTACAATTTGTTCTTCCTTTTCCTTTCTTCTCTCCTCTTTGTTTTCTAAATTTTTATCAACTTCTTTTGGTTTTTCCTTTTGCTCCACAATTGGTGTTTTCATTCATTCATTCTGCAACTATTTTGTATACATATTTACTTTCTAATTAGTTTTTCTCTCTTTTAAATTGGTTATTTTTTCTTTTTCTGCTAAATTATTTTGGCTGGCTGCACAAATGCAGTTTATAATGCAACACTGCAGAGCAATCCGTTTATAAGGCACTACACCTAACAAGTAAAAAAAAATTAAAAAATTTAACACATGTTTCACATTAAAAAGTATTGCCCTGCGTCATTGCCAAAACTAAATATAATGCATTTATGAACACTATATTGTGAACACAGTATTGCATTGCAAACTGCATTTGTGAAGACAGCCTTCATTATAAACACAAATACTGAAGTTGTATAACAAATAACCAACTGATTTGAGTTGTTTTAATAAGTTTTTTCTTTTAACTTTGTTTGATTTCTTTTTATTGGTGTTTAGAGTGTATAAAAAAATATTTATATATACATATACTATAATATAATTTTTAAATTTTGAAATATAACATACTTTGTATAATAGTTTAAACATAAATGAATTGTAACAGTATTATCAAATCATTTTATGCTCATTTATTATTTCTAAAGTATGTCAATACTTAAAAAGAATATTGAGGATGTTTTTAAAAACACAATTTTTATTATAATTTCTTAATTTTCAAAAAACGTATTCTATGAATTTCAAAATGATATAAAAAGCCATAATTTTATATACTCGTATATATATGACAATTTCGATTTAATTAATGAAATATAAGAATATACATATTCGTACACATCTATAGCCACACATAGAGTGTGTGCGTGTGTATTTATTTATATAATAAACATAAATACGAGTATAATAAAGTCCCAATCTTTTGTTGATCAAAAGGACAAAACAACTGATTTGAGGATTGGGTATATTTTAGGAAATTCTTTTGAAGATTTTCTCGTACTGGTTTTAAGGCGTTAACATTCATTTTAAGCCTTGGAGGTTACTTTGTAGTCCGATTCGAATAGAAAATGCTTTCAAAGGAAATTTCCCATTCGAAAAATCAATAATAATGAATACAAAGATTTTTCGTGAATTCGTAAATTTTTACGAATTCGTAAGATTTTCGATTCGAATCAAAATACAAAGTAACCGGCCTTATTGAAATTAGTATTCACTACATTAATGAACTAAAGGGTGTTTTTTATTGAGGTATAGAACTTTAAGTTGGCATCACTTTTTTAACTGGCGGCCATTTTGTCAGCTGTCAAGTGATTAATATTTAGTTTGGTTTGCCATTTCATCATGAACAGGTTGACAAAAGAACAACGCTTGCAAATCGTGCAAATTTATTTCGAAAATAATTGTTCAGTTCGCGAAGTTTACCGCAAGCTCCGTCCATTTTATGGTCGACATAATCGTCCATCAGAGCAATTAATTCGGTTAAACATGGATCGTTTTCGCACTACGTTTACTCTATGTGATAATACGCATCCGAAGAGACGTCGAACAGTGCGCACCGAAGAAACAATTGCCGCTGTAGAGCAAAGTGTTGAAGAGAACCCGAATGAATCGATTCGCCACCGTGCACAGCAATTGGAGCTTTGTCCATCAACTTTATGGAAGATTTAGCGCAAAGATCTTGGCTTGCGACCTTACAAGATCCAGCTTGTGCAAGAATTAAAGCCGCGAGACCATGCAATGCGTCGTGATTTTGGTGTATGGGCCGAAAATGAGATTGATCTCGATGCTGATTTTCATCGCAAAATTTTGTTCAGTGATGAGGCTCATTTTTGGTTGAATGGCTACGTCAACAAGCAAAATTGCCGCATTTGGAGTGAAGAGAATCCACATGAGACCCTTGAGACGCTATTACATCCACAAAAACTGACTGTTTGGTGTGCTCTATGGGCTGGTGAAGTCATTGGGCCATACTTCTTCCGAAATAATGCTGGAGAGTCAGTTACCGTTAATGGAGACCGGTATAGAGCGATGATAACCGACTATTTTGTTCCCGAATTGGATGGCATGAATGTGGATGAGTTGTGGTTCCAACAAGACGGCGCTACATGCCACACAGCGCACGTCACAATCGATTTATTGAAGGAAACATTCGATGAGCGCATAATTTCGCGGAATGGACCTGTCAATTGGCCACCAAGATCGTGTGATTTGACACCATTGGATTATTTTCTTTGGGGATATGTGAAGTCGCTCGTCTACGCCAACAAACCAGAAACGTTAGGGGACTTGGATGCCAACATTTGTGGCGTTATTGCCAACATACGGCCCCATATGCTCGAAAAAGTGGTTGAAAATTGGACCTGTAGAATTGGCTTTATTCGAGCTAGCCGCGGCGGCCACATGCCCGAAATCATATTTAAACATTAATGGCATAAAATTATCCTTCCAATAAAGCCAAATTGATGGACATTAAAACGATTTTCTTGTGTTTTATTTCAATTCGAAGTTCTATACCTCAATAAAAAACACCCTATATTTGTGGACTCCACAGACCAACTCTAACCACATTTTTGATTGTAGAGTACGAGTATGTGTGGCAGTTATTTGTGATGATTAGTTTGATCACAAAACACTCATACTCACCAATAGGGCTAAGAAGAAAAAACTATGTCAAAATATGAACGGGTCTTAACCTTAACCTTGACAGTAGCAGATGAGATATTCAACTTGATATCCTATTCACAAAAAAATTAAAGTCCATTTGCATAGTTTTCAAATAGCACTTGTCGAACTTGGGAGTTAGATCAATTTTTGAAATTATGAATTTTTAACGGCAACAATATATCCTAACTACCTGTCCTTGATTTTGGAATACATATTTTGAGAATGTTTAAATGTAAATTTTCTAAATTTAGTCTGAAATTTGGATTCTTAAAAATTTTTCGGATTTGGAAAGAGTGGTGTGGTACTTCCTATACAAACTATACTTTGATTTTTGTATAGTTTAGAATGGTTAAAGGTAAAATTCCCGAATTTAGTCCAAATGAAACTATGAAACTACAATGCAAATCATCACTTAAAATTTATGTTGAATTGAATTGACAAGTGGGCGTGGTACTTCCCCAACAAATTAAATATTCAGTTTTGCGTATCTGGAGAATAGTTAAAGG
This sequence comes from Metopia argyrocephala, assembly GCA_963576795.1. Classification (NCBI taxonomy): domain Eukaryota; kingdom Metazoa; phylum Arthropoda; class Insecta; order Diptera; family Sarcophagidae; genus Metopia; species Metopia argyrocephala. The sequence continues at coordinate 203,197,988 of OY756208.1, read as the reverse complement.
CAAAGTTTCTGAAATTGGTCTGGATGGCTACACAATCAATAAAAATCTTTAGCCAGAAAGTAGGCGGAAATAAACAAGTGGTCGTGGTACCCCTCATACAAATATTGATTTTTGTATATAGATATTTTAATTATTGTTGATGGTTCACGTTCATTTCTGATGCTACAAATTTCTTATTTTACTTTGCCTGGCAAAGCAGGCACAGAGTCCGCTAGTAGCAAGTTTCGAATACTATTGTTTATTACTATTTAACTTATTTGCTTGTTTGAAGTTTAAAAATCACCAAATAGTTGTAATAAAACTGTCCAACAGGAAACCTATAATTCAGAAATTACATGTGGAATATATAAGTTTTGTAGAATAAGCTTATATTCCAGCTGGTCTGAGTTTTTTTTTACACTGGGTCTAGGTTTTAATTTCTTGGTCTAATGGGTATATTCCTAGATGAAATATTTTTTAGGTTAAAGTCTAAGTCCTATTGAAAAATGCTTAATGTGAAAAGTATTCGAGGATCATATTTGTAGAATATCTTAACTCTGTAGCTTCTCTATTTATGGGTCAATTTGGCACATTTTTCTAGAAAATTACAAAAATACACAAAATATCTATTCCAGAACGGTAGCTTTGTTTAGAAGTCAAAGTGTCTCTGCATTTTGTGTAAAGGAAACCGAAACAATTCGATGACAGAACTTGTTTTTATTGTTGATATAGTATGGTCTAGACGTCATAAAATACAACTCGTGATGCCCTTTTTTAGTTACGACTACAAGTATTTTCACAAAAAAAGGCAATTTACTATCACTACCAACATTCCTTATTTATTCCTTTGCTTTGTTTTAATTTTTATTTTTATAACTATACAGTAGTAGATTGCCTAATGGCATACACCTTTTATGTGATACTTTAGTCACGAATACTGAATCATATGCTCAAATTTCCTTGCTTTAACTTTAACACAGTTTTTCAAATGCCTACCCAAATAGTATTTTTGTTGTATAATTTCTTTTTTTTTTTTTTATTTAATTTCTTGAACCACCACCTTTTTTATAAATGATTTTTAACTATTAAAAATAAAATATTGAAATAAAACAAAAATTTTTTTTAAACATATTAAACCATTTGAAAATAAAACAAATCCAAATGAATTGCAACAAAAACAACAATAATAACAACAACAAATCAAACATATAAAAAAACAAAACAAACAATAGAATGAAATGCCATCTTATACATCGTCCATATACAATAACAACGATAATCATGATGATGATTCATATGAAGAGCATAAGGATTTAACGAAATCCTTTAGCCATGAAAATGAAATGATGGCAAATACTTTCACAACAATGAGGACAATACCAGCAGAACTAACAACAGAACAACAACAGCAACAGCAACAACATAAACATCATGTTCAACATCATTATCATCAATATTATAATAATATGGATATGAATGAAAATGATATTTTAGGTTCTAAAACAAAAGCAAGCACATCATTATTAACAACAACACCAACTACTTCAATTAATAATGGAATTGATTTAATGGCAGTGGCAACAACAACTGCAATACCTTTATTAGATACACAAACAACAACAACAACAGCATCATTGGCATCTGCTATATCAACTTCATCATCTTCCTCCTTGTTAACTCATTTATTGACAACCACCTCATTAGCATTGGATGAATTTGAGCTGCCTATAGAAAATAATTTTGAGCTCAATATGAATAATGGCAAAAAGGTGAAAATTTCCTCCTTTAAAATACACCCAAATAAACAATAAAAATAAAAACAAAATATATTAAAAATTTGCTAAACATTGAACATTTTTTTTCTATGTGTCCAGCAATACCAAAATCATAAAAAAGCTAAAATTTCAAAAGCCATGATAAAAGACCAAGAAAAAGAAACACGCATGCGCAGCAGCAGCATGTTTGCTAATGAAATAAATTAAAAAAATACAAAGAGAAATATATTATTTTTACCTTTTACAAAATACATAATTTCTTAAAAAAAAGAAAGAAAAATATATTTTTTTACTATTTTTTAAGATTTTTATATTTTTTGTTTGTTTTTAAAACCATATTTTTCTTTTTTACGAATTTTTGAATTTTTTGTATAATTTTTTTTTTCATTATCCTATTTTTTTGCACTCTACACCCATTCTAACTGCGAAGTATTTTTGTAACTTTTGCATTAACCAGTATAATACTTAAAAGCTTATTTAACAAAAGGTATTGGCATGCATTCATTATCTTATATTTGCATAAAAATATTATTAAAATTAATTTTTAAGAAAACAAATACAATATTTTTTAAAACATTATTTTTTCTTATTCAAGCCTACAGTTAAAGTATATTTACACTTAAGCATGTTTATTTTGTGATATGCCATTAAATAGTAAAAGAAAACAATTTAAAAAGAATTTTATTAATTTTCTTTTTCTTTACATTTCTTGCTCTTCTAATAAACTTAAAAAAAACACACAAAAAAATAATAAACAGGATGAAACTACTTTGGAGCCAGAAAATACTCAAGATTTGTTAAGCAAAGCAGTAAGTTTTTCTGTTATTTTAAATTTAAGAAATACAATAAATCGAAATTTTTCTCTTATAGTCCTCTACTACACCCCAGTCTATAGAAGAATCTTCTGCTATTGCTTCTGCTACAGCCACTGCCACTTCTACTACCACAACTCTAACATCTACTACTCCAGCGCCTATATTGGACATACAAAGCTCTACTACCGCTTTGCCCGACTATGTTGAACCAAAAATAGAAAATACACCACCCATGATTAAGAATCGCATAAATAAACTTGCTGTTACAGCGGGCAAGTCATTTAGATATTTAATACCAAAGGATACTTTCTATGATAATGAGGATTTGTCTAATCTGCGTTTGGGTTTGGCTAATGAGAATGGCCATGAATTGAAATCCAATTCATGGTTACAATTTAATGCAGAGAGTAGGGAAATTTATGGATTGTAAGTATAAAAACTATTTTTTTATTATTATTATTATCATTATTATAGTACTAAAGCATAGTAAGAGTTTTTATTCTTCTTAACCCTCGCTAGCACATGGTATGTAGTAAGGAAACACCAATAAAAATATCCCCTTATTGTCACTTTAAATCAAGTATACGCAAAAAAAAATATATATATATATATATATATATATATATATTGTTTTAAACCGGTAGAAAAATTTGTTATAGTCAGGTTTCTATCATTACAAGATATATTACAAGATAGTCTTAAAATGACATGCAACCCTGACAAATAAATGCAACACTGTGTTGATTTTTTTTTTCCAAGAATTTTCAATATTTGAACAATTTTTTTGTCGTCTTTATCAGCAGTATCAAGATATTTATTTATAGAATGGGTATTAAATGGTGTTTGTATGAAGGATCCTTTCCTTAATCCACATCATAGTTACTATTACATTGCTTTGATAGCACAGTATTACAGTGCTACCACTGGTGGCTACGCTACAGGCTAAGGCTTGGAAGCCATCGCGCCTGGAAATTCGGAAAAAGTACAAACCCGCATATGTTTATTTAGAGTACAACATGGTAACAGAAGATTTTTATTTTGAATGACAACTGCATTAGTTTCCACACCAGCATTGTCAACTTAGTACTTTTAACACTTTTTTAGTGCTTTTTTCAATGCGAAAAATTTTGAGGCTAGTGCCTAGTACTTTATATTTTGGATTTTAATATTTGTTTTTGTGAAACGTCTGCTAAAAAGCAATAACACAATATTTTTTCAAGTGGAAAACCAAATACTTACAGCCAGGCCCACGATATCGAATAGTGTAGTTTTAAGCGACAAACAGCTGATTCGCGGCACACTAATTTTTGTGTCGCCAAAAATAAATGTGATTGGTAACACAACATTTTTTTTACACACATATACATAAATAAACAAAATCGGAATAAGTCTGTTTACTACATTTCTGTCAAGTTAAACTAGCACATGGTTGCATTTTTTACTGTACAATTTAAGCATTTCAGCGCTTTTTTCGTGTATATTCGCGATTATTTTTTGATATGGCAGCTTTGTTGTTTATTTGCATTACGTTGGTAACGAAAAGCTAAGCGAACGATAAAGTGAGAATTAGTGGGCCGCAGTTTAGATTCACAGTGAGTGACTGAGTTTCTTTCGCTTAAGTTTTCTTTCGATATCGTGGGCCTGGCTGTTACTGTATGATCAAAGCATTGTGTACTCAAACAAACGTAATTAATTCACCATGTCATTAGGGCTTAGGCAGGGCAACTTTTAAGAGTACAGGAAAAGATTTTATCTCGACAACAGATGAAGATACTAGACAAGGCAGATCTTTACTGTGCCAAGAAGGGACGAGACTGTCTCAGTGATGGAAAAAAAATTTTCGTTGGACTATAAAAATAGTTCTTTGAGAGTACTTTTCAAACCCCAAGAGTACCAAATATATATATATTTTTTAATTCTTATTGACAATCTTTATCGCTAATTCTTCACCCTTTTTTAACTCATATTTTCTTGGACCAGCACAATGTACTACATGAGTAGAGGTGCTGGCTTCAATAATAAAAGAAAAAATTACCAGTAATCCTTCTGATATATGTTGGTAAATATAACAAAAATCTGAGTTTGAAATATTATTTATTTATTTTTATTTGAGGGGTAAACCCCTACTAAATGCTGTCCATTGTATTGAAATATTTTGTAAAGGGCAGTACATACTTATTTTTTTTATTTTATTATTAAGCGCCTTAGGAATGAGACAAATTGCTGTGAATTGATCATTCAATGGCCAGTGTTATACCCTCTAAGATATCTGTAGGCAATATTTTATGTAGAACCGTCTGATTTTTATAGGAAATAAATAATTGTATTTTTTAGGGATTGAGTGAAGATGAGATTTAAAAATTTATTAGAAAATGAATGAGTCATTAAGATGTTTATTAGAACAAAATCAAGGAACTCAAAAAACCAGAATAAAAAAAAAAATAAAAATTATTTTTCTTTTACAGACCCTTAGAAGATGCAGTATCCAAATGGTCATATCGTTTGACTGCCACTGATTCAGGCAACGAATCGGTTACGGAAATGGTCGAAATTTCAGTTCAGCAACATCGTTATGTTCGTTCTGTTAATCATGAAATTAATATTTCGGTTAAAATCAATGAAAAATCTATGCACTTTATAGATTGGCCCCTCAAGTTAATAGAAGGTAAGTTGGCTGGCTATTAAATCATGTTTAAAATTATTGTAATATTAAAATTCTGTTGGTTTGGTTTTGTATTACAGCCATTGCGGAAACTCTAGGCGACTCAGATGCCAATGCATTGGTAGTAAGAGAAATACGTACAAGTCCACAGGATCCAAATACTGCCACACTGGTGTATTTTAATGAAACTTTCCCTAATAATGTGTGCCCCGAACGAGTTGAGCTGACAAATTTGATAAAACGTTTAGATGTTAGTCGCCTTAATGATTTGGTGCAGCCTACATTGGGTATTAAGCAATTGACTGGCCAACTAATTGGCAATTGTAAGGAGACTGATGATATAAAACCAAAGACACCCACAATACATATTAAGAATGTTAATCCCGTGCCCCGTAATCAAATCGATCGCATTAATGCTACTATGGGACATCTTTTGGTATACAAGGTACCCAGTGATACATTCTTCGATTCCAATGATAATGAATTGAGTTTAAGTTTGAAAACCAAAGATCACAAAGAAATCAGTCCCAGACACTGGTTACAGTTTGATTCGAAAAATGAAGAGTTCTATGGCATACCCAAAAGCGGTGATATTGGTGATGAAGAATATCAATTGGTGGCCGAAGATGCTGGTGGCTTAACTGCCAACGATGCTCTAGTGGTGGTAGTTTATCCAGCACCCAAAAAAGATTTCAGTGTTTATATTAAATTCTATTTGGCCATACGTCATGAACTTTTCAATGCTGATCTGCAGCGTAAATTTGTCGAACGTATTGCTCTTTTATTCGGTGATGCCACAACACAAAACATACAAATCAGATCTATAAATCCACATCATGATTTTGATGGCACTATTGTTAATATCTATAATACAACACTATTTAAAGCACATAATCGCTGTCCCGAAGAAGAAATGGAAATGTTGCGTAATGTTTATTTGCATGATGATACGGTAAGGGAGCGCGTTAAGAAAACTTTGGGTTCTGAGTTGAATGTTACAAAAGTGCAAGTTATTACATCAGCATCTTGTAATGGTAGGTGTTATTTGGAAGCATAGTAAATACGTAGTAATAATGCATTTTGTCTATAATTAACTTTCAGCACAAACTGATGTAACTCATCGTGAATTTATACCCACTAAAACGGAAGAACCATTATTCAAGTCTACTTTCCCCGAAGACTATTTATATACCATACTCTTACCGGCCGCAATTATTATTGTCATGATATTGGTTGCTTTATTAATAGCTTGCTGTCTACATCGCAGAAGGCGTAAGAGTGGTAAAATGGAATTGGGTAATTTTTAATTTTATCTCTGGTGGTATTGAAATGAAACAAATTCTTAACATTTTTTTTTTGTAATTGTACAGGTGACGAAGAGGAACGTAAATCTTTTCGTACCAAAGGTATACCTGTCATTTTTCAAGATGAATTAGATGAGAAACCTGAAATTGGTAATAAGAGTCCTATTATTTTAAAAGATGAAAAACCACCATTATTACCACCCTCATACAATACCTCAAACATGAATGGTAAGTTAATCCAATGCCTAAACATTAAACACTACACTTTCAAATATAATTTTCAAGTAGTTAGTTGGTTTTAAAATCATTAAAGTAATCAAGTTTAATTTTAGGTGATAATGATGTCGATGAATATGTACCACCACCAGCTGTTGTGGTGGGTGGTCGTGAAGCAAGAGGGAAATCACCGGCTACACCATCATATCGCAAACCCCCACCATATGTATCACCTTAAATTTGTGAAATTATTTTAAAAGGCAAAAAACAAATCTTTAAAAATTACAATAAAAAGTAAAAACGACAATTTAAATTTAATTTAAAATGAACACACAAATTTTGCAAATTCACACAAAGGAGAACAACACAAAACTGAAGTAAAATGGTTATAAATGAAAACAATAAATACTTAATAAATAATCTTTATATACACATACTTACATGAATAGTAAATAAAAATAAATTAAAGAAAAACAAAAACAAACAAAAAAAATATTATATTTCTATGGAATTAAGTGTCAAACAAACTTAACTTTAATCCTTATACTCGTATAATAAAAAATAAACACAAATAAATAAAGTCTATAAAACAATTTAAAACAATAATAATAATAATGATGATGATAATGATTATGATACTACTTTGTACTATAAATACAAATATATAAAACATAGAAACTTTATACAGATTTAAATACAATATTTTTAAAAATTATGTATTGAAATGAATGATTGGAGTAGAAGAAAAAACAAATGTTTTTATTACCAAACTTTTTGAATTTCTCACTTCTTTAACTTATTAACTAAACTTACAACTATTTAACTTATGTAAAAATATTTAAAACTATATTTTATATAAATTATGATTTATAAATTATGACACAAAATTTTGTATACTTTTTTATTTTTATTTTTTTGATAAAGTAAGACTAAAAAAAAAGATAATTGTGTAAAACTATTTTATTAATTTTATTAATAATTTGTATGATAATAATTTAAGTTAAATATTAAGTTGATTTAGTAAAAGTAAAACGAAACAAAAAAAAGGAAAAAAAAAGAATTGAAACAAAACTAATGTTTGAACATTTTGATAAAGGCTCTTCTAAATATTTACACTTTTGATGTTTGGCTAAGGTTGAAAGAGCTGGTTAAAGAAATTATTTATACACGCTTTTGTGAATTTATTACTTTTTAATGATCTGAAACTAAATTTAAATACATTTTGTTTGATTTGAAAAAAAAAAATATAAAAACTATTTGTAACTATTTATTCCGTTAGTTAAAGTTTGAGGTATATTTTAAGGCTACCATTATGAACTTCGTTCGATGTTCTTCGATGATTGAATTCTAAACACTTATTGTAAACAGGAAACATTCTCGTAATTTTCATTGCATGTCTATATTTATAAGAAACAACATTTTACTGCTAACGAGCTGCCAATTAGACTAGACAATGGATTTGGCTTGGCAGCTCGTGAGAACAGAGTTTTTCCTAATTCTCTTTAATGCATTTGCAAACTTTTCATAAATCAACTCTGAATCTTAATGTTACCATGTTTGTTGTTTCAAGGGTCAGCCATGTTTTCTGAAACCATCTCTGCTTTTTTCTCTAAAAATAAAATTTGTCTGTCAATAAATAAATTAGTTGATGCAAATTTTATATTTTGCAGCTGTTTGTTAACAAGTTAGCAGCTAATGCTTGGTAGCACGTTGTAATATGTATAATAAATTATAATTGAGTTAATTTACACTTCAAAAGAACTATTAAGTTTTGTGTTCACATACAGCAAACTTAGGCGTACTTAATTAGCATTTGTCAGTTGAAAAAATTTTTACTTTGCTGCCAGTTCTTATAAGAAATATTAAAATATTTTAAAAATAATGCCGTAATTGTCGTTGCAATTATTATTAGGAACAGCATTTTACTGCTAACAAGCTGCCAACTAGACAATCGATTTGGCTTGGCAGCTTGTGATCTATATATGTTTAAATAAAATTTTATTAAATTTTTCTTCTATATGTTTAATAATAATTTCTTTTATGATTGCCAATTCTCAGTAAACATAAATTGTTTAGAACTGCCACTTTTTACTAAAAGTACTTTAAACTTTCGAAAAAGTTAGCCAAAATGCTCCCTAAACTATTAAGAACTTTTCCAAACTATTTACTTTTCTAAGAATTTTTCAGCACTTTATACATGATCGTTGTCAAAGCAACAGGTTGATGCAAAAATACTGCTGACTTGTTGGATTGCTTAACGCAGATTAACTTTTTTGAGATTCTACTGTACTTAGTGAAATTAAGTACTAATTGTGAAATTTAGTCATTACAAACTTATATGTATCGTAAATTGAGCTCAATTAAGGCCTTAACTGTGTAAATTATCCAGAAATGTGGGTACTACACTAGAGCCATTCTTTTAGTGTCGTATTGAATTGCGCCAACAAGGGCTTACAAAAGAAAAAGTATTGAGTTTTAGACATTCTATTTAAAAATTGTACTAAAAAAACACTGCCTATTATTTGTGGAAAAATATTAATTATTGTAATGTTAATTTATCCTTATAGAATACATCCTAATTGGTGCTCTTCCATCAACCATACACGAATATTGAATGTAATATTTAAAAAGAGCCATTAGTTTGACTTCAAAGAAAAAGGGGTTTTTGTTAAAAAAAATTGGTAAAAAATACCCTCAAAGAATTATGATTTTTATTTTAATTTTTTTTTTGTATTATTAAAGAAACAGCTTTAGTTTGTTAGAGAAATGAACGAAATTAATTTGTAATACTTGTTTTTTTTTTTAAGAATAACATGTTAATGTGAAATGGAACAATTTGTTTAAAATTTAAACAAACGAATTAAAAATAAACTCGAAAGGTTTTGTAAATGAGAAACAATCATATAAATTAACAATTTTTACTACAACCACCAAACATTTATTATTTAAAAGAGAAGAAATAAAAGAAAAGATATAAGAGAAGTAAACTAAACTCGTATTATATTTAAGAACTTAAATTAATATTTTTAATTTAATTAAATTTTAAATAAAACAAAATTAAAAAAAAAAATAAATCTGGGGCAAATCCTCTTATACATCACCAAATAATTGTTCGTATCGTATAATAAGCCGTATTCCACTTGGCGATGTCGTCGTCGTCTAAAGAGATTTTTGTTATAGATTAAAGGCAAGAGAAAATTTTTTTCTTTATTCTATTACAAAAGTGTCGTTTGACGACAACGACGTCACCAACTGGAATAAGGCCGAATATTAATACAGTGATACAGAGAAAAAATTTGGTAATTGATTTAGCTGATTAGTAAATTACTAATTATGTTAAGGAACAGCTTAAAAATTAGCAATTATTTTGAATAAACCATTTTCTGTGATGTTTTTCAATTTTCGGCTTGTTAGACGTTGTCCAATTTTAATTAATTTAACGCATTTGTAAAGTAATTTATAAGTAATTAGGCTTTACAAATTTGTAATTTATAAGGTTTCTTTTAGTTCAGGACATCTTTTAGTTAAAAACAACAGGAAATTCACTATATTCTTGTTTTTGAGAGCTTGCCAACGCTTATTTGATATGAAGGCTTATAGATATTTATATCACTATATCAAGAAAATTTAGCCTTAACTAAAACAAATTAGATGAAAATTGTAAAAATATTCAACTTTTCATTAACAAATATGAAAGAAAGAACTATAGAGGTAATCATTCTATGCTACAAATACCTTTACAAGACATTAAAACCTAGCAAACTAAGCATATCAGCCTTTGTTTTGTTGTTATTTGACGTTTTTGATACGTTTGCCACATTTGCAAGGGCGTTTGCATGATTACTTTTTATATAGCAAATCATTTTGTGGCTACTACACATTATGTTGGGGTATCGAAAACAGTTTGTAAATCGGCTGGATGTATAAGGTGATGCTGTTTTTGTGTTCAAAATCTATTTTCCCACTATAAGTAAAGGCAAAATAAAAGAGTTACTTAAAATTTCTTTTTTACATTTGCTTAAATTACAATACATTTGGGGTATTCACAATGTGTGCTTTCATTTCTTATTGCCATAACGTTATAACTTTTTATTAGTTAGAAAAATGACAAAAACACAACTTTATGGCAATAAGAGATAATAGCACATCTTGAAAATGCCCTATATATTAATTTTATATTCTAATTACTACGAGACGAATCACAGATTAGAGTCTCTGGTAGGAAACCAACACACAAATCTCTCACAGCAGTCTAGTACACTACCCGCTAGACTACTGCGGCAGCCTACAATTACTTTGATCTTATTGTAACTTTTTAGATATTTGATTAGTCATGTAACTTAATGAGATAGAAAACAGAGCCTGTAACAGCTTTATTACTATATGACAAAATTGTTTGGGAAATACAACAGCTCTTACTACTTGAATCTTATGCTGAAATAAAAACTTATTTAGTGCATACAGATTTAAATTTTATGGTGATTTCACTAAGAAATTTTACAAATGGAAAATTGTATCGATGGAAAGCGAATGCTGAAAAATTATTGCTGGTCTGGTGTGTTCAAAACGCTTAAGAAGGCTAGTAATCAATTGTAAGCGTAGCATGCTAACTTAAACTATTTGTTTGTTTTTTAATTGTTACTTTGAGAACAAGTTTCAAAACTTTGCAGATATATTTTCGATTTTTTTTACATAAAATTGTCTTTAGCTATGCAAAAACAAATAGCTTTTCATGGAAAAACAAATTAAAATAATTCTTATGAAATTTGATATATTGCGAAAAAAATGCTAAACCTTTAAAAAAACTTAACCTAAGTTTTTAGAACATACCTGTTATGCTACATTCTAAAAATAATTTTTTTTAAACCGTCTATAATTGTATGGTACAAGAGGGTACTAAAGTACTACCAGTTATTCTAAAAGAGTTTTATTTTATTTAAAATAACTTAAAATTTTGTGAGTGTTTCAAAATCTTTAAAAACGATTTATGTACGTCCTTATCTTGGCCAACAACCCTCACTAGATCACTTTTTAAGTTCTTGCAAAATGTGTGTTGTTTGTAGCAGCCTGTAATTTGAATCATCAAATGCCATAATTTCCAACAATATTGTTCGATGATGTATGTGACGTTTTGGCCCCAGAATTTTAAAAAATCATTAAGAGACCTAAACAAATCTCTACGCGTTTATAAATTTTTATATTGGTATTTAAATATTAAAATTAAAAAGCAAAAAAATATAGTTTCTTCATAAGGTAAACTCTCATTAATTAATTTATAATTTTTGTTTTATTTTCGAAATCAATTCTTTACAAGCTTAACTAATACTTATTCAGAGAACTTATATCGAAATATTATTTGAATATCATTTACTAAAAAAATTAAGAGTAAAAAAAAGGAAAATGATTACATGATTATGAATAACATACATATACATAAATATATACAATTTATATTAAATTTAAGTGTAGTTTGTATATGAAATTGAGATGAGATGATATATATTTGAGAACAAAAATGAAACCATAAAAATATACTTGAAATTTAGTAGTACTTTTAGCATTTAATATATAATTAAAAAGAAAAAAAAAATAAGAAAAAAAAAGAAAACACACATAAAAGGTGTATTCATTTAAACTGCAAAATGCCTCATATACATACCTTTTAAACTCTTGAAAATGTATGAGTGTTTAAAGCCCATAATCATAAAAAATAAAAAACAAATTTTAAATATAAGTTATAATTTTTCAAATTTATTTCAATTTTTTATGAATATGCCGGTAGCAGTTTATGGGATAAATAAGGCATTTAGCAGATTAAACGAATACCTTTAATAAGAAAAGTGAAATTTATTAAAAGAATTACCAGAAAAAAAACAAAAGGAAACCCCTCCATCTTATAAAAATCATTAACTACTTAGAAACAAAACTATAAAAAATTATATATTTAATATGAAAAATAAAAATATTTAAAAGTATTGGCATTAGGCGTTTAAGTTTTATTTGAAACAAAAAAAAAAAAACATAATTAAGAAAAGTATAGAAACCACAATTAAAAAAAAAATCAATTTGAAGTAATTTTTTAAGTAAGACTTTTTAAAAGTTTTTAAATAGACTTCACAGTCTTTGGTTGGCTAACTAAAGTGCTTTAGCCAACGTTATATTGTTCACATCTCTTGTGTGGACCCAAATAAATTAAAGCCTTATAAACTAACTTCAAGTAAAAGCTATGTGATTCAGCAGACCAGTAACAGAATATTTAAAATTAAAAAGAAAAAACTCTATAAATTACAAATACAGAAAAAATGATGCCGAAAAATAAATAAATATTTAAATAACAACTTAAAGACAAAAAAATCTTATGAAAGCTCTTTATAGGGGTTGTTTTCTATCTTTCTTCTGAATGTTTTGAAAATAAATATATGATCGTAATACTTCTTAGTTGAATATAGAATTTTGGTTTCAAGCGTAGTGTTCAAAACTGAATTAGCCAATTTGTCTTTAAAAGTGATCTCACTTCCATACTTATATATAGAATATTGAAGAGCTTTCAATGCAAGAAAATAGCAAAATCCTGAATTTTGTAAGCATCACATACAGTAAGGAGTTAAAATGTTTTTTTTAGAGCTTTCACTTACTTATTACAATAAAGGGGATATAAATTTATAACTATGGGTACGTTCGGAAATGCATAAAGTTAGCAAACTGTTACAACACAATTAAAAATAGTGCACAACTTATGTGTACAATTTTAGGGTGACACTAGCATTTAATTGTTTAAAAAACTTTTACAATAAAAATTAAAATTAGCTTGATTTCAATCGCTAAATGTCAAGATGCAGTGCAGTGTTTCATTTCTGAAAGTATCTTATAGATGACATAGATTTATAAGGAATCTTTGGATCTCTTACAGATTTTTGTTTGATTACAATATAAAAATTAAAGCTATAAAAATCTTTTTTGCATAATATTAAAGGTTTTATTATTTACTAAATATATAACCTTGCAAGTAAAATTTTCAAATGTTGCTTGTCAGCTGATAACTTTCAACACAACTGATGTCCAGCTGTTGTCTAGGTAGGCTAACAATTTACAAAATATTTTTTTTAACAAATTTTTTAAAAAACAGTTTTCACGAACTTGAGTAAAACGACATAAATGAAAAATTTAGACCGACTTAAGAGCTTTTTGAAAACTTAAAATTGACCACGCTGATCACAGTGTATAACGTTACATTACTCAAAATTGTCTGCTGTTAGAAATATTACATGGAAATTTGTCAAACAAGCTCTTAACCAAAGAGTTTAAATTTTTGATGAACTCGACATCATGAATTTGGACTTAAAATTTGAGTATCTGTACTCTTCTTAAAAACGTTATTTTTTTGCATTTTGAAATATGAAATTGTAAATTTATTTTTATTATAAAATGAATTTAAAAGAAAACCATAAAATTTAAGATTTTATATAAAACTATTAAGAAAATATGAAAAATGCTACTGCAAGTAATTTCACATTTTTTTTGCATTATTTTCTAAGTCCTAAATAAAAACAAAAATTTTGTTTTCCTAAAAACAATTTTACAAATTGAATTCTTTGTTGCTAATTTACGGATTTCAAATATTTTATGTTTTCATTTACTATACTTATATAAACAATTAGAACTTTATGAGATTAAAACAACTATTTTAAATTCTCCCTTTTCATGTGTTATTTATATATTTTTTTTAATAATTTAAACCCTTTAAGTCATATCAAGTTTGCATTTAATGTTGAAGTTTATTTTCTTTTTTTTTTGTATTTAAATAATATTGAAATATTTTATTTTGTTTATCCGTAGCCATTTATTGATCTGTTTTATTATTTGAAGAATACATACTTACATGTTTGCTTGTATGTATTTCATGAAAACTACATAATTATACAATAAACAATCATAGTTAATCATATTTTTATATTTATACTTATAAATAAATAAGAAAAAACACATCCTTTTTTTAAGTTTATTCATTTAGAATTATAAGTATGTTTACATATTTTTTTTTTTTAAATAATGAATACAACTTAATAACAATAATAAAAAAATATGAATATTAAAAAATAAAAAAAAAAATTGCCAAAGATATATTTCATTATTTTGTTTTTATTGGGTTTAAAAAAATGTTTTTGAAAATTTCCAGAAAAAAGGCAAAAACATTTTCTTTAAATAAATGATGGGCACTGCCAGCCATCGGGATAGAAAGATCTTGTTTTTTAATACGTACGGAACGAAAATCTTACAGTTGGAGAAATTTCGCTAGACTTTAGTTAAATAAGTTTTTTTTCAAAAATTTAGCATTTTTATTTTTTTCCCATATTTTAAATTTCACAAAAGTTATTTTAACCCTTTACTGCCCCAGACTCTTTATCGTAAAAATTTTAAATTTTTTTATAGAATTTTTATCTTAGATCTCAAATCTTTTTATCTTGGATCTCAAAAAAGAAGTTTCATATTTCTGCCATACTGGGAAAGATATTGAATAGTCCTGGTACTTAGAAGTACCGTTGGGTAACTAGAACCTAGTTTTGCATTTTTTTAGAAACAAATTGAGATTATTATTAAACATTTTTTATTTTATTCCATGTCTTATATAAAAAAAATTAAATCATATTAGATATGTTAAAACTGCAATGTGTGTGCAAAGAAAAGTAAGAATGAATATATTTAGCTAATTAATACCATGGTATTCAGTAAAGAAAATTTTTTTGTCATTGCAACATAAAAAATCACCGCACATTTTGAATGTGGTTTAGACTAGATATTTCCAATCCTGCAATGCTTACATCTTCCTCGAGTTTCCACGAACTTAGGCTAGTGAACACCTAAGTTAACCAATCTTACTTCTGCTGTAACAGATTCCTTATTTCTTTTAGAGATTGTATTATTCGTTATAGGAATTCGTTTGTTAACAGAAAGTTTTATAAATGTCATAAGTCCTTGTGCAACTGATCGTCTATAGTCAAGCAAGGATGACTGTGTTTCCTGAACTGACAAAAGACAATATAAGAATTGACAAATGCTATCTCAACAAGAGCCCAGAATATTTTGTGTGACCAGAAAGAAAGTAGTTGATCTGCGCGTTCCACTCTACCCATGTAGGTATTATAATCTTTAACAACCACTGGGCAATTTACTTCATTCTGTTCCTCTTTATGATCTCGTCTACACACAGTTGTAGTCCCACTACCATAGAAGTTCGTTCTTAAGTAAAATCTTGTCAATCCATTTATAGTAACAAATACCAGTGTTAGATAATCTCAAATCCCAATCGCTTTTTTTCATTTTTTTATCAGGCTTTAAATTTTGAGGAGTAAATTTTCTATTCGGACGAATTGTGCCACAAGCTACCATTTTTTCGGTCTGTAGTTTTTCCAAAAGCGGTATAGAAACTAGGCCGTAACCCTGACACAAGGTTGTAATGGCCAATTATGTATGTATGTATGTATGGTATAGAAGTTAATTAGTTATCTAAGTAAATTATTTTATTTTTGCCCCATTCATTTTCTTCTTCAAATCTTTGATTCGAACTGCTGTTTTTTGGGATCAAAGTTTTACCATTGCCATGTAAACATTTCAGCATCATCTCAAACCTATTGCGACTCACAGTTCTGCTTACTATAGGTGTTGCCAAATCTTCGCTCGCAGCCCAATAGTTTTTCTAACTTGGAAGTATTTTATATAAATTTTTTTTATAACAAGTGCGTTTATTGACCAACGGTACTTACCAGTCCACGTTAAGAAAATAAACATAAATAACAAAATACTAATTATGTCAGTCTTAAAACAGTTTATATACTTATTAGACTATATATTTAACAATATAAAAACTTAAAATGCGCACTATTTCTATTTTATAAAAAGTTTTAATTGTACTAAAAATTCAAACTTCACAAGCACGTGTAAACGCTAGAACTATGCAAAAAAAACTAATTTTATTAGCAATATATTTCAAATGACTGAGAGATGCTTATTGTGATCGGTAGAAAATATGATACTTTCCCAAATTACAAAATTATATTGCAAAGTTATATCTGGGTAATAAGCAAACGATAGAAATATGTATCGGTACTTGTGAGTACCGTCGGGCGGTAAAGGGTTAATTTATTTTTTTCATGAAAAGCTATTTGTTTTTGAATCGAAAAAAAATCTGCAAAAGTTCGGAAAATTTTTTTTAAAATAACAATTAAAAAACAAAACGCACAACCATTTCATTTTCTTTGCATTTTGTACTCTTTAAATAAAAAACTGTATAAATAACTTAATTCAAGTTAGCATACTATGCTTCAAAATGCTACGAAAGCAGCAATAATTTTCCAGTATTCTTATGTGACTCTTTCCAACGATACAATTTTTCATTTGAAAAATTTCTTAGTGAAATTAAAAATAAAATTTAAATCTGTATGCAGAAAACTGTAGTCGCCGTGGTCTAGTAGTTAGTCTGTTGGCTTACTAGGCAAGAGCTCCGGGTTCAAATTCCAGCTCTGACATCTTAAAAAAAGAAATATGAAAAATTATTTCGCCTTATTCCAGTTGGCGACGTCGTTGTCGTCTGACGTCAATTTTGTAGCAGAATAAAGAAAAATAGTTTCTCTTGCCTTTATTACAAAAATGTCGTTATACGACGACGACATCGCCAATTGGAATACACGCCGGCCTATTATTTCGGGGACTACCTCTTAGCAGACTTCTGGCAAAAGCCCTGAGAGAAACTGATTGCTATGAAATAGTTTCTCAAGTTTGTCGTTCGGAATCAACTTTAAACTGAAGGTTCCGGCTCTCATGGATAAAAATAAAAATACACACAACATGAGTGCTGCGAGAAGCAAGGCCGTAACTCTAAAACAGGGTGGTAATGACCAATAATGTATGTAATGTATGCTAATTACATACGATACCCCACGTGCACTTTAGAAAATTTAACTCTTTTTTTTTTTTTTTTTTGCAAAAAGTAAAAATTAATGAGTCGATTATAGATGGGAACGCAACTGAATTAAAAATTCATATTCATTATATTATTCAGGTGGCATTTTGACATATAGGCAGCTACGAAAAAGTAAAAACGTTTGCGTTGATTTTTGTGGTGTTAATTTTTTCAAAATTAAAAAATTAACTTTAAATATCATAAGTTCAGTGGATCTATTTTTTGGTGATAACGAAGAAGAAATGAAGGTAGAATTACTGCCTGCACTGTAAGTATAGAAATGTATAGTTTGTTTAAAGTACGGATAGCTAATAATATACTTTTTTATGTGTATTTACATCTTATAGCTTTAAGGCACATATACCTCTTCCTAAAGTTGCTGTCACTTACTAGAGACTAGAGATTTTATACAAACACAGCACAAAAAATTGGTGCACTGCAATACCGCCAATTTTAAAAGGCTTTATACAGAAGGCGATATTCAGAAATCCCACGGCATCGATTTTAATTAGGGAATGGTTCAAACCACGTTGTCTGTAGTATAATTTTTTAAATGAAATTTAAAAATATACTTATTAAGCTTTAGGACTTAAAATACCACAAATATGCAGTTACTGTGTAGGTAACCACCATTTAACAACTAAGTTGCCAGCTTTTAGTTGGCACTTACTATTTGTAATACCAATTTGGCAAAGCAACTCAAGTTCGGTTACCACACATAATTAGATCCATAAAATTTTTGGAAACATTTACCCAATTCACAAAATGTTATATTGTTGTAGATTACACTTAAATGGCATTTCATTTTATGAACACCTTGTCGTAAATATTGTTGTAGATGTTATCCAGTGTTATCAAATTTCTTGAATAAAAAATTTAAAAAGAAGAAGAGAAGAAAAACATTTCAAACAATTTTTAAAATACATTTGAAAAATAAAAAAAATAAATGAAAAAAAAATAAATAAAAAAATAGTTTTCCAACTCTGGTGTATTGATACGACATTTCGAAAACATAGGAAAAATTGTCGTACATGTTGAAGTAGTTTTTGACATGGAAATTACCAACAACATTATGTACAATATAACATTTTGTGAATTGGGTAATTAAAAAAAGTCTCAAAGTAAACATATGTTTTACAATTTTTCGACAAACTGGACTTACTGTTGCTTTATCAGATGTATTGCTGACAATTTCGAAATTAGTTTTCTAAAAACGATTGATTGCAATGAATTTTTATAAAAATTTATACAAAAAAACTTATAGTTTTAAAAAACTAAAAAAATGGAAAATAATGTCGAAGTCGAAAATATACAGCCCAATTATAAAATAAACAAAAATTCCCCGGCAGTTCTTCCGCCTTACAATTTATATTGTATAATTGAATTTATACAGGAAAAATGAGAGGAGGAAAAAAAACTCCGGGGAATTTATATTCATAATTGGGTGGTTGGTGAACTCATTTATTAGATCGATTAAATTAGAAAAATTTAAGTAACCTTCAGATGAACTCATTTGCAAAAAAAAAAAAAAAAAAAAATAGCCCACATCAGAAAACCAATATGGTTTTCTAGGTCATTCTTTTTGAATTTTCAAAATCAATTGATCCAAAAGATATCACAATAGGCCCAACTTATTCCTTTACTTTTTGAAGAAAGTCGATCACTAAACTTCCCCTGTACCCTCAGAAAGTCGTTGTCATGAACCTACCAGCCGATTGCATTATTTTGTCTACTTCCCCTTCAGTCTATTGTTTAAATTATTCTTTTGTTCTTGGTGAATATTAATGCATTCTTGTTTCATCAACAGTTATGAAATGATGTGTTTTTTTTTTTAATTAAAATTAAAAAGTTTGTTTGAATGTAGTATGAAAGCTGAAATAACTTTTTTACATAACCAACAGAATTTATTAATGTCTCTTACCATAAAATTTATATAGAATTCATATATTTAAAAAAAAATCAGTTTTATTCCTTTGAAAACACTGCACATGTATGTTTTAGTAGCAATAATTTTATTTAACAAAACGCCCATAATTATTCAACCACAAATTGGTTTTTAAATTTAACCAAATCAAAGAAAAATTTCCATCACTATAGTGCACATCATCAGTTTATTACCATGACAGCCGGTTAAAAGAAAGTAAAAAAAAAACAAATCACAGATAAATATAACTTTTAAAAATAATTTGCTTTCTCAACAATAACTGGAGGTACAATTTTTTAGATTTTTCATTTTTACGTGAAATATGAAAACATTTTTTGGTTTTTAAACAATTTTTTAACTGCTTGTTTTTTTATGAAACTTTCAACTTTAGCCAATTGCAAAATGTATGATTCCAATTGTATTGAATTGTACTCTTCGTTTTGTTTGAGTTTGAGTTATATTTTTAAACTACTAACAGCAGCCTTAAAGCTACAAGTGGATGGTATTCACTTAAAATTGTAAAAAAATACAAAGTAAATATAAGCAATTTGGAAACGCTGTTCTAGCATTAAGTGATTTATAATCACTTGTGTAACCCAACTAACAAAGTTTGACGTCATCAACTGTCAAATAGTTTTTATCATGCAGATAAACAAAACTTCACACTGAAATATTGACTTATATATGTAAATTTTATCTATTTTTATATACAACTAGTCATAAAGCCTGTCCCTGCCAGGTGTAAACCCACACCCACCAACCACAGTCGGAAAATCAAAAATCTGGCTCCGTCTTGAACATGTGGAGCTAATGAGCTTTAAGTATGCATAATTTCAGCTTTCGGCAACGTCAGACGGCTACAAAAAGCTGTGAAAAGAAATTTGGACATACATCCGGACAAACAACGAAATTATATTTATATATAACAACGTAATTAAGTTACAATTATTGAAATATTTTTTAACCATGAATACCCATATTGTTGTTAAAGTTTATAAAGGAAATAACTTTTTTAATGAGCAACTGATTGGATATGAAAAAGTTTGTTTTAATTGGTTGTTATTAAACAACAAATATGTATGAACAACACATGCTTATAATGAATTTCATTATTAGGGGGGTATTTATTCTTTTATTTCATTGAAATAACAGGGAGAGCGAGAGAAGGACGAATTACATGTTGTCGACGATTAGGGTCGTTGAACTTATCGGCTCTTAGGTTACAGTCGGCAACTGTACATTCGATATGGTCAAAGTGTTTATTAACCTTGGCACCGCCAGTACCAGCAACAATGGTGTTAGTCTAGAAATCAATCGTAAGTGTCCATTAAATACATATCTCACAAGAATTAAAGCCAAGTGGCTGTTTTTTAGTCACATTTTTGGTGATGAAACCCATTTCTGGTTAAATGAAATGAAGACAATCATTGGTTCATATTTTTTTCGAAATAAGCAAGAAACTGTTATTACTGTGAAATGCCAAGCCAATCGAATTTTGTTTTAATCGACTAACCATCAACAATATTTGGTTCCAACAAGACAATGCAATTTGAGTTTAACAATCGTTTTATTCCAAAATATATTTGAAGTGGTCCTGTTCACTTGGCTTCTAATTAGTGCAATTTAACATCCATGGGTGGGTTACTTTTTATAGGTCTATGTTAAGTTATTAAATTGAGTTAAAAAGCCAGCATTAAAAGGCAATATTCAAGCCACCATTATTTACATTATTGGAAAAAATTTAGGTTGCAGCGGATATATGTTTGAAAATTATATATAAAAAATTACATACATTCATACATACATAATTGGCCATTACAACCCTGTGTCAGGGTTACGGCCTAGCTTTTCGCAGCACTCATGTTGTGTGTGTTAATTTTTATCCATGAGTACCTGTACCTACAGTTTAAAATCGACTCCGAACGACAGATGTGAGAAGCTTTTTCATGGCAATCAATTAATCCCAGAGCTTTGGCCAGAAGGCTGTGAGGTAGTCGCCGAAAGAAATAATTTATTCACATTTCTTTTTTTTCAAGATGTCAGAGCTGAAATTTGAACCCGGCGCTATCATCTTAGTAAGCCAACACACTAACCACTAGACCACAGCGACTACAACAGCAACAAAAATTTACTCCAACAATATTTCTATCTCATCTTTTGAAGTTCTTAAGCCCTTTAAACTAGGGTGTGATAATATAAAATAAAAATTTATCAACAATAGGACTGAAATTGTGTAAGGGATATAGGAAACCAATAAAAAAAGAAGAAATATTATTCGTGTTAATTAAATTTGCACTCTTTAAAAGTAGACTAACTGTCGTTAATAAAAAAAAAAACTGTACTATGTTTTGACAAAACATTTCTGCTTTCACTACATATTTTACTGCTTTTGATGTTGAAATTTCGGAAATCAAGTTGACTTTTATAAATAAAAAATTTTGGTTAATAAATATTGTTTTTTGTTTCTTTTAAATAAGTTGAAAGGAAAACACAAATGTTGTGTTTTTTTTAATAATCAGGTATGTTCTGAAAATCACTTTTTGTAGGAGTGATTTCAAATCACGAGAAAGGTGTTCTGAGCACAAATTTTTTTGAAATTTTGTGATATGAAATCGTCAGGTAAATTCTTGTCGATATTAAATCACTTGCCGTTTTAAACACTATTTTACTTACAATTGGGCGAAAAAAGTAAAACAAACATATAACATCATTTGTTCTTTATTTATTTTTACAAAAAAAAAAAAAATTATAATTTCATGCAGAAAAATTCTAAAATTTGCAAATTTTAAAACACATTACAATTTTCATAAAATTTTTTGATTTGTTTACATTTTTCACAATTTGCTTTTATTTTTCAAAACGATTTTTGGAGTTGCCAGATTTACAACATGTTATTTTATTTTATGTATAATTTGACCAAATTTGTCAATTAAATTAATTATTAAAAACTAAAATTTATAAAATTTGTTCATAAAAATTAATATAATGTAAAATAGTTTACATAGATTGGTTAATTTTTGAAATATAAATGTGCGATTTTAATGCAAATGCCAGCAATGAATCTGGCAGCTCTATAAACGACACAAAAGAGCTTAAAGTTTGTGGTTTAGAACAATGAAAAACACTTCTAAAAACAAAAAAGCTCGTGATTTTCAGAACACCTAAGAATTTCTTGCGTGATTTTAAACTTACATGTGATTTGAAATCACGTGATTTTCAGAACATGCCTGAATATTGCAAATAATAAACAATTTGTATTACGAAGAAAATCTGGGGTTTTATAAAATATGTTAATCAACATCAATGAATGACCTAAACTTGTATTACTATTCATACGAGGTAGTATTGCACACGTGTATGTGGAAACGTATTAAGTATTAAAGAAAAATACTAAATATAAGTGCTTATAACCCGTGTTTATGAACCACTCTAATATTATGTATTTGATAATATATCTACATAAACATCTATGCATATATATGTGTTTTACACACATATACCATAATTAATTACCAACTAAACGAGATAAAATGCTTAAGAATTTTTTTTTTATACATTTTTCCCTAAGAACCAACAAACAACAACTTTTCAAAAACTCAAAGTATTTCTTTTGCGGAATAACTATTGCAATTACTGAAAGCGCAATGCAAGTTTTAAAATTTTTTGTGGGTTTTTTTTAGCAAAATTAAATAGATGCAATTAACAAGAAAAAAAAAGTAATAGATTTTTTTTGAGAATCTCTTCATTAAATTATATAAAAGCGTTTGGAAATACAAAATTTCTTACTGCACTGACATTCTAATTTCTATAATTACTTACAGTTATATTTAACAATTAGTTTATATTTAATTTGATTTTCCATCTATCCAGCAGGTAATATCTGAAACATTTTTTCGCCGGAAGTTTTTCACTGTTATACAAAACGTGGTCAAAATAAAGCACCCTTTGCATCTTTTAGTATTAAATTATTCAGAGAAATTTTTTCTTATTTAAAGTGACTAACTGTTGTTAGTTAGAAGCACTCCGCTTAGTCTTATCTTATTTTCAGAAAAACACAGAGAAAAGAATATGTACCGCAAGCTTCTTAGAGCGTTGGATTCTCTAGGGACCATCTGAGGATTTTAAGGGACTCCTGACCAGGCACTGCAGACTCAATGAGCATTTTCAATAGTTTTTTTATTATTTGAGACCAATACTAAATGCTGTGCATTCAATTGGAATTTTTTTGGAAAAGACAGTACATATTTATTTTTCTTATATTATTATTAAGCGTCTTAGGATTGAAAATAAATTGCTGTGAATTGATCATTCAAACTCCAGTGTTATATCTTCACTCTTGAATGATCAACAGCAACTGCCTGATCGTTGCATGTTGATTGTGTGGTGAGTGCCTTCGCTAAGTAGCTTTTTAAAAGTTCTATGATGAGACAAATAAGTCATAAAAGCACATGCTGGGCACTTGACGCAAAGTAGATAGAGGCACCTTGGTCATTATCAAATATTCAATAGAGAACTGCCAATGATGGTACTGGCTGACATTTTGTGGTTCGTCATTACCATGAAACTGGGGGAGAAACTATAGAAACTCTAGTTAAGTTGAGAGCTGAAGATCTATTATCTTCTGGCCGAAGCATTTTTATTACTTATTCTGAGTAAAGTAGCATCTTTGCCTGTACGTGGTGGAAAAGCCTTAAAATAGACCCTGAGTTATGGGCCCATATAAATAGAAGATTCTCAAAAGAAATATAACCTGTAAAGCTCCTTAAATTAAACAAATAGTCCATTTTTACTTAAAATAAAATAATATACAGGTCAGAGAATAAGAGTGCTGTTTACAGACATCTTGTTAATAAGACAACAGAATATGGCCTGAATTTAAAAGAATTGTTTAAAAATTTACACATTTTCTGTATTTGAAATTTTAAAATAATTTATAAGTAAATAATTCCTGAAGACGCCACACTCAGGAGTAGCGAAATATCGATAATTAAATAAAAGATTTTTATTTAAAAATATACCTTGAGTTTGAGAATTTCTTTACATTAATTTACAATTTTATTAGAAAATTGTCTATTAATTGTGATTCTCATGTACTTGTGTGTGTGAAGATTATGAATTTGTAAAAATTCACTTGTATTTGTATGATTATTCGAAAAACTTATAATGAAATTTTGTAGCATTTAATTATTTTGTTTTTACAAAGAATAAATTTCATTCTTCCAATACTGCAATTCAATTATTTAGTCTTTTTTAAATGAAGTCTTACATATGAACGTCTGTATGTATGTGGTGGTTACTTTAAGTCCATAATTATTATTTGTATGCGATTGGCTACTGCATACGCATTTCAATTATTAAGAGTAGGTCTTCATTAATTTTTATCTTCACCCATAATAATTATAATATGTTTTATTCTTTGTGTATGTGATGACATCTTGATTAATATGTGATAAATAATAAAGTAAACAAGTTAGGAATAAAAACTTTGAATCATATATCGTCGTGCGGGAGTTTTTGTGCTCTTTCCGCCATTTTATATATCTCCAGTTTATGATGCCACTTAAGGTTTTTAACACCAAAATTTTTAAAATCTGCAATCCGTTTTGGGCTATTTATGTCCAAAACTGGACGAGATATCCGAAAACAGATTGCAGACTTGAAAAATTCGGGGTCGAAAACATAAAGTGGCATCATTAACTCGAGATATATAAATAATATAAAATGGCGTTTAGATCACATAAACTCCCGCATTACTATATTTAAAATTTGACAAATAATGTGGTCTAGTGGTTAGTGTGTTGGCTTACTAAGACATGGGCCCTGGGTTCGACTCCAGGCTCTGACATCTTCAAAAAAAGAAATATGAAAAAAATATTTCTTTCGGCAACTACCTCTCAGAAGACTTCTGACAAAATCTTTGAGAGTAATTGATTGCCATGAAAAAGCTTCTCAAATCTATCGTTCGGAGTCGACTTTAAACTGCTGGTTCCGGCACTCATGGATAAAGATTAACACACACAACATGAATGCTGCCAGAAGCTAGGTTGTAACTCTGAAACAGGGTTGTAATGGCCAGTATGTAGGTATGTAAGTGTAAAAGCCTGCAAAATTACTCACTAAACAATTAAAAAATTAGCCCTGTTTATTATAATTTTTATCGTTATTTAGTAGTTCACCCAAAGTTAGACACTGCAACCCTAAGAACCATTTGTGTTCTACTGGAATCAAGAATGATGAACCATAGATTATCTTTACTTAAATATCAGTGCTAAAATAATCATTAGTTACAATTATCTATTTATGTAATCTAATCTACTCTGCATAATATATGTTGTATCAGTTATTATATTTCACACTGTGTGTTTCATATACAATAATGTTGTCAATTTGATGAAACTGAAATTCGATAGACTCATTAAGTATAATTATGGCTTCTGTTCGATCTTTAATTATTGAAAAGGGGTAAAATGTTTACAATACATAGAGCCAGTTTGTATAACAAATAATATATGTAATTAAGATACAGTTGTATAAGTATATGCGTATATATGTATGTATGTAGTGCAGTATGTATGTTTTTTGTAGCTGAATTGTTTACTATTTCATTAAAATTGTCCTCTGCGGCACAATACTTTCAATACAGTACTATTTCAGTTGTGCTGTATTATTTTAAAAAATAAATGCCAGTACTCAAAATAATAATAATACAACAAAATAATGCCAGTACTCAAGGTATCTACTTAGTCCTTCATAGTTTTAATTTTTTAAGGGATATCACAATTACGCATATGCCTCCCAAGATATGGTTTATTTTATACAACCGAACGAGTTCTAATAAAAAAATTATTGATTAATTTATTAATTCATTTTTGACTGTAGAGTTAAAACTTCTGCAGCACTGTCTGATCTATACCACATACATACATACATACATAGTTGGCCATTACAACTCTATGTCAGGGTTACGGCCTAGCTTCTCGCAGCACTCATGTTGTGTGTGTTAATTTTTATCCATGAGTACCTGTACCTACAGTTTAAAATCGACTCCGAACGACAGATGTGAGAAGCTTTTTCATGGCAATCAATTACTCCCAGAGCTTTTGCCAGAAGACTGCTGAGAGGTAGTCGCCGAAAGAAATAATTTTTTCATATTTTTTCTTTTTTCAAGATGTCAGAGCTGAGATTTGAACCTAGCGCTATCGTCTTAGTAAGCCAACACACTAACCACTAGACCACGGCTACTACTATACATCTATACCACATACACTATAATTTTTCCAAAGCTGTAACAAATATTACCATAAACTCAATATACCCCTTTTGTTTATTGAGCAAAGGGTAGAGTAAATAAATGGAAAAC
This sequence comes from Metopia argyrocephala, assembly GCA_963576795.1. NCBI lineage: Eukaryota > Metazoa > Arthropoda > Insecta > Diptera > Sarcophagidae > Metopia > Metopia argyrocephala. The sequence goes on along the minus strand of OY756208.1, from coordinate 203,170,996 downwards.
AATAATAATTAAAACCTATTGTATGATTTCCTTTTATTCATTATTAGTCTTATATTCAAACTTGGTTTGTTGACGAAAAGAAACGAAAAATAAAAAAAAGCAAAGATATCCAGGAAAGATATTGAAGTAGAAAATATTTTCCACTTGTCAACAAAACCAAGGATATTTATATATATTTTTCTCTTTTAATAAAAAAAAATTTCTTTTTTTGATAAATTATTTAAACAAAAAAATGCTTTATATTTAATGTTAATAAATTAAATGACACGTAAATAAACCGCCTGTTTTATCTTTTATCTATTAAATAAAAATCTCAATTTATTTTTATTTCTTTTGTGTATTTCTTGTTTGAATTTAAATAAATCTACATAAACATTTCTTTTTAATTGTCTTTTCAAACAATTAGATCAACTACCATAACGTTTAGTTTACTTGTGACCCAGTAAATATGTGAGTTCCATAATTTATAAACACATCATTGCGTCAAGTTTTACAAACAATCCTTAAAAAAGAAAGAGCATGATATACAAAAAAAAAAAAAGGAAGGACATTTACAAACCATTTTGAAAATGTTTTAAATTGACGTTAAATATTGTAACCGTTTTATATACGAAGTGGTTTTAAGTGGACTCAAATCAATGGGGAATATGAAAAAGCCAACGCCATTATTGTATGAGACAATGACTGTTAAACAAAAACAACACAAAAAGAATACGTAATAAAATAAATATTAAATGAAAAGAATTATACAGAAGCAAGCGTAGGCGAACTTTCTTAAAAAAGGGGGAAAATTCTTTTGTTTAATAACAGAAGCAAAAAATAAAGACAAAAATAAAAATATTCTTTCAAAAATATTAAAACAACATAATTATTATCAGCCATCTCAAAATTTTAAATTTAGGTGGAGGCAACTTCATGCACCCTACACGTGAACAATTTAAAAGCAATTGTAAACAATTCTGCAGAAATATTTTTTTGCGCAGCCATTACCATAAAAGATCGAAGATTATTGTTGTGCCTTCTGGAGTTTCTCAAGGTAGTCATTGGCTACCTTTATTGTTCCCTTTGTATAATAAAGACTGACCATTTTGCATCATGTATGTGTATAGAGGAGGTGAAGCTTTTCCTTTATGTCAACTGTTCTGGAAATAGCGGTTTAAAAAATTTTTATCATAAGAGCGATACTAATTTAATAGACCATAAATTGAAGAAATTTAAATTCTTGAAATTTTACACGGGTAGTTCAAATATCAGAGCAAGACGAAGTACATGTTGTCGAAGAGTAGGAACGTTGAACGTATCGGCTCCCAGGTTACAGCCACCAACTATGCATCTTGGCAACGCCATTACCAGCAAGTATGATGTCAATCTAGAGATCAAGTGAAGAATCACACTGGCCATCCGGTGCTTCTACGGTCTCCGTAGGCAGTTTAGTAATAGAGACCTCTCTCGTGCGACAAAATTAACACCCTACATGTCGTTTATTCTTCCGGTGCTTCTCTATGGTGCAGAAGCATGGACGCTGTTTTGTGCCGATGCAGTGGTAGTGGGAGTGTTCCAGAGAAAAGTTCTTTGTAATATCTTTGGTTCTTTAAGGCATGGCGATGAGCTTCGCATTAGAATCAACCATGAGCTGTATGAGTTCCTCGACAATGTAGGCGTTGTCCAGCGTATTAACAACCAGCGGCTACGCTGGCTCGACCATATTGTTCGGATGGAAGAATCTGCTACAGAGAGGAAACTTCTCGATGCGAAGGTCACTGGGCGTCGGCGTAGAGGGCGACCCTGTTTACGTTGGAAGGACCACGTTGATGAAGCCCTGTCATCGATTGGTGTGGCCAACTAAGGAAGGCGCGCTAAACAGCAGCGTCAGGAGACTAATGCTGAAGCAGGCCGAAACCCGTTAACGGGTTGTTATGGCCAGATAAGTAAGTAAGTGAGTAAATAAGTTCAATTATCAACATTTATATGATTGGTACTTATTGCGTAGGAAGAATTGATACATTTCTTAATCTGGTAGTATTATAAGTACTTGATGTAAAATTAATATTTAACTCACAAGTCTCTCAAATTGCAATAAGGCGAAAGGAGTTGTGGGTTTAATTAAACGCTTCCGCAACGGATTCAATGACCCATATGTTGTAAAACAATTCAACTCTTCTATGCTGAGACCAATTCTAAAGTATGCATCAGTCGATTTGAACCCTCAATATGATATTCATATAACTAAAATTGCATCCGTCGAGAAAGAATTCATCATTTTGCACTTAATAACTACCGAAACTTAAAAACAAAAGAACTTTAGTGAACTTTTTTTTCGTGAATAATTTGTTAGGAGGTTTTATTGGTTCTGCGACCCTTCTAAATAAGTAATTTGGTAATAATAGTTCCAAATCGCTGAACAAGATACTATGGTCCCTTTTAATTGCAATATATTCTGGTAAGATAATAGCTAAACCTATATAAAAAAAGATTCTCACCACTCACATTCAACATCCAGATGGGGCAATTGCTGTTGATCATTCACAGGTGAAGGTATAACAATGGCCTTTGAGTGATCAAATTGACAGCAATTTGTCCTATTGACACAAGGCGCTTAACATTTTCACATCTATCTATCTATATCTATATATGCAACATTCCAATACAATGCACTGCATTTAGTAGGGGTATACCCCTGAGTATTGGTCTTACAGCCAGGCCCACGATATCGAATCGTGTAGTTTTAAGCGACAAACAGCTGATTTGCGGCACACTAATTTTTGTGCCGCCAAAAATAAATGTGATTGGTAACACAAAATTTGTTTACACACATATACATAAATAAACAAAATGGGAAAAAGTTTGTTTACTACATTTCTGTCAAGTTAAACTAGCACACGGTTGCATTTTTTACTGTACAATTTAAGCATTTCAGCGCTTTTTTAGTGTATATTCGTGATTATTTTTTGATATGTAGATATGGCAGCTTTGTTGTTTATTTGCATTATGTTGGTAACGTAAAGCAAAGCGAACGATAAAGTGACAATTAGTGGGCCGCAGTTTAGATTCACAGTGAGTGACTGAGTTTCTTTCGCTTAAGTTTTCTTTCGATATCGTGGGCCTGGCTGTTAAATAAAAAAAATTATGCTTATTTGGACCCGCTTAAAAAGAGTGTGTGAATTTCAACTTCCATTTCCTTTTAATTGACGACCCTTTGGATTAAGCCAAAATAAGAAGACGCTTAATTGAATTTGTGAATTATATGCGTTTAGTATTTAATTATTCTTAAAATAAAAATTTTGTAAAAAACTGTAGGAAATTATTTCACAGATTGAGTAATAAATAAATAAGAAATAAGTTTTAGGCAATTTAATTTTTTTCTTAATTGAAAATCATTCCTAAAATTGTTAAATGTTTCTTCGTATCAATTTATTAGATTAGACACTACGTCTTAATTTGTACGAAAAAAAAAAAACACCAAACGCTCTCATCTGTAACTGTTAGTAATTTACATAATTTCATAAATTGTCAACAACAACTAAACAACTTGATTATCAATCGTTATAGAAATAGTCTTTCCTTTAATGAAAAAATTAATAATAAAAAAATTATTTATTAATTGACTCAATAATTCCTTTGATTAAAATGTCAATTCTTTTAATGTTAAAATAAAAATATATATCAATTAAATGGAATGTGTTGTTTTCGTAACTGAGATCTGCCTTCTTTTTTGTTTGTGCCATATATCATTTTCAGTTTAAATAACATTTTTTTCCAATTAAACAAAATCTTTTTCAAAATACTCGTAAGCCAAACTTTATTAAAATAGAGTTAAATTTTTTTTAAAATTAAATTAAAACATTTTTAGAATTGTTGGTGTACGATAATGTGCTGACTTTATTTGCTTCAATAAATAATGCTGGTGTTGTTAACTGCAAAATATAAAACATATGGAGAAAATTTACCTTAAACTTATTCAAAGGTTTAAATTCTGCATTAGTTTTGATTATAATTTATTTTGTATAATATTTATACGTTTTCACAGAAGTGAGTGAGTGTACGATTAAAAATGTTATATTGATTTTTTTTCATTTCTTATTTTATTTATTTTTTTTTTTTGCTATTAAGCATAGTTATATGCACATACATATTTATAGTATTTCTTGGAAAATAATTAAATTTTTTTCTTTCTTCTAATAACAGTTTATAGGAGCGAGTATAGTGTGTGCCTTATCGTAAGAAAATATCAATAAATTTTATTCAACTTTAAGAATAATAAACAATTTGTTCATTCACACGTTCCTCTTTCATTTCATTTTATTTGTTTTGTTGCTTGACATTGTCAATGTGGCGTTAGGAATTCTTTAATTGTTTCCTTTCTATTACTTTCAATAGTTTTTGCTTTCTGTTGGTGTTTTCTGTCCTTTAAAGGTAATGTTTTCATTTTTATTTATTTGTTTGCTCGGCATGTGATAAATTAAGATTTATGCCATTAAGAACCTTCAGTCTTTTACATTTGTTTTACATACCCATGATACGAGTATTAAAAACTAACGATATATAAGAACTAATCTAAGAGTTTGAACATTGAAGGTTTTTTCTCTTTCTTTTTTATCGGCACACTTTTTAAAGATTTTCGTTATTCAGGTGGCTAAACAGCATGACGAGCAAAATCAATGGTGTTCAAGAGACAATATAAATGTTTAGCAACACCAAAAGAAGAATATATGGAATATAGAGATTTTAAAACTCTAAATTCAAATGCGTTGTAATTTTTTTTTTGTCAAGCTCAAATTTCTGGGCTTGACTAATACTGACTACTTACTGCGAAAACTTTTATACAGATTTTTAAAAATAATTGAAATTATATAAAAGGCGGCCACCAAAAAAACAAGAATTAGAAACAAATTAGCATTTTAGCCTTTTTTAAATAACTCCTTGCAAGTAAAAAATATCTGACAAAAATAATTTACAAATTTGTTTTATCCTATATTTCGACCTGAGGCCTTATTTTGTAACTTTCCTAAGCTAAAACTCTATCGCTAAAAAATTTTAAACTTGATTTAGGGCTTTTTGCCTACGAATAGAATTCTTGAACGCTTATTGTAATCAAAAAACTTCATGCCTATTACCTCTAAACTTTTTAATTTTATATATTCTAACGCCTAGCCTGTTTCAAAAACCCAAAATTTTAGCATTTTAGCTTAAGAGAATTACAGAATAAGGCCCCTGATAAAGATTCATTAAAAAATTTCCTTGTCAGACATACTTAGAACAGATTTCAATAAATTTAAGAATCCGACGGCCGTTATAGATAAATCAAGAACACAAAAATTTGGAAAAAACATAGCGGTTACAACGAATGGTTTAAAAATGTTATCGGGCATTTTTGACTGATGTGGCAGTTAGAGTGTTATAGCGAAAATTTTGTTTAATTGTAGCATATCATTAGTTGAGCTTGATAAACTTTAATTTACTTATGCACATATATTTTTTCAGTTTTTTTGTCGTTTAATTCGTTTTGTAATTATTATTTGTAATGTTTTTCATAGAATTTTGCAATAATATTTTGTTGCTTTTTCTTTAAAATTTGTGTGAGATTATTATACTTAAATATGTATGTATATGTACTTCTTTTAATAGCAAGAGAGAAAAAAAGATCTTGAAATCTTGCTAAACTTAATTTTTTTAAAGACACACTAAGAGACCCGGCTATGCTCGAATTTGATTAAAAAGTTTCATAAAAATGCTGGCTGGGTTAATATTTTAAAGGTTTATTTAATTGAAAAAACAATTAGTTTTCTATTAAATTTAAAACATAAACGTAACGTAAATAAAACTCTTCGAATTCGAAAAATGAAAAGCCCGCTATTACAAGCTGCCTGCTCTTAGCTAGGGTTAGGATGTTATAAGATAGATAATTTGTTTTGTATTTTTGTATTTTATTTTATTTTGGAACCTTCTACAACAAAACTTAAGTAGTAGAAGCATACAATTAGTTATTTTTACACGTATAATAAGAAATTATGGGCACATTGGTGGAATAAAAATATATAATAATTAACTTAAAACAAGTATAACAATAGAAATTTTTCGACACACTTCAAGCAAAAGTGAAGTGTCTCTTGTCTCTTAACCAAAATATTTAAATAATTTTTGGTTTTCTCCTATTAAAGCATATTGAACAAATACAGAGACCTGTAGAATAAGCAACATACAAATTTAAGACAGATTCTTCTGGCCCACAGGGTGTATTTCTACTTATTTCATATTATTTATTTATTTCATTTAATTTTCATTACTAATATTAAAAAAAAACATTCTTCAAAAACTATGTACTCTAATGGAAAATGTTACAAAATTTTAATAAAACTTATTATTTGGCCAAAACGATTGTTAATTTGCCATAAAAAAATAAAAAAACGGAAAGAGAAACAGCACCAGATTTCATTGGAATCAATGCTATATCATAACATATCTTAACAGATTTTGAATTTTGTTTTAAAGTTTTCGCATTAAACTTAAGAAAAGGAATTAAAAACTAACAGAATTACTACAAAATACACGCAAAGTTATGATTTTGCTCGTAAATATGCATATACGTAGCTATACGTACATATATAAATATTTCATGTTAATGGAAATAATTTTTTCAATATTGAATTTACTTTAAGAGTGAAATCTAAATAAATTTACACAAATTGACAGACACACAAGTATTATTAAGAATTTCATTACACAAACATAATGTAAAAACGATTGAAATTTGAACTAGATGAACATATACATACACTTGAGAATATATGAATTTCCCCAAAGGTAAATGTCAAAAGGTTTTCTCATTGGACTCCTACTAACGTCTTTTTTTAAGATCTAATACACATTCTCTTAGTTTTTTTTTAAATTGTGTAACCATTTTGAAATATTTTAAGATAAAAATTTACTTTCGAAATGAACTCATGTAGCTTGTAGCTAGAGCTGGCAAATGGACTTTTGGCTTGATTGTACAGTTTTTGCTATATTGTAACATAATGTTACTGATTAAAAATCTTTGCAGTGCATTAAAAAGTTTTCAATAATATCAGTTTTTTTTTTCTATTACTCCTAGAAAGTTTTGTATTTAAGAGCGGATTATTAATAAAACTTTTTTTTTTTCAATACAATAATTAATAACAATGTTGTCTAATTAAAATCTGCACTCAATAAAGCTTAAAGAAAAAGGAAAACAAGACAATAAAATGAAAGCAGTAAAGATTAATAAAAAAAAGTTAAAAGACTATTATAATAACAAGACGCAGAATAAAAAATTACAACTTATTCAATCTGTTTTTAAATAAATTTACCTATGCTTAAAGCTTATTTTTTTCAGTTTAAGCTCTAAACTCAGAATCTTCATTATAATAAAAAAATCATTTAGGAAATCCATTAAATTTTAAAAAAATCTCGTGGTTAGAGCGCGTGCACAGAAGCCAAAACGACCGAAGTTCAAATCCCAGCGAAGGAGAAAAAAATTAAAGAATAAATTTTGCGATTTTTCAAAAACTATAATTTAAAAAATAAGATGTCCCCCCCCCCCCCCTCCATGAAGTCCATCTTCACGAAATTACTCCCTAACAATTTCCAGTCTATTTCAGGAATGATCCGGAGTACAGCGCAACCATCTGGGAAGATAACAGCTAACCTACATAAAAGATGCTCACTGTTGCCAAAAGATGATGGTACAACATTGGCCCTTGAGTAATCAAATTGACAGCAATTTATCCCATTGACATAAGGCGCTTAATATCTTTCTATCTTTTTCTATGTATATATTTAACATTCTTATTTAATGTACCGCATTTAGTAGGGGTTTAACCCTGAGTATTGGTCCTTAATAAAAAAACTAATAACTTTCATTACAGTTAATGCTTTTTTTTCTAAAAATATTTTGGAAATATATTTCAAATTTTAAAAACGTTTTCAGTTGGCTTTGGAAAAGGAGAAATTACCAATTATTGTAACAATCATCGTAAGTATAATATTGTAACACAAGTAACAAAAGTAATTTAAGTAATTCATAGTAATTAATATTTATTTACCATTCTTTTTGGTAAGTTGCGAATGGTTCTGGTAGAGTTTTTGAAAATTTTTGATAGGAATAAATTTAGTTTTGGGGCAAAGCTATTAGTGCGTTTCAGAGACTGATTGTACTTCTTTGATTAAATCCTCTGCCAAAATAGTCGATATTTTAATGAATAATTATAAAGATGCAAGGACTGCTCAATAATTAAAAAAAGATATTTTAAAAATATACTCGTTTTTTCCTCTTAATCCTCTTGTAAATAAATATTGTAAGAAGTTGGTAAGCTGTTGTATATCCTTATAATTTTTTGCAAAAACAAAAAAAAATATTCCTTTAAAGAAATATTTTTAATATTTTAAAAAATGTTTTTTTAATCTCAATTCGCAAGTTGTTCCCTTTACTTGTGTTATTATTATTGAGCATTAATTTAATCCGATTTAATGAAACCGTTGGCTTTCTCCTTCTGCTTTTCATTTCTTGTTTGTTTATTTGCATCAGATTTGTTTTCCGCTAAAGAGCTGAAACCATTAATGCATTCCCCTGAAAAAAGTTAAGAAATGTTGCAGAAAACTGGTGAAGTTGTAAAGAAAATTTTATTTGTAACTTTTGTTGTAGTTTTTTTTTGTTGCATTAAAGTACTTTTGTATATTAAATCTCTTATTTTCCCTTAGGGCTCCTATATACATATATAGGTATATTTGTACTGAAGATTATACACCAATACCCCAGTTTGCGTCGCTATTTGGGACTGAAAAAATGAGACGCAAACTGAAACGACGCAAACTGAAGCAGAATTTTCAATTGTTTACGTATTTGATTTTCGCTCAGTCAATACAGGTTTTAAACATTTTAGCTTAGAAAATGGGTTTTTCAATCAATATATTTTCTTATTATTTTTTGAATAACAGATTTTATAATTCGAAACTAATAACTACGCTTAACATGTAAACAACGCACACCTGCAAATTTGTTCTCTACTAAACGGGGAATCCCCTTTTTTGCTTTAACTTTGTAAAAACATTTTCATATCAACCACGCAAATCGAAGCATTTACGACACAACTTCGAAGCCATGCAACGCAAACTGAAACAAAAACGACTCAACATTGAAATTCCAGAATTTTAAAAAAAGACGCAACTTCGAAGCGACGCAAACTGAAGCGACGCAAATCGGGGTATTAGTGTAATAAAAATTATTCAAGTATGTTTTTATTTGGAGAACTAAAAGTACCATGTAATGTATGTGTAAAAGTAAAATTGCTCAGGCTTCAAATTACTTATAAAATTCATTATGTGATACTGATCGATCGGCAGTTTAACTGAATGATTTAAACATTTGTTGCAGATATGTTTGAATATGATGAATCCAATTGTGTACAAGCATCTGTCTCCCCCGGGGGTACAGTAAATGGCTTCTGGTGATTACTTCAGACCAGGGGTCTGCACTCACCGAGGAATATTGCGTTCACCTAGCTCTGGGTGGCCTGGCGCTCGCTATAGGCAGAGATGTTGGTAATTTATCACTGACCAGAGAAATCTATCTAATCTGGTACTACGGGCATCAGGAAGCTCCCGGTTATGCCTTTGCTCCCCTGTCATTTTGGGAGTGAGTCAAATCGGCCTAATGGTTTGCGGCCCTCGTAGTGGTTGTGTTATATGCTGGGTAGTAGTTTTCACCTCCTCAACAAGAAGGGTTACTACTATCTAGGAAATAGAGGTGGAAAAATTGTTAACTCAGTGTTATGGGCTTTCCTCTTCGCGACGTGTCCTCGTGCATGATTGAGATTGGATGTCACCGGCTCTGGGTGGCGGTGGCTGAACGGATGTATTCAACTTCCGCCCAGACAACGGGCGGCATGTGATATGTCTGCGGACTGTGCGCATGTAAAACCCTCTACTAATTGGGCTATATTTTCTTCTCAAAATCTTTTAACAAGAATATTTATAGAAATATAAAAAAAATACATTTAGATCAGAACATTAATAATAGTAGATCAAAACGTTTACTGAATATTTTAGTTTCAAGCTTTTATAGGAAAAGCTTGTAATTGTTGGAGCGTTTAAAAAAATCAAAATTTTCTCACCAATTTTCCTATTTTTTTTTGCTAAAGTTAATACGATTTCAGCATCTTTCAGTACTATTCTGTGAAACAAAAAGTACTTTTCGCTACAGAGTACCTTAGATTCAGATATGCTCAATAAATACTTTCACTCTTTGCTTTTCTGCTTTTAATTTGTAGTGTATTTGCTTGATTTTCTGTCGTTTTTTTTTTCAATTTACCATAATTATCTGTTTTTAAGTGGCAACGGAAGAGTAACAATCATTTTAATTAGGGATTTATTAACACTACAAAAAGAAGAACAAGAAGAAAAAAATAATAATATGAAATAAAAGAAAAAACAACAGGACATAGAGAAAAATAATATATATTCTATATGAGATTAAATATATGTATGTATGTAGTATATGCATACCTTTACATACAAAATATGAATGAAACGCACTGTTGAAGCAAAAGAAAAATACAATTTAATGACAAATAATTAAAAAGAAAATACATGAGATTTTTTAATTGTGTTCGACATACAAAGATTTCTTTACGTTTCTGTTTAAATAGTTGTTAAATTGGAAAAATTTTCGAGATAATTTACTCATAGCGTTTTTTTTTTATATTTCAGAAATTATGATGATTTGAAATAAATAAAAAGATTGGAGTGTGTCACTTGCAAAAAACCGACATTGCTAACTTTTTGATTTATGATGTATAAATATGGACAACAAAGCATTTTTTTAAACAAATTTCAAAGCTTTCACTGCAAGCGTTCTCAGGATATAGGAGATTAAAATTTTGTCTGTATGGGAGGTGCCCAGCGTGATTCAGGCTGATTCAGACAAAATTCAGAAACTTTAGATACCACATCCAGGTACAATTTTGAAAATTAAAAAAAAAAACACATTGTGGCTCTTCAGCGACACTATCGCGAATAGCAGCAATTTTTTGTTCCGTATGAGCATGAAATGGTATTTTCAAGTCGCCTACGGACCCAGTTTGCTCAAATGTCTGCACGATTTTTCTGATTGTACATACATTTGGATGATTAAATTGACCGAAAAAATCACGAAGTGCACGATATGCATATTATTTTATTTAAGACCAACACTCAGGGGTAAACTCCTACTCATGCAGAGCATTGTATTGGAATGTGAAGATGCTTGACAGATAGAGATTTTTTTGTGGATATTTGTTTTTTATGCGTCTTTTTTGTTGATGGAACAAATGCTCTCAATTTGACCACTCAAGGTCCAGTGTTATACCTTCACCCTTGAATGATCACACACAGCAATTGCCTCATCTGTCGGTGGATGTTGAAAGTGAATAGTGTGAGTCTTCAGTAGATTAGCTGTTATTTCCGGATGGGTGGCGTTGTACTCCTGCTCATTGGTTTCTGGTGGAATTGATTGGAAATGTTAGGGAGCGGTTTCTTGCAGATGGACTTCTTGGATTTGAATGCCCATTTTCATAATAAGCCTGAATAACTTTAACGCGTTGCTCGATTTTGTAGCTTTCCATGGTTAAAATTGAGTTAGTCTGAAATTGAGAAATGTCAAATAGAATGCAGCAAAAACCTTGACGCTTAAGTGTGGTTCACATTCAACTTTGGAACTTAAAACTTAACCACCATATATAAAAATTTCTGCAATTTATTGAAAATAAAACAAGTTTTAGAAACAAAAATGTTGTATTACTATATGACAATATATAGATTATTCGGGTATATCCTGCAAAACCGAAAGCAAGGTATTGATATGATTTTTTATTCACTCGCCTAATAACCATTTAAATAACCACTTTGATTATCAAAATTTTAAAATAATTTAAGCCATTTGAAGAAATACTCGATTTCGTTTTACAGAATATACCCGAATATTTTTTTTTTAATTTCCAGATTCAATTTGTTTTTACTTTGAATGATTTTTACAGTGGCATTGCCATGGAACTTTGGTATGGAATTCAATAAAACCAAAAATAATTTCGTGCGTGATTGCTGGTCTCTTTTTAACAAGAATTTGTTATGATTTTTAAAAATAGCCTGGGGAAACATTTATTTGTTGTCGCGGAAAAGGAACAGAAATAATATCAAACGAAATTTAAAAAGAAATAAATATTTGATAAAGAAAAAATACATTTTTTTTATTGAATTTTTCACACAACAGAACAACATGAATGCTTGTAATGGAAAATATTTGGTAATGCATTTACAAAGAGATCCACATGATTTATACGATTCATTTTTTATTAAAAAAATATTTGATATGACTGCTAGAAAATCAAATGAGCAACATTTAATCTGCAGATTATTGTTTGAGGTAATATTTAATGATTATCAAAAAAAAAAAAAAAAAAAAAAAAAAAAAAAAAAAATAAAAAAAATCACTGACTACTTAAATATTTCTGAACATTGCAATTTACGATTCAAATAAATTGTTGTTATGAACGGCTTACGTTTGGTGAAAAAACTATATAATACAATTTTTTTTTGCTTGTCATTTGTACTGCCTTTAAAAAAATCTCGAGAAGTTATTTGTGTCAAATTACGGGTATACTATATTGTAATTACAAACCGATTTTAACTTCTAGAGATCATTTGGAAAGCTTACCAGTTACTATCAATTTTTCAGTTTACTAAGTTGGAGGCAGTATAATTAAAATAATTAAAAAAATAGAATAATTTCGGTTTACAGAAAATAGATTTTTTAAATGAAAACTAAAAATCGAGTCCTATGGAAATGCACTAAAACGGTTCTTTTCTGGCTTTGTCAAGAAATTTTCCCATAATTTCTTGGCTCAACAGAATAGAATCAAATGAGTTTTTCATTTTGTATAAAGACAAATAAAATTAAAACTAAAGAATATGAATTAAAGGATTTTAATTGGTTGAAAATTGCAAAAATTTATATTCACTATACTTAAAAATATTCACATCGGGAAATTGCCAGATAATGAATATGGTATTGAATTAAAAAAAATTCGCAGGATGTACTCAAATTCAGCAATTTTCGAATAATTTTTGAGGTATTCCATAAAAGTCTGCACAGCAGTATTTTATACGGCTCCAGTGCGCTTTGCCTAGAGGCGGTTGCCCAGCCTTACTTATCGTAACCCACTTACACAGCGCTAACACCCCTGGATAAGTGAAAAACTCTCTGTATTATCTCAAATTCCACCAAATCCACATATAAAATCAAGCATTTAACAGGACCTAGTTAACGATTCCAAAACTAAAGAAAAAACCTGAACGAAATACAACTAGTCAACAACAAAACCTTCCAGTTGCCAATAATCATATAGCATGGGATATTCAATAACATTTTAGTGATAATAATTGACGAACAGTAATTTTTTCTAATCAAATGGCTTCACGTTTTATTTTCACGACATCTGTACACACGAAAGATATCTAAGCCGACATCGTGAGTGAGCCTTATGGTATGGCCTGCTGTTTTAAACCCAGTAAAAATATTAAGACCTGAAATTTGCTTCACTATTTGCGTAATCTGTACGGTATAGAAAAGGCTTGAGGTTGGTTAACACGTAAAGTGTAGTGAGAAGGAAAGCAGTAAAACACCAAAGATTAGAATTCTTTTGATTAGATTGTAATTTGAAAAATTAATTTCATTTCTGCAGAACAAAATTTTTTTTTTGATGTATTCGTTTTTGTATCAAAAAATAAAATTCTAAATTTTTTTTTCAATTTCTCATTAACCTCCCCAATTCCCCTGCACAGTAGTTCTACGATGATTACAATCACTTTTGTTTCTTCGGTGCGCACTGTTCGACGTCTCTGCGGATGCGTATTATCACATAGAGTAAACGTAGTGCGAAAACGATCCATGGTTAACCGAATTAATTGCTCTGATGGACGATTATGTCGACCATAAAATGGACGGAGCTTGCGGTAAACTTCGCGAACTGAACCATTATTTTCGAAATAAATTTGCACGATTTGCAAGCGTTGTTCTTTTGTCAACCTATTCATGATGAAATGGCAAACCAAACTAAATATTAATCACTTGACAGCTGACAAAATGGCCGCCAGTTAAAAAAGTGATGCCAACTTAAAGTTCTATACCTCAATAAAAAACACCCTATATATATATCGAGCATATGAGTGATATTTTACTGATAATTTCATAACACTTATACGCCTTCATTCAATGCATATGGCAATTATATGGAGTAAACAAATAAGGAAAAAACTCCTCTCAAATTCAAGTTACAATATTTAGGAGGGTTTTTTTTCGCATAATTTGTAATAATTTTGTTACATATTGACCGATTTTTTTTTATAGGCCATAGATAGACTGGAAATATCAGGGAGCGGTTTCTTGAAGATGGTCTTACTGGAGAAGGGGGAAACATATTGTTTTAAATTATAATTTAGAAAACCCGCAAATTTTATTTTATAATTTTTTTCCTTAGATGATATTGATCGTTTAAGTTTCTGTGCGACCCATTTTACCAGTATACCCCTTATAAACAGGACTTAGATAGTAAAGTCTGGGACCAATGAATATGTTGAATAAGTTAAAATAATTTTCCTTTATGACGTACAGCATCATTAAAAATAAATTTTGTTTCTTTGAATAGCTGCTTGAGATCCATTTGAATTAGATTTTTTCAGCCCATTAAGTATTTGATTTAAGTTGTCTAAGACATTAATATATTTTAGTTCGTTAAGATATATATGCACTTTTTTAGAGTGGTGTATTCGTGTGAGTGTGTGTATGAGTATATGTATATGTCAATTGCACTCTTGTAAGAAACCGCTTAACAAAAAAAAAAAAAAAAAGTAAATAAAAAAAAATCGAAAATATTTTTTATTAAATAAAACCCATGAAGAAAAAAATATTTTTTTTCTTTTTTAGTAAAAACAACTGAGTTGACAAGTCATCAAATTAAAGTTTTTTTTTTCTTTCCGCTCTGCCTTTCTTCAAGCCATACACGATTTTATATATATAAATCAGTATGTATATATATTATTCGTTTTACGGATAAGATATTGTGGTTTCCACTAATGTGTCATATCAATTCAATTCTGTAGTAGTAAAATATGTTTTTATTTTTTCCTTTCAATGAGTCCATATTGTGATTATATTGTATAAAAATATTTCCTAAAATTCTATGCCATTACACTGTGTTGTATGAAAATAGGGTTGAAGCAAATTTTTCATAAAATATAATTCTGACTAAAAAGAGTATAATAAAAATATCCTTCAACCAGAAATTTAGAATGACATCATCTCATACTGTGTGTTTTATTCCAATTGAAAGAAAACAATAAGTTGCTGGCAAGACTGAAAAAAGAATATTTTGACAACTGAGAGTTTAGGTTATGAAAAACTGAAACGTTATATGATACGAAAACGGGTTTTTCTTATTAGACAATTGGGGGATTCAAATGGGTAGTTTTAAAGTCATATATCATAAAACAATAAAACAAAAAATATGATTGTTGTGAACAACCCGTCATAGTTTAGTATATTATTTTACATTTCATTTCTTTTATTCTTTTTTATTTTTAAATTTATGTCAAAATGACATAGGTTGAAAAGCCTTATGTAACGAGCCGTCTTTTAGTTTGACTCATTTTATTTCATATTATTTAGTATTTATGTTGTCCTAATTTTTATGGACGTTACTGTACAATTGAGTACAAATCATTTAAATTAACTGCACTTAAATATTACTCTTTTTATTTTATTACCTTCAGTAATATTTTGTTTTATATAACGGTTTATTTCCTATTTTTGTTATTGTAAAAAACCAAACATTGCTTTTTCTTTTAAATTTGTTTTCTTAATTCCAATGATGTTAAAAATTAATAATATTCTAAGTAGGACACAGAATTTTTGTCATTCCTTGTTCAGCTTTTGAAGATTAAACAACTAATAAAAAAAAGCTCGGAAAAATAAATTAATGTTTTTTTTTAATTTAAAAACCAAGATTAATAAAACATATAAATAATAAATAAATGTGGGCGAATTGAACGCTGCCGCAGTTTATTCAGCCCCATTTTATAACAAAATTAATAATATTAAAATAAATTGTGGCCAACTTGGACGTACTACGTCTGGTTCTGACCCCCTTTATTTTAATATTAATAAATCACGGAGTCCCTTCTCCTACACTGGCGCCCAACGAAAAATAACCAACGTGGAAAATAACCAACAAAAATATTTAACGGAAAATAACCAACAAAAAATAACCAACTTTTAAATTACATTTTTAAAAGCGTTATTGTTGCATCGAGTCCTACTGTGAAATTTGACATTGCTGTTGTTGTTCCTTAAAAGGTTTTTATCAAAAAGCTATTTTCAAATATATAAATGTTACGAAGTCCTTGCAGTACTTCTGATAATCCTGAAAGCCCAAACGATATGCCTCGCGCTAAAACTGGAACCGCAAACTTAAACCAAAATAGCACTGGTGTTCAACCAACTACGAGCAATGAATCTTCATTAAGCATGAGCCAGACGCAAGCTCCAGTCAATATGGTTTTAACTGAGGACCAATTCAGACAACTGTTAGGTGGCTTATCAGCAAGACCAGAATTAAAGAAAACATTTAGTAATTGCACGGCACGTTTTAGTGGCAATCGGAATTCCACTGATATTGAAGATTTTCTTGCTACAATTCTTGTATACAAAGAAGCGGAATATATTACAGATTCACTGGCTTTGATCAGTCTTCCTTTGCTTTTAGAAGGTTACGCCTCCAGTTGGTGGCAAGGTGTTCAAAATGAAGCCGAAACGTTTGATGACGCAGTTAATCTTTTACGAAAGGCATTCGCACCACCCAAACCAGATTGGCGTATTTATACCGAAATTTTTCAAGAAAAACAGAAAACTTTTGAATCTACTGACAGCTTTATAAGCAGAAAAAGAAGATTATTTGCTCAACTATCAGAAAAACCATCAGAAAATGTAATGCTAAATATGTTATTTGGCCAACTAAATATGGAAATTAAAGAAAAAGTACCTCGAGATAGCGTGTCTAATTTTCAAGAATTGCTACATAAAGCCAGAGAAGTAGAACAATTTGCTTTGGAAAACAGACAAGAAAGAGTTGAAAAAAGAAAACCTGAAATTTCGCAAAATATAGTTTTAAAATGCACATATTGCAGAAAGAAAAATCACTTGGCTGAAAACTGCTATAAGAAAATTGAAGCTGAAGAGCATAAGCATATGAAAGAGCCAGAAAATAAACTTAATTGTTACGGTTGTGGTGCAGCAGGATTTTATCGCTCAAATTGTCCATACTGTAATAAAACCAACCTGGATCAAAAAGAAGAAAAGCTAGATTTCAACTCCATCCATACTTCGATAGTAGGACGCAACGTTCCCAGTGTAAGAATTGACATCGCAGGGTTACATGGAGAAGCTTATTTTGACACAGCAGCCCGAACTAGCGTTGCCGGCTTTCTTCTGTATCAAAAATTAATTCAGAAAGGGTCAACATTCCAAAAAGTTTGTGCAGAAATAATTTTGGCTGACGGTACCCAGAAAAATGAAATGGTATATTCTACAACTGTTGACGTTATTATTGGAAATAGGCTAAAAAAGATAAAATTTATTTGCCTACCAAAAGCCATAGGTAACAGAACCCTAATAGGTATCGATTTTTTAGAAGAGAATGGTATTGTACTAGATATAGCTCAAAGAACGTGGCATTTTAAGGACCAACCATCAAAAATATTTGAGTTCTTGATTTCGCAACCTAAAGTAATAAAAAATGTATCAATATCAGAACAAGTAATGCCCACTGAAGTAAAAGAATTCTTGTCCTGGTTTGAAAAAGGTAACAATGAATACTCACCTGGTGGCATAAAAAAAATCTTTGGGACATCTATACCAGAAAATTTGGTATCACTGAAAAGGTCTAATTTATTTCCCCCCCTTAAAAGAGTAAAAAACAATGATGACTTCGATGAATGTTTTAAGCCAATTGAATTAAATTCATTAGAAGTTAAATTACGATCAAATGATGCTCAGTATTTATCAGAAAATGATAAGAAAATCCTAGAAGATTTGTTAAATTCAGAAAAAGAGATATTTGAGGATATAGAAGAACCAGTCCCTCATTTTGAGCACTTTATGTATTAAGACCGGCTCACATGATCCAATCTCAAATCCTCCGTATAGACTTTCACCAAAAATGAAAAATATTTTGAAAGAAGAATTAGAAAAAATGCTTAAAAAGGGCATTATCGAAGAAATGGAATCGCCTTGGGCATTTCCAATCGTTTTAGTTCCTAAAAAAGATGGTTCAATGAGATTATGTGTTGATTATCGACGATTGAATGCAATTACAACAGCTGACACATATCCATTACCCAGAATCGATGATCTTTTACAATCAGCAAAGACAACCCCATATATGTCCACTATGGACTTACGTTCTGGATATTGGCAAATAAAAATCGCAGAAAAAGATAAAATAAAAACAGCCTTTACAACACCGTTCGGTATTTTTGTTTTTAACCGCATGCCATTTGGGTTAAAGAATGCCCCGGCTACATTTCAAAGGTTAATAGATAAGTTTCGTAACGGTTTGCCAAACATTGTTATTTTGGCTTATCTTGATGATATTATAATATGTTCAAAAGATTTAGAAAGTCATATTAATGATCTTAAACAAACTTTTAAAAGGCTCAAAGATTTTAATTTTCGCCTTCACAGAGAAAAGTGTTTCTTTTGCACCCCAGAAGTAAAATATTTAGGACACTTACTCACTATCGATGATTTAAAAGTTGACCCAGAAAAAACAAATGCAATTATGAAAAGACCAAACCCTAGAAACCCGAAAGAAGTGTTATCGTTTTTACAAACCTGTTCGTGGTATAGGCGTTTTATACCATCATTTGCAAATATATCAAAACCTTTATCGGATTTAACAAAAAAGAATGCAGTCTGGAAATGGTCAGAAAAAGAACAAAAAGCCTTTAATTATTTTGAAAAATTTTTTATCAACACCACCAATTTTACAACAGGTAAATGAAAACATGCCACTGATAATAAAGACAGATGCAAGTAATTACGCGATTGGAGCTGTTTTACTCCAGGGGGAGAAGCACCTTGAACACCCCATTGAATATGCTAGTCATCTTTTACTACCAGCAGAACGAAATTACTCAACAACTGAACGTGAAGCTTTAGCTGTTGTCTGGGCAGTTCAGAAATTCAGAGGTTATATAGAAGGTTCGGAAGTTTTAGTACTCACCGATCATCAACCACTTAAATGGCTATTTAGTTTAAAAAGCCCAACAGGTCGCCTCGCAAGGTGGGCGCTGCAATTACAAACATACAACATAAAATTTGAATATACGCCTGGTCGCCAAAATGCAGTTGCAGACACATTATCAAGACCTCCATGTCTACTAGAATCCCATGCAAATACAAAATGCGAATGTATGTCAATATATATTGATTTTCCCAGAAAAGGAGCAAAAGAATTTCGTGAAGCACAGATGAAAGATCCTTATATAAAATCATTAATAGAGTCATTTGAAAACAATGATGAGAATATCACGCGACACACTAACAAAGGTTATATTATGCTAGATGGTGTTTTATATAGATTTTGCTCTTCAGAGGATTCAGAAAATGGTCAACTAGTAGTACCTGAATCAATGCGTAGCATGATCCTATTCAATTACCATGATAGCCCTACAGCAGGTCATTATGGTATCGACAGGACTATTAATAGAATTACTCCACATTATTATTGGCCAAAAATGAGATCTGAAATAACAAAACATATAAAATCCTGTATAGAGTGCAAGCGTTACAAACCAACATATATGAAGCCTGCTGGCCTTCTTCAAACTATATGCAGCAGCAAAAGGTTCGAAATTAGAGCAATCGACTTATTTGGTCCATTACCAATAACACCACAAGGCAATCAATGGATACTCATCGTCGAAGATTTATGTAGCCGATGGATAGAATTATTTCCGTTAAAAATTGCATCAGCCGAAAACTGTGCGAAAATTTTACTTAATGAAATATTCTTAAGATACGGCACACCTCGAAGACTACATTCAGACAATGGTACTCAATTTACCTCAGCAGTTATGCAAAAATTAACATATTGTCTTGGAATCCAGCAATCGTTTACACCTGTATATCATCCGGAAGCGAATCCAGTAGAACGAAAAAACAGGGACTTAAAAGTTCAACTTTCCAATTTCGTTGGAAAAAGTCACACCTTATGGGATCTAAACTTACCTGCAATAAGATTTTCAATGAATACAGTAAAATGTTCAACAACTGGTTATTCTGCAGCTTATTTGACTTTTGGTCGTCAACTTAGAACTCCTATGGAAGTACAATGTGATCTAAAAGCAATAGTGAATGCTGAAAACTTCATACCACAAATAACTCCTCATCTACTACGCCTTGCGGATACTCTAAAGTTAGCAAAAGAATCAGAAGAGAAAATGCAGGATAAAAACAAGAGTTATGCAGATATAAAACGAAGACCACAAGAAAATATTAAAGTTGGAGATAAAGTATTTATTTAAGCAAGAAAGCAAATGATTTGACATCAAAATTCGTGCCTCGCAGAGATGGTCCGTACATCGTTGTTGACAAGAAAGGTTCATCATGCTATGTAATTGCAGAACTCAAAAACCCTAAAGTACCAATATCTACGTATCATGCATCAGATCTAACGTTATATGATGGAAGTCCTACAAAGCCTGTTTACCCATTAAAGCCAAAAGGACGTCCGAAAAAACCAACTACCAACAGTTCATCAAATGATACAGTAGGCAACAATTCATCAAACGATACAATAGACAACAATACAATAAACAGCAATAGTTTTAAAAATACAACACAAAATCATCAATCAGCAAGCCCTTCAACAAGAAGAAGATCAAATCGCCAAAGGAAACAGCCAGATAGATTAGTAACCTGACTGCTTCATCATCGGGACGATTAATGAAGCAGAGGGGGAGATTCTAACGAGCCGTCTTTTAGTTTGACTCATTTTATTACATATTGTTTAGTATTTATGTTGTAATAATTTTTATGGACGTTACTGTACAATTGAGTACAAATCATTTAAATTAACTGCACTTAAATATTACTCTTTTTATTTTATTACCTTCAGTAATATTTTGTTTTATATAACGGTTTATTTCCTATTTTGGTTATTGTAAAAAACCAAACATTTCTTTTTCTTTTAAATTTGTTTTCTTAATTCCAATGATGTTAAAAATTAATAATATTCTAAGTAGGACACAGAATTTTTGTCATTCCTTGTTCAGCTTTTGAAGATTAAACAACTAATAAATAAAAGCTCGGAAAAATAAATTAATGTTTTTTTTAATTTAAAAACCAAGATTAATAAAACATAAAAATAATAAATAAATGTGGGCGAATTGAACGCTGCCGCAGTTTGTTCAGCCCCATTTTATAACAAAATTAATAATATTAAAATAAATTGTGGCCAACTTGGACGTACTACGTCTGGTTCAGACCCCCTTTATTTTAATATTAATAAATCACGGAGTCCCTTCTCCTACACTTATTGTTTTATGATTTTTTTATTCAAAGCCCAACAACAAATTTTTTAAACTATTTTAAAATTTTATGATATTATGACAATATGACTTGATAGGACATCGTTCGAATACCCTAAATATTTTTAAATTTTTCGATTAAAATAAGTGCATGAGCTAAAGTATATTTTTACCTTCATGGCTTTGTTAGTCACCATAATTGCCGTGTTTGGGTTCCGGGGAACAACAAATGTACCCACAAGGGATCACTGTTGGGCAGGGGTCAGGATTAGACCATATTTGTTTGAATATTAGACTGACTAAGCAGCGAATGTTACTGGTGCTGACTTTTGGAATACCATATGCAATATTAATATGTTTTCAATTGATGAATATTTCACTTTATTTACGATTTAGGTTATAGGTTTCAATCGAACCAAATAACTTATTTGAGAATCCATTACACTCCGGCTTAAATAGAAGTAAGTTATGGCTTTGACAAAATCTATATATGTATGTAAGTAACTTCTATTTAAAGACGTTTACAAATACCTGAGTTTAAGTGAGATGTTAGTTGCATCTGATTAAAAGTTTGAGGTCCTTCACGGTAGAAACCATGCTGAAGAGAAAAATTCTACCAGCAAACTCTATTACATGCAACTAATAATGCAACTTAAATGAAAATTTTCTCTATAACATGTTAAGTAAAGCATTAAAAAGTCAGTTAAATTCAAATAAAAAAACTTCCAAAACAATAAATCATTAATATGTCCTTAGAAAAGTAAAATAGCAACCATATTGCTTGCAGTTCTCTAGGGCGAAAAAGCAATTTCGTTCGCTTTTCTTTTTAACCTGATGAAAATCTTTACCAGCTCAAGTAATGAAATTTAAAATTATAACCAAAATTGTTTAAATCTTCTTTTAATATTAATTGCAAATAATGTTCAATTTCTCTAATTTTTAATACAGCACAGCATAATTCTATACTGACTTTTGTGAAACTCTTAAAAATATAATACGTATGTATGTCCACTTCTGCTATTCTTCTGTATTGCTACAGATATTTTATTTATTACTGCTTCATTCTCTTAAAATAATAAATACCGATAATTAAGATAAACACGTGTAGTATAAGTCTTCTACAATGCCATAACAGTTTTTCTCCTTTTCTTGAAATTGCTAATTTTTTTTTAATTTTTCATATTGTGGCCATTTTTGTTTTTCAAATTTTTGTTATTGACATTACAAAGAAAAAAAGAAAATATTGCGAAAAAAAAAAAAATATGAAAACAAACACCGTATTGTCAAATAACAAAGTGTTACCGTGTGTAACCATGAATAAAAAAGGGGAACTCTTTTCATAAAATGGTGCTTTTGTTCATGTGTTTCTCTGCTATTAACTGGTTGTTGGTGGCAACAATTTTCTAAATTTCTATAGTTATTATTATTGTTTTACATAAAAATTTCTTTTTAACAATACAATTATTATAAATGTTTTTGTTGTTGTATATTTTATTTTATATAACAATAACAATAATAATAATTTGCAATTTCCTTTTGTATAAATTGTAACAAAAGGATACCAAACAACAGCTCAATGTTATATGAGTACACAATGTGTACATGTATGTGATATAATTGAGTTCTAATAATAAAAAAATATATATTTATTTAAAAAAAAGAAGAAAACAAAAAACAATTGTGTTAAACAAAAAGAATTAC
The DNA here is from genome assembly GCA_963576795.1 of Metopia argyrocephala. Lineage (NCBI taxonomy): Eukaryota > Metazoa > Arthropoda > Insecta > Diptera > Sarcophagidae > Metopia > Metopia argyrocephala. Next base: position 203,147,662 of record OY756208.1, on the reverse strand, counting down.
AACAATATCAAACATTATTTTTTTATAAATTACAAAAAATTAATGCAAAACGAAAATATTGTGTTACAACATGTCATTTGAAATTATTTAATAAAAATAAAATAAATTAAAAAAATTAAAAAAAATGTATACATATTTGCCTGGGTATTTATTATTTTAATATTAATGGCCGTAATTTCAAGGAAGGGATACCTATCATAGTTAACTACGGTGTTAACAAAAATTGGTAATTTCTACCTCCAGGTACTTAAGACATATCCGATAGATAATATATGGTGTATCTTACACTATGAATTTCGGTTGGTTTATTCATTAGGTAAATGTTTTTCGTTTGAAAAAATGCCATTTATTTATAAGAAAGGAAAAAAAATATTAAATTTATTTAAAAAAATTAAGTATTTTATAATGTAGCGGACTGTAAATTATTTAATTATATTTATAATCTGAACTAAATTTTTCTTATATTCTATATTAATATTATTTTTACTACTATTTACATTATTAAATTGTTTACCTAAATTTTACATAGTTTACACATACTTTTCTGAACTCATAACTTTTATATACATATGATTAATACTAATTTAATGAAACTCTGCGTATAGCATTACAATTACAGTTTAAGAAGTACTTGTAATTATCACTTTCTCTTTTAAGCTATATTCTTATTATTACTAAGCTACCTAATGATAAGCCGATGTGATAAAATAAAAATCATTCTTTTACCAGCTCTCAAGCTGTGAACAACTAAACAAATAAAAGCGTTTCATTCCAAATAAATAATAAAACAACATAACCCTTGAGGACTTCTTTAAGACCCTTGTGGAAAGTTGTTTGGTTGAGGACTTAAGCTGACCTTGTGACTCTTAAGACCCAACCTATAATTTTTATAAAATATTAATAATTTAGCACCTCGCTACAATAAACAATAAATAAATAGGATTGGAGTAGCTGAGGAATTTGCATTATTTGCTAAAATTGATTACACTGGTCAACACACAGATTTTACATAGTGTGTTTAATTTTTTTCGCTTAATTTAACTGTGCTGATTATGAGAATAACACAATTTTTGTTTTAGTTTTAAATATACACGTAGGTTTAAATTTTTTTACAAAAGTGTGATACTTTTACTCACTTTATTTGAAACAGTCACTGGGACTGATTAATAAAATAATTTTTATAAAATTTTCTTGGATGAGTGTCTGTATCTTGTGATCCCGACAAAGATTGTATTTAGCTTATCATACTTTAGTTTTTATAAAATATGCAGATTTAACGAATTTCAAGTTTATATTCCGACAAATTTCAAAATGTCATCGGGACCGTTTAAACAATGTCTTCTCTTTGCAGCCATTTTAATTCTCTATTATTTTTACTTTTAACCTACCAGTTGATAGTGACTTATCATACATCGTTACCTTAAGCGTTGGTAGTTTGAAAAATCTGAAAAACCAGATCTATTACACAAATAGTAGTGTGATTTTTGAAAAATACATCGAATATGATAGATAGATGATATATGTTTATGAAGTACATTTGTTGGACAGTATTATACAAAGAGGAAAAATTTATTCAAATCGAAATATGGAATGAAGATTTAAAAAAAAAAATAACATTTAAATTTTTTTTAAATTAAAAGAAATAAAAAATTAAAATAAAATCACTATTTGATAAATATTTTTTGTATAAAATATACCGTCTGATATTTAAAATTTCCGCAAGATATGCTTTTAAATAAAAAAAACAACATTGAAAATAAGTTATACTTGCCCTGTTTTTGAACAATTATAGTTGTTTCATACACGTAGGTAAAAATATGTTGAGATTAACGAAGCCATTTTACCGGTATTACACCAATAGTTATCCTATCATTGAAATTACGGGCATAAATCTCACCTTTTACTCGTAGGTAAAACGCAGTAGTATATCTTTTTTACAATCAAATTTTTTATTTTTTTGCTATAAGAGAATGTCTAAGTGGGTTAATATGAAAACTTAAGCTATTATTTGCACTACATCTTAACCAAATACATAAAAATAATATTCGTTATGTCGATGAGCCGTGCGTTAGGTTTCAACAAATTTTATAAGTCAATTATAAATAAAAAGATATTTTTTATGAATTTAGTATTTAAAAGTCCTGTTAATTATTAAATAATATTAATTATATAAAACTGGCAATTGTAGAATTATATCGGTAATTATTATTCAATGCAACCGCCCTTGCAAATCTTGCAAACGTAGTAGTGCTGGTAAAGTAATTAGCAATGGATACCGAGTATCGAGTATTTTTTTGTACTCAATACCATCGAGTAATGAAAAGAGGCAGAATTCGACAGCACTAAAACGTATCAATCGTAGCTTACCGTTGTGCGGGAGTTTATGTGCTCTATCCGCCATTTTATATATCTCGAGCTAATGATGCCACTTTAGGTTTTTTGACACCAACATTTTTAAAATCTACAATCCGTTTTCTGTTATTAATCTCCGAAACTGGACGAAATATCCGAAAACGGTTTGCAGTCTTGAACATTTGTCGAAAGCCTAAAGTGGCATCATTAATTCAAAATATATAAAAAATATGAAATGTGCGGATAGAGCACATAAACTCCCGCACGACGATATATGCTCACATTTTGTGATTGTTTGACATGGGTTGTTATGTTTGTAACACTTCCAAAGGCCTTTACAACGAAGAGTGATTAACTCTGACTTAAAAAATTTATTTCAAAAGTTTATTTAATTTATGGTATAGGGAACGTATGAGTAATATTTTAATAATAATAATTGCATATCAATTATACGGCCCAAAATCTTATGCAATTTATTTGAATGTGTTAGTTATATGGTCGGTGTGATAAAAATTAAAAAAAATACTTCGAATAAATGGGCCAATCAGACACAATATTGTTTTATAGCCCAACATATTACTAATAGTACTTATGTCCCTACCAGGTATAATACAAATACATAAATTCACAGCACATATCGATTTGAAAAGTTAATTATGAATTCATAATAATCCATCTACATCCTTTTGTATTACACTGCAGCAATGCCAGTAAATTTTCTATTTGACAAAAAATATTCCAGCATGAATGTATTATTTCTGAAATTTTAAATAAGAGGTGTTTTGTATGTTTCTTAAAGACGATATAAAAAAATTAACTTTCTTACACGTCAAAAGTCATTGTTAAAGCCAATTCATAAAATTATTTCAATTACTTTTTTATAGTTAATATACTTTAACCAAAAACTTAACACAAAATATAACCATGTATCTTAGTGTAAGGTATTACAAGCGGTAAATAAAAAATTTGTGTATTTTTCCTAAAGGATTTTTTGACCTCATTTTTAAATCGAAAAAATCAGTAACCGGAAATCCCTAAAGGGCATCTATAAAACCAAAAGTAATAATAATTTAATATAAACATATTGTTAGCATGAGTAAGCGTGTGTATATGTGTGTAGTTGTACTATAATAGAACTACAGTCGACAGCAAAATAAGTTAAAAAAATTTACAATGAAAAAAGTTGCCAGAAAATGTTTACGTTTTTTTTTAACATTTGAAGCAAAAACAGTTGTGATCATCAGTAAGACACAGTTTAACTTAGGAGTTGTTTAAGAAACTAACGCTCGTATATATAATGAAAAGTTAGCAACTCGTTAGCATATGGTACAAAAAACTAGCAAGTTTATTACACGCTATAGACTGATATTATTAAAACTTTCCATACATTCTATTTGATAATTAGTCAGAGAATCCAAAAAGTTAAACACTTTGTACGTTTGAGTAAGAATTTCCACATATAGGAATGACAAACTTAGCCACTGTGTACAACGACATGCTAATTTTTTATGATACATAAAGCTAAAAATGTTTAGATCATTATAACAAAGATATCATGGAAAAGCACTTAAGCTGCAAACATTTGTATAAGAAACGATTCCGAACTTTCGAACTTTCCTTCACACTTGTGGATTTATTTAATGCTTTGGTCTGTAGTTTATGCTAATAATGACAGTACAAACTGACGCTTAGTTGATAAAAAAAACTGCTTCTAGTTCTCCGGAAATTATGGAAGTTAATGATTACTATTTTGGTAAATATTCTTGTCGTGAAACCGCCAGACAAAGTGTGAGTTAACTAGTTGATGATTGTCCTGAATATCTACAGAACACCTATTACTCTGATGAGACTACCGTAACTGTAATCGGTTTGTGTAAAATTATTTCAAGGTCATAATTATCTCCTTTGGTTATCAAACATCATTGCAAAAAAAATTAAATTCTTGATAGAATTCCGTTTTAAACCAATTAAAGCGTTGCTGAAGGAACAAAAATAAAACTTTTTGTTCTACACTTTGACACCTGCTGCCTCAAATATTGCTTTGCACATACAAATCTAAGCATTTGCATAAAATTTTTCTTCATTCACTTTCTTATTCATATCGATCTACAAAGTGTTTGTAATTGAACTTTCCCTTTCTACTGTGATTGTTTTTCTTTTAGTAATTTTTTTTCTTTTTGTAGTCGGTTTCTTCATAGTTTGTTGTAACACTTATTTGGTTATACCACCTACCACATTAGAATGTGTGTTGTATGTGCAATACACATATGTCTGTTCTTTGCCACATATTAATATTATATTCTGTCTTTTGCACTCTTTTTGCCCTTCACCACGCACTTATTTAAAATGACGTGCTAGACAAATTTGCCTTCAAGGCGTAAAGCTAAATTTCAAATATATTATAAACGTGTGTATCAACAACACTCTTTAAATAAGTAAAAATAGAGAAGAAAAACTTCACTACAACAAACGAACTTAATAAAATTGAGGTGCCTTTTTGCCGCTCGTGTATACACACACACGTATCATACTTAAACAAACAAATTTGCAAATACAAATAAATTAAAAGGAAGAAAAGAAGAAGAAATTAAAACAATTCAAACTGATACATACGAGTAGAAACGTGAAAAGTATACAGGGAAGGCTATAAAATACAAACTGACAAAGGCCCTATAATTTGGAAGAAGCACTTAATTAAGCTGGTAGACCCCTATAAATTAAACAGAAAAGTAAAAACTAAGAACAAGGTACTGAAACTACTGAAAAACTTTAAGCTAATGTACAAAATAATAGTCTAAATTTGGTTCTGATAAAGCTAAAACGTTCACACTTGACCTCACTTATGATATAAGAGTGTTTCAAAATTGTTTGAAAATTTCAGTATAAATATCTACAAATCTTGGAGTTATTGATCAAAAGGCCTTTTCTTTTAATCTGACCTGGTAATCATTTGTAAATCAGTCATTTTTTTAAGTTTTTATACAGTTTTAGCAAAATACGCACCTGTGTTTTCTAAACGTATGTAGATACACTCTCTTAAAATACCATTAAAGAAAGGTAAAAAAAAAGTACTTGTAAAAATTGTGTGAAATAAGAATGGAAAAATGAGGTAAAAAATTAAAACTTAAGCATATAAAACAGTTAAAGATAAATTAACAGCATACAGGCTAAGAAACAACAATAACATCAATATGGTTAAGAATAAACCAGTGGCAATAAGTTGTATGGCTCAAAGTTTGAAAGTAAAAAAAGAAAGAGCAAGAAAAAAAAAGAGAAAATTAAAAACAAAGTAGGAATCAAAGAACAGCAGCAGCATCATCAAAGTAATGAGAAATACGCTATTAGAATAAAATTAAACAAATGAACAGTGTTTTAAAGCATATATTATTTTGTAATTTTTAATAATGAAGTGAAGAAAAGAAAACGACGTTTTTCAATTAGAAATATTCAGGACCATGCTTACTATGTGTAATCGTTTCTGTTTCTAAATCGTAGTTTAATATAATTGTTCATAAGTGGGTAAAATTACTCTGAAGCTGCCCTAATGGATTCATAGACAAGCGTAACAATAGTTTTAGTTTATCAGGGCTTTTAAATGACCCGAAAAGGCAAACCATTTACTTTATTTATTCTCTTTTTTCATAACATGAACTGATCGCTTAATATCTATATCAGGGATGAGCAACACGCGGTCCGCGGGCCGCTTGCGGCTCTTTCAACCTATTTATGCGGCCCGCCAAACAAATGTTGCTGCTTCTCAAAAATACACATATAGACACATTAATCAATGAATTTCAATTACGAAGAAACTGAGAAGACAGCAGTTTCCATGAAAATGTTTTTCTAACCATTAATTATCGATATGGATACAGTTTCCGAAGACTTTCAAAGGGAAGTGATGGACACGCACAATAATACTGATGTAAAAAATGTATTTCTCTCAGTAAACATAGAGAATGTTTATAAATCCGACCACCGACCAATTACCACCGATCAAGACTGAGTAATTCACGATTAGAAACTTGTGCATGTGTACCTACCTCATCAATTCCGGCTGATATTGATCAGGTTGTATCGAAAAAACAGTGCCAAATTTCTCATTAAAAATTTCAAGCAAATACTTTTTTTTTTTTTTTTGCATTAAATTTTATATTTTTTTATTCTAATTTTTATTATAAATAGAGTTTTGTAAATTATTAGTATTTATGTGTGGCCCGTCAAAAAATTTTAAAATTTATAAGTGGCCCATTGATTAAAAAGGTTGCTCACCCCTGATCTATATCACTCTGCGTATAATAAATAAAAATTAAAAATAAATATTCATTATACGCTCCCGTTGCGACTGTAATTGTTATAAAATATTATTTTATAGCATACTTTTGAGTGCTTAAAACACTGTCATCACGTTTGTTTATTATTAATCGTAACATCGTTTCTACTCTTTTCATTTGCTTCAGGGCTATACGGTTGTGTCTGAGGGGGAGTTTATTTAGTAGCTCTGTGTATATATTTATATAACTTTATTTTTATTTTTTTTTTTTTTCAGTTTGAAAGCAAGAGAGCTTCGTTCATGTTTTTTTTCCAGTAAGTTTTTTTAATTTTTATATTGATGTTGTTGTGCTTTTGTCAGCATGCTTAAGTGTGCTTGTGTGTGTATATGTTTTAATAAGTCTGTGTATTGGTATTTGAATGATGTTGTTGTCATATAGACACTCTCATAACGATACTCCGCATGATTTTTTTCCTCTTTCTTTTGAAAAAAAGAGGCTTTAGTTTATTAACAACATCAAGTCAAGTCACTCAGTCGGAGTCATTCAGCCATTCAGTCAACTAAACCAGTCAAGTCAACTTCATCATCATCAGAAACAGCAAAAAATAATAAAAACAAGAAGAAAAAAATTAAAATATTAAAATGAAAAACAACAACAGCTGTTTCTATAGATTAACGCTACTACTGACAATTTATTAAAAAATAGTGGTTGTTATTGTTGTTTTTACTTATTGCCATACAGACACAAACATAGTTAAATGGCTATGAAGTAGACTGGCGCCAAATTTGTGGCTGACTTAACAGATTTTCATCATCAACATCATAGGAAAAGAGCGAACGTCAGTTACAAGAGCGAAAATTTTCAAAGTGGTATAAAATAAAAAATTATAATGATTTGCTTTAACGCTACTTATGATGGTGTTAATGGATAAAGTTTTAACAATCAAAACCATTACCCTGGTATTGATTATTTAAGGTGATTAGAAACCAAAATTTTGAAATTCTCATAAAACTTTTGTTTTTATCGATAAAAAAATTGTGTTGCTAGAACAAAATACTTTGCTTTTTTAATTAAATTTTGAAGGTACTATAGGTGTTCAGGCTACATAGCAGAAAAATTAAAAGTTTAAGCATAGTTGGAGGGCATTTTCATGAATTTCAAATAATTTTTAACTACAGAATATTGCATTTTGTTACTCTACACGACGAAAACTTATAGTTTACAAATTGTAAGAAATTGTATTGTCTTTTTTTTGTTTTTTCTTTTTGTGAAAGAGCAGATAACAAATGCGATATTATTCTTTATTTTTCTGAATAATCAATTCGATCTGAAAAAATCAAGTTGGGAATTTCTTGTTGTTCAAAAGGACAAAGTAATGTAATGTAAAAAAACAACAGTTATTTTCTAATTTCGTGAAAAAAGTATGTTCGATATTCACATTTTTTTTTCTGTTATGTTGGTACACATGTCTGTTATATATGTTGGTAATATCAGCCATTTTGGATTGTCAGTTTGTTTTTGACAGATAAAAATTTAGTCACGTTTTGGAGTGCTCTTCTTCTAAGTCATTCAAACGCATCCAATATAATTCTATACATAAAACTGAAAAGTACTGAAATTCGCAACTGATGAAATGATTCAGTTTAGTTGTAACATTTATGAATTTTGGAGTTCATGTGCTTATGAAAATATTTTAAAAATGGTTTCCAGTAAAATGACTGTTTTGCATTAGCATTAAAGAAGTTGGCATAAAGACTCGAATTAGAATGACTTGCAATTGCGACAGCAGCAGTTCCAATTCTAGATAAACTAAAGGGTGAATTTAAAGCTATTTAGATAATTATTCACCTACCTCGTAGTCGCCGTGGTCTAGTGGTTAGTGTGTTGGCTTACTAAGACATGGGCCCTGGGTTCGACTCCAGGCTCCGACATCTTCAAAAAAAGAAATATGAAAAAAATATTTCTTTCGGCGACTACCTCTCAGCAGTCTTCTGGCAAAAGCTCTGAGAGTAACTAATTGCTATGAACAAGCTTCTCAAGTCTGTCGTTCGGAGTCGACATTAAACTGTAGGTCCCGGTACTCATGGATAAAAATTGACACACACAACATGAGTGCTGCGAGAAGCTAGGCCGTAATCCTGACACAGGGTTGTAAAGGCCAGTTATGTATGTATGTATTCACCTACCTCAGGATGAAATTTTTTGTATATTTTTCTCTGAACCTTTCGTCATACTCTAATAGATTTTTAAAATATGTGCTTATTATTTTGGATTTTTGTTAATAACTTTGGCTATAGCTGGGTTAGAAAACAGTTGCGAGTTAAATTTTTAATTGCTGTAAATTTAAGAGATGGTTTCTTCCATAAATTTTTTCAGAAAATCATGTTTCTCTATATTAATGAAAAGAAAATGTATTCAACTTTAATTAAGAATAAATTAAAATTTAATTAAAAATAAATAAATTTTGTACTGAGGTCAATCTAAGTTAATAATGAAATATTAAAAATGTTGCTACTGCTTACGAAAAAATAGAAAAACCAAATATGAAAGACCCATTTTTTACTGACCCATTTTGTCAATGACTTATTAAGCATTTTTGCTAGGCTTCTGCTATTGCCAGCTGTTCTTCATGCCATTCAATTTACTATAACACTACGGTGATCATTTTTAAATATTTCAACTATATCAACATTAATGAATGTGATAAAATAATACCAATGATAGTGAAACACACCTTAAAACCAATTGCAATTTTGGTTTAAGCATTCCTGAATAATAATTATGGAATGACTTCTTCAAATAGCGTTGTCCGCAAATAATATAAAACAAAACAGAAACCTAAAACAAATTCAAAACGAAATGAGAGAATGCCTGGGGATATGTGTTGCTATAGTAAGACCTGTTTCAGCCAATTCATATCATGGCAATGTTCCTCGGAAATACAATTAAATATTGTAATACTCTCATTGATTTTTAGATACCAAGCATTGACAAGGAATTAATTTAAATATTGGCTATTATGCTTTAAGTTTTAATTTCTGGACATGAAATACAATAAATTAATTAAAATTAAAAATTTATGAAACCCTCAAACTATTTGTGTAAATTTTTCACTGAGTGGTGACCAAAATTGTCTTGTAATTTTCCTATCAGTTTCGCTAAATTAAAATGTTTAAATGCATTTATCTCAGAATCGATTTTTTGAGTTATGCCACTCTTCTTGCAAATGAGCGGTATTGGAAAGGCAACACATTTTCTAGAAATTACATACATACATACATAACTGGCCTTTACAACCCTGTGTCAGGATTATACGGCCTAGCTTCTCGCAGCACTCATGTTGTGTGTGTCAATTTTTATCCATGAGTACCGGGAGTTTAATGTCGACTCCGAACGACAGACTTGAGAAGCTTGTTCATGGCAATTATTACAATTACTCTCAGAGCTAGAGACAGACTTGAGAAGCTTGTTTATGGCAATTATTACAATTACTCTCAGAGCTAGAAATTAGAACACCATATAATATTCCGACATTTGCAAAAATATTAACAAATTCGGATAGAGATTTGTTCTTGTTTTTGAAGTGCTTTTTCTGTGAGTAAATTAAATTTGCAACTTCTACATTTCCAAAATGGTGAGAAAAAAATATAAAGATAGCGGTGTAGTATGAGCAAACAATTTTTTAAAACGGTAAAACAGTTATACTAAGTAACGAATGATAGTAATTGAAGTTTTATATCTATAAGCCTTGACAGGCATACTTACTTTTCTATTATTTTGTAAAAAATTTATATATTTTATATAAAAAATTAGTTAAAAAAGACAGCAGATTAAGCCAACTAACGAAATTTCACTATTAAACAGCTTCGATGATGGCTTCGTTTTGCAAACAAGATTTTTGGTATATATTTTAAATAATTGGTTAGTACTTATAATTTGCGTTTCTTTCATAACAATGAAGGCTATAGTGGTTCTCTAGAATCCATTAATTCATATAATTCCAAGCATTCTTCACAATTAAATGAATTGCTATAAATTTTTAGCTCAAAATAAAATAAATCAGTAACGCTTTTTAATTTTTTGTTTTGTTTTGTAAATTTAGGAATAAAATTTACTATATGAACCAGAAAATAAAACAAATTAAAATAAAAACAGAACGCAACACAAAAACAACAATATGGAATAAATAATTATCAACAAGGATATGTTGGTAATGATGGACAGAGAGAAGAAAAAAAAACAAACAAAACAAACGAAATTAAATAAATGGAAAAAACATACAATGACAACCATATGTTGAATTTTAAAAGCTTAAAATATATGCATAAAATATGGATTGTACATATGTATATATGTGTTGGCATAACTATCCATATGCCTATATATGTACTCGTATATGCACATACATACCCATATTAAATAAGCATAGAGGTGACATTATACGTTAACATCAATGGAGCCATTCTGTAAGGCGCCAATATTTCTATATTCCCATGTTGTCATAGCAGCAGGGATCACATTTGTTTAACAGTAAAAAGCAAAGGAAAAAACAACAATAAAAATTTTACACATGTGTCTGTATACCATAGTTACTCATTTGTATAGTGACAACAAAAACAAGCAAAATAAAAAAAAAACAAAATATAACAACAAGTTTAAAAATGAAAATAAAACAAATATACATATATGTGTGTATGAGTAACAATTACATCTCCTTCTTGACTCTAATAGTATGAGAAGAAAACAAACAAGCAGCAGCCAACATAATTAGAAATAATACAGCCATAGCTGAGCACCCAACTAACCATTCATTCATTTCATCGTTCATTCATATTAACACTCTCGTTCAATTGATTAGATTCACAAAAATATTGCAACCCATCAGGGAATAACGTTTCTAATTGAGTTAAAAAGGATTGCTAAAACAGGAGACTTTTGTTGAATTTTCGAATATACTTTGTTCTCCAACATTTGTTTTATAACACAACGATGCTAGAGGCTTAAAGGACATTAAAAGAACATTTACACATACCATATAAAAACGTTTAAATTGTTAAATTTAAAATGAAAATTAGCATTTAATAGGAAGAAAGGGATTTTTAATTTTTTTTAAGTTGAAAGAAATTGGATATTGCCAGTTTCATTTGGCAACTGATTACACTATTAATGATCAATTTAGCAAATTCTTTGTTTAGTTAACTCTAAAGGACATCTAACATTGTTTAAATTTAAGGCCTGTCATGTTTTCTACAGGGTGTAAGCTAAATTCTGCGTAAACTGTATTGAGCTGTTTTATTAGCTCAAATCCTTTTAAAAACATAAGTTAAGGCTTCTTGTTTATATTTATGACTCTCTGACAGGATAAATATTGTTTACAAAATTCTTAAATAAACCAATTTTTTAATTTCTTAATGGAAGATTAAAAGCCAGATGGAAAACTTAAAGACCCATTAATTACCGAAATTCTGATCTACAATAATTAGTGGCTACCATCTCTTAGCTGTCTTCCAGCAACAACTCTGAGAGTAACTGCTTTTTTTTATTAAAGCCAGCACTTAGAGGATTACTTCTACTCATGCAGTACATTATACTGGTTTAGGAAAATATATTATGGGAGGGAGGAAAGAGGGAGTAGTGCTTGTGGACATACATACATTTATGCATAATTGGCCATTACAACCCTGTGCTACGGTATAGCTTCTCGCAGCACTCATGTTGTGTGTGCTAATTTTTATCCATTACTACTGGGACCTACAGTTTAAAGTCGTCTTCGAAAGACAGATTTGAGCAGCTTTTTCATGGCAATCAATTACTCTCAGAGCTTTTGCCAAAATATTTCTGAGAGGTAGTCGCCGAAAGAAGTAATTTTTTCATATTTCTTTATTTCTAGATGTCAAAGCTGAGATTTGAATCCGGCGTTATTGTCTTAGTAACCCAACACATTAACTACTAGACCACGGCGACAAGTGGACATTTGATTTAAACTAGCTGATATCGTAACCGACACGAAAAACGTTTACGGAGAGATATTTCCACAAATGAACGATGCGGCCAAAGAACGAATTCTCCCTGTAATAAATTGTGCCATTCACTGGACAATCAACTACAAAAGGATGTGTTCTGAGAGAGGTACGTGTTCACAAGTAGTTCACAAGAATATGTGATAATCCGGAATCAAATTCTTTATTTCATCCTACCTACTCCCAAATTAGTATCAATAAAACAATGAAACGCACGCCATATTCCGCCAATGATCCAACAAATCAATAGAGTTGGATACCCTACAGTCGGTGATAAGAACTTTCGCCCTTTCCCTTACGCTGTAGAGAAGCCCCAATATAGACTTTGAAGCAACGGCACATACATGAGAGATTCCATCCTAGGTCGGATACAAGTCTTGCCATGATTTGAAATTATACTGTAGGTCCCAATATTCATAGATAAAAATTGACATACACAACGTGGGACCCTAATCATGAGACAGGGTTGCCATGGCCAATTATTATTGCATGTAAGTAAAACATAATTTAACTTAATTCTAGAGATTTTTTAATTGATTTTAGCTTTTGAGAAGTTTGGCTGAATTATGTAATTGATATTATAAAAAAGTTAATTAATTGAAAATATTTTCATTATTAGTTTAATTATGCATTTAAACTTAAGGTCGTATAAATATTTGATGCTAGAAGTAGCGAAAAATCGAAAAATAAATATAACCTTAACCTCAAATAATTTAACGAATAATGAAATAATTAACAAGTGCAAAGAAAGTAATAAAAAATATTTTTAATTAAATTTTGATTCAAAATCCATTATAAATTTAAACGATACTACAAATATTTTAATTTACATTAATGTTTATTTTTTGTTTCTATAGACAGACAGCAAAAAATGTACTTTTATTTTATTTTAGCAAAATTATTTTATTTGCTGTATATAAATTCCATATGAATTGCCGTCTAATTTAACTTTTAGAATAACATATGTCGTAATTAAAACAAACAAACTTTTACTATAAGAAATAACCATCAATCTTAATTTTTTTTAGAATTTCAAAGAAAATAATCTTAGAAACACTTTTATTATAGGCCGCAATTTATCAAAAATTGTAAACAATTTACAAAACAATTTGGCAAAAATTGATAAATTATGGCAACAGCTTTATTTGATTTTCAAGACAGTTAATAATAGATGGCCTATAGATCTCCAGAATTACAAGACATACAATAAGAACCTTAAAATATTTACAACAATTAAAAGTAAATGAAGTTTTATTGCACAAAAAAAAATCGAATAAAATTAAAAGAATAGAAAATAAATTGATTTTTTCCAATTCAAGAATTGTGGAATTTTTTCATTTTATCCATTTTTATTTTTCACAAACATACATATTTCCTTTAATTGTTTGTCAATTGATATTTTCTTTTTTTACTATATTTTTTGGGGAACACCTATGGAGTGCAGCTCAAATTAAATTATTGTAAAATGAAACTTAAATAAAACAAAACAACAACAGCGCCTCCAACAGCAATAAAAACATGAATAAATAAAAAAAGATAAAACTTATCGGAATAAATAAAATTAATAGACAGACAGACACATGGAAGGATAAACAGACACTAAATAATCAGACACACAAGACACTCATCTACACTCTACAGTACACTAGCACTGGCACACGCATTGATCTAATGGCTTATGTATGTATACATCCCAGCAAACATGACATGGTTGGTTTCAAATTGGGTAGAATTTAACTTCTAAAAATCATAAGTCATAATCATAAATCAATTGACACTTTATAAATTGTTATAAATTAATTTTCCCCATTACATTACTTTACAAAATTGGCCATTACCACCCTGCTGCAGAGTTACGGCCTAGCTTCTAGCAGCATTCATGTTGTGTGTGTCTATTTTTATCCATGAGTACCGGGACCTAAAGTTTAAAGCCGACTCCGACTTGAGAAACTTTTTCATGGCAATCAGTTACTCTTAGAGCTTTTTCTGGAAGACTGCTAAGAGGTAGTCGCCTAAAGAAATATTTTTTTATATTTCTTTTTTTTTTTTTTTCAAAATGTAAGAGCTGAGGTTTGAACTCGGAGCTATCGTCTTAGTAAGCCAACGCACTAACCACTTGATCACGGCAACTACAATTAATGTTTTTAATTCAAGCACAAGTTAGTCTGCTTGTATAAGATGGTAGATAATAAAGACAAAATAAAAACAATAGTTCTTGCTTAATAATTATGCTTATGTTGGTATAACTTACAAAGCCTCGAAATTCTAATGCTTGAATTTCTGTTTACTGTGATGTCAATACACAATGGGGCGTAAAATGTTATCATACAAAACAAAAGATATGGGTGTGCTTTTCAAAATGGATTTATTATAGCAAGAGAAGCAGATTTTGAATAATTGTAACAGTGTTACACAGTATGCTTAGAATACAAATGAAATAAAAGAACATTAAATATAGAAGAGGGAACATCACAGCTAATGCCTTTATGTCAATAAACACATATAATCAGCGTATGCTTTTGTGAAAAATAATACTTTGTGCTACAATTTAGCATCAACATAAAATAAAGGATCACGGCAACAACAGCAGCAATAATTAGAGAAACGATATAATGAGCAGAGCAACCAATTATGTCTTTAACTAAAACAAAAATAAAAATAGAGATTCGAAAACAGTAAAAGTATTAAAATAGGGTTTTGATGCCTTTAAAATCAAATTGCAAAAGTACTTAAAGTCGAGCACTTTCAATTTGAAATGCTCGGCTTATTTGATTGCTTTTGAAACAAAGAAATATTCTCGAAAATTGCATATTTAGTAAAAAAAAAAGAAATAAAAATTGTGTAAATTTATAAGAAAATATGATATTAAAAAGGCTTTTAACACGGCGTACAATACCTTCCAATTAAGGTTCATTAAACTCTTACTATAACAGTGACAAAAATCTTATAACTCAAATTGGTTGAAATGAAGAAAAAGCGCCATACATTAGTGCAGTATATTATGCAAATTGTTAAATCATTAGTGCACAAAAGAAATAATAAAGTCGCCAAATGACTATCTTGAGAAACTCCACAAAACACAGAAATAATTTTCGACTTATGATTTCATAATACAGAATATTAAGAACTGTATATGATCAGATATGCAGATATCAAAATGAAGAAAGTATGTATTAGATTTAATTTAATTTATGGATCAAAAAAACAATGGTTAGCCTTATCGAACGCTTTACTTAAGACTATTATACATTTACAGAAATATATGTTTTTAAGATTTTTATAACAGCTTTTGAAAACTCCTACAAATTTGTTGTATTTCTGAAGCATTTTTATATACATAAAGACGCTAACAGCCTTATGTATAATAAAAAATTAGCAGGTCGTTGTACACAGTGGCTAAGTTTTTCATTCTTATACGTCGAAATTCTTACTCAAAGGTACAAGGTATTTAATGTTTTGGATTATCTGACCAAATATGAAATAGAGGGTATGGAAAGTTATAATAATATCAGTCTATAGCAGGTGATAAACTTGCAAGTTTTTTGTCCCATATGCTAAAGAGTTGCTAATTTTCCATTATACCTACTGCCGTTAATGTATTGGTGTTTAAAACCTTGAAAAAATCTATTCCAGTAAATCCAGCACTTTTCATCCACATCGAACATATTTTAAAACAATTTCGGGTAAAAAATAACTGAGCATATAGCCTACTTTTAGCTTTTTTTTAGCTTTATTAGCATATATGTAGAAGTATATCATTTAATTAATGATGATCCCCAAATAAATCTGTTGTCTGTATGTAATGTGGTATTTTATATAAGTTTATTGTCTTGCAGGAAAAATGTTTCACCTCCAGTTAATGAGCGATAATTAGAAGAGTCACTGTTTTTTCACTGTTTTATTACCGAAATTTAGACTTCGATCTACGTTTTTCTGTGCCTAGTTTTAAAATTCTTCTTTTTCGCTTTATTTTTCGACTTAGATTGTTTCTTTTTCTGTGAGCTTTTATCCTCTTTACACTTAATTTATATTTTTACTCTATTATTTATATCGCGTCTTTTATTAAGAGCTTTCTACCTTTAAATTTAAATAGAGCAAACTGTACAATCGAAATTTTCCATTATTTGAAAGACATACTGCTGACATCATAAATACATACATAATTGGCCATTACAACCCCGTGTCAGGGTTACGGCTTAGCTTCTCACAGCACTCATGTTGTGTGTGTTAATTTGTATCCATAAGTACCGTGACCTACAGTTTAAAGTCGACTCCGAACGACAGATTTGAGAAGCTTTTTCGTGGCAATCAATTACTCCCAGAGCTTTTGCCAGGAGACTGCTGAGAGGTAGTCGCCGAAAGAAATAATTTTTTCATATTTCTTTTTTTTTTTCAAGATGTTAGAGCTGATATTTGAACCCGGCGCTATCGTCTTAGTAAGCCAACACACTAACTGATGACATCATGTCCTTCAAAAATGCGCCACGGCTTCTGTGGGTGAAGCGTATCCGAAATGTCCAACATTCTATGATACAAAAAACTTCCCAAGAAAAGTCTAACGGAGTTAAGCCGCATGACCTCAGTTGCTAGCTCATATCAACTGCACTGTGTGATACTAAGCGTTTCCTATATAAATACCACATGTCTATGAAGTCATGGTCAAATCAGACCAAAAATGTTATGCGATATGCTAAACATATTGTATTCCTTCGACTCTATTGTAAGTTCGGTAGACCAACTGCTTTACTACTGAAGGCCAGTTTGGAGATTTTTTTCTACTCTAACTTATCTCAGCTCCTTAGCAATTATTTCTTTATTTAATAGCAGAAGTATAATAACAATAATTTTCAAAATTTTCATACGAAATTGAGCAAGACAATAAAAATGTATAATAGCTTTAGAATCTCGCCTCTCATTTTAAAGTAATCTAGTATGCAAAACTCAAGAATGAATTCCGTCATAACTTAAAAATCATCTCCATATGTACTATATGGTCATAATTATAATTTTAAATTTATTTTCCTATACATCCCTTTAAGAATCACTCTCTTACAAATTGAAACACATACAAAACCAAGTGGTTTGCAATTGATGTCACTGAAATTATAGACAAACAATAGGCGAGTCCTTTGAATTTCACTATCAATTCATTTATTTTACCCCATTGACTCTCATGCCTTTTGTTTATCGCTTATTTGTTTGGCCTGTTCAAATGTTAAGTACGTGGGTAGGTAGGCTGGGTTGGCCAGACTGTCGGCTAACTGGCTGAATGGCTTTTATGCTTTGACGTTGTGTGCTTTCAGATCAACACACAGCAACTGATGATTGTCATACTTCTTCCGCAGTGTGTCTTTATGTTCTACTCTATTCTGTGCTATTCTGTTGATTTAGTAATTGTACACCAATTTGGTTTATGAATATAAATTAACTGGAAACACTAGAGTTCAAAAGATGATAATCATTATTACGTTATTATAACCGCATGTTGTCCCCGTTACTAAATTTTCTTTTATGAAAAAAAAACAAGAAAACACATCTTTCTATTACACACACTTATCTAATACTGTACTATACAAACATTTTCCTTTAGAAGGCATACACCTACACACAAAACTCATAGAAACTTAAAAGTGAAAGAAAAACAAAATAAATAAAAATATTAAGAAATAATAAAAACAACCACAATAATTATTGAAAAAAAAAAAAAAACACAACAGCAGCAATAAAGAAATGAGAAATAAAAAAAATAAAAAAAAAACTTTAAATAATTCGTTATTTAAAACAACATTGTACACTCAAATATTGAAATCAACCCCTACGACTGCCAGCCATTCATGGCATGCCTTATGATGCCTCCTGAGATTTGAGTGTAATTTTGAACAGAAAGAAAAACTCTTGCGTTTTGAATTTGATTCCTACGAAAAGCATTAAAAATCTAAAACTTATAAGGCAAAAAGAGAAACCAGCATTATATTGCAGCACTTAAGTTGAGTAAAACATATTGTCCATAAAGCAAATACATATGTTTGAACGCGTAAGAATAGAATTGGCACAACTACCAAAACGAGATTAAAGTGTAAATAACACTGATGATAACAATGAAATTGAAGTAAAAGTTAAGACATTATTAAATGACACTTTGTCACTATATTTCAGCACACTTAAGCACTTAATGCTTTCCAGCACTTGCTATATTTCGACTATTTGAGATTTTTTAGAACCGATCATACATATATGGAATCATAGAAAATGTTATCAAGAATAAAGAACTCAGCTATACGCGTAATAAGAATAATCTCAAAACATTTATTTTTAAAGATGTGATCGATATGATCGATTAATATTGTTAGTGTTTGTAATGCTATTTGCACACAACAATAGAAACCACTTGTTCCAGTCTCTGAGCCACGATTGCGAACCAAACCGTTCACACAACTGTTTAGTGCTTCATTTTGGCATTTCTTTTTTATGTGCATACGACTACATACCACAATGTATAATGTGTACATATGTACATATTATTTGTTTTGTGCGTGATTATTTTATTTTATCAGCTAGTTTGGATAAAGTAGCGATAAATTGTTATCAGAATTAGAGATGATAGCAAATTCTTCGAGATTAGCAATAAGATTCAAAATGAAACACGATGATTTGCTCTTAAGATTTTGTGTGGCGAGCCGACTTGTTTCAACGATTATTCGTCCGCAAAACACGAATAAATGATTGAACAGAACTGGGTCATGACGTTTTTTCCATACAAATTGACAGATAAAAACGCTGGAGAATGCAGTCGTGAAATAGAATCTATTTTATTTTGACAGCAATTTTTCTTATGCTCTCATTTTTAGAAACAAATTCTCTCAACAATGTTACCACACTTTTATTAAATTTCATACATTTTGTTAACAAACCCATTGGTTTTTGTTGTTGGCACAAAGAAAAATAAGAACAAAAGAAAATCGAAAAAAACCTTTGAAAGTTTAAATAAATTAATAAATTTTTGAATTTGTTAAATAAAATGAGTGATATTTTAGTAAAAATAATTGAAAAAGTGTGTAAAGATGATTAAAGTATAAAATATAAGTTCAATTCTTTACAAAAAATCTCATAAACTTAATTTTTAATAGCCTTACATGCAAGAAATATAAAAACAATAAATGACAGTTCGTGAAGTTACGGCCGTCGTTTTAAGTTTGGGCACGTTTTCTCTGAGAGACGTTTTTGCCTGAAGTTGCGGTCGTATTCCATTTAAGCATTAAGAGGGAGATCCACGTTAATTAATATTCGTGTGAACATGCCAAACCAGTAAACGATTTCATTTGTATTACAAATTTTTTTAAATGAAATAAATTTTTTATATTTTCTGTGTAGCACAATTGAAGTGATCCTCCTAACTTAACCTAATAATTTAATTTGTACGTCAAATAGACCTGTTCTTTTGCCAAAGCATGGTATTAGTCATTCCCTGATTACCTACAAAAGTGAAAACTACTTAGTTAGGACATTTAAATAGAAATTTATATGCCATTGCAAAAAAAAATATATATATTAAAATTGATAGAAACAACTCCTTTAGATCTTCACACATCAAATGAAAAATATCTTCTTTAAGTCCCATTTAAATTGTTGAATGCACTTTAACTGCAAAGATAAGATATTGCCTCAATGGACACAATTCTTGCACCATTTACATATTTGAGAGTAGAATGTTACTCAAGTTAATGTGTTGCATACAAGCGTCGCTCGTTTTTTTTTTTTTTTTTTTTTTTTTGTTGTTTAGTATTCCAGTGAATTGTGAAAAAATGTCACACTTTTTTAGAATGCTAAAAAAGCATAGATGGGTAGAAATGGGGCATGCTTTGGGCGTGCATCAACAATGCTTTTATTGTTTTTTTTATGATGGCTTTATATGTTTTCAAAATGTAAAGACATAATAAATAGAAAATGCTTTTTCAAAGCTTAATAGTGTTAAAAAAATAATAAACAAACAAGTTTTAAACCTTTTTGCATGAAAAATAACTTCCTTTTCCGTTTGCTAATAAATCATCAAATGACAATAAATACAGTTTGTAGGATATTTATTTTTCATATGTGTACACCTTCTACTGTTTTTACCCTTGTTTTTATGAATTTTAAGTAACGCAATTGCTTTTACACGTTCAATTTGCTTTTTAGATGGACAAACGTAGTGCTTTTTAAATCAAAAACTTCTAGAAATTGTTTAAATTTTTAAAAATTTGTTAATCACATGTTCACATTTTCAAAATTTTCAAGTATTCTAAGGACTTATACATTTTGTTTAGGTCTTTGAAAGTGTTTTATTTTCCGTCTAGAATACAATTTTCATAAAAACTAATTGATTTTACACATTTTGTTATTATGTAACACTGTTTACGATAGCATAGTTGGTGTTTAAAACCTTAAAAAATCTATTCCAGTAAATCCAGCATTTTTCGTGTCACATCGCACATATTTCAAAAAAAAATTCGGGTAAAAAAATAACTTAGCATTTAGCTTATTTTTAGCTTTTTTTTTAGCTTTGTAGCATATTTTAGTTTTTAGTTCAAAAGTATATATAAGGTTTAAAAAGAATACACATAAACAAATTAACACAAAAGTAAGCCATTCAATTTTCATAAAGTAGGCATGGTAACACCTTTCGTGGTAACACAAACGTGAGTTAAAAGCTAAAGGGAATAAAAGGTTATATTTATTTAATAGAGTTTTGACTTATTCGAAAATGTTTCTGTTCATGTCGTGACGTTGAAAGTGACACGAAATCCAGGGATAACCTCTTTTCAAACATACTAAGCACAGAGAAACATTTGGAATCCATTGATATGACAAAAATTTTTGTCAAAATATGCTAACTATGCTCTTTCAAAATTACATATTCAATTAAAAATATCTCTGTCGCTGTTCCCGTGATATGCTGAATAGTGCGCTCTAAAGAAACTGTAATCGCTGTACAGGAAAGCAATGAAGAACACTTAAGCCAATCAATTCTTCGCCGTTTTTAGCAACTCCTGTTGTGCGCTTGTACCATATAAAATATTTTACAAAAGGAAATACAAATTGTTCAGGTATTAAATTATAACGATCATTAAACGAACAGCCAATTTTGCTCATGGGCTAAAGTATAAATTGATAGTAATATTGAATTTCTATTCAAAATTTGTTTTTCTGCCTTGAAGAAGATTTTTAGTTCAACGGGTACATAAATAATCAAAATTGTCGTCTCTAGAGTGAATATATAACGTTGATGGCCAGCATGTTAATGTAAATGGGCAACGGTATAGGGACATTATTAGACATCTTCTCAAAGCTCATTTAGCTGACAATAATCTTGCAGACATACATAGATTTCTAAACAGCGCATGCTGCAATTGATTTACTCAAGTGCATTTCTGATAAGAACGTAATAGGCCTTTAAATTCATGTGATGTGACGCAGTTAGATTATTTTCTGTCGAATTATGTAAAGTCACCCGAAAATCACCAAAGAATAAGAAGTCTGTAAAAGTTGGTGCTCCAGAGTGCGCTTTGTACCTGTTAACCGTGACGGTCTTATGACCGAACTCATATTTAAGTGTTAATGTAATAGTGTTCCACTCTAGCGAAATGTCGTAGAAAATATCTTAAACGACTTTAATAAGCAGTTAAGTAAAACAATATTGAAAATTAATATAAAAGAAAGTTAGCTGGCTGATTGGTTAACGTGTCCATCTGCAGCCATGCTGAGAGAATCAAGTAGTGCCATAGGAGAGGAGATCGTTTTAAGAACCCACCATGCCACTCAACCGGTACAACACCAAAGCAAGATATTTCGAAGATGTTGGCTAAGAATCACTTCCTTCAACCCTTAAAAGGTTGATAAGAGCCATTCGTCGTCTTAGAATGTGTTCAAGTGATGCTTTCTCTTTCACATCATCACAGCTTTAGTAATAGTGGTTATACTGCATTCTATACGTTGAATGTATTTTTCAATAGAGTAATGCCCGCTAAATACAACTATTAGTCCGTATGCATAGCATTTTTATTATGATTCTTTATTGTTCAAGTCAGCTTGGTGCTAAATATGCAGATAAGTGCTATATTTAGAAATAAACCGTAAGGGAAAGAAGGATTAAAATTTACAGCATGACGGAAAAAAATCAGTTGCTTGATTTAAGAAGAAAAAATCCGAAAAGTTAAGATACTGTTCCCCGCCTTAAATCAATATTTTTGCTCTACAAGCATCAGAAAAGTATACATTTCGATGTTAAGGCTCAAGACTTATGGCTTGCAAGAATGTTAATGCATTACAGCTGTATTGAACTAAAAATGACAAATATGTCTATGCATTGTAAGAAAACCACTCAACTTTAATTAAGCCTGTAAGCCAAAAAAAACTCTTTAGAGTAAAAATGCATATATACAATATTTTTGGTTGTTGTTACTTAATTTATAATCTTTTTTTTAACTTTTAACCTACGTAAAGAAGAACTTAAAACTTAAAATCCTTAAACTTTTTTAAGACTTTTAATTCACTAAGAATTGAGCAAAATATGAGCATTTGAAAAGTAAAAATTTTCAGTTTATTAAAGTGAGAAAAGTTAACACTTTAAGATGGCTTTCAGTAGATTTACACTTTTTTATATTAGAAAAACAGGACGAAAACATAAAACCTATTGCACAGTAATTGCACACAAAAAAAAAAAAGAAAAAAGAAAAACTGAAAGAGTTACAGATTTACAAGAGAAAAGCCCCCAAGATGGGAAATTGTATGAAGATAAAAAAGAGCAACAAGTGCTTTAAAGAAGCAGTAACATGGTTGTTTTTCAATGTAAGCTAGTGTAAGTGCAATGTGGCAAACATGTTTGTGCATGCTCGGGCATGAATCTGTAAGTATGCATGAAATGTTGCACAACAGCAACAGTAGTTGCAACAGTGGTCTTTATATATACGTATGTATACGTGTGTGTGTGTGTAAAATGGCAGTAATATTAGTGGCTTATATTTATTTTCATGTTTCTCTCACGTTTTCATTTTCATTTTCCTATTTTGTCATGGTTTTTTTTTCCCCCTTATGTGTGTTTTATATCCATAAACTTGACTCGTTTATGCAACATTTAGTATCATATAGTAAAACTTTTTTGTTTTTGTTGTTGTTTTGTTTTGTTTGTTTTATTCTGTTCTTCTCTTTATGCCATATAAAACAAAAACTTATTATATTAAAAACAAAAACTGATGAGTGGAAAACCATCATGGAATTCATATACAAAAACAAGAAAAATAAGAAATTAAACTCTCGGTCTAAAGAAGGACATGGATGGCATTTATGGATTCAACCAGCCAGTGAGCCAGCCAACTATCCATCCATCTATTCATTCATACTTCCATTCATGCCAGCACCATGGCAACATATCATCACTATAGCATTATGAAACATTTTTCATCACTTCATTTAAAGTAATACTTCATGTACATACTTATGTATGTACTCGCATAAAAGCATACAAGTTCATATTGTTTGAGTATTGTTGCATAAAGAAAAAAAAAGCAGGACAATAGTACGAAATATTGTTTAAAAAATACTCAGCAAAATAACATTTTTGTATGAGAACATCATTGGAAAATATAAAACACATGTGTGATTAAATAAATAGCACTCAATAGTTTAAAGCAAAAAAACAAATGGTATATCAAATGGTATACTAATGCTATATATCTGTGCATGTCTGTTATACAAATTCTTGCAAAACTTTATTATAATCTTAGACTCCTAACGTTTCAAAGTTTGAAATAAAACAATAATAACTTAATAAATTAAATGATAATGTTTTTTTTTATATTAGGAAATTGTATTATAATTTTAAAAACCATCATTTCTCTGTATGGCAATTTATTTGTATTATACGTTCAAACTTCTTAAAAAGGTTGCCTCTTTTTTTCTTTTTAATAGCAAAGATTATGTATAAAAGTATAGGATTTCGGATTAAAGATTAATTAATAAAACACTTTATTGTAATGTAGACTTAAGCTTACTTCCGTTGTTGTCACACTTTTACTCAGTTGTCGACAACGATATTTATGATTTCACTGCTGTCCAAATACGAGTACCGACTTCATTTAAACAATTGTTGCATCCTATTTTTGTGAAAAATTGTATATGTTTAACAGAACTTTTCTTAGTTAATTTGCAGATAATGCTGGAATATTTTATTTGAATTCTTATGTAAAGTGTTTAACATGTTTTTGATATTGTCTTTTAGCCCAAAACCCGGCGTGTTTCGCTACACCAACCACTTTTATTATAACAAATTTTTCGACTAACGATTGTTAATGGCTATAAAACCAATTATACCAAATTAAAAACTGTCAGCTTTAACACTTTTTAAGGTTTATATAAATCCCAACTTGTCTTTTGTTTTTTTTTTACAAGACCAATACTTAGGGGTAAACCCCTACTCATGCAGTACATTGTATTGGAATGTGAAGATGGTTGATATATAGATAGACAGATAGATTTTTGTTTTCATATATGTATATTGGTTATTATGCGCCTTGACTGTAAAGTCATTTAGACCCAATTGTGAAACTTTAGTTTTAATGGTTCTCAATATATAAAAAAATAAGTATTTAGTTTGTATGGGAGGCACTACGCCCAGGTATAATTAAAAAAAAAAACATACCCTGTTGCACTTTCGGTACTTGAGTCTATCTTTGTTCCGAATTGCAACAAAATCGAATTAGTCATTTAGGCATGATTGACCGACAAACAAACACACAAACAGACTTACAAAGAAATTTTTAATTTGATTGCGAAACTGAATGTAGACAAATATATGGATATACTTATGTACATACATACATGCATGTAGTTGCCGTAGTCTAGTGGTTAGTATGTATTTATGTATGTATTTATAAAAACAGTAATAATTATGTTGGAGATAAATGATGCAATTTTATTCCTTATGCTCTGGAAACCAAAGCCGAATGATGTTGTAATATACCATAATTTTAAAAGTTAACAATAATAATTTTTTTCTCTGTTTTTGATTTCCAGAACATGGGAACATTTGTTTTATTTAAATATTCTATATATTGAATGCTTAACAAAATACCAAAACTTAATAATAAAATTTATATTTACATATATGTATATATGTATATAAAGCTCTGGCTCGACGTAGATTTCTTACATTAGGATCTCCTTTTCTCAATGTCTTGACTGACCTATCGATCCTCAACATTGGATGAATTGCCAAATTCATAAAGCTCTCTGGCTGGTTTCCAGCATAATATTCTGGGAAAGTAGTGCTTCTTGTGTGGAGCATCTGGCTATCAGGGCTCCCTATATCATGTGGTATCGCAACGAGCCGCTATGTCTGCTCAAGTGTGCCTTGTTATTACGAGGCTGCCACTTCCTCCTATCCTATCCTATAACTGCAAAGTTGGTTATAACAACCATTTTTCAAAGTTACGGCTTAGCACCTCACAATATTCACAATATGGGTCAATTATTATTCTTTAATACCGGGACTTACAGTTTAACGATAAGATTGAGAAGCTTGTACATGGCAATCAGTTACTCTCAGAGGTTTTGCCAGAAGATTACTAAGACGTGGTCGACGATAGAGATATTTCTTTCATATTTCTTTCTTTCAAGATGTTTGGGTTTTTGGGGGTTTGAACCCGGAGCTTTCTTCTGGCAAACCAACACACTACTTATACATACTAGACTACGCCGGTCTTAGTAATAATGCAGGTCGCAACATAGAGTTTTTTTTGTGTCACAATAACAGAAGAGCTAAAAACGTAAAGGATTATATGTCCTAAGCCATATTGCATTTTTTTGGTTTGTTTTCATGTAGCCGTAGTGGTCTAGTGGTTAGTGTGTTGGCTTACTAAGACATGAGCCCTGGGTTCGACACCCGGCTCTGACATCTTAAAAAAAAGAAATATGAAAAAAATATTTCTTTCGGCGACTATCTCTCAGCAGTCTTCGGGCAAAAGCTATGAGAGTAACTACTTAATTGCCATGAACAAGCTTCGCAAGTCTGTCGTTCGAAGTCGACATTAAACTGTGGGTCCTGGTACTCATGGATAAAAATTGACACACACAACATGAGTGGTGCGAGAAGCTAGGCCGTAATCCTGACACAGGGTTGTAAAGGCCAGTTATGTATGTATGTATGTATGTATTTCATCAGGGAGCAAATTACGGCATTCGATTTCGAACGAAATTCATATGAAAACTGCTTTAAAATTGAATGGATTTCGATCGATATCGAATGCCGTAATTTGCCCCAAGGTCGAGATTTCTTGTAATGGGCGTGGTAAATTAAATAATTTCAACTAATTTCTATGGTATCCTAAAAAGTTTAAGTGATAATAAGAAAATAACTTCGAAAAACGAAAAACATACATACAAAATAAATATCAAGATTTTTGCGTGGCGCTCACAGCAGCTACTGGAATATCTCATGATATATCGCAATCACATCTTTTGTTTCTACATTTGAATAATGATCAAATATTTTTGCATTTTTAATGACTGCTAAAAATCTATGTTAAACCTAGCTATTACTGTTTTTATGTCTACGATGTACTTAACCGATTTAGCGTACGTTCGTCTAAATATTTTTTAAAATAATAATTTTCAGCGGCCGTTGTTAATTTTGTGATTGCATTTTTTTATACGATCAGTTAATTTATATAGGCCATCTTTTCTTTAGACTATCATTTAATAATAACAAAATTTCTCTGGGGACATTAAATACTTAATTGTTTAATTTATTAGTTAGATAATATAAGGATTATGATAAAAACTTCTTCTTCCCATTGAGCATCACTCATCAATTTGTAACAGTTGGTCGCATATTAACAGATCTGGTTCAACGTTACCACTTTGTCTTATTTATACCTTTATATTCTTAAATTCTTAACTAGGGATCCCATATTAATGTGATAGTTAAGCGCAGGAGTCCCGCATACATTTTTATGCTGTCCTCAAAATAATTATAAAAATCCCAAATCCCAAATTACATAATTGAAAGCTGTTTCGCCATGAAATACTTTAATTACATCAGAATTCTATTGAATTTGTATCAATTTTTTTTTTTTTTTTTTTTTGTTTGCGATAATTTCCAATCATAGGGAACGATGAAAATCGTAGGGACAAATCCCCAAGTGTGACAGCACTTGTTATGAGGAAAGGAACTCCACAATATATATTAAATTGTTTTTCTGGATTAATCATCTAATTAACATGAATATATATGTTGCAGGTAGTTTTAATGAGCAATAGTGAGAAGTATTTTATATTTTTTTATATATTCTCACTACATCTGCTAAATGACAAACTCCAAAATTATAAGGTGTGTTTAAGCCCTTCTAAGCATATTTATTTATTTCAAGGACAGTTTAGAGATTTAAAATGGAAATAAAAACTCTAAAATTACATTTCCTTTTAATCCCATAACCTGACTGGCATTTAAATTTGTAATTTTATTGTTTTGATGAGAGCTTTGAATGTCTTCATAAATTCTATATAAAAATTGTTGATTTTGTTGACAATCATAAAAGTGTCACATACATACTCACTATGTATGTATGTGTGTAACATAGTCGTACGTAGTATGTGCATATGTGGAACAATTCACTAGTAAACTTCTGTTTTCACTTCATTTTTTAAACATTTTATTTTATTTTCTCTTTTATTAGATTTGATTTGTTTTTTTTTTCATATTCTTTTTAACACTTCATTGTGACATTTTGTAATAGAAATGATGCTCTCTCTTTGGTCTCTCACAAACCATAAAAATAAATGGCAAACTACGAGTAACTCATACGACATTAAATGCAGATATTTAATTCAACAAGTGTATTGGAATTTCATACACATCTACGCACACACACACACACACACAAAACTAAACATGCATACGTACAAGGATTCTAAGAAAGACAAGCATAAAAACATACTCACACTTAGCATTACACAGTCATACACATCTACACTAGAAAAACTACAACTTCATATTGAATTGCATGTTTGTGTGGTTCTTTTACAAACTCTTCATTTCAAGAAGATGGTTTTTTCTTTATGGGTTTTTGTGTATTTAAAAGCATGTTGAGTATCCATGCATGTGTATGTGTGTGTATAAGTGGGTAAAGTTCAATTTTTTCTGTGATTTTATAACAAGTGTATCACATTTCTTTCTGCAGCAATTTTACTCGGTAGATCATTTTATTTTATTTTTCTATTTTATTTATTTTAATATTTCAAACAGAAAAAGAAAAAATAAAAAGAAAATTTAATCGATTCATTTCTTGTTGGGCCTTTCTTAGCATCGCCCCCTAAACGCCTCACTACAAGGCTATTGATTATTGTGGAAAGAGAGGAATAGAAATAAATATGTGTACGAGACACTTAAATGTGTGGTAAAGCTTTGGTTGTACAATTACTACCGACATCAAAAGACAACATCACTTCACATACATTTGTATACACTGTGCTGCAAAAGTATAACGATATTTTTGTGAATGAAATGAATGAATAGTTATGTTGCCTGGAACGTGGATGTTGCTACCACGTCTACTTATCCGCCCTTATTTCTACTGATAAGTTTTAATGACTACGAAATCAATCACACCAAATTCGGAAACTTTAGCTTCAACACTTCTAAAGATACATATGTATAAAAAAACCAATTTTTAACTTGTATGGGAGGTGTTACGCCCACTTGTTCAATTTCGCATACTTTCTGACTGATGATCTGCCTTGCCCATTAAGTTCTTCAGAGCCGATTCCGATACTTAGGTTTAACCGTTCTGAAGATATAAAAAAACTAGTATTTAGAGTTAAATAGGAAAAAGTGGGCGTAAAAGTAGGCCTGGCTAATTTTTCTATCGATGAAAACGTAAATTGGGTTAATACAAACATTTGAAAGAAAAATTAGTCAAATCGATGGAGCTGTTTTCTGATTTTAAGTAAATTAAAAAAGTGGGTGTGTGCAAAATTTTCTCTCCGTAAAAATCTAAGTTGGATCACGACGATTATTAGAAAGAAAAAAATCATTAAAATCGGTCCAGCCGTTCTCAACTGATGCGATGACCAACTGATGCTGGACGTTCGTTTATAATAACTGCAGAAATTGAATCTCCAAAGCTTTCTAGCCAAAATTCGTTTCTATAGTCTTTCACAAAGTGGAAGGCACATGTTCCAATTCTGAGAATAACGACAAATTTGTTGATTTGGATCTTCATTAACATAAAGTTCGAAAGAGCGAATATGTAAGCGGTAAAATTTACGAAGTGCGCTCTAACCATCACCATTATATTGATTAAAAAAAATTATCAGTCTTATTCACAATAACTCCTTAATTTAGGTTTAATCCATACATATGAGACGTTATCTGTCTTATAAGCTCAAAATAAAAAATCTTATTCATAAACCTTTATTAAGAGCAAATTAACTAATAAACGATTTAAATGTCATGCTGGCAATACCATGATGTTATTTCAGCATAGTGATGCACAATAAAAGCTATCAGTTTCTTAGGTAGTTTTTTAATATTCATAAAAACAGTGTAGTAGTAACACAATTTTATATAAAATTGATGTGATTGAAATAATATTTACTGCTATTAAAAAAAATAACTAAAACAAATTGAAAAATTAAAAAGAAATGTTCCTTAAAAAAAATTTTTTTAATTCATGTATAAAGTAATCGAGTATTACCTTCCTCTTTTTGGTTTGTGCATCACTATTCTATTTAAATTTTTCTTATATCAAAATTTGGTAAAATGGATTTGGAAACTGGAGAGAAAGAGAAAGAGAGATTTACAACAATAATTTCTACAGACACTGCTGACAGAGCCTGTAAAGGAAAGAGATAATACAAAATACAAAATAAAACCAATTTTTTTGCCATTCAGAAATTTAATTTTGTACAGAGACTGAAAATTTTATAGGAAAATGTTTAATTATGTGAATTTAAATATGTACATATGTATCTGTAATTGTAATTATATTAGTTGTATCCAATGTAATACTATATTATTCCACTTTTATTTATACAATATCCAATCCAACTCACAAATGTCGTTTTATTGTACGCTTAAAGTAGATAGAAACCTACAATAAAAATTTCTCATTTATAAAAGGTTTATGAGAGCGTTATGACACTGTTTGTTGTTTATGAATATAAAAGTAAGAGATCTTGCAAATAAGCACGTTTTATCTCATTATGAATAAAACTGTAAGAATTTGAAAGCTTACATTAACTAACAGCTGTTAATTCGATTGTCTAATAAAGCATTGTTGCGAACCTAAAATATCCGGCTATAAACAATTTTAAAAAAATCTTTTAAAACCTATAAATTGTATATCCTTTTGATTAAGTTATAAAGCTGGTAACAATTTTTATTAAAAGTATTAAAAATTGTATTGAGTTTTAAATTTTATAACACACTGTAATCATACATCTCTAACAACCAATAAAAATTTTATTTTATCCCAAGAAGTTGCAAACGTAGTCTTAAGTTGAATGATTCAAATGCCTGCATTTGGTTTTTTCTCAGAACATTTTTTTCTCTCTTTTTCAATTTTTTGCTTAAAAGGAATAAGAGAATATAAATCAGTAAAAACCGACATTGCAACCCAAACATGTCAACCACCCTCGTCTATAGTTTCAGCTTAAGCATTATTGACTGTATTGCTTTTTTTCTAGCCAATGTTGAGTAATTTAAACCAAACTCAGGGCAATACAAGTGCTGTTTAACTTATGACCACTCCGTTACCCTTCAGTAACTTATAGAAATTTAACAAATAAAAAGCAAACCTAAGTACAAAAAATTAAATTTAAAACAATGACAGATATTACCAATAAATAATAGTTTCGGTTTAATCATAAAAAAACATTTAACACAGATTTTCACGTCTCATAAGTTTAAATAGAGCAGTTGACTCCAGTTAAATTTGGCAAAACTTGGCTTTATTTGTTTTAACAGAAACCAAACAAAAAGCCAAACAGCCATTTTTATGACAAAGACGACACGTGGCAAAAACTAGGGCGTAAAAATAAAGTATGTTTGCTTTGGGTACCTGCACACTATTAGATAAACAACAATGAGGCTGCGCATTTATTCGCTACGAAGGCATCTGAGGCAACCTTTTTTGGTTCAGAACCCTACAGTGCAGAATCATTTTCTACAATCGTCAATCCAATTACAGATTGAGAGGTTGGCAACATCTTTGAAAACTGTTATCGCAAGTGGCTCTTAAGTACGCTAAGCAGGTGATTAGACAACAATTTGGGCATAATTCTGCTGTTCTCATGTATAGAATGCCATACCTGAAAATCTTACCAGCTGTTCCTACGAGCCATTATGGTGTGAGAGTCTATTTACAGAAATGTATATGTCTTAAGGTCATTTAGATTTACTCAAAGTCTCCATAAGCCGAAGTTTTTCTTGGTTAAAGTATCATCACATTCAGACAAAATTACTGTTTTGTATTCTTTATGAGCTGGTGAACTCGTTAGTTCATATGTCTACAAAAACGATGTTTCTTATAATGCGATTTTCAATAGGGAACGGTAGAGAGACATGATTATACATTTTTCGTAGCTTAATTCACTGGCATTAATTTTCGAATAGGATGTAACCACATGTCACACAGCGCACTACAACTGACTTACTTTAAATAAAAAAATAATTTAATTTTAATGATATAATTAATTGGCTACTAAGATTGTGTGATATAACCCTATTGGAGTATTTTCGATAAAACGGAGAAAATTGTAATTATTTGAAAAGTTATTTGCGAAATAGGGCTGCATATGCTGCATACTCTCCAACCGTGATGACCACATGGCTGAATATACATCTAAACTTTAATGTCATAAAATTTTCTGGCCATTACAGCCCTGTGTCAGGGTTACGGCCTAGCTTCTAGCAGCACTCCTGTTGTGTGTGTTAATTTTTATCCATGAGTACCGGGACCTACAGTTTAAAGTCTACTCCGAACGACAGATTTGAGGAGCTTTTTTATGGCAATCAATTACTCCCAGAGCTTTTGCCAGAAGACTGCTGAGAGGTAGTCGCCGAAAGAAATAATTTTTTCATATTTCTTTTTTGCAAGATATCAGAACTGAGATAGGATTATATCTTAGGTTTACAACTTGTTAATACGGTAGCCAGGTAGTCACAGTATTTTCCTTTCCAATCAAATTATGTATTATATGCTTTCATTTAATAGAAGACTTTTATTTTAATACTGATCTTATAACATTACGATATAACATTATGGATTATTATTGAATTTAAGAAAAGAAGGAGATAATTTTATTTTTAAATATTAAACAAATTAAATTTTTTTCATTCATAATATTATCATCCCCCTTAACTTGTAAACTAATTTTGTGCACATTACGAATATTAAATTTCCAACATTATGTTTTAATTTGACATATTGGCATTATTTTCATTCATTTTAAAATTTATGCATCAAATTCTCACATTAATTATTATTCAACTTAACTTTAAGCCTAAAAAACATCAATGGAGTTCCCCAAAGGCTTGCTGGTAACATTTTTTCTTGTTTGTTTGGTTTTTTACAATTAATATGAGAATTCTTTGAAAATAATATATGGATGGATGGATGTAGATGTGATATTATGTTATTATAGAATTATAAAATATTTCATGCATACGCATACAGATAATTGTCATCTGAAACTTGAAAGGACTAGAAAAGAGTTGTAGTAAAAAACAGTGTGTATTAAACTCATATGAAAGTTTATGTCTTTAAGCTATTAACGGGTCTTTAAATAGGGTATTCCGAACTTTGATAGTTGATATTGTTGAAGCTACATTTGTCAATTTAGTTGTCATTGGTTCAGTCTGCTTTGACAAATCACAATAGATGGACTCAACAGAACATGAAATTGACAACGTAAAAAAAAATCAAAAAAACATCATCCTCACCGATGAGGCATATTTCTTGCTAAATGGCTATGCGCACAAACAAGCTTGTGGAATTTTGAGCAATACGAACACAAACAAAATCCCATAGCGTCTAATGCATCCCGAAAAAAACATCATCTTTGTATATTTCCTTCAGAATGATGTTTTGTCAGATCAATCAAACTACTGTTGGTCTAAGTCGGATGATCTGAACAACAAAAACATGCTCAGCTCATACCATATTGGATATTCTGCATAAACGATTTTAGGGAATGGTCATCTTACGTGGAGGTAAAATAAATTGGCTATCCAGAGCGCGCTATTTGAGATGTATGCATATAAACAAACAAACAAAATCTAACTATTCCTCGCACCCAACACAAACCAGCTTCAGGCTGATTTATACGCCAGTGTCTTGTGTCATGCAAAGTTGCATATTTTGGATATGCTTCACCTTGAAAACCACTACCGAACATTTGAACGTTGTTATATCCATAATGGCAACAATACGTCTTTTAAACATGTAAATAATTTGAATGATATTTTGCACATACTTTGAATTATTTGAATTTAATTATAGGAAGCCCTTAATGAAAGACCCGATACATATAGGAAACAAAATATCTAATGTATGGAACTCTGTTTAAATAGAAAAACATTTTCCATCCTATTTTTTAGAGCAGTTGTTTAGAAAATGGCAGTTTCTTTAATTCGTGGGTTTTTTTTATATTACAAGTGGTAAATTCTGAAATTTCTCGCGCCTTGTGCATTCGATTGGCGATTTTTTTTGTTGGAATATTAGTTTTGAAAATGTGTATGTTCTTGGTTGAGTTTGTTTTTGAGAATCATAACAGTCAGATATATTTTTCTTGTTCGTCGACTTTCAAAAAATGTCTGACCCATTTTGTGCTCAAAAAATATAACTACTCAATAGCACGTGAAGGTCCTGGACGCAGGACAACCTAGAGGGAACTGGCCGTGCCAAAGAGGGGTCCACCTTGGAGTAATGCGAATGTGGTTCCGAGGTGGTATTTCCCCTGGTGAGGAGATAAGGGGGGTTTTTAGTCGGTATACTCTTTTGGGCGAGTCCGACATATCATGCGAGGTGACGACCTCCGCGAAAGCATAAAGCTTTTTCCCTCCTTCCCGCACAAAAAAAAAAAAAAAATAGCACGTGAAGTGTTAAGTGTCCTATATGGTAAGTGAAATGGAAATACAATATTAGTTTGGGCTTCAGCCTATTCTCCGATTTCACAGAGCATCGGACGATCTTCTGACTTTAATACTTACTCTAGTAGAATCTTGAAAGTTTTTAAGCCAAAATCCTTTTTCATAAAATTTTCCATAAAGTAGAAAAACACAACTGCTGCTGTGAATGGCGATGAATTGATTGATTGGGATCTTCTTCAATGTTTCCCTATACAGCGGCTATAGCTCTTTCAATGTGCACTGCTCGACGTCTACTGGTATAAACATTATCAGCAAGATAATGCCTGAATACCAACTATGGTTATTAGAATTAACCGATTTGACAAATGATTATATATGTAGGTTTAATAAAGATTGTTTTTATGAATTATACCTTTAGATTTTAAGACGTGGTATGTAGCAAACAAATAATTCATTATATAGTCAAATGTTGTTTCATTAAAAGAATGTTATATAAAGTATAGTTTCCATTTGAGGTTGAAGGTAAAATCAAATTTTTGGTTGTGTGTAATGATTAGATCAAAAGAGAAAGAGATTTCGTGAGACTTACACAAATGTTACAAAGTAACAGTTATGTTGAAAATTATAGTCAAAACTTTAAAACATTATTAAGATCGCAACTAATAAAATTGAAATCGAATAAAAAAATAATAAATAGATAATGGAAAGCTATAGATTCTATCCATACTTCATAACTAACAGAGCAACTCATCTCAGCTTATATTACATAAGCAACCCTGCATATTGGTGAAATTCTGAAAGATATATACTGTAATTAATTTAAAAGCTGGGAGAATAATTTTTGTTCTTTAAAAACCACATAAAAATTCTGAAATAGTTTTATTTTTTTTTTTTTGTAATAATTTGATTATACATCAATTAAAGTTAAATAATTCAATAGAATACTATTGAACGATGCACATCTGTAGTTTTTCTGTTTTGATTGAATGTTTCTTGAACGCAGTAGGAAGAGAATTATTTGATGTAACTTTTTTCACCATATTTTCAAGTGATAATAGTTGAAAATCTTTTATATTTTTTTTTTTAGTTTTTTCTGTTTATTTACTGCTGTGTTTATAAAAAAAAACAATTTTAGGTTTATGAAAGACTTTTTTGACAAATTTCTATGAAATACTTGTTAAATAAACCCTTAATAACCCAGTAATATTTTTCACTAATACAGCCGTTAATTTTTTTATTTTTACTTTTCAAATAGAGTATAAAATATAAAATTAATCAGTCATCTGTTTTTTGAATGTTTTAGTTAGTTGGAAGTTAGTAACAACTTTACTTATAATTTCTGAATATGCGCTATTGTATTTGAAAACGAGAAAATAATACTTTCAACTTTGTGCTTTTATTATATGTCTCAC
The DNA here is from genome assembly GCA_963576795.1 of Metopia argyrocephala. Taxonomy (NCBI): domain Eukaryota; kingdom Metazoa; phylum Arthropoda; class Insecta; order Diptera; family Sarcophagidae; genus Metopia; species Metopia argyrocephala. Next base: position 203,111,484 of record OY756208.1, on the reverse strand, counting down.
TGTACACTCCAGTGTTTCAGTATTAAAGCAAGTATCTATTGCTCTTTAATTTTAATTTTTTTTTTTTTTGGTTATCTCTCTTTTAAATAAAACTCTTTTGAATATTTTAAATTGTAGTGTATGTGTGGGCTGTGTGTGTATCTTGTTTTTTCTAAAGTCCTTATTGTTTTATTATATCCCATTATAAACATCAAACATCTGTTAGTTATCACATATTTATCCCTTCATCCATCTATTCAGCTTTTCATCCAGCCAACCATTCATCTATCTTTCCTATACTCTTGCATTCATTTCCAGCCCCCAATCAGTCAATTATTCAGTCAATCATTGTGCCATAATTTGTTTTTAGTGGAGTAGCTGTTAAAATATTTTCTGCTTTTTTTTAACTTGTTTTTGTATTTCACTTTTTGCAGCCAGTATTTTCCCTTTTTATTGCCATTTTTACGTTTTTTGTGTTCACTTCTGGTTATATGACTGACTGGCTTGAGTTGTTTTTTTTTTATTTTTTTTATTTTTTTTTATTTTGGCTTTTGAGCTTTATTTCTTTACTAAGCCGCTGTGATTCGCTTTAAACATCATCAACAGCATCATATATGATATACATATTTATACAAGAATACATACACAATCTCTCAGTAATCGTCGTAGAGCTGACATTAAAATTACTTTAGTAATACAGTGGTTCAGAAAAGAATAAAATTTGATGCTGAAGGCTCGGGTTCGAGCCCCAGGAAAAGTGATAAATTTTTTTAATTAATCATAATTGTAGACTTGTGGCATTTGTAGCGCTTCAGTCTTAAAAAAACTTTAAAGCTTGTAATAAATTCTTGAGAAGATGTCAAATAAACGCTAAAAACCCATATTATTTTTGAATGCGAAGGTCAAAATATTAAAAAAAAATTTATAAAAAAGTATTTTCATGTAAATCGATTAGCCCAAGACTTTAATATAAACAAGTCTGCAATCAGTTGCATAAACGTTAAGACAATATAATGGCTGTATAACATAACACATATCAAGAAGCTTGCTTTTTTAAGTCAAAGGGAGAAGAAGAATTACTTGAGTGGGCCTACGAGTATAAAAAATAGCAAAATCTAAGGGTATACATGTAGTGAAATCTTTCCTGATTAAAATGTTAATGTTTTTAACGCAAGTGATGGATGGTTTTCTAAATTTAAATTATAGTTTTTAAAAATTCAAAATGAAATTCTCTCCAGTAATTTTAATGAAATCACACCATTCTTAAATAGATTCCGGACAAAAGAACTGATATGCAACTTATGCCATCCCACATTTATAACGCTAACTTTGGAGCTGCTTCTAAAAAAAAGCCCCAAGCAATTAAAATCCAAAAAGAGAGTATTCCATTTTTACACGGTGCAAATTAGAACAGTTCACACAAACTAAAGCCATCAGTTTCTATTATTTTGCTTGTGCAATTTATGTCGGAATCAAGCAACGAATTTACGATCCTACACCATCATAGATTAATTGTTATTATCCCACTCAGAAAAACAGAATATGTTACTAATGGGTGCTTCAAACACTTTTGCGAAATATTCTCTCAGTTTCCTTTAAGAAATATGTGTTGTATTGAGGGTTGTCATCAATGTGTACAGTTAACAAAGAACTCTGAGGACGCTGGAATTGAAAACATATTCAATTCGACGGCATACAGCTACTGTGAAATTGTAATTTGTTTCCTTTCATTGCAAAAATATTCTAACTTTATTTAATTGAATTTATTTCTGATTTAATTAATATATTTATTGATGAAAACGAAATTATAATACTTATTCCATATTCCTATATTTCTTGTTTAAACTATGAAAAAAAACTTAGGGCCTGTTTCCATATTACAATTGATACACAATTTTCGTTTGTTTGTGTACAAAAATTTCATTTGGGTTTTTATAAAACAATTTTGAGTAAAAACGTAAGAGCTGTATACAAATTGTCTCTTTATGTGGTTTCTATATCACAATATCGTTTGTTAGAAAAGTCAAAAACACACAATCAAAAAAATTTAATTGTGTACGAACAAAATCATACAGGCCTGTTCTGAAAATCACTTGGTTTCAAATTACAAGTAAATATATAATACGAGTATTTCATATTTTGGTGATATTTTACTTTTAAATTGTAAAATTATTTGTATTTTGATCCAAATAAGAAGTGAATACAAAGATCAATAACTTTTTTGGTACAATTGAGAGCAAATTAAAGTCCGAAAAACATAAAGAAAAATCATAACGGCAAATACCACTTTCTTAATCAAAGGCCTTTCATGTAATTGTTTCATTTTTTTTATTTTTAATATCATACATTTTATATATTAAAATCATTATTTCATAAATTTCGTAATTTTTTTACAAAAAGCGATTTTCAGAACAGGCCTGTAATGAAAAATTTATTAATAGGAAAAATTTTATTTTTTTTCTCTACAACAAAAATTATATTTTCTCTAATTGAATTTATTTTGTAAACAAAAAATAGGGTTGCCAATTTTATATGTAAAAATTATTTTTTTATATTAGAAAAATTGAGCAAAACTGTAAATTATATACCCTGGCAATCATAGAATTTGGGCTCAAAGAGAAAAATTGAGAAAATAACGTCAGACAATTGTGTTATAAAAACCCAATTTCTTACGTAATTGTTTGTGTATGGATTGTTTGTCTGTCGAACCGATTGTAATATAGAAACAGGCTATTACTCTGGCATACAATTCTTTTTATTTAAAATATTTTATTTGCTTTTTATTATTTTTTTTCTGCTATTTTGCGATATCATATTTCCAATTCTTTAAAATTATTATTTCTATTCGTAAAAATCGTTTATATTTCTTAAATTTTATTTTTTATTGCTGTCATTGCAATTGATCCCATTTGACCCAATTTTCTGACCCACCCATATTTACAGTAATAAATTAAAATTTTTAATGTCATTTGTGTTGGAGAATATCTAACTTTTGCACACTGTAACAGATAATTCCATGCGAATATTCTACTACTCTGTCTCTGTTATTTTTATTTTTCATCTTTGTTTGTTGGTTTGTGTGTATGAAAAGAAATTGTATATTTTCCTCTCATCACACACTATACCATCTAAATCCTATATACGAATTTCACAGAGCATAGTGTAGGTGTGTATATGTGCGTGACTATGTTTGCTTGTGTTGTTTTTTAATAAACAAATAAGTTTTAATTCTTGAAAGTCTTCTATTGAACGTATAGTCTCGAACGAAACAAAGCCAAATGGGAGAGAGAGAAAGAAAAACGAAAGAAACGACCCACATTTTATAACTGAAAAAATATAAAAAAAAATTAAAAACATAGAAAAAGCAACAAAAAAATAATGTTACTGTTGTTACTTTTTTTTTCTTTGTAACAGTTTGTCATACTTCCTTTGCTTACATTTTGTTTCCACCAAATGTTTTAATGCACGTTCAATGTTCTTTAATCTTTTTTGACTGCGTTGAACAGAATGTTTATCGTTCTTAAGAAATCAGACTCCTGTACGTTGTTTTAAGGAAAGCACTCACACAAGTAAAATAAAGGAAAAACAACACCATAACACGGTCCATATGTTTCAAAAAAGGAAAATAAAAACACTAACAACTCTCAGAGAATCACTAGGAAAGACTTTCATAAAAACACACATACACCCGCCCAAATACAAATGCTGTATGAAAGCATGAAATAGGCTTTAAATAACAATTTCATATCGTATTAAGGGGCTCTACGCACTTTGTCAGAGTTGGTATTTGTGTTACAAATAAAGGTTGAACAATTCAATTTTTAAATTTGTTTTTAAAATTGTTATTCTCTTTTCTGTAAAATTTTATAAAATATTTTTTTTTTTTAATTATTATACACTTTTCGAATTAAATTCGAATATTTAATGGATCCACATTATACTTATTGTATGAATTTTAATAGCCTAAGATCCTAATACTGGTATTCTTAACATCCTTTAAGGAATATGTACAAAGACTAGCAGAACTGAACTAGTTTTCGAACTATTAATTTACGATTTATATAAAAAAACGAACAGTTTTGATTCAGGACGAAACTATCTTTTACTTTATTTGCTAGCGTACGGTCTTTGCCATTAGACGGAGAAGATTTTGGCATCTTGCCGTTTTTGACTAAACTTTTAGAAATGTAGAAATGAGAAACACAGCACTAGCAAGATTTATTCTGGAGTCGATTGATTCCCAGGATGGTGACAACGCATGTGGGATCACAATTGGTTTAACCTCTATCCTAAGTGGGACCTTATTCATTTAAGAGGATAAAAAAATGTAACCATAGCCTTGCCTTTAGAATGCCAAAGACATTTATGTTCTGATGTTAAGTCTACGGATTTATTTTTATTATTTTACAATCAATTAAACTCGAAAAATAAAACTCAGTTCTCCCCTTTCCTTTTTTCTTTAAAAAAATACAACATTAAATTTTTAATTTATGTAAAAACCAACATTCGATAATCAAAAAAATTGTTCAGTAGTCGCCGTGGTCTAGTGGTTAGTGTGTTGGCTTACTAAGACATGAGCCCCGGGTTACACACCCAGCTCTGACATCTTAAAAAAAAAACAAAAAAAATATTTCTTTCGGGGACTACCTCTCAGCAATCTTCTAGCAAAAGCTCTGAGAGTAACTAATTGCCATAAACAAGCTTTTCAAGTCTGTCGTTCAGAGTAGGCATTAAACTGTAGGTCCTGGTACTCATAAATGAAAATTGACACACACAACATGAGTGCTGCGAGAAGCTAGGCCGTAATCCTGACACAGAGTTTGTAAAGGACAGTTATGATGATGATGATGTTCAGTAATGAAAACAAGTTATTTTATCGTCTAACAACACTTCATGCTTAATAACCCTAAACTTGTTCTTTTTCCACGGTTGCCAACAACCTACCATATTGTAAAAATGGCGGCATATTAATATCTTGGGTTAATTTCCTTTAACCCGTCGTCACGGGAGTGGAAATTAGTTAACAGTGCTCGGGGGTTGGGTCATAATTACACAATTATTAAACTCGAAGTATTTCATTATATTTATAAAATAATTTTAATTTAAATTGATGTATTTAAATATACTATATATTGTAATATATAAGAAAATAAGACATATAGTTAACAACATAAATATTTATTTTTATATTAAAATAAGAACAAATATCTCAAGGTAACAAAACTAGCTTCTTTTGGCTTATCTTATCTTTTTATTAGTCCTTCAATTTAATTAATATTTTTAAAACAAAAACAAAAAGTTAGTTGGAGGTACCACTATTTGCGCAATCAGCACAGAAAGGTATGATATGTTCAGGACAAATATACTTGCTGCACCCTTGGCACGTATGGATGTTTTTCGGCCTTTTTTTAGTTGGACACTTCTGCTATCTTTTACGGGCATTAGCTCTTTTAATTGGTAATACTCACTTATATTATCATCTTCAATTGATTCCGGATTGAACAGTGCGACATCTGAGTCAGTTACCTGGAGAATTGACAAAATACGCTGCAGCTCCGTTCCTTTTTTATGCATCTTTATTTAAGCTACTGATATTTAGAGAAAGTAAATATCTCCAGCTACTGAACAGAACATAGAGAAGGGAAGTACAATTATAACACCACAATCAATTTAAAAAGGTGCTGGTAGTTTTGATAAAAACCCCATGACGCCGGGTTAAATAGAAATGTTTCTGAGTATGTTGTCTTGTTTTGGTTAATACAATTAAAATTTTAATTGACTTTTTGTCACAAAACTCGATATTTCGTATGAGCAAAACAGGCAAACGATTTAATTGGCAGTACAAAGGGAGTATATATTGATTACTTGAAATCGATTTTATATTTTTTCTATGTAGCATCGTCCAGTTATAGAAATTCGACGAGAATTCATGTAAATATTGATTAAAAAAAACTAAATTTAAATCCTTTAATTTATTGTTCCTATTATAGTTAAAAAAATGCCTATAAGCCTTCTTCTCTATATAAACTTCAACTAAGTATAACAAATTTTTGACTTCTTCAGAGTAAGCAAACACCAATGAGATTCAAATTTAATTTTTTAGGAAGCCCGTTATTATTTCATTGCTAAAAGTTACACGTACATTTGTGAAAGAATTTCTTAACTACAGATAGTTCCTGTTTTATAAATTAAAAGTTATGCCGAATGCTTTAAAATACTCAGATGATAAAGTTTCAAATCAATCAAACATGTAATCCATAGTTAACCAAAACTCTCAATAAATGAAATGCCTCTGTAGCACAATTGTGTATAGAAAATGAAGATTTGGATTACATATATGTATGTAATCCCATCTCTGTTGCCTGCTCGAATATGCTTGTACATACTTGCAGAGCCTATAAAAACAAAAACCTGTACATTTTGCAACTGAAAAACATATTCCCATTAAAAAGTCGTTCTATATTCTCTCGCCTTTATTAATTTTATATTTATTTACGATTTTTTATTTTTTTTTTTTGAACTTTATGCTTTGCATACTTTTAGGAGTCACTTTTCTTTACACATTTCCTTTGTTGTTTATTTGTTTATGGGCGAGTTTGTGTGTGTGTGCTTAGTCACAGTCTTATTCCAACTATACATGGGACTTTTCTATTGTTGGTTTTATCGTTAATAGTATTGTTGCGATTTTGAAGCAACACGTTGTTATTTCATGCCTAGACATTAAACATTTTTGTTGTTTCTGTGAGTTTGAATGTGAGTAATCTTAATTGTATATTTCCTTTTCTCTCTCTCTCTCTCTCTCTGAAAATTACTGCAAAGAATTTTACTCTCTTCAAATATGAGAATGTTTTTTTCATTTTTTTTTTTCTTTTTTTTTTTTGTATTTTTTATAATAATTTTCAAGCCGCTTGTTGCCTTTACGCTCTAGAGAGCCTGCGCAGTAAATAAAGAAATTGTAAGATTTAAAGAGAAAGTAGCGTGAAAGTTTTTTTTAATTCATATAGAAATGTTTGCAACAGCCTTAAGTTGAGTTGAATATTTACCATCCACTATGTTGAGTTGTTTACAGATATTTTAAAGAATATTAAAAAATAAAATTTTCAAAATTATTCAAAAAGGTGAAAAATGAGTGACAATAAAATATCTTAAAAAAACTATATAAGTAAACTTCATAACCGTAAAGTGGAAAGCATTTTTTGAAACACGTCATCATATTACTCTTTAACAGAGGTTTCGTTTATACGTTTTTATTGTTTCTGGTTTACACCGACAAACCAGCGATTTGTGTTGCTGCTGAACTTGGTAAAGAAAGTATCAGTTATTGATGCAATTGTGATATTTTGTTTTTTATTAATCTCTATCAAATTGAGGCAGATATATCTTCAGTTGGATGTTTTCTATACTGTTAAATTCATCTAACCCAGTTAGAAAGAGCACAAATCAACTTTTAAGCGTGAATACAGAAAGCAACAAGGCCGTGTCTATCCCCATTGCTCGTTGAATAATAGGCAGGCATGGTGCTCTCACCAACAAGTCATTGTTTTGACGTTGCAGATGGCTCGAGAAAGAAGAGAGTCTATCCCATGATTTCTGATTTGACTCGCCCATTCTGATTGCTAGATCTAGCTATATTTCATTATATGTATAAGAAACTATATCAAATTTTTTGCGCTTACAGACTTGTTTAGAAGGGTTATACTTTTATTTAAGCAAAGCCTCTGATCTGATTAACGAGACAGTTAATTCGTGTCATAAAATTCATTATTAAATTCATAAATAAACGCTAAAAAAAATTACATAGAATTTCTAAATTTCTCACTTAATTCGAAACATGACTGTCTTATTCTTTATTTGAAAATTATAGACAGAGGCTTTTAATGAGCTGAAAAGTGAGTTTCAGCGAAGTAACCCTTTTGAACAAGATTCGTCATTAAGACAAGCAATTTCGGCAATAAATATATAACGAATTAATATATATTAAGTTTACCATTTACTTAAAAAAAATTAATTATGACATTAATAATTGTTAACAATTTCGTGTGCTTTGTGTTAACGAAATGCTTTCGGAAAGTCACTTCTCACAACCGTATGTTGCGAATAAGCTTCCAAGATTTCATTTGTTGCTGGTTTACATCACTAAATCAAGCAATTCTTATTATCTCACATAAAATAATCTAGAGATATTAAATAAAACTACCATGGAGGCAAAGAACTAATTTTCATGATGAAGTAAAAATCTCTAGATAAAATTGTGTCATTGTGTAATCTGTAACAAACTCTGCATTCGTCTGGTTATAATGGAGTATTTAGGGTGTGCTGTGGATGGTTTCGTTTATTAGTTAAACCTCATCACTTAAGAGAATAAAATATCAGAACTGTTTCCAATTGCTCTAAAGCTCAATCAGATGAAAGCACGAATTTCAAGTAGGATAGCAATCTCTTCAAACGACTGTAGGCCGATATATTTTGATGTCTTATTTAATCAATATATTTATGATTTTTAATAAAATACAGATCATACGTTACATAGTAAGTACAGTTTGTTTGATGGCGTACTCTTTCACAAGTCTTTTGAGCTGGGCACGAATAATGCAATACTACCACAATTACAAAATATAGCGTACCTAAATTCTCTGGACAGACACCAAGACGATGGACGATGGAACTGCTAAGCCAATAGTGATGTATACAGTAGACAGCTATAAATGGCATATAGGGTGTATACTGCATCTCGAAAACTAGTTAAGTTCCGCTAGTGATATACTTATTCCTTAACGGATGTTAATTCTCATATGTATTGTATATTAGTATTAGGATAATAAGACTAATAAACATTATACAATAATTATATTATAGATCCAATAAAGATGCGGATGTCGAATTCCAAAAATATATAATAATTATATTTCATTTTTTTTTTAACAAATTTTTTTTATATAAATAATACACATGTACAGGTATTTATTTCATTTACTTCAATATGGAGTATATTTTTAAATTTGTATTTGTTTTATCATTATGTTTATACTGTCATCAATAAAAACAATTTACATACCCTGCCCACTCTCGTTAAATTCAAAAGAGATTATCTTTATAATAAAAAAAACGAATTTGTGTTATTTTATCAGACAGCAATAAAATATAAATACGATATGATAATGACACATATGACACATTTACACATACACACGCAAATAAAAAAATTTTCACTCTTGCTTTTTTATTATTATCTTCTTTTATACACATTTTATCTTCAGACACACATAATAATAGCAAACAGCCAAGTAGTTGGCCATTCGATGTGTGTTTCAAACATGTTGTTTATTGTGGAATTTAACTTTGCATTGTTTTTTTTTAACAAACCTTATGTGAGAAAACAACAAACGAGAGAATGATGTTTTATAAAAACGGGGAAATAAGTCGCTTTTGATTATAACTGTTTAACTATTGAGTCGAATTAAAAGAGTAAATCATTGAGTGAGTTGGGTAATGTGCTCGTAAGTTATTTTTTACAGATTTACAGTGATTCTCAATAATATTCGGTACACATGCATACTTACTTAAAAAAAAGGTTTTAATTTTTATTTATTATTCATGCTGAATTTGAAAAATATTACAAAAGATGTAATGAGATATAATTCCATTTTGCTACCAATAGACCTAAACAGGGGAATGAAAGTTAAAAAAGATGGATTTTTTTGAAGAGTTTTCGATTTTGGTCTTCAAAGTTAAGTTTTTTTATTCTATATGTTCACAATTTTTGTTATTCATTACCAGAGCTACAACTTTGCTTCAGAAAATAAATCGAAATTCATAAGGGTTTGCAGGATATGAGCCTGAGAATATTATCTTTTTTTTGCAAAAATGACACCGAGGCCCCAAATGTTTGGTTGCTCATAAAGAAAAACTTCTTGACTTTGGGCAAAATTGGGAGACAAATGGTTATATTTTCGTAACTTAAAAAAATCAAACACAGTGTAATATTAAATAAATATAAATTGTTGAGTTTATATTTAAAAGAACTGCTACTATTTCCATTTTAAAGGACGTAATAATAGTAAATAAAAACTACTTAAACTACAGTAAGTACAAGCCTATATCTACTAAGTTTTGCTAGTAACTTATATTTTTTAAGTAAATGAAAGCGAATTTTTACTTTGGTAAAAAAAAATTGAAACAGTTCTTAAGACTTCTATTTCCTTTTTCATCCTACGCCTTTGTTACCGCACCCAGGTTACCATTGAAACGCTGCTGGTATACAAACCATTACTGAGACTCTATAATATGTTAAGGTTTCATATTTTGTTTGTTTTTTTTTTTGCCCATCAAACACCCACACCAAAGTACTCTTTCTCATGCCTTTTAGGTACCTTTCTCTCTCTCTCTCTATCATTATCTAATTTTATACTTCTCCCTGTATTTTAGTGGGTTGTAGGATTCTGCATACAACAGTGATGTAAGTGAGTATTTTTGGTTTTGGTAATTTAAGAATATTGTAGGATTTATTAGTTCACAAGAGAGAACAACATGTTTTACTCTCCATATGTTTGTATACAGATATAGGTGTGTGTATGTGTATGTTTTTTTACAGCAATATAAGAAATAATGTTGCCTTAGGGTGGTTTGGTTATCCAAGAGCAGAAAAATATTTCGCTTTAATTTTGTTTTTTTTTTGTTTTTTTTTTTTTGTAACTTCAACGTGGCACATTTTACTTCAAAAAGAGAGCGGGTTATGGGGTCAACTACACACCATCAAAGAGAATGTGAAATAAAAAATAACAAAAACATGGAAATTAAATAAAAAAAATCAACAAGAGAACTTGAAGTGTGTATGAAGTTATTAGTTGTTGTTGTTGGATTCGGTTTTGCCGTAAACACACAAATACAAAACGATTGGCATTTGCCTGTTGCTCGTAAAAGCAAAGAAAATAAAAAGGAAAAGATGAGTGTCGCTAAGTGCTGTTGTTTGTGAGAGGTTATTAAAGAGTTTGTGTGTATATGCATGTGTGTGTGTCTGTATATATCCATATTAGTAGATTTTTCCTTTGGCAGAAAATTTGTTGAGAGCCTCGTAACAACAAGCAAAACGAGTAAACACAGTCTACAACACATACACGCACACCACACACTATAACCCCATTGTCGTTAGACACGACGAGTAAGAGATGAAAAACGAGTAGAAAAATTATAGAAACAAGTACTGCAAAATAAAAACAACAAATGTTAAAGTAATGTTTGTTATTGTTGTAGCAATTACACGCATTTTTTCCTGTCTTTTTTTTTTTTTTTTTTGTTTTGTAAAAATTCAATATTGGCGACCTCAAGACCTGGAGCCTGATAAATTATGAACGACTTCATCAGTTGAAAACAACAGCTCAACAAGTGAACAACACACAATACAATAGGCTCGTACACACAACAAAAAAACAAAGAGGAAAAACAGAAAACGAACAGACAAAGATAAGAGTATCTTTATACTCTCTAACTCAACTATAAAGTTAACAAAAATATAATTAAAGAAAAATAATTTAATAAAAAAAAAAACAGAAGAATAAATAGTAAAGCGGACAATATAATGTTCCAGATTTGTAAATAAAATATAAAATGGTGGATTGTTATTTGGGATTTGAGTTAGGCTAATCTATTACCATCCAACCATTTGGTTCAAAAGACACCAGTTATAATTAAATACTAAACAATAATTAAAAAGCAGAAAACAACACTAAATTGCTTTATGTAATAAAATTTAGAAAAAGAAAACAAAACAGTTAACAATATTGTGCTAAATATGTTAATATATGTAAAAAATAATTAAAGTATTTACACTTTATCCTAACATATGGTAAGTTTTCAAATTACTAAAAACAGTTTTTTTTTTGGAAAACATATGGTTTGTTTACGCTCTCTTTTACAACAGTTCTTTTAGTAGTCCATATAATATTGCAAAAAAGAAAAATAAGATTTTATTAAATAACAAAAGGATATACATATATATGCTTATTTATACCTACATATGTATATACATATACTCGCATCGTTTACTAAATTTCACATGCATTCTACACACATACATACCTATGTATGTATACATATGTATACATGTTTGTGCGTTTTATTAAGTAAACACGTACACTTGGATTTATTCATGTAATCAAACTAACACACAATCAAATAATAATGAAATAAATACTACATCCTTTATAAACCGTGTGTGCTTTCTATCTTTCACTCCCTCTCTTTCTTTCGCTTTCATTCTTAAAGCCCATACAACCTTTATTGGTTTCTTTTTTCAATTGTTGGATTTTCTTTTCCAGTTATTGTCAATAAACACTCTTGTACAACAATATAAACTAAACAAGTAACAACAACAATCAACAACAATACCAACAAATAGAATCCCTTTAGTAAATCCCACTATACAATATAACATATGTATACACAAATACATACATACCAATGTTCATACATATACACTACCACACATACATACAAATATAAAATTTCTAGACAAAGAATATGGTTTGTATTAGACAGTTGCATTAATATTTACTTTTATAGTGTTTGAATGTAAAAAATGTGTGTAAAAAAATCAATAGTCATACTCATACTTGCTCACTTTCTACTGCATATACATATGTATATACATATGCATACATACTTACACCACTAAAGCCACCACTTACACCAACAAATTATTTTATAATTAACTATTAATTTATCCTTTAGTGTGTAGAGGTATTGTATGGAAATAAAATTTATTTTCTTTTAATTTCGTTAATTACTCCTGGATATAAACAAATCCCACAAAAGGGATTAAAATATTAAGCATATGATGACAGATTTACCTCATAGCTCACCATATTTAGTCTGTGATTAAAAAATAAATGAAAAAGCGTAGCATATGGTAAAGCTTCAATGTTAAATGTAGATGCGAAATGGAATTTTAGAATTTTCTAAATGAATTTCTTCCCATGGTATGTTCACATTTGACAAATATTTGTCACCATTATTTTTAATAAATTATTTATTTTAATATTATCTGTGACATCAAATTAAATTAATTTAGAATTTAAATGAAATTTCTTTTTATAGGCTTTTTTAAATAATTATTTATATAATTATAATGTTTTAACATAAAACGAAATTTTTAGATGAAAAAGTTCTCACTTTTTTCGTAAAATATTTGCAAAATCTGAACAGAAAAATTATATTCTTGTTACTTATGGCGTTTTCTTTTCTCCAAAAATAAGTTGCATTTTCTTATTATACGAGTATTATATAATTTTAATCTCGTTTTATTGTAATCTACATTTGTAACTGGTACTAAAACAGATAAAAGGCCATACATATTTTGCAAAGACTAGCGATAAGAAAATTCTAAAGGCAATACTTTTAAGTAGAAAAGAAATTGCCATTTAAACAAACATTAATAAGTTTATGAAAAAGTTGCATATTTTTCAGCTTTTTTTATTTTTCCTTATAATTATTTAGTTATTAGTTATTATTTTATTGAGACTTCCAAAAATTTAGTTTCACAAACAGCAAATAACCGTTATATTTTGTTACCCTTATTTTTCCTTAATAAATATTATTTTCTAAAAAAAGAATAATCTTCGGCATATAGGCATTTTTCTTAGGGCGATGTGCATGTCTCGATGGTCATTCCATCTGTGCTTAAAAGACTCACCAAATTATTTATTGATGAAATCAATCTTAAGTAGTTCTGTTTTTTGCAAATCAGCAGGACATTAGTAAAGCCAAAACCTGAATAGTACTTCTTTTATTATGGAAGAGGTGTTTTGGAATATTAAATTCAGCTCTAAAAGATTTTTGATGTTCAATAGAAATGCCATGTTGTTGGACCAATTTTATTTTTTTCTGCTGGAATAGAAGCATTGTACTCATTTTTATGTTCTTGATAATCGGTTTTCTCAAAACTTAATAAAAAAAATTAATTTTAAAATACTAATTTCGAGGTAAAATTATATATATAAGTAATCACATATTTAATAACAGAATCTTGTAACAAAATGCCAGATTTTGTAAAGATTGAGAAAACTGCTATATTTCATATTTACTGCCGCAAGTTGACGACTCCGAGTACAAAAAAGAAAAACCAAATTACTCGCATAGATTTTTAAAAATTGGATTATAAAATTTTTATTGGATATTTTTGGCCCTAATAAACATAATTTTGAGTTACAAAATAATAGAGCCCGTAATTGAGCAAAATTTAATATACACAATATTTTCATTGCTTCCTATAAAATATAACAATTCGTATTTGGATTCTTCAAAAATTGAAAAACAATTTTTTTAATCACTCTTCATTGTAAATGCCCTTAAAAGTCTTGTAAATGTAACAATCCTAGACAATATACCCACGTTTTGTTGTTCTTGGACGTGATTTGCTATGTTTGCCAGATACGATATGCACAACTTTTACGCTTGCAACTATAATTAGCTACTAGCTGATCTAGGGAATCAACTCCTGCATTAGTATTAATTCTTGGATTTGGCTTAATTTTTAACAACAACAACATAATCTACTATTGGTGAAGCTGGAATACACGTTGGAATACCTTCCTTTTGAATAATCTTCTATTAGCATAATGGCCATTGTATTGATTAATTGAAAATTAACCCAAAGAATTACAAGTAAGCCCTGTTTTGACTCCAACACTCTCCTAAGTTCATTTAGTTTAATTCCTTCCTTTACTGTATAATCAAATTCACACAAAGCAATAATCTTCTATATATTAATTATTATAAAAAATTTACCATATTTTTCTAATTTAAATGAAAATTGATTAAAAAAATAGTGCTTTGAATTTGCTAAAAATTGAACAAATTAATGCTTACTAAGCAGAAAAATATTTGTAATGTAAAAACGCCAGAAAAATCGAATGAAGTCATAACTTGGTATTGAAGTACATAAAATATCGTGAAACACATAAAAAAATTACAAAGAAAGTACTTACAAGCGCTAACACCACAGGATAAACAAAAAGTTCTTCGAATTAACCCAAATTCAGCCCAATCTACAACTAAAATCAAGCATTTAGCAAGAGTAAATGCAGTGAATTGTATTAGTATTTAAGCGTTGGACATTAATATCACCGAAAACTCAATAAAAGGCCTTCCTTAAATGCAACTCTTCAACAAAAACGCCTTTAATTTGTCATAAATGATATGACATGGAAAGTTCAAAGACAATAAAGTGATAGTAATGGGCAAATTTTTTTTAGATGAAAAATATGACTATGTCTGAATGCTGCCAATGGCTAAAACTTTTATTGACACGATATTCATAAAGGAGGAATATTTCTGAGCCACCATAACGTAAGAGAAGAAAACGTTATGGTATACTGTTCCACGTGCTCGAATGACAGGAAATATTTACAAAAATCTATTGGAAGGTATTTTCTATAATATAAAAATATTTTGGAATTTACTAACATTATAATGCACCTGTACACACAACACGTGCAGTATAATCATAGATTTCCATCCAAAATATTGAGGCCCAAATTGACCGCTTTATTCGCCCAATATTAACATTAGAGAAAATAAAAAATATATTTCTCCATATAAGGACATAATTCCTTATTAGTGGATAATTTTTTTAACATAAGAGCCTCTTGAAAAGAAACGAAATAACCCATAAACAATACATTCCATGTCGAAAACAATTGTTCAGTTTGGATAGTGTACTATTACTTCACGGACATCATTTTTCCTTTGATTACCAAAAATATTCATTGGAGTTAACTTTGATCTAATTAAAGCGTTTCTGACTTAATAACAATTAATAAAACAAAGTTATAGAAAATGTTTTGGTAGCCAACCCAAACTCGTTAGATATAGCAGTATGAATCGGGTGGCATATCTCTTGACTATTTAAACTCATAACGATAAATTTGCGAGTTATCAAATTAATATCTAAAGCAAAAAGCATGATTGTTTGATTTATAGAACAATAAAAAAATTGTTCTATGCTTTTGATGCAACAAATTAATGACGAATTTTATGCCTCCGAATATAAAAGGAAAGAAGAAACTCTATAATGCATTTTCATAAGATTTTTTATGTTTAAATTGGCATTTGAAGGTTCAATTATTTTTTAGCAAAGATATATTTTTTTTAATTTTTCTTTGCATTTTATGGAGTTGTTTAATTTAAAATGTGCTGGTCTTACCTTGTACCTCTTTTCTGTGTTTTTCTTTTTTTTTTTTTTTTTTTTTGAGCACATCAAAACAGCTGAAATGATATATAGTCGGGCCTCGATTAACCCTGATGGTCGGGACCAGAAACATTAAGGATATACGATTTTCACGGTTAATCGAATAACAATTTTAATTATAGAGTTTTTTTAATAATTTTATTATGTAACAAGTGAAGATTGGTGTACATACATAAGTACTTACATTAAAAAAATTAATACAAGCAATTGTATAAACGTTTTGTATCCCAACTTCGTATTTTTCACCCAGCATTTTAACACTCACATTATTTTTTGAATGATCGTAATTTATTTTAAGTTTATCTTCAATATTTAAAACGTTTATTTGTCTTTTTACAACTGGTAACGATACCATACTAAATATATTTTTATCAAACCACGCGCACTTCTCACATTTCAAAATAATACTAATCACTTGTAAATGTTTCGGACTCATCGTATGCAAACAAGGGAATTCCCTGTTTTCATCACGGATAATAGCCGTAATCACGGTTATTTGAAACAAACAATTTTAAAACATTGCAAACAAAAAACAATAGACTGATTTTTGGCCATCACGGTTAATCGGGGTTACCGGTTAACGGGATCACAGATAATCGAGGCCCGACTGAATTCCATCGTCTCTCAATTTGAGAACAAAAGGTGGTTATCTAAATGTCGGAAAAGACATTACAGTCTCCAATAGGAGACTGTCAATAAATGTCAATAAACGAAACATCGAAACAAACAGCCATAAAAGCAATACAGCAGAACATACAAACAGAAACGCCGAAATGAAAATAATGATCAAAACCTTCTGAAGTTCAAATTAAATATTTATTAGAATTTAAAAAAAAAATAAAAGTGTGTCCCTGTATTCTAGTGGGTAGTTGTTGATTCGTTTCCTACCCGAAACTCTTGTCAGTCATTATTAATTAGAATTAAATTTATTACTCTATTGTAACTTAGTAGAAAAATAAAGAAAATAAAAAATATGGATTTTTTTCAAAGAAGCTGAGCTGAATATCAACGGAATACATTTCCTTAAGGTTACACCTTAAAAATATATAAATCTACCTTTTCTATAGGCTCTACATACATGCAGATGTTTTACAGTTCAAGTCAGATAATTCTTTAAAATAAAATTTACAAAAACAGTTACACTGACATACGATATTTCCAGTGTCAATTTGCACTGCTTTAGATTCGATGCTCTCGTGTAATACGCAAAGTTTCTCGATATGAGAACTACAGAAACGAGGCACTGGTCATAGTATGTACATTTAATATTAACATTGTAAACAACTTTCAATTGAAAACGATTGCCCGATAAGCTTTTAAAACTTTCCCTGCACAAATTATTTGAATAAAATTGAAAATTTTTTCCAAGACAAACTTAGTAAGTTTTAAGCTTTTAAATAATTGGCCACAATTTAAAATTGGAGAAATTTAAAATTACATACGATGTGAATTTCTCCCGTTTATCGTTTGCAGGGCATACCCGTATGACAGAGTTTGTGTAACAATTGTTACAGGTGTAATCCTATTAAATATTCATGTTTTTAACAACACACTCTTTGTTGCTTTATTTGAATGTAAGTGTTATGACAATAGATAAACTTTTTAACTTTTGACTTTGGAAAATAATTTTTTATTGTCTAAATATGAGAATTCTAAACAATATTAAGCATTATGAAAAAGTTTGGAATATAGGAAATAGTCATACAAGTACTTGTATGGAACTCCGAGTATAAATGTATGTACTTATATAAGTAATTAACAATTATTTTATATGCCTGTACAAGCAATGCACATAAAATGAAATTATTTTTTGTTTCCAACTTTAAATTTTAACAAAATAAAGAGTACCATTATGTTGGTCTTTATGCATTTGCATATGTTTTGAAACAATTTGTTAATCGTCGTATGTGAAAATGTTTTAAAATTTATAAAAACAAAATATTAACTTTTATGGTTTAGAAGAGCTGTTGTAACAAAATGAAATAAAATGTATTGCAACATATGGTTTACAAAACTTTAACATTTTAATAAATTAGTTTTCTTTGTACATTCGTATAGTCTGTACTGTATATAGTCTCAAAATAAGGTTAATGCACTTTCATTTGCATTTTCCAAGTCATATATAGTATCTTTGAATAGGAACTTCAGTTTAAATATTAGTTATTCAGTCTATTTGGCTAAATTAGAAAAAAGAATGCAACCCAATGCAAACAGTTGACAAACAATTTATAATCTCTGACTGCCACAGTCACTATGGTCCCATCAATAATGACAACTGTATCCAGCCTCTGAATATCGTTCCTGCTAAAGTGTACCTCAAAAAAATGCCACGGAGACTTCCCAGCTCTTTTCGAGTGAATGTGATATTTTTTTAGAATGGGTCACACTTGATTGATTATGTTTTTCTTTTTTTTATAAAATTTTAATTATAATAGTAATGGAATTTACATGCATTTTTGGTATTTAGAGGATGAAAAATTTGGAAGGAAAACATTTAGTTTTGAAACAAAGGGTAATGTGATGAAGAGAGAATCGTTTTGGCGTTCGGTACTTGACGATACGATTATAATGTAATGTTCCCAACAAAATATTCGTCTCTGTGAACGTAACAGCAAAAACCAAAGAGAATTACACATTTTTTTCTTCCAACTGTTCGCTCGTCTAAATACAGACATTTAGAATAAAATGAGTATTATTTTAAATTGTGTGTTATAATTCGCTCATTCAAAATTAATATTTTTTAACTTATAAACTCGCATTTTTTTATTCTTAACAGAACTTAACTCTAACACTGACTTAACACTGACTTATTGCTCTTTATATTTCTGTTCCTGTCACCTCCGTCATATATTTTATGCTATAAACACATTAAAGGCTACCGACCATCGACCACAAGCTGTCGAAAATAGAATACATGTGTGCAAATTTTTTTTTTTATTTAATTTTTAATTTATTATATAATTAAAATTGAATTTAATTAAAAATTTAAAAAAAAATGTTCTTCATCTTTTTCCTTAAGATGATGGACACAAGTTCGGTAAAATCCTTCTTCATCTCGAGTCATATTTACCGGCCGGACAAACCATCTCCGGTTACTTCTATTGTGGTATTTATAATGCACTTCAAACACTGAATCAGTTGTTTGGACTATTTTGGTAATAGTTGTTATACAATTAAATAAGTTTTCTTCAGACCTTTTTTGTTTTCTCACAATTTCCCTTTAAACAAAATAAGTTTGTTATGTTTTTTTTTTATTTTTTTTTTATTTATTTTGTAGCTGTAGTCGTTATTAGGATTAAGTAGCTGGCTACTTGGCCATCATATTTTGTAGATGTGTGTCGATAGCCTTGAATATGTTTATAGCATCAAAGTCCAGCCTTGCTTTAGTAAAAATCATAGGTAACAGAGTTGCATCACTAATAAGGGCTGCCCCTGCTTGTACGTCTTGAGTTACCTCCCGTTTCTACATATTGAGTAATGCATTGCATTATCATACCGACAGTTAAGTAGCCTAAAAATCCTGCTAAAAATCCTACTGCAACTGACCCCTGAAGAAAGTGGTATCGAAAAATCTAATAATCAAGATTCCTGTAGAATTGCTGAATATCTACTTTTTATATATTTCAGCAGTTCTTAGTCATTTTCTCTAATTTTAATTTTATTCGGCTTTATAAGAATCTTTTACTGATTTCATTTACAAATGCTTGAGGTTTTATACTGTTGGCCCAACAATTCAACTCTTTTTCATATATTTAAAGTTTTTCACACGTCAGTTCTATCTATTATTTGGAATTTAAAAAAAATTTTAATGAATAATGAATTTTTCTTTATTCAGAAGAGAACTCTCGATTATTTTATATTTTTTTACAATTCGTTTTATCGTTAATCCTCCGCTTCTGCTTTTTTTTATACAAAATTTCCGTTTTCTTGACATTTTCCATTACAGCATATTGGCATACTGTTTTCTCTTTCTCTCTCTCTTTCTCTCTCTTTCCCTTTAAAAGCTTATGTTGTTATCAGAAAATTCAAAATGTGTAAAACACTAGGAGTGACAACAACCAACAACAAGTGGCACAAGTAAGAAAAAAATAAATAAATTTTTCAAATAGGAATTATTGCCATATTGCTCGCTTGTTGCATTTAAATTGTTGGTATTTGTTGTCATAGCTGTGGCAAATATTTAACGTTTTATTATTAGTGTAACTGTTATTGTTGGTAATTTTGTTGTAAAAATATCA
Organism: Metopia argyrocephala; assembly: GCA_963576795.1. Classification (NCBI taxonomy): domain Eukaryota; kingdom Metazoa; phylum Arthropoda; class Insecta; order Diptera; family Sarcophagidae; genus Metopia; species Metopia argyrocephala. The sequence goes on along the minus strand of OY756208.1, from coordinate 203,091,024 downwards.
TTTCAATTTTAAAAATATCGGCAAAGCCTGAATACAATCATGTAACATATTTTTATTTTTTTTTTTTTTTTTTCATTTTAACAACAATACAACGTACTTTCGTATTAAACCAAACAACTACAACAACAAACAACACTAAAAACTAGCTTTATATGAAGCTTTTTTGAAGTTTTTTTTTTATTTTGTTATTCGTTAGTTGATAGAAAAATCTAAAATTAACAGTGAGCTTGCTTCTCTGCGAATTCTAGTTGTACACAAGACATCAGCTGCATCAATGCCATGTACTCGTACTAATACATGCAACGACAATTATTGTTCGAACGTACGTTGTAAAAAGGATTTGACTTTTTCCATTTTTTCAAAACAATTTTTTTTTTTTTTTTGTAAATCCTGTTTTTTTTCTTGTTTTTATCCAATATTTTGCATACAATTGTAACCCGCTTAGTCCATTCTTTTTTCTCGCAATTTCCAGCAACTTTCCACCACGATGGCAACAACAATAGGCAATTAACATGGTGCTCATCGTGTATGCTGGCTGTGGCACATACATTTTATAGAATTTTTTCACTCATGCAACATTAACAAAACAAAAACAATAAAAAAACCTTTATAATCGTGCTCAGAATATTAAGAATTGTATTGAATGAAGTTTTTATGAGTATACCAGCAATCCAGCACTAATAAAAATTCGCTTTAACACTTAAGTTTAGAGTTAAATTTACAAAAATTCTTTTAATACATTTAAGATCAAAACGAAATTTTTTAGCTTTATGAAGAGATTTTAAAGAAATTTGTTTTTATTATTCCTAAAAATATAAAGTAAGTTCTTTAAGAGTTCTATTTAATATGTATATAAAAAATGTTTTAAGTAAGATTATGTATAGTCTTCCAACCGGCACTAGTTAAGTGACAAGTCCTTATCGAAAGTTATTAGATAAATTGAAATTAAAGTAATTTAAAATTTTTTTTTTTTTTTTTGCTTTATTTTTCCTTTACAGAAACATAATAAAGCAATTTAATTAAATAAAACTCAAAACCAAATTAGTGGTTAGTAGTTTATTAAACTATTTTTGAATCATTTAATGTTACTTTTTTGTTTTATATTATCGCAAAATCAAAGCATTTACTAAAAAAAAGACAAACAATATAGCCAATTTATAAACTTTATTTAAAATATGCTCGTATTTACACACATAAATTACAAACAAATAAAAAACAAACAAAAAAAAAAATGCAATAAAGCTTTAGTTAATAAGCATTAAAAAAGTTATAATGCTGCTACTGCATAATATTTTTAATAATTAAATTTCAATTCAATAATTAAAACCTATTGTTAGACCCTGGTAAACATTGTCTGTTTCTCTCGCTCTTTCTCATTTTCACACTATTTTTGTTTTTGCGTTCAAGTTTTTTGTTTTACTTTGTATACCCTACACCAATATGAGTGGTGGTAAATAAATACAAATGTTTTTTGTGTGTGTGTGTGCAACATTTGAAAAAGTGTACTCCTAAAACCGCAACTACACATATGCTCAAAATAATAAGTACACATGTACTCTTTTGCTGTTATCGTAGATATTAGTGCTACCAAAAAATAAAATTTTGTCAAACCATTTTTGTTCTTTTCGATACACACTTGATGAATGTTAGTATGGTATGAAAAGTGTGCTTATAGAATGCATATGGGGATATAAATTGGTTCTGTGCTGTTAATGTATTCATTCTGTGCTGTAATGTAACCGTCTTCAACATAAGCATAGTTATTAAAGGTTGTCGAAAACATCGTGGAAGTATTCGTGTACGATATTTCATAGTCTATTTCTTTGAAGTTGTCGATGATACACAGAATATTAGCGACAGGCTTGCATAGTACATACAATGTGCGATTGACGCTTAACGAGTTGTGCACGATTTTTCCGACATTTGTTTGAAAATGCCATTGGCAAATTTTTTTGGCTGTCGTCTATGCATCGTGCAGGATAGTCTTGTCCTCGATAATCTAGGAATATAGAAATAGTCACAACACCAATACATATGCATTTTGTTCGCTTAAATACTCTATTTTTTGTTAACATATATACTATGACTAGTTAACTTGGCAAACGTTGTTTTGCCATATAAATTTGCTCTAGGAAACATTTTTTTAGTTCAAATACATTTAATACTCTTCACCGAACTGCAAAACTGAACATCGATATGAGCAATCAATGTCTGCGTTACTAATAATTTTCTGCACTACATATCTAGTTTAAAATTTCATCAATGTCGGTACGTTATTTAGGTGAGGCATAAATTTTCCCTTGGGGCGGGTCACCTTAACATTTAGTTGTATGGAAAATAGATATTGACCGATTGTCAGACCTACGCTATATGCACACAAAATTGCATGAGAATCGGTCGTGCCATTTCGGAAGAGTTTGGCAACAAACACCGCGATACGAGAATTTTATATATTAGAATGTATCATAGCAACTCGAACTATTTCGCAATGACCACAATAAGCTGAGCTAATCGTCTGAATAGTCCGAAAGGTTTCTTTTCTTTAGACAATAATCATATTATAATGAAGTTATTATTTCCCCCTCAATGTTGAAGCAGTGCTTCAAGCAGCAACTGTCAACAATCATTGGATCATACTTTTGTTGAAAATGAGGTTGGTCAAGCAACAAACGTTGCTGTTGCTCGATATCGCAACATGATGACACAGTTCTTTCTGCCGAAATGGAATTCTATCCAGATGCCATAATTACAAATTATTATTAAAAAAAAAAAAAAACAAAAAAATATGATTCGCCCTATAAGTACATGCATTTAATATTATTAATATTATGAAATGTATTACTTATGGGAAAGAGCATGACGTCAAGCATAAGCATGGCCATTTCATCTTTGCTTAACTGATTCGTCTGGAGACTTCTTTTCAAAGATGCAATTAAGTATAAATTCTTACGCTCAATTAAAACAACTTATAATTTGATTCGATTTTAAATTTACTTGTTTTTGGTTTACAAAACATATCCAGAATGATTACGTTCCATTCACAATTCTGTTCCAAGTTTTCTATTCAAGAAAATTCTTGCAGAGCAGTTGGATTTTTCTTTAAAAATGGTCAGTATTAATTTTTGAATATTTTTTGCGATATTTTTGTTTTTTGTGTTTAACTTTTGTCCTTTGCAAGTTGATGACAAATGCTTGACATTATTGTCAATAGAAATATTTAATTTTAATTTTTACATTTTCTATTACATATTTTCTTTTCCTTACATTTCCTTTCTCTTAATTGTTAAAAACCCAACAATATGAAGAAAAAAAATGAAAAATAAATATGCATGTCTTTTGCATGTTCAAAATGTTTCTTGTTGCACCTCTTACTTGTGCTTTTAGTCTGTTGTTGTAGTATCCTGTGTGTACACCGGAAACTACTGGTTGCAACAAGTGGAATGATTAGTTTCCTGAGGACAATAAATAATAAAGTTTACTGACAGTTCTAAAGAAAAATGCTTTAAAATATGTATTCAAAAGAAAAAATTCTTTACCACAATTTTAAATAAATTTATGGGAAATTAAAATCAAAACTTAATATTACAGAATGAAAAATTAAAAATTCTAATTTGGTTTTTATATTAGATTTTTAAGCAATTTTCTAAATTGGCTATTTTATAATATATAAAACAAACGTATTTTTGGCTAAAACATATTTATGAGCAGAAAGAAAAATATAAAATAACATTCAAATATACCACAATTATTCAATTGTTACTCAATTTTATTCAACTGTAGAATATGTAGAAGAATTAAATTGACCTTATTAATAAGCCTGGGCCATGGAAAATAGTGATTACAGCAGTTTTGCTGCCTCTAGATTATTTTTTATTATCAATTAATACTCAGAGGACGGCCTTTACTTATACCGAGCATTGTGATAGTCTAAGAAAATAGGTTATGGGAAGGGGAAAGAAATCAATAGTGTTTGTGGTGATTTGATTTAAACTTATTAACATCATAACTGACAGAAAAACTTTTCCTGGAAATGCCATTGCAACGAACACTGTGGCTAAAGAACAAGTTTTCTCTGTAATGCATTGTGCGATTAAAAGGAGACAGCACGTAATATCCAGGAATATGATAACCCTTGCGGTCAGGGGTGTTACTATATCGTCTTAAGAATTAAAATAAAAAAATACGTTTTTTGCATCATTTTTATCAGACAAAAAAAAATACGCGTCGATTGGTCCCGATCCGAGATTTCTATGATGAAAAGTAATTCACTTACGCCATCTGGGTTTTGAATAATACCAATGTGTTCTTTCTACTTTCATACAGGCTTTTTGGCTTTGGTGAACATTAAATGTTTTGACAGCCAGCGTTCTTTAATGTTTGCTACAATATATTTCGATTCGAATCGAAAATCTTAAGAATTCGTAAAAATTTACGAATATTCTAAAAATTTTTGTATTCATTTATTATTGATTTGTCGTATGGGAAATTTCTTTCAAAAGCATTTTCGATTCGAATCGAAATACTAAGTAACTCCCCAGTATCCTCAAAATTCTGGCAATCACATAAGGTAGCAACAGCTGGCCTATGGAGAGAAACGTTGACGGAGAAAAAATTCGCCCTTAGCCCTAGTAAAAAAGACGTGTCATCACAATACCAATTAGAAAATCAAAGACTCCACCTTAAAATGCGACATTTCACTCTATTCCACTTTAACCAATGCCAACAAAAAACGAATGATCAGGAGAAAAAAAAGCGCCACCTATTGGGAAGTAGCAGATAACAGCTAAACCTATTTCGCGAAGGCACTCACCACACAATCAAAATGCAACGATGAAGCAATTGCTGTTGATCATTCAAGGGTAAAGGTATAACACATAAATATGTACTGTTCTTTCCAAAAAAATTCAATACAATGGACAGCATCAGTAGGGGTTTACCCCTGAGTATTGGTCTCAATAAAAAAAAACTGCAAGGAAATGGGCTGCTGCTGATAAATTACTTAAGAAAGTTAATTTAAATTATGATAAGAGAAAATAAAATAAAAACATTTTATTGCTAACGGCTGCCATAATACTACAAATGTAACACGTTAGTTCTGCATTTAAAACCACCAAAAAGTTCAACATACACTCGTATTATTATTGTCCAACACTTATTATTTACAGTACTGGGTGTAATTTGAGTTATAGTGTATAGCCCGTGTGTAATTAAATTCATACGAATTTTTTATTTTTATTTGTTTTCTTAATAGCTAAATTTAAATTTCAAAAAAAACTTATTGATATGCTTTCTACGTAATGAACAATATATTGTTTTCTCATCGATTTGGCTTATGTAGTCTGCCTAAATTCATGTTATGTTATTGGTCACCCATCATTGCGCGAACATTATTCGAGACAATCATGTGCTGATATCAATTGCTATTTTCAATTTGACTTTATTTTATTTTCCATACAACCGAAAAAGTTAATGAAACTCATTTGAAAACAATTGAAAAATTTTAATTTGATGCACCATCAATATCTGCACATAGCCGATCTATGTATTTATGATATACCCAATGAATAGTTCGAATTCATTGTAATTTCTAGCATTATAAGTAAGTAGTATGCAAATTAAAGTTGTGTAAGAAGTAAAGATCGTCAAGTATACCCAAAGTAGTTCACTATCATATAAGTGATTTCACCACGTTAAAGGCAAACGAATATTTCTACCGATAATAATATCAGGGTGACAAGGCAAGGCAGACCAAGAAAATAATTTCTTTACTTCACACCATTCATTTACACACTGTTCAGTATAATAAATAAAATAATATTTTTATTAATATTCTTATTTAAACCACAACCTCAGAAACACCAACAACAAGAGTGTATGTATGTAAATATACAAAGACTTCATTAACGAATATGTTTGACCAAAAAATTGGTCATCAGTTATTGCAAAACTTCAATTATCATTTGAAAATGTTGTCATTAACAACTAGCCACAAACAATTATGGTTTCAAGCCCATTGTAACTCTGTGGGTCTCTTGTGAGGTTGTATTCTAAGGATAAGTTTTAAGTGTTGCTAAAAACTAAATTTTAATTACAGTTGTTGTTGTCAAGCCATTGTGATTTCTCTCTCATCACATACATACATAAATTAAAACTTATTTTCTTGAGAACAAATGCAATATCCTTTAAACTTTAATAAACAATTTTTTTTTTCATGCAAGTAATTTATGTTGAGATTTTATAAAACATTTATTTTATAACATGACAAAGTAGAGAATTGAGGAAATTATTATTTTTTCAGTTTTTTTATTTTCTTTGACTTGAGAAAAAATATTTTTATAAATAATATTTTTCTCTTTTTAGTTTTTTTTTTTGAAACAATAAAATATAAAACAACCACAAAACCAATTATAGGAGGTTGATAAAAAAATATAAAACGTTCATTATGAGCTTTTGTTTTATTTAATTTCAATTTTCTTTTAATTAAATAATTGTAGAAAATAATTTTATTTTTATTAAAACTTCAATGCGAATAACAGGTAATAAAAAAGAAACAGTGCAGCTAAACATACATTTGAAAAACTTCAAAGAAATCTAAGAGAAACTATTTTGTTTCACAAAATTTTAATTCGTATTTAATAATTAATTTAAAGAATTAATTAAAAACTGAATGAATAAATAGTCTTCTAATCCACAGTAAACTGATTTAGAGTGATTCAATTATTGTGCAAATGTTAACAAATATTTATTCTTTACGATAATGTTCATAACAGCTGCAGGTTTTTGCAATTTTTTTTTTTTTAACCAATTTACTAACTCGACCTATTTATTTTTTCCGCTTTTTTCTTTTGTAATTTGTAAGCACTTCATGTTGTTTCATTTTGAAAAGATTAATAATTTTGTTGTGCTTGAATGTGATTACTTTTAATGCATTATTATAGGAACGTCCCGTAAATGTCTATTTTTTGAAATTTGGTGCTCTTAAGAGAGGTCGTATTCAATTAAGGACTAACAGGTTTTCGACGAAGTAGTCAAATGCAATGATTTTGAAATCAAAGACGATATCATATTATTAAAATGAGTAAAATGTTTATGTATAAGAATTGCTGATTTTTTGAGAAAAAACCAAAGCATAAAGAAAGAAGTTTTAAAAAAGCATCCAGCCTTAATCAGGTGGTACTAGGACATCATACAACGGCAACACCGCCAAACGATTTTTTAACAATTCTAGGCTGGCTAATAACTATATGTAAAACGACTGCAAGATATAAAATAAATTTCGCAAACTGGCACAAACTAGGAGGATCGTGCATAGTGATAGAGCACTCTCACAGAAACTCACACGACCAAGTTTCAATCCCAGCGAAGAACAAAATTATAAAAATAGTAATTTGCGGTTTTCTAAAATTACAATATAAATTAAAAATTAAATTTAAAAAATAAGAGGTTCCCCCTCCCTCCAACAAGACCATCAGCAAGAAACCGCTCCCTGATATTTCTCATCTATTCCACCAGAAACCACTGATCAGGAGTACAGCGCCACCTTCTGGGAAGATAACAGCTAATCTACTGAAGACGCTCACTATTCACATTCAAACATCCACCAACAGATGAGGCAATTGCTGTTTGATCATTCGAAGGTGAAGGTATAACACTGGCTATTGAGTGGACAAATTATTAGCAACTTGTTTCAGCAACAAAAAAAAAAGCGCAAAACATATGAAACAAACAAAAAATATCCTTCTATCAACCATCTTCACATTCCAATACAATGCACTGCATGAGTAGGTGTTTACCCATGAGTATTGGTCTTAAAAAAAAAAATTTAAAGACAAGAATTAAAGAATTAAAGAACGCTGCAATTGACAAAAAAATCGAAAATACGTGTTTTCGCATCATTTCTATCAGAAAAAAAACGCATCGATTGGTCCCGGTTCCGATAAATTATAAAAAAAATGGTATGAGTTTACGTTTATAATAACTTTTATTTTGCAAAATAGGTTAATATAATTACTCGTAATCTATTTTTAACATAAAATATATAAAAATTGTGTGTTTGCTTTCATGGCAAAAATATTTTTTTGACTTACTTTATGTATGTATATGTATATTTATAAAAAATTTAATTTTGATTATAAAAATCCGTTTGATTTCTAAAGCAAATATTTATTTTGATTGATAGAATTTTATATTTAAAACAAATTGTATAAGTTTTTCGCTTTTTTTTCCTTTTTGGAGCCACACAAAAAATTATTTGTCAACAGAATTCATATCATGACTATGAGCAACGAAAAAAAAAGCATGTTACAATTAATACAACAATACTAAAAAGAAAACGAACAAAAACTTTTTTAATGCACAACTACGAAATGCAAAAAATGCACGTCTACGCAAAAAACCCACAAAACTAAATCTACACGTTGCATAAGGAAGCGTAGAAAGAGGTGTGAAAAAAGTGAAAACAAAAAAGGAGATCCATTTATATTGTCCATTATTGTTTTAGCACTTTTGCACATAAATCCTGGACAAATATTGAGAGGATTAAAAACTCTTCAGTAGAAGCACCTGCTAAAAGATAGGCAAACGGTTTTTTTCTATGTTCAACGCTACCTCCGGTGCCACAGTTAGATGTTTTTTAATGTTTTTTTACCTTTTTTGTTATACAAATGAAATAGAATTTACTTTTTTTTAGATCAAACAATAACTCTACTTTTGTACATTTCTTTTTTTTTTGTTCTTATTTGTGTGGGCATTTTCTCTAGTTTTTAAATTGTAGTTGAACTGAATGAGTGCATGAATAATTGAATGCATGTGATTTATAGTGAAACTATAAATTGGTTATTGGGAATTAATTCACAGGCAGGTTTTGTTTTGAAACATCTATTAATAATGACAATTTAAAAGAAAAAAAAATAGAAAATATGCAACTAAAAAAATAGTAAAAAATTATTGTGAAAATATTTATCTTCTAATGCATTAAAAGCTATGAATTTACCTGAATAGTAGGAATTTTATAAACTGCAACATAATCCCAGGAGCTAAAAAAAAACATTTTAAGGGTTTAAAAGTACATCAAATAAAAAAATATTTATGCGGTTCAGATACTATAGAAGAAAATATAAAGGCAGTAAAATGTGTATTTTGACAGTTTTTATTGACTAATAATATGTAATAGAAATATTCGACACTGAGAGGAAATACGTATGAAAAGTTGACAATCATATTTCCTCTCATTGTTTTCTAAAAAAAACTTCTACAGTTTAAAGTCCTGGCTAGCCGAACGTTGTCGGTGCTATAGTACGTCTGTGCAATAATAAAATATATAAGTATGTACTTATATAAGTATAAAAGAAAAAACTTTATGGTGATGGAATTTCCATTAGTATGAAATTATTTTTTTTTTCTCATTAATTATAATGTAATTGAATACATTTACACAAATTTTCTTTTATTCATGTTTATTTTAAATTTTTTTTTATTTATTTTTTTTTATTTTAATAATTTTTAATTGATAATTAATTATAAGTAAATACTCAAGTATCTATGTAATCAATAGCTTTTCATTTAGATTTTATTAATAATTTAAATACAAATTTTTTTAATGTAAATACATATCGTTGGTTCTATGCAGAAAGGCAATAACTTATAGGCTTTTAACTTAACAGGACATGTCAAAACATAATGGAAACTATAAAAACTTGGTAATATATATGTTTTTGACATATAAGTACATAAATTTAATTTTAATTATACAAAATAAATATAGTGAAAGACGTTAAAAGAAAGAAAAGGATACAAAGGTTTCTATAAAATCTATTGTCTACAATTAAAATACGTATTGGGAGGCTGGGCGGAACAATTTGATATTATTATTGAAGATTTTTTTAAAATATTTTGAAATGCTTGCGAACGGTTTTTTAATACACAGCTTTCAACATCCTCTGTATCAAAACTTTTTCAATTTATGTATAGCTTTAGAAATTACAGAAATATGTAAATTTAATTGGTCTCATTTTAGACACTTATTCCATGATATTGTACGATGCAGTGTTACCATTTTTTTTTCATTGTGTAAAACCAAAAGCACTTCGTTTATACTAATTTGTTTTGACTTTTTGAATATAGATTTTATAGAAACGAGTATTCGTCAAGCTACTCATATATAGTATTCTGTAGAGAGAATTAAATATGGCCGAGATAATTTCTTAAAAATATCTTAAAAAACTTGTTTTTAGTTTTTTCGTGTTTCAAGGTGGAACTTTAGGAATTATTTTTGTTATTTAAATTGACATTTTAAAAAAATCGTGTTAACCGCTATATATAATGTCACAAACAAATTTTTTTTGTGCATTGATTTGTTGTGGAATTGAAAGAAAGAAAGAGCAAATGCTAAAAAGAGGGAGTATAAGAAACGTAAACAAAAAATAACACAGCTGATTGTCTAACCAACCACTCCTTATAATCAAAAAAAATTAGCGGTTCTTTTTTTGTTTTTTGTTTACCTTTCGTTTAATGTTTTAAACAGATCTAAGTGCAAATTTAAATGTTTGGACAGACTTTACTGCATTAGTAAACCCATACAACCATATACTCTATCGAGTATTGTAAACCTTATTGAAAGTTTGTTTGTTTGTCGATCAATCACTCCTAAATCACTTAACCGATTTTGGTGAAATTTGGAACAAAGATAAACTCAACTACTTAAACCTGGGCGTGGTGCCAGCCATCCATATTTATAAAATTAAAAAAAAAATTAGATTAAATCACTTCATGGTCAAGTCAAATCATTACATAAGTAGTGGTCGGAAATGGAAAAGTGAGCGGGTACTTCCCAAACAAACTAAACAGTGACTTTTGCAAAAGTGGTTGAGCGCTTGCACAGAAACTCACACGACCAAGGTTTAATTCCAGCAAAGGACAAAATTATAAAAAAAATAAAAATTTGCAGTTTTCGAAAAATTGTAATTTAAAAATTAAAAATTTAAAAAAAGGGGTTACCTCCCCCTCAAGGAAGTCTGTCTTCGAGAAACCGCTCCCTGACATTTCCAATCAATTCCACTAGAAACCAATGATCAGAAGAAGTACAGCGCCACCTTCTGGGAAGATAACAGCTAATCTACTGAAGACGCTCACCATTCACATTGAACATCCACCGACAGATGAGGTAATTGCTGTTTGATCATTCAAGTGTGAAGGTATAACACTCGCCCTTGAGTGGTCAAATTGATAAATCAAATCCCATCAACAAAAAGGCGCATAATATACAAATATATACAAAAAAATATATCTATCTATCAACCACCTTCACATTCCAATACAATGCACTGCATGAGTAGGGGCTTACCCCTGAGTATTGGTCTTAATAAATAAAAAAAATATCGATAACCTTGAAAAGGTTAAATCTAAATATTCAGAATTTTGTTTGAACGCCTTCGTTTTATAACTAAATCATCAGTGAAAGTGGACAAGTGGGGGGTTCCTCGCTCTGCATCAATTAACCAGACGCACAACCTACCTATTTTAAAACGATATATTTACTGTAAAGCTGTGTTAACATCATTGTTTTCTTCATTTAATTTGACATAGAATGTAATGAAATGTGTGCTTAATTAAAACGGCTCGCATTTGTGAGGCTAATGGAGGCTGGAGGGCCGAAGTTCGAGCCCCAGGAAGTGTGTTAAAGTTTTGTAATTAAGTTTTGTTCCGTCAGAAACGCTTTAATTAAATCAAGGTTAAATTCTTTAAAGAATTTTATATTTTTGCAATAAATATTTTTATTGATCAAAGGAGAAAATGATGTCAGTGACGGAACAAAAATTAACTTTTTCTGTTTTCCTAAGATTGAATTTATTTTCAAAGAAAAAACTATAATTGTATCGTTTGAACCAACATATTTGTTTTATGTACCAAATCCTTTTCTAAGTCCAATTTTTCTTAAAAAGCTTTTTTTGCAGCTGAATTGTTAAAGATATTAGATGTTACAAATGTTAATGCATATTTCACATTTTCCACATTTTCCATGCGTTTCTACGAAGTGTACCCAAGGGTGAAAACCCTATTATTTGTTGAATTTTTTTTTTTTCATTTTCTGAATTACATTTTTTTAATCATATATTTTCTTCTTATTTCCTTTTAATTTTAAATGCTTTATTCTTTATTTTTACGCTTTAAAATGCTTAAAATATCTTTTAAAATATTAAAAAAGTATAAAATGTTTCTGGTACAATGACTACTGGTTGGCTGCTCTTATTTTTTACTTTCAAATTCACGTTAAGTGACAATTTATGTCGTTGTTTTCTTTGTTGTTGTTGCTGTTGCTGTTGGTTTTGGCGTTAATGTTAAATGCCCTTACATTGCTGTAGTTGTTGTACTAAGTAATCCTTAATAATAAATATTGTATATAAAAATAAATACAGAAAAAAGCATAAAACAATAATGTCCGCAACAGGAATTAAAAAAATATAATATTTTATACCCGAGCATAATGGAAAGGTACAACAAAAATATAAGAAAATATTGCACACACATACAGAAGCAAACATACATATACGGTAGATAAACATTTCCTCTTAAAAATTACACGTTAAAAAATTAATGTTTCCTTTTTCTTAATGTGTTTATTTTTTTTAAAGCACTGTTGGCTATTTACTTTAAGTACAGTTTTAAAAAACACTCTCTTATAATATCAGATATATCAGGAATGCAAAATGATATTAAAACTTATACTCGTCGTAATTTCAAATTTGAACTTTAAGTATGTATGTATGTGACTTTTTCGGGATGAACATATTAAACGCTATAGAATTTCATGTGGATTATTAACGTCCTAAATTTGCCAAATTTATTTGCTCAAGTACACATTTATCTAGAGATATGTCTAATCGCTGAATATAATTTTTTAATGAAAAAATATTTTTAAAAATGTTAGACGTGTTATTGAATGTTATATCCGTCGATGGCGAATAAAGAACACATATTTTAACAGATGTAGTTTCAACATAATAGCCGTTAACAAGTATTAAATATCAAGAGTCCCTATTGAAAGCCCCTATAACTGCCTATATGCATATATACCTGCGGCGTAAATTCTAATTTCATACACGCATGTGATTGGCCTTCTCTTATTTTCTTTCTCTGCAAATAAAATGAAAACAAATAAGAGATTAAAAGAGGAAAGCAGTAGAACTGTCTTTGAAAATAAATGTTAAAATATATTTTAAGTAAATCCCCAGATGCATAACGAGAATCACAGATAAAAGTATTGCTTTATAGTTTAACAGAAAAGGCATATTTTTCTTCTATGAATTCTTTTTTACAAAGTATATCACTTTTTTCATACGGTCAGAAACATCCCTTTGACGAACTACTACACAGTGCTACAAATTTTTCGTTTGTTTCGATTTATCGTTCTTTGGATTTAAAATCTATTTAGAGATTGTCAAATTACAATGTCAGCAACTTAATGATTTGGCAAATAAATCGAAAGTTTAAGAAAAAATTTCTGAAAACTGTTTATTGTACTATGATTAAATTTTTTATTATTATGCTCTGCCACTCTCCTATGAAAATATCTGAAAACATAGCAACTTACAAATAAAACAATTAAGTAGTAAAACGAAATTGTACCAAATTCTTATTATCTTTCAAATACAATTTCCTTAGACTTGTTGAACAGCAACCTGTTTTGTGTTCTTAACGCAAAGTAGTGAAAACCTTTAACAAAGTGTGACCTGCTATAGGACTTAAGCTGTATTTACACTACCTAAGTTTCTAATTTGAGTTTTATATCAGAAGCGCACTCAGATAGTTTAATACAAATCAAATTTAATTTTTATTGGTTTTGCCTGAGCTCAGTTAAAAATAGAATATTTTCTACTTTCAAAATTATGCCATCTTAGCTGTAACTGTTATAATCTGTTATAATCAGATGAGAACTTTGGTAGTGTAAATATTGCTTTACTCAAATTTTTTATTGAAGCCTTATTAAATCAATAGATTTAATAGAAAACTATAAAAATCCGAATTACCCTTACTCATAAATTTTAAAGTATGATATATGTTTGTAGTCGCAGCAGTCTAGTGTTTAGTGTGTTGGCTTACTAGAAAAGAGCTTCGGGTTAAAATCCCAGTTCTGACATCGTGAAAGAAAGAAATTTGAAAAAAATATTTCTGTCGGCGTCTACCTTTTAGCAGTTTTCTGGCAAAAGCTCTGATAGTAACTAATTGGCATAAACAAGCTTCTCAAGTCTTTTGTTCGGAGTCGACATTAAACTATAGGTCTCGTTACTCAAGGTTAACAATTTACGCAAAGAATACGGGTGCTGCGAGACCATAACTCATATACAAGCATTAAGAGGACTCCATTTAAATAGGTTTCCGGTTGTCGAATACAGTTGACATTTTTGTGTGTTTGAAAAGGAGAAACTCAATAACTTTCAAATGTGGCTTAAGAGTAGAAAACCGGTTTGAAATGTCTAAATTACGAATCTTATCTAAACAAAATATTCTTCAAATATAACTCAAAAATTTTGAGGGTGAATTGCAACTTTTGTTTACTTCCATCTTTAATTTGTTATACACAAATTATGACCTACAATCCCCACAAGAATATACCATGAATGGTTTTTGGTTGTTACATCATTTTATTTTTATTTATCAAGTAAATAAAGCAAAAATTTTCTAAAATTCTGCTGAAATTTTAATTAAAAATATTCTACAAAATATTTTTTAATTATTTTTTCCTACAAAGAGCTGTTTTATTAAATTAATTGAATTGATGGCCAAATTTAATATATATTTCAGCTTTTTTTTTCTACAAATATTTTTATTTGCTTAATAGAGTACCAAAAAATGAAAATAAAAATGAAAGTTTATTTGATATCTAATTGGAATATATTTTATTTATGGTAAATATTTGTTTTGAAAATATTCTGAATAAATATTCTTTAATTTCTTTTTTTCTGTTTTTGTCGAGACATAGAAACTATTTGACTGTCATATGAAAATAACAGTGCGGGAAAATAGGAAAAGTGTAATAAATTCTGAACTATTTAAACCACTATTGAAAATTCATAAATTTTATTTAAAAATTTTTGTTATATCGTATTGTTCTAAAATATAGCGAAAGATTCCAACTTTATTTCTATATTTGTAAACTAGATATTTTGCAAAACGAAGTTTTCTGGTAGAATGAGATAGATAGATTGACTATAACCTGCAAAAATGTAACTTAAAAGCCAATTTAATTTTTAAGAAGGACAAGGATAAGAGAGAAGAATAATTTCTTTCCGTTCTTCTCAAAGTCTTCATAAGACTAGTTAAGAACGTACACCTTATTAATTCAAATATTAGAAAGAAATATTTTTGACCCTGTAATCTGTGGGTATCACTGAATGATTTAATAAAATTATTGTTGGAGCTCATATATGTATATGACTGAAATGTACGTAAGCTTACAAGTAATAAAGTAAACCATGAACGCAAGCTATCACCATGAAACAAAGGTTCTAAAAATTATACACAAAACAGTTTTATGTCATTTTGAAAAAAGCTGTACCAAAGCAAATAAATTTTAGCTATCGCCGTCAAAGTTTTGTAAATATTTATAAATCTTAAATAATTATGAACTGCCGTAATTTGTAAAAATATTTAGTCAAAATTGTCATCAATTGGGTTTGAAATCATAATAATTTCAATCAAATTTATTGCATTCTCTAACAATAAAGGCTAAAATATTTTGTCATTGGAATCACTTTTTAGTAAGTTTTAGAAACCAATAATTGCAATTAATTTAACAGTTACAATTAAATTAATTAAAATTACAAATATGTATAGTAGAACATAACGAAAGAAGTTTTATTCGAAAAGTAGAAAAACTCTAATTTAATTTTTCTTCTTGCACATACATAATGTCTATTTTCATCTGCGAAACTTCCTAATACTTAGCTTCTAATTTTGTGTTTTATTTAATTTTTCTACGTTTTAATAATAATAATTTAAATAGAAATGTTATACTAACTTCGAATTTTATTTACTTATGTCAACAGAAAACATATTAAAAAATAGTACTTTTAATTGGCAAAAATTTTCTACGTAATTTGATGTGTAATCTTTCATTTCAAGTCAATTTGCAATTATTAAACTTTAAAAAGGAAGACTTGCATTTACCTTTCTCAGAAGAAGAAGACTGTTTGATGCACTCATGAGAAAATTATCTGTGCATATATCTTTTCTGTGTGTCCGATTATTAAGAAAAATATTCAATTTTCTTTTTTTTTTTCTTTAACAAAATTTTATCGTTTACAATGTATGTAGAAGTAGATATTGCTTCAGCATAAGAGCATTTCATAACAATCGTATACTGAATACATAAACAAAAATCATTTATAAATTTTAAATCTTCGTTTTAAAACGTAGAAAAAAGATTTTTTGTAGTTAGTAGAAAATCAAATGTAGAACTGTCATATGAAGGCAGCTTGTATTTCATCTTTTTCTTTGAGAATATTTCATTTGGTAAATAACTTTGAATGTTTTTCAATTAAGTAATGCAATATGTTTTGTTGGAAACCTTCATTTTGCTTATGTTGTTTGTTTATTTGGTTTACAGACTTATTGGTTTCCTTCTGTTTCAAAATAATTTGTTGTCTTATAAAAATATATTCTTACAAATTAGCAGCTTGTGCAAATATTTTAAAATTATAACTCGTATTTTCTTTTTTACAGATGTGGAAAATCATCATCAACAATGAACGCTGTGAGTACAAGAATTAATGAAATATATTGTATATATAAATATATTTAATACACTTATATTTAATTTGTCCTAAAAATAAAAATATCTGCAGAAGTTTTATAGTTTGAAAATGAAGTTGTAAATATTATTATTAAATAAATACATTGGGACGTATGCGTAATATTTTTTAAGGTATTAAAATTACTCATACGCTAAATACAGAACATTTTCATTTGAAATCTAAAATTGTCTTAGAAAAACCAGCTTTCGATGATAATCCGAAAACTATTTGCATAGGAGCTCTACATATAAAAAGAATATACTTTTAAAAATTATATTTTGATTTTTAAAATACAGTACGGAAACGATAAATGCCTTAGGTTTTAAAATTAATAAAACCATAGTGCTTATTTTCCATCTTAAGGTGAATACACCTTTATGCTATTTTTTATAATTTTTAATTTGTGTAGTACGACCGCAGAGATCTCTACAGATATTAATAACGGTTTAATGACAAAACTGCAAACAATGCTACCAAGACAACGGCGAAAGTTTAAACAGCTCTCAACTTTCAATTTAGAACGAACTACTAAATTCGGACAGTAAAACCCTATTGTCTAATCCTGGACAATTTGTAGTTCTTAAAACAATTGTTGACTAGGCACTAATTTAATCACTCTTCTTTTAAATTTGCTTATTTTTTCTTGGTAAAATGCGATCGCGTTTATGTCAAATCTTCACTAATTCGACCGCATATTTATTGCATTATCCTTTCGAAGACATTTACTGTCAATAATACAGTCTTCATTGGAAAAAAATCAACTGTAAGAAACAAACTATTTTGATTCCGCATTGCTTCGGTTATATTGTGACACATCGAAGTTTTCCCATGAAAATTGTCTTGGTTTGTGGAGAAATAATTTTTCAACATCATTTTATTACAACAAAGTTACATAAAAGTTGTTTGCAAATTTGTTTTTTTTTTTGTTTTTTGTTTTTGCCGACATTTCAGAAATAAGTAACGAAAACGTAAAATTAAAATTCTGTTTATGAAATAAATAAATGCATAATTTATTTTTTTTTTTTTTTGTTTTGTCGCACAGTGCTCCTAAATATATAAACAAATAGGAGTATATTTGGCCAATCTATCAATTAGAAAAGACTCTGAAAATGGCCCTTCATATTTGCTGTGTCAATGTTATATTTTAAATGTAAACAATACCCAAAAATAAATTGATTAAATGGAACCCAGCAAAGAAAAAAATATTTCTTTCTTTGTCACTAATAAAACATAAATAAAATTTTTTCTTTTGAACACAAAAATTCATAATATTTTAAGATTACTAAAAACAACAACAATTTGCTTTGTTGTATGGTTGTAAAAAATATGCTTTTAAATGTTTTTGGGTTTGCACAATATGGGCAAAAAAATTATTGTCCTTTAATATCCAATGATACACTGGAGATGGCAAATTGGACACTTGGTAAGTTTTCTTGAAATCAAGAAAGTAAAATAAAATACTGGCCGAAAAAAATATCCCTCGTCAATGTCAATCAAAATTCACTCACAGGCACATTATTTTTATTTAAAAAACAAAATAAGAAAAAAAAACGACAAAAATCTTAAGTGAGTAGAAAATGTTTAATATTAACTGTTTTATAGAGAAGGCCTTTAAACTTTTTATGTATTTACAAATTATTATTTTTGTTTGAACAACCTTTTATTTTTTAAATTATAATTTTTGAAAAACCGCAAATTTATTTATTTTTTTTTCTACTTCACTGGGATTTGAACCTCTGTCGTTGGAGTTTCTGTACTCGTGCTTTAACCACTATGCCACGACCTTCACCCAATCTAAAAAAATAAGGCAAAAACAACGTAATGTTTTGCATCGTTTAGAGTTTGAGCTCAAGAGTTGGTACGTTAAAACATTTCCTTCTCAAAATTCACTCTGTTTTCGCAAAAACTAAACTAAACTATAGATATTAAACCAACAAAAAAATAAAATTTTGTCTTGCTATGCCCTTTAATTTGGTCGATACAAAAAGTAACCTATTCACAATAGTCCTCAAATGTTAAATTCTCACATAATGACAGCAAATTCCTTCAGACACACTTTGTTTTAATAAAATTTAAAGATAGGATAAGCGGCTCCTAAAAGCAAAAACAAAAATTATTTCTTTTTCCTCACAATTATATTGTTTTACAATTAAGAATTAAACGAAACATAATTAGCTCTTCTTAGAACATCATTTGTTATTATTATTAAAAACCCAGGTAAATTAGATGAAAATTGTACGATTATATATAAAATTTATTAAAATAAAAACTATTAAATAGAATTGCATTTGTTATTTTTAATTTATTTTCTATTGAATGTAATGAAATTCTCAAGCTCAAGGTCTTTTTTTTAAATATATCCTGAAGACGCTACACGCAGGAGTAGCGAAATATTGATTATTAAATAAAAGTTTTTATTTAAAAAAAGACCTTGAGCTTGAGAATTTCATTACATTAAATAATAAAGGTCGAAAAACCAGAATTAAAAATTTAAATTAATTTAAAAATAAGCATTTTATAGTAAATTGATCCACTTGTTTATGTCAAAAAATAAAAAAATTAATATGGTAGAGCTAACAAAGCTTTCAATATTAATAATTTGTTTAAGCATATAATATTTTTCTTTTTTTTTTTTTGCAACATGATACTTTTTTATTGATTATATTACAGTGTATATATTCTCTTTACAATTATTTGTAATTATTATTGAATTTTTTTTTTTTTTTTTTTGTTTGTTTAATTTTAACTTTTTTTCTAGCAAAATATTTGAATATTCTATAAAAGAGATTCACAAACAAATACAAAGAATATTTATATTACCTTTCGCAAACATAAATATTATCTCGTATAACAAAATAATCTATTTAATTTTATGTATATACCTACATATGTATAAAAAAAACTATTTCTATAAAAACAAAGGGTAAACCAATAATTAAGAAAAAATAAATTTGAAATAATTGCACATAACACTTTTATTTATAGTTTATAGAAAAGGATTTTTCAAATATGTTGGAATTCCTTAAAGCTGCTTTTATTTTTTTGACCACAATAGCGATCAAACTAGACAAAATACATAGCGTGTAATATATTATATAGATCAGTTTTGCATTTTGTGACACCCTGTATATGTATATTTGATATTTATATTTCAAATAAACTACACAAACATAATACATAAAGAGAAATAATGTTTTATAAAGCTCACAACCACAAATAACATTTCATATAAGTATCCTGTTCTCTTCTCTGTGAACTTAACAAGACAACCACTTACACATACGAACAGGTGTATAACATTAACAAACAAATTTATAATTGCATATGACATACACACTACATATATACAGTTATGTGCATAAAAATGGTAGCGTCATTTGTGAAATTATAGGTAAAAGTATTTTTTTGTTTTTTTTTGTTTTATTTTTTATTGTCTTTCTTTTTATGTTTATAGATAAAATAATATATCCTAACTAACCCAGTCAACTAAACATTTCACAGACGAGACTGATAGAACAATTGATCTTGAATTTTAAGAGATTATTTCTGATATGATATCGCTTCGACCGATATCTGCAGATTCTGTGACGAGGCGGTCGAGTCATAAGAGCACATACTTGGCAACTGTGCAGCATTGGTGCACAGTAAATATAGATACCTCAGTGATTATCGAATATCAGATGGGGGTTTCTCAGAGTTAGCACCGGCCGATATTTTGAAGTTCGTCAAGGCGACGTAACTGGGGGAAATACTATAAAACCCTAGTTAAGTTGAGGGCTGTACAATAGATCTGCAGGTCGAAATACTTTAGTACCTCCTTTATGAATTAATGAATGAATGAATGACACAGATACATGGTTAAGCCCTAAATTTACGTATATCTTACAAATAACTATAAATGTATAGTATAATTTAAAGAAAATAATTATTAATTTGTGTGCCCCAATGCCATACAGCTAATAAAAATATGTTATTACCGATGAATTTCCGTATGAGGTATTGAATATTTATTAATTTTATTTAATTAATTAATCTAATTCATGAGATCAATTAATTTAAATAAATTCTCTCCTGCTTGAGTTAGAATGTTCCGAAATTTAAAAAAGTAATTATTGTCTACAAGTTCAACAACAACACCAATTATATTGAACACAACTGTTTGTATGCATATACTCGTATATACGTTCATAAATAAAGGTGTATTTTATTAACTATACACTATACTTCCTGTGTTTGTATACTTCCTTTTAGCCCTACCATTATCAATTGGTCTCAGTTCTCTTACTCTCTTAATTTAAACTATACAATATGTTGATATGTATGTATGTGTGTGTGAGTTGACATGTTCGTTAAGTTTTAACTAAATATTGCATGTTTTAATGTCATATAATTAATTTAACAATAGAGTATAACAATACGTTTTAATATTATCAATACAAATGCATACAATAAGAGTAACTAATACAATCATAACTATACCTTAATTTATACACAAACTCATAAGGACTACATACATACATACCTACACATAAATATGTATATATTTATTTATCAATGTAGTTACCAGACATTTATAATCGAATACATAAATTTCCACTTCTTATTGGGCTTCTCTTTTTGTCTGTGATGGGTGTATGGATGGGTGCGGTTTATTGTTAAAGTTTTTGTTTTATTTCAAAAATAATTATTATTGCGACAACACAAACTATGTACATATGTATGTTTGCATGAATGTATTCTTATTATTAATAATGATGTCAAAATTTAATCTAATCAATGGTCAAGAAGTTTTAATTACTTATTTAGTATCCATACCATTTATTAATGAGAAACAAGTTTTGTACCCTGAATTTTATTATTTAGTGCCCTTAATTGCATTACACTAAAGGATAGTAAAATTTAAGTAAAAGTTATTAAATTTTATAATTTTTTGCCCTTTTATAAAACCTCTTATAATGCTTAAAGAGAATCTATTGGGTTTAAGCAGTTATTTAGTCACCATCTTCATTTATAACTTCATCCCTTTATTAATAACAAATTTTAAAAGGGAAATTATAGTCCACCATTTTGGAAGGATATTTATAATTATATTTTTAATTAAAATAAAATATCATATTATTAATTGATTTAAAAAAGTGTCATAATTTAAAAAAGAAAAAAACCTTAACTCCTTATATTTTGCTACATATTATTCTGCCCCAAATAGAACAGGATTTCACACAATGTTCAAAGGAACACATACATATTTTAATTTTCATATCAATTATGACTATTTCCAAATTTTGGATGGTACCGATCAAAAACTTGATTGCTTTTTTTTGTTGTTTCGTCAAAAACATTTTAATTAGATCAAAATTAAATTCTATAAAGAACTTAGATTTTTGAAATGAATTTTTTTATAATAATTCAAGGAGAAAATGATGTCCGTAAAGAAATAGTACACTAGCCAAACTGCAGTCTCATCAGAGTTTTTTCTATTTAACTCACACACAAATGTATGTACATACACTTGTATGAGTTAGTCGAACTAAAGCCACACTTTACTTCATATCATATTGTCCTTTTCTCACCATCATTGCATATTTTGTAATTGTCATCTTATTTGGTTGAAATATAATTACAATTTATTTTTGTTTTTGCCTTCTTCTTCCATTTTATCCACATTAGTCGACATCGACGACATGTACGACTGCAGCCGTGATGGTTAGAGTGTAGTGCCAGAAGCGAGCGCATTACATATTACAGTGCGAGCTCGATTTTCGCAACCCCCGATTAACGCAACACCCCGATTAGCGCAACAGGCAAATTTTTTACATCCAGTCTTTATAAATGCAACGATTTTCAAAAATTAGTCTTAATAAGTGCAACACTATTATTTTTTTAATATATTTACAATGATTTCTGTTTTGTATTTCTAGTTCAGAAACGTAGTTTTATAAAATTAATTATATTTAATCAAAGAATCCCATTTCAATAGCATTTCTCCCACGTTAATGCTGTTCCAAACACGTTTTAAAACACAAATACAAACGCATCAGTTTTCTGTTTTGCAGCATATGTATGTTTACACAGATGCGTAGGCTAACATATTTGTATAATTTCACTTTTTAAAACAAAAAATTGCTCGCTACGCCAATGTTTCAACAAGAAGACTGTTTTTTAACAGTTAGATTTTTGTTTTTCATAAAAAAAATTCTTTTTGACAAATAATTTGTTTCTTTTTATTAAAAATGGGGTATTTTCAGGTAGAATAAAAAGTGGTCGATAATTGTAACTTTTTCAGTAATTGCAACAGGCCAGATTTTTTCAAGTTGCGAAAATCGAGCTCGCACTGTATATGCTGAGGGCTCGAGTTCGAACCCAGTTTGTTTTAATATTTTGTTGCATACACTTGCATGTATAGTTCACGTATTTTTCGATCGCAACCCACTTCAACACAACACAAGTTCGAGTGAAACTATACTTTTTCGTGTACAGACAAACAAAAAGTACCTGTACGAGTGAGTGCACACTAAATAAAATTCAGATAAGTGAAATAACTCACTAAAATCGTAGGTTTTGTCCTCTGTACATTACTTTGTGGACTGGTTTCATGCCGTCGCTGAAGTAACTAACATTTAAAAACACAAAATCCTCAAATGTCTATTGAGTATACAATGCTTGGTTTTAAGGGCAATTTACATTCTCAAGCTATTATAAAATTAAAGCCTTAACTATCTAGTAAATAAGACTTGGCATCTACTTTAGACTTTTCTTCGTTCTACCATTTTGTAAATATCCCATTAGAATGCAATGGGTTAATTTGTTATTGGTCCCAAGCAAGAAAAATAATAGTTCGTTTTGAGCGTAATATATATAGAAAATGGGCATTGAAAACAAGAACTTATAATTTTAAAAAATGTACTGGCAAAACTAGAAAAAAGTAATCTCCCTTAAGAGCAAATACAATACAATTGTATGTAAATTTTTCTTAACACTCATACATGCACATAGTCAAACACACATAAAAATATTTATGTAAATAATAAAAGGAACAGGATACAATAATAATAAATGTAATACGATATTATACAATGACAGGCTACAAAGGGAAATACTTTGCAAAGCTTCAATTTTATGAGGGAAATCTATTGAAAATGGAGAGCAAAGAAAGAGAAATTTTTAAGAATAAAATTATAAGTTTCTAAAAGATTTCAAAGCAATTTCTGATTGAAAAAATTGCACTTCAAATATAGTAGTTGGTCTTTGGAGAAAAAGCAAAGCTTTCTTCACTGCTTTCCCCTTTTTTTTGCGTCCTGGTATATTTTTTTAAATATTTATGTGCAAATTTATAGTAATATGATGGCGCTTTAATTTTAAACAATTTTTACAGCAGAACAAAGTAAAGTATTATTTGTTAAATGTTACATATTTTATTAACATAAAATCTTTCTATTTAAAATTACACAAACTGTGCTGTAAAATGTTGAAGTGTCGATAATATCAAATGTTATTTCAGATTACTTTTATAATGGTTTTATTTCAAGTTTTAATGTTATTTTCCAAAATTTTCTAAACCAAAAACAAAAATAAAGAAATTGCTTCCGAAATTTCTAAACGAAAAAGTTTGCCAAGTACTGCATCATGTTAATTTAGATTTTTGCAAATAATGCTTTGCACCACAATAACAAAAAAAGCAGTTGCAATAATATCAAATGGTTTAAAGTTGTAACTCTCTTATGGAATTATTATTGGAATATAATGGAAACTATGAAACAATTATTATAAGATATCCGCGCACATCTACAACATAGGAAACAACAAGGCATTTTTATTGCTGTTTCTTAAAAGAAAATTATAAGACAACATCGTCGCAAGAATTAACGAACGATGTAACTGACAAAACATTTAATGTTCACCAGAGCCAAAAAATCTGTATGAGGGTAGAAAGAAGATACTAGTATTTTTCAAAACGCAGACGGCGTAAGTGAATTTCTTTTCATCATAGAAATCTGCAACCGGGACCAATCGACGCGTATTTTTTTTCGATGTTTTGTAAGTTACAGCGTTCTTTAATTCTTGCATCGACATGTTTTTTTAATTCTTGCTTTGAATTCATTTTATATTAATTCTGTAATAATATATAAGTAATATTTATTATAATTGTACCAAGTGACTCATTTTTCTTTTAAAAAATGCTCCATTGTGATATAAGGAACAGGTCGTCAAGTTTAGTATACAAGAATATGCAGCAAACGTCTAAGGTCAACGATATTTTGGTTTATGGTAATTTTAATTTTATTCCGCCATGAACTCTTTGTGGCATTTCACGACTTGAAAACAAAAACAAATTTCTCTGTTATTTTGTATTATTATATTCCCTGCCACCAAGTCTGTTTTATTTCACCAAGTCGGTAACCTCAGAGCTAGTGATACTTCAGATATCAGTATGGAAATTTTTGACAAATAAATAAAGAAGAAAATACGAACAGCTGCTTCGAAACATTTATGTTTGAGTAACGAGGCCTTAAATTTTCTATTACGTATACGCAGTGTACAACTCATTTTTGTAATTTATAAATGAGGCAATTCACACCAAAACAATATTTAAACAAACAATTTTAATTCTTTACGATGCCATAACTTATGTAGGTATCCACAGCTTTGTATGTATCACAGATTTTTTTAATTTTTTACATTGCACACATAATGAATAAATACATGGTAAAGCTCAAAAGAGGTATGAAGAAATATTATAGAAAAATATGATATATAAAAAAATAGCAGTTTGGGCCGTTCCAGAATAGTTTGATAATATCTTGATATAAATTAAAACGTATTTTGTTGCATAAAAATGAAAAACATTACAACAGTGATTAGGTTTACGCATTGAGTGCAACCAATTGATATAGTTTTTAAATAAGAACTCTAATAAAGCAAAAAAAATTATTTAGATTGTAAATTTTAATTAAAAATATATGTAGAGAAAAACTCTTTAGCATATAATAATTATATTAAAGCCAATTGTTGCAACCTTTTAAACAGAGACAAAATTTTACAGCGACTTTAACTTAATTGAAAGCAATTAGAGACTAAATTATCTAATCTAAAATATAAATTATGTGTTTTTATATGTTTCGCTACTTTCTTCAGTCCTCCTAACGTACCGTCTTAAAAAAAACCAATTATTCCATTTTATAAACACTTTTGTTAACTAACAGAAAATTCTTTATATTTTTAAAAAGAAATGTAAATAAAATTGCTTCGACATTTTAACTGTGGAGTGCTGAAAACTCGTTCCTTAGTGCCCTATTTATTTTTAAACCTTTAAGCCTTGTATTTCAAATTTCCTATAACCATATTATTTTAATAAGCCATGAGATCGCAAAACAATAAATATTTGTATATCCTTGAATTTTTGAAAAAAGAAAAAAAATCAAAGCAATGACAATAAAAACAAAATTTTAAAAATAAATTCCAAAACTGTTTATTTATCATGTATATCCCTATAAATTAATTAAATTTGTTTTTAATTATTTAGCGGGGGAGCCAACATCTCTTCACTTTTACATTTTCATTTAAATCCAACAATTTCTCAATTTTGATTCCTTTTAATTTCTTTGCAGACATACAACAATTGTTCAATTAAGACATTTTCCAATAATAATGGTCCTTGTGATGAAAAATTGATGGCAATAATAAATAACTCGCATACGCTACTGTCTATCATCACCCTGTTAAGCATTGTTGCTACATCTGTTTGTGTTGCCTGCTTTCTAATGACTTTAGGCAACAAATATTGTTTCTTAATTTATTGCTACTGGTTGTTTAATGATGCCTGCCACTATCTGTATATATCTTCGTCTTCATCTGTATCTATTTTCTGGGTATGTATATATAGATATGTGTGTATGTCTGCTTGAATGTCTTTATGTGCGTATTGTTATGAAGAATTTTCCATTTCCTTGTGAAATGATGATGGCTGCTGTGTTGTGACATGTCATGTCGATAAATGATTTTTGTCACGAAAAATAAATACTATTGTTCGTGATGGTATTGTAGAATTTGGTATTATGAGCGATTTATTTGTCTTCTCGCTTACTTGCTTGCTTGCTTTGTATCTACAAGAGTACAAGCTGATGTTGGTATAGTAACAACTGGATTCAAATGGCATATCAAGGAGAAATTAAAAGAAAAATATTAAACAACAACATAATTTTTAATTTATATAATAACACAAATACAAGGTACTGTTACTACTGCTATCAATAGGAGCATAACAAAAGTTCGTTTTTTTTAAAGACGGTATTTGAAGACACTGTAAAAAGTTGGCAACAAATACAATATAAAGAAATACATTCTTTAATCAAAAAATATTTGTCACCATTACACCCCTTTTTCTTAAATAAGATTTTAAAATTATTTTCAACATTACTTTAAGACTTTCTCTATAATTTTTTGCTTCATCATTATGAAACACATCTAAATAATTTCAAAATATCAGTCGCTTAATATAAGATTCACAAAAAAATATGGTGTCTGATTTATATTCAACACATGGGAACTAAATGAACACATCAATGGATGGCATAAATCGAATACAAAAAGATATATATACTTATAGAAAACTTTTCATAAAATTTAATTTTACTCCGTTTAAAAGTCAAACGTTTTTTTTTCAATATTTACTATACAAGAACTGCCAAAGTTGTAAATGAAATTCTATAGAGTTGATTGAATTAAGCCCGATTTGATCTGGAATTTAACCTACACCTTTGAAGCAAAATAAAAGCAATACACCTACCGCTTTTTTTGAGTAAACTCTATTTTGAATTTTTTTATTTTTATTCAGAATCTCAAATTTTACTGTATTCTCATTAACCATATATCCACAAAACCTTTAATTCAGTATGTTTTTTTTTTTATTCAGAAAACTTAAAGAGATACATATATGCATCTGCCTTTAATGGTTTTTAATTTAATTTATTGCTACATTTTAACAAAATTGATTATATACTTCGTAATGAGTTAGATATCATCGACATTTTTTGGTCGTTTGAAAAATCTAGTAATGCCATTACCCACAATTTCTCACAATTTATGTGGAAAGGACAGTACATTATGACAACAGATCATATATTTTGTTTTCTTATATTACTATTAAGCACATTAGAAATAAGACAAATTGCTGTTATACCTTCACTTCAGTTGAATAAAATAATTTTATTCATTACACGCGTTGATATATCTATTCATTGTAGTTTGGTGAAACAAACTGAATAATGACGATTAATGCAGCAAATTTTTTCCAACAAGCTATGGAAGAAGATATGAATTTTCCTAGAGTGATTTAATATGTAATTTGTAGACTGAGTAAAGTAATTTTATAATTGCGCAGAGATTAATTCCACTCTGAATACGGAACAGGAACGATACAACCTCCGAATACTCAAAGCTGAGAACTAACATAAAAAGAGAAAAGAAAAAAAAGAAGGCGAAGATGATTTTTAGGATGCGCGACTACTTGCGGCGCTTAAGTAATGATATTAAAGAAAAATATTCACACAACTACTATTGCGATGGCATTAAATAACGCACATAATTCGCCAGAATAAACAATCATGAAATTTCTCTATAAACGAGATATCAAAGCTAAATATAAAGAAAGGAGGAATTATTTTGCTGAATTGGTTGTGTTTTCCTTATTAATTTTAGGACCTTATCAAGAAATTACTTGTTAAGAAATTACTTAAAGTAACCTTCAAAGCATTATTAGAATTTTATACAACCAACCTACATTTGAGCACCAGTATCATAAATTGTAACGCTAAAGCTTGACGAGACCTTCACTGCTAGCAAATTGAATTTCTTTTAATACTCCTGAAGTTTTGTTTTCTCTACAAAAATATGTAGCATTTTATTATTATATTTTCGAGATTTAAATGGTCGTTTTAAAGTCATAAGTATATCATAAAACAATAAAACGAAAAAATATGACTGCTGTGAACAACACGTCATAGTTTAGTATATTATTTTTCATTTTACATATTTATTTTTTTGTATTTTTATTATTTTTTATTTTTCAATTTATGACAAAATGATAAACATAGATTGAAAAGTCTTATTGTTTTATGACTTTTTTATTCAAAGACCAACAAAACATTTTTTAAAATATTTTAAAATTTTTTGATATTATGACAATATGACACCATTTGAAAACCCCAAATATATAAATATAAAATGTTATAAGTGTATTCTTTTTAATCTGGTTGTTTTGGAATAAGGGATAAATAAGGACAATTCTAAAAAGTTGGCAATATTTTGTCCAAATGAAATACAAAAGGCATCATTCTTTTGATAAAACAAAATTCCAGTTTCCTTGTCAGATACTTTTTAATTTTTAAGAGTAATGCAGTAGGCTTAGAGAAATTGTTTAAAATATTATGGTTGTTATTTGAAAAATAGTAAAAAATAATTTAACCCTTTGCACTCGAGGGCTCCGGAGCGGAGCCATTTAAAATTTATCTTCAAACTCGAGGGCTCCGCTATGGAGACAATGCAAATAATTTTCAGTTCATAACATAAGGACAAAAACAAATCGTAATAACTTCATTTATTTATTTATACTATTTATTATTTATTTATTTATTATTATATTTATTTATTATATATTATAACATTTGTATCTATAATTAATTAAAAAAGATTTAAAATACAACTATGACTTTTCTTTTTATGCGCATATCATTTACTTATATATGAATATGGTTTTTCTATTGAAATTGATTCGAGTTGCTGGTATTATGAGTGAAAAAAAGCTTCGAGTGCAAAGGGTTAAATTAAGGCCTTTGAGAGGGCCGTCTTTCATAACCTCTTTAACTGTATTGAATTTGTTTTATAAGCAGCAATACTTGAAATAAATTAACAAATAAAAAACCAATAACAGCCAATATTAAAAGAATAATTGGAATGAAAAATATGGATTCTGTACATATGACAAAAACATTAACAATTTAAAAATAAAAAAAGGCACAAATTGAAAAAAAACATGTCAAAATAACAATTTGTTGTTCTTTCTTTCGAAGAAAAACAGAGGAACATATTTCTTTATTTTAAAAATTACTTGAAAATTTAATTCAAATTTAATTTCCTTTATTTTTTCTTCTTGCGTTATATATGTATGTACGAGCATATTTTTTTATTTCATAACATTAAATATGATAAAATATGAAAGATATCATCGTAATGGATAGTACTTAAGACGTATTTAAAAATATGTGGAAAACAATAGACTGTATTTTCAAAACCCAAAAATGGATTCAGTCCTACTTATATATTAGCAATCACAAAGTTCTTCCTGGTAATGATTGTTTAAGACAGTCATTACATTATTTAGTTTCTTTCGGCATGAACCATAAGACACAGACAATACCAAGTCTACTATGTCATTGCGAAAAATTTTATATTTTGTTTTGTTTTTAGAAGAATCATAAATTTAATTCCTTTTAATAACAAAATTGAACTCTGGAAAAAAGCTGATAGTTCACTTTATCTTTTCTACGATATTTTGTTAAAACAAGCCAGCAGCTACATGGGCGCACTGTAGCTTCAATTCAAAACGCTCAGTACGAATAGCAGTCCCCAATTAAATATACTAAATGAACTGCCCGTAAACTGTCTGCCCCAATGTTTGAAAAATTGTTTTCAAGCTTACTGGACTGCAAAAGAGTTGAAAGGTTATTTTTAGTAATATTTTGTCATTCAACTTATGATAACACTTTTGCAATAAGGCTTGTATTTAACTCTTGTAGAATAGTATTACTCACAGCACTCATCCTTCTGGTAAACCAAAAGGGCCATATGCAAAAAAAAATATGTAGAATTGAAGCTTTTATTTGTCATACAAATTTTGAATTTAAATCTGCTGTAACATTTTTGTTTTTTTCATATGACTATAGTTGGCTAAGAATAATTTGCTATCAGTTTGCAGACTGAATTATAAGCAAAATTTGCTTTTAAGTCATTCTATATATTGTTATGTGATCTTATATTTTTATATATCATTCTAACGGCATTTTCTAATCCTTTTAAATCAATATTTTGTGCTTTTCTTTTGTGCTACTGTAAACATAATCAAATGCGTGAGTAATTTTTGGAGTGTTAATTGGTATAGACAATTAAATTGTTCAGTTTTCAAGCCTATTCTTTAATTGTATATTTGAAGTTTATGATGTTCTTCTTTTTAGAGTATTGTGTAGTCAGTTTGAACTGCTTGCCAATTCTTTAATTGTGTTACTCTTTATTTTGTTTTTTTTTTTTTTTTTTTGTACTTATATATTTTGTTTCTATAACAAAACTCTACTTTAACAATATTGACATTTTTAATTAAAATTAAGGTGTGTGTCACAAGAAATGTTTTCCCTTTGGTCTTAAGCCATATTATAATGGTCCTGTTAGTTAGAAAAGTTTTTATAAGCACCCCCTTTAGTATTCAAGCCAGTGTTTATTTTTTTTTTAAGCCATCAAAAAGACAAGAAAAAAATTGTTTTCAACATAATGAATTAATGTTTGTTGGTTGATACTTTCTGGGAAAACAAATTTGTAAAAGAAAAAAACAGAAAGAGGGGGAAAAAGTAATGCAAATGAAAGCAATCAACAAAATTAAAATTGAACTCCTGTCGTTTATAGCTACTGGTTGCTCTTTTTATCATCACTTTCTTTTTTTATCTTTTATTTTATATTTTGCATACCTTAAGTCAACAAGCATGACAAACATCTCATGCATTATTTCATTTTCAAGTATTTATTTAATTTCATTTCATTTATTTATTCATTTCTTCATACACTTAACGAACCATATCGTTGTCATCATCATCATCATCATCTTCAACCACTTCAATTCATTTCTTTAAGCCTTATGAAAATGCAGACTTTTCATCAGAAACTTAACTGCTGCTGCTGCTGCTACTATTACTGCTGCTACCTTGAAAACAGCAAATGAAATGAGCAAAAGGTTATGAAAACGCTGAGAATTTTTCTTTTTTATATGAAAAAGATAAAGTATCAAGTTTTATAACTGCTTTTCTATTTTTCTATTCTTTTTTATTCTTTCATCTTTCTTGTATTTGATGCTCATTTTTCTTTTTCTTTTTATAACAAATTATACCCTTTTTTCTTTACTCAAGTTGGTATCATTCATCTTTAGCTTAAACTCCTGCGTTTTACAGTACACCCTCCGCATCGTTTTTAAACCTACACTTTGTGTTCATGTTGTTTATGATTGTCATCATTAAACTTTGTTTGTCTTTCTGTAATATGTTCTCAAGAGTTAAAGTTTGTTGGGAGCATCATATTTTCTTTAAAAAAAAACAACAAAAAACAAAAGCCCGACAAAACTAACATAAAATAAACCGGAAATGTTTAATAATAAAGAGTAGAGGAGTGTAATAAAAAGTACAGGAAGTTTATATGAATGTTTGTAACTAAAAACTTCTTGTAACTAATAAAGCAATAATAAAGAGTTATAATTGCAAAAAAAAATGTGTTATCTTAAGGCTATACAAAATACATATGTATGTACATAGGTATCTCTTATTAAAGACCTCTCTCTATACGGCCTAATATACCTTACAATTTGTCTAATAAATAAATACCCTACTTTTGCATAAGTAGAAAAGTTAAATCACCTTAGTAAGCAATTTTTATATTGTCGATCAGGTTAAAATGACTTATTTATAAGAAATAGTGGATCTTGTTATAAATAGGACAGTGATTTCATTAGTGTCTTTGTTTTCGATTATTATCGTCAGGGTCGAATATGTTTATTACGTCATTACTAGGATGGCAGAACGGCATAACAGAAATTACTTCAACTGTTTCTGCTCATTACAGACTCCTTTTTCTCTTACGATTTAAGCTGCTAGACTCTTCTATTATATTATGATATTATGTTTCTAGAATGACAGGACGGCATAAGGCGTCTTACCTTTGGAAACACTCCTAAATATTAAGAAAAAAAATGTTATCTATCTCTACTGAAATAAACTTCTTTGTATGCCAGCACTCTAAACACTGCAATATTCCATTTGTTAAATAACATATCGTCGTGCTGGAGTTTATGTGCTCTATCCGCCATTTTATATATCTCGAGCTAACCAAAATTTTTAAAATCTGCAATCCGTTTTCGGTTATTTATCTCCGAAACTGGACGAGATATCCGAAAATGGATTGCATTCTTGAAAAATTTGGGGTCGAAAACCTAAAGTGGCATCATTAATCCAAAATATATAAAAAATATGAAATGGCGAATAGAACACATAAACTCCCGCACCATGATATATTTTAGTTGTTACTATATACTTATAAATTCATTTATGTCACTGCAATCATAGTAATAATGACCCATAAATTATGACAAAATTCTGTTTATCATTAGATTGATTTCACTTTTCGGTTTGTTGATGACATTTGTCGCAACATCGATCTTACAACTCTCATCTTAGATTAACCTTCGTAAGAGTATCAAATATATAAAATGAAAAAAAAAATAATAAAATAATTAAATGCATACTTATACGAGATTTTTACCTGCATACTACCGACAATAATATTCAATCCCCAACATGCTATCGGGCGCAGTTTCTTAGTTTAATGGCTTCATGTCATCCCTTATATTTATTTAATTAATTTCGGCAAGAAAACTTTTTTATTAAGAGTTCGTTTTTAAATATTGCAATTTAAGTTATTAATATAATATTAATTTATAATACTGTGTTATATACTTAAAATGTCATTAAGTTATCAGTGACCTTCGTAATTCTTTTCACGTTTAGTGTACAAATATTAAACGAAGCCATATTTCATTTGTTGTCAGAAGTTTGCGAAAAAGGTTGTGAATTAAATATTTTTCGCTATTAAAACTTCTTATAATTGACCAAAAATTATTTCTTTCGGCGACTACCTCTCAGAAAGCTTCTCAACTCTGTCGTTCGGAGTCGGCTTTAAACTGTAGGTCCCGGTACTCATGGATATGATAGGCCGTAACCCTGACATAGACTTGTAATGGCCAATTATGTATGTATGTATGTATGTATGTATGTATGTATGTATAATTGAGCAAGATAAGTAAAAAAAAACAGAATGAACTCATCTTACTCGCTACTAAAGTTCTATCTAACGTTAGTAGCTATAAAGTTATATAAAATCAGGAGCCAAATACAAATATATCTAACCAAAGTACACTCCTTTGGCAGATTAGTTACATGTAGTTGTTTCAACCTTCTCGGATTATAGTTTTAGTTACCAGCAATATTAAGATTAAATTTTCAACAATAGTTCATAACTCTCCAATGGACACTATTTTTTTTTTTTTTGTGCAAATGGACCAATTTTAAAAAATCTTTCATTGGTAAATAAATAAAAATTAAATCAATAAATTATATAAAAATTAGGTCAATAAATGGCCTGTTCATATACCATTGATTTTAGCAAATCCTTATATAAAAAAATATTAAATTTTGCTTAAAAGTTTTCTTTACAAGCACATTCTCCACTTTAACAGGTTTTACAGCTGGTTAATTTCAACACTTTTACAAGTGCCTCTTGCTAAACTCGATCATATGAATTTGCACATAAAAGTCAAACATTCCACTCCATTAACATTCAAAATGCAAAAAAAAAACTATTGACCATTCAAAAAAATATAACCAAAAATGTAAACAAAAAATAAAATAAACCATCCAATAATAATTTGACTATAAAACCGGAAGTCCAACTAGCAAATATATACACACACCAACGGAAAAGGAAACCATAATTAGATATAGTGAGAGAAATAAGTTTAAATGTATGCGAGTGTTTATGGTTACACGAATGTATAGAGATAACATATTTACAACTACAAATAAAAGCACACACACATCAACAACAATATTAAGCAGAAATAGAAAAGGAGAGTGTAGAAGAGAAATTGTAGACGGATATTTCATTTAAAAAATGACATGAACAAACAGTGCATATGAAATACATATATGCATACGAGTAGTATGCAAGTATGTGCATACACATATATACATAAATATGCAGTTATATATTGTAAATACACGGATATACATACATATATATGTATGATATGATATATGCATACATAATATTCCTTATATGCATATAAAAAATATTACAAAAAAAAAACTGTAACGTTTCAGTAGTTTTATTTTAAAATTTAATTAAAATGTCTCTGTAATAAATGCAACAGCCATATACGGTTAGTGAACCCATTTGGCCAGGCTAAAAGGTGTGAACATTTATTAGTTTAAATAATGACAGGCTGGCAGCAAAATATGTTTAATGACTTACTACTGCTATTACCATCATTTCAATTAAATTTATAAAATTCTTTTTCAGAGATATGGATGGAAAATTGGAATAATTTTTTTTTACGTATGCCGTGAGAGAAAGTGTTTAATTTTTTTATGTGGGTAAAGTGTTACTTTGTTAAAAGCATATATAGTTTAATAATAAAACTCAATAAGCATTAACATTATTATAAGAAAAATATAACAAGAATTAAACAAAATAATTTTTAAATTATTAAAGAAAAAATATGTTTAAATTACAGAGTTAAAGTTTATTTATGAAACATTATCATCAGTTCATAAAATGTATGCGCTTTTATATAAAATACTTTTCTTCAGGTTGATTCTCTAATAAAAAATAAAAGAGTTTGGCATTCATTAGACAAATCATTGATGAAATTAACTTGAAGTACTTCTGTTTCTTATTAAATGCCAATGAATTTAACGCATATTTGGCATAGGATGGAAGTAATACAAAATTTTTAATACTTTTCGTTTGGAAAAGAAAGATTTGTTTTAAAATATTAATTTCAGTTTTGAGTTATATTTGGTATTCAATAAAAATACTATGATTTTGGAACAATTTACATTGTTTTTTCTTCTGGAATAGATTAAATTCTTCTGACAAAAGCTCTGGGAGTAATTGATTGCATGTCCAGGCTCTGACATCTTCAAAAAAAGAAATTTGAAAAAAATATTTCTTTCGGCGACTACCTCTCAGCAGTCTTCTGGCAAAAGCTCTGAGAGTAACTAATTGCCATGAACAAGCTTCTCAAGTCTGTCGTTCGGAGTCGACTTTAAACTGTGCGTTCGGTACTCATGGATAAAAATTCACACATACAACATGAGTGCTTCGAGAAGCTAGGCCGTAACCCTGACACAGGGTTGTAATGACAGTTATGTATGTATGTATGTATGTATGTATGTATGTTGTCATTCGATAAAAATGATTCAAAAACTTAAATAGTATTTCCTGTAGAGTTACTGTTTGGTATTTAAAAAGAAGTTTATTTCTTCAATAAATTAAAGTAAAACCTTTAGGTAATACTGAAAAATAAATATTATTAGACTAAAGCTTCTTCGTTCGCTTAGATTTAAATTAAAATTATTAAAAAGGGGAAAAAAGTCTGAAAAAATATTGGAAAACAATTATTTATTTCTGAATTCCTAATTGGGTTCAATTTTCAAAATTTTTCCAGGTCCATAAAAAAATTGGTACTAATCTTTGTTAGTGCAATCGAGCCTATATTCTCGATCCATGCATTTTTTCAAAAGTCTTCATTTTTCGCAAAATGTTATTACATCGGCCTTAAGGTCCTAATACTGATATTATTTATGAGAATTAACATCCGTTAAGGAATATTTTCAACACTACCAGTTTTCGACTTCCCCTACAAAGGTCTCATCAGAGTTCTTTGTGTTATAAATTTTCATGTTCTATTGTTTCTATTTAATTCATAATCTATTGGAAGTAAAACATAAAATACCCGATTTAAATGTCCGTTAAAATTACATCTTTATTGTTCGAAATTATACAACTTAAACTTTACACACTGTATTGCCCATCTACTATATAATATGACTGTTTAAGCAAAACAAATATTTTAGTTTTGTTAATATTTTTACACGAAAAGTTAGAAGTAAAACAAACAAGGCATGTGTAAAATACAATAGTTATACATGTATTTGGCGAATACATAGTAAAACATTCTTTTCACATCAAATATTTCAAAATAAAATAAATGTATTAATAAAAGAGTGTCATATGTTTGTAAAACACCCACATATACCATACACTCATACTCGTATGTCCTAATGCACGGACATGTAGTGCTTGTGTGAATACATAAATAAACAAACAGTAAGGCAAACAGACAGATAGAAAGAGGAGCACATATTGCATATACAAATATACTAGCTCGTATACATAGAAAAACACGCAGGATATCTTTATCTTTGTGAACTGTAAGCGAAATCTCCCGTGCCGTTGTCGTTGAACATGTTCTTAAAAGCTCAAACTATAGAGATGTAGCGATGGGTGTTCAGTGTTTCTTCCTGTAGTTTATTGTCTCATTTTACTCACCGTATGATAATAATGAAATAAAATCTGTTGAAACTAGAGCTTATATATAGGAATTGAGAAGGGGATGGCGGGTATGATGAAGTTAAAATGGAGACAAATTTTGTTACATTCGTGTTGGCTTAATTAATTAAATTATATTAAGCATTGCTTTTATTATGCGCCATTAAATTATTTCTAATCGTTTGTTAAGGTTAATCCTTAGCCACCACCTCCACTACCATCACCATTACCAGTTTCTTTGCTAAGAGTGCACAATATGAAAAGTCAGGGTATGTATATATGTATGTATGTATGTGAGAAAGATAAAATTAAATCTTGCAAATGAGAAAATTCTAAGCGGGGTGGGTATTAAAGAAAAAACACAATATAAACAGGTAAGAATAATACGAAATTCAAAAGAAGAGGAAAGCCAAATAGAGAGAAAGTGTATAAAAATTGCAATAATGTTATACAAACACATTGAAGGTAATTGAAAAACATTAGAGATGATTCTTGGCTTGAAATAATAAAATCAGTGTTGTTGTTTCTGATTTTATTTTTTTTTAATTTTGTCGGTGTGTGTGTTTGTGTATAGTATAATTAAAAAATAAATTTTAAGGTTTTCCTTTTTTAAATATATGCACTATCAGCTTCGCTTTAGTCTTTTACAGACAGCATGAAACAGCACAGTCAGCTTAAAGCAAAAATATTTATTTCACTCAGTTGGATCAACATAAAAAAAAATAATTAATTTCATCAGCAACACTACTTAACTTAAGCTTTAATTCAACTTTAGATATATAAGTTGAAGAAGAAATTTTATTATTTTATTATTAATGACAACAGTATGTTGAAAAAGAAAAATTATTTCAATATTTCTTTTTGACCTTTTTATTGTAAATGATTTCTAATATAATGCCGCTTGTTTATCTAAAACTCTATGGTCGTACAAAACCAAAGGAAAAATTATATTATCAAACTACCTATTAAAATATTAGTAAAACATATTTTGTTTTCATTCAATCTTCATTTTTTCTATAATTTTGAGCAAACTTCTGCTCAAAATCAAATAATATGTATGGCCACTTAATGATTACGAAAAATGTTTCTAATAATTCTCTTATTTATTGTTTATAATTTAGTATTATTTTAGATTTCTATAGTAGCAACTAGCTCTTGTTTTCTGTTTTAATTTTGTACCAGATAGGTTCAGTAAAATTTAAAATCGATCTCAATAAATAAATACGAGTATGTACTACCAATTAAATTGTTTACTGGTTTTATCCATATGAAGAATATGTAGCAAGATTATAAATTAAAAAAAAAGAAAAAATCATTAATTAAAATTTTAATTGACACAATTAAATTAAATTTAATTCAAGAAGGGAAATGATGGATGATCATATCAGGAAAGGGACTTTCTTTAATTTTATTTCTGTACTTAAAATTGAAAAGAGTAGCTAGTTAGGTTTTAATCGTCTCTAAAAATCATTTTTTTAAGTAAAGTTTAATAAATAACGATTTTATAAAGGCTCTGAATTATCATACAACTATCATATAATACATTGTGATGCTGTTCAAAACCTACTCAAATTATTCTCATACACTACAGAAGTGAGATGGAATATGATACTCTTCTTTCGGAATTTATAAATTTTAACATTCTTAAATACACAGAATAAAAATTACTCAAATACTCACGAAGCTGGATAAAAATACAAAGCAAAAGTTGTAGTCGCCGTGGTCTAGTATGTTGGCTTACTAAGACAATAGCGCCGGGTTTGAGAAAAAGAAATATAAAAAAGTTATTTCCTTCGGCGACTACCTCTGTGGGTCTCGGTACTCATGGCTAAAAATTTACACACACAACATGAGTGTTGCTAGAGGCTAGACCGTTACCCTGACACAGGGTTGTAATAGCCAATTATGTATGTATGTATATAAAAGTGTGTTTTAATATGAAAAACAAGGTTCGGAATGCGTTTCTTTTTTATTGAAAAGAGCATATGTATTTTCTAAAATCTGGACGGCACTGACAATAGCAATAATAATAAGATGATGAATTCTAAACTAAAACAATACGCAATGATCATTAGAACTAAATTATATTATAAGAAGTGTTAACAGTTGTTTAA
The DNA here is from genome assembly GCA_963576795.1 of Metopia argyrocephala. Classification (NCBI taxonomy): domain Eukaryota; kingdom Metazoa; phylum Arthropoda; class Insecta; order Diptera; family Sarcophagidae; genus Metopia; species Metopia argyrocephala. Next base: position 203,051,705 of record OY756208.1, on the reverse strand, counting down.
GTTTGGAGTAGCTTTTGTTCTAAACTTCATTCGAAATGCTGTCAAATTAAACATAAGAATGGTTCTTACGAAATATTTTCTAAATAATGTGGCAAAATAAATACTCTCCCAGTTGACTCTGTCTTAAAGACATCCTCGAAGATGAATACACGGCAATAGACTATCCTGCACAACAATAACAATTCCTCAACAACATTTTCAAACAAATGCTGATAAAATCCTGCGCGAATGTTACTGAGCTTGTTGCCGACCAAATTGTATAAACTATGCAAGCGTGCCGTCAATATTCTGATTATCATCGACAACTTCAAAGAAATAGACTACAAAACATCGTGCACGAACCGGCAACCGTTAGTAACATATCTTAAAGCCGACGACGACAATGTCGTGCAAGACGACTGTTCCCACTGGTGTGCTCCTGTAGTAAATAACATGTGATTTCTACACAACATTTCTTCCAATAGCAACATATTTTTTTTTCTTTTTACTCTGTTATTTTATTATTAGAAAGTGAAGAACATAGCATAATTAAAAACAATATTGTGTTTTTTTTTTTCAATTTATAAAATTAAAACAAATTTATATGGCTTAGATTTCTGTTATAGAAAAGTTTACTTTTGTTTCAAATAGCACTTTAGAGTAAAACATAATTTAAATGTTTTTAAATTTTAAAATTAAAATTCATAGAAATAAATACAAACATAGAATAACACTCTTAGTTTTAATTTGTTAAATTAACAATTACTGAGTAATAACTTAAGCCAAAGCAATTAAATTCGTATAAAAAGACAAACAAGAACAAACCCAGAAATTGTGTTAAATTACTCAATTACAACTTAAATGTAATTAATTGCTGCAATGCTGAATGTAGTCGAATAACTGTTGCTGCTGTTATTGTTATTGTTGCTTTTACTGCCATTTGATTTCTTAATATAATTAAACGTTACTACTGCACAGCACCACAATGGATGGGTAAGTATAAGTAATTATATTTATAAAAATAAGTGTGTGTATACATTTGTGAGCGCGTATATATTTGTTTTGGAATGTTTATATTTGAGAATCTTGATAATAAAATTGTATTTCCTCTGACTGTTTTAAATTGTAATAAAAATTCTCTCAGATATAAAATGTTTACAAAATAAATCCTTTAAAATCTTTAAATTAAAACCGAATAAAAGCAGCAAAAAACAATGTAACTCAAAACGTAATGTACATGGGAGAATTAAAAAAAAAATTAAGTGAAATTTAAAATCATTTTGATTAAGTAAAAATCTACATACCATTGAATGAATGAATATAATACAAAAGTTTAAGGGAACTTTAATGGCCACGCGTATTCTTAAGTTACTAACATGTATTTGTTATTGTTATTGCTTGAGAATACACGTAGTTAACAGAGTTCCATCAGCGAAAATTTTTGTTATGAAAAAAAGTAATCAATTTTAAAATTAAAGTTTAAGTAGTAATGTGAGGTTTTAAAACACATACTACTCCTACATTCGTATATGTATGTACATATATATATATTTTTTTTTGTTAAAAGTTAACCTTTTGTCTACAATGTTTGGTAGATAGCCTGAGGCACATATGTGTTCTGCAGCTCTGCAAAAGTAACGAAAGTTACTTTTAACAAAAAAAAAATTATAAATACACATTTTATGGATAAATAAGAAGAAGAAAAGAAGCATTCTGAACTAAATTAATAAAGGCTCAGAAAAAACTAATTAATTTTTACTAATTAAGTATTTATTTTTATACTTCCTTTTAATAAATTTTCTGCTGACAAAAAATATATATATATATATTTTTTTTACTTATTTTCTTTTTTATGTATTTTTTTGTTTTGTCTTTTGTTTTAAATAAATTTTAACTTTACATTGAATATGATCTCTGGTATGTACATAATTTCCTACTTCTACCTAGCAACAATAAAGCTACTCGGAAACACTTTTAGTAGTCCGTAGTAAGCATATGATATATAAATTTTAGTTATCATTTATTTATTAATTTATATAATAATAACGGCATATTTTTCTTATAATATAAACGGGAAACATCACATGAACACAACTTTATAAAAGATATGCACAGACTTTTGTCAAAATCGGAGCAGTAGTTGATTGAGTTTATCGTTTAGCTAAATACAAGGCCAATCAATAATCCATTTATACATGTGTATGTATACATGTATGTACTTATAAATCTCTTAGTAAATCTGTTTGTCTGTTTGGTTGTCGATCAACCACGCCTAAACGACTGAACCGATTTTATTGATATTTTGAACAACTACCGAAAGTGCAATAGGATATTCAAACTAGGCGGAGTGCTTCTTGAGAACGGTTGAAGCTTAAGTTTTAGAATTAGGTCTGAATGACTTCACAGTCAAGGTAAATCATCACCCAGAAATTGAACGAAATTGTACAGGGGGGCGTGGCACTTCACATACAAACTAAATAATTGTTTTTTTATATCTTGACGATTAAAGCTAAAATCTTGGAATTGTCTCTGAATGACTATACGGTCAAAGCAATGCATCATTGAGAAAGTGGGCAGAACTGGACAAATAGACGTGGTACCTTCCATACAAGTTAAATATTGATTTCTTTATATCTTGAGATATATTTCGTAGTCACTAAATAGGCAATGGACAAATAGTAGTGGTACGTTTAGCAAAGCACAAGGGGTTTAGATTACTTTTTAATATACATATATACACACATAATTGGCCAGTACAACCCTGTGTCAGGGTTACGGCCTAGCTTCTCGTATATATCTTTGTTAAATATATGTATGTATGTATGTAGAAAATGTTTCTGCACAATAAATTTTTATTTTTTTTAAAGCACTTAAAATATTTATTATTTATTGGAAATATTTTCAATAAAATATAAGATAGGAAGGTACTTAGAAATTTGTATTTGTTAACAGACGAACCTAAATTAGAGCATAAAGCGCAAACTATCTGTCAAAAAGAGCACCGCGCTAACGATTTGCTGTTGGAAAAAAAATCTTGACAACGGGTAAAAAAGGAAGTTAGTTGCAAAACAACTTGTTTTTATTTACAATTTTATCTACCAATATTTAAGTAATGACATTTTAGCTTCTTTCAGGTCAATTTTATTTTTGTTTATTGTGGTTATTTTGTGTGTTTTATCAAACAAGGTAAGTAAACATTACTGTTCTTGGCAAACCGTTGACGAATTTATTTAAGTGACTCTTTACAGCGTTAATATTAAGCGCAAAATTATGTTGCTTAAGGCTCTAATTTAGGTTGGTCTGTAAGAGATTTATATCGTGGCAAGAATTAAAGAACGCTGTAACTGACAAAAAATCGAAAATACGTTTTTTGCATCATTTTTATAAGAAAAAAAATACGCGTCGATTGGTCCCAGTGCCACATTTCTACGATGGAAATAAATTCACTTATGCCGTCTGCGCTTTGAAAAATACCAGTGTCTTTGTTCTACTTTCATACAGTTTTTTTGACTCTGGTGAACATTTAAGGTTTTGTCAGTTACAGCGTTCTTTAATTCCATCGACGATATGTAAATTACACTTACCTGTTGAACATAATTTTCTTTTCACTACAATTGTAAACACTTTAAAGAATATTTCAATAACTATTTTTTCATCGATAAATTACATTTTTTTTTAATTTTTATTAAACAACTTTAATTAAACTTATCTATTACAAAAAAACTTTAATAAACATACTCTTTCTTTTGCTTTCTGTTTATCACTCATTGCAAGACTCTCTTTTTTTTAACAACAACAATGGAAAATAAAAAGCGGCATTAATAAAATGTAAACAAACGGCAACAGCGCTGCTTCAATATTTTATTTTGCAAAAAAATTGATGTTTGCAGATTTTTATTACAATAATTGTAAGATTTTATACAATAAAATAGCATTCCTAATTAAACAATGTCACAATTAAATAAAATTTATATTCAAAACTTTTTCAAACAATAAAAAAAACTTGTCAATCCTCCAGTGTATAAAGTGTGTTTTTTCATAAACTTTTAATTTTAAAGCACTATTTGTAGAAAAAACACTTTCATTATCACTTTAAATTATGATTTTAAATAATATTTTGATATAAATACCATTATATGTATTTATATTACTATTTTCTTTTTAATAAACTTTTACAAACTTCTTTTTAAGTTAAATCGTATCACTGCAATTTCAGCACCTACTAAAAACAGTAAGAAATATCAAATGAAAGAGAAGATGGCGAACTAAAAACACAGGGTGTTTCAGATAAATACATATAATATATTGTCTGAATAATATATTATGGTGATATTTGTATTTTTCTTAAGCTGGTCACACATATTAAATAAATATTTGGCGCATCCCTGCAAAAAGTGCGACTACTCCGTGCACGTGTGTAAAATGTACTCCATGATGGACCATGACTAGTAACATCCTTAACCCATTATGCATGTAAAAAAGTGACCCATTTTACATTGCGATGTCCTAGGAGAGGACCAGGTCTAACCAAATATAACATAAGAGTAACCTCAAAACTACTCTCATGTAACTACTCCGTGAATTATACAATTGAGATTAGTTTCATAACTACTTCACGTATATACTCCATGGATCAACTTTTGTAGTTATTTTGGTAACTACTTTATGTCATTAATTCATGGACAGAAGACTGATTTTATAAGTTGTACTTCATGTCACTACTCTATAGTATAGCACATGAGACTATTTTAGAAACTATTTTTTACTAAAAAAATAAGCCTGCTTGTTATTGTAATATGTATGTATATATGTATTTATAAACAAGAATCTAAATTTAAAAGCAGTTAGTTTAAAATTTGTTTTGTTTATTAACTTCATTTAAAAAGTAAAAAAGGAATAATTCAACAATAAGAAAATAAAATAAACTTAACAAGTTTTCAAATGTTTTTATGTAATTCTAATTAATGTACAAATCCATTATTTTTTTAAAAAGAAATCAAAAAAGTTTTAAACTCATTTTAAATTTCATTGTTATTTCATTTTTTAACCCGTAATTTATTTTATGACTGTACACTTGTATGTATGTCTACACAAACTTTGAGAAAAACTGAACATGGACGCCGCCAGCGTTACCATTGAGTAGTTTTTTAACTTAAATGTGTGGCGAGTGTTACCCAATTGTAATTTTTACTTCAAACATACAAAAAAGTACACAATTTAATTACATAGGACTATTCTGGTAACTACTCATCTGGGTTATGTAGTCCCCTTTTTTTGCAGGGATAAAGCAGAAATATAGTTTTATGCGATCATTACTTTCAAAATTATTTAAAAACAAATTCTAAGAAGAAAAAATATTACGATATTTAATTAAACGAACTTGAAGAAAAGGACACTGAAGAAATACTTTCATAAAATAGTGGTTACTCGTTTTGAATCAAATATTTGCCAATATGACCTTAATTTTACACAAAAACACTAAAATTTTAATTATAGCTTAAATAATTTAAAGAAATGTCTGTTAATAAAACATATTTACAATTATATATTAAATAACGATTTTACAATATTTGTTTTTAAAATAATGTTTCGGTGGTCACAAAATAAGGAAATATGTATTACGGAAACCAAATAATTTTCATTTTTAGTAGTCAAGAGGATTAATTTTTATTGCTCAATAATTGGTAAATAGAAGTTCAATTAAAAAATAAAATATTTATTTATATACAAACAAGTATATATTTATGTATATTAAATGAATTTTGTTTTCTATAAATTTCGGATCATTATCATTCATTGACTTTAAATCATTTTCTTTTTCCTTTTTGACAACAAAACATTCATACGCACTCATTTGCATATTGACAATTTTTGATTCGATATTCATATATTTATACATACTGAGATTTGTGGTGAAAATAAATAAAACTGTAGTATAATACTCAATGAATAATGATTGACGTGTGAAGATTACAAATTCAAATATGTAGTACATATTTTGTTTTCTATTTTGTAAATTCAGAAATGTTTTTATGCAATAATTTAAATAGGAACCATCTCATTTTCGCATGAGTTTCAAAATTATAAGTAATAGTTCAGGAATTAAAATGTGATTCCATTATTACTCTTTAGAAAATGAATGAGTTATTTAATATTAGTTAAAAGAATATTAAAAAAAAGAACAAGTTTTGGTCATTTCAATTAGGAGTTGCAACCTAAAATTGTTTGAGGATTTTGAAAAATTCTGAATTAAACAACTAACAATGTTCCATTTAATAAAAATTTCTAGTAGGCTTCCTTTCTGATAAAAATTTTCTATAATTAAATTGTATGTTTGAAAAATGTTTGCTAATTTGATAATTAATTATAGCAACCTTGACCAGCGTTTGCCGTACTTAAACACCATAATAATGTAAGGAACAGTTTAAATAACAATACAACAACTAATGAATCCTTATTAAATATGCACATATAACCTTGTACAGATTTGGGTTATTTTAAAATTCACTTAACCAGTGGTAGTCAGAAGTGGTTCAAAAACTAACTTATTTGAATTGAAACGATGTATTTAATTTTAACGCACGATGTTGTACGAGCTGGTACATGGTCACTTACTCTGTATAAGTTTCATTTAAGCATAAGTTAAGCTATTATAAATTATCTTGTGAGGCATTAAATAAAAAAAAAAATGAATGGATGAATGAATAAAAATAGGAGGTAAACTGAAAAAGAAACGAAAACATGTGAATTGACCCTTGTGTTCTCGTTCTCTTCTTTTTTATTTAGTTTTTATTTCAATAATAGTTCTTATATATGCTTCATTTTCTAGTTAGCTTTAAATCAGTTATTACAGAGTTAGTTAATAAAAGTCCGACAGGGTACATTTGGGTACATTTACATGCATAAGTGTGCGTACCGATTCACATGAATGAATGTAAATTTTAATTGAAAACATACTCATATAAAATAGCCTTTGGAATGAAGGTTAAAAATATTATTAAACTGATGAACAGTAAAAGAGTGGAATTTCGTGCTTAAATAAAACAAATGAATCAACGAAAACTTGAAGACCAGAAAGAAAATTATGTTATAAAAATATTGATGAAAAAGACAAATTAAATGGTTGTTTAAAAAAAATAAATACATACATATGTACATATATGGAGAAATTTTTTTTATTGAATTTAAAGAAAATTTATTGAAAATCCATGACTGAAATGTGAGAAAGCTGTATTATATCTTTAGTTAAAATGCTGGTAAAATATGTCAAATGAGACAATGATAAGACTCCAATGCTAGAGAAAACCCAACAAGGAACTTTCTTATAATTCATTGATGCCCAAGGTAGTAGTGTTGGTGAGAGTGACGAAAATAAGACACAGAAGTTCTGCAAGTGTAGTTTGTCTCTCCCACTCAACATGCTGATTTCCTATTGGTTGATTGACGATCAAACAAAAGAGCGTAAGTATACGTGTGAGTTCAATTTGAGATATCAGCCACTACTGGGCATCTTTGTTATAAATGAATTTTACACAATTTAAAGTCATTACTCGACGAGAGATCGCAGTACTAGAGAGGTACTATTAACAGGCCAAATATTTGGTACTGAAGTGGAAAAAAAACTCCACTTTTTCCAAATAAATCAATAAATTTAAAATCATACAATATTTGTTCAGATTTATTACTATTCTTTATACTGGAATATAATACAATCTTTTTTAACACGTTAGTTATGTACGTTTCCGGAATACCGTAACAAAATCCTACAGTAAAGGCATCATTTATGAGAAGATTCTCTCATCAGGTGGGTCTTACAAAAGTTTTAAATTGCAGTTTTCTTTTTGTTAAATATATTAATGTTTGAAATACGAGTATAAAGGTTTAATTATAAACTTCATAGGCTATCATATACTTGGCCCAACTGCAAATTATTCGAAGGTTTTCGATACCTATCAACCTTCGAAATATACAAATATAAATTTGACAGTTGTCGGTCAGTTGTTTTGTGAGGTAAAGCAAAGCATCTTTAATTATCGCAAGAAATTAATAAAGAAGAGAGAATAAATCCCAAAAAAAGAATAAAAAAATAAATTGCTACCCCTTCGACTGCTCGCTGACTTCAAAAAAACTCTCGCTGGAAAGGAATTTTGCGCTGATAAAGATATAATCTTCGAAACTATTGAAGATAAAGAAAAGTTGTACTAAATGATATGGTAAAAATTTCATAAATTTTCTATTGCAGTTTTCAGCAGCACATTTAATTATAAGAAAGCAGCCATTAATTTAATATTTCTCGTGGTGTGATGACCTAAAAAGGATTAATTTTATTAGTTGAATGCCTTTCTATCTTTTCAAAAAGTCGTTTTTAGATTTTTTGACATCATTTTTGACTAACTTAAATTTTTCAACAGTTTCATACCTTTATAAGGATATTAGGAGAAACAAACCCATTTCAAAATGAGTCCCTTTTTTACTTCAATAAAATTTTTATATTTTTTTTTTCTTTTCTGGATCGAAAATGTTGCTTTTATTCTCAGTCATGGTTTTTTATGGTACTTTTTAATGCTATTTATTTTTAGTAATTTAAAGATAAAAACAAAAAAAGGGAAAGGAACAAGCAAAAATGACCAAAAAAAAATATTTATTTTTTCAATATTTATGCTCAAATTGCCATATTTTTGGTTTTTATGTTACACACATTATGGCCATTATATACAAATCAGCCATTACAACCCTGTTTCAGGGTTCCGTCCTAGCTTCTCACAGCACTCATATTGTGTGTATCAACTTTTATCCATGAATTAGGTCCCGGTATTTAAAGTCGACTTCGAACGACAAACTTGAGAAAACTTTTCCAGAAGACTGCTAAGAGGTAGTCGCCAAAAGATATATGAAATATCTATTTTAATATTTAATATAATGAAATTCTCAAGCTCAAGGTCTTTTTTTTTTGTGGTTTTTTAAAAATTTTTTCATTTGAAAAAAAAATTTTTTGAATTTATAAATACACATTTTTTGTATTTAATATTTGAAAATAATTTATAAATAAATATATCCTGAAGACGCTACACGCAGGAGTAGCGAAATATTGATAATTAAATAAAAGTTTTTATTTAAAAAAAAAGAAAAAAAAAATTCATTACATTAAATAATAAAGGTCGAAAAACCAGAATTAAAAATTATTTTACTATTTTTTTTTTTCAAGATGTCAGTGCTGGGGTTTGAACCCGCAGCTATTGTATTAGTAATTTTTTCATTTTATTTAATTTTATTTAACTATACGACATGCAAGTCTACTAAACGCAAACTAGTGGGTTTGACCTCACCAGAGTCTATCGTCAGGAGCGTTAGGTTTTTTGTAGCCTATCTGTCTGTGTTCGCCTATATTTTTATCATCCGATGTTATTAAAATATTTTTGAAGGTCAGATGAGCAAATCAAAACTCGTAACAATACGCGTATTATTGACTGTAAGGTGTATAGCCATTCTTGCGCACATCATCTTGTAGAAAAAGTATATAACAGTAAGTTTAGATCAGGTAAAAGATAATTTTTATTATTTTTTTTTTTTTTTTGTTTTTAATTTTTATATTTTATATTAAACAAACCATTTCATATAATTGTACATCACAATAACACGTTCCATACGTACTTCATCACAATATTTATACATACATACATATGGGTGTACAAATATTTATATATTATACGAATTGTATTACCCCATACTGTAATGAAGCACTTTAAAACAAGGTAGCTTCTAAAGTTTTCATATCTTCCACACTTATTGGGCATAATAAATGGAATGCACAAAAATGCAAATAAAAAAAAGAAAATAAAACCTTTATTTGCCGCCAACAAAAGGCCAAGCTAAGCGTTCTAGCGGAATAATCCCCACCAAACAACATTTTAAATTTAAAAGCCAGTAGTAAAGTAACACATATACAACATATTTTACAGAAAATTACAAAAATCGCATACCATAAGTCTTCAAACACATTCAACTCTACAGGCTACCGAACTACAACTACAAACACCGCCAAGTACATACATATGCCGGCAAGTAGTCAGTTGCATAATTATTTTTAATGCGGCAGCATCGAAATAAACAGCTGATCTGTAGATTGATTATTCTTTCTTCGTGGTGACACAAACTAATCTTTCCACTTTCTTAGTAGTTATTATGTATTTATGTATAACTATTGCGTTTTCATGTATAAATATTTTCTTTTGTATTTCCTTTTTACAACAAAAAATCCTCAACTATAGAGGCAAATCCTTAAATCTAAGTAACTAAAATGGAAAAAACAGTCGGCTTATATATATTACAGAAAAAATCGTCAATTTTGGTTAGAAACGGGATTACATATTTGAAATAATAAGTGAATTGATTAACAACCAGAAGCATTTTAAGTTCCTCATTCAAATAAATTGCTCAAAAAGGAATATATTCGGTTTTTAATCATTTATCTGTTAACCCATCTCTATTTATTATTTATTTATTTTTTAATATTTTAATTTCGAACTACTAGACGTAGACTGGTTATCAGAAGTAATTAAGTCTGTTATTGATGTAGCCCTTAAAGTTGATGCTGTTGTAAATGTTGCAAGTAAATGCACTACAATAATTATGGCTGTTTCGGGCCAAAAGTGAAATGAAATCTCCCTACTCTCACTCTACTTTTACGCATACATTGCTTTTTATAGTTGTTGTGTTACTACAATATGAGCACTTGCCACAACCATTGTTGTTGAATGTTGCAGGGATTTATTTAAGTAACAGACAGGACTGGGCATATGGAAAATGATAATGACGAGGTTGAGTATAAAATATCTGGCGATTCGTTGCATTTGCTTGTAAAATGTAAATGTTTTTTGTTGATGCTGATGAAGTGGTTATTGGGTTTTGTTTTGTTGTTTATTTGTTTGTTTCGTCATCAATCATTTTAGGTTCAGTTTCAATTTGTATATGGCCTTTCTTTCGATTTTCCTTTTATTTGCTATTGTTGTTGATGTAAATTTTTGGTTTTCTATAGAAATTATAGGGCTTTGTTGGTCAGTAACTTAGTTGGTCTTAGAATTTTGTATGCGTTTGTTGTACAGATACTACGGCAAGTAGTCATTAACTTTTTAACTCAGTCTAAGCTTTTGTTTTTATTATTAGCATTGCTGCCTTTATCAGATACCATAGTGGGTATTCATTTTCATTGGATGAATTCAGTGGCATTAACATTGCCATTGCCTTCAAATGTCTTTTCATCTGTAAGAAAATGCTTGTCATTACTAATGTACTTTATCACTGTTGTCTTTCTGAAATAAATGGTATTTATCTCTACCCTTTCTCTCCTACTTTCTTTCTTTCTTTTACTTTCTATCTATGATGTCTGATATCATTGCTGTTGATTAGCCGTGTTTTTGTTTCTATTAACAATATTTATATTATGCCCTTTCACCACTATTATTTTTCATAATTTCCCTTTAATTTAGAAGCCAATTATTGTTTGGTGACTATGGCTACCATTGTAACAACTACTACACCTATACACACTCACCATCGTTATCATATTTATTGAGCCAATCTTTAAAGCAGGTGAGGCAAATGAATACAAGTATGTATCCCATTCAAAACTTCATCTTCAATTTTATTGCTTCTGTTGAAAACAACATCCTGATTTTCCATTTGATTGTTTCCAAGTATTTCCTTTTTTTTTTTCCTTCAACTGTCACTATTTTTTTTTTTTCTTTTTTTAATTTTTTGCTGTTCTTGTTATTGTTGGCTTAGGCGGAAGTTGGATTTCAGAAATTCATTCCCCTGATTTGTTACGACAACTTGTAGACATCCACGCAAATAAATGTGTATAAATAATAATAAAAAAATAAAAAAAAAACACACAATAATCATAATAAAAATAATATAATAAAAGTACTCTCATACAACAACAATTTGTTTTTCTATTAAAGCTTTAATACAGTGTTATTGTGCCTGAGGTAGAAGGTTGGCATGTTAAGATGGTAAAGAAAAAAATTACAAAAAAAGGCAAAGAAATCATGAAGAAAATACAATCATTAATAATCCAAGTTTATATAACAGATTGATGTTCATTGCTAAAGCAACAGGAAATAATAATAATAATAAAAGAACAACAATATTAACAATAACAAAAACAATTTTTGCAAAAATAAGAAACAAAAAAAAAATATGAAAATAATAAGGAAAACATAGAAAAGGCAAATAAGAATGAAATTGACACATCATAATAAAAAAAAATACAAAATGTCTACCATTTCTCTTACTTCTTCAATTTTATTATTTTGCTCATTTTCTGCCTCATCTTCTCTTGTTAACAGGCAAATTCATATTGTTTAAAAGCTCTTCGTATCATTTTAGTGTTGACTATTTAGCGTTTTCTTTTTTTTACTAGTAGAAATGGAATAAAAATAACAAAAGTCTGACAGAGAAAAAGAAATTTTTTTAAAACAGATGGTTTAGTTTATTTATACATATCGCACACCTAATTCAAGTGACACAACTCAAAAAAAAAATATTTTTTTGCTCTATTATTTTTACGAATAACAAGTGCATTCTGCATAGTTTAAGCATATAAATAAAAAAAAAATTTGAGTTGTGTCACTTTTGACCTTAAAATCTGACACATTTTTCAAAGATATTGTGATTAAGAAAAATAATTTTGATTAAAGGTGAAAAAAGTTATTAAGAAAAATGGGTGTTACACTTTATAGTGACGCACATCTTAGGTGTGCAATATATATTTTTTTCTAAAGATTTATCTTCTCAAAACCAATATCAAGGAAATTTTTTGACATGCTGAAGTTTGTAACACAACTTTTACAATGTGTCGCTATATACTACTTAAATACTACTTTTTTCAATTATTTTAAAGTAAATATGTATATGACGTTGTTACTGCCATATATATAATAACAGTCATATATGTATATGTATATATTATTCCTTTTCCAGTAAAAATTAAAATTAAATATTTCAATGTATTGCTTATGGGAATAAGCAGGTCATCTCTGCTCAAGAGACTTTTATCCAAAGATGATAGTAAAACTATAAAAAACTTGTTCAAAAAAGTATACACTAAATGAGAATTATATTCCAAACAAAAGAATTTCAAACAAATACATTCCTGGTTTTTAAATTTAAATTCTATTTTGCTGTTTTACTATAGTCAGCCAGCAATTGCCTTTAACAAATGAATAGAAAAATAAGAAATTTAATTAAAAACCAAAGAATATATTTTGTCATATTGACAGACACATTCAAAATAATTTATGAAGTATTAAATTTTTATACATAAAGTTTAATTTTTTAAGTTAAAAGACAGCCATTTACTAATGAAAAATATTTTATCATCATCGTTATGACTCACATCTATGTGTGAGACAAATTTAACTGATACCTACTGTTTTGCAAAGAAGTCCTCGTGAACCCTTTCTCTGCTGACCGTTCTACAAAGTGGTTCTCGTGATCCACTTCTCCAATTTACGAAGGGGTCTTCATAACTTATCTCTCCTATATACTTAGGGATGCCCGTGTCCCACTTCTACCTTCTGTTTTTACTTCAACTACAGATGAAACCTATATAACCTGAAGTCGAAGTAATCGGAGCACGATAAAAAAAAAACCCAAAAATATCCAACCACAACCGCAAATCAAATGCGATATAATTCTCATTTAGTGTATAATTTTTTTTAACATACATATGAGTTTATAGTTTTAATACCATCTTTGGGAAAAAGTCTTCTAATGAGTCTCTTGAGCAGAGACGAAATGGCCATAAAGACATGCTTATATACAAGCTATACATTTCATATTAAATATTATAAGTTTTGATATAATTTTTATATTTATTTTTTGTAGAGTTATTCATTTGGGTTTTTATAAAATAACCGGCAAGCTTTATTGAGCGAAAACGTAAAAGCTGTATACTTTTTAATATAAATTCTCATTTTGTGAGATTTCTATCTACATAGTTTAATTATAGGTAGCGGGAAATCATTCAGTTGCTTACTTCTTTGTTGCTGCTCGAAGCTGTCAAAATATACTGCAGTCTGTGAAGCTGTCGAAACATATTTCAGTAGTAACCCATAAGCGTTCCAGATACCAATTTTTGTCCAATTAAGAGAATAATTAAGGGAGTAGTTTTTTTTTATTTATAATAAACTTTTAAGGTACGATGGGATAAGAATTAAACAATCAGCTACTCTATATTTATATATAGAATTAAAAATTAATAAGAAAATTTCAAGAAAACAAATATGAAGTTTTAGAAAAAAAAAGCAAAATAAAAAGTTTAACTGAAAAAGTTAAAGTGCATACAAATTCCTTTGTATTTTTTATATAAAAAACGCTTTTACAAATCAGACAGAAAATATATTATAATGCTGTTTTTTTCTGTAAATTATATTCTCTCAAATTGTTTTTATTTTATTTTAAAAATTTTAGAATTTAAGAATGGGTGCTCTGGATGTCTCCATATCAAAATCATTTTTTAGAAATGATATTTTTTTGTTCTGTAACTGAACTTGAAAAACTCAACGCTTTTTTTTGAGATGAACAACATTGTTTATCAGACAATTATAAAGAATAATTTTTCCTATCCTCCTTTACTTACAAGGATAATAAAGGTCCAAAAGCAACATGTTTATCATAATCATTTGAATTTTCAGAACTGCAAAACAACAAAGCACACACACGCACCCAGGTATTGTTTTAATTTCCGGAAATAATTTCTCCTTCATTTTTTGTTTTTTTTTTTTTTGTAAAGCTCTACGTGTAAATATGAAAATGTTCAGGTGGGTGTGCTGCGTTTAAAAAAGGATTTAAAAATTAGTCATACAAATATGCTTATGAAGTCATTATTCGTAAACGTTCTTTTATTTTCAACTCTCAATGAAAGGATCTCTTAAGGAAGCAAATAATACTTAAAAGTCTTATTTTGTTTTTCATTTTTTGTTTTTATTTTTTTTTTTTTTTTTTTTTGAGAACCTTTTCAACTGCTTTAATTTGTGCTTTTAAAATGAATTGCTCATTAACGGATAGGTTTATAATCGTTTAAATAAACTTAATCATTAATGGTTTTTCTACTGAAAATTTTGAAGTGGGAATCAAAAATATTATCAACGAATTGTTAAAAGTATTAAAAACTGAAAATGAATTTCAGTTTAAATATGTGTCAAAACAATACAATTTTTAATGGATTTTATACAAACACACGAATTTATCACATCAAATTAAAAATTCTGATTAAAAACATTTTTAATTGACTAAGATACTCGTTTACATTAGTTGGAAAAAGAAAAAATTTAAAAAAAAAATCTTTTTATAGATAATCCAGCTACCTTTCGCACATGCCTCCCAAGTTCACTTCATAAGAAACTAGAATTGGCATGAGAACCATAAAATGTATAATGCATACACTAAAATGTAGTCGCCGTGTTGGCTTACTAAGACGATAGCGCTGGGTTCAAATCTCAGCTCTGACATCTTGAAATAAAGAAAGAAATATTAAAAAATTATCAGCAGTTTTCTGGCAACAGCTCTGGGAGTAATTGATTGCCATGAAAAAGCTTCTCAAACCTGTCGTTCGGAGTCAACTTTATAAACTGTAGGTCCCGGTACTCATGGATAAAAATTAGCACACACAACATGAGTGCTGGGAGAAGCTAGGCCGTAACTCTGGCACTCTGTATGTATGTATGCATACACTAAAATAATCTGAAAACAGGTTTTAAAGTACTAATATTCGTCGATTAGCAAAAATCACTTATTTGGAAAGGGTGCGATGCAGGTCTGCAACTAATCTGTATTAACTTAAATGTTGTCTAATTTAAAATATTTAATAAAAAATATTTTACGCCTGAAACTATTTAGCAAATATAAAATATATTTCCTCCTTAGCAACTTTTTACCAAAGGTTCTCTTTCTAAACACAATTTGCTTACACCATTTTAAAGTTTAACACTTTTCCTGACATCTTCTGCATTATTGTTAAATTTTAAAATTTTATTTTTCTACATACCGAACTGAAATAAAAAAGAAAACAAAAAATTATAATTTAAATTCAATTGACTGTACAAGCGTTCGTGCTCGTTTTAATTTAAACTGACATTTTGTAAATGTGGTGGAAATTTTTATGCAAATTTTTTAAATTAAAAACAACAGTGAACATATTAACAAACAACTCGTTTATAGATTTTCTTCAAAATATTTTCATATTATTAACACACACACACACGCACACACATAGTTACATCCATTTTACAAATAAAAAATTGTATATTAAAGTAAAATAATAAAAACAACAAATAATCTGAAATCAAAATCAAAAACCAGTTCATTCATATATGAGTATGTACTTATACATACATAATGCATAAATAAAGGATAATAAATACAACTTTAACAAGAGAGAAATGAAGAGAGTGTAAAAATCACCCTCTATCGAAATTTGCAACTATTAGAAGCAGATATTTAAAATAAATTTTTTCATGATAAACAAATTTGTATGGTGGTGCTGGTTGTTTTTTAGTTAAAACGTCAGTGTCAAAAATTGTTAATCTCGAATTGTTATGGGTTTTAGTTATCATTTTTCGTTATCATTTTTTGACATAAAACACCATAAACATCAACAAAATATCATATTGTTTTGATATTGTTGCCATCGTCTTATATAAGTTTTATCATGGATTTGCATTTCCCTTCTCTCGTATTTTATGCAATAAAAAGTGGTGTCCTACTAAAGATGTTTAAAAATTCTTAAATTTTCAACGCTTTTTTAATCGATATTAAATATTTTAAAGTCAGTTTGATTATTTATTAAAACAGATTTATTATTAGAAAATGGTTTGAATGCAAAAAGTCTTACATTCCACATTAATACAGTTCAATTGCAGACTTGTAATCTATTCAGTTATAATCTTCTTTTAAATAAAACCAGATCCTTAAAAATTATTTTTACGAATTTTAGAAGTAATATTTGTTTATAGAGCTTTCTAGGTACAAGTAATAGGCCAACTACAACAATTAATTTCTGAGATTATAAAAAAGTATTTATTATTCATCCATCATTAAACTCTATTTTAAAAGTATGTTTATTTATAAAACTATAAATTATAAATCAAAACTATATAAAAAAATTTCTATGTACATGTACATTTACATGTACATGACATTTTTGCAGAAATGTCTTTTGCCCTCACCTTATGTTCTCTTTTAGAAGAAATAATTTACATTTAAATTAATCAAATTTAATTTTTACAATTTAATAAGAAAAATACTCATACGAATAAGAATAAAATTTTAAAATTCAAATTGATTTAACTGTCAGTCATTCACTCAACTGGTCAGTAATTTCTTTAAATGTTCATAAAATTTTATTACTTTTTGAAAGGGTGAGATTTAATGTGGAAATTGGTAACTCTTATGGGTATTTGGTTTGGGAAACCTCTTCATATCATTACAATTTTAACAAAATTTCTGTGTTTTTTTTGCTACATTTCCAAATGATTTAACAATCAATTTAAATTTGTTGTGCTTAAGGGGTTAAACCAGAAGGAAACATTCAGGTTAAGAGATGACTTCTGTGGAGCTAAAATGAAATTTGTATATTGAAACCAAAGTTGTAGACAAAACAGGCTCTTGTTAAATAAAGGCCTTCAAAATTTTAAGAAATTTTAATTCCAAACACTAGTTTTTCAATTATTTTCATTTCTTTTTTTCAGAAGAAGAACAAAATTTATTGTATATAAAGGAACACAAGATTTATTTTAGTTTATATTTTATAAGAGAAAAAAACTTTCTATTTTAAATAAAGATGATTAAAAAAAATTCGCAAACAAACAAAACATTTTGCAAACGTTACCATAAAGTCATAAATGTTTCAAATTTTTTTTAATCGTATTGTACATGAGCAAAACCAAAACAAATACTTTCTAAATGAGAAAAAGCGCAAACGAAACAATTCGCTTTTCGCTCTTCTGCTTGCTTTGTTATTCCGTTACATTCGTATAATTTGCTCCTTTTTTCTTCTTCTTTTCTTTTTCTTCTCATTCATTTTTTGTTCTACCTACGCACATTTGAGTTAGTGTATTTGTAGTGCTCAAAACAAAAACAATACACAAAATTAAATGGGACAATCGCTCTCACTGTTTTAGTTTTGTTTTTGTTTTACTCATTGTAATGCACAAAACAAAATGAGATCAAACGTTTCGGTTTGTTTATTGTCCTACTCTGTAATATATTAGAATGAATTTTTAATCCTTTGTGTTGGTAGTGTTTCTGCAGTACAATTCCTTACTGGTGGTCCACGACATACATAGGGCACTTACATATTGTATAGTTTTGGTTCGCATTCGTGTTCATGGATTGAACATAAACTTCTCTCATTATATTTGTGAGTGTTGGCAACAGTAGGATGAGTAGCTTTAGTAGTCATAATTGAACTTTTGTTTTCAAATTAAAGATTCCTTTACCCATCATCAATTTCATTCCACGGCAAAAAATTTCTAGATTTGGGTGCCATGCAAAGATTTAGCATTTCCGTGGATATCTTATCCATATTACAATCTAGGCCATGCATTAATGTGCCAACTAATGCAGGAAACATTGCTGCCTGTATCGTTTAGCTTAGGGCTGGAAATTACTGAAATGCTTTATACTGCAAACCAATTTTGTCTCATTTCAAAATACGTTTTTTATATTGAATATATTTTCAAATATATGACTCACAGTGTCGATCAAAACTAACTGTACAAAGTCAAGCAATTGAATTTTTAAAGTTTGCATAAAATTTTTCCCACATAAAAGAAATAAATATTTACAAATTTAAGACATAAATAGTACGTATAATGAAAACTTATATGTGTTTCCATAAATTGAAATATCTATAGGGAAATGAACTGACAACAGACTAGTTACGTGACTCATTCGTAAGTGATAGAGACCGTTTCGAATTCGACTTATCCCGTTTGCATGGCGATGGCGTTAATTGTGCAATTAACAACATTTTGAACCGTTTAATAGGTCTTAGATCTAAACTTAACTAACCAACTCCCTGTTTGTTACAGTAATATTTGGCTGAATTAAGGTTCTTAAAAACATATCGTAGAATTAGACTTGAATACCTTTGCAGAACATGTTAACGATGAATTAAATAAATTTCTAAAAATTTCATGAACAGAAAAAATTATCACTTCGTACATATGTTTTCGTACTTATCAAAATGCTTTAATAAATTGGTTACCTTTTTAACCTAAAGCAAACATACTTTAAGGTGTTTTTAATCGAAAAAATAGAACAAATTTAATAATAAAGAAAAGCAATCAACAAGAGCTGTATACTCTTCAGCCCTTTTCCAAAAACCAACGCAAAGGGCATGGCATGGCATGGCATACTTTTTAACTTTAAAAGATTAATATAAAAACTTTCTTACACATGGCGCCCTTTGCTATTGCCATGGCCACCATACCACCTAACAGCCAACCTCTCTAACCGCTTCACAATATATAAATTTGAGTGTTTATTTACTCATGCTTATCCGGTTTAATTTCAAAATGTTATTTTCAGTGTGTATGTGTGTGTGTGTGATTTTTTTATTTCTTTCTTTCCTTTATTTTGAATATGAACTTCATTGTTAAATTTAATCATGTTAAAATATGCCGTTTTCTTCATAATCTAATGCTTAGAAGCAAGGAGAGGGTAGAACATAATAAGGGGGAATAATATGCTACTACAAGAATAACAAGTGAAACGGTAATAGAAGCCACGTTTGCTGCATAATGTGTATCATCATACAACTCATATTTATAAAGAGAATACACCAAAAGGTGGGTAGCTAAGTGAGAGAGAATGAGTGAATGAATGGATGGTTTTGAATAACTCTTGAAAAGTTAACACTTTACCAGCAATTTACTATGCTTTTTATGTTTTTTGTTTCTTGTTTTTTTTTTTTCTTTTTGCTTTTTGCTTTTTGTTGTTATTATTATTGTTATTACAACTCATGATGCCTTCTTAATATGCCTCAGTTACTTTGATGCTACTGCTGCTATATAGAGCTGCCTTTGATTCTGTTGCCCACACTTGAAACTTAATTTAGTGGAATTTATTATATTTGTGTCTGATTTGTGAATACCAAAATACCATTAAATAAAATGTGTAAAGAAACTCATACTACCAGAATATTAACTTATAACACAGCGGAAGTTGTACGAATATAATATCGTAATATGATAATCATTGTTTTCTTTATAGTTAATAATTAGTAAAAAAAAATTTCGAGTCTGCTAGTTGAAAATACAATACGCGTATATTTATAAAGGGTTTTACGGTAAGTGTCTCTTGTTAAATTTTCCTTAACTCTGAAACATAAATTAGACTAAATTTGACCGCTGGCATAAGTTATATTGGTTTTGAGAAACGCATAGTTTCTGGGTTATTTTGTATACACCTGCAAAGAAAATCCACTAGAAAAAGTCTCATGAAGTCAAATCATTCGATATTATTTACTACTTCAGATTACTTGTGCAGAATATCCAATTAGGCATGAACTGTGTCGTATGCAGAGCCGTCCTGTTGAAACTACATGTCGATGTTGTCCAGATCATTCAAAAGAAGTTGATAAACATCGACCTGTAATGCTCGCCGTCGACAGAGATGGCCTGACCAACGTCGTTCGTGGATCGATCAGACTGTCAGCCTAAAATTCACTCCAAGCAGTAAATTTGGACGCCATTAGGTCTGAAGTAGATTAGTAATGTCCAAAATTTCCCCATTTTT
The DNA here is from genome assembly GCA_963576795.1 of Metopia argyrocephala. Classification (NCBI taxonomy): domain Eukaryota; kingdom Metazoa; phylum Arthropoda; class Insecta; order Diptera; family Sarcophagidae; genus Metopia; species Metopia argyrocephala. The sequence continues at coordinate 203,030,924 of OY756208.1, read as the reverse complement.
TTATTTCCGTTCTTCCAGAAATAAGATTGAAGATTATTGATTTTGCAGTGAAAATTCGTGCGTACAATTCCGGAAGGGAACACACATTTTGGTAAAGTATTATTCTCACGTGTTGTTGAATGTTATATCCCTCTTAATTTGGCATAAAAGAGTGAATAAATGGCACATATAGCTTCAACAAAATAACGTTTATTAACTGACAACTGTTGTATTTAAAAGTTAAGTTGTTAAATTTTGTGCTTTTATGAGATAAATCAATAAAAATATTTAGAAACCAGTTTATGTGGGCCTTTTTGTTTTAGTTAAAATCTTGAATTAGTCTAAAAATTTAGGACAAATTCGATTTCGTTTCCCAGAAAAAACTCCATTGTGTTTTACTACGATACATCACTTCAGTTGTTCAGGAACACTTTCCCATTTGATTGAGAAATCAGTTTTAAAAAATAATCTGAATTCAATTAATAAAACTTAGTTCTTATCTAACTAAGGCATTTTATGATGAAACAAAATGAATTAACAAAAAAAAGTCATCTGGGATTTGAACATCGCATATTCACTCAATTAATAAATAAATTTTCAAAAATTGTTTCATCAAAATTATAAAAATCACCAAGATTTTTCAAATATAAATATTGTTATTGTAGTCGCCGTGGTCTAATTGTTAGTGTGTTGGCTTACTAAGACATGAGCCCTGGGTTCGACTCCAGGCTCTGACATCTTCAAAAAAAGAAATATGAAAAAAATATTCCTTTCGGCGACTACCTCTCAGCAGTCTTCTGGCAAAAGCTCTGAGAGTAACTAATTGCCATGAACAAGCTTCTCAAGTCTGTCGTTCGGAGTCGACATTAAACTGTAGGTCCCGGTACTCATGGATAAAACTTGACACACACAACATGAGTGCTGCGAGAAGCTAAGCCGTAATCCTGACACAGGGTTGTAAAGGCCAGTTATGTTTGTATGTATGTATGTATATATGTAAATATTGTTTACTTTAAATTACTTATAATTAAGGCATTAACCTAATTTTGAAAATGGACCAAGTCAATTCAAATTTTAAACTTAACATTGGCATTTTAAATTTCAAGACTAAGAAAATAATAAATCAAAGTATTGCATAATGGGCAAATATCTTTTTATAATTTATTAAAATGTAATTTATTATATATGTATCTTATAATAAATATATGTATGACTTAGACCATTTTCATAATTGGGGACACAAAGCAGTACAAATCTTATCTGCAAATATTTTATTATTTTATTTTTTTTTTGTTCTTTTTTTATTTAAAGGATATCAATCCAATTATAAAATAAATTTTGTTTTTTTATTTCTTTATTAATAAAATATCTCATTTAAATCCTCTTTTAGCAATTCTAATAAGTAAAATAATTGTTTTTTGTGAAAATGGGACAAAAAAAAAACAAATCCGTATCTGTAACATTTATTTTTTATAACATATTTTTTTCTTTTAATTTTTAATTTCTATACTTAAGAATTCTATAACAAGCAAAATTGTACTGACAGTAGCCTATCATCCATTCTCTAACACTCCATCTAATACCTTTTCAAATACTTACTCGTATGTATACTGATAATCAAAATATTAAGTACACATGTATGCTTTAAATTTTCTGATAATAAATAATATAAAAAAATTTCTGCTGTGTTCATAAAAAATATTTAAAATTTTTGTTTCATCAGAAACGCTTTAATTAGATCAAGGTTAACTACAATGAATATTTTTGGTAATTAAAGGAAAATTGATGTCCGTGAAGGAATAGTACACTAGCCAAACTGAACAATTGTGTTTGACTCGGGCTGGAGTAAAAAAAAAATATTTTAATTTTATTAAATATGGGAGTAAATTTACAATGCGAACAATCTGTGCCCACGATTTCGAAACAAAACCTATCCGAAAGAAGTTCAGCCTTTCATTATCATTCCTAGCAGCAATAAGATCTGGAGTTTCTAAAATAACGGCGAATTTACAAAAAAATTGTTTAAATGTGCAATGAAAAATGCAACCACTTATACTTGAACTGACAGTAAATGGTAAACTTAGTATTTTTGTTTTTTTAGTAGTGTGCTATGCGCATTCAAATTATGAACTACCTTTTAAAGGATGGCTTTTTAATCTTTTTCAAGTGTTAGAAATAATACTTGGGAGATGCAGTAATCATGTATACTGTTTATTTGTTTATTCAACGTTCAATAATTCAATTCAAAGAAGATATTAAAATTTTGGATTACCACGAAATGGAAGGCCACTTGAAGCACGAAGATAATATCAGAATATCATCAAATAATATCTATAGCCCATACTTTTTATAAAACGAAAATTGTTTAATTATAGTCAAGAAAATAAATTTGAAAGTTAACAACACTGGGTTTATTGATAAAACTAACATTTTTGCACGTGCTTATAGATAAGGACTTACACCGAATTAACTGTCCTTTTTTGTGAAGCATAATCTTTCCTTGAAATTTTTTTCTCCGGCTATGTAGTAGAATATGTAGAGAACTACAAATGCAGTAGTCCGAGCTGTTATTCTGAATCCTGCAGAAAATTTTGCTCTGAATAATTCAAATTGGTTAGCGAGTGTAATATTTTGATTTTCAATAACCGGGAACACTGGTCTTCGTTTTTAATGAGTCTTATCTTATCTAGCGTACATTGTGTTAAACCAGAAAAACAAAACAAAAATAATCGTATAACTTAATAAATATGTATGTATATCTGTAATTATTACTTTCACCATAAGTGTACATGATGTTACTGTAAAGGCACAAGTTGATTATTTAGTTCGTTGTTATGGTAAATAATATCGTTTTATTTTATTTATTTTTGTATCATTATTTTATTTACACACATTTTTTTAATGACCAGATAATACTTTAACACATTCGCATTCGTATTTCATTATAAAACAATTCATGTTTAAGGCAACAAGGGTTTATTATTAGGGTTTTTAGAAAAACACAAGTAGTGTGCTGAGTTTTCCCTTTTTAATGTACCCTATAAAAGAAATTAAAAAATTTGTTTATAAAGAGCTTATACTTATAAAATAAATAAAAAAAATGAAAAAAACTTACTGTTTTAGGCCCGTTATTATAACTTCCTTTTAGTTAAGGCTAAAGTCTTTTCATAGAAAACATTAGCTTTAAAGCACTTACGAATCGTACATGAACCATATGTACTCGTACATTAGTCGATGTAGTATTATCTCAGAGTATTGATATACTGCAATTAGGGATATTTGATCTTATGTGGATTGATATCGTCCCTAATTAGATAATTTTGTTTTTGCATATATCCATTCATCTAAAAATGGATCTCATCAATAAAAATTATAGAATTCTGAATTAGAAATTATAGAATTTAGGCAGAACACATTTTATTATTATATTATGCAGGCACATTTAAAATACTATATGGTAGTCCACATTTTCTGAAGTTATCCTTATAAAAAAGTTTAGAAAATGGTATACATTATATGCTATTACAACTTTATTATATATTATTGGCCGAGTTCACACTGGCGTAAAGATTCAACCGGCTTCAATACATAAACAGCATAGATCGTTGTATCGTTAACACCGTGTTATTTCATTATGCCTGCAATCAAATAGTAAAAAAAACTGTATTTCATACAATGATGTGTCTACGTACAGGACAGATTTACATTCATCCAGTGTGTATCGAAAAGAACAAAATTGTTAGTTTAAATATTAGGCCGTATTGGAGACGTCGTCGTCTTGTAACGACTTTTTGTAATACATTAAAGGCAATTGAAACATTTTTTCTTTATTCTGCTAAATGTCGTCAAACGACGACGACATCGATAACTGGAATAAGGCCGATTGTTTTGTTACGTATTGGCCCTCATTGATTTTATTATAAAAATTATGCAGCAAAAACACAATTGTGTTTAAAGTAACAGAGCGTATGAGTATTATTTCATTTGATCACATATTATCTGTAAATATAATGTAGCATATTTTTGGGATCAATAAAACAATTTGTGTACTACTTTGCGTATAAGTAGCATGACAAATTTAATAATAAAATTTCAAAAAAATAAAAAATAAAAAAAATAAAAAATATATTAAAAAAATTAAATAATAATGAAAAATAAAGCAAAATAAGATAAAACAAATGTAAAGAATGGCATTATAAAAATAAGATATAGTCCATTAATATGAATCTTTCAATCTTCATATTTCTCAAGAGGCGTTTTAGAATTTATTATTATCACTATGTTTTAAAGCAATTATATACATACATTACTAGTTAGCAGAGTTGTAAATGAATCATTCTTTTTTGATTTCAATTCATTTGAATTAGCTAAATTTTGAATTAATTCTTTTCAACAAAAAAAAGAATTGAATTAAATTTGAATCAATTCATTTGAATTTAGCGAACATGAATTGCAATTCATTTCCAATTCAAATGAATTAGGCAAAATGAGTTGCAATTCATTTGAATTAGGCAAAATGAATTGCAATTCATTTTTTAATTCAAAAGAATTGGTAAAAAGAATCGCAATTCATTTCTAATTCATTTGAATTGAAATGATTTGGAATTAATTCAAATGAATTAGAAAAGTAACTTGTAATTCAAATTTATCAAATCAAAAATGAATTGCATTCAATTGAAGTAAACTTGGTGTTTGGAGTTTGGTCCTTCAAGTACTACTTATGTCGCTTTTGATATACGCTGAATAACAAGACATTCAGTATTTAAAACCTATTAATAATTTATGAAATTTTGTGACGCACGAACATTAAAGGACAAACACTTTAGTAATACTTATGAGAATTATTATAATTATTATTATAATTATTATTATTATATTATTAAGAGAATTATTATAAATAAGTAATAAATACTTGGATTAAAAGTAATAGAAAATGGGTGATTCATTATTAGTAGTGGATATATTTTTATTATAAAGTACAGAATAGAAGTACTTGGAAAAAGGGTGATGCTTTTGCATTGCAGTCTTTTTTTCAGAATCAATTCTATTCAAGTAAATTGGAAATGTATAACAAAATCATTTTTCGAGTTAATTTAAATGAATTGGTAAAATGAATTGCAATTCATATTTTAACTCATTTGAATTAATTCAAAATCAATTCAAATGAATTGGGAATGAATTGCAATTCATTTTTTCTAACTCATTTATATTAATTCAAAATCAATTCAATTCAAATGAATTGGAAATGAATTGCAATTCTTTTTACCAATTCATTTGAATTGAAAATGAATTGCAATTCATGTTCGCTTAATTCAAATGAATTGATTCAAATTTAATTCAATTCGTTTTTTGGAGAAAAGAATTAATTCAAAATTTTTCCAATTCATTGCATGAATGATTCACGAATTAATTCAAAAATGAATGATTCGTTTACAACTCTGCTAGTTAGACCTATTTTGGAAAACAGTTCTGTGGTCCAGATCCTCAATATGATGTTCATGTTTCCAAAATTGAGTCAGAAAAAGTTACTCCTATTTTGTTTTCGAAATCTTAGGTATAGTCCGAATTTAGCTTTACCAGCACTTAATAAACTTCCAACTTTAAAACATAGAAGAATTTTATTGAATAGTTCATACATAAATAATCTAATACCGTAGACAGACGACAACGTTAATTTGCATTAAGAACTTACTACTGAAAATTAAAATTTTACCCTGACAGATGACAGTTTCTGCATTTATAGCGTTGACAGACGACAACGTTAGTTTGTTTGTGAACTATTTGTATTTGTTTTTATACCCAAAGAATTGAGAGGCTTGTAACTTTGTTTACTTTCTATCCGTTTTAATTACCGATAGTAAATAATTAGCCAAAAACCGACTAATTTTGTGCGATGTTGACAGTATTAAAAAAGCTTAATGCAGTATAAATTCAGTTTGGTTTTGCGCATTTACATTGGAGATAATGCGCAAGTTAATTTGAATTAACTCAACTATGCATATTAACGCCGTCGTCTTTCTACAGTATAATATGCGGTACACTTGATTCCGAGGTTTTACTTAATAAACTAGAATTCATAGTTCCAAACCCATAAACTCTCACTTCATAGTTTATAATTTAATAAAACATAATTATCTAACGAATATAAACTATGTTTTTAAGTTAATTTGAACTTACTTTTCGAGTAACCTTTATTTTGCATAAATAGTTTTGTAGTGCATATCTTTGCGAGTAATATATAAATACAGAAAAAATTTTAACAGAAAAATTTCAATCAAAACATTTGTTGATGTCATTTACTTAATTTGCCCTTGTGAATTCTAAAGTTCCATTTATCATTTTTGCTCACTACTGTATGTACACATATACATATATTCATGGCTACCCTGCAGTGCGCTGGACCGGTCCCAAATTGGTACTTTCACCTATCACTAAGGGACACTGTTAGTCTTTTTACCGGTACAACGACCGGAGATTTTAACATGTGGTAGTCGTAGAAACAGTCAATTGACCCCCTATAGATAACTATGGGACAGTATGTTTACCGGTGCCTCAGTATCAATCCCGTGGTTGATGCCGTCGTACCACATTTACCTCACATAGCAACAAAATTCAACTTTCATTGACAATGCTTCTGAGTACAGGCATAACTTCAAATTAACACCTCTTCGATAACAAAGGGACAGAAAAGTGTGAATTGAAACCTCTTCGATAACAAAGGGACAGAAAAGTGTGAATTGACACTTATTCGATAAAAAAGGGACAGAAAAGTGTGAATTGACATCGCGAAAGACAACGTTGAGTCAGAAAATTAACCGAAAAATGGGTCAATTGACAGAATAAAACTGCAGGGTATATATTACACAAGAACATACTTACATACATATACATACATATTTATATAATTTTATTAAAAATAATTATTGTTTTTATTGGGAATTTAATACATTATTTCGATTGTTTTAGTTCAGTTAATATTATGGATTATGATTGATTTATGTCATAATTTTATTTATTAATTTTATACGTTTTTATTTTTCGTATTTTATATACACCTTTTGCTGTTTTCTGTTTTTGTATTATTTAATCTAATTAGGAAAGCCCTCACAATGTTATTTGTGGTCACTTCGTAGTTTAGGAAATCTAAAAAAAAGTTATTTTCAATTTCAAATGCTTTAATTTTAATAATAAATAATTATGTAATTTTGTTTTTTTCTAACTTATTGATGGTCTATATTACTATTTAAGGCCAGTTCACACTGTAATACTGTGCATTACGGCATATAAAAATATTCAAATGAAATAGAAAGTATAATAGTGTAAATACAGTATGTTATGGAATGTCAAAAAATATGTTTATAAATATTATAATCGTATGGCTGGCTTTCATCATTTTTTAAAAATTTGTCTAAAGAATGAAATTTTTTAACATAATTTTACCATTTATTTCCTAATAAAATAGTGAACCATATGCCTGTTTTGAACAGCAAAATAAAATAAACAATTTTCTATATATAAGGAATGAACGTTAACCATTCTCAAGATATGTGTACAGAAAACAATATTTGGTCTATGCATGATACTACTACGCCCACTTGTCCAATTCCACTAACTTTCTGACTGATGATTTGTCTTGACCATGAAGTCATTTAGACAGAATACGAATAACAAATAACTTTATTGCCATTATACATCATCAATCAAAAAGGAACAATTTCAATTCTTTCCGTACTTATTAATATTAAACTTTTTATTTAATTAAAAAAGGAATAGCGAGGCATGCTGGGAATTAGTGCGTATAGAAGTACTTAGTCGCCGTGGTCTAGGGGTTAGTGTGTTGGGTTACTAAGACATGAGCCCTTGGTTCGACACCCAGCTCCGTCATCTTAAAAAAAAAAAGAAATATGAAAAAAATATTTCTTTCGGCGACTACCTCTCAGCAGTCTTCTGGCAAAAGCTCTGAGAGTAATTAATTGCCATGAACAAGCTTCTCAAGTCTGTCGTTTGGAGTCGACATTAAACTGTAGGTCCCGGTACTCATGGATAAAAATTTACACACACAACATGAGTGCTACGAGAAGCTAGGCCGTAATCCTGACACAGAGTTGTAAAGGCCAGTTATGTATGTATGTATGTATGTATGTAGAAGTATTTTGTTGTAAACTAGAGAATCATTGTACCAGTAGGTGGGGTGTCATAAAGCCATAGGACATAAAGCCATAATGGCTTTATGTCTCAATTCAAACGGACATAAAGTCATAATTTTGATATGGCCTTAAGTCTCATATCAATTTTAGTGGAATGGGACATAAAGCCATTATGATTTTATGTCCCATTTGATGTTTTGCGTTATAAATGCTTTATTTCATTTAATATGCCTACTTATCTATGATATTAATGATTTAAAAAAATTAAAAATTTGTAAGCTCCAGTATTAAAACTGCAAACATTTTGTAAAAGGAGAAATTAATAGTTTTCCACTATAATTTTTTCTTTTCCAGAATGTTTACTTCTGTAAAATATAATGAGCAATATATTCATAAAAATAAAAATTGATTTGTAGAGTGCTTATTTGACATATTCCTATGGAGTAATTATCAAATAACTAGTTAATAAACCTGTTTTATTTTTTATGAATACTTTAAGATTATATGCATAATTTTTTTGTTTATTTTTGTTTTGGAACTTAAATCTAATTCTTATAAACGAAATTAACAAAAAAAAAAATAAAATAAAAAAAAATTTTTTCCTTCAACAGCATGTTAACAAAAACAATGTAGTTAATGAAATTAATTATAAATATATAACTTAAAAAAAATTAACAGAACATCCTATATTATTGTCCGACAAATTGGGCATAACGTTTTATTTCCTTTTGATTTACTTGCTTCATTTAATTGCTGATAGCAAGGCTTGCAAACCTTAAAATGCTTACATGGATTAAACACTAATTGCCTTTCCTTATCGCAGCAAATTACGCATAACAGAGTTTCTTTAAGGGTATTATTGTTTTTCGTACAATTTTCTTCTAGATTTTCTTCATTTTCGTTTTCAAACTCATTATCGGATGTATGGAATTCATAATGTTGTTCTCTGCAATCATGAAATTTTAAATTTTTGAAAACTGTGTGAGAGTTTCCATCAAAGACAATTTATCAAAAATCGTTATCAAAAATATGGCTTTATGTCTCATTTTCGAAAAAAAATTTATGGCGTTAAGTCCCATTATATTGAGACTTTTTGGCATATGCCCTTATGTCTCAATGGAATGGGACTCAACGCCATATGGCTTTATGTCCTATGGCTTTATGACACCCCACCGTACCAGTAATGTTTGCTTGTAATGCCGGCCATGCAAAACAGAAGTTAAGTACTCAAGTCTGGCACTGTATAGTCTAGACTGTACAACTTTACGTAAAAAAATCTGAGAGAAAATAATATGAACTCCTATACGATTTTTTTAAACTGAATATACTACAGAGCCTAGGTAGTCCTAGAGGTTTTGCAACCTTGTTTTTCTGCCAAACGTCAAATAAATGCAACACTGTAGTTGACTGTCGTTCACAGATAAATATATTATTGTAAAATAATATAATTTCAATTTATATTGAAAGTAAAAGCAAAAAATTTTCAAATGTTCTGAAAAGTTATATAAAAAAAAAAAAAAAAAAAAAAAAAAAAAAAAAAAAAAAAAACCTATAGTCTCCAGAACAACAGAATAATATCCAGAAGTATTTTAGAGGTCAATTTTAATGATGCGGAGAAGTGTAACAAGAATTTCGACACTATATATAGAGTAATACTATAGGTAACCAAAGCTAAAATATGTAGCTGCAAATTAAATTTCTAAAATATTAATTCCCTTTTAAGAAAATCTTTTCTTTCGTGTTACAATTTGTTTAATGTTAAAGAAAAAATTTTAAATTAAAATTTGTTTAACATCAAGAAAAAATAAAAAAAAAACAAATTATTTGTTGAAAAAAAAATTAAATAAATTAAAATTTTGTTATTATGGTTTTGAAATAAATTTAAAAATTGTTTTTTATTACACAGGGGGCTTATTCTGTAATTTTCTTAAGCTAAAATGCTAAAATTTTGGATTTTTGAAATAGGCTGGGCATTAGAATATTTAAAATTAAAAAGTTTAGAAGTAATAGGCATGAAGTTTTGAAATTACAATAAGCGTTTAAGAATTCTATTCGTCGCCAAAAAGTCATAAATCAAGTTTATAAATTTTTAGAGATAGAGTTTTAGCTTAGGAGAGTTACAGAATAAGCCTCATGTCTAATGAAAATTCTTAATTTTTTAAAATTGTTCAGGAAACAGTGAGAGCCAGACGACTATCCATTTTCCATATGTATTTTCTCTCATTACCGAATATTTCTATTACGTACAAGTATTATATTTTTAGGCAATCACACTGCTACTCTTCTACACAAAAATTTGGCATATCATACGACTTGTTGGATAGTCTAAAGTCCCCTTGACCTGCTAAGCATTAAAATAAATAAAAATCACCATAGTTGTATTTTAACATTTACTTTTTATTGAGAAAAACTCACTTATCTTAACACATAATTTTGTTTTCTTTTTTTATTGATTATCCAATTAATTTTTTTTTTTTTTTTTGTGTACTTTTTTTTAATTTTTTCCATACATATACGAAAAATGTTTTCGAATATTTAAGATGCCTCTGTCATTTTAATTAATTTAAAACGATTTTTAATTTAAAAAAAAAAAACATATACAAGAGTTGGGTACTTAGCAAATAGTAAGGAAAATCATTAATATTAATTTTTATCACAAAAATCAAGATAGGCAGGCAGGCATCATTTATTTATTTTATATATATTTGCCTTTTCATAGACTAAAAAATTTTGAAAAAAATATTTTGAAATGCCGTCATGGAAAAGGCAATGGTGTGAGAGAAAACTAGAATAGATTGTAAGCATAACCAAATACAACAAATATGTTTTTATTAAATATTTGTATTGTACAAGTTTTACTTTTATTTTTTACTTTTTCTTTTTGTTTATTTGTTTGTTTATAAAGGATGAATATCTGCAAGAGAAGAAAAAAAAAAAAGGAAATAAATACTAGAACTAGAAGAAGGAGCGCAGAAGATTACAATAATAAATATCCTACAACTTACCTGTTGAATTTAAATTGCTGCTGCTTGTCATAGCATTGGTAGTTGATGTGGATGAGATGCATGAGCTTAAAGAAGATGGTGATGTTGATGTTGAGGGTGATGGTGATTCCGTAACTGATGATGTACAACTGGATAAAGATGATGACGGTGATGTTGGTGAGTAGCAAGAGGAGGATGATATTACAGTTGTAAGATTTGTATTTTCATTAGCTGTTAATGTACTTTCACTGCTACTAGTAGTGGTTGTGCTACCACTACTATTGTTATAGGTGGTGGTAGTGGTGGTACTGCTGCTGGTTACCTCAGCTTCAGCTGTTGTAGTAGAGGATGTTGGCGAAGCACGTGCCAGATTTTCGGGATTAATTTGTATGGAACCCAAATTAATACGCTGTAAATTGCCAGCTGTTTGTATGCGCACACGTATGGGCTGACGCCAACCTCTGGCAAATAAGGCACGTCTTATCATACCCAATGCTCCACCAACATTTTGTCCAGCATAGTGTTGTAATAAATTATCTACAAATGGCAATTGTTGTGGTTGCATTTGCAAACCATTCAATTGTCCCATTGCCATCTGTTGTTGTCCACCTACACCATTACCATTAGCCGGTTGCTGTTGTTGTTGTTGGGGCATTGGTACCAAGCGGAATACACGATTTGCCATAAATGTACCATGTTGCTGACCTTGCTCTTGTTGTTGTTGTTGCTGTTGCTGCTGTTCTTGTTGTATTAAACCAGCACCACCTGCTGCTGCAGCACGACCAACACCACCAGCACCGCCATTGCCATTATTCTGATTACGTGTTAAAATAAGAACTTGAGCCTGCTGCATAATTACTGGTAATTCATAGTGATGAAAGAAATACAACATTGAGTGCTGCAGGACAAGAAAAAAGCAAAATAACAGAAAATTAAAAAAAAAATAGAGTGAGAAATTTAATAAAAATGACCACAATAAAATATTTACATATTTTGTAGGAAGTAGCAAAATAAAAAAATATTTCCATCAATGGCTTAGAGCATTTCATGTTGTATTTTTGTTTTTTTCGTTTTAATTTTATTAGCAGAAAAATATTTTTATAATTAAATGTGAAAATACATATTTTATTAATTAAAATTAAATTTGTTACTGATATTCCATTCTAATCGAAAAAAATTTTAATATTTTCTAAAACATTTCTTATTTTTTCTTTTCTAAACTGATCGCGACGATGTAGATACGTATACACTCCACCAGGAGTGATTAGAGATTTTTTTGTTGGTCAAAACTAATTGATTTGGAGTTTCGTCGCCGTAGTCTAGTATGTAATGTGTTGGCTTACTAAGGCCAGAAATATTTGAAAAAATATTTCTTTCGGCGAGTAACTACTAGCAGTCTTTTGGCAAAAGGTTTGAAGGTAATTGATTGGCATGAACAAGATTTTCAAGTCTGTCGTTCGCATTTGACGTTAAACTGTAGGTCCCGGTTATCATTGATAAGAATTAAGGCACACAATATGTTAATAATTAATATTTTTGATTAGAAGTATATTTAGGCAACAGATCTACTAATTCAAGAGAGCACAATTTGTTTAGTGCCTCCTCATATTTTAGTCAAACTATTAATAATACAAAAATGTAGTCCACATTACCCGAACTTACCCTTACTACTTCCCATTTTAAACAGGGTTGGTCATAAAGCACATAAACTAAAAAAAAGGCGTTTTTGAAAAAGACTATTTATGGATTATTTGAATTTTTCGATAAAACTGCATTGCAAGTGGAATGTTAAAATTCAGCTTCAAAAGTATAAAATATAAAATATATGATAATATCACCGGCCATAAGCAGTGATACCAACTTTTCATAAGCAACACGCGCAAATCAACATTTGAAGAAACTCTAAAACACACTAAATCACATGCTGTTTTCAAGGACGATAAATAAAATTTGAATAAAAATCAATCCAAGTATTAGAAAAATTCGAAAACTTATTTAAAAAAATTGAGATTTACGTTAAAATTTCATTCAAATACAGATCTCAATACAAAATTATTCATGTTATTTACACGAAACACTCTAAATAAACTAAATAAACTAACGATTGCCCTTCTAAAGGTGATAAGTTTTATCACATCCAACTTAACTTCATACAAAAAAAATTAATTTATTCGCAATCTATCGTTATATTACATAGTCTATAGTTATTTGCTACAAGTCCATCAAATGTTTCTGTTCACCTTTCCGAAAATATGTTCACTCTTAAGCAGAGAATTATTTCTTTGTTTAATGTCTCTCTAAATTTGTCAAATTGAAATTTTACATTACAGAGGAAACAAATAAATCATAATACATATGGCCATAAACTTAATGCGGATAAACATATCCATATGAATGTATGTGCATTCCATTTCATTTCATTTTAACAAATAAATACAAAACCAGGTTATATGAATATATTTATTTATTTTATCTCGTATTTATTTATTGCATATTCCTATTGATTAGATAAATATTATTATTGGAAATTTATACTTGTACTCGTGTACATACATAAATACCAAATATACTCGTGTAAATAGAAATATAAATAAAAATTACGGATACGAAAATATGATAAAGAAATAATGATGAAAATTGTTGTGTTCCCTTATGTCATTATGGGTCACACAATTTTATATAAAACGAAAACAAAAAAAAAAAACAGCAACAGTAACATGACTTCAGGATATTTTACCCGACTTAATATACAATATTTATGTATATGTACGTATGAATGGGTGTTTATGTCTAAGCATTTTCATATTTTTAATACAACTCATGTTTTTACAGTGGCAAACAAACAAAGTAGCATTGATACATATTTATATACAACTAAGGCGAAGTAAATTTATAACATTTGTCACGAAATATTTTAAAGAATTAAATAATAGAATTAAATAATAGTTACCGATTATCAAGTATTCGTACTTATTTTTGGGTACTAAATACTTCAAAGTAATTATAACTTTTTGGTAGACAAGAAAACGGCGTAAGATTTGTATTTTTCATCGAAGTTGTATTGAAAATTTAGGCTTTAACAGGCAAAAGAAAACTCTGTCCAAAAATACAACACTTTATGAAATTATTTGGTTTTAAAAATTTTTAAATTAATTATAAAATCTCAGAGAAGAAGCGGCGTTTGATGTTAGCATAACAAAGTGTGAGAAGTAGGGCTGACTATAGACTGTAATCTATTTTTTATACCTCCACGCCTACTTTACCGCCTACTTTTTCTGTGAACTTAAACCTTGTTCACGTTCCTCATAAAGCCTTTAAACATGGTACGAATGTTTCCAACACTAGCTTTTATGACACAGCTTAATCCAAACGGGATAAGGGCAGAGGAAGGGGTATTCCCGCAGAAGGTAAAGCACATGTTATCGCTCTTTTAATGAAATGTACCAAATAAAGCTTCCAAGCTTAGTTGGAATACTTAGAATTATATTTTTTAGGGATAGAGGAAGTTATTCCCCCAAATAGGTAAATTATGTTCTGTCGTTAATTTAAATAATTGTTATACACATAATGCTTTTAAGCTTGGTAAGAATACCGAAATTATGTAGTATGACAACAAAACGAAAAATATTGTTTATCACAGAGTTCTTCAATGATATTCTCTTAATTTTTTCAATAGTTTATTTATTATTCACATTTTCATTTTTTTTTTTTGTAAATAAAGATAAATTAACTGCACCTTAAATATTACCTGTACCTGATCCTGTACCTGTATTTTAAATATACACAAAAACAATACTTTTCTAGACAAAACAACGTAACCACTAATTTTAGTATTTAGTTTCCCAATATTATCGAAAAATAGTTAATCTAAAGTTTTTACTCTCTACAGGGCAGAGCATTCGCAGACAACATGAAATGTTGTCTCCCTTCTCTTCGGTTGCTTGCAACTATGGTAGTACATTTTAAATGGAATGTTTCTCTTGGTGACCTAGCCATGATGACTAAAGTTTCGTTTGCAAAAATTAATCAGCTACAAAGCTAAGCATTTGTTTTCAACAAGATGGTGCAACTTGTCCTACAGCGCGCATAATTATCGCTTTATTGCAAAATCAATTCGGTGACAATTTTCTTTCCAAAACTGATTTTATTCACTTGTCTCAGCGTTCATGTGATTAATTTTTATGCGGCTATATTAAGTAATTGGTAAATACCCATAAACCAGTAACTCTTAAACCATTGAAAGCGAATATGTAAACCAAAATGTATGCCACGCTGTTATATTTATTGAAAAAATAGTCAAAAATTGGGCTGATCTAATAGACTCGTAGACGCGGTGAACGTGTATGTAATTATCCACGAAAGCTTCAATTATCATTTTAAGTTCTCAAACTCTAAAAACACGCTATAGTATAGATACTTTAAATGATTAGAGTTGTACAATTAAAATTAAAACACTTTATATGTGCATATATAAAGAACGACAAATTCCGCGGTACTTGTGTATTATACAAACTCTAAAACGATAATAAATACTATTTAAAGAGTTACAAAATATTAAATTTAAATATTACTTGAGGAATGTGAGAACCGTTATGAATTTATATACAATTAGCCTAAACCCGGCATGCTTCGATACACCTACTGCTACCATTTGTACACATATTTCTACCGATGATTTTTAATGACTACGAAATCAATTACACCAAACTCAGAAACATCAACTTTAACAGAGCTTTTGCCAGAAGACTGCTGAGAGGTAGTCGCCGAAAGAAATAATTTTTTCATATTCCTTTTTCAAAATGTGAGAGCTAAAATTTGAACCCAGAGCTATCGTCTTAGTAAGCCAACACACTAACCACTAGACCACGGCGACTACAAGATATAAAGAAATTATTATCTAACTTGCATGGGAGGTACCACGCCTACTTTCTAATTGATGATTTTCCTTGACCGTGAAATCGTTCAGAACAAATTTAGAAAATTTAGCTTTAACAGCTCTCAAGACATATATATGGAAAAATTTTAATTGAATTTGTATGGGAATATATAGGAAAATTTAAATACCATATCTTCGGAACCAATGGGCCGGTTTCGTGCAAACTTCACATAAACAGTCTACAAACTCTCCCTAAAAGTACCAAACGTTTCGTAAAGTTTAGCAACATAACGTTAATGTTCCTTTTTAACAATTTTAAAAATTAATCTGGTAAAAAAGATTTTTGGTGGAAAAAAAATTAAAAAAAATTTTTTTTTTGAGACGGATTCAATCCCCACAATCAATCGATCGAATTATGATTTGAGGCTTTTGTTCAATAAATTACTCAACCACTGTTTTATGGCTGTTGGTCAAAAATATGTGATTTAAAAACACTAAAAATTTCTTTTTTATAAAGTTTTTTTTTTTTTCTTTTTTTTTAAACTTAACATTTCTGTTTCAACTGTTATTTAATTTAAAATGGATTCATATTGTACAATAAACACACAGTATGATACTTCCAGGTATATATACCTATACCTGGATGTAGTACCGTTTACATGTATTCGTAATAAAACTTTTGGCACGTGTTTTGCGTATTTAATGTCAAGCCATAAAACACGTGAATTTTTATAAAAGCATTAAATGCAAAAATTGAAAATTTTTAAAGGTCTTTCGTCCATCTTAAAGATATAAAATAAAAATAAACAAATTTTTCATATAAAAATTAATAAATTTTTTCTTTTGTTTGTTTAATTAAGGAAATTGTTGCAAATTTAAATTTATTAAGACAATGTAAACAAATCAAATTATAATTTAGTACTTTGATCTAATAAACTCAATAAATTGAAAATAAAATTAATTTTTAAAAAATAATTGATAAAAAAAAATAAAATAAATTGCTTGCATTTTCTAAAATTATAAAATGATATTAAACTACAAATGTTTTTATACCCTACACGATTATGGTGTACATTGAGAGTTTATGTACTTTTGTTTGTAGATATCGTAAAACCAGCCCAGAAACAACAAAAAAACCACACAAATTTGTGAGTATTTTTCATATAAAAACACAAACATCTCAATCCATTCGGCGTCTATGAACAGGCTGTAAAAAACTAATTATAATTCGTTTGCTATAATTATTTTAAGAGTTCTGAACGTCATCTTAAGTACTTCACCATAAATTCTAATCATATTGATAATCAGCTTTTTGTTAAATGTTATATTTGTGTAGCTCAATTTGAGTTGTTATGCCTCAAACAAATTGATGTCCTTTTGAAATTCTCAATGTTGTTTTTTAATTAAAAAATATTATCTTACCTGTATAAAAAGCCATGATGAAACTAATGCCAAGCTACGATTTTGTCCACTAAAACGATAGTGATAGGCATAAAATGCGAAGTGATACAGATAAAAGAATCTACAAATAAATAAGAAAAAAGTTATTTAATTAATTTATTTATTTTTTACTGAATTTATGAAATAAAAAATTATATTAGTTATATTATTAATTATCACTTTATTTCTTGTTTTTTTTTTACTTTTCATCATATTTAATTACCAACGTATCTCTATCAGTCACAATAATATGACTGTTATTGATGTGAACTCTGAAAAAAAAATTTTTTTTTTTCATTTAATTATGGACCCAGCCAATAATTGCCATGACGACACACAGTGTCAAGAAAACTGAATCCAAAAAAGTTATAAAAAATATTCCATTGTATATGTATTTTATTACGTTATGTACATATGTATATGCTTATGTACGTTATACAGTGGCCGCCATAATTAAGTAAACAAAAAATATATATATTTTTTTTTAAATTTCAATTACATTTTTACAAGTTTAATTTTTGGAATCTTACTGCTTTCTTCATATAAAAAATTTTATAGAATTCAAAAAGGGCTTATTTGACAAGTGACAAGCTCTTTATAAACATGTTTTATTTTTTTGAATATGGCAGTTAAAATTTTGGAATTTTATTTAAGTGTGCAAGGTTTATTTGTTTTTTGATAGAATAACAATAAACTCTTTAACATACGCATAGAAGGTAAAGAAGTTTTTAGTTAAGAATGTCAAATTATTAAATTTCAAGAATTGAACTGTTATCCTTTGGTACATTTTTTTTTCTCTAAAAAAATTCAAAAATTTTAAGTCGTTTAGTTCGAGTAGCTTTCTCTGGTAGCCATGCTACTTCTGAGACGTAATTAAACCGTCAAATTCGAAGATCACGCCGTTTCTGAGAACAGAATAAAACAATATGCTTGGCCGTAGTGATGTACACACTGAAGAATGAGTCTGGCACATTATAATGTTTAAGATATCCAAAAATTAAATGTGGCCAACCATGGTTTCAGGCGAAAGTTTTTGAAGCAGTCGACAGACAGAAGACACCACCTAATCGTATTTTTTTGAATATGAACAAGTAAATGCTAGTACATTCTCTTCCTACCAAACAATGATAACCGATTTTTTGTAGTCATAATTGGCTAATGTTGACATCAATAACCTCTGGTAACAGAAAGACGGCGCTATACAGCCGACTAAACAATTCAATTCTTGGCAAGAAAAATTTTTAGATCGCGAAATTTCCAAGTTTGGATATGACACTTGGACTCCTCTTTCTGGTGATTTCACGATGCCGGGGGAGATCTAAAACACCACGAACAAATCATACACAACTGACGCTCTGTAAAATAAAATATTTCACTATATTGACGACATAAGCGAAACTTTGTACCGCAATAGTGTGAAAAGCGAGGACGTCTGACCGCGTTCTAGAAGTCGACATTTACCGTTACGATCATATTTTGAAATAATTTTAAATTCTTTTAACAAAAATCATCTTAAAAATAAACAGAAAACTACGGCATCAGAAATAAAGTTATTTTTATTAATTTAAAATATTTCAGTCAATATAAAGAAGAAGAACATATAATATGTAAAAAATATAGAAATTGCAATAAAAATTACGAATGTATTTACTTATTTACATATGTAGTACATATGAATATATGAGAGTCACTGTATGTACCGTGTATAGAATATGAAAATTTATAATAAAAGAAGATATTAATTAATAAAAAAAAATGTCAGGAATTTATGAACGATAAATGTAAGTACAAAAGTATATTGATTCATAAAAAAACATATATAATCTAAATATATAAAATTGAATGTGTGTTTGTTTATTTGTTTGTTTGTTTGTTTGTTTGTTTGTTTGTTTGTACCTTATAGGAGACCAAACCTCTGGACCGATCTTCCTGAAATTTTCACAGAATTTAACTGGGACTCTGGCATGATTAATAGGGTACTTTGTTTTCGACCACGCCCACTCTTACGCCCACTTTTTTAAAATTATGTAATTGCTCCCATATAGTTTTTACCAGATTTACTTCAAATTGTATACACATTATACTCCAGGCGAGGTAGAAATAAAAGTTTCTTACGACACGCCCCCTTTCACGCCCCTTTTACTCCAAATTTTATTTGAAAGTTTTAAACTTTTTGTTCTATCTACAAATTTGTTCCTTCCAACGAATTTTTTTTATTTGGTAGTATATTGCTCTTAATACTTTTAACGTCGCAATATAACTATGAACCACGCCCACTTCACCGCCCCCTTTTGTTTAATTCAGATAAAATAAAAAAAATAAAATAGTGGGGTAGCCTCACCCTCTTTCTCTCACAACTGTCTGCAAAATATATAAATACTTTTAATTTTATAACATAACGAAGGGGTAGCGAAGCACGCCGGGTTCAGCTAGTTATATATAAAATTGAATGTGTGTTTGTTTATTTGTTTGTTTGTTTGTTTGTTTGTTTGTTTGTACCTTATAGGAGACCAAACCTCTGGACCGATCTTCCTGAAATTTTCACAGAATTTAACTGGGACTCTGGCATGATTAATAGGGTACTTTGTTTTCGACCACGCCCACTTTTACGCCCACTTTTTTAAAATTATATAATTGCTTCCATATAGTTTTTACCGGATTTACTTCAAATTGTATACACATTATACTCCAGGGGAGGTAGAAATAAAAGTTTCTTACGCCACGCCCCCTTTCACGCCCCTTTTACGCCAAATTTTATTTGAAAGTTTTAAACTTTTTGTTCTATCTACAAATTTGTTCCTTCCAACGAATTTTTTCTTATTTGGTGGTATATTGCTTTTAATACTTTTAACGTCGCAATATAACTATGAACCACGCCCTCTTCACCGCCCCCTTTTGTTTAATTCAGATAAAATAAAAAAAAAAAAATAAAATAGTGGGGTAGCCTCACCCTCTTTCTCCCACAACTGTCTGCAACATATATAAATACTTTTAATTTTATTATATAACGAGGGGGTAGCGAAGCACGCCGGGTTCAGCTAGTAATTTATAAATACCAAAAAAGCGAAAAACAAAAAGTGTACCTTTTTGTATGTTTGCCGATGGCAACAACATGCCATCTCAACATGCAAATTTCATTTGAAATCCACCAATTCAAATTGCATACATACTCGTACATCCATACGTATGTATATAAAGATGTTTCTGCTTGCACTCATTCAGGTTTTCTTCTATACTGGAGAGGTTTATTATACATACCGCTATCTGGCATGTGATGAAAAACGTTAAAGTCTTATAAAACTTATCAGTTTTAATTATTTTAAAATTTGAATAATCTCGGAAGTAGTTTCAATAGTCATTCTAATAATGAATAAAAAAAGAACTTCAAATCGTAGTTCAAACTATCTTTAAGAACATAGTACATTAAAAACAATTTTTTTTTTCTGATATATTTATAGTCGTGCGGGAGTTTATATGCTCATTTATATTTCATATTTTTTATATATCCCGAATTAATGATGCCACTTTAGATTTTCGACCTCAAATTTTTCAAGTCTGCAATTTTTTTTCGGATATCTGGCCCAGCTTCGGAGATAAATTGCCGAAAACGGATTGCACATTTTAAAAATTTTTGTGTCAAAAACCTAAAGTGGCATCGAGATATATAAAATGGCGGATAGAGCACATAAACTCCCGCACGACTATATCGTCGCAAGAATTACGCTGTAACTGACAAAAAATCGAAAACAGGTTTTTGCATCATTTTTATCAGAAAAAAAATACGCGTCGATTGGTCCCGGTCCCAGATTTCTACGCCGTCTGCGTTTTGAAAAATAGAGAGAGATTTAATTGTAATTTTTTAAATAATATTTAAGAAAGCTAAAGTAAAACATCAAAGTAATATTTTTATTAACATTAACAAGCAATTTGAAGAATTTTAAATCGATTTTAAAGAAAATATTTGCCAAAAATATCAAATCCATAGCAGTAATTTTACCCAAACACCAAAATTATTCAATTTAATTCAAATTATAATTTAATAGAATTTAGTTTTATATAAACTCTTAATAATTTGTAATATTTTTCAAACAAAACACGGTTGCCATAACATTATTGCCCAATTGGTTTTTGATAACAAATTTTTTTGTTGGTTTTTTTGTAATAATATTGTATTTTATTAATAATAAAACCTCTCAATAAATGTATTGTAAACAAATTTTAATAATAAGTCTATGCCAAAACTCGTATGGAAATCAGAGACAAAAAAAATTAAAATGGAAAATAACAAAAGGAAACCATTTGAAAATTGTAACAGAAATTTTATACAATGTATATACCATATTATTATAACATTTGAGTAATTTGAATTAAACAAAAAAAAAATAAATAAAAAATACAGTGAAACTTCAATGTAACACATCTGAAAGAGATCGCAAAATTCTTCTTTAGAGATGTACTCGTATATAAGTGAAGCTTTCTTAAATAAGAATAAAGAAATTATAGAAACAAGAAAAAACTTGTTACAGCCAAGCACCCAAACAATTTGACATAAAAATTCTAATAAAAATATTTTTTACAGATAAAAAAGTAAAGAAAAAAAATTTTTAATTTATATTTTTTTTTAACACAATCATATTTAGACCTCGTTGCTTTAAAAATGGGACATGCCCATGTTCTTTAAAATTTTAATATTTTTAAATCCAAGTGTATATTTCACTACGGACGAACTTTACATTTCGTAATGATATTTATACGCTAGATTTAGCTCTTAGATTATTTGCTAGTTCAAAAAAAATGCCTCCTAATAAAAAATTTCAAAACAATGAAGAGATTGAGTCTGCATTTAATGGCTATTATAAGGACGTAGACAGTTCTTACTATAAACAGCCTGTCTACGTCTATGTTTAACGAGATTATGTTGTAGTTTTTAGTTGGAGATCTTTTGTATGAATTCAGTTAAAATTTTTTATATTTTGTTTTACGATGTAGGTTGTATCGAAGCTTTACTGTAAATAAAAAACAAATTTCAAATTTATGTTTTTAGGCTCAAGAGGAGTTCAGAATATACTTCTATATTGCTGTACATTGTTAACTCTAAATATGTTAAATTCATGGTATCAGGTATAGTAATCTTCATACAATCATTTATCCAGAAATATGCACAGTTTGGTGGTGTCAGTGGATCTTATTTCTTCAACAGTGGTTCAGAATTATGATTCGTATATGTAATTGGTTGGATTAAAATTTAATTTTTTGTGTTTTAAAAATACCAACACACAGAAAAAATAAAGAATCGACTTCTAATAATAAATTTGTATTAACAATTAAATTGTTTAATTATTCTGCCCTATAATATATACAAGGGATTCCCGGATTAGTAATTACGAATTGTGGAACAAAATAAGTAGTCAATTAAAATTTTAATTTTATCAACAATAAATTACGCTTTACAAAGAAACATACATACAAAATTTAATTGTATTAACGAATAAATTAATTAAGATAATTAAATTATACTAATTAAATATTTAATTGAAATTTTTTCAGCAAATATTATTTATGGTAAAATTTGAATCCATAGCATAGCGTATGCCATATAGTATAATATGACCGATTATATACTACTTAAAAATAAATAAATAGTTTTACTTTAGTTCTCATAACTAATTATAATAATTATGTTTTTGTTACTATTTAATTCAATCGTTAACGAGTACTTGGCAATAAAAGCTTCAAATGAAACTTTCTAAAACATTTTCTACTTTGTATTCTATAGAAAAAGAGAACAAAGTCCATCTAATTAAATTTATTATTTTATCTTTAAAAAGCTAAAAGCGAGTAAAAATTTATGTTTATGCTTGACAACTTTAGATTTAAATGAGTTTTTAAATGTATTAAATAAATGAAACATTTTTAATTTTTTTTTGTCTATATTATGTTTCAACTTTAATGCTTTTGAAGAAAACTTTATGCAAATCTGGTTTTTAAAATAAATTTTTATATAATTATAGTACATAATAAATATAATACAGTGAATGATTTTATGTTTTGTTTGTTTTTATTATTCATTTTCTTTTTTTATAAAAAATTATTTAAATATTATGTAATGTTTTTTTACTATTTTTCATTACAACAAATTATATGCATACATATATTCTTTATTATTATGTAATGTTTAATTTATAACTATTCATAAGGAATTTTAATTTTAAATAACTATTGTACTAGAGAGCTCTTCTAAGGGACTATGTACTTCCTTAATAATATTTTAAACTAGTGTTTATATAGTTTATTTATGTATTATAAAATTGTAAACAAATAAACATAAATAAAAAAAAAATAAATATAATACCTCTGTAAATTGGTGAATGGTATTAATGGCAACCTTTAACACTTCAGTTAAATACGGAAAACAGGACTAGAATCGAAATTTTTATGGTGCAAGGATAGAAAATTTTATGATATTAAGATGCAATGTGAAACACAAACTAATATGGGAGCGTATTTTGCCAATTACTCTTCGAAAATTAACTTTTATGTGTTTTACTTGCTCTAGTTTATCGGCTTAGACAAGTGACTTTACATAATCCAAAGGAAAATAACACAATGAGGTTAAATTATACGATCTTGGTGGCCAACTAATTGGACTATTACCTGAAATTATTTTTTTATCAAAAGTGTGGCCTATTGTTCCGTCCTGTTGAAATCACATGTCAAAAATATTAGTGCCATTGAATTGGAGTACAAAGAAATTACTAGTCATGTCTCCATTTCGTACAACATTGACCATAACGTTTCTGAACATTATCGTTTATGAGAACGCAGGGATCAGTGGTCGTTTTATTCTAACCGGTAGTGTGTGGGTTATTATACTAGACTTCCGGGTTAAAACTGTAACACTGACACCAGCAGCCACTTGCCAGCAAGTCTTCTGAAAAAACCTCTGAGAATAAGTTCACAGTTAACGTTAAAAAAAGTAGGTCCTGGTACTCATGGATAACACTTGAAACATACAACATGCATGCTGTGAGGACAAATCCTTGCTTAGCTTTTATCCCAAACGACGGGCCTTATCGAGACGAGTGGGTCTGGGTAAACACTGCAATTTTGCCAATTGACTTTATTGCAAGACACGGATGCAAAGCAAGTAAAGCATAACTCACTTTGCTTCTTCCTGTACAATTTTCCATATAATGGTAGGCACACGTGTAGAAGATAGACCTTCCACGAGATGCAAATTCCAAGAAAAGGAATAACAAAGGAATATGTTAAGCAGGGACTGTAACGGTTATAAGTTATATCGAAAAACTTATTTTTTTATGGTTATTTTGAGAGTTTTTTCAAAAAAGGTCAGCAGAAAAAGTTATTTTTCAACGGAAAAATAAAAATTAAAAAAAACTCTCATAAATAGAGTTTTATTTTCTCGTCATAAAATAAAACTTATTTTGTGAGTTTTATTATTCCGTCATAAAATAAAACTCTTTTTGTGAGTTTTATTTTTCAGTCAGAAAATAACCGTTATGTTTCGAGTTTTATTTTTCAGTTAAAAAATAAAACTCTATTTACGACGAAAAAATAAAACTCACAAAAAGAGTTTTATTTTATGACGGAAAAATAAAACTCTCTTTTTAAAGGTTTCATTTAAACTTTTATTTTTCCGCCAAAAAGTAACAGTTAAAATCTGATTAATGATCACTTATGCGAGATCACCACAGATTCTGTAAGAGCTCTCCAAGACGATTAATTTGGTATATAACATCATATATGTCTGTCGACTCTAATATGAAGATTTTTTTAGTTTAATTTTCAAGCAATAACTGTTATTTGCGGTCCCTGATGTAAAGTAATTTAATTATTTAATAAACGAGATAGTTCTTGATATTCTCATCTAAAATTAAAAAAATCTTGATAAAAAAAGGATTTATACTTTTTGCTATTGTTAATATTGCACGCTGTTGATATGATTACTCTGATTACAGATGGGTTTTGAAAAACTATAGCAAAAAAATTCAGCAAAAAAATACTCCTAACCATATCCATCATATCGTATTAATTAATACCTCCCCCCTCCATATACATACATATGTATGTATGTATTAGTATACAGTATAAGAACGAATGTATACTTCTAGTACATATTTATATTATTGACATTGAATACAATGGACAAGTATGTACAATACAACTCAATTACATTTCATTTTTCAGTGTTTGATAAAAAGTAAAGCTATGAGTACGCTATGGATTATGTTGAAAGAATTTTAACCAATAAACTTTATGAATTTGTTTAAGAAAATTTTGTAACAATTCAGTATAAACAGCAAATGCAAACTAATTAGTTTTAAGCGACAAAGTTTTTAGTTAAAATATTATCGTAAAGTTCACAATTATTTTCAAACTTTGTGTACACAATCAGTTCATTAATTGCTCTTTTTTATTTTCAAAGAAAAAGTAATAGTATATTAATTTTTGTTTTTGTCTCTTAAACTCACTGAAAATTTAAAATATTAAAATCTATTAGAAAAAGAGTATTACGAAGTCGTTATGATTCTCATTATAAACATTTTCCACTTGTTACGTTTATTTGATACTCGTATTTTCAGTTTGTCAATATGTCACACAATTTGTCATTGAAAGTTTTTACGCAACATTTTTTCGTTGTTCAATTTTGTCTTTTGTATCATCTTTAGTACAAGTATGTTACTGGAAATGGGGAGAAAAGGAGCCATATAATAAAGAGAGAGTATATTTTGAATGATTTTTTTGTGTCCTTTCAAAGAGAACTAATACATATACGACTAAACATAGTATGTATGTATTAGGGATGTTAGATATTTATCGATGCATCGATGTATTTTATTTGATATATCGACAAGCTATAACCTTAAGTTTTAAGCAACCGGTACATAAGAAAGCATGTAAGACTAAGAAAGCTTTTCAGACCCACTCTACATTTAATTGTGAAGTATTCTAAGGCAGTTTAATGATAGCCCCCTGAAAGTATGGGCCGATTTTAAAAATCGGTTTTCTGTTACTTCAAAAAAAACTCAGAGTTTATTCAAACCCCTTGTTAATTTTGAACAACCCCATATATCTTACAAAAAAAGTAAGTGACTTTTGTTTAGCTTTTCTTTTTAATTCCAAATCGATGTGAACTCACAAAGCATCAGATGGGCAAAAACATTGATTTATTTTTTGCATGAACTTCCCTAATATGTACTTATACACATATTTATGTAAGTACGAGTATATGTCTAGCAAAATCATCCTTGACATAAATACATACCGTGAATGGTTAGTTTTTTGTTCTATAGATTTTTTTTTACTTTTTTCTTAGTTCCCTTATAAATGTAATGCTCATGTAATCACTCATGTGGAGTAGGGGACTTGGGGATACACATACGCTTTTGTGGACAAAATGACATGAGTGAACAAAATATAATGATATACGAATAAATGGTCATAGAGTGTAGTGTTTGCTAGAATACACATAACAATGACAGACATGATTGTTCAATATTTATATGCTACAGTTAAAACAAAGTAAATTTAATTTGAATATACGATATGTGACATCACATGCTAAGACGACTTGTTTTGAAATCCGATTAAGTTGGATTTTGTATTTGAAATTTGACAGCTTCATATTAATTTTAACAAAAATTAAAAAAATCTAAGTCTCTACTATAGAGAGTGTTACTATCGATTTCAATGACAGGTATTAGGATAGGAAAATGCAATTTATGCGGTAAGTGCCATAACCGTATAAACCAAACCAGTTAATGTGACGCATAATCTTAATTTATGAGAAAAACCTAGTGTGTTTTTCAATACGATTACCAGTAATTTTGATACATATCCACCACATACATAATTGGCGATTACAACATACATACATAATTGGCCATTACAACCCTGTGTCAGGGTTACGGCCTAGCTTCTCGCAGCACTCATGTTGTGTGTGTTAATTTTTTTCCATGAGCACCGAGACTTACAGTTTAAAGTCAACTTCGAACGACAGATTTGAGAAGCTTTTTCATAGCAATCAATTACTTCCAGAGCTTTTGCCAGCCATTACAACCCTTACGCCCTAGCTTCTCAAAGTACTGGGACCTACATTTTAACGTCGACTCCGACTAACTGACTTGAAAAGCTTGTTTACAGCAATTAGTCACTTTCAGAGCTATTTCCAGAAGACTGCTAAGAGGTAATCAACGACATATTTTTTTATTTTTCTTTCTTTCAAGATGTCAGAGCTGGGGTTTGAACCCGGAGCTCTCGTACAGTAACACAACACACTACATACAATACTACGGAGATCACATATTCAGTATTGATCTAATATAGATCCTTTTCACATAAGAACTTTCAAATTTTGACTGTTAAAAGTTCCCACTGAAACAGAGTTGTAATGGCGAATTATGTTTGTATAGGTGTGTAAAATTATCCATTCAAGTTCAACTAAAGTGGACCATACTCTCTCAAAATGAACTGGTATAGAATTGACAGTGGTTGTTGTACTAAAACTTTATATTTCTTTAAGGCTCTTATTTGTCGGCCATATTACCACAATGTTGGTTTTTAATTCTTTTTGTTTTCACATTTGATACTTCAATTGTGTTTGGCTTAACATTTGTAATATGTTATGTTTGTGATACAATTGAAATCCACACACAACAATTTCAGGGATGATTAATTTTCAATAATATTTGTGATTTATTTCATATTTTTCCCTTCTTCTATAAATATATATTTTTTAATAATTTTTAATATATAATTCATGTATGTACGTATGTACAGGTACTATACATACTGTTTTTGTGTTCTATTGAATTTGGAATTTTTTTATTTAAAATTTTTTAAGAAAAATTCTTTTTCAAAAATTTATTAAAAGAAATATGCAAACGTTTTAGTTTTAAGAGTAATTCGAAGAATTCTTCTTAGCAGTTTACCTTCAAACAAAATAACAAAAATAACAAACAATTTTCTAAGAATTATTGACCCAGAAATTATAGGCGTATAGGCCTATTGAATGTTTATATTTTTAATACGAATTAATTAATTAATTCAATTATTAGTTCTTTTTTATTTAAAAAAAAGAATTTTGGATAATACAAGATGATACAAACACGATGTTGGCTCTGGACAACTCAAAAACAAATGCTAATTATTATATTTTTTCCTCTTTGGGGCTATTAGTCGAGTCGCACAAGCACAATATTACTTATGACAACAGATCTGTATGAATTACAATTTTATAGTATATTCTTCGATTTTATAAAGCACAATTATTCAAAAATTTAATAGTTTAATGACAAAATTTTACTCAATTGTTGTTCTTGTTTAAAAATGTTACGAAAATAAAAGAAAATTATTCGTTGAAATGAAAACAATAACTTTCATAAATACACATACATACATACACACATATACAGTAGTGAGCAGAACCGAGTGTTTTCATGTTTTTTTTTTATAATTTTATTTTAATTGAAATAAAATATATGTATGCTTCTATGTTGCGAAATTTTGAAAAATAAAAGTATTCTATTGACAAAACCTTGCACTTGATTCTACTTCCTACTGTACATACTCTGTGTATAAATAAAATGCAAAAATGTTATGCATGAATTAAAAAAAATAATAGAGAGGTAAATTATTTCATTAACTGGAAGAACTGAAATGAATTATTGTATGAAAACCACAAAACCACTTGAACTACACAAGTGTTTAGACACAAATAAATAAAACAAAATAAATTATATATTGTCTATGAGATTAAAAAAATAAACGAACATTTTTTCTAGGTTTTTAATAAATTATTTTTTTGGTTTAAAAATTATTTAAATTTTTAGAACTTATATATTACATTCACCCCTATCACAAACAACTATTCCCATAAAAAATTCCCAAATTTTCTTATTTCTTATTGTGAATCATTCCCAACACAAAATTTTTTGGGAGTGAATTCACAAACATATGAAATATGGCATCGCCAATGTTTACTCCCAAAAATTATTTTGTAAAATAAATTCGCAACAAGTGCCAATGGAAACAAGAAGGGAATAAGAAGGAAAGGTATAAAAAGGAAACATGTAATATTTCTGGAATCTGTAAAGAACACATGGTTACAGCCAAACATAAATATTTTTGTTGGAATAATTATTATTTTATCTCCGCGAGTGATAGTGGATCCGATTCATTCTCGTATAGATCTTCGCTTCAAACTTTCCATGGATTGTTTCTTCTCATCGAGCATCAAAAAACGAAGCTACGCTATTCATTTTTTTTTTAAATATTTGTATTTTACTTTAAAAAATTGCTGAGAGATAATTCACAATAAATAATTTTGTTTATACAGCATTTACAAATAATGCACAATAGAAACTTTAATTGCCAATATATTCGCGATTCCGATTTTTTAGGATGGGAAAAAAATTGTACTCCCAAACAACTTATTGCCATAATATTCACGATAGGGGTGATTATATGGATACATCTGCTTATAGTATGTAGATGTCCGTCTTTTTTTTTTTTGTTTTTGTTTGTCCGTCGTTAAAAAACTTATAAGCCGTTTGACCGATCACTGTGAAAGGTTTCTAGACACATACATATCGTCGATGGAATTAAAGAACGCTGTAACTGACAAAACCTTAAATGTTCACAAGAGCCAAAAAACCTGTATGAAAGTAGAACAAACCCACGGGTATTTTTCAAAACGCAGACGGCGTAAGTGAATTTATTTTCTTCGTAGAAATGTGGGACCGGGACCAATCGACTAGTATTTTTTTTCTGATAAAAATTATGCAAAAAACGTATTTTCGATTTTTTGTCAATTACAGCGTTCTTTAATTCTTGCGACGATATATTCGGATGGCTGTGTATGCCCATGCCAAACAAACATCACCTCTAGGTGAGATTACCATGGCCTCAAATCGTTCGTGCAGAATTTCTTATATGGCAAGAGCTGTGTGGCACGTAACACAGTTCTATTGAAAGCTCTGTCGTTGGTATTCAGATCGTTCACTTCAAGCCATGCCGTTCTTAACGAAATATGAACCGACCTGGCCATGCCAGACCAAAATCCATACCATACCATACCGGGATGCATAGGGGTTTTGACAATATAACTAAATTACTAATTCTTAATTATTATTGAAATTCATTGTATTATATGTCCTTAAAGGTGATGAGAAAAAGAAAAAGACGATTTTAAGTTTTCAAAACAAAAACTTTTCATCTTTAATACAGATTTGTAATTACATTTAACCTGTTTTTTTTTCATTTTAATTTAATTTTTGTTTTTTCTTTATTATTTTGTAAATTCTGTGTTACTTAATCTCATTTGTGTTGAAAGTCTTCTGCCTTTAGAATTAATATGAAATTCTGTGTTTGGTTAGTAATTCTGTCATATCAGTTTCTTTTACAACTCATTCGGCTACTTAATGTTGCGTAAAAACAAAACGATAAAATCAAAAAAAAGATGTACTAAGAAGAAAAAACAGCTGCATAAAACAATTGAAGGAACAAACAGATCGACTAAAGAATGAACTGTTCCACTATAACAAAAAAAATAAAACAGAGCATTTCCCATTCAACAATATAAAATACCTTTCAAATGAAAAATGACAGTCCATTTTCAACACGTATTGCTACACGCTTGCTGTTATACCTATAAAAATTATCAAGATTCCTTATCTGTTGTGAAAATAGATGCAATCATGGTTGTAATACTCAGGAAATTTAGAACGCTATGAGAAATATTAACCGTAAATTTATTAGTTTAAAACTTGTCACTAAATACTCGTAGTAATAAAAGTTAAAGAAAACTTCCGCATTTAAGCAGAAAGGAAGCTGCTGCTAAAAAGATAATTTTCACTTTCAGCAAACTGCATTAAACTACCTCGTGATTTGAGAATAAATTGAATAAAATTGGAAAAAAAAACAATCACTTAAGCCAAGGTTAATCTTTATAAATACAGTGAGTACTCAGAAACATATATTTTTATTGTAAAACAAAAGTAATCGCACAAACAACAGAGGTTGTCGAACATTATACACGCCCAATAACCGGTTTCCAGAAGACGAATTGTTTAAGACGTTCGTTTTTTTATATGAAAATACTCAAAAAAAGACGAACATTTTAAACCATTCGTCTTCTGGAAACAGGCTGCAAGTGTGGCTCCTAAACCCGTAACAACACAATACAATGTTGGCTGATCGAGCATTAAACGTGTGAGATACTGTGGTACCTATAGGTATTTGACAGGGCTTAGTGATTGTAATCTTTTATAATTAATTGTGATTTGTTTACATTTCTATTTGTAGTCTCCACACGACGAAATTCACGCTATAATTATTACATAAAAGAAAATTTTCGTACTTTTTTTGTGAAATATGCGTTTTTTCTCTTTGAAATTTTACAACGAAAGAAATTAAAATAATTTCTTCAAAGAAGGCCAAAATTACTAAAAAAAAAATACATTTTCTTGCTAAGTTCTGCGAACAAAAATGGCGACGTTTCGACAAAAAATTTTATTGATTTTCTATATAAAATCATTACTTATTGAAAAGCTTTTAAATCTCCTGTTATATGCGTTCAATGTAACTTAGGGTTTTTATGAGTCCATATAACGATATAAAGGAGTATTTTAGTTTTGACATACATATGTATGGATGTACTTATGTAGTCACCGCGGTCTAGTGGTTAGTGTGTTGGCTTACTAAGACGATAGCGCCGGGTTCAAATCTCAGCTCTGACATCTTGAAAAAAACAAAAGAAATGTAAAAAAATTATTTTTTTCGGCGTCTACCTCTCAGCAGTCTCCTGGCAAAATCTCTGGGAGTAATTGATTGCCATGAAAAAGCTTCTCAAATCTGTTGTTCGGAGTCGACTTTAACCACACAACATGAGTGCTGCGAGAAGCTAGGCGGTAAATTTGAAACAGGGTGACAATGGCCAGTTATGTATGTATGTACTTATTGTGATGGATAATCTGGGTGTTCAATACTTTATACATAAATTATTTAATTATGTTATCCCGTTTTAAGTCAACTCTTTAGTTAACGCTAGATGAATAAGATAAAGCCGAGGAGAGTCTATTATATGTAGAACATCAAAAAAATTTAACTTACCTTGGTTGAGCAAAAATTTTTATGTGAAATGTTTCTAGGAATGCACTCCTTTAAAAATCTGAACAATTGTGTTGGTCCATCATTTTCTATAACAGCAGTTGTGAAAGTCAATCGACAACAACGAAAAACAATCTAACTGACAAGTGTTTTCGGATGAATTGAATGAATGAATGAAGCAAAAACACAGGGAAAAAATATAACCAAGGAATGCTTATGAGGATGTCACTCAGTATTGCATTTGTTTTTGTGAAAAGGATAGGATAATACGAGTATACATACATATTTGAATTTATGGTATGTATGCATGTATATGGTGTACAGATTTATTATGTAAACAAAAGAAAAAAAATATTTCTTTTGAACAGAAATTAAAAAAGAGAAAAAGAAAAGCAAAACAGATGATATTCACGAATATACAAAAAATAGTATTAAAAGCAAAGCAAAATCTAACTGATTGACAAATGCATTAAATAAAATCGACAAGCAAAAAACCATAGATAGATGGATACTCAGATACGAATTTTAGTTAGAAAAGCAAAAATACTTTTACAAACAGAACATTTCTTTCCTTGAAATACATTTTATTTGGAATATTTTTTCAAAAATCCATTTAACAAGAAATTGTCTATTTTAATTTAGTAAATATACTCAAAAGGATATGTCAAACATATGTACATACATATACATATGTGTGAATATGTATATTTTTATTCATGCATCATAGTCGTTCGTATCACATACATAAATAATTAATTTTCAAAACTCATTTATGCCAATTTAATGCAATTCAATACAAAATTTTATCTATTATAAGACATTCATGAGATGTTTTAATTTGTTTTACACCTCAATTCAAATAATCCATTTATGCATAACATTGTTGGAACCCGTGCGAATACAAATAAGTCTAAGGAGTATGCATCTATATACTTATACATACGATGTAATTAAAATCCCTATAAACCGTTTTCAATACATGTTGATGGTGGTGGCCTTCAGATAATATTATACTTGCCGGTTACTTACACCAATCATCCACCATCACCACTATACACTTTATACTCGTACACAATATTATTTTGCAATTTGGCTTAATCTCCTTTAAGTGTTATTAGTTTGGTTTTATAAGTTATATATCTGATATAAACAGCACTACAAACAAGGATTTGGTTTGAATGTTGGTTATTTTCTGCTTAATAATAATAATTAATTGCCCAAATATTGTGGTGCACAGTGGCGCGTAGAGACAATGAGTAAATGAAGGACAGTGCATGTAACACAAAAATCTAAAGTGTGTACCCAAATCGGCAACAAAACCTCTTTAAACTATTTTGGTAGATGTGTATGCATACTTTTTGTATTGTGACAGCTTCAAGTTTTTTTACAGTAACAAAACTAAAGAATAACTGGCGTGATGAGTTCTTTTCTTCATTTTTAGTGCTACAACTACAATGCGGCTTTATTCTTCCATACAAAGAATCTGCAATCAACTTCATTTTACGCAATTACTCTTCAACCAACTTTACATACGTTTAGCCTTTTAAGATGGCCACATCTCTTAATCTACTTCTAGCTCGGCCCACTTGCTTTCCTTTATTTTGGAATTTTGTAACATATTTGCTTGGCTATGAAATTCACATTTATTGGGTCAACATGGAGTTTCAATCTTTTTATTTGTGAGTTTATTTATGTTTCCAATAAACGAATGGTTTAAGACGCTCGTATTTTTAGATGTGAAACAACTAAAAACTACTCAAATTTTTTAGTGTTTTTCATATAAAAAAAACTAAGGTCTTAAACTATTCGTCTTCTGAAAATATGCTGTTATACTTAGTCAATATTTTAACTGAAGATTTGTTTTGACTTAGAAGTCATTCAGATAAGATTCTCAAGATATACAAAAATCACCACTTATCTATTTCTGTGAGAGGTACCACGCCCACTTTAACTTTAATCCATTTTTAGATATGTATAAAAAAGTCAATCAAGGTGTCAAAAAAACGAATGTTGTCCGAATTGGACTTGAAAACGACAAGAGGATGCTTTAGAGTCATGTAATATTCTCATGATGTGCGACGATGACATCCGAAACATAAGAAGCCGATTGTATGTTAATGACGTTTTACATACATATATAATAGACCTTTACAACCTTGTTTCAGGATTACGGCATAGCTTCTCACAGCACCCATGTTGTGTGTGTCAAGTTTTTTATCATGAGTATCGGAATCTACAGTTTAAAGTCGACTTCAGACTTGAGAAGCTTTTTCATGGCAATCAGTTATAGTCGCCGAAAGAAATATTTTTTCATTTTTCTTTTTTTTTTCAAGATGTCAGAGCTGGGGTTTGAACCCGAACCTCTTGCCAGGTAAGTCAACACACTGTATTATTTTTAATACATGTTTTAATGTTTGTTAAGAAAATCACTAAAAATTTATTGAAAAATTAGTTTCTGCCAAAAGAGCTTTCTTATTCTGTATTTAAAAATGATTGATACGGCTACTACATGTGCATATTTCACCAAAAATGAAAAATAATATTTTTAGCTTTTGTGTAAAGTGTACGCTTTAATACAGTTGGGTAACATAGACTAAAATTGTGTTGAATATCATTATAGAACTAATAATAACGACCCAGAACAATATCCAACCTTTCCTTATGGCAAAGACCCTATTATTGTAAGGAAATTGATATTGATTGGGCACAACCTGAGAAGACCAACTAATAAAATAACCAAAGTTGCCATTGAAAACACAGAGAAACCGAACAATCTAAAGGCTTGTTCATATCCGAAGAGTGCAGATCGAAAGGGAAGCTGCTTCTAGCAGGGATGACAAGTATTCCATAGAAATTTGTCAAATAAGCCTTTAGTAAACGTTCAATAATTTTTATGAATACATCAGAAAAAGGTTTTAATAAAAATAAGATGTACAGTACCGATTGAAGTTGAATAAAATTATCGAAACATTTTAAATTACTGTGGAATAAAATATTCTCCTAAAGAGATTTCAAAATCATAAGCTGTAAAATGTTCACTTTAATTTAAAAGGAAATTTTTAATTTTTTTTCTTTTTTCAGGATGTAGCTGTCGCTTTTATAGACAAAAGTAGCAACAAAAAAATTAAATGAATATTTAATGGCAATAAATTTTATTTAAAAGCCTCAAACGTTGTAAAATAAATAAATTTTCATCATAACAAAAAATAGAAATAAAAAAAAAAACATACAAATCAAAGAACATTTTAGACAATCATTGCAGATGTAATCATTTAAAGATAAAGTTTTAAAACGTTGCCAAAATAAAATAAAAAACATAATGAACAAATAGGACATGGCCTATT
Organism: Metopia argyrocephala; assembly: GCA_963576795.1. Lineage (NCBI taxonomy): Eukaryota > Metazoa > Arthropoda > Insecta > Diptera > Sarcophagidae > Metopia > Metopia argyrocephala. Next base: position 202,995,025 of record OY756208.1, on the reverse strand, counting down.
GAATTTAGAATGTTATCAAAATAAGAGATATTTTATAACCTGAAGCTGAAGTAAAATTTAAAATCTACAAAAATATTTGAACAAAAGAATTACCTACTTAATTAATTCAAATGATTTGTGATAATATTCTTATGACCACTTGGCATTTAAAAGACTGTTTATTTAACCCTTATATGTGGGATAGGTTACCCAGGTAACTTTTTTAAGGTTTAATTGCAGTTTTTATTGCGTACATAATTTCTAGGCATCTTATTAATTTGTTTATTTATAAAAAGGCTATTTGTATCTCAGATTGGTAGAGATTGGTAACTCGATTTTAATTTTACGCCCTTAAATGGGTAACAGGATATCCAATACGAAATATATGAAAAAATTTTGAATATGCTTATGCATATTATCTAATCCTCCTTTGGTATTTTTTAATAATTTCCGGCTTAGTAACAGCAGACGATTCTTTTTATTATTATAAGTAAACTTTAGCTTATAGGTTAACGTGAAGATACACTTTCCTTTAACTTTTAATGTAAGGGTTAAACAAAAGTTAACTTTTACTATCGGTCACCTTATTGGAAAGTTGTTATAATGACTCCAAGAAAAAATCAATTTATATATAAAAAAATGCAACGCATATTAACTTACTTAGGTATCCATAAACCTATTTATAAAATGTATTTTATCAACCCCTGACACCAACACAAAGCCACAATACATGAGGTGATCAGGTCTCAAAATAAATCTCCATTACATGCAAAAATATTCGAAAACATAATGATATTGCTACTCTCTTTCTTTCTCTTTATTTTACTCATCTGTTAAAAGTTCTTAAGGAAATTATGTTGGAATCCAAGAAGGTTTGTAAAATTTAGCACAGTTGTAGACCCTTTGGACCAGAATGATATCCCAGCTTTTAGCTTCTGCGCCAGACCCTTCCATATAAACTATTACTCTTAAAAACCTGAAGGACTGTTTTTTATATTTCGCTTATTGCGATGCGATAATGCTAATGTTGGCGGATTTTCTTCTTTTATGCTTTCTATGGAAGGGTGGCTTTAAAGCCGACCTGTTCAAAAATAATAATTTCATAGACAATTGTCCGTTAGACTAACTCACATGTATTTTGACGCTCTTGCTTTCAGTCGTCACTGAAACAGCGACGTATCGGCTTTTTATGTTTACAGTGAGAATAAAATAATAGCAAGGCATACAAATATTTTATGATTCTAAATGCATTTGGTAATCTCCAATGCCTTATTAATCACAGAACATTTAAAAAAAATAATTTAGAAATTTTTGAATTGAATGAAAAAGATAATAAAATATATGTATAAACATTGCATTATTTTGATGTCTTCCATTATGTGCGTGAATATTTAATGAAAACTTTACATTATTTGTTAAAAAATTATTAAGTTCGTGTTCAATAAACTGGACATGTTTATTATTTTAAGCTTACTTTATAATAATTAATTGCATATCCATTAAAAAAGGGGAACTCAAACCTACTTAATTGAGACATTGGTAAACATTTAAAGTTTCAACAAAAAATTAAACTCAAATTCAGTGCTCCACCTCATTTCTAAACAATTAAAGCAATTTTATTATTCTTTTTGATATTTTCTCTATTTTGTTTATACAACCAATTGAAGAGAAAGGTGCAGAAACCGCAGTTCGGCCTTCGGAGACCACAAACCACAGACAGAGTTTGTCAAACCGCAAAATAGAAACGACCAAAAATAGCAAATAAAATGGGAAAATATTGGGAGCGTTAAAGCATGATGACAGAGTAATGTTATCGCATAAAAAGAGTTGGTATTTTAAAGGGTTCTCGTTTAAAGCACTTCAACGTGCGTAGTCATTAATGTTTTCATAACGGAAATTTAAATTGTAAGAGCGTCTAAATGTATAGCAATGGTTCTGTTCTTATTTTATTTCTGGTCTATTTACAAATGTATTTCAAGTTTTTACGTCAATAAAGCCAGTTAAATAAAGGAGTAAAATGATTAAACGCTTCACCACTGGCAAGCAATCATATTTCCTTTTTTATTAAAATTTTATTAATGCATAAATCTGTTTCAAAAGGTTTTTTGGTATCGGTATATGGGGACAGAAGGATGAAACAGGATTCCCCCGAGATTCTCTATCAAAGTTTGTAACAGTGTAAGCAGGCTACTTAAAAATTGGTATGAACGCTTAAAATATGGCTCCGCTTTTTAACTTTCACTTCAGTTTACTTTTGATGTCTATTACTCATATTCTTATTGATTTTCCAGGTCTGTGAGCCAGACGTGGCCATGCCCTAGCAAGACCCCCGCGTTCTACTTCGCTATGTAGACAACTCAGGTTGGCTTACATATTAATTTTCAGGATTGGGTAATTTATTGCAATTATACAATTAATTATATAGCTATGTGATCTATCTAACGCTCAAACCATATAGTCCAATATTTATCATTACTCTCACAATAAATCTGACCTACTGACGCAAATTATACAATCATGACACCTGTGACTCTAGGTAAGGTATTGAAGAGGCGGATGCTCTTGATGTTCTTGACATGAGAATTAAATGTAATGTCCGTTAGAATGCTCACATATTTCGGGTGTCAAAAGAAGCATTCAAGTGCCTCGATTATTTCAAACGGTGCCAGAAATATATCTCTCCGTCTGACCTTCTCAATATTTACAAAACCTATATCCAAAGTAGGATGGAATACAACTCTCATACATGGCCCGGTGCTTCAAAGTCTATTTTGGGGCTTCTCGACCGCGTACAGGAAAAAGTGAAGGTGCTTATCGGCGACGTTAGGGCATCCTAATCTATAGATTCGTTGAAGCGTGGCGTGCGTTTCATTGTTCCATCGGTACTACCATGGGAGGTGTTCTAATAAAATAAAGGACTTAATTCCGGATGATAACTCGGACGACATAACTCTCTCAAATCACATCCATTTGCATTTGATTGTCCAGTGAATCGCTCAATGCATTATAAAGAGAATTCGTTCTTTAGCCGCACCTTTCGTTTGTGGAAGAATCTTCCCTTGAACATTTTTCCTGTCAATCACGATGTTAGTAGGTTTAAAGCAAATGTCCACAAGCACTACTCCTTATTTTCTCCTTCCCATAAGATATTTTCCTAGACCAGCACAATGTACTGCATAAGTAGGGGGGCCTCAATCAAAGTGCTGGCCTCAATCAAAAAAAAAAAAATTCCCAGTATGCGTTTTTCTTTCTTCTTATTTTTGCTATTATGACTTAAAATATTTATAAACTTCTTTTCATTTTACTTTTTGCTCTTTTATATTAAAAAAAAGTCTATGAAAATTAAAAAATAAGACAGTGAACTCAACTATTGCTGCTCTCAATTCCAGGGTCTTCTTAGCTGCATTGGCGGTTTTTACAGGATATTCGCAATATAACAACTCAATTAATTCTGGTGCAAGTAAAAGTGTATAGTCGAAACAAAATAATGAAACATTTAAAATTGTCTTTATTAAAATTAATGTATGTTTAAACTGTTTTAAGCCTCTGTTTTATATACTTATATATTTAATCTTTTCATTTTCTGAATTTAATAAATGGTTTTTAGTGGTTAGGTTTGTTTCTGCATTCCATCTTTTTGTAATCAATTTAAATTATTGCCATTATTTTCTTTTACTTCTTGTTATTTTGCTGTGTTTTATTATGACAGTCAGTGAGTTTGAATATTTGCTATTCTACTCGTATTTTGTTTATAGAAGTACTTATTTAAATGTTTACTAATGGCAGGGTTTTTAGTTTATTTTGCAGAGAAAATATATAGAGCAACACCCAACTCATTCATTCATTCATTCTTACATCCATCCATCCATTCACTCACCCATGACAATCCACTTACTTTGGCAAAAGTGTTTATTTGTTTGTTTGTCTATTTGTTAGTCGTAACTCATATGTTTTTGTGTTGTACGAGTACATACCTAATGTTGACTTAAATGATGATGTTGTTACAAGTATTGAAGTATGCTTTCTTTGTATAAAAAAAAGTAGTGCTTTTATCAAATGATAACTGGGACAGTTAATGCCAACAAAATAGAGAATAATAGTCAATAGTTAAAGAGAACTATTAATACAGAATTAAAGAAAAACTAGCAAAACTTAAGGTAACAACTATTTTACTGAAGCATTTATTTAGTTTATTAGTTGTTATTTCAAATGAAATAAGTAATTAAAAATGTACATATACATATTTAGGGTATTCACAAGTTATGCTATTATGACTAATAACAGAAAATTGGAGCATTTTTTAATGTAAAAAGTAATGTTTAAAACATAACGATAAAAAAATTATTTTGTAATCGATATGTTCAGTACGTTCTTATAAATGAAAACAACGTTACAGTTATCGCCGTAGTCTAGTCGCTCAGTAAGAGAAGAGCTCTGAGTTCAAATCTCAGCTCTGACATCGTGAAAGAAAGAAACATGGAAAAAATACTTCTTTCGGCGACTATCTCTTAGCAATCTTCTGGCAAAAGCAATGAGAGTAACTGATTGCCATGAACAAGCTTCTTAAATCTGTCGTTCGGAGTCGACTTTAAACCGTAACATCACAGTACATCAAACATATTTTTTACTTTTACTTTTTACATACTTTTCGCTTGAGAGTATCCATGTTGAAGATACTAAAAGGGTAGAGTAAGTTTTTAGCAATTCTGCTCGAGGGTCCAGTTATTTGAAGAATTTTTTGAAAATAATAATCTAAATCCTAGCATTTTACTTTTCGTCTGTAAAAAAATTTAGCGGAATTTTTTCAAGGATTAAGCATTCTCTCCACTTGTATAACCGCGAGTGTTGTAGCTGCTCCGACCTCACAGCCCTAACAAAAGCACTACTTCTGAATACCCCAATTATTTCTTGTTAGTATTTGTTTTTAAATATTTATTAGAAACGTGCAGATAAAATGTTTCGATAAAATAGTGTTTACGCTTTCATCGTCAAATACTTTCTAAATGTGAACATATTTTTAGTTTAGCTTTAATTCCTCAGTTATTTTTTTGCAGATGTTTTAGTATTTATTCATTTTTGGTACAATTCAATTACAAAATATTAGTCTTTATCTAGTTATGCTAACATCACTTATGACCTATTTCTTATATTTTTTCTTGCTTAAGCTATTAATTCATTTACCACTGTTGTGCCTTGTTTGTTTTCATTTTCTTTTTCCTACGATTTACCACTTCGACAAATTATAAATTGTGTAACATGAGCTCTTTAGAAGGCCTTAAGGGTAAAGCTTTCATAACCAATGAAACCAAACCAAAGTTAATTTTCGAAAACAGAAAAAAAAAGAATACTATCATGGCAAGAATTTATTCTGCCCAACTCGTTAACAACATAAATATAAACTTAAAAAAGATACCGACTACTAGATATAAACAACTGTTATAAACAAATATATTTCTCACTGTCGTATACAAAAGAAAATGTGAAAATATTGCATAGTAATACGAACATTTAGACATTCCCTTTAAGAAAGTGTATAAAAGAATAACAAAAGTAATAAAAAATTGTATAGGAAAAGCCTTATTAAGTGCCTGCCTTTGGTTAAACACGAAAAATGAAAGAGTTTTTTTAACGCAGTAAAAAAAAAACAATATTTCAATATAAATTTCTTAAAGAAGAAAACAAAATGTAATGGAAATACTGTGAAAATAAATGCTTGATGGTTTTGTAGTTGTTAGGTTGTTCTCTACTTGTTATAGAACTAAAAAATACTTATACACTCCGGTTCACTTATTTAAAGGCTCAAAAATTCCCATATTCAGGAGCCGGTATCTTTTGCAATTTTTAACCGATTCCAGAATTTTAAAATAGAAAAATCAGGACAATGGTGGTTTCTTAACTAAGGAACCTTTTTTTTGAGGAATTTATAAAAAAAATCTAAAAATGTGGTATTTTTTTTAGTTCACTTGAATAAAGGCACTTTAACTAACTTTAATGAAAAATAGCTTTTCTTGTTTTTTAAGTAATTATTACTTTATTTGCTTTATTAAAAAACTATTAGTAATGGGTACAACCCCCTTTGTTTTTAATAACTTCAAATATACGGGTTTTCATTGACAGATAAAGAGAATTGATGTAATCCAACGAAATTTCATTCCAAGCATCCTTAATGGCCTGAATTAGTGACTGCTTGTCATCAAATGGTCTACCTCCTTCATAGACCTTACAAGATAACCAACCCCACACATTTTCGATAATGTTTAGGTCTGGCGAATAGGGTGGCCAGTCAAGAATATTAACATATTGGCTTGCAATGTACTCCTTTACTACTCTGGCGTTGTGTATAAGGGCATTATCCTGTTAAAATATCCAAGGTATTCGACCAAATAGTTCATTGAACTTCGGAAAAGTCGACTCCATTAACGTTCTATAGGTTGCACCAGTCATTTTTGCACTTTGAAATTCAAGATCGATGGTGCCATAGTACGTAATAGCACCCTACACCATAACGCCGCCCTCTCGGCTGTGATGTCGGTTCAAAAATCGGTTTTCTTTACGCAGATCATGGAAATAATAGTTGTAGCCATCAGGCCCATCCAAATTAAACTTCTTTTCATCCATAAATATAACGGTTTTCCAGTCATTTTTATGGCCTCTTAGTTAAAAAACCACCATTGTCATGATTTTGTTTATATCTCAAGATGTCTACCTTCCATTTCTATTTTAAATTCTGGAATCGGTTAAAAATTGCAAAAGATACCGGCTCCTGAATATGGGATTTTTTGTGCCTTTAAATAAGTGAACCGGAGTGTATTTTAAAACATTCTTGGCAAAAAAATTTAGAAAATAAAATAAGTAAAATTAGACTAAAATTTTTATAATTAATTTAAGATAATGCTAAACTAACATTTACGATTTACATATATTGAGAGTTTTTAGAAATCACAATATGATATTCGTTATAGACGGCATCTCTTCTGACAATTTCAGTATAAATTCAAACAAGCATCCTATATATATGGCATATATTTCCTTCGCAATAAGCAAGAATATGACAGGCGTTATCAAACCACGCTGACTAAGCAACAACAGTAAAATAAATCTTGTGATTTCTTTCCAGAAGGGGTTCTATTTACTGAGCTCCTTGTTTGTGCGAGTTAACACTCTTGAATTAGTTTTTATGGGTCTATGGGAAGTCATTGGTGTATGCTGACAAACCATAAACTCTTGAATCTTTGGTAGCCAATATTCAAGGCACCAATGACGTCATATAGGCATAATTATTAGAAAAAGAAGTCAAAAGTTGAATTGATCGAATGGTTCTTTTAACTCGTTTAACTGGTTCTTTTAACGGAGGTTGACATTTGCCGAAAATCATGCCGAAAAATAAATGCCATGAAATTATCTAGCAGATCATAATAAAAAAAGAATTTCCTTCCAAAAATGTTTCTGTTTTATATTCTTATTTTAAGTTCTCAAGTTCTTAATCCTATAAGTTAAACAAAAATATGGAAATATGCGATTGTGGGTAGCACACTGCTACATTGCTAGTACGAGGGTTGTGGATTCATTTGATATCAGAGACGTTGGGTTGTGACACTACACTGAGCAAAGCTCGTAGCCAATCCGTTCGTAATAATTAAAATTTAAATAAATGCCGAAATACGACAACGACCATACCAAACTCAATAATGTCTAATATATTTTCATAAATGTTCAGCATTTCTCTCGAGCAGTGAAGTTGTAAACAACTAAGGCCCATTGTTACAACTTGCCGATAGTTAAAGGTAGGATGTTATTGGACAGATAAATTGCTTTTGGTTATTACAAGTAAACTTTAACCTAAAAGTGTCTTGTCAAAGTGGTCAAGATTTTTAAGTTTTTTATTCGTTAGCTTAAAATCAATTTATTTAATTGCTTAATAATGAAAATATTGAAACAAAAAGCACATATACATAAGTTTTGTAGATCTTTGAAAATATAATCGATTTAAATTTTAATCGTTTTCGAGCTCATGCCTGCATAATAATTTTATTGAACTACATTATAAATTTAAATAAATTTCTGAGTGAAGTAAATTTAATAATTTTTATGGGAAACATGAATTATATATTTCTTTAATTGCGGTAATTATTTGCTTTTGTTAGAAAAAAAATTTTATATTTTCTTCCTTTTCTTGTTTACTTAGCAAAATTAATTTTAAACCTTTCACACATTTGTTATTGCTTTCTAATTATTAACAGCAACGAATCCTTTTAATTATAAAAAAAATTGTTTTGTTACTTTTTGTTAGTTAATGGTAATGTAAAACGATATGGTGAATAAATAACATACCAATTGATGGTGGTAAAGGGATTTTATATAATAAATAGGGTTAAATTTCTATTAAATAAATTGAGCCTTTTTAAGTGTTCTTTTTTCTTCTCTTGTTACCAACGAAAGAAAACCGCAAATTTAATAAATTAGCTGATGTACACAATTTTTAAGTAATAAAGAAAAGATGATTTCCTGACCCTTAAGCATAAAAAAGAATTTAATTTGCATAATTTCATGTTTCGTTTGCCATTTTCATAATGGAGTTTATATGTATGTATAAGTAAACACCATTATGCATAATTAAGAAAAATTAAAGAAAAAAATATTTAACGAAATATTATTTTTACTTAAAATACATTTTAAGTTTACACTGTAGTACGAGTATAAATATCTTATTTGTAAAACTTACCTTAGCCAGTGCCGTTTTGTAATACTTGTATGACAGCATATGGCATCATATTGATCGGCTACCCATACAATTAATATTATATAAAATGCAGTAGTTGTATCATTGAAAAATTCAGACATAATAGCTTCCATACCTTGAAAAAAGAAAAATGAATTAATATATATGCAGCAAAAATCATACATTCAAAGTAAAAATATATGTATGTATATGATAACTTTATGAGTTTGTAAACATTCTTACCGACTAAAGCTAAAATAACAATCAGCAAGGGAGCAATAGGAAAACGAGCGGTAACATTAAATTCCAGCATTTGTAAAAGATCCACTAAATAAAAGAGATATAAAACATTTAATAAAACAAGTATTACATATTTAAAACTAAAATTCTAATTTAGATGAGATGAACAAAAATATGTACATAAATATTAGACATTTTAAATTACTACTCACCTATAAAAACAAATATTTGATGATGAGAAAAACGTAATAGCATCGAAATGGAAAAAGTCTATTGAAAATAATAAAATAAGTAGGTATAACAAAAATTATTAAAATTATTTAATTAAAACGCAGCAAAAAGTTTGTGTACTTACAAATAATAACATAACAAAAAATGCTGTGGGATATGAACTCCATGCTGTCCACCAGGTTGAGACAAAACGATAATGCTCACCGGTAATAACATTGCGTAAATAACCCTTATTTTCTTCTTGTTCAGCTATAACACGTACAGATGCCATAAGCAAATCGTCATAACTTTAAAATAAATATTAAACAAAATAATCAGACAATATCTTAAATTTGTTTAAATAATTTGAATTTTTATTTTTTAAGAAACATACCCCAATAATTCTTTTAAAAGAAATTTACTAAATTTATCGCCAAAACATTTATTATTTAAGGGATCTAATTGCACTATACGTACAGGAATTTGTAAGCGTTTACGTGTTGCCGGCGATAAGCGCAAATTGCCATATTCCAAAGAATATTCTACTATATATTGTTCATCTATAAATTTTATAAAAAAAAAGATTAAAATCAAAACATAGTATATATATGTATATGGTATTTTGCATAAATAAAGCAGTGGCACTCACCGTCTTCAATATCATTATTACTTTCATTACTATCATACGTTTTTTGTTTAGTTTTTAAGTATTCGCCATAAGTAGCTTCATGTTGCAAATAGTATGTATAGGTTGTATTTGTGGCATATTTATGATGATATAATTGATTCTTAGTTTTTGGTCCGATACCATAAAAACTGTAATAAGTAAGTTAATGTTTCCTTTTATTTGTTTTTTGGCAAATATGCTTTAAATATGTTACTTACTAGTCATAATAGAGTTTACGCATTGAAGTCTCATGGGCTTGATTTAGTTCATACAATTCCAAACGTTTATCCAAATTTGGAATAACTTCAACTCTGGAAAAACAAACGCTTTTTTCTTTTTAAAAATTCATTTTTTAATGCTTCTTTAAGCCTTACCTTAGTACGCCATCACGTGGCCAATCTTGAACATGTTGTAAACATGTTGCTGGATTCTTAATAAATGACATGTGTATATAAACTAATGCCGAAAAGAAAAGCAACGCTTTTACTAAGAAAAAATACTCCAAAGTACGTTGAAAGGGTCTATAATGATAATAAGTTATAAAATTAGTGATGCTAAAAATTATGAATACCGTCTTTAAAGGTCAAATATTATAATTACTTTATAATTATTTGTTTTTTTTTTAATTTTTGAATTAGAAAAACTTTTTCCTAGAAGAACTATGAACAAAAAACATTGGTTTGTTTAAAAGCAAAAATAAAAGTTATTTTGAAACACATTAAAATAATTTTAAAATAATTTCTTTTGTATATAATTAAACATTAATAAAAAAACTTGATTTCTAACAGTAATCATACATTAGAAATCATGTTTTTTCACATACCAAGCACAATATAAATACACACTTGCTTAAACGTAATACAATTATTTGACATTTAAATATTTGTTATTATATTATTATTTATTATATTATCTCAATAATATGTAGTGATTATGCAAATTAGGCAATCAAATTTTAGCAAAGAAATGTTTTATGTTAAATATGTGAGTGAATGCTTAGAAATGCTACACAAGAAGTAAACATCAAGTCATAACAACAATGACTGGTTAAATTTTAGAAGATTTATTCTTCTGATGTGAGTTTTTCTTTTTTGCAAAATCTTCTTCTTACAATATAAATTGTTAATCAGTTCAATGAAATTTTAATGTCTATATTTATAATTAAGATTCACAAAACAAGTTGAAAAAACATCCATGATGACGATAAACAATGACTCAATTGATATTAGAACTGCGGCTTGGAAGGCTTTCTAAAGCGAAGTGCAAAATTTAGCGGCAACTACTAAGGAATATACTACTTTATGTACGAAGCCCAGAACGAGAGTATTTAGCTCGGATTTAAATATTATTTTCGTTATTGTCGTGAGGGAAGGCAATTAGAAAAGAATAAAAAAAGACTAAAAGATTTACTCTCTATTTTATTTAGAACTGATTGTGGTTTCTAGCTCTAACCGCTCTTTGATACTTTCTTCTTCCTTACTTTATTGACTACATTGGAAGAAACAATATATTCATATATAACAATATATTCATATATATAAGGCGATAAAAGCTTTGGACTTAAATATTTTAAGTTTTTATCTCCCTAGCTTTCTAATTTGGATTTCCAGTATCATAATGGAAGTATCAATACATTGAACTTAAGAATCTAAACCATTTCTTAAGGCTTATTCTTGCAACCAACATTATTGTATCCCTTAAATATCTTAAGCATTAATATTAAAATATAGAACAGCTTTCAAGTAGAAATAAAATTTAATAAATTGCTTTTGATGAATTTAAAACAAACTTACTTGGGAAACATTTGGGCATAAATGAGAGCCACCTTAAAATAAATGGCATGAAATAGACGATTACGCATATTCATGATGTTGTTCTGTAAGATACAAACCATTATATTTATTTTATAAGAAAGTAAATAAAAACGTTTTTGTTTTTTTAATTACCTGCCCTGGAGCGCCTATGCCAACATTAACACCAAAATTAGGACGATTACGTTGATTATTGATACCATTTGCAGCCAAATAACTCACACTTATAACATTAGCAATTTGATTAACATCTATTTGAACACCAGCAGCTCCACCTGGAGCAGGAATTTGCTGTTGTTGTTGAGAAGTTGGCTCATCTGCTCCTGATGGTGGTGGTGGTGGTACACTTTCATTTTGTTGGTTATTGTTAGCTGTTGTTGCTGCCGAAGTTGATGCTGGTTCCTGTCCTTGCATTGCTGCTTGTGGTGTTGTTGTTTCATTTTGAGGTAATATTAGAGGCTGCTGCTGTTGTGTTGTAGCATTTCTTTCATCCACACTAGTCGTCTGATTTACTGCATTATTTATAGTTGCTGATGTTTGAGGATCATCAGATACTACATCAGATGCCGCCACATTATCTGACATATTGTTATTGATGTTGCTGGCGTGGGATGTTAATCGTATAGTGTAACTTATTTAAGTGGCGTAATCTAAAATGAGTACAACAACAGACAGACAGAAAATTGATAATCAGTAAATTAGTTCAAAAACTCGGGGTTTGAAGACAATTACGAAATTATCTCACAAACCAATGCTTATTTTGATCAACTCCAAAAAAATTTTTTATAGTTAGAACAAAACTAAATGTATTACAAATTTGATTTGGATTATGACTGCTAGTCTAAATCAAAACATTTTAAATTTGTACTTTCTACCTGTACGAAGATTCAGTCTCTAAACAGAGGAGTAATTGCGTAGTGTGTGCCGTGATCTTGTGGTTAATATGTTGGCTTATTAAGGCCAGAGCCTCGGATTCAAACCCCTGCTCTGACATCTTGAAAAAAAAAAAGATATATGAAAAAAAATATTTCTTTCCACGACTACTTCATAGTAGGCTTCTGGAAAAAACTCTGAGAGTAACTGATTGCCATGAACAAGTTTCTCAAGTCTGTATTCATGGATACAAATTAACACGCACAATATAGGTAGTACAAGAAGCTAGGCCGTAACCCTGAAACAGGTTTGTAATGGCCACTTATGTTTTATGTTTTATGTAATTTGTAGGATCAGACCATTAATGTTATTGTCAGCTACTATGACAATCCGAAATCTATCAACAAGATACTACATATTAACAGCCTGTTTTACGATTTCAAATAATGCGAACATATGTCTTCTTTCTGCAGAAAACGGAATCATTCTTTTAGTATCATGAAACTGACTGTTCTTCGTTATTATAATTCGTGCTGTGCCGAATATATTTTTCCTTTTCGCAGCTGCAAAGCTATTTCGTCAAATAAAAAATACAAAAATTCAGATGATGTATAAGGAGAGTGAAATTATAAAAATACAATACACTTGGATGAAATAATATTTCTAAAAGAAAGTAATAACCCTTATCGTGTGGTCGTATTTCGACATTTTTGTCCTAGATTGAAGAAATCAAGCAAAATTTGTCATTAATCTTTTACAAAAATGTCGAAATACGATAATACTACGCTTAGCACGATAAGGATGAATATCTTTTGATATAAAAGAAACAGACTAGATATATAGATATATTTGTATATTCGAAACCAAAGTATCAGGCATACAAAAAACTTTACTTTAATAAATATAAAGGTTTAAGGCCCATTATTACAACTTGCCGATAGTTAAAGGCAGAATTTTATCACAGAGATAAATCGCTTTTTGTTATTTCAAATAAATTTTAACCTAAAGTGACCGATAAATTTATTGGGAAGATTGCCTTACCTTTAGGTTAAAGTTTACTAGTAATAACAAAGAGCAATTTATCGGTCTGGTAAAATCCTGCCTTTAACTATCGGCAAGTTGTAATAATGGGCCTAAGAATAATTCTACAAAGTTATTTTTTTAAAAACTCTAACTGTGTTCGGAAGACACTTGAAATAGTGCTGGTTAGAACTTTCATATTGAATCTTGCCTTTGTTTCTTGAATTTAGTTTTATAGTTGGGAGATTAGCTTCAGTAAGGATGTTATTGTTCGGGGTAATTTTGTAAGCAAATACAAAGGTACTCGCAGTTATAAGATAAACAGATATTAAGATATTAATTAATAAAGCAAATAGGGGTATAGGCTATTTTGAAACAAACAAAAAGATATTTTTATACAAAAATCTGTGTTTCATTCAAATATTCATGAACTTAGAAATCTATCATCGTATATATCGACGATGGAATTAAAGAACGCTGTAACTGACAAAGTGTTAGTGTGTTGGCTTACTAAGACATGGGCCCTGGGTTCGACTCCAGGCTCTGACATCTTCAAAAAAAAGAAATATGAAAAAAATATTTCTTTGGGCGACTACCTCTCAGCAGTCTTCTGGCAAAAGCTCTGAGAGTAACTAATTGCCATGAACAAGCTTCTCAAGTCTGTCGTTCGGAGTCGACATTAAACTGTAGGTCCCGGTACTCATGGATAAAAATTGACACACACAACATAAGTGCTGCGAGAAGCTAGGCCGTAATCCTGACACAGGGTTGTAAAGGCCAGTTTTGTATGTATGTATGTATGTATGTAACTGACAAAACCCTAAATGTTCACCAGAGCCAAAAAACTCATAAATGTAGAACAAATACACTGGTATTTTTCATTTCGCAGACGGAGTAAGTGAACTTATTTTCATCGTAGAAATCTGGGACTTGGACCAATCGACGCGTATTTTTCTGCTGATAAAAATGATGCAAAAAACGTATTTTCGATTTTTTGTCAGTTACAGCGTTCTTTAATTCCATCGTCGATATATAGTATGTATTAGCCAGAAAAAAATTCTGATTAAATGTTGTCCGGCAAATTTTTTGAGAAAAATCTGGCTAGTTTAATAAAAAGATTTTTAAATTGCTTAAATTTATTTTAACATATGGACATTCCCACCAGAAACCTATAATCATGTTGCCGGCACTTAATTATTTCATAATAATGGTACAACTATTATTACTTACAGTGGTGTAGGGTATGCAGACAACAAAAACGACAAAACCAATATCGTTAACATAAAGCAATTACTTTTGCAAAATATACGTCAACAAACTTACCGTAAAGGTGTGTTCTTTTTCTACTATCTTTTAATAAATATTTTTAAATGCATTACTGTTCACATTTTAATATTGAAATCACTACGAATTTTACAAAATTGCATATAAAATTATTTAATTTTCTTTTAGAGAAATGTTTTCGTCTACAATAACTGCTGTTTGGCCAACTTCTCAAGTTATTAGGAAATCGCACTAGAAGGGTAGAAAAAAAACTCGTTGGTTGATGGGTTGGCTGGTACTGCTATGGTATTGCTAAATTAAATTGCGTGAATTTTATTTTTACTTTTTTCTACTCTGAATATTTTTTTCTTTTTTTTTTTTGCTTTTTGTTTCTATTTCTCGTATTTTTTCACTTTTATAACACTTGACATTTTTATTTTCGTTTTATACCTATTTTATTTACCTTTTTATTTATAGAGAATACTTTTAAGTTTATTATTAAACTGCATTATTTTGTTTAAAGTCTTCGATGGTATTTCGTTTTAAATGTTTTTCTCTTTTATTAAGTAAAATAAACAGAATTAATTACTGAAATTTTCTGGCATGAAAATTATTCTTAAAAAAATCTGACTAGTTTTTTCTTAAAGCACAATTTGACAATTTGAATAAAGCAGATGATAAATATTTTTTTACGAAAGAGAGAGTCAAAAGAAAAGCTAAAAGTGTAGAGCAGCAGTAGAGCTGTATTTTTACACATTAGTAGCAAACAATAGTGTGGACAATCACCATTTAAATCTGTTAATATATCATTGCCAACTGTATAGCTTTACTTGACAAATATAACGGTTTTTAAATTGCTCTTGTAAAAACAAAAACAGAAGCGTATTGTTTAAATTACTTGTTTATATTCTGTTTTACTTTCAATTAAAAAAAAATCCCTAAAACTACATAAAAACTGTTTGTTCTTTTGAATATATTGATTAAAGAGAAGGCAAATAGGATTTGGGTCAAATAAAAATTCAGTACTCTTCTGTACTCCAAATAGAAGTTTATTTGATTTTATTTCGTGTAGCAAAATGTTTCATGGAATCTAACCGAATAAAGTTTTTGTAAATGAAACTTTCCTGAAGTTTTAAAATGTCGAGTCTAAACCATAGTTTGAAAAATTTTCTTTTTTTTTCGTATTACAATTCTTCTAACAAAAACTATTTATTTTTTTACTACATTACAATATAATATTAAATTTTATTTAAGTTATTACAAGCAGAATGACGAAGACTATATGATCGGTGTAATGATTAGAGTCCCTGGGGGGAATCGAAACCCACAACCCTCGCACTAGCGGTTTAGCACACAAAAATAACAAAACTTGCCATAAGTTATGAAATTAAAATTTGTTTATAATTTTCAATAAAGAGAAAATTCCGAACGATGCCGTAAGATAACATGCCAGCTATATGTCAATGATTACCGAAGTAACGTTGTAACGTTGCTGTAACGTAACGTAGCAACCAAGACATATTTATTATAAGGTTTGCTTAGTTTATCAACTTTTTGTTGTAATTATAATCATTTCTCCCTAACTGCAGCGTTATGTGGAATTTATTAAGCATTGTTGAACTTTTTATATGTTGAATATTTTTTTTTTCTTTGTACTTTTACTTGGTTAAAACTGAGTGTTATTTTTCCTGTTCAAGTGATGTTGAAATCTGTGGCAATAAATAATAATGGCTTAAGTTGACATAAGTGCTTTTTCATTTTATTACATAACGTTATATTAAATGCAAACGGACGTAACTACACCTATTGTTTTTTTACAGAAGCAAAAAACCTTAAAATCAAGCATTTCGTAGATCCCGAAAATCATAATTTTCACGATCGAGATATAAGGATTGGCATCCCTCTATAAAACAAATGAGTTTGAATGTAAGGTTTTCATATAAATATGTATGTAGTTATGTCGTCTTGAATTTAGAAATACACGCACTTGTAGTTACGCCCGTTTGAATTTCGTTAATAAAATCGCCATTTTTTATCGTAGGAATCTAAAATTTTGCCCGAATATGTATTTTCATGAAACGAACTATATATAATAAAAAAAAATCAATTTCGAAATTTTGTGTAGTATTCTTATTCTCTTCAAGATCTATCACTCAGCTAAATTTCAAGTATAAAATGTCTTTATTAATAAAACTATCCGATATGTGATGGAAATCGATTTCGATCGAAATTGAAATCTAATGAAATTTGAAAATACAAACGATTTCAATTCCGATCGAAATCGTTTTTCATCATATACGGTTATATATATATATTTTTTTTTTAACTTAAACACACCCAAGTGCAATTTATTTTAGATGAAACCCTTAATATTTAAGAACACGAAATTTCGAATTAAGCCATTATTTATTCCCACAGAAATAATTTTAAAATATTTCTGATGAAATACCACAATTTGTAATAATTAGATAAAATTTTAAACGTCGGAAGCTGATGTAATAGAGTACAAACGATTATTTTATAAACGAATTGCTTTTTGGAGTAATAAGATGCTTAGGCACTACCTTTAAA
Organism: Metopia argyrocephala; assembly: GCA_963576795.1. NCBI lineage: Eukaryota > Metazoa > Arthropoda > Insecta > Diptera > Sarcophagidae > Metopia > Metopia argyrocephala. The sequence continues at coordinate 202,977,672 of OY756208.1, read as the reverse complement.
ATAATTAATTTGTGCAAAAGCTCCTTCGTCTATGTTTTTTTTACGTCAGAAGCCAAAACTCCAAATTGCCACACTGCCGTTACTTTAATCTTTATTCTTGTCGTTTCAACTCTGTTCATAAAAATAATAACGACAGAGAAATAAAGTTTCTTTGTCGTTCTATAGTCGAGTCAAAATGGAGAATAGCAATAGGCCGTATTCCACTTGGGGATGTCGTCGTTTAAAAACTTTTTTGTTATAGATTAAAAGCAAGAGAATTTTTTCTTTATTCTATTACAAAAATGTCGTTTGACGACAACGACGTCGCCAACTGGAATAAGGCCGAATATATTTTTCATAAATGTCGACAGCATGTTTTTCTTTTTTTTTTTAACGAACAGTTGAGCATCTAAAGTTTTAATAATGAACAAAATTTATACCAGGAAATTGATATTATTATTTATGTATATACTTTTATTATTTTCAATACAATTGTCTGATTTTCTTTTTTAAATCCAAATACAGTTTCACAATTTCATATGCCTATTTATTTTTTTATGTATAATGTAATAAAATATTTAACTTTGTGCATGTTTTCAACTAATTTTAATTTTTGCAAAATAACAATTTTTCTAAGAATGAAATTTTGAGTGCACTTTTTTTTAAATAAATGGAGCATTTTTGTGATTTTAATTAACATTTTAGAACTATGTTTTCTTTTATATAGTATATGTTTATAATAATTATAATAATTTGTGATACACATTCAAATTGTGTACATTGGAAATTCTTTTTTAATGATAAATTAACAATTTAAGTATCAATTGAAAAGAATAATTAATAAACAATTTAATTTAAAATAGTAAAAAAAGTATACATATGTAAATGCCTTTATACGTATAAAAAAACATTAAACAAAATAAAATGAGTTTTACAAAAATAGGAAATGAAAACAAAAAGAATGAAAAGAACATTTTTAAGTAAAATCAATGAGTGAAAAAAATTATTATTTTGGTCTGTGATGTATTCAATATTTCACAAAAAAATATATAGACAGCCAAAAGGCATGAACTTTTACTCAAATAGTATGCAAGTAAAAATATTTAATTGAATTGTTCTGGCATAACGTAGGAAATATCGTCCCATGGATGGCGATAAAGACCCTGTTTTAAACGTTTTTGATCCATATAGTGACCAATAAAGCCTATACTACGGCCCAAAACAAATAAGGAATTAATAGCGCCTATATTAATATATTCCTGAGCCTCCTCACTAAAAATTTAAAGAAAGTAATTAAAAGGTTTATTTGCAAGTTAATTCATTTTATCAATTACCTGGTAAATGAACCGCAATTGCGTAACATATCAACAAAACATGTAGCTATAACGCCATCAACATTTAAAATCAAATTTGGCTTCTTACTGGTGGTAATCTTCTCTACTTCTAAAGCATATTTTAGTAAAGGACATGCAGGGAAGTTATCCAAAACAAATTCCTTAATGATTTTAACACGCACATCCGGATTATTGATAGACTTCACACGATGGCCAATACCCATAATCAATTGACCGTTCTTACGCATTTGATTAACAAATTCCATGGGATGTAAATTGGAATCATAAGCTTCGGAAAACTGACGAGCAGCACCATCTAAAGCGCCACCAAAACGATCACCCTATATATATTTTATTTTAAAAAAGGAAATATATAAAAATGCATTTAAAATAATAATAAACATTGTAAACTTACGATAGTCAACAAACCGCTTACTACCGACGATACCAAATCTTTACCAGCTCGAGCACAAACTATGGTGTTGTGGGCACCTGATACGGCGGGACCATGATCGGCTGTAACCATTAAACACATTTCAAAGAATTTACATACATATGGTGGCAAACAGCGCTGGAACCACAGTAGTGAAATAACACCACCAATACCGACATCCTTGTTAAGAACTTCACTGATTGGCATACCGGCATAAATCAACTCTTGCCCTCTTTCATCACAAATTGAGGTCATGAAGGATGCAGGCTTTCGTATAAGACCTAATTCACGAGCCCAAGCATAATCCATGGGCACAGTGGGTGGTGGCACTTCTTCACGTGGTACAATACGTCCCGATTTAACCAATTCAGCGTAAACTTGCTGCACTAAATCACCCAACGAATCAAATGAATCTGGTACATAAGCACCAGCTTCCCGTAAAGCCTTATTTTTCGCTGTAGCAGTTTCCCTATCAGAATTGGCGCATGAACCAGCATGGCCAAATTGTACTTCTGAGGTAAACATACTGGCACACGTACCTATACACCAAGCAACCAAAGGCTTTGTAATACGGCCATCCTTTAAAGCAGCACATACTTCATATTCTTCAGTGCCACCAACTTCACCCAAAAGGACAATAAGCTTAGCTTCAGGATCTGCTTGATAACGCAAAATGTGATCCATAAATGTGGTGCCTGGATAACGGTCACCACCGATGGCAATACCCTCTAAAACACCATCAGTAGCCTTTGAAACAATGTTGTTCAATTCATTAGACATTCCACCCGATCTTGAGACATATGCGACACTGCCGGGTCTATATAATTTTGAGTGTAAAATATTATCCAGCATACCACCAGTGTTACCGATTTTGAAACATCCTGGCTTAACACCACCAACTGTAGCTGGACCAATAATAGCAACACCCTTCTTATTAGCGGCCACAATCATTTTGCGTGTCATATTTTCCGGTATACCTTCTGCAATAATTGCTACTGTACGAATTTGAGGATATTCTAAAACCTCCATAGTTGACTCATAGGCCGAACGTAAAGATGCAAAATTGACCATTACATCAACGTCTTTATGTTTATTTATGGCATCAGACATTTTTTTGTAAACAGGAATCAAAATTTCTTTGTGACCCCAGTAGAATTTTTGCTTATGATCACCGGTAAATGGATAAACCATTGCAACAACGGAAGGTTCTTCGCGGCTGTAAAAGAACAGAATTTATTAAATTGCAAACGTACTCGTATATATAAAATTTTATTTATTTTTTTCATTTAATTAAAATTATAAGTTTACTACTTACGTGCAAATGAAATCAAAGTCCAACATTGATTGCACTGCTCTCTGTTGCATGCCCCAAACGATGGCTTTAGTTTTCTTGCTGAAGAACTTACGTGTAGTTGCATTAACCACACTATCAAGAACATCACTGTTTTTATCACCATCTGCCGAGATAGGTGGTAGTTTAATCGATTGTTGTGGTGAGCCTAAACCTTTTTTTTTTTTTGTTTTGTATTTTATTTATTTATTTTTATTTTGTATGTTGTGATAGGTTTTTTTTTGTGATTTTACCATACAAATGAATGTTGTAATTTTGATATTTTTTTATTTTGCAGGCAGTAGTAAACGACAGAACAAATCGATTTATACGTTACGGAGGAGACATGGATGGACATGGTAACAAATCAAACAATCAATCAAAACGATAGGAACGAATATAACGGTATGGTATGAGAGGTTCCAGAGAATTTTTAAAATGGTACAACACAAAAATACACAGAACACATAATACAAAGTAAACGGAAAACAGGTGAAAGTGGTGGTTGATATACGGACATTGGTGAAAGGCGTATGTTGGTGATGGTGGTGAACGTGGCATTATTGTTCAAGCCATTTAAAAAGAGCAAAACAAGACAAATTACAAAAAGAAATTTAGAAAGCATAGTATAAAGGGAATTATTAGTAGTATAAATAAAAAAAATTGGATGATGGATTAAAAAATATTCAATTACATACATAAAACAAATAAAAGAACACACAAAAATTTGTTTTTTTTTTTTTTAATTTTAATTTTAATTTTTATATAAAATATATGAAATAGACGAGAGAGATTGAAATAAATGTTTAATTATATTTGTAGTCACTATAAAAGAGTATAACTTGAAAATGTAAACAAATATGTATGTATGATTGAAGGTGTAAAAAATAATAAGAAGTTGTAGAACAGGGGAAAAAAGTTTCAATATTTTATATATTTAAAATTAGTTTAAAATTTCTAAATGTTAGTCGTATCCGACGAAAAAATATTTAAATTGGTTCAAGAAATTTGTAATTTTTATTACTTGTTAATTATTACAAATGCTAAATTAAATTAATTCAAACGGCATTTTGAAATTAGAATTAATGCAAGTCATTAAAATTTGAATTTAAAATTTGTGAAAAAAACGTCATTCTTTTGTTTATTCTGGAAAGCGATTTATAAAAATTTTCACACAAGCACATACTTTTCAATGAAATTATGCCATTTTGTGGTAAGTTTACGATAATTTCACTTGTCATGTAATATTTTTCTGGGTAATTTATTAATATATAAAACTTTTCTCCATAATTTTTACAAAAAAAAAACTTAAAAAGTTATGTTTAAATTAAAAAAAAAAAACGTAAACAATTGTTTTCACTTACCATTGCCATTACTAGCGTCACCAGTTAGAGTTCTAAGTTCAGGTTGAGCATTTTGTCCGCCAGGCAATAAAAAGTTAGCTGTTGAAAATTCGGCACTTGCGGTTTGTGGAATTGGACGTTTTCCTAAAGCCATGCCGCAAATGGCAGTCATATGGGTTTCAGGACCAAACACATGCAAGGGAATACCCAATGAACTACCAAATTCGCGCATCTTGCGTAAACCCTCTTGATAATTGGGTCCAGCACGACGCACAAAAATGGACACATTATGTTCAACCAACTTTGGTTGGAATTCCCTGAGGGCAGTTATAATACCACGGAAAGTGGCTGCTACATTTGTAAAATTAGCAATACCACCACCAGTAATTAAAATCTTGCCCTCTGGATGTTTAGGTGATGAAGTCATAAGATTTAAAATAGTTTTCGCGTATTCATAAGTTTGTTGTTCAGATGGAGCACCACTGTATTCACCATAGTTAGCCAATTCAGAAGCACCACCCAAATCGCAAATTGTATCCGAATATATAACACTAGCTCCGCCACCAGCAACCATAGTCCAAATTCTACCATTACGATTAAGTATAGTTAACTGAAAATATATACAGAAAATATAATCAATAAACTTTCCCGTCTAGGATAAATAACTTGCTAAATATACTTTCAAAGAAGCACCACTTTTAGCATCTAAATCAGCAATATACGCTTCCTCGGGATAAGCATCACGTCCAAAAGGTGGTGGATAATCTATATCACCCCATTTAGGACGGCATATAAAGTCAGCGGTTGAGTCCAGCTTAGCCGCTAAATCTAGTATGTACATATTATCATCAGTTACCACTAAAGGATTGATTTCCAAATAGGTAAAATATAAATCAGCAAATGTCTTATACAAGGCCATGATAAACTTGGCAATACGCTCCTTTTTACCAACCGCTACTTGAGACAATAGCTTTGCATTTATGGCATCTAAAGTGACATCACTATTTACGGGTATATCCAATTTCAAAGCTTTGGCATCGACATCACCAATATCAACACCACCTTGATGATAGAATAGTATAGTATCGGCAGTACGATGGGAATAAATGCAAACATACATTTCTTCATCCTATAATTAAGTACATAAATATATGCATACATATGTACATATGCAATAAGATATTATAAGTAGATTGTGCAATAAAAATTTATAAAATTTCAAATGCTTACATCTGTATGTGGTACAAAAGGCTCAATGATAAAATTTCTTAATTTGCCTACTGCATTGCCAATGGCTTGATCTTTGTTCATACGTTCGCCAACCCATTCTTGGACTTGTTGGAAATTCTTTTTAACTCCAATCAAACCCAATTTACCACGCCGTTTAATGAGCTGATCCGGTTTTACAACTAAAGGCTATAATAAAAAAAGACATGTTTATTATAATTGTAAATAAAATGGATGTACTATGAAAGTATTTATTTTACTTTTTTTCATTCAATCCATTTGTAATATATTACAAATAATATGGTTAAATTAAATTACACCAATACCCCGGTTTGCGTCGCTAATTGGGACTGACAAAATGAGACGCAAACCGAAACGACGCAAACTGAAGCAGAATTTTCAAGTGTTTACGTATTTGATTTTCGTTTAGTCAATACAGGTTTTAAACATTTTAGCTTAGAAAAAGGGTTAATCATATATTTTCTATTATTTTTTGAATAACAGATTTTATTAAAATAAAAATATAACAATTGTGAAGACCACTGATGTAATTCGAAACTAATAACATGCAAACAACGCACACCTGCAAATTTGCTTTCTACTAAACGGGAAAACCCCTTTTTTTGCATTAACTTTGTAAAAACATTTTCATATCAACCACGCAAATCGAAGCATTTACGACGCAACTTCGAAGCCATGCGACGCAAACTGAAACAAAAACGACGCAACATTGAAATTCCAGAAACTTAAAAAAAGACGCAACTTCGAAGCGACGCAAACTGAAGCGACGCAAATCGGGGTATTGGTGTACATTATAATACAAATAATATTACACACTTTAAATTATATGTATATATAAAATTACAAATAAATGATATAAGAAACATTCTAACAATTACTGCTTAAAGAGGGCTTAGACTATCCAACAAGTCGAATGATTTGTCAAAAGCTTGCGTAAAAGAGTAGCGGTGTGAAAGTCTTACTCAAAAACACAAAACACATTTTATACCGGATTAAATTAATGCTTACATTAGTTGACTAAATCCTAAACTTGACTTTAATCTCAAACTCAAAAAGTGGCCCTTAAAGATAAAATCGTAATCGAAAGTCATGGCCAACTAGGAATATGTGACGAGTTTTACTTAAATAATATACAGTACATGTAATATAAATATAATAAAATTCATATAAAACTAAAATAAATACATAAATTGATTCTAATTATTAATTAAAATTTAAATATAATAATAAAAAAAATATTCCTTGACTCTAATTATTATTAATCAAATTCATATAATAAATAAATTAGCTAATTTACATTTCAAACTTCTAGCCGAAAAAAATGAACGAAGGTCCGTCCCTAGGTAAAACATTTGACTTCCGCGTCATTCATACGATAATAATTACAATAAATTATTTGGATTTTAAAGAAAACAAAAGAACAAATTTTCATAAAAGTCTGTACAGGATCAAAAAATGTCAGCAGATTTTTGTTGATGATAATTTCTAATCCATTACACATATCATCTGATTTATTAACGATGAGCAAGCATTTTAAACAAAAATATACATTCATACATACATGCATATGTATTCTCTTTATCATCAATATTTGCCCTTCATTCAACTTTTATTAACATTACAATGTTATAAGAAAAGAAACACGCATATTTAAATATATCTAAGTCAAGCAAAGCAACAAACTTCCGTAATTGAAAAACTGAAAAGTGGTAAAATATTGCAAGTAAATGTCAGGCTCTTGTATCTGTAAGAAAGAGGCCTATTTATAGATATATTTTCTGTTTTTGACATACAATGTACTTTTTTTCTAATTACTGTATTGTGCTTACTTTTTAAGATTTTACGACATGTAATTGGAAGAAAAAAAGAATACAAATTTAACAAAAAAAACCTTATTTAAATATTTAAAAACAGTATTTTTTTTTCATTCTCATAAACACCATAACCAGACGTGTTCGTTAAATTATAGTGGAAATAAAAATAAATTCTTTTTATCATCTATAGATCATCAGCTATACAATTTTATTTAGAAATTTGATAACAAAATATGTTCAATAGGTTTGTCCCTGAAAAATGAAATAATATTTTATGTACAGTAATGTTTAACGAAATAGAGCCACTTAATCTTCACAAGTTTTATTCAAACATAATTTTTTATATATATAAAGCAAAATAAGTATCGAAATTTTGTTTTTTTTTTTCTGATCTGTAATGAATATAATCCCGCCATATTTCCAATGAGATCAGTTTAATGGATATATGTATGTGTGTATGGAGTTGGCAGAGCCACTTGCAAAAACAATTCCATTTATATTTTTATTTACTTATTCAAGTAATGCAAGCCTTCACGGCCAAAATTACATATAACTTGGCAATAAGATCTAAGTGTAAGAAAGTATTTAAAGAAACAGATTACCATAAATAAAAAATTATATTATATATTGTACATATCTATGTGCACATGTAAAGTATAAAATATATACGCCCGCAAGCCAAAAAAAAAATGTTTTAACGCAGACTATATTTCAAAATTGAAAATAAAGACTTTAAGTCTTCTTCATCAATTTTGCATACAGTTGATATATTTTACAGGTTCCCAACCATACTCCTAGATTAAAAAATATTAATTTATCTTCAGAAAGTAAAAGAAAGACGACACAAAAATGGTTCAAATCAATTATTTTATCATATACATACATATCGTCAATGGAATTAAAGAACGCTGTAACTGACAAAAAATCGAAAATACGTTTTTTGCATCATTTTTATCAGAAAAAAATACGCGTCGATTGGTCCCGGTCCCAGGTTTCTACGATAAAAATAAATTTGTTCTACTTTCATACAAGTTTTTTGGCTGTGGTGAACATTTAAGGTTTTGTCAGTTACAGCGTTCATCAATTCCATCGACGATATGTATGTACGTTTTTTTTTTTTGGGTGTAACTAGTGCTTGAATCAAAAGGTAAGTTTAATAGTCTGTTAATAGCCTGTTGGTGTCGTCTTAAAACGCCTTAATTAAATTAGAAACTAAATTCTATTAAACATTTTGATTGCTATTGTTTGCAATGATTTCTAAATCAAAGCAGAAAATGACAAACATACGTGAAGGAATTGTACATCAGTCGAACTGAGCATGTTTTCGATTCCAGCTACGGAAGTCTTATCAGAGTTCTTTGTGTTCTGTATAAGTTAATGCAAATTATCAACTGTTTAACTCACACTTTTTATAGAAATCATATATTGGAATTATATTTTTTCTACATACTTTGTAATGAGTTAGTCGAAGAGGTACTGAACACATCACATTTCTATCATATTCTCCTTTTTTGTCATCTATTCTGGTTGAACAGAATTACAAGTGGTTTGTTATTGCTCTCTTTTTTCAGTATAGAAATAAACTATAGCATTCAAAATGGACAAAGATAAACTTTGCATTATGAATCTAAGTATATATACCTACATACATGTATAGAAAATAGTATGTATAAAAATAATAAAAAAAATAAATAAAAATTCTGTAATTAAATAAAACTCTTTAGTTTGTTTTCAAAATATTGATGGCTTGAAAAGTTGCCAGATTTAAATCTCATTGAGAACTTGTTGGAAATCTTTAAATAGATCCGCGAGAAAAGGAAAATATGTCAACAAATTTAAGCTTTGATTTTTCTTATTCGTATAAGTATGTATGCATATGATTTAGATAATAATTTCTATAATATTTTAGCATGAAAGATTTTAGCTCATGTTGTCATTTATATTTCTTTGAACACCACTGTATATATGCAAATATAAGCAATTAATTTATTACTTAATAATAGCTAATAAAGTTTAGAAGCACTCACATAATTCGTGGACACTGGTGGTCTTTATGCATATGTATGTTGATATGGCATGCACATGTTTATTGTACATATAAAAGTTTGTCATTATAAATCATAAAAATCACTATGAGTAAAAATGAAATTTTAAAGTAAAGCGTTAGTCAATAATATTGAATTGAAAAGTAAACAATACAATTAAATTTGATAAGGCGTGGCGTGTTATGGTTTGTCAATGTTGTAGAATATGGCGTGTCACAGTTTATTTTATAATAGCTATTAGTATGCCTAAACAAATACAAATATAGTTAATGGTCTCAGTTGATAATAGTTCAAACAAAAATTCCAGATGTTACCTACCAACCGGCTAAATATCACCTTGATTTGCTATTGAATAATAAACAATTTTACCGAGAGAGAAGCATACTTTATTACATACATATATTTTTTATATACAATCCATATACCAAATACAGTCAAACTTCACCATAGTGATCTTCTATACAATAAATTGCTCTCTATTATGAATTAATTTCAATCCTGTCAGCAATTGGAAGATTGCTTGCTCAGAAATCACCAAAATGAGTCATTTACGACTCCCTTAGGTGATCAAAAACTGATTAAATGTGCGGAATCATAAATTAATCGTGCAGACGTTCGAAATACGACTGCTTTTATAATTATTTTGCGTCGTATTTTATTGTTTTCTTCTGCATTTCGTTATAATGGGATTTATTTTATTTGAAAGAATAAGAGTTATGCAATTATTGTGATGTTGGTATAGTAGTTAGACGCTCGCACAGAAATTCAAACGACCGAGGTTCAATCCCAGCAAAGGGCAAAAATTATAAAATAAAATTTAAGGTATTTCTAAATTATAATTTTAAAAAATAAGAAGTCCATCTTTAAGAAACCGCTTTTTACATTCCAGTCTATTCCTCCAGAAACTTGTCACATCAATAAAAAGGCGCATAATATACATATTAAAAAAAGAATTCCTTCAGTTGAGCTTGATGAATTTATTTTTTTTTTTTTTTGCTTTTTTACATTTTTTAACCAAATTACAATATTTTTATTATTGTAAACATAATAAAAATATAAGTAAAACTCGTTTAGTGTGCGGAGTCACAAATGACTCGTTCAGGGGAGTCATAAATGACTCGTTCAGGGGAGTCGCGGCAAGGGTACATTTTTCTCCCGACAAAACATTCATTTTCGACTCATAAATGAGCTCATAAGTGACTATTTTAATCGCCCAGAGGAGTCAAAAAAGACTCATAATTGACCAAAAATGCTGACTGGGAATAACACAGCTTTTTTGTGCTAATGTTAGTATATTTTAATCTGCTTATTATTAATGGCTATAAAGTAAATTTTTCCTTATAAAGAAAAAATTTAGCGGATATAAATTTTATTCTTATGTCTTTTTATCACCATTTAATGAATTATTTTAAAAAATTTTCTGTTAGGCATACTGACAACTGTGTTTGGGTGCAATGCAATAGGACATAAGTAGGAAATTCCCAAAATAAGAACAAAAAATAAAAACAAAATGAACGTCCATACTGGAAAAAATTCTAACAGTAGTTGCTCGTCGCAATGTATTAACATTTCTCTTCAAAAAATCTTCCCATATCTGAACCATTAGCAAAACATTAATTTCTTCATAATAAAGTTTCTCTATAATGAAGTAATTTTCTGTTCCCATGCAGATTCATTATAGCGAAGTTTGACTATAGTAACAATTTACTAATTACACATACTATATGTTGTATAAAAGAAAATCGAGTGACATTGAATTCGAGTATTTTTTCAAAGACAAATAAAACGTAATTACACTATTTTAAAGTTGTGAAAATCAAAGAAATTATGCATTTTCCCATTAATCGCGCCAATAAAATAAAAATAAAAAACTTTGCCGCATTTTAAAACTGTCGCATTTGAAATTTCATTTGATTTCTAATTTACTAGTTTTCACTTAATAGAACATGGCCGATTATTGCATTCCTTTGTGCTTACTTTGTAATAATTTTAATTAAAAAACTTATAAAACAATTTACGTTTTGTCACATGATTACAACAAAACTTTAATGTAGTTTATATTCAAATAAAATACAAAAGAAAAAAAAAGGAAATTCTAAATTGAACTTTTTAAACCCTCTACTGCAACCTACCATTAGCTAAATTTAGGATGTTATGTATGTTATTATAAATATACTGTCGAAGAATATTCTATATCCAAGCAGAAATTAGTGCTTACCAGTAAGCTATTTTGTAAGGGAGAAATTGTGAACTATCACTTACTCGTGCTCATCAATAATGCATGATTTTTATATGAAATGAGCCGCTAAAATGCAATAGAAACGCAAATTTATTGCAACCAGTAAGCAAATATTATACAAAATCAAATCTTTGTAAGCTTTAAGGTATGAATAAACAATATAATGCTTCCATTATTGCTTACAGTTTTATTTATTGCTTCCAAATTTGAAAAATTTTCTACTGGGTACCGATATTATAGAGCATAAGAAACACTTTTTACACACGTTATTCAAAATTTTAATTAAAGCAAAATATAATTTATGTATTAATGAATAGAAAGTAGCAAAAAAAAAGAATAACAAATTTGTTGTTTACTACAGAAATTCTTAAGAAAGAAATTTCCGTTTGTTTACAAGGTTTGTTCAAAATTATTTGGATTTTTCTATTGATTTTTTTCTTTTTTGACAAACTTTTTATAAGTTATATAAAGGACTTTAGTATAAAATATTCCCGTGATATATGCATGTATGTAGGTGCATGCACATATTTATATCTAACAATGTATAAATAAAACTAACATGAAAAATTAATTAAACCAAAGTCAAGTTCATGCTATATATACAGTGATGTGCAAAAAAATAGAGCCAGATAACATCTAATACTCTTACCGCTTATAAATCCATTATACAAGAAAGTACGCACAAAAGAGTTGTTGCATTCTTTTAACACATCACTTACAAATATAATCCAGTTATGTTTCAAATAATTTTAGCGCCATTATTCTTTATTTTATCAATTGTATAAAATTGGATGCGAAAGCAGGTGTGCAAAAAAATAGAGCCAGTTTTGAAAAATAATAAATTCTTATAAATTACAAGCCGTTTTTTTTAGAAATGTATTAAAAGATAAGTTTAGTGTTTCCTAAATACAATTGGAACGGAATCTGACAAAATTTTAAAATAGTAGAATTCACAATGGGCAGAGGTAAGCACTGTTCCTTGAGTGCCGGGAGACAATAAAAAAGCTTCACAATAATGGAAAAACTTATAGAGAAATTTCCGAAATAATTGGATGCTCTAAGAAAATGGAGGAAAATGCCGTCAAATATAAAAATAAAGCTGAAAATAGAGGAACACCGTCCAAATTGACACCTCATGACGAACGGAAAATTTTGCGTCATCTCAACAAAGACCCTTTTGTCACCTCTTTTACCCTTAAAAAAGAATATAGTCTAGATGTTTCTACTTCAACCATAAGAATACTTCTTATTAGATATAATTTGAAGGCTATAAGTAGTAGAAAGGTCCCATATCTGACTAAAAACCATCTAAAGAAAAGATTAGAAATTGCCTAAAATCATGTAGATTGGCCTGCAAGCAAATGGCGAAATATTTTGTGGTCAGACGAAACAAAGGTAAACTTGTTTAATTCTGATTGAAGCCACCTTTCGGTACGAAGGCCCCCCAATACCGAATTACGTCCGCAATACACCACAAAAACCATTAAACATTGAGGTGGAAACATAATGGTATGGGACTGCTTCTCTTATTATGGTACAGGACCTCTATTTCTTATTGAGGGCAGAATGGATGCAACTTATTATACCCATATCCTTAATGACACCATGAAGTCTTATGCTCAATGGGAAATTGCCGCTTCGATGGATGTTTCAACAAAACAACGACCCGAAACACACATCGAAGTGGGCAAAAGACTGGTTTGAGGACAATAACGTCCAGGTTTTAAGCTCGCCGGCACAGTCGCCAGACTTAAATCCTATTGAGAACCCTTAGTAAATTATAAAAATGGGTCTCCGAGGAAAAAATCCATCCAATAAAGATGAACTTTGGGATTTAATTAAAGATGTGTGAAAGAATATTCCTATAGAAATCTGTCAAAAGCTTGTCGACTCAATGCCAAAGCGTTGCTCAGACGTTATTAAAAATGTGGGCCTTTCTACGAAGTACTAAAGTAAGGAAACAATAATTAATGAGAATGAGACCAATCAGTAAATAAAAAAACTTTATTTTAGGTAACTAAATTCTGTGGCTCTATTTTTATGCACAGGCAGGATCTGACGTTTTGTAAGAATTTTATGAATATAAATATATTTAAGTTTTGGATTTTCTTATACCCATTATTTTTGCGTCATTTATTTTATTACTAAAGCGAAATAAAAGAAAATGAATTAATTATCAAGATTTTTGTACATAATTTTTTGCTTGAAAAGTGTTAGATCAAGGTGGCTCTATTTTTTTGCACACCACTGTACATACATATATTATGACTAATAGGTTAGGTTTTTTTAGTTAAACATATAAAGAAATAATATATAAATATTTCTAACTTATATAAAAGGTTTTAATTAAATTTTAAAAATAACTCTTACCGTATTTAATAACCAGGGATGCTCCTCGGCCAATTTAAGCCAATCGGTTTTCATATTCACTGTGGCAAAACGACATGATTGTACACCGGCACCGTTTGCATTTAAATGGCGGTTTAAAATATCCTTGCCTGTAGCTTCGGAAATAGCTTTCGCTGACATTTTCGTTTCTTATTTAGAAGTTTATTTTTAAACTTTATAGAAGTTTATATAATTAACTGATTTTAATGTTAAAGCTGTAAGTAAGCAAAAAAAAAACGAAACACTTAAATACAATTGATTTTTTTAAGTTTTCAATATTTTTTTCTTCACAAATTAAACCAAATCAGTGCAACTGTGAATTTCTCTTTTTAACACTAACAAAATGTTAAACCAAACGGTAGTAGTCATAAACAATAATACTACAAATCACGTACAAGCATAGGAAACTTGTGTATAAGTATTTAAAACCTGTTAAGAAAATTGTATAACAATATCTCCAAACAAAACTCACACGATTTGTAAGCATTCAAAAAGCGCGTATTTTAGTTAGTTGAAACACGAATTTTTTCTTTCTTTTCTTTTATATTAATAAATATCTAAAAAAAGGCACAAAACAAAATAAAAACTGTGCAAAGTTTAAAATTGTTTCTTTTCTAAACCAAAGTTCAAACACAATGTGATGAGCGTACAACCAATTAACCGATGGTATTTTCTATGCAGGTGTTTTCGATCTACACCTTAGACGAGTTAAATGAAACTAAACTATATTCTCGTATTTACAAACGCATTATAATCGTGAAAATAAACAGTGAAGGCTACTTCGACTGAGACCTTTTTCTGAATGACATACATTAGCAATGTTCTCTTATTTCTTTTTTTTTAAGACACGAAGTTTGTTATTACTTCTCTGAGACAGGTTTTTAATTAACTTTGAGTAAGGTATGTATGTATGTATGTACGTATATTTACATGTACATAACTTATTAAAAGATAAGAGTAAAAATGTTTTTTTTTTATTTTTTTATAAAAAAGAAAAAATTAATTTAAGTTATTTAAACTCGAAGATTTATTTATATAAAAAATTATGTATTTAAATTGTGTGATTAAAAAAAATGAAATGATGTAGATATGCATACATATATGTATGTATGTACATGTATAGAGTTATATAGTTATAAAATTGTATTACTTTGGCAACACTTTATATCAAATAAAATTTTTAGTATAGTAATTTACAATTATTTTATAATCGTACGATATTATTTTTTACATGTATGTATGTATGTATGTATATCAATTCCATTTCAGGAACTATAAAGTATTCTTAAAAAATCTGTGTTATTTGCTCTTATTGATCATTAACAGCTTCTCTTTGCAGTTATAGTGCATTTTTTTCTCAATAATTTAATTTTTAGAAAATAAGAGGGTATGCCTATAATATGCTGATTAACATAGATATATAGAAAAAGTATTTAATAATTTAGAGGCAAATCTATAGTATAAAACGAGCCAATAATATTGGATTTTTCATCGGATGATGTTACTAACTTGTACTAAGTTTTACTCATCCACACATACACATACATATATATGTATATCTACACATACTATATGTACATATGTATATACAATAATATACAATTATTAAAGAGACAACCGGTGAAATTGTTGATTTCTTTTAAAATGATGTTAAATAAAGATTTTTTGTATATGTTCCACGTAAATATACAGTTACTCTCAAAAATATTTTGCGTTTGTTTTTAAAAAAGAAATTATTTTTTTTTAATTTAATTTTTTTTTAATAGATATGTACTTATTTTAATTGAATATTCAAAAAAGAAACTAAACTAATATTTATCTTGCTGCGCAAAAGTAGTACTAAAAGCACATTTTTAGTACTTCGCATGGTATCAATTTCGTAACTAATAATACCTACAAATAAATTAAGCCTTCCTCAATGAAACTTTTGAAGAAATTTTTTAATGGACTAGACCTGAAACCTATTTACATAGATATTAAACCTATTTTTTACCAATAACATGTAAATTTCCTTTTAAAATGGTTCAGTAAGATGTTTGTCTATAATGCTATCGATAAACATCAACTTTCCTACCCCTTGCTCCGACAAACTGCTCCAAACCATTTGATAAGCACCAAATTGTTCGACTGTTGGTCTATATTTTTTATATTCTACGATTCATTTGGCTAAGCATCACGATACCTCGAACATCTGGCCCAAAAGTCTTGAATTTGTTTTCATCAGTAAAACCGTTTTTATCTATTAACCTTGTAAATGTACGTAATACAAACTCGTATCTGTGGTAAAACTATACGCATACATAGTTTAACTTAACAACACACCCAAACACTATTTATTTTAGACAAAACCCTTAACATGTCAATACACGTTATTAACACGCGAAATGAGTATTTTCGCGGTTTTCTTTAACAATTTGTTTCTAATTTTTAAGGTGCACAAAAAAAAGGAATCAACAATTCAACATCAATCAAGAAGCAAACACTTTTGTGAAATAGAAGTTTCGTAGTTTATAAAAGAAAATGACAATAAAAGTATTGTAAAGGAATTTAAAATTTTGTAATTATAATTAAATTTCGTATGAAACAAAATTTAATATCTAATATAATTTTCATATTATTATTACATTTTCGAATTAAATTCGAATATTTTAATGGATCTTTATTATACTTATTGTATGAAATTTAATAGCCTAAGATCCTAATACTGGTATTCTTATGAGAATTAACATCTGTTAAGGAATATGTACAAACACTAGCAGAACTGAACTAGTTTTCGACGACGGTCTCATCAGAGTTTTTTGTGCTATACATATTCATATTTTTATATTTCTATTTAAAGCACAATCTATTGGAAATAGATTATGTGAATTATATTTGAATGTTATTTTCACCAGTATTTTTTCATAGGATCTTAGGCTATTAAATTTCATACAATTATTATTAAACATAAAAGCAAAATATTTTTGTGAGTAACTGTACATATGTTTGTTTATAACATGATATGTATATACGACACTGATTTCAAACAATGCGTCGTATAACCGAAAATAAAAATTTGTTTTTTTTTGTAATAAAATATTTGACTATTGTATTATCATGCGATATACACCTATGGTAAATATAATAAGAACACTAATATGTTTCAACTTTAACATAAAAAAGTACATACTTAGAATCTTAAAACATACAAAATCCGCGTCTACCAATCTATCATTTTTTTAATAGCAAAATATGTAAGTAGAACCGTACTGTTAGACAAAACACAACAGCGTAATTAATATGTGTCAATTGTTTGCATTAAATAACCCCCTGTTTTTAAGTTTTTTCACAAGCCTTCTGTCTTCTGGCGTATAGATTGTATTTTTATCAATCTATTTATCCACTTCTATTTTGATTTAATTTCAACGAATTATAAAATAAAATAAAAAACCGGTTCCAAAATAATAAAATTATACCTTTAAGAAAATGATAGTGTAATGTAGTAGAGGAAATTTTATTCACGTAATATTTTAAGTACAACAATTTATAATTAAATTAATCAAGAGGTTACAAGTTGATATAAATTGTTGTAGTTAAAATATAAGAAAATAGTACAAAATAGAAATTATATTTAGTTATTGGCCAAGCAAGTAAACGAAACTTGTAAACCAAATTGAATTCAGATAAAATTAAATTTTAACAAATTTTGAAAAAGCAATTGTATGCATGTATCTATAATATATTTATCTAAAAAAAAAACGAAATTAAATTAATAAAAGGTTTTCAAGCACATAACAAGATAGATAACATAACTTATAAAATCTTATTTTACTTAACAGTAACAACAATACTGCCTACGTGATTTTTATTTGAATGTCAACCTGAGCAATTTGCAGCTAAACATTGATATCAAATCTTTATGAACATTGTACATAGAAGTATACTTTTAGTTCTATAATTATTATCAGCTAACACCTTAGAGATTATTTTTTCCAACTTTAAATCTCTTCATCGGAATTTTCACAGCCAAATCAGGAGATTGCGAACTGTATAAAAATGTATATTTTTACTCTACGAATATTATTATTTTTAAATAATATGGATTTAACCGAGTATAATTTAAACTGTAACTTTCGGAATAAAGCCAAGTCCGATTTGGTTTTAGAAAATTTTTCTGCTTTGCAAAACCAATAGCTAGGGCGAGTAACTACATACATATATAATGGAAGATCATATGGTTGCCGTAAAGGTAACATTTGCATTGAAATTTTGTAAATCTACATATCTATATAAGTACATATTTTTTAATTAATATCCCACTTTTCCCATATAAATCCAATTGTAAAAATAGGAAAGGGAAAAAAACTTCCGAGGAATTATTATTTAGAATTGGGCTGTCTTTTATTTAATTTTCGTTATAAAACCAAAACAATCTGTCAGTTGTTACGTTTTTTACACAAAAAAATAACATATACTTTATATGAACGCAAATTTGCTTCACGTTAATATTTATATGTACGTCTGTTGGAGGCAATTCGTGTTCTATGAATAGGCTGTTTTCATGGGTTTTATGTAAATTTTGCTGATAATATAATGAAGATTCATTTATTGTAAGTAGGGATGATGATCGGAATTCCCAAAATCCCGAACCCCGGGATTTTTTAATTTCAATCCCGCTCGTCATCCCTAGTTGTAAGGTTTCCGACGCATTTGTTTTTCAATTTTCTATCTTTTAAATCAAAGCTGATATTTATTAAAATACATTCCAAAATAATATCCATAACAAGCCAAATTCATTTAAAATCCCATATACATAGTAGCTGTGCAACCATAAAATGAACACGTCATAAGAGAACATGCAAAATGTATTACACACACATGCAAACATAGGTCGCCTACAATAGGTAAAAAGAAAAACAACAATGGAAAACAGAAAAATATTCCGAAAACATTTTTGTACCAGTGAAAGTTATCTTTGACCTTAAAATTGTATTAAAAAAATTAACATAAACTAATGAATTTAAATAAATACATTTACTTGTCTTTTTTTTTTCGTTCAAATATATAAAATGGTTTTACACATCAAAATTATCTCAATAGTTTTCCTAATAGGAAATACATTTTTTGAGTAAAATAAAATCAATAAATGCGTAGGCACCACGATTTAATAGAATTGATAAAAAAATTTAAGACAACAATTCATGTTATTTTCAACACAAACACACAATTCAATTGTTTCTTTAAGTATAATTCAATACATAAAATCAATTTCAACAAAATTTATTGTATTTCAATTATCCTAATATAATACATAGCACTATTTTATTAAAAATGTACATACACCAATTTAGTTAAAGTTTTATACTGACTTTTATTAATGACTTTAGGCTATTCTGTTTTTGGAATTTATTATTTATATACAATTATAAAAACACCGCTTGTTTCACTATCCAAGAAAAATAAATTTACTATGTCCACTTTTTTTTTTTTGCAAAATTGTCACACAACGAAAGAAAGTTAAAAATGGAACTATGAAGAATAATCGGTTATCTCATAAATTGCCAGAGTTAAATGTAATTTATAATATTGCCAATATGAAAATAGTATAGTGGGAAATTTACATTTTGACTTATCCATATGTCAAACGCGAGTTGTTAGCATGGAAAACAAGAGGTATGAATTCTGTTTTTGTACTTCTCTGCTTTTATATCTCTTATAGCTGTTTAGCCATTAAAAGCCTTAGCAAGATCGGAAATAAATTTGTTTTCGACTCCAGCTATGGTATTCTTCTTCAGTTATTTTCTACTTAATTGGGAAATCATTTAGAAAATAATATAAGCCCAATAATAATATTTAAATTTTATCTAATCAGGTCATTTAATGATGAAACAGAAGTTAATTTATAAAAATGTTGAACAATATTATTGTGTTTCGAACACGGGTTTCCAGATGATTCCTTAAATTTTTTTATATACTACTCAATAAAAGTAGTTCAATACTCAGGGGTAAATCCTTACTTACGCAATGCATTGTATGGGAATTTAAAGATAGTTTTTTTATACATACATAGGTATTATATCATGCGCCTATTAGTTTTTTTGATGAGACAAGTTGTTGTCAATTTGGCCACTTAAAGGCCAGTGTTATACCTTCACCCTTGAATGTTCAACAGCAATTGCTTCATGTGTCGATGTATGTTGAATATGACTGATGAACGTTATCTTCCCAGAACGTGGCGCTATACTCCTGTTCATTTATTCTGTTGGTGGAATAGATTGTTGCTTATAGCACGGTAAATAAGCTTCTTTAATCAGGAATTAATTACTATTTGCAAAAAAAATTTACTATGAAGGCTTTTTTGGATTGGTACCAAACAAATAAAAAATTAAGTAATATTAATGCTTGAGCAACACCCATTTTATATGACATTATACATTTTTAATTGTTTTCAATGGAGATAAATGAGTTATAAAATATAAAGAAAAAAAGCTAAAATTTCGTGCTTCGATATTTTGACTTCCTAATACCTATAGAAATTGACAGCACTCTTTTCTATTGGAAGTAATATCAATGCTGCCATACTTCTGATTTATTTAAGAACATATTTCTTTGTTGTTGTTGCAAATAGCTTGTTTACTTTTCAATTCATATCATTTTTTTATTATTACTAAATTATCTCACACTCTTATCAGTAATCTTATAAAACTAGACAAGTAGCTCTTAGAATCCGTGCTTAAAATGTCGTCGATTTATGATAACTTGCCCTTGGTATGTACATACATAGAATTCTCAAGAGAAATGTGTATTTAATCCACTTTATAATTTTATTAAAAAGGAACATCCTCGTAAATTGATACCGGCATTGTGTGAACAATTTTATCATTTAGGTTGGGTTACAGGAACTGGTGGTGGCATATCCATTAAGCTAAAGTAAGCCACTTTATATAATATTTTACTATATTTAAATCTTTCACGGTTAGTTAATATTGACCGAAATGGAAGTGGATTATTAAACAATTACAAGTGTCTTATTTTGTTGCAGAGCTTATCTTTGAACAAATTTAATTTTCTCTCTCAAACAAAATTTCTATAAATAAATTGTATTTTTAGCCATGAAATATATATTGCACCAAGTGGTGTACAGAAAGAACGTATATTACCCGAAGATTTATTCGTACAAGACGAAGAGGGCAAAGACATACAATTACCACCAGATTACAAGCAGTAAGTATAATAAATATGTACAAGATAGAATAGGTTTTAACTAAATGTTAACTAAAGTTTATCAAAGAGTCAGTGTACGCCCCTTTTTATGCTGGCCTATCGGCATCGTAATGCTGGAGCAGTAATACATACTCATTCCCAACACGCCGTTATGGCTACTTTGCTATGGCCAGGTGATGAATTCTGTTGTACGCATTTAGAAATGATAAAGGGTGTATTTGATGATGAATTGAAACGATATTTGCGTTATGACGAAAAATTGATCGTACCCATTATAGAAAATACACCATTTGAAAAAGATTTGGCTGAATCTATGTACGCTGCTATGATGAAATATCCTGGATGTTCAGCTGTTTTAGTGAGACGTCATGGAGTCTATGTCTGGGGTGCTACTTGGGAAAAAGCAAAAACAATGTAAGTTTTTCTTTGGCAATTATTAATGTTATATATATTTTAAAATGATTTTATTTTAGGGCCGAATGTTATGATTACTTGTTTTCTATAGCTGTAGAAATGAAAAAATGCGGTTTAAATCCTGAGAAATTTCCTTAAGAGATTTAATAGCTATTGTTATCCGTTATTTGTATATGTATTAGCATAAAATACAGAATCTTTGTTTATTAAAAACTTTTCAAAAACAAAACTCTAAAATAAGTATAAATTTGTATAACGTGAAAAATTAAAAAAAAAACCTTTGCCATATTATTTGCTAATGACTTAGATATCTTAAGATTAACAGGAATCTGATGAATTTTATACAAAG
Source organism: Metopia argyrocephala (assembly GCA_963576795.1). NCBI lineage: Eukaryota > Metazoa > Arthropoda > Insecta > Diptera > Sarcophagidae > Metopia > Metopia argyrocephala. Next base: position 202,955,553 of record OY756208.1, on the reverse strand, counting down.
CCTTCAGTATAATTTCAGAAACTTTAACTCCTCAACAGTTACATGAGGAGAAAATCATTAAACTAAACCACATTTAAAATTATATAAAGCTCTCATCTCATGCGACGCATCTTGCGTTCTAACTTGCGTTGTTTTTTTTCATTGACTTCAGGTTCATCTTGTGAATTTTTTTGATCCATCCAGGGTTTAATAATGCTTCCCCACAACATCCACAGAGCTCTAAGAGGTGCCAAGAAAAGTAAATACCAAAAGTAATTGGAGATCAAAACTAAAAGCATAGTGCCCGAGGTTAGTATAATTAAATCCTTAACATTTCTGTAATTAAAAAAAAAATGAACGTCCAGATTCAGTTAATATAAAGCTAAGTTTAAGGCTTACTCGGCAATACCGCCTTCCATATTCAAGTCGTTTCCAGAATCAATAAGAGCACCAGTTTCAGAATATGTTGGTCTCGACATAAAAGCCATAAACTGATAGGCAGCTACCAATATTAACAATGCCAAAATGCTCATGATCTTAAAAAGGCCTTCATAATAAATAAAACCACTCAAAAAATATAAGTCTACTTACCACTGTCAACTTGCCTATTTCGAAAAAGATAAAATTGAGTAAAAGCGACGCTACTGCACTTCCCAAAGCCATGTTACGATAGAAATTTAAGGTGCCTCTGTTTTCATCAACAATTTGTTTGGCACCTTTTGTGCCTTGTTTACCTTTTTGTTGGGGCTATTAAGAATTTTATATAAATAATGTTATTTAATATTCAAGATCTACAAAACTTACCGCCATTTTAATTAACAATTTTTATAAACTTTGTGGTAGTTTATTTGGAATTCAACAAAAAAAAAATACTTTCTATTTTTTGCCAAGGGTTTCCTAATTTGACGTTTATTTACGAATAAATGTAGACACGTCACTGTCAAAATAAAAACACGAAAGTAAATGTCAAATTAAAAATGTCGGCAACAGGAATGTTCTACTAAAAAATGTGGCATCTTTGTGTTAAGCACAGTGTACATACTAGGCAAAGAAATGTTAATGTATATAAATTTTAATTATAAATAATAATTAAACTTGTCTCTTAAATCTGTCAAAATTTGAATTTTCCTAATCCATTACAGCATAACGTCCGATAAATCGGACACAAGAAAATTACAAACATTTCCTATTAGAAATAACATTTTTGGACAATTTTTGCTTTTAAGCAAAACATCAGTTAATTGGCCTTATTCCAGTTGGCGACGTCGTTGTCGCCTGACGACATTTTTGTACCAGAATAAAGAAAAAATGATTCTCTTGCCTTTAATCTATTACAAAAATGTCATCACACGACCACGACGTCGCTAATTGAAATACGATCAAATATTTTATGTTGGAAATACCGTTTGTACTAAATAAAGCACACGTGGCACTTCTAATTTGATATTCTTAAAAAAATAACTTAACTTAAAACTTAAATTTTTATGCAGTAATGGGATAAACGAAAATATTTTTCATTTATCCGAAGTTCTTTTAAAGGAAAATTTCGCTTATAAGAAAAACAAATGCTGTTTTTTACATTTTCTTATAACTGAATTCGACTGCATTTTAGTACGGCTTATTTTTAAGTCCCATTGTTGTATTTTTTTGTGATAATGAAAAATATAAAACTTATATACTTACAGCCTGTTTTTAGAACACGAATGGTTTTCGACATTCGTCTTTTTATATGTGAAACAACAACAAAAACACTCAAATTTGTTAGTGTTTCTCATATAAAAAGGCGAACATCAAAAAGCATTCGTGTTCTAAAAACAGGCTGTTAATTAAATTATTATAAGCATTTGTACTTTTGTTGTCAACTGTATATAAGGCAATAGTCTGGCAACACCAGTGCAGTTTATCTATGTAATGTTTTCATTTTGAGTGCAACGAAATATATTTTTTATTTGTTTATCGTTTTGTACCTTGTACCTTTGGTAATTTAAAAACAAATATTTTTAAAGTAATACCGCTAATAAGCATTCCCTAACAGATAAATAAAGCACTGGGAAATAGTAAAAATATAAGTAACTTCGATGGATATGGACAAATGGATAAAACTCAACAGTCAGGCGGCTGGAAGGGACAAAATTGCCCGGTATATAAGCATAACAAATATATGCGTTGTCTTTTCCATACTAAAATGATATTTTATATTTTTTTATGAAATTTTTATAGTTTAATACAATATGCATCACGAGCTTTATGGGATTCTTTAGAGTCCGCTGACATGCGCCCTGGTCTGGTTGAAGACTTTAAATCCTTAGAGTATATTTTAAGTACATTCCGTAAATGTGAGTATATATTTTAATTTTTTATTTAATTAAAAAATATTTGTTAAATTTTTTAACCATTAACAGTGCTACGTTTTGGTAAATGCATAGATGTTTTCTATGCAAGTTTACGCACTATTCATTATCCTGATTTGGCCATACGTGTTACCTTGACAATGAGTAAACTATCACAGGCCTTATTTCTATTTGCCGACCATTTTCTATGGCTTGCACGTACGGGTCTATTTAAAAGTGTTGAAGCCAAAAAATGGGGAAAGTATGCTAATAAATATTGGTTACTATCTATTATTATGAATTTATGTCGTGATGTTTACGAAATCTTTCGTTTAATGGACTTACACAAAGCCAGTGTTAAGAGTGGCATATCACGTTCAGTTCCTGTGCGCATTAATTCTTCAAAAGACTTTTCTCGTTTAGCCTTACAATCGTATATTTTAGTCTTGGGCCACAAAGATGTAGTTGTTGATACTGTTAAAAATGTTTGTGATTTTTTCATTCCTTTGACCGCATTGGGTTACACTAAGTTGACGCCTCGTACAATTGGTATTTTGGGAACTATTTCCTCAATAGCTGGTTTAATAGCTTTGTTGGAGCCAACAGCTAAACTAACACCGGCTTAGTCCTTTTAAAAGAACACATAAAGTTTAGCCGCTTTAATTTAAATATTAATGTTAAAAAGAAAATTTATTTTTAGATATAAAAGTTTAAATTATAAATAAACTACGATTTTGTATGTTATGTGAAATTATTAGCTTTTTTTTAATTTTCATAAAATGAATCTGGATTGTGAAAGTAATTTAACATGTTCCATAAATAGATCCAATAAAAAATGTATATAGTCTCTGTGGTGCGCCAAGAGCTTTGTACAATTTGTTTAAGATTTTTATGTAAAATTTATTCTTTTGTTCAATCTGATTACCTAAAAAGGGCCCATACACGACAATTGTATGCATGCGTAATCAAATGTTTGTGCCACCGGTTGGGTTCTGTATGAGTTTTTGTGTGATTGATATTTTGCAGATGGTGTAGTTTTGCCATTGTGGTTGTGAAATTAACACAATTGAGAGAAGTTTTTACAGAATTACTCTTCATAAAAAATTTAATTTGTTTGAAAATTGCAATTTTGTGCATAAAGAAAATTATTTGTTTGAAATCTGTAATAATAATGTGAAAAATAATATGAACTTGAAAAAAAAGTACCTATTCACTATTTATTACGACCCTTCCTTCAAATTTTTTTTAAAGAAATAAATATTCTGCCAGTTGATTGATGTTATGTGGTATGAGCTTGATTTTTTCATTACTTGATTTTGAGTACATTCCGTTGTCGTGTATGGGCCCCTTAACACATTAAGTGCCATCGCTACACGTTTTTGTGCGACACCTAATCCTAATCCTGGGGTGCCACGTCGTACGAAAACGTGTGACAGGCATTGTCTGGCCTTAGATATTGTCGTGCGTTTCTGTTTGACTCTACAGGGTTTTTTTAATGTGTTTCTAGTACCCTAATGTTTGCCTTAAATTTTGGTCCAAGTTTCATAGAGATATCTTAATTTTTGCAGTTTTTATGATAAAAACTCGGAGGTTCTTTTTAATTTTGAAAATTTATTGGAATTCATTCGATATTTCGGAAAAAAACTATAAAAAAGATACAAAACTATTAAAATTAGGATATGATAATTTCAATTCACATTTTTTAGATGTGCATATTTTGGAAAGAATCAATGCACAATTGGGGAGTGTTGGGACATTGCGGACAGTACGTACTGTCCTTTTGATATTCTTTCTTGCTTCCTTTCGATTAAATTTTCTTTTTTCTTCAGCGTAGCATAAAACGCAAGAACGTCGGATGGTTTTGTTATTTATAAATTTATAAAATAAAATTTATAAATGTAAAGAAAAATGCGTAAAAAGAAAAAAAAAAAAAAAAAAAATTAAGAAATAGCAAAAAAATCGCGTCGCACATTTTCGTACGACAGTGATTTTTACGATTGCAATTCCGTCGTGCAGTGCCATGTCGTACGGAAACGTGCGACATAAAAAAACCGTTATAAAATCCAAAATAAACCACAAAATCATCCGGGATTGGCGCAGAACTGAATATTTTCTACTTTTACACAAGTTTATAGAAAAAATGTGTTTGGCACCCGGGGAAGGTTTTCGTCAAAACCCCTTGGCACTCAATGTGTTAACAGAAATTTCCGTTAAAACTCAGGGTTTACAGCTTGTACAAAATTAGTCGTAAAAAGAAGAGATTTGTTAAATGATTTTGAACTGAAGAAGAATGAAAATAATGTTTCACTTTTAAAAGTAGAAAACAAGATTTTATTAGATTTGATTGGTTTGAACTTAGATTAAGCAATTTCTTAAACCGTTTTTTTATTATGTATGGCAGCCTATAATAATGTACAACTCTGTTCAGTTAATCATAAAACAGCTGTTGAATGAAAAATAATTTGTTTTGATTAGAGTAAAAGTTTGTTAATATAAAACAAATTTATTCAAGTCAAATAAGTTTTTATAATTAAATTATTCGTAGTAATTGCACAAAAACGATAGTCATGTACGCCCCAATGCAGGGTATTTCAAATTTAGATCCACACAATCGTTGTTGTGCTGGACGCGCCTGGTGTGTGAAAGATATTTGCGGTATATTTTGTGCGGTGCTAACATGGCTCCTGATACTTTTTGCCGAATTTGTTGTTATGCGTGTTATACTACTGCCCAGTCCACATCCAGTTTTTAGTACAGTGAATACCATAATTTTCCAAATATTGGCATTTTTAGCATTTGCATCACACATACGTACAATGTTATCTGATCCGGTAAGTTATTGAATTACAATAGAGAAGGTCAAACTGATAAGTATATTGTGCGTTTGTTGATAGATAATTGTTTGTATTTCTAGGGCGCTGTTCCGCGTGGTAATGCTACAAAAGAGATGATTGAGCAAATGGGTTATAGGGAGGGTCAAATGATATTCAAGTGCCCTAAATGCTGCAGTATAAAGCCTGAAAGAGCTCATCATTGTTCAGTGTGTCAACGTTGTATACGTAAAATGGATCATCATTGTCCATGGGTGAATAATTGTGTGGGCGAAAATAATCAAAAATACTTTGTTCTTTTCACAGTAAGTAAACAATATTTTTATTTACTTATTTTTTTAATTTAAATTTCGTTTAAAAATGATGCAAAAGTCTGAGATTTAAAATATGTATATGTATATCTCTTTGTTGGATACACATTTCTTTAATAGAATAGAATAGAACTAAGAAAAGTAGCAAGTACATTTATTTAAACTTCGTTGGTTCCGAAAACCAACTATAATAATCATAAATATCAATTTTATATTAGTGTATAGTAATCATTCTTTATTGCATATTTGCTTTTAAGTTTTATAGGTATAGTATACCTAGCACAGCTGCTATGCTACGTTTCCAAGAATTTCAAAGACATTTACAAAGAAGAGTGAATACCACCGCTACAATGTAGTTAGTAAAGAACGTTGAAAATTTTCCCCTTATATTGAAATGCATGCTTGAATTTTGAATATTTGTCGTATACAATAAAATAGATTACCTATAGTAATATAAATAAATACAACTTGCATATATTTATTTATTTTGAAAGGAATATGATAAGCCCATTAGACCAAAAACGAAATGCATATTACTCGTATATAGCTGAATAATAATTAAAATTCATAAATATGTATGCATATACACAAAAATATATAAAAATATTTTAATTCTGCAGTCGAAAGAAAGTGAGATACTAATAAAAAAAAAATGCAAACAAGCAACAATTGTAATAAAAGTAATAGTAGTAAATGAATATATCTAGATCCCTCTTATTTCTTCGCATTATGTGCTTGACGTACTTTTGCATAGTGCTATATAGGTTCTCGCATTTAGGAATCTAGGGCCGTTCATCTACCGGTGTTCACATATTTTGCCATCGCTGTATTGAATAATAATAGTATCTAATAGTAATGAGAGTTCTAATAGTGTGCATTTTATTAAGAAAAAAATGACAATTTTTGTTTAAATTAAAATTTGATTCATATTGAAGAAAAATTTCTCAAAATTGATAAGATTTGAGAGATATTAAAAAAACAATTCAGTTATTGATGATTTCCAACGTATTTTTTACCCTCCTTTAGTTTTATATAGCATCTATCTCAGTGCATGCCATATTTTTGGTGTTAACTTCCTTTGCCGAATGTGTGCGTAATGAGTGGCGTCAGTGTTCACCTTACTCACCTCCAGCTACTATATTTCTTTTACTATTTCTTACTTTTGAGGCTTTAATGTTTGCCATATTTACCATTATTATGTTGGCTACTCAGCTTACTGCTATTCTAAATGATCAAACGGTAAGTAAATATTTTTTATTAAAGAATATTTTTTAAATTTTCCGTTTTTTTTTCTTCGTTTGTTTTTAGGGAATTGAACAATTAAAAAAGGAGGAGGCCAGATGGGCAAAAAAGTCTCGTCTCAAATCAATACAATCAGTTTTTGGACGTTTTTCATTGGCGTGGTTTTCACCATTTACCAAACCATCGGGCAAATCTAGATTTAGTTCTCATTTTTATTCAGTTTAAAAAAAAGTACCTTGAAAAATACTTAAGGTAAAGTTAAACTGTAGATAACTTAATACATTCATCATTTTAAAAATTCGAGGTTTTTTTTAGTACTGGTTTTGTTTTTATATTATTTATAAGTGATACTAGTAGTTCAATGTGCAATAAAATACATATATACATTTGGTTGGTATTTAAAAGAAAGAATTTTTGGTTTCGTAAATAACATACACACTTATTTTTATATAACCGAATGATTGATGATCTAAATAATTTGTCTCTTACTAAAAACACCTTTAATTTTCTGCCACAAAATTAATTAGATTTTTTTAATATCAGCCCAATATATACCAGCTGTTTAATTTATTTCATAAATGAAAAATCTTGTCTACCAACTTATAGAATTATAAACAAATATTATAATTATATGAAAATGTATTATAATTGAACAAATTAGGATATTAAAATGTTTGTATGTGTGTGTGTCTAAGTGTTTTTGTATATGCTTTTATTTACTTGTTCTCTTACTCTTGATGGACTTAAAATAATTTAAATAAAGATTATAGACTATTTACAGATAAACAATTATATGTTTACGATTCGATGTGTAAAAGAAATAAAGAATTGTGTTTTTCTTTTTATAGTTACTATGCGCAAACTCGTTTTATGAAAACGCCGGTTCTAATGATATTTCTAAATTAATTGAAGATTAGAAAACTGTCTCATTTGTTTTAATTATATAAAATTGAAAATCTATAAGAGGTATTTAAATGTTTTTTAATTTTGGAAAATATTTGACGAAAAAAGCGTAACCACTATTTTATTAATAGAGTTTATGGAAAAATTTCGTTCTCTGCAAAACTTTTTATAAAATAATTACATATTTAAAAATAAATTGTAATAAGATGTTTGATGTTTATTTAATTCAACTTGAAGCAATGGAAAATTACAATACAAATGCTTTCATAAAATAGTGGTTACGCTTTTTTCATCAAATATTTCCCTAATGTGACCGCAGCTTTAGTTTTTGAATATTAAAAAATATATTTATAGGTATATACAGTGCTGTGCAGAACCTAAGCATTTTTTTCTAATACAGAAGTCAAACCTCATAATTGAAAAAATAGCATTATTATTTTTAATTATCCATACATATGTTCTGACTTTCTTTAAAAAACTTAAGCAACTTTTATTATTTGGTATAAGAAAATTGATTTCTAATGGGTACTGTTGTTAAAATTCTCTTCTACTATGATTTTTATCCAATTCAAAAACTCCCTGTCAATAGAAAAGTAAAGAATTCCAAACCCTGGGTTTGAACATTGCAACAGTAGGCACAAGACAATTAGTAGGGACAAGACAATTACTTGAATGCTATTTGCAGACAACCTTTTTAAAAACAGCTTCTCCGTGTGTGTGGATTGCCTTCTTGCTGAGACAACCTTGGATGAGGCATTTGCCATTCAGTCTAGTCAAGAATCTGGCTGATTTAAATGTCTAAATAAAGATGTTACAGATAAATAAGATTCGATCATTCTTTGGGAGCACTGACGAGCCTTTAATATGTATGTACATATCAAGAGGTCCAGAGGTCCGTTTTCTTCATTTAGTACCTTAAAATATTACTGGCAATATACGATATGATGTCGAAAATATCTCGAAAACATCTAATTCCTTTGACCTACATATTTACAAAGCATTTATTCGTTATTTTTAAATCCCGGAAATTAACAAAGTTCTAATTAGAGACTTATGCACATACGATTTTTTAGATAGTCGCAGAGAGAAAGCCATTAACTACTACATACATACATACATCGTGTAACTCATTATTTTCTTAAGTTTTTGTTTTGCTGTCTTAAAAATAAACGCACACTTGCTGAAGATCACCACTTTTTATAAAAAATTAAAAAAAAAAACAAATTAAATATATTTTTAAAATACCAGCAATTTATACACACAAAGTTTTTGAAAAAAAAAAAAACGAAAAATATTTTGACCGAATGTACAAAGTATAAGTATAAAAAGAAAGTGGGGGAATGAGATGATAAAATAAGAAAATGCTCGTGATATTTCCACCGGCGAAAAAGAAAATTTTATGCTCACTCATTTAGTCTGAGAAAAACTATCGAAGATCCAGGTACTATTGGCTGGATGGGCGCGTACGAAAATTTAACGAAATATTTAAAATAAATTATCAAAAAATATATACTTATGTATGTACAGACATATAAATATATGTATGTATATAAGAAATAAAAATTAAATTTTAAAATAGTAAAAATCAATACATACATATGTATGTATTTATGAATTTTGTATGTCGGCTTAACGTGATTCATAACGAAATTTGGAAAATAATTTTAGAAACACATAAAAAAAAAAAACAAAATTTTTTATGTTTTAAACTTCATTAGCTTGAAATTAAAATTTGTTTCGTAATCATATAAAATAATGAGAAAAGTGCAATTTTTAGAATTACCCAAATAAATCACCTAACAAAAAAAAAAAATACAAGTCTTTATGAAAAAATTGGAAAAAGAAAATTCTTATTATAATCCAAATGAAAAAATACATATTCACAAGCGTACAAAAATTGAAATTTAAAAATTAAAGCAAAAATAATATTTTAAAAACATACTACTATAATTATATATAAAACCTTCTTCGGTATTTGTGAGCTACAGTAAGTGAGTGTGTTCAAATGAAAATTAGTCAATGTTTCGAATATTGTGTGTTCCTTAAATATGAAAATTTTGTGTATGCGAGTTCTATCTAAATGAATGTACTCTAAATGTACCGCAAGCACCATTTCCATTTTAAAGATATTAAAAATTAAACAACTTTTAAAATGTTTAAAACATGCAGTTTAAATTGTTGCGAACTGTTTTAAATAAAAAAAAGGAAACAAAAATACAACATTTTCTTAACCTTCATCTTACCGACATAAAATTGTTACAAATCTTACCAACATGTGCCTTTGAGTTTCATAGATATAAATATTTTAATAAAACGGGATAAAACAATAACAAATAAATGTATGTTAAGAAAAGTTTTATTCCGGATATTTTTGCAAAATTTTTGGAAATATTGTTTTGGTATATTTTTTATTACAAATATGTATAGCAACTGATGTGCTGTTTCCAAGCTTACAAACCACTTAATTTTTAACCTACATAAATAGATGGGGATTTCCCAAAATTAAAATAACCCAAACATAAAGATCAACTTTTGCACATGAAAGATTACTATTGTATATGAAAATTACGTATTTGAAAGACGTTTAATTCTGAAAACGATTTGCAGAAAAATACAAACTAAGTTTTTAGTGTGTGTCTCTAAAACACATGTCGATGGAAGAATTTAATATTGTGAATTTTTTTTCCAAATTATGCAAAACAGATGCAAAATAAAAGTAAAAAAATTTAGTTGCATTATATGTGATACTTCCTTTGTTACATTGAATTGAACATCAAAATGTGCCTCAGGGACTCATGTCAGAAGATAGGGTTAAATTTTTTCAGCATAAGGCCACTTTTATGAAAATAATTCTTTATTGTAGTTTCAATGTTTTGCTACTCCGTTATTTAGCTTATTCGTTATAAAAGTTTTTAAATATATTTTCTTATATCAAAATTCGGTGATATACCAGATCAAAAATTAAAGCAGTTTACACTGACAGAAATTTAATATAATTTTTACAGACATTTCGTTCAGGATTATCTAAATTTTTAAAAATTATCGCCTTGTATTTTAAAATATTTGCTAAGAAAAGTCTGTACAATTTTTTTTAATTGGAAATGGTGCATTTCATTTTTATAATGTGTTTCTAATTTTTTTTAATATCTAAAAATATTTATGTGGTACATACATACATACCTACATTTACACATGTGTTTGTATAAATAAGTACAAATGTATTCTGAAATATTAAAAACTCAATGTTCATATACAAGTATTTATATGATTAATAAATAAAATTTTTACATATTTTTTAAATGCAATTTGTTCGTAAAGTGTACGTTAATTTTTTTTTATTTTAATTTAAATCAACTGTGTCTTGTTTTGTTTGTGAAAAAGTATTGAAATATTTACACAAGTTTATATTAAATTTTAAATGACATCAAAATTAAATTAAAACTTAAATTTATTAAAACGAAAAATATAAAAGAAAAAAGCGGTCGAAAGTGTTTTGTCAAAATTGTTAATGTTGTGTTATATTTGTACTAAAATTGTTATCTATGGAGAATTCGTATGTGAATCCCTTAATATCTCCTGCTCCTCTTAATGCAATAGAAAGTAATGAAGTTGCAGTAACAAAAAATGGATCACTAAAATCTGAGAATAAAGCAGGTTTGTTTATGAATATGCATTATCGTAATTTTTTGTTTGTTTTAAAATTTATTATATACATAATTATATAATTGTTTTGTTTTTTTTTTTCAACAAAATCATAATAGTATTTAAAAAAAATTATGACTTAATGAGGCATTGATTGATATACATACTATATGTACATACATACATATATTTGTTTATATGTAAAATAGTTTCTTTACAGATTGACATTTTCTGTGTAGTACACTGTGGTTCATTAGGATAGAATCAGCATATTTAAAATAAAATATAAAAAAACTATAAATTGCAAATAAAAAAAGCTCAACAGGGTCTTCTTTCCCCACTAATTATTCCAAGCGGAAAAATTATTAATTCTTCGAATGACATTCTAAATACATAAATTTTTATAAAAATGCATTATAACTGATGTTGTTTCTCTGTGTTTGGAATCGAAAGCAAAAAATTCTTTATTAATTTTTTGGTATAATTTTTATTGTTGTATAAATCATATAAATCTTTTGCACTGGATAATTGATTTTATTGTAATTACTTACATACATAATTGGCCATTACAACCCTGAGTCACGGTTACGGCCTAGCTTCTGACAGCACCCATGTTGTGTGTGTTAATTTTTATCCATGAGTACCGGGACCTACATTTTAAAGTCGACTCCGAACGACAGATTTGAGAAGCTTTTTCATGGCAATCAATTACTCCCACAGCTTTTGTCATAAGACTGCTAAGAGGTAGTAGCCGAAAGAAATAATTTTTTCATATTTCTTTTTTTCAAGATATCAGCTGGGGTTTGAACCCGGCAATTGTAAGTATTTAATTTAAATATTAATTTAATAATGCGTAAATTAACTCTATTCATACTAAGTTCATAAATTCTATTTTCATTGATTCGTATAGAAGTTTTATAAAGTTGAAAAATATATCACCCAATGCAGCTTTCATTCCATCAATTATTATTAACGAAAATTTATACTGAAGTTTATATAACTTGTAGGATTTTATAAGGTGGTAGACTATTCGCCAAGGGCGTTTTTACAAAACTATCACTACTCAAAAATAAACGTATTAATAGACTCAATATTGATACTTGCGACCCCATTTATTTGTCTCTAAATACAAACAGAAGTCGAGGACCAAGCTCGAAAGTTAAGATTTAATTAAAATATTTAGATGCACAGTTTCTAAGAAATATAATGTGTTTCTTGGCTTGTATATACATATGAATGTACATATCATCATATTAAATGCAAACGGACGTATGAAAATATCGCTGCTGTAAGTGAAAGTGTTGCCGAAGTCCCGAATGTGTCGATTCCTCGTCGTTCTCAGGAATTAGGATTGTCTTACGGCATATTATGGCGTATTTTGCATTTAGATCTACACCTACATCCATATAAAGTCCAGCCATGCCACACAACTCGAGCGAATATGGCTTTATTGGAAGAGACATTTCCTGGCCGCGTAATTTCTCGTCGTGGCGATATCAGCTGGCCACGAAGATCATGCAATTTGACACCATTAGACTTTTTTGTGGGGCTACGCGAAAGACCGTATTTATGCAGATAAACCTTCAACTCTTGAGCACTTAAAAACTAGCATTCGTCAAGTAATGGCTGAGATACCGGCCAATATGTGTCAAAAAGTGGTCGAAAATTACCTCAAAAGAATCAATGCTTGCAACACTTCGCATGGAGGTAATTTAAATGATGTAGTGTTTCACACATAATATCAACGTTCAAACTTTATAATAAAAAAGAAATATCATAAAAAAAATATTTTATATGTGTTTTATTAACGTTTACTTTTGAAACCGCAAACCCTTTATAAGTAAGACGGAATAATACCTGACGAAACTACTCAAGAGAGTAGGAAAATATTCAAGTAAAAATATGTATATAAAACACCTTAAGCTCAATATAAAGTTTAAATTTATTAAATAGTTAATGAAATATTTTTTAAAAATTTTAAGTTTATTTTAATTTCTTTATATAGAAGCACATGTTACTTATACAAAAACATACCGGCTATAATTATTTATACATACTGTAAATATTTTAAAATATACCCACTCCTTTTACATTATGTTTCGTATGCGTATAATATTTGTGCATATGTTTTGTTCACATTTTTGTTAAAATAATATGCCGGCATGTATATGGTTATATGCTAAAGATTATATTTAAAGGAACATTTTCGTATGATATTTTTAGCATAAAAAGTTCATTCCACTTTTGAACTACATCTTAGCCTCATAAAATATTTATGTATGTATGTGCTGTATTTTTTCCATCTAATATAATACTTATAGCATATGCACAAACATACATACTTATGTACATATATCTTTAGTTTACACAACAAGCACATAAAATTAAATATTGTGATAGAATTTTTTTTCTACAAACCGAAAACGAGTGAAATTAAGATCGAATGAAATTTCAAATTATGTACAATAATTTTAAAATTTTACAAGTTATTGGCATACATATTTTTATTATTCATTTTCTTAATGACCGTCAACATAACTTCTTTGATTTTTAAAACTTCAAAATAATTGGAGCAATTAAGTTTTGTTTGTATGTATTTCAAATAACACTCGATTTTAATTTTACTTGATTTCATTTTACGAACTATACCTGCATAGTTTGCTACTTCTGGTGTTAATAAAAGTACTCTCAAAAACCATTTTTGATACTTAAATGAATATATAATTTTCCACCATTGATCGTTATAGGTACGATTAATAAAATATATTCTTTAATTAAAATAAAAAAATTTTCATATCCTGCTTAATTTTGTCTAATAAAACCGTAAAATACGTCTAAAATCACACATCACACAAGACAAATTTGTCTAGATCATTTTGACAGTTTCTCACCAGGCACAGACACACCATTCAATCAAATCAAAAATGTGTATAAGAAAATGTACAGGGTGTGACATTTTCTAAAGTCGTTTAGCTGGCGTATTAAAATAAATATCAATTTTTATTCAAAAATAAACTAATGATAAAAAAAAGTTATGTACATACATACATATGTATATCTATGCATATCAATTTATTAGTTTTGTATGATTGTCTACTTGCAAATGACCTATCAATTATTCATGTTTGACACTTAAATCTTCATTCATGCTAAATATTTTGTAAATAAACAAAGAATCCTTATCCGCATCCATGTTCAAGTCGATTTATGTAGAGTTACATAATAAAACTAAATACTCTTGAATGAGGATTTTGTTAGGTCTGTTTCTTTATTCTACATTGGGCGCCCGCAGGATACCATACATACAACCCTGTGTCAGGATTACGGCCTAGCTTCTCGCAGCACTCATGTTGTGTGTGTAAATTTTCAATCATGAGTACCGGGACCTACAGTTTAATGTCGACTCCGAACGACAGACTTGAGAAGCTTGTTCATGGCAATTAATTACTCTCAGAGCTTTTGCCAGAAGACTGCTTTCTTTCATATTTTTTTTTTTTTTTGAAGATGTCAGAGCCTGGTGTCGAACCCAGGGCTCATGTCTTAGTAACCCAACACACCACTAGACCACGGCGACTACGCAGGATACCAATTTTACCAAAAAGCGTTACCGTACACAAAATTCGGGTAAATGAGAGAAATTTTGAGAGAGTAATAGTCTTCTTCTTCATGCACGAAACAGTTCGTACTTTTTCTTTGGGCTAGTTTGTGCAAGTAAACAAATAATAAGCTGTTAAAAAAAAAATAATAAATTAATGGTTCAGAAAACTAAAAAAAAAATTTTTTTTGAAAAGTTGAATTAAAAAATATTTTTAAACCTGCAGTGAAAGGCTTATAGTATATTTTAGTTAAAATTTTATATAAAAAAGTTTTTCTTTGGGTTAGTTAACATGTATAAGTCGAATTATTGTCATTTATTTTTTATGAATGTACATGTTCAAATGCATTTGTGCGGCATAAAGTTGTGTTTTTTTCATATTTTTCTGTGAATGGGTAAAATATTTGATTTTTTGCGTTCCTTTACTTTTGTCTCTTATTGAGAGAAATTATTATTTACTCTCTATTTACCGAACTTTACCCAAAAAGTAAATAAACAGACCTATTATAGTGGTGGTAATGTGGGCGGTTAAGTGCCTAAATGCAATCGGTTTTGCATATCGTCGCAAGAATTAAAGAACGCTGTAACTGTAACAAAAAATCGAAAATACGTTTTTTGCATCATTTTTATCAGAAAGAAAATACGCGTCGATTGGTCCCGGTCCTAGATTTCTACGATGAAAATAAATTCACTTACGCCGTCTGCGTTTTGAAAAATACCAGTGTCTTTGTTCTACTTTCATACAGGTTTTTTGGCTCTGGTGAACATTTAAGGTTTTGTTATTATCATTTTGTCATCTTTAATTCCATCGACGATATACTCGTACAGGAGTTCATATATGTACATACTTATGAATATAGTACATACGTCTGTCAGAAACAATATTAGAATTTAAGCAAAACTGCCGATAATGATCAATATCAGTTGATTGATTCGTAAATTTTTTTATAATTTATCAAGCCGAATTATAAACATTTTTGGTATTTGACTTGAGTGAGAAATTCTAAATCCAAATAGGTTTAAAGTTAATACGAGTAATATGACAGTTTTTTTTAAGATAATAAATGTTGCTTTATGAGACTAATTAAAATTCATATATTTATATACAAATGTTTGTATGCACATATCTACAAGAATTGAATTTGTTTTAGCAAATGTTTAAGTACGTTAACTAAATCTTAAACCATTTGCCATTTATGTAGTTTTAGGAGCGGTAATCAGTCACAATGGAACTTATATATGTACATATGTTCGATTGGGGAGCAGTTTGTATCCCAGTTTATTATTATCATAAATTGTACTCATTGGAAACAAATTGTTGTTGTTTTTGCTTTAAAACACAAAATCTAAGTAAAAGCTGCAAATAATATTCACATTCTTTTTAAAGCAATCGATGTGGATGGTGCTTCCTTAGAAACTATGCAAATGACCTTGTTGATCATCTTAACTTTCACCAGAAAAAACATAATCTTTGAATTGCTCTTTTTTCTCTAGCCTGCTGTAATCATTCCACATGTTATTTACTTTTAGAAACTCAAATCGTTCAATATCTGATGAACACTTTAGAGCAATCTGAATTTTAGCAGAAATAGCTTGATTCATTTTTCACAGGTTGCATTCGGTGGCCTCTAGTTCCAAATGCTAAACGATAACTCAACTTGGTTGACTTGTAATACATAATATTGTTTGTTTGTTTGCAGATAAACGGCAGAACCGATTTTCTTGGAATGTTTACAGTATCTCGCTGTATATCTGAAAGAAACTATAGGCTATATAAAATTAAAAATTCCAACTGGGCGGTGCCAAACTCTACAAAGTAAATATTTTTTTGGCTATATATTCTATATAGTTACATTACGAGTCTCTAAATATGGTTGAAAAAATAGAGAGAATCGGATAAGTGGGCATGGTATCTTCCATACAAGCTGGATATTCGCCCATTTTTTGAAAATCGTAAAACGCTTGAACGCTAGGTATTCTGCCAAACGAAATCGCTAAAAATTTGGCGATTTCAAATCGCTAATGTACCCTGCAGCCTTTTGGTCAATTTTATTAAATGTAAACTTTAAATAATTAAAAAAAAAATTATACAATATATAAATTTAATATATTTTCTTTTAATTTGAAGGAATCTTGCACGTTGTCTTTTAAGATTTTTATTCAAAATTTATAATTTAAACATTTGCTTTTTTAGTGCCACAATTGCTTACTTATTTGTGATCAACTGAATACACAATTTTCACAAAAAAAAAAAAACTCTTAAAAGGAGTTAAAAAAAATTCTAAAGGTGAGTATTCATATCCAAACATCGCCACTTGCGTTAAAATCAAAAAAAAGTAAATCGCGCATTTGTCAGAACATGTTCAAATGTGTTTTGCGTTTTCGAAATGAAATGCTTTTTGAAAACGTGGCGTTTTTCGGAATATGGGCGAACAATTTTTGTATACCTTGAGAACGGTTAAAGCTAAAGTTTCTAAATTTAGTCTCAATGATTTTATACTCAATACCTATACAAACTATTAGTCAAAATGTAGACGAAAAAGGACAAGTGGCCATGAGATTTCTGATACTAACTAAATATTGACATTTGCATGTCTTGAGAACGGAAATAGTGTGAGTTTCGAAATCTGGTATTGTAAAAACAATTTCGTTACTAGTACATAAGTATTGTATCAATCAAAATGGAAGATATTCTCTTCGTGCTCATTTATATTAAACTTTTTATTAAATTCTAGTGCATATTTTAATAAAGTAATTTTTAATGTTTGTACAAAATTTTTTATTTAATTCTTTTATTTTTTCTTTTCACTTTTAGAATCTCATACTGTTTCTCAGGGAGGTGATGAAAACCAGACTAATCACAAACCTCCTAAAATAACTTTTAGCGAAAATTCAAGTTCATTAATACGATGTATGCCAAATGAAAGAGCAACATTTTTTGTTAAAATCGATATCGAAGAAAATGAAGCTGATATCTTGCCTCTGGAGTTTGAGTGGTAAGTTTGTAAGAGAATTACCTTTATTAGTTTTATTTTTTTACTATAATTAGCTTTGTTGTTTAAACAAGAATTTTTTTTTGGTATTCTAACCGACTTTTTTTTTTTTTTTTTTATTTTGAGACCAATACTCAGGGGAAAACCCCTACTAAATGCTGTGCATTGTATTGGAATTTTTTAGAAAGGACAGTACATATTTTACAATTAATTATATTATTATTAAGCGCCTTAGGAATGAGACAAATTGCTGTGAATTGATCATTCAAAGGCCAGTGCTATACCTTCACCCTTGTATGATCGATAGCAATTGTCTCATCGTTGCATGTTAATTGTGTGGTGAGTGTGCCTTCGCTAGGTAGGTTAAGCTGTTATCTGCTACTTCCCAATAGGTGGCGCTTTTATTTCCCTGATCATTCGTTTTTTGTTGACATTGGTTAAGGTGGAATAGAGTGGAATGTCGGGGAGCGGTTTCTTTGTAGATGGTCTTCCTGGAGGGGGGGCTTCTTATTTTTAAATTATAATTTTGAAAAAACCGCAAACTAACTTTTTCATTTTTCACCTCTTCTGGGATTCGAACCTGGGACCTTTGAGTTTTTGTGCGAGCGCTCTAACCACTATACCACGCACTTATGGTTAAGTTTTATTATTTGGTGGGTGTATTATAGTAAACTAATGATCGTAAAATATTAATTAAAAATTCGATTTATGCATAATTTTTTATTCGTTTTTGACGTACATACGAGTATATGCCAAAATTTTATGACTTGCATTTTTTTCTGTACTTGTGTTTATTAAAAACATAAAAAAATTCTAATGCTCGGTTCCCGGTGTTGTCCAATCTATAACACAAAATATTTTTTAACGTACGCCATCAAATACGAAGAGACCTTTAATTTATATTAAGATTGATGACGGCGTACACAGCTATTTTTATTATAATGTTGTTGTTGTTTTTTCTTTTTTTTTGTTTCTAATAGAAGAAAAGGAAATTAATTTTTTAAAAAATTTTAAATATTACAAAAGAGAAAAACTATCACAAATGAATTTATGAGTTGAAACTCTGCCAAAAAATATTGTCTATTGAGTCAAACTAAAGATATTACACACGTTGTATAAAGGATATTAACCTTTTATGGGTCGCGAAATTAGTGATATAATATACTAGTAATAATAATAAATATTATATATCTTTATTATCTTAAAAGTAACATATTTATGAATGTGCTCTAACGAATTTTATAATTTTATATACAAAACGTGAGTATGCAACGTCAATTATAATTCTGCGCTCAAACGTCCACATGAATCACATTATCATAAAATGTTATCCACTATGTACTCGTATTGTTTGGGTAAAAATATCGATTTATTGATATTCATTATTTCATTATAAAACTTGCTTGAATTGCCTCCTATGGATTAGTTGCAGCAGTCGAACTTTTTGAGGCAGTTTTCGATCACTTTTCAGGCCATTTCATTTAGCATCTGGTTGATAACGTAACGAATGTTGATATTCAAATGCTCTAACGTTAGAAAGTTTAGATTTACAAGTCGAAAAATTACACCCAATCGAAAAGTTATAAGATCGTAAAAATTGGATATGTTGTGTGCCTAGAGACAACATCTTATTAAAACTATGTATATATTGTCCACTTCATTCATCGCTAACAAAAATTTCGTTAGAATAATAATATTAAAAGCCTTTTGCGCTAGCAACTACTAATCAATCAATATATGTACATACATATTTATGATGTTGGGAATGTTTATTCGGCTTGTTGTTGTTAATGAAGCTACAAATACAAACTAAAACTGCGCCATAATGAGCAGTAAGATAGACTCCATGGTACGGGAACACCAAAATATAAGGTGACCAAAATGTAATGAAATACATAGTGAAGTCGTTCAATTTAATGCATAATTTTAATATTAAGGTGTAACATGTTGTTTCTATTGAATGTCATTGCTAATCGCTAGATTTTTGAGCTTGTCCTTCATGCTGATTCTCATCATTAAAAAAATTAACAAATTTATTGGAATATAGAAATACATTTAAAATAAATGCAATTTATGTAATATGAAAATGACATTCGTCTTGAAACACTCGTATTTTATTTTATTGCGAAATAAAAATGGGAACAAATTTCATGGAGGAAATTTTTTATGTTTCATACTATTTTAGGAAAAGGGAGAAATATTTCGAGAGAAAAAATATTGACGATAAGGGAAAAATATAATGATCCAAAATCAACAGATTTAATTAAATGTGATTAGACAAGGTATTGCGGATCCCACACTAGTGATGGCAGAGTATTAAATAATGGGTACCGAGTATCGAGTATTTTCACTAATTTTTCGGTACACAAAATTTCAGAGTTATATTTCTTCAACCAAATTGTATGGAAAATTAAAACTTTAATGACCGAAACAAAACTATGTCTTAAAATACAACGCTTTATAAAATTGAACGCTAAAAACAAAAGACTTCGTTTAACGTTATTCTAACAAATTAGATGATAAGCATATTAAATGAAAAATTTTAAAGGATAGCTTATGTCTTTTATATTTTTATAAAATATGTAGAGGTAAAGGAACCTGAAGCTAGCGCAAGCATTTGTATTAACAATATCTAAGTATTTCGTTTCATCGTTCCTATTGAGGGTAACACTTCTGGCAATTGAATTCTAATGAAACATCCATAGTTCTTTTAATAAATAAGTTTTAATTATAAAAGTAAAATTTTTATTTTTTATTCAATTTATTTATAACTATCTGAAGTTATTCATGCTTAATTATTATATAATAATTATGTTGTAGTCGCCGTAGTCTAGTGGTTAATATGTTTCATCAGATCGATGACTTAGTATAGCTGGTAAATCTCGTGGTTCATAATTCTATATGTTTTTTTAAGATCTTACTTTCAAAAATTCCCAAAGTTTGGTTCGCCTTTTACGAGCTAATGAAGGAGACATATGACATCTAAAATTTAGCGTTAAGGCTCTTTTTGGCCCTGACATCTAATAGAGTATTAAAGGAAAACTTGTAGCCCTCTAATAAATGATTTTAACTGAATACAGAGGATACAATATGGACATATTATTCTCTATGATTCTTTTGGTCATACATTAAAAAAAATAATATAAGACTACAAATATTTTGTTTTGTACTCAAATCTTGAGAATCTTTTATTTTTGTAAAATGCGCATAATATTTTAACAAAAATTAGCTGCGCCAAGAGAAGTGTTTTTTTTTGTATATTTGTGGGTGCTTAAGATGATCAAGAAAATATAACGACAGTTTAACTTCGACGATCGCATTAGCAGGAACTAACCGTTGTCCGGATAAAATTTTTTAATAAATTATTGAAAAATAAATTTCATTAAAAATGATTTCGAAATTTTTATTAATGAGTAGATAAAAACGCATATGCATTCAAACGAGATAATATATAAGCTAAAGAAGATATTCAAAAAATTAAACATATCGATTGAAAGTGTTCGATTAAAATAATAAAAAGAAAAAGTCTTAAAACAAGAAAAAGTATATTGAAAATAAATTTTAAATAATCAACTACCTTTAAAATTTATATGGTGATATTGAAATTTGTTTATAAAAAATACAGAAATAAATGAATATGTTTTTATAAAAAAACAAAAGTATTAAAATTGTGTTGAAATATAGGCAAATGAGCAAAAAACACAAAAGTCAAACACTTAAAAATATTTGAATTCTCGATGCCCGTCATACCAAATTAGTAAAAAAATAGAAAATTTATAAAACATTTTACATTGTTTTACATACATAGATATACTGTATAGCGTTATGATTAATTTTTAATTTAATTTTTTTTTATTACATAATAAACATTTTGTTTAAATGTGAAAATAAAAAGACTAAAAATAAAGAACAAAAATTAAATAAATAAAGAAAACCGAAAAACAAAATGATCACTGAGGCTATGGTTTCGTATAATATTTGTATCGAAAGGAAATTTAAACATTTGAAAACAGAAAAATAAAATAAAAGAACACAACAAATTATTAGCAAAGTGTACATAATTAAGAAAAAAAAAAAAACAGCAAAAATAACAACAATAAATTAAATAAAACCATGTATATGCGTGGAAAATCTTTTGTTTTCTTTTTGTATAAGATGAAAAGCGTTTAAAAATAGCTAAATTGCAAAAAATAAAATAAAGCGTTGAAAAATTAAATATAAAATATTTTTTTTTTCATTTAAATAAAAAAAAACACACTTTTTGTGGAAATTTTATGTACATATTTTCATTATAAAAACAATGTCTGTTTTATAAATCAAATTCATGTCATCATAGAAGCAAGTCAAAGTAGTCAAATTTATAATTTAAACAAACAATTGTGCTGAAACATTAGAAATACTAGAGGTGTTCGCTTAATCTGCTAAATGCCTATTAAACATCTTAAACTTTCATACATTTTTATGAATGCAAGAGGTACAATAAAAGGCTTTTACCAGATAAAATGAATACCCCTCTACCATACGAAATAAATTAAACATTTATAATTTTTTTAAATTTTGTATATGTTATACGAAAATTGTTTACATATTTATTTTAAGTTTTCAATTTAACTATAATTTTTTTTTCTTGAATATAAATTTTTTCATCACAATCCATGGAAATTTGAAGAATACATTTACAAGCTATTAAAAATTTTAGTGGCATTGCAAAAAGAAATCAAAACTACAAAAAAATACATTTGTAAATTAAAATATGAAAAAGAACAACAGTTCATGATAAAAAGATAGCAGCATAGTTTAAGGTGATATCAGAAGTTACGTTTTACATATGAGTAGGTAAGATGCAAAACTCGTTCGTTACAAAAATTAAGCAATATAGAGATTGTATCAATGTATGCTCAAGAATGCGGTAACATCTAAGAACTTAAACTATTCCACTAATTTGGTCCATTTAATCAGCCGCTACATGTTTTTTATTTTTTTCCAAAATTCTATTAACGTATAACGAGTTTTGTAAAAAAGGTGACAGTACCGTCATCAATCAATCATTTAAAAAATTGTTTCTTTCAGTTAATCTAACTGCAATAAATCTAATAAACGTTTTTTTATTTTATTAAAATTCGAAAAATATTTACTTTTCCATGTTCATCTACCATTTTTTTTAAATTTTTTTGTAAAAATTATTTCTTTCCAACAAACAAAACAGCTGTTTGTTTATGTTTGTCATATGAAAAAATAGAACCTGTTCTAGAGACACCCTAACACAACATGTTTTTTACAAGTTTAAATCAACTTCTGCATGTGTAAACAGCTACATGTCGTGTGTGGCTGCTAAAAATTGCTTTTGTAAAAAACACAAGAAAAATGTTTTGACAAAATCATATCAAAATCATCAAATATCTCTTTTTTACATAAATATTCGTCTGCGCTGGATTATGTGCGATATCATTAGCCGGCAGAAAGAAGCATTTTTTTTTCGTCAGAAATGCTTTAATAAAATCAAAGTTAACTGCAATGAATATTTTTTGGTAATTAAAGGAGAAATGATGTCCGTGAAGAAATAGTACACTAGTACCACCACGGCTACAGTCGTACATGTCATTCATGTAGCCTAATGTAGATAAGGTGGAATAAAAAGGGCAAAAACAAAATAAACTGTAATTTTGTTTCATCCAAATAAGATGATAATTACAAGAACAGCAATCATGGTAAGAAAAGGAGAATATGATAGAAACTGTTGTGTGACTTTACTTCGACTAACTCATACAAGTGCATGTACATACAATAATAATTTCGGTATGTGATTTCTTGAAAAGTATGAGTTAAATAGTTGATGTTTAGTCTTGAATATGCACAGGACACAAAGAACTCTGATGAGACTACCGTAGATGGAGTCGAAAACAATTGTTCAGTTTGGCTAGTGTACTATTCCTTCACGGACATCACTTTTCCTTTAATTACCAAAAAAATATTCATTGCATTTAACTTTGATCTTATTAAAGCGTTTCTGACGAAACAAAAATTAAAATAAAAATTGATCACACCTTTCCTGGGGCTCGAATCCGAGCCTCCAGCACTTAAGAAGCATTTTTTTATTTAATTAATTTTATTTTTTCTTAAAAAATACCGCTTTTTAACTATTTTTCTGAAGCATCTATAGTCTTATGCCCGTATTCATAAAAATTATTTTAGGTTTATTGAGGACTTATTTGACAAATTTCTATGCAATACTTGTCAAATAAACCCTCAATAAACCTAAAATAGCTTTTATGAATACGGGCAATATTTTTTAACAAAAATTACCTGAGTTTAGCGCCGTTTTGTGACAATATAAAGA
The DNA here is from genome assembly GCA_963576795.1 of Metopia argyrocephala. NCBI lineage: Eukaryota > Metazoa > Arthropoda > Insecta > Diptera > Sarcophagidae > Metopia > Metopia argyrocephala. The sequence goes on along the minus strand of OY756208.1, from coordinate 202,931,390 downwards.
AGTGAACGAAAAAAAAATTTTCTTACAGTATTTTATTTAGCAGATTATTAACTTTAAAATATATATATATTTTATCAAAATCGGTTTTGAGTAATTTTTTGATTTTTGTCCATGGGACGACGCACTATTGCACTGCCTCCAGCACTTTGCGCTTCGTTCCATTTCCTAGGGCATTACTTCAGTTCTCGCTGCCATACATCAGTATCGAGTTTGTGGCCGCCCTCTTTCTCAGGGTAGGGCCACCTATATTCGCCATTAATCTGCTCAGCATGCCTAACAATTAATGACACTAAACAGATAGTGTGCTTGCTACGAAAGTAAAGCGTGAGAACCTGAGACTTGTAAAGTCACACCCGTGACAGCTTTCTGATTGTCATTCTGAACAAAATTCATATTTTCCCTATTCCTTACGGGCAAAATTCGTCCAATACGTTGTTTAATAAAACTTGGTCCAAAAATTGTAGAAATTATGATAAATTCCCGATAAATTGCTAAAAAAAAACTTTACACCTGTTTACCGGTGGTTCCTCTAGTAAGTAGTTTCCTTTTTTTTTCTTTCAATTCATACCCTTTTTCTTTACCAAAGAACTGTTATTTATGAGTTTTCATAATAGTGCTATTTTTTTAATTATAGCTGTTTAACAAATATAAAAATAGTTTTAATGCTTATGATTTGAAATTGTAACAATGAATAATTTAAAATTTTATAAATATCTTACAGTTCCTGTGCTAATTAGAAACTCTGCAGTGATTTCTTTGGCACAATTTCATAACACATTTCTAAAATACTGACAATGTTTTTTATCTTTCTGCTTAAAATATGTACAGAATATTTTTCAACCATTTCTTTGAAAATAATTTTTCAATAAAAAAAAAAATTTTTGAATTTTAAATTCAAAAGTTTAAATTCTGGTTAATCTGTTTGTATATAATTTTTAAACCGTAGTAAATAGATGTAATACATAGGGACATGTTCTGATGAAAAAAATGCAAGTTGTTTTTCAAAAGCATATATGTATGTACACTTCTTTGTGATACATTCACGTGTGGCACATATTATGCGTTGCAGATATTTGTGTTTTCTGTATATTGAACATCTTAATGTAGACGTCTTAATGATGTGTTTCACACCACTTTGTTTTATTCTCTACCACTTTGTATTGGGTGCACAGGGGGCTATGCCCTGAATGTTGGTTGTGTAAGAACAAAAAACAAAAAAAAAAAAAAACAAAACAAAAATAATAAATATAAGCAGAAGTACCAAGACGCATTATAAGGTGGTTTTGCTAGTCTAGTTTTTTTTTATAGAATTTTATTGTTAGAAATTTTTTATATACTCGAACCATCTAAATAGCTTCAAACATGCGTACATGCATATTTGTTCGAGTATATCCTGTAAATCGAAGTGGAGTTAAATTGTAATCGTGAGTTTTTCTTTTAAAAGCAAATAAAACTTAATTACTTGAATTGCCCCTAATTCTGTTTTTACTGGATTTATTTTTCTTTTACACAGACAGGTGGTGTCATGTATAGTAAAAAGCTTCAACAACTTGTCTTAATAAAAAAAATATTCCAGGCATATAATAAAATTTTAAATTATTTCGGTATATTTTAGAGTAATACAAGTATAACTATTAAGTTTTTGAAAGTAATTTAATCAATATCTTACTTAATCATACGTCTTTTCTTCTTTGCATACTTATTTTACATGGTGTTTCCTGGAACGTTTCTGCCGTGTAAAAACGGGATTAGCTGTATTTTAATGTTTTGATAATCAAGAGAGCGATGTTTATGTACGTTAAGCTCTTTGAAAAAAAGTAAAAATTCAGTTTAAAATTAAAGCAATTTAAAATGCAATGTCACTGGTTTTCGGTTTACCAAACATACCCGATTTTATAAAATTTTGTCTTATTTTAAAAGTGTTGAAATTGATTTTATTAAACGTTTAGAAAATAATATATTTAAATCAGTGTTCGAAAATTTACCTTATAAAACGTACTTTAGTGTTCTGTACTGTGGAATATTAAGTACAGAAACACTAAAAGTGTTTGTGTAGGAAATTCAAAACAAACAAAAAACATTATAATATTTTTGAATTTTCTACATAACGAATATAGTGTTCTTAACCTATAGAAAAAAACAAAAAAAAAAATTTTTTTTTGTTGTAATTTTTTTTCAATTTTTTAATTTTAAAATGATTGATAAAAAATGCAAAAAAAGAAAATATTTTAAAATTTGGGGAAAAATAACCCAAGATCACTAAACCAAAATGTATACAAACACTAAAACTGTACTGTTTTAAAACAAAAATCAGAACAACTTATTCTGGTTGTGTAGAAATACACAAACACTAAAAAAATAAATACCGTTCTTGGATTTGTGAACCGTACATATAATAATGTACAGTTTATTTTCGAACACTGATTTAAATATGATTTGCATGTTTAAAAATTAAACTGCAGAATTTAAAATATTTCAAAATATACTTGATGTGTGCTTAGAAAAAGTTTATCTGGAAATTTTGGTGATTTCGAAAATAACTTTTAAATACGGATTCAAAACTTCTTTAACACGAGATGGCAAGTATTTGTCTCGATATTTTTTTACTGAAACCAGACATACGTTCAATATTGCTAGATTTTGATTTTCTGACATGAAAAATCTAATTACATATTTCCTTTTCATTTGTCGAACTATTGTTGTTCTTACGAACCATGGCGTTACACTGGGCGTTCCTTCACATTATATTTGTATGAATTGTGAATTTTAGAAGGAGAAAGAGCCTATTTTTTACCTCATGTGTCAGTATCAGGCCCTTACTATTACACCACGGAGGTTTTTGACCTCTTATTTCTTCTTATCATTGACTGAAATTTCCGGAATGAGAATAACTGCAATAGCGAGATTTATTTAAGAGTTGGGATGGTTTACTATTAGGGCAGAAAAATTATTATATTTTAATTATATTTATTTTACTAGGAGTGGTAATAAGAACAAAACTCAAACATGCATGATAGTTTCGTCAGGCAAAACAATCATTAGAAACTGGTAACTTTTTTATTATCATTTAAATTCTATAATGTTCACCGGACATTGAAAATTTGTCTATGTATTAGTTTTGATTTCTCTTGCTAACAAGTAGGCAATATTTGTGATATAAAACAGACATTAGTTCTTATAATTTAATCAATATGATGTTTTAATAGTGATATAAATCATTCTCATTTCAAAAAAAAAAAAAAATAAAGCCAAAGAAGAAAATTCACTAAAAATATATATTTCTTTAATTAAATATAAAAATTTTAAGTGATATTTTATTAAATATTCACATTCATATTATAAAACTTCGAAAAAATATTAATAAGAAGAACAAACAAAAAAATAAAATGGGCAACGGTTGTTCTAAGTGTTGCAAATGTAACGATCACAAAAATTATCATGGCACACTTTCTTCGTCATCATCTATATATCGAAAAAGGTAATTATTTTTGTAACGATAAATTTAGTTTTTATATAACATCTCTTTAGGTAGTTTGCATACCTATTTTATTTAAGGAGGCACCTCAAATGGGGATAACATTTCTCATGTTTACCAATTCTTTTTTTTTTGTGTCCTATGAAAAAAATCAAAGTGGTTGCAAAGAAAGTGAATTTTGTTTTTTTTTTAATTACACTGTTATGCATAGCTGTAGTCGCCGTGGTCTAGTGGTTAGTGTGTTGGATCACTAAGACGATAGTGCTGGGTTCAAATCTCAGATCGTGTACAAAAGTTGTTGATTGTATATACTCAGCTAGTATTTTTTTGAATTTTTAAGTAGAAGAAACACACTGATATTTTTCAAAACGCAGACGGCCTAAGTGAATTTATTTTCATGGTAGAAATCTGGGACCGGGACCAATCGATGCGTACTTTTTTTCTCTGATAAAAATGATGCAAAAAACGTATTTTCGATTTTTTGTCAGTTACAGTGTTCTTTAATTCTTGCGACAATATATTTTATCAAAATCCGCTTTAAGTAATTTTTTAATTTTTGTCTATGGGACGATGCACTCTGCTTCATCGTCAACATGAGAACATTCTTGTATTCGATTAAAAAGCATTTTTTCTAATTTTTTTAATCTTTTACAAAATTATCGTTAATTCGTCATTGGTGCGACTTAAACCTAATGTTCTTAAATATGCTATAAATACACAATAAAACAAAACGCATATGTTCAGATTCAATTGAAAATACATAGAATAATTACATATAAAATATGTGGAAAAATCTATTTCTAATATGATGTATACATATGGAACTTTAGAAAAAAAATAATTTTTAATTCATGAACGGAATTAACATTTGCTTTTTTAACTATTTAAAACTACTTTTCATTAGTAGAAAGACAAGTGTGCTATTTATTTTTTATAAGAAAGTTTATTTTTAACAATTTTAGCATAATATTTTAAAAGTCTTTGAAAATTATCGGAATTAATAATGGAGCATTGCCTTATTTCATTTCTGTATGATTGTGAAAGCAGAAAACAATAAATAAACAAATAAATGAATGTGTTATATATATATATATACAATGTGTTATAAACGAAAGTTGGAAGTTCTTTTTTCCTCTGAAAATTTTCGTATAATTGTAGTTGAGAAGTATCGGAAAATATGTTTTGATCATTTATTATTAAATTTATAAATTAATTTGGAAATGAAAACTACAGGGGACAACATAACGTAACATGTAAATTATTTCTTCATTAATTTTTTCCCCAAACAGGGTATTACAACAGACAAATATGACTATTGATCAATTTAAATAAACAAATTTTCATGTATTTCCACAAATGTTTTGTTTTTTAGATACATATATATTTATCAATCAGCTGATTTATATTTATCTCCTTTAAATTCTTACTAATAAACGTTTGTGCAGTTAAAACCAGTAATCCACTAATCCTTGAAAGTGTTGCAAACGTAGCAAACCATATGAAACAAAACAAAATGTAAGCATATATGTATACTACAATTGCTTGTTTGCAACGCTTGCAAGGGTATTTGCAACGAAGAGTGATTACCGCTAATACATAAAAGAAACTTTTAAAGTTTAGTTATTACTATATGTTACACTCTTTTTTTTAGGAGTCGTGGTGAAGTTCCAATATACAATTCGGATCGTTTTCGTATTACAAAGACTAGTAATGCTGTTCAATTAGCTGTTGAGCATGTACAGCGTGAAGATGCTGGCCACTATACGCTTTTTGCTCGAACAAAAGGCAATGATGTCATACGAAAAGATGTAGAGCTTTTAGTTGAAGATAGATCTACAGGCGAGAATCCACCAATATTTATAAGACGTTTGGTGGATTTACAAGTCAGAGTAGGTTCCAGCACAAGACTCATAGTAGAGATACGTAGTTCAACAGATGTAAAGGTAAGACAATTTTAATAATTTCTTTTGAAATTTAGTAAAATATTAATTTTGTTAGCTCACTTGGTTCCGTAATGACAGAAGAATTTGCGAAAACGATCGTATAAAACAGGTGCATGAGGGTAACTTCTATTATCTCGAAGTAAGTCCTGTGATAGTAGAAGATGGTGGTCAATGGATGGTTATGGCAGAGAATTTTAGTGGTCGTAATTCCTGCATTTCTCATTTAAGTGTAATTGTTCCAAAAGCCTATAAGGCACCCGAATTTTTAGAAGAACTGAGAGCTATACTGACACAGCAGGGTACAGTTTCGTTAGAATGCAAAGTAGTAGGTGTACCCACACCACAACTACGTTGGTTTAAGGATTCCAAAGAGATAAAAGCCGGCGACGTATTTGCTCTTACAGCCAATGCTGATGATCCCACTTCACTAGGTACATACACATGTGAGGCCGTTAACTGTGTAGGCAAATCATATTCTAGTTCAAAATTACATGTAGTTGGTCGTGGCAGCAGAGAGGGATCTCTAAAGCCAGCTGATAGGTAAGTTTTTTTTTCTTATACAAATTTCTCTCAAGTGTGTTGTCTGATTATTTTTTATATTATTTTGCTTTTATAAAGTGTGACGAATACAGCTCCCCCGCCAATTTTCACGAACGAATTGAAAAATGCGAGTGTACGCATTGGTGATACAATTATACTCGGATGCCAAGGTAAGTGAGTGAGTGAATGTGTTAAATTCATTTAAATTGTTGTGATTCTGACATTTTTGGCTTTGAGCCAACTCAAAGGCAAAAAGAAATACTCACGTCACGGTGGCTGAGAAGAAAAATAAATGCCGGCATTCTGTGTATAATAAACTTGAACTGAATTGAATGTTTGGAATGCCGCACATAGTGAGGCAGGTCAACTATGTACAAATGTCAGATAAATAGAATAATAAAAAAATAAAATGGTAAACTAAAGAGAGCAAATTTGCGAATTTGAAAATCAAAACAAATCGAAAATATATTCACTCAGAATATTTCTTATACATTCAAATATTTGCTGCTTTTTTGTTTTTGAATATTTTCACTCATTTTTTTTAAATTTATTTTTATATTGTAGTGGTTGTACCACCATGGCCTCAAAGCGTTGTATGGTACAATAAAAATGGACGTGTTGATTCAAGTGATCGATATAAATATATTGAAGATGGTTTGGGTGTGTATATGATTGAAGTAAAACCATCAGAAGCTTGTGATGAAGGTGAATGGAAATGTGTAGTCAAAAATGAGGAAGGATGTGTTGGAATATCGTCTTGTACTGTAGATATGGAAAGTGAGTTAATATATTTTAATTTTTTAATATTATTTCATTAGACTTATTATATCTAACGTTTTAAGAACATTAATTTTGATATCAACTTAGAAATGAAACGCCTAAGGAATTAAGTGATAATGCTAATTTTGTGTATGTTTTTAGTTCCTAAAAATTACCGTAAGCCTCGTTTTATGGAAAGCCTTAGAGCTGTTTTAACCGAGGAAGGTTTAGTGTCCTTCGAATGTAAAGTTGTTGGCTTTCCAACGCCACAACTAAAATGGTTTAAAGATGGCCAAGAACTAAAACCTGGTGATGTATACCAATTAACTGGTACTAACTCTCTAGGCACTTATTGTTGTGTGGCAAAAAATTGTATGGGTGAGACAAGCAGTGTTGCCGTTTTAACAATAGAAGATATACAGAATCAATTAAATGATGAGGAACGTCTTAACTTTGCAACTACAACATCGCAGCCACCAAAATTTTTGTTGGGCCTAAAATCACAAGAGAGCAAAATAAATGAGCCTTTTCAATTTTCGGTAAGAGTTGAAGCTACTCCCGATCCGCTGTTGTCATGGTTCCGTGATGAGTTACCTATAGAATGTAATGAGCGTTACAATCATTATCGTGGTGAGGAAAACAATTGGCATTTAGATGTAAGATGTCTTGAATTTATAGATCAGGCGGAATGGAAATGTGTAGCTGTCAATGATTTTGGCACCACAGTTACCTCATGCTTTTTAAAATTACAAATTCCCAGACATTATAAGAAGCCCCGATTTTTGGAATGTTTGAGAGCAGTTTTGACTGAGGAAGGAGCTGTTAATTTGGAATGTAAAGTCATAGGCGTTCCCCAGCCAGTATTGAAATGGTATAAAGATGGTGTCGAATTAAAACCGGGTGATATACATAAAATTATATCTGGTCAAGACGGAACTTGTTGTTTGGGAACCTATACTTGTGAAGCGCGTAATTGTATGGGGATTGTGGCAAGTTCTGCTGCTTTACTTGGCTTTGAAGATGACTTTTCGAAACAAGAGACACAGCAACAGCGAGAATTACAAAGAAACTTTTCACTCTCTACTATACAAGAAGAGCACACCTCTCAATTATATGAGACACCTCAAGGTGATATTACAATTACGGATAAAGGAGATGTTTCCTTTTCATTTGATGGCAAAGAGGTTTCAGTATCTCTATACGAGACTCCTGACTTAACAGAAGAAGAAGCATTAAAAATAGTTGAAATGTATGCTGATCAAATTTCTGAACATGTTACTGAACATAACGTAGTGGAATTGCCTCCTCTAAGATTTGTAAAAGAAACGTCTCAATCCGGAAAATTACTTATGGAAGCAGTAGTCATAGACATTTCACCAGAATACTTTTCGCATGAAGAAGATTTGAGAACTGAGGCTGGTATGGATGATATATCAATAAATGAAGTAACCATACATGGATCTTCTATAAAAGAGGAAGAGGTATTTGATAAACAAACGGAAGATTTTGCTCGTAATTCCTTTGAAAAAATGGAAGAAGAGTTATCATTAACGGCTCCTATAAGAAAACGCAAAAAGTCTAAGCCAACCGAAACAGATGAGTACTTTAGTTTATCCAAAACTTCAGACGCTAGTGCAGAAGAAAACACTTCCGAATTACAAACATTTGCTAGTGCTCAAGTTTCAAAAATAGATTCTTTAGATAATCAATCCCTAAGTGAATCAATTCAAGCTCCAGTACGCAAAAAAGGTAAAAAGCAGACAGACAGTGAATCTTCAAAAACTACAGAAAATGAAGCTCAACTTCAAGATATTTCCGGAGCAGCAGGAGATGGTCTTAAGGTAACAGCCGACAAACCTCTCCAGGTTGTTACGAATGAAGCAGATATAGAAAAGAACTTAAAAACCTTATTGCCTTTGGCAAAACTTCTTAAAATTTTGGATAGTCACTTAAATGCTGTTGAAAATGAGGTAATTAACCAGTCCGTAATGCTAATGACCCCTGCCTCAGCCGATCAAAGTATAGGCATTATAAAAAATGTAATAGATCCTCTTAATCAAATACAAAGTAAATTAAAAGTATATTCGGGTGAAACACCTCTTGAAGTCTTATTTGAAACTATGCAAGATGACATACGCAAACTGCATATCGCTTTGCAAGTTATTGAAAAATGCGTAGAAATCGATGAAAGTGGAACAACCTTAATACAAAGAACCAGTGTTTGTATTATAGATAGTGTAGCGGATCATATGATTAATGCTTTGGATGAGGTTAAAAATATTTCGCAATTATTCGAAAATGAATCATTGAAATCCCATTTTAAAATTACTGTTGATGATGTGAAACAAGGTTTAGAAATTACTAAAGATACCATAAAATCTCAAGTATTACTACAGGAAGCTCAAGAAATCGAGGCCACAAAGCATTTTACCGAAACCGTAGCTAAATTGCAAGATATTCCGGAGCCTTTGCCTTTTGCTAAAATTGCCGATATTTATCTACCAAAACATGCAGAATCGCTGAAATTAATTTTTGATCCGGTACTTAAAATTCAACAGTCTTTGGAAAAAGTTGAAAATGAATTAACTTTGGAAGAAACAGATGAAGACATTTACAGAAAGGTACATGAAAAAATCATGTTGAATTTGGTCGAGCCTATTAACGAGTTGCAGGTCGTAGTTAAACAAATTGAAAATAAAATTGCTTCCCTAACAGGCACTGATAATATTGAACAAAAAATTAATATGGCCATATTGGATATTGTTTCACCACCATTATTTGAGCTAAATAAAGGTTTGGAAATTATTGAACAACAGCCCTCCCATAATATTGAAGCCGGAAAACTAACAATTAGCACTGTAGAATCGATGGTACCACCACTGCAGGAAATTCAAAATGGTTTGGCTCAGTTAAGTCAAGATATAGTCACGGGACAAATGAATGATGACCAGTTCATGGATACAGATGATCTTAAGAAACTTTTACAATCATTGGCCCAGGCCGTGTTGCATTTAGAAACAAATATAGATCACATAATCTCTCGCTTACCAGAGAACGTATCCGCAAGCTTCGTGAACCTCAAAGAAGAAATTTCGTCACTGATTAGTCAAGTTATGGATAAGGACATTGATAAGTATCACTTTAATGTTTTAGAGAACATTAAGAGACCCATAGATGAATTGAACTACTGCATGCGGCAGATTGAACAAAAATCTATATCAGGTTCTCTTACAGACTTGATAGATCCTTTACATAGTTTAAATGATAGAGTAAAAATGAGTCAAGGCATTTTGCAGTTGTCGGCGGCTGCACAGCAAAACTCTGATGTTAAAGAGACGCTGGAAAAGATAAGAAATCTTATAAAAACAATTGAAATTAATATTGAAGAGAGTGAGTTGAAAAATATTCAAAAAGAGATTTCTTTAGATGAAGAGCAGGCCTTAAATGATAACAATTTGTTCCTATCAATGAGACAAGAAATGGAAATGAAGATCGAGTTAGAGGAAAGTATTAAAAATATGCAAAAATTATATTCCCAACTCATAAACTTACAAAATTCAAAATTTTTTGAGGAAAATCTTAAAGATTATATTTTGGATATGGCCAATAATTTTAATGAAATTTCTATAATGCTGCAGAATAAAGAAATTCAAGACAAAGAAATCAAATCCCCCCTTTCAGCTTTATCAAATATTATACTTAACTCTTCAAAACCTGTGGAAAATCTAAATGCGTCTCTAGAATATTTGAGTACTATAAAATCTAAAACCGAGTTTTCAGAGATACTGTTTACTCAGTGTCGTAGTAGATTTAAGGAATTAAAAACCACCATCGATCAAATGGGGGTTGAAAGTACCAAAGCTAAAACAAAAGATGTTGAGCTCATTATAGAATCTTTTAACAAAATTTTGGTAGTGTTGGAGAATTTTATTCCCAAATTAGTAGCTAATGTAACGACCGATGATATGTCTACATTGGAAGAAGTATCTGCTTTTAAATCGGCAGCAGAATCATTACCAAACGATGATAATAGTCAAGTTACTTTGGGTCTTATAAAATCATTTGAGGATACGAAAGTTCAAGTTGAAGAACTACTGGGTCAATTGAAAACTAGTATTGCTTCGGTGTTGGCCCATTGTAATGAACATGATTTAGGTTCATTAAGATTAGAAACACCAGAGCATATGAGAGTTACTGTACGCAAAATGGAAGATTTCAAACAATGTTTAGAACAATCTTTACAACCTCATGTCTTGGATGTAGTACACACTACTTCAGAATGTACAGATCCACGCACTATAGCTGAGGCGGTTTGCAGTTTTGAAAACTGTGCTTTACAAATACAAGAATATATTGACAACTACGATGTCAAGGATTTGAGTGGAGACGAAATTTCAGAACTTAAGACTATGGCTCAACCTTTGAAGGAATTAGTTGAGGGGGTTAAAATATTTTATACACAGGATCTCGAACAGGTAGAAACAATTAATACCCTTTCACAAGATAGTTTGACCTCAGCCCAAATGCTGCAAAGTTTAAGGACTTATGTTTTAGCAGTACAAGAACCTCAAGCTTTAGAGGCTTTGGAGTCATTAGCCGATTTGCAAACATTTTCACATCTTAAAGAAATTGTACAACCTATTAAGGAGTTGGAGAAAGCTGTAGTGTGCACAGAGACAAATGTTTTACTCTCGCAAATATCAAACCTAACCGAATCTAATTTAGAGTTATTGAACACATGGGCTAAGCCCTTACTGAGTATCAAAGAAGCCCTTATAAATGTAAAGCAGGAACAGTTATATGGTACCTTAGAAGAATGCCCACAAATTAAAATGATCAAAGAAAAATCTGAAGTACTTTTTAATCTATTAAAATATTGTGAAAATTTCGATACTCAAGTATTTGAAAATATTCAAGATATTTCCTCTTTTGATGCTGCCAACATAAAATCACATGCTGAACTGGAAACGGTTTCCGAAATGAAATTTATGGAACCGGCTCAACATCATATGGAAGAAATTAAAATATATGATTTAAAAGACTGTGTGGCAGGAGGCATAAAACAAATCGAAGAATGTTTGCACACTACAAAAAATTTGCAATCTTTAAAAATTTCCAGTTTGGAAGATATAATGGAAGAACTAAAAAGCGATTTACAGGATATGGAAAACAATGTATTGAAGAGTGGGGAAAAAACAAAGGACTTAATAGAAAAAGAAAATAAAGTGGCTAAAACTATGTTCAAACTTAAAGAATGTTTGGTGCATACATATGAGTCTGCAGATATTGAAGTTGGCTTAGAAGATATAGAAAAAACATTTGAAGATTTACTACAAGCTATGCCTTCCTTGGAACTACAATTGGCTTTAGAAATGAAAGAAAAAATTGTTTTCACTTTATCAGAATTCATATTGGCCTGCTTACAAAGCCAGAATCAAACTCATTTCGATCAAATTATACAACCATTTAGAAATCTTATGGAAACAATAGATGTCGTAAGCAAATTAAATAAGACAGATGTAGAAACATCTGCCAGTATTATGGTACAACTACAAACTCAAGTAATGACAGCCTTTAGAGTACTAAATGATATAAGTGAAAAGACGCAAGGCGAAATGTTAGCTGGCCTACTTAAAACCCAAAATATACTTGTATCTATTTACGATTTTATTGAAAATAATGAAGGCAATTTAAGAGTTATCGAATTGTTGCAAGAAATTGATTATCTTACGCCAGAATTGAAAGAAATCACTATGTTACTTGCACTGGAAAAAGAAAAATCAAGTGGAAGGGAAGAAGAAATGCAATTTCTTTTGGATAATGTCAATTTGGCCCAATTATTCCTAACTGAGGTACAGGAGGGACTATTGCAAAACAATGCATTGGTACAAATATTTATGCAGCAAAATGAGGAAACTGTGGAAAAATTAAAAAATATTTTAGTTGAGGTAGAAAATAACATACAAACAAAAGTGGATTACAGCTTAGAACAGGATGTAGGTAGGATTAACTTACTAGTGGGCCTGTTAAATGAACTAAAAACAAATATGAAAGTGGTTAAAAATATGGAGGTTAGCGATAAAGTCGTCGGTCAACATATGGATGAGCAGGAAATACGAATAGAAGCTGAAAGAAGCCAACAGGTTAAAACTAAACAACATAAACAATTCTCTAACGAAGAATTAATTTTATTGCATCTTATAACTGAATCCCAGCAAAATATTCAAACAATTTTAACAGATACGACTTTTAAACAAAGTAATTCAAAATTTGCCAAGTCTGTAATAAATAATTTAATGGAACTAAAAACAGCTTTAGAATCGGATTCTCCAAATACTCTTGAAGATCGTTTATTCCTGCCACTGTTTAAAACAAAAGAATTAATAAATTATGGTCTCTGCTGTGACCCATCTGATGAACATTTGTCTAAAATTTTCAAAAATCTTAATAAAGTTTATATACAAATATTCAATTGCAACGAAAAACTGCGCAAGTCTATATTATACGATACCATTGAAACCATTAAGCCTGAAATAAAACAAATTATAGAATATATTAATATGCTGCCCAATAACAAATCGAACATTTTGCAAACTTTGGCTTTAACTTTGAATCAAATAGACTCAGAAATGAACAGCATTTACCAAAGTAATCATGCCAGTTTTGAAAAACTGCAAAGCTCTGTTCTACAATTGAAAGAAGTAGTCGATAATATTCAAACCATTAAACCTCATGCAGTGGATTCTAAAAAACTCACACAATTAGTTGATAATCTCAATAAGAATAAAATTGATGACGCTTTAGAAATACTACAAGAATTGGAAAATATGAAGAAAATGTTTAAAGATCTATACAGCACTTTAACCACAGAGCTTAAATTTCAAGAAAACAATATAAAGGAATGTGTAGAAAATGCTTTAGAAAAAGTGGGAGTTGCACCAGATCTTCAAGATCTTAAAGAAGTATTGATAAACTCTTTAGAAGCTAAAAGTAATGATCAAAAACGAAACTGCATTTTTAAACTTCGAGAACACATTGTACACACCTATGAGAGTGGTGTAAATGAGGAAATTGAAAATGTTATAGACACCATTTTAGGAGACAACAATGACTTAATAGAGTCCATTAATGAAGAATTTGTGGAAAGTATCAAGCAAAAAATAAACATTTTAACTGATAAAATTGACAAGTTAGAGCTTAAGCCATGGCGACCGAAATTCAGTGACGTAAATACAAAATTAACAAATATTCAGAACATAGCTTATCAAATTAAAAATGTTAAAGATCTGGAAAAGTCATGCGTGAACATGATTGAATTACAGAAAAATCTAATGGATATTTTTGTGCTATTTGATGATATGCTTGATGGCAATACCTCAGATATTGAAGACAGTATAGAAGAAGTAAAAAAGTTAGCTTTGAAACAATATGACTCTATTGAAAAGTCAGAAAAGCTTATTAAATCTTTAACTATATATCAAAGCATTTTGGACTTATGTGAATGCATAGCAAAAGTAGTTGATAAAGCAGAAGAGCAAATTGAGAAACCTAGAGAAATATATGCTGAAACATCTAAATTAACGAATATAAGTAAAGAAAAAGTGGAAGATAAGAGATTGGAAGTTGAAATGAAAAAAGCTGAAGAAAAAGATTTTAAAGTAACTCCTAGCAAGGGTACAGTCGCTGACATAAAGGATGTAGAAAACTTAGAGAAACAGGATATTAAGGTTTCTAAACGAAAGGCAGAAATTTCTAAGGTTAAGGAAGAAGAATTCGAAGAAGATATATTGGAAACTGAAAGTAAAAAATCCAAAGAAGAAACCTTACCAAAAACAAAGGATAAAGCTGAAAAAGCTAATATTAATACTGAAAAAATAACACCAAAGAAAGAAGAAGCAGAGACCAAAGAAACTGAAGAAACGGATGTCCAAATCGCTGAAAAGAAAGCTTTAGATTCTGAAATTAAATCTGATAAATTAGAAGAAATACAATTGAATGTAGACAGTTACAAAGTTAAGGAAGATGATGTCAAACAAACAAGTCAGAAAGCTGAAGTTTCTGATCTTAAGTTAGAAGAAATAAAAGAACTACAACTAGAAACTAAATTTAACAAAGCCGCAGAAGAAGAATTCACAATTCTTAAAATTAAAGCCGATATTTCTCAAGTAAAGAAAGATGAAATAAAGGAAGAGGAATTAGAAGTTAAGCCTTCCCAAGTCGAAGAAGAAATTGTAGAAAATATTAAGAACAAAGCCGAAATAACTGAATTAAATGCAGAAAAAATTCAGAAAATAAAAATAGATTCTGAAGCAAAACAAGCTGCAGTGAAGGAACTGGATGCCAATAATGAAAAAACTAAAGCATCTGAGTTTAAGTTGGAAAAACTAGAAGAAAAACAATTAGAAGTAGATTTTAAAGAAGCTGAAGAGCAGCAGACTACAGAATTTAAAGACAAGTCAGAAATTGAATCTCAAAAAGCTGAGCAAGAAACCTTAGATAAACGCTCTGAAAAAGCTGAATTATCTAAATTACAGTTAGAAAAAGTAGAGGAAATAAAATTAGAAACTGAAAAGAAAAAAACAGAGGAAAAAGATGTGAATTTGCCTCAAATAAAAGCTGACATTTCTGAAAAAATAGATCTTACGCAAAATAAAACAAACATAGAAAGTAACTCGCAAATTTTACAAAAATCTGTTGAAACAGCCTTGGCAAAGATTGGTAATTCCAGGGAACTGCAAAATCTTAAAGAAGATTTAGAAGAATCATTGGCAACCTTTAGTGACGAACAGAAGCGTAAATGCATTTTTAAATTAAAAGAACACATTGTGCACACTTATGATGGCAGTCTGGTAAGGAATGAAGTAGAAGAAGTTATCGATTCTATATTAGGAAACAATATCGATTTGATACAATCCATTAATGGAGAGTTCTTAAGTGAAATAAATGAAAAGATAAACACCCTTTTTAAAAAGACTGAAACAATAGAGGTTTCACAATGGCAGGGTAAACTCAATGAACTAAATAATAAAATTAGGAATATTCAGAATGTAAGCAAAGCGGTGGAAAGCTTAAAAGATGTAGACAAGTCATCGCAGACTATGACAGAATTAAAGAAAAACTTAATGGATATTTTTGTTTTGTTTGATGATATGCTGGAAATAGCCCCAAATTTGAAATCCGACTTGGAAACAGTAAAAATCTTGGCTTTACAAAATCATAATGCCATTGAAAATTCAGGTAGAAATATTAAAACAATAAATTTGTATCAAAATATTAAGGATATACTCGAACTGATTATAAAAGTAGTAGATAAGGATCTGAGGTCTGAGGTTAAAGATAAAAAAGCTGAAGAAGCAGAGGAAAAGAAATTAGAAGTTGAGACCAAGAAAGCCAAGAAAAGCGAAGATATGAAGAAACGACAAAAAGGTGAAATATCTGGTGTTAAGACACACGAAAGTAAGGAAAAACAAGTGGTCGATGATTCCAAGCAAACAGAAGAAACAGGCGAAGCAACAACTTATGAAGTTAAGACTGATGAATTAGAAGAAAAGCAATTTGAAGTTGAAATTTCGAAAGGTAAGAATGATATGTTAGAGGAAACAAAGGTCAAAGCTGAAATATCAGAAGTTAAAACCGAAAACATAGAAAAAGTACAATTGAATATTGAAACAAAAAAGATAGAAGAAACAGAAATTCAAATAACTCCAGATCAAGTTCAAATATCTGAGATTAAAGCTGAAAAAATAGAAGATAAGCAGACAGAAGTCGTTGCTAAGAAGCCTAAAGAAAAAGAGGTAAAAAAATCTGAAGATACAGCAGAAACTTCTGAAGTGAAGCTTGCAAAAATAGAGGGAAAGGAAATAAAAGCTGACACGAGAAAGGTTAAAGAAGAAATGGTAAAAAAATCAGAGGAAGAAGCTGAATTGTCTGAGATAAAAGCTGAGGAAATAGAAGAAAAACAGTCGGAAGTAAAAACGAAGAAAGCTCAAGAAACGGAAGTAAAAGTGTCTCCAGATCAAGCTAAAGTATCTGAGGTCAAAGCTGAAAAATTAGAAGAGAAGCAATTGGAAGTTGTTGCTACGAAGCCTAAAGAAGAAGAGGTCGATAAATCTAAAGGTGCAGCAGAAATTTCTGAAGTTAAGATTGAGAAAATAGAAGAGAAGAAACCAAAATCTGAGACCCATATGGCTAAGGAGGAGGTGTTAAAAAAAGCAGAAGAAAAATCTGAACTGTCTGAAATTAAGCCAGAGAAAATAGAAGAAAAGGAGTTGGAACTAAAAATGAAGAAAGCTGAAGAAATGGAGGTAAAAGTAACTCCAGATCAAGCTAAAGTATCTGAGGTAAAAGCTGAAAAATTAGAACAGAAGCAGTTGGAAGTTGTTGCTACAAAGCCTAAAGAAGAAGAGGTTGAGAAATCTAAAGGCACCGCAGAAATTTCTGAAGTTAAGCTTGAGAAAATAGAAGAGAAGAATATAAAAGCTAAGGCTGCAACGGCTAAAGAAGAGGTTGTAAGGAAACTAGAAGAGAAAGCCGAAATGTCTAAAATTAAGCAAGAGAAAATAGAGGAAAAGGAGTTGGAACTAAAATCGAAGAAAGCTGAAGAAACCGAGGTAAAAGTATCTCCAGATCGAGCTAAAGTATCTGAGGTAAAAGCTGAAAAATTAGAAGAAAAGCAGTTGGAAGTTGTTGCTACGAAGCCTAAAGAAGGAGAGGTCGATAAATCTAAAGGTGCAGCAGAAATTTTTGAAGTTAAGCTTGAGAAAATAGAAGAGAAGAAAACAAAATCTGAGACTCATATGGCGAAGGAGGAAGTTTTAAAGAAAGCAGAAGAAAAATCTGAAATATCTGAAATTAAGCCAGAAAAAATAGAGGAAAAGGAATTTGAACTAAAAATGAAGAAAGCTGAAGAAATGGAGGTAAAAGTAACTCCAGATCAAGCTAAAGTATCTGAGGTAAAAGCTGAAAAATTAGAACAGAAGGAGTTGGAAGTTGTTGCTACGAAGCCTAAAGAAGAAGATGTCGAGAAATCTAAAGGCGTCGCAGAAATTTCTGAAGTCAAGCTTGAGAAAATAGAAGAGAAGAAAATAAAAGCTAAGGCTGCAACGGCTAAAGAAGAGATTGTAAAGAAACTAGAAGAGAAAGCCGAACTGTCTGAAATTAAGCCAGAGAAAATAGAGGACAAGGAGTTAGAACTAAAAATGAAGAAAGCTGAAGAAACGGAGGTAAAAGTAACTCCAGATCAAGCTAAAGTATCTGAGGTAAAGGCTGAAAAGTTAGAACAGAAAAAGTTGGAAGTCGTTGCCACGAAGCCTAAAGAAGAAGAGGTTGAGAAATCTAAAAGTGCAGCAGAAATTTCTGAAGTTAAGCTAGAAAAAATAGAAGAGAAGAAAACAAAAACTGAGACTCATATGGCTAAGGAGGAGGTGTTAAAGAAAGCAGAAGAAAAATCTGAACTGTCTGAAATAAAGGTTGAGAAAATAGAGGAAAAGGAGTCTGAAATAAAAATGAAGAAAGCCGAAGAAACAAAGGTAAAAGTAACCCCAGATCAAGCTAAAGTATCTGAGGTAAAAGCTGAAAAATTAGAACAAAAGCAGTTGGAAGTTGTTGCTACGAAGCCTAAAGAAGAAGAGGTCGAAAAATCTAAAGGCACCGCAGAAATTTCTGAAGTTAAGCTTGAGAAAATAGAAGAGAAGAATATAAAAGCTAAGACTGCAACGGCTAAAGAAGAGGTTGTAAGGAAACTAGAAGAGAAAGCCGAACTGTCTAAAATTAAGCAAGAGAAAATAGAGGAAAAGGAGTTGGAACTAAAATCGAAGAAAGCTGAAGAAACCGAGGTAAAAGTATCTTCAGATCGAGCTAAAGTATCTGAGGTAAAAGCTGAAAAATTAGAAGAAAAGCAGTTGGAAGTTGTTGCTACGAAGCCTAAAGAAGGAGAGGTCGATAAATCTAAAGGTGCAGCAGAAATTTTTGAAGTTAAGCTTGAGAAAATAGAAGAGAAGAAAACAAAATCTGAGACTCATATGGCGAAGGAGGAAGTTTTAAAGAAAGCAGAAGAAAAATCTGAAATATCTGAAATTAAGCCAGAAAAAATAGAGGAAAAGGAATTTGAACTAAAAATGAAGAAAGCTGAAGAAATGGAGGTAAAAGTAACTCCAGATCAAGCTAAAGTATCTGAGGTAAAAGCTGAAAAATTAGAACAGAAGCAGTTGGAAGTTGTTGCTACGAAGCCTAAAGAAGAAGAGGTTGAGAAATCTAAAGGCGCGGCAGATATTTCTGAAGTTAAGCTTGAAAAAATAGAGGGAAAGGAAATAAATGCTGAGACGAGAAAGGCTAAAGAAGAAATGGTTAAGAAACCAGAGGAGAAAGCTGACTTGTCTGAGATAAAAGCTGAGAAAATAGAAGAAAAACAGTCGGAAATAAAAACGAAGAAAGTTCAAGAAATGGAAGTAAAAGTATCTTCAGATCAGGCTAAAGTATCTGAGGCAAGAGCTGAAAAATTAGAAGAGAAGCAGTTGGAAGTTGTTGCTACGAAGCCTAAAGAAGAAGAGGTCAATAAATCTAAAGGTGCAGCAGAAATTTCTGAAGTTAAGATTGAGAAAATAGAAGAGAAGAAACCAAAATCTGAGACCCATATGGCTAAGGAGTTGGAACTAAAAATGAAGAAAGCTGAAGAAACGGAGGTAAAAGTAACTCCAGATCAAGCTAAATTATCTGATGTAAAAGCTGAAAAATTAGAACAGAAGAAGTCGGAAGTTGTTGCTACGAAGCCTAAAGAAGAAGAGGTTGAGAAATCTAAAGGCGCGGCAGAAATTTCTGAAGTTAAGCTTGAAAAAATAGAGGGAAAGGAAATAAATGCTGAGACGAGAAAGGCTAAAGAAGAAATGGTTAAGAAACCAGAGGAGAAAGCTGAATTTTCTGAGATAAAAGCTGAGAAAATAGAAGAAAAACAGTCGGAAATAAAAACGAAGAAAGTTCAAGAAATGGAAGTAAAAGTATCTTCAGATCAAGCTAAAGTATCTGAGGTAAAAGCTGAAAAGTTAGAAGAGAAGCAGTTGGAAGTTGTTGCTACGAAGCCTAAAGAAGAAGAGGTCGAGAAATCTAAAGGTGCAGCACAAATTTCTGAAGTTAAGCTAGAGAAAATAGAAGAAAAGAAAACAAAAGCTGAGACTCATATGGCTAAGGAGGAGGTGTTAAAGAAAGTAGAAGAAAAATCTGAACTGTCTGAAATTAAGCCAGAGAAAATAGAGGAAAAGGAGTTAGAACTAAAATCTGAGAAAACTGAAGAAACGGAGGTAAAAGTAATTCCAGATCAAGCTAAAGTATCTGAGGTAAAAGCTGAAAAATTAGAAGAGAAGCAGTTGGATGCCATTGCTACGAAGCCTAAAGAAGAAGAGGTCGTGAAATTTAAAGGCGACGCAGGAATTTCCGAAGTAAAGCTTGAGAAAATAGAAGAGAAGAAAATAAAAGCTGAGACTGCTAAAGAAGAAATGGTTAAGAAACCAGAGGTAAAAGCTGAAAAATTAGAACAGAAGCAGTTGGAAGTTGTTGCTACGAAGCCTAAAGAAGAAGAGGTTGATAAATCTAAAGGTTCAGCAGAAATTTCTGAAGGTAAGCTTGAGAAAATAGAAGAGAAGAAAATAAAAACTAAGGCTGCAACGGCTAAAGAAGAGGTTGTAAAGAAACCAGAAAAGAAAGCCGAACTGTCTGAAATAGAGGATGAGAAAATAGAAAAAAGCGAGTCTAAAATAAAAACAGAGAAAACTGAAGAGAAGGAAGTAAAAGTATATCCAGATCAAGTCAAATTATCTGAAGTAAAAGCTGAAAAATTAGAAGAAAAGCAGATGGAAATTATCACAAGTGAGCCTAAGGAGGAAGAGATCAAGAATCTATGTCAAATTACTGCTGATATTTCCGAAGTTAAGCTAGAAAAATTAGAAAAGAAGAAAATAAAAGCTGAAGCTCGGAAGGCTAAGGATGATCTGGTAAATAAACCAGAAGAGAAAACTGAATTATCTGAGAGAAAAGAGGTGGAAACATCTCAAGATATAATAGAGGTAACTAATATTCAGTCCGAAAAAGTAGATGAGAAAATAAGGGAAGTTGAGTCTGAAACGACTAAAGAAAAGGCAGCTAAAGCTATGAAGAAAACAGTCAAAGTGTCTGAGGTTAAAACCAAAAATCTGGAAGAAGAGAAATTTGGAGTTGACATTGAAAATTCAAAGGCTAAAACTAATGATATTCAGGTCGATAAAATAGTAGAAAAAGCTGCAATAGCACAAAATAAGTCAGAAGTTTCTAAAGCTGATGATTCAGAAGTAACGATATTAAGTGAAACTTTCATGTTAGCAGAAAATAAATTAGATATCGGGGTAAAGAAATGCGAAGATAGTGCAATCTATAATGTTAAAAGATCTGAAGAAACACAAAAGAAATCAAACGAATATATCGATCATAGGGAACAGCGGAGTGCTAAACGTATACCCAGTATAGATGTTAAACTTACCAACCGCAATTCTGCAGTTGGAAGTGACATAAAATTGACTTGTGGCATATCGGGCAATGATCTAACGATACGCTGGTTTAAAGAAAACACTGCCATTGAAAATAGTACCAAATACAAAATTACCCAAAATGACGGCTTAGCTTGTTTAGAAATAAAATCAGCCGATTTACATGATGCAGCCGTATACAGATGTGTAGCCGCCAACAGAAATGGTGAAGTAGAAACTAGTTGCCTCGTGACACTATATGATGTACCCACCAATAAATTTGGCACTCCGCCAATATTTACTCGTAATATCAGAGGTAAGTTAATCGATTGTTTATTTTAGTTTTTATTTTAAATTTAATTTTAATTTTATTGATGCACTACATTAAAATAAGTTTTAACGATACCTTCCTTTACACATTTAACACGAAATCTGTATATGCTTGCATACCTTAGGGTACCTAAAATACTGATAATGCAGACTGATTAATTTACTCATGTGAATGGTATGAATAATTTAATTTAGGTATTTTAAAATGAATAGGAAATATTTTACTAACCACGCTCTATTTTTTGCCAGAAAAACCTTTTGATTTTTATTATTTTTATTTGTTTTTTAGTTTTAGTAAAGAAAAAATTAAATTAAAAAAATTGCTTTTTTTTGTAACACACTTTTAATAATTAAGTTTATTTAAAAGAATTTTATGCTACAATAAGATGATAAGTCTACTCCAGATACATATGTATATTGAACGATACGTTATAATACAGGTAGGTTCAAACTATTAATTTCCAATAATTTCTTAAGGTCAAGTTTAAACGGCAAAATTATTTAAAAAAAAAAATTCAAATCGTTTATTTCGTGTTAATGCGTTCTACAAGTGTATTTGCAATAGTTTTGAAATTCTTAATACTCAGAAAACACCTTCGCGTAAAAAAACAAATATAAAAAATAAAAGAAGGAAAAAAAATTTACAAAGCAAAAAAAAAAATAAAGTTTGATAAATCGTTGCCGAGAGTCCATGACAATAAATTAATTATAGATTCTTGGCATCTAATTGAATTAGATCAACGATTGATCAACAGTTTCGCAAATCATTTGAAATTTTATTTTCGAAACGTACGGTTGTTTCAGTTCGTTCGGAACAGTCGAATCATATACGTCGCAACGAACGGACCGATCGCCGATCACGTCCTTAAGAAAATATAAAAAAAAAACAATTAAAATTTTTTACGAATAAAAAAAAATCTGAACGAAAACGGAATAATAAATCGAATAAAAAATAGAAAACAAGTAATAATCTGCTAATATATTTATAAAGTTATTAGTTGTGTGACCTCGTAATTCTTTATTTTAAGAGTGTCTTTTTACAACTATGGGTGAAACTGAAGGTGAAACGGTTGCTGCTGATTCCCGTCCCTCGGAAGAGCCAGAGGCTGCACCTGCCCAGGATACACTGCAGGTACCAGCCCAAAAGAAACGAAAATTAAAATCTCCTACTCCGGGAAGTTTACGCGGTCGCAGTGCAACTCCCATACGCGGTCGTTCTCAGACACCTTTTACATTGTATATGACTAGACGTAGTGCTACTCCATCAACATGGCGTAGTATAACACCGTTTTTAAAACGTGAAGAAAAGGAGAAAACTCCATTCGAATTAGGAAAAGATTTGAGAACTCTTCTGACATGTAACACTGCTGTTTTTGATCGTGCTCTGGTTATGGATATATCAGAACCCTTAGATGCTCAAAAACCTGTACGTTACATAACCTCTGATCTTTCCGTTATCGATCGTGCTGCTGTAATGGATGTGTCTAATGTTGAGGTTATCTATGTGGTTGAAGAATACGAAGAATATGAAGAAGAAGAAGAGGAAATCATAGAAGAAGTAGTTAAGCCTAAGAAAAAGGCAAAGGGTGCTAAAAAAGGACGTGCTGCACGCAAATCAGCTGACAAGGATGGAAGTCCTTCTGGAGATGGAGAAGGTGGGGAGGTCGCTGAGGGAGCTGAGGATCGTGAAGAGAGTGTTGATTTAGATGAATCCGATGAACCCGTCAAAAAGGGAAAGAAGAAAGCAGCTCCCAAAAAGAAAGAGAAAAAGGAAAAATCACCAAGTCCCAAGTTGTCCTTGAAACTTGAAATGGGTGGTGGGCAAAAGGCCAGTAAGAAAATGTTTGAAGAAAAGCAGCAACAACAAGCTGGACCTGGACCTAAACCTCCACCAAAGAAAAGTAAGTTGGCTCTGCAAATGGAAGAGCAAGCTAAAGCTGCTGCAAAAGCAGCCGAGGAAGAGGCAGCAAAACTTGCTGCTAAGAAACCTGTTGAAACATTTGAAGAACGTCAGAAACGCTTAAAAGCTGAGCAAGAAGAACGGGAACGACAGGAAGCTGAACAACGTGCTCTAGAAGAGGCTGAAGCTGCAGAGGAGGCTGCCGAAGAGGAGGACGATGGCGAAGGTGAAGGCGATGGTGAGGGTGATGATGGAATTGAAGATGCTAGTTCCCGTTACGATGAGTCGAGATATGACGAAGAGTCTAGAATTGGTGAGGAAAACGAGGATGAAGAAATGGATGAAGTAGGAGAGTTGCCAAATGATACTAGACGTAGCAGCAGTGCCTCTGAAGGTTTTACCCGTCCCGATCCAGACGATGAAGAACGCTGGAAAAAAATCGCGGAAGAGGAAGGCGAAGAGTTTATGCAGCAAATGCGAAAATATAGCTTGGCTGTACGTAAAAGTGAAAAGCAGCGTGATGAAGAATGGCAACGTTTACGTGATCGTAGGAGATTGCCACATTTTGTTGTTTTCCTATCTGATCGCACCGTCGAAGCCGGCAATAATGTGCGCTTGGCCTGTGCTGTTGGAGGCCCTGATCTTTCGGTCAAGTGGTTTAAGGACGGCCGTCAATTAGAAAGAGATGCCACCCATCGTATTATTAATAATAACAATATATTAGCTTTAGAAATAGTAAATACGACTATTTTGGATTCCGGTGAATACTCATGTGTTATTGCGAACATGAACGATGAAGTAACATCGTCATGCTATGTTACCATTTACGAAATCTTCAAAGATGAACCCGCACCACCCTCATTCAGATTAGTTAAAGGTACAGAAATATATAGATACAGTCTTCTAGTAATAATTGTAAACAATTCATTTCAGAATATTATCACTTGCGCGATGATGAGTTAACTATTGAGGTACACCTTCACGGAGTGCCAAGGCCTGTTGTAACTTGGTGGAGAGGAGCATTTGAAATCAAGCCTAATGTTAAGTTTACAAAACTTGAGGAGGCCCATGGTGTTTATAAGCTTTTAATTTATAAGCCCAATAGTAGAGACAGTGGTATTTATACATGCAAAGCTATAAACTCTAGTGGAGAAGCCCAAATAAGCCACACCATAGAAGTGGCAAAAAATCTTCATTATCATGTACGGGGCGTTTTTCATGCCAAAAACCGTATACAAAAAGATATAGAAATAACTGCTAAAAAGGCAATGGAAGAAGCTTTAAAATCAAAAGAAGAATCTGATAAGAAAAGAGCTGAGGCAGCACAGGAAATGAGATCAAGAGCTCCTAGAGCATCACCTGAACCTCTTGTACCAGCCAAACAAAAACTTAAATTTGCTACACAATTACGTGACCGCATGGCTTTAGAAGGGACAACTGTTAAATTGGTAGCTACAGTAATTGGTCCAAATCCTGCTTGCCGTTGGATGAAGGATGACAAATGGGTTGTTTATGGGGATAATGTTAAAAATCAAACCGAAATCGATAAGGCCATAATAGAATTAAGAAACGTTACATCTGAAAATTCTGGTGTTTACAAATGTGTTGCCAAAAATGATTATAGTGAAATAGAAACGTCTTGCTATTTCAAGGTATATTCGGCACAAACCGAAGGCGATGAGCATGAACCCATTTTTGCACTACCACTAAGAGGTATTACTGTATGTTTCAATCGTACATTTGTTTGTTTCAGATTATATGTGTGTGTGACACACACACCTTACATATTAGTATGTGTATCAATATGGGTTGACAGAATTGGCTAAATTGGCTATTGTAGTATGTGGTTAATCGAAGGCAATCATTGCTCGAGTGAACGATCGATTTTTTTCTCATTGTTTTAATGAACAACAAGAAAACCATGCAAAAAATCTTTTGATCTTTTTATACAAAATTGTAAGAATTAAAAAAATGTTTGCAATTGTGTCGATTGTTGTTTCTGATTATTGTGTATACGTGTTTGTATGTGTTGCTAAAAATAGTACGACATATTCGAAATACTTATTGACTTGATTATCTCACGTATCTTCTTTAATTAGATGTTTATCATGCTTCTCAAAACGATTTAATACTCGACACAAAAATACGCGGCAATCCACGACCAGTAATTACTTGGATAAAAGACCAAATACCCGTTGTTCTAGATGATCGTATTGTGCAAATTGAACATTTGGATGGTATTTGTGAATTAATCATTAACAAGCCCACATCGAATGATAGTGGCAATTACACTTGTGTTGCACAAAATAAATTAGGAACACAGCAAACATCACATTCTGTTGTTGTGGATGTACATCAAGGCTCCAGACGGTCTAGTGTTTTATCCAGCGTCATGAGTGATTCCGATGCAGGTAGTAAAGCGGGTGCTGCTGGTGGCGATAAAGCTGGCAGGCCACCTAAATCCAAGAAGAAGGACGAGGAAGGCGATGCATCCTATGAACGTCGTAGCCGCTTGCCAGATGTCTCACCCAAACAACAATTATACTTTACAACCTATCTATCAAATCGTTATGTGGCTGTTGGATCTAAAGTGAAACTGCAAGCAGTTGTCAGCGGTCCCAATCCGGCAATGAAGTGGACAAAAGATGAACAAAATGTTCAATTTGGCCCTCGTCTACGTAACATGAGTCGTGAGGGTCTTGCATGTTTGGAATTTCTAAATTGCCAGCCTGAAGATTCAGGAAACTATACTTTGATGGCTCAAAATGAATATTGTAAAATTAGTACCGCCTGTCAATTGCATGTTTATTCTACAAATGTTTCGACTGATGTCGAACCTGTTTTTGTACGTCCCGTTAAAGGTAAGTGATAGTGTAATCAGTTCGCATCGCAAGAGGGGGGAAAATGTGTAAACAATTATTTATTTTTAATTTAATTGTGCAACAACTCTTAGAGCAGCAATAAAATTAAACAAAAAAATATATGTACATATACATATGTATGTATGTATGTATGTATGTATATGAATATAGATATATTCATCTAAATACATATGTGTTTATTACGTAATATATAGTATATATTTTTTCACTGTAAACATTTTATTACATTTTAATAGAATCTTACCATTTGACATTGAATGAATTGATTTTGGAGACTGGCGTACGTGGTGTGCCCACTCCACAAGTGCAATGGCTCAAAGACAATATGGAAATTCAAAATGGTGGCCGCTTTCATATTTTCCAACATTCGGATGGTACCTGCGAAATGATTATTGATTGTCCAAGTGAAAAAGATAATGGAAAATATATGATCAGAGCAGAAAGCAGTGCTGGCAAGACAGAGATAGTTCATAATGTTTTGTTTAAAGGAAAAGAACATCACATTGCCGATAATATTCATGGAGTATTCCATGCTGATAAGAATTTACTAAAGCCGAAACAGGCTGAAGCGGAGAAGCCAAAAGAAATTGGTAAACCCGAGGCAGGTGACGCTGAATCCGATGTTGATAGCAAAGGCAAACGTCGTGTTCGTAAACCGAAGAAAGATGATGAAGAAGCTTCAGCTGAAGCTTCATCGGCATCAGCTTATGCCACTGATACTGCTTCTGAAACTGGTAGTCTTAAAAAACGTGAAAAAGTTATTGGAATACACTTTGCCACTGCCGTTAGAGATCGTGTTGTAGCTGAAGGATCTAAAGTTAAAATATCTTGCTTTTTGGAGGCTAAGGAACCACAAGTTAAGTGGTTCAAAAATGAGGAACAAATACAAAATAGCCAAAAGATTAGAGGTCGTTACGTAGAAGGTTTGTGCACCTTGGAAATTTCCTCAGCTACTTTAGAGGATTCTGGTGAATATAAATGCTGGGCTAGAGATGAAACTGGCGAAGCTTCCACCTTCTGTAGGCTTGAAGTTTATTCTGATCCTGGCACTGGAGATGTCCCTCCAACATTTACACGCAATATTAAGGATACCTATCATGGCAAAATTAATGAAGTTCAATTGGATTGTCATGTACGTGGTCTTCCAACACCCACTATAACTTGGGTAAAAGATGGTGTTAAAATTGAACCTAGTGAGAAATATCAACAAGTTGAGCATGACGATGGTACTTTGGAACTGTTTATCATGGATCCAACACAGGCTGACAGCGGCAAATATGTGTGTCAAGCTGAAAATCGCGAAGGTAAAGCTGAAATTTCACATATGGTTACAGTACAACCGAGACGAAGGAGACCAGTATCGCCATCAAAAGATCGTCCACCGGCATTGCCTCCTTCAGAGGACACTGAAGAAGAAAAGGAAAAGAAGCGCAAGAAGAAACAGGAGGATGAAGAAGAAGGTGGAAGACGGCGTGAAGTTCCACCACCACCAGATCTAAAAAAACGTATATACTTTAGAAATTTCTTATCAAACCGCACCGTTAAAGAGGGCAGCAATGTTAAGTGGATGGTTAATATTGACGGTCCTGAGCCTGCAGCGCGTTGGTTCCACAACGAAAATCCAATTGCTTTTGGACCCAAAAGTAAATTGTCTATGCAAGACGGTATTGCCTGGTTGAATTTAATTGGTGTTACCGAGGAACAAAGTGGTGAATATACATTAAGAGTAAAAGGTCCTGAAAATGAAATTGTGTCCACCTGCACATTGTTTGTATACAGTACTGGCAAAGTGGAGGCCGTAGCTCCCACATTTGTAGTCGGCATTAAAGGTAGTATAATTTTTATGTTTTTCTAATTTAAGCCTTAGTTTGAAGTGCTGTGTAAAGTGTTCTTGTCAAACAACTTGTTCAGGTATGTTTAAAATTCCATTTCTCCAATCATAACGCATTTTAGTTAGTTAGTTAGAGGGCAATAATCACTATTGTTTCGTTTGTAATGTCACTTCTTATGTTTGTATGTTTTCTATTCGTTTCAATCATTCTTTAGATGCATATCATGCTCATGAAAATCATATTACATTGGAGTGTAAAGCTTCGGGGTATCCCAAACCAAAAGTTTACTGGCAAAAAGACAATACTTTATTACCAGAAAATAACAATAAGTATAATTGCAAAGAGTTACCGGATGGCTCATGGCAGCTGATCATACAAAATCCTGAAAGGAATGATACTGGGCTGTACACCTGCTATGCCGAAAGTGAAAGTGGCCAAATGAAAATAAGCAAATTTTTAGACATCTCCGACTATATGAAGAAGATAACCGAAAGACGTGCCTCTAAGCTATATCAGGATAAGGAGGAACTTTTACTTAAAACAGACAGAGATGAAATAGATAGCTTAGAAAGACAAGAGCAAAAGTTACGCTTAAAAGATGCTAAGTTTAGACTTAATATTGAAACGCCCATGAAGCCTATGGTGATAGCATCGGGTACAAAGGCCCAATTGATTTGCTATATAACCGGTTTAATAGAAGATGTCTATTGGCTGCGAGATAACGAACGTGTTACCAAAGATTCACGTCATAAAATCTATAACATTAATGGCGCTTTAAGTTTAGAAATACATGATGCTCGACCAGAAGATACCGGAGTGTATCACTGTGTTGTACGAAATAATCGAAACTCTACAGAATGTAAATGCAATCTTACAGTTTATGACAGCGCAGTTGCTGAATTACCATCAAGTTTCTCAAGTCCTGTGACAGGTAAGCAAATGGTTTGTAAAACAAATGCGCTTAATCAACTAAATAATGTACAATCTTTTGTTGTTGGAAATTATACAATACAATATCCAATGAATACATACTAAATGCCGGATGATGCTTAAATTTAAAAAAAAAAAAAAAATAAAAAATAATTAAAGAAAAAAAAAAAATTAAAAATTGAACATTATTTTTAGCAACTTTTGATGCCGAACGCTGTGAAATAATTTTATCGTGCCAAGTTCACGGACGTCCAGGTGTAACCTGGATACGTGACGATCATACCATATCGAATAATCGTTATCGTGCAATTGAAGAAATTGGTGGCGTACGTAAACTTATTATACGCAACCCTATACCATCGGATTGCGGTTCATTCTCATGCTTAGCAGAGACAAACGAAGTCATTGAATCCATAACGAAAATCATAAAAATAGCCGAACTAAAAAAACTGATGACTGCAGCGGCAGTAAACGAAATAAATGGCTATGCCCATGGTAATGAAATTCCCGAAACACGTATATGTAATAGAAGAGAAGAAATAACTGAGAAGGAGGATAGAGGTAATGTTTTGTCCCCTTCAGTAAGAGAAAGTCATTTGGTGACACATAGGAAACCACTATTTAGTACGCTTTTACATGATCGCACAGTCCCTGAATGTTCGAATGTACGTTTGTCGTGCAGTGTGGTCTATGATGGTTGCACTACCATTGAATGGCTTAAGAATGATCAGCCTTTACCGAAAGATAATCGCTACCAGACCATTTTCCATAATGGAGAATCTATTCTGGATATCTTCGCAGCTCAAGTAGGCGATAGTGGTCATTATATTTGTCGAGCTGCTAATGATTATGGTGAAACATTAACTCATAGTCAGTTACGCATATATAAACATTACGAAGATGCACTTCAGCCAAGCACATTTGTCCAGTCCATACGAGGTATTTATGATTATAGAAGAGCTATTTTAAATTTGTTAAGCTATATTCAAGATTTTCTTTTTAAAGTTCGGAGAAAAGCAATAATAATTTTTTTCCTACAGGACATCCAAATCATATCATTTAAAACATTTGAATGTTATATGTTCTTTGGGTTTTAGTCCAGTGTTATTATTATTTTTAATTTTTATTTTTTTTTTCCCATTAAGACTTTTTAATAAAAATTTATTTACTCAGATACTTATTCTCTAAACGAGAATCAGTTGGTTTTGGATTGTCGTGTACGTGGTAAGCCACGTCCCGAAATACAATGGCTTAAGGGTACTGATATAATAATGCCAGGCGAACGTTATATACAAATTGATCATGATGATGGCTATTCGAAATTGATTGTACTAAATCCCACTGAGAAGGACTCAGGCCTATACGCCTGTGTGGCACGTAACGAAGCAGCTGAAAACAAAATTACACATCAAGTTGACTTTAAGGGTCGTGAACGTTTTACTTTAGAAAAGACACTTGGATTCTTCCATCGTGATCCTAATAAGCCTCATTTAACTACACCCTTGGGCAGTCAGACAGTTTGTGGAGGTGGTACCATTGCCATCTCTGCTGAATTTATGCAAACACAATCACCCATTGAAGTACAATGGTTCCGCGATCGTCAACCTTTGGCTGGTCAACCAAATGTTAAGACTTTCTACGATCGTAATGTATATACTTTGGCTATCATGAATGCTCAGCCTGAAAATGAAGGCACTTATACATGTCGGGCTCAAAATGCATTTGGCCGCATTGAATCATATGCAAATGTTGATGTGGCTGTTGGTGTATCTAAAGAGGAACGACCACCTTTATTCCTTTCACGACCCGATACAGAAATGAAAATAGCAGTAGGTGATCCCTTCTCCATCTCATTCAGGATTGCAGGTGACCCCAAACCAAGATGTAAGTATAAAAAATATATATATAAAAGTAAAAATTTTTATACGAGTATGTATATTATTTTAATAACTTCAATTCAATTTGTTTATCATTTAAAGTGACATTCTTGAAGGGCACAAAGGATATAACGAAATCTGACCGCGTTAGCAAAGAAGTTTCCGACGACTATACTCGATTCACCGTTCAAAAATCGCAAATATCCGATTCCGGCACTTACTTTGTTGTTGCTCGCAACAATAATGGCACTGACCGAATATTTGTAACTGTTGAGGTAATATTTTTGTGGAATTGATCTCAAATTATGTTTTCATTTTATTATGTTTGTAACGTTCAAATGCTTGTCCATTAACTGTCAATTATTTACTGCTATTAAAATTTCTATATATAATTTTTTTTATTTTGCTATTTCTAGATCAAAACTCCCAAAAAGAAAGATTAAGAGACATAGCTTGCTTAAAAGCTTAGCATGCATGTTCTTGCCAATACACGTTTAAATTAAAAAAAAAAAATTATAAAAACATATGTTATTTTAAATTTAAATTATTATTTTTACCATAAACGTTTTAATATATTAAATTGAGGTTTTTGCTATGTAAACTGTAAAATGTCCAAAATTAAACATTTTTCATCTACAATTAGGTAATGCCCAGAGCACGTTCTGCAACTCCTTCGGCTCCACGTTGGGGTCTACCATTAGAAAGTTTTCCCGATGTTTCATATTTCAAAGGTAAGCAAATCTTTATTATACACACTCGTACGTATGTATGTATGCAAATATATTTAGTAAAAATGTACGTACTTTTAAAGTGTCATTAAATAATTATGTATTTATTGTGTTTTTTATGTTTTTATTTGAGGAAACAGTAGTATTTCTACTAATTCCTACATATTTATAAAACTCACTTAATTGTTCATAAATGTTGCGTTGTTTTATTTTTTAAAAAAGTGAAATTACAGAGTCATAACATAAATTTCATTATTGCTTTTGTCAAGATAATTTGCTTTCGATCCAATCACTTTTATAGATGATCATATTGAAACCAACATAAGCAACACTTTTCACTTCTTTTAAAAGTTTAGAAGAACCAATTTTATAATCTTCAGAAACATCTTTATTAAAATGAGAGCCCAAAGCTATTTTTTATTTATAATAGATACTGCTGTATTTTTTTCTATTTTGCTTCAGTGAAATCGAAAGCAGCCGAACTGTGCACAGCCATAAATAATTATAAAGCGGCCTCTTTCTACTACAGTTCGTAGCAAACTCTTTTGACAGAGATAGAGATATTTATAATCATAGCTATAGCACGTTTTATGATTTCCTGTTTCTGCGTGATTCTCGAAATTAATTAACTGTAATATTTGCAAATTTGTAGTCGCCGTGGTCTAGTGGTTAGTGTGTTGGCTTACTAAGACATGAGTCCCGGGTTCGACTCCAGGCTCCGACATCTTCAAAAAAAAAGAAATATAAAAAAAATATTTCTTTCGGCGACTACCTCTCAGCATTCTTCTGGCAAAAGCTCTGAGAGTAATTAATTGCCATGAACAAGCTTCTCAAGTCTGTCGTTCGGAGTCGACATTAAACTGTAGGTCCCGGTACTCATGGATAAAAATTGACACACACAACATGAGTGCTGCGAGAAGCTAGGCCGTAATCCTGACACAGGGTTGTAAAGGCCAGTTATGTATGTATGTAATATTTGCAAAAGGGTTTTTCAGGTTTGGTATTTCGTATGTCTGTCTATTCTTTTACTTTTGATTTCTTAAGTCAATTTCTCGAAACATTTGCTTACTTTTTATTATTTGTTTTTTATTTTCACTTCGCTCTTATTTCTGTCTTTCTTAAAACACGTTTGCTTTTATTTTCAACTCTTCATATATCCTATTTATGCCCCTAATATGATTCACAACTGGACTGAAAGTTGTCTTGTATAAGTAAGTAGTTGTAAAATTATTATTTTCATGTACAAATAAACTTAACTTACAACCAGCTATTCATTTGTTTGCCTTCGTTTAGTAAGCTATCAAAGTGAAACAAATGGTATTTGTCAGCTGTATTTTTGCCTGTGCATATAAGTAAATTCAAAAAAGTATGCAAGAACAGTTTGTTTTCAAATAGATATATTTGAGAAATATTTCAAATATAATGGTAAAAAATGCTGATATTGGAAGAAGAAATGGACACTATAGATCAAGTTACCAGGGGGCTTATTCCGCATTGCAATGCGAAAGTCAATGCGACTCGTAAATGTATAAATACGAACAATTGCTATTCTGTGTTACAATGTTTGCTTTCAAAATGTGAAAGTCTGAACGCTCGGTATTCTGTAATGCGAAGGCAAATATCAAACGGATATTAAAATCGCAAAATTTATTCGACAGCAAAAGAGCATTCCCAAAGCACAAAAATGTGAATAAGTTAAGTTCAGGAAAACAAAGAATAAAATCGCGCCAGTTTGAAATAAGGATGAAATTTATTAATAACCAAAGCCAATTGGCAAAAGATAATTTAAAAACACCAAATGCACTTATTTATTTATTTATTTGAGGAGCTTCAGCTGAAAAAACCACAATTCTGCATAAGTAAACATTTTTATTTCGTAGTGTAGTGGTTAGAGCGCTCGCATACAACACAAAGCAGCACAGGTTCAAACTCCAGCACAGGGGAAAAATGAAGAACAAAAACTTGCGGTCTTTCAAAGTTTTAATTAAAAAAATACCAGGTCCCTCCCCACTCTGAAGTTTATCTGTAAAAACCGCCCCCTGACTTTCTACTCTATCCACCTTTGGCTTTAGCATCAAGCGAATGATCAGGAAAAAGCGCCAACTACTGGGAAGTAACAGACAGGACTAAGCAAGGATCGTAACGTACGAACTTTAGCAAAGATTCTCACCACTTAACAATACACAATTAACATCGACAGATCATTTCAAGGTCCTTTGAGTGATCAACTGACAGCTACTTGTCTCATTGACATAAGGCGTTTAATAAAATGGAAAAAAAATTTATCTATCTATCCATTCCATACAATGCACACACAATATTAATCTTTAAATAAAATTACCTTTTTTTTCAAGCTGTATTTTTATTTTTTTTAATCAAAACCACGAACAATTTTTTTAAACTTTAATTTGTTTAACCTATATTTACACCACCTAAGTTCTCATCTGAGTTTTATATCAGAACCGCACTCAGATGGACTCAGACAGTTTAACTACAAATCTAATTTTATTTCTATTGTTCTAGCCTGAGCTTAGTTGAAAATAGAACATTTTCTAAATTATTGCCGTCTGAGTTGTAACTGTTATATTATAGCTTTAGAGAATACCAATTCTCTTTAGTTACAATTATAACGTTTAGGCTGTAATAGCTTTTCTGTTAGGCTAAAACTGCTGTATATATTTTTCTAACTCGTAGATACAAACATTCTTGAGGTTAACAAATCCTAATATTTCTGGAAACACACGCGCATAAACTTCCAGTTTTGGGATTTGTAACTCACAGGTAGTCATTAGGGCTTTGATCTGTTTTGAACAGATGTGCATTTCATCCTCCAACACTATAGGAGATATGAATTTCGCACCTTTTATTTATTGCTTTTGATTCAACTTCCGAATCAACTTATTTAATTTCAACTTGAAGTTAAAGTCAGTTAAACACAAAGCTTTTGAACATGTCGACTATTTAAGTTTTTCAGTTTAAGCGTCTGTTTGATTTTAAGAAGCATACGTTTATTTATGATCAATGGAAAATGAAAAAGTTGCAGTTATTGAAAAACTTTACGACGTTTGCTACTTTGACTACAGTTATTTCATCACTGACTAGAAATTTGACAGAATTTCATGTTAATTGCTTAAAGTATCTCTTCATTTCATTAAGCAAATACACTAAGACTGCCTTGTTTATCCTAAAAAATGTAATGAATCTGAATAGCAGCGGACCTCGGTTTTTCCTAATTCGTAGTAGTTAGTAATTATAATAAGTTGCTTCCACTTCTAATGCCACTTTGAATACGAATAACGCTTACGTGCTCTACTTCTAATTCATCAGAAAAATACATTTTGACGTATGATATGTACTTATGTATATCAATTTTTTATCCTTATGTCTTAGTAAGCCAACACACTAACCACTAGACCACGGCGACTACAAAATTTCACACGCAAAAGTCAAATAACGAGTATTGTAATTGATTTTTTGTTTGTTTTTATTTAAGACCAATACTCAGGGGTAACCCCTACTAAATGCAGTGTATTGTATTGGAATGTTAATATATATGCAGATACAGATAGATAGATGTTAAGCGCCTTATGTCAATGGGACAAATTACTGTCAATTTAATCACTCACAGGCCAGTGTTATACCTTCACTCTATATAAATCATAACACAAAAAATTGAGTTGTATTGTAATACATAATTACAATTCGATTCAGTTTTAAACTCTTAAACTTTCATTCAATTTTACACGTTTAATAAGTATGAGAGGTATTCATCCTATTAAAAATAACTAAAATCTACATTATGCTAGAAAAACTTTGACATTTTTGGAAAAATTCTCCAAATTATGCTTCATATGTGAGATATGTTTTTTCGAGCCAAAGAACTATGAATAATGCTACATTTATCAAATACTAATTTTACAACACTGATTACTATTCACAAATTGTACCAAAAAATTAGAAATTAATGGGAATTTTGCAAAAGCTATACATAAATCAATGTCAACCATAAAAAATTCTGTTATTTGTATTAAAGTTTTTATATTCAATTTTAAAAAAGGTACTAAAATGTAGCCGAATACATAAAAACATGTATATGTACGTGTATGTACTTATTATTTTAACCATATGTGTACGTATTGTAGTAAATGTGTATGTAATTTTTGATAAATGTTTTTTCTATCGAAAGTTAAATTTGTGGCTTATTTCAAAAATATTTTTCTTATTATTACAGATAGTTACAGGATTATAGTGGTTTAAATGTTCCCTCAAATTAAAATGCAACTTTATATAAAAAATTAAAAGTACAGGTTCAACTCTGGATTATATTTTTCAAAATTATAGTTCAACACAAATAGGCAATTGTATTTAAATACATATTTATTAATTTTTTTCCATTTTTATCAAAAATTTAGTATTTATTTATCAGCTTATTTTTTTAACTCACGATTGTATTAAAAACGTGATTTGAAATTTTGTCATTTCAACATAATTTTTGTTTTTTTTTTTTTTGTTAATATTTTATAATAAAATTTTGTCTGTTTCCAACATGGATTACGTCATTCTAATCCAGGTTTACATTTATTGTATTTGAAAAACAATTATACACTCAGATAATATAGTGCATACAATACATACACATTTAATTAAAATAATAAAAATAAAATGTTTCTCCGGGGAAAACAAGAAAAAAAAAAGAGTTTTATTTTTTTTTATAATTAGTTAGCACAAAGTCATCTGATCTATTTAGAACATTTTAAAGAACTATTTTGAAATATTATTATTTGTTGGTAAGTTAATTAAAAATGGTAGCTATATCGGATAGATATATAAAAACATTCTTAGAATGTACTTATGTTAGTTTTAAAGGAGTAAAACACGTAACGGCGAATATTATTGGAATGATTCACTTGCCAAATCGATTAACTCCACTTTCAGAAGTTTATTAGATAGTAATTTCTAGTAGTCGCGATAATCTAGTGATTACTGTGTTGGCTTACTAAGACGAGAGCTCCGGTTCAAAACCTGGCTCTGACATCTTGAAGCAAAGAAATATGAAAAAATATTTCTTTGGGCTACTACCTCCTAGCAGTCTTGTGGCAAAAACTCTGAGAGTAACTGATTGCCATGAACAAGCTTTTCAAGTATGTCGTTCGGAGTCAACATTAAACTGTAGATCCCGGTACTCATGGATAAAAATTGACACCGTAGCGAGAAGCTACGTCTAATTCTGTAAAGGCTAATTATTTATTACTTTACTGAGTCTGAACAATATAATGTTTGACTATTATAAAAATTTGTCTAATTACTAAATATTAAAAATTAATCCTTCCGATCAGAGAAATTTGTTGCGATTATTATACAGTTAAGAGTTAAAAAAAGTTCATGAAATTCTGAAAGTTAGATAAATGAAGCATTCATTTAACGCATTTAGAAACGTTTCAATACTGATTTGAAATAAAATCCACTATATGTATATACAAAATATACTATATAAATACATATGTCTGTATATAATACATCTGCATATACATATGTATTACTATCCCACCCAGAATCCAGCATATTCTTTAATCTTTATTCCTATTATTACCCAGCAAAATAAAATGTTTCAAGAGAAATAACATCATTACGACTTCTAAATCATTACATGAATTGAATTAAATACATTCCTAAACTTCAAAAAAGTCGTTATATAATAAAAAGTACCTCTCAAATTGGGTGATATGCAATGATTCAATTAAATTAAATTAAAATTGTTTTCTTTTCTTTGAATCATGCATTATGCATTGGTTCGGTTCATTCAATTTAAAGGAGTTGAATTTCTCTAAATAGTCTCATAAACATGTGATCTTCAATAACAATTTAATTAAACCAGTTAATCATTACTTTAACTCAAGTATGTTTTGCTGGGTAACGTAATATTGTGTTGGTTATGAATTTTAGTAAAATGAACCCCTATTTGTAATTGTATTACGTACAATATAAAAAAAATTCAGGTACTTGTAAAATGACCCAGTTGAAAGTCTTTTTATAGGAATAATTTTAATTAAAGAATTAATTGGTATCATTTCCCAATTAATTTTTTAGTTAATGCTATTATTATTTTTTTATTGAAACACATAAACAGAAATGTGTCATCAATTAAAAGTTTAATTGTATCAATTAAAACTTTAGCTGACTTGTTTGTAGAAAAACCTTAAATTACTAAATTGTTAATTGAAATTATTATTAATGTTTGTATTCGTTGTGAAAAAGACACATTTAAAAATCAATAAAATTATAATTAAAATTGTGATATTGTTTCTAATTAATCCAAATATTTAAAAACAGAAATATGTCTCGGGTCTAATCAAATTTGTTGTTGTTGTTTTTTATCTAAAAAAAAACTGAGAGACATACGACTCTCAAGTTTTCATATGTCCTTTTCTCAATGTCGAATATTTCGATATTATTTCTATACTACGAGTACATATCACACTGCTACTCTTTTACAGAGAAATTTGACAAATCTTAAATTTTTTTTAATAATTAACACTCCGATTACTTGAAATCGATTTTCTATTTTTTCAATGTTCTGAATGAATATACAATCTCACATACTGAAGTGATCGCTTAGTCAGAATTTCACGGATGAAAATATATTTGACTTATTTACAAATATTTTTACTTTTAATAAACCCATGCGAAAACTTTATTCAAAATATTGCAAATTATAAATTTTTTTATTTTTCTCAAATTTTGTGCCATTTTGTTTTATTTAAAAGAAACTTTAAAACAGATTAAATTGAGACCTTGTATTTTGAAATTTCAAATAAATTAATTAATGCTAAATTTTTTTTTTTTTTTTCAAAATAAAATTTCAATTTTTCCTTATTATTACTATAATACCATATAGTGTGCATTACTGGTATACAATAAAATTGTTTGCGTATAAGGCATTATTTTTTTATTAATTACATTTATTATTTTATTTTTATAAAAAATTAATAACTCATGTGCGAATCTACACAAAGGAGTGGAGAAATATCTATAAATTATTGTTTATAATTAAAAAACCCTATTCTAAGTAAATTTGTTATAACTTTTATGGAGCGAAGATGGCCAATAATATTATTTAATTTTTACTTAAAATTTAATAATTATTCAAGCTCAAGGTAGCAAAGTATCGATTAATAAATGATAGATTTTATTTAAGAAAATCACTTAAAAATTATAAAATTATTATAGTTTAATTATTAAAAAATTATTTTTCTAATTTAGTTGGTAAAATTTTAGTAAACATTTTATAAATTTCATAGTTGCTGTAGGATGATTTATATGTAAATTGCCATTAGAAATAAGAATAAACTAGAAACTTTAATATAAATATTAATTAATTTGTTTTCTTATATAGATCCACCAGCTGGCATATCAACAGAACCTTTATTAATCGATGCTGGTCCTACACATATCAGTTTGTCTTGGGGTAAACCACCCCATAACAATTCAGCCCCTGTTATTGCCTATAGAGTAGATGTATGGGTAGTGGGTCATGATGGTGGTGCCATATGGAAAGAACTTGGTTTTACACCTATTAACTCTTTTGATGCCTTTAATCTTAAACCAAATGTTGAATATCATTTTCGAGTAACACCTAAAAACCGCTACGGCTGGGGACCTTCTGTTCAAACATCAGCACCTTTGCAAGTCGGTGGTGCAGAATGTTTGCCAGAATTCACAACAATATTACCAGGTCAAGTCAAGGCTTTACTTAATAAAGAGTTCGTTTTAGAAGCCGTCTTAAGAGGCAGTCCACGACCTGATGTGGTTTGGTATAAAGATGGTTTACGTATTGGCAATTATTTGGATAACGAACGAATTAAAACTAGAAAAATTGGTTCTACCTGTAGTCTAATTATAAAACAAGTCTTAGAATCAGATGCTGGTCGTTATACTTGCGAAGCTACCAACTCAAAAGGTAGAGTATCAACATTTGCTCGTCTTCAAGTTGTTTCGGCTCCTAAACTATTTGAAGCTGATCACCGTCTCAAAGAAATCGTACGTAACGATGATTTCGCCAGCTCTGGAGATACTTTGCCCATATTTACAATGCGTTTAAGGGATAGACGTGTACAAGTTACCTATCCCGTACGTTTCACAGTGCAGGTGGTAGGCCACCCTCAGCCAGAGATTACTTGGTACAAAGATGATGAACTTTTGGAATCCAGTCGACGTTGTTTAATCAGTGAAGATAATCAGTTCCATTCTCTGGAATTAGCCAGTGCCACATTGAATGATAGTGGTATTTACACTTGTACGGCTAAGAACGAATTGGGCTCGGTATCATGTCACTGTTCTCTAGTTGTGGATAAAGGCATTAGAGCGTATATATCACCAGAATTTTATATGCCATTAGATCCCATTTATATTGTTCAAGAGGGGCAAGAATTACGTCTGTCGGCCAAAGTTGAGGCATATCCAGCAGTTGGAGTTTCATGGCATCGTAATGGTGTTAAATTACGCCCTAGTCGTCGTTTGACAGCGTCATTAAGTGCCAATGGCTTTGTGGAACTTATCATATCAGAAACAAATATACGTGATGCTGGTATATACACCTGCGTTGCATCAAATGCTGTAGGCAAGCAAGAGAGCTTGTGTCGTGTTTGTATAGAGCCTCAAGAGGAAGATGTTGGCAGTTCACCAATTATAAAAACTGTACCAGTTATAAAGACAAATGATATGCCGTAAGTACATACTTTCATTGAAGTATTGTTGAATTTTTAAACTTTTCTTTTAATTAAAATAATAAACATAAATATTCTTATAACTTTAATGTATTCCTTTTATTTCAGTTATTCTAAAGAACCTTTATTCGTTGTTAAGCCACGTTCCAGTGAGGCTTATGAAGGGGATACAGTTATTATCTTCTGTGAGGTAGTTGGTGATCCCAAACCTGAAGTAGTTTGGCTCAGAGACTTTTTAAATGTAAGTAAAATCATATCTTATTATTATGCTTTCTTCTTCATTTTTGTTATAGTAGTTCTTTTTTATTTTGATTTTTCATTTTAATTTTAACTTAATTCAATATATGTATGTGTGTATGTACAGACACGTATACATACATATGCATTGTATTTAGGAGCATAGGCTTTAAATTTTTTGTTTTTTTTTTAATTTATTGTTAGATTTGCGCTATACTACTATCCTAAGAAAGAAAGTCACAAGTGTCAAAATTCCAAAACTGAGATAAGAACAGATTCTGAACCGTGAATGAGTCTCTGATATTTTATTTTTTTTAAAGATCCATTTTTAACTGTGAATGAGTGAAAAGCATTAAGTAAAATGGTCAATTATATGTACATCTTATCTTCTAACATGTTTCCAGGGCAACAAAAAAAAAACGTAAAAGTTAAATATCTCAAAACTTCTAAATAAAAATATGACTTTCTTTTTTAGCATAGCAGCGCATCTTAGAAATCATTATTATTTTTACCGAATTTTGGCTAAGCTACGGATGGCATGCTCGATATGTGTGCCAGTTTTTAAAATTTCAAAATTATAAACCGAAAACATAATGAAACAAAGTTTTTCTTTTTTTTTTCTTTATTCCATATGCGATATTTTTAGGATTTTGTTTACATGCAACGAATGTAAGAAAACTATGAATCATGTTAACAATTTATTTTATGACAATGTGGCATATTGCAAAGCTTTAAAAATACTTCTAGAAATCATAATTGTCGCACATTTGGTTCGTGTGAAAACGAAAATTTATTTTACGAAAAAAAAAACATAACGGAAAAACATTGTAACGGGTGTGAACATGTTAATTAAAAAAAAAACTATCGCAGGATTAACAAAATTTTAACTTTAAATTAATTCTATACCGATTTCGAAAAAACTAATTATGGTTTAATTAATTTTTAAACATCTCCTTGGATGTAAAGGTCGTAAAAATTTCTGAACTTTGATGTTTGATAACACGCATCTTGTTGAAACTGACACTGTCATATTAGTTGTTGTTTATTTAGTCTACTTTGCCAAATCAAAATGAACGGAAATAATTAAATAGTTGTAATAAAATACGTGTTCTATCCGGGTAACTCAAAAAATATTCATATTCAGCGACGAGTAAACAAGTAAAATTGTCAATCCACATAAAAAATAATTTCTACTTAAACAAAACTTTCTCAAAATTGTGACGGGTATGACCTAGTATGAAACCCTGAAAATTTTAAAGAAACAAGACTGTCGGTATACATATAAAAAGATTTATTTTCTTTTATTTATTATACATATTCTGCTTTCTAACTGCAACTTCCAAAAGGCTAGGCCCATAATCAAATGAATGTGAGCAACAAATCTGTGGCCCCAAGGAATAACAGCTAAATTCGAGTTAGAAACGAAAAAGGAAAAGAAGCTT
The DNA here is from genome assembly GCA_963576795.1 of Metopia argyrocephala. Classification (NCBI taxonomy): domain Eukaryota; kingdom Metazoa; phylum Arthropoda; class Insecta; order Diptera; family Sarcophagidae; genus Metopia; species Metopia argyrocephala. The sequence continues at coordinate 202,889,303 of OY756208.1, read as the reverse complement.
AACAATTTGTTTTGCTTATTTCTCTTAAGTTAGCTCCTTTTTATTACGAATTGAATTACAAATTAAAATATAATAAAATTGCTAACATCGAGCTTTCAAATATTAGCTTAATCTTAATTCCCTGATTTCAGGCACCAATTTCAAACTTAAAAATGCTCCGCTGAAAACTTCTCAAAATAGAGTTTAGTTGTTATTTCCTTGTGGCCACAGAAATATTGTTGTCATTTGCAAAAGATTAGATAGGATTAGATGTTAGAAAGAGAAGATCGTTAAGAAACATCAAAAAGAGAATAATAAACAGACAGACTTACACTACTTCCGAATTTAATCTGAACTTGTTGGCAGAGTACCGTCTATAACCACTCCTATAGAGCGGCCTTAGAGCAAGCTCGATATGAAATGATTACCGACGTCGAAAGTAGCATGATTCGAATAGAGAGCCTCTTGCCAAGTTCTATCAAACGTCATAGAATATTTAGAGCAAGGTTTTTTAGTTTAACTTTAACTAACGTCTTAAGCAACGATGTCTACAAAGACTCAAAATAAAATAGGCGCTGCATCCACAATTATAACAACACTCTAAAAATTAATTTCCATTCTGTTAAAAACAAAAACATAGATTCACTAATTTAAATAAATTAGAGCCCTCAAATTCAAAAGCATAATAATAATAAAAAACTAAATAAATAATAATACGAGTACTTACATACTTGTGCATACATACACATATTAAATAAGCATTTTTTCATTTGATGCCAAACTACAATTTGCCCACCATAACATTTTTTGCTGGTATGCCCTGTACTAAGTAAAACACTAACAATGTATCCAGCACTTGCACAAAATTGTGCGATTGCGCACGGCCAACAGTCATGTTCAGTTTGGTGGAACAAATAATATTTAGTTGTATGAAAACGTTTACACAAGTGGTACATGCAATTAAAAAAACTAAACGATTATTATTTTGTTTTTTTTTTTTTTCTGAAACATTTCAAAGTCAAGTTCAAAAAATATATAGACAACAACAATTAATTATTTTATAATGAAATAAATCGGAAAGAAAGAATAACAGTGAATAAATTAATTACGCATAATAAAAGTACAGAAAAAAAAGAAAATAATAACTTAAGTGGGCTAATTTCACAAGTCATATCTACAGTACATACATATTTAAATATAAATTAAGGCGTTGTAAAAGTTATAAGACCGTTGAAAACTTAATGAAGAAATTTAGTTGAATTTCAGTAATAACGGCTAACGAGAGCAAACAAAATATTGTATTAATAGTTGTGCGTATCCTTGTGGTTCAATATATCAATACACATACATTTATCTGCATATAAAATAATAATAATCATATATTTATATAAGATTTGCATCATGTATACTTATACATACTACGAGTAAATTAAGAAAACGAAAATCTACAGATACGTATAAAGTGTTTTACAATAATAAAAACAAAAGAACGAAAAAAAAAAATAAAGAATAAATAAATTCTACAAAATAAAATAAAAACGATTATATGCTTTGTTAAACCCAAAAGGTAATACAATATTTTAAGAATTTAAATTTCCATATTGGATTGCAAAATATGTGACGTATTTTTACCATTTGTAATGCTTTTGTTACACTAGTAATCAGTGTTGGCACAGCTTTGTAAATTTTATAACTAAATTACAATACAAAAAGTATATGTATGTACATATATATAAAAACGGTTTTGGAAATATAAATAGTAAAACTTTGCAAATATCTGTATGAAATATCCATGTAAAAATATCCAAATAATTTTCAATAATTTTTCTTTTGATTTTTTTTTTTTTAATTTGGGCGCCATTTCTTTCCTGTATATTATTTGAGAAACTACTCTTGTCTTATTTTTATTTAAAAGTACAGTTAATAGTGAGTTATTTTACCACCCTATTTTTTTTAAATCGGTTACAAATTGTTTTTGTTAAAATTTTTTACTTGTAATATGAAATCTTAAAAATTAAAAATGTTTGGACCATGGCTGGTCAAAGAACGACCGATAAAGCCATTTACACATCGACCTTTAAGCGCCCACATGGCTTAAACACAAACACTGTCCGTTTAAATAAAAATGTTTCTTAAATTGTACCAACAATTAATATGAATGGAGCCGTGTCCAAATAAAGTAAATAAAAGTGAAGCCTAAAATATTATATTATTATATTTAACAACGTTTTATAAAAAAAGAATCAAAATATAAATAGATATTAACCAAAAACTATACGATAGGAAGCATACAGATTTGTTGTCTGCTCCCATTTGCACGGCAACACTGCTCGTAGCTATTAATTTCAAAATAAAAATATTCATTCATTTTTTTAAAATCCGCGTAATTCAATGTAACACTTAAAGCAATGTAACAATTAAAAGCAATTGAAGATTTATATTAAAAATGCTAAAAATTATATGAATAATTGAGTGTTTTTCATACAAATTTTCAATCGTGTGAAATAGTTTGTCATACAGAAAGAGGCCATAACTGCCTCAATTTTTCAAATAATTTTGAGCATTTTTTATATCAATTTGCTTTAAACTTAAAATTGCAGCTATTCAATATATCGTATTAAATATGCCTATGCATCCATTGATAGTGTGTTATCCCTTCTTTAAACCTCAATATTTCTTAATGCTTTGATTGGCAAACTATTATTTCTACAATAATGTACATAAATACGGCCTTTAAAAATTTTTCAATAAGTTTGTTTAATATTTTATAACCTACTAAATAATGTTAAAATATACTACATCTAATCAATTTCCATACGTTACTTTAATTTCCAAATAATTACATGTACATGTACATTAGGGTGTCCCAAATAAAAATAAAAATTGGAATTCGTGCGAAGATCATTCTTAATTTGGATACTCATACGGTAAAGTATTTTTGAGAATTTTTTCAGATTTTTCGGAAGTGGTTTAGAGGTCGCGCAAATTGATTTTTAGTCAAAAATCGAGCTTTTTGGGCTCTATTTAAATTTTGGTTATGAATTCATAAAAAATCGATATTTTCTCGACTTTTGAGTCAATATTGTTAAAGAAAATATTCCGATCTTTAATTTTATGTGCATAAATAATAAGTTTCGGCAATGATTTTGCACATTTTGATACATTATATAACAGTTTTTCTTAAATTTTCAACAAATATCGAAAACAATGGTTTATAACTTTTAAAATTTGTATAAAGACTAAAAAAACTAATGATGCAGTTTAAAAGATTATTAAGTTTTAAATAAGTTATCAGAAAAAAAAAATAAATTTTGTTTTACCGTTCTGGAGTTATACCCTTTTAAAGCTTTGTACCCACTGCATGAAATTTGTAATACTATAAAATGTGAACTAGGTTATACAACATTTATATAAACAATAAAAAAATTAGATTTGTTATAAATCATTTATTGGGATTCTTGTGATGCTGCTCTATCCCCTGCAATAAATTCTGAAAGTCTGTTTCAGAAGGTATCAATTTCTGAATTTTGAATGAAAAGTTGTAGCTGCTTTCGAAAAATACATATTTTTAGAGAGTATATAATTTTCATCATCCAGCGAGCTCGGTTAATAGCTCCAGGAGATTTTATTGTTGGATGGTGCTCAGGTCTATCACCCAAACAAATAAGGCTCAATTGTGCATTTCTTTATAATCTTCCCTTAGTTGCATATTCTCCAGCTGCCCTTTTACAAAAATTATTAGATCTTTTCGTATCAGTAATAATTAAGTGGGATAATTTTTCCAACAATTTCGTGGTTCGTACTATCCGAAAAATTGTTTTTAGCCCACCTTTGCTGAAGAGTGACGAAAGTTTTAATTTGTGGAGATGTAATTTGATCCTCAATATTAAGGGCGTTAAACGCTGATCCAGCAATTAGTTCCAACATATGGTAGCGACGTGCCAAAAATATGACGTCTTATTTTATTTTTTGGAGAAGTAAAATGCATGCCCAAATCCGCCGTCCTATATTGGAGCTTGTCGTTTTCGCACACATAAATTGGAAATTTTCAGTTAGATTCCAGCATAAAACCTTTTATCTCAAGCCATAAAATTTATCTCAAGCACTAATCAAAAACCGCTATTTTACCGTCCTGCACTTATCTGTTTTTTATGGCATTCCAGGAAGCAAAACACAAAGTTCAATAATTGCAAGTTGTAAATGATGTCGCAGAACATGGTGTGGCCTTGGCTAGTAGTTATTTTAATATCACAACTTCTGAAACAGACTTTCAGCATTTACTGCAGAGCATAGAGCAGCATCAAATAAATGATTTATAACAAATCTAATTTTTTATTGTTGTTTATAAAATTGTTGTTTATTTAATTTCGATGCCAACCTAGTTCACACTTTATAGTATTAAAAGTGGGTACAAAGCTTTAAAAGGGTATAACTCGAGAAAGGCAAAAGAAAATTTATTTTTTTTCTGCTAACTTATTTAAAACTTAATAATCTTTTAAACTGCATCATTAGTTTTTTTAGTCTTTATACAAATTTTAAAAGTTATAAACCATTGTTTTCGATATTTGTTGAAAATTTAAGAAAAACTGTTATATAATGTATCAAAATGTGCAAAATCATTGCCGAAACTTATTATTTATGCACATAAAATTAAAGATCGGAATATTTTCTTTAACAGTATTGACTCAAAAGTCGAGAAAATATCGATTTTTAACGAATTCATAACCAAAATTTAAATAGAGCCCAAAAAACTCGATTTTTGACTAAAAATCAATTTGCGCGACCTCTAAACCACTTCCGAAAAATCTGAAAAAATTCTCCAAAATACTTTGCCTCATAGTGGTTCAAAATAAGCTTGATCCCCAAAAAAAATTTTTTTTTGGGACACACTAATGTACATGTACAACTAATCATATGGACATGATTCAATATGATACAGAAAATAATTACAAGTGAAAACAATATTGTTTTTGACATATTAAAAGGACAATCACCTATTTAAAAATTATAAATTGTTTAATGTATACATACATACATATGTATATAAACATAAAGCCGAACTTACATTAATGTGTATATATGTAAGCTTTTCTTTGTTGCAAGTTGCTATAAATGATTCATTTTTTATGATTTTATTACAGTTTTGTTTTATTTTTACTGCCATATAAGATCAATTCAATATAAACAAGTGCAACAACATACGGTATTGCTATAGAGTTATATAGAGGAAAACAAACAAGCAATATTGCAATGTTTATGTATGTATCGATGTATATATTTATGCATGTGTTATATACTCATATAACTTTATGCAAAAAATATGTATGTATATAAAAAATATATACATATAATATATCTGTTTAAAAAACTGGCTACCAATGTAATAGCAAACAGAAGGAAATAAAAATTTGTTTTCGAAATCACCAACAATTTAGCGAAACAAGTAACTGTTTTTTTGGATTAGAAACATGCAGGTTTTATGTTGGGGCTACTATAGTTTTTTTATTATATTCCTTTTATATTCAATATGACATTGATAGTTGTTTAACCAGTATAAGTTTCTAATTGTTTAATTATTTATTTAATTATTTCAAAATGTGTAATAAAAAATTAAATGAAATTGAAACGTTTTTAGATCTTTAATAATTAATCGCATCAAAACATTTTTTTTTTTTTTTGGTAATAACGTATACATACATACAATATATTTTTTTTATAAATTTTGAAATGCAAATTTGTACGAATACATCTATTAAATTATTAAGGTAAATAGTTTTAAATAAAAAAAAATCATGCCAACAAAAATTAGAAAAATATATATGTATATATACAATTTAAAATTGTATTTTACTTCTAAACTTGTAGAAAGTGTCTTATGCAAAAAAGCCATTTTATAAGATTTTATAAAAAAAAGAAAGTAAATGTTTGTTTCTTTCAAAAACAACAGAGATTATTTATGTTTGTCTATAGTCTTAATTCAGTACAGATGAATTCTAAATTATAATGCCAAATCAATTCTGTTTTTTAGCCTGAATATTACAGAGACGCTCCACATTTTCGACGCATTGGCGAAGGTCCCGAATACCGTTTGGAAATTCCCCATGCTAAACTAGATTTTACTGGCACTTATTCGGTTATCGCATCAAATATCCATGGCGAAGCAAAAGCTGTAATCTCTTTACAAATTTTTGCCAAAGGTAAGTATATGTTTGGTTTTTATATATTTTGTTGTTTGCTTTATTTTTAATTTTAAACAATACATAAGCAATATTATTATGTAAAAAAGATGAATTGAGTTAATCTCAAATTGTTACGAGGAGCCAAAATAAATTTTGGACAAACGAGGAAAAACCACTTCTTTCCAAAAGTCTTCCGCTGCACCTAAAAGGCTGGCAACAAACTCCATATCTGCTTGAACCCACACATAGTGTAAAGCACCATTTGTATCAAATGTAGGACTTAATACACAATACAAAGCCTTGGTGACATTTGCCATATACATTTGTATTTGAATTTGAGCCATATATTTCGGCGCTATCGTTTCTCTGCCTTCCAAATACTTTTCAAATTCTTCATCGGTTTTAGGTGCCTTAATTTCAACGATGTGATCGTCTGTAATGCCATCAGGTGCTGCGCATATGTATGGATAGTTTTCGTTTAACAGAAGACCACATTCTTGATATGTTTTATTTTCTAACTTTTCCGTTTGTTTAAGTATAAAACGCTTATGTTGTTTTAGTTGTTGTTTCTCTTCTACATTCTCATCACGGTTTTTACAAAACAAAGATTCCAAAATTTGTTCATCTTCAATAATATCTTTGCGGGAAGCAATACGATGAATTAAAGAACAACGCAAACGCATGTATTGCGTTTCCAACCAAAGGGCGCTTTTATAATTCGATTTTGAAATTTCTGTTAAGCGATCAAATAAACCTTGTCTAGCTTGATCTTCCATGTATTGGATAAATGTGGTAGCATCTTTAACATCATTATTTGTGGCATCTAAGAGTACATGGTGAATATATACAGGCTCAAATTCGTCTAATACCCCTCTGCAATGTCGGTATAGTGCTGCATCTCTTAAACCTGTTGATTCCATTTCATCTAGTACGTGTTCTAAAAAAGCAGCTCCTTCTAGATCAGTCATGGCTGCTGCCTCCAAATCACCCTCTATTCTTAATTCATCGCATGCGAAGAAATCTCTAATGCGTATTGGCTCTGGGCGATTTTCATCGATTATTGACTCCATTTCATGGCCCCAAAAATCATGAATTATTGGTGTCTCTGTGTTTGTTATGCGATGCAGCCAAAATATCAGTGTTAAGATATGACGACAGGATTCTAAAAAATAAAAAAGTAAATGAACAAAATTATTAAAGCTGCGAGAACAAATCTGAGCGGGTTTGAAACGGCAATTCTTGTCTACAGTAAAAAAAATAATCTTACCTTTTTCTGTACATTGACTACATAAGGCTTCCATTATTTCTTCTTTTCTGGTATCCACTTTAACATTAACAGATATATGAGACCCATTTGTTGGTGATAATACAGCACTGGCTGGAAAAACCAAAGCTTTGATATCTGTAATTTCGGCCACTCTTCGTACTTGTACATAATCTACCCGCAGATCTGAATTTTGTATCTGTCTAATCCAATCATAAATTTTACAAATAAAAATCATTTACCATTTAAATATATGTATATATGTAAAGTATTTACCTTGTTTGCGCTAATTGAGGATTTGTGGATGAGACTTTGGCTATAAATGAAAATATAGTTTCGCTCTGAATGACAGGTAAGCTGTTGATACCCGCTTTATGAAAACCGGGTTCTAAATCTATTTGCATTGTAAATAAATATTTTACAAATAAATTTCCAGAGAAAAATTAAAAAGAAATATTTTTCCTGAGCGTATGTTTTGGGAGGAAAAGCCTTTTTTTAATGAAATACGGCATAGGTGCTAAATAAAGTACTAGTATGTAATAGTTGTATAATATTGTATGAAAAGTGCTGCCCAATCAAATGCATACTTTAATAAAATTTAAATTCATATGGTTTGTGTATTTGCTAAGAGAAAAAATTTATGTCTAAATTACACTATACAGTACCAGATAACACAACTGCCTATAGTGATTTACTGTAATGTTTTAATTTTTAATTTTAGATATTCTTAAACAAAAACCAATGGAAAAGGGATCAATCCGTTACGGGTATGTATTTATTGTATTGTATTATAATTCAAATTTATTAATTCTAATGAAATTGTTTTAGAAATGTTGAAACATTGCCACGTTTTATTCGCCATTTGCGTAATTTGCGATGCTGTGATGGTGACGCCATTACGCTAGAGGCCCATGTTGAGGGTTTTCCAGAACCTGTTATTATTTGGGAAAAAGATGGACGTGTATTGCCAAGTGATAAAGATTTTGAAATGACTTATGATGGTATTAAAGCTATACTTAGTATACCACGTGTTTATCCTGAAGATGAAGGCGAATATACTTGTGTAGCTAAAAACAATATTGGACGTACTTTATCCTCTGCTTGTATAATAGTTGATGTACCTGAAGAAAAGGAAAACATGCTAAATCGTCAGCTATCCCGGCCTACAGGTCTTTTATCAGCCACTTCTACTCCACTCTCTACACCACGTTCTACACCCAACAGAAGCTTTTCGCCCGCTCGTAAGTTGTCGTATCGTAGTTCCATAATTGATATAAGTGAACACCGCAGTGGCCATAGTTTAACTAATGGTCACAGTGCCGTTTCCGCGCCGAAATTTTTAGCCATTCCCAATAGCCGTGTCGTGGAAGAAGGTGATAGTGTAAGATTTCAGTGTGCTATTGGTGGACATCCTATGCCTTGGTCCACTTGGGACAAGGACGGTCTAATTGTTACTCCCACCACTCGTATTGCCATTAAAGAAGTCAATGATTTGCGTTATTTAGACATAGAAGAAGTCACTTTTGAAGATGCAGGCCTCTATCGCATCACTTTGGAAAATGATTATGGTCGTATTGAAGCCACAGCTAGACTTGATGTGATTAGCAGTTCACGTTATTCAAAATCTCCTTCGGCTAGAAGTGTAAGAGCTTCCTCTTCAAAACGAAACGCTTTTATACATAGACGTATAATGGGTCCCTCGACGGCAATTGGGGGTCGTATGGCTTTAGCGGCAGGCTTTAGAGGTTCATCAGTACCCTCTTGCAAATTTTATCATAATGGTTTGGAATTGGAGGAAAACGAAAGAGTTTGTATAGATTGTTTACAAGAAGAGGCATTTTTGTTTGTAGACTCTGTTACCAAAGAAGATGAGGGCATTTACACCTGCATAATCGAAGGACATGACCATGAACCTATTATCAGCTCAACAGTGGTTACATTTTTAACAGCTAATGAAATACAACAACCGTCAAAGACTGTTTGTGAAATTGTAAAACCGCTGCCAAATATTGTGGAACATTGGGAAGGCGAAACTATCGATTTATATTTTGAACTAAAAACAGATATGCCTTATACATATTTATGGTTTCGCAATGATGAACTTATAAAAGAGTCTGAAGACTTTAAGTAAGTATAACAGTGTTTTATCTTATTCCTCATTTTAAAGTAAATAAATAACAATTTCACTTCAGTATTTTCTTACCTAAATCAGGTATACTTACACTCAACATTTGTTTCAAAGCATAATTGTACTAAATTTTGTTTGTGAATTTATAAAGGAAGTAGACAAAAATATGTATCAAGCATTTAATAATTTTTTTTCCATTGAGTTAAGAATATATTCGTTATTGAACAAAAAAAAAATATTTTACTATACGAAAATATTTAATACATGTCTGTATGTTCATATGAACATACATACATATACGTATGTCGCCTTTCGGTTTGTGAAGTTCAATTATAAGAAAAGCTCTTCTAATTTTTTTCTTTAATATCAGATTTTAATTTTAACTTCATTTATTTGTTTATTTGTTTTCATAACCAGCTGCTTTTACTAATTCTTAAAAGATTTTCATTTGATTACTTTAATATATATTTTTATTTTTGAGAGTATTACTCTGTAAATTTCTTACTGAGTAAATTTTACTAACAAAATACCCAAACAGACCTAATGTTCTATAAGTTTGAAAAATTAAATTTTATTACAAATCACTTTTGTTTTATTGGTTTATTTTTTTTTTCTTTTTAGTTACATTGATCATGGTAATGGTGTTCTCTGTTTACGCATTTACGATTCATTCGATTTGGATTCTGGTTGCTACAAGTGTACAGTAACCACAATTGATGGCATGCAGTGCTCCACTTTTACTAATTTAAATATTGGGCGTAACGCAGAATATTTTGAAGATTGTGGTTTGGCCATAATGAAGACTCCACTACCATTGGTATCAGATAGAGGGGACAAAGCAACGTTTTGTGCTCGTGTGTATCCGTCAGATGCACAAGCCGATTGGTATGTGTGCGGTCGTAAAGTACCCGAAAACGATGATTCATGCGAATTTACGGTAAGTTTTGTTTATTTTGCAGTTACATTTTATTTATTTTTGGACATTTCTTACGCAAAAGTATGTGTTTGCATATTTAATTAAACTGAATATAGAGCGTATGGTATACAACGACTTGTTCGAACACTAAAGTGTATACATAAGATAATAAAACTTGCATGCATAAAAATATATGTGCATACATATGTTAGTATGTTTGAAGTTTAAAAATTATAAGACAAAATCTATTTCTTTCTAAACGTTATGGTTGGAACCATTTTTGCAAATATGTTGGCATAGCTAAAACGTTTATCATCTTAATACGAGTATATGCGTTATATTCAATGATATAATTTACTTAAAAATGTAACAAAATACAGATGAAATTGCAAACATTTGCATGTACATTATATGTACTGAATAAGTTCATAAACTGAAAAGTTCAATTTTTGTGATTCACCTCTTAAACGAAATCACGTACTTACCGTAAAAACCGAAAACAATGCCTACAATGGCAATTTTATAAAGTATGTATTGTCCATCGACTGAAGACGGAATTCAACAGAAATTGAATGAAATTTTATTGAAAAACTTTAAATTTAAGCAATATTTTATTATTTTTATTATTTTTAACGCATTGTATGTATGAATGTATATTAAACTACATACATACATATATACCCTGTTGGAACTTGAGTTACCTTATAGTTAACCAGTAATGTATCAAAAGTAACTTTTTTTTTATTTTAACACACAAAATCATATGAGTTATTAAGTAGTCATTAGTTGTGTTCATTTACTTTACTTGCAAAAACTAGTAACGAGAGAGTAAAAAGAAATTATGCTCAATTGCTCTCAAAAATACTAAAAAGTAAATGAACACTTTACCAGTAAAAATTTGCAAGCAAAAATAGTGGTGTAATATTTAGAATTACATGAGTAGTTAAATAGCTACTCCTGGGAAAATTGTATTCATTGCTATAAAAAGAATGCGATTTTAGGCATTTATCAATGTTTATTTTTAATAATATTAATAAAGAATTTAAGAAAAAACAGAAAAGGTTTTCGATTTATGTACATATATTAAAAGTATAAATTCCTTAAGATAAAAGTACATACCACTGTTTTGAACGTTAGGGGTTTGATGATTCTGTTAAAAAAAAGTTGGAACAGTATATTTTCGTAAAGCGGGTTACGCAAAAACAAATTTGATTGAAAAGGTTAAAAAGATAAAGACATAAAAAGTTATATACACAATTATTTCGAACGCTAGCCTCAAAAGTCTGGTGTGTAATATAACGTTTTTAAAGTGTTCCAAGTATCAAACGCCTAACGTTCAAGATGCGTGTTAATTACTCTTCATTCGTAAAAGACCTCTGATTCATAAAAAATGCTTCTGTTTTTTTTTTTCAACAAAATTTAATACACAGTGTTAATTCAGAAATGTATTCGCAAAAGAGTTAAAAAAAATGAATTTTTATAAACTCAAAATTTCTAGCAAAATTTTATTCAATTTGTTAATTCAGAAATGTTTTTTAAAAAAATATAAGTTATATGTATAAATCTACATTGTATAGAAGATTTTTATTTAAAAAATTCTTTTATTTTGCATATTTTGTTTGTGATATATTTCTGAACTAATTGGGTTGTCTACCGGCATAATGCAAAGTATCGGGTATCTAGGTACTTATAATATTTACAATACTGAAACCATCAGCTGGTCTGTGAAAAGTGACCAAAATAAATACATACGTAAATCGAAAAAAATTCCTTTGGAAAAATTCTCTAAATTTTAGACATAAATGTTTATATGTATATATCTTTTGAAATCCTAAAGTGCCTCTTAAACCTCTCATCTGTGTATGTTGGTATTACATCTTCAAAATACTTTTTTATGCAGTTTCTTAATTTTTTTCAAAGAATTTTTATATTCTTTCATTATATTTAACTACAAATTCAGAGCTTTTTGAGCTGGCACCAAACACTCAATTGTTTCAACATCGTTATCACAGTCCGAATCACTTGATGAAGATTCTACTACTGCAAAAATTAGCTGGTAAACATATTAAAAACAATTAATTCTAAAATTGGAAGCCACCTCCATTTCCTGCAACATCCGCTGACGTTAATATTCTAGACCCTGTGTTACTTAATTCAATTCCTTTAGACATCTTATTTTGGTGCTGCTGATCCCAACCTAAACAAATACTGATTTTTTATAGAATAAATACATTATATCCGTTTACAAATTTACATTTATTTACAATTTCTTAAATTTCATAAAATATTCCTTTATTTTCAGCTTTTGTTTTTAATTAATTTGTAAACATAAACAGAAAACAGCTGTTTGAAAAATTCTTACAAGTAAAAATTTTACTAGTAACAATTTGCAAAAATTTTTTTCTCTCTCAATTTCTTACTCTCTTTCGATGCTCTCTCGTTGCAAATTTTTTGAGTTAATGAACACTTTCCAGTAACAATTGTTACAAATTTGTAACAATTTTAACTTGTTGAACACACCTATTTACTCTACATAAGTTTCAGCTAACCATAAGTTAATCCGTTATGCTTATGGTGCATTAAACTAAAAAGCACTATGAGTAGACTTCCCAGATGTACATTTTTAGCAGTTCGAGTACTTTTCCTGTTCAATGTACTTCTTTCTGCGTAACACCTAAAAGAGTATGCTAATGTACAGTGCAACTTCGACAATCCGGACACATATAGTTTTAGGCACGTTCGGATTATCGAGTTGTCCGGACTATAGTAGTGAAAATTATTGTAATAATCTAGTGAATTAAATACATACATATTTACTATGATTTATTAAAAAACTAAGTTATTTTGTGCTGACTAACTTTGTTGAGGTGGTTGATTAGTGTTTTTGCTCTAGCCTCTTCAACAAAGAATATCCTGAATATTCTCCTCAGCCCAGTGAATACAAACTGAATATGATTTCTTTGCATCTGCATTAGATATCTTTGTTTTTCATTCATTTCTATAAAGATTTTTAACTTTATTTTGGTTCAAATGTTACCGGGTCCATTATAGGTATTCGATGTAAGTTGTTTTATCTTTTCCTTAAAGTCGGAAAGCGTTGATTTAGGAACATTGAATTTTTCGGCAACCTGCCTACTAGATTTTACTTCATCACGACTTTGTAAAATATCACTCTTTTCCTTTAAAATTAGTGTTTTAGGTTTGCATTTCTTATGGCACTTGGTATGAAATTAGATAAACACGCTTGCGGAAGAATGAACCGACACTGAAGTAATGATAGTGCAATATGTAAATAAAAGTATGAATAACAAAACATGCGAGTTAAAAACAACAAACCCCCGGAATTTAATTTTTTTCTTGCATAAAACAGATTTGTCCGGATTGTATAGGTAAAAATTTTAAGTTGTCCGAAATGTAAAAGTGTCCGAATTATTGGAGTGACCGGACTGGCGCATGTCCGGACTGTCGAAGTTGTACTGTACTTGTTTAACCTTTTGAATTTTTTTTTCTGCACGCTTAAAATTTATATAAATTATGACATAATTTTTCGCACTTAAAAATAATGATTTCGAAATGCTTTCTGATTTCAATCCCAATTTAATAATTTTATTTCATAATCCTACAGACGTTATTGAAACATTTTCTATTAGAACATTGGACACGAATCTACTGTTTGATGTACTCATATGTATGTATGTATATTATACATATAAATATGTATTGTATATATGGATTACATAATGATAATATTAAATATTCGAACATTTATCGCATCTATATATAGGAAATATTACACAATCTATTGCAAATCGATTATGTGAATTATATGTAAATGTTATTCTCACCAGTCTTTTTCCTTTTTGAACTGAAAATTTTTCAAATTCAACTATTTGTTGAAATTTTTTAAATTCAACATATTCTTCAATGTAATTGTTACCATATATATTTAAACTTATGCGAATTTATTTTACTTGTAAATGTTAAATCATATAGCCTAGAATTTAAAAAAAAAAACTTAACTAATTTTACACTATTACCTTGCAAAGAATGCTTACGATCACATACTTAAGTGTAGTGTTTTGTTTTCTCAATGTACTTTATATATTTATAATTAAGATCAAAAAAGATTAGTTATTATTTTTATATTGTTTCATCTTCTTTTTCCTTTTCAGTCTATGGTTTTAAACTTTTTTTCAATAATAACTCATATCTACATCAGTTTTGAATTGTCTTTTAAGTCAGTTCAAAAAAGCCCGACAGGGCAGATATGCGTACTTATAAATTAAAAATATTATGTTTGCCAAGATCAATACCGAAATGAACGTAAATACACATATATGTACAAACATACATACATATATGCAGAGTTGTAAATGAATGATTTGAAATTTTATATCAGTAACATAAAGAATTGGAACAATTATCGTTTACATAGTTAAAAAAAATATAAATTTAGAACATTATCCTTTGCTTTTTTTTCTAAATTCGAAAACCAAAACATGAGTTGTGAAAACATTTCGAAGTGTATTGGCAAAATATTATACAGTTGTGGTGGAAAAGCCATACATTAAATTATTTAATCAAATAAAAGTATGGTATGTTTTGCTTAAAACAATCTTCTCAAGTCAGTCAAATGTAGGTCGCGGTATTTGCTTCGCGCAATAAAACTTCAAATTTATTTTATTATACTCCATAGTAATATTTTACAATAGCAATTATCAGTCCTCGCTGGAAATGCCTTTACAGGTCTTACAGATGTAGCAACTCTTTCATTTTTACTTAATTTTATTGTTGTGAAACAGCAAAACATATTTGCAATGATCCAACATTATAAATATATAAGTAAATCGCGGGTTCAACACATGACGTAGTGGTACATTAAGCAATATGCCATTGAAGGGAAATTAAACTCAAACGAATAGAGCGGAATTTAAAGACTTTTGTTCATATGTTGACGAAGCCAACTTTTATTCGTTGCCATTGTCTGATTTAAGAGCTTATTTTTCATAATAATTTTCATGATTTAAGGAAATGAATTTAAAAGTCGTAAAAATAACATTCTTTTCGAACCAATACATACATACATAACTGGCCTTTACAACCCTGTGTCAGGATTACGGCCTAGCTTCTCGCAGCACTCATGTTGTGTGTGTAAATTTTTATCCATGAGTACCGGGACCTACAGTTTAATGTCGACTCCGAACGACAGACTTGAGAAGCTTGTTCATGGCAATTAATTACTCCCAGAGCTTTAGCCAGAAGACTGCTGAGAGGTAGTCGCCGAAAGAAATATTTTTTTTATATTTCTTTTCTTTTTTTTTTTTAAGATGTCGGAGCTGGCTGTCGAACCCAGGGCTCATGTCTTAGTAAGCCAACACACTAACCACTAGACCACGGCGACTACCAATAGTATTATATTTTACGGGGTAAGAAGAAGCCCCGATATAGATTTTTTGAAAATTTCCTTTTTTAATATAATTTTTGACGAATTAATGCGCACACACATCACTCAATCTTCAAATTTCTGTTTAAACTGCTGTGGAAATTAAAAATTATATGTGTGATTTTTTACAAACACAATAATAATAAAAACAACTATAGAACTTGATTAAATTATTTTATGTGTGAGCACACTGCTCTTTATCATACTAATAATAATTTAAATTACAAATGTCATAATTGCTATCAAGGTTGTTCGATAACGAATGCGACGATTTGGCTGTACTAGCTGTAGAAAAATATGTAGAAGAGGGCAAGCTAAAAACAATATTTAGGCGAACTAAGAAAGTATGTACATACATACATACATAATTGGCCTTTACAACTCTGTGTCAGGATTACGGCCTAGCTTCTTGAAGCACCCATATTGTGTGTGTCAATTTTTATCCATGAGTACCGGAACCTACAGTTTAATGTCGTCTCCGAACGATAGACTTAAAAAGCTTTTTCATGGCAATTAGTTACTCTCAGAGCTTTTGCCAGAAAACTGCTAAGAAGTAGTCGCCGAAAGAAATATTTTTTCATATATCTTTTGCTTCAAGATGTCAGAGCCGGGGCTTGAACAGGAGCTCTCGTCTTAGTAAGCCAAAACACTAATAACTAGATCACAGCGACTACAAATATAAGATTAAATGAATGAGTTAATGATAATACTCCAAAATAGATGAGTAAATTGATTCGTTCACATCGTTCAATTGAGTTATTTCTTCAATTGGACAATTTTAATTTTCAATATTTTATGAATTATTCTTGAATCTCGTGGGACAAAGTAAAATTTATTTCTATAACATATTTAACTCCGAAAAAAAATATAATATTGCTTACACCTAATTCTCTTTTGACACATTTTTTTAAATATATGTACTATGCCTTTAATAGAAAATAATTCCATGATGGTTTATCACAACCTTTTGCTAACTTCAGGCTAATTTTTTATTATTTCATTTTTGGATACGGTTACAGGGGTAACGCTCATGAGTTGAACAATATATACATATAAGCCTAGCGGCCACATACTTATGTTGTGAGAACCTCTGCATAAAACAAATAAAAATAGATTTGTGAAAAAAAATATTAATCCTTCTTTTATAGCTCTGGCTTTAACTAAATAACCACATATTATATACCTATGTATGTACATACATCTGAACACGTTACTCTACATACATACAGTAGGGTATGTGTGTTTATCTGCTACACAAGAAAAATGAAACCAAGATATTGAGCTAAACTTTATAGCGCCAGTTAGTATTCAAAATAAACCATAATAAGACAGACTTACTTGAGTTGTGTGTGAATAATTTTGTCGTTTGATGTCTTGTCTAGAAGATATGCATCAACACACAAATGATTAATAGTGAAATTATTTTGTGCCCAATACAAAAAATCAAAAATGGTTAAAGTATGTCAAACAAGTGCCTCAAATCCCAAACACAAATTTAAAATATAACATTAATAAATAAATGAAAATATGTACACGTATACTATACATACATACTTAGTATAGTAAAGTGTTATCAGTTTTTATCAAATTTATTACAAAAAAATAAAAATAAACAAATCTAACGATCGTCTAGTCGACACCATCAAAAGCCTATAATTGATGTTTTTAAGAAATTAATATAATGAATAATAAAAAAATACTCGTTATTATTCATATAAATATGTGCTACTAAATATTGTAACATTAAAATATACATTTTTATATACATAGTATGTACTGCATATAAGGTGTTTGCTTGCATATGTAAAGAAAGTAAATTACAATCAAAACTTAATAATATTGCCTCAATTATCTCAGGTTCTCTCTATTGCAAAATTGAGAGTAACAGTTAAATTGCTAAACAAGTCTAGAAAATAAAATGATATAATAAAAAAAAAAAGAATATACACTAGAACCTTGGTTAACGTGTTAATTAAAGCTTTAATGTATATCGCAAATAAAATTTGTTTAAAGTAAATTAAAACAATAAGAAATGAAAGTGACAAACTGTTACATTCAAAAATTTTTTGAAATCATACAAAAGATTAAATTGGCCGTGAGTTATTAGTGTTTTTAATATAAAGTTTAAATGATAGTTAGGTGTTGATATAAAGCCACTAAAGGCACCCTTACACGATATGTTTTTTACACGTGTTTTTTAAGTTTAAAACACATAAGTTATTTGTTTTGTTTGTCAAAATTAATCAATTTACATAAGGTTTATAATTTTTACTCACAAACGTATATGTACAAATACATATGTAAATAAATAATAAATATAAAGGCACACAATTTATAAAAAAAAACTATTTTACACATAATTCATCGCCGACTAACGTTTGTGCAGGCATAGAAATTTAATATCATATGTGTGCACATACGAAATTAGAGGATGCTCTAATTGAAATTTTGTCATAAGACCTTCCTTGTGTTTTTTACACAAGCAATGTTTTAAAAGACACACACGACATGTAACTGTTTACCCATGTAAAAGTTGACAGTAACAGTGTAAAAAACATGTCGTGTAAGGGTGCCTTAACTTCTTAATAATTGGATAAAATTTTGTATGACAGCAGTTTTGAAGTATTTTTTACAGCATTAAAGTCTCTTGCTAAACCTTAACATAGCTACATACCTACACAAACAATTACCCATTATTTTTGTTTTCAAATTTTGTAAATAATCGGATGATTTGAAAAATGATTTTTAACAAAAATTAATGAAAATTGTTTAACCCATGATGCAACCACAATTTTATTTTGATGGTTTAGAAAACGATTTAAACATTTTGTTATTATCTTATTATTAGTAAAAACTCAATTACGCCGTTAAACAAGTAATTAATGTAATTATTATTTATTTTCTTGTCTAATAAGAACACAATAAAAATAAAATAAAAAATTGTTGAGTTTTCATTTTTTAAGTTGCATTTTCAAACGTTTTTTTTTTCAATAGTTAGTTGTGCGCCAATTTTACGACCGTTCAGTGTTCTATTTTTCATCACTGACTCGATACAATACCATCTACATAATCTTAACTTATAAGACATTAAACTTAATTTATTTATTTAATAAATATTGTGAAATATTATTTTGAATTTTATTTTCGTAAATTTTTTTTTATAATACATATTGCTTAAAAGTGTTTGTGTGTGTATTAAAGACTGTTTAGCGATATAGCTGTTAATATATGTACAGACATATATACTAAATAATTTTGTACGTATATTGCTTTTTCTTAATTAAATCAAATTGTCGAAACATAAAAATATCCACACATACATATGCTCTTTCTTTTAATTAATAAAGTGTTTATTAAAAATATAATTTCAGTTGGAAGCATCAACTACAGATGGTATACGCATTTTACACATAAACGATGTTACCTTGTCGCACTGTGGTGAAGTTCAATTGGTGGTAACACATCCGGGAAAACCCCACTCATCATTGAAGTCCTATACGTCATTAGCCGTTATACCCAGAAATACCACAAAATTAATAGACTCTTCTTCAACAACTTCAGAAAATTTAAGAACAGATTGCCAGAGAAGAAAACAACGTACACAACAACCAGCCTATATTTTAGAGAGACCCACTGATTGTACGGCTTTAATAGGGGGCTGTGTTCGTTTAACCATCATATATGAAGGAGTACCAAAACCCCAAGTCAATTGGTTTAAAGCGGTAAGTTTTAGTTTACAGAGAAAACGTTGACATCAAAGGCAGACAACAACAATAAAACAAGAAAGGAATAATAAATACCCGTGCATGTACTCGTACGTACGTGTATGGTTATTGTCATACAATTTTATGATTTTAATAAAATTTGACGTCAATGTTAGCAAACAAAAAAGTGTCTAACCGTTTGTTTGTATGTACAAATACAAAATACTTAAAAATTACTTGCTAGTTTTACCTTTTATGGTTGTCGGTATCAAAACGATAACAGCATCTCAATTAAAGCTGAACATGGAAATATTTTATATGTTCATTTGAAAATAAGGGCCTACATGCACGTACCTGTTGAACAAATATGTCACACAATTTGTAAAACATAGGCGGTAATGATAATAAGTTGAATGTATTAATCAAAAGAATGAATTGCTTTATAGTGTCATTTTGAATGCCGTAAATTCATTTTAATCAAATAGATTTTATTCACACTTAAATCAAAGTTTAGGTTGGTTTGTGCATAAGATTAAAAATAATGTTTTTTTTGTTATTTTCTTTTACTTTTAAATATAGAAAGCTACACCTTTAAATAATAAAAAAAATATATACATATATTTAAAATATTTATAAAACTGTAAAAATTTTATATAAAACGATAAGCTTAACAGGGCATCATTTATTCGTTATAGACAACTTTTTAATGCATTTTAATTAACAGCTTTTTAATTGATCAATAGATTTATATACAGATGTGCATATTTACTTTGTGGTGTATAGATATTTTAACGGTAAAACAATTGTTCCAAAGTGTTAAAAACACAGAAAATTATATGTATATCGTTAGCAAATATTTAACAACTTTAAACGAAGAAACAACGATTAAAAATTTTCTTTAACAATAATAAATGTTCGAAATTACTAATGGAACGAAAGCGTGAAAATTTAAAATTTTGTAAGCATTAAATGAAGTATCCACGAACAGTTGTGAAGATAAAAAATATTCTACTACTGAAATTTAATTATAAAAAAATCATTTGAAATTTTTTAAGTAACAGCCGATTTCGAATAAATACTCTCGGTTGAATTAAATAAAAATTGCATAATTGTGATTCCAAATTAATGAGAATCAGTTTACATCAAGATACAACTTATGTAACAACTTTAGTCCAACAAATTCAATTAACGGTGAAAAAGCAACGCGCTAGTCACTAGACCACAGCGACTACGTGCCGCAAATGTATTACAACAGAAATTTTAAAAATTACAATTTAAAAGTCCATTTTCGATCATTTCTAACATTTTGAATACGAATAAAATTGTTATAGCCATGAGTTTTAAATTTTGTTATTTTCAAAATACATACTCGCCGTAGACTAGTCTTTAATGTATTGTCTTACCAGACAAGAGTTCCGGGTCTAAACCCCTAGAGAGGGAAATAAATTATAAAAAATATTTTTTTTGGCGACTACTTCTTAACAGTCTTCTGGAAAAAGCTCTGAGAGTAACTGATTGCTACAAACAAGCTTCTCAAGTCTGTCGTTTGAAATCGACGTTAAAACTGTAGGGTGCTGCGAGAAGTAAGGCCGTAACCCTGAAAGAGGATTGTAATGGCCAATTATATACATGTAAATTTCCATATTTTACTTAATATTCAATAGCGGTAATCACTCCTTGTTGCAAACGTCCTTTCAAGTCTTGCAAAGTCTTGTTGTTGTTGGAGGTGATAAGCTACGTTTGCTATACTTGCATGTGCTCTAGCAGAGTGATTACCACTTATATTTTTATTTTTGAGAAAGCAAATATAAATTCATTCTAGGGAAAAGTAATACTAAAAAAATAAAATGGGAATATTCGAACACCAACAAATTTCTGTTCATTTCATATTCATGGTAATTTGAATGACAGAACATGGGGGAAATTCAGAATATGATTATTTGTTTAATTTAACAGCGTGACTGTTTGAGAAAGTTTATGTTTTTTGTTAAATACCTTCCTTTTCGTAAAACATACCCACAAAATACTTTAAATTGGCACCTACATCAGATTCAGGCATACATACACCAGCTTTACGAAGATATTAATTGTACTCGTATTGTTGTATAATTTTTGCTTCTCATTTTTGCTTTAAGAAAATAGTTTTTCTAATGTATAAGCGTTTAATTAAGCTTTAGGTCTATTATAAAATTATTTATTCGATATTTCGCTACTTCTCTGCGTAGGAAATATTTCCTGAAGAAGCTACGCAGAGAAGTAGCGAAATATCGAATAAATAATTTTATAATAGACCTAAAGCTTAATTAAACGCTTATTCAGGAAATATTTCCTACGCAGAGAAGTAGCGAAATATCGAATAAATAATTTTATAATAGACCTAAAGCTTAATTAAACGCTTATATATTAATCAATAATAAGGTCAACTAAACTTATTAATACAGTTTTTCTAATGTAGTTGATACATATTTTTAACGTCACTGTACTCATGTACAGCTTGCTTTAAAGGTGCAGCTAAACAAAGGTGTCGTATCTATTAATTTGCGCTTAAGAATAGACAAATTTCTTAAAAAACAATTACTCCTAAACATGTTTTTTTAATTCTTGTAATATTTATTGTTAAATGAGCCATAATGTGAATCAACCATGCTTGACAGTATGCTTTTCATGTCCGATTTAAATAAAACTACATATGCTCTGAACATAAATGGTCATAATTTTGAAAAGAATTTTAGTTTGAAATAAAAGGCTTTAAACTTTCTTTGCAAGCCTTTTATGGAAATGGAGGAAAAAATATTGTAAATATTAGTTATGTATTTTATTTATATTTATGATTTAAAATATGTTTGCACGACATCTCTCATCAAAGAGTTTTCAGTTTGTTTGTTTGGTTTATTATTGCGAGTTCATGTACAGTTTTAAAATCGAATATGTACATGCTTCCAATCCGTTGACTATATGGAACGTAACATCGTGTCACGATCAGAGGTTGCGGTGAAGCAACGTAATAATTTTTATTATTGTTTTTGTTGTTGTACTTTATTATCCACAAATTACAAAAAAAAAGCACACATTGTTGTTTATTTTGCTCATTGAAAAAAAAAAACGTTTGTCTTGGCAAAAAAAAAACTTAAACATATTTATCTATTTTAAAAGTTATATAGAAGTAAATTTTCAATTATTTGTATTGTATTGTTTTTTTTTTTTCTTAGAGCCGTCCAATTGTTGAAACATCAAATATTATTATAAATACATCGTCACGTAAATCAGTTCTACAGATCTCAGACATTGTGACCGATGATAGTGGTAAATATACCGTAGAAGTTATGAACGAATTTGGCACTGATGTTGCTGTAGCATCCGTAGCTGTGGAGGGTCCACCAGAGCCACCAAGTGGTAAACCGAGCATATCACAAGGACCAGATCGTGTGGCTATAGCTTGGTGTGGTCCTCCATATGATGGAGGTTGCATGATAACAGGCTTTGTGTAAGTAACAACTGCAATTAAAAAAGAAAATTGTTGTATTACAGTATGTGCATATAAAATAATATTTTTATTTCAGTATTGAAATGCAAGAATTTTTAAGCACTACGAATAATGATGTCGAAACTCCTTGGCTAGAGTTAGCCTCTGTTGTGGATTCATTGGCGTATACTGTTAAGAATTTAAAGCCTTCATGCACTTATAGATTTCGTGTTAGAGCTGAAAATGTTCATGGTCGCAGTGAACCAGGTTTGCCCAGCGATCGTGTGCATATCAATGAGGAAATTGAAGACTTAAATGAAGGTAAACCTCCACTTACATTTAAATTTATTTACACTAAAACCATGTTTTAACTTGTGTTTCGTTTTAATAGATTATCAAAAACCGATTTCTATTAAGGCTGGAGGTGAATTTAAAGAACGTTTTGAAATTCTAGAAGAACTGGGTAAAGGTCGCTTTGGCGTTGTTTATAAAGTACAAGAGAAAGAAGAACCCAAACGCATATGTGCAGCAAAAATTATTAAATGCATTAAGTCCCGTGATCGTATAAAAGTCCAAGAAGAGATTTCCATAATGAAATCATTAAAACATCCCAAACTTTTGCAGTTGGCTGCATCGTTTGAAAGTTCTCGTGAAATCGTTATGGTTATGGAATTGTAAGCAATAAAAAAGATATTATTTTTCAATTTCAATTTTAAAAGTTTTAAAACTTTAGCATTACGGGCGGAGAACTTTTTGAACGTGTTGTAGCCGATGATTTTACATTAACCGAACGTGATTGCATCTTGTTTGTACGACAAGTTTGTGAAGGTGTAGCGTACATGCACAGCCAGTCAATAGTACATTTGGATCTTAAACCAGAAAATATTATGTGTAAGACCAGGACCTGCCATCAAATTAAAATTATTGATTTTGGTTTGGCTCAACGTCTTAATACCGGCTCTCCAGTAAGAGTTTTATTTGGTACACCCGAATTTATACCACCGGAAATTATAAGTTATGAGCCCATAGGCTTTCAATCTGATATGTGGAGTATTGGTGTTATATGTTATGTTCTGTAAGTTTTGTAATGTTTTTTTTTTTGTTACATTTAAAACTTGAAATTTGTAATTACATTTTATTTTTTTAGCTTATCCGGTCTCTCACCATTTATGGGTGACAGTGACGTTGAAACCTTTTCGAATATTACACGAGCTGATTATGATTTTGACGATGATGCCTTCGATTGTGTATCACAACAGGCTAAAGACTTTATATCGAATTTATTAGTCCATCGTAAAGAAGATCGTTGGACAGCGGAACAATGTTTAGAATCTCCATGGTTAAAACAGGGTCATTATGATGAAAACTTGGGTAATAAAAAGATATGCACCGATAAGCTTAAAAAGTTTATTATACGTCGCAAATGGCAAGTAAGTACTTACGAGTATAATTTCGTTTTTCTTTTTTACTGTTTGCCTTAATTACTGTCTCAATGATTTGTAAGAAATTAGAAACAAACATTGAAAAACTATACATGCTTGTTTTTCTTAAAGAATTTTAATGCTAGCTCTAATTTTACGAAATAATTAGCAGATACACACATACATATGTATGTCTGCTTATAGAAAATGCATTTTTTGTTTTTTTGTTTTTTGCTGTGCTTATGTTATATTGTTTGTATGTTTATTTGCTTACTAATTGGATCCTTAGAAAACTGGTAATGCTATAAGAGCTTTAGGTCGCATGGCTACATTATCTGCATCGCGGCGTAATTCAACAGCTTCACTTGTGGGATCTGTGCCCAATAGCCCTCGACCATCTATATCGGTTAATACCGTGTTTAACCCAAATATATCTGCTCAAATGGGCTCATTGCATGAAGAAGACGATGATTTTAGTATAGAATTGCCAAGCACAGAAGTAAAACGAAGAAATCCCAAAGTTTTAAATAAATCAGAGTGCAGCGAACGCAGTGATTCTGGTTATAGTGAATGTTCAAATTGTAGTGCGCCTGGTTCAATGCATTGTCAATGTACCAACGCCAAAGATAATGTAGATCGTAGTGAAGATTTATCAATGACTGTGCCACATGATTTACTTAAACTGAAATTGGAAGAAATTGCCCATCAAGCTGACACCAACATAGAAGAGGCAAAATTAGAATTGGTGGTACCAAGTGAAAAATATGTGCAACTAATAGACAATCAAAGCGAGTTGAAAAATTTGGATATTGTAAAGACAGATGAAAAAAGCATTTTAGTTGTAGAGGAACCTAATGTACTTAATAAGGAAATAAATCCGTCCACCTCCCCCATTATGCGTTCTGATTTTACAAATACTATACAAATGCGCAAACGATCATTGGAGAATAGCTACCATAAGGATAAACAAGTGAAACCAACTAGTAAAACACTTTTATTTGAACAACAAGGCAAAGTAAATATGCTTAAAAATAAGTTCTCAAATATGCAAAATCAAGTGAGTACAACAGCTTCGTCATTTGCTAAGAGTAAAGATTGCATGGATGTTTTAAAATTAAAACAAAAAGTTATTACTGATGCTTGCCTTGATAAAAGTAATTATTTATTTTATTTTTATAAATAAATAATAAAATATCTATTTTTTTTAACAGCCAGCTCCATATTTTCGTCCTCATCCAGCCTTCCAACTCAACAATCAACTTCGTTACCCAACTCTCCAACACCTGTACGCAAGACCATGGCGTCAGCTACGTTCCGGTTAAGCGAACGTGTACGCGAGGTAACCGATCGTTTAGCTCAACAGCAAACAGTTTGTACCGAGGCTAGAAGAACACAAAAATCTCCATCACCCACACCTAATCGAAGAAAAGTTATGTCACCCTAAACTAATATTTTAGTGGTCTTTTTTTATATATATATTTAAAATTATAAATAGTATTTGTTAAGATTCTTCTTTTTAAGTCAATTTCTAATGAACATTTGTTAATCGTTATTATCGTAGTTATGATTGATATTATTTAAAAACTAAAAAAATGATATTTCAAGCAAAAACAAAAGATTATCTCGAATATAAGTTGCAAAGCTTTTTGATCTAATTCACGATATGATGTGTTTCATTCTAAAATGTAATTCTACGTGAAGTAGTCCCATTAAAATCTGAGGGGTTACTTTGTATTTCGATTCGAATCAAAAATCTTACAAATTCGTAAAAATATACGAATTTTCGAAAAATTTTTGTATTCAGTATTATTGATTTTTCGAATGGGAAATTTCTTTCAAAAGCATTTTCGATTCGGATCGAAATACAAAGTAACCCCCCTGAATATGTTTAAATGTTCGTTTTACATATAAATAGAACATCATTTAACAATTATTCACACTAGCGCCATCTTTCGTTGTTAATAATATAACAAATATAAAGTTTGTAAGTGGCATATGTTAGTAAATAAAAAACCCAACACCCAATTAGTAAAGCCAGCAACCATTCACATAACAATAGTTGCCAACATCAAAGAACTACTTTAAGAGAATAGCAGAAGAAAAAAGTTTATTGCATTTTCCGCTTAGTTACAAACACTCGAACAACAATTAGTACTTAAAAATTGTGATAGTTCACAACTTTTCTAAACTCTGGAATCCTAATTTGTAGAGCTTTAGGGTGGTTAGTCCTCATTAACTAAAAATAAGATAGACTTTTTATGAATTACGTGTTATCTTAATTTAATATTTTGACTTTTAATGTTTGAATTAAGGTATTTAAAACTGTTACTATTGCTTACAAAGTGTAATTTTTATTTATGTATGTTTATGTACGCACATTTTATCAGCAATAGGGTATCAACTAAAAATTTTCAAAATTTTACTTTTTGCAAAAAAGCAATTAACAAAATCGATATCTATTTACTGCGAAAGTTCCAACTCTTTCATCTTTAAAACCATTTCCGTGACAACATAATGACGATCGCATTTTGTTAAGAAACTTCATAGAGGATTCTATTTTAAAGCACTTAATCGGTGACGGACCGGACCTTACTTGAATGATAAAGTCCCACTAGAATACATTGTGATACCACAAGTACCTTCGCTAAGTGATTAAAATGTCAAATCAAACAACCCAACAAACAAATAAAAGCAATCCTCAATACAATTTCAGCACATTTTACTTTCCAAAGCCGTGTAAGGAATATAATTACAAACAAGTTGCTTATTATATCATTATAATAATTAAAAATATTTTATTAAGCAAAAAGAAACAATGCTACACCTCTCCGCTTTGCAGTTTGAGTAGAATACATATATTCTTTAATTTCATTGTCCATTGAAGATATCACTATAAAATATAACCTTACTGCCATAACAGACTCATTAAAGATAATGGGGGCATACCGGGCTCAGCACCTTTTTTAAAACCTATAATAAAAATAGAATATATAAATATTACAAGTTTTGTTTTACATTTCTCGATATATGTATGTATGTACATATTCATATAGTGAATACATAACACTGGAAGATTGATTTGAGGACAACCATGCGTTTTAATGGTTTGTCATGACTTACCCAAATACAAGACCACAGGTATAAAACCCCAATGGAATGTTGTCTTGGCAATGTCATATACGACTTCTAAACGTTCTTTTACTCCTGGTGACAAGGACATTTTCAATTTAATTTATAAATTTAATATTTTATTAATAAAGTATTTATTTCACCAAAACGGTGTTATTTTGCAGCACAAAAATAAAAAGAACAAGAATTGGATGAACATGCACAGCTGTTTTATTAAAGTGAAGCTAGTTGCAGTTGTTTCATCATAGTGTTGCCGGCTGGCATTATATTTCCATTAAATGTAATTAATAGGTCTGTTTCTTTATTCTACATTGGACATACCAAAAGGCGTTATCGTGCACAAAATTTAGGTAAATGAGAGAAATTTTGAGAGAGTAACATTCTTCTTCTTCATGAACGAAGTAGCCCGTACTTTTCCTTCGGGTTAGTTTGTGCAAGTAAACAAATAATCAACCATTAAACAAATTAATAAAATTATAAGTTTTATAAAACTAAAAAAAAAATAAAAAGTTGAATTAAAAAATATTTATAAACCTGCAGTGAAAGGCTTATAGTATAATTTAAATCAATATTTATATAAAAAGTTCTTCTTTGCCTTAGTTAACATGTATAAGTCTTATTATTGTTGTTTATTCTTTGCGAAAGTACATGTTCAATATGTATGTGTGTGACGTAAAGTTGTGTTTTTTCATATTTTTATGTGAATGGGTAAAATATTTGGTTTTTCGCGTTCCTGTACTTTTGGCTAAATTTGTCTCTTATTGAGAAAAATTATTGTTTACTCTCTAATTACAGAACTTTACCCAAAAAGTAAAGAAACACACCTAATATTGTCACATTTTCAAAGATTTAACCGTTCTTGGCAGTTAAAACAATAGCCAATTTACTAATAATTATAATTAATTGTTAATTAAATAAATAATAAAGGAATAAATTGAATAGAGGATTCAATTAAAAACAAATAATATTTCTTTAGTTTCTTTATAGATTTATTTTATTAAAAACTCTTAAATAATATATTTTAATTTAATTTTGATAACATTTTATCATGTTGTCGTTTCTTCCATAATTTTAAACCTGCAAAATAGCTCCCAATTAACAAACCAACACACGTTATTGTCCATATATAACTACTAAGTCTTAAATCTGCTAAATGCAAGTGTTCCAAGGGCATATCAATGCCTAGAGTTTTAACAGGTCCATTACCATACCTTACAATATAGTCTAGCCAAAAAATGGCATTGGCTAAACCGCCTAAAGGCCGATCACGATATATTTTGGACACATCTCTTATATTAAGAACATAAAATTCCTTATGTAAGATATTATCTAAAGCCCAATTTAGTGAGGGTTGTGTAAGATTGGTGTAGTCTAAACGTAAACCAATTTGTAATTTTTCTGCAAGTATAGAGTTTTCTAATTCATTTTTAAATAAAGGCGCAATTAAAAGTGGTACATGACGCACAATGCCTTCTTGTAAGGCCATAATATCACCATTTGTTATATAGAGCCTAATATGAGGATGCGCTAGTATATCAGTTTGTGGAACAAAATGTTGTATCATTACATTTTGAGGTTGACCTTCTAATTTTTGAACATCATGGCAAGTCCATAATATACGTTCTTTTCTTTGGCTAAACACTTGGAAGAGAATATCTAGTTTCTCTTTTGGTATATCATTACACAATTTCTCATCGCCTAGATTTATATAAATGGCACCAGAGCGAGCCTCATCGAGAAAACGTCTTATATGCCAAGGCAGCTCTTTGGGAGCCCTTATATGTAAACCACCTACAGGTATAATATTAGGTATTAAAGGCATAGGTGTAGTCAAAGGGTAATAATTATTTAATAACAATAGAGCTAAATTTGATTGAAGTTCCATTATAGTAGGTATAGATCCTGAAAAAAATATATAATATGTAACTTATTTAAAACAAAAACCGATAAAAAACAATGGTCGCTAATTGGGAATACTTTTTTCACTATTAAAAATTTACGGCCATATGTGTATAAGTATATAAAAACTATCTGCTATCTGTTTTCATAAAAAATATTAAAGGTTTATAAGAAAGGCTTATTTGACAAATTTTTATGCAATATTTCTTAAATAAACCCTCAATTAATAAACCTATCGGGTATATTCTAAAAAAACGAATTCGAGTGAAATTAAAATCTAATCTTTTTTCAAAGACAAATAAAACTTAATTACGCAAATTATACTGTAGTTTTGATAAAGAAATATGTTATAGCAATGCTCATGAAGCGAATGAATAAAACAAAGTTGTAAAAGTTTTTCTTATTTTAAAATTATAGGATTTAGAAATTTATTTCGATTTCAATTTCACACGAATTCGTTTCTTAAAACATACCCGTATATTTTTTATGAATAGAGAGGTATAATTTTATTAAGAAGAGCTTATTAGAATAGTAATAAATTGAAATTTGTCAAAAAATATTTAACAAAGATATTCGTATAAAAAAATTTGTTATTGGGTTTATCGAAAAGTTTGTAATTTAGAGAAATTAAGATAAAAAGGAATCAACGATATTATTAACAAGCGAAAAATTACATATGTATAAAGGCTGAAAATATAGTAATTGATGAACTGAGTAATCCCGATTAGCCACGAATAATTCTTACCTTTAATGTGCTTAAAATATTTCTTTATAATCTTTTCTTGATTTTCATAATGATCATAAATAAAACTATGCCTTCGTGCCAAGCACATCTTAATATTCTCCAGTCTTTGCCAATAGCTAAGATTTTTGTCGTAATTTTTCAAGTTATAAGGCAAGCATGCAGAAGGTACCATTATTTCTTGTACCTGTTGCATATAATTAGCAAAATCCGTATTTACTACTCCAATAATTGGACAAGTGAAGTAATAACCCAAAGCTAGTAATGCCTCCGTATAAAACATGTCCACAATTATAAGATCGTAATCAAAATCTTGTGGTGAAATTTTCAATAAATCCTGCATTTGTTGGTTATCTAAAAAGTAATCCATATGAGCTAAGCCAGCTTTGGATAAGTATTTGTTTAGCTTTTCATCGCTTAAACTACTTAAACTTTCAAGATCCTTAACACCAGCCTGTGTTTGTACTAAAAATTAGAAAAATAAAAACTTGAAAAATTTTGATACTTTTTTTTTTAAGAAAGCTTGAGATTTTCGATTTATTTTCATTTCGATATTTCGCTAGCTCTTTATGTATTCAAGAAAAAAAAAAAAACAAATTGTTGCAATTAGAAATTATATTACCTTCTTTCCAAAATTGAAATTCTGGCTCGATTATGTATTCCTTTAGATTATCTAGACGTTCGTCCAAACGATGACTGCTGTATATGGTAATATTATGTTCTCTTTTAGCCAATTCCATCATAAATGTACGCATGGCAACAAAATGACTTTCACTGGCATGTGGAAATATACCGAGAATTTTTGCACCATTTGTTAGTTTCAATATACAGGATACAAGAATTA
Source organism: Metopia argyrocephala (assembly GCA_963576795.1). Lineage (NCBI taxonomy): Eukaryota > Metazoa > Arthropoda > Insecta > Diptera > Sarcophagidae > Metopia > Metopia argyrocephala. Next base: position 202,858,192 of record OY756208.1, on the reverse strand, counting down.
AAATCTGCATAAGAGATCTCAGGTAAGTCTGAAAGTATAAATTAAATTAGATACAATATTAGAATAGTTCACCGAATTTTTTCACTAATTTCTTTATTTTTATACACAGAAAATCGTTAGAATTATAACAGTTGGCTATGATTTACTTCTCCCTGTTAGAATTAAAACAACTAATTTAGATTTCTCTTATTCCCTTGAAAATAATTTCTCGAGAATATTCCTTGTTGGGCTGTGTCACCTTTAGTCGTATTTTAAATTGAATATTTCATCGAATTTTTTTCACTAATTTCTTTATTTTTATATACAGAAAATGGTTAGAATTATAATAGCTGGCTATGATTTTCTCCTCCCTGTAAGAATTAAAACAACTAATTTTGATTTCTCTGTGGCACGTTTTTCTTATTCTCTCGCAAATAATTCCCGTGGAAGCGTTCTATAAACGTACTGGTTTCAAATTTCTCCTAATATCATGTAAAACCTGTGCCTCGTAACTCTCACATCACAAACTTTTTACAAGAAACGAGAGAGGCGGTGTAAATTGACACAAAAAATCGTTTCTATTTCTTATTCGAATTTTAAAATGGAGCAGGGTTTTCAGAGAAAACAAAACAAATTTAAGAAAGACTGGGGGGTTACTTTGTATTTCGATTCGAATCGAAAATCTTACGAATTCGTAAAAATTTACGAATTTTCGAAAAATTTTTGTATTCGTTTATTATTGATTTTTCGAAAGGGGAAATTTCTTTCGAAAGCATTTTCGATTCGAATCGAAATACAAAGTAACCCCCCTGGATTTTAAGCCCATAAATCGAATTTTTTTAATTTCAGCTCAGCTTCTATTAGAAAAATTCTGTACATTTTTATGCCTGTATTCATAAAATTAATTTAAAATGAGTTTTAACTCGAAATATTCCATACAATTTCAAATCTTTTTAAATTTTTTATCAATATGATTTTTTTTTTTAATTTTAAATGGTTTTTTTTTAATTTTAAATAATATTTAATTTGAACTTTAAAATCTTGTAATTATTTTTTTCTTGTTTGTTTTTACTGTTTTCATTTATACAAAGTATTAACTTCTACTGTATTGCTTTATTTGTTTCTTTTTAAATTTTTTGTTTGTTTACATTTTTTTTTTTGACAGTCTTCTGTTGAAATATTCCAATAAAACGGAATCAGTAATATCTTTTCTCACATTGTCTAACAGAAACACTTTGTATTTACAAAACGCGACACTATGAATATTTAGTTTCACACTTTTCGATGTGAGAACTTTTTGCAAAAATACAGAAAAACGAGATAGCGGTATATACAGAACCCTATATAATAGTCATTACAAATTTCTTAATTACATACTTTAAATGTGAAAGATAACATCAAGATGTTTGTGACATTTGAAAACCCTAATAGCGGAGGGAAACAAAACATAACTAACTGAATGGAATACATCATATCAGAGAAACATTTAATTTTTGTATAATTATTGTTTTTGATATTTTTCTTTGTATATAAATTCTTATCATTTCAAATTGTGTATTTTAAAATAAATACAAGAAGAAAAGCATGACCATGATTTGTATGCGCTATGACTTTAAACAACTTTTTCCTAATTTGAATTTAATTATCTTTTTACAATAAATTTTGAGAATATTTAAAACAAAAAAAAATTATATATAGTGTACAAGTATAAACTTATAACTGAAATATAAAATTAAATGCAGTACCGAATTTAATTTATGTTTCATTTTATGTTTTATATACACGTTGATGAGTGAGAAAAGGGCGTAGTGCACCACTGGTTTCTTTAAAGAAATTTTATTTTAGCTTTTGTTTTGTTTTTATTTTGGGTTGCAAAGATCACATCTGCTTTCCGGCTTTTTTTTTTTGTATTTTCTAAACTTTTGTGTATGTGTATGTACAAATTGTTGTTATAAGTTTAAAATTATTTTCTACAGAATTTTTCTTTAGAATTATAAAATTATTTTATTTCACTTGTGTTACTTATGATTTCGTATTTTATACTGAAGCCTATTCTTTTCATTCATTAATTTTTTTATTTCATTAAAATATCAATTGTTTTAGTTTCTCATTGAGCAGGGCCCTGAAGAGTGTATCTTGTGGTTTACTGGAATTGAGAGAGCATATTATGCGCTATTGTTTGTAGATTTGTCGTATCTCCATATGCAGATTTATAGCAATATTTATTCAAATTACTCTCATTTTTCATCATCGTCTTTTTTTTAATAAAAACGCTGAATCTTTGTTTTATATGTAAGAATGTTCCAACAAGAAAATACAATAATTAAGAACTTTTTTGTTTTGCATAGAAAAATTGGTGTTAGTGTCGTGAAAATATGTACAGGCTCGCACAAAAGTATTGGTTCAGCTAGCCTTTGCAACTTTTTACGCTATTAATAGCCATTTAAAACAGTAAAATAAAAGTGATTTGAGTTAGTTTATTTAATAGAGGCGGTTGTAAATCAATGTTTATTTCATTTATTTAAAATATATTTTTTTCTTGTAATTTTTAATTTTCTTAAGCAAAATATCAGTTTAAAAAATAACGGAAATTAAGATTTACAGTATACGAGGTCTGATCAAAAATTAACCGTTATTTGTAAATTTTGTGAGTTACGTATGTTCGATTTTCGCATATTTTTCTGTTATGTTGGTATAAGTACATGTCTGTTATATACATATTTTGGTAATATTAGCCATTTTGTTTTTGATAGATAAAAAGGTAAGTCGTGTTTTGGTGTGCTCTTCGATTTTTTACTATTCGAAAAAATGGATGAAAAAAACTGTATTAAGTTTTGTGTAAAAAAATGAAATTAAATGCGCAAGGACATTTGAAATGTTGACTGTGGCGTTTGGCGAGTCTACTATGAGCAGAACACAAGTTCAATTGTGGTAACAGGTTTAAGGAAGGCCGAGAAGATGTCAATGACGATGGATTTTGCACCATGATAACGCACCAGCTCACACATTGATGCTTGTGCGTGACTTTTTGGTCAAAAACAAAACCGTTATCATGCCTCAACCACCGTATTCACCGGATTTGGCCCCCGCGTATTTTTTCCTCTTTCCAAAACTGAAGACACCGATGAAAGGAAAGCGTTTTGCTACGATTGAGGAGATAAAAGAAAAATCGAAACAGGAGCTGTTGGCGATACCAAAAAGCACGTTTCGGAGGTGTTTCGAGGACTGGAAAAAACACTGGCATAAGTGTATTATATCTCAGGGCGATTACTTTGAAGAGGACAAGATAATTGTGGATGAATAAATAAATACTTTTTGAAAAAATTGCAAATAACGGTTATTTTTTATCATACCTTGTATATGTATGTATGCAAATAAAACACGTTTGTTTAATGCGTCGTTGTCAAATTTACAAATATTTTAGCCACAAAAAGAAAATTGTGGGGATCCCTCGTCAATCTGTGGCCGGAGAAGGTGAAAATTTAATTTCTTGTTTTACTACATATATTTTATTCTAGATAATCACTGTGCGCTTTGACAATTGCTTGGCGCAGTGCGCCATCCTAGACTCCTATTTCTGCTCCACTTTGTAGACAGCTCTAGTTGGCTGTAGAACTTTTCGTGCTTAGGTTGATTAAGTGTGTTCCTGTAATGGTATAAAAACGTCACTTTATGCTAATTATAGTTGATCACGTTCTATATTGATTAGCCATATAAATGCTATTAGCTTAACCTCTTCAGAAGTTGCTCGTATTTAGTAAAAAAAAAAGATTTTTTAAAAGTAAAATATTTTTAAAATGGAGTTGTGACAAGATTTTTGTGTGTTACTGTATATGTAATACAATGAAAGACAAACGGATATTAAAAAAATAATATAGACTGAAGTGTTTTGTAAGAAATGCAAAAAAAGGTATTCAAATTCAAATACTCATATTTATGTACATATTTTTATTGCGAGGACACATATATGCCCAATCCTATTTAATTGTGAAAACTAATTAGCTTTTATGATGAGGAAACACTTTTATTTAAAAATTATAAAGTACAACACTACCTACTTTTGCAAACTAAGTTTCATTCGAATTCGCTTAATTTCAGTTTATTTTTCTGGAAACCGATCGTTGGAATTATAGCAAATACTATGTCTACATACATATATACATACATATGTACTTATGCATGTGCTTTAAAAATTGATAAATTTTTGTTAAATAATTTGTCAAACAAAAACTTTGCAGCAGCTAATCATCTAAACATTTTTGTAAATATTTTCTACGCTTCAATACTCTACAAATTATAGTAAGTTTGCTCCTAATTAATGCAAATCACGATTTATTATCAATTTTAATAATAAACACAAAAAAAAATTGATAACAAACCAGAGAAGCCACATAAAAAAAGAAACTTTAAATAAAAAAAAAAAACACTGCAAAATTAAATAAACACTTTTACATAAAAAAAGATGTTAACAGAATTCACAAATAAAATAATTTAAACTGGTTTTATATAAAACAAAACAAAAAGAAAGAAAACCAGCGAAGTGCTTCTTGGTGCGCACATACATTCATATATACTCGTATATGTACAACACAATTTAAACCGTCCAATTCAATGACAAGGTAACACAGGTTGATTACAGGACTTTATATAAGTACCTAAGTACTTACTATAGATTAGGGTTCAATGGCTCTTACAGACAACACTATTTTAAAAATAAAATACATAATATTTATGTATATTAAGGTGAAGATTTAATTTCTTGTTTTATTACATACATATATTTTATTATAAATGAGCTGTATAGAAAAAAGGGAAGACCCTTTTTCTTAATAATTAATGAGAATTTAAATGCAACAACATGTTTATCATCAACTTATTATAAATCATTTTCAACTTTTGTAATTTTCTCTGATATTCTATAGCTTATTTTCTTCGTTTTTCTATTAATATTTATAATTTAAACAGATCTTATAATGAAAAATTCTTACAAAGAATAACTTATACTACATAAATATCTGTTTGTATTTATTAAAAAAAATCAGCACCACTACTATTTGTAATTTATTCAGTAGCATCAGCTTTAGCAACAGAGAATGGTTCAGGCACTGGCAAAGATCCACTGTTGGCAATGACAACATCCTTGGTAGGACGATCACGTCCATCGGTACTGACCTTTTCTATTTTACGTACAACATCCATGCCAGACAATACTTTTCCAAAAACAACATGTCGACCATCTAACCAAGAAGTGGGTTTGGTGGTAATAAAGAATTGTGAACCATTGGTATCCTTGCCAGCATTAGCCATTGACAACCAACCAGCACCATAATGCTTAAGTTTAAAGTTTTCATCTTCGAAGCGTTCACCATAGATGGAACGGCCACCAGTACCATCACCACGTGTGAAATCACCACCCTGAATCATGAAGTCTTTAATGACACGATGGAATTTACTACCAACATAGCTAGAAAAAAAAAAAAAGAAAATGAAAAAATGTTGTTTATTAATATACAAAAGAAAATTTATTTAGACTTAAGATTTGTTTTATATTCTATTGTACATAAATGTATTAAGTTAAATGCTCTTATATCAATTTACCCATGTACATACATATGTATGTATGTACATATAAATGAATCAATATTAGAAATAAGAGCTCTTTATACATGATTTTCCCTAACACAATACAACCTTTGTAAATGAAATAAATTCATGACTTCAAATTCAAAATTATTTGAAATCTTTCCTCATATTCATGAAAATATTTTTCTTTTTATAGGCTTGCGCTTTGCGTTCAGTTTAAAATATATTTAATTAATACCATTTCCAATATGGGCAATAATTAAACATTTTCCAGCTACTTATACAGTAAAAGTCTTAAAAACTTGTTAATTTGCTGTGTTAATGACTTTTAAAATAAGGCTTTAAAGATACTACAAAGACAAATGAAATGATCCATTATTACATTTAAAAGAAAACAGTGTAAAAAGGTTGAAACCCGGTAAAACCAAATTATTACTTTTAACAAATTACTAAATAAAAATTTAAATAAAAGCCAGCATTGTAGATTGTAATAATATTATCGTACTCGTGATTATATTAAAAATAATTTAATAATATAATTTATATTATAAAGAGTTGTATGATTTTACAGATTTTGTTTGTTTGTTATATTGTATTGCTTAGACCAACTTTTTGGGTCAAAATTTCGCAAATATGTGCATATTAGGTTGTAAAATTTATAATAGAGAGTGTTTTTTATAGAGGTTCACAACTTTAAATTGGTAATATTGCTTTATTTGACAACCGTTTCAACAGCTGGGTTTGCTACATTTACCGCTATTATATCTTAATATTTCTCTTTCTTCAGAAAATTACGAATTTAGTTGAGTTTTAAAATGTATTTAATATGTATATTCAATTCATGTAATATTTAGAAGTCGTAAAACTTGCATTCTTTGTAAACCACTTTTATTTTATTTTACTGGGTACATGTGTTTGTACTCGTATATCTCGTTTAAATATTCAATAGCTAATAAAATACACACTTTCTATTCATTGAATTAACTACAAATTATTTTTTTTTGAAGTACACTTGATGATAGAAAGGTTTTTTGTTAAATATTAATTTATTATTTAAATAAAGAATTTTGTTTATTTTTTGCATTATGGTAATATAAGCCACCTTAAAATATATTAATTTTTTCTAATATATGAGTAGATTTGTGCATACTTGCATTATTTTCTTTGACCTTTTTTTAATATATGTATGTATATCAACTGCTGCGCATTCATAAAAAAATTTAACACTATAGGTTTTTATTATTTTAAGTTTGAGGTCTCGTTTAAATAAATATTTACTGCCGTATCCACAAAAATTAAAATTCTTTTACTAAGGGGCTATTTGACAAATGTCTGCGCTATACTTGTCAAAAAATTCTTTAATAAATCTATAATATTTTTTTTCATTTAATACGGCAGTTAATATATACAGTAGAATCTCACAAATTAGACCAATTTGTACACCGGGCACTTCGAATTTCTGAAAAGTTCAAATTTCTGGACATTTTTAAAAGAAAATTAAAAAATTTTAATAAAACTTTTAATAACTTGAACTTCAGTTATAAACGGACCCAATTTTCCACAACATCAAATATCACACGCTTTTGACTTATTTGTACACACTACGAATAACTCGGTAATTCTTCGTTTTATTTTAATGAGAGAGAAAAATAATTTGCAGTGAAAATACAAAAAAAAAAAAACACAAAACATCGAGAAGTTAGAACCTGTAGTTCTAATTTTAGTGTCCAATACCTTGAAATAGTAGGTTCTAATTTCTGAACAGTTCGAATTTATGATGGTTCGAATTTGTGAGATTCTACTGTAATGCCAAAAAAAATATATATCTGTAGTAATATGTACTAGGAAACAAAGTTGACAAGTGTAACAAAGAAATTTGCCAAATAGGTCCTCAAAAAAAAAAAAAAAAATAATAATTTTTTATTTGAATATAATAAATTAGTTTTATGTAAATATTTGATTGATATTTCATTACTTCCTTTGTTTATGAAACATATTTTTTGAAATAATATTTCCAAGGCATATAAAAGAGACAACTTAGATTAAACATAGAGGAGGTATGTTAATAGTCATTAATCTGTTGTGTAAAACGAAATTTCACAATCTTGTCTGATTATAAATTATAAGAAATTTATAGTGAAATCAATTTTGTATCACGCATCTGAATGTTTCATAGTTTTAAAATTATTATTTCTTAATTGTATATATTTTTCCGAATTAAATTCGAGTATTTATTAGATCTATATTATACTTATTGTATGAATTTTAATAGCCTAAGATCCTAATACATACTGGTATTCTTATGAGAATTAACATCCGTTAAGGAATATGTACAACACTAGCAGAACTGAACTAGTTTTCGTCCCAGTTACGAAAGATCTCATCAGAGTTTTTTGTGTTATACCTATTCATATTAAATAGTAATATAAAAATATGAATATGATGTTAATTCTTATAAGAATACTAGTATTAGAATCTTAGGCAAATAAAATGCATAAAACTTTGTAATTGTTTTCAAAAATCTCATATGCGAATTAACAACAATTGTCAACAAAACTAAAGCAGTGTTTTGAATAGTAATAAAATGTACTTGTGTAATAATGCTGTCGTTCATATTTGATTATAAAAATTAATGTATTGTTAAGTTCTATATTAAAAAAACAAAAAATAAAGGTAATTTTTTTCTAAAACGATGCGAATATAAAACTCTATCTCATTAAAAAAGTACGAAAAATGGCATACTATACTTATAAATAAAAGCTATATTATTTTGTTCAAAAAAAGTAAAAAAAAAAAAAAATATTAAATCACTTTATTTATGTTAACACCATGATTTTTTTTAGTTTATTCTCGTCTTATTACAATAAGTAATTAACATTTTACTCAACACTAAGACCCATTTTAAGATTTGATTAACCAAATCACACATTTTTAATTAATGCAAATTAGTATCATCAACAAATCAAAATTATTTAAATATAACGAATATAATAACCGAATTTCTACTTTCATAATTCTTTTTTTTTTTGCTAATCATTTTTTTTAACACTGTGACCTACTTTTATAAGTTCAGCAATCGAATTTTTTAAGAACTACTCTTTACTTAAAAAGAGTACCTACAAACTGTATACCTATATGTACATAAAAAAGAAGAAAAGTAGAAAAATCTATAGATTACAGAGGTTAAGAGAACTTAACTAATTCTAACCTTACAAATATACGCGAATAGAAATAAAAATTCCCAGTTTAAAACATTACGAAAAATTAAATAAATAATACATATAAACGTATCGTAATTAAGATTAACTTACCCTTCCCCCTTAGGTTTATCAGCTAATTGTTTGAAATTTTCTGCGGTTTTAGGAACAGTTTTACCAAACAAACCAATTTCAATACGACCGGCAGGTTCACCACCAATGGTGATGTCAAAGAAAACCTACGTAAAGAAGAAACAATTTAGTTAATATTTATAAAATATTTTTATGCGATGTATGAATGACATGTATGGATGTATAATATACAATAGTATATACATAGTCGTGCATCATATATACATACTATAGAACTAAATATGTACATACACTTTTACGTTTAAATATTAAATATGGACTTTTGTTTTGATACATTTATTTTTAATTAACGCTTAATTTTAAAGAGAGAAAAACTGTATATATTAGATCATAAAATATGTGCGTACCTTTTCTGTGACCTTAGGTCCTTTACTCTCATCTGCATTAACAATGCCACTGGCTACAGCCACTAGGCATAAAGCTACTAAAAATTTCATCTTTTTTCCTTTGTTTAAACTTCTGTTTTCAATAAAAAAAGTATTCCACGTATACCAAATTGTTCGTTGTTTAGTCTTTAACAGCCAATAAACGAATGCTTGATGTGTGGAGTATAATCTCACTACTACTTACCGTTCGTATATTTTTGATTTAACAGTATGTCTTCTATGTTATCGCTCTGTCAGAAATGTTTTAGCACCCGGTTATTTGAGCAATGATGTGCTAGAGTAGCACAACCAGTTTGTGTTCATATAAGGGAAACTATAAAGTAATGACACGTAATTGTGTAGAAAGAATCTGAGATAAACAAATGATTTTTTCTCCCCCAAATATGTAATGCGCAAGAATTATAAAATGCTAAAAAATATGAATATGCTGCCACATATTTTTAAGAGTTATATTTTAACCTTCAAAGCTAATAGGGCTTTTAAGGGCCTTAATGAAACAAATTTTTTCGGTTCTGAAAATAATATTCAGGATTATTTATGTGCGACATTTTTGTTTCTTTACATTTTTTCATGCAATGTTTATTTTTACGATAGCTTCTGGTCAATATATGAAAGGTAAACATAGTAAGCAACGTTCTCAGTCGTGTTTGCAAAATGAATATACATAATTACGAAATAAAATCTTAAAAACAAACTGCTTTAAAATTTCGTTGTTGTTTTATAGTCGTAGTTAGTGTGGTGGCTTACTAAGACGATAGCCATGAAAAAGGCTCTCAAATTTGTCGTTCGGAGTCGACTTTAAAATTGTAGGTCCCGGTACTCATGGATTAAAATTACCACACACAACATGAGTGCTGCGAGAAGCTAGGCCGTAACCCTGACACAGGATTGTAATGGCCAATTATGTATGTATGTATGCATTAATATTATGCATTAATATTGTAGGTTTTTTAAAGTCTTATATGACAAATTTTTTATTTGACAAGTGCTTGTCAAATAAACGCTTACTAAAGTTAAAATATTTTATATGAATGCAGCTTTTAAAATTAGAGAAAGTAAATAACAAATTTACCTCGTATTAAAAAAACATAGTTTCGATATACCTATCGTCGTGCGCTAGTTTATATGATCTTCATATATCTCGATGTAATGATGTTACTTTAGGTTTTTGACACCAAAATTATTAAAATCTGCAATCCGTTTTCGGCTATTTATCTCCGAAACTGAACGAGATATCTGAAAACGGATTGCAGAAAATTTGGGGTCGAAAACCTAAAGTGGCATTATTAATGCAAGATACATATCTAAAAAATATGAAATGGCGGATAGAGCACATAAACTCCCGCACGACGATTTGTGTCCAAAATTTTCGATTTAAACTATTCGCTATTATTAACAGAGAGTCATATTACAAACAATTAAACTTTATATAAAAAGAACATTTTTAGGCCACTAGAATTGCAGAAAATTACGTGTTTTTTTAAATTTAAGAAATATTCATTTAAATGTTCAATATTCGAAGAGGTAACTCTATGAAGAGAACATTTTAACTTATACATCAACCTTTTAAAAGATAAATTTGAATGTAAAGAAATTCTCAAGCTCAAGGTCTATTTTTTAATAAAAACGTTTATTAAATTAAATTTGAATAAATTTTCTTAAAGTTTGTAATTGAAAATAATAAAAAAATCGTAGCATATTTTAAAGCGTATTTTTTTATTCTTTTAAAATTAATTAAATTAAAATATAAAAAAAAAAAAAAAAAATGTTTTAATACCGAGTGTCGTCGCCGTGGTCTAGTGGTTAGTGTGTTGGCTTACTAAGACATGGGTCCTGGGTTCGACTCCAGGCTCTGACATCTTCAAAAAAGAAATATGAAAAAAATATTTCTTTCGGCGACTACCTCTCAGCAGTCTTCTGGCAAAAGCTCTGAGAGTAACTAATTGCCATGAACAAGCTTCTCAAGTCTGTCGTTCGGAGTCGACATTAAACTGTAGGTCCCGGTACTCATGGATAAAAATTGACACACACAACATGAGTGCTGCGAGAAGCTAGGCCGTAATCCTGACACAGGGTTGTAAAGGCCAGTTATGTATGTATGTATGTCATTTTCACTACAAGTTTAAAAATGAATCACTTGGATAAATAAATAGCAATTTACTAAAGAATGAAAGTAAATATAGTTCGAATTTAAATAACAAATTTTATTACAAAATCAACACAGCTGAGTTTGATTAAGAACCTTTTTAAACTGAAAACAAAACCCATCCTTGATTACATGCCTGTATAAAAAACATGAGGTGTAAAGTTTTGTGTAATGACGATTTCTTATATGCGAGTATATTTGATGATCATGGCATTACTTATGATAAAGTTGGCTCAACACACAATTTTTCAACATTTTTTATGTGAATTTTTACCTTTTTAAAACAGCATAGCTTCTATGGATTAAAGAAAAGTAAAGTTTCATCGTTTATTTTTTAATTAATTTCTTATTTTTGTTTTTATTTGGCGGTTATTAACTCAAAAATATATTTACTAACACAGATAAACACTTTTTATTTTTGGATTTACTTTAATTGTTAAAGTATAATTGTATTTTTTTAAATGAACGCACAATATACTGATTTGCGATGAATTTTTTTTTTTAATTTTTAATTTATATAAATTATTGAGTATATATATATGTATGTAATTAAAAATAATGTATATATTAAAATATAAATGAGCTTACAAATTAAATGAATGCTTACTATAATAGTATTAATTATATATTAGTATTAAAATACATATTTATACATAAAACATATTTCTTTAAATACTAAAATATAAATGTATTGTTACAAATGCTAAAAAGCTATTTTACAAATTTTTACAATTAAAAAAAAGAAATATATGATGACATAAAAAGAGATCTCAAGGAGTTTCGAAGATTAAAAGGGAGAAAAAAAAATCTATTGTATATGAGTGGGTGTTTACATAGCCAATGATGTTTGTGATTTTAAAAACGTTACTAAAAGTGTATATTCATTTGATTGAACAGCCAAAATAAAAGTTTCAACCTTTTTTTAACTTTTAGTTCCTATTTTTGTGTTTTTTGTTTGTTTATTTAATGAGCAAATTTCGAGGCATTTTATTTTATTGATTTGTGTTGTTTTGTTAAATAAAGGAATGCTAGAAAAGCTTTAACATGTTAACATAATCAGTCATTACTGCCAATAAGCGATTCTTGTTGTTCTACATCATTTATTCTGAAAAAACATAATAAGTAGTAGTAGTAGTACATATACTAATTTTGTATACAATTATTACCTGACAATGTTGGGCTTTTTACAATTAAATACATTTCTATAAATAGCTTTAAAAAAACGCATTAATGGATCCACATCATCATTACGCATCAGTAATGCTAGTAAAATTAAAGCAAAAAATGTTGGTAAAGAACCAATATAAAATAGGAGTGAAAAGGGTTTCTTTTTTAGAAATACATCAAACAATATTGACAAGGGTATTTGTAGAGACATGGCTATGGTACCAATTAACGATGATGTTAAAAAACAGCCCCTTTTAAAAAATATTTCATTATATAATTTCTTGCAACATTATTATTTACAATATTAACTTACCACAACCACAATGCTTCTGAAACTACAGTACCGACTAAGCCATTTAAAAATAATATTGCAAATTGGTTTTGATTTGGAAGTTCAAATTTTTCTATTTTTGTGAAATTCAATATAAAAAATAAGGGCCACATTAGCAGCAAGTTAAACAAACCAACAAAACCTAAAAAAAATTAAATAAAAATATTAATTTTTTCTCCAATTCCTTACTTCGCCGCTATTATTAAAATTATTATTACCAAAAAATAAAGGTATATCAATTTTTTCTTCTGTATCACTTTTCCTCTTCACAAACACCAAATAAGTAGCATAAAAAAATGCACTAAATAATGCCAGCAATGCACCACGAGAAAAATTTGTATCGTGTATATCGGAAATTGTTATTGTAGCCTAAATATTTAAAACAAATTAATATTTAAATTAAACTTTATACAATAAAACTAGGGCATGTTCATGTCATCATTTCATTTATTTTTAGAATCTGTACTTACCACTCCTGCAATATTCATAGTCACTGCAATTGCTTTAGTTATAGAAAATTTATCACCTGATGCTGAGGGAAAAATGGCTGCTAACACTAAAGTAAATATTGAAGATGATGAACTCAGTAATGTAACTACAGCTGTTTCAGTCATTTCTAAAGACACTTGAAATAAATAATTGGCTAAAAACCACTATAAGATAAATAAAAGTTCTAGAATACAATTTCATAAATGCTGAATAAATATAGTTTTCCTACCAAAACACAAAAAAGTAAAGCACTTTTAGCCGTTTTATTGTGGGATTTTTGTCGTCGTATACGCACGCTAGCAGAATATGATAAACGTGCCATAAGCGCCTCAGTGGCTTCGTGAGCGGACATTTCTCGAACTTCAGCCATTTTGCTAAAGCGTACAGAACGTATGCTGGAATCATCACTTTCAGTACCAGAAATGGTACCACCTCCGTTAAGGCTGGCTGCCGAACGTATAGGTACAAAAGTGGGATCACTCTGAAAAAAAAAATATTTGTATTACAAAATTAGTTTTTCAAAATTAATTGATTTCAATTTTTTACCAGAGAACTTTGGTGGGAGTAGTAATTGTCATCTTCTACATTTTGATCCATAATCTAAGCAAAAACAGATTTACATATTAATAACATACTCTGAAAAAGTGCAATTTACCAACACATACCGAATAATTACCATTTTGTCTTTCACAGGATTCCTTCCAGGGTGATATTAAACCAATTATAACTAAATATATTGTAAACATGGAGGTTTTAAAGTATGTACAGAAAAAAGGCTTCTTAAAACTTTCATCCTCATATAGAAACTGCAGCAAAATATAAAAAAAAATTAATTAATACATATCAAAAGACAGTACACAAATAAAGCAAACCTTTGTTAATTCACTTGAAGAAACCCAAATAACATTGACTAGTATGAGTATTGTTATACCCAGTATTAATTTTTGGGTTCTAGTTAACATATTATTGCTGTTGTTGTATATGCGATAGTCCCAAAAAATATTTTGAATATTTGTTAAACAAATTCTATCTGCTATTTGTGTAAAATTACAATATTTATTTGTATTTATTTTAATATTTTAGAATAATATTTGGACTTCATTGTTTTTGTTTGTTTGTTTGTTTGTTTGCGGTATTTTATCCTGTTTCTTAGGGTAGTTATTATTTTTAATTGAGTAGAATAGCTTGATGACGCAGGTTGTCTTATTGACAAAAATTTTCTGCACCTTTAAAGAAAATGTTTTAACTGCTAAGATGTTGGGTTTATACATAAAACTGAAATAAAAAATAATGAGATACTCTTGAATATTCAAGTGTGCTATTTAAGTGTTAAATGTTCTTTTATGTTGTCCAATAGTTTGGTTATATGTAAGTGTTTTGTAAAGATGAAATATTGATTTTTGTTAGATATCTTTAGCAGTTTGTTGTTGCTAAAAATAAATAGTTTTAATTAATGATTGTTTTCAGAATATAATAATATAAAACTTTACTCGAATCTCATTATTGACCAATAAAAGCAATTTATTTATTTATTTGCGAATACTATTAAACACAAAAAACTTAAAAACAAAAATTGAATAATTTTTTTGTTTATTATCTGTTTTAAAATTAGAAACAAATTAAAATATTTAACTAAACTTATTTATTTAGCGCGTCTAAAATTGTTAAACTTTTGCTACTAATTCCACTTGGTCTAGTACAGAGTAAAGCAAGAGAATGCCCACGTCGGTCATTCCTCCATTATTCTCCTTCAAATAATAAGTATACATTTTTCTTATTTTTATTTATCCTTACTTAATTATTAGCTCCATTACTCCGCTAAAGTTAAAATATTGGCGTATATATGTAAATGTGGATTTTGAACAAAAACTGCATCACATTTGGTGTCAAAAATTTAACCAAATCTGTACATTTGTACCAAATATCGTTAAATCCACTTTATAACTCACTTTATAAAAATGTAACATTGAAGTATTACAGAATAGTGCTGATAATAAAATATACTTATCTTTACTTTTTTCTAAAAGCGTATATAAAAGAATTTGGTTAAAGCAAAATTGTTTTAACTAGCTTTATTATTTGAATTGTTTAATAAAACAGCATTATTTGAACACTTTATATTCTACTGAGAAACTTAGAAGTTATTTGCCTTTGTTGTTTTATACATATGCACGTACGTATTTATAACCCATGTGGAAATACCATTTCTAATTGGAATTAATACCTATTACATATATTATGAAGACTAGGAAATTAATTTTTTGGTCGGTACAAAATTGAAGTAGAAAACTGTTCTTAAAATTATAAGAGTATATACAGGTTGGTTTCTCAATAAAAAGGAACTATTCAAAACTTTATTTTATTTATTTTTATCTACTACTAATTTCTTTGGATCCACCGGCTTGTTCACACTTTTAGGTCTTGTTAAATGGCCTTTTTCGCCTTAATTTTTCTTTTTTTAAATGGCACTGTTATTGCTTTTTGATTCCTACATCATATTTCTGTGTCTATAAGTGCCATAATTTTTCTTTATCAACTTATCGGCAGTAAGTCGAATATGCAATCTGGAGAAACCGTAACACAATATGAAAAAAAAAACAGAATGCAAGGAAATTATTAAATTAATATGTATAAAATTAGCTATTTGTGTGATTTCTTTGTTATAATTACATAGTTAACTTTATTAATTTGCGTTAAAACTCAAAATTTCATGCAGTGTAGAAAATAATGAATAAGAACTCAGTTTTGTCTGATGTGACGTTATCATAGAGAATATCGCAAAAAAACTAAACAAATTTATACGCTTATTTGATATTTTTTTGCCCTTTTTCTATTGCATTTATTTTACTTTAATATTGCAATTGTAATTGCTGCTAGAAGTGTAAATTGTATGGAGCTGTCTTTAAAAAGCTCTTTCATTCCCTCTTTGATTTTAATTGATTCTTAATATTTTATTTAAAATTAAAAGCGTAAAATGTATAACTTTTCGGTGCTCTTTCACAGATATGTGGAAATGCCGATTTGTACATTTTTTTGGCTTTATATCTAATTAAAATTAAGAAAACATACTTTTCAATAACTGTATTTGCAGCGCTCATAAATCAATTTATAAACAACCTATACTTTTTATACAATTGGACCGATAAATCCGCCTTAAAATCTATACAAAAACTATATAAAACATTCTAACAAGAAAACTAAATTAAGTTTAAATGCTATAAATATTTTTTAAATTAAAAAATATGCATTTAAAGACAGCAACAATTGTTGAAAAGTAATACTCCCACTTACGGCCAACTAATTGTCATTTAAATAATAGACGTTTAAAGTAGATGATTTTATGTGCGACCTATTGTTTAAACAAACAACAGTCCAGAATCAATTAAACTATTTACCTTTTCTATTATTTTATATCATTTTTCCAATATTTCTGTGTCTCAATGAAATGAATCGCTGACAGACAGCTGTTCTTTTTTTATTGTTTTTATTACTTTGGATGGATTACGAGTCAGTCCTGTAATTTTGAGAATGTTTGCTTACATACAAAATATCACTGCTTTTGATTTATAATATATTAGTTTTATTTACTACACAAACGTATTTTATTAAATCCGAATAATAATTGTGACCGCAAAACAAAATAAATGAAAAAATTGCATCTTCCGTATCTCCAGTGAGTAAATTATCAATATAACTGACAAAATATTTGTCGGCTCACTAACGCCGTTATAGAAATAACGGTGGCATTGTGCTTATAGATGAGCCGCTGTCTAAAGAGATATTTTGCAGATGTTTAAATGAGTTTGGTAGTAGTTTAGTAACGCCTATAACCTTATAAGTTTTAATAGTAATTATTGTGAATGAAAGTTTTTTAAATAATTAAAACTTTAAACGTTTTTGAATGTATTTGCATTCAAAACGAATTATGTATTTAAATGGCATAAGTCACATTATTTCATCCTATAAAAAATGTTATTTAGTTTTTTTTTCGAGTATTTATTTATTATATATTTTTAATCAGCTGAGAAAAGTAAAAACATTTTATATACATACACATAATTGAGTTACTTCATTGATAAAAAATCCTGGTGTATTTTGTTTTTACCCTACACCCGTGTGAAGAGTAGTACATAAAAGACTAGGATTAGTCCAAATATAACCCATATGTTATGCAGTGTCCTAGGCGAAGACTACATAATCCAGCATTACATTAGAGTAATCTAAAAACTGGTTTATGTTATTGCTCCATGAAGTATGCACAAGGGGTGAGTTTCGTAACTATTTTGTGTTATTACTGCATGGAATATGTTCGGTTGCTAGTTTTAAAACTAGCTTATGTTAATACTTTACGGAATGGTTTAAATTCTGCAGTTTTTTTGCTTTACAAAGTACTATTTTGTAACTACTCCCAATAAACTTAAATGGATCACGTACTCCAATATTTTCTGCAGGGTATAGTGATGTAAAAGTATTGAGTACTGAGTACTCGATACCCGGAATATTTACCAGTACTCAATATCCAAAAGAAACTATTCAATATTTATAGGGTTATATTCTGTAGTATGTTATTGCATGTTATCCTTAAAAATCCTCAAAGCGAAATGTGGAAGAATTGTACAGAATCAGGAAAATATGTAGCACAATGTAAACTTTGCCAACCAATGATTTCACATAAAGGTAGGTTTATAGGAGGAGGCAGTTCTAATTTAGAGAAGCAGTTGGACTCGAAACACTCATTAGTTCATTTAAAGAAAACAATTGAGGGTAATGCCGTAAAAGTAGAATTAGATTTATAGAACATAGGCTTTAGTTTAGAATTTTTTTTAACCTTTTATCTATCGTGGTAGATGAAGGATTGGAACAACATGTAAGAACATTAAACACATCGTATACGTTACCTACGAGGTATATTTGAACTCAAAAACTTATACATTCGGAATTTGAAGATAATTTCAGAGATTTAAAAAATGTCCCACTAGTGTAAAACATGTTTGTGTAACAACAGACGCATGGACATCTGTCGCAAATGCATCATATATGTACAAATATGTATAACGGCACATTTTGTTGACACTGATTAGAACCTTAAATCTCACTTTTTCACTTGCTTCGAAAAATGTTGGGACATACAAGACAAAATTTCATTCGTAGTCTCCGATAATGTCGCAAACATTTTAGCAGCTACAAAACCTGCAGGTTGGTGCAGCTTATCATTTCTTCTACTTCTAAATAAAAAAGACATTACTGACAATTTAAAAAGAACCGAGTAGTATTGAGTAAACAAAAGTAACGGTTTTTATTATCACTAGCAGGGTAGTTATATGGCAAGTGTTTTCTTTTTGACCCAATAACAAACACTTGTAATCTTAATGATGTTCGGATTTATGACACTTGTCACCTGGACCATAATAAATTGAAATTATGAAATTATCACAGAAGACTCTAATCGGCTTTATTTTAATGACGAAAGAATAGATGCTGCTGGTCACAGTGTATACAGTGACGAAAAAAAAACACAACAATTTCACTACATTTTAAAATGAAAGAGATAACAAGCAATAGCAAAAATATATGTAATTGTGGTTTTTAAGTTGTAGTAACATTAATAACAGCTGATTTTTACTTTTGTAGCTGTCATTTCTTTCATTACTGTATGCACTGTGCTGCTGCCCATGCTCATTATATGTACCCGGTTCTGCTTTTACGCGAATTTGATTTAACGCAGCCTAAAAATTTATATATTTTTAACAGAAAAACATATTTTTATATTAAGTTTATAAAATTTTAAATTTAATGGATTTATAGTGGACAGCCCGGCAAATCGTGTGGTACGAAAATTTACCACAATAAAAGTAGGAATTTTCCTTTCCAGATTACGTTAAAAATGGCTACATTGTCCCTTTTTATACGGTTAAGTATTCCGACATTATATCAAGAGGCATTATATCTTACGATTTGGCGCTTATGAAACCCGAAATAAAGAAGTAAGTAATGCTTCTGCCCTAACTGGATCCATAGTTAAAGAAGGTTTCCTATGTGTAGCTACATTGAGTGATAATTTTCTCAAATATTATCTTAATGTGGAAAAAACAGCAAAATTTCAATACGATTTGAAATTTTTAAATGGAAATTAATGCGAATTTGTTTTCGTAAACGTAAAGCCATTGTCAGAAATTCATACTCATTATAAGTATAAATTCATTTTTTATTTTTTGGATTAATTTTTCAAAATGAATGTTTTATTCAAAAATTACTGTTTTATAGTTTTTTGTTTAATACTTAATATAATGAAAAGGCCTTGAATATATTACTATATATTATTATTTTGTCATTAGTTTAATTATTTAATATTTACTGTAATGTAAGCTTCACTGTAATATTTTAAAATTTTGTAATGTAAGTAAGTCGTGATTTTTGTCATATATGTATGTATGTACATTAGTGTGTCCCACTCGTACATATGTACGAGTATATCATACCCTCGTAAATTTGTAAAAAAAAATAAAAAAAAAAAAAAATGCAACCACACAGAATTATTCACAGTTTGTGCATGCATTGTCGAAAATTACCCCTATCTCTGCATATGTATGTATCTATACAGAACTGTTAAATCCCAATGCAATTTTATTAAAAGCATTTTGATAAACCCTACTCAAGGTGTTGATATACAAACTATTTTATATTTTATAAATGTATAAAATTTAATTAAGAACTCTCGGTCTATAATTGATCTCAGTAAGAGAGAGAAAATCAGCAACAGGTTTACGTCAAATAAAAACAAAGGTTTGTTAAAACAGTTTTTCGCAATATATATATATAATATATATATATATATAATATATACGAGAATATTGTATTGTAGGGGCTATGTCATGTTTACCTATATACTACATCCTTTCCATATTAACAATTTAAAAAGTGCTTCTACAATTAGTTGCAACTGTATATTACAAAAATGAATTATTTTAAATTCATAAAATTCTTTCTTTAATTGTATGCTTATCGTATAGTCAATATTGCATGTGCAAATAAATAAATAAACGAATATTTACATTTTTGTATATTATACGTGTATACTAAAAAGTATACAAAAAATAATTTTATTTATCATTAATCTTTCTATAAAATATGAGCAATTTATTTATTTTTCTTTAGTTGACCACTGACTTTGTAGAGCTTAAACTTTAACAGTCAGTTTGAAATTTTGTTGTTAAACTTTATCCACTTCATTGTTGTCGGTGTCCGCCTGTATAATGTCCTTGCCTTTGTCAATGTCATCGCTGTGTTTGTCGTTCCTTATAAATTCTTGCATTTTATCGTCGTCATCGTTGTCACTTGCATGATGGGAATTTCTTGTTGTATTGCATTCAATAGCTTGAACATCAGTTACGTTTTTATTGCCATCGATATCAGCAATATTTTGTTGACTGTGATGACCATCTTCAGTATTGGGTGAAATACAATTTGCATCTTCAAAACTTAAAATATGACTTGAGGAGATTTTCAATAAAGATTTTAATTTGGTTGCTTGGAACTTATACTGTGGATAAGAAGATAATAAAAAATAAAAAAAAAAATGAAACAAAGTAAAGAAAACAAATATTGAAAAATGTTTATTTTTTGCAAGTTTTAAAATAAGAAAAGTTTATAGAAAGTTTTCGTAATACAATATAATTCTTAAAATGTTAAGATAACAACTTATGTATGTGTGCATGTAAAATTGTATTTTAACACTCTAGTTGCTGCGAAATTTTTAAGTGTAAACATATCTGACAAAAATAAACTATTTCTTTAGGAATATACTTCCATTATGTTTTATTCTTAGTATTTCTACAGTACGATTATGTGTTTTATTCTGAAGTAACTAAAGTGCTAATGGTAAGCTGGTGTAATAATTGTCAACATATACGTGTAGAATTCTTCCTTTATTGAGAACTTCATGAACAAAACTCATTACTATTCGGGCAGCTACATCACATTCATCATTTCCAAATTTCATGGAGTTTAATTTAAATTTCTCTGTATATCCCTCTAAATCACTTAATTGAAATATTTTTCCGTCATATTTATTGGCGAAATCATATCAATAAAAATTGGTTGCGTTAGCGAACACACTTTTTTAAATTATTGTAGAACATAAGGCATGGATTGTAGTCGCCGTGGTCTAGTGGTTAGTGTGTTGGCTTACTAAGACGATAGTGCCGGGTTCAAATCTCAGCTCTGACATCTTGAAAAAAAGAAATATGAACAAAAAAAATATTTCTTTCGGCGACTACCTCTCAGCAGTCTTCTGGCAAAAGCTCTGAGAGTAATTAATTGCCATGAACAAGCTTCTCAAGTCTGTCGTTCGGAGTCGACATTAAACTGTAGGTCCCGGTACTCATGGATAAAAAATTTACACACACAACATGAGTGCTGCGAGAAGCTAGGCCGTAATCCTGACACAGGGTTGTAAAGGCCAGTTATGTATGTATGTATGTATAAGGCATGGATTGCATCTTAGTGATTCTATTAGTTTAATCAGCCAAATTATCAGAGATGGGCAAATTTTTGAGTACCAGCTGATATCTATTTATACTAATTTGAACACATCATTCGGTAAAAAAACTACAAATATACGAGCTACACTTATCCACTTTGACAACCCTAAGATTTTCTTAAAACAATTTACAGGAATAGGCTTCTAATTTGCCATCCTGGACGAAGTATGTTGAATTATTGAAAAAGGGAGATCACACACATGTTTGATGACCGGATAGGGAAACTTAGAAAGCTTGGCTGGAAATGTATATTACATACATATTTCATTTTCTTATTTAAAATTTAAATTCCGTAGAGGTATGCAAGTGCAATTAGATTATTTTTTTCCTCATAAAAACGCAAAATTTCGAGGTTCAGGTCCTTTCGTTTTTCTTTAATTCAATAATTCACTTCATTTGTGTAAAAATTTGAAATTAGGTATGAATAAAAGACTTCTACTAACTTTAATTGTGTACTTATATTTAATATTTCTTGGGTTTGTAATATTTTTAGCTAAAAGCCTATATAAACCTAACAAATAAATATAATACCCACTATCATGTTACTGAAAAGATTAAAAAAACCATTACCGAAACAACCAATGGAAAACTTGCAAAATATTATGAATATTCCGCACCAAAACTTGTCATCCTACAGTCACAAATTTGCCCCACTCGATCACAACCACAAATGTGAACGAGTGCTAATCAATACTCAGGTTTAATCCTGCTATAATTTAATACCGATAATGTAGTCGCCGTGGTCTAGTGGTTAGTGTGTTGGCTTACTAAGACATGAGCCCTGGGTTCGACACCCAGCTCTGACATCTTAAAAAAAAAAAAGAAATATGAAAAAAATATTTCTTTCGGCGACTACCTCTCAGCAGTCTTCTGGCAAAAGCTCTGAGAGTAATTAATTGCCATGAACAAGCTTCTCAAGTCTGTCGTTCGGAGTCGACATTAAACTGTAGGCCCCGGTACTCATGGATAAAAAATTTACACACACAACATGAGTGCTGCGAGAAGCTAGGCCGTAATCCTGACACAGGGTTGTAAAGCCCAGTTATGTATATATGTATGTATGTATGTATGTATGTATGTATGTATGTATGTATGTATGTATGTATGTATGTATAATTTAATATCGACTCCGAACGACAGGCTTGAGAAACTGGTTCATTGTAATCAGTTACTCTCAGAGCTTTTGCCATAAGACTGCTAAGAGGTTGTCACCGAAAGAAATAACTTTTCACATTTTTTTTAAGATGTCAGAGCTGTTGTCAGTACCAGGAGCTCCTGTCTAGTAAGCGAACACACAAACGACTAGACTATCGATCTGTCATTAAAGATAAACGATTTCCGTTTACGAAACATGTGCTTGCACATGTACAGACTGATATTCCATACAATTTTATTGGTGGTACCTGCAATGCACAATGTATGGGTATACATATATACATACAAGCAGAGAGTACTTAACACTTTCTTTTTATATTGCTGCCGTATTTGATGTTTACACTGAAGCAATCCATATCCTTGTTGGCATACCATTGGCTTTCATGTCTGGCTCTCTTCATTATTACTGTAGAAACAACATATAACTTCTTCATAAGTGAACAATTTATGTGCAACTTATCCTGCGGTATAAACATACAAATAATTTGTACTTAAATGTACTCTTATATACTACATACAAATTATTTAAACAATGTTCCAGTTACAAATGCTTAAATGTGAGATTAAAAAATACGCATATTCATACATACATATATGTAGTATATATTTTATAGTGCACAACTCTGAATCTAGCTGTTTTATACACTTAACTAGGCGGTAAAATTGAAATAGGAGTGCAATGGCCAATTATGTATGTTTGTATGTAATCTAGGCTACAACGTTTTTTTAAATAGGTATATTCACAAGTGCTGATGCCTTGATTTTTGCAACATGATATTAATTTTTTTGTCTTTTTTTAAATCCATTTCTGAAGAGTTTTAAATTCACGGATATATGTATGGATATGTATGTATGTATACGAGTATATATGTATATATTTTTTTAAGGTCAAAAATGTTTGAATATATTAAAAAAAAGTTATAGTCTCAAGGTCATTTATAGCAATAAAAGAGAAAATTAATTAAAAGAAGAGTTTAGTTTTGTGAAAAAGTTTTTATATTGCGATGCGATGCATTCAAAAAGTAAAGGCCACTAAACAAAATAGAATAGAATGCAGTCTGTCAGTTTTCGCTGTAAATTCTCATGTATTCAAAGGAATTCTATGAGTGCAAATTTCCAAAAAATTCCTCTAGGCAGAGAAGTACATACTCAAATTCGTTAAAAAGAGAAAACTAGATGTATGGTAAGCATGTTTAAAATGAAACTTTAATTTTTGAGTTTCCAAATTTTTAAAGCGATTCTATTTATTAAAGTGCTGCTATTTATCTAATTTTTTTAAATTTGTGTTAATGTGGTTTTGTTTTATTGTTTAGTTCAGATATACTACATTTTTTTATAATATAATTAATACTTGCAAAATATTGTTGGTCAGTGAATTTGTCTTTTTGTTGTTGTTGTTGTTTTTTTTCTAATTGACTAAAGTTAGCAAGATTTTTATTAAACTTTTTCCATTATCAATGTCAATGCCACTGGCCAACTGAATAAATCCATTGCAAGTCTCTTAATTGTGACAAACTTACTTCAGTTGGTAACAACATTAAATCCTGTGCAGAGGCAACAAAACGATTATATTGCTCAGTGGCTAAAGCTAAACGTCCAGTCTCATAACAAAATAGAGCAAAATTGAGATGAATCAAAGGATTATGTGTTGAAGTCCTGTTGCTGTTTGAGTTAACAACCGTTTTGTTTATGGTGGTGTTGGGGTTCTTCGATTGAGCTGCGGATATGCGGCTGGCACGTTCAAAAGCTGTGAAGGCATTATCAAAATCCTCTAGTTTACGCAAACAAACTATATTGTAAAAGCATTTTATATGTATGTATGTGTAAAAAATTTTTTTATATGTTAGTAAAATAGGGAATAAAGAAAGTAAAAACAATTGAAATTAAGACAATAAAGAAAGCTTCATTATTAGAGAATAGGATAATAATAATAAGATAAGTACACATAGACAAAGTATAAATACATAATAAAAGAGCTCATGTTTAATATTTGCACACATGCTTCGTTTATACAAACACATACATACTATGTCTATAAATATAGCAAATAAGTATGTATGTATGTGTAAATGTGCAAAACTTATCAAGGTTATTTTATGGTTGAGACACTTGAACCATGTACGAGTATGTACATTAAGGTAGTTCACAACTATAAATATTTTTAAAAATACAAAATAGTTAACTCACCTGATTAAAGAAAATTAGCTCATAATAATAAGCTTAACTGAAACTGTTCTTTTTCAAAAATCGACTTTGGGGAAAAAATCAATTAAAGTTGTTTTAATTATTTTAATAAAAAAATATAGCCCTAATAAGCTTAAACAGCTATCGATTATATAAAAAGGTTAATATAAATATAACTTAAACAATTTTCCTAATTATAGCAGGCATATACTTTATATTATTTTAATATTACTATACAATACAATTTAAAACATGAACTCCACAAGCTATTTACTGAATTTTTTCTATTAAAATATTCAGTTACTTTCTAAATTTCGTTATGCACATAAGGCAGGACGACCTTCAATGTCTACAATTGATGAATTTTAAAAATTTCCATTCCTTTAAGCAAAAATACTGACATTACACTCAATTCCACCTTTGTCATTGATATCAAAATCGAATGATAAAGAGAAAAGCTCCTTCTACCTACTTAGCAAAGACCTTCACAACAATCAAAATCCGACAACGGATGAGGCAAATTGCTGTTGGTCATTCAAGGGTGAAGGTATAACACTGGCCTTTGAGTGGTCATCTTAATCATTAGGTGCTTAATAAGAACAACAAAAATCTCTATTCCAAAAAATTCCGATACAATGCACAGAATGATTAGGGTTTAACACCCCTGAGTATTGGTAACGATGCCATACTAAAAATATTTAGATCTAACAACCCGCACTTCTCAAATTTCAAAATTAAACTAATTACTTGTAAATGCTTCTGCAAATAAGGGAATTTCAAGTTTTTATCATGGATAATCGAAGCAAACAAGTTGAAAACATTGCCAACAAAAAGCAATAGACTGATCTTTGGCCATCACGGTTAACAGGGGTTAACGGTTAACCGGAACACGGATAATCGAGTCCCTACTGTATATTTTACAAACATACCACATGGTTTAATTATAATTTGAACTGCCTTAATGTTTAATCTTATTGTATGTACATATATGTATAAGGCTGTGTATAAAAATTGTTTCTATTAAAATTGTTATAAAATATTGTTCACTTACACATATTGCCAAAATAATAAGAGCACTTCATTTTTTTTTAATTATTCGGTTACTTTTAAATTTCTTTTTTCGAGTTCATTATGAAAATTTTAACACAAATTTTACAATTTTTTTTCTAACATAATAGCACGGGCTGATATGTTTACTTTGTTAATTATTCTTTTAATTCGATACTTTTGTAATTTGTAATTTTTTGAATATCTCATTTAAAGGAACACTCTCCAAGTAAAAATTACATTAATAAATAGTTAGAAATATTAACTATACGTACTTATACTAGAAGAGAAAACGTAAAATATATTCGTGTACTCATTATTTTGACCATATGTGTACATATGTATGCACCCTGTTGCGACTTGAGTTATCTTAAAATATAAGGCAGTCTTATAATTAACCAATATATAATAATATATAAAGATGGCTCAAAAATTAACTTATTTGCATTGAAAATCAAATGAATCTTGATTTTAACACACGATGTCATACGAGTCACTCATTCACTTTGCCTAAGTTTCAGCCAACTATAAGTTGACTGATAATAAGTTAGCTTGTGGTGCATAAAATAAAAAGGCGCTATTGTTTGTTTTTAAATAAAAAATGTTTGGTTTTTCGAATCATTCGCTACAGGCATTTATGCCTGCTAATTGATTGCTGACTGCACTAAAACAAAAAAAAAATAGAGTTAAATTTGAAAAACAGAATATATGGTTTAAAATTCTGTTATTTGTTGTTCACATACTAAATGTGAGATAATTCTCATTTAGTGTAAAATTTGTTGAACATAAAAGTATATAGTTTTAGTACCATATTTGGGAAAAAGTCTTTTGACGAGCCTCTTGAGCAGAGACGTAATGGCCATAGAAACATGTTTACCCCCCATAAACAATACATTTGTTTACTTTACAAAATCAATAAACCTTGTAAATGTTTGAAATTTAATGAAAAAAATTTTATATAAACAAATAATGATATTGTAAAATTGTTGGTGTAAATGGGACATTTAACAGCTTTTTGTTTGCAAGCTCGCTAATGCTTGGCAGCACGGAAAGGAACGCTAAAACTAATTCTACCTTAAAGGTATTAATAAAAAAGAAAACAAAAATCAAAAATTGATTATGTGTTCTTTCTGATTTTTCTTTCATTATTTTCAATAATAACTCATATATCTGTATCAGTGTCGTGTTTTCTTTAAGTCAGTTATTAGTGATTTTGTTAATATAAGTCCGACAGGGTACACACAAACTCACACACACTCTCATTTATAACAATTCTATTAAAATAATATATGTATATGGGCAATTTCAAAAATTTTCGACATTTTGATATTTTTTTTTTCGAAATTTTTTTTTTGGATGACACGAATGACGCTTTGGTCACGTGAAGGGTGATATTTTAGAATACCAAAACAGTTCGCGTTAATCATTTATTGCAAACGGCGCGAAAGTTATGGAGGTTTTAAGTTAAAATCTCTTAAAAAAAAATTTAAAGTTAAATTTATTGGTTTATTTTAATAAATGTTGTATGGATGCATGAAACTTATTGCAAATTCATCAGTGCAGTCAAAATTCATCAATGCACTGATAAAATACATAAAAAATATCAATTATAATTAAAATTTCTTAACATTAAAAAAGGCGAATTTTTGCAAAAATGTGAATGTTTCACCGATTGTTATAATACGTGTTTATATAACGCATAACTAATTTACAGAAAAACAATGTTTTAACTTGCAAATTTAAAAAATAAAAAAATTATATAAGAATTATTTTTGAGGTTAGGATTTTTTTTTTTTGATCTGTAAAATTTAAAATCATGAAAATTTTTTAATGCCTATTCGGTTTTATTATCAAGCTTAAAAAAACCTATCATTTGCTGTTAATCGCGGCGGAATCTATACATAACTGCAGATGTCACAAAGCAAAATGTGTTTGAAGAAAAATGCCACTGTACCCTCTAAATATGAACCGAATTCAACCGTATTTATATATGATCTTTAGTTCACCGCCGCACTTCATTTCCAATACTTTACATTGATTTTAAACCACGGATTAATTAAAAAAAACGCGAAACAAAATCATGAAATTTCGCAATATTTTTATTTTCTTTATAAAATTTTTGCGTTTCAAAATATTTTAACGCCTTCTTGACGTTGAGGTGCCATTTACTAAGAAGTTTAGATCACGCAATACATAAACCAGTTTTAAATAAGATTGCAAATGTCAGGCGCGAAAAACTGTCATTTTTGAAAAATTTACGCCAATTCTATAAAAGTTTGAGGTCATCGTTCTCAGCAACTAGCAGCCTGACATCGACGTGGTATGGCGCAAATTTTAGCAAATTATACCATCTATTAAATACTGTTGACGAAATGCAATTTTCTTGAACGGCGCAAAAACGCTATAGAAAAAACTGCGAAAATTGAAAAATCGGAAAATTTTTGTTTCAAAAGTGAACCGCTGTACAACTTTTTCCCAAATAGTAGTATGGGCATAACTTTTATAGTATAAATATCTACTAAGTCTAGTGACTTTATTTTATATCAGTGGGCATCGGAAGTTTATAACTAAAAGTAGAAAAGTGATGAAATATGAGAAAACTCTTGTAAATTTCAAGCCTGTTTTTGAGTTTTTCAATATTTGAGTGCCCATAACTTTTAGAGATAAAGAACTGATGGTCTGAAATTTTGAATTTCCTAGTTTTCTAGTGTGACCTACCATTCCCTTTTGACCGTTTTGGTCAATTCGAAAAACTGGAGAAATAATAAGCATCTGAACTCAGTTTCAACAAATGTTGAAAATTTTTGAAATTGCCCATATGCATGTTGTTGCTTTTTATTTGTAATACTTACTGCCAAGTAACATGTAACATTCGGCATTATCCTTTCTCAAATTAATGGCGGCTGCTAGCGTATGAAAAGCGCTGGCATATTGTTGGGCTTAAACAGAAATACAAAAAAGTAGAGATACAAATTAAAGACAATCTTATTATTATTTTAAGGATTTTTCAATTATTAAAGCTGTCATAAAAACAGATATACAATAACTTTCACAATGAAACAATTTGTTAAAAAGCAAAAAAAAAGAAAAAAAAAAATTATGTACTAATATTTAAATATGTAATATTTTAAAGTAAAATTGTTTTTTGTTAATTTAAAAGATTTATTTTATACATATAAGTATATCTGTGGCATTTTGACAAAACATCTTAAGTAAAATTTAAAAAGTTGAAAAAATGTTGTTAATGATACGAGTTTTTATTCAAAAAATATTTTTGTGTACGTTTTTAAAATTTTTTATTATAGAAGAAATTTTTCTTTAATTTTGGTTTATTTAATTTTTTCATAAAAATGATTTTTTCCCCAAGTTTTTTTTAACTTTTTTTTTTTTTGCTATCTTATCTTGACTTGTGTTTTGTCAAAATTCTACAGATAAGAATTGAACGCCAATAAAAAAATTTAATTTTAATTAAGATTCGTACACCGATTTTGTATTAGTACAGTTTACAGAAATAAGTTTATAAATGGTTCCCTATACATCCAAGTGATTCCACAACACGTCAAATTCTGGGAAACTTGTCATGCCTGTTAAATGCATATAGGTACATATTAAAATTTAAATTATTTTTTTTTTATAATTTACGGAATTATTTTTTTTAAGTAGTATCTTAGTCGTAGTCGCGTTTTGCAAATACTTTAACACTAGACAGAAAAAAATACTGTAAAATTTTTAAATATTTGACACAAGTAGGCTCTATCCAGTTTTTTTTAGGGTTTCTTGCTCTTTGTCCTTGAAAATATTTTCAT
This sequence comes from Metopia argyrocephala, assembly GCA_963576795.1. Lineage (NCBI taxonomy): Eukaryota > Metazoa > Arthropoda > Insecta > Diptera > Sarcophagidae > Metopia > Metopia argyrocephala. The sequence goes on along the minus strand of OY756208.1, from coordinate 202,828,029 downwards.
GACATTAAAGTATTAATTCAATCAATTCTGAGGTATTTTATTTTATTGCGTACATTTTTTTCCTTTGCAATATAAACTTTTTTTTAACATTTAATTCTGTCTACGTAATAATTTCATTGACAATTACATAAATATACATTTATAATCACCGCTAATAATGTCTTGAAGATATTTGTGTACATTTTTTTCAAGGCAAATTCTAATTCCATGACATTTTTATTTCCACTTAACAATATGTTTGTGAATGTTTTTTTGTTTTTTTTTTTCTGTAAATGTGTATATATACTATGTATGTGTATAAGTACGTACATGTGTATGTATGTATATGCTCTGCAGTCAATCTGGGACCAAATGATTCTGTAACCATATTGTCTCTAGAGTAACTGCACTACTTTTATTATAAAAATTTTTATGTGGTGGGTGGGTGTTGGCGCAGCGAAAATTTTCACTACACCTGGAAAAAAACCTTAAAAATACTGCAGCATTTATTTACTTGCCGAAAAAAAGTGTGGAACAAAGCAATTTGTCTCATATCCTAAGGCACTTAATAATAATACAAGAAAAAATTATATGTATAAATAAAAAAAAATGCTGTCAGGATCAACCTTTCTCAGTTGTGACTAAAATAGTTCCAAAGATCAAGACGAAATTGCATTCAATAGTAAATCAGATAGCAGTAAAAGACTTCAAGTTGTTTGATTTGAAAATATAAAGTGTGTATATGCTGCTAATCGTTAAACGGACAAGCTCGCGTAGCCTATGTTCAAGCCATCTTGGGTCTAAACCACAAGGAAAACAACTTTTCATCTTCGTGAGCTTCGTGAGAAGAACAGCTTCTACCTTAGTGAATGTGAATGAAATTTGAATTATCACTTCTGGAATTCTGAATATTAGCACTTAACACACGAATTTAAATTACACTGAAAGTTACTGTAAGAAGTTGTATCCACTCTAAGGGAACGATGAACGAATCGTACTACTGAGCTATATTCAATGACTTAATTGAGAAACTTGGAACTTAAAAAATTGATGCAGCATATACGGCAGACATACAGATCAAATTTTGAGAGCTTCATTCTTAGGCCATCTAAATTCTCGTAGTGGTAATTTGCTTTGGCCGACAAGACCGCTATATTTAATTAGTCTACGTGTTCTTTTATTGAGTTTTTCGAAGACATTAGTCTTCAAGCCAACAAGCCTTGGACTTTAAAAATCCTCAAAAACAATGTTCAAGAGAACTACCTAGTCAGTAGTGACTTGTTCTACTAAAGAACTTTCAATAACAAAACCACCAATACCAATAACAATGCCAGTAATATTTAACTACTGTTTGACTATTGATTTCCCTAAAATTTTTTTTTTCTAAAATTTTCTTAACATTTATACTGAACCAATTAGTATATGGCATTTGTTTTATTAAAAATAACGAAGAATATCTTTTATTTCTCTCTTCTGTAGTGTAGTCATGACTGTTTACTATGTTGACGGTTTAGTATGTTGGTTTTTTTGATTTGAAATGTATTTGCCGGAAGACAAAAAAAAACATCATTTTTAACGGAAGGAAATAAAAAAAAAGAAAAAAAAAACTACTAAACTTTTTTGTCATATCAAATGTCATCATCATTTATTAATCAGTTCATTTTTGTACGTTTATCTTCAACCGCAGCTTTTTTATTGCAATGTGTCAGCATTGAATGCGAATGACTAAAAGTTTGTATAAACAATTTAGAGCGTAAAAAAGTCTGCAGGGGGCCTTAAATATAAATATCTTTGTAAGGGCCATTATTACAAGTTACCGGTAGTTAAATGGACAGATAAATTACGTTTTATTGTTATAAGTTAACTTTAACATAAAAGTTGGCTTTAAAGTTGTTGTGAAGATATAATTTTCTTTAACTTTTAATGTGAGGATTAAAATAAGGTTAACTATTTCTATCGGACACCTTATTGTGTTAACCAGGTAACTGAGGGTTAGTATAAGAAGTTATAGGCTATTTTATTTTTTGGTAAATTTTCCATATATAATGTTTTCGTAATTCTAAAACAAAACCTTGCAAAATTTGCTGCTTTACTTTGCTTTGAAATAGAATATTGTCGATTCAAAGAAGTGATAATTTTTGATATTTTGAATATGCAATATACTACGAGTATCTTTGAATACATAACTAAGATTGAATTGATAGACTGTTTTTGTTATAAATAACTTCATATTCGACACTAAAAGATAGGGCTCACATTTCTACTTTAATGAATTTGAAATTTTAGACTTTTTAAAATTCTTTAATTAATCCAATATCCTTCAAAGCGTGATTTATGCCATCGATAGATCTGTGAGAACTTTATTTTATTTCCAAATATCTTGGACCGATTATTAATCTCAATTTTATCACAATTAGATTAAAATTTCTTCTCAATTGTATTTATTTGCGGGTCCAATATGGACAACACCATGTAAATACATGTCATGATATAAATACGTTTTAGAACATTGCGGTGTTATGGCGAATGAAATTGTTGTGCAATGCGTTCCAAACAATGTGGTTCATGCAAAAAACTTTCAGTTATATTTGCCAAATATCGAAAATTCTCTGAATTTTATTATAAAACAAATAGAGTAAGACCATCTTGATATTTTCAGCCAAACCATAAACTCCTATCTAACAGATTTTCTCCCAGTTCGTTGTAGTATGACAGCGCATGTAAAGAAAATGGCGGTCTCAGAAATAGATATTTAGAGATTGTACTTGCAGACATCCATTCCAAAATTTTATAAATATGTGTTTCTAGTCGAGCTGTAGGACATAGAGTTCCTGACTTATTGGAGAACAACAGATCTTATACGTCGCAATGTCTTGCAAGTGAGGTTGGTCTAAATTATATAAATAATACTGGGAATATTCCCGATTTTCTACTTCAAATTATTAAAAAAACTTTTTAGATGAACAATTGGACATATTTGAACCTTTTAAGTATATAGGATTTACAATCGTTTGTTTCTTACTGAGCCGGTACTTAGAGAGGCACTACAGGGCCTAAGACTTAACGCGCTGATTTAAGAGCAACTGATATAACTTTATCTGACTTTTATATAACAAAGAGAGAGATTAATGTTTTTTGTTATTTTCATATTAAAAAAAAAAAAACGAATAAATAGTTCATTAAAATAAATCTCAGTAGCGCGTTTCAATAGGGGCCTTGTCACTTTCACATAATAAAGTGTATTTTTTTACAAACAATACTCATAAATTCTAAATACTTTTATGTGTCATTTGTATTGCTTTCTTTTGTTGGCTTTTACGAAAAAAAAAACGAAAAAAACTTACTGTTAAATGTTGTCTTTTAAGAAAACAATACTCGTATACTCTCAGATTTCCCTTTTGACTTGTACGATTTTTAAATGAAAAAAAAAAACTATACTGAGGATCACATTTATAACATTTCTATTGTCCTGTTATTTATTGTTCTCACAATTTGAATAATTTTTCATTATGCTTTTTACTAAAGCACTTACACAAGGACACAACATTCAATATGGAATGAATGTATATGTATGTATGCATGTGTGTTATGTCTTTGATTGAAATGCTCAAATATAATTGTACTGATTTATAGTAATGCCCTGAAAAAAGTTTTATTAGAAAAAAAAAATGGATATGAGTATACATTACATGTGTTTGTATGCACTTGTATATCCACATTAGGGTGCGATTTATAGTTAAAAATGCACTGAAATGTTTTTCTTTCCTAAAATATATACATATGTACATATTTTGGAATAACTTTACAATCTATCAAAATTTTATACATTTTATACATAAAATTATCATAAACACTATATAGTATATATATTTATTAATGTTGGTTCGTGTGAAAATACAAGTGAAATATTTTGACATAGATAATTATGAAATTATATATGCATAAAATAAAAAGTAATATTTTTTCGAGTTATGCGAAAGAGTACAATTTTCTTTAAAATCTTGTTATATTATTATGTTTTTTATCTCTCCCCACATGCTGGACATTACTTTTCTCGGGAATTGTAAACAAGGGATTGATCTCTGAGGGCGTGCAGTCCATGTTCTAAACCTGTAATATTAGAATTTCAATATTTTCCTCTATTCTAAGGCTTCTCGTCAGAGCATGTTCGAATCAGGGCAGTTTTCTGAATAATTATCAAAATGCTCCTCCTTAATCGCATAGAATCTATTAACTCGACTGTTTTCATCGGTATAGTTCCTGTTGACGATATCACCACAGTAAGAAGATAAACTCTATTCAAATTGTGTGTTTGTTTTAAAAACTGGTACAGGGGGAGGTATTTTCTTATCTTTGTATCGACTGTGTTGACCATATTGCCTTCAAGAGGATTATCAAAGTTGATTATGGCTGCGGTTTTAATCAGCTTATTTATAATTATCATGTCCGTTCTGTTGGACATTTATCGATTTATTTATTTATCCATTCATCGTTATATCTGTTAATATAGAACGATCCCAATATATCGTTATATGTCCATTTTCCAGAATGAGCTGTGGTTGTTATTTATGATATGAGAGGACGTCGCCTATAAATTTGAATTGCTTGGCAATCTCCATATGCAGTATTCTGCCCTTAGAATGAGTTGCTGCCAAGACTCTACAAAAATGTATAATATGGGCTACGGTTTCCTGCTCACTTCCACACTTTTTGCATGCATATACTTCATGTAATTTCCAGTACAAACAACGCCGTCTTGTGTTGCAACAATGTGCCATTCCGATTCGGTGAATAGTGTGCTATACTTTAGCAATCCGTGTATGCTATGCACATCTACATATTCCTGCTTATTATTATTATTATTATTATTATTCATTTACATACATAGTTTTGTGCAATGTTATCTAGGATTTTTAGATATGTACTACATTCATATATATATATAAATTTCAATTAATATAATAAAATTAATTTGGTTGCATTGTGGTATTTTCTTCCATAATCAGCTACATTTTGCGTTATGAATTGTTGCAAACCAGAACTTTGTACGGAATCTGTCTATAAATTTCTATAAGTTTCTTTATTCCTGGCAGGAATTAGGCAAAAAATAATGGTCCGTACATACGTATGCATATGTATGTATGTATATGTTGCACCCTAATGCATATAAAAGCTTCAAAACTGGTTTTTATAAACTTGTTAAGGAAATAAATATATAATTTATTTAATATGCAGTAATTTTTTTTGTCAAGTATGTTTCACAAATATATTAATTTTTATTTTATTTATTTAATTGAATTTTTGATGGAAATGTACAGTGGTGTAAATAAATGCATTGTTTAAAAATTTGGTACCCATTTAACAATATTTACCACCACAGCATATCAGCAACCAAACATTAAGCAGTAAATTTCTCGGGGTAAAGTTACGTTACAAAAGGCTTTAATTAATGTTTTTTTAGATACTCACGGTAAATAAAAAATTAAATAAATAAATATAACAATCCCTAACAATAATGGTATTTGAGAATAAAGTACGAATGAAAAAAGAAAAAAGTTCCTTGGAACCAGACAAACTTAAACTGCGCTACGAATTGCTGCTTCTTTACACCTGCACACACTGCTAATTAAATTGTGTTTCAATGATGGTACAATGATGTCAAAAATATTGTGTATAAAAAACTTTATGAAACAATATGTACTTTTACTTTAAATATATATACTTTAATTGTGCAGTTAATTAAAAATCATTTATCATTTGGGAAAAAAGAAATCTTTGAAATCTTTATATGGCTTCTTACCTGTTATATAAATTAAACTTAAATTGTAAAGAGCATTATAATTTAAAGGTGATAACCAAATGGCTTTTCTTAAAGAGGAAATTGCCTAAAATAATAAAAAAAAATATATATAAAAAAATAAGAAAATATTCATATAAATACATTCAATAAAATAAATATATGAAATGTATTGCTTTGGCCATTTCGTGTGTACTAAAGAGACTTGTCAGGAGACTTTTTCCAAAAGGTGTCAAATAAGTATGTGTAGTAATTTTGATTAACACCTTTGCGAAAAAGTCTCCTAACGTGTCTCTCTAGTAGACACGAAATGGCCATAAAGACATGCTTATCCCCAAATTAATACGTTTCATATATTATATTAAAAAATATTTAGTACACAATAATTAAATGTATACTGTTTCTTAACACTCACCACAATTAATTTTTGTTTCTTGAAAAAACACAATCCAATATTATTCCATAGCTCAGAAATGTCTGGTCTCAATGCAGCAATTTCTTTATATTTCCCCAAAGCTCCATCAACATCATTACGAGACTTTTAGCGAAAAAGAAAAATTTAAACTTTTGTAAACAAATGGATAGAAAATACTCAGAAAAAAAAACTTTTATGAATATAATGGATGTTTCTTCTAAGTATGTATTAGATTTTTAATTATTCTGCAACCACTGTGATACATAGGAAAATGGTAATTATAGATGGACCCTTTAGGAGGAAGATATTGTGAAAAAACAAAGTGTAAAACTATACAGTCAAAGTATTTTTTTTTTTAAGTATAAATTGTTTTATGATTGTTTTTTTTTTATTTTATGATTATTTTTTAAATTGGTTTTTCTAACTTGTAGCTTTAAAGAAAGGATAATCAGAAACCAACATTAAAACCAAAGGCAACATTATTTTGTAGTACCAAGAATCTTGTGATGTAACCCCAAGAGGAATTCATTTCAAAACATTTCGTTGGAATGAGACTTTGGTGCAAAATGAAATGGTATAATTAAAATGTTACAAATTGAAATTCCGCTGTATTCATAAAAATATTATAGGTTTATAATATGCTTATTTGACAAGTTTCTATGCAATACTTTTCAAAAACCTATAATATATTTTTTTTGAGAATACAGGCGTTAAAATATATTATAATTTTGCTGGATTTAATAACATTTTAGAATAACTAATACGAGTACTAACAAAACATGGCCTCTATTTTTACATTTTTTTTTTACAAATTAAAGCTTATTAAGTTACTAGTGATGATCACATATTTTTGCTGTAGTTTAGAGAAATTTAATTTTTATATTAAATTTAAATTATAAATTTAATTTCTATTAAAAAATTATTTAATAACACTGTGCTAGTCGAAAATTTTAACAAGCTGGACACCCTGCTGGTAAAGCTAATTCGAGTCAAATTATATTTTTATACGTTTTTGACCATTTTTTAAATTTCAATTTAGAAATTTTGATTCAATAACCAAGAAATTTTAATTAAATTTTTTTCACAATTTTTTTACGCGCATTTTTTTTTGTTTTTGCTTCGAGTTTGAAATTTATTCTCATACGTGTTAGCAATATTCGCTTTGATTTTAATCAATCTACTTTGATAAAATTTAATTATGGTACAGGACAAGAGTAGCATAGCAGTTTGTATTGATTTTTCGCAAAAAAAAAAAAAAAGATTTTTGGAGAAAAAATAAGAATGCGTTGTAATCTTGTGTTTATTCAACAGAGTTGAATTCATTTAAGTTTCAAAATTATCCCAGTTATATACAAATTATATTTTTTTGTACTTTAGAGTACAAACTTTAAATCACGAATATCGCGAATACGAGCATACATACATACATAATTGGCCATTACAATCCTGTGTCAGGATTACGGCCTAGCTACTCGCAGCACTCATGTTGTGTGTGTTAATTTTTATCCATGAGTACCGAGACCTACAGTTAAAAGTCGACTCCGGACGACAGATTTGAGAAGCCTTTTCATGGCAATCAAACACTCCCACAGCTTTTGCCAGAAGACTCCTGAGAGGTAGTCGCCGAAAGAAATAATTTTCTCATATTTCTTTTTTTTGAAGATGTCAGAGCTGAGATTTGAACCCGGCGCTATCTTCTTAGTAAGCTAACACACTAACCACTAGACCACGGCGAATACGAGCGATAACTTATAACAACGACTAATGCCTTTGAATTCAGAGTACTCGAATTAGCCAGTAGGGTGACCAGCTTGTAAAAAGAAGTGGTACTCTCGAGCACAGTGTAATTAATAATAAAAAAAATTTAATTTAAATAAATATACATAAAAAAACCAATATTTGCAAATTGTGTACTTTTGGTGCATCACTAAAATTTTCCGACAAATATTTTCACAGAATAAATTAATTCTTACTGTTACTTTTTAAAAGTACATATTCTGATTTTCTAAAAAAGGAGCTGTAAGTTTAAGATCTTTCACAAAATTGATCCATATAATTTCACACTTTTACAATAAGTATGTATGTATTATTATTATTAAGATATCATTTGCCGTTTTTTTTTTTGTTTTCTTACCTGTAAAATTGCACCAAAAGCCATTAAGCCACGCAAACAATTCTTATCGTATTGTATGACCTCCAATAAACGATCAAAAGCCTTTTGAGTTTCATTGAGTTTTAAATATAAAACTCCTATTTCTGTTAATACATCAGTATTTTCAGGAGATAAACTAAAAATCAAGCGTTTGTTTCTCAAACCATTTTCCTAAATAAACATTTTAGCGTAACAAATTAAACTCACAGTAAACAACTTTCCAACACCTCAATCGCTTTATTATATTCTTTAGCTTTACGATGAATTTCTGCTAAACGTTGAAAACTTTCTAATTTTTTGCCTGTCTGTACGGCCTTCTGAAAATACAATTTAGCTTCTAATTCTTCCTGTTGTGCCATTTCCACTTGATTGCGTGAGGCGGCTGAGCGTAATAATAATTCTCCAATGAAATGGAAAATTTCATGATCCAAACGTGTTGAAAGCTCTTCAGCTTCACGAAATATACTTAAAGATTGATTGTAACGACCCATCATAAATCTATGGATGTGAATATTTATAAAAATAAATAAATTAATATGTGCATAATATTAAAGGTATTTTTAGTCGCGTTGCAGTAAATAGTACGTGGAATAAAGGCATGTGATATTAACATGAGACTTTACTTTTATAGGAGAATTTAAGGTAATTCATTATATGTACTTATATATGTACGAGTATGTATGACGTAAATCTTGGTGTAACAGGATTGTTAGATTAAAAATGGAAATTTTTTTCACAATAAGGACAACATTTATATTTGAGGATGAGGATTTTATTCAGTAAAACAGCATTATTTTTGAGTGATTGTTTTAATTTTTATTTATCAATTTAATTATATCTCTACCAAATTACTCGTAAATGCAATTTGTATTCCTGGAATCTTTATTAAAACTAAATGTAAATTAAAAAAAACCACTGAATTATTTTGAATAAATTTTTTAATAATAATTTTGAGAAACTTTCAACATAAAAATTTATACTGAACTTACACTTTGGTCTACAAAACTTTATATGATAAAATTTAATATAAGGCATGTGAAAAATGATAGCAGCCAAAATTGTTCAGTTTAATGGTAATAACCTCTTTTTTTGTTAATATTTAGCGAATATATTATCTTGATGAGAAAATTAAGCCTGAAATCTACCACACAAAGTGAAATTTCAATTAAATTTATAAGGAAAGCGTTACGAAAAACAAATTTCAAACTTAACCCTGCTGTTAGGTTTGGACCATTTTGGTAAATTTTTGTTTTATTTTTGCCTTGACTAAGAAATTTTGTAACATATCAACTTAAAACATTTGCTATTGGGGTATTTTTATATTTTATTACTCCTGAAAAACTGTCAACCAAAAATAGTAAAATGGAGGTTAGAAAAATAAAAAATTACGAATCTTGGGTTTAGAACCATTTTGGTCTGTTTTTTTTTTTTGGAATTAAATCTTCTCGCTACATGATGAGCAAATGATCTTTCTTTGCAATTTACATATACATTTGTTGCATATGGTGCATTTGCTATCGCACTTAGTTTTGCAGCAGCTGCAAATTCCACGTATTCCAGTTGCTGTTAATCGTCGATTTTCCATTGTTTTAGCAAAGTAGACAAGTCAGACACTGAATATAAACTGAAGATAACTACCGCGAATGATATGTAAACTTACAAAGGGGAATCTCAGAACTAAAGGTAACTTATTAAAATTCTTCAAAGGCAAACTAGGTGCATCATATATATTGACATTATAACAGGCAATTATTACAAAAAAAAGAATAGTATGGACCATAATGGGCCTATGCCTAAGATTCGTAAGTTTTTTTGACTTAACTTTTTTAGTGCCAATAATAAAACAAACTACGAATTTTAATACAATTATGAGCATGGCCCTGCTCATATACGGTTCAGTACTATTTTGCTCTACGAAGTGTAAAGTTCTTAGTTCTCTAGTTCTTAATATTTCTTAATTACACTGGTTTACAGCCAAAAAATACCAAGAACGCCAGATGCCTAGGTAAGTTAATTGGGACCTCCTGAGCACGAAAAACGCTGTTATGATTTTTTCCTAAGTACCGTTTTTTAGATAACGGTACTTTTGTGTTTTTCGGTGTATGGCCCCACTCAAACCCTTGTGAAGTCCAACCAAAAAGTCCGATCGAGATAAGTGGCATATTGATGGAAAGGTAATTGAATGCCTTTTCCGTCGATATGCTGGAAAATTCTATCTGATAAGAAATCGCTGAGATATGGCACCTCAAAATTTAAAATTTTCTTATTTTTTACGTTTTTTTCAAAATTTTTCGTTTTCATTTCAATTTTTTCCTACGTTATATAAAATATCTGGAATGTTTTATTCTTTTATCAAATAGCTTATTTAATTACAAATATTTTAAGCGTATTTTGAATAAAATCTGATGAAAAATAAAGATTTTATTAAGGATTTTGTGGAACGACAATATTTTCATTTTCAATGCTCACACAGTATATTCGGAGTAAATTCAAAAAATTTTATTTAAAATGGCGGGCGACTTGAACTTTTGCTTTTTTTTCGGATGGATCTTCGCAAATGAGGAACCAACAATAGTCCGCCATCATTTATTCATCGCACCAGCCTTTGTAACGTCTCTCGATTTCTTCCATTTCCTGGTGAAATTTTTCACCTTGTTCAGCCCAAGTTTGTGGGGAAAATATTAAAATGACTGAATAAAAAGTGTAATATAGGTGTCATATTTGAACCTAAAAGTTAAAAAGAATAAATTTTCAAATGATAACGGCCTTTTTGTTCTAAATGTTTTCACTCAACGCTTACGAATGGCATTGAATTTTTGCAGTAATGTATCGATCTTCTCAGCGTAATTAGGACTTCTGTAGTTTCCCAAAAAGTTGTGAACGATGTTCTGGAATGCTTCTCATGACTCTAAATGAGCTGGACCTAAATACTCATTAAATGCTTGGTCACCCTACAGACTCCGAATTGGAGGCCCATCTCGGAAATTTTTGTTTAATTTTTGTTTAAGGCTCTCGGAAATTTTTGTTTAAGGTAATTCATGGCAAGACTGTTTTTTGGAAAGTTTTTCACAATATTTGAAAATAACTCAAGCTTAATATGTAATGGAGGAAGAATTATTTTCTCTTGAGGAATAAGTGGGTCATTTTTAATATTGTACTCTCCTTGCGTACGTCCACTTCGCTCGGGCCAAACTTTTCGGGTGTAGTGAATCTGACGGTCACGGCTGTCCCATAGACATAGAAAACATAGAAACTTCGTGTTGTCCCCTTGCACTTCTTATTCAGTTATTTGGAAATTTTCCCCACGAACTTGGGTTCCGAAAGTGGTGAACAAGGTGAAAAATTTCACCAGGAAATGGAAGAAATCGAGAGACGTTACAAAGGCTGGTGCGGTGAATAAATGATGGCGGACTATTGTTGGTGCCTCATTTGCGAAGATCCATCCGAAAAAAAAGCAAAAGTTCAAGTCACCCGTCATTTTAAATAAAATTTTTTGAATTTACTCCGAATATACTGTGTGAGCAATGAAAATGAAAATATTGTCGTTCCACAAAATCCTTAATAAAAACTTTATTTTTCATCCGATTTTTTTTAAAATACGCTTAAAATATTTGTAATTAAATAAATTATTTGGTAAAAGAATAAAACATTCCAGATATTCAATATAACGTAGGAAAAAATTGAAATAAAAATGAAAAATTTTGAAAAAAATGTAAAAAATATGAAAATGTTGAATTTTGAGGTGCCATATCTCAGCGATTTCTTCTCAGATAGAATTTTCCAGCATATCGACGGAAAAGGTATTCAATTACCTTTCTATCGATATGCCACTTATCTCGATTGGACTTTTTGGTTGGACTACACAAGGGTTTGAGTGGGGCCATACACCGAAAAACACAAAAGTACCGTTATCTAAAAAACGGTACTTAAGAAAAAATCATAACAGCGTTTTTCATGCTCAGGAGGTCCCAATTAACTTATCTAGGCATGTGTCGTTCTTGGTATTTTTTCAAATTAAAAATTTGTAAACCTGTGTTATTTATAAAAAAAATATTAATTTCCAGATGCTGGTACACAAGAAAACATTATGCATTAAAATTTATTACAGGGTACGTTTTTATTTAATTTGGTAAACTTATCTTATACCCTACAAGTTTTAAAGTTAAATTATTTGGTTTAAGACAAATTCTTTTAACATAAACACAAAAGGAGACATGTTAGAAATAGTCAGCTGTTGCTCATTTAGCAAAGTCTTTTATTTAAAATTTTGATATAACAAGTTTGACAAAAATAAACTTGCCCTGTTCTTACAGAATTATCTTTTACAAAGGCTTGTTTGTCGTCTGTAATAATTCATTTTCTCTTATTGCTTATTTTCTTTTTAGAATCAAATAGTAAATTATATTCTAACAATGAGTGAATTAAAGATAAATATATACCTGGTATAGTGTAATAGACCGATCAGAGTCTCTGATAGAGATTAAAGATATGTTACTGCGAGTATGCATATGTATATTCTCGTTTATAAATTATGTTTTTATTCGCATGATTTATTTTTATGCGGTTTTTTTTGCAACATATTTACCGTGTAAAAACAGGATTATATGTTTATGAATTCAATTAAATACTGCTCCAGCAGCTACTGTTTATAATACTCCTATTTTAATTTCCTTTTAACAAAATTAAATACTAAATACTTACAATGTTTTACCAATTTCTTTATAAATCTCAATATTCTGTGAATTTAAATCCAAAGCATTTTGTAAATTGCGTAGAGCTTCAATGTTGTTACCTTCTTCACGCTCTATTAAACCCTATTCAAAAGAAATACAAATCGTTGATAAATGAGTATAAAAATGAAATTAAGAGAAGAAGATTAAATTAAATGAAATAATGATTTCACGACAATCTTTTTATTATCCGCCAATACTAAAACGATTATTTATTATTTACTTTCATTAATTAAACCTATTCTTGTGTTATGAAAATAACATTTTAATTACCTTTATAAAATACAAATATTCCGGATTTAAATAACGATACAATTCACGTTCGATTAAGTTTTTGCAGCGTTCAAAATTACGACGAGCAAAATAAATATGTAACAACCAATCAATATTTGTACCACCTGACATCATGGGTGCTAAAAGGATTTTATGAGCATTATGAAAAGGAATACAAGTTTAATTAAACACTGTCTGTAAAATAAGCTATGCAGATAACATTTTAAATAGGAGTAAATAAAAAAAAGGGAATTTGGGCAAAACAAGCTTGAAAATAATTTAAATCATGATGATAATTACTTGTTTTAACCACTTCCAACGTTGGTAGATTTATTGAACAACTATTTTCTGTGCTGCTTAAAGCCATTTAATAAAGAAATTCAATTCGTTTTTTCAGTATTGTTGGGGTGCTTCCTTTTTATTTTTTCCTTTTCGCTTCCTTACATTAATTTGGCTTTTTTTAGCTGGTATTTTGCTTTTAAAATGTTTTTTTTTTTAATTTCAAATTCCTTTTTATACATAAATTAAAAGAAAGGAATAGAATTTTATCTTATATTTTACACTCCGTCTTTTCTTGTTGTATTTTAAAATTTAAATTAAATTTTTTATTTTTGTTTCTACTTCTATTTTTTTTTTCTTTAAAATATTCTTTTGATATATTTATTGTTGCCATGACAATAATGAACGGTCAAAATGAAACACCGAATGGTAACGTATAACCTTTTTTTTTTATTGTTCGCTAATGTAGGGTTTATTTTGTGTGTGAAGAATGAATATTTAATTTGTCTTATTTTGCTTCCTGGCAACCACTAACATTGCTAACAACAACACTTGTAATGGAATTTATCTAAAGGGATTTAAAATAGAGAAAAAAAAAGACAGTTAATACAGTACCAGTAAAATGTCAAGCTTGATTATATGTCACCTTATACAGCAATGTTTTAAAAATTTTGGAGGTATACTGTGATTTGTATTTGTATGTTATGTAAAGCAGTTGTTGTTACACCTTTTTTAATTATACACTTGAATTTAAAAATTTTAAAATGTTATCCTGCCCATATCAAACTGGCGATGATTTTTATTCCTTTTTTATTTTATTTAAAAACAGTTCACTTAAATAGCGGGATCGGTTATTATCTACGTTATTGGTTATATACTTGTAATTATTATGTAATGGAAAGGGTTATTCAAATCAATATTTATTATGTATTAGATGACAAAATCTCGAATGACAAATTTACACCAAAATATACAACATGTGCCTACAAATATGCAGTTTGTTTTAATGACGATCCGTTTGTGTTTGACACAAATTACTAAAGGTGGGATTCTATTCTATGCCTCAACGCTATCAACTAAGATGAAGAAGAAACGCAACAATGGCACACAGTAACGTCATACAGTTTCGTTGTATGTGGAAATTCATGGAGTAAGAGTTGTGAAATCGGAGTTGCAGTTTTTTTTAACAAAGCTAGAGGAACTACAAAAATTCGCCACTCCAATTCCATAATTTCCTAGTGCATAAAAAATAAAATTTTAAAGTAAAAATTCTTCGACATTGACGATGTAATATTTTATGATCAGTATGAACAGTTATAAATATATATATTGTTCAAGCTCCCAATAATTATAATTTTAATTTCGAATTTTATTTATTGATACAAGAAGCAAGCTTCTCAATTGTTTTGGGAGACCTTACACTTGGTTATTGATCTTCTTGCCAAAAAAGGTTCGCAGTTAATTAAACACTCGTCTGAAAATTGTAGTTATTAACTTGTGCTTAAATATGGAAATGACAACAATTCCACTTAATTTTAAAATCATATTTCTGAACGGTTTACACCATTATCTGTTTAAGATTGTACGGAATTGATGTTACTTTAATGCTAAATACTAACTTTAACAAGTAAAATCAAATTCAACAAATGCCAATTAGAAAAATATTCTACTTCCATATTTATCATCAAAGTTGAAGTTGAATTCGGACATTAAAAATTTCAGCGGTTGCAATCGAAGTCAGTACTACTTATTGACGATTCCACAGTTCTGACGAAATTCCTTATGAATTACTTACACTCAAAATATACAATTATGTTACAAGTATCTTCAAACACGAGCCCTAAAAACACGAAGCTTATTTCGTTTAACACAAATTATTTCAGGTGAGCATGTGTTCTATGTCTTAATACTATATATCTAAGTGTTACATTAGTGTTACCAGCATACAACAAACAATTTATCAAGGTTGTCATTTTTGTATAGTATAGGTATATTTAATACCTATACAATGTTTAACTAGCTTGTTTTCAGTAAAGTTTAATATTTATAGATTACAAAAATTTTAACAATTTATCGCAAAGTACTAATCAAAACTAATAGGGCGCACTATGTATAAATATATAAAAATATATAATATGAATAGTTATTTACTAAACATTTACCGAATTCACAAGCTTCTATATCGTTGTATGCTTTATTGAACACAGTTTTTGTTTATTTGCTTGTGAACACTAGGTGTATTCATGTATTGTATAGAAAACGTCAAAAATAACATAAGAAGAAGATAAGCACTATTCACAAATAAAGAAATGTATCTTTAATTCATATTTTTATCACTTTCTCAAAATTAATTTCATGTCACTTGGTTTTTTTTTCTTTTAAATAAATTTGCTGCTGACAATAAATAAATTTTTTGTATTTTTATTCTTCTTTTCTATAATAGGCATTCACTTTATATTAATAACATAGAAACCAATACAACTTTTTAAAAACACATGAAAAACAATTGTATGAGTGTATAGAATTTTTTCATGAAAATTACCAACAACAAGCATACACTGTTGTACGCTAAAATAACGAAACAATGATACAAGAGTCTTGTGAATTCGGCAATTATTTATTCGTTTTGTTCACGTTACATTTCTGCCTAAAAAAACTTTTATTAAATTGGCTAAGATCGCTAAGATTTTTGGTAGATTTTTTTTTTCATAAAATTCGTAGGGCATTTTTGGAAAGTGGCAACATGTTTGAATTGGACTTTAATTTTTGTGTGTTATTAAAGGTAAGAAAAGTAAAATCAGGAAAAATGTTATGTTGGCTTACAAATCACTTCAATAATACTTAAATGTTCTTTAATTTCCTTTTATTATCTGTAGGTAAATTTAAAACTTTGAAGACTTAAAAGCTTTTTATTTATCCTTCAAATTATTTTTTATCTTGTAATAATATGTATTACGAGTACAAAATTCATCATTATATTTTTAAGTATCGATTTCACTTTTAAAGCAATTGTGTGGGTGTCATCAAAAATCAATTTGGCAAAAATCCATTAGAAAGAAGCCTCAATCAAATTGCTGTTTATTATTATTAACAAAATAAAAATATTGGTAAAGAAAAGATAATATTTGTTGAGCTTTTAAAATATTGTTTATAGAATATTTATATTTTTATTATGTATAGGTATTTTTATTTTCAAATGAAATTAATGACGGATACACTATAGCAGTAAAATTAAATGATGTTCTAAAATATAATTTTGATAAACACCATGGAGGTTTCACATCATCAATTTCAAAAGTTGTATACTGAGTAAAGTTTTTTATGTACCAACAAAAATGAAGCCATAAAAAACGTTATAACAGATAAAATTAATAAAGAGATATTAAGCGATTGTCGAATGGAATTATATGAGATGACTAGCGGTAGTTGTTAGACACCCCAACCAAACAAATAAATTATATTTTGAATGAATGATTGGGGCAATTAAGTTTATCCTATAGGGTATTCGATTATTCAACAATTTGTACAAACCAGTTTTCGGTTTCTTCGAAAATTAACAATTTGTAATAAATCGGTTGCAGTTACCTTTTTGTGAAATAACCAGATAAGCGGTTATGGTTAATTTCTTTGTAAAATAACCGGTTCTATTTGCGAAATATTGAAACGCCAAAAAATTAAAGGAAAATAAAATATGAAATCTTTCATTAAAGTTGTCAGATTAATAAAAACAAAAAAATATAAATATACTTAAAGAAGGTATTTTTGTAATTTAATACATAAAAAGAGATTTAAAAATCCAGCTATTCGACGAAAAAATAATTTCAAAAACATTTGGGAAAACTGATTTCTAAAAACCGTGCCAATCACCCAATCATTTTCTCATATGGTGGAACATTTTAAGAGTGGTTGAGGATTAAACTAAAAAATTATTTATATCTGTTTTCACCTTGTTGTTGTTGGCTAGTGATTACCGCTAATATATTTTTACTTAAATGCTTTTATTTAACAGTGGAAAAGAAAAGTCTATACGTTAAAACATGAATGTTTCTACTGTTATTAAATCCTTAGGATTTTTACAAATTACTAATCTTCAAAAGAAACGTGTTTGAATTTTTCTTGATGGCTCTATCACTACTCTTCATGCAAAGACGCTACAATCAGCTGTGAAGGTTATGACATTAATATTTTGGGATACCCTTGATATTATATTCACTATTATCATTAAAGAATGCTCGAAAATACGTTCTTTTGCATCATTTTTATCAGAAAACAAAATAAGCATCCATTGGTCCCGGTCTCAGATTTCATGATGAAAAGAAATTTATTTACGCCGTCTGCGTTTTGAAAAATACCAGTGTCTTCTTTCTACTTCCATATAGATTTTTTGGCTCTGGTGCACATTAACGGTCTTATGTATAATGAAA
Source organism: Metopia argyrocephala (assembly GCA_963576795.1). NCBI lineage: Eukaryota > Metazoa > Arthropoda > Insecta > Diptera > Sarcophagidae > Metopia > Metopia argyrocephala. The sequence continues at coordinate 202,809,980 of OY756208.1, read as the reverse complement.
AATTAGCAACTGGTTAGTATATGGGACAAAAAACTGGCAATTTTATCACCCGCTATAGACTGATATTATTAAAACTTTCCATACCTCCTATTTGATAACTAGTCAGAGAATCCAAATAATTAAATACCTTGTACGTTTGAGTTAGAATTTTCACATATAGGAATGACAAACTTAGCCACTGTATACAACGATCTGCTAATTTTTGATTATAAATAAGGCTGTAAATGTTCTTTAATTCTTGCGACGATATGCACATAGGTTGTCATGTAATGATATACTTTTAAAGCAATATTTTAGAGCATATGTCGCTATAAAATGTAACTTAAAAGTTAACTTAATCAATCTGTGTGTATGTTAAAATATTTACATTTTCCAAGACAACATTAGGTACCTAGTAAACAAATCCATTTAAAGATGCAATTGTTTGCTAAGTATTTTACAATAAGTATATGGCGACTAAATAGAAAATTCTTCAAGTATTTAAATCACATCAATTACACATTCACTCCTATGCTCCTTTCTGTTATCGTTTTATTGCCACATACGGTTGTTAAGAATTTAAATTGATTTCGTTTATCCATTTTGATGTAATTTTTCAACTAAGTTAAGCTTCCTTTATATGGCCTTGAATTTAAATGAGATTTTGAAGTGTTTTATGTTAACACTTTTTATCTACTTGTTACTGATTTAAAAAATACTTTTATATAATTGAACAGTTAGACATTAGTAGTAATCACTTCTCATTGCAAAAGCCTTTAAATACAAGTCTTATAAACGTAGCAAAATATCTTCAACAATAACAAAATGTAGGTTAGGTTTGCTATGTTTCCATGCGTTATTGCAACAGAGTTGTTAATGTTTTTTCTGTGTAGTATTGCCTGAAGTAATTAATATTACCCAATACATACGGTTATGTTCGGAAAATTTAAATCGGCTAAAGCTAAATTCGAGTATAGTTTCAAAAACAAATTTAACACAAGTAAAGGCTTCAATTTTTCTATAGCTTTGTTAATCAAAGGTAAGTATAATAGCTATATATCCTACTATGGTTTATATTTTATTCTTTGTATGCTTGCAATAATGCTTAAATAGGCTTTTAATGGTAGAAAAATTAATTGTTTATTTTATAAGAATAATTCATATATTTTATAGCGCTATATAATTGTGCAACGTAATCATATCTTTAAAAGAGAAAATCAAATTGGTTTCGTGAAGTCGAATTTCCAGATATTTAATAAAATCAGTCTTATCAAAATGCTTTTGAAATGTGTTCGAGAAGTGAAAAATAAAAAATAAAGTTGTTTTTAATTTAGTATACCATCATATTTTACTCAGTACCTTAAAGACTTTTTGTTTTGTTTTTAAATTTATTAATAACTAACTTTATTAAAGAGCTTTAAATTATGTAAAAAGCTTGCTTGGAAATTCTTCTATAAGTTAAATCCATAATTATTTGCTGAATTTTTCAAATGTTGGTTAAACAGAAAATATGACCTCAAAATTTTAATGATCTTGTTCTTTAATAGATTTAATTCATATTCTTACTTTGAACTTCTGAATAGTTATAATAAATACATTTTTTATATAAAGTTTAATTTGCATTATTGTGGTCTTCCTCTTTTTTTTAATAAAACTTTATTTTTGTTTGTTGGTAAAGAAAATGGCGAACTTTTTCCCACAATTTTATTTGCGCTCTAGTAAATAGACAAACATTTAGTTGACAGATGTTTTAAATAAAAAACAGATAAAATCGTAAATTTTGTTTTGAATTTTCCATGCTTAAAGCGGTTTAAATATTTAACGAAGAAAAAAAACGTTTTTTTTCAAGATAAAAATGATAATCATGTTTTACAGGACATAAGGCAAAAAAACTTTTTATGAAAAAAACAAAAAAAAAAAAAACAAATTGTTTACATATTGTGCAGGATATTTTAAAACTTTTAAAACGCACGTAGTGTTTTCCTTTCATGCATATCTAATCATAGATACATGAGTATAAGAAAAAATATATTAACAGCTGAACTACGATTAACAAAACCTCGAACGCAACCTAGCTTAACAAAAGAGGGTTAACAAATGCTATTTTAAGACACCAGCAAACATATTTATTTTAATAAAACAAATGAGGTTTCGAAAAATAAAATTTCATTTATAATATGGAAAAATATGCTGAAAAAAAAAACACCAACATATTTAAATTGCAACAAAGTTTGTAATGTGATGTACGAAAAAAAAAAAAAAAGTGAAACAAGGTTTATATATGTAGATGTAAAGGGTTATCCATTTTGCGGTTTCAAAAGTAAACGTGAATAAAACACACATCAAATATTTTTTTCATGATATTTCTTTTTTATTATAAAGTTTGAATGTTGACATTATGTGTGAAACACATTAAATGACCGCCACGTGAAGAGTTGGAAGCATTGATTCTTTTGAGGTAATTTCCGACCACTTTTCGACAAATATTGGGCGGTATCTCAGCCATAACTTGACAAATGTTGGTTCGTAAGTGCTTAAGAGGTGAAGGTTTATCCGCATAAACACGGTCTTTCGCATAGCCCCACAAAAAAAAGTCTAATGATGTCAAATCGCATGATCTTGGTGATCAGTTGATATCGCCACGACGAAAAAATTACGCGGCCAGGAAATGTCTCTTGCAATAAAGCCATATTCGCTAAAGTTGTATGACATGGCTCGACTTTATATGGATGCAAGTGTAGATCTAAATGCAAAATACGCCATAATGTGCCGTAAGACAGTCCTAATTCCTGAGAACAACGAGGAATCGTCACATTAGGGTCTACGGCAACACTTTCACTTACAGCAGCGATATTTTCAGCGGAACGATCGAAACGATGATGCACAGGCCTTATAATATTTATAACCACTCTAGTCTCTTCAAATTTTTTCACAATTTTGCAAATTGCTTGCGTAGTTGGACGATTATGTAAACCATAATCTCCTTTTAAAGCACGATATGTGGCTGTGGCAGAATCACCATTTTTGTAGTAAGTTTTGATCATTTTTATGAGTTGTGTGATAGCTAAGCGATCCATTTTCATCAATGTCAGACTTTCAACTGAAAAGAAAAAAATTGATTTAACAACTAAGTTTGACAGATGTCGAATTCCAGTCCCATACTTTTGAAACCACGAATTGGATAACCCGGTATATTACAGAACATCGGAAAATAGTTGTACCCTGTGAACAGCGATCCAGATAATCGAGTTTCATTTGTATATCGTTGAACAGTTATATTCATAAATTTTGTAACAAATAAAATTCTGTGTTAAATATGCCAATGAGTAGCATTATAGCAGACAATCAGCTGTTAAGCGTCTCTTGTCTAATAAATTACTTATTTAATAGTTGAAGAAAAATAAAAATAAAAAAAATATATTATAATAATGGTGATTAAATGTGACCACTTTTCGAGTTTGTCGTGGTGATTATGGTTATCATAATTGATCTAGAGTCCAAGGAGCTGGCAAGGCTAAAAAAAAATTAAAGCGCCGAGTAGCGTTATTAATATGATCAGGCCTACGCAACATTCTGTTGGGCCTATCCGTATTTTACACTCTCGTCAACAGTATATAAACTTAATAAACAACTGAGATCCCCTGATCATTCACAATGCTAGAGATAAGCAGGCTTTCAATGCTGATTCTTAGAATAATCTTTCATATATGTAAGGTATGTATATTGCTGGGAGATTCCATAAGTGTATGTTGAAAAGAGAGCTCCGGTTGGATGTACTTCTTTTTCTATTTTGAGGGATTTCAGTTTGGTCCTGCAAAGCTTTCAAATCGGCAGCTTGTAGTTGATAACGTTTTTGATTAACTAGGCTATATGATAACTGACATTTTTTGAACTGTAGTTGAAGCATATAAACTGAACGATATGTCGTTTCGAAAGACAATGCAACAAGTCACTCAACATGACAGATATTAGTTTATTGCATGAGAAACCTCTCGATTACGTAATTTCAGGATTTGACATCGTTTGGCTTGGAATACGGGAAGCTACGTTAAATATCTTTTCTATTTCTATATAGTTTCTCACTATCATTTAGAAAACAACATTTGTCAAGTTATCGCTGAGATATTGCCTGAAAAAAGCAAGAAGAAGTTGGGGGGTCGTAGTATAGCTTTTAGAGCGCTCGCACAAAAACTCAAACAGCCCAGGTTCAAATGTTAGCGAAGGACAAAAATGAAAAACATTATTTGCGATTTTTTCAAAAAATTATAAATTACCATTTACCATTACCAAGAAACCCCTCCCTGACATTTCTACTTTATTCCACCTTTAGCAGGCATTACAAATGAATGATCAGGAGTACAGCGCCACCTTCTAGAAGATAACAGCTAACCTACTTAGTGGAGAACGCTCACCACTTATAATTAACATCCAACGGCAGATGCGGCAATTGCTGTTGATCATTTAAAGGTGAAGGCATAAACTGGCCTTTGAATGATCAAATGCCAGCAACTTGTCTCATCGACAAAAAGGCTATTACTAATAAAAATCTATCTGCGGACTTTCACATTCCAATACAATGCATGAGTGGGGTTTTACAATGCGTCGAAAACTACTTGTATCAAAAAATTATCGGCTGTAGGATCCTTCGTTTTAAGGTTTTAAAACAATTGAATAAAACAAATAAATAAACGCAAAAAGAATTTTTTTTTTTTTAGAAATGTAATAGAATTGTCAACCGCCCCCGTAATAAATAATTTTTACTTAAAATAATACAATTTTTTTCTTTTATTGTTGGACAACATGAATGTTTAAGCCAAAAAGTGTACATTTTGGTTTTCCTTTTGAATAGTTATTACATAAGACTATAAAAACAATGCACACTGCTTGTAAGAAATTTAAAGGTTTCCTGCATGAATGCTTGAATCTTCGAAAATATAAAAATATATTTTTTTTTGGCAATGAGTTTCAACTATTGTTTTATTTTCTGAAATAAAAACTTTATTTTAAAGTTCAATACTTTTTATTTAACAATATTATTCAGTAATATAACATTAATTATGTACATATTGTTTGGTTTTATTGTTTACAAATATAATTTTTAAGGTTTTATATACACATGTATGTACATATAAGGACTTAATAATTATAATTACTTAAAAGCTATAGGGTATAACAGCACGTAAATCGAAATCGCATGAAATTTAAGTCGAATGTTTTTCAAAGACAAATTACTCGTAAACATAATCGCACGAATTATTTTAAAGTTTTGGTAAGCAAAGAAATTATTTTACTGAATCAAAAAATTGTTACATTTTAAAATTATAATAATATGAAATTTCATGCGATTTCAATTTCAGGCGATTTCGTTTTACAGCACATACCCGTATATTCTCTAATTACACTGATCTACAAAAAACAAAAAAAAAAATCTTCCCTTTAATAAGAAATATGTCGACCGTACAGAATTCAATTGGCAAAATTCAAATCCGTTTTCAGTATTTTTCTATTGTACTTGGCTATAGTAGATGAAATTGCGATCTCTTGCAACTAGCAATCATTATTGATTAATGGTTGTAAGATCAGAACAGAACTCTATAAATTGCAAATACAGAAAGAATAGAAAGTTCAGCTTTACAAAAAAAAAAAAATTGAAACACTAAAAATTTCAAGTCCTTTGAAATTTTTATATTCTAGAGTTGTAAAAGTCTTGACTACTCCTATTAGGTAATTGAGTACTACCGGTTGTCTCTTGAAGTCCGAAAATGTGTAACATTATTTTTATCCACTTCAAAAACGATTAAATTATGATCACTTAAAAATGCTTTTAATAACAAAAATGTTCTAGAAAATAAAATACTTAATTTTAGTGCATTTCTATAAAAACAAAAATTATAAAATATTAATTTGAATATAAATGTGGCGTAGGGGGTCTTTCAATAGGAACTTGCGAATTTTGACAGTTGATAAAGGGCATCTTATCAAAGTTACATCTGGCAAATTATTCAGCCTGTTTGGTTTAATTACCATGAACATATAAATATGGTATTCAACAACACGGGCAAATAATAAAATTGTTTTATCAAAATAGGTGTTCTGTTCGTACAACGTTTTCATCATTCTTGGTGAATTGGTAGGTGAACACATAAAATGGTTGTATTTGTGGCAATACCAATGTACATGAGATCCAAGAGTGTCTAATGCATCCCTGTTTGATGTTGATTTTGGGCTGTCGGTGTAATCGATCCATATTTCTTTAAGAACGACGGCAATCACTTTCAACAAATACCAACTCCTCTTGGAATGAATTGGATGATCTGGACACCAACGATATGTAGTTTCATCAGGACAGTGCTACCGTGGCACACAGCTCATGCACAAATGTAATGCACAAATATGTATTCTTATTGGGAACTGAACTAACAACGTGGTTGCTTTCCATGTGATAGACCGCGATAGATGGCGATGTCATGGAATAGCTAAATTAATGCCATTTGATCACTGTTATTTTCAATAATACTTCAAAACTATGTAAAGACGTGTTTTCTGTGCTTGTGAAGATATTAATTTATAAGGTTTCATTTTATTGTTGATTTTTAAAGTTTAATTCGTTTGGTGCATATTTAGTGCTAAATTTTAATAATATTGTGGAGTACTTAAATTAATAGTGTTTTTTTTCTTTTTTTAGAAGATTTTTTTAGTTTTCTTTATTCAATAAGTACTTTGGATACTACTTATGTTTTTACAAGTCTCACAACAAGTACATTATAACTCAGAATTTTTCTCAGAATCTCCCTCAGATATATTCAAATATTACACATAAGTTGTTATGAATAAACTCAAAGCATTGATTTAGTGCCAATAGAGTTAAATGTTGAATATCAAAATTATCGACATTTTACGACGTGTTCCATATTTTTTATTTTTTGCTGAAAATCAGTGTGATTAGAAATTTATAAAATTAATTTTGTTTGCAAGTTTTCTTGATAAATCTTTATAAAAAAAATATATTTTTTTATATTTCTTTTATAAATAAGGCCTAAATTACATAAAAATTACATATAATTTTTAATATACTTATTTTATTATTTTTAGCTTACTTATTAAGTTATTTTTTTAATTGAATTAATGAATACTTAAACTTACTTAATAACAAGTAGAGAAATTAAAAAATTATTTGGAATTCAAATTTTTTTATTATTTTATAATTTTTATTTAAATATATGTTTTACCATATATGAGATTATAATGTGGTAGCACATTTTTTATATAATTTGTAAGTATTTTATTGTAATAATTTTATTTAATTTTTTTCAGTTGTTATGGCAATTGTTAAATCAATTTACATTTTTGATTTTTGTTGTTGCTTTTAAAGTTATTTATGGGGCTCTAAAAATAACTTTAATTTTCTTATTTAACAAATGCCAAATTTTCTTAAATCATCTGTATTATTTATGATAATTTCTTGTGTTTGCTTTTCAGCTTGCTAATTTTAAGTAATAAATTTCGTAAATATGTATTTATATAATTGTAATTATTAACAAACAGTAGCTTAAGTACAATATTATTCCCACATTCTTAATATGTAATAATAACAACTACAAAAAACAATATTTGGAACTTACATACAATATATGTACATACATAATTTAAGTTTTTTAAACTGGCACTTAGTTTCATGATTTACTTAGTTTATACCTATAATTTTATTTAATTTCTTTTTTCTTATCTACAAATTATATTTCATTAATATGTAGTAGTTTTTTAAGCATAAATCCTTAAATTTATTGTAACCCTTTATGCATTGCCGTTGCTATTTTCTGCATGAAAACGTTATATCTTTATTTGTCATTTGGTATTTTTGCATCTTTTCTAGGAACTGAATGCAAATCTGGTTTTATTTTCTAAATATTATAGTTTACAAGATGATTCTCTACAGCAATCATAAGTTCCCATATGCCAAGCATATGTATCTTGGTGTTAGTTCATAAAGTTACAAAATGTGTACACAGTATTGCACGGATTTTAAAAATAAGCACTGTCGAAAACTGCAACTCCACCGAATAATATAAGCACTATCTATGGGATAATTCTTGGGATAATTTATGGGATAATTTACAAAAATTGAGCTTGATAACGCTGAAGTCTAGAACTGTCTCAATACAAATAACAATACCCAACAAAAAAAAAAATAAAAAATTAAAAGGAAGTGACTCTAAGCTTACAGAATTTTCCTTGAATGCCAAGTATTTCAAAAGCACCTCATTCTCACCTAAACTAATATTATTCAGATCTATGAACACCACATGTTAACTTTCTTGGTGATTAACGAAAAATAAAACTACTTGAAGTAAATTTTATTAATGCTATTAGTAATGAAAAAGCTTCATACTATGATGCTGCTGTCACCATGTTTAGCTATATTTTTGGTAAAGTGTACACGAAATTCTTTACCTGTAGCTGAAAGGAATAACAATTTAAATGTCTTCTTTTCAAAGCCTGATCTCTCCTTTAAAACTTTGCTTCGAAGTAAAACAAATTTTATGCTATTCGGCGGGGTAGCTTAGCTTCTTGTAGTCATTTCACAAAACAGTTCAATTTTACAAGTCACTCCCTATATCAGCAAAAACTCACCTGAGTGAGGCTAAAAAAATTAGCTACAAAGATTATTTTGTTTAACAGCTTTATTACAAGTTGTCTTTCCTCTGTCATATATTTGATACTTTCAAAATATTAAAAAAGTATCAAATATTTATATCGGGAGGGCCATTTAAAAGTTTAAATTTGAACTACCAGTTTTTTGAACCTAGCAATAAATATAAATATCATTTTATTCTGTCACAAAATTCGGTATATTATCTCCACTAAACGAAATGAATCGATTTACGCTTGAGCAACGTTAAGATTAATTGGAAATTTATTTTCAAAACAAAGACAAGTTTCATCTTTTCGGATGAAGCTCATGTTCATCTTGGTGGGTACTTTAATAAGCAAAATTACCGTATTAGGGCGTCAGAAAACCACACATTGTCTTACAGAAGCCAATGCGCTCATTACGAGTGACTGTGGATCGGAGGCAGCATTGACCCATATTTTTTTGAAAATGAGGACAACGCAACTATTACGGTCAATAGATATTTTTGCGCACGCATTTTTTGGTATTGATGTGAACGATGTTACGTTTCAACAGGATGGTGCAACTTACCACACATTTCATCCCACAAGCGATTTATTGCGTCAAACGTTTAATAACCGTTTAATTAGCCGAAATAGTTGGCCGCCAAGAAGCTGCGATTTGATACCATCTGTGAGTCGCCGTTAAAGACAAGTCTTACGCCGACAAACCAGAGACAATTAAGTATTTGAATGCCAACATTGGTGATGCTATTGCTGAGATACAACCTCATATGAATGAAATAATATTCCATTTCTAACCGGAACAATTGTTCTTCACAACAAAAAAATAAAATTGGCAAAATTTCAAATCGTTTTTATTGCATTTTTATGTTTAAACTTTTAAATATTAAAAACATAGTATAAATATCATAAGGTAGTCCTGCTTTATTAAAACAATTACAGCTGTTTACTTTCTATTGTCAAAATCTTATTCTTCCTCTTCCTTATTTATTCTGACGCTAAGCAAATTTGGATTTAAAATTTTGTCTTTGACGTTAAACAAATTCGAAATTAAAATTAAGAGTGATGAAATGCCATTTCATGCAAAGTTATAAATACCAAATTTAGTTTTTTATATATTTTGCAAAACGTTTATAAACTGTTAAAACCAAAAACTATTTTTCGCCATTTTTATAGAAAAGGTTGATTTGATTTTAATACAAAGTTATTCATTTATTCACTCTGTATAACATTCACATTCTTTTAGTTTTAATATTGTACATACTCAATATAATAGATTTTTTTAATACAAACTGCAAACTTATTAAAATATACATTTTTACAACAAAATTTATCTTTTCACTCAGAGCTCCTGTTGATGCAACCATCCAATGCGCCATGAGGTAACCTCTGGATGACTATATTTTACAATGGGCGAATATTCATATTATATTGTTTATAAACTATTTTTTTACAGAACTTTTAAAAAAATTTTCCACAAAAAAAAAAAAGAAAAGGAAGAATTTGTTTACAATAATATATTAATTTGTACAACGGTCAACTAGAGTGTTGCTTTTACTTGACAATTGTAAGAGCAGCAGGGTTGCAAAACCACGGGGTTCTATGCCATTTCAAACTGGGACTACTTTATGATGATTGTACCCTTATTAAAAATTTAATTTTTTTTGTCGCAAAATATTATTTACATCAGTGCTACCATGACATGTTTTTGACAATTGTAGTTCAAACCGGGTTGTAATGGCCAACTAAGTATCTATGTACTTATGTTGAATTGGGTTGAAAAAAGAATTGATAAATTTCCGAATCATACAAATTTTAACATGAAACTTTTTAAGAAACCAAAATGTGATTAACAAATAGTTTATGAAATAAAATAAAAATAATTAAATTATTGAAATAATTTGTTTATTGTCCAGGTATGTTTTACAAATCTGTTTGTATTTTTATTTACAAGTTTTAAAATTTGTATGGTTTTTCATCTGATAACCGAAAAATTTCAATAAAAAATTTGGTCAACTACCTAAATGCAACTCTGTTGATGAGTATCAGCTGCTATGGCATTGCATCAATTTTAATTGCTATACAAATGCCTGATACATAGACTAGATTGAAAACAAATGATTATACTTGTATGTTTTCTGCATGAATTGCATAGTAATGCTCCTAAACGCGTTTATTTATATGTATTTGTTTTGGCATTTCATATTTTTACACTATAATACTTTCTATTTTGTTTTGAATTTTTTTTATATGTCCTAATACATAGTATTATAGTGTAAACTGGCTTTAAGTAACATAAAGCACAGTGTTTGTGCTATATTTTAACTTATTTCTCTTTATACACTATATGGATCTAATTCTTAACTCTTCTTAAATATTAACTTCTTTTTGTATAAAAATTATTTCAAGACATTTGGTTTCATCTATTTATTATTAATACTCCCTTATTTATTTATTGAATTTGCAACCTATTTGTCATGATGACCACTTATCACTCAAAGTTTTCATGTTGGCTGGTGGTTACTGTAAACGTTACGTGTATTATTAATGCCTCATTAGCGATATATGTTTTATAATACGCTTAATCAATCAGACACATGTGGTTGTCATCCGTGTCACTCGCGTCATTTCAATGCTGCCAAAACGATTTTTAATAAAAAGTGATTTAAATGTTGACCGAAATTGTTTCGACATCAGACCATATAAAACAAAATCAATTGCGGCATTTATTAAAGCCAATAAATCCATTAACTCCCCAAAGGGTGGATAGCAGGCAGTAAAAAAACATTTTTGCATAATACCCGACAAAAGGCCCAAAATGCCTTGAGGAAATTCTGTTATTAAAAATAGCAAAAGTACAGCAACCAATAGCATTGTAGTGCGGTCAGTACGACGATCACATTTGGGTGGTCTGTAAACAAAAGTATGCTTTTATGGTCATGCAAAATTTAATATGTAAATTAAGGCATCAATCAAATTGATAAAAGCTTATAACTGTGAATCTTGATAACTGTTTAAATTGTTTAAATAACTCACCTGAGCTGTGCTTGATTGGCTTTATTCGGATTACTGTATTCCTTTAAAACTTGTTTTCGTTTTGATGCTTCGAATAATACTTTTATCAGTATATAACTGATGATGGTTAATATACAGCAGGGTAATAGTTTTATTAAGACGGAATGAATCCAAAAGTTTATTCTAGAAGAAGGGAAAATAAACCAAAAAAAAAAAATTAAATTTAAAATTTCTATCAATGTGAGGAAGCATCTTTAATGCTGTTGTGAAAATTAAAAACCACTTCAAAACGAGTGTGTTTACAAGTAATAATGCTCATCTGCAAATTATGAAAAAACTCTTGACGTTTATTTTCGAAATACTTGTCAGTTGCCATCTACTCACTTACCTGTATAAACGTGTGTTTTTATCAGCATCAACATGATACAGAGGCACTACACTATCGTTCACCATCGCCTTACGCACTCTAAATACAAATAGCGTTGGAAAACACAGTATGGGTGCAATTATAAAGGAAAATATTATCGATTCGTTGCAATGCGATAGCAGGAAAGATGAAAAACGCCCTTGTGGATGTCTGTAAAAATAAAATGCAGAAGGTAGACATGAATAATGTTTAAATGCAGTTATTATTCAGCAAAAATTGTTTCCACGATAGAATATAAAAAAAATTTTAAATACGCAAACAATTTTTCTTTTCTTTAATTAAGTATGTTTTATAATTAACTACGTAGTTTTAAAAACTCTTTTTTTTAATTCTTATTTGTATATATGTATGTATATATCATACATTTATATGTATATACATACATTACATACATAATTGGCCATTACAACCCTGTGTCAGGGTTACGGCCTAGCTTCTCGCAGCACTCATATTGTGTGTGTTAACTTTTATCCATGAGTGCCGGGACCTACAGTTTAAAGTCGACTCCGAACGATAGATTTGAGAGCTTTTTCATGGCAATCAATTACTCCCAGAGCTTTTGCCAGAGGACTGCTGAGAGGTAGTCGCCGAGAGAAAGAATTTTTTCATTATTTTTTTTTTTCAAAATGTCAGAGCTGAGATTTGTACCCCGCGCTATCGTCTTATATATATCCGGTACCGGCTAAGATTTTGAACACAATAGGTGAGTGAGTGATATCACAAAATTAATTGATTTTTATATAGTCATTCTAGTTATGACACTCAAATTTGCGAGAGATGTTGAGCGCACAAAATGAGTTAGATTATGAAGACAGTAAAAGATATTGAATTTTTATGGGAAAATTTCAAAATTTCTTTGATTTGATTTTTGACGTTTTCGATACAACATACAATACATACATGAATACAATGATACACTAGATGTTCACTAGCAAGAAACAAAAACTGTTCAATACAAGATACAAAGATACAGAAGCTGGTGATTACGGCAATTGAATTATATGACAAGTCGGTATAGTCGGAACCGAAAACCTTTCGGATAATCGATTTTACCGTTTAATTTAGGTAGAATTTTGTACTCCTTTAAATATATGCTTTATTTAGCAAATATATACACTTTGCAAATATAAATAAATAGACTTTTTAATTATAATTTATTTAATTATTTTAAAAATCACAGCTTCTCTTGGACACGGTAGATTTGAATTTTTGCTTGTTCTGTGATGTTTGAAGCTTCGAACATATTTTGATGTACATACATATGTATATAAAAAAGAAATATAAGTGTAAGGACAAATTTAATTTTGCCAAATGTTTTAAGTCAAAATCGTGTTAAAGTGTTAAATTAAATTAAAATATTTTGACTTAAAACAATTTTTCTATATAAATTGCTCAGAAATTAAATTTGCCGTAATACAGTGAATATTACTCTTTCTGCTTTTCTGTGGGTATTATATTAACTCGTTTTTTCAAACGGCCATTTATACATTCATTTGCATCAAACATATATACTTATTAATGCTTTACTATTTATACTCTTAATATATGTCAAGCCATGTCATTTCATTTATTACCTTATGGCCACATAACGCCATATGGCTAAAGTCACAGTCAGTCCTATTGAAATTGTATGCATTACTTGAGTGAAGTGCATATGAAATAATATGTAGACAGCCCAGGCATAGCTAAAGTCCTCTTCACCTGTAAAATAGAAAACGTAGAAAATATAAAAAACATAATAAACATTAAAATAATCAATTTCAAATTTATTTAATAAACACCATATTGTAATCAAATCAATTGAATATTTATCAATTTTATTGCTTTGCCAGGCAATATAAAATATGAAATTATCTGTATAAGGAATGAACTCATGGTATACAAAAATCAATATTTAGTTTGTGTGGAAGACACTACGTTCACTTATCGACTTTCCGACCAATGATTTGCCTTCAAACCGTTCTCAAGATATACGAAAAACAATAATTAGTTTGTATGCGAGGTACCACGACGCCCACTTGTCCTATTCCAATCACTTTCTGAGTGAAGATTTTCATTGATTTTAATGTCATCGAGACTAAATTCTGAGACTTTGGCACGACCAGTTGTTCGAACTCGCTCATTTTCTGACTGATGCCTTGACCTTGAAGTCATACAGACCAAATTTAGAAAGCCTAATTTTAACTGTTCTCAAGATATACAAAATTCAAGGAAGGGTTTTAGGCGTTTTTTTTGATTTTTAACCAAACATTAATATAAATCGTATAGATTCCAGTATCTAGGCTCTTCATAAGCTTGGTTGCAATCGGTTGTGTGGGGAGATATACGAAAGCCAAAAAATAGCCTCGATTTATATATATTTATATAGATATGTTATTTTGACAGAAATTTATTTAACTAAGGGCCATTATTACAAATTGCCTATAAAGTGTCCGATAGTTAAAGGTAACTTTCGTTAACGGGAGGAATTAAGTGACCTTTAAATGCTTTTCGTTATTACAACTTACCTTTAAAATAAAAGTTACATTTTTTAAAATACGGCAATACCAGAACAAGAACCGATTACTTTTTGCAATAAATTTGTTTAAAAGACACCAAGTGGCAACAACACGCAGGTTTACATGAATAAATAAACAAAAAATTTGCACTAAAAAACTTAACAACAAAGAAATGTGTTTTATTTTCCAATTTTATTGAATTTACTTCTTTGTTGACAAAATAAACAAAATATTTTTGTTAATAATTCAACGAACAGAACATTATGGCAGTCTCAATAAAATATGGTAAGCTCAAAAATTTAAACCTCACGTTAAAAGTTAAAGGCAAGGCAATTTTCCCAATAACTTTATCGGTCACTTTTATGTTAAAGGTTAGTTGTAATAACCAAAAGCAATTTATCTGTCCGATAACATCCTACCTTTAACTAAAGGCAAGTTGTAATAATGGGCCTAAATAGAGTGAATTCGGTAAAAGCAGCTGAGTGAAGTAGGCACAAAAGTATTGGCACAAGGAAAATTAATAATTTTTTCTAGAAATTACCATCTTAAGATTAAGATAAACGTTAATTGTTAGCAACGTATTATTGTGTTCTCTAAAATTTGTAAATATGTATACATATGTTTCAGAATCATTTAAGTACGAGTACAAAAAAAAAATTGTAAAAAATGATTCATTTGTCCAGACGCTTAAATCTCAGTTAATAGATTTCTAATGTCGTGAAGTAGTTTTTAATGCATTTCGTGCTTAATAAATTAAAAATAATATGGGGACTAAAATGTTAGATTTTTTTTTTTTTGTAAAATTGAAATATAAATTTAAAATTAAAGATACAAGTAAAATTGCTAAAATGTATATATGTAAATATTTGCCTAATAAATTATGTTTCCTATTGCTTGGCAATTTGACTAATTTGCATAAAATTGTTTTGAACATAAAATGTAAATATTTATTATTCTAATTGAATTGGTTTTTCTTTTGTATTTCTATGAATAAACATACATACGTACATCTGTATAAATAAATAAAATTGTAAAAATAAATTTTTATTAAATATTAGGTTCATGTTTATATTAAATGATATTTAAAATAATTTTAGATTTCCATTATCGATACCTTTAATAAGAAAGACATCATAATTGAATAGTAGACAAGGCTACAAGTTTTTAAAAATTGTATTATACCGCCAATTATGATATCAAACATGTTTTATTTTAATTATACTATAAGTAAATTTCATGTAATAATTGCATTTTAAAAATATTCCACAATTTATAAAAGTTATTTGGTAAATTAAAATTTATATAATTTTAAGTAAAGGAAGAAATGAAATAAATATTTGATTCTACTATTACAATACTGGGCGTTCTTCTATAACACGACAGATACGTTTCTTATAAAGGCTTCGTAGCTAGCAGTAATATTTTGATGTTTGCACTAATATGTTGATGTAAAATCTGAAGATATCTTTTATTTCCGATCCTAATAACTGTTCAAGTAGTGCTTTAAATTGTTGCGTAGAATCTTTTGTTTCTGCTCAAGATCTGGTTTTATATAAAAGATTTTAATAAGATAATAAAAAGAAATCTGTTATAATAATGAAATAATTATTAAACGGTAATTATTAAAGATCGAAAAAGCAGAATGTGTAATCTAATTTATTAGCTTTATTGCTTAATGCTTCGGTTAAGCACATATATTTTGTGGTGTATTGGAAGGATTCTTATAACATAACCGATTTTAAATCTATAACAATCGGCATAGCTAAATTGATTGCTTTTCAAAATTACAATAGTTCATCATATTTACTAACAACACCTTATCAATATAGTTTTTCTTCAATTAACATCTTCATTTACTCAAGCAAAAGATTTCATCAAAGCTTTTAATCAAGAAAACCATGGACTTATTTTTAGTAAATTAGATTTACTTGGAGTAATTCAGGGAGTAATACATGCAATTGACTGGTAGAGAGCAAAATATTTTATTGAGTTTCTAAATACATATATTATTCATTTGGTCTTCCTCAGAACAGGCCTTCTCGCTGTTTATATGTTCTTAATTTTGCGGATATATTAATGTATGCTGACAATGTGAAAATTTTCTATACATACATACTATATAATTGGCCATTACAACCCTGTGTCAGGGTTACGGCCTAGCTTCTCGCAGCACTCATGTTGTGTGTGTTAATTTTTATTCATGAGTACCGGGACCTACAGTTTAAAGTCGACTCCGAACGACAGATTTGAGCAGCTTTTTCATGGCAATCAGTTACTCTCAGAGCGTTTGCCAGAAGACTGCTGAGAGGTAGTCGCCGAAAGAAATAATTTTCTCATATTTCTTTTTTTCAAGATGTCAGAGCTGAGATTTGAACCCAGCGCTATCATCTTAGTAAGCCAACACACTAACCACTAGACCACGGCGACTACGAAAATTCTCTATTCTTTTAATAATTTTACCAAGCATGTATGGTTACGGCGTTAACAGCAATGTAGAATGCAATTCCACTGTTCAACTGTCAACGCATCTAAAAGTTAAAAATTCTCTAACTTCTATACGTTGGATGCGTTTTAGAATTTTGCCAGTAACTTGTTTTATGAAAATTCACTATTTTAACTTTTTTTTACAGACGTGTGAAACACACAATTGGCGCAACGCATGTTATTTACTTCTACCTTAAGAGATAACAACAGCGTTTTATCAGAGATATATTCGCACATTCGCGAATTCCTTTGGCAAGAAACCGTTTTATAAGAGACCGACCTGTATTCCTACAAGTAATTTAAATATGTACATATATTTTAAAGAATATTTATTTTTTTTTGTGTGATAATTTAACATTTTCCAGACATTGAACAAAATAATAATGCATAAAATTCACCTTTCCATTACTTACCTGCATTCATATAAATGTACTGATACGATACAAAAGGAATATATTCAATCATTACGAACATATCAGCCACTGCCAGCCATTTAAGTATTTTGTTAATGGGTGCCTTGGCCATATCCTTTTTAGTCAAAACCATTACATTCAAAATATTTGCTACAGTGCCAAAAATACAAACCTGCATTAAGAGAAAAAGAAAGAAACAGAGAATTTGATAAAGATGAAAAACGATTTTAATATTAAGACAAGAATGACTAAATTTGTAAGAAAATAAAAGAAAAATATATTTATATTTCAAAAATACATATAAAAAAAGAATTATTAAAACAAACCATGAAATTTTTGGAATTTCGAAGAGAATATATATTACTTTTACAAACTTGTTTAAACAAGTAATCAAGTAAACACGTTAGAGTAACTTCTTGGAATAAAAGGTTTCTTGCATGGAAGCAAAGAAAAATTATAGACTGATCGATTTTGTAAAATGTTTATAACTCACTCTTTATATCGTCTTAAATCAACATATTTCAAATATTAATGTCTGGAAGATTTTTTATCAACGATTTTGATCAATATGTATTTTTACAATTTAGACTCTCATCTAAATGAATGTTTCTCGGCTTCTATGCGTATGTAGTCTAAAAAAGAGTCTATTGGCCCTCTTTGAAATTTAAATTATCTTTCCCATTAAAAAAAGAAATAATTCATATATAAAAAAACAAATATTTAACGCGCTAGGGAAAACGAATCGGTTATCATACGGCCGTAGCCTTTCTTTCAGCTTCACTTTTAAAAATTCACACCAAACTGTCACTTTTTTTTGGATGCAAGAGGCTTTATTTTTTACTTTTAAGTTCTCCGAGCATTATATGCGGTAATTTTACTTGTTCAACAACCACTTAGTTTTATCGGTGAACAAAATTTTGTTCGAAAAATCAGCATTGAAAGCCTGTTGCACTACCATCAATATCTAGGGCTTTCAGAAAAGTGGAGGTGCAAATCCAAACGCAATTTATTTCATAAGACGCCACCGCACAGTGGCGCCTTTTCTCTAAAAGCGATGAAAAAATCAAAAATTTGACAGAAGAATTTGATAAAATGAATAATTACATCTGATAGAGAACTTCTGACTAATTAAGAATCCAAAAAATTTTTTTAAATCGGATAAAAATTATGAATTCTAGAGTCAATCAAAGTAGACAATTTTTCGGACTTATAAAAAATGTTTAAATTTAAAAAAAATATATCATCTTTTCAATTGAATTTCAGGCAAACTATGCAACCGATCATTAATTTTTTGGTGTCGGATGAAAGGTATGTTAATTCCAATGAGACGATGTAAAAAAAAGGGTTCTTCGGTCCAATACTTTTTTTTCAGACGCAATTTTTCAAACACATGATTTTTGAGTCTTTTTTGACACTTAATAGAATAGAACAAAAAAAGTGACGGTTTGTGACGGGAACTATTAAACAGAGGTTGTTAAGTATTTAATACTCTAACTTATTTTCTTGAAATTGGGTGCCCGTACTTGCCCGTGTACATAAAAAAACAATAAAACTGTAACAACTTTTACTACAAAAAGATATATTTTCAAAATATTCAAACAGATTTTGGGCAGCACTGAGATCCACTCTAATTGTATACCAAATGTATTGGTCTTTAATTTATTATTTAGTTTTTTTATGCTTCTTCATTCGCTTACAACGCCCCCTAGCGGAAAAAAATTTCGGAAAAGGTGCCACTTTGATGAGCTCTATCTCCTGAACGAATTAAGATATTTTAGAAGTTTAAATTTGGGATTTTAAATAAAAAAAAATTTAAAACATATGAAGTGCAAAAAAAATACTTAAGTACAAGTATATGTGTCATGTTGGGATTTTTAAGAATTTTTTAAACGGACAAAGGTTTATGTACAAAAAAAAAAATAATCTAAATTTATTTTTAGTAAGATTTTAATTTAAAAAGTATTAACATTTTGGACCATAGTGAATGAGCTGTTAAAATTGAACCTACAGCTAATTATAAAGAAATGTACTTAAAGCAATAAGTATATCATCTTGCACTTAACTGAACATTGCAAAAAAAAATAACAAATATTGTAGTAGGCATCGGCAAGCACACACATTTTTTAAAGCTTTATTTCCAAATATTCTCTGCTAATAATGTTATCTAGTCTCAATATCTAGCCAGTGACAATCAAAGTGAAAAAAGTGTTTGGAAAAAAACATTAAAAAATTTTAAACAAAAAACTAGTGATAAAATTAAAATTAAAAATTTTTGCAACAAAATAGGTCGAAATGTGTCACTGTGCACAGTGCCGCAGTGGGCCTCTTACAATGCAGGTACGGTTTTCTTGAAGCTAAACGAGATACAATTCAAGTGCGTTTTAAACATTAAATATGTCCTGTTAATTTCAACAGTTATGATTTTTGCAACGAAAAAAGTCAAAACGATGCACTGTGCCGGCCATGCCGGTTAATTACTCTAAAGCTAAAGGGATTATCTTTCAAATACTTTATAAATTTTAATAATATCTTTATTACTTTAAAAGTTATAAAGATTACAACGAAAAACGTCAAAAGACAACACTGTGCACAGTGCCGCGAATTGCCTATCACCTTGAAGGTCATGCATTTTGAAGCTAGTGGAGTCTTCTTTCAAATTCTTTTTAAATTTTTAAAATATCTTTATTACTTTAAAAGTTATGATTTTTGCAACGAAAAAGGTCAAAAGACGCCACTGTGCGCCGTAAGGAAGTCCCAATTGTTAAGAAAGTTATGGAATCAGTAAATTCGGGCTAGTTGCTACAATTTCATTACCCACGGCGATATTTTCTGCTGAAAGTACATTCCAATGATGCACAGAACTGATCATATACATACTTATGCAATGCTTCCAGTATATTTAAATTTCTATATAATTGTCTTAAATAGCCCATTATAATAAAAGTCTTAACTGTTTTTTTATATGTTTCCCGATCGTAAATGGCAAACCTTTCACTAAAAAATTACAAGTCAGATGACAGTTATTAAACAGCTGATATATTGTCAGCCTCCGATTTCGAAATCACTAAATGGATAATACTTAATATGTGATGAATTGCCCGAGTAAAACAAATTTTATATGACTGCTCTGCTTTATAGAACCATACCCTAAAGGCCTTATGATATTTGCTGCGTTTTGAATATTTAAGATTTTTTCAGACGTTTTGAAACAAAGCAAATATAAAGTAATAGAAAATTTCACCAAAAAAACGGAATTCAGTTATAATAAAATTTATCTCAAAACATCAATGTTTTTAAATGCCAAACAGTGAAAAAATATTTTGACATTTGCAGCTTCAAATACTTAAAAGGCAACATTGAAACATAAAAATTACAAATATAAACAATAAACAATTATTGTTGCTATTTTATTCCAGCAATATAAAAACTAGTATTCGGAAACCAGCTAGTGTTATAAGGGCCCAAAACATATTTTTTAGCCCTGATACTGGTATTTGTATCTGTTGACACTGAGTATGTTTTTTTTTTCATAACTACGTGGTGTAACAATGTTTTTACATAGGCATCCGAGTGAACTTGCAACTCTGCATGCAGTCCACCTACTATGTAAGATAATCTAGAAATACATATGTTAATGTTAATCGCGTTGTTAGAAAATTATCTAAACTAAGTTTAATATTAGTTCCCTCTGACTTAATAACTATACGCTTATATCTTAAAGAGATTGACTTGAAATTTGTATAACAATTAGGGTGAATTATTAATCCAGCTTGCCAACTTTACTTTGCCTTCCACTAAAAGTTAACAAACACTTATCTTAAACAAATTTCATGATTTGGTTAACTATGCCAGAAAGTTTCAACATTTGATTAAGACTTTTTTTATAAGATTACTTTTAATTAATTATTCCATTGTGTTGAATTTTCTAATACAGACATTTTTTTCAGTTTTTAGGTTTGAGTAGCTAGAATGTGTTGCAAAATGTATGAAAATCATTACTAATCACTAAATCCCTTTTTGCAAAGAATTTCATTTATCATTTTTGATTATTTCTACTACTTCGAGTATTATCTTATACTAAAGTACAATATAATTACGTTGTTTTCATTTTTTTTTTTAATTTGAAGTACACAAAATGTGTTAAAGACAGAAAAATATTATTATAGGACACGTAAAATATATATAAAAGCACCGTGGTGAGCAAAAATGAGGCAATGTTAATGTACTATGTGTATATCCGGATTGACAGCAAATTGCCAATGATTTGGTATAGAATTTAGTAGCAATTATATCAAAACTCGTAAATAGTGTTATAAAAAAGAATAAATTTTCATTACTTTAATATTTTTTTTTGGAATCGCTTGTAAATTGTTAAATTTGTTTGTTAGAATACGGAGTTTGTTCCCCAAACTCATCTTGTACTTTGTTGATTTCGTACATAAACATTTTTTAGTGCGGCTGATTCGAATAATAATGGTTCTTTTTCGGATCACTTTTACTCTAATTGATAATGTGCATCTCGTAAGGTGCCGCATAATGCGAGCTGAAGAACCTGTAGCCTCTGTTCGGGAAGTATTAGAACGTTAAAATAGATCTAAATCAGTCAGACGCTCAATTCAGCAATCGTTTTTCCACTTTACGAAAGATTTCACGAATGGATCTTGGCTAAAAAGTTTTTGAGATTCAACGATTCAACTGGAATTAAAGCCAAACGACATTGGTAGGGGTCGTGGTATAGTGGTTAGAGTGTTCGCAAAGCAACTCAAGCGAAAGACAAAAATTATAAAATAAAACTTAGTGGTTTTTCTAAATTATAATTTAAAAAATAAGAGGTTCCCCCTCCATGAAGTCCATCTTGAAGAAACCGCTCCCTGAAAATTCCAGTTTATTCCACCTGAAACGAATAATCAGGAGTACAGCGCCACCTTCTAGGAAGAAAACAGCTAATCTTCCGAAAACGCTCACCACTCAGATTCAACATCCACTGACAGATGAGGCAATTGCTGTTGATTATTCAAAGGTGAAGGTATAATACTAGCCCTTGAGTGGTCAAAGTGACAGCAACTTGTCTCATCAACAAAAAAGGCGCATAATATATGCATATCTCGTATGTATCTATGAAAAAAAAAAATTCTTTCTATCTTCAAATTCCAATATAATGCACTTCATGAGTAGGAGTTTACCCCTGAGTACACGCTGCTAATTCGGTGAAAAGTGATATTAAATTTCCAGTTTCGCCTCCATGTGTATATATGATAATTACCGAACCTCCTTTAACTGCTTTTCTTATTTGGTGCCGATTATTATGCCACCTGAAGAGTGAAAGGCAAAGTACTTCTTGCAATTTGGCTGTCATATCTATATATATGTATGTGTGCAAGTAGATACAGAGATGTCATCAGCATACTCCAGATCTTCAAGATGTTAGTTAACTCTTGTTCTTTTTAATATTTTTTTGAATTTTTAATTGCTTTTAAGTTTAGTTATGGGTGTTTCCACATACACAAAATGGTCCTTCACGCAAACAAATTTTTAACATATTTTTAACAAAAATCAGTCAATTCATATTGCGTGACAGATGCCTAAAGGTATATACATTACTACGCTTTTTCCGAGTTAGGACCCAGCTTCTCACAGTACCCATATTGTGTGCATCAATTTTTGTCCATGAGTACAGGGGCCTACAGTTTAACGATCCGAAGCTTGAGAAGTTTGTATCATGACCACACTCGTTACTACGGAATTTGCTTTACAATGCAAATAAAAAAATAAATAAAAAGTATTTTAAATAAATCTTTTTGTACACTTTCAAAATACATGCTATGCATACAAGTATTCATTTCTGCCCTTCACTGTATGTGGCTAATGGAAAAAAATTTTGCCTTGTTTTCTACTTTATCCCTGCCCATGATGGTTCAACAATGTTTAAATGGGATTTTATTATGTCTGCTTATTAATGTATAACAAGACATGAAAGGGAATGTAAATGACAAGTTCCTTAAATACAATATTTGTCTTAAAATGAAAAACCAAAAAGCAGAAAAAAAAATAAATAAAATAATCGTATAAAAGCTTGAATTACACAATAATTTGATTAAATATTTTTCGAATTAAGTTTATGGTAGTTTCGTTTGCAAAATACCTATTTATGAATCAGGTATTAATGGAATTACGAATACCTATACAATTGCAAGAAACATTAATCAGTATTGGGAATTTTGAATTGCAAATAATTAGAAAAGAATTATGGTGCTTGCTTTCCCACGAAAATCGTAGAATTTTATCATTATATTTTAATATTTCCCTTTTGATATCGTTGTATTGTTATCTGTTTTGGAACGGATACTGTAAATAAACCTTATTTAAATATTTCGTTGCTACTACACAGAAAAACCTTTGATTAACTTTATTTAACAGAATGCTCATAGTAAAGTACAGGAATTTAAAATACACTTCATTATATCCATTTCGACTGGTTACTTTTCACTTTAATTTTATTGTTTGTGCATTCCTACCATCAATAACATTGCAATGATTGGAATTGTATTAACCATTTGCATATATAAGTACGTGTATGTACAACTTGAGTTTCGTGTGTCCTTTTGGTCATGTTAATTCATTTATATGGAAATATTTGTTTTCTTTAGACAATGTTGAAAGTGCACTTGATTTCGATTGTAATGTAAAACTTGCTCGTATTATGTTTGGATTTATATTTAAAACAAACAATAATAAAACCTATTCATTTGTCAATGTGGTTTGAAAACAAAATAAATACTCATACTACAGTTTGGGATCACCGTTGGCGTTATGGAGATTCATCGCAATTGTATTGGTACTCACTTTTTTCAAACGACTATAAAGTTGATAAACAAACATTCTTTCTCTGTTATTATAATTTTTAGCAAGAGAAATTAAAACGAGAAGAAAATAAAATATGAAAAAATGCGGTTTAAATCAGCCCTGCAGGCAATTCAGTTAACTTTTAGTGAACTTACAGCCTATTTCTAGAACACGAATGGTATTAGACATTCGAATGTCAAATACCAAAAACACTCAAATTTGTTAGTGTTTCTCATATAAAAAGACGAATGTCAGAAACCATTCGTGTTCTAGAAACAGGCTGTTAAAACTATTTCTCAAGTAGTGGTGGTTGATACTTGGATTACTTTTATATGAAAACAACTAACTATTTTAACATTGCGATGTCCTAGGAAGAAGTCAATTGTCCGACTCTGCATTACTTTCAATTAACTTTAAAGTTAGTTACCTAGCCGTTAACTTAAAGTTAACTTTTTGTAGCTAGCTATAAACACTTCGATTTTGGTAAGTTCTGGATTACAATGTAATTAGCTTATAGTCAGCCCATAAAAGTGAATTATAAGTAAGCTTTATTTGTAGTCGACTACCAATTTGCTGGCAGGGAGGCCTGTTCCAAAGTAAAAATGTATTTGTGTTGGTGAGAAAATGAGAATTACATTGCTACACGTGTAAATAACAGTATCAGCAACTGTATGAATTTTTTTAATTAAAATTTGTATGTAATATTTCATCTAAAAATTTAATTACTTTAAGAACAATTTATATGTAAATACTACTCTGTTATAAAAAAATAAAAAGTACTTTTCATTTTTTAACAAAAAAAAATTTTTTTAAGATTTGTTTTTTTCATTAAATTTATTAATAATTTTATTAAAATAATGAAAATGTCGCTGAAAAACTTTTAAAATATATTATTAAATGTTCTACGATAAATAAGGTATTGGGCTTACAAATGCATTTATAACAAAAAATATTTGTATGCAGCGTAAATCCATCATGCATGTTAACTCGTCACTAAGGCTAAGGCACAATTGTGTATGCAATTTTTATTTTTGCCCAGGCCTGGTTTAAATCAATGTAGGTAATCCAAATCTTCATTTTCTGTACACAATTGTGCTACAGACGCATTTCATTTATTGACAGTTTTGGCTAACTATGGTTTAAATTGTATAATGTCTCCCGGTATTCCCTTGTTTCGTTGCCAACATAATTTAAATATGTATGTACATACATATATACCAGAGTGGGCAAACAAACAAAACATTTCGCAAACTTTACCTCAAAGTCATAAACTTTTCAATTTTTTTTTATCGTATTGTACATGAGCAAATTCAAAACAAAAACTTTCTAAATGGGAAAGAGCGCAAACATAACAATTCGCTTTTCGCTCTTGTGCTTGCTTTGTTATTCCGTTACATTTGTATAATTTGCTCTTTTTTCTTCTTCTTTTCTTTTTCTTCCCATTCATTGTTTTGTTTTTTTTTTGTTTTTTTCCTACTCTGCTATATACACATAAACATCTGTTAAATTTTTTAACTTTATTTAATTATTTATTTGGATTAAATTTAAAAACTTCTGCTGCTGCTGTTTTTCAGATTTATAAAAATCAATATCTACTAAGTATTGAACTAAATCAGAGACTAAATCAGAGAGCAAATATATATTTTGTATGGGCGTGGCACCAGCCAGTTGGAATTCTTGAAATTGATATAGCGAGTAGCTTCTTTCAAAGAAATACTGTAACAATTTAAAGAATACCGGTGTGGCCGACCCAAAAAAAAAAAACAATTTCATTGATTTTTATACGCATGAATTTCCTTTCATTTCGAATACTATAGGTACATATGTTTTTTTATTTATTATTAAACAACCTCTTACAAAACATATTATTTTATATATCTTTATTTCTGTGTGAAAATTGATGAGATAAACAATTTGTAATTAAACCTCGTTTAAAGGTTTCTCCTTACGATAATATACTACTATATGTAGCGCAATAAATCGGAATACATATGTACTATATACATACATACATACATACATACATACATACATACATACATACATACATACATACATACATACATACATACATACATACATACATACATACATACATACATACATACATACATACATATATATATACATATATACATACATACATACATACATACATACATACATACATATATACATACATACATACATACATTGTACATACATACATACATGCCTGTATTTGTGATATAACACAATGCTCCATTATAAAAAATTGTGATATAATGTAATGTAATATATATTTTTAATTAATTTCCATAAATTATTTTGCTACAATTCTTTTGAATGGTACGAGTATTTACAGAAAACATTTTGTTGGTATTTTTATTGAACCTGTGATTAATTATGTCGGAAATATTGTACATACAAATTAAAAGAATTCTTTTTAAAAGCCTTCTGAGTAGAGAAAATAAAGCAGAAATATATTTTATTGTTATGGTTAATATTTACATTTAATCGAAAACAATCTGATTATTATTATTATATGGAATTATAGCTTTAATAGTAAAAAGCGCAAAAAGTTAAATAAAAAGCAAAAAAATAAATAAAAAAAGTAAAATCTTACTTTCGAAAAAATATGCAAAAACATGCTTTAGGCCTGAAAATATGTTTTTTTTTGTTACTGAATTTTGGTATGTGTGTAAAAAACTCCATAAAAAAAGTTTGACTAGTCAGTTGAAAAAAATAATTTTTTCATACTTTTATATATTTTA
Organism: Metopia argyrocephala; assembly: GCA_963576795.1. Lineage (NCBI taxonomy): Eukaryota > Metazoa > Arthropoda > Insecta > Diptera > Sarcophagidae > Metopia > Metopia argyrocephala. The sequence goes on along the minus strand of OY756208.1, from coordinate 202,782,934 downwards.
ATAGCTTTTAAAATTTCTAATTTAAATTCAAATGTGTGAATAATTTAAAAATAATGATCGGAATTCTGACGCTGCCTGCATTAAATTTTATTTCGGTGGTAGGAATATAATATTTTGATATTTAATACACAAATGTAACCAAAACTAATAATTTTAAATCAATATAGCATAATTTGCTGTTGAAAATAGTCTTCAATCCGAAATAAGTTGCACTAATAAAGTAATACAAATCTGCTAATGCTCACTTATGCCCGATTAATGCTAAAATATTAACTTTTTCATTTTAGGTTTAGAGGATAGACATGTTGAGCACCATCAATATACATATGTATGTAACTGTAGAGTACGGACCCTACTTTTGTAAGAAAAAATCCTTATTGTCATGAATACGTGTATGTACACGCCACAAAGAGCTCTGATGTGACTACCATAGGTGGAGTCAACGAATTAATAAATAGAAACAAAAAAAAAAAAAAAAATAGCATGGAGTTGACCTTATTGGTAGGTTTTGTAAATATAAGGTAGTGCACGCTATATTTGCTTATAGAAGATTTATTAAAAGAAAATGCATAGTCGCCGTAGTTTAGCGATTAGTGTGCTGGCTTACTAGTCTAGAGCTTCGGGTTCAAACCCCAGCTCTGAAATATTTCAGCGATTACCTTTTAGCAGTCTTCTGGCAAAAACTGATTGCCATGAACAAGCTTATTTAATCTGTCAACATGGATACTGCGAGAGGATGGATATGTTGAGCACAATCAATATGTAACTGTAAAGTACGCACTCTACCTTTGTAAAAAAAATCTAATTCCAATCATGCCGTAACCCTGAAACAGAGTTGTAATGGCCAAATACATATATATGTATCTATGTAATATGTATTGTAATGCACTGTACATACATACATTGTTTTTTTATAAATAGCAACAACAATAATATTTTAATAACATTTCCATAGACAAATAAAATTTTTGTACATTGCCTTGTACAAGGCCTCTTAATAAGGTCAACCCGATGCCTGATATTTATCTTATATTTAATATGTATTTACACTATATAGTATGCATATACTTACCATTAAGGCCACATATCCGTGTATATTTGTATAGGCTTGTAAGAATTTAAAAAATTCACCTTTACAATGATTATCACATTCATGTGTTGTTTCATAAATTTGCATAAATTCGAAAAACATACGAAAATCATTTTCTGTAATATCTAAAGATATGTTTTTATTTTTCATATCCAATAAAGAAGAATTCTTATTTGCTCTTAAAAGAGACATCATGGCGGCTGAAGTTGGTTCTGGTGCAGTTATGATTTGTGATGTAAAAGATGTATTCACTGTTATATTATCCATTGTGGATTTGTTTTTTTCGTGCAGGAATATAGAAATATATGTTAAATCATTGCCAAGCCTGTTTGATTATTTAAAAGAAAAAATATTCTTTGCGGCTGTTGCTAAGCTGTGGCTCTGTAAAGAAAAAAAGGGTAAATGATATATTTTAGTGGAGTATTTGATTAATTATTTATTTTACTTTAATGTATTTTGTAGTATTTCTTGTAACAACAAAACGAATATATAATATTTTGAAAACTTTCAATATGTAACCATCGGGTGGAAATTTTGTTCAAAAAATCAGTATTAAAAGTCTGTTACCGGCTTACTGATTTATCCAATCAGCATATCTACAACGTTGTCAATGCGTGTATTGAATTTTCTATAAAAGGAGGTGCTAATCCAAGCTCAAAATATGCCATAATTTTTTTATGTGGGAAGGAAGAAGGTCGTTATTTCGCCTGATATGCCACTTCCAAAATTTAAATTTTTTTTTATAATTTTGATAATTTTATGTACAGAAGGTCTCTTATGATTTTAATACTTTTTCTTCTCTGTTTTGTTGTTAAGCGATTCGTATTTGTAAATGTTAGGCTTTTAACTAAATTAATGAGAGCGTTGCCGGCGCTTTTATAGTTTTAAAAATAGACTAAAAATATCTGGCTTTTTGAAAAGTATTTCTGCAATTAAAAACGCCGCTTTGGCAAAAAAAGTTACGTGTAATGTTGGTCTCTGGGCATAGTTCATTTGGGTCTTATATGATTCCCTTGTGATACCATTATACCCTTTCTCCATGTCTATGATCCTTGGCGCTTCTTCAGACAAACTTAAAATTGTACGAAGCTGTGGCTTTCATCCATATCACATTTAGACAAACCGGTTTTATTTATAAATTCTGGGCGCCCAACAATTTTTCGTCCCTGGTCCTAACATCTTCTGCAGAAGTAGTTCTGAGGTATTTTTAGCTCCGTGTGTAAGAAACTATAGGCCACTGTCTAGGCATTACTACTCATATTATAAAGTTTGTAAGATGGACTCTGACTAGATTTCGAAATAAAGTTGGGAACGATAATATCTTTAAGGTTTTAAATGAATTTATTATGATCAATACAATAATCAATAAACCACATGTACTCGAATTAAATGATCATTTCTTGTGTCAATATAAAGCTTTTAATTATGCAAATTTAATTTCTTTTATATACTGAAGGCTCGAGTTCAAGTCCCACGAAAAGTGATAAATTTTTTTAAATTAAATTTGTTGCGTCAGAAACGCTTTAATTAGATCAAAGTTCAATTCTCTAAAGAATTTAAATTTTTGCAAGGTACTCGTATGTTAAATAGTTGATGTTTCGTCATGAATATGTACAGACACAAAGAACTCTGATGAGGCTACCGTAGCTAAGGTCGAAAACATGTTCAGTTTGGCTAGTGTACTATTCCTTTACGGACATCATTTTCTCCTTTGATTATCAAAAAATTTATTGCAAAAAAATCTAAATTCTTAAAGCGTTTCTGACGAAAAAAAAAATTCTCTTAATAAAAAAAAATTAAAAACATGGTAAAAATTTTAATATTTTTTAGTGTATATATGTTCATATAAATGGAGTATAAAATCTCACTATAAAGATGGATAAATTAAATAAAATCTATATTAAATTAATCAATTTAACAAACCGTCAACCCCTTCTGTTTTTTACAAATATTTTGCTCATATGTCATTAGCAAAATTAAATTATTGTTGTCCGTCCCTTTTACTTTTTCTTCTGCCAATTTAATTACTCCAGGGACACAATTAGAATAAAATAATATCATGGTCATTAGGCTGAGGCCAGTTTAGAGCAAATAAATAAATCACATTATGTAGATATTTACCAAAAAAAAAAAACAAGTAAGTGAATAAATCAAGTTTTAAAATATAACTTAAATATATAAAACACATTAAAAGATGTTTACAAATAAAGTTTTTTTAAGGCTTTAGTACGAATATATTGTACCCTTCTCTTTTAAGAACGCCTAAAATAAAAAAAAAAAAATTAAATGTTGGAGACCATTTCTATTGAAAGAAATGTTCTTGACTTTTGTCATTTATATTTTCTTTTTTGAGCAAAAATGCTAATTAGTTTTCAAAATAAACGTAAAATATCATAAAAACTAAAAATCTTTATATTTTTGAGAAATTTTGCAATCTTGAAATCACATAAAAATCAAACAAGTGATTTTAAACCACATGATTTTGAGAACATGCCTGTATAATCAGAATCTATTACACTGTTACGCTTAAGCTGCTCTTACCTCTTTCTATTAAGACTTTCAATAGAAATGATTATTTTGCAATTTCTTGATTGCAAATTATTAATATACCGTTAAATAATTTCCTATATTGTTATACTTTTATTTTAACTGCCACGATCTTTACTATGTCATAGCTTATTTAATTCTTCTTTGTTTTTATTTCTTCATCTGCTTTTATATATAAAAATTCACATCAAATGTAATATGTTTTCGGAACGTTGGGATTGTCATTTTCAGTTCTTATTATTATTATCTGATTTATATCCAGCACAAATACAAGACACTGCGACCTATAAGATCTATTGTGTCCCTTTGAGTCTACAGTTTGTTTAGCAGACCAACTGCCTTTTTTAGGAACACCAGCAAGTCTAAAACTTTATCGGTGGATATGTCGGCCAGTGAGGCCATATGTCTCTCAAAACACATCCATCTAAATGTATCAAGAGCAGCACATTCACACAATATGTGCTGTGCTATCTCTGGTGCTTGTGAGCATAGTCTACAAACATCTTTCAGTTCTAGTTTCAATACTTTTTATTCAAGCATTTCACTATATACGTTCGATTGTATGCGCTTGTTATGCAGAAAATTATATAATTTACAGATAATACTGGAAATTTTCACGTATAAGTATACCCATTTGTAAAGTGCTTAACATGTTTCTGTTATTGTTGGTTATAATGCTTTTGGTTGTGAGTGACATTCGCTTTTCATTAAAGACATATTTAAAGTCTAAACTAATAAAACAAAAACTAAAATGTCGTTAAAAGATAATTATAGATCGCATTTATAATTTAAAACTAACTCAGATGGTATATAAAATGACCGTACCTAGTAATGCAATCTTTGGTGCTGTAGCGTAATAAAATTGTCTACCAGAGTTAGCTTGTAAAATGCTATCACGACTACTTTCAATAGTTGTAAATGTTAATTATAATTAATTTATATCTTGTTTAGAGATAGCAACCTAAGTAAGTAAATACAATTCCAACAGTAATAAATCAAAAGCAATCGTTTACTTTCAATAACCTACTGCCGACAACAAAACATTACTGATGAATGACTGACAGCCTGATTTGTAAACAAATATCCACCCATGCAAAATACATTTCCAATTTCTTTGCAAGAGCAGTACGTTAGAACTAAATTCATAAACTGTGCTGGCAATTTTGGTCATTAAATTTTGATTATTTTTTCTTTTAGCTCTACTTTTGTAAGGACCATATGTGAATAGAAGTAAATTATTTTTGGCGCATTACTGTTTAAGTACTGCTCTAGTTACCCAATAAAACTTTGTTTACTAAGTAAGACAATAAGTATTGTAATTAGAAGAAATCATTGAACTGCTTACGATTTGAATGAACAAATACTTACTTTTGTTCGCAATGTCCATTCATTATAATTTGAAAAATACCATAAAGGTACAATGTAGGGTTTGCTGTTCGGTTTTAATCGAAACGGGACTTTTCAGCAAATATTCGAAATATTTCGTTTTTATACTTTTGGTTTTTAACTTCTTATTATTTTAGTATTTTTTTTTTATTTCATTAAGGCATATATAGACATATTAAGTAATATTAGCGAATTTAAATTTATAACAATATATTACAAATAAATGTTAAAAAGCAGCATGGTATTGAGTTATTTAATTATTAGATTTAATTATTATTATAATAAGTTTCACCAACTAGGAGGAATTCCATGTTGGAAAGGTTTTTGCTATTAAAAGAATGCATTCAAAATAGTTTGTAAAAGTCATCGAACTTAAAATTACAATTATTTGAATTTTTAAATTCTTTTAAAGAATCACTACTAAGTATTAATAAAAACGACTGTAGAGGCTATTCGTAGATCAGATTTAACTATAATAACTGACGAAGGAACTTTAGACTTTCTTTATGTGAAATTAAACATTTTGGGCACAGATATAAATAGAAAACTACTTTCATCCATTACAAATGGAGTGTATCAAAGAAAAAATAAGAATATACTAGATCTCTCGAAGTACAAGTATATTTTAAATCTGTCAACAACAGCTAGTGCAAATGTTATTTATTTCGCAACAGCCTTATGAAAGCGATTATATCCTAATAACAGACGTCAAGAGATTTCCAACAGTGAAGAAGAAGAAGGCAATTCATTGCAAGAAGAACTAGAGTATGCTCTTACAAATGTCAAGCCTAAAATTGGCAGCTTTAACGTTTTGAAATGCTTTATAGATGAACTACTTAGTAACAAAATATCAATTACCCAATTCACAAAATGTTATATTGTTGTAGATTATAGTTAAGTGGCATTTAATTTTGTGAATACCTTGTCGTAAATATTGTTGTAGATGTTATCCAGTGTTATCAAATTTCTTGAATAAAAAATTTAAAAAGAAGAGGAGAAGGAAAACATTTCAAACAATTTTTAAAATACATTTGAAAAATAAAAAAAATAATTTTCAACTTTGGTGTATTGATACGACATTTCGGAAAAATTGTCGTACATGTAGTAGTAGTTTTTAACATGGAAATTACCAACAACATTATGTACAATAGTTATAGTTTGTCATAGTTTCTACCGATCTACGACAACTATAACATTTTGTGAATTGGGTAAATATATTGTTGGTTCTCAATGCAACAGAAACTATAAAACCATCATCTACTGAAATCGAACGATAGCTTCTGTACAAAGTTAGAATTTTTTTTTTAAATGACACTTCACTCAATTCTCTTCTAGTGTTTCCAAAATTTTGTTATTCACAAAATAAAATATAAATATGTATTGCTCTTAATCATGAGTCTTTTACTAAATGCTAGTTTTTTAAATATAATTATCTGAATTGATTAAAAACGAGCAGAACTTCTTATTTTTTAATTTTATTTAAAAATTTTCCATACCAGATTCAAAAACCGAAACCGAACCGAAACTGGTCAGTTTTAATGAATTTTAAACCGAGATAGCGGTTTTTCATTTCATTGGTCTTTAGAAAACTCTAGTATAAGGTAATACTTGGCAAGCAATGCACAGAAGAATTTAACACTTTGTTTTTTTCTCATTTCCTAATACAGTACAGGATAACCTGTTTTTATGCGGCCTACTTTGGTGAGTACAAAGTTTCTGGTCGCTATATGAATGTTAAACGTAATAAGCAACATTATCAGCAGTGTTTGCAAAATGAATATACTCGTATATAATTACGAAATATTTATATCGGAAATTTTCTATGGTATATGTATAATAAAGAAATTTATGTTGTTGACATACATGTGCATACTGCATTACTTTTTTACTGCATTACTTGTTTCAATATTCCATAAATTTTACTGTTTACTGAAAAGAGAAATCAGTACTCAGTAAACACACACTACTATCAGTCATTTAATGTTAACTGAATTTTTTTACACAAATCAGTAAAATTTACTAAATACTGATTTCTTTTTTCAGTAAACAGTACTTTATACTGAATACTGATTTCTCTTTTCAGTAATCAGTAAAATTTACGGAATACTAAATTCTTTTTCTACTAATCAGTAAAAAAAAGATAATACTGAAAAAGTACTGGTGCTGAAAAATGTCCGTCTATGGTTGTTGACAAAAATATGGGTTACTTTTTTATATCGACGATTATTGATATATTTTTCATCCCATATGTAATGCTTTGTTCACAGGATAATATGAACAACTTTGTTCGCTCTCTGAACCACAATTGCAAACCACACTGTTTCACACGAGAGTTTTGTAAATTGTTACCAAAATAAGAGATGATAGAGATGAAAGCAAAAGTGCGCAACAATATTCAAAATAAAACACGTTGGATTATTCCTAAAATTTTTATCGCGAATTTAATTATTTCAAAAAAGATTCTAGATATGCGAACGGCATATCAGATAGATACAACCAACGGTACAAAAAGTGATTACCTACCTCAAAATGGTAAGCGTGTTGATATCTTTTAGTGATGACATTGTGAAGAATAATGATTAAGTTTATTTTTATATGTAAAACATAAATAAAATGTTTAAAAATATCCACATGTATACATAATGTAAAGAAGTAAAAGGTTTAGAGTTATTTTTGACTTGAAACTTTTGATCGCATAAAAAAAATATTTTTTATTTATGTTGCAAAAAAAAAACCTTTTAGCGTTTTTATCCACCGCACAAAAACAGGGTTTTGGGTAATGGGTTAGTAAATTTTTTTTTTCAATAAATTTATTTTTTAGCAAAGTTTTTGCGGAGTTTAATCAGAGAAGTTAGGCCTCAACAATGATCGGTTTTGATTAAAATCATTATAAAGGTAGACAATTCAACGAAAACATTTATTTTAAGGAAAAATGGGAGAGGGTAAAACTCCCGGGGAATTTTATATAGAATTGGGCTGATTGTTGTTACTGATATTAATAAAAATAATTAAAAACAAAAATAAAGGTTTAATTTTCGGAATCAATTTGCTATCGAAAATTTATTCTAATTTTTTTACAGGCTTTTTTTATATCATTTCTGATACATTTAATTTTTAAATGTGTTGCACTTATTGGCTATAAAGACTTCGTTACGTATTTGACTGCATTAAAAATATAATTTATCAATTTTAACGTTCGCAAATTATTCTTGATAACAATTATTTCAATTAAAAAATTCTATGATTTGTAACTGTCTTATGCCAATTTAACATTTTTAAGTGTCTTTCAAAAAAAATCGCAAAATCGTGTATACACATACATTTAATTTTCAGTAGCTCAGTGGTTACATTGGGATTAAATTTGTGGTTGTGTGGTTATAATGACAAATTATAGAACTGGACTATAAAAGTTGAGTAACTGAATTGAAATATTTTATTGGCACCGGCACGATTGTTCAGCATTTCTAACAAATTAGTGTTGAACTCAAAGTAAATGGTGTGAATAATATTTTTTATATAAGAGTATATTTTTTGTTTGTTCTCTATGTTAAGCCTATTTAAGATTAATTAGTACTTGTACTTCTATAACACAAAGTTTGAATAAAAAGTACATTGTATAAAAAAAGTTTACTTATGGTTTTTAATATTAGTTGTTATATACATATGTATAGGGCATTAACTATGTGTATTATATGCATGTTATGTGTTTCTGCAATTTTTGCATAATTTACTTATGCTATAGATTCACGCATAACAAATATTTGCCCACATAAGAAAAAAATATTGTCTGTCATAAATATTGCTTTCAAGCCATGTCAGGGCAATCAATCAGCATGTACTATTTGTATAATTTGATTCAGATTTTGAAATGAAAAAAAAAAATAAAAAAATTATTATTTTTATAATTGTATTACCATGCACCTTCATATGTTTGAGAGTATATAAGTATAAAATACTGTATAACAATTTGTGTAACGATTGAATAGGTGGTATTAGACAGGCTAATACCACAAAAAAAAATCCTTTCACTGTCATTTATAATTGAGTGATATACATATGACGTTTGTTGTAAAATCAAGAATTTTGCGTAATTTAAAAAATTAAAAACAAAAATTAATAATACATAAACACTTTGTTTAACACTCTCCAAGGTTACGAAGAATACGATAAATGATCACCTTGTGAGTTATTTATTATTATTATTTCTTTATGATTTGTTTTTGTTACGAAAACAATTTTCATTTAAAAAAACTCAACGGATCATCTATGTTTGTGATTTTTAAAATAACCACCTTAAAGTAGAATTTCTTGTTGAGCCAGCGTCCATTCGTTTGCAGTGACCGCTCAACTGATGATCTGTTGGCATTGCATTCCGAGAGGTGTATGTTTCTATTCACTGGCTTAGTTGTACTTCTAAGGCTTTTCATACATACATACATACATAACTGGCCTTTACAACCCTGTGTCAGGATTACGGCCTAGCTTCTCGCAGCACTCATGTTGTGTGTGTCAATTTTTATCCATGAGTACCGGGACCTACAGTATAATGTCGACTCCGAACGACAGACTTGAGAAGCTTGTTCATGGCAATTTATTACTCTCAGAGCTTTTGCCAGAAGACTGCTAAGAGGTAGTAGCCCAAAGAAATATTTTTTTCATATTTCTTTTTTTCTTCTTAGTAAGTCAACACACTAACCGCTAGACCGAAGGCTTTTCATAGATTCCACTAAGTAAATAGGTTTGCCAGGCACCGCTTTATAAGAATGGTAATAGACGTTATCTGTTAGAACAAACTTTGGACTGTTTTCTGTCTTCTGCTCTGTTTTTAAGTTTGTTAGCGATCTGTTCTTATGTACATGTAATTATTTGTCTGTGGTATCAACTAACAGCCTTATGCATAACGAAAAGTTTACAGTTTTCTGTATTCAGTGAAATATACCAGAATTTATGATGGGAATCGATTGATGGATTTATTTTTTTTTACTTAAAACCTCAAAAAACCGCAAATTTTTTTTTACTTCATTTTTCTCCTTTGTAGGGATTTGAACCTGAGCTGCTTTGAGTTGTATGCCAGCTCGAAAACCACTATACTATTTTATTTAATAATATTCAATAATTTAGTTTAATTAATTTTTTTTAATAATTCTCAATTAAAAAAATTGTTACAACCATAGTCATTCCTGATTGTTGATTGCCAAATAGGCAATACCCTTAACTAACACCCTTACAACATACGAGTTAATTTCAACTATATTTCACTTGAAAAAAGTTGAGGAATTTCTTGATCTTGAAATTTTATTAGACAAAAAACTCTCTTTCAATCCTCATATTTCTCAAATTGTTAATAAAGCAAGAGGCGTTTTAGGATTTATCAAACGCTGGGGAAAGGAGTTCGATGATCCCTATGTTTTAAAGCAATTGTACACATCACTAGTTAGACCTATCTTGGTATACGCTTCTGTGGTCTGGGATCCTCAATATGATGTTCACGTTTCCAAAATTGAGTCAGTTCAGAAAAAGTTTCTCTTTTTTGTCTTCGAAATCTTTGATGGAGTCCGAATTTAGCTTTACCTGCATATGAAAGTCGTCTTGCACTTATTAAACTTCCAACTCTTAAAAGCAGAAGAATTTTTTTTAATGTTTCATTTATAAATAATCTCATACGCGGTAGACTTAGTTCCGAGGTATTACTTAGCAAACTAGAATTCATAGTTCCACACCGCCCGACGAGAAATTACCTTACTCTCAACCTAAAATATTTCCGCTCAAATTATGCAAACTTTGATCCACTCCGAAGAATGTGCGCAGAATTCAATTGATTACTCTTCTGACTATAGTTAATTAAGAATAAGGATTATTGATTTTTTAAATAACTATTTAAGTAATTTAATGTCATTATTTTATACTTATATGCATTGTAAATATAGCCTGTAAGAAATTATTCATTGGCTAAGAAATAGATAAATAATTAAATATCAAAAAATATAAAAAGAAAAGCTGTGAATGCCAAATACTAAATGTTAAAAACTGCAAAGAAAAAAGCTAAAGGCTAACTAAGTAAAAATGTATCAAGCTAAATATAACTACAAAAAAACTAAAACGGGCATACTGACTGCAATTATTAAATATTTCATCAATTGTTTTGGCCTTATCAAAGAGATAAGTATTTGTAATAAATTTGCATTTTAAAAGCATTTTCTATTAAATATTAATATTATTTTTAATTTATATATCAGATACCGAAACCAATAATTCATTGGAGTAACTAAACAAAAGAGAAAAAATAAAAATTGGTTGAAAATTTTTCAAATGCTACTTTATATTACTGCTGTCAAACTGTGTACATACATACGCTTGTATGTCTGTTTTTTATTTATTTATTTATCATTTCCATTTTTTTTAATGAAGCTGATTAAATGATAGTAATAAATTCTATATTGGTTGATTGCAATAAAATATTTTAACCAAAATCTTATGAAAATTATAAACCAAAAAAAAAAGCCAAATAAATATTCATGTGTTTTTTTTTATTTTTGGTTTTTTATGAAAAGAAGTTTGCTTTTCCAAAGGAAATCTAATTTATTAATATAAACATTTGTGTGTGTTTTTTTTTTAATTTTAAACTGGTTTATGTGTTTTTGGATGAAAAAAAGGATTTCCATTTGTCATCATTCTATAAAGCTTATTATGTCTGTCAAGACACACTCAAATCTGGGTATTATTTGTCTTTAAAATTAACTTATGCTGTTTGGTTTTCTAAAATTATATTTTATTTAATTTTTTTTGTTATGTATTGCATACAATTCGTTAAATTATTATCTTAAATTGATTGAGTTTTTATAATTTATTTCACTTGTTCTATATGATAGATACTACGCTGTGTTTGAATAAGGAATGCAAAACGAAAATATTTTGTTTTTAAATAACGTTCATTCATTCAAAGAATAAAATAACATATAATATTAGCTCTGTTCGGCGAATTCCCGCAGTTGCTAATTAGATAAAAAAGCGGTTTTGAAAAAATTATTTGTGTTGTCTATGTCTCTCATTTTACCGCACTTTACCTGTATTTTATTTTTCGCGCAAATTGGTAAAATTGTCTAATTATTAAACAGCTGTTTGGTATTTTTGGATAAAAAAAAATGTTTTTGTAAATAATAGATTGTATTTTTGCAAATGTATGTATAGATAATTAGATGTTAAATGAAAAAACTCACACGGCCCAGGTTCAAGTCCTAGTAAAAGTGAAAAATATGACAAAAGTTAGTTTGCGGTTTTTTCAAAATTATAATTTAAAATAAGAGTTCCCCCCTGCAAGAAGTCCATCTATAAAGAAACCGCTCCCTAACATTCCACTCTATTCCACCTTAACCACTGACAACAAAAAACGAATGATCAGGAGAAAAGCGCCATATATTGGGAAGTAGTGGAGATAACACCTAAAACCTACTTAGCGAAGGCAGTCACCACACACAATCAACATGCAACGATGAAGCAATTGCTGTTGATCATTCAAGGGTAAAGGTATAACACTATAACACTTTGAGCGATCAATTCACAGTAATTTGTTCCATTCCATATACAAAAAAAAAAATATACTGCCCTTTCAAATAAAAATTCCAACACAATGCACAGCATGAGGAGAGTTGCAAACCCCTGAGTATTGGTATTAACACAAAAAAAAAGAATGAAAACATTGCAATACCATTCACCAATGCTGTAAAAGTAGTGTATGTGGTCAGAACACATACATACACAACTCATATTGAGCACAATTTCAAAAGAATTTTAAATTGCACATATGTACTGCAATACCAAGTTATGCTATTAAAAAACTGCTATTTCTGATTTAGTATTTCCGTAAATTTTTTTTTTAAATTTTGACGATTTTAACGATTTTAACGATTTTTTATATTTTAATTTTGACGATCTTATGCACCAGCAAACTTAAGCACCAGCAACTTTCTTATCTCTTAGCATATTTGCCTTCCTCAATTTGCTTGTAGTATTAAAGCATAAACAGGAACATAATTTTGTTTTTGAATTCGTTTCGTATGTGTCTTTATTTTATCTATAGCAACAGACAGATTGATTGAAATCATTACGAATGTTTAAGTCGGAATTGGTAGATTTTTTTTCTTACATTTCGCCTGCATTTAACTGTTTGGCTACTGCTTTTGCTTTTTTTTCTAGTTAATAGCTTTTTACACTGTACTATATTTTTGTTTTTATTTTTTTCACTATTTCCAAATGCATTTTATTTATTTTATGTGCGTGTGCGTGTGTTGTTGTCTGTTTTATGTTTTGCGTAAATATTTGCTTTGACCACAAACACATAAATGCTGTTTTTAACAGCTTTAAGTATAAATAATGTTGCATGTTTTAGATTTTGCAATAGTTTACAATTCGCATTTAAAGTTAAAGTGTGTAAAATTAAAGTCATATTAGAAAGACTTACTGTAAACGTTTACTAAATATTGAAGTTTTTAGCCAAATAATATTTGAATTATGATGAAATCTGTTGTAAGTGCTGTGTGTTAAAACAAAATTAAAAAAAAAAAATTGTAAAAACAATGTGAATTTTATTAGGTTTCATTTCATTTAGAAAGGAAATCCCCAAAAAATTATGTGGAAAATGTTTAAATCTTTAGTAACTGAATTTAGTTTTTCATTTTGTTGTTGCTTTCGTTCATGAAAAATAATATTTGACTACAAAATAATTTTCTAAAACTGTAGAGTATTCTGTTTCCTTTTCTGGTCTTAAAAATATAAAAACCTTGCCATTTAAGCTGTATAAAATTTAAATAAAAATTTTACTGAATTTTTCAGCATCGTTAAGAGCATCAAAAACTTTTCTGCATAAAGATATTAAAAAGTTAACCATCATTTATTTTATTTAAATCCTTCTTTATTTAAAAATCTTTATGTGAAATAAACCATACATATATATGTATGTTATACATATATACTTACATATATAAAAATGGATTTGATGTGGATGATTAGAAAACTCAATAACTAAAAAAAAATAAAAAATAAAATATTTTTAAGTTAATTAAGAAGATTAGTTACTACACCAACGAACAAAAAAGAAAAAAAATTTAAATAATCGGTAATTTTTTTTTCATAAATTAGAAAATTTAACCCTTTAACTACAGCGCGTAAATCTTCTTTTTTTATACTCAAAAGCAAAAAAATTATTTTTTATTCTGCTATGTTTGCGAGGAAAGTGAAGTTCAGGAATAATATGTATATCCTGATACTTGTATATATACCTACATAATTGGCCAATACAACCCTGTTTCAGAGTTACGGCCTAGCTTCTAGCAGCACCCATGCCATGTGTGCCAAAATTTATCCATGAATACCGGGACCTACAGTTTAAAGTCCACTTGAGAAGATTGTTCATGGCAATCAGTTACTTTCAAAGCTGTTGCAAGAAGACTGCTAAGAGGTAGCTATCGAAGGAAATATTTTTCTCGTATTTCTTTTTTTGTTGTACATTTACGGCCGTGGGGAATGAGAAGGCTGATAAGCTTGCTAGAAACTCCTCTGCCGGAGGGCAGTTTGTAGCTTCCTACTCAGATGTCTATTGCCCTATGACTGTCATTAGAGATGGGATATCCAAGGTTTTCCTTAGGAAAGCACAATGCAGATGGAATTCCATCACTACGACACTTTGGCCTCGGTATAACCGGGACAGGACCCTAGGAATCCTGGGGATTTCTTTGTCTTTACCTATCCTGAATTATAGCGGTGTATACGGCTAACTGGCTGATCGGTAGACATTCAGAGAGGTTGGGACTGCCCTTTAATCCCCACTGCATAAGTTGAGGGAATACTTCTGAGAGTGAGACTGTAGTTCATTTCCTTAGTGATTGCCCAGGTCTGGCAGCCAAATGATTGAAGTTTTTCGGGGTGCCTTTTTTTGACAGCTTGGCTTTACTCCACTTTATAGGCAGCTCTGGTTAGCTGCAATGGTTTAAAAACGGCACCTTGTGCTAATTGTAGTTGATCACGTTTTCGATTAACTGGCCATTTGACTTACCTACCTACGGTCGTATGTATAATGAAAATTTAGCAACTCGTTAGCATATGGGACAAAAAATTTGCAAGTTTATCACCCACTATAGACTGATATTAATAAAACTTTCAATACCTCTATTTGATAATTGGGCAGAGAAAGCAAAAAATTAAATACCTTGTATGTTTGAGTAAGAATTTCCTCGTATAGGAAGGACAAACTTGGCCACTACGTACAACGAACTGCTAATTTTTTATTATGAATAAGGCTGTTAGTAAACAATTATGTGGAGAAATTTCCACAGTTTCAGTAATTTTACACTTAACTTTGTGTGACTATACGAATCAATATTAATACACTAACTGTGAGGTAAGACGGTTGGCTAACGTTGCTGTTTATATGCTAGCGTCAATTAGCATTCGGCGAACATTGTTTCCAATCAGCCAGTGTTACGTAAGTAAAGTTAGGCCAGGTTAGCGATCCTACTGCTGGAAGGAAGACTATATAAGTGGTTCAAATTACGATAGAAAAATACCAGATTCAATCTGGGAACCATTCGTACAGAGCTGGAAATTCTATAAAAGGTTTTTACCTTCTCCGTAACCAACCACCAAACCGCCGCACCATATATGAGCATCACTCCTATTAAAGATGGTAAACTGCCCTACACAGCGACAAAAAAAAAAAAAAAAATACACCAAAAAAGAACAGAAATTTACAAAAAAAAGCAGTTCAAGTAAATTCTTCAGTAGTAAAATAACAACGAACCTAGTCAACGGTGATAATTCAATTCATTATTCACTAAAATTATCATCATAAAGTTTGCTTTACAAAAAAAAAAAAAAAAACAAGAAATTTGTTAAGTAAAGGTGCTTTTACACTATTCTACAAGTCTTAAGACTTTCATTGGATTTTGTAGAAAGAAAATCTAATGGTTTTTGGTCTGACTGTCAAAAAATCAAAAGTAAAATGTTTTTATTACATTTTGCTTTTACACTATCACATTTCAAATAAAATGGAAACAACAGCTGTTTGTGTTTTTTTCTTTCTCCAAGGTTGGACATGTTGATACGGCAATATATGTTTTATTAATATTTCATAATATAAGCCATATTTAATTATATTTTACAACAAATATTTGTAATTTATTTTATGTTAAAGAGAAAGAACTTCAAATGTTAACTATATTTTGTATTTTTGTAGTTATTTAATAAAAAAAGGAATAAGAAAAATTATGGCTAAAAATTTTCAGGTTTCCAACCCTGATTTTTTCTTATATTTGCGTAAAAAAGCAACTCTGATAAAATGAAAAGTCTAATGGTTTAGAAAAATTTCTAAAAATGATGAGAGCCATACGACTGTCAAATTTCTATCCGTATTTTTTGACAATTCATTACAAATTGTTTTCACACTATTATACTTTTTCATTTTATTTGAGTTTTTGACGTGTCGTTATACTTAGTGGGATAGTGTAAAACCACCTTAAGCAGACAGCGTGTTTAAATTGAATAAAAAAAAACTTAATTATTTAATTCTATAAGAACATTCAAGTTGAAGTGAAATAAATCTCATGTTCATAATTAAATATTTACAAATAATTTTCCATATTAACTATACTTTTCATTTACATAAGAAAATTTTTTAAATTCCCTCCCTTGTTTGTTTAATTAGCTTTCGTAAATACAATTTCACTGAAGCAATTAAAAATTTTTTGTTTACAAAACAATTTCTTGTTTAGATTTTATATTAAAGTGTCCTTGACAGTTGCTTAAGCAGGAATTCATTAAGAATTAAAAGACATTTTTGAAATTTAATAAATGACATAAATTTCATTACTTTAATTACACTTTAGAAAAGGGTGGATACGTTTTATAAAAAAGGGGATAAAAAAAGACAGCAAATGATTTACATGAGCTCAAGTATCGCGTATTTAAAGACTTGATGTCTTTTTAATTAAGACGAACATGAACAAAAAGATAAGCAGGAGTGAATTAATGATATTGAAAAGAAAAGAAATGCCACGCTATCATCATACCCACCTAAGTGAGAGGTGCAACCCAACAGAAATGTAATATGAAATCTAAAAAATTTAGTAAAAGAAAAGAAAAGAAAAATAAATATAGAAAACTGTAATCTACACTTGTAATTATTTAAAAACAGTTGACATGGAGTGTCTAAAGTTGTTTATAAATAATGTGCCCACTGCGAATAAACTTTAAACTAGATAGATCTGCAGAACATGGTTTACGTTTTGTTTTAAGAAGTACTCAGAGCGGGCGGTATAGGGGCTATTTCTCCCTATACCTAACTATCGAACTGAGATACCGAAAACGGCGGTAACGCAGACATATATTCCCTAGAAATAAAACAACGTTTGACGGCTTACTAGTGCAATATATTTATGCACACTGCTGCTCTTCTGCACAAAAATTTGACAAATTAAACGATTTGTGGGATAGCTTAAAACCCTCTTTATCTGTTCTCTGGTCTTCTTGAATGCATTGTCTGCAGTAGATTAAAGAAAAACCTCTTTTAATCCATACATATATGTATTATAACTCTCTTTGTAAGTCTGTTTGTCTGTTTGCTTATCGGTCAATCACGCCTAAACGACTGAACCGATTTTGTTGGAATTGGGAACATAGATAGACTTAACTAGCTAAAGTGCAATAGGGTATGTTTTTTTTTTCAAAATTGGACCTATACAAACTAAATACTGATTTTTGTATATTTGTTTTTCTGTATACCTTGAGAGCTAAAGTTTTCGAATTGCGGAATTGAACAGGGGGCGTGGCACATCCCATTCAAAATAAATTCTAATTTTTGTATATCTTGAGAACGGTTAAAGGTAAAGTTACTCAATTCGGTTTGAATGACTTTATGGTTAAGGCAAATCATCATCCAGAAAGTGGACAAAATTGGACAAGTAGGCGTGGTATTTCTCATATAAGTTAAATATTAATTTTTGTATATCTTGAGAAAAGTAAAAGCGAATAGCGAGGTACACCGATGCTTAAAGCGAATAGCTCTGCAGATGGCCTACAACGGATATTATCCGAACAACGCCGGGTAGGTAAAGCTAGTTATTTAATAAAGTTCAAAAAAAAGCCATTATTAAATTTGTTATTGCCACCACTGAAATTCGAGTATATTTCAGCACGCCAACAACACTACACCAAGTCAAACTCTAACTTTTTCAACAACATAAAATGAAAAAAAAAAGTAAATATTTACTTTCAGTTCAGAGTAGGCTTGACAGATTAAATTTAACAAGAAGCCGGGGTACTTGTTTACTTGTTAGAAAGAAAACACAAGGGCACAAGGGTTTTGTTGATTAGGAACTGAATATTGTTTTTAAAGTTATGTGGGACACTAAATTCAAATCTGCACTTGGTGTTTTTTCAATCTACCGTTATCTCTATAATTAAGGCTTTTGTTGATTAGGAACTGAATATTGTTTTTAAAGTTATGTGGGACACTAAATTCAAATTTGCACTTGGTGTTTTTTCAATCTACCGTTATCTCTATAATTAAGGCTTTTGGGCTACGTATGTATATTGGAATAACTATAAAATGGTTTACCATATTCAATTAATAGGGAGACGAGTATCTTGATAGGAACGATATTATTTTTTTTTTTGCTACTTAAATTACAACACAATATTCCTGCGTCATCTGTGGTTCTGTTGTGTTGCAGGTTATAAATATGGAAAATAATTTTAAACACTATTTTTTGTTTTATTTTCTTTACAGGTTTTATTATTATTCGCTGTAGCTCTTTGCCAAGCTGCACCTGTGGAGGAACAGGAGGCCTCAGCTAAAACAAAACGTGGTTTACACTTGGGCTTTGGGTACCACGCTCCCTTGGTTACGCATTCATATGTAGCACCAGCTCCGGTATATCATGCTGCTCCTCTTATAGCTCATGCACCTGTTATTGCACATTCACCCCTTATTTCACATTCTATTTTACCAGCCTATCATTCCTTTCATCATTTCTAAAGGAATTACGAGTAATTTGGAGAACACAATTAATTTTTAATGAGTTTAGTAAAGTACTATTTGGCTGGAAATAGGAATGATTGGAAATTAATTATGTTTTTAGCTTGAAAATTGTTTACATTTTTATCTGTTTTGTTCTTGTTTGAGAATTCTAAATTATGGAAAAATAAAATTTTGTTTGTTTGTTGAATTATATAAAAATTGAGTTTTAATAACACAAAAAAAAAATAATATTTTCCTTTTAATAAGCTTATCGAAAAATAAACAAGTAATATAAAAGGAAAAACAAATTTCTAAAATCAATTTTAAATTAAAACAACAGAAAATATTAAATAAATAAGTAGTGTATATATTAAGACGTTTTTCTTCGAAATATTTTCTACCATATAAAATAAAATTAATTAATTAAAATATATGTATAAGTACTAGTACATATATTTATTAAAATTACTCACGATATTTCGCTACTACTCTTTTGTGCCGCTTCTTCGGGAAAATATTAATTAGGATTTTATAAAGAAACACATTAAGTTGTAGTAATTTCAATAAATATGTACATATAAGTACATATAAATACAATAAATAAAGAATGTCAAATTTTCTTTTATTAATTTTTAATTACATATGTTCATACATACATACATAACTGGCCTTTACAACCCTGTGTCAGGATTACGGCCTAGCTTCTTGCAGCACTCATGTTGTGTGTGTCAATTTTTATCCATGAGTACCGGGACCTAGAGTTTAATGTCGACTCCGAACGACAGACTTGAGAAGCTTGTTCATGGCAATTAATTACTCTCAGAGCTTTTGCCAGAAGACTGGTGAGAGGTAGTCGCCGAAAGGAATAATTTTTTCATATTTCTATTTTCAAGATGTCAGAGCTGAGATTTGAACCCGGCACTATCGTCGTAGTAAGCCAACACAAATTAAGCAAATAAAAATCTAATAATATTCGAATTTATAACTTAAGTAAAAAAAGAATTTATAGTGTTTGTGGTGAATTATTTAGCAAGAGAAAAAGATTTTGTTTTGTGATGGATAAAGTGGATAAAAATCATTTGTAACAGTTATACAGTAAATTTATTTAATACTACTACCTTATATATTTTTTAAATTTAAATTTTTTCATTTTTGCCACCAATATTTCTTATTTTCTAATAAGTTTACTTCTCATTTGCTTTTTCTTATTCACTTTACTATACTAATTTTTTAATACATAGTATGCCAAGCAATATTGCATGACTCTTGTATAAATTTTGTATGATGTGGCAACCTTTTTTAATGTGTTTCGGACCAAGTTTAAAATTAATTTAAATCAAGCAGCACTTCGCTCTCTGGCAGAAACGTCAAACTACATATAAAAAAATTTGGTCCGAACCAAAAATGTTTCAGAAACTCATGGGTGAATCCGCCAATATAGGCTTCCAGCATTATTTATAGAATATACACCAATACCCCGATTTGCGTCGCTCCAGTTTGCGTCGCTTCGAAGTTGCGTCTTTTTTTAAGTTTCTGGGATTTCAATGTTGCGTCGTTTTCGTTTCAGTTTGCGTCGCATGGCTTCGAAGTTGCGTAGTAAATGCTTCGATTTGCGTGGTTGAAATGAAAATATTTTACAAAGTCAAAGCAAAAAAAGGGGATTTCCCGTTTAGTAGAAAGCAAATTTGCAGGTGTGCGTTGTTTACATGTTAAGCGTAGCTATTAGTTTCGAATTATATCAGTGGTCTTCACAATTGTTATATTTTTATTTTAATAAAATCTGTTATTCAAAAAATAATAAGAAAATATATTGATTTAAAAACCCTTTTTCTAAGCTAAAATGTTTTAAACCTGTATTGACTAAACGAAAATCAAATATGTAAACAATTGAAAATTCTGCTTCAGTTTGCGTCGTTTCGGTTTGCGTCTCATTTTTTCAGTCCCAATTAGCGACGCAAACCGGGGTATTGGTGTATACGAGTATAAGAGAAGTTTTTGTTAAACGTATACAGAACCCTCTAGATGTGAAATATTTTAATATAAAAGGAAGAGAATGCATTTTAAGGACTAAGTATTGTAGAGTAGTAAGTATTGTTTAAACAGTCATATACTCGCAGTAAAGTTCGGAAATACAGCTTGTAAAATTGAACAAACCACTAAATTATATAAATGTACAACAATAAAGCGGACTCTTTAGGAGACTTTGAAATAAAGTGTTATATTTACGAGAATTATATTTGTAATCATAAAGCCAGATATAAATATATCGTCGCAAGAATTAAAGAACGCTGTAACTGACAAAACATTAATTGTTCACCAGAGCCAAAAAACCTGTATAAAAGTAGAACAAATACACTGGTATTTTTCATTTCGCAGACGGCGTAAGTGAATTTATTTTCATCGTAGAAATCTAGGACCTGGACCAATCGACGAGTTTTTTTTTTTTGATAAAAATGACGCAAAAAACGTATTTTCGATTCTTAATTCTTGCGACGATATGAATGCCTGTTTGTTGGTTGATACAAAAATCAGGGTTTTTTCTACAGGTTCAAAAAAAATTTTAAATCCTATTAAAACAAAAAAATATATTTTTAATATGAACGTAACAGGTTTTATTCATATGGGCGCCGGGTTCAAATCTCAAGTCTGACATCTTGAAAAAAATAAATATGAAAAAAATATTTCTTTCGGAGACTACCTTTCTGCAGTCTTCTGGCAAAAGCTCTGGAAGTAATTGATTTCCATGGAAAAGCTTCTCAAATCTGTCGTTCAGAGTCGACTTTCAACTGTAGGTCCCGGTACTCAAGGATAAAAATTACAACCACACAACATGAGTGCTGCGAAAGCCAGGCCGTAACCCTGACACAGGGTTGTAATGGCCGAATTTGTATGTATGTGTGTTAGAGAGCATCTGTCTTATTATTTTTTAAAAATTTTCTTTTGCTTAGTTTTAGCAGCCCGTGTAAACAGTGACTAATGAGCTCCTAAATAAAAAACCGGTTTTTGCCAAAGAAAAATTGTTTGTATTGAAAAAATATAAAAAATTATTCAAAAGTTGCGTAAATTGTGAAGAGAAAAAAAGGTAGCATATCGTTAACGAATATTTAGAATATTATAAGTTGTAATTCTGATTCATCCAAATAAACAATAAACTATTCAAAATAATTAAATTCAGGCAAAAAGGAATTTGGAAAACCTAATGTGGTTATATTGTTTTTTCGAAAAAAAAAAAAACATAAGAAATTGATGCATACTCGCATATGTATGAAATTTCCAAAATTGCACCAGGGCGTATGAGCTATATTTGCTTTGTTTTGAAATAAATATAAAGAATACGCCCTCTTATTTTTTATGTTAACATCTGCGGAATTTTGTCAAAAAAACCAATTTATGACATTTAATTTGATAGATCTTTTAACTGATTTTTACGCATGCAATATTGTATATTTCAGTCAAACATTTACACTCGATTGGGGCACTTTGAATAGGTGAAAATAGGATTTTTAAATATTTGACTTTTGGGTCAAAGTAAGGAACATCAGTATTCATTTCAGAGGTATGAATCCTTGGGAAAACTTCCTTATTGTGATCCCTAGAATACAATTTACCTTGTCACTTGGATGATTTTCTAGCGTATACAAAGAAAATACTGCAATGGCTTGAACCACATGATCTTGGTAGCCATAAATTGGAATTGAAAAGTAATATGGTTTTATTTAAACAAAATTACTAATACTTATGTTTTGTTTTAAATTTAATTTATAACGCAACTTTTCAACTTTGTTTTAATTTAATTATATTATAAATCTTCTCTTAACGATGCCACTGAAACGCCAAGCGCATTATTAAAATGAAAATATTTATAATTTTTATAAAAGCTTAATTTTATTAAAAATTATTTCTTTAAATGAAAAGAAACCGTATAAGAAGCATAAATAAATTGGTTTATAATTATTATTGCCACTTATTTAAGAATTCTAATGGTGGTAGGTGGGTGTTACAGAAACATACTATGGCAATGGCACCACATACGCATGCTGAAAGTATTATTTTACTATTTTTGTTATAAAGATTTTAACAGCTGATAATTAAAAATCTTTTAAAAGAATAGAAGAAACTGCAAAACACTTAAATAGTTTTAATGAGCACATTGCGTTCATGTTATTAAGCGTAAAAATAAAATAGAAGTGATTAGAAAATAAAGTGTTTCTGTTTTTAACTTTATTCAACAAAAATACTTGAGTTATAAAGTTCACAAGCATGTGTATTTGTTCTAAAAATTGTACAGATTGTCACGTTGATGTATGTTAAGTTCTTGCATACAAATTTCTTTCAAAGCATTCCAGTACTGAAAGTTGTAGTAGTTCATCGCCACAAACGCTGGAAATATGCAATCTTCGTCTACAGTACTGTGACTCCTAACCAGATAATCATTATTATTTTAAAATTTTTTCTTTAGTATTCTTTTCGAAATTGCTACTATTAATTAATTTAAGTTTTTAAATATTAAGTGTGTATATGAGTACATATCATAATCTTTTTATAAAATAAAATATTTGTATACAAATGTGTACTTATTATTTCTGTCATGTGTGTTGATTCGCAAAATTATCAATAAACTCATCTTACTTCTATACGTATATTAAAATAAAATTACTCGACATTAAAAATACATTTATTAAATAATTTTTAGAAGATTGTCGTATTTTAAAACTAAATTGAAAGAAAATCTCTTCATGTGTCATTTATTTCCATAAAAAACAATTTAAAAAAAGGTTACAGAAAACTTAAGAAGAAATATGTAAGAGTATTAGATTACAGTAACAATGAAAACAAAAGAAATAAACAAAAGTCACGAATACATGCATATATGTAAGCACCTTATGAACAAATAAGTTTGATTAAATGATCAATTACTTTACAAGAATAAATACGTATAAAAAGGCGGTTTAATAATTCAATGAGTTTTTGTAGCACCAGAGTCTTAGCATTCAGTTAACTGGTGCTTTCGATAACTGTTCATTTACCAATTCTATTAATATCTTTTTAAAAATTCTATTCGATGGCAGTTGTTATATTTATCGTTTGTGAATATTAATCTGTCAAACGACAATACTGAGGATTAACGCTGAAATAAGGAATTTTTGACAATAAGACTGTAATACATTTTAGATATAAAACTTTAAAAATATTTTAAAGTATTTCACAATATTCATATTAGGGCTTTTTCAGAACTTTTCTTCGGCTTTATTTATTAGCAAAGGATGCAGAAAAGGCAGAAGAGTTAAAAAATATTCTGCTTTACTCTATTCCTTTCTATTTCTCTTGGTCAAATGACAAAATAAAGAAGATAGGAAAGTCGGTGGCTGATTTGTACTGCTAATATTTAAATATCCTGCTATATGAAGCATTTGCACTGGAATATAAATTGATGGCTTCTCTCTCTTGTCTACAAGAGAGAAAATAATAAAAAAATTACATTTTTATCAACTTTATCAACATTGAGAAAATTTATTGACTCATTAAAGGTATCTTTTAAAGGAACTAAATTATATACAATATTTGTTGTGTTGGCAAAGTAAAATTATATTAAATTACTTTAGAATTGCACGTGATTTAATGTCAAGAACAAAAAAAAAAAAGAAAAAAACTGTTTTGTAAAGTTTTAAAATAATAAAATACACTCTGTATTTCCATAATAAGGTAAAGACTATGAATTCACTTAATTGCTGAAAGTTGAGAATTTAATTAATTTATTAATTTACAAAAGGAAACTATGTTGACGGACTGGCCATACTTTTTTTAGTGTAGTCGCCGTAGTCAAGTGGTTAGCATGTTGGCTTACTAGACAAGAGCTCCGGATTCAAACCCCAACTGTGATATTTCAAAAGAAGAAATATTAAAAAAAATATTTCTTTTGGCGACTACCTCTTAGCAGTCTTCTAGCAAAAGCTCTGAGAGTAACTGATTGCCATGAACAAGCTTCTCAAGTCTGTCGTTGGGAGTAGACATTAAACTGTAGGTCCCGGTACTCATGGATAAAAATTAACACACACAACAGGAGTGCTGCGGGAAGCTAGGCCGTAACCCTGACACAGGGTTGTAATGGCCAATTATGTATGTACGATATGTATGTAAGAGAGCTTCTCTTTTTTATTATTTAAACATTTTCTTTTGCTTAGTTTTACAGCGAAAATAAAATACCAGTTTTACTTAGCTGCTCGTTAGCACAGAGTTTATGCATACAATTTTTTACAAAAACCAACTCTAAAAAAACAATGACAAGTTGTTTAGTTTTAAAAGCAACCATGATTTTGATATTTGTCCATGAAATAAATTTATAAAATAGTTTGTATTGAAAAAATATAAAAAATTATTCAAAAGTTGAGTAAATTGTGAAAAGAAAAAAATGGTTCGCATATTGTAAACGAATGATTAGAATATATTCTAAATTGTAATTTTGATTTATCTAAATAAGATGACAGTCACAAAAATGCAATGATGGCCAGAAAACGAGTGTGTGATACAATGTGTTGTGTTTGACACTACTACGACTAACTCACTACAAGTATATAGAAAAAATAAAATAATTCAAATACATATATGATTTCTATAAAAGTGCGAGATAAATAGTTGATGTTTGTCATGTATTGTATGTGTACAGAACACAAAAACTGTAATGAGACTATAGTCTTACATCGGCTTGTGTACGATGCCCTCACGGACGTAATTTTCTCCTTTGATTATCAAAAATCAATTTAAATTCTTATTAGAAAATTTTTGACATAATTAAAGTGTTTCTGAAGAAACAAAATTAATTAAAAAAAATTGACCACTCTTACTGGGATTCGAACTTGTATTTCTAGACTATATACTGTAAGCAAGAGTTTAGCAGCTCATTGGCAGAAAATTTCTTAAGAATCATCTATTTTAAAGAAAACTCTTTTACTACCTATGGAAGAGTATGTATGCACATAGATATTAATAAAATAATACATATTTCTTCCCTGTACGAAGTCGCTTGTACTTAAAGTTATTAAAAAATTAGTCAAAGGTTCAATAAAATATCACTCTTAATTATCTTTTTTATTCTTTTAAGATGAATCGCATCCAAGTTAATCCGAGAAAATTTACTATTTTGATTATTTCTTGCCCTCTGTTTTCAAAGTACGAGTATACATATATTTATTAAGCTGGAAGTACAAAAAGAATTTATAAAGCAGCCTTCATTTCATATTCTCTATTTGAAAATAACAAAAAAAAAATATTTAAATACCCCTGAGTGTTGTTGCTAAACCAATACTTTTGCAAAGTTTACTAATGTTCTTAAGAAAGCACCTAAACGATTACAAAATTGTAAACACGGGGGAGTAGAATGGTGGAGTGGTAGGTAATGAATGAATGGAAAATGTTTTTGACATTATAAATCAACATAAATGAAATCAATAAAATTAAAGTGTATCCTCTGATGAGAGCCTAAGTGTAATATGGCAATCTGTAAAAGACAAGAATTACGTGCTAGCATAATAGAAGACACTGCCATCAAACAGCCCAACTAACAACGTGCTATTCATGCTTTTCAACAATTTCGTATTACTGTCATGTACTAGTTTACCTAAGAAAATAATGTCAAAAACAATTTTTCTTTATCAACAGCAGCTGCTAATACTGTTATTTGTCTAAATGTGACATTAAGGAACACAACTGCCAACCACCATCATTAAGAAGGAGAAGATGCATTCTGTGTTCTGTTAGTTCGTTCATTTATTTATTGTTTTACTGCTGCACTTTAAGTTGTTGCATTTTAATTCATTGCAGCTTTCGTGCTACACAAAATTAATTTCCTTTCACGAGTATTTCATGAGGTAAAACAAAATTAACAAAAAAGAAGAATAAAAACGGCAGTTCAAAATTGTCGTGAGGCAATGAAGAATTAAAGCTTTTGTCATTATTAACTATGTAAAAAGCAATAAAAATTTAAATATTCCAAGAAGTGTGGAGTTTTTTAATTGAAACATAGTGTTTAGGATTAAATCCTAGTTAATCTTATAAATTATTTTTATTAATAAACAAAATGTATTGATTGATGAAAAAATATGCACTGGTAACCATTTTGCTGGTGCTCAATCAGCTCTTCCGTAGGCTCATTTACAATACAAAAATCTAAGACACACAAATATCAAAGTCCAAATGCATAGAACAACCAATTTCAATTTTCCAAATAATAAAAATAATATTCTTTTCTTTACTGTATCCAATCAGTTTTTGATAATAGTGAAATGTATTAAATGAACTGGAGAAAATTCAAATATTAACTGTGGTTTGTGTAGTATCTAAAGTCTCATCATTTTTATTCTATAATAAAGTTGTGATTTTAGGTAGAATATATTTCTAAAATATGTGTGAATACGGTTTTTGCGTACTGTAGTTTGATGTTGAATTTCATGTGTGTGTTAATTATTTTAAGTTTTTATTATTGGGGTTTTTTACGAAGTTCATAAATTAAACAAATCCAAAAAAAAATTTGAATCCACAGGCACAGTACAAAATGTTCCCGAGCCAGTGAGACAAAGAAATGCCCGTAGTGTCGAGAATATTGCTGCCGCTGAGGCTTCAGTTGAAGAAAGCCCAAACGTGTCTCTCACACGAAAAGATCTTGGCCTATATCCTTACAAGATCAAATTGACGCAAGAACTGAAGCCGCTTGACCACCAGAAGCATTGTATGTTCGTGAATTGGACTGAGCAACAATTTAAAAATGATTCGGATTTTGAATTGAAAAAATATCTTTAGCGATGAGGCTCATTCTGGCTGAATGGCTTTGTCAATTAACAAAATATACGTTCTTGGTCAGGCAGCAATCCACATGTACTCCATGAGTCATCATTGCATCCCGAAAAAATTACGGTTTGCAGAGCTAGCAAGACCATAGGAAGGTAAGAAAAAAATATATTTTTTTATAAATGTCTGCTATTAAAACGTTGTTCGTGAAAGAGAAATTTCCACTTTTCTCTGAGAGAAGATATTCTTCGTTATGAACTATACATACATACATACTTACATAACTGACCTTTACAACCCTGTGTCAGGATTACGGCCTAGCTTCTCGCAGCACTCATGTTGTGTGTGTAAATTTTTATCCATGAGTACCGGGACCTACAGTTTAAAGTCGCCTCCGAGTGTCTTGAGAAGCTTGTTCATGGCAATTAATTACTCCCATAGCTTTTGCCAGAAGACCGCTGAGAGGTAGTCGCCGAAAGAAATATTTTTTTCATATTTCTTTTTTTTTTTAATATGTCGGAGGTGTGTGTCGAACCCAGGGCGCATGTCTTAGTAAGCCAACACACTAACCACTAGACCACGGCGACTACAATATACTACTGCCATAAATATAAGTATGTATCTCTTAGATGACATATACAAATACATATATAAAAAAAATCTTATTTTATTTTCTGAATCATCTGTGTAAAGTTCAAAGAAACGCATACTTAATTTCAGTCAGCATACCTCCTACCCTTTTAGTGGGTGTTGTGTGTAAGCGTGGTGTGTTGGCGAGGTCCAATTAGCTAATTATTTATATGCAATGGTCCTTATATGTGTCGAAATTGAAAACTTTGACGTGATTATTTTAATTTAGATCACAAAAAAACCGATTTGAAACAATAGCGGTGATGGAAATATTATAGAAAAATATAACTGATGAATTTCTTCCTTCTCTTTCAAATTATTCTGCTCAGCCTAGCCACACTCAGAAATAAAAATTTTTTTATAAAAATTATTTTTTTTGTAGTTATATTTCTTTCATACTTCATAACAGGCTGATTCATAATATCTAATTGTTTATAATACATATTTTGTTATGCTGCTGCAAAATCATTGTAGTCGAAAATTTTATGCAGTGCCACAGAGAAACAAAAATCGAAAACCTATACGACTGTAGTTAAAAAACATGTTCGAAAACAATAAACAACAGGGGGTTACTTTGTGTTTTGATTCGAATCGAAAATGCTTTCGAAAGAAATTTCCCATTGCAAAAATCAATAATAATGAATATAAAAATTGTTCAAAAAGCCGTAAATTTTTACGAATTCGTAAGATTTTCGATTCGAATCGAAACACAAAGTAATCCCCCAGTAATGCCGATATTTTTCTAATATACATTCTCGATAAGATATTTAGCACCAATTAAATTTCTTTTGAATATTTTATCGACAGCGGAAGTTTTGCTACCATCGGAAATCGGCTTAAAATCATCGTCAAAAATTCTTTTCTACGCAAAATATTAAATACGTTGCTAAATTAAAATAAGAATGAAAAGCCCAGAGAAAAAATAAACAAAGATTAATAAATTATATTTTGATTTTTATTGTATTTTATTAGGAAAATCTTAAATTAATATTTTAATAAATTTTGTTTTCTCTTTAAGCTTTTTTCTTTTAGTAGTCAAAGCCAATACTGTGTACTTAAATTAAATACTTAATTTCTAATAATAAAAAAAAAATCATAAAATAAATAAACAACCCAACTACTATAGTTTTTGCTATGACACCATAGTGCACAATATTGCATCTGTTAATATTCTTTATTTTAATCTGAAAAACTATCACTCCAGTAGGTAGTCTGTAGAGGAGCTACAGCTTTAAATAGATCAGTGCCTACAGTAAAAGAATGTGTTTCAGATTTACGGGGTTTACTTATTTCCAAGGCAGGACAACCAGCTTGCTTGTGGCGTTCAAGACGGCCTGCAGAGGCAAAATTTCGACCGCATTTTTTACACGCCAGCCAAACTTCTTTTGGTCTATGTACTTCGGCTATATGGCGTTTTAAATCTGAGCTGGTACCAAAACGTTTTGAGCACTGGACACATTTTCGGACACTTTTTTTTTCTTCCCTATGCTTTTCCAGATGTGTACGGTAAGCGCCTTTAATTTTGAATTTTTTACCACAAACTTCACATGAAATAGGATCTCCTTTGCTGTAAATATGCTGTCTTTTGTGCATAACCAGTGATTGTTTGCGTGTAAATATTTGATCACATTCATCGCATGCAAAATTCTCAGGGGAGGAATTATCGGAACGTTTGCGCTTATGTTTAATAGGATCACCATCATCTTCATCTTCATCAGATGATTGATTATCGGAGCGGCTTCTATTTTTTATTCGTTTACCATCTGTGGGTGTAATTACCGCTGATTTGCGTCTTTTGCGGCCGCGTGACTTTTTCTTTTTGCTATCACTTTCGGAGGATTCAGACTCTTCACTGGGCGTGGCACTTGCTATATCAGATACCTTAAATTCTTCATCATTGGCTGGTTCTTCATCAGTAGGTGGGTCGGAATCTAGAGGTGCATCAATAACCACATAACCGGCTGGCCTTCGTATTTTATTTTTATGTCTTGATAGTTTTTTTCTCAATTCTTTTTCTGTGGTTTCGCATTGATTTTTTAACTGTAGAGCTATAACCACATTATCGTAGCAGGTATTACAAATATATTGTGGTAGAAAATCTTTTATGGCTATGAATACCGACGGGCATATTGTCATTAACATATCGGCAACAGTTTGATTTTCGACTTTTTTAAAAATACTGACGAGGTTCTCTTTTGTGCAGCAAACTCGACATTGATTTTCATCAACCTCCTCTTCTTTACGCTTGGCTGCACGGCTTGAACTGGTGGGTTCTTCAGATTCACTACCAATTTCTTCTACGTCAGCCTCACTTTCATTACGGTCTTCGTTGTTTGTCTCTTCGTTTTTATTCGTTGCATCCTCTGTATTGGTTTCTTCTTTTTCTTCAGTAACCTTTTCAGCTTCGGCTAATTTTCCTTTAGGTATTGTATCTTCTGGCACTATGACTTCATCGGGTATAATTTCTTCTTCCTCTATTTCTTCATCTTCTTCATCATCTTCAGCATCTGCTACTTCGTCTTCTTCGACTTCCTCTATCTCCTCTTCGTCGTCCTCTTCTACCCCTACTTCAGCATTTTCTGCAGTTTCAACTACATCTCGTTCTGTATGCTCTTCACGCTCCCCTGGTTTTTCTCCATTACTTTCAATATCTTTCTCAAGGTTTGTTTTTTCAGGTGGTTCGTTTTCTGATGGCATAGTGTCAAGTTTTGTAGTGCCACTTTCTTCTTGCAGCAGATTATGAAAATCCATTTTAGTAGACTTTTGTTCTGATTCATGAACCATTGTTGGAATTAGTTCAGTTGGTTTGTCCATCGAAGTATAATGCAGAATGTTTGAAGTTTCCGTTAATTTCACATTTAAATCTCCAAGAACTGCGCTCTGTAAAGAAGAATATAGTAGACAAATTATAGATTAAAAACCTTAATAAACTGTTTCTGATTTCCGAATGTTCTGGGAAAAATAAATCTATTGAATGTCTACCTCTTAGGCGTGTAATAAAGCTATCGAGATAAAAATGAGGTTCATCGCTTAGTAAAAATATTGCTCAATCATGAAAACACTTGTCTTTTAATTTTTAAACCTAAACTCTTAGTTATCAAAATGTTCTTTTTTATGGTCGCCATCTACTTACTATAAAAATAATGGCAAATTCAAACTCACATTTATTTCAGGACACCTTTTTGAACAATCTCTTTAAAAAAAACTGACAGAGAAATTTTGTTTACAGATGAAAACGTTTTTACTGCTCGTTCAACAAGCGTTCTCCTTCCGTAATGGTATGGAGAGGTAATAAAACTTAATTTTTAGAAAGAAAGTTCTCCCAGTGAGGCTTGATATAGTATTATACCAATTTAACATTTGGGAGAAAGTTGTCAAGCCATGCAGCAACTAATGTTGGATCTTTCAATATTACTCTGCACTAGCACATAATAAATTAAAACAGCACACAAATAAGGTAAACAAATACTATCTAAACTTACTTAACTGAAGATACATCTGCCGATCCCAGTTTTATAGATCATGGTCTAAACTAAACGTTAAAATTTATAATCCTTAAAAGGTGCGCTTATTCTAACAGTAGAACATTTTCTTATGGAGGTGGTGCGTACAGTAAGTAATAGATGAATGGACTACAAAACTACATAACATGACATATTATATTTCTATTAAACTTCATCTTTAGTTTTACTATTTTACTACACTCCCTCTCTCTCTCTTTTTTCTCTCTCTCTCTCTCTATTTTAAATTAAAAAATGTGAGAAACTAAGCTATTTAAGAATTCTAGCAACATTTCTTATTTTAGTTTTACCCGGTTAATATTAAAATATTTTTTCAAAACTTACCTCTGAGTAAAAATTATCCAAACAGCTGACATTTGTGGGGTTATTATTTACAGTTGCAACTGATGCTGTCATTACTGGAGGCTGATGATCTACATTAAGTGAAGTTGTATAACCGATGTGCTCTTGTTGTAACTGATGATGATGGTGATGTTGATGCTGCTCATGTTGCAGCAAATCTTCTTCACCATTGACAACCGGCAATAACAATTGTTCACCGATATTTAAACCAATACCGATGGTGTTAGATAAATTAAATTCACCATCCATGATTAAAACAATTTATGGATATTCTTTTTAGAATTATTTAAAAATGTTTGTCGGTATCAGGCTACTGTATAAAATAATTTAGATTAAAACACAAATTAAAAGTTTCTAAAAATTTTGTATTATTTTCGAAATATAAGTCCTGAATACAATTTTTTAAATTGTAAAAATAATTAAGTCTTCTGTTTTAAAATTGTTGTTCATTTGACAGAGTTTACAAGACTCAAAATAGTGCATTTAAATATGTCCAGAAACACAGGACTAAAGAATTGCATGTAAAAGTGTGAGTTTATAGGACATTCTCGTTGCCATAAATTCATACTTTCATATGAAATTCTATCAACGTGTGTTCCTGTTCTAACACCTTTTATAATAAAGTTTCCAGAAAAGAATTTTTTACTGTTTTATTGGAATATCGTACTTTTTAGAAGCAACTTTTGTTGACAAATCTTCAATAACTATTTCTTTAGGCTTAAAACTCATTTCCTTAATAAAAAAATATAAACCTTCCAATAGGTATAACACATTCGCATTATAGAAATCATATTTTGCACCACTGTTTACCGCTGGGTTGTTTTAAATATGCAAATTGTTATTGCTATTTCAAAAGAATATTTTAGGTTTTTGTTAGCGATGTAAGGTTCTTACAGTTTATAAATATGGTGTTGTGTCTACTTTTTGACTCGAATGCCGTATGAAAACAAATATGTATATATAGACCAAGATAGAAAATTGTGATTTTATTATTTGCCATTTTTTCGAAAACTAGCAGTCAATCAATCAATTTTCCAGGAGGTGTATTTAAAACCTCCCTAAAGGCCTCAATCGTCTTTAGTTGTCTGTGATATAGTAAAGAAGCAAAACAGAAACAGCTGATTCGGAACGTAATAGAATGTAAAGACTAATTCTACCTTAAGTCACCAGCAAATGCCTTTATTTATTTTTGTACTGCATCAATCATGCGATAATTCTAGAACTACATCTTATATGTGACTCTGTATATTGAAAAGAGAAAATTTGCATTTGTATAATCACATGACTAGTGTCCCATTACACGTTTAAGACACTCTATATAGATTTCTATTTCAGTTGACTATACGATTTGATTCTTCATAATAAAATATAAATGGCATATTTGGCGTTAATATGCGTTAAATACAGTAATAAAACCACTAAGTTGATAACACTGATATGCCTACACTTATAGATATATGCACATATGTATGTATGCATTTCTGGGCTCTCTTTTGTTTTGTTTTTAATTTTTTGTTCTTTGCTATTATTGGTGTATACGATACATGTATATATGCATATATGTACAAACATACATTTATATGTATATACTTATACTTGCATATATTGTAAAAATCGCACATTTAAATGCACTATGAAACGGTGTCTCGTATTTTGTAGATACAAACAAATGTTATTGTGTTTCAAAGATACATTTTATGGTTTAATGGTGGTTGTTGTTAATTTTTATTTTACTTTTTAATTGTATTTTTTTTATAATAGCGTATTTAATTTATAGAAATTGTTCATTTAATTTGTAGTACATATGTATTTCACTTATATTGTATTGTATTTGTTTGCAATTATTTGTTTCTATTTTTCAATTTTTTCTGATTAGAAAATTGTTTCCAATACTTTTTTTTGTCGTTAGCAGCGTCTGTCTTTATTATCTCAGTAGGTGTTTTTATCGTTTTTTACTGTTTCAACAAGACAATTTTCCAAATAAATTTGATTAAAATTCTTGAATTTACTTTTTCAAGTTGTTTCATCATTATTATTTTGTTTATAATAATCTCACTTTATTTACACATTTGCTATTTTTGCAAAAAACTTTTTTTTACAACAATTTTCTGTACACCTTCTTTTGTTCATTTACCACCAATAATATACGAGATAAAGTAAACCTGAGAGACTTGACATTAATGACGTCTACTATTGTGAATGGCCATTTGTGCTCTGCGCTGGATTCGATTTAGTTATTATCTATGTATGTACTCGTATATAATGAAAAGAGATAGTCAACTGAATATGGTTTAAAATGCTTATGGGTTTCATGAGCAAGAAAGAGATGAATGAGAGTAGTATTGCTGTATAACAAACAGCGGTTGATTTGAATTTCTCTATCCATTAGAAAATATATAAACAATCCACTAAATATTCTTATAAGCATTTAATTAAATTGGTTTGATTTTTCTTCAAGTTTAAAACAAAAATACGTTACTGTTAACGAAAGAAAGAAATTGTTTATTGATAATAAAATCAGTAGCATTATTAAGTAGAAATAAAATTGCTGTATTTGACCATGACGACAAATTATTAGAACATTATTAAAGACAACCGCTAATTAAAAATTAATTTGAAATATACTTATAAAAAGTTGTAATATTTATTTGTTTCGGTTCTTTCATTAACCGCTTTATTTCTTAAAATTTTTCTAGAATTAGTAAAAAAATAACAAAGTTTTTGCATTAAAGAAAAATATACATCATATGTATGTATGTATGTATACATCTATGGTAATAAATAATAATGGCTTAAGTTGACATACATAGGTGTATTAAGAAGCCAAAGAGAAAATACAATTCTGATTCATCCAAATAAGATGACAATTAGCAAAAAATGCAATGATGGTGAGAAAAGCAGAGTATGATAGAATGTATTATGTTTGTCTGACTGATTACAAGTATGAGTATATGTACAGAAAAAATATAATTTCAATATATGATTTCTACAAAAGATGGCTTAATCATCAACTATGCTTGTCATGAATATGTATAGAACACAAAGAACTCTGATGAGACTACCGTAGCTGGGGTCAAAAACATGTTCAGTTAGGCTTGTGTACAAGAGGGCAGAGAAAATGTGTATTAGAACTTTCAGACATTTTGTATGTAAATTTGGCTCTGATAGAGCTATAATTGTGCGATTCACTGAAGCAATCAAACACAAACAAATGTATATACAGAGAAACCTGTTTTTATGCGGTAGATAGGGACCGCATAAGATTAATTATCTTTTGTAATTAATCCCAGTAATTTCTACTAAAAAGTATATACGATTATATAAAATTATAAATTTCATTAAATATACAATATATTCGATTCATATTGTTATATACGAGTAGGAATTTAAATATAATTACATTTGCCTAACCAATCAAGACTTTGTTAAGCACCTGTGTTTTATTTAAAATCCCAGGGCAATTTCTGGCTTGGCCGTTTGCCTTCTCAACACTACGAAAGAATTCCAGCCAAGCAAAATATCAAAAGCTGCTTTTGTACAGATTCAATGCTATTAATATGAACGGTATCACAGGGGTCCCATAGAATAGAGCTATACTCAAGTATTGGGCGAACTAAGGAAGTATAAAATTGTTTTGTAATATAGGGATCTGAAAACTCCTTGGACCAGCGTTTTATAAAGCCAAGAACACCTGTAGCCTTATTAACGATTAATGATATGTGATCACGAAAATTAAATTTTTGATCTAACAAGATCCCAAGATCAATAATGTTGTTCACTTCTTTAAGCATTGTTCCATTATAACATACAAAAAATATGTATATTAATATATCATATGTACATACATAGATATATATGACAATCATGTTTGCCTTGTAATTAAGTACTAATTTCCAATGACACACTAAAGCCTAGAGCGCTGCTGGCTAATTTGTAAGGCCTATTACACTTCGTCCCTTGAGCGCTAACATGACCAGCCATGGTTTAGAGCCTAGACCGAGATTCACTTTTGTTTCTTAGTACTTAAAGATACATACATACATACATAATTGGCCATTACAACCCTGTGTCAGGATTACGGCCTAGCTTCTCGCAGCACTCATGTTGTGTGTGTTAATTTTTTCCCATGAGTACCGGGACCTACAGTTTAAAGTCGTCTCCGAACGACAGATTTGAGAAGCTTTTTCATGGCAATTAATTACTCCCAGAGCTTTTGCCAGAAGACTGATGAGAGGTAGTCGCCGAAAGAAATAATTGTTTCATATTTCTTTTTTTTTTAAAGATGTCGGAGCTGAGATTTGAACCCAGCACTATCGTCTTCGTAAGCCAACACACTAACCACTAGACCACGGCGACTACGTAATAGTTCTTAATTGCAACAGTCGAACAACTGCCCCTGTGATGCTAACATTGGTGATTGGATAACGTCTGCCCAATAAAATCAGAACCTCTATTTGCCTAACTAGTGCTTTACGATTAGTACTTTAAGATAAAAATGGCAAATATAGCATGCAGGCTATATAACAATTTTAAATTTTTAAAGAGAAAAAATTAGAAAATAATATGCCATATGGAAAATAGATGTGGGAAAAAAAAAAAAAACAAAAATGATAAAAGAAAAATACTTTTGCTTCCTCAATATGCGGGCTATTTATCAGGAAATTAAAATCATCAAACGAAAAAAATAAACAAAAAAAAAAACAATATGTTTATATTTAATAAAAGGATTCGTCTTTCTTCTCCTGAAGATATTACACGTGCACACATATATATGTATTTACATAAACACATAATAAGGAAATATAAATTTTTCTTATTTCCTCCTTTTCTTATGTGGCCAATTTATTTACAGTGGTCAACAAAACTATTTCATATCTGTACATAGAAAGGCATAAAAGATCCTTTTGATGGCAACGTCTGCCTGTGGGCATAAGGCTCATGAGAATAATAATAACGGACATTATAAAACATTTTGGATTTTTTTTTTATAAAATACAATCGACAAACTTATTTTGTGAACAAAGTTTAGGAAGTCAAAAATAATTTAACAAAAAGTAAAAAAAAAGTATTTTATGCAATATTAATATTTACATGATACCTAAGAAAACAATATGAATGTGAATTGCCTTTTTTAAGACACTGTACGAATATATAAAGCGCATACAACCATATAATTTAGCCTATAATACATATTTATTTATTATGTTTTTTAATACAACAAAAAAAAAAAATTGCCAAAAGTTAAATGGTATAACATACTCGTATAAGCATATGCACATGTTATTTACATTCCTTTACATTTCGTACCAGTAGAAATTTTAATTTTTTTTTTTGTTTGCTGTTTGTACGAACGAATATGTTATAGAGTTTGTATCAGAGATGACAGCCTCAAATTGTTCTTTTCATGTTTTGTTCTGTACTTACGTCCGTTACGTACTTTTATACAAAAAGGCTTCGATTATTATAATACTATTTTATGCGTTTCATTATTTTCTTTTATATTATTTATGAGAGTATATGTAAAGTTTGATACTGTTTAATATGGAATCAACGTCTGCAAGGATTTATGCTGTGGCAAATACGCTGTCTGCCGTACATATGTACATACATAATTAGCCATTATAACCTTTTCTCGGAGTTACGGCCTAGCTTCTTACTGCTTTCATATTGTATGCGAAAAATTTTTATTCATGAGTACCGGGGCTTACAGTCTAATGTCGACACCGAACGACAGACTTGAGAAGCTTGTTTATGGCAATTCGTTATTCTCAGAGCTTTTGCCAGAAGACTGCTGAGACGTAGTCGCCGAAAGAAATATTTTTTTCATATTTCTTTTTTTTTTTGAAGATGTCAGAGCCTGGTGTCGAACCCAGGGCCCATGTCTTAGTAAGCCAACACACTAACCACTATACCACGGCGACTACCAATTACAACCTCTTATATTGCAGTTCTACAGTTCTAAATAAAATATTTG
Source organism: Metopia argyrocephala (assembly GCA_963576795.1). Lineage (NCBI taxonomy): Eukaryota > Metazoa > Arthropoda > Insecta > Diptera > Sarcophagidae > Metopia > Metopia argyrocephala. The sequence continues at coordinate 202,744,655 of OY756208.1, read as the reverse complement.
TATAATTGCAGACTACATTGAAACAATAATCTTACCAAGAAATATTTACATAAAATACTGACAAAAGCGTTGTCAGGGTACCTAACAAGGAATACATTACATATATATACGAAAAAAACAGTGGACACAATATGCAGTTTTAGGGAAATAGCTTTAAAAGTCCATTTATTACTAAATATCATATTGCCAGTGATTCTAAACTATTTAGAAAAGTAGATGCTGGCAATGCAATGCCAATATCACGAATAATGTGGATGCTACAACTGGCAATCCCAATAATTGGCTCGAATCTTATTGGCTAAACACTAGCCTATCTTAAAATATTCTGAATAATAAAATTACACGATCTTTAGTGCCACCATGGACTCTCACCAAACTACCAAAACTGGCAACATTTCTTAACTTTGCCAACAACGACTAAATGACACTAAAAATAGTTCAATTGTAAAAATTTGATTATCCCTGATTTGTATGTTTCCCAACCACCATGCTTGCTTACAGCATATTTCTTTGCTACTTTATGTTTAATTTAATCATGAAAACAGCAATTTTCTTTTCTTTTGTTAACATGCACAAAGAAATTTTTATACCGTTTTCCAATACAACAATAACTGTCAATTATCTGAATAAAAAAAAATTAAAGTTAAATTCCAAAGGGTTAACTTTGTTTACAGGATGTTTTTCTTTTTACAAAAGAAATATGAAAATAAAGAACTTACAAATGAGCAGCATATGTAAATAAATAAAATATTGAGGGAAATTATCTTTTCTTATATGTAAACAAAAACTAATGTGTGTTTGAAGTCTATATTTTTACATTAACTCTCTATAAGTCTGTTATTTTCTCTCTCTACATTGGGCGCTCGCGGAATCCCAATTTTACCAAAAAACGTTTCCGTACACAAAATTTGGGTAAATGACAGAAGTTTTGAGAGAGTAACATTCTTCTTCTTCATGCACGAAATAGCCCGTGCTTTTTCTTCGGTCTAGTTTGTGCAGGTAAACAAATAATCAGCTGTTTGAAAAATAATAGAAAAATGAAAGGTTCAGAAAACTAAAAAAAAATGTCAAAAGTTGAATTAAAAATATTTATAAACCTGAAGTGAAAGGTTTATAATATAATTTAATTCAATATTTATATAAAAAAGTTTTTTTTTTTTTTGCCTTAGTTAACATGTATAATTCGAATTATTGTCGTTTATTTTTTCGAAAGAACATGTTCAATATGTGTGTGTGTGTGTGACATAAAGGTGTGTTTTTTCATATTTTTATGTGAATGGATAAAATATTTACTTTTTTGCGTTCCCGTACTTTTGGGTAAATTTGTCTCTTACTGAGAAAAATTATTGCTTACTCTCTATTTACCGAACTTTACCCAAAAAGTAAAGAAACACACCTTATGTGTCTCGAAGAAACTATAGGCCATACAAATATCAAAAATTCTAACTGGGTAGTAGTGCCACGCTTACAGAAAATAAATATGTATAAATTTGCCAAAATCTCTAAATTGGCAATTGGAATTGGCAAAGCATGCCGGGATTTGGCTAATAAAATACATTTGGATCGAAAAATACATTCTTTCATGCATGCTTATGTATATTTAACGCAAATAAAGAATTTGGTGTTCTTGAACATAAAAAACTAAAAATTATTAAATGGTTCATATTATAAAAATTTTAGCTAGAAATTCATACGGGTTTATAACTATAAAGTGAAAATAAACAATAATACCAGCCCTATATGAGACTGCTAATGTACATACGAGTATGTGCCCTTATCACAACAAAAAGCAAAAAAAAAATTGGTTACAAAGGTCGATAAATACAGCAACGTTTAGAAGAAAATTATTAAATGTGACTTAAACTTTAAAATTCCAAGAAAAGGTTAGTAAGTTTTTAACGCACAAATGCTTTTTTAAAATTTTTTTGTAAATATTTCTCTTATTATCGATTTGAATATCATATGTCACATACCAAAATTGCTATGAGCAACATTTTTATATTGTATTAAATTTCAGTCTTGAAGGGGGTTTCTTTTTTTTTTGCCTTTTCTAACTACTTATTTTATAGAATATGTCGCTTGATTAAAAGGAAAATTAAAGGAAACAAAAATTTAAATCATTTTCAAGGTCACTAAATGTGCACTTTCAAATGTTTACGTTACACTCAAGACACATTTCTTGCATATCGAGTACTTACAAACAGACAAGGCAAATAACTTTCGCTGTAATGTTACACTGACAAAAAAAGCGATTTAAAAAATACATAATTTTTGTTTTCATTAATTTTTTCAATCGCTATTATTATTATCATTATTTATACATACATATATATAAAATAAAATACTTATACAGAGTGTTTCAGAACTCAACGTCAAGTGGAAACGGGGTGACAGGATTGATTGTAGCCATCATGAGAAAAGTCAGAAAAAAAATCTATCCCATGCAGTTTGAGAGTTCTGGGCATTTAAGAAAACCCTAGAAATTTAGTCAAACTTTAATCATTTTCCGGTTATTGTGATTAATTTTCATTATTTTTGTTCATTTAAACTTTGAAACCGTAACCCTAAATAACATTTCTAGCATCATAGTAAAAAGAAATGACGCAATTTTCAAAAGTTTTATAGAATTAAGACTATTCGTTAAATTACATACCTGCATACATAACTGGCCTTTACAAGCCTGTGTCAGGATTACGGCATAGCTTCTCGCAGCACTCATGTTGTATGTGTCAATTTATATCCATGAGTACCGGAATCTGCGGTTTAATGTCGACTCCGAACGACAGACTTGAAAAGCTTGTTCATGACAATCAGATAGCTGAGAGGTAGTCGCCGAAAGAAATAATTTTTTCATATTTCTTTTTTTTCAAGATATCAGAGCTGAGATTTGAACCCAGCGCTATCGTCTTAGTAAACCAACACACTAACCACTAGACCACGGTGACTAGTGTTAAATTTGTTAAATTATGAATTTAAAATTTCCAAAATTTGTCGACTTTGAAAGGCCCTCCTGTAAAAAATTTTTCTAAAGTGTCTTGGCATGTGTTATTAAAAGTTTGCGCATTTAATCAGGATTGTAAAATGGTACAATACTTGTTAGTTTCATACTCAAAAAAAAAAAAACGAATAAAAAAATAAAAACCTCAAGTAACCCAATTTTTGCTAACCCATTTTACTCAGCTCAAATGTTTTTTACTCGCATAAGCTCTTGGTAGGTTTTTAAAACTAATGGATGGTGGACATGTTTGACAAGAGTGAGCGAGACACATAGTGACGCCACGCGGTGAGATGCAGATACGTTGCTTAAGAACGTGAAAATTCTTAAAACAAATTAATAATAAAAGTTTACTTTTCTTATTAAAAACTTATTGCAATAAATAATTTCTTTTGCTCTTAATAAACAACATATCAAATACGAAAATGGCATTCAAAATTTATTTTTATTTTTACTTATAATTTTTTTTTTTTTTTTTTTGAAAATCACTATTAACTTTTTAAGAAGATTTCTGTTCAATAATTTTTAAAACATTGAAAGAATGCATATAAAGTGCATATTGTTTTACATTGATGAATTTCTTTTTAAATGCCACTCCGCCCCGAATATAAGGCAAAAACATAAAAGCATTACTCTGTTAACATTACACTGACACAAATTTGTTTTATTAAAAAATATAGCCTATCTTAATAGAATTTTAATTTTACGGCAAAATGATGAGAGAAATAGATAGTGGACATGTTTGCCATGAGTGAGCGAGACAGTAGGTACATAGATATCGATGTTATTTGATTTCTTGCAAAAATTTAAATTTACAAAATTTTGAATTAATTCCCTATTGTCTTGATCAAGTGTGATATATATCGTATGTACGAAAAAGTTATTTAACTTTTAAAGCCCATGATGTCTTTTAACTTATTCTTTACAACTTTTTGGTAGTGCTAGTGTGTGTTAAAATTTACAAATGGTTTGTAAATTTTTCCTATAATTTTTTTAATTTTTTTTTATTTGAGACCAATACTGAATGCTGTGCATTGTATTGGAATTTTGTAAAGGACAGTACATATATTATTATTAATTATTGTTAAGCGCCTTAGGAATGAGACAAATTAGTGAGAATTGATCATTCAAAGGCCAGTGTTATACCTTCATCCTTGAATGATCAACAGCAATTGCCTCATCGTTGCGTGTTGATTGTGTGGTGAGTGTGCCTTCGCTAAGTAGGTTTAGCTGTTATCTGCTACTTCCCAATAGGTGGCGCTTTTTTCCTGATCATTCGTTTTACGTTGACACTGGTTAAGGTGGAATAGAGTGGAATGTCGAGGAGCGGTTTCTTTGTAGACGGTCTTCCTGGAGGGGGGGAACCTCTTATTTATTAAATTATAATTTAAAAAAACCGCAAACTAACTCTTTTATTTTTCACCTCTTCTGGGATTCGAACCTGGGTCCTTTGAGTTTTTGTGCGAGCGCTCTAACCACTATACCACGCACCCCCCAATTAATTATAATTATTATAATTACATACATACATATATAACTGACCTTTACAACCCTGTGTCAGGATTATGGCCGAGCTTCTCGCAGCACGCTTGCTGTGTGTGTCAATTTTTATCTATGAGTACCAGGACCTGCAGCTTAATGTCGACTCAGAGCTTGTTCATGGCAATCAGTTACGCTCACAGCTTCTGCCAGAAGACTGCTGAGGGGTAGTCGCCGGAGTTCTCGTCCTAGTAAACCAACATACTAACCAGTAGACCCCGGCGTCTATCTTTCCTATAATTATTTTTTAATGAAACAAATTTTTGTCAGTGTATTGCTAACAGACTAATGCTTTTATGTTTTTGCCTTATATTCGGGGCAGGTGGCATTAAAAAAGAAATTCATCAATGTAAAACAATATGCACTTTATATGCATTCTTTCAATGTTTTAAGGATTATTGAACAGAAATCTTCTTAAAAAATCAATATTGATTTCAAAAAAAAAAAAAAAAAAAATATAAGTAAAAATTAAATTAATTTTGAATGCCATTTTCGTATTTGATATGTTGTTTACTAAGAGCAAAAGAAATTATTTATTGCAATAAGTTTTTAATAGGAAAAGTATGTTTTTATAATTAATGTGTTTTAAGAACTTACAAAAAGTAGAAGATAAATTACTTTGAAGAAAGATTTTTTTTAAGATTTTATTGTAATGCTATGTTTTGACATTTGGCAAATATTTGACCAAGAAAGCTTAAATTTGCAGTACATTGTGCTGGTCTGGGAAAATATGTTATGGGAGGGGGGAAAGAGGGAGTAGTGCTTGTGGACATTTGATTTTAACGTACTGATATCGTAATTGGCACAAAAACGTTCGCTGGAAGCGAATTCCATAAACGAGCGGTACGACTAAAGAACGAATTCTCTCTACAATGCATTGTGCGATTCACTGTATAATCAACTGCAAAAGGCTGTGCTCTGAGAGAGGTACGAGTAGTCCGCAAAAATATGAAAACATTCAGAATCAAGTCCCATATTACATCAGAGCACCTCCCATGGTAGTACCGATAGAACAAAGAAACACACGCCACATTGCGCCGATGCTCCAACGTATCGATAGAGTTTTATACCCTACCGTCACTGATAAGCACCTTCGCCCTTTCCTGTAGACGGTCCAGTAGCCCCAAAATAGACTTTGAATTACCGGCCCACACATGAGAGTTTATCCAACCTGGGTCGGATAAAGGTCTTGTAAATATTGAGAAGGTCAGATGGAGTGAAGTACAAAATTTCTTACACCGTTTTGAAAAACCTAGGCACTTGAATGCATCTTTCGGCACTCGAAATATGTGATCATTCCAATGCAGATCACAAATAATTCTCATGCCCAGAACATAATAAAGAGCGTCCGCTTCCTCGATATTTACGTTACCCATAGTCACAGATGACAAGATTCTAGCATAACCACCGACGCGTGATAAAACACCTATGAGTCTTAAGTGCAATAAATTCGACCCTGTTAGCGCGACCTTACTAGGATATTATCTGTAGGTCATTTGTTAGTGTGTCGTTCATATTCTGCCTTTTCGCCTCAATCTGTAAAAGGCTCGGTCTACGGTCAAATGCTATTTAATAGAAACATTCTATGGCAAAATGTCGCTTAAAACAAACGATTAAAAAAAATATTTAAACAGAAATAATAACAAGATTTTAATTAAATTTTAATTATAATTAATTAAAATTGAAGCAACAAATATGAAATAGAATAGTGGTTTTGCTTTTTTCATCAAATATTTAACAAATATATAGTTATGTATGTATAAGTATATTCATTACACATAAATTTTAATTATAGAAAATATTGTAGAGCTTTTTAAATAATAAACTCACCAGATATCCAAACTTGATAACAGAGAGTCTTAATGAACTGTAAAGAAAATTAAACAAATTTTATAGAAATATTAGGAAGTGAAAAGGTTGTAATGGCCAATTATGTATGAATGTATATAAGTATGTATGTATGAAAAGGTTAGTTAGGCCAGAATAAATTGGATGGTAGAACAACCACACTAAATTGTTAAAATGTTTGCTTAAATGATATTTAAAATATTTTAAAATTATTAAATTGCTATATGAATATTGTAAGCTATAAAGACACTGAAGTAAATATGTAATACATTTTAATTTATTTAAATTTTAAGCAAATCACAGTGTAAAACAACATTTATAATAACATTTGTCTATTAATAAAATTGTCATAAAAAATATATAAAAATAAGGCATACAAAAAAAAACATAAAATATAGCGACTGATTAACGATTGATACTCGTAATCATCATATCTGTGGCATTTTGACAAAACGTCTTAATACACGTTCGATTGTTAGAGTCATTTTAACTAAAGAAAATATTTTACCATCATCATGTTTTTAAAATTTTTTGTTTTGTTTTTTTAATGACCTTGACAAATCTTTGTTTTTTGGAAAAGATTAAAAAAATTAAAAAAAAAAATACTTTGCGCAAAACACTTATTGAACCGCCCTCGTATTCCAAATACATTTTTATAAAAAGCTTTATTTTTTAAAAACTAAACTAACTGCCAAATATGAACTGTCAAGACTAAATGATTAAACAGAACTAGGGCATGACGTTTTTTTCTATACAAATTGACGGATAAAAACGCTGGCGAATGCAGTCGTGAAATAGAATCTATTTTATTTTGACAGCGATTTTTCTTATGCTCTCATTTTTAGAAACAAATTCTCTCAACAATGTTACCACACTTTTATTAAATTTCATATATTTTGTAAACAAACCCATTGGTTTTTTGTTGTTGGCACAAAGAAAAATAAGACCAAAAGAAAATCGAAAAACAATTGAAAGTTTAAATAAATTAATAAATTTAGGAATTTGTTAAATAAAAAAAGTGATCAGACCTTTCCTGGGGCTCGAACCTCGAGCCTCCAGCACATTAAAAAAAAAGTAATATTTTAGTAAAAATAATTGAAAAATTGTGTAAAGATGATTAAATTATAAAATATAAGTTCAATTCTTTGCAAAAACTCTCATAAACTTAATTTTTAATAGCTTTACATGAAAGAAATGTAAAAACAATAAATGACAGTTTGTGAAGTTGCGGCCGTCGTTTTAATTTTGGGCATGTTTTCTCTGAGAGACGTTTTTGCCTGAAGTTTCGGTCGTATTCTGTTTAATCATTAATGTTTACCAAAATGGCAGCAAAACAAAGTAGTGTAAAGCAAAGTGTTTTAAAGAAAAACCACTTAAAAAAAACAGATTTTGCGTTTAAAAGCACAAAATTGTATAAAAGCAACTCTGCTCAATTGCAAATACGACAATTAAAAATTTATCGGCAACAAAATAATTTTAGCACCGGCTCACTTCTTTTGTATTTTGTGCAAACTTATGTTGTTTTTATTAGAGCAATGTGCATTTATTGCTAAAATTGTAACTTTGGTAACTTTGTCAGAATCTGAATTTATCCTACAAATATCGATTTGTGTTATTTTCAATTCAATATCATTTTTCAATTTCGTTTAAACGAAAAAATTTTGCATATATCGGAAGTCCTTTTAAAGGAAAATTCCGCATAAAAGAAATACAAGTCCTGTTTTTTTTGCGTTTTCTTATAAGCGAATTCTGCTGTACATACATATATTTAAAAATGAATGTATGTTTGTAGGTTTGTTTGCTTAAGGCACCCTTACACGATATGTTTTTTACACGTGTTTTTTAAATTTAAAATACATACGTTTTTTGTTGTGTTTGTCAAAATTAGTCAATTTACATAAGGTTTATAATTTTTACTCACAAACGTATATGTACAATTACATATGTAAATAAATAATAAATTTTTAGGCACACAATTTATAAAAAAAAACTATTCATTGCCGACTAATGTTTGTACAGGCATAGAAATTTAATATCATATGTGTGTACATACGAAATTAGAGCAAGCTCTAATTGAAATTTTGTCATAAGACTTTCCTTGTGTTTTTTACACAAGCAATGTTTTAGAAGTCACACACGACATGTAACTGTTTACTCATGTAAAAGTTGACAGTAACAGTGTAAAAAACATGTCGTGTAAGGGTGCCTTTATTTGTTTAAAGTACATATACATACATATATACCTATATATGAACATACATATGCATACTTATATTACAGATAAAAGATAAAAGGGATTCTATTGAATTTAGAACAATATTACTCTGTATTTTTGAAAGGAACTGGAACTAAATGGTGCCATAGAAATTGTAAAATTAGTAGGAAAGGCTTATTCTTTTTGTTTTTTAACTGTATGTTAACAGAAGTACATTTTAAAATAAAATTTGATAAATTTATGTAAAAAATATGACATTTTATTGCAAAATTAGAAACAGCTTTACAAAATTATTGAAAAATACGAGTACGTGTAACATTTTAATTGGCTTTAAATGTCAACAAATAAAATATGATATATGTATGTGTACTTTCTCAAATATTCAGATTTAAATAAGATTGGTAAAATTGTTGAGGAACTGAAATAGTGAGGCAATAGATTTTAACATGATTAATAGTGAAGATAACAAATATTCAATTCCAGTACACTGTAAATCTAGAGTCCATACAAAGGGCTAATAAATAAGTTAAAAATTATCTCTGTCTTTCGTTTAAATTATGTTTAAACGCATAACTCTATAAATCAATGAGCAAATAAACAGCAATATGATTGCAGTTTAAGCCTAAAAAATTGGGGATTTAAACTACTTATGTCACAGACCATATGATTTTGAAATTTTCATTTTAATTATTGATTTCATTAAATAGTTTTGCGTTTACAACGTTAACTTGTAGTTATTTTTATATTTTTTTAATTGGGACTTCTTTAAAAAATTCTTTTTTTTTTGTAAATTTTATCCAATTTATTTGATTTTTATTTAATACTTGAAACCTTTGCCGCTAAAAAAATTTTATTGTGCATTGATAGCCGGTTGTAAAAACAGCTGTTTTTTTGACATTTATCGTAATATGTATTGCCATACTATTACTTTTGAGATGTGAATAATATGGGGAGTATTGATTTGCTGGTTGTTAGTTTAAACCAGATATAAATTTCATTTAAATTGAATTTAACTAGAGTTTAAACTTTCACCGATTACACTTTTTTAAAAATTGGCAAAATTTGCAAAAAGTGTTTAAGAACTCAAATGGTAAGGCAATATATGCACTCCAGTATACGTTATATCCAAAACCCATACCAAATCAGAGATATATTGTTGGTAAGTTTTTCTTTTCAATTTGGTTTAAGTGTTCCAGAACTGAAGGGCCAAGACAATAAACTCTATTAGGATTACTAGTGAAGGTATCAATAATTGCGTTACACTTTACTGTATGTCGCGAAACCATATCAAAGGGAAGATATACATACATACATACATACATACATACATACATACATACATACATACATACATACATACATACATACATACATACATACATACATACATACATACATACATACATAATTGGCCTTTACAACCCTATGTCAGGGTTACGGCCTAGCTTAAGAAGCTTTTTCATGGCAATCAATTACTCCCAGAGCTTTTGCCAGAAGACTGCTGAGAGGTAGTCGCCAAGAGAAATTTTTCAAAGTTGGCTTTTTTTTCTTTTAGAAAAAGTGTTCCATGGTCTAGTGGTTAGTGTGTTGGCTTACTAAGACAAGGGTCCTGGGTTCGACACCAGGCTCTGACATCTTAAAAAAAGAAATATGAAAAAAATATTTCTTTCGGCGACTACCTCTCAGCAGTCTTCTGGCAAAAGCTCTGGGAGTAATTGATTGCCATGAACAAGCTTCTCAAGTCTGTCGTTCGGAGTCGACATTAAAACTGTAGGTCCCGGTACTCATGGATAAAAATTGACACACACAACATGAGTGCTGTGAGAAGCTAGGCCGTAATACTGACACAGGGTTGTAAAGGCCAGTTATGTATGTATGTATGTATGTATGTATGTTCCAATACTCAATTGGTGAATCGATATATACACACTGCAATTACTAGTAAATATATCAACGAGTATATTCCCGTTTACTGTATATCTTGAATTCATACCAAATCGGATATATCTGGAGACTCAAAAATAACACCTTTTTACAATAAAGCAGTTGGGTTTTACTAGGACAGAAATTATGAATTACTCCACTACTAATAGGATTAATATTGAATATGCCAATCCACTTTATTTTGTATTCGGAATCTACACCAGATCAAAGGTATGATGTTGTAAAAATTACGCTTTTTCTGGGGTTGGTATGAGGCAAGCAGAAATATGATACACAGTATCAATCGAAAAGTAAGCAATGTTGTACTTGTTCACTCTCCAAACTTTTTGTTTAATTTATACAAAGGCCGGAATTTAGCCAGTATTACATCTGCGAGTATATTCCCATAATATTCTTTTTCTAAAACTTCTTTTTTGCAAAGTTTTTACTTTTGCAAACACTTACTTTTAATTGGAATATTTTTTTTTATATATTTTTTTATGTCTTAGGATTTTATAACTTAACCAGTATAACAAACAAAAAAACTTATTTTAAATTAAACAGAAAAATACGAAAGCAGAAGAGGCAAAAATAAAAACTTAAATATTCAAATGAAAATTATCACCATCGATAACATGGGCATGTTGTTCAGGATGAATAACAGAGTGTCCCTTATATTTGGCTTCGTATTCACCTAAAAAGCAAACAAACAAAGATACAACAATAAACCTTTAATTACAAACCTTAAAACAGAAAATTTATGAACACATTTAAAAAAAAAATAGGCACGGCTAGATATGTTCATAAATTTTCAAATATTATGGCCAACATCAAATAACCATAAAACTTACCAATTATTTTACTAATAATGGCATTGGGTGTCAAATGTTGAGGTCTGGCACTAGCACTGGCAGCCAAACAGATTACAACAATCAAGAGGACAGCAAAAACAACAAATTTCGACATTTTTATTAAAGTTGAACACGAATGAACACGAAAGTATCTAAACAAATTATTTTCTATTTGGTTTTCGAGGACTACCCTAGAAGACGACTTCTATTTGTATTGATGATTGAATTGATTTTAATACAGTGTTTCAGTAAAACACCACTATTTATACGAGTGTGTGAACATAAGCAATAAAGTAACAAATACTAGAAGTTCTTTAGGAATCCAAAATAAACAAAAATCCAGAAAAAGAGAAAAAGAAAGAAGAAAAAAAAACAAACAAACTTGTAGTCAAAGGGAAAAAGTAAATAAAATGAAATGTGTTGTTTAGTATTTTGATTTTTAAATTATTTAAAGAAAGATGTTTTTTTTTTTCTTCTTATTTTTTGTTTTCAAAAAATTTTGTTTATGAGTTTGGAAATTCCATTCTTTTATAGGCGGCGTCAAACAAATCTTTGCTAAAACAAGTTGCGCTAAAGATTAAACGTGACGTTTATATTTTTTTATTGTTATTGGTGTTGTCACATTCAAATATCTCACACCATTAATTTAACCGTTTTCCTAATAATGTCTTTAGCAAAAAACAAAGTCGATTTAAATAAACGAGATGAACAAGATATGTTTAGAAATGAATTTAAAGCAAATGATTAATACTCTGATTTAGAGAAATGGTATTCAATTGAATGAAATTTGCAAATACTCGTAAATAATATTTTAATACAGAATTTCAATTTTGTTCATATGATACCCTACACTATAGTACATAATGCAATACATATGTAGGGTAATTCACAGCAAACTTCAATTGATAAACAGCGTAAAAGTTAAATTCTTTCTAATTAGCAGTGAAGTCAATATTTATTGATGAAATATTGTGAATATTGTAAGATAAATCGTTGTGCGGGATTTTATGTGCTCTATCCGCCATATCATATTTTGTATATATCTCGAGTTAATGATGCCACTTTAGGTTTTCGACCCCATACTTTTAAAATCTGCAATCCGTTTTCATATATATCGTTCAGTTTCGGAGATAAATAGTCGAAAGTGAATTGCAGATTTTAGAAATTTTGGTGTCAAAAACCGAAAGTACCATCATTGAGCCGAGATATATACTCGTAAAAAGGCGGATAGTGTACATAAACTTCCTCACGACGAAATATTAAAACTATATTAAAAATAAAGCCAGATAATATAAATACAGTTAAACCTCGATTAACCGGGTTACATCTATTAACCGGCATGCGGTTCTTTTATTTTTTTCCCTCTTTTTATATTTTACCTCTATTATCCGCGTTTTACCTCTATTAACCGTGCTTTACTTCTATTATCTGTGCCGCATTCATATATAATGTAAACAACCTAAATCCGATGGTTCCCCTCTTTTTGATTCTACATTCTCTGTGACGATTTGTATATTTTATACAAAAATATGTGGTATATTTGAATCTCTAGTTACATAAAACGAAAGTTCAAATCAAAACAAAGCCATGTATTTCGATTATCCATTGTGGTGCCGGTCCAACGACAGCCGCATAATCGAGGTTTAACATATTACTTAGCGTGTATTATATTGCTTTTATTTGTCCAAGTCGGCATAAAATTGATTGGGATATCCAAATGGCTTAATAAAAAAGTGGTAGTTTGACGGTATTGGGCTCAAATTCCACCAAAGACTCTATTCTGTTTCGAGATTTTCGAGATTAGTTAGAATCAGATTTCACATTCAAGATTTTACGCAACTGACTATAGTCTGTCAAGAATAGAATAAATGTGTAACTATGAAAGCATACACTCTTATCGTGCTTGGCATATTATGGTATTTTCGTATTTTGACATTTTTGTAAAAGATTAGGACAAAAATATCGAAATAAGAAAACGACTACGCTAAACACGATATGGGTGATTTATTTTAACCAAAACACGATTACATGACTACACGACTACCGTTGTAGCTGTAGCCAACTTAGACTAATTTCTATTGTATTTCCCTTGGCGACAATACACAGGTTAGTGCTGTCAATACAATGAGTTTCATAAAACAAAAGTTTCAATTGATGAAATAATGTGGGAATTTTAAGCCCTTAAGGATGTTACTAAAAAAGGGCACATAATTATAAGTTAAATGTAAGAAATCTATATTTGAATCGGTAATATGTATAGATGTCACATAAATGTTGATAGCGGCTATGCCTCAAATTGTTTATACACTGGGTCTAACTTTAGCATACTTTGTCCAACATTATCGGCCGGTATCTGACAAGTAAAGTGTTCAATATTAGTTTTATACTCAAATCGTAACACAAAGTTTTCCAGAAAAAGGAGTAACAGACGCTCAGTTGAGGCGAAAGGCGCCGAATTGATAATAACACTGGTGAATACATTTCAGACATTTTCCTCTGTCCGTACTTTACGTTTGTCTGTTGGTAGTGTAATGCCCAAGCTTCGAATTGGGCGGCTCAGAAGGTTGTCGACTCTAACCGCAAAATGAAAGAAGTGCATTTCGAATATAAGTTTTGATAATAAAATTCAACAATTTGCAAGTGTTATTCGTTTGTAGGTCGATTCATGGTTAAATTACACAGTGCAACACCAAAAAAAAAAATAACTATATAAGGACACCACTACGTTATAAAAAACAAAAAAAGAAGACCCGTGTCTCCTAGTTTTGCCCAAAGTCATGAACATTTGGGGCCTCAGTATCATTTTTGCAAAAAAAAATGTTCATTTTCTCAGGCTCATATCTTGCAAACTGTTGGGAATTTTGATTTACTTTCTGAGGCAAAATTGCAGCTCTTGCCATGAAGAACAAAAAATCCCTACAAAAATTCGATCTTTTTTAACTTTTTTTCCCCTGTTTAGGTTCATAGGTAGCAAACCGTTCAATGTACTACAAAAATTTATCTAAGAACACAATAAACAACTTTCTATAATATATATAAAATATAACTATAGAATAATTTGCACTTGCATTGTCTTTGTTGAATTCGTAGACAAAAAGGGGAAAGTGCAATTAACAAAAAGGAAGACAAAGACAATGCAAGTCCAAATTATTCTATAGTTATATTTTAGCTTAAGATAGAAATAAGGTGACTTCATGTTATTATTTGTTGTTTTTTGTGTTACTGTTTATTTTTTGAAAAATTGTAACTTATGTGACAATTGTATACATATGTATGTATATAAGATAGACAAAAACAAGAACACACAAATGTTAGTAACAAAAAGTTAAAAATCAAAGTTAAATAAAAGTATCCCTGAGGAAGTTGGGATTGTCCAACGAAACGTCGGATAAAAAAACAATTTAAATAATAATTTGTTTTATTTTTATTTGATGACCGAAAAAGCCTGGTGTTATTAATATAAAAAAATAATAAATAATATAATTAAATAAAGGTCAATACAAATTAAGAACATTGAAAACTTTCTATAACTTTCGCGTTGTGCAATGCCTCGATGTGAGCGTCGTGTCGGTATTATACTGTGTGCTGCATCCCTTCATGTGTGTGCTGAGCATACTGTTTTGCCTGTGCGGCTGCAGTCGGTGCGTGATAGCGTGAGTTGTTTACATTTTTTATTATACTTTTACACAAAATTTGAGATTTGCAGTATTGTACTTCATATTAATGTCATGGGTTAGTTGTATATTAAACCTTATAGAGTGCAAATAAAACTCCAAAACGAAAATATTGGTGTTTCAGTTTGCAAATAAACGAACCATTAGAAATATTGTATAAACGAATCTCAAGGCACAATTCGTAATAATATTTTTGGCACGTATAGGAAAAATGTGTATTGCCAGCTAAAAAATATTGAAACCTTATTCTGTATTTGCTCCATTGAAACCAATTTATTCCATCAGTTGCTGTATAGGGTAAAATATCTAACGTTTACGAGTACATACTTTCAATTACTATACGAATCAATGAAAAATAAAATTTATGAAGTTAGTGTAAGCAACAGTAATTTTATGCATTAATAAATTAATATTTAAAATAAACATAAGTAATTATAATAAAATCAAATAAAAAGGGTGGTAACCAGCAAATTAGTAAAGAATTTTATACTTGACTGCAAACAAAGAAATTTTTTGTGTTCAAATTTTCACTTGAAGAATCAATTACGTATTTTTTTTATTTTTTTTTTCTGTATTTGATATTTATAGTTTTCTTTTTATTTTGAATATGCTGATTTTTTAATGAAAAACCGCAGTGTACGAAGAGTAATTTGTTCTTTGTCAAGCTATACGAAATACAAGCACATTGCATATTTTGGCATTTACGTCTTCACATAGAACTTTTCTGATATGTTTAAATACTCGCTAATATTTGGAGATGGTAAATAAATTGCATGCAGCTCATCCCAAATTAATTCACATGTTTCGTAATAAAAATAATTTTCCTTATAAATAGTTGAGATTTCAATCTTGTACGCCCAGGCAATAACCTTCTTGCCCCAACACAACACAACACAAATAAAAACTGATTTCCATTACGAGAGCAACACCTGCAATTAATTTTGGTTTAAAATTACTCCGATGAATGAATAGTCTCGAAAAAAATAAAAAGTTGGTTGAACACCAAGAGAATTGTTAATTTGGCCAAAGAAATTATTAATTCAATTAAAAATTAATTGAAAATAAATTTAATTGTTTGATTTACTTTTTCGTGGATTTCTTTTCTTTCTGAAGTTATACATTTCAAATTCTATTTGTTGTTGCTGTTTGAACATGTATTTAAAATATGGACTATCAAGTATTTGATGAAAAACAATTTCATTCGAAATTGAAATCGTTTGTATTTTCAAAGCCATTTAAAACTTATCTGGAATTGGAAGCTATAGAAACTTGAACTTTTATTCGATTTCGTTTTCGATCGAAATTTATTTTAATCACATACCAGTATAAGTTTTTATTTGCGGTTAATTATGTAATTTAATTTAATTTTTAAATAGTTTGTTACGCTTGTATTTACCTTGACTTGGAAAGTGTAAATATTATTTTTGTGCTCACTGTATATTCAGAAGATAAAAGACATAGACTGCCATAAAATCAATAAGTAGCTTGTTGAGAAATGTTAATGGCAGATTAAATTTATAATAGTCCCGGATTCAATTTGAATTGTTTTTTATTTTTATTTTTATTTTTCTTTTTAAGCAGTCTCAATAATATTTTTATCTTTAGACTTCATCTTTATAGGTATACAAGATTTGCTTTAAATAAGAGGGAGGAATATTTCGTTAAAAAATTCTTTCAAACCTGTTGTTAATGACGCCAAACTAAACTATTTGTTTATAAATTAGACAAACAACTAAAAATTAAGATTTTAGTTTTAATTTTGTTCTTGTTATTTTAACACAGTTTTTGACAAACAAAAATCCAAAATAAATAAAAAATAGTTTAAGAAATTCTTTCATATTTAAAAATACTTTCCAAATACAGTGAGAAAAACCGCAGTGATCCTCCTATAATTGTAAAATTTATCCAAGTGGCACAATGAAATCGCCGACGTGGTTAGGCGAGATAAAGCATTTATCTGCTACGTGCAGCACATGCCAAAGTAAAAGATGTAATTTCCTTTATTTAGCAAAAGCAGCTTCTCTAAGATTGCTATAACATTTTTTTCCTGCACTGACAAAATAAATCCACTAATCAAAAAATTAAGTTATTGTTGATTAATTTTTAATTGAATCAATAACACTTTTGACTAAAATAGCAATTCTCTTATGCCTGTAAAAAATAAAATAAATTTTAAATGGATTTTAAGTCAAATTTTTCATACAATTTTATTTTTCTAAAATAAATTTCAAATCTATTTTAATTTTTTTTAAATATGAGGGTTAGCGTTTACTTGTTGCTTCAATCATTTCATTCATCACATGAATTGCAAACAAATATGAACTGAATGTGTTGTTTTCGTAATTGAAAGCAGTATTTCAGCAGTATTTTCTGTGTAGCAAGTGGTAAGAGTTTTATAATTAATTCGAGGTTTATTCGGCTTTATTCAAAGAGAAGCTTCTGATCATTTCTAAATTTTAGCCTATCCCTTTCCATATGGGATGTTTTTTTTTTAAATAACCACACCAATCGATGAACCAGTTAACAATATGTACGTATATAGTATATTTAAAGAGGAAAATCCGAAAAAGAATTTTGGGAAATTCTTGAATTTTAATTTTCGAATTAAAGTTTCGTGTTCCGCAAAAATGTCACCTGCCTTACAATTCATAAGTACTCGTATTATCGATGTGCCGTTTTGGTACAATTAGCAGAATCACAACGAAACGCTTAAATAAAAAAAAAACTACAGCCAACCTGATCTGTCTGTATAGCTAAATATAACGAGGGGATCCTGACTGCCCCATTTTGTCGAAAAAACGCAAGCCAAAAAAGGTTAACCGACCTAGACTTTGAAATCAAATTTGTAATTTCAGCAATGACTTTGGAAGGCCTTGATGAAGACTGCTGTGAATCACCACAACTTATATCGGCCTGCCGCAGAAGAAAATCATGTCACTTGTGCTGTTATATATGCTTTTCCGTGGAAAAACCAGAAGATTTCTTCCTAAATGACCATTAAAAATTTTATAGAATCAAAATGATGTTTAAAAATTAATTACCCCAAGAATATTGTGTGCTAAAGGAAACAAAAATAAGAAATTTTAAAATTTACACCCACCCGTCACAGCTAACTGATGGCTATACTGAGTAGAAGGAAACATGTTTTCTTTAATCAAAAATTCTTTAGAATAACATGCATGAGAATACACACATACATCATACAAAATTGGCCGTTACAACCCTGTGTCAGTGTTACGGCCTAGCTTTTCGCAGCCCGCATGTTCTGTTTGTTAATTTTTATCCATGAGTACTGGAAACTACAGTTTAAAGTCGACTTCGAACTACAGATTTGAGAAGCTTTTTCATGGCAATCAATTACTCCCAGAGCTGAGAGGTAGTTGCCGAAAGAAATAATTTTTTCATATTTCTTTTTTTTCAAGATGTCAGAGCTGAGATTTAAACCCGGCGCTTTCGTCTTAGGAAGCCAACACATTAACCACTAGACCACGTGCATAGGAATCGCAACCTTTTTATACATTATAACTAGAAATTTTCGAATTATAATAATAATATAATGTATTACTGTCATACACGTACCAATTATATTACTTAACCACACAACAACAACAACAAAAATAAAAACAAATGAACCTAATTTGCTTCAGTAAAAATTACTCAAAAAACTATCAAAATGATTTAATTTCGATATTTAAATGAAAGTGCAAAAAAATCGAATTGTATGTTCCAAACGTGAATATAAAACTCAAATTCCACCCCCTTATCAAATTCTGTTACTTAATGATGACACTTGTGTAATAAATCAAATTATTAAAACCGGCATCGATTGATATTGAAATTAGAATACTGCGACAACTGGTAATGATATTAACGATGCTGATGCTAACGACCAATTAACTTTAATAAATTCAAAATAAATTAAAACAAATCTATGGAAAAGAATTTTTATTTAAAATTTTATTTAAAACGATCAAGAAAGAATAAATTATCAAACCAACTACGTTTTAACCTAAAACAATAGATTTTTTTATCATATTTACCTACATACATACATACATATGTATGTAAGTATGTACATATATTCACAATGTTATATAAATATTTATGATTGGGGGAAATATAAATATTTATAAATAGATTTTGATTTTTGTTTATTTTTCTCGCTACAGTATGTATGTACGTTTGTCCGTACTCATACTCTAATTAAAATCATATTTGTTTAGAGTTTATGGTTTAATTTATCTTTAATTAAAATATACAATAAAAGTATAATTATTGGTGCCATTTATTGCTTTCTCTATGCTTTTCTTTTATACCAAATTGGTATATTAAATATAAGGTTTGTTGGAATTGTTGTGCACTTTTGTAAGAAAAAAAGAAAATATCAGGCGCTGAATAAAAATAAAAAAACCTACCTTTTCAATTTCAATACAATGCACAGCATGGATGTAGTCCCTGAGTATTGGAATTATGAAAAAAAACTAAGAATTTTTACAAATATAAAATTATATGCAATTGCTATGGATTTGTTCAATTTGATATTAAAAATTGTTTATTAATAAACTTGTGTTGTGAAACATTTTTACATGCATTTTTACTGCAAGATTTTAGAAACCAACGCGGAAACATCAGGCGCCCGACAAACCAAAATATTTAGAAAAAGAAGCAACCCATTCGAATTTCGAAATGCCAGAAAATCAATTCAAATCTAGATTGAAAAGAAATTATTAAAGTGGTAGGTATAGAAATTAAACTTAACACAAGAGGTTGTGGTCTTCCGTCATTTTAAAGGCCTTGGTTACGTTATTCTGCTCGGGTTCAAAAGAAATATATATATATATAAGTGAGCTTAAAGAAGTGTAAAAGATACATGAAAATTTAAATAATGAGGGATTTCAAGGGCATAATAAAATTTTGCAGGCTTAATGAGAGTTATTAAAATAGAATTAGCAAAATTTTGTCGTAACGTAATGTAAGATAACGTGTCAGCTATTCATTTTTTGTGTATGAAAATCATTGTAAATGCTTACCGAATTTTTTAAATCACCTTGCTGTAATGTAGCAATCAGTATAAAATTAAAATTCCAAACGTTCTTACTTGATTATTGTATAACAGCTTTTTGTTTATTTCATATTATGGAGGTAATTTCACACTTTTCTTGCTACTCTATTTAATTTGTGGACACCAGCTTAAAACAATATTTAAAAATTTCCAAAAATTAAAAAAAAATTGTTTTTCAAAAATTAACTACATTTTCTGTTTATGATATAAGATTAGAATTGTATAATTTTTGTATATTTAATAACGAAACTAAAATAACAGATAACAAATATATGTCGTCTTAAAGGGATTATTTAGCGTTTGTGAAAATTAATTTTTATTAAAGCTTTAATAAGCAAAATTCTTTAAATTGTAACACCGAGGAATACAGCTGAAATAATGAATTTTTGTGAATAAGACTGTAAATGCACATACATAAGTATTTACATTATTCCATCAAAAGAAATTATAGAAAATACATTTAGATGTATTTGATTAATAAATTGAAATACTTGGGTTTGTAGTTGAATACATACATACATAATTGGCCTTTACAATCCTGTGTCAGGATTACGGCCTAGATTCTCTCAGCACTCATGTTGTGTGTGTAAATTTTTATCCATGAGTACCGAGACCTACAGTTTAATGTCGACTCCCAACGACAGACTTCAGAAGCTAGTTCATGGCAATTAATTACTCTCAGAGCTTTTGCCAGAAGACTGCTGAGAGGTAGTCGCCGAAAGAAATATTTTTTTTTTCATATTTATTTTTTTTTAAGATGTCAGAGCCAGAGCTATCGTCTTAGTAAGCCAACACACTAACCACTAGACCACGACGACTACTAGTTGTAGTTGAATATTAAATGAAAAAAAGGGGTTTCAATAATTTGAACTTACATTTATTTTAGAATATTTGGATTTTTTTTAATATTACAACAAATGGAGATCAGATTATAATATTATTACAAATTACTGTAGATATGTTGTTATTAATGGTTCTCACAAATTAAATACAATATAAAAGTTTACTTTGTGACAAGATTTATCCAAAAAATAGGGAAATTTGTTACTTCTCATTCACAATATTTAAATTCACAATATTTTTCAAAAAACAAATCTGATTACACCGTTTGTAATAGAATGCAATAAATTCACTTTAATTACAAAATTAATATTCTTTTCATTTTTCAAAATCAATATACGAGTATGGAAGTATTTAATTTAATTTGAATATATATTGTAAACACATAAGTATGTTCTTAACTACTTTAAACAAAGACTGAAAATGTTTAAATAAAATAATTTATACTTTCATTATAATCAATATGTAATTATATTTTATAGATGTATGTATATGTATGTATGCATGCATGCATACATACATTTTTGTTATTCGCATGATTAAAGCAAAATTATGCTCTTTGCCATCATAACCATTATGCCTTTCCCAAATTTACCTGAAAAAACCATGTAAATACTTAAAGCTTTTCGGTTCAATGAAAATCTTGTTGCTTTTGAATTTAAGAGGTTTAATGAAAGTTATTTTAAAATGTTGTTTAAGCAGTATTTTATATTTAAAATTAACCCTTTAAAGACCGAAATAAAATCAATAACATATTATTTTTTTTTAATGCATAAAGACTTTTGTTTTTCCAGCGCACTTTTATAATATAAAACACAACTTAACTGTTTTTCAAAAGTGTGATTTTTTAAGAGCCATAGGAAAGTTTTTCAAAAAAAGAACACATAAAATTCAGAAAAATTAATGAAATATTTATTTGAGTCGATAGCAATAATTTGCAAGACGATTCATGGTTAAATTTGTTTGTAAGACGATTCATGGTTAAATTATAGACCAAGCTGAAGATGTTTGACAGTGAAACAAAACACGAAACGTGTGTCAGCTGTTTAAGCCTGTGTTGCCAAAAAGATAATAGCTAAAAAATCACCCTTTATAATGAAGTAAGTAGTACGAGAACCAATGAAACTGAAAATCGAGTTTTGTTTTTGAGTGAATATTATTTGAGTGAGTGCTACAATCTAAATAACAATTGATTTATGCTGTTCTCCAAAGGGAAATAGACTGGTCCAGTTGATATGTATATTCCTTGTATTTGTATGTATTGTATTTCATATATATTAAATAATTTATAGATTTTATCCTTTTGATCTATAAAAGAATTATATTCTTAAGGTTCTGATAAGGAAAAAATTCAATTAAAATAAATAAATAAATAAAAATAGTAATTACGATCTTGATGTATTTTATGTCATTGTGTAAAAGACCAACGTTATTCAAAACCTAATGTCTCAGTTGGAAGTCGCCGTGGTCTAGTGGTTAGTGTGTTGGATTACTAAGACGATAGCGCTGGGTTAAAATCTCAGCTCTGACATCTGTTCTGTGTTAATTTTTATCCATGAGTACCGGGACTTACAGTTTAAAGTCGACTCCGAACGACAGATTTGAGAAGCTTTTTCATTTCAATCAATTACTCCCTGCTGAGAGGTAGTCGCCTAAAGGAATAATTTTTTCATATTTCTTGATGACAATGCTTGTCTATCAAATCTGTCAATTGCATTTTTAATTTTTAAAGGAGTTAACGGTAAATATTTTGTATTTTAAAAACTCGTTAGTTTTAAGCACAAATGTGTAAATTGTGTCTTGGCAATATTTCACAAACTAAAAGAGAGGGTTAAGTAACTAAATGCTTTCTTCAAAAGAAAATAACATTTGTAAAGTACGACTTGCCCGAAAATTTTAAAATTTATTTTTCTCCTTTTTTTCCTGAACATTTTTAATTTGAAAAATTCTGCCTAAAAAGAAATGTTTTTAATTACTAAAGCATAATAGGCAGAATGTGTTTTCATTAAATATTTATTATAAAGAATTATAAATTCTATGTAACATTTCAATTTAATAACATTGCAGATTCAGTAAAATATGAAAACAATGTTATGATGAATTAAATGGGAAAAAAATTAAATTAAAGACTACTAAGTATTGGGCAACAAAATTTAATTTTCAATCACTTCCAATTCTAGTTAAAATTTTTACAAAAAAAATATATATTTATATACCTATATTACTACTCCTATAACTACGATAACATAAGGGAAATATTTGAAGACTAATTCAATTCAGTCATAATATGACCATTAAATATTTTTAGTAAACAAAAAAATAGTGGGACGCGATCAGTTTTGCAGATCATTACCCTGCAAGAACAGTGAGAGTAATCACACAGATCATAGGCCTGGTATTACGGGCTGAAATACCAATAAGAAGTTTATATAATATATATAAATATAATTATAAATAGTAGTCAGATCTAATTAATCATACATACATACATACAACCATGTGTCAAGGTCACGGCCTAGCTTCTCGCGGAACTGCGACTACATACTAAAATTTAAATTAAAGAGCACTAGGCAGGAACTGTGAATTTTTCGTGTTTGAATATGAACACGATTATACGAGTATAATATGAATACAGAGGACTTTGTAAGACTTTTTTAAAGGCAATAAAAAAAGGCAGGGTATTTTGTGTCTCAGCCTGAATCTCGTGTAATAGTGCAAAATTAGTTTTTGTTAGTTTTGCTTAATTGATTTTAAAATATTTTTTAATTTTATATTTCTTTCCAAATTCAATTGAATTAATGAATTGATTTTCAAATGAAAGTATTATTTTTAATTTACAAAATGTATATTTATTTGCAAACTATTGTTCTAATAGTTATTTATTTTAGATTTGTGGGTTTATAATATATATATTTATTTACACTTTTTTTATTCATATATATACATATGTATGTAAACAATTATTTTGTTATCTCATTGGCGGTTATTAAAACTTTCTTGTGTATTATCGAGAATATATTATAAATATTTATGGCACTTTTACACACTTCATATAATATATTAATAATACCATTAATATCTAAAATTAATTATTATTATTTTTTTTAATTTGTTTAATATTATAATTGTTTTGACCTTTATTTAATTAATTTATTATAGTTATTATCTTTATAATTTAGTATTTGAAGGGTTCTAAATATTTTTTATTCTTGAGAAACCAAATACTCAGGGAATGAGAAAATTATTATAGAAAATACACTCCGGTTCACTTATTTAAAGGCACAAAAAATCCCATATTCAGGAGCCAGTATCTTTTGCAATTTTTAACCGATTCCAGAATTTTAAAATAGAAATGAAAGCTAGACATCTTGAGATATAAACAAAATCATATATTGTATATGCCCATATATTTCATATGGGCATTTCCAGAAAAAAGTCTACCTTGATCGGAAAATTAAAAGTTAACAGATTTTTTCCGAATGTTTTGTAAAAGAGAAACCTCTAAAATACTGCCGTACAAAAGGAAATGGAAATGCCCATATTGCAA
Organism: Metopia argyrocephala; assembly: GCA_963576795.1. NCBI lineage: Eukaryota > Metazoa > Arthropoda > Insecta > Diptera > Sarcophagidae > Metopia > Metopia argyrocephala. The sequence goes on along the minus strand of OY756208.1, from coordinate 202,720,161 downwards.
CTTTATTAAATAGAATACTCATATTAATGTACAAGAATTAATTACACACTTTGTTAAATGCATTTTCTACTGAATGAATTAAACCAATCAAATGAATTTGTTTAGATAACGTTGAACGTGCACCTGATTGTGATAGTAATACAAGTGTTAGAACTCGGACCAATCTTTATTACTTAGCAATCCGTCACAAGACTACTTGTGTGTGAGTTCAAAAGAAAAAGCTTTATAGAGAAAAGGCTGTTTCTACTTATATTGTTATTTCTTTTTTTCTTTTGTTTAAGAATTTTGATGAATTTTTCGATTTGTAGATAGAATTTTATTGTAACAATTGCTACAACTTTTAGGAGTACACGAAGAAAATACATCAATAAGAATTAAAGGTATCATTGAAAATCTCATGGACTTATTAATCAGCCTCCGTGTAAACAAAGTTGTAAAGCATTATTATAATCTGTTGCAAAGCGCTATTTATAGGAGTATTATTTAAGAAGCTTAATATTGAATGTTTGATTTATAATTGCTGATATAAAAGTAAAAGCATTGTTACGCCGCTTACGCTTAAAGAAATTTTGTAAAAATTCCATTAACATCAAACAAAAATGAAGCCTTACTCTCTTAAGTACTAATTATAAATATATTACCATTATTTATTGTGTTAATTAATCACTCAAAGAAATAATTGTATCAATACGTAGTTTTATTTATTAATCCTCTTTCGTTTAAATTAAATTCTGCTATCAAAGGAAAACATAGGAAGAATATATACATACATACTTATACCTATGTATGTACTCATAGTATGTTTAGTAAAGTAATATATTAATTGGCATATCATGAAGATGGCAGTAAATATTAAATATTGTATATTAATTTAAGTATTTGTCGTTTCCAAGTATAAAATGTACAAAAAATATTAATTTTTTTTTCGATTTGTGCAGAGATTTGCTTTTTTTTTCCTCGAATCTAAATAATGAAATTGTAATTTTGTACTGGTCAGTATTATTATTCAAAATTAGAAAATAACTTTTCCAAGTATAAAAAAAGATAAAACAGCAAATGAAAAAAAAAAAAAAACAAAACAAAATTAGTAGAAATGTTCTCTTTGCAATGGAAAAATTATGTTTTTTGTTTTGTTTTCTATCATTTGGTATGAAATTGCAAATTTTCTATAATTTCCAAATATTGTTTCAATATCCTTTTAATTCTTGTTTCCGTCTTTGACGAATTTTATACAAAAATGAACGTTTGTTTCTACGAAAAGTAAAATATAAAAATAACAAAAACTCAAATAAAATTAAAAATGTCACAAAAAATTTTTCTAAAAATTTTATTTTTGTTACATTTTTGCAATTCTTGGAAATTGTGGAGTTACGATACATTAAAATTCAATTGCCAGAAGGGTGGGTTACCTCTTCAAAATTTTTCCTAATTGTTTTATTAGTATCTGGGATATGAAGTTGGGTGTGCTGGTGTGGTGATTATGGTGAACAACTTAAAAATTTTTTAAAAATATATTTATTACTGGCACATTTCAATAAAAGTCAATAATAATACAAAAGATAATACATATCTCTTCACAAATGTTTATGGTCAACAACGCCAAAGATCCCTTCTTTCCTGTGATTTTTTAATTAATTTCAATATTTTTAGAAGCAACAAATTTAGTTTAATGCTTTTTACATAATTGGAATATTTAGTAACCTGCTTTTTTGTTTTAGTAATCGCATTTAATCTATGAAGCATCGATCTCATTGGAATTTTAGTAAATTCATTTTCAGTCATTCTTCTGAAATTTTTTTTATTTGAGGGGTAAGTAAACTCCTATTAAATGTTGTGCATGTATTGGAATTTTTGACAAGGACAGTACGTACATATATATTTTTTTCTTATATTATTATTAAGCGCCTTAGGAATGAGACAAATTGCTGTGAACTGATTATTCAAAGGCCAGTGTTATACCTTCACCCTTTGAATGATCAACAGCAATTGCCTAATCGTAGCATGCAAAAAGGCGAAACATTTTTTTGTTTTTTAATAAAAAAACTTTTTATTTTTCTCTTCATTTGCAACAGACATTATGCCAACCGATGGATGGCTTGCTGTGGTAGAACAGAGAAATAGAATTTGAATTTTTTTTTTTTAATTTTTTTTTTGAAATGTATTACCTTGTAAATACTTTTGTTTGGTTTTTATATACTAAATGGGATATGATTCGCATTTAGTCTATAACTATTTTAACATAAGTATTTATAGTTTTGCTTGCCACCTTTGATTTTGACAGTAAAATAATTAAATGGTAGTCCTTTACCCTCTCAGTACTGTAATTTTTTGATTAATTAAGAAATTGATTCATACGAACTATACAGGATGACAAAGTAAAGCAGGCATAACATAAAATTGCTTATATACGAATATATGTATTATTTCGAATTTGCATTATTTTTTCAAAATGGCTTTATGTTATTGAAGCAAAGCCTTGTATTTCAATTATTTACTCCTACATTTCATAATAACATACGTATGTACATACACACATACATACATACTAACATATATAATTTCTGTGTACTCTTGTCACTTTTGATAAATTCAGCGATTAAGTGAAAAAAGGCGTTATAAAGGAAATAAAATAATAGTATTTCAGAGAATACAGAAAATGAAATTAATCGATTAAACAATTTACGCTACAACAATAACCTAAACAAGTTATTAATTTATACTATTAAATGATTACTATTATGGCTACTATTTCCGATACGCAACTCAATGAAAGGCTTTTTTACCGTTGTCTCCATCTAATATTACGGATATTTTGACAACAGCCCAAAAGCAATAAAGGACTATGATTTGACTGTTATATAAGGGAAAACAGTACACAGACTGCAGAAGTTGTGAAAACAAAACAGTGTAGCCTTTCAAGAGTGCATTAGGAAAATACCAGAAATCGTCTAAAATAAGATATTCAGGGTAGCAACAAATAGAATAGTGGTTCGGGAATCCTGAATGGATCTTGACAAGTTCTCAAACGATTGCGTTTTTAGTTGGTTCTGAGCAGTTGTGCTAGATTATTACAAATTGGTATGATTTTTGTATAAATTTAGTTAAAAATAATGGAATTTTATTAAAATTGGTTATAACCATCGGTTAAATCGACAATTTTGTAGAAAATAATTTTTTTTTTTGTCGAAGCAAAAATCTTCAAAATTTACGCATATTTTTATAGAATAAACAAAATCTGCACGCTAAGGTGCTCGCCCTTTACGCCCATTATGTGAACATCAAGAGCGTCCTTCTTCCCAATATTTACATTACTCATAATAACAGATAACAAAATTCCATCTTCGACACCACGCCTATACACGAGAAAACAACATTGAGCCTTGCGAGCAATAAAAACGACTCTGTTTACGCGACCCCACTTACAGATTGTAAGCAGATCCTTTGTAAAAAGAGAGCCTCGTGCCAGGCTCTATAAAACGCCTTGGAGATATTTGGAGCAATAACTGTGCGTTCATCAAAACTGTAAATAGACAACTGCACTTCTCGGATCACCAGTAGAGCCTAGCAAGTTATTGGGCTCGACATACTCTACATAAGGTGATGATTTATCATACTCTCCATAAACTTGGAGAGTGTTGAACAGACTGTTGAACATTGTGTAGTAATTTTTTAGATTACTAGCCTTACTGTCTTTAGGGCAGGCCTGTGCAAAAATTAAAATTTCATACACAATTGTGCTTAAGCTAAACTCACATGTATTCTTACGCTCTTGCTTTTAGTCGTCAAGGAAACAGCGACGAATTAACTTGCGTAGTGGATGTACGTTGATTTATTGTTTGCAGTGAAAACAAAATTAATAGCACTGCAGACAAATATTTTTTTGTTATAAATGCATTTGTAAACCCAATATCTTAATTATCATAGAACATTTAATAATATATTTTAAAAGTTTTTCAGCGACATTTTCATTATTTTAATAAAATTATTAATAAATTTAATGAAAAAAAAAACAAATCTTAAAAATATTTTTTTGTTAAAAAATGAAAAGTACTTTTTATTTTTTTATAACAGAGTAGTATTTATAAATTGTTCTTAAAGTAATTAAATTTTTAGATGAAATATTACATACAAATTTTAATTAAAAAAATTCATATAGTTTCTGGTACTGCTACTTACACGTTCAGCAGTGTAGTTCTCATTTTTTACCAACCCAACTACATTTTTACTTTTGCACAGGCCTGCTTTAGGGCAGGGATTGCCATTTTATAGCACAATTGTGCAGAGAGCATTTACACGTATTGCTTATGCTCTTTTATTTTTTCCAGGTTTACTCAAAAAAACTGATCGGTTACACTCAAAAAATAATTTATGTTAAAAATTCAATTTTTTTAGAAACATTAAAGGTTGGTTAGTAAGAGAGGAAATTTATGAACCAAAATTAGATTCTAAATTGAAAATGGCGGTTTCAAGTTTAATAAGCTTAAAAATTGTTAGAAAGGGTAGACCATTTAGTGATGGTGTTTTTATTAAGCAATTGTTGAAAAAAATTTGGAAAAGGCCTAATTATAATACAAATATTTACCGACTTAAAATTTATTTGTTCAAAGCAACGCAACAAATTACGTTCATCTTATATAAAAAACATTCTACAAATACGAAACTGTCATAAGAGTATAAATGTAGAAGATTTTATCTTATAGATCAGTTATTTATTTATTTATACTTTTAAAAATATATTTTTTTTTAAGAAGAAATGGATTTTTTATTTCCCAGCAAATATTCAAAAAACATGCCCTAAATATAGTCAAACATTTATAACTTTATGTACGTATGTCGGTGAAATGCTGACATTCATTTCAGCGTATATTACTAAAATTTTTCTATGACTGTAAATAAATAAATTCTCCCAAATTCTTTTTTCTCTCTAACTCACTAAAACACAACCAAAAAATTTTTGGTAACTTCTGCTAGAGGGATTAGTCCGTACTAGAAAGCTTACAATTATTAGAAAAATTTTAATCCTAAATGTATCTTCGTATTGAAAAATATTTTGTCTAACACAAACAATTGTAATAATAAAAGAGTAGTCTAGATTAGGACCGGCTAATAATAGAGGGGCAAAGATTATGCTAAGAAATAAACTACAGCTGTATTGGATTGGAGTCTACGAATGCACTGGCTACGAAGGAATCCGTTACAAACTATATTTTTTCGGAACTCTACTTTGCAGCATAGCTTATTTACAATTATCAATCTAATGAATAATTACGTAGTTGGCAAATGTGTGAAACACTGCAACGTTCAATTGGGTTTTAAACACCTTAAGGCCCTGGATACAACTTTGATGTGTTCAATTACAGAAGGCCAAACCTGAAACTCTATATGGAGAACGAATTTGTAAAGAATAATGATCACAGACGTACATATTTGTAGTTCCTGCTTATAGGTATCAGTGAATGTACACTATTAAAGTACCAAATCTGCTGGTGTTCATTAAAAAGTCAGTGGGTCTACTGAACAAACAGTAGACTAGAAGGGGAACTATAGAGTCCCTAATCTAACATATTGTGATCGGTTTAAATAAAAGATTGCACAAAAAAAAATTCTTTTTTTTGTAATTGTAATTCATCCGATAAACAAAAATTGTTGAAACAATTAAAAAGTTAATTGAACTTTCTCTTTTACACTAAGAGAACTGTTATTTTGATTTAAAAAAAAATTTGTTGATAGCGAATTTTTGTTCGACTGCTATTGTTCATATTGCTTTACAACAAACCTTAGCATAAACCTACTATACCCAAACCAACAAGATGATAAACTATAGCGTTAAACAAAAAAATTTTGTAAAATTAATTGCTCAAAGCAAACATCAATCAATACGACATGTTTTGCTTAAAGTAATATTTACTTCCTCCTGCATGTCTTTTTTTATGTTTTTCTCGTAATTATCATTTCAAACAAATATAATGACATTTTACAAGTATTTTTAATTCATTTACAATCGTTGGAGGTTGTTATTTTAGAAAATCGATAATAATAATAGTATGGCATGAACACAGTAAACACATATGTTTCAGAATTAATGATTTCATTTACGCAGCTTTTCATTTTTACTTTTGCTTTTTAGTTAAAGAAAAAATTTCATATATAAAGCAGATCATAAAGTATTTAACCTATGGTTGGCTGTGAAACATCTTTAATAAAACATAGAAATTGTTATGAAAAATATAAAAGAAAAAACGAAAAAAGAAAAAACTGAGCTTAAAATAAATTTTTTATTTTAAAATTATATTTCTTTCACTTTTTTTATTATATAAGAATTTATCTTCGTTCTCATATTCTGTTCGTTCATATGAGGTAAACTTTAACCATTTCGCTGCTAAAGTATGTCCTCATAAATCACAATCGTACTCATATTAACCAACATGGATTTCATTTATAAAAGAAAAAAAAATACTCACTCCTAAATAAAATAAATTGTTGCTTCTCTAATCATAAGGGATGCGCGTAAATGCGTTTTTATCTTTTATTAAAAAACAAACAAAAAAACATGTTTTTTAATGTAATTTGTTCATGTTTCGTTACCATAGCTGTGTGTCTTTTGTAAGATCTGAATCTTTTATAATAAATTAGCACCGAGAATAAAATATAAAATATACACGACCAATAGGGTAGTTCAAACAGGTAAGTTCTTTCATTTCATTACATTTCATTGCATTATCACCACTTTTTTGGTAGGCCAGTAAATAGCAATAAGATTTAAGCATCTTAGCAAAAGGGCTTATGCATGCTGAGCATGTACATATGTGTGGAATTTTGAAAAAACGTCTTCTCTCGAAATAAGAAAATTTTCCAATATTTTTATAGTATATATAGAATTTCCTTGTCCTTCTTTTGCTCTAATCCCCGTATTCCTACGACCTTTGAAAAGCAAGATATTCAGATGACAAATCGACCTCTTTCAGACTTTCCCTCAATTTCAATTTGACAAAACGGCTTCTTTCAGAGAATTAAGAATAATTTGAAAAATTGAATGTCTATAAAAAATTTTATATAATTTTTATTATTATTTTTTAATAATTTGCATATTGTAGGGAAAAATAGAAGTATATTTTTTTTAATAAAACCGAAATGTATTTTCCAGATCAACTTCTTTCAACCTTTTTTTCATTTTCCATTTTAACAAAACAAATCTTGTCTTGACTTAAGCGATTAAGATAATTTTCAAATTTAATTTAAAAAATTTTGACAAAACGACTTGTATGGTGGAAGCTAATTTTTTTTTATTTAAAATCTATTTAACAAAAAGTCTTAAATTAACTTTTTGACGTTTTATAGAAAACTATTGCTTCTAGAGGGAAAAAAAGGTTGCATAATGTTCGTTAAGTATTTGTGTATAAAATCCAAGTTCAAAATTTCTTCAATTTTCTAAGCAATAACTTCTATTAGCCTTTTTAACTGTTTTTTTGCTCTACTGAAAAGTTGTTGATTTAGAGAGAAGACGTTTTGTCAAATGTCCACAGATATGTATGTGCAAAATTTAAATTTAATTTAAGACCTTTGATGAAAATGGTTTTAAAGTTAATTTAATAGCCTACCGTGGCAAATTTCACTTGGATTAAAGAGTTTCCCATTGTGATATCACCATTTTTTAGTATAATGTCAATCAATTTGTGGGCACAAGGTTGGAGTAGATTTTAACCCAGCACCGTTACCAGCAGGTTATCGAAAGCTCTATACTCGCGAAAAAAATGCTCAATAGACTTGTAGTTTCAATTTTTGAACCACTACTTTTATTAGAAATCATTGTACTCGTATCGTCATCCAAAATTTTCAAAAGAAAATAGTCGTTCATAAAAATAGGAAAATCTAACTCATTACAAACTATGTAGAGAACAGAAAAATGCAATGGTGAAGAGAAAGAAAGAATATAACAGAGAAAAACGTAGTGCATTGCAGAAGACTTTGACTAAATTATTACCAACTATGAAAGGAAAGTATAATTCCAATATACGATTTCTCGAGAAATGTGTGCGTAAAATAGTTTAGATCAGGCCTGTGCAAAAGTAAAACTGTAGTTGTGTTGGTGAGAAAATGAGAATTACATTGCTGAACGTGTAAATAGCAGTATCAGCAACTGTATGAATTTTTTTTAATTAAAATTTGTATGTAATATTTCATCTAAAAATTTAATTACTTTAAGAACAATTTATAAATACTATTCTGTTATAAAAAAATAAAAAGTACTTTTCATTTTTTAATAAAAAAAAAACATTTTGAGATTTGTTTTTTTTTCATTAAATTTATTAACAATTTTATTAAAATAATGAAAATATCGCTGAAAAACTTTTAAAATATATTAATAAATGTTCTATGATAAATAAGATATTGGGTTTACAAATGCATTTATAACAAAAAATATTTGTCTGCAGTGCTATTAATATTGTTCTCACTGAAAACAATAAATCAGCGTAAATCCATCACACATGTTAACTCGTCACTGTTTCAGTGACGAGTAAAAGCAAGAGCGTGAGAATACATGTGAGTTTAGCTAAGGCACAATTGTGTATGCAATTTTTATTTTTGCACAGGCCTGGTTTATATTGTTAGTGTAAACGATTAAACAGGGTTTCGATTTTAACAGAAAACAAATCAGAAGGTAGATAAAATCGAAAAGTTTACTGTGTAATCCTCCGTATATTTTCGGCCGAATCTAATTTACTAGAAATCTCGTAACATTGCTCTCCTAAAAATAGCTCAAGTCTACTTACCGCATTGTAGAAATGAAAGTTGTGACTCTGGATATCTTCAAGGCGTTCCATGGGGTCTTTCATGTAAGTACGTACATACTATATCGAACTTTTATCGATTTATATCGACGTTATCAGTATAAATGCACTCCTATGATCTACTTTATCTCACACCTCTAAACTACTCAACATTTGTCATTCATATCCATCATTGAATATTGGCTCGCTCACAAGCATACAAGAACAAAGAAGACGCAAATTTAAATTCATTTACTAAACCTTATGAACCAGCCTAATAATTATGTTTAATGATATTTACATAACATACTCATATACAAGAAATCCCATATACATACATATGTATGTGCTATACGATTAAGTTAAAGCCCCTGCGGTAATTTTGTAAAAGTTTCCTTCATTTCAGCATTTCATAATTTTACATACGAGCATGTCTTATATTAAATTATATAATTTTTTTTTATATATTTTTTGTTTTTTTTTTCTGGTTTCGGTTCTGATTCTGCTTCTGTTTTTGTTATTTCTGTTTTATCCTCCTAATCCTAATTTTCCTAAAAATGCAAATATACAATGTTTCAACATTTTCTTATATATTTGTGTTATAATCACTGGTAAAATAATAACATTTCGGAAAATAAATATCCTGTTTAAACAAAATGTTTAATAAAAGAGCAATAACAGCAACAACAACAACATTGATAATAATAACCTCATTAGGTTTAATTACCTTAAAGGATTGCCTGTAGAATTTCTTTTCATCAACAGTCTTTATGCCTAAGAAAATGGTTTTAAGGATTTCAAAGCATCTTTTAAGCAATTAGTTTGATAGTCAATATATGAGTATAAATTGAAAAGTGTTATAAATAAGTGTAAGTAACAATTATATACAAATTCTCATCAAATAGTTTTTTTTTAATTTATTTGCAAAACAAACAAAAATAAAAGGAATTACTTCCATTTGAATGATTCAATCGTTTGTGATTTAAGTAGACGATAACATAACCAGAGATTATTTCGTATTTATAGATGTTTGGTGGGAGAAAGATATCTAATATGGCACATTGAATGATTGTAGTTTCTTATTTAGAGACTAGAATCATATTCTAAGTAAATGTTTAAATAAAATATTTAAAATAAGATATAAGTTTATGCTCATAAGCATAAACGGTTATAAAATTTTGTCTTATATGGTCGTCACGATGCTCATTATCCTTATCAAGTCCATATTTTGTCTAACTGTCGGCATTTAGTTTATTAACACGTTCATCGCCATGTCAGCATATGTGCCTGACGTACGCGATTTGGTAGAAGGCCTTATCAATCACAGATGTTCGCCGTAAACGATACATTTACATTATGTTTCGAAAGCTTAGCCTATCAGGAACAAAACCTGAAAATTTATTGGCTTACTACAAGCAATAAAATGAAATTAACATATTGTCGTGCGGGAGTTTATGTGCTCTATCCGCCATTTCATATTTTTTATATATCTCGAGTTAATGATGCCTCTTTTTTCGATATTTCGTCCAGTTTCGGTGATAAATAGACGAAAACGGATTGAAGATTTTAAAAATATTGGTGTCAAAAGCCTAAAGTGGCATCATTAACTCGAGATATATAAAATGGCGGATAGAGCACTTAAACTCCGGCACAACTTTAACAACTTATCTAAATTTGAAAAAACTGACCTCCTATTAGGTATTCAGGCATATAATTAAATACGATTTTTTTAATTTATAATGTACAGTCGAAATTCTCTATAACGAACTCCTGTATAACGAAGTTTTCTTTATTGCGAAGCAATTATAAGAACACTGTGTTTTGGGTCTACTTTGAGTGTATTATAATCTCTATATAACGAATTTCCATATAGCGAATATTTCCTTATAACGAAGTATTTTTGCGACCGTAACTTCAAGATTGAAGCGTTTTCAATCTCCATATAACGAATTAGGTAAAACCGAACGCACGCACACAAAAAAGAAATCGATGTCGCTTTGTGTTATTGGTGTTGTTATTGTTGCTCTGTGTGTATTTTGTTGCTTTCACAACGCACAAGCGGATTCTGATGCTTTGAATCGTTTATTTAACATAAAATTAAAAGTGGGGGAACCTCCGAACTATGCAAGTGACAACTGCAAAATAACTGACTACTACAAATAAAAAATGTTAAAAGAACAATATTGGTTTTCTTTTCCATATAGCGAATTTTTTTTATAGCGAAGTAAATATCCAGTCCCTTGGAATTCGTTATAGAGAGTTTCGACTGTATATATATTTCATAGAACTGATTTTTTTTTAACTTTTCAAAAGTAATTTAATCAGTCTGGTAAATTATTATAGATATAAGGTGATTTTTTTTTGCTTAATATTTTTTGTGTGTGTCTAACGTGTAAAAACAGGATTAGGTTTATAGATACATACATATATACATATATGTACTTAATGGCAATCCTTTTCAAAGGTGTAGCAAAGTATTAAAGCCAACATACAAACAAATTGCAAAAAGAAAAAAGAATAGAAAAAAACGCCCTAAACTTTCAACAACCCATAATAGAAACAAAAGGAAAATATGTCAAGGAAGCATTGAAATGGTATTAGTTTTTATGCATCCGCTTAAATTTTTAATTCTGTTTAAATAAAAACCTTCATTTTTGATCTTTATCTATGTTTATTTCATTTCTTTTTTTTTATTATTTCTTTAAAAATTAAAAAAAAAATACATAAGAGGCTTACTTTTGTTAGGGTGGGCTGTGACAAAATAAAACTATTTATATGTCTTTTAAAATTTATATATTTAATTAGAGGTTTTCTATATTGAACAAGAAAAGCTTTTTCTTATCTTTTACTATAAGTATTTACAGAAATATTATTATACATCAATAATATTTTATATAAGTATATATATATTTACATCTTTTTTAATCTATTTATTAAAAAAAAACATTTACGAATTTTTTATTGCTTCATTAAAATTAAAGAACAGAGAATAACGAAATATTTCGCTTTGTAAAGATTATAGGTTTAATACAAAAAAAGGTATTTTTTATAACAAATAATATTTTATACACTCGTCGTATTCAGTGATGTGAATCTCGAAAATTATATTTCCACATTTTTGTATCGAGATGTATGTATGTGTGTGTGTGTTTTTTTTTTTTTTTTTTTTTTGTATCATGTTGTGGTAAGCTTTTATTAAAGTTTTTTGTTTTTTTTGGAAAATATTACTTATAGAAAGTTGTAGCGTTTGTGGTAAAATGGTTTTACAAGTCATAATATTACCACTACAGCGTATACGTAATAATTATTAATGAAAAGAAACATTTCGAAACAAGTATACGCCACCGGTTATTTACTACCAGTAAAAGTTACACACAGTCGCACAAAGAGGAAAAAATACCTCAAATTTATACATTTTTATACAAAAAAAAAAGGTTTCTTTAAAAAAAAAGATAAGATATCTAGAGCCGTACCTCCCAATAACTTTTTATTCGTCTGAAACCCGCATGATATAGAACACTCTGTATGTAAACGAAAGTGATACAGTAAAGCAGCAGCAGAAATTATGGATTTTTTTTGCATGGCTATAAAACACAAAACCTGAACAATACAATGTTAAAGATTACATTTAACCATGGTGCATAACTTTTTGTCTAGAGTTCACTTTTGATACCCATTGAAATTAACAAAAATACCATATTTTTCAATGCTGCTTTACTAGTATGAATTTAAATTATAATTTTATTCACCTAAGTGGATTAAATAATATTTACGTGCTTTACAATTTTCCATTTTGTTTAAATGATTAAACTGAACATACGCCTTCGTACAGCCTGCTAAAACTTTTAATTTACTTGAACACAACAAAATAATAAAAGCACAATTAGCAACAAGAAATTTTGACAGCGTGTAGAAAATGAACGTAAGCAAAAAGAATAAAAAAATAATGGAATCTTCTTAAGCAATATATTCTTTTTAGCCTACAATCGTCAAAATACCCCTCTGTAAGTCGGTTCAGAATGAACACATTACGGTTTTTATTAATAATAAGATGTGCGTCACTATAAAGTGTAACACCCATTTTTCTTAATAACTTTTTTCACCTTTAATCAAAATTATTTTTCTTAATCACAATATCTTTGAAAAATGTGTCAGATTTTAAAATGTATCAGTTTGTCAAATTTGACTTGTTAGTTAGTTCACAATGGATAATCAAAGACAAGTGCATACAAAAATTATTCAAATAATTCAAAAAAAACCATATTGGAGTTATACAAAAGTTGCTAGGGAAGTCCACGTGACCAGGCAATGTGTTTCCAGAGTGGTCAAAAAGTTCAACAAAGACCTAAAAATTGAAAGAAAGCCTGGAACAGGTAAAGCAAAACTGGTAACGAACGACGCGAAAGCCAAAAAGGTTGAGAAGCTTTTGCTGGCTCTTCCAAACATTTCTGGTCGCGAAGTGGCCCGGCGCGTGCAATGTTCGGAAAGTTTTGTGCGCCGAGTTAAAGCTAAAGCTGGCCTTAAAACATTTAAAGTCCGAAAAGTTCCGGATAAAAATGCTAAGAAGAATATTGAAGCAAAAAAAAGAGCAAAACTCTTCAAAAAAGAATTTTTTCAAAAGTTCGAGTGTTGTGTAATGGATGATGAAACTTACGTTTTGCAGACTTTGCGCAGCTTCCTGGCCAAGAGTTTTATGTAGCGGATAGTAGAGGCAATGTTTCTGAAGAGTTCCGAACTAAAAAACTATCAAAATTTCCCAAAAAGTTCCTAGTTTGGCAGGCTATTTGTAGCTGCGGCAACAGAAGTGCATCGTTTGTTACATTGGGATCAATAAACTCAGATATTTATATCAAAGAGTGTCTTCAAAAGAGGTTGCTCCCATTTCTAAGACAGCACAACATATCAACATTCTTCTGGCTAACCCACCAAACTGCCCAGAACTGCGGCCTATTGGAAGATATTGGGCTCTGGTCAAAAGAGAACTAAAGAAGAGTTCATCTGTTCCCAAAACCATTACTAGTTTTCGATATAAATGGACAGCTGGTACCAAAAAAATCACCGAAAACACTATAACATTGCTTATGGATGGCATAATGAATAAAATAAAAAATTTTATAAAATTAAATTAATTTTTAAATAAATAATACAGAATATAAATCTGTAATAAAAATACAAAATAAAACTATTTTATTTTTAACTCTAGCTTACTCCAGTCAGTTTTTATTTGACTTTTGATGTGTTACAGTTTATAGTGACGCACATCTTATATATATTTTTTTTTATTATCAGCCCTTTTATGAATGAAAATTCCTCGGAAGTTTTTTCCGTTTACAATTTTTATAATTATTTTATAGAAGGGTGCGCAGTATATGGTTAAAGCGATCGCATCAAAACTCAAAACAGCCCAGGTTTAAATTCCAGCAAAGGAGAAAAATTAAAATTAAAAAAAACATTGCGGTTTTTCAAAATATTATTTAAAAAAAGAGCTTTTCGCCCTCCAAGTATCCATCCACAAAAAACCGCTCCCTGACATTCCACTCTATTCCACTTTTGGCATTGGCATGAAAAAAGGAATGATCAGAAGAAAAGCGCCACCTACTTGGCAGTAATAGATAAAAAGCAACCACAGGTGGGGCATTGCCTTTGACCTTTGCCTCTGACCTTTGAGTGATCAAACCAATTGATAGCAATTATATTGAGTATTGGACTCAATAAAACAAAAAATTAATTGAATTTATATGGGAAAAATTGAACAATTTTTATTTATATTTGGAACATACATATATGTTTATTTCTTTTAATTTACACATACAGTTATGTATACCGGATGCCTCGATAGTCTAATCAGTTGTCTCTAAACAGTCATACAGAAAAGATCGGCAATACAGCTTGTAAAATTTAACAAACCGGTAAGTTGTATAAATTTCTAAAATTTACAGTCATATAATCCAAATATAGAAACAAAGTGTTTAAAAGCGTTAAACGAATCAAGTAGTTTTGTGTGTATTCCAGGAAGCTGTTTGGTATGATTTTTATTGGCTTGGAAGAATTCTTCTGCTTGTAATAGTCACAAAGAGGATAAATAAATGAATATTAATTAATTTTGGGAAGACTGAATTAAATATTTTGGTTTTCTCCTTTATTTGTCAATGTTATGGCCGCAAGCCATTAATTACGCCAAGCGAGTATATACATATGTATGTATATATGTATGACCTAATAAACAAGAGATTTAAAATTAAACATAAAACGCGAATAACTAAGAATGAAAGATGTAAATTGTGGCTTTCATATTAACATATTACTTCTATGTAAAATTTATTGTTCTACGACTTTTGGTTTTAAATGTATGTCTCTTATTTAACTTTAAATAAATTTAATTAAAAGCATTTAATTTCCTGTTTTCAGTAGTTCACACGTAATTTTTAATGACTCAGTAGTAAGAACTAGAAAGATTAAGTTTGTTAATGAAAAAATAGTTGTTTTACATTCGAAATTTGTTCAAAATTTTAAGTTGTGGTTGTAGAAAGTTGTTAAAAGGTCTTTTAAATTGATACTACATTAATCCCTTGATTTACGTGGCTTTGTTTTAATAATAATATAGTAAACAGTAGGTTTGGAAGAGGCTTTGCGCCCAGCTGCTATATGTATGGATCCTGCAAAGTATTTTTGTTGAGGTCAAGGATTGTAACAGCGCCAGGAAACAAAATAAACCACAGTGAGGTACAGGAACTTTAAACATTTAATATAAATTAGTGCGATACGTACTTACATATATACATAACTAGCCATTACAACCCTGTGTCATGAGTACAGATTTGAGAATCTTTTTCATGGCAATCAATTACTCCCAGAGCTTTTGCCAGAAGACTGCTGAGAGGTATTCGCCGAAAGAAATAATTTTTCCATATTTACTTTTTTTTTCAAGATGTCAGAGCTGAGATTTGAACTCGACGCTATCAGCTTAGTAAGTCAACACACTAACCACTAGACCACGGCGACTACGTAATAATTAATTGCAACAGTCCGACAACTGCCCCTGTAATGCGAACATTGTTGATTGGATAACATCTACCCAATAAAATCAGAACCTTTTTTTGCCTAACTAGTGCTTTACGATTAGTATTAAAAGTATTGGTATTTAATATATTATAAAATATAAATCTGTATTAATTTAATAAACAGTTTATTACTGAGAGATGTTTAGAGTGAAAAAAGACAGTTTTGCGAATTTTTCGATAAACAATATTAATTCTTGTTGTTTTTATCTTTTATTTTAATCTTAATAATAAGCTCTTTCTTCTGGTAATAACACTTTGCTAAAAACAGAAAAGTGATTCTAATCAAAAGTGTATATTGTGATTTATGTGGTTTGAGAAACATAATTTCGTAACTGCCACTAGAGTCTTTCAAACATCCTATTACACTCTCCCATGTTTTCATACAATGTTTTCATTCATTTGTGTTCTGGTTTTATTACGTGACTGTATAGGCAATGCAGACAACAATTTTTAAACCACAGTCAGTAATTTGCTTAAGGCTTTTTAGTTTTAAATGATTTGTTAATTGAGTTGGTAACTATTTAAATGGAATGTTGGTGGCTCCCACATTGGTTTTCCTAATTGGCATAGTTTTATATGCGAACTTTCAGATTTGCTGTTTGTTAAACTCGCCTTTTAAAGTTTCCTTTGCATTAAATTCGTATATAAGATCTGAGAAATTTTCAAATAATATTGTTAAAGATACAAGTACTCAAAAAAATCATATCATCTACTAGATATGTATGCTATTTTAGGATGTAAAAAAAATATTTTCTCTGGTCATAAATAAAAATTCATTACCATTAAGACTAATAAACGATATTTATGAATATTTTGCATAAAATAAAATTTGTTTTATCCCTAAAACAATTTCCAGGAACAAAACACTTTTATTTTCCAAAAAAAAGCAATTTAATAATGTAATGAAAATTTTATATAAGAGAAAGTCAAACATACAAAACCTAAAACAAGAAAATTAAATATGAAATGCATATGAAATATATGTATGTATATATGGATTTTATTAAATATAATTTTAGATTTTATTCAACAACTAAAAACTCTTACGAACTTGTAAAGTTTTTTACTGGAAAGTGTTCTATAACTCAAAAAATTTTGCGTCAAAAGAGAGCAGGAATTTGTCACATAAAGAAGAAATTCTTGTAAAGTTTTACTACATTGTGTCCGGCGGGAAGGTATACTACTCTTTTTGTTCATAATAATTGATTATATGAAAGGGAATGAATCTTATATTGATAAATGTTTTATTTAATGTCGGCAATTATATCTGTGTCGGTATGTAAGAACAGCTTAAGTCAAAACGTGGAATTTTGAAATGTACCCACATTTATATAAATATTACTATAATTAGTTCTTGCAAAACATTTCTTATTTTACCTACTGATAATAGACGTATGATGTAATAAATATGCACTATAATATTTTACATATTATTACCACCTTGAGTTACAGGAAGCGACAAAAATTCTATTTTAATTTAAGCTTATGTCGACTTAAGCTATTTTTCAATATTGCCACAGATATATGGAATACAATATGAGATAAGTGTCCACCTCTTTTAGCCTCAAAAATGCGATCCCTTTTGAGCACGTTTTTCATTACATTCTGACATATTTCGCGAATATTTCGTTTGAGTTGCTCCAGCGTTTCTGGTTTGCTTGCATTTCAGATATCCTTGCTTTGCAGATATACCCACAAAAATATGTCCCAAGCAGTCAAATCAGGCGACCGTGGAGGCCAATCAAGATCGCCGTTCCTTGAAATAACTTTTAGTAGAAAGAGGTCTAGCAGTAATTTCCCTGTAATCCTTGCTGTATACGATGCGGCACCGTCTAGTCGAAACAACATATTAGTCCAGCCCAAAGCATGCAGTTTTTTTTTTTATTTTTATTTATTTTATTGTTGTGTATTGTATTGGAATTTTCGTGGAGAGGAGAGTACAGTATGACAACAGAACATATATTTTTGTTTTCTTATATTATTAAGCACCTTAGAAATGAGACAAATTGCTGTGAATTGATCATTCAAAGGCGAGTATTATACATTCACCCTTGAATGATCAATAGCAATTGCATGTTGATTCCGGTGAGTGTCTTCGCTAAGTACGTTTTTAGATGTTATCTGCTACTTTCCAATATCACGATATCGCTCCCTATTTAGAGTTACCGTTATGCCGTTTTCAGTTTCAAAGAAGTAAGATTCAATGATTCCTCCTGACCAAACTGCACACTAGAATGTCACTTTTAATGGATGCATATCGACCGATAGATAATTTGAGGGTTCTGCATTGCCCATAACCAACTATTCTGTTTACTCATATATCCATTCAAATGAAAATTTGTCTCGTCACTCATTATTATTTCTTATGAAAATTTGGGCTGTCATGGGCGAGCTGTAGCATCCTATTGTATGTACGGCGGCGTAAATAATCTTCTGGAAGAATCTCTTGTGTCAACTGTATCTTAAATGGAAACAAATGCAAATCTTTGTGCAAAATTGTGGCCAAAGTGGTTCTTTGAAGACCAAGCTCCTGATCACGGCATTGAATTGAGGTAGTTGGATTGTTTTGAACACTTTCTTGAATAGTAGTAATGTTTTCAGCCGATCTTTCAATACGTTGTTGTCCCTGCTTGGGCCTACCAGCTACAGTCCGTCTTTCTTCGAAATCATTTACTACACGATAAATAGCTCGTCTGGTTGGCACGTTGTTTCTACCAAAAATTTCACGTAATTTTCATATCATCATTAAGGAAAGGATATCCAAGTTTTTCCTTAGGAAAGCACAGAGCAGCTGGAATTCCATCACTACCTATGCTGTTTCTAGAACACTTTGGCCACGGTATAACCGGGGTAAGATTCTGGGAATCTTGGGGATTCTTCGACAGTCTTTGTCCAGACTCATAGCGGTGTATACGGGTCACTGGCTGATCGGTAGGCACGCAGAGAGGTTGGGTCTTCCCTTTAATCCGCACTGCAGAAGTTGCGGTGATTCTTCTAAGAGGGAGATTGTGGAACATTTTCTTTGTGACTGCCCAGGTCTAGGGGTCAGACGTTTGAAGTCTTTTGGGGTGCCCTTTTTCGACGGCTTGGCGCAATATGCGAACCTGGACCCCCTTGCTTTACTTCACTTTATAGACAGCTCTGGTTGGCTGTAGTTATTTTCTCTTCCTTTTCTACTTTTAGGTAACTTCAGTTTGGTCCTGCAATGGTATCAAAACGGCACCTTGTGCTAATTGTAGTTGATCAGGGTTTCGGATTAACTGGCCATTTGACCTACCTCCCCATCATCACAGTAATCGATGATTGATTTTGATAAACTGTTATAGCGTTGGATTACCAAATAATCTTCCAGAAAAAATTTGCCACGTCTCTACTTCACGTCTGCCAAATATGAACTGTCAAAACTAATGTTTACTAAAATGACGACAAAACAAAGTAGTATGTAACTTCCCGGCGAATCGTTGCGTTTTGAGTTGAATGAATGATTTTAAACCAATTTTCCTGTTTTCGGGAATACTTGAATTGAAAATTTATGCAAATATTCTTCTTTTAATTTTTTCTATTCATCAAAAAGTAATTTAAATTTTAAATAAAAAAAATAAAGAAATGAAAATGAAAACATTTGTCCCTAGACTGGTAAAAAAGCAAAAGTTAAACTCAAATTTTAAGATGTTTTAATGGATTTTCTATAAAATTTTTAAGCGACTACATATCTTGTACAACAATTTGCATATCTTTCTGAGTAAATAAAATACTTTCCCACAATTAGAGCAAATAAAAGCTTTTACTAAAATTAAATTTCATCTCAATATGACCATTTGATTTACGACATTTTGATTTAATTTGAGCAATTGGTTTTTTATAAGCAAATGATTGGAAATATTTTAAGCTGATATAAGTACGTATTTTACTGTGTTCCTGACCACATTAAGTATTCTCATACAATTCTACTAATAGTTGTTAAATTCAATAGAAATTTTTATTCAAATTAAATTCCACATCACTTGGAACATGCATTTTAGCATTTGAATAATAAATTAAAGTGTGGTTTTCTTATTTTGTTCCTCTCCCTCTCTCTCTCCCACTTTTCAGTCTTGCTGCTGTTCTATTGTTTGGTTTCTGATTTGCATACAAAAATGTATTGCTACACCACAAGCATGTTTGCCACACTTATAAGGAATTTTTAATGTTAAAATTATGAAAAAAAAACAAAATAAATAAATTGAAAAATATATTCTTCGGCTATTACTGGCAAATGGAATGAATATGGTGAATTTAAAAAAAATAATGGCTGTGACTATTAAAGAAGGTGCAGACTTTCTTGTTAAATTAAAAACGTTTCAATTTTTTAAAAATTTTAATATTTTTCTTCAAATTCTGCAACTATTTCTTGACTACTAATATTGAAAGAGAAGTTTTGTAAAGTAAAAATTGAACACAATCTCCTAAGATTTTTTTTCGACTCCTGGGCAGTATGCTATATACCGTATCTTCCCTCTTAATGGTTATTTGGTTAATGTGGCCGCTCAAATACAAGCCTTAATTAGCATTTTATGACACCGTTTTGAAAAATATTGCAGCCATATTTTAAATATTGCTCATATCCAGTTCGTCACACTGAGATATCTGAGGATAATCCAATGATAACCAGAAAAGGAAGTGCTCAACTATGTACTGCTCAGCATTACCACAGTGGCGACAGTTATAGCCCTTTTGCCTACCCAACCGGTGAGCTTAATTTACAATTGGCAACTACCCACTAAGTACAGGCACTAATTTGGACACGACCTTCCTACTATGGCAATATCTAATATAAAAAATAGGCCATGTCAGCATTGGATAGTGCAGGAAGTAATTACATTCCACTTGCCATTTGCCTTATTATAGAAGTAATTGAGGATACCGCTCTTCAAAGACCCTATTGGAAATGTTTATTGATTATATAGGTAAAGTTTCTGGAAAAAAAACATAATTTAAGTATTACAAAGAAAAATCGAAAATTGTTTTTTAGACAAACCCCTGAAACCATTTTTCTGCCAATTACGATATCAGTAAGTTTAAAACAAATGTCCACAGGCACTACTTCCTCTTTCCCCCTTCCCACGACATATTTTCCTAGACCATTACAATGTACTGCATGAGTAGAGGTCGTTACCTGAATGCTGGCCTTAATGAAAAAATTAAAAAAAGGAACACATAAGCAAAAATTCAAGCTCTTGATATATTTGACTCGAATGCCCAAACTTACGTGAGAAAGCCAAACACAGAGTTAGAAAATAAAAATTTAAAACAGACCGTCAAACACGGTGGTGGTAGTATCGTGATGCGGGTGTGTATGTCATCAAATAGAATTAAGAAATTGAAATTTATAACTCGAAATCTTAATATCCAATTTAGTGAACTGCTCTTTGGATTAGAGTTGATGTTAAATAAGTTAAAAACAAACATTTAAAAAGGTTTTACACCTGCCTATAGTTGACCTTAAAGTATACTTTTTTTAGTGTTAAAAATCAAATACAAGTGGAAGAGTTTACGACCAATAAATGAAGAAGATTTAATAATAAAATTTCATGAATATCGACAATTTACTTTGAAAATTTAATAAACTACTGGCAATTAAATCCTCAATACTATATTTATGTATAAAGATGAAAAAACTTTTTATGATTTCTGCAATTATATCAAAAATTAATTGTTTTTCTTTTTTAAGATTTTATAGCACCATAAATTTTATATTTTTCATTCAATTACCCAAAAATAAAAACTATTATTTCCTGTTATACATGTACGCGCTTTTTTCATTTTATGTACGAACCAAAGAAAAAATTAAAAAAAAAAACAGTTTTTCAAAGGCAACAAGCAATTAAGCATATCAATCAACATGATTTCAATTCCTAGAAATTTGCATATCAATGGACGTATCTATGTACGTACCCACGAGCATGTTCACCTTAAAAGGTAATTCATTTTCCATCTAAATGTTCAGTTTATTACTCGTAATTTTAAATATATTGATGGATTTTTTCTGTAATATTTTATTGACCAGCGGTTATAAAATAAAGTATTAGGTTATCTATCTACATATTTAGTGGTCTAGCTCTAGTGGTCGCTACTCTAGCAAGACTGTCAGCTATTAAATATATGTCAGGCCAAAATTACGAACAAATGGACGAATACATAGTAATTCATGTTTTTATAACACAGTAGTTCAAATTTAGTCCGTCTTACATTATATGGTTCACATGCCTATGTAGTGTCAACACAAAATACTTTTTTTCTGCAATAAATCATAGAAAATTATAATTTTGAGTACAAAACAGGATAACCCTAATATGGTGGCAAGAAGAACAACAGCTGCTAATTGTAAACAACAAAAAAAAAATTAAATTTTTAGTAGTTGGCAATAAATTAAAAGGTAAAGAGAAATAAAATATGTGTTTATTGTATCAGTACACCTAATTCTGTTTTTACGCGATAGATACGTTCCTTGAAACTCGCCTAAAAAAAACCTCTAGCAAAATAAGAAAAATGTACATTTGACTAAATAATTTAGGGTGCTTCATGCACTTATTTTATTAAACAAAGAACAATAAAAAAAAGTAATTATTGAATAAAAAATTTATTTAGAAAAAGTAAAAAAATCGCGATAATTGTCTTATTCAAGTTTCAAATCATATTGAAATTTGCGAATTTATCACTCAATTTAGCTACACTTTGGAGACCTTCTTTAGTATAAAGTAGATTCAGTTGGGACGAAAATATCACTTATTTCTTTACTTCGGGTGTCATACATGCAAAATCATATGATATGAAGACCTTGATGTGAAGTCAGAATGCTAAAACGTGTAAGAAGGAAAGGGAAGTTCCTATTTTTATAGTTTTAAATGTTGATATTACATGATCTGCAGTGCTGCCAATTATAAAAAAATTTTATAAATTTTATAAATTATAAATAATAAGCAAATACTTTTTTCAAGCTCAAGGATAAGTTTATTTTCAATTTAATAAGCAATATTAATGTTATAACGTCGGTGCAGTGGTGCCCATATAAATTAATTTTAATTGTGTTGTTTTTATATAATTTTTAAATCCTGATATCGAAATATTGATTATTAAATTGAAAATAAACTTGACCTTGAGCTTGAAAAAAGTATTTGCTTATTATTTGGATAATTGGAAACAGGTCGAACAATTATATAATTTTTCTGATTTGATTTATTTTATAAATTTCATATAAAAATACCTTTTTCTGTTCAAAATATATAAATTTTTAGACCGCGGTATACCAAATCAAATCGTGTAAAAAGAGTACAAAGTGCTTCTAAAATCGTGTTAAATTGAATTCGCGTTAAAACAGAATTTGGTGTATATATAAATGCAAAAATATTTTTGTATTATTTTGTATTGTTTTTGCGAACGAATATAAAAAATAAAACAATCGGTCAGTTGTTAGGTTTTTTATACATAAAAATGGCATTCGCATTATACGAACGCAAATTTGCACAACGTTTATATGTATTTGTACGTGCATTAAAGGCAATACGTGTTCTATGAACAGGCTGTTTATTGTTTTATGTTAATATTTAAGTTGAAAACATCATAATATAAAATTATTTGCATTATGATGTGTGGTTCCACCTTATAGAGCATAAAAAACTCTTAAGGTGGAATACCTTATTTGTATTCTTATTTATAAATATTTGTCCTCAACATGATTTTTTGATATAAATTCAAAAATAGTTGAAAATTTTACTACAAAAGTAGTGACTGAAACGTGGTCTATTTTCGAATATTAGGATGCAATTATGGTGGTCATAATAGACCTACCGTATGTAAGGAATTGTCAGGCTTATAAAGAACTTTCAAGAGACTGTAAGCCTTATATAAGCGCAACAATCAACAACCCGCTAAAATAATAAAAAATAGCTTTATTAAGACTGATGACTGAACTTACCGTAATTTTCATCAAAAAATCATCTTTAGCAATGAGGCCTATTTCTGGGTGAATGACTAGGTGCAGAAACTAAATTGTCCAATTTGAGACAAGAGGGTTTCTTAAGAATTCTTAATGAAGAGTAAAATAACATTCGTGAAGAAATTGTATACCAGCTTGTATCTGTATATATTTAGCACAATCTCATCAGCTACTTAACTCTCACAAAGCAACAGTTTTATAAACAAAATATTTTTATTTCAATAGCGGTAACCACTCTTTGTATCAAACGCTTTTGCAAGTCTTGCAAACGTAGCAAGTCTATCATATCTGTCTACATTTTGTTACTTACTGTTTGAATTAGTTTGCTACTTTTGCAAGACTTGGAAAGGCGTTCGCAATGTAGAGTGACTGAAATATTTGATAAATTTTGTTACCACTAGTAATTTAGATTTAATTTAATTAAAATGAATTTAAATTTTAAAATGTTCTGAGTTTCATGTAGTTTTTGGGTGTATGTGTCGACTAAATAATAACCACCTGAAAGAGCTCTGAGAACTTTCATTTTTCAATTTATTATTTACAACTATTTTATATAAATTTTGGCATTTATTTATTTTTTTTGAAAAGAAAAACATTAACTGACGTTTTCAATTCTCTTAACTGGAAAATAATACAAAAAGTAAGCATATGTTTGTAAACACTTTTTAAAATAATTTCACAAAAGTGTTTACACATGAAATATATTAAATTTGATGAAAGCCTTCATTAAGTGCGGTTGAAAGTTTTTTATTTACAACTTCAGTAGAAGGTTAATAAGTAAGTGAAAGTAATGAAACAAAAAACTTACCCGGAAATTGTAACCAATAAAGGCAGAAGTAACAGGATTTGTATGCTGTAATGGAAAAAACACAGTTAATTAATTTTTAATATTGAAATAAAATTTAATTTATTTTAAGAACGAAATGAAATTTCTGCAAATAAAATATACTGCAAAGCAAAAAACAAATATTTTTTTTTATATTTTTATCGAAGCTTTTAAGAAATATGAAAAAAAAACATTTTTGACATGATAATGGTGCAAAATTCCTCATTAAATAGCTCAACTATAGAGTCTGCAATTTTATTGATTAACCAGCGGAAAGTGTTTTTTTTTTAAAAACCCTGGGGATTTTGTTCAATCCAAATCCACAATGCTGCTTACGTAAGTACCCATTAAATTACGAATGGGTTAAATTCGAGAACAAAACTTTGACTGGAAATTCCATATCTGTTTGAGTTTCAGTCTATTTGCTAAAATGGACGCATCCGGTGGTCGTTTGGTATTTGCCCTGCACAAGTAGAATCTTTAAAGCTTTTAAACCAGGATTCCTAAGTAAAAGCTTCTTAGCTTTAGTGCTATACTCTACATCAGCCACAGCTGGTTCAGTGCGTACTGTTCGGCGTCCCAGGAGATCAACAGTATCAGTAAAAACAAACGTAATCCGAAAACGATTTATTATTTTTAGAGTTAAATGATTTGAAGAACTATTATGTACGCCATATAATGAACAAAGTACATGATAAATTTGGCAAATAATATAACAAAAACAACATGAATTGTTTGCTTTCCATTAAAACAGTATTAGTAAAAAATTAAAAAATTAGTATGCGGTTTTTTCAAAATTTAAGGGGGGTCGTGGCATAGAGGTAGAGCGCTCACACGACCAAGGTTCAATGCCAGCGAAGGACAAAATTATAAAAATAAAAATTTTCGATTTTCTAAAATTACAATTTAAATTAAAAATTAAATTTAAAAAAAAATAAGAGGTTCCCCTCCCGCCCTCCAGCAAGACCATCTGCAAGAAACCGCTACCTGACATTTCTAATCTATTCCATCAGAAACCAATGATCAGGAGTACAGCGCCACCTTCTGGGAAGATAACAGCTAATCTACTGAAGACGCTCACCATTCACATTCAAATATCCACAGACAGATGAGGCAATTACTGTTTGATCATTCGAGGGTGAAGGTATAACACTGGCTATTGAGTGGGCAAATTGACAGCAACTTGTTTCACAAACAAATAAAGGCGCAAAATATACAAACATCTATGAGAAAAAAAAAACTCTTCTATCAACCATCTTCACATTTCAATACAATGCACTGCATCAGTAGGGGTTTACCCTTGAGTATTGGTCTTAAAAAAAAATTTCACTTTATTTCACTTTAACCATCGAGAACAGAGACGAATGATCGGAAGACAAGCGCCATCTATTGGGAAGTAGCAGATGACAGCTAAACCTACTTAGCGAAGACACTAATCACACAATCAACACGCTATGATGAACCAATTGCTGTTGATCACTCAAAGGTGTAGGTATAACACTGGCGTTTGAATTATCAATTCACAGTAATTTATCTCCTTCCTAAAGCGCTTAATAATAATATTATATAAGAAAAAATATTTACTGTCTTTTCCAAAAAAAATCCAATACAATGCACAGCATCAGCAGGGGTTTACCCCTGAGTATTGGTCTCAATAAAAAAAAACCGTCTCACTACGATATGTTTTGATGTTTTGAAACTCATCCTAATTTTTTGGATTATGTATGTGGGTTTTCCAACTCCCGTATATTATTTAAGTAAAACTTTTTTAATTCGTCTAATACATATAACATACATATATTTAACCTTTTTGGCTTCAGTAAAATGGGAGGAAGTTGTAACTTCGTTACTTGACTGTAATTGTGATCCTGAAGTCTCTTCTGACTACACGCTGGTATGTTGCTTGTGTAAATGTTTAGAAAATAACATACAAATGAGAACATATAAATGTTATTTACCACTTGGCTCCAAACTTATTGTGCTCCAGGGCCCCCACATAAGAACGCATTTGGTTTTATTTATTTCACTTCCTGTTTTAATGGAAAAATGGTCTCAATCTTTCAATGGCATGAACTCGCAAAATGCATGTAAGTTTTCTCATATTCTATTCTAAACCTACTATTGTGCTACTTCCAGTATTTGATGCATGCATATACCTTTAAACTGGTTCATATACTTTTATGGCTTAGTCCTTTTGTCCTTTTAAAGTTAACAAAACAATTACTCCAATTTTTATGCCCAAAGAGGATTATCTTCCCCTAAAAGTCAGTTTGTTTTGTCACGTTATTAATAATATATAAAGCCAGAATGGGTTTTTTTTTGGTTTTATTTTAAAATAAAAAATTCCCAACTTTTTTCAAGTATTTTTTAATTTGAACTTTACAAAGCAATACAAGTTACAAACTTTTTTAAGGGTCGTTTTTCTTTTTTCCTTTTTTTTTTCTTTTTTTTTTGTGACCTTATTTGACACCATTTCAGGTGTAGTCTGCGTTCATAATGCCGTAAAACTGTCAAGTGCTGCGATGCAAATAGAAACTGTAAATCTCTTAAATTTTTTATATTCTTGCGTATAAAATTTCGCGATTAACAACTTCTGTGTTTTAAAGCAAAAATTTAATACTGTGCTGAAATTCTATAGAGGCAAGTAATCATTACAAAAATAAAGTAATTTATGGTGTAGAGTTTCAAAAAGCCGAACTTTATTTTAATTTTTTGACAAATGCTAAAGATTTTAAGAGCCAGCATTTTTTTTTTCTTTTAATATGTAAACTTTGTGTGTATGTAAAGGAAAATAAGAAAAAAAAAACAGCCCAGACTTAATATAATATTTATTTTTTAAATAAAACACATTTAAAAGTTAACCAAAAATTAATGAGTTTAACTTTTTGTAGCATTTTGCTATTTTAATGATATTTGATTTTTTTATTTTTAAGAAAGTTTAAATTTAATTTTTTTAACAAAATGATGAAAGTTTTTTCTTATTTAGATGATGAAAAAATGTCACGTAAATGTCATAAAAATATATTTTATTTTTCAAAAAAAAAAAAACCTAGAAAAGTATAAAAAGTTTCATTAACTACTCTTACCTTCTATGTTTTTGTGTGTTGAAAAAAAATTATTATTATTATTTGATTTAAATAAAAATTTGCATGAGCTACAGCAATTAAATAAAATTGTTGGTATCTTAACCCAACAAGTGTGGCATATTCAGCAGATATATTGAGACTCTTCAAGATGCCATTGTTGCCATTAATTAATTAATTTCAGAAAGAATTCTTCAAATGTTTTGCGGTTGCAAGCGAAATTAACTATATGCACTCCATGTGATATACTTACATATTTGTAGCATATGTATCCTAAACATCGTTTTATTGGAGAAAGTAAACAACATATCGTCGTAAGATTTAAAGAACGCTGTAACTGACAAAAAATCGAAAATACGTTTCTTTGCATAATTTTTATCAAAAAAAATACCCGACGATTGGTCCCGATCTGCGTTTTTTTTTTTTAAGATTAATACTCATGGGTAAACCTCTACTCAGGCAGTGCATTGTATTGGAAGGTGAAGATGGTTGATAGATTGATTTTTTTTTCATAGATATTTGTATATTATGCACATTTTTTGTTGATGAGACAAGTTGCTGTCAATTTCCAAAGACCTTCACCTTTGAATGATCAAACAGCAATTGCCTCATCTGTCGGTGGATGGTGAGCGTCTTCAGCAGATTAGCTGTTATCTTCCCAGAAGGTGGCGCTGTACTCCTGATCATTGGTTTCAGGTGGCGGTTTCTTGAAGATGGTCTACCTGGAGGGGGGGGGGGGGGTACCTCTTATTTTTTAAATTTAATTTTAAATTGAAATTATAATTTTAAAAAACAGCAAATTTTAATTTTTGCAATTTTGTCCTTCGCTGGGATTAAACCTTGGTCGTGTTGATAAATACCACTGTCTTCTTTCTACTTTCATACAGGTTTTTTGGTTCTGGTGAACATTAAATGTTTTGTCAGTTACAGTATTCTTTAATTCTTGTGATGATATCTTAAGTCGTTCAACTTAAGTGCTAAATTTTTATAAGACAGCATGAAATTTGTGCTTCTCGGAAGCTAAATAACAAGTTAAATTGACTAAAAAGCAATAGCAACGCTTAGAAGTTTTGTAAACCATTAATTTCCATATAGTATATAACTTCTGGAGAGTAACTGATTGCCATTAAACTGTAGGTCACGGTACTCATGTACTTATAAAAATTAACACACAATATAGGTGCTGCGAAAAGCTAGGACGTAATCCTGACACAGGATTGTAAAGGCCAATTACGTTTGTATGTACATAACTATTGTGATTTAGAACCATATTTATTTAAAAAAAAAATCCACCAGCAAAGCATAAACTCGCACAAAATAAGGTTTTAATATGGCTGAAGTAGACAAACTCTGCAAAAACTTTAGAATTATAGTTCTCCTTCGCTTTCGAAGCGAAATCAGTAAACCTTTTAACGAATTGAGACTATAAGAACATAACCGAAATACCAGTAATTGGATGTCTTTTGTAAAAACCTTAAGTTTCTAAAGCTTCTTTTGTATTTGTCATTTGACATATTAAATTTCCCTGTGAAAAATAGAAACATGTCGTGTAAAAGAATTTAAACATTGCTTCTGTAAAAGTCATCTGACAAAATAACTGTAAACTTATTTTTTTTTGTCAGAAAACGCTTTAATTAGATCAAAGTTAACTGCAATGAATATTTTTTGGTAATTAAAGAAGAAATGATGTCCGTGAAGGAATAGTACACTAGCCAAACTGTTTCGACTCCAGCTACGGTAGTCTCATCATAGTTCTTTGTGTCTTTGTGGAAATCGCATACTGAAATTATTACTGTATGTACATACACTTGTATGAGTTAGTCGAAGTAAAGTCACACAACAGTTTCTATCATATTCTCCTTTTCTTACCATCATTGCTGTTCTTGTAATTGTCATCTTATTTGGATGAAACAGAATTACAATTTATTTTGTTTTTGCCCTTTATTCCACCTTATCCACATTAGTCGACATGAATGATATGTACGACGGTGGTCGTGGTGGTTAGAGCGCAGCGCCATAGCCGGGCGCAATTTATGTTAAGTGCTGAAGACTCGGGTTCGAGCCCCAGGAAAGGTGTGATCAATTTCAATTTTGTTTT
Source organism: Metopia argyrocephala (assembly GCA_963576795.1). Lineage (NCBI taxonomy): Eukaryota > Metazoa > Arthropoda > Insecta > Diptera > Sarcophagidae > Metopia > Metopia argyrocephala. The sequence goes on along the minus strand of OY756208.1, from coordinate 202,690,350 downwards.
TGTCAGAAAACGCTTTAATTAGATCAAAGTTGTCTGTAAACTTATTTTTTTTCACATGCATTATTTAATTTTTTAAAATCTTATTCCATAAAAGGAATTAAACAACAAACACATGCACTTGTAATTTAGAACAATAGCATTTTACGTATGTTTGTATATACATTGTACTTGCTTATGGTTAAACATTTTTTTTTTTTTTTTTTGAAAATTCTTGTTAACAGTCATACTCTTTCACTGATTAATTTACTGTTAATTTTCCATTCCATCAAATTCCTATTTATACGTTCTGTTGTACGTGCATATTTACATTTCCAACAAAAAATGTTTATTTTAAATACATATACATACATACTGTGTCTAGTCTCGTATTAAGTCATTATGTGGTATCTTTCATTTCATAAGGAAATTACTTTTTTATTGTATACAAATAAGTCTGAGAAATTGTATTCAGAAATTAGAATTTTCAATTCTGAAATTTCTTTTGCTTACAGCAAGTGAAAAAGCACTGGTACATACACAAGTGATGAAAATAATAAGTACAGAAGTATTTTTGTTTGATCATTAAGATAACGAAAGGAAAAAAAACTAAGTTTTAAGTTTAAAATACTTACAAAACCTAAGGTAGAATTTGCCGAACGTTGCCGGCCGTAACGCAACATGTTAACTATTCATTTTTCGTATATAAAAATCAATACAAATGATTACCAAATTTTAATGTAAATATACAGTAATGCAGCAACCTGTAGTAACTAGAATTATACTACAACGTTATGTAATATTGTAGTCGCCGTAGTCTGGTGTGTTGGCTTACTATAACATTTTAAACTCTTTGATACTATTTTTATATTTTTTTCTACTAATTTTTATTTTAAAGTCTCATCACTCTAAAACATAAAAACATAAAATAAATTATTTCATCCTGTAGCCAGATGTTCAAGTGTTGCTTTCACACATTCTACCTGTCAACTTTTCATTTTTTATTTTTTTTTTATTTTCAGACCAATACTAAGGGGTAAACCCCTACTAAATGCTATGCTTTGTATTGGAATTTTTTTGGAAAGGAATTGCTGTGAATTGGTCATCCAAAGTCCAGTGTTATACCTTCACCCTTGAATGATCAACAGCAATTGCCTCATCGTTACATGTTGAATGAGTGGTGAGTGCCTTCGCTAAGTAGGTTTAGCTGTTATCTGCTATTTCCCAATAGGTATCGCTTATCGATGGTTAGGGTGGAATAGAGTGGAATGTCGGGAAGCGGTTTCTTTGTAGATGGTCTTCTTTGAGGGGGAAACCTCTTATTTTTTAAATTATAATTTTGAAAAAAACGCAAATTAATTTTTTAATTTTTCACCTTTGCTGGGATTTGAACCTGGGCCGATTTAGTTTTTATGCGAGTGCCGTAACCACTATACCACGCAACACCACCACCTTTCCCCCCCCCCCCCCCTCCCATTCATTGAAATTTATAGCTGTTACGTAGGCTGCACGCGCAACTTGAAATCAATTTTATATACAAAATGTCAATTAGAAATGTATAGCTTCATTGGATGTTATGCATCAAATAAATAAAATTATAGAAAAATCAACAGAAGTCATCGCATTATACTTGGAATATAAACAGACTCTGCTTCACAACCTGATTTTTTGCTCGTTTCTACTTTAGTTTTCCCTGCACTATAAAGTGTTCCAAAAGACTTTAGTTTTTCTTTATATCTTCCACAGAAAGTTGGGCTCAGCAGAAATAGACCCGTAGGCCTTCAGTTTTAAATCATTTCGCCTATTCATATTCCAAAGCACTTCATGGCTTCAATGAATTTTAATAAATCGTTATTATAAAGCTACGGTCACATTAGGCAAATATTTGACGAAAAAAACGTAACCACTATTTTTTTGTAAATATATTATGCAAGTATTTCTTTTTATGTAAACATTTCTTCAAAAATTTGTCTAAAGCGATTTTAATAAGAAAAAACTTGTTTATATATAATTAATTGAACTCTAAGAAATAAAAAATTTTAAAATAAATATTTTTATACAATAGTGGTTACGTTTTTTTCGTCAAATATTTACCCAATGTGACCGTAGCTTAAGTATTTATATCCTTTATTTAAAAACTTATTGAATTTAGGTTTTTTAAATTTTTTAACACGAAAAACAAACGAAATTTTTTGTTTTCTTGATAGTCACTTGAACTTGACTCTATTGAAAGCAAAATTGATAATCAAGTTTGTATAAATTTTTTAAATTATGAGTGTATTGGTAAAAATTTAAAGAGAAAACTTGACGTGTAACTCCCGTGTCAGCTATTCAAATATTCGCCGTGCGGGAGTTTATGTTCTCTATCCGCCATTTCATATTTTTTATATATCTCGAGTTAATGCTTCAGGTCTGCAATCCATTTTCGGATATTTCGTCCAGTTTCGGAGATAAAGAGCCGAAAACGGATTAGAGATTATGAAAATTTTGGTGACAAAAACCTAAAGTGGCATCATTAACTCAAGATATATAAAATGGCGGATAGAGCACATAAACTCACGCACGACTATATGTAACTGAGTATTTGTGATTGTTGATAAGAGTGCTAAGCGGTGTCAGTATTGCATACAAACTAAATAGAAAGAAAAATTGTTAACAATCTCTTACGAAATAGTATTGAATTAGTTATACAAACATCAGTGTAGATAGTAAAGCCAATTTATACTTACCCGATTTAATACATACGATACAATGCAAAGTAATTCTTATGAGCATTTCTTCTTCAAATATGTACTTTATAAAATTACATTTATTTGAAGGCACTTCAATTACAAAAACAACAGTAACAAATGAGTATTTCAAATGCCACAAAAATACTCTCAATGAACAGCTTTTCAAATGGCATTAAAGTAGACAAACCGACATTTGAGTACTTGTCTAAGGCAATTGAGTTTTAAGTGAAAGGAAAAAATCACTGCAAAAAAAAAAAAAAAAAAATAAAAAATATTATATATTTTTTTATTTTTTTTTTATTTATTTCTTTAACTATTGATATCATCCTACCAGGAATATTCTAAAGAGAATATTTATCTGACATTGTCTAGACAGAATAACCAGTCAGTCAAGTCGTACATAAGGGAGAGACAACACTCGGTGAATTATTGTATGGCAAATATTCCTGAAACTTCCCATCACATGACTTGAAATTTATTTCGATTTGGGTCTTTCTCTGTATAAGCACATAATAAAATAAAGCAGTAAAGCACAGTGTGAACAGCTTATAAGTAATCATCTCTTGTTTGGGTTTTCTTTTTTTTTCAGATTTACAAAACAAGTTTTATATCAATGGAAAGAAAATTTTCTGATATTTTTACTGCTGTGAATATTTTTAAAATCTGGGGCTAATTTTTCGCTAAAAGAGTTTAACAAAGTAAAATGCCATTTGTTTTTTGGTTATTTTCTTTTTTATTAATTTACAGCCTATATCTAACCTGCTTGTTCCAGCCAAAGCGTAGCGTTGTGTTTCTGGCACTTCGCAAAATCCAAAAATTAGAAACATTTTATTTGCTACTTAAAAAAGCTTAGATAGGTAAATTTGAAAATGCAACTTTTTTTTTCTTTTTCAAAATTTGACCAAAATTTTGAGCGGCGCCTTTTGCATTTTTCAAAATATCAACTCCATGATAAATTGAAAGGAAAAAGTTTAAAAAAACCAAACTTTTAGTGACTTCACGCAATTGGAGGAGTATATATTTGGGATTGAAAATGTAGGAAATTTTTCGTTCAAAAGCTTCAAATCTCAAACAAAACTTCGGCGCAAATTCCGGAGGGTCAAAATTCGTTTTAGACCTATGGTTTCTTTGGCAATATTTCTTAGAATGACCCATATAATAACAATAGCGATGAGCCCTTCAGATAAAAAAATTTACCTATCCATTGAATTATGAACTCAAAGAAAATCAATTAAAATTTGTTGGAAAGCATTTGGCATTAGACTTTGAAAAAAGTTGTCATGTTGCTGATAATTATGCTCTATGCTCTTTCGAATTTCGAACAATTCAATTTCTGATTTTAATTTTAATGTCCTAGATGAGTACAATTATTATTACCATGACGTGAGAAAATACAGTCTATTTATCAATCGATATCAAAGTAGAGAGACTGGTGTGTTTTGACATCGTCTTCAATTACATATTAAAGCACAATCGATTCCCTTACAACCTGTTTGCTTTAGCGAAAAGTAAATTAAATGTTTGAACGGATTTAATGAAATCTTCTACAAGGTAATACTATTCCATTCATTATCCAAGAATTTTTAAAGAATTTATTTCAAACCAAATATGTTCCATATTCTCCCGGCCAAAACATTACTACGTTGTTGAGTGTAAATAAATTTTTAAAAACGAAAAGTATCGGTGTTTTTAGTTTACAAATGTCGAACCCTTGAATATATACAAGTAAATAACATATGAAAACTTGCTGTTGTTCGCTTTGAATGTATGTATGTATGTATGTATGTATGTAAAAATCCAAAGATGTTGGTCATTGATAAAATATCATCTTGGGTTTCAATATACATACATACATACATAGATAATGGTTATTTACTAAAAAAAATAAATAAATATGTACAGAGTATTTTTCATAGAGTGTCACAACTTTGAGTTGGCATCACTGCTTTATTGGACATCCCATTTAACAGCTAATAGTTGCCTTTTGTTAAGTTTGCTTTGAAATTTCAATATGAAACGACTTACACCACAGCAACACGTGCATATTGTTGAAATTTTAATAATAATTATTCTATCCTATTGATGTCGATTTTGAATTTCCATTAAAAATTTTATTTTCCAAGGAAACACATTTCTGGTTGAATGGGCACGTAACAAAGTAGAATTGTCGCATTTGGAGTGAGGAGAATCCACAAGCTTTTCTCGAAACACCATTACATCCACCGAAAATTACTGTTTGGTGCGCTTTATGGGCCGGCGGAGTGATTGGCTCATATGTATTCAAAAACGATGATGGTCAGAATGTTGCTGTCAATGGTGAACGGTACAGGAACGTGATACAAAATTTTTTCGTACCTCAATTGCGTGGTATAAATCTTGCTGATATGTGGTTTCAACAGAACGAAGCTAGATGCCACACAGCGGGCACTACAATTGATTTACTTAAAGAAACTTTTGATGAAAGAATAATTTCACGTAATGGCCCAACTAAATGGTCACCAAAATAGTGTGATTTAACCCCATTGGATTATTTTCCGTGGTATTATGTAAACCGCAAAAAATTGAACACCTGGAAATCAACATTTGAAGAGTTATCGGCGATATACGGCCGCAAATGCTGCGAAAAGTTGTTGAAAATTGGTATTCCAGTTTGCGCTTTCTGCGCGCCAGCCCTGGCGGCTACATGGTAGAAATTAAATTCAAACATTAATTGCATAAAATTTTCTTTTCAATAAAGCCCGTTATATTATTATTAAAAATATATTCAATTGCTTTATCATCATTAAAACTCTATAAAAAACGCCCATTATATTATACTTATATTTTGTTTATTTATGACATAAACAAGTTATTTAAAAACAAATATTTTTCAAGTCAATTCGCGCTTAGGGCAATAAAAAAATTTTATTTAATCACTTAGCACACCTTATCATGTTTTTTTTTCGCATGATTTTGAATTACAACACATTTGACAGAAATAATTATGTACTTAGACAGACTTTCATTTTTCTTTTACGCTAACAACTGGTTCCAAATATGTACCTCAAATCATTTTAACAACTTTTCTAAATTATAAAAAAAAACAACAAGTGTACTTATATATCTGCATTAAAATTGAAATTTATACATTTAAATTAAACTGTAACAAATTTTTATGGACTGAAGGTATGGTAACAGAGAACTCCAATGAGACTAATGAAGTTGATGTTCCACTTCTTCATAGAAGTAATTTTCTGGTTCATACGTTTCATAAAGATAAAAAAGAAAATCCAAAAAACAACTCTGTAACCACGCTCAAAAACCGGTTTGAAAATATATACCTAGAAGCCTAAAAGTATGCGTTATATTATTTACTCTTAAATTTTATAAATTGTTTTTTTATACTAAATATGTAGATAATATTTGCAGAGAAAACAAATTTATAAAGCTACGGTCACATTATGTAAATATTTGACGAAAAAAACGTAACCACTATTTTATGAAAATATTTATTTTTTAATTTTTCAATTCTTAAAGTTTAATTAATTATACATATATCAAAATAATTTTGCTGAATATCGTTTTTAAAAAATTTTTGGAGAAATGTTTACATAAAAAGAAATATTTGCATAATATATTTTCAAAAAAAATAGTGGTTACGTTTTTTTCGTCAAATATTTGCCTAATGTGACCGTAGCTTAAGCAAACGTTTTAAAAATATTTTTAAAATTACTTAATGTATCTTTATTATTATTATATACGATATATAAGTATATTTTGTTTTTTTTTTTTTTTGAAAAGCAAACAAAAACTAAATATTTGTAAATTATTTTGCCTCTTTACAGTTTTCTAAACTAAAAGTAAAATATTCATAATTATAAGTAACAAATTGTTTAGCTTAAACAAACAATACATATCGTTGGTCTCAGGTAGAAAGGCCCTAACTCGCATTCTCTCAAAACTTATTTTTTTTTAGTAAATCCAATGCATTTTAGAATTATGCCGCTCCTCACAAAAAATGTTTACAATATTATTAAAAATAACGGTATTACAAGCAATAGTACAGCATTTAATAAAAAGTTGAATATTAATAATTACAGTATCTGTTGTATTTTTACCTCCTCCTGTAAGGTTTAAATTATTTGAGTTAGGGCCTTTCTACCTGAGACCAACGATATGCTCTTTTTAATTCCAGGTTGTTGAAAAGCAATATAAAATAAAGAAATTTTTACCCAGAATTTCTATATTGCAAAAGAGTGTGTTACCTTAAGGTATGCAATTAAGTAGTTGTTATAAATTTGTGTAAAATTAAAGCTAAATTAAATACACATGTTTGGTATCTGTTTTTGAAATTAAACAGAATTGAGTCTTAAGTTATGAGTATGCTTCACCTTTTGTTAATAATTTTTACCTTAAAGTCAAATAAAAGAAACAGAAAAAAAACGTCATATTTGCTTAATAGAAAGAAATTGTTAAAGTTGTTTCATAATTTAATAATTCCTTTAATGGCCTTTAAATATGCTTCTAAACATTTTAATTTACTTACATTTGCTTTGAATAATTGATATACACAGGATAAGAAGATATATCATAGTATTATAGTTCTTTGTATTGTATTGTGCTTAAAGTTATTTTCAGGAAATTTATACAAAAAAAAATGTTTTTAAATGCGAAATGCTTTGATTTCAATGGTGATATATTTAAAAACATGTCTTTAATTACAACTTTTTCTTTTATATAATTATACACATTTAAAATTTTTGTATTTTGTTTTTAACATTTGCAACATATCCCATTAATTTTTATTTACATGCTACTTTTCTTTGTGGCACAACAAAAGTACACAAATCCAAATAATATTGTAAAAGTTTTAGCACAAAAACGAATTTATTATGCAGAAGAACAATTTTTATGCAGAAACGATCACATAAAAATTTAGCTTGAATTTTTAAATTTTTAATCTAAATGCAACTTTGGGATATAAATAAAATTTCTGAAAACAACATCCTGCTAAAATTCTAAAAAAAGGAAGACTAAAAGCAAGAAACCAATTCAATGCAATAATAATCTCTCAGTGAAGTGAGCTCAGAAACAGTTTAAATTTTGTTTTGATTGTTGTATTTAAAGAGTTAACGCTTTTATTAACGGATTAAAAAAAAATACAGACAATTCTCTAAATAACCTTTACAAAAATTAAAAAATTCGGTATTTCTTTGAAACAAAGTTCATATTCGTACATTTCAATAACTTAGAAAAATTAGCAAAAATACATTTTTAATACTTTGTAGGTGTTATTATGAAATATCTCTCAAGATGAATAACAAAATAAAACGGCCGATTTGCATATGTGAAAAAAGTAAAATATAAAAGAAACAGGGGTTAATTAGTTTTTTCTTAAATTAATTTTTCTTTATTCTTTTCGGGACACTTACGTGTAGTTCGGGGGTTTGCACACTAATAAATCAAAAATATGTAATACAGATTTATGTATGTAAAAGTAAGTATGTATAATTTTGGCGCCAAAAACAGACGAATTAATAAACAAAATAAAATGTCAAAGTTTGAGCTTTGACTGAACACCCATATGGGGCATTTCGTACGTAAACAGTAGGGTAAGCCTTTCTGTTTAGTGTTGCATTTAGGCGCGATGGCATCAATTCAACAAGTTTTTTTTTTTTTTTGTTAAATTTTGCGGAATTTTATTCCATTCTAACAGTAGAACATCCTTGAGATCATGAATGTTACGAATTTCATAATATCTTATTTTTTTTAATTAACGAAAGATTTTCAATTGTATTAACGTCAGGGCTTTGTGGTGGAGTTTTAAGGTATTTTGGGCAGTTATATGATATCCATAAGCGTATGTCCGGGGCAGTGTGCTTGGGGTCGTTGTCTTGTTGGTAAATAAAGTTATCTCTGACACCCAACTTTTCAGCGCTTTCAGGAAGATTTGTCTTCAAAATATTAATATACTTCTTGGAGTCCATTATGCAAGTTTCCCACTCCTGAAGCGCTAAAACAGCCCTATACTATTAATGAACTTCCCCCATGTTTAAATGAAGGCAAACGATTTTGCTTTGAATGTCTTGTATTGACTTCATTCCTGATTTTTACACGTGCATCCGATATTTTAATATTAAGTAAACTTGCATTCATCAGTAAAAATCAGCCTGTTCCAGAAATCCATACTGTTACTAACGTACCATTTGGCGAAAATAATGCGCTCTTTCTTAATGTAAATTACTGATAAATTGTTATCTGACAGCGATTCTACTTATGAATCCAAGTTTTCGTACATAACTTCGAGCTGTTTGTGGTGTTATTTTTATATTAAAGGCTATGAAATTTACCACCACTTATTGTGTATATGTAGTCGCCGAAAAAAAAAAGAAATATGAAAAAATTATTTCTTTCGGCGACTACCTCTCAGCAGTCTTCTAGCAAAATCTGAATTGCCATGAACAAGCTACTCAAGTCTGTCGTTCGGAGTCGACTTTAAACTATAGGTCCCAGTACTCATGGCTAGAAATTAACATACACAATATGGGTGCCACGAGTAGCTAGACCGTAACCCTGACACAGGGTTGTAATGGCCAATTATGTATGTATGTATTGTGTTATCTTTTCTGATCTGGCGCAAAAGGAACGATCGTGCTCTTCTATTTAACATAAATCTGTTTCGGTTTCGCCGTGTTTTAGAGACACTGCAAATTTCCTGATATATCTTTATTACGTATTGAATTGTTGAATGACTCCTTTTTACAATTTGTCTAATTTTTCTTAAAGACATCCCGACCTTAGGCAAATTCACTGTTATTTGTTTAAGTTCTGGAGTAAGTTCGTTTGATTTTCGACCCATTGCACTTATTTTGCAAAAATATGTTTAAAAATACTCTTGATCAATTCTTCTAGAAATTTTTATAAAGCAAAGTTCATTAATAACTGTCAACATTGCAAAATTCAAGAAAGCATAATGCTGCCACCGTGTACGAATATGAGTTTTATTAACGCTGAAAATTATAATTGCCATATTTTAGAACATTTAATATTACAAAATTTTTTTAATTTTTTAAATTTTTTTTATTATTAAATATAGAATTAATGATTTCGTTTAATTATTTTTAACAAATCTTAAGATACTATCAAAATACTTATTCTGTTATGGGTGTACAAATACGAATTTTGCATACTGTACATATAAATTAGTAAAAAAAAAAACAATAATCTGTCTGGTATTATAACTCTGATTTTATCACTCAACTAAAAGGTGGTCCAACTATAACGCTATAAATTTAATGTTATACTGAGGTCCCCAAGTATTTACTCTACCAATATTATTATTATCAGGTTTAGACCCAGCACAAATGCAAGACACAGCGACCTATAAGGTCTATTGTGTCCCTTTGAGTCTACTGTTTGTTTAGCAGACCAGCTGCCTTCCTTGCGAACACCAGCAGGTTCGAAACTTTACTGGTGGATATGTTCGCCAGTGAGACCATATGTCCTCCTAAGCACATCCATCTACTACTCTACCAATAATTAATATTGTAAATTTGATATCTTACATACTACATGAAATGTTTATAGTAAGTTATATTAATTATTATTTCTCAATTTGCATATACAATATTCCACGGATAATTACGTCGACAAAAATGTGAATGTTTTTGGGCAATTAAGCGTGGGAGTCATTTAAACGAATACGGTTACTTGCCTCTTTGAGCTAATTAAGCGAATACGCTTAATTGCCTGTATATACTGCCATCAATTCATGTGAAAAGCAAGTAACTTTACACTTAGAATTATACATAAACTCGGTAGACTTTAATTGCAGGGTTGTATCAAAAAAGTAGTTTGAAAGTAAATTTAACGGACATTTTATGCCTATATAAACATAATTGAGTTAAGCTGCAGTTTTTAGAAAATAATTATTTTGGATAATTAAATGAGGGAATTTTAAGTGAAATTTCTCTTTAGGGAAAATATATTTGAGGTAACTAAGCGAATAATGCAATTAAGCGAAAGTCAATTAACCGTGAAATTTTATTAAAAAATGGTAAGACAAAATATGGGAATTTCGAAATTAAAGTAAATAAGCGTGAAAGGCAATTAAACGTGGGGCAATTATCCGGGAAATACTGTACTCAACTCTATATACAAATATATTTTTATTATTTGCATAAGACACAAATTTTATTCAAAAATTTAATTCTAAGTAAAAAAAAAACTCTTTATGAATTTTGAAGAAATAAATTTCCAAACCAATTTAAAGCATATTAATATTTTAAAAATTCGGTAGCATAAATTGTGAGTAAGATAAGCAGAAACTCACTCGTATGTAAATGTATTAAGAACAAAACAAAAAAAAAAAAACAAAAAAAAAAAAACCAACAATTTGTATAAAAAAAAGAAAAATTCAATATCAAGTTTAAATTAAAAACCGAAGCCTTTTCCATTATCAATAGTATTTGAAATTATTTGAATTGTATTTTTATTTCAATTTAGATTTTCCATTTACAAAGAAAAAAAAATAGAAATTTACAAAATAATTTAAATAAAATGGCATAGAATAGAAAATTTATTAACTTGAATTGCTTTATCTCTTTTAAAGAAACCCAACTTTTTTTGTTATCAAATGGTTTAAATGAATAAACAGAAGTTGTTTCCTTTCGTAGAGAAACTCTATAACAACCGCAATAATTATACTTATAGAAAAGTAATATTTTTTCCTTTTTTTATTCCTTTTTAAGTAATAAATAAAAACGGGTTGTTTACCCTAAACATAAAACACTTAGAGGCTTCTTTCAAATTATTTTCCCAAAAATAAAAAAGATAAGAAAATATTATTTTTATTAAGAAACCTAAAATTTGGAAATGAATTGCAAATTGCTGTTAAAAAATCAATTTTGATTTTAATTTCAATTTGATTTTTAATAAAAGCCAATAATACATATGTACGAGTATATATTAACACAACGGTTATTTAACAATATTTTTAATGCAGAACATTCTTTGAAGATTAATTTTAGAGTCTGAGAGCTAATAAATCGGTGAAAGTTTTAACTCTTGTTTAGTTAAACTTAAAAATATTAAAAAAAATTATTTATAAAAGAACTCCCAATTTAAAATTATGAAGTAAAAACTACAAGATCACTTTTCGCGCAAAACTATTTATTAAAATCAATAATTAAAATGAAAATTATCACACATGGTCTGTGATATACATCAAGCAAATTAAGCCACAATTGTATGGAAAGGTGATCATGAAAAATATCAGTGAAAGGTTACGTACATATGTGCCAGCAAAGCCGTGTATGACAATATTGCACTTGGTAGGAATCTTTTATTTTATTTAGGCACTAATATGATTTGAGCACATTTCAATAACATAGAGAAAAAATAATTCTATTAACTTAAAATGATCTTATGCCATGCATTTCGTAAAAGTTAATTGTTTTGTACTGTCAGAGATACAAAAGTCAGCATCAATTGTTGGTATATTGGAAATATCTAGACTGAGTTGTTTTACATTAAACATATTATTGGATTCGATACCATATTGTCATTAACAATGCAAAGAGCTGAGTGGAATTTTGCAGCATAAAAACTAAATTTTGAAGCTATAATTTTTCTTCTACAAACTTAAAAAAACATTGTAGAGCTCTGTTGTGTTTTGTCACTATTCCATAATCATAGTGAAACACTAAAACCAATTTTTTTTAGCAACTTAAAATGCAAAATCTTTTTAATTTTTGATGCAACTACTTATGTCCAGAATTTAAGTATGTGTTAAGCTGAGCCAATTTTAAGTGGGTGCGACCTCAAATTTTATAAAAGTTTTTATATAATATGTTACTAAAATAACATGTCAAATATGTAAAATATTTTACAAAAAAAAAAAAAGTATGATAAAAAAGATCAAACATATAAATTTAGAACTTTCACTGGTATTTATAGAAAATATTTTATTCTTAGTTATACATATTAGTATTACATATTAACAAATATAAGAGCAGCCAATTGCGTGGGAGGCAGAAAGTACATACACACTAAAAGAGAACAATATGAAAAAATAATTCTTTCGGCGACTACTACTTAGCAGTCTTCTGCCAAAAGCTCTAACAGTCACTGATTGCCATGAAAAAGCTTCGCAAGTCTGTCATTCAGAGTCGACTTAAAACTGTAGGTCCCGCTACTCATGGATAAAAATTGCTTGTTTTTTAGCACCGGATAAAACAATAAAAACCCAAAACGACACGATTCAATATAACCTCACTTTCAACTTGAAAATGTTAGGTAAATGTGAGTATTGTGCAGTTGATACAATTTCATGTTTCGAAAATGAGACACTGTCGTTTTTATAATTTTAATATAATTCAATTTATTAATAAATGTATAGTAAGTAGGGTTTTTTCCCGGACTTTTTCATTTCCCGGGACAGCGGGATTTATATTTTAATTTCCCGGGATCCCGGGAATTCCCGCTCGGAACAAAAAGGTAATATAAACTACTACAACTGGGTTTAAAGATTATATTTTTATACTAATATAAAACTAATTCATAAGATCAAGATTTTTTAGATTAAAACGTTACAAAAATTATGTATGTATTACATTAAAATAATATAAAATGAAAAATAGAAATTATTCAGTTACTTAAAAACAAAAAATATTTTTCGACATATAGGCAAATACATTTAATATACATAATATATGAAATGTATTGCCTTGGGGATAAGCATGTCTCTATGGCCATTTCGTCTCTGATTAAAAGTCGACAAAAACCCTAATAGTAAGGTACTTGTACAATTAAAAGTTACTAACGGAATGACTTTTTTAATATATAAGCATACATTCTTGAACTACGGTTTCAAAAAAAATTATATAATTTGACATATAATTAAAAACATAGAAAATAGATTTGTATACAATTGGATTGAAAAAAGGGTTGCATCATATTCTAACAAACTCATGTTACCGCGAGTGCACTGTATATATATATTTTTTTTTTTTTTTTATTTTCTAATGTTTAAGACTTATCAAACTAGCATATTATCTTGCGGGAGTTTATGTGCTCTGACACCAAAATTTTAAAAATCTGCAATCCGTTTTCGGCTATTTATCTCCGAAACTGGACGAGATATCCGAAAATAGATTGCAGACTTTAAAAATCTGGGGTCGAAAACCTAAAGTGGCATCATTAACTCGAGATATATAAAAAATATGAAATGGCGGATAGAGTACATAAACTCCACCACGACGATATGTAAAATAACAACACTTTAAAAAAAATTAACGACACACATAAATCTTTAAAATATTTTGCCATATTTTTTATTTTTTTCTCAATGTATTTTATTTCAATTAATTTTTTTTTCCAAATCTGTTTTATAAAGTGTACACAACATGTGAACAAATTTGTTTGCATTAAGTCGAGTGTCTATTGAAAGCACAGATTTGTTTGTCCAACCTTAAATGGTGAACGAACTCTCTGCACATATGTATTACTGCCATATCCATCGTTCCTCTCAGCTGACATTGACAAATTATTTGTGTTTGCAAAAAACACACATCCAGCTATTGTGTGGTGATTTAGAAAAAATCCTTTTTAAAATAGGTCTTTTGTTTTGTTATTTTTAAATTTATTCTTGTAAAATTTAAATTTAAATTTTTTGAAATTTTATTAAAATAAAAGTTATTCAGCTGGTGCACAGGTACTGGTTGAAATTGATACACAAACTATTATTTCCAATTAACATTAACAAAATATTCAAAGACATTCGTTACTCACATTTTATAGTTTCTGAGAATTATCTAAATCAAGAAAAATATATTTTTCTTGACAATCTACGTGAGTACCAAGTAGTTTTTTTTTCGAAAGAATAAAAACGTTTTTAATTAAATCTTTCATTCTCTTATGAGTATTGCAAAATATTGACACAAATTATGTTTTTACTTATGATCTGTGTGCACTGTAACGTTGGAAAAGTATTAAAATGTCACGTTACAGTCACTAGTATTAAAGTGATAATCAGTTCTAACGAAACCACATAACATCTCTAAAAATATTTTTGTAGTATTACTGAGAAAGCTTTATGTAAAGTCTTTTTAAAAGTCATACTATACGAATGTACAGTACGAGTGCATTTTGATTTAAAATTTATTGAAATAATTTGTTTTTTTTGTGTTTTTTTTACTATAATCTCCTGAACCTTAATACACTTAGTAGTACAATGTGTTTCTGGAAATTTTATTACTTGATTAAAATAATTTTCCTATAGCTTCTCAAAATACTTGTTTACAGCAGCGCACTTAATCAAGACAATCCATGAACGTTGGTCATGCAAATCGTATCGATTTTCATATTAGAATAAAATTTTTGTGACAGGTCGTATATATAAGTATATGTATAAAGTTGACTTGAAGCCTTTATTTGTCATACAAATTTTGAATTAAAGTCTACTGTAATTTTTTTTTTTTTTTTTTTTTGCATACGGGCAATAGTGTTTAAAGTTTTCGTTACATTCTCAGCAATATATGAAAAGAAATGGGCACAAATAACGGCTATTTTGTATTTAATAACTCTGAATTTTGGGACAAGGTAGTCACTTGGTAAAATGAGTTTTTAGATATTCTCCGCTTAAATTTATTTAATTTGGAACTTAATTCATTGCCATAGAGAATTGTTATGGTTTCATGGCTATCATTTGTTACTATTTGTTTGAGTCTAAATAAAATTCAAAATCATAATTCCAATCTCTGCATCTTTTTTTCCACTTCTAAGCAAGATTTTCCTTTTTTGTTTTCTTTTTTTGTTGTTCTTATTCAATGGAATATAGTAAAATGTTGACGAACGTGATGTGAAATACTAATAATGGAAGAAATAACAAAAAAAAAACTATTTTTAAGCAGCTTACAGCGTACATAGGGAAATAAGTATTATGAAGCTGTAAATAAAACTTATTTGTGAGCAACAAAAAAAAAAAAAAAATAAAAGTTTAAAAAATATGAAAAATGAAAAAAGTAAAAAAAATATATTAAAAGGTGAAAATGCTGCAAAGGCAGTTTAAGAGCTTCGTTATTTCTTCTTTTTTATGAAATAAAAATGCATTTTGTGTTATAAGACTGGCTTCTAAATTTTGCTTTACACCTTTAATTCAGCGATCTTTCACTCTATGTACATAGTACTTATATATGTACTGGTTCTTAAAAATCTAAATCCATGATAAACTCTTTTACGTTTCTCAGTATTTTCTTTATAATTAATTGTGCTTAGAATCATACAAATCGACCAACTTCTCTTTAAGATTTTCTATACAATATTAGTTTTCTGATTATTGCGTGCTTCACAATATAAATCATCCGTGAGAAGGTAAACGGATTCGAAAAAAAAGAAGAAAAAATTTTGATTTATTATATACCTTGAGATTGGTAGTAGTGAACGTTTCGAAATTTAATACAGAAAACTGCCGTTAATCGAATTTGAGCAAATTTTCACCTTAAATTTGTCTTAGAAAATATTTCTTTTTGTAGTCAGGGGATGACGCCTACTAATGCAGTGCACTGTACTAATGTTAGAAAAGTATATTGTGAGGGAGAGGAAAAACGGTGTAGTGTTTGTGAACATTTGAATATTCAATCGAAAATGATTTCAATGATCACAATCATGAACAAACTCAAATGAATAGTCTTCTCCAAAATACGGAAGACAATAAAACAGGCCAATGTTACTACACTTGATCGAAAAAAAGGAAAAATAGCCATAAGTCTAGTACGGCAATTTTTCTTAATCACGCAGTGTAAAAAATAAGTTTGCAGATATTTTTTTTCTTTAAATAAAAATTAATGTGAGTTTATTTGTTTAAACTCCATAAATATTTAAACGGCAGAACCGATTTTATTAAAATTTTAACAGTATTTCTCCATGGGTTTGCTAAAAACGAAAGGCTATAAAAATTTTAAAATTTCGAACTGGATCACCCTCGCACGAGATACAATGTTTAAGTACCAGTAACCCTTACAGTCTAGATTTGCTATAGCTTAATATTTGAACCAAATCATCAGTCAAAAATGGGCAGAATTCGATAAGTACCTCCCATATAAAGTACATATCGGATGGGCAAATTTGAGGCTTGAAACTAAGTAGGTTTAAAAACACATTTGTTTTTTTCTTTTGACAAATGAAGTTTTATTGATATGCTGTCTAGCAAATGTTCACCTTTATCACGTCGGGAAACGTTTGCTCTTTTCACAAAATTTTTAACCACATTTTGCAACAATAATTCGCTTATCTCGTCAATGCAGCGCCGAATTTTATCTTTCAGAGCGTTAGTTTTTAGTATTTTATTCACGTAAAGCCGGTCTATCAAATGACCTCAGAGAAAACAATACAGCGGCGTTAAAACACAAGAAAGAGGCGCTTAATTGACATCGCCACATCGTGACCGGGAAATTTCTCATACAATAACTAAATTGGTCTACGATTTCAACATCAGCTAATTGCGGCCACAAAAAATAGGTTATCATGGTCTTATCACTAAATAAGAGTTTGTTGAAAAATGCCTTGTTTTAATTCAGTTTTACAAATGGCCAATGCACAAACGTTTGACGCAAACAATGGTAATGTAACGTTGTTCCATGGTTAAAATTTTCCAACTTTTTACTAAATAAGTAAATGTCAAAGGCTGAAATTTCATGACATGAGACTTCATCATTTGACAACAAATTTACTTCCTAACCACAAATTTATCCACTTGTATATGTAGTTTTTTGTATATCTTGAGAACGTTAGAAGCAAAACTTTTTCTTTAATTTACATCATATAACTTCGTTGTTAAGAAAAAAAATAAGCGAAATCGGTTAAGTTAATGACATATAAATGACATGGAGGGGGTGCGTGGTATAGTGGTTAAAACGCTCGCACAAAAACGCCAACGGGCCAGGTTCAAATCCCACCAAAGGTAAAAAATTAAAAAAAATAGTTTTCGGTTTTTTTAAAATTATAATTTAAAATTATAATTTAAAAATAAGTCCCCCCCCCCTTCCAAGAAGTACATCTACATAGAAACCGCTCTCTGACATTCCACTCTATTCCACCTAATCAATGTCAATGCCAAAACTAATGATCAGAAGAAAAGCGCCACCTATTGGGAAGTAGCAGATAACGGCTAAACCTACTTAGAGAAGGAACTCACCACACAATCAATATGCACAACGATGAGGCAATTGCTGTTGACCAATCAAGGGTGAAGCTATAAATAACACTGGCCTTTGAATGATCAATGCACAGCAATTTGTTTCATTCCTAAGGCGCTTAATAATAATATAAGAAAAAAACAATGAACAGCATCAGTAGGGGTTTACCCCTGAATATTGGTCTCAATAAAAAAAAAGAAATATAAGCACATGCTTTAGAATGAACTTTTTTATTTTATTCAAAAATGTATAGCGAAGCACGCCGGTGTTTGTCTAACAATAAAATAGTTTGAAATTATTATTCAACATTTACTGCTCAATACTGCGTTAAATAAAGAAATATTTGCGTAAAATTTTCCAAATGCTAAAATTAAATATTTACATATTCTTAAACACTTCCTGCATTCATAATTAAACAGCTTCCGAAACTGAAAACAAAACAAGTAAGTGCCCAAAACTAATACAAAAAATAAAGAGGAATAATTATTTTCAATTATTAAATATTTACTTTTAAACACTTTGTATGTACATACACACAGACATCAGCTGCTGCTATGGATGCTGTAACTGATTCTGCATTTGCCAATGTAAAAAGTTATAGAAATATTTGTATATTCTACAAGTTATACGAATTTTATACAAATTTATGCAAAAAGAAAAAACTGTTGATTTTAATCTTTTTGGTCTGTTTGCTGTGGAGAATACAAATGAATTATTTCAACCAAAAACAACAATAATGTTTAACTAGCATGGAATGAGTCATATTTGAAAATAAATCGTATTGAAAAAATTGAGACGGTAGAAGATTTAAATTCGTATAAATATTTGGATTGCAAACGATGGACAGAACAAATTTTATTGGTGTATATACCATATATACAAAATTTATGTAAATAATGTAAATGGATAAAAATAAGCGGGTAAAATATATGAAATAATTACAATAGTATTCTTCAATAAGAGTTTTTTGTAAATTATCTGATTACATACATACATACATGGGGTTTTTCTGAAATGATTATATTCAAAAACAAACGGATGATGATGACTAATTTAATATTCCTATTCCAAAGGGTAAAATATCTATATTGTCCTCAAATTAACCTTCTCAGGATGTTGTTGATGATTGAAATAGATGTCGAATATTTTAAATTTTGTTCAGCGTAAAGTTATTTAAAAGATAACTTAATGGGACCAAGTTTTATTATTAAATGAAGAACGTATAAATATTGAAAAAAAAACAATCATAATGTTGTTTTATCACGCATAGGCATTGTGGTGATGATGCAATCTGGTCATCTGTGACAGTGGCTAATGAAAATATTGAGCAGGAGGATGCTCTTGATGTTCTGGGCATGAGAATTAACCCTGATGTTCTTTGTCGAAAGAAGCAATCAAATGTTTCGGTGTTTTTCTTTTATAAATAGTGCCAGGAACACTTTATTTCTTCAGACTTTCTTAATATTTTCAAGACCAAGACTCGGTGCTTCAAAGTCTATTTTGGGGTTTCTTGACCGCGTACAAGAAAGGGCGCAAGTGCCTATCAGTAACGACAGGGTATCCAACTCTATCGATTCACTAGATCATCAGCGCAATGTGGGATGCTCTAATGAAAGTGAAAGTACTCTGATGAAATAAGTACATTAGTTTTGGATAATCCCATATTCTTACATACTTTAGCATGATTGCATTCTTTTGAGTGCATGTTTGTAAAATATTATTGAAGTGCCTACTTGTAAAAGAGTATCATGTGTCATTTAAAAGAACACACGAGCAGACGATTGACACGCTGACCGTTGTCATTCACACATTAAATACTCAACTGCACTCTATATTGATGAAAGAATATGAACCAATTCGTTATCTATTTGTGGGAAAATACTTTATTTTCTCATTATACATGTACATACATGTTAGAAAAATTATTGTTAATGAATAAGAGACTTCAATATTTTTTATATGTTTTTTATTTATGTTTTTAGTGTTTTAGTTATAAATTGGTATACATATACACAAACCAATGTTAATGGAAGGTTAAGTTAAATTCTCATAATTAGTATATAAGGAGATCAATTTTGTAAATAATTTACTAATTAATAAAAACCTTGAATAGCTCACACAGCAAAATTATAAGCAAGGCAATCCTGCCAGATTAAATTGCTCAAATAAGCAATCATAACAACTCTTTTGCTACATTATACTACAATACAACTCGTAACTCTTGCAGAGCACATTTCCTTTGTAGTTGATTGTCCAGTGTTTAAGTCAAATGTCACAAACACTACTCCCTTTTCATAACATATTTACCTAGGCCAGCACAAAGTACTGCATGTGTAGAAGTCATCCTCTTAAGCAAAAAAAGAAAAAAAAACAGCAAAAAAACCCAGTAAAATTTAATAAACGACTTTGTAACTGACATTTGAAACCGCGAAGGATTGATTACCATATGAAGACAATGTTTAGTACTTACAATGCCCATACCCAGCAGAAATTTTTTCAAATTTGGAAGCAATAAATAAAATTGTAAGCAATAATGGAAGCATTATATTGTTTATTCATACCTTAAAGCTTTCAAAGATGCTATAGGATAAGGTATTATTTTTGATTTTGCTTACTAGTTGCAATAAATTTGCATTTCTATTGAATTTTAGCGGCTCATTTCATATAAAAATCATGCATTATTGATGCGCACGATTGATTGTTTACAATTTCTTCCTTACAAAATAGCTTATTGGTAAGCACTAATTTCTGCTGGGTATGTAAGAAACTTGAATCTAAAAAAATTAATTATTTTTACTTCGATTGCATTTCTTGTTAAAAATTATAAAAATATCCTTAAAATAATAAAATATTTTTAGCAAGAAATGCAATCGAAGTAACAATAAGTCATTTTCTCCCTAAAAGTTTCTTAAATAATATGGGTATCTCCATAAAAATCTCAACCATGATATACATTCATACATACAAAGTTTCGAATGTATTTTGTTTTAATTTTTTCAAATACGAGTATGTGTACCATTTTGATAAGAATATAACGATTATGGATTATGTAAAAATATTACGAACCGTATATGGAAATGCCCATATAAATTTAATATAAACAAAAACTAAATAAATTTAAAGAAAACAATATAGATAAATTTATTATCCAATTCAGATTGCCCTCTAAATCTAAATAGTTAAAAAAAAATAAGAAAATAATAACTCGATTTCTTCTTTTATTTATATGTCAACTAAATTTAAATATAAAAAAATTTATAAAATTTGTTTATTATCCCTTAGCTTTATTAATAGGGGTAAGCATTTGTACGCTATTTGTAAAATAAAATCTGAGGCCTTATTCTGTAATTCTCCTAAGCTAAAACTCTATCGCTAAAAATTTATAAACTTGATTTATGACTTTTTGGCGACGAATAGAATTCTTGAACGCTTATTGTAATTTAAAAACTTCATGCCTATTACTTCTAAACTTTTTAATTTTAAATATTCTAACGCCCAGCCTATTTCAAAAACCCAAAATTTTAGCATTTTAGCTTAAGAGAATTACAGAATAAGCCCCCTGGTTCTATAAGAAACCATAATACGAGTATATATTAATCACAATCACATTAATATTTAATATTTAATTTGACATTATTTGTTTTTCCTAAATCTTAAAAATTGTCCCCTGTTGTGCCAATTCGTAAAGTAAGTAATTTTCGTACTATTGATGATTTGAGGCACACATATATCAATTCTTCTAGCTTTGTCCAAAGCTTTTGTCCTGTACAATATCCTCTTCCTTCCTAATAAGCATTTGATTTAAAGTAGAAGAAGAAGGCCAATTCTGATCACCGAAACGAGAGAGTACACAGACAATAGTCGGCTGATAAAATTAAAAACTTTGAACTAAAATTTATTCACTACAATTGCTAGTTTAATGTTATGTTTTTGCTCCATTTATTAAGTCTGTAGTTTTCTCGTAAATCTTTATTATAAACAAATTTTTTTTCTCTTATAGTGTTTTCAGTAAAAGTCCGTAAAGAATTTTTGGAATCTCAAAAGTAATAGATTTCGTGCATTTCGTGATTAAGTACTTAATTAAATAAGCATAGTTTTCGGTGTTACAAACAATATCAGAAACTTAATAGCTTTTTGTCATCAAAGTAGGTTAACGATTATAAAAATAATTACTTGAAAAAAAAAACAAAAGACCTACAAACTCTTCGTAAGGATAGTTTTTTTTTTTTTTTGTTTTGGTTTTACAAAAATTTCTCACTGCCAAGTGTATATTAATTGTAATTACGAAGTAGGTGGATATTGCATAAAACATTTCCAACAAAATCCATTTTAATTGAACAGAATGGCACCAATTAATTAGTCAAATTTTGATCCGATTTAATTGAATTTTATTTCTGTAAAAACAAACAAAGTAACTTCACAAGCTGAGGGTCAATTTATGCCATAAATTTAAGAGTGTATTATTCTTGAAATAAAGCAAAACACGAAGAAAAAGTATTTAATTTTTCTTATAATTGAGATGATTTATTAAAAGCCAATACAGTATACAAAACATAATTAAAGAAATAGAATAAAAATTATATAAACATAGAATCTATGTAAAAAAAATTTTATAGACAGTAATCTCACGATACTGTAAACTAATAAAAATCAAGGCACTTCATATTTTCTAATTTGTTCACATTTGTTCGATTGTAGACATTTATGGCACCATTGTGTGTTATTTTGCTCCGCGAATGCTACAATTAATTAAACATGTAACTTATAAGTTATTTAATAGCAAATACTTTCTTGAAAAAAAAAAGGCATCTTAAGGCACTTAAACTAACTCTATATATACAGTAGAACTTCGAAAACGTTAAACACTTGGATAAGTTAACTGTATTTCAGAAAATGCCGTCGCAAAACGATGGAATTATGGAAGACAATTCGGTTGTGGTCATTAAATTCGACTAATGTAAGTAATTAAAAAAAATATCTATAGGGAAACTGTCGCAGGACAATTACATTAACGAAGTGTATAGAAAAATATGACGAAGAAAAAGAGTGAAAGGCTTGGAAAATCTTCAACTAACTCATTAAAAAATATGTAAAGAGATAGTTAATTCCAATATTCGATTTCTAGAGAAAAGTGATTGTCAAGAATATGAAGGGATACCAAAGAACTATGTTGAGAAGGCTGTATGTAGCTGGAGCCGGAAAAATGCTCATTTTGGCTGATGTACAATATTTTTAGGGATGTCATGTTCTCTCTAGAGTAATAGGACACTGATTATGTTCAACGATCAGGCTCAATTACCATTTAGTGCAGTTTACATGCAGGTGGCTTTATTGCAACCTATTTCTTGAAAAATTAGGATACAGCTCAGGTTACGTTTTTTAACTAAACATACATATGTATATGACATGTACAGAATATTATTAAATCACATAAACAATTGAACTAAAATTATGTGATGAACTAAATATGCCATAAAAACGCGATTTGTGGCGATTATTAATCTGTTTAACATATAATTGACAAACACATAAAACTAAAATTTAAATTAATACTCTATAATGAATAATTAATAATCTTGTAAGTACCGGGTTATCCATTTCGTGGCTTCAAAAGTATGGGACTGGAATTCGACATCTATCAATCTAAGTTGTTAAACCAATTTTTTTTCTTTTCAGTTGAAAGTCTGACATTGACGAAAATTGATCGCTTAATTATCACACAACGCATAAGAATTATCAAAACTTAATACAAAAATGGTGATTCTGCCACAGCCACATATCGTGCTTTAAGAGGAGATTATGGTTTACATAATCGTCCAACTACGCAAGCAATTGGCAAAATTGCAGTTACAAATATTGTAAGGCCTGTTCGTCATCGCTTCGCTCGTTCCCCTGATAATATCGCTGCTGTAATTGAAAGTGTTGCCGAAGACTCGAATGTGTCGAATCCTCGTTGTTCTCAAGAACTAGGACTGTCTTACGGCACATTATGGCGTATTTTGCATTTAGATCTATACCTACATCCATATAAAGTCAACAGGTCGGTGCCACATGCCACACAACTCGAGCGAATATGGCTTTATTGCTAGAGATATTTCCTGGCCTCGAAATTTCTCGTAGTGGAGATATTAACTGGCCACAAAGATCATGCCAATTGACACCATTAGACTTTTTTTTGTAGGGCTACGGGAAAGACCGTGTTTATGCAGATAAACCTTCAACTGTTGAGCACTTAAAAACCAACATTCGTCAAGTTATGGCTGAGATACCTCCCAATATGTGTCAAAAAGTGGTCGAAAATTACTTCAAAAGAATCAATGATTACAACACTTCGCGTGGAGGTCATTTAAATGATGTAGTGCTTCACACATAATGTCAACGTTCAAACTTTATAATAAAAAAGAAATATCATGAAAAAAATATTTTATATGTGTTTTATTAACGTTTACTTTTGAAACCGCAAAATGGATAACTCTTTATTTAATCCAAATAAAATATGAAATATCTTTATCAGTGTTGATTCTGACATGGTATGGTTGAATAGGAAGCAGCTTCAATACAGTTGCGGCACTGCAATAACTGCGTTATTAAAATCCAAAATTTTACAATAATTTTATTTCGAGCAATGGACCTGTCAATTGATTTCCCATATACACATTTTGCTTTCTCTCAATAAAGCCAGCACTCAGGAAATGCTCTGATCTAGGTATTGTTTTGATCTAGGAAATCAATAATACTCGTAGGAAAGGAAAAAGATGTTGAAGCAGCCAGCCAGCAATTTTCACAAAGTAAACCAAAAACGAAAGAAATGGTCATAGGCCTAAAATTATTTCGTACTGTAATTCTATCGTTTCGAATAAAGAAGAAGTTTTAAATGTATTTCTTATTATATTTTCTTAGTTTTTTTTTTTTAGTTTAATTGAATTTAAATAAAACAACAGTTTTTGGAAAAACTGATGGCAACTAACAAAAAGAAAAAAAACAAAAGAAATTGGACAACTGACAGTTTAGCATTGGTAAAAACAAAACATAAGACGATAGAACAATTAAACGCTATCAAAAAAAAAATAAAATAAAAAGGTTTTAGTTAATTATGCTTTATGTTTTCACTTTTGTATTATAGTAGGAAATAAAACGAATTCCGCATCACATGACCACAAATACCGCAAGCAAGCAGTCAATAACGTAATTAATTTTAAGCCGACAGCGAAAAAATTAACCGCTAAACTATAAGTTGATTATTCTTTTTAGTGGTGTTGCTAACCACTTTTTGCGTCTGAAAAACTTCTACTTAATGCATCCTTATTGTATGCGCAGCAATAGTGTTTATAATAGCTCGTATTTGTGTTCATATAATCGTGAATGACATTTGATTGATGTGTTATTTGATTAATGAACCCATTTTATGGATTAATTAATTTACAAAATAAATAACACATGCATGCGTACTGCTAATAGTTTACGATTTATTCCTATTAAGTTCATAAGCCCAAGTGTTTGATAATAAAGAAAGGATTAATGAGAAATCAGAAGAAACATACTGTACATACTGTACCCTCTTTTATGATATTATAACAATACTTTAGGAGAGCAGTACAAAATGTTTTTCTCTTAACAATAAAAAAAAAAAAAGAATTTGATTACTAAAATTATTTTGTTCTTCAAAATAATCTTTTAAAATCGACAAATCGTAACAGTTTTAGGTTTTTTAACAGTTTGACTATTATTATTTTGACATAAACCTCCAAACATATTATTTAAGTAAATAATTTTCTATTAATGAGCACAGATATAGAAAGCTGAGAAAATTTCCTTTAAAAAAAGCCCTCTTCCAACGATACAGGTCAACCATCCACCAATTGCAATGAATATTTCCAAAAAAAATAGCACTATTTTCGGATGACCTGGGCACCAAATTTTCTCTTAAAGAACCGAAAGCTTGATTTTGATTTTAGAACCATGGTTTCTTTGGTAAAATTTCTTAGAATTTCCCGTAGATTACGACCTTGCTATACGCTTTGTCGTGTTTTTCGGTCCCTAACAAATTGACCCACCCTAGTATACACCGTTTTTTAAGCATTAGTGGTTTTTTTGTAATTGACGCTGAAAAACTGAATAAATTCATTTGGATTGGTGTTGTCCTATGTATGTATGTGTGGAATAAAGTTTCAACTGCTTTTAACCTTGCATTAGGAGCACAAAACCAAGAGGAAGAGTAGATAGCTCTCCCTAAGGATATTTCTTTATCTAGGTATGTATGTGATAATTTGTTAGTTTAAGGGCCATTATTACAACTTGCCGTTAGTTAAAGGTAGGATTTTATCAGACCGATAAATTGGTTTCTGTTATTACAAGTTAACTTTAACCTAAAGGTAAGGCAATCTTCCCAATAACTTTATCGGTCACTTTAGTTTAAAATTTATTTTAAATAACAAAAGCCAATTTATCGGTCTGATAAAATCCTACCTTTAACTAACGGCAAGTTGTAATAATGGCCCTAAGTTTCACAGTGCACTTAAGCGTATACGTAACGAAATTAGCACATTGATCGTTAAATATAACTCATACGCCCCATATGTAAGATAATATGCATACATATGGTATATTCCATAGGTGGGGAACCTGCGGCCTCGAGGCCGCATGCGGCCCCCGCCAGGTTCTTGTGTGCCCCTTTGACACCTAGTACAAAATGGTAGAGTTCGTTTCAAACAACTATTGTACATCAACGTCATGACAGTTGCGCGAAAAATTTATTTAGAAGGAATATTGTGAATTACAAAAGTGTAGAATTTTCAGGTAAGTGAGAAATTATTTATTCGGAGATTTCAGAATTTCAGAAATCAATTATGCTTTTTTCAGAGTATTGCCGAAATGTTGGTTTTATATCCAAATAAGTAATTTTTCACTTTACTGAAAATTCCAGAATATTTATGTAATTTACATATCTAAAAAACGAATAATGTTCTATGTAATATTTATTTGAAAATAGATTAATATTACAAAATACTATTTACAAAATTTGTCATACAGAGCAGCCACATGCTAGCAGACGATATGCTTACATCGATATTGATTGGTTGCATCATCGATTACACAGATCAATTCATTAGTCAGCTGATTGTCTTTGCAAAAAAAATTTAAATTAGCGCTTGCAGCGTCAACTACCTTTTCTTAGAAGTAAATATAACTCGGTTTCAGATCTCCCATTTGAGTATCACACATTGCTTTGGCTTCTCTGACTCGCATCTCTCAACGCTTCCCTGTTGAGTCATTTATCATTTTTCAAAACATTGCTTTTTCGATCGGAAATATCTCCACAACACTTCCTCGAGCTAGCTAAAATGTTAAATGAGCAGAACTGTGAAAATAAAACATTCGATGAATATGTAGGTGTCTTGGATTGTTTAATAGAAGAGTATACTAATAGATTTTCTGATTTATACGAGCACACTCCTGCTATAAAACTGGCATTTGGCCCACATTTAATAGATACATCCGAGGCTCTTTCAGAACTAAAAATGGAGTTAATTGATTTAGGGGAAGGTAGTATCATCAAATCCCTTTTTAACGCTAAAAAGGATCCCATATAAATCTGGAAAAATGCTGTTGAATATCCATACCTTCGAGAACATGCTTGCCGTTTGCTTTCCTGCTTCGGAAGTATCTACTGTTGCGAGACAATATTTTCTCTCATGTCAAAAATAAAAACAAATTAAAGCTGTGTGTTACGAAGCTTGATACAAATACACAATTACTGTCAAACAAAAATCAAAGCCAAATAAGTCACTAACTTAGTAAATAACAAAATATTTTTTATTGTATTTTTTTATAATATTTTATTATTTTATATTATACATACTTATATAAAATTTTGTAGTATTATATTTTATTTTTTCTATATAATGCAATAAATTGTTAAATCTATAGAAAAACTATAATAATTTCACAAAAGTCACTTTCTTAGGTCAATCAGCTTATGCGGCCTCTCTTATTGCGGACTAATTTAAATGTGGCCTCTAATGGTAAAAAGGTTCCCCACCTCTGGTATATTCCTTTACACTTGCGTGCATATGTATACATTCAGTAGAATACACCTAATTCACCTAAAAATACGTTCCTCGAAAACTCGCGTAAAAAATCTTGCAGAAAAAGAAATTGTATTCATATAAAAAGATAGCATTGTTACCACGTAAAAACCCTGGCAAACTAAGAGAAATATTTAGTCAAATAATTTATGATGTTTTATGCACTTATTTTATTATTGAATAAACCATTAATTTTTTTTATTGAGACCAATGTGCATTGTATTGGAATTTTTTCGAAAGATTATTACGCCTTAAAAATTAAAAAAAAATCTGTTAATGAATATTCTAACTGTCAGTCGCTTTCGTTTACGAAAAGCTTCACTTAAATTACTGGAATCGTCTGCAACAACTGATATTGGTTGAGTGGTTTTTTTCAAAATTTCCATAATCAATCATTGACTTTCAAATTTGATTACGCTGCTGTATAATTCGCGCTAATTGCCCTTTAAAAATTTCAAATAACATTGAAATCCTGCGTCTTCTTCCTGATTAGGATCATGTCCTGCGAAAATTATTACTCAATTTAGCTACCATTTGACGATTTTCTTGAACTATGGATTCCGCTGTAGGAAACTTCTGGTGTCATAAACGTAAAATTTCTGATTTAATAATCGCTTAGAATCTTATCTAACTTTAATTTCTCTATATCTGCAGACAATAAATTATCAATATCTTCTTCTCCAACATTTGGATGCCCTTGATATCATGTCGGAATGCTGAACCGTGTTAAAAGCGACCATTTTTAAGGGAATCTGTTTAGAAGTCAAATATAAATATTCGTTTTTCTATCAGTACATCTATATAAATTTTTAGGCCGCGTTATACCAAATCAAATATCATGAAAAGCGAATGAAGTGTGTTTTTAAAATCGAGCCAAATTAAATTCGGCTAAAATAATGGCGCAAAAACAGAATTAGGTGTGTATATAAATTTTATTTTAACAAAATTGTACGTTTTTGGTTAAATATAAAATCATAAATAAATTCGTACACTACTCACATATATATGTTTTGTGTTATTAATGGGAGTTAGGTAAAGGCAACATAATCTCTCATTAGTTTTAGACAAATCTTCAACAAAAAGTACAATAGCAATTAAGCAATTTTAGAGCAGTTAAAAAAAAAAAAAAAAACGAGCACCAGAAATGAGTATCAGCAACAAAATTAAGAATCCCACAAAAAAAAAAAGATTCTAAGCAAAGACACGTGTAGCAAGATTATATAAGAATTAAAACAAAAAATAAAAACAATTTTAAAGCTCTAAACTAAAAACCCCAAAATTTTTATTCTACTCGTAAACCACTTACAAAACTTTTATAAACTTGGATTTTAAGCCAAATAGAGAAGGGTGCAGAAGAGTAGAAATAGAAATAAAAATCAAACGTTATATGTACACACATAAGTGTTATAAATCACATATTTAGTGTGGCAGCAAAATTCAGCAAATCAGTGGAAATAGTGAGAATGGCAGACAATTCCCCGTAGTGAGGGAGTATGTAAGTTATTTGGTGTGATTTAATATGTAGGCGCCAAAGTTTTATCAATTTTTCTTGTTTTGGTTTTCTCTACAAACTTTCCCTAAAAATCAATACATTTAGAACTATTTATTAAAATCCTCACATTTACATTTAAATTAAACATGCATGACCAGGAATTTTAATATAAAAAACATTATTTTAGCAATTAGATGAGTTGTGAAAACGCAAAACAACAATAGCAAGAACTAGGAAATTAATAAAAAATTTATTAAGAAAGGATGAAAGTCATGATCACACACACACACAGGGTCTTTCCATAAAGAATTTCCAATTCTGAAAAAACAAATTAGCTGGCATTTGGTCGTCACTACTAACGGTAATGGTAAAATGGTAAATTTGTTTTAAGTCGAATCAGAATTATTTTTAGCAAACACTCAATTAGTGTAGATTTGAGATTTATAATTCCTTAAAAATGGTTTAAAATTCTTTGTGAACGATGGCTGTTAAGCCGGCCATTACATACAATGCTATCAGTCTTGTTTCAGACATCTAATGCCATTTAGCATTTAGAGCTTTCAATGAATGATTGTATCTTAAACATGGAAGAAAATAAGGAGTCAGAAAGTATTTACTCAAAGGCCGTTTATTACAGAAACATAAAAAAATATAAAAAGGATGTTTTTAAAGAGATTCACAACATTGAGTTGATAAAATGTTATTACCTTTTCACAACCGATTCAACAGCTAAAAGTTGGTTTTCGTTTAGTTTCGATTGTCATTTCATTTTATAGTTATACTTGCAGTAAAGAAAAGCCTCAATTTATTGAACTTTTTTAACAAAATAATAATTCTGTTCGTCAAACTTATCGTGCACTTAGTCTATTTTATGGCAAACATAAACGTACTTTAGACCGGTTAATTCGAATAAAAATGAATAATTTTTAAACCAATTCAATTGCCCACTGAAGAGGCTGTAGCTGCTGTACAAAGATGCATTGAAAAAATTTAAATCAATCAACTCATCGTCTTTCCCGATTTTGGCTTAAAAGCTTTCAAAATACATCTTTCAAAGTAATAAAATTTATAGACATTCATATGCAACTCTAATTTGGCAGGAGGGCTGAAGCACAATTTGATGATATTAAAATTCAATTAAAAATTTTGTTCTTCGATGAGATCCATGTTTGGTTGATCGAACTGAAATGATCAGAATTGCCGCATTTTCATTGAGGATAATCTACAAACTTTTGCTAAAACACCACTATACAGAAAATGACTACTTGTTGCATTTTATGGACATATGTCAACAAAAACGATATTAATCAGAATTTTATAGACAATGGTAAACGGTATAGGGATATGATTAATAATTTCTTTATACCCCAATTATCTGTTACTATTCCTGCCTTAATGTGGTTCCAACGGGAGGCATTTGCTAAATAGTTTCTGCTACAGTTAATCTGTTTAGAGAAACTCTTGAAGTCAGAATAGCTTTCCGTAAAGGTCCAATTAGTTAAAAACTAAGTTGATGTATTACAATATTTTTTATAGAATTTGTGATTTAACCCTTTTGCATTATTTTGTTTGAGATTGTGTAAAATTACTTGTCTATGTCGATAAAACAGAGTCAATTTAACACCTGGAATCAATATTCAAACAGTTATTGGCAAATTAGGCCACATATGCTACGAAAAGTTTGTAAAACTTGGTGTGCCAAATTCGCTTTGTAAGTACCAGCTATGGCTGCTACATGACCGAATTCATATTGATCCATTAATGTCCTCAAATGTTGTATTTTCTAATTATCCTTTTTACTGTTACTTAAAACATATCGTCGTGTGGTAATTTATATGCTCTATACACCATTTTATATTTTTTATATCTCGAATTAATGATGCCACTTTAGGTTTTTAACCCCAAATTTTTCAAGCCTGCAATCCGTTTTCGGATATCACGTCCAGTTTCGGAGATAAATAGCCGAAAACGGATTACAGATTTTAAAAGTTTTGGTGTCAAAAACCTAAAGTGGCATCAGTAACCCGAAATAAATAAAATGGCAGATAGAGCACATAAACTCGCGCACTACGATATATATTTTTGTTTTATTATGATGTGAACGTGTGCTACTGTAAACAAAACACCCTTTAGGTGTTCAGAAAAAAATAGAAAACAAAACAAGGAAAGAAAATAAAATGCAAGTCAGTGTAATAGAAATTACTGTGGCAGCTGTGTGGTAAATGGGGTAGTAAATAAAGCGCAAACACGTTGAGTTGTAGAAAGAAAAGGGGCTTTTAAACAGAAATGATTTTGAAACATACGAAGTTTATTAAAAATAAAAAGAATAAAAAAGAAATTACAGCTGAAACACATTTCATAAATTTTTAATAACATTGAAATAGGGCTGGGGAATCCTCTTTCATTATGACAAAGGCAAAAAGTCCCAAGAGAAAAAACCCGTTAAATCTGACGTCTTAGACAAACACATCTATGACAAGTTACAATAAAGTAATTGCAAAAACAATGATTTTTTTACTGCTCTCATAAGACTCCGTACTTTAGATTTATTACCCTGCTGTAAACATAGAAAACAGGTAAACAAAATCTTAAAAAATTATTTATCTTTGACTTTTTACGGTCTTTGCTCTTTTGGGTTAATTTAGTTTTTGTTTTGATAACATAAACATTTTACATAAATTTTATCAGAATCCTTAAAAAATTTGTTCCAAAAGAATTAAAGAAAACAAGAATACAGGACAAGAGAATACGTATGCAATTGACGTCATACACAGAACTGATATAAAATACATTATTTAGTATTTAAATATAAAAGTATGTTTATAAATTAATAACTTTTGAAAATCTGACCAACTACATTTTAAACAAAAATTTAAGCGGAATTCATTATTAACCCTGTTGGTTAACACTAGAGGGCGGTAAAGTCTAAAACGCTAAAACTGTAAACTATTAAAACAATAACAATATATGGTGTTTATAAATGTAAATAATATACCACATTATATATCAGGGAGGGATCATAGCCAATTTAAAGACTGTACAGTGCTTGTTGAACAGTGAGATATTTCCAGAGAAAATTCTCATACACTTGGATTTCTAGGCAGCGTTTAATACTCTTGTTAGTTTGACATCAATATGAGTACTCATCAATAACTATCAGAGTTAAAAAATTATTTCAGATATGCTTCTATTCCAGGTGGATAGAGGACCTTTGGGAGTACCACGCACATATAGCCCTATATCTATAGAAGTCCTAGATTTTCCATAATGACCCCGAATCTTCTCCAGAAATTTTTACATTTTTCAAAATAGATAATTTTTTGAACCGAAATATATCACCTCCCAAAATTACTTCAGAAATGCCACTATTCCAGGTGGATAGAGGACCCTTAGGAATACCACGCACATATAGCCCTATATCTGTAGAAGTCCTAAATTTTCTATAATCTAAATATATAAAATTGAATGTGTGTTTGTTTATTAGTTTGTTTGTTTGTTTGTTTGTACCTTATAGGAGACCAAACCTCTGGACCGATCTTCCTGCAATTTTCAGAGCATGTAACTGGGACTCTGGCATGATTAATAGGGTACTTTTTTTACCACGCCCACTTTTTTAAAATTATGTAATTGCTCTCATATAGTTTTTAACAGATTTACTTCAAATTGTATACACACTATACACCAGGCGAAGCAGAAATAAATATTTCTTACGCCACACCCCCTTTCACGCCCCTTTTAACGCCAAATTTTGTTAGACAGTTTTAAATTTTTGTTCTACATCCACGGCAGTATTTGCTATATGTATATGGTATTGCTATGAATAGAAATACGTTTCAAAAGAAAATTGGGCGAAGCATGTTTGTAATATATTGGAGGCTGGACCTGTTAACCGATCTTAAACTTTCACAGTGCGCAGCTTTGACTCAGAAATACTTATTACATGATAATATTTTCCGACCATGCATACTTCTGCACCTACTTCTTTACTAGGTTTATTAACGGCTTTACCTCAAATTTAAAATACATTTGAATTAAAATAGTGGGGTAGCCTCACTCTCTTTCTCCCACAAATGTCTGCAAAATATATAAATACTCTTAATTTTATTATATAACGAGGGAGTAGCGACGCACACCGTGTTCAGCTAGTAATAATTATAAAAGAGTGGAAAAGTTTACAATCAACTATGCTATTGGCATATTTAGCTCTGCTAAAATAAAAGGTTTTTGTCTTTGCTAGTTAAATACGTATTTATCTTCATACACATAAAAAAAAGTAATATTTTAAATTTTTAATTTTGAAGAATTTGACAATTTTAGGATTAATTTATTTGAGAGAAATGCTTGTAAAACACATTTTGTTATTTGAAAACATCAAATGAGATTTCAGAATGTAAAGATTTTTTTTTTTTTTCAAAGAATATTCGACTTTTAACTTCAGCAAATGATATACATACATTCCCAAATAATAACATATCCTTTCCAGTCATTCTACTTGCTTATTAAACTGGGACAGGACAATTACACATTTATTTCTTATCAACACATCTCAAACGCATTTCCTTTCATTTCCTAACATTTTTTCAAGTTGTTGGTATACCAACGCAATGAGAATAGTTTTTTTTTCCTACACACAGTGCAGTCATTACAAACTAAATATTATGGAGAATTTAATGACAAGATTTTTTTAGAATTTATAAAATTTTTCTTTTACCAGTATAAACTATACCAGCAACATGTCAAACAAACAAGGAATGCTAAACACACATATTTGAAGCATTGAATACACATACCACATACAATGTACACACATATGTATGTATATATCCATATTTATTTATATATGTATGTATGCATTTGTATATTGTATACCAAGCACGAGTGTTTTAAGTTCAACAGAAATTTAAAAACATGATTTTGTTATTTTGAATAAAACTGTCATCTACAGGTATCCTTCGTCTAACGCGATGCCTCTAAAGCATGTTTTCAATGTGACACGAATTATAATGGAATTTTCCAAGCACATAACCACGTGCTATACGAGGTATATCTGTATTTTCATAAATTTTACATGTTCCACTCGTTTTTATTAGCTTATTTTTCTTTTTTTTTTTTTCTTTAAAATAATTTTTGAAATTTTATTTCTTTAAAAGCAGTTGTGAAAGATTTATTAGTAGTCGTAGTAAATTGTTTGACTAACTGAGTGTTTGTGAGAGAGAAATAATATTTTGCAAATGTGGGTGTATGTAACAATTGAATGTTTGAAATAAATTTTTTTGAAAAAGTTTGCTGTTCTCTGAGATATCTTTTATTTGAAGAGCGTATAGAGAAAATTAAATTTAAAGAAGTGCTCGTAATAAAAAATACAAAAAGAGTTCAAAGTAAAGTTCGAATGGAGAACAAATGTTTTTAATATATCATCTAAACTAATTTCTCGGCTCTGAAACCTATCAAAAATAAAATAAAAGTTAATACATATGTTTGTATGTGCTCATGTATGCATTTGATGAGTTTTAAATTAAATTTAACCACAAAGAACAAATTTTTTACATTACCTGTCGGGACTTGAGTTAAGCTAAAAGTAACTGATAATTAATCCGTAATGAAACAGAAGTCACTCAATACCTGAAGCATTTGTGTGGAAAATTTTTCATTTTATTTTGACGCCCAGTCTACGTAAGTTAACTCATCATAAGTTAGTCTGTGGTCCACACAAAACTCACTTTCGTCGAAAAGTTTCACTTTACTTTAGAACACGATGTCCAACGAGCTGAGTCAGTATAAGTGTAGTGCACAAAACACATTTTGACCTTAACATATGAGTCATACAAAACCAAAAAACTATGAGCCAAATAAGAACTGCAAAAATTACACACTTCAGCAGAAGCCATGAGCTAAACTGAAAAACAAAACAAAAACATAAGTTAATTAACCGCAATGATATATTTTCTTTACTTTTTTGAATTTGGCTTTTAATTTTTTTTAATTATAACTCATATTTGCAGTAGCTTCGACTAAGCTTTTAGTAAGTCATTAGAGAGATAGCTCATACAGTCCGACGGGAAAGAGACAATAACAGAAACAGGTTAAACACTTTACATAAGAATACAAGCAAAAGCATTTAGAAATATCTTTAAATTATATATGTAACACAACTTAAAACATACAAGCCAACATACTACGTAGTCTACTGTGCATTACTGCAGACAATGTATAAAAACGCCGGAAACAGAATATTCTTAATATGAATTATTTTATATAAAAGGACATGCAAAGACGGAATCAGAAGTCAGTTTTGATTAAACAGTGAAGTGAGTTATATAGTTCATAAAAGTCCGACAGGGTTATATGTTCTCTTACACACACGCACAGACTCTCTACTATTTTTTAAGCATACATTTTTTTTACACAAATGCAGGGATTATTTTTTTTTTTTGGCAAAGCATTTAAGAATTTTTCTTTTTCTAATACAATAAAAGGCTAAGATGAAATTTATTAAATTTGTGAATAAAATATTTAGAAAAATATTTAAAAAAAAAATTTAATTCATGCATAGCATTACAACTCTGAGAGAATAATTTATGCAGCGAAATAATAAAAATGCTGCTTTGTTTTAAACCATAAAATATTATAACGAAGAAATATGTCAACAAACATTGGAAAAATCTTGTTTCTATGACGTACACAAAATAAATAAAAGCGCAATAAAAAAAAGCAGAGGATAATATTTTAAACACTTTACATAAGAATACAAATAAGTTGCGCTATTAAACATACAACAGGCACACAAACACACTAACAAATATAGTCGATTGCGAAAGAAGATAATTGTATAAGCTAGAACTGTAGATAACAACCGCACATTTCGAAAATAGAACACTCTAGATAAGAATTATTCTATACTGGCTCTACCTCTCCGGCTTTGCGCCGACTGTGTCCGTTTCAGGCCATTTGTACAGTTATCTGTTTCCAGTACCTGTTTGCTTCGCTACCACAAATTGTTAATTTAGATCAATTTAGATGTATTCGCTTTTATCATATCATATCTCGCCTACATGTTTAATCCCGCCCGCTTTCTGAGTGATTATTTGCCTTCACCATGAAGTCAGTCAAACTAAATTCCAATATTTTAGTTTCAACTGTTTTCAAGGTATACAAAATTCTATATTTGGTTCATATGGGAGGTACTAATTTTAAAAAGTATACCTTTAGATAGTAGACTCTATCTATGTTTAAAATTTCAACAAAATCGGTTTATCCGTTTAGACGTGATTAGACGACAAACAAACTGACTTAAAAAGAAATTTATAATACATATTTATATGGTATACGGGTAACAGGGGATGAAAAAACTGAACAGCAAGTCAGTAAAGATCGTGACCATAAACAGCAATACAGTTTAAAAGAGTTTATTATTATGAAAAAACCAAAATAATAATAAAGAAAGTTATTTAACGAACATTTTAAATTAAGTGTTTTATTTTATATTAACTGCTGTATTCTTAAATGTTAAATATTTTTTATGAATATGGCAGTAATTTGTAGTTAGGAATCTACAAAAACAATCGTTTCAATTCGTTTAAAATTTCAAATTTCTTTATAAAATGGCGGCTTATTTTTGTTTTTGCTGAAAAGATAGGAAACCATAGATTTCAAAGGTGCACTGTGGTTAAGGATAGATAGATAGATAGAAATAAAAGAAATATATAGGCAATTCAACGCCCATACAAAATAAATTTTAATTTGTCTATAGCTTTAAAAAGGTACGCGTAAGAGTCTATAATTTATTTCAAGCAGCATCATACTTCATACAAATCAGCAATCTCATCTTCAACCAAATGAGCACAACCAATTCATGCACGAACTATATTTTATTAGCTCGTTAACCAAAATCTTTAAGTAAAATATATAGCGGATATAGTTGAAGGGCAAATAGCAACAAGTAGTTTATTCTGGTACTGAACTATTCAGGAGAACTGGACAAACTTTAGTGAATAGAAATGTCAATACAGTTTTACATCATGAGCAGAGTTGTTAGTTCTCATGCAATTGAAAAATTTAATTTAAAGAATTACACCAACATTTTCAATCACCTTGTAGTAATGCCAGTATGTCTAAATAAAACAGATTTTTAAAACAAAAAATACAATAAAATTTCGTAGTTTTTAATATTCCGGGAAAAGGGGAGATCATTAATATAGAGCAAACTATTTTTGGAGAATCTAAAATGTGGTTGCCATACGACCAAAGTGATACACAGACCTGAAGAGGGGAATGGATTGAATGTAGCTTTTGTTCACTGAAAATGCAATGATTTGTTAGGGTTTTAATAAATTCAAAAGTTATAATATTTGCAACGTAAAAATTAAAGGCTATCCACTGTGCAATGTAAAGTGTTTTTTCTATACTTTTCCTTATTTTGTTGAAAAAAAAAGGAAAAAATCTCGTAGAAAGTTCTTTCAACTTATTCTCTAGAGTGTATTTCTTTTTATATTCATTTTCGTTTTTATTTTAATTGCAATACTGACAACTGCTGTTTTATATCCTTGGATATCCTTATAAAGCACTCACGTGCTTACAAAATTAATTATAAAAAAATAATAAAACCCGTATTAGATCTTAAAAATGAATATCTTCTCTATGGCATGACCTTTTAAATGAAGTATTTCAGAAACATTCGTTTTTTTTTTTTGTTTTTTGCTTTATTATTCCATAATATTTATTATTCTTTTTTTTTTTTTTTGTGTAATTGCTGTTGAAAAATATAAAACCGCCCGCATATAATAAATAAGTTGATTATAAAACTTTTTGACATCATAAGTAAACAAAAATTTTTCATTTTAAATGGAGATTGTGGGTCAGTTTATTCCAAGAAACAAAAACAAACCAGAGGGCAAGAAAAATTTAAGCCAGCAACAGATTTTAAATGAAATTGATTTCGTTTATGATTTGCATCAAACAGGTGAAAAATTTTTGGAAAGGGAAAAGTAACGCGACGGTACCACAAATAAAGAGTTAAGAGGAGCCAAAGTGTGCAGCATCATAATAGTCCTGCAACATTCTGAGTAAGACTGTCTTATGTTGAAAAGTATTATTTTTAAGAATTAAGAAGAAATTTTCTTTACAAGAAACAAATAATTTTCGTAATAAATAAATCTTGTGTATACGAGAGTGGAACACTATTTTTACAACTTTTTAAAAGAAAAACAGGTTTTTCACTTCCTCAAATATTGTTGTCCATTTCAAAAAAAAAATTGAAGATCTGTTGAGGTCAGATTACTGTAGCCACTATCCTGGTTTAATTCTCTTTTTTTTCCTCTCAAACAAATTATAAAAGGCTGTCTGCTAGCATTGGCTGTCACTAATACAAAACTTAATTTGATTGCAGCTGAAGTATTAAACACAAAGACCACAGCTGGCTACACAGCTTCCTGACTGCAAATGAAGTTCGTTTTAATTTGCATAATAAAGAGCGTCAGATTTATAAGCAGCTGATTCTATCAGAGTTAATATGTGAAGAGTAATCAAAGTTGATTTAAAGTGTGTGTTATAATTAAACAATGTATTAACGAGCTCATAAGCCAAACCGATATTCTAGTTGGCAGCTTTTTAGTCGATGCATACAACGATCTGCTAACTCTTCATTATTTAGCTTATAATAACTATATTTTACTGAATATTCTGTCTGTATCAACAGTGTTCTCTATTATCTTTACGTTTATTTGCGTTCAAAGTTATATCACACATCTTGAGTTATTTCCATCTAAAGTAGTTGGACTGTCAATGTTATTCTACCTGTCTCAAAGTTATTGTCTTTTACACAAGGGTACCCATTTGTTATTCTGCTAGTTGATCATACATTTATACATACATAATTGGGCATTATAACTCTGTTTCAGAGCTATGGCCTAGATTCTCGCAGCACTCATATTGTGTGTGTCAGTGTTTTATTCATGAGTACCGGGACCTACAGTTCATAGTCAACTCTGAACGACAGATTTGAGAAGCCTTTTTGTGACAATCAGTTACTCATTGAGCTTTTGTGAAGAAGAAGACTGCTAAGAGGTAGTCGCCGAAACAAATATTTTTGTCATATTTCTTTTATTTTCAAGATGTTAGAGCTGAGGTTTGAATCCGAAGCTATTGTCTTAGTAAGTCAATATATATACTAACCAATACACGGAGACTACAATCCGATTACTATATATATTTCTATATATAATTTATTCACTTTACCAAAGAATATTATAAAATAATCCCATGCTTCTCAATGTATATGAATATAAATTCGAATTTGAAATTTTGGGGGGGATCATGGCATAGTGGTAGAGCGCTCGCACAGAAACTCACACGACCAAGGTTCAATCCCAGCGAAGGACATAATTATAAAAATAAAAATTTGCGGTTTTCTAAAATTACAATTTAAATTTATTTTTAAATTAAAAATTAAATAAAAAAAAAAAAAAAAGAAGAGGTCCCCCCCCACTCCAGCAAGACCATCTGCAAGAAACCGCTCCCTGACATTTCTAATCTATTCCACCAGAAATCAATGATCAGGAGTACAGCGCCACCTTCTGGTAAGATAACAGCTAATCTACTGAAGACGCTCATTATTCACATTCAAACATCCACCGACAGATGAGACAATTGCTGTTTGATTATTCGAGGGTGAAGGTATAACACTGGCTCTTGAGTGGACAAATTGTCAGCAACTTGTTTCATCAACAAAAAAAATGTGCAAAATATACAAACATCTATGAAAAAAACCTTCTATCAACCATCTTCACATTCCAATACAATGCACTGCGTGAGTAGGGGTTTACCCCTGAGTATTGGTCTTAAAAAAAAGAAGAAAGAAGAAAGACCTTTGTTGAGCTGGCACAATTTTTGCGTTAAGAGAGCTCTGTTAATAGTTTAAAAGCATCTATGTTCGGGAATTTCAGGATTTATTAGACGTTTAGTGTACACATAGTCTAATTTTAGGAAGAGAAGGTGTACCCACATGATAGCTATATTGTTTGTTTTGTAGCTCGTCAAAAAAAATCTATTTTATATAAATTAAGGCTAAAAAAATATTTTGGTAAAAAAATAGAAAACTGGATAAGATTAGTGGTCATTGTGTAAAAATAGGAAAGGGCTGAAATATCACACTATATAAAGATGATGGTCCAAGGGGTCCCTCATGGAACTGTGCTGGTGGTATACCTGAAATAATTTTGGAATAGAAGAAAATGCGATTTGAAAAATGCAAATTTTTTTTTTTTTTTTTGATGATGACTTAATACAAAACAAAAAAAATACAGAAACAGAAACAACCCATATATTTTTATACACGTAATCTATCTTATGTCAACTTACATATATACATATATGTACATATGTATGTATGTAAGTCTTTGAATGAAATACAAGTGAGTACTTTTTGTTTTTATTTTATGAGCCATTTTTTCTGTTCCGTGTTTTTTTATGTTTCACTATTGTTCATATTGCCATTGTCAATGGTATTGCTGCGTTTTGGCCTTGTGGCTATTGCAATATTTCATATTGCTCATCTCCTGCTGTTGCTTCATGTTCATTTTATAATTGATTCAACAACTTTTAATTTTATGTTGTATTATATCTTTATTTGGCTTTTATTGTGTAATACAATGCGGAATGAAAGCCAAATATTGACATACTTTTTTCTGCATTTTTTATTTCGTTTATTTTTTTTAGTATTTCAGAATGCGAGAAAATGAAAAGAAAAATTCAACACGAAAAAAAGTTTGAAGAATGCCAGCGGGTAATAAATATGAATTGAAATAGTTTGAAGGCATTTCGAAAAAGTTTCTGAATGTCTGACTTTGAATTCAAATAATTGTTAAAAATAAAATAAAAAAAATACTTGCTACTAAAGAATTATAATCAGTTAAATTCGCCTATATACTGCCCTATACATACATACATAACTGGCCTTTACAACCCTGTGTCAGGATTACGGCCTAGCTTCTCGCAGCACTCATGTTGTGTGTGTCAATTTTTATCCATGAGTACCGGGACCTACAGTTTAATGTCGACTCCGAACGACAGACTTGAGAAGCTTGTTCATGGCAATTAGTTACTCTCAGAGCTTTTGCCTGAAGACTGCTGAGAGGTAATCGCCTAAAGAAATAATTTTTCCATATTTCTTTTTTCAAAATGTCAAAGCTGAGATTTGAAC
Source organism: Metopia argyrocephala (assembly GCA_963576795.1). Taxonomy (NCBI): domain Eukaryota; kingdom Metazoa; phylum Arthropoda; class Insecta; order Diptera; family Sarcophagidae; genus Metopia; species Metopia argyrocephala. The sequence continues at coordinate 202,648,696 of OY756208.1, read as the reverse complement.
CTGGCGCTTTTGTCTTAGTAAACCGATAAACTAACCACTAGACAACGGCGACCCACATTTAGCTTCCACAAAATATATCATGTTGGCAAAAAGTTACAAATACACCCATTTTTGCAATACAAATTAATGAATTAGACTGCAAACTAATACCCCATTCAACATATTCATTCTCATGATTTAACTCTTGTAGTGAAAAGCTTTAATCGAACAATACATCATTGAATTTAGGCCAGAAGAAAAATAAGAAAAATTCTGAACTTAATGTATTGAGCCCTAGGCCAAAAGTCATTTTTAACCAAAAAAAGTAAATAAAATAAAACATTTTTTAATGCAAAAGGTCAAATTACTATTAAACGGCTTGTTTCTCTACAAGAAGAACCCTTTTATAATTTAAAATGAAAACAAAAAGTTGTCTTATTTTTAAGGGAAAATTTTAAATAGATTTTCGGTAACTTTTAAATTTCCTTACACCCAAAAAAACCCCATAAATTTAAAAAAAAAACTCTGAGTAAATAAAATAAAAAGAGGAAAATAAAATAAAAAGAAATGATATATTGAAATATACGTAAAACATCTAAAGAAAATTCAAATAAAAAATTAATTTCCCAACAACTTTTACAAGATACTGTATTACTGGCATCAAATAGCTAAAAAGGGTATTCAATTAAAATGATTTATATGCTAAAGATTTTGAAAAAGTTTACGTTTTCTTAGGGATTTTAAAGGCGCATCCTATCTCTTCTTTTTTCCCATGGCACAGTATGGTTAGAAATCAAGTAAGTGCATGTAGTCTCTTGATATCAGCACCTACAAAATTAATAGAAATCAATTTATTATTTTGTTTTATCGTATTTTATTTCTCTTTTATTTACTTAATATTTTACCAACAGTTCATTATTTTAACAGCAACAATTTATTGAATTTAAATTATTTAAAAATAAAAACTTTTTTATTTTTCTCTTTTGCTTTTTTTATAAATAAAATATAAAGTCTAAACATTGAAATAAAACTCTCAATGCCATATTAAAAATACTGAAATATAAAACCTAAGAGCAGAATTTAAATATTTTGTTTTAAATTTTTAAGACACACAGTTTAAATGAAATAAAATTGAGAAAATTAGAAAATTTATTACAGATTATATATAAATATTTGGTGAGGGGTAAACACATACATACTTGCAAATTTTGTAAATGTATAGGTAATTGTCTCTCACATTATTACAAAAGAAATGTTTTTTTTTTCTCATATTAGTCCATGAGTAAACTTGAAAAGAGCTGTCGAATGAAGAGTGTTAAAAAAAGGCAACAATATGGAATACTCATCGGATTCAGGAGACGATGTATTTGCTTTTGCCATTTTTTGTTTTTTTTTTCAAATTTTTTCCAAAATTTCAATGTTTACCTTAAACAAAAATTGTTATTTAAGCATTAAACACATAGACGACAGCAAGCATCAGGCAGCAAGTTGTCAAAATTAAAATACACACGTTTATATAGAAACGATTATTTTAAAGGCAGCACAGCAAAACCCCAGACAAAAACCTTTGCTGCTGCTGCCCAACTTAGAATAATTTCTATTTTTTGAGGCAGCAAAAACTAATTAGTGCTGCTAATACAATATAAAATGTTAAATAAATACGACCTAAAAAATATTTTTTATTACAATTAAAAAAATTTATTTATTACTAAAGATAATAACAAATACTTTTAATATTACAAGGCGGTATTTATTTAATCAAGTTTAAGATTTTAAAGTTATGTTTGGTGATCCACAGGGATCAACATGCATTGTTGTTAAAAATGCTTGTATAGTATGATGCGAAATGCGATAAAGTAGCTGAATGAAATCAAAGAACTAAATACATTTTGATGCATCGAAATATCTTTGTGAACAGGAGATTTATTTTCAAATATCTTTTTATTTATTTATTTATGTCTATGGATAATAGTTTCTTACAGACTAAAGTGAAATTTACAAACAATATTTTATAATTACATAATGATTTAAATACAAAATAATTTTTCTCTTCAAGGAATCATTACTCTCAGAAAGATCAATTAAATGATAAAGATTATTAAACTTCAAACATATTTGACGAATATTCAGCCGTAACAAATGAGAAATACACATCATTTCAAAATTCAACGGGCAACATTGCCAAATAATTTGAGATGAGAGCAAAATTTTAATTTTTTTAAAGAGTATGTGTAAAATTAGCGAGAAATATATTTTGTTAATGAGTTTTGTAAAATTTTTTAATACTAATAATATATAAAAAAATTAAAATAACAAAAAAAAAATATATTCACATATGTATGTACATTACAAACAAGCGATTTTATTTTTGCGATTTTGTATACTTGAAAGTGGTATCACTGAAATATTTTTTTCAACAACAAACACATGTTAATTATTTTATTTGTTTTTTTATTGTTTTGCTGCTGCTGCCTTCAAAATATAATAAAAATTCAGAGGACATACTAGGCACTTGTGCAGCAATGATGCAAAGTAGAAAGAGGCACCTAAGCGTTTAGCAAATATCCGATAAAGGGTGATGCCAGCGGACATTTTAAGATTTGTCAGAGCGACAAAACTGGAGGCGATAGTATAAAAACCGTAATTTCGTTGAGGATCGTGCAATAGAAACTCACAAGACCAAGGTTCAATCCCAGCGAAGGACAAAATTATAAAAAATAAAAATTTGCGGTTTTCTAAAATTACAATTTAAATTAGAAATTAAATTTAAATAAAATAAGAGGTTCCCCCCCCCCCCTCCAGCAAGACCATCTCCAAGAAACCGCCCTCTGACATTTCTAATCTATTCCACCAGAAACCAATGATCAGGAGTACAGCGCCACCTTCTGGGAAGATAACAGCTAATCTACTGAAGACGCTCACCATTCACATTTAAACATCCACCGACAGATGAAGCAAATTGCTGTTTGATCATTTGAGGGTGAAGGTATAACACTGGGTCTTGAGTGGGCAAATTGACAGCAACTTGTTTCATCAACAAATAAAGGCGCAAAATATACATCTATGAAAAAAAAAACCATCTATCAAGCATCTTCACATTCCAATACAATGGACTGCATGAGTAGGGGTTTACCCCTGAGTATTGGTCTTAAAAAAAAAATAGATCTTCGGGTAGAATTTCGGGTAGTATTTGGCCAGCCAAAATAAAGATATTTATTTCGTTTTATTAAAGAAACGGCTGTCGCGGTGGTAAAGTGGGTATAGCGCTAGTCTTCTAATGCGGGGATCAAGGCCTTCGTCAACATATTCGTAATTATTTAGAATGCAATTTCATATTAGACTGTAATAAATAAATAAATAAATATTAAAAACGATTAAAAATAAGTATTTTAATAAAATAGTGGTTACGTTTTCATGGTCAAATATTTAGTTAATGTGAGCGTACCATTACATATCGCTTATGAGCCATGTCTGGTTATCACTTAATAAAATTGTAATTTTTTGTTAAAAGAAAAATGGTGATTGGCATGTATGTATACCGTAAAACTCATTAATCCCCGTAGGGTTTTTTGTGCCTTATCTATCACACCAACAGTTTGATAAAAGGGAATATGTGTTTGTCTATTCCCCTTTTTGTCGTCCCTTGCCAAAAAGGAATGAAAAACAAAAAACAAAAAAACAAAACAGAACCTGAGAAACACATTAAGTCATACTGTTAATGGCCTCCTGCCGTTCTAATGGTGTCATAATCTCTTTAAATGTGTTTTCTTTGCGGAAACTTTACTTTTTTCTCATGCCACAACTTATTAAGACCATCCCTTTCTATGTCCTTAATTTTCCTTTCCTAATGAATAAAATTTTTTTTCTTTTAAATTTTGTTTATTTTTGTTGTAGCAACTACATATCGAGTTTCATTAACCATGATTTGATATTTCCGGACTTGTTGTTCCACATGTTGACACACAATCACTTATTTATATGAGATTTCTTTACACTGGATTTTGACAAAACAAATAAAAATATTATAAACTATCAATTTAGCTCAGAAGAAAATTATTTTCTATTAATATAAGCAGTAATCATTCTTCGTTGCAAATGTAACAATACTGTACAATGCAGGGGGTCACAAAACTATCCAAATTAATCTATAGAAGGTGTTAGGAGTAGTTTTAAAAAAGTTACTTTCATGTGTAAAGTTGTCAACATGAAAAAATTGCTCATCTCTATGTAATTCAATACTTTCATTTGAAAGTTTTCAGTTGAAGAAATATTAAAGCCCGTTTATATTCTACTCTGAAGGAGTCTATTGCTTCGTATTACGATTATAAAATATTGAGTAGCAGGACTTATAAAAGTCTGAACGAGTTTCCAAAACAAAGGGCGGTTAAGAAAATTGAATAACATGATTATCGACTGAAGGTGGTTGGTGTTTTGGCTAAAATGATAGACATTTGCAAAATACTAATGGATAATTCGATGATGAGTTAGCTGTGCATATGATAAGTGACGAGTTTATTATTATTACTATCAAGGAGTATTAATGCCCAAAGGCAGACACTGCGACCCATCTTTTGTGCTCTACTCCGCTCACGGATTATGACCCTGATGATCACATCTCCACAATGTTAGAACCTGGCCGATCGGCGAGGATGCCCGGTCAACCATTTCGCCCACCGACATCATCCAGCCCACTCGTTATTCATAATATAAAGAAGCAGGCAAAAAGCCGTGCTCGAACAACGACTTCTCCGCCCTCCACAACTTCTCCAGCTGATCCCCGCCTAGGATCTGTAGTCTAGTTCTACTCAGTGCCAGTGATCTGGAATGACAGTATCGTGTCCAAAAACGATGGAGAAAACTTTGTGAGCAGACAAGGTTTTTGGGTTATTTCCGCATTTACCACAAGAGATTCCTATTACAATATGACATTGCACCCACTAATGGGATGAACTGTTTCATCACGCACCTTATTTTTCCGTTTATTTCTCTAATTAAAATTGGTAAAATATTAGCCAACAAGTAAGAGATGAAGTTTGCATTCGATGACTATTTTAAGTACCTATTCAGTTGTTACTTGCAACAGGGTATTGAAGCTATTGCTGGGAAGAGTGTATTGCAGTAGAAAGATATTACGTTAAGGAATTAAATATACTATATTTACTTCCCCAAATTTGCAGTTTTGTTTGGTTGGCTAATTTTGGCACCGATTTCAAAACATGTCTATGCGTTTTAATAGACTTCAGTTACTGTAATGAACTGTAATGGGGGGTTGCATACTTAATTACGAAATAGTAATGGGCAGTTCTAAAATACTAAATACACTACCTTCTAAATAATGAATAGCACTTACTAACAGCATGTGGTACGAAAATATTGTTAAATAAAGTTAATGATATTTAAGTTAATGAAAATTGCGAAAATCTAGTTCCTGCAAGATAAACAAAAGCGCAATCAAAATCAATTATGTGGCAGCATTTTGTGGAGCAAGTTACAACCACCACTATTTATAATACTTGCCTTTCATAGGCCACGCACATGCCCATACAAACAAGTTAGAACGGAATCATGTCAAAACACCTTACATACGAGTAAGCATGCAAATAAAAGTTTTTCTGTCAACTGTAGATTATATTGGAAATCATAAACCAAAAGCACATTATTTCAAACTAAGTATTATAAATTATTGTGCACAATAAACAAAACTACCAGGATGCTCTAGATGTGAATTATTTTTAGCAGTGAGTCAATATTGATGATCTGCAATTTACTTGTAAAGTTTAACAATCCATAAGCGTGTAAAAGTAAAACAATAAAGAAAGATCTAGATTCATTCAAATTCGAAATAAAAAATTTGTCCTATGAAGACGATCAGCTAACGCCACTTATCGGAAAATAAAAACTGCGGTAGAAGTAAGGTTTAGCATCAAACACAATCTGCAAAGAAAGCCAAAATAAGCGAGAATCCTAATCAAACCAGAGTGGTCAAACAAACAAAACATTTCGCAAACGTTACCACAAAGTCATAAACTTTTAAAATGTTTTTAATCGTATTGTATATGAGCAGAACCAAAACAAATACTTTCTAAATGAGAAAGAGCGCGAACGAAAAAAATTCGCATTTTGCTCTAGTGCTTGCTTTGTTATTCCGTTAAACTCGTATAATTTGCCTTTTTTTCTCTTCTTCTCTTCTTTTTCTTCTCATTCATTTTTTGTTGTACCTCACTGTAGCTCTCACTATTTTTGTTTTGTTTTTGTTTTACTCATTGTAAAGAACAAAACAAAATGAGATCAAACGTTTCGTTTTGTTTATTTTCCTACTCTGGTTACAACACAGTTAATGACAGTGACAACTTTCCTTAAAATCTGCTACAGCTGATAAAGAGAAAATATAACCCAATTGTCCAATTCAATTCAGAAATACCCATATGAGAATATATCTAAATCCAAATATGTATTTCTAAAGGTGAAGGTCCGTCCACACCATGCGTTCATGCATAGATGCGTATGATACTTGTTATGCATTCTATGCGTTTCTAAATTCAAATTACATGCAATGCGTCTTATGCGTCATATTATTTTTTTTTGGATAAACTGTTGTTATAGAATTAATTGATTTTATATTTATAATATTTTGTGCAACAAGAGCCACGAATTCGTGATTTTTCACTTCATCTCCTCCCTAGCATTTGTTTTTTGAATAATAATAAACACAACAGAGTTGGCACTCAGTACTTAAAAGTAATCGACAAATAGAATACAAATCGATAAATAGAATATGTAATATAAAAATTGTATTTATCTTTTCCTTTTTAATAAAAGCTTTTTCTTTTATTAAAAAAAAATTTTATACAAAAAAAATATTCAAAAGAATCCACCACACAAGCATATTTATCGATAACATCTAAAACAAAAAAATAATTTCTTATCCATGAATATTTATTTATCTTTTCCTGTATTTATCTTTTCCTTTTTAATAAAAGCTTTTTCTTTTATTAAAAAAAAATTTTATACAAAAAAAATATTCAAAAGAATCCACCACACAAGCATATTTATCGATAACATCTAAAACAAAAAATTAATTTCTTATCCATGAATATCAAAAACAGCTGACATTTTTTTACTACTCATGCGACGGATACAAAAGTAGAAAGTAAACCTACTTTGTTACTTACGCCCTATGACAACACACAACTCATTCATTCATTGGTAATTTTATTAACGACTCTACTTGTTTTTTCCTCGGTAAGATAAAATTGGTAATTAATAGTAATCTTTTATAAATTATTTCTACAGTCGGCCCTCGATTATCTGTGATCTGGTTAACCGGTAACCCCGATTAACCGTCATGGTCAAAGATCAGTCTATTGTTTTTTGTTTGCAATGTTTTCAAATTGTTTGCTTCGATTAACCGTGATTACCTCTATTATACGTGAAAAAAACGGAGAATTCCCTTGTTTGCATACGTTGAGTGGGAAGTATTTACAAGTGATTAGTTTTATTCTGAAATATGCGGAGTGCGGGTGGTTAGATCTAAATATATTTAGAATGGCATGGTCACCAGTGGTAAGAAAATAAAGAAACGTTTAAAATATCGAAGATAAAGTTAAATTAATTAGCGAGCAGAAAAAAATAATACGAGTGTTAAATTGCTAGCTAAATAAACATATTAAAAAAAACTCTATAATCAAAAGTGTTCTTCGATTAACCGTGAAAGTCGATTATCCGTAAAGCTTCTAGTCCCGACCATCACGGATAATCGAGGCCTGACTGTAATTATTAATTATAATTCATACAATTATTATCAGTTGATCACTTGAATTTTTTACAAAAGAAACGTAATTGACACTTTACAAATTGCCAATTAATGTAACAAATAATTGGAAGCAGCCAAGCATATAATGGGTAATTGAATAACCAAAGCTTCTTCTTGTTGAGTGTTGTGGCACCGATTGACACCAGCAATTTATTACAAATTTATTCATTTTTTTCAATGATGTATTACATAAAAACAAAGAGGAAAAGTTATTTGTAAAACAAGCAAAAATAATGAAATATTTATTTTAGTGAAAAATCGTTGCAATATGTTTGTTTTTGAATATTTTTATTGCATACTTTTATTATTGCAACCAAAACAAATAGAAAAACCCGAATTTCATGTAATACACACTAAAAAAAAGTAGTTTTTACTGATTAACAATTGAATTTAAAGTTGAATTAAAAAAAAATAACAAAAAATTTCAGAAATGGTTAAAAATAAAAATAATTCAACAAAAAAAAACTGGTGAAAATTTCATTCGAAAGAGAAAAAATATAATTCCTATAAACTTATTTCAATAAATTCTGAATTAAATAGATTATATAGAAAATGAGTATGTATAACACAAAGAACTCTGATATGGGGGTCGAAAACTAGTTCAGTTCCTATACTGGCCATTACAAACCTGTTTCAGGATTACGGCTTAGCTTCTCACAGCACCCATGTTGTGTGTGTCAATTTTTATCCATGAGTACTGGGGCCTACAGTTCATAACAATTAATTACTCCCAGAGCTTTTGCACAACAGACTGGTCTCCGATGCCAGAGCAGCACTCGTCTAATAAGCCAAGACACCACATACTTGACTACGGCGAACAGATAAATAACTTACCATATTATTTTATCAACCTCTTACAAAACCACCCTTTAGCTTAACAAATTTCTTAGAATTTTGGCAATAATTTCTTTACAGCATGCTTTCACATTCAATTAGAAATAATGATGGTTTTTTTAAAACACGCATTCATTGCCTTCTGTAAAACGACGGGATAAATAATTTGCTTTAACAAGCGAAAAAAACTGTAATTAATAGCCTAAAATAGCATGAAAGCTATTTAAATATTCCATTGCAAAAAAAACAAAAACAAAAGCAAAAAAAAAAAGCAAAAAAGTTTAAAAGCAAATCTTTGTGTAGCTACTCCCATACAAATTCCGATATTGATTTTTAAGAATTCAAATAGAAAAACAAATTCAAATTTGTAGCTTAAGGTCAGTAGAATCACAATTCAATGGTATTGTCTGTCCATTGTTATTTTTGCTTCTTTTTTTTCTTGTTAATGAATAAATGAAATGTTTGGAGTGCATAAAATTACAACAACAACAAAAATAAATAAAAATGAAAGTATTCATAAATTTAAGCAAAAAATAAATAGGAATTCTCATTTAGAAAATTTGAAGAAAAAAAAACAAAAAAGAAAAAAGAAAACAAAGTTAGAAGCAAGGCATTTTAAAGCCTTTTTTAACAACAATTTGAAAACAGAAGAAATCTATTTCCTGTTTTTCTTTTATAAAAATAAAATATATATTTATTAACATTTTATATTCTGCATGCAATTTAAACAGGAAGTAGCCAGGCAACTTATTTCATTTCCTGTGATTTGTTAAGTAAGGATTTTATAAAAAGTTTTTGAATATATTTTTTTCTAAATCAAGACAATAAAATAGTATTCGCTTTAAAAAAGAAAGGAAATAATAATTTCGAAATTAAATATTTTTTAAAACACTTTAAAATTCCCATATTGCCTGCAAGCTCACTTGAAATTCCCAAAAATAAAACATAAATTCCCACAGATAAGAGTTTTAAAAAAGAAAGTTTTATAATTCCATAAAGAAGTTGTGTCTAAACCGGGGCTGTGGAAGGGTAAAAAAAATAATTCTAGCTCCGACTCCGACTCAAACCACTAACTTTTTTAAAATCCATCTCCCAACCAGACTGCGAAGCAAAATGTACAGTGTAGATATTTGATATCGTTCCATATAGTACCTCATTACTGTAATATTTATTTTATTGTTTTAAAAATAATGAAGGTATCATAAGACCTTAACATTAAAATAATAAAACCTCAAACGAAAAATCTAAAATAATAAAATTACTCTGGACTTGAGTTTGGATATATGTAGAACAACTTTATGAAAAAAACTAGTTTCAGTAATGCATCTCAGGGTACTTTAGAATCTCATTTTTATTTTCTAAATTTGAAGCAAGAAGACCATCTACAACGAAACCGTTTCCCGACATTACAGTCTATTCCAACTTAACCAATGTCAACAAAAAACGAATGATCAGAAGAAAAGCGCCACCTATTAAGAAGTAGCAGATAATAGCTAAAATTTGTATTCAACCTACTTAGCGAACGCACTCACCACAAAATCAGCATGCAACGATAAGGCTTGACCGTTGAATCATCAATTCACAGCAATTTGTCTCCTTCCTAAGGCGCTTAATATATAATATCAGAAAAAATATACTCTTATATGTCCCTTCCAAAAATTCCAATACAATGCACAGCATTGGTTTACCCCTGAGTATTGGTCTCAAATAAAAAAAAATTTAAAGCATAACCATATTACTCTACTTGACTTAGTACTTAGTAAAAGGCTATTTTTAGTTTAGATACGACTGTTTTCTTTATGCTACGTTTAACTAAATTTCAGAGTGGGCAAACAAACAAAACATTTCGCAAACGTTACCACAAAGTCATAAACTTTTTAAATTTTTTTAATCGTATTGTATATGAGTAGAATCAAAACAAATACTTTCTAAATGAGAAAGAGCGCAAACTAAAAAAATTCGATTTTGGCTCTTGTGCTTGATTTGTTATTCTGTGTAATTTGTATAATTTGCTCTTTTTTCTCTTCTTCTTTTTTTTTCTTCTCATTAATTTTTTTGTTGTACCTACGCACATTTGAGTTAGTGCTCAAAACAAAAACAATATGCAAAACTAAACGGGACAATCGCTCTCACTGTTTTTGTTTTGTTTTTGTTTTACTCATTGTAAAGAACAAAACAAAATGAGATCGTTTTGTTTATTTTCCTACTCTGCTAAATTTAAGTTGGACTCCACTTGTTTGTCTAAATATTTGTTAAAATCATCTCTCTCAACGGACTCAGAAATAATATTTAACAAAGAGAAATCATTACGTTCTTAATCTTTTAACTGTATGCCATTTGTAAGAAGATCTAACTCAGAAACGGCATCTTTAGCATTAATATTAAGTTCCTCTGTTAGAAGTTTTAATATATTAGAAGCATACATACATAATTAGCGATTACAACCCTGTTTTAGGGTTGGGGTCTAGCCTCTCGCAGCATCACTTTTGTGTGTGACAATTTTTATCCATTGAGAAGCTTGTTCATGGCAATCTCGCAGAGTTTTTGCCAGAAGAGTGCTATGAGGAATTCGCCGAAAGAAATATTTTTTTTCATATTTCTTTTTATTAATATGTAAGAGCTTGGGTTTGAAACCAGAGCTTTTGTCTAGTAAGCCAACACATCAAAATTAATTTAAAATTTAATTAATTTAAATTCTAATTAGCTATTCATTCGTAATTAAACCATCTAAGAAATTTCCTCATTGAACTAACGAATGTAATATTATTAGATTAAGAAAAAGCAATTTGTAAAATTAAAAAAATTAAATGGTGTGTCTGCCATTCTGCCACGTCAATGAAATTGTAAAAATCGGACAGTAACTAATAGTTTGCTAGTTTAACCAGTATTGTTTAGAGCAATGAAAGTTTACTTTATTTTTTTTTTTAGAATTCAAAATTCGGCTTTAAAATTTCTATCTTCAATGTAATTTTGTACCTCCCGCTTAAAGTGAGAACACCCGTTACACTGTTTATAGTAAATATGAGAGTGTTTTTCTCTTTGTTCAAAATTTTCCAATTGTCTTACTGAAGCATTAAATTACAAGTATCATTAACACACTGTTTTATCTTTTCTTTGTTTTCTTTTTTTTTCTATCCACTTTTGTTATTATTTTTTTTTGCTTACCTTTTAAAAAAATTTTAATTCTCGGCTATTGACAGTAAATCCTTTGTTTATGTATAAATTTTACGTTGCTTGTTGCATAAAAATGCAAATGTTGACACAAATTATGATTTTAATTTATTATTAAATTATCTTTGTACTACAGCATGTTGAAGAATAATACCATCACTCTTAATTGTTTAATTTTTTATTTTATTTTTTCAACACTTTTGTTAATTATTTAATTTTATTTAAAATATTTTCATATAAAATTTGTTAACTGATAAAAACCAAAGATAAATTATTGATTTTTTTTGTTTGTTTATTGGTTTAAGTATTTAAACATATTAATTGGATGGCAACAAATGTTTTAAATAAGTTTTCATTTTTTTCATTTCCTTGTTTATTTTCAATTTAAAACAATATTTATTGGCGATTAAACATTATAAATATTTTTCTCTTTCAAAAACTGAAATACTGCATATAGGTGTTTCCTGACATTTTAAATATATGTTTACAGCATATATGTATATATAATACAATAATGTTTATATTTTGACAGATTTCACCTCTAATACCAACGCCCTGTCTATCTGTATTGCGCTAATAGATTCCAACGAACAATAGAATATATGTTAAGCGTCAATCAAATTTGTAGGCGTTTAAAAAGAATTTAATTACATACATGTATACATATTGTCCATGGAATTAAAGATCGCTGTAAAAACCTGTATAAAAGTAGAACAAATACACTGGTATTTTTCATTTCGCAAACGGCGTAAGTGAATTTATTTTCATCCTAGAAATCTGGGACCGGGACCAATCGACGCGTATTTTTTTTCTGATAAAAATGATGCAAAAAACGTATTTTTGACTTTTTGTCAGTTCTTTAATTTCATTGACGATATGTGTGTAGGTATGTATCTGTCATAATGGAATAAAAGCAAAATTTGAAATGTTTTCTAATTTATGTAAATTTGTTATTTAATGTAAATTATAAGTATAATGGATTTATTAGACATCGAATGTACACTGTAATGTTTAACTAATTCAAGCTTATATCGAATTAAGCTATTTTACCATATTACCACAGATATTTTTGTAAAACATTTAACTGTTTTAATTTGTGTAGTTGTTTTTAAGTACCAAAAACTAATAATTAATAATAATTTGGAAATCTGAGATCGAATTCCAGTAAGATTGTAAATCACTTTTTAAATATTAATTAATTAATTAATTTTTTTTTTTGTTGTCAATGTCGACTAATGTGGATAAACAAGCAAAAAAAAGAGCGCAATGAAAAAACTGTTGTAATTCTAATTATCTTGAACAGATGACAATTAAAAAAATGCAATGATGGAGAGAAAATTAGAAATATGATACGGAAGAATCATAGTTACAAGGTATGTGAAAAAAAATAATTTTAATATATGATTTGCTATAGAAAAGTGTAAGTTAAAAAGTTGATGACAGCCTTAACTTTGCAACTTCCTTATCTGGAATCGAATGTCGTTTATCTCCTTTAATTGAGAATTATTGACAATAGAAGACATTTTTCAAGTAAAGAGGTTAATGAGACAGGCTATCGTAGTGGAGGTCATTTTTCCTTTAATTGAGAAATCATTGCAAATATAGTTTAAATTTATTTTATAACAGAATTTTATTCTGATCTACATACATACATAACTGGCCTTTACAACCCTGTGTCAGGATTACGGCCTAGCTTCTCGCAGCACTTATGTAGTGTGTGTAAATTTTTATCCATGAGTACCGGGACCTACAGTTTTTAATGTCGACTCCGAACGACAGACTTGAGAAGCTTGTTCATGGCAATTAATTACTCTCAGAGCTTTTGCCAGAAGACTGCTGAGAGGTAGTCGCCGAAAAAATATTATTTTAATATTTCTTTTTTTTTAAGATGTCGGAGTTGGGTGTCGAACCCAGGGCTCATGTCTTAGTACGCCAACACACTAACCACTAGACCACGGCGACTACATTCTGATCTATTTAGGCATTTTAATAGCGAAACAAAAATTAATTATTTTAGATATTTTGAACAAAATAAAAATTGGGAGATTCACAAAGTGTGCTATTATGTCACAGTCCGTATTTAGCATTCTTACAGACGAGCATTGTATTGGCAATATTCAATTATTGTTGTTATTATTGTAACGTCGAGTACCGAACACAAAATTGATTATCTCTTCCTCACCTGTAATTTGCTTCGAAACAAAATGTTCTGCCTTCCAAAGGCAGACTTCAGCTACGGTCACATGTAAGCACTATTTTATAAAAATACATATATCTTTATTTTTTATTCCTATAAGTTTCATTAATTAAATATTTAAATATTATTATTTACTGGTTTAAAAAAAAAAAACTTTTAAAGAAATGTTTAAACGAAACTTTTGTATTAAATATTTCCAAATACAGTGTAATCGCAATAGAGTGAACACTTGGTAATATGAACTACTCGATATTACGAACTCTCGTTTTTTTTCATTAGTTACTCTATAGAATGAACAATGCCAAACTCAGTAGAGTGACTTTTGTTTTTCTTATACAAAATTGACCACCACCACCAAAGTTATCGGTCACTTCGGCAACAACATCTGGAAGAACTAACCCCAATTTTAGATATGCTTCAAACTGCTAATCCAAACGTGAGTTTGTTTAGCATCCACTGAACCGAAATTTATGAAAAGTTTTATATTTGCAGGAATGATGATGACATTACGGAATAGAACAATGCTGTAATTTCACTACCAATTTCCCGATGCCATTTCTGAGACTGGCATTTGGGAAGCACCAGTAGTAAAACCAGACATTACAGCAAAGCAGGCCGTGTAGATTTTTTAAAAAGCTATTGACTGGGCAGAAAATAACACAAACAATTACGAAAATATTTTAGTTTTGCATAAATTCCGCGATCTAGCGGTGAAAAAAGCTAAAAATGCTTGTACAAAGCAAAAAACTCTTGAAAATTACTTTACTTCTTTATAATTAAATAATAACATTTAATAAGTATAGATTTTTTTATATAAAAAAGTGTTTTTTAAAGAATCTTTAGACTGAACATTTCCAATAGAGTGAACTGGCCTTGCACGAATTAGTTCACTTTATTGCGATTCCACTGTACATGCTTTTCTAAAGTGGCCGTAACTTTATTGTCATAAGTTTGTTGTATATAATTAATAAAAAATTATTGCTACTAACTAAAAAGTTACAACTTTAAAACAATAAGACATAATAGCACACCTTGTGAGTACACCAAATTGATGTATAAATTTAAAATTTTAAACCAAAAATTTATATCAAGTTTTAAAAACTTGAATTTCCCCAACTGTTTTTCTTCTAGCCGTCATATCAGAGTTTTCATCCAATTTTGATTTATTTTTTTTTTTTTTTTCATTTCAGAAGCTTAAACACTTGGATAAAAAATTCTAAAATTAAATATTTGTTGGAAGTATTTAATTTTTCAATATTGTTTATCACTTCACTTGAAAATCCCAAAAATATATATAAACTTCTTTAAAGTGAACTGTATCAATCCGTGTTTGTCTAACGTTCCTTTGTCGGGAATAAACAATAATTATACTGGTGCTGTGAAGCATCATTAAGACAATGTACAGCAATTCTGAGTTTCTTCTTTCCGAGTTCTGTGAACGTACCCTTAGTTTGAACCGAGTAAGAGCATGTAATAACGAGCATTTGGCAACATTAATGAAATTTCTTCACTAGCAGGATTAAAACTAAATTTAATTTAAGAAGACTTCCCTTCATTTTACGTAAAATTTGTATAAAATTTCAGACAAATTTAGACAATGCGCGCCATCTTTAGTATTTTATCTTTTACTAAAGGTACATTCACTCAGGGGATGACCCCTATTTATGCCGTACATTGTGCTGGTCTAGGAAAATATGGTATGGAAAGCAGGAAAGAGGGAATAATGCTTGTTTAAAATTTTAAATATTATTTCTTGCCTTTATCAGCTTTGAAATACTGACAAATTTTGAAGAAATGTTTACAAAAATATAAAATTTTCGTATAATATGTTTGCACAGTGGTTACGTTTTTTTCATACAATATTTGACAAATTTGAACGTAGGTTAGCATTAGTAAGAGAAATAAGGCAGATTACTAAAAACACAGTGAAATTTAAATCCATAAAAATTTGGGGTGGGAGGAAAGAAAATCTTTCAAAACTTCCTGTAATTTCCTGATACTTGTTTGAGCTTCAACTAGAAACAGAAATTTCCACTTTGAACGTTCTCGGATAATAAATATACATGATAATTAAAAGAATTGAATTTAATAACCGAGTTAGATAGACTTTGTAGTGTTTTACCGATGCAAAAAAAAAGTTTCTCAGAAGAAAATCTTATAAGATTTTAAAACCATGAAATGATTATTATTATAATTTAAATGGATATGTCAATAAGGTAAATGCCTTCAACAATTTTTATTTTACAAATATTTACATTTTTATTTAACTTCTTATATAAAGGAATCACTACTATGCTATAGATTCTTGATGCTTTAAAATATAAATTTCCACTTCCAATTCAAAACAAATAAAAACATAAAATTCTCGGCTAATAAATTATTTTTAAACACCTTCAATAAATTGTTTATAAACACTTTTTAAATTCTTTTGTTTTTAATTGAATTTGTGTGTTAATTTTAAATTAATTTGTAAACAATTGCAAATTTAACAAAAACAGAAAAATTCAAGATATTATACTTTTTAAAATTTTTATGAAAATTTTCAGTAATTGTTTTGATTTTATATGTTTTATTCAATTAAAAAAGTTGTGTTTTTAAATTCGCACAATATTACAACACTTCTATCGAATATTTAATAATTTTACGAATTTTTATTTTTTTACATAAAAATTGTTTCTTTAAATACAATTCTAACCGCCACCGAGTTGTTTTCGAAACCATTTACATGAGTTTCTAATTGAAGACTAAAGTTGTTTTTATAAAAATGGCGAAAACACATTCCGCTAAAAGACTACACATATATGCCAAAACACACGAAGTTGGCAATCGTGTTTGACAACAAGGAAATTCTCTTAAAATTGCTCTTTTTTTAAGTGCGCATAACTGAAATTGAAAAAAATTATTTTATGAATGAAATAAATGTTTTGCAAAATGCCTATTGAAAATGCATGCAACAAGTGTGGAATTTTTGCATAATTTTAAACTGTTTTTTTTATACTCTACACTATCCAAGTAGAGGAAAATATAAAATAATTTTAAATTATACAGATTCAAACTCCAGCTCTGACATTTTAAGAAAAAAAAAGAAATATGAAAATATTTTTTCTTTCCGCAACATTGTGAAATAGGCTGTTAGTCTTGTTCAAAGATATGCTATGAACCAGATATTACTAAATACGTAGGATGTTAGACTGTAAAAAGTATCTGGTATGATAGTCGCCGTGGTCTAGTGGTTAGTGTGCTGGCTTACTAAGCCGATAGTGCCGGGTTCAAATCTCAGCTCTGACATCTTGAAAAAAGAAATATGAAAAAATATTTCTTTCGGCGATTACCTCTCAGCAGTCTTCTGGCAAAAGCTCTGAGAGTAACTAATTGCCATGAACAAGCTTCTCAAGTCTGTCGTTCGGAGTCGACATTAAACTGTAGGTCCCGGTACTCATGGATAAAAATTGACACACACAACATGAGTGCTGCGAGAAGCTAGGCCGTAATCCTGACACAGGGTTGTAAAGGCCAGTTATGTATGTATGTATGTATATATTTTATTCCTTCAAGGTACTACCAATTGAAATAAAGATAATACATTTTCATTACAAAAACACAATAACAAAAAAAATAAATGAGCTTCATTAACAAAATCGGATAAGTGATCAATTTTATGAGTCACTGTATAAGAACCTAAAGCCGAATTAAGAACATAAATTTTGTTTCAAAGTCGGTTATTATTTGGAGCCTAAGGCTACAGACAATTTTAATATTTTCTTACATATAATATGTAGCAAACATATAGATATAAATTAACAATTAACCAATTTAAATAACAATTACAATTAGAAGTTTTATTAAACATTAAAAAATATAAATTAAAAAAAAAAACGTAATTTTATTTCAATTGAAACAGACATTATTAGAATGCAAACGCTATTAAACTAAAAAAAATCTAATTCGTTTACTATTTATTTATATTTGAAAAACTACAGATGCTATCTGAAGTAAAAGCGATGCTAATTAGAGTGAAATTAAGGTAGCAAGTGAATAACCTGAAATACCAAAAAAAAAAAAACACGTGCAATAAAATTACAATTTATACAACCGAATACTATAGAAAATAAGAGTAAAACAAAAATTTACTCTTAAATTTGTGATAGTCAGAGGGCGCATGCTTCAGTTGAAAAATTGTTTATGAATGAAATGTAAAAAAAAAATAAGCAAAACTATTCAACAGTTAAAGCAGTATGTCAGTTTAGGCGGCAATTCATGAGGAATATTTTCTTCGTTAGTCTTATTAGCATGAGAGCAAGGCCTACCACCACTGAGGATTTTCAAATGTTTTAAAAAACTTTATCGCCTAAAAAAAACTGCCATAATCTTACAGCTAAAATTGAAAACATATGCTCGAAATTAGGGTTTAATTTGGAAATTTTTACATTAGAAAGTAATCGTTGGTAGAAGGGTGTACGTCCTCTATTGTTCTAAAAATTCAATTATAAATTGGAAATACAGAAAATAAAATGTTTTATAATAATTGTTATCGAAGCAAAAATACTTGTTTTTGAAATCATTGTACATTTGGAAACAAAAATAACAATTAAAATCTTTTTCTCACATAATTTTATTCATAAATCCATCATATCTTTAAGTAATTGAAAAAGAAACATTTTGGGTTTTTTTTTAATGTTTCACATAAAATACACCCAACTCTCTTTTTACGCAAATTTGATTCAACATATATGGAATACGAAATGTATGATTTACATTTTCTGTTATATTTAGTGAATTAAAATATGTAAAAACGCAAAATAAATTTAGTACTCTAGTAATATATTGGTTAGTATGCTAAACTGCTAGTGCGAGGGTTGTGGGTGCGATTCTCATTTGTCTGTGACACTACACCCAGAATATAGTCTTAGTCACTATGCTTGAAAATAGTTCGAATATAATATTGATATAGTATTGCAATTCAAAATAAATAAAATAAATAAATAATTTTTGAATATTCTTTACAACTATACATACGTAATTCTCTTTTTATATGAAATTTTTTCAAATAATTATTTTTTTTAACTCAGTGCAACTCGAATAAAATAACCATATACGGACACCACTACGTGATACATACATACATAACTGGCCATTACCACCCTGTTTCAGAGTTACGGCCTAGCTTCCCTCAGCACTCATGTGGTGTGTGTTAATTTTAATCCATGAATACAGGGACCTTCTGTAGGTAGGAGAAGCTTTTTCATGGCAATTAGTTACTCTCAGAGCTTTTGCCAGAAGATTGCTGAGAGATAGTCGCCGAAAGAAATCATATTTTCATATTTCTTTTTTTTTCAAGATGTCAGAGCTTAGATTTGAACCCAGCACTATCGTCTTAGTAATTCAACACACTAACCACTATACCACGGCGACTACTACATGATAAAAAAAAACGAAGACCCGTATCTCCCAGTTTTGCCCAAACCAACGCGATCACGCAATGACCGCAGCAGCTCAAACTTAACAGTAGGCTCAACACACACATAAAGGGACAGAGCATACAACATAAAAGCCACACGACGCTCACATCGAGTTATTGCACAACGCCACGTCAACGAAAAAGTTTTAGAAAGTTGTTTATTGAGATCTTAGGTAAATTTTTGTAGTTTATTGTTTCCCTAAATTTTGAACGGTTTGCTACCTATGGACCTAAACAGGGGAAAAAAGGTAAAACATATCGAAGTTTTTTGTGATTTTGGTCTTGAAGGTGAAGTTTTTTAGACTTTGCCTGAAAATTCTGAACGGTTTGCGTAAGAAAATATTTACTTTTTTGCAAAAATTACACCGAGTCTCCAAATGTTTGGGAGCCCATAAAAAAAATTGCATGACTTGGGAGACACGGGTCTTCTTTTTTGATCTTTTATGACGTAGTGGTGATATTTCCATGACTTAAAATATTACGCACAGTGTTAGCGAGTAAAAAGAGAATTAGGTGTATAGTTCTTATTTTTTTAGTTATACAGATTGATGGGTCCATTAAATTTTTTCTTTTTGTTGTTCTTGTTTATTTTTTTTTCATTGTTTCAGTCTTATAGTTAAACATTTCCATTCATTTGTGTTGAAATTTTTTACTAAGAATTATATATTTATTGCCGATTTTTTAATGACTTTTTGAAAGCATTAAAACTTTTGTGTTTCAACATTAATTGTTGGATTTAAACTGCAAATTTATTTTCTTTTTCCTGATAAATCATAATCTAATATTTAAACCTATCACAGTTTTCGTTTCAAATTTTGCCATGTACGTGGGCTGAGGGCAAAGATTTCCTCTATTTATGCCAAAGTATGTGTGCAAAGGCCGAACGCCCATTTTTCTGAGAATGCTGATCTACAGAATATTCATTTTTCTGGCTAACAACTGCTGTTACTTTTTAATCTTCCTTTGGGGTCTTGCTGTTTATATTCGCAATGTATTGTGTACCATTGTTAGCTACTGGCAAGCATGTTTAATGATATGAAAGAGATTTATTGTTATTCTAAATTGCCACTCTGAAAAGCGACAACTTACACTCTAAAATGGACAAAGTTGACGAACAGAACCTTAGTTTAGGCAAAAAAAATTTCAACAATTTACAAGCCCAGCTCTATCCATAATGAAATATAAAACCAAACCAAAAGCAGCTACCGGGTGTCAAATTTTGTGACCGACAACTCAAAGTTGCTAAGCTCTGTAAAAATAAACCTCTTATTTTACATTGGTATCAGTTACATACATACATAATCGGCCATTACAGCCCTATATCAGGGCTACGGCCTAGCTTCACGCAGCACTCATATTGTGGGTGCCAATTTTAATCCATGACAGATGTGAGAAGCTTTTTCATGGCAATCAGTTACTCCCAGAGCTTTTGTCAGAAAACTGCTGAGAGGTAGTCGCCGAAAGAAATAATTTTTTTATATTTCTTTTTTTTCAAGATGTCAGAGCTGAGATTTGAACCCGACGCTGTCGTCTTAGTAAGCCAAAACACTAACCATTAGACCGACTTGGTATCAGTTAGCTAAACTAAATTCATCATAAACTAATTGCGTATCTCAGTCAGTTTACTTTCTAACCTCAAATTATATTCGGAAGTTAATAATTGTTGTTGTTATTCTCTTTGATTAAAATAAAAATGTCAATAGGATTAAGAAAAACAAAATATTTTGATTTAAAATTATAATAAATATGCCTCAGTGCCACAGTATGACAGGATTTCATATGAATATATGAGTTTATTAATGAGCACAGATACGAAAATACTCTGATTCTCACTCCGTTAGTCTATAAAAAAAAATTGCTATTTTAAAGTAAAGCTCCTTAGAGAGTGTGAATCGAGGATGAATAAATATGTTTTACAAATATTTTTCTTTTCAATATTTCATTTATTTTTATTTTTGTGCTTTTTTTTTTTTTTTCTTTAACAACCTTTTTTCTTTACCATCCTACTAAAACAGCATTTCTCATGGTCATTCTTCGCATTAACATTTTTTTCACTATTGCTTTTTATTATTATTTTCATTTTAAAATTTATTCTTTATTGACAGTCAATATAATCATCAAAAATATTATTTTAACGCCATTAAATTTTATTTTTATTTATTTTTCACAGACAACTAAAAGGCGATAATGCGAAAATTCTAAACCATCATCGTCTCGTCCACTAAATATGCAAACATTATAGACCAGCAATTGGATTAAATTGGAAATAGACAACAAAGCAAGTTTTGGCTATTTTATATTGGCAATAAAAATATGTACAAATTGTTCTTTTCTTTTTTTCTCTTGAGAAAAAATCGAAACAGAAACAGAAACAGAAGCAAACAACCAGTATTTAATATGCAGATATACAGACAGATACGAACAAACATTTAATCTCTGCTGTGAGACTTTGTTTAAGTTTTTAAGAAAAAGATTTTTTTCTTTAATAATTGGAAGATTAAAAAACACCAGATTAAATTGGCTTAAATAAAAATAAATTGCTGCTAAATGCTTATTAATTACAATTAAAAGAAAGATAACATTTAGAAAAAAAAAGCAAAACGAAAAGAAAACCAAAACTGTTGACTTTAATAAGTTTGTTGACTTGCTAATATGTATGTACTCGCATCTGTACCCTACACGGCTAAGTTCATCATCGCATAGTGAAGGTCATAATAGAACGCCACTACGTTGGAAAAAGCTGTAATGAAAGCAAATTATTTACAAAGAAACGCAAAATTAAAGTATCGTCAGCGTTCTACCAACTCTATACAACGGGCGTTATTTCTCAGAGGACGAAAAAGGCAATATTTATAAGTATTTATTTACTCAGTCTATAAGCTGTAGTTGCCGTGTCTAATGGTTAGTGTGTTGGCTTACTAAGACATGAGCCCTGGGTTCGACACCCAGCTCCGACATCTTAAAAAAAAGAAATATGAAAAAAATATTTCTTTCGGTGACTACCTCTCAGCAGTCTTCTGGCAAAAGCTCTGAGAGTAATTAATTGCCATAAACAAGCTTCTCAAGTCTGTCGTTCGGAGTCGACATTAAACTGTACGTCCCGGTACTCATGGATAAAAATTGACACACACAACATAAGTTCTGCGAGAAGCTAGGCCATAATCCTGACACAGGGTTGTAAAGGCCAGTTATACACGTATGTATGTATAAGTCTATATAAATTTTTATATTTGGATTGCTATCCAAAATACTGGATCGCAGTCAATATTATTATTATTTATTAATAGATTTGAGTTTTTTTTTAGACCAATACTCATGCTGTGCATTGTCTGGAATTTTGTCGATGACACAAGTTATATTGAAGGTTATACCTTCACCTTTGAATGATCAATAGCAATTCCCCCATCTGTCGTTGAATGTTACTTATAAGTGGTGAGCATCACCAGTAAGTAGATTAGCTGCTATCTTCCAGAAGGTGACGCTGTACTCCTGATCATTAATTTTTAATGCCTGCCAAAGGTGGAATAGAGTGAAAATATCAGGGAGCAGCTTCTTGGTGATGAACAACTTGGAGAGGGGTGGGGGAACCTCTTATTTTTAAATTATAATTTTTGGAAAAACCGCAAATTTTTATAATTTTTTTTTTAATTTTTCTCCTTCGCTGGGATTTGTGCGAGCGCTCTAACCACTATACCACGACCCCCCCTTAATACAGTATAAAGACGTATCTATTAATTACATGTATTCATACTTATATTACAAACTACATATATAAGGAGTAGCACTATTGGAAACAAAAACTATAAGTAAAAGTAGATACGAGTACATTATCCCCCATATTCATAAAAAATTAAAATAGATTTGAAATTTATTTTAGAAAAAAATTGTATGGAAAATTTGGCTTAAAACTCATTTAAAATATATATAAATATATATATGAAATAACTGGTTGGTTGATATATTTAGTTTTAAAATCACTTTCGATTTATTAAAAAAAAATACCCATTTCTTTTCTTTAAATTTTCATTAGTTTCTGGCAGTCAATTTTGTTTTTGTGATTTCGACTTATAATTTATGTTTTTGATTTAAAAACAATAATAAATTTGTTTTATTTTGTTTCCTTTTTACCATTAAGTTATTACAAATGACAAGTTGTTTTTATTTATCCTTGTCAACAGTGTTGCCGTTTTGGTTATTTTTAACCAAAATTGGTTACTTTTTTTTTCAATGTGTACATGTGGACTTTTTTCTTATTTTGGTTATTTTTTTCTCAAAGAAAAACTTAAATATTTAGAGGAATACTTGAAGTATTAATAAATATAAATCCTCTTCAACAAACATATTTATTTCCTTTAATGTTTATTATTAGGATATATGGTATCATAAAGTTAAAGACAATTGTAGATGTAAAAAATAAAACAGATGTAAAACTGTGATTATTTATTGGTTAAAGACATAATATATAACTATGTTGGTACACTTCTGTGATACTTTTTTGACTAGCGTAGTATCCGTATAATCGACTAATGAAAGGAAAACTGCTTAGAAATGTAATATTCTGATTAAAATGTCCACTTGTTCAAAATGTTCAAATGTGATTAAAAAATATAGTTTCTATTTAATAAGTATAGCATATTTTAAAGGAATGATAAATATAATACATGTGCTATACATATGAAATGGTAGTTTATTTTCTCCAGAAGCGCCGTCATCCACAAATAGTTCTTGATACGTATTTTACAATGGTTTGTTAATGTCAGACTGAAGTCCAGCACAATTCTTAAAACCATTGATACAGTTCCTTTAAAACATATTACAATACAATACGTGATCAAGGTAGGTCAAGTGGCCAGTTAATCCAAAAAACGTGATCAACCACAATTAGCACAAGGTGCCGTTTTGAACCCCAATACATATTTTAATTTAATCTGAAACATGTAGCATTATTTTTTGTTAATAATTTTTTACACATTCTATTAACTAATTGATCAATTTTGGTAAATTTAAATGCGAACGTTTAACTGAAAAAAAGCAAAAAATTGTTTTACGAATGGTTTTAATATTTTTGGTTACTTTTTTTCCAATTTGGTTACTTTTTTATTAAAGTTTGGTTACAAAATAATAAAGGCTGTGGCAACACTGCTTGTCAGGACTAAATGGGATGAGTAGTTAAAAAGAGTTTAAAGAGACATTTGTGATACTCTTTTAATGAAAAATTTGTTATCCGTTTTGTAAAAACTGAAATCTTAGAAAAGCATTGCGTATGTGTCAACTTAATTGAAATGCTGAAAAAAAGTAATTATTTTAAGGCATTCAATGCAGGAACCATATAAGCTGAAGTCACGCGAGTGTATGATAAAAGCAAGCCTTCTTTTTATTGTTGGTATACAATTTTCTTTTGTTATAACCGGGTAGATAATTGCATGACAATTGCTTTATAAATATGATTCTCGATAAATGTCCGCCAAGGCTACGTGTCAAATGGTCAATTCGATCAATCCAAGTTCTACTACCTTTTTTAAGAAATTTGGCGGTATGGCGTCAATGGCGGCTTATATCGGTTTAAAATATTACAATTTCAATTTCAATTTCACTTATCTTTGTCTGACTTTTTCTGTGTTCAACATTGTTATGGTTTCCCAGCATGAACCCAGAAAAGCTTAATCAAATAAACGAGATAGATAATGGCCATTTATGTTGTTTCTTCGTCCTTAGCTGTTTAATTTTTTAAACAAAATTTGGCTTGACGGAGCTTGACGGTCACTGTAACTACAGCTGTTTGCTCATTTGGAAAGAAATAGTGGATGTGATGGTGATTGTTTTAACGGCTTAAGAATTTTTTCGCTTCATGGGAGATCCTAAAACCGTAGTGTTAAAACAGTTGCAAGAGCAGAATTCATAAAAGAAAACTTAACATCATACAAATTGAAGTCAAAAGATACTGAATAATCATTTTGGGTATACCAAATGCTGATAGAAAGCCATAAAATCCAAATCATTTGTGAAGCTTGACCAATCATATGAATCAACGCCAAAGCCAAATATTAATGATGGCATATATGAAATCGGCTCAGATAATATAGAGAAACTTTAACAAATTTATGTGATTTATTTACAACAGCATTGGCTAGAAAAAGCAACGTTCAAGACCAGACAAAAAGATGATCACAAACGACAGCGGTCGTCAAAGCCAACATTGGCTAGGAAAAGCAACGTATTAGACCAGACAAGAAGATGATCACAAACAACAGCGGTCGTTAAAGCCAACATTACCTACCCATGTCATCTGTCGAGTTCAGCCCGATTAATACGCCAGAGTCATGCAAAAGTTTACATTTCGCATGCACCCAAAGCCGCGGTGGACATTTGAACAACGTTATATTGCACTCATAATGGCATTAGAAATGTCAGCGATATATCACAGGCTCTTTGTTTAATTTAATATTAAAGATGGAAAAAACTTAATTAAAGACCCGATAGTTTTCCGAAATTGATAAACGTTGCGAGCTTTGATGACTAATTTAGAAGGCAAATCTAAGTTACTTCAGTATACCTATATTCACAATAAATCATAGCACGTTATTGTTGTTTTAGAGCTGCATGAGTACTGGGATCTTATAATCTTTCAATCTAGGAAAGATTATTTGCAAAACCTTCTGTTAATTTCATCAAGCTTAAAATAAATTTTTTGTACGAATTTTATTTTTAGAATGAAAGTCCATAATTCGGCTTAAAACGAGCTTTAGGCAAGACAAAATATTGCCATACAGTTTAAGTGTAGGGCAAACAAATTGTCTACCTTACACAACTATTATTTACTTTGTTGACTTCGGTTTGTTTTTTTAGTACTCCCCCAAAAACATTCAACTTTATAAGATTAGTTGGTTGATAATGTTGTTGTTTTTATATATATTTTTTTGTTTAGTCATTTTCTTTTAATAATTTTCATAGCATTGGGAAAATAAAAACTGTCTGAGCTAAAATATCTTTTCAAGTTTTCCCACTGTTTTCTAATTTCGTGCCCAGTGCTAAATCAACTGTTTGTAAATGAAAAACAAGATGAGAAAAAGCAAGAGTGACTGACTGAAAGTACACCATCTTAAGGTCACTAAAAATGATAAAATCAATTTGAAAAGATTTCGTTTAATGAAATGAAAAGAAAAGAAAAATAACGTTGAAACCCATTAATTGAAGACATTTTTTACTTCAGTTTAAACATAAACAACCGTCTACTCAAAATCTTCAAAAGTTCTGAATTTAAAGCGAGAGATGAGTTGTTATTCAAATTAGCCGCTCTAAAAAACAATACTACACGATATGTTTGATGAACAAAAATATTTGTTTAAAAAAAATGTCAACAATTTGCAAATATTGCTTTATTGTAATAGAACAACCTAAATTAGAGCGTAAAGCGCAAACTATATGTCAAACATTCTCATACCCATACAAAATTTATAAAACCAACTCAAATAGGGCGATGCCATTTCTTTACAATTGGAAAATTCAATTTTGACAGCGCGTAACGAAGTAAAGTTAGTTGCAGCAGTTTATTTTTTACAACCTATGTCTACCATTTGGTTAAGAAATGACATTTCAGGCCAATTTTGTGATTTTATTTCTCTTTATTATGGTTATTCATCGGTTTTGAGTTAACAACATACGTAAACATTACTGCTCTTGACACAACGTTGACGCTTGTATTTAAGTTACTCATTCATTACAGAATTAATGATAAGCGCAAAATTACTTTACGTTTTACGCTCTAATTTAGATTGATCTGTTAAACTGTTACACTAAAGCATTGTTTGCAAATTTATTAGTAGGACAACCAAAAATAAGCTCTATAAAATTAGTTTTAAGCGCCTGAAATACGCATTGACACTTTTAATCGTTAAAAATATACTCTATAAATATCATACATACATAACTGGCCTTTGCAACCCTGTGTCAGGATTACGACCTAGCTTCTCGCAGCACTCATGTTGTGAGTGTCAATTTTTATCCACGAGTACCGGGACCTACAGTTTAATGTCGACTCCGAACGACAGACTTAAGAAGCTTGTTCATGGCATTAGTTACTCTCAGAGCTTTTGTCAGAAGACTGCTGAGAGGTAGTCGCCGAAAGAAATATTTTTTTCATATTTCTTTTTTTGAAGATGTCAGAGCCTGGAGTCGAACCCAGGGCCCATGTCTTAGTAAGCCAACACACTAACCACTAGACCACGGCGACTACTATAAATATCATAATACATACATACATATGTTGAAGCAAAATTGCGTATATTTTTTTCAAAAATTTGAAAAAAGTAACAATTAGCCACCAACCAGATAAAATAAAATTCCTTTACATTTACATATGGCTGATTTGCGAGAAGAGTGACATAACTCAAAAAACACAGATTGCTTAATATTATGCATATTCTCACGAAATTTAATTAATTTAAAAACTAGCTTTTAATTTAATTTTTTATTTCATGCAATTATTGCAATTTTTCCCCAATAGGTACAACTTTAAAAAACACATAACTTTTAAGTTAAAATTCATTATTAAGCAATTTTTTAAACGCTAATTCCCCTAAATGTTAAATTTTTATGCTTTGTATTTAATGTGTTTTTTGCTTTCTAGTAGGTAGTCATTATATTGAAAAAATAAAATTTGGTTATACACGTAAATTCTTCTAACATATGTAAAAATTTGTAAAATATGACATACAATACCGAAAAAATTTAAAAATGCAAAAGTATGCATTTATGAAGAAATATTCAAAAATATGCCGTAACAAATAGGGGTTAAACGTCGTAGTTTTTCCTAAAATGAATTAATATTTTGTTTGTTTTGTCAGTAACATTCAGAAAAAAAGGTGCTAATGCATATTTTTGGTTGCCCTACTTATTACTATTAATATTTTAATAATAATAATATTTATTTAAGGCTAAATAATTTGTTTAAGACCATATTTAACCCACACACACAATAATTTAAATAAGAAATTTAATTCACAATAGCTGAGAATTCTTATAACGGTTTGTGTATTTGCTTAATACCTATATAAAATAAGGCAATAATTATAGCCTACCTTAAGGGATAACATGGTATCCTATGCAGCAGAGACTACAATCCATTTTTTTCTTATTTCCGGTGGTGAGTTTTTCTGAAATAAAATTGAATTATATTTGAATTTAACAAACTGTTGAAGTAAAGTATCAGAAAGAAAAAGAAAAAACATATATAGAGGTACATATGTACATATTCACCATTTATAGTTATTACTACAAATAAGACACTAAAACTACGTCGGGTACGGTCACATTCGGTCATATTAGGTAAATATTTCTACAAAAGTAAGTATAACCACTATTTTAGGAAAGTATTTTAAGCTAAAATTTTGTTTTATGTATTACTTTCTGTAAAAATATATATATTTACTTAATAATTTATATTTATAAATTTATATACATATGTGCTGGTACTCGTACTTATTAGTCAATCTGTAAAAAGTAAAATTGTTACACAAACGATGATGGCTAAACAAATTCAATAATTAGGCCTTTTTTAAATAAAAATTATTATTTAGTTTTTCGAATTTAATTCGAATATTTATTGGATTTATATTATATTTATTGCATGCATTTTAATAGTCTTACGAGAATTAACATCCGTTAAAGAATATGTACAACACTAGCGGAACTGAACTAGTTTTCGAACCAGCTACGAAAGGTCTTATCAGAGTTCTTTGTATTATATTTATTTTCTATTTTTATATTACTGTTTAAAGCACAACCTTTTCAGTTCATAAATAAAAACACTGGTGAGAATAACATTAAAATATAATTCACATAATCTATTTCTAATAAATTGTTGTCAGTTGACAAAGCCAAAGTACAACGTAGTATGACGGATTTTAGGTGACTCAGCCTTAAATTTGGCTAAAAAAATTGGTATTTTTACTTATTATTTTTACTACAGAGTTGGAGTGATCTGACGACTTTTCGGGATCAGCAGGTCGCTTTGGCCAAAATATAACCTTGGGAGAACCAAATCATTGCTGTGCATAAAACGTGAAAATGCCAGCAGGATCATTACAGTGCTTACTGGATTTTGAGCTATTGAAAAGTAAGCAGCCAGAATGAATATTCCATTCAATACATGCTGCCACAGTTGTAAACAAGCGGAGAATGGGTAAACCGCTCTTTGATGATATACGGAGCTGGCTGATGTCAGCATTGAACGGCTTATGAAGTTTTCGAATCGCACGAACTGGATATAGTTGGTGCTGAACGTTTCTTTTAAACAAGTTGGTAGCGAGGATGTGGCAAACCAACGGCACTATAACGGTAATTGGATCTCGAATCACCACTATACCACATCGTGGTGATTCGAGCGCTCGCAAAGAAACTCAAACGACCGAGGTTCAATCCCAGCGAAGAACAAAAATTATAAAATAAAAATTGCTGTTTTTTTAAATTATAATTTAAAAAATAAGAGGTCGCCCACCCTCCAAGAAATCCATCTTCAAGAAACCTCTCCCGACATTTCCAGTCTATTCCACCAAAAACGAATAATAATAATCTTCTAAAATTAGAATTTAAATTAAAAATTAAATTAAAAAAACAAAAATAAGAGGTTCCCCCCCCTCCAAGTCCATCTTTAGAAACCGCTCCCTGACAATTCCAATCTATTCCAATAATCAGGAGTACAGCGCCACCTTTTGGGAAGACAAACGCTAACCTACTTAATGAAGACGCTCACCACTCACAATCAACATCCACCGTCAGATGGGGCACTCAAGGGTGAAGGTGTAACACTGGCCTTTGAGTGGTCAATTTGACAGCAACTCCTCTCATCAACAAAAAGGAGCATAATAAAAATGCACTGCATGAGCAAGGGTTTACCCCTGAGTATTGGTCTTAAAAAAAACCCAACTCCTAAGCACAAACTTGCCCACCATTTTCAGAAATAATCATAAGCCGTTGTTATCTGTTTTAAGAATTTATTTAAGTTATTCGCATATCGTAAATTTAGCACGAAAAGTTTACAAATAATGAAGGGTAAAGCTGCAACTAATTGCCAACTAACTGTCACATTCAAAAAACAGCTGATTGATTTCATTTTATACTCTAGGAAAACTCTTTACTTAGTTGGTATTTATAAACAATTTATTTTAAACCAGCTTCAGTTGTTATACAAAAGTAAGTAGAAATAAATTATAATATACAAAGTATTAAAAGTTGCTTATGCTGGTATAACACGACATGTTTTTTACATATGTGGTGTATAAGTATATATACAAAGTTAAATACTTTTATATTTTCTCTTTTTAGGGATACAAAATTAAACCTTTATTGTTGTTGTTTTATTTCTATGAGTCAAATATTCATGATTTGTACCTGATTCAACATTTTTAGCAGTCGTAAATGCAGACATATGTACATACAATATGCCACCTTAATGCTTAGAAAACGTGATGTATACTTTCAGCTTAAAAAAGTAAAAACCGCTTAATTATCACTTAAAGCAAAATTTTTAATAACCCACTGTACGTACATGTGCTCTTAATCTCAGCAGAGAGAAGGTATTATTTTTGTTTGAGAGATTAAACATTTTTCTAACAGAATTTAAGAGCGTAACATTAATAAATTGCCAAATACACTGGTTTGTTCGTCGCTTGTCGTTGCCAGAGGTGGACGTACGTGCGGATAATAAATGATACAAAATAACGAGATATTTTTTATAGAAATTTAAAAATATAATTTTTTTAATGTAAAATTAATTTAAAACAAAAAAAATGTGACTAATTTTGTATTTTTTTTTTTAAGAAAAATAAAAATTGGTTTTAAAGAAATTAAAAAAATAAATATTAATGGCCTTTATTTGTTAAGTGAGAGTGAAAAATATTTAAAAAAAGTGAAAATATTTCAGAAAAATAAAAGGAAAAGTAATTAAAAGAAATATATAATAAAGAAAATAAAAAAATTTGGGCGGTTTCAAAAAAAAAAGGAAGAAAAAATTTTATTTTTAATTTTAATGTCACTGTAATTAATTGTAAAGGAATTTTATTACTTTATCTATAAACATTGTGTAAAAGAGTATGTGTGCTTTAAGCACACACACGCATACACAACTGCAGTATGTAAAGCCTTCATTCACTTCACTAAAGCAAAAAACAAAAAAGCAACACCAAATTATCCCTCTTGTAACCGTTGTAAAACAAAAACTTAGGTCACTTACTCACAAATGTTCCTTAACACCTCCCCACACACAATTCCTAGAACACAAAACAACAACAGAGAGAATGAAGGAACAAAGACACCAACCCAACAACGAAAAGAAATAAAGGCTTCAAAGCATTCCAAAATATTATGAAATACGATAAGAGAAGCGGAAGGAAAGGAAAAAAAAACAAACTGTTTATATGTTCTGTATGTGTATGTGTTCTTTTGTATTTGGGGATATCCCTGTGACAAATAAATTACAATAAACAAACCCTCTTACAACACACACACACGCACACACAGTTACAAAGCATTATTATTTGGAGCACTCTGTTCGTTGTTATCAAAGAGTTTTTTTGAACTACGAGTAGAGAGTTAAACCATTTAAACGAGAGCATTTAGTAACGGAAATTACTTTGTATTTGTTACGAACGTGTAGGTGTAGTAGTGTTATCCTTATAAAAAAAGCATAAAAAGCAACGAAGCAACACACACAGTTAAAACAGAACAAAAGTAAGAAGATTTTAAGTGAGAAGGAGAGAGAGAGAGAGAGATTAATATCGGTAATATGTGCGCGCATTTGCAAATGTGTTTGTAAAGAAAATATCAACCTTTTATTGTGGTAACAAAACAGAGCAAAGTTTACTACTATACAAAGTAATAACGGAAAGGAGTAACAGTGGGGCTTGAAAAATTTTGCATATAAAAAAATGTGATAAAAAATTTTAGCATTTATTAAAGGAGCACGAAAAAAAAACAAAACAAAAAAACTTAAAACGGGTCAAACCAAAACAACAACAAAAATAATCATACATATCAATAGATTTTTTTAAATACTTTTACTTTTCAATAATAAACAAAAACAACAAAAACTAACAATTATGAAGTATGATAACAAATTAAAAAATTACACATAAAATGTATATCCCTATACAATTTGTCAAGAAAAACAAATGTAATCAACAGAAAATAAAAACGAAAGAACAGAAGGGATAAAAAACCAAAAAAAAATTGTTCCACCATCAATAAACAGACCTTTAACAACTGCTTTTCTGGAACACTGATTTACTTTAGCGATATTTTTCTACACTTTTTTTAAAACTCTTTGCCTATACAAAGCAGTGTTAAAGTCTAAAAAGTCGGTCTATATGTCCTTCTTAAGGAGTAAGCCATCAAAAAAGAAAACTATCAAACACACAATAGCCCCGTAGCGAAAAACCAACCCAAAACCCAACCTTTTTCCTGTATTACACATACTTTCACAATTTTGTTTAGCGTTTATAAAGAAAAATATTTAAAAATATCTTTCATTTTTATAATTACGCCTTAAACAGAAAAAAAACTTCTACGACAAAATATTTTTAAAGGAATTTTTTAAAGACAACAATGGCCAGACGCAAAGGCGGCGGCAGAGGAAGTGAGTATTACATTTTTTCCTTTTCTATATTATATTTAAAGAAAATTTATAAATTTTATTTAATTTGTCTTATACCTATTGTGAAGTAATAGATAACAGCTAAATACCTACTTAGCGAAGGCACTCACCGCAATCAGCCTGCAACGATGGGGCAATTGCTGTTGATCATTCAAGGGTGAAGGTATAACAGTGGCCTTTGAATGATCAAATCACAGCAATTTGTCTTATTCCTAAGGCGCTTAATAATATAAGAAAACAAAATATACATTATGATGTCATAATAAGTATACTGGTGTTTATCCCTGAGTATTGGTCTCAATAAAAAAAAATAAAAAAAAATTAGAAGCGAGTTTGAAAGCTCAACAAAACAGCTGAGGACAGTTGTTAAACACAACACACATTTTTATCATATAAGTATATAAATTTTATATATGTATGTATGTAATTAAACATTATTGGTATACGAGGACATATGTATATTTAAACAATATATGTCCTTACTGTGAGCACCAAATGAAAGGAAACACTTTATTATATTTTTATTTTAATAATCGTATAAAGCATACGCTAATAACTTGCAAATGCTTTCACTTTTTCTGATAATTCAATGGAGAATGATAACCATGAAAAAAGTTCACATTCAAGCATAATTGTCCCAATCGTAATAGTACTTTACCACTTAAACCCAAACGACTGATAAATGTGTCTATTTCATCGGAAATACTATATTTAGCAGCATCTAAAAAAGTCACAATTAGTGTGTGAAAAATACGTTCGTTTGTGTACAATTGTGGAACTAAATCACAAAATCTAATTTGAACAACACTCAATCACTACACCTGACATTGCCTCACAATTGTAAGTAGTAATGGCAACCATATTTTTTATTTGTATACTAATAGTACTCAGCAATTGCATTATGTTTTTATATTTTTCAAATGCATGATATTCGTACACGAAATCTGTCACGACAACTGCCAGATTTATAGAGACAGTCCAGTCCGTACTCTCATCAATACCTAACGAATAGTACGAGTAATTATTTTTGCATTAATTGGAAATAGAGCACGTGTTTTCTGGTCCAATTAAATGTGTCACTACTGACTGACCTTTTTTTCTATTTGGTAATCACTTATACCCTCTTTAATAATGTGATTTAGATTGTTCAATACAGTGAACAACAGAAAGACTACATATGTTCGGCCCAAAGTTGCAGGCTTGACATCAGTTGGTACATGATCTCGTTTTTAAAACAATATTGTAACAGAAACAGATAAGCTGACCGTTTAAAATAAGACTCATACACACAATTAAAGAGAATATAGACAAAATTTATGTTGATATTTTTAAATTGTTCCAAGTAATTGGCGATAGTACCATGGTACCAACAAGCTAAAAAATGTACGAGTACCATAAAAAATACAATTGTACCATAATTTCCATACGTGCATTGAATGATTGTATTTATAATTAGAAGAACTGACAATTTTTGACATGTTTGTGAAAACTAGTTTTACAGCTTGTTTCTAGAACACGAATGGTTTCTGACATTCGTCTTTTTATATGTGAAACAACAACAAAAACACTCAAATTTGCTAATGTTTCTCATATAAAAAGACGAATGTCAAATACCATTCGTGTTCTAGAAACAGGCTGTTAGATTGTAGAACTTGTTTTGCTTCAAAATTAGTTTTATGGCGCAAAACAAGTAAAAGGAAATATAGAAAATCAGTTTAAATATTTTTCATAATAATTGGTCGCAGAAGTGTGCATCCATCAGTTAAAAAGTAGATGTGTTATCATGTTTTCAAGCTGCGTTTTATATTACCGCTTAATTATTATTCTTAAAATTTGTTTTTTTTTTTTAATTGAAAGTGATTTTTTGAATGCGCCTTTATTTTTTATTACAAAAAGTTTGGGGAAAAAATAAACTTGCAAAAGGAAAATTCAATAAATAAAAAACTATTCCAAAATTAATTTCAAAAAAGTTTTCATGCAATACATATTTTTAAATAAAAAAATATTTATACGAGTGAGTATGCATGTAAAAAAGAAAGCAAAGAAAAGTTTGTTTGATTTTTTGCCTCAATCGGAAAAAAGGGGGGAAAAGTTTGAAATTGTACATGTTTGGCATACACACGCTTACATATTAAAGCAAAACAAAAAAAAATACATATACATATTTACAACTTTATTGTTTTTGTTTTCCTTATTGTTACATTCAATATGGGTTGTTTGTGTGTACGAGTATGTGTATTTGTGTAAGTTCGCGAGTTTTTATTGTATTTTATAACCCCAAAAAGTACAATGTTGGGGATTCCCTTACGTAATATGTTAAACGTGCTTTAAGTAAAATAACAATAACAAGCATCTGCATGTTGATATACATATGTACGTATGTATGCATGTTTATGCCTGAACATTCATGTATGTATATGTATTTATGGACGGATGGGTATTATACCACACTTGTATTCAACAAATACTTACGCCCTTCTCTACCTTGTGCTCCCTATTTGTTTTATTTTTCTGATTTATACAGCCATAAAACGTTTTAAATTATTCTCATGCATACAGTGCATATTTGTATGCATGAGTGTGTGTTTTTGTGTACTTATGCATTGTGTTTTGTATGCTTTATACGAGTATGTACGTTTATGTTCTTGTAAATATTTCCATAAGCAAGCAAAGCTTTGCTGCCATTGTTTGTTTCATTTTACTGTGAAAGAAATGACATAGTGTAAGAGATGATTTTATATATTTCACTTTACACGAACAAAACACACACTCCCACTCACGTATTTGCATATATAGAGCAGTGGTCGGCTCAAAAGATACAATGCTTATTTGACTGTAGCTGTAAGAAGCATGTTGATAGTCATGGTAAAAAGTTAGTAAAAAGTGTTTTTATTTGCTGTACATTAACAGATAAATTCGTAAATATTTCAATTAAAAAAATGGTCCCTGTACTGGCTTAAGAATAAAGTCAATCCATGCGTAATGTCAAAATTACTCGGAATCAAAACAATTTTTTCTATCTACTATCGATATTTCAACACGTCAGAGGCATTATATTTGACAAAAAAAAAATCTAAAAAAATAAAACCTAAAAAAAAATTATGCATATTAATTCGATCTCGAGAAAAATCTTTCTGATGATGATTTTGGACGTTTTCTCTTGTCCCTCACGGTAAAAATAATCAATTAATCAAGTAAACAATGTCGAGCAAAATTTCTCTGGCTGTATAATTTTATGATTAATGGCCTGTTTCTGTATGACAAACAATTTTAAGCAATTGAAAATTTATATGAAAAGTGCTCAAAATTATTTGAAAAATTTAGTGTTTTTCATACAAATTTCTATCGTTTGAAATTGTTTGTCATACAGAAACCGGCCATAAATTTTTAAAATTTTTGTTGTCTTTCTTACAAATTTTGTTGATAATTGTGCCATAAGTGTAAAAAGCCAAAGATGTGTATCCACTGAGGACAAATAGGGTTAAACATTGACAACAACAGTTCAATAAATTCGTGTCTTCTTGAATGAAATATGATGACTTTTTTTCTCCTTTGATTTCTATAAAATTTCCTTTTTTATCACTTCCCATTACTAAGAATTTTGGAGTTCATCAAAATGGGTATTTGTTTCTGAGATGATTTCGTGGTTAAAGTCAAATCTATATCAACCAAGCTATTCTTGATAGCTTGTTAGCTTGATAGCAAGATAGCTTGTTAGCAAGAAATAGTCTCCCTAGGTCACTAAATCTGAAAAATTGATCAGATGAAGGAGCATTTCGTAATCTAATTTTCAAATTTCTGCTATAGAAACTATAGAAGTATAATAAATAACTTTTTTCTTGGCCAAATACCGTCAATTTAATTTTTTAAATCAGAGTTACGGCAGACTTGAGAAGCTTGTCCATGGAAATCAGTTACTCTCAGAGGACTTGCCAGAAGACTGCTAAAGGTAGTCGCCGAAAGAAATATTTGTTTCGTATTTTTTTCTTTCAAGATGTCAGAGTTGGGTTTTGAACCCGAAGCTCTTATCTGAGTAAGCCAACACACTACATACTAGACTACGGCCGTTGAAAATGCAATTTAAACTTTAATAATTAAACTTAAAATATTTTCAAATCCACACATTGCAATACTGACCGCAAGCCTTATTTGCCCATCGTAAAGTTGTATATTCTTTTTTTTTTTGTTTGTACGAGTATTTGCAAAGAGAAAACAAAAACAAACGAAAACAAAATATTACAACGAAATAAAGTTGAATAGTAAAACCATCATCATCATCATCATTATCACCATCCTCAAAAACAATAACACCCACACACTTACCCACACGAAGAAAGAGCAGAGTACTTAAAAAAAAAAACAAACATAAACAAAAACAAAAATACCGTTAAATCCACTGTAGTTTACAACCTCTTACTGTGCTCTCCCCCACAAACTGTTTTTAATTTTCCTTGTACGATTGCAAATGTTATGTGTATGTATGTGTGTATGTGTGAGTGTTGTGTTGTGTTGCACTAAGCATTTTCGCTCAACAATATTAAATGAACTTTTGATATGTTTTTCGTTTTGGCTTTTATTCTCTACAACAGTAACAATATTAATGCCATAGAACTTGCAACTCTTGGCGTCATGAACTTAAATACAGTATGTAGCATTAATATTCGTACCTTTGAAAATAGTTTTCTTTGTTTGCATGTATTGTGTTATTTGTCCCTTTGCTTATTTCTGTATTCAATGAAATTTCAATTTTTTATTATTCGAAAAGAGTTTAATTTTTTTCTTCTTCATTTTATTGCAAAGCACAGTAGTAAATTCTGTTCACAAATCCAAAATATTCAATTGTTTTGGCCTATATTAAGAGTGGTTTGACCTTGACTGGCTATCGACCAATAATAAACGAATGTTATATTCTTATTATGAGCTGCCAACATCGACACATTTAACTGTACACCTAATTGTTTACTTGACGTTGATCAATGGCTTTTGGATTTTCAGAATTTGTGATCTTCATCAACCATAATCAGATTTTCAATAAAGCTAATTTCTTTTTGGACAATTGCAAAATTTAGACGTTAGTCGACATTGACGACATGTATGACCACCAATCTTACAGGGATTCGATCTCATTGTTTGTTGCATGCCACTGGCAACACTTTTTAATCACATCGACTCTGGTTATGTCGTACATATGGACTAATGGGGTTTAATAGAAAATTAGGGCCATAAAAAAGCTGTTGTAATTCTGGTTCATCTAAAAAAGATGCTGGTTGAAAAAATGCAATGATGAAGAGAAACAGGAGAATGTGAAAGATATGCAATATGTTTAGCAAGACTTCAACTAGCTCATTATAAACTGCGTAGAAATGGGCCGACTTCATGAATAAAAATTCAACACTGCAGAGAAAATCATTTATAAGGCGTCACAAAACTTTGTGTTTACTCTGCTTTGTCAAATAATGCAATGACATTTAGAATATCTCTTTATTTAGACAAGTTTTAAAAGTTTTCTAAAATTGTAAGTAAGTTTGTAAAACTAAAATAACAAATTCTATAAAATAGAAAACCTTCCGGTCAAAACCATAATGCAGACGCACAAATAAAAACAATGCACAAATTTACCGGATTAAATTGCGTATTGAAAAGTATTTCCGTGTATTAATGACCTTAAGTTATTACCAAAAGTATGTCTAGGGTCTTTATGATCACTATACATGGCAGTGTTACCTTGCAAACTGCATTTATGAAGTCAGCCATAATTTCAATATACGTTTTCTACAGAAAAATGTGAGTTAAACAATTGGTGATTGTCATGAATATGTACAGGCTACAAAGACCTATGATGAAACTATCATACTAACATGCGCAGGGAATGCTAGATATAGCTTGAAAAATGACATCACTGCGTAACAATTTAATTAACAGAGAATTAGCTAATTAATCGAATTTAATGTTATACTTCTGCTTTTTGTTTATATGGATATTTTTTAAACATTACAAGAATGTTAAAATATTATTAAAAATAACTAAAAATTACAATATGCTAGAAAATGCTAAACACTTTTGGAAAAGTGCTAAAAAATATGCTAAATGCTAAAACAAAACAGAATATTTAAAGGACATAGTAATTAATCATAATCTTTTATATATCAATTTCAAAATTACAATATGCTAGAAAATCTTAAACACTTTTGGATAAGTGCTAAAAAATAAGCTAAATGCTAAAAAAAACAGAATATTCAAAGGAAATAAGAAATGTGATAAAAACAAAATATTAAAATTTTCTACGGTTTTTACTTCGCGATTTTCAAATTAAAGATTTGGACAGAATCCCTTCGTATTGATTGTCTTTGAATTTTTCTCAAAATTAAATTAAAAAACAATTTTTGCCTGCAACACACCAACATTGAATGTATGTAGTATCTCTGTGAAAAATGTTTAAAACAAAAATTGTACCAATATG
The DNA here is from genome assembly GCA_963576795.1 of Metopia argyrocephala. Taxonomy (NCBI): domain Eukaryota; kingdom Metazoa; phylum Arthropoda; class Insecta; order Diptera; family Sarcophagidae; genus Metopia; species Metopia argyrocephala. Next base: position 202,609,136 of record OY756208.1, on the reverse strand, counting down.
GTTTTCGCATACTGTATTATGTTTTTTGCTTTTTTTTGGTCTTGTAATTGTTGTTGTTGTTTTTTTTTCTACTTTTACTATGAAATTCATTTACTCTTTTAATGTCGTCTACCTTACCATCAACTCAATAGACCTTGTTTGTATAAGACAGAAGGAGCGATGAAGAGTGAAAGAGAAAAAAAGCATTAAAATACTCATTCATACTTGAGGCATAATTTTCTTTCATTTTTCACTTTTTTGCCAACAATTTTTTATGTGGGGGGGTGTGTGTAAATTCATGTTTTATATTTATTTTTTTCTTTAACATTCTCTGTAATTCCTTGGAGAGTACTTTTTTTGTTATTGTGGAACATGCTGTTGTTATTGTTTCTTTTGCTGTTTGTAACAGCATTGAAAGATAAAGCAACTTTAAGTGTAACTGGGGAGAGAAATTGTTTTTACAAAGGCCGTGTAGTTTATTGTTAAAAATTAATAAAAAGAATTGAGTATCAATACTGGAAATTGAAAGAAAGAAAAAAGAAAGCAAGAAAAATATTAAATAAAGGTCAAGGATTAAGCATTTTCATTTAATTTAATTCGTTGTTTAAATAATAAAATATCCTTCTAAAAAAGAAAAATCATCATATGGATTATGAAGAAATCAAAAACGATTCTAAACTAGCAGACCAACCTAAATTAGAGCGTAAAGCGCGAAGTAATTTTGTGCTTAACATTAAGGCTGAAATGAGCGTCAATGTTGTGTCAAGAGCAGTAATGTTTATATACCTTGTTTAATAAAAACCCCTAAAGTAATGGTATTATTCTTGTTCATGCTTAACGGATAATAAAGGTCGTAGTATTTCAAATAAGAAATTTATTTTATTTTTTATTATAATTATTATTATTATTAATCCAATTATGAGTTTTACGCGACTTGTTTTTGTTGTCGTTATTACAATTTTTTGCATGCATTCCTCATTTTGGCAGCTTAAGTAATAACATAGAATTTCTAATTTTTCAATTTGTTCTTTTATTCTTTAATTATCGTCTTATATTCTCAAATTTATTTCTCTACAACTTTCAATTTTTTTCATGTAAAAAGTTACTATTTTTCATTAATAACATAACAGAATGGGCTTTATCTACGTCACACACACTCTCATTGAGAAAGACAAAAACTAACAGACCTGTGCACAGCGCAATCTGTGTAATGTTGCGGTTACCACCTATAGATGGTAAAGATCACACTTCTACATGAGTTTTCAGATACCAGGCCTGTACTGTGTGAAAACCTAAGTTAGTGTTTAGTAGAGTCCCCTGAATGCTAATACATCAAACCGGTATCAAAACTTTTCTATTTATACCAATATTATTCTTGTGGGTTTTATTTTGTATACACTACTGTTAATGATATGATATATCTGCCGCTGGACAACCCACTAGTTTATAAATTTAAATATCAACCTTTGTAACTCATTGTAATCGTAGAAAAAAAAACAACAATAATAACCTCTAATAACGGATCATAAATTTCTCTACTTATTTTTGCATTAATTTTGTTTTTGTGTTTTGCTACAATGGCCCTATCCAAAACCTTTATTCCTCTGTTTTTTTTTTAATTTTTTTCATTTCTGTATTTCATTATTTTTTTTTTTTTTTTTTTTGTTTTTTACAGTGTGTTACATTTTGTTAAACAACTTCCCAAGTTTTCATACACACTACCTTGTACAAACCCGCACACTTTTTAACTCTCTGAGACTTACTTTCTTGCACCCATACATACTTACAAATGTCTTGATGATTTTATAACATTTTATATATTTTATGATCTCTCAAGTCCTTTACCATTAAAGTATTCAGCATGTGGTCTTTTATTTGTGGTATGAGTGAGGGTTATACGACTCTGCTTATTCTTTGTTGCAGATTACACGCACACATCTCAAGACAAAAAAAAACACACACACACAAATATTTAATGGTTTTTGCTCTCCTTTCTCTTGGGTTACATATTTTGAAAAACATTTACCGTTATCCTACATTGCCATACTATTTAGGCTGCCACCCACATACAGTCATACAGACATACAGACATGCACAAATGTACTACAAATATTTTAGCAAATAAAATAAAAACAAAAACAAGTACAACAATAATACATAAATAACAGCACAAAGAGAAAAACTTTGTGTACAAAAAAAAAATAAATAAAAAAATTTTTATTCTTCTTTAATAGTAAAATAGATGTTATTTACAAAGAGCAAAGAGAGTAGTTGTGAGAATGAGATGCAAGAGGAATAGAAAATAACAAGAATTTATGGCTTATTTTCAGCTTTCCAAAAGTATTTTGAATAAGATTATGCCAGTATATAACTATACAGACATCCATACGAATATACCCTGTCAGACTTTTATGAACCAAGTCAGTAATAACTGACTTAAAGCTAATTCGAAACTAATGCACATATGCATACATGTGTAGTAAAAAAAAAATTGAAAACCAAGAGAAAAAATCATACACTGGGATACACAAAGAGAAAAACAGCCTATTTAAAATTAAAAAACGCGATAAATTACACAACTAGTATTGCTGTATTTGCAATATTTGTATGTATATGCATATTTTACGCAGTACAAGCTAACTTATTCTTCTTATGGCCTTATGCGTTAAAATTAAATGAAATTTTTCTATGCATAAGAATAAGTTTTGTAGACCTCTCTTACTATAAGTTGGCTTTAAGTTAACTCAAATCCCGACAGGGTATACATATACATGTGTGTGTGCACCAATTTAATGGGTGCTGCATTAAAACTATAATTGCGGTGCACGTACTATTTTTTTCGCAAATATGCTGTGTTTGTAACCTTTTTTTAATGCCTTTTTTGAATGACCTGGAAATCCGAATTCGAATACGAATTAGCGATTGATGATTATTTTTTATTTATTTTATTTCCAAAAATTTGTCAGATATAGCAATATCATTTGGTTGCAATTAGAAGTGAATACTAAGCTTTACGTGTGTCTCTTCCATGAACATACCACACGCTGCCCAGAGGCAGGGGTGAAATACGATGCATACACCAGCCCCAACCAGTGCCAGATACTCCCAACCATCGTATCCGCTCGCACCAGGTGATCCGACAATGGCTTAGCACTGCTGGCACTTCTTTTGTTTGGATAGCAGCAGCAGCCCCCCCTGCTAAGGAGATTGCATACCACTCAGCTTTAGCACCAAAACAACCACTATCTGCCGCTCTCAAACCATGAGCAAGACCCTGAATACGACAGCGTTCAAAAGGCAAGGAGATGCAGAAGCCTTTGGACTAACCTGATATATGTAGTCCCAGATTAAGGCGTCTCTGGTCAGATCTCGATGGCATCTACTTGAAGTGCCAGGCCACTCAGAGCTAGGCTCACCCCATAAACCCCGAGAGTAGGCACAAGAACCTGGTTGGAAGAACACCAGAATCCATTCAGTACCCACAGGGGAGATGCGATAAAACATGCTTAACAATTAATTAGGTGTACAGTCAATTTGCTGACAACTCTCTTTCCAAAAGTAGTCCTATCCTGAAAGCCATTTATGGGCCGCCCAACAGTTGATACGTTTTAAAGCTTTTGAATTACTTTTTATGGGTTTATATATTGTATATTAAGTCATAGGTTTTTACCGAAAAACCAACAACTCTTGGAGAATCGGCAGCCAATATCTAACTCACTATCGATACTCTATGGCCAGATTTATTGGAAAAAGTAGTCAAATATTGGACTGTTTGTATAAGCCAAGTAAATGTCAGTTTAAATTGATGATTTTCAAGAATAACATTTTATAAGACTTTGTTAAGTTTGTGACGGCAATCTAGCAGTCGCTGTTTGAAATTTTAAAAGCCAATATGCAAGCCACCATTGACGTCATACGGTCAGATTTACTGAAAGAAGTAATCAAAAATTTAAATGATCGAATGGACTATGGAACTTATAGCCGCGGCGTACATAGGGTGGAAAATATATTTAAAAAATAAATGTTGAAAGATTACCGATCAGCTCATGGTAAAAAAAAAGTTGTCGGTCATGTATTAGTTCTCACGCTCTTAAAAAACACCCTTTATAAGTGTAATTGTTTTTTAAGCAGAGAAAAAGAAAAGGTTAAAATTTTGTTCTTTTTTTCCTCTTTCACTTTCCTATTTTTTTTTTGTTTTTTTTTTGTCTTTAGCTTTGGCAAGGATTTAAAATATGTTTTTTTGCTTTCGTTATTTGAATTTGAACGTAGTACATACTACTATATAAACACATCCACACACTCACACTTACACTGCCACAAAATTATTTAGGAAAATAAGAAAAAAAAACATTTTAAGAGATTCCTTGTTTTACAGCTTCATTTGTATGCTTTCTCAAGGAGTTTGTGAAAACGTTTGACTAAATTTTTTTTTTTTTTTTGTTTTTCAAAAGAAAAGAATTTCCTTTTTGGAAAATTAATTGCAAAAAAAATTTTATAAAAGGAAAAAAGACTCCCAAACGATTAAAAAAAATTAAGACTGAAACAAGAAACCCTAGTTTATATCAAAATTGTATTTTAATGTTCAAGCAATTTATTTAAAACCTTTCAAAATAATTATTTTCTTAACACGATTATTAGTCATTCTGAATAAAATAAAAATAATTATACTTTTTGTTATATTTGACAAAAGAGATTAGATAAACACAAATTTCAAGATAATATTTAAACTTAAAGTGTTAAATTATTGCCAACGATAATGGAATTTTAAAAAAAGTTATAATAGTGGTAATCATCACTCTTTGGTTGCGAACGCCCTTGCAAGCCACACAAATTAGCAATCGTAGCATATATGACTACATTTTGTTATTGTTTGACATGGTTTGCTATGTTTGCAACGAAGAGTGATTATCGCTAATAATAATAAAAATTATTAATATTCTAACAAAAAAAATGAAAAAAACTAAAAATACCTACAAATATTAAAAGCTCTATCAAATGTTTACCTTGAATGTTTTCTAGGGTTAGAAATCAAATAAGGAAATAAAGTTTGAAAAAAAAAATCATTCCAAATTCTCTTTGAAAATACTTTTCTAGCAGCAAATGATTTTAAATTTCATTATTTAAAATAAATTAACAAATACAAACACAATTAATTTAATAGAATTTAGTTCTGATCTCATTAGGGTGTTTTTAATAAAATAAAATTTATTAAAATCTGATTACTCTTGCTGGGATTCAAACTCTCAAATCATTCAACAGAAAAAATTTGTTTAGCGCTCGCCTCTTACTGATCGATGTGCACTCCAATCATCCCGGCCATGGGCGTACAAGTTGTCGGTGTCGACTACTATGCGTGTGCAGATAAATTCGAATTTAACTATTCAAGACATACATACATCAAGTAATCCTGGCCATATTTTACTTTAACAGTGGTTATACGCCAAAAGTTTATAACTGCCGAACCGACTTAGGAGAAACACAACTTGGTACACAGATATGACTATATACAAATGGTAGTCTAGGGAGCCCTCCATTGAGTTAGATAAACAAGTTTGCCAGCGCTAATTTAGGATTTCGTAAACTTGGATTTGAAAAAATCACTTTATGAAAAATATGAAAACTCTCTAGAGGATAAGTGGCAATTTCTGAGGAAAAACAATTTGCTATAAATTTTGTGAAATAAAATTGTACATAAATTAGGCATTCTTTAGATCAGAGTAATGCAATAATGTTTTATATTTAATATTTTTTCTTCTATTTACATAACGGACATTTGTATTTTTATTTTATTTAAATTATTAAACAAACATTATTTTATAGATTGTATATATAGTAGGTGTATATGTGTGTGCGTATAGTTTTACAAACTCCAGTTATAGAAGTAAATATACCATGTAACACCGAGTGATGTAGCCAATATTTATACGACAGTATTAAGAACATTATGCACAAAAAAAATTCTTAAAAATGGTAGTCAACACAGATACCTACAACAGCTTAGCGGATTTGCAATAACATGCTAAGACCCTATCATGACTTTGCATGACATGGCATGACACTGCATTTGAGACGACATGACATAGCATAGCACGATGTTTTTTAAAATAACATTTTTATACAAAATGTTACGTTTTGTAGTATTTTATTACCGAATTTAAAATTAAAGGCATTTCAAAAGTTTAAAAACAATCCAATAAAGAAAATGTTAAAACAAGAAATAAAATAAAAACAACAACAACAAGTAGGCACCATAAAGTTGAAAAAAAACAATAATTCTCAACAGAACAATTTTAGAAAGAGCAGCAATTTTTTTTCATTTTTTAGTGTTCAGTTTTTTAATATAAAACTCTTACACAAAAACTTAAAATGTAACAACAACAACAAAAGCACCCACACACTGACTTACCCAATAAACATAAATTTTGTCTATGCTAAAAAGTGTTTGTATCCATACATACATACATATATATTTATTATTACTTGATAAGCAAGCCATGTGCTTGAGGTTGTTGCTTGAGAAAACCCCCACATAAAAATGTAAATTTGTGCAAAAAACACACAAAAATGAAGAAAACAAAACAAAGAAAACAGCAACAGCAACAAATAAATTACAGACTTGTAATGATTTAAGGATAGGTAGTCAGATACAAAAGAAAAACTAACAAAACAAAACCATAGAGCAGCAAATATTTTATTGAAAATGTAAAAAAAAAACAATTTACATATACACACACTCATACACACACCAATACAAAACCTAAACTGGAAGCACACACAGCAGCAACAAGCAGTACAAATTTATTCGTAAAACAGCAAACAGTTTCAGTTAAAGAGGCAAAACAAAGTATTTTACCAAATACGAGTGTCAATGTTTTAGCTGATGTTGTTGTTGTTGTTGTTGGCTTATGTTTTGTAATATTTAACAACCCACCATCAACCACCCAACCGACAGACCGACCGACACCGCCAACCTTTCAAAGCAAGTCATGGTAAACCAACAATTTACATACATACATACACACACAGCCAGACAAAAACTGTAATATTTACGATTATTACACGTTGAGCAATTGAAAAAAAGAGCTCAAATGCCTTGACACGAGATGACTAGTATTAATACTAAGAAAGCAAGAGCGAGACCAAAAGAGGGAGATAGCAATAATTTTCTTTTGCTACACTTGCAATAACAACTAACGACTACAATTACATATAAAATAGAATAGAATATGACAATCATAAAACAATAACAAAAGTACAAAAACAAAAAAAATGGTATGAAATATAATAGAAATTAAAATAAACATTATTTGCAAAGTGAAAACCGACCACAACATTCAAGGAGAGAAACAACAAAGAAAAAGGCTTGCTTGTCTACAGTGTTGCCACAGTTTTTAATTTTTCATAACAAAATATTAGTAATAAAAAAAGTAACTAAATTGGTTAGAGACTGAGTTAGTGGAAATGTATAGCTTAACGTTAGTCTTTCCAGAAGTGGTAAATTTGAAGTGTTAGTCAGTGAAACGTAAAGCAACAAGCAGTTTAATCAGCTGTTAATATTTTATTGTGAGTGAAAAATTGTACATAAATGAATTTAATTGTTTTTCTGCAAAATATTGATTTTGTGCCATTTATTTTATTTCCCATTGTTCACAGTTTTTTTTTAATATCTCTGTTAGGAAGACTTTTATTTCTTAAGTAATGTCAATTTGACATTTCCAACGATCTAATTTCTATAGATTTTTTACGTGACATTGACTACTACATATATGTTTCCAGTAAGCAGTATCGTGGTTTTTTACGCTTAAGAATTCCCCGTGCACCATACGTTTTCGCTACTTCTGCGATCAAAAATAACCAATTTTTTTAATTTTAGACAATTTTATCCCAATTGATTTAAAAGTTCAAACAAAGGTTTTGTAGAATGCACGAATGAAGAACTAAAATAAGAAAATCTAATGGAACTTTACTTTCTTCTCATTGAACTTTACTATAGTAAGGCTTATCATTATAATGATACGCAAACTTGTTCAAAAAATTGACGTGTAGTTAGTAGTGCAGATTACATACATACATAACTAGCCATTACAACCCTGTTTCAGAGTTAGGGCCTAGCTTCTCGCAGCACTCCTATTGTGTGTGTTAATTTTTATCCATGAGTACCGGGACCTAAAGTTTAAAGTCGACTCCGAACAACAGATTTGAGATGCTTTTTCATGGCAATTAATTAGTTTCAGAGCTTTTGCCAGAAGACTGCTGAGAGGTAGTCGGCGAAAAAAATAAAATTTTCATATTTCTTTTTTCTTTTTCAAGATGTCATAGCTGAGGTTTGAACCCGCAGCTATCGTCTTAGTAATCCAACACTAGACCACGGCGACTACAGACTATAGTACACAGGCTGCCAAATAACAACTAACTCGTAAACAAACAGCTGTTAAATATGAAATACACCCCAACAATTTTTCAATTTCATTTAATGACACAATTTTTTAAGAAATTGTTAAAATGTTTGTTTAAATTTCAACCAATTTTTCTTTTTTGTAAAATATAAATCTAAATGTCAAAATCAGAGATGATTTGAAGTAAAAAATATGGTTGAATTTCGACAAAAGGAAATAAAGATAACATTGAATGCGAACCAGACGTAAAAATAATATGGAGGCAGTGAGGGAATAAGAGATCAATCCATTACTTGAAAATCTGTTGTAACTTTAATATTATTTCCCAGTAATAGATGATTTTGATCGGCATCCCCTGGGCATTTTTGGCATTTTGGTGTTATGAGTAGTCTTTCCACTGTACGTTTCTAACAATGGGGCTTCTTACTATCTAAATTACTTTCAATGGAAGCAAGAGGCAAAGTTGTTGCTAAATGGTGGTACTGCTCCGTTAAACTTAACTGTTAATTCAAGACCAGCTACATACCTCATAATTACCTCCGTCAGACCGCCTTTCGAAAAATTTATAAAATGATAGTATTTCTTTATCGAGTAGTAGTCGCCGTGGTCTAGTGGTTAGTGTGTTGGCTTACTAAGACGATAGTGCGGGTTCAAATTTCAGCTCTGACATCTTGAAAAAAAAAGAAATATGAAAAAATTATTTCTTTCGGCGACTACCTTTCAGCAGTCCTCTGGCAAAAGCTCTGGGAGTAATTAATTGCTAAGAAATGGCTTCTCAAATCTGTCGTTCGGAGTCGACTTTAAACTGTAGGTCCCGGAACTCATGGATAAAAATTAATACACACAACATGAGTGCTGCGAGAAGCTAGGCCGTAATCCTAACACAGGGTTGTATGTATGTATTTCTTTATCGAGTTCTTATGATCAATGTTTAAACACTTTGCTAAATCATACAATCTTCGATTGGCTGTAACTTTACTTTCCCCCTAATTAGATATCAGGTTTTTATCTAAATTTTGGTGTTCGTTCAGAAACATCGTGCTCGTCTTTAGATCTTTTATAAAAAACATAATAATAGTGGTCTTGTATACATAGCACACCTAGTATATCTGCCTAAATTTTTTTGTTATTTGAATTGGTTCACCACGTTTGCAACGAAGGCTGATTACTGCTAATATTACAAAATTAAAAATATATTTCATAATTATAATTTTATGATAAGCAGTTCGTTCAAATATGTCCTAATCCGTAAAATGAATTTTACGTGACGAGTTGTACTCTCAAGGATGTGACGTTTCGGTGTCATCCGCTTAAGTAAATAATATGGAAGTATTCGTCTGCTAAACAACATAACAGAATAATTCCAAGTCAGTGGCGATCACTACACAGAATTAATTTTTATTGTAATTTGCTTTAAGACCATTGGTAAATATTTCTTTTTGACTCCACTCGAAAATAATTCAAATTTATTTAAAGGTTGACAACGCTGCTGAGCAGCTTAACGAAAACAAAACTGTATTACAAATAAATAATTTTCATTCTCTCTTTCCGGTTTCCTTTTCTTTTTTTTTTTTTCTCCACTGACATCTTTAAAAGTAGAAAACTCTTCATGCAGGAGTCTTTTTCTTTTATTCAATATTAAATTATTTATTTTTTTTTTATTTTTTTTTTTTTTTTTTTTTGTTTTGAAACTTTCATTAAAATTAAGTGGCAAATACACTTTGTGTGCAAGTATGTATGTTTATGTGTATATTAATACTCCTTGTGGTCTTTTTGCTTTTGCGACAACTTTGAGCAAAGAAACACTTTTACAATAGTTTCTTAATAAACAGAGTTTCTCAAACTTTATTTCAGCAATACAATAAAATGTTTTAATTAATGTGTTTAATTAAAATTAAACAAAACGTTTGTGGTAAAGATAACTGGTATAAAACAATAAACCAGTAGTTAGGGGATGGATGTTTCCTACATTTGTATTGCATAACATGGTATGATATGAGAAGGAGGAAAAATGGAGTATTGTTTAAGTGAATATTTGATTTGAACCTGAAAACAGAGTAAATGATGGCACAAACTCTCATACTGATGCTTTTAGATATCATGCGGATTTGGTATCGTCTCAACTTTGACAATTTTGTTTGTGCACATACACATTTAGTGATTTGTTCTTTGAACTACTCCGTGGCTGCGCTAAGAACGGGTTAAACATAGACAGTCTCAGTGTAGTCGCCGTGGTCTAGTGGTTAGTGTATTGGCTTACTAAGACGATAGCATCGGGTTCAAATCTTAGCTCTGACATCTTGAAAAAAAGAAATATGAAAAAATTATTTCTTTCAGTGACTACCTCTCAGCAGTCTTGCCATGAAAACGCTTCTCAAATCTGTCGTTCGGAGTTGATTTTAAACTGTAGGTCCCGGAACTCATGGTTAAAAATTAACACACACAACATGAGTGCTGAGAGAAGCTAGGCCGTAACCTTGACACAGGGTTGTAATGGCCAATTATGTACATTAGGGTGGGTCAATTTGTTCGGGACCGAAAAACATGACAAAGCGTATAGCAAGGTTGTAATCTACGGAAAATTCTAAGAACGTTTCCCAAAGAAACCATGGTTCTAAAATCAAAATCGAGCTTCCCGTTTTTTAAGAGAAAATTTGGTGCTCAGGTCATCCGAAAATAAAAAAAAGATAAAAATTGTTTTTTTTTTTTTTTTGTTTCCTTAGAAACGCTTTAATTAGATCAAAGTTTTCTTTTTCCTTATTTGTTGTTATTTTATGTTATTTAAACCACTGTGCTTCCTTTGCAAATTCATTATTTGGAATGGAGTTCTGGTTCTGTTTGTGGTGTTACTTTAGCAAAAAAACAATGTACACACACTTGTTCGCTTTGCTCATTAATAAAAGAAAATCTCTATGTCTCTCTCCTACTTTTAAGTGATTCCATTCAAACTCTCTCTCTAGAAACCATCCTACTTTTAATAAATTAATAACAAAAGAAATTATCATAAAAAGAGGTAGAGGAATAGAGTGAGAGATTCAGAGATATAGAGGAGAGGACGATTGAAAAATGATATGAAGCTTTACAATATGCTTTAAATAAGTATTTGTGTGTGTGTGTGTGTGTGTGTTCAGGGCAAAGGAGAGAATGTAGAGCAACAAATAAATGGTGCCTGCTTTGTATGAATTTCATACAATTTTATTTGTATGCCTTTAGTGTTTGTGTGTGTAGGAGTGTGTATGCTTTTGTTTTCAAATTTCTTTTTTCATTATTTTCGAAAAGCATTTAGGCCATGTCATGGCATTGCAAGGAAGACATTGCTTGTCGTATTTGTTGCTGTTTCTAAGCAACAGTGTAAAGTAATGAAAAAAGAAACAACAACGTCACTTTGCTTTCATGTATCTTTGTGTAGCTGTTGAGTAAGAATCCCAATAAACTGATACTTATAAACACACACAGACACAAGACACAAGCTCACAATTAAATATACATTCACGCTGTTATTGCTCTACGGTCGTATTATAACTTCGTTTTATCTTTTATTTATTTTTGTTTTTTTTCATATTGTTTTGATCCTGATACTGTTGTAGTTCTTGCTTGTATTTATTTTTCTATTTAATTTGATACTCTTAATACCCAGCATTATGTACATCAATATTGTTTATGTGTTTTTTTTTCTTTTCATTTATTATGGAGGCCACATGTAAAAACCCCAAGAATGTGTTTTGGAATTGAAAGCACAACTAAAACTACTCGTACATCGTTTTTTAATGGGCATATTAAGAATTCAAAAACAAAGTGTATTTTAAGCTGATGACTTTTGAAATAAGCAAGGTTTTATTTTATAGTGTCTTCTAACAGGGACTTACGAATTTTGCCAGTTGATAATGGCCCTCTGGCTGAAGATATATCTGTCAAATCAGTTTTCATGTATTCAGTCTGTTTGGACATAATACCATGGTCTCTTCAGGCAAAGTACGAAAAAATTTTTCAGCCATGAGGCCCATTTCTGGTTACGTGAACAAAAAAAGTTGACCAATTTTGGACAATATCAATCCACATGAGATTAAACAGAGTTTTATGCATCCCAAAAAATGTGTAGAGTTTGCCAGCATCGTTGGTCCATATTTCTTTAAGGACGCTATAGGTTGATGAGTACCATTTTCTTTTGGCCTGAATTGGACTATCTAAACAGCAACTATATGTGGTTTCAATAGAACGGATATGCATGTCACACAGCTTATGCCACATTGGATATTCCAAATGAACGATTTGAGAATATGGTCATGTCTCCTGCAGTCACCGAAGTAAGATTTAGTAAATTACAGGTGTATGCGAAAAGCCCCAAACCACAATATTCAAGAATCAGAGCCAACTTCAATTTCAAATCAATGTTCTCAACCAAATTCTTAAAATTTTGTAACTTGGCACAACTAAAAACTTCACTAAAAAAAAGGCGTTAAATTGATGACTCCATAGACGGACACTAAGAAAATTTATTTCGATTGTGTTGTTATTCCACCTCAACTAATGTCAACAAAAAAAGAATGATCAGGAGAAAAGCGCCACATATTGGGAAGTAGCAGATAACAGCTAAACTTACTTAGCGAAGACACTCATCACCACACAATCAACATGCAACGATGCGGCAATTGCTGTTGATCATTCAAGGGTGAAGGTATAACACTGGCCTTTGAACGATCAATTCACAGCAATTTGTCTCATTCCTAAGGCGCTTAATAGTAATATAAGAAAAACAAAATGTATGTTCTGTCATAAACGTACTGGTCTTTCCAAAAAATTCCAATACAATGCACTGCATTTAGTAGGGGTTTACACCTGAGTATTGGTCCCAAATAATAAAAAAATAAAATGTTTGTTAAAGAAAATTCAATCTGGGTAGAATTTATTGCCCTTCCTTCGAATCCTCATTGTGTTCATAGGCTTAAAATCGATCAATATTAGACTGAGTTATTTCGAATTTATTGGAAAATACCTGTTAAATCAGTTTTTAAAGTAAATATACAATAAGTATAGATTTTGCAGATCCTTCGCATATTTCAAGCCAAATTATGTTTATATTCTTCATTACATATCCCAGAGAATAGTATTAATATGTAGGTATTTTACGTTTATTAATTTTTGTAATACCATAAATGCTCTAAAAATTATCTATACGTACATACTTCTGTATATCGGGTGGGCCATCTATCGGTTTAAATATGAGCCACCGGTTATTTCGAATCTGGCTATATTTCTGTCATTCTCTTCTGTTGTAAAATTCACTATACATATTATGTTAACTGAACGAAATGCATCAATTTACTCTTGAGCAACATTGAGAATTATTGGAAATTTATTTCTAAAACATAGAAAGTTTGTCAGAAATTGCACGAAAATGTCGTAGAAAATAATCCTAGAAAAGGATCAACAGTGCTCGGTATTCTTAAGTTTATTGCTAAAGTTCGTCAAACTGATTTCACTATTGACGCGCCATCAGATAAGCGCGCTAGTACAATGCGTACACTCGAAAATGTTGAACCTGTTGCTGTAAGTGTGCGTCCATCAACATCAACTTGAGAACGACAAGAATTGAAAACTTTTTGAAAATTGGTCTAAACGAATTTAGTGATGTGAGGCTAGAGCGCTGCAGCCATATGAATGAAATAATATTCCGTTTCTAAACGGAACACTTTCCAACAGATAATTAATTAATGAATAAAATAAATTTAGCAAATGTCAAACAGTTTTTGTTTTATTGAATTTTTTAAAATTAAACGTTTAATTGGCCCACCCTATAAAAACGTAAATTGATTAATAAAAGGAATTTAAAAATTTGTAAAAAAAATAAACAAAAACAAAAATGCTGAAACTCAATTTTTGTATTTAATTTGTATTATTTTATTTTTTTCAAAAATATAAAATAAAACGACCAAAGCCTGTAATTTAAGCTACAAAATTTGCACAACAACAGCCTGTTGCTCTTAACATGCAAAAAAAAAATCAAAAAATTTCATATGAAAACAACAATAATAACAGCAGAGTTCTCTGTTTATGAAAATCAAAAAAAATAAAATGTTCTCAAGCCAATAAATCATAAAACCCCATTATTAAATATAAAAAAAAGAAAAGAAAAACCAGCAATAATAATAACTGAATTGAACTTTATTAAAGAAAAAAGAAGAGAAGAGAAAAATAAAATAAACCAAAACAAACACAGAAACATAATATAAAATACAACACAATACAACAAAAGCAACAAAATACCTACATAATAAAATTTTTATCAATAAAAGTGGCGACACAAAGTCGTGCAAGTGTTTCATATAGAAAAAAAAAGAGAAAAAAAAACTCGCACAAAACACACATACTTACGAGTACATGTAATTATTAAACCACCCGAGCCTCCAATATTTGCATAAAAGCATTAATATACTCAGTCACTCTCGCTCTCTCTCTCTCTCTGTCTCTCCACCCTCTTTAATTAGTTTAAACAAGGCAAATACGTTTTGGCAGACGAAAATATGAGTATTAAACTCACCATATGGTTGATAAAAACAACAGAAACAAAAACAATAAAATATTTTGCAAAAACAAAGAAATAAAAAACAAAAACAAAAATATGCAAATACCAGTATAACAACCAAAAAGCATTATTGAACACGTCATACTGGTTTCGCTTTTTTCTTTTTTAATTTTTCTTTTTAGTAGAGATACACACATATTCTTAAACGTTGTACATGTAATGTATGTACGAGTATGTGTGTATGTGCAACAATATCAAGTAATAAATAAATGGGGGCACATTTTATAAGGAAAAGCAAAAAGAAACAACTGTAATACTTACACACTTACAGGCATGCTTAATAACTGACAGACGACGGTGAGTCAGTTAGTTAAGGAGTTAACCCACCAGCCATGGATACGTATAAGTAATGACAACAATTATTATATGAGCAGACAGACATCCAGTCATTCACACAACAAACAAAACACACAGCATATTCAATCCATACACGTATCAACCATTTTGCACAACCTCCCAACAACAATCAATCATGTTGTGTCTGTGTTGTTTGAACGAAAGATTTATATTTTATTTTTTTTGGTTGAAATGTGTATGGTTCGCATTATAATTTTGCCTAAAGAGAGAGGGATGGTAACAAAATCAACACAAGGATGATAACCCCTACAACAGAGCAGATATTATAAGAATTATCATTGTCGTCTATAGCAACGAGCAACAGCAACAGCAGCAGCTAACGTTACAGTCATAGCACAATAGCAGAAAAAAGCACAAGGAAACAAAAACAAATGTACACACACACTCACAATATGCGCTTACAGAGAAAATCAGTTTTACACACATCCATACATACAAAAAATACTCGCACATATAATAAAAATGAACTTTTAATACCGTTTTCCTTAACATTTTAAGTCTATACGATAACATGGTATGTAAGTGCGTATGCTTGTGCGTATGCGTGTGTATTTGTAAATGATTGCTAAAAGAAGAGCAAACTCATTATGTCGCTCCTTAAATACAAAAGCACCACAAGTCAAAATAAGCAAATTATACAGGAGCGTCATTTTTAAAAATAATTTTAATTATTTGATGATTTTTGTAAAAACTATGTGTATTACATAGATTTTTTTGGTATCAAAATGTGAGTAATTAAATGGCCTATTTTTCAATAAAGCAATCTTAAACATACCTCGAATGGGTTCTCGAAAAAATGCAAATAAGTTAGTTTTGTATATAAACTTTGACTTCGAGAACATTAAAATTTTAAAAGCTAAACAACCATAATTGGGAAAATTTGAGTTTTATTTCAAACAAATTGAGCGTATTGCTCGTAAAGGAATAACACAACTTAAACTAAAACATTAATAATCTGTTCCCAACAGTAACTTATGAACTAATTTAGAGATTAGCATAAAAAAATTCATAAACTCTTCACCAACTTAATTCAAAATATGGTAGTATTCTAAACAAAAATAAGAGAAAATATCAAATTTATAAATGCAAAATTAACCTATTTTGAAATATTGTACTATTGCACATACAAATTATAAGATACTAACGTGTATGTGATCTGCAACACAGGTAGTACTTTGGAATGTGGTAGTTTTTTACAAAAAATTCGTGTGCTCGTGGCGAATGACTGTTGACAACTGAAAATGTGGTACTTTTGCGCGGAACTCAGTTACAGAAACGGTACAAAACAAAACTAACGGTTTTGGGTTTTAGGCTGTTTTCGATCATAAAATGACGGCTGTTTTAGCGAAACATGAAAGTTTCATCGTTTAAGAAGCATTTTATGCAAAAAAATAATTTTTGATATTTTTTGAAATGTGTGACTTTTGTATTTAAGGAGCGATGTGTAATATTTTTGTATACAATTTCTACTTTATATTGTGCTGTTGTTATTGTGTTGTTGTTCGTAATAATAGACAGCATACGTGCATACATTGTACATATAAAAACTATTGTAATAAAATATCACTTAAATCCTATTTCAGGGTTACCGTGATGGTAACCAAAACTCATTAAAAAAAACAGAAAAAATGTTCTTATGTATAATAAAAACTGAATTTTTAAAGAAACTATTGTAGAATAATAAAAAATATAATTAATTGGCAGAATAAAACTAATGGCTCGAATTATGGATGGCAACCCAACTTGTGTTGCCTTCGATTTTAATTTGAAAATGGCTCAATCCACGTTGTCTGTGGTATAATTTTAAAATTAAATTAATAAATATTTGTATTTATTCTTGTATTGGTGGATAAACATATGTATGTATTTCTTATATTTGTCTATTTGTAAATCAAGAGGCAAGATAAAATAAAAATTGAGAAATATAATTAATAAATATACTTACTTGTACATTTTGACACCTTATAACTAAAAATACCTACACAGCAACCACAAATATGCAGCTGCAAAAATCGTCACCGATTAGCAACTAAATTGCCAGCTTTCAATTAACAGTTGCCATCTGTAATACCACTTTGAAAACTCATGTTCGGTTGCCGTCCATAATCGACCCATAAAGAAATATTAGTGACAAAAGAAATCAAACATTTTAGAGGAATCACAAGAATTCAGCGAGAATTTTATTGTAATTTACCAGAATCCTAGGATCTCAGGCTGTGTAAATATGTTATAAAACAAAATTGCTTGTTTTATAGCAATGAAATGTACATTTAATAATAATAATAATATGAAATCAATTGTTTATAGAGATAAATATGGCCATTTTATGTCTGCTTAAGAGACTCTTCAGATGACATTTTTCCAAAGATGTTATTAAAACTATAAATTCTTATGTTCAAAGAAATTTACTTTAAAACAAAATAAACTCTGAATGCCGTATGTTGTAAAAAGGAAGTCTGAGTCTGTGTGAGTGACACTGGCCGATTGGAAACCAGGTGAAGGAGAAGGACACAGTCGAGCACTTCGTTTGCAATTTCCCGGCCCTCTTTAAACGTCATCAATATGCTCTCGGTATAGGGTCAATAGAGGATATGATGGAAGTCTCTTGTATTGGTTTGAGAAACTTCCTGAAATACCTCAATCTGACGGACTGGATACGAGCGGCATTCTGACCATAGTCACGGGTGTTGCACTATTTTGAAGATGCTAATTGTAAGATGCTAATTGACGCTCGTGTAGGGCGACCACGTTAACCAACCAACCATGTATTAAAAATAAAATTGGTTTTAAATTTGTTCCAAAACAAATTTTCTCCTAAGCTATATTTCAAGTAATTTTTAAAAAATTGAAATAAAAATAGTGGCTCTGAATTTCTCGAAACTTTCATACTTTAAAGTTCTTTTTAAAAGTAAAATACTAGAAAATTAAGATCAAAAGCAGAAGCATAACAGTTCAACTGTTTAAGATTTTATAATAAAATCAAAATTACAAAAATAGCTACGTTGCTCAGGCAGTCAAGCAGGCTGGAGCAAAATCCTATATATATTATTTTCATTCAATTGAAATTAAAATATACTTTACACTTAGACTGGATGACACTTGACGTTAAGTTTGTTTCTCAAATTAAGTTCAACTTAAGATGTAAAAAAACATTTCATAAACACCTAAAATTATGCTATCTTTTATTATATTTTTTCTAACAATAATAAAAGTAAAAATAAAATGAAACTTACTTGATTAGCGGTTATCTTTCTTCGTTGCACACGCCCATGTAATCTGGGCCGAGATTTACACCGTTTACAAGCATGCAAGAGCATTTGTAACGAAGAGTGATTACCGTGATTTGTTGTGCCAAGTGACATAATAAAATTTGTTTTAGATAACTTGATATAAATATTGCTTTTATTTCTAAACCTGCATTTGTTTGGAGTATTTCAATGAAAAATTGCTTACAAAACTGAACTCCTAATTGGAATCACTTATTGGATCTTTATTATGTAAATCTATTTATAATAATTATATCGGTCTTAAGATCCTAAAACTGGTATTCTTTATGAGAATTAACATCCGTTAAGGAATATGTATAAACACTAGCAGAACCGTTGTAGTTGTTTAATGTAAAAATGAATATGTACAATAATACAAAGAACTCTAATGAGACCTCTGTAGCAGTTAGTCGAAAACAGTTCCGCTACTGTTTATACATACTCCTTAACGGATGTTAATTCTCACCAGAATTACCAGTTTTAGGATCTTAAAAAAAGATAATTATAAATAGAATTACAAAAAAACACATATAATAATAAACATTTAATTGTAAAATAAAATTTACTTAAAATTATATTAAAAAGAAATAAAACAAACTTCCATATTTATTTGTTCTACTCTGAACGACGTCAGAGCTGAACTCTTTGAGTAGAGGTTATCAAAAATCATTCAAGTATTTAAAATCACAAACAAAAAACTGAAGAAATTAAAAGAATTTTTTAAAGAAATAATAAAGAAAAGAAAAGAAATAAATAGTTTGCGATTATTTGTTTAACCATTTTATTAAAGATTACCCTACACAACACCATCCATCATGGGGGTACATATATTGATGGCATAAATATTTATAACACATTATAAGGACAGACGTACAGCAGTTGAGAACTTTGCATATCGTTTGGAGTCCAATAACCACATTTTGTTGACAACAATGTTTGCCGCTTACTCTGCAAAGAAATAGAGTATCAGTCAATAGGCCTTATTCCAATTGGCGACGTCGTCGTCGTCTAACGATATTTTTGTTATAGATTAAAGCCAAGAGAACATTTGTTTCTTTATTCTATTACAAAAATGTCGTAAAGCGATAACGACGTCGCCAACTGAAATAAGGCCTAATATAAAACTAAAAAAATTGTAAGAACTTTCAAATGCAATAATTAAAGTATGTGTGTTTAGGCGGATGCAACTGTTTTAAGTCCTAGACATACATACGTTCTGTTTTTCAACTATTTTCCTAAAGGTTTTGTTACATTTAATATGTCGCTGTCAACGCAAAGTACAAAGTTGAGCTAATTTTACGTCCGTAGAGTATATTGACAGCTATAATTAGTTTTTTGTGTTATTTGTTGTCATTGTCATTAAAAAGTAAAAATTCGAAAGTAAATTAATCAAGGCTGTACAAATGTAAAAATGCATTTAAAATAAATGTTTTTTAAACACATGAGAAAAAATATCTGACTTAACATCAGTCAACAAGGTATTCACTATGCTAATATCATACGTTATTAGCTTCTGTTCAGAAAGTCAACGCATGACGGATGACAGATTCTATATGCCTGGGTCTTTAGGGTATCATACAAAAAAGCTTGACCAGCAGTAACATTTATTCTGACATATACGTTTTACTGTTTTTGTACAATTATGCACAATCCGTATCAATTTTTATATAGAAAAATACTGTAAAAACAAAAATTAATGTTTTTAAATCATTTTCAAAAGAGGAAACTTATTTGTTAAAGTAGAACTTAATGAAGTCCGTCTTTTTTTTTTTTGTAACGCAATTTAGCAACAATGTATTTAATGATTAAATATTGAATTTCTTTCTGTTATGAAGTAGTCATTAAATAGAATGATTCCAGCACACCCTCTTAAAAAAAAAAAAAAAACAGAAAAATAATTCAATATTATATAGGATTTTTTCTTTCTTTTTTTTAGAAAAACAAGAAAAATTTGGCCATTAACTTTTATTTATTTTGAGGTTTTTATCGTTCTCTTTTTATAGCTTTAAATGAAACCTACAGCACAATTCCTGGTGAATTGGAGAATCAAATTAATCAACAGCTGTGAAGTCTTTACACGTGCCTCTAGCCTACCCATTTTATGTTTTTTTTTTATTAACTAAGTATGTGTTAGTAAAGCAATAAAGAAATAAAACGTTATTTTTTTTGCACAATTTTGGCAACAAGTTTCTATTTTAGAATATTATTCTTCAAAATGAAACAACACTTATGAATTTTCAATTCCAAGAAAACTGATTCCTGCAACTTGTATGGAATCTACAAAATACTTTGAAAAACATTCAAACATAAAGAAAAATGATTTATTTTAAAAAGACAAAAAAAATACGCACACACAAATTGTGTAAAAAAATATATGAAAATGACAGACTGTTTATTGGCTTTACTCTATTAAATTGAAAGCAGTCCTTTGTTGCTAAAAAATAAAGTCAAAATCAATATTTAAGACCTCGACGATGATTTTTTCTTTTAAAATGTTATTTAAAACTTTTTAAATATTTAATATTTTAAGCAAAATTACATTTAAAATGGAAAACCTTTTAAATGTTTAAGCCAGACAAACAAACACACACGAACCAGTGTGTTAAATAAAAGGATACCGCCCACTAATGCTTCTATACTCACCACACACATTTACCGAAAATATCAGAATAAAAATAAATAAAATACGTCACACACTTGTTAGACGCACACTTGCATGCAAACGGATGTATGTGTACATGTGTATGTGTACTAACAAAGTTTCTGTTGAGTAAAGAGAAAATGCGACAGAGAGAGAGAGAGAGAGCTTAACTTTAATATTCTTAGAAAATACTTTCTTTTATTTTCAGATTTTGTTATTGTATTTCATGTTTGTATTGTAGGTTTTGTTGAGCTGCTATAACGAAGGAACTTATTTCTGTTCTATAAGCTGGTTGTTGTTCATGTGTATACCTTATACTATATTTACACGTTAAAGAAATTATGGAAAAACATTAATTTATTTCAAGGATTTTTGGAAGTCTAAAAAAAATTTAAAAAATGTTTGTATAACACATAAAATATTTGTGTTCTTGTTTAATAAAAAAGCGGTCGGTAATTTTACTAGGTTACAACAATAAAAAGAATAAAAAGTTGTTTTGCACGTGCACCTGGTGATGCCCACATCGGCTATGGTCTCACATGTCGTCGATGACGACTAATAACAGAGCAAGAAAGAAACAACACTCTTGTAATTCTGTTTAAACCAAACCGACAAAAATTGCTAAAATATACTGTTCACAAGCAGAATACGATCAAATGTATTGTGTTTTCACGACTTGAACTAATTTATAACAAAGTATGTCGAAAAAAAAAATTCCAATGTAACGATTTCTGAAGAAAAATATGAGCTAAATGGTTAACGTTTGCCATGAAAATGTATGTGCAGAACACAAAGAACTTTGATGAGACTTCCGTAGCTCTGTAGTCGAAAACATGTTCAGGTCAGCTAGTGTATAATTCTTTTAAATTCATTTAACAAAGTATAGATTTGACCTAACTAAGTGTTTTGCTGACGAAACAAAATTAATTAAAAATTACCACCAATCAGACTCGAATTTTCAGATAATTCAGCAATATAAAGCAAATATTTTTCTATATAGGGCAGCTTATTCTAAATAAAAATTCCCCTTTCCTATTTTTACAATTGAATTTATATGGGAGACGGAACACAATTTACGGGGATTTTGTTTTTACAATTGGGCTGTATAATAATAATAATAACGGAAGAATATGAAAGCCAATAAAGTAAAATAGGAAAATAAAGCTTTATTAAAAAATATTGCGTATATTGTTCCATATGTTCCTATATATGTGTGTGCTTATCAGCAGATCTGTAGAATTTAAATTCTAAATTTTCGGTATTAAAACAGCAGAAGTCCTTTTTTCAGTTATTACAAGTGTACATACAAATACTCGTACTAAAATCATGCAAATAAAAGCCGTGTACTCGTACAGAGAGTTTTAGGTGTAATCGTAAACGTACCATAATTTCTTAAACAAAACAAAAAACTCTCTACTCTGTCTCTCGGAGTGTGTTTATGTATGTACGAGTACGTGTAAGGTTGTCCTTGGTTTAGTTAAAGCTGAAATATATTTTTCATATAAAAGGTTTTTGTTTTTATTACACTCCACTTTCGCTCGGGCATGTCTCCTTGTAATGTTAAACCTCCTTGGCTTTTACTATTCATTTTTGTTGTGTTATTCTTCTTTTTTCCCTCTGTATGCCTTATTTTTGTAGTTATAAAAATAGCACAAATAAGAAAAGTTCTAAACTTGTCAGATGTGTTTGTGCTGATTTGTTATTGTTTCTCTATAAACAGGGTTTTTCTCCTGATAAATGGCAATAAAAATAAGTCATAAAAATGTTTGCTGTTGTTGTCATCTGTTGTAATTTAATTATTTTTAGAAACAACAGCACAATACACAATAATATAGAGAAAATAGAACATAGAAAACCAACGTAGGAGATTAAGAGATATTGATTGAGTTTACAAGTAACTCATATCGGTAGATGTAGTAGAGTAGTTCCCAACTATTTATAATAAACGATGGCTGGTTTTCTTTTTTTAGAGAATTTTGAAGCAAGTCTTTTACATACATTTTTTGTCAAGGCGAATTCATTATAAGGTGCGGTTAGTCAAAATGTATGTCATTGTTGTGTTTGTTATAAAACTGCTCACACCTTACAATCAATTCGTCTTGTTTTCTTACTCCCTAAGTAAGAATGGCTCGTGTAAAAAATTGATCGATTTTTATTTTTTCATCCGATGGATCAGCTGATTTTGAATTCATACTACAGATTTTTATAAATATGGTTTTAAAGAAAACATGTTAGCTTGAAAGAAAATTTAATAAAAAATCATTAACAATAAGCTCTAAAATATAAATTATTTTAGAATTGAAAAAAGTACATGCATACATATAATATGCTGAAGACCCTAGCTTGGGCCCAATACATATATTTTAAATTAGCAGAAGGCAAATTATAGCATTGGATGTCAAAATAAATTTCATACAATTTCAGAAAAAATTAAGAAATTACATTGAAATTTCATTCGATAACGAATGCCCTAATTTGCCCTCTGCTAGTTTGTATCGTATTTTTATTTCGTTTTAGTGACCATTTAAAATAAAATATTTTGTGCAGAGTATAGGGTATATGTAGTCGCCGTGGTCTAGTGGTTAGTGTGTTGGCTTACTAAGAGGATAGCTGCGGGTGCAAACCTCAGCTCTGACATCTTGAAAAAAAAAATATGAAAAAATAATTCTTTCGGCGGCTACCTCTTAACAGTCTTTTGGCAAAAGCTCTGAGAGTAACTGATTGCCATGAATAAGCTACTCAAGTCTGTCGTTCAGAGTCGACTTTAAACTGTAGGTCCCGGTACTCATGAATAATAATTAACACACACAGCCTGAAAACGGCAAGAAACTATACCGTAACCCTGTAACAGGGTTGTAATGGCCAATTTTTTAGGTATATATGTAGTATAGGGTATATTATTAGTATGGAGTCGACCCAATCATATCAATATTTGTTTGTTTATTTGGCTTTTTTATATCTTTTTCACACATTAATTTTTTTCTTGAGCTTAAAAAACGCTGAATTGCCTTAAATTATAAGACAGACAAGAACACAGCAGAGCAAGTCGAAGTGTACGAGCAGAAAAGGAAACAGCAGATAATTATCACGATTTTAATATGCACGCATGTGTAAATAAATTTCAATATTTTTTTTCTTTCTTTTTTTTAACAGTTTTAACGCTTTTATTTTGTAAAAGAGGAGAGCAAGAAATAAATTTCATTAAAAAGTAAACTGTTTAAAGCACAAAAAATAAGAAATTTTAAAAGAAAGGGTAAAATGATTTATTTATAATGGATTTTACAAAAAAAAACTGAAAAAATAAATAAAAATCATTGATTTTTACCTGTTGTGTTCTAAAAAGTTTCAGAATATTTTTTATTAACAGAAAGCCTACAACACTAAAAAAAAAAATTAAAAAAGAGAATAAAAAAAATTTGAAAATTGTTGTGAAATTCTGATTGATTTACTGTCTGCAAAATTTAAAGTCTGGGTGCAAATTATGGCATTCTATATCGAGTAAATTTTGATACAATTTTCATATTAAAATTTATTTAAATAAAGAAATGTATGTGTTATATGGTCAGATATGATTTGATTACAAATCAAAATATTTTTATTGAATATTAACATCGCTAGATCTCATAATTCTGAATGGACACATTGAATAGATAATGTTTGTAAAATAATTTTATGGTTCATCTGGTATGAGTTTCCTTTTTATTTTTTTATTTTTCTCCAGTAGAATAAATAAGAAGAGTAATTTCTACAAAACGCGTTTTCTTACGTAGTATCTGTATTTCTTACAGAGTACCGGCTTTTGTAGATCGTTGATTGTCCAGCGAATCAGTCTTTAGTCACCTGGTTTGTTTACGAAATTTTTTGCAAGCGAATCTTTTTCTGTCGATTACTCACTCTGTTTCTTGATTATTTTAAGTCCAAATGCGACAATTTTCCTTACTTACCTACCCATTTAAATAAAACTAGGCTTCATCGGAGAACCAAATTTTAAATAGAAATCCAACATTTAGCATTTTCTGGTTTGACAACGTATTCGATTGTTTTACGGCTCTAAACCTGTTTTTCTCTGTCTTAAGTCTAGCCCACAGTGTATACAGTGACGAGATATTACGAGTATGTATTACATAGAATTGTTGTTTTTTAAGTGGCAATAAAATTAACAACAGCTGTTTTTCAATTTAGGGGCTGTTATTTGTTTTATCACTAAAACCAAACTAAAGGGGGGTTTAGACGGTAATACAAGTCGTACGACATATCAAATTTTTGTGTAGAAGAGAATAGTATCGTGTAAACTTAATATGTAATGAGAGCGTACGACATTGAAATAAAATACGGACGAAAATTTGACAGTCGTACGGCTCTCTTTGTTTTTTTAAATTTTTTAAAAAACCATCACATTTCATTAGTTCAGGGATGCATTTTTATGTTTTTGTTTGGATAAGTTAACTGTACATATTCACAATGCATGTAAATTTTGTGTGCTTGCGTATGTGCATTTTATATTTTCATTTTAGTTTGTTTTGGTATTTTACCAACCGTGTAAACGCAAAAAATATCTGTCGTAAGATTTTTACTCTATTTTTTAAAATACGGATGGAATCTCATAATATTCACCCCTATCGGCAATAACATGGGAGAAATTTGTTCCCATCAAATTTTCATTCCCCACGAAGGGAAATTTGCTATCGTGAATTTTATGGGAACTTCTGTTCCTGTTATCAATGCTTAGTGAATGTGAAATAAGGAAGAAGAATATAAAAATTGTACAAATTTATTTATTTATTTATATTTGGTTTGCGGATTAATTTAACTAAAAAATTTTAAGTGCGAATAAAGTTGTGTTTTAAGTAAAAATGTTTAGAATTGGTGCCATTGTTGTATTGCAAGAGGAGGAGACACAGCAACAGCGAATAGATCGTCGTGTTTTGCGAGATGCGTCTAATCCCTTAGAGTTACCCGATACATTGTAAGTGCCTAAATTTTATTCAAAAATGGGATATATTAATTACTATTCAACTTAGATTCATCCAACTTTACAGGGTAAATAAGTAAGCTTTTTTATACCTTTTGAATACGCTGACCAATTCTCTGCCGGCAACAAAAAATTCATTTGGTATTCTGCCCATAGTAAAACTTAGTGCATGTTTAAGATTTTTTGCAGAGGGCGGATACCAAAAAGGTGTTGGAAGAGACTACGAAGTGGGAATGGCACAATCCACTTTTTGTGAGGTGCTCTCCAAAGTATTGGACGTTTTAGAGCTAAGTATATGTGCTGAATGGATTAAATAACCGTCGGAAGAAGAAAGCAGACTTACTTGTCAGAAGTTCTACCGTAGAATAAAATTACCTTTTTCCAATCATGAATGGGATCGATAGGAGGACCAGCACTATTAAATTCTTCTACAAGAGAAGTCCAAAATTCATCCACTACATCTTTGGAAACTTTTACAAACCCACATGCAATGGGTCGGTTATTTTGCATCCTATTGAGGAGAATATCTCTTTGTTATTTATTTATTGATTTTGACCTAAAAAATAATTTTAAATAATCTAAATACTTAATAATAAAACAAAAATTACTTACATTTTTTAACAATTTCCCTAGAGAAAAACAAATGAATAATTTGACACGAAAATGGGGAAAAACGGCTATGAAAATATCGTTCACGATAAGGCGAAATTACACATTGAATATCATTCCCCACTGAATGATTAGAAGAAGGGAACATATTTGATGGGAAAAATTATTCATGATTGCAATTTTGGGAAATGGGAAAACATTTCTAGGGAAAATATATTCACGATAGGGGTGATTTTCTCTTTGATTTTACGTACGACTTGTATTACCGTCTAAAACCACCTTAAACAACAAGCAACTATCAGCTGTTTAATCACAAGTCAAATAAAGCAGTGTTGCCAACTCTTAGTTGTAAAACTACAAAAACCACCATTTATGACCCATTTTTAATTGGAATTAATTTTCGTAAGTACGAGTATGTTTGTTATCGGTGAGAAGTATTAAAAACGCTTTAAAATTTAATGAAAAAAAAAACGAAAAAATTCAAAAATAATCTTGAACTTGAAATCGTTTAATTTTTACTGCTCTCGTTGTTATCATTCCATAAAACAAAAAATTTTGAAATACACACAAGAAATAGCAGAACAACAGATAACAATATGTACTTGGAAGTCACAGATAAAAATGAAAAACTGTTTATTACTTACACGTCAATCAAATAAATGTTTTAAGAAATTTCATAAAAACACTGCCATAGAGATTCGTATGTACTTTGTTTTTCTATTTTTTATTTATTTTTTTTTTTTATTTATTTTTATTGAAGGGGAAAATAATAAAAGAGTGTTAAAATATTTAATTTTTATTATCAAAAGAAAGATAAAGATTAATTTTTTGTATAATTTCAAGTGTTAAGTGGGGTTTAGTACAGGCAAACGCAGATTTTTATTGACTCGTGACAATAACGAAAAAAAAAATACAAATTAATTGTAATGCTGGCAATTATTTTGATTAAAATTTATATTTTTTTCCAGTTAGATTTTTGAGCCCGTTTATTTGGGACAGGTTCGTGTATTCGAAGAGATTAAAATAAAAAACTGTTGTTTTCATTTTAAAAAAAGTTAATTGCATACAACAAATAACAGCGCTGGTAATAATAAAAACAATTTTAACTGTCAATATTGTGAAGGGTGTGCAAGTTTGAGTTTAGGAAGTAAATTGGCTAAAAAATAAGAGTTTTATTGACGCACACCAATTTGGAGTAGAAATATGCGAACTAATAATGGAATATGATGTCTGGCAAATATCCACCTCTAGCACGCACTTTTCACAAAAATTTTAACCACATTTTGTAATAATGCTTCGTTTATCTCGTCAATGTAACACCGAATTTCATTTTTTAGAACATCAGTTGTTTGTGATGTATTCACGCAAACTCGATCTATCAAACCGAATTCAATTGTTTTAATTGATTGTATTTTAGTTGAATTTTTCTTTTTTTTAATGCTATAAAGTAGTTTACATTTAATTTTTTCATATATTTTTGAGGTGTGTTTGCAAATTATTTGATTTTTATTTATTATTTATTTCAATTTTACAATTTTTTTATTACTTGAAAACCTACATTTGGTTTGTTGATGGTTTGTAATGTGGGTTTAACAATGGATTTCAGCAGTTTGTCTAAAAACGTTTTATTTTTTTAGAATTTCAATGAAAATGTTTCGCAGAAAAGCAAACAAAAAAAAATAATTAACAGAACACTTACAGAACAACCTAAATTAGAGTGTAAAGCGTAAAGTAAGTGTGCGCTTAACATTAAGGCTGTAATGAATAAGTAACTTAAATAAAAGCCTCAACGTGGAGTCAAGAGCACTAATCTTTACATATATTGTTTGATAAAAACCGCTAAATAACCCTAATAGAGAGAAATAAAAATTGGCCTGAAAGTAGCTAAAATCTCAATACTTAACTAAATGGCACCTTTACAGGGGGGAAAACTAGTAGGGGTTTTACATGCGCACCGTTCTGAGGACATATCACATGCCGTTCGTTGTCTGGGCGGCAGTTGAATACATGCGTTCAACCACCGCCACTAAGAGCCTTTGCCTTCCAATTTCAACCATGCTCAAGGACACGTCGCTCAGAGGAGAGCCCATAACCCTGAGTTAACAATTTTTCCACCACTATTTCCTGGATAGTAGTAACCCCCCTTGTTGAGGAGGTGAAAACTACTACCCAGCATATACCACAACCACTACGAGTACTAACCGAAGGGCCGCACCCAAACCATCAGGCCAATTTGTCTCACTCCCCGAATGACAGGGGAGCCCAGGCATAACTGGGGCTTCCTGATGCCCGTAGATGGTCAGTAATAAATTACCAACCACTCTGCCCTATAGCGAGCGCCAGGCCACCCAGAGCTAGGTGAACTCCATATTCCCCGGTGAGTGCAGGCCTCTGGTGTGACATAATCACTATAAGCCATTTACTGTACCCCCGGGGGGACACAGGGAGGAAAAGTCCATCCCAAAGAAAGCTGATCCCTGACATTCCGTTCCACATTCCACACCTTTGAGCTGTCAAATGAATGATCAGAACAAACAGTAAAAACTAAAAAGCAAGGATAAAAGCCTATGCACAACATCTTAGCCAAGATTCTCACCGCTTTCACAACAAACTAAAATTAGCTGGAATAGATGGGGCAATTGCTATTGATCATTTCGAGGGTGAAGATATAACACTGGCTTTTGAGTGATCAACAGATAGTTATTTGTCCCATATAAGGTTCTTAAATGGAACTATATGAACCATATCTTCAAACATTCCAATACAATGCACAGCATGAGTAGCGCTGTAGCTCCCTGAGTATTGGTCTTATCAAAAAAAAAAAAAAAAAAAAAACAACTGTTGTTTTGCTGCAACTAACTTCACTCAATTTCGAGCTTAAAGAAAACACAACTTTATTTTGCAAACATCACTTTACTTCTGATTTATTTAATAGTTTGTTTCTTATATTAAACTTAAAATTATTTTACAAAAGTATGTAATTCCTAATTAAACAATTCAGCAATTTAATAATTTTGCAAGAAACCGCTCCCTGACATTTCTAGTCTATTCCACCAAAAACGAATGATCGCAGTGCCACCTTGTGGAAAAATAACATCTAATTGCACTTCAGCACTAAAATAATTTTACAATTGTAACAATAATTCGGTAATTCAATAGAATTCAATATCAGTAAAGTTTCTTAATAGATAAGATTCTGTCGATATCTAGTTCATTTACTTGTTCATGTGTGTCACTTCCGTAGATCGGTATAAGTGGTAGTGTATATGTAAAATTTAATATTCAAATTGCAAAGCGTTACGCGCCTCGCTTTTCGGGTTGTTTTCATACATTTTGCATGGGCATGAGAACTATTGGCACACAACTTGCGCTTTGCGCTCTAATTAGGCTTGGCCTGTTACTTTAGAAGTATTGATAACACAGTCGAGCATATGCCACATTGCAACGTTGCTCTTGCAATTATTAAACAATGGATTGGGATGTTCTATTCTCAATACTGGCAACTTTTATTTTATAGTATATGAGACAACTATGAGCAGAAGAAAATTTTGTTTAAAAATCAAGCTTAACAAAGCCCTTGATCTAACAGATAATCAATCGTGTCTACGAGGTTGTGAATAGTCGTAGGTCGTCTTAAATTGTTTCATAAGTTGGAATTACATAAAAGGAAATGCAAAGTGAACTGCGATATACACCATAATTAGCCATGAGACAGGTTGAGAACGTCATGTAATCGACAAATTCGGATTATCCGCCACAAGTTATTTTCAACTATTTATTACGCTTCTTATCTTCATATTTTTATTTTTTTTTTCTCGTAACCTAAACGACGAAAAGAGGTAACGTTTGAATCATTACTTTGGTAGTAAAAGTTTCATTGAAATCAGTGAACAAAATGGAAGTTATTCCAAAACCATAGTATTTACCTAGAACACCAAGTATTTTTAAAATCTGAATTTAATATTCTAAAACAGCTGTTTCATAACAAAATGTATCACTTGTGTCCTATGACAATCACATGTTAATTTCATTGCTGATTCATCAAAATAAAACTACTTGAGGGTGATTTCTTTAGTAATTCCACTAAAGATTGTGAAGTTTTTTCCTGTTAAACTCATCTGGCTAAATTAAGCCCATAGTGCAAAAAATTATGAATTAAAAAAAAATAATTTTAATTTTTGTTTTGTCAAAAACGCTTTAATAAGATCAAAGTTAATTGCAATGAATATTTTTTGGTAATTAAAAAAAATTAATTTATTCATTGCAGTTAACTTTGATCTTATTAAAGCGTTTCTGACGAAATAAAAATTAAAATTAAAATTGATCACACCTTTCCTTGAGCTCGAACCCGAGCCTTCAGTATCTAAAATAATTTTAAATTTCTATAAAATTCAAATTAAATTGTTTATATGTGTCGATAAAAAAAACTGTCCCATAGTGCTTTCTATATTAACAATTATAACAAAATCTTTGCCTTCTTTAAGAATCTCATAAGGAACCAAGACACAAAAACAAAAATATGCAGAATAAATATTTTGCCACATGCAGCCACGAGATCATGTACAAAATGCGGACATTGGCTTTGTTTTATACTCCACTTCTTCCAGGGAACAATTTTTATACTTAATGCACATATACATATGCATGCATGTACATGTTGTTGCTTGCTTTACTTTCAACAATTTATTTTGTCAGTCTTTTAGACGTTGTGTCTGTTTTATTGACTGATTTTTTATGTTTCTTTTTTCTTCTCTTATTTGTTTTACCAGCAAACATGTGTAGTGTTGTGTTCTGTTGTGTACAAGATTATAAAGAATTCATAACAAAAGGTCTTGATAATAATAATTAAGTATGCACAGCCCTGCACATAAAGATGATGATGATGATGACGACGTCGAGGAGAAGGAGGATAACAACAATCTTAACGTTGTTATGTGTTTTGTTGCCCATGAATTGCGTTTCGTTAAGAAGAACAACACTTTGCGGATGTTTTAAAGCAAAAAGGCCAGTAATACGAGGAATAAAATTATTTATTTTTAAAATTTATAGAGTAAAAAGTAACGACAAGATTACAAAAACAAAAAACAAAAAATAAATAAACACAAACATAGAAGCAACACAGTAACAGAGACAGCACAGCAACATTTTGACGTCTGCATGTCTGGCGACGGCGGCATTTTCAAAGTGTATAAAAATTGCCTTTTTTCTGGTTTTTGTTCTCGTTTTATACGTTTTTTTGTGTGTTTTATTTTCATTTTCAATATAAGTATAATGGTCTCACAGAGTTTTATTTTTTTTAAAGTAAATTTACTACTTGCATGTGTATGACTTTTAGTGGCATAAACTTCTGTGTTGCAAGTACATACATACATACATACGTACATATGTAGTATGTAGTTATTATACCATATGCCATTTTACGAAATAGGAAAAAAGTGATCGATTAATGATTTCTTTATTATAGATAACAAATGACTAAAATGGTTGACCTCGGTGGCAGTGTGGATAGTGTGCTAGACTGTTAGTGCTAGGTTTGTGGTTTTGTATCCCACCAAAGACCAAATTATTTTTAAATTTTTGATGTTTCACTTCGATCAACTTCACTTAAACACTTATTTAACTACTCTCGAATATTCAAAACAAATTTCTTTATTCGCGAGTGACAACAAGATACTTAAATGTCTTTCAGTGGCTTTCAACAGTAAAATACATATATTCTCAATAATTGGCCATTACAACCCTGATTTAGGGTTACGGCCTAGCTTCTCGCAGCATCCATGTTGTGAGCGTCATATTGTATCCATGAGTACCAGGAAA
Organism: Metopia argyrocephala; assembly: GCA_963576795.1. Lineage (NCBI taxonomy): Eukaryota > Metazoa > Arthropoda > Insecta > Diptera > Sarcophagidae > Metopia > Metopia argyrocephala. Next base: position 202,576,516 of record OY756208.1, on the reverse strand, counting down.
ATTGTTTTGCGGGATGTTTTTATACATTTTCCCAGTCATTTTCATATCGATTTCTACCAGTGGACCAACACCGGAAGGGTAAAGCCATCTAAAACCACTATTGACGAACCTCCATCTTAAATAAGATCTGACATCGTTTCCGGAGACTTTAAACTTTGACGCATCACTCCACACTACGTATTTTTAAAATTTTGCGTCTTTATGGAGGTGAGTTTTAGCAAACCGCAAGCGTTGATGAATATTCTTTTATACACATAAGATTTTCTTCTCTCTCTCTCAGAGTGGTATAGTGGTTAGAGCGCTCGCACAAAAACTCTAACGACCCAGGTTTAAATCCCAGCAAATGTGAAATATGAAAAAGTTAGATTGCGGTTTTTTTAAATTATATTACTTGCTTACTTAGATGGCCACAACAACCCGTTAACAGGTTTCGGCCTGCCTTAACACTAGTCTCCAGGCGTCTCTACTAAGCGCGCGCCTTCTCCAGTTGGTCACACCAATTAACGACAGGGCTTCATCAACTTGGTCCTCCAACGTAAACACGGTCGTCCTCTACGCCGACGTCCAGTGACCTTCGCATCGAAAACTTTTCTCGCTGGAGTAGATTCATCCATCCGAACAATATGGTCGAGCCAGCGTAGCCGCTGGATGTTAATGCGCTGAACAACGCCCACATCGCCGAGGAGCTCATACAGCTTATGGTTGGTTCTAATGCGAAACTCATCGCCATGCCTTAGAGGACCAAAGATCTTACGAAGAACTTTTCTCTCGAATACTCCCAAGACCGCTGCATCGGCACAAGACAGCGTCCATGCTTCCGCACCATAGAGAAGCACCGGAAGGATAAGCGACCTATAAAGTGTTAATTTCGTCGCACGAGAGAGGTCTCTATTACTAAACTGCCTACTGAGACCGTAGTAGCACCTGTTGGCCAGTGTGATTCTTCGTTTGATCTCCAGACTGACATCATTCTTGCTGGTAATGGCGGTGCCAAGGTAGATGAACTCCTTGACCACATCGAATGTATAGTTGCCGGCTGTAACCTGGGAGCCGATGCGATCAACATCCCTACTCGTCGACAGCATGTACTTCGTCTGACTCAGACTCTCGTTCAATAGCATTATGTCAACGCAGCCGCAGCCTTTTAAATTATATGTAATTTAAAAATAAGAGTTCCCCCCTCCCTCCAAGAAGACCATCTTCAAAGAAACCACTCCCCGACATTCCACACTATTCCACCTTAACTAATATCAACAAAAAAGCGAATGACCAGGAGAAAAGCGCCACCTATTGGGAAATAGCAGATAAATCTAAACCTACTTAGCGAAGACACTCATCACCACACAATCAACATGCAACCATGAGGCAATTGCTGTTGATCATTCAAGGGTGAAGGTATAATACTGGCCTTTGAATGATCAATTCACAGCAATTTGTCTCATTCCAAGGGCGCTTAATAGTAATATAAGAAAAAACAAAAAAAAATGTATGTTCTGTCATAAATGTACTGTCTTTTCCAAAAACAATTTCAATACAATGCAATGCATTTAGTAGGGGTTTATCCCTGAGTATTGGTCTCAAAAGAAAAAAAAAACACGACCATGGAGATTTTTTCAGTCAAGTGTCTTCTTACCGTCGTCCTTGACTATATTTTAACATATCCAACTCCATGCATGATCTCATCTGTATAGATGTGAGGAATGGGTCGGATTTACTCATCGTGGTTAAGATTCTGTCTTCAGCAACGGTCGTTTTGTGTGGCTTTGTTTTTTTTTTTTTTTGCAAAATATTAAAAGTTTTAAATTGCATATAATGTTTAATTCATTGACAACTTTTGCTCGGGATATTGATAAATTTTTTATCACTTTAGCGATTGAGCCAATATTATGGATGCAATTCCAAATTATTTTCCTTTCAGCTGCAGTGGAGCTCTTATTTTTACTCATACCTTACAAACTCCTGAGAAAACAGCCGGAAAAAATGCTAAAATATTTTACTAATAACAAGAAACGTTATTGTCTACCAAAAACCTAAACAAAACCAAATATTTATCTTTTATACTTAAAATAATTATTTGTGTATGTATGTGTATGTACATACATATGTATGTAGGCTATTTATTCATTATATAAATTTACTGATATCGAACTAAAGGCTATTTGTTGTCTTGTAATATAGTTTAATTGGCCTGATTGACTTATATATTACTTTGTTAATAAATACATATACTTATGTACGTATGTATATGGTAGTAAATAAAAACTCATTTTTGATAAGTAAAAAAAAATAAAATGACCCATTGTGTTAATAAAAAAAATTAAACATAAAAAAATCTGTCTAAAATATAAAAAATTTAAACACAAAAAAATATTTGTATCAACAACAACAACAATTACAGGCATGTGTATGTATGTAAGTATATCAAAAGCAATAATTTTTGTTTGTTTGTTTGTTTTTTTTTTTAAAGAAAAATTTAAACACCAAAATAAAATCAACTGAAATGAGATACACGTTTTATATACACTTCTCTCCACTGGTTTTTTTCTTCAACATACTTTACAGATAGACTTGTAAACATTCATGACTTTGTTACTCACCGAGTAATATTGTAAATAAATAGCCAGCCAGCCAGTACAAAAACAAAAATATGTTTTTTTAAATAAGGAGAGGTGGACGGATGGTATACAGAGCAAGAAATACACAAAAATATTTTTCATAGTCGTTTAACTACGTAACCAGATTATAAAGTGACATACCCACACACACACACATAAAGTGACAAACAAAAAAACACTTAAAATAACCCCACAAGCCATAGAAAAAAAAATAAAAAACAAAAAAACAACAAAATGACGTTATAATAAAATTGAAAAATTTTTCCACACACATTTTATATACATACATACATGTGTCTATGAGTGTGTGCATGTTAAATGGTATTTAACAAGGGAATTCCCTCTCTCTTTTGAATATTGAAATACACTCTCACATACATTTGATATAAAAATAAAAACTGAAAACTGCGTCATTTTGCTTTTGTTTTCCTTTGTTTTTTTTTTTTTTTGTACTAAAAACAACAACAACATTATTAAGCAAATACCTGTATTATTGGTATTGTAAATTTTTTTTTTGTTTTACAATATCTCCCAAAGCATTTCTCGTTTACATTGTTTGTTGGTAATATTGAAACAGTTGTGTTTTTGTTTTCTATTTTATTTTTTCATTGTTTAAGAGATTGGTCACCAATTTTATTACGATTTTAAGAGTATTTCAACTGTTTTCTTTTTAATTTGTTATAAAATGCTCTATAAGAGAAATTGGGTTTTATTAAAGCAACAGAATTAAAAAGAAACAACAAAATTGAAAGAGTAATTTTGTATTTAATGGTGTGTGAAGAAAAACAATAATGCTAATGTAACTTTTTACCACTTAAAGCGTTTTTTTAAACAAAAATCATGTTCAAAGCCTGATGACCCTTGCCAAACGACTTTGAAGCCTCGAGTGATGCAAAAAAACATTATGTATGTCAAGTCTTTAGTGGAATAAAAAGGGAGTTCTCCTTTATGAGCTGTTTCAAGCTGTCGAAGAAGAGTTCAGCTCTAATTACTACAGGCCACAAGTTGATAATTTCAATGAAACAATAATACCCATTTTCAATGAACTGCCTAAAGAAACTGCAGTTAACTGGGAAGTGTAATCTGGACTTTACACCGTCTGGCAAGCAATTGTTTCGTTATCTATAAACATCTTTTGATGTAAAAAAAAAATTGCCCAACTTAAAAATCACACCGTGTTGATTGTAGAAAAAAAGCATATGTTAGCCTGTTCGGATTGCGACATAAACTTCAATTAACAGCTTGATATGTACAGTTAACAGTGTAGGAGTATTAATCTGAAAAACAAATCTGTTAATGTTATTATTATTTTTTATTTATGCTTTATTTAACGGTTATTACTAGTAAAAAAATAGGTGTCAAGCATATCAGTAAAAAATATCAATAATTTTCATCGCTCAAGTTATATGCTTGCAGACATGCAACAAGTTTTCAAAAACATTGATTGTATTTTTGTTTCTTTTTTGGTTTAATCTATTGCGATTAAAAACGTAACCAGCTAACAACGTATGCCAATTAACAGCCTGTTTTAAGATATCGAAGCAATGTTTTCCAGCGCTGCCTAATTATAACAAAAAACACAGTAAAAGAGCGAGCGGACACATTATTGCGATATCGCCAAAACAGGTGGTCAATTACGCATGTCAGTGGAACATAAATTTTATTAATATTTACATTGATTTGTTTGGTCACGTTAATCTTCTGGTGTTTTTTTTTTTTTCTAATACCCACAACAAATTTATGAACACATTCAATACCGGTTTGATTTAAAATATTAAACAACAAAAAATTTCATAAGAAACATGTAAAAAAACAGCTGCAAATTACAAGCAAGACAACTAATCGAACTGCAAACACGCAAACAGATATGTATGTTCATATACCCTCCATACATATGAATATACATACACATGTATGTTTGCAAGCAATTGCATGCATACCTAAGTATGATCAGAAGTACATTCATTCAAAAACACATATTTATGCTGCTTTACATACATACAGTGTTTTAGGTAAACATTTTACAAAAATAAAACAAAAAATCAAAACCACAAACTAAAGCAGGAACAACAACACCAGCAACTTAAATACAAAATGCAAACAAAAAGCCAAACGAACGGCTTCCCCCAATTAAACAAAAATAAAAAGAGCACTAAAATGCAGTTTTACTAAAACAAAAATTACAACAACAACAACCAACACATAAACAAGCATGTATTGGCTGGCACAAGTAGTACAAACAGCAACAACAAAAATAACTCTACAAAAAGCACAATGAATACGAACAACGAACTATGCAGGTAGAGAGGAGTATGACTTCATAACCAACAGCTTACACAAAATAATGTACTCCCCCCACTAATACTCTGGTTTCTCATTATACTGACACACAACCATTCTCTTGTACACCTCTTTAAAAGTTTAAACTTGCATGTGAGTTGTGTTATTGCAATTGTCCAGGTATGAGAAATGGATTTGCATCATACAACAGCATAGAGCCCAGCGTATGCATCACCACTAAAGGCATTATTATTTACTTTGGCTCATTTTTTGTTGTTTCTTTAACCCACCATTACCACTGGTTATGGTTATTGAGGCTACAAGCGTGTTGAGAAAGGTTTTTAATTAAATATTAAAGAAATTTTAATAATTTTAAGGAGTGCTTTAAAAACTTTTTAAAACTACAATTTAAGAATTTCTTGTTTAATAAGTTTGAAAGTGGGAGTGAATTTAAATACCAGTTAGCAGAGTACATATTCCTCATTAGCAAATATTTCACTATGTTTTTACAAAACTTTTTAACAAGTTTTTCAATTAAAAAAAAATGGCAAAAGATTCTCTTTTTAAGAAAAGAAAAATTAGAAAAATTCAAGCGTGAAATAAATATTTTCAATATGATAAAGTTTGCACAAGCAGTTTGTACAAACAAGTTTTATGTTAAATCATCAAATATATATTTTAAAACGAGTTTTAAAGTGAGTTTTAATTTTACTCGTTTAAAATTTGAACCAGATGTAGTAAGAGCCTATTGTAGAGATGTTTTATTTTACAGCAAAAGAGAGAACAAGAAAATGAAAACATGAAATAAACTGTTATATGTTACACAAGCCGTTTGTTTAGTGGAAAAGTTAAGATTAAAATTTGAACGAGAGGTTTGTATAGGAGAGAAAAAAAAATTTAAAGCATTAAACAAATATTTTAAAACAAATTTCATATATATTTCCCAAGCCGTATGTATAGTTGTAAAGCTAAAGTTTGAACGAGAGGTTGTACAAGCCGTTTGTACAAATATGTTTTGTTGTACAACAAACGAAAGAAGAAAAAAATTGAAACATCATCAAATAAATATTTTAAAAACGAATTTAATATATGTATTTCACAAGCCGTTTGTGTAGTTGTAAAGCTACAACAAACGAAAGACGAAAAAAATTAAAACATCAAATAAATATTTTAAAAACTATTGACAATTACTCCATAGAAATATCTCAAATAAGCCAATTTTATTTTTTATGAATACGGGCATAATTTTATATGTTTCACAAGGCGCCTGTGTAGTTGTTTTTCAAAGTGAAGAAAATTATTTTAAAATTGTTTTACAAAGCGCCTATACAAGCAAAAACTGCTTATTATCAACAAACAAAAAGAAAAAATTTAAGTCGTGCATTGAACCAGCCTACACAAGTGGCTTATTTTTAAAACTAAAGCAATTGATTACAAACTAATTTTAAAAAATTTGTGTTTGTACAAGCTTTACTACTAGGTTGTGCAAGCAATTTTTACAAACAACTTTATTTTTGGTGCAAAGTGGTCTTGAGTGAAAAAAAAAGAATAAATAATAAATTAGAAACGTAAATCTGAATTTTATACGCTTAATAAACCGCTTTATTTTGAATAAGAAAAAATAATAAAAAAAATGCTTGTTTAAAATGGTGCGCTTGTATAAACACTGTAAAGATTTAAAAAAAAGCTCGAGGGAAGAAAAATAATGAATAAAAATATGTTAATTAAAATTTTGTATATTTGACAAGCCGCTTTTATTCTCTTAAATTAAGAAAGAGACAAAATTATTTCCAGTTGAGTTATGACCTAGCTGCTCACAGCACCCGTATTGGGTGCATCAGTTTTTATCCATGAGTACCGTGAGCTACAATCTAATGTCGAATCCTAACGACGGACTTCAACAGTTTGTTCATGACAATCAGTTACTCTCGGAGTTTATGCCGAAAGATTGCTAAAAGGAGGTGGCCGAAAGAAATATCGTCGCAAGAAATAAAGAACGCTGTAACTGACAAAACATTTAATGTTCACCAGAGCCAAAAAAAACTGTATGAAAGTAGAAAGAAGACGCTGGTACTTTTCAAAACGCAGACAGCGTAAGTGAATTTCTTCTCATTATAGAAATTTGGCACCGGGACCAATCGACACGTATTTTTTTTTTTTCTTTCTGATAAAAATGATGCAAAAAAAGTATTTTAGATTTTTTGTCAGTTACAGCGTTCTTTAATTCTTGCGACGATATGTTTCTTACATTTCTTTTTTTCACGATGTCAAGGTTTAATACCTGAGCTCTCGTCTAGCATGCCAACACACTACCTACTACAGCGGCTTTGTTCGTTTGACAATATTAATTGCAAATACTTTTCAAAAAAAAATATTTTTCTTCTAATTTCGACCAACAGTTTGTGCAAGTAATTTGTACAAACATGTTAACTTTTGCGAAATCCCCGCCTTGATTTCTCTGCACATTTAAAAATTAATGATTGGTTGCCTACAGCGTATACTTTATTTTAATAAAAAATTACGAATTTAACACTCATACGCTGCGGTATACAAAGTTTAGAAAAATTCTTCATTTTCTTTAAATTTGTTTATAAATAATAAATAACTGAACAGTAAAATAAAAAAAGATTTAAAGAAATTAAGAAAAGTGCTCAAAGTTATTGTGTTTAAACACGGTTTTTAAGGGATTCATAGAAAAATTTTCTTTGCTTTTTTCAAAATTTTGCAACAACAAAAAAAATTAAAATAAAGTTTCAAATTACGAACGAAAAGGTTTAAACGAAAATTTTAAAAATTATTTATTATGTTTTCGTTAAAACTGACATAGTGTCTATAAATGTGTGATTTTGCTAAGAACACCTGCTCCTATAAAAATGAATATGAAATATAGAACAAAAAAATTAAAAAAATAAAATAAAACTTGAAAAAGAATTGAATTTTATTGGTTTATGTGAAAGATGGAAAAAAAGCAATTTAAATCTTTTGAACCAGATTTTCAATTTTTAAGTCCGTCTTTAACATGTTTTCATACAAGTTTGTGTGCACATTGTGCACATGTGAACACCAGCTCAGCCACAGTCAACAGACTGGCCATGTGTCTGGTCTGGTCTGGTCTGAGGAGTGGACTTTTTGGCTTTAAACATAAATACAACAATGATTTATTGGCGTCATATTTTCTTATTTCATTTTTGTATATTTTTTTTTCTTTTTTGCTTTACAAAACCCCAGCAAAGAAAAAAAAATGAATGAGAAACATTAGCTAACGTTAACACGAAAAACAAGTAGGATATTGCAAAAGTTTTTTATTAAATGTAGCAAAAGTCGAATATTTTAAGCCTTAAAGATATAAGTTTGACATATTTTTCACGAGACCAACACTCAGGGAATGACCCCTTCTCATTCAGTGTATTATACTAGTGTTAGGAAAATATATTTTGAACATTTGGTTGAAACCTATTCAACTCGTAACTGATAGAAATAACTTTCGGGTAAAGGTTATTTCATAAACGAACCGTGCGGCTCTATAATGCATAGTGCGAATCATTGAGAAATCAACTACAAAAGGATGCACTATGTGAGAGTGACGAGTTGTACGTAAAAACATGCGATTATTCGGAACTTTTTTGTGTTTAACTTCTTGCTTTTTAAAGCTTTTCTTTATAAATCATCGTGTTCTTCATTGCATTAAAATACTCGTGTGGCGGAGTACTACTAGATGACGAAAGGGATAACTTACAACTCTTAACATATTTCTATAGTTTTTCTTTTATGTTAAGAAACTGGAAGGGGAGGAGTGTAAATCCCAATAAGACGGTTTCAACATTAAACGCCTTAATAAGAATAAAACTAAATTTTCTTAAATGAATTCAGATTATTCCTGCAATGATTTCTCAATTAAAGAAGAAAATTACATCCGTGAAGATATTACATTGTATACCAGCTGAACTTAACCCGATTTCGACTTTAGATGTGGTACGATTCATCAGAGTTATTTGTGGTGTGCACATATTCATGGCCATCATCGACTTTTCTAACTCAAACCTTTCTATATTGGAGTTATATTTTTATATCTGTTTTTCTGTTATATTTTACTTTTTCTCTGCATCTCGTCCACAGACCCAGCCGTGGTAATTAGTAGGCGTCACTTGAGACTTCCACAAATACCGTCTTTTTGTACTTTTAATAGAAAGTAGTACTGATCCAATTAAGACGTTTAACGACTAAACACAAGTATTTCTTTTTCTTCTGTTCCATCCTTCACTAAAAATTTTACCTAAAATGTATTCTTTTGAAATCATCAAATCAGTATCGACCGTTATATGAACATCAACACAATTCAATCTCTATATGTTTATATCTCGGAAGTTCAGTGGGTAGTGTGCTAGACAGCTAGTGCGAGGGTTGCTGATTCGATTCCTACTAAGTTCTCTGTACTACATCAAGCACATCAAATCGCTCGTAGTTAGAATTTACAAGTGTACCTCGTGTAATATTTTGGTTAAATTCCGAGACTGAAGCATTTTGTGTAGGCATGTTATTATTATTATCTGGTTTAGACCCAGCACAAATGCAAGACACTGCGACCTATAAGATATATTGTGTCCCTTTGAGTCTACTGTTTGTTTAACAGACCAACTGCCTTCCTTACGCACACCAGCAGGTCCGAAACTTTAGTGGTGGATATATCCGTCAGTGAGACCATATGTCTCCCTAAATACATCCATCTAAATCTATCAAGAGCCACACATTCACACAATATGTGCTCTGCCGTCTCTGATGCTTGTGAGCATAGTCTACAAACATCTACATTTGTGATCGCCATTCTCATCAAATGCGCTCTCACACTACAGTGACCCGTAAGAAAATCCGTTAGGATTTTCAGGTCTGGCCTTCTATACTTTAGAACATCAGACTCACCACCAAATCGCGGACGAATCACAGCCTTGGCGTGCCTAAGACCCGACTGGGCATTCCAATGTTCCAAACATTTGCCAGTTTCTCATTCACTAATTTGACTGAGAATAGTAGACAGCGGTGCTGCACAGCAGGGCTCCGGACCAATATAAGGCGTCGCAGAGGCATGTACTAAAACTGAAATCGGGTTGTAGTAGTACCCTGTTATACTGAAATAAATAAATTCTCTATAAAAACAAGCCTAGAAATCATAGATTCTTAAATTTTTCACTCTTTTTTAACTTCAAATGCCTCTTTAAGGTTTTATAAGTCTTAACAAGCATTGTCTGTCAATTAAAAACAATACAACAACAATAAAAAACGAAACAAAACTGCTGCACTTTGTTATCGGTAGCATGTGTTTATGCATGATGTTGTACCCGTACGTAAAGCCAAGCCTCACTACTAACAATAACTGTCAGTCATACAGTCACACAATCAATGTGGCAGCTAGACAGTCTTCACAGGTAATACCACTCATTGTACTGAGTACTACCTTCTTACAATGGTTTAAAACCCTAAAGCTTAAAAATAAAAATAAAGAAAAAAAAAGTTGGCATTGAAGTTAAAAATAAAGAAAAAAAAAACAGTTTCTCACTCAACATAAAAGCGGAAATCTGTGTCTTTGCACTCTATATTATGAAAAAAAAACAGTATTTGTTGCAGTTGCAGTTGCATTGGCAGTTGTGGCGGCAATGATTGTTTAAAAAACAACTGCATTTAAAACAATAAAAACAAGACAAGTTTATTTCATCATCATCATCATCATCAGCTATACAAACATCATTATTATCATTATCATCATCATTATAAACAGTATTGTTGTGATGTCTTAATGTAGTTATTGCTGTTGCTGTTGCTGTAGCACTAACAAGTTGCATTTTAAAGAGGGTAGTCGTCAATTCGTTTCGTTTTTTTTTCCACTTCTTTGGATTTACAGTGTAATGAAACTGAAGTTGGTGCAATATTTTTGTTGCTTTAATGTTGTTGTTACCAACTCCATTCGGTGTTTCGTATTTAAAAAACAAACCAGTTCTCTTCAAAAAAAAAAAAAAAACAGTTTTTCGAGTTTATTTCCAACTTGAATTATAAACTTTTTTGCATGAAGCAACAACAACAGTCTTTGAATCATTGCTGGCCACAAGTTGGTGGTTTCCCATATGATTTGTTTTCATATAAAAACTTTATTTGTCCAATTTAAACTTTTTTTTTTTAAGAGTTGTTTTTTAGTTTATATAATTATTCGCAATTTTTTTCTTTTTAACTCGAACAAATGAATTTTCTGTATGAAATTATTAAAAACAAAATTAAGGCAAAATTCATTTAAATAATTACTCAAAGCTACAAACACTACTCACTCTTTTCACTAACAAATAAATTATTTTCCTAGGCCAGGGCTCATGGCTTGAAAAGTTAACCCATTCAGCCAAGGAAAAGTATCTGAAATGTTAAAATTCCTTATTTAGAAAAAAATCCAATATATGAATGCGATTTATATAAAAAAAAGGGTGAGTTAAATAGTTTATGCTGTGCATGAATTTGTACAGAACACAAGGAACTCTGATAAGTCTTCCTTAGCTGAACAATTCCTTCACGGATATCATGGTCACCTTTGATTAAGAAATCATTGCAAAAACAATACGAATTTATAATAGAATTAAGTTTCTCATCTAAATAACGCTTACAAACCTTTATGCAGGCTTAACGAACAACTCCAAACATATTTGAAATATTGCCCTAAAGTTTTGTAGAACGGTGTAATTGCATAATTATTTAATTGATTTTAAAACAAGAGTAGGGGTGGGTCTATATGTCCTTGATTTTTAAAATTTCTGCCTCTTAACTGTAAAGAAAATACTGCTTCTCGCAACAGGCATCTTTTCTTTTAGCTGTGCCAGTTAAGAGTCTGGGGAATTTTCAAAAGATACTGATATCGGCACCATGACCTTTCGTAAGTTCGAATGGTTTTAATGTTGAAAAAAATTTCCTCGATTGGCAATTTTCTAATTTTTTTTTTAATTCTTAACAAGAATTTTTAATTTTCCATTTGAGTTGAAATTTTAAAAATTATAAGAAGGCCTGATTTAAATTTAGAAATAGAAAATATTTTTTTAGAATTTTTTTTTTTCGTCTCTGTAACGTTATTTTAATTTTATTAAAGACCAACAACAACAGCAACAACAAAACTTGATGAAAATTTTAATGTGCCAGAAATAAATTTTCGAAAGAAAAATTAAAATGAAAATGAAAAATGTTTCTATTTCATTGAAATTTCCCTGGCAAAAGTTTATAATGAAAAACGAGCCAACAACGCAAAGACGAAAAATTCTTTAAATAAAACAAAGATATTAATGAACGTGTTAAGTGTTTGAAACTATTTGAGGTTTAAATTTGTAATATTGCGTAAAATAAAATTTTATTTTTTTAACAACTAATGATCGGTGTTGCCATTAATCGGTGTTTTATTTACAAAAGTCATATCGAAACTGTAGGCACAATGTTACAGTGTGTTATCAATTGACAGCTACAAAATTGAAAATCAGCTGTAATACAGTCACTACCACATAACAGGAAAACCATCGCTTATTTTATTTCAAGAAGTGGCAAAATAGTTCTTTCCTGCAGAATAAAGTGTGTTTCAAAGTAAAAATTTGTGCCACACATACATACTTATCAGGACGAAAGCATCTAAAGTACCCGGTGGCGAATTCAAAGAGACATGGTCATTTACAAATTTTCATGGACGAATCATCGTCACACAATCAGTATCAAGTTGCATTTTACATCAAATTGTCAATATGAACATTATGCATGACACTTATGCATGAAAATTTCATTAAAGTGACACTTTACCTAAGAATGTCCAAACTTGGCGACATTGTCTGTTATGAGTCGTTTTTAAGCTGAACCCTAAAGGATTTTGTCTGCTATAGGTCTCCATTGATGAATTATGCAGAAATAACGGAATAGTTTTACTTTTTTTTTTGTTTTTATAAGTTTTAATACTAATTTTATTTTTTAGTCTCTCTGTTTCTTTGTTTTGTTGACTTTGACGCAGCTAAGGAGAAAAATTCAAAAATTAAATTTGTAGTTTTTCAAAAATTATAGTTTAAAAATAAGAGGTTCATTGGTGAACCAAAGTTGTTTTTTTCGATACTGTCTCTACATTACTGGCACATTATGTAAAAATTCACTATGACTCTCGTTGATAATGTCTGTCAGAATCACCAATACTCGGACTTCTACGAGACAATATCAACTATAGTCATATATGACGTTTTGGACAAATGCTTTAAAAATTCATGTATGACCCCAAATAAAATTCAGCATCTGTCATCGATGATTTAGCATTGTCAGCGTTTGTCACGATGATTCAGTGAGATTTTCGCCACCGGGTAAGTTCTTTCATACATACATACATACATACATACATACATACATACATACATACATACATACATACATACATACATACATACATACATACATACATACATACATACATACATACATACATACATACATACATACATACATACATACATACATACATACATACATACATACATACATACATACATACATACATACATACATACATACATACATACATAATTAGTCATTACAACTCTTTTTCAGACGTATGTGCTAGCTTCTTACAGTACCCATATTGTGTGCGTCAATTTTGATCCATGAGTTCCATCGGGACCTACAGTTCAACGTCGACTCCAAACATCATACATGAGAAGCTTGTTATAGCATACTTAGTTTGTTATCCTTACTATTTATTATTTATTACAGTAAAAGCTTGACTCATAAGTATAAAATCTATTAATTAATGCAAAATTAGAAATGGAAAACGAGAACTATGTTTCATTTATTTTCATTCATCAAATTAAGTTCAATAATTGATGAAGCATTGACACACGTTTAAAATTGTGCTCAATTGTTGATGAAATTTATTTTGATGTCAGACAAAATAACATGAATAATTTTGTGTAGATTTAATTGTAATGACAAGACTGTGCGCTTTATTTGATATTTTTATTTTATTTATTTTTAAAAAATTTATTTAAAAGAATTTTTTTTTTTTAATTTCTTTGAGTGTCAAAGTCATTGTATGTGGGTGTGGGCAATACAAGAAAATATTTAAAATATCTTTTTCTGTGAAATAAAATGTTGTTTGTTATGCATATGACTAATATTTTAAATATTTGTTAGATTCAAAATATTTTTCAATTCCTACTATTACTTCTCTCTCTCTCCCGCTCTCCCTATAACACGCTAATAAATAAAATATCTATTTGATTAATCAAATAAATTTTACCACACTTTTAGCGACTCACACTTGATGCTAAAATGGTTTCTTCCAAATATTAATTCATTAATTACATGGAAAATAAATATTAAATATTTGATTGCAATTAAATACTCAATTAATTCTTATTATGTATCTATAGGTACCCCGGGACCTACAGTTTAGCGTCGAATGCGAACGGCAGACTCGAAAAGCTTGTTCATGACAATCAGTTACTCTCAGAGCTTTTGCCAGAAGTCTGTAAATATTTCTTTCTTTCAAGATTGCAGAGCTGGAGTTTGAACCCAGAGCTCTCGTCTTAATATGCCAACACACTGCATACAATCAAGTTGTCCCTGGAGAATTTAATACAAGACTTAAATCTCCTTTGATAATAGTTACCAAGTAGAAGTTTGGAAAGTCTAAGACCTGTTTGGCCCAAGAAGAGTATCTGCCTCTCCTTTTCCTCTCTCTTTCACTCTCTCTTTCTCTCTCCTTCAATATGCCCTTCCAAACTCTCCTTCCCATTTCACAAAAGAGTTCTGGCAAGGTGCAAGAAATACTTCACTATATCTGACTTTCGTAATATTTACAAAACCTAAGATGGAATACCACTCCCATGTATAGGCCGATGCTTCAAAGTCTACTTTGGGGCTTCTTCAATTCGTATAGAAAAGCGCGAAGGTGCTTATCAATGGTGGTAGGGTATCCAACTCTATTGGTTCATTGGAGCATGGGCGCTATGTGGAAGGAAGAAGGTGCTCTAACGAAATAAAACAAATTTTTTAAATATTAATCCACTAATTAAGAATGCCTAAAAATATGCTCATTTAAAAGTATATTTTTCTTTTACAAACAATAGTACACCTAACCTTGTGTTTACAGCGTAGATACATTTTAGAAAACTCCGTGTAAAATTGCGCAAAAAATCCAATAAATAGATAATGATTTTCTAGCAAAAAATTAAATAACGAATTTGAAGTTTAATATACATATGCACGCCAAGTTCAAGAATAAATTAAATTCAAAAGTGCAAAGACAAGTTTATTTATTACTTCAACTGTGTTAATTCAAAATCGTGCAAAAGAAAAACGTGTTAAAACAGGTTATGGTGTGCGAAGTGATGAAAAATAAAATAACAATTTTTTAAGGCTTTCCTGAGTAGCAATTACCTTTTAAGAATTTTTTTTATATAATTTGTACTGTGCTACCTTTAGGTAAATAGATAAAGAACGCCTCAAAATATGCAAGTTTTTTACTACACTTTTTTTTAACAATAATAAAAGGCAAATAAAATATAACAATTATTAACTGTTCTCAGCAGCATTAGAGTGAAAAAATATATTTTCAAATAATTTGTTAACATTTCTTTTTTTTATTTTCTTTTTCATTCTAGAAACCACAGTTAATTCCCGCAAATCAGCTTTGGAAAATGCTCGTGAAAAACTAAGAGGTATGTATGTATGTTCTTCATATTCTAAAAATATTTGATTACCACTGGACACTTATTGTCTGCATTTACCCGAACAAAAAATTCTCTGTACAATTTCCATGAGTTTTTCCTTAAACAAAATATTAATGCTACCTGTGTTTGCTAATATTTGTCTTGTCTAGTAATTGATTAAATTCGTAGAAATATGTGTGTATTCAATAGTTCATTTTTACCTGTTCCACGAATTACTTACTTAGTTGCACTAAAATAAGTCATTAATGTCTGCGTTGCTCAGCCAGTGTCAAGTGTGTTAAATGAGATTTTTGTGTAAAACCATTATAATGAGACAAAACGGCGTCAGTGGTATTTAAAACGGTTTAAGTCAAGGAAAATAGAATTTAAAAGAGATTATAAACTGTTTGAAGTATTTGATCCTGTATTTCTAAGTAACTACTGGTAATGAGTGACATATTTAAAAAAAAAATGTTTAGTTTGGATTTTTCATTTCAAATTTCAAATCCTTGTTTAAAAACAAATTTATTACAAAATAAGTTCAGAGCACATTGTATGATTTATTGGTGTATTAATAAAAGAGAAACAAGTAAGACAAAAAATCTTATTTACAGTGTCGGTCAAAATGAGTAGCACTTACATAGCGTATATATTTTAATTAACAAAATTTATACGTTAATCTGCTAAATGCCTCTTGCAATCTTAAACTTTCATAAAAAATTTTCCGACTTTAAAAGGTTTCAAAGGCATTTAGAAGATTAAACGAATACCCCAATAATATTTAATGTTTTTTTCTAGCAATCATTTGGTTTTACATGTTTATTCCCTTATAAAAGTTTAATACAAAAACTATTACCCAGAATTATTTCACGATAAATTAAGGAAGCAAAGACTTAAAACAAACAACACGCTACAAAGTTCTAAGCGTCAAAATAATGTAACACAAGTAACATAAACCGTGTAAGGAATGAAAAAAAATTATTCTGTATGATGTTGCATCTTCTTTATTATTCATAACATCCCCAAGCCGTCTAGCGCCTAATGTACTCAATGCTGATTATTATCGTTTGTAGCATATTTTAAGGCTTTATTAAATTTTTCTTTCTCCCATACAAAGACTAGTACGCTATACGAGTTTATATAGCTGCAACATTGGCTAACAATTTTGCCATTTTGGGTTCTATAAAGTGGTTTTATAATAATCGTTCATGTCCGTCTCAAAATGTCGCAAATTTGTGTTGTTTGCCGGTAATGCAATTTATTCTCTATTTAGACCGGTAGTGGCTGATATCAGCAAATTAAACTCACACGTATACTTACGCTCTTTTGTTTGATCGTCAATCAACCAATAGGAAATCAGCATGTTGAGTGGGAGAGACAAACTACACTTGCAGAACTTCTGTGTCTTACATTTCATCGCTCTCACCAATACTACTACCTTGGGCATCAATGATTTAGACCCAAGTATTCTTCTTTTTTTCTTCCAAACTATTCAGCCAGATTGCAGCCTTTATCTGATCTCTATATTACAAATACAAATTGTATTACAAGGCTAGTTTTAGCCCGACATAGTGACGGCGATATAAACGGCAAACGGCATTGTATAGGGTGGGCTAATTTGAGGTTAGGAAGTAAATTGCCTTCAAAACACATTAAGTTTTTAACGAATTCAGTTCTATTAACACCAGAGAAATAAAGTAGAAATATGGGACTTAATAGTGGAACGTTATGTCTGGCAAATGTCTACCTCCAAGGCGTCGACAGACGTTCGCTCTTTTCACAAAATTTTGAACCACATTTTGCAACAAATTTCATGTTACAGAGCGTCAGTTGTTTGTAGTTTGCTCACATAAACCCAACATTCAAATGAACCCAGAGAAAATAATCCAGCATAGTTAAATCACAAGAACGAGGTGGGCAATTGCCATCGCCAAATCGCAACCGAGAAATTTCTGACGTAATACGTGTAACTGAATGGTTTGATTGGCTGTGTGGTTTATGGCGCAGTCCTGCTGGCTTGTCGGGGCAAGAAATTTATAATGATATGGTGAATGTGTTTGGTGACTATAAATCTATTCAAATGAAAACTCTGTTTTGATGCAGTATGGAACCATTACTCTTCACCAGAGGCAAAAGAACAATCCAAACAATGGAATAAAGCCAGTAAAAGTGCATCAAAAAAGGCTGAAACAAAGCCATTTTATACAACGGCTATCTTTAAAAAGTAAAACAATAGCGGTAATCACTCTTCGTTGCAAACACCCTAGCAATTCTTGCAAATGTAGCAAACCATGTACAACAACAGCAAAATGTAGACGATTGCAATGAAGAATGATTATAGCTAATAAATTTGTAATATTATTGGAACCTTTTGTATAATTTGAATTCGAAAATTCGAGAAAATCGATCTGGTGTACAACATGCGCACATAATTGGCCATTACAACCCTGTGTCAGGGTTCCAACTTTTTGCAGCACTCATGTTGTGTGTATTAATTTTTATCCATGAGTACAGGGACCTACAGTTTAAAGTCGACTCCGAACGACAGATTTGAGAGACTTTTTCATGGCAATCAATTACTCCCAGAGCTTTTGCCAGAAGAGGTAGTCACCGAAAGAAAGATATTTTTCATATTTCTTTTTTTCAAGATGTCAGAGCTGAGATTTGAACCCGGCGCTATCGTCTTAGTAAGCCAACACACTAACCACTAGATCACGGCGACTACAAACATCTCTGGTTTACAACACAAAAAATAATTTTTCGTAAAGACAACGTACCATCCCACAAAAGTGTTTTTAAAACGGCAAAATTTAACGAATTGAAATGCGAATTCCTGAACATTCACCTTATTTTCATCATTTAGCTTCACCACACTTCTATATGTTCCCAAGTCTACGAAAAATTTTTGCCAGCAAACGCTTAAGTTCGAATAAAGATGTAATGGCAGCTTTAGGAACCTTCAGAAAGATTTTTTTAATTAAGGGATTGAATTGTTAGAAAAGTGTTGGGACTAAATGTATAGAAGCTTATATTATATTTAAAAATAAAATAATTTTAACAATTCAGATTTTATTTTTCATTGTCAAACTAAAAACATTTCAAATTGCCCTCGTATGTCATTAAAATGGAATTATTTTAATACGAAATTATTTATTGATATAATTCGTTCAATGTTTTTGCTAAAGAAGTCTACAAACAGTTGATACTCGTATTAACGGTCAACAAATTGTTAGTTAAACTGTAAAATACAAAATAATTACTTGGATGCACAAAATATAATAAAAAAATCAATAACTTTTAAAAATAAAAACTAAAACCTTTTCAAAAAAAGGTGCAAAGGTCTTTGTGTCACACCATAAACATTATCTACGTAGTACGTATGTACATATATAAAAGATAACGCAATTAAGGCATTCATTATTATTTGTGGGGCTGAACAGGGTGATGGTTCAATTCTGTTCACGACAGTTATTTCAAATACGACATACTTAGTAAATAACCACCTACATAGTAACTATCATAACTGAATGGTGACAAGGTGTCTGTTAAAATTGTCAATTATTTTAATTCATTTCCTCCTCTATTACTCTAAATTAAACGATAAAAAAATAGTTCCCGTTTTTTTTATCGATTTTTTATGTCTATATATATTGGAATGCTTAACACTAAATTTATTATGGGCCACATTTGTTTTAACGACAAAGTTAAGAATTTTTTGTTGGTCAAAAATGCAAAACAATTAATTTCGGGATTGGAGATTTTCAAAAATATTTGTGGAATTTTTTTTTTAGGATTTTTTGTACGTAAAAGATTAGAAAAATATGAATTTTTATTAAATAGTTTAATACAACCTTTTATAGCATAAAAATTAGAAGCTTCGTCATCGATCATTTAAAGACAACATGTCGATGAGTGTTCATTAGGGCCCGAATCTTCTAATCCGTCACGTAGAAATATGTTTTTTGGATAACGTTATAAAAAAATGAATGTACGGTTTATCATAAAATTCGGTGTTATGGAATACGTTATCATGTAACTGAATGTGGTGGAGTAGAATTCAGATCGAGTGTGTATCAGTGGGTCAAGACTTTTAGGGGTTCTTAGGATCGTACATTGGAGAAACATTTCGGAAATTCACCAGGCTAAACTGTTGATAGAGCTTTTGTCGTATGGAGAAGAGCTCAATAGTCGCTGTCCTATCGGCACACTACTACCTGAGATATCATTTCAATAGTTTAAGTCTTGTGGAGGAGACTGAGAGCAGCCTCTGGAAGAGACCACAGCTGTGTGGGAATGACTACAACTAGGTTACAGATGTTTCACTGGTCTTTCGGAGAGCAGAGAAGTTTTTATTAGATCATGGCCATTGGTCTGCTTACCACTATAGTTATCTTGGCAGTGTCTGCAATAGGTTTAGTACTGTTGATTGAGTAAAATTGATCATATGGTTCATCAAAAATATCCTTTCGGTACCAGTGTCGCTCTTTGGGTATATTACATACATACATACATAATTGGCCATTATAAACCTGTGTCAGGGTTACGGCATTCTCGCAGCACTTATGTTGTGTGTGTTAATTTGTATTTATGAATACTGGGACCTACAGTTTAAAGTCGACTCCGAACGACAGATTTGAGAAGCTTTTTTATTTTGTCAAAGGACTGTAGTCGCCGAGAAATATAATTTTTTTATATTTCTTTTTTTAAGATGTCAGAGCTCAGATTTGAACCCGCCGCGGGTTTAAAAAAACCCGTTTGGGTTTAAAAAATTGTGTAATTGAATAAAAAATTTAATTTGAGATATTTAACCCATTTAAATTAACAGATTTGATAAAGTAAACATGTTAAGTAGTATGTGATGACAACAAAACGTTTCGCAAACGTTACCACAAAGTCATAAACTTTAAAAAAAAATTTTAATCGTATTGTACATGAGCAAAACCAAAACAAATACTTTTTAAATGAGAAAGAGCGCAAACAAAAAAAAATTGGCTTTTTGCTCTTGTGCTTGCTTTTTTATTCTGTTAAACTCGCATAATTTGCTCTTTTTTCTCTTCTTCTTTTCTTTTTCTTCTCATTAATTTTTTGTTGTACCTACGCACATTTGAGTTAGTGTATTTGTGGTGCTCAAAACAAAAACAATATACAGAACTAAATGGGACAATCGCTCTCACTGTTTTGTTTTGTTTTGTTTTAGTTTTACTCATTGTAAAGAACAAAGCAAAATGAGATCAAGCGTGTCGTTTTGTTTATTTTCCTACTCTGTTTTAAATTTCTAGCAATAATATTATGGTTACAAATTCTGCTTCCTGATATTTTTTTAAAGCTCCTTACAAATGACGGAGACAAGTTGCTGTCAATTTGATTATTTAAAGGCCAGTGTTATACCTTCACCCTCAAATGATCAACAGCACTTGCCCAACCTGTCGCTGCATCTTGACTCTTAGCTGATGAGCATCTTCGAATTAATTCACGGTAGCTGTTATCTTACCAGTAGATGGCGCTTTTTCTCCTGAGCATACATTTTTAGATGGAATGTCTAGGGGCGTTATAGATGGACTTCTTGGAGGGGAAAACCTCTTTTTTTTCTTAATTAAAATCGAGAAAACCGCTTTTTTAGCTTTTACTCAAACTCCTTTTAAGCTCCAGCTCTAAAAAAACATATCTCTTATGTATGTATTCAGTTCAAAATATCTCTAATCAATATATAAAATTTATCTGTTTTTGCTATCACACAAAAACTACACAAAAATAATTCGTGGCATTTAAAAACAATAAAAAAGAAAATCACACTTTTAGATTTGGCATTGAAATGCAAATGAATAAAATAAATAGAAAATAAAATATTTCAATTTTTTTTAGAAAATTAAACATCAAATGGTTGTTAAAAGTCAAATAAAAATATATATTTTTTTTGCATAAAATGACGAAATTTTGTTAATTTTGTTTTTTTTGTTAAATTGTTTGCAATTCAATGCATAATATGTACGTACTCGTATTTAAAATGACGTGACTATTTGTACACGAGTATTTAAAATAAATTGGCAATTTTGGTTTCTATTTGAAAAATAAAAATAAACATAAAAAAATGTTGTTTCAATATGTATTTAAATAATAATTTATGATCACAGAGTCATTTTTTTTTTCTTCTAAGATAAGCTTTTGCAGCAAAAAATATCGCCTGATATTTATTAAAACAGAAATAAAAAAGTTATTAGGTGGTCATGCAGTTGTATTTCATTTAATCAAATTTGCGTTATTAAAATAAGGTGTTTTCTTAAGACCAATAGAGGTTTTAGTACTCGTAATAAGAAAAACACAGAGAAATATAATTTTTTTTTAATCGTAGGTTGCGATAATCAATATACATATGTAAAGATATTATATAAATGTATATGTACACAGAGAGAAAATAGCGTAATAAGATTGTTAACCAATGGTATCAAATTAAGAACGAATTGTGAACAATATTTCGTTAACTTTAGGCATCAAATCAAGCTTAATGCTTTATCAAAATAAGAACAAACGGCACAAAAATGCATGGTTTCACTTTTATTAATACTTTGCTGTGCTTGTACTGTTTTTATTTTAATTTGATCAGTCTACATACAAGTTTTTGCTGAGTGTACAAGAACAAACATGTGTACTACATACTTTTACCTATAGGGAGCATATGCACTAACAGCAGGAGTTGAGAAATAATATCCCTAAAAAGTAGTGTTATTTTAATTGTTTATTAAATAACAATAAAAAAAATGTTTGAGGGTATGTAAACTTTTGTAAGACTGTCTAATTAGCAACACTTTAGACAATACCAGTAATAATCCCTAAAAGAATTACTTATTGGCAATTAGTAGAAAGAAAAATAAAAAGAAAAAAACAGATTTAAAAGCAAAACAAACAATTTTTAAATCATTTTTTTTTGCTATTTTTATTGGGCATTTTGTATATTTAAAACTAATTGATAGATACACTGTTCGTTCGTGTGTGTGTTTATATGTGGTGCTCCAAAACCAAAACAAACAAAAAAAAAAAACAAAAATAAATGGCAAAAGGAGGAAACACAAAAACACGAAATACGTCAGGCTTGCTTTCATTAAACTACAACAACAACAATAAAGAGTTTCTTTAGTTTATTTGAAATTCCGTTTAACGGTACAAATATGAGTAGTTTTGCTGTTCGTCGTTGTTGTTCTTCTAATTGTTTGAGTGTGTGTGTGTAAGTGTGTTTTATTAGTTTATAAGGTTTTATTTTTGTTGTTGCCAATGTTTATTTCTTCTTTTTTTAATTTATTTTTAGAAATACCTACTTTTTTATTTGTTTTTGTGCTATTTCGTGTTCATATGTTGTATCCACCATAAGTATTTATTTTCATTTAAACTGACTGTTGATTTTTGTTTTTTTTTGTTCTTTTTTGTCATTTAACGAGAGCGCCATTTTTATACGTGTTTGTAGTTGTTTTTGTTTTTGCTATTTTTATTGTTCTTATTGCTTCTATTTAACGCTAATGATTGGAATGTGTTATTTAGAATTTCATCTGTTTCAAATTTATTTATTTATAGTTGTTTTATATATACATATGTATGTACACATGTATGTGTTTGTGTAGTTGTTGCTGTTTCTTTTTTAACGCCTCAACCCACTTGAATTGATTGAGCCAATAAAGAATTTAAACACACACACACACACATCTTAACATTTTGTATTCATTCGTATTATCGACTATTTCAAAATGTTTTAGTGTGCGTTGGACAGAAGTATTTTAAATTTGCAATTGTTGAGTATTTTTAATTTCTTGCATTAATTTAGGTGTTGGTTGCTACAGTAATAAAATGATTTAATTTTTTTATTTAAATTTAAATTTAAAAATTAAATTAAATTACACAGATGGTTTAATAAAAAATAAGTGCTTTTAATATTATGACATTAGGCCCTAAGAAGTGTAAACTTCTGGAATTATCTACTAATAATTCGCTTGACAAGCCACTTTACAATTAAAATTCTTACATAATTTAGGCAAAAGAAATGTTAGTTTTGTAGCGAACCGTTGCATATACAGTATTCCACGTATAATTGCCTCAACAAAAATTTCAATATTTTTAGGCAAATATGCGTGGAAGTCATTTAAACGAATACTGTGAATTGCCTCTTTGAGGTAATTAAATGTTAATTAACGTTTATTTGCCTGTATACACTGCCGTAAATACATGTCGAAAGTAAGTAATTTAATACTTATACATAAACTTGGTAGATTTTAATTGCAAGGTTGTATTAAAAAAGTAGTTTTAAAGTAAACTTAACGAACATTTTGAGCCTATGTAAACATAGTTGAGTTAAGCTGCAGTTTTTAGAAAATAATTATTTTGGGTAATTAACCAGGAGAATTTTAAATGAAATTTCTCTTTGGGGAAAACATATTTCAGGTAATTAGGCGAATAACGCAATAAAGAGAAAGCTAATTAACCGTGGAATTTTATTAGAAAATGATAAGAAAAAATATGGGGATTTAGAAAATGAAGTAAATAAGCGTGAAAGGCAATTATCCGGGGAATACTGTATTAATGTTTATTCCAGCCGCTTGTCAAGCCAATTTACAAAAAACACTCGTTGTACAAGCGATTTTCACATTTTACTTTTAAATTTAAACAATTAATTATGTACGTATAGTCAACTGTGTTTTTTAAACCCCACAGAACTTAAGAAGGAATTAACTACCAAACAATTTTATGATCAGTATGCATACATACATACATACATAACTGGCCATTACAACCCAGTTTTCAGATTTACGGCCTAATTTCTCACAGCAACCAAATTTTATTTATGAGTACCGGAACCAACACGTTAATATCGACTCCGAACGACAAACTTGAGAATTTTGTTTATGGCAATCAGTTACTGTCAGAGCTTTTGCCAAAAGTCTGCTAAAAGGTGGTTCAACGAAAGAAATATTTTGTCATATCTTTTTCTTTCAAGATGTCAATTATTTTTAGTTTCAAAATATAGAGAATATTGATCCTGGCGGAACATGGTTTCAACAATCTTATTGATGTCAGTACACAATATGTGTTAGCGTTCAAGGTTTACTCCTTAATGTTCCACATTTTCGATGTTTTTCATGATATACTGTCCGCAAAACACAAGCAAACTGAGCTAATAATAACCGTTATTTTGTATTCCCAAACTCTTTTTCAAATGTTAAGTCCGAGTATTGACTTTTTAATAAGAAACAGTTTTTGAATTATAAATTTAGTAACCGAAGTTTAGTTTTAAGTTAAGTATCCTTACTTTGGGTAAATAAAATATAAGGGAGCCCCGTATAATTCTAAAAAGAGTCATCATACAAAACTCTACACTCTCTCCGCAAAACCACACTTTTAAAAAAGATGTCAAACAATCAATACCAGAGTACATGTGTACGTTTAGATTCTAAAGAAAAACAATCACAGCACAATCACGAATTAAATGAATTAAAATAAACTCTCAATATAAAAGCAATAAAGTGACAGACAGACAGACATAAATGCTAAATAAACAGTATTCAACTCAATTGAAAGTATGTGCACACATATGTACATACATATACTATGTATGGGTATGTGTTGTACATCGAAAGAAAAAGATCGGTGGCTGGCTAACTGACTGACTGACTGACTGGCTGTTATAATATGACATGCACTTACGTATACAAATGTATAGGCAGCAACGTAATAATAGTCTTTTGCCAGTTGTACGAGAAGTACTCGTACATCCATCCGTACCTACAAACTTACATACATACATACATGCATACATATGTGTTACATGTTCATGCATAAGAAACAATTCAGACTGTTTTTTTTTTTTGCTTTTTTTTTTGTTGTTTTATTTTGTTTTTAATTTTCTTTAGTGGCGACGTAAGTCTAAGCGATCTTGTATTATAAAACACAAAATTCTTTTTACGATTGTTTTTGTTGTTGCTATTACTCGTACAATAACAATAATAATAATAAATAGTCTTTTAAACATATTGTGCTATGCTCTACACACACATATGCAAGTATTTTTATACACTTATGAATGCAAAGAGAATGTGTTAAAATAATAAAAAACCAACAACAATTTAGTTATTGTACGACCGATAATAATAAGGTATGCATGAGTGTGTATATTTTATACTCGTCGTATGATGATGATAAAGTCGCCACAAAGGCGAGATTCCCTCAATTTTTTTTTTGTGTTTTGCGTTCATTCGTTTATGTTGTTTTTGTTTTTTCATTATAGACAAAATATGCCAGTATTTTTTGTTGTTTTGCTGTCAGTGTTGTTACTAGTTCGAGTTTTTATTTATATTTTTTTTTGTTTTTGATTTTTTTTTTGTTTTCTTATAAATCAAGTGCTTTTATTTAAACGTTTTTTTTATTTTTTATTGTTGTTGTTGTAGCTGTTGTGGTTGCTATTGTTGTTGAAATGGTTGAAATTGTGATCAGTGGTGATCATTTGCGGGCATTTCGTTAAATTAAAAATAAAACAGTTTGAAAACAAAAAAGAAAAAATAACAAGTCTATCTTGACGCCAAATTAATAGCAGGGTGGTTAAATAAAATGTAAAATGTGAAAAAAAAATTGTTTAAAAACGTTCTATGTAAATACATATGTATGTATTGTATAGAGTGGGTACATATATTTGAGGTTAGGAAGTAAATTGACTAATAAACAAAAAAATTTTTTTTTGAGAAATTCAGTTTTATTGATACCAATGGAAAGCAGAAATATGGGAATTAATAATGAAATATGGTATCTGACAAATGTCCACCTGTAGCACGCTCTTTGCACAAAATTTTGAACCACCTTTTACAGCAAAGCTTATCTCGTCAATGCAGCAGAGGGTTAGTTGTTTGCGGTTGGTTCACGTAAATCCGGTCTCTCAAATCGTCTCAGTGAAAATAATCCAGCGACGATATATCACAAGAATGATGTCGTTAATTGGCATCTCAAAATCCCGGCAAATTTCTCATGCAATATAACTGATTTATTTGGCCGGCTCAAGTTCACCGATGTCAACATTAGCCAATTGTGACCACAAGAAATCGGTTATAAAGAAAAAAATAGTTTATAAATTTGTCAAAAAGTGGGAATAGTACTTCTTATACAAAGTCTACATACATACATATTGTATGTATATTGAGAAGGGACTAAGCTAATATTTATCCCATATAATGAATATGTAGTCGCCATGGTCTAGTGGTTAGGATTACTAAAACGATAGCGCTGGGTTTAAATCTCATTTTCAAATTCTCAAATAAAAAAAAATATTTCTTTCGGCGACTACCTCTCAGCAGTCTTCTGGCAAAAGTTCTGGAAGTAATTGATTGCCATGAAAAAGCTTCTCAAATCTGTCGTTCGGTGACGACTTTAAACTGTAGGTCCCGGTACTCATGGATAAAAATTAACACGCACAACATGAGTGCTGCGAGAAGTTAGGCCATAACTCTGAAACAGGGTGGTAATGGCCAGTTATGAATGTACATATGTAATGAATATCTTATTTTAGAAATTTAAATTTCCTAATTGTATACCTATTAAGTAAATCATAAATGTTTGCACTGTACGTATAAAAATATATTTCCGCAGCATAAGGCTTAAACGTGTGGACCGCTTATAAACAAGGTGGGTATTGGGATCTATGTACATATTAATGTTTCGTTAAGAACCAAGTTCTCTCTTGTGTGCGATAACAAAGATCAAGTTGTTCCTGATTTTTTATATCTTGAGAACGGTTAAACCCGAAGTGTCTGAGTTTGGTCTGAATAACTGTGTGGTCAAAGCAAATGATCAGTGAGAAAGAGAGCAGAATTGAAGAAGTGGGCGTGGAATCTCCCATACAAATAAAATATTAATTATTTTTATATCTTGAAAACTGATAAAATTTATTCCTAATGTAGAAAATTTCGTACTTAATTTTGATTGGCAAAGCAGACACACGACGTATAAAAATATTTTATTAAATTTTATTCATTCATATCTTTTTATAAACCGACTTAATCGATCATTAACCCAACAAACATATTTAGTTTTTATTGTTTGCTATACAATTTTAAATATATATACACCTAGGTACATACATACACAAATATATACGTATATATTTATTTAATACATATGTTTAAAAAACAGCAACATACTTTTTTAAATGATACCCATTTAACTCATTTAAATTCGATACAATTTTTTATTTAGAAAAAAAATCTGTCTTGATTAAAACAAAAAATGAAAACGTCAGCTTAAGCAAAACGTAGTCACGAATTTAAAACAGGGCAACACTAAAGCTCAAAAAAAGAAAAGAAGAAACAATAACGAAGTAGGTACCTATAAGCGACTACAATAATATAAACAGGCCCAACATTTAAACACCGACAAAGTGACGACATTGTTGATATAAAAAATAAAACAGAACAACAACTGGCATATGATCGTGCACTACAATGATACAAACACTCATACAGCATCGATCACAAACAACCTTATACACCACCACCACCCTAACAGCTCAGTCAATAATCTCTTCGTTATAAAATCAAACACCGAACGAACTGTTGGCAAAGCGACTACTATTGATTATTACACGATGATCATACCAACAGAAACTGGCAACACAGCTTTAATGATTGTTTGTTTTGTTTTTTTTTTGTTTTTCTTTAATATAAAGCAATTGCTGTTGTTGGCTTGAATGAATCAATTTACAAAAAAAAAAAAAAACAAAGAAAACCAGTTTCAATTTCTATGTCCACCGCGTGTAGCTTGAGGGAACGAACAGCTATACAAACAACAGCAACATCATTTTTATTAACATTATAACCAAGCTTTAATTATCATTAACAACATCATTATAAAAGCCAAAGTCATGACTATTGGAAAAAAAAAACAAAAACAAAATTTTATAAACCGGCAAAAACCACAGATGGAAAAAAAACGAGACAATAAACGCTTTTAGAAGCCGTTGCTGTTATTAAACAAAAAAAGTAGTTTCATATCAAAAATTATAAGTAAAAGAACAAAAACAACAACAATAGGTGTCTATTAAATCACACAGCAAACACACACACGCTTTCATACTCTTTTACAATATAATCTGAACGATCAATAAAAAAAAATCAACCAAACAATATACAACAAAAATAAACAGCATCAGCAACAGCAACAAAACGACAACAACTACCAAAACAATAAAGACCCAAGAAAAGAAGTAGAAAAAAAGTGGTTCGATGACATTACACATGACACAACAATGCCGTAAGTGGAAGCAAAATTGAAAAGAGAGACTACAAAAAAAAAACATGAGCAAGTATTGCAAAACAAAAACAAACTGGATTAAATACAAAATAAATGTAATCAGAGTGCATGATGGCACAGTGGGCTGGAAAAAATGCAACGCAAAGTAAAAAGTTGGCCAACTTTCATCTTTTTGCGCGCTTTGACAGTCTGCTGTTAATTTTTTTTTTAATAGTTTTGAAAATTTGCAGTTTTAAGTCTTTTTTCTTTAATTTGGTGTTAAAGTTTTGTTTGAAAATTATAAAAGTAAATTTATATTGGGAGTTATTGAGAATTTTTAAAAAAGATATAAACAAACAATGCTACTGTTAAAGTTTTTATTGTGTCATACACCTGTTCCTTGACGCTTTTCTGTCGAAGTTTTTAACGTCACGCAAAGCAGCAAAGTTTTATCTGACACTTGACCAGTACTCTGGGGATGACCCCTTCTCATTTAGCCTTAGGAAAATATATTGTGAGAGGTAAAAAGGGAATAGTGTTTGTGAACATTTGATATGAAGGTTGCAAAAATCCAATCGAACACAATTTCACATCACGATCATGAAAAAACTCAAATCAATCGTCTTCCCCACAAAACGGAAGTTAAGGGAACAGGAGGCCTCTGCTGATTGATTATTCAATGGTCAGTGTAATACCTTCACCACTAAATAATCGAGCAGCAACCTATTCCCAAGTAAAGCTACACTTGAACGGAAAACGGAAAAAAATAGTGCAAGAGATGCCAAAAATGTCCCAAGTCTGGTACAGCAATTTTCCCAAGACAGTGTAGTGGGAATTTTTCTTATCAGTCAATTATTTTTCTAAATGTACGGGGTAGGCAAATTTGAGATTAATAAGTAAATTGTCTGTCAAGTGATGAAATTTCAAGAATTTATCTGTCAGCCTTTGACATTTATTTAGTAAAAAGTTGTAAAATTTTAACCATGGAACGCTACACTACCATTGCTTGCGTGGAACGTTTGTGAATTAGACCATGTTAACCAATTTTTTGTTGCCACAATTGGCTAATGTTGACATCAGTGACTTTTGATTTCAGCAGGACGGCGCCACAAGCATGAGAAATTTCCCAGAGTCAATTGGCCTCCTCGTTTTTGTGATTTAACGTCGCTGGATTATATTCTCTGGGGTCATTGTAAAAACCTGATTTACGTGAACAAACCACAAACAACTGACGCCCTGAAAGATTAAACTCGACGCTGAATTGACGAAATAATCTACCAGAAATCTGCCGTGCTGTATAATGCCTTTGGATTTTTTTTATAGCCAACACTTATTGCAAAGAGTAATCAGAAATGTAGTCGCCGTGGTCTAGTGGTTAGTGTGTTGGCTTACTTCGACTCCAGGCTCTGACATCTTCAAAAAAAGAAATATAAAAAAAATATTTCTTTCGGCGACTACCTCTCAGCAGTCTTCTGGCAAAAGCTCTGAGAGTAACTAATTGCCATGTACAAGCTTCTCAAGTCTGTCGTTCGGAGTCGACATTAAACTGTAGGTCCCGGTACTCATGGATAAAAATTGACACACACAACATCAGTGCTGCGAGAAGATAGGCCGTAATCCTGACACAGGGTTGTAAAGGACAGTTATGTATGTATGTATGTAATCAGAAATTGAACTGATCGAATGTATGCAACTTGTAGCCCCCATTACACCATTCTTAAATTGTACCAATACGATTTAAAATACTTACTGTTTTGATTCCGAATTGTGACACAAATATTTATATTTTTGTTTATGAATATTAATTAAAATATGTAATTAAAAAAATTCTGCAAATTGTATTAAAAAAATTTGGTTCTTTTTTTTAGTAATCTGTTAGAAAATTAATGAGTTATTATTTTTAATAAAAATGACAAGTTAAACTAAGTTCTACAGCTCTTCAGTGTTGGCAGTTTAATAAGAGCTGCTTAGGCCGAGTTGATGGCATTTTTCTATCCTCATAATGTACTCCACGTAGGCAATATGATATACATACATACATATATTTGAAGGGACTCATTAACTTTAGAATGTATTTGTAAATCAAATCGATCCATATTCTAAAATTGGACAAACAAGTGATATATTAATCAACGTTCTAATGTACGGATTCGCAAACTTCTTTAAATAATTATAATTGTTATACTTTGGCTCTACGAGAGTCAATGCATAGAACTAAAAATAGTACAAATGTATCATATATTCTATGTCTAGAAGATATAAATACAGTATGTAGGAATGTATTTAAATTAAAGCAATGGCTACACTTACAGCACAATTTCATAAAACTCCTATCAGTTTGCCAACGATATGTAAATCACGATATATATGTATGTATGTACAATGTAGGTACATGTATGCATATGCATGTAATATGTTTGTTATGCCATGTGACCACAAATCTATTTGTAAAAAAGAAGGCGACAACACATTTTCTATAGCATGTCGCCCAAGTTCAACTTACATATCTATGTAAGCATATTGTTATTTGCATATGAATACAATATAATTAATACTTAAACTTATGCACGTAAGTAGGTATGTATGAATGTAAATTAACTCCAAAGTCGTGTGTTTTTGTATTGTAAGTATGAAAGTATGAAAATTTTTATAAGTAAACCACCTTAAGAAACGGTTACACTAAACTACAGGCAAACTACAACAACAACACCATAATAAAATAACGATAATAATAACCAAAACAAAAAAAGAAGAGAAGCAATACCTACTTCCATATTAAATTCATAAAAATTGTGAGATTTGTTATTGAAAACATGGGATGTACATGTGTGCATACATATGTATGTATGTATGTATGTCTCTTTTATTAACGCACAATAAGAACATTAAAATACTCATATGTGTGTATGCATGGAAGTATGTATTTAAAAAAGTGTTAGTGAAGGAAGAAAATTAGTGCAACAGAAATGATAGCAGCAACAATAATCATAATAATACCAACAGCAACAACAACATTATAACAAATAAGAAGAGTCTGCTCAAAATAAAGGAAACAGTGATTCTCTTATAAATTAAAATATATTCATATATGTACTCTATAAGTCAAGTGTTGCCATTGTCTGATATTTGTATTTTAACTATAAGAGCATAGAAAGCAATATTTTAAATAGACAAATATATTTTAAATAAAAAATATACTACATACCTATATTGAAAAAAAGTATGTTGTGTAGGTATATAAGATAACAAATATATACATATCGTCAATGAAATTAAAGAACGCTGTAACTGACAAAAACTCGAAAATACGTTTTTTGCATTATTTTTATCAGAAAAAAATACACGTCGAGTGGTCGAGGTCCCAGATTTCTACGATGAAAATAAATTCACTTAGTCCGTCTACGAAATGAAAAATACTAGTGTATTTGTTCTAAATTTATGAAAGTTTTTTGGCTCTGGTGAACATTTAAGGTTTTGTCAGTTACAGCGTTCTTTAATTCCATCGACGATATATAAATATACAATGTACATATGTATGTATGTAATATAATATATTAATATACATATATCGAAATATTTTTCATCCGAGGGAGGCTACAGGCCGCCTTCCACTCTATTGGGACTCTTTTAAGATCCAGGGATGCAATTTTAATCGTAAATACAATATCGTATTGTTTCATCATAAATATGTTTTTATTGAAAGCCTTTAATTCTTTTTTTATTAAAATACAGTATTCCCCGGATAACTGCCCCACGCTTAATTGCCTTTCACGCTTATTTACCTCAATTTCTAAATCCCCATATTTTTTCTTACCATTTTCTAATAAAATTCCACGGTTAATTAGCTTTCTCTTTATTGCGTTATTCGCTTAATTACCTGAAATATATTTTCCCCAAAGAGAAATTTCACTTAAAATTCCCCGCTTAATTACCCAACATAATTGTTTTCTAAAAAGTGCAGCTTAACTCAATTATATTTATATATGGCATAAATTGTCCGTTGAATTTACTTTCAAACTACTTTTTTGATACAACCTTCCAATTAAAGTCTACCAAATTTATGTATAAGTATAATTATTAAATTACTTGCTTTTTATGTGTATTGATGGCAGTGTATACAGACAATTAAGCATATTCGTTTAACTGCCTCAAAGAAGCACTTAACCGTATTCGTTTAAATGCCTTACACGCATAATTGCCCAAAAATGTTGACATTTTTGTCGAGGCAATTATCCGGAGAATACTGTTCTTTAAATTTTTTTCACACTCTTTTTGATTTGTTATTTATTTATTTAGTACTGAACATATAAGTGGTGTTACTTGCTAGTAATTTATTGCAGATTGTATGAAGACATTTCTCAAAATTGCGGTGACACTCACTTAAAATTGGTTTAACTCTACTTTAATTTTCATTATTAGTTGCATATTTTGTATTTTTTCGGTGAATTGTTTCTCCATGAATTTCTTTTCCAAGACAGTTTGTAAGTTTTGTATGGTCTTGTATACTGACAGCCTTGTGCATAATGTAAAGTTTGCAGAAGAGCTCGTTATTGATTAAAAATATTGTACAGAAAAAAGAAGAATTTAATTTGTATCTAAATATAATACAATCGGAATAAATATTCTCTACAATCTGTACAGATACATACTATCAAAACCAAAAGGTGGAGGTAGTAAACATCAACCTGAGCGATCGATTCACTTC
The DNA here is from genome assembly GCA_963576795.1 of Metopia argyrocephala. Classification (NCBI taxonomy): domain Eukaryota; kingdom Metazoa; phylum Arthropoda; class Insecta; order Diptera; family Sarcophagidae; genus Metopia; species Metopia argyrocephala. Next base: position 202,542,971 of record OY756208.1, on the reverse strand, counting down.
GCACTAAAAAATCTAGAGCGCACTATGTGACAATGCAAAACCTGTAAAGAATCTTTTTGTAGCCAAAAATACATAAAACATATTTTTCTGATTTTTACACAAATTAATAGGTCGCGTCGTCGTGGACGTAACGACACGTTTGTAATTTATCAAAGGCAACAGAAAAAATGTTCTTAAATGTAATATAAAAAAAAATCGTTAAGTCGACAACGACGCGACTATGTTTATAAGTGGATTAATATCCAAATTGATAAAATAAATCTTCTCCAAAATTATAATATAATTCAGCTTATGAAGAGGGTAGTTTCTGGGACCTACATGTGTATATGTTTTATATTAATGTTCGGTTAAAAACCGAAATCGCATGTTTTCGATAAAAAAAAAGCCCCAAAAGGTAAAGTTTCTGAATTTGGTCTGAATGACTTCATGGACAAGGCAAATTAACAGCCAGAAAGTGAGCGGAATTGCACGAGTTTCAATAGTAACTTAATATTGATTTTTGTATACATATGTAGTACATATTTTGAAAATGGTCAAAGTTCATTCCTAATGTAGAAAATTTCTTATTACAATTTACCTTGCAAAACAGGCACAAATATACTTGACACTATGTTAAAAATGTGTACGTACATACAAACATACTTACGTATACGAAAATTAATGACTAAATGACAACGAACAAATGGAACAAAAGAAATACAAAATAAGAACAGAACAGAATGACTATTAAATGTCTACAAAACTGCCAAATAAGACGTATGCACAACGTTGGCAATTGTTTTTTAGTCTTAAAATATATAAAAAAATTTAAATATATTTTTTCATTGCCTTAGCTGTTATTTATTTATGTACTTATATATACACACATGCATACATAGAATGGTAAATTAAATAGTCAGAGTAAAAACACAATTAATTAAATTTTAAATACGAGTAAACTATACAATATGAGTGTGATTTATGAATAGAGTGGCCAAGTTTCAATTCCAATAGTCTATTAGTAATAAAATTATGTATATATTTTTTTGAATTTAATTCTGTATATTGTATATACATACATATGAATGTATGTATATATTATGATATATAATCCTAATATCTGACTTATTTACATTAAATAACAAGAAAATTTAATGCAATGAGTATGATTAAGCCTGCAGTTTATTTGTTCGCCTTATTACTTTAAGCAGCCAACAAAAGCATTCTGGCTATAAATATGTACGTCCTCCGTATGTAATGCCTGCTGTAGTGGCTATATTTCAACACTACTTCGTCAAACAAACACAGAAAAAAAATTAAATTAATGTTTGATGACGCTTCAAGTAGTCGCCGTGGTCTAGTGGTTAGTGTGTTTGCTTACTAAGACGTTAGCGCTGGGTTCAAATCTCAGTTCTAACATCTTTAAAAAAAAGAAATATGAAAAAATTATTTCTTTCAGCGACTACTTGTCAGCAGTCTTCTGGCAAAAGCTCTGGGAGTAATTGATTGCCATGAAAAAGCTTCTCAAACCTGTCGTTTGGAGTCGACATTAAACTGTAAGGCCCGGCATGGATAAAAAATTAACACACACAACATGAGCGCTGCGAGAAGCTAGGCCGTAACCCTGACACTAGGTTGTAATGGCCAATTATGTATGTATGTATGACACTTTAAATGGTAAAAATTCAAATCATTTAAAGCAATTAACAATATTTATATTTATTTTTTTTTTTTCTATTTTCTAATATTTCAATTTAAATTCTTAATTTAAATTTTTTCAAGCAACTTGTAAATTTAATTAAATTTGACAACGATTTAAAAATCACAAATACGGAAATTATTTCCTTTTTTCCTTTTATTTTTGAAAGCATGGCAGCCCTTTAAACGTTTAATATTTCTTCTACCGTTTAACTTAAAATGCCAGAATTTTACTTGCATTAAATACGTATCTATGTATATACACAGATGCATATGTAGGCATGTATGAACAAGCCAATGTGTGTGTGTTTAAAAGTTCATACATGTTTGTTTATTTTGTTTAGCTGACCGACCGACTGGCTGGCTCTTTGGCTGCTTTTTTTATTATTTTTTTTTCTTAATTGTAGACCTGTTGGTTGGCTGGCTGGTTGGTTGTTTTTGTTTGGCTGTTCGTTTGTGAAACCATTCCGATATGACAGACGACGACTGATCATTTTATTTCAAATCAGTCGTATTGGCTTTAGTGGCGTAGAAACGACATGTATGTATGTATGATTAAATATGTGTGCTTGTAGATTTGTTTATCTATTCTCTTCATACTCATATAAACGTCATTATTATTGTCGGGGGTATTTTTAGTAGTAGGTATGACTGCGAGTGTATGTGAGCGCAAATGAACAAGTGTAGATAATTATTGTATATGAGTGTGAGTCTGTGTGTTTCTGTTTATCGGATACGTTCGAAACAAATACTGTTACGGTAGCCCAGCAAACAGTTGTTGATCGTCTTTTGAGTGGCACTGTGTGTTTAATTAATACGAGAATACGCGCATTCATTTATATGCGGATTTGTATTGTTTCGTTTCTGACGTTAATTTTGTTTTTCTTTTAAATTTATAATTAATAAAGAATACGTTCGTACGGTTTTAGTTCATGGGCTTATTTCTAAAGAAATTAAATGTTTTTTATCTATTTTTAATAACAAATAAAAGCATTAGTCAATGAGTGTTTGCAATATGGTGTCTAATACATTTATTATAAAAAAAATATTTAAAGTGTTAAACAAAACAAAATTGTGAAGAACGATATACAAAAATAAAAAAAAAATATAAAAAATAATTTATAATAAAAAAGAAAATTAAAATAAATATATAAATTTGTATATGTACATATTATGTAAATAGAGAAGTTGTTTTGAATTTTGTTGTAAAAATTCAAAAATATTTAAAAATCATCAAAAGAAAAATAAATTAAACTAAAGGCCATTAATAATGGAAGATTTTACATAAAATTTTGTGGAATAGTACCTATACCTATAACCAACCAATAAATAATTAAGTAAGTTTAATAGATACAAACATAACCACCTATAAATTTAAATTAAATCTAGATTTGAACTTTATAAAAAAAACCTTATGTACAGTGTGACTTAAAACGCATTTTTTTTTCTATTTACTTAATTTTTGGCATTACGGCCGAATATACTGTGTAGGTATCTAAAATATATTTTAAAATTGTATTTCTCTAAAAACAATAAAACTAAATAATAAATTAAAATGTATTTATTCCAAGAATTTTTTGAAAAATTTCTAAAGAATTTCTTTGAAGAAAAACACTCACCCAAAACAAACACAATAAACCACCACCAACATTCGTGTGGTAGAACTTCAGCACAATAAAGGAATACCCTATAAATTTTATATTGAAAAACAAAGAAGCAACAATAACATTGAATAAACCAACAATTTATGAATATGTACGTCATTTTAAGAAAAGAAAAAAAAACATTGACTACTTTCGCTCTCTCTCTCTCTCTCTGTTACTCGCGCTCTTTATACATTTGTCCTTCTCACTAATAATAAACATGCATACAAAACAAAAAAAGAACAAAAACAACTAAACGAGGTAATAATACGAAAATACAAAAATAAAGATAGATTGTGGATATAATTTACAGTGTGTGTTAGAATTTTAGCAGCAATATGTTTTAAAATTTTTTAACCATGGTAGTCGATTTGACTACCGCTCTCGAAAAACGGACTTTATGAAGCTAGAGTTCTTTTATATTTTTTAAAGCTATTGAAAAAATGAAATACTATATATCGGTATACAAATATTTTATTAAAACACATCTTAATCGTATAATGGTTTTTTTGAAAATAGTATTTATATTCTCATTATTTTCTAATGATTGTCAGTGCTTGAATATTTTCCTCTATATAAGACGACATCTTTTCTGCCAAATTTTTTAAGAGTTTTCTTGTTCACAGTGTATACGATGACGAAACTCCAATAACAAGAACAAAATGAAAGAGATAGCAGGTAGATATTAGAAAACTATACAGTTTTTTAAATTTTTTTTTTAAGCTGTCATTTGTTTAATCACTGTCTACACTGTGTTCTTGTTGTGTTAATATTTTTAATAAGTTGCGATATTTCATAATTTAATCCAGGCCTTAAAATCGTTTGTAAATGCCTTCGACTATTACTTATTGTTTAATAATCTCGTTTTTTGTTGTCAGTTGTTATTAATCGTTTTAAAAATTTTTCGATTTCATGTCGATTTTCGCTAAATTGCAAAATTTAATCAATGTTTGTCTACTCAAAAGCAATGCAAAGAATTAATTACGATTTCAGCATTCATGACGTATTACTTTGATTATTTCACTCATGATTACTTTTTACACAAGCCACAAATTAACAAAAAAAAACTGCTCTCAACAAAAATATAATCTCAATAACATCATCTTTCAAACACCTTTTTGTGTGACACAAAAGAAGTACTTTGGACTGATATACATACATACGAGTACATATCCACATCAAAACCATTTAGTGACAAGACTAAATGACTTTTTATGTGACTCATCGCTCATAAAATGCATAACTAAGCTTTTAATCACCACCCAATAATATTTCCTAATAAAATAAATGTGTATAGTATACCCAAAAAAGCGCTATATTTTAGCTCACACTGTTGGAACTAGGCATGCCCAGCAGACAACGAATGTTGACAACATTTCTCAAGTGGTAAGCGCTTAAATTTGAATGTATGGTTATTTTCACACTTGTGTTTTTCAAAGCGATAAAACAAACTGTTCGTATAACTATTTACAAGCGTTAATACTATATTTTAAATGTTTAAGGATGAGGTTTTATCATGGAATTATCAGCGTCATATGTATTTCAGTTTTGTTAATGATGGAATTATTAATATTGATGATTTGCTTAAAAGTGGGAATGAAGAGCTTCATCAATTACATGCTCAACAAAACCCAAAATTAAATGCAACGCTGCCATTTATTGTTCAACGAAGTGTTTAAATTTAAAATATCTGATTTGGCATCATATAAAAAACATCTAATGAAAGGGATGATTACAGTCAAAAACCGGTATTTATATTTTTTTCCACTAAATTTAATATTAATTGATTTGAAATTTGTGTCAGAATTGAATTAATACTTACCTTTAGCTTAATTAATAAAATAAATCTAAGCTAAGTTTGAGATATGGCCTTAAAATCTACTCTTGATTATGTGTTTGGTACATTATTGCAAGAATAAACATGGGTGAAATAGTCAAAAACAAATCAAATCATTTCTGAAAATCTTCCAAAAATCTGTCAAATCAGTTCTTTTTTGCTTTTTAATTATTTAATAAAAAAAACTATAAATATTATTTTATATTGAGATCCGAATTCACAAACATTTAGCACAGATAGAATATAACTACTACTTAATATCTTTCTTAAACAAAAATTTTATGCGTAAATTAGCAACTCTAAAATATACTTGATTAAATATTTTTCCCTCAATTGCTGAGGAATGCGGTAAAATCATTATGGTACGAATAAAATGTGTTAAATTTAAAAAAGCCAAAGAATAGAATAGAATATACAGTGAATATTGGTATTTAAAATGAAACAATAACTGGTGCATTTGCGGCAATCGTGTGATCCCACCTTTAAATGATCAACAGGGAACACACACATTCAAAGTTATCGGAGTCTTCTTTTTCAAAAAACAAAAAGTGAATTCTAAAAATGTAGGTTTGAAAAAAAAATCGTTGTTTTATGACTTAAAATCGTCAAATCGACATTGTGGTATTTTGAGCGGTAAAAATCGTCAAAATGCAGAGAAATCGTCAATTGTGGCAACAGTGGTTTGATGGGTAAAACGAGTACTTCCATATGTATGCATTAAGTAACACAAAGAAAAATACAACAATATAAATAACAATAAAAACTTGTTGAATGCTGAAGTCATTAAAACGGCGCCAGGATACCTGCTTGATTTCATGACTCTAGTCGGCTGCATAATACAATAGGAGGGTTTCTATGCATGTTCCTTTAGAAATATTCTATTCTATCACTAAAACAAGCATTTGTAAATATTAATAGATATGTCTGCATGTATGTATATGTATATATGTACATATGTGTTTATAACTGTGCAAGTATGGGTGCGACGTAGGTATTCCCTTATTCTTAAGGTCTTTTTTAAACCCTTGAAGAAATCATTTCTAAAAAGTCCAGTTTTTAGAAAAGGCAAATTAATAAATTAAATCAGAGTAAAGAATAAGATGATGAAGAAGAAGGTCATTTCGATTATTAAGCATGTACACTTGCACACGCACACATACACGCAACACTCATGCATGCAAATGTGCGCCCTTTGGTTTACGACAAAAATGTATACCAATAAACTGAGAAGGTATGCAAATGAAACTCATATGTATTTACAACAAAGTCAACAACAACTGCAACATGGTGTAAAATATTAATTCGTGAGGAAATACCTTTACTCAGTGTATTACATTCATACAGCGAGTGTATAGAATTTATGGATACATGTGTGTGTAAATGAATATACGCACATGTAAAATACATATTAAACGAATTCCCTGGAGAGCTGCGATAGTCTTTTAAAAGAAATAAAATAACAAAAGTAGAATCATGTATAGTGTACATTTTACAGGCATGCATACATACATATGTACATAATCATACATACTTGATTTACTTTAAGTGAAAACAAAACATACACCCACATTTGTTTCTCTTTTTCATTTATTTCCCTTTAAAGGGTATTCATCCATAATATGTAAGCACGTACATACATATGTATGCAAGTATATTTGTAGTTGTGAGGAATACCCTCTTTTTGTTATTTTTATTACACAAACCAATCTACATGAAACATAGACTCCATAAAACCTACGCTTAATTTTTGTTTCTATTTGCCCTTTTCGTGTGTTTTTCTGTGTAACTTTTAAATACTTTTCTTACTTGAGTTTATACATATGTACATATGTATGTTTGCATGTATGCATTTGTTTTGCTAATTTAAAAAAAAATATAATAATAAACCTATAATTTTTTACTTGTTGTGCTTATTTTATGCTTTTACATGTATGTAAGTATACATACATACTTACATACATATGTGTAGTAAGTACAGACATAAAGTCAAATACATACATACATAAGTAGGTATATGTATCTCTAAATTAATTTGACCCCCTACTGCGTCATATTGTTGATGTGTTTTATTTAATTTTGCATACTAAAGAAAGTATGTTTGTATGTATGCATGTGTGTACAAAATTCCATTATACAACAACTAATTGAAAAGTAACATACATAATGACATCCATCCACGTATCAAATATACTATACATTAAAGTGTGCTAGAATAGCAACGAACGAGAGATTAAATTAATAATTAATATGCATGTGTATAACGGGTTTTTTTTTTCATTCAAATATGCTATGCTTCGGCTTATTGACGGCAAAATAAATGCAAAGGAATTCCTAACAAATAAATATTGTCTGTTGAAGCATAAACAAGGTTGTATTTTCATAAGTAGTATGATCAGTGTTGCCGTTTTGGTTATTTTTAACCAAAATTGGTTACTTTTTTTTCAATGTGTACATGTGGACTTTTTTCTTATTTTGGTTATTTTTTTCTCAAAGAAAAAGTAGCCGTATAATCGACTAATGAAAGGAAAACTGTTTAGAAATGTAATATTCTGATTAAAATGTCCACTTGCTCAAAATGTTCAAATGTGATTAAAAAACATAGTTTCTATTTAATAAGTATAGCATATTTTAAAGGAATAATAAATATAGTACATGTGCTATACATATATGAAATAGTTGTTTATTTTCTCCAGAAGCGCCGTCATCCACAAATAGTTCTTGATACGTATTTTACAATGGTTTGTTAATGTCAGACTGAAGTCCAGCACAATTCTTAAAACCATTGATACAGTTCCTTTAAAACATATTACAATACAATACGTGATCAAGGTAGGTCAAGTGGCCAGTTAATCCAAAAAACGTGATCAACCACAATTAGCACAAGGTGCCGTTTTGAACCCCAATACATATTTTAATTTAATCTGAAACATGTAGCATTATTTTTTGTTAGTAATTTTTTACACATTCTAGTAAATTAATTGATAAATTTTGGTAAATTTAAATGCGAACGTTAAACTGAAAAAAAGCAAAAAATTGTTTTACGAATGGTTTTAATATTTTTGGTTACTTTTTTTCCAATTTGGTTACTTTTTTATTAAAGTTTGGTTACAAAATGATAAAGGCTGTGGCAACACTGAATATGATACACTGTCAAAAATTAATGTTGTTATTTTTAATTATTATTAATATTGCATTTACATTTGCACAAAATCACGTCAATTCGATTTGAAATATTGTTCAGAATCTAGTGCGTTTGCATTGCATTCAACCTTATCGTGAACATTTTCCCATCGAAATATGTCCCATAATTGTAATTTTTCCTTTTAATGTTTCAATTTTCCCGACAATTCAATTAGGAATGATAACCATGAAAAAGAATTCACATTTAAGCATAATTACTTCAATGAATCCATAGCATGTAATTTTAAAAAGATGTCCATGAATTTGGTGGACAAATTGTGGAGTTCTTTTGTACAAGAAAGTTGAAATGTATTTTCAAAAAGCCAGTTAACGACGTAACGCATACCTTATTTTTGTTGCAAAAAAAATTTTCACTTAATAAGCGCAATGGATCATCTAAGTGTATTACAAAAGAACCCACTTAGGCTCCTCTTTCAAAAATATATGGAGAAAAAATACATGCGATTCCGTCCATGACTTTTTTCATAAGTCCAAAGCAGGGGTATTTTGACCGATGACGAAGCAACTATAAAATGCAGAGGGCTTAAAAACAGGCAATTATTCAGTTTTTTATGACTTTTCTGTATTTGGCTCTTATTTTTCCCTTTCTACTTATGTCTCAAGCACTTGCTTTATACGAATGTGGACAAAAAGAAGATAAAAAAACAAGGTAATAAAAAATACGCATAATTTGAAAAGCATTATATGTATTAAAATTAAAAAGGTCGGTGTTTCTTAAGTCATGGTGTAAAAAATATATCTTAATTTTTTACGTTTTTTTTTTTGCAAAATGTTTACTTTTTTTTCATTAATTTTAAACGTTTTGAGTACATGTCTGGTCTAGTCTCATCTATTTTAAACTTTATAGCAGTTTAAATTTTTTTTTTTTTGTTTTTCTAAAAAGATTTTCTTTAATTATCTGACAAATACCAGTACATGAGTGTTATAATAGTCGTAGATGCTTAAAAAAAACCTAAAGATGATACTCAAATTGCTTAAAATCTTACGTAGGCAATGAGTTAAAAATAACATTCTTGAATGCGCCAAAATTTCAAAATAACAAAAATAAAACCACAAGAACACAATTAAAAACAAGTGCCAAATAAATTAAAAATAATGCCAGAATGAACATCTACAATGCATGTATATGCACATACATATGTAATATATTTTCGTAGAAAAAAGAAAAAAGATTTTTTTCTCAACATTTGATGAAAAATGTTCAAATGAATTTGCAAAATATTGTATTGAGAAAAATGCTCAAGTCATGAAACAAATGTTTTATTTTTATATAAACACATCTCGCAGCTAAGATTTAAATGATTTGATTTTTATTTTTATTATTTTAAACGAGTAGGTATTTCACCTTAAAATATTTTTGAAAACAATTTTCTAAAATCATTTCATTCCAATACTTTTATTGTTTATTTCATTCAAAAGAAAAATTAAGTTTTTTCTTAATTGTTTATTTTTTCTTTTTCAACATTTCTTCCCCGTTACACCCACTTAAATAAAAATCATTTCATTAATTTTTAGAATATTGTGTACTCTTTGAAAATAAAAATGTGCTATAAATTATTATTTTTGGTAATTTTATTGTTTAATATACTATATTAGTGCTGTTGAATTTTGCTACTTTCATTTACTCCATATTGAGTACTTTCATTTGGGTAGTCATTATTACTCAATACTTTGAACGGGTTTTATTTTTAAGAGAAAACAATTTCTTCTCTTTGTTTTGGCCCTTAAAATTTAAATTTTCCATACAACTTCAAAGAAGAATACAACTCTTTGTTAAAGTATTGAGTAGTTACTTTTTAGATTGAGTACCCAAAAAGTAATGAAAATACTCGATACTCGGTACCCATTACTCAATACTTTGCCACCACTAATATATATTATACGTTAAAAACGTAAATATCTATTTGATTCTTGCACGTAGTACTCATATGTACATATGTAGGTTTTTAAATCCTTCAATATATGTAGTTATACATACATATGTACATATATAAATCTATATAAAATTAAGTTCTTTTTTTTCGTTTTTGTGTCATATAAGAGATTATAAAAATAATTACAGTAAAACTTCGACATAATGCACTTTGTTATAACGCACTAAAAAACTAACTGCCTTCCCTAATAAAAGTAAAAGTGTTTTCTAGCTGTCAAAATTTCTAATACATGCATACATAATTGGCCTTTACAACCCTGTGTCAGGATTACGGTCTAGCTTCTCGCAGAACTCATGTTGTATGTGTTAATTTTTATCCATGAGTACCGGGACCTACAGTTTAAAGTCGACTACGAACGGCAGATTTGAGACTCTTTTTCATGGCAATCAGTTACTCTCAGAGCTTTTGCCAGAAGACTGCTGAGAGGTAATCGCCGAAAGAAATATTTGTTTCATAGTTATTTTTTTCAACATGTCAGTACTGAGATTTGAACCCGGCGCTTTCGTCTTAGTAAGCCAACACACTAACCACTATGTCGAGGTTTTACTGTATGTATTTTGGGAATTTCCTGTTAAAATGTATTAAAGAAAATTGTTTTAGATTGAAAAAAAAATTGTTTAATTTATATATAGATATGTATGGATATTAATTTTTCTACGTATGTACGTACATACTCGTATGCATGTACATATGTACATACATTTTTTTTTTTAATTATTAACAGGAAAAGTGATGATAAAAAATTATATTTTTGAAACTTGGATAGTATATAAGTATGTTGCATCTACAATGTAGTTTCTTATACTTATGGGGATTGTGCTATGTTATTCATGCTATGGCACAGGACCTCTAGTAAGAATTAAAGATACAATGGATGCCGTATACTATACAAATATTTTAAACGATATCATGATTATGCTGAATATGAAAAGCGATTGCGATGGGTGTTTCAATAAGATATTCATAGCGACCCGAAACACACATCAAAGCGAGCAAAAGGTTGGTTTCAAAATAATGGTGGCATGGTTTTAAACTGTTGTACACAGTGTTGAAATATTATGGCAAATTGGCAAAGCGGCTCTTCGAGAAAAAAAACCCTTTGCCGTGGTCTAGTGATTAGTGTGTTGGCTTACTAAGACGAGAGCTCCGATTCAAGCACCGGTTCTGAGATCTTGAAGCACAGAACTACCTTTAGCAGACTTATGGTAAAAGCTCTGAGAGTAAGTGTTTGCCATTAATAAGCTTCTCTAGTCTGTCGTTCGGAGTCAACATTAAACTGTAGGTCCCGGTGCTCATGGATTAAAATTGACACACACAACATGTGTTCTGCGAGTTCAGGGTTGTATAGGCCAGTTATGTATGTAATAAAGAACAGTTGTGGGAATTTGTTAAAGATGCATTGAAGAATAAAAACATTGCTTGAACCTTATTAAAAACAAGAGTAATTCCACTAAGTACTAAGGTAAATAAATGATAATTGAAAGAAATAATTAAGTGTAATTAATAAAAAAAAGTTTCTTCTAGGCCATAAAAATTGTTGAATCTATTTTTTTGAACAGGTTTTTTGTATATGGTTTTTTAAATTTTGATCTTGGGAAGTTTTTTTTTCATATTATTTACTTTATAATTGAAATGAAAAAAAAAGAAAATAATAACCTTTTTCAAATGTTTTTTTCAGCCGCAAAGGTGTTAGATCATTGTGATTTCATTTTATTAAAACCACTGAATATTTATAAATACAGATTTTATTTAGACTATTGTCGGTCACTTTACGAAAATTTTATTCACGTGTTTCATTCATTAAACTGTTAGAAATAAAACTTAAGAATAATTGCAGTCACTGCCAAAATAGATTCTCATTACATTTTGTCATACCTACCCTTTCTTTTTTCGTACATGTGTGTACATATTTACATATATGCAAAAGATTATTTAAGTTACTTACCAGGTCATTTCTTTAAGTGTAGCATTAAACATTTTCTTTTACTAAATTTTGTTTTTACTTTCTTCTTCTGTCTTTTGTGAACGTCACACATTTTTATGAAAATGGCCTCATAATTCATGATAAACGGAAAATGAGAAAAAAACACTCTTTGATTTTTATTGCTTAATTTTTTAATTTTTCTTTATTTTTTTAGCACAAATTAATTTAAATTTATTTATTTATTTTGTTGAAATACTTTTTGTTATAGAAATGTAGAATTATTTAATAAAACACCAACAAAAACACATTAAATTAATAATGAATACCAATGTTAACACATCATGCACTTGACAAAACACGACATACTGGCGACACGAAAACTCATTAGAATATGAAAGCGTTTATAAAATTAAAGACTATGTGTGTGAGAGAGAGAAAGAGAGAGCGAAAGTCTGGGCCATGTGTCAATCAGGCATTCCCCTTAACAGTACGTGTGCAATGTTGTGTTAGTATTGCTGTAAATCAAATACTCAATCATTCATCATCATCATCATAAGCAGCAATAAGAAAAACAACAATAAAAATAAACGCATACTATTACTTTGCGCCTGTTGAATTTCATAAAGCATTTAATATGCAATGTTTACAATCGTACCATTTTAATAACATACTGTAAAGGGTGATGAGGCATATGATTGGGGGTATTTTAAAGGTATTTTTATTATTTCGTTTAATTAAATTACATACATACATATTTAGACATTTTATTATTTTAAAATATAATAAGATACATACATACATATATACGTATTTACAAAGATACAAATTATGTTAAAATACTTAAATAATTATCTTTTGCTGTCATATCTATCACATTAACAAAATGTTTTATTTTTTTTATTGGGTATAGATATACACATACATATGTATATACAGTCCCTGGCCATATTATTAGACGCACTGCAAGATTTCATGTAAAATATTAATTAGCGAGTGATATTGTACCGTTCTATTATGTTTAATTGATTTGTTTTTGTTTACACTAGCTTCAGAAACCTGTAATCTTCGTGATATATCCCGGTTTGTAAATATTTTCGTAAGCACAAGGGTCTTCACTTTAGCTTTTTCACGTGGTGAAAGATCTCCTTTTCTACCCATAATAAAAGAGTCCAACTACTTTTTTAAAACACTGCATGCAAAACCAACTAATAACTGAGTAGTATAATACCGTTAGAAAAAAAAATCACACTATATAAAGCCACAGAAATACGTAAGCACCTGACTTGACTCCGATCGCGACTGATACAGGTTTGTACTTCTTTACATTCATGTACCACTTTATCAAAACAGTGTTACCATATGTAAAAAATAAATTAAAATATGTAGAATAAACAATTCTTTTAAATAAAAAATTACAGTATTGTAGTTTAAATGTACCATTATTGCATAAAAACACTTAAGAAACATAAAATTACTGAAAAAATAGAGTGCGTCTAATAAATTGGCCAGGGACTGTATATAGTACATACCGTTGACTCAGAAAATGAGTGCTCAGACCCACAAAAATACGCCAATAAAACAATTTACTAGTTTAAAAATCAAACACACTTTTATTAAAAAAACACAATTTTGCTCAAATAGGTATATGTACCATTTTTGTAACCACTTTTAGCAAATTATCCACGGAAACTACTTAAAAAACATAATAATAGCATAAAAATGTTATGTTTTCATTTACACTTCATAGGTAGTAAACACTTAAATCTGTTACAATTTAGATAAGAAATAAAAAAATTCAAAGTTCTGTATTTTTCTTTATACCCGTGTATCAGGTGTTTAAAATGATAAAAAAAAAACTTTTTTCCTTATTTTTTAATCAAATTCTGCTAAAAATGTATTTAAAAAAAAATGTTAAAAAGTTAAATACTAAATCTAGCAGTAAAAACGCCAAAGTAGCAACAATGAAAAAAAAAAGTCAGTAACTACACCAACTACAAAATAAATAAATATGTTCATACATACATACATATGTATGTGAAGAGGGTTTCCTCATTTCTTTTGAATTGACATGATTGATATTTTTTACTGTATTTCTTTTTCCGGTTTATTTATTTGTGGTGTTTTTGCACACACACATTCCCATACACGAATGATTATAGCACAAGCTAGAAAACAATGTTTACATTAGAAACTTCAAAATAAAAATTTAATAACATATGATGAGGCAAACGAGTAAGTGGCTGAGTGAGCAAATGAGTGAACGAGTAGTACATTGAGTTTTTGCGGTTAAATAATTAAATGCCTTAGCAAAGCTTGATTTGATTGTGTGATGATATCTGTTATTTTTTTTTCTATTTTTGTTATTTATTTGATAAATTTTTGTTTATTTTTCTTGGGTTATAAAATGACGCAGCAGTTAAATGAACAATAAATAATAGCGATAAAATATGACCGAATTGTTCATTTTCATGATTTTTTTCTAATTGTTATTGTGATTATTATGATAATAATTAAGATAAAAATGATGTGAAATATCAACGAAAGCACTCATGTACAAATGTATGTATGTATGTATATATGTACATTTATAGATGTTGGTAATAGATAATAACCATATTATCATTATAAATGACATATAAAATAGACCAAAAAAAAAAAAAAATGAACACAGGCAAGCACAAGAATTTGATATGACCATAGTTGTTGTTGTTTCTATTTTTAATACATACATAGTTAATAAGTCAATTGTTGCTCATCTCGTCTCTCTTTGTATTGTTTTTAGTTTAACTTGGATCTATCATTTTTTGTTGTTGTTGTAGTTGGTATTGTGCTGTGGGTTATTTACTTTAATCATCATAATACACAATATGTTTGTGTGTGTATTTTGCTGCCTTCGTGTTTTTACTCGTCGTTATGAATGTTGTCACTGCTGTTGTAGCAGTCGTCTTCATCGTTTTGAATTGTTTTCTGTGGTGCTCCCCGAACCTTCAACAGTTTAACTTGTTAGTCAGCTTTTTTAAGCATTGCTTTTGTGTTATTATTTTTAGTTAATTTTTCTTTCTGTTTCTTCTTGGCAAATTGTTCCATAACTTTTGTTTATATTTTCTGTTTTTGTTTTTATAGTTCTTGTACTTGTTGTTTTTGTACATTTAAAAGTCGTGTGTTTTCATTTTCATTGTAATCATTCCCACACTTCCCTTCTATCTGACTATACTTTAAATGAGTATGAGTAAGTGCAAAATTTATAGTGTTCGCCTTTTAATATGTTTCGTTGTTATTGTTGTTTTTCTTGCAGTCTTTAGTATTTTATGGAGATCTGTGTCGATTACACGTCGTCGTTGCTCTTATGTATGTATGTATGTATCACATTTGGTAGCATTCGCTATTGATGGTTGTGCGCTTCGTACTTTTTTGTTGTTTTTATTTTAATTTTATTTATATTGTATTGTTTTCATACCACCTCGTTTATCCCCCACTATTTTGGGAATGCCATTGTTGCTTGTCTGCCTGAATGCCTGCTGCTATCGTATATATACACATACACAAAACCAGTAAACGACACTTGTTTAATTATATGCTTGATTTTATTTTTGTAACAGTGCTGTACATTTCGTATTTAGGAAACTGCGTTTTGAATTCTAATATTACTTTTCTTGGCGTTTTATAGCAATACAACGATAAGAAAGTTTAAACTAGTAGTTAATATTGGCATTGCTGATTAAAGAAATTGTTTGTTTTAAACTTTATTATTTCAAGACAGTTTATTAAAATGCATAGGCACGATGGTTGATAGAAGATATTTGTATATTTTGCGCCTTTTTTTTTGTATAGATGAAACAAGTTGCTGTCAATTTGCCCACTCAAGAGCCAGTGTTATACCTTCACCCTCGAATGATCAAACATCAATTGCCTCATCTGTCGGTGGATGTTTGAATGTCAATGGTGATCGTCTTCAGTAGATTAGCTGTTATCTTCCCAGAAGGTGGCGCTGAACTCCTGATCAAAAGAATAGATTCACTAAATTGTATGGCCTAAAAGAAACTTTTGTTTTTATTAACTAAACCAAATTATTTCTTTCAATTATCGTTTATTTACTTCTGTACTTAGTGGAATTACCCTAATTTTAATAAAGTTCAAGCAGCGTTGTAGTCTTTAAAATGTTTTGATTGGAATGCTCTTCCACACATCCTTAACAAATTTCCACTACTGTTTTTTATTAAAACACCATTAAAGCATAAGTGGAGAATTATTTTCTGGTCGGACGAAACTAAAATTAAATTGTTTAAATCCGATAAAGGTAAATAAAATCTACGAAGACCTTCCAATACTGAATTCCGTCCACATACGACTTACTGTGTACACACATCTGTAGGCAAATGTTTAGGGTTTTTTTAATTCGCTTATTACATACCTTTAGAATTTGCCTATTTTAATTGTGCTCAGCTTTGAATGTGGGCTGCCACTGTTTAGTATTTTTTCCTACTCTTGCTTTAATCTCGCACACTTTAGCAGCAAACGCATAAACTTAATAAAAGGCTACATACCTACAGGCAGACATAAATACGTACATATTCATATGTGCCTATCTATGTTTCTTTGTGTGTTAATATGAAATTTCATACAAATAATTTTGTTTTATTTTTCATTATTTACATACGTTTGTATGTAAATATGTATGTATGTACATATATTTTGCATTCCGTTGCTGCTGCTGCTGTTCGTTTTCATTGCTGTTTTTCAAGTTTTATATCGTTTATTTTTATTATTATTGTTTGCTTTTGTTGCTGCTACTGCTGTTGTGCTATTCGTTAAGTATGTATGAATATTTTGATTTAAGCAAGAGCAACCAGAGGGGGGCATAAGTACAAATTTGTGTGTACATCCATACATGTATGCAGTAGTAGTAGTGCTGCTAGTATAAGTTTTTAAGTATGTACGTACATTTGTACCAGTGCTGTTTTAATATTTTGGTTTTTATTTTTTGCTTTGGCCTGCTTGCCTGCCTGTATTCGTTTGCCTTCTTTGTTTATACTTATGTTTGTTTTAGTTGTTGCCTTTTTTTTGTTAAAATTTACTTGGAAATTGAATGAATTTCTTTGGTACGTCTAGTCGCGTTTCATTCGCATGTGAAGTCATACGAAGTAGACAAGCGTTTGACAGTGATTCCTAATTCTTTTTTTTTTTTTTGTATTCTTTAACGTATAAAACAAATAAATACACTTATGTGTATACATACCTACATATGTATGTATGTATAGCGATTTATACTATAAATTTGATAGTTATTAACGAGCCTTGTATTTAAATATGTGAAAACATTTGTATGTACATATGTTTATTATGTGGTGTGTTTGTTTTTATTACAGTTTAAATAGTTAATAAATTATTAATTTTTTAAAAATATGATGAACAACAACAATTTATAAAATTAATTTATTATCACAAATAATTTTTTGGTAAAATTAAAAAAAAAAGGAATGGTGAATGCTAAAAACAAAATCGTTTTATATTTTTATTGGAATTTGTTTGTGTTGGAACAAGTAAGTGTAAATGAATTAAGAAATATTTTTTACATACATACATATGTATGTACCTATTTAGAAAACTAATTTAAAGATTTAAATAATACCTAGACACCTATAATACAAAAAAAAAAAAACTAAGAACAAAAATAGTAAACGTAATAGTATTAATCATGGTTTAATGTGTTTATATTTTTTGTTTATGTAATTAGCACTCATTTGCTAAAAATGGCCAACTAAAACCGGTTTGTTTTATTTGTTTTTGTTTGTGTTTTCGTTTCTACAAAAGTCAATGACGTAGACATTTTGCGGAACACCTTTATAAGTGTTGTTTTTATTTTTCTTGTTTAGCTCTTAATAGTGGTGTGGTTAGTTGGCTTTGATTGTTTGTCATTTAAGTGTGTTGTTGCTTTAGGTTCATGTTGTTGTTTTTTTTAAAAGATTGATGCCGGTAAAAAAGATTCCCTCAAAACAACAACACATTTATAAAAATAACCACTTAAATGTTTATAAAAAAACAGGTTAAAGGTATTTTTGATTATTTTTGTTGCTCTGCTATAAAACAAGTGTAAAATATAGCAAAACTAAAATTTATGATTCGGCGTAAACAACAACAAAAAAATGTTTAATATAATTTAATTGGTTACCAAGTTTATTGATTGATTTAATTAATTATTCAAATTGCCTCAACAATTTTAATATGTATTTACATAGGGGTAATACAAACCGACCTACCTTTTATTTAATTTAAAGCTCAGTAATCATAACCTGCCTGATAATAGGTACAAATATAACACTCGTAAAAGTAATAAATGCATAGTATCTACATACATACATACATACAACAAAGTATACATGTATTTATGTATGCATATACTTATGTACATACATTTTCTATAAAATACAATAAATATTATAATCTGTTTATTGTACTTTTGTACTTTGATCATTATTATTATTATTACTTATAAGTATGTAGATATGTATGTGTAGGTATACTTACTTATACTTTTTAATGAAAGGCATGATTTATTGTATGCAAACAGTAAATTTGCAAAGTGCTTAATTATTCTATGTATGAACGAAAGCACGTTTCTTTTGAGCGAAAAGTAAAAAAAATTTTTTATAAGAAAACTAACATACAGTGGTGTTCAATAAAATAGATTCACACTGATCTAACATTTTTATGGCCGAAAAACGTGATTCATATTTTTGCTATAATTTGATTGTGTTAATAACGTAGTCATGAATAAAAGTAAGGAGAGTTGCAAATGTTTTGAACACTTCAATTTCAACTAGGTATATTTACAAACTTTGATTTTTTTATTGCTGTAAAGTAGCGGATTCAGTTTTTGTTTAACATGATCAATAAACACAGGATTAAGAAATGAATGAAAATATTTTGAAAATGAGTAATTAAAAAAAAAATAAAGTAAATCATATGTGGTCTTATGAGTTGCAAATATTTTGACCACTACTGTATGTATGCACTGTATGTATGTATATAAATATTTCGAATAACTGATAAAAATGTGCTTAATAAAACTGAAAATAAAAAACAGAATATACATACATACATACAAGTCCATACATATGTATTTATTTCTTTATAAATTAATCAAAATCAATTAAACCTTAACCTTTACTTTTGTCGGATGCGTAAGACATAAATTTAATTTTTTTTCCAATGATGTGCAGAGTCAATCATTATTTTTTCGTTAAAATTCATGCGAATTTGTTTCATTCTTAATTTTTATTTTACGAAATTGGTTCGCAATAAGTTTGCTTTTAATAATAATAATAAATAAATAAATATGTACATACATACATACATAAGTATGTATGTATGTAAATATATATACTTTTATACCTATTTAACAAATTGAAGTAATTAATTGTAAAATTAATTAGTGCAGACAATTTATTTCGAATATTCCACATTTCTTATTGCCATCCCTAAATAAAAGCGTCAAGCGTTTTTTATCTGTCAAAATTTCTCATGCACATACAATTTGTATGGAGCATCCCAAAATAACGCGGCGCCAACGCTTTGCAATTGGAAAATCCAATTTTGACAGAGCGTTTAATAGTAAAGTTGGTCGCAAAAGGCAACTAAAATGTAAACAAATAGGAAAAGAACAGGGTTGTGATATAAAGATATGTTATTTGCATAACCATGTTTTAATCGTAAAGGCAAAAAATAAACAAAATAGAAGATAATAAATATTAATATAAAATAAATATGTATATAATAAAAATAAATAAAATAACACTATAAAATTTAGTTTATGTTACAAATACCAATAGTGTAATGGACTTTATTATTAAAATAGTCAGAATTGTTGTATAAGCATATGTTATGGTATTACCCTTTTTTTAATGTTTTGACAAAACGTTGCCGCTCTTATTTAGGGATCGCGGTTCAGCGTAAGCGCTGAGCGTTGGAAAACGTTCCGCTTGCCGCTTTTATTTAGGGATGGCTATTAGTTATCCTTGTTATCCTAACCATCGTATTTGTACCGAATTCTTTTTGGAAATAACGTACTTAAGTACATACATACATATGTACATATGTATGTGTGTATAATAATACTTCAAAATTTATTACATACTTCAATTTCACTCGAATACTTCTTCCATATAAGTATGTACATACATGCAAATATTTTACAGCCATTATGAAAAAGTAGTTTTTCATTTATTATATGACGGTTTTTTATTCAAATACCTACCCAAATTTATTATTATAAAAGTGTGGAAATGATCTTGAAGCCTACTTGGCCAGCACTATATTAAAATCACTAAACACTCTAGTTTTTATTTTAGGACATTAACTAATTTTGCCTTTAATAAATTAATGTTTAATATTATATTATTGATGTATGTACCTACATACATATGTATGTAGGTATTTATGTATACATATTTTATTACCATTATTTTTTTTATTGCAAATCCTATAGTTAAAAGTAAAAACTTGACATTTTGTTTTATCTGCAAACCACAATTATTTGTTATTTTTATATGAACAGATAAAGTTAAATAGTACGTACAGTTACATACATATTGGCATTACTAATTGCGGCCAAAGAAGAACTACACACCACTTTGAAATTGAAATATTACTGTTATCCATACCTACTGACTTTTATGACATTTGTTGCTTCTTCACTTCATTTTATTTATTTAATTTTTTGTTTTCGGTGTAATATTCCCTACTTTTTTATTACTGCTATTTTGTTGAATTATTTCATTATCAGCTTAAATTTAATACACTATCAACTCTATATCAAAACAAAATATATTAATATGTACATAGGTATGTATGGATGTACTTACAATAAAAAAATCAAGTATTTTTTAACTGACGTCAGCAAAAAGTAATGCAGCAATAAAGTGATAATTATTAACAAAAGAAAAAAAAATTGTAGAAAAAACACCTCGTATATTAAAAAGATAACAAAAACTAAAAAATAGAAAAAAAAGCAAAAAAAAAAAAAAACAAATGCAATACAAATCAGACAATGTCTGAGACATAGCAACCAACACCTTCACTTTACTAAAAAAGAGTCACACTTATAAACATTTACACAGAAACATCTATTAAAATTCGACATACCTATTTCAAAACAGAAACACACATACATATTTGGATGTGCGACATACAAATGATGATACATATATGATTACTAACAAAACCCTTCTACTTTATACAAATAAAATTTTAATTTTAAAAATTTTTTAGCTTTATCATCAACAAGTAGGAAAAAAAAACACGTCTAAATACGACAATTAATAAAAAGCCAGCGAATGAATAGGAATACCGTAAGAGAGTATGAAACTCAGTGTGTTTGTTGGAGAGGTTGTTGGAAGAGAACTGGTATTAATGCAACTATTATATGTACAATGTACATGCATCAACAATACACAACATGATATACTTAAAAATAAAATGATACGAATAATTTACACTAAAAAAAAAAAATAGAGTAAATATAAAATAGAAATCAAAAATAAAATACCTATTATTACTATCGTTTAAACAATAATCATTGTACAAAATAAATGACTTTCAAATGGTCCTGACCGGGGGTGCAAACGCCTTAGCTCTATTTTTTTGAGACCAAATTTTTGCTCGCTAAGATGCGTGTTTCGACAAGATAATGACCCGTAACACACATCAAAGCAAGCAAAAGATTGGTTTCATAATAATGGCGTTAAGGCGTTTGCATCCCTCGTCAGGACCGTTTGAAAGTCATTTGTTTTGTACAAAGGAACAATTTACCAGCAAATGTTATTCCTACCAATTACGACATGGACAGATTTAAATTAAATATCCACAAATACTACTTTCTTTTTCTTCCTCCTCATAATATATTTTCCTAACCCTTGTACAATGCACTACATCAGAGTGGGCAAACAAACAAAACATTTCGCAAACGTTACCACAAAGTCATGAACTTTTCAAATTTTGTTGAATCGTATTGTACATGAGCAAAACCAAAACAAATACTTTCTAAATGAGAAAGAGCGCAAACGAAACAATTTGCTAATTCCACAAGTAGTTACTTATATACATACATACATACATATATGTATGCTTTTATTGTAGTCGCCGTGGTCTAGCGGTTAGTGTGTAGTCTTACTAAGCCAACACCTCCAGGTTCAAACCCCAGGTCTGACATCTTGGAAAACATTTCTTTCGGCGACTACCTCTCAGCAATCTTCTGGTAAAAGCTCTGAGAGTAACTAATTGCCATGAACAAGCTTCTTAAGGCTGTCGTTTGAAGCCGACTATAAACTGTAGGTCCCGCTACTCATGGAAAAAAAATTAAAACAAACAACCTGGGTGCTGCGAGAAGCTAGGCCGTAATCCTGAAACAGAGTTTTAATGGCCAATTATGTATTATTATTGAAAAGTTAATTTTTTATATATTTTTTTCAAAACCTTTTCATTCTAAAATGGAATCTAGAAATTAAATGTTAACTATTATTGCTTCATTGCTTAGATCACTGTAAAAAATCTTCAAATCTTTTCATATACATACATACATACATATGTACATATTTATGCCTGGGGATCTAAATGCTAATATACAATGATAATAACGAAAAATTTTTCTTGAGTGTATAAGTAATTGTTCAAATAATCTTTTCTAATAAAAAAATTAAACGAAACATGACAAGAATTGTAGATAAGCTCAGCTCATAAAACACTTTAATTATTCATACATTCACATTTACGTACTTTTGTATGTATGTATATGTAAGTATGTATGTACCATATGTATACAATATGTGCATGCATACATTATACAAAAATTTATCAATTGTTTTAGCAATTTTATTATAATTTTGTTTTCTGTCTCATATTCATTTGCTAATGTATGTGCATACTTATATTTTTTCTTTGTTTTTATAACAAATTTGAATTATAAACTTTATTTTTAATAATTATTCTAAATTTTATGTCCTATTTTAACGCTTTTCAGTGTTAATTGAATATTTAAAGTGAGAAAGAATTTGTCAGCACTGTTGACATTTAATTATCTGGGTTCCTCTTGGACTGGACTTACGCTATAAAATTGTTTAATCATGTAAAGTGCAATGTGAACCATTAAACAAAAACAAAAAAAATATTTTTTTTTGCAGATTTATAATACTTTTATAGGGTGTCCCAGTGGTCTAGTGGGTTTATTATTATTTATTATGGTCTTAGTCACTCCGTTCGTAATAATTAATTAGAATAGAATTTAATATTGTATTGTAATTTAGTAAATAATTAAATAAATAACATATATTTATACATAAATTATAGCAAGTTGCTTGACGTTACTGTAGTGCAAATATTTATTGAATGAATAAATTAATTTACATATCTGGTTGTAGGCTTGCCAGGCGTACTTTTTTCAGCATTATTCGTACTTTTATTTGTTCATTGTATGTACTTTTTTCAACATAATCCTTAAAAAAGTTTCGCTATTATACATATAATGAATTAATATATGTATGAACCTCGTAGAACACTAGAACGAATCCTTATAATGCTGATTTATTTTTTTTTTTGTACGCTGTGCAATATTATAAATTGAATGATTACTACTATAATTTTAGTATGTGACAGTTTTTTAAAACTTTTTTATTCATTCGCTTAATCATCAATAATGTAAATTCTTTGAATATCAAAATTACAAAATAATTCGCGCAATTCGATTTTAATTTCACTCGTATTTGTTTTTTAGAACATACCCGAATTACTTATTTACATTTATAATTTGAAATATTTTTGTATTGTATGTGTATGTATGTATGTATTATCTTTATTATTTTAATATGTAGAAGAGATTTTTAGTGACTTATTTAATCATATGATACATACATATCTCTAGTTATTGTACATATATACATACTATACATATGTATGTATGTATGTATGTACATATGTATGTACATATGTGTGTTTCTAATTTTAACTCGTTTTAGAACAGAGTTCTTGTTCTTTTTGCCAACTGTGCTAATTAGACTTTTAAGTGGAATTTCTGGATTTATTTTTATTATTATGTACGAGTACTTTATTTTCTTATAATTTTTTAGACGTAAAAATCAAACTGAGATAAGATTTTAAAAATGTCTTGTTTATACAAAAAAAATTGACTAGTTTTGTGATTTATGTAAAAAATATTCTGCTGGCGTTAGGAAATGTTAATTTTGTTTATCTAATAAAGTGTGAATTTATTTAAGTTTATTATAGGGCTTTGGTTAAAAAAAAAATTATTTAGTTTTCTCGTGCTTAAATAATGATAATACAGACTACAGTGAAAGCTCCACTGGCGGACAGCTCTAATAGGCGGACATATCCGATAGACGGACGATTAAATATTTTTTACTATGTATTTTTAGAACAAATTCATCCCCCCTGGACGGACATCTCCCGTAGGCGGACAGAAATGCTTCGACGGTCGGTGTCCGCCTATGAGAGCTTTCACTGTATTTCTCAATTATACGTATGTATACATATTAGGGAAGCTAAATTTTTAGTTTTATATTTTCTATAAAAATTTGTCTCATTCCTAAGGCGCTTAATAATAATATAATAATTAATAATAATATATGTACTGTCCTCTCCAAATTCCAATACAATGCACAGCATTTAGTAGGGGTTTTACCCCTGAGTATTGGTCTCAAATAAAAAAAAATGAACTAAAAATGTTTATTTTGAAATTTCATGCCAAAAAACATTACAAAAAAAAAATAAAATTTTTGAAAACTATAGGTTCGATTCATCCTTAGATAAGGATGTAATACTCATTTGTATATACATATCCATAAATAAAAAAGTTTTTAAAATGATAGAAAGGTGCAAAAGAGTCTAATGAGAGAATGGAGACATACTATCAGCGTAGTCAACTTGGTGCATTTCGTACCATTTTTGGTGCTTTTTTAAATTTTTGTGCGAAAAATTCGTCAGTTGGTGCGTGGTGCGCTGTTCTTTTAAATTTCGGTGCGTTTTTTAATTTTTAGTGGCACGAAAGTAAATTCAGCACAAGTTTTTGTTTCAGGGTGAGAAAAATATCTTTGCACAATAAAATACACCTGTTTCAATACCACTTCTATCAACAGTGCAATATTTTTACAAAAATAGTACTGATTTATTAATTTGGAATAATTATTAAAAAATTTTTGAACTCTTCGTAGAAAGTTGTATAAAGAATTTATATAGCATTTTCAGTTTAAATTAAACCTTTTTCAAAATAAATGAAACCTTTTTCAAAATGAACGCAACCTTTTTCAAATTAAACGAGACCTTTTTCAAATAAAACGAAACTCTTTTCAAAATAAGTGAAACTCTTTTCAAAATAAATGAAACTTTATTCAAAATAAATGAAACTTTATTCAAATTCATTTAAACATTTTTCAAATTAAATTAAACCAGTTATAGAATTTAATAGAAGACAAAAGAAAAAAAAACTAAAACATTCATTTTTAATTATGGATAATGCCAAAATCCATAAAACCAAAAAATACCAAGAATGCCACATGCCTAAATAAGTTAATTTGGACCTCCTGAGCACGAAAAAACGCAGTTATTATTTTTTCCTAAGTACCGTGTTTTTCGGTGTATGGCCCCACTCAAACCCTTATGGAGTCCAACCGAATATTTGTAATGAAATAAACTATTTAGTAAAAGAATAAAACATTCCAGATATTCAATATAACGTAAAAAATTTTGAAAAAGCGTAAAAAATAGGAAAATTTTGAACTTTGAGGTGCCATATCTCAGCGATTTCTTATCAGATAGAATTTTCCAGCATATCGACATTCAATTACCAGCATAAAAAAGACATTCAATTACCTTTCCATCGATATGCCACTTATCTCGATCGGACTTTTCGGTTGGACTCCACAAGGGTTTGAGTGGGGCCATACACCGAAAAACACAAAACTACCGTTATCTAAAAAACGGTACTTACGAAAAAATTATAATTGCGTTTTTCATGCTCAGGAGGTCCCAATTAACTTATCTAGGCATGTGGCATTCTTGGTATTTCTTGGTTTTATGGATTTTGGCATTATCCATAATTAAAAATGAACGTTTTATTTTTTTTTCTTTTGTTTTATATTAAATTCTATAACTGGTTTAATTTAATTTGAAAAATGTTTAAATGAATTTGAATAAAGTTTCATTTATTTTGAATAAAGTTTCATTTATTTTGAAAAGAGTTTCACTTATTTTGAAAAGAGTTTCGTTTTATTTGAAAAAGGTTTCGTTTTAATTGGAAAAGGTTGGGTTCATTTTGAAAAAGGTTTCATTTATTTTGAAAAAGGTTTAATTTAAACTGAAAATGCTATAAAATTAATATACAAAAATGTACTAGTACACAATCTTATACAAATGAATGCAAACTTATGTGCAAACTTGTGAAGTATTTTTTTTTTTTTGTGAAGTTTTTTTTAATTACAATATACTGTAAAAGGCTGTTTAATTGTTACATATTTAATATGAAAATATAACACTAAAATAAAAAATTTATTTTTTAAAATATTTAAAAAAAGGATAAATACTGAACCTTAAACATCCTAAATAAAAAAAATTCTGAACTTGGTGCGTTTTTTTTTAATGGCGCGATTTTTTCTCCATTTTGGTGCGTTTTAAAATTTCAAAATTGACAACGCTGCATAATATATTGATAACGAAATAAAAGTGTTGATTTTAGGTTGAGGTTGACCTACTTGTCATCAATGCCCACATGAGACGGTGCATTTGTTCAACTGCCCTGGCAAATCCACCTTACATTCCAATGGGCGAAGGCCAACTGAGTTGGCCACCATCTGACATACAGATATAAATTTTGTAAATTATTTTATATATTCTTTTCTTTTAAATTTTCCACAGAGAGATACTTCCAACAACAGCAGGTCTGTTACAACAACAACAAAAGATTGGCCAATTTGCAATAATATGCTAAGACACTGACTTTGTATGACATGGCATGACACTGTGTTTGAGAAGACAAGACATAGCATAGTATAGCATAGTTTTTTTAATGAGATTTTTACACAAAATGTTGGGCTTTTCAGTACTTTAGTATGAACGAACAACAAAAAATGATTATTTGAATATTTTTTTCTATATTTGCATTTCAGATGATCCCGGTGGAACAGCAAATTTACAGCTCGATCAACAATCACAATCAAAAGATCAGGATATGTTGACGAATTTGAGCAATATGGAAGCTACAACAACCACTCAAACAACAACAACAAATACAAAATATTACAATAAAACAAAATTACAAACAAATAACAATAATCAGCAGCAACAACAAAATAAAACAAGTACAACAACGGCAACAACAAATAAAAAACAAACATATCGAGAATTAGAAAAGACAAATGAACAACAAATGGTTGAAACAACAACAGTAGCAGCATCAACACAACAAAAGAAATTAACAACCAAACAAGCTAAAGCTGCAGCAAAGCAAAATGCTAAAAATGATACAAATCTTCAGCAACAGCAACAGCAGCAGCAACAAAAAGAAACAACCAAAAAGATAACTTTGGAAAAGGATGCCAAACAAAATGTTAAAACTATACCTGCCACCAACACCAGTACAGTAACTTCTATAATAAAACAAAACACCAGCAATGTCACAGTAGTCGCAGAACAACAAGCAGCCACAGCTGAAACAATAGCAAAAACAACAACATTAAAACATAACAATAATTCTATAAGCAGTAGTAATAGTTGTAATAATAGTTCAAATACAAATACAACATTAAGTGATACTAATAAAAATTATAGCGGTAGTATAAGTAATATAGAACAACAAAAACAACAACAATATCATTTGGAAAATAACAGTAACAGTGATAAGCAACGACAACAGCAAACAATTGCTGATAACAATACAAATTCTCCCTCTTGTTCTTCATCTTTTTCAATGAATTGGAATAATTCAAAATATTTGCATAAGAAATTCAAAAGATTAGCAAGTACAACAGAAAACGATGCTACACAAGAAGCAGAAAAACTGCGCACCAACTCCTTATCATCGGCCAGTTCATCAGTATCATCACCACCACCACCTTTAACAAACCAAACGAACAATTCCTCTTATAATAATATACCACAGCATGAGTCTTCTTCTACTGCCATTCATTTTAACGCATTCAATTTACAAGAAGGTCATTTTCCTAATGGCAATATTGTTAATAAAGATAATGCGATGATTCATAGTGCAACAACTACTGCTACCACTACACTTATTGCTCGAAATTCCAAAAACGAACAGCATTCAAATAACAATAACAGCTTACAAAATCAAGTTTTACAACAGTTAACACAACAATCGCAGCAACAGCCTGTTTCTTCTGAATTGGCAAACAGCATAAGCAACAGCAATAACAACGCAACGACAACATCTAATACAACTACTACTACTGCAGGCGGTAGTGGCCGTTATTTATGCCCCTATTGTAATTTAAGTTGTACAAAACCATCGGTGCTACAAAAGCATATAAGAGCCCATACCAATGAACGTCCTTATCCTTGTGATATCTGTGGCATAGCCTTTAAAACGAAAAGTAATTTATATAAGCATTGCCGGTAAGTTGGTTGGTTTGTTTTTTATTATTATTATTATTATTATTATTTATTTATTTAGCATTTTTATGTTGCTATTTTTTTACAAATTTTTAATTTAATAATAATTCAATTTTTACAATATTTTTTTATGAAATGAAAAAAAAGTAGATTAAAATTAAAATTGTTGTCTAATGTATTCAATTATTTTTCGTTTAAATAAATAAAAGTTATTTTCATTCTTCAGTTCCTGAGGCATTTCATTAAAGAGTTTAAGTCCTTTATAGAATAATGTATTCTGTGCGAAAGATGTCGACGCGAAGAAAGGTCTAAAATCATTGGCATTCCTTAAATTATATGGTTGGGCACTAGCTACGATCACCAAATATTTATTCATGTACTGTGGCAGCATTCCTTGTTGAATTTTAAATATGAATATAAGCACATTCATCACCAGGCGCTGATTAATAGAAAGCCATTGTAGTGTTGTAAGCATATCTCTGATATGTGTCATCCTGCTGCATTTAAGAATACATCGCATTCCTTTGTTTTGGAGCTTCTGTAGCCTATCTTTCATTTGCTGAGTACCCAAGAATAGCACTGTCGAACAGTATTCAAAATGAGGTTTGATTGTGGTATTATAGATATTTATGGCGGTGGATGTTGAAATTTTGTAACGAATTCTTCTTAAAAACGCAATTTTTTTGGCAACCTTTTTACATACGTACTCATTGTGGGGTATAAAGTTTAACTTGTTATCCACAATTATTCCTAAGTATTTAAATTCATCAACCTTTTCTATTTCAGTATTTTCAATGCATACAGATTCAGAGGCAGTTCCGTTTATTATCATCGCTTTTGTCTTGTTTGTATTTAACTTTATTTTATTAATTTTTAAATATTTTTCAATATTTTCTAGGTCTTCATTCAAGTTTCGTACACATTCATTAGGATCTTCCCCACATATATAGATCAGCGTATCGTCAGCGAACATGCATACCTTGCATTTATTAACTACGTTTTGCAGATCGTTCATGTAAATTAGGAACAAAAGTGTTCCCAACACTGCCCCTTGTGGTACTCCGGTATCAATTGTCAATGCATTCGAAACGTAATTTCCACATTTTGTTCTCTGAGTTCGGTTGCTGAGATAGCTTTTGAACCAACTAAGTTCAGTTGTTTTAACACCATACTTTAGTAATTTTGCTAATAAAATATCTCGGTCGACAATTTCGAAAGCCTTCTTCAAATCTAAAAACACTGCTGCCACACATTTTCTCTTTCCTACTTCAATTTTCCACTCCGATATTACGAGATTCAGTAGAGATTCACAATTATGGTTTTTTCTAAATCCGGATTGTGTTTCATATAAGAGATTGTTATCTTCAAAGTATTTACTTAATTGATTATATACTACCTTTTCCAATAGTTTACTTAATACAGGTAACATGTTAACAGGGCGAATTTCGTTTGGTGCCTTTGTATTTGGAACTTTTTGTATTGGAACGATATAAGCTTCTTTAAGAACATCAGGATAAATACCCGTCTGAAGGGATTTTATTATTAAATAGTGCAATGAAGGTCCTAATATATCAAAGTTAACAAGAAGAGTTTTGATTGTAAGAAAATGTTGATCCTTTTTATTGTTCATAGTTTTCATAATCCTTTTTAGTTCTCCTATGTTGATTAACTCAAATTGAAAATGTGTTTGACGATTTATAAGAATATAATCCTCATATTTAACATATGGAATACTTGCCGCAATATCTTTTACGCTCTGTATAAAAAATGTGTTTAATTCCTCTGCTATTTGCAACCCATCAGTTACTATTCTGCCATTAATTTCTATTTCATTTATTTGTGTGGTTTGCTTTTTTAACACGAATTTTTTTAGAGCTTTCCACATATCTCTTTGGTTTAAACATTCATTTATTTTGGTGTTTGTATAATTAGCTTCACTTTTTTTTAACATTGAACTATATTGGTTTCTTATTCTCCTATATTCCCTCCAATAATATACATTATTATACCATATAGCTAATCTATGTGCTTGAATTTTAATTTGTTTCATCGATCGTAAGTTATTGTTAAACCAAGAAGTGCATTTATTAGTACCAAATCTTTTTTCGACTACCATAGACTTTAACGTATTGTTTATTTCACTCATAAATACGTTAGCAAATTCGTTAATTGAAGTATTTAGGGGTGAATTACTTATCTCTCCAAGCCTTATTGAGTTTCTAAAAAACGAGTTATTGTAATGTAATGTTCTAACTTTTTTGGTTGCCACATATTTTGTAGGTTTTTCTATAGGTATTTTAATTTCTAATGTCTCATGATCACTGATTTTCATTTTTTCATTTATATTAACTATAATATTTTCCATATTAGTAACGGCATAATCAATGAGCGACGATGTGTTATATGATATACGCGTTGGATACGCAACGATTTGATTAAAATAATTATCTCTTATTATTTCTTCCAATCTTTTCTTATAAAAACTAGTTCCAAGCCAATCAATGTTGAAATCCCCAGTAATCAAATAATTTTCAGTTTGTGCAATGGTTTCCATTTCTTCTTCAAAAAATTCAATAAAATGTTGATCAGGTGATATTTGTTTATTAGGTGATCTGTAGACTCCCACCAAATATAATAAAATATGATCATATTTTATTCTAATTTTAAGCCACCAAATTTCTTTTTCAATCGATTTGCTGTCTATTGTTTTTGCATTCCATCTCTCATTTATATAAATGCATACTCCTCCTGTGTGTCTAGATGTACTATCACAACGAAAAACAATGAAGTTTTCTAATGTTATTTCAGAATTGTCTATATCTTCAGTTAGGTGAGTCTCGGAAATGCATATAAAATCAAAGTCTTCTTCGTAGCAAAGCAATTCTAATTCTTTTATATTTTTTGTTAAACCTCCGATATTGAGGTATATTCCCTTTGTGTTTGTTAGTTGCTAATAGGCAACCTTTTCGGACTCAATCCTATTTTTTCTTATTAATATGGGACATTCTACATTTCTACAATCATGGTTTGTATTAATATCCACCAACTTCAATCTTTCTTTTGCTTTCTCACAGTTTATACATTTGACTATATTATTTTGGCAGTCTTCATAAGTATGGCCCACTTCGCTACATTTTGCGCAAATTTGATCTTTATTTTTGCAATGTCTAGCTGTGTGGTTGAATCCCCAACATTTAAAACAACGCAATACACTACAACTCTGATAGACTGGACACCTGTCCCACTCTATATTAATACGACCGTTATTTATAATCTGTTTAAATCCTTCAGCATTTGTTTCAATAATAGCATTAAATATTTTTGGGTTCTTGTATGATTTATAGACTTTAACGCACTCTATGTACTCACATTCGATATTATTTTGTTTCCTTATAGCTCTTACTATGGTATCTTTATCTAGTTCTTCACTCATTCCTGCAATTAACAACTTTGGATTTCTCATCTTTGGTGCACGGACCTCGTAATTATTTCCCATTTTTTCTTTTATTTCATTTGTTAAGATACTTCGGTCATCTTCATTTTGACAGTTGATAGCCACAACTCCTTCATTTCTCTTAACAATTCTCTTAACTTGCATATTGAGATTTGATGGTTTGATTTTTTCTTTTACTTCTTTCTCGGTCACATCACTATTTTGTTTATTTTTTGGCTTCAATATAACGGGGATATTATTTGTTGACTTAAGTTTGCTTGCATATGTTTCTTCACCAGTAGTTGTTGTTTGTTTTTTTATTTCGTTTACAATCTCTGTTTTTGCATCCTTCACTTGTTGTTCTACTATTTTGGTGGTTTTGTTCATTACTTCTGTCATTTTACCTTCATTTTCCTTTATTAAATCAAATAATTTTTTGTAATTTTCATTTGTTAATTTTATAAAATTTAGGCATCCATCGCATATATATTTTATGTTTGGGTACTTAAAAAGGGCATCACTTTCGTATTTTGAGAGTCCAACGCATCTAAGGTGAAACATCTTCCCACAGTAGCCACTACAGCATATTTCAACCTCTCGACAAGTTTTATTGCATTTCCCACAGTTCATATCCATGATTTCTTTGGAATCTTATGGAAATACAAAAGATAATATTTTTTCCTTTTTCTTCCTTATAAGAAACTTTTTTTTTTATTTCATAAAATTATTTTTTATGTAAAAAAATCTAAATTGTATTTAAAACACGTCTGACTTTGTTAACTGTTAACTATAAGTTAGTTAGGTTTGTTGATATTGTAGCCCTTTAATTTGTCCATCATCATCATCAATCATCAATGTTTTTAATTTTTACTTTAGATCTCGCTCACATGCTGCCCGCCAAAAAGGTATTGAAGTACCACCAGATGCTGACGATGGTCTATCTGATCAAGATGCTGATCCAGAATTAAGCAATAGTAGTTCGGAAATGGTATTTATTGCACACAACTTGTGTGGTACTCATAGTCTAATAATATTGAAATTTTAATTACTCTTGTTGTCTTTAACATTTTAGTTAAGTCGCACTGGTACTCCTACGGAAGAAATTGTCAGCAATACGCAACAGCAGCAGTTGTATGCTATGCCGAATGACTCTCAAATGCAATTTCCTGCTGCCACAACTACAACATCAACTTTATCAGCTAGCCCACCTGCCTTGACAACAAATACTGGAAAAACCACGTATTTACAGCAACCCTTGCAACAGCATATTCCACAATTACCTTTAGGTTCACCAGCTGCTGGTACACTGCCGCCCGCCACAGTAGCAATGGCAACAAGTAGTAACACCTCAACGACTAGCCAAACAATGCCATTGGATTATAAACCGTATAAACCGAAATTTCATAATGCTGCTCTTTACGCTACACCCAAAGAGGCGGCGGCAGCTGCAGCAGCAGCAAAAAATGGTGGTAATGGAGAATCTTCTCTGAATTTAACAACTCCTATTTTAGTGAAAAAGGAGGTGGTTGTGCCACAGAAACAAAGCGAGCCTTTAGCTTTTTCTATAAACCAGCAGCAACAACAACAACAACAGCAACAACAACAGCAACAACCACCGCCATCACCAAATACACAACATATGGTGGTTGCAGTGAATGAACATAAAATGTTTGCACCCTCAATTGTACACATGCCCACACAACAACAACAACAACAACAACAGCAATCACAACAACAAACGCCGCCACCGTTAATTACACCGCATCATCCTTCATTGTCGCCCAGTACACAAATGAAATTGAACAACCATATAAACACCCACCAATTGCAGCAGTTACAACACCAACAACAGCAACATTTACAACAACTGCAAACACAGGCCACCCATCATTTGTTGGCCTCACCACATACTAATGCTTTACCGTTGCCTCTGGCAGCAGCAGCCTACTATATAGGTCAAGCACCTGGAGCTGCAGGTGCTTTGTTGCACCCTTCAGCGCATATACCCGCACCACAAGCATTTTATAATCCGGTCTTTGCTCCATTGCATTTGATGACGCCGCAACAGCAACAGCAATTTCATCATCAGTTACAAATACAGCAGCAGCATATGCAACAGCAACAGTTGCAATTACAGCAACAACAGCAACTGCAACAACATTCCAATGTAGCCGCTTCAGCAGCCACAGTACCACCACCACAATCACCACGCTCAACCCAGCAACAACCCTCACAGAGTCAAGGCCAAAGCCATATAAAATCAAATCCAACTTCTATAGCCCCTTTAAACTCAACGCGTAATATTCTACATCATCCGAAACCCATAACATCTTCCAATAGCTCCATCCAACAAACTCCTCTGCATTATTTGGCTAATGCAGCTTCGGTGGCTTCAGCATTTGAGCCTCAAGCTTCTAGTGCAATCAACAATAAGAGCAATAAAGATATTATTGAACAAAATTCCAGTATTAGTGTGAGCCAACGTCCAATGCATGTGGTGTCCACTTCAAATACAAGCACTCTTTTACAGACCACAGCCAATTCAGGCAATCAGGAGGTGACTCTGGTAAGTTATGGAATTTCTTGCAATTTTTTTTTAACTCTTAATTAACCTTCACTCTTCAATCCTATTCTATTTCAGAATAAAGAAAAATTGCATGAACACATCAATAAGATAATATCACAAAACGAAGCGATTGTAGAAAATAAAGAGTTGTTGTTGCAAAAAAAATATCCCAAAACACTTAATCGTTCGCGTAGTTTTACCACTAACAGTAATAGCAACACCAATAGTGCAACAATAGCTGGCAGTAGTCAGACATTACATAGTACAACTGTTGCGCCACCTAGTGAATCGGCAACAAATGTCAAATTGGCACAAGCTATAGTACAAAAACAATTGCAACAGCAACAACAACAACAACAGCAGCAGCAGCAGCAACAGCAACAATTACAACCACAATATGTTTATCAACAACAATCGCAACAAGCGCAGCAGCAACAACAACAACAGTTGCAATTAAATAAACAAAGAACTGTATATCCCAGTGAAAAAATTAATGCAGATGAAGCACCCATTCCACCATTGAATGGCACTTCTAAACACTTATTGAGCAATAAACTTGTAATACAACAACCGATTCCAACTACACCTATGCAAGTTGCTACTGCTCCCATGAATCAAGTTTTATATCAGCAGTATCGTTCAATTGTAACGAATCCCCCCGCCCAGCATGCCATAACATCCTCACCTTTATCTAATCCAGTTGTAAGTTCATCAATAACAAATGTACCTTTAAATTTATCAGCCAAAAGTAAATCATCAGAGGAGAGACCACCTCCAGGTCCTTTGCCTCAGGCACCACCGCCAGCCACACCCAGAAAACGTCACTCAATTGAACAGCCAACCATAGCTATAAATGACGCTTCCAATTCATCAAATTCAAATTCAAGTACACCACAGCCACAGTCGCAATCACAGCCAACAACGTCGGCAGGAAAATATCCTCAAAATAATTCCATAATCAAAAATTTATTATTAAATGCTCGGGGATTGGCAGTACCAATGGGCAGTGGAGAAGATGCCGTGTACATATGCCCTTTGTGTTCTATGGAATTTCGTACTGCAGAGGACTTACAACTGCACAATAGTACTTACTGTCAGGGCAGTAATAGCAGTGCTAATTCACCCGCATCTTCACCGTCTCACAAATATTTTCGATCGAATTCCATGTCTCTCAATATGCCAGATTTTAAAATTTTATCGAAAAACCCTTTATCTTTGGCGAAATTAGCCTGGTCGCAATTAAAAACAAAGCCTAGTAATTTGGTTTTAAATCGTTTAAGTGCTTCTATGGCTAAAACAACAAAAAATTCAACTACAACAACCACTTCAGCAACATCAACACAGCCCAGTTCCACTGCTACAAATTCAAATTTAACGTCAACGTCAACAGCATCTAGTTCGACTACCTTAACTGTAACATCTCAAGCCAAAAGTCAACTGACTGTTAATGAAATGCCCCTCCGCTTTGTAGACACTCCTCTGCCATCACCAGGCCCTTTGTTAGGTAAAACTCCTTTAGTGGACTATTCCAGCAATGAATCAAAATCTAAATCCGAAGAGGTAATAATTACGAAAATGCACGATCATGACACAATATTTAGTCACAATAATAGCCTGAATGATCAAAATGCCAGCAAACGTTTAAAATTTGATTTAAACGTCAAATCGTCACCCTCAACTAAACGTGCGTCGGTTACTAGCGGCGGCGATATGCAATTGTTAAATGCTCAGGAAATGTCTAAAAGAGACGAACGGGTTAAACGCTTTACTTCTTCGGGTGGCTGTATGATACCTTTGTCAGAATGTGATGATGTGGATAAAAGTCCAAAAATGATACGAACACCGCTATTATCGGGTGGTAGTTTTCAAGAAGTTTCACCAAAAAAAGAGAATAAATTACCTTTAACCATATTAACGGGTGGTAGCAATCATCAGTTAACACCCAAAATGAGTTTAGGTTTAGGCCCCTCTTCTACTGCTCCCCAGCATTTTCAGTTTCCTCCTATAAATCAAATAACGGCCTTTAATCCCTTAACTTTGGCCTTAACCGAGAAGGTAATACCTAATGTACCGGGTATGCCAGGACCAAACAGTTTACAACCACAACTACCTTTGGCACCACCCTCGAAACCCAATCACCAGCAGCATCAACAACAAAACCTTTTAAGTTTACCACAAAATCCCAATCAAATGGGTTCAAGAACATCAAGTCCCATACGTAAACAGTCAACAAGTCCCATGAATATGACAACGAATAATGGCAATACTACAGCATTTGGCGGTGTACAAAACGTACCCAGTGAATTTAATCGTGCACCTCCCTCAACAAATATGCGCAATGTACGGAATTGGCCTACAGCTACAGCATCAACGGTAAACAATAATAGTCAACCTGCTAATAAAACCACAACTACAGCAGTAAGTGAATCTTCTAAATCTCTTAAACCATTTAATTTTATGCGTATGGCGGATAATTTAAGTCCCCGCAAAAATTCAAACAGCCATGAAGGTGAGACTCGTCATTTTAATTTAGATAAGCTGACGCGAGAACAATTAATCATACAGCAACCCTCGAATACTACGAAATCTGTATCTCCTGTGGCAACTGCTCTATCGCCTCTACATGTGGATACAAATGTGACAGCGAGCTCAATAGAAAATGACACTGCAAGTTTGGAAACAAAAGCTAAATCAAAATTTCTAAGGCCAACTAGCTTGCCACTAAGGCCAGGCACATTTACACCTAAAAGACATCACGGCATAACACCCACTGCTAACACTTTGCCTTTAATTTCACCGGAAACACCAAGACCTTCTAAGGAATGTGTACAACTCTATTTGAATGGCAATTCCTACACATATTTGGGTCTCAAATCGACCACTAAAACATTTTACTGTACACTTAATTGTCCACAACCTTCATATGTGCAGGATATGCACAAGCTGTCAATGTACAGTATGTGGCAACAGTGCGCTGAAAATAATCCACATCCTTTGGGTTTGAAGCCCAAAGAGGTTATATCTCTATATGATTCTCGCCAAAAGATAATGGTCTTTACTACAGCTCATAGCAAAAAATTGGCCTACACCTTAGTGGCTGCACAACAAACCGTTATGACACCCTTTATCAGTACTCAAGATAAATTCTATCATCATCAGTTAAAACCCATAGCCCTTAAAGAAACATCTCCAACTAAAGATAACACAAAATTGTGCAGCACGGAATCTAAAGATTCTTCTAAGGATAATACAGTTTCTCCAACTACTACTACAGCTACTTCGACTTCTACACAAATTTTAGAAGGTGGTTATGAATCTCATGAGAATTATATTTATGTAAGGGGTAGAGGACGTGGTAAATATGTGTGCTCAGAATGTGGCATACGTTGTAAAAAACCGTCTATGCTTAAAAAGCACATACGTACCCATACAGATGTACGTCCGTACACCTGCAAACACTGCAATTTCAGTTTTAAAACCAAAGGAAATCTCACCAAACACATGCAGTCCAAAACCCATTATAAAAAATGCATAGAACTTGGCCTTAATCCAGGACCTATGCCAGCCGACAGTGAGTTCCTAGAACCAGATATGGAGTTCGATCAACAATCTTCCACTTCAGCTGGAGATAGAAACTCGTCAATGGGTAATGGTGAATCAGATACAGACGGTGATTCTACAGACAATGAGACTGAAAGTAGCAATGAATCCGATTCGGTTAAATCTAATAATGTGCCACAAAATTTAAATATGCCCGCGACAGTAACATCAGCCGAAGATAATAAATCTCATTTGGAACAGGAAGCCGCTAGATGTTTACTTTCATTGTCTATGACACCACCCATTCATACACAAAGTTTGGAAACTCTCATAGCCAGTAGCCAAACTACAGGAACTTCAAATACCTCTAGTACAAAAGCCAACTTAACTAGTACCACACCCGCCTCCGCTATAAGAAGAGTAATTTCGTATACATCACCTAAACCGCCCTTTGATTATCATAAGCAGGAGCAATACTATTCGAATCCGAAAGAACATAAACCCAATTTAAATAATCCAAGTACAACGAATTTTGAAACTGCACCCATAGATTTAACAAAACCTAGGCCTATGGAAACAAAGATTACCAACAACATGAACAACATCACCACTGCCACCACCACCACCACCACCACCACAACACAGGTGGTAAGTATAGTATCATCTGCTACGGGTCCCCTACAAACCCAGGCTCAAATAAGAGACGTCATATTTGGTGGCAATAATAATGAGTCTGGATTCTTAAAAACTATGATCTCAGTCTCCTCCAAAGTAGGTCGCAACTACAACGATAACTATGAGGAGAATCATCATAAACTAAATGAGGATATGATGTTATACGATTATAGACGGGAGCAAACATTACAGTACTATAAAATTAAACAGACTCAATTAAGTCGTGGCATGACTGTTAATCCAAATATGATCATGTCTAATTCTCAGACAGCAACCACTACTAGCACTACAACAACTAATTCGGTAGTAAGCTTGGCACAATCAGAGGTGTTGACCAATGTCACAGCCTCTTGTACATCTGTTGTAACTAGCACCTGTACAAATAACGAACCACTAGAGAGCAATACCCTCAAGAAAGATATAAACTCCTTACAGTTACCAAAAATTGAAATTGTAGAACCCAAAGAGACAAACTCTAAAGCAGATGTTTTGTCTTCGGCGCCCACAACTCCTTTAGAAGTGGCTGCAAAATCCATATCTAAACTGCCCTTAAAGTCAACCGATGAAAGTGAGGAAACTGATGAAGAACCTCCAGCAAAAAAATCAGCTACTCAACAAGACGATAAACCTTCTCATAATGCAAACCTGCCAGCCGCTATCTTACAGCCTGGTACTACCGATTTCTCAGGTGTACTTTCGGGTGGTAATTCCAGCAATACCATTAATACGCAAACAAACAATTCTTCAACTAATCAGCCTACACGCACTGTTATTGTAGGTGAGGATGGCTTTACGACAAACAATAATGAAATATTGCCCGTACATCCGCGTGTACCACAAATATCTAATGCTGATGGTCGTCCTGTATGCTCAATATGTTCGAAGACTTTCCAAAAACAGTCACAACTAGTGTTACACATGAATATACACTATATGGAACGTAAGTACAAATGTGATCCTTGTGCTGTGTCATTTCGCACTCAGGGTCACTTACAAAAGCACGAACGTTCAGAGGGTCATAAAAATAAAATGATAATGACGTCAACGTTTGGTGTGCCAACCACCTCAAACCCACGACCCTTTGAATGTACCGACTGTAAAATAGCTTTTCGTATACATGGCCATTTAGCTAAACATTTGCGTTCTAAAACGCATGTACAAAAACTAGAATGTTTACAAAAATTACCCTTTGGCACTTATGCCGAAATCGAAAGGGCCGGCATCAGTCTTACCGAAATCGATACAAGTGATTGTGAAAATTCCTTAATATCCTTAAGAGTTTTGGCACAGAAGTTAATAGAGAAGGATCCCTCTTCAAAATTGGGTAGCTATACCACACCGTCAGGTGAGAATTCAAATACGGGCTTAGTATCACAGGATAGTGCCTCTGAAGATGGTTTTACAGCAGCCGAAAGAGCAGCAGCCACTGCTATAGCTTCCTTAGATAACAATAGTGCAGCAAACACACCACGTCGAACTAATTCAACTTCTGAAGATGAAAGTTTTGCCATGACTTTAAATAATAATCTTAAAAGGCGATTGCCGGGCTCCTTTAGCAATGGAGAAGAAAGTGACAAAGAGTATCAAGATCAGCAGCAGCACCCGCAACAGCAAGAAAAACGTTTACGAACCGATTTGACAAACAGTGTACCCTTGGCAACTTCTAGCCCAACAAACTGACGTTATCTCTACAATTATACAGATAGATGAATAATGGATGTAATAACATGGCCTCAACCATTTCTGGTAACGGATAATACATGTTTGGATTTTTATTCAAAACAAAGTTGCGAGTATAACCAACAGCAGGTACTGCATGATAAAACAGAAAAATATAGAAATCATTTAAAAATTAATGAAAAAACATATAATTTTCACTATACCAATACCAATCCCCCACCGAATTCAAATTATTTGTAGAAAAAAAAAACAACAACAAAAGAGAAATTAAAAAATCTCTCACAAAAACACAAGTAGATACATAAAACAACATTTTATTTTTGTTATAATGAATTTTATTTGTTTAACAACAATCAATTCATCTGTAATTTGTTGTAAAAATCCGACAATGTGCAATGGATTGCGCGTAAATAGTTTTATTATACCGGCAAAAGTTAGGCTAAACCAGAAACGTTGGCACAAAATAAAAAAAAAAAAGAAATCCTCAGGACCAATTAAAAAAAAACAAAAATCAGAAAATCAAATCGATGAAACTTTCATCATATCCTTTAAGAAGCACACATATCGTACGGAATACTTAAAAATTTATATAAATTATTTTTTTTTTAAGCTGAAAGCTAATTATTTCATTTACAATTTTTGTAATTCAAAAAACAAAAAAAAAAAAAACAAACTCCGTTAAGAATTTTGTGCCACTGGTTTAGAATAAAAATTTTTATTGTAAACTTTTTTTGTAACCCCC
The DNA here is from genome assembly GCA_963576795.1 of Metopia argyrocephala. Lineage (NCBI taxonomy): Eukaryota > Metazoa > Arthropoda > Insecta > Diptera > Sarcophagidae > Metopia > Metopia argyrocephala. The sequence continues at coordinate 202,501,490 of OY756208.1, read as the reverse complement.
TAATTTTGTGACCCATTTTAATTTTTTTTTTTTTTTGCAAAAACTGTATTATAGTACGAGTATATCAATCTGAACAAACATACATATGCACACAATCTTGATAAAAGAAAACTTGAACCAAAAGAGAGAAAAATTGAAATGAAAATGGAAATATCATTTTTGAATTAAAATAAAAGGCAACAAAAAATTTGCACATTTTTAAAATTTTCGAATATACAAACAATAGGTACAATATGGAAATTAAAAAATGTTATTGAAAACTTTTATTAAAAAAAAAAATAATAATAATAATAAAACTTTGGTTCTGGTTTTATACACACATACAAACATATACAGTATCGGACAAAACTAAAGCACGGATTCTTTCGTGGTTCTAATTTATGTAATAACCTGAGTGTTGCATATCATATCAAAACTATTATTTGTTATTTATTTAGAATACCCACTGTACTTTTAAAATTAGGAGACTTTTTGTTGTTTTTGCAACTCACTTTTATTTTGTTTGGTTTTATTTAACAGTAACTGAAATAATGCAGCGACAAAACTAAAGCACGTAACCTTGAATATGTGCTGTTCTATTTAATTGTAATAAATTATTAAGAAAAAATACCGTTATTTGTAATTTTATTTTTTTAAGATCTATTTAAAATAAAACAAAAGTATGATCATTCAGTTTTTAAAGTGCCTTTGGAAGGAAAGCTTATAATTGTATAATTTAAAGAAAAAATGGCACGAAATAAATATTCAGTGGCTCTGAAAGAAAAAATAGTTGAAGATTTTGTTAATGGTGAATCGGTAACTCAAATATCTAAAAAATTCAGCATTCACCATAGCATAATTTCTCGCATCATAAGCCGTTTTAAGACTTCAGGATCCCTGTCTACTATACATAGAGGTGGTCGCCCACGTAAAACCAGCAAACGTGAAGACAAAGCCATAATTCGTTTGTTGAAAAAGGATCCTTTTGTGTCGGCAAAGTCCATAGCGTCTCAATTACCTTTAAATATTTCATCTAGAACGATTCAAAGACGAGCTGTGGAAGGCGGATTAAAATCGTATAGAAGCGCAAAAAAACCTTATATTTCAGGAAAGAACCGAAGAGCTAGAATTGAATTTGCAAAAGCCCACATTAACTGGACTGTCCCTCAATGGAAAACTGTGCTCTTCTCTGATGAATCCAAATTTAATCTAAAGGATTCTGATGGAATAAAGTTAGTACGAAGACCAAAAGGACAACGCCTTAATCCAAGATACAGTAGAGGTACAGTAAAACATGGAGGTGGTAATGTAATGGTCTGGGGATGTTTTTCTGCGCATGGTATCGGTCCACTTCATAGAATAAACGGCACAATGGACCGTTTTATGTATAGGGACATTTTGCAAAACGTGATGCTTCCATATGCAGAGGAGGAAATGACCCTCAAGTGGCGATTTCAACATGACAACGACCCCAAACACACATCTAAATGTGTGAAAGAGTGGTTTATTGAAAATAAAATCGAAGTCTTGAAGTGGCCAGCACAGTCACCTGATCTCAATCCCATAGAAAATCTATGGGAAATTGTAGATCGCAGAGTACTGCGCGGGAACTGCAAAAATACCGATGATCTCTTTCGGCAGGTGGAAAATGCTTGGAATGAAATTCCTGGAAAAGTAATTTCCAATTTAATTGAGTCCATGCCACGCCGGTGCGCAGAGGTTCTAAAAAATAATGGTTACGCCACTAAATATTAGATTATTTTAAGTATTTTCTTTATTACTCTAATATGTGCTTTAGTTTTGTCGCATATAAAAAATGAATTTCGTATTTAATTAGATATAACTTTTGTTTTTTAATTGAGATTTTTTTTATTTTGTTTCGGTTCAGTTAAAGTATTTAATAATCTTGACTTTTAATTATAAAATAAAACTATTTACATATTTTTTTTTAAAGCTATGAAATGAAGTTTTATTTACAAGAGTTTCGTGCTTTAGTTTTGTCCGATACTGTACATATATATTTTTTTTTTTATTAAAACTGAAAAATTAGAAAAAAAAGAAAACAAACTTAAAATTATATATTTAAAGGATTGTTGTTGACCTTTAAAAGCATACAATATGTAAATATTAAAAACAAAAATATCCATACACACATTAGTTTACACCTGCAAACAAAACAAAATATATGCATACATAATATATACATACATGTACTGTAGTACTGTTCGAAATCTAAAAAACTTTCTAATACAAATGCCAAAATCATATATTTTCATTTTGCGTACTCAAAAAGGTGTATAACTTTATAAAAGTTTTTACTCAGTACGGAGAGAGAATAAAGTAATAATTTTACGTAAGAGAACTTACTGGTTTTTACTGTACAAATGTTTGCAAGTAAGAATTTGCAAGATAATAAAAAAAAAATAGGTGATACAGAAACATGTAGATACTTATTGCCATTAAAATAATAGGTAGGACCAAAATTTTCATATTTTCAAATGAGGTAATACTATTCAGTAGAAAACAGACGCATTGCGAACCCTGAGTTTTAGCATAACAAGAAAGTTGTCCGCACACATGTTTCAATGCGTATTTTTAGTACATACTAAATCGATCGCTGGTTTAGACGGAGTGTTAAAGTTACTCAAGTTTCGAAGAGCTCCATACGAAAATAATTTCTTTATTATTTTTACATTTTTCATATTTTTACTGTAATAAATTCAGAACAGAATATAATTAAAAATAATACGTTTTTTTCTTTTTGTTCAATTTATGAATTTAAAATAAAAAGAAATATGACTTTCGGTATAAGAAAAATTTGCTTATTTTTCGAACAGCATTGTTAGTGTGTATGTATGTATGTACTTATGTATGTTTGTATGTATTTAACAATCAAAGTTCTTCCTCGGTTAAAAATTTGTTTCTTTTTTGCTATTTTGATTTATTTTTTAGTTCAATTAATTAAAATTAAAGTAAAAAAAATTTACGAGTAAATTATGAAGAATTAAGAAACCAACGAGACTACGAGACTCTTACAAATAATATTTTTAATTTTTATTATTTAAATTTGTTTATGACTTTGTTTTTAATATTATTTAAAGCATTGTTAATAAGTCGTTTAGTAAAAATTTAACATTTTAGTTTTTAATACATGCAAACTAACAAAAATAAATAAAATAAAATAATATATTAGATGTTGTACAAAAACTGATTATTAATCAAAAAATATATATATACTATATACATACATATATATATATATATATACCTATATTAAAACAAAAACAAAACAACAGTCATAGAAACTATAATTTAAGTTTATTTAATAAATTTAACCTAAAATAAAATAAATACATAAAAGAAAGAAAAATATTTGTTTTTATATACATACCTACAAAAAAGAAAAAGAAAATAGAATTCATATTTGTATATAACAAAATAGAAATGTATTTCGTATTTATAGCATTTTCAGTTTAAATTAAACCTTTTTCAAAATAAATGAAACCTTTTTCAAAATGAACGCAACCTTTTTCAAATTAAACGAGACCTCTTACAAATAAAACGAAACTATTTTCAAAATAAGTGAAACTCTTTTCAAAATAAATGAAACTTTATTTAAAATAAATGAAACTTTATTCAAATTCATTTAAACATTTTTCAAATTAAATTAAACCAGTTATAGAATTTAATAGAAAACAAAAGAAAAAAACAAAAAACATTCATTTTTAATTATGGATAATGACAAAATCCATAAAACCCAGGAAATTCGAAATATGGTGGATAATAGTAACTGTACGCTTAAATTTTTACCACTTTATTCTCCTATGTTGAACCCGATAGAGAAAACATTTTCTAAGATAAAATTCCACGCCCGATCATTATTAAAGTGAAATTACCACAGGACATAACATAGTAAGTGTATATAACACTGGTTTACAGTCAAAAAATACCAAGAACGCCACATGCCTAGATAAGTTAATTGGGACCTCCTGAGCACGAAAAACGCTGTTATTATTTTATCCTAAGTACCGTTTTTTTAGATAACGGTACTTTTGTGTTTTTCGGTGTATGGCCTTACTCAAACCCTTGTGGAGTCCAACCGAAAAGTCTGATCGAGATATGAAATATTTTACCTTGTTCATCACTTTCGGAGTCCAATTTTGTGCGGAAAATATTCAAATGACTGAATAAAAAGTGTAATATAGGTGTCATATTTGTACTTAAAAGTTAAAAAGCATAAATATTCAAATGATAACGGCCCTTTTGTTATATATGTTTTCACCCAACGCTTACCAATGGCATTGAATTTTGCATTAATGTATCGATCTTCTCAACGTAATCAGGACGTCTGTACTTTCCCAAAAAGTTGTGAACGATGTCCTGGAATGCTTCTCATGGCTCCAAATGAGTTGGACATAAACACTCATTAAATGCTTGGTCACCCTACAGACTCCAAATTTGAGGCCCATAAATATACCAGCTTCATTTTTCTCGCTGTGGTTCTCGGAAATTTTTGTTTAATGTAATTCATGGCAAGACTGTATTTTGCAAACTTTTTCGCAATATTTGTAAATAACCCAAGCTTAATATGTAATGGAGGAAGTATTATCTTCTCCTGAGGTCATTTTTGATATTGTACTCTCCGTGCGTACGTCCACTTCGCTCGGGTCAAACTTTTCGGGTGTAGTGATTCTGACGGTCACGGCTGTTCCATAGACATAGAAAACATAGAAACTTCGTGTTGCCCCCTTGCACTTCTTATTCAGTTATTTGAATATTTTCCCCACGAACTTGGGCTCCGAAAGTTATGAACAAGGTGAAAGATTTCATATGGATTTTGCCATTATCCATAATTAAAAATGAATGTTTTTTGTTTTTTTCTTTTGTTTTCTATTAAATTCTATAACTGGTTTAATTTAATTTGAAAAATGTTTAAATGAATTTGAATAAAGTTTCATTTATTTTAAATAAAGTTTCATTTATTTTGAAAAGAGTTTCGTTTTATTTGTAAAAGGTCTCGTTTAATTTGAAAAAGGTTGCGTTTATTTTGAAAAAGGTTTCATTTATTTTGAAAAAGGTTTAATTTAAACTGAAAATGCTATAAAAATAATATACAATAAATAAAACTAGTTATAGTATAAAATGTATTTTAAAAAATATATTTAAAAAATAATTATTATTACATACATATTATAAAATTACATTATTTGTAATTGTGTGTATGTGTAATGTGAAGATACATACCTACACATATGTACATAAATATCTACAAAATTAAAAATAAGTAAATGTTTGAAATAACAAACAAAAAATGAAATAAAAAAAATTTTTTTTGAAAAATAAATTTAAAGTGATTTTTTATTAACAGTGGTGTTTTTTTCGAAACCTATAGATAAACCGCTTCGAAAAAAACGACATAAGTGCTTAAGAAATTAAATTGAGCATTACTCACAATTTTTATAAAAAAAATATGAAATTATTATTTTAAAAACAATTCAAACAATGTAAAAATAATTACATTCCTTCGCCTCAGCCATATTTACAACGTTTATTCTTTTATTAGTTTATAAAATGTTATAGAATTTTAAAAAGATAACGGCAAGATAAAAAAAAAATCCAACTTGGCAGCATTTTTATATGTGCTTAATTTTTAAGCAGTTTTAAAATTAACCGCTTATATAAGCGGATATAAATAAAAATTTGTATGGAATATTTATATTCGGTTCGAAAAAAACACCACTAACATTTATATCTGGGGAATTTACAAGGTGTGCTGTTATGTCCAAATTAGACCAATTTAGATCTGTTTAGAATAATGTCTGCGAGTCTCAACAACCATTTCCACCTGATTTATGATAGAATCAAAAGGACGTTTAAGTAGTTGAATACTTTAAATCGATTTCATTTAATTCAATCAATAATTTTAATTACATTTACTTTATGTATGACTTAAATTTAAATTAAAGTAGCTCACAAGAAATTAATTTATAGTTCGAATAAATAAAATAAATAAAAATCATGTCACACATTTTTCGAATTCCGATTCTTTATTTGATCATCTACATATATATTATATATATTCGCTCATGTTCTGAAAATAGCAAAACGCTTGAATTTTGCTTTTTTGATTTTGATTTGTTCTGTAAAACGAAAACGCTAAATATTTGGAGATGTACCCTGAAGCGTTTAGACCAAAACATTAAAAATTTGCTTTATGTAGGCCACTTGTCTGTTTCAATTGCTTATTTATTTATGATCCACTGAGTACACAGTTTTGTATTAAGTCGCAAAAAAAAAGGAATTCAAAAACACTTGATATATCCTGTCTATTCTACCAGAAACGAATGATCAGGAGTACAGCGCCACATTCTGGGAAGGTAACAGCTAACCTAATTAGTGAAGACGAACATCGCCATTTGCGTTTATTTAGCAAATATTTCCATTTGTGTTAAAATCAAAAAAAGTAATTCGCACGTTTGTTAGAACACGCGCTCAAATGCATTTTGTGTTTTGAAAACGTAGCGTTTATCAGAACATGGGCGTTTGTATATATATTTTACTTTAATTTAAAACTTTTGTGTTTCATATTCTCCAGTGCTGCGGCTCGAACCTGGGCTGTTTGTTGTTGTAACCCTTACACTACTATTTAAATCACAATCTATTGCAATTAGATTATGGCAATTATATTTGAATGTTATTCTTACCAGTTTCTTGTATTAAAAATTTTCATATTCAACTATTTGTTGAAATTTTTTATAATTAAACATATTTTTTCTGTCTATTACAATTCCAAGTAATTATACATAATTAGACATATTTTTCTAATTATCCTTTTACCAATTTTTTAATCAGTAATAGGCTTTGAGCTGTATTTAGTTTTTCTACCATAGTTGTGGATATTGCAATCAGTTTTTATAGCCATAACAACCCGTTAACGTATTTCGGCCTGCCTCAACACTAGACTCCAGGCGCCTCTGTATAAAACGCGCCTTCTCCAATTGGTCACACCAATCGATGACAGAGTGACCATCGCATCGAAGAGAAGCACCGGAAGTATAACCGACTTGTAGAATGTTAATTTCGTTGGAATAGAGAAGTCTCTCTTACTTAACTCCTTAGTGAGGCTGTAGTAGCACCTGTTGTGATTCTTGGCTTTATCTCCAAACTGATATCGTTCTTGCTGGTAATGGCGGTGCTAAGGTAGATGAACTCCTTGACCACATAGAATGTAAAGATGCCTGCAACGTCTCTACTAATTGACAACATGTACTTTTACCATTCCGATCGGAATCTGTGACAGGCCTGTATATTTTCAAAGTCTTAAACAATTTTCTAACTCTGAGGAAATATAATACAAAATATATTAATAATAAGTTGAATAAAGTTTAGGTAATGAAAGACCTTTTCAGGAAAAACCAGTTTTACTAAATAATCTTAACAATTCTTATCAACACCTTTAATAAGTTAATTACTAGGATTGTAGTCGCCGTGGTCTAGTGGTTAGTGTGTTGGCTTACTAAGACTAAGACCCTGGGTTCGACTCCAGGCCCCGACATCTTCAAAAAAAGAAATATGACAAAAATATTTCTTTCGGCGACTACCTCTCAGCAGTCTTCTGGCAAAAGCTCTGAGAGTAATTAATTGCCATGAACAAGCTTCTCAAGTCTGTCGTTCGGAGTCGACATTAAACTGGAGGTCCCGGTACTCATGGATACAAATTGACACACACAACATGAGTGCTGCGAGAAGCTAGGCCGTAACCCTGACACAGGGTTGTAAAGGCCAGTTATGTATGTATGTACTTTTATGTATATGTCGTCTGCATACGCAGGTGCTAGATACATTTATTGAAAATAGTGCCATTACGATGCGCACCCGCCTTTTGCAAAACACTCTCTATGACAAAATTAAAGAGTTCGCATAAAATCTTGTGCGGAATTAAAAGGCTCGGAAAGGTCTTTTCCACCTTGGTGGAGCTGCAGGAGTTCCTCAACGTTTGCAGGAACACCGACATCAAACATTGCGATATATATACATATATGCGATGTCTTATTGGGCTATCGAATGCTGTCTTATAGTCGGCAAAAATATGGTCTAAGTCGATTTGATTTTCATGAGCCTTCTCCAGAATTTGGCGCAGTGTGAATATCTGATCAATGCTGGACTTGCCAGGTCTGAAGCCGCACTGCATGCGTTACGTCGTTAACAGCGGTTACAATGTACAATGTAATTCAACTGTCAACGCATCTAAAAATTACAAGTTGCCCAATTTCTATACATTAGTGCCAATTTTTCGAGTTACTTGCTTCATGAAAAAAAACTATTTTAACTTTTTTGACAGACTTGCGAAATCTATTTCTTTGAAATTTTATTTGATAAGAATTTATAAAAGTTATTAAATATTAGGGAACTAATAATTTTGTTTCAAAAAGTTTTAATTAAAACAAATTTTAATGCTAATATGTGTACTTAAACGCTAAATTTATTTTATTTGATAAAAAAAATTGTAAACGGAAAATTTTTATTTTTATTTATCTATCCTTTTTAACAAAGCCAAAGTAATTGATTTTAATTTCTTTATAAGAAATCAAAATTTAAAAACGTGTTTGAAAATACATGTATTCCTGTAAATAGAAACAATATTTTAAAATGCCATAAATTAAAAATATATTTTTGAAAAGTAAAATACCAGTAAAAAGGCAGCTCCCAGTATTAAAGCACGTTCCTTAGCCGTTAATTTTGAATCACTAAAATATATATTTGTCGTATATTGAGACTTGCTCGATAACCATTTTCGATCAATTGATGCTCTTAAATCGCCACCGGAATGAATCTTAAATGAAAAAAAAATCATATCAGAATATGTAATTGAAAGCAGGGACCGTAAATAATGATTATTGTTCGTTTTTTTAAATAAAAAAATCAATTACTTAGAACAGACATAAATAAAAATTTTTTGCACCATTATTATTATTTTTTAACAATCTTTGCATATCCGTCATGATTTTTAAATTGTTGATTTTTAAAGTTTTCTTCAATGGTAATGATTATTTTTGAGTAATATTAATAAAAATCAGCCATAATCATTATTTTTGAGCAAAAGAAATAAAACTCAAAAATAATCATTATTTATGATTTTTATTTTTTTCGCTCAAAATAAAACTCACTTTTAATTTACTTTATATATGATGTATGAAAAAAAAAATAATTTTTGTGCAAAAAAATGATATTTTATATAACAAAATGAACAAGCATGTCTTAATATTTTTTCTTTTATTAGTTCTGACCAAATTCTTATATGTAAAAAACCTCAAAAAAAGTCATAAATTGAAAGTGAGTTTTATTTTGAGCGAAAAAAATAAAAATCATAAATAATGATTATTTTTGAATTTTATTTCTTTTGCCCAAAAATAATGATTATGGCTGATTTTTATTAATATTACTCAAAAATAATCATTACCATTGAAGAAAATCTTTAAAACTCACAATATAATCATTATTGTGTAATTTTTATTATAAAACTCATAATGATTACGGTCCCTGATTGAAAGCATAAAATATTAAAGTAGACTTTATTTATTTTATTATTGCTTGCAGCAGTGTTACAAATTTTTTTAGCACAAAATTGAGGTGTTTCTAAATTTTTAAATTAGCAACTGTAGTTACTTTGGACCATATCCATAATTGTTACACAACAACAAAAAGTCTGTAGGATTTGTGTGGTTGTATTTTTGTAAAAGTGAGTTGACCTTATAAGTAGGCCTTAATCGTATTCAAGGCGTATCGAATAAGGTGATGTTAATTCTAGATACAACTAATATTTTAGAAACTTAATACGTTTGAGGAGTGTTGGTTGTTTGATTTAAAAAACATTCAAATAATCAAAAAACGCTTTATGACCGTTAAAAGGAATCACATAATCTAGAAAGTAATAATAACTTATAAAATATTTTTTAAGCACCTTTTCTCGTATTCATAAAAAATTATTTTCACTTAATACGGACTTATAAACCTAATTTTCATGGGGTTAAATTAGAGGATACTCACCTTAAAGTAGGTCTCCTTTGGCAAACAAAAGCAACATATACCCGAATTTGAAGGACCCTCTAAACAAAATATAGGCGTATTTGTTGCTCCATCTTCTATGAAAAATTGGGGAGACATTATGGTGGGCGATTGTACAATGCGACCTAATATATTACCGGGCGGTATCCATATCTCTAAACTTTTAGGTTGGCAACACATAAAACCCAAAGATAGTTTTTTGTGAAACACCATTGCTTCCTGATATGTTTTATCGATTAAATGCATTTGAAAGGGGCGAGCAGCACCCCATACTAAACGATTTTTTGCTGTAGAAGATTCTGAGGCAGCATAAATGGCATCACCCAAAGGAGAGCGAACAACAAAACGATTTTCAGATGTAACAGAGGTAAGGGCTTGGAGGAAAACACAGGAAATTATTTAAGATTATATTATTTAAACAAAAACTTACACTCATTCAATTCAAATGTCTGTTCTATATGTACAGATGGTAGATCCACTAGAAAACTATAACCCGATAAAGGTATAAATGTAGTACCAGTTCTTATACTGTGTTCTACAGTAGAAACTGGCAAACACATACATACATATATATTATTTTTTTATTTACAGTGATCAAAAGAAAATTTTTTAAATATTGTATATATATCTACCTCTTGGCTGTGATGTAATACTAACAGGTCCATCTAAAACTATAGAAAGTTAATTAGTAAATTGAATAAAAAAAGTTTTATGTGAGTTTATATGTGCATAAAATTCTCTTATTACAGTGTTTGTAACATAACTCCTTCGAAACCCCTTGACGGATTCTTACAAAATTCTGTGTGTACATTCTAAGCAGAGTGGGCAAACAAACGAAACATTTCGCAAACGTTTCCACAAAGGCATGAACTTTTCAAATTTTAATAGTTTTGTACGTCAGCAAAACCAAAACAAATACTTTTTAAATGAGGAAGAGCTTAAACGAAACAACTCGCTTTTCGCTCTTGTGCTTGCTTTGTTATTCCGTTATATTCGTATAATTTGTTCTTTTTCTCTTCTTCTTTTGTTCTCATTCATTTTTTTTCTACCTACGCAAATTTGAGTTAGTGTATTTATAGTGCTCACAAACAAAAACAATATACAAAACTAAATGAGACAATCGTTCTCATTGTTTTTGTTTTGTTTTTGTTTTACTCATTGTAAAGAACAAAACAAAATGAAATCAAACATTTCGTTTTGTTTATTTTCCTACTCTAATTCTAAGGTCTAATAAAAGGACGTAAACTAATTTTCTGACTCACTAAGTTGATTGTCATTTACACCTCTGTTTTTGACTTGTTCGAGTAAAGGGAGTATTGTACCTATTGGTAAGTTTAGGTATTGAAGGTGGGTGGTAGCAGTGCTAAGGATCTAAATGGGTAGTTAGAGCTGAAAGATGACTAGTATTAATACTTATATAAAAAGTAATGTGTAAGTTACGTATAGTGCACTAAATAGGCATCAAGCAAGATAATTGAAAATATTTTAATTGTATTTAAAGAACTTTAAAAGTATGCATTCTGCAATTAGTTTCTTCAATGTTCTTAAAGCCTCGGTAAACAGTAAATCTCTTACTGAAAACCAAAGCATAATCTTTCGTGCTTTAAAAGACAAACATATGTAAGTACTCGTATGTATAAATTTGTGAATATTCCTAATTATTAATTAATAATTTCAATTACATTTGTAATAGAATTTTATTAAGAAAATAGGTCAGTTTCTTTGAATTTAAAGAATTTATGAATTTGATAATTATTTTTAAAATTATCGATGTTATTAATAGTTAACAAATATATGTATAAGCCCACCAAAAGAGAAAACATGTTTACAAATACTTCTGTAACGATTTATAGTTTACAATAATTCAACAAAAAATTTCACCATCAACATCAAGTCAATAATAAACAAATAATTGTACTAATCGCGGGTAAAATACAAGAACAAATATTGATAAGATACTCGTATTATAACACTCAAATAGGCTCGATTGTAATAATAAAACAATTTTTTATTTTTTAGGCCAAAACTACATACACATGTATGTAGTATATGTTAAAATTATAGGTGGAATTAAATATTTTTTAAATGACTTTTAAATTATTAAACTATAGCAAAGCAATTTATGTATCTTTAGCCTTTTTTAGAACTATCCTGACATAGTATCAGATAGGAAGCTATCCTCATATATACTACTAACCTAGCACAATATCCACTAACTTTCAATAGAGAGAGCGAGAGAAAGAATCTTTATAAAGAAGGTATGTAGAATATCCTCTTTACTTTAATTAACTTTAAATACATATGGAAGAAATCTTCAAACCTAGAATTACGGTTTTTGAAACACTTTTCCGATTTTTCTTTATTTTCTTAAGTTCTTTGTTTATAGCTGACTTAATTTTTGTTTCTTTCGTTAAGTACTTATATGTATATTAACTTTTAATTCTTATCATTATTTACGTTTAACACCATGACTCATGTACTAAATGTACTTAATACTGATTTATAAACATTTTAACAAACCTCTGGGTTCTGAACGGGTTTGCTGAGCCACACGTATTTCACTATCGTAATGTAAATTTCGTACTGCATCATTTTGTAACATTTCTACTAGAAATAAAAAAAAAATAAAAAAACCGACACTTTAAAGGTTCAAAAGAAAGCGGTTGTATTTGAAACAATATCTATACAAAGACTAATTTTTATTATCTGGTTCTAAATTGCTGCGAGTACAAAAGTGTGTGTTCTACTCTTTTGGTTTTATAGATAAAAAAAAGTTGGTGAAAAGTATTTTTTTGCTTATAGGCATTATTGATTATGGTTAAACAATAATACCACGTTATCTGTAACAAAAATAAATAGCTGACAAAAATTATTTACTAATATGAACCTTCCAAACAGTACTTCAAATGACAATCTAAAAAGTGGTTAGTTATACTTACAATATAATATTCTACAACATGAACAATAATGAACACTTCAATTTGTGATTCAAATACTTTAATTTCGTTATATTTAAACTGCAATTTGAATATTTATGTATGTATGTATTAATATACAAAAAATGTAAGGATCCATGTCAGGACAGAGTGTTTTATAATTACTGCACAATGCATTTCAACATTACTGTTCAATATTTTTTACGCCTATTTAGGTACTTATGTATGTCACATAGAAAAATGTTCATAATTTTGACAGTCTAAAAATATCAATTGAAGTGTACATTTATCTACAAAATGTTAAAAATAAAACAAATATATTTTTCATACAAAGAAAAAGTCAACAAACTTTTTTGAAAATTAATTTATTCAAAATTAAATTATATTTTTTTATGAAAAATTGTTTCTAAAATAAAGTATGTATATCCATAATTACTCGTTATTCGGTTATTAGAAAAGTCATAGATCTGGCAAGCTTATTGTTGAACTTTACTCTAAACAGCTGTTAAATCTTTTTTTGTAATTACTTCTTCTTTGTTTTTTGCAATAAAACATTTCGGAAAATTGTGTTGAAAAATTCTCTGTAGAAAAAGTTACAATTTTACACGCAGACGCAAATATAAAACAAGAAGAGTGTAATATTTAATAAAACAAAATAATTGTGTGCGAAATAAACTCAGTTAAAATTGTGGAAATATGAATTAAGTGCATCCTAAAAAGATTCATTGGTCTTTCTTCCAACGATAAATAAAATCCGGAAAATTCTTAAGGTGAATATAATGGCAGTGATAAAATATTAAAATGTGGAATTAAATTCCATATACGTGGGTAATTTTTTTAATAAAGAGCATTATGTATGTTGTTTCTCTTAAACGAGTTTTCCAATTTAGCTGTTTTGTGCATTTTTTAGCGGTCTTAACCCTCTGTCTACCATGCGAGTTCTTTAGACCCGAAAGTAAATTAATTTACTTATATCTAATTGTTTTTAAATAATTTTTCTTTAAACATTAATAATAAATTAGTTTTTAATAAAACATAGACTTTTTAATTTACATTTATTAACACAATATAGTTTTTACAATATTTAAATTTGCGTATGTGTGTATACAAATGGGTGCTTCTTGACAGTTCATCTTATAGTTGGCTAGAGATATATATCTTGGCAGAAAGATCTTACAATAATTATTATAACACTGCGATAGCACTAATTTCTCAGCGATTCAACTTGACTTTTGTTAACAGAGATGCCCGTATTCATAAAAAATAAAATTGGTTTATAGAGTGCTTATTTGACATATTTCTATGGAGTAATTGTCAAAAAAGCTATTTATAAAACTGTTTTATTTTTTATGAATACGGGCAAGAGAATTTATGAACACAACGAGATAGTCTGTTTTGATTTACATAGCACCCTTAGTCTCCCTAATCGATTTTTATCCTTTTTGTACTATAAAAGAAAGATTTCAGTGTAAAACATGACAGCAACGGTATGAGCTCAGAATTCAAATGAAAAATTCTAGTAATCCTCCTTAATAAAAAAAATGCACTGGTAGAAGTCTTTATTTATTATTTATATGTACTCCAGAAAATTTATTTGGTATTTATGTATTCACAATGTATTAAATCTTATTCATTCTTAATTCCAAAGATATTAAATGGAATTGAATTGATGAATGGAATTGATTCTTAATTAGTATATAAAATTTTCAACATAGGAATCTAAAGTTTGAATAAACAATTTTGGAAAAGTCTCCTGATTACTTTAAGCAGTAATTTTACATTTTACTATATCGCATTTATTTTAGAGATTAGAAATACATGTATAAATTATTTTTTAACTTCTATCATTTTGTTGAAATAAAAATGAAAGTTGAAACAAAACTCTATTTAAAATTGACAAAGAAAATTCATCCACAGCATTAAGTGCTCGTGTCAAGCTATGCCACGAGAGCTTAAAAGTCATATTCTAACGTTTGTGTTTGGTCTTTTTGTGTTTTTAAATTTAATTAGCATCTTTTTATACATAATAAAAAGGAAGTTGAATCTATCTAGACTTTCTGTATTTTAGGTGGTATAACATACCTAGTATGATTAAAAAAGTTTAGTGTTTTGTTGAGTATAACACTGATATATTTGACACTTTCATTCCTATTTATGCTGTGACAAGTGACTTTTAATTAAGTTTGGAGAAAAATGCAAGGTTTACTCTCTCTGCCTTAAGGCACCCTTACACGACATGTTTTTTACACTGTTACTGTCAACTTTTACATGAGTAAACAATTACATGTCGTGTGTGACTTTTAAAACATTGCTTGTGTAAAAAACACAAGGAAAGTCTTATGACAAAATTTCAATTAGAGCATGCTCTAATTTCGTATGTACACACATATGATATTAAATTTCTATGCCTGCACAAACATTAGTCGGCAATGAATTATTTGTAAAATAGTTTTTTTTTTTATAAATTGTGTGCCTAAAAATTTATTATTTATTTACATATGTAATTGTACATATACGTTTGTGAGTAAAAATTATAAACCTTATGTAAATTGACTAATTTTGTCGTATGCAATTTAATAGCCTAAGATCCTAATAAAAATATAAAAATCCATTAAAATATTCGAATTTAGTTCGAAAATATAGAATAATTGACTAATTTTGACAAACACAAAAAACTTATGTATTTTAAATTCAAAAAACACGTGTAAAAAACATATCGTGTAAGGGTGCCTTTAGTTTTATAATTCCAAATTATACTATTATAATTAATATTTACTCGTATATGTAACTGTGGGGACATTCAAGTATTATTATATTGTAATTGCCCATTACAACCCTGTTTCAGGGTTACGGCCAAGCTTCTCCCAGTACCCAATTATGTGTATCAATTTTTATTCAGGAGTACCGGAACTTACAATTTAAAGTCCACTTAGAACGACAGACTTAAAAAGCTTCTTCATGGCAATTAGTTATACTCTCAAAGCTTTTGCCAGAATACTGCTAAGACGTAGTCGCCGAAAGAAATATTTTTTCAAAGAAAAAACGATCAGTCAGTGTAAAAATGTAAAGTCTTTTGAAGCTGTTTGAACGCAGATCAATATTCTAAATCAAGTTAAAAGTTATCAATACTTTTTAAAAATTCATTTTGGCATACTCCGATTATTTTAGATTTAAGACAGCATACATATGTACATATACATACATATGTACAATTGTTCACTCGAATAAAAAACTATTTCGAAATACGACAACGCGTACAATAACCGCATTGATACCTAAAAGAACACTTAATATTGCAGGCAGTACGATATGCTGTTTAATTTATATTTGAGTTTCAAAGAATTTTTTATATAAATATAAACACAATGCTTTTTACTTTTAAAATCATAATTTTATATGTAGTTGACACCATTGCTGAGAGAGGGGTTGTTTTTTTTTTACTACATAAGTATATATTATTGCCTATATCGGTTGAGTGTTTTCATTCGCCTGTGTAGCTGCAAATACTGTCTACATATAATAATAAACCCTATGGTGTAATAACAGGAAGTGGAGGGAGTTCTTGCAGTTTGCATTGTTATTGTCTGCCCCGTCTATTTTGAAAATGGTGAAAAATACTACTACACAAGTTATTTTGAGAACATATAAAACCAACGGTATTTTCAGTCTATAAGAAAAGTGAAACGAGTTGACATTAAACAAATAATTTAAGAGCTAAGAAAATAAAAGAACAATTTAAATTCATACATATTGTATGTATGTACATATGTAAAAAAATATTGTGAAAAATGTTTGAAGTTTATATTTAAAATGACATAAAAATATTTAATATTTATTTTTAACTGTTGTGGTTTTCGTGATAAAAAACAAAACAGAAAAAAACTCCCCATTAGAAAATTTGTCATTACTACTCCCATTTACA
This sequence comes from Metopia argyrocephala, assembly GCA_963576795.1. NCBI lineage: Eukaryota > Metazoa > Arthropoda > Insecta > Diptera > Sarcophagidae > Metopia > Metopia argyrocephala. Next base: position 202,484,588 of record OY756208.1, on the reverse strand, counting down.
ACTACATATTGTTTATATGAAAACAGAGAGCCAAAACCATTTAGTCTGTCAATTTTGAATAGGGGGTTGTTTTTTATCGGTCAAAATAAATACCTCCAAATGACAACTATTTGGTAACCATACTCCAATAAGGAAAAACAAAAATTTTAAAAATAACACAATACTAGCAAAAGAAAATCCATGAAAACTTGTAAAATTTTAAGAATTAAATCTGAAATTATCATCATTTTAACAAAGCAAAAAGAAAACGTTTAGAAATTGGAAAAAAGAGGTGGTCATGTCGCTGGAGGATCCTTTTTTTGTTGTTAAAGAGTATGTGTATTTATATGTTGTCTATTGAAAGAATTTAAATAACAATTTTATACAAATATTTTTAAACTAATATTTAAAAATGTGTTTAATGTTCTCTTAATTCAGTGAAGTGTTTAAAGCTTTAAATAAAACTCGTGGTTTATATCTCCGTTGGCGTGAACTTGGTGAAAACAGTAATAGTGCTGAAGCTGAGTGGACCACAAATGAATTGAGGAATTCATTGCGTAGCATTGAATGGGATTTGGAAGATTTAGAAGACACAATTAATATCCTTTTCAAAGAAATAAAAATATTAAAAAATTGTTTCTACATTTTGCTGTCTTAGTCAGCAATTTAAATGCCACTTCATACAGCTAAAATGAATAAGAAATATTACATACGTGTGAAAAATCAATTTTCATATGTTTTTTTTTCGTTTTCATAACAGTAATTTTGTTTTCCTATTTCTCGTTTTTTTTTTCTTACATTCTTTGTTTTGATTGCTTTTTCTGTTTTGACAAATTACCAGTAATAAGCAAAACTTTTATTTATATGTTTTTTTAGAAAATTTAAACGTTCCTATTACGAATAAAAATTTGCTGGGAAAATAACTTCCTTTTGAATTATATTTTTCTCTCATAACATTAAAAATTAAACAACTTTATTAATAAATTAAAATAACTGTTATATTATCAGACTCATGCAGTCAAGTCTCCTATGACAATCGGATCTAATATACCTAGTGATAGAAAAGTTGGTACGACACGCACTTTTTTTATACTATTTGACTGAAAGTAAATGCCGTTATACTCTTTTAACACAATTGATACTCTCAGACATGTTTACCATAAACAATTTTTTATTTTTTCTGTTTTGCATCAAACTTTTGATTTTACACTACTTTTTATTCTTGATTTTTTTTTTCTGTTACAGTCGAACGTCTCTATAGTGAACTTTTTCATGAAATTCAACCTTTTATAAACTAATTAGATAAATACAGTGTTAGTGTACTTTACTCCCATTATAATGTATTTTCAATATAGTAATTTTTTATAATTAAATAATTTTAAAGATACGTACATATCGTCATATTAAAATTAAACGGACGTAACTATAAGTGCGTGTGTTTCTAAATGCAGGAAGACATAACTACATACATACATATTTATATGAAAACCTTACATGCAAAGTCATCCTGAAAACTATGATTTTCAGGGTTTACAAAATTTTTGATTTTAAGGTTTTTTAGTTTCTTATATGCAGAGAAAGACATTGTAGCTGCGAAGTTGCATATCTTATAAGTAGTTTTTGTTAAAAAAAAATAAATAATCCGTTATATGATGAAAATCGATTTCGATCGAAATTGAAATCTAATGAAATATCAAGTTGCTATAACTTCCAAATCCTTTCATATTTGGAATTCTTTTTTACTCATTACTTTACTGACTATTGTTACTACATCCTTGATTACTAAAATTTAAAAATAATTAAAACAGATAAGTTTTATATGACTTTAAAAATACAACTGATTGCGATTTCGATCACAATGGTTTTTCATTACATACCGGAATGTATTAGAAAAACTAAATCTACGTTCACATTTATCAAATCGTCGTGCGGGAGTTTAAGTGCTCTAAACGCCATTTTATATTTCTCGAGTTAATGATGCCACTTTAGGTTTTTGACACCAAAACTTTCAAAAAAATCTTCAATCCGTTTTTGGCTATTTATCTCCGAAACTGGACGAGATATCCGGAAACAAATTACAGACTTGAAAAATTTTGTGTCGCAAACATAAAGTGGCATCATTAACTCAAGATATATAAAAAATATAAAATGGCGTATAGAGCACTTAAACTCCCGCACGACGAAATAATATTTGATGAAAAAAGCGTAACCTTCAGTTTATGGAGGCATTTTATACAATAACTTTGTTTTTATTTATGTAAGCATTTTTATTCTATTTTTACATTTAGTTTCCTTCTTGGTTTTCTTAACTACCTACGTTCTTATTGTGTCTTTTTATCATTTTACGTATAGTAGAAAAAAATCCAAATAAATTTCGTATTGATAATAGAGAATTATCAAGTCGTCGTCATTTCATCGACAATACTCGCGATGAAGTCAAACAGATGAAAGAGAAGATGAGCCTGAATCGTGCTCGAGACAGGGATATAACAGCACATCAACCACTTTTAGATGAACACAATCAACAGCAGCAGCACGAACATAATTTAGAAAACGATCACAATTCAACGAATACACACAATTATCAACATCATCATAATTTAAGCGATCGCACACATTTAGTCGATTGTCCCAATACAGTAACACATTCTTTATTAAACGGTGTAACCAATAACGGAGGTGGCGGCGGTGTTAGTGGTGGTAATAGTGTAGCAAGCACATTAGCCGGCACCATGGCAGCAGTACGACATAGTGGAGCAAAATATTCGAAACTGGAGAATGCATTAGATAGTCCGGGTCATTATAATACTCTGGATAGTCCGTCGCATAGATTTGTCGGTGAGACGGTATCTGTACAGCAGCGCATGATACAGGGCCAGGATGAACAGTTGGACATGATAAGTGATTCAATAGGAACTTTGAAGACTGTATCACGACAAATAGGCGTAGAATTAGATGAACAGGCTGTGTAAGTGATTTAAAAAACAAAAAATTAATATATTTTCTGAAAATAAAAATAAAAATATTTCTACTTTTTGCAGTATGTTGGACGATTTTGGAAACGAATTTGAAACAACTGAATCTAAATTGGATTCCACTATGAAAAAAATGGCCAAAGTGTTACACATGAATAATGGTAAGTATTTATCAAGTTTTGTTCTTAAAGTAAGCAAAGAATTCCTAAGTTACAGTAAGAGCTTTAGTTGTGAAATACTTATTTTTTTTAAAAACACCCTGAAATATTAGCGGTAATTACTCTTAGTTGCAAACGCCATGGCAAGTTTTATAAACGTAGCCAACCAGGTCAAATAATAACAAAATGTAAGTGCATATATTCGAGGATTTTTGCATTTAGTTTGTCTATTGGTGGAATAGCAAATTACTTCATAGAATCAGATCCAGTAAATTAAAGAACGCAGCTTCATGCTTTCTGTGTTCTATAAATCTAATGCAAAAATTAAATAAAAACACAATTTTTATTGATTCCCTGACAGGGCATCGATTAACGCGCATTTTTTGTTGCACAATTCTTTGCGACTGGTTTGCTTGTTCTTGTTATAAAATTATTGTTCTAATTTTGAAACATTATTCTTTCAGTAATTTTATATATTCGTACTATAAATTTATTTTTTTTACACTCACTGTGTACTGATTTTTTTCTTTTTTTCCTGGGTGATTCATGATACAATTTTTCGCTTCGAGGGCAACTGAATTGTCATGGGAACAAACACGATAGGTCAATGATCATTAAATTGAAATTTTATTCGATTTCAGTTTCACTCGCTTTCGGTTTACGAAACATACTCGAAACATACTTCAGCAGTTTATCGGGTATGCTCTGGAAAACGAATTCGGGTGAAATTGGAAACGAATGTTTTTTCAAAGGCAAATAAAACTTCAATGCGCGAATTACTTTATAGTTTTGATATTCAAGTAAGTTGGTTATTAAGCGAATAAATACAAAAAATTATCAAAACAGTTTAACATTTTAAAAATATAGCAGTTTAAATTTCATTCGATTTCAATTTCAGTCGAATTCGTTTTTCAGAACATACCCGTATAAGTTTCTTTTACCTCTATAGTTCAATTGATAATGGTATTTAATTTTTTTAGACACCTTAAAAATGGTTTTAACAAAAAATATTTTTTTTATCTATAGAGAGAGCTCTACAAAAATACAAAAAATTTTAAAAAACTAACATTTCATATTTTCAGATAAACGTCAGTGGGCTGCTATATTAATTCTATCAACGGTTTTATTAATTGTGATAATTTTATTTATTGTTTTGTAAACAAGTTTATTTTCTAATGCAATTTAGATTTAACATTTATTTTGATATACTTTAATAATATTAATTTAATAATTAGTTTATCTTCTCTTTTTTTTTTTTTTTGATAAGTTACATTAATAACATTTATAAGAAAATAATTAAATAACAGCGGAACTCAGTCTTCGTTGCAAAAAAATGTTGCATACATATACTACATATGCTAAGTTTCCAACGAAGATTGAGTTTTGCTTTGAAAATTAAGAAGAAAAAAAAAATAAATAAAAAGGAATGCCCAACTCTTCAAAATATCAATATATAATGAATTTAATATTTAAGTTAATTAAGTTATATACCGTTCCATTGCAATAGTTTTTTCCTATTAAATAATAACTTTTAATACATATATATTTATAAAATTACTAAAAACAACAAATTGGAACCACATTGTTAAATTACGAATAATAAATTTTGCAACATTTGATTGTTTTAATTCTATATCTATGTATGTATATATAAGTACATAGTCTATGTTTTCTTATTTCAAAACCACACTTTGTACTATATCTATTTATCTGAATAAATGACATAAATCACTAGGAAATCTTACAAACTTCATCAAATATATCAAAATAAAACAAGTTCTTAATTGAATATTTATACATACTTATATATCTATATATACAAACTAAAAGATATATATCCATAACTAATAGAGAACAGACAAAACAATGAAAAGAGTTATTTAGAAAAAGAGAATCCCCTTAATTTACTCCAGAAAACAAAACTATATAAATTTAAGAAATTTAACAAAATTAAGAATGTGTAATAAAACTGACAAAACAAACGTATATTATTAGAATTATATATAAAAAGTTGGAAAAAATATAAATATAAAAGAAAAAACCATATTAACAAAAAAGTTTTTTAACATTTTTACGGAGAATGTGAGAAAAATGGTTGGTTGGTTAAGTATTATTTATTTCTTTTTGCAAACTTTTACAATATATACTGTTCACATCGTGAACAAAAGCTACCATCACTAGCAGAGTGTTAAGAAAAATTTTGAATTTGTGCTTAAATATAACAACAATCAGATAAAAAACATACATACATATGTATATACATACATTTAAACAAAAATATTGCAAAACAATAGACAGTGCAGCAAAAAATTGATGTGCATTTTACACAATTAAAATAATAAAGCATAAATATAGATTATAAACTATAAAATAAATTAATTGAAAGAAAATATAAGTTTGGACATATTAAATTTAAAAGATGAAAATTTATAAAGTGAATTTGAATTTAACAAATAGAATTTATCATTACAAGGTGATTAATAGATCGAATATTTCGTATCCAAATGCAATGTTTAATTTTATTTATATAATCATTGCAGATTTTCCTTTGAACTAGTACATTGTATATCTAAACTCTTAAATATAAGCTGTAAAAATTGTTATTATTACTTACCTGGAACTCATATATTTTCTGGAAACCCAAATTGAAAGTGAAAAAAAAATCTCCAAATTTGAAAAGCTTAAATTTGAATGCTTAAACAAGGAAGCCTGAAGGTTTGTTTATGTTAGAAATTGAAGCCCAACCCATTTATACATAAAATAAAGGTAAGAAATCCCAACTAATGTCATATCTATACAGATACTGAATTTATTTCTTACACTCGATAATTATAATTATTCATCTGTAATAATTATAATCACCCATCTTCTTTGAGGATTTATTTCCTGACAACCAAGAGATAAATACAATTCACCCCGCAATTGTATTCATAATTAAAAGACTGTTTAAATAGTACACTCAAATTCATATTTCTGTATGTATTCAATTTAGCGTTTTTAATATCCGGGGCTTTTGAGTTTCCCGGAAAAGTAGTAATTTTTTTGCAATGCCCCAGGATCCCGCTCTATAAAAAAACAGTAAAACAAAATTGTTTGTTTTGTTTTAAAAAAGTTTGAAACGGCAGCCCTGCTGCTCTTACAATTGTCAAATAAAAGCAACATTGTGGTTGACCGTTGTTCACAAACAAGGCCCATTAATATTATTATTAATAATATTATTATTATTAATGGGCCTTGTTCACAAATAAATATATTATTGTAAACAAGTTCTTCCTCTTCTTTTTTTTTGTGAAACATTTTTTTAAAACTTAAAAATTTTACTTTCGTTCTGTAAAAAAATTATTTATAAACATAATAATACGAACATTCGCCCGTTGTAAAATATAATTATCTAGAGGTTGCATCAGCAGTAGCTCCAAATAAAGAGATACATTTTGTTGTAAAATGTATATGTATTTTAATAATAAATAAAAATACCTATAAACGTTTTGCAATTTATATTGAAAACAAAAAAATAAATTTGGTACTGATAATTTGGTATTGCATTTCATCAGTTTTAAATTTAATTTCTATCAAAATTAATAACGAAGAAAAATAAGATTATGACAATCGCAAGTAAACAGCTGTAATTGTTTTGGTAAAGGGGGACTGCCTTAAGGTAGAAATATATAGTATGCGTTACGACGGTAACAGCGGTTACAATATACAATGTAAGTCATCTGTTCAACTGTCAACGCATCTAAAAGTTAAAATTTGTTCAACTTCTGTACGTTAGATGCATTGCCAATTTTGCCAATAAATTGTTTTACTTATTTTAACTTTTTTTGCCAGACGTGCGAAACACAATTGGCACAACGCATGTTATGTACTTCTACCTTTAAGTAAAAAAATTACTTTAAAATAAGTAATTTTCATAAAACAACTTATTGGCAAAATTGGCAATGCATCGAACGTACCTTAAAGGTAAAGGTAGAAGTACATAATATGCGTTGTGCCAATTGTGTGTTTCGCACGTCTGGCAAAAAAAGTTAAGATAAGTAATGTTCATAAATCAATAAAATAAATAAAGGTAAAGGTACATAACATGCGTTCTGAGCGTCAAGCGTTGCAGGCTTATGTCAAAAAATAATGTGAAATAGTGTATTTTCATAAGGCAACAGCCTGTTTGTAGAACACGAATGGTATTTGACATTCGTCTTTTTATATGTGAAACAACAACAAAAACACTCAAATTTGTTAGTGTTTCTCATATAAAAAGACGAATACCAAAAACCATTCGTGTTCTAGAAACAGGCTGCAAGTTACAAGCAAAGTATGCAAAACTGCTATTGCGAGAGAGTTGGGCAACTTTCAATTTTTACAAGCGCTCACAGCTAATTGATTTAAAACAAATAAAATCCCTAATACATATACAAAAACTGTTTTGCTTAAAAAATATAAAATTTTTGTGAAAAAATACAAGTAAACTTAAATAATAATACACATAGTATATATACATATTAAAGCCTCGTCTCTAAGAGTCATCCCTAAATAAAAGCGGCAAGCGGAACGTTTTACAACTCTCAGCGCTTACGCTGAACCACCATCCCTAAATAAGAGCGGCAACGTTTTGTCAAAACATTAAAAACAGGGTAATACAAAAACATATGCTTATATAACAATTCTGACTATTTTAATAATAAACTGCATTACTCTATTGGTATTTGTAATATAAACTAAATTTTATAGTGTTATTTTATTTATTTTTAATTATATATTATTTATTTATTTAATATTAATATTTATTATCTTCTCTTTTGTTTATTTTTTGCCTTTGCGAATAAAACATGGTTATGCAAATAACATATCTTTATATCACAACCCTGTTCTTTTCCTATTTGTTTACATTTTAGTTGCCTTTTGCGACCAACTTTACTATTAAACGCTCTGTCAAAATTGGATTTTCCAATTGCAAAGCGTTGCCGCCGCGTTATTTTGGGATGCTCCATACAAATTGTATGTGCATGAGAAATTTTGACAGCTAGAAAACGCTTGCCGCTTTTATTTAGGGATGGCAGTAAAGTATGATTTGTAACTTGACATTTTACAAGCGTTAAAAGTCTTAAAGTTCAAACGGTCTTAAGGTGGAAGTACATAGCAAGCGTTCTGAGCGCCATGCGTTGCAAGCTTATGTCAAAAAAAGTTGAAATAGTGTATTTTCATAAAGCAAGTTACAAGCCGGTCGCCGTGGTCTAGTGGTTAGTGTGTTGGCTTACTAAGACATGAGCCCTGGGTTCGACTCCAGGCTCCGATATCTTCAAAAAAAGAAATATGAAAAAGCTATTTCTTTTGGCGGCTACCTCTCAGCAGTCTTCTGGCAAAAGCTCTGAGAGTAACTAATTGCCATGAACAAGCTTCTCAAGTCTGTCGTTCGGAGTCGACATTAAACTGTAGGTCCCGGTATTCATGGATAAAAATTGACACACACAACATGAGTGCGGCGAGAAGCTAGGCCGTAATCCTGACACAGGGTTGTAAAGGCCAGTTATGTATGTATGTATGTATGTAAGTTACAAGCAAAGTATGCAACGCTGCTAACGCGAGAAAGTTGTCCAATTTTTAACTTTTAGAAGCGTTGACAGCTGGATGAATGAAAAAAAATGAAATCACTAATACATATAAAAAAACGTGTTTACGTTTTTATGAAGAAAAAAGAAGACTGTTTGAAAAATATAAAAGAATTAGTTGTGGTTTTATGATTGGCCTGTGAAAAAAAACATTTTGTTTAAAAAAAATGTAAAATTTTTGTGAAAAAATACATTTAAACTTAATAATAACACACATACAATATATATGTATACATATTTAAGTGGTGCCTGTAAAGTATGGTATGTAACTTGCCATTTTAAAAGCATTAAAAGTGTTAAAGTTTTAAACGCGCTCAGCAGCAGACGCTTGTTATGTATTTCCACTTTTACCGGCTAACGCGTGTTATGTACTTCCAACTTTATGATGATTATACCCAAGACGAATTTATTATTCCATGGAATATACCATGATAATAACCCCCAGTCTATACGCGCCATAAACTTGGAAATAATTATGTTTTCCAAAGTCAAATTCTATTTCCAACATCAAATGGTCAAGTGTAGACCGCAAAAACATGTATTTGCACATGTATGTTAACATAGTTGTTCGCACATTTTGCAAAGAAATAATGTTAAACATAAGCTGTCAAGTTAGACTTTTAAACTCGATTTTTGCTTGAAAAAATAATTTTTCTCGTTTGTAATTAAACTAAATTATTTAAAAAGAGAGTTTTGACTGTTCTATGAAAAAAATAATAAATAGTGTGGTTTTTTAGACATTTTATTGATTTACTTTTATTACACCTAAAAACATAAACAATATTTTACTGTTACTCTTCCGACGCTGATTCTTATGTTTGCACATAATTATTGTACGTGTAGACGGAGGGTAACGAATTTCCATATAAACTTTTTTTTACAAACAAAAAACATTATTTGCATAAAGTGGGCATCATTTTTGCATTTACTTGTTATCGATTACTTATGTATTTTGCTGCAAAAATAAATGTTTGGGATTCCCTGAACAATGCAAACAAAAAACAAAGTGAAATAGATAGACAGCAAGCGAAGATTCCACATATAAAAATACAGGAAAATAATGAATGATAATTTAAGCAAAGAATTTCAAATAGCAGTTCGTCCGCCAAGAAGAGAACTGTCATTTCCTGATATTAAAAAACCACATCCCATTGGATTTTATAGCGTAAATGCTAATCGTGACTTTGAGCCCAATGATAGTCAGTTGCGGTATTTTAAGTTTCCAAATGAAAAACTAATGCCGCTAGACTTAAATGCCGGTTTAGAACAGGCTATTAAGAAGCCAGAATCGGCAAATGATGAGGGTATAAATACTGTTTTGAAATTTGTATATGATCATCATCAAATAATATTTGGACCTGGTAACCCAACTTCACCAGAATTCATTACATGGCGTGGTATACTTCGTCTTATTATGTGCACGCCGTATGAATTTCGTCAGGACTGGTGTTTGCATGTTACACGTTTCAATAATACATTTTATATTTTGCAAAAAGAAACGGCTCAAGACAAATATGAACGCAGTCGGGAAACAAAGCAACGAAAGACCTTCATGGCTTATGGTTTCAAATTTGAACAGTACTGTCTTTTAGAATCACCATTTAAAGAGCCAGATACTACTGCTCCTGTAAATGAAAATGAAGAATTTACTATGGTTTTTCAAACACGTTTGGCCGGTTTAAATCTACTGTACGGTGCAGAAATGGATGGCATTATTAGCGATCAGCCAGTGCAATTGTAAGTTTTAAAAAGGCTTTATAAATATTAATTTAGATTAACGAATGTGCTTGTTGTAGAAACTATGATAAACCTCATAATTTGAATTTATTAAAATATGTGGAATTGAAAGTGCGTCAAGGCAATTTAAATTCTCACCAGTTTAATAGCTTTATACGTCATAAAACACGCAACTGGTGGTGTCAGTCATTCTTGGTGGGCATTGAAGATATATACGTCGGTATGAGAGACGAAAAAGGCTTTGTTGAGAATATTGAACATATGGAAATGCGTTCGCTACCTAAAATAGGAGGGGTAAGTTTAAATTTTTGTTAAAAAGTTTTCTAAGTGCTTTTTAAAATTATTCTACATTTAGTGAATAGTGTTTGAAACTTCTTTATTTAATAGAAATATGTATGAATATTTTGAAATTACTACAGCTAAAGCTTGTTTTTTTTATAAAATATTTATTTATTTTGAATATTCCATTACTACTTTGTGTTATAATAGAAAACATATGTAATTAGGAGTAGCGAAACATCGCAAAAAAAAAAAAACATAAAAATATATTCTATACAAAATACAATACATATTTTAAAAAGCTTCCGATTTCTGGAATTTTGATTTAATTTTCAAATTTTTTTTATTTCTTATAGCAAAACCATTGGGCTCCATGGGTGTGTGCAAATTTTTTGCTAACATTTCTTTTACGTCTACGTACACTTATGACAAATGAAAATTGTCCATATACGGTATACGAATTTAATTTCCATGCCCAAAAAGGTAACATCACTTATGATTGTCATAGAGGTAAAACTATTCATTCATTTCTACCTGACTGGTATATCGATTTAATAAATCGTATAAAATAAATGAAAAGAATAAAAGCCATAATAAAATGTATTCCATATAGATATTTAGTTATTTTTCTATAACGTACCTATGTGATAAGTAAGTATGAGAATTATGACCATTATGAATTGAATAAACAACAATCAAATAATAGTTAAGTTTTATAAAATTACTGTGTTGCTATGGCTGCGCTAGACCTTAAACGAAGATAGTTTAAAACATTCTCCACGCTCAACAGTTGTACTAGACAGCTTTGGGCAATGTAGATATAGGATTGTTTCCGCCTTATAACCGAACTGTTCTGTGTTTATAGCAGGAGCACCAAGTCATAGTCTCACAACCCATAAATTGCCTTAACAAATTAAATTGCCAAAAGTTCTAACGATTTTATAGCTTGATATCATTATTTTTGTTAAAAAGAAAAGTTAACAAAATTACCTTTTTCGAATTCTCTAAGATTCTAAATCAAGGCCTGTACGACCCTTGTTATTGTCATTGATATAATAACTAATACTAAATATGTATATTTCAACTAGAGTTAAATAAAATAAACAACACTTTAACAAACTTCAGTTTTATTATTAAAATCATTAGCATCATATGTATTTAAATTATAATTGAAATTGGGATAAATAAAAAAAAAAAATTAAATCTATTAAAAAACAAATTATTTAATTCAAAATTTCATTTTCGTCTACTCCTATTTGCATATTCATTACAATCTATTTTGCCCATATGAATGGCTAAAATTTGTTGCATTTCAGCCATAGCCTTCGTAGCTAAAGCAATAGGCAGATGTGATAATTGCAGTTCTATAGACTTAGCAAAGCTAGAAAAGATTGCATGATTTGCATGATCCAAAGTTTCATTATTGCTAGTAGCATTCAATTTGTTTTGTTTTTCAATTTTTGCCTTCTTAATTGGTTTCAAATTAAGTGAATCTTCTGTTGAATCCTCATATACAAATGATCGTTCAGAAAAATTTTCCTCCTTATTGGTAGTACAAATAACATCGTCTTCAGGACTAAATTCGACAATATTATTGCTTATTGTCTCCTTAGAGTACATATTTTCTTTATTAACAGTTCATACAAAGTACAGAATTGTTTCTTTTATATACTTACGTTTGATTCGATATTCTTAATTTCAATATCATTACTGGTTCTCACTGGTGTAATCTTAAAAATTCAATAGAGTACAATGTTTTTTTTAACAATATCTTCTTAATACTATAATAACTTACGTAATTTTTTGGAGTCGAATATAGTGGATTTCGTAAAACTACGACATTATCTAGAAATCGCATTTTCTCATAGTAAAAGAGATGTGGAGTATAGACTTCTTCCGGGGAAGTCGACATCTTTAATGACTCTCCTACTTTTTTAGTTTCGAATAAATAACAACTTCTAATATTCTTAACTTTTTTTTTAACATCATCAACCGATTTTTTCATTTCCTTAGCAATTTGATTCCAAGCTTTATTTTTTAAATGAAGTTTCTTATAACCGGCACTATTACGATCCCACAGACAATAGTATCTCTTGTAAAGTTCAATTAATTTGAAAACATCCGCTACTCCCCAATCCATAATGCGAAATATGATCTGAAAAATACGTGTTATAAATATGAATGTATATTGTAGATTTAAATTTATGGTTTGATTTCTTGCCAGCAATATTTGTAAATATTGGGCAATAAATCCGCGATATTTGATAACTTATTTCTTACTCACATGCTTCAATAAACTTTATTTTAAATTATGTATTCTTCTTATTTTTTTCTGTATTTCAATTAAGTGTTAATCCAACTTTAATAACAAAAATTTTCGATTGTGCTTAAGTACAAATATTTATGTACGTATATTTTTACCTTTAACAGAAGAAATAAAAATGATTCCTTTTGACATAATATAAAAAACGCTTGACCATTCTGTCTTGATATAAACTAAACAATATTTAATTGCTGGCGGCGTTAAAGTAGATGTGCCAACTGAGGAATCTAATACACATTAACGTACATTACTAATATTTAATTTAATTACAAGTAGAAAAGTAACATTTATGTTAAAACATATGTTAGGAAAATTTAATTTTTTTCTCTTTATAACGACAGAACATATTTACAAGAAATTGCAGTGCTTGCAATTTTTAATTATTGTTTTGAAAGGGCTTCGTTTTTTTCTGTGTATATATATTCTTATTAAATTGTCTGGTAGCCTGGCTTTTTCACAATGTCGTCAACATTAGATTTATACAGAAACAAAAAATTGGTTTTTCCATATAACACATAACTTGTTGTATTAACGATTATAATATTTATTTTGACTCATTCATAAATTTATTAAACAAAATATTTTTTTTTTAAACTTAACGTTTTATACCAGAAGAGATTTATTTTTTTTATAAAATTAAGTGTTTTGGTAGTTATAATAATAAAGCGCAGAGTTGTCACCACTGTTTATACATCATTATGTTTGTTGTTGTTTTGTTTTCCATTTTCTTATTTCCTCATTCTTTTTGAAGCTCCCTTTTTGTAATCACTTTCGTTTCAACTTTTGGCTGCAGAGTTTTGCGACGCGTCAAAATAAATTCAATTTTTCACTTTTTATTTACTAAAGAAAATTAGTGTGTTTGTGTGTATTAAAAAATATTATTTTGTGCAAACAAAATATTTCTTTTTTGTGCTCCAAAAATTTTAATTTTTTTTGGTAAATTTTTTGTCATACATTCTGTAACCACAACGTAATAAAATTAATTCTGTGCTAAGACAGAACGACTTATGGACGACTTTTCCAAAGTCAGACGCGTGTATTAAAAAAGGCGTTTTCCCCTTCGTCGTATTAGAAAAAATAAAAGTTAAAAAAAAAAAAAAAAAAATTAAATAAAAATTTTAACTGATCATAAAGAATACGCAGTAAATATAGAAGAATTAAAAATATATATTTTTGTGTATTAAATGTTGATGTCAGTGTTTCTTTTCTGCTTGCATTATTTAAAAAGAAGAGCGTAATAAAGAAAATAGTAAAAGTAAAAACAAGCTACAATTATAATTATTAATATAAAAAGAGTTGCGTTGGTGTGTATAAAAGAAAAATAGATATACTATTATGTATGTTTATATATTTTAAGATTAATAAATATTGGAATTAATTACAGCACGAGCATAAATAATTTTTCTTACGTTGCATAAATAAGTAAATGCATCGTCGCCGCAATGTCCACATCAATCGAAGTGACGCGGAAGGATTTACACGATTTGTTACTAATTTTCGAAAAAAAGTCATTCGAAGCTGGTTCATGTGAGGAAGAGTCGCTGGTAAGTTTTTTTTTTTGTAATATATGTAAAAGTAACAGTAGTAACGGTATAAATCCAATTATGCGGTATAGGTTCAAAGTTGTATATATATTTTACAAAATACTTCTTTATACGGTACTAGTCTGCTTTCACCGTGTTGCCAAGTTTACTTATTGATGGCAATTGGGATGATGCGCGAGGAAATTTACATAACCTAGAGAAAAACGGTTACACGACATATACTTATATTTTGTGTTAACTCATATGTACATGCATATGTAACAGACATACTTACATTTGTAATGTAAAGGGATGCTATAAACACGTGCTTGATTTTTAGATAAAATTTCTATTAATTTCCAAGGGACATTGACATTGTGAGTCAGTTTATTTTGTCTCAAGTTATTAAACTGGTAAACGGATCAAGTAAAATTCTTAAATGTGTATGTATGTATACATTGATGTAAATACATATGGATGTACAGTTTACGTATACGCCAGCAGTCACCCTTATCATGCCACAAAATTTTTTTAATGCATACATAACATACAATAGTATGTATTATATTTGAACCCAAAAATAGGGAAAAAAAATGTTCATTTAAAGAAAAATCAGTAAAGCTGTGGTTAATTATTAATACTAATTTTGCGGGGCATATATAATTGCTTTATTTAGGTCCATTATTTACATTTTAAAATAATGTGTTGTGACAGTAAAAGATACATTTAGAGGAACCCACCTTACATTAGAAGTTAGAGAAAAGATAATTAGATTTTTTGAGGTTAACTTTTATGTGAAATTTTACTTTTATAATAAAAACCAATTTGACTAATAAAATCCCAGTCTTTTGGCAAAAACACTGAGAGTAACTGATTGCCATGAACAAGTCTGAAAATTCAACACATATTACAATCAATAAAGTTCTATGTTGCAATAGCTTTTCCCTCTGGTAAAATATTGAAAAGGTAATTTTTAGTGCGTTTTTACTTTCTGCGAATTGATTTTTGATACATACGTATGTATTTAGGCTATAATCAATTATTGTAAACAAGAATCTCTTGTACATAAATTGTTATTTATTCAACGGACCAAAAAAATTGCAAGCCGAAGAAAATATGGCAAGATTAAATGTTTATCTTTATCGGCCTCTTATGTAGGTTAAAGTTTACTTGTAATAAACAAAAGCAATTTATCTGTTCGATAACATTCTACCTTTAACTATCGGCTAGTTGTAAATTGGCCTTAAAAGGCAAGTTGTAATAATGGGCCGAAAAGTGGAAAAATTTTACAAAACTTAGCAATATACATATTAAGCTTTGGTTCTGATTAATGATAACGTTATCGTTTCTACATAAGAAATTCTCTTATATATTTTTATTGTGTGTTTCTTAAAAACAGTTTATATGTCTAAATGATTATAATTATACCAAGCGGGAAAAATGATTACATTATTTTATAATCAATTAAATAATATCTGCCTTCAAAACTTATTACTTTTGGAATCGAGAAGGTAATTTCATGTGGCACACAAGTAAATACTGACTACCATGTGTATTCTCACATCTTCAGAAGATAGAATTCCTTGTTCTACATTTTGTTAAAAAAGTTTAGTTATTTCACGTTATTAATTCAAATTATAACTAAATAATAATTTTATACATTACAAAGAATGAATTCTGGGCACCTACTTCCTAGCGGGAAATGGATGGTAATCAATAAGAATCGAGACGGTAATACAAGGAATGTATAATTTTTTGATTCCGGAAACAATTACTTAAACAGATCATGTCCTACGAAAGTAATAAATGTTTTTTAAAGTTCCCCCCTTAGTAAGTATTAGAATTCATTATTTGTAATGCATAAATAATTTGAAGGAATAACGAGAAATAACGAAATTTTTTTAATAAAATTTACAACAAGGAATTAATTCTTCTGGTAATTAGTATTTACTTCTGTGCCACATGAAATTATTTCTCGATTTCAAAAGTAATAAGTTCTGATGGCAGATATAATTAAATTGATTATTATTAAATAATGTAATCAATTTTTCCCGCTGGGTTGTTTCTCTCTCACTTTCTCTCTCTTTACTCATAGTAAAATGCACGCCTTCAGTGTACTACATGAGTACATACTTAGAAATAAACTATTAAGCAGCTTTTCTAATCAAAGAAACTTTCAAAAGCAAAATTGTTACATTGTTGTGTGTGTTACACTTACTTAGAAGTTCCTGTTATTGTTGTTATTTTTTAGCAGCATTGTAAATGTAAGCAAAAGATTAGCAATAACGTACGTACAACAGACACTATTGATAGGCAATAGAGAGACAAGAAGCCGCATATTTTTTAATACATACTTAACAGAAAAAAATTGTTGTCAACAGGTTAGTAAAAATGCTTGTGTGTATGTTTCCAAGTTTCTATTCTTAAATTATATTTTTAGTATTTATAAATTCTTTTATTAGAAATAATAGCTTTTTCGCATTTCAAGGTGCAAGTTTCAGGTATTAATTGTTAGATGATATATTTCAATTTTCATTCTTTATTTAAGCTTTTTAAGTAAGAGTTTGTTTACAATATGTATGTAGGTATCTGTGGCGTCTACTTGGGTGATACAAGCTCTGAGTGTTATGCCAATTGGAGTTTAAAATAATTTTGATTAAATTTTAAAAATTTATTTTAAAGATATCTTTAATCGTATATGTAGTTTTGTCAGTAAATAATTTGTAATAAACAGCTTCAAAAGCCTTTTCATTTTTACACAGACTGATCGTTTTTTCTTTGAAGAAATATTTCTTTCGGCGACTACCTATTAGCAGTCTTCCTACAAAAGCTCTGAGAGTATCAAATTGCCATGAAAAAGCTTCTCAAGACTTTCATTGGAAGACGACTTTAAACTGTAGATCCAGGTACTCATGGATAAAAATTAATACACACAACATGGGTGCTGAAACTAGGTCGTAACCCTGAAACAGGGTTGTAATGGCCAGTTATGTATGTATGTACATATTTAAAACTTCTATCGCCAGTGTGTAAAACAAGAACTTGACGTAGGTCTTACAGCTTTTTTTGTTTGTTTTTTTTTGCATTAGCCGTATATGTGGTGGTGATAGAAAATAATAGAAGCGAGAGCTTCTTTTTTAAATTCATTAGAATAATTTTAAATTTCAAAAGAAAAGATGTTCCTACAACTTAAAAATGTACATATTTATACATTACTATTTTATTATTGGAAACACTTGGCTATGTGACTTCTGTAATTTTTTCCTCTGGTTTATCTATATTTTTTTACATGGTTTGAAATTTTCTACCATCTAATCAGGACTGTAAAAATTAAATTTAAACGAATATTTAAAAGTAGTATTAAGCCTAAATTAATTTTAAGCTGGAAAAATAAAATAATGTGGCAATCAGCATTAGATCTGATCTGATTAGTCTGGCAACCGTATGAAAAAAAAAAACAAACTAATAATAGAGAAGAGAGAGCTTTAAGTAAAATGTTATCAAAATTTTTTATATACACACACATACACACTTTAAGCTTACTTTCTTTCATTGCATATGTTCACGTGCATTTGAGTTACAAAAAAAATTGGTTGTTGTGAAAATTATCTATGGCGCTAATATTAATACATACACCGGTTCACTAAAGAAAATTCCATTTAAATAATTATGTATTACCCCTTTTTTTGCTTTCTCCCTAATTTTGCAACCAAATAGTACGTACTGACGTTAAAGCGTTTATTTACAAAAATATTGAAAGGGTTATCATGCGTGTTTAAGTATGATTTAAACTTGTTTAATTTAAATAGTCTTTTTTTCGAGTGTATTTACACTACCTTATATTTTCATCCTTGATGGAAATATAAGAAAAATAGTAACAGTATTTAAACATTGTTAGTTACCTTTTCTATTTTCTATGTAATATTACTTGGTTTTTCGGCCTTAAAAACTGTGTGTGTTATTTCAACACGTATCGTTATTTATATACATATTTATATACCTACGGTATAATATACACCTTTACAAGGTAATCTTTTGAATTTTAAATAAAGTGAGATTAATTCTCAAATTAATATTAAATATTGTGTTTTATTTCTCCTTTTTGGAAAATTGTTTTTATTTATCGGATATACGCCAAACATTGGTCCACTCGAACCGGATCTTTTTTCCGAGGAGAAATATACTTTCATCGGCCTTCACGAGGATACACATACACAAATATTCACACCATATTTGGAATTAATTTTATCACACTAAAAAGGTAAATTGATTTTAAATTCAGTGAAATTAAAATTAAAAACAAATAAAAGTGTTTTGCTGTGGATATATACATACATATATACATAAATAAACAAGTGAAAAAACAAAATAAAATAAATACAAGTTTTGTTATTGTAACTGATCGCGGCGAATTAATTACATACATTGTAAAGACCCCTTTTACATTATTACTTTTTTAATTAGGCTGTTTTTTTTTACACAGACAGCCGTCGGCAAATTACAATAAAATTTCTACGATCATTTTACATTATACATATACATAATTTACTTGCAATTTTTTTGATTTATAATTGGTATAAAGATTTTTAAACAGAGTGCAGTAAAATTTGAAGGAAGAATTTATCTATCTATAGTGCTTTGTGATACAGTGATATTTATTGGTTATTTACATTATAAATTTACATTGGACGTGCTATAGTATAATATATCTGCTTAGCGTTGCTTCTTCATTTTCTTAAGTTTTTTGTGAGTCACCCTACGGTCAGTAAATTTGGCATTAGTATATTTACTGAAGTTTTTACGCAATTTTTGTATTCTATTTGCTTACTTTTCTGAATAGAACTTTGAGAAAATTTGAAGATGTCTTTTACTTCATTGGAGAGATTTATACGCGCTTCTGACGCTTTAGTAAAATTTGATACTAATTTTGATAGCACACGCGAGGAAAATCTAGATGTTTTTTCCGCTGAAATTTTGAATAAGGAGTTAGAATTAATATGGGAGAGAGTACGAAAAACATATGATGAATGTTTGGACTATATCGAAAAATCTGATAATGCGGAACCCGATGATATTGAGGTAGCAGAGTCCAAATATAATTCAACGATGTACACATACATTGAATGCTCATCCAGAATGAAGAGGAAAATATCTGACTTGAAAGCTAGTACGAAATCGGAGCCAGAAACTAAATTTCAAGGGAGTGGCAATCATTGCCATAGTTTACCATTGCCCCCTTGTGACATCGATATTTTCAACGGTGATTATCTTGCATGGCCCACTTTCAGAGATTTATTTACTGCGTTGTATATAAATAATAGTCGTCTTAGTGATATGGAAAGGTTGTGTTATTTGGTAAGAGGTACTGGTAAGGAGGCTAGGGAGCTAGTTTCTAAATTCCCTTTGACTAATGATAGTTTTAATCTTGCTTGGAGGTCATTGAGGGACACCTATGAGAATCCACGAATGTTGGTCAACAATCAGCTAAAGGTTTTATTTGGTCTAGCCACGCTAACTAAGGAGACAAGTGCTGGTTTGAAAAATTTGCAACGTGGGATTAATGGTTTCTTAGCATCTATGTCCATTTATAAAATCCCTACTACTAATTGGGACCCTATCATTGTTTTTATTTGCATCCAACGTTTACCGGACCATACTGTGACAATTTGGGAGCAGGGCATAAAAAATAAATCATCGTTGCCTTTATGGAAGGATTTAGACTGCTTTCTGACGGAAAGGATTCAAACTTTGGATTGCATACGTGATCTCAAAGGTTCTGATGTTAACAGGAAGGATAATGATCGTAAGTTAAGGACACACGTTTCAAGTACTTCAGCGACATCTACATGCATCTTATGTCCAGGTCAAGGTCATCTTTTGAGATTCTGCCGTCGTTTTCAGAAATTATCCATCTCTGAAAGATTTTTAACTGTTAAAAGGCACCATTGCTGCGTCAATTGTCTTTCTAGGCAACATGAGGTAAAGGATTGTCGTAGTAATCACAGTTGCTCCATTTGCAATAAGAGGCATCACACATTACTCCATCGGGATGTTTCTGCAGAAAATTCTACCAATACAACCACACGGGACGATAGTGTGTCAAATGAGTATAGGGCTCATTCTACGAATTTAGACAGCTCTGGACCTTCTACATCTACTTCTCTTGTTTCTAAATTTAGTCAGTCTACTAACTTAGGTAATCCGGTATCCTCTACCTATAGGGCTGCTGGTTCTAACGTTGACCGTCAGGTTTTCCATCTCTCGAATAACTGTTCTGTGTTATTGGGCACGGCTATGGTCTCTGTTTTATGCCCGGGTATCACGTACCCCGCAAGAGCCTTGATTGACCCCGCTTCGGAAGCTTCCTTTATATCGGAACGCCTGCGAAATCAACTGCAACTTCCGTTCACTTCTACGAGTGTTAAGATTTCCGGCGTCGATAAAAATGCTTCGATTACTTCTAGGAAAATTTGTCCACTTAAAATAGGCTCTCTAGTTGATGTGGATATCCAATTGGAGACCTCCGCCTTTGTATTACCGTCAATTTCTGGAAATTTACCTTCTTTTGAAATCCCTTCGGATATCAGTGGCAAGATTTTGGGCCTTAGACTGGCAGATTCAAATTTCTGCAAAAGTGGTCCTGTTGATATTTTATTGGGCGCTGACTTATACCCGGATATTATTTTAGGCGGGTTTAAGAGGAATGTATTGGGTTCTTTGCTGGCCCAGGAAACTGTTTTTGGATGGATAGTCACAGGCCCGGTTGAAAATGCTTCAATTAAGGTTCACACCACTGCCATTACCCTCTCTGAGGAAGATAATTTGAACAAGAATTTGCTTAAATTCTGGGAACTGGAAGAAACTCCGAAAAGGAAAATTTTGTCACCTGACGATAAATTTTGTGAGGAGAACTATCGATCTACCACTCAGCGAGATTCCAGTGGCAGATATATCGTCACCCTTCCCTTTAAGCCTGAATTCCCTCGGACTATTAATTTAGGTATATCTAAGACTGGGGCTTTACGGCAACTTTTGAAAATTGAAACGTCTCTTTCGCGCAAACCAGACATAAAGAACATGTATAATGAGGTTATGGAGGAATATTTAAAGTTAGGTCATATGGAGCCTGTGAGACCTTCTACGAAGGCTATAACTTATTCCTGCTATTTACCACACCATCCCGTTATTAAACTGGATAGGAAAACCACGAAACTTCGAGTCGTTTTCAACGCATCAAATAAAACTTCAAATGGAACTAGTTTAAATGATTGCTTGTTTGTAGGACCTACTTTACAGGCTGATTTGGTCATTTTAATTCTTCGTTGGAGATTGTTCAGATATGTTTTTAACTGTGACATTACTCAAATGTATCGTCAAATTAGAGTTCATCCCTCTCACACCCCCTTTCAGCGTATTCTTTATAGAGACTCTCCGGATAGCAAATTAAGAGAATATGAACTTCAAACTGTGACTTTCGGTATAAATTGTGCTCCTTATCTTGCTATCAGAACGTTACTTCAGTTGGCGGATGATTGTCAGGACACTGCACCTTTGGCTTCACAGATTTTACGCAAGGGTATGTACGTCGACGACGTTTTGACAGGAGCACATGATATATCCACTGCCTTGATTGCTAAGGATCAATTGATTTCGACATTGTCTTCAGCGGGATTCCAACTTAGAAAGTGGACTTCAAACGACAAAACGATACTCAACGGTTTACCTGCTACTTATTTAGTTGACGCTAAACTTTTGACGTTTGAAGAACATAGTAATTCTACAACATTAGGAATTTTATGGAATGCACAACTGGATTCCTTCTTCTTTAAAATGAATCCTATTGAGATAAAGTCAAATTATACGAAAAGGGAAGTTTTATCAACTATAGCCAAGCTTTTTGATCCTGTCGGTTGGTTGAGCCCAGTTATTGTTATGGCTAAGATTATTATGCAGCGCATTTGGCGAGATAATATTGGCTGGGATGATTATCTTCCTGCTTCTACGGAGAAGGAATGGATAAAATTTGTTGAGTCTTACAAAGGTGTTGATAGTATTGGAATACCCAGATGGGTTAACTTTTGTAAGGAGTCTATTGTTGAACTTCATGTTTTTTCTGATGCATCGGAAAAAGCATATGCGGGGGTGGTATATATTCGCATTCGGAACCCTGATGGAACTATTTTCACTCATCTGCTATCTTCAAAGACAAGAGTGGCCCCTATAAAGTCGGTGTCTTTGCCCCGTCTGGAGTTATGTGGAGCTGTATTGGCATCGGAACTTTTAGATAATTTGCTTAGAGGCATAGACATACCCATTCAGAAAATTTATTGCTGGACGGATTCGACCATAGTTTTGGCATGGCTACGTAAAGCTCCTTGTACGTGGACAACTTTTGTTGCAAATAGAGTTTGTAAGATTCATGAGAATACGGGGAGTCATAATTGGTATCATGTAAGGTCTGAGGATAATCCAGCTGACTTAGGGAGTCGAGGCGTCGATCCATTTGAATTATCTCAGAGTAAACTTTGGTGGTACGGTCCGCAGTGGTTGCGACAAGATGATACTAAGTGGAATTTGGCGGATCTCGGATCTCTGGACACCGATAAGGAAAGCAGGAAAGTTAAAGTTCACGTCTCTTTTTTTGATAAATTTGAGGACATTTTGGATAGGTTCTCATCGTTGGATAGGGCCCTTCGGGTCATAGCGTATATCTTCCGATTTTTCTTCTCCGTTCATTCTAAACATAAGGGTCGCTTTAGGATTGACAGTAATTTAATTACTTCATCTGAGATAAAGATGGTAAAATTGCGCTTGGCTGTCATAGCTCAGAAAGCATACTACGCGGAGGAATATAACTGCCTTTCGGGTAAAATATCTTTGCCGCCAAAGAGCTCATTACTTACCCTAAATCCCTTTTTGGATGAACATGGGGTTATGAGGCTAAATGGACGACTTGAAAAGTCACCTTCGTTGACTTATGGCGAGCGTTGTCCTATTATTTTACCATATGGTTGTCGATTTGCTAAACTTCTAGCGGAATTTATACATTTGATTTCGATACACGGAGGAAATCAATTGATGCTGCGCATTTATAGATTTGAATATTGGGTACCAAGATTACGTACCTTGGTTCGTTCGGTTATAAATCGATGCAAGCGTTGCATTATTCAACGCAAACAAACGTGTAGCCAAATTATGGCTGCTCTTCCCCCCGAAAGGACTACCCTGGATCGCCCATTTACTAATACTGGTGTTGATTTTACCGGCCCTTTTGATGTTAAAACCTTTACTGGCCGATCTTGTCAGATAACTAAGGGGTACGTTTGTATATTTGTTTGTTTTGCTACTAAGGCGATTCATTTAGAAGCTACTTCAGATTTGTCAACTGACGTCTTTTTGGGTGCTTTCAATCGATTTATTTCAAGGAGAGGTTGTCCCCATACCATCTTTTCTGATAATGGTACAAATTTTGTAGGAGCTACTAATGAAATTTCTAAGGACTTTAGTACCTTTCTAAAGGAATGTCAGGCGAGAATGTGTCCTAGCCTTGGCTATGATAATTTGAATTGGAAATTCATACCAGCAGGTGCTCCCCATATGGGAGGCTTGTGGGAAGCCGGCGTCAAGAGCTTCAAACTTCATTTTCGTAAAGAAGCTCAATCTTGTCGTTATACATTTGAAGAATTGTCTACTGTACTAGCAAGAATTGAGGCTTGCCTAAACTCTCGTCCATTATGTCCTATGCCAGATAATCCTTGTGAACCCGTTGCATTGACACCTGGTCATTTTTTAATTGGAACGCCTATCTTAGCACCACCGGAACCTTCGATAATAGATTATCCCATAAATATAGTAAATCGCTATCGAAAAGTTAGAGCGTTAGTGCATCATTTTTGCAAACGATGGAAAGAGGAATATTTGTCTTGCTTACACAAGCGTTATAAATGGCAACATCCACAAAGGGATATACAATTAAGAGATTTGGTCGTTATTAAGAATGAGCAATTACCCGCGACTTCTTGGCATCTAGGCATTGTCGAAAAGATATATACTGGTTCCGACGGTCATGTTCGCGTAGCGGATATTCGAACTAAAAATGGAATCGTAAAACGTCCAATAACAAAACTTGTAGTACTAACAAACACTGAACTTTAAAATCAATTTCAAATTATTAATATTAGTTTTCTCCTAGAATAATGGATGCAGTAGCTTCTTTATTTGAGGAATACATACGAGTGCGTTTCAAGCTTGCTCAATATAGCAACGTTGGTCTACAATCGATCCTTTGATCACAACAGGAGTCCATCATGGCTCACATAACACATTTATACTCAACAGGAGTCCTTCCTGACTCACAGCATATATTTATACTCAACAGAAGTCCGTCATGACTCATTTATTCTACATTTATTTATTTATACAGTCCACAGGAGTCCTTACTGGCTCATATATAAAAAAAAAAAATATCAGTGGCCCTTCATGGCTATTCATATGTATTATTAATTGCAACACTTTTATTGTTGCAAGGTGGCCGGCAATGTTTAAGTATGATTTAAACTTGTTTAATTTAAATAGTCTTTTTTTCGAGTGTATTTACACTACCTTATATTTTCATCCTTGATGGAAATATAAGAAAAATAGTAACAGTATTTAAACATTGTTAGTTACCTTTTCTATTTTCTATGTAATATTACTTGGTTTTTCGGCCTTAAAAACTGTGTGTGTTATTTCAACACGTATCGTTATTTATATACATATTTATATACCTACGGTATAATATACACCTTTACAAGGTAATCTTTTGAATTTTAAATAAAGTGAGATTAATTCTCAAATTAATATTAAATATTGTGTTTTATTTCTCCTTTTTGGAAAATTGTTTTTATTTATCGGATATACGCCAAACAATGCGTCTTTTAAAACAAAAAGTATTGACGTTAAATTTTTTCTATTATTGTTTTTTTTTTTCTTTCAAAACACAAACTCAAAGAAAAATTATTGCAAAACAGAAATCAAAAATAAACAAAACAAAAAAAGTTATTTAAAAACTTATAAAATGTTTAAAAAATATGCAATTAAATATTATTATCACACTTAACATTTTATATATAGAATATTATTTTTGATAAGAAAAAATATTGAAAAAAAAAATAAATTGTCAATGTCGAAACTATTTTATAAACTGAATTCGTTTAAAGTATTCCAATAACACTTGCATGCTATACCAACATACAGTAACGAACAAAACTAATGCACGGAATAATAACACAGTAAATTTTCAAGATAACATTCTTTAGGGTCGTACCTGAATAAAAGCGTACAACGTATGACGTATAAAAAGTTTAAAAGTGTATACGTCCGTATTATCGAAATACGCAATAAATGTAAAAAGAGAAAAAAGCAATTAAAAACAAAAATATTGTTTCGTCAACTTTTTACTTTTGTTTGTATTAGAAAAAACTTAAAATAAATGTTATTATATATTATTTTTTCTATATTTGTTCAAATTTTTTTGTACGCTCTGTCAAATTTGGATTTTTGAAATCTATAATATACGTACGCGACGTATTTCGGTAGCTCTCATACAAAATGTATGGGCATGAAACAATTTTGACAAAAAATATATGCCGTACGCTTTTATTCATGTACGACCCTTATGGCGTTTTCGTTTCTACGAAAATGTGTAGCATTTTATTATTATATAACATAAAAGTAGGATGTTATATATTCTTTTTTGATCTCGTTTTATTCTAATCGACATTTTTAATTGTTGATGTAAAGGATAACTTTTAAAAAAGGCAATATTTTGTCAAGATGAGAGAGAAAAATATATGAAAGGCAACATTTTTTGGTAGAAACGAAAACGCCATTAGTTTTTGTCCCTGCATTATTTACTAATTGTTAAATAAAACAAAACAAAAATTAATTGCACAAACAACATTTTAAAAAGAAAATGGGTATTCTAAATAAAATACAAATAATAGATATGATATGAACCCCACTACATTCATGTGCTTTAGTTTTGTCCGATACTGTATGTGCATACGTCACAATAATAGAAATAAATATTAAAATAATACAGAAAAACATATGTATCTATGTATACTTGTACTACGTCATTCTAATACTAATTCAAATATTTTTTATCGCAACTTTTATTTATTTATTTTTTTTTTATTTATTTATCATTATACATTATAGACGAATCAGGGGTGTGCTTAACTATCTTACTTTCAAGAATAATTTTCTTTTTATTCCTACATATAGATTTCTTTATTAAACACTTGTTGGTATTCTAAGCAATACTTAAAATCAACCTCAAGATATTTTCTTCTTTTTTATTTAAATAAGCGTATTACATATTAAAAATTTTGTTCGCCAGAATACAAAAACAGCAAGTTCTTACAACAAGTCAAAATTAAAATTAAATTAAAACAGTGTACTCGCGTTAATATCAACAAGCTTTTGTTTACATTGGCTACTCTGTAACGTTAACAATCTCAGAAAGCTCTATGACGTGAACCTTTTTTTTTATTGTATTTGACTGTGATATTACACTTAAAGCATTATGGTACTAGCTTTTAGGTTTTGTTTAGTTTGCCCATGTTCCTTAAGTTGATGGTACTACTGAAATCCCTGAATTTGTCAAAATGAAAAATATCACGACCATGCTTCAATTTCTGTGGAAAAGATCACGACTTTGATTGAATTGCAGAATGAGTTAAGGCATTGCAGGATATGCAATAGTGGATTAAAATGACATCAGTGTACTTCGACTTTTAAGTGATAAAACAGTATGTCAGCAATTAGAACTGATTTCCTTATTGAATATGTG
Organism: Metopia argyrocephala; assembly: GCA_963576795.1. NCBI lineage: Eukaryota > Metazoa > Arthropoda > Insecta > Diptera > Sarcophagidae > Metopia > Metopia argyrocephala. The sequence goes on along the minus strand of OY756208.1, from coordinate 202,457,173 downwards.
CAATTCACGATACCGCGAATGCACTGTAATGGCCAATCTATAACTTTCAATAAAAATTATTGAAAGACATTAGCCAAAACTTTTTTTTATTCTTCTGAAGAGAGTTTTACATTACTAAGAATTAGTCTTTATATGCCAATAAGTCCTTTCGTAAATGTACATATATACATATGTACATACATTTGTGTTCAAATACATAAAAACATATATACATATAATTAAGTTAATCAGTTGGTTTTAACAAAGATGCGGCATAGTTAAAAATTAATCAAGAATAACAGAAAAAGTAAATGACAAAAAATAAAATTACTTTATATACTATTTTATTTTGTATGAATACAAGTACAGCAGTTACTTTTTAAACCTATAATTTTACGACAACGATTATTTACAGATCTAATAAAACAATTGTTTGAGTATTTGTTATAATTTTTATAAATAACAAATAATTTCTTTTTTATTTCCCAAAATGTTTGTATTTATTTATAGACACGTATTATCTTCATACGTTTAAAATATGTAGTACATTCATATTATTCTATAGAGTTATACTACAAAAACATCCATTCATAAGTTTATACGAACTTTAGACTATACGAGTAGGTAAATGCATTCCTCAAAGCATTTACATGCATATTTTTAAATAAAAAAAATATATAAATAGCACACGGTTGCTTTCTTGCCTTATCAAACCTGATTTAAATTAAGCGTTTTATTAATTAATAAAAAAAAATTTTAAAAATGTTTCAAACATGTTTGTCTCGTCTTACTGTATTATATTTTTTTTTCATAATTGCTGTTACAAAAAAAGAAATAAATTATTGAAAGTACAAGGCTTAAAATGTGACAGTCTTAAATTTTAACATATTTCAGATTAATTAATTGCACTATAGTTTGTAATTTGTTTTCTCTTCTGTTAAAGCTCTGCTCAAAGAATATAGATAATATTAATATTTTTGTGAGTTTAGGAAGTGGCAATTAATTTTTTTATATTTATTTGGATGACATAAAATATTTTAATTTATTACTGGTTAAATTATCTGAACTTAAGGTCCAATAAATATTTGTTATATTTATTTTTCGATAATTCGCTACTTCCTTGCGTAGCATCATCAGGAAATAAAATGAATAATAGGGTCAAGGAAAAATATACAAAAATAAAATTTATTTTTATAGACGAGAGAACAAGACAAATTAAAAACTTATTTATGATGCATAATCTCTACTTTTTTATAAGTTTTGTATACATATGATTGAGTTTAAAACTAAAAACTATAAAATTAATTGTAGTATAATAATTATCATATTATTTTTATTATTCCCTTAACTTGCCTCATCATTGATATCTGGCTTTTTTCAACATAACTTTCTATTTAAACAAAACAAATTGACAGCAGTAGCCATTAATGTCTTAATTTTGTTACGTTTTTTTTAAGTGATTGCATTCGTTCTGTTGAGTAACATAAAATTTACCATTGAGTATGCCAGTTGACTACGACAACAATTAAAAGCCTTCTACTATTAGTGGTTAACTGTTGTCTACAAAAACTAGTACATATGTATGTAAGAGCCAATTTTCTGCAGTCTGGTTGACCTAATGTCGACAACATTTTACATAATAGAGGGAATATTTTCTGTTTAACCAATCGAAAAATGCTATTGACTATCAATTAAAAAAAAAATTCTGAATATCTTAGATTTATAGAGCAAATATTGAAAAAAAAATAAAAAAAAAAATACATATGTATGGAAATATTTAATAAAAATGCTTTTGGTGGAATGTGGGAGGTTATTTTTTTTATTGCTTTTTTTTTACTTTGCACTAAAAATACTTCCATGACCGTCGGTTTAGATTGTCTTGTGTCTGTAATTTTTTCCATTCATGAACAATAAACTGGTGAAAATATTAACTTGCTGATTTGATAGAAATGCCGGTTTAGGCATGCATACATATGTATGTATTCGTGTGTACATAATGTAGTTTTTTGTTTCTTAACATTAAAAACCTCTAAACAAAAACTTACAAACAACAAATTCGTTAAAAATCCAAGAAAGACATACGAATACACTATTTATGCAGCGAGAGTATCAACCACAAATATTTATAAATACAGCTGTTGTCAAAATAATAGCACCACTTATACATTATATTTTCAATTATTTATAAAAAATTCATTTATTAAAAAATACGATTGCATTTATATTGAAAACAAAAAAAATTAATAAAATTTTTATTATAAACAAAAAATTTAACAATTCAATTCATATTCATAGAAATATTATTGGTTTTCCTACGAAGGTTTTAAATCTTCCATGTCAAAAAAATAGCACCGCAATGATTCAACTAAAAGAAAAAAGTAAAACAGAGATTAAAATTATTAATCTTGGTACTGTTTTGTAAGGCTATCCTTACAATTTATTTTTGATATTTAGTTGCATGGCCCTTGTTGGCCACAACGGCTAAACATCGCCTTCTCATCGAGTTAACCAGATTTTGGCATCTTTCTTCTGTAATGGAGTACCATGCCTCCTTAATCGTACCCCAAAGGTCATTGGAGTTGCTCGGTTTGGTCTCTGATACCTTCTCCTTTATATCCGCCCATAAATTCTCTATAGGGTGCAGATCGGGTGACTGAGCCGGCCATTCCATCACCTTAATCTTGTTGTCACTGAACCACCTTTTGGCTTTTCTGCTCGTATGTTTTGGGTCATTGTCTTGTTGCATGACCCAAATCAATGGCATTTCTTCAGATGCATACGGGAGCATCACTTCCTCCAAAATTTTAACATATTCGGATGCATTCATAATGGTATCAATACGATAAATCGGGCCGACACCATAGTAAGAAAAGCAACCCCATACCATAATACTGGAGCCGCCATGTTTAACCGTTTTGGTGGTATACTTTGGGTTATATTCGGAATTTAGTGGCCTTCTCACATAACTTGTTGAACCCCTTCCACCAAACAACACAATTTTGGACTCATCTGTCCACAGAATATTCCGCCATTTTTCGATTGGCCAGTCTAAATGGTTTTGAGCAAACTGCAACCGCTTTACCACATGTCTATTTTTTAGTGGAGGAACTTTTCTAGGGCTATGAGCTTTTAGATTATGCTCTCTAAGTCTCCTCGATATGGTTTCTACGCTTACCGGCAAATCCAACTCGTTTTTTACTTCTTTGGCGGACATAAATGGAGTTTTTTTTTATTTGGCGTACAATGCGACTTACCATTTTAGGCGATGTTACAGTCTTTCTCCCGCGCGTTTCAGCTTTGAACTTGAATGTGATTGCGTTACGTATCATTTTATTAGACCACCCAACAATATTTCTTATTTGGGAATACGTTTTTCTCTCTGAAATTAATTTTTTAATAATTTACCGTTTTTCTGTAGAATAGTGTTTTGCACGACCCATCTTAAACACTTAAATGCAGAAATTATTAATTTTTTTCTTTCATATATTTTCAAATAGCAATTAACTTACCGTTTCTACAATAAAATCAGAAAAAAAATTTATAAAATTATCAACTTTTGCAAAATTTACCACTTTGGTGCTATTATTTTGACAGCATTCACCAAAGGTTATTTTACTAATAATCACATTTTTTAAAAAACTGTTTTTTGTTTTGCAAAAAAATTTAAGGTTTCTCAGAGAGAACACTTCTACTAACGGGACTACGAAGTTGGAGACAACAATATAGAAATACAGGAGCGGAATTGAGAAACAAATATTGAAATGTTTGTTGGTGCTATTATTTTGACAGTAACTGTAACAGTTTAATTTTTTTTTCTTTTTATTATTCCAAAGTAGTCCATATACCATCTTGTTTTGCTGCTAGCCTGTTATATCTAAAGACATTGTGATCCGGGTTACCAACAAGTCTTTTGCAACACTTACTCGATGAGATATTTTTGTTCTTTATGTTGCTGTTGGTTGTCATTTCTTTAAATGGTTACAATTTTTTCAAGTCATGAAAAAGCAAAAAAAAAAAAAAATTAAAATTATAAATAAAAAATGAATAAAATTAAACACAATAAAACTATTTGCAACTATAATACAAGTTGTTTTCTGTGAGTTTTCTTTTTGTAAGCAGTGTTGTTGCTGTTTTTCAGCAGACTATTGCTCCGCCTGTGAAACAGGCACTCAGATTTTAAAGCAACTTGTTTTTCTTAGTCTGTAGGTAAATGTTTTTCTTTGTTTTTCAAGTCACAATTGCATTCGCATACTTTATTATCATTTCTTGGTACACACACTTGAATACTTGTTGTACAGTTTCTTTTATTCACTGTGGCAGTCATAATTGTTGAATACATTTTTGCTTACATATCGGTATTTAAATAAACAACCACACAAAAAAATAATTGAAACATTTCAATAAATTATTATATAAGTTTAAGTACTATATTGTCTACCTTATATGATTACTATAAATTAAAAACTCTAGGAAAAGGTTTCACTTAATGTTTGATCATTTAATTTATTATCCAATATTTCGACAACTTATATACATATGTACATATGTATGTGCATACATGCATACTCGTATCTATCATAATTATTCATGGTGTCATCAATTTGTTTATATTGTTTATATAAACATATAAAATTTATTAAAGTATAATTTTAACTGGGGAATAAAATAAAACCCAGTGGGTGTAATTGGGTATTATATATCGCTGGTCTCATGTAGAAAAGTCCTTACTTACATACTATGTAATTTTAATTTTACAGGAGAAAATAAAAACATTTTTTATTGTATTGTATTTTTCGGAAATCATTGTTGAAAAATAATATCAAATTCATATGCATAAAATAACTTTTTCAAATCATGCAAATATTCTCATTTCTTCTTGAGATTGCTCATATTTTTATAAAGGCTTCACGAAAGGATACGCTCTGTGTAAACCTTAACGCTATGTGAAAGATGCTCATATTCTGCACACATGTATGTACATATATTTGCTTTAAAATACAGTGGTGTTCAATAAAATAGATTCACCCTGATCTAACATCTTTGGGACCGAATAAATATTAGAAAAGCGTGATTAATATTTTTGTTTGTTTTTATTTTTATTTTCAATTATAAAGTAAATAATATAAAAAATAAAAACAATTCTTCCAGATAAAAACTTAAAAAACCATATATTCTCATAAGTATTGTTCAAATCAACTAATTTTGGCTGTTCGAAAGAATAGATTCACCAAATTTGTTGGCCTAAAAGAATTTTTTTTTTAATTAGGCACAGAGATAGAGGAGAAAGAAGTAGACTTAAAAAATTACAAAATAAATGCATGAGATGTATACCAGGTGTCATAGATTAATTCAAGTAACATACATGCTGAATAAATTGCAGTGGCTATCAATCGAACAAACTTGAATGTACCACTGTTTATATTAGAGACCTGCATGACTCAATTCATCTCTTTAACATACAGTGAATGCAGCTTAACACTGTTACAATACTTTATGTATCCACACACTAAATAAATAATGTTAGTAACAGAGGAAGAAAATGTCATTCAACAATGTGTCACTCATAACAGCTTGTGTAGTACACACCACACAGCATATCAATAAAAAACAAAAGAGACCACCAAATCAAAAGTATGAATTCACTGAAAAAAATATACATCCACTTAAAAAACTAGCACTCATTAAGAAATTGGTTTTTGTTTTCTTGCCAGACGCCTTTTGTACAAAGATAGCTTTGAAAAATTCTGTCGTCATTGAGAGAGAGAATATGTTTAAAATGTAAATACATACATACATACTATGTATGTGCCCTCTGCTTTGCTCTTTTTTAGGAATGTTAAACTATGTATGAAAAAACAACAAAAACACAACCACAGCACAGTGAATGCATACTGTTAAGAATGTAGTATTCATTGTTGTTTTGAGTTACTGTGATTATGACTCACTCACTCAAATTAAATGGATGCAGTAAAAAATGAATTTGGTAAACTATTTAGTCTGTTAAAGAGATATCCACATTTTTACAGATTGTGAATGATGAGTGAGAGCACAACATTGAGTCATTTAAAAGCATGTCCACAATTTTAGATTTTTTCACATTCATTGCAGGTCTCTAGTTTATATACATATACAAAATGAAGAATGGTATGCTGCCCAATTATTTGGGAAATCAGTTTTTGTATACGTTGCGCTACTGCAATCATAATAGTAACACGAGTTCATAATTTTATCAAAATCTTTTATATTATAAATGGTTTATAATTATTTTGACTCCATTCCGTTTTCTTTTCAACGGATTAATAAGTCCGTGAGTTTTCGAACTTCCCTTCTAATTATATGAAATGCAACACTGCTCCCATTAAAGGCACCCTTACACGATATGTTTTTTACACGTGGTTTTTAAATTTAAAATACATAAGTTTTTTGTTATGTTTGTCAAAATTAGTCAATTTACATAAGGTTTATAATTTTTACTCCCAAACGTATATGTACAATTACATATGTAAATAAATAATAAATTTTTAGGCACACAATTTATAAAAAAAAACTATTTTATAAATAATTCATTGCCGACTAATGTTTGTACAGGCATATAAATTTAATATCATATGTGTGTACATACGAAATTAGAGCATGCTCTAATTGAAATTTTGTCATAAGACTTTCCTTGTGTTTTTTACACAAGCAATGTTTTAAAAGTCACACACGACATGTAACTGTTTACCCATGTAAAAGTTGACAGTAACAGTGTAAAAAACATGTCGTGTAAGGGTGCCTTAAGTACCACATGTTTATATACTATTTTAAAATTTTGAGCAAGTTCCGCCATTTACCAGCTTGATAAATTCTATGGGGACTCTGCACCATCAATTTCAATGGTAAAAAAGTGGTTTACTGACTTTCGTTGTGGTTGCACAAGTACAAATGACGGTGAACGTTCTGGACGGCCAATTGAGGTAAATACAACCGGAAATGTGGAAAAAATATCCGATATGATGTTGGCGGATGGAAGAGTAAAAGAGCTTGATAAGTTTGGATGATGGTTCAAACCAGTATGGATGATGGTACAAACATCTAAAATTTCATGTCATCTGTATTTTCTGACACTGTATACCCGCTTTGATTATTATGGTCTTTCAATGTACAAAAACAAAAATAAATATTTCTATACCTTATATGTATGTATGCATGTACCTATGTATGTATTTTGTTTTCTTTATCTGCGATTGTTGTTATTGTTCTGATATTATTACGTTATTATTGTAAAATATGACGTTCATTCCTTGATTGTATTTTTTATTTGAATATTTACTTTCTTATGTTTTGTTTACATTTTACATGTGTTGTTGACTTCTTCATTATCGAAGTTTTAATACTTTGTCTCCCGGTACACCTACTGTTTACTTGCACATAATACGAGTAATTTTGTTTAATTTTGTAAAAAATTACCGATAAGGATAAATATTCCGGTATGTGATGAAAAGCTATATTATTTGAAATTAAAATCGCCTGTATTTTCAATGTCATATAAAATGTGTCTATTTTAATTATTTAAACATTTTCAATAAACATGGAAGTATTGGCAGTAGTAGTAGTTGTAGTCGCCGTAGTCTATTGGTTAATTTGTTGCCAACAGCTCCCGGTTCAAACCCCAGCTCTCTGACATCTTGAAAAAAAGAAATTTGAAAAAAAAACTCTAGTCGTCAACTGGCAAAAGTTCTGAGAGTAACTGATTGCCATGAACAAGTTCTAAAGTCTGTCGTTCGGAGTCGAATTTAAACAGTAGGTCTCGGTACTCATTGATAAAAAATAACACACACAACATGGGTGCTGCAAGAAGCTAGGCCGTAACCCTAAAACAGGGTTGCAATGTCCAATTATGTTTGCATTTTAATACACTTCATAATTAAAATCAAATAACTTTCTCTACAGACCAGTATAATATTTTAAATTTAGATGTTATTTAAAAATGTATATTTACACATACAGCAATTATATTTATGCTTAATAGGCTCAGTATAGAACAAAGGCTTGAAATGAATACACTAATCTTCATACAGAAAATGAATATTGGGAAAGCACCAGAATACTTGACTGTGATATGAGAGTGAGATGCAGCCGTATAATCTCTGAAACTCAAACAATTTTAGACTACCGAGAACAACGACAACATCAATGCAAATGTTTCACAAATGTATCCAGCTCTACAATATGATTCCTAACAACTCGATTAAACTCGAGAGGAATACTAGTGTTTTTAGAAGGAAAATTGTATATTATATAAAAAACTATAGCCAGAGCTTTATGTGACATTGTAATTAACTTTTTTTTAAGTAATACTATTGTAATCCGAACTTTTAAAGTATTTTAAATACTTCTTAATAATTATAATTATAATATATGTATACTACGAGTATATAATTAAGTTTACGAATATTGAAATAGTTAAAAAAATATTTTGTTTGTCCCTTACACTCACAATGATTTATACACTCCTAGTAAACACTATTTTTGATAACAGAGGAGAGGACTTTTATCATCCAATATATTGGGACGAATGTGAGAAACGGTTAATGTCTTTCTATTTTTTGTTCAAACAAAAATAAATATATAGACTATTTTAATTTTATTTGTGCAGGCAATTTTAATATCGTTTTAAATACTTTGAATAAAAAACGAAAATGTTGTGTTCATATACTTCTAGGAATATGCTATAACGAAGAAATGCGAAAATTTATTTAAACAAGACTACACACTCATCGAACTCGATAATACCAATGGGGTCTTAAGTTCACGATATCCAAGTCGAATTTTAATACCCGAATACGAACATGGTCATATGTCATCGACATTAACAGCTAACAACTCAATAAACAAAGCAGCGCCTCAAAATGGTGGTACCATTTCAAATAGTCTCAATCAAAATACGTCATCAAGTCCAGAAGACAATACAACGTTATCAGCAAATAATCCCATACAAACATATGTTACATTCGCAAATACCACAAATGTGAATCAAAATCAACAACAACAACAACAGCAACAGCAACAACCGCTGCAAACACAACAATTACAATATGCAAACCCTCAAAATGTTTTTTATTACCAACACTTACTGCCACAATCTTCTACAGCATCATCTTCAGCCGCACCCTCAAATAGTATGACCAATGCAACAAACAACACCATTTATGAAGATCTGTATGATATATCTAAAATCCGAGATCTGATCACTATGGCTAAGTATGCGAGATGTCGTCAACGTTTTGTTGTTCCTGTAATTATGTATCGTGGTAAATATATTTGTCGATCGGCCACCATATCCATTAATGCTGAAACGTATGGACGTAAAGTTGTTGATTACGCTTATGATTACCTAAGTGGTAGTACAAATTATAATAGTGAACGCACTAATTCTGTTGTTGATGATGAAAATAATGATAATGAAGATTCAATAATGAATCAGGCCTTAAGTGAGCCATCACCGTTTTCATACGAAGAAGTTATTAAAAGTGATATACAGTTGTTGAATGCCCTTAATGTTAGTACAATTGTAGATTTAATGGTGGAAAAGAGAAAAGTTAAATATTTTATGGTGTAAGTGCGTGCAGTCTTAAATGTTAAAGAAGTTTCTAGTATCAAAATTTTTATGATTTTGTTTTTCGTTTTTTTTTTGTAATTCCAGTGTTTCCTCATCTGAAAAAGCTGATCCTGATAATCATTATGAAAAATTTAGTTTACTTTCACTACCCTATCCGGGTTGTGAATTTTTTAAGAAATTTCGTGACAATAACTATGCGGCCAAGAACTTATATTATGATTGGAAACCATCATTTAACGATGCCCCTATTAGTTTACCCACATTGGGTCCTGCAAGTGATTTGAATATTAATTGGAATGAGTATAAAAGTTGGGAATTGCTGGTCATGACACAAAATTATCTAAAAGCCTGTCTTAAGTACATACAAAGGGATAAGTCTGGTATCTTGATCCACTGCATTAGCGGTTGGGATCGTACGCCCTTATTTATAACTCTCGTTCGTTTATCACTATGGGCTGATGGCCTTATACACCAATCGTTAAATCCCATACAAATGACATATTTTACTGTAGCTTACGATTGGTATTTATTTGGCCATCAATTGTCGGATCGTCATAAAAGAGGAGAAGATATAATGTTCTTTTGTTTTCATGTGCTTAAATATTTAACCGGCGATGAATTTAGTATTGTAGAGCATAGGTTTGTTACCCTATTATTTGACTTTAATTATTCATTTTGATTTATTAATTCGCATTACTTTTATAGGAAACGCACTAAAACTTCAAGTAGTAGTGGGAGTAGCATCAGTGTTTTAAAGTCTGATAACTGTGATGATGAATCAGTTAAAGAGTAAGTATTGCAAGTGAAGTGGTGTGATATATTTGTGCATTCATAATACTAATAATAATAATAAAAAAAACAAAATAAAATTGTTTTTGTTTTCTTCTTTTGCTTCATTGCAGAGATTTTATTTTAGGATATGATCAAGACAGTAATGATAGTTTTTCCAATAGTTCTAACTGTGATATGTCCCTTACGGATAACTTCTATGTAACTGCAACAACAACACCACAAGGTTCATGTAATAACTTAGCGGCAAATCCTATAACAAATCGATCACCTAATATAAAAAGGTAAAATAAAATATATGATATTAAAATACTCACATTCTTTTTGAACAACTTTCATTTTGCTGTGTAATAAGAGAGGAAAAAAATTTACTAAAATTATAACTTTGGCTGTATCACACCATGATTGTTTTGTGATTAAAAACTTCTTCGTAGATCAAAACTAAATTCTATTGAATATTGCAATGACTTCTCAATTACAAGTACCCAAATATATTGTACCCAAACTCAGATTTCCAGATCATTAACTAAATAATTATTACAAGACCTTCAATCCTAGCGAAATGGAATACAACTCTCATGTACTTATGTGTGACAACGGTTTGATTCATTAAAGCGTCGGTGTTATATAGCTTGTGTTTCGTTTTTCTACCGGCCTTCAATAGGAGGGTGTCCTAATGAACTAAAAATATTATAATAATTCCTACTAATCGCAGTATTTTACGTAATACTGTAACTCTCACAGTGTACATTCTTTTAAAGTTTATTGTTTATGAGTTAATTCTTTCTGTATATGCAGAGTTCGTTTATGGAACAAGCTTTCAATTTTTTTTGTTCCTGCTACAATACAAGCATGTGCAAATAAAATGTCCATAAACCCTCCTCACACTACCTTCTTCTCATATAATCCTATGATGTTTTCCAAACACATTAATACATGAGTGGCGTCCTATTCTGAGTATGGACTGAAGATGAATTGTTTTCTTTTTTTCGCTTTCCTATTAACTTGATTCACATTAGATTTAAATTAATCTATTTTTTCTACTTAGATCAAAAACTAGTCCCATTTCTGTGCCAGGTGCTAGCGCCACACGTCAAAGACATGAATCAACATCTTCGAATGGCAGTTGGCAAGTGGTTACCGAAACTGGATCAATAGATTCTGTTATGAATGGTAGCTTTATGGCGAATTATAGTTCACAAAAACAGGATAATAGTGGCAGTAGTAATAGTAGCCGAGAAAAGTAAGAATGAATGAATGAATAAATAATAAGAAAATATATTTAATACATACATATCTTAAAATAAATAATATTTGTTGATTTTATTTTTACAGGCGTAAAGAAAAACTAGAGTCCGTAAGAACCATTTTCATACAAAATTATACACCGAGTGTGGGCCTTAAATTTAAATAGGGTTCAAACAAATCTTTAGAAAAATATTTTTTTTTGAATGGTCTATTACGAATTCGAGTATTTGTTGTACCTCCCATTAACTACCGTTCCTGTTCAAATATATTTTTTTTTCTCTCTTTGTCATATTATTTTTTTTCTTTTTAATTAAATATATGTGTCGCTATTGTTTTATATTCCTTTATATTTATGTTTATAATAATTTTTAATTGAAATATATAAGAGAGAGAGAGAGAGAGAGAGCTTAAAAATAATAGAGAACTGCATATTTGAGAATATTACATAAATATTTAGGTTTTTATTTTAAGTTCTATTAAATTTAAAAACAACAGATAATCAGGCAAAAATAAGTTGTTTTGTTATACACCAATTTCAAATAAAATATGGAAATTATGTCGAAATATTATTTTTGTATGTATAAGAAATAATGCTACATTTTTTAACTAATCAGTTATTTAAGTTATTACTCCAGGTTTTGTAGATCGAAATTAAATTCAGCGAACTCAAAAGAAAATTAAATAAAAAATTCTTAAATTTTATTTCATTGTAATTTTTTAAATTAAACGTGAGGATGTACGAAATAAACATCCCTTGATTTTTTTATACGCTTAATTTAAATTTTACACGATTTGAATTTACATTATGCGGGGATTATTTGTAAAAACAGCGTTACATTATTATAAAAAGTTCAAAGTATTTTTTCATTTATTCTAAATTATGTTTATAAGTTGATTATTTAAAGTAATATATTTTATAAGCTGAAATTATAATTATTTTTTTATGATATTGGTGTATTAAGTAAAAAAAAATTGTATTTAATAAGCTTTTTAATATTTTTGTACTGTTTTAAATTACCCCTGCATCAGTTTTAATAAATTATTGTTATGATGGTTAAAACAATGCAATATGTATTATCATCTACTCAATTTCCTATACAGAAATAAAAAAGAAAACGATTTTTAACTATTACAATACAAAAACTATACAATATATTTAATGTACATAATAAGTAAATTAAATTTAACAAAATAATAAATGAAGCTGCCTCTGTTAGTTAAAAAAGAACAAAAACTAACTTTTGTTGTATTTATTTATTTTTTCCTAATAATGCTGGGCATTGTATTGGAATGTTTGAAGATTTAGTTTCCAGTTGATCACTCAAAGGCCAGTGTTATACCTTCAACAGCAATTGACCCATCTTTTAATGCTAATTTTAGTTTATATGAAGTGGTGATGATCATGGCTAAGGTGTTGTTTATAGGAGGTTTTGATCTTTGCTTTTAGTCCTGCCTGGTTACCCAGTAGGTGGCGCTTTCTCCTGATCATTCATTTGATAGCTCAAAGATGGTTAGAGTGGAATGTCAGGGGGCGGTTTTCTTCGGGATGAATTTCTTTCTTGATTGTAAGGGGAGGCACCTCATATATATACATATACATATATATTTTAATTTTTAAAACTTTGAAATGCCACAAAAATTTTTTGTACTTTATATTCTCCAGTGCTTTTTAATTTTATAATTTATTTTATTATTTAATATTAATACAAATAGATTTCATTTATTTTACGAAAGATTTTTTAAAATAAAAGTACAGTCACATTAGACAAAGATTTTACTAAACAACCATAACCACTATTTTATGCAAACATTTGTATAAAAATTGTTCAAATACGAATAACAACGTGAAATAATAAAAATATTTAGATATAAAATTAATCAAATTTAAAACAAAAAATAAAATGATTTGATAAAATAGTGGTTACGTGACAGCAAACTAAAAGTGCTATTTTTAAAGTTGTTAAAAAATCATCACAAAAACTTTGCCTTAATTTTAGAATACCTTTCCAGGTAAATGACTTCATAGGATTAATAAAAAAATTATATTTATTTGAATATTACGACCATATTTAGCAATAAGATCTTAAACAATTTTGTTTTAGTATAGCTTGATAATAATATGAATATTTATTGTTGACTTAAAAATTATTTTCTTCTGCTGAACTGTATAATTTTCGATAGAGGTAAGTAATCTTCAATATTTATGCGTGGTAAACGAATATAACATGGTTTTGTATATTTATGAGCATCTTTAATCTTTACCCATTTAGGTTTCTCATATGATTTATAACTGTATTGATTCGAATGGTTTGAGTGGACAATTTTTTCTTTTCTGTTCAGTGAGGCATGAAAAACCTGCTTAAATCCAATGTCATCTAGAAAGTCTTCAGTCTCCTGATTTATTTCCTTCCAAATATTTTCATCTAATTTTGTGCATTGCCTGGCATCTATTTCACTGGAAAGTAATAGATCTAAAATATCCCTTTCCAATGATAATTTCTTGTCCATTGGAAGCTCGGCTATATCAGCCATATGGTCCCATAACAAGCTTTGAAGTGCATTGTTTTTAGGCACATGGCCAGTACTTGGATTATCCAATGCGGCACTTATGCTCACAACAGACTGCCGTAAAGATTTTGGTATGGCATCAAGGTCATAGGCCTTGCTGAGACATTGAATTAGCGGCTTAAGGATCTGCCATCGATCCATAAGATCTTGTGTCGAGTATGCTGCACTTGGATCATTGGCATATGTACGATTAAACTCGGCATTGATATTTTTCCAAGCCCACATACGATAGTCACAATCATTGTAGGCCTTGACGCGTGGATTATATATAAAAGGATACTTCTGTATTAACTCCAACAATTTGCCATCATTCAACACGGTTTTGCCCTGAGCGTTTACATTGGATATATTTAGGACTTGTATACTACGATTATTGTCATTAGCCATAACTTTATTCACCCTTTTTTTTTAAATAAATATTAAAGGTTAAAAATTTAACGATTTCAAAAATGTTTAATAGGCTTATAATAGTGTTTTGTTTCTTTTTCTAGTGCGTTTATTGTTAAAATTTGTTTTTATTCTCTATTTTATGGCATTCACTTCGAATTAATAATTCCGCATTAGACAAAGAGATGCCAGATAATTTCGTGTTTTCCTTTAAACACATGGCATCGTTACAAAGGTTATCACTAAACACGAACTATACTTATTTTAATTGGCTTTTGATTACACACTGTGCTTTTGATGATGATACCGATACAACCCTTTGATTAAATCTTCTATAATATTAGTATCTTACCATTTGTCTTTAAGTTCCGGTCAGACATACACATTTAATAATGCTACATATCGAGTGTAAAGATTCTGATTTGGATCCTTTACCAATTAAGGTAAATGTGCTATTTAGTAAATTGTGATTACTTTGCATTCCCTTAATTTCAATTGTTTTTAGATTGGTATTATTGGTGGTTCTGGTTTAGATGATCCCGACATTTTGGAGCAGCGTAAGGAAACTACTGTGACTACACCTTATGGCAATCCCTCAGATGCTCTGATTGAAGGTGAAATAAATGGTGTTAAATGTGTCCTTCTGGCAAGGCATGGACGTAAGCACAATATTACGCCCACAAATGTTAATTACAGAGCAAATATTTGGGCTTTGCGTCACGTGGGTTGTACTCATCTTATAGTTTCTACTGCATGTGGCTCCTTACGTGAGGAAATTAAACCGGGTAATTTAGTGGTGCCTAATGATTTTATAGATCGTACTACAAAAAGAGCTCAGACGTTTTATGATGGTGCCGACACTAGTCCCCAAGGCGTTTGCCACTTGCCTATGTATCCAGCATTTAGTGAAAGATGCAGGCAAATTTTGATAGCCAGTGCAAAGGAGTTGGATATCGATGTTCACGATAAGGCTTGTATTGTGACCATTGAGGGTCCTCGTTTTTCTTCGCGTTCCGAAAGTAATATGTTTAGGCAATGGGGTGGTGATTTAATCAATATGACTACATGTCCAGAAGTTGTCCTAGCAAAAGAGGCTGGTTTGCTTTACGGCTCAGTAGCTATTGCAACCGATTATGACTGTTGGCGTATGGGTTGTGAGGGTGTAAATGTACAGGATGTTTTAAAAACGTTTGCAGAAAATGTAGCCAAAGTTAAAAAGATTTTAGTTAAGGCGGTTGCAAATATAGCCAAAGAAGATTGGACTGATGCTATATTAGATGCTAAGGTAAGAGATAATATACATAAATGCCAAATTTTTGACAAATAACTTTTCTATTTTATGTCACAGCAATGCGTTTGCAACAATACAATGTCTGGTAAAATGTGACGCTTTTTAAAGCTTTGCCAAGACATAACAAACGAGTCTTTACAGCACAAAAAGCCCGTACAACGCACAAATAAATGGGGCTTCATACCAGTGCAAAGTGAATTACAACCAAAAATTCACTCAATTTCCATTATATATGAACTAGCAGCCAAATCTAGAAATGTGTCACCTAAAAAACATTGTAAAACTAATTTACATAAAAAAGATATACATTTTTAAGCTTTAAATAACCACCATGCACATTCTAACATTAATTGCATTTTCTTTACTAAGTTAAAAAATAAATATGTAGAAAAAAATTTCTTTAATAAAGAATGTAAACCCGTATATTACGATATTTTTAATGTAAATCGCCCGTTAAGGTATATTTTCTATTCATTTATAAATTTTTAGTTTTTTTTTGCTTAATTATATAAAATATCAAATAAATTATGGACATTTACGTTCCACTTGACTTTTACCAGATTCTTCATATTCCTGCGATGAAATCCACATTTGTTGGAATGTGCCAATAGATGCCAATATTGAGCCTCCAATCCAAGCACCAAATCTTCTTTCAACACTACCATTAGCCGATATCATTTTTAGACGCGTATTTGATGGCGCTCGTAATTGTAAGTCGCGATTAAGACGCTCAGGGAAGCCTTGGAGCAAGGTATTACCGCCTAAATTGTACAACAATTTTTGAATAGGTACTATTTTCTTAAAAACTCATAAATTACCTGTAACTACTACTGATCCATACAAGGATAGGCGTACATCTGCATCACACATGCCCACACTTGTTGAAGCCAATTGGCCTGCTCCCAAAGGAGCGTGATCGAAAAGACTTTCCGCTAATTTAAAACGTTCTGAACCAAATTCCTGATGATAACCAGTAGGAAATTCATAGTGCACCATAGGTATTTGAGACGCCACTCTCTCATCAAATGGGTTTTCTAAAACTTGCAATATATTCATTTGAAAATCTTGCAAAAGAGATTTCATCATATAATTTTGCCAAGATTGGGTCAGATTTTCTGGTAATTTTCGCGAAGTAAAGCGAGGTGGGTCTCTTTCCTTAACTACATCTTTTGTTGCAATATTATAAGCTGGTGTTAAGTCAATACCTGCCTTTTCTAAATGCTGACGACACTGCATAGACAAATAATCACCACCTAAAGGTGATTTTACTACAGCTTGAGATAGTACATAGCCCTCATGCACAGGTACAGCAGAGGTATGAGTAGCACCGCTATCTACCACTAAGGCTGTAGCTCGGCCACTGGCAAAAGCAGCCAAGACAGCATTTTTAACCAAAAAGAATGCAGGAACATTATATTTCTCAAACATTAACTCTGTTAGTTTCTCGCGATTGTTGCGAACATTCCAAGAGGCTTCCGAAAATAAAACTGGATGATATTCTGGTTCTGATTGAATAACCTTGGCATAGGCATAATCTATAACCTTTTCGAAAAGATCCCAATTATCAATCATGCCATCTTTCATGTATGTTTGGATTTCCATATGAGAACGTGGTACATTTATGTATGTAGTGTCCACATAATATTTGTGTGAGTCTGCATCTGTTCATGAATTGTTCATCTATGTAAACTTACTTTAATTTGTATCAAGATATTTGATGTGACTTACTATTTTGTGTTATATTGTTATCAGTTTTTGTTTCCAAATCCATGTTTGTGTCGGATGACTGAGGACCTACTCCTACCACCGATGGTATTTCAGCCTTTGGTGTATCTTCTTGGGCATAACCTACCCTTAACGAATGATGGCCAGGGTCAAAAACCAAAGCTCCTATTTCGTCACCTCCGTATAACATATTACCGGCACTCATTTTTCATTAAATTCTCTGCCCAATTTCATACAAATTTGCAACAAAATAAAATATAGAGAATGTTTTCCTTTTCATATAAACGCCGCTTGCATAAGTAGTGTTGTAAAACGATTAAATAACTACAGAAACATGGTTGCTTATATGGTAGTACATTTAGTGCCAGAAAACGCATATTTATATTTTACATTTACCGTTATTTTAAAACATACAGCAGGTAAATAAAATATACTCAATAGTTTAAAATATTAGTAAAAAGAAAAAAAGAAAAAAATAACTTAACACATGTTTTATTTAACTTAAATATGGAATTTATAACTTTAATCTGTATCAATAAAGTCCAAACGTTCATTAAGAACTACAATTTGATCATTAAAATATTGATAAATTACAATCATCACAATTATTACAATCATCGAAACGTGAAGCTGAAAAATAAACAACAACAAAATATTTTAATAATAATTTGGTTTTTAAAAACAACTTTATATTCTTAATATTACGACTGTCCATATATGAAAGTTGTGTGCTATATATTACGTGTAGTACCCGAATTCAACTGTAACTGTGTAAATTAAATATATTCAACTTACTAATAAAAAATTCCATAAATTAAATTCGACCAATTTAAATAGTTTTAATTGAAAGTTTTGTGTTAATTTCCATTTAAGGAATTTGAAGATTTTTCTTATTTCACTAAGAAGTACGTTTTGGCCATATAACAGTTTATCAATAAAATTTAGCAGGTTTTCTTTCTAAAAATATTAGCAAATTAAAGAAACCAAATTATTAAATTTAGGATTTTGTAAAATTTCACTTACTGCTGTATAAAATCTCCAACGTGTAAATAATAAAACTCCATAGTCAAGTATTATGCAAATAAAAATGGCACTATTAGCTGCATAAAATATTCGACAATTTTGATTTGAGAATAGAACTTTCCAAGATGTTTCAAAATATAGACGGCTATAGAAGCCAGCTAAAAGACAATTAAAATTTAAACCCATCAAAACTGCCAATTGCCTTTGTAAAATACAGTCAACATTTTGTAAATATTCTCCCATAAGAGAAATGCTTTTTAATAATTGAGTATATCTACATAATTGGTTTGTGTTGGCGGCGGGGATATTAATAGCAGGATTTGCAATTTCAACGACAGTAGCATATGATATATCAATTACACATTCCTCCTGAACTTTTATATTACATGTTATTGACTGTAATTCCTGTTTAAGTAACCACAAGATAAGCGAGTAAATCCTTAAACAACTAGCCAACATAAAGTGAGGCAAAAATAAGGCCAAACTTATCATAATTTGATCTATGGGAGGTAATTCAAAATTTAGTTCTATAGCTATATATAAACCAAAACTAAAGACCACCATTAATGTGGGAAAAAACATTAAATAAGTTAACATTTCCCGTTTATCAAACGTTTCATGTCTTTTAACATTCTCCTTCAATAAACTTATTAATCCATTTGTAATTTTGTTCAAATTTTTCCATTCAATTACACAAATTATTAAGGCTTTTAGGCCCAGTAAAAGATGCAAACGGACCAAATTCTTTAAAAATAAGGACATATCCGTAATGACTTTCAGCATGGCTGAATTTTCGAAATGATGACAAAAACAGATGAAATATATTAAGTAAAGTATTACAACATATATAGCACTCCATATTGTAATATTATAACGTCCAGATTTACGATCAAACCAACGTATTTGATAACCGCTCAGCAGGAAATAAAAACTCGTTATGCGTAATATGCGTTCAATATTCATTTTATTGTTAAAAATTAAAACTGAAAAGTTTTACCTTTATTTTTAAAACTCTAAAAAAGCAACAATGATCGACAATCAATTGCTTAATGACTGTAAAATTGGGAGCATAATTATATATTTGTATGTGTTGTATGGATGAATATTAACGAATTTTAATTAACTAAATTAAATGGTAGTTTTTTAGGCACTTAAATCAATGTAGTACAATTTTGTACATGATTTCGTGTTTTTTATATAATTACTTATAGTTTGCTTTTATTTATAATCAATCTTTAGAAATATTATACATATAGGTACATATGTATGTATGTATTTTAAATTGCTATAGCATTAAATGTGTAGGAGTTTATTTAAAGAAAACTTCTTAAAATAATGAACACGCTATATTAGTCTTGAATAAAGAGTATAGGGCTGCTTTAGATGAGCATTCATTAAAAGAAATAATTACCTATTAATACAAAGCTATTACTCTAAGACCAGTATTATTATATTCATTCCCTGTTTGTTTTTTTTAATGAAACAATTTGAAATTTTAAATAGTGTTGGTAAGAATTTTTTTCTAGAAGAAAAGATTCACAAAAAATGTAATTTATTAAGATTCAAGAGTTGCATACCCTTATGAGTTTCTTATACGCTTGACATTATAAGAACTTACTCGTATACTTCCATATATACAAAAATAGTTCATTTACACATATAAGTAAATGATTGTATAAAGGAAATTTCTGATTCTCAAACAAGCTATAACTGGACAAATATACCATAATTGCCTTCACTTGATTTCAAACCCAAAGCATTCTTTTGGATGTGTCTGTTTCGTCGCAGAATATAGAAAAACCTACTATATCTCACGCAGTGGTTAATTTTATTTTATTCTGTTTTTGTTTTTAAGATCTTAGTTTTAAGTTTACTTAGTATTAAAGATTTACTTTAAGGAACGACTTTCTTTTTATGCTTTTCTAACTTCTCTATTCATTTATAGTTAGGTTTGTTATTGTTTAATTTTCATTCATTTATGATTTTAAGACATTACATTAAAATCTTATATGTTCTTTAGTAAAATAATTTTAAATAAAAAAAAATAAAATATGGAAAAATTATTTCTTTCGCCGACTACCTCACAGCAGTCTTCTGGCAAAAGCTCTGGGAGTAATTGATTGTCATGAAAAAGCTTCTCAAAATCTGTCGTTCGGAGTCGACTTTAAACTGTAGGTCCCGGTACTCATAGATAAAAATTAACACACACAACATTAGTGCTGCGAGAAGTTAGGCCGTAAAATATTAATCTTTAAGGTAAACATTTTCAAACTGTAGCTAAAGTGTGACTAATCCCAACTGAGGTTTAAACAAATTTTTTTTGAAATGTACCAACGTTTAATTGAAACTTATTTCGACAAAGTGAAGTACTCAACAATTGATATGTAGGTTTTAAATAAAATCTGTAGGATATCATGCATTCAGATTTGTTATAAACCTTCCCAATCAATTTATAAATTTACTTTGTTTCGCCAGAAACGTTTTAATTAGATCAAAGTTAAATTCTATAAAGAATTCAGATTTTATTGCAATGAATTTTTTGATAATCAAAGAAGAAAATAATGTCCGTGAAGGAATAGTACACTAATACATGTTCAGTTTGGCTAGTGTACTACTATTCCTTCACAGAATATTGGCATTGTTTTAATGTTTTTTGTATATTTTGAACATCACGATTGAGAACAATAAAATTTGTTTTAATATAAGTAAATTTAAAATGAAAATATCCTTTCCTTTCCTAAGGAAAAGAAACGTAAGCAAAACGAAAAATAAGTACACATAGAAGAAAATAGTAACAAAATTTGGGAATACAAATAACCAACACGGCAACACTGATTATAGCTCTTAAACTAAACAGTTAACAAATTACAATCAGTTTGATCAGAGACGGCAAAAGAAACGTTCGGTCGTGTTGAGGATTTCCTGCTTTTTGATATTTTTCAAAATAATAAAATTTTAAAACATAACTACAAGCACTAAATTTAAAAATATCGTATGAAGTGAATATTATTTATTAATCTTTAAACATTTAAAGAAAAAAATTTAAGGTTTTAATTAAAAGGTGCGCAAAAGAAAAACTATCTATACAAATAATAATCTTTTCAAATAGTATTGTATTAAAATACTTACATACATGCATACCTATATATTTTTTAGTTGATATTAAAATAATTTTTAATACATACATACATGAATATGTACATATATATGTATGTATGTATGTATATAGTACAAAGTTCAAAAAATATTAATCGTCATTAATGAATGCAATTGTAATGCGTCGTGGTAAATACTTTACAATAGAAAAAAAGTTGAAACATTAATTAAACAAATAAACAATAAATATTTACATATGTATGCATATGTATGTATGTACATATACTATATTTAATTCATAAAAATACAATGAATATATGCTTTGGGTGGTATCTAATATCTATAACTACAGCCTAAATGGGCCGTGGTCTCAGTATAAAAAAAGTCATACGATTTTTTTAATGCAAATTCAATGAAATTTAACACACAAAAAAAAATTAAAAAAAAAAAAAATTTTGGTGTGAAAACAAGTTTTTTACTTTGTTTATTTGTTTGTAGCTCAAAAATAATTATGACCAAAGAATATTGAATTAATATTATCAACCATTTTTGCAAATACGACCGAATGTTGTGTTTCAAATTATTATTTTTTTATCTGCGAAGTAAAAATGTAAAAATTTAAACATATGTATGTATGTACTGTGCCAATCATCTAAAAATAGTTTAGATTTTAATCTTATAGGGTAAAATCTTGACTTTATTTATTAAACTATAAAGCCTCAAAAATTAAATTGTTTTTAATCTGATTCCACTGTTTACGGCATGCAGAATTCTCAAAGTATTATTATTACTGAAAAAAATATGTTGCAAAATTTTAAAATAATATGTACGTTCACATTTATACACTACATATGTACACAGAATGTTGTTACTATATGTACATTGTAAATATATAATTTTTGCAAACTTGTCCAAAACATAACAATTAACATGGCTTAAGTCGAAATTATGTGTTTTGAGATATCAAGTATTGTCTAAAATAAATAGTGTTTTGGTGTGTTTAAGTTCAAATATACATACATATGTATGTAAATGCGTATATATAGTTTTATAAATAATGACATATTATACTTTTAATAAAATGGAAAAACACTTGTGCCAACTTAAGCTATTATTATTTATTACCACCTTTAAATATGTATGTACATATTTTTTGTATGCAATATAAATATATAATTGATTTGTTATTTAAGTTTGACGTCCGATTGTATTCTGAACAATACAAACAATTTGTTCACAAACTAAAAATACAATTATGTAATTGCATAGTATTTAAATGAATTTAGACACAATGGCTATACGAGTACTCTTGCCGTTGCAGAATAAATAACAAACAAAAAATGTCACAGGTTTTCCAAAGATAAAGAAATTATAGAAGCGTGCATTGTTCATTACCTTTCATTTCTTTAATCTGTGCAATCGTTAGATTTGAAGGATTCCCTTCAATTTAGGATAAAATAGGGGAGAGATCAAAATTATTACAGGGGAATCTAGGAAGTTTAAATTTATATTTAGAGAGTTTTTAAAGGCTTTCGGTATTTGTTTGTGTGTTAAGTTTATTGGTTGGTTTTGATTAAGCAAAAGCACTAGATTCGTGCTACTTATATGTGAAAATCCCAGGATTTCAAGGGGAAATAGTCAAATTACCATCGTTGAATAAAATTAACTAAATTCCTTCACTTTCTCGAAGTTGTGCTTACTAACTCATTTGGTGACTAAATCTGGTGGAATCGTTGTGCATTAAAACCAACAATTTTTGATTTATACTCATTTACTATCGGTCGTACTCTGAGCATTTGCATTGTCAGCAGTTACATCTCACAATGTACGACTCATGATGTCAAAAACTTCGGCATACCCGAGTAGCATTTACCTTGTGATGTCTTTTCTAACAAAATGCTATACAATAAACTGAAATCTGTAACCCTGCCTCAAAAACCTTGTTTCATATACTATTTTAAGAATTTGCAAGAATTTTGCTTGGTATGAATATCTCATCGATGAATGACTTATCAGGCCAAGAGCCATACTAATACGTTTTAATTATCTCGCTGACTATCAGGAATTTTCCGGACTTCATTTAAAGAACAGAAAAGTTGCTGTTTAAATACGCCGTTCAACCTAACCCTTTTCATATAGGGAATGCTTAGGTAGAGTAGAATCAAAGGAATAACATGATTAATGTTGTGGTGTGGTTACTGGGTAAACTAACTGGTTGATAATAATAATACGAATACTAATAAGCCCCGTTTACTTTTTTCTTGAATTTTTTACAAAAAATACTTTTTTAAATGGTTTACTTTTATGTACTTATAATACTTACCCGTACAGCATAATCAATGTCAGTTTTTAAACAAGAAAGTAAATCGTAAAATATAATTTATAAAACTTTTTAATTTTAAAATCAGTTGTCTTAAGTATCGTGAATGTTTTATTGGAAGAAAATTCTATTTTTATTATTTTTGTTAGCTATTATGTACTATCTTATATATGCTCTATGTACTATCTTATATACATATGTATAATATACATACATCTTTTAACAAATCTTATCAGTGACAAACTGATTTTACTTTGACTTTGGCCAAATATAGTATAAAAACAATTTATAAACATATTTTTTATAAATACAATACTTACCAGCAATACTTCAACACACTTTGTAGTGCAAAATAAAAATAAATAAATTTTAAATGAGAGGGTGGTGCCATTCCCAGCTATTGCCATTAATAGAAATGTTATACACACACACGTAGTCGCCGTGGTCAGTGTATTGGCTTACTAAAACATGAGCCCAGGATTCAAAACACAGCTCTGACATCTTAAAAAAAGGAACATAAAATAATGATTTCTTTTGGCGACTACCTCTTAGCAGTCTTCTGGCAAAAGCTCTGAGAGTAACTGCTTGCCATGAACAAGCTTCTCAAGTCTGTCTTTCAAAGTCGACTTTAAACTGTAGATACCGGTACTCATGGATAAAAATTAACACACACAACATGGGTACTGCGAGAAGCTAGGCCGTAACACTGACACAGGGTTACGTGTATACACACACACAATTTTAAGGTCAAAGGCTGTAAAGTTTTCTAAACAAAATATAAGAATAAAAATTTTTCTAATATGTACAAAAAAAAAAATTATTGGTCAAACCTTGGCACAAACACAAGAGTTACACACAAAAAACTTAAAAATTTTAGCAGCTGTTGTTTTCCATATACAGTCGAAACTCTCTATAACGAATTCCAAGGGACTGAATTTTTACTTCGTTATAAAGAAAATTCGCTATATGGAAAAGAAAAACAATATTGTTTCTTTTAACATTTTTTATTTGTAGTAGTCAGTTATTTTGGTTTGAAGTACATATTTCCACTTTTCTTCTTCAATGCAAAGGCAAACGGATAGCGACTGCAAGAAAAATTTAATTGTATGGTAAATAAACGATTCAAAGCATCAGACTCTGCTTGTGCGTTGTGAAAGCAACAAAGTACACACAGAGCAACAATAACAACACCAATAACACAAAGCGACATCGATTTCTTTTTTGTGTGCGTGCGTTCGGTTTTACGTAATTCGTTATATGGAGATTGAAAACGCTTCAATCTTGAAGTTACGGTCGCAAAAATGCTTCGTTATAAGGAAATATTCGATATATGGAAATTCGTTATATGGAGATTATAATACACTCAAAGTAGACCTAAAACACAGTGTTCTTATGATTTTTTTTTTTTTTTTTTTTTTTTTTTTTTTTTTTTTTTTTTTAAGACCAATACTCAGGGGTAAACCCCTACTCATGCAGTGTGCATTGTATTGGAATGTGAAGATGGTTGATAGAAGTTTTTTTTTTTTTTTTCATAGATTTTGTATTTTTTTTGCGCCTTTATTTGTTGATGAAACAAGTTGCTGGTAATTTGTCCACTCAAGAGCCAGTGTTATACCTTCACCCTCAAATGATCAAACAGCAATGGCCTCATCTGTCGGTGGATGTTTACATGTGAATGGTGAGCGTCTTCAGTAGATTAGCTGTTATCTTCCCAGAAGGTGGCGCTGTACTCCTGATCATTGGTTTCTTGTGGAATAGATTAGAAATGTCAGGGGGCGGTTTCTTGCAGATGGTCTTGCTGGTGGGGGGGGGGGGAACATCTTCGCAATAAAGATAACTTCGTTATACAAGAGTTCGTTATATAGAGTTTCGACTGTATACCCAATTAAAGTATATTTTTGTATGTGAGAATAATAAAATATATTTTTCGCTATACATATAGGCAAATACATTTAATATACATAATATATGAAATGTATTGCTTTGGGGATAAGCATGTCTCTATGACCATTTGTATTTTTGCTTACCACCTTTGGGAAAAAGTCTCCTGACGAGTCTCTTAAACAGAGACAAAATGGCCATAGAGACATGCTTATCCCCAAAGCAATAGATTTCATATAAATGTATATGTGAGAATAACATTCAAATATAATTCGCATAATATTTTGCTAATAGAATATGCTTTAAAAGTAACATAAAAATATGAATATGTATAACACAAAGAACTCTGATGAAACCTTTCGTAGCTGGGTCGAAAAATAGTTTAGTTCTTCTAGTGTTGTACATATTCCTTAACAGATGTTACTTCTCATAATAATACCAGAATTGGAATCTTCAGGCTATTGAAAATCATACAATAAATATAATATAGGTCCAATAAATATTCGAGTTAGGGATTTAAAAAATATATAATAATTTTTATTGATTTGCCACACCTCTTAAACTTAAATTTCAAAGTGATCGATCAAGTGGATTAGGAGTTCTTTAATATCAGACAAATATAAAAACGGAATAACAGACAAACAAACTAACCTTCATTTACATAAGCATACATAAGTGTACAGAATAAAAGTTTAGTTAACATACATACATATTTAAAACATACATAGATATACAAATACAAATGCTAAACGACAAAAAACAATTTCACCCGCACTGCACTGTAACGTTTGCCGCTGCTGAAATATTATAATTATCATATATTTATTTATATTTTCAGTTAACACAATGGATACACGTAAAACTTTTCGTTTCTTTTTGTCTGGACAAACAAAGGAACCATCTTCTTTGTCTCAAAATAATACAAATAAAGTTTTGGGACCGACAAATGTTTATCGTGATAATGACTCCGTCAATAATGGCAAACATCTACAGAGTCATAAAAACGATATGAAGAAAAAGGATAGTGATAATTACTTTTATATATTGTAAGTATATTAATGTGTAAACAAGAAAATAAAAATAAAGGTACGCTCACACTAGACAAATACTTGAAGAAAAAAGTGTTACCGCTATTTTAACGAAATTTGTACATATATATTAATTATGGCTTTAAATTCGATTTAATCTTAATACATTACTATACATATGTAGAAACGTTTTTAAATAGTTTTGAAAGTAAAAACGCATTTTTTAGCAAATATTTGCCTAATGTGACAGTATATTAACTCGAATTTAATTAAAATATATTTAATTCAATTCAAATTTATTGAGACTTTTTATACAAAAAAACAAAAAAAAAAAATATAAATATAAATATACTTATATAAATATGTTTTATATTATATTCATATACAATATGTACGTGGGGTATTCATAAGGTGTGCTATAGAGGTTGTAATTTTTTTATTAGTAACATACATTTTTAATAATGAAAAAAAAAAAACAAAAACTTTATGACAATATGACATAATAATACACCTTGTAAAGCACCTTAACTATTTATTATACTTTTATATATATACTCTAAGGTACATAAAAATACAATATAATAGCATTATTTAACGAACTACAAAAATAACTGCAGTAACTAAAAAATTAATTGGAAAATTACATGATACCAATCAACTATTTAATTGATTTTTTTGTAATTTAATGAATTTTTTTCTGTCCTTGTATGTTATAATTTTTCTTCTTCTTCCAGAGTTGAGTTTATTGCATTAGATTTAATATTGCACTAATTTCAGTGGTAGTGCAGAAAAATAATGTATTATTGCCTCTAATATTTAGTGGTAATGAAAATTACGTGCACTAAACGAAACGAGTTTAGTGGTAATGAAAATTTAGTGCACTATGGTCGCCGTAGTCTAGTATGTAATGTGTTGGCTTACCAACACGAAAGCTCCGGGATCAAACCCAGTTCTGACATCTTGAAAGAAAAAAATATGAAAAAATTAAAATAAAAAAAGAGAGAGAGAGAGTAACTGAGGGTAATTGAGTGCCATGAACATGCTATTCAAGTCTGTTGTACGAATTCGAAGTTAAACTGTACGTCCCGTAACTCTAGAAAAGGGTTTTAAATGACCAATTATGTATGTATGCATGTAAATCATATACAAATTGGCCTTCTAGTGGAAGAACCAGAACCATAGGTCGGAAACGAAAATTATAACTTTTACTCGTTATAGTATGTATTACTTGTTATATAGATTTTATAAAATACTCGTTTACTATTTTCTGTTGCACACTGTATTAAATTATGGCTAATTTAGATTTTAACATATTAAATGTGTGAATTAAAATAAGAAACAAAGCTAGCCAACTTACCGATTGGTGTTTTAAATAAAGGACATGTTTGACCATATTTTCCCAAAAAGAGGCAAACATTCCATGTACTATAATCATACATTAGTATAAGTATATCTTTTAGGCTAAATTGGCAAAAATCATATTCCTCGTAAATTTTAAATCTTATTATACCGTCACCGTGGTCTAGTAGTTAGTGTGTTGGCTTACTAAGACGATAGCGCCGGGTTCAAATCTCAGCTCTGACATCTTGAAAAAAAGATATATGAAAAAATTATGTTTTTTGGCGACTACCTCTCAGCAGTCTTCTTGCCAAAGCTTTGAGAGTAATTGATTGCCATGAAGAAGCTTCTCAAATCTGTCGTTCGGAGTCGACTTTTAACTGTAGGTCCCGGTACTCATTGATAAAAATAAACACACATAACATGAGTGCTGCGAGAAGCTAGGCCGTAACCTTGACACAGGTTTGTAATGGCCAATTATGTATGTATGTATGTATTATACCGTCTTGTAGATAAATATCAGGGCTATCTATTGCACATATTGGTGTTCTAGTTGAAGTACCCGATTGGTCACAATTCACCAAGAAATTATAACTTTAATTTTGTATATTACTTGTATGTATATTACTTGTATAATAGATTTTATAAAAACTGCCATATTTTCAGCTGTCCACTGTGCTAAACTCTGGCTAATTTAGATTTCAACACACTGAGTGGATATCTATTTAACACAGATTACAATCGGAAGTGTCTAAAACTAATAGATTGCAAGTTTATTAAATTATTTTCAGCTTTAACTCTTAATTTTTGTTTAATTTTTTTTTTATTTTTCTTTACAAATATTTATGCATTATTTACTTTGCTCATGATACGCTTTTGTAAACATGTTTAACAACAAATAAGTTTGTAAAAAAAAACCCGAAATTAATTTTTAACATTTTTTAATTAAAACGTTGTGTATGAAAAAAGAAACTCATCTGAAAAGCATTACATTTTTATGGTATTAAACACTCAAAGTTTACGGGTATATTTTCAAGGTTAAGATTAAACAAAAAATATAAGTGTACGAGTACATAGACTTTTAAGTCTTATTGAGACACTGACCGGTTTAGTTCTGTTGTCAAACATAGAATTTCACACGATTAATTAACCAATAAAGGGGTTAATGCCTGATTTTAGCCACAAACATTTTGAAGCTCTTGATGTTGATAAATTAAAAATTTTTAGAATTAAACACTTAAAAAAAAAATAATTCCAAAATAGTTTACACTGAATACATGCATTTTTAGTTATAAATAAATTTAATACTGATTATTTTGAAAAAAAACAAATTTTTATTTAATACATTGTCTAATTGGCAACAATGATGTGAGTTTTATAAAATGTGTGCGCAGAAAATATTCATAAAAATTTTTATGTTGTTTTTGCATGCAATAGCATTATAAAATATACTATATATTAAAATATATAATTAAATGAGCTGATAACATATTTATACATACATATCGTCATTTTAATGCAAACGGACGTAACTACACTTTTCGTTTTTTTTTACAGGAGAAGCAAAAAACCTTAAAATCAAAAATGTTGTAAATCCTGAAAATCATAATTTTTAGGATCGAGATATAAGGATTAGCATCCCTATGTACAAATGACTTTGTATGTAAGGTTTTCATATAAATATATATGTAGTTATATCTTCTGGCATTTAGAAATACACGCACTTGTAGTTACGTCCGTTTGAATTTCGTTAATAAAATCGCCATTTTTGATCGTAGGAATCTAAAACATTGCACGAACATTTATTTTGATAAAACGAACCATAATTTATAAAAAACTCAATTTCGAAATTTTGTATAGTTACGTCCGTTTGCATTTAATATGACGATATGTATGTATGTATGCATGTATAGGTAGATGTAAATCTGAAAATTTAAAATTTATGAGCTATAAATGTTTTTAAAAATAATATCTATCATTTATAAATATTTTAAGGTTTATTTTTGCTAATAAATTCATTAAAAGCTCTTGTTTTCATAAAAATTGCATGCAAAATAATAAATAATTATTATCTGCTACTTAAACCCTGGCATACTTCGGTCTGTATTTGAATTAAATAAAAAGTTCAATAATATTTATATAAGTTTTCATAGAGCCACTACAAAAAATCCGAGATAGTGTAATTTTTGATTGATAATGAACATATGGATATGTATTTATGTATATTGTTAATGAATGTGGTTGCACCAGAATTTATACAAATATCAATACAGATTTACTTTGTAAGGGAGGTTCCCATGACCACTTCTTTTATTCCGTCTACATTTTTTGTTTACTGACGTCAATGAATAGGAAATCCTTACTAACCATTATATTTGACTGATGATTTGTATTGACTAATAACCTTTTTGGACCAAAGAGGCTTCTAATATTACCATTTTGAAGACATAGCCAAATAAATATTTACATTGATGGGCATAGCATAGGCCACTTGAAAATTACACGTATATAGCCTATAGTTTCTTTGAAGCATACAGACAGATACTGCATATAGACTTTAAACAAACAAGTTAACAAAAACAATTTCATTTATCTATATATATATATGTATATAGATTTACATAAGATATTATTTTTGGTTCTTTTAAAAATACCTAATTCAAGCACAGTATGTCGCTATTAAAGCAATGCAATATTTTTAGTAAAACATTTAAAATTATTTATTTTAGTTATTTTTAAGAGGAATTGATAAATTTACTTACATTTCTATTTAAAACCGGTTTATTAGCTTTACAAAAATATATATTTGGGGTATTCACTAGGTTTGTTATTATGTCATATACATACATATAATAAAAAATAATGACTTTATGACCATAAGACTATAAGCACACCTTAAGAATAAGCCACACCAATATTAATTCAAATTGTAGTTTTGCCTCTGAGATAAATCACTATCACAAGTATAACTGACGAATTAAACTTATTAATTTGTTCTCACAGGCTATATTAACATTATAAGGTCTGGTTAGATCTACATAAGCCACACATAAATAACAGATTCCGTATCTTGCAGTGTAATTGAAGATTTTCATATTTATATATTTTCATTTAATTGCTAACTTATTCCTAAAAAACCACTTAACACATTTAAAGCTATGATCACATTTGTCAAAAATTTGATGAAAAAAGGGTAACCACTATTCTGTGGGAACATATTATACGAAAATTTTATTTTATGTAAAAAATTCTTAAAAAATTATTTAAATATAGATATAGCATTTTCAGTTTAAATTAAACCTTTTTCAAAATAAATGAAACCTTTTTCAAAATGAACGCAACGATTTTCAAATTAAACGAGACCTTTTTCAAATAAAACGAAACTCTTTTCAAAATAAGTGAAACCTTTTTCAAAATAAATGAAACTTTATTCAAATTCATTTAAACATTTTTCAAATTAAATTAAACCAGTTATAGAATTTAATAGAAAACAAAAGAAAAAATAAAAATAAAACATTCATTTTTAATTATGGATAATGCTAAAATCCATAAAACCCAAGAAATTCGAAATATGGTAGATAATACCGACTGTACGATTAAATTTTTATCACCTTATTCTCCTATGCTGAACCCGATAGAGAAAACATTTTCTAAGATAAAATTCCACGCCCGATCATTATTAAAGTGACATTACCACAGAATATAACATAGTAAGTGTATATAATTGGAGAAAGTGTCGCACAAATTAATCAAAATCATTGTGCGGACTATGTTATGGATATGATCATGTAAAGCGGTTAGTGGACAAATTCTTCATTAATTTTAACAAGTATTATATATAAAAATTAATATGTTTAATGTTTTATTTTTTTCTTTTGTTTTCTATTAAATTCTATAACTGGTTTAATTTAATTTGAAAAATGTTTAAATGAATTTGAATAAAGTTTCATTTATTTGGAATAAAGTTTCATTTATTTTGAAAAGAGTTTCGTTTAATTTGAAAAAGGTTGCGTTCATTTTGAAAAAGGTTTCATTTATTTTGAAAAAGGTTTAATTTAAACTGAAAATGCTATAAACAGAAGAAATAATATTTAAATTTTTAATTAATTAAATTTGAAGCAATAAACAATAAACGAAATAAATGTTTCAATAAAATAGTGGTTACGCTCTTTTCATCAAATATTTGACAAATGTGAACGTACCTTAAGATTTTAGCTTTCAAATACTTTGAATTATTATTCCTAATACTATATTTAATGAGTTTACTGAGTACATAATATTTTTTTTTAATTTTAAAATTTAATTAACTATAGAGAGAGAAAAAATATTAAACACTGCATATTGCCACGAGTATTTAAGTGTGTTTTGAAAGTAATAAAAGCGATTTGCAATCTACAAAATATGTACTATACAATGTACGAGTATGTAGATATACATATATCTTATTTGTAGCATTTAACATTTTTCCTGTGTTATTAATGTCTACCGGTTTGAATGAGTCGAACAAAGAAAATAACAAGAATTACAGAATATGTAGTTGTTAAGAGCATGATACAGATACAGTTAAAAATGATTTTTATTACCTTTAATTTGTGTGAATTGCAGCATATTAAACCAAATTCCATGTCATAAATTAATCGAATACACTTCTAAAAATAACTATATGTACGTCTGAAACACTTTAAAGATTCGTAAAAATAATTTTCTTATAATAAACAAATGCTTACACGTTAATAATACTTTTTACGTACTTAAGTTAATTTATTTTAGAACATGAAAATATATGGGTTTGTTCTATAAATCGAAGAGGAGTGAATTTGACTAGATTTTGATATATTTTATTCATTCTTTGATATCAAAATACTAAAAAAATTAGTTTATTTTTTGTTTTTAAAATAACGCTGCATTTCAAGTTTACTTTATGTTATTATACAGAATATAGTATAAAAAATTATTATTATATAGTATAAAAAAATATACGAGTAATATATTCAAACAGGTGTTTTAAAATTATTTATATTTAAGAAATATTTTTATCTTTTGTTAATATAATTCGTTTTGTTGTTTCTCCTATAATATGTATGTATACGGGAAATAATTTAAAATGTGCATAATATACATACATATGTATATAAAAAATTAATGTATGTATATTAGGTATTGTTTTATTGCAAATTAAAAAAAAAAAACAACAAAATTAAATAACAATTAAAATAACAAAATAAAAAAACATTGCCTGTATTCATAAAAAATAAAATAAATTTAAAATTAGTTTGAAATCAAAATTTTCAAATCTATTTTAATTTTTTATGAATATAGATTTGGATATACTATACATAAGTATAGGTGTCCTTCGTATAATACGGAGTTTACGTTCCATTAAAAGTCCGCTTTAAGCAATTCGCTTTATAGAAGACTTGAGTCTTTTCTATATGTATCTACTCACACATGTACTGAAGCTGATTTTTTTAAATCGGATTATATCAAAAATGAGTTGTGTAAGTTCTGTGTTAAACGAGGGACCTTAATGTCTGTAATCAGTCTATAACAAAACGAAACATCTGAAATTTTTACGCCGTTTTTAGCTCTTTTTAAATGCCCGCTGCGCATTTGCAGATCTTTAAAATATTGGAAAGCATTTTTGTATTTAGTGTAACAAATATTTTTTTCTGCAATAATTAATCAAAGAATTTGTAAACAAATGTGTACAGAAATTGTGAAACTTTGAAAAGTGTATAAAAAATTTAGAATTATGTATATAATTAAGTGGAAAAACCTGGATAGCAGTGACGCATTTTGGATTGAAGTCCATCGTTTTAAAAATTCAACCAACGAGAATCCATTTCATAAATTACATGTCATCTTTCGTTTTAAGACTTTTCACACTTTCTTATTCCAATCCAGAAGTAGAACCCATATTCAGTGTTATGAATTTTTTTTTAAAAATAAAGTACGAAACCGAATACCTATAATACATCGAATAGCCAAATTCATATAAATTGTGGGTTAAAAAGACGATAGCACCGGGTTCAAATCTCAGCTCTGACATGTTGAAAAAAGAAATATGAAAAAATTATTTCTTTCGGCGACTACCTCTCAGCAGTCTTCTGGCAAAAGCTCTGGGAGTAATTGATTGCCATGAAAAAGCTTCTCAAATCTGTCGTTCGGAGTTGACTTTAAACTGTAGGTCCCGGTACTCATAGATAAAAATTAACACACACAACATGGGTGCTGTGAGAAGCTAGGCCGTAACCCTGACACAGGGTTGTAATGGACAATTATGTATGTATGTACGTGGGTTAAAAAGAAACAAATGCTGCTGTTTCGATTACGAAATACCAAAAAAAGGCTTTTTAAAAATTAATTCAAATGAAACATAAGTAGTTAAAATATTTTAATTAATCTGTTTTGTGGTCTGAAGAAGAGGAAGAAGATGACAATGCAATGTTATGCGTAAATAGCGAATTGAATATTTTCTTTTAAGTTACACTTTTGTTATATACTTTTTACAAACTATGCTCATAAAATTAATTTTACTTCGAAAAAAATTAATTAAAAAAAGTTGAATCTAAATTTAGCTCCTTTTAGCCTTTTTTGGCTTTTACCTCTGTTTGCTTCTAAAAAGTTGGCATCGCTGTTAATAAAGCATTTAAAATCTAGTAAAGATTCACCACAAAATTTTCTAAATTTAAACGAAATTTCGTACCGAAACATATTTGGTTTTATATGAAAATTCTCGTTGAAATCTGGTAGAGTTTGTAGTGCAACTCTGTTTTCTGTGCTAAAAATATGAATTATATATTACACAATTTGACCACTCAAAGGCCAGTGTTATACCTTCACCCTTGAATGACCAACAGCAATTGCCCCATCTGTTGGTGGTTGTTGATTGTGAGTGGTGAGCGTCTTTACTAAGTATGTTAGCTTTTATCTTCCCACAGGGTGGTGTACTCCTGATCATTCGTTTCTGGTGGAATAAGGCTGGAAATGTCAGGGAGTGGTTTCTTGAAGATACACTTCTTTCATAATAATTAAGAAAATTTTTCTTGTAATGTTGTTGACAAGCCCTAGTCGCACTAAATGTATTCGGTAATCAATTGATTAATTTATACTGGTTTATACAACTTTTTCTTAATATTTTTTAATGACAATGTACAAAAAATGATACATTATTCCTGGTAGGGTTAATACACATGAGTTTATGTTTATTGCATTGTTGGGCCAATAATGAATTTATTCTGGCTTTGGCTTAAAATCCGTCTATATCTGACACCTAAGATGATACAATTCAATGATCAGTTAAAGTGTTGTATAAAACTAAGCGGCTGTAATTTCCTTATTTGTTTTACGCTTATATTTACAGCCAGTATCAATTTGTTTTTAAAAATGTCTAAATTATATTTAAAAGTATAAAAAAAAAACAAATAATTTTTTTAAAGTAATTTTTTTGAAGCATATGGTTAACACTTTAATAACTCTTAATTTTGTTTTTATGTCCAATATAGCGTCATTTCTTATGGAATAATTATTAAAAAACAAAAACTCAAGAATTAAATTGTAAAATCAACACATTTACTTATTTATTTTCTATAATTGTAAGTTTATGACAATAAACCATTAGTTATAAACGATCGTAATCATGCAAAAAAGATTAATCACATTAAAAACAGTAAAAACTAGTTAAATAAAACAGAAGTTAAATAATATTTTTCTTTAAAGAAATATTGTGTGTTTTTTTATTATTAAAAAGGCCAATTAAGCGGCCCGTCAGCTTTCAGATAAATTAAAAATATAGCAATTACAGTCTAACATATACCATGAGTTTTAGATTTTTGTTTATGTTTGAGAAGAATATACTCGTATGTATGCACCATTAGTAAATAAACAATTATCTTAAAAATTCATAATAAATACTATCTAAAACAGTTTCTTTTATAAATATTTTCTTTGCATAAGTGGGTGTGTGTTCATGACTGACGCGTTTGCTTTGATAAGAATTTGAATGCTTGCCAGTGTGTTAAAAAGTATACGAATTTAATAAAATGCATAAAAGCCTTTAACAATGGCATAGCAACATACGAGCATTTTAAAACAATTATTGTCAAAAATTCTATATTTTAAGCAACTTTATTTAAGCTTAAATATACAAATAAATATACAATTTTTGTAAAATCCTATAAGATTATACTGTATGAGAAAACATAAGCAACTGGAAAGTGACAAAATATTTTCGGAAGGTATTGTCAAGAACAATCGGGTTTTTGTTAAGTTAAATAAATATTAATCTAAGAATATCGTAACCGATAAACTGAGTTTTTTTAATTGTATAAATATATGTATGTAGGTAGGTATGTAGGTATACATACATCTAGGTATACATACATATATACATACATATATCTATGAAGATATGAAAATAAGTTGCTTCTTTATAACTAGGGAACCATTCAACCGATTTACAAACAAATACAAGCCCTAGAAAGGCCTGCTCTCAAAGATGGTTAAAATATACGCAGCGTAATATTAAAAGTTGTTCAATTTACCAGCAGAAAACAGTGCTTGTCAATAAGTTATTTTTTAAGGGAGAAATTGTTAACAGTAGTAAGTACTCGTGCGCATCA
Organism: Metopia argyrocephala; assembly: GCA_963576795.1. Lineage (NCBI taxonomy): Eukaryota > Metazoa > Arthropoda > Insecta > Diptera > Sarcophagidae > Metopia > Metopia argyrocephala. The sequence goes on along the minus strand of OY756208.1, from coordinate 202,420,278 downwards.
ATTATACATGTATTTTTATGAAACGAACCACTAAAAAGCAGTAGATTAGACAAAAGTAAGCAATAATATAAAAAATCAAATACAATACCTTACCATGTAGCATTTTTAGAAGCTTTAGGGTATAAATAAACAATATAATGCTTCCATTATTGCTTAAAATTTTATTTTTTGCTTCCAAATTTTAAAAATTTTCTGACGTCGACGTATTGAATGTAACAAAGCTCATAAGAAAACATATATTTTAACTTAGCTTTCATTTTAAAAAGTCTTAAATTCTAGTCGCTTTGGTCTAGTGGGTTAGTTTGTTGGATTACTAAGACGATAGCGCTGGGTTCAAATATCAGCTCTGACATCATAAAAAAAAGAAATATGAAACAATTATTTCTTTCGGCGACTACTTCTCAGCAGTCTTCTGGCAGATGCTCTGAGAGTAACTAATTGCCATGAACAAGCTTCTCAAGTCTGTCGTTCGGAGTCGACATTAAACTGTAGGTCCCGGTACTCATGGATGAAAATTAACACACACAACATGAGTGTTGCGAGAAGCTAGGCCATAACCCTGGCACAGGGTTTTCATGGTGAAATTTTTTATGTATGTATGTATGTTGTAAAATAAAACTGTGCGTTTTTGTACAATAAGCACTGTTTGTACAGTTTGGAGTACCTTTTGTGAGAAGACCTATTATTTCTAAAGAAACCTTAAATTGAATGCATAATGCCAAAACTGTCTTTGTAGCTTAATGATGAAACAGAACTGAAGCTTGACAATTTTTTTCATACAAATTGAATCATAAAAACGCTGCAAAATGAAGACGTGAAATAGAATATATTTTATTTTGACAGCGATGTTTCTTATACTCTCATTTTGAGACTTTTATTAAATTTCATACATTTTGTTAACAAAATCATATGTTTTTAGTTTTGGCGTAAAGAAAAATTATAACAAAAGAAAATCCAAAGAACATTTGAAAGTTTAAATAAATAATTTTGTTCTTTGTTAAATAAAATAAATGATATTATAGACAAAAATAATTGGAGAAATGCGGAAACATGATTGTATATATAAACTTTCATATAATAAATTTTTTAATAGTTTTACATAAAAGAAATTTAAAAACATTAAATGACAGTTCGTGAAGCTGCAGCCGTCGTTTTAATTATGGACCCACTTTTTCTGAGAGTCGTTTTTGCTTAAAGTACTATACCTATTAAAAAACAAAACATCTAAATAGGTTCCACTGTACTGTACTGATATAATCGTATTATATTTTAGCTCGTTCCATACAACTTTTTATCAATTTGCCTTTTTAAAAATCTCTTAATTTTTTTCGAATTTTATTTATTTCTTTACCCTTGGCGTTGTTATAAAGTACACAATACAACATACAACAATATATTGAGGGGTATAAATAAATGAATGAAATAACCAACGTGTGTACATACATATCTACATATGTTCTACTGCAAAATATTAAAAATAAAGCAAGAAAAAAAAAACAAAACAAAAACATTAACCAGTATGTAAAGCTTAGGCTGAAACAACACAAATTTATTTTATTGTTTATATCACTTAACGAATAAGTTGTTTTAAAATCAACAATCAGTATGAGCCAGAACTTAGAATAGAGAGGAGTGTTAGAGTATCCGTATCCTAACACGTACACCAAAATCAAATCAAAATAAAACCGTTGGTTTAAAAAACAAAACGATTTTTATATATATATTTTTTAAAATTAAAATTAACAAACAAAAAATAAAGTAACAATAAAGCATAGATTTATTGTTGTTTGTGTAGGTTGATTTTTAATTAATTTTTATTTTTTTTTTTTTTTGTAAAAATATGAAAACAATAAATTTATTGTTTTGTTAAAAATAAAAAAAAAAAAATTAAGAACTGAAACAAGTTTTTATTTTCTTATATTAATCATATGTTCTTTTGTTTGTTTGTTTTCATTACAGATGGCATTCCTAGAGAATTCCAAAGTAAAATAAAGTTCCGGTATTTTTTTATTTCTTTTGGATTATCAGGAATTAATCTTGGCAGAAGAAGGAGGATCTTTTGATGTATATCTAACGGTGTATTTTGATATGAATAGCTGGTTCTTTTGATTTCTTTTTCTTTTTGGAATTTGATTACTAAAGTTACCTGCTTTTGAAAAATTTTGTTCTTTTAAGTGATATTAGTTAATAAGTTAAATTCTATTCAACCGTTCGTCTACGTAATTACATAATTTGATTTGCATATTGGCAAGCTTTTAATAGTAGTCACATGGATGCATTAACAATATTTACTATCATTTATTGGTGTCTATTTATGGTGATTTTTGGACCCATGTTGTATTTTGTTTGTGTTTATTTGCCAGAATTGCCAGTACGCTATTTCAAAAGCCTAAGACGAGACGAAGGTTCATTAACTAGTTAATAAACGTTTATATGTTTGTATGTATATTACTCATAGTATAATTACAAGTTTATATATTATTTTTTATACAATAAAATGTACTTCTATTATTTTATACAAATTTTTTTCTTTTTATTTGATTGATGAAGCTTGTAATTACAAATTCAAATGCTTTAATTAAGATTATTTGCAAATTAGTGTGTTGTTAATAAATTTTAAACATTTCTAATAGAGGGTTAAGATTAATCAAACCATGGCCAATGTCTCAGTGGTAGTGAGTCATATATACTCTAGAATATTTCTAAGAACAGTATTGAATTTGTTAAACTGACTAATTAAACTAAATTAATGATGTAAAGCACGCAATTATAATAGATAGATAATATCGCTTATTTATTGCAATAACGACTTATTTTTATTTTTTATTTTTGAGAAATACATTTTTTTTTTAATTTTCCTGCAAGAATGGATGAAAAATAATCTTCTGTTAATCGCTTTCTGTTTAAAATTTAAATAACACAAAGTGCATATAAGATATTATCACAGAAAAAAAAAAAAAATAAGTAAGTAATGTAAAAATTTATCAAGAAATTAATTATTATGAACTAGCCTAAGCCCGGCGTGCGACACTACATCTACCACTGCCATTTTTCCATATTTCCATCCATATGAAGATTTTTATTGACTACGAAATCAATCACATCAAATTCAGAAACTGTAGCTTCAACACTTCTCAAGATGTAAAGAAATAAATATTTAACTTGTATAGGGGGCACCAATCCAACTCGGCCAAATCCTTTCTAGCCAGTGATTTTCCTTATACGTAAAGTCGTTCAGACTAAGTATATTTAAAAGCGGTAGCTTTAACCGTTCTCAAGATATACAAAAAACAGAATTTATATATACCATTTGACTTTAAGTGTGGATTATATCATTGTAAAGTCATATACTGTAATTATAAGATTTTGATCTTGTTGTATATGAAATACCGAAATAAATAAATAAATATTATCCCAAATAGTTCTCAAGATATACAAAGATCAGTACTCAGTTTGTATGAGAGGTACCATACCCAGGTACAATGTTGTAAAAAAAATATTCTCTATTGCACTTTCGAAGAAGAAGAATCTCTACGTGTGAACACAGACTAACAAAATCAATTTAATCTTCTAGTTTCTCATGGTACTATGATTATTAGGTATGTACTCTTTTATCGTCAGCTGATTGTTTTATTTTGGCTATGGGTTCTGTCAAATGTTGTTTGTGTTTTACTAATAATTTTTATGTTTGTTTTGTTTTGTTTGTTCATAATAAATATTTTTTTAATTTTTTTTTGTTAATAAATTTTTTATGTGTTTTTCACAATAGGTCTGTTTGCGTACACAAAAATTTTTTTTTAATTTATAAAAGTTTTTATTGGGCCGTGTTTGTTAATATAAAAAGTCATTAAGTAGAGAAAAAACCAAAGTTTTTGGTTTTCACTTGAAAAATTTTGAAATTTAGAATTTGCAAGTTAAATAAAAAATAATTGATAGAGATACATATGTATATACTACATGAAAAACAAAACATATAAGTACATTGAAATTTGGTTATTATATTGATCGATTTTATATTGGGCTGTTGTGGATCGCTAATTTGAAAAAAAATATTTAATCGTAAATTTCTTCCCTTGTTACGTTCTTATTTGTAAATTTATTTATCAATTTAGAAATATGATCAAAACAATGTTCCAAAAATGATTGATGGAACTGAAATCGCACATTTATATATTAACCTCTATTATTTTTTTAGGACTAAATTTTATCTAATTTTCTGTAAATTTCTTACCAAGAAATTTTTAGTGGATTTCACTAGAAAAGTAGCCAAACAAACCTTATGTATGTATAATGTTTTTTTTTGTTGTCTTTTCTACAGCCAACTGTTGTTTGATAGAAACAATAGTGAACAACAATAAAAATGCCCTGTTATTTTTTGTGCTGTAGATGTGCGACTACCTTATAATAATTGTACCATGTAGTTTCTTTAAGTGTAAGAATTCGATAACAAAATTTTATTATTAATTCGCTGTGGTATAAAACAAAATAATCAAAATTAAATGGAACCATCAACCGTTGATAATAATGAAATTCGAAATAAAATTAGACAAATTTATTTTTTGGCCATAATTCTCATATTAAGCTCCTGCATACAATGGTTTCTGTTAAGTTGCTTGTAAGTATTGATATAAAAATTTCTAAAAAAATAAATATTAACTTGAAAATTTTTATATACACAAAAAACAAAAATTACAAATAATTCCCAGCGAATTCTTCGAGTTTTTAGTAAGTACATGGCTACTGGCTGCAGCTTTCATTACTGCCATTTTAATTATTACCATATTATGTTTCCTAAGTTGTATGGATAAAAATTTGCCAAAACCATTGGAATGGATATTTGGAATTCTGATTGTAAGAAATTTTGTTTTAAAATTGATTGAAAAAACCAGAGTGAAACATGAAAACAGTCTTAATTTAACAGGCCGAAATCATGGTAATTGTATTGGGTCCCATGGTCATGAATGCGTATGATATAGTACTATATATTGCTTTGCCTGTAATTATAATTTGTATGGCCATCTTGTTCACCTTTGGATCCAAAATTAATGAGGTATGCACATTTTGTCTTGTTATTTATTCATACGATTTCATAAAAATTTAAAAAAAATTGTCTTTAAATATCTTAATTTCAGCAACATATACCGACTTTGGTTGTAGTGATATTCTTTTGTAATTTGCTAATTTTTGTTTTGATACTTATCTTAATGATTATATGGAAATTTTTTGTGCAACTGTATGCCGTTTCATTTTTTATAGTTCTATCTGTGGCCATACCAATACTTTTCATGGTACTAAAAATTTTTTACAAAATTTCATTTAAACATTATCCATTTTCATTAATTGATTTTAATTTTCAGAATGTAATATACGTTTCTATGCTTATCGGTTATAATCATATTGAGCCTAAAACTTTAACGGACTGTTTAAAACCCGCTCTATATATGTTTACTATATTTGTTGCATTAGTTTGGTTTTCTTTAGAATCGGAAATTCAATTGGCCTAACAAGTGAAATATGTAACATATTTTTGTAATGAATAATTTATTTTAATATAATAATGAATATATGTTAATGCAAGAAAATGAAAATTTCGTTTAATAATTTAGAAGTTGTAGTCGGTGTGTTCTTTTAGATATATTTAAGCCATACATATTCATATTGTATTTGTAAATTAATTTCTTAAATAGAGGTTTTGTTCTGCGTACAAAATTCGATTCTAAAACTCTTAATAAAATTCAATGTTGATATAATTTAGGCGTTTCAAACAACAACAAAAATCCGGTAATATTTCTCGTTCTAAAGCAAATTATACTTTTCGGCCTCTATTTGCATTTAGAGATAAGTGAATGAAGTCGCACGACTCAATATACATCAAAGTTGTAAACAAATCATTCATTTTTGATTTCAATTCATTATGAATTAGCTAAATTTTTAATCAATTCTTTTCCCAAAAAAAAAAAAAAAAAACGAATTAAATGAAATTTGAATCCATTTATTATTTGAATTAAGCAAACAAGAGTTGCAATTCATTTTTAATTCAAATGAGTTGGAAAATTGAATTGAATTGATTTTGAATTACATAATTCAAATGAGTTAGAAAAATGAATTGCAATTCATTTCCAATTCATTTGAATTGAATTGATCTTGAAAAAAGACTGATAACGCAGATAATTGAGGGTGTGCGCTTGCAGCAACTTGGCATTTTGGTAAAAAAAGTTACTATTTTTGTAAAATCAAATTCAATAACCCTCAAAGTATTATTTGGCTAGAAAAAATTTAGGAACGTATTACTGGTAAAAACCAAAACATTTTACGGTAAGTACCATGAAGCAATTATAAGGTGATATAAACCTTCTGGCTGACGTTTTTATTTAATTTTGTATTGGGACAATGTCAAATAGTTTTTTTTAAACAGCAAAGCCAGATTAAAAGCGTTAACTTAGTTTTATATTAGATACTAAACGAAAGGAATTTATTTTTAACGAAAAAATTTTTCAAAAATATATTTGATCAATTATATAACATTTAATTATTGTTTATGTTGTAAGATTTCTTTCAAAGCATTTCTTGCTTATTTTAATAATTTTAAATAATTAATGCATTACTAACTTACAAGGCTCAAACATATTGAGATTTTTATTTTTTTAAATTTTACATACAAATTGTACAAAAACAATGTTTTTGTAAAAATATTAGTTGTTGGAGAATAAACATCACCTTATTCGATACGTGTTGTTGAGTATTATAAATATGTTCGCGTACACACTGTTATTTATAAGTACATTACTTTCTAAGAGCTTATATTCGTCTCTTTTATATATTTTTAATATATTAATTTGAAGAATATGAATTAAAAATTGTAAATAAATTTTATTACTGACTAATAAGCCTTTCTTGGATACAGATTTTTTTTTATAAATTGTGATCAAACAAAAGAATATTGCACAACGTAAAAAGGTTCAAAAAGTGACGTGATTTGGTTGAAAACTTTACAAAAAAGTAAATTTAAAAAGGACAAAAAAGTGATAAAAGCCCCAAAAAGGGTCAATTTGGCAATTTGCTGTTAAAGAAATTTATTTGATATCATATATTTTATATGTATATTTACGAGTATGTATGTGCCGGCAACATCACCTTATTCAATACACCCTGATAGACAAACGTATTTGTCGTTTATTTGTATCATCTCAATTAGTAAAATATATTATTTTTTATTTAAATAAAAAACTAAAACAATTTGAAATGGAAGAAGACAATGTAAGAAAAACATTTCAATATCCTGTACATATAAATACCTTTGCCATACCCAACGACCCCAGTTTAAGACGCGAACACGAGGTCTATAAACCTTCAGAGGAGACAAAATATTTGCAAAGTGAACAAGGCCGCACAGTCTATCCAGAATTATTTATAGAAAATTATAATCTTGGAACATTAGTAGATTTATGTGTACGAGTATTGGCGCGTTCACTTGGAGCCATCCCATTACCTATTGTTGCTAGCCAATCGAGGCTATTGCAAGTGCACTATGATGCATTGGATATAGAAATGCCTTTGGCTCAGTGTTATCATATAAATGAAGAACGATTTTGGAAAAGATTGGTTTTGGCTAAACATCAAGATAAATCTTTAATACTGCAACATAACATTAACTGGAAAAATATTGGTGTCACCTTAAAATTTGTTGACCTGGTAGAGTCGTGTCCAGCAGAGTATTGGCCCGAAGAAGAAATTAAAGATCTGGCTTTGAAAATTAAGGACTACGTTAATGAAATGCATATAAAACGTTTACAATCATTACAAGAAAGATCTTTTGAGAAATACTTTCAATCAGAATCAGAGTCCAGCTCATACGAGAGTGATGAGCAAAGTGATGAGGATGAAAGTGATTCTTCCGTACCAACTTCAGTAGAAGAGGAGGAAATGGGTGAGGAAGAGGAAGACGAAATTCAAAAAACTGAGTCTCAATTAGAATTTGAGAAAGAAGAAGCACGTAAAAAAGCACTACGCAAAAGAATACGCCAGGAAATACGAGAAGCCAAACAAAAGGCCAAAGAGGCAAGAGAAGCCAAACGTATGAAAAGAGCAGCAAAACGTGCTAGGAAGCATACCATTATTGAAAATATTGTTAAAAAGATACCTAAAAATCCTAAGAATGTCTTTAACATACCCATTTTGGAAAGTGAAGACGATGGTGATGATCAAATTATCGATAAACGTAACCCATCTCTATTTTTGGCACATTTAAAAAGATATGACTATCCTGCCGAGCACTGCCATCATATTGACTTAAGATTTGTACAGTATTTTACTAACTTGGAAACGTTTACAATAGAATTTTGGGGACCTTTACAACAACGTAATTACCATAAGAGACACAGAAACTTTTCTCATCAGGATATTAAACATTTAGCAGCGTAAGTTTTTTAAGAAGAGAGTGACTAATAGAGTAAGTTTTCCCTATATAATAGATTTTTCTTAGAGGTTTAAGCCATTTGCCAAACTTAAAAGTATTTCGTTTGCGAAACAGCCGCATGGATACTGAAAAACTCTTAACCCTATGTCGTTCCCTGGCCAAATTGGATAGTTTACGCGATTTGGACTTTGGCAATGACCAGCTTAATGATGATTGTGGTTTTGTTTTTGTAGAACTTTTTGAAATTACCAGGTCTGTGATAAATTTAGAATTGGAATCTAATAATTTGGGACTAGAAGCCTTAAGTGCTCTAGGCAAAGCTTTAAGATCCTATAGAGATGCTTCACTTGAATATTTAGGTTTAGCACGCAATCCCGTTAATGACGAAGCCCTACATGCACTTATATCAACCATTATAGGCACAAAACATGTGAATCATTTAAATATCAGAGGCTTGAAATATGTTACCGAAGCAGGTATATGCTGTTGTTTGGCCCAAGAATTGCTAACCCAACATGAGCCTCTAATAAAACTTGATATATGTGCCATACCTATAAGTCCTTTGGCAGCTGATGAGATTGTTAAAGCTTTCACAAAGAATACACATATTTTGGAGTTCTATTGCTGTGCCTGTGAGTTAGATGACGAAACGGATATCGATATAAATGTGTTACTGCAGCGTAATAAATATATTTCTGAAAATTATTTTGTGGGGAATGATTCTGTGCCGAATGAAGAAATTGAACAATGGGTCAATAGAGTAAAGTAAGTAGTATATATGTACATATGCGCGTGGCTGTATTGAAAAGTTTTAGCAGAAGTATTCAAAAGAGGCAAAATAATTTTATGGTGAAAAATTTTTTTTTTATTCTTACTCAAAATTGATAGGATTTTTAAGCATACAATTATAAATATTAAATAGCTTAAGATTTGTGGTAGATATCTTAGCTTTATAAGATATCTTTTCCAGTTTTCGAAAAGGTTTTAAACCGAGAATTTCGAAATTGTATACATTTAAAATGTATGGCGAGAAATGGTCAGATATATGTATATATTTTTTTAAATATTACAAAATACGATTAATAATCGAATCGAATCGACCGCGTGATTTTAATAGAGATTTTAAAATAATGTTTTAAATTAATCGCATTTTTTCACCGCATTTTATAACGTGCGTGGCTGTATTTTCGTAGAGTTGAGTTGACCTTATATTTTGTTCTACAGCATCAAAAATAATTTTTTTAAAAATTTTCACATTATTTCCCATATGTTTAAGTAATTTTTTATTAATATCTTAATATATTTTTGTATAATTTTTTTCTAGAAATCCTATTTTGTTAAAACTTTTAGCTGAAAAAGAAAAACATCAAGAATGTTTACAAAATCTACCAATACAATTTATACCTTCACCTGCCATATCAGCGACATCATTGGGCACTAGCCATGATTCTTTGGATCCAATTACGCAAATGTATGGAAAGCCACATAGAGATTATGACAGTGATGAGGAAAGTCAAACTAGTAAAATGGACAAACAAAAGTTTGTCTATCCAGCAAATGAATTTGATGAAGAGCAATTTCTTGAACATGTAGCACAACCTGGACCTCGTCAACGTTACTACTATTTCAAAGATTATAAAGAGAAATACTATATAAAAGAGAACATTAAAAATATTTCAATGATTTAGTTCAAACAAGGATAAAGAAATACAATTCGTATAATCGATAGAAAGTAATATTTCTATAGTAACTCGCCATAATAAACTTTTTTTATACGAGTATTTTTTACAAATTATATAGTAGAAAAAAAAAATTGTCAAAACACCCGTTTTCTTTTATTTTGCTTTTATAAAAATATGGAAAAAAATGTCTAAAAACTATTAAAATTTATTTTGAGATTTCTATATTGTGACTAAATTTGTTTTAAAGAATTATTTAATAATTTTTGCATTTATTTTGAGTATTTATAGCATAATTAAAATAAAAATATTTATGCTTGTGTATAAGTGAATATATATCTTTACTGGATATTTTGTTCTCGTGTTATAAAATTTGAATTTGTAAAAAACCTATAAAATGAGTTCTGCTGCAAAAAAGAAATTGGATCCAAATATTACCAAAAATGCTACTGGAGCATCTGGAGATAAACCGGGAAAGAAAGTGAAAATGGTTTGTATAATTTTACTTTAGAGATTTGAAAATTGAAATCGAATGTAGCTTTAAATATATCGTACATTCTAAAGCTGACAAGAATCCCAGTTAGAATTTTTTTAAATTTTTAATCAAATTCGAGTCTTTTTTTAAATAAATAACATGAGTTCATGTTCTGATTATAAAAAGACACTTTTGTCGGAAAAAATTGTACGACTCTTCTTCCAGATGCATTTATGAATTCTTTTTTCTTTGAACCTCTTTTAGTCATTCGAGAAAATTATCAGTAGCATATGATACTTTTTCATAGGTTTTAATAGTTATTTTTTTCAAACCCCAGGTCTGCCATCATGAACAAACGAAATATGAAGCTAGACCGTAATCCTGAAACAGGGTTGTAGTGGCCAATTATGTATGAGTGCATGTTCTGAAAAACGAATTCGAGTGAAATTGAAATCGATTGTAGTTTCAAACTTCTATAATTTTAAAATTTGAAAATATTTTAATACAGTTTTATTCGTTGGGTAAATGACCATTAATGTAACTTTATTGAATATTAATGCCCGTATTCATAAAAACTATTTAAGGTTTATTGAGGACTTATTTGACAAATTTCTATGCAATACTTGTCAAATAAACCCTCAATAAACCTAAAATAGTTTTTATGAATACGGGCATAAAACTATAGTTACGCAATTAAGATTTATGTATTTGTCTTTGGAAAAACACTCAATTTTGATTTCACTCCTATTCGTTTTTCATAACATACCTGTTTAATTATTATTTTTTGTGATGTAAATTACAAATAATTTTCCTATCCCATTAGTTTTTCATTGGTTAGTGGGCATACATTTTTAAACAAAAACAATTGAGCACAAATTAAACCTATATTTGTTCTCTTTTATTTAAACAGTTTTGAATGTCCTAGACGAACAAAACATAGCACATTTTCAACACCTGGGTGATCAATTTATGTTTACTATACAGTTTGTTATTTTACTTTAACACGTTTTCGACTGAACGTATAGGTGACTAATCAGTTTTTGAACACTAAACCACTCGAAAAAGATTCAGAAAGGTGGTTTTCAAAAACACGATCTTTCAAATGCTGTACAGGTACATATGTATGTATAAGAACATTTTCCGTGGTCACGGGTGCTGTTGAATTTTCAAAATGGTGTCGTATGATGCTAATTGATGCTCGTATAGAGAGGCCACGTTAACCAACCAAACATAAGTTTATTTATAAAAGACATATGCAATGGATAAATTCAAAAACTACTGTCAACTGTGACAGAATACCCATTTTTGTAATGTACTGCCAGGGTAAATTTGAAATAATTTCTAATTATTGTGTTGGTAATATGGCCATACTCTGCGAAGATGATGCCAGATTCTTGGCGTCGCTGGCAGCTGGTTTTTGCCTCCTGTCATTACAAAAAAATTCCTTGGCAGCTAACTAACAAGAAAAAAAAATAATAAAAATGAGACCCGAAGTAACCGTTATCTCTGGTAGCACTACACCTCATCGAACACTTCGGCGAATGTTCTGCCCGAAGTTTGTCCTCCCTCAAAGACTTGAAAATCTTTATATAGCATCTCCACTCTATTTATGGATGCCGTTTTTACACAAAATGCGCGAAAACTCAAAAATCTATCATATCGAGTGATTCAGATCTTAATTTAATTAATTAAAAATTAGCGGTGAATGTCGAATTTGATTATAAGAAGCAGTTTGACTAAAAAAGTTTACTCGAACAATATGCTGTCTACACAAAATAAATATTGAAGAAAATACACACATACATTCATACATACATACATATGTATATAGAGTCATTGTAGTAGAAAATTAGTAAAATATTGACTGTCAAGAGATCTTGATAAATTAAGGCCCATTATTACAACTTGCCGTTAGTTATAGGTAGGATTTTATCAGACAAATTATTATCACGCAACATTTATTGTATAGAAATTTGTCAAATAATCCCTTTAAAAATATTTTATATGAATACGGCAGTAAGCATTCTTTCTAAGTATTATCACTCTCTATGAACTCCTTCGTATTTCCAATATAAAATAATTAAATTTCTTTTATTATTATATTTTTTTTATTTTTGCATTGCAAATAGTTTTTGAAGACAATTTTATACAGAATTGTCTACTTAGTTTTAAAAATATGTATTTTTTAACTACTCTGTAATCGAGTCAATCGCTAGGAACGATGTCTAAACTGATACTGTGATAATTTTCTTTAAAAATATTTTATTAGTTTTTAATAAAACCATGTTAAAAATAAACTTATATTACCAAACTTGATACCCAAATTTATTATAAGTTTTTAATTTTCTTTTTACTGTTTTTTTTTTATTTTGTATTTAATTTTGTCACGGCAGTAAATAAAATTTAAATTTCATGAATAACCTGCATACATACTATGTACATATGTATGTATGTGCAGGCATATAAATAAACTTCTTCATTTTATACACTGTCAGGGAAAAGGTGTTTTTTTCTTGTCTGTACTTAATTTTTTGCTTTTAATGTGACTTTTGTTTACTGCTGAAAAACAGGTTGAAATGAGTGTAATATGTATATTCTTATTAAAAATATTATATTTATATAATAAGAGTAGTGTTGCCAAAAAATTTTAATTAATCAAAACATTTTGAGCAATAAAAAATCTTTATTTCTACAGTGTATATAACCTAAATTTATAAGAGGCCTTAAGGTAAAATGTTAATTATACGAGCATTTATTTTTAAGCGCACAACTACTATCATACCCATTCATAACGAAGTAGGCCTCATCGTTGAATATGATTTTCCGACGAAAATTAGGATCGAATGCCAGCTACCATTTTGATAAAAACAATTTTATTATTTGTACGCTTTCTTGAATTCTTTATCCCTTCATGGTAATTTAGCAAAACAGACTTCAACTAATTTATCAGATGTAGTTGGCTTAAACATGATCGCTGTTATCAACTGTCAAAGTTTAGAAGTTAGATTGGCAGGCCCTATATTAATTAAAACGAAGTTTAAAATTAATTAATGAAGATATTTTGAAACTTCTTTTCCTTAGAATAAAATTATTTTTTTCATTCATCATATGTGATGGTAATAATTAGTAAGTCTGCAACCATATTTGGCATGTGTTTTATTAATAAATGTAGTTACAACCGAATTAAATTGAAAAGTGAATTCTATTTACATGTACATGCATAAGTATTTTGAAATACAATGACAAATTTATTGTATATTGCATGTCAAAACCTATGTACGAGTATAAGATTAATTTTTATAGGTAAGAAAAACTTGAAGCCTAATTAAATTTATATAATGTGAATGAGAAAATTATTCATAATTTAGCAACTAGTGGTTTGAGTTAACCATTCTGACAATTTCATATGTTTTAATACGTTTCTGAATAATTTATTGTTTTAGTTATTAGACTGTTAACATTTATATATCCACTTTTCAACAAGAAAATGTAATAAAAATTAATACCAATTAAGGAACGTCTACAACATTACAGACATCAGTATATCTGTTAGTTTGTAATTGCAAAGGAACTTTTTAAAAGGGTAATTTGGTTTATATACAGCCCTAGATATATACACAAAAAGAGATATTAGTTATGTATGTATAAAAAAATTGAATTTATAAACAAAAATAATAATAAATAATTAGAGCTCATAATAAAGGTGATGAAGCGGTATGTTTCGTTTTGGCAGACAACTTCGAAAGAGAAAAAAAAGGAAAAAAAAGAATGAAATCAAATTGCAGTGCACGCCATATTTTATGACTTTCGACATTTATGTAAAATTTTTAAAACGTACAGTAGAGCAAACGCCAATAATAATAAAAGACTAAAGAAATGGAAAAATATAAAAGATTTTCAAATATTACATGCATACATATGTGTATACATAATTGGCCATTAAAACCCTTTTTCAGACTTACGACCTAGCTTACCACAGCACCCATATGCGTGCGTCAATTTTTATCTATGATTACCGAGACCTACCGTTTAACGACGAATCCGAACGACAAACTTTAGAAGCCAGAAGACGGCTAAGAGATGGTCGCCAAAAGAAATATTTTTTATATTTCGTTCTTTTAAAATGTCAGAGCTGGGATTAGAACCTGCAACTCTCGTCTAGTAAGCTAATACACTACATACTAGACTACGGCGATCACATTTATTAAATAGATGCGAGATTATTTATAACCAAAAAAATTACTTGTTTGGAATTTGTATACATTTCAAAAAAAGAAAAAAAAATTGTTTTTTGGTAGATCCCCAAAGTTTCGAATTAATTGTTAAGAATATTATCGAAATTTTATCTTTCCTAAATGTCAATATGCTGAGTTGCATTTTATATACCAGCTGACACCAGTTGCTGCGTTACTTATGCATAAGGGTCGTACCTGAATAAAAGCGTACGGCGTATATTTTTTGTCAAAATTGTTTCATGCCCATACATTTTGTATGAGAGCTACCGAAATACTTCGCGTACGTATATTATAGATTTCAAAAATCCAAATTTGACAGAGCGTACAAAAGAAAAATTAAAACAAACATAGAAAAAATAATATATAATAATATTTGTTTGAAGTTTTTCTCTAATACAAACAGAAGTAAAAAGTTGACAAAACAATATTTTTGTTTTTATTTATTTTTTCTCTTTTTTTATTTATTGTGTATTTCGGTAATACAGACGTATACACTTTGAAGGCCTCGTTACTCAAACGTAAACGTTGCGGCCGAGTTCAGCGAATGATAGTTACTGGTTTCCAAGTTTTAAACATCCGATACGTAAAAACAAAGAAAAATTTTAAATTTATTGGATTCGCCCGCAACGCAACGTTACGTTTACGTATGAGTAATCATTTACACATAGGCTTGATAAGCAAAACTGAACAGCTGTTCCGCAACGTTTACGTTTGCGTTTAAATAACGAGGCTTTTAAACTTTTTATACGTCATACGTTATACGCTTTTATTCATGTACGACCCTTATAAATAAGACCTAAAGTTATCTATTAAGTAATTATTTGGTTTCCTATTTTATTAGTTCCGACCTTAATAATAATGTTTTATGAATATGAGCCGTAGTTCTTATTCTGTTATTTCAAATATTCTTATGGCATATTTCTTCTTAGAACCACTGTATGTTTTCCAAGTTTTAATGTTGACTGTGTTCTCAGTTCGACTATTTCGAATTTGTTTATTTCTTATTTATAGTAGACCGCATATAATGTTGATAAAATATTGGCTTAAACGAATGAAACTTTATAGTTTCCTTGAATTTAAATTAAAAAAATTAAGAAAAGAGAACTTTAGAACAGTTTATGTTTAGCATTAATAAACAACAATTTTAGTTCAATTTTAATCAACGTCTTAAACAAACAATACCCTGAAAGCAATAAAAAAATTTCAACGGAAAATTGAGAGAAAATAAGAAATACGAATATTATGTGGAAAATTGCAAATAAGGCCGTTGTGGTACAAAATAAATACATTATATATCTATACATATATATTTGTATTATCGTTTTCAAAATTTATTGGAAAAACAAACTAAATTAAACACTAGAGTAGTTGAATTAACTAATTACAAAACATTAAACAATTGTAAATACAAATTAGATGTTATTTTATTATTTTTTTTTTAAAGAATTTTTTATTTAATTTATAATTTAGTTTATTATTTAGTAACAAAAAAATATTTGTAAAATATAGAAATAATTATTTAGCGTTTATAAACATGGCCGATACTGAAGCCCTAGAAGCAATTAGTAATAATTCAAATATAGATTCGCAACCAGAAGACGATGGCAATGAGGAGCAGGTAAAAATCGTAAATACTTATTGTGACAGATTTTGACCATTTAACTGTGATAATTGCATGGATTAATAAACATCATGTTTAGTTACATATGTATATATATTTCTTAGAACACAATTTTTTTAATATTTTAAGAAAAATTTTAAAAATATTTGTAAGATCTTGATTTAATTAAATGCTAGATATGGTAAGTTATACAAACATATCTGTGGCAATTTGGAAGAGTAGCTTAAGTCGAAAATTGAAGTTTTGAGATATCTTCAATTTTGTGTAATTTTTATTCTGTATGTTTTTTGCGAATAATTTAGGAGTTAATATATTAGTAACATGTTCATTAGAGAAGAAGGATGAATATTTTAAAAAAATATGGTTGATTTTAGAAGATTTTACGCCTTTTCTACTTAAGCGCTTTTTCGAAACTGAAATCTGCGTTGGACAGGTCCTTAAGTAACTTAAGCGCTTCTGTTGAAATAAAAAGTATGTATTGTGTAGCTTTAAGTAAACATAAGAGGATTTATTCAAGAACTTACATTCACTTAAGGTAACAGTATACAAGAATCATATTTTATTAAAAAAACTAATGTAAATATAAGTTATATGATAAATCGAAAATCTGAATATGTAAACAAATCTATGTGTACATAAGTTGTTTTGTTCAATGCATTATTGATTTAAAAAACTTAGGCTAAAAAGTAAACGTACATAACATTGATAAAAAATAGAATTTTTCAAAACGGACTAAACACATTTAAGCGCCTTTGCTTCTGTAATGCCCCAAACGCCTTAACTCAATTCTCTCTTATGTCGACTTAAGCTACTCTTCCAAATTGCCACAGATATATAAATCCCTATGTACATATGCACCATATTAGATTTTGTATTTTATGCATGTTAGTTCTACTCGTACTAGAATCAAGATCTACAATTTGAATTTCCAATACCGTATTCATATCCTTTAGCTTAATCGTGCCTCTACTAAACAACTAAAACCACCGGGTGCCGATGGCGGTGGAGGTGATGCTGATGATTTTGATGCCTGGGTAAAGTCACGTCAACTTCTGAAACCTGACGATCAATTAGATTTAACTGAAGCTGAGTTGGCTGAGGAGATTACAAAGGTTTTAACGCCTACCAATACTAATGTTATACACAACTTGGTCATTTATAGTTTCAAAGATGAGGCTTTTGTTACGGTGAGTTGTATTTAATTTTCTAAAGCATGAATTATATTATTCCATTATTAGATTCCACCATCTGGTAATACTGTTACATTACTTAAATTTGAGGGCACTGCTCTGCATATAGAATCAGATGAAGCCAAAGCCCAAATGGAGGAAAGTGGAGATATAGGCATGTATTCACTTTTTGTAAAAAATTATATTAAACCATTGGATATTAACTTGATATTGCAAAGGAATAAAAATTAAAAAACCATATATTACATGGTGTCATCTTTAAAGTGACAATATCAATAGTTTACCCATGGAAAGTAACTAGCGATTGTCCAGTGACCCATGTAAAGCGCTATAAGCCTTGTTAAATAATGTTGAGAAATCCCCAAAAGCTTCGGCGTCCTGTCATCGTCATACCGAAGCCAAAGAGAATAGAATAGTTTATGGTAGTCAATTTGTTCTATTGTTAACCTCGTGAATATATCGTCCTTACTGACTATCATAGAAAATTAGATATTAGAGTAAAAGGAAACGAATTCCTCACACACCGATGCCTACTTAGCGAATTTATCCGCTCTCTATAGCCGTATAATCAGAAAATCGTGTAGGCAATACTGAGGAGCTTCAGCTCCTCTTTACAATGAATAACCAAAGCGGAGTTATTACTAGGCGAGTCCAGATTTTTGAAAGCAGTCTGACTATTAGATAAAATCCTTAATCCTTTAAAGCCTACAGAGTCCTAAATACTTCAGCCTGAACAAATTGCGCGTGTCAAGCAATTTAAAGAATTCTGCAAGGTTCGCAGAGTCCGAGAAAATACCAATTCTTTCTTTCGTACGGGGAAAAAAGGCTGTGCCGCACCATTTTCATTGTAGTAATGATAAAATAACGAATGACACGCCTTATTGCACCGATTCTTCATAAATCAATAGAATTAGGTACCCTGCTGTCAATAATAAGCTTCTTCGCTATTTCTGTAGGCGGTCGTGAAGTCCCCAGATAGACTTTCAAGAGCCGGCTCTTATCTAAGAGTTTGTATTCCACCTTGTGTCGGATAAAGTTTAAATCACCTATAGTTATATATGACAAGACTCCATATTAGAGAAAACATGACTGAGTCTTGTCCGCATTGCATTTAACCAAATCGTCAAATTTTTCTCAATAACTGAGTCTAGTCCAATATTTGAAGTAACAAATCATTCACGACTATGGCCAATATACCCATTACTAATAAATAGGTTAGAATTGTCTATACAATACGATGCAAGAAATAGAGACGTTAAAAAGGCAATACATGAAATATAACTGTTAGAAACGTGACTGAAAAAGAATTATTAGCTTACAGATCAGATGTTTATTTTGTTGCTGCCGTCTTGGAAATAATTAAGTAACTTTCTACTTTGTGAAAATTGTTTGTTGCTTGCGGCATTTGTATTCGTTTAGTGGGTGGCTTGTAGCTTGAATGTCTTTAATTCATAGATTTTGACTCAGAAGCAAATTAAAATCTATTAAATAAAAATTCCAATAATAGTGATAACCTAAAGAGGTTGTAAGCCAAGCAACTAATATTGAGAGTTCACAATAATAAATATTAAAAGATGTAATATTTTTTCATAGGATATCCTTTACCAGCGCCACGATATTCGGTAGTTGAAATTGAGCAACAACGAAAATCGGAACCTACGGCAGAAGGAGAACCGGGCGAAACAGAGGAAGAGAAAGCAGCTGACGAAGATGTTGAAGCTGAAGAAGAAGCGGGAGAAGAAGAGGAAGACGGACGTGAAGAAGCCGAAGAAGGTGAAGCTGCAGGAAAAGAACCAGAAGAAACGGCTGATACCACACAAGTACCAGCAACTGTAAAAAAACGTAAACTTATAAATCAATTTAACTTCTGTGAACGAGCAGCATTAACATTCACCAATCCGAAGAGGGTATTTATCATAGAATTGCAAAAATATTAAATTATAAAAAAATTAAATTTCATATAGAATGTGGATACTCAAACAATACCGCCGCCGCGTTCTCAATATGGCGCTAATGTCTTGCAATGGAACATCTATGATAGTTATATGGAGGATTATGACAAGCAACAAAAAGAGAGGGACAAAAAAGATGATAAGAGAGCTCACCGTAAGGATGAGGGTAAAGCAAATAAACAAGATATAAGAACTCAAAAAGCGGCTGAAATCAATAAAAAATATCTTAAATGTTGGCAAATATTGGAACGTATGATAAATCAAAATATTTTTAGAGATATAGCCCATGACTATCGCTACTGGGAAGATCCAGCTGATGAATATCGCGAAGCTGAGGGTACCTTATTACCTTTGTGGAAGTTTAACTACGAAAGAACCAAAAAAATGAGCGTCACCGATATTATGTTTAATCCTCATTATTACGATCTATTTGCAGTGTGTTTTGGTTCACGTAAATCACATAATTATTGAAATACATTTTGAATTTTATTGAATTTATAAAACATATTTCAGATGATTTTATGAAACAACCTAACGAGGGCTCCATATGTTTATTCACTTGTAAAAATCCGTCCTATCCTGACTATATCAGTAGGCATATTATTATTAAACAACGAGAACTTATATTAATTTCTTCTCATTTTTAATTTTAAGTCATGACTGAATGTGGGGTCATGTGTTGTGACATTCATCCTAAGTATCCATTTTTAATAGCTATTGGTCTTTATGATGGAAACGTTGCTGTTTATAATCTTAAGGATGATTATAAAAAACCTTTATATTATTCCGATGGTGTTAATGCTAAACATATTGAATTAGTATGGGAGGTAATTGAATATCTGAATATATTATGATGATATATATTTTTTAAAGTGCAAATACACCACTAATTACATATTAATAACGGTAAGAGAAATATTTGTTTCAGTGCCTGCCAAATAATCCAAACAAACAAAAAATCCAAATTACCCAAAAACTTAAATAAAAAAAGACTCAATACATAGAAAGTGCTGAACTGACAGGTTTAAACAAATAATTTTTTTTTTTGTGCTTTCAGATAAAATGGGGTCCTGACATGGCTGATGGTGAAATCAATTTTTATTCTGTTTCATCTGGTGGTAGAGCATTAAATTGGGTCCTTATGCAAAATAAACTTATGGTAACTACTATCATAACACTTTACCTTGAAAATGGTATAATAGAAGGACCTGATGGCACAGAGTTGCGTTTAAAAAGTTGTGGCTCCTGCATGAAATTCCATCCCCAAGACAAAGAAATTTTTTTAGTTGGAACCGAAGAGGGCTGTTTATACAAATGCAGTATAGCCTATAGTTCAAAATATTTAATGACCTATCTTGCTCATAATCTTTCTATATATAGAATTGATTTTAACCGTTTCAATTCTAACATCTTTATTACATGCAGTGCTGATTGGCGTGTAAAAGTCTGGGAAGATATGAGACCAGAACCTCTATTTATATTTGATTTAGGCTCAGCAGTAGGCGATGTAAAATGGGCACCATATTCTAGTACGGTCTTTGCTGCCGTCACTAATGAGGGCAAAGTATTTGTATTCGATTTAAATGTAAATAAATATAAAGCGATTTGCATACAGGCTGTGGTGCCAAAACGTAAAAATAAACTGACACGTTTATCTTTTAATGAAAAGTTACCCTTTATAATTGTCGGAGATGATAAGTATGAAATAAGTTTTAAAATTTAATATTTTAACCAAAAAACATATTATTTTGCAGAGGCACTGTGACTTCTTTAAAATTATCACCCAATTTACGTTTAATGGTTAAACCTCCAAAAAAACAATTATATCTGGATCAGAATACTTTACAAATTCAAAAATTGGAAAAATTATTATCGTTAGTGCGTGAATTACCAGAAGGGGCTATTGTAAAAGACACCACAACAACTGTGCAAAGTTAAAATTTAAAAAATATTAAACTATGATGTAAACTTGTGTTACACTGTATCAATATTTATAGATAATTGCGGGCTCTAGTTAATTTAAGAAGCAGGTACACACATACATATGTATATTTATAATTGATGTTTTTTTTTCAAATAAAAACAAAAAAAGCAATATAACACGCTTAGATTTTTTAATTTACTTTAAATTTGATCAACTCAGGTTTCTGCTACTTTAAAGGGAAAGAAAAAAGCTTGGCTTACGTTTGTCCAAAGGAAACAATCATTACAAAAATGCACTTAAGATCTCAATAAACAAGAGAATTTGCTCAGATAGCAGTGGTGTTCTTGTTCTTCTTAATTGATAATAATTTGTGAAAAAATTTTAAATTGTAAAGCACTTACCTTAAAGCCACCACTAAAATATTAAATAAAATACAGTGTAGTTCACTAATTAATTTGTAATTATTTAAGGCAACACTATAATACCACTTCGCTATGCAAATTATCATATTTTCTTTTGTAAGTATTGTATTATTTTAACACATTCCAATAAATAACACACACACAAAACTTTAATTCACCTTCACTTACTTACATATTAATAAATCTCACTATTAAATAAATATTTACATTCGTGAAAAAATGTTATAAGTTTAAATTAAAATCAACACGCACTAGCAAAAATTGGATGCCGCTTAAATTTTTGCAAGAAAACGAAGACCAAAACATAAATTCAAAACGTAAACAACATTTACAGTAGAGAGATGTTAAAACAGAAACGGTGTAGCATGTTATACTCTTACAAAGTGTTGCCATGTATTTAAAAAAATTATTGCGATTATTAAAATCTTATATGTACAATACACACTAGAGACCTGCATGACTCAATTCATCTCTTTAACATACAGTGAATGCAGCTTAACACTGTTACAATACTTTATGTATCCACACACTAAATAAATAATGTTAGTAACAGAGGAAGAAAATGTCATTCAACAATGTGTCACTCATAACAGCTTGTGTAGTACACACCACACAGCATATCAATAAAAAACAAAAGAGACCACCAAATCAAAAGTATGAATTCACTGAAAAAAATATACATCCACTTAAAAAACTAGCACTCATTAAGAAATTGGTTTTTGTTTTCTTGCCAGACGCCTTTTGTACAAAGATAGCTTTGAAAAATTCTGTCGTCATTGAGAGAGAGAATATGTTTAAAATGTAAATACATACATACATACTATGTATGTGCCCTCTGCTTTGCTCTTTTTTAGGAATGTTAAACTATGTATGAAAAAACAACAAAAACACAACCACAGCACAGTGAATGCATACTGTTAAGAATGTAGTATTCATTGTTGTTTTGAGTTACTGTGATTATGACTCACTCACTCAAATTAAATGGATGCAGTAAAAAATGAATTTGGTAAACTATTTAGTCTGTTAAAGAGATATCCACATTTTTACAGATTGTGAATGATGAGTGAGAGCACAACATTGAGTCATTTAAAAGCATGTCCACAATTTTAGATTTTTTCACATTCATTGCAGGTCTCTAATACACACAACGCTATTTTCAAAAATAAGTTAAATAAAATTTAACTTTTTGGTTTTAAGTTATTGAAAAAAGTTTATGCTCCTTAGAAATTGGTGTTGTAAAGTAGTTTTTAATGATGTAGGTCCTGCATAAAAAGAGTAATTTTTTCTTCTTTTATATTATTTTTCTTTTTATTAGTGATTTTAAATATTTATTTTTTTTATTTTTTATTATATATAACTAAAAAGCAATTCCTTTAATTCAAATCATTAAACGATATTTAGACTGTGTTCTCTACACTTCTCATATACATACTATAGGAATAGTTACATTATGTATTCTTGTATATTTATAAGCATACATACATACTATATCATAAGCTATTTAAAAATAAAACAATAACTTACAATACCATAAAAAGTATATACCAAACAAAATTAATCTAACTAAATTCCTTGTTAACACAACTATTTATCATAATAAATTAATTCCTCTCTATTCTATGGTATATTCTTAAATTCTAAATAATCTTTTACATTATTGGGACACATTATATTTTTACCCAAAAATAGCACAGTTGACATGGGATGCAAAAAATCTGCTGAAAATGATTTCGCTTTCCAACCAAAGAAACCATTCGGTTTCACTTCATTACCTGTTATCTCGAACGGTAGAAGATTAACGCCAATCTGATTGATTTTAGAAAATTGCACTTTAAAATAATGACCATCGGTGGCTTTGATCCAATAGAAACCCTCATTATCAACATATGGTTTATTTTGAGATTTTTTGAGCGAGTTTGAACGTTCCAGATCATTGACATTAAAACTAATGTCAATATCATAGGCATCCGGCGACAATTGATTCGTTTCGATGGCCGTCCTTAAAGCCTGATTATCCAACCAATAACGTATGCCCACATTTTCGAATTCTTCGAGCACATGATTAAAAGTGGACTTAAGCTTATCCAAACAACAAGGAGGTGTATGTTTGCCTAGATAAACATAAAATGGTTTTTGATTGTAAACAGTACCCACACATGATTTTGTAGTTCTTTCACAACCGATCAAATCAATATCAGTTACCAATGGCAACGAAAAATTTGACGAAGAAAATTGTGTATCTAAAACAAGATTATGTTGTGAGCTATACGATGATGTTTCTTTTGTATCAGCTTTAGTTGAAACTTTATGTGATCGTCGAACTATACGTTTGACTTGTAATTTTTTATACATTTCACGGAATTGTCGTCGTTTCATATCGGTACGTCGCTGTTTAGTATGGTAGGCGGCGAAGAGTCTGCGACCATCCTGAAATGATTGTGGATAAACAAATTTCTATAAAGAAAAAAAGGAAAAAAATTTCATTATATTTATGTAATAAATAAAAAATAAATTTCTATTTAATTTTTATAAGCATATCTTAGTCTGGGTTATTTTTATTTTATATTATTTTCTTTTTATTTCTAGAAATCTTTATCTTAAAAATAAAGATATGAAAAAATTTTCTTTCTGTGACCTCTTTCTACCTCTTAGCAGTCATCTGGCAAAAGTTCTAAAAGTAAAGCTTCTCAAGTCTGCAGTTCGAAATCGACATTAAACTGTAGGTCCCGATAGTCATGAATAAAAATTGAAACACATCACAACATGGGTGGTTTCTTAGAAGCTATTGTCTAAGAAACGAATTCGAGTGAAATTGAAATCGAATGAAGTTTGAAAGCGCTCTATTCTTATATGTGTCCATGAGTACCGGATGGATAAAAATTGACACACACAACCCGTAACCCTAAAACAGGGTTGTAATTGCTAATTATTACCAATTATGTATGTATGTTTGTTGAGTTTTAAAGTGAATCTTTGCGCGTCTCGCGTACGTACCCCCCGGGGATATGTATAAAGAAAATTTAAAAATTCTGTTCTGGATTTTCAGCTTCATCACATATAAAAGCGTGAACCAATTTCAAACAAACTTATGAAGATGGAAGGTGCTGGGACCTATATGATTTATATTAATGTTTGATTAAAATTCATAATGCATACTGGCCTCAATAAAAGAAAATATGTAGTTTTCATCGTACAAAAAATTCTTATTAGACTTTTTAGAAATGATTAAAAGGTAACTCAGACTTTATTTTATTTTATAAATTATTTTCTTTTGCAAATGATTTTGATGAACTTGCCTTTTTTGTAAAAAATTAAATGAAAACATTTTCATTTGAATCAAATATAACTACTTACCGTTATATTGTTTAATTTCGCCTGTATATAAAACATTTCTGGAAATGGTGATGCCAAAGGCTCTGGCATTTCTTTTAAAACGGTCACATCTACTAAAATGGCATGTTTTTGCAAAAACTTTTTAAAAATAAATCAATCAGATTTTATTAAATTAATCTATAAATTAGGAATTTACATGTATAACTTTTGATTAGGCTGTTACCAGATTGGTGGCTATAGGAGAAGTAAAGCTAGGGCTACAATGCGCTACAAAATTTTATACTACCTGCCTATTACTTGTAGTACAGTTTGTTGTAGCTGTGTATGTTATACTGACAAGCAATAAATCATAACTTTTAGCTCCATTCTGCTTATAACAGCCTATTCGACAACATGGAAAGAATCAATTCGATACTTCAATCTTATAGAGTCAATGTTTTTCGTTAAGTTCCAAAAAACGATATATAGGAGTTCGTTAATTCTCAAAATAACTAAATTCGATAAGTTTATATCAAAATTACAAACGGGTTAAACCACTAGCCATACAACAAACATTTATAATAGTGGGTATAGCAAAAATTAAAAAACGATTACTAGAAGATTTTGATACAAAAACCAATTTGTGTACTTCAACAACTAAGGCCCAAATTCATAGCCTTTAGTTACCTAATTTAAGCGCTTTATTTAAATTTAGTTTAAATATTGTTGTCCAGCTGTTAAATAAATAAACCCGAGATAAATAATGGCTCTACTGAGTACTCACAAAAAGTTTGGAAACTAAAATTTCGAATTTGAGTGTTAACATTCGACTTTCCTTCTTGTTAATTATTCAAAAATGTTTGACAAATTATTGCAATACATGTAAATCCCCTATTTTGATTTAATAATAACGACTATTCCTACTTACCAAATCGCATTTATCACTTGTACTATTTACAGCTATATACTGTATTGTCCAATTGGGTAAGTCCAGTATTATCTGTAAGCAACCTACAAATGATTTTAGGTTTCCGGCAAACGGCACTATAATCATTCGTCTAACAGTTTCTTCTATAGGCGGTGATAACTTGGCTCTGTGTACCAAATGTTGACTTTGGCCGTCTTTCTCCTTCTCCCATTGATTTGTATTGATTTCACGTAAAATTTTTTGCAATATATTCTTACTACTCAAGCGAACACTGTCTGGCATAAAGAGAGCATATTTTGTATGGATAGTGGACAAAGGATTCAATTCCTGTATTGGTTTTAATATATCAAAACCTAAATTAATAAAGCGTACACTATTTTCTTCTCCTTTAATTGAAGAAGTATTGCGTTGATACATTAAAGGTGGATAGGCTATGCCTTCTTCAAATACTACTATGGGCATATTGGGTACAACATCCAATATACTATCGATAGAGTCCTTTATGTCATTTTCGAAAGTATAAAAATTACGAAATACTATGGTAATGGATTTGCGTATATGTTTGAAGGCATTTCGTGCCTTGTCCTTAGGAGATTTATCCCCGTGTTGCTGTTGCTGCTGTTGTGGTTGATGTTGCGAGGGGGTTTTAAGTAAGTCATAAGACTCCAAGCTGGGTAGGGTTAAAGTGGCAGCAATATTCTTCCATAATGTAGATTTCCAGGAATAATAAAATAAAATCAAATTGGCTATTACAATTAATAAAACAATAAGTTTAGCATGTCTTAAGCGCATTATTTTCATGACACTGAAACTACTTTAGATAAGATTTACGTGTTGGTAATGGTTTTGCTTTTAATGCAAGTAGTGATGGTGTCAATTACAATTTCCTCGCTTTTAATATTTAAATATAAAATGTGTGTACTCGTATTAGAAGTTTAGCATTTACTTTTCATTATTATGAAAAAGTTCTACGGCCACACCAAAAACATTTCTTAATGTCCTTTAAGAATTTTTCTTTTATAGTTTGTTGACTAGAAAATGTTTAGTTTACTTTAAAGGGTTTTTTTTTGTTAATTTACACCATTTTAATTTGTATGATTTACTTTTATGATTTTATTTCTTATTTATTTTAGTTTAATTTAATTTTTTTACTTGTAAATTTCTTGGCAATAAAATTTTTCTTCCCTTTTTTTACATTTTGACAGCTAAAGTCAAAGCTGTAAGGATATAAATATTAAAAAACTTTATTTATCCTGTTTGTTTATGTGCTTCGTATGTATAATGGCGAATTCCTTAAATTGTCAGAACTGAACAGCTGAACACTTGTTACGAAAGCTTTTAAAACACTCATTTTAGTAAAAAGCTCAGGATATATTATTAAAAACGTATGGAGAAATTAAACAACGACCGTTATTTATTCAAAAGCTTATTTAAAATAAGGGTTGGTACACCATTTTGCGGCGTTTTTTTTCTATTTTCACAGATTTATTACAAACTGTGAAGAAGAAATATACATATTTGATTTATAAAACAAATTTTTCACTATGCATCAAAAACCATACTTATGTGCAAGATAATACATATTATTTATAGAGAGAAAGATAAAAAATTTGCTTTTATTTGTTAAAATTTTATATTTTAAAAATTTAATTTCCACACTGTTATTCCATTAAACTATATATTTAAATAAACTTATACTCTATTAAAATATATGTAACTTTACGAATATATTTTTTTAAAGGTTTTTAAAGAATTCTTACTCTACATTTTTCTACTATAGAGTCACCATGTTAAAATAATTTCGTTTAAATATCGATATTTTTGAATACATGTATAGCTATAATCACTCTTCGTTGCAGACACCCATGCAAGTGTTGCAAACGAAGCAAAACATGTAAAACAATAACAAAATGTATGCATATATATTACGATTGCTTGTTTGCAAGGCTTGCAAGAGCGTTTGCAACCTTTTATATTAAAAATTTGTTGGTATACAATTTGAAAATATATTAATTTATCACATTTATACATTGACTTCGTATAGGTAAATATGAGTATACTAAATACATATATAAAAAAAGACTAATTTGTATTAAAAACTAAGCGCTATTATGTCTTATTCAATAGTTTTTCAACAAATGAGTTGATTTTCAAAATTTTTAATTTCTTTTTATGAATACATCGTCACCTTAAATCGAAATGACCATAAGTATACATATTGTTTTTCTTTACAGAAAAGGCAAAAAACTTTATAACTTTAAATTATTGATCTCCTAGTAGCTAAATTTCAGAATTAACCTTAAAATATCAGTGTGAATTTAGTTAATATGTATATAGTATAGTAGTTGAGCGCTCGCACAGAAACTTACACGAACGAGGTTCAATCCCAGCGAAGAATAA
The DNA here is from genome assembly GCA_963576795.1 of Metopia argyrocephala. Lineage (NCBI taxonomy): Eukaryota > Metazoa > Arthropoda > Insecta > Diptera > Sarcophagidae > Metopia > Metopia argyrocephala. The sequence goes on along the minus strand of OY756208.1, from coordinate 202,391,724 downwards.
AATTATAAAAATAAAGATTTCGGTTTTCTAAAATTATAATTTAAATTAAAAATTAAATTATAAAAACAAAAATAAGAGGTTGCCTCCCTCCAAGTCCATCATCAGAAACCGCTGCCTGACATTTCCAATCTATTCCAATGATCAGAAGTACAGCGCCACCTTCTGGGAAGACAACAGCTAATCTACTGAAGACGCTCACCATTCACATTCAACATCCACCGACAATTGCTGTTTGATCATTTAAGGGTGAAGGTATAACACTGGCGCTTGAGTGGTCAAATTGACAACAACTTGTCTCATCAACAAAAAGGAGCATAATATACAAATATCTATAAAAAAATCTCTATCTATCAACCATCTTCATATTACAATACAATGCACTGCATGAGTATTGGTCTTAAGGCGCCTTTTCGAATGGCTTTTTAAGAAACTAGCATAACTATTTTTTTGGTAAAAATTATGATTAAAAATACTGCTTTTAAAAATTATTAATTTAAAAGACTGATATTATAAAAATTAATTTTATATAAAAAATTAAATATGATTTGAATTGATTCAGTTATATAGCCGAGTTGTATTTTCTTTTATAGCTTACGGCCTTTTGGATTTTAGATGACAATATATAAATTTAATTGAACTAGGGTGGGATATTTTTCTAAGTTTTATATATTTTCTATAAAATATAACATTAAACACTCACATACATACACTTAGAACGCTTTAAGTAGCTGGTTTATTATGCCTTTAATAATTATTTTTTACAATTATTTTCCGATGGCTGGAAACAATATGGGAAAGGGAACATCGTCATTATTATTCTTATGCGGGGTGGGAGGCCTGGGATCAGGTTCGGTGCAACCTACTAGCCAATACGTGGTAACAGTGCCTTTACCCTTTAACTCGACTTCACCACGCAACTCCATTTCAAAGGTGCCAAACTTATCAAAAATAACTTTTGTAGCATCAGAAACATGTATACGCAGAGCTACATATAATATAAAAAAAGAAATCCATATAAATGTTTAACTTTATTGTTATTCTTAAACTTACGCATGCCAGTTGATTCCATACGGGAAGCGGTATTGACCGTATCACCAAACAGGCAATAATGTGGCATTTTTTGACCCACCACTCCTGCGCATACTGGTCCTGAATGTATGCCAATACGAATTTTTAATTGATATTCTGGTTTATGTTTAATACTGAAACTTTTAACAGCATCTAGAATGGCTAAAGCCATTAAACCGATTTCACGCGCATGACTATCGCCATTACGTTCAGGTAAACCGGATACGACCATATAAGCATCACCTATAGTTTCTACTTTATAAACATCATAGAAACCAATTATACGATCAAAGGTACTATAGAGATCATTTAAAAAGTCAACAACTTCCATGGGACCACTTTGAGCACACAAAGCTGTAAAGCCTACAATATCACTAAAATAGATGGTCACACATTCAAACTGTTCGGGTTGTACCATTTCTCCAGCCAACAGTTGGGTAGCTACAGGTCTAGGTAAGACTTGGTACAGTAATTCCTCAGTTCGCTTCTTTTCAATACTCAACTGTTCGGTCTTTTCTTCAACTAAACTTTCCAAATTATTGGCATACTGTTCCATGCGACGCAATAAATCGTCCATAAGATTTTCGCAGAAACCTCTGCCAAAATAAAAAAATAAACAAATTTAAAATTGAAAAGTGCTGCCTTAAAATAATTTACTTACTTCATTATCAATCTTACAGTAGAACGTATAGCAGCAAATGCTGGCCTGTCATCAGGATTATCTGCCCAACATTTTTCCATTAACTCCAAGACATCAGGAGGACAGTCACGTTGTCCCACAAAAGGTCGAAATGGTGGACATTCATGGGACTCTACCCTATTTAATATGGTCTGAACATCCATAAACTGACGAGCCGTTTCATAAGGTCCTCCTCGTACAACAATTTCCTCCAATATAATAGCAAACGAATAAACATCGCCCTTTTGGGTGGCTGGATTACCGGGAAAAACTGTTAGTGGTAAAAGCTCAGGTGCAATCCACAAAAATTCTGAAATGAAAACAAAGTTTTTGATTTTCCTAACTAAGTAATTCAAACTAATACCCACTATTAAAATAATTTTGATCTTTAATAAATTCCGAAGGCGTAGTCAATATTCTGAGACCAAAATCTGATATCTTTAAAACGAAACGCCCATCTATTAAACAATTACACGAACGTAATTTTCCATGAACTTGGACGTCACTATTATGCAAATAGGCCATGCCCTTAACAATATCATGTATTAAAGACATGCGAAAATTCCAATCCAATTGTATGGCTTCATTTTCTAAAACGTCCTTTAAACTTCCTTTGGGGCAATATTCTGTTAAAATTAATACGGTAGGCCTTGGTAAATCTATGCAAGCTCCCACAAAACGTACAGTATTCTCATGGCTAACATCACGAGCTTGTTTTATTTCCCATAATAGAGTAGATGTTATATCAACTTTTTTCTTATGTATCTTCTTAATGGCCACACGTTCTCCTTTAAAGATGCCAATGGTTGTGAAGACCTGCGTTAGAGGTAACGAAGTACAACTGGCAATGGAAGCTCGGCCCGAATGTATGCCATATTGTTGTAAAGAAAAGTTCTACAAAAATATTAGTAAAAACATTCGAAAATACGAGTAGTTTTTATGAATATTTTAAAATTTCTTACCTCAGCATTTAGTTTCTGTAGGCCCACTTTGCTGCCATACAAACGGCCAACTTCTAATAAGACATCATCTGGTCTTACCCTCCAAGACATGTTATTTAGTTCGTTATTTAATTTCATTTGCCTAAAAGAAAGCAGCAACATCAAGTTAAATAAAACAATTTAATTAAAATTCAGGAGTTTCGAAGTGTTTTTTCTTTTTTATAGAACCACCTAGATTTAATTTCTGGATATGTAGTTTCATATTGAGTCTCTCCAAAAAAGTCATTATATTATAATTTTTAAACTTACTTGCACATTAAATACACCACCAGAAAGGTGAAACCCAAGAATATAGCAAAAGCAAACATAGCATACATGATGATCAGCTCTATAAAGGTGGAATGCATGTATCATTGCGTCATTAGAAGAAATTCAAACACATTAAGGCCTACCATTTCCATGACATTCAGGAGAATTACCCAAAAAACCACATTTTGGTATGTCTGCAGGTGGTCCCTCATGACCACCGGGCCAATGAATTTTTTTGCCATGAACAGCGGAATAGTTTCTGGAAACAAAATATATATTTTAAGAATTAATTCTCAAAATAAAATGCATTTTAGGGTATGCAGAAACTTTATTACAAAATTATTATATATAATTACCTATGCAGACCATAATAATGAGCCACCACTGCAAATTTACCATTTATGGGATCTAAATCCAATATTGAATAATCCGCATCCCGATCACCATTGTCATCTATGCGCACATGACCAGTAATACCATGAAAATCACGATTCCACATGCGACGTGTTATAGCCATGCCGTCACGTATATCCTCACCCTCTGTTAAAGTCTCATTTAAAGCCATGCCCAATAAATAGACGCCATCATAAAAGGCACCAATAAAAAAATTAACCTTTAAGATAATTTGTAATTCTGTTAACTTCTGAAATATTACAATAGAAGGAGAATATTAAAACTTGAATTACCTCTTCTTCTTTGCTAAACGTATAATTATAATTTGCAAGAGCCATATCTTTAACCTTATCAGCAAAACCTTGATATTTGGGACTTGAGGGTTGCAATAGAGAAACACGCAATAACGCTTCATAAGCCTTACGGGCACGACTATCATCAGAATCACCCAATTCCCAGTCATGATCACCCCAATAAGAACTCTGTTAAATAACAATGATACTATTAAATGCAATAAACAAACGAAATATTTTTAGCACTCGTAATATCTATGATTATAATAGCCTGTGAATTATATAAAACAAAATCCTTTTAGAGTTGAAAATAATTTGGCATAACCAAGACGTATTGATATATTGCCATACATTTTGACAGTTTCAATCTGCAAAAAACGAACAGACAACTGATTGACTAATCTCAGGTATTATAATCAATACGCCTTGGTTTGTATCGCAAAAAATATACATATTGCCGCAAAAAATTATAAAAATATAGTTGTTTTAGTTGAAAATTAAAACTATGTGATTTTTAAAATTTAACTCGAATCATGTTTAGAAAATTAAAAAGAAAATAAATTAAGTATTAAAAAAATGTCTCTATACTAAAACACTGTAATTTTTTTTTTAATTTTTATTTTTTATATATTACTTACCTGAAATATTTCCACATCCAGAAATACCCAATCGCCATTAGTCATGCCTAAGGAATAAGCCGCCAACATAAATTTACGCACTAAAGTGCCACGGACGGATAATATAACAACTAAAAAAGGTTGATAAAATAAAATATATCACAAGCAATTCAATTACAAAAAATTAACCCCTTAAAAGCTAGGCATCCACAAAGAGTATGTGATATATTTCATTACAAAAGCTTTACATCTGGGAAACTGTAACCATTGAAATTCAAATGGTATTAAAACGTCTTCACCTTTGACTTTTCTATTTAAAATTATAACTCTATTACATGATGATCGCCGTAGTTTGGTAGGTAGTTTATTGGCTTAATAGACGATAGCTCCGTGTTCAAACCGCAGCTCTGTCATCTTGAAAAAAGGAAATTTTAAAAAATATTTTTTTTGACGACTACCGTTTAGCAGTCTTTTGGCAAAAACTCTTAGAGTAACTGATTGCCATGAAAGAGCTTTTCAAGTCTGTCGTTTAGAATGGACTTTAAATTGTAGGTCCCGGTGCTCATTGAAAAAATTAGCACATACAATATGGTTGTAATAGCCAATTATGCACTTATATGTGTGTAAAATTTTTTTGTAAATGTTTTGTTTTTATATAAGGCTTTTTTTTAACAATTATTAAGAAACAAACTTTAAAAGGAAAGATGGAAATTTAGGCAAAAATGTTTTCATAAAATAGTGGTTGTGTGTTTTTTTTATCAAATAATAGTAGTTAGGCTTTCTTCGTCAAATATTTGCCTAATTTTACTGCAGCTTAAGGGTAACAGCGTTAATGGTTACAAATGTTTGTAAAGTTGAAAGAGTTGTTTTCGATTTTTAAGAATATGAACTGTTAGAAATATGGATAATTCATTTTGAATTAAATAAAACACAAACCCTTAGAAGATTAATTTGACTTATGTACATACATATGTACATATATTTCTTAAAGGATTTACATATTAGTATTATAAGTTATTATCTGCGCTATTTTTACTTACCTCTTGCATACATGCTAGCATCTCTTAAATATAATTCATATGGTTCCTGTTCATTACCATTCAATTCACGTACAAAACTCAATAAACCTTCTTGCCGCAAACCGTATTCTAAATTCTTACCCACTGTTAAAGAAAACAAATCAGAACGATCAACCAGTAAAGCAACATGTTTCCAATTAAATTGACGAAATACACTGGCAAAGACTAATTTTAAACGACACTGGCAATACGACATGCGTGTTAATGTAGGATATTTTGTTTTATCCTTAAACATACCCTGAAATTAATGAAAAAAAAAATAAATCATAGCAAAACATTATGGTTTATATTGAGTTGTAATAAACTTTATTTGCTTATAAAATAAATTTATGATTATTTTCTTTTTTTTTAAATCACTTCCTTTTTATAATTTTGTGTATATATTCGTATGTATGAAGTTTCTTCAAAAAGCATTTGAATATTTAAAGCTCTTGGGACTTTCTTTTTATAATATATACATACATATGAACTTACAGTAGTATGTTAGAGTATTAATTTGCATATAAAAAATAGTCCATTGATAATATTATTTGATATTTTAATGACTTTTAGTATCAAATTTTGAGTGCCATAAATTCTATTGAACATAGTAAAACTACAAATTTTACATGTTTATTTTTTTTTTAATTAATAGTTTTTTTTTTTTGATTCTGTATTCATATAAAAAATAGCATACGTTTATTAAGGGATTATTTGTCATTATTTGCCTTTATAAACCCAAAATATTAGTAATAAATACTAATATGTGCAGCATTGTTGGAAATTATTAAATAAATTTAAATTTTACCAATATTTGCCCAGTAGATCAATGCGTAGTATGAAAGTCTTTTGGACCTAAGGTTATGCTTTCGATTCCCGCTTGAGTACTTTAAATATAAAGAAATTGTGTTCCCATGCATGTTTATGCATGCTATTCGTATATGTACATATCTACACGTGTACATACATACATATGTAGGTGTAATAAATGTACATTTGCATTAAACCATAACAAATTTGTTTTTTGTGTGTGTATGTGTGTGGTCGTTGTCCTTGTGGTCGTAGTAAAGTTATTCAATGTCAATGTCAAAAGTCTTAAACCAAGTAATAGCACGTACTCGCTTATCTGATAAATATGTATATGTATACAAACTCATAAGGATATCTTATATTAACACACATGTACAGAGGAACATTAATACATATACAAAAATATTGTTATAGTGTTTGTCCACACATATGTACACATATAGACACACATATGGCTTGATTGATATGGCTGAAGGTGTAACGAAGCATAATTATTTGAAAATAACAAACTCCCAATACAAGTTATTCATTCATTGATTACAAACTCATATTGAGAGTGTCAATGTTGCTCTTTTTTTATTAAATATTGTTGCTGTGGTTGTGTAAGTGCACATACATATTTTAAGAGTATGTATTACGTACTCATACAACATAAACAATCTATTAATTTAGCTTCTCAAAAGGTAAGTGAGCGATTGCTATTTTGATTTAAATGTAACACTTTTTCTTAACAATTATAGAAAAGTTTACTCGTAATAGATAGTTATTGTAGAATTAAAACTAAAATTATTTTACAGTTGTTCTTTACTAAGAGTACTTCAGGGGTCCTATTCTGTAAATCTCTTAAGCTAAAATGCTAAAATTTTGTGTTTTTAAGACAAGTTGGGCGTTAGTATATATAACATTAAACAGTTTAAAGATGATAGGCATACAGCTTTTAATTTACAATACGCGTCTAAGAATTGTATTCGTTACCAAAGAGTCCTAAATCAAGTTTATAAATTTTTTGCGATAGAGTTTTAGCTTAGGAGAGTTACAGAATAAGGCGTCAGTTCCGTAGTTTTAAATATAATCTAATTATAATAGTAACTGTTATATAGATAATACATGACTACTGTTGAGATTTGAATAAGCTGCTACTCGTAATTATTTCTTTTTAACAACCATTGAAAGTAAATAATTTCATAAGGTTTAACAAATATGGATGACGGAGACTTCGTGCATAAGTTAAGCATAATCATTTACATACATACACAACTGGCCTTTACAACCCTGTGTCAGGATTACGGCCTAGCTTCTCGCAGCACTCATGTTGTGTGTGTTAATTTTTATCCGTGAGTACCGGGACCTACAGTTTTTAATGTCGACTCCGAACGACAGACTTGAGAAGCTTGTTCATGGCAATGAGTTACTCTCAGAGCTTTTGCCAGAAGACTGCTGAGAGGTAGTCGCCGAAAGAAATATTTTTTTTATATTTCTTTTTTTTTTCAAGATGTCGGAGCTGGGTGTTGAACCCAGGTTTAATTAAAAAATATATTAACGAAATAAAAAGTAGAGGAGCATGTTAAATACTTACTTTAGGAACTCTACATATACTAGAACGTAGAACAGATTTAGTTCTGGTCTTACTATGGTATTTTAATGCGAAACCAATCTTACTGGCATTGTAAATTGAATTTCCAGTTCATTCAACAAAAACTTGTTTGTCACATGCCTCTCAGCTGTATTCATGAACTAAAATAACACGAACTAAAAAACCTAAAGAGCTAACGAACTCAAAGAACAAACTACTTACTTAGTTCATTAAAGTGAGCTGTACTATTAAGGGCGACCAATCAAAAGAACTAATGAAACCAACTTTACTATGCAGATATTTAGATAAAAAGAAGTTTAAGTGAAATATGATTTAAAAGAATTGATTTAACAGGAATCAAAACTAAATTTATTACATGGTATAAGCGAATCGTTACAATACATGACAACTCAATATGAACTCATTTTAAAGTGTATACAATAATTACAAAAGCAAAATACTAAAAATGTTAAAAATTGTTTTAAGTCGTTAAAGTACAATTGATTTTTTCAAAAAATATGTTGATAATATCTTAGCAATCAGACGTCTCTACTACCAGCAATATATGCATCCATATGTATGTTTTTAAAATTTTAATGGTTTGAATAAAAGCACTAAAAAATTTTCTTATAATAGTGGACATACATCTACTGGTTAGTGTGTTCGCTTACTAGTCAAGAGCTTCGGGTTCAAAGCCCAGATCTGACATCTTGCAAAAAAAAAAAAAATATAAAAAATATTTCTTTCTCAGCAAGTCTGTCTGACGTCTTTTGTTTGAAGTCGACTTTAAGCTGTAGGTCCCGGCACCCATGGATAATAATTGAAACACACAGCATAGGTACTGCGATAATATAGGCTGTAACCCTGAAACGTGGACATATGCAGAGAATATTGTTATCCTCATATTTTCATTTTAATGTATTTTTTCCATTCATACATCCATATAAATAATATTAAATTTGTACGTGTATAAAAGTTTAGTACATGCGAATGTGCATATCTTTTAAAAACCCATATACATACATACGTAGTTATGTATGTAAATTTGTTTCCCTATTAAGTAGTATTCATATTAAATGTTTGTTTTTATTTAACAGGCAATTGACCCTATAACATAATGGCATATTTGGTAAAAACAAAAATAATGATGAATTAGTCTAAAACTTTTTAAAACAATAACACATACTCGTATGTACTTACTTATTCGTTTGAAGAAGATATTGATATTTTATTTAAAATTGGTTACGGTTAAGACCAAATACTTACCGTACTTTCATTTTTCCATTTATGTATTCTACCCAAAATGCCAGATGTTACAGTCAATTCACCTTCTGAGGGTGGCTGGAAGAAAAACAATAACACACACATAAAAGAAAAGGTTTAATAAATTAGAGAAAATAATCTTTTAAAGTAGAAAACAGAATAAAATAAATTATTAAATATGTATTTATGTGTAACTGTTCTAGAACAATGTTTAAACTTGTTATATCTTTGCATGTACGATTCTTTAAAATAAGAGTATTTTTTATAATATACGTTTATCGGTTTCTAATATAAAAAATCTTCACTTGTTTGTTTTTATTTTAATTAAAAATGCGGGCAGATTTAAGGGAGCTTTAATTCGTTGTACTGCTCTTTACAAATTAGTTCAGAAAGAAGCATTTCAACTTGCTAAAAAAGATCGAATTTTTTAAGTTTTTTTTTTTTTTGGCTTTTGAAGGTGAAGTTATTTTGATTTTGATTTTAAGACAACTGTGGACCTTTGATTGAAGCTTACTAATATCATTTCTGATATAAATCCGAAAAAAACAAAGGTCCTACTTTAAAAATTCGAACCGCAAGGAAATCGGTTGATGTTGATTGATTATTCAATGGCCAGTTTTATACCTTCAACACTGAATAATCCAACAGCAATTAACCCTAAGAGTAGTTGCCGTTGTCTAGTAGTTTGTGTGTGGGCTTACTAAGACTATAGCGCCGGGTTCAAACCTCAGGTCAAACATCTTGAAAAAAAGAAATATGAAAAAATTATTTCTTTCGGCGACTACCTCTCAGCAGTCTTCTGGCAAAAGCTCTGAGAGTAATTGATTGCCATAAAATGCTCAAATCTGTCGTTCGGAGTCGAAGTTAAACTGTAGGTCCCGGTACTCATGGACAAAAATTAACACACAGAACATGAGTGCTGCTTGAAGCTAGGCCGTAACCCTGACACAGGGTTGTAATGGCCAATTATGTATGTATGTATGTATGTATGTATGTATGTATGTAATCAACCCTTAGAAGCCCACACAGTGAAGTTTAAATTAGGGAGGAGTAAAGGGTCATAATGATATTGGAGATGATGTTGTTGTTCTCCTTGATCCCGACCCCGGCATAATTCTTAGTAACTGCTCCTCAACTGCCTTTCTCGCATAGGAGATCCTGCCAGAGAGCTATTGTTCTCCGCCAACTTAGCCAGTTAAGTCCTTGCAGTGTATGCCTCTAAACCACGACAAGGTGGTTATCCCACGTATGACCCAGCAAAGCCCTAGAAGCCATTTGCCCTATGTGGTATTCTGTAAATAACCCTTTCCTATTTACTTTATGATTAAATGAAGAATAAATATTTAAACACTATAAGTAGAAACTCTCTTTTGTATATAATGAAAATCTTAAAATTTAGAGAGTTTAGACAATATTTATTAAAAAAAATACTCGATTTTATACTTCTATTTGAATTTGAATAAATGGCTGAACTGATTTTTTTTTTTACTTTTTAATAGTAAATAGTATATCTGTATATCTGAAAGGTTATATAAATTTGTAAAATTTTCAAACTTTGGCGCTATCCGACCATACATTAATAGCCTCTGAATTTTGTCCAAATAACTTTATAATCAATACAAACCATCAGTCGAAATCGGCTGAAAAGGAAATATTAAAGCTAATGTTTTGAAATTTGGTGCAAATAGTTTCAAGGCCATTACACATCATCAGTCAACGATAATATTAATTGTCTCTACCTTGAGGTTGTTGTCTGTATCGTATGACTCATGTTCATACGAGTATGTTCATGCGATGTACTTATTATATATTTTAATTGTGGCTAAAATTTCTGTAGAAATTCAAATTCATTTAAAAACAAAATCACTCTTTTTTATGTTCTTTCGTTAAATTTATTTCATTAATCTATTCTATTCACGTGCTACAAATGTTGTAAATAAGATTTAATCAACTTCAAGCATGCAAAGTAAATAAGAGACATAATTATACCCCCTCCTTAAGATAATTAATTTTAAATTAAATTTAATCAACAATATAATACCCATGTAATTACTTCATTGCCACCTAAAGGTCTTTAAAAAAAAGAAAAAAAAACTGCAAAATAAAGGAAAAACAACCGAGCACTTACATACCTGATCTCCCATACCCGTTATAATGGGCGAATTCCAATAGGCAGCTAAACGTGCTACAGGTTCCAAAGCAAAGGCACACGCTGGTCCTATAAAAGCAATAACATCATCTTTAAAATGCATATCAGCAGCTAAACCCGGAGCTTTGGCACCCGAACATGAGGGATAACTAAAGAAATTAGAGAAGAAGAGAAATAAAAAAAACACAAAATGAAACAGAAATTAGAATATTTCTTGAAATAGTAAAGAACACATTAAATTCATATAATCTATAGCGCGCTGCTTTTTGATTTCTTTGTTTTTTTTTTTTCTTTTATTGTTCTATTTTCATTCATTTGTATATCTTAACCTTAAAATAAAAAACAAATGGATTGGGTGGTAGAGCGTTATTAGAGTGTATATTTCATTTAATACTTAAAAAAGAGCATTAATTAAATACAAACCATTAATTTTGTAAACCTTTTAAAGTTATTTCAAGAAGCATTACAGTTTATAGTGGATGAACTTTTAGTGCGGCATGAAATAAGAGAGCCAAAGTATGGAACTATAAAAAGGTTAGAATTTATTGTATTTTAAAGTGAAAACAACAAGTTCTTGTATTTTACTTTTAATAGAGCGCACAATGTGACATAAAGTCAATAAGTTTATATAGATTAATGTATTCCAAGATAGCAAGTGGATACAGACATGGATAATGAAATAGCATTACAGTGAAATAAATTTTGAAAAACAAAACCAAGATTTGAAATTAAGTTTTATCACAGAATGTTTTAGTCAGGATTTCTATATTTTCTACTTCAAATTACTACAATAGTTTAACCTCCTTATTCAGAGTAATATTTTTAGTTTAAAAATGGAAAAAATAAACTCTCTTAGGCCCAGTTTTAAATTCTTATTTAAATAACATTTAACTTTAAATGAAACTTTGAGTTTTTCAGTGCAAAGTTAAATGAAACTTGAATTCCATTAATATGATCAATTTTCTCAATTTAAGTTTCATATAAGTCACGTTGCACTTATCACAAGGTGCCTTTGAGATTACACAAGTAGAACAGTAACAAAAACAACATTGTTTTTGTTATTGATAAAGGATAAAGAGTGTGAAAAAAAATATCTTTGACAAAAATCGACATCTCTCTTCACAAATTGTCTAAAAAAAATAGTTTAGCTGGTATGTCAAATGCATCTTAAAATATATTGGATAGTAAAATTTAAACAAGTCCAAAGTTCAGTTTCACTAGTGTTTTACATAATTCTCAATGTTAATTTTCCTAAATGTACATATTTTTAAATTATGTAATAATTAATTATTCAATTTAATAATTCAAATTTTTTAATTTAAAAATGTTTGACTGCACTTTTCTATCCTTAATAAAGGGTTTAAAATTTATTAAAATCAAATTAACATAAAAAACATTCAGGTATCAATTGTTAACCAAATCGGCGGAGTCGTTTCTGTTTATTAGCTTTTTTTAAATTCCCATCATTTAAATAAATTTTTTTAATTAAAATTCTACTTTTGCGATTTTCTTTATGTTCAGTAAAGCCAAAAAGAGAATTTCCTTTGTAAACTAATTTTTTACTTCTCGCTGTAAGATGTTTTACCATTTTTTATTCGAAATTAACAAATTAATGCATACATATATACATACATACGAGTACTGCTTAAGGCATAAAACTGTTATAAAACGGTTATAAAAATATTGAAATGTTTCTTTAGTCTGGGACTAAGACTTGAAATATCAAATAAATTCACCATTAAATATAATGCAATAAAAATTGAAAACTTTTATACAAATGAGAAAAAAAATTTTAAATAAAGAAAATTGTACAGTAGGTAGAGTAGTTCAAAAAAAGTATTGTGCTAGTCAATCCCTAGGTCTAGAGATAATGTTAAAACAAATCCAAACATATGTATTATTCTTTTTATTAACTTTTTTTTCAACCGCCGTCATCGTATTTTTTCAATATGGTGTAAATTGTGTGTCAGTTGGTGTACGTTGTTCTGCAGTAGTTTTTCACTACCACTTCAAATTTTAGAAACCCGGTTCGTTTCCACCTTAATGCTAAATTCTTTTTTAACGAAAATAAAGTCGTTTTATTTTTATGAGAACTTTGTATTGAAACGCAGCCCGTACATAGCCATGAAAATCGGTATCGGCAAAAAATGGCGATACATAATACATACTAAAGGTCTGCACGGGTATGTTTGAAACGATCTTCAAGAATAGAGACAAGGGAGTATGGAGACATGAGAGACATGAAACATAAGAGTTAGAATCAGTGTTGTCACCAACAGCTCTATGAGTTACACATAACCGAGACCGAAATTACACATTTTAAACAGAATTACACACAAAATTTTGTTTTAATATATACACATTCATTTACATATGTACAAACCTACATATTTGAACATTAAAACTTCATTATTATATAAATAGATACATACATAATTGACCATTATAATCCTTTACTTTGACTAACTCATTACAAGTATATCGTCGATGGAATTAAGGAACGCTGTAACTGACCAAACCTTAAATGTTCACCAGAGCCAAGAAACCTGTATGAAAGTAGAACAAAGACACTGGTATTTTCCATAACGCAGACGGCGTAAGTGAATTTATTTTCACCGTAGAAATCTGGGACCGGGACCAATTGACGCTTATTTTTTTCGGATAAAAACGATGCAGAAAACGCATTTTCGATTTTTTGTCAGTTACAGCGTTCTTTAATTCCAATGACGATATGTACATATAGAAAAATGAAAAAATATAATTGTGATATAAGTTTTCCACAGAAGTGTCAGTGAAATGATGTTGATTTTTGTCATAAATTTGTACAGAACACTAAGAACTGTAATGAGACTACCGTAGCTTTAGTCGAAAACATGCTGAGTGTGGACATCTTTTTCTCCTTTGATTATAAAAAAAAAGAAAACAATAAAATCTAATTAAAGCTGTTCTGACAAAACATAATTAAACTATTAATTAAATGAATGATTTTTTTTTTCTATAACGAATTAGTATTTCACAGAAAAACTTTTATAATTCTTAATTGCAATATACATATTTACATATGCATGTTTTGACATATAAATAGCAACAAAGGAGATCAGTATATTTTAACATAGAAAACGAAAAATGTAACGAAAAGTTACGAATACATATATTGTTTTCCTTTTTTTTAGAAAAGATCTACAGTAAATGCATCTACATATTTATGTTTAAACGAGAAGGTTATATGTTTTTGGTTTTATTTTGAAAATTAGTGCTGAAAAAAGAAATAAATAAAATTCAATGTTAAACAAATTTGGTGTCAAATTTTAGCAATTAAAGAAAGCGTTAGAAGTAAAATTACACACAAATTACACATGAAGCTAATTACACACAGGCTACACACATAATCAAAAATTACACACAATATGTGTAATTACACACAAAGTGGCAACACTGGTTAGAATGGAATGAATAGAGTGAATAGAATGTCTTGTTTGTAATATGATTGAAAAGAATTTCTTGTACTGGTATTATAAGTACTAAAGAACTGAATAATAAAAGTAATGAACTGAATAATTTTTTATGTTATTTTTCTTTATTTTTTTTATTTTTGGCTTAATTTCTAAAAATACATAGATACTTATTTACAAAAACTTAAAAAAAAATATAAATAAACTACATATTCAAAAAGTAATTGTTTTTTTTTTTTGCCTTTAAATGCTTTAATATACACAGACTATTCTTCTTGCTAGATTTCAATTTGTTTGTTTTCATTCGCTTGTTTGTATTACAAACTATCGCATTTACTTCAATACATGCTTTCATTCACAAAGGAAATTCAAGACATTCAAGACATTCCAAGACATTCGAATGTCTCCATAATAATTTAGAATTATGAGAGTAAATCATAGGTCGGCAAAATTGATTTGCAATTGTGTTAGTGAGCATGAAAGAGAACTGCACTGAACAAAAATATGTGTGAATTCATATATATGTATGTTATTAATTTACATAGCACTAGGCGTGAACTAGGAACTTTCTTTTACGTCTGAAGGAAACATATCGGGTATATCTAATTCGGGTACGTGAAAATCGGTAGTTCTAACCGTTTGCTGAAGGAAGATCTTAAAAAAAATTATAATATCTTGTTTTTTAGTTTACAAGTCACATTTATTATAATAATTTAAGAAATTTTGTGTGATTTTATTAAAAAGAAAAAATGCACTCAAATATCTTGAATTAATAATAATAATCTAATATATTTAGAGTTTCATAAATTTTTTTCCAATTTATCTAAAAAATAATTTTATTTTCATAAAAAAAATTAAAACATCCGATACATATGTGCACTCGTCAGCAGTTCATTGACGACTAAAACATAAAACAACATTTGTCTCGTAACATGATACATTTCTTTAAGTGTTTTTGCAAAAAAACTAATGCAAAGAGAGGACAAAATGAAAGAGCGTAAGAATACATGTGAACAGCGTTGCCACTATTGGTAGAATTCTACCAAAACTGGTAGAAAATTTTTCGTTTGGTAGAATGGTAGGCTGAAAATGATTTTGGTAGATTTTAGCAGAAGCTAAAAAAATCTTAATAAGAAATTGCAGTCGGAAAGTTCAAGATTGGCGTATTTATACTTAAGCATAAAATCTAACTTTTTGCTCATATTAAGCAATTTTATCAAAACTATTTCATACACAACACTGAAACTGATTTTAAAAATAGTTGATTGATGTTTCAAAAATTTTTATCGGTACAAAAGCCGAAATGTATATTACTAAAAATCTTAACCCGGAAGAAGTTTTTGATGTTAAACATGAGATTTTGCAATTTTACATTGAATTAACAAACCAAACCAATGCTAGATTTGATTTTAATCGAGAATATATTAAGTTATTACAAATAATTGCTCCTGAGAAAGTATTGTCAAAAGAAGGCTTGCCTATATTGTCCCTTGTTTCAAAATTTTCTAATCTTATAGACTGTGATCCTGATATTATTATCACACAGTAGTATATGTTACGATTAACAGAAACAAATCTTTCAACGGAATTGAACATTAAATTATTTTGAGCTAAAGTTAATTCAATTAGATATGCTATGAATGAGAAAAGTTTTGGTGAATTAACCAACTTTATTTTTAATTTACTTTCTCGTCTGCATAGTTCGTCAGCAGCTGAACGCAAATTTTCAACAGTTTCCTTAATCAAAACCAAATTTAGAAACAAACTCTAAATAAATACATTTAATAACGAAATGCTCTGTAAGGAGCTTGTAAAAAATTATGATGCTTACTATGTGTGGTCAGCAAAAAGAGATTTTTGTAAGAAGCAATACAAATTGTTTGAATTAACCCATTTATTGAAATGGACATGGCATTGATTTTTCAAGATATGTACATTTTTAAAATTAGCACATATTTATTATTATTAGCATTTACCTTTTTAGTGAATATTTATGTAAATAAATAAAAATTTTGAAATACATAACTGGCCATTACAACCCTGTGTCAGGGTTACCGTCTAGCTTCTCGCAGCACTCATGTTGTGTGTGTTAATTTTTATCCATGAGTACCGGAACCTACAGTTTAAAGTCGACTCCGAACGACAGATTTGAGAAGCTTTTTCATGACAAGCAATTACTGCCAGAGCTTCTGCCAGAAGACTGCTGAGAGGTAGTCGCCAAAAGAAATAATTTTTTCATATTTCTTTTTTCAAGATGTCAGAGCTGAGATTTGAACCCGGCACTATCGTCTTAGTAAGCCAACACACTAACCACTAGACTACGGCGACCACAAATTTTGATATAACCTTTTAAATTTTTATACCTACATATGCGATTAGATTATTTTTAAAAAATCAAATTGTTTTCCTTTAATTTCTTGTACTTACTTATTTATGTAATTTCGATTTTATTGTTTAGAAATAGAATTGTTTTTGTTATATGTGTATTCTTTGTTATATGTATTTTCGAAGAACTGAATTCTTTTCGTTACATTTTTTATTTTTGGTTATTTATATGTACACGTAAAGATGTTAATAAAAATTGTTTTTCATCTCAACAATGTGTTCTTAAATGGTTTTTTAATTAAAAATGACTTTTGGTAGATTTTGATCAATTTTGGTAGATTTTGAAAGAAATTTTGGTAGAATTAAAATTTTTTCAGTGGTAACACTGCATGTGAACTCTCCCGGCTGAATTCAGCTATGAAATGCCGACCTATGGAGTAAATATAGATTTATTCTATTCTACTCTATTCGTTTATTGAGGCTGTTCGTTTCGTTTCGTTTCGTTGGCTGCAAAACGAATAGAATGAATATTTGTCAGATTAGGGGATTTATCCCCAAATTGGGGATTTTTTTTCTGAAATGGGGATAAAAAAATTCATTTGGGGATGGGGATTTTTTTGGGGATGATCGACAAGTTTATGGCGATTTTTAAAATTTGTTCGCTTGCTTAATTATATATTATAAACTCGTTGAAAGAATTTCAATAGAATTTCAAGTTTCAAATATTGCTTATAAACTTGTTTAAAACTCATACTTTCATATGAAATTTTTGCAACGTGTGCTCTTGGTATGATTTATATATATAATAACATCCCTATATCATTTTGTTTCCGCCACCTTCTTTAATGGTTTTTATTGCGGAGGAATTCAGTATTAGAGGGTCTTTTTACAGCTAAATTACTTCTTTCGTAGATAAACAAGCTAATTTTAGTTTCATCGTCGTCGAGATTTTAAGCTGATCTGCACAATCTCCAATTTTAAAATCTACATATCAAATAAAAGACATCGTCGTAAGAATCAAGGAACGCTGTAACTGACAAAAAATCGAAAATAACTTTTTGGCATCATTTTTATCAGAAAAATATACGCGTGGATTGGTCCCGGTCCCAGTTTTGTCAGTTACAGTGTTCTTTAATTCCATCGACGATATATACATACATGCAAAATTATTGATGCACTTGTGTGGGGATTTTTGGGGATGAACTAATCAAGGTTTTGGGGATTTTTAGGGATATAAATTTCGAAATTGGGGATAAAAATTGAAAACTATCTGACAACCCTGATATTTGTTTCGATGCTTGAATTTACTCTCAATTAGAGTACACTTCTCGAATCATTCTAAACCATAGGTCGGCAAAATTGATTTGTAATTGTGTTAGTGAGCATGGAAGAGAACTGCACTGAACAAAAAAATGTGTGAATTCATATATATGTATGTTATTAATTTACATATCACTAGGCGTGAACTAGGAACTTTCTTTTACGTCTGAAGGAAACATATCGGGTATATCTAATTCGGGTACGTGAAATTCGGTAGTTCTAACCGTTTGCTAAAGGAAGATCTTAAAAAAATATTATAATATCTTGTTTTTTAGTTTACAAGTCACATTTATTATAATAATTTAAGAAATTTTGTGTGATTTTATTAAAAAGAAAAAAAAATGCACTCAAATATCTTGAATTAATAATAATAATCTAATATATTTAGAGTTTCATAAATTTTTTTCCAATTTATCTAAAAATAATTTTATTTTCATAAAAAAAAATTAAAACATCCGATACATATGTGCACTCGTCAGCAGTTCATTGACGACTAAAACATAAAACAACATTTGTCTCGTAACATGATACATTTCTTTAAGTGTTTTTGCAAAAAAACTAATGCAAACAGAGGACAAAATGAAAGAGCGTAAGAATACATGTGAACTCTCCCGGCTGAATTCAGCTATGAAATGCCGACCTATGTTCTAAACCGGCAGAAAAGCAAAACATTCATGCAGACCTTTAATACATACATACATACTCGTAATTGGCCATTACAACACTGTTCCAGTGTTACGGCCTAGTTTCTCGCAGTACCCGTGTCGTGTGTGTCAATTTTTATCCATGCGTACCGGGACCTACCAAACGACAGATGTGAGAAGCTTTTCATGGCAATTAGTTACTTTCAGAGCTTTTGCCAGAAGACTGCTAAGAGGTAGTCGCCGAAAGAAATATTTTTTCTATATTACTTTTTTTTCTAGCGTTCATCCAATCATAGCTTCATGTTTTTGTTTTATTAATTTTTAGTTTTGAAACCGAAAAATTATATAACCCTATGCCATGAGTTTGTATCTACTTTATCTGTTAAACAGTCTCTACTTTTATGTCTGACTTACCTGGCTTGTACTTTTCGTAGTGTAATATTATGTGGACTTAAAAATTCCTTATTAATAACATCCAAAGCTAAATCCACAGCCGGACCACAACGTTCCAAGTCAAAAGGTGAATCTAAAAAAGTAATATAAAAAAGAAACTCTTAGTAATTGATAAGTACTTATAAGAATATAAAGAAATATAAAACTACAAAGAAAGTAAAACCAAGCAAACATACACACATACATATGTAAGTATATATGATTTGTTTACATTTTAACACTCTTGTTGTAACTCTCTCTCTCTAACCATATGTCATATAGTCTTTAGCATTTTATTTAAATGTTTATCAATTTTGTATCATATTGCAGTGGACACTCACTTAAGCCCACAAACATACATACATTTAAACAATTCAATATTAAGAAATTTGTATGTACGAGTAGTATAACAATAGTAACAACCATTGTCACATTAAATTAATGCAATTACTTACCTAAATGGGATGCCATTAGAACACCAACATTATAAACACGATTACCCATTATGTCATATTCGATTATTTCACGTTTTTTACGTTGTTTATTTTTATAAAATGGTTCATACCAATTATATGGTTGCTGTTGTTGCTCTTGTTGCTGTTGCTGTAAACTATCATTAAATGTTTGAAAATAACCGATTGCTAAAGCTTGTAGATCATGGGCCAAATTTCTTATATTCATAACAGATTCAATATTATTATTGTTGTCGTTGTTGTTGTTGTTCATATTGATATTTTCATCACTATCAATACTTTCATCCCAATAATTATTTTTCATTAATATTATCCTTTTTGTTTCATAAACAATAGCCAATGTGGTTAAAATGATTAAGAAGCAACAACCACAAATAAAAACCAGACTGTACTGCATTGTATTGTCTTTTATTGTTATTCTTTTCTTATGAACATGGAATATCCTTTAAAATTTTTGTGAATTATTTTTGTTGTATTCTTTTTTAATTTAGAAAAAATATTTTTTTAATTTTCACAATAATGCATTAAAACTTTTATTCTGGTATGTGATGGAAAACGATTTCGATCGGAATTAAAATCGACTGAAATTTCCAATTGCAATAATGTTAAAATACATATAAAAAGATTTTAAATTCTCTTCATACTCATTAACTTAATGACCTTGATCCTAATTCCTTGATTATCGAAATTTTAAAATATTTAAAAAATTTTGATTAACAAAAAATTTATTGCAAAGATCTGAATTTTTTATAGAATTGAACTTTGATCTAATTAAAGCGTTTCAGACGAAACAAAATTAATTTAAAAATATGATACCTCGTCCTGGGGCTCGAACTTGAGTCACCAGTATATCATATAAAACAGATAAGCTTTATATGACTTTGAAAATACAGACCATTTCAATTTCGAACAAAATAATTTTTCATCACATACCGGATTATTTATTTTTAAATACTATAGCGCTAATTACTCTTTATTGCAAACGCCCTTGAAAGCCTTGCAAACAAGTATTCGTAGCATTTCTACCTATGTACATTCTACTTCCAAATACGTTTACAACCAAGAGTGCGTGATTACCGCTAATCTAATATATAAAATTCTCCTGTCTCGGTGTTTGTTGCCAAACTCCTCCGAAATGGCTCGACCGATTTTCATGAAATTTTGTGTGCATATAGGGTAGGTCTGAGAATCGGTCAACATCTATTTTTCATACCTCTAAATGTTAGGGTGACCCGCCCCAAGGGAAAATTTATGCCTCACCTAAATAACGTACTGATTTCGATGAAATTTTAAACTAAATACATCAGCGTACCGTAGAGCATATACGGTTTACGTTTTTTTTTTAATTACTCAGAGTGGGCGGTATAAGGACTATTTCTCCCTATCCCCAACTATCAAACTGAATTTGATAAAATTTTGTTGGCGTCTTAACACAATTTTAGATTAACAAAAGTCAATTTTCACATCTATTTTTCATCACCAAAATGTTGAGGTACCCGCTCCAAGGGGAAATTTGTGGCTCACCTAAATAACGTACCGACGTCGATGAAATTTTAAACTAGATAGTATGTATGTAAATCTGCGTACGGTAGAACATATATAGTTTAGGTTTTTTTTAAGAAGTACTCAGAAGGGGTATTTCTCCCTATCCCCAACTATCAAACTGAAATACCCAAAATGGCGGATAATCATTTATTAAAATTATTAGTAACGCAGGCATTAATTGCTCATATCAATGTTAAGTTTTGCAGTTCGGTGAAGAGTATTAAATTTATGTATATGTTTCCTAGAGCAAATTTATATGGCAAAACAACGTTTGGCGAGTAAACTAGTATGTTTATAAAATTCCACTGTTTTTTAAAAATTTTAAAATTTTATTTATTCTGATTGTATATGAAGTGTGTACAGTTTTGCAAACATTAAAACCCACTTTTAGATTTCTTTTTTCTTATTAACCACCTTTACAAAACGCAGAAATATTTAATATGCCATCATATTATTCGTTTTAAATACCAAAATTATTAAGATTATCGCCCATGTTTTGACAAACGATACATTTTCAAAACGTATTCTTTTTCTGAAAATGCAAAACGCGTTTGAAAATGTTCTGACAAACGCGCGATTTGCCTTTTTTAATTTTACCATACATACGTTTATAATTGGCCATTACAACCCTGTGTCAGGGTTACGGCCTAGCTTCTCGCAGCACTCATGTTGTGTGTGTTTATTTTTATCCACGAGTACCGGGACTTACAGTTTAAAGTCGCCTCCGAACGACAGATTTGAGAAGCTTTATCATGGCAATCTATTACTCCCAGAGATTTTGCCAGAAGACTGCTGAGAGGTAGTCGCCGTCACAAATAATTTTTTCATACGTCTTTTTTTCAAGATGTCAGAGCTGAGATTTGACCCGAAGCTATTGTAAGCCAACACACTAACCGCTAGACTACGGTGACTACACTCTTCTCCTGAGTGCTGGCTCTTATAACAAGAAATTTTTGAATTTAAAATAAAAATTTAGGGCTTTGACTTGTGTATAGCAAAATTTGCTTAAGTTGTGTTTAAAATAGTTGATTTAAAAAAAAAAAATTTAATTTTAATTCATTTCGCTCTTTTTTAATTGGATTACTTTTATTTGTTAATTCTTTTAATTAAATCAATCAAGTGTGAAGTTTTATACTTTTTTAATCACAGTTTTACTGAGTAGCCCAATTAAAATAAAAAACAGAAACGTATGAGTATCATTATTTTTAAGGAAAAATAATACGTATACGTCCCCAATCAAGCATGATTAAATTAATTTCGTTAAATTTTAATTTTATTGTAATTTTTAATTTTATTTTATATAAGTATATACATACATATGTATATGTATATATATTTCTTTTTTAATCACATTTAATTTTTTTTACAAAGTATTATTTTATTTTTTTCAATTTTGTTCTTTAATTTAAGCAAAATAAATTAATTAAATTTAAAAGGCAGTTCATTAATGTGCTATTCATTTTATTTAATCCGTATATTTTTCATTAAATATTTGATCATATTATTCCAGCTTTTGTTTTTCTGTTTTATTTATTTTTTTTTTTTTAATTTTTAATAAGAATTAAAGTAAATATTTACACTCCATTTAATATTTAAAACACTTTTTGCCTTCTTTAAAATTCATTCATAATATTTTCAAAGCTTAAAAAAATGAATGTTACAAATAACACCCACGTGCCCATTCATACAATTTTTGTTTAAAAAATATTTATTTAAATATTCAAATACACACACACAAAGACACTTTTTTTAAATATCCTTTATTAATTTGATATAAATATTTTAAAATCGTTCAGATCTCTGTTTGTATAACTTTGTTTTTTTTACAAAATTCTTAATCCAAAAAGCAGGTTGATATCAGTCGTGTTGTTGATTAACGAATGAAACTGTTGCATATCCTGCTAAGACTTTTATACAGAAATATTCCTCTAAGAGTCACACAGGATCCTTATGAGTGTATGAGTATTTGAACATGTGTATGTATTTTAAGATAACCCATCAACGTAATCGTTTGGCTGTGTTTGTTTAAGCATGTTGGCAATAATAATTATGCAAAATAGTAAAAATTCACATACACACACACTTATACATATCCCTAAAAAGAGCATATGTATTAATATATTCGTGTATCTTTTATTTCTTCTTTATCCATTCAAAAGGACACAACCAACAACAACTACACCACCAACGACAAGTATAAATGAAGTCTTCGTATTTTCTTAAGTGTGATACAATGATAACAATACGAAGCTCATACCACCAATATAACATGTCAACACATTAGTTAGTCTCACTTGTTGTTGTGTTTTGCTTTTTTATGTACGTCGTTTATGCTCTTTGGTGTTTATATGTTTATTTGAGTGTTTCTTTTACATTTTCAACTGTTGATTGTTATTATTGTCAGTTTTTGTTTCTTAGGTTTTTTTTACTGTTCATTTTACGTTATTTGATCACATTTTTTTTTTGTTTGTTTGTTTGTTTGTAAATATATCCGAACAACAGATTTGAAGTCGTGGTCGCGTGCCATCTGATTCTATTGCCCACAAATACCTTTTCAAAACATATACAGTTTATTATGCATGTGTATGTGCATACCTAAGTATGAGCGCATGATAAACATTAAGTTAAAACGGATGTTTAAAATTACCAGTGTATGAGTGAGAGCATTTGTAAATATGAGTTGCTACTAAAAGTAACTGGTTTCAGAGATTTTGGTGTTTTTCTATGGTTGTGTATGTGTATGTATTAGTGTAACTTCTTTGATGTTTTTGCTATGCTTCAGCTTGATTTGTTAATGATGTTTTGATGTTTTAATTAAAAATAATCTTCAACATTTTTCATGTGTTTGGCATGATATGCATGATTTTATTATTATTGCAATTTAAATTAGCATTAAAACACACAGTATAATTACACATACCAGCCCGATAATGATTTGCAGATTACTTTGAAATAAATAAATTTTTAATGGTTGGGCTTGTTACACATATTCGCCAAAATCTTTATTATATAAAAATATTTGTAAATATTGGTTTAACAGTTTATCTGGCGTGAAACAGTTCCCAAACCGCTTAACCGGTGTTATTTAAATATTTACTATTTTTCCTCTACTTGCAGAACCGACAATTCTTTACTTCTAGAAACTAGTATAAGTACTTTGTTGTATTTTTTTTTTTTTTTTTTGTTTTTGTGGTGATATCATTAAGGAAATAGTGAGTCTGAATTTTGAAAAAAAAAATATACAGTGTAGATAACAAAAATTAATTTAAAATACCTGAGAACGGATACTATTTTTGTGATAAGTATTGTCAAGTATAACAAGAATCTGAGTTTGAGTTTGAAATATTCGAAACTCCAAAGTCTTGAGCTACGGTTAAAAACTTGTCTTTACACTAATTTGGTAATAACTTAATCCAATACTAACCAATTTTAAACTAATGAAAACGGTTAGAAAGAATAGTAAGAGACCTTTCGAACGATATACATACATATGAGGGTAATCGATTTTTCGACATTTTGCAAAAATCGATTTTCATTTTTTTCGCAAATTACCAATTTATTTATTTTTTATTTATTCAATAGATTATAAAACAACAATATATTACAATATATATGAGGATAAAAATATTATCATAATCTATTATTGGCATAACTTAAAAGTTGTGAGCCAGATTGGCAATATAAAGCTATAATTGAGTTGTACCCACATATTATGTGCAAATTACCACTTTGTAATAAACCGGTTTCAGTTAACTTTTTATGAAATAACCAGATAATGGGTTACGGTTTATTTTTTTGTAAATATAACCGGCTAACCGGTTTTATTTGCAAAATATTGAAGCCCCAAATAAAAAATTAAAGGGTAAACAGAATATAAAATTAATTTTTTCTTGACATACTTCTTTCTTTAAAGTTGTCAGATTAATACAATAAATTTTCTTAATTTTTATCGCAACGTTTCAAATTCAGAGAAGTTTTCATGCAAAATTTTATATACAGATTTGTATGAGTCTAAAAAATATATTTTAAAAGAATTTAAATGAGATTTCATTTTTAAAAACCTGTGAGAAAATGAACAAGATTTTTGTTAAACTAAAATTTAAAATATGTACAATAGGGTGGGTCAATTTGTTCGGGACCGAAAAACATGACAAAGCGTATAGCAAGGTCGTAATCTACGAGAAATTCTAAGAACTTTTCCCAAAGAAACCATGGTTCTAAAATCAAAATCGAGCTTCCGGTTTTTTAAGAGAAAAAAAACAGAATTCTGTTTCATCCAAATAAGATGACAATTACAAGAACAGCAATGATGGTAAGAAAAGGAGAATATGATAAAAAAAAAACTGTTGTGTGACTTTACTTCGACTAACTCATACAAGTGTATGTACATACATGTGAAAGAATATAATTTCGGTATGCGATTTCCAAAAAAAGTGTGAGTTAAATAGTTGATGTTTGGTCTTGAATATGCACAGGACACAAAGAACTCTGATGAGACTACCGTAGCTGGAGTCGAAAACAATTGTTCAGTTTGGCTAGTGTACTATTCCTTCACGGACATCATTTCTTCTTTAATTACCAAAAATATTCATTGCCGTTAACTTTGATCTTAAATAAAGCGTTTCTGACGAAACAAAAATTAAATTTTTACATATATCCTATCGACAAATCCCATTTTGGTGTTTTCAGTTGGCGATATTTGTACTTTTACCCATTATAGGCAAAGTTTGAAACTCAGTAACATTCATTGTACTTCAGCCTAAATTTTCATTTTTTTTTCTTTTACATTCTTCGCAATCATACCTTGGTAAGCTCCTGTAGCCAGCAATGTTGTTAATTGTGACATTTTAAAATTGTATAATGTACTTACATATGCACTTACATATATTTAACTCAATGTTTTATTAAAAAGTTTCTATAAACCCTTACAGATAAGTAAATAAGCCTCTAAAAAATTGGCAGTTCGCCTCAGAAAATTATTAAAATTTGATGTTTTTTATTTAACTAAATAAAAGATGACTAAAAATGAAATATCAAATATAATTTGTATGCAAATAATCAACAAAGTATCTTCAAGTGTATTATTACTTTTTTATTTTATCAATCTTGTCACTGTGTTTTGATGTCCTTTTCTTATCAATACCTTGGAGATATTACATATTTCTTTTAAAGGATGGCCCAAAACTAACTACATACGTACATAAAATTTAGATATAAAAAAACTATTTTTTTTATTTTCAAATTTTATTTAGTCTTAATTTTAACATCACATAACCAAAACAAAATGGAAAAAATGCTTCGTAAACAAGGGAAATATCGTCGCAAGAATTAAGCAAGGTTGCAAATGAAAAGAAATTCACTTCCGCCGTCTGCGTTTTAAAAAAGACCAGTGTCTTCTTTCTACTTTCATACAGGGTTTTTGGCTCTGGTGAACATTAAATATTTTGTCAGTTACAGCGTTCTTTAATTCTTGCGACGATATATATAAAGACACAATAATTTTTGCAGACAAAAATTGTACTTCTTAAGCAAAACAAGGCATTATTTACGTTTAATCCCAGCCAATGATTTCGTGCCAGTAAATTGAAGTACATGAGATGCTGCTTTTTTGGCTTCTTGAATGGCGTATAAAACACGCCGAGGTTCAGTAAGAAACCATATCCAAAGCAACTGGGTGTAACGCCATAGTTTATCTTTTTCCTTCAAAAAATAAAGAGCAGATAAAATACTTGGCAAAACTTTCTTTGCGATTTTGTTTTATACATAAGCAATCTTAAATAAGAAAATTCTTATATACTTACCAATCTTTCCGATATGTTTTCCCTAAACTGTGTGCGCAATTGCCTTAGGAGTCTCTCAATGTGTTGCTGTTGATTTTGAGCATTAAAGATAGGTCTTGAATAATCATTTTTTTCAAACATGGGTGTATTAACCGAACTGTCATAAACTAATATTATTAAAATAGCTTCCAATCGTTTGCTGAAATATAAAAAAACAAATAAAATGATATATTTCTAGGTCTGAAATTTTTGAATAATGATATAACATTTTTGTGTATCGTCATATATAATCATAAAACAAATTACACAGAAGTAAAAGCTTTTCAAAAGGAAATATTTTTGCATAGAAAATCAATTCACATATTTGTCATAAGCCGTAATTTTTAATCACAGGAGTGCAATATTTTACACGAATATGTAATTTGATACTGTCAAAAAGTTGAGTTTGGATTTTATTTTTTTTGCAAGTTAGGACTTTTTCTAAGTCATATGACGATATATTGCACTTACATTTCGTTTAACCTAATCAAAGCAGCATTATACGGCTTACAGTTAAGTAGGCCGTGTAGAGCGTAATTTAATAAACGTTTAAACTTTTCATATTCAAACATACAAGACTTCACTGCATAAGAAACTTGCTGTTGCAAATGCTGACTTAATTGCTGAGAAATTAGGGTAATCAAATCATTACTTGATGAAGACACACGGTATTGTCTAGTAGCCTGATTCATATGTTGTATACGTTGTAGACATTGTTGAGTAGCTGTTATCAATGGTGGCGTATTATGGAAACATGATCGTATCTTTTTCAAATCCATTTGTATAATAATCCATATGAGTTCAGCGTTACAAAGAGCTTCAGACACAATTTTCGTTAAATATTTGTCTTTTTCATGTCGACTTAAAGCTCTTTCTAGCTTTTGTTTAGTATTCTCATAGAGTGTCAACTCCATTTTATGATGTGACTGAATTTTTATTTGATTTTGTAAATCAGCCAATAAGGTTTGTTGTGTAATTGTTTGATGAGAGTTAATTAAAGACATTTCCTGCGTCTCACGCTCCATAACATCAATACTTAAAACATGTGCCTGATTAACACTTAGAGAATCGATAGCACATTGTGTACCATGACATTTTGCCTTTTCGGTTATTAGAGCCAAACTGTAGTCTTCGATGCTAAAGAATATTTAGCGCTATTAGAACTTTATTTAAAATATAAATTCTCTAAACTTACGATTTTCTTAGTTTCTCTAACTTCTCGGCAATATCGCGATTTTCGGACAAGCTATTATCCAATTCAGTATCTTCTAATATTTTAAAGTTCTCTTTCACATACAGAGTAAAATATTGCTTGAAGGAATCACATTTCAAGCAATACTGTTCTAAGGATTGTTGGTGAAAGAACAGAGGTGGGGATTGCTGAAATATTATTAAAAATTTTTACCTCATTTCAAAATTTTTAAAAAATTTAATAACCTACTAAATTTGAATAAGACTCCACAACTTCATTGCATTTTTCACAATTTTTTCTTTCCAAGTCTTCCAACTGTTTTGCCTTGTCTTGACACAGTGTTACCAATTCTTTTTCCTTATTCGATAAAACATTAAAACGTTCTTCATGTCTGCTTAGTTGAGCATTTAAGGATTTTTTTGTTTCTCTAAAAGGAAAAACGATCTTTTTATTCTAAAGGATACATACGTTTTCATTTGTGTCTCCGATTTAAAAGAATGTTAATTGATTAAAAAAAGTCAAAATAGCCATATTATATACACACTTCATTTGTTGAACTAAATTCGTATGTTCATCCAATGAATTTTGTTCCACAACTAGTTGTTCCATTAAATTCTCTACATCCTCTTGGGTGTGTTTCATAAGACTCGGATATTCTTTTTTCAATTCATCAAGTTGTGATATTCTCTTATTGGCATCTAAATACTGCTGGCGTTTTTTCAACTCATCCACTTCCAGTACTTCAGTGTCCTCTAAAATATTATCTTCGGTAATATTATTGGCAAGGAAATCAAAAAATTTTTGAAAGCGTTCGTCATAAAAAATCCACTGATTTGATGTGTCAACTTTTAGGTTTTTAAAAATTCCATTATTCTGTATAAAATAAAGTTTTTCCATTCATATTTATAATTAATTTGTTTTAAAATACACCTTACATTGATACGATCAGACATATTTGCAATTTAAAAAAACAAAAGTGGAAAATTATCAATATTGTACAATTAGTTTACAAACAATGGCGGTTTTTTTGAAAACAACAAAAAAATTTTATTTAAAGGCGAATTTATTATAATTTCGTTTAGTGTTGTCAATTAGCGGACTTATCCCCAAAATGGGATTTTTTTTCTGAAATGGCGATAAAAAAATTCATTTGGGTTACAGATTTTATTTGGGATAATCCAAAAATTTTCGGCAATTTTTTAAATTTTTTTTCTTATTTATTTACATATATATTTTAGATTGCTTACAATCGGAGCACACAATGAAAGATTTTTATATGAAAGTATGAGTTTTTAGCCTATGTGGCTTTTATATTACATTCACATAGCAAGTTACATGCAAAGTTGACGAACTTTTAACTTTTCAAGCGTTGACAGCTGAATGAGTGAAAAAAAATTATATCACTAATATATTTAAAAAAACGTGTTTACGTTTTATGTAGAAAAAAGAAGACTGAAAAATATAAAAGAATTAGTTGTGGTTTTATAATTGGCTTGTGAGAAAAACATTTTATTTACAAAACATATAAAATTTTTGTGAAAAAATACATTTAAACTTAATAATAATACGCATATATATGTATATGTATACATATTTAAGTGGCGCCTGTAAAGTATGGTATGTAACTTGCCTTTTCAAAAGCATTAAATGTCTTAAAGTTTTAAACGTGCTCAGCGGTAAACGCTTGTTATGTATTTCCACCTTAAGTGATGGACTAATCAGGGTTTTGGGGATATTAATTTCGAAATCGCGAATAAAAATTGAAAACTATCTGGCAGCCATGATTTCGTTTTAAATTTCGCTTTAAACCAATTGGTCATATAAGTTGCCAGACAAACATAACTTGTTCAGTTTTTTAGTCTAAATTACGGCACATTTATCATACTGTGACTTTAAGATTATCTTAAAAGTATATTAGCTGGTTTCTCAAATGCGTCCAAATTTGTTTCACGTTAATTTTTATACCTGAGTTATAGTCAATTCTTGTTCTGTAAACAGTGGCAGCGCCAAACTTTATATGGCCTCCTTAGAGTTGTATTTTAAAGCATGAATAGAAATAAAACGTACAACGCTGTGTCTTCAACAACAATTTGTAGAGTAATGACAAATGAGTTTGCATTTTGACTGAAGTATAATTAATATTTCTGCAATTTATAAAAAAGGAATACTGAGGAAATAAGAGATTAAGACAAAATGGTAGGATTCAAAAACTGTAAAGCTAAAATATGAGTGGAGGTAAAAATAACCCTTTTTCTTTTAGGCTCGTCGTTATGATTCTCGTACTACTATTTTCTCTCCAGAGGGTCGACTTTATCAGGTAGAATATGCAATGGAGGCTATTTCACATGCCGGTACTTGTTTAGGTATCCTGGCTGAAGATGGTATTCTTTTGGCTGCTGAATGTCGTAATACCAACAAATTGCTAGACAGCAGCATCTTATCGGAAAAGATTTACAAATTGAATGAAAATATGGTTTGTTCCGTGGCTGGTATCACATCAGATGCTAACGTTTTAACAAATGAATTGCGTATCATTGCCCAACGCTATCAGTTCAGCTACGGTGAATCTATGCCCTGCGAACAATTAGTATCTTATTTGTGTGATATTAAGCAGGCCTATACTCAATATGGCGGTAAACGTCCCTTTGGTGTTTCTATTCTCTATATGGGCTGGGATAAACACTACGGTTATCAATTGTATCAATCTGATCCCAGTGGTAATTACGGTGGATGGAAGGCCACCTGTATTGGCAATAACTTTGGTGCCGCAATTTCAATGTTAAAGCAGGAATTGAATGAAAATGAAAAAATTACTTTGGCACAAGCCAAGGATTTGGCTGTTAAGGTCTTGAGTAAAACTTTAGATACTACAAAATTGACTTCAGAAAAGGTGGAGATGGCCACTTTGCAAAGAATAAATGATAAAACTGTCATTAAAATTTTGGATAAATCGGATGTGGAGAAATTAATCGAAAAATATACAAAATTGGAAGCGGAAGCAGAGGCTGCCAGAAAAGAAAAACAAGCTGCCCAAAAGCCCTAGAATAAGGGATAAAAAAAAGGAAGATACCTTATACGGTTATGTGTTTTTGTTTAGTGGTCAACTGTCTTATAAAAATGCATAAGCGAATAAAATTTTTAATTGTAAAAAATATTTAAATAGTTTTCACTGCACAGTAATCTAAAGAACAATATGAATATCGAAAAATTTTTTTTTAATTATAAGATCGAACGTTTTTGTGTAGGAAGGATATATGGGAATATATAAGTTAAAAATCAATAAAGTTTTTAATAATTTTACTCGTAGACTCATAGGGCATTAAGAAACATTACGTCAATATAATTAATCAATAAACAAATTATACAAAATACTTTTATTAACTAAAAAGTCTGTGCAAATTGTTCTACAAAGTCCTTAAAAAAAATACAATTCTCAAAATGTATGTTACATATCGTCACTTAAAATATGAAATAACGTATCAAAAAATTTGAAATTGTCTTTCATTACGGCTTACTACATCTGAATATATACGTGCATTAATTAATGTAAAAAAAAAACAAGTTAAAAGATTTTAAAATTTTGTTTCAATATTGCAAGTGATTTAAATTTTACAAGGTTTTTTGCTACTCCTGGCAAATTTTGAAGTGATGATACGTCATTTCGAATTATAGGTAACGATATGTACCTAGTTTTAACTTTATATTATTAAAGTTATTGATTTATATTGTTTACATTATTATTGTAGTCGCCGCGGTCTAGTGGTTAGTGTGTTGGCTTACTAAGACGATATCGCTGGGTTCAAATCTCAGCTCTGACATCTTGAAAAAAGAAATATGAAAAATTATTTCTTTCGGCGACTACCTCTCAGCAGTCTTCTGGTAAAAGCTCTGGGAATAATTCATTGCCATGAAAAAGCTTCTCAAATCTGTCGTTCTGAGTCGACTTTAAACTGTAGGTCCTGGTACACATGGACAAAAATTAACACACACAACATGA
Source organism: Metopia argyrocephala (assembly GCA_963576795.1). NCBI lineage: Eukaryota > Metazoa > Arthropoda > Insecta > Diptera > Sarcophagidae > Metopia > Metopia argyrocephala. The sequence goes on along the minus strand of OY756208.1, from coordinate 202,359,372 downwards.
GTGCTGCAAGAAGCTTGGCCGTAACTCTGAAACAGGGTGGTAATGGCCAGTTATGCATGCATGTAAAGATAGAAAACATAACCTCTTATTTTGGTTCCTACAAATTACCTTCTTTAGAATGTTTTTTCATATTATCTGTTGCGATACTATAATGATTAAGAAAGTAAAATAATAAATATTTATCTGTTTCAATTTTATGAAGTAGTATTTTTTAATATATTTTGCAGAAAAAAATCATTTTGAAGTACAACAGTTAGAATCAATTGCCACTTACCTATTAGATCTGGCATCTCTATACAAATTGTAATAGATTTGATGAAAGAGAAACAGAAGAAATCGCCATCATAATTGAACAACGAATATGGAAACAGAAGTAAATGAGAGAAAATCTCTAAATTCCGTCGTGCAGCGCCATTATAGCGCGTAAAATTGTTAATATCTACGTTTATTACTGATTTATTAATTAAATAAAATAAATTTTTATAAAATCTATCCGAAAATCTTTGGGAATAATATAAATGTTTGTGAAAAATTTTAATTTATATTCAAATAAAAGGAATTATATTCATAACGCGACGTCGGCTGCAATATACGACAAAAAAGTAGAAAAAGAAAAAATTCAATCGAGTGAACGTTGTCGTTTTCGGATGGCTGCTGCTGGTCTTTTTTAAATAAGAGTTGTTGCCACAGGAGGTGGCAAGAGAATTATAATAAAGTGAAATAAAATTGAAAAAATTTACTTTGTGGAAAAAGTAATTAAACAGGGAAGATAAAAGAATGAAAAATTATTGCATAAAATTCTGTGAATAATTGAAAAGAAATAAATAATTTTAAATAGTAAAGCTTGAAGCGGATATATTTTGTAAAAAAATTATATTGCTGAATGAATATTGAAATGTTATTTGCGATGGATTCTTTTATTTTTTATTTATAATATGTACACAAGAGTAGTGTTCTTTTAAAATGAAAATTCTTTTTCAAAAATTGTATCTTGAGGAAAATTTTATTCAAAATTTTTAAATATAAGAAATTTAAGCTAAAAGAGAAAATCCAAGATAAACGTATAAGAAAACACATAAGTCATAAGAAAAGTCAATAATAAGAAAAAGTGTATTAAAACACACAAGTAAAAAGAATGAAAGAAAAAAGAAAGAATTAAAATAAAAAAATTGTATTAAAAAGGAACAGAGAAACGACGCAAACGTCGTTTTTATTATTTCGGCAGAGCTGTAAACACATAACCTCAATACATTCTACCACTCATATGAAAATACGACCACTACTACTACATAACTACTATACAATCGTGTAAAAGAGCGCGCGTAATACTACATTTTTTACGTTGTTAACGTTAATTGAAGTGCGCGGCGACGTTGACGTCGTCGTCGCAGATATTTTAAATGAAAGCAAAAACAACAACAGTAAAACAATACTTACAAAATAATGAAGCAAATATTAAAATAAAATAAAAAAGAAGCATACAAAAGGCAAATAGTGGAAATAAAAAAATAGAGAAAAAAAGCAAACAAGCTTTCGATACAGCAGCTAGTAATCGTGTAAGAGTTTTTTATCGTTATGTGTATCCGAGTGTGTGTTTATATAAAAAAGGTACGAAATATAAACATAAAAAGATATAAAAACAAATCAACCATCCAAACAACAGCAAATCCCATAAAATAACAAAATAAAATAAAAAAAAGTTTTAAATAAAATTTCCGGAGAAACAAATTAAAAATTAAATACAAAAGAGAAAGAAAAAAAAAAAAATAGAATACAATAACGAAATTAATACCAATGCAGAATAAGAGAAAGAAATCCACAACAAGAGAGCTAAAAAATGGATACAAAAACAACACAAATGGATTTTAAAATACTGGTAATTATAACAGCAATGCATCTATGAAAACTAATTGCATTAAATTTAACACTGCGTTCAATTAGAAACTTCTTCAGTTCTCATTATTTGCATAGTATAACTGAGTAAGAAAAAAGAATGAGTTGTAAATACTATACAACTTCTTTGAGAAAAAACGGGCATAGCAAAAAACTATAGTTAAATTCGGCTTTTGTTGTTGTTTTACACACGTATTTAAGAGGTGTGCATTTGTATTTCTCAGTTTCTTTTTTATTTTTTTTTTTTCAGTGTATGGTAATGTTACAGTGATGCCAAGTGCATATTTCAAATATATAACAATTTCTTTCCTAACAATTAGATCTTAAATTTAATTTTAAATGAATTTTCTTATACATCGCAAATAATCTTACTCAAATAGCAGTATGCACCTTTTTTGTGAAAATTTATTATAATTGTACCTACTTATTGTAGGTACTAATAATATAATAAACTATTACACTAGCTGTATAGCACAGTGTATATAGTGAGGAAACTCCTACAAAGAACGACACAACAACTTTAAAACAGTTTTAAATGAAAGAGATAGAAAGTATTAACAAAAATACATATGTTATTTTTTGTTGTAAAATTAGTAACAGCTGATTTTATTTGTCTCTTCACTGTATACACTCTGCTGTGTAGTACATACCAGCTTGCTTTCTTCGTTTTGGTGAAATTTTTCTTTTTCATTACATTGCTAGTCGCCGTGGTCTAGTGGTTAGTGTGTTGGCTTACTAAGGCATGGGCCCTGGGTTCGACTCCAGGCTCTGACATCTTCAAAAAAATAAATATGAAAAAAATATTTCTCTCGGCGACTACCTCTCAGCAGTCTTCTGGCAAAAGCTCTGAGAGTAACTAATTGCCATGAACAAGCTTCTCAAGTCTGTCGTTCGGAGTCGACATTAAACTGTAGGTCCCGGTACTCATGGATAAAAATTGACACACACAACATGAGTGCTGCGAGAAGCTAGGCCGTAATCCTGACACAGGGTTGTAAAGGCCAGTTATGTATGTATGTATGTATTACATATTTCACAAAAGTATACCATTAAAAATTTTCTAATTTAGTTCCGCAGTTATATAGGTAACAAATTTTTATTTATATCAGATATGTATTGTTAAATTAATACTTAAACAGAAGATAAATAAATTGGCTTTAAAGATTTTACATTAGTTATTGGTTTGTTTTGATGTAAACTACATTTCGTGTGTAAATGTGTATATAAATTGTGTATATTTTCGATTTTATACATATTTGTAATACATATGGACATTTATATTTTTTGTTTTTCTTTGATACATACTTAGATTAATTTCTTTAATTTTTTTTTAATTAATAAATTCACAAAAAGAACAAAAATTTGCGAGTTGCGTCATATAAATCTATAGCTGCAATTTTTTTCTCAAATTGGCAACACTGTAATTGCCGATGAGAATGGGAGAACAAAGAGAATAATTCGCATACATAAATTTGTAAATGCATGTGTTTGATAGTGTGTCCGTTTCTTCGTTGTGCTATTGGTAGAAGAGTACAGTTAAAAGGTAAATTGGAAAATTTAATTAAAATAAATTCTTTGTTTTAAACAGTGGCACACAGTACTAAAACGAAGAGTGTGCACAAGAAATGATAGAAGAAGGGTGGATGGGAAGTAAAGTGATGGTTGAAAAAAAGATATATCTCATTAATTTTAGCAGAGAACAACAACAAGACCCACATTTATATTTATCACATGGGTATTATTATATCGTATTTACAAAACGGGGAAAAATTGAAATATTTTTATATTACAGAATTTTATATTTACGATGATTTTATTTTTATAAAAGATAAATACCTATGTATGTATGTATGTAAATATATACAGTGGTGGCCATATAATTAGAAACGACTTAGCAGCACACATTTTTCTTAATATATTTTTAAAATTAAGTTCACAATACCAAAACTAAATACTATAAATTGTAAAGTAGTCAATCATTATTGAATTTATAATAAAAATATTTACAGCTGAGATAACATTTTAAAAAAAATTAACTTTAAACGAAATATAGCACTTTTATGTTGGTCTTATAATTAGAAACGACACACATGTTTTCACGAAACTTAAAATTTTTTCCACAAAAGTAAACAAAAATTGACATATCCTCTAATAGGATATCCTCTTACATATTTTATTTTTGAAAATATTGGTTTATAATTGTCTTCTTTGTAAATTTTGTATTAAATGCTGATGTGTTTACAGAGACATGTTTCCCTAGGTTTGCTGCATCATTTGGAACTCTAAGACTTTTTGTATTTTGGACTGTTGTTCGTGTGATTCCTTTTTACAATTGCCTATAAGTTTTCAATTGGGTTTAGATAAAAATTTTACGATGATAAGTACAAAATTTCAATATTTTTATACGAAGTCCAGTATGTCAATAACTTAGAATTTTGATTTGAGTCGTTATCATGTTGAGAACGAGCATTTTCTCAAAAGAAATATTGTTCAATTACATTTTTTAAATTGTTTTTATATTGATGTTAATTAACTTTTCCCTTTATTCTAAGAATGGCTTCACACCACACCACGAAATTGCATCCCAAGTTATAATACACCACCACTGTTTTAACAAAGTACATAAAGTCTTAAGGATTTTACTGAGGAACATCTTACGTAAGATTTTTCATCAGGTGAAAACAATATATTCTTAAATTCATTGCTTGTAAGAATTCTATTTCAGATAACATGCATCTTTGTTGAGCATTTTGCTTGCAAAGCGTCAGTGTTTTTTAATATTTTTTTGCCACATGCGGTTTTTTTTTATACAATACATTTACGAAAGCCAAAATGCTTATAAACGCATTGTTATTGTCCGTGTAAATATTTCTTCTCTCATTTGTTGCTCAGTTTCACCCCAATTTTATGTGAATTCAGAAATAGGTTACCTTTACTGATGCTGCAAATAATCTTATCTTCTACTTGAGGAGTTTTTCTAGCACTGGGCTTCCTGTCTGGGGTCACAAACTTCTTTTGTTTAATTTTAGAAGTGAACTGCACCAAACTTCACTTGTTTGGATTATGAAAACCTTTGTACGATAGCCCATATTGACAGTAATTCCATTGGATACTCCTTGAAGAAGCCCTCCCTTATTTATGGAGTGCATCACTTGTTTTTTCCAGTTTTGAAAACTAAAACGTATTAAGGTCATTTAAACACGAACTACTGAATTTTAAATTTATAAATCATAATAAAAATAGTTAATTAATTAAGGAAAACCTGACCGTTTCTAATTACGTGGCCAGCTAAAAACCAAGTACTTAGAAATTATTCATAATTTTTTTAAAGTGCAAGCTTTAAATTCAAAGTTTTTTTGCAGTGGCAATAATGTGGATCGTGTGCTTTTCGAATAGCGATGCTTGTCATTTTTAGTAATAGTTTTATTATAAGTTACACTTTGATTTCATTTAGATTAAACGTCGTTTCTAATTCTATGGCCACCACTGTACGTATTTCGAAATCTACCTTTTTGATTTCTAAAGAAAATTGAAGTTTTGCCGATAAAGGCAAAATTCAAATTAACAATTTTAATAACGATTTTTTAGAATGTGTTAAGATTTTAGCATCTGCTATTGTTGTGAAAAATAATAATAAAAGTTGTTATATGGTCTGCCAATCCGGATTCGAATCCCAGTAAAGGCGATAATTTTTTAAATTAATTTAGTTTCGTCAGAGAAGGTTTTATTTAAATCAAGAATTAATTATTTAGCTTTTTTGACAATTATTTTTTTTTCTGTAATAATAAAAGAAAATGATGTCCGGAAAGGAATAGTATACAAGCGAAACTGATCATGTTTTCGAGCCCACTTAAGGTAATATCATCAGATTTCTACGTGTTCTGTACATATTCATGACCAAATATCTACTATTTAACTCATACTTTTTGTAGAAATCATATACTGGAATTATATTTTTCCCTTCCTATATGGACATACAGTTAGTGTTAGTAAAGTCATCCAAATAAGATGACAATTACAAAAAATTCAATGATGGTAGGAAAAAGAGAGTATGATAGAATCTGTTGTGTTTGACTTTACTTCGATTACCAGTGTATCTACATCTGAAATCTTAAAAAAAAGAAATATGAAAAAAATTTTATCAGTGTTCTGGTACCACTCTCTAGAGTGGTAGGAGTAAATTTTATAAACTTTGTGCTGGAGCTTGCTTAGGAAGTGGTGATAGGGGGTAGGTATGTGCGCAAAAAAGTTGGGGGCAAATTTTAGTGAGGGTCCCTCTAGGGGCTACTCCAGTGCAGTTGTGAAGCTTTTTGTGGACTTTGATTCCTTCAACCCAACCTTTGACCCCGATGAGGAGCAATTTGCCCCATCCCACATTCCTTTTTGGCTCATGTATTTTTTTGTTGAACCTTACAAAATAAGCGGTTCTAGCTAATCGAAATCTAAAAAAAAATTATGTTGCATATTAAATCAAAAGTAATTTAATACCCTTTTAAATGCGGCTATTACGAGATGCGTACCTATAATACTTTTCAAAAAAATTACAATTAAGTAAGTATAACTTTGTACATTTTTGTATTTTTTTTCGTTTTTCAAGACCTTAAGATTCCGGATCCAGATGTGTTAGTTCCCTTTAATTTTATATTTGTCTTAGTGTTATGATATACTTTATTCATACCAAAAATCAGCAAATTCGGAAACAGTCATTTCAAAAACGGCATATTTTAAGTTGAGTTGAGATGGTTCAACCAATATTTGTACTATTTTCCTTGACCCATTTATTAATTTTATTACTAGTTAAATTATTCAAGCTTAAGGTCGAATAAATATTTAAAATATTTATTTTTCAATATTTCGCTACTTCGTTGCGTATCATCATCAGGAATATACAGTTAGAGACTCAAGTTTAAATACACCCCAAAAATTGTATGTTTAAACAAAAGTAAAAGTTTCAGAAAAACTTAAAGTATGTAGTTTTATTTAGTTTCATAAATAACAAAAAATATAGACTTCATTACAAACATAACGGTAATTCTTATAAATACTATAAAATTCACTGGACAAAAGTTTAAAAAAATTAAAAAAGAAAACCATTTCAATACTTTGTTGGACCGCCATGGCTATCTATAAGTGTAAACAAATTTAGCGAGAAAAAGAAATGCAACGAAATTTGTTAAAAGTAAAAGTAAGTCAAATAGAGTTCTTGAAATAAAATTTTAATTAAAAATATGCATATTGTGAATTTTATAGTAGAAACAGCCTTCAGTAGATAGTAAACTTATGAATTATCAGGGTTTTAGAAGAAGTCAAATCAATGAATGAAGATGCTCGTCAATTTAATATCAATATGCAACGAATAAATATCGCCTGTATGATTTATGTATTATAAATGAAGCGTTAAATAATATTCGAACCATATCGCTATACATTGCCAAAACGTTGCTCAGGTGTTATAAAAAATAAAGGACATTCAAAGAAATACTGAAGTAGTCTAAGAATGATTAAAGTTAATGACATTATGATGTTTCATAATAAAAATAAAAAAGTAATGAAGCTTTAGTAGGTAGGTATGTTATTTTATTTTTTAAAGTATTTAGTTAAGAGTGGTATTATTTTAAGGAACACCACTGTCTATGTTTTTGTTGTTACCGGCCTAGAATGAATTTCTTTAAAAATAAACTTCCTTCTTCTCTATTCTTTTTTTAAAGGTAATCTTTTCCTTTAACGAAAATAAAAGAAATTGAAATGAGAAACAAAATTAAAGCCTTTAAAATCCAATTTTTATACATCAATTTACTCATCCCACTGTGCTGCCTACTTTATAACCTTTTTTCTATTTTATATTCTATACTCTCACCCATACTTATAAACAATCCTAAACAAACGCCCCACTTTATTTATTTTTTGCTCCCTTTGTTTTTTTGCTGCATTGAGGGATGCCAATAAATGTTTTTACATACAAAATTTAGTATGAAAAATTTAAGTTTCGTAATCTTGTTTTGGTAGAATATAGAAAGAATTCTAAATATGGAGGTAAATAATTAGTAGATACACCTTTCTAAAAAGTCTAGAAAACTTAATATTAATGTCAAATTTAGCTTTCAAGCGTAAAATGAAATTTTTAAAAATTTTGTCAAAATATTCCTACTTTAAAAAACACTACTAAACCTTTTTGGTAATTTAAACATAAAAACAATTTTTTTAAGTTTGCTTTATTTAATTATAAAGTGAGCTAAATTTTTAACATGAAAACTAATCCTGGAGTCGTACAGAGGTGTGTAATAATAAATTATTCAATTAAAATATGTATGTATGTCTGCAGTATCATATGTACATATGTATGTCTGTATGTGTATAAAAAGGAATTTGGTAGGTATTTTTAGATAAATTGGTAGAAATATTTTTTCAGTGGCAGCGCTGGTTGGCTTTTGCATAAAATGTGAATTGCATACTTGCCGCGACCCCTCTTCGAACATAGATTTCAACGTAAGAAAAACCCCTACAACAGTTAGTCTGACATTCACTCTCAAACATAGTCCCACACACATACACCTTTCATTATTTCCGTTGAATGAATGGATGGTTGGTTAGGTAGGTTGCTTGTTAGTCTCTCCACAGCCACCGTTTGCTAAATAAGGGTTTTAAATGATTATTTTTATTTTTTTCTTGTAGTGTTTTTTCATTTTGTTTTTCTTATTTTTTATTATTATTATTTTTTCTGCTTTTGCATAGAAATTAAATTTCCCATCAGTCTTCTTCTTCTTTTATTTACCCTAAAATTTTTCTAAAACTCATTCACTTTTGTGCTTTTTCTTTTCTTTCTGTAATTTCGCTCACTTTCCCATTCCCTCCCAATTATTCGTTATTTAAAATTTTTCTATTAAAAACTGCTAGCTAAAGAGTCGTCGTATCAAACAACTATCCAGACAGCCAGACAGTCAGTTATTAAGTTAGCCAAAGTGTATGTGCATAAGTGTGTATGTGTATATATTAGTACGTTATAATGTCGTGTCGGTGAGTGATTTAGTCAAACTAATTTTCTATTATTTCTCTCCAACTCTTTTAGTTTTTTTCAAAATGCTGTCAGGCTACAATAGCAATATCTTTTCGAGTGAGAGAGAGAAAGAGTATGCCGTTGTTATATTTTGACGTTATTGTTGTAATTTAACGTTTTATTGTTTTTATTTTTATTATTTTTATATTTTTCCTTTTTTTTCATTTTTTGTTTTGTTTTTTTTTAATTTATGTTTGTGTGCATTTGTTGCTGTTGTTTTTACATAGAATGTATTTTTAGTTATTTGTTATTTTTCCTTTATTATTAAGTGAAAAAATTGGCAAATTCGTGGCACAGTGGTGTAAATTGTAGTAAAATTTTATTGAACATTTTAAACATTTCAGTTACTTTTTGAAGAAATTTTTTAGAAAATCTATTTTGAACAAGTCCATATACATACATATACTTATGTATATACATATATGTACGTATGTACATACTAGGGATGACGATCGGGATATCCCGAATCCTGGGATTTTCGGGATTTTAAAAAACTTGTCCAGGGATTGTATGAATACTTATATTTGTTTAAAGAAACATACATATTTTAGTATTTTCATTATTATACTAATAAAACATTTGGTAGAACTAAAATTTCGTCCCTTTTTATTAGTATACCAAACAAGCATAGTTTAATAACGTAGTATGCAAAAAATTATGGCTTTTGAAGAACACAAATCAAAAAATTACTCTAAAAGCTAGATCTGTGTGGTGTTACATTTTAGTAGACCTAACAGGATCACCACAAGCACAATGTAAAAAGTTTTAAAGACAAACGGCGAATCAACAAAATGACTTACCTTAAAGTAAGTTTTAGTTAAACTATCTTTAAAAGGTGTAAGGTGTCACGCTCTAATGTATATATGTATGTATGTATATACAGCTGCGTGCAACTAATTAAGGACAGTAGTACTCAATATTTAAATCATTATGTTGAAAATAATACTATTAAAAAAACCGCTAAAATTTTACCCTGTTTAGTTAATCCAACTGTGTTTATTGAAACTTCTCATTGGCAACCCAACCAATGCGTCTCTACGTGATAAACTGATGAAAGAATATTTTAAAACAAGATCCTTAAAAGTGTGTGATGTTATTGGCGGTGACATTGTTAGCCGAGTATATTTTAATGACCATTACTCTCCTGCTGCTTCTAAATTGAATTCACTGTGCCGCAGATTGTTTAAACGTAAAACTATCTTAAAATTCAAAATTTTGAATGCTGATAGAATTAAAGCCAAAATCACCTTGATGGATGGTAAAGAAGTGGTCTATGACTTTGATCAATGTTTAACACTATATAGCAGTAACATTCATGCTACTTGAATATACACAAACATATATCCATACTATCTTTGATGTTTGCTATTAAATTGTTTTAACCCTAATACTACACTTAGTTATGAATTCTGCCATTTTGGCCTTTATTGAACTATTTATTGGTATATGATATATATATATAGTATGTTATTTATATTATAATGTTTTTTAAAAATTGTTTTAACGATAATATTAACTTATTATGAATTATTGCCTATATTAGGCTCTTTACTGTAATTAGTCGTTAAAGCTATTTTTTGGTAAACGCTTAACCTGATTTTATTATACATTTCATATTGTTAATTCTGTGATCTCATTTTCATTGTATTTGATAGTTGTATATATATGGAATATTTATATAATTTTTTTCATATGAAGCTTATTTTTATAGTCTTTTACATTTGGTTCCCCACTACCTTTTTGTATGACCATGGGTAATGATAATATTGGTCCCGTTGTAAATAGTAGTGCTATTATTAAATCTTCTTTGCGTAACTTTTCTGAACATTTGAAGATTGGTCATATTAATTGCCAAAGTATTAGACCTTCTAGAATTTCTACCAAATTTGATGAGTTTAAGAATATTATGTGCGAAACTTTTGATCTGATTGCTATTTCTGAAACATGGTTAAAACCGTATGTATCTAGCTTGTCCCTGAAAATTCCAGGTTATTCTTTGTTAAGGAATGATAGACTTAATGCACGAGGTGGTGGTGTCGGTATTTATATATCTGATACCCTGGAGTATAAAACTGTTTTTAAAATATCTGATCCTAGTAGTTGTGAGTCACTTTTCATTGAATTAGTTGGTGGTGATTTTAATGTCCTTTTTGGAGTTGTTTACTTGCCTTATGGTGATCTGACTTCCTTTGAAATGTATCACTCTGAACTTTTCCTGAGATACTCCAATATAATTCTGGTTGGTGACTTTAACTCCAACTTATTTAATCCTAATAAATCCAATCTTGTCAGATCGCTTTGTTTGAGATGCAACTTGAAGGTGTTTCATAACTCGAGGCCAACCCACTTTGATGTTACTCATAAATCGACGTCTTTACTTGATTTCTGGTTTTTGAGTGACGATTCCCTTGTTAGCTTTTCTGACCAAGTGCAATGCCCATCAGTCTCTCATCATGGTTTGATCTTTGCCTCGTTTCGAATAAATGCTTGTAACTCTGCCAAATATTTTGAATTTAGGGATTTTAATGCAGTTGACTGGGATGGTGTTATTTCTTCTTTAACAAATTTTGACTCTTCCTCTTTTTTTAATTCTAGTGACATCGACTTACAGTCTTCTCTTCTATGTTCTTTAATCGAATCGTTATATAAATTTGTTCCTATTGTTAAAAGAAGAGTCCCTACTAGGCATGATAATTGGATGAGTTCCAATTGTATATTGCTTGCAAAGTCTCTGAGAGATTTGGCGTACTCTGCGTTTCAGGCTTCCCCCACTAATGAGAACTGGATTATTTATTGTCGTTACCGAAATAGAGCTAAGAATGTTATCCGTAGGGAAAGGAGGAGGTATTATTCAAAATTGTTTTCTGGATTGAGTTCGCCTGCGATGTGGAGGCTTTTAAAGTGTAATGGTCTTTCTGGTGATGTTGGGTTGCAGTGTGACTTTAATGTCGATGATGTTAATGGTCACTTTGTTGACGCTGCGAATACCCAGTTGAATGAGGCCATTGACTTTAATATCTTTGATGATTTGAATGGATCTTTTTCATTTAGATGTATATCTGTTGAGGAGCTATTGTTGGCGTTGGGTAGAGTAAAGTCAAAATCGGTTGGCACTGATCAAATTCCAATTCATTTTCTTAGGATTATTTTCCCTTATATTTCCAACTTCGTAATTTTCCACATTAATTCGATATTAACATCTTCGGTTTTTCCTTCTGCTTGGAAGCTAGCACGTGTTGTTCCAATTCCCAAATCTAGAATTATTAGAGGATTAGAGGATTTGAGGCCAATTTCTATTCTTCCTGCTTTGTCTAAAGTAGTGGAGCATATTCTTAAAGATCAAATTTTATCTTTTGTACACAAGGACATTGCCCCTTCTCAGTATGCTTTTCGTCGTGGTCATAATACCACATCCTTATTGTTGAGTTTGACGGACGGTATTAGGTGTAACTTAAATAATGCGAGAATAGCTTCGTTGATATCTCTTGACTTGACCAAGGCTTTTAATTCTATTTCATACTCAATAATGATTCGCAAGTTGAGAGAGCTTTTTAAATTTTCTAATTCTGCTTGTAAACTTATCTATTCTTATTTGTCTGATAGATTCCAATTTGTTGACATTAATGGTGTTTATTCTGGAATCCGTCCATTGTTGTCAGGGGTTCCTCAAGGATCAGTTTTAGGGCCACTACTCTTTATATTATATGTGAATGATCTTCCGAGTTATATTGATAATAGTATATGCAAGTCTTTTCTTTTTGCCGATGACGTTTTTCTTTTATTTAGTGCTGACCGGGACAATGCTGATGTGCTTGAGGCTAATATAAATTATAGCCTGGATCATTTTCGGCAATGGTCTTTTTGTAATTCTTTGAGGATCAATTCCTCTAAGACTAAGGCTATTCTTTTTGGAAATCCTACCAATTCCTTTACTGGCTTGAATGTTTTCATTGAGGGGGATCGTATCGAATTTGTTGATCGATTGAGATGTTTAGGTGTTTATGTTGATGATAAACTAACATTTGAGAGTCATATTGATCATATTTACTCTAGAATTTCCAGTATCTTGCGTGGTATATATTCTAACAGTATATATTTGTCGTCCTACATGAGGTATAGACTTGCTTATGCTCTATTAATGCCCCATGTACTTTATGGCCTTGAGGTGGTGTCTGGCACGTTGACGGGAATGATTGCTAGATTAAATCGCATTATTAACTCTATTGTGCGTTTTGTTTTTAATGTTCGGAGACGTACGCATATATCTGAGTATGTAAAGGATTTTCTGGGGTGTAGTTTTAGAGAGTTTATTTTGCATCGGAATTTATTTTTCTTCTACCGAGTTCAGAAAAGTGGTTTGCCATCTCAGCTTTGTTCCGAATTTACCTTTTCTCACTCTACAAGAAATCCTCAAATTACTATCCCTAGGATCAGGTGTAGTTCTTTTGAGCGGTCCTTTATTGTTAGGGTGGCTCGATGTTGGAATTATCTGCCTCTTGACCTTCGCCTATTTTCTTACTCTAACAATGCATTTCGGTTAAAATTGTTAAGGGATTTTTCTGCTCGCAACTGAACTTTCTTTTGGAGCTTTTATTACAAATATTTTTCTAAATTTTCTGGATAGTCTACTATTGCATTGGACCATACATATGTATATACATACATATCATTATTTTATATTATTTTCTTCTTAATTTGTGGCTGGGGAGCCAACTTGTTAGACGCTTTTAGCTTACTGTATTATTTATAATTAATTATTTATTTTTTGTACTTTTTCCATATACTTACACATGTTTGTAAATTCAGAATTCCTCTTTCTTTTGTAATATATATATTTATTGGCCTTGAAGGGCTTTTTATATTACTTGAAAATATTTAAATAAATAAATAAATAAATAAATTACTCGTGCACTTAATTAAGGACAGTGAAAAATTTTTTAAAATTTTAAGATTCAAGTAAGTTTTAACAGTTAAAAAAAGTGTTTTTCAGAATATGATAAACTTTTACTTATTGCTAAACATGGGTAAAAATAAGTCCTGTGACGTCAGTACTCGAAAGATTATTGTTCAAATGCATCAGGAAGGAAGCTCTTATAGGGAGATCGCAACAGCCTTAAACGTTTCTAAAACAATGGTTTTCCAAGCGGTGCAATATTTCAAAAAACATTCGACAGCTGAAAAGGTGCCTCGTAAACAAAGAAGCCGAATTTAGACAGTGCGTGAAGATGCACTGATTATCCGCGAGTCGAAAAAAATCCGGTGAAAATGGAGCAAAACCATCTGTAGACACAGTAAAACGTCGATTGCGGGAAGCTGGCCTCTTTGGAAGAATTTCCAGAAAGAAACCATTGTTGTCTGAGCGTAACCGGAAGAAGCGAATAGAGTTTGCAAAAAAATACCGCCATTGGACCGCTGTGGAATGGAAAAGAGTGATATTTTCGGACGAAACAAAAATTAATAGAGTCTCTCCCGATGGAAAAAAATATGCTCGCCGGCCAAAGTTAAAAGAATTTAATCCAAGATACACCCGGGCCACTTTAAAGCATGGAGGAGGTTCGATTATGCTTTGAGGTGCTATGTCGTCACGCGGTGTTGGTCCGCTGCACAAAGTTGACGGAAACATGGACAAGTTCCAATATGTAAGAATCCTAAGCGATACAATGATGCCGTATGCAGACGAGAATATGCCAGTAACATGGATATTTCAACAAGATAATGATCCGAAGCATAGGGCTCATCACGTCAAACAATGGTTTATAAACAATTCGGTCACTGTACTTGATTGGCCTTCATGCAGTCCAGATCTCAATCCGATTGAGAATTTATGGCAAGTTGTAAAAACCAAAGTAAGCGCAGTAAAAATAAACAATTTTGATGATCTCTTCGCCAAAACAAAGAAAGCTTGGGAGGCCATTCCAACTAGTGTATGTGAAAATGTGGTTAGCTCGATGCCTCGCAGGTGTCAAGCTGTTATCGACAACAATGGTTTTGCAACAAAATATTGATTTTTTTTTTAATAAATACAAGTTTTTCTTAAATTTTACGATGTGTTCTTAATTATATGCACGAATGAATTCAATATTCTTTAAAAAATGGCTCACTGCTTTATAAAAAATAATTTAATTAACACAATAAACAGTTATTTTCTACGACTAAGAGTTTAAATAACTAAACTCGGAAAATTTTTGACAATATATACAACTATTTTTATTTTTTTGCTTCAAGCTCACATGTAAGCTTCGTGTCCTTAATTAGTTGCACGCAGCTGTATGTATTGTGTGGTGGAATTTATTCCTTGGCCGATTTCTTATTTTACAAATTGCTATGTAAGTTTACAACACCCAGACAGTATACCCCTTACATTTCAGTCTCATACTTATGATTCGAGTCCAAATATTTCACCAAATTTACAAAAATTTAAAGTTATGACATAGGTAGGCTTTGCGCAATTTTAAAGCAGTTTGTTCTCCAGATTCCGTAAAGAAAAAAATTTTCAGTAAAAAAAAAATGCTGTTTTCTCTAAAGAAAATTGAAAGACAAATGGAAATAAAACTAAAAATTGTTATTTAAATTTTTAAAACAACGAAGATATGTATAAGTAATTTACAATTGGACTTTTTTTGTAGTAGAGGCCACAAGAAGTTTTATACTTACATTCATATATAGTTGGGTGTTCACAGCAGTTGAAGACCAGCACATTAATACAGAGGTGCATACATATGTAGGCTCTTCAAAGAAGCTTGATAAAATTGTATATAACACAAAGGTTAAAGCTAGCCCTGAGTTCGTTCTAATGGACAATAATAAATTCATCTTATTTTTGGGTAAAATTTAAAGCTGATGATTACGCCTAATACCTACATATATAATGCCTATTAATAAATAAATAAATTCCCATTTGCAAAGTTCTTTTTTTGAAGCACGTGTGTGAATAGATACATATGTATGAAAGTAGCTTTCTAAAAGCTTAACAAAAAATTATGAATAGGTAGATGCCTACATACCTACCAACTCAATATAAAATTCTTATTGAATATGTTTTTATTTTTCACCTACTTCCTTTAATTTTCAAAGAACATACATACATACATATGTATATAAATAGAAAGATACCTTTCTACATTGTACATATATACATACATTTATTTTCATAAGTTGATTTATAGTTATTTAATGTAGCTTTTGTTGTTTTAATTATATCTATGTAAATGTAGGTATGTATATATAGTATGTATGCATTTATTCCTAAAAATTATTTATACATCAACGTTGCCATATAGGTATACTTATATACATATGATAATAACATTCTAATATTCTACTTTGGTATGGTATTTTTAGCATTAAATGTGTACAAAATATTTATTCGGTGTGAGTGTTCAAAATTGTGAAATTAAGAAAAATCTTTAACTACAACAAAAGCAACTAAAATAAATTGCTAAAATATGTATGTATGTAAGTATGTATTTGCACTAGATTTTGTTGTTTTTGCCCAATACTAGTAAGACAGCTTCTAAAAATGCATTTGTCCCACTTCCCACTCAAGAGAGTCGTCATTACAATAATAAATATCAACAAGAAAATGTACATTTATTTATGCATATGTACATACACACATGCATGTTGGTACTGAATGTACGGATGTTTGTGTTCAAATATTCTTTAACTATAAAAACATGTATACAAACAAATAACTATTGCAGTAATAACAACAACACATCGATGAAAATATAATAATAAATAACGAAAAAAAAAATTAATAAAATGAAAGAATTAAAAAATAGCTAAACAAACGAATAATTTTCTATTTGAGTGCTTTCTCTTCTGATAAGCAAGTTTTCTTCCTCTGCTATTTTTAATTTAGTTTTTTATCTCTCAGTTTAAAGCTGCATGTGTGTGTTTATGTTCAACGCTGCCTGCCACAACATCTCTTTTTTTGTTACTAACTTCATCTCCTAATCACACACATACATATTCTTACGTTACTTTACTTTATTTTCTTTTCTTGTTTTGTTATTTCCTGCAATTTGCTCCACTCTACTCCCCATTCATGCTATACTAGTTCCCTTTTTTTTTGTCTTCTCTTTGGAGACTCTTTTTCTCTTTTAATTCTTGCAATTGCCTCTCCATTCCTTCAATATTACCGTCAACCAGTGTTGTATACTTAAAGATTTTATCAAGTTCAATTTTAGTAATTTTTATTTTAGATTTAAGCGCATTTCATAATCTAGGTAATACCACATATGTTGTCTTAATTGTAGTTAATGAAAAATTTTTTAGGAGCAAAAAAATAATAATAAATCTCTTTTCCTAGCTTAAGGTCTTTTTATATGAATATTAAATATTTATTTTTTCAATATTTCAGGAATTACTATTTTATTTTTGTTAAAATAATAATTCCTGAAGACGCTACACGAAGGGGCAGCGAAATATTGAAAAAATAAATATTTAATATTAATATAAAAAGACCTTAAGCTCGAAAAAGAGATTTATTATTATTTAAAAAAAGAGGTCAATAAAGTTATTATATTGAGCTAAAAAATAAAAATAACTTTTTTATACACATTACGAATTACATGCGAATATTGAAAAAAATAAATATACATATGTATTTGAATTGAAGTTTTTTTTCCACTCCAAAAAATAATTGTTATACCTACCTCTTAAAAGTTTATTATATTTATTATATACATATACATATACATATATTATACATTTTTAGTTAATTGGTTCTAATTTGATGGAGTGAGGGCAACGCTTTTAAACTGTTACTTTTCTTAACCCATATGTGTTTATCGCCCCATTTTTAAAACGGTAAGATATTGATCAGCTGTGTGGTTAGAAAGTAACATATTAATTTTTTTGAGTGTGTGTTTACCGTTATTTGTATTGTAAAAATATTGTAATATTTTTAGTATTTTATAAAAAAAAAAACATGTATTTTATACCATATGGATTCCGGTAAATACGAAAAATTCATGGTTGTACGTTTAAAAGGTTAGCACATATGGGTTAAAGACAACATTTTTTCTAGAAAAGAAAACGCCATAAGTTTCTTTAAATTATTAACAAAATTTAATGCTGTATTCAAATATTTGCAAATTTCATGTTGGAATCAAATTATTGTATGATAAGAGTTCTAATCAATAAAATATTGCGTTTTTATTGAATATTTTGTTAAATACAATTAAATTTTGCAATCATCAATCAATATTCAAACACTATTTCAAACATACTGAAATTAAAATCAGTTCTGATTGCAAAAGTTAACAATATCATCAACTATGGAATCTGATACCATTATCAAAATCTCCTAAAACGTACTCACATGTAGTTTTTGGTCTGTACTGAAATTATAAAAATTTTGAGTTAATACTCTCTTGATGATCGGATGCAATATATAGCTTTTTAGGCATTTACTTCCATATACTTATATAATCGGACTTATTCCAGAATATAGCAGAATAAAGAAAAAATGTTTCCTTTTAATCTATTACAAAAATGTTACACGACGACGACGTCGCCAATTGAAATACGGCCTAATATTAAATGTGGATATTTTACACTAGCGATTTGACAGCATTGTCACCTTACGTGGATGTGACATATCATATTGTGGTTATTTTTTTTTAAGTTTCAGGCATGGCGCAATTATCATAAGGTGCCTTTGAGATTACAACAAGTAAAACAGTAACAAAAACAACACAGCATTTTGATGCTTGTTAGGGTAGTTAACTGTCAAAAAAACCAAAACAAAAAGTATGAAAACAAAAACAATGTACATAAAACAAAGCAAAAATTGACAACTAAATTCACAAATAGGCTGAAAAAAAGTAGCTCAGCTGCCATGTCAAATGCACCTTATAATCAATACGCCATGGTTTCAGGTGTATGCGAGTAAGCCGAAAGCCACAGAGATCTTCAAAGTGAACAAAATACATGTAATCTGTTAAATTCAGACAAATTTATGCTCTAGGCTCATGAGAACACAACACTTCAATAGACAATGCTTTTATAAGTACAATTTTGATATGGTGCATCATATTCAATAAAAAATTAAATATGAATTTGTTGTAATTTAAAGCATGTGAACTAATAACAATGCCAATCAACAAACTACATATAATTTTGCTTCCTTGTTTTTTTTTTAATAATGAGCTTTTTTTAATTTAGTGCTTTTTGAAATTTAAAGGTTGACAACGCTACCTTTTAACAATTCATTTTAAATATGTACAGCTGCTATGTTTCTGCTTTTCCTCTTTATTCTTAAACTTCTTTTTATCTCTTCAACATTAGTTTTTTCCCCAACCAAGTGTTTTGTATTTCTTTCACTTGCTATGGTATATTGCTTTTTAATTTTTTTTTTCATCTTTACAACTCTGAGCGCACACATAAGCCCGCAGCAATAAATTTAATTTGCTTTAATATAAATATAAAAAGAGGAATAAAAAAATATTTAAAAAATCGTTTAACATTGGCAATAACGACTGATTAAAACGCTATAAGGGCAAAAACTTAATATATTGCTTATTATGTACTACAGTAAACAAATTTAGAGTTAATTTAATAAAAGCCACTAATCCTCTAGAGAATATTCATATTCCAGATATTTTTTTTTTAAGATCAATACGTAGGAGTAAACCCCTGCTTATGCTGTGCATTGTATTGGAATTTTTAAAGATAGATAGATACATAGGTATATATATACATACATATATATGTATATAGATATGTATATATTATGCGCCTTCTGATCATTCATTTCTGGTGAAATGTACTGGAAATGTTAGTGAGCTGTTTCTTGAAGATGGAAGTTTAGAAGGGGGGGAATTCCTATTTATAAATTTTAATTTTTGAAAAACCCAGATTTTATTTTTTAATTTTTCTCCTTCGCTGGGATTTGTACCCCGGTCGTTTGAGTTTTTGTGCGAGTGACCACGACCCCCTCCTCCCCAAATGTTTACCGAATCGGTTTTCTTCAAAATTGACGCAAATCTACATGCATACATATGTACATACTTTCTGCACTATTAACAGAGATGGTATGTGTATTTAATCTTCAGACACAAATTATGTTAAAAAATGCTAGAACTAGCATATAAAATCTTAAATTTTTATTGTTTTTAATGTTTAAGTTAATTTAAAAGCTTTCAAATTTTTCCATGTGGGAACTTTGGCTTTCACTGTTAATTTGATATTGTCTTCAGCTCTAATGTCTTGTGCAATTATCCCAAATGGGATAACATTGCTAGTGGAACCTGCGCCTGCTTTGACATGCTAAATAAATTAAATTTCATAAAGAATTAATTTTAATCGTTCTCAAGATATACACAAATTAGTTTTTATAATATGTATTTACTTAAATATTATACATATGTACTTCTGTATATGAGAGGAAAAACACCACTTGTCTACATCATCCTCGGTTTGGTTAATGATTTGCCTTGTACGGCAGGTATCACACCCTTTTGTTTAATTCCGTCCAATTTCTTGGCAAAACATTTTTATTGATTGTGAGTCATCCACACTAAAAATTCAGAAACTACCTTTAAACGTTCTCCATAGTTTGTATATGTAGGTTTTCATATTTCGCCCAATTTTTAACTTAGGCGATTTGGGGTACACATGCGATTTCGGATTTTAACCCACATTAATATAAACCATATAGTATGTAGGTTCCAGAACCTACCTTCTTCATATGTTTCTTTGAAACCCGCCTACACGTTTTGGCGACATGCATATGTATGTAAGGCAAAAATCACCAAAATTTTTGATATGTGTGTACATATCGTCAATGGAATTAAAGAACGCTGTAACTGACAAAAAATCGAAAATACGTTTTATGCATCATTTTTATCAGAAAAAAAATTGGCGTAAATTCACTTACTCAGTCTGCGAAATGAAAAATATCAGTGTATTTGTTCTACTTTTATAAAAGGTATTTGGCTCTGGTGAACATTTAAGGTTTTGTCAGTTACAGCGTTCTTTAATTCCATCGACGATATGTACATATCTATGTATATAGAATTAACATTTTTTAAAACTTTTTTTTTATTTCGTAAATGGATATCTCTCCTAAACAGCGTTTAAGTCCTGTAGATAATTTGTTTATGCTTATCTATTTTGCAAATAAAAAAAAAATTTTATGTAGGGTATTTAAAATATATCAGAGTTTGCATAAGTGTGTGTACACAATTCCATTATTTTGTACTTGTATAGTATTTATTTACATTCATATCTACACAAATATGTATGTATGCATACAACATTGGTGGTGTTTATATATTTATACATATATTTACAAGCATACATGTATACAGTCGGGCCTCGATTATTTGTAATCCGGTTAACCGGTAACCCGGATTAACCGTGATGACCAAAGAACAGTCTATTGTTTTTTGTTTGCAATGTTTTCAAATTGTTTGCTTCGATTAACCATGATTACCTTTATTATCCGTGATGAAAACAGTGAATTGCCTTGTTTGCATACGAAGAGTAAGAAACATTTCCAATTAGTTTGATTAGTTTAATTTTGAAATTTGAGAAGTGCGGGTGCTTAGATCTATATATGTACATATATTTAATACAACATCGTTACCAGTGGTAAAACGGCAAAGAAACGTTTTAATTATTGAAGATATAGTTACAATAATTAACGAGCGTTAGAAAAATAATTTGAGTGTTAAAATGCTAGCTCAAAAATACCAAGTTTGGATACAGACCGTTTATGACATTACTATTTTGAATTAATTCTTTAATGTATGTATGTATGTACACCAATGTTCACTTATTAAATAATAAAAATATTAAAAAAAACTTAATAATCAAAATTGGTATTCGATTAATAGTGAAAATCGATTATCCGTAATGTTTCTGGTCCTGACAATTACAAATAATCGAGGCCCAACTGTACATACATGTATATGTATAGTTATGTACAAATGCATACACAGGCAGCTTGAACGTAGTATTTGACATCAGACATAAAATAAATGTTTAATGAAAATATAAATAAAAAAATAATTATATTTATTTATAATATATACAGCTTATAATTAAACAAACAAAAATAACAAGAACAACAACAACAAAGACTGTTTTATTTTGTTATTTTTTTTTTTTTCAATGATATTATAAACAAACATGAAAATAGAAAAAAAAGCACACAGAAAATAAAAAACAAATAAAAATTAAAAAAATTTTACCGGGAATATTCTTAAATTTTATAACATACTATATACATACATAAATATGTACATATGTATGTATCTTAATGTTGAAATTTTAATTAAATTACAACATAAAAAATAAAACTTTTTTTGTAATAAAATCTGAACCAATTAAATGTATTTATTATAATATCTACATCATAGTATATATGGGCAATTTCAAAAATTTTCAACATTTGTTGAAACTGAGTTCAGATGCCTATTATTTCTCCAGTTTTTCGAATTGACCAAAACGGTCAAAAGGGAATGGTAGGCCACACTAGAAAACTGGGAAATTCAGAATTTCAGACCATCAGTTCTTTATCTCTAAAAGTTATGGGCACTCAAATATTGAAAAACTCAAAAACAGGCTTGAAATTTACAAGAGTTTTCTCATATTTCATCACTTTTCTACTTTTAGTTTTAAACTTCCGATGCCCACTGATATAAAATAAAGTCACTAGACTTTGTAGATATTTACACTATAAAAGCTATGCCAATACTACTATTTGGGAAAAAGTTGTACAGCGGTTCATTTTTGAAACCAAAATTTTCCGATTTTTCAATTTTCGCAGTTTTTTCTATAGCGTTTTTGCGCCGTTCAAGAAAATTGCATTTCGTCAACATTATTTAAAAGATGGTATAATTTGCTAAAATTTGCGCCATATCACGTCGATGTCAGGCTGCTAGTTGCTGAGAACGTTGACCTCAAACTTTTATAGAATTGGCGTAAATTTTTCAAAAATGACAGTTTTTCGCGCCTGACATTTGCAATCTTATTTAAAACTGGTTTATGTATTGCGTGATCTAAACTTCTTAGTAAATGGCACCTCAACGTCAAGAAGGCGTTAAAATATTTTGAAACGCAAAAATTTTATAAAGAAAATAAAAATTTTGCGAAATTTCACGATTTTGTTTCGCGTTTTTTTTAATTAATCCGTGGTTTAAAATCAATGTAAAGTATTGGAAATGAAGTGCGGCGGTGAACTAAAGATCATATATAAATACGGTTGAATTCGGTCCATATTTAGCGGGTACAGCGGCATTTTTCTTCAAACACATTTTGCTTTGTGACATCTGCAGTTATCTATAGATTCCGCCGCGATTAACAGCAAATGATAGGTTTTTTTAAGCTTGATAATAAAACCGAATAGGCATTAAAAAATTTTCATGATTTTAAATTTTACAGATCAAAAAAAAAATCCTAACCTCATAAATAATTCTTATATAATTTTTTTATTTTTTAAATTTGCAAGTTAAAACATTGTTTTTCTGTAAATTAGTTATGCGTTATATAAACACGTATTATAACAATCGGTGAAACATTCACATTTTTGCAAAAATTCGCCTTTTTTAATGTTAAGAAATTTTAATTATAATTGATATTTTTTATGTATTTTATCAGTGCATTGATGAATTTTGACTGCACTGATGAATTTGAAATGAGTTTCATGCATCCATACAACATTTATAAAAATAAACCAATAAATTTAACTTTAAATTTTTTTTAAAGAGATTTTAACTTAAAACCTCCATAACTTTCGCGCCGTTTGCAATAAATGATTAACGCGAACTGTTTTGGTATGCTAAAATATCACCCTTCACGTGACCAAAGCGTCATTCGTGTCATCCAAAAAAAAAATTTCGAAAAAAAAAATATCAAAATGTCGAAAATTTTTGAAATTGCCCATATGTATGTATGTACATAAATATGTACCTATGTACACTAATTAAAAATAAATTACTTTTTAGTGTTAATATGTAGGCATGTATGTCTGTATGTATACTATCAATATTTTTTTACTGGATTGTAATTTTTATAATATTTAAATTTAAATATAAAAATAGACAAATACTAAAATTGGTATTCTCAAAAATAACTTTTACCAACTAGGTATAGTCAAAATTTGCAGCCTGTTCATAGAACACGAATGGTTTTTGACATTCGTCTTTTATGTTTTTATTGTTGTTTCACATATAAAAAGACGAACGTCAAAAATCTTTCGTGTTCTATGTAAATGTGCCCAAAATCCCTGATAATTTTATATTAGATTTTTTTTAAACTCTTATGGCACCGAAGTAAAAGACACCAAGTGTGTCGTTTAATATTGTAGAAGGAAATCTTTACATAGTACATACAACAAGTATGTAAGTACCCACCTTAGTTTTCTTGGTTTTTTGAATAAATAGTGTTTCTTTCGAGTTTTTATCAAGAGTTATTTTCATCAATCACTTGCCAAATTTTAATGCAACCGATCTGTATACAACCTCCATTATAGGCTAATTAGAAGGCAGGCTAAATAACTTCTATTTATTTTTTTTAGCTATTGGTCTTGCTTATGAGTATTTGGTACTCTATTGCTGTAAACTTATTACAAATCCTTAATTTGTATTGTTTCAAATATTATTTTTATTATTAAAATTAAAAAATTTAAGATTTTGTCAAAAATAATTTATTTTTCTGCAGTCGACACCTATTTTTTACTTGTCGGCATGTTATGGACCATGAAGGCAACAAATCAACACTGTCAAGCTGTTGCTAAACTAGTTGTTCATATGTATCTAAATTTCAGAAACATAATTCGAAATTTTCCAAATTTTTCGGCTTTTTAATTAAAAAAAAAGAATGTCATAGAGAATACATATTTATTTAGATATTTAATTTAATATGAACTCAATATACTATGTATGTATGTAAGTATGTATGTCATAAATATGTCAGTTAATCCATACATACATATGTATGTACATGCTTTTTTATTTTTCAGACGAGCAATGATAAAGAAATATCTATTGACATATGTATGTATCTTTACTAAAGATGTAACTTGAAATGTCATATTTTAAACACGTGTTTGTTTCATACACTCCAATTAAGTTGTTTGATATTTACATACATACATATATAGGCAGCAGCATCATTTATTAACAAAAAACCATCTGAGATAGTTTCAAATTCTATTATGTTTTACTTTCTTTGCTACAACAATGGAATAATATTTTTTACTTAATAGAGTTTTAAATTAATAAACTTTAGAAATCTGGCAACATTTATACTCTACATACAATTATTTTTATTGTTGCTGCTGTTGTCTTCTTGTACATATGTTTTCGTTGTATCTTGGTGTTGTTTCACAACAACAGAAAAGAAAATAATAATGAAAAATAATAATAATGACGATGATATTCAAGTTACGTAGCACTAACTTATATACAAACTTTAATAGTTATGTGTAATGCTATGTACATGCTACATACATACATATGTATTTATGTATGTATATTTGTATCCGTATAAATTAATATTAAATTTGTATGAAGATATACATACATACATACATATGAATGTATGAATGTATGTATATAAATAAATATGCATTTAAATTTGTGTGTATGTCTATCTTTATTTATATTTAAGCTAAAATGCATTTTCTTGCTACTGCAGCTGCCTTTATTTTTCCTCCTGCTCCTCCTCCCACCTACCCCATGTTGCAAATGGGTATATATTATTCTTAATACACACCAATACATGAACACACACACTCAAACCCACATTTGTATTGTAAAATAAAGCAATAAGAATAACAAACATACAACAGAAATGTGTATGTACGAGAGAAAAAAATAAATGAAAAAAGAAAACAAGTACAACAACTTGCTACAATAATAAAACAAGTACACAATTTTTACATGTGTACTTGTACTCTTCTTGTATATATTTTTTTAGAAAAAGAAAAACAAAAACAATAAAGTACAACGTACAACGAACATCCAAAGTACCAACGTAAATTCGCATATACCCAGTCACGATCTACAACACAACGAGTAGTGTATTGAATATTATTTGGTAGGGGATGTGAAGTCTAGAGAGAAGATAAATAGGAGAATGAGTGAAAAAGAAGTGTAAATAGGAGAGCCAATATACTTACACTGCATAGGAGGTAAAAGAAAACAAGAGGTTGGAAATAATAATAATGAAAAAATAAAAACAAGAATGAAAAAAATAACATTATTTATGAGAAACAAAACAACAGGCACCATTGCACAGTAGAATAAAGTACTGAAATTTGGAAAAAAAAAATAAAAGTTCACAGTTGAGGCACTAACCATGATAGATTGTTGTTAGAGAAATCGAATATTCGACATTTTACAGAAACCGATTTACGGTTTCTTGGAAAATTACCAATTTATAAAAATCCGATTTCTGCTAATTTTATGTTTTCTTTGTAATTTAACCGATTTCCGTTTATATGATTGTAAAAAAACACAAATATTTTAATATTTAATTAATCATACGTAAAGCGATGCCAAATTAAATATTAATAGGCTTATTCTATAGAAAGAAATTCACCACTCGTTTGAAATTTTTTATTTAAACCAAAAAGAAATTTCGTTTTAATTGTAGTTTTGAAATTTGAAATTTCAAAACGGTGTGCTAGACTGCTAGTGTTAGGGATGTGGGTTGGATTGCCACCAGAGACCCTGGTCTGTGACACTACACCGATCAAAGATCTAAGTCACTGGTCTCGTAAACGTAAATATAATATTAATATTGTATTCTAATTTAAATAAATTAATTTCAAAACGCGTGTAAATGAATTTTTTGCAGAATGAGGTTACAAATAAATATTCAAATAAAATACCTAGTGGTTACGCTTTTTCGTGAAATATTTGCCTAATAGTGCTAGAAATTTGTTAAAAATACATATGTACATATGTATTTAGGCTTATTTTTTTTTTTTTACTTTTCCATTACATGCCTACAACATTTTCAGCAATTAATTAATAAAATTTTTACCACTGTACTATGCATTTTATACACTCAGAGAAACTAAAAAATTAAAAAAAAGGAAAACAAGAAATAACATGATATTGAAAAAGATAACAAAATACACTACAATAACAACAAGCGATTTCAATATATCCAGTGGTAGGTGGGTGGTGCATAGTTTACAACGAGTATTCTCGTTTTCTTATTTTTGGTTTATTGTTGCAGTTGCTAAAGTAATGTTAAAGCTTATTTTCTGTTTTGAAATGCATGCGAATGACTGTATGTTCGCCAGTATTAGATAGAATTATATGTATGCATTAGTAAGAGTATTATATACATACATACATATGTAGTTGTTGTTATTGTTTTCATTTGAGTTGTGTTATAGCCTAGTAAATAGAAGTGTGGTACGCCTGAAGCGGAACTAGATAAAACCAAGCAGAGTTTCAATGTTGTAGAATTTGTATGTAAATATGTATGTCGTAAAGTAGGTATGTACTTCGTATATAGTCTGTCCACTATCATCATCATCAACTCATAAACATTCATTCGAAACTGCCCTGTTTGAAAAACAAAAAATTTTTTTTTGTTAAAGCTTTCGTATTAACAATACACACAAACACATATTAAACTAAGCTAGTCTTCAATAATAGTAACGTTCTTCTTCTTAAAACATAAACATTAGAAAATATAGTTTTAATAGATTGATATATGGGAGAAAAGTGGCACAAATTAAATTTCAGTTTAATTCATTGTTGTTAATATTGTTGTTTTTTTCTCTAATCGCGCTCTTTCTCTCTTTATATAGTTACAATCGAGGACAAAATAAACTGAAAAGCAAAACGGTTAAACTTGTGATTTTTATAAGATGCGCTAAAGATTCGGGTTATGCATATGTTTACCTATCACCACTTTTAAACATTAACTGTAAATAGTTTTCATGTCTTGGATATTCTAAAAAAATCTAACTTCAGCTAAAATTTTTGTTTTAATTTTTTTTTTGTTTTCAAAAGAAGATAAAGCAAATTACTGTACCCAACTTCTACTCTATATTCGTATAGAAGACTTCTGAAAAAGAGTGATACAATATCTAAAAATATCCATAACTAATTGCAGGTCAAAAGTTTTATATCATCGATAATAGCGCAGCTTTTAGTATAAGATATAAAAAAAGAGCCAATAAAAAAAAATTGTTGCAGATACAAAGAATATGTTTGGCTGAAGTCATTAGAGATACGACCGACGTATAGGTATACAAATGTACAATTGTTTACATTTTCTAGGGTGGTGGTTTTACAGATGTTGCCTAATTTATGTTGCATATAGACATCGATCTAACAAAAATTTATGACAATTTTTTATATCGCATATACATACATACACATGTATATGGGCAATTTCAAAAATTTTCAACATTTGTTGAAACTGAGTTCAGATGCTTATTATTTCTCCAGTTTTTCGAATTGACCAAAACGGTCAAAAGGGAATGGTAGGCCACACTAGAAAACTGGGAAATTCAAAATTTCAGACCATCAGTTCTTTATTTTTAAAAGTTATGGGCACTCAAATATCGAAAAACTCAATAAAAGGGCTTGAAATTTACAAGAGTTTTTTCATATTTCATCACTTTTCTACTTTTAGTTTTAAACTTCCGATGCTCACTGATATAAAATAAAGTCACTAGACTTTGTAGATATTTACACTATAAAAGTTATGCCCATACTACTATTTGGGAAAAAGTTGTACAGCAGTTCATTTTTGAAACCAAAATGTTCAGATTTTTTAATTTTCGCAGTTTTTTCTATAGCGTTTTTGCGCCGTTCAAGAAAATTGCATTTCGTCTACAGTATTGAATAGATGGTATAATTTGCTAAAATTTGCGCCATATCACGTCGATGTCAGGCTGCTAGTTGCTGAGAACGATGAGCTCAAACTTTTATAGAATTGGCGTAAATTTGTCAAAAATGACAGTTTTTCGCGCCTGACATTTGCAATCTTATTTAAAACTGGTTTATGTATTGCGTGATCTAAACTTCTTAGTAAATGGCAACTCAACGTCAAGAAGGCGTTAAAATATTTTGAAACGCAAAAATTTTATAAAGAAAATAAAACTTTTGCGAAATTTCATGATTTTGTTTCGCGTTTTTTTAGTTAATCAGTGGTTTAAAATCAATGTAAAGTATTGGAAATGAAGTGCGGCGGTGAACTAGAGATCATATATAAATACGGTTGAATTCGGTCCATATTTAGCGGGTATAGCGGCATTTTTCTTCAAACACATTTTGCTTTGTGACATCTGCAGTTATCTATAGATTCCGCCGCGATTGACACCAAATGAAAGGTTTTTTTAAGCTTGATAATAAAACCGAATAGGCATTAAAAAATTTTCATGATTTTAAATTCTACAGATCAAAAAAAAAATCCTAACCTCAAAAATAATTCTTATATAATTTTTTTATTTTTTAAATTTGCAAGTTAAAACATTATTTTTCTGTAAATTAGTTATGCGTTATATAAACACATATTATAACAATCGGTGAAACATTCATATTTTTGCAAAAATTCGCGTTTTTTAATGTTAAGGAATTTTTATTATAATTGATATTTTTTATGTATTTTATCAGTGCATTGATGAATTTGGACTGCACTGATGAATTTGAAATGAGTTTCATGCATCCATACAACATTTATTAAAATAAACCAATAAATTTAACTTTAAATTTTTTTAAAGAAATTTAAAACTTAAAACCTCCATAACTTTCGCGCCGTTTGCAATAAATGATTAACGCGAACTGTTTTGGTATGCTAAAATATCACCCTTCACGTGACCAAAGCGTCATTCGTGTCATCAAAAAAAAAATTGGAAAAAAAAATATCAAAATGTCGAAAATTTTTGAAATTGCCCATATGCATGTACATATATATGTATGTACATATGTGAAATAAATAAAAAATGTACATACATACTATGTAGGTATACATTTTTGTACGAGGGAAAAATTGAAGAGGTAACGTCATCAAAATTTCAACTGTAAAATCAGTGAAATTGAATTGATGACCGATATGTATGTGTGTTTATGGGCATTGACGTCATCTACTGACAAAGACACCGCATATATTTTTAACTGAACTTATGTACTTGACAGTTTCTTCTAATAATTTTTAACTCCACTGTATGTATTTAATTTATTATATTTTTTACTTTTTTTTTGTTTTTTATTTCTTCTGCCTCTGCCTCTGCCATTTATTTATTTTCATTTATAGTTGTTGTTTATTTAACACAAAATTTGTCTTCATCATGTTGTTTCTTTTGTTTCTGTTTTAATTTTTCAAAATAGTTTTGTGCAGCAGCTCTTTGTAAAATATAACAACAGCAGAGATAAAGAAAAGAAGCTTTTGAACGATTTATTATTTTAGTCCGATTTCTGTGTTATTTTTTATATTATTTTCCTGTATTAATTAACACAAAAG
Organism: Metopia argyrocephala; assembly: GCA_963576795.1. NCBI lineage: Eukaryota > Metazoa > Arthropoda > Insecta > Diptera > Sarcophagidae > Metopia > Metopia argyrocephala. The sequence continues at coordinate 202,328,975 of OY756208.1, read as the reverse complement.
AGATTTTCGTTAAATACATTTATAGTATAAACCAAAAATAAAAACAATTTTCATTAACACACTCGGGGAAAAATATAAAATGAAATTTAATTGAAACTTTTATTGAATTTATAATATAACAGAAATATATACATATGTACGTAAATAGTATGTACATGCATATGCAATAAATGTGGTGAATTTTGAAAATTGTGGTTAAAGTATCTAATAATCCGCCAAAAATTATGACCTATATGTACCTATCAAAATTTAAAGTTCCTTTTATTCTAACAACTTTTTAAAATTTAATTTTGTTTTTTATTTACAAAAAAAAAAAAAACAATTAAAATAAAGAGTATCGCTGCTGACCCAGATAAGTTAGAATTTATGTAAAAAAATTCTTTTTTATTATTAGTTTTAATATTCTACTTAATATTTGAATGCAAATCATTATATTTTTCTAAAATAAATAAAATTTTTTCATTTGATATACATACTTTCAGGCGGATCAAACTCTTGCCACTTTGGATAAGTTTGATGCCATATCTCGTTGCGATGCGTTACACTATTTGTTAAGGAATCTCAAATTCAAATTTCCTCAAGAATGTGAACAGGTTATTCCAAGTATATTTTCTCAGACGTTGCCAATAGATTCTAAAAAACAGTTGCAACTTTTATTGACTCCAAAAAAGGAGGAATGCATTAAGAACGAGGATGAAAGCGCTTCAACAGATTTAAATCAAAATTTTGAGAAAATCCTTTGTAAAGAAGAGTTTATGTGTCTTGATGAAGATGATGTATATGCTGATGATGCGGATAATGAAAATTCATCGTCGCTAAATAAACGTATGCACTATGCTGCTGTAGGCAATGCTAGTTTAACAGGAAAAATAAGAATAAGCGGTGGCCTTAGTGTGCAGCAGTCTACCAGTGATCCTTTAGATTTAATACCTTCGTCTGTTATACATGCCAGACGGCTTGGTAGAATAGCTACAACTGAGGCTGATGCCGACGAAAGCAACAGTTTAGATGCCTTGACACATGATTCTACCCTCAAACGTTCGCGTAGAAGGCCTTTTGGCTTACATCACCCGAATCGCAGCAGCAGTACTGGTGGGAAATTAAATCTTCAGTCGTCCTCGCGTTTATTGTTAAGCGGTAAATTAAATCAACGTGTCTCACGTTTAGGAGAAGGTTATGTCTTCCATCCGGAGAGTGAGTTTACGGTACATTTTCATTATAGTTCCGAAGATTTAAGTATACAAGTGTTCAAAGAACAATTTCGTTTACATTTGAAAACGGCTCTAAAATTGCATGACAAAGAATTTCTTAAGGAATTCCAAAGAGAATATGTGTTTAATGGTCGCCTATTGGGCACTACTCCCCCAAAACATATTTTGGATAAATTAAGAGCCGAACATTTAGAAGAATGGCAGCAACAAAAATTACGTAAACAACAACAGCAAGAGTTGTTAATTCAACAACACCAAAATCAAATTATGTTATTACAACAGAGAAGGCGAATATTGGCGGGTAATATCCACAACACTATTTCCACAACAGCGTCTGGTAATGCTTATGACTCTGAAATGGAATTCGAATTAGAAACAGAATCTCAGTTATCTTCGGCCTCTCAAGAGATAATGAAATTTGAGGAAATTATAGATGAAGGTGTGGGTCCCGGACGTCTAATTCATGGCCTGGTAATGGAACCTGAAATGGATGACGTTATTGGTGCTGGCAGTGGAGCCAGTGTTAGTGCTGGAAGTGGCAGTAGTAATAGTTCTGCTGCAAATGCTGTAGACACAATGCCAAACGAAGTAGGTACCAATGACAGTGCTTCTACTTTGAATTCTTCGTCCTTCGTTGGTGATTCTGCGACTGGAAGAGTTGGGGCCTCATTTAAAAATCACTTGTCTCAACAACAGCAGCAATTACAACAGCATGGGTAAGTAGTAGTGAAAACTTAATATATAAACAAACAAATGAATAAAAACGTTTAAATGTTTCACCTCTTTGATTTTTATTATTGCTGAATATTGTTAATTTTTAATTTAATACTAATATTTTGTTTATATTACAGACCAAATAATGCTCTTCTTATGAATGGTCTTACAACAGCCACCACAAACAATGTGATTCCCAACAATATTAATCAACAACAGCAACAACCGCATACAAAATCTCAACAACAGCAGCAACTGGTTCAAGGCAACAGCTTAACGAATGTGGCTAATAAGGATCAACAGCAGCAACGTCCACAACACTCAACGCATCAACTACATTATCAACCACAAATTATATCGAATGAACAAATACAACAACCTCATTCGGCCCATAAATTGGGAGGTTTGTTGAATGATAAACAACAACAGCAATCCCATCATGTTAATAATTTAATAAATAATAATATGGGACAACCTCCGGCACATTTTCAGCATCAGGGCCAACAACAACAACGTTTTATGATGCAACCACAACAACAAAATCATTTTAATTCTCATATGCCACCTCAAAATCATCCATTAGCCATGATGGGGGGTATGATGGAATCGGCTAATCAACAACATCAACAACAAATGCAAGCCCAACAGCAACAACAACGTATGCAATTAAATGTATCTAATAATGTGATTAATAGTATCGATAACATATTGGGCTCAGGAACAACGGCTAATAAGTCTATTCCGCCGCATGGTACAGCAGAGCACTTGCAATTTATGCAGCAGCATCAACAGCAAATGCCTCCTCACATGCAAACTATGCCATCACAACAACAGCAGCAACATATGCTTATGCAACAACAACAACAACAACAGCAACAAGGGCTACTCAGTGGTTCCACTACACCTACTTCATCAACTATGGGCCTAATGCCAAACTCATCTACCACACCTACTGGCAATTCTTCAGCGAATGCCTCTTTTGAACATGATGAAGAAGGCCTTTCTCATGACGAAGATGATGAGGATCATGAAAATGATACCAATGATGGTATGGAAACCAAACCGCAATTAATCGATGGCGGTAGTAGCAGTAGTACTTCATTGCAAGCTCCTGCGGGAGGTCCTGCAACAAGTACACCCGGTACGAAAAAAGAAAAACCCAGTTATAATTGCCTACTGTGTCCTAAATCATATCGCAAACGTAAATCCTTACTAGATCACTACAAAATACATCCAGGCTTTTGTCATGATTGCGGCAAGCCAAACGGTACCTCTTTGGAGGTAGGTTCACAAAAAAACTAATCCCAAATTAGATTTTATAGATAGATTTTATTATTATTTATAATTTTTTATAGGAAATTATACATCACAATCGCACGGTTCATGCTAAAGAATTTCCCTTTGTATGCGAAACTTGCGGTGAATCATATTCACGTCGTCAGCAATTTCATGCCCATGTTGAATCACACAATAAGAAGGAATTCAAAAGTGAGTTTGTGTCAAGAGTCGTTACCGATGTTGTTTAACATGAAGTGAATAGTAAATTTCAAATTCATACCATCACAACCATTGTCATATTGATAAACAACATACACGAACAACATATCTTACAAATATATTACTACACATTAAAGAATTTATTTCTATCGAGAAAAATAATAAATGTATTTACAACTATAAATTTTTATTTATTCCTTTAGCCTATTCCTGCATTGAATGCGGGCAAAAGTTTCCGCACAAAAAATTACATCAACAGCATTTGGACGATACGGGCCACAAGGCTGATGGTGCTATATGTGAAGTATGCGGCGATGAATTTCCTTCAAAGAATGCCTTATATCAGCATATCATACGCGTTCACAAAAAGGACAACTTTTTCGAGTGTCACATATGCCAGAATCGTTTTACTCTTAAAGCGAATTTAGAACGCCACGTGCAATTGCATACGGAAATTAAACGAACATATGTTTGTGATTTATGCGGTTCTTCCTATTTTACATATCCAGCTTTAAAGGATCACTATAGCAATGCTCATACAGACGCCTCTGAATGTAAATGTACTTTGTGTGGTAAGCGTTTCGGTTCGGTCAAGTCCCTACAACGTCATTTGCCTTCTCATTCAGAGGAGAGACCACATTGTTGCTGTTATTGTGATCAGGTAAGCTAAAAAAAATGGTATTTTTTTTTTTGTAGATTCCTTTTTAAATAAATTATATTTTAGACCTTTAAGTGGAAAACTCATTTAGTGCGACACAAGCAAACAGTGCATGGTAATCAACCGTCACCTAAAAAAGTTAAACGTTTCTCAAAGGAAGGAGATGGTATGCGATTGTTGATTTATTTTTTAATTTTTCATATAATATTTAACATATTTTACTACTGAAGTATTGTAATATACAATGTATGTGTATTATTGTTTATTGAATTTGTTGTATTTTTTCGGTTTAGAATTGGTTCCAATGGCTGATGAGCCGGGTCCTCCTCCAGCTAAAGTTGCTAAAAAATCAAATGCTAGCAAACCAAAACAGCAGGCAAATCAGACGCCACCAAATCAGCAGCAACTGCAGCAACAACAACAACAACAACAGAAATTGGGTGCTATAGCTACGCCACCTCCCCTATCAACTACGCCCGGAACATCTTCATCATCACAACAAGATCCTTTTAATGCTGCCATTATATCTAACAATAGTTCTCAGTCGTCGACTGCATCAACCTCACAGCACTCTCTGCAGTCAAGCGAATCTCAACCAAATTCCATGTACAGTCAAAATTTCAGTGCTGAGAAATTACTGGGACATCATACACCACAACAACAACAACAACAACAGCAACAACAAATTCTATCTGCACATAATGCACAGCAAACACATCCACATCAAATTCCACAACAACAGCAGCAGCAACAGAGACCAACACCTCCACCTAATTCGCATGCACAACAACAACAACAACAGCAAGCTCAGCTTGCGCAACAACCGCCACAACCACCCCAAAACCAACCACATCATCGTCATACACCCAATAGTCACACACCAGATAATAATTTGCCACGTATTAATAGTTTTGGTGGTGGTGGTCCTACACAACCTGAGACACAATTTCATTTCGAACAAAGTGCCGCCGGCGGCCAGACTTCTAATATAACAAACCCAGGTGCTTACCCACAACATCAAATTATAAATCAATATCAGCAACAACATCATCAACAACAACAACAATTGCAACAGCAAGCTGCACAGCAACAGCCACAGCATATGCGAAGTCATACTCCACAAAGTCCACATCATCATGTGCAGCAACATCAGCAACATTTTCCTTCACCCCATCAGCAACATTTGCAAAGTGCCCAGCAGCATCAGCAGCAATTGCATCATCATCAACAAATGATGCATCAACAACAGCTGGCACAACAGCATCAGCAACAGCAACAGCAACCACTTCAAAGACAACACAGTCAACAGCGTTCGCCACATCCACACCAGACACCTACACAGCAATTGCAACAACAACATCAGCAACCAATGCATTCGCCGCAACATGTACGCATGCAATCTCCAGCACCACAGGCTCATACACCCCAACCCCATACACCCCAACCTCCTACACCACAGCAAACACAACCCCAACAACAACAAACAACATCTGTGCCAGCAAATCACCAACAGCAACAATATACAACAGATGCTTGGGGTAATATAAATTTTGTAGGTAGTGGACATCCATCAAATGCAACAAATCATCAACAACAACAGCAAAGTAACACTGCTAATCTACCGGGTGATAAAGAAAATCCCAATAAATTTTATATAGTCGATTCTTCCGAGTTTCTTGGTCTTCCAATGAATGTTGCTGGCGGTAACACAACACAAGTGGCAGAAACGAACAATCAGTTAGCAAATGCCCAGCAGCAGCATCAACAACAGCAGCAGCAACAATCATCCATTATGGCTACAAAACCTTCAAGTCAACAGCCGCAACAGCAAGAATCGAATCTAGGCACTGACTTAATGAGTTTTCAGGTATTGTAGTGTAAAATCAAAAAACAAAATTATAAATTCTCATATATTGTATGTGTGACTTAAAATTACCTCTGAATTGATATTTTCTTTTTAGAATATTTGGCCACAAACCAATCAACCCACAAATCAATTGTCATACAGCGCAAATGGTGCCCAACAGCAGCAACAACAGCAGCCCCAAACCCAGCAGCAACAAAGCTCTTCCCAACAACCATCCGCTGGAGTTGTTAGCAATGCTGCCACAGATCCTCATAATTATAACAACATTGGCAGTATTTTAACGAATCTTATCGACAACAATCCAAATCCAATGGAATATAACTTTGAATTAATGCAGCAACAACAGCAACAGCAGAATTCAACTGGTGGAAGTGGCACAACAACACCTGTAGGTGCACCACAAGCTCCACAACAACAACAAAACCAAACTCCATTAGGTGTTCATCAGCAACATCAACATCAAACGTCGGCTGCTGTTGCTGCATATGGATTACAACCTACACCAGGGGCAAGTGGTTTAATACGTCATGCAAGTGTTTACGGAGCCCCTTCATCTTTATATGATCCTCACCATCATCCAGCTCATCATCCGTCTAGTTTAGCCGAAATGAGTGAACAACAAAAGAACAGCTTCCAACCCTATCATCCTCATGCGGCCTTACAACCACATGCTCATGCTTTAGGTGGTCATCCACTAGCACCCACTGCTCACCATCCATTGGCGGCTGCTTCTCACCTCTTACCTCCACCTCCACCCCACGCAGGACATCATGTGTACGATCGAGGTGGCTATCCTGTCTTGGCGGGAGGTGATGATGGTAAAGCCGTTCTTCCTCCCATAAGCGATTACATGCACCACATGCAACAACAGCATGTTCAACAGCCTGATTTATTATATTACCCCGTCAAGAATGACTGACATTTAAAATAGGTCATGCCACATGGTGGGGCTGGAAATCAGAATGCGTCAACGACGACGAGAGGACAAGTATATCACCACGGTTTAACAACGCCACCAACCTCGTCACACCAACACCATACACACCATCAATATGCTACACAGGCAATGCACCAATTTCCATACCACCACCCTCATCATTTACAACAACAACAATATCAACGGGGAAAGATATCGGCACATCATCCACATACAACACATCCCCACCTTCCAGCACACCACCACGGTCATGGCCCTGCATCTCAACACACGCAACCCGAATTATTGCATTGGTGGCCACCACCACACTCATCTACCCCAGTGCCTCCATCAATGTCTACATCACAACCTGCTGCTACAGCAGCAGCAGCATCATCAGGATCCACTGCATCAACAACATTATCAACATCAGCATCAACATCATCCGTAGCAGCAACCACGGCAACAAAATCTAAGAGAGGCGATGTTTTATTTTAAATTTTGTGTAAGTTTATTTTATTATTATTATTATTTTATTTTTATAATTTTTGTTTTTATGTACTTCCTAAAGAATAATTTTACTTTAATGTAGTGTTTTTAAGTGAAATAGGAAGACCGAATTGATAAAAATTCAATAATTGTAAAATATTCAAAAATTATATAAAAATGTGAAAGTAGAATAACAAAAAAAAAAAAAAGGTTTCTGTATAAAGCCGAGTGTCCACTAGCAAGTTACTTGCGGAAGAACTTCTGCAAGTATTTGCTGAAGTGTTTCCACTGAAACCAAAACTTGCGGAAGTTTGATTCCAGAAGTAGTTTGTAGAAGTTTTACGACGAACTTGCAGCAAGAACTTGCAGACGTGTTTACACACAATGTGAGTACAGGTTGCAGTAGAGTTAGCTTTTTTAAACAGTGACAGTATAAAAATGTCTGGTGGCAAAATAAGAGTGGCAGCTGCCATCGCAGCATATTTAATAGGAAAGAAACAACTAATTACAAAAAAAAAATTGTTCTCAGTTTCTTTGGGTACATGAAATGTCGTCATGTATTTCATGTCATGATAAAACTCCCACTTGCTAACGTATCGTCGTGCGGGAGTTTAAGTGCTCTATACGCCATTTTTTAAATCTCGCGTTAATGATGCTAATTTAGGTTTTTGACACCAAAATTTTTAAAATCTGCAATCCGTTTTCGGCTGTTTATTTCCGAAACTTGACGAGCTATCCCAAAACGGATTGCAGATTTGAAAAATTTGGGATCAAAAACCTAAAGTGGCATCATTAACTCGAGATATATAAAAAATATGAAATAGCGGATAGAGCACTTAAACTCCTGTACGACGATACGTTAGCAAGTGGGAGTTTTATCATGACATGAAATACATGACGACATCTCATGTACCGTCGCCGTGGTCTAGTAGTAAGCGTGTTGGCTTACTAAGGCATGAGCCTTCAGCACTTTGATCACTTTTTTTTCTTTCTTTGTTGACCTCTTGACCAAAATGCGTTCGGAGGTCGTGTAATTTTCTTTTCATCTCTTCTTCGGGCTCGTCTAAAGCATTGGCTATTGCCTTTACAGCGTTTTGTTTTTTAATTTTATTTTTATATACTTTTGAGGACGTGTCCCATAGTTCTGGGTAACTTTCCTTACTTCAAATAAATTTATTATTTTCCATTTTTATTTAATTAGTCAAAAATAAAAGAAAAAAAAACCACAAAACAAAACCCGACATATACCTGATTTCTTCCGCAAGTCTTAAAAACACTTGCAGTTCACAGCAAGTTGCGCAAGTCACTTCCAGCAAGCAACGAACATGTGTTTCCATATAATTTCTGCAAGTTTTTCTTGCAAGCAAAAACTTCTGGAAGTCGACTTCTAATACGTGTTTACATGACAAAAACTTCTGGAAGTCACTTCTGGAAGCAACTTCCGCAAGAAAACTTGCTAGTGGACACTCGGCTTAAGAATTTCTTATTAAAAAAAAGAGAAAAACTAATGCATGTCTGTTAAAGGAAAACTTTTATATGAAACAATTTAAATAAAATTATGGTCTTACAAAACACTAACAAAATCTTAGATTAAAAAAAAAAACTTTTTTTAAAAAAAAAAAACTTTTTTTTAATCTGACGTTTTTATTAATCACACTTGGGTTACATTACTATAATGTTATGAAATTTAAAATGAAGATTATTTTACTAAATTAAAAACAAATCCTAAATAAGCGATATACTAACGGCCAAGCGTTATCATCTATCTAGTTGCAATATTTTAGCCCTCAGAGGGCATAAGAATATATTTGAATATTTTTTTTTTATTTTTTAATTTATTACTACACTATCCATCTTAAAACAATTACAATAGCCAAGATTTTGCACAAAAAATTCTGATACAAATTTTTATATTTCTCTATTAGTTTGCCGTGAGATTACATGATTATACTTATTAAGTTTCTGTCAAAGAATTGTTTATAAATACATACATTAGAATTTATAGGTGTTAAATGAACCAGGGACCGTAATCATTATGAGTTTTATAATAAAAATTACACAATAATGATTACATTGTGAGTTTTAAAGATTTTCTTCAATAATTATTTATGATTTTTATTTTTTCGCTCAAAATAAAACTCACTTTCAATTTATGACTTTTTTTGAGGTTTTTTACATATAAAAATTTGGTCAGAACTAATAAAAGAAAAAATATTAAGACATGCTTGTTCATTTTGTTATATAAAATATCATTCTTTTGCGCAAAAATTATTTTTTTTCATATATCATATATAAAGTAAATTAAAAGTGAGTTTTATTTTGAGCGAAAAAAATAAAAATCATAAATAATGATTATTTTTGAGTTTTATTTCTTTTGCTCAAAAATAATTATTATGGCTGATTTTTATTAATATTACTCAAAAATAATCATTACCATTGAAGAAAACTTTAAAAATCAAAAAATTAAACATCATGACGGATATGCAAAGATTGTTAAAAAATAATAATAATGGTGCAAAAAATTTTTATTTATGTCTGTTCTAAATTATTGATTTTTTGATTTAAAAAAACGAACAATAATCATTATTTACGGTCTCTGAAATGAACACAGCCATTGTTTGTATTTTTTAAAAAAGGCTTCTCCATAAATATTCTCTTTTATTAGTTAATAATCTGACAATGGTTTGGAGTGAAACTTAATGATGATCAAATCAAAAAGGTCTTGGATTTTCAGACTTTTAAAGCAAGTCTGAAATTCTGACAGCTAATATAAAGCAAAATTTTATCTAAATTCTTTCAATATTCCAATTTTTCCTCTAGCAAGTATGCATATAGAAACCTTTACAGAAGAGTAAACATTGACTAAAAGGAAATTAAAAATTAATGCTTTAAAAAGGAACATAACGTAATAATAGAAATAAATAATACAAAATTTTAAAAATTCATAATAGAAATACAACTACAACTACGTACTATACTACTTACATACATATATACATAAAATATAAGCATAATGCTTTAGATGTTTAAGTAAAATAAAATAAAAAAAGGAAACCTAAAAAATGTATTATTAAGATAAAAAAAAACAAAAAACAAAAAACAAAAAAAAAAAAGTTATATTTCCCTTAATGCTTTCATAATTATGTTCAAAGAATATTTAAAATTATGATTTTATTTATATTAAAATTAAAAAGAAACAAAATTGTATATAATTTGTTTCCGTTTATATTTAGAACAAAAAAAAAAAAAACATATAATGATTTTGGCGAACAGTTTTTATTGTAGATTATAGTGCTTTATATTTTATTATATATAAAAAAAATAAAAATAAATAAAAAACAAAAACATATGCATACACATACGCATACAAACATAAATTATGCATACACATTAAATGTTAAGCCAGTTATGTATACATATACATTTAGTATATACATAAACATACATTATATATGTACATATATTAATAATAATTTTTATTTATAAATAAATTTAAATCATTAGACTAAAAACAAAAATTATTCTCTATAAAACATAAAAATTAAAAAAATTCAGATAAAATTATAAAGTTTTCAAAATTCAAAAACTAAAAAATAAAGAAAAACAACATCATCATCCCTTAAAACTAAGCAATATATTAAGTAGATCCTTAAATATACATAAATGTATAATATTAGATAATAAGTGTATTTTATTATGTTTTAAACAATATTTTTTTTAATATTTAATTTTATTTAATTATTACTATTTCCTTCTTCTTTATCTTCTCAATGACAATTTTTTAAGAAAAAAAAAGCAACAAATTACATAATTATTTTAGTACAAGTGATTTTAACTAAAACCAATCTACAGCAGATTTTTCTGAAATTTTACTTCTACTATAATTCCTCCTCTATCCTACCTGTAACTTCTCCTCAAACTAATCATTTTTTCATACTAAATGTATACTCTCCTATTCACTTAAACATAAAATTAATTATGAATTTCTGTTTTTTGTGTATTTTTATAAATTGTTTTTATTATTTAAGACATTTTTTTTATTTATAAAAAATACAGATTTTAAATTTATTATTAAACAATAAAATAAAAACGTATGTTAAACTTATAAAATAAAAATAAAAGCAAAACAAATTATATCTTAATATGCAAGAAATAATGGATATAAAAAATTTTAAATTAAATAATAAAATTTAAAAAAAAAGAAGAAAATAATAAGCCCTAAATTGTAATTAAATAAAAATACATATATATATACAAATATATATACATATATATATATATATGAAAAAGCGTTTGTATATTAAATAAAAAAGATAATTAAAAAAATAAACGTCGTTTTTGTATGAGTAATAGTAGTAGTCTAGTGGTTGGTGTATTGGCTTACTAGACAAGAGTTCCGGGTTCAAACTCCAGCTCTGACATCTTAAAAAAAATATGAAGAAATTTTTGTTTCGGCAAATGCCTCTTAGCAGTCTTCTAGGAAAATATCTGAGAGTAACTGTTTGCCATGAATAAGCTTCTCAAGTCTATCGTTCGAAGTAGACTTTAAACTGTATGTCCCGCTACTCTTGCATAAAAATTGTCACACACAATATGGATGCTGCGAGCAGCAAGTCCGTAACCCTGAAACATGGTTATAATATTATAAAAATTCCTTAAACTTATTTTTGTTTCTTTTGAAATGATTGGCAACGCAACTGAATTAAAAATTAATATTATGTACGTCGTAGTCGCCGTGGTCTAGTGGTTAGTGTGTTGGCTTACTAAGACATGGGCTCTGGGTTCGACTCCAGGCTCTGACATCTTTAAAAAAAGAAATATGAAAAAAAAATATTTCTTTCGGCGACTACCTCTCAGCAGTCTTCTGGCAAAAGCTCTGAGAGTAACTAATTGCCATGAACAAGCTTCTCAAGTCTGTCGTTCGGAGTCGACATTAACTGTAGGTCCCGGTACTCATGGATAAAAATTGACACACACAACATGAGTGCTGCGAGAAGCTAGGCCGTAATCCTGACACAGGGTTGTAAAGGCCAGTTATGTATGTATGTATTATGTACGTCAACTGTTTTCAGTTGCCATATAGGCATCTATGAAAAAGTAAATAATTGCGTAGATTTTTGTGCTGTAAATATTTTGAAAATAAATAAGCTCGGTGATAACGAAGTTAGCATCTATAATGTGACATTTAATGGACATAAAAAATATTTTAGGTTTTGTCAAATAAACCCATAATATACTTAAAATATTTTTTATGAATACGGGCAAAGTATAGAAATGTCTAGTTTCTTTCAAGAATAGATAATTAATAATATACTTATGTATGATGCGCATTTGCATCTTATATTTATGGCATACATATTTCCGTCTTAAAGAGTAGAGACTATGTAAAGACTCCATACAAAATTGATCTGCTGCAATACCACCAGTTTTTAAAAGTTTGTGCGGCTTTAAGGTTTTTTGCAAAAGGCAAATTTCAGTAATCCCAAGTCACCGACTTTAGTTTGAGAATGGCTCAAACCACGTTGTTTGTGGTATAATTTCATTTATTAACTAAAACAATATACTTACTTTTTAGTTTTTGACGCCTTATGTCTAAAAAGAAACCACAAATATTTAGTTGCCAAAATATCCTCCACTTAGCACATGAGTTGCTAGCTCTCAGTTGACGGTTGCCAACTGTAATACCACTCTGGCAATGCATACATACATACATATCGCACACTAAATCATAAAGAGTCACAAATTTTCAGTAGAAGCAAAAAAAGGTTTTACGAAAATTTGTTGTAATTTTATAATCAAATTCAATTCTACACTGATGAAAACACTTTTAAAAAAGATTTATTATAATACATACGCCTTGTATATCTAGTAACCTTTTATCTTTTTAAATATGATAAATCTAATAAAGATTATATACAATCAAATCAGATTTCGATTGAAATTGAAATAGACTGAAATTTAAAGTTGTTATAACGTCAAAATCTAAAAAGTTTTGGAATTCCTTTTCTACCCATCAACTATTGCCACTATTTCCTTGATTATTAAAATTTTAAAATAATTAAAACAGGCAATTTTTATATGACTTTGAAAATAAAGACGAATTCATTTTCGAACAAAATCGTCACATACCGGAATAAGTTAAATCAAAATCGACCGTCATTTAAAAATGCTTAAAAGCTGAAGCTGAAAAGATTTTGAAAAACAATAGTTACGAATACATTCCCTTTTAATAGCTAATCCATTACACTAAAATTTTATAGATTAATCAAAATTTTAGTTTTATATTTAAATCGTTTATTTCAAAAGACAACATTTATATAAACACCTATAATTAAGAGCTAACACCACCTAACAAATTAACATCACGATTCTTATAACGCTTCGATATGTCGTTTTCAATTTTTTTTTGTAGTTCATTAGTTTGAGCTATCAATTCCTTAAGAACAGGTTCTAAAACCAAACTCTCTTCTTTTAATTCGGCAGAGCGATCCTTTAATGCTTTCTTAGTGGTGCGTATTTTCTCTACAGCTTTAACCATTTGATTTAATTTCGCAGCCAATATATCGGCATATTTAGGGGAATGTTTTAACTGGAATAAGTGTCTACTATGTTCACTACACATTTCTTTGAGAAAGAATTCCACTTGCTTAAGCATTTTACCTATGGATTCTCCATCATGTGTAGAAATGGATTCCATCAAAGATAGCATAATATTGCTAGAAGCCGTATTATTTTGATGCAATTCGTATTGACGCATACGTAAAAATGCCTCTAATTCGTATAGTTCATCAATAAACCTTTCACGATAGTTTGGTGAATCTAAAAGTGTGTAGGCTTGGTCACCTTTAGCTACGCCTCCATCCATTCCGGCTCCTTCTACCACAATGCCATACTCTTCAATTGGTATATCGAAATTAATTTCCACAGTTTCTGTTGGTGTGTTTTCAATGCCCCAATCAATGTCGCCACTTTCATCACCATTGCCAAAATCTATGCCATCTGCCGAATTACACTCAATATTTAAATCCTCAAAGTCTATCATTTCACCAGATATCGTAGAAGAGGCGCCATTATCATCCCCAAAATCTATTTCATTATCTTCCGTTACTTTATCAAAATGCTCCTGGCTAAGGTTTATCTTAATGGAAGGTTCTTCCACCGATAAGGGTGCCTCTTTGTGTATATATTGGTAGACAGTTGTATTGCCAAATACGATTAAATGCCTGGTTATTGATAAACACTGTTGTTTGCTTTGTCCTGTAGTAGATGCATATAAATCTAAAGCTTCCTCTAAAGAAGCAATATTTTTAATAGAGTTAGCGTAAAGATTAGGCAGGCTTTCCAAAAGCTGGACAAATTCTTCCTTTAAATTACAACCTTTCACACCTAACTGCTGTAATAAAGCAGCGTGATCAGCCAGTAATTGACTCTCGGGCTTACTTAGATCTTGGCTACGTTTCAAACTTTCCTCGCTTTGCTGATTCAGCTTAGTTATCTGTCTTCTAACATTTGGCACTTCGTAGTTTACATTGCGTACGAATAATTGTGCTGTTTCTGCTAAATAAACATTGTCCTTTTCATATAAACGTATTATTTCCAACCAATCTTTCATACGTTGGCTGCCATAGCTGCCGAATATGCTTTTGGTATCCTTTTCAGTTTGTTTTAAAATCTCCACTATCTCTTTGCAATGATAATAATTAATATCTGAAATGAAGTTCTTCAATTGGAGTACTTATAATATTTTAATAAAGTATTAATTACTTGATCCTTTTAGAAGCTTAATAAGCTGATCATTGGAAGGCATATCCTGCAGGGCATTTGATATTTTTGCCCGTATATCCTTAAGAGCTGCTTGAATATTTTTTGGCACTATGCGTCTACTCACAAGCCAATCCTGTAGCTTAAGAGTATGTATGCTAATGGGTATTTCAGATTCCTAAAGGTTCAAGTTACATTAACACCAAAAACTTTTTTATAATTGGATATAAAATATGGAAACTTACATTCATTTTGTCCACGCAAACAATATTTTATATGAAAATTATTATGCTTTTTCTACAGGTATCTACTATTCACTAAAAAATGGTAACAAGTTAAGCCAATGCAAATAAATCAGGGTAAGAGAATAAATGTAACAAAATACGAGAGACAATGTAAGTCCCAAATAATTAAAAGTTTTTATGTAATAACAATCAAAGCATAACACTTCGTCTATACGAGCTATCGAATTGGTATATCATGAACAAAACTACCACAGTGCAAATGTTAAAATTTTATTATAATTGCCTGTGGTCATGACGCATTTATCATAAGGTGTCTTTGAGATTACAGCAAGGAAAACAGGAATAAAAAAACAGCATGGCTTTTTGATGTTGTTCAGGGTAAAGGACTGTCAAAAACACTACAGCAAAAAGTATGAAAACTAAAACAACTTTCATACAACAAAGAAAAATTGACAACTCTCTTTACAAATTGTCTAAAAAATTAGCTCAGCTGGTATGTCAAATGAACTTTATAGTCAATACACCTCCCGGTGCTGATTCAAGTGCAAAACTACAATTATAACAAACCTGTTTTTATTGTATGGAGTTTAAGTCTGGCATCACTTTCAAATTAAATAATATTTAAAATTGCTAAATTGGTATTTTTATACACAACAAGTGGAATAAGGATTTACATACTTTCCTAACATGGACTTAGAAGACGAAGAAACCCATTATTTAAAGTTAAAGGCTAAAAGAAAAAATCGTAGGTACTATTATTATTTACAATACAGTTTGTGTTGTTAAACTATTTTACCATATAGAAAAGTTTTTACCAAAGTTGGAGTCTGTGGAACTTAAACCTAGAACACGTCGTCAGGGTAAATGTGTTGGCGCTGCTTTAGAATACTTAGACATGCCGGACAAAAATGTAGCTACGGATACTGCAAATAAATCTTTGGAGTCAACATATATTAGTAATGATATATGGTTTCATTTAGCAAATTATATTGCTCCCGAAGATATACAAAACTATGCTTTAATATGTTCTCAAAGTGCCAATAGTATAAATTACTGTGGATTTTGGCTCCAATTGTATCGCAAATATTGCCAACAGAGTTCTGAAAACAGATGGATTTTACAATTACCTGCTATTTTACAAATACATCAAATAAAAAGCTGTGATAAAAACACTTTAAAAGAACGTGTTGTAAGGGCTCTATTTTACTGCTACGAACCATTTAAGGCACGGTGTAAAGAAAGTTATAAGTTGGAATTACTAGAGGGAAGAACTTATATAGCATCTTGGCATAAGCAAGTACAATGTGCTTGGATAATGTGCTATAAATTTAAACATAACATTCCTTTAAATAAAAACACAGCTAGAGAATATGAAAGCTGGAGAAGAATGGAAGAGGACGAAATCGTTGTTAATGATTGGGAATCCTTGGCCGATGATGAAAATAGTATTTCTAAACCTATTAAGCCTTCTTCAATTACAAACGAGCTGAATGGCATTTGTCTCTTAATAATAGTCTGCGATCGTTTTATTCCCTTTCCTTCTGATATTGTATATAATCACGCAACTACACCATTTCGTTTAGCTGGTAGTAGGGAACTTTTGTCCACCGATATGAGATCAACAAATTTAGAATTGGACTTTGTCTCAGCTACAAGTACTCAACCTATTACCGTGAAATATACAAAAATTAAACAATTTAAAGTTTTACCATGGTGGCATCCAGATTTCAGAATAATGAATATTAATAAGCACTAATAAGTATACATTTTGGAGTTTCTTAACGTGATATCTATGTATGTATACAATAGTTATTGTTAAACAGTTTCAAAGTAGATTGCTAAAATTATGTAATGATTCAATCTTAAAGTACAAAAAGAATTGTTTAAAGTAGATATTTTTAATTGTAGAAATCTAAAAGAAACCAAACCAAAAATTATTCGCCGTAATCACTCTTCGTTGCAAATCCCCTTCCGGCATCTTAAAAATTCAATATTTCAAATTTGACAAGATGTGTATTTTTATACAGACTATCTGACAATTACTTATTGGTAAACCCTTTATAATTTATTGGCCTATTATATACTGATTACATTCAAAATTAATCAGAAGTAATTAAATAGAGCAGAGTATTTATGAAGGCGTTCTTATTTAAAATAAACAAAAATGAGCGCTTAACTAGTTTGCTAAGTATATCATATTTAAAGAAAGAATTTAACATATGTTTATAATGTATAAATTTACAAACTAAATTTTACCCAGGCTATATTAAAAATATTTTGTTTTTGATAACAATAATTGAGTAGATATAGAAAAACAATTCAAGCACTATTTAAAGTAATAAAACACAAAATTAATTATTTAGAAAAATTATAATATTCTTATTTTTATAGATTGTTAAAGACAAATCGATAAATTGGAAAAGATCATAAAGATTAAAGCGTACATATTACAATTGGTTTGAAATATTGGGCTGGTAAATTCCGTTTCACATCTCTTGATAAAGCCAAGCACACCTTTTACTTAATTGGTAATCAAATTTACGTGTAGAAAAATAATTAACTTAACGTCGAGCATAACACCCTGATTAAGACGAGAGAGCGTACAAATTCAGGTGGTTGTACCTTCAATATAAAATTATTGGGAGTTTAGTTGTTAATTTGCTAGAATTTAGTTTTATTAAGTTAACGCAGCACCATAATGAAATTTGATGGTTTTTTAAAAAATTTCAAAAAACAAAGAGCCCTACGACTGTCATGTTTTCTCTCAATGTCGTACACTCTCATTACATATCAAGTTTACACGATACTATTCATTCTCTTCTACACAAAAATTTGACATGTCGTACTACTTGTATTAACGTCTAAACCCCCTTTAATAGTTAATTTAAGTGAGCGCTCTATTTAGTTAAAAGAGTAAAGATGAACTAGTTCGATCTTTTAGTTCAACGGCTTCTTTGCTTTTACATGTATCTACAACGAAAGTCTAATAATTTTTGAAAATATAATACTTTATTTGATATTTTATTATCTTTCATTTGCTCATTTACATTAATTTAAGTTTAAAAAATAATATATACCAATACAAAAATTTTGGCAATTATTTCTTTCTTGTTTAGTAATTTTTTCACCAAAAGAAGCATGTAGTAGAATGAAACAGAACCTAAAACTGAACTAATAACGGCTGTCTTAGTTCAATTGAAAGTGCAGTAAAATTGAACTAGCTCGTTCATGTACTACACAAGTCTACTGTATAGTATACATTAGGGTGAGTCAATTTGTTCGGGTGAGAAAAAACGTGACAGGCGTATACCAAAATCGAAATCTACACAGAATTCTAAGAAAATTACCCATAGAAAGTACGAGTCTAAAATGATATAAAAACCCAAATTGTAACGTACTCGGTCATGTACGATTCCCTTCATACCTTAAGCCTAACGTCTTCTCTGAACAGGCTGTAAAAAATTCGGTTATCATTTGTATGATTTTCATTTACCAAGTATTCTTACAATATACAGACATAACGGCATTTTTCCAGTTAACAAAGATAGTGATGCCAACGAAATTTTTGGCATACGTAGCGGTTTTAACAACTTTTGAGTTGTTACTATTAATGATTTAGTTTGTGGGATATTTTCTATTTTAAATATTAAAAAAAAAAAAAATCATAAAATTTATTGTTTAAAATTAACTGATATGATAATCTTCATATAGATTTTATACTTACAATTTATTTTAGCAAATTTCTCGTTCAAATAAATACTATGATCAAATTTACAAATTTTGCTATATGAAGTTCTTTTCTTTATTTATTATTACATTTAAGTTTTTTAATAAATCACTTTATACGTGTATTAACGTTTATTGTTTAGTTACTGTTGATGATTACAGCGTTTTATAAATTCTTATACATTTTACTAAATAATTAAAAATTAAATTTTAAATTAAACAAATTCAATTAAGTTTGTTTTAAATGATTTTATAATCCATATTTGTATTCTTTTATTTTATTTTATGTTTTTATATATAAGGCGCATTCCAAAAGCAGTACTCTTTTGTAACAAAATATTTTACGTTTGTTAAAAATGATTTTCAATCTAAAATCTTAAAGTAGAAAAAGAGAGAGAGAGAGAAAAAACGTTTTTATTACGCAGGGTAAGGTGTTGTTGCAAAAGAGGATATTTAATAAATTTTACAATTGAGACACTAAAAACAATACATATTTGTGTACATATTTACAAAGACCAAAAGTAACAATTAAATAAAAAAATTTCTTGCTTTTAAACAATACGAGTATGTAAGCAAATAAAAACTTATAGTAAAAAACAATTGCTGTTTTCAATAAAGCATTAAAAAAATAAGGCCATACAGAGTTAATATCTATATGTAAGTATGTATGTAGCTAGAAAATGTGGTTGCTGCTGTTAAAACCTTTTTATTAGCAGCTCTTAAAAAACTGATACATGAATTTGAATACAGAAAAACAAAATCAAATAAACTATAAATTTGCTTTCGATTATTTTTAAGCTCCAATACAAAAAAAAAAAAAACGTTCATACAAAAAACAAAAATTATATATAAAAAACATGTATGTATTTAAAAGTATAAATTAATATCTAACCAGTGTCCAGCAACCTGTAGTTTCATCGCGTCTGTAATAGCGAGGTCGATTGTCACGAAATATCGTTATAGCAGGAAATTGGTTTTCTTGTATAAATTTTATAGTGGCTCTAACCTGTGTGTATAAATAATAATGAAGAGTATTAATTAGTTAAACGAAATTATTAAAAACTAAAAACAACTAACATTTAGAGCAAAATGTGGTGGTTCCACATCGGGACTGGTTGACAAATGCTGTAATAAAAATTCATCTGTTTGGGCCAACCATAAATCAGCTCCACGCAAAGGATCATAATTAAATGGACCTATACGTAATAAGCCCAATGATGCATCATATATATCCAAGACCTGTAAATACAACAGCAAAATGTAAATATTTTCAATGAACCTTTAAACTATTAGCGATTTAATGCCATAAAAATATTAAATTAAATTTGTTTGCTTTTATGGAGAAGCAGGAGGGAGGTTTCTTTAAAATCATTTGGATGAAAAAAAAAAAATCTAAAACAAGAGCTGGGCTGGTTTAGTGTTTACGAATGATAACATTTCACATAAATAATGGCGGTAATCTCTCTTGATTGCAAACATCGTGGCAAGTCTAGCGAACCTAGGAAGCCTAGCATATCTAGCCTAGCATATTTTT
Organism: Metopia argyrocephala; assembly: GCA_963576795.1. Taxonomy (NCBI): domain Eukaryota; kingdom Metazoa; phylum Arthropoda; class Insecta; order Diptera; family Sarcophagidae; genus Metopia; species Metopia argyrocephala. Next base: position 202,308,357 of record OY756208.1, on the reverse strand, counting down.
TTTTTATTTAAGACCAATACTCGGGGGTAAACCCCTACTAAATGTAGCGTATTGTATTGGAATATTGAATAATAGATAAATAGATGTGAGGATGTTAAGCGTCTTATGTCATTGGGACAAATTGCTATCAATTTGTTCACTCAAAGGCCAGTGTTATACCTTCACCTTTGCATGATCAAACAGCAATTGCCCCATCCGGATTTTGAATGTGAGTGGTGAGCATCTTTTATGTAGGTTAGCTAATATTTTCCCAGAAGTTGGCGCTGTACTCCTGATCATTTGTTTCTTAGTGGAATAGACTGCAAATGTCAGGGAGCGGTTTCGTGAAGATAAACTTCTTGAAGGGGGGAGGGGGTAACCTCTTATTGTTTTTAAAATTATAATTTTTGAAAAACCGTAAACTAATTTTTTATTTTTTCTCCTTCGCTGGGAGTTGAACCTCGGTCGTTTGAGTTTCTGTGCACGCGCTCTAAGCACTATATCGTCGCAAGAATTAAAGAATGCTGTAACTGACGAAACATTTAATGTTCATCAGAGCCAAAAAACCTGTATGAAAGTAGAAAGAAGACACTGGTATTTTTTAAAACGCAGACGGCGTAAGTGAATTTCTTTTCATCATAGAAATCTGGGACCGGGACCAATTGACGCGTATTTTTTTTCTCATAAATTTGATGCAAAAAAAAAAACGTATTTTCAATTTTTTTGTCAGTTACAGCGTTTTTTAATTCTTGCAATGATATTTTGTTGTTGTTCGAGGTGATTTGATACGTTTGCAAGACATGAAATGGTGTTTGCAGGGAAGAATGACTATCGCTAATATTTTTTTTCTTGTAAATTTTTGCTGCATAATTCTTACCGTTTGTGAACCCATAAAATTACGTGCATCACGCAGCTCTCTATCTGGGCCTCTTTCTGGAAATGTGGCTGGAAATATTTCCCCAGTTTTAATATTAACCCCAATACCATAAATAATAGGGCAATTAATATCGCCTCGCAATATTGTGTTTAATTCACCAACGCAGGCTTGTGTTAAATCAATTTCTAAGTGATGTTTGTGGAATGATTCTGCATATGAAAACAACAAAAAGAAAACGACAATTTGTTTTAGAAAGATTTTCTTTTTATCAAATATTTATTTTCCCTTACGCATAATGTTAAAGAAAACTTCTTCACCATAACTTTGGGGATCACGATAGCCACCAATTAATTGCAATTCAATACGTCCCTCTGGATAACCCAAAGCCAGCTCTTGTACACGAGCAACCATTGTACAGACAGCCTCATCAATGCCTGTGCCATCAAAGTGAACTAAAGCCACAGCACCCGAACCTTTAAAAACATTAAAATTAACAATGAGCAAATAAGAAAATAATCTTTTATGATAGCAAACAAACACAAAGCAGTCAAGCCAAAAGTAAAATGAAGCCAATTTAATATTAAAGCATATTATCCTTAAGAGAACTCTTTTCTTGTTTCTTGTAATTTTATTACAAAAAGAAAAAAAAAAGCTAAAATTGATATCCTTTTTCTTGTGCAAGCAAATGTGTTTGTGCTTAAAGTGTATTGTAGTTTGTAGCTTTTATTACTGACCTGAATGTCTAACCACCACAATAATACAAGTGGTTGCATCATCTGTACCAATTATATTGATATTCTTATCATGCGGAGCTGCTGCTGCCATTTCACGTTGACCTACGTAAAGAAGACCCACTGGACCAACAGATTTAGTTGGTATCGATAACAATTGCTGAGCATAATCTCTGTATACAGGATGTTGCATAAAAAGACTTGTCGTGTCCATGGGACAATCATCTTGCAAAACACCATTCAATACTAAAACCATTTTAAAAGAAAGTTTTCTTTCGTTTGTTGGTTTTTTTTGTTACTCCTTTACTTCTTTAATCCTTTTTTTTATTTTTTGTGTAGACAGACGTTGGTTGCTTCTTAAACTATGTACTTGTCTCAGCTTTAAAGTAATATCGGCGTACAATAATAATTAAGAAACAGGTCGTTTTTGTTTGGCTATTTTGATTCTTAAGTTTCTTTGTTTACTAAAAGAAAAGAAATATAAGAAATGAGAAAAAACTGAATAAATGAATTTAATTAATTAAATACTTTTATGTATATTCTATAATATGGAAAAATTTCAAAATTGTTACAAACATACATATGTACATACAGTCACTGCCTTAAGTTTAAATACAGCAGCAGCTCATTTATAATAATTTATTTGGAATAGGTAGGAGGTATTCGTATTTGTAAATCACCATTCAAATTATGGATCAAGAAGTCCGTGAGTTTTCGAACTTTCCTCGTAGTTATATAAAATGCAACACTGCTCTCATTAAGTACCACCTGTTAGTAGACTACTGTAAAATTTTGAGCAAGTTCAGTCATTTACTTTGCCATTAACAGCGAATCAAGTTGTGTATTGTTCTTTTTTAAATGGATAAAAGTGAATTTCGAGTGCTCACTGAACATTATTTTTTGCGAAAAAGAAAAAAAAACCGTTACTTAAACCAAGGAAAAGCTTGATAAATAGCATGGGCACTCTGCACCTTCGATTTCAATGGTAAAATAATGATTTCCTGACTTACGTTGTGGTCGCACAAGTACAAACGACGCTGAAAGTTCCGGACGGCCAATTGAGGTCAATACACCAGAAAATGTCTAAAAGAGCCATGATATATATTGTGCTGGTCGATTGAAGAATAAAAGTGAGTGATATTCTTGATGCAATAGGCATTTCATATGGCAGTGTGGTTTCAATATTAAATGATCAGGGGGATGCGTGGTATAGTGGTTAGAGCGCTCGCACAAAAAACTCCAACGACCCAGGTTCATATCCCAGCAAAGGTAAAAAATGAAAAAGTTAGATTGCGGTTTTTTCAAAATTATAATTTAAAAAATAAGAGGTCCCCCCCCCTCCAAGAAGACCATCTTCAAAGAAACCACTCCCCGACATTCCACTTTATTCCATCTTAAATAATGTCAACAAAAAGCGAATGATCAGGAGAAAAGCGCCACCTATTGGGAAATAGCAGCTAAACCTACTTAGCGAAGACACTCATCACCACACAATCAACATGCAACCTTGAGGCAATTGTTGTTGATCATTATAGGGTGAAGGTATAACACTGGCCTTTGAATGATCAATTCGCAGCAAATTGTCTCATTCCTAATTTCCTATGTTCTATCATAAATGTACTGTCTTCTCTAAAAATTCCAATACAATGCACTGCATTTAGTAGGGGTTTACCCCTGAGTATTGGTCTCAAAATAAAAAAAAAAAATATTAATTGATCAGCTGGAGTTAAAAAAGTCGTCTGCAAGATGGGAGTCGCGTAATAGTGTGAAAACTTCAAAGGATTGTTTCGAGTTGATTGAACGCAATTCGAATGAGTTTTTGCGGCGTTTTGTTACTGTGGATGAAACATTAGTCCATAAAAACACTCTAGAGACCAATCAGCAGTCTAAACAATGGGCTTCTCCATGTGAACCGGCTGCGAAGAAGGCCAAGGTAAGTTTGTTGACCAATAAGGTGATGGCAACAGTTTTTTGGGACGCACGCAGAATAATCTACTTCTATTACATTCAAAAGGGAAAATTTATAACAATTGGCCAATATTATGCCAACTTAGTGGACCAATTTAAAGAGGATTTGGAAAAAAACGATCCCATATGGCCAAGAAAAAAAATTCTTTTCCATCAAGATAATGCAGGGATGCACACGAAAATTGGAAAAACAAGGAGAAAATTTTTTTTTTCTTAAAAAAAAAACAAACTGTGTTTTATTCAGTCACGGACTTATTGATTCGCCCTCGCACTGTCGGTAATTGATACAATAGTGGTGTTTTTTTTTCGAAACCTATAGCCGCTTAGATAAACTGCTTCGAAAAAAACGACATAAGTGCTTAAGAAATTAAATTGGGCATTACTCACAATTTTTCTAAAATTTTTCAAACAATGTAAAAATAATTACATTCCTTCGCCTCAGCCATATTTACAACGTTTATTCTTTTATAATTTATGAAATGTTATAGTATTTTAAAAAGATAACGTCAAGATAAAAAAAAAAATCCAACTTGGCAGCATTTTTATATGTGTTTAATTTTTAAGCAGTTTTAAAATTAACCGCTTATATAAGCGGATATAAGTAAAAATTTGTATGGATTATTTATATTCGGTTCGAAAAAAACACCACTATTATAATATTTAATTGTTGAAATATTTAATTTTTTTTTTTTTTGATTACCTATAACTTTGTTCAAAGAAAAGATCCTCTCTATTATTATTATGAGGGCTCTCAATAGATTTATATGGATCTGTCTAGGGAGACATATGGTCTCACTAGCGGACTTATCCACTATTAAAGTTTCGAACATGCTGGTGTTCATAAGGAATAGACTCAAATAGCCACAATAGATCTTCTAGGTCGAAATGTCTTGCAATTGTGTTAAGGCTACATTAAATAATTATAATAATAGTAAGATACATACTCGTAAGTAAGTTTGGTTTTTACAAAAAGTTTATTTGCTGTTTACATTTTTCATTATGATTGGAAAATTGTGTCGAACAAGTGATGACCACGATTCGCTATGCAACTTTTGGCTGCTTTTAGCCATTTTTCATGACATCCACCAACATCAAAGCCTGATAATGAGCCATTTTCTTCTCAGTGTCCAGGCCAATAAACAGAATAGTCCGTTTTGGGGAACACATAATTTTCAATTAATTCATGAAACCTCATTGCATCCACTAAAAACAACTGTATGGTCATTGGTATTTATTTTTTGAAATATCCATTTATATTTCTTTTTTTTTCAAGATGTCAGAGCTGAGATTTAAAACTTCGACTTAGTAAGCCAACACACTAAATTATTATACATTTTCACGAAATAATTGAAAAACTACTTTTAATACTGATCTGTAAAGTATTATGTCGCCAATTTTAAAAAAATTTTTATGAACTCTCTCAACCAAGAAATTACGGTATTTCGATTCCGGCGCAGTTAAAAACACAGCAACTCTGACTTTAACACTACAGCTCTGCAATAAACTGCAAAATCACACGATAACCAATTATTAGGGCATTTAAAATAAAGTTCTGCTAAACTATTATTCATCTTTATCACAACTGGCAAACAATTACAGATATCTTCTTATATGCATCTCCATATGCATATACTTATACAATACGTATGTAAATATGTACGTATGAATGTATCTGTTATTTACACATACAATTTATGTGTTGCCAACTAAATGGCTGGCAACCTTTACTGGTCAACTCAATGTGCAAAAAAGCCATTCAACACATTAAATGAACATGATTCGGAATATGAAACTGAATTTTGTAGGTGTTCGCTGTTGAGGCCATAAAAAACATAAAATGACAAATTTTTAATATGAAGACATTATGAATTTATGATATAGCCAATAACTACATTAAATAAAATATGTAAGAAAAAGCATTTAAATGCACTGATGAAAAACGTTTATTGAGCTACAGAAACAAAATTTCATACTCGTGTATGAGAATTTAAATAAAATAACACAACAACAGATTGCCAGAAAATCAATGGTAGTATATTATGAAAAAAGATTTAAAATGGAAATTACTAAAGTATGGAGATGTTAGAATTTGTTTTGAATTCAAAACCTTTCAGATATTTTGTTAGCAAATTTGTGACCATCTTATGAAATCCAAATACTAAGACAATAATTAAATGCTATGTCTGCAAGGTAGCATCGTTGCATGTTGATTGCGGTGAGTGGCTTCGCTAAGTAGGTTTTTAGCTGTTATGTGCTACTTCATTGATCATTCGTTTTTCGTTGTCAAAGGTTAAGGTGAAATAGAGTGGAACGTCAGGGAGCGGTTACTTTGTAGATGGACTTCTTGGAGGGGGGACCCTCTTATTTTTAAATTATAATTTTGAAAAAAAAAAAAACCGAAAACTAACTTTTTCACCTTTGCTGGAATTCGTACCTGGGACGTTTGTGCGAGAGCTCTAACCACTATTTTATTCTAATTAATTAGAAGGAGCAGAGTGACAAAGATCATAGGCCCGGTGTAGAATCACAGACCGGGGTCTTTGGTGGGAATCGAACCTACAACCCTGGCACTAGCAGTCTAGCACACTACCCTCTACACCACCATGAATTTTAAACTTTTATTCATTCACCGCTAGGTAAGAAAATGTCATTAAATCAATTATTCAAATAAATTTTCCCCATAATTATTCCGTTTGGCGGCAAGCAATGCATTGTATTTTAAATTTTCACACAAACATATGATCTCCAATCACACCTGAATTTTAAAATCATGCATATTTCCCCTAAATTTAAGCACTTTGTTCATGATTTCATTACATTTTGTCATGGAACATTTGGCTAGGTATGATTATAAGAACTGTTGTAACTACTCGAATAGTTTGGGTTTTAAGCTGAACGCATTTGAAAAACAAAAATTACTTGAATTATGACTTTTGTGATTCTCAAATAAAAGTCTTAAAAGTATTTGTCACATGGTCTGGAAACCCGAGTTTGAGTCCCAGAAAGAGCGATCAGTTTTTCAATTAATTGTGTTTCGTCAGAAATGCCATAATTAGATCAAACTTAAATTCTCTTAAACAATCACTACTACAATCTTAAAAGTAGTTTATTTTAATAGAAAAATGTTGAATATATAGCCAGGTATACGATGAACGTAATCTACTTTAATTTCAAAAGTAGTTCACTTTATTACACTCCACTATACTGCGAGTATATCTCATCTGAATTTCATTTAAACCATAATATGCGAACATATTGGACTCCAATCTGTATTTCTTGTCCACATATTTTCCTTTTTTTTTGTTTTTTTTTGCTGTTTAAAAACACAATAAAATACAAAATCAAAGAAAAAAAAAAAGAACAACTGTTGGCTTCCAAACTAAAATGTGTACGTTAATATTTTATCTTGTTTTGTAGTATTTTTTTGCCTTAATTCTGAAAAGTTATGTTTAGCAGTACTATTGTGGAGGCTGCTACCAATTTGCACGAAAATTATGATGACGCGTATAGGAAAAAAAGAAAAAAGACAACGACATCATATGTTGGAGGTGGAAAAGAAAAACGATATAAAAAAAGCGAATAATAATGATAAAAATGAGGAACATACATATATTATGTGGCCAACAAAAAAATTTAATGTCTTTAAGAAATTATTATCGCATATTTAAAATCTATGCACAATGGGTTGTAAAGTTTATTTTAAGATTCTAGCAACCAACCTCTCTTATAAAGCTTAAAGTGCAGAGTATAGCTACTTATCGTTTACTCACGGTTAACAAGAACAAGGTTTTCGGAAAAATAGTACTTCGTATACTACATTCCTGCTATACGCATACGCCTTTTAACTAAAACAATTGATTTCCCCTAATGTGCATATACGAATAAAATTATATTCGAGAGCGAGACAGAAATCCCATGTCAATTAATAAATTAATTAAATAAAGCGTAAGAAATTGTGTCTTTTTTTTATTAAATTAACTTTTGCTTTTGGAATGGACCCAAATGGCTATTGTGGCCATTCATTTACAAATTGAATTAATAAAACCAGAGTCAATTTCAATTATAACTTTATAGTATGAAAAATGCGTTAAAATAACAACGACACCCAATCAGTCTTAAAAAAAAACAAAAATTGAAAACTAAACAGTAAAATGAATGAATTTTTTTTCTATTTTTTTTAAGCCAATGTTACAGTGAATGTACGACTTTTTCATTGAATAGAAAAAAAAAGAATTAGTTTTTCTTAATTGATGAATAACAAACTGAAGAACATAAATTACATATAAAAAAAAGAAAGATCAACAAAAGTCAATTGGTAAATTGAATAAAAATATCATCGTTTTTAAAATAAAATTTGTCACAATTATACGAATTAGATGACACCATATATACAAACATACTAAATAGTAAGTATATACATACATATGTATGTCTATGTCGATGGCTTAATATAGAAGAGTCGTAACACGAGTTTGCATTGGAATTTGAAGATAGATAGTTGGTTTTTTTTTTAGATATAAAGTGTGATTTTTGCATTGGTAGCTCTTGCAATTCTTTGGCTGGTCTTCACTCCAAAATCGACAATTCTGTTTATTTACGTACCCATTGAGCTAAAAATGAGCTTCGTCGCTGAACATAATTTTTCGATAAAAAAGTGGATCTGCGGCCAACTTTTCAAGAGCCCATTCACCAAAAATTCTACGTTGCGGTAGGTCGTTCGGCTTCAATTCTTACACCAGCTGTATTTTGAAAGACTTCACACCTAAGTCCTTCCGCAAAATTTTCCTCGTCGTTGAGTAACAGAGGCCGAATTGCTGCGAACGGCGACGAATCGAAAATTGATGGTCATCATTAACACTGGCCGATACAGCTGCGATATTTTCTTCATTTCGGACTTTACGTAAGCGTGTTGGTGGTTTAATGTCCAACAATGTAAATTTGGTGCAAAATTTAGTCCCAATAGTTCGAATATCCACTTCAGTGGGTCGATGAAACTGACCATAAAATGGAAGAAGTGCTCGATGAACTTTCTTAACAGAGTACGCATTTTGATAATAAAATTCAATAATTTGTAAGCGTTGTTCGTTTGTAAGACGATTCATGGTTAAATTATAGACCAAACTGAAGATGTTTGACAGTGAAATAAAACACGAAAGGTTCGTCAGCTAATTAAACCAATGTTGCCAAAAAGATAATAGCTAAAAAATCACTCTTTACTTATATATTATGCCCCTTTTTGTGGATAAAACAAGTTGCTGTCAATTGAGCACTCAAAGGCCAGTATTATACCTTCACTCTTGAATGATCAACAGCAATTGTCCCATCTGTCGGTGGATGTTGATTGTGAGTTGGACTCCAGTTCATTCGTTTCAAAGGTGGAAAAGACTAAAATGTCTTCCAATTGAAAGTTGATAAATGCTTGAAGTATTGGAATGCTCAAATGAGTCACAGCTACGCTAGAGCGTTAATCGGTCCAAAATTTGTTGTCAAGTACAGAAGGCCTGACCTGAAACTTTTGATGGATTTTTTTTTAATCATAGGAGTTTTTAAATTGTGCTCATCGGCATTACAAACAGCTAAATATTGTTGTGTCAATTTTGAATTGTTGTCATGTTATGGAATTTCAAATTCATTTAAAAAATATTTAATCGCCAGAGTAAACAAAAAAACTCTTCTGCATATTTTGGAAATTCAGTCTTAAGGCATTCATGCATACAATCGTTGTTGGCACACGTATTTTTTTTTATTGGTTCCATAACATGAATAATGCAAAAAAAAAAAAACGGAAAAATAGGCAATAACAAACATCATAACCAAATGTTTAACAACATTTTCACTTTGAAAATAAAAACGAAAAATCATGTTTTTCTTAAGTTGCCTGTTTTCTTATTGTTGCTGTTGCAGTTGCATTGCCAATGGAAGTAAACATTTGTGATAAAAATATAAATTCTTTTTTAACTTTATTTTCATTTTTTTTAATTCTTTGTTTGTTTTTAAAAATTATAAAAAAAAGAAAAATAAAACAAAAACGATTCATGGTAACAATTTACCACAGGATCATGCATGAATCTCGATTAGATATTCTACGAGAAATAATTTGAAAATGATGACAGTTAACGATATAAAGACAACAAAACCAAAAAAAAGGGGTAAAAAATTAAAAATTGCCCCAAAAATCTATTGACAAAAAAATATATATACATTTATATGTATATATGTATGTACTTATATACATACATACTTATATCTATAGATTAACAAGTCAGGCAGGCAGTTTTCTATGTCAGCTAAAAGAGCGTAGTTATTGATTAAATCGCAAAGGGAAGAAAAAGATAAGTTTTTTGTACAACATGTCGTCGCAAGATTTAAAGAACACTGTAACTGACAAAAAATCGAAATTTTTTTTTGCATCAAATTTATCAGAAAAAAATATACGCGTCGATTGGTCTCGGTCCCAGATTTCTATGACAAGAAATTCACTTACGCCGTCTGCGTTCTGAAAAGTACCAGTGTCTTCTTCACTTATTCTAAAAAGTGTAAGCAACCGATATTTTTTATACCAATTTATTCGTTTTCTTTTTCCATTTTTCATAATCATAAAAGAAGACGACTCTTAGAATGTGAAATTTCTTTAAAATGTTGCTTCACGCGACGTCAGAAATTTGGAAAATCATTTGACTACGAGAATACAATCGTGGTCACATACCAGTGACATCTCTATTGAAAACTTGAAACTCAATATTGATGGAAAACTCGGTCATGTGTTTTTTTTTTTTTTTTGAGGGGATCCTTGCTGCCTAAGTGCATTGTGTTAGTGCTGTAAAATTCTGCTACTTTTCATTACTCGATAGTATTGAGTACTTTCATTTGGGTACTCAATACTACTCAATACTTTTAACGGATTTTATTTTTAAAGAGAAAACAATTTCATAAAGTATTGTGTTTTTAGACAGAAATTTGTTTGGCCGTTAAAATTTAAATTTTCCATACAACTTTGAAGAACAAATACAACTATTAAAGTATTGAGTAGTTACATTTAAGTATTGAGTACACAAAAATTAGTTCAAATACTCGATACTCGGTACCCATTACTCAATATTTTGCCAGCACTACATTGTGTTACTCTAGAGAAATATTTTATAGGAAAGGTTTAGCCACTTTTCTTTATAAGGGATTGCCCAATTCATTGAACAATCAACTACAAAAGGTTGTGGTCTATGAGAAATATGGATATTACGTAAAAATATATGCGATTAATTCTAAGACTAAACTAGCATAATATAACCACTAGCTGTGTGGGATATTGGCTCTTTATAGGAAATAATCTGTTTACTTATTTCATCAGAACAATTCCTATTGAAGTACCCATGAAATAGTGAAACACACCACTTCGATGCTTCAATGAACCGATAGAGTTGGATACTTTACGGTCATTAATAAGCACTTTGGCACTTTTGGGAAGGTGGTCAAGAATAAATAAATCAAAAAATAAATCTTAAATCACCGACCCATACATGACCCATTCTAAGTATTTTGGATTAAATAAACAAATGCTTTGACGAAATGCAACAAAAATTCATAAAAAATATTTCCATCAAAGGGAAAGGTTACGCCACTTAAAGGAGTAGTAATATTAAACCAAAGAGACCCACAAATTCAAATTAAAATGTAATATTTACTTTCCAGTTTATATTCTCTTTTTGTCCCGATTTTTTTAATTCAATAAGTTTCTAATGTCGCCCTTTATTTCAAATTATTTTGTTTAATTTCTCATTGTATTTGTCTGTTTGTCTATTTGTTTTTAAGAAAGTGTGTATGTTTGTGTATAGACGGCTGATGTCGTCTAAAAAAGTCTGGTTAAAATAAATTTGGTAGGTATTACATTTATAGTAAGTCGTGCATTTTATTTGCCAGCCAACCAGCAACCGAAATCAATAAGAAAACAACCATAAAAATCCTATAAAAATATATTTGAAAAATAATAATAAAAAAAAAACAACAACATTTGCAATGAGATGCAATACATTTGATACTGCAGTAGTTGTACAATCAAAAATCTTTAAAATACTGTTCGTTTTTTCAATTCGTTTTGGTATTCTATTGTATTGTGAAAAAATAAATAAATAATTTTTGTTTAGTTTTTTTTTAGATTTCTTCCTTAATTTTAAACATTCTCTTATTGGTTATCTTGCAAACAGTGCTGCCATAGTTGCTAGCATTTTGTAACCAAATATTACTAAAAAAATAATGACATTTTGAATTTAAAAAAGCTTTCAAAGCAAGCTACAAACTTTTTTCCCAATGGTGTGCGCTTTGTATCTAAATAAGGAAAAATATTAATGAGAATTTTTTAATACCAAGTTATGGAACTGCATTGATCAGTGGAATCGAAATGAAATGTTAACCATTGATATAAAATTAAACAAAAAAGCACTAAGCTGGTTCACAACAGTTGTTAATTTCATATTGTATTATTTAAATTGCGCCAACGCCAGTGTTGTATTTTATGTTAACAACAGTCGTTGTCAGTACTGTAAAATACTTACAACACCTCACTACGTATTGTTAAAATAAAATGCAGAAACATTATTAAGTACAGATGCTTATGCATATAATATTTTACAAATGTTAAGAATTACGAAAGAAAAATAGCAGAAAAAGACGAAATTAATATTTAGTTTTTATTGAAAGAACCATACATACATGTACACTCCCGCCCAATTTTTAAGTGATGATGTGCATTGACCATAAAGTCATCCGGATTAAATTCAGAAACTTTATCTTTAACCGTTCTCATATATAAACATCCAAGCCAATTTAGATTTGGGGCTCACTTCTTGCACACATGCGATTTTGGATATTAAGCAAAATTTAACATAAACTATATAGGCCCCAGTACCTACCCTTTTCATAAGTTCGGTTAAACTCTGTTCATGCGAATAAGCGTGATGCGGTAACATGCATACTTAATATCTGGTAATTCCCAAGATTTGAAAGTATCCCAAATTCTTTTCCGATTGGTTGCCTTGTGGGTTTTTTAGATAACATTATCAAAGTATTACAATATTACGCTAATGCCCATTATTTATATTTCACTTAAATTAAATATTTAAATCATTTTTGCTTTTAACTAATAATTTTATACACTTAGGAATGTGTTTTTAGAGAAAAGTGTACTAACATTGGGGAACAACCCTGTGACATACACAACATCTAGATGTTGAAAATCATAATCAAAAAAAGAATACAACATTTATGTGCTGTGAACTTATTCTGTTATAAAGAAAATAGTCAATATTTTAATAGAATTTCAATGTTTTGTGTATATATTTCAATACTATTTGGTACAGAAGCTAATCTCTATAAATAAAAAAGCTCTTTATTGCAATTGGCATACACTGTAGCTTATCAGGATAGAACCAGCATATTTAAAATTGAAAAAACTATAAATTGCAAACAAAGCAAAAATAAAACAAAATAAGCTTTAAAGAAAAATAATTTATACTTTACATGACAATTAAAAATAAAATATTTAATGAAAATGTATTATAATGGTTCTTTTTTCTGTTTGTTTGTAGTCAAGTATGAACTTCTTCATTAGTTCTTTGGTTCAATATAGTTTCACACACTATTTTCTACTTAATAACTAATTTAAATATTAATTAAATATTACAAAAATGCACTGTTAGCATAATATTATAGAGAGATAATTCACCTTATGCAGCTTTGTCTATTTTTGGTAATAGTCTAATGTAAACCTAAATAACCAAAATGGCAACACTGAATGTATATAGAAGAAAGAAAAAATATTAAAAGAATTGTTTGTTGCAATGTAAATGGTATGGTGGCTTGCCGCCACACTAATGATCATTAAGCCACGACATCAGTTTCGTCATTGTTAACTGTTTGCAGCTGAATTAGCAGCAGCAGCATTAATATCATGCACCATATAAATCGTTAAAATATTAACTGATCATACTTCGCCTATCGCCATCGAATTTAACAGAGATATTGTATTTTAATAGTCAATTTTTTTTCTTTTGTTTTTTTTTATCTTTATTCGTCTTTTAAACTGATTCTAAAAGACTAAAATAAACTACTTTTCATGACAATGATTAATTGATTAATTCAGGAAACGGAAAAATTTCATTTTTTTGTCGTTTCTTTTGATTTTCCTTTAAATAAGAAGTTTAAGCAATTGCCTTTTTATGGCACAGTTTTAAAAAATAGTAATCGGCTTAGAATGGGTTCATTAATTCACTAATTCAATACTTCGAATATTATTTTTAAAAGTTTCTGAAATCTTTGGGTTTGCATGTATATATGAAATTTATAATGAAATTGAATTCGGATTTGTCGGATTTACTTTGGCTTTTCCTCTAAGTTGTCCTTGATTTTTGTATATCTTGAGAACTGTTAAAGGTAAAGTTTCTTAATTTAGTCTGAAAAATTTGACAAGTAGGCGTGGTACCTTCCATACAAACTAAATATTAATTTTGGCGTATCTAAAGAACGATTAAGGGTAGAGTTTTTGAATTTGTGTTTCATTTCTTGAGTAGAAAATTTCTTACTTTATTTTGACTGACAAAGCAGGTACAGGGTCAGCTAGTAATATAATAAATACCTTGAAGCATCAAAAGACTTTTAAGAAAAATACTTACAAAATTTTCGTGTTGGCTTACTAAGACGATAGCGCCGGCTTCAAATATCAGCTCTGACATTTTGAAAAAAAAAAAAGAAATATGAAAAAATTATTTCTTTCGGCGACTACCTCTTAGCAGACTTCTCGTAAAAGCTCTGAGAGTAACTGATTGCCATGAACTAGCTTCTCAAGTCTGTCGTTCGCAGTCGACATTAAACTATAGGTCCCGGTACTCATGAATAAAAATTGACACACACAACACGAGTGCTGTGAGAAGCTAGGCCGCAATCCTGACACAGGGTTGTAAAGGCCAGTTAAGCATGTATATATTTACAAAATTTTATAGTTTCATTATATATTTGGAGTGCTATACCCTTCATTGTCAAGACATGGGTCTTTATCTTCGTTGTTTAAATACAATTACCCAATTCACAAAATGTTATATATATAGATCGGTAGAAACTATGACAAACTACAACTATTGTACATAATGTTGTTGGTAATTTCCATGTTAAAAACTATTACAACATGTACGACAATTTTTCCTATGTTTCCGAAACGTCGTATCAATACACCAGAGTTGGAAAACTTTTGTTTAATTTTTTTTATTTTTCAAATGTATTTTAAAAATTGTTTGAAATGTTTTTCTTCTCTTCTTATTTTTAAATTTTTTATTCAAGAAATTTGATAACACTGGATAACACCTACAACAATATTTATGACAAGGTGTTCACAAAATGAAATGCCATTTAACTATAATCTACAACAATATAACATTTTGTGAATTGGGTAAATGTATTGGAATTGAATTTATGCAGCAATTTTTAAAATGAAGAATAAGTGCACCGTGCGTATTTAATAATTAAAACCACGTAACAACGCTTTGAATATTGCATTCAATTTCGAAGACGAGTTTCAATCATAATTTATTTAAATATTTTTCAAAACTTGCCAAACATATGCCAATAAATGCATTGGCGTAGTAAATATGTGTAAATATGAATTTGTTAATGATTAGAAGAAAAGGATATAATTATTATTAATTTTTCATTATTACAAGTCTCATAATTATTTATTTTTTTTTGTTAATTTTCATATATAATTACATATAGAATATCACTGCAAGTGACTGTATCATTCCATTTAATTACGAATTTATTTAACTTGCTTTGTAATAATGATCTTAACGATTTCATTTGAAATACTTGCCATTTCTTAGCATTTTGAGTAATTAATTTTAATAACTTAACAAGAAACACAAACCAACATTTCTAAATAGATTTCAATGGTGTTTTTATTCACAAATGCCAGTCGTATTAAATTATTATCACTTAATCATCATGTTTATGGTCTTTAAACTTTTTGCAATCATGTTAGAATAGCATATTACTTTATGCATCTATTTTTTTTTATTCTTTTTTGCACAAATTGAAATAATTAAATGTATCAATTGGCGCTTGGCTATTTGTACACGTCAATATTATTTATTGTTAATTTGGTTATAAAATTAAAAAAAAAGAAAAAAGGCAAAAGTATAAAATTTACACATGCACAGACTGACTCTCATTAGTAGATCATATTTATCAAGCTAAGAACGAAATACTCGTAGCCATAATGAATAAATTTTGCTTCGAAAAAAAGCGTATAAAATAATAATCAATTAACGATCTGATACATAGTGTAGAATGACGATAATATCGTGTAGATTAAGCATGTGATAGTAGAAATTACGAGTATGCTACATAGAGTATTGTTTAACAAACATATACAAATTTGCAAGACATGATATCTCTTTTAATATTTAGTTTTTATTGAAGGGTTTATTTTTTTAGAGGGTTACTACTTTGAGTTGTGCAAACTATTTAGCAACTGATGGTTGCTTTTATTCATTTTGGTTTGGCATATCATTATGGAATTTTTTTTTATATAAAAATTGGAATATTGGATCTTTATTATTTAAATCTATTTATAATTATTATATCGGTCTTGAGATCCTGGTATTCTTTATGAGAACTAACGTCCGTTAAGGAATATGTATAAACATTAGCGGAACTGAACTGGTTTTCGACCCGCACTACGTAGTTCTCATCAGAGTTCTTTGTGTTGTACATATTCAGTTTTACATTATCTATTTAACTCACCACATATTGAAATTGGATTATGTGAATTATATGCTTTTATTCTTTTAAAGTCAAATTCTCACCAGTTTTTTGTGTTGAGTTACGTTTATTTAAAATCATATGTTGAAATTTGCAAATTGAACTTATTTTTAAGTGTAAAAATTACATCAACCAGTAATTCGAATTACACATATTTTTCTTACCCATTACCAATTTTTAATCAGTAATGGGACTTTTGTGCCGTAAACAGCTAGTTTTAACAATCATATTGAATTTTTAATTGGAATCAATTATTGGATCTGAACTATGATCCTTTGTTATTATATTTAATTATTCCGAGACGAGTGACTAAGACCTTTGCTCGGTGTAGTCTCTGGTGAGAATCGAAACCACAACCTTCTAGCAGTCTAGAACACTACCAAATAAACCACTGGGGCACCCAGGAAATAGTTTCTTTTCCAAAAAAAAAAATGATTCTCCTTGTCAAACTTATAGTATAATTTTTCTATTTGATGGCGTAAATAATCGTCATTAAGCGAGATTTAGTTTTCATAACAACATTAGTTACGATTACCTTACATACATACATACATACATACATAATTGGTCATTACAACCCTGTGTCACGGTTACGGCTTAACTTCACGTAGCACTCATGTTGTGTGTGTTAATTTTTATCCATGAGTACCGGGACCTACAGTTTAAAATCAACTCCGAATGACAGAATTGAGAAGCTTTTTCGTGGCAATCAGTTACTGTCAGAGCTTTTGCTAAGAGATAGTCGCTGAGATTTGAACCCGGCGCTATCGTCTTAGTAAGCCAACACTCTAACCACTAGACCACGGCGACTACCTTACTTTTTATTAAAAGTCTGCCCTTTACTTGTGTTTTTATTATTTGTTTTCTTTATTTTATTCTTTAATTCCCTAAATCTGTAATTTCCTTCCAATATAAATCCCCTATAGTGAATATAATTCGTTTTTAAGGAAAATCTCTCTGAAATCTTTTACATTTTAAACAAAGTCTGGAAAGTGGTAGACTTGTCAGTTAAGTTGTAATACGAGTAGTAGGCCTTAACCATTAGAACAGCAATTTAAATCTTGTTTTTATTTTTTTTTTTCATCCCACCGTGCATACAAAATGCATTCAAAATAAATAGTAACAGTTGTTACAAATAATGGTCCTTATTTTTACAACAATTGTTAATTCTAACAACTAAAGAACAACAATAGCAAACGATATAACAATAACAACTACAACTACGACTACGACTTCAAGAAAACAACATACAGTTGTCTGTCTGTCTGTCTGTAAAGTGAAGAAATACCACTTAATTTTCAAGCAACATCAACAGCAATAAAAATCATGATCGTTTGTCTCATCACACAATGGCTAAACATACTCAAGAGTAGAATCAGTAGTTGTCCAAGACGGATAGTAAATAAAGGATTTTTGTTGTGTTTTCCTATAGAATATAATCGTTTCCTAAAGATATAAATAGACAATCGCATTTGCTGTTGTTGCTGATGTTTTCCATTTGTTACAACAACTTTAGCAACAACAGAAAAACATTATGATTGATTGCCGATGGCATTTGACAAATGACGAGTATCTCCCGTTTGATATATCCATCCACAAGATAATATTCTTGCCAGCTCTTCCCTTCCCTTCTCTTTACCCAATTACTTATCGTGTTCCATTCTATTGAAACGACTGTATATGTTTGGTTGGTTATCAAGTCACTTGGTTGCAAAACAACTAGAGAAATTGCGTACTAAAGTAGGAGGTGTTATGACTAGCGGACGTTTGTCTTGTTGTAATTTACACCAAAGCCTATGAATTGTCTAAACTAATGGTTTAAAAAATAGATTTTTTTAAATTAAAAAATTTTGCTTAAGTAAATGTGAAACAAAACGGAACAAAAGAATTTTTGATCGAAAACCTACTCTGTTAAGTGTAAAATGACAGCTTCAAAAATATGAAACCAATTTAATATCTCTATTACAGTCATCAATCTTTTCAATCACTATTAGGAAAACAACAGACATTTTTGGTTAACATACTTGACTCCTAAAGATCGGTGTGTTGCATGTCTTTTTAGGCGTTCAAATGTTGCATGTTTGTGTTGTGTATTTAAATCATTTATACACGCAAAATTATTTGCAAGCAGGTATAACAAATTAAAGGCATCATAAAAAACTTGACTTAATGATATGCTACTCAAGATAATGTAAAACTGAAATTGGAAATCAAGGCATCCCGTCGCTTAAAGAAGAGCTTTAATGACTTGTTTTTATCGTTTAGTTAAAGCATTCAATTTAAGCAATTAAATATTCAAGTTCATGATCTAAATATGTTTGAACTGTAAAAAAATTAATAACATATTGGTTGTTATATGACATTGCAAAGTATATTTTATTATAATCAATACTCGTCCTTCTATTCCATATCTTTTCAGGCAATCAGCTTAAATCTGCATATTGTTCATTCTACTGGGAAACGATAGAAAAAGCGTTTATGGATATTTTATTAGAATCTAAATCTAGAATTTTAAAAATACAGTTGAATCTTGATTATCTCGACTATTAGAAGTCGGCTATATTTATAAAATGGTAACCTCTTCGCTCATTCAACAAGCATAGCTTTCGGTCAACCACCCTATAGACAACATACTCTTAATTCTAATTCGGTGATTCCTATTTATTGTTAGTTGCTCCCGTCTTTTTATTTCTGTTATGATTTTGCATCTCTTGATTTTTGTAATGATTTGTTCAAATAGTAAATAATCAAAAAACCCAAACAAAAAAATCTTTTCATTAGAAAAAAGTTTTCTTCTATTTATAACTGGTTTTATTTTTGGAATAATTTAAACATAGTTTTTGATTTTTCATGCTACGCATGGTCGCGTGTAAACAAGATAATCGATGTACAACAATATTCTATAAGAAAGGCAATGTGCCCTATTCTTTATCTGTCAAAAACTTAATAATAGATCTTACAGCATTGATCCAAGTACCTTTAGTTTGTTAATTTATGTATTTTTTGCAACATTTTAAAAACCAAAGAACTTGTATATTTCTAACGACAAATAGTGAAAATGACAGCCTTAGCCAAATTTAAGGTGAATTATTTTTCTCAGTAAATCAAAGGCCTTTTTACTTCACTGAATATCAAACCAGTGGATCAACGTTGCCAAATTGATGTAACTGCACTTAGGCGCTTTTAAATATTATTATTAAAATTCATTAGTAGACTATGCCACTACTGACTAGACAGTTCTTTGGGCATTATATGGAGCCCTTAGTACTAAATACTAATACAGTTTGGCACTTCTGGTACACAATATGCTGAAACTATGCTGAATTATTGTGTAGTCATTTCTATTTTATTATTTCACATTTTAGGATAATGTTGAAAGTATTACCAGACATACTTTAGAGGTGAGAACTCTACGGTTTTTTTAGACATGTCCAATTTCGCTCAATTTGAGCGATGAAATTTAGAAACCTTAGCTTTTACTGTTCTCAATATATAAATAAATCAACATTTACTTTGAATGGAAGGTAGCATGCTCAAATATCCTATTCCTTCCACTTTTTGACTGATGATTTGTATTGACTATGAGGATTAAATTAGGAGACACTTATTGTTGTATAGACAAATAATTATTTATTCTGTGTGGATGTGGCATCACCCAGGTTGAAAACTTTAAATTTATGTAGCCTACAGTTCCTACACATGCACTATAGGTCCTATGGATACAAAGAAAGAAAAAACCATTCAGCTATCTATAGAATTCAAATAAGCAAACAAACAAAGCCCATTTTTATACATATATCAAATGAATGAACTTTCACAAACTAATTTTTTACATCTTATATTAACTTAGACACTTAGACAACTTAGACTTTTATAAAAATTTTATTTTGTTTCCGTCTGCTAAGTATTTTAGCTTTTGAAATATTGTGTAAATAGCGTACACTGGCCCGGTGTACGGAAAATTGTTTGAGTCAGTGTACATAAAAGTAAGTTTTTATTAAAACACAGACAAGATCAAAACAGGATCATAAAAACAATTTAAATTAATTTACTCAGCCAAGAAAGGCCTTAATTAGTGTTTACCGCAATGATTGTATAAAAATTTATCATTCTGTCATATCAATCATTTTTTATGATTAAAAATTACTTGATTTTGTTGAAAATTAATTAAATTTATACTGAGCATTTAGGTAAAGCGTTGAAAACTAAAAAGACACTGCCTACTTTTATTAAATTATGACGATATTCATATTACATTCGGATTGAAGTCTGTGTCGTATATTTAATATATCCTTTATCACTTGTTGCAACACTATGTTTTATAGTCTGTTGCAACAGCCACCACCTTTTTTTTCTTCTTGTAACACTGTATGTATGTATCTGGTTTTCCTAATACCGTGAGTATCTTTTGAAAGTGAAATATTATCTTTAATCATTACCTATAAAATGTTTATGTATGACGACAAGCTTTTTGCTGTGATTAATGTTGTAAATATACATGCTATGGTTAACCTCCATACAATATAAATTTAATATTAGTTTCTTGTATTTTTTGCATTAATTTTTATATGATTTTTTTTCACTACGATTTCTTTTGCTGTTCCAGGCCAACCAACCAACTATTTCTTTGGGACGGTGGATGCATAAAATGCTTATTTTCTTGTTGAGCGTCCACTAGGAAAACTTACTTGGGATAGAGAAACAAAAATGGAATATGATCTCATAAATTTTATTATATTGTCATTATTAATAGAAATTATATATAATATCTGACATAAATGGTCAATAAAAGTGTCGACTATAAATAATTTCCGTAAAAAAAAATATTTCTTTTAAAACTTCATGAAAATTAAGCTGATTTTGCATGGTGCAAACAGATGCTCCTACGCAGGAAGAGAAAGTGTATAGTTTGAAATTCAAATTTTTTTGTGGGCAGATCAGACTCAATTAAAACACTTCATGTGTTTACTTTCTACAAATTCTGGAAATTTTATTAAACTCTCAGTGTAGTGTAGAAATATGTTAGAAATGCTTTTTGAACTAAATATTATTTAATTTTTTTAAATGACTAAATATTTTTGTATAAGTATATAAAAACTTAAAACTAATATTGTAGTCGCCGTGGTCTAGTGGCTAGTGTGTTGGCTTACGAAGACGATAGCGCTGGGTTCAAATCTCAGCTCCGACATCTTAAAAAAAAAAAGAAATATGAAACAATTATTTCTTTCGGCGACTACCTCTCAGCAGTCTTCTGGCAAAAGCTCTGGGAGTAATTGATTGCCATGAAAAAGCTTCTCAAATCTGTCGTTCGGAGTCGACTTTAAACTGTAGGTCCCGGTACTAATGGAAAAAAATTAACACACACAACATGAGTGCTGCGAGAAGCTAGGCCGTAACCCTGACACAGGGTTGTAATGGCCAATTATGTATGTATGTATGTAATATTGGGTGCTGCATTAAGCGCTCATTCTCTCGAAATTTAGTATTTGTTTGAAAGACTTATTAATGTCATTATGTGTGGAATACAAAATAGTTCACGTGCCTGCCAAAGCTTAATTTTTACCATCCTTATATTTGTGTCCTTAGGTGATGAGGCTTCCAGCTTGCTCACATGTATCTCAAGAAAGATTCCAATCACTAGAATTTCAGTAACACAAAAGAAAATATATAAATACACTCCACTAAACAGATTTCTGTTTCAACCGCACACACACAAATATAAATTCGAAAACAGTTGCCATAAGTCTCCATAATAACCCTCCCAACCTAGTCGTGGATCTATGTAAAGTCATATAACTTTCACGACCATAATGCCACCCAACAGTCCCTTTTCTTACCAGTCTATAATTGCCAGTATCCAATTAAATTATTTCCTACCGTTGACCGTTGAAACGGGTTTTGTTGGCTTCGAAGACCACTGTGGTTTAAGATTTATTCATACCGCACAAGAAAAAGTTCAATGGGGTCAAATCGCACAATCTCAGTGTCCAGTTCACATACTCCTGCGGAATGTCCAATGTGGCATGCGTTGTGTAGCACATAACGTCGTTCTGTTGATTAAACATGTCGCTGTTGTCCAGATCATCTTATAAATTTATAGCCGATGCTCTTGGACGGTACAAAAATTTCGTTGTTCATGCACTCAAGCCCCGAAATGTAATAGTGCGTGTGGATTAAGAAAAACCAGCTCTATTATGGAAGGCTATATCTCAAAGCTGGCTGAGCGAGGTTCTTTTCAGTTTTTAAAAGTTATTGCGCTCGAAAAAGATAATTAAATCTTTAATTGTTAAAAAAAAATTAATAATAGAATATTCTCTACAGTCATGAAAATAAAATTAATACATTTAGCACTTGTTACACACACAAACGAAAGAACAAGGTACAGTTGTTTTGCAATAACTTCACTATTTAAGGCCATGATATACTATCATACACAGTCGCACGATTCTTTCACAAGAAAATCTTATCGATTTCTGTCACACTTTCAAAAATCAAAATGGCAACATTAGTGCCACACTATCACACAAAATAGGATGCGAAGCATATGCAGAGTTGCTTCTTGCTAATACATATCTTATAAAATACAACCCTGATCGCATGGAGAAAAAAATCTTTATGCATTTTTTCAAAAGATTATGAAGTCGGACAGACTTGTCAAAATACCTGTCATACAGATGCATTTTTATGCCACACTGTTATACTTTTTTAACACACACGATTTTTTTGACAAATTGTACGACTGATAGAATAGTGTATCACGGCCTTTAATGAGCTGTCAAAACCGCAGTTTCCAATAGCAAAATAGATAGTAAAACCGTTTTTCTGTTGTAAAATTTTGATTTGTTTTTTTTTTTTAGCGTCACTCTTCGTTGCAACACCTTTGCAAAATGTAAAAAGATATAATAGGACTGCTATGTGATTACCGCTATTCTCTTATTATATTTTTGAATAATGCTCACATTTCTATAATGAGACTTTTAAAAACCCTTTATTTAAAAAAAAAAAAAAATGTGAACGATATGATGTGGCCTCTAATTAAACTTTAATTGCAACTAAAATCTTAAATTATTTTTCTTGTTCAACTTTCCTTTGTTTTATTTACAAAAAATTAAAGACTCTCATCAGATGGTAATATTTGTACAAGACATACACATATGAGACAAAAAACAAACCATCGTTGCAATAAATTGGCAATATGTACAATATATAGGGAACAAATGTTGTTGTTGTTGTTGTTGGTCTTGTTGCTCATAAAGTATGGTAAAATTTAATTGCTGACTTCTTTTTTAGACTTTTTTTGTTTAGTACGGAATTTGTTCATTCATTAGACAATAAAACGTGATTGTGTTTTTTAAATGAAAAAAAAAATCTTCAAAGAATTTTAATGCGAGGTTGACTATAAAATTTGTATGCACTTGAAGATTACCTTTAAGGGCAATTTTTTGAGTTTAATGATTAAACCCTAGAATATAATCTAGTCAACTAAACCTAAAAATAAATTAATTCAGCATTAATTGAATTCCATGTTTTTGAGTGGTAACATAAACAGAGGTAGGGGGGTGGCAGCATATTTTATTATTGTAAATGCTTTCATAACAATTATTTGTATAAACGTATATGCGAAAATAAGGTCTGTGTGAATTTAACCCTACTTTGTTTTTCAATAAAATTATTTTATTAAGGTCGCCGGAAATTCTTTGATTACCAAAATAATAAATTTTTTTCGATTTTTCTTGGCTGCAGTTTTTTTTTTCATATATTTATACTAATGCGACACAACGTATTATCATTTTTCAAAAGTTTTCAGGAGAAGCAAGAAACGTTGTAAAATAGAAACACTAATTGCAATATTGGAACAAAATTTTAAAACCTGCCACAAAGCCAACTTAGTTGACGTGGTAAGAAGTATTAGAATTGCAGGAATATAATATCACACATTGGAATTTGCAATTAACTTCAATACGACTAGCTAAAAACTTCCTATAAATGTTAAGGTGAGTGCGAATATAATAAATATCTTAAAAATTTACCTCCGTTTTCATATAAAATATTTTAGGAACAAAAGTATTTTTTTATAAACATAGAAGTTAGTGTTTATTTCAACTGTTCTGTAATATTCTTAAGCTAACTTTTTGTACTTTTAAAGCAGACTGGCTATCGATAGGCTTGAAGGTCTTATATCGTAGTGTAGCGCTGAAATAAATTTATAAATTTTAAGGGATTGATATTTAGTTTAAAAAAATTAAAGAATAAAACTTCGGGAGTTCATTGTACTTGAAAATTTAAGTTCTTAATTATAAGAGTATATAAATATATTTCATATATACTACGAAAAAAAATCTATTGATTTTGCATTTAAAATAACCATCGTAATGAGTTTATTCAGCACAGCAATTTTTTTCTATATTTTCTTATCAATACAATTTCTCTTATTCCCCTGTTATTCAATCACAAACGAGAAGAAAATAATTTGAATAAAAAAAATAAATAAAGAGTTATTTGAATATTTTCTTTAAAGGAACTATAGTTGATGATTAATGATGATCAGTAGTAACTGTTGACATTGAATAGATCACTTGTGAGTGTGTAAGTATATAGCAGACTGTAAAGAAATCATCAACAAAATAAAGAGACAAAAATAAAAAAAAAAACGACAAAACAAAAAAGATGAACTTCTTCAGCAATTTACAATTGAGATAAAAATTTATTCATATTCGAACAATGGCTGTCATTCATAACGAATGAAGATCCCAGCAACTGGTAATAATAATAACAGACAGCGAGTAGTTTTCTTGCTACAATTTCTGTGACGCATATACATAGATGATTTTTACTGGCCCGTTCAAAGAGATATTTTTTGTATCTTCTTCTTTTTTTTGCTTTTATTTAGATCTTAAGGAAGAACATTTCAAAAGGTTTTTCTATACTTTATTATACTTTTAAAAGAAACGTTAATAGAGATGTTTCGTTTAATTTATTCAATTTTTGTATATTTTTTTGTTCTTTTTTTGCAGTGTTCAATTTTTTTTGTTTCTTAGAAATAGGAATTTATTGATTTAAATTTTTAATTTTTGTGAGAAAATATTAATTGATTACCATAAAAAATAGCGATATTTAACAGTAATATTATAAAAACATATTTAC
This sequence comes from Metopia argyrocephala, assembly GCA_963576795.1. NCBI lineage: Eukaryota > Metazoa > Arthropoda > Insecta > Diptera > Sarcophagidae > Metopia > Metopia argyrocephala. Next base: position 202,282,857 of record OY756208.1, on the reverse strand, counting down.
TAAATGGTTTATCACAAGCCTTTTGGGCTGAATTTTTTTTTTTTTGCATTTATCTTTTTGGAGGTAAAAATTCCAGTCTACTACAGTAATATACAGTAGTAGGATAGGTCCACATAGAAATTTGTGTTTTTATCTGTTTTAATAAATTTTAATATACACTCGCTTGCATAAGTCTGCATACAAGAACATAAATTAAGAGTAAATTAGCAAGTGAAATTTTCAATTGCTCTTTCACAATATACAACAACTAAAGCCTTTTGCCTTTTTACAATATGAAATCATCTTCAATGCCAATTTTTCTACCGCTTTCAGATTTCTTTTTAAAATGTTCTTAAGATCTAAATTACACCTTTATCAGATATAGAGCGTTATATCATTACTTCTCCACTACTATATTTAACAGCTGGTTTTAGGTCCTTGAATTCAGTTTTGAACAAACATTTCTAGACATAAGGTAGCGTTCTTTTATTCTAAAAATACAGATATTGCTTTCAACCGAAATCTGACGGTTTATTTAGTTACAAATATGGTCTTTGGAGAAAGCAATTCCTTTTTGTCTATTAACTAGCGACGCAATATCAATTTCTTTTCTATTTGCCATTATTTAATTATTGTAAATTGTAAGGAATAAAATCGTTGCTATATCGATATTCTTAAAAGATTGAAACAAAAACTTCGGTATTATGGTATTACCTTACCGTGGTTTTAAGGCTCATAATCATTGCTAATCTATAAAAATTAAAACGAAAAACACCCTTCATGCTTTTTTAATGGTTTTCTTTTGTACTTTCAGACTAATTTTAAAAATATACTGCTTCGCTCTACAGCAACAAATGAAAATTAAAATATATTAAATAGTACGCAGACTTATGCTACCGAGTGTACATAATTTTTACTGAATATTATAAGAAAGATAAAAAATAAAAATAAATAATACGAGTATATAAAAATTTCTAGAGTATATTTTGTGGTAGGCATACTCATTATTTAGGGGTATCCATAAATGGTACCCTTTCTTTATAACAAACAAAAAATTTCAATAATTCGTGATTCTTTCTTTATTAACTTTTCAAAATGAGAGTACAATATCTGGGAATTTCTTTTTTAATATCTCTTCGTAGCAGCACCTGCTTATATAAAAAACAAAACAAAAAAAAAAGTATATAAATAAAGGTGGTAAAACAAGTTCAATCAATTATTCTATTGTCATTATTTCCATAATAACGTAGACGGTTTTTTTTTGTTCATAAAATCAAATAAAATCAGAGATCGTAATACAAAAAATGCTAGCCAGCTGAGAACACACCTCTTCCAAGATTATCAATCTCATCCTTTTCCTTTAAAGTCACTGCTATGCTTTTCTTTGAATATATCTCTACGCTATGCAGTCAGTCACTTTGTTTTGCTGTTCGTTATAATGGTACATCAATTATATTCATTTTATTGTAATTTACAACGCCTACCATCTTTCAACGCGATTATTTCGTTTCGTATTCTAGAGATAGCCTTTCAAACAATAGCAATAACAACAGCTACAAAAGCAACAAAAAATCCCACAAAGAAAGATTCATAAACTAAATAAATCCTTGCTTGGTTGGCATAGACGTTGAGACGTTGTCGACAAAGAAGACAAACTTTGAATTCCGTTGAAAAGTTAAATAAAAAGTTTCTCTTGAAAAACCGCTGTTCCATAAATACAGCAATAGCAGCAACAACAGCTATAATGCCAGTCAAATAGACACTTCATCGCACCGATCAATCTCTAGTTTCCTTTATAATTCAGTTTTTTTTTTCTATTTTGAGCTTCCAAAAAATTTATAAATTTTAAATATTTCTTCTCTCTTTTTTATAGTCTTCGTTTATTTTAATTTGGTTTTCATTGCATATCAACCATGAATGTTAGGGCTTGTAAATAAAGGCCAGTGATTTAAAAGAATCGATAACTTAATTGCTTTCGTCTTTGCAAAATTATTATTATTACTTAATTTTTTTATTTTTATTTTTTTTGTTTTCAATAAATATACAAAATTAGTTCTAGACTCGTCTTAAATTCTAACAATACAATAAATGTTACATTCGATGGATTTTGCCCGGTAAAAAAAATTACATAGAAAATATTTTTTCTGTAAAATCCGTTAGAAAATAAAAGGGAATATAATACGATTTTTAAAAATGAGAATAAAAATTTTACCATAAATATTTTAAAGCAAAATATTTCTCGGGTCTAATGAAAATTCTTTATTTTTAAAATTTAAAAAAAAAAACTGTGAGAGTGTTAAATATTCTCTCGGTGTCAACGATTTCGATTACATATCGTCGATGGAATTAAAGAACGCTGTAACTGACAAAAAATCGAAAATACATTTTTTTTTTCTCATTTTTATCAGAAAAAAAAATACTCGTCGATTGGTCCCGGTCCCAGATCTCTACGAAGAAAATAAGTTCACTTACGCCGTTTGCGAAATGAAAAATACCAGTGTATTTGTTCTACTTTTATACAGGTTTTTTGGCTCTGGTGAACATTTAAGGTTTTGTCAGTTACAGCGTTCTTTAATTCCATCGACGATATTATATTTATACTATCAGCCTAATTACGAGTAATACTCTTCTAAAGAAATATTTGAAAAATTGTATGTTTTGTTGGACACTCTAAAACTTTTTGTATTTCACCTGTAGTGACAGTTGAGGAGCAGAATTATCATAGGGGCTGGATAAATGACTACAACAACATCAATATCATTGCCATCTACAAACAGAAATGAATACTATGGACAACAACAATAACAGCCGTTGGCTTTCCAAAATTCATATTCATTTAAACGAAAACGTGAAACAACTGGTATATTTTTGTTTTTTTATTCCTTTAATTTAAACTTTACTGTGGGAGCTTCTTGAGGTTGATTTCTGTTGGATAATTTAATAGTGAAAGTATAACACTGGCCATTGAGTAATCAATCAACAGCAAGTGATTTCTTTGCAGTTCGCATTTTTAAAGTAGGACCTTTGTTTTGTTCTGACTGATATCACATACGTTATTAGTAAATTTAAAAAAATCTGCACACACTTTTTCCCCCTTTTACTCTTATTTACATAGACCAGCACAATGTACTGCATGAGTAGTTGTCATCCTTTGAGTGCTTGCCCCAATCTAAAAAAATAAAATCCACTGATAAACAATTAATCAAAAAAATAATTTATAATCAATCAATTAATAATTTAATCAATAATTGATTTCTTCAAAATAAGTAATGTGTTGTACCATATAATTTGACTATCGTTTACAATATTTATTTTTCTAAGTTGAAGCCAATACACCACAACATTTAGGCTTTGTGAACAATAATAAAGGTTTAAAAAATTCAATCAACTTTTTAATTGCTTCAAAAATTTTTGTTCATGGGAGAATTTTCAAAGAAAAATTAAATGAATGTGCTGTTTTGTAATTAGAATTAGTTTTCAGTTTTATCTGTAAATATGTCCATGATAAGTTTTTCAATATTTCAATTGTCGACATTATTTGAAGCAAACAGCCTCAGTTGTCAGTGCAAAGAAAAAATATACGCATAAAACACGGCAAATTTATTTTTTGTTAACCGTCTTAATTCAAAATCGCGTAAAAGAAAACCGAATAAAAACAGGTTTAAAATAATTTATAAATAAATAATTCCTGAAGACACTACACGCAGGAGTAGCGAAATATCGATAATTAAATAAAAGATTTTTATTTAAAAATAGACCTTAAAGCTTAAATAATTCTTTATATAAACTAAAAACATTTTTAATATACTAATTATGTTTTTTTCTTTTCAAAAATATTCTTTCATTTCATTCTTTTAAACATATTTCTTGGAATGTTTAAAACTGCAACAATTATGCGGCTCTTAAAACTGCTGCCTTTCTTTGTTGCGGGTTCAGCAAAAAAAATATATATATTTATATACATATATGTATGTATGTGTTTATATATTTCAAGCCGTTAAACTAGATCGCACACTAGAGATAGAGGCGTGCCTCCTAGCAAAAAATGTTTTGTATGTACGTGTTGGTATTACATCCAATAAAAATTCCCAAAAATAGAAAAAAAAAACAAAAATAAAAATATAAAGAAATACAACCAAATTTCAAATCAACGCTTTAAACAATAAAAAGAAAATAGCACTACAGTGTAAGATGCTTTCTTTTCTTAAAGAGTTGCAACTAAACCTGAGCAGTGACTGAATTCAAGACTGTATGGCGGTTTGCCTAAATAAAATTGTTTTTAAACCATGATTTTCTCTAACTGTGAGTTTTCAATATTTATTCGAATCGAAACAAAAACTGTTTTAACTCTAATATAACGAACAGTTTTTGTAACCACTGGTGGAGCAAAAAGCCTTCAAATACTGCTGAAATTGTTAACTATAAAAATGATTCCTATGGTTATGTTGATGGTAAGCAATGAAATTTTAAGTTTTAAATTATTAATATATTAAAAAAAAATTATTTTAAGCAAAGAATATAAGGATTTGAAAAACGTTTTATAGATAATCTTTTAAACATAAGCGAATACGAAACAATTTTTAATATCAATTTAAAATATAACGTAACATAACATAACATACATATATAATGGCGGTTATAACCTTTTTTAAGAGTTATGGCCTAGTTGTTCACAGCACCCATATTTTGTGCGTCAATTTTTAACCATGAGTATCGGGACCTACAATTTAACGTCGACACCGAACGAAAGACTTGAGAAGCTTGTTTAGGGCAATCAGTTACTCTCAGAGTTTTTGCCAGAAGACTGCTGAAAGGTGCTCGATGAAAGAAATATTTTTTCATATTTCTAACGTCGAAGATGAAGAACAGACTTAAGGAGCTTGTTCATGACAATCAGTTACTCTCAGAGCTTTTGCCAGAAGACTGCTAAGAGGTGGACGCCGAAATAAATATTTTTCATATTTCTTTCTTTCAAGATGCTAGTGCTGGGATTTGAATGCGGAGCTTTCGTCTAGTAAGCTGAAATTTTTTTGTATTTTATTCTTAAATTATATAAATTTATTGCTTTTGTACTTAAAATAATAAAAATTGAAACAAGTTTCGTTAATAAAGAAAAAAAAAACAAAAAATATATATATAATTGAGATAAACGCAGCTCCGATCGAAATACAGAATACATATAATCGGAAGAAATCGAGCGGAATCAAAACCCACAATAGCAAAGTTTCTAAACGGAAAAAATTTCGACTCAAAGCACAAAATATGGAGTTTAGTTGTTAAATAAAAAATTTATGAAATGATTTTCCCGGATAATGAATATAAAATTTATGGTCTGGAAATCCGAGTTCGAATCCCAGTAAGATATTTTTATTGAGACTACCGTAGCTGCAGTGAAAACATGTCCAGGGTGCAATCTTTCACGGATATCAATTTCTCTTTTGCGAAGAAAAATCTCAATTCTTAATACAATTTAGTTCTGATCTAACTAACACGTTTCCGACAAAACAAAACTTGAAAAATTATATTTTAGTTGCAAAAAAAAATTTGTAAAAACAAATTAAATTTTGTTTAAATTGGTATCAATTCTCAAATCCAAATAACAAATTTTCAAAAATTTAATTGAAAAAAAGTGATCATCAATTTCGAGTTGTATATTTTTTAAAACATTAATGCCCGTATTCATTCCTTATTTTAGGTTTATTGCAATACTTTTTTATAATATTTTAATATTTTGTATGAATACGGGCTTTAAAACATCATGTTAAAACCGGCGCCAATAACTGTCATAAAAACAGAAAAAGAAAAATCAAAACATTCCAAACAATTAGATTACGTTTTAAAGTGTAATTTAAAGACTTTGTTGAGCAATAGTTTTCAATGTAGTTGTGCAGGCACAAAAATATCTACCTATTCAGTAAATTTATATTTTGTAAAACCTGAATAAATTAATTTCCCTTAGTACTTCTAATGCCTATTTATGCTATAGTACTCGTACATAAGATGTGCGTCACTATAAACTGTAACACATCAAAAGTCAAATAAAAACTGACTGGAGTAAGCTAGAGTTAAAAATAAAACAGTTTTATTTTGCATTTTTATTACAGATTTATATTCTGTATTATTTTATTTAAAAATTAATTTAATTTTATAAAATTTTTTATTTTATTCATTATGCCATCCATAAGCAATGTTATAGTGTTTTCGGTGATTTTTTTGGTACCAGCTGTCCATTTATATCGAAAACTAGTAATGGTTTTAGGAACAGATGTACTCTTCTTTAGTTCTCTTTTGACCAGAGCCCAATATCTTTCAATAGGCCGCAGCTCTGGGCAGTTTGGTGGGTTAGCCTCTTTTGGAACAAAAATAACATTATTTTTATTATACCAGTCTATTGCGCTTTTACTGTAGTGACATGTTGCCAAATCTGGCCAGAAGAATGTTGATATGTTGTGCTGTCTTAGAAATGGGAGCAACCTCTTTTGAAGACACTCTTTGATATAAATATCTGAGTTTATTGATCCCAATGTAACAAACGATGCACTTCTGTTGCCGCAGCTACAAATAGCCTGCCAAACTAGGAACTTTTTGGAAAATTTTTATAGTTTTTTAGTTCGGAACTCTTCAGAAACATTGCCTCTACTATCCGCTACATAAAACTCTTGGCCAGGAAGCTGCGCAAAGTCTGCAAAAACGTAAGTTTCATCATCCATTACACAACATTCGAACTTTTGAAAAAATTCTTTTTTGAGGAGTTTTGCTCTTTTTTTGCTTCAATATTCTTCTTAGCATTTCTATCCGGAACTTTTTGGACTTTAAATGTTTTAAGGCCAGCTTTAGCTTTAACTCGGCGCACAAAACTTTCCGTACATTGCACGCGCCGGGCCACTTCGCGACCAGAAATGTTTGGAAGAGCCAGCAAAAGCTTCTCAACCTTTTTGGCTTTCGCGTCGTTCGTTACCAGTTTTGCATTACCTGTTCCAGGCTTTCTTTCAATTTTTAGGTCTTTGTTGAACTTTTTGACCACTCTGGAAACACATTGCCTGGTCACGTGGACTTCCCTAGCAACTTTTGTATAACTCTAATATGGTTTTTTTTGAATTATTTGAATAATTTTTGTATGCACTTGTCTTTGATTATCCATTGTGAACTAACTAACAAGTCAAATTTGACAAACTGATACATTTTAAAATCTGACACATTTTTCAAAGATATTGTGATTAAGAAAAATAATTTTGATTAAAGGTGAAAAAAGTTATTAAGAAAAATGGGTGTTACACTTTATAGTGACGCACATCTTACATACATACATACATATATATATGTATGTATAATTAATAAAATCTTTTTATACAATTTTAATGAAATACATTGTATACGGTAAACAATTCAGTGAAGTAAATAATAGAACATAGACTTACCTCACAAAATAAATATTTTTCATTACACTTATGGATCGTTTATTCTAAAAAAAAAAATCGAATTTGACAAAACATTTTCAAAATTTTAAACGTGTATGCTTTCAAAACAAAAGGAATTAAAATATTTTTTTTTTCAATTTGTTGTTATACAAACAAAAAAGTAAAGAAGTTATAAACCTAGGCCAAAGAAAATTAGAACACAACATTGTTATTTATTCTCCATTCTCGATTATATTCAACTGTAAAAAATTCTGCCAACTCTTAGCTACGAGGGTAGTTCGAAATGTTCTTAGCGTGTCATAGTAATGACTTTGTATAATAGACACCTTTATCTATCTTATAATCACATTTAAATATGGCAACTTATTGGTATAATACAAGGTGTTCGAAAAAGGCATGGTGTAAATAATATTTACATAAGAACAGATTATGGGGAGAAAAAAATTATAATGATATGGGCAATGTTTCAGGTGAACACCTGGGCCATTTGAGTTTTTGAGAGAGCGCTCTAACCATTATGTAACACCCATATGTAACAGCAAAAAATTGAATTGCTGAATTTAGACCTAGAAACATGAAGCATACGTCTAAAAACAGCAAAATGTCCAAAATCATAGTTAAAGTGTATGATATGTTATTAAACAATTGACCAGTGAAAGTGCTTGAAATAGGTATCTCAAAGGATCGAGTAAATTTTATTTTGCCTCAAGAATTAAAGATGATAAAGCTTTCTGTAGGATGGCTGCCGAATTTCTTATCAGTTGAACAAACGCATTCGAACGAAAATGTCCCAGGCTGGTTTGTATCGATTTAAGCGTTGTTTCATAACTGTCGATGAAACATAGATGCACTACTATACACCACAGATAAAGGAACAATTTAAACAATGAACTGAAGCTGGAAGTGCACCAAAAAAGGCAAAAATAGTTTAATCGGCTGGTAAGGTCTCGGCAATGGTTTTTTGGGATCAACTGACTTCAAGAAGGTAAAACAATAATTCCTAAATATCACTTTAACCTTTTGAATCTACTGAATTTGAGAATTCGAGAAAAATTACCGTGTTTATAACACAAGAAAACATTTGAAGTACAAAATGCTTGACCACCAAATTATTCTACTGATTTAACTCTCTCTGACTTCCACCTGATCCCAAATCTAAATAAATTCCTTGTTAGATGTAATGGCAGCTGTAAGTAATTATTGTGAAAAGAAAAAAGTTTTTGCAAGGCTAAAAGCATTTCAAACTGCTCCGTATCTCGAGACTTCAACGTTGAGCGCAATTGATAAATCGAGCGAGTTAGTTAAGAAACAGTTTTTCTTTAGAATCAGATAATAAAACGGAAAGATTATACAAGATTTTAAAGAATCCTCTTAAACCCGATTGAAATTTTTGAATTTTTATTTTGTAAATAAAAAAAAAAAAACTTCTAAAAATTTATGACCTGCAAAAAATACGAGAATACTTCCTGAAACACCTTTTTTCTGTCTTTCCTTACTCAACCTATGACGCACTGTTCTGTATTTTTTTTAACCGTATTCTGTTTTCTCATATTAACCAAAAATGTGGCAGTAAAATAGAAAAAAAGCAAAAATGCCACAAACTCTGTTTTAAGTTCAATCATAATTTTAGAATCAATGTTTTGTGGCATAAACTCGAAACTTACGGACGCACATAAATATGTGCTGCAATATCTGATATACTGTTGAACACATGTTGAACAAATATATTTAAAATTTTTGGTCTATAACTTGAGCATGGTAAGAGCAGTCATATACTATACGAGTGCAACAATAGCAGCTTAAACAATATCAATGAAGTCAAATGAAAAAAGGCCACTCCCCGACAAAAATAAAAAAGGAACAGAAACTATATACATCCATATGTATTATTTATGCGCTTGCGCACACCGCTATTCCTTTGCAAAGATTTAAAGCAAATGGTTACAGATATGAGGCTCATTCGTACTATTCGATTCGTATTTTTAGTGTTTTACTTCTAGTCGTAATCATGTTGTATGGAACCATAGCAAATGTAAACAGCAATTATTTAAGTGTTGTCGATTTGTTTGTTTGTTTGTCTGCTGCATGCCACATAAAGCAGCAAGAGCAATGCAAGAGCAACATTAGAAAAAACTCAAAATGTGTTTGAAAAATTGTAATGGCTTGCAGAAAATGTGTTTGAAAACGCATTTACATTAATGGTATATGATCGTAATTTTACAATTTTTTTTATTGTTGTTGCTGTTTGTTGTAGTGGCATACAACAATAGCAGATAATCGTGTTAAAAAGGCAGTATCTTAACGGCATATTTTTTATGTGTTGTTGGTATCGCTAATAACGGTCATACATTTATATGATGGCAAGTTAAAGCGTTCGTAGTCTGTGATGAGTTTTGGTTATGTGTGCCTGTGTGTGTGTGAGTATTTCTTTTTAATTTTTTAAAAATCATATAAAAGGGTCAATTATAAAAAGGAATATATTTCATTACACACAACATTTTAGTTCAAAATTTTTAGTAAAGGCTTTAGAAAGTTCTCGAAGGTAAAACTGTATTAAGGAACCATATTTTGTGATGAACTTAAATCATAACTCAGTCCTTGTTGTAATGCTGCAAAGCTTATAAGTACAAAGCTAAAGTTCTAGAAAATCGATCCATACATACGAGTTGTATTACATTTTTAGCTCAATAAAGGTTTTAAAAATATCAAATGAAAATATCATTAAAAAAAAAAGAAAAAAATCAAGGCAATAGAACTTTTCTTCCGACAATCAAAATTTGTGATCATAACAACGAGCAAGAGAATTACTTGTGCTATTTTATCTGTATGGACTTCTTTAATGTTTTAACTTACTTGTATAAAATTTCACACAATTTATAATGCTAAAACTTACCTGTTTAAATATTATGATGAATAATAGATGTTACAATTTCTTTTTCTCTTGGTTACTCAAAAATGTTATAAATTTTTGAATTTATCAATTGATTTTGTTCACAAACTTCTAATCATCTCTATTGAATTTAAACTCCCTGTAGTTCTTTTGTATTCTCATATATAAAAGAATCACTATTAACTTCAACCACCTGCTGCTGTTACTGGAATATGCTGAAAATAAAAGAACAAGTAAAATGGAAGAGATTAAATATTAAAACTAAAAAAATAAAATAAAATATATGTAATTTTCATTATTTATTATACAAAATCAAAAATAAAAACACAACAGCCAAAGTTAAATCAGCTTAAAAACTTTGTTAATCAATCTATAAATAAAAAAAATATTGCATGGTTACTCGTACTTGTTATGGTCCTTTTGTTTAGAAGGATTTGTTTTATAGTTTATGAAATTAAAATTATATAGGAGTTGTATTTCAGTGAACTTCTATGTGTTCACAAATAAAACGGAAATCAAAAACGTTGAGAAAAGGAAATTGAATAAAAAAAAAATAAAAAAAATGAAAAATGGAATTTTTTATATTACTTTTATAACCTTTAAAATATTATTTAAAATTAAAATCTCATGAACCAAAATGAGTTTTATTACGTAAAGTAATATTAGGTTGTTTCTAATTTAGTTTACTCAGCTGTACAGCAGGTTATTATCGGCGTAAATTTAGTTACAATGAAATTTAGGTAGGTCAGATGAATAGCATCGAAGTGCTGCTTCACTGCCATTAACAAGACCACAATGAACCACGCCAAACTCAGCAGTCTATATAGCGGAGCAGAACGAGTGGTTGCAGGGTAGAGCACTGCGCCTAACTATTGAAAAAAAAACCACATAAAAAATCAACAATCTGACTGCCAGACTTGGGCAACCAAATAGAGAATTACCAATAGTTTCCCTCTGAAAATAATCCCGCATCTTCGGCATTGAGAGTTAAAAGGTAGTGACAATTGGTTACACCGCTACCAGCCTAAATAAAGTGTCGGGAAAAACTTCTGGGTATTCATTGTCAACGTCAACGGGGTTTTCAACTTGCATGGAATGTGACGGCATCCCATAAAAATATACCTCTTAATGGCTGCCGATATCAGAGGAGAACGAAACGAATTCGTCACATGCCGAGGCCATCCTATTGAATTATGTCGCACTGTCATTCCTCTTTATGTTCACATCTCCCGGAACCAAGATAAATAAAATGGTGCAAGCATTACTAAGGAGCCTTCGTTACTAATTACAACAAATAACTAATGTTGAGTTACTTCTAGGTCACGCCAATTCCTTGATAACAGCCTGACTATCAAGAAAAACTCTAATTTCCCTCGCAGAATCCCGCTATATCAACATGTTCATATCCCGCAAAGTCACAAATACCTCAGTAGTCTATAGGACAACGCAAAACTGGCAGACTCGAAAAAAATACCAAAACAATGACGGATTCTATTCTGAAGACTTTAATAGCACAAATCCTGCCAGTGATCCATTTTAGGAGAGAAGAGTTCCTTGAAACTCCATTGAATGAATTGTGTATAGATAAAAGATCTACGTACATTCAAACATTAATAGCTTTCTGTAAAACGTACTTTTCAGAACGCTAGGAGATTTATATTTAAAACAAAAGCTGTTTTTGGTTTTTATTTTTGTTTTCAATACAAATTGCAAAATAATTATAAACGATTGTTTTATAGAATGAGGTTATAAAGGAAAAGACAAGTGGAACAATGTTGCGAAATTTAATTGATGTGCCACGTAAAATATCGGTTATTTCAGACAAAAAGGGTAGTTTTTTGTTTAAAATATGGATTGACTACACAAAAAAGCTGCGAAAAAAATAAAGTCAGTAGTAGGTGATATGAAAATAAAAACAGTAATCAAAACTGCAAGTAAATTAATAAGGGGAGGGGGGTGCGTGGTATAGTGATTAGAGCGCTCACAAAAAAACTCCAACGACCCAGGTTCAAATCCCAGCAAAGGTGAAAAATGAAAAAGTTAGTTTGCGGTTTTTTTTTTAAATTATAATTTAAAAAACCATCTACAAAGAAACTTCTCCCCTATATTTCACTTTATTCCACCTTAACCAATGTCAATAAAAAACGAATGATCAGGAGTAAAGTGCCACCTACTGGCAAGTAGCAGATAACAGCTTGGCTTACTTAGCGAAAACACTCCCCACACAATCAACATGCAACGATGAGGCAATTGCTGTTAATCATTTAAGGTTGAACACTGGCCTTTGAATGATCAATTCACAGCAATTTGTCTCATTCCTAAGATGCATAATAATAATATAATTAATAATAATATATGTACTGTCCTTTTCAAAAAATTCCAATACAATGCACAGCATTTAGTAGGGGTTACCCCTGAGTATTGGTCTCAAATAAATAAAAAAAAAATTAAATTAAATTAAAAAAAAATATGGGACATTTGCGAACATTGAATGTAATTTTTCTACATAAATTTTAAGGGTAATTTTTACCATGAACAGGCCTTATGTAAATACAAGCAAATTATGTCTTCATTTTTCCAGTCCAAACCGGTAAAATAAAACTGTTATATTATGAATCACATTTTGGTTTTAATAAAACAACCTCAGTCAGTAATTTCTTCTCATTGGTCGTACTAAAAATGATATATAAACGCGTTTTTCACTTTTAAGCCAATCAAAATGAAATCATCATAAAAAATTAATTATCATTACACGTATGGCATGCAGCTTTATTTAATATGTTTTAATTACACTTGTAGTTTATATGTATTATAAAAAGCTCGCTAGTTTACTTCTACTGCATGCAAAATTCAGCATATTTTGAAATGGTTTACGGAGGCTATACAAATCTCCTATTACGAGTATGGAATAAAATATTTTTTTGCGTTGTTTAGGGATATCAACATTGGGTGCTAATAATATAAATTTTTTAGCTATAAATTTGATTTTATAATTTAATTTGTAATGAATTTTTTTAGAAGTAAATATCGTCATATTAAATGTAAACGGACGTAACTACACAACATTTCGAAATTGAGTTTTTTTATGATTTATAGTTAGTTTGTTTGTTTTGTTATGACGATATGAATATTATTTTTGTATAATACATATGTATGTATGGTAATACATATATAACTGTAATATTTAACCATTTCATAAAACGTAATACACTAGAACAAATTTCCCAAAAATTTTACGTTGAAAATAAATCTGTTTGTAAAGATTAAAGAGCACGTTGTTCTTTTCTCGATTCCAAACCGTTATACAGACAAACCAATGTGTGTTCCGATGAGAATATTGCTGCATTGCTGTAGTAGAGCAAAATGAAATGCCTAGGGTATGCTACGAATTTCTGCTGATTGAATTACGCAAAAAAGACGTTAAATATTAATGAGGACAGACTTGAATATTTTAAATTTTAATTAACGTTCCAGAATTCTATTTGTAGTCAAAAAAAGCTAAAAAAGGTTTATATGATGAAGAGTTAGGTTAAGAAATTTACGGAATAGTGCCCTAGATTATAAAACAAAATTTCATCTCAACAATACTTCTGGTTTGTATTGTAATTTTACTCGTAGTTCACTGATATATTTTCCAAAACCACACCTACAACAACTATTATTGTAAATGAGTAAAGTAGTTAAGGTTTAGGATAGATATTAAACCAATTACTGAGCTCAAAATGGTGCCAATTGAACCCTTCCTATAGCATTGCCATGCAAAAATGATTTAGAAATCAGTCAAGTGACTAATCTGGAGTCAGTTCATTTCCCCATAACGATGGCGTATAATATAGTTCGATTACAAAAAAACAAAAAAATACAATACAATACAATTGAAGCATATTTTATATAATTTTTACCAATTTTTTTTTAAAGCTCCAATTGGAATTTTTTTCAACAACTATTATTCCAGGAAACTGTAAATTTTCCCATCAATATTATCGATATGAAAATAAGTGACACCATTATCATCTCTCTTGTGAACGAAACCCTCCTTTTTTAAGTTACATGTCAAATCTATTGGTCATTATTATTAGTCATGTAATCTTTTCAAATTAATTAAATTTAACAAAATCCTTTTACTATTTGGTTTTCTTTTTCTATATGTTGTTTTTTGTTTTTGTAATTTTCTGACCAAGATTGACCATCATAAGTTTTCTTACTGTATTTCTTTTTTTTTCTATTTCGATTTTCAGTAAGAAATTTACCTCCACAACCATACAAAAAGTATTAAATTTTTAAATTAAATTTAAATTCAAATTTATCGTCATTTTAATGAAATGTTCAATACTTACAACATAACACGTAAAACATTCACACACATTTACGCCATAGTGTGTCCATCCTATAGTCCGTCTATCTGTCTTACTTGATTTTCATTTTCCATATCCTTAAACATGGGACACATTTACATTTAACATTTCAAATAGAAAATATAGAATATGGGTGGAGTTTTTATTTGGACATATTGATGTCTAAACATTTATTTGGCTTTTCTTTAATCAAGATATTTTAACTTGTCTTTTTACATGTTTTACAATATCGATATCGAATGAATAGTTTATTTGTACGCAATACTCGTTTACGAATATAATACGAACATGTGCAGACACATGCAACATGATTGTAAAAAATTACAAACTCTATTGTAAATTTATTCTTAATTTTTATTTATGGGGATTATAAATATTTTTTAAAATCTTTGAAAGGAAAAAGAATTTGTCTTAAATCTCTACTTATAATCAGAGCCACATTACTCGTAAAATTGCTTTAAAATATATTTTGTGTTTTTAGTACAAAAAAGAAAAAATTTTATTTTAATTACTTTTTATTGTTTATAAAAAATAGCAAAAATTTGCATTTTTCAAGCTTTTTTTAATTTTCTTACCCATATAAAAGTAAAATTAATTATTTAAATTAAAAAATATAAAATATAAAAAAAAGTGTCATATAAAAATTTAAAAAAAGTTTACTTGACTTTGTGTGAATAAATAGAAAGAATTTTTTAGCGACTGGAAAGTACATCACATATGAGGGTGATCTGAAAACTAAACCAACCTGATGTTTACATACCGTAGTAATTGTATTTTTTTCTTTTTTAAAGATTTCACAAATAAAAAATCTCAATGAATTTGTTAATATGGACAATAAATCCATCACGGCTATGCTTTCACCAAAATTAAAACTCTGGGGAATCTGCTGCTCCTTCGTTTACAACTATTTATATAAAAGATAGGGTAGAATTTAAACTATAAGGAGTGGGCTCTGGAGAATATGGTCTTAGTCACTCCGCTTTTTTTTTAATTTTTGAGAACAATACTCAGGGGTAAACCCCTACTAAATGCATTGCATTGTATTAGAATTTTTTGGAAAGGACAGTGCATTTATGACAGAACATACATATACATACATACATGTGATAATAATTAGAAGGTAATTTAAAATTGTATTGTAATTTAATAAATAAAAAAATAATAATTTCTGTTTTAGCGCAGTAACGATTGATAAAGTACAAAAATGCTATTTTTGGCATTGATTTTTAAATCTTTGTGTTAAATTTGATGTTCACATTTTTATAGCTTAAAATTATTTTGTAGATTATTTTAAAATTAAGAACATATGTTCATCATTTGAAACTAATTATTTTGTATAAGCACGAATGAATACTTAAAGAAAAATGAAAGTCATAAAACGATTAAACATGACAAAGTCCAGATTATACTGAAATACATACATACATACGTACATATACTTGTACGAGTATCAAATTTATATGAATATGTAAGAAAAAGACCTTGAAGTTAAAATAAATATATACTTTTATATGTAATCAAAGTAATTTTTTATTTCTTCGTTTGGAACCACTTTAACAAATCGTTTTTTTTAAATGCAGGAAAGCTACATAATTGCTAAATAAATATCAATTGTTGTAATCGGTCCATTGAAGTTAACAAAAGTCTGCTTATACGTTGATACACCTGTTTTTTAATGGTTGAATGTAAGTATACTTTTCTCATGGATATCATATCCCATTGAATGATCCGAAACAGTAAAAACAATGTAAGGAAAAAGTTATTTACGATCGCAATTTTGAAAAGAAAGGGAGAAGATAGTCTCGATAGTAGAAATTAATTTTTTTGACCTTCTTTTTATAAAAATTATCAAAACTTGTAGTCGCCGTGGTCTAGTGGTTAGTGTGTTGGTTTACTACGACGGTAGCGCCGGGTTCAAATCTCAGCTCTCACATCTTGAAAAAAGAAATATGAAAAAATATTTCTTTTGGCGACTTCCTCTCAGCAGTCTTCTGGCAAAAGTTCTGGGAGTAATTAATTGCCATGAACAAGCTTCTCAAGTCTGTTGTTCGAAGTCGACATTAAAGTGTAGGTCCCGGTACTCATGGATAAAAATTAACACACACAACATGAGTACTGCGAGAAGCTAGGCCGTAACCCTGACACAGGGTTGTAATCAGAGATTAATTTAGTGTACACATTTTATCCTCTATACACAAAACCTACACAATGGACATCGAAAAAAATTACATTGAAATATGTATGCATGCTTCACTTTATACACGAATACATCTTGAGTGTCCACTACTGTGCATTATATTTAAATGTATACATTGAATTAACTTTATATACGTACGCACATTTTTGGTGAAGAAAACATTGAATTTGTTTTGTAACTTCATAAGATTAATGTATTTGTGTGTGCAGTAAAAGCCAATACTGACAATATTAAGATGTGCGTCACTATAAACTGTAAAACATCAAAAGTCAAATAAAAACTGACTGGAGTAAGCTAGAGTTAAAAATAAAACAGTTTTATTTTGCATTTTTATTACAGATTTATATTCTGTATTATTTTATTTAAAAATTAATTTAATTTTATAAAATTTTTTATTTTATTCATTATGCCATCCATAAGCAATGTTATAGTGTTTTCGGTGATTTTTTTGGTACCAGCTGTCCATTTATATCGAAAACTAGTAATGGTTTTGGGAACAGATGTACTCTTCTTTAGTTCTCTTTTGACCAGAGCCCAATATCTTTCAATAGGCCGCAGCTCTGGGCAGTTTGGTGGGTTAGCCTCTTTTGGAACAAAAATAACATTATTTTTATTATACCAGTCTATTGCGATTTTACTGTAGTGACATGTTGCCAAATCTGGCCAGAAGAATGTTGATATGTTGTGCTGTCTTAGAAATGGGAGCAACCTCTTTTGAAGACACTCTTTGATATAAATATCTGAGTTTATTGATCCCAATGTAACAAACGATGCACTTCTGTTGCCGCAACTACAAATAGCCTGCCAAACTAGGAACTTTTTGGGAAATTTTGATAGTTTTTTAGTTCGGAACTCTTCAGAAACATTGCCTCTACTATCCGCTATATAAAACTCTTGGCCAGGAAGCTGCGCAAAGTCTGCAAAAACGTAAGTTTCATCACCCATTACACAACATTCGAACTTTTAGGAGTTTTGCTTTTTTTTTTGCTTCAGTATTCCTCTTAGCATTTCTATCCGGAACTTTTTGGACTTTAAATGTTTTAAGGCCAGCTTTACCTTTAACTCGGCGCACAAAACTTTCCGAACATTGCACGCGCCGGGCCACTTCACGACCAGAAATGTTTGGAAGAGCCAGCGAAAGCTTCTCAACCTTTTTGGCTTTCGCGTCGTTCGTTACCAGTTTTGCTTTACCTGTTCCAGGCTTTCTTTCAGTTTTTAGGTCTTTGTTGAACTTTTTGACCACTCTGGAAACACATTGCCTGGTCACGTGGACTTCCCTAGCAACTTTTGTATAACTTCAATATGGTTTTTTTTGAATTATTTGAATAATTTTTGTATGCACTTGTCTTTGATTATCCATTATGAACTAACTAACAAGTAAAATTTGACATACTGATACATTTTAAAATCTGACACATTTTTCAAAGATATTGTGATTAAGAAAAATAATTTTGATTAAAGGTGAAAAAAGTTATTAAGAAAAATGGGTGTTACACTTTATAGTGACGCACATCTTATAAATACCTGGGGCTGCCAGACGATTTTTTTTTGTATCTTTGAGCGCCAATAAGTATTAAAAAAACCCTCCACAAAAAAATACTACATTTTTTCGTGAAAATAAAAATGTCAATATTTTTCATGATATTTATGTATATTATTATCAAAAACAAAATAAATCTTGAAATTCCATCGCAACTAAGAAGACTTTCATACATAAATAAAATAATAAAAAAAAACATGAAAGAAGTTAAACTGTGTATTTACATACATATGTATACATTTTCAGTCATAGTTTGAATTATAAAAAAATAAGAAAAAAATTATAAATTTAACGACATTTAAGTAACTTTAAGAACTAAAGCACATACATACATATGAGTATATTATAAGTATTAATATTTACGGATATTTACAGATTATGATGGAAATAAAAAATTGTTGTACTAGAAAAGGCAAGGAAAAGAGAGAACGAAATTTCACCACAAATTTACACATTTTATCCTTTAAATGTCCTAAAAAAGAAATATAACCAAAGAAAACATTGATACTTTTGTCATATCAAAAGATTGCGATACCAATACCACTTTTAATTCAAAAGTTACAAAAAGTACAAATATGGCAACTCCCACTCATGTGTTTGTTTGCTAAAGCATATACACAAGACGTACACGAGTACAGTCATAGCCACACATTAGTATCAGATGTACATTCCGAAAGAAAGGCAATGCCTTCAATGTATTGAAGATGTACAGTGCATTCAGCGTGTACACTAAAATTTCATGTACATTTCTACGATCTCTGGTTGTAATGGCCAATTATGTATGTATGTATGTAATTATGCTTAAGAATTTTATATTATAATAATTAATTTATTGACATTTCTTTGCTTGTCGCTGTATTACGAAATATTTGGAAAAATATTTTTTTGGCAGTTTTATGGCAAAAGCTCTGACAGTTTTGAGTCGACGGTAAACTGTACATACGGGTACTATTGATGTTCAAAAAAATTTACACACATGGGTGCTGCGAGAAGCTAGGCCATAACGGTGAAACAGGGTTGTAATGGCTAATCATATATGTATGATTCATTTCTGACGAAGTTACACAAAGGAGGAGTCGATATCTATAGATTTGTTGAAATATTTATGAAAAATGCCAATATTTTTATGTCTAAAGTCCTATACTTTGAATTGAATTTTTTTTGTGGGCAGTGATATTGTATAAAATTAAAAGTATTTCTTATTTATATGCTTTGTTTTTTAACAAATACATTATTTCACCGGATATTTGTTTATTTATTAAACAAAATTAAATTTTTTATTCTGTTGATTTACTAATTATTAATTTATTATCTAGTGTATGAGTGTGTATAAATACATATATTTTTATTTTCTTATTGAATATACTATTTAAGTAACAATTGATAAGACAGGGTTTTGTTTTTTTTTTATAAAAAAAAATAATAATAATAAATTAAGACTAACACTTTAAAATGGTGATAATAATTTCAATATTTCTTTTTTTATATTTTTTAATTATTTTAGATTAAAGTCCTCTTAGTTGCCTCTATATCTGCTAGAAAATATCATTTTAAATGAAATTTCAAATTTCATTTTCCATGCAGTTGATGTGCATTTAAAATAAATTGCAAAAAAATAAAACAGAAAATCAGCCAGTGGCCACATACACAAAAAAAAAAACATATAAACATGTCAGAGACCTGCACTTGCTGTTGGAAAAATGTCATACATTATTAAACATCCTAAAAACTTGAATTTATTTTCAAGCAATTAAACGCGTTCTACTTAAGTATTCAATGCTGATTTTGATTTTTACTCATCTCGTTGTTGTCAGCTTTATAAACTCTATGAATTTATGAGACATTTACTCATACTCATCGTTGATTGAGTTAAACGTTTATTGTTTACAAAAACGGCAGTTAGAAAATAATATGCTCATTTGAATTAGGAACTGCTATTTTTACGTTTAGTAAATGTGAATGAGTGAAAAATGAAACAAAATATTCGTTTCGATCAGCAGCAATATGGCCCTACTACAATCTTCTATTTAACTTACGAGTAGTAAAGTTTTCAATCTTACAACAATTTAATTTTTAAGAGGATCTAAAAAAAAAATTTCAATCTCAATTTTTTCTTTATTACTTTTTGGTTTTTAATAAAACGCAATTTAATTACAAAAAAATATTTAATTTTTGTCAACAACCAATTGGTTTATGTTTCCCGTTAAGATAACTTGATGCTTCATACTTCTGCTTCAGTTTTTTCAATCAATAAATACGTCAAGTTCGATCCCAACAATACTGTTCATCAGTTTGTTTATTGGAATTTTGACTTTTACTGAATAATTTAAATTTAAATATGAATTTTTATAGTTTGCTGAATAAAAGCCAATAAATAATTTTTAAAGTAAATTTTATCAAAAATGTTTTGTGATTTTTTTCATTGTTATTCAAATGAATAACAATGAAAATAATTCTGTTTCATCCAAATAAGATGACAATTACAAGAACAGCAATGATGGTAAGAAAAGGAGAATATGATAAAAACTGTTGTGTGACTTTACTTCGACTAACTCATACAAGTGTATGTACATACATATGAAAGAATATAATTTCAGTATGCGATTTCCAGAAAAGTGTGAGTTAAATAGTTGATGTTTGGTCTTGAATATGCACAGGACACAAAGAACTCTGATGAGACTACCGTAGCTGGAGTCGAAAACAATTGTTCAGTTTGGCTAGTGTACTATTCCTTCACGGACATCATTTCTTCTTTAATTACCAAAAATATTCATTGCCGTTAACTTTGATCTAATTAAAGCGTTTCTAACGAAACAAAAATTAAATTATAAAAAATATTGATCAGAACTTTCCCGGGGCTCGAACCTAGAGCCTCAAACACATTAAATTCTGTAAAATAAACACAGATGATCTTTGTTATAAAACAAATTATATTTCGTGTTACAAAAGTGTTATAAAATTAAATTTCTTGTAAAAAGAGCGTTATAAATTTTAAGCCATCAAATAGCAATCTGGCAACGCTATTGTTTTGTTTACATTTTTTAAAGAAACAGCAGAATTTAAGAAGCATTTATAAGAATTTTAATATAAATCAAAATAGGAATATTGCAGCCTCAGTTTTATGTGCAAAGATTGAACTGAATCATATGCTAGATTCATCTTCTTCGTCTGATGAAGACGATTTAATTATTTTATTTCAACGAAGTCATCAAACAAAACAATGCTGCTCCCATTTTTCTTATTTGTGTTTTTTTCTCGCCAAATAATCAACGCCATTATTACAGGGTTGGTTAAACCTTTTTTAAGTTTCCCTATTAACAGGGTGGCATTTTTATGGTAGAAAAGAAATCACTATTAGTATATACAGTTACGAGCAGATAAATAGGTTCACATCACATTTTTTGATAAATTCGTCTTCAAATAACTTAAACAGCGGTAATATACAATAAAGCGATATTTATTACATTAAACATAAATAATCACATAAAATGTATTTAATTATAATTAAAAAAAAAATGAGAAAAATTGATATATTTAATATATTAATTGATGCCTGTCGAGCAAATAAATAGGTTCATTGAAAAGAGAATGACATTTTTATACAAAAAAAGTGCAATTGCAAGAAAATTTCTAATATTTTGTTGAAAATTTTTTTATTTTTTTTTTTAATTTTGGGCAATTTTTTACATAATAATTTAATTATTGTGATGCAGTATTAAAAGTGGGTATTTGCTTTAGTAATTAGCGACTTTTCCTTTTTTATTGCTGTAATGTAAACTATAGTGAAACAAAATTGATTTATCATTTTGATGTGAACCTATTTATCTGCTCGTAACTGTACATATTTTAATCAAGAAAAACAATAAATTTGCAGTTCTCTGATGCATGTTTGCTATGCATTTGTATTAAAAATACTAAATGGAATAGAAATAAAATCATTTTAAAATGTTTTAAACAAATTAGTTTACTAATAGCTATTTATGTTTGAATTTTGTTGATTTGTTTGGAATTTTTGTAGATTAACTATAGATTTCTATTAATACATACATACGAGTAATATATATTCTATAGATTTCCATTACGATTAATTTTTGAAACTACAGTAGCCCAATCCCGGCGGTTTTTGGACCCCATTTTAAAAAATTTATGTATAAATTAAAAGCTTTATTTACATTGGTGTATAAATGTTTCTTGGGCCCATAAAAATGATTGATATAAATACAGCTTTTATGTTTTAAGGGTAAGTGAGTTAAGAGTTTTTCGTTGTGTATTATAGTGTAGGCTATCAGATAGATAGATTAAAACAAAACTATAATAAATTCTTTTTAATATTGATTGGTCTTTTAATAAATTAATGAATACTATGCTAGTCAGTTAGAGTGGGAGTCAAATTCTCTAATTAGATTAAGAATAGTAAAAAGCGGAACTACACAGTACTCAGCTCCGGTTCAGTACAAGGTGCCACGGTCACCTCCTAGCCAGGGTATATTTAGCATCGTTACTGCTTATACAGTACCCATGTACCCAAAAAATTGGACTCCATTGCTAAGAATCAACGTGTTTTAATAATATTTTTCAGAATTAGATGTCATACTAGGGTTATGAGTTTCTGATTTAACCATTAAAATTTAAATGTCTCGGTTGGGTCCATGAACATCAGCACCGGCATTTTTGTCCATTTTGGTACCACCGGTACATCACTTCAAATTGAACTCACTCAGTTTTGTTAAATGCTAATTTGATGTGAATATTCCTTAAGGTAACTCCAACCTTTTTAACGCCAGAAAACTAAACCTTTTATAGAGTGTGACGCTTTAAAGTGAACCTCTCGATTTGTTCGTACTTTCAGTATTTTATATAAATTAGCTGTGAGTTGTTTCGAGGTCAAATAGTATTGTAATAAAAATGAAGTTTCATTGAAATAAAAACTTCTTTGTTTCATCAAATAACAAGCTTTATATGTTACCACCAAAATATTAAGGCCTCAAATTAGCCGCCGTAATCGGCCGATCTTAAAACTATAGAAAATGTTTTTGGTTGACTAGCCCAGTAGGTAAATCAATCAGGGGAAGCAATACGAAACCTAAGTTGAGATAATTGATAGAATAAAAGCTGTATGTGGTGAAATATAAACTATATAATTTATAAAGTTATTGTGAATAACATAAATAAATAAATACATAATTTGCCATTAAAAGACTTTTCAGAGTTGCGACCTAACTTCTTATAGAATCCATATTGTCTGCACAAATTATTAACGATGAGTACTAGGATCTATTGCTTAACCTAGACTCCAAACGATCGGCTTGAGAAGCTTTTTAATGGCAATCAGATACTGTCAGAGCTTTTATTAAAAAACTGCGGAGAATTGGTTGCCTAAACAAATATTTTTTTTCATTTTTCCATTTACATGTCAGAACTGAGAATTGAGTCCGGAATACTCGTCTAGTTAGCCATCACACTACCCACTAAATTACGGCGTCCACAGGAATTTCTTTATTCACAAACTGGTGCTTTAAACAGTTAATATTGTTTTTCTTGCAATGTAAATGGTGATCATACTCTACAAAATAACATATCAATTATGTTTTTTTTTTACAATAAGATGAAAATAGATACAAAGAATGACAATAATTGCGATTGTTGTCTGGTATTAAAGTAATCAAAAAAACAAAAAAAAAAAACCTTTTAATTTAACGTGTCTAAATTCGTTTAAAAGAAGTAGGAGATCAACTTACAGAAAACAATTTATTCACATAAGGTAGTGAACAAAAACATCAGCGATTTAATTCGAATCGCATCACATGTTCATATCTCAATTCCAATCCTATCACACATCACATCAGATCACATTCACTGTAATCAATATTAACTGAGAAAATTATAATGTTTCTGTAGATTTTGTGCCGTGTGAGTGAGTCTGCAAAAAACAAAAAAATATTACCAATAAAGACGGCGACTAAGTAAAGACGACAATATTAAATTATCCAAAGATAAGTTCACGTTTTAATAAATTTAAAAATAAGCAAAAAATAAAAAAAAGAAGGAAAAACGTCTTAAGCATGCGCCACCAAGTACTATCAACTGTCAGTGATCGCAAAATGGTCACCAGGTTTATATATACATACATACATATAAATATAAATAGTTATTTAAAAAAAAAATCATCCATCCATTCAACGATCCATCGTCTTTTTAGGTTTCTCCTCCTCTTGTGCCTTCTTTTCAAATGGCAGAAGCTTTATAAATGAATGTTGTACACATGTCGTTGCATAGAGAATCACACTGTCAGCGTCCAGTTGGCATGTAAGGTGCAACTCTTTTATGTCTTTTAACTTTAATATCAAATAAAGCTGAATATCTCAGCCACCAGCACAAATTCTTTAAAAGTTAAAAAATAAAAAATAAATTATAAACCTCTGTATATATATATGTATGATCCGATCAAATTGATTGATCGTCATGGATAATAATATGGATGGTAATGCATTATTGCTGCCATGATCAGTAATTTTTTTTTTTGCAACTTAATGTTGCTTTATTTTATTTTGTAAAGACACCCTACTTTATGCAGTGGTTGTTACAAAATAAATTATTAAAATTATTTTTGATTTTTTGACTATTTTTAAGTTACAGTTACAATAGACAACTATGTATTTGACCATATAAAGTTTAACCACTATGAAAGTGTTTTATACCAAAAGTTCGCATCATGTAAATATTTCATCAAACATTGTTCAAAAACGAATAATTACCAGAAAAATATTCAGATGTTAAATTAGTCTTCCAGTTTGAAATAAAAATAAAAATCATAAACTAGTCATTACTGCTTCTTGGTGAAATATTTGCCGAATAAAACCGCAGCTTAAACCTTATAGAACTTATATTTCAGAAATGATTTAGAATTGCAACCAGCAGTTTAAAAAAAAGGTTCTGCTTTTTTTACAGCAAACTTTGATGACATTAATGTTTAAATTTGATTTTGGCGGTTTTGCTGGAGCGTACAAGATGACATTTGGAATTTTCACGAATTAATGCATATCGTCGATGGAATTAAAGAACGTTGTAACTGACAAAACCTTAAATGTTCACAAGAGCCAAAAACCCTTTATGAAACTAGAACAAAGACACTGGTATTTTTTAAAACGCAGACAGCGTAAGTGAATTTATTTTTATCGTAGAAATATGGGACCGGGACCAATCGACGCGCATTTTTTTCTGATAAAAATGATGCAAAAAAAGTACTTTCGCTTTTTTGTCAGTTATAGCGTTCTCTAATTCTTGCGACGATATGTATCTATATTTCGCTTATAACTCTTTGAATGCTGATTTAAAGGTGCTTTATTGTCTCTGGTTTATCTATGTAGATAATTGTCTTTACATAACCCCATAGGTGGGTTACAGCACACGATCTTTGCAGCCAATTATTATTGTGACCACTACGAAAACTTCTTTTTTGTTAAAAGCATCAGAGAGTAAATCTATTGTAGTTTGTGCTGTATGGAATGTAGCTGCGTCCTCTTGGAACCATAAGCAAACATAATTATTGGGAGCTAATTGAGGTACGGAAATTTTATATCGTTTGCCATGGACATTATCATTCTTGAACAGTTATTTTCTGTAAAGCTGTCTTGACAAAGGATTATTCCCACTCTAAATGCGACAATTCAGCTTATTTACGTACCTACCAAAAATGGTCTTCACAGCAGAACAAAATTTTAAATGGAAATTCAATTTCAATATTAATTTGTGATTCAGCCCATTAGCCGCTTTGGTTTCTTCAGTGCATATTGTTCGGCGGTGTACGGGATGCATATTATCAGAAATAGTAAATAAGGCGAAACCATTTATTTTATAAAAATTACAGTAATTTGTGAAATAACAAACCAAACTAAACAAAACAGTACTATCAGCTGTTAAATCGGATGTCAACTAAAACAGTGTTGCCAACTCAACCATGAAAAACACAATTTATATGTAGTACTAAAGTTTTTTATATGGTAGTTAACATATTACGTAAATTTAAAGACACATTGATTATTAAACACGGGTTTTTAATTGATTGTAAGTTACTCATGTGGGGTACTAAAGTAAATTTTATTATTTAATATTTATCTATAAATAAAAAATAGTCAACGATAAGTAAAAAATTTTATAAAAAATATATGTTTCCTTAAACCTATTTTCTGTAATACGAAATATAGTGAAATTGTAATGGCTTGAACACTTCACCACTTATTTTTCCCATAAATTGAAAAATTGAAACACATTCCGATGATGTAAAGGAACTAACACCGTCACCGTTCAACTGTTTAAATAGGATTTATGGATATATTATTTATGAATATTCTAAGTCGCCCTATACACTTCCATCTATAAATCTAACTCCTATGAGAATAATCTAAAAACATCCACATTTCTGATCTTCATCCTCTGTAAGTCCACTCTTCTACAACAGTTACTTTCAAACAATTTACACAATGTGCGATAGGGTATAATATACTGCCGTTGTAATACCACAAACATTTTTTCAAAGCTGAAACTTGGATTTAAGTAGACACATAAAGACATCATACATGCATGATGTTTATGTTGCTGATTTTAAAGTGCTTAAGAAGAAACACGCATAAGACATGCTTGTAATACAAGACAAAATTCTTTAAAAATCAATGATGATCATCAATACTAAAAAGATAGACAACGTTGATCATTTTTAAATAAAAATACACAAAAAAAAAAGAGCAAAACTTTTGAAAAAATATTTTGTAAAACTAAATACGTGATGCTGTGATTCAGGTTTACTAAACGGATTATTGTTGCCTATAGTAACCAAGTGCTGATACTTTACAATTGATATTCTTTAAATTCAGTTGGAGAGTAAAAAGAAAAAGATTTTTTGTCAGGCCAAATGATCGCTCAGTTTATATTGGCATTGTCAGAAGACAACATTGTGGTTGACGGTACATATCATGGCATACCTAAAGAAAGTACTACCACTAGACACTACTACCACTATTTGAAAATAGAGGGAGGAAAGAGAGAGAGAGAGAGAAAGAGATCGAGAATTAAACCACTACACGGTGTGTTTGCAAGCATCATTAATTATTTTAAAAGCTTATGTTGTTATATGACAAAAGAAGAAAACCAAAAATGAACGGCCTGACTCGGAAATGTGTACAAATAATGTTTGATTTTTTTTATTTCTCTGCTTTAAAAAGACAGCGAATTAATTTGATTATAAAATAAATTTGAAATATTTACTTGAATATTTAAGGTAAAATTTATTAAAATATAAATTTGTTCTAAACGGATAGGATTAAACTTAATATTAAAAATTGATATTTCATAAAAACTATCAAGCAATCAAATAATTTTTTTTAATTCTCTTTATATTAAAGAAAAAGTAGAATGTTTAGAAAAAACTCTAAGCCAAGGCCTTTATGCTAATCGTATAGAGTTTAAAGTCTGCTTATTTATATCACATTAAACAGTTTTGGTTTGTTTTAGATTTGATAGACAACTAAATAAATGTGAACGTTACTAAGCCATCAGTTAATGGATAAATAATTACAATAAAAATAAAAGTACTTGAATTTTAATACAGTGGTTAACCCATTATGGTTTTTAAGCTTTCAATACTAAATTTATTAGTACAATTAAAACGATAGAATACCGAAAGCCTGAATGAATAAATTAAAAGTAAAAAAAACAATAAAAAAAAATATCTTAAGAAAAGCCCTAAATTAATCTGGGGAATACCTTTGTATTTCGATTCGAATCAAAATTGCTTTCGAAAGAAATTTCCCACTCGAACAATCAATAATAATGAATAAAAAATATGTAGTTTTTACGAATTTGTAAATTTTTTTATTAGAATCGAAGTACAAAGTAACCCCCCTGAAGCAGGTGTCACGTAAATTCGTAAGTTTTTACGAATTCGTAGGATTTTTGATTCGAATCGAAATACAAAGTAACCACCCTAAAACAGGTGTTTCGTACTGTCTACTATATTGAAAACCTAAAGTAAACGAAAAGGTTGTCAGTATATGTACATTTCGCATTTGGATTTTTTTCTAAATCAATGAATCTGCATGTGTTAAATTATTGTCCTACAATGATAAATACAACACTGAAAACAAACACAATTGTTGGCATTAGTAAGTTACAATCGTACAAGATAGTCTTAGTTTGAAAGTTCATGCAACCGTATATTGTATATCACTTTAGATCAATATGTATAATGTGCAAACTTTTACAAAAGAGTATTAATAGACATTAGTAGCCGCTGGGAGCCTAACAATTTCGGTTTTTTACACACTTATCGCAGGATTTAATATTATATATTAAATTATAAAAGTTCACTCAATATACGAGTATTATATAGCCAGCGAAATTTTTAAACAAATTATTTACATATTTTCTTTACTTTTAATTTACGAAATGCGAAATTACCAAGAGTCTTAAGTTTTTCCACTGTTACGAAATGGGTTAATGTTGTGTTTGTAATCGGTTTTAAATGAACACTTTTTCTGATATGTAATTACAGTCAGTCAGCATCAGCGTTGCCACACAAAAAATTTAATTCCTACCAAAAATGTTGAAAAAAAATCTAACAAAAACATTTGGGAACCTACTTTTCTTCAATTATTTTTCATTTATATTTCCGTTTTTAATAATCAAATAGAATTACGCCAGAAACTTTACTAGTTTGTGTTTTTTCCGCACAACAACTTTAAAAACATATGATTTATAAAATATATAAAATTTCATGAAAGTACGATAACACCATTTAAATACAATGAGAGTATATTTAAGGGCGTAGTACCATGTTCACCCGAATAGGAATTATCGACGTTCGCTGTCTCATTCGTGGTTTGCAGCCTAATTTTGTTTGAAACAAGTAGATTTGCCATACAACATTTTGAGAGGGAATCATTGGATTTCATTTTGAATCTTATTGCGAAGCGCGAAGAATTTACTGTCATCTCTAATTTGGATAACAATTTATCGCTACTTTATCTGAAATAACTGACAACACAAAAAAAGCAAATAATTCTTAAGAAATAAAATAATAAATTTTTTGTACATAGAAAAAACAGAAAGAAATAACACACAATCCTGGCTTACACAGAAGAAACTTAAATAAATGTATTTTCTTTTTTAGATCTTCGTCATAATTTTGTAGTTTTCAATTTCCGTATTCCATTAACGTCATATGAATTTACTAACCAGAATTAAATATATTAAAGAATAAAAAATTTAAAATATGGAATGATTAATTTGTCTGTTTGGAAAAATTAATTTGTCACTATTCACCCAAGTATTTTTATTACAATATTTTAAGATTTTTTATGGTATTTTTAAAAGAAAAAAAGCATTTCAAGACAATTGCAAAAAACAAACCAAATTACAATATTTGTTTTGATAAACAACGCTGGCAAGGCTAATCAGAACTTTTACATTTAAGAATTACAGAAGCACAAAAAAAATTAAAAATTGCGTTATTTTTTTAAGGCCAATTAAACAAAAATCTTTTAAAGCAATAAATGATTGCATAATGTTTCTAAATACCACAGACACTATAATTATAATTTATGAGTAGAAATATAAAATGATTTGTTCAAAAAGTAAAAAAAAATATTACAAAAAATAACTGATAAAGTAAGACAAACTAAAATAAAAATTATTTTTAAAAGAAAAATGTTCAATTTCAGAGAAATTTACTGATAAGACTGAATTTGAGCAATAAAAGAAACTGATCAGAAGATGGGATTTTCTCAACGTAGGTACAGAAAGAAGCTGTTGAAATTAAAAAATGATAAGAATTACAAAAAAAATTTAAAAACAAAAAAAGATAATTTTTAACAATTATACTTTTAAATAAAATGAAATTTGAACCACTGAAAAATAATAAAGTGACACTGTGTAGTGTGGCAAGTGCTCATCTAAAGACAGTAATACAGAATAAAGAATTTTGTAAAAAATCTTTTATTAACAACATTTAAAATGCATAGAATTATGTTTTGTTTTTTAATTGTTTTCGTTGAAAATTTATGCGTTTAATGAACCGGCATAATATAAGTTTTCAAACTGGCCCTGAGAGTTTTAGTACTACACTTTATTGTCGTTAATGCTCAAAAATGCAATAAATAAATCATAAAAAAGTCATCTAGAATTTGTTTGCTTCACTTTGCAAGGCCTTAAAATAAAAAAATACATTTTTATAATTATTTTAAAAGATATATACTCGCTTAAGTACGTGCATATCTACTTGCTAGCAGTTTTGGCAAAATCTACGTTTAGATTACATTTTTCATTAACAATGCAATGCACAACAACTACTCTACAAGATAAGTTAAAAACAGTTTAAATTTAAATGATTTTCTAAAACGCAGTTGTAATTTCTTTGCAGGAATTGTGTAGAAAAAAATGCATTTGCACAACCAACAAAACTTAATGACAAACAGGCACAGCGTTTTGTTGTAACTGTTGAACATTTTTAATAATAAAGAACAATTTTATTGCCTTAGGGCTAATCACAGATTAGACAAAAATTAAAAAAAAGAAAATATAAAATCACGAGAGAAGTTTTGCTATCTCACCCCAAATTTTTATAAATTAAATACAATTTTTATCTAAAATATATACTTGAAATAACTTTTTTAATTTTTTTTCATATTTCGTGTAAAACCTAGCAATACCTTTTTTAAGCCCAGGGATTTATCCATTTTTTTCCAAACTTACACATTCAAGGTTTATTTACAAAACTAAAGTATTTTTAGCTGAAAAATGCTAATTTTGTAAGGCTATTTTCGATACATGCGAACACCAAATTTAATAACTTCATTATAATCTAAATTAACTCAATTTAAATTCACATTTTGTCTGTAGCCTTTGAGGGCGTTTTCTGCTTTTGCTACAATTTGTGGACAGTAGCATTGAATATAGGGTATTGGTGTACGTCTCTTTCTTACTCAGTCCTTTTTGTAGTCGCCGTGGTCTAGTGGTTAGTGTTTTGGCTTACTAAGACGATAGCGCCAGGTTCAAATCTCAGCTCTGACATCTTAAAAAAAAATATTAAAAAAATATTTCTTTCGGCGACTACCTCTTAGCAAAATCTCTGACAGTAACCGATTGCCATGAAAAAGCTTCTCAATTTTGTCGTTCGGAGTTGACTTTAAACTGTAGGTCCCGGTACTCATGGATAAAAATTAACACACACAACATGAGTGCTGCTAGAAGATAGGCCGTAAACCTGACATAGGGTTGTAATGGGCAATTATGTATGTACATATGTATTGAATAATATAAATCTCTCTGTCGATGTTTTGTCTTGAGCATGGTTGTCAGATTGCTTCCTTACAACTTAAAAAATTTTTTTTTATAAAACTTATTCGTTTCAAAGGGAATTATTATTAAAACTACCCTGTGGTGCAATGTAGTAACTTTTAACGATTTTTTTTTTCTTACAACTTAAAGAGGATTTCATTGTTTGCAATTAACGATATTGCGATTCAGTAACTCGCCGTTAACGCTTGTAGTTAAAAATATAAATCAAGTGGCATCTCTATAAGAACTAAAAATTTAACCAAAGAACAGTATGCAAAGTCAGTTTTCTTACAAACTTTAAAAATATTCACTTGAATCTTGTCATATATCCAACACATTATGATTTCTGTTTATTTTGTTTTATTAAATATTATTTTTTATATAGTTTTTACTATATATTCTAAGTATAACATAGTAGTGATTTTAGGAAAAATAGTTTTTTAAAAATATGTGTGAAGACGGATTTTGCACACTGTATTTTGACATTAAATTTAATATTTCTCTGAAAATATTTTTATTTTTTTATTTTTGGAAAATTATTAATGAAATGTGTATGTCAATTAAACAAATTTACTGATTAAATTCGAGATATTTTAGTAACACTGTATTATACGTAGAACATACAATGTTTATTTTTATTTTATATCTATTTTAACAACACAATTAGAACTGTGGTTTAGAAAACACTTAAGGATAACTAAATTTGTTAAAAAAGTTTACTGAATAGCAAAATCGTTTCTTTTGCTGTTAAAATTTTTTAACAAAACACTACTGGATTTTTTGTTTTATTCTTTTCACTTTTTTAATTTAGCCCATAAATATAAATAATGAATTAAACATAATAATGGTTAACAATTAATTTTTAATGTGAATTGCCTTAATGTTTTAATCACGTTAAAGTTTTTAACATTTTTCGGTTTGTATTTATGTAGTTCGTAATGTTTTTGGTACAAAAAAAAATATAGGTACGTTAAGTAAAAATTATAAAAATATACATACAAATGACATTATAAATGTTAACTGATTATCTCTAAAAGGAATATTTGAAAAATTAAAACATTTTCCTCACAATAGGATATAAAAATGCATAAAAAACAATGTAAAAAAATGCAAACAACAAGAAGAAATAAATAATAAAACAGGCAAAAAAATTATGCAAATAAAAATTCAATTACAAATAACAGTGAAGAGCATAACTAACACAACAATAAATAAAGAAAATATATTTTATGGTTGTAATTTTAGCTTTAGCAAGTTTTATTTTCCACTGAAAATCTTTTGTAAATTTATATAATTTTATCCTGACGATTAGCGAAATATCGCAAAATTATTATTTAAATATCTTGAAACTCAATAAATTTTTAATAATGATTAAAAAATATATATTTTATATAAATTTTTAAACTAAAATGGTCTTTCGCATGGAAATTTGTATGCAAAGGTAATCGAGTGCCTCATTTTGGTGCTACACAAATTTGCTTAACTAACAACTTCTACATATATTTTGCCCTTAATGGCAATTAATAAACATTATTTAAACATCCTTTCAAAAAAATGGGGAAATGACAACATTTACAGCTGATTTGCTACCGACTTCACTTAACAGCCTCAATACCAGTAATTTAATTGAGTTTGGGATGAGGTGTTATAGTTTAATGCCCGTATTCATAAAAAATAAAACAGTTTTATTAATTGCTTTTTTGACAATTACTCCATAGAAATATGTCAAATAAGCACTCTATAAACCAATTTTATTTTTTATGAATACGGGCATTACTTTTTAAATAGTTCTATAACTTCTTACATTGTAAAGTCATATCATATCATAGGGTTACAAAAATTAATAAGGTTTGAAAACATTAAATTAAATTTTTTTTAATTAAATTTAACCATGCAAAGTGAACTATTTTTAAAAGTGTTTCAAATATTGACCAATTGTATGTTATTGTTCAGGTTAATAAAGTTTTGACCAATTACAATATAATATTTTTTACAGCTTTTATTTGCGTTACTGTGTAATTTATAAACTTTGTCATTTCCAAAATGCAACATTAAACATGGCAAATTCTTCTTCAATTTTTACTGATGTTGTTATACTTGTTGTTTTGTTTTTTTTTTACCAAAGAACGTGCTTTCAAGAAAGACACCGATGTAGAAAAAGAAGCGAAAAATAAGCATTTGCGGATTTTGTAGTAAAGAAAACATCTTTTATTTGCATTTTTCTCCAAGTTCTGGGTACAGAAGAAGTGGACAAACAAACAAATATATGAATTTAACAGCAGCAGCACAGAAAACATGACAATGACAGAGAAAATTACAAACGAAAAAAAAAGAAAAAAAAAATTATGAAATAAAGGAAATGAACACCAACCACAACCCACTAAAATATATAAAAAAAATCCTCCAAGTACTGCTTAAAAAATCCACGAATGAATTCTTGTTTTTTTTAAGGTATTTTTATTATTATAGTTGTTATTCGTGGTCGGCCTTTTATTTGGGGAAGCTCGCAAGAAACATCATCAAGACGGCAAGAACAACAACATCAACAATGATACATATGTGCAACACGTAGTAAAGAACCGAAAAAGGAACTTTAACAACAAACCAACAGACAAAAAAAAAATGAAATGATAAACATAAAACAGCAGTAACACAACGAACGACATAAAGAAATTACGCAAAAGCGCAGGCGCAACATGTTACCTTCCACATTGCATACACACAGCCATACACACACAAACATAACATTCATTTAATATACAACCTTAGAAATTGCAGCCGCTACGACAGCAAAATAAAAAAAACGACAATAATGAAAATTGCTGCTGATGTTGCTTCTTGTTAGTCAAACAAAATGTTAGAAAAGTTGACAGCAGCGTTTTAAAAGAATGAAAAGAAACAAACAAAAAAGTTTTATTTATACTACTTAAAAATTTTATGAAATTGTAGAAAATTTGCCCACTTTTAATGGAACATAAGTGCCTGTTTTTTTGACACCTACTTTTTTTGTATTGAATTGTTATATAATTGAAAGAAAGAAACAACAAATGCTAGAAAGAGTGGAATATAAAAAATGTAAACAAAATATTTATTTTTGTTTTTTTATTTATATTTATTTCAATGTTGATACTTTTTATTTTGTAAAAAAACGCTTAATTGTAGAATAACACCATAAAGTTAGCAACACTATAATATTTTAAATTCTAAATGTCAATTTTAATGTAAAATATTTTAACTTGTTTTTGACACACTCCACTTTTTTATCGATAACATTTGTAAATTTTTTGGTAATTCTGTATTTATATGAATATAGTTGAACTCTTTACACCCTTTATAATTTCTTATTATATTATATTTGCACTGTTCTCCAAATCATTTTTAATACAAAAAAAAGTAGGTGTCATACGGGCTTTAAGGTTCCAGAAATAATTGAAACAAATTTATCATTTTGTAACAAAACTGAAACCGATGCGACCTTTGGGGATATGATAAAATTATATCGTCCGAAATCAATGAATAAGCGTTTAAGAGGGTTTAACTTTTGGACCACAATTATTAATATTTTTTTTTTTTTGTGTTAAAACCTTTTTTTAATCTGCTTTCTAATCCAAGCTTTGGCTTACATATGAACACGTATGCCAATCCATAGGATTTTCATGGTAATAACATGGATTTTCCTGGTAAATAACAAAAAAAAGTTGTGTATATCCTCAAGACATGGTTCTATTTGTTTTGTTTGATTTAGTGATACCTACCTATTAAGTTTTTTTTTAAATTTTCTTTTACTACTTTTTATGCAATGAATAGTGTTAGACAGTAAACTTTTGCTTCTAAAGCAGCTAAGCTAGAAAATAGCTTCTGAGATGAAAATAGAAAATGTCTTCTTTCTTTACTTCCTCTGACGAAACAATACAAAAAAAAAAAAAAGAATCATTATAACTTAATATCTTAAGCTCAATAAATTTATTACAATATTTATAAAACGGAAAAGGTCAATAAAATTGTTTTATTTCTTAGTAATTTGTACAAGTGTAGCAAAAATAAAACGATGTTTATAATACAAAATAAAAGTGATACATGATGAAATGGTAAAGACAATTGAAAACTCTGACAGCTGCTGAAATATTCAAAAACACATCTGCAGTTTGATCATTCAGAATATTAAAAATGTTATTATTACCTTTTCACACCTTTAAGAATTTATTCTTTTAGATACATATTTTTGTAAAAAATTGTTTTTGCTTGATGTTTGAAATATTTGTTCTTGTTGTTAATTTTTTTGTTTTTACTGTTGATGACTTGTAGTTATTTTCAAAATCTGTTCATTTTTTTCTTTTATTTTACCAAACAAAATACTTTTTTTTAGCAAGACTGGAATGTTTTGTTATTTTAAATAATTTTATTGTTCGTTAAAGTTAAGTGAAAAACTGTTTTACTTTTGCAAACAGCTTAAGAGTAAACAAAAACTAAATTAACTATTCAACAGATCATCAATACACTCAGAAAATAATTGCCTACTCTAGTCTTAAGAATAAAATAGATTAAAATTTT
The DNA here is from genome assembly GCA_963576795.1 of Metopia argyrocephala. Lineage (NCBI taxonomy): Eukaryota > Metazoa > Arthropoda > Insecta > Diptera > Sarcophagidae > Metopia > Metopia argyrocephala. The sequence goes on along the minus strand of OY756208.1, from coordinate 202,246,598 downwards.
TTAATAGATTTAAGGATTGTTTCACAACAATTAGGACTAAAGCAATATATTTATATATACATATATTTTTTATCACTTACATATAAAGATATTTATTATTTACAAAAAAAAAAAATCAACTTTTAAAAATTTAATTTTTGGCAGTGTATTTTAATTTGATGGTACAAGCAATAAATTTTTTAGTGTATCATATAAACAAATTGGTATTTCTGTTTTTATAGGTCATACACAACTTTCGTAATTTTCGTATCCCAAAACGAAATTCCAGGCAATTTAATCTATGCAAAGAATTTTTAAAATAACTCATGGCATTTTAATTTCTTCATCATAAAACTAAAAAAACTGTTTTAAAGAAATTTAGTTGTTGACATGGGAATAAACAAATGCATGAATATGTACATGCGAACTACTTTTTTTGGCAGTCTTTAATAATTTATTATGAGAAATGTTAAATGACGGAGTTTCTTTCTGTTAGAGCGGAAAAGTTCAAACATTTAATATGAAAATGTTTGCAAAGAAAATCTATAAGAGTCGAAGATTAAGAGGATTGAATAAGAGGATAAAATAAAGTGCGTAAACATTTTCATTACACAATTTTCTTTGATTCTAATTATACATCAAAATTTACATTAGTTTTTGGTATTACATTCATAATGATGAGGTGTAATATAATTGTATGTATAGATAATGGTATTTTAAGAAGAAATCTCTATATTCTGACCATGAAAAAACTTTCGAGAACCACTTATTCGATTTACAAACCAATACATATGTATGTTGCAAAGGATTACGTTCACAGTAGGAAACAGACAAATGTTTGAGGATATGCGTTACATATTTACCAAATTTTGTATTGGCGCTGTTGGCGCATGATTCCCGCTACTCATGGATAAAAATTAACACACGCAACATAGATGCTGCGAGAAGCTATGCTGTAACCCTAATACAGGGTTATAATGGACAATTATGTATGTATGTATGTATGTATGTATGTATGTATGTACATATGTATGTATCTTTTGCCCCATATAAAATTCTTTAAAAGAATTTAATTAATTATTGATTTAAGGCTTTAAAGACTTATAATTGACAAAAAAAACGGAGAAAGTCTTAAATAGACTTATAGCCAAGTCCAGAATGTAGTGTTTTGACTTACTCAGGGTTCAAACCTCATCTTTAAAAAAAGAAATATAAAAGAAAGTAGCAGTTTTCTGGCAAAAGTTCTTAGAGTAACAGATTGTCATGAACAAGCTTTCTAAGTCTGTCACTCAGAGTCGACGTTAAACTGTAGATTGTTATGGCCAATTATGTATGTATGTAAAACCCGAGAGAAAATAACATGAAAAATAAGACAAACTTTTTGTGTTAACACTTTCATTGTAGAAATATAAGGCAAAATAAAGACATTAGTTGTTAAAAGAATGCATTTCAAAATAAAAAAAATTATAATTGTGTTAGGGTGCTCTAGTAGTCTAGACTGCTTATGCGAGGGTTGTGGATTCGATTCTCATCTGACAGCCATATGATTGTCAAGGTTTCTTATACATTTTCTCTCAATATTGAAAATTTCGGTTACACAATTATAATAAATATACAATATTTATCACATTGCTACATAAAAATTTGACAAATCATACGACTTGTAGGAGAGTCTAAAACTTTCTTTAAATAGTCGTTTCAATAATATCATATTAATCCACGAATAGTGTGTTTTGTACACAATATTGCTACAATTTACTATATATCTGAAAAAATTTTAATTCTTTTTTTTAAATAAAATATAGAATCGACTTGATTTTTTAATGGATGGGTAGTGGAGTTTGAAAGGGCATACTAAGGGAAGAAACAGGGAGGGACGTTTACTATTTTTGAGTCAGACTGGAATTAGATTTTCCAAACCTTTACTCTATAACTACAAAAGGAAGAGGTTTGCGTTGTGCATTAGATTCTGTAGGAATAATGTGAAAATGTTAATGGAACTCCTAACCGGAAGTTTTAAAAGTTTTGTTTTAACGTCTAATGCTAATTTTTAAAAACTGAAATTTGAAACTTTATACCTCGCCTTCTTGGAAAAATTTTAAAATAATAAATAAGTAATACTATACATACTTGTACATACATAATAAACAAATATTTCTTTGGGCGACTACCTCTTAGAAGTCATCTGGCAAAACCTCTAAGAGTAACTGATTGCCATTAGCAAACTTATCAAGTCTGTCGTTCGGAATCGACTTTAAACTATACGTACGGGTACTCATGGATACAAATTGACACACAATATGGGTGCTGCGTAGGCCGTAACTCTGACACAGGGGTCTGGTGGTCAATTACAGTAAGGGACAAAATTGTTCACAAAAATATTAAAATTTATAATATATCCAAAAAAGTATGTTTTATTCAAATATATTTTAATTTTTTTTACCTATATAGAATAATGTACATCTAAAAAACTTTAAAAGAACAAAATTTTAAAAGAATGTGTGTTAAGAGTAAAAAAATAAATACTAATTTAAAAATTCACATGTGAACAATTATGACCGTTGTTGAATATTGCATTGATTTTAGGTCCTAATATTTGGTATGTCTACCGTTTGCTTTTTTAACTGCCTTAATTCTTTTTGGCATACTTTTCACTAAATTCGTCAAGACATTAGGGTCAATACTTTCCCAAGCTTCAACAGCACGCTTCCAGTGTTCGTCTACGGTCTTTGGAGGGTCTTTTTGAGCAAAAATTTGTCTCTTTAATATGGACCACAGGTGTTCTATCGGGTTTAGATCCGGCGACTGAGGAGGCCAATCCAAAAGCTTGATCCCATTTACTTCAAACCAACGTTTTGTTATCTTCGCGGTATGCTTAGGATCGTTGTCCTGCATAACGATGCTATTCTGTCCCGGATCTAAACCAAATATGTCGAGACTTGGAATGTATGAGTCTTCTAAAATGTCTATATAATCTTTAGCACACATTTTGCCTCTAATTCGGCGAAGTACTCCAAGTTGATTCCCGCGAAAACAGCCCCAAGCCATTAATGAGCCACCTCCAAATTTAAGTGTTTGGCAAATATTTCTTTCTTTGACACCAACACTTTTATCCACCCATGTCCATTGTCGTCCGTCTGACCCGATTCTATTAATTTTTGTTTCATCGGACCATCTTACACTCATCCAGTCTTCAAAAGTGAATATTTCATATTTTTTCGCGAACTCTAGGCGTCTTAAATTAAATTTGGAGTTGGCTCATTAATGGCTTGGGGCTGTTTTCGCGGGAATCAACTTGGAGTACTTCGCCGAATTAGAGGCAAAATGTGTGCTAAAGATTATATAGACATTTTAGAAGACTCATACATTCCAAGTCTCGACATATTTGGTTTAGATCCGGGACAGAATAGCATCGTTATGCAGGACAACGATCCTAAGCATACCGCGAAGATAACAAAACGTTGGTTTGAAGTAAATGGGATCAAGCTTTTGGATTGGCCTCCTCAGTCGCCGGATCTAAACCCGATAGAACACCTGTGGTCCATATTAAAGAGACAAATTTTTGCTCAAAAAGACCCTCCAAAGACCGTAGACGAACACTGGGAGCGTGCTGTTGAAGCTTGGGAAAGTATTGACCCTAATGTCTTGACGAATTTAGTGAAAAGTATGCCAAAAAGAATTAAGGCAGTTAAAAAAGCAAACGGTAGACATACCAAATATTAGGACCTAAAATCAATGGAATATTCAACAACGGTCATAATTGTTCACATGTGAATTTTTAAATTAATATTTATTTTTTTTACTCTTAACACACATTCTTTTAAAATTTTGTTCTTTTTACGTTTTTTAGATGTACATTATTCTATATAGGTAAAAAAAATTAAAATATATTTGAATAAAACATACTTTTTCGGATATATTATAAATTTTAGTATTTTTGTGAACAATTTTGTCCCTTACTGTATGTATATATGTAAGAAACAAAGTAATATATTGCAGTAGATTGCTGGCACATTTAAATAATCACGCCTTCTGATAATAAAATTATTACTCTAGTGTTCATGGGAAAGAATTTCACGTACAATTTACCAAAAAATACACAGTTATGCCTTAGCTGCTTTTTACAGTAAGCGTAAACATATTCGAATCCTAAGCACATACCATTCTATATGAAAGATCAGGTCTAAGCTAAATATATTATTTACATTTATAGAGTGGCTAAGCCAGTTACGGATTTAAGCCCCAATTGAAACGCTTTATTGACTTTTAAAACAAAAAGTATTGAAATATATTATTTAAACATAGATATCTTCCCGATACTGAACTAAACTTTGTATTTAATGGTGTATAGAATTCATTATATTTAGACCACTCTTTTACATCAGTACTTTTTTTTTAAAGATGAAAGATGTTTTTTTATGTTTTCAGATCATAAGTATTTCGTTTTATAATTGAAAGTGTTGAAAAAATTTAATTCAGTAATTCTTTTTGTTATCATGAGAGATAAATCATACTTATGGCCTTATTTTAATCATATGTTTATGGATATATGGAATATCCGCGCAAAACATTTTTCTATATTTACATACATAAATAGAGTTCAATATTCCTAAAACTATATCAACACAACCACAGTATAGTGGTTGTTTAGACTGATATTTATTTTGGCTCAAACGCAAGATATTTTATTTATCAGAAGTAGTGCTGACAAAGTTTTGCCAGTAATGGGTACCGAGTATCGAATTTTATACTAATTTTTGGGTACTCAATAATTAAAATTAACTACTCAATACTTTAAGAGTTGTATTTTTTCTTCGAAGTTGTATGGAAAATTTAAATTTTAACGGCCAAACAAATTTCTGTCTAAAATCACAATACTTTATGAAATGTTTTCTCTTAAATATAAAATCCGTTAAAAGCCCCCAAATGAAAGTACTCAATACTATCGAATAATGAAAAGTAGTAGAATTTGTCAGCACTAATCAGAAGCTTAAAGGTGGCATTTTCACTTATTGTCGAAATGTAAGCTAGTTTAAGTTCATTTATTTGTTGTCAAATTGAGTATTTCCTATACATACATACATAATTGGCTTTTACAACCCTGTTTCAGGGTTACGGCCTAGCTTCTCTCAGTACCCATGGTGTGTGTTAATGTTTATTATTTCCTATACGTCATCTTTTTAGGAGGCCCTCGATATAATTAAGTAGCTTAAATAAAAAATGTATTTTTGAGGTTTGATTTTTCGTCAAATTTTATTAAATTTTCAGCCCAACCACACCATAAAATATACTATAAAAATAAAATTAAGGAATAAAATTTCATTTTCACATCTTACTTGATTTTTTTACTGTTTTTGACGTTTTTATTTCAGAATAGTTCACTTAAAATTTTTCTTCTGTTCCCTTCTCGTACTTTTTGTATTTTAAAGCAAATTATCTTTTATTGAAAATAATTTTTTTTAATTATTTATGCATAAATAAAGTAAATAAAATTTAACATACATTTGCATTTATATAATATGAATATTCTTCATTTTATTTTTTTTCTTCTAATTTTTCGAAATTTATGCACATTTTAAATTCTTGTTGATTTTTGCAAAATAAATATCGGAGCTTTTAAAAAACGATTACCGCCGGCAAATTACACTTAAAGCAAGAAAGTAAAATAAATTATTTATGTGACTTTTGTGGAATTTATTGAAATAAAAACACAATCGTGTTTAAAGTGTTTTGTTTTATATTTAATTCGTAATAATTAACACTGACAACGCACTGACAAATAAAAATACAGAACAATAGAGCCTGAATGTCCACAATAAGCACAACTTTATTCTGTTTTCTTAATTTTTATTTTGTTAATTTTCTTCTTTTTGGGTTGCGCTCAACAACAAATTCAAAACCGGACTGAAAATTAGTAGCGGGCGCACGTCTAGCAAAGCAATTGCGGGTCGGACACATGAACGTAAAAACGACACAATTGGATTTTTGTTGCTGTTGGTTAAACGAACAGCCGGGTTGGTAATCTTACATTACAAGTAGAGTAGTTGTATTGGTGTAGTAGTAGTGGTAGTAAAGTGTGTTACATTTGGATATCATTTGTATTAGTGGTGTGTTTGTGCTGTGGTGTGTACACGTAGAATGGATACAAAAACCAAAATCAAATAAAACACTGAGACATTTATTACTGTTTGCATGACTCCAAAGGAAGACAAAAGTTGGGGAGCAACCGGCGAATCTTTAACTTATACTCATTTTTAACACACACAAACACATAGACTTAAAGCCTAAGAGAGCGACAAAGAGAGTAGCAAGTGTTTAAATGTGTGCGTGTTGTGTAAGTGAGAGAGACAGAATTAAGCTTAATAATTGCGCGCATTTATTTTAGGCACTAGCAAACACGAACACACAATACCAATATCGGATATAATGCCAATAAAAGATACTCGTAATCGACATACATATTAAGAGAACAACAACACAAAGTTAACAGCAATAGTGGAAGTCGTAGAAAGCAGCAACATTCACTCAGCGATAACAATAGAAAAAATTACAAAAACAGGAATCAAAAATTGCACAGCCAATATCAGTGTGAAAAATAATAGAAGCTGCCAGACTTGAATTAAAACCTAAAGAGAAATATTTTACGAATCTATATAATCTTTGTAGATAAATAATGCTATATAACGAACTTCATTATTAAACAGTGTTTTTTTAAGAAATAACCTGACTTGTTTAACGCTATATACATACATACATATATACATAATTCGCCATCACAAATATTTTTAAGAGTTACTGCATAGCTTCTCACAGGACCGGGACCTACAGTCCAACGTCGACTCCGAACGACAGACTTGAAAACCTTGTTCATGGCAATCAGTTACTATCAGAGCTTTTGTCAGAAGACTGCTAAGAGGTAGCCGCCGAAAGAAATAGTTTTTCAGATGTCTTTTTTTAAAGATATCACAGCTGGGCTTGAACCCGGAGCTCTCGTCGAGTAAGCCGACACACTAATTACTAGATTACGGCAACTACGCTATATATACTCATTTATATTGTACAGTACTATTTATTAAGGTCATTACACACTAGTCTTCAGATTTTGACATAATTGTCAAAAAATCAAATACAAATTTCTTTTCAATTACAATTCAGTTTGCTTATTCACTAACTAGATTTTTTTTATTAAGGCCGGTACTCAGAGAATGACCCCTACTCATGCAGTACATAGTGCTGGTCTAGGAAAATATGTTATAGGAAGGAAAGAGAAGAGGGAATAGTGCTTCAAGAACGAACAGTGTGGCTAAAGAACAAATTCTTTCTTTAATGCATTGTGCGATTTACTGGACAGTCAACTACAAACCTAACACCGGTACGAAAGTAGGAAGAAATTTGATGAAATAAAAAGATAAGTTTCTACTAATAGAACATTCATACGTAGTACCTAAGTATGTATGTATGTATGTATATCTCTTACATATATACTTATTTTCACCGGCTGTCATTTATAAAATTTGTGTTTTTTTTTTTTAATTTGTCATCTTTGCCATCATTTTTAAATGATGCCATCATTTGAATGATAAATTTTTTTTATTTGTATAAATTAAAGTAAATTGTATTTATTTTTTGAATTCCTAATTGGAATCACTTATTGAATCCTTGTTTTGTGAATCTGTTTATAATATCGGTTTTAAGATCCTAAACCTAGTATTCTTTATGAGAATTATCATTCGTTAAGGTATATACATATGTATAAACACTAGATGAACTGAACTAGTTTTCGCCATCAGAGTTTTTTGTGTTGTACATATTCATGTTTACCTTATCTATACAATTCACCATCTAGATTATGTGAATTAGGTATATGTTTTTCCTCTATCAAATGAAAATTTTTTTGTGTTGACTTAGTTTTATTTTTAACTATGTGAAGAATATATCCTTTACAGAAAGTTTGAAGGTTGTTCAATTTGCTTTTAGTCCAAATAAATATTTTACTGTTTTTCTTTATTTCCTCTATTTTTATCTTCAAAATCTGGTCGTCTTAACCTATATTTTAAATTTTATTGAAGAAAAAGGGATTGCGGAAGTTAAAAAGTATAAGAAAAACATAAAATATAATGTATTGAATTGACTTGCTTAAAAAATCAAACGCCCCAAAGTTAAAATTATTTAGAATGTACCGAATGAAGAAATATTCAGCAACAATATATGATTTCCTTAAACCGGAATAAAGTTTATTTTTAAAAAGTATTTTCATTATTTTAGTAATATTAAAACAATTAAAATTTTTTAATGTGAAATTAAATTTATTCTATTTGGCAACTCTAATTACGATATAATACAAAATCAAAATTTGAGAATATATTTTTAAAAAATAATAAAACTGAGTAACATTAAGGCAACAACAAAATCTGCCGGTTTAAAACAACTCTCAGGCAATAAACGAGGTAAATGAAATGCCTACACTTACACATGTCTACACCATAATTTTCATGTGTACATAACATAGAGAAATAAACAAGGACGGGCTTAAATTTATTTTTATATTTTTCATACATTGTTATTGTTGTTTTATTTTCAAACTCTTAATTCATATCAAAGAAAACCTTATCAGTTGTCGAGATATTGAGTGAGTTTAACTATTAATGCAAGTAGTGATAAAGTCAACAATTGAGTGATATGTTTAAGAGATACATGTGTATGTGATTATAAAATAAAGAGAGAGAAAATTAGTACTGTAAGCAATAATTAAACAGAAGAATACAAATAGAGTTAAGCCCACTGTTCTCAAGTATAAACATTAGTTTTTAATAAACAAAAGTAAGAAATGATTTACGGCAAAATACGTGCATATGCATGTATGTACATATATAACGAAATATGCTGGTATCGAACAGTTTTCTTATGTTCAAGGATTTTATATAGAGTTTTCAATAGAATTTGCTACGTTTATAGCCAATACGAATAAAGTGAATATATTCTTTAAGGAATTTTTATTGAATTAACTTGTACTACGTTTGTAACAAACATATGTATTAACATAACTATGTAGTAACCAAGTAAAATTTATGAACTATTAAGCATGTAAATCATGTACTAAATAGTTCTTTCCCTTCGAGTTCGTTGTAACCTGGTTTTACTGTAGAAAATACTACCCAATTGTCCCTGTTTTTAAATCCATTGTGGTTGAAAGCTATTGCAACTTGCAAGTGGTGTTGTATATCTCTTCAATGGAGTGTTATAACTGACCATAAGATAATGTTGTGATTGACTTACATACACAAGTATACTTGTCTGTACATACATATGCATGTTGTTTATTTCAATTCATTTTTCTGTTTTCTTTTTAATGCATAGATTTATCACATTGTGGTGATTTTTAATAATGCAGTTGAGCATGTGTGCATATTGAGCATTTTGTTCAAAGGGTTGCTTATATTGGCCAGTTTAGTTGTTTAATTATTACATATGTATGTACGTACATATGTACATATATTCATAATATTAGTATATGTTAATATTTTAAACTGAGTTTTTTCTAATTGGTCAGTTAGTTATTGTGAATATATTTTTTCATATAATATTTACATAACAAGTAAATACATACTATATGTATGTGTAAGTATATGTATGTACGTAACTATTAATTAATATTAACATGTAAAAATAAGAACCAATGAAAATATTAAAATAAATTCATATTTTTTTAAACAAAGTCCACTTTTCGTGTAATTAATTATTTTTCATATTTTTTCATTTAATTAAAAAAAATAATAAACATAGGAAATGTTACCAGTTAGCCCCACTATATGATAACTTACTGCATAGTTCATATTTTTTTGGAGTGATGAAAGCTGATTGTATTTTAAGATCACCCAAGTTTACTAAATACTTACATATATAATAAGAGGCTCTAGACGAAACTGGAAACCATGCAAAAAAGGGGTCCACTTTGAAGTAATGCGAATGTGGTTTCGAGGTGGTATTCTTCCCCTGGTGAGGAACAAGGGGGTTTTTATTCGGTATATCCTCTTGGGTGAGTCAGACATATCATGCGAGGTGACGACCTCTGCGAAAGCATAAAGCTTTTTCCCTCCTTCCCGTACAAATAAGAGAGGCAAGGTTGATAGAACACCAATTTCATTTGTGGTTGCTTATCATAAATTGCTACTAAAATTCTTTGAAAAAATTTCTATTGGAAGCTGGCCTATGTTTAAATAACGAATGTTCTTTAAAGATGATGGAACTCACGAGGACTATTATTACCACTTGTCAATGGAGAGATTTGATGACTATTTTTCGTTTTAAATAATTAATTATTATTGCATGATTACAACTTGTTCGACTGTGTGGGATACCAAAATTATGGCTATTGTAGTATCTGAAGATAAGGAAGAGGAGTAGCGTTTGGTTTCCAGAAAAATGTCTTTTTTTTTGTACACTACGGTTTAGAGAGGACTGTTGCTCAGCGTTACATTTTAAAACTTAGAGGGTGAATAATATCAAAGGGGTTAACTCCTTAAGGATGGATTTACAACTCCCAGCAAATGAAGTCCCACATGAACCATCACTTTTACTTCTTCTTCGTTCTCATACATTGTGCAAAAATCCAGCTGAGATATATTGCAGATATTCGTTCCTGACATAAAATTTTAATACCCTGTCAAAATAACAATAGTCGTTATTATGATACATAGTTATATTACGCCCGAAAGTTAAACAGTCCTGGCATTATTAACAAAGGGTCAAAGGTTTTTGATCATACAGTAGTGCGATCTATTCTTCCACCTTTCTTACTTCTTTGTTCGAACATATTTTTGAGATATGACTATGAAGTAGTCGCATCTAAGTTTTTAAGAGGAGAGGCTGAATTGTAAATCTGGCATTTACATTTAACAAATTTATGTGTAATGAATACCGAAAGAAGAAACTTAATATGAAAAATAAGTGTCATCTTATCTAAAATCTGTAAATCAAAGGGCCCTATTGAACTTGTCGTTGTCTTTTGAAAGCAAAATAAAAACGACAGATTGACATTACCGTTGTCGTTATCGTAACCTACGTTTATTGCAAATCTATTTGTATTCTCCATTTTGAAATGACACGAACAAAAATGAAAATAATGGCATTGCGATAATTTGTCAGTTTTAGTTTCTAAAATGGAAAAATAATTTTGAAGGACATTGCTAACGTTCCCAGTCTTTACACTCATTGAATTTATGCTGTTAGACCATTTTCTGTTTCCAATATATGTGTTTTGCGTGAACTACGAGTATACTTATATTTTTGCCAAGAAAAAAAATTCATTCAGAAAAAGATATTTTGCACTCTATTGTTATATCTTTCGACGTTTGCAATTTTAATCGATTAAAATAAAACACGATATTAATAATGTGTTCTCAGCCACGGAAAAATAAAGTAACTCGAAGGCTCAGTCAATATTATATTTACGAGAAAAAACGTAAAGCTATTGACAGCTTTATTGTTTATGTAATTGCAGACATTCGCATGTTTCACTTCAGTTCCGCACTTATTTGTTACAGGACTTATTAAAATGTTCATAGATCTGAAAACAACTTATATTTGAACATATATTTGGAAACAATTTGAAAAAAATAATAGTTTCTTGCACTGTATTTGGCATGGCAAAAATAATTATGTTCTGAAGTAAAGTCTTTCAGCCTTATTTATAATAAAAAAATTAGCAGCTCGTTGTACTTAGTAGCTAAGTTTGCCATTCCTATATGTGAACATTTTTACCCAAATGTACGAGATCTTTCATTTTCTGGATTCTCTGACCAGTTATCAGATAGAAGATATGGAAAGTTTAATAATGACAGTCTATAGCGGATGCTAAACTTACCAGTTTTTTGTTCTAACAAGTTGTTAACGAGTTCCTAACTTTTTATATAAATACGGTCGTTTGAATGTCTATATCTATATATTTGTCTTCTTAATTTTTTAAAATATACAATAATTCAACAAATTTTATTTATGCAAAATTTTTCAATTTTTTTTTTTTGTATATTTTCGACAACTTGTCATTTTTGTTTCAATATATTGCAAAAATACCAATTCGTCGTGCGGGAGTTTAAGTGCTATATACGCCATTTTATATTTCTCGAGTTAATGATGCCACTTTAGGTTTTGACACCAAAATTTTTAAAAACTGCAATCCGTTTTTGGCTATTTATCTTCGAAACTGAACGAGATACCCGAAAACAAATTACAAACTTGAAAAATTTGGGGTCGAAAACCTAAAGAGGCGTCATTAACTCGAGATATATAAAAAATACAAAATGGCATATAGAGCACTTAAACTCCCGGACGACGAATTTAGGAACGAAACGACGATTAAAACGACAATTAAAACAACAACTTCAATCTCAATATCATAACAACGTATTTGATGATTTCAGACTGACAAAATATATGTATTTTAGCGATTTGGAATCATATTTTTTATATTTTTCCGTGAATAATTATAAAAACAAATTTTGTAATAATTAAAATATAATAAAATAAAGTTATAGAATTTACACACGAAATATCAAACATATGCACAAGGCGAAATGATAAAAAGGTTATAGAACATAATTTTTTATTAAAATTTAAATTTTTTTAAAATAAATTTTTCACTAATAAGCTAAAATGAAAAACAAATTATAAGTTGTTGAAGCTCTCGGAAACATTTGCCAAACATACAATATATGAGAAAAAAATGGCTGCAACTTTTTTTAATACTGTTACAAATCACGATTACAGAGAAAAAAAAAAACTCATGTCTCTTAAAAAAGAAAAAAAAAATGGGAAAAAAAGTTTCATATGAACATTTTTACGACAAAACAGTGACATCTTTTGTGTACAAAGTTAATTGTTAATTGTTTGTATCGTTTTACCTGTTTTTAGTTCATTTAACTTTTTGAAAGTACAACAAAAAAAAAAAGTCTCAAAATAATACACTGTCTTGTATCCCAAAAGTAGAGAAACAAAAAGACAAAAACAACCGAAACTAAACCAAAAATTAAATTTTAAAGGGCAAAACATACAATACAACACTGCACAATATTTACTATTTTTTGCGAGCTTCTATACTCGAACAACACAACCAACAAAAACAACATTTTATCTAAACACATAATTGTGGTGATAATTGCCACATTAAAAGAGTGACATCGTTTTGTAACAAAATGAGACTGAGGCTGAGACAGACATTAAATTTTAAAGCGTTTTAGTTAGCAGAAATCGTTGCTACACTAAATGCTCGAAAAAGCCTTAAAAGAAATACAATCAGAAGTGTTAGTATTGATAACATCGGTTATATCCTACAATTTAAAATTTTGTTTTCTTTTTCATATTTTCTTATACTTGATATGTATTTTTTTAAATGAAAACTAAGACAAAAGCTTTTAATCGAACCAATTTTTATTTTGACGATCTTGGCATACATTTTAATGTCCAAAAAATACAGGACACCGTAGTAAGTTCGCCAAATACAAAACTAATTTTGGATGACATGCATACATGACTCTAGCAAACTTTCTCCCTGTAAGATGGGATTTTTAGCTGAGTTGTTTTTCATTGAAGGCATTAAAAGAGAAATGTTTAAAAAATTCTGTGGCACCCACAGTTAGATTTAAATGCATTAGACCCCAAGTGTTTTTATTATTTTTTAAACTTTTTTCATAGGCATAGAAATCACAATTTTTTAAAACCATCCATACTGAATATTTAAAATATTTTTTCACTACAACAGAATAAGTAACCGCAACAGAGTACTTTCACTTAACAAAGTTGTTAAAATAAAGTACACGAAGCATGTTATAAACCAGCAACACCATGATTTTTAGAATAGGGTGTGCTAACATGAAAACCTCTTAAAACACATAAACTTCGAAAAATAAACTAAAAAAAGTTCCGTAAGTCATGAAATTTCATTTAAAAATTTTCAACGCAATTGTCGAATGTCGGCATTTTAAGGTGCAAAAAGATCATAAAAATATAGATCGTAAAATTCTAAAAAATAAAAAACAGAACGCTGACAAAAAGGCATTAAAATTTAAAATGAATAGAGAAGACAATTCGACTCTAAGCTGAAATATTTAGAAATTAAGATGATGGGTGAAGATGAAGATGCTGAATTATTTAAAAGAAAAACAAAAAAAGATAATAAAACAGTTTAAATAAAGAACAGCCATTTAAAACAAATATTACATTCACGAAATAATTTCTCATTTAAAATAAAAGAAAAAAACATACAAAGATTTTTCATATTTTTTTTACAATTAACACTTTTGAACTTTAAGAGAAGAGTTTCCTATTTAAAATAATAAAAAGAAGAGATTGTCCCCTTCTTAGCTTTACGACTAGTTACAGTTTTAGTTTAATTTATGGAAACAACCAAAGTTTCAAATTGATTGTAATTAAAAGAAAACTTCCGGTTGGTCAGTCGTTGTCAAACCATATTCGTATAATTCTGACTACTGGCATCAATTACAGAGAATAACTGTAATTTTATAACGATTTCATTTATGCAAGAGAATTTTAAAAGGAATTAAATCGGAGTTAAAATAAAAGAAATAAAAACAATCAGAAAAACAATTTATAATTGCTATACCCATCAGTAATATTAAAGTACAGCAAGCAGTTGCGAATGAAATTTAATGACAAGCAGCAGAAGCCTTTTAGAAAGAACAATCAAATCATGTGATAAACTTCAGAGTTAAATGGTTGCAAAATTAAAAAATACGAAAGCATATACTAAAAGATACTGTTGACTTGGTGTGGAGTTGCATTTATACTAATGCTGTAGTGCAGTGCAAGTACGAGGGTGGCTGACGAAGAGTTGGTGGCATTCGATGAATAATGGACACCTTATAAAACATATGTTTTAAGTTTCAAACCGCCAAGATGTTTAGTATTTTCTTTGACACTTAAAAATAAACGACTACCTTGAAAAGCATCTCTATATCAGGCCTGTACAAAAGTAAAAATGTAGTTGTGTTGGTGAGAAAATGAGAATTACACTGCTGAACGTGTAAGTAGCAGAATAAGTAACTGTATGAATTTTATTAAATTAAAATTTATATGTAATATTTCATATAAAAATTTAATTACTTGAAGAACAATTTATAAATACTACTCTGCTATAAAGAAATAAAAAGTACTTTTAATTTTTTAACAAAAAAAATTTTTTAAGTTTTGTTTTTTTCATACAATTTATTAACAATTATATAAAAATAATTAAAATGTCGCTGAAAAACTTTTAAACTATATTTTTAAACGTTCTATGATAAATAATGTATTGGATTTACAAATTCATTTATAATAAAAAATATTTGTGTGCATTGCTATTAATTTTGTTCTCACTGCAAACAATAAATCAGCGTACACCCACCACGCATGTTAACTCGTTGCTGTCTCAGTGACGACTGAAAGCAAGAGCGTAAGAATACATGTGAGTTTAGCTAAGGAACAATTGTGTATGAAATTTTTATTTTTGCACAGGCCTGCTCTATATACTTCAATACTATTATTTGAAACGTTTCAGTCCAGCCAATATTAAAACCATCACCGTTTTGATCGGTTAATTGAGGTTCACAGTACAAAAACGGTTAAGAAAATTCACAAAATTGTATTGGATGATGCTCGCCAGAAAGTGTGCAAGTTAGCTGAACTGACAGGCAATACAAAAAGTACTATACGTCGTATATTATGGAAAACTTAATGATGAGAAAGGTTGCATGAGATGGGTAGCGCGTTTGGTCAAAATACTATAATAAGGATTTAAAATTCCCGAGTTTTAAGATTTCTTTTGGCGGCTCTAGTCGTAAAGATGTTTTTGTGAAGTGATTGGCGATGCTTGACTGCAATACAGCCGAATATTTTGCGTCGATAAACAGCCATGAACAAGAGGAGACAAAGAATGAACAAGAGGAGACAATGAAATTGGGATAACTCTGTTCATAGGTGAATACAGTTCCATCTGCAGACGAGGCCTTGAAGTTTTGAGATGCTCGTGCGATGTTTTTTTTATTGATTGCATTAAAAAAAAAGCAAAAAAGAATATGTTGTTTCATCAAGACAATGCACCACTATTGCAACTACCAAATTCAATGAATTAACATTCGATTCATTTAACTTGCGTGCCTTCTTCAGACTATTTTCTATCTCCAAACTTAAAAAATGGTTCAGAATTAATAGGTATATTAAGGATCTGGAAAGTTTTTGTTTCAAATAGTATATCGAAGCTATAGAACATCACTAGAAAAACCGTATTAAACTAAAAGAAAACTATATGGAGAAATAAAGAATGTTTTTTTTTTTGGTTAGGTCGACTAATATTGGGACCGCCTGAGCCAATGAGCATATTAAATATTTTAAAAGAAGCGGTGGTATTGATAGTTTTTTTCTTTTTTTCTTAAAAAAATATACCTATATTGGTTAGCTAGCGTAAAGTTCCTTTCTATACGCAATTTTTTGTACTCGTTACTCGAGAACGTAATCCTTCTGATAAATAGATTTCAGTAAAGCACTTACAGTGTTTTTTAATATTTGTTTTATTAATAACAATTTTCAATATAAAATAATGAAATTTTAACAATATTTGTGATATTATTGTTTTTACTCAACAGGCCGTTAAAATTGTGCTGATTTTAGGTCCTCATCACAGAAAATCCAGTGCATCATTCTAATACTGGAATATTCGGTATATCATTTCACTTTTAAAGTAAAATTAGAGACATCTTATCAATTATAAACTCATTGCTTATAGAAAAAATTTACTTACGGTCGCGAACGTACGAAACTTTGCAAACAAAAAAAGTCTATTTAATGGTAACCCAGAAGTTTCTTTTATTTATATACAAATAGGTGACACCGAAATTAATTAAAATGTGGTGTGTCTTTGCACCTATTGACGTTTTATGCAAAGCATAACAATAAAATGATGTTTTCGGTCGCGAACGTACGATTAAAACCTAGGCAAGAAACAAAGCAAAAATTTACCGTTAATCGAACTTTTTTTTTTCTCCCTACACATTTCCCTTCTTAATTGTTTGTAAAAGAAAGATTTTGAAGAAAGAGTGCAAACATAATACAGTTTTTGCATGTAAAATAATTAAATATAAAAATGTCTTTAGAAGTAGTTTAAAAATGAAATTTTAAATATTTCAGTTTCTAGCCCAATTTTCTCAAGTAAAACACCTGAGATATGATAAGAATCCAATATATTATAAAAATATAGACTCTTTTTTATAATTATAAGCAATAAAATGCTATGATTATCAAGATATTTTTTTTCGATCCTGGTTTACCATTTTGAGGAAATGCCCATATTTGTTTTTAGACTCAAAACCATTCTGCTTTTGAAATATTCCAACTAAGAAAAATTCGCATTAGCATTCTTGTTGTGGAATGCTTCTCATAATACGAAAAGAAAATTAGTTCGACACTTTCGTTCGAATGCAGAAGATTGCTGAATGCAACTCACAATAATCCGCAATATTAATTTCAAGCAAAATTATTTTAAAATCGCTTTAATGTGAAAAAAAGTTGTAAAAATAATTATAGAATCTGAGGTCCTACATATATATGTACATGTACACAAACATATGTACATATGTACATGTCCATCATCTGATATTTTTATATGCAAAATTTGCGCTTAACAAATTGACTTTATTAAGGGATTTTAAACAAGAAAAACAAATCTTTACGACATGTTTTAAAGTATTCAATGCTTAACTAAACTATAACAAAAAGGGGAGTTGGAACTAGAAGAGGTGTAGTTAATAAAAATTAATAAGTGCAAATGATTAATTAAAATCTTGGACATAAATTAAACGGAAATTGTGAGTGACACGTACTTCCGTAGCTGAAAAGAATTAAATTCAATGAATGAATGAAATATAAATTGGACTGTGAGGAAGCTGAAAAAGGGTGTTCGCTTATAAACTATTGAAGCGATGTAAGATGAGCTATAAATTATAATTGTTTTCAATTTATTAATGATTGAACAACACTGTTTTGACTTGTAGCACATACTCGTACAAGAATTATTAATAGTATAATGTTGTGTGTTTGCAAAAAAAAAAAAAATATATTTATATAAAAATAAGTAAAGATTTTATGAAAGCAATGTAAAGAAATTCTGTTAAAGTTGTGTTTTACTACTCTATGAACACAGCTTGAATTGTTTTGGCTATTAAAGTTAAGAACAGCCAACCATAATGCCACATGAAACATTGGCTCATTTGCCTTTGCGATTAATTTTACAAAACGAGTTGGTTGTTTTAACATCTTTTGAGTTTTCTTTATAATTTCTTTCTTTTTTAACAAGCTAAAGACAAGATAAATTAATTTAACTAAAGTTTCGATAAATTTGCCAATCAATATAAATTTACTAAAACTCACTTGGACAAATAAAAAGTTAATCGGTGTATTCACTCCATCATACTCTTTGTAACTCACATGCAATTTTTGGCTTATATACTGTAAAAAGTATCCTTTTGACGCCTATTCAACTTGCTACACCGATTCGGTTGTTTCAAACGAAGAAATAAGTGTTTAATTTGATAGCCGAACTTAAAAATTATAAATAGGCTTTTTGAACTATCGACCTTTTGATTAACACGGCTAAACTTTTCAAGTTAAGTCACTTGACTGCAGAAAAAAATAAACATACTACATACATACATAATTGGCCATTACAACGCTGTTTCAGAGTTAGGGCCTAGCTTGTCGCAGCACTTATGTTGTGTGTGTCAGTTTTTTATCCATGAGTACCGGGGCCTACAGTTTAAAGTCGACTCCGAACGACAGAATTGAGAAGCTTTTCCATGGCAATCAGTTACTCTCAGACCTTTTGCCAGAAGACTGCTAAGAGGTAGTCGCCGAAAGAAATATTTTTTTCAAGATGTCAGAGCTGAGGCTTGAACCCGGAGTTATCGTCTTAGTAAGCCAACACACTAACCACTAGACCACGGCGACTACTTAAACATACTGCGCCATTGATTTTGTGTTTGAAAGTCATTGATAGAAGGACTACTTTTTGATTTGAGGTGAAAATGGGTGGGAAACATATTCACCCTTATTATATCATGCGTTGTCGATGCCAATTCAATTCAGTAGACAGAAGCAAATTGGAACTTGTTTAAGCGGATATAATTAATCATTATTAACATACTCTTACTATTTTCCAAGGCTAAGAATATCAACAGTGGCATACTGGCCATTACAGCTTTTTTTCGGAGTAACGGTCTATGTTCTCACTGAAGCTATATTGTGTGCCTCAATTTTTATCCATGAGTATGGAGACCTACAGTTTAACGTCGAATTCGAACGAAAGAGATGTGAAGTTTGTTGGCTATCGTTAGTGTTTAATTATTGACACCAATTTTCTATTGTCGGTGTGAGGTGAAGTCGACAATGTCTAAAATGTGAAAGCCATATATAAAGGCAGGAAACTCTTGAAGTAGGCGTGGCGGCCCATCCATATAAGGTGTAGTAACATATGCAAATTAAGGTAAGCGTCTACCGAAATCTTCAGCATCCTACACCACTTTACTGCTATAGCTTTAATAGTTTCCTTGTTACAAAATTCTCCTAAAAATTAAAACTAATACAATACACAGCCACGCCTATTTTCAATAAAGCTGAATTTGCTTCTGTCACACATGTACTTCGATATTACAGATGTTAAGATACAAAACAAACATCATCATACGAGACTGAAATTATTTAAAAATTTTGGTCACTTAAAACAACATAGTGGATAAGATGCTCGTATTCGAGAACATATGGAGGTCCATACGGGACTACGTCGAGCATATACTCCGAAGAAAGAAAAGAGATCTGGATATATTCCAGCAAAATGAGATGAGAGGACGAGCCGATAGCTAGGCGCTGGCTCCAATTCTGGCATCTCCAGACATGTGAGAGTAGAAAATGGTCCTTATGAGGACGTCGCTCTGGACCTTCCCGAAGTAATGCGGAAAGCGGTTCTGGAAAGGTATTATCACAAGAGGAGGAGGAGGAAGAATTATTTTAGAACAGCTGTAGTGCGATGGCATTTTAAACCATACCTCACACTCAAACAAAAAATATACAACACATGATTATATAAAATTCAAGTCTTAGTAGCTGATAGTGGTGTTCAAAATTCGTTTAACACTCACATAGATTAGTGTCTTTAAACAACTTAAATAATATTCGCATTGACATAATAATAGACAAATGAATTTTGTGTACCTTCTTAGGATGTTCAGCACTAAAATCGATGCCATAAAACGCAAACTATTTATTTGCATTTTGTCTCTCAACATGTGTCCTATTAGGATTGCGATGGTAAATATGGTAATATAATGACCAGTGGTCAAAGAATCTAATTTGTTGTGAAAGAAGAAGACTAAACAAATGTTTTCTTGACAAAATGAAAACTACAAAAACAAAAACAGGAAAAAAGAACTCATACTGAAATGAGACATTAGTAAAGGGTATATGGAAAGGAACAACTATGTACGGCTGGTAGTTAAAGGAAAAACTTTAATAAGGTAGCTCAAGAAATGGCATAAATTGTGTTATAAAACTAAACATGCTCTCAACTGCTATGCAAGGAATAAGTTATCACCTTAGGGTTTGTGGTATAAAGCAAACAAAAAAATAATTTCTTTTTTTTTCTAACATGTTTTTCTAATTTTATAAGGCATTAAATGTCTAACAAACTATAATATTATATAATCATTGTATTACTAGCTCTGCAGCCAATGAAAATGTAGTTTTTGTTTTCTCTTTTCTTACAGGAATTTGAAAAATGATATTACAAATTGTACGCATTTGTCAAATTATATCCAGAACCAAACAACTAAACCAAGCAACCAACTGAGCAATTTTATTAAACAAAAAAAAAAAAAATAAATCATACTCATACTCATACGCATTCTGATGCCAATATATTATGTACGAGTGAGTATAATGACTGTGATTGTAACTAAAGGTAATGCTATAGAGAAAATCATGGGGTAACAGGATTGTTCAAAAGTTTATAAAAATAATAATTTTAGTTTTACTGCCATAACACTATTCATAGTTGTGTACCCATAATAATTTAGCCAACCAAGTGTCCATGTGATTGTTAATAAAATTTTATGTTGTGTTAGACAGCAAAAAAGAGACTCAATAACCGGAATTATGAAACAAACTAATGATTATTGATTTTTTTTTTTGCTAAGTTTAAAATTTAATATTGGTTTTAGCTTTTTATAAATGTAAACAAATATTTATTAAAATTAAATGTTTCATTGCAATTATTGAATCAATTCAATTTAATTTTAACCAATAGCATAATTATGTGTGCAAAAAATAAAAAAAGTTTCCGGGGCGGGCCTAATTATAAATCTGATTCAAATAGATTTTTTGTAGAATTTAATAAACATCAATTCTTAAGTTGGCAAAAAATATTGTGTAATCTTAGACTGAAACCAATATAATATATACAAAATCTATGATCTTCTATCAACAGCTAAGATAACCGCTCTACATGTGAATGTAAGCAAAACTGAGAACTGGGTCCACAAACCAACTTTTTTAAATTCCTTATTTGGTTTTATTATCTGAGCACTGCCAAACTGCTGAGGGCGGCCCCAGACGTGAAAAGAGCATAATAAACTGCTACCCACCCTAACAAATATGGGAATGGCGTAGTGTAGGAGTTAGAGCGCTCGCTTACAACACAAAGCAGTTCAGGTTCAAATTAGCGGTATTTCGAGGTTTTAATTGTAAAAAAATAAAGTTTCTCCCCCCAACCAAGATGTCTATTAGTAAGAAACCGGCACCTCACATTCCATCCTATCCACCCTTGGCTTTGGCATCAAACGAATGATCAGAAGAAAGCGCCATCTACTGGGAAGTAATAGATTACAGAACTAAGCAAAGATCGTAACCTACCAACTTACCAAAGATCCTCACCACTTCACAATATACAATAAACATCGACAGATAGGGCAATTGCTGTTGATTATTTCAAGTGTGAAGGTATAACACTAGCCTTTGAGTAATCAACTGCCAGCAACTTGTCTAATTGACACAAGACGCTTAATAGAAAAAAAAAGGAAAAAATCTATCAATCTATCTGCCATTCCAGTACAATGCACAGCATGAGTAGGGATTTAATCCTCTGAGTATTGGTCTTAGAAAAAACAAATGTCTGCAATATGTATGAAATCTCTGCAACTACAGCATATTACATGAATATACATAACACATTTCTGTCTTTCTGCCTGGATTGGAGATGAGTTTTGTCTCTAAGGAAATTAGAAATTCATGTTTTGATTAAGTTTGTTAGTGATTAATAGACAATATAATGCAATATGTATATCTGTGCTAATAAGGAATAATGGTCAAAACTAAATGGTTGAAATAATCACAAAATTCTGTAAATTTTTCTATAATTATTTCTTGCAAAAAATTTGTAATTGAACATATCGTCGCAAGAATTAAAGAACGCTGTAACTGACAAAAAATTGAAAATACGTTTCTTGAGTCTTTTTTATCAGAAAAAAAAATACGCGTCGATTGGTCCCGGTCCCAGATTTCTATGATGAAAAGAAATTCACTTACGCTGTCTGCGTTTTGAAAAATACCAGTGTATTTGTTCTACTTTCATACAGATTTTTTGGCTCTGCTGAACATTTAAGGTTTTGTCAGCTACAGCATTCTTTAATTCTTGCGACGATATTGCTAATGGGCTTATTAGACAACAAATCATTATAATGCTACCCTGACTTCTACGAAGCTTCTAAAATAGTAAATTCGAATTCGATTTTATGTCGGCTGGATCTATTCTTCTATTTTATCACAAATGATATAGAAGTTTTAGATTGACCTCTTCTTCAAACAAATTTGGATTTTATTTTTTTGAAAATCATATTTTTTTGAAATCACAGATATTATGTTTTTGGTCAAAACTAGTCCCTTTTAAAATAGACATATTATGAAATGGCGGTCTGGAAATAAGCTGATCGAACGTATTTTAATGTCGAACCTTCCCGTCAGGGATGGGGTGATCTACATTTTTGAAAAATAACTAAATTAACCCTAAATAGGCAATCTTTAATTTGATTGTTTTTAGATATTTGCGTTAAGTTTTGGGTTTTGGTGTGTTCTGATATATATATTAAAAAATTTGATGTCCAACATTTTTGTAGAACATTTCATCATCGCCCCTCCCCTTTTTTCGGGGTGCTTTTTACGATTAGTTAGAATAAAGCCGCAAACGGCAGTTACGCGGGGGAGATAGATGATTAATATGTTCTATGAAAATATTTGTCGTGATAATTTCTACAAAGTTGCTGAACATACCATACATCTCAGATATAAGGAAAATATAGTTTTTTACACCGATATGCTGTAAGAGTTGGCCAGAGATGGAAAATTTTAACCGCCCCTTAAATTAAATTCCGATGTGATCTGTCAAAACGCCGACACACGTATATATTTTTTTAGTCTCCTTTACCAGGATCAATCGTCAGAACCCCGTAATTTTGCAAAAAGTTTCAAATTGTTGTACAGTGTTATTTCTTAACATAAGCTCCTTTTAGCTTAAAACTCTTTTCTCTGCGATATTTAATAGTTTGAAACACCCAGTTTATATGGAAAACTATGAAGGTCTTTAAAATAGCCAATAATGAGGCCATTGTTGGCAAATCTTTTACCATCGGTCCATTTTTTTAAGTTTGGACAAAGGAAATAATTTGAGGAATCTAAGTCTTCTAATTCAGATGCGGGATGAAATAATTCGAGCTATATTTTGTTGATTTTAGCCATAGCAATAGTGGATGTATAACTTCGGGCATTTTCTTGATGAAACAATTTTGCCGCTTCTTTTTCTTTAATTTCATGACTTAAAAGCTGCAGTATACAAGTAAGTTTTCTCGATAGTATACAAACTGAAACTTTTCTTTGCATTGAAGACTTCATATCTTTGTCAGATTTGGGCTCAAAACTGCCAGAAGAATTTAAATAAAGTCTTACACTCCATTCGTAAACTAAAAGTTTTGTGTAAATAAATTAATTAATCTCATAATCCCTACTAATATATCAAAAATATAGTATTTTAAGAAACCATATTCAAACTTCTGTATAGCCAGCAGATACTTTTCCTGTAATATTTTGTATGTGTATTCACTTTTAATCTTTATTAGCATTTTAATAGAACACTAATGGACGCATTAAGCCACTTCGTGCTTTTAGCGGAACATGTTCTCAAATCTCTTTAAAAGTTATCACCTTTTAATTCTAATTAAATGCAAATTCTATTGTAAGTGGATGTGGCATTTAATGATTGCTTAAGATGTTTCTGGTTTTCTTAACGTTTATTGGTGGTTTTTGTTCTTGCCACAAAATTCAAATATTTATGCAGGCAATTAGTGAAACATCAACAACATTGAATTTAACAAAAAGCGACAACAACAATTACAGTAGCAGCAGCAGTAAAAAAAAACCGACAACGATTAACGATTAGACTACAAAATTTGACAAGAAAATGTACTTGAAAAAGAGAGATCTGTTGCCAAATCTATACTAATATACGAAAAGACAAAATTGTGAAATACAACAATAAAAACACTATCAACAACAAGAACAACAACAACAAAATCTTGTTATATTTTTTATATTTATTCAATTACCCAAACAAACACCCTGTAAAGTACAGGAGTGTAATACTATAGCTGTTGTGTTTGCTTAAATATTGTCGCCAATTTACCATAAATTCTTAAATTTATTTAGCATTTTCGGTTTTGCAATAGTGCAGCACACAATTGTTTGCAACAAGCGCTGTCGTCATTAATTTGTTGCAATTGTTTTATACATATTTCGACTTTAAATGATATTTTTTTTTTATTTTTTACCCACTAATACTATAATTAGTAGTGAAAACAAATTGTTGATCACACTTTAACCAGCATTACACCACTGTTACTTGTAGATATAACTCGCGCATTATCATACGAGTAGCTAAAAAGTTGAATTTGTGGCAGTTTGATTTCAATTACCAGAGTATAATACTCGTATGTATGCTTTTGTGGCAATTGTTGAATGCAATACAACATTTTATCAGAAGTATGCACATATGTATGTATGTACTTATATATACATGCGTACGATAATTATAAAATATGTAGAATTTATGATCATAACACACGCAAAGTATGTTCACGGCCGTGTTTTTTGTTTTGCTTTTTATTATGATGGGTGTGCTGCTGCATTTGCTAGAATTTATTTCATTTTTAAGAGGGTAGATTATAATCTGAGTTATGATTATTGACAATTTGTAAATGAGTGTTGAAGGCTTTTTATTTTTTCATTTTTGTTTGTTCATTTCATTGTTGTCAAATTAACAATTTTTGAATAATTATCGCTGTAAGAGAGTAAGTCTTTAAGAAAAATAAAATATTAATGAATTTTTGTCTTCTTTTATATGCGATTAAAATGAAATTTATGATTTTTAATTAGAAAAAGAGTTGTATTCTAATGTGGTAGAGTTGTGGTAGCCGTAGTCTAGTAAGTAGTGTGTTGGCTTACTGGACGAGAGCCCTGGGTTCAAATCTCAGCTCTGACATCTTGAAAGAAAGAAAGAAAGAATATGAAAAAAATATTTCCTTCGGCTACCATTTCTTTTGGTAAAATACTCTAAAAGTAATTGATTGTCCTGAACAAGCTTTGCAGGTCTATCGTTAGGACTCGACGTTACACTGTAGCAATAGCTTTCAAGAACCCTATATGTTAAAGCTTTACAAATCTTTAATTTTTGTAATTTTGAACTATACTTTTAAGCATTTTTTTAAATTTCATCTCCATTTTCTCAATGAATTAACTTGTTTGATCTTCACAATTTCAAAATTAACAATCAGACATAATTCTATATACGAAATAAAAACTATACTCGTATATGCACATCATTAGGCCAAGAAAATACTTAAACTTGTAATAAAAAAGTGGAAGAAAAATAAAAACTTAAAATGCCAAAGTCAAGTTCAGATTAAAATGAACTTTTTAAACCTAAAAAGTGGCAGTTGGAGAGAGAATAGGTTTAATAAAATAAAATGAATAAAATACTCGTATCAGTCAATTTAACACTGAAATGCAAACGCGAAATAAAATACTTGAAAAGATCAAGATTTGCAAACAAAACTTTTGATGAAATTAAAGGCTATAAAGATCATAACATTGATGGCGGTAAAATAAAGTTGGCGTTGGTGATGGCTTTATGCCAACAAGCAAAGAAGAAAATGACGCTCTAAAGGTTATAGAATCAGTAAAATCAACAGTGTTTGCATATTGTGCAAGTTACAAAAGAGAAAAAACAAAAAATGAAGCCTTAATGATTTAGTAATTTGTTTTTTATCCGCATTATTGAGTTTAAAGAAATAATAACAGATTACTCAGATAATTTGGTGTAAATTCAATGTTGATTTGTTTTTGTGGTTTGATTCTTTCTTTTATGCAGCAGCAGCAGCAGCTTAAAAAAGATTACATTTGATTGACTGACTCTCATTGATGAATTTTAGTTTGGCATGGCACCATCACCACCATCATTTCATGTCATACACTGTGATTTATAATACAGTTTCAACGCAAAAGAAAAAAAAAGAAAAGTAGCTGTTGCATACCACATAATATGTGTGTCAATAGTTGAGAGAAGGAGGTGTTAAAATCAACATCAATTGAAACGTGTAGAGCGCCTTGTGGTATAACCTCTATTGTTTAATGTACATAAAGATATGAAGCCTAATGACGAAATGCTAGTGCTGCCTGCAAATAAAACTCACCAAAATTATTGCGTGATAAACGTGCTAGGGCGTTAAAGGCACTACTGCTCTATACCTATACATACATAACACCTTCCTGCTTGATTTCTTAAAGTCTATTAAAATATTCTTATAAATTTGCATAAACTTACACAGAGTGTTTAGGTCAAGTAACATAAAATAAAGGGTTTATAACAACAAAAACAACAACAACAAAAATTAAATTAAAAACAAAACATTATTCGATAGTGATTTTCATTTTTTAATTTATCAGCGGAAATGCAAATCACAGGGTTTTCTGTAAAATAGTCTATAGCAGAGTGCTCTACAAAACAAAAGGGGGGAAAATGAATTTAATGAAATGCATTCATTAATTTAGCATAAACTATCAATTGATCGTATGAACCAATAAATAAGCAGCAGCGTATACTCGTATTATGGATAGACAAACAGTCTTTTATGGCTACACATACTCGTACATATCACAATGCTTTAGTGTAAGGAAATGACTTCAAAGTGTCCGGACGTAGACTAAATGCTTGTTGTGGTGTTTGTGTGTGGGAAATTTTCAAAAACTCATGAAATTTCTTTGTTACACAGAAAGTAGGCATAAAATATAGAGATTAATTCTTATGGCCAATTTAAAAGATCTCTTAATGTTTTTTCTTATATTTTTTTATAAAGTCGTTAAAAATTTTTTTTTGCACAGCAGCCAGCCACTAAAACACTATTTAATAAACAATACAAAGATAAAATCGTTATATACAAATATTAATTTATTAACTTTACTTGGGTTATTAAGTTTTATTTAAAAACTTTTAAACAATCGAATACCACCGCATATATGTATGTCCATACAAAAAACATTTTTGTTATAAGTTATAGGGTACAAAATTATTTTAGAAAGTATTAAATAAACCGATTACATCTTAAGTCATCTCTCTGGTATTTAGATGCATGTAGATTAGGGTGGCCGTTATTTAATTTTTTTCGTATTTTCACTTGGCAAACCCCTTAGATTGATTCCAAATTAGAAAAAAAATATATATATAAAAAATTTTAGATCGTCTGCATAATTATTGGGCGTGCCTTCAGCCCACAAAGTTTGCTAAAAATGCTATTTTTCTCACTATGGCTCGCTTTAATTGTTCATAACTTTAGTAATATTTATTTTAGAGAAAGACCTTATTCACAAATATTTTGGGGCTATATCTGATGAACAATGTTGCTCCGTATTAGTGTTTTTTAACATTAATATTAAATCCAGAAAAAACGAAATTAGAAAATAACAGCGAAATTTTCACATATCTTCGCCTGGTAATTATTGTTTTATTAAATGGTGTAATTATAAAAAGTTTTGTGTTAAAATCTCCTTCGTGCTCATAGGAAATTGTTTTTGATAGTTTTTGACTACTTGCAATATATCGACCCCTTTGCGTGGAATTATCGTATGTACCATAATCCAAATTTTACAGGAGAGCCATTTTTCTACTTTTCTCTGCTTTCGCTTGTCTGTACACAATTGTGCTACAGACGCATTTCATTTATTGAGAGTTTTGGTTAACTATGATGTAGATGATGCCTGTCAATACCTTGATGGCTCTAAATTATCAATTACAAAGCAAATTATTAAACATAATAATGAAGCTATGAAGTTCAAGTCCCAGCTCTGAAATACATATGAAAAAAAAATATTTCTTTCGGCGACCACCTCTTAGCAGTCTTCTGGCAAAAGCATTGCTAGTAGGGATGCTTAAGAATAAAATATATCGATGTTTTGCGATGTATCGAATAAAAACATCAGTGAATCTTTGGAAAAAAGCTTTTCAGATGGCAATCATTGTTAACTGTTTGTACGCTACATTGTACAATTTGAGGACTTGTACCTTATAATCGGCCTATACTTCTAAAGATTTTTCATTAAATCTATATACAGGACTACGTAAATATACAGAGAGCTCGTCAGAGAGGCTTTCTTCATTTCTATTTGTTTTTTGTGAACTAATTTGTGATGATCGCTCCAAAGACTTAAGTCGTCTGTTAACTTATCTGAAGTAATAGAGTCCGATTCGTCTGTTAAATTGTTTGCTATCCTCTCTTGAATTTTTCAACGGCTTTCGAAGAAGCAATTGAGTTTACAAAATTTATTAATTTAAAGCGTGGATCCAATAGAAAAATAGCGTAAATCCGGACTAACGAACTATTTGCAAATATACATATACATACATATGTATGTATGTATATAAAATGTTACCACTTTGTTCAATTTGTTTGTGATTTGCAAATAGTATCGATAACTAGAAATTCTTCTTTTTCTTGTGACTTAGTACTAGAAAAAATGTATATGGCAACATTCTCCACTTACATTTACATATACGTAAATCATGGATATAATACACAATTATAAGCAGCGTTCAAGCAGGGCTGTCGGGTGATGACACCTTAAAACTATAAATGTGAAAATCGATGCATCGAAGCTATCTAAGAGTAACTGACATGAATAAACTTCTCAAGTCTTTCCGTCTGAGTCGATGTTAAACTATAGGCCCCGGAACTCAGGGATAAAATTTGACGAACACAACATGGGTGCTGATAGGCCGTAGCCATGAAACAGGATTGTTTTAGCCAATTATATAGGTATAAATTCTAAATGCCTTGGTATCAGTACACAAAAAACACGGAAAATCGATTTCAACTAGCAAATCGTCTAGTTTTGCGTTATATAAAGGGATTAATTTTGGCAGACATAAAAAAAACATGTGAAATTCAAACTCAAAAACACATGTAAAATACATGCCATGTGCGGGGTGCCTTACAGCCTTTAAAAATGTATGCATACTCTGGTTTTAAGAGTTGATAATACTTAACATCGTATGTAGAGTTTTATGACCTAGTGTAGATATGCAGAGAGTCTAGCATAATACTGAATTTAGTATACGGTAGTACATTTGTTAATATGTTTAACATATATATAGATAAGTATGTATGTGTTGACCAAGAATTTCAAATGTTTTATGTGTACG
This sequence comes from Metopia argyrocephala, assembly GCA_963576795.1. Lineage (NCBI taxonomy): Eukaryota > Metazoa > Arthropoda > Insecta > Diptera > Sarcophagidae > Metopia > Metopia argyrocephala. The sequence goes on along the minus strand of OY756208.1, from coordinate 202,216,789 downwards.
TGTGTGTGACTAAATATTACAAAAAAACAAAAAAATTTGCTAAAAAAAAAAAAACAACGAAATATTTAAACAATTTTAAATAGCCATCAGCTAAAATTTCTTTTTATTTCTTTCATAATAATGTTAAAACAGATATTGTGATCAAGAGTTAAAGAAAACCAGGAAGTTTTTTTTAACCGCTTCGTTTTTCTTTTTAAGCCAAAGAGTTTGTGTAAAAAAAAAAAAAAAAAATGTCTGAAGATATAGAAAAAGAAAATCGAAAATTGGTTAAAATGAGAAGAAATTTCAAAAAGATAAATAATGCATATCTCACGCATATTGTAGTGCTTTTTCTTAAATATAAAAAAAAACAAATAAAAATCATAATGAACATTGGTTTGTTTCTCTAAACGAAAACTAAGATTCAGGCCAAATAACAAAATAAAAAAAAAACCTAAACAATAGTTTTAAACACAGATATGTTAAGGTATAAAAAATGCTTGGAAGGAAAAAATAGTTTTAATTAAAAATGTAAAACTTGTAGATTGTACTTATTGCAATCTCTGTTTTGTGTTAGAATTTAAGCCAAGCAATTACTTCGAGTAGCAGTTTTGCGATAACATTTGCCAGTCAGAGAAAGGAATGAAGAAAAATTCATTAAATGTTTGCTGTTTTTACCTATTTTTTCTACTTTTTTAGCTATTTTGGTGTTAGATGATCATCGTTTCGTTGTTTAACCATTACTTTATACTCCTTCTGTAGACTTAAGAAAGATGAGACTTATTGGACAATAATGCTTCCTTTGGTTACTAATTTTTTTAAAAATAAACAAACACAACAACCAAATTCTTTATTTACTTTTTCTATTTAGAGATTTATAAAGATTGCTCAGTTTAGAGTTTCTTTATCGTTATTTGGTAATATTAGTAATAACAATAATTTGTAACAAAATATATATTTATTTTAACTTTATTTGTGGCTACAAAACAAAAACGTGTTCATATAATAAAAATAAATTTTGTTTATTAAAAAAGAAGAAAAAAAAGGAAAATAATTCTATAATAAAACAATAAACTTTAAATTACAAATTGTAATGAAATTGTTATCGTTTGCAAAAGCCAAGATTATCAATTAGGGCTCATAATTCAATATTTATATTAAAAAGGTTTACAGCAATAATTTTTAAGGTACAGATTTTTATTTACATTATACTTATAGTTACAAGATGTAAAGTTTCTCAACTACAAGAAACAATAATTTAGAAGTTAAGAAATTCAATGGAAACATTTCACAAAATATTTCATTCTGAATGAACAAAAATTTTATTTTATGAAAGAAAAAATTATTTTTCTCCCAAATTAAAAACCACCATAAAATGAGCATTTAAAAAATTACTAATAATCCATTATTACTGTCAGCAGTTACACTTACATAACCATTGATTTGTGGTTAAACTTCTCATCAAATATATATTATAAAACAAAATAAAAGGGTCACTTCTAAGTAACTGGACGTTATATATTTCGATTTTAATTAGAACTATATGAGGGTGCCTTAATGTGAAAAAAAAACATTAAAATATTATTAAATCTCTTGTTAACAAAGCAACACTTTGGATCGTATATTACTCGTAAAAAAATATATTTATGTTCATTTTAGAAAACGTCTCTTTTAATTTCACATTTCAAATGGTGGTTAACTGAATAAGGGCGGGTTTTTGTTATTTAAACTACTTAAAATAAAACAAATTTTTGATCTTTAATAACTTAAACATACAAATTATTAATGTAATTCTATGAAACATAGTGACCCTTAAGAGAATCTTAAATGCTTTTATAAGCCATTTGATATGTTATAAGATTTCTAGCATACTAGCAAAAAATATAAATTCTTCCAAAATGATAGCACTTTTAGTGAATACCAACTCGACTAACCGGCTTGAACGGGATTAACAGAGTTTGTTCAAAAACACAAGATAAAATCACTATTTTAATAAGAAACCAAACAAAAGAAATATTTAAGAATGATATTTTATTTATTTACATTTTACGCTGAAATAAAACAAAAAACAATTTCCAAATTTCAACAATGTTTGTAAGTGATGATGAATGGAAATGAAAAGCAAAATTTTTTTGACGGATAATAGATGTGAAACACGATTAAGAGATGTGTAACAAAAAAAAAAAAATGACGGTTAATAACGACCGGATAATCAACGTTCCAATATATATTTAGAAGCTGAATTTAACATTCTAATGCTCCACTTTTATTCCGGCTTTTGGATCACTTCCCGCATACGATAAATACATTGGTGATTAGCCAAAAATAGAACTACTTCAGGTTGATTACATCACTGATTCCACTAATGACAAAGTGCAACAACGAAAAAAAATGCACGGAATCCACAGTAATGTATGTTTACGAAATGAATAGATTCTTTCTTCTTCTAATATATAAAATTGTCGTGTCTCAATGTTTGTTGCCAAACTCCTCCAAAATGGCTCGACCGATTTTCATGAAATATTATGTGCATATCGGGTAGGTCTGAGAATCGGCCAACATCTATTTTTCATACCTCTGAATATTAAGGTACCCGCCCCAAGGGGAAATTTATGCCTCACCTAAATAACGTACCGACGTTAATGAAATTTTAAACTAGATATGTATGTATATCTGCGTACTGTAGAACACATATGGTTTACGATTTTTTTTTAAGAAGTACTCAGAGGGGACGATACAGGGGATATTTCTCCCTATCCACAACTATCAAACTGAAGTACCGAAAATGCCGGATAATCATTTATTAAAATTATTAGTAAAGCAGACATTGATTGCTCATATCAATGTTGACTTTTGCTGTTCGGTGAAGAGTATCAAATATATTTGAACTAAAAAAATGTTTCCTTGACCAAATTTATATTGCAAAACAACGTTTGTCGGGTTGTCTAGTTATTCAATTCTTAATTTAAAACAGATTTTAATTTATAAAATATTAATCAGAATTATTTTCGACAGTTCGCATTTACTTTGTGCGGCTATGCTCTATGTACACTAGAGCGTACCACCTTACAAGGAAAAAAAAGTTTCTCCATACCGCCTCTAATGTAAATACATTCAAAGAACAACTGATTGATTTAATTTGTAAATTATTATATACCTACAATATTGTTTTTGAAAGATATACCATTTTGAATACGACTAAAGAAATGGAATAAAATTATAACAGATTTTCAGTTATTACTCGTATAAGTTGAAAAACAAAAAAGATATTTGTTAAGACTTATGAAATATTTCCATTTCTACTGCGTCCAAAAAAGATCCAAACAAAACAGAAAAAATAGTCTATTGAGTAATTTGAATTTTACAGACTTATTTTAATTTATTTTAATGATGTACATATAAACAAAAACTTTTTTTAGAACCAGTACGCTTTTTAAAAGAAAGAAAATTGTTTTCTAATATTTCCCCTAAGAATTTGAATTATTTTTTTTACTATGTATATCATTTCATATAACAGCTGAGAGCAACTGCAGTGTTAATTATTAATTATGAATACGATCAATAAGTAACTATTAACTATTTTTTAGTATATGTTTTACTGGTACCGTTCCAACCCTACGATATATTAATATGCTTCATGATTTCTATCATCACATAAACCTACCAAGTATTGTTTTAATTTAGCCCATCACTGTAAGTAGGTAAACAAGACAATGTTCCATACGATTTATTAATCTCTTTCCCTCCAAAATTGTAAAGAGTAATAATATTTTAATTCTTGTTGTAAAATTCAACAAGACAAGTGGACTAATAGTTAGAAATAGAAAGATATAAGAATATTACTGCAAGAAGATTTTTCCACAAATCATAGACATTTTAAGCCTGCGGTAAACCGAGAAGCATTCTCCCATAAATGCCCATGATGGTATTTTTATTTGTTGTCATTAAATAATGAATAATATATTTTCTATAAATTATTTCTGAGTCAATAAATAAAAATATATATGTACGTACCTCAGCTTACTGATTTCTAACTTAGTTTCCAATTAGATGATTCTCCAGCAATCTGCAATCTGTATTTCTTTTTTGCACAATTTCTTTTAAAGTTGTATGAATAATAGCACATTTAACAAACACACAATAAAATGGTAAAACAATAAATATTTCTTAATTACACTGGCACTTTCTAGAAGTATTTCTTCTTAAACACTTTAAAGAAAATACTTGCAAAATTCTGTTAATATTAGTTATTAGTCAATAATAAATAAAAACACAACAAAGATAAACAGCAGCAGAACAAACAATACATGCCGTAACTTGTCATCTAAATAATAATAAAACATAAAACAAAACAATGCATATTTCAACATACAGCTGATTGAGGTGAGTTCTATAAGACAGGGTTGTATCGTCACAAACAATAAACTTGAGGAGTGTTTAGTAAACATAACTTTTTAATGGTAGATGAATAGGGAGGCCGAATTATGCCGATAACATTACACTTTTTATAGCAGAAATAAAAACCATTGGTAGTTAGGCACTAATGGTTTTTGTACATAATAAAGACATGCTTATTGTAAATGATTTCTATTCTTAACTTTTGACCGTTAACCTTAACAATAATTTGAAGTTTTTAAGGAAAAAAATTAAAAACGAAAAAAAGAACTAAAAAACAAAAAATATGAAAATAAAAAATGTAATGAGTTACAAGAAAAATGTAAAAAAAGTTATTTAAAACAATGCATATTATTTATTAAAAGTAAGGGTGAATTATTCTTATAAATAATATATTTCAAATAAATATTTATCGAAACAAAAAAATATGAACTCAAAACCATTTAGGTTGTTCGTAAATTATTCTTATTTGCTTTTTTTTAGTCATAAAACACACACCTTAATTAGATAAAACCTAAATTCTTTTAAAATTAATTTGATTTCATTTTCCATTAGTAGACGTACAAAAAAAAATGCCTTGGTATATAGTGAAAAACATTATGAAACATGCATGTTTGTATTATCAAGACGCTACGTTTTGTTTTTGGAAACTTCAAAAAATTGTACATCGGCATGTAATTCAATATTTCAATTTGAAAGGTTTCAATCTAACCAAATAATATTAAAACAGGGCTTGAATCTGCTGTGGGAAATCTGCTTCTTCTTTTACGACTATAAAATATTGAGTTGTAGAATTTAAACAGAAGATGAGTGCCATGTGTGCTCACACTAAAACAGGGCTTAAAAAATATATCATTGAAGTTTTTGGCCATGTGTTATACACATACAATAAGCCAACAAAATTATGCCGATTCCAATATAAAAAATTCTCATGCGTACTCATTTTTTTACAATACAAAAGCACACGCAACACACAAACTCATTTGTTTTGGTTTTATGCCGACATTTTTTATGTCATTAAACTGCACATACATGTTACAATTACAACATCAAACTGACCCAATCACAATGCAATTTGCTTAGAAGATCGATTAATATGTGTTAAACGTTGAATAACGTAGTCGCTGTGGTCTAGTGGTTAGTGTGTTGGCTTACTAAGACATGGCCCCTGGGTTCGACTCCAGGCTCTGAGATCTTCAAAAAAAGAAATATGAAAAAAATATTTATTTCGGCGACTACCTCTCAGCAGTCTTCTGGCAAAAGTTCTGAGAGTAACTAATTGCCATGAACAAGCTTCTCAAGTCTGTCTTTCGAAGTCGACATTAAACTGTAGGTCCCGGTACTCATGGATAAAAATTGACACACACAACATGAGTGCTGCGAGAAGCTAGGCCGTAATCCTGACACAGGGTTGTAAAGGCCAGTTATGTATGTATGTAAACGTTGAATGAAAGTTGGAAGATTATTTATAGCGGATACGACTGGCAACACTTTATTTTTACGATACGTAAAAAAGAAAAATGGTGACTCGTTAGAGCAGGTGAAAGACATAGAGAAACCCAAAATACATTACTTTCGTGTGTTCTTCTTTTGCTAAGTGACTGTTTGTTTCGTCATTGTGAAACAGGATGTTAATTTTAAATCAAACGCTTTTTTTCTAATCAAACATTTTTCAGTTTCCTACACTAACAATATATGATCAAGGATGAACGAAACACTTACATTTTAAACACCTCAATTATTAATTTATATTCATTGTGCAATTTGTTATTGCATTTTAAATTCAACAGTTTTCTAACATAAGCTCAAACCGTATTTTATTTAGTTTTTTAACGATTAATCAGTTTTTGATCGCCAAAAATACTCGAAAAAGACTCAACGAGTTGATTCTTAAAAAAACAATCTCCCACATACTAGCTGGGTAATATTGTGAACCAATTGCAGGACGACGTACATTGTCTATAACAGTGTTCGAAAATAAACTGTACATTATTATATGTACGGTTCACAAATCCAAGAACGGTATTTATTTTTTTAGTGTTTGTGTATTTCTACACAATCAAAATAAGTCGTTCTGTTTTTTGTTTTAAAACAGTACAGTTTTAGTGTTTGTATACATTTTGGTTTAGTGATCTTGGGTTATTTTTCCCCAAATTTCAAAATATTTTCTTTTTTTGCATTTTTTATCAATCAGTTTAAAATAAAAAAATTGAAAAAAATTACAACAAAAATAAATATTTTTTCTTTGTTTTTTTTTTCTATAGGTTAAGAACAGTATATTCGTTATGTAGAAAATTCAAAAATATTATGTTTTTTGTTTGTTTTGAATTTCCTACACAAATACTTTTAGTGTTTCTGTACTTAATATTCTACAGTACAGAACACTAAAGTACGTTTTATAAGGTAAATTTTCGAACACTGGTCTATAATATAGCTTTTAAGGTCTGTCCAATGTTTGTAAAAGTCAATACACAAATTTCAATTTTTATTCTGAAACAACCATTTATGCGAAAAATGTGTTTAAAATCAATCCGATTTTTTATTTTTTGAAATTTTTATATAAAGCCGGGTAATTCTAAATTAAATTTTTCCACAGTGCAATTTTTATTCGCCCACCAGCACAGTCGTTTTAAGCATTACTGCTATAAATTGTCTAACAAAATGGGCAGGGTACTCAATACTTACATAGATAATATATAAGTATATGCACCAGATGGAAAAATCAGCATCTTTTAGCCTCTCTATGGCCAGCATTTCTGTATCATTTTATGAAACTTAGTTCAACGAGTAATTAAAAAAAAAAAAAAAAAAAAAATAAAATATATGAAAACAATTGTTTCTACCTGAGGTTTAAAACATTATTATCATTACATGCACATATGCGTATGTATCATTAGATATTAAATGAAAAAAAATAAGGTCTATGACCATGACCTATATAAAAAAATTTCATTTTCAAAGACAATTATCAAACAATAACAACAATTAGTGTTTAACAAAGCTTATCCAGTGGTTATCTTTAAAATAGTTTCGATTTTTTTTGAATAATTCATTTGACAAACTTATGTAAGTACTTATTTCTACCGCTCATTTTCATATTTAATACAATAACTATCAACCCACAGAATCACTGATGTGTGCAAATAAACTTATAAAAGTTAGACAGTAAAATAGCAACAACAAAAACAACAGCGTATATATACAACTAAAACAGCATTAGCCCGTAATGACCAAGTTAAGCAAAAAGAAAAAAAAAAAAAAAAATACATGGAAATTGTCAACATGAACTTTTGACAAAAACCCCAGAAAATTAAAAAAATAATCATTATAAAACTTTTCAAAAACATACACGCAAATCGCAAACTAACTGTCGTATGTGTAAATATAAAAGTTTAAATATTTATCAGTAAACATACGCATACTGTAGGTACGTATCTGTGTGTATGAGTGTGTGTATGTGGTCAAACAAAGTCAAAATTGAAGCAATTAAATGTTCATTGAGTTTTCTCCTTAAACAAATAGAAATGTTTTTTTCCGCTTTTAACCACAAAATAATTAAAATACCAAAAAAGGTTATTTAAGTGAAAATAAAACGCTATAATGGTGACTCTCTGTCTGTGTCTGTGTCTGTGTTTATTCAGCAATTTCACTCATTACAAATATCAGTTTTAAAATTAAGAAAATTAATTGTCTCTCGTGTCGTTCATTATCTTTTATGTCTGTAATATTTGTGTATAAATTCATAAAATTATTGTCAAATAAAATTATTTATTCAAGTGAGTTATTTCAAAAAGGTTGTTTAAACAAATAATAATTTATTAATATATAATAAAAGAGGATATTTTAAATTATATAAAAAAATAAAAATAAAAACAAAATGAAAACAGTGACATCCTTTTTATTGTTCAGTGTAGCTTTAACAACAGTGAGTAAAAAATTTTAAAATATTTCAATAAAAAAAAATAAAATATTCTTACACAAAAATTTGTTGTTTTGTTTTGAATAGAGCACTTTGGCTGCAGTGGTAATTGATTGTCAGAGGCCACCTCAACTAGTGGTGAGTTTGTTTTAATTTCGTAATAAAAAAAGACTTAAAACACGAACTGCTTAGTGATCGTTAACAAATCATTATAAAGAAGTTTGTTGCTTAAGTCTTTTATTTGTTGGAGCACTGTTACACTTTCAATGCAAATTTTGATATTTGAATCACAATTCAATTTTTTAAATTTCAAAACTTCTTTTTTATAAAGAAAATAGTTTGGAATAAAATAATTTTGAAAAATAAAAAAAATATTTCTAAAAATATATATATACAAACGATGTTTTAACATTTTTCTCAATATCAACTTTTTCCTAAGGATCCCGCCAGATGTTGTTTAGAAGGTGGTCGAGATGATGTCACTGAAATCTGTGCCCAACGTATGGGTATAACTGGGAAACCTACAGATGCACCACCTAGTGTAGAAACAGCTACAGTAAGTAGACTTCCAACTTCCAAAGATATTTCATGAAAAATTTCTATTAATTATTATTTCTTATCAACAGTGCTTGGCTGAATGCATTTTAAGAGAATCAAAATATATGTCAAAACCAGAAACATTGGATTTGGTGAATATTAAAACTGATTTGTATACAAAATTTGCGAATGATACAATTTATGCTGAAACCATGACAGAGGCCTTTAGGAAATGTCAACCTACTGCACAAAATAAAATAAAAGCCTTTAAACAAATACCATTAAGCAATGTGGCCTTGCAAAGAGGCTGCAGTCCCTTTGCTGGCATAGTATTAGGCTGTACTTATATGGAGTATTTTAAGAATTGTCCTGCTCATCGTTGGACGGATAATGCTGAATGTGCTCTGGCAAAACAATTTGTAACGCAGTGTTCTTTGGGAGCCTAAACGAGGAAATATTTAATTTTCTTTCTAATCATAATTTAGAATAGTTACAACTCATGTAAAACAACAATTCATTAAAAAAAAAATGCACTAAAATAACACAAAAGCAATATTTCAATTATAGTTTTCTTGATGTCTGTGTAAAATCTTCGGGCAATGCTATATTTATGGAAAAATCTTCACGGTGTTTACGTATAAAATCCAATAAAGCATATTCCAATTGATTTGTTATGCCCATATGTTGACAATAATTAATCATCAGTTTGCGTCTACTATCGCGATTTGTAACCTACAAATACAAAGTGGCCAAATGGTAGAATGGTTTATAAGAATTTATATTGAAAACTACCTTTTTCATAACTTCTTTAGCAAATCTATTTATTAAAGCCTTGTTTATTGTTCTTAATTCTTCAAACTGATCATGCATTATAAGTTCCACCCAAGGCTCTTGAAAAAAATCTATAAAACTTACGATGTCCTTGAGATACCAACGTGACTTGAGATTGTTTAACAACAGCTCATGGCGACCACAAAAGAATTTTAGGAAATCGAAGTCCATTTTCTGAAGTGAAATGACACTTTAAGACTTTTAAAATGTAAAAATAATTTTCTTTAAAGATACATATTAAGCGTCATTGCTCTGAGCCATTGAAAACTGGACTGCATAATACATATATAATATTTGTGTTTAAAAATTAAAATCATTTTGGCAAAGAAAAGTATACTAATGGCTATATTTATAATGTAAAGTTAGCAACTCGTTAGCATATAGGACAAAAAACTGGCGAACTTATCACCCACTGTAGATTGATATTATTAAAATTTTTCATGCCTTCTATTTGACTACTGGTCAGAGAATCTAAAAATTAAAGCTGCAAATATCGGGTTAGCTATGCAGTGTTTCCAAAATCTCCGGGTGGCAATACTAGCAGCTGTTAAATATCTATCATCTGAGGTGTGTGATGACTGAAAGGCTTGCCAATTACAAATATGAACCGTTTAATAGTTATAACCTTTACGTTTAAAACTGTCCCTTTTATGAGTAACACGTGGCCATTATGCGAATAATCATCATAATCAATCCACTGTGCAAGGAATTGATAAGATTTTTAAAGCAATCCACTACTGAAAACATTGCTTTGCAATGTGATAGATACCAACATGTATTCATACATAAAATGCTCAAATCACGCAACACATAAAGCGGGCTGACCACTCAAAATGAGGGTGATAGGGCAAAAGGCTTTCTAATGCCGATTTTTTTCTGCGGTGAGACTCTTTTCTTTGATGCGATGGTTATATCCACCAGTGAAAATTTTGCATATAGAGCTCAGAGATCAAAGAAAATTATTTAAAGAGGTCTTTGCCTCAAAAAAAGTGCATCTTTCATGAGCATTACAGAGTGGGGTTTTTGGGTTTTTGTCGAAAATTACTATGGAGAATCGTTACAGTCGATTCAGAGCTCTATAGAAACCATTTATAAATTAAGATTATGAAGTGAATGATATGTGGTTGCAATAAAATGCTACCCAGGAGCGACACCCCACGACTGGTTTTAATTTTATTGAATGAGAAACTTCCTATTCGCTTAAATTCAAGATCAAGCGATTTATCGTCGGTAGTTTAGTTTTGTATGGCTACGTCATAGATTGTGCCTTCGTGGACAATCCTCTAACGTTAGAGCATTCGAAAAGCCACATTTATAGTTATCACGTTTAATTTCGAATCACAATGACAGACTTAAGAAGTTTGTTAATGGCAATCAGGTACTCTCAATACTCTGGGGTGAACCCCTACTCATGCAGTGCATTGTATTGGAATTTGAGGATACATAGATAGATTTATTTTATTTCTTTATTATGGGCCTTTTTGTTGATGAGACAAGTTGCTGTCAATTTGACCGCTCAAAGGCCAGTGTCATACATTCACCTTTGAATGATCAACAACAATTGCCCCATCTGTCCGTGGATGTTGAATGTGAGTGGCGTAGGTTATCTGTTATCTTCCCAGAAGACTGCTAAGAGGTGGTCGCCGAAGGTAATATTTGTTCATATTTCATTATTTTGTTTATTTTTTAAGATGTCAAAGCTGGGGTTAAAACCCGAAGCTCTACCATTTGAAACTTGCGAAACGTAACTCAAAAAACAAATTGCAATCAATCCAAAGGTTGCAAAGGTATTTCGCACATAATGGCAACTGTTTTAGATCAAAATCAAATTGAATTCCAAAGATTTCAAGAAGATTAAAATAAAAAATTAAAATTTTTTTTCATTTACCTTTTGTGTGACAACAACAATTTCCTCTACTATGCCATGCTGATTGAGACGGACTCTTGAAAAGTCCCCATTATCATAAGTAACCAGCGGGGTACCAAATTCATTATCCAGATGATTGGCTAAATAACGCTTAGGGCAGGTAATTTTTATAAAATTATATTCCATAGGCAATTTAGCTTGAAAATAATAGGGTTTCGAGAACTTTTCCTCCATTTCGAAATCTTTATTATCACGGTCGATCAAATCTAAAATAGAAATAATCTGAAATTGAAACAAAAGGAAAAAATAGAATAAAATTAAAATGCTGGAATATTTCAAAGATGAAAAGCAAATTTGGTATTCTACACAAGTTCAAAGTTAAATAAAGTGGTTTACGAGTAACCTAATGTCCGTTTAACTAAAGAACAATGCAAAATAGTAAAACGCTCTTATTTTGTTCGAAGTAAATGAACTAAAACGAAATTGAGCTATTTACTGCATTTGTGAACTAAGTGAAACCTACTTAAGTAAGCTGTTTAACTACTCTGTGATTAGTGATTTTTCTACATGGTTTAAAATACAATTAAGCCCTTTTCTATTCAACAATATTGTTCTGAATTATTCTGCCGTAAAGAGAGTATATCAAACAAAAACTATTTAACTAAAGATTTGAGCTGTTTAGCTCAAAACTAGTTACAGAAAAACTGAACTGCAGTATAAACATCATTTAGATTCGGTAAAACGTAGACAAATTGTGACTACAGAACTGCTTACATGGTTTAAAGTATAACGAAGGTCTTTTGAGCTAAACAAATTGATTTTTCAGTTAGCTCACAGAAGAACTATGGCCAACTGAAGTTAAAGTTCAAATAATTTTATAATATAAACTCACAGGTCATTAATAAACTGCACATTTCATTCGTTCAGTAGTTTGGCTTATGAAGAAACTAAATTTATAAAAAATTATTCTTAATTAAAGTTTAGATGAACTAATTCATGCGTGGTCTGAAAGGTAAAACAATAAAACTTGTAAAAAATATTATAAATTTTCACCTTCTCAGCTGCTTCTTGTGGACTAACAAAACGATATTGATGATTTGGTTCCTCTTTATGCTTAATAAAATTTCCAATAGCGTATATTCTTGGTTGTGATGTTTGATAGTTTTTATCCACCATAACGAAATTATCTTTGGTTTCCACATGAGCCGAGTTTAGAACTATTTTTCAAAAAAAAAAAAAAAAACAAAAAAAAAAAAAATAAAATTAATAATTTTTAAGTTTTGTTGACTAATTATGTGTTATAAATACATATGTATATGCCTGTATTCATAAAAAATAAAATTGGTTTATAGAGAACTTATTTGATATATTTCTATGGAGTAATTGTCAAATAAGCAATTAATAAAACTGTTTTAGTTTTTATGAATACGGGCAATACACTTTAATGTTGATAGAAGAGTTTATTAGCCCCGTCCTTTTCCCTTACGCACATTATATGTGTCAAATTTCCTAGTTGCATGTGGGGTCACATACATACATACATACATAATTAGCCATTACAACCCTGTGTTAGGGTTACGGCCTAGCTTCTCGCAGCACTCATGTTGTGTGTGTAAATTTTTATTAATGAGTACCGGGACAGTTTAAAGTCGACTCTGAACGACAGACTTAAGAAGCTTGTTCATGGCAATTAGTTACTCTCAGAGCTTTTGCCAGAAGACTGTTAAGAGGAAAGAAAGAAATATGTTTTTCCTATTTCTTTTTTTCAAGATGTCCGAGCTGAGATTTGAACCCGGCACTATCGTCTTGGTAAGCCAACACACTAATCACTAGACCACGGCTACTACGACGTGGCGTCACACTTTTTTTTAAAAACTACTTCACTATTACCTCGAAAATAAACTTAAATGATATTCGTTTATGATTATAATTAGCCACGCCTCTTTCAGCCACGCCTAATTTTTGTATGTATGTCTTAAAGTGGTCATAGCGTTCCGCCTTTTTAATTTTAGGTTAATCGACTACGATTTAAAACATAAGCCCTCCATCTTACACTACTCCAGTTATTTAGCTTTCATTAATTTGCAACGAAGATTTTCATATAAAATTACGTCCACGTGCCAATTTCATTGTTGTAGCTTAAGCAGTTTTGTGGTTATACGTCTGATGGTTCTTACATTCATTTCATAGTCTTTCAGTAATTTTTTGCCGACTTATTTAGATTTTAATTCGACATGTCCCTTTATACCATACCCATTTTCAATATACATGCCTGTAAACATTCTTCCTGAAATAGTTCCTGTACGTAGAAAGCTTTATTGCTGTAAAAAATTGTAGCTTTTCTAAGCAGAGCGTGGCAGTGCGCATATTTTTTGTAGAATTGTTACTAACTTTGCCAGCTAAATTCAAATGAGCATGCTTATCTTCAGAGTGATCTCGACAACTTCTTTTTATGGTGCAAGTATAACATGATGGAGCTGAATATTAAAAAGTGTAAATGCATGCGATTTTCAAGAGGTAATTTTATTGGTATTAATTATTCAATTGGTGGTCATCAATTGGAGTTGGTGGATTCATTTATTGACCTTGGTATATTACTGGATAGAAAATTAAACTTTAATGACCATATTACTATGGCTGTAAATAAGGCTAGATGTGCTCTTGGCTTCATTAAGCGGTGGGCAAAAGAGTTTTCTGATCCGTATATTACTAAAGAGCTGTTTGTTTCACTCGTCAGACCTATTTTGGAGTATGGTTCAATCATTTGGGATCCCTATTACAGCGTTCATAGTGACTTTATCGAATCTGTGCAAAAACAATTCCTGTTGTTCTGTTTGCGTGGACTGGGATGGAACTACATTGATTTGCCTTCATATGCGAGCAGACTGGCATTAATAAAACTTCCTACCCTTTAGAGTCGACGTACTATGTTAAATATATCATTTATGATTAATATGATCAGTGGGGATATATGCTGTGAATTTCTTTTAAATTCTGTTAAATTCAATATTCCTTGTCGTAATTCACGTTATTATAACCCTATTTATATTCATTTATGTAGATCTAATTACGCTCTTGCTGATCCTTTAACTAGGCTTTGCCGACAATATAATTATTTCTCACATCTTGTTGATTTTTCTTTAAATTCTTGTGCTATAAAACGGAAAATTATTGTGTTTCTTAATACGTAATTGTATCATTTGTATCGTTAAAATTATTTGTATTTTTAAGTCAAATTATTGTAATTTAATGTTAATTTTATATGTAATGGTCAGTAAGGATTTTTATCCATTGACTTAAAAAAATTAAATAAATAAATAAATTAAATAAATAAATAAACATCTACCAAATTATATGCTTTTATTATTATTATTAAGTACACAGTAATTTAGCTCTTATTTATTTGCCACGCCCCTTTCCACAACGTCTATTTTTAACAAACATCTACATAAGTCTTTCCCATGAAAAAGTAGAAAAGCTGGGGAAACGTTATTTAAATGAAATGAAATGCAATAACGCATAACTTACAAAAATATAATTTTACAGAAGAAAGAAAAACCTTTGGACAAGCAATGCTGTTACATAGAAACTCAATCCGAATTTGCGTTATTAAATTGTCGTCTTTTGCGTTATTAAATCGTCGTTTTTTGAGCGGCCCAGAAGTATAAAATTTTGTCAAGACATGTAATATAATGGCATTCATAATAATCATTGCATTTTAGCTAACGATATTACGTATTTTTCGAGGAAGTTACACAACAATGTAGCAAAATATTGAATTAAGAATATATTGTATATTAGACTCAGATGGAGTCTATATTAATTCCAAATCACGTTTTGAATACTTTACATACTCACTTTCCAACATTTCATCCTCCAAATACACTTCATAGAAACTTATGAATAAGTTACATGCGATCGTCAGCTCCTCTCCTGTTAGATACTTTACAAAAGTTACATCTTTTAAACAATCTATCCCATCATATTGGCTATAATTTTGCAAATTCATTTCATCATATATATTAACACCCAAATCTTCCAACATTTCTCTTGTAATCTCTTCAATGCGCGTATCTTCTGCCGAATTATTTAGTAACAAATCCATTTGTGCTGTGGCAAACTTGTAGGGCAGAAATAAATGAATTTCAGAACCTTTTAAGCCATGTTTTAAAAGGAAATTTGTAAATTCATAGGCCCTTATATGACAGCCATAAACAATAATGTTTTTCTCTGAATCCAATGGATAGTCATTTAAAAATATATTTAATTTATGAAAAAATAATAATTTATCGAAACGATTGTTAATGTGACTATAATTAGGTGGCGCGACGGATTGTTTGAAAATTCTCTCGGGTATACCAAAATCAGTGCCACAGGTTAACAATAAAATTTCATAGAAAATTTCACAATTTGAATCCATTTTTACAAAGCAATTATCTCTGTTGAAAAAAAAAAAATTAGAGTCGAAGGTGAGAATGCATTAAAAGTGAAAAACATTAACAGATATTTACGTATCAATAGCTTGAATTTCACCACTAACAAAATGTATCCAAGTACGTACATCCATACGTTCTCCTACATCTCTTATAAAAGCATCACCGTTTTTAAAATTTAACCAACAATTCGATTGTTTCTCCTTCGGACAAATGTGACATTTAAAAGCATGTTCTATTTCCGCTTCCATTACACCTGGTCTACATATAACCGTTATATTTAAATAGGGCAAACAGTTAAGCGTAGCTTGAGTTTCGTTGCTGAAACATAGGAAAACAGGCAAATTAAATTATTTAGAATAGATAGGAAAGTTAAAGATCAATGATAACATTATAGGCCTTAAATTCTAAATATGTTGCGAAATATGATTAGAATTAAAAATAAAAAAAACTATTCTTACCTGAGATCATGCCAACTGAATATCATTAATCTTAAAAAGGCTTTGCATATATCATTGAAGCCCAATAAAACAATTTTTGCTGAATTCCCAAAATAATTTGTGGGTCTTAGATTTGCCTGAAATACAGCTAAAGGATCACTTGATAAATCATAACTATTTGTCAGCGGACTATTTGAATCATTTTCGTCAAATGCTGAAGCGGTGAACTGGATATTATTAAACCACAATTTTTTAATATGTCTGGGTTCCAAGGGTTGCATAGTGGTAATCAAATCATTAGCTAAAGGGAAATGGTTCTGCAGGGACATTAATAATATCCATGGAAATGTGTATAAAAATAGAAAAAATTATAACAAAATAAACTTACAGTGGGCATAAAATAATAAAAATGATAAAAATTTGTCAATCTGGCTAATTCACGAAATATTAAATCGGCTTGAAAGTGAAAAAACGGATGTAATTTTAATACCACCAATTCAGCCATAGAGAATTTAAGACACGCCTCCTCTACTGTAATGCGATAGTGTTTCTTGAGGACGGAATTATAATAAAATGGTCTGAAATATAAAATCAAATAAATTTTACTCATTTTAAGGTAAATAAATCCCTCTTTAAAACAAAGAAACAGAAAATAAATATTAACCTCATTATGACAAAACCCACCATGGTATTATCATCTATAGTGCGTGTTAAATCACCACATCGTATGGTAAAGGCTTTATATTTACTGAATGGATCACTTAAAATATTATTCAAAATTTGTAAAACTTGATCTACATTATGCTGATTTGGCACCGAAGAGTCTGTAATATGAGTTTCAGTATATAAAGACAGACGTTCGGTAAGTGTCATGCGATCGGCTATAGTAGAAAGTCGACTTCTGACCAACCTTTTAGGTACTGGTTCTGGTTTATAAAGTCTTCCTGTTAAAAGTTCTTTTATATCTGATATATCTTCTGGTCGTACAGCATGTACACTGATATCACCAAAAATAGCACTGCGATGGGTAATGAAAAGATTTTCTTCTATTAAAACACCAGGACGTGGAGTAACACGCTATAAAATGGTTGGTTATAATACCTATAAATACAGTTTTTTTTAAATATAATTTTTTACTCAAACTCACTATAAAAAATTTTAAAATCTCTAACAAGGTCATAGGCAATTGATCGCTCAATTTCACAGATAATAAACAATAATCTTTATTGGGATATGCTGTAAAAGCCATTGATATAAAACGATATATACGTCTGGGGTCATTTGTATTCCTTAAACCGAAAAGTTGTATGACAAAGACATTTGATTTGGCATTAAATCCTCCGCCAACGGTTGCATCATCTGCCATATTGTAATAGAAACCGTAATATCTTCTACGTATTCTAAAATAATAATCATAAGATTTGATATCTACAATACATATAGGAAAGAAGAAGAAAATTTATATTTTTTTGTATTACAAACTTATAGAACACTTTATTATATAAGTAGATGGCAATTAATATTTAAGAATTTTATTTGTAAATTTTTTCTTCGACAACTAGAAATTTTTGGTTACAATGCGATAATCCAACCATCAGTTAAACAATTACGAATTATACTTAAAAACGCAATATAAAAGAAAATTTTTGTTCCAAATTTTAATGCGAGGACAATTTGATAGTTTTGGGACATTTTGGGACATTAACACAATAATTTTTAATGCAACAACAGCTTCCGTTAAATATTATCTTTTACTGAGATTCTTTTTTTTTAGTATTTTTTATTTATTTGAGATCAATACTCAGGGGTAAGCCCCTACTGAATGCAGTGCATTGTATTGGAATTTTTGGAAAGGACAGTACATTTATGACAGAACATAAATTTTTGTTTTTCTTATATTACTATTAAGCGCCTTAGGAATGAGACAAATTGCTGTGAATTGACCATTCAAAGGCCAGTGTTATACCTTCACCCTTGAATGATCAACAGCAATTGACTCATCGTTGCATGTTGATTGTGTGGTGAGTGTCTTCGCTAAGTAGGTTTAGCTGTTATCTGCTACTTCCCAATAGGTGGCGCTTTTCTCTTGATCGTTCATTGTTTTATTTTTTTTTTGTTGACATTGGTTAAGGTGGAATAGTTTGGAATGTCGGGGAGCGGTTTCTTTGCAGATTGTCTTCTTGGAGGGGGGACCTCTTACTTTTAAATTATAATTTTGAAAACTTTTTCATTTTTCACCTTTGCTGGGATTTGAAACTGGGCCACTGGAGTTTTTACCACTATACCACGCCCCCCTCAAAAAGACATATAACCTTGGGTTGGTGCAGTAAACTATAGTATGTAGTTTGACCCGGGTCTTTGTTGTTACACCGAGCCTTCGTCACCTTGCTCACAAATATTTAGAATTTAATTCAACTTTAGATTGTGACATGATATTAAACAAATAAAATCTATAGACTCAAAATCGTGTTGACTAAACGGAGATTAAACTTGTGAGAATTTGTAAAACTATAGGCGGCTCTCACTGCTCAGTGGTTTCAATTTTTAACGATCACTTGGGAATGAGAAAACTTTCGGAAGGAAGAGCAATTGTTACAAGAGTTATTACGCCGTTTTAGAAACCTGGGGCCTTATTCTGTAATTCTCTTAAGCTAAAATGCTAAAATTTTGTGTTTTTGAAACAGGCTGGGCGTTAGAATATATAAAATTAAAAAGTTTAGAGGTAATAGGCAGGAAGTTTTTAAATTACAATAAGCGTTCAAGAATTCTATTCGTAGCCAAAAAGTCCCAAATCAAGTTTATAAATTTTTAGCGATAGAGTTTTAGCTTAGGAGAGTTAGAGAATAAGGCCTCTGGTCTAAAGGTGAATACACAAGAGCAAAATGGTGGTTTGTCGAAGCTCAACCACGTCAATGAACGCCACTAATTATAAGCTTATATGGTTGATTTAGCATGGGTTTTAAAAGGGTTTTGAGATAAACAAAAATAGAATTTTGTAAAACGAAAATTCCGGGCTATACAAATGTAGAAGTACGGTTTTTAAAGTAAAAATTTATGAATTAGGTTACAAATGCCACCATCATCCAAACCATTCCCTCGGTTAAACCCCAAATGACTATTTCTTAATTTAAAAGCAAAAGAACAATACAGGATGGTAAAAGACAAATATTTTTTGGGGTTATCGACACATTTGAACATGTCGAAAAGACATAAAACAAATTAGAAAAACTTTGATAGAGCTGAAGGGTTACTCTTTGATCAGCTCTTGTATTTGAGTTAGAGTTAAGGTGAAAGTTAAACAAAAGCATAATTTAAAAGCCTTAAGAAAACTTTTTCTATTGTTGCGAATTCAAACATTTTTTTTCTTTAAAGAACTTGTTTTAAACAAAAAATAACAAAGTGTTTTCGAATCAATTAAGCAAAAAAACAAATTTTCAATGTTACTTACGTTTGTTAAGTTTTTCGAATTTACGCCCCAATAAATCGTGAATTGAACATTTTTCATCAATCGGTTCAATTACATAACTATTCAAATCAATATTATCCGAAACCAAACTTTAAATGAAATACAAGGAGAAAGTTAGTAAATTAATTAAAAATTCAATTCAATTCATGTACCTCTGATATCTACTATCGTCAACACTTTTAGTACCGTTTGTATTGGTGAAAATTTTATTAACAAATTCAGTGGCAAATAGTTCTTCCAAAGGACACTTATGAGCGGTTCTACGAAAGAAGCAGATTAATTACAGGTTTGTCTCCCAAGAGATTTTAAATTTACGTGATTTCTATAATTTTCTCTTTAAATCTTTCTTTGGCATTAAACTTTATTAAGTTACCAAATGGTTCCAGAACATAATTCTCTAACAAAGGTAAAATAGTTACATCATCACTTATCCATACAAATCCAGCTGTAATGTGTCTAATCTAAAAAGACGAAGAGAGGGCTGAAGTGAATTATGTAGTATTATAAATTCACGGTAGTGTATAACGTACCTCGGTTATTATAAGCATGCTTTTGGAATTCGATAAAAGCTCTTCGGCAATATAATACTCGCCCAATTGAACTTTTAAATCTGGATGATCTTGATCAACAATCTCAACAATATCATCGTTGTCTTCGGGTCTGTAAGAAAAGGAGAAAAGTCTTAATTTATGAATTCCAAAAGCTTTAAAGCTTAAAAAGCTTTTTAAACTTTTAGCAAACTTTAAAGCTTTCGTAATGAATTTGTTACTCTTGCGAGATTAGCTTAACATTTAAATGATCAAACAGAACTGCGACGTAAACACATATTCCATGCAAATTGATCTTTTTGATTTCAGAAACATTTGTTCTTATGTTGTCATACCAATGCTTGAATTTGCAGGCGTAATTCTGTTGAATCATTAACAAAACTTGTATGCCCTGTTACAAACTTACAAAGCTTTTCTATATCTCATTTCAGCTAGAATATGTTCCCGTTGTATTACATGCATTTTCTGTGTATTGGGACAAGTTTTTGCACAAAAACATTTTGGATAATAGATTTTGGAAAATTCTCTTAAACAATAATAATCTTGACGTTCTACACACGAAGAAAAGAGGAATAACTTATAAATGATAGCCGTTATTTTCTTTTTTTTATCTACAACTCACTTTGCTGCCTATAGAGTGTGTAATCTGGGCTTTCAAATGTCACTATAAATTTCAATTTACTATCACGATGAAATATTTCACACAAAATCTGCTTCAACATTTCGGGATTATATTCGTTATTATAGAAAAAAATATTGAAAAATATGGTATTCGTAGGTCTCAATGGCAAATTACAGCAATAGTGGAAATTAACAAAATCCGGCCATAAATTTGAAGGCAATGCTGCTATTCCAGGATAATTTGATACTTCGGCATAGCCAATAACTTTCTTATACTCTGAGCTAATGCGTATTAGAATACGGTGGGTGATATATTGGTTAAAAAATAAACTTCGTATTGTGGCTCCTTTGCGACGTTGCCCAAAGTAATAGATTTTCGGCAATTGAAGGAAATTGTGTATGTCCTCGCAATCTTGGGGTGTAGCATTTGCTATATGAAATAATTCTTCGGTTTGCATATCTTTCAACTCTTTTTTAGTTTTCTAATAATATTTTGGTAATTTTTTTCTTTTTATTTTAAAATAAATGTTTGAATAATAAAAAATAAAACAAAAATTTTTGTAAAACAAACAGCTTTTGACATTTGAAAATTTCTATGAAAAGTGCTACCAAGGCTTTGAGTGTGTGGCAATCAGTCGGTTTTAATTGTTTCGTCATGGTTGGATTTTAGGTGGATAGAAGTGTAATTCAAAACGCTAAATAGGACATCATGAGCCACAAGGTTGGCCTATAATACGCTACACTTTCACTAACAAAATCGATCATTTCAGCTGTTCGTACCGTTGATGCAAGAGACCGACCAAACGGTTGTTCTGTTCGGGCAGCCTATCTTTAGCGATGAAGCCCATTTCAAACAACAACTTTTTTTTTTGTTTAAGACCAGTACTCAGGGGCGCTAAGTAGGTTTAGCTGTTATCTACTATTTCTATTTTTTATTTTTTTATGCGCCTTTTTGTTGATGAAACAAGTTGCTGTCAATTTGACCACTCAGAGGCCAGTGGTACACCTTGAATGAACAACAGCAATTGCCCCATCTGTTGGTGGATGTTGAATGTGAGTGGGAGCGTCTTCAGTAGGTTAGCTGTTATTTTCCCAGAAGGTGACGCTGTTCTTCTGATCATTCGTTTTTGGTGGAATAGATTGGTAATGCTGGGGAGCAGTTTCTTGATGATGAACTTCTTGGAGGGGGTAGGGGGGGGGAGGAGTGCGGAACCTCTTAATTTTGTTTTTTATTATATTTTTATTTTTTTTTATTATAATGTATAATTGTCGGATTTAGAACGATACCAATCCACATGAGTTCCGAGAGCGCTCAATGCATCCCAAAAAAGTCACTTTTGGTGTAATTTTTAGGCTGATGTTTCTTAGAAAACGGCGTTGGCTAGGCCATTACTGTCAACGGCGAGCTTTTTGTGTCCTAATTGATTGATCTGGACAATAAGGACAGCAGGAAGACGTTACGCACCACACTTGATATTCTTCACGTGCAAATATCAAGGGCAGAGACATCCAACGTGGTGTTAATGAGAACAGGCCATTGAGATCCTGCGATTTGATCCCGTCAGACTTTTTTGTCTGTAGACTTTTCTAAGTCGTAGGTATATGCAAATAAGCTACAAACCACAATGGTCTACAGAGCCAGCTTAACTCATGCCATCGATCGAATTCAGCCTGATTTGTGCGCTAGAGTCATGGAAAATTCAACATATAGGGTGCGCTCCACCTGGAGATAGCATTTAATTGACTATATAATATTGTTAACATAAGCCTGCTAATAGAAGAGATACGATTAATGCAGCAAATAACTTGTCAAACTTGAGTATATATCGTGCCTTAAGCACTTTTTATCTTTAAATTCAAATAAAACAAAGTGTGTGTGAAATACCATCCAACTTTTTTATTCATT
The DNA here is from genome assembly GCA_963576795.1 of Metopia argyrocephala. Lineage (NCBI taxonomy): Eukaryota > Metazoa > Arthropoda > Insecta > Diptera > Sarcophagidae > Metopia > Metopia argyrocephala. The sequence continues at coordinate 202,193,847 of OY756208.1, read as the reverse complement.
TAAAAGACCTATTAATGTTAAATTTTTTTCTATTTCAAAATTTATTTTTAAATTTGTTTCTGCATTCATTTACCTTCTTAGTTTCTTCCTAAAGACGATATTGTCTTCTGCTTGTTTTTCGAAATTCTTTCCAGACACTATAAATAACGGGCATACAGCTTGTTCTCTTGTACTTTAGAAAAAAAAAATATTGGAAAAACTTAAAACACTCACACAGATAAATTGAAGAATACACAAACATCCATACATCTCATGATAGCAATACAAAGTATATTGCGTAAATCGTTGCTACGAAAAAAAGGAGAAAAAAATGTTTCACAATTTTTCTTGAAAAATCAACTAAAAAAAGCAATTGCGGAAATTTAGTTCAGCTTAAAAAGAATATTTTAAAATTTTTTCCATTTTTTTTATCAAATTCGTTTTCCTATAATTTTTGTTTTCATTTTCGTATTTGTTTTCTCCGCTTTCTTTTTTTTAGCAATATTTTATGAGCTGCAACATCCAAAAAATTGCTACTGGTGTTGTTATTGTCAGCATGATAAATATCGCCAACATGTGTGATAGGAAAATAGCACATAAATATTAATGTTCAATGCATTTATTTTCTTTAAATAAAATTATTTTATTTATTTAATACACAAAAATAAATAAATAAATAAATAAGTAAAAAATAAAATAAATTTCTAAAGTGGTCTAACGTAATACTCTGTTACTTCTGACAATAAGGGTTTAACGTTTTAATTGTAAATGATTAAATTTGGATGAAACTCGGACGGTTTTCTTGGCCCTTAGCAGAGAATTACACTTTTTAAATTAATTAACATATAAAATTCAAAATAAGTACACGATGTATACGGGGTTCTTGTACAGAACCGTACAACTTGTACAGAACCGTACAAGCTGTAATTTTTTCAATACACGCCATGTCTTCGGCACATAAAATAAAAATACATATAAAGTTTTGTGAAAATCATGGCAGTCTGTTCCAAACTTATCGAAATATACAGTAACACGCAGTATAGAAGCTGTCAGTGTCCAAAACTATACCTTAATCCGTAGAGTAGTTTTGAGTTTTTAGCGCCATATATCGTACTAAAACAGAAATATAATAATAAAAGGAAATAACGTTCAAAAACGGAGCACTCGTTTTCATATCACAAAATATGACTTGAGGATTTTTCGTGCCGAAAATTTATTAAAAGGTATCCAAATACATCGTCGTGTAGGAGTTTATGTGGTCTGTCAGCCATTTTATATATCTCGAGTTAATGATGCCAGTTTAGGTTTTTACACCAACATTTTTAAAATCTGGAATCCGTTTTCGGCTATTTATCTCCGAAACTGGACGAGATATCCGAATAAGGATTGTAGACTTGAAAAATTTGGGGTCGAAAACCTAAAGAGGCATCATTAACTCGAGATATATAAAAAATATGAAATGGCGGATAGAGTACATAAACTCCCGCATTACGATATTAGTTTTAATTTCCATACAAGAGAAAAGCCACAGGCTTGGAAATAAGATAACACTATAGTACGCCATAAATAATCGTCATAATACTGTTAACATAGAAGATACAAAACATCATCATTTCATATCTGCCATAAAGTGGAAGAGCACAACTTCAATGCTCCCCTGCACATCACATACAGCTGTTTCAGTATGCACTGTTCGATATCTCACCGCATGTCTATTTGCAGTAAAAGTAAACGTGGTCTGAAAACGATCCATTGTTATTCGAATTAGTCGCTCTGAAGAACAAATATGTTCACCATACAATGGACTAAGAGTGCTATAACTTGGTAAAATATTTCTACAATTTGCAAGCCCCCTTCTGTTTTAAATGCCTTATCAAACTGAACAAAAAGCAAAAATCAGCTGATAAACTGGTTGTCAAATAAAACAGTCTTACCTACACAAAATTATGAATCCCTACAAAGTTATGAATCTCTACAAATATGTCCATTTTTATAAATAGTGTTGATAGCAATTCAAAATAAAACAAAGGCATATTCAGGTCCGACAAATACAGATATCGGTTGTAGAATGCGATGGTATTATAGAAGCCTTGAACGTTTTTTTAGTATATGTATGTATGTATGTACTCACATGTGCGGAAACCGGCTTTTTTAAACTGCGTTATATCGAAACTGTGTTAAGAAGGCTTTTCAAAAAACATTTGTAAGGAAGCTAATTATAAATCATAATCTAAGGTTGTTATTATTATTTAGGGGGAAATGCCAGCATTCGATATTGAACAAAATTTCTATGAAAATTGAATATGAATATTTCGCTCGATATCGAATGTCGTAGTTTACTGCCTGGTTTTAATATTTAATTTAATATAAAAGAAAGTATCTTAAAATTTTTACAAATATAGGAAAATAAATAACGAAAAAAGTTCTCTATCAATGTTAGTACATAATTGGGCTTACAAAAAGCGATCAATTAACCGCTACTTGTCTCATTGTGGTCTCATTAATAATTTGTAATGGAAGTTAATGTTTAAGAACTATTTTTAGTAAATCCTTTCCTTCTAATTGTCAAATACACCTTAACAAAGCGTAGTATTATTTTAAATTCTTTTTTGCCATTCTTTGCTCTATATTCTATAGCTTGGAGTTGCTGCGGTTCCATTTGGCTGACTAACACCACCAAGAAGAGTATCAATACAATAACATGTTAAAGTTTTTTTTTTTAATTTTTAATATTTTTCTCGTTGTTATGGTCAATTAAATGCAAATCAAACAATTTAAACTGTCACTAAAACATCACATTTTTTGTTTTACAATTTCGTTATAAAATAAATGAAGAAAAAAAACTCTATTGTTATAGAAAAACAAAATATGTAATACATGATAAATAAATGCGATAATTTACTTGAAAAAAAAAATTTATTTAAATGCGCGAATAAAATTACAATGAAATAAAATTACAATTTTAACAAGCCTATAAAATATGAAAAAAATGTCTGTCCAATAAAAGCAAGAAAAGTCTAAGTGGCGATTTACATTATAAAAGTATATGATAGCATAGATGGGCATTTTTCAGTACCAGTACTTTTTCGGTATTTTCTTTTTTTACTGATTAGTGGAAAAAAAAATTAGTAAACGGTAAATTTTACAGTTTACTGAAAAGAGAAATCAGTATTCAGTAAAAAGTACTGATTTGTGTAAAAAAATTCAGTAATCATTAAATGACTGATAGTAAATAGATACTGTGTGATTTAAAAATGATATGTACACATTGCTCACTGACATGAATAGTGGTATAACTGAAAAACTGCATTTGGTCTGTTTGGGAATAATTTCTACCTTTTTTTATTACTTATACATCTTATTCATCCAATAATAATAATAATAAATAAATAAAATTTAGTACACTTGTAGAGGATGAAAATGGATGTTGAAATAGGTTTTTCTAAAATTAATCGATTAAATAAATAAAAAAATCTTTTTGCTTTTAGTTCAAAATTTATTAAACTTCAGTAGAGGCCAAAAACTGTTTGTTGTTTCCTTTTTTATATCTTGATCAACAAAAGGGGATCATTTTAGCCCATGATACTGAACTAAACAAATGACAACCAATGCGACAAATGTAGCTTCAACAGTTTGGCTTCTATTACGAGTAAACATCAACATTTAAAAGTTTGTACCGGAAGACCCTTTATTTATTTTAAGTTATGGTTTTTGAAAATTTACAAACTATTTGTGTGTTTGTGTGGTTATTTTAAATGTGCAATTTTAGTTCATTTGACATTTAAACATAATTTTTAAGAATCATGATAAAAATTTATGATCAAAATGAATGCATTTTCGTAATAGAAAAATTTTCTTCATTTAAATAATAAATTAAAAACAAAAAATATATAACAACAACAAATATTAAAACTATTCCTACATACTCGTACGTTTATGCATTTGAATGCATTGCTGATTTTAAATATTTATTTATAAATCATTTCTTCAATCTATACTTGAATTTGCATATTTTAATGACATTTCACATAAACGTTGTGTATTTAAAGGATTTTTTTTTGCAAACTGCATATATGGATTGACAAATGTATGTATGTGTGTATACTTAGATGTTTTCATTTGCACGTCTGTCTGTCTGTTTTTGCCATTGATTGTAATAAATTTTTCAAAATAAATATTCATGACACCCATTCGTTATACAATAGAATATAATGTAATCACAGGCCAGCTATAATTGTAAACGAATTTTATAAATTTTGTCTTTTTTTTGCTTTAAAATTTTTTGCCTTAAAATTAGATTTACAACTATGCCAGTGTATAAAATAGACAGATAAAAATTAGAATTCGACCACAAATTAGTTGAATTTTTAACTAAAAAAATGGGAAAAAAATTGAAAAATGTATTCAATCATTTCAAAAACACTTTTATACGCACTATGAAAGCAGTAAATTTGAAATGCAGACAGACAGACATAGAATTTTGTTTGTCAGGATATATGTAAAACAGAACCAGCAACATTGGCAAACGACAACGTTAACAGAAACGTTTGATAAACCAAACCAGAAACAACTGAATGAAGTGCATGGAAACAAAAACTAAAAATAAAAAATAAAAAAAAATTACTACCAATTCGATTTTATTTATTACACTAATTCTATTTGGCTATAAAAAAAAATAAAATCACTGATAAGGAGAGAGAGAGAGATAGAGAATGATAGAAAAAAAAAATAGTAAATGCTACACATATGCACATACATATCCTTATATTGTTTTCCAAGTGTGCGATGAGATTTTAGATCTCTAAATTATAGTTTTAGCTAAAGGCTGTGCGTTACGGTTTGTATGGCATGTAAAACCAGAGTAGTGAATTAAAGGAACTGATTCTTCAAACGAATTTTTTGTTCTCTGCAACAAAATGATGCTTTTGTTTCTGACACATCTGTGCGGTGTTGCTCACAAGGTAATACATAACTATAAGCAATGCTTATCCTAAGGAGACTTAAATTTACCCAAATTTCCATTTACTACACAGGTCTGCAACGAAAAAACTGCATGGGATTTTTAAATATTTTCTTATAGATTGTGACCTCCCAAAAGACAGGAAAAGTCTTTAAAACATTCTATCATATCTGTAGTCGCCGTGGTCTAGTGGTTAGTGTGTTGGCATACTAAGACATGAGCCCTGGGTTCGACACCCAGCTCCGACATCTTAAAAAAAAGAAATATGAAAAAAATATTTCTTTCGGCGACTACCTCTCAGCATTCTTCTGGCAAAAGCTCTGAGAGTAATAAATTGCCATGAACAAGCTTCTCAGGTCTGTCATTCGGAGTCGACATTAAACTGTAGGTCCCGGTACTCATGGATAGAAAATTACACACACAACATGAGTGCTGCGAGAAGTTAGGCCGTAATCCCGACACAGGGTTGTAATGGCCAATTATGTATGTATGTATATACATGAGTGCTGCGGGAAGCTAGGCCGTAATCCTGATACAGGGTTGTAAAGGCCAGTTATGTATGTATGTATGTATGTATGTATCATATCTGTTCTTATAGATACAGTGGAATCCCGTAATTCGTACCCCAATGATTTTTAAATCTCGATATTCCGTAACAAACTGTTCATTAGTAATTAACCTATGTTGTAACACGAGCCCCTCAGCATCAGAAGCAAATTGAGGGGGTCGTGGTATAGTGGTTGAGCTCTCGCACAGAATCTCACACGACCGAGATTCAATCTCAGCCAAGGACAAAATTATAAAAATAAAAATTTGCGGTTTTCTAAAATTTTAATTTAAATTAAAAATTGCATTTCAAATAAATAAGAGGATCCCCCCCCCCTCCAAGAAGTCCATCTTCAAGAAACCGCTCCCTGACAATTCCAATCAATTCCATCAGAAACCAATGATCAGGAGTATAGCGCCATCTTCTGGGAAGATAACAGCTAATCTACTGAAGACACGCTCACCATTCACATCCACTGACAAATAAGGCCATTGCTGTTTCATCATTCAAGAGTAAAGGTATAACACTGACCATTGAGTGGTCAAATTGACAGTAACTTGTCCCATCAACAAAAAGGCCCATAATATATACAAATATCACAAATATCTATAAAAAAAATTCTCTATCTATCAACCATCTTCACATTCAAATACAATGCACTGCATGAGTAGAGGTTTACCCCTGAATTTTTTTTTATAAGAATCTTATTGTTCAGTTTCATCATGTTGAGACAAGTCAAACGGGACCTTGTATCTGGTATGAAATGAATAGAAACTCTTAACTAGTAGACATACTGTTATTTAAGTGAGCATTGGTGTTGTAAAACGGATTGTTGCAGTAAAAAGAAAAAGTTTTCCAACTTAAGTAAATTTGACTTAAGTTTTTTGAGTTCATTTTCTGCCTAGTCACGGCTACAAGAGGTTGTGTTATTTCTCCAAACAGTTATTCTTACATCTGTGGTGAAGACACTATTAAAAGTCAACAGAGAAACATAAGTGATTTTGTGAGGAACGTTTATTTTACTTACTTCAAACTAAAACTTGGTGATCAAGATAAACCATGAGTTCCCCATTAGGTGTGTATAAGGTGTGAAGAACATCTTCGCTTGTGGTTTAAGGGTAAAAAAAATGCGTTTCGATTTGGAATTCTAATGATATGGAGTATGATTGTTACTTCTATTCAGTTGACGTTAAGGGATTCAATTCTAAAAACAAAAGAAGTACAACTTATTCAAACCTTGACTCTCCTATACGTCCAGTGTCCCGAAGCTCTAAAAAATCTATAACACAGACACCTTCCAGTTTGAATGAATACCCGAGTGAGTTGAAGGAAAAAGTTATATTACCTATTTAGGGTGAATCCAGCTCAGATATTTCTTTAGACAAAAATGTAAGGTCTCAACTATTTGTTCAAAGAGAGCTCAATGATCTAGTAAGAGCTTTAATTAGATTCCAAGTTAAAAAAATAAAAACCTTTTATTATCTAGCACCTCATTATCATAGTGTAGATATCGAGAAAAAGAATTTACCTAGTTTTTCTTGAAAAAAAGTGTACTTCTTTTTTTGCACTAATGTGGAAGAACTCATGCGTTGCATTGATATACAGTGTAACTCATCTGAATGTTGTGGGCAATCTGGATATCTGGCCAAATTGTTATACCACTTATGTGAAATGAATCAATTTCTTTAATTTTATTTAACAGTTAAAAAGAATATGCAATTCTTTCAATGTCTGAATTTAATCATTACCCTTTAAATCAAATTTTTTATTGCTGGTTTTTCTTTTTTTAATTTTTCACCAAAAAGTGGTACTTTCTTTTAAAAACGAATGGGAATAAACTTGACAACATTTGACAATCATACCCGACCACATCGACCTTATGCTCAGTCACCAGTCTCTTTACTCATTCACTCACTCATTCATATGTATGCTATGTATCTTCTCTACCGCACACTTTAGCAATTTGTCTATGGCACATTTTGTTTGGCTCTTATTTGACTCATTGTATTAAATATCGAGATAAAGAATCCTTCTAAATGCGTTGCTCTCAAGACTCTGTTAAGGAAAGTAAGAAAAGCAAGACAAGTTAAAATGTACGAGTATAGGAGAAAACACATCTGTTTATAACTACTGAGTTTTAGATTTTCTGCTTTTTTTCTACAACATTTCTATCACTTTTTTTATTTCATTTAGTGTTGCATGATGATGATGATTTCGAACCAATATACAGTATAAGAGATAGACATGATACGAGATTGAAATAGACAGACAAGAAGGATATAAAGCAGTATCATCAGATACAAATTTATTTTTTCAATTGTCTTTCTTTTACGATTTTTTTTTTCATATAGTGCTGTGTGAATTCGAATTGATTTTTGTTTTCATTTTTTTTTTCGTAATTTAATTTTTTTTTATTTCCTATTTACGTTTTATAAGATTTTTCTCCATTAAGTTGCGTATGGTGTCATTTATTTTTTCTTCATCAATATGTTTTTATTGTTGTCACTTTTTTTTTATCTTATAAGAATATTTGATTATCAATTATGGTGTTAAAGTGATTGAGAACTATTTGTTGTCAAATTATAGTGTCATCTTACATATCATACTGTTAAAGGGATTTAAATTTAAGTTGAAAGATTCCAGCAACTTAAATTAAGTATTTCAGTTAAAAAAAAATAATAAGACTTATACATTTGAACCTGAAATTCTTCGGATATCATTCTACAAGAATTAGTTTCCAATTGCTTATGATTAACGTTTTGAAGTTGTAACTTTGAGTTCTTCTGTGGGTTTAAATGTTTCGGCAAACTTTGAGTACACTGCAATGATTATTTCTTATTTCGTTAGAGAAGAGTTCTAGAGTTCTGCTAAAGAAAAATTGTTACAAAACTTGTAGAACTTAAGCTATGTACAGACGGTTGTAAGATCTCACAATATTGTTAGAAAAATGTACAGGAAATTTCTTACAATCATGTAAACTTACAATTTTTCTGTTTCCATATTGCCACATAAAACATTGTCAGAGTATTGTCAGATGGGAAGAACTAACGATATTGCCAGACATCTGGCAATCGTTTGAACGTATTCCGTTGTTATTGCCATATCATTGTCAGATGTGCGAATATTTAACATCTGACAACCACATCTCTGTCAGAAAAAAAGAATCATCTATAATTTATAAGTGTATTTTAATTTAATTAATAAAATATGTACTTGTTTCACAATTTTCAACTTCTCTCACACAAATTTTACAATAAATTTATTCTGTTAATTGAGCTGACAGTTTTTACTACATAACAAGTCTGACTACCGTGTAAACTGACAATTTTTTTCCTGCCAACGTTGTCAGAAAAAGTTATTGTCAGACAATTGTCGTGCAATAGATTGTCAGACCTTCCGGCAAATATCTTGCAACTGTGTGAACAGACAATATGGATCATTGTGGTGGAAATTTTACATTGTCTGGTAATTGACAGCAAATTGCCAGGTCTGACAATATTAATAGATCTGACAATCATGTAAATTGAGCTTCAGACTTATTGAACTCTCGTCTAAAGAGTTTTTACATTCTGAAGGCTGAGTTACAAGCCTGAAGAGTGTACAATGGTAGAAATCTATCTACACTAATAAAAGTGTTGGTTAATCCTGTAATTCTAAATAGATTGCTGAAACTACAGACAAAGATCTTTCATTAAGTGAGTTACATACGAGTGTAGGTCGTTAAGCCCATGAGTTTGTGAATGAAATACAAGTTTTTCAATTCATTTTTTTAACTCTCGCACACTCTGTCCTACATGTCTCCAACCTTTTAGGTATTTACGCCATTACACAAGGTTTTGAACTCAGACACATATAGTGTAAGAAGAAAGCTTCATATATTCGAAGCAAATATTTTCTTTGTGCTTTTTTATGAGTGTGAGACTTTGTTTGCTCCTTGAAAAATTTTGGAATACAGCAGATATGGAAGGTATAAAAATGAAGATACGTAGACAAAAATTTGGATAAATCAGTCACACGCATCACAAACCCATACATACATAACTGGCCATTACACCTATGTTGTGTGAGTTAATTTTTATCCACGAGTATCGGGACCTACAGTTTAAGGTCAACTCCGAACGACAGACTTAAAAATCTTGTTCATGGCAATCAGTTGCTCTCAGAGCCAGAAGACTGCTGAGAGCTTAGATTTGAACCCGGCGGTCATGTCTTAGTAAGCATCATAAACCCACTAAGGAAATTTGTTACCATGAAATAGAAAAAGAGAGGATATGAATTACCAGGCGACGATCCGGTTTTCACAAAATAAACTGCATTTAGCATGGTCTTAAAGTAACTTTTAACATAAATAGAGACAACTCATGGACAGCCCTTGCCCGGAATAGATACACATCACGATTAGATGATGACAAGCCAGGCGATATACATAAATATATAAATACATACTAATAACATTTTGCCATTCAAAACCTTAAATTATATTCTTAAATGCTAAACCTTTTTTATTTACAAACTCAAAAAGATATTTTAGTAGACAACCATAAATTAAAAAAAAGAAAAAAAATCATATTTTTTTTACGCATCAACCACCTAGCTTGCTACACATTTCATTTCACATAAAACTAATCGCTTTTGAAGTTATTTTAAATATTCTATGAAAACTTTTCAAATTCAAGTAGTTTTAGACTTTTTTTTTGCTTTCATTCCACCAACACCATCAAATATTCAAGGATATAAATTATGATTAGCTTGAAAGTTAAGCTTTTTCTCTCTCTGCATTTGTGTTGCAATACATACATACTCTCTGGCTCATAAAATGTGACTCCCACACAGGCAATGAGTCTCAAATTGGTCCCATTGGTATGATGTTTCAAAAATATTTCGAATTTCTCGTTAAATCTTCTTGATTGTGCATTAAGGAAATTATATGAATTTTATTTTATAAAATTGTACTGATGGTAAGAAGGAAATAAACGAGAGGTGTCGTAAGAACACCCGTTTTTTCTCTTTTTTTGTTAAATAGAAGAAAATAAGAAATTCCTGTATTATCAGGTGGTCTTTTTTAATAGAAATGTTACTTGCATTAGAATTAGAAACGTAAACTGATTTCTTATTTATGAATATTTAATTTAAATCAAGCACAGTTGCCAGACTCTGCGAACTATAATATCAATTATATATCTTCGAGTCTGTCGATCAGCACATGTTGATGAAATGCTAACAAACAGCATTGCAATAATACCCTCTTGCTTATATGTCTATTGCTTTGATAAGGAGTCTGTTTATTATTCTTTAATAGTTGTTTTTGCCCTTTTTATGTTTTTTTCGTGAACCTTTTTCGAAAACCTCAGCTGCTTTGCGCACGTTAACTCTCCAAGAGTTCAATATCAGTTTCATAATTTAAATAACAGTTTCAGTTGTTACGATTTCTTTAATTTACAGGAAAGATCACATTTGTTTCCCCCATTACATTACAAACCTATATAATATAATGTAACGACCTAGCTTCTCGCAGCACTCATATTGTGTGTGTTTATTTTTATCCATGAGTACCGGAACCTACAGTTTAATGTCGTCTCCGAACGACAGATTTGAGTAGCTTTTTCTTGGCAATCAATTACTCTCAGAGCTTTTGTCAGAAGACTGCTGAGAGGTAGTCGCCGAAAGAAATAATTTTTTCATATTTCTTTTTTTTCAAGAGCTGAGATTTGAACCAAGCGCTATCGTCTTAGTAATCCAAGACACTAACCACTAGACCACGGCGACTACTACCTCTAAATACTTATCAGAAAGTGTCATGTCTTTATTTTTTTAGCCCCCATCCGCTAATGCCCTTTAAGAAATTTATTCTACTCCAGTTGTAGGAGAAGGTGTAATAGCCGTTTAAAAGTATTATAAAAAAAACTAAAAGCGAATGAAAAAGTTTTTTGTGGAAACTGTTGGTGTTTTGTTTGATTGTTAAGTTGCATTTAAATGGATTAGAATGAGTGGTAAAATAATAAAAAAAACTATTTTATATAAAAATGAAATAGACAAGGATAATGGCAATTTTAGTTTGTGGCAGCGTAACTGATGATTACGACCGTATGAGCCCTTCGCACAGAAGCTGAATTGAGAATTGTGTGAAAATCTGTAATTTCCCATAATGAACTGGAGGTATTTTTATTTCCTACAGTTTTTTTTATTGTTTTTGCAAAAGTAATTCCTTTGTTTGTTACAGGCTATAAAAACTCTAAATGATAGTGTTGTGAAGATAAAGTTAAAGCTGATGTTAAAATTGCTGCTCAACACTTGCACTGCCAGCAAGCGAGCACAACCAACACTAATATTTGTGTTGCCAGAAACTCAAGGAAATAATTCGCATTTCGCAGTTACACACACCCACACATACATATACAATTATTTAGTGAGAGGGACACAAATGATTATCCTCAATAAAGACAACACACATACATACAAGGAAATAAAAAACATTACCAACCGTGGCAGCACCTTAGCGCCTCCAACTACCAGGTTGCAAACATAAAGACTTAATTTTTTTTTTCTTAATTTTTTTTTTTGCTAATAAAAGAAGGTATAAAACAATAGTATTTTATAAGGATTTGTGCCCCTTTCAACAACAGCAACAACAAAAGAAATACTACAACAATTTTACCATTAATAACAGCTGCAATAGCAGCTTTTCATAGTCAAGAAACTAAAGGTAGTTACCAAATCCTTAAATATATCGTTACCAGTAACCATTAACATGACTGGATGGGTGTTTGTGAAAAAGAAAAGAAAAAAAACTGCACAAAAGTTTGTTATTTTTCAGTTTTTAATGGCTTTTATAGTCTCAACTACGTCTACTACTTAATACTTAAGTAAAAAAGGTTTGCAATAAATTTTTTTTCTTTTCGGCCACCTTAATAACACACAGTCATATATCCTCTTCTTTTGGCTTTAACTAAAGCACAACTTAAGGCGTTATATAACTGACTGAAGCAAATAAACTCTGTCTTAAAAGTGTAATATAGACTAAAAAGAATTTTGGAAAAATATAAAACGAATTTTAAATACCCATACCAGACCAATTTGAGAAAGCAATACAAGTTTAAAATATAATGAGCGCGAAATAAATAAAGCAGGCTTTCAGGCATATAGCCAGCTTTGTTGCCATGTGATCAACATTCAAACCGATATTTTGTTAATACTCAAGAAAATTAAAAATAATTTGTTTATAAAAAGTTCGTAAATATATTGTTAAAAATTTTGCGAAAAATCGATGTTGTTGATAGAAAACAATTGTTAAAAAGGGTCTCGAACTACCGGTAGGAAGCAGAAAAACCTGGTTTTCTAATTATAAGATGGTTTTCTGGACATCGAAGTCGCCAACTGGATAAAAGCCATATACATACATAAGTATGCATGTCTTCCTTTCTGGTCTATTTTTTTACAAGGAGACAGGGATATTGGAATACAATTTTGTTTCTCAGCAGTCTCACGATGCACTTTCTTAAAGCGGATCCGCCAGGCCCTATATTGATCGGGATCACTGGTTTTAATTAACCACAATCTGACCAGTAGAATGCTTGGAATATTATAATACTAAATTGTATTTTAGACTTTGGTTGGATTTTTTTATTGAGACCAATACATAGTATATTATGACAACAGAACATATATTTTTGTTTTTTTCTTATATTATTAAGCGCCTTAGGAATGAGACAAATTGTTGTGAATTGATCATTCAAAGGCCAGTGTTATACCTTCACCCTTGAATGTTCAACAGCATTTTTTTTAAGACCAATACTTAGGGGTAAACCACTACTCATGCAGTGCATTGTATTAGACTGTGAAGATGGTTGATAGGTTTTTTTTTCATAGATGTTTGTATATATTGCGCCTTTTTTTTATTGTCGATGAAACAAGTTGCTCAAAATTTGTCCACTCAAGAGCCAGTGTTATACCTTCACCCTCGAATGATCAAAGAGCAATTGCCCCATCTGTCGGTGGATGTTTAATGTGAATGGTGAGCGTCTTCAGTAGATTAGCTGTTGTTTTCCCAGAAGGTGGAGCTGTACTCCTGATCATTGGTTTCTGGTGGAATGGATTAGAAATGTCAGGGGGCGATTTCTTGCAGATGGTCTTGCTAGAGGGGGGGGGAACCTCTTATTTTTCTTAAATTTAATTTTTAATTTAAATTGTAATTTTTTTTTTAGAAAGCCGCAAATTTTTATTTTTATAATTTCGTCCTTCGCTGGGATTGAACCTTGGTCGTGTGAGTTTCTATGCGAACGCTCTACTACTATGCCACGACCCCCCCATTGCCCCATCGTTGCATGTTGATTGCGGTGACTGTCTTCGCTAAGCAGGTTTTTAGTTGTTATCTGCTACTTCCCAATAGGTGTCCCTTTTTTTCTGATCATTCGTTTTCGTTTTGTTGATCTTGCTTCCGTACATATACACCACTAAAGTTTTTTTTTATAAACACTAGCATTTCTACTAAACTAACATAATAGAACAGTATATGCCGGAGTGTTTGTTTTTTTACAAACCCTTCTAACATGCTTGTATTACCTATTGTCTTGTGATAGCAATCCACAGAGTAATATAGAAATTAATAGCGTTTAATGTTGACGGGTTTATAGGTTTGTTAATAATCATTTAAAAAATATCTTGTAAAAATGTAATGGAGATAAAATTAAAACAAACGATAAATTAAAAATAGAAATTAAAAATATAGCGAAGAAAATGAGGATGAAAAAAAAAATAGAAATTAATTTAAGTTTTATTTTGCAAAATGAATTTTAATGAAAATGTTTTTAAATATTAAAAAAAAATTCTTTAGAATGAATAAAAATATTATATGTCTGAGTAAATTACATGCAAGTACAACTGTAGATTGCTTTTACGTGGGCACCTGTCCGTAGACTTAATCACACGCCGCTCATTGCCGGAGCGGTAGTTAAGTTCAATGCTTCCAACCACAGCCACTCGATGCCGGTACCCTCCAATCTCACCCATGCGCGAGGGCACGGCACTCAAAAGAGAGCCCATTGCACCGAGTTGGCAATTTAGCACCACCACTGTCTGGGTAGTGATACCCCCCTTGCTGAGGGGTTTCTACCTAGTACTACCACAACCACTACGTGTACTTCCCGAAGTATCGAAGTATGTAGCTCCCGGTACGCATGGAAATTGACCCAAACAACATGAGTGCTGCGAGAAGCTAGGCCGTAATCCTGACACAGGGTTGTAAAGGCCAGTTATGTATGTATGTATGTATGTATGCACTTGTGTGTTTGAATTACGTACACTACTAAATTGTTAAGCCGATTCTCTTGAAGTATCATACAGTATCTTTCTGTATGGCTGAAGGAAATAAACGCTCTATAAAAAAGTTCAACCGGGCGTGCCACGTCCTCTCTCTTTACTTGTTTATATCTTCAAAATAGAAAGCGTAAAAGTCTCTAAAATCTATTCAAACAGCTTCATAGTCAATACAAATCATCAGTTGAAAAATTAGGGGGCGGATTGGACAAGTAGGCATCATACTTCCCATACAAAGTAAAGATTAATGTAAAGATAGAATGTTTAAAGAAAAAGTTTCTACGTTTGCTTTAAATAACTTGATAGTACTAATATGCGAGTAAAACATCGGTTAAAAATTGGGCTGAGTGGGACAGGTGGTCATGATACCTCCCATATAAAGTTAATATCGATTTCTGTATATCATGAGAATAGTTGCTATGTGTGTTCTAGAATGTATGTGCCATGTTTCATATTTTTAATTTTTGTGAATATTAAATCAAAACAACAACTAATACATTAAACGTAAGCAATAATCAGTAAAATATTTGTAAAATTTTTTTTCCAACAATATGTATGTGTTTCATAACTTCTGAAATCTGAAATTTACACATTCTGACAAACATCAACATAAATTTTATGAGAGAAAATATTTTTTATTTGAAATTTTCTTTTTTCGTTTTATTTTTGTTCGAAATATTACCACCTCCTGTCCTAAACATACAAATGTTCGTGTGTTTGTTTGTAACGATCTAAATATAGTTTGATGGTGTTGTTTTTGTTTTTATATGATTTGTTAACTTTTATTGTTTTTATTTGCATGTAAAATTTATTATTTCACAACAGCAGCAACAACAACAACAACAATAATATAACAATAAAACAATAGAAAAATTTCGAAATTTTTCTAAATGACAAAATTCAATTCAATTTAAAATAAAACAGGCCCATGGTACTATGATTATTAGGTACTCTTTCATCGTCAGCTGATAGTTTTATTTTGGCTATCGGTTCTGTCAAAGTTGTTTGTGTTTTACTAATATTTTTTGTGTTTGTTTTGTTTTGTTTATTCATAATAAATATGTATGTTTTTTATATTTTTTTTTTCTATGAAAAAATTTTTTAGGAGTTTTTTACAATAGGTCTGTTTTCGTACTCAAACATTTTTTTAATTTATAGAAGTTTTTATTGGACCGTGTTTGTTAAAATAAATTGTCAGTAAGTAGAGAAAAAACAGAAGTTTCTGGTTTTTATTTGAAAAATTTTGAAATTTGCTAGTTAAATAAAAAATTATTTTTAGAGATAGATATGTACATATATTCTATATGAAAAACAAAACATTTATGGAAATTTGGTTATTATATGATCGATTTTCATATTGTGCTGTTGTGAATCGCTAATTTGAGAAAAGAATATCTAATCGTAAATTTCTTCGTCTGTTACATGTTACGTTTTTATTTGTAACTTTATTAAACAATTTAATAGTATGATCAAAACAATGTTCCAAAAATTATTAATGGCAGAAAAATCGCTCATTTATATTTTAACTTCATTTATTTGTTTATTTTTATTTTCACAATCAACTATTTTCATTATTGTATTATTTTTTATTTTTGGGAGTAAATTTTATCCAATTTTCTGTAAATTTTTTACCGAGTAATTTTTAGTAGATTTTACTAGAAAAGTGGCCAAACAGACCTTATGTATATATAATGTTTTTTTTTTATTTTCTTTTCTACAGCCAACTGTTGTTTGACAGAAACGACAATGAAAATGCCCTGTTGTTTTTTGTGTTGTAGATGTGCGACTACCTAATAATAATTGTACCATGAACAGGCCTGACTGCCTGCCAGCCTGTCTTTTTGCTTTAGGAATATTAATATAAAACTTACACTCATACACATGCAAAAGAAGAAAACCCAACTGATCTCATCCTTAAAGCAACAATCACATTCAAGTATTTTACATTTTACTGAAACATTTTGCCCATACATTTCGGGTTGTTATTCTGTAGTGCAATGCGAAAGAAAAATGTTACTAAATCATACGAATTGTACTCTTCGAAACCCTTAGCACCTTATTATTTTGTTTTGTTTTTTTTTACAAATCGGTTAACACCACACTCTGAAATGTGAAAACCTCTGCAAAAATCGCACCATTAACACAAATATAGCACATAAACAAAACATCAAACGCAAGTAATGCTTTTTGTACCTAAATTTTTAAATTTAGGGAAAAAAGTAAAGACAACCTGAAATTTTGTATGTATGTATGTAAAGTAAAGCAATATTTGACGAAATTTTCCACTTAAAATTCCTTATTCTCACCTGCTTCCTTACACGCTTTCAATCTTGTTTTAAAACAATGTAATCCAAATCTTCATTTTCTGTACACAATTGTGCTACAGGCGTATTTCATTTATTAAGAGTTTTGGTTAACTATGGTTTAAAATCATATTTCTACAGAATCCATCTCTATTTTATAAAGAAAAGGTACAAATGGTACAACTTTATTTGTGAAATGTTTCTGTGTGCATATTTTGACACTTTATTACTGTCAATGTGTGCCTTTTTTATTTTGTAAAGCCAGTGTTACCAATGGTAACTTACCATATTTTTAATTATTTTTGTAAAAGTAATAGAGAGTACCAAGTTAATGTCGTATGTATTCAACTTTTGTAACGTATTACAGAGCTGTACGATATAAATATATAAAATAAAAGGTTTTAATCCTCTATTGCTATCCTCAACAATATTTCCCAGAAAAAATTTCATCACTGGATATTAAGTTTATTTATTTTTGTTACACATTTGATTATACAAATATAAATACTAATGTCAAAATTCAACAAATTCTTAAAAATGTTACGATGACATTGTTTACGACAATTGTGCCAACTGGGTAATTATAATTTATTTTTCTATATGAAAGATACATATTTTGAATTGACAAATGAAATGTTTCTACATGTTTATGTATGGCTACGTTTATGTCATTTACATTTTTTTTTGTTTACTTTTTTGTATAGCTTTGTATGCTTTTGGAAAATTATTTGAATGTGTTAGAATATTTATAGATTTATGATTGCTATAGTAGGTCTCGAAAGCGACTATTATACGATACAACTTCGTCTGACAGCAAGACCGAAAGAGAGAAAGTGCCTTGCTTGTACACTTAATAGTCAAGTTTGTAAAACATCAGCATAAAAGCACATATACCAACAAACTTCAATAAACTTTTTTAAAAACGCGTTCTCTATCCAAGCCTACTTCACAGTTCGCTTACAAAAGCGCGAATGGAAAACATAATTGTTATTACTTGAGTTTGATGACTTGATGGCAAACACAAAATATCAAATATTTTATATTTATTCATCAGATCAACGTGGCAAACACTAATTTTATCACGCTGTCAGACAAAGTTGAATCGCGTAATAGGCACTTAAAATAGGAAGAGTTAAAAAGAAGAAATGTTGAAAACAACAATGAATCATTTTGATCAATGACTAATAAATTACTGACAGAATTGTTGTTGTTGTGTTTATTATTCTATTACACATACTGTCGAATTCGGTTATAAGAAAATGTAAAAAAACAGCTTTGGTATTTCTTTCAAGCGGAATTTTCCTTTAAAAGGACTTCGGATAAATGTAAACTTTTATAATTTTATTGAATTAAAAATTAAACAAATCGATATTTTTTAGATAAATTAAAATTCTATAGATACAAAGTTAACAAACAAATTACTTATATACAATTTTAGGAATAAATGCACATTGTTGAGCCAATGCTAAAATTTTTTGTCGTCGATAAATTTTTAATACTCGTATTTGCAATTAAGCGGAGCTCGTTTTATACAATTATGTGTTTTTTAACACAAATTCTGCTTCTTTTAAGAGGTTTTTCTTTAAAACAAAAGTAAATACATTTGTTTTCCAATTATGCGATTTTTCATTCGAATTCGGTGTGCTTATATCCGAATTCGACTGTACACAGTTTTGCAAATTTTATAGCATCGAACACGTTAAAGCGTTAGCGCTTGTTATGTACCACTACCTTATATATAATGAAGGTTATGCATTGACATTAATGGTTTGAAATTAAGCAATTATTTAAATTCCAAATTGTTTGGTCAGACTACGTTTACGGTCACGACAAATGGAATGATTTTGGAAAATTAGAGAATGTAAGTACGCAAGGAGACTGAGACAGATGGCATTTTCACTGACAGAGTATTCAATAATTTACTGTATTTTTGAATAAGATGGTACCAAGAATAACTGACCTGAAATATATGTATAATAGATGACGGCAGTAGTTTAAAAAAAATCGCTTTGGTGTTCAATAAAAATATATAAAACTTTTTAAAACTTTCAGATGAGGCTCTATAAGATTATTTACAAATTTGAAGATCTGAGTACTACAATATTTTGAGAAGAAGAGAAGAGCGTGTGAAGAGACTACTTATTGATATAAACTTATCAGGCCTGTCACAGAAATCCATTCCGATCGAAAGTGGAATGAATTCCGTTTTTTGCTTCTCCAGAAAAAAATATACACATTTTTGTAATTGTTTCTGAAAGAAGCTATCTCTTAAACCACAAAATTTTTTTTCAACAAAAATTAAACATTTTCAAAAAGTTTATATTCTGGCAATAGGACCATCAAAACCAAAATAAAATGAAATATTTCTATTCCTGGCATTTTTCTTTTATTATTAATTTATTTTAATCTGTATAACTTTTTTATGCAGTTTGCTACAATTTTTTTAATTTGTTTTGCTCTTATTCGCTTAAAACACATTATTTTTGTTTTGGTATACATTATGTTGCCATATTTTAAGAGAAAAATAGAAAAATCGAAACTTGCTAAATTGATCGGAATCTGAAGAAGTTAAAACAAAACCGATCGGAATTGAAAATACGAAATGAAAACCATTCCGATCGGAATCTGTGACAGGCCTGTATATTTTCAAAGTCTTAAACAATTTTCTAGCTCTGAGGAAATATAATACAAAATATATTAAAAATTCATTCATAATAAGTTGAATAAAGTTTAGGTAATGAAAGACCTTTTCAGGAAAAACCAGTTTTACTAAATAATCTTAACAATTCTTATCAACACCTTTAATAAGTTAATTACTAGGATTGTAGTTGCCGTAATCTAGTGGTTAGTGTATAGGCTTACTAAGCCAAGAGCTCTGGGTTCAAGCCCCAGCTCTGACATCTTGAAAAAGAGATATACGAAAATAAATTTCTTTTCTTCTTGCAAAAATTCTGAGAGTAACTGATTGCCATGAACGAGCCTCTCAAGTGTGTCGTTCGAAGACGTAAGTCTTGGTACTCATGGATAAGAATTAAGACACTAATGGACAATTATGTATGTATGTATGCATGTATTAGGACGATTACAGATGGCAGCCCAACCTTTTAAAGTCTTATGCCCGTATTTATAAAAAATAATATAGGTTTATTAAGGGTTTATTATACTTTTTACGAATACGGGCATTAAAATATTGGATGCGATATTTATCTATCTGCAATACGTTCTTTTTTTTAGCAATTTAATTAAAGTTCCCTTGGCATTAAACGTTAAAAAAAATTACAAGTCAGTCAGTAATTCTTAAATGACAATTGCAATTTGCATCGCACTTGTAGTGTGTGTTTAAATTAAAAGAAAATACATATTTAATTTAACTTTGCATGACATATAAATTTTTAACTAATAAATATGACAAATTGTGACACTTCGAGTGACGTGACATCTTATGATAGTCTTCAGCAAACTACTATAAAAATTGTATATAAAGTCATTATATTATAAAGTCAGAGTCTATTAAAATGAAGCCTGTAAAGAATGTTAAAATATTTTTAACGGAGTTCATAATAATTTTAGTTTTCATTAAAGCTACTCACAGCTTGAGATGTCGCACTGATGATGGTCCTTCAGATGCTGAACTAAAACGTGTAGTACGTTCATGTATGCGAAAATTTGGTGAAGCGGTTTATGTACAAAATTCCCAACAGCATCAACAACAACAACAGACCCAGCAACAACAACAGAATAGACAAAGATCGAGATTTGGAAATCGAGAATATTATGGTCACAATGACAGTGATGATATAGAAAATGACGACAATGATGACAATGATAATGATCAACAGCAATACAATTATAATAATCGATATTTTAATCGCCAACAATATGGCTATAACAACAATAACAATATGAACAGTCAGAATAACAATAATGACAGAAGCATAAATAGTGGAGGTTCATATTCGTATGATTCATATGATGAACGTCAACGTAATTATGGCAGTAGGTATGGTAGCAATAGTAACAATAACAGAACAAATTATGGCAATCAAAGAAATTATTCAAATAATCGAAATAGTGGTAACAATAATAACAACAAAAACTATAATAGATCCAGAAACAATAATAACAACAATCAAAATAATTCTTTCAATGACTCTGCTTGTATTGTTCATTGTTTTTTCGGAGAAATGCATATGGTGAGTGATATTAAATGAGATTTGATTCGATGTCCTTAGTTTCAGAAAGGAATTCTGTTGTTCTTCCCATCCTACAGCTCAATAACAACAACTATCCTGATCGTCATAAAGTCATGTATATCTTAACTAAAGATATACGAGATCGAGAATTACGTAATTTTTATACGGATACCATACAAGAGTGTTTTCAGTATTTAGAGACTCAAAGGCGACGTGATAAATGTCAATTTTCTCGTGATCTCATAAATTGTATGACCGAATATGCCAAAGGAAATTGTGATGATTGGAATGAATTCAATATGATGTTTAATTAAGATGATGTTTTTAATTTTGTTTTTTTTTTCTAAGGTGGTGGTTTTTTGTTTTTTTTGTATAGTTTTTATGGGAAAATAGTTTTTGTGTTGAAATTTAATAAACATTTAATTGTATTTAAAATATTAAAAAGCTTTTAAAATTTATTTATTTTTTTTTTTATTACAAAAAAACATTAACTACACTATGCTACAAATTTTCGCTTTTCGAAAATAGTTTTGAAATTAACTAATAAGGGTTGTAGACCTAGTTTGGTATATAACTAAACCGATTTTAAAAATTACTTACAATAACAAATTTCGAAGATATGAAGAACAATTTTTTTTTCGAGTCTCACATCCAAACGTTTCTAACTCAGCTGCTGGTTTTTAACAGATTTTCAATTTTTAAATGATGTTTGAAGGATATGCTCCTCTTATCCAAATAAAGATACTAATGTACTCTTCGTTTTTCAAATCACAATAATCTCTACAGATGTTGTCAATTAAAATTTTCACTTTCGAAATTTTTACAACGGTTTTTTTCATCTTCTAATAAATCAGCAACGTTCATAAAGCTTACATTATTTTAAATAAAATTCGTTCAGATTTCCTGGAGTCGGTTGACAATTAAGCAAGCCGTCATACGGTAACAAATTCGACAATTAAGTCTGTTTAAATTTTAGACTCAAGACCGATTTTACTATATACTAATTTAAACCTACAAAGCAGATAATTTCATAAGTGTTTCCACAAAAAACAAAGATTTGTACCACTGTGCTATCAATTTACATAAAAATGCAATTTTATGAAAATATTTATGTAAAATTAAAATAACAACTAATTTTTAGTTAAAGAAAAAACATTTTTTAAACATATACAGTCGAAAGCAAAAATGTAAACAACATCTTAGTAATTAGTGTTACTGTTTTAGCTCTTTTAGACTAAAATTTTGCTTAATATATCCGGACTTAGCAGTTATTGGTATGTATGAATTATATTTGACGAAAATAAATATTAATATTTGAAGTAGTAAATAAATTATGTTTACCAGCTACATACGCATGTACCTTATAAATAAATTGTAAATTTCTTTTGTATTCTATTTTTGTCACATGAATTTTGCATATGACCATGAAGGAACATGCTTCAAACATGAACAGTTGTGTTAATTGCTAACGCATAAACAAGTTTTACATGAGCAAAGCAGCAATTCTGAATTCCCAAAAATTTGATTATTATTGTTACTAAGAGTAAACTTTCTTTCGACTGTATGAAGTATACTTACATATATTTGAGACTGCATACATACTTTTTTAACGATGTCTATTGCGCCAATATGCATTCATGTTTTAACATGCACAAACATGATTGTTAGTAACTGTAATAATTTAATATGGGACTATATACACTTGTATATATGTATATTTAATTTTCATAAAGTAATATAAATAAGGGTAATTTTTAATAAAATCATCATTTATAGTTAAGAAATAGAACATCAAGATTCAGTTCAAATAAATTTTTAGCATATTATTGTTTCTTTTAGCTTTTTTAGCTTTAATTTATTAAAAAAACTGGTCACACTAAAAAAAATATGACCAAATAACTTCTTTTTAATTTCAGTAGTTACATCATTAATACATGTAATAACTTTGGTTTTTTGATAACCTTATTCTGAATATATCGCCTTTGGTCGTAATGTACATGCAATTTAATTAAAAACTAAATTATGTATAAATAAAAAAATTATAAAAGTTAAAAAAATTGGTTTTGCTTAATATTAGTATTTTTATGCAAATTAATTAAAGTAGTACAAACACATGCATTTACTTTTGCAACCCACTGTACATAATTAATATTCAAATGAATCGAGTATTAATATATGCATGTATTTTACATTAATAATTAATAGAAACTAATTAACCGCATCAAATATTGTTAATAACATGGAAAAATATATAAATTTTAATGATGACAAATATTAAACCGATTATTAAACAGCAAAAACGTCAAAACATGCTACACCGTTAGTCATTAGTACCAATTTTAGTGCTGGTCGCTGAAGTTGCATTTGACACAAAATGCAGCAGTATTATGAACATGTATTGGGCTCTCAGAATTTCTCTAAAGATTGTATTTTAATATTAATTTCGTAATTATAAATGATATACAAATTATATATTTTTAAATCATAAAAAGGATTGAAATATAGAACTTTTGATGATTTTTTTTTTCACGTATAAGGATGACAGACTTAGCCACTTTGTACAACGACCTGCTACTTTTATATTATAAATAAGGCTGTAAAATTACTTCGATAGACCGAAAATATCTATAAGTACACTCTTTACCTGACATGTAATGGTAGTAATAACAGTTAATTTTTCTCCGCAGTAGATTTTAGCACAGACTAGAAATCTAGGGGCCTATTCTGCAATTCCCTTAGGCTAGAGTGCTAAATTTTTGGGGTTTTAAAAGAGGCTGGGTGTTAGATTATATAAAATTAAAAATTTTTGAGATAATAAGCATAAAGCTTTTAAATTACAATACGCTTTCAAGAATTATATTTGCAGCCAAAAACTCCTAAATCAAGTTTATTAATTTTTAGCGATATACTTTTAGCTTAGGAGAGTTACAGAATAAGGCCTCAGTACTGTTTATTAGTTAGTAGATGCAGTCTATTATTGGAAGCTACTAAACTGAATATACAATTTCTGGCAATAATTAAACGGCTCTTGTCTACATCTTCTCAAGTAGGGTATTACAGGTATGACAATTATACAAAACGGCCTTTATTTGACGAGTAATACATATTCAAAATACATAATATTATTTTTTCTTTTGCTATGAATGCATATATGTATAAGTATAAATATTTGTGCATGAAATAGGGATTTTAGTTTTCAATTCATAAAATTGTAATATCGGAAAAATGAATATTTATAGAATTTTTATATATAAGTAAATATGATATTTGGCAAAATATTTTAGTTTCATATTAAAAAAACTTTACATACATAAATATAAGAATATATATAAGCGTTTAATTAAAACTAAACTTATTAATATAAATATAAGAATTTATTTTTAAATATAAAGGAAAAAGTGTAATTAAATATAAATAAAAAAGTACTATTATTACTAACTATCGATAATTATGTTTTAATTAAAACAATAACATAAACAAAATGGAGTACATTTTTTTTAAATATAATTTATCACTGACTTCAAGTGAATATTAAAAACACGCCATTATTATGAATAATATGTAGAGGAAATGAAGAAAAGAGTAGAAAGAAATTCTCTTTTATTTACCGGATATTAAAATTGAAAATCATTTGAAATGGATAATAATTTAAAATCTACAATATTGATTATGTGTTCAAATGTTCTTTATTTTTTTGTTTGAATACAAGTATGTATCTATGTTTGTATGTATTCTCCTATAATGTTCTCATTTTTCAAGCATATTTTTTACGAAAAAAATTTTCCACGATTGATTTCGTTTCATTTTTTGCTAGAAGGAGAAAGAGAAAAAACAAAAATATTTTTTTCTTCTTGGAAAAAATAAAAAGTTAAAGCAGATGAAATGAAAATGACATGCCAACCATGTTATTATCAATGAATTATGACCGTATAAAAATGACGTTTTGTTAAATCATCATTATTTTTTGTTTTTCTCTTCTCATTTTTCTCTCTTTTACTTCATTTTATTTTTGGTTTTCAAATAAATGTTACTTTTAGCCAAGTTGTTAGGCCACACCAAACACAACAGCAACAATAATATTTTAATAGAGATTTGAGTGTTAAGATAATAAAAATAAATTGTTTGTTTATTAAGTTGGTACCTTTAGGGCAAAAAGGAAAGATAAAGATAAAGAAAAAAAAACGTATTTGAAATTCTAAATATAACGCTTTGGTTACTTTTTGTAATGCTCCTTAAAACATGCTTTAAGTTATTCATAAGTTTTCTTTGAATAAAATATACTGAAACAACTTGGCATTACTGATAACAGTAAGTAGTTTAGTATCTGGTTAGTAACGGAATTACTATATGTAGGCTCGGCGTAGGTATCTATTATTTGAATATCCGATTATTTTGTTAAGTGTAATATTATAGCAAGCTACAACTATATGTAAATATAAAACCTTATATATAATTAAATATGTGAAAAAGAGACAACATGTACTTAGAATTTAAGATAATTTTGTGAACCTTGAAAATGAGAAAATAAAGAGTTAGTCGTTGTACTATTATCAATTGCTACAGATCAGAAGTGGGATTGCTCGCACTATTTTGCGAAAAAAAAAAAACAGAAATTTTTTTTAATACTAAAATTTGTAAATGTCGGCCATCGACATTAAAAAATTATTATTAAAAGATTTAAAAGCTTGGTGTCAAGAAAACGGGATCGACTCGAGTGGTACAAAAGCTGTAATTGTTTCCAGAATTTTGAAAGACACTGAAAGTACAGAGAAGTGTATAAAGGAATTGTGCGTAGGTGAAGAATTTAACCTAAATCAAAACGCAACTCCACAGAAAATGCAGAGCGATACCGTTTTGGCAAAAACAAAAATGCACAGCGATGATAACAACAACAAATCCAATGAAGCGGGCGACACAGCGAATTCTGATATTAAATTACAAAGTAAAGAAATAAAAAATGTAAAGATGAAGCATCAAAACGAGGACAATGACGATGAAGATGTAAATAAAGGGCAAGAAGAAAAATGTAAAGAAGAGGGCCAAAATAATCACATGAAACTAAGTAAAACAACCAATGTAGAGAAAAAGAAAGATGAAATAAATGTAAATGAAGAAAACAAGAAAGATGAAATAAATGTAAATGAAGAGAAAAGTGAAGATGAAATAAATATAAATATAGAGAATTCAGAAGATGAGTTTAAAAAAATGACAGACAAACAACGTAAAGAAATAGAAACATTGAACCGGCAAATAGAAATACTAAAAAAAAGGAAAGAATTGTTAGAATTACAAAACGATGTAGCTGAATGTAACCAAAGCCAAAACAAAAGTATAAATAGTGTTGCGGCAACAAGCGATGTGTCATTAGATTCATTAAAAGAATTTTTACCCGTTTTTGATGGGGATAAAAATTTTGAAGTATGGCTATCTCTATTACAAAATATACGTAATAATTACACAGTTACTGACAACGTGGTACGTGCTTTAATATGCAATAAGTTAAAGGGCAGAGCACAGGAGTGGTTTTTTACAAACCCAACGTATATGAGCGAAGCTATAGATGATTTTTTAGACGCGATGAAAAATATGTTTGGTACCAAAGAATCCAAACTAAATATTCGGCGAAAAATTCAGAACCGTGTCTGGCAAAAAGGAGAACGGTTCGATTCTTATTTTAATGAAAAACTCATTTGGGCTAATAGCCTTAATATGGACGATGAAGAGTTCATTGAATATATTGTAGAGGGAATTCCCGATATTAATCTGCGAAACACAGCAAAATTGCGATGCTTTGCAAATAAAAACGAAATTTTAAAAGCCTTTCGAAACATTGAACTAACCAGCACAGGTGGTAGACATTTTCAAGCAACGGGAACGAGTGGTGCAATTATTCATAATAATACAGCGCAAACTACAGAACAACGTATAAGAAGAGACATAAAATGTTACAATTGCAACAGTAAGGGACATATAGCAACTGAATGCCGTAAGCCGAAAAGAGAAGATGGAGCTTGCTTTGCGTGCTCTGGTTTTGGACATCAGGCCAAGGATTGCGTACTCTATAAGAAACCCGAAATTAGAAATGATTATGTAAGCTATTTAGATATAAAATTTTTTTCAAGTAATATTAAAAATGTATCAATAATTTTAGAATGTCTCATAGATTCGGGCAGCCCCATAAGTTTCATTAGACAATCCAATGTTCCACCTTCAGTTGATGTTTTTCAAGATGTTAAGAAAAGCTATGTTGGTATTAATAAAAGTGAATTAAAAATTTATGGAATTATAAAATGTTCAGTTTCTTTTGCAAATAAAAATATTATAATGAAATTAATGGTTGTTGACGATGAATCTATGGGATATCCTATTGTTTTGGGTAGAGATTTTCTACAGGGAAGTGGGGCAAAACTTGTTTTTAAGGATGCGGATAAAAATAGAATAACAGATTTAGGGACCAAATTTTCTACACGAGAACAACACAAGGAAGATTGTTTTTTTAATTCGATGAATGATATGCAAGATATAGAGATAAAAAAGACAGATAGTGACAATGTTTACAGGAAAGGAGATGACAATTGCGATTTTGAGAAAGAGGTGTTATTGATAGATATTGATGAAGACAGAGTTGAATATAATTTAGGAGATCAATTGGATTTCAAACAGAGGACAGAATTTATAAGATTATTTGAGGAGTCATATTTAAGACCTGAACGACCGAGTGAACCTTTAGTTAAGTGTGAAATGCGTTTGATAGTAGATGACAAAAAGGTATTTAACTATTCACCTAGGAGGCTGTCATATTCAGAGAAAGAAAAGTTGCAAGTAATTTTAGATGAGTATTTGGCAAAGGGTTTTATACGTCCGAGTGAATCGGAATATGCTTCACCGATAGTTTTAGTGAAGAAAAAAACAGGTGATTTAAGGATGTGCGTTGACTTTAGACAGCTCAATAAGGTAACAACAAAGACAAAATTTCCTATTCCGCTTATAGACGATTTATTAGATAAATTAGTTAACAAAAGTGTGTTTTCTAAAATGGACCTGAGAAATGGTTATTATCATGTTTACATGCATGAGGAGTCGATTAAATATACCTCATTCACAACGCCATTAGGACAATTTGAATTTCTCAGAATGCCCTTTGGACTGGCAAACGCACCTTTTACGTTTCAACGATTTATAAATAAAATATTTTGTGATATGGTACAGGACGGAAGGGTGGTGGTATACTTAGATGACATAATGGTTGCGACACAGGACGAACAGGAACACATGGTCATATTAAAAGAGGTTTTCAGACGATTAGTTGAGAATAATTTGGAACTGAGATTGGATAAGTGTAGTTTTTTTCAAAGTGAGGTCAAGTATTTAGGTTACATGATATCAAAGGATGGTATAAGAGCAAATGATGATGGAATAAGGGCTATTTTAGATTTTCCGGTACCTACGAGAGTGCAGGAAGTACAGACTTTTCTGGGAATGTGTTCGTACTTCCGTAGATTTATCAAAGACTTTTCAATTATTGCGAAGCCACTTCATGACCTCACGAAAAAAGATAGAACGTTTGCAATAGGTTCAGCAGAATTAGAGGCTTTTAGTTCATTGAAGGAGAAAATGATATCAGCCCCAATTTTGGCGCTGTACGACCCGAAGGATGAAACGGAGTTGCATTGCGATGCGAGCTCTATAGGCTTCGGAGCAATACTACTGCAAAAAAAGGGCGATGGAAAACTTCACCCTATCTTTTATTTTTCTAAAAGGACAACTGACACAGAATCACGGTATCACAGCTTTGAGCTAGAGACACTGGCAATCATATACGCTTTGAAAAGGTTTAGGGTATATTTACAAGGAATTGCTTTTAAAATTGTAACGGATTGTAATTCGTTGACATTAACACTTAATAAAAGAGAGCTTAACCCGAGAATAGCCAGATGGGCTTTAGAATTGCAGGACTATGAATATACGTTAGAACATAGGTCGGGTGAAAGAATGCAGCATGTCGATGCTCTGAGCAGATGTAATACGATATTGGCAATTCATGATAACACTTTTGAGGATAATTTGGTTATATCTCAAACTAGGGACGAAGGATTGAATAAGATAAGGGAAATGTTGAGTAAAGGAGAGCATCAGTTATATGAAATGCGAAATGGTGTGATATATAGAAAGATTAAGGACAATTTAATGTTTTGTGTGCCTGAGGCAATGGAGGGTCACGTCCTTTATAAGTACCATAATGAGATGGGCCATGTAGGCGCGGACAAAGTTACGGAAATAATCAGCAGAAGTTATTGGTTTCCTGGTATGAGAAGAAAGGTACAGGAACATATAGCGAATTGTTTAAAGTGTATAGCTTTTTCTGATAAGTCTGGAAAACAGGAAGGCTTTCTTCACGTTCCTTCGAGGGAAAGGGTCCCTTTTCAGGTAATCCACATAGACCATTACGGGCCAATTAACGACAAGAATTCCACGATGAAGCATATTCTGGTGATAGTGGATGCATATACAAAATTTGTGAGGCTGTACCCGGCCAAATCAACCAAGTCTAAGGAGGCAATAGCAGCATTAGAAAATTATTTTCGAGCATACAGTAGGCCAGGCTTTATAGTTTCGGATAGGGGAACCTGTTTTACCTCGGGAGAATTTGGACATTTTTTAAAGGATAACAACATTGTGCACGTTAAGATTGCAACAGGGTCACCACAGGCGAATGGACAAGTAGAGAGAATTAACAGGGACTTAGGACCGATGATAAGTAAGTTAAAGGATGTAGATAGGGGTGAGCCATGGTATAGGGTTTTACCACAAATTGAATATGCTATGAATAATACGATTCACAGGAGTATTGGCCAGTGCCCGAGTGTAATGTTGTTCGGAGTGTGTCAGAGGGGTAAGATAATAGATAGCTTAAAGGAGAATATATTGGACAAGGAAAAGACGTGCGACAATGATAGAATAGATGAAGTAAGAAGAAAAGCGGAAAAGGTACAGGAACGAATTCAGAATTACAATAAAACTTATGTGGACAGCAAACGACGAAACCCAAGAGTATATAGAGAAGGGGATTACGTAATGGTGAGAAATTTTGATTCAACAACAGGAGTTTCGGGTAAATTATTACCCAGGTTTAAAGGACCCTTTGAGGTACATAAGGTTCTGGATAAAGATAGATATTGCGTTAGGGATATTGAGGGCTTTCAACGGACACAGAAACCTTATGAAGGAATTTGGGCAGTTCAGAATATGAAGCCATGGTTGAAGAATGATGTAGAACGGAATTTTGATAAGAGGAAGTCGAGAGGCAATGAAAGTGTTGCACTAGGAACAGATGAGGACAGAGGAATATTACTGCGAACGGGAGTTACAACTAGAGGAATGTTAAATAGGAATAATGAGATAAGTAGGAATCTGCCTAGTATCAGGAGATCCTAGATATCAGGATGGCCGAGTTGTAGGCTCGGCGTAGGTATCTATTATTTGAATATCCGATTATTTTGTTAAGTGTAATATTATAGCAAGCTACAACTATATGTAAATATAAAACCTTATATATAATTAAATATGTGAAAAAGAGACAACATGTACTTAGAATTTAAGATAATTTTGTGAACCTTGAAAATGAGAAAATAAAGAGTTAGTCGTTGTACTATTATCAATTGCTACATATAGAAATTAAATTTAAATTTTTATATACATATGTATGTATATTCTTTTTTTTATTATTTAATGAGGTCAGCACTCAGGGGCAATGGCGTTGTGCTAGGTCTAGGAAAATATATTAAGGGAAGGAAGAAGAGGAACAAATTTCGAACCTTTTTTCTCTGTAGTCCAAAAAGATGTGCTCTATCAAAGCTGCGAATACTACGTAAGAATATGCCACTATTAGAAATTAATATTTTTATTTCTTAAGACATCTCTCACGGCAGTCTATAGAAACGCACGCTATATATGTACCAATACTTGCCAAATCGATTAACTCCACTTTAGATAATTTTATTTCTTAGTACATATTATTATTAAAATGTATAATAAACGAAACAAATTTGTTTGTTAGGAAGAAGTTTTTTTTTAAGACCAATACTCAGAGGTAAACCCCTACTCATGCATTGCATTGTATTGGAATGCTGAATACATAGATAGATAGAGAGATATGTAGATGTTGAGATTTTAAGCGCCTTTTGTCAATTGGACAAGATGCTGTCAATTTGATCACTCAAAGCCCAGTGTTATACCTTTACCCTTAAATGATCAATTGGCGGGTAAATCATTTATTTATTAAAATTAAAGCATTCATTTATTTATTAAAATTTTTTAGAATGGGGTGTCCGAATGGTCTAATACGAGAACTGAACTCTGAACTGCTTTTTTTGCCAACAACTTGCTACAGCGGTTGACATCTGGGTGCTTATTTAATTTCTTAAGTAATTTAGGGTCCAACACGTCCCTTTTTACCATACCCACTATTCTCTAAAGAATCATACACGTACCAAATTTTCTTGTCGTAGCTGAAGTATTACTTGAAATGCGAGTGGCACACTGGCTTATTTAAACTAATGGTGAAATCTGATTTTTTTTAATTTTACTGATTTGGTTACCGGTGGCGTGTTTCTCGAGCCATATATAAAGTTCTAAACATGGGACAACTTCGCTTTGTTTTAATTTTGCTTCGTAGTTAAATCTTAGATCACAACTAAATTCTATATAAGTAAAATAAACTTTGATTTCCGTAAAACAAATGTACACCAGCCGAACTGAACGTGTTTTCGACGACAGGTATGGTGGTCTCGTTAGAGTTCTTTATGACTTGTAATTAACTCACACTTTTCTGTACACATCGTACATTCGACTTAAATTTTTATTAAATATTAATGTCCGTATTCAAAAAAAAAAAAATAAATAAATGGGTTTATAGAGTGCTTATTTGACATATTTCTATAGAGTAGTTGTCAGAAAAGCAATTAATAAAACTGTTTTATTTTTTATGAATACGGGTATAAATATTTAAACAAGACAGGAGAGTCCAAACTAATGGCAGGAATTGCCGAAAAAGAAAAGGTTAATCAACTGTTTTTTTTTGTAAAAGGATATTTATGACATAAGCCCCTGAATCACAGTTTAATCTAGAAGTGAATTTTAAAAATTTAAAAATTATTTAAAGATATTAAAACTTTTGGCACTCAATCAAAGCAAAGACTCAATAAATATTATTAAAGGAAGATAAATTATTCCATCGAATTTCGTTTATTTACTAATTGAAACATTATTAAGGCACAGGAAGTTTAACAGACACTTCTTGCCAGGAATTTAATCTATTAAAAATTTCAAATAAATGCTGTTGCTCATAAAATACCAGTTTATTTTGGAAATTTAATTGTATTTTTTTTTTGAAACTCAATACAAAGCCTGATGCTGATATCAGAGATTTTTTCTAAGGATAAATATTTCAAAAAAATACATTTAATTTATCGTGTTAATCTGAAAGCAAAATTCCATGTTATTTCTTAAATAGACTTTTAATTCCTAGAATTAAAATAGAAAAAAAGTTCAATTACATTCCTTATTGTATTGCTTAGCAAAGAGAATAGTAGAAAACAAAACACACAAAACCGAAACAAACTTGCCAATTTTATTGGCTTGAGAGGCAGACTAATTCGTTTTAAAGTTAACATAAATTAACATTCCAAGTGAACACCAACTATAACTATCGATATACTCGTATTATTATCTTTAAATTGGAGCTAAATATGGGTTCTACTCCCATAGTCTCATATATAGTACTCGTAAATACATACATACCTACACAAGAGTACTGGTAACATCAGTACGAGGTATTATCATCTTCTTTTAGGAGTATTTCTTTTGTTTTGTTTCCTAAAGGAGCTGGTTGCCTTTTGTTTCTTTTGATTCCCATTTCAATGGCTACAGTTTTGCATACCAGCATAACTAATTTGATTCTATGATTTTAGAAAAGAGTAGAAAAAAAAACAAAGAAAGAAATAAATGGTAAACCTTAAAGAAACAATTGTTGCAATTCGTGTCTCACGTTTTTATTTTATTTTGAAATGCTTACAAAATAGGCAAAATAGCAAAGAAATAAACGGTTTTAGTAAATTTTTAAATCGCACTTGTTTGTGCCACCTTTCTATGGCTCTCATATACTACATAGACTGGCTGCCTGCTTGCCCGCCTGCCTAGCCATTAAGAATGGCTTCACTTGCTGTTCCACTAGCCACAAGAGAAAGAAGAAAAACACTTGAAAATACTCGGCTGGAAACAACTGAAATATTCATAAAATAAAACCAAGGCAATGAAGGAAACAACATGCACATGTTTATGTAGTTGATGGCAGCGGCTTTATGTATGAATTTGCCACAACGATTAAGCCTCAGGATAAGTTACTTCCCATTTCATTATTGTCCATATCGTTTGTGGTAAAACGCTTTTAGATCATTTGATATGATGAACATTTTATTTCAAAAACAAAACGAAAAAAGAAAAAATAAATACAAAAATAGCAGTTATAGTAGACCAAAAACCCCAAAAAACAAAATTTTCAAAAGTTTTTAAAAGTAGCATCTTAGGCTATATGGACACCAGTTACAGAAGAGTAAAACAAAAAACGTTAGAAAAACTATTACCAATTGCAACAATTATACGTTACCAATACAATTTTTCATTTATGCATTAAATTTTTCTTTTTTTTCACTTCAGTTAGCCATTACAAAACGCCACTTTTTGGGTTTTTAATGTTCGTATCACCTTTTTTTGAAGACTGGTACTCTATACTACGAATGTATTCTTATAAGGCCATAATGTTGCCATTATAACTGTTATGTGACAACGTTTGCTTCATTATAGGACCAGTATAGAAAAACTAATAAAGTTATAAAGGCTGTTTTTTTTTCTACAGATATACAGAACTTTGTAATGGAATAAAATAAAAAGTAGTTTTTTAAGTTGCCATGAAATTTGCTCTCCTGGAAAGACAATCTTCTCGCATGTGATTGCAATGGCTGGCTAGATGTAGTCTAATCTAGAGGTCCAATTTTCGATGACCTTTTCCAATATTTGTGGCTGTATATCGGCAATAACGTGGTAAATGTTGTTCTCCAATGGTCGTTTCGGGCATATCGGGCTTATCATCCCCGTCCCTCCGCTTTTTCGAGAAACTCTTTAGGATTTGTTAGAATAAAGCCTCAAAACGCAGTTATGCGGGGGAGATAGAGGGTTAATATGTTCTACAAAAATATTTGTCGTGATATTTTCTTCAAAGCTGCTGAACATACTATACACTTTAGATCTAAGGAAAATATAGTTTTATACACCGATATGCTGTAAGAGTTATCCAGAGATGGAAAATTTTAACCGCCTCTAAAATAAAATTCCGATGTGATCGGTCAAAGCGCCGGCACACGTATATATTTTTTCAGTCTTCTCTACCAGAATCAATCGTCAGAACCCCGTAATTTTTTTTCCTGTTGAACAGTGTAATTCCACCAGCCCGTAAAGCACATTAACAGATCAACCTAAATGAGGGTGTAAAGCGCTAACTATGTGTCAAAAATTCTCATGCTCATACAAAATGTATGAGCGTGGCGCCAACGCTTTGCAATTTTGCAAAGCATCCAATTTTGACAGCGGGTAAAGAAGTGAAGTTAGTTAAAAAACAACTGTTGTTGTTTTTTTTTCCTTTTACGTTTTTAAAGAAATGACATTTTAGCGACTTTCAGGCTAATTGATTTATTGTGATTTATTTTTATTATAGTTCTTTAGCTGTTTTTTTATCAAAAAAGTTAAATAAAGATTACCGTTCTCAACACAGCACTGGCGCTTTTATTTAGGTTATTCATTATACAGTATTCTACGGATAATTGCCTGGATAAAAATGTCAAAATTTTTGGGCAATTATGCATGAAAGTTATTTAAACGAATACGGTTAATTGCCTCTTTTACGTAAATAAACGAATACGCTTAATTGCCCGTATACACTGCTATCAGTTCATGTGAAAAGCAAGGTTGTATCAAAAAAGTGGTTTGAAAGTAAATTTAACGGACATTTTATGCCTATAAAAAACTTAGTATAGTTAGGCCGAGGCCACGCAATGAACGGCAAAGAGTCGAGTTTGAGCGGCAAGTGGCTTATTACTGAGCGTTATTTCTGAGCGGTTAGTGCGATTAGTTGTTAAACTGCCATATTTTTATTTTTAAAGTTTAGTAATCTATCTTGCCATAATAGCGATCGGCTTTGTACAGATGAATTTATAAGCTCCGCATTCACTTTTGCCAAGTTTCTACTTTGCCGCTCAGAAATTAACTATAAATTAGAACAAGTTCTATTCCTGAACGGCCCCGCTTAGCCACTCAGAAATACCACTAATTGCGTGGCCACTTCAGTAGTATTCCGTTTGTTTCAGCTGCTTTGCAGCTCATTGCGTAGCCTCGGCCTTAAGCTGCAGTTTTTAGAAAATAATTATTTTGGGTAATTAAATTAAGTGAAATTTTTTTTTTGGAGAAAATATATTTGAGGTAATTATGCGAATAACGCAGTTAAGCAAAAGTTAATTAATCATGGAATTTTATTAGTAAAAGGTAAGAAAATATATGAGGATTAAAAATTGAGGTAAATAAGCGTGAAAGGTATTTAAGCGTGGGGCAATTACCCGGGGAAAACTGTAGCATTAATGGCAAGCGCAAAGTTACGTTGCGTTTAATTTAGACTGGGCTGTAAACAGTTAGTTGTTCTGAATGTAACATGGTTTCAACATACATTTCAGAATTATTGTTGACATATTATATTAAAACAAAACTGAGATTCATATCTTATGACTATCAAGTGAATGTTTGCTCGATACGTCTTTCAAAGAAAATCATAATTTTTAAAATAAATTTGAGCAATTTAGAAGCGTTAAATTCATGCTTGAATACTAAACCGAATTAAATATAAATCATTTGAGAAATGACAAAGTGGTTGCCAACTTAACTTTTTGAACGATTTTGGAAATATGAATACTTTAGTTTTCCAAATATTTTTTATATAATATGTTTATAAAGGTTGTTCCGAAATCAATGCAAAGATATTTATTAGTCACAAGTTGTTTAAGTAATAACATATTGGGCAAATTGCATCCATAGCTTTTCTGGCACATGCTCATCCTTGTGTCGAAAATGATCATGACTTCTCCGCATAATTCCTGAACTTAGTTGATGCAGTCGCTCAATGCATTTTAATAGTATTCTTTATAACAGACATTAAAATTTTTTTCAATCGATGGTACACAACATTTTTAATTTAAATCGGTTTCAAATTTTTCATGCGTTGCTAAGTGGGTACATCTATAAATATTTGCACATATGGACTAAGTTTAGTCATATTTGAACCAAGTTTTCATAAAACCTGTAATAAGAAGAGTACATTAAAAAATTATATTTTAAAACACTGATATAGTATTTAAAAAATTTGCACACTTTGTAGCGTCTATAAAAGTCCACACTATGAACTAAACTCATATAAACTTTACTCTACCAATACCAACCGAAATAAAGAACTGAAAATTATTTAGATTTTTATCAAAAATAATGAGAAAAAAACCAACTCTTTTTTTTTCAAACTTTAATTTTTTCAAATTCTTTGATTAAAATTTCGCGCTTGCAGCTGCCGTTACATTTTCTTTTCCTCTGACTCCTTTAGCAGTCATATAAAAACGATCTTGACGAAATTTCACAGTTAGAAATTAAATGGAAAAAAGTTAGTTTTTTTTCAATCTATTGTAGTCTTTTATTCCCATATTTTTGTTTTGTTAGCAATTGAATATGAATGTGACCATTTCTAATGGGGGAAATAATTTTTTTTTCAATTTCTATTGTTAGAGATACTCGTACTTTCTTTCATAATGTGTTGCATGAATGCAAGTACGAGTATATCGTTATTTTTGGCAATTGTTTTTGGCTGTTGTAGTTTTTATTGTGAACTGATGGTTTTGTGCAAAATTTTTCCTTTAGGCCATACATTTTTACAATTTTCGTTACACTGTTGATCTATAAGTACATATTGCAAGTTGTTTTCTGTTACTTTTTGTTGTTGTCTGGCTGTCCTATAAATGAATGTGTGGCAATTTGAAAATTAAAAAAAAACTAGAAATTTCTGTAATCATACAGTTTATGGTAAAAAAAAGAAAATCTAAAACAATTGAGAATATTTGTATGGATTAGGAGAACACCAAAGAAAAGGAACTTAATTGGAAGTATTTTTTCAAAGACTTTAAAGGTTGTAGTAGATACTTGTTTTGAACTTTAAAATGCAATATTTAAAGCATTACGGACTTGCTTTAAATTTACATGCCTAGTAGTTACGCGTCAAATATTTGCCTAACATGACTATGTAGCTTTATAATATAATTCCATATGTATTTACTTATGCTTTGTATGAATCTTTTATAGGCTCTATTAATATAAAAACAATTCTGTTTGCTGCGGCCCGGATAATCGAGATTCAATTTTAATATTCGAGTGTACCGAGTTTGAAATCAAATTAAGAATTTGATACTTTATTTTGCTTATTTTTTTCTAAAATGAAAAAAGAAATATTTACAAAAACAAAATAAATAAAAATCTCAACATACAAATTCATTTCATTTCCGGTAATTATTCCTTGATGATAAGGGCTTTTAATTTCTTTTAAAATGTCAATGTCAGAGATAACACTTAAGAAACTCTCAAGGCTAAGCAAAAACGACTTTTTTGTACTCTTTTGAAAGGAAAATTTATTATTATTTCAAATAAACCAGAAGAAGCCGAAGGGATGTATAAAAACCTATCGTCTGCTATTTTAGTCAATGCCGTATTAGGAGAAACTATAAACTAAAGTTTTTCTTACTGAGAATTGAAAACCGGTGAGTAAAAGAAGTGGATTATGGTTTAAAATTCTTAAATGATAAAAAAGCAATAGGACTAGATGAAACCCGTTCTGGAATTTTGAAACTTATAGACCGCAATAACGTACAACTTCCAATTAAAACATCACATACCGTCGTGCGGGAGTTTAAGTGCTCTATCAGCCATGTTATATCACGAGTTAATGATGCCACTAAAATTTTCAAAATCTGCAATCCATTTTATTTATTTATCTCAGAAACTGGACGAGATATCCAAAATCCGATTGCAGACTTGAAAAATTTGGGGTCGAAAACCTAGACTGTCATCATTAATTTGAGATATATAAAAAATATGAAATGGTGGATAGAGCACATAAACTCCTGCACGACGATATGTATACGACAAAGGTCTTTATCCACAAGAAATGTAGTGAATAATTATTATTCTAATTTCAGAAAAAGAATGTAGAGTTGCTATAAAAGAATCGCAAAGAAAAGCGTTATTCTGAATTATTAATTCAGAATTGTCGAGAAACTCTAAACACTATTGAAATACAAGAGAAAGAACTTCGGTGTTTAAAAAATCTATATTGAAGGAATCAGACAGCACGAATTGATGACGTTTGTGGAAAAGAAAAAGACTAAATTGTCATTTCAAAAGGAACCAGACGGCGATGCTAACTTTCCTTTATTATTATTCAATTTATATACAAGTGTCCGTTGGCCCCAATTGAAGGTGTGCTTAATTCCCGCCTGATATCTACCTTATCGAAAGATTCCACTGACTTGACTGCACTCACTCCCGGCCATTTTTTTAAAGGTGCTCCAATGTTCGAAACATTTCTCTCATTAATAGATGGGAAAAACTGAAAGCGCTTCATTATCAATTTTTCACAAGGTGGAAAGAAGATTAAGAGGTGGTTCTAGTATTGTCTCTTAAAGTGTTAACAACCTCATAAAGAGTTTAGACATCATCCCTGTAGGGTGTAAAAATGAATACCACGCCAATAATAATAAGATAAGAAAAGGAAAACATAGGAAAACTTTACAAATTAATACATTTTAAGAGAGAGCTTCACCGGAAAACTTTTGAGCTTTGATGCAATTCGGCTATATTTAGAATAATGACTCACATGCATGTATTTTTCAACGTAAACTATGTAGGCATCTCAAGTATTTTCAATATGTAAAAGATACTATTGAAGTGTTAATACTGCATATACTTGTGCTGACGTCTTGTGTTACAAAATACTCAGTACTCGTAATTATCAATTTAAAGAGAATGTTATCAAATCAAATAATAATTGAAAATTAAAACTAAAAGGAAATTGATAGATAGAAAGATAGATAGATAGATAATAGATAACATCTTACAATAAATACAAATTAATCAAGATATCTTCATATATAAAGGCTGTAAATACAAAATTTTCTAATCATTTAAGTTTTAGCAACAACTTGTTCAAAATGAAAATAATTGTGGCGCTAACTGTAGTGGGCTTGTTGAGTGTAAGTTTTAATACTTAATACTGTTGTAAAACAAAACAATAAAAAAAGAAGACAAAAAATTATAATTTTGAAATCCCTGATTTTTTAGGTTGCCTTTGCTAGGGAAACACCTCAAGAAGTTGAGGCTGCCATTTCGAATCATGTTGAAACGAAAATTTTCAGTCTTCTCTCTACACCTGGCATTGCCCGAGCTGGTGGTGGCGTCCAATGTTACGACAAATATTTACCTCTTATCACCAAGGCCACAGAGAACTCTAAAACTGATACTGAAGCCTGCATTGAAAGAGCAGCCTCACGACGCACTGATGAATTAAATAAAGTGAAACAACAGCGGGAAACTCTTAATTTACAAGTTCAAAATGTTGAAAATACTTTGACGAGCTGTCTTAATAAGACAGATGATTTGGAATATCTTAAATGTTTGAAAGAAAATGTAAGAATTTTTGGTTTTCTTAATTAAAAACAATGGTTTTGCTTATGGTTAATTTTTATTTTTTTTCTTTGAATGCAGTCCATAAATTTGCAAACCACCATTAATGAGGTGGGCAAAACTTCAACCTCTTTGGCGGATGATTTATCAGCGTCTTATAAAAATATCGATACTACTGAGGATAATTGCATTAAGAATGTAATTGCCAAATCGAAATCTGAAAGTGATGAGTTGTTGGCTGCTTTGCAGAATTGTCTTATGAATGGTCTTGATAATGGTAGTTCGGATGGTGGTTCAGATGGTGGTTCTGATGGTGGTTCAGATGGTGGCTCTGATGGAGGTTCTGATGGTGGTTCTAATGGTGGTTCTGATGGTGGTTCTAATGGTGGTTCTGATGGAGGTTCAGATGGTGGCTCTGATAATGGTAACAATAACGAAAACAATAATGACGACACCAATTCCGGAGTTATACCCGATGGAAGAAAAAACCCTGAGGAAGATATATTTCCATAAACATTGTTCATTGAAATTTTAGTAAAACAACAAGATATAAAGAAGCCACAAATAGTATTTAAAGCTCTTTAGAAGCAGTAATTTATTATCAATAAAACAAACAGATTTTAAAGAAAAATTTTTTATTTCACTTTAAAAAGAATAAAAGTCACATTTTTAACCTAATTTTTGGATTATTTTTATAGAAATAAACATTTTTGTAAACTTTGTTTTATAAAATAAAAATTATTTTTTAATTTTCTCATAGTTAGGAGTAAAAGGCATTCTCGGTAAATGTGCACTCACACCACAATGATCTCTAAGAAAACTCATTAGATTATCAAAGCAGATCACCGCCTTAGCGTACCCTAAATCCATTTGGAGGTTCCAGTGTTCCATGCATTTGCCAACTTCCCAATCTCTAAGTAGATTGGTAATTGTAGACAGCGGTGCTGTACTGTAGTTCTTTGCAACATATTGAATGTCAGTAGTAGCTTTCTAGCCAATGCATTTGCAGCCTCATTTTCTCTTATCCTACTGTACCGAGATATCCAATATGCGCCAGTTTTTGCAACGTGTTGTAGCTACTTTTGGCAAGTTTAGATGACATAGGATTAGAGGCAAGAGTTCGTAAGGAAGCATGGCTGTTACAAAAAATGTTAATTGGCTTCCCTGCAGCCCACTGTCCAGGTTGATCACAGCATATTTAAAAGATGACCACGATCTCAGTCTGAAAAACACTCAATGACCTCTCCAAATTAGGACAATCCTACTCCCAAATTTCCACTGTAATACCGATCAGCTGTACACAACTCAACATTAAGAATGGCTAGATTATCTTTGGAACTGAATTTAATTTACCCATTGATTACAAATTTGATAGCCTACTCAAAAAAATAGATCTGGAACAAGTTGCAATGAAAACTAAGAGAACCAACCTGAACGAATTGCACGAGTTTATGAGCAAACGTTTAAAAGTAGTCAGTTACAGATATAAGACTAGATACGATCGATCGGCAAAGGCTGAGGGTTACTACGAAGAACATCTGATTTTACTATTCACCCACACCGAAACAAATAGATTGTCTCCCAAAATGCAGACTAACAACTAAATAATCAAGAGGATATATGATTTGTTCTGAAGAATACAACAGCACAATAGTCCAAAATTCAAAATAGAAATTGTACACCTGAAATGATTAGCAAGCTATTCGAGAGATGTAAACGCTTCTAATCGGAACCAACTGGATAAACACATTTGCGGAAAAATTGAGGGACAGGACGGCATATAACGTCAGAAAATTTTTGTACTAATGGGACAAGACGGTAGCTGCCGCGGCAAAATATATATTAGTTTTAGGTGTATTTTCACAAATGTCCCAGTGATGCTTTTTCTATGTGCCATAAAACAAAAAATAATGGCCAGTTTGCAAACACATGTTATAATACATCAGCAGAAGCAAGACGGAAAATACCTTCAGTTTTCAGCCAATGCCCCACAAAAGACCCAAGTGAAAATGAGTTAAGTGGGTGACAGTGCTACAGATAAATAATTACAAAATCTTATATAAGGAAATATAATCATGATTTGACTTTATAAAATTATTTCTCCGTAACAATATTTTATTCCCTCTTATTCGAAATTAATTTTTTTGTTCTGTTTTTGTATTTCCTTAAAATAAATTGCTGTTAATGACAATCCTTTTATTCTCATATTTCAACAAATTCATGCATTTATCTCTTTATACAGCAAACATTTAACAACATTTGTGATACTTCTCAGCTGCTTCTCTTTTTTCTTTGTCTAAATACTCAAATTTAGTTTCAGCATATTCCGGCATTATTCAATTGTTGCAAATGAAATACAAACAAGAGCTCAACTACAAAATTCATTGAAATATTAAAAACGCAGTCAGTCTTATGGAAATATATTAAAAAAAAGAGAAAATGTGGCAATAAAAATGTCTAGAAAACGATGTAGACATTAACGAATCTCAAAATGAGTTCTGCTTAATTTAGTGAAAAACAAAAGATTATATTAATGTTGTCATAATTGCGAGTATATTTAAAAAATATACAAAAAAACACAAAAAATACTAGAAAAGAATAATGATTGCACATAAATTAAATTTTATTAAGTTAAAAATATTATAAATATTATAGTGATTCAGCTGGTGTTGAATATATTGAGCTACTCTAAATGCAGCAGCATCATTTACATAATATTATTTGCATCAGCCAGAAGAAATTTTTAGTGATCTCGAACGTCTGTCTAATAGAAAAATGCCTCTATATCGCATTATTCTCTTAAATCTATGTTAACAAATGTCTGAGAATCGGATTTGTCATACGTCAACTGATAAAAACTGCAGGTGTTGAAATTTAACAAAAAACATGTTGATAGTGCCGTTTAAAGCAATTTTACTGCTCATAAATTAAAAACAAATAAAAGAAAGGCTCCCAACTTGAATGAAGCCAACAAAAGTGTTTCAAATGAGATCATATTTGTACTTTCAGGATAATATTACACGATATAACATTCGATTAACAGCATGGACTGACGAGGTGAGACACACCCAAGCACTAATTTGAAAAAAAAAGAAAAACACTTCAACAGCAATCGTTGTTTACTTTGGTCCATGCTAAACAAAAAGCAATTGCCACCTTTTACAATATGTAGTTGTCAAATACAAAAGAGTTCCCAATGTTCCCAACAGTAAGTCTCTTAAAACTAAACAGAAAAAAGTAAATAACCTTTAGCAGTAGATGTTCGAAAAATAAGAACAAATTAAAACAATATCAACTCAACTTTTTTAAAACGTTAGCTTTTTTCTACAATAATTCAATGCACTTGTCAATGTCAATACTACCGTTTTTTCTACAAAAAGTGCAACATTTTATCATTATGCTATATAAATATATGTTATATAATATATACTATAAAAAGAAATAATACAATATTCCATTCTATTCCACCTTCACCTTTGACAATGAAAAACGAATGATCAGGAGAAAAGCGCCACCTATTGGGAAGTAGCAGATAACAGCTAAAAATCTACTTATCGAAGGAACTCACCACACAATCAACATGCAACGATGAGTCAATTGCTGTTGATCATTCAAGGGTGAAGGTATAACACTGGCCTTTGAATGATCAATTCACAGCAATTTGTCTCATTCCTAACGCGCTTAATAATATAAGAAAAACAAAATATATGTTCTGTAGCCATAATGTACTGTCCTTTGCACAAAAATTCCAATATAATGCACAGTATTTAGTAGAGGTTTACCCCTGAGTACTGGTCTAAATAAAAAAAAAGAAAGGAGAGAATAAAATATACACAAAAGGCTAAAATTTTGGTGGAAATCGCCTTAGGTCTACAAAATGGAAATGCAGTCAAATATTTACTTACAATAGATTTTTCTGTTTCTAAGGAACCAAAAAAGAGTATTTTTTAATTTTTTTAATCATCGTTTAATCGTTATATACTGCTTTAACATAGCGAACTGTAATTTAAAACATATTAAAAATTTTATTTTTATCTCTTTTTTCACTGAATGGCGAGCAAAGTTTGCTCAAAATTCTCGCATTGAGCCCAATTCAAAGTACGGTGTTACGGTTATCTATATCACTATTATCGATCATTTTAATTCCTTATGTTCACATAACTTAGTAACATTATCCAAGAATATGTTTTAAATCACTCCTGATTGGATAT
Organism: Metopia argyrocephala; assembly: GCA_963576795.1. Lineage (NCBI taxonomy): Eukaryota > Metazoa > Arthropoda > Insecta > Diptera > Sarcophagidae > Metopia > Metopia argyrocephala. The sequence continues at coordinate 202,149,529 of OY756208.1, read as the reverse complement.
AATGTATAGATTCTGAAGAGAGTCATTTTTAACCATTGAAAATGCGTTTTTTTTTTAATCAAAGTTTACTTACGAAAACTTCTCAAAGGTTCTAGAATATTTGGAAAATATTTTTTTTTCTCCGTCAGTTGATTAAAACAAAAACAAACAACATTTCTTAATATTTAGTTTTAAGAAAAAGACATCTTTTTCATCGTGTAGGATTTGTTTGTAATGAAAATAAATGAAACATGTAAAATGTTCGCATAAAAAAAGAAATATGTAATAATTTTTCCAAAGTTGCATGTAAACCTTTTACATAGACTTGCAACATTTTCTTAAAATTGAAATAGATAAACGAATAGAGATATACAAGACAAACAAGAGACTTAAACATGCAACAAAATTTTGTAGTTATTTTGGAAGAAAGTATAACATTTTTATATAAGAAACAGTGATTGTATTATCTTGTTTTTAAAGCATAAAAGCATATCTTAGAATACAATAAATACATACAGTGGTCAACAGAAATATTCGACATATATTGTATAAAATCGTACTAAAATTTACGATTTTATAATTTAATTGTCTTTTTTTTACTTATTTTTAATTTAAAAATAACGATGTTTTAAAAGTACTAAAAATGTTATTTATTGCAAATAATTGTAACGATTACTTTCGTGCCCTTATTGTGAATTGAATTCCAATGATGGTGGATAAAATTGTTCCCATAAAATAAATGTTAAAAGGCTTTAAGGGCACTAAAAAGTTATTCTAAAACAAAAACTTAATTGTGAAACTTATCGCTGATCAGACTCACTTATCTTTGAAACGTATCGCTGATCAGACTTAATTGTTAAACTTACCGCTGATCAGACTTAATTTTGAGACTTATCGCTGATCATACCATAATTTCTAATTTACTTAAAATTTTCTTCATCTCTAACTAATTTAATTTGATTTCAAATTAAATTTAAACTAAATCAAAAATTAATTTTTTTACTTAAATCTAAAAATTTTAAACCAATAAATTTCTTTGAATCATAAAAATTAACATTATATTTATGTACATTAAAATTACATATGAAAAGAAAAACATTAATAAAAGGAATCCTGAAATTATATCAATAATCAACATTTACTTATCATTATACACGAACAACCATCTATTCAACAACACAAGCTAATAAGGTGAGCTCACACAACAAATAATCGCAAAATACCCATTTATTCATAACACTAACCCTTTTCTTTTCTCCCAAAAAAAATAACCGACAACTTAATGCATAATAATTTCTCATACTTGAGAAATTATTTATTGTAACAAAAAGGAATTGGTGTATTTATATTCCACAGAAAAATACAGTCCACTACTCAACAACATATACCAAACACCAATCTCTTTTCTGTTCATGGTCCTATCGAACCGTTAAGAAAATATAAAACCCTTTGAAAACAAATTTATTTACGGCGTTCTCAAACATAAAAAGGATAAAAAGGCATAGTTGACATCACTTTTTTTCCACCACCATAATGAGGTAAGAATTGTCTCTCATTTGAATATCTCATTAAGTATACATAGTACAAGAAAGCAGTAAAGAAATAATATAATAAACGATCGCGCCGCGCCGGTAAAAAGAAAAGAAACAAAATTTAAAAAACAGAACAAATTAAAAAAAAAACCAGACAATTTAAAGAAAAATATTAATATTTGGAAATTTCAAAAAACAAAATAAATAAAATCCACAGCAAAACATCAAAACTAATAAAAATAAATAAAAAAGAAGCGTTAAAAGTGCACATAGTTATAAACCAAATAGTTAAAACATATAAGTAACGGAATTCACAAAAAAAAACAAAAAACAACAACAAGAACCAATAGTGACAGTACAATAGTGATTGCAAACAATTTAATTTTTATTATTACGAAGAAAAATATATACATACATAGTATATACACATATATGTACATAATATACATATATTTATTTAAACATAATTTGGAAAAAAAATAAATAGAAAAACAAAAATCGTCAAATTCCGCAAGAAAACGGTAAATAATCTACAATAATTATAATAATAAATTAAGCACCGTAAACTGGAAAAGTGTTTTTTTATATATGTATATGTACAGTGCAGACAGTTATATATGTATGTATGTACATGTTAGTTATATATGCATGTACAAAATTTAAAAATAATTAACTTAATTTTTATGTGAAAACCATAAGCGGTAGATTTACTCAGTCCCGTTAAATAAAGAAAATACCTAACTCACATAAAATACATATATGTACATATGTCTGGTTTGAAAGTGTATATATTCATTATCTCACATACGAGCCACAGAGGGTTAAGGTAGAAGACAAAAAAAAAATCCGTTACAATTTGTCGATATTATAAGCATAAACTTATACATATATGTACATATGTATATATGCACATTGCAAATTTTTTTCAACAAGTGAGGATAAATAACAAAGAAAAAGAGCCAAATTTTCTAAAAAATTTTGAAAATAAAACGAAAAAGATAAACGAAAGAATAAAAAAGAGTTTTAAACATAATTATCAAGATTAAATTTTCCATCAAAGAAAATAAAATAACAAAAAGAAAATAAAACAGAAAATTTTAAGTTAAAATATTTGCGCTGTGATGAAAATTAAAACAAAATATTAAATAAATTTAATTGGAGAAAATTTGTGTTAAAAAAAATTGGAAAAGTCCGTTAAAATGATAACCGTTTTACATATACTTATATGTATATAAGAAAAAGAAATATACATATGTATATACTATATAGTGCAAGTACATAAATACATATTTGAAAGAAAAAAAAAATCGTTTTTTCTTTTCACTCAGAAAAGGTTAATATATAAAACAACAAAAAAAAAAATTTTAAGAAATTTCCGTTACAATTATTGCCAGTGGTATACATACCAGCAAAAAAAAAACATCATATTGCAAAATAAACCACGTATAAGCAAAAAGAGAAACGAAAAATTAAAAAGCAAACAGAAAACGAATAATTATTAAAAACAAGTAAGAAATTTAAAATTAAAAAATTCAAACATAAATTAAAATAAAAATATATCAATTAAAATTATATTGGATCACTCCTTTGAAAAAACAAAAAGGAAAAAGTTTTTTTTATTACGTGAAAAAAAAATTTGCAGTCTCGGCTTAAAGAAAAACCAGAAAGAATATTTGGCACATACCCAATAAATAAAAAATTTTTATATTCTCTTTAATAAGTTCTTTTCAGAGAATAATCTCTTTGCAGAAATAAATTTAATTTGCTGTAAAAAGAAAAAACTAAAAACAAACAAATTCCAAACAGAGACAGCATGAAAAGAACCTAAGAGAAAGAGAATATTCAAAACAAAAAGGAGAATAAGGAGTTAAAATAAATACAGAAAATTTTTTGTTTATTGCTTTCAACAATAAGTACAAAAAAAAAATATAGTCGTGATAAAAATTATAGCAAAAAAAAAAAAAAAATCACAAAAACATAAACATTTGATATCAACAATAATAAAAAAAATTTTTCAAATAATAACCAGTTCCATTGTTCATACATTTGACAAAATATTAACAAATTCTTAATTTTCAAATATCGAAAAGAATTTAAATACATTTTTTGCTCCACTTATACAATAATACAAAAAATAAATTTTTTCCTCAAAATAAAAATAAAATTTACCACAGTTATTGTAATTAAATTAATAAATTAATTTAGCGAGTATTTAGTATAAACAAAATATTGAAAATATCAACAATAGACAAAATATTTTCCACAAAAATATAACAAAACAATTTCAACACCATATTAGTGGATTAAAATTATAACAAATTTGATTCACATAAAATTATTCAATAATAACAATCTATACAAAAATAAGCAACAGTAAAGTGAAAAATTATAGCAAAATAAAAAATTACAACAGTTAATAAAATAAAACAAACCGCAAACCGTAAACGTTCGTTAATATATACAAAAAATTTACTAACCTACTCAAAAAAAAAATTTTCTGGCAAAATTAATAAGGTAACATAAATATTTCCATATCACATATATTTTCTTAATACATAAATATATTTATCATATACATTTATACATATAATACAATCATAAACATATTTTACATTATCGTTTAACCCACGAATATATTGCATTTGTTGAACTTGCAAATACATATATTACATACATATTGCATAATATTCGAATGAATTCTATCCATTTCTCTGCGTCCCGAAACTAATTTATAACACTTGCGTTTGAAAAACGGTGAAAATTCCTTACTAGCTCGACTCCACAACACTTCGGAATTGTGTTTACTGACAAGTAGAGTGCATTTTTGATCCTATATTTCAAGTCCTGTGCATACTATTTAATTCGTTTTATTTTCTTAACCCTTGGTGAAGCACTTAAATCTAGTAGGTTTGTTACTAACCCTATAAAAATATCTTTATCTTACCAATCGTTCTCAAGATATTTTTCAATTTCTGTTCTATTGGTATTTAGCATATACCAATTCAAAAACAAACCTACATACTTCTCATTCACTGAATTATCGAAAACTTATCACTTATCAACATGCCTAACCCTAAGGAAAACCAAAAACAGGATGAAGATTCACCCAAACAGGAGAAATTTCTATTTGATTGCGAACATTTATTGAATTTCTGCACAAACTTCGAAAGCTCAGAAATACAGGACCAAACTGACTCAATACTAGAAACCAAAATACAGGATCTAGATGGCAGGTGGATAAAATTGCAAGCCTCTTACGAAAATTTGATGATATCCCCAAAGAAAGACAATACCAGAGACTATAAGGAGAATGCAAGAATAAATTTTAACGCCTGCTCGGAGGCATATTACACGTGCAGATCGCATATATTAGATCTACTCAAGCTCTCTAGAGTATCCGAGCCTCAAAATATAGCCTTCAGATCGAACTTAACCCCCCAACAGATCCCCTTATCAAATAGAACATCATTTATAAAATTGCCCCATTGCGACATAGAGACCTTCAGCGGCAGCTACGAAGACTGGCCAGCGTTTCGTGACCTTTTCACTACTGCTTGCATTCAAAATGAAGAAATACCTCGAGCCCAAAAACTTTTCTATTTACGTCTCAAAACAAAAGGCAGCGCGGGTGCCATTGTAAAACGATATACTCTGTGTGATGAGAACTTTGATCATGCATGGAACGCGTTGAAATCCCGATTTGATAATAAGCGACTCCTAATTGATAATAAACTCAAAATGTTGTTTAACATTCCCTCAGCAGACACTGAGAGCAGCGAATCGATTCAAAGAATCCACTCAACTGTTACCGATTGCCTGACAGCCCTACGAGCTCTGGATGTCAAGGTAGATGGATGGGACCCAATCATCATTTACCTGGTCTCTACAAAACTACCTAATGAAACATTAGAACTCTGGGAACAATCGTTTAAAACTCATCGTGAATTGCCCACGTGGGCACAAATGGATGACTTTCTAATGAACCGATGCGAAGTGGTTGAAAGAATTTCATCTATAAAAACGACTAAAGAGCGCTTTAGTCTCCCCACCCCTTATAATACAAGAAAAAACTTTTCTGGTCCTCACAAGGCAAACACTCAATCTTATTCTTCACAGGAGAATCTCAGTACTACTTGCCACTTATGTGGCAATGATCATCATCTCAGATCTTGCGAAAAATTTAGAAAATATACAGTTCAGCAAAGAATAGATTTTGTTTTTCAGAATAAAATATGTAATAATTGCCTCTCCTCAGCCCATACGAAAACCAATTGTTCTAGCAAAAAACTCTGCTTTGTTTGCAAATCTGATCATCACACCCTATTGCATTTGACAAAACCCAGAGAATCAATCAGACCCCTTTCAGATAATGAAAATTTAAGAAATCCCAATGAAAAGTCGAATTATAGGAAACACGAAGGCCAAACCGAACGTAAACGAGATTTCGCAGATGAGTTACCCTCAACTTCGCGAAGCTCACAAGTACAGGCAAATTTTTCCTCTAATAACGCTTTTATCTTACTCCGCACTGCTCTAGTCCAAATAGAACACGAAGGGGAACTATTTACGGTTAGAGCACTGATAGACCCCGGTTCTCAAAGGACATTTTTATCAGAAAGGATTAGAAACCTTCTAAAATTGCCCTACAAGAAATCTCATGTTGAAATTATTGGTATAGGCGGCCAATCTCAATTAGCTGATAAAGAATGTACCTTTACAATATTCGCAAAACGGAATAACACGAGATTTAACGTAAACGCCATTATTCTGCCAAAGCTTACAAAACAGATCCCTTCAATATCTTTTGAATTGCCCAACTCTTCTGAACTCCGCAATCTTGATTTAGCTGATCCAAATTTTAATAACTCAAATCCCATAGACTTAATACTCGGTAACGACTCAGAACAATTTATTAATATTGACGGCATCAAGAAAAACATTTGTGGAAGGGCAACGGCTTATAACACTATATTCGGCTGGGTCCTAAGCGGTCCAATACAAAGTAACCCAGTTCACACTTTCACAACAACAGTTATGACTTCAGAAATTATTGCACTAAACGATACACTGAGAAAATTTTGGGAACAAGAAGAGTTTTCCACCCAACCCATTATTTCTAAAGAAGATCAATATTGTGAAGAATTTTACAAGAAAACAACAACAAGAGATGAAAGCGGTAGATATATAGTCCGCCTTCCGTTTAAGGATGAATTCCCAAATTCTAAATTTCTTGGAGCTTCCCGCATCCTTGCCTTTGTTCAGAATTCTCGGTTGAATATATCACTCGCTAAGACACCAGAATTAGAGAAAGAATATAATAAGGTACTGGAAGAATATCTCTCCCTGAATCACATGGAACCGACTTCATTTCGTGAAATAGTAGAGGATAATAAATATTTCTCATTCTATCTACCTCACCATGCGGTAATAAGACCCGAGCATAAAACTACTAAGGTTAGAGTAGTGTTTAATGCGTCCCGTAAAACAAAATCTGGTTATTCTCTTAATGACATATTACACACAGGCCCCACCTTGCAGTCTGATTTGATGACAATTCTGCTCAACTGGAGAACCTATAGGTACGTCTTCAACGGCGATATACAGAAGATGTATCGTCAAATTTGGATCCACCCAGAAGATCGCGCCTATCAGCGTATAATTTTTCTCAATAATGCTAATAGTCAACATAAGGATTATCAACTTAAGACAGTTACTTTTGGAGTTAACTGTGCCCCATTTTTAGCGATACGTACCCTTCATCAACTGGCAGAAGATTCACAAAGCAAATATCCCAAAGCCGCTGAAATATTACGCAACGAGACGTACGTGGATGACATATTGTCAGGCGGTCATACCATAGAGGAAGCAAAGGAATCACAATCTCAGCTCATAAAAACACTCGAATCAGCAGGATTTCCACTAAAAAAGATTACGGCAAACGAAAGCCAATTACTTACCGATATTCCAATTGGAGACCTGTATGATTCTGACTTATTACGGTTTCAAGAAGCTAGCGCTACCAAAACTCTAGGTATAAGATGGAATGCTCTAACTGATAAGTTCTCATATTCGTTTACTCCAATATCCCTAAATGAAAAAATTACTAAACGAATTATATTGTCCGGCATAGCTTCCATTTTCGACCCTGCAGGATGGATAACCCCCATAGTCATAAGGGCGAAAATGCTAATGCAGGAATTGTGGTTGCAGGGTCTACAGTGGGATGATATGGTTTCACAGGAAATTTCAAATAAATGGAAAAATTTGTTACATGATCTCTCTAACTTGGACAAAATAATAATCCCGAGGTGGCTACTGTACAGTCCCAAATGCTCGATACAAATTCATGGTTTTTCCGACGCATCCAAAGGTGCATACTGTGCAGCAGTATATTTGAGATGCCAAACAACGTCCCAAACAGTATATAGCAATTTGATAGCATCGAAAAGCAAAGTAGCACCCATTCAACCGATCTCTCTGCCTAGACTGGAACTCAGTGGCGCTGTACTATTGTCAAAACTAGTAACCCACTTGATAAAGTCTCTAAAATTACCCTCATGTGAAATTTATTTGTGGACAGATTCTCTTATCGTCATTGGTTGGTTGTCAAAACCACCATGGACATGGGAAACCTACGTGGCAAATCGAACGGCTCAAATTTATAATCTCTTGCCCAACGCTGACTGGAATCACGTTCGAACCCACGATAATCCCGCAGATATCGGTACCCGTGGCTGTAGACCAGAAGAACTCGCAGATAATACATTATGGTGGAACGGACCATCTTGGCTCATAAAACCAAAAACAGAATGGCCAAAGAAGCAACAACTAAAAATACCCGAAATTCATAAAAAAGTCGAATGTCTACATGCTTCTTTACAAGACGAAGACATTTTGAACAAATTCTCTAATTATCCCAGGGCCTTAAGAGTGGTAGCATATATATTCCGCTTCTTACATAATTCTCTTACGAAATATAAGATACATTATAAGTACTCTAAAAAGGATCTAACTTACAATGAAATTAAATTTGTTAAATTAAGATTAATATCCCTAACTCAAAAATCGTATTACAAGGCAGAATTTGAAGAAATCTCACATTCTCTGCCAATCTCTAATAAAAGCTCTTTAACAACGCTAAATCCATTTCTAGACCCAGATAATATCTTAAGGGTTAACGGCAGACTATCAAACTCATCTCTATCATATAATGAGCGTTACCCAATAATACTACCAGGAGGGTCAAGGTTATGCCAATTATATTTGGAAAATCTACACTTATTTCTGGCTCACGCTGAATGCAACCATATGTGCAGAATGGTACAAACCGAATTCTATATCTCTCGACTTAAAACCCGCATAAAGAAAATCATACGACAATGTAAAATATGTATAATATACAAACAAAAGCCATGTACTCAAATCATGGCTCCCTTACCCCCCGACAGATGCACTCTCACAATACCATTCCAAACGACTGGAATAGATTATGCTGGCCCCTTTGAACTCAAGAGCTCTATACTAAAAAAAACACCTATAATCAAAGGTTATGTTTGTGTATTCGTTTGCTTTAGCACAAAAGCCATTCATTTGGAGGTGTGCTCAGACTTATCAACAGCAGCATTTCGAGCAGCTTTCTCTCGATTCGTTGGCCGGCGGGGACTACCTTTCAGGTTATATTCTGATAATGGCAGAAATTTCATAGGCGCAAATAGGCAACTCAAACGCGAATTCGAAATATTCATTAAATCCACTTCAAACGATATATCCGGAAAGTACAATGTAAACGGGTTTGAATGGATATTCATTCCACCGCATGCCCCCCATATGGGTGGCCTTTGGGAAGCGGCCGTAAAAAGTTTTAAATTCCATTTGAAAAGATTAGCTGGCTCATACAGATTTACTTATGAAGAGTTTTCCACTATTCTATCCCAAATAGAAGGCATATTAAACTCCAGGCCTATCTCAGCACTATCTGAAGACCCCTTAGACATAAACGCCCTAACTCCTGGTCACTTTTTACGAGGCGCTCCTATAATGAGTTTCCCTGAAAAACACAATCAGAAAATAGGACTCATTAACCGCTGGGAAAAGCTCAAGGTAATGCATCATCAATTTGCTGTACAATGGAAAGAGGATTATTTAAAATCTTTACACAAACGGTATAAATGGAAGAATACTTGTCCCAATCTCAAACCAGGCGATCTCGTCGTGGTGATGGATGAACTATTTCCCCCTTCAGAATGGCGTCTAGGACGAATTGAAAAGACCCATCCCTGCAGTGACAACAATGTTCGTGTCGCTGACATTAAAACTGCCACGGGCATAATTACTCGCCCCATAGTTAAGCTATGTTACTTGCCATTATTAAATGATGACAGTACACCCAGTTTTGACTCTTAACCATTATCTTATTCACCCTCATTCTAAACCCATTAATTATTTTTCAACAGCTTCTTATACCACCTTTCATATTCTTTATCTAATTTCCTCATTATTTACTAATATATATTTTTTCAACTATTAGATATCAAACTAGACGATACCGTACACCACAGCACGATCCAGACGTTTATCAGTGCCAAATCTGCAGACAGTTTCACTCCATTCGGTACTGCAGGAGATTCCTAAATATGGACGTTCGAACCAGAAACAAGATTGTTGACAAATACAATTATTGCGTTAATTGTTTAGCCAGAAGCCACGACCTGCGTGCATGCCCCGGGCTTAATACTTGTAAAATTTGTGGCAATTACCACCATACATTGCTTCATCCAAGTATAAAAAGTAGACTAAACCAAAGGAAATCCAGGTCCATACAGATAACAAGACGAAAACACATCATGACAACACCAAAACGACCAGCAAGGCAACAACCCTCAACGTCATCATCAGCAATCAAAACCCGACAACGACGCAGCTCATCACCAGCCGCTAGCTCGACACCAAGAAGCGCCTCATCGGGACCTAATCCCAGAATATTATCCGAAGCTATACGATCGTTAGCTGAAGTTTTATGTGTCCATCAGAAAAAATAAACCTACGTATTTTCCCTCTTTTTATTATTCGGCGGGGGAGTGTATAAAATCGTACTAAAATTTACGATTTTATAATTTAATTGTCTTTTTTTTTACTTATTTTTAATTTAAAAATAACGATGTTTTAAAAGTACTAAAAATGTTATTTATTGCAAATAATTGTAACGATTACTTTCGTGCCCTTATTGTGAATTGAATTCCAATGATGGTGGATAAAATTGTTCCCATAAAATAAATGTTAAAAGGCTTTAAGGGCACTAAAAAGTTATTCTAAAACAAAAACTTAATTGTGAAACTTATCGCTGATCAGACTCACTTATCTTTGAAACGTATCGCTGATCAGACTTAATTGTTAAACTTACCGCTGATCAGACTTAATTTTGAGACTTATCGCTGATCATACCATAATTTCTAATTTACTTAAAATTTTCTTCATCTCTAACTAATTTAATTTGATTTCAAATTAAATTTAAACTAAATCAAAAATTAATTTTTTTACTTAAATCTAAAAATTTTAAACCAATAAATTTCTTTGAATCATAAAAATTAACATTATATTTATGTACATTAAAATTACATATGAAAAGAAAAACATTAATAAAAGGAATCCTGAAATTATATCAATAATCAACATTTACTTATCATTATACACGAACAACCATCTATTCAACAACACAAGCTAATAAGGTGAGCTCACACAACAAATAATCGCAAAATACCCATTTATTCATAACACTAACCCTTTTCTTTTCTCCCAAAAAAAATAACCGACAACTTAATGCATAATAATTTCTCATACTTGAGAAATTATTTATTGTAACAAAAAGGAATTGGTGTATTTATATTCCACAGAAAAATACAGTCCACTACTCAACAACATATACCAAACACCAAAAATTAAAATTGAATGAAATTTGAGATGGGTATAAATGGAATTTCTTTGAACATTAAAACTACAAAATAATTTGTGCTTTTCAGTTTAATTTGTCTTTGAAAAAACTCGTATTAGTTTTTCAGAGCATACCTGAATATATTATTTTGAGTTATTCATATTTTTTAAAGTTGGTTTTTAATTTTAAAAATTATAAAGAAAAGTTCTTAACTGACAATGATATCTGTTCTATACCGCTACCTTTTCAGCTAAAAGGTGACGAACAGTCACTTTAGTCCACTCAAGACTGAACCTTTAAAAAAAATGTATTAAAAAGAAAAGTCGAAAAATAAACCAATGGTGTTAAACTACACGATTGTGGTGTCCCTTAATTGGTTAATTATGTGAAATTATTCCTTTATCAAAAGTTCCTTTGAGCAAATCAAATGCAGCCTCTGCGCGTCTTGTTATATGTCATAAGTGCTTAAATTTTTTATATCTTATTAATGACTGAATCTTTTTTTGTTATTTGTTTCTCTAGCTGCTTGCTAACACCATATTCGTTTTATCTATAAACAAATACGGATACTTTTCTAAACAGAGACGTTAATGATAAGCAAACAGCAACTTAATAAGCGTATCTTAAAACAATAGAACAAAGATATATTAGAGAATGTCAACTGTCCATAAAAGGCAAAAAGAGCAAAGAAAACGAAAAATTTATATTTCGGCATTAAACATACAAAGACAATAATTATCTGATGCTTCATTCATTCATATCTTTTCGAACATTGTGTAGCTGAAAATACACGAAAATTAATGATTTATGAGAAAGATGTCTGTGATAAATGGCATTCTGTTTGAAAATCTTTCATACTGTTGGGAGAGAGAATTTATTTCAAATGAAACCCCTGAAAATATGCAGATATTCGTTTGTACACACAAACACACACAAAAGTACAAACTGTCTCAATAACAAGCAAAGTCAAGTAAATCCTTTTAAGAGACAAGTGCTAAACCCACATTTCGAAACATTATTAAACATGATACACATACAGAGATGAATAACGACAACCAAACAAACAACCAATACGGTGGTAAATAAAGAGAAAGATTTTGCGAAATGTATGCCAGTGTGATACGAGTATTGTTTAATTTTTTCTATGATTTTGATAATGAATTGTAAGCAACGCTTGGTTACTTGTCTGATTGTCTCTGGGAAATGGATAGAAATTGTTTTATACTGTAAAAGCTAAAGCTTTACAGATTTTTAACATGAAGTTTTGAATATTTTCAACGAAAACTTAATAGAAAGCTCGAAAAAGAAAGGAAAAAGAAATAAAAAATAATAATTTGGGATTTACAAGGTGTGCTATTAATATGTCTCAGTGTCATGTACTTGTATTTTTATAAATACAAATTTTTTTACTAATAAAAACGTTACAAGACTAAGTAAGACTGGCATATTGTTAACAAAAAAGGAATTCGTGAAGATTGAAAAAAAAGCAATGGACAAATTATTGTCATGCCGGAACTTAGAGAAAAGAAGAGGTGGATATGCTAGAGAAAACGCGTGATATGCATGAAAAGACTTCGACTTACTCATTAGAAACTACAGTGCACTCGCGGTAACGTGAACAAGCTTTTGTTAACATTGAACAAACTCAGAAAGCTCTATGACGTGAATCATTTTTCTCATTGCATATGACTTTGATATCACATAGTTTGCCAATGTTCTTTGTATTGGTGGTCCTACTGAAATCCCTGATATTTGGCAAAATGAAAAAAAATCTCTACCATGAAAACAAAAACACAACGATGATTGCATTGCGAAATGAGTCAATTGAAACCTTAAATCTAACAGGCATTGTAATGAGCAGGATATGCAATAGTGTATCAAAGTAACATCAGTATACTTATACTTTTAACCGATAAAGCAGTATTTCAGAAAAAAAATGACAGCGAATTTCTTTTTCAAAAGGTATTTTCTCGTGACTTCTTCTAAAGTGAACAATTCCGGTAGCATGAACTCCTTTGGTTTTAATTAGTTCACGTTACAGAGAGGGTACTGTAGGAAAGAATGAAATAAAAGAAAAAGTTATACTTGCAAGTGAAATAAAATGTAATATTTATCAAAATTGAATACGAGTTAATTAATCAAAGGAGTTCAAATTAAATATCTCCTACAAATATTTTAATTTTAAAATGTTTTTAAAAAAATTCTCGCTTAAAACAAGCTTTAGTGTTGCCTGATGCAATTAATTTTATCGGAAATATTAAATTTTAAAGCCATCTACCGACAATTTGTAACCGAATTTTTTCAAACATCTAATAATTAGAAGCGCACCAGTAGATTTTGGGGTAGTGTGCTAATTTGGCGAAAGTGTGTTAGAGTTGATTCCCACCAAAGGCTGTGATTTGAGTATATTTTCAATTCTCGTCAAAACACCATTCCTTAGACGGAAACCTTGTTTCAAACACTTCAGACTACACAATATTTCTCACAATATTTCTATATAATCTCTTTTTAACCGTTTTATTTTTTTTATTTACATTAAATCCCCTGTCTAATAGAGATTTTTCCGTAAATATTATTTTTAATATTTAACCCCTATGGCCACAAATGTCATTTAGCGTAGGGATTATTAAATTTCTTAATTAAGTATCATTATTGTTATCGCATATCTTTTAATTTATAACACAAAAAGATTTTATTTATAAAGCAAAAAAATATAGAAAAAATACCATAAATTGGCTTAAAAAAAGTTTTTTTTTTAATAATCTTTTTGTTTGGCTTTTAGGCAGATAAAATAGAAAACAAAATTTGAAAAGAATCTCTAAAAAAAAGCACAAACTTTTAAAATAATCATTAAAAATATTTCTAAAATATTCAAAGAAAGATGCAGGCAAACGAAGTTCTGCTTAAATTCTGTTTATACTCTATAACCAACCAACCAACCAAGCAACCAGTCAGCCAATATTTACTCAAGAGCTTTAGAAAACTATTCAATGCGGTTTTATGAAGACGTTGCTGCTGTTGCCTGCTTTAATGGGAATTGTTTTTTTAGTTAAGAAAACCTTAAGAAAATTGTGTTGAAAGAAAAGAAATTCTTAGTGGGAAAAGAAGAAATAATCACTGCAAGAAAGTATGAATACTTTATACGTTCATGAATAGTTATGCGATTTTCAAACAAAAATTGTTTTCTTATATTTTGGGGGGGAAAAAAATTGAGGTTAGAATTATGAAAGCAAAAACAAAACAAAAAATAAAACGGATGAACATAACCTTAATTTTAATAATTATTAGCGTAAATTCAATAGCACCAACTATAGAAAAGTTTGGAAGAATTACATATATATCAACTGCAGTGTGAAGAAAACAAAAAAAATTGGTTGTTTATACTTTAACACTTTGATTTTTTATTTGAATTTTATGAGGCAAATGATTCTCATTTACTACATAAAATGTTTAACATAAGAATCGACAATTCACTAAACTTTATTTGGGGAAAAGTCTCCTAATTAGTTGGCTAAGGGACCAACATTATAGCTGTAGAAACAAGCTTATCGTCTTAAGTAATGCGATTTAATTTGTTAAATATTTTTAAAATCAATCCTAATTAATAAACGATTATTAGGCATGGTCGATTATAAAAAGAAGCTGAATTTTAATATAATACTGACCGATTCTAAACTGAAGAACAGATTCAGATCAAACAATATAAAGGCTGATTAAGTTTTAAGGGTCGAAGTTGATTTGGAATAAAACACAAATTTTTTAGGAATTTAGGTTCAATTATGTATGAAGCAAAATATCGACCAAATGACCGCTGCGACCTTGGCGGCACACCTCCATCCGATGGTTCCAGTTTTCGACTACGCTAAGGCATAATTGAGTTTCTATGCCGTTAATGTGCTGAATTATCTCATTCTTTATATCTTGAATTGTTTCTAGCTTATCGATGTACACATTTTATTTCAAATAACTCAAAAGAAAGAAGTACACCATGATCTTGGCGGCCAATGACGATGTCGACCTCCTGAAACAACACGGCCATTAAATTTGTCGCGCAAAAGAGCTATTGCTTCGTTAGTTGTGTGGCAAGTGGCATCGTCCTATTGAAACTACATAACGTCCACATCATAAAGTTCATTAATGACGAGCGTGAGAGGTGCAATTGTTGGGATGTATATAAATCAAATTTAGAACGCTATATGTACTTATTTCTATAGCGAATATAGGTTTTCTTAATTTTAATCCCAATTTTTCAATTTCAGTTATGGTTTTAGGCATTATTTAATATATTTTAATTTTTGTTTCGTCAGAAACGCTTTATTTAAGATCAAAGTTAACGGCAATGAATATTTTTGGTAATTAAAGAAGAAATGATGTCCGTGAAGGAATAGTACACTAGCCAAACTGAACAATTGTTTTCGACTCCAGCTACGGTAGTCTCATCAGAGTTCTTTGTGTCCTGTGCATATTCAAGACCAAACATCAACTATTTAACTCACACTTTTTTGGAAATCGCATACTGAAATTATATTCTTTCACATGTATGTACATACACTTGTATGAGTTAGTCGAAGTAAAGAAAAGAAAGAATATAATTTCAGTATGCGATTTCCAAAAAAGTGTGAGTTAAATAGTTGATGTTTGGTCTTGAATATGCACAGGACACAAAGAACTCTGATGAGACTACCGTAGCTGGAGTCGAAAACAATTGTTCAGTTTGGCTAGTGTACTATTCCTTCACGGACATCATTTCTTCTTTAATTACCAAAAATATTCATTGCCGTTAACTTTGATCTTAAATAAAGCGTTTCTGACGAAACAAAAATTAAATTATAAAAATATTGATCAGAACTTTCCCGGGGCTCGAACCTAGAGCCTCAAACACCTTAAATTATTTAATATATTTTGTATATGACATTTAATTCCTAAAAATTGGTTAGAAAATCAGCGAGTTATTAAGAATTTTGTCAAATTAAAAAAATTACAAGCTTTTGACTGCCGTTTAAGTCTTAACATTGTGTATGACTATACTTATCGAAAACCACATTGAAAGCTACTCAACGGTAGGCAGGCAACTTTTATACAGACTCGGTATAAGTAAGTTAGGCTGGAAATACATATGAGCAACAACGACATCGACAACTGGTCGGCAAATGATGAAAAGAAACGAGCATCATACAGAGAAACTTTAACATTCGAGTGCCACAGTTTCACCGAAAAGAGATGTGTGAACGATACTTTCACTCTTACTTTTCGCAAAATACAGCCTTTTTTGGCTGAAGCAATAATAATATTTAACTCAATGTGACTTAAATGCCTTCTACACAAATAATTGCTTCAATAGGTGTTTACTTTCAAATTAAAAATTCTTATTGAATTTATTTTTAATAGTTGTTCTCATTTATCTTGAAAACTGCTTAAATATTTAAAACAATTTTCTTGTTTTTATACTCTGAAAAATTTTAGTTTTCCCATAAAAATAAATTTATACGATAAGTGGGTGTATAGCGGAGTGAGCCTATGCATGCTGATTTAAACTTTTCAACTTCCTGCTAAACTAATAATATTTATGCAAAAATAATTATCAGACTCTCATAGTCATAAAAGTAATAAAAACAAGTATGTGGAAAAAACTTACCCCCTTTTAATTGTTCGAAAAAAAGTTTTAAAATCTGAAATAAGAAAAAAAAAGAAAAACTATGATTTAAATGATTATTTAACACAAAAGATTTTATAAAAGTTTTATTGAATATTTTGAAAAGTTTCTAAATTGGTTATTAAAATTTAGAGAGAAAAGAAAAAAATAAATTTGTTTTAAGAGAAAGAAGAGAAAGTCTAGAGAAAAAGTCTTGAGAGAATAAAAAAAAATACCTTTTAAGAAATATTATTTGACTGAAATAAAAATGGTTCAATATACAGTGACCTATGCTCTTCATTTCTTTTAATAACCTGTTTAATAAGCAGGTAAGTATTTGAGTTACTGTATATTTTCCAGAAGAGATTTTTTTTGGAAAAACAAACTAATTTTTTGCAATCACTTCAGAAAATACATAACTTATCCAGTTTATGAATTCGTTTTTGCCTAATATTTTCAAAATTTCCTTTTAAATACCTTTAATAAATTTTGTATGTGTGTAGATATGTTTCTGTTTTATTATAGCAATAATAATACAATAACAGCCTTAACAGGAAACGGATATAGAGAAACATTGAATTCGTAACACAAATACACCCGAAAGCAATTCTTAAGTAAATGTTGTCGTTTGGAAGGAGACATTTGGAAATTTTGTTTAAATTGAAGAAAATTATGTATTGCATGTACATATATTGTACAACAAAGGCAAAGGATATCATGTACACACACACACCAAAACATTTTTTGAATACACGCATTAACAGGGTTGTGAAATTGGCGCTTTTACATTCTATTGGCCTCTGGCATCATCAATTTTATTGTGATGGCTGTTAATTATTCAGCCAGTTGCCATGTTCACACGCATAATTTTATGATAAAACTTCATTTAGTAGACAAACTAAATATTTCTAAGAAATACCAGAATGATTGAAAATACAACCGCTTTTCGTCAAAATACGTAAGAAAATCCAAAATAATGAATAAATTCTATTAGTGACTTGAGTCTACACTGATAGAAAAATGTCGCTTTTAACTGATAATGCTCAAACATCAGCGTTGTGACATCATTGTTATGAAATGTAGCATCAACGAACCAAAAAATAATCTATATATATAATATCGTTTTTTGTCCAGATGTATGTCCAATTCTCTTTCTGCAGGTTTTTAAAGCCGTCTAACGTTGCAAAAAAAGCTGACATTTTGCGTACTTAAAGCTCATTTGCTCCACATGTGCAAGACGGAGCGAGATGTTTGATTTTCCGACTGTGGTCGGTGGGTGTGGCTATTGAATTGCCCCTGGCTGGGACAGGCTTTATGACTAGTATCAATGTAAAGACAAACGTCATAGAGAAGTTGTAAAAAATACTGGGTTTTTCACTCGTACTGAATACCATTATAGGCAAAGCCGTTTATATTTCGGCACTTAAGCGCCCAAATGATATGATGTTACATTCAATTGCACTAAATAAGTCCTTGCTCGTACGTTGTAGATTTTCTAGACTTTGTCCGATAAGGATAATTTATGTATAGTCTTAGCAGATATATAACAATTAAGCGACATTTAAACTCTATTTTATTCGAAAACTAATCCTTTAAAGAATGTTTAAAAAATTATGTTTCATTATTATGTTTTCTACAGCTTGTTTTGTTCTATTACCCGCTCTTATTGAAAAACTACTACTACAAAAACACATATTAGATATTGTCTGGAAGTAATATAATGCATACTTACATATCCTTGTAATACAGACATAAACAATTTGAAAATCATAAATATTATACAAGAATATCATTCCTATGCACTCAATTCCATATCCAAACATATAAAAAAATCAAAGTTTTTGTAAACAAATACATCTGTGTGTGTTTTATTATATTCTGGCAGAATATACACATCCTAGTTGGCATAATCGTAGCAAACGCCAGTATTGTTAAGAAAGGCTCCAACAAATTACTGAATATGCCACTAGAGATTCTTGTCTGTTGTTAATAAAGATATTACATGTTAATTTGACGAAAATCTTTGTAAAATATATTTTGTGAACGATTTGCTTAATGTAAAAGCCATCAAATAAGCGACAATGTGTTACTTGTTTTTCTTATTTAAGCTTTGTTGCCGACAAGATAATCGATTGAGTTTTATAAGTTTGAACTCCGTTTATCCACAAAGTACAAGTTTAGCTATAAGGTCGTACATGTGTATTGTCTAAAGAAAAAAATCTATGAACGACAAAATCTTCTATGTTGTCATCTGTGAAGACAATCTGCACGACATAGTCTTGTATGCTTTCAAACTTTTTAGTTTACACAGTACAAGAATAGCAATAAATTTTTAGGTATTGTCAAATTTGTATGGTATGACTACTGTTAGTCTCTAAGGTACAAAACTAGCTGTAAAGTCTTTGTTATTGTCCATTGCGAAAATCTGTTAACGATAATATAATTGACAAAATCTTTGACGACAGTCTACACGACAAGGTCTTGTATGTAACTATGGTTTTCAATCAGCAGAGTAGAAGATAAGTTATGAAAGCAATGGACAAAATCTTCTATTATCATTTTTGACCGTAATCTGTGTGATAAGGTCTGTCGTTAACGGCAGCATTTATTTATATTTAAAATATCTTATACAGTTATCAACGACTACATTGCAAACAACTTCTGTATTGCCGCTACACAATTTACAATAGATATCGTTTATTGGAAAAAATTACTGAAGATTGGTTCTGAATGTTTCTTACGTGCCGTACAGAATTTTCTATTGTAGTGCACCCATTGTCAAAGATGACTTTAGGACAAGGCCAACTGGGATGTATAGCTATATTTAAGTAGCTGTGGGTTTATATATGTACTTGTGACGATTTGGGTTATTGCATGAGTTTTTCTGTGTGTGTATGATTTACTGTTTTTTCAGTAAATCTCAAACAATACAAAGTCAATAAAAATATGAAAAAAGTTGCATAATTATTATTTGTTCGTATTTGTAAGTCATTGATATTTTATTTCTTAAAAAAAAAGTTTTAAAAGACATAAATACTCCCCTTACCTACATACCGCCAATCTGGCTAAAATGCAAAATAATGCTTTATGTTTCCGCAACATATCGTCTTCAAAATTGAATTTTTTTATAAATCAATTCAAATAAGATAATAATAAAAACCACTCTATTATTAGAAAGCAGGAATAATTGTAATTATATTTCTGAAAACAACATTTCTTTTTATCAATTTAAGTAACAATTTTGATGACTTAAACAGATACACTATTACTGCCATTACCTTACAACGTCTATTTGACAGAGCTGGTACTTTTCCAAGTCTTCAGTTAATCTTCAAAGCGGAATACGAAAAAATAATAATAATTTTACATTCATTTAAATAATTTTATTAGCTTATCAATAATTTCCGTAGTATGTACTTAAAAATTGTATGTATTTTGTGTAAAAGAATTTGTAATAAATTTAGTAAAACTTTTTTAAAACAACTGTTGTGTTTGAATGGTGTGTAGCAGTTGAGATTGTTAAGTTTTTTTTTCCTTTTTTTTTGAGTTTTAGTTTCTGTTTTTATAACGCAAATTGTTTAACTTCGTATTTTAGTTGTAAATGGCTCAATTACATTTATGAAATGTAATGTTTAAGACAAAATGTAAATATTAAATATATTTGTGCATAAAACTGCCATAAATAAGAATTTTCTTTACAGAAAAAGGATATTTCATAGTAAACACCATTACATAAAGTATAAACAGTGGGGCAGAGATATGTTATGAATGTTCTAATATAGCAACGTACCCTCCCAGCAGAAAATTTTTCAGATTTAGAAGCAATAATTAAAATTGTAAGCAATAATGGAAGCATTATATTGTTTTTTATACATTAAAGCTTCCAAATATGCTTCAGGATAAGATGTTCACCCTTATCGTGTTTGGTGTAGTCATATTTCGACGACTAGCGCATTTGTAGTCGAATTTAATATTTCGTGGTATCGTGTAAAATTTTCGACTTGAAGTATTTTGTACAAAAGTCATTTTGTAACAGATTGCCCAATGATGCTCACGCCTAACTAATTGTTTACAATTTCTCCCTTACAAAATAACTTACTGGTAAGCACCATTTTCAGCTGGGCTTTAAGTAAGAGGCGGTATTTGTAGATTTGCTTCTTTTCGCTCTGCCACGGAATCTGAATCTTCAAAAAAATTTTGTGTCTTATGAATCTAAAATTCAAAAACAGTGCTATAGCAGAACGTAACAGAAAACTGTTATGCCATACAACTAATTATTAAAAATATTTTTATACCATGTAGCCCACTGTACATTCATATACATGCCATATTCAATAACACTTGCTATACTCCAAAAAATATAAAAAAAAAAAATATAAAAAAATATATAAAAATATGCAGATAAATTTGTGCTTAGGAATAGCAAATGCCATGAGCAACTTGCAACAAAATGCATTCATAACATACAAGTAAGAACGATTTTTAATATGTTTATAAGCTTGTATTTAATACACAGTACTCGTATGCGTATGAGTGAGAGAGAGTAGAAGTTTTTAACTGCTGTAACATCAGACGACAAATACACATGACGACTGCACGTTGTAATATGAGCTCATAGAAATAATAAACTTGTAAAAGAGAAAAAAGTTGGTTGAAATAAATAGAGTGCAAAAAAGAAAACATACGTATATGTATATATATGTATGTATATATTTTTTTACAGTAAAACACGATTATAATGAATTTGAAGTGAACGCAAAAGTATAGACGAAATTTTTCCAAAATTCTCTCAAGAAAACACACCATTTGCAATGGATCAAATGGTATGCTCGGATCGAGGGGTCGTGGTATAGTGTTTAGAGTGCGTGCACAGAACAAGAA
This sequence comes from Metopia argyrocephala, assembly GCA_963576795.1. NCBI lineage: Eukaryota > Metazoa > Arthropoda > Insecta > Diptera > Sarcophagidae > Metopia > Metopia argyrocephala. The sequence continues at coordinate 202,127,577 of OY756208.1, read as the reverse complement.
CGACCGAGGTTTAAAGCCCGGCGAAGGAGAAAAAATAAAAAAAAATAATTTGAGGTTTTTCAAAAATTATAATTAAAAAAATAAGAGATTCTCCCCTCCAAAAAGTACATCTTCACGAAACCGCTACCCCAGCAGAAAATTTTTCAAATTTAGAACCAATAAATAAAATTGTAATCAATAATGAAAGCATTATATTGTTTATTCATAATTTAAAGCTTCCAAAGATGCTACAAGATAAGGTATTATATATTTACTTTCTGCTTGCAATAAATTTGTGTTTCTATTGCATTTAAGCGGCTCATTTCATATAAAAATCATGCATTATTGATGCGCACGAGTAAGTGATTGTTTACAATTTCTCCCTTACAAAATAGCTTATTGGTAAGCACTAATTTCTTCTGGGACCTGACATTTCCAGTATATTCTATCAAGAAAACAGTCTTCTGGGAAGAAAACAGCTAAACTACATAAGAGATGCTCACCACTCACATTCAACATTCAGATGGGGCAATTGCTGGGGATCATTCAAAGGTGAAGGTATAACACTTCCCATTGACATAAGGCGCGTAGCATCATCACATCTATCTATCTAAATATTTAATACTTCCATACATTGCACTGCATTTAGTAGGGGTTTACTCCTGAGTATTGGTTTTAAATAAAAAAAAACCTTCCAGAGTCTCTATTATGAGTTGCGTTGGATGTTCCATTTTAACTTGTCTTCGAATATTGAAGCCAAATTTTTATCATGGGCTGACAACATTGCCGAAATTTTAGTTAAATACATACATTCATGCATAATTGGCCATTAGAAAAGTTTAAAGTCGACTCCGAACGACAGATTTGAGAAGCTTTTTTATGGCAATCAATTACTTCCAAAACTTTTGCCAGAAGACTGCTAAGAGGTAGTCGCCGAAAGAAATAATTTTTTCTTATTTCTGTTTTTTTCAAGATGTCAGAGCAGAGAAATGAACCCGGCGCTATCGAATTAGTAAGCCAACACACTAACCACTAGACCACCGCGACTACGCCAAAATTTTAGTTGCGCGTGTTTAATTCTAATTCAAATTTTCTTTCAACGCTGCTGAAAAGATTAGCTAGTTTTAAATAGTTTGTTATAAACGTGTTTTGCTGTATATAAGTACATATGCATATAAACATACATACGTATATGTATATGCGTAGACAGTTACAAATACACTGAAATATATTACAAGTACTTAAAATGAATGAAATGCTTATGATGTTGTTGATAGTAAAACTCCACCCAATTACGTTCAGAAAAGGGAGGTTCTTAAATGTCGCTGTTTAAAACAAATTTTTCTTTGGACTTGAGCCTACAAAGCTATAAGCCGGAGTCTATTTCTACTTAATTTTCTCTTATAGTAAATTTTTGTGATATTGTAATATTTCTTCATACTTCATTATGAACCACCCTAATCCAGCTATATGTTATTTGTATGATATATTAGACTTATACTCGTACAGCAAAGAATCTTAAGTTTGCTTATGAGAATTGTAAAAAAAGCAATACATTGTAGTTCTTTTTTGTATATTTTTAATATAATTTTAAGATTTTAAAAATGCAATTTGAAAGCATTTCGTATACTTAAGTTGGAAGAAAAAAAAAAACTTATTTAGTTTAATTTTTTTTTTCAAAAAAAATATTTTTGATCATAATAAATATCAACATAAATAAACGTCATGTGCTATAATTTCCCATATGCTGAAAATATTAAAAACTAAACACAGAAAAAACAAAGTGATTTTAACTATTAAAACAATACATTCAACTAATATTTGTTTTAAATTTCTCCGATGATCAAAAATTATTGAAACAATTAAAAAGTTGATTAAATTTTTCTCTTGTTTTAAAAGATTAAAAGAATTGTTATTTTGATTAAAGAATTTATTGATTCAATTACAAATATAATTTAAAATAATTTCATTTTTTCTTTAATTTTTATAATAGTGGATTTGTGTTTTGTGAAATTATATTTTTTAATACATCATTATTATATTATATGCCCTAAATTATAGCCGGAAATTTAATTTGCAGTAAATATGTTCTGAAGCAAGAAATTATATACAAATTTTTAAATGCTCTAGAGTCTCATCGAGGAAAGAACGAAATGTATAATGGCTTCGTAGTGTAGTTTAAAATGCTACACCAAAAGGGTCTTAAACTTGTATGAACTAAGATCTTTGGACAAAGTTTTCCACGTTGTAACGAAAAACGAATCTATAAATTTTTATATTCTTGTATACTTTCTTGTATGTTCTAATAAAAAATAAAAAAATATGAATGACATACTCATAAATAACCTCTTGTCATTTGTTATTCTGTGTATTGTAAATATAGAAGAGGAGAACGTTCTTAATGTTCTCGGCATGAGTAATAATTATGATGTTCCCTTGAATGAAAATAAAAAACAAATTATAAAGGGAATTCGTTGTTCAATCGCATGGTTCTTTTATGGAATAATCTTTCTGCGAAAGCTATTTTTGCCAATTACGAAATTAAAATAATAACTCTCAACTCATTCGTAGACCAGCACAAAGCATGATCAAAGTGCTGGTAATGAAAAAATTATTAAATAAAATAAAACAAAGAAATATATTTTAAATATCAATTAAACGGAATTTATTGGATAGAAAATTTTATAACAAAGCTAGCGCATACAAGACGCTATCTACAAATTTTTTTCAGCATGTGTTTTACGAATAGGTCTTCGAAAATTGTTTTCAAGTTTTTAATCGACGCAGACAAGTGGTTTTACATGACCCAAAAAAAAAGAAAATCCAATGGAGTTAAATCACACGATCTTTACAGCAGGGGCCCTAGTCTGTAATCCTCTTAAGCTAAAATGCTAAAACTAAAAAGTTTAAGAAGTAATACGTATGAAGCTATTAAGTTACAATAAGCGTTCAAGAAATGTATTCGTAGCCAAAAAGTCCTAAATTAAGTATAAACATTTTTTGAGATACAGTTTTAGTTAAGGAGAGTTACAGAATAAGGCCTCAGACTTATGAAATTATGCTTATTAACATACCCATCTAACCAAAAATGGATTTCCTGACAAAACAAAATATTAAATGGAAATCCAATATCAATTTGTGTTTGAGTCAATTCGCCGAATTGGCGACGTTTATGATGGTCTAATGACTTTAGTTTGTGCTTTTAAGCCAAGATCATTCTCTAAAATCATTCATAATGTGGAGGGACGGAATGACAATTGTTAAAAACATTGACGAATTGACTAATACGTTTCTTCTTCAATGATTCTCTGTACATCGCCTACAACTTCTTCAGTACGCACTATCAGAATGGCGACAATGTACGCTATAGAATACAATAAAGGCTGAGTTAATGAAAACGTATTATGTACGTCAGCATCAGCTGTGTAAATCTGTTATATAAACAAAGTGCGATGCTGCTAACTGAAAACGTATCGTAGTCAATGTCACGTAGCAACTCTATAGAATTTAGATTTGCACATTGGAAATGTTAACGGTTGTCACATAAAGCAGTTGCTCCCAACTCAAAGTTGTGAACCTCTATAAAAACCACCCTTTAAAGAGAGTCTTAATCAATAAAATATATATACATTTTAAAAATCTCTATGTAACTGACCACATCATACTGTTTTTCGGTTTATTGGGTAAAAACTTTTAATTCAAATTTCACATGATTTTCAATTTTATACGAGTAAACTCATATGTGTTCACATTAAGTCGAATTTATATGACAATTTAATATGATGATTATTGCAATTTTATGCAAAAATATATAATATTTTAAAAATAATTTTCATGCCCATTTTAACTGGGTTTTCAAAGGAAAAGTAAAAAGGAAAAAACGAAATGCAGAAAAATGTAATGAAAAAAAGGAATAAATTTTTTTCTGGTATTTCATAAGTTGGAAAAATTTATATATAAAATGCTAGAATGTTTGCTCCTTTTTCATTTACAGGTTCAGAATTCTACTTTTTTTATGTTTTAATAGTGTAAATATGCAGGTTGAAGTAAAACAAGAAAAATAAAATAAAAGAGTTGGTGTTATTAATAGCTTTTTTTATATTCGTTTCTTTTCTCCAATAATTTGTAATTTTTTTTTCTTATTTGCTATAAAAAAAAACAAAAATAAAATTCTTAAAAAGGACTAAAAATTTATTAAATGGCATTTATGCAAATATTTATGCAAAAACATGGCAATATTAAGTCATGAGAGCCGTTTGAATGAATGCATGAAACTATAGATGGCTGGCATATAATGGTTGCACATACAATCTATGATTTCTCTATTTTTTTATATTTTTAATATACGAGTACGTATATATGTACATACATATGTACTGTATAATGTTTTATGAGAAATAGAATTTGTTAAAGCATGCAATGTTTAAAAAAAACTGTCCCAGACAATTAAACCACTTGTAGTAACTAAAGCGTTGCATTAACTTAAGCCCAACATGGACGCTAAAGTGACATCCTAAATACGAACGTATGTAATATGAATTTAAATTATTAGCAAAATACTGTTAAACTAATAAACGACAATTGAACAAAACGCCAATTTTGACGTGAAAGTAGCTAAAATGACACTACTGTTAAACGAGAACAAAAGCCATCCTGCCAAACTGCAGTCAAAATCATTCTTTAAAACGCTAGCAAAATCGAGTCGAATTTTTTTCAATTACAAAGTGTTGACGGCGCGCCATTTGGTTTTCTTCATTACAATTTGCATTGACATGCTAATTTTTGCAGAAAGACAGAGTTGAATACTCAAATTTAAGTTTGTTCTGTTAGACGTAATGGCGGCATAGTGATATTCTCAAGGCTGAATACTATCCTCCTTCTTATAGACCTTTGTAGTTGATGGACTGTATAGAATGTAGAAAGCTGATAATCTTATTGTAAATGGTCCGTAGAGAATTTGAGAGCATATTGTGCAATGCCATGAGGAATGCTCTGTCTTTATATGGGACAAGTTGCTGGCAGTTGATCACTCAAAGGCCAGTGTTATACCTTCACCCTTGAAAATGAGCAACAGTAAGTGGCCTGCTGATGTTAATTTTTGACTGTTGTGAATTGGTGAGGGATCTTAGCTAGGTTGTTGCTGATAGGTTTTGATCCCTGCTTTCCAGTTCTTCCTGTTTACCCAGTAGGTGGCGTTTTCTCCTGATAATTCATTTGATAGGTCAAAGGTGGTTAGAGAGCAATGTCAGGGGGCGGCTTTCTTTGGGATTGACCCTCGGAGGTGGGGGAACCTTTTATATATTTTTATTTAATTTTAAAACTTGAAAATGCCGCACAAAAGTATTTTTTTCATATTCTCCAGGGCTGGGGATCGAACCTAGGCTGATTGATTTTGTAGGCGAGCGCTCAAACTACTACACTACGCCACCCCCAAGTTATTAAGACGTCTAAAAACATCATTTATGTACGTCAACATAATAACTGTGTTAGAGAAATAAAATTAAAATCTTAACAATAATCTGCTCTCCATTTTATTTCGTTGGCACAAAAAGCGAATGCTAATTCTAATTATAATAACTTACACTTTGATCGCTTTTAAGGGGTTAATATGAAATATACCAGAATATCTATGTATGGTATGTGTTTCATGTTTGATGGACATACATATACATGTATATCTAGTTTTTCTTCTTAAACACACACTGTCAAGTTGTTTATATTAATGCAACATTTAAAGAGAGAGATAGACAGAGAGAAAAACAGTACTTGTGGATATTGGCTGGAGTTTGTAATCAATAAATTTATTAAAATTTGTCTTATACTTCAACTGATAGGCACAGATGATGCACTTTATTACTGAGATTATTTGTTCTTTCTTAATTAAAAATGGTTATTGAAAAATTTCTTTTAGTAGCAACAATATTAAAAAACAAAATTTTTATATTCTAAACTGTTGTGACAGCAGTATAACGATATCGGTGTTTAATATCAAAAAAAAAAAAAAAAACAACACACTTTAATAATTGCATAAACATTTTTCTTTTTAAAATTTCATATCCATTTAATGGTTTAAAAACTTGAAGAATTTTTCAATTAAAAATATGAACAGCATTTCTTAAATAGAAAAATAAAAAAAAAACTCTATTTAACACCGATATAAACTGACAAGACTTCTAAGACAATCTGTCTGTAGTTTTATCTCACTGTCACTGCTTCTGACTGTGCAGTTATGATTTTGTCAACATTTCCATGTACGACAGTCATTTACTTTTCATTTGTGATTTATTACTTGAAACCAGTCATAAAGTAAGTTATTCGTACCATTCAATTTAATTAATATTCGCTTAAAAAAATAAAATTTATATTTTCAGTTACTGGCGCCAAACGTTGTATTAAAATTTTCGAATTTGAAGTGAATGTTGGAAAATATGAATTTTGGCAATAAATGACTATTGAAATAAGTTTGTTTTATACGAGGGCTGGTCTCTATGCATTCGTTTTTTTTATTTTCTCGTCTCTTAACTGAAAGGAAACAATGTTTCATCAAAAATCATAACTGTTAGTTGATTTCTGTCAAAATTTGAACAAAGTGCTGACTATCGCCATAAGTAAATTTTATATTTATAAATTGGAAAAATTTGTGAACTTCGTAGAATTTTTGTTGAACAAACCTTAGCCCAAACCAAGACTAAGCTTGAGCAATACTACGGAAACTCGGCACCATCAATTTCAATGGTAAATAAGTAGTTTAATGTTTTTAGTTGTGGCAGTAAAAACACAGTGGATGGCCTTTACAAAACAAACAATTAAAAAGTACACGACATGGTTTTTACATACTTATATACATACATAACTAGCCTTTACAACCCTGTGTTAGGATTGCGGCCTAGCTTCTGGCAGAACTCTTGTTGTGTGTGTAAATTTTTATCCATGAGTACCGGGACCTACAGTTTAATGTCGACTCCGAACGATAGATTTGAGAAGCTTTTTCATGGCAATTTATTACTCCCAGAGCTTTTGCCAAAAGACTGCTGAGAGGTAGTCGCCGAAAGAAATATTTTTTTTTCATATTTTTTTTTTAAGATGTCGGAGCTGGATGTCGAACCCAGGGCTCATGTCTTAGTAAGCCAACACAATAACCACTAGACCACGGCGACTACATAGTTTTTACCAATTATGAATTGTAATTGTGGCAGATTGGGAAAGCCATAGGCAACTCACAGGCCTTAGTGATTTTAATTTTGAATGTTTAACCTCCCGAGCGACCACAAACGTAATCTCCGAAGTGTTTGGCGTTATTTACCTGCAAGACGGACGATTTGTAGTACAGTTTCTTAACTGTGGATGAAACCCGTATCCACCTCAACATACTAGAGACTAAATAACAGTCAAAGCAAAGGGTTTCTCTACGTGATTCGGCGCCAAAGAAGGTCAAGAAGATTATGTCAGCCAACAAAGCTATAAGACTTGTTTTTTTGAAAGGCGCGCGGTATTGTTGACTGTGACTGGATTCAATAGGGTAAAACAATTAATAACAAATGCAATTCGATATAATTAGGGCTATACGAAATAAAATTGTCATTTGTGGTCAAGAAAACATTCATTAGTGTAGTGTAGTTTCCATGGCAAAAACCTAAAAATAGTGCTACGAATTTTTCTTTTATTCGCCCTATTAACCATAGAGAGGCACTCAAGACGTCCATCTGCAAGAAAAAACCGCTCTCTGACATATCCAGTTTAAACCACCAGAAACGAATGATCAGGAGTACAGTGCTACCTTCTGGGCAGATTACAGCTAACCTAATTGAAGAGAAGACGGTCACCACTCACTACTAGCAACTTGTCTCATTGATATATGGCGATCAATAAAATTACAAAAGTAAAAAAATCTATGTATCTCTCTTCTATCTTTAATATTCCCCCGAGTAGGGGCTTACTCCTCAGTATTGGTCTTCAAAAAGTTTCTAAACCTGAAGCAATGGCTGTATGCCAAGGTATTTGACACCCACGACAATATCATCTCTCAAATACGTATTTTTAAGGCCTAACAAAACTTATTTTCGAAAGGAAGAAGGACTATTAGAAAAAGATATTGGAACAAATATTAAAATTTTATTGACCCCCACCCTCGTATTTATTTTATTTTGTTTTAACCATAAAAATTAGCTGTTGCGTTTAAAACATGTGTGTGGGCATTTAAAACTTAAAATTGAAATGATTGTTGCACATTTTGTAAATACTGTGCTGAGTGTTTGGGACTCATTGCAAGCAACAAGTAACCTGTAATCCAAGTCGGCAATATAAAAACCCACTAATATTTAAGTTTTAAGTTTGGCTTAAAGTTTTTTAAGCCTTTAAGTTATATTGGTTGTTTGATTTTTAATTATATTTGTGACGAAGACGTGGTTCACGTCTTTGATGGTATGAAAAATTGTTTTTAATTTTTATGCTGCCGCTTTTTTTATGCTGCTGTTGTAGCAGATGATTTTTGTTTGTTGGCGTTTTATAATATTTTTTAACCACTAGCACATAAATAATTGAAGTAATTATTGAATCAAACCAAATGTTTTATACAGAAACTGTATAAAGTTTGCAGGCAAACAACACAGGTATGTATGTACGTGTATGGAGGAATTATAAAATAAATTTTAAAAAGCGCCTTCTTAAGGGCCTTCTTTGGTTAAAAATTTTTTAAACGTGTATTGCTTAACACCTTAAAATATTTCCTGTCATTCTTACTAATTAAGTTAAATTAAGACAATAAGTTACATACATACATACATACATACATACATACATACATACATACATACATACATAACTGGCCTTTACAACCCTGTGTCAGGATTACGGCCTAGCTTCTCGCAGCACTCATATTGTGTGTGTCAATTTTTATCGATGAGTACCGGGACCTACAGTTTAATGTCGACTCCGAACGACAGACTTGAGAAGCTTGTTCATGGCAATTAGTTACTCTCAGAGCTTTTGCCAGAAGACTGCTGAGAGGTAGTCGCCGAAAGAAATATTTTTCATATTTCTTTTTTTTGAAGATGTCAGAGCTTGGAGTCGAACCCAGGGCCCATGTCTTAGTAAGCCAACACACTAACCACTAGACCACGGCGACTGCGACAATATGTTGAGTGTTCGAAAATTCAGTACAATTTCGGCAATTTTTTTCATCCCAAATTCTTTTAAATTTTGAAGTGATTTTTAGATAAAAATATTTCCTCGTGTTCTCTCGTCACACATTCCCATGAGTGTGTAATTAATACAAATACTTTAGAGTCCTGATATCCATTTTTTCCTTTTTTTGAAATTACTTAATTAATAATTTAATGTTTTTAACTATTTTATTCAAAGGAATAATTTTTGTTAGCATTGTGAAATACTGAGTAAAACCCTTATGACCAGGCATAACATTTCGAACAAGCAATGACGAGTGCGCAATTACAATATCGTAATGCAAAAGCCATAAATTGTTATTCCACAACCACGGATAAGTTAATACTCCTTATTAATCGTACGACCTCGAAGAAAACAGTGAGCAACACCTTGACATTTGATCGCAGCTGGTGTGCTCTTTTTGGTTTTGGCTATCCTTGGCTATTACAAAACAAAGATTTGATTTTGGTTTCGATGCCATAATGTCGTTTAGGATTTTCTGAGCGATTGTTATGCGACGAGTTTTGTTCAAATGCCTAAAATATGTGAAAAAATTACATGGTATGCCGACATTTTCTGCAATTTCTTTAATAGTGATTCAACCACTCACCATAAGACTTTTTTCATTGTGTCAACGTTTTCATCGTTCCAGGATGAGCGTCGTCACTCACATCTTCTCGATCTTCTTTGAAAAACGTAGTTCACGTTCATTTTTTCATTTTTTTATTCCCCATATACCCGTAGGCCCTCGACGTAGGCCGCCCTGGTGCAAAATAAATTTCTTTATGCTTTTGTAACCTGTATGATTTAATGAAAGAGTGTTTATATTTGATTTTACAAAATTATTATTTACTTAACATTGTACTGTATGTTCATATGTATGTGTCTGAAAAGTAAATATACGGTTAATGGAAAACGAGGGTCAGTAGTAAAATTTTTGGTTGAAATAATTATTTTTGAAATTTTGTTTCGTTCCTAAACACCCAATTAGACCAGAAGTAAATTTTATTAAATAATATTTTGTATACTGGTTATCATCAACAATACTAGCAACACAACTTAAGTACGGCTGTCATCCACAATCGACCTATTAAGATGGGTTTCCACATACACTGTAATCAGCACCAAAAACAAAATTCAATACATTTGTTGTTTACAGAAATCAACGACGGAAAGTAAAAATGACATGGTTCCGATTAAATAACCATTTTATGCAAAAAAGTAAACGAGAATACAACGAAATTAGTTATTTCAATGAAATTGTATTTCGGTATTGGTATTGTAGTAAAATAAAAGTTTTGTTAAATCATACTTTTGATACCGAAATATAGACGGACATTAGTTCGGGAGGCCGTATAGAGTACGCAGTTCGTAACAATCCAATTGTCTCTGCACGGTTATCGTTTTTTAGTACCCCATCATGTTGGATGTCGTAATAGCTGCTGTTGTGAAAGCAGCACCTTCATTAGTTCCTAGTCTGCACAATACTTGTCTAGCGACTGGGATTTCAATTGACCATCTAGTGCTTAAATTACTTCGATTAGACTTTCGCACTGAAATATTAAATGCTAAGCAGTTTCCAAGTTATCTGAAGAACTTCGACACAGTTGGAAATTAATTTATTCTAGTACTTCTCCGTCAACCCTCGTTGTCTTTTCACTTTATACATGTTAACTTAATTATAAGTTTTGTTTTCGTTGTACTCTCATATCGTAATTCAGTATTTGTTTTACCTCCACCAACGTTTTTCCTCATTTATAAATCATTTTGCCTGAGTACTGCTCCAAATTCAATTGTAATGAATTGTTTTTGAAGGCCTCTATTGTTGTTTCAGGGAGTTTTTTTTTTATCTTTTTGATTGAATTAAATTTGAATATTTCTATGGCCATGCTTTAAGCGATATACTATAAAATCTATTAAAATGTTAATAGAGATCAGGTGTTTTACTTTAAGGGGGCATAAGAGAAATTTGAAAAGATGTGTAAAACAGAAATTATTTCAATGGCGATATACGGACATGTACGTAAATAAACCATTTAGGATGTATGAAACTTACAAAAAGGAAAGCAAATATTATACGAAATGTGTGTGGAAATTTTTGTTGAAATCGAAGTAATGGATTCAAGTTCTGTCATTTATGTTTTATCTTGAAATCTTTAAAGAATCACCCGCTAAAATTACTTGATTGTTATAAAACTTAGAAAGTATAAAAAATTTGAATTGCGTGGAAATTTTTTTTAATGGGAATTAGTCATTTATTTAAAAAGATTTACAAAATCTACAGAAATTATTTGATCTGAATAGAATTTTGATAGTGGAGACAAACGTGAACGCGAAATGTGTGTGTAAATTTTTTTCAAATCGAAGCGAGAACTTCTAGTTCTGCCATATATCCTTTTATTTGGAAATTAAAGAAATTTTATAAAACTTTGTATAACGAGAAAATATATAATTAGAAATGTGTTTGTAAGTTTTTCCTTTATCTTATTAAATATACCCAGTGGATAAAAGATCAGACATGAAAAGTTTGTAGAAATATTTTTTGAAATTTAAATTAGGACTTCAAGTCTGCCAGATACTCTTTATTTTAAAGGTTGTAAAACCTTCAAAGATTATTTAATCGGCATGAAATTTAAAAATGGAAACGCGTATTTAAATTTTTGTTGAAATCGAAGCAAAATCTGCAAAAATTATTTGAAAGTTGCAAAACTCTTCAAGTGGGTTTGAAATGAAATTGGAAATGTGTGTGTAGGTTTTTGTTGAAATAAATATAAATATTTTTGTTTTTTGAAATTAAAGCCTGCATTTATTCTTTATCAATGTATTCTTTATCTTAAGCGCTTTCTAAAAAAATTGGGAGGGTGCGTGGTATAGTGGCTAAAGGGTTAACACAAAAAAAAAAAAAACTCAGACGGCCCAGGTTAAAATCCCAGCAAAGGTGAAAAATTAAAAAGTTAGTTTCAAAACTATAATTTAAAAATAAGAGACCCCCTCCAAGTCGTCCATAGACAAAGTAACCGCTCCCTGACATTCCACTCTATTCCGACTTAACCTTTGACAACGAAAAAGAAATGATCAGGGGAAAAGCCCCACCTTTTGGGTAGTAGCATATAACAGCTAAAAATCTACTTAGCGAAGACACTCACCACACAATCAATATGCAACGATGAAGCAATTGCTGTTGATCATTCAAGGGTGAAGGTATAACACTGGCCTTCTAATGATCAATTTATAATTTGCAATTTGTCTCATTCCTAAGGCGCTTAATAATATAAAAAAACAAAATATATGTTCTATTGCCATAATATACTGTCCTTTCCACAAAAATTCCAATACAATGCACTGCATTTAGTAGGGGTTTACCCCTGAGTATTGGTCTCAAATAAGAAAAAAAAAATATACGCAGAAGCTCAACAAGTGTAAAAAAGTGGAATTGAAAGTGTGTATATACATTTTCGTTAAAATCGAGGCCTGGTCTTCAAGTCCTGCCATCCTTTATTTAAAAGACACTATAAGTACTGTTAAAATAATTCGAATATAAACAAAACTTCATTACAAACCCAAGTGTATTTGACATTTTCGTGTTATCATTCCAACAAATTTCTTAGTTCTTATTCACTGAACTCTATGGCATGCCTGCTTATAAGGGAATCCTATCCCGATCGAGATAGTTACAATAGATAAAAAAGTCGCAGTACTTTAATTTTTCTTAACACGAAAGCATATACCAAGTTCCACTTCACTAACAGATTGAGAGAGAGAATTGTCAACTTTTTTTTATTTTAAAATCAAAATTTTTGAAACTCCTCTTACGTATTTAATGCGACATCAGATTTTACTTTTATAGGTTTAAAATTATATTGGAATTCTTTCTCAATCTATACATACAATTATATATAGAGAGTTAGCATTCAAAGTATAAGATTTTATAACAAAAAATTGTATTTCCATGAAATACTCGTACTTCTGTAATAAATTTCCATTGAAAACCATTTAAAATACAATATTTCAAATGGAAATTTTGAAGGATAACAAAAAATTATTTTAAATGACCAATAAACTACTGCGTTTAACAAAAACTCTTTAAAACAGACGTAACAATACTTTTAAAATATTTGCTTTTTTTTAAGTTAAAGTTAAAATACCAGAAAAAATTGCAAAAAAAAAGGAAACATGAACATGAATTATGTTTAAACTAAAGCAGACTCTTTTTATGCCTCCTTTTTTGCCTGTCAGAGTGACATATGACCATAAATTATGTTACCAAAAATGCCTACCAGCTGTAAAGCTTTTCCCTATGGACTAACACCAACGTGCCTTAAGACAAGGAAATAGAAGGAAGCCAAAGCAGACGCAAAATGCAAAGAAGATGAACACCCACTTGAATAAGTCACATGAGTGGCAAAAACATATTATTGGCCCTATGGTTGTAAAAAAAAACAGCAAAACAAAAAAAGCATATGCAACAACCAACCCATTTACGAGTATCCAGAGTGTTGGATAGTAATAGTAGTGCTTGTTTTCATTTTATTCTTCTGTAAGTTTTCGCAAGGTGTTGAAGTACAAGTTGTGTAGTTTTTTCTGCTTTCAAGTTCACTGTGGCTGCCATACGAGTGAGTAACTTTAAAGATGTGATTTGTTAGAACCCACGCATTTTGGATAGTGTGTATCGTTGTAGAGATTTTTTTTTATCGCTACAATTTGCATACGAGGAGTTTTGTCTTAAGTGATGTGTGCTGTGCTATGGTGGCAGTTTAAAATAAAAGTACTTATTTGTTATAAGGGGAAAGTATCCTTTATGGTTAAGATTTTCCTTGGGACATTTTGATAAAGCTAAGTCTTTGCAACTTGGAATAGGCGCACGGGCTCTTTTAGCTTTACCTACACAACTGGTGTTTGAATTAAAAGCAGCTCATGACCAAGACAAAATTACCGCTGGCCTTGACATGGGTAAGGATAAAATAGCAGACATGAGAGAATTGGGTATAACCCAATCTTTTGCTGTCAAATGTCAAGTTCTTTTGTCAGCCTCAGAAGCCGCGGAAATGGTGTTACGTGTAGATTATCTGTTAGGATAATTAATATATATTATGAATATACTTTTGTTATCCCTTACATATGTCTCTCTCATTTTTTAAAATAATTTAAATTATAAAATAATTTAAACAATTTACTTATTTGTCCGAGTTAACACTACTCGCCACTCCTAACATCCTAAAAACGGTGTCAGCAAAGACTTAAATTTTTTAAATGTTAAATTTTTAATTAACTATTAATGTTTTTGTTTTAAAATATCGTCGCAAGAATTAAAGAGCGCTGTAAATGACAAAACATTTAATGTTCATAAGAGCAAAAAAACCTGTTTGAAAGTAGAAAGAAGACATTGGTATTTTTCAAAACGCAGACGGCGTAAGTGAATTTCTCCTCATCATAGAAATCTGGCACCGGGACCAATCGACGCTTATTTTTTGTCTGATAAAAATTATGCAAAAAAAAACGTATTTTCGATTTTTTGTCAGTTACAGCGTTCTTTAATTCTTGCGATAATATTCTTGTCTGTATTACTTAATAATATTTGATAAATAGTTAAGTTCAGCTTAGCTTATTAGGTATAACTTGTTTAAACATGTTGTTTCTGAAACTTTCTCAATGGCAACGATAATTTAATAGGTTCGTGTTCTGAAATTAATAAAGTACTTGAATTAAAGCATTTGTTAAATAACTTTTTATAGTTTTACTTTTTCACATTTAGCGACTGCTTTGCCAAACTTTACTGTATCACTCTTGCAGTCATTCCTTTGTAAACAAGATATTGAAGTACTTCGACTTGAATATCCACTGTACAGACACAAGTTGAATTCAGGTATCTCTGATTCGTTAACGCTGAGTTTTCGTATCCGCTTTATGGAGATAAGAACTGGCACGAAACTATGTGATTAGTTTGAAATTTCTTTCGCCAACTTAGTCGTAATAAAATACGATTTAAGTGGAAACACTTTAGCAAGTAGTCGCCGTGATCTAGTGGTTAGTGTGTTGGCTTAGTAAGACGAGAGCTCTGGTTCAAGCCTCGGTTCTGGGATCTCGAAAAATAATTAAAAAAATATATTTACTTCGGCCACTAAATCTTAGCAGACTTCTGGAAAAGCTCTGAGAGTAACTGATTGCTATGAACAAGCTTCTTATGTCTGTCGTTCGGAATCGACATTAAACAGTAGGTCTCGGTACTCATGGATACAAGTTGACTTAAACGACATCAGTGCTGCCAGGAGCTAGGCCGTAATCCTGACACAGGGTTGTAAAGGCCAGTTTTGTATGAATGTATATACTTTCGCATATACGCATGTCACTTGTGAGTGGACAAAAGGCTATACTTTTTTTTACTGCACATCTTATTTTAACAGATTAAAGTTTAATAATAAAAAATTTTAATTTTTAACATTTTTTGTTTGTTTCTTTTATTCCTCAATTTTTTTATTATTTTTTTTTGCATTTTTAAATCCTCTTTTTTACCTTTCATTTTATGTAAAAAAAAGTTTCTACAAAATAGAATGGGCACTGTGGACGTCTATTGAGAAAAAGAAAAATTAAAGGACCTGCGCAATGCATTATCTCTTTATTTGGTTACACTCAATCCTTCTCTGTTTATCTAAGCTTGACTTTAATAGATCGGTGATCAGATTTAATCCAATTCCTTAATTTGGCTTTACTTCCCCATGTTTTTCTGCCATTTGTTGCAGCATAAAAATATTATGCAATTTATTTTTTTTGTGTAGTTTTTCATTTTCAATCTTTTTCTATTTTGCATGTCAGTTACAAAATATGGCAACATTTAGCAAATTTGTCGTAATTCTTTGGTGTTCATGTGTCAAGTTACTACACGTAGAAATCGTCATTACAAGACGTTGGTTGAAGGAAAAACAAATGAAAAAGAGCTACGAAATACATCAGGGTGCAACACTTGTTTAAGAAAATTTATTTATTTTTTTTTGTTTTAAATTAAAAATATTCCTCTTGCAACTTGAAAAAAAGAAACAAAAACAAATACACAATGTGATGAAATATACAATTTTAGAAAGGATGGGAAAAAATTTGTTTTTAATTTTTTTTGTTGGAATTTAAAGCTTAAGTTTTATGTAGTGCTGAGAATTGTCATGAGAAGGGCAGCATATTAAAGAAATTAATTTTAAGGTTAAACATATTTATTGCACTTAGAAAACGGAAAAAAGTAGTTCATATTTGGTTTTAAATTTAGTTTGAATAACTTCATGGTTAATTTAAAACATCAGTCAGAAAGTGGTCATAATCGGGCAAGTGGGCGTGGTACATACAAACTAAATAAGAGCGGTTTAAGTAAAGCCTTTTAAATTTGGTTTAAATGACTAAGAGGTCAATATAAGTCATCAGCTAACAAGTGGGCGGATTAGAGAAGGCGTGGTTCCTCCTATATAAATTATTTACATCATAACCACTTACTTTGAAAAATAAAAGAACACAATATGCACAAGTTCATAACTTTTTTTTAAATTCATATACGTTCTTAGGAGTAGCAAAGCACGATGGGTTCTATCTAGTACTAAAATACTTTAATTGAAATTCTTTTTAGCTTTTTTCCTGTGCAATGAAGAAAAAAAAATAATCTTTTTTTTTAGAAAATTTTAATGAACGCCTTTCCTTTTTCTAGCATTTCTTTGTTAACATTGAAATTCAGTAGAAAGAAGTTTTTTAAAGATTTTCTAAAACTTCATATTAATTGGATGCAGAAAATAAATTAAAAATTTTCTTTAAATGGCCAACTAAGAAGACCACAAAGAAAAAAAGGAACCTTGACAATATTTCTGCGTAATCAATAGAAAATCTACTGTACAACACCCACAACTTCATTACTATGAAGTTACGCTTGAATCTACACATTATATGATACCAGCAACACAAATTGCAATCACAAGCTGTCTTGGCAGGCTTAACCAATGCTAGGGCGCACTCAGTTAGTAAATTAAGAAAAGAAATTTAAATTGCAATACTTAATTCACTCACATCCATATTCAAATGGCTGGTATTTAAATGATATTGTTTGTGTTGTTTCCCATTTGGTGGTATGAATCTGTAGCATGTTGCAAATAATAATGTGGTACTTAAATCAAAAGGCTAAACTGTTGATCGTGCCATGTCAATTATGGCAACATTTTATACAACAACAAAAAATGTAAACCCTTTTGCACATAAATCTAAAAAAATGTACACAAGTTAACAAACAATTTGTTGTTGTTACTGTTGCTACGAGTATTGTAAAGCTTGCATGTTGCATGTCAACTACCTTCTCGAAATTGTGCGCCTCGTTTCTTATAAGCCTGCTTACTAGATCTTGTTGTTTTGTTGTTGTTTTTTTTTATTTTCTTAAGCATTTCTCGCCAGTCAGTTGTGGCTCGTTTAACAAATCAGAGGCGCTAATAATATTGTAAATAGGCGGCAAATCTTATAAAACTAGTCTGTAAGGTTTTATTTTTTTTTTTTTCTTTTATAAGAAAACCTAAATTGCCACGTTGCAACATTCAATACGGCCTGTTAGACAGCGAACCACACAGTCATTTATTCAGCTATTGTTGTAGTCGGCATTGTTGTCAGCTCACCAGCGCACTCCTACAATCGAAGGGTTATATTTTTTGCCTATTATTTGCACTGAGCTTTTTAGCGCTTTTTCTTAGATTTTTAAGCTACACAATAAAACATAAACAGTGTAGTTTGGGAAATTTAAAAAATACCCTATAAATAGAAAGCTGTAGAGAAACTGAAACAGAAAACCAGTTGATTGGTTCTTCTTTTATTTTTTAGGCAGCCAAAATTTAGGTCTTCTTTAGTGATTTTATTAAATTTGAAGGCGACAAAATAATTCTGAAACTGTTTAAATTATTAAAAAAACATATAGAATGCCGTGTAGAAATTGCAACAGAAAAATATTGACCATTCTCCATTTCTGTTCCGTTGATAGTGCAGAGGTTAAAACTCTGTTTTATTTAGATTAATGCTGACTGCAGAGAAAATGTGTGCAGCTGTGTTTTACAGGTTGAGCAAATTTGAGGTTAGGAAGTTAATTGGCTGTCAAATAATCAAATGTCAAGAATTGAGCTTTGACATTTATTTAGTAAAAAGTGGTATAGTAGTTATATCCCTCGCACAATAACTCAAACGGCCCAGGTTCAAATCCCCACAAAGATGAAAAAGGAACAATTTAATTTGCGGTTTTTTCAAAATTATAATTTAAAAAAATAAGAGGTCCCCCCTCCAAGACGACCATCTAAAAAGAATCCGCTCCCCGACATTCCACTTTATTCTATCTTAACCAATGTTAACAAAAAACACGAATGATAAGGAGAAAAGCGCCACCTATTGGGAAGTAGCAGATAACAGCTAAGCCTAATTAGCAAAGACACTCACCATACAATCAACATGCAACGATAAGGCATTCAAGGTTTAAGGTCAATTCACAGCAAGTTGTCTCATTCCTAACGCGCTTAATAATAAAATAAGAAAAAATATATGTATATGTGCTGTCCTTTCCTTTGCACTGCATTTAGTAGGGGTTTACCCCTGAGTATTGTTATCAAATAAATAAAAAAAACTATGAAACTCTACATTACCATTATTTGTATAGGACGTTTGTGAATTGGCTGTTTGAAAAATTTAACGAAAACAACAAATTTTTCAATAATACCGTCTTTAGTGATTAGACCATCATAACCGATTTTTTGTGGCCAAAATTGGGAAATGTAGACATCCGAGACCTTTAGTTACAGTAGGACAGCGTCACAAGCCACACAGACGGCCAAAAAATTCAATAATTGCAAGAAAAGTTTCCCGATCGAGTTTTGACGATGGCAATTGGCCGCCTAATTCTTGTAATTTAAAGCCGCTGTATTATTTTTTCTGGGGCCATTTGAAAGTCTGTGTTTATGTTAATAAACCGCAAACAATTGACGCTCTGAAGGGTGGAATTCGGCGCTACATTGATGAGGAATTTGAAGATTTGTTGCAAAATGTAATTCAAATTTTTGTGAAAAGAACGGACATCTGCCGACGTAATATAAATGGACATTTGTCAGACATCATATTGCACTACTAATTCCCAAATTTCTACCTTTACACTGGTAGCAATATAACTGAATTTTTGAAAAAAAAAAAAATAGTTTTTAATGCAAATTACTTCCTAACCTTAAATTTGCCGATTATATAAGTACTTCGGCACTTGAGTGCCCATATGCCCAGCGTTGATTCAAATTACAGTGCATAAAAGGTTGCATTAATTATAGGCTTTATTTTTCTTCTGTAGGGTATTGTTTATGTGGGCTTTAGCTAAAGCTAATAAAGAAAAATTATAACGAAATAAGTCATAAGAAAAGACATTCAAGAAAATGTTTTGCGGATTTGAAATTCATAAAACAATTAAATTTTTCTATTAAAAAAACTGTCAATATTTGCCACAATTTGGCTGTAAAAATAATTTTTCTATTTGGAAAACCATTTACAATTCCCATGAAAGTTAAAACAAGAAATGATAAAGAAAAAAAACTAATACTGATTTTGTAATACCTTTCTAGGACTATATATGGGTGATATTGCAGTTTGTGTTACCACCCACTTGCTAATTGTTGCATTTAAACACTTGCGTGTTGGCTATTAAGAGCACGTTTTGCCTAAAACTCTGTTTTGAATTTTCTTTGATTTTCCATGACTTTTTTTTAATTGCAAGAATTATACCATCTCCTTGTCCTACCTACTCCTTTTGGTAGGCATTCACACACAGCCAATATTGGTCGGTTATGTCTTTTGAATCGAATACGAATTTTAAAAAACAGCAGTGTTGGGGGTGTCAATGTGCCAAAGTTTATGTTTTTTTTTTTTAATTTACATTAAATTTTATACAATATTTTTTTCCAATATTATCAAAAATTTATAAGCCGTTTAATAAAAGCAGCCTATAAGTGCGCTTTATTAGCGACAGTTTTTTTTTTTGGAAAAATAAAAAAAAATATATTCCAAAACGACACGCAGTTCAGTCATTGTAGCGACAACAAGACACGCGAACTTTTTATATATAAAAAAATGCTCACAAAAATATATAAAAAAATTTATTGAAAGAGTGAAAAGAATTACAGAAAAAAGGTATTGAAAGGAATATAAATAGAGAAACAAAATATGTTTGCAGTGAGATGAAAAATCTTTTAACAATTGACTCTTAAATGGCCCATCAATTTATATGGAAAACATTTTCCAATAAACAACCACATTGATTGAATAAACCCAACAAACATTTATGTGTGTGTAATATTTTATTCTATTTTATAAATTATAAATAAAAATAGTACGTTATATATTATTTGTGGATCTGGGTATATTGTAAACTGTCTTTATACCTGCTGCATTAAAGAATTATTTCAAAAAAAGGTAACACATATATATATAACTGGCCTTTACAACCCTGTGTCAGGATTACGGCCTAGTTTGGCAAAAAAATAGAAAACAATACATATATACATACATAATTGGCCATTACAACCCTGTGTCAGGGTTACGGCCTAGCTTCTCGCAACACTCATGTTGTGTGTGTTAATTTTTATCCATGAGTACCGGGACCTACAGTTTAAAGTCGGCTCCGAACGAAAGATTTGAGAAGCTTTTTCATGGCAATCAATTACTCCCAGAGCTTATGCCAAAAGACTGCTGAGAGGTAGTCGCCGAAAGAAATAATTTTTTCATATTTGTTTAAGATGTCAGAGCTGACATTCGAACCTGCCGCTATAGTCTTAGTAAGCCAACTCACTAACCACTAGACCATGGTGGCTATAAAAAAATACAACAGACTAAATTGGAAATGGAATTGGCAAATGGCAACAGAATATACAATAATTTCTTAAAACGCTTTTGGCTTATCTAAATTTCTTGCGCCACTAATATCCAGAGGTTCTATAAGTGACTTTGAAGCAGTAGAATACAAATAACATATACACGTATATACTCCGCGTGTATGAAAGTTTCTCTCAAACTATCCGAAATAGTGTTTCTAAGACGGAATTATTCCCTATTGTAAGTGTAACAAACTGGCTGATTTTCTGTCCGATCTATGATAGGAATGCAAAGAATATTAACTAATAGAAAGGTTGCTATTGAGTGCTTCGATATTGATTTGGAAAGCTTGAATGATGCCATAATGAAAATATTTAATAATAATGTGGTATGAGTTATCAAAAATGGAATGAACGAGGGCGATCCCTTGATAGCATTTAGATTTTAGTTATTCGCATTTTCAGGAGCTCCATCTATACTGTTTTGCGGTTGCATAAATTTGTTTTTTTTTTTATTTCTGTTTCGTCATTGAGAAACTTTTCCTGATGGACAGGTATTTATGCTGATATCTTACATCCCTTTCGGGTATCTTGGGGTGAATCATCCACATTAGATACATTTGCTTCTATCTTTTTCCTTTTAGATTTTAGGTCTTTTAAAAAGGACTAAATGTTATACATATTTTCCTTGCTCATAGCAACCTGTTGACCTAATGTTACTCCTTTAGAATAAAAATGTTTGCTGGTACGTTTCTCAAATAAATTTAAAACCATAATCACACTGACTAGAATTGTAAAGTGAATACTTTTAGTCAAAAAAATTGAAAACAATTTATTTTATTAAAATAAAAAATGCAAAACCATCGTCTCTGCTTTTATCAATTTAATTAAGAAAAGTCTTTAAATTTTATTCTTTTTGGTTTTGTGTCACATTGAAGAAAAAAAAAGAAAGAAAACTTTAAATTCTAAATTAAATTTAAATGACAGTGTTTTGTAATATTTTGGCAAAAATTCAAATTTACTACTGACTGACACAAACGAATAGCATTTTTAGGTGAAATATTTTGTAAAACCCTTAAGCCTTAAAAGGTCTTGCAGTCCATACTTGTATGCAAAAATGTTGAAAACAAAATTCTATAAAAGATTTTGAAAGAGGTAGAAAATATACCCTACACTGATAGATAATAACAAAGAAAATAGCAACAAATTTAAGCACTAAACACACTGTAGGGTATGGAATACACCATAAATACTCGTACAGCGACTTTCATTTAGCTAGACAATGGCACCAAAAGACAGTGAGTTAAACCAAATTTGCAGGCAACCATATCAACTGATTGACAGGTACTTGAGGCCAATCTTCAATTCAACTTGTACGATTTCATAATCCAAGAAAATAAAACGACAAGCAAAAGCAGCTACGGAAACTTAAAAAATTTCATTTGCAAATGTTTTATAGACGAAAAAAAAGCAAAAAACAACAAGTATTAGATGGACTTGTAGACCGTTAAGTCTGACGATATCACACCCTACACAACCATGTATCATTACAAATCAGTAGAATCACATTTCAATTGTTGCTTCTCTCTCAATCTCTTTTCAATAGAAAAATATTTAAAAATTAAAAAGAAACTGAAATAAAAATTTAATAACTTAGAATTTAGAAAGTGTTAAGTAGAACTCAAATAAAACTTATAGAACCATGTGTTATGAACTACTCAGATACATGTTTTATTTCCTACTAGACTATACCTGGCGTACTTCGCTATACCTACCGCTACCATTTGTACACATTTTTCGACTGATAATTTTTAATGACTACGAAATCAATTACATCAAACTCAAAAACTTCAGCTTTAACACTTCTTAAAATATAAAAAAATTAATATTTAACTTGCATGGGAGGAACCACGCCTACTTTCCGATTGAAAATTTTCCTTGACTATGAAATCGTTCAGACCAAATTTAGAAAATTTAGCTTTAATAGTTCGCAAGGTATAAGTTAAGCATAATATAAAAAAATTTTACATTAAATTTGAATGGCAATATATAGGAAAATCTAAATGCCATTTCTCCGTAAACTTCACGCAAATATCACATAAACAATCTGAAAACTGTCGCCAACGTACCCTGAAATTTTGCCTAAAATCAATCCATCCGTTTCCGCGGTTAGTGGTGACATCAAAATGTACATTAATTTTTATATAGTAGATTTATTACAGTCTTCAATCAAATAAAATACTATATATTTACTATTAGGCTCGGTGCAGAGAAACACATCAAGCCTTTGGCAGGAAGCGAACTCACGACATCCGCACCTTAAGACTATCTGCTAGTCTGTTGAGTCATTTTATATATTTCTTTCTTTATTATTATTTTACATTTCTGGGTAAAATAAAAGCACTAGATAGCTTTAAATGTGCTGTACAATTTTAAATTTTCGTAAAATGGGCTGTGCACACCGGCAATATCGCAAAAATATTTTGTCTGTTATAGGAGGATGGCAATAAAAAATGTTTAAAAAAAGCTTATATTCACTATCTTCTAAAACGTTCAACAAGTCATTATAGAACTAATTGAAGTTATCCTACTCGTATTCAGCCTATTTAGATACGAAGCAATATATTTTGCTTATTAAAGAAAAAACATGAAACAATCGTTCCCTATTTTTGAAAATTACAGCAGCTTTCATAGCATTCCTAAACCGATATTTTTACAAGAGTTAGAAAACTGTACCGGCAGAACCGGAATGATTTACAAGCAAACTTTTACCATTCTAATTACTGTATATTATACTTTCTTAGTTCCAACTTCTAAAAATAGAAATTTCTATTTTGTTTGTTTACAATTAGCAGATGTTTTTCTTTTTGCCGCCATATTTGAGAATGGCGATACTTTGTGTTCACCCTACATTGACATGTGCAGCATATATGTAAAGCGGGCTATAAAAATCTAAATTATTATGAATTCGATCATGCTCGTTCGTGTTTTAGCATGATGTCTTCTATGAATTGACTGTTTAAATATCGTGCTATGTATTGGGTGCGCTAACATCAGAGTTAATCGCCCTATACAGTATACTCGTACCAGGTCAATTAATTTAAATATTTCAAAAATTTTAAAACAGTTTATTTGCATAAATTCTACGAATATTTACCATAAAACAGGACATTTATGCATTTGTATGCGTGTGACCTGTAAATGATTGTGGAAATTACAAATAATTCATTTCTAAAAACGATACCTGCGACACAAAGGTTTAAGAGCAGATAAACAATTAGGATTAATACTAAAGGTCTAGCCGGCTACTCTGTTAACGTATATAAATCCACCAAAATTTAAAATCACTTTTCATTCGTTAATCAACCACGAGAGCATACGTTTCTAAAATGCCGCGGTTTGTTAATACTAATCAATTTTCCGCTCAGGATTTAGAACTTTTCGTTGAAAGCATAGAACAAATCTCACGTTTGAAAATTAAGAAATGGCAACGTAAACATGGATATTGCAAAAAATTCTTAAAAAATGTAGAATCAATGGATCAAAATCATACGGGTCCCAGTACATCAAAATTATTTTCTAATCATAGGCGTCATGCCGTTAGATTGTCTAATAGCTACGAAGACATAACTGTAAACTATATGCAATACCACAGTGTACATCATCATGAAATGAAAATTGCAAATGCAACATATGAACAACAATTGGTGAATCATAATCGCTATGTTGCTTTAAAATATCATAAAGCGTACAATCAATGCTGCAGTATTAATCATAATAAACAGGAATGTACAAATACAACAGATGAGGAGCATACTGGTGCTCAATATAATGAGGATCCATTCGAACCACATGTCACATATAATCAATACTACCGTGCTGAACAAGGTCCACAGAAAAGTACAACTACAACAGCTGGGGAACTTAGTTATGCCTACTTGGACGAAGTTCCATTGGAACCACATGTCACATATAATCCAAACTACCGTGAAATCCATAATTCTACAGCTGGGGGACATAATTATGCCTTCAATGACGAAGTTCCATTGGAATCGCATGTCACATATAATCCATACTACCGTGTAAATCATAATGAGCTGGAGAATATAAGTACAATAGCTGAGGAACGTTGTACAAATACAACAGATGAGGAGCATTCTGGTGCTCAATATAATGAGGATCCATTTGAACCACATGTCACATATAATCAATACTACCGTGCTAAAGAAGGTCCACAGAAAAGTACAACTACAACAGCTGGGGAACTTAGTTATGCCTACTTGGACGAAGTTCCATTGGAACCGCATGTCACATATAATCCAAACTACCGTGAAATCCATAATTCTACAGCTGGGGAACATAATTATGCCTTCAATGACGAAGTTCCATTGGAACCGCATGTCACATATAATCCATACTACCGTGAAATCCATAATCCTACAGCTGGGGAACATAATTATGCCTTCAATGACGAAGTTCCATTGGAACCACATTTCACATATAATCAATATTACCGTGAAATTCATAATCCTACAGCTGGGGAACATAATTATGCCTTCAATGACGAAGTTCCATTGGAACCACATTTCACATATAATCAATATTACCGCATAAATCATAATGAGCTGGAGAATATAAGTACAATAGCTGAGGAACGAATATATGACGAAGTTCCATTTGAACCGCATGTCACATATAACCAATACCACCGCGTAAATCATAATGAGCAGGAATATACAAATACAATATCTCAGGAACGAATATATGACGAAGTTCCATTGGAACCGCATGTCACATATAATCCATATTACCGTGAAACACATAATCCTACAGCTGGGGAACATAATTATGCCAACAATGGCGAAGTTCCATTGGAACCGAATGTCACATATAACCAATACTACGTAAATCACAATGAGCAGGAAAATACAAATACAAAAGCGGAGGAACACAATTATGCTAATTGTTACAGTTGGAAGCAGGGAAATACAAATGCAATAATGGAGGAACGAATATTTGACGAAGTTCCATTAGAATCACATGACACATATAGTCAATACCACCGTGTAAATCATAATGAGCAGGAAAATACAAATACAACAGTGGAGGAACCCAGTTATGCTCAATGTTACAGTGTGAATCATAATTCGGAAGTAAATATGAATATATCAGCGGAGGAAGAGAACGACAACATCACCATATACAGCATGCCTTACAAAACCATGAACTCTACAAAATTGGCAGATTATGAGACATTAAATTTAGAATCAGAGGGGAAAACCGAAATCATTTATGATGAACCTTTACATAGCGGTTGTAGACCCTTTAAAACAAAATTAAATATCTACCGTATGATACGTAAGAAATATAAAAAAATGTTTGCCAGAAGAACAAACAAATGTTTAAGAAGTGAATCCTGGACTAATATAACAATGCCTTAAAATATTAGTATCGTTACCGAGCTAAACTTCATTGATTTTGTTAACAAATTAATACAATTTTTTTTAATAAGAGTTTTTTTTTTAAATTATAAATAATATTTAAGGTATTGTGAAACAAAAAGTAAAATTAAATTGTATACATATGGTATATACGTTCAATTTGCGAAATGTCGCTTTTAAGGCTTTAAAGTTATGAGATACCATAGGTATTTAGCAGATTAAACAAAAAAAAAAGGAAGTTTGTAATTTTGTCCAAGTATTCTGTACACGAACAGACGAGATTTTCATGTGTCATATAACTAAGACATGAAACGGCTTTACAACAATAGCGTATTCATGCTAAAAGAAGGTTCAACGACTACTCGAGCTCCGACTATCAAAGAGCAAAACGGCTCTTTTATACCTCAACATACATAAGCCTCCTGTATCGAATGGTACATTAGCATTGATCCATTCGCGTCCATTATATTAATTTTCTAACATAAAATAAAGGCACAATTGCATCTTAACACTGAATAAAATTGTATGTCAACAGTTTAAGTGTGAGAGAGTAATTCTATATTGTAAACATTCATAATATGAGTTTTCAGTGAATTTAATTTTTTTTTTACTAAGAAACAGGTATGTTTTTGACTAAAACAGATTTGTTGGTAAAAAAAACAGCTGTTTGAATGCATAAGAAGAAAATCAAGAATGCATAATAGTAAAAAAAAAGTTTGCTTAAAAATTTCTATTTAAAATTAATTTAATCACTTTAATTTCACAATCATTAACTGAAAAACAAAAAAAAAAAAAAAAACAAACAAAAAAAAAACTTATCCTTATATTTTCTTGATTTGGTAAATACAATTAAAACTTTAATAGCATCTAATAATTCCAGGAATTCATATTTTCTACATGTATTGAATTAATTGTAAAGATGTATTTAAACATTTAAAAAAAAAATAAATTAATAAAAAAAAAATCCCTCAAAACATTCTCAAGTGTAATTTCTTATCCTCATTGTTGGAAAAAATCCTTATTTTAGTGATAAATCTTTAATTAATCGAAACTGACACAAACAAACTAGTACAGGTAATAACCATCTTAATTTTTGCTTTTTACCCTACACTTTGATAGCCTCAGATAGATTTAAGTATGGACCATTTTGCTTAATTTTTGTTTTGTTTTTGCCTTGACTAGGAAATGGTGCAACATATCAACTTAAAACGTTTACAATTGGGGTATTTTTATATTTTATTACTCCTGAAAAACTTTCAACAAAAAATAATAAAATAATAAAACTGGCCTTTACAACCCTGCTTCTCGCAGCACTCATGTTGTGTGTGTCAATTTTTATCCATGAGTACCGGGACCTAAAGTTTAATGTCGACTCCGAACGACAGACTTGAGAAGCTTGTTCATGGCAATTAGTTACTCTCAGAGCTTTTGCCAGAAGACTGCTGAGAGGTAGTCGCCGAAAGAAATATTTTTTTCTTTTTTCGAAGATGTCAGACCCTGGAGTCGAACCCAGGGCCCATGTCTTAGTAAGCCAACACACTAACCACTAGACTACGGCGACTGGTGGTTAGTGTAAATAATAAAATGGAAAGTCAGAAAAATAAAAAATTACGAACCTTGGGCTTAGGACCATTTTGGTCCGTTATTGTTTTTTTTTATTAAATCTCACTATATGATGAGCAAATGATCTTTCACTGCAATTTACATTTAAATTTGTTGCATATGGTGCATTTGCTATTGCACTTAGTTTTGCAGAAGCTGCAAATTCCATGTTTTGTAGTTGCTGTGAATCGTCGATTTTTCGTGGTTTTAGCAAAGTAAACAAGTCAGACAATGAATATAAACTGAAGTTAA
Source organism: Metopia argyrocephala (assembly GCA_963576795.1). Classification (NCBI taxonomy): domain Eukaryota; kingdom Metazoa; phylum Arthropoda; class Insecta; order Diptera; family Sarcophagidae; genus Metopia; species Metopia argyrocephala. The sequence goes on along the minus strand of OY756208.1, from coordinate 202,099,304 downwards.
TTACCGCGAGTGATATGTAAAATTACAAAGGGAAATCCCAGAAACACTTCAAAGACAAACTGGGTGCATCATATAAATATTTCGACATTATAACAGGCAATTACTACAAAAAAAGAATAATATGGACCACAATGGTCCTATATTTAAGATTCTGAAAATTTTTTTTTACTTAACAGCAGGGTTAAACTTGAGTTTAACTTGTGTAACGGTGAAAAAAACCGGTTTTCGGTTTTTTCGAAAACTAATAATTTCTCATAAATCAGTTAAAATTCTCTTTTTTTTGTAAAATAACCGGTTAACGGGCCTTATTTGTAAACGTCAAAAAAATGACATTTCCCGGGTGAAATTAGTTTTGTGGATGATTTTAACGTGTGTAAAAAGTGAAAATGCTGATGAGCGTCTGCGACTTAATATTATAGGACAAATTACGTCTCTAATTATAGTTGGTACGTGATTTTATAGACTATAAATAAAAACTGTTTAATATACATACATATTTTGATATTACAAAAATTGTACCACTTATACTTTCATTTATATACTGGAACAGCTGTTACTTTAAAGTAGCAATATGAATAAAAAAAAATTGGCAGTACACTTAAAGAAATGGTCTATAAAGCATTTTTGGTTTTTTAAACTTTCAATATATTTCTCTATTTCCAAAAATGAAAATTGTTTCGCTTACTTCAGAGAATTACCAGCATACTCGTACAAATTAAGAATGCACATGTGATTAGTTTTCAAAGCAATGGCTCTTGAGTTTGAGCATACATTTCAGAGGTGTACTTAGATAGAATAATAACACAGTGCTACAAATGAGTACTTTTTTATACTTGAAAAGAGACCTAGTGTACGTTGTAGGCCTTATTGAGTTGATCATAACGTAACTCAGTTGATTTTAATCCGATTTTCAATTTTTAAACGGTTTCAGAAAGAAGAAATATGTGCCTTTTTAAATATGTACATATTTTGGTATATATTTTAAATTTTTGCAGTGTTATTTTTAATTATATCTGATGTTAATTCTATTTTTTCTAGGTTTTTTAACTTTGGCGCCATTTTTTTAAATTAGATTGTTTAGAAACATACCCTCGTTAAAGCTAACTTAGTTCTGAGTTAAACAAGCTTCTAATAAAAAAAGTAAAAAATAAAAAAGTTATTAAGATTTTTCAAAAGTTAAAAGTTTTGCTTTTACAAATATATATTGATCAATATACTACATTTTCTTTATTTTTTATTTTTATAATGATATGATTATATAAATATTTAAAAATAACAGTATTCAAGTAATTCTATTTAGAAATTTTGAATACATATTTGATTAAAAGTGCTTGCTAGACCTCTTTCGCTTGTACATCAAATCGTCTGAAGATCGTTCATATTCTTCTAATCATTTGAAGAGAAGTGGATAACAAATAAATCGGAATTAAAGTTAAGCGTAACGGTTGTCAATTAAGGAATTTTAAAGCCTACATATTTTCGTTATAAAGAGTCAGGTAGCTGAAAAAAATTGTAAGACTCGGCTACTGTAAAATTTTTATAAATTTTATGACCCAGGTAATAACATATCTCTGGAAAAACTTGAAACCCAAAATGCTGCTTGTAATTATTAGCAGGTAAAATTATATGATAGATTTCCGCAAATATTTTAAATTTTATGATTTTATGTGTGTGAATATGTGCATAGACAAGCCGTATTGTATAGCCTAAATTACTATAAACCGTTACTGTTGTTGGTTATAAAAATAACCTTTTATGTGGAATTATCCGTTTTACCTGCGCACGGCGTATAAATACCCTCTTTAATAGGTTTTTACTTTCATTTGTAAATTATTATTCACAGTGTGCACAACATTCTCGTAAACTATTTCGATTTTTTATTTTATTAAAAATGGCGATTGTTGATACTGATAACTTCAGCCGTCAGGATTTATTACTTTTTATCGAAAGTATAGAACAATTAACACGCATAGAAGCTATAAGAAAACAACGCAAGCACAGAGCTGAAGCTCAATTTTTAATTAACACATTACGTTATTTGGACCAAGTATATCCACCTGAATTTAGTGAAACACTTTCCACTACCGACAGACCACAGGAGGAAAGTCTTATGGAGAGAATTGAAGAAAAACCTATAGCGCTGTATGCACAGCACTTATTGAAAAATCACCGTATTGAGAAAGAAAATAAGCAAAATTACGAAACTGCTGATGTTAAAAAAGAAACTGTGTTTGGACAAACATATACCATATATCAAGGATCCTCCTCCAAGAGTAACTATGCCTGTATAAATGAAAAACCCTATAAAAGTATAGGACAGGACAGTCAAGAGGAAAGATTAAATTTTTTCGGAGTACTGCTCAAGAAGTATAAGAATTTATTTGCAAAATATAAATCTAACAATTGGTATAAAAGTCTTTGTTGGTCTAAAATGACAGTGCTGTGAAAGTATGTAATCATTTTAAAATGAAAACATATTGGACTAAAACGAAAGCTGATTGCTGTGGCTTGATTTAGAGTGCCTGCAGAAGGCAAATGCAATTTTACGCTGGAAGAACCAAACGAAACGAATGGATTCCATTAAAATGTATACTCGTATATGTTTTTTTTAATAAAAAATGAAACAAATCATAAAAATTTATTGGAATAAATATTCAAAATTATAGTGAAACAGAAACGGAGTTTTGTTTTTTTTTTTTTTTTTTTTTTTTTTTTTTTTTTTTTTAAACGTTTATTTAAAGAAAATTTCTATTATAATTACTACAAATAAACAAAATAGTATAATAAACAGCTTAAATCTATACACTGTCCCATAAACGAGCTCTCTAGTATAATACATATAGGTATAAATATATACAATATATACATTTTTTAAAACTAATTATATTCTTTTTACAAAATATATACAAGATTATATCTGTTCTTAATAACAATTATTTCGTAATGAAAATTTATACAAAAAACATTACAATAACAACTTTTATAATAAAAAAAAAATATGTCAGGGGTTAAAAGAAAAAATTACGGTATTTAACTAAGCCACCAGTATTTACTAATATTTAAATTTGGAAATATGTTCTTATCCTCACGAAAAAAGTTCGTATCGAATCTTCTGTTCTCAGCTGTCAGTTGATTGCTAGAGATAGCTTTAATATTTGCTCTTCTATATATATGGAAAAATATAGGGACGCCTGTGTAGTTCTGTATGAAACCGTTCTTATCAAGATACACGAATGCTTCAGGAGGAACATAACCACTTTGTAATGTTCTATATATATATTCGTCGTTGACATAATATGGGGCCATTATTAGGTTATTTTCATAATGGTCACAACAAGATCTGATATGGTTTCTAATAAGGTGTATGATGAAATTATCAATTCGACTAATTTTGGCAACATTGTAGAGTCTCGAATTACTTATATATTTCGTAAATTGACTATTTGGGGATCTATATAACGAAGTACATGCCCTTAAGCATCTTCTTTCAAATTTACGTATTTTTTCCATATAGGAGGGAGAAATATTAAACCAAATTTGACAACCGTAAGTTAAAACTGGGCGTATTAAGGTTTGATACATGAGAAGCTTAATATCACGTTTAATGTATTTAGACAAAAATAATTTTCTGTACATAAAATAAGCATTTCTAGCTCTTTTAATCTGGATGTTAACGTGTTCATTAAAATAGAGAAATTTGTCCAAATGGATTCCTAGGTACTTTACCGTTTGTTTATTAGGTATGGTTATATTGTCGCCAGATTTAATGCCAAAAGATTTCCAGTTGCGCCTTATATTATAGTTGCACTTTCCAACAGGAGGACGAAAAAGTATAGTTTCACATTTGTCTACGTTTAATTTCATTTTCCAATCATTAGCATACTTCTCTACAATATTAAAATTAATTTGCAATTTCCTATTTATCTCCTCTATTCTGTTATCGGCATGATATACTATAATATCATCCGCGAAACCTATAATATTATCAACGCTATTTAAAAGGTCATGAATGAATATATTAAATAGTATAGGAGCATTAACTGTCCCCTGTTGTAAGCCATTAACTATATTAAATTTTCTACTACTAACTTCATTTCCGTTGGAGACGACATACGATTTATTGAAAAGCATGTTATGTATTAAAATTACCAAATGAAGTGGAAATTTGTATTTCAAAAGTTTATATATAAGTCCAGGAATCCAAATGCTGTCGAACGCTTTCTCAAAATCGACAAGACATGCGCCTGTACAGAGAGATTTATTTAAATTCCAATTAATGTCAGATGTCAAAAGGTGTATTCCGTGTATCGTAGAGTGTCTATACTTAAAACCGAATTGTCTATCATTAATTAGATTATTATTTTGACAAAAATTTAAAATATTAATATTTATGCAAATTTCAAAGATTTTACTTATATTTGGGAGCAAGCTTATGGCTCTCAGGTTCTTCGGATTGCTGGTGTCCCTATCTTTCTTGGGCAATACCACAACTTTAGCCAATTTCCATGCTCGGGGGAAATAAGCGTTGTTAAGCATATTGTTAAATAACGTGCAGTAATCAAGAATTAATACATCAGGGATATTCTTTAATACTATATTCGGAATGGTATCAACACCAGACGATAATTTATTTCTCAAATTTTTAAAAATATAAAAAATTTTTTCCTGTGTAATAAAAAAATTCTCTGATTGTGAAGCACTTATTTGATTTGCCCTTTTATCTAAATTAAAGGTCGTAAAACATGACTGATTATATTCATAACTAGATTTTTCTGTTAAAAATCTGTTGAAACAATTGTCAACATCAACCTGTAAGTTATTACTCCGATCAATCTCTTTAAATGAATGGGTCTTTTCGAGAGATGCTCCTATTACATCCAAAATTTGCTGTTGTTCCCTTATAATGAAATTCTCACTATCGCTCTCTGTCATGATGGGATTTACGCCAACATAACTTAATAGGTCCTCTTCTTCGCGACTAATTTTTACAAAATCTATATCTAATGACAGCTTAGGTTTAAATAGTTTCTTTACTTCACTAAACATATGTGAAGAATTTTTTTTATCTAAGATAGTTAGTTTATTTCTATAGTAACTATTAACCGATACACAGAAATTTTCAACAATTAGTTTCTTAATTAATTTTAGTTTAGTTTTGTGGTAACTAAGTTCATATGGAGTACATATAACTTCATGTCTATTATGTTTCTTTATTATGGTTAAGATTTTACTTTTTTCCGTATGTAGCTTCCTTATAATTGGATTTACAAATTTATTTATTGTGTCAATATTTTTGAATTTTGGAACAATTTTTTTGGTAGAATCTATAATAACATCATTTAGTTCAGTTAAATAATAATCAATTTCAGAATTTGTGAGATTTCTTGTAACAGGAATGGGACCAGCGTTTTTGTGTACATTCAATATATTTTTTCTGAACTTGTTCCAATTGGTTTTTCTATAATTAAACTGAGAATCGGGGGAATCAACAACAAAAGAAAACGGGTGATCATTTGTATCATTTAAAAGATCAATTAGTAAGGCGTTATGGTCACTATCATAATCGAGGGATTTGAGAGAGTTAACAGTGTTATTAACTCTTAGAATAGGGAGACGCGAGTCTGCTAAACACAAATCTAAAAACGAACCACATCTTGGATACGACGGGGTGGTGGAGGCATAAAGGCTACATTTAAAATTTATTTCATTGTTGTCTAACCATTCTTTTAAAGAATTACCATTAGTATTGTTCACGTTATTTCCCCAATCGGAATGTTTACAATTAAAGTCACCGGCCATTATATAATATATATTCGGATTTTGTAAATTTAAGGAATTAAAAACAGAATTTAAATCGTGTATAAAAAAGTTACTGTTATTACCAGATGGATAATAAGAGGATATAATATATAGAGTTTTGTTAGTCAGTAGAGGTATTTTTATAATGCATACTTCTAGGCATTTAAGTGAATTGCCAACGATATGTGTGCAATTTTTGAATTTTATATCTTTCTTTATTAATATAGCAGTACCACCACCTCTAGAGGCATTAGGTCTATCCTTACGTATTAATTCATAATTTTGGAAAAATAGTTTATGTTTCGTATTTAGTTTTGTTTCGTTCAGTAAAACTATATCTGGATTATGTAAATTTACAAAATTTAATAAATCATATCTTCTACTAATTTTTATAATAGAATTTACATTAATTTCAATTATTTTAAGGTTTTTTATAGTTGACTCATCCATTTTAATCTAACATTGAAAATATTGTGTCTATTCTACTAGTTTGTAGTTGTAGTTGTTTATGTAGATTTATTATTTGGTTTGATAAATTCTGCATGGTGTTGTTGAGTTGTTCCAACATCTGTTGAATGGAGTTGGGACTGCTTGTGTTTTGTTGGTTGTTTTTCAAAGCGTTTGCAAAACTCGTGGAAGGGGTAATATTTAGGGGTTTGTTTAGTGATCTCTTTTCAAAGAAATTTTGTTTTTTGGCACGGAGCTTTTGTTGCAACTCCTTGTATTTCTCGCATCCACGGTAGGATGCAGGATGACCATACTTTTGACACAGTACGCAAAATAATTTTTCCCTTTCATTTTCCGGCACTTTCTCCCGATCGCATTTACCTATGTCGTGAATTTTATCACATTTGACACATCTAGGCTTCAAGTAGCAATTTGAAGCGCTATGAAGAAAGCTTTGGCACTTTCTACATTGCGGAATTCCCGACTTTCTTAGAGGTTCCCACCGAATACAACGATGGAAAAGACTCTTTATCGATTTAAGATCATTAAGACTGGTTTCGCCACTAACTTGAATCAAATATATAGGGAGGTTTAGTCCTTCCATAATTGACTTTTTGGTTTTAAATTGATTAACTTTTAAAATTTTTAAGTGATCATTGTTATATTTACAAAGCTCTTGATATATTTCATCAATGTTCAAGTTCGCGCTGAGGCCTTTTAGAAGAATAGTTTTATACTATGTTCAGGTATACACCTTTATTGCGTAAATCGCAATAAACGCCATTATTGAGCTCAATATTCCATACAAAATCTCAATTATTTATTGCGTAATAATACGAATATTTTTATAATATTGTGTAAAATTTAAAATGCAACACTGTACATTACCAATAAAAACGAACAAATTTCGTTGATGGTTGGCAACTCTAATGTAAATAAGACAAATAAAAGATGGCTAGTCAGGTGGAAGGTAAGTTTATTTTTATGAAATTTCTAATTTGATAAAAAATAATGATGTATTTATGTTTTAAATAGGTAAAAACAAAAAGAAAAATAGAATGGGGTGGAGTGCTGCCAGTGAGGCAGCTTTACTTGATTTGTGGCCAAGCAAAAAATTATATAATGTTGTTATTTGTCAGCTGATTGTCATATGATGATTATTGAGAAAGCTAAATTGCGTATACCTGAACACTTAAAATAATGTTGTCAATTAACTAAATATTGAGTCAATAAAAATTTATACCTGAACATAGTATTAGTTTTTAAACTTTTAGGGGTAAACGTAAAAAATTCAGTTTTCGTTTTTTGAAGATAAGCTTTGACACGAATGTAATCGTCAATAGATGACATGAATAATGACGTTTTTTTATTAAGTTCTTTAATTTTAAAGTTTTTGATTTCCAAACCCTTTTCAATAAATTGAATTAATTCATTGGGTTCTACATTAAATATATTAAGTGGAGGAATTCTTTTATTTTTATTTTGATCTTGAATTGTTATTTTTTCATTATTTGCTTTCTTTTCTGTTTGTGCAGAATTTTGAGCTGTTGATGGTTCATGGTTATTTACATGTTTTTCAAATTTACTCAAGTATTCTTCATTGCAATGTTTATCATTGTCCAGAATAGCATAGTAATTATTCTTAAGTTGTTTACTCATTGTGTCGTATTGTGTTTCATTTTTTCTTTTTCTTTCGCTTATAGATTTATCATTAATTTTTGTCTCTCTTATAGAGTTATCATTAATATTTTTGTTATTATTTATATTTGAGTTTAAAACACTATTTTCACTCATTACTTTTTTGTTTTAATTTTTAAAGAGTCTCTGTCTCTTGTGTTAAATTGTTGTAAAAACAACTGTATATTTTAAGAAGTTGAAGTCGTTACAACAACACGTAATATAAAAAACATATTGATAACAACCAAATTATTTTTTGGTAGATATTTATGCAGGAAAGTAATTTACTGAAAACAGCTTCGCTTTTGCAATTTCAAGAAAAAAATTAAGCATTTCATCGCAAAAATTAAAGAACGCTGTAACTGATAAAACATTTAATGTTCACCAGGGCCAAAAAACTTCTATGAAAATAGAAAGAAGACACTGGTATTTTTTCTTTCTTTTCATTATAGAAATATGGGATTTCTTATAAAAATGATGCAAAAAATTTATTTTCGTTTTATTTTGTCAGTTACAGCGTTCTTTAATTCTTTCGACGATTTGTTAAATAGATTTTTAAATTTTCGTTTAAATTATAGGTAGTCGTTTGAATTTTTACAGCGCATTAGTTAATTGTTGGCGCCCATACGTATTAAAGTAGAGTCGACACACAGTATTATTATTCTGCAATAAATCTTTATTTGTTTACTTCCGCTCTTTAGAAAATTATGAAGTTCGCCGTAGTCTAGTGGACAGAAATAAGAGCTACAAAAGTAAAAATCAGCTGTTATTAAGTTTAGTACAACTATAAAACAACAATTACATATATTTTTGCTATTACTTGCTATCTCTTTCGTTTTAAATTGAACTAAAATTATTCTGTTGTTCTCGTTATTTTTGTTGTAGTTTCGTCACTAAATACACTGTGGTGGTTGTGGTGTTCTAGCTTACTAGATAAGAGCTCAGAGTTCAAACTCCAAAAAAATTAAGAAAAAATATTTCTGGTTAGCAGTCCTCTCGCAGAAGCTGTGAGAGTAATTGATTGCCATGAAAAAGCTTCTCAAGTCTGTCGTATGGAGTCGACTATAAACTGTAAGTCCCGAAACACATGGATATATTTATATTGACATACACAACATGGGTGCTACGAGAGCTAGGCATTAACCCATAAACAGGGATGTAATAGCCAATCTGTATGTATGTGTTCATAGTATCAGAGTGAGTACCAGAATATAAAATCCCGTTCGTGTGGCCTAACTAAGCATAGATTTTTGCCGGTTATTATTGCAATAACTTAAGTATAAGTATTAACGTATCATCTATTTTTTTTTCAATATTTATGTAAATATTTTTAAATTTATTTATTTATATTTTAATTTTAAACGTTTTACATTTGTTTGTTTTATGAGCCCCTCTATTATATGAAATAAAGATGTTTATTGATTGTCTCAATCCTTGCAATGACAGTTTTATGATTTGAATCTTATGGCATCAGGGTCATCAATTAACCATAAATCACATTTTATGGCGCTTAGAATAAGCCGCTTATAAAAGCCGTAATAAAAATGCATATCAAGTGTTGTATAAATTATGTTGCAAATATTATAAGTAAAATGAAAACATTTTTTTAAAGTGAAAAACAAAAAAAAATATTTATTATAACTAAACTTTAATAGAAATATTTTTTAAATATATTTTTAACATTCAAAGAACTATAATTTGAATTCAAGTTGAGGGTTTTTTGTTTTTCATATCCTTTAATAATAAATTTTTCTGACAAACGCTTTTATTTCTGGAGAGGTCAAATATTTCTGTTGCTCTGCTTAAAACAATACAAGTTCATTAGCAGCCATGATAGCTGATATTTAAAGAAAGGCGTAGACACAACTACTTTGTCCGAAATCTGTAAAACTCAAACGCAACAAAAGCATAGATTTTTGCCTTTTTGAACAGGGAAAATAAGATTGTGGCAAGTCAAGCCATTGGCAATAATTCTTTGGCAACAAATAAATCTTAATCCTTTTCTGCACGAACACACACATTAACTTTGGGGCCACAAAGATAATATAACCGAGAAAAAACATTTTTGCAAAAGAAAAAAAAAAAACACAAGCTAAGCATACCAAAGAAGACAAATACGTCTATACGAGGGTTGAAACATAAAATTTGGCCAGTTAAAAGAGAAAATATGCATATAATTTGTTGTTAGTGTGATAATAACGCATTGCTCTTTTGCACAAAAACTACTGTGGAAACTAGCTTGGCTCTGCAATAAAAGTATTAAGCGTTTGACAAAAGAAATCTGTAACGAAAAAATTTCAATTAAAAAGTTAATTGGTGTCTCTTAATTTTTCTAATTGATTTTTTGCTTAATTTTAAGTCTTAATTATTTTTTTTTAATTAAAATATATTAAAAATTTTAACGTTTGTGCAAATATTTACTTGTTTTCGTTAAAATAATCAAAATTTTAATTGACACAATTAACTTGTTTTATAGCAAAACTAGAAATTTCTACAGCTACGGCCACATTAAGCAAATATTTAACGAAAAAGTTTAAAAACTTTTTATTTGAAAGGACATACACACATAATTGGCCATTACAACCCTGATTCAGGGTTCCAGCCTAACTTCTAGCAGCACCCATGTTGTGTGTGTTAATTTTTATCCATGAGTACCGGGACCTACAGTTTAAAGTCGACTCCGAATGACAGACTTCAGAAGCTTGTTCATAGCAATTAATTACTCTCAGAGCTTTTGCCAGAAGACTGCTGAGAGGTAGTTACCGAAAGAAATATTTTTTTTATATATATTTTTTTCAAGATGACAGAACTGGCGTTTGAACCCAGAGCTCTTGTCTTAGTAAGCCAGCATTTTTTGGAAGTATGTTATGCAAATATTTGGTTTTATGTCCAGATTTCGTTTAAAATTATTAAGAAATAAATTTATATATGAAAAAACGTGTTTTTATAAAATAGTGGTTACGCTTTTTTCATATATTTGCCTAGTGTTACCGTACCTTAGTTTTTTGATACAAATAATATAGTTTGTAAATGTAAAGTCAGTAAACGGTTTAATTGGTAGTAAAAATTGGTTGTACAAATTTTTTAATTGAAATCATGTTTTCAGTTTCTCTGGGATAGGAGTGGTTTGTTAAACTCAAACGAGGCTAAATGAACATCTGAGATAATGCATAGTCTCTTACCGACAAAAAATTTAAAAAATTTAATGCTTTGACAAAGTGCTTCCTCAAAACCGATCGATGTCGACATTATTCAACTACAATCAAATTTATCTTTTCGTTGATATATTACTATGTAAATCAATAGACTAGGGTCTTAGGAGAATCAACAGAAAGCGATAAAATGAAACTGAAGCATGCAAGGGCGCAACAGTCGTCTGGAGTCATTATGACATCAGAATGCTGGAAGAAGTAGATCGATTTCTTCAAAAAATTCCATTTGATATAAAAAAGTGTTGTTCGATACCTAAAAATTATGATAAAATTGGTGGATTAGAATACGAATTATTAACTAATCCATCATATTATCAGGCCTGGCTTCAGATATCGTTTTCTTGTTTGCAAACCTCAAAAGTGGTGTAAAAAATACTTTTGATTTTGATTAGAGCATAAGGTTGATCAAAATTTGTGTATGTCGTAGAAGAAAACGGGTCCCGCTTTTATATGAGAACTTTGTTGATTTGACAATTTCATGCAAACTCTTATTTCTATGCTAATTCTACTTAATGAAAGTTATTACAAAGGTTTGTGTATTATATAATTATTTCTACACACTATTTTCTATAAGGTGATTTGGTTTATACATTGAAATACAGATTTTATGTTTATACTGACGAATAAAAATTTAAATTTTATAAAAAAATTAGTGATGTTTCTTAAAAATTTTTGGCCATTAATGTTAAGTAAGACTTAGCTTTATTATACAGCCCTCGTATAATGTCTAACTATTTCAGTTTGTTTAAAACAGTAATACTATAATTGTTGTAGTTGTTATCATGGTTGATTTTCAAGTATTTATCTTGGAAAAACTTTTCCTTGTTCGTTAGATGTAGACCAAAACAGAGCGGCAGCATACATAGGATTGAAAAGTGTTCACAAAGTCCAACAACAACAACAACAACAACACTATAACACTATATGGCTAAAATAATCCTTGAATAAGTTGTAAGCCAAAATGTAAGCTGAAATATCAATATTTATTTATGGACTAAACAAAATGTATCCCCATGTTATAGCCCTTACCCACTTCACTTAACTTTATACGTTTAAAACGTTCTGATATAAGAAAAAAAAAAAAAACAATGCGATATATGATACGTAGCGTAACGTCTATAAAATCAAAAATTGGCGAAGATTTAAAAATTGAGTGATACATACATACCCGTTATGTACATATGCTACGTGTGGTTAAACGGATTTCAGAAGCAAAAAAAACAGTTTTTGATTTTTCAAAGAAAAGCAAAATTAAGTTTAAAATTAAAGTAAAACAAAAACCAATTTTAGGAGAATTTTGCCCGTTGCCAGCCTTAATTTGAAAGTGGATGTGTTGCCAACGTTACTAAATAAATAAAATATAAAAAGAATATAACCATGGCCTTAACGAAAAACTGTTGAAAGTAAAAAATAATAATTCAGTTTAACGAGTTTATTTTGTCCTGTAAGGTTGTTTAAAAAAGTTGGTAAAAAAAGATTATTTAAAACATTAGTAAAGAAAATATAAAAAAATAACCATTTGTTTATTAAATAAAAAAATATATAAATAAATATGTCGGAAATAAATAAGACAGTTTTTAAGACCCGTTTAGGATGACAAAGAAATGTTTTATTTCATTCACCTTTTCTTAATATTGCCAAAAGTAGAAAATATAGTAGAAAAATACCAGATTTTTAGGCGCTTTTGCAATTTTCTAAATATGTTTATTTGAGCTAAATTAATAATTGATAGAACTATTTCAGCATCAAGTGTCATCCAGTATTAGTACTATAAACTTTATTTATATAACTTAAACACTAAATGCAGAATATTTTGGTAAAAGCTCTGAGAGTACCTGATTGTTACAAAAAAGCTTTTAAAGTCTGCCGTTTGGATTCGACGTTAAACTGTACATCCCGGTACTCAAGGATAAAAACTGACTGGGTGCTGCGCGAAGCTAGGCCGTAATTCTTAAAAAGGATTGTATGTGCATAATTCATAAAAATTAAAATACATTCATTATTAATGGTTATTTGTTGAACTTACAAGCAATATATTTTAAATTATCTTTCAGTAAATGTATTTTATTTTTTATATACATATACTAGTTAACGCGGCAAACTTTGTTTTGCCACATAAATTTCCTCAAGGAAACATTCACCGACCTGAAAAAGTCAATATTGATATGAGCAATAAATGTCTGCGCTACTAATAATTTTAATAAATGATTACCCGTCATTATCGGTACTTCAGTTTGATAGTTGAGGATAGGGAGAAATATCCCCTGTATCGCCCCTCTGAGTATTTCTTAAAAAAAAAAAAACATAAACCATATATGCTCCACGGTACGCAGATATGTCTAGTTTAAAATTTAATCGACATCGGTACATTATTTAGGTGAGGCATAAATTTCCCCTTGGAGCCGATCACCTTAACATATAGGGGTATGGAATATAGATGTTGAACGATTTTCAAACCTACCCGATATGCACACAAAATTTCATGAAAATCGGTCGAGCCATTTTGGAGGAGTTTTTCAACAAACACTGCTACACAAGAATTTTATATATTAGAAGATAGAAGTATATGACAGTAGGGTATAATTAGTATTACATTTTATTTTTATTTTTTTTTATATTAAAAACTCTACTAAAGCTGGGCAGCAGTCTTTAAATATAAGTAAATTTTCAATGAACACAAACTTCTACTCAATATTTTAGCAATCATATACAATGGGGGAAAAAGCCATTTCTCTTGGTTTGTCAGGGTTGAATTCTTCTAATATTTTCTAATGTTCTGCCAAGACGATTCTTAATTAACAAAAACAAATAAGAGGATATGGTACTCAAGAACTTTCTCAAATTACAAGCTTACTAGCAGATACGATAAGAAATTAGTGTCAAGGGAAATGAATCGATTCCATCGTAGGGCAGCAAACAAACTACCTAAAGAAGCATTAAACTGACACCATTAATAATTCTCTTTCAGTTAAGAAAATAACAGTCAATCAATCTTTTAATTGTTTCAACAATTTTCGTTCTTCGAAGGAATTTGAAAGAAAAATTAATTAAATGTGTTCTTTTTGTAATTGCATTCAGTACGAGTATATATTACGTAAGAGGCTATGCTAGCCTGTTTACTTATAACAAAAAATTATTGGTTTAGTAACTTACATAAAATTCAATTTGAAGTTTTATATAATTGGCAGTTTTCAATTAAGCATTACTTGTTATGTAATTGGTACTAAAGACAATGCAAAAACTCAACAAAGAACGAGATAAAAAGAATTTAAACCTAATTTTAGGGTAATTTCTTTAAAACAAAATCAAATTAAAATGAAATCAAGAAAAGAAAAATTTTAAAAAGTTTTAATCAAAGAAATTAACTTAATGATCATTAAGTGTAGGCTTAAAAAAATACCAAATTATTAAAATTTCGATTGCAGTTTCACTCGTTCTCATTTTACAGCAGACACCCGATAACTGCAAGTTAGCTGTATTGAAAACAAAAGAAATGCCAAACTTGCTAGTGCTCAGTTCAGACTTACCTATTTAATTAATTAGAGAGTTAGTGCACACGAGGCTTATTTATATTCTTGAAGAAGACTGTAATTTGGGTTGCTTAAAAAGTGATGTTGGTGAGACAGATTATGATAGCGTTTTTCTGCGAAGTACAAATAAAAGAGTTTAAGGGAAAAAATTAAATAACATTTTGATTAAATATTCTATATACTATTTATATAATTATTATATTACAGTACCATGTTAAATTATAATCTAATTATTATTACGAGCCCAGTGACTAAGACTATATGCTCGATGTAGTGTAACAGACAAAGGTCATGGATGCAATGGAACCCAAAACCCATAAGACCATTGGGTTTCCCATAAAAAGACATTAATTTTTAAATATTTGTTTTTTAATTTGAAGGTTCCTGTAGAATCTAATAAAAATGGGTAAAAAAGGTAAAGGAAATAAATTGGCCAAAATGTCAGAGGAGGAAAGGGCTCGTTATCTACAACTAAGAGCCGATATCGAGGAGGAAAATCGTAGACGCAAAATGCAATTGATATCGATGTATATGAAGGTACTTTAAACAATTTTGGTAATATTCCCAAAGCCGTTATAACTTTTTAACCCTTAACAGAACAAACTCAAACGTGAAGAGGCCTTCTGTCGTCTAAATATGGCCAAAATCAATCAGGAATGGCGTTCAATTTTGCGTCAGGTCAAATGTCAGGAATTGCGTAAAGAAATCATTGAAATGGAAAAGTATTGTAAAGATATGATGGATCATAAGGATAATGTTATACGCAGATTATTGAATGATTTAGAAGTGGCTCATAATCAACATGATACCATGTCTCAAACACATATGGAAATGGTGCAACGGTTTATTGGTAAATAAAATGAAGTTTATTTCTTCTGTAATATTAAATAATTTATATATTTTCTTATTAGACATACAACAACAACGTTTGGAATTTTTTCGCGAAAATTATGAAACGGAAAAGCAATTAATGCTGCAAGAATTTGAAAAAGATCACAAAGCAATGGAAAGTTTAAGAGACAAAGCTCAGGAGGAACTGGAATGTATTCATTATCAATTGGAAGAGCAGACTGACAAGGAGAAAAATGAGGCTCAAGAAAAGTTTTTAGCACAATTGGATGATATTAAAGCAACAGTAAGTAAAAAACTTATATTATAAACTATATTTTGTATACGAGGGGTTGTAATGTAAATGTGGGAACATATGTCAATAAAAGGGGCCATCTCTGCATATGCCCACATAGTTGCAAAAGACAAACAGAAAGAGACTTAAAGATAGCATTTCATGTGAGACTTCTACAGTAGATAAGAATAATTAAAGGGAAACCAGAAATCGTAAATGTAGTGAAATTAGGCGCTGAATGAAGTGATGCAGTGTAGAGATGCATTTACTAACAGACCTTTTACAAGTATTGTTTCTATTTATATATAAAAATTTATCAATATCTTGTTGCAATTCCCATAGAATGGATGTTTTGAAAATTAACAAGTAGGCCTAGGTGTGGGGTAAAAAACTAAATAGAGTGACAAATTTTTAATCAACTTAACAGCAAGGAAACAGCAATAATCAATCCTATATTTTGCTAAACCTGTTTAAATTTCAGATGCAATTACGCATTGAGAACATCACTCAAAAGGGAGAAGAAAAACTTGAGAAACTTTGGCATGAATATCAGCACGCATTAGCTGAGTATGTGCAACATACCGAAGGTTTCTATGCCGATTATATGGATCTTAAAGAAAAGGATGAAGAATATACCAATCAAACTCGGGAATATTGTTATGAAATTGAAAAGGCTAGCAATCAATTGGCTGGACTTAAGTTGACAGTAGCAGATGCGGAAGAAAAAAGTGAGGTTAAATTGAAGCATTTAAAGTTGTTAAAGGAGCATTTAACAAAAAAGTTAAATGAACTCAAAGAAAAGGCAACACAAGAAATTAAAGAAAATAAAGAGAAATTTAAATTGGCCAGTGTGGAGAGTTACAAAACGGTTAAGGTGGGTTAAAAAGTAGACAAAGCGAAGCATTCCAATAATTATTTTTCGCTTTGTTTTAGTATTTTCAGATTCTATGCGAAAAGGGCAGTACAATTCTACAATTGGCAGCAGTTTGCCGTAAATTTGAAACGGAAAAAGAGAAAATTTTACCTTTGGGATTGCCACCTTTAACAAAACTTATGTTTGCTAATGAGGAAGAAGAAAAACAATATCAAGATTTGTTTAAAGAACAGGAGAAGGTATTTAGATTTCTCTTTTATAAACAAAAAGAAATATTATTTTTTTTTTATTTTGTTATTGGTTTAACAAGAGTGGCTTTGGCAATTGGTTTTTAATGGAGAATTTTTGGAAACGTGTTAACAATGCAAAAATTGATACGATTTGTTTGACGCAACGTAAACGTTGTTTAGAAAGAGAAAACCAACGTTTAAAAGCAGAATTACAAGAACGTTTAATCAATTTAAACATTAGCAATGGCACCAACACTCACATCAATGATTATTTGGCTAAAAGACCCAGCAGCATGCATATGGAACGTGTAAAACGCATTGATTTGGATCCAAGAACTCAGTGTCAAAGTGCCGATGTTCAGATAGGCAGACGTTCTCGAAGCAGCTTTCTTTGCATTACAGAGGCCAATCTTACCAATGCAGTGCGTTCGCATTTAATAGCCAAAAATAAACCAAAATTAGCCAAAATTGTGGCCATAAAGCATTAAATGCCATAAAATAGAAGGAAAAAAAAACAATTCAAAACTCTTTTGCTTTTATAGGGGTAGAAACTAATGAGCGAAACTACTGAAAACAATGTGTTACAAATTAGTGGAAACTCGTGTCGACATGATGGTCCAAATATACGTCAAAAGTAAAGCCATTAAATTGTAAATTTTTTTTTAAATCAAGTAATAAATACAGTGTGATTCATTAGAATAAAGACACTATTATTATATATAAAAATATAAAAAAACTCTATATATTGCAAATACAAAAATGCTTTAACTTTTTTATCTTAAAGAAATAATTGATCTTTCAAATGACAAAAAATCTTATAAAATTGCATTATAAAGTTTTTTTTTCCTTACCTTCTTTGCAGTCGAAAGTATGTATAAAATTTTTCATTAATTTATTGGCTCAACAGAATACTCGTAGAATAACTTATTTAACATTTATAACTTAAATCCAGTAGGCGCTTATAGTAAAACCAAATAAAATCAAAATTTAAAAAAATGGATAATAAAAATTCTTGGAATTTGTCGCAATTTCCGACAATTTATATATTTTTTATGCTGATCTGTATAGAAGGTACTCACACTGCTAATATCACCGAACAAGTGTAAATCCAAAAGCGAGTATTTATCAGGAGTAAATGCAAGTAAATCTAGTGAACTAGAGAAAAAATATTCATTAAATTCAACTCATCAACAACAAAACCTTCAATTTACCAAACTGTCTGGTCAGGATCAATAAAGTCAGCCTATGGGTCCCTGGCCATGCGGCTTAGTTTCACCAGACAGTTTGGCAAATTGAAGGGGAATGAAATGGCAGATGAGTTTAACAGGAAATTAGCAGTTATTCCATTGATGGAGCCAGAACCCTTTTGTGGAATAGGAAGGGGAGTTTGGAAAAGCATACTAAGGGAAAAAGAAGATAGGGAGACAAATTTGTTCTTCTTGGGTCATACTGGCCTTAGACTTTCCAAACTTTTGCTTAGTAACTATAATAAAAAAAGATTTAAGTTGTGCATTGGTTTCTCTAGAAATAATCTGAGAATACTAGCGGGCTTTCTGACAGGGCACTACAGACTCAATGAACACATAAATAAAATAAGAATCGCTTCGAGTGATATGTGCATGTTCTGTGACGAGGAGATGGAGTCCCCAGAGCACATACTGGGCAGTTGTGCAGCATTGATGCACAGTAGGAAGAGGTAGTTTGGTTACTGTCAGTTATCATATAGGGAATTCGCGGGGTTGGGCCGGCCGACATTTTAAAGTTCGTCAGAGTGACGAGACTGGGGGAGAATCCCGGTCAAGTTGAGTGCTGTATAATAGATCTACAGGTCGAAGTACTCTAGTACCTCAAATATAAATGAATGAGTGAATTGCCAAAAATGATATGACATGGGATGCTCAATGACTATTAAGTGATCATGATTGGTGAAAATTAATTTTTTCGTATGACCGAAAATTTAAAATGGATGATCCCAGAGCTACAACTTTTATTTTCTCGATATACATAAAGAAAAAAAATTTTTTTTCTGATAAGACAACCTATACACAAAGCAAGTGCAGTAAAAAAAATCATGGATTGCCAGACAAAATATTAAAATTATAAGCCTGACATCACAGGAATTCGTCATGTGGGAGTTTATGTGCTCTATCAGCCATTTTATATTTTTTATATATCTCGAGTTAATGATGCCACTTTGGGTTTTCGAGCCAATATTTTTCAAGTCTGCAATCCGTTTTCGAAAATTTCGTCCAGTTCCACAGATAAAAAGCAAAAAACGGATTGCAGATTTCAAAAATTTTTAGTCAAAAAAACCTCAAATGGCATCATTAATTTGAGATATGTATAAAATAGCGGATAGAGCACATAAACTCCTGCACGACGAGGTGGTATAAGACCTAAACAAAATTGGAGGGATTTCTGGCATAGATAAAACATTATGTTTAAAAAAATAAATAATTAAAAAATTAATGTTTAGGGTTGGCTTATCTGTAAAGTATATTAATGAGAAAAAGACTATGAAACTTAACACGTTCGCGGACGCAAAAAATTTTAGGGAGCTGCAAAAATATACAGGCAATTATTTTTGAAACTAGTTGTAATATCCGAAATCTAATTAGACATATATTATAAGAGTAGTCAGAACATCGTATTTTAACCGTTATATACATATATATATACGAAAGTATCTAATGAACCAATTGGTCATTATTTTGAATGTGTATTAATTACAAAAACTTAAGATTGTATAAAATTAAATGAATAAAAATTGGCTTTAAAATTTGAATGCTATAGCATTCACGTCATTTTGCATCAGTATGAAAATGAATGCTATAACATTCACGTCCGCGAACGTGTTAAGAGAAGCTACTTGATGGAATAAAAGCTAAATTAAATCCCTTTACGCATTATTATACTAGTATTTGTAGCAATTACATACATAATTGGCCATTACAACCCTGTGTGAGGGTTACAGCCTAGTTTCTGGCAGCATCCATGTTGTGTGTGTTAATTTTTTATCCACGAGTACTTGGACCTACAGCTAAAAGTCGACTCCGAGCGACTGACTTGAGAAGCTTATTCATGGCAATCAGTTACTCTCACAGCTTTTTCCAAAAGACTGCTAAGAGGTATTTAGCGAAAGCAATATTTTTTGCATATTTCTTTCTTTTCAAGATGTCAGAGCTGGGGTTTAAACCCTGTATTAGTATGCCAACACACTAATCCCTAGATCACGGCGATTACACAGCAATTACAAAAAAATTAATTATCTAGTACAAAAAACCATATCTATCCTAATGAATCACAGTATATACTCGTAGTATGTATGTATGATAATACGAGTAAGTATCTGTTTTTTTTTCTGGGGTAAAAATCTCCAGTATCTTTATCAAATCTATAAAATAAAAATCCTAAATATTTGCATGTAACTGAGGAATTTTAAAATTTTATTGGTTTTGATGTTTGTTTTTTTACTTTATTGTTCTTATAACATCTTGAAAAGACACCTTCTGCTTTTTTCATAACAAATTTTCTTTCGCAATGGAAACAAGTGTAACTGCGGAATTTCATTGTTTTTTTTTTCTCCACTTTATTTGCCACAATAAATCAATCAACGGGAATACAACATAAGTTTCCTTTTCATTTCAGTTTTATCTTTTTCACGTTTTTGTCTTCATTTTAATGCCAAAATGACAAATTTAAGAAACGCCAAAATAATGTTTCTATTCTGTTTGTATTTTGTTTGAAGCAAAGAAAACAAGAATAAAAAAAAGTATTTATAATAAAAAAGCGTTTGCACAAATAATGCGTAAAAAATATTGTTTTTTTATTATTATTTTACTTAAAAAAATCCACAAAATAAATATAATTTTAGCTACAGGCGTTTGCCATTACAGAAATCATTGTTTGAAAGTCAAAAAAAAAAAACTTTGGAGAAGTTTGTTTGCTTATAAAACACAAACCACGTGTACCACAAACATTTGTTACCGATATTTAAAGAATTTTATATTTTGTTTTAATGTTGGAAGAAAAAGAAAATTAAAAAATTTAAGAAAAGTTTGTTTTCTTAATTTATAAGTGTCAGTTTATGACAAATCTCCTTAGGAGATAATTCTCCCTTAAGTACTTTTGCCTGTAAAGGGGGCAAGACACCATAGGAAAGTGAGACAACTTTCGGATTACTTGAATTTTTTCCAATTTCTTTTAGTGCAGAAATCCAACCCTGTGTCAAGAAAATTAGACAACTTTCTTACTTTGATCGCCCCACAAAAAAAGAAAGGGTCAAAAATTTTTTTTCTTTGAAATTGGTAGCCCAGGTAAGGTTTTGCAAAACAGTTCCGAAATTCATACATTTTCCAAATTTTTTAAATTTCCCCTCGAATCAGAGTGTCCCTCTGCTATCCATGGCTGTTAAATACAAACTAAATGACGCAGTTTACTTAAATTTTAACATTAGTCGACTGACAGATATGTGTTTCCTGCAGCAGTAGCGCCTTTTTCTGACCATCAATTGTCTCAGCAGTTTTCCAACTAAAACAAACTTGACCTTTTCTTACAGGATAGCGTCAAACACCGAAATTGAATAAAAAGAAAAGATAAGGATTTTGGTCTTTATTTGTGGTTTTCAAAATTAAAGCTAAAGAAGTCGCATGATTTCGATGAAACTTTTGCTAAGTTCTTATTATTTAGCAAACACATTAGCGGTAATCATTCTTTATTGCAAACGTCCTTGCATGTCTTGCAAACTTAGCAAACCACGTTAAGCCAAAACAGAAATGCTGGAGTTGTAGAGACTTTAAAGAGCTTTTGCAACAAAAACTGATTGATATTTAAATGACAATCTTAGGATTAGTTGCAGCAGTCAACCCTATTCATCTAGTTTTCAGAGCTATAGAAACCACTAAATGAATAACCTTTTAACTCTTGTAATTCTAAAGAGAAACAATCATTTGGTCATTTTATTATCATTACACCCTCTTTTGTTAATTTAATTTTTTTTTGTAGAGGCAAAATAATGTAAAAATCTGGCAAAAAAAAACAAAGTTCTTAATAAATAAACAAAAACGTTTCCAGAAGCAGACACTTCTGAATATTTTGTTTAAATATGAAACGATTTTTTGTTTAAAATTTCATTGTAAATCTAAGCAAAAAAATTGTTTTTCAAGACAGTGGGTGTTTCATTTTAAGCAAAATGAGAAAAAACAAGGCAGGACACTTTAAAAGTCATAACTTTTCATTTAAAACCATAAAAAGAAGTGTTCTTTTCACATGAAATTTGTTTTTGGGTGGTAACCAATCGCCAGACATTTTGATTGTGAGCAAAATATTAAAGTCGACGTCTGTTTTGTAACCAGAAATATCTATAAAAAAACAAATTTGAACATAAAAAACCCAAAAAGGAAATATTGTTGTCGTATGCAAGGGTTTATTTAACTCATATTTTAATACTTTTGCAAGTGTTAAAAATTAGTAAAAAATCTATGGTGGTTGAATATGTAAACAACGAATCGAAAAGCACCTATATGTGCATATCTCTTGTGTAATTATATAAAATATATTGATTTGTTTGCGTGATATTAAATATCAGCTTACTAATCAATAGTAAATTTGAAATATGTAGATGCTAAGGGGATATGCTTAAAATAGGCGTGGAAAAATCGACAAAAATTAAAATAATGGGTACATACCAAGCAGAAAATTTTTCAAATTTAGAAGCAATAAATAAAATTGTAAGCAATAATGGAAGCATTATATTGTTTATTCATAGTCTAAAGCTTCCAAAAATGCTATCTTTTGCTTACGGGTTGCAACAAATATGCATTTCTATTGCATTTTGGCGGCTCATTTTCTATAAAAATCATGCATTATTGATGCGCACGTGTAAGTGATTGGTCACAATTTCTCCCTTACAAAATCACTTATTGGTAAGCACTAATTTCTGCTGAGTAATAATCACAAATCACTAAAAGCTCTGAGAGTAACTAATTGCCATGAACAAGCTTCTCAAAGTCTGTCGTTCGGAGTCGACATTAAACTGTAGGTCCCGGTACTCATGGATAAAAAAATTGACACACACAACATGAGTGCTGCGAGAAGCTAGGCCGTAATCCTGACACAGGGTTGTAAAGGCCAGTTATGTATGTATGTAATAATCACAAAGAAATGGTATTTGGTAGATGTGTACTTAGTTGTCGACAATTTTACAATAATTGGTAGGGATGTCAAGTCCACTTTAAGATATTCATATAATTAGGAAACGGCTGAAGCTAAGGCAATACAATTTGGTACTGATATATATTTTTTCGTAACAACTATGGTGAAAAAATTATAATGAGGACAGGTAACCGTCAAACAAATGTTTTTATAGGAATAGACAAATATTTCACTTTCATTTCAATATCATTTTAGAAATGAAATCTCCTTTCAATCTCTATAAAATATAATTTTTAAACTCATACAAAATAGTATGAAAAATATTGCATAAAAGCATCTCTGAATTTAAAGATTTGCGATTTTATTTGTGCTTGGTATTCCAAAGCATATTTCGCCACAATTAAAGGGATGCGACCAACCGTGCTTGGTATTCCAAAGAAAAGAAATGTGTTAAAATTTAAAAAATTTGTGTTCTTTATACAAATACATTTAGATTTCAAAATTTTTCTAATATAAGTATCGTTCGAAAACTTTCACACTTCTCCGTCTACCTATGTTCTACAGTTTAAAATTAGTTAATATGGGACTAAGTTATGAAAAGTAAACTTAAAACCCCGTTTTTTTAACAATAACACAAGATTTTTCATATGTTTGGCATATTTAAAGTTTCGATTCTTGTTAAACTCAATAGAAAAGTATTATCACTTACTAGGTTACTAAAAATGGGCGTATTGGCATGGCAAATAAAAAACCCTACTAGCAGGGTATATACAAATACGAATACAACTGCCAACATTTGCCCATGTTCGCTAATCATATTTGAAAGAATAAAAAAGTAAGTTTGAAATTTAAGAAAAACTAAATTATCTACCCTTTTTGCATTCTTAATTATGCATTATGCCAGGGGTCTTACCAACTAATGCTTACCAGTGCCACTTGTAGGGGCTGTTCAAATTGTGACACACACACATATACACACACAGGAAGAAATGTGTAATAAATCTTAAACGAAAATATAAGTTGTTTGTAACAAAAAAAAAGATAAAAACAACAACAACAACGTCTGAAAGATTCAAGCCATTGGCCAACACTTGTAAAAAACCCACTTACCCACCATGTCTGGTCAAGTTATGAAATTTTGCGATAATTTTGCATTGCAAAGGAAGAAAGAAACATATTTTATGGATAAGAAGTTGTAGCAAATGAATTTAAAATATTTTTATGCACAAAAATATAACTACGAAATAAAATAAAAAAGATATAATCATTTTTAATTTTTTTTAATAAAGGCAGAGCTAGCAAAAACAGGATGCCTAGAAAAAGATCCAAGTTGGATAGGCATGTTAGAGTGTACGTACCTGATTCATTTTGCCCAAGCTACGATAATGACATATCTCTTAGGCGGTCTAGATTTTTAAAGCAACATGCACCAATAATCTTTGAGTTATATATATATATATATATATAGTTAAATTTTCCATACTTTAAGGCATTTCTGAATATAATTTGAAATGCTTATGACAGCCTAATAAAATGAATTAATATTTGAAAAGATTAGTTTAATATCTTGCACTAAAAATTTATAAAAATGTTTCTAAACTAGATCGGGTGAACAGAATATATTTTATAAAATACACAGTTCTCTACAAGTATTTAAATTTAAGAGCAAAATGAGAAAGGAAATTTAGGGAAAATATGGATGCTGCAGAAAGCGAAATATTTAGGGAAACCTTATATAAGAAGAAAATCTACCCAAAAATACCACTTTCTTTTACAAAATATTTAAAAACGATTATTTTTCGCTATGACGTTTTCACAAGAGTCTAATAAGTACTGAACTCACTCAATGTTATTATATCAAGATAACAACCCGATAAACAAAACTACAGAGTGAAAAACACGGATTTTGTACAATTACAAAATAGCATTGTATACGTGAGCTGAGAATCCAGCTTTGAATTCTCCTAAAAATTCACGGGCTTATCTCAAGAAAAAAGTCGGAAAGATACATTCCAAGGATCGCAATTAATATAAAGATGCAATATTGGAGGAATTAAATATAATTCCAATTCTTTATGATGTGCCAGAATTAATCCATTCGACGAAACAGCAGATACAAGATTGTCATACAAAGTAATATGATCATCAAAAGGTAAAAAGGTTTTAAGAACAGGAAGATACATACATATATATGTAAATATGCCTGGGTTTTATTTTTTACTTTAAATACCTCCCAATTTGTGTAAATTTCATTATAATACTCATAAATAAATAAAATCTATACATATTCACAATGGACTTATAAGGAAATAAATGTACTTCACATGAGAATAATATGCTGACCTCTCTGAAGCTTCTAGTATAGTAAATTTGATCATATATTTATGAGTTTGTAAACTAATAGTACAGATAGATGTAGATGTAGATATTTAATAATTTTTTTTTTTAAATCAATTTTGTTTTAATTTTTTATCAATAATTCTCAATTGCTTTGAAAAAGAACTGTACAGGGTTAATATGTTGCCAGTAGTTGTCTATTAAAGTATGTCACTTGGTTAAGCACCCAGGTGGCGTATAATGCTATAAACACAACAAAGGCTATCGAACACCGAACACACGACTACAAAAATCGCTGATTATAATAACGACTACAGCCACAAAATAAACATCTGTTTTGACACGTTGAACATAACCTAAACAAATTATAACAAACTTATTTTTTGTAAGTGAAATTGCGAGGAAACAAAAAACAACAAATGTCTGAAGAAAACATATAAAAAATTAAGAAAACAAAAAAGGTAATTAAATAATAAATTAAAAATGAAATAAAAACTGATGTAAATAAATGAAATAGGTAAATGAAAACTAAACAAAAAATGTAAACAAATGATTATATTTTTTCAGTGGTGCAGCTTAAATTTTCTTCGCATTTTTTATGTACATATTTCATGTATTGCGTCTTTTAAACACATTTTTTATGCATTTTATTGTATTGGCAGAAGAAAAATAGAAATTAGCCTAAGTTGGCTACGGGCTACAAAAGTAGTCGCGTGGTCGGTAGTCGTGTTGCCACTAAAATAATTATTCTCATATGCACGCATGCATTATATTTTTGACAGCTTGTAGTCGATGGTCGGTAGCCTTTGTTGTGTTTATAGCATAAGACAACGTTTGCCGTTTTTGTTCAAATACTGCAATACTGCTGTTACGAGCGTCGTTAAGAAGCATTTATTCAAATGTCTACTCTGCTAGATGCCTATTTCCATAAATACTGAGGCGTTTTCTTTTCTACAGCAATATGTTGCCTTCTTCATTATTTTCTCTCTAAACTTGTAAAAATGTTATTCTGTTTTTCTATTATCTTTTATAAAAATAATAAATTATATCGAAAAAAGTTATGAGTATATTTATATAATACAAAAATAAAATGCTACATTTTTTTTGTAGAAAAGAACACATCATAAGCACAAAATATTTAAAAAACTGTTAATTGTATGTATTTTTTATTTGTCCGTATTTTGGGAATTCCATTTCTAATTGTTATGAATATTAAAGTGGATTTCTTTATCAATTCACACAATTATTCTGGTGACATTTTAACCAAATGACAAACAATATTTGACTGTAAATGACAGTTTTTTTTATATTCCTCAGTCATTTCAGTTTTTTCAAACTCTCTTATTTAAAGGACAAATGTCGTTCATACAAGTTGTGTTTGATTCAGTACAATTGCAATGACAATGATGAACAGAAAACTAATAGACTGACATTTAAGTCGTAAACATAAGGACTACAAACATCTTAAGAAAAGAGAGAGAGAGAGAGAAAGAAAATTGATAAATATTGCAGCTCTTCTCTCTTTTTGTAAAATTTTCAATGAATGAATAAATGATTCCATACCAGTTATTCTGCTAGACATTGGCATGGTGTTGTGTTTCATCTTAATAGATTTGCCATAAAATATCAAAATTTGTATTTGTGCTTATGGGTTTGTGTGAGTTTATGTGAGTCGTGCCAGGATGCATTTCCATAGGAATATGAATTTCGAATGAATGAATTCTCAGTGTGTATGTGAATTTGTTTGTAAGTGTCTTATGTTTTGAACATTTCAGAAACGATTGATGGTTTTTAAAACTAAAACAGACTTGGAAAATGCCTAAAGTCAGTTAGAAAAATTGAAGAACTTCTTTTATTGAAGTAGAATTAAAAGGAAAATAGAAAAATCTGAGAAGTTATAAAGAGAAGAAAGAAAAATGAAAAAATGAAATATATCTTCTTTGTGCTATTAAAGAGAAAATCAGTTAGAAAAATACTTGAAAATTAATTGAAATGTCCTTTGCAGCAATTAATCCTCTGAATGTATTTAACTTGTACATCTATCATCTTCTTTTTAGTTTTAAATGCATCTGTTTTTTTTCAATTTGAACCAATTTCTGTATAAAAGTTATAGTTTTTCATTTTTCTTTTATTTTTGTGTGCCATTAGTTGGGGAGAAATTTTTCTTTCTTGAATAAAGAAATTAAGCATTTCAGCACTTTATTGTTGAAAATAACTTCATTAGATTATTTTATTGTAAAAAATTTGTGTGTTTTTTGTTAATAAATAATGGTGAGAGATGTATTATACAGGATGGCAAATTTTATAGAATTATAGAAACAATAAAAAGTCAATTTTTTATGTGAGTAAAAGTGTAGCTGAGGAGCTTAAAACCTGGTGTCTATTTATTAACAAAACTGGAGAAATGGCTTGGCAGGAAGAGACTTGATCTTGATTTGAGATTTTATTTTGGTCTCACAAACCAGTACTTAATTTGATGATATTAAGCATAAACGATTTTGTATTCAAAAACCAGTGGTTGATTCAAACAGTCATACAACCACTCTGGTTGTAGAAAGTATATCAACGTTTTCGGTTGAATTGATTTAGACTTTTTTGTTGATCGCTTTTATTAAGGTATTACTGTTACATTTCTAATTCTACCAACACCATATGAAAGAATTATAGAAAATTTATAAATTTTAGAAAATTTATAAAAAATTTTAGAAAATTTATAAATTTTAATAGAATTTATATCCCCCTTTTTGCTATAATTGACTTATTTAAACCAAGAACATAATTTTGGAAAAGAAAAACCAACAACAACCAAAATGATTATCGAAAATTATTCGTTATTTGCAATCAGTTTTGTGGTATTTGGCATTTATTGAATATTAAATTGTATTGCGAAAAAAAAACTAGTTAAACATTTAGAATAGAAAATCAGTTTTATTTTACAACAGCGGTTTTTAATGTCACACAAATAATTTTTGTACATCCGCAGGTAAAAATTGTGTAAAAGGATTTATTTTATATGAAGTTTGAAAATTATAAAATTGAATTTAAATGTGTGGTAAAATGGATAAAAATGAATTATAATTTTGTCTTTATTGTGTACTTTTTTTTAATTTTGTTATTATTTGTGTTGAACAAAAATATTTCAAAATTTAGTGATGCAACCACTTATGTAAATGCCTCTGCATTTTTGCTGTTGTGACGCAGAAAAAGCAAAGGTAATTGGGTAGCATATGAATTGAAGCTGAGAAACATTGAAAAAATAGTTTGTGTATTGCTTGATTGCCTTATAAAGTAGTTACTTGAATCATAGAATTTGAGGTGTTGTTGTCTTGTTAACAAAAGTTCACTTAAGCACATATAGCTGCTCGTTATAGTATCACGTAAGTATCACTAGTTATCCCGTATTAACCAGTCTTACTATTTAGATTAGAAACGTCTTCTAAAAGCAAGGTTCTCTGAAGTTATATGGAAATCAGACTGGAAACCTAATGAATTACAGTTTCACAGATATAGTTTAAATCAAATATCCACAAGCACTACTGTCTCTTTCCCCCCTCTCATAACATATTTTACTAGACCAGCACAATGAGTAGACCAGCATGAGTAGGGGTCGTCCCCTAAGTGCTGGCCTTAATATTAAAAAAAAAAATGGTCCTGACATCATAGAGCGATGGCTCTGCTAAATTATCGAGGAAGGACAAGCCAAATGAAAACAATCCTAATATACTGTTTTCTTTGTCGATAAACCGGTAGAAATCATTTGCTTGTAAACACAATCTTTTTGCCTGCCTTCTCATTGCACAGAAAATAAAACAGAAAATCGAAGGGCATTTTAATGTTAATTTTTTTTATCAGAAATAACATGACCAATGCTGGTCTCTAAGACATTAATTGTTGTTAATTCTACAGCTTAAACCAATTGAGTATGTCGTCGTGCGGGAGTTTATGTGCTCTATCCGTCATTTCATATTTTTTATATATCTTGAGTTAATAATGCTATTTTAGGTTTTCGGCCGCAAATTTTTCAAGTTTGCATTCCGTTTTCGGATAACTCGTCCAGTTTCGGAGATAAATAGCCGAAAACGTATTGTAGATTTTGAACATTTTGGTGGCATCATTAACTCGAGATATATAAAATGGCGCATAGAGCACACAAACTCCCGCACAACGATGTGGTATAAAACCTATACATCTATATTCATAGATGTCCATCTGCAAGAAAATCCGCTCCCTGACATATCCAGTCTATTCCACCAGAAATGAATAATGAGGAGTAAAGCGCTATCTTCTGAGAAGATGACAGCTAACCTAAATAGTGAAGACGGCGACCACTCACTATCAACATCCACCGACAAATGGGACAATTGCTGTTGATCATTCAAGGGTGAAGGTATAACACTGGCCTTTGAGTGATCAACTGATAGCAACAGGTCTCTTTGATATTGGGTGTTTTTTATTGAGGTATAGAACTTTAAGTTGGCATCACTTTTTTAATAATAATATTAAGTTTGGTTTGCCATTTTATCATGAACAGGTTGACAAAAGAACAACGTTTGCAAATCGTGCAAATTTATTTCGAAAATAATGGTTCAGTTCGCGAAGTTTACCGCAAGCTCCGTCCATTTTATGGTCGACATAATCGTCCATCAGAGCAATTATTTAATTCGGTTAACCATGGATCGTTTTCGCACTACGTTTACTCTATGTGATAATACGCATCCGCAGAGACGTCGAACAGTGCGCACCGAAGAAACAATTGCCGCTGTAGAGCAAAGTGTTGAAGAGAACCCGAATGAATCGATTCGCCACCGTGCACAGCAATTGGAGCTTTGTCCATCAACTTTATGGAAGATTTTGCGCAAAGATCTTGGCTTGCGACCTTACAAGATCCAGCTTGTGCAAGAATTAAAGCCGCGAGACCATGCAATGCGTCGTGATTTTGGTGTATGGGCCGAAAATGAGATTGATCTCGATGCTGATTTTCATCGCAAAATTTTGTTCAGTGATGAGGCTCATTTTTGGTTGAATGGCTACGTCAACAAGCAAAATTGCCGCATTTGGAGTGAAGAGAGAGAGAAGATGAGACCCTTGAAACGCCATTACATCCACAAAAACTGACTGTTTGGTGTGCTCTATGGGCTGGTGGAGTCATTGGGCCATACTTCTTCCGAAATAATGCTGGAGAGTCAGTTACCGTTAATGGAGACCGGTATAGAGCCATGATAACCGACAATTTTGTTCCCGAATTGGATGGCATGAATGTGGAAGAGTTGTGGTTCCAACAAAACGGCGCTACATGCCACACAGCGCACGTCACTATCGATTTATTGAAGGAAACATTCGATGAGCGCATAATTTCGCGGAATGGACCTGTCAATTGGCCACCAAGATCGTGTGATTTGACACCATTGGATTATTTTCTTTGGGGATATGTGAAGTCGCTCGTCTACGCCAACAAACCAGAAACGTTAGGGGACTTGGAAGCCAACATTCGTGGCGTTATTGCCAACATACGGCCCCATATGCTCGAAAAAGTGGTTGAAAATTGGACCTGTAGAATTGGCTTTATTCGAGCTAGCCGCGGCGGCCACATGCCCGAAATCATATTTAAACATTAATGGCATAAAATTATCCTTCCAATAAAGCCAAATTGATGGGCATTAAAACGATTTTCTTGTGTTTTATTTCAATTCGAAGTTCTATACCTCTAAAAAAACACCATGTATATGGCCATCAATAAAATTAAAAAAAAAAAAATATTATGTGCGCCATGATACATTTGTATCAGTTAATGACTGATTTTTTAAATTTTGGATCATTTTGTAGCGTTGTTCAAACGTCCATTTATTTATAATAAATTGTCAGAGTATATTTTTGTTCGTTTAAATGGGCAGAAGCCAGGAGGAGGCAAAACAGCTTTCCTCGTGAGAACAAGAGTCCAGTAGACTACTAAGATCAAATAACGGCAAGATAATAGAATTTGAGTCTGATATATTATCTGAATAGGTTATGTTCTCTCTAGGATGAGACTAAGTGCAGGCACTGTCTATAGAAGTATGAAAAGAGCATGTATTATGCAACTTTGAGGCGCTAACAAGAACTGAATTACAAGATCTCAACAGAGATCAGATCTGTTCTTCATTCGATGAGCCGAAAAGCCACAGTGTGTTCATAGCTTTTGGCCTGTTTATATATTCGTATATAAGAGGAACACTTGTGCAAGATAATGCCAGCCGGCGATTGTAATAAACCGAGCATCTGCTGCTATCGGTTTCGTACTTATAATTCAGGGGTGATTATATGGTTCTTCGTTCTTGAAAAGAGTAGAATACAAACAATTTTTTCGGTCGTAGTGACTGCCTTTGGCTGAACTACTGAATAGGGCTAAAAATAATAATAAAAATAAGGAAATATAATAACAAGGAAAACTGTTAACTTAATGCTTAGTTTTTCATTTTGATTGATTTGTATAACGATTAATAGATATTTTGTTAAGTAGAAATAAATCAATAAAATGAAATATTTTTAATTAATTTGAAACCAAAAATAATTACAAGAAATAAGTAACAGTGGGAGGAAAAATGAAAACGTGAAGTTCATGCCACAAAACCCACTACAATCTAAATTCCTTTTTTTCCCATTCTTGCAATTATTGAATACAAACAAGTGAGTACAAAACGTCTTGTCTTGTTTAAATCATTTTATCTGTCATGTTGATTTTAAATGGTTTTACATATGGAATAGAATCAACAACAACAATAAGAAATAACAAACAGAAAACACAGACAGACAATACTAGTTTATGTGTATTGTAGAAAGACATACAACAAATAACTACTTGTTGTCAATAATGTCATAGACATGTTTTAACTCCTTTGCTTGACATACTACGTGTATGTACGTATGTTTACGTAAATTTTACATACTTGACATGTGTGTATTCCGGTATAAAATATAACCCATTAGTACATTTATTGTTGTCAAGTTAAATTGAGAGAAATCGTGTAGTGGTTAATAGAAAATGAGTTGGGTGGGGGTTATGTGGGTAAGAATGATTAAACGAGTTGAAAGGAAAAAAAAAATATAAAAACCATAGACATCATGCAACGTGATACTGAAACCACAAATTATTTACAAATATATTATAGGCCTTAATATGTTTGAAAGAGTTCCTTAAAAAATTGTTATTCTCTGTAGTTTTTAATAAAATAATGTTCTAAAATTACAAAAAAAATCTGAATAAAGAGAAGATGTTTAAATAAAAAAATTAATCAGTTTCCACTTTGAATAAAGGGTGTTCATAAAAATAGTACAAGAAATTAAATTTTAAGCTTGACATGTTTATTGAAAAGATCAAGACATGACCATTTGCATTTGAAAACTTAACTTCGAGTCTGTGACCGCTGTTGGTATTCTTGTCCAAACTCATACTAGATCTGAATTCTTGTACAACTTTATCATAAACTGCTGAGCGTATGTCTAACGATCAAATGATTCAAAACATCGATATTTTGTTCAATTTGAAAAATATCGACATCGTTCTTTTTACACTAAAACTGCATGTTTGTGTGCCATAAGCTAGGTTTATTTGCGTTGTTTACGGTGGTAAGGGGATATCAAAATTTTTCCTTGTTAAAGCACAAAACAGATGGAATTCCATCACTTCCTGTGCTGTTTTTAAGACACTTTGGTCTGGGTATAACCGGGGCCAAACTGTAGGAATCTTGGGGATTCCTCGTTAGTCTTTGTCTAAACTTATAGCAATGTATACGGGTCACTGGTTGATCGGTAAACACGCAGAGAGGTTGGGTCTGCCCTTTAATACGCATTGCAGAAGTTGTGGGAATACTTCTGAGGGAGAAACCATGGTTAATTTTCTTTATGTTTGCCCAGGTCTGGCAGTCAGGTCTGGGGTGCCTTTTTTCGATAGCTTGGCGCAGTGTGCGAACCTAGATCTCCTTGTTTTACTCCACTTTATAGACAGCTCCCCCCGGGATTACAGTAAATGAATTCTGATGATACGTCACACCTGGGGCCTATACTCACCGGGGAATATGGAGTTAACCTAACTCTGGGTGGCCTGGCATTCGCTATAGGCAGAGGTGGTTGGTAATTTGTTACTGACGCTCTCAGGGACTGACCAGAGACACCTATCTAATCTGGTACTACGGTCATCAGGAGCCGCCGGTTTGTCTGCACTCCCCTGTCATTCGGGGAGTGAGGTAAATCTGACTGATGGTGTGTCTTTGGTATGACCGAGATTAGAAGAGACCGGCTTTGGATGGCGCTGGTCCGACGCAATGTTTTTGACCACCACCCATGTAACTGGGTGGCGTGTGGTGTGTCTTATGACGGGTACGCACGATAAGCTTAATCTAGTTTATAGACAGCTCTAGTTGGCTATAGTTTTTTTCCTATTTTAGGTGGTTTTAGTGTGTTTCTGCAATGGTTTCAAACCGGCACTTTGTGTTGTAGTTGATCAGTTTTTGGTTGACTAGCCATTTGACTTACCTACCTACCTACGATAGTAATTTAAAGAGTTATCAATTTTGCTTGAATGAACAATTTTCTGTAAGCTGAAAAATGTATTACACCGAACATCTTCTTCTACTCTTCGAATAATCTTTGGTCAGAGACCATCTTATTGTTTGAAGAAAAGTTTTTTTTTTGTCTGCTTACAAGCAAATTTCGTTCCAGGAATTCTTAATTTGATCCGACAAAACTCTTGAAATTGAAAAAATAAAATCTGTAGGAAAAATGAATCTGTGATCGTTTGTATTTCTACAGGAACAATCCAATTAACAGGTTTGAGTGATTCTGAACATACAAACTTAATTAAATCGTATTAAAACAGATAAAAATTTTTAAATTTCTATTTTTGCCCTTCCCTTAACTACTGCATTAAGTTTTTTAAATGTGTTATAATGCTTCAGATTTCATATTTAATTATTAATTGATAGCAAATGGTTGCATTACTAATAACCTTAAGTAGTACCCGTACCTCTCACAGAGCGCATACTATTGTAGTTGATTGCCCAACGAATCTCACAATGCACTACAGAAAGTATTCGTTCTCTAGCCGCAAGGTTCGGTTATGTATGAATCTCAACAGGTTCAAATTAAGCCTACACAAATACAACTCTCTCTTTTGCCCTTCCCATAACATATTTTCATTACATGTACTGCGTGAGAAGTGACCTCATACCCCGAGTACTATTCTCGCGAGGGAAAAAATTGTTTGGCTGAGCCAGTTTCGTTATTAAATTATTAATTTCAATATAAAATATTATGATTACTTTCCTATATTCAGCGTTAGGGTAAAATAACACCTCCTGTTTAACTCCATTACACAAGTACTAATAAAAAAATTCGTAATATATATGCATGTCAGTGTATGCGTGTATATGCATGTACTAATAAAATGTATTTATTTATGTTATATGTCTACAGTGGCATGCATCAAGCCATACATACAAATATGAACATGTATTGTAGTATTGTATGTGTGTTGCCAGTGTGGTTTATTATAATAAATATGGTCTATTAAAATCGTCTATATAAATAAATTTATACACTCTTCATCCTTTATGTGAACCCCTGGTATTCTTGAATATGTTTACGAATAATATTCATATTCCAAAACTTAATATGTTTGTGGTTGATTATAGAATAAATTTTATTGTGGTCTATAGTAAATTGTCTTTAATGAGAAATATATATAAAAACAGAAAATATGTAGAAAAAAAAAGAAACAACATCAATAATAAAATTACAATCATAATAACAACCATAACAACATCATGTAAAACATATTTAAATTAACAATAAAATAATTTGTAATTTTTGTTGTTGCTCAACAATACTCACCCATAACAATATTTAATAAAAATATTCGTTAATAATTTGTCTCTATTGCATGTTAAAATATGACGCCCAATGAGTGATGTATGTGTGTCATTACGGAACTATACAAACTACCGTTTGGTGATTGAACTATAGTTGTCACAGGACTTGGGGCAAATTGAAATTTGTTAGATTGATAGGAGGGGATTAAAAAATTGTACACTAAAAAAAACTTATATCGAAAACAAAGTGAACAACAAAGAAAATTATATTAATTAATATATGAGTAGATAAAAATTAAGCATTCCAACAAAAGGCTGAGATGTCTTAAAACCAATTTAGCATTTTACAGTATTTTGCCATGTCAAAAACCGTTCAAACATGTCAATGCACGTGCGTAGTACTTCATCGGAAATAAAACTGATTTTTCCTTCCTCCGTAGACTAATATAGCTTTTTTATATTTCATTCGTAATTTGTTGCTCGGAACAAAAAAAAAAAAGGCAGAATATCTTTGAGGGTCAGTACATAACACCACTAGTCAAAATGCAAATCAACTAATGCAAGTGCTGGGCACTGGTACATTGAAGGACAGTTTCTACCTCCTCCTCCGACTTCTTCTGAAGTCATGTGAAAAAGTCATGTTCTTTTAGTAATCAATGTTCAGGTGACAAAAAAGAATAAGTTGCTTCGTTGATCATTCGTTTCTGGTGGAATAGACTGGAAATTTCAGTGAGCGGTTTTTTCAATATGGACTTCTTGGAGGGGGGGAAACCTCTTATTGTTTAAATTATAATTTAGAAAAACCGCCAGTTTTTATTTTATAAGTTTTGTCCTTCGCTGGTATTGAACCTCGGACGTTTGAGTTTCTGTGCGAGCACTCTAACCACTCTACCACGACCCTTTTTGTATTATGATGAGGCCCGCTTAACCTATATATCTTTACAAAGGAAATCCCTATTGAAGAAACACATTTATATAGTTTAATTCACCCATCTTGTACCATTTCTTCTTTATTTCACCAACAAGATAAAGAAATCTTCGTGTGCAAGGAGATATTGCTGCTGCAGTGTGATGTCTTGTCAATTTGTTGGCCTCTCTCCTTCGGCAACGCGCAAGTTTTTATGTAACAATTTTAGCTCCTATATGAAGTTGACTGTTTGGTGCGGTCTACACGCTGGCGGCATCATCGGTCTACTCCAAAATAAGCAGGAAGCTTTTGTTACGGTGAATAGCGAACGCTGTCAAGCTAACATTATTCCGGTCTTGTGTTAAAATTTACAAATCTCAAGGCCTAAAAAGCACACATTAGACGGTGTCACAAAACTAAAAAAATTTTAAGCACATGGGAAGTGATGTTGATTTTCTAATACTTATTGTCGACTATAACAAGAGCCTGAGTTTGAAATGCGCATAGCACCATCAAAATCTTGAATTGTAGTTAAAGAACCGGTTTTTAATATTTTTTTTTTTCACTAAGCCGGTAATAGTGTTGCCCAATATTGACCAATATAAACATACATACATAATTATTTTGGGTAATTAAACGAGGGAATTTTAGGTGAAATTTCTCTTTGGAGAAAATATATTTGAGGTAATTAAGCAAGTAACGGAGTTAAGCGAAATTTAATTAACCGTGGAATTTTATTAGAAAATTGTAAGAAAAATATGGTGATTTAGAAATTGAGGTGAATAAGCCTTTGCCTTTCACGTGGGTCAATTATCCGTGGAATACTGTATTTCTATAGACGTGTTTTCATACAGTACTTTACATACACAGGAACCGTCTCATATTTTTAAACTTTAACGATCTATTTGAAAATAAATGAGTTATTAAAATTTTTTTAATTCAAAATTCCAAGAAGTAGTATTTATACAATATTTGGTAATTTCGTAACCGTCAACGAATTATTTCCTAAGAAATTTCTTCTTTCTTGTCACATTATGCAATGTCGTTTCTGCTTATTTATTGAGGGTTTTAATTGATCTGTCAATTTCTTACAATGTATTATTGCGTTATTTACACTTTAATTCTGTGTAAATTATTTATGTTGGTATTCTCCATTCTTATCACTTTTAATATTTAATACGATATTAATTGTAGTCACTATTTAATGGGTGTTCTTTTGTTGTATTAATAATATTATTAATTTGTTTAATAATACTGCAACAAGAACAACAAAAACAACAATAATAATAATAATAAAAAAATAACAATATTTATTATCTTTAATCAATATCACATAAAGTTTACTGTAATCAATAACGATAAAAAAACGAAGAGCGAAGTAATAAAATGATTCCCTATAGAAAGAGATAAATGAATGGGCATATAAATGCAGCCTAAGGATACGATTATAAAAACAGAATTTAATAAGAATTTAAGAGGGCGAAATATTGAAAGGGATTATGAGATAATTATTAATTGGGGGAGATGTAATAACCCAGAAGCAAAATATTCGTATAAACAAATTAAATGCATTTCTACAATCTGTTTGAATTGTGTTTAAAAATTTCTTTACAAAATTGAATAAATAGGCTTAATTTTAAGAACAAAAAATAAATACTTTAAAACTTAAACTAAATTTTGATGAAAATTAATGTTCGGAATGAAATAAATAAAAAAATACAATATAAAAATATTTTTTAAGCAATAATTCTGATACAGCAGTATAAATACATATCTGTAAAATCTTCCTCTTTGTTTGACACCAAGAATGGGGTACTGTTTTCAGTCTGAAGAAGTACCTGCTGAGAGGTAATATACAGAACTAAGCAAGGATCGTAATGTACCAACAATTTAGCAGAGATTCTCACTACTTCACAATAAATACAATAACTATCAACAGATGGGGCAATTGCTGGCCTTTGAGTGACCAACTGATAGCACCTTGTCTCATCGACATAAGGCTCTTAATAGAAAGAAAAGAAAAAGAAGAAAACATTTAAGACATAGTACATTACGGAATGGAAAAACTGAAAGCCCAGTTCAACGTCATTTGATTTGTGTACTTTAAAAAGTTTTTACATTAGTGTGGGCCTTATATGTATGGTCCAAGTATTTGTTTCATTTTGTATCAAGCCTACGATTCTTTCTCTGCAGCAACAAACAAAGGCGTGCCTCATCCATTCACAAGCTGTTTAAATGGAACATCTTTTTTGTTGGGCTGTGTAAGAGAACGGTTTTTTTAATACAATCATTTCCATATCTATGCAGATTCGATCTGTTATTTTAAATTTTCTTTTCAATATTTTTTTTGCTTCTCACTTTTTCACATGACATTCGACTACAATAAGTCTGCCAAATTGGTAAAGCATTTAAGTTTTTTTTTGAATTTTTTCTTCTATATTTAATTTGAATGGCAGGGTATTAATGAATGAAATATAAGAGAAAAAGTAAAAGAACTGCTTTTTTTCTATTTTTGTCAATTATTAAGGGGTTTAATGATTTTATTTTCTTTGCAACCATTCCACCAATTTATAAAATTTTTAAATAGAAATTTTTCTGTTGGTGATTACCCCTAATATTTACAAGTACAATAATCATCAATATGTGTATTCAATAATACAGAAAACAACCCAAAAGATATTGACAAACTGTCTGTCTTTCAGTTATTTTATCACAGGCTATTTGTTAAAGCCAAAGTGTTTAAATGGAAGAATAATGAGAAAAACAAGAGGAAATTAATTTACTTAAAAAAAAACTGTAACTGCGTGTATAAATATAAAAAAGAAACAACAACAATAGCAACAACAATAACTTGCATTTTACATTAATTAAGAAAAAAATTTTAATTGTCAGTTCTCATATGAATAAGGCAATGATAACAAGAATGAGAGAGAAAGAGAGAGAGAGAGAGAAAGAGAGAGAGAGAGAAAGAGAAAGAAATTACCTCAACTTGTTTACAATATAACGCATTACTACACATAAAATAATTGTAACATAATTACAGGCGCATTTAAGACTACAAATATATGTATGTGGTGGCGGCATAGATGCCAGATAAATGAGGGTTGAAATCGTCAAATTTTGAGTAAAAAATCGTCAAAATCGTCAAAATGGCTTTCTCATAATCGTCAAAAATTCGTCAAATAAAATAAAACTTTTTGTTAGTTAAATATTTTGTTTATTTTAAAATATAATTCATAAACAATAAGTAAAACCTAAAAATTAAGATTAAGAGATCGATATGAGTTAAAAAAAAATATAAATCGCAGTATTAAAATAGAAAAATATAAAGAATAAAATAAATCTTTTTCTTGGTTCCATCTGCAAAATAATTTTAAGAATATAAAACTAATACTGTCAGCTACATATGTACATAAATTAGGTTAT
This sequence comes from Metopia argyrocephala, assembly GCA_963576795.1. NCBI lineage: Eukaryota > Metazoa > Arthropoda > Insecta > Diptera > Sarcophagidae > Metopia > Metopia argyrocephala. The sequence goes on along the minus strand of OY756208.1, from coordinate 202,059,747 downwards.
AGTTTTTCCAAAACACTATTTAGCTAAGAATAAACAACTCCAATTAGCAATAATTTAGGTATTATTATACTTATCGATGAAGTACATTGTGGTTCCTCCAGGTCTTCTTGGGAATCTTCATTTCTTTTATCTATATATGTATGTATAAAAATTTGCATTTTAATAAACGTTTTAAGGCATGTGTCTTTAAATTTACCAGCTTTTTTGAGATATCTTAACATTTTAAACTTTTCTCTTGTTGAAAAACACCAGAACGTTTAAAATATTGCTGGCACTTGTTGTTTTACAATTTAATATTTTTTCGTTTACATTTTTTGGTTGGTTAAATAGGTCCTATTTGAATAATATACACACATAAATATATGAAATTAACAACGCTTATTCAAAAACAAACGCAATAATGAAAAACCTCAATAGCTCTCTCTTTTACTCTTAATTAGATACACTTCGCTGTTGATAAACACAATGTTGGCTAAATTACTAATTATAAAATACTAAGAAAAAGTGTTACAAATTTTTTATATTAAAAATCGTCAAAATTAGGACAAAAATCGTCAAATCGTCAAAGGATCATTTTTGACACTAAAAATCGTCAAAATGACGATAAATCGTCAAATCTGGCATCTATGGGTGGCGGAGGTGTTAAAGTATGTACATATAAGAGAGAGTAAGTATTTGCATTAAAGGTGTAAGAGTAGATAATTGATGTATTATAGCCTTAAAAAGGGCCTATTTGTGTTTAAGTTTGAATGGAATTTAAAATTAATTCAATTCTTTAACAGAAAACCTCTTAAAAATAGTTTCCAGAAAGAAAGTGGTAATTAACAAAAACTTAAAACTGCATTTATTTTCAAATGACTCTTTGTTTGTCGTTGTGTCGTCGTATGATTGTATCGTGATATTGTCGAACCGTTGTATTGTTCTATCATTGTATCGTTGTATTGTTGCATTGTTGTATCGTCGTATTGTGGTATCAAAAACAAATTATATCAATCACTTATGTTCTTGAATTCCTAATTGGAATCACTCATTGGTTCTTTATTTACTAATTTATGTATTTAATTCACCATCAATTGAAATTAGATTTTGGAAATTAAATGTTAAATTTTTTGTTTCACCCTTTCGAATGAAAATTCTCAACAGTCTTTTTCAGTTAAGTTATTTAAATCTAATTTTAATTTTAATAATCATTTTACTTCTTGAATTCTTCATTGGAATCAATTATTAGATCTGTATTATGTAAATCTATTTATAATTATTATATCGGTCTTGAGATCCTTAAACTGGTATGAGAACCAACATCCTAACATCTTAAGCTAAACTGAACTAGTTTCTGACCCTTGATACGAAGAATACCAGTTTGAGGATCTTAAGACCGATATAATAATTATAAAACAGAAAAAAAGTTCTATTTTATAAGAATTAAAATAAGACATAAGGTTTAAAAATGGGTTCAAATATAAGCAACTAAAATAAAATTTTATCAAAAATACAGTTTTGAATCAAACCAATAAAAATATTTTTTTCTTGCCTTTTTCTTTAAACCTTTAAGACAGACATACATACATAACTGCCCTTTGTAACCCTGTGTTAGGATTACGGCCTAGCTTCTCGCAGCAGTCATGTAGTGTGTGTCAATTTTTATCCATGTCGACTCCGACCGACAGTCTTGGGAAGCTTGTTCATGGCAATCAGTTACTCTCAGAGCTTTTGCTAAAAGTCTGCTAAGAGGTAGTCGCCGAAAGAAATATTTTTTTTAATATTTCTTTGCTTCAAGATGTCAGAGCAGGCCTAGAACCGGAGCTTTCGCCTTAGTAAGCCAACACACTAACCACTAGACCACGGCGACTAAGGGTACAATAAAAAAAGACAAATATTGTAGCAAATTACTCAGTTGATTTCTAATAGTTGCTTAAACCAACACTCTCCAGGATCTTAATGCAACATTAATAACAATTTCTATTAGAAATAATAGAAAAGTTTTATATTTATTTTTACACAAATAAATATAAATTGCGTTCGTTTTAAATTTTATTTAACAGGCCCCTTTAACACACTTCGCCACCAAAAATTCTACAGTTTCACAATAATGTTAAAATTTGTACGATTCCATTGCATTTGTACTTACTCGTACTTACCAAATGTGACAACATATTAAAACAATTGGACGCATATTGTATGAAATAATAAACGAAAATATTGCCCTGGAGCATAAAATTAATTAAATTCCATATTATGACTGGATTTAAAATACACCAAAAAAGGTGCAATAAATGAATACAAAAGACAAGAAACCAATAAATTAAAAAAAAACCCGAAAAAAGAAAATAATATCACAATGCAATGCATTAAATTGTCATAAAGGAAGAAAACAAATTAAATATTTACTCTGATAAAACAAAAGCGAAAGACAGAAATAACACACTCAGAGGTATTTTTTCATTTAAAAGCATACATACTCGTATGCATTCATTATAGCCAAGAGTTGGAGCAGAAAATAAATTTGATAGCTTTAATGACATTTAAAACTCCAAAGGTAGCTTGTGATACGAATGCAGGCATTGATTACTCTTGTTTTCTATGACAATGAGTCTTACAATAATAGTAATTAAGAAAAGTCATATTTAATGCAAATTAAAATTGCGAAATGCCAAAGAGCGAAACTATTCTTTGATGGCTTGAACAGTCAATGAAAAGAGTATATTCTTCTATAAAATATTGCATAAAAATATCTTTAAATTTTAAAAAAAAAATTTTGTGATTTTGAAAGTGTTTCGCAAGATTCTTGTATTACTCGACAATGCCTCTTAGAAATATAATATAACTTACCAAGTATTTTAATTTTATACGTTATTGTAACATCGTGTAAGATTAGTAGACATTAACTCACTTCTGTATTTAAAATTAAAAGTGTTTAACCATATTAAGAAAATCATTTATTTAATACAGGGCGGCGCAGAGTAAGCTATATGGCTTCAATTCTTTACAAATTTTTTAATTATTCTTTCTTTCATTGTCTTTTTTCAGCATTTTGTGAAAAAGACTTGGGGAATTAATTATGAATCACTACACGATCGAATAACGTACAAAAATAATTGAATTTTATTTTTTAAGCCAACAGTCTACAAATCCAGACTTTATTCACAATTTAGTAATGAGCGTTGAAGCCCGTTTCCTATTAAATGGGTATGTCAACAAGGAAAACTGCAGAATTGGGCTACGGAAAATCCAAGAGCAGTTCGTCAGCGACAATCACACTCCCTTAAGTATACTGTTTGATGCGGTATATCCCCAAAAGGATAATTGGCCCATATTTTTTGGAAAATGAAAGTGGTGTCCCATCTCTGACAGCGGTGGTGCATACCAGACAATGTTGGAAAATACCATCCAAACTTGTGGTTTTAACAAGATGGAGCCACAGCACATACTGCACGTGCCCCAATTGCTTTGTTAAGAAACATATTCGGCGAACGTAGAAGCGATTTTAACTGGCCTCCACGTTCACCAGATTTGACAGCTCCTGACAGTTTTCTTTGCGGATATTTAAAAGAAAGAATGTACGTTAACAAACCAAGAACTATACTTCAACTAAAAATCACCATTTGAAATGAAATCATGGCCATTACACCCAAAATTTTGCGAAAAGTTATGGAAAATATGCTAAAAAGAGCACTAAATATATACATATATTTTTTTTTTTCTATTATTATGTATATATTTTCTTATATATTATTAAGCGCCTTAGGAATGAGACACATTGCTGTGAATTGATTCATTCATTCATTTAAAGGACAGTGTTATACCTTCATCTTTGAATGATCAACAGCAATTGCCCCACCGTTGCATCTTGATAGTGGTGAGTGTCTTTTCTAAGTAGGTTTAGCTGTTGTCTACTACTTCCCAATAGGTGGTGCTTTTTTCCTGATCATTCGTTTTTTTTGACATTGGTTAAGGTGGAATAGAGTGAAATGTCGGGGAGCGGTTTCTTTGTTTTCTTGGAGGAAGGGAATATATAATTATTATAATTTTAAAAAGACCGCAAACTAACTTTTTCATTTTTCACCCTTGCTGAGATTTAAACCTGGGCCGTTTGAGTTTTTGTGCGAACACTCTAACCACTATATCACGCATTCCGCATGCGTTTTTACTTCAGTTTTAAATTTTTTTCATTCCCTTAATTATAAATAAATTTGTTTAACCAAATAGGAAATAAAAATCACTCCTCTTTGTTCTTTTATCAGACTTTAAATTGAATTCGAGTTCATAAGTCAATGTCACGCACAATGAACATAAACAGTTTCAAATGAATATCACCAATTGCAACACAAACTTCATACTATTTGCTCAATAGCAAATAAAAGACAAACAAAAAAAAAAACCAAAAAAACTTTGGCACTGCTTATACCCTCCGACCCCCCCACAATAAAAAATAAACTTTTCTGAACTCATGAACTTTACAACCCCGTCCATGCCCAAAGTACAAAAAATTTGTTGCAAAAATTTCATTCATAACGAGAGAATTTCGTCTTTTTTTTTGTTCTCCCTAATACATTCAACAACAACAATTCACATCAAATCATTTATTTCAAAATGTGGCAAAAATAAATGTTTAAGTCACTAAAGGCATGGATATGATACACAAGTTTTGGAACATCTTTTTTAGTACCAGTGCAGTAGAGTATGAGTTGAGCCTGATGATTTTGGTTTCTCATGCATTTATTGACTTTTTTATTCCAAACAAATAAAAACAACATAAAAGAAAAAGTCAAATGTTGTCAAAAATGTCAAATAAATGAATGCAAACATTACCAAGAGGGGAGAAAATTTTTACCAACAAGAACCTGCTCTTTTTCCCTCAAATTTTTATTTCCTTTTTTTTGTAATTTTTGCAAATAAATAGCACAGCATTGTTAAAGTAAATAGTAATGCAGTTTAATTTTATATTTAGTTTCAATTTTATATTGAAAATAAATTTTTCTTTCTAAAAAAAGTACTTTTTAAAAACTTCATTTCTTTTTGAAGAGACGGTAAAAATTGTAGCACTTTTTAACAAAAATTTTAATTAGTAATATTATTGCTCAGCTAAGAACTACAAAAGTACTTTTTTTTGGAAACTATATAAAAAGTACTCATTTTGTGAAACTGTATTTTTTGGCTAAGAAAAGTTTCATCGCTCCCAACATTATGCTATTGAGCATCGCTTATTATAAAAAATTGTTTAGGAGCGCTCAGACGGTTTTTCGGAATATATTCCTAAATCGAAGCATTTTCATTCAGCACTAAGTATTCCTAAGAGCTGAACTTAATAATGTAAAACACCTATTTCTTATCAAAACTAATTCTATTCTTTAAATCATTCTAGTCTATGGTACATACATACATAACTGGCCTTTACAACTCTGAGTCAGTATTACGGCCTAGCTTCTCGCAGCTCTCATGATGGGTGTGTCAATTTTTATTCATGAGTAGCCTATGGGAACCACAAGTTAAACTCATTTGTGATTCAACAAAACTAAACCTACTTGAACTTTATATCAGCTATGATTCCACTAATCAATGGTAAGCTATTTTTTATTGGTTTACAATTAAAAGTACTTTTTAAAATAGCAATTTTCATAAGTTTTTCTTTTTCAATATTTTCAAAATTTTCTTAAAAATATAAAAATAATTTCAAATGCATAAATGAAATTTCCTGGTTAATTACTCATAAAAGTACTATGCCAGGTACTATTCTTTCAACTAAATTCATCTACTACTTAATTAGTCAATGCTGTGTGTTTTAAACAAGTGCTACATACATGCTTTTGAACTTGTGGTAGTTGTCTTGTGACATTAGTGCCATAATCTAAGGGTTGCATGTACGACCAGAATACTTTTTTTGACTTCTCGGTTCACTAGAGTTCCTTCTACTCCACTAACAAAAATGATAACAAACGGTTTTTTTTAGTTATTGTAATTTTTATTTTGTCTTCTTCCTTTTTCTACATATTTGCACGTTTTCTATATGATTCTTTGAAGTCAATGTTGTAGTTATCCTTTGAGATGGGGTAGGCGAGGAAGTGGTACTAAACTTTATTGTCACGTACTTTAGACAGTTGGTTAATTTATGATTTTTTGATTGTTTGAATCTTCATTAGACAACAAAAAAAAAGAACTCTTTAGCAGTGTGCTGAATAGAGGGTGTTTTAGAAATTCTATTGCAATAGAACATTGGTGCTTAAACATTAACAAAATATTTGTTTAAAAATAAATCATGTTTGTGCAGATAACTTTATGAAAATATTTATTTAGGTCCAAAGAAATTTTTAAAACATATTGGGGCATTTCTAGTCCTACGTTTTGTGATTATAAAAAACCCCTGTAATTGTACAAGTAAATAAATGTTTTTATTTATTACAGAAAAACATTAACACCTTCAGGCTTTACAAGAGCAAAACGATAAAAAATAGTTTGAAAAGTAAAGCACTCATTTCTAGCTTAGTTTTAAACGAATTTATTGTAGTGAATTGAAATATTTGCAAGTAAAAAAAAGTATTTAAAATTACTTACCACGCTGTAAATAAGTCGTTGAAAAATTCCAAACAAGTACTCTTTGCTGTTTTTAAAGGATGTAATAAAATTCTGAAAAAAAAAAAATAAAAAATATAAAACACTTTGAAATCATCAAATATTTAAGTGTTAAAAAAAATACAGCAGTTCTAACCGCTAATCATCCTTAGCAAATACGTAAAAAACGATTTTAAGCCACGCAGACAACATTTAATTTCAATTGTTGACAATTCAGTGACAAATTTAAAGAAAACCGACATGATCCTTTAATTTGATTAGAGGTTGTTATGTATGTCTTAAAGACATTTTAAGGATGCTTCGATGATACTCAAGTTGTGTCACAAAAACTCACACACACAAAGCAATACCCGAGTAATATGTCGCATATGTTTGTGTAGGAGTCTCTAATGTGCCCTGTCTGTCACATAATCATTGCGAACAAATTGATTTGCCATCAAATAATTGTTGATTTTCATTGAACTGCTTATAAAAGAAAAAGTACGCAAAAATAATATCTAAAATTGAAAATTGTTTTAGAGGATTAAAGAAAAATCCTCTGCGTTTATATGTGCGTTTATGATGGAAAAAAAAGAAAAAAGAAATGATTTTCTTGTAGCCTTCTAACATGAACTTCCTCTTATCAGTTGCAAAAACGAAACTTTTAAATAAAGATTTTGGTTGTTGAAGTACGTGTTTAAAATTTTAAAAGGAGACAATTTTTAATGTTGTTTTTTGCTAAACATATTGCTTAACAGAAATATTTGCGTTTCTTTTTAAAGCATTTTTTACAAATTAAAAAAAAAAAAAGAACTTGTAATAATTTGTTTTTTTTTAATATTTGATATAAAACTGAATGCTTATTTAAAACACATGAGGAGGTGGTTCCATTCAGAAAACTTATTCTGTATTTGTATAAAAGCGTGTGAGCGTCAATATCTAACCATGAATACCAAGACCCACAGTTTAACGTCTACTCCAAACGATAGACTTAAAAAGCTTCATCATTGCAAACATTTAATTCCAAATAAAATTATAATCTAAAAAATAAGAGGTCCCCCCGACCCCTGCAAGAAGACCCTCTACAAAGAAACCACTACATGACATTCCACTCTATTCCACCTTAATAAAAGTCAACAAAAATCGAATAATCAGGAGAAAAGCGCCACCTACTGGGAAGTAGCCGATAACAACTAAACCTACTTAGGGAAGGCACTCACCACACAATTAATGCAACGATGGCCTTTGAGTGATCAATTCACAGCAAGTTGTCTCGTTCCTAAGACGGTAAATAATAATTAAGAAAAATATATACATACTGTTCCTTCCAAAAAAATTCCTATACAATGCACAGCATTTAGTGGGGTTTACCCTTAAGTATTGGTCTCAATTAAAAAAAAAGCTTTTGCAGGAAGACTGCTTCATATTTCTTTGTTAAGACGTCAGAGCTGGCTATCTAGTATAATAAGCCATCTGGTAGCGAACTCAAAGATAATATTGAATTTGATTATGTTGACGATTGCTCAAGGAAGATAACTCTTGAATACCTTATATCGACTATTTTTGTTCTTCTTGATAATGCATAAGGGCTACAGACTCTTCCTTTTCTGCTTAAGCAGTAGTTTTTATATTTTCAACTTTCGTATAAATTCACAAAAATTCAATTAATCGTGATAAAATATTGCTACTTACCTACGTTGTCTTATGCAAATTTGCGAAATATTCGGCCTTATTCCAGTTGGCGACGTCGTTGTCGTCTGACGATATTTTTGTAGCAGAATAAAGAAAATATCTTCTCTTGCCCTTAATCTATTACAAAAATGTCGTTACATGACGACGACGTCGCCAATTGGAATACGGCCTATTATAATTTATTGCTAAAATTTTTAAAAAATAAAAAAAAATCTTAAAGGGCTTTCAGAATTCGGCTTCGACGCGGAACGTCTTTGCTCCGAAATGACTTGAGGAAACATTTTTCGGTTTCAGCACAACATCGGCTAAAGCGCGGTGATGGGTTATTTTGGTTGTACCCTAACTTACATAATTGGCCATTACAACTCTGCTTCAGGGTTACGGCCTAATTTCTCGCAACACCCAAGTTTTTTGTATGGCAATTTTTATCCATGAGTACCGGGAGCTAGAGTTTAAAGTCATCTCCGAACGACAGAATTGAGAAGCTTTTTCATGGCAATCAGTTATTTTCAAAGCTTTTGCCAGATAACTGCTAAGGGGTAGTCGCCGAAAGAAATATTTTTTCACATTTCTTTTTTAATATATTGCTGGGGTTTGAACCCGGTGCTCTTGTTTAGTAATCGTCTTATACATATTAAGAGAAAATAAGTTTACAGTTTAAGATCAAGGTAAGCATTTGCCCAGTAATAGCATTTTAACAGTAAAAATTAAAAAAAGAACAAAAGTCAAACCTGCAATATTCGCTCACATAAAAAGGGATCTTTATGCAGATGTTTACGTGCCTGTACAACAATTTAGAGAAATTATAATCATTTGGTATGCATGAAGTGAACTAAAGACATTTCGGCATGTGTAACCGAAAACAATTTCAAAGCGTTTTTGTTGAATGAGTTTGCCGCCCATCATCTTTGCGAGCATGTTTTTCATGAAGAATGCATTCAAGTCAGGCCAAGACTAAGAAAATATCAAAATAACATTCTTCTTAAACCACTTCTATATTATAAAACAAAGGATGAAAGATATTTCTCTTTTGCAGTATAAAGTTAATTCCTAAGACAATTCGTAGCAAATAACAAACAAAGTTTAATAATTTTATAACTTTTGATATAGCAAACGCAAAAACCTTCAATGATGCTACAGCGTCTTTGTAAACTGCTGTCTTTTACTGGACTATTTGTCTTTTTTTTAGTGCTATTTGTGTTTTAAAAAAATATTCATTAATTGGTCAAATCAGCATAGAAATTAGTTTTTCGTTTTCTTTTTTTTTAAATAAAAAGATTATTAAGAAAGACTTTCACAGAAAATGAAGCATTTTTTCTTTGAAGTTCAGTTGCTTTTTGTTTTATTTTCTCTTTTATTTTATAATTTCTTAAGATGTAACAGATTCTTGTTTTTCTTCGTAGAATTTTAAGTGGTTATTTTCAAAGGAAAATTTCTTTTATTGAACTAAAGGGATATAAAAAAAGTGAATTCAAAGCAAATTATAAAAAATTAAAATGTAATAAAGTTTTAATTTAAGACATGCTCGGGATAAAAATAATTATTAAAAATTTATATCTCTTTTTCTTATATCAGAACCAGAAAAGCCTCAACGTGCTTGATTGCATCCATTTGACTTTAATATAATGTTTAAAATAAGCAATCATGGTGAGAACAACTTCTAAATATCGTATAAGTTATAACACTTACATTTTATTTGATGATTTAAAAAAATAATGTTCAGTCGCTGGCAGAGTTTACGAGTACTTCGTGTCAAATAGTAGATTTTCTAAAAATAATGGAATCTGTCGTCGCCGTGGTCTAGTGGCTAGTGTGTTGGATTATTAAGGCAATAGCGCAGAATTCAAATCTCAGCTCTGATATCTTGAAAAAAAGAAATATGAAAAAAAAAATTTTTTTTTCTTTCGGCGACTACCTCTCAGCAGTCTTCTGGCAAAAGATCTGAGAGTAATTAGTTGCCATCAAAAAGCTTCTCAAATCTGTCGTTCGGAGTCGACAAACTTAAACTTTAAACATATGTATAAAAAGAAAAAAGTCGCTCTTAGTCCAGTAATTTTAAAATTTTTACAATTAAGGAAGTAGAGAACTCCAAATATTTTCAGATTTAGAAACTAATTGTATGATCCTAACACTGGTATGTACTAGTGCTATCAAATTTTGCTACTTTTCATTACTCAATAGTATTGAGTGCTTTCATTTGGGTACCCAATACTACTCAATACATTTAACGGATTTCATTTTTAAGGGAAAACCATTTCATAAAGTATTCTGTGTCTAGACAAAATTTTGATTTGGCCGTTAAAATTTAAACTTTCCATACAACTTCCAAAGAAAAATACAACTCTTAAAGTATTGAATAGTTACTTTTAAGTATTGAGTACCCAAAAATTAGTACAAATACTCGATACTTGGTATCCATTACTCAATACTTCGCCAGCACTAGTATATACAACAGTATTAGGATCTTAAGACTATTATAAAAATTATACAATAAGTATAATATAGGTCCAATAAATATTTAGAAACTAAAGCAACTTGAATTATAAATTTCGATAGTAATCGATTTATTTCACATACTAAATTATATTGTTTGCCTTATATTTATATATTTAATAAAACTTAAACTGTAAATTTGATTAAAGTTTTTAACAATTTAAGTTTTCTTTCCTTTCCTTTAAGGATGATGATCCTTAAAGTCACTCTATTAACGAACAAAAAATAAAAAGCCACAAATCAATTTTATACCAAAACCAACAAAATTAATAAAAAACAAGAAGCAAGAAAGGAAAATAACAAAAAAAAAAAGGAAATTCTTCTGTCAACAACAGATCATATATGGGATATGACTTGACATGCAATTTTTAGGCTTCATTTGGTCTTTCTAAACAACAGCAGCACAACCAATAAAAACAGACAGAAAAACTGTGATGGACAGGCTCAATTATTATTGGTTTTTATCAAAGATGCCAGCAATTCAAAGCCGTAATTTAAACTATAATTCAGTTTTTCTTATACTAAAATTCTACAATTCAATTCCATTTAATTTTTTTTTATTTAAGTTACACTTCCAACCTTCTTTTTTATGTCAAAGAAAGCAAAAACAAATCATTATTGTGATAAAAAGAAAAGCAATCACTTTTGAATAGATTTAAATTATCATCTTCTGGCCATATGTTAGTTTCTTATAATATTAGCAAAACTTAACAGACGTTGCCTTGTACATATTTGCATATTCACATGTTGTAGTATGTGGTCAAAATAATAAGTACACTTATATTAAGTAATGACTTTAGTTGTTAGTTCTTTTTTTATAAATTAAAATGGCAACTTTAACACACACTGTGGTTGGACCGCTCGCCCAAAAATTCAAATGGCTCAGCTTTGAATCCCAGCAAAGGTGAAAAATGAAAAAGTTAGTTTGCGGTTTTTTCAAAATTATAATTTAAAAATAAGAGGTCCCCCTCCTCCAAGAAGTCCATCTACAAAGTAACCGCTACCTAGCATTCCACTCCATTCCTCCTTAACCTTTGACAACTAAAAGCGAATGATCAGGAGAAAAGCGCCACCTATTGGGAAATAGCAGATAACAGCTAAAAACCTACTTAGCGAAGGCACTCACCACACAATCAACATGCAACGATGGGGCAATTGCTGTTGAGTATTCTAGGGTGAAGGTATAACACTGGCCTTTGAATGATCAATTCACAGCAATTTGTTTAATTTCTAAGGCGCTTAATTATAATATAAGAAAAAAATATATATGCACTGCCCTTTCCAAAATATTCCAATACTTTGCACAGCGTTTAGTAGGGGTTTAACCTTGAGTATTGGTCTCAATAAAAAAAAACTTTTCAATTTTAATTTACATTTTGTATTATTGGTAAAAAATAAGTACACTCTCCAATCAAACTGAATGGTATTAAAAAACGAAAGTGTTGTCGTCTTGAGCAAATAAACACGGTTGCAAAGACTAAGCTAAATAAACTAAATAATTCCACATACTGGTTACCTTGAGGGCTATAAATCATGTTGTTTTAATATCCTTTTGAATCCAATACATTCGTATAAAAATATTCTATAATATTAACTATTGGGCCAATCTGTTTGTATTACATACCATCTCTGGTTTAATAATTAAAACAGAGTTTTCCAAACCTACATATGATTGGTGGGCTTAATAAGTACAATAACATTTCCTTTTGTTGTTGTTAATGTTGTGTCTCATAACCTTAATGATAAAATTGCATGTTTGTTGTTGTTGAGTGTAAGTAGGTCTTAATAAATTGGCCTTTAACTAAAATATTAGTTTTCTTTTGTTTTATAATGAGTCAATAAATTTTGAACCCTCCTCAATTTGAAGAGTTTTTTGGGTCTCTTTTTTTTTTTTTTTGTTTTTTTTTTTTGAAGAAAGAACATATAATCGTTAGACTTTAAAAGTAAATTTTTTTCCTTTTGTAACCAATAAAAGTTTTATTAAAAGCCCAGTTAATTGTGCCATTTTGTTTTCTCTTCAGTTCTAAACAATTTAAAGTGGGTGTTTATTGTTATGGCCTGGTTATTATTGGTTTCTTTAAACTTAAAAAAAGGCGCGCGAACTGAAACTAATGAATGCGTGCAACAGTGTTATAAAATATTAGAGATTTAAAGAGATAAGGCTACTTAATCATACACTTAATGATTGACATATAAAAGTTGGCAATAATAGAAAATTTAATAGAAATCAGGATTTAAAGAGAACTGAATATGAGCTTTGAAATTATAAGAAAATTCCATTTATTAATTAGTAGAAAAACATTCTAAACGACATTTAAACTTTGTCTTCTTCCTATTCTGTAATTTTTATTGCTAATCTATAACACAAATTTTATTAATAATTTCACTTTTGTATTACTTATACAAACAAAATTTTCACATCCTTTGGCTTTGATTTTATTATGACACTTTACAACTTGTTAATGCTGAAACAACTTTTAGCTACTGGCTGGCTGGGTGGCTGCTATGGCTCTTTTGTCATGCAGCTTTTGTTATAGGAAATTACGGTCAATTGATTTTGCTACTCATGTCATGTTGCATGTTATTTCTCCAACAATAGCCGGAAGATTTTTATGTTGACACACTTCCCAGTAATTTTACGACTACTGTGGATTCATTTTGTTTTTTTTGTAGAACAAAATTATAAATTTTATCGAGTTCAACTGTATATGACCAGATATTAAGGAAATTAGTTTAGGAAAAACAACACATAAAGCGGTAGTTATTAGAAAAAAATATATATACATATAAAATAAAATATTTGTATGTATGTATGTACATATGTACCAGTAAAATAACATGGACGTGGTTAAAAAAGAATAACATTTTGACAACTTATAAATCGAATTCATCTCAAATGCATTGCTAAATTGGAACTAAAACGTCATACATCTAAGTTATAAAAAATTTGCATGTAAAGTTAGCTCTCAACTCGGTTGTCTCCTGATTTATTTTTTGTTTAAATTTTTATTTTCGACAACGATATAATGACAAACGTGATTAGAAACTTTTGTCATATTTCTTGCCTCAGCAATGCTATGATTACATACATAACTGGCCTTTACAACCCTGTGTCAGGATTACGGCCTAGCTTCTCGCAGCACTCATGTTGTGTGTGTCAATTTTTATCCATGAGTACCGGGACCTACAGTTTAATGTAGACTCCGAACGACAGACTTGAGAAGCTTGTTTATGGCAATTAGTTACTCTCAGAGCTTTTGCCAGAAGACTGCTGAGAGGTAGTCGCCGAAAGAAATATTTTTTCATATTTCTTTTTTTGAAGATGTCGGAGCCTGGAGTCGAACCCAGGGCCCATGTCTTAGTAAGCCAACACACCAACCACTAGATTACAGCGAAAACAAAAATGCTATGATTACAGTCGCATTAATTCGATGCCACATTTTTGAAATTAAGAGGTGAAGTAGGAATTATTAAATTAATGGTATGGTGGAGTGATTTAGGTACTGATAAGCAGAACAGAGCAGCCGAGATGCAAATGCTAATAAAAGAAGAATGAAAATTTCATTGTGTTTTCGGTACATGATTTTGCTATGACGGCTTTTCCTTCAGTTCATTATAAGGGTCGTGGAATTGATGTCTAACAGAGACTTCTAAAAATTATACACAATCAGAAAACAAAACAAAAAAAGCATTTTCGAGTTAAAAAACAATCTTAATTAAGACATCTATCTTCATGAAACCGCTGAACCTGACATTTCCAGTCTATTCCGCCACGAAACGAATGATCATTACTACAGCGCCACCTTCTGGCAAGATGACAGCTAAACCTACATAAAAAAGATGCTCACCACTCACATTCAACACCCAGATTGGGCAATTCCTGTTGATCATTCAAAGGTGAAGGTGTAACACTGGCCTTTGAGTGATCAAATTGACAGCAATTTGTCCCATTGACATAAGGCGCTTAACATTACTTCTTCACATCTATGTATCTATTTATTCAACATTCCAATACAATGCACTGCATTTAGTAGGGACTTACCCCTGAGTATTGGTCTTACATAAAAAAAATAAATATTTCGTCTTGCAACAATAGTTTGGACGTGTAAAAGAAATAGAAAATTTTCCAAAATCTTAGCACTTTCATTAAATAATAGGAATTTCTAATATTTTTTCCGGTAATCGTTATTTTCATTTTAGACTTATCGATAGAAATAGCAATACAACATTATAAAAAAATAAAAACTTTGCCAATGAACTAATTAGCAGAAAGACCAACCCTGATTTTGTAAGAAGCCCAGATTTTGGTTGTTCTTTTATTATGAATATGCTTTCATTTATTGGGTATGTGTATTATATTAAGTTATAGAACGGCGTAGAAACTTCCACGCTTGTTATCTATATGTCGTTAAGCGATTTTTGAAACTTATCAGCTGTTGCATGTACATACATACATAACTGGGCAGTACCCTGTTTCAGAGTTACGGTCTAGCTTCTCGCAGCGCCCAACTTGTGTGTGTTAATTTTTATTTATGAGTACCGGGACCTATAGTTTAAAGTTGACTCCGAACGACTCCCAAAGCTTTTGCCACAAGACTGCTGAGATGTAGTCACCGAAAGAAATATTTTTTTCATATTTCTTTTTTTCAAGATGTCAGAGCTGAGATTTGAACCCAGCGCTATCGTCTTAGTAACTGTAACCTGTGTAACTTATATATTTAATACAGAGTATAAATGTTTAGCATTAAGTCCATCTTTGGTTGCATTAGAGGTTATACTGGCGAAAAGAAAATCTTACATATTATGTAAGCCCTTTTTGACGTCGACGGCATAAAATTGATTCTGGTGAATAAGTTGCAGACAATAGTTAACATGGTATTACTATTTTCTAAGACCTAAAATATCCCAAGCGGCTATTGTCAACCTATTGTCCCAAGCGGTCAACTATTGTCTACTAATGACAACACAAAGCCCAGTAATCTGCTGTCACAGGAAGGTTTTATCAAGATATTAAATTCACTCCTTTAGATTTTTTAAAAGAGTGTCTGCTTTCAGTAGAAATCAACAGTTAAGCTCAGACTTAGCGTGCTGAAACCCAGACAGTAGAGAACAGCAAAAACATAAAAAATTAAATTAATTATCTGACTGCCCACGGAGCTTTGTTTCTACAATAATCTTTTTAGATTTCATTGAATTTTTATGCCATCAAATGATACTAATTACAGCCACATGTACAAATTTCATTAAAATTTCAACTAATTAAACTATTTTATGTTAAAAATTCATATGTAAATAATGTAAGCATACCCAGCAAACCAACACGCTTGAATTCAAAGTTGGAATGAATGAAATTTAACTTTATCTCGAAACGATAAGAGCTTTAAAAAGACTAATATATAATCTATTAAATTGTTTGTATTCAAATTACCACATAATTTTAATATTATATGCAGTGTTCGAAAATAAACTGTACATTATTATATGTACGGTTCACAAATCCAAGAACGGTATTTATTTTTTTAGTGTTTGTGTATTTCTACACAACCAGAATAAGTCGTTCTGTTTTTTTTTTTTTAAACAGTACAGTTTTAGTGTTTGTATACATTTGGGTTTACTGATCTTGGGTTATTTTTCCCCAAATTTCAAAATATTTTCTTCTTTTGCATTTTTTATCAATCAGTTTAAAATAAAAAAATTGAAAAAAATTACAACAAAAAAAAAATATATTTCCTTTGTTGTTTTTTCTATAGGTTAAGAACAGTATATTCGTTATGTAGAAAATTCAAAAATATTATAATGTTTTTTGTTTGTTTTGAATTTCCTACACAAACACTTTTAGTGTTTCTGTATTTAATATTCTACAGTACAGAACACTAAAGTACGTTTTATAAGGTAAATTTTCGAACACTGATTATATGCTTGATGTAGAATCAGAGACCAGAGGTTTTGTTGTTAATTGAATCCACAACCCTCGTACTAGTAGTCTAGCACACTATCTAGTGAACTGGGGTATCCTCAGTAAAATAAATATAATTAAAAAAAACATCCATTTTATTACCAATTAAGTTAAGAATATACTGCAAAACCCATGTTTTTTTTAAACATAACTCAACAGTTTGTAGGTGTTTTGTAAATTCCCAAAACAGCTTCTTGTTGTACTCAGCGATACATATCAGAAAAATAGTAATACTTTTAATGTATAGGTATATTAAATATATTTATTTCTGTTACATATGTTATGTATGTATGTACATAGTATTTATGTACAGTTATGTATGTATGTACATAGTGTTGTAGAATCCAAAAATTGGCCGGGATGCTGTAAAAGATCCCAGAACCCAAGTTTGCTTTGCCTGTACTTAAATGTCATAAAAGGATATTTAATTATGCGGCACGCATTTAAGCTGGCCTTTGATATAATAACCTGAAATTTGTGTTTTATATTAAATTATTAATGCATTAAATTTTAAACGTTTACTGGGTTTTATAGAATACGAGGCACACTTATTAGCATGTTCTTGCTGTACAACAAATGAAACACGAGCAATTTTATATTTCGCCCATAAAATAAACGGATGTCTCTCGATGACAATATTGGAATTTATTTATGTTATGGAAAAACGTGAGTCTTTATAATTATATTAACACTAGAGTTTAAACCTATTATGTGTGCCACAAACAGTAATTGGCTTGACATATAAGAACAGTAGTTGGGTATTTAGTAAAAAAAAACCCAACTTAAAAAGAAAATCAAAGTCAAACCAGAGATAAAAAACCTTTTAACATGTGATTTTCTAGAATTTATTTCTTATCTGAATCTTCCCAATATAGGCGGCTTCTACTGTTTTTGCATATCATAGCATATACAATCAATAATTGCCATTTATGGCAATAAAGTAGCCTTTGTATGGCTAAAATTATATTTTAAAGGACTATTTTGCCTGAACTCAAAGTGTATTTTTGTAATAGAAAGTTTCATTAACAGAATTGCAATGTAAAATGCCATATAGGGCTCACCAAGGTGGGGTGTTTTAAACCCATGCAACATTATTTAATAACAACATCAGCTGAATTTATAAAATAAACATGCAACACACAACATAAAATACCATTGCAATGGTGGTAATAAGGCATGAAAAATTATTATTCATGTTCCCATACATACATATGCATGTTGCATACAAATAAAAACATGATTATGTGCTGGAATATATTTATTACAGGGGCCTATGTAGAGGGTATACTTTTAAGATCAATAGAATTTGCAATAGGTTTATATTTTAAACGAACACTTTTTAATATTTATGATCAGTGTGATACTCTAGCAATTTAAATTTAATTAAATCCAAATTAAACAGATTTATTTTGAAAAATACTAAGCGTTTCTCGTTATTCAGTCAAAAACAGCTGCGATGATGATATCGTCGATGGAATTAAAGAACGCTGTAACTGACAAAACCTTAAATGTTCACCAGAGCCAAAAAACTTTCATAAATGAGAACAGATACACTGGTATTTTTCATTTCGCAGACGGCATAAGTGAATTTATTTTCATC
Organism: Metopia argyrocephala; assembly: GCA_963576795.1. Classification (NCBI taxonomy): domain Eukaryota; kingdom Metazoa; phylum Arthropoda; class Insecta; order Diptera; family Sarcophagidae; genus Metopia; species Metopia argyrocephala. The sequence goes on along the minus strand of OY756208.1, from coordinate 202,041,460 downwards.
GTAGAAATCTGGGACCTGGACCAATCGACGCGTATTTTTTTTTTCTGATAAAAATGATGCAAAAAACGTAATTTCGATTTTGTGTCAGTTACAGCGTTCTTTAATTCTATTGACGATATCCTCTTGCGGGAGTTTATGTGCTCTATTCGCCATTTCATATTTTTTATATATCTCCAGTTAATGATTCCACTTTAGGTTTTCGACCACAAATTTTTCGAGGCTGCAATTCGTTTTCGGATATCTCGTCCAGTTCTGGAGAGATAAATGACCGAAAACGGATTGCAGATTTTAAAAATTTTGGTGTCAAAAATCTAAAGTGGGATCATTAACTCGAGATATATAAAATGGCGGATAGAGCACATAAACTCCAGCACGACGATATGTCCAAAGTTATTTGTATGTGCTGCAACAGTCGTGTTGTAATCTTTCAAGTTTAAAAAGTTTAATTTCTATCGGGCTTAAAAACATAGCCTTTTATTTGTATTTTTTTTTTTCTTTTTTTTAATTAGTATCTCAGTATAAATTTGGTTAATTTTTACATGTTGCAAGTTGTGTTTTTTAATTCCCTACAAGTATTGACAAAATTAACTCCATTGTAGTTATTTCACGAGTACTCGTATGTGATAAAAATTAAATTGAGATAAATGGAAACCATAAACGGTGGACTTAATTGACACATACAGAGCAAACTGTTAAGAATATTTTAAAGCATTAATATTTATGAGTTACAAAATTAATTTTTAAAGCTCTTAGCTGCTGGAGTGGAAGAAGAATGGATGAAAGCATTTCGAGGTAGTATTAATGACTAAATTCAGGCCTGAGAGGACTAATCAGAGTTTTAATTTTTTTATATAAATTTCGGTTTCTATATACAGCTATTGGCAGTAGAGCTTCTGAGAGTATCTATTGCTATTATATTATATTATATCGGGCAGTGTGTGGTTTAAAGTTTTTAAAAACCTTCACTTTAATAGTCTTAATTTACAAAGAGCATTTCCATATTTTATTATTACACGCATAACTTCAGTAGATTAATTACCACCAATGGTAAGTGGTCGAATAAGAAAACAAAAATAGTTGTGAGCAGAGACAGGTTGAGACTATATTTCAACTCATGGGTTAATATACGGTTCTTGAAATGAGATTACACAGTATTCCTGTCGTCTTTGAATGATTTATCAAAATAGCAATATTTGCTTAAGAGTCAGGATGCCCTTCTTATGTGATCCGGTTGATCATCGGATTAGCTACAGATTTTTTTATACCTCAAGTCAATGGGTCATGTCTTTTAAGAAGGGTCCTCTCTTAGCCTAACCTAAAGAGAGACTGTAAGCTAACGACCGTATGATCAAGTGAAAGGTGTAGGAAGTGTCTGACATTATTCGAATCTTTTACGTTATAGTTATTGCTCAGACTTGAATCTGTGACCAACATACCAGAAAACTAAATACAATAGTGCAATTTTTTCTGGTTGAAACTTGAAACCAAAGCTGGCTAATGGGTCAATTATTAGCAACAATACTAGACCACCGCGACAACATGTAAAGACATATGGTAACCGGAAATCATGATTTTAAAACTCTACATACGAGTATAAATAGAATTTCGTTTTACAACTATTAGTTTTTTTCGTTATAATAGCGTCACGCAACAGAAATTCAGTTGTCAGCCATACTTCGACCATAACAAGGGTTTGATGACCCAAAAAATTATAGGATAAATTTTATAATTTCAAAAATTCTGCAAGGTATTATCGATATCAATACAACACGTCATGAAAAAATTAGTCGCTGTCGTTGTGGCCAAAGGTTGATCTCTGATGACAGTCACTTAATATTTTCTAGTGAGAACGTATTAATAGTGGTCAGTGACTATCTATAACGGCATTTCTGCACGAATGAGTACGTAAACAAACAAAATTGTCGAATTAGGGAAGATACCAATCAACATAAAATAGCGTCCAATGCATTGGGAAAAAGCCCATACTTGGCGTGGATTACAGCATCGCGGCGTCACCGATCCATATTTCTTTGACAATGAAGTTGGCCAGAGGCCTTATTCTGTAACTGTCCTAAGCTAAAACTGTATTTTTAAACATTTATAATCTTGATTTAGGACTTTTTGGCTTCGAATACAATTCTTTAACGCGCAATTTCATTTAAAAGCTTTATGCTAATCATCTCTTTAATTTTTAATTTTATTGATTCTAACGCCCAGCCTGTTTTAAAAACCCAAAATTTTATCATTTTGGCTTAAGAGAATTACAGAATAAGGCCCCAGGTCAAAACTGTCAATGGCGAGCGTTGTAAGTCGATGATTACCAAATTCTTTTGATCTGAGTTGGTCATTTTACATTGAGGTGAAGAGAACTGGCTACCGAGATCATGCGATGAGAACTCCTTAGACTTTTTCTGGTGGTATGTATGCGAATAAGCCTCAAAGCGGTCCTCAAAGCCAAAATAGTCTATACCATCGATCATGCTTATACTGATGTATACGTCTGAGCCATGGGAAATTGGGCATTTCATATGTGCTGTAGCCACAGAAGCAATAGAGAATATTTGAATTATGTTACAATCCACACATATTGGTATCAAAAAATCCATGATCTTCCACACAAACTTTATTTTATTTTAATTTAAAGAGGAAAGCGCTTAATGAAAGACCCATTAAAATAGAAAAATAAATAATTTAAACTGCAAGTTTTTCTAAATGTTTGAAATTTAATACATTTTTAATTTACCCATTATTTCGCTAGCCCAGCGTTGTTCTCGCCAATTTATGCAAATAATTTATTGAAAAATTTCCGCATTATTATGAAATACTCGTACAGATTCAACCTCAGGAAGATGAACATCCGTTTTGTAAATGTTTGATATTAAAATGTCAGTTTTTTTTCTCCTGTTTTTGGTGCAGGTCATTTTAATGTGCAAAAATACAAAAGATACTTTGGCGTTTAGTGCTGCAAATCCTTTTAGTCAAACGGAAATTATATTTTAAAACCCCTATACAGTGGCATTTCATGTGTAACTTTTTGTCTGTTATCTTTGCCATATTCACAAACTGCAAAACATTTAAAGGAGATTTAATGTTAATGATGATAATTTTTTGGTGACAATTGATTTATGAATTTCAAAAATATTTTCTACTATAAAATTAAAATTTACTCGTAATTGTTTAAACTTTTTCTACTTTTTATTTTAGCTTTAAATTATAAATGATTTGCAATATTCGATTTTACTTTTATAAATATATATAAGCGTTTAATTAAGCTTTAGGTCTAATATATAATTATTTTTTCGATATTTCGCTACTTCTCTGCGTAGCTTCTTCAGGAAATATTTTTTATTTAAACGCTTATATATATTTATCAATAATAAGGTCAACTAAACTTATTAATACAATTTTACTTTTATTTAAAAACCAAATTTTTGGCCTTTAAAATTATTATAAATTTTTTGTGGAAAAGGGTTTCAAACAAATTAAGTGCCATTTAAAATTAAAAAATTTGAAAGAAAAAAAAAATGAATTTATTTAAGCACCAATAACGTTAACCAAACAATATAACCGGACTATTTAATAGACTGTCTGGTTGAAATCAAAATTGAACAACTTTTTATAATTTTTGTTTAATGTTTTTTTTAAACATTATAAATGGTAATGGTGGTACTTTTAAAATTAAGAAGTTAATATAAAACATTAAATTTATCTGTATTTAATAATAAAAAAAATATAAATAATATGCGAACTACTAAGTCTCTAAAAATATTGTACGAAACAGGCCTAAGATTTATTAATTTTTCAACCAGATCGAGCTTGGTTCCAAAACTCTGATACTGTTTATCCAACATATTGTTTTAATGAATGCTAGCACGTGTTCTACTGAACCACGATTATATTCTAAATATACCAATAATTTAAAAAAATTGTCCAAGTTTAGCGGTCTGTACGGACGACTGAGTTGGAAATTTGTAAAAGACAAGCAAGAATCACAAGTAAAATGGCTCAATGTCTTAAAAAATTACATACGGGGAACGCTCTTGATGTTCTGGGCAGGCGTGTTAATTGTTATATTGGTTGTGATTGCCGTAGTCTAGTATGTAGTGCTTTTGCTTACTAAGACGAGAGCTTCGGGTTCAAACTCTAACATTTCTGAAGAAATAAATCGAAAAAATATTCCTTTCGCTGACCGCTTCTTACCTGTCTTCTGGCAAAAGCTCTGAGAGTAACTCATGGAGACGAAAAAGTTTCTCAAGTCTGTCATTTGACGTCTGCGTTGAATTGTTGGTTCTGGTACTCCTGCATACAAATTGACGCACACAATATGGTTACTGTAAGAAGGTAAGCCCTAATTCGGAAATAGCATCCCAGTTGGCACTGTCCTAAAGATATCCTTGAGGATATCCAATGTTTCTGAAGAGTTCCGAACTAAAAAACTATCAAAATTTCCCAAAAAGTTCCTAGTTTGGCAGGCTATTTGTAGCTGCGGCAACAGAAGTGCATCGTTTGTTACATTGGGATCAATAAACTCAGATATTTATATCAAAGAGTGTCTTCAAAAGAGGTTGCTCCCATTTCTAAGACAGCACAACATATCAATATTCTTCTGGCCAGATTTGGCAACATGTCACTACAGTAAAAGCGCAATAGACTGGTATAATAAAAATAATGTTATTTTTGTTCCAAAAGAGGCTAACCCACCAAACTGCCCAGAGCTGCGGCCTATTGAAAGATATTGGGCTCTGATCAAAAGAGAACTAAAGAAGAGTACATCTGTTCCCAAAACCATTACTAGTTTTCGATATAAATGGACAGCTGGTACCAAAAAAATCACCGAAAACACTATAACATTGCTTATGGATGGCATAATGAATAAAATAAAAAATTTTATAAAATTAAATTAATTTTTAAATAAAATAATACAGAATATAAATCTGTAATAAAAATGCAAAATAAAACTGTTTTATTTTTAACTCTAGCTTACTCCAGTCAGTTTTTATTTGACTTTTGATGTGTTACAGTTTATAGTGACGCACATCTTATTTCTTTCGGCGACTACCTCTCAGCAGCCTTCTGGCAAAAGCTCTGAGAGTAACTAATTGCCATGAACAAGCTTCTCAAGTCTGTCGTTCAGAGTCGACATTAAACTGTAGGTCCCGGTACTCATGGATAAAAATTGACACACACAACATGAGTGCTGCGAGAAGCTAGGCCCTGATACAGGGTTGTAAAGGCCAGTTATGTTATGTTATGTTATGTTGGTAGGAATAATCACATATTTGGAGCGTCGAAATTAGTATTCAAGTGTGTTGGTATTTACAAGATCGTTTCCTAACCCAAGACAAAATACAACTCTCATGTTTCAAAGTCTCAAAGTGTTCAGCTAAGTGCAGGAGAGAGCGAAAGTGCTATCAATGAAGATGGTGTATCCAGTTCTATCGATTTAATAAAGTAACGACGCAATGCTCTATCGGTACTACCACGAGTGTTTTTTTATGAAATAAAAACATTAATATCAATTAATCGTGTATTCCTACATACTTGTCGTACCTCTCACAGAATACATCCTGGTCAACTGTCAACTGTCCAACGAATCGAACAATGCACAAAAAAGAATAAGTAATAACGAAAGTTCTCTGTTTTGATCGCCTTATTGCTTAAGATAAATATCGCATTTAGTTAGAAAGAGAAGCTTCTGGCTAATTGGCCATTTGCCTATTTAAAGCCAAAATAATCAATCCTTATTTGAGAACATATCATTTTAATTATATTTCAAAGCCACAGAAAAGTTTTTCTAGGCAATAAACAGAACATACAGTCACCAAAACGAAGGGGAGTATACCCCTACTCATTCTGTGCATTGTATTGGAATATTGAAGATATAGATAGATAAAGAGAGACAAGTTGCTGTCAATTTAATCACTCAAAGGCCAGTGTTATAACTTCACCCTTGAGCAATCAACAGCAATTGCCCCATCTGTCGGTGGATGTTGATTGTGAGTGGTGAGTGTCTTCACTAAGTAGGTTAGCCGTTAACTTCCTAAAAGGTAATCTTGATTTGCTTACCTATAAAATACTGTTCATATAGGAAAATAAGCCAGATTACCATAAATTACATTGAATTTTTCTAACTAGGCTGTTTGCACTTGACGAAGATGAGGATTTTTTCGATATTATGAAACAGGGTAATAATAAGTCGATTGTTGAAGTGGCCGAATGGCAGTTAATCTACTCTGTTATAATTAAATTAAAATTAAAAACTGATTAATTGAAATCAAATATTATATATAATTTCTGTGTGATTATTTAAACTGGGGCCTTAAGCTAAAATGCTAAAATTTTGAGTTTTTGAAACAGGCTGGGCGCTAGAATATATAAAATTAAAAACTTTAGAGGTAATAGGCATGAAGTTTTTAAATTACAATGAGCGTTCAAGAATTGTATTCGTAGCCAAAAAGTCCTAAATCAAGTTTATAAATTTTTAGCGATAGAGATTTAGCTTAGGAGAGTTACAGAATAAGGCCCCTGGTTGGTACTTTCGAAATTTTTTACTTAATTTTCTAGGCCTACAACAGAACAAGGTATCCAAGTTTTTGCTTTGACTTATCATGTAATCAAACATATATTCATGACAATACTATTGTAGGGTATCAATTGTCAATAAAAAATAAAGAAAATGGCAATAATTCATATTAAAAAGTTAATTATCCATCAATAAGGCTGTTTTTTTCTTTGTGGACACACAACAGACTTGGTCTGCTGTATCATATGCAACCAACAAACAATAAAACAGAAATCACATCATTTGAATCGATTGAAAACTAAACGATTGACTGGAATGAACTGGACAAAAGGAAAATTTTTATTAAAATTTCCTAAGGCTATGTGAGAGCGAGTAAATGCAATAAAATTAAAATGAAAATGAGAAGAAAAAAAAATATTAAAAATGAAGCGTACAAAGGCCTGCACATAAAACATTCATAGCAGGCCAACACCATTAACAACATCATTATAAAAATATCACTATAAAACAGTAATAACAACAACAACAACAGCAATTGCAAATCATAATAATAAAGTTGTTGCCTGATGATAATGATTTTTGTGTGATTTTCAAAATGAAATATTTTTCTGTAGTTTTTTTGTTGTTGTTGTTTTGTTTTATATTCACATTTCATCAATTCAAAAGAAGAGAAATTATTGCCATTTTGTTTCATATGCGTGTTTACTATGGTCACTTCACTCAGACAGCCTGGCCAAGCCTAGCTAGCCAGGAACTGTCTATCCACTTATTTATCTTTTTCTTTTTTTTTTTTTTTTTTTGTTTTATTTAAAAAGATTCTGTTTAAAATGCAATTGAAATGCCATATTATTTAAAACAAAAAATGTAATTTGTATGTTCAACTCGTGTATGTTTTTGCACATCCTTGGGAAATTCAATCGGTTTTGTGGCCTTAAACAGGTTGTGCTTGCAAACAGCCAGTTGTTTGTATTGAAAACTTTTTTCTTTCATTCACTTATTGGCGCTTTTTTCACTGTTTCGTGTTAAAAACTCATTTGTATAGAAATGCTTTAGTCATGAATAAGATTTTTAATTTCATATTTACAATCAAGGCTGCTATGAAATGAATTCATAAATTGAAATCAGTATTAAATTTGCAATGTTTTAAGTGTATTGAGCTTTAAACAGGGCCAACGTTAAATTATTTATGTTTTAAAATGATTTAAAAAAGAAATAAGAAGAATTTAAAATCTAATTGATAAATTTATCCTCTTAGTTGTCTTTTAGTCGGTAAATTAAAAAGCAAATAACAAATCATTTCAGGATTTAAATAAAAATTTGTAACATAGAGTGTTTTGTTTAAACCCAATAGAAATTTAAATTAAAAAAAAACTCATAATTATTCAAAAAACTTTTTATTCGAAAGACCAACAAACGAAATTGACGTTTGAAAATGATGGCCAGTTCAAGTGTTCTTTACGGTGCACATTCTATGACACTTATTGGAGCACTGCTGGGCCTGTACCAAAAATAACACGAATGATAATGGTTTCTAAGGCTTAAATTATTGCTGTTATAACAGCATAAATCAATGATTTTATGTGGCTTCACAGAAAGTTATCGAGAGATTAAAATTCCAAGAACTTTTCACAAAAATTATTGTAGATTTCGTCAACTGTTGTGATCGCCGTAGAGCTCTTAACGTTATCCTCCTTAAAGGCTATCTCGCTTAAATATGTAGTTATACATACATGTTATTGATATTTGCAAAGAACCACGCTACTAATTATAGTCTCTGTTGATCGTAATAGTTCAACATGCAATTCGCACTCCTTTAGGATTTGATGCGAATTGATTTCATTCCGTATATGACTCTGCCATTGCAGAACTAAATTTGGCAATAAAACATCAAATTCAACTGTTCTACAGGGTTTTTCAACAGGAACGCTACAAAAGTAGAGTGATAGGGACAGCAAACGACACCATATTTGTTGCCTCTCTTTTAGCATTTCTCTGAGTAAGGTTTGCCATTTCAAGATGGAAAGATATACGAGCCAACAACGAGTCGAAATCATTCAAATTTACTACCGAAATTTAGAGTCAGTGACGTCAACGTTAAGAGCGCTACGTCCAATTTATGGTCGTCATAATCATCGTAGCAGATCAACAATTGAGCGTCTAGTGAAAAAATTTGAATCCACAGGCACAGTACAAAATGTTCCCGTGCCAGTGAGACAAAGAAGTGCTCGTAGTATTGAGAATATTGCTGCCGTTGAGGCTTTAGTTGAAGAAAGCCCAAATGTGTCTCTCACACGTCGTTGGGCATCTCTGTGACGTCGTTGTTGTGAATTTTGCGAAAAGGTCTTGGCCTACATCCTTACAAGATCAAATAGATGCAAGAACTGAAGCCGCTTGACCACCAGAAGCGTCGTATGTTCATGAATTGGGCTGAGCAACAATGATTCGGATTTTCAATGAAAAATCATCTTCAGCGATGAGGCTCATTTCTGACTGAATGGCTTCGTCAATAAACAAAATATGCGTTACTGCTCAGGCAGCAATCTACACGTACTCCATGAGTCATCATTGCATACCGAAAAAATTACGGTTTGGTGCGGTTTATGAGCCGGCGACGTCACTGGGCCGTACTTCTTCCTTGATGATAAAAACCGACACGTTACTGTGAATGGGAATCGCTACCGTTCAATGATAACCGAATATTTTTGGCCACAATTGGATGATATGGATTTGTAGGATTCACATAGCAAATGTCCCAATCAATTTATTGAAAACCAAGTTTGGAGAACGTGCTATTTCACGAAATGGTCCAGTCGATTGGCCGCCTCGGTCGTGCGATTTGACGCCGTTAGACTATTTCCTGTGGGACTACGTCAAGTTTATGGTCTATGCCAACAAGTCAGCGACGATTAATGAACTTCGTACGAATATTGAACGTGAAATTGCAGCAGTATCGGCCGATTTATGTTTGAAAATCGTCGAAAATTGGGCTCAGAGTCTGGACTTCTGCAAGCGTGCCCGTGGTGGCCATGAAAAAGAATTCGAGTTCCATACACAATGGCTTCGAACGTACAATTACAGAAATAAAGAATTTCCTTGATATTCAAAACCGTTTTTGTTTTATTAAAAAAAAAACTTTTGTAGATCTCTTATTGAAAAACCCGATAAATCGGAGAAGGAACGTTAGTGTCTTTACCAGCTGAATCTTAAATTGGTGTAGGGCGAGATCTTCCCCAGTTCTTGCAAGCAATGACGAATCGGTAAAATCGTACCTTCTAACTGTTAAGTTACTTTTACAACGACAATATTTTCCTCCCAACATACTTTCTTTCGACATATTGGTGTTATTGCATCATTTAGGGATAAACCATAGACATTTTATTATGTTTAGGAAGAGACGCGATGGTTTTATTCCTGTTCAGAACGAAAGATGCAATTTGAACCAGAGAGCTTATTAGAAACCTTAATTTGTGATCTTTTTTTTGATAAGAGATGCCAAAATTAGCAAAATTAGTTGCTGATTGTATCAAAACATTTCTAAAATTAAATCACTTAAATTAAAACAGGTTCTTAGTTTAAAGTTGTTGTTCTAGAAAGAACTAGCCTTACAGTTCGATTATGATTATGAGCCAATAAATTTAAAATACACGCTTTAATTTCAACTATTTGGTACTGCAATACATATATGCATGTTCAGAAAGAAATCACTCAATTCTTCAATCAATTAGTCGTAACAAAAATTTTGCGAAACAACCACACCAAGTGAAACAACAACAAAATGTAGGTAGATACGCTAGCTTTGCTACGTTTGCAATTTAGAGTGATTACCGCTGATGTACCGATTTTTGCTGCAGGTAATATTATTATGAAAATTCCAAATTAAAATATTCCAAAACTATGTCATGTAGAAAATTTATTTGTATGTACATATATGGTCTTTTCCATGCATATACCAATTACATCAAATCAAATGCAGTACGAACATGTTTTGGCCATTAATTTATACAGCAAGGTTTCCTTTGTTTTTTTTTTTTATTCTTATACCCACTGAACGGAATATAACCACTAGGTTAAGCTATATTTTTTCATATGGAAACACCCATATTTTTACAAATTTGTCAAATCAGATACAAATGTGTTTATATTCCTTGTAGTAGTTGTTGTTTTTAGTTTATATTCTATTTGTTTCCAATTCTATTCAATTCAGTAACGATTACTAAATTATTAAAATTTTTCACACATTTTTATAAAAGAGAGAGAAAAAAAAATCACACAAAATTATCTGATGGTGTCAATCTTTCGAATGAAAAAACAAATTTATAAAAATATAAAACATGAATATAAATTTTTTTTTTTTTATAATCACAAAAATGTTTTAATACCAGTGGGTACAATTTAAAAAAATGAAAGAAAAAAAAAATAATTTTTTGATATAAAAACAAGGAAAGAAAAAATTTAATTTAAATTTAAAATAAATTTCTTTACAATACTTGTTTGTGTATGGAATTACTACTACAGATTGGATGAATGAGCAAATGAGGTGTTGAAAATGATTTTTTACGAAATATGTTTTGAGGGGAATTTATTGCAAAAACTAACAGAAAAGAAAAGAATATAAGGAAAACACAAAAATACAAAAAAAATAAAAAAACATTTTTTTAATAATATCCTGAGGCAAAAATTATTGTTTCTGTTTTGTACTCGTAACTGATACATGTAGTTTGTTAAAGAGTCGTGTAGTCTGAAATCCCTCAAAACAATAAAATTTTAAAACATACAACACAACTCAGTAGGAATAATTTGTTAAAATTGTTAAAATAATTTAAGGCCATATTGGTTAAGAAATATAATGTAAATTTCAAAATTCAAAAATTTATGTTTAAAGCATACAAACTAGTGTCGATTTTGATTGAAAGTAATATGAATATGATTAGGAAATCTTTATTAAAAGTATTTGGTGAATGTAAAAAAAGGCATGTAATAAAAATTCGACTTGTTTTTCAAAGACAAATAAAACTTAATTGCCAAAATATTTTATAGTTTAGTCATTTAGTGAATCAGTAAAGAGAAGTATCAAGAATCTATTCGTATTTTAAAATTACAGAAATTGGAAATTTTGTTCGATTTCACTCAAATTCTTTATACACAATATACCCGATTATCACATTTTATGCAACATGTTGTTTTAAACCAATCTAGATAGTTTACATAAATGATTTCTTTCAATCCAATTAGTCATTTAAAAACTCAGTTACTTGTACAGATTTTTCCAGAAATAGATTTTAAAGCAATTTTTATAGACTCCCTAACGGCGCACAGTGGGACTTGTTCATACAATGTTTGGAAAGAAATATAAGGAGGGCTCGTAGAATGTTGAAATTTTGCTCTGAAACTTTGGTTAGCTCAATTAAAGAAAAAAAAAAAGTATTATCAAAATTGGCCACGCCCACTACCCACCGCCCATACAACCAAAAATTTATTTTTGGCCCAAAGTTTTTGAAATTTTGCTCTGAGCCTTTGGTTAGCTTAATTAAGAAAAATATGAAGTTTTATCAAAATTGACCACGCTCACTACCCACCACACATAGAACCCAAATTTTTTTTTTTTGGCCCAAAGTTCTTGAAATTTGGTACAGAGCCTTTATTACCTCAATAAGCGTCCACCACTCACCGCCCATATAACCTATATTATATTTTTCCCCACAACTTTTTGTTTCTTTACCAAAACTAATTATTTTATTAATTTTTTTTTTATTTATTTTTATTAAAAATTTCATGGATTTGAAGACAAATTTTATGATTTTATAAAAGATTATTAATTATTTAAACGTTTTTTTTTTAATTTATAGTATGGAGTCATTCATTTTATTATAGCGGAAGCACCTAGCAAGACCGAGCAACCTTTTTTTTTTCTTCCAAAGAATTTTGCAATCACGGCACATTATAGAACAAATTTTATTCGATTATATTTTTTAAACCATATGAGAGAATAAAATTACTATTTAAATCACAGCAATAAAATTATCTTACGTACAAACACTATAAAAGTTCGTAAACAGTTTTCCATATTTTGGACTAAAATTTACATGTGACTTCAAAGAGAAATAAGTTTTTTTGTGATACAATTTATGGATTCTTCATACTGAATCAATTTTCTACAAAACTGCATCAATACATTTTTAAATGTTATGTATCGAAAAAATTACTTATTGAATAAAAGTTCCCACTGTGCGGCGTAAGGCTATAAAATATTTTATTAAAGTTTATTTAAAAGTAAATTCAAATTTTATTTTTGAAATGGTAAGAGTAGCCTGATTTTTAAACCAAAAATATCAATCTTAAAATTAGGAGGGCTGTTCAAAACGTTACAAGCTTGACATAGTGATGTCGGTATAACAAAATGCTCTTTGTAATGGAAACTTCTATGCACGTTAGATATGGCAACTCTTCGTATAATAGGGGATCAAAAAAGCCGCTTCAGTAACTTTTTGTAGTGGAGAAATTAGAAATTCAATGTATGAATAATAATTTACATAAAAACGGTTTATCGATGAGGGTGTATTTTAATTTAAAGGTGGCAGAACAAGCATTGAGAATGAGTCCCAAGGTGGACATCCAAAATTGCTACAACTCATGAATTCATAGCCCTAGTGCATGGTGCGGTATTACATGATAGACAAGTTAAAATTCGTAAAGTAAGTAATACCATAGGCATCTCAAATGATCGAGCACATTTTATTTTGCATCACTAATTACAGCTGAAAAAGTCTTCGGCAAGATGGATGACATATTGGTTATGAGTTGATCAATAACGCATTCGAAATTGTTTGAATAGATTTACGTGGAACAAAATGGCGTTTAAGCATTGTTTCCTAACTGTTGATGGAAACATGGATCCATCACTATAAACCCGAGACAAAAGAACAATTCAAACAAAGGACTGAGCTGGTGAAAGAGCAATAAAGAAGGCAAAATCGGCTGGTAAGTTCATGGCAATGGTTTAATGGGATTAAAGAGCTAAATTTTGTTACCTTTTGGAGCAATTGAATTTAAAAATTCGAGTAAAACGACCTGATTTACAACACAAATAAATATTATTTTTCATCAAGATAAGAGTGTTTTAAAAATGACAAAATTCACGAATTAAACTATGAATTGCTTAAACATCTATGGTATGCTCTTAACTTAACTCCCTCGAACTTCCTTATTGGCAAACATGTGAAATCCAATGAAGATGTAATGGCAGCTTTAGAGAAATTATTTTAATCAAGACGTTGCTAAAAGAAACATTGCAAATAAAATAATAAACTGGCTTTTCTTTTTCATTTTTATCCTCTGCAGTGCCCTCGTACTTTAAATTAACACCTTAATTTTGGAAAAGAATCAAGTTTTTCATTCCAAAAATAGTTCGGCTTCTCTGGTTTGAAGGTAGGAAAGTGAATTTGTCAGGAGAAAGAAGCTACTCTTATTAAAGAATCGTTTCGTAGTCATCACTTGTTGTAAACAGCACTCTACCTCGTGGCTTTAGTCGCAGATAGTATAGACATTTGTTATCATATCACATATTAGTTTTCTTTTTCATACACTAAAGACACGTTTTTGTTAAGTAGAGAGTAATTTTTCTTCAAAACTAACATTCTGAGTAACTTTGCCAAGTTTCTTTAATTGGGGCTTAAGTGCTAAACATTTTAACATCATAGCTCCTTAAAGTGAAACAATTATTTCATAAGAAATCATATTGTTTTTCATAACTACGTGGTTACCATCTACTGGCCCCTCTTCTAATCCTTTCGATTTTAAGCAAAGCAAAGCAATACAAACAATGAAATATTTTTATTAATTGTAGACACTTAGAATTTTTTGTTTTTGTTTTTTGTCTCAATAGAGAAATCTTGTTGTCATCAACACGTGTTCAATTCAACAACAAAAGAAATCCTACTCAACAACGAATTATTATATGAAAAGAAAAGAAAAAACGACTTAAAGCAGGACATGGTCTCACACATAAACAAACTTAAGCAATGAATTTAAGAAAGAGAGCATAACGTTTCTTAAGAATGCGAGGGAATAAAAAAAAAACAACAACGGCAACGATAGCAACTGAAGCATAGAAACGCAAATAAAATATAAAAAAAAAATAATAAACAGAGTTGGAAAGTTGGTTATATTAACAGCAACAATAATAAAACCAACAACATCAACAACTATTTATTTACTATTATTTATACCGGAAATACACATTTCAAGTCGAACGTAAGAAAAGGAATGCGTGTTCGCATTTTCATTTTGAGTGGCTGTAAAGCCAGGATATAAAAGCACTTAAGGACTAAATTTTTTTTTCTTTCATTACTGTTCTTGTTGCTTTTGCTTTAAACTTTTGAAATTGTGCAAAGAAATATTTATACAAGAAGACAAAAAGAGAACTACTTAAAAAGATGTATTACTTAAGAGAAAGAGAGAACAAAAAAAAAATATTTTAAGAAATTAAATAATAAATCCTTAAGAGCACAAAAAGCATTTCAATTTATTTTATTTTCTAAGAAAAAAAGCTTTAATGCTTAAATATTAATAAGTCTTAACATACAGCAATTAAATTTATGACAGTAAAAAAATTTCAAGTCAGCTTGGCACACAGATTATTTAGAATGAAGCTGATTTTATTACGGTACGTTTACATTAGACAAATATGTATATCATGTTTTCATAGGCCTTGTGTGTAGTATAGTGGTTAGAGCGCTCGCACAAAAACTTAAACGGCCCAGGTTCAAATCCCAGCAAAGCTGAAAAATTAAAAAGTTAGTTTGCGGTTTTTTCAAAATTATAATTTTAAAATAAGAGGACCCTCTATCCAAGAAGACCATCTAACTACAAAGAAACCGCTCCCCGACATTCCACTCTATTCCACCATAACCAATGTCAATAAAAAAAACCTACCTATTAGGAAGTAGCAGATAACAGCTAAACCTTCCAAACCTACTTAGCGAAGGCACTCACTACACAATCAAGATGCAACAATGGCCTTTGAATGATTCACAGCAATTTGTCTCATTCTTAAGGCGCTTAATAATTATTAAGACAAAAATATACTGTTCTTACCACAAAAATTCCAATACAACGCATAGCATTTAGTAGGGGTTTACCCCTGAGTATTGGTCTCAAATAAAAAACAAAATAAATAGTGCGACCGTTAATACTCTCCACTAGAGTCCTCTTAGCAATGCTCTCACCGATTTAGAGAGAGTAAGGTTATCGCTTTGAATATTTACTAGACGTTTGATAGAGTCTGACATGAGGCTCTTCTTTCGAAACTTTCTGCTTTTATATTCCGTTTTCTCAGGAATCGCGCTATATTTCACTTTTATTATTATTCGATTCAGACCCAGCACTAATGCAAGACACTGCGACCTATAAGGTCTGTTGTGTCTCAATCGCGCTATAAGTTCAGGTTAAAGTCGGGAGAACCACACGGTTCCATTCTGTCTCCTATTATATTTTTATATTTCGTAACTATGTGTCTATTGAATTTCATTTCAAATGATAGCTACATTTATCACTCATATTGATTTGATCGCAGGCCGAGCCTTTTGGAGGTTGAGGTGAGAAGGCAAAAGAAAAGAGAGAACATTAGAATTGGGTCGTTTGAACAGGGACAAATATAATGTGCCCAAGGCTTAAATAAATAGTGATTAAAATTTGAGGAAGCTTTTGTTCTTGTTGTTCTGGATATGAGAATCAACTGGAGTGTCCACTGGAATGACGATATTTTTAAAACGTCTAAAGACACTCAAATGCCTTAACTTTTAAAACAGAAAACAACAAAAAACAAAAAATCCAATACAACTCTCATGTATTAGCAGGTATTGCAAAGTCTATTCGCAACCGAATATAGGAAAGGGCGAATGAGCTAATCAATGACGGTAAGGTATTCAACTCTATCGATTTGTTGGAAAAAGTGGTACAATGTGGCTTGCGTTTAATTGTTCCACCGTACTAACATTATAGGTGCTCAGACGAATTACTTTCACTTGAAAGATTATCCTGTCAATTACGATATTCATAATTACAATATTGAAATCATCGTCGTATTCAAATCTCAGCTCTGACATCTTAAAAAAAAAAGAAATGTGAAAAAAATTTTTCTTTCGGCGACTACCTCTCTGCAGTCTTCTGGCAAAATCTCTGGGAGTAATTGATTGCCAAGTACAAACTTTTCAAATCTGTCATTCGGAGTCGACTTTAAACTGTCGGTCCCGGTACTCATGGATTAAAATTAACACACACACTATAAGTGCTGCGAAAAGCTAGACCGTAACCCTGACACAGGGTTGTAAAGGCCTTCTTTCCCCTGCACATACGGTTGTGCACTGAGTGCTAGGCTCAATGACTAAAAACATTATGTAGTGGTTACAACTTTTTTTTCAACTAAATCTTAAGTAATTTATGCACTTTTCAATCATGCAACCTTTAGGATGGTTGATCATTAGAAAAATATTAATTAAAGATTCAGCCAAGAAATTTAATGAGAAGAATAGAATATTCTTTGAACTGGCACGTATCACAAAAGGTGTAAATTATAATAAAATGTTTGCAAAAATTTAATTAAAAAATCATTTTATCTATAAAAAATAGAATATAATAAAAACAAAAAATAAAAAAGATTAAAAGAACATTTCAATTTCTTTAAAATTACAAGAGTTAAATGAAACATTTGTTGTGTTTCTGTCGGAGAGGTTCAACACATCGTCGTGCGGGAGTTTAAGTGCTCTATGCGCCATTTTTTAAATCTCGAGTTAATGATGCTAATTTAGGTTTTTGACTCCAAAATTTTTAAAATCCGCAATTCGTTTTCGGCAATTTATGTCCGAAACTGGACGAGATATCCGAAAACGCATTGCAGACTTGAAAAATTTGGGGTCGAAAACCTAAAGTGGCATCATTAACTCGAGATATATAAAAAATATGAATTGGCGGATAGAGCACTTAAACTCCCGCACGACGACATACTGTATGCATGTATTAGTAGGTGTAGCTGAAGTGACATGTGGGGTGTCATAAAAAATTTAAATTTCTTTCTAAACACTATTTTTTTAACATAAATAAGTCTTAGAAATAACTTTTTAAATTCACAGTCTCCATTTGCAAGAATTTCTTTTCAATTTCATAGTTACGAGCCGTCGTTAATAGATGATGCAGTGGGATTTTTAGTTTTTCTCATGATAAACTATTTTATGATTCAAACAATGATGCCGTTTATGATGGCAAAAAAATTTAAATGCTCAATAACAATTCATAAAATTTTATAAAAAAAAAACATTGTAACGCTTAGTATGGAAAATAGGCACTCACGTATTAGGAGGTGGTAAGAGTAAGGCAGCATTTAATTTGTTTTTATAGGCAAATTAAAAAAAAAATTATAAAATTTTAAGGCATTTTAATTTGTTAAAGAAAAAGTAAAAAAAAATTTTTATGGTTAAAAAGAAGAATAACTTTGTGGCTAATTTCCCTGAATGACCGACACCGACCATCTGTCTATTCTATTTTTTACACAAAGAAAAGAAAATAACATTTTGACAGTTAATAAACTCGTATGGCATTATTAATGATGTTGCCGAGTTTTGTTGCATGTTTAAACGCTAAACATATATGAGTAACATTCTTTTTTCTTCATAACTTATTAGTTTTTTTTACCATCTCTTGAGCCATTTTAAAGCCATCAATTCATTATCATTAATTTTGTATCGCATTTGCATCGCGTTTATAATTATTGCATTTTAACATTTTTAGTACGTTACGAGTATTAATAAAGTCACACTCACTTAAAAACACTTGAAATGCCATCTTGCGTTTCATAAAAAGAAAAATCCAGTTTTTATAACTAAAACTAAAGAAGAAAACGTACAAAGGAAATAAAAAAACCAAACACGAGAAGACACATGTAATGAAATGTATTCGCATATAAAGGAATTGATAGATAAATGCGGCGATAATCTTAATAAAATTAGTACTCGTATGTTGTTGCGTTGTCATAGGATGTATAAATTTATGCCAAAACGTTGTAAGTCGTGTACCCAAGTGAATAGTTTTGTCGCATAATTTTATGGTGTTTTAACAAAGAAATCATGTTAAACAAGTATTACTGGGTAATCTTTAAAAATAGGCTATTGAAGTGATAAATATGTATGTATGAGTGTGGTTAAAGACTTTAAATTGAGTATTTAGTTGAATACTTAAGACTCATGATGGAGGATATTTTGCATAAAAAGTTTATTTAAAAGTGAAAGAAAACAAAGAAAACTATTTTACTTATAAGTGACCCAGTAATCTAGTGGGTAATATCCTATACCGTTAGTGAGAGGATTCTCTCCAGGGACTCTGATTTATGACACTAGACTACATTTTTTTTAATGAGAGCAATACTCAGGGGTATTAGTCGCCGTGGTCTAGTGGTTAGTGTGTTGGCTTACTCAGACAATAGCGCCGGGTTCAAATCTCAGCCATGACATCTTGAAAAAAAGAAATATGAAAAAATTATTTCTTTCGGCGACTACCTCTCAGCAGTCTTCTGGCAAAATATCTAAGAGTAATTTATTGCCATGAAAAAGCTTCTCAAATCTGTTGTTCGGAGTCGACTTTAAACTGTAGGTCCCGGTATTCATGGATATAAATTAACACACACAACATGAGTGCTGCGAGAAGCTAGGCCGTAACCCTGACACAGGGTTGTAATGGCCAATTATGTATATATGTATGTAATTCTCAGGGGTAAACCCCTACTAAATGTTGTGCATTGTATTGGAATTTTTTGGAAAGGACAGTACATATATATATTTTTCTTATATTTTTATTAAGCGCCTTAGGATTGAGACAAATTGCTGTGAATTGATCATTCAAAGGCTAGTGTTATACCTTCGCCCTTGAATGATCAACAGCAATTGGCTCATCGTTGCATGATTGTGTGGTGAGTGCCTTCGCTAAGTAGGTTTAGTAGGTTTAGCTGTTGTCTTCTACTTCCCAATAGGTGGCGCTTTTCTCCTGATCATTCGTGTTTTGTTGACATTTGTTAAAGTGGAATAGAGTGGAATATCGGAGAGCGGTTTCTTTGCAGATGGTCTTCTTGGAAGGGAGAGGGGAGGGAAACCTCTTTTTTAAATTATAATTTTGAAAAAACCGCAAACTAACTTTTTCATATTTCACCTTTGCTGGGATTTGAACCTCTGCCGTTTGAGTTTTTGTGCGAGAGCTCCAACCACTATACCGCTATATGAATTATTGGGCTTTATTGAGTATTTAAAACTCCGAATGGTTTTAGAACACAACTTTTAACGTTATTTCAAATGATTTCAAACCAAGAATTTAAATTTCACTTAAGAATTTTCTTTTGTGTGAAATTGGTAATCACAACAAAGTTGTTCACTTTTGAAGTATCTAGGACGCCAACTAAAATATAATAATTTTTTTTCTTTGTTTTTTGTTTTTGTGCATTTCCTGATTGAGTTATTATTTACACATGACAAGTATAAATGCCATTGGCATTGGACTACTACTAAAAGAGCTTTAGAAATAATTAATTTGTCAGCTTTATAAACAGAAATATATATCCCTTTCATGCTACATACTGAGCCAATTAAGGTCAAGAGCATGTACTGAAGCATTAAGCATTAATTAATCATTAATTAATACACATATTGATTTTTGTTTTTTTATTTTTTTTATAAACCTACAACCACTTAAATTCTAACTTCAAATAAATTGAATATAAATAATGCAGTCATGGTTGCAAGCAATAAACCCCACCCAGTTAAATCATTTAGTTATTAAGCCTGAATTACAAAAGGCATTCATTCATTCATTCATTTAATTTCCCCACGGCCAATAGTAACATTTAAAAAAATCTTATTCAAGTCAACAATTGTTTAAGTGATTGGTTGGTTTGAAAGGACTTTATAAATTATTTTTAATCAGGCGGACACAGCGAACAAAAAAAAATTTGTTTCCCTTTAAAAGGGTTTTTTAAAATTTATGACAAATTTTACCGGAGGCCATGCAATATTGTAATATTGAGACAAAAAATAGAAGAACAATATTAAAAGAATGCAAATTTAGTTGAAAAATATGAAAAAATATAAGTAGAACAGAAATCCAGTAGTAACTTCTTTACAAGCAATAATAAATGTAATGGAGAATTTATTAAAAATTGAAATCCCTTAAAAGGCAAGAAGCAAGAAGCATTAATGGGAGTTAAAGACGCTGACTGAGTAACACAATTAATATGTTAATTCACTGCAAGTCGTCCCGCAGCATAAAACAAACAAAACGGATACAAAAATTGGCATTTTTTTTTTAAACAAGTAGCTGGCATGTACTATAAACAAGGAGATACACTTGCCAGCAAAAGTATTCGTCAAATCCATAATAACAAGTTAACTACTTAAAAATAATTTAAAATAGTACACTTACGTTGCACAAATTGTTTAAAGCCCTTCATTTACTAATCACCCATATCCTGTTCGGCTTATTATTGTCGTATTTTGACATTTTTGTAAAAGATTAATGACAAAATTTGCTTGACTTCTTTGGTGCGTAGTATAGTGGTTAGAGCGCGCCCCTTCCAAGAAGTTCATCTACAAAGTAACTAACCGCTCCCTGACATACCACTCTATTCCATCTTAACTTTTGACAACGAAAAACGAATGATCAGGAGAAAACGCCACCTATTGGTAAGTAGCAGATAACAGCTAAACTTACTAAACCTGCTTAGCGAAGGCACTCAACATGCAATTGGTGTTGATCATTCAAGGGTGAAGGTATAATACTGGCCTTTGAATGATCAATTCATAGCAATTTGTCTCATTTCTAAGGCGCTTAATAATATAAGAAAACAAAATATATGTTCTGTTGTCATAATGTACTGTCCTTTCCACAAAAATTCCAATACAATGCACAGCATTTAGTAGGGGTTTACCCCTGAGTATTGGTCACAACAAAAAAAAAATTTAGGACAAAAATGTCGAAATACGACAACGACTACGCCAAAGACGATAGGGGCGAATATTACGCATTGACTTAAACAATTTAAATGTATTTCTTCTGGTTACTTTCCCCCACTCATGCACAAAGACGTTTTCCAGCATTTCGTTTGCAGGCTATATTGTGTTGACGGATTCTGTTTTTCAGTAAAACTCACACATGCTCAATTGGACTGACATTAAGTGACTAAGAATGTGATTTTAACGGATTTACAGTGTTGTAGAGTAATAAAAGATTGAAACTTTAAACGGTATGTTTTTAATCGTAAAGCTATTGAAGCCAAAAGTTTTTTCCAAGAATAAATATTACAGCACTTGGCTTTAAGTATTAATTTAAATCGGACATAACTAAACTATTTGCCAGTCATACACCCCCCAAATCATTATACGCCCACTACCTTGTTTATCTATTAGGAAGGAACAGTACAGTAGTATTCACTCATATTAGAGCTTAGTTTGGAAGAGGTTAGTCTATTACTCTCTCTAAGTAACCCCAAAATTATTCGCTTTAACACTCAGTAAGTTAAAATGGTCCTTCAGACTTAGTCTTGAAACTCTAAACAAGGTAATGCATTTTTTCTTGTGTATAAAGTTTTCAACATGCGTTTTTCATGATGCAAGACATACAATTTCAATAAAAAATTTTCGAAATCATTTTGAAAAGCTAATAAAATGAATGACAGTGGCAAAGAGACATTTAGCCCATATCTTTTATTAAAATTTTTGTTGAGGTTTAAAATATGTATATCTCTTTAAGTGTACGAATACTATTTCTAGTAAGTGTATAATGTATTGTGGCTTTATTGTAGAACATAAATTTTAAAAGAAATAAAAAATAAACTGGTTGAGCTATTTTACAATAAAAAATAATATAGGCAGGCAAGCTGGAGCTCTCAATAATTTGCATAGAATTTTTCTCCCAGTAATTATTATTAAAATCAAGCAGTTTATTGAGGTTTAATTTGAATTATTAGTACCAGTTTTATAAACAGTGGAGTTATTAAAAAGTTAAATTACTTTATAGTCCGTGAAAGTAAGTTTTTTTGAATAAGAGAATGAAGGGCGTCGTGAGATTAAGTGGCTAAAACAAAATGAATTATGACCCCAAAAATCGGCTTTATTTTATAATGAAATAACAATTAAATTTGAATATGAAAATAACTCCTAAAACGAAATGAAATAAATCCATAAAATATAACGTTTTGCTTTGTAAATTTTTTCTTATATTCAATCATTCATAAAGGAGGTACTAAAGTATTTCGACCTGTACAGCCCTCACCTTAACTGGGGTTTTATAGTAGTTCCCCCAGTTTCGTCACCTTGACGAACTTCAGAATATCGGCCGGTGGCAACTCTGACAAACCTCCATCTGGTATTCGGTAATCACCGAGGCATCTCTTCCTATTGTGCATCAATGCTGCACAGTTGCCTAGCATGTGCTCTGATGACTCGACCGCCTCGTCCCAGAATCTGCACATATTCCTCGAAACGATTTCTATCTTTTCTAAGTGTCCATTGAATCTGCAGTGCCCGGTAAGAAGTCCCGCAAGATTTCTCAGAATATTCCTAGAGAACCCAATGCACAACTCAAATCTTCTCCTATTATATTTACTAAGAAAAAGTTTGGAAAGTCTATGGCCAGGCTAACTCAAGAACACCAAGTTTCTCTCCCTGTCTTCTTTTTTCCAAACTCTCCTTCCTATTCCCATCAATAGCACAGATGCTCCCTTCCTGGCAAATTCATCTGTCATTTCATTCCCTGAATGCCCCCATGGCCAGGGACTCAGCATAGACTGACTTTTTTTTTTGATACAGTTCAGCTGGTAATGTAGAGGCACAAAGGGCTTGTGCTCAGGGGCCCTTAAATATCAATCTAAGTCAGATATTAAAAATATTGAGAATCAATGTTGGATTTAATCCTAAACAGTTCCGTCGTTACAAGGAGCCTGTATCCAAAGGCCTCCTGATTTCAACTTAAGTGATGATGAAACAAAATTATTTATGTGATTTATGTATTTTTGTTACACTCTTTTTACCATTTCGTAACACTGTGCTAAAGATTTTGCTGTGGTAACAAAAATTCAAAAAAAAAAAACAAAATTGTTGATCAATTATAATATGGCTTCTGGTGTCTTTAGAGTTGTCTTTCAATAAATTATAAAATGATTTATTAAAAATAAAAAGCATTTGTCAAACTTGGCTCTGATCAGTCAGTTTAAGAGTCACATTTAATGGTTCATTTCTTTTATTGACTCATCCTTAGCCAGATACAGAGCTGTAAACAAAGGAGTTATTTTCCAGAAAAGTAATTTGTAAGAAATCAAAGACCACCAAAGTGTGAGCCAGAGAGTGTTGTTACATTTCAACTTGCAAATATTAAAATAAAGTCTAGAAAATATTTGAAAATTATTAAAACATTTTACTTTAACAGATTAAGAGCCCAATATTACGCAGGTTATTTTCTATCAAGCTTTTTGTCTGGGCAACATATTAAAGAATAATTAAAATAATCCAGTTTTTAGAATTATTTTTTATAATTTTTTGTTTTCAGATTTGTTTTAGCAAAACAATTTATTGAATTTTTATTTTTTTTCTGTTTTTGGTTTTTATTAAAAAATATTTTTTTTCACAGCCCACTGGAAAATTGTGTATTTTTCTTTTTTGTTGTCTTTTAAAATTTTAACGACTTTGTGGCACCAAATTTGCGCGTGGCACTTAATTTAGATGCTGGACAACGATCAGTACACAAATAACGATCTGGAAAATATTGTTCAGCTTAAAGGAAAACTTTCAAACATACACTCTCTTACAATTGTAAACAGCTTTGGCTGGACTAAATACGCGGAGGCCTGAACTTGTTTCAGTTTTTTTTTAATAAAAATATAAAAAACACCGTCTTGTTGTCCGTCTATTGATTTGGTCGGTCATTCTCATATAATCATTATATGGCCAGCGGCCTGTTATATTAGTTTGGGTGGGATTTGGTTCTATTTTTCTGTTTTTTTTTCTACTCGTTTTTTATTTATTTAAAAACTAAAAACCTCGTAAAGATTTTTTAAGATATTTTTACATAAAATGAATGTAAATCTTTTTAAAAATGTTTTGATTTTTATTTCTAATTTAAATATTTCGAATAAAAAGAAAAACGAAAAAAAAATATGTTAAAAAAACAAAACAGATATCAAAAGCCTACATTAACAACAATCCCATACGTTCCAAATACGCAATTATTTTATGCACAGGCAGCAGCAAAAGCATTTTTTTTGAAAGATATTTTCATGTACTCGTACGAGTACTTTTAAAAGTTAAAATTTTTTTGGTTTGCTTAAGCCAAAACGGTTTAGGTTAGAAAAATATATATTCACTTAAAACAGATTATATGGTACCCTACATTATGTTGTGCTTGGAGTTGATTTAAACATTCAAATTCAGTTACCCTTTAGTACCCTTTAAAGGCTAGAGATATAGATTCACAGAACTTTGGGTCTCATTGTCTAATTAGACTACCAAAACTATTTATTTCGTATTTGGATACCTAAAGGGAGATGTAACGATGAGATGTATTTATAATGAAAAGTAAGCAACCCGTTACCACAGAGGTTAAAAACTTGGCAAGTTTATAACCCGCTATAGGCTGATATTACTGGAACTGTCCATACCTTTAATTTAATAACTGGTAAGAGAATCCAAAAAATTAGAAAACTCGTACGTTTGAGTAAGAATTTCTAAGTATAGGAATGGCAAACTTCCCTACTAAGTACAACGAGCTGCTAACTTTTTATTATATTTAAATAAGATTGTTAGTGATTTAAGTCACCAAACGCAATTAATTGATTAGATTCTTTTGTTTACTTAAAACACAAATACGAAGAAGAAGGGAACACCCCCGCAAGGGGTAACGATAAACTATTCAACCCATTAATTCTCTTCAGTTTTATTTCTCAGATATTTTCTTAATTAATAGGTTTGCTGAGCAAACAGTAGACTAAAAGGAACACAACCATAACCTTAAGATCCAGGGTTGTCAGATAGTTTTACATTTTTATCCCCAATTTCGAAATTCTTATCCCCAAAAATCCCCAAAACCTTGATTAGCTCATAACCAAAAATTCCCAATCATCAATAATTTTGCATGTACATATGTACATATATGTTTTATTTTATATGTAAATTTTAAATTTGGAGACTGTGCAGATCAGCATAAGACATCATGCATCTATTTTACCTCAATTCTAAATAGATGTCCTGTGCCATATACTGGAAAACATTCCCATAGCATAAAGTATAAGTGGTGAAGTAATTTTGGTCGAACGAAACTAAAATTAGTTTGTTTATCTCCAAAAAAAGTAATTTATCTGTAAGAAGAGCCTCTAATACTGAATTCCTTCGCAATAAAAGACATTAAAAAAGGTGGCGGAAACATAATGATATGGGGATGCTATATGAGAAAATAAATCAAACTAAAACCAAGAGCATACGTTGCAAAAATTTTATATGAAAGTATGAGTTTTAAACAAGTTTATAAGCAAATCTTGAAAATTGAAATCCTATTGAAATTATTTCATTGTGTGTTTCGAATGTAAGAAATTTATAATAAGGTGTGCGTCACTATAAACTGTAACACATCAAAAGTCAAATAAAAACTGACTGGAGTAAGCTAGAGTTAAAAATAAAACAGTTTTATTTTGCATTTTTATTACAGATTTATATTCTGTATTATTTTATTTAAAAATTAATTTAATTTTATAAAATTTTTTATTTTATTCATTATGCCATCCATAAGCAATGTTATAGTGTTTTCGGTGATT
Organism: Metopia argyrocephala; assembly: GCA_963576795.1. Taxonomy (NCBI): domain Eukaryota; kingdom Metazoa; phylum Arthropoda; class Insecta; order Diptera; family Sarcophagidae; genus Metopia; species Metopia argyrocephala. The sequence continues at coordinate 202,015,106 of OY756208.1, read as the reverse complement.
TTTTTGGTACCAGCTGTCCATTTATATCGAAAACTAGTAATGGTTTTGGGAACAGATGTACTCTTCTTTAGTTCTCTTTTGACCAGAGCCCAATATCTTTCAATAGGCCGCAGCTCTGGGCAGTTTGGTGGGTTAGCCTCTTTTGGAACAAAAATAACATTATTTTTATTATACCAGTCTATTGCGCTTTTACTGTAGTGACATGTTGCCAAATCTGGCCAGAAAAATGTTGATATGTTGTGCTGTCTTAGAAATGGAAGCAACCTCTTTTGAAGACACTCTTTGATATAAATATCTGAGTTTATTGATCCCAATGTAACAAACGATGCACTTCTGTTGCCGCAGCTACAAATAGCCTGCCAAACTAGGAACTTTTTGGGAAATTTTGATAGTTTTTTAGTTCGGAACTCTTCAGAAACATTGCCTCTACTATCCGCTACATAAAACTCTTGGCCAGGAAGCTGCGCAAAGTCTGCAAAAACGTAAGTTTCATCATCCATTACACAACATTCGAACTTTTGAAAAAATTCTTTTTTAAGGAGTTTTGCTCTTTTTTTTGCTTCAATATTCTTCTTAGCATTTCTATCCGGAACTTTTTGGACTTTAAATGTTTTAAGGCCAGCTTTAGCTTTAACTCGGCGCACAAAACTTTCCGAACATTGAACGCGCCGGGCCACTTCGCGACCAGAAATGTTTGGAAGAGCCAGCAAAAGCTTCTCAACCTTTTTGGCTTTCGCGTCGTTCGTTACCAGTTTTGCTTTACCTGTTCCAGGCTTTCTTTCAATTTTTAGGTCCTTGTTGAACTTTTTGACCACTCTGGAAACACATTGCCTGGTCACATGGACTTCCCTAGCAACTTTTGTATAACTCCAATATGGTTTTTTTGAATTATGTGAATAATTTTTGTATGCACTTGTCTTTGATTGTCCATTGTGAACTAACTAACAAGTCAAATTTGACAAACTGATACATTTTAAAATCTGACACATTTTTCAAAGATATTGTGATTAAGAAAAATAATTTTGATTAAAGGTGAAAAAAGTTATTAAGAAAAATGGGTGTTACACTTTATAGTGACGCACACCTTATATAATTAAGCAAACAAAAAAATTTTAAAAATCGCCGAAAACTTGTCGATTATCCCCAATAATATCCCCATCCCCAAATAAATTTGTTTATCCCCATTTCAGAAAAAAATCCCCATTTTAAGGAGAAATCCCCTAATCTGACAGCACTGTAAAGATCGCAATGTTCTGTAACTGTTGTCAGTATCGGTATTAGTTTATCAATTATTTCAAAAAATTCTTTCTAGGCTTTAATTAAATTCTACAGAACTATTAATCACGTTTTAAGATTCATTACGTTGTAGTAGCTTTAGGCTGTTTTGCAGGTTAATATTTAAAAAAGTAAAATTAAAAAAACGTGTTACATTTTCTGTGAAACTCATTTAATGAATTTGCACAAAATTTGTATTAAAAAACTAATTTTTAATGTGGTTTCATAGATATTTTAAACAATTTTATTTAAAAATTTTAATTTCAAATTAATTTCTTATCTCAGCACATTTAAATACTTATTGAACTCAACGAAATTACTTTTACTTCTTCTGTAAAATCTGCAATAATTTTCTTGGAAATTTTATATAAAAAAATTGTATTTTTTTGCTTTTCCTTTTATTGCTCGCTTCTTGTGGTTTATTTTCTATGTCAGTCATGTTGTGCTGATACTTTTGATGCCAAATAATAAATATTACCCTCATTTATAATATTAAATTATAAAAGAATTTTACTTTTCATTTTTAATATTATTTTTATTTTCTTTTACTCGGATTTGAGCCAAACACTTGCCATTAAAAAAAAATATTTGTTTTTTTCCAATTTGTGTTTAGAAATGAGATTCTGTGTCATCTCATACGACACGGTACACAGTGCGATAATACAAAATTTCACTGCTTGAGCTTTCAAATTTTTTTTTTGCTGTCGTTCGTTTTTTTCCGTTTTTATTTTTTGTTGTTGTTGTTTTTAGAAAATATAAAAATCCAAGAAAATGTTTTCGGATATTGTTTCCTTATGAGATTTTGAACATCAATTCAAAAGTTGTTGTACCCTACACCAACAAAGGCCACAGGGGATTATGTTAAGGTTTGTAACAGCTTAAAACCTTAAGGAATCCATAGAAAAGATTCAATAAAAAATATTCTATATTGGAGAGGTGTTGCCTATTAGAGAATAAATAAATCTAAGTACCTCTTAAGTTTGGGCTCTATTGAACGAGTGAGCATAGTGCTTTCCATAGGAAGTCATTGTTAATTTTTGTATATCTTTAGAAGAGTTAAAATGGAAGCTTATGAAGTCGGTATGCCCTCTTTCCTGTTACTTTTTCTTTAAAAACCTTAAAAACCTTATTTTGGCGTATAATGCCTACAAATTTTATATGGAGTTGGCGTCACAAAATGTTATTGGTACTTAAACTCCGACACTGGTAAAACATAGCAATTACAATTCTACAGCCCTGACAAAAATAAATAAGAAGTAAGTAAAATTCTCATATAAACTTGGTTTAGACAGAGATTTTTTTAAAAATAAAAATTATGAAGTAGGGTGCCTTTTAAGTGTCTTAGAAGTCTCCTTTTCTTCCACTTTCATTTGCATATGGGCCTTTTGCCAAATAAGTCAGAAATTATGTTTCATTTTTAAATCAGCCTCAAGTACAAACACTCAAATATGTCATAAGAAAGTTTATAAAGTAAAAATATTTTTAGAGCGTTAAACGTAAATGCTGCAATAAAAAAGCCACAATAAAAAAATAAAAAAGTTTAACTTATTGAGTGGAAGTGTTAAAATTTAAAAAAAAAATTTACAACTTTTTCAAAATACGAACCAAAGACTAGAGACCATATTACTTAATTTTTAATCAAAATTATCTTGAAATTATGATTAAGTTCCTACGCGAACTAGATTACTCGGCGGAGATCAGATGTAAACGGTGGGGATCAGCTTTATTTCAATCAGTGTTTTACTTGACAGCATGTGGAGGGCGGAGAAGTTATTCTCCGTGCACGGTTTTAAGCCTCCTCATTTATATTATGAGTTACGATTAAGCTGGATGGTGTCGGTGGAAGAAATGGTTGACCTGGCACCCTCGCCGATCGGCCAGGACCTGACATTAAGCAGGGGTGATCCGTGAATGCAGTAGGGCACAAAAGATCCTTTGGGTCGCAGTATCTGCCTTTTGCATAAGTACTCCTTGATAAAATAATAATAATAAATATGTGTTTAGGAATTCTCTAGGTGAGTTATCCTTTTTGATTAAAAAAGTTGTATTTCACAAGAACTTATTAAAGTAAATTTAAAAAAATAATCTTCGAAATGCTCGCAGGTATGATAATTCAGCATTGAAAGTGAGTATGTGGAGTGTGAACTACTTAATAAATCTGAGTCAGAGCTTAATCATGAATGGAATCGGACAGAGAGATTAATTGAAGATTATTTCAGTAAGTATTTTACAAAATTCGGTCGTATTCGAAACTTGAATAAATCCGTATTTAACAGCACAATTGTAACCACAAAAACTAATTAAAGGATTATTAGGGGATTATACACAGAATTGTAGACGCCGTAGTCTAATGGTTTATGTGTTCGCTTACTACGCAAGAGCTCCGTGTTCAAAACTTAATTCTGACATCTTAAAAATAGAAATATGAAAAATATTTCTTTCGGTGACTACATACCTCTTATCAGTCCTCTGGCAAAAGCTCGGAGAGTAACTGATTGTCATGAACGAGTCGACATTAAACTGTAGGTTCCGGTACTCATGGATAAATATTGATGCAAACAATATTGGTGCTGAGAGAAGTCAGGCCGTAATTATAAAATAGGGTTGTTATCGCAAATTTATAATGCATGTACATATGAAAACACAGAACTTGTAATGCAAGCCATAAAAAAAACTTAAAAACAAAAACCTTTTTAGCAGAAATATTTAAAAATTTTAATAAGCTTTAAAGTCACTAGAACGTATGTAGTTTGCTTCGTTTTAGCTGAATCTTGAAAAAATAATATTTTTAGGCGAATTTCTAAGAAATCGTAATGTGAGATTTTTATTTTAGCTTAACAGAGTTTAAACATGAATTCGATCCAAATAATATAATAATATATAATAATAATATATATAAATATAACATATATAATAATTAATTTGCCCTTAGCCGCTTCTGAAATAAAGTAAAAAATAAAATCAATAAAATTTTCCGTTATATAATGTAACGCCTGTCGTTGTTTTCTCTTTTGATTCATGGAAAGTTTTCTTTTTTTTTCTAAACATTTCGAAGACAACATTTTACTCTTCTACGACTACAATAGCATTGATATAATTTTTTTTATTTTAATTCTTCTTTTTTCTTTTATAAGTTAGATTATTTTTTCTTGCAATATGTGATTCTTTTAAAATGAAAATAAACTTTTTTGAGACAACGTGTGGTTTTCATTTAATTCATAATTGTATTCGGATTCATATGTTTTAAAACAAAATTAAATTTTTTGTCAACTTTTTTGTACAGACAAAAAAAAAATACAAATAAAATACAAATTTGCACGTTTACGAGTAAATAAAAATAAATTGAAAGAGAAAATATATTTTAAAAAATAAACCTGAAAAAATATTTTAAATGGATTTTTAAAGATTAAAAGGAATTTTAAAAATATTTTTAAAAGTCCCATACGAGTGGAAAAGCCAAATAAAAAAAAATTTTTTTTGGCTTGAAATTGTAATTTGAGACAGACTTTGAGTAAAAGCCTACTTAAATATTTTTTTAATATATATTTGCATTATAGATTGGGGTACTGTCAGTTTGTTTAAATATATAAAACTGTACCCAATCATACATTGTCACCGAACTGATTTTGGTTTTCTACTATAAATATAGGGACTTTCCTGGCGGTACTTTTGAACTTTGTAAGCCGATAGATCCCATCTTGTTGTTGTTAGTTGTTGTTTATTTACTCTGTTTTGCAAATAATAAAATTGTTTTTTCAGAAAGGGTGTAGCGTTCGGGCAACATACAGAAATATGTTTTTCGAAAACTAACCTTCAACGATGAAAACCATTTCTATCTGAATGGGTACCTGAAAAAAACCAATATATCAAAATTGGGAAGACACCAATCCACATGATATGCCAGAGCATCCAATGCTTCCCGTAAAAGTCAGTGTTTGGTGTGGATTTCGGGCTGGTATTATCATCGGCTCACAGTTCTTTGAAAACCACGATAGCCTGGCAAATATAGCTATAAGCTGCGGTCGCTAAAGATCAAGTTTTCAATTCTTTTGAGCCTGTACTTCTTCCCACGATGTATATCGCAAGTGGAGCTGATGTGAACTGTTCATCGATATCATGTAATTTAACCCCGTTAAACACTTCCTTATGCGGCTGTGTGAAGGCCCAGGGCTATATGCAAATAAGCCATAATCCGTATATAGAACCTGAAGGTGTCTAATCTACTACAGCCAAAAATAACACCACATAGTAAGGCGAGCATGGGAATGGTCTCCAATAATCAACAAAACGGCAGTTCTTTGCTCATGTCGAAAGACATAAGAACCAATTATGCCGGCAGCGTGTAAACCATAACAAACAGTAAATTTTGATCGTTAACGGTTTAAGGGTTTTCTTTGCTTCATATTCGGCAATTTTGGGATTTATCAGAAATGGGCTTCTTCACTAAATAAATTGTTAAGTTGTTAATAATTGTTCGATTAGTCTTAAATGAGCTCATTCAGTAAAAATATATCGCGGACTTTCTCGAGCTGGCTTTTATAGGCACATGACAAAAGAACCACGATAAATTGAAACTGACGACGTTCCTATATTTCGACATCTTCTTCAATACTTCGTGCTGCGCCAGCAGTATTCTCTTCTCTACTCTCATTTTGTTGTCTTGTTGACGGCTTTAAATCGAGAAGTGTGAAATAAGTGCATAAACCATAGTTAACCAAAACTCTCAATAAATGAAATGCGTGTGTGGTTCAATTTTGTACAGAAAATTAAGATTTGGATTACATTGGCATAAACGATGATTATACAACGATTATATTAGCCACAAAATGAAAATAGACAAAGTGCTCTCTGAGCTATGAAACCAGATTTATTTGTAAGCTTTGTTCTGGCGTTGAACGATTTACGATGACTTTACTGTAGAGAAATTTCAAAATAGTTTGGCATTTTTAGCTGTCAAACCATAGCTCTCACTGTACTTGTAGATATTTCTCATGCAGCTAGAAAGAAAAAACACCCACTATTGTCATAAAATAATTGTTATTTTTAATATTACAAAATCTGACTGCGTAATATGCTATTACTTTGCACTAAACTGTGTGCTGGTTATAATAGATTTATTGTTTTCGTATAATTACTTCCATTTTTTTAAAAGAGAATGCAGTTCTCATTCATGTCAAATCTAACGCCTGCCTTTCTATCCCTTTTATAATCCAATTAATTCAATAAGTTGTTATTTGACAGTCCATCAACACACATTTTCGTCTAGGCATTAAAGCTCTGTTCGTTCCCTTCTTAAAATATGAATTATTAGAAAATTTTGTCTCCAAAAAAAAAAAATTAATTGAAAAACGACAATAACCAACCAATTATTTGTACCACATTTATCCCTTACAGCTCTCCTATCAATTGTAAAAGTACACAAAACGTGTACTCGTATGCAAATTTCGTTTAACAAGTGCGGGTGTCTTGTTTGTTGCCTGTTTTAACAACAATAACAACAACAACAGATACGAACAAAACAACAAAACTTAAATTTGTGGTTGTTTTGTGTCACCACAATAAAATACTCAAGTTTACTGTTATTTATAATTGAGTATTAGTGTATATATGTAGTGTATAGGTGTGTGTCCGCGTTTCTCTTTAATTTTAATTTTTTTTTTTTAGCTACCAGTGATGGCATTAGAAATTTTAAAATTTTACCAACAAGTTATACAAATTGTACTAAAGTTTTTGTTTTCTGTTTTAATTCATAATTGTCTTATTTTGTATGTAAAAGTCACTGCATTCAAAGCGCTTAAGAAGTGATATCTTTTTGCTTAAGTTTCCTCCTTTACTACTGCTTTCTGGTAAAATAAACTACTGTAGACAGGGGTAGAAAAATTGTTCCCATAAATAATTAATATGACAAAGCTTCTTTATCTGACCCTGAAGAACTTAAAACCAGTCAACATTTGACAAAGTTTTTTTTAAGACCAATACTCAGGGGTAAACCCCTACACATGCATTGTATTGGAATTTAAAGATAGATAGACTTTTTTCAGTTTTTTCAGTGAGTGTCAATGAGACAAGTTGCTGTCAGTTGATCACTCAAAGGCCAGTGTTATACCTTCACCCTTGAATGGTTAACAACAACTGGGGAAGCCTCTTAACCCTAGAACCATAACGTACGTAAATTTTACGTGCACTTTTTTTTAAATTTGTCAAAATTGTATGGAAAACGATAACTGAATAATGTAAATATAGTAAAAATTCTTTTCTTTTTATACAATATGAATTAAAATTGTATTGGTGTGTGGGGTTAAGACACCAATTTAAAATAAATATATGTAAATGAAGTAAGGGTTTATAGGAAAAATATTCAAGTAAATAAATTTATATTTTCCTATTATATGAATATAAGTGTGTGGTTTGGATAAGGGTTTATACATACATATTTTAATCTCCTTCGCTTTAATTGTATTAAATGAAAAGGTCAGCAGTTTTCAATTAATTTGATGATTTATTTATAGTTCAATGTGCAAGTTGTTCTCAATTCAATCTTGAAATTATTATTTATATAACGGTTGAGAAAGTGTAACGGTAACAGCTTCTGTTGTTGGTCTTCCTTGTATCGGTTTGACAGCGTTTTAAACCATATGTGTTGACGTGATGATAATATAAACGGTTGTGTTTAATTTCTTCTTAGATATATTATATATTTTGTTAAAAGTTTTCTTTCTCTTTCTTCCAGTTACCAAATTTAACGATTTCGTTGAATTTGATATTGGAAGATGCGACACGTCAACCAACACAGGGAAGGCCTTTTTCCCAACAGCCGATAATAATGTTAAAATGGTACAATTAAATTCAAATTTGTAATTATATAAATGTTGATATAGTATGTATAAAATTCAAATGTATAAAGTAAAAAAAATGTAAAAATTTAAATTTAGGAATATATTTGTCCAATACAAATTGGACAAAAATAAATAAATTAATTTAATTTAATTAAATAAATTGAAAATTTTCTAACTTGAAAAATTGCGTAAAAATTAGCGTTATGGTTCTAGGGTTAATATTATAATTTTAAAGAAACCGCAAATTTAATTTTTTAATTTTTGTCCTTCGCTGGGATTTGAATCTCGGTCGTTTATGTTTCTGTGCGAGCGCTCTAACCACTATACCAGCACTATATTCTTCATGAATTTAGTGAAGAGGAAGTTTTCAAACCGAAAGTTAAGATTTTGAAGTTCTTTCTTTATTGACAGTACCTCTCAGAAATATAATATCACTTCACAGGTATTGGTTTTACCCATTCTTATGAGAACCAACTTACTCCAGTGATTTAGAACTATTGACACCAATGGTTATACAATAACACTTTTCCAGAATTAATAGTACCAAAGTTACTACAATTGTATCAATTTTTGTTCCCTGGCAGTTACAGTTATTTTGTTGTCTGCTGTTTATTTATGAGCACTCTATTGTCTAGATGTGTGTGTGTGTGTGTGTTTGTACTTATTTTTGTTTTTTTAACATAAATTTGTGGTGAACAAACTTGCATATCATAGATGTGGGTGTAAATTACAAAGAGAAGAGAGGAGAAGAGACTTGTAAGTTCTCCACAAATATTTAAAAATTTAATTAACGTTCTCGTTATACAGGAAAATATTTGTTCTTATTAAAGCTGGCGTGCAATTAAAAAAAGGGATTTGTAAGTATGTATATGTATAAGAAAGTGGTGGTCTTGAATTTATTTACATATATCTACGTTTACATATAAATTTGTATGTATATGTTTAGTTTTTTGTATAACATTGTTTGTTTAAACCGTATGACATTATCAATCATAATTAAATATAACTGTGCCAATAGAGACACTTTCTTTGTAGTATTGTTGTTGTTATTCTGACAGTATTGCTCATATAAGAGATACAATGGGGGTATGCATTTAAAGCCTTGGCAGCCACACATTGACATTTTTAAAGTAGTTGTGGTCAAAGACAATAAAAGATATTGTTTTTTATGCGGCTGTATACTATTTTATGTACATATGTATATACAATATATTTTACATACAAGTATTATTCGGCGCTTAAACTAAAGGGTCACCCACTAAGAGCTGGATATATTTAATAATTGATTACAGATACATATTCGTACAATATTGTCGAAACAATGTCTGCCAAATTGTCTGTTATTGCGTGAACTATGCACGAATATATTGCGATATGACTGCGTTAGGCTTTTTCTAGTAGAATTTTCTTAAATTACAGGTCTATGGTGATCCTTAAAACCAATAATATATTATGCCATTGGTCAAATTCAGCCTGAATGAAAAATGAAGTACATACTTGGTGAAAGAAAGCTTGAGATTAGGTCTTGTTTTTTGTTATATAAAATGAAAATCTGCAAAATTTTACTATGATTTATATATAGGTTTATAATAAGAGAATTGCAAAACAGCTTAACACAATGTCAACTATGCCCACGTTATTCATATGACCTTTAGGTCATAGTTCCTCATATCCTTCTATGAATTTACAAAGCGAAACATTAAACAAAACATTCCCGTAATTGTTATCAGATGACACAGAGGATCCGTAAAGTATGCTTTCTTTTATGTATTATATACGAGAATAGAGAATTCAACTTAACCATAAGTAACCGTTAACGGAAAGCCCACTAAACACTTGTGTATCTTTAATTTATTAAATATCATATCCATTCCCTTTGATGTCGGTTATTGATAGATTTAGATGGGAATATATCTACCACCAAGTTTTTAGACTTGCTAGAGTTCACAAAAGGGCAGAGAGAGGCAGTTCTACCTATTTTTGATATTTCTAAATGATCTTCTCCTTCCTTCCAACATTTAATTTTAATTCCTCTTTGACAGCTTGATGGCTATTGTTTTAAATATCATATAATTACGATTTTAATTTATACAGCAAATCATTATTGACTGCCGGTTTTCATTATGTATCGCTTAAGTATTTTTAGAGTTTTGTTTGACAACAAAAAATTTGTTTACAAACAAAAATTCTTGTCAGTTACACAAATATTCACTAAAAATATGACTCTATTATTCTTTTTTATTAAAATAATCTCTTTTACCCCCAAATATTACAGAAAACTAACTTCTCAATGGAGACTCTCCTTCATAACTAAATATTCCAGCAGTTTACTCTCTTTATCTAAAAACCTCTGCCATATCGACAAATACATTTGCAAGAAAATGAATTCGCCTTGATGTAAAATGAAGTCTTGGGAGAGTAAAAAACATAACAGAGCAGAAGAGAGCAAAATTTATAGAGTAGCAGTGTTGTTAAGGAAACAACACCTGCAAAGTTAATGCTAACAAGAAACCCACTTATAAATAAAGAAAAACTCGCTTAAACTCCTTTTCACAAAAACTTTGGCTGACAGTCTTTTTCAAATATCTTTGGAATATGGACGGATGCATAAGTTGGTCTGTTTTATTTTAAAGTTGTGGGGATTTTTCGTTTTAGTTTGAAGTATATCATATAGGCTGTATTGATTACATATTATTGGACTTTGTGCTTAAGTTGGCATATATGGAGGTGTTGTTTTCATTTTTGCCAAATACAGATACAAAGATATTTTTCTGAAGATAAGTAAATTGACGCGTGCCTGTGGGATGGATGGTGGTATGGGATAAAATGTTTTGGCGCAATAGAAAGAAACACAGTATGTTTAAACAACAAGACAGGGCAACCACCAATAATGGTAGTGATGGCTTTAACAGGCGTTAAGCGGGCTTATACGATAGTAATGATGATCATATGGTTAAAAGATGATGATGTTGGCTGATTTTTGTTTTTTTTTTTGCTCACATTTGAAAGGAAGGAAGTTTGGTTTTTAAAATATTGTGGTTAATTAAACGCCTTTAACCAATTTCGTAAGATCTTAATTACTAATGCAAATAATTTTTGGTTTTTCTTTTTTTATCCATTTTTAAGTCAATTTCAGTTTTTCTTTTTTCTTTTATCAGCTATTTGCGTTTTAATTAATCATTTTGACCTTTCCATTTGAATGAGTATTTTGTGTCTATATCATGAACTTTAGGTCTCAGTGTGTTTGGATTTTATTTTTAAACATTATTCCGAAAGAAGATTCCTTGGTATGTTGTTAAAAAAAAAGTGAATTTTAAAAATCGAAGGGGTTAAAATAACAACGTTTGGGGTTGTTTTGCTTGATTGCCTAATTGTGATGTGTTGCTACTGATAGCACCGGCAACTGTTAAAATATGACTCTATAGCATTAATGAATTTTAAGCAGTGTTGTCAAGATTTTATTTGCTAAAGAAAACGTAAAAAAATTGTATTTAAGTTCTTAAAGTATGCTTTTAATTTTCACAGACTGGGTGAAACACAAAAAGCCTTAGGAAACACAATGTTATTCGAATTTGAAGGCAAAAAGTTACACCATTTTGGTACATACGTATAGGCCTCTTTCTCACTCTATAAATTTTAAAGTAAAGTTTTTATTAGAATTAATTTTTATTTGTTTTAGGCTTTATTCACTCAAACATCAATAAATGGTGCACTTACTTACTTACTTACACAATAAAAAACTGTTCTTATTGAGGTTTATGCAGAAGAGAACTATAAATCAACTGTAAACCTATGGTGGTTATCTCTATCCCGTCAGAAACTTTACTACTTGATGGTGCATTAAAGAAGATAAAATGTTCTTATGCCACATTGTTTGTAACAAAACTCCTGCAATACAGGCTTGACCGATTCTTGTTTTATTTTTTGTATATATATTTGCAAGGTCTGATCATTTACAAAGTAACTGTTGAGTTTTATATAATTTAAGAACAACAATTGTTAGGCTTTACATGCGCACCGTCCATAGACATATCACATGGCATCCGTTGTCTGGGTGGTGGTCAAATACACTGCGTCTGACCAGTGCCATCCAAAGCCGGTGTCTTCTAATCTCAGTCATGCCAAAGACACACCGCTCAGAAAAAAGCCCTATGAACATTGTATTAGCAATTCGCCATAGCACTGCCGGAGTAGTAGTACCCCCCTTGTTGAGAAGGTCTATCTAGCACTACAATAACCACTACGTGTGCTCCCCGAAGGGCCGCACCTCACTCCCCGAATGACAGGGGAGCACAGGCAAACCGGGGGCTCCTGGTGCCCGTAGTACCAGATTAGATAGGTGTCTCTTGCCTGTTCCTGAGAGCGTCAGTAGTAAATAACCAACCACCAACTCAGCCTATAGCGAGTGCCAGGTCACCCAGAGCTAGGTAAACTCCATATTCCCCGGTGAGTACAGGCCTCTGATATAACGCATCATCAGAACCCATTTACTGTATACCCGGTGGGAATTTAAGAACAGTAGTAGCTGTTTATTTAACTGGCGCTCTCCATGCTTATTTATATTAACATTGTATTTACTTTAAATAGGGGTAGCAAAGCAATACGGGGCTTAGCTTTTACGTTATATATTATTTTTGTTTTGTTTAAAAAATCGCTTTTTCCTCTTCCAAATAACGCTGCCATAGCCATACTGATAATTACTGTGCGGTTTGCAGTAAGAGGTTGTAGTAGAATAATAACAACAACTTGACTTTTTAATGTTTATATTTATTATGATTTTTATGTCATGTTGTTTTTGTTTTTGTATCTGTTAAAGCCACTATTTGTAAAGGCAAGTTTCTGTTGGGGGCTACAACACACCATCGTTTCTATCGCATTTATCAACAACATCATAATGGAACTCAAGTTTATAAATTGACAAAAAATAAAAACAGCTTAAAATTCTTTAATTTGATAGAACACATAAAGGAATGAATAAAAAAATGTAGAAAAACAGGGATGAAAATACATACAAAAAAATAAAAAATAATAGGGCATTAAAGAGAGGAACAAAAAAGAAAGTAGAAAAAAAAATTTTTCAAAATGACGAAATATTTAAAGATAAAAGAATACATGAAATATGATAGATATGCAGACACAAGATTTTGGAGAAAGAAGAAAAAAAAGGATAAAAAAATTCTCTTAAAACACCTCAAAGTATGCAATGATATCAGTAACATAAAGGAATTCTTAAATTAAAAAGCTGCTTTAGGAAACTGAAAATATCAATAACAAAATGACACAAATTTGTTCTATTTCATATAGCGAAGAAAAAGAAAAAGAAAACAAATTTAATTTAGAAAAGAAAAAAGAAAAGAAAATTATAAAACCCCTTTAACTATGCTTTAAACACTGTATGTATACCCAACACCTGAACCAATTGAGACAGTCCAATGTTTTGAATAAAAATACCAAATAAAAGTATTAGAACTCGAGAGCTACACTTATCTTTCTCAAAATTAGTTTTGAAAAGGTAGTAGGTTAATAAAACACCTAAAAGTAGGCTTTAAATAATGTTGTATTATACATTTTTAAAGAAGAGTGAAACGTATTTTGTACAAATGTTTCAAACCTGAAGCATTTGTTACCAAAAGTTTGAAAAAAGAAACAATTTTGAAAATTTCTCTTTCTTCTTTCTTTCTAGATGGCGGCAGCTTTCAAGCAACTGAGAAACTATTTGGAAAGGTATAGCAACTAGTTTGCAAGAACATGGTTAACTTGTATTACTTTAAGAATTAAAGCCCAGGTTCAGAGATTACTGTATTGATTTTCATTAAACACTGTACATATTTTCTATCGCCTAGAGGTCATGTAACTGTATAGTTTGGCATAAAATTTTAGAAAAATTTGTGAAAATTTGACAACATAATGTAGTTTTATAGCTAACCTTTATTAGTTGAAAGAATAGCGTAAGTTCAAAACGAAATTTTTAAATATTTCTAAATGTTTATGGGTTTTATTGTAATTATTTCTTGTAAAAAATCTCTATTTTAGCATATTAGTACTTATTAGAGAGCAAATGTACTATTTATATATAATACTTTGCATTGTCATAATACCTCGACCTTATGTCGATTTAAGCTCTTCTTCTGTGCATATTTTCTTTGGACTATAACATGGGTATTTTTGTTGTTTTGTTTTTAGCTTTAACAAAGTTCGTTAAAACTTAAATTGATCCAAATTATCTCTTCCTAAATGGTTTTGCTGGACAAAACTATAGGATTTCATTTGTAATTTTTCCTCAGCAGAATTATTTCTTATTTCTTATATTGGTTGTTACAATAATTTAAATGCTTAAATATTTATGAAAATTACAATTTAAATTCTCTCTTTTCTCCCATCAGTAAAGTTTTGAAACTAAAAATTCTCTAAACAAATTACACAGTGCCCCTTAACTTTTAGCAGCCACTGTATTATTCATTCTGTTATGCTTTATATATTGTATAATAGCCAAATCATTAGAAATTCATAAATCAATTTCGTATTGACATTCATCCAAGTCATCTTGACTCTGAGTGGTTAGAAGTTTTTCCGTTCTCATATTATAAATTCTATTTTAGCCAAATTATTGTGGCTAATTAGTAAATGGCTAAATGTGCAGTGTTGTTGTAACTGAAGAAGATAAATTATTTATTTAATTAAATATTTTTTGAAAAGTTCAAAATGGTAATGGTGTAATATTAACAAAATGAGATTTTAGCCACTAGAAAGAATAGCAGTATTAGTGGCATCATTACTATTGATTGCTAAAAGCCATAGAGTATGCTTTAATTATTTCTTATTTATAAGCAATTAAATGTATGCTTTGCTTTCTTAAGTTTAATAATAAGTCAAAGAGATGGTTGTGAAGAGACAAGTTTCCAAGAAAATTAGTTTTTAAAAGTATTTTTTTATTAAGCATTTTTTTATTTTTGTTAAACATTTATGCCCGTATTCATAAAAAATAAAACAGTTTTATTAATTGCTAATTTGACAATTATTCCATAGAAATACGTCAAATAAGCACTCTATAAACCAATTTAATTTTTATGAATACGAGTGTTAAATTTTCTTAAAATGATTTACAATTTTTGTAAATGTAAATGTTAAGGAAAAATATTAGAATTCAAGAGAGACCCAACTTCAGTAAAAAGAAAGTATTTCTTTGCAAATCGGAGACAAATAAGGCCAAAATAATTTTTCGGCCAATTATGACATATCGTTCTTTTTCGTTTTTTGATGGGTTTTGTTATATGTTCAGGATATAATCGACAATGACTGTAGTCCACAAGATAAAATAATCATAAGCTTATACTATGACAACTTATTGGTTTATTTCACCGAGGATTTAAAAATAAAACGCATTTTTTCCCAAAACTAATACTCAGGGGATGCCTACTCCTATAGAAAAATAATACTGTTAGGGAAATAACAAAAAACATATTTCATGCGCTATGATTCATATGATTCATTAGACAGTCAACTATACAGCAACTATTTTTTAAAGCTCATCAGAGCACCTTCCTATGTAATAGAAAATGATGCCTCATTCATCCTGTAATCCGAAATTAACCTCGAGTAGCTTTTTTTCAATCTTGAGGAACTGGTTTGATGCAGAGAGTTATGGCGGCATTAAAATTACCATCAGACAAGCAAATATATCATTAATCGCTTAGTCTGAGATATCATCGACGCATTTTTATTAGTTTGAAAGGCCGACTGATACGATTATATGTATGTGGAATATATTTCAAACATCCACAAATCTTCCCCACCGCTTATCTGGATGAAACGATAACCGAAATATAAAATTTAGTATAACTCTGGCGCATTAAACAGGCTAAAGTTGACCGATGGCATGGGTAATGTAGGCTTTGAACAGCTATATATATATTCTATAAAAAACCTCATAGAAAAAGGTCTGACGGGGTCAAAACGCAGGATCTTGATGGGCAGTTCACATCACCTCCACGGAAAATGATAATGATCTCAAGTTGATCGTGCATAGCATTGAATGCAACATAAGCTGTGTGCAAGGTAGCATCGTTCTGTTGAAACCACATGTCGTTAGTATCCAGATCATCTAATTCAGGCCAATAGAAGTTGGTAATTATCGGTTGAAAGATTTGCCGCTGACAGTAATGGTCTGGCCTATATGCTCTTCATGGAAATACATATAGACCGATGACGCTGCCAGCCAAAAATCCACGCCAAGCAGTAACTTGGATATCATATGGATTAGTATCGTCCCAAACTACACAATTTATTTTACTTGCGTTGCCCATTCACTTAAAAAGGGTGCTCATGGCTGAATAATATTTGCACGTGTTTTTGCATTCTATATCCGTCCTTGGTGAATTAACAAAACATACTGAATAAAAGGCAAGTAATTTGACTAATTTGTTAAACTTTGGAAGTTCCTGTTGGAAAACTACAACAAATGTACAAAAACCTGTGTTTCATTAAAAAATTCATAGACTTATGGAACCACCTACGTACAAAACAAAACAAAAAAAAAACTTGAAAATTAGTTTTTCAGCTTACTATGGCAATTGAGTAATTTGCAGCTTCTGTTAAATTTTTTACATTTTTTTGTTTAATTATTAAGGAATTTACTAAGAAATCATTTCAATTTCAGAGGCAATACTGGCTATGCTGTGCAATTTTTTTTTTCTATTTTTGTATTGTTTTTCTACAAATTATCGCCTTTTTTAAATCATTATCAATCATTCATCATTTTCGTATACTCGTACTTATAGTTTGTTAACGCTTCGCTGTTGCATATTGTAACTGTTTGCTGCTGTAATTGTTTTTATTTTTTTAATATTTTTTTTTTGTGTGGCCTTTTTCAACTAATTTGGCAAATCGTTAACAACCAACCAACAAACAAAACTTTAGAAAAAAAAGCAATTTAACAGTAGCACAACAGCAATTTTCAAATATTTTACCGACATTTCTAATACTCATATCCATGGCATGGATATGTTTAACTCCTCTCTTAAACAATTCATTCCAACTATACATACTGGTGCTGGTTGGCTATAATGCTTTGTCTGTCCATATTTAATAGCAACTAAATATGGTCACGACAATGTTCGTTTATAACGATCTTTAATTTTTTGTCTTCAACATCATTATCAGCGTTACCGTAGATTTCCATCATCATCATCATCATCATTAGTAGAATAAAAGTGTTAGAAACACTAAAGAAAACATGTTGGACTTGACTTTTGCTTGATTGTTTAGGCGATGATGATGATGATGATGATGATGGTGACGATGACGATGGTGACTCACATTAGCAGGCAATTGAAGAAAAAGAAAAACCTGGTAATTGTTGATTTTAACACCCAAACAAGTAATTGCCAGCCAAATGAATCCACTGTTAGACAGACGTGTTGCCAAACAAGACAGATTTCTTCTATGCAACCACTCCATAATTCTTTTGGTCTGGTCATCTGGTGTTGTTTTTGTTGTAGTCATTGCTGTTATATTTGCTATTTTAGACATGATTTTAAACAATTCAAACAGAAATTTAAAGACGAATAATACCAAACATTAGCAACAACAGTCCAAATACTCTGCAGCCAACACAATGTTTAAACCAACCATTTTAAAACCCACTAGGCCGGTAAATTCCATAATTTTGTTTTTTCTAACTTTTAGACCAGACGTCTGTTAACATGTTTTCTTTGTTTTTTACTTTTTTTTAACAAAAATAATACAACACCACCAACAATAATAATAAGAATAAGAAACTTTAGCAACTTTTTTTTTAATTCATTGTGTGTCGATTTCCTACAACGTTACAAACCACCAAACGCCACCACCAACTCTGCCATATAAACTCCAGCAATTTTGTTTTTTATACTCGTACTGATATGAGAATCTCTTGATAAATACAATGGTAGTCATAAAAGGAGTATGAGTACAAGTCTGATTATTATTATTATTGTTATTATTTTAATAAATATTTTTGTTACCATATTGCACTTCTCTGCATTTTCTTACTTTCTTTCTGCCCGCCGTGCCGTGTAGCCAACCATTAATTTTTTTTTTCAAGTCGTGAGTTGTTTATTATTTTTGTGTTTTTTTAGTTTCTTTTTTGGTTGCAGATTTTTTGCAGAGATTTTTCCCTTTTTTTTCTTTCAATTCCTTTGAAAAATTTATGAAAATTATTATGTTGAAAATACAATAAAAAAAAACAGTAATAATGTGAACTTCTTCTGGGACCAACGAAAATAAAGTCGAATATTAAATGAAAAAAAAAAATCTAAAGCATACTTAAAGGCTACAGACGCTACTTTTCTCTTTTAAAATATATTTAAAGTGGCAAAACAGTGATAGCAAAACATAATCAAAGAAAATTATTAAGTTTTCTTTAATGAGATGAATATTTAAATAAAAAATTACTATGGATACAAAATAGTCAGATAATATTAACAATAAAAAAAAAAAACAACATCAAAGCATATTTTTAGGCTTTAAAACTAAAATATTTTTTAGAAGCAATATAGCCTCACAATTTAAGTTTAGGTAATCAAATTTCAGCAGAATTATAAAACAAATAGAAATAAACAAATTTTGAAATCACAATTCTGATAAAAAGAATCAACCAATTATAACTAAAAAATTACACTGTACAACAATTTTAAAATTTTTGCATAATTACGGGATTCTGACGATTGATCCTGGTAGAGGAGACTAAAAAAATATATATACGTGTGTCGGCGTTTTGACAGATCACATCGGAATTTAATTTTAGATTCGGTTAAAATTTTCCATTTCTGGCCAAGACTTGCAGCTGTATGGTATGTTCAGCAAATTTGTAGAAAATAATACGACAAATATTTTTGTAGAGCATATTAACCCTCTAACTCCCGTACATAACTATGTTTTCCGGCTTTATTCTAACAAATCGTAAAAAGCACCCCGAAAAAGGGGAGGGACGGGGATGAAATGTTACACAAAAATGTTGGCCATACAATTTTACTATATATGTCAGAACACCCCAAAACCCAAGACTTAACATAAACACCTAAAAACACTCAAATTGAAGATTTCCCATTTAGGGTTAATTTAGTTATTGTTCAAAAATGTAGATCGCCTCTACCAGGATCAATCGCCAGAATTCCATAACTTTCTTTCGTGTTGAACAGTACAAATAACAATATAAGTAATACTAATAATATCTTCTAAAGGTTTTTTATAGAGGTTCACAATTTAAGTTGGCAACACTGCTTTATTTGATAAGCGATAAAACAGCTGATAGTTTCTTTTTGTTTAGTTTGATTTGCAATTTCATTATTGATAGACTTACACAAGATCAACACTGGCAAATTATTGGTATTTTTTGGTCTTTTGATTTTTATCAAAATATTGGTTCTGCTAGTTAAACTTATCGTGAACTTCGTCTATTTTTTGTTGTGTATAATCGGAGCGTTTAACTCGACCATGCTTGTTCTTGCTTATACAGAAACTATAGCCGCTATATAGGGAAAGCATTGAAAAATATTCAAATTAAGTAAGTAATTAGTAGCTGCGCTCAGAAAATGTCTTAACATCTTTCAAGATTCAACTTATTCAAAAATTAAACACAAACGGACATCGTATCAGTTGCTAATTCGGCGAATATGCTGCAGCACTATTGGCGAAATGCAGCTACATATGCTGCGAAATGTTTGTAACAATTTGTGTTCCCAGATTGCTTCTTGCAAATGTTAGCCGTAAGGGCCGGGCCACATGGTCAACATCATATTTAAACATTATTGTCATACAATTTTCTTTCCTGTTTGATTCCAGTATGTGATGAAATATTATTTCATTCGTCTGCATTTTCGAAGTTATTTAAAAGGTATCTGTTGTGGGTGTTTTAAAATATTAGTAAAAAAAAGTAGAGGCAATAGTCATCCAATTTAAAAAGATTTTTAAGTTATAGTAACTTGAAATTACAGTCGATTTGATTCACATATCAGATTGATATCAAAAACATATTTCTTTCAAAAATTTATTTACTATTCTTAATCCGAATGTGAGAATTCTTCTCTTGGCCTACATCCTTACAAGATCAAATTGATGCAAGAACTGAAGAAGCTTGACCACCAGAAGTGTCGTATTTTCGTGAATTGGGCTGAGCAACAACTTGAAAATGATTCGGATTTTCATCGATAAGGTTTATTTCTGGCTGAATGGATTCGACAATAAACAAAATATGCGTTATTGCTCAGGCAGCACACGTACTCCATGAGTCATCAATGCATCCCGAAAAATTACGGTTTGATGCGGTTTATGGGCCAGCGGCGTCATTGGGCCGTACTTCTTCCGTGATGATCCGACACGTTATTGTGAATGGGAATCACTACCGTTCAACGATAACCGAACATTTTTGGCCCCAATTGGATGATATGTATTTGAAGTACAACAGGACGGCGCCGCAAGCCACACAGCGAATGTCACAATAAATTTATTGGAAACCAAGTTTGGAGAACGTGTTATCTCACGAAATGGTCCAGTCGATTGGCCGCCTCGGTCGTGCGACTTGACCTCGCTAGACTATTTGCTGTGGGGCTACGTCAAGTCTATGGTCTATGCCAACAAGTCAGCGACTAATAATGAACTTCGTACGAATATCGAACGTGAAATTGCAGCAGTGTAGGCCGATTTATGCTTGAAAACCGTCGAAAATTGGCCATGCAAAAGAAATCGAGTTCTATACATAATGGCATCGAGCGTACTTTTACAGGAATAAAAAATTTCATTGATATCCAAAACTGTTTTTGTTTTATTTAAAAAACTTTTGTAGCGCTCTTATTGAAAAACCCGATCTTAAAGGAAATCAACAAATAGCTCCTATCACCTGTTAAATCTGGTTGACAAACAACGCAGTGTTGCTAAGTCGAATTAGAAAACCTCTAAAAACACTGTTTACTCTTCTTTGTTTTGCGTATTTTCGTAGCTTGAATACAAAAGCATTTAAAATCTTTAAAACCATGATTATACGAATTTTAACTAAAATTTTTATTTAAACTTCTTTAAGTATCAAAAGGCATAACACACCAAAGTTTTATAGTGCAGGTCATTGAATTTTTTTGATAAGTAATAAATGCACCTTAAGGTGTTAAAAGTTTAAAACAAACCTTTATTACTGTTATTACAGCATAAAAAAAAGCAAAATGTACAAGAGAAACAATAATAATGAGTTGGCTTTTACGGGTTAAAAATGGTAACCAGGGCTGTTTTATTGCTGCCAATAACACTTTATAAGAAAATATATATTAACTGCTATGGCTGAGTCTTTACATATGTAAAAACAAAAACTAAACTTAAAGGCTTTTAACTGTTTCCATAGCAATTTTTTTTTAAAGCCGGCAGATGTTAAAATTTTTTTTTAGAATTTTCTTTTTAAAGATACAATTGCAGCCAAAATTGTAATGAACGATTTATTTATTTTAAATTATACAACTTAAGTTTATGGCTTGAATTTGTTTTAAAGAATATTTTGTAAAGGTTAAAGTTGCAAAATTTTTTAACCTGCAGCCTGTAATGAAAGACGAAAAAGTGGGAGTCAACCCCATTTAACTCCTAAGGCTACTTGGAAAAGAAAATGTAGATAAGCTGGGAGAGAGTCAAAGATGATTAAAATGAAAACAATAAATGCAAATAAATATTTTAAACAATTCTTTGTTTGTTTGTTTTGCTAAAACAATGGCTAATACGAGTATTAAAGCGTTTCAAAGAGATTTTCTTTTATTGTTCAAGTAAAATCACAATAAAACAACCATTGTAATGGATGCGAAAAGATTATCTATCTAGCAGGAAAACAAAAATTCAACATATGCTTTCAACACCTGCAGAAAATTTTTAAAACATTAACAAAAAAAAAAAAAAATACTTTAATAAACGTGATGCATTTGCTATTCAGCGTAACACTGTGCTTTAAGAAAATGACACGACATTTTTGAACTGACATTTAGTACGTTCGAAAATGAAACCGTAACAAATTTTTTAAATATTTCTGTGACATCATCTTTATATATAAAAGCCTTTTTCCTGTTACATACTCCCAAAATATCCGCTAATTTTTTATGCTCCAAAGAATTTTCCACACATATTGATAGAAAAAAATATATATATCTTACCCCCAAAGATAAAAAATCTTGTGGTTAGCAAAGTTTCTTTTTTTAACAAAAAGAGAAATAAAATTTTCCACTTCATAAAAAATATTAAATAAAGGCTCTATTGGTGGTACAAAAGCTGTGTGACAAAATATGATGTGACCCTCTGAACTGTTCTCATGTCATTATTTACCCCCAAACGACGAATATATGCTTTAAAGCCTTAAAGAAATATTCGCATTTTGGCTAAAATACATAAAAAAAAGAAAAACTTAATATGGTGACTCAATAAAAAAAATAAAAATATCATTTTATGACCTCCAATAAAATAAAATATTAAAAAATTAAACAACGTCATGTTATTGCAGGCACGTGACGAAAATACAGTAAAAAAAATTAAAAACAGCTTGAAGAAAAGTT
The DNA here is from genome assembly GCA_963576795.1 of Metopia argyrocephala. NCBI lineage: Eukaryota > Metazoa > Arthropoda > Insecta > Diptera > Sarcophagidae > Metopia > Metopia argyrocephala. The sequence continues at coordinate 201,992,443 of OY756208.1, read as the reverse complement.
AAAAAATTTAAAAAGCAGATGGAATGTTTTACGGGTTTTGCAAAGAAATTTTAAGAAAAGGTTGTTGACCTTAAGGTGAATATAATTTGATGCACAAAATAGCAAAAAAGGTACTACAAAAAGTTTTATTATACTACTTTGGTTTAATGTCTTTATACTTATAAATACAACAATTTTTTTTATTTTTTGAAAAGTCAATACCACCTTTATTTCTGTTTTACTATCAAGGGTTAGTCATTGTTGTTGTTTAAAATAAAAATGAAAAAAAAAAATTAAAATTAACAATGATTTCTCTACGGCCCGAAAAGGTTTTCTCCTTATGTTCAAAGATTTATGAACTAAATGAGAATTATATACAATTTGGTATACAACAAACAAACAAAAAATTAAAAGACGAGTTTTTTCAAGGAGGTCTTCTAAAAATTTCAAAACAGAAACAAAAAATTACAATATTTTAAGCAGGTACACTCCGGTTCACTTATTTAAAGGCACAAAAAATCCCATATTCAGGAGCCGGTATCTTTTGCAATTTTTAACCGATTCCAGAATTTTAAAATAGAAATGGAAGCTAGACATCTGGAGATATAAACAAAATCATGACAATGGTGGTTTCTTCACTAAGGAATCTTTTTTTGATGAATTTATAAAAAAAATCTAAAAATGTGTTTTTTTTTGGTTCCCTTGAATAAAGGCACTTTATTTTTTTTTTTTTTTTTGTATTATTTTTAAAGTAAGCGGTGAATTTTTGTTGGGGGCGTTTGTTTATTGCAATTTATTACATCTTAGTCGATTTACGAGTCAAAATGGCAAAACAAAAAATTTTAAATCTATCGGAAAGAGCTAAAATCGATGTTTACCGTTCTGAAGGATATTCTAACCGCGCAATAGCTAAAAAAATTGGACGGAGCCCAACAGTTGTCGACAATTACATCAAGGACCCTGAGGGGTATAGAAAAAATTTTATAGGAAGGGTTTCGTTGTCTTTGTCTACTTATGAGAAAAGAAAAATCATCATAATTGCTTCTAATTCTGCCTTATCCTTGTCAAAAATAAGAGCTCAAGCTGGAGTGCAGTAGAGTTATTAAGAGCTGTGAGTATCTTAAATATTAGAAATTACAAAAAAAGCCGCCACTTATTGGTCCTCGTAAGGAAAAGCATATTCAATTCGCAAAAGACTACATGGTATGGGACGTGCAGCAAAGAGGCCATGTAAATGACTGGAAAACCGTTGTATTTACGGATGAAAAAAAGTTTAATTTGGATGGACCTGATGGCTACAACTATTATTTCCATGATCTGCGTAAAGAAAACCGATTTTTGAACCGACATCACAGCCGAGATGGCGGCGTTATGGTGTGGGGTGCTATTACGTACTATGGCACCATCGATCTTGAATTTCAAGGTGCAAAAATGACTATTGCAACCTATAGAACGTTAATGGAGTCGGCTTTTCCGAAGTTCAATGAACTATTTGGTCCAATACCTTGGATATTGCAACAGGATAATGCCCCTATACACAACGCCAGAGTAGTAAAGGAGTACATTTCAAGCCAAAATGTTAATATTCTTCACTGGCCACCCTATTCGCCAGATCTAAACATTATCGAAAATGTGTGGGGTTGGTTATATCGTAAGGTCTATAAAAGATGTAGACAATTTGATGACAAGCAGTTACTAATTCAGGCCATTAAGGATGCTTGGAATGAAATTTCGTTGGATTACATCAATTCTTTTTATCTGTCAATGAAAACCCGTATATTTGAAGTTATTAAAAACAAAGTACCCATTACTAATATTTCTTTAATTAAGCAAATAAAATAATAATAACTTAAAAAACAAGAAAAGCTGTTTTTCATTAAGGTTAGTTAAAGTGCCTTTATTCAAGTGAACCAAAAAAAAACACATTTTTAGATTTTTTTTATAAATTCCTCAAGAAAGGTTCCTTAGTTAAGAAACCACCATTGTCATGATTTTGGTTATATCTCCAGATGTCTAGCTTCCATTTCTATTTTAAAATTCTGGAATCGGTTAAAAATTGCAAAAGATACCGGCTCCTGAATATGGGATTTTTTGTGCCTCAAAATAAGTGAACCGGAGTGTATTTTCAAGGCTTATTATACAATTTGTTATACAAAAAGTTCTTAAAGTCAATAAAATTCAATGGGTTTCATTAAAAAACTGATCAGGTCAGTTACATATTTCTACAACTGTCCAGCACAAAATTACTTTAGTCTGATAAAGTCTAATAACAAATCGTGGCTCTTATAACATCAACTCAAATATTCAAAATAAATTAAGAAAGTTTAGAAAAAAAAATATTAATTATCTGGTAAATGACTGTAAGTAATAAATCACTTTGAGAGGGAGAGAGAGAGAGAGAGAGAAAGAGAGAGTTCACAACAACTCGTGTATACAAGTGTTTTTCAAATATTTTGATTGTTTAGTGAAAATAAAAACAAAAAATAAAAATAAAACCTGGATATGGATGTCACATGCAAAACTCTAAAACACAAACAGCAACTACAACAACATTATCACCAACATCAACAATCATTTACAATATTTTTCTTTTTTATGTGTCATCTTTGAAAAATCGCCTAAGGAAGTCATTCAACAACAGCAAACGTTTTACAAGCAGCAACAGCAGCGTTTTTGTTTTGCATAAGACAACAGCATTTTCAAAATCATTTGAATTGAGAAGTACGTGTATGATGTGCGCCGTCTTGTTTGTTGTTTAAGTCCAACTACTACTTGATTTTTTCGTTGTTGTTGCTGTTATTCTCGTAATTTAAATTGGCTGGTTGGGAATTTTTGGCGAGTGAAGAAGATATACACTGAGAACAACTTCTTATGAAATACAATTTTGTAAAATGTTTTGAAATATATTTGGTTTTTTTTTATGAAAAAAAAGAAAGAGGCATTATATACATACAACCCGTTAAAGAAGGCCCTTTGGCAGAATCTAAATAAAGTTATGCTTCTAAATTGAAGTGTCCATGCCTCTTTATTTTTAAGGACGTAACATTACAGTCGATAGTTGTACCATTAAGAGGACATTTTTAATAAGTTTGACCACCGAGTTCAATACCTTGATTGCTTTAAACCAGAAACACAAAAAAAAAAAAATTGTCTCCCAGAGCCAGACCTAAATGTTGAGTGACCAAAAGACAATTTCTAAGTTCTTTACATTCTAGAGGCTTAAATAGGATAACATAACATAATTAATGCGCACAATAAAATTAATAATTTCTCCAAGTGCATACACACCAACTTACCATGTACGTACATTAACAAGACATTTATTCAGTCTGTCGTTTCTTTACTCATTCCTTTATTCCATCAGTCACTCACTCATTCATTAATTCATGCATGTACGAGTGAGTATGCAAGAATATTTGCTTTGTTGCTAGATATGTATGTCGTAATGAACCTGGTAGAAGTGTATACGTATCTTTGACAGCTGTGGCGCCAATATCTAATGATGTGTGTATTTGTTTTTTGTTATTTTTAGGAAATAATATGAAACACAAGAGAAAAAGAAAAAAAAAACTAAACACTCACATGCGTATCCAAAAACCCCACATACAAATCATACAAATTTTAAACTCCCACACACAGTTTATTCACACGTGTTTGATTGCATGAAAGGTAAACATGTCACAAGAGTATCTAAAGAAAATCATCAGAATTGTACTTGAATTTTCTCAAACATTTATTTAATGATTTCAATTAAACATTTGATTAAACAAATAAACATCGAAATGAAGAAGAGAAATTTGGGAAATACAAACAATTAAAATTGGAATATAATCTATAGAATAGGATAGTGCCGACTTTATAGAACCTTACATTGATAGGATTTATTATTTATAGGGTAAGTTTATTAAATCCCATATTACAGTAACTTTTTGACATTTCTAATCAGAATATTTTGTTAAGATAAGCCATTTTTTTCAGATAGAATTCCCTTTTGCAGAATTCTTTAATTAAGGACTCATGTGTGGTTTTTCAGACTGATGTATTCGTGACTTTTTTTGGCCTTCCAGATGAGAAGAAAACGGGGCTCTGCAGGTGTAATTAAGATTTCCTCTGACAGGAGGAACTTACCATTCTAAATTTGGGAAGGTAAAGGGCCTCAATAATATCTGCATCATTTTCATTTTCCGGCTTCCGGATCAGAGCGAAATAAAATTGGATGAAAGGTTAGGAATCTGTTTCCTCTTACTCCGATATCTGCTGCCCCATGACAGTTATTAACATTTTTCCATGAAAAAGAAGAGTACAAATTGGATGTCCGCACCCTGCTGTTTCTCAATCTTTTTGGCTGCGATATCACGAAGCAGAACGACGAAACCTTTTAACAAGCTTCATAGGGGTCTACACGGGCTCATTCATGATCGGTACGGCGGAAAAATGGGCCGACCCTTTAACCCTCCTTGCAGATAATGCTAAATTATTCCCTAATTTATGCACATGTCACGTTAACCAACCAATTTATCCGAGAAATTAATGCTTTGATTTACAAATCTATTTCGTTTGAGGTCTCAAATAACTCAAACTTAAACTCTTGTTTAATGAGCTGAAGAAAGACGCAAGAGCCTTTAATTACAACCACAATTTTTATTATAAAAGAGATGAATTCTATAGAGTCCACAAACACAGTGGAATTTTAGCTTGCGTTAGGGCCCTCTTAAAATTAAGTTTTCTAAAGGCAGGTAAAATGAGATGCTCCTGGTATAGGATAACACTGGCCACTGAAGACTCAAAGACAAGGTGTAAAAAGGCTATAGAGTTTATTTATTTTTATTTATATTCAGAAACGTTATATTGTTTTCTTTTTGCACTGATTTTCGATAATCAAAGGAGAAAATAAGAAACTTAACATGTTTTCGACCCCAGCTACGGTGGTAGTTTCATCAGAGTTCTTTTTTTATGTGTTCTGTGCATATTCTTGACAATCATGTACTATTTCATATATACATACATACATATATAACTGGCCATTACAACCCTGTGTCAGGGTTACGGCCTAGCTTCTCGCAGTACTCATGTTTTGTGTGTTAATTTTTATCCATGAAGTCGACTCCGAACGACAGATTTGAGGAGCTTTTTCATGGCAATCAATTACTACTCAATTACTACTTGCCAAAAGAAATATTTTTTTCAAGCTGTCAGAGCTGAGATTTGAACCCAGCGCTATCGTTTTAGTTAGTCAACACACTAACCACAAGACCACGGCGACTATTTCACTCACATTTTTTATAGAAATCATATATGTATTGGAATTATAACTTTTTCCCTATATCTACTTATACTTGTTTTAGTTAGAGACATTGTCAAAAACAACTCTTTCTAAATTGAGTTTATTTAGTTTGGGTTGTCTGATACCTCCATAAAGAAGAAAATTAAGATCCCATTAGAGACTAAGTACTGGTAATATAAAATACCTTGCTTTTCACTTTATGAGTGGCTGCGGCATTTAGGGAGTATAAAATACAGAAAGATCTTAAATAGATGGGAAATTTTAAATTGACTCTAGTGGCACAGAAGAACAAGAGGAAGGAACAACATCAATGAACTGCAAATACAAGTGGTGAAAGAACTGTAAGCTCTAAATTTCCGGTTGTGTTAAACATCTTGCTTCTGAAAATGTATGAGACTTAAAAGAATTAAAGAAATAACTTCGTGAAAATTTTAAAACTTTTGGTAATTTTCTTCTTATTTTTTTTTTTTTTTCTTTTTCTGTTTCCTTTTTCTTTTTTCTCATTTAAAAAGAAATATTCATTATTTTAAGCTTATTAGGCAAGACAACTGCAAGAAAGAAAAAGAGACTCTGTGAAGACTGTCTAAAACTTCAGCAAAACATATTAATTTGTCAATTTCAAATACACAATGGAACTTGAGAGAACAATGATACGAAAAAAAATAAATAAATAGAAAAAAATAAAACGAAAATCTTAAGAAAATCTCTTTAAATCTATAATTTTGTAGTGTTGTTTGTTTTTGTGTGAAAAATAAAACAGACAACCAACAATAGAAGAAGAAAAAAAGCTCAATGGGCTTATCTGACAATTCTTTTCTAACTTTGGGGCTTTAAGAAAATAGATTACAGTGACCATTAAAATTATACTCCATATAGAGAAAACGTATAGACAAAAAAGAATTTATAAAAAAAAGTTTTCTAAACAAAATGTCGAAGACTATCTTGATATTGCTAAACAAAGTGAAGTGGGTGGATGATTTTTATGTTTTCGAAAAAAAACAAAAAAATGTAAAGCCTGAAAATGAAAAACAAAACTAAAAACAGTAAAACCAACTTAAAAAAGATAATAAGAAAGTGAAATAAATCTTTTATAGAGGCGTTTTTAGCAACAAGCCCACTGTCTTGCTGTATGTCCAGTATTTAGTTGTTAATAGGCCTTGACTTAACAGAAACAAAGTATTTATAAAGGAATTTTATTGTTCTCTTCTTTTGTTTTTTTGTATGAATTTCTTATAAAAATATTTTCTTAAATTGTTATATATTTTGATTTGGGAATTTGTTTAGTCTGCCATTAACTCTAAGAGTCTTGAATTGACACTTGAATTGAGTTAAATTAATGGTTTTTTCATTTTATTTCCAATACTTGCAAAGATTAAAGAAATATTTTTTTTATTTTTTTTTTCTTTCTCCAATTCCAAACCATCAAAAACACCTTAAAAGCATACCGTTTGATTTTGGAAATTCTAAGCATGTTTAGTCTTGATTTCACAGCTTATTTGTTTAAATAAAAACTCCTTCATTAACACATTTATTTAAGGGCTTTATTATTTTATATATTCCATTGATAAGAATTTCATTTCAACGCTATAAAATTGCTAATCCTCGCATTTTTAATGTCGTAACCCATAAATAGGGCAAAAATATGCATTAGCATTTTTGTTTAATATTAATTCATTTTAGGAAAATCTACGACGTTTAACTCCTATTTGTTACGGCATATTTTTGCATATTTCGTCATAAATGCATACTTTTGTACTTTTCAATTTTTTCAGAATTGTATAGCCAAATTTTTACATATTTTAGGAGAATTTACGTGTATAACCAAATTTTATTTTTTCAAAATAATGACTACCTACTAGAAAGCAAAAAACAAATTAAATACAAAGCATAAAAACTTTACATTTAGGGGAATTAGAGTTAAAAAATTGCTAATAATGAATTATTATACGTATTTTTCAACGTTGTAAGTATCTATTGGGAAAAATTAAATTAAAAGTTAGTTTTTAAATTAATTAAATTTTCGTAAGAATATGCAGAAAATCAAGCAATCTGTGTCAAACAGACTAAATTATATATTACCGAATACCGAGATTTTAAAACTAATAGGAATATTCTGTTTTGTAAAGTTTGCAATAAGCCAGTGCCAGCAAAAAAAAAATATTTACCATAAAACAACACCTCGGAAGTCAAAAACATATTGAGCTCAACGCAAGAAATTTTGCTAGGAAAGTTTGCTTCCAAATTTGCATCAATTACTTCCTTTGATGTTGAAAAAAGTTTCTCGATGTACAAGAGCGTTTTACGACAAAGCTTTATGTTTCAAAATTTGAGCGATATGATTATTATTTATTGCAGCAATAATTTTAATTAATTTTTTACTCTTTTATTTTTTATTTTTGTTAGTCTGAATTTTTCGACATTTTTTTATTTTTTTGTAAATCTTGGAATTGAAATAAATATATTACTCATTTTCGAGAAGAGTGGCATAACTCAAAAAAGCACTCTGAGATAAATGTATTTAAAAATTTTAATTTAGCCAAACTTATAAGAAAAGTACATGACACTTTTGGTCGCCACTCAGTGCAAAAAGAGATGAAAATACAATTTTTATATGTTTTAAATTACAGTTCGTCTGCACTAATAACTCAAAAAACACATTTTTTTGAGTTATGTCACTCTTCTCGCAAATGAGACATATGTAAATATAAAGGAAATTTATTTTATCAGGTTGGTGGCTAATTGTTACTCTTCATGTTTTCAAATTTAAAAAAAATTTACGTAATTTTACATCAAGATATGTATGTATTATGAGTTTTATAGGGCATATTTTTAAGGCTTAAAAGTGTTTTTTCAATGCATATTTTAGGCGCTTAAAACTAATTTTATAGAGCATATTTTTGGTTGCCCTAAGTATTTGGGGTGTTTACATGTGTTACAAAAGTTTCAAAATCTAATTTTTAATTGCTTATGATGCATCGTATTAAGCTACATTTATCAGCTGTAATTACAACTGACTGGTTTGTGACAAAATTTGTGGGTTGAAGTTCTGTGAAAAAACATTGCTTATTTAAAAGTTGTTTGCTTGTCCTGTAAAATTTTGTCAATGTAACTTAAGCGTTTAATGACATCATATAACGATATGTTCAATTGTTTTAAGAAAGAAAAAAATATGTACAAAACCGGAAGGATAAGATGAATAAAAAAAATTAATGGGTCTAAAAAAAATTAATGGGCAATGCGACTAAAGTTCAGTTGGCATCCCTGATCCATCCTCATGTCTTCCACCAAAAGTATTTATAGGCAGCGAATAAGAAAATTGACTTCCAGGTTACATTTCAAGTAATGAAAAACTAAGCGCTTTAACCTATAAAATAATTGAATTTGGTCTACCTTTTTTTTTTATTGAGACCAATACTCAGGGGTAAAACCCTACTGATGCTGTGCATTGTACTGGAATTTTTTAGAAAGAACAGTATATTTTTTTCTTAATTATTATTAAGCGCCTTAGGAATGAGATAAATTGATGTGGATTGATTCAAAGGCCAGTGTTATACCTTCAGCCTTGAAAGATCAACAGCAATTGTCTAATCGTTACATGTTGATTGTGTGGTTAGTGCCTTCGCTAAGTAGGTTTAGCTGTTATCTGCTACATCCTAACAGATGGCGCTTTTCTCCTGATCATTCGTTTTTGTTGTCAATGTTGCTACATATTCCCTATTTATGAGTGCTTAGAATAGCGCGAAGGTCTACAGAGGTTTTAAGCCATCCAATATTTAAGTTTCATTTATTGAGCTAATTCGATAACAGTGGGAGAACTTAAACTAATAACTTTGGTACTAACTTTTTAAAAGTCCAATGCAATTAATGCGAATGATCTTATTTCATCATTAACAATATCTCTGCTTAAACTATATGATCTTTAAAGCCTAGCTGTTACACACATCGTTACCGTATCATTTATCTCCAAACAAAAAGGTTAAAAATTATTGATCAACGCCGTTTGCCGGAGATGATCTGGCCAACGACATTTTAAAAAAATACAAAAAATCTATACCAAACAGCGGCCTGTGAGGAATGTTTTAAATCTCATGTGGTTTTTATCAGTTCAAGCACCATACACATATTTTTGTGTTGAAGAACTATTTACCTAATAGTAGGAAACCTCATCACTGAGAATGGTTTTATAATGAAAATAATCAAAACATCCACTTGCATAAAACGATTTCATCGTTCATAATAATTATATCTGTTTATATTGATTTCGATTTTTTTAGTTATAGTTATACATTATAGTCCAAGTTCGAAAAACTTTTTTTTCAAAATTCTTTTATTCTGATATGCCGTTGAATAAAACCTCTATAAACCAAACACCAAAAATTATGGAGTCCTAGTCAACCATCAAAAAACGCTCAGAATTAACAGGCTGATTCAAAGTTTATACATATTTCTGTTACGGTTTTGCTGAACTTTCCAAAGCAAGGCACAATTTTTTTATTTTCATCAATCTTAAGAAGCCTATTGTGAATTAAGAAAGAAAACAAGGCTTGACTTGACTCCAAGTAAAAGAATATTAAACAAAAATTGTTGGATTTTACTTTCCTAAAACTGACTTAATTTCAAACCAGCACAATAAAAAGGCTTCAATTAATAAATAATACTAAAAAAATACTTGCACAAGAGAATTTTAGGCTTCTTAAGTTTCCCGATTATTGGGGTATGGGTGAATTATTAATCTTTCAAAATTTTATCAGTCAATATCAAACAAATAATATTAAAAGCAGCAAACTCCTAAATATATGCTTTATTATTAAATTAAATTAATATGCCTTTCAGATATGCTTTATCTTATTATAATTTTATTAATTTATTTTATAATCTATCAATTTAGTTACAAAATTTTGACAAAAGAAATCAATGCAAATAGTTGAGACAATTAATTAAAATATTTTACTTACTACTAATTTTTTTACTATAAAATTACTTACATTATATTAATGTAAGCGTTATATCTATTTCGTTTCTGAAATGTGTTAATAATGTGTTACAAATATTCATTATCTACTGACATAATTAATAGACCACCTGAATGTATGCTTTCGTATTTAGTTTATTGATTATGCCTTTAAGATATGCTTTTATTTACAAGCACACAATTTCATTAAATTATTTTATAATCCATCAATTTGTTGCAATTGAAAAAGATTTCGGATAAAACTTCTAATGCATGTACATACATATGTACTATATGCACATAGAATAGCAAAAAGCTAAAGCAAGAAGTTTAAGTCAAAAACAATTTCAATTTACACCTAAAAACTTATCAACTTAAAAAGGATTTCCACACACACACACACACCTACGCACATACAATTTCAATTTCTTAAACTGCTTAAAATCTTCTAACACCAACTTCAAGGCAGTTGAAAATTTACACACAAAGTTTATTTATATTGCGAGTATTGGCAAACTTTAAAGTAGAGATACTAAATTTTTAACAGCCATTGATGCATCCTTTTTTTTTCTCTCTGTTTTTGTTTCCTTTTTGTTTGCCAGGATGATAAAGTTTTCTTGAAATCAAATCTTCTTTACAAAAAAAAAAAAAAAAAAGCCACTGAAAGGTATAATAAAATATCTGGAATATCCTTAAAGATGCTTTCAACCACTGTAGCTGTTCAATATGTTTAAGTTGGGTTATAGAGATCCTTCAAATAATGTTGAAACATATAAAACGTATTTTTTACTTTCATCATTTATGAAAACTTTGTTGACTGTGTGTGTGTGTGCTTTTTATTTTAGTGTTTAAGCTGAAGATTATTAAACAAAGAAATGAAAAAATATTGTTTTTTCTCCCCTATTACATAAAAGGATTTTTCCTTAAGACATAAGGAAAATATTTAAACAATAGTTAAGACAACTAAGACAGCTAACAAAAGGAGTCCTTTAAAAGAACTCTGTGTGCTGTTTGTTTGCTCGTTTGTTTATTGGTGTTGCTAGAAAATCATATGAAAATAGTGTTGATGTTATTGAAAAAATGGTGATATTTTAAAGGTTATTGTTTATCCTTCTTGTCATTCACTTACACGCACATACATATACATATAAAACGTATACTCTTGCAGGTGTACATACACATTTACAGTTGTTAACATACACACATAAAGAACATATGCTTTAAAATACATTGTTTATATAAGTACATGTAATGTAACGATACATCATATTTACATTGTCATATCCTCCTAACACATGCATTTGCATCAGGATATGTCCGTCTGTCTATCTACTGTTTTTTATAGTACGAAAATAACTCTCCTGTGAGAATTGTATATTTCAAAAACCAGCTCACGTTCAGTACGATAATACGAGTATTTTGCAATCTTTTTTTTTCTTGCAGGTTTTTATTTCCTTTGAACTCATATTTCTGTTTAAAAACTGCTACAGCTCAAGGAACGGTACTACAGTTTATATGAAAAGTTTTGCTATGTTCTCTCTATTTGGATGTCTTAGTTGAGCAGAAATTACGATGAAGATGAAATTGGATTCATATAGTATGTGGGTTTGAACCATAGACTCTAGAAGGCGTTTAGGGAAAGACATACTGCCTTTACGAAAGTTAAACTAGCCGTATACTGATCCACACTTCTGTTATATTATGAACACTAGTGGAATGACAACGAAACATGCTGAATGAAGTACATGCATATGTGAAGTATATTTAAGGTCTTGCGTGTAAACGCCTTCAGATTCTAAATGCCTTTGAACTCTAATAATAGACGAATTTTTCCTGAGGCTGAGGAATCTAATTTTTCAATAATAATAATTTTTTTAGGGCATTTCCTAAAAATATATTTATTTATGTATGCAATATAGCGTTTATTTTTTAACGTACTTATAGTAATTTTTCCAAATAGATTAAAGGTTAAACTGTTTTCACAAAATACAAAAATATATTTGAAAATTAGTCACCAATATGTACGAGTACAACATAAAGGCGACTTTATAAGACCACAAAAACGAACTTAATCGTTTTTTTAAGAAATGCAATATTCGAATTATTGATAGAATTTAAAATTTTAAATACTCACCAAATGAAGCCGTTGAGCTAATTTTGTGGCTTATTATGCCGTCTTTTGCAGTTGAATTTGCTTTCGCATCCAATAAGGAACAAATTACATACATACACATACATAATTGGCCATTACAACCCTGTGTTAGGGTTACGGCCTAGCTTCTCGCACCACTTATGATGTGTGTACTAATTTTTATCAATGAGTACCGGCACCTACAGTTTAAAATTGATTCCGAAAGACAGATTTAAAAAGCTTATTCATGGCAACCTGTTACTCTCACAGCTTTTGCCAGAAGACTGCTGAGAGGTAGCCGCCGAAAGAAATATTTTTTTTATATTTTTTTTTCAAGATGGCAGAACTGACATTTGAACCCGGCACTATCGTCTTAGTAAGCCAACACACTAACTACTAGACCACGGGGACTACATAAGGAACAACTTACACAGTGAAAAATCAACAGGCTTTCAGGCCTATTTTTAAAACAAAATTTTGTTCAGCGATGAAGTTTATTTCTCATTCAGGGGTTATGTCAACAAGAACTACTTTGTCTCGGGGAACTCAAAAGTGTTTGTATACAGACGATTACATCCGAAAAGGGTAACTAATTGTGTGGCTTTATCGTTACGAAATTGATGCTGCAAGAACCCTTAACTTCCATTCACACCGCTGAGTTAACACAAGACAATAGTCTGTCTGTATTAAGAACTGGAAGATATGTGGTTTGCGCAATACGGTGCCACAAGACACTAAAAGCCTAGTAGTTTTCGTAAAAATTTTGGTTTTGTACTAAATGTTTTGAAGTGAATTAAACCACGTTGTATATATTCCTTTTCATCCAGCTACTTGGCTACTTGACTATGTTTAACCTTATTAAATAGGTGCTTAACTGGCAATACGTTCCAGTGCGTGGTATGGTGGTTAGAGCGCTCGCACAAAAACTTAAACGGCCCAGGTTCAAATCCCTTCAAAGGTGAAAAATGAAAAATTTAGTTTGCGGTTTTTTCAAAATTATAATTTAAAAATAAGAGATGCCCGACATTCCACTCTATGCCACCTTAACCAAAACGAATGATCAGGAAAAAAGCGTCACCTATTGGGAAGTAGGAGATAACAGTTAAACCTACTTAGCGAAGGCACTCACCACACAATCAACATGCAACGATGAGGCAATTGCTGTTCATCATTCAAGGGTGAAGGTATAACACTGGCCTTTGAATGATCAATTAACACCAATTTGTTTGATTCCTAAGACGCTTAATAATAATATAAGAAAATATACACGTACTGTCCTTTCCAAATATTCCAATACATTTAGTAGGGGTTTACCCCTGAGTATTGGCCTCAAATAAGAAAAATAAGAAATAAGAATCATACATTTATTATTTGTGATTTTAATTTTAAAAAACGGGCACTTCTTATTCGTTTTAAAATCATTTTTTGCAGATAAAAAGCAAAAGTCTGAAATATTTATTGATTGTAGCAGTTACTTATCATTGTTGTTATTGTTGCTGCAACAATTTCCATAATATTGTAGTTTACTTATAATATTGTTGTCAACAGCAACTACAAGAACAACAACCATCTACAACTACCTGTGTCTTTTAAATTTTTTTGTTTTCCTTTTTCTTTTTACATTTTACTTTCAATTCCAGTAGATTTTGTTCATAATTTTTCTTTATTTTTTTTCGAATATATGTTGTTCTCTGCTATAGATTGCAGAGTTGTTACTGCTGCTATTTTTATTTATTTTTAAATTTTTCTTTATTTCCTTTTAATATATTTATATTTTTTGTTGGTGTTGTTTTGGTTTTTAGTATTTAATTTACATGATAAACCGTATAATTTACCATAAATAATATTATAAAAATGCATTTAATAAAATTTCTATTTTTAAAAGATTTACATGACAGCCAGACAGCCGAGGAAAGACAATTTACACAAAAACAAAACAAACAAAAAAAAAAAAACAAAGAGAAACAGCCGGCTTGTTACAGAGACATATACTTGCCACATGCAACATAATAATTGATATATGCACTCACACTTTAATTTATTACATTTATTATGCATTTTAAACAAATACGAGATATTAAATTGTTAAAAAAAATTGTCCTTTCTGAAAGGCTTAAAAAAATAAAACAAAACTTGACATGAAAGTGGTTTATAGATCCGGGAAAAATTAATTTTAGATTATAAAAAAAGTCTTTCGTAATTAAATTAAAAGTATCTGAATTAAATATATGGATGTTCTTTTTAAGAGTGGAAGCAATTTTTCGTGAAGGTTTTATAATTGCTAATACACTGAAATAGCATGGCTGATTCTAAATAAATGTCACACACTTCAATTCTGTTTGGAAATGGAAATGATTTCTAAGAACATGGAGAACTGGATAGGCATTTCCATTTAGTAAGATTAGGCAACTCATCATGAATCAATAAACACCAGAATAGCAATTTCAAATTCACTTTAAAAACTAAATAAATAAATCTGTTCCCAAAGATCATGGACAACTTATGCTATAAACACATTTAAGGCTATCGACCATCCAACACACGGCTACACAATTCGCTGGCTACAAAAGTACCCAAGTAGCCAGGTACTTAATTATAATAACGACTACAGCTACAAAATAAACATCTGTTTTGACACGTTGAATATAAACTAAACAGAACATAACAAACTTATTTTTTTTCAACGTGAAATTGTGAGAAAACAAACATTGTCTGAAAAAAAAATTATTTAATTGTATAAAAACTATTGCCAAAATAGTCCAAACAACTGATTCAGTGTATGAAGTGTAGAACAATAGAAGTAACCGAAATAAACAAATTATTATTTTTTCAGTGATGCAACTTACATTTTTTTCGCATTTTTTCATGTATTGCCTTTTTAAACACCTCTTTCATGCATCTTATTATATTGGCAGCACTAAGCTGTTTATTGTCGTCAAAAAAAAATAGAAATTAGCCTAAGTTGGCTACGGGCTACAAAAGTAATCGTGTGGTATAGTGATGTAAAAAGCGGTTACTTTTGACTAATCAATACTACTCAATACTTTAATGTCTTTTTTTCTATTTGAAAGTAAAAGAAATTGTAAGCTGCACCAACCTGCAAGTTTTATAGCTGCTATAAAAGGAATAAAATTTTGTCTTGTATGTCCTCACTCTTTTCGAAACATGTAAAAAATGCGATCTATGGTTATAATCAGTGTCAACAAAATGTGTCATTGCAGATATACATATATGACGCATTTGCGACAGATTTCCATGCGTCTGTTGTTTCACAAACATGTTTTACACTACTGGAGCATTTTTAAATCTTTAAAATTATCTTCAAATTCCGAATGTATAAGTTTTTGGGTTCAAACATACCTGGATGGTAACGTATGTATATGATGTGTTCAATGTTTTTACATGATGTTCCAATCCTTCATCTTCCACGATAGATAAAGGTTTAAAAAAATTCTAAACTAAAGCCTACGTTCTAATCTAATTCTACTTTTACGGCATTATCTTCAATTGTTTTCTTCAAATCAACTAATGAGTGTTTCGAGTCCAAATGCTTCTCTAAATTAGAACTGTCTCCTCCTATAAACGTAATATTTTAAGACAAGAATAATACAATATATAGCTTTATGTGAAATCATCGATTGGCAAAGTTTACAGTGTGCCACATATTTTCTTGCTTCGGTACAATTCTTCGACATTTGGCATATTTTTCTGAAGGCCATTTTATTTAAAACTTTTTAACACAATTTTTAAAGTGTAAATTAATTCGTTGCCCCAAATTCTTCTTTTCTCTCCTTTTGTTAATTTTTTATTTTTCTGAGGATTTTTAAGGAAAACTTGCCATAACATATTACAGAATATAACCCTATAAATATTGAATAGTTACTTTTGCATATTGAGTACCGGTAAATATTCATGATGTAGAGTACTTAGTACTCAAATACTCAATACTTTTACATCACTAGTGTGGTAGGTAGTCGTGTTGGCACTAAAATAATTGTTCTCATATGCACACATGTATTCTATTTTTGACAGCTTGTGGTCGATGGTTGGTAGCCTTTAATGTGTTTATAGCATTATTAGCACATCAATTGTGCATTTATAGATTGTTTTAGCACTGACTTTAACTCTTCTCGATTGAAAACCATTAACAAGACAAAAAAATTTCTGTACCAGAGAGAATAGTACTGCAGCAGCGTAAATGTGTGGTATTTTCGTTGATTAGTTTGCATCAAATGGTTTAATGTAGAAATACTTAATTGAACCACTGTAATTCATTTTGTTTTTCTTCTTTTTTAGGTGTGAACAAAAAATTTTTGTAGTTTTCTTTAAATTAATAAAAAAATTTTAATCCAATATTCTTTTAACAACTTTAAGAATAAGTAATTAATTTTCATTTTGTAGCTGGAAAGCCTATCAAAGAGACTTAAGATCACCGTAATCACTGTAATCAATTATAAAAAACACATTGCCAAACAACAGACAGATGGATAATGTATTAGACAGAAGGCGCAAATGTAGAAAATTTTTAATACAATAAGAAATACAACCACTGGCAGTTTTTGTACAATTTTTTCTTCTCTAAACGTAGTCTGCAATTAAAACGTCACTCCGCTTCTCTGCATACACATACATATGTAAATTGAAAATTCAATTAAAATTTTCCCATAATATTCAATTCACAGTATTTGAGTTAATTTTCTTGTAACTTGAAAAAAAAGCCACACTTGAATGTAAAAAATAATTGAAAAAATTGTACAGAGATTTGCAAAATCATAAACAACCAATTCAGTATTCAGTCATGTTTAAAGTAATTTATTAAATAATTATTTAAATATTACAAAAAAAAAATAAAAACAAAAACAAAATTTTTTTAGAAAACTAACATACCAACTGTCATAGAGCATGTTTAACAAATTTGTAATTTAACACAACCAACAAGAGATTAATAGTCGGCATAAAAATAAAATTTTTATATAAAAACGACATTTGTAAATTAAAAAAATTAAATGATTTTTTTTGCTTTTAAAACATAAAAACGAATGCAGTTATAAAAATGGCATGACATTCCATACAAGTAGCAGAAAAAAAGTCAATAATTATTAAATGTACACACAAAAGTTAAAGCTTGTCCAGACCGATTACATAATGCCCTAAACCAAATTAGAGTTCGAAATTTTGAAACGATAGCGCCGGGTTCAAATCTCCGCTGTAACAACTTGAAGAAAATGGTCTTCTGGCAAAAGCTCTGGGAGTAATTGATTGCCATGAAAAAGCTTTTCAAGCCTGTCGTTCGGAATCGACTATATATTATAGGTCCCGGTACTTATGAATAAATATTAACACACACAACATGAGCTTTGCGTAAGCTAGGCCGTAACCCTGACACAGGTCGTAATGGCCAATTATGTATGTAGGTATGTATGTATTTGTGTCCTTTTGAACACACACAGAAAAACCCCAATAACTCACACCACACTCTGTTCAGTAGCAGATATGCTGTCTTCTTAATAAACGTCTATCAAAGCAGCCGTAAGCTCAGAATTCTACGGAAAAAAAATAATGATACCGGAAAAGAGTTGCAGACAACTTTACACGAATGTGAATCGAATAGATTATACAGACAGCTTAAGAGGAACATCTCGAGAGTTTCTCATGCTAACTGAAAAAGGTTTTATTATCATCTATTCTAGACTTGTGCTTAATAGTTTATTTAAGTGAGCGCTCTTTTTAGTTCAAAGAATAAAGATGAACTAGTTCGATCTTCTAGCTTGACGGCTCGTTCCCTTTTACATGCAGCTATTCTATTATTATATATAATCGAATAATCGTAAATCCTTTCTCTTTCTTATGATTTTTTCACAATTATTGGATACAAAAAATGCTGCATTTATTGGATGTAGCAGTGATTCTTTAACGGCTCTCGTTGCATATATGGCAACCGAAATTTTTCTTATTGGCGTAAACACAATAATACATCCTACATTATTCGTTTAAAAATGCGCAGACTATCTAACAAAAAATTATCACCAAGTTGGTATAGATTTTAGTTATAAAACACTTTCCAAACTTCTGCCAATGAGTTCCTAAACAACCATTGCTTAAAATATTCTTACCATTCGCTTACGATATGTCAACCATTTGTTCTTTGTTAAAAATTTATGGAAATATCGAATGGTATTTTATACTTGCTTTTAATAGTAAACAACTTGGCATCACTGTCTCCAGAGTTGATTTCTATTCAGTTAGCAGACTGTAAAAACTTGTTATACATAAAGCTCTGTGCTAACGAGTTGCTAAGGTAAATCGGTATTTTAATGGGGAGCCGCCAACTTTTCCTTATGAATAGCTTTTAGGAAGTTCATAGAAAGCATACTCGTATTAAGTTGGTATTGCACGTTATGCTTAACTTAATAAAGTGCGTGCAGGTATCACAAACTATTATCTCATTGTTTATTGCAAGAATGATAAAGTCTATGTTTAACTTATAATCGTGTGAACATATTCTACCACCCTTAATAGTGTAGGGTATTTAAAATACACAATTTAATATAATTTTCGTATACTCTTGAAATCTATTGAAATGTAAGCTAAGTTTGTACAATTTCGGTGCTAACTAAGCAAGCTGGCAATGTAAAAATATATTTTGTCAGGTCAGGCCTTAAGATAAAGTGCATTTTAAGGTTTTTATTTTCAATTCTTATTGTTCAAGATGTCAATGTTTGCATATTTTTCTTTCATTTATTTAAGTTTAACAAACAAAACTAAACATCTTCATAAAGAGGCATGTTGACTTTTCATTACTTTTGTTTAAAAATTCATTTTTATTAAATTTAAACATTTTTATTAAAAATAAACTAAAGAGGCTGTTCACAGCTATTAAGAAGGAAAATATTTAAGAAATAATCCCAAACAAGTTGTTAAGCTTAGGCGGTTATTACCCCAAATGAATTTTTGTTTTGTTTGAATAGGAGTCACGTTTATTGTGTTATTGCTAGTATTTTGTTTGATTAAGAGAAATTCATTAAAAAAATTTTTGTATGCAAATAATGTGGTTGAAATATTTTTCTTGTAAATGTCAAACTTATAACTTAAAAATATTTAAAATGTTTATGCAAAAATTAAATTTTACCATTTATAAAATATTTGAAGGCAACAAACTAGAAGGCAAGTTCTTACATTTCGGCAAGTAAATATGGTAAAACTTGAAAGAAAATAGAAACCAAGTTTCATGTGGGTGAGAATGATAGTTTTTAATTAGATTTAATTTGGATATCAATTAAATCAATCATTTTGAATTTGTAAGTAAAATGTAATTTTTTATCAAAACATCCATTTGCATTGATATTGACAGGGATCTCACACTAGCTGGTGTTTACTTTTCCACGAATAAAATCAATACACACACACACACACAAATGGCGTTTACAACCTTGTGTCAGGATTACGGCGTAGCTTCTCGCAGCACTCATGTTGTGTGCATTAATTTTTTAACCATGAGTATTGGGACCTACAGTTTAATGTTGAATGATAGATTTGAGAAGCTTCTTCATGGCAATCTGTTACTTTCAAAGCTTTCGCCAGAAGTCTGCTAAGAGGTAGTCGCCGAAAGAAATATTTTTCTTTTTTAATATTTCTGTGCTTCAAGATGTCAGAGCCGGGGCTTGAACCGAAGCTTTCGTCTTAGTAAGCCAAAACACTAACCACTAGACCACGGCGACTACATAAACTACATAAAACGTATTTTTTTTATTAAAACTATCCATCGATCTTATGAGATTACATATTTGCCTAGGGATTGACACGGATCTCACACTAGCTGGTGTTCACTTTTCCAATACTTAAATCAATACTACAAATTTTACTGATCATTCAATGTTGACCATGCATCCATCAGAATATATATGTTGTATGTATGTGTAAAAGTACATTCTTGAAATAACCAGTAGCCTTCCATAGCTTGTGTACACATTTATAATCCTATCAATCTGAAATCTCCTTAAAAAAATTACTCTATTGAGAATATATTGGACAGCGAACAACTGTCTAAATGGTTTTAAACATATGGTGTCATTCCCATTGTTAGTAGTAGGCTAGTAGAGCCACAGTTCATAATTGTGATAACTGGCTTTAAGCTATTGGAGACCAAGCAGCCAAGATGAACATTCCATTTAATACGTAGTACCTACAGCTAAAAGTAACAGAAGAATCGGAAGACAATATTTCTCACTATCTGCCCATGCCCTGCCCTATAAAGACAGGGATTTTACTTTTGGGTTAACCGCTCTTCGATAATATTGGGAAGTTGACTGAAATGAGCACTGCCCGACTTATAAAGTTTCTGAATCGCACATAGATTGAGTGTGCTAATTCGATCTTTGGATTACAACATAAACCAACAAACCGATCGAGAGCCACACATTTATCCAAGAATACTTAAGAAGTTAGAGCTTGGGATTGTAAACTTTCATCCTAAGATGGAAACAACACAATGTCACAAAACAGATATTTGCAATAAGTTTGGATGTGGTTTTGTGTAGAAAAATTTAACGTCATAATGTCAATTTCACTTCGTTAATGAACGGTTAGCTATAAAACGCATTAAGGCGAAGTGTCCTTGCATAAGCTAAGCCAAGCTTCTATGAATAATACAGACTAATAGGTGAAAAGTAAAAATTGGTAAACGACTGTGTAAACATTCCATTTTGATGTTGCTTGGATGGAGTGTAATATTTTCCACTGAATCTGATTGATTGGGTTCCGATTCTATTTTTTCTATAATCTAATGCTGGCTGCGAATGGCAAGGACATTATTTAGATAAGTTTTTCATAGCATAGTTAGAATAGAAGGGGGATGCGTCGTATAGTGGTTAGGAAAATGAAACAGTTGGTTTTCGCTTTTTTCAAAATTATAATTTAAAAAATAAGAGGTCCCCTCCCCCTCCAAGAAGACCATCTACGAAGAATCCGCTCCCCGACATTAAACTCTATTCCACCTTTACCAATGTCAAAAAAAATGAATGATCAGGAGAAAAGCGCCACCTATTGGGAAGTAGCAGAAAACAGCTAAACCTACTTTTCGAAGACACTCACCACACAATCAACAAGCAACGATGAGGCAATTGCTGTTGATCATTCAAGGGTAAAGGTATAACACTGGCCTTTGACTGATCAATTCACTGCAATTTGTCTCATTCTTAAGGCGCTTAATAATAATATAAGAAAATGTTTATATATATACTGTCCTTTCCAAAAATTCTAATACAATGTACAGTATTTAGTAGTGGTATACCACTGAGTATTGGTTTTAAATAAAATAAAAGTTGAGATAAGTTTTTCATAGCATAGTAAGAAGAGAAGGAATTGAACTCAATACCTCTTGGTTAGTAGGCGACTGCATTACAACCCCACCACACTGGCTTGTATTATTATCAACCAGGATTGTTTATCACTTGTAAGTATGACTTTAAAATACTTAAAAATATTTAATTTAATTTGTAAAACTTTTCCTTTTTATACAAGATTTCTATTTTCGTTAAGAAAATTTGTTTGTATGCCGTTATAAGCATGTCAGTAAGAGTCCATTATTAGTGACTAATCTAAAATTCCTACAAAATTGAAAGAGTATTAATTATTGAATGTCTGCCATTTGTTTAGTTTGAGTAATTACAATAAGAAGTTTTCTTTCTCTTCAGGCATTTTTCGATAATGACTTTAAACGAATACTTTCAAATTGTAACGCACAAACTTACAAATTCGTTCATTCATGCACTTATTCTGTTAAGTTTTTACTTGAAGTTCTTTACACTTCATTTGTTAATAAACACTTTCTCGGGGACAGAAGATAAATACGAAAAATTTGTTAAAACTTATTTATTTTGAAAGAGTGAACCATTTAAGGGTTTGGTTCTTAATAGTAGTGGTTGTGGTTCAACAAGACCCGAAAACTTTTAAATATCGATGTAAATTTCATATTTGTATGAGGGATATATGAAACCTACAGATCAGTACAAAAAAAATAAATATCCCGAAAAACAAAAATGGTGTCGAGGATATGAAATACCTGCACAAAGTAGGAAAATTTAAAGTTTTTAAAATGTTTGTTTTAATATTTTTAAAATAAAATGAGTTTTAGAGCTCTACTTAGTACTCAGCACGAACTATTATGGTCCGTTTACATAAAACGAATGTTTTCGTATATTAGGAATTTGGAATGACATTCTTGATTTTGTTTGTGTTTTTTCATATAATATTGCAAACGCTGAAAATCGCTCGTTTTAGAGAAACAGGCCATTAAAACAAACTCTTTCGATGGCTCACACTTTATTTTTGTTTTTTTTTTTTGTTTGTTAATAAAACTTAAGGATTTGTAAGTAAGTTTCTGAAAGAATATTAACACAACAACAATACTTACTTACCATTACTCTTTTATCATTTGATATCATTTTAAGTTGCTTGTGATTGAACTGTAATTATATTTGTCTTTCAAAATTTTTCCTTACGCTTCATGCTTGACTTTTAATATGACACTCTAATAGTTTTGCCTTTTTTCCGTTTAAGGACTCACATTCTTAAACATTCCATCATCATTTTCATTTCAAAGATAATCATCATCAAGAGCGCGCCATTAAAGTCATGTGGTTTTCAAAGTTTGTTTTTTAGTTGTTTAAGACGGTAACGAAAACAACGAGAAGGAGGATAGCCAGCCATTAAAAGTTTAAATGAAATGGCCAATAACAACCCTTAAATTACCCATATCACGTAGTAAAGTGGCAGCCAAACACACTAAAGCAGTTACAGTGGCCTGAAAGCAAATAAAAAGTTAAACGATGTTAGAAAAAAGTAATTTATTGACAATCGATGATAGTGAAACATGCAAAAAAGAAAAGAAAATAAACAACTTAAAAATGGCAACAAAAAAAACGCACTTTTAAGCGGAAATACATACCGTGTACAGAAGGGAAAGGCTTAATTTTTGCTTTTTTGCTTTTTTTTTTTGAAGAATAACAAAAAATAATAAATTGCCTTTAACATGTTTTTAATGAATCGAAATTGTTAGTGTCAGGCAACTTGCGGAGGAAGTTTTAAATAATTTTTTTTTAATTAAAATTCTGCTTGACATACTAAATGTTTTCATTAAAAATTTATACAAAAAAGGAAGGTGTTGGTATTTTTGCTTTTTTCATTTTCAATATAACAAATGCAGGCCTTTGATTTATTTTCGTTTCATGAAGTAGTTGGCCAGGCAATTAATTCGTTTCGATTTCCAATTTTGTGTAAAAGCAACTTCTTGATTTCCTTTACAAAAAAAAAAATACAAAAAAGTCATCATCGAAAAGTACATTTATTACAAAAATTTGCTTAACATTTGATTTTTTTATAAATATTAAAATTATCAGCCAATTTTCGGTTTAGTATGGCTGTTAAACAACTACAGCCTGTTCATAGAACACGAATGGTTTTTTATATGAGAAACACTAACAAACTTGAGTGTTGTTTTTTTTTAATTTAGATATAGAGTATTTTTTTACGAGCTTGAGAACTTCAAATGATAATACAAGACGAAAATATTGTTGGTATGCAAATTTTTAAAATTTATTACGGGCATATGTGCCCGCCACGCCCACTTTTTAGAACAAATCTGGCGTTTCAGCGTCTTGGTGGCTTGGATATTGGATTCCAGTATTTCAAAGGTCGCTGGATTATCAGCGTAAACCAATGACTTAACAAATACCCCATATAAGTAATCCAGAGGCAATAAATCGTATGAAAGAAACGGTCAGTTGATAGAACAACTGTAAGGAAAGTTGTCATCAAAAATATTTGGGAGTAAATCGATTGTTAAGTGACTGTTAGGGATGTATTCATAGAAGTTAAATATTTATATTTCATAAACTGCGAAAATTAAAAAAAATTTGCTATAAATTCAAGCAGAATGACAGCAATTTTGGGAGATGCGTGGTATAGTGGTTAGGACACTCTCACAAAAACTCAATCGGCCCAGGTTCAAATCCCAGCGAAGGCGAAAAAAAAAATTAAAAAGGTAGTTTGCGGTTTATTCAAATTTAAGAATTCCATCTACAAAGAAACCGCTCCCTAACATTCCACTCTATTCCACCTTACCAACTGACAACAAAAAATGAATGATCAGGAGAAAAGCACCACCTATTGGGAAATAGCAAAGATAACAGCTAAACCTGCTTAGCGAAGGCAAGCACCACACACAATCAAGATGCAATAATGAGGCAATTGCTGCTGATCATTCAAGGGTGAAGGTATACCACTGGCCTTTGAATAGTCAACTCACAGCAATTTGTTTCATTCCTAATACATAGTAATATAAGAAAAAGACGCTTAATAGTAGTATAAGAAAAAAAAATTTACTGTCCTTTCCAAAAATTCCAATACAATGCACAGCAGATTTTACCCCTGAGTTTTGGTTTCAATAAAAAAAAATTTTAAAAGACCGGATCCATTGAGGAAGCTAAATTAATTTTAATATATTGTTTCTGCAGGTTATAGATTCCTTTCCAAATAGACAGAAGTGTTAATCCAATGTAGTAGTGTACGCTATACAAATTATACTGAAGCCTTAAAGCTTCTAAGATCACAATTTTTTTTTCTTTCTCTAAGACCAATACTCAGGGGAGTAAACCCCTATACTCATGCATTGTTTTGGAATCGAAGTCGAAGACAGATTAAGTATTTTTTCTTCTTCCATTAAACGCCTTTTTACGTTACACAGAATGGCGATACGATTGATCACTTTAATAGCCAGTGTTATACCTTCACTCTTGAATAATCAACAGCAATTAACCCATCTGTCGTTGGATAGACGATGCCTGGATGTTGTTGTGTATTATGAAGTGGTGAGGATCTCTGCTTAAGTAGGATCTCTGATTATTGAACAATATGACTGTTTGTAGCATTTTTTAATATTTATTGTTATAAAAAGTACTTACTTAAAACACTTTCTGTTATAATTCTTAAATTTATAAAAATATTAAAAAAAAATATTTCTAAAGTCCACAGTATGGTCCAGACAATAAAATATTTAAACAGACGATTGTTTTATAAAATTTAACATTTAAAGTTATAAAAAAACGTCCCAAATTTTAATTTATATTAAAAAAAGCTTTTATTTTATTTTGAAATAATTATTTCATTGTTATTAAACCAAACAATGTTCTCAGGTTTACAACTTGTGTTACAGTGAGACTCGTAAAAATTTCTTTTCTAAAATTTTATTAAATAATAAAATTTTCATTGTATTTTTTTCTTTTATATTTTATTTTGTCAGTCTCCTCTACTTGTCTTTTGATTTTTCATTTTATAACTGCTTTCCTTTGGACTTAATTTTGTAAATTAAACGCAACTTTTTATTGTTGACGAAGGAAATCAAGCAAAACGCCCTTAAAGTAGGCAACAATAAAAACTTAATGAATCGTAAAACAAATAAAAAGTATAACTGACAAGGAATTATAATTTAAATTTGACAGAAAAACTTATAAAATACAAAAAAAAGGACATTAAGTTCACCAAAGACAGCATCATTTAAATAAATCAAAATAGAATTGTTGTATAGAAATGAAAAGTAATAAAAATTTTAATTGTTAATGAAAGACCGGCCTATAAAATACGTGAATGACTTTATACGTACTCGTATTTGTGTTGTTGTAGGGGTAAACACAATGACAGTGTCAGACGTTATTAGGGAGTGGCAGGTTTGATATGCAATATTGTTTTGAGTTAGACAAAGCAGAAAGTTTTTATTTCTGTGCTAAATTTTTAACTATGACGTACAATAATTAGAATATTTAATAGCTGAAAACGGATTTCCAGTATTTTTTTTAAGACCAGTACTCAGGGGTAAGACCCCTACATATGCAGTTCATTGTATTGGAATTTTTGAAAGTATAGATAGATCAATATGTTGATGTTAAGCGGGACAAGTTGCTGTCAATTTAAATACTAAAAGGCCAGTCTTATATATTCACCTTTGAATGATCAACATGATGAGTGGTGAGCGTCTACCTTAAGTAGGTTAACTGCTATCTTCCCAGAAGGTGGCGCTGTACTCTTGATCATTCGCTTCTGGTGGAATAGATTGGCCGATTTTAAGTTTTTAAAGTATACGCAGTCTGAGAGAGGAGATTTTTTAAATTTCATTTGGTAGATAGAAGGTAATGAATCTGCAACTGCTTAAGTGATAAACTTTGTCAAATGGTGTCGCCTTGTAAAATTCAATATCAATAATTAGTTGTTACTAAACGCCTAAAATATTGGCAGACGAAACTACTCACGACTTTTTTTCATGGCTGGATATGTGCGTGCTCAAGCTTTACATACAAAAGTATGTACCCGAATCACTTTCATTTTCTCTCTAGCCAACTTTGCCTTAGTAATTAAAAAATTAAATATATTTTCTTGCTTTCTTTCGTTTACTGAGATTGCCTTTCGACATTGTGAAATGGACTGTTGTTAACATACAGCGTCAGCAATGCTTTATGAAAAAAAAAAAGAAAAGAAAAGGTTGGACTAACTTTCCATTTACTTACCAACAAAAAAACGAATTTTAAGTGACTCGAGCACGTTATAATTAAGGCCAGTAGTCAGAGGATGACCCCTACTCAAGCAGTATATTGTGCTGGTCTATGAGAATATGTTATGGGAAGGTGGAGAGAGGAAGTAGTGCTTGTGGACATTTGATTTAAACTATTGATGTTGTAATTGGCAGAAAAACATTTGCTGGAAGCCTGTTCCACAAATGAGCGGTATGACTGAAGAACACATGCTCTCTATAATGCATTATGCGATTCACTAGACAGTATACTACAAAAGGATGTGCTCTCTTACTCTTCTCTTAAGCCTAAGTGTGAATAAACACGCCAATAAAGCCGATATGAAAATTAGCAGTCAAAACAACTGTTTGAAAGGGATAAATATATTAAAAGGGTGTTTTATTTTTTATTTGCATGAGAACTATTGATATAAATACCTACAATTTCACAGTTCACAAGGTAAAACTATCAGCTGAGAATGCCTGGTTAAAAGTCAACAAGCATAATTGCCTCATATGAAATAAAATTCATCATTACGACGTTAACGAATCATCATTACATCAATAAAACTAGAATGTTTTGTGCGGTATATACGCTGACGTCATCAACGATTCTTATATCCTTGGAAATGAGTAAAAATCTGTCATTACGATGAATGACGAGCAACATCGATTTATGCCAACTGAAGTTTTGTTTCCAAAAATTAGTCGGCCAATTAAACAACAAACATATTGAATTTCAACAGGAAGAAGTAACCTTTCATACAACGCACTTAATAATAGATTTATTGTAAAAATTATTTTGGTAACAACTTTTTTTCCAGAAGTGGTCTTGTTTAGTGGCGCCCTCGTTCGTGTGATTGAATGCCTTTGAATTACTTTTTGTGGGTAATTTTTTAAGTCATTGGTTTGCTATAATAAGCTAGAAACGTGGGTATGCAACTCAAACAACTATTGAAACTATACTTGCAGATTTATAGATAAAAGTAGGCGTGTCTGCCTATATTTTTATTTTATTTTATCATTTTGAGTTCTCATCTTATGTGGTTATGTTTAGTCATTGGCTTATGACGACAAACCATCAGGCCTTCAAGCCAATATTCAAGGCACTGTAGACGCAAATCTGTTGTAAAAAGTAGCCAAAAGTTTAACTATTTGTATGGACTATATTATTCGAAGCTGCAGCAGGCATTTGTCGAAAATAATTTTTAAAAAAATGTATGTCATGAAACCATCCATTGTAATACAAAAAAAATTTCATTCCAACAACATTTCTGTCTTGTATTATCATTTAAAAATTCTTAAGCTTTTCAAAAGCACCCTATACTTTAATTATATTTTACCACTTGAACCACTTAGCATGCATTGCTTTTCCTGAAAAACAATTTATTACAATTTTTATATGATCTCTTCGTTGACATGCATATATCATCTAAATTTCATTACTTTGTCATCATTTGAATTCATGATTTCATAAAGTATTTGTCATTTTAAAATTGTGTAGATTCTTAACCCTCTGCGACGGACGTGATATAGTTCTTAAAATTCTAACGACGTGGTAGTCTACTAGACACCATTTCCATGGCTTATATTTTCCAAAGTTCCGATTTGTAAAACTAATAAAACCAATTTTTTATTGTTTATGAGTATAAGGTATTATTATATAAATAAGTAGTTTTCTAATTTATAGCGAAAATTTGTGTTTATTGTTATTAATCGGCATGGTATGAATTTTCAAAATACTATTTTGTGTTTGTTGGTGTCTGATAGACTACCACATCAGTCGCAGAGGGTTAAGTTTTATTTTAAATTTAAATTAATTTTTTTTCTCAAAGACTTTAAATATCTACATATTTTCTACACATTTCTATACTTAAGCTGTTTTGGATTTACTTAATTTTATGCCATTTCATTTCCAAATTTAATGTCGCACAAGCAGATAATCTTGCAACATATGAGCTTTTATATATTCTAATTTAAACTCTAAATAAAAGTACTTAAAAGCCTTGCCTTTCATTTTTGCTTTCTGCTGCCATCTGCTCTTTTATTTAAAAGGAAAACTATATCGTAATCATTACAGTCTCTGTTATATTATATTATATTCGAATAAAAATGCAAATCAATTGCAATTGCAATTTGAAATCATCATTTGGTTTTAAGCAAATGGCAGTTTTTTTTTCTCAATAAAATTAAATGGCTGAAAATAAATTCAATTTAAGATTTTTCTAACTTTTTCTTCTACGAGTATAATCGTAATACAGTCTCTTAAACTCTATTTTGAATCCATTAGATTTGCTCAATAATAAAAAATTAATATCTTTTTTTTCTGTGAAACTTTTGGTACTTTTGACTGCCTTTTATTTTTTCTATACATTTGGGACACATTTGTGCTTGTAAGTAAGTGTATGATGGTTATTATGACAATATCTGGCATGAAGATGTGGCAAGTTTATCATCTTTATGCAGCCTGGGAAACTAGTCAAGTGTGCATCTCTACACTGTGCTTTTATGAAATATAATAATTTGAAAATATCATATTGTAGGAGAAGAAAAAAAAACCATTTTCTTTCTTTATTTGATTATACTTTTGATGACTTTTTTCCTGAACTTTAATGCAAATTTTTTAAAGATTTTTTTTTTAAATACTCTTATAATGTTAAACATAAATTTGTAGTTTAACAAAAAATAAGTTTTTTTCTTTTTGAGGTATTTAAATTAAGTTGTGCTGTTAGTAAAACGAAAATAGTACATTAAGTCTGAGCAGAGAGTAGGGATATGCAGGTAAAACTGTGGTTGTAGACAAAGTTTCCTTATTTTTATTATTATCATAAATTTTTATTATTTTTAAAAAAATATTTTTTATATTTTAAATCTAAAATCCATAAAATATTTTATTAGACTTTATATGTTACATATGGGTATTTTTATATACCGCACGTGTGACATTTGTACACCTTGATCGCTCTGGCAAAAAGCATACAAATACTTCAAAAGAAGAGGAAATAACACACACATTCGAATTTTTGCTGTCAGAAAAATGTTGAGCAAAGTAAAACCACATTGTATGTCCGGGCTGATATTATAATGGAAGCACCCATTACATACATATGTGGATAAATATGCATTTCTACCGAATTCCACTTTATTTTTGTATCTACATTTTTTTGACAAATGTATAGGGTGTCCATCGGAAAGTATACTACACTGTTTTGCCGCCATTTTGATAAACAAATTTATTATGAAAAAATATTCGGTAAACCAAAGTGTTTTAATCGTTAAAACATTTTATTAAAATCAACGATGAGAAAGTTACGTGAACTGAGTGACGAGGCACATTTTCATTTGAATGAATCTTTGAATAAACAGAATAGTCGGTTCTGCGCAATGGAAAACCCTAAAATTATTCATCAGTCACCTTTGCAACCATTAAAAGTGACAGTCTGGTGTGCTATTTGGTCAGGAGGAATCATTGGACCTTACTTATTTGAAACTGAAAACTGTCAATGGGGAGCGATATCGTGATATTATTGAAAACGTTTTAACGTCACAACTGCATGTTTTTGTCTTGACTACCAAATGCTTTCAAAAAGACGGTGCCACATGGCATACAGCCAGGATTACAATGGAATTATTGCGAGACCGCTCTCCACAACAAGTTATTTCAAGCAATGGTGATGCTGATTGGTCTCCACAGTCGCCTAATTTTACTGCCCTGGACTACTTTTGGTGGCGATATCTAAAAAGCAAAGTTTATGCAAACAAACCAGAAACCCTGGAGCAGCTCAAACAAAATATTCGTGATGAAATTAATGAAATACCGCGTGAAATGTCTGAGAATGTAATGAAAAATGTGCTCATTTGTGAGGCAAACAGAGGCAGACATTTGTCTGACAATTGCCGAGACATTAAATAAAACATTTATCAGTATAAGATCCATTCCTTTTCATTTAATCAAAAAGTATAAACAAACAAACTAGTATACCTTTCCGGCGGACACCCTGTAGAAACAAATTTAATGTAAATAAATTTTTTGCTTCTCATGCTTATTTCAACGCAAATTGTTTTGTTTGGTTTCTTAACGAAATAATTTTCATTTAGTTCATAAAACTTTTTATTAAAAAAATATCAAAAACTAAGTGTCCACCGGGGCCTCTGAAAGTCAAGAAAAATTGTCATCGGGAAGAGTTTATGCCACATAGACTCTCTTTTATTTATTTTTTTGTTATAATTTGATTACTTTATTTATTTATTATTATTTATTCACTAATTGGAATAAAATATTATATTATAACGAGCAGAGTGACTCGTTGTAATGTTGCAGACCAGGGTATCCGGTAGGAATCGAACCGACAACCGTTGCACTACCAACTAGAGCACTGGTTCACTCAAAATTACTTTAAAAACATTTCTTTGTAGCAATTTTATTATATTATTATATTATATTATATTATTGTATATTTTTCAACAATAGTGGACATGTTTTCGTTAGCGGACAAAATCAGCCTTGCTTTAATACGTATTTTTATGGTCAGCTGCTTTTGAGGGAAAAAATTTTGGACCAATTTTTCTGATATTGCTGTTCATAGGCCACAGAAAGCATGAACAAAATTGGTCTCCAAGGCTGGTTTGTTGCTGGTAACTTAGTTTTCACTCTTTTGAAAATTAAGGAAAAAATCTGCTGACGACCTAGTTTACCATAAGCGAAATGGTCATTAAGATAAGTTTTTCAAATAAAGGTAATTAATTTCATTAATAAATGTCAAGGAAATTAATTGCAAGTAATGGTAACGTTTGCTAAACGGACAAGTTTTCAGAATAAATTTGTATAAATTGTTTAATGCTTTGTTTACCTTTAATTTTTAAATTTATAATTTGCTATTTAAGTGAATATCCTTAATGTACTAAGGCAAGCGCTTTGAAAAAACCCACTCATAATTTTTATTATGAAAATTTTTTTCAAGTCTCATTTTATTTTTTGCCATTTTTTGCTTTTTTTTTTTTTTACAAACTTTTTTTACACACTTGTAATTTTATAAAATTTATTTAAAAGCCGTCATATGTGACAACCTACACACCAGTTTGGTCTATTCCTGTTTCATCATCACCAGCTCCATCACTACATATTATCAGCATTCAAACAACAACTTCATTCTCAACAACAAATAAAAGAAAACCCACTTAAAATATAATTTGTCTTATTGTTGATACAACACCAAAATATTTGGGCTTGTAATGTGCGAGTAATACTCACAG
Organism: Metopia argyrocephala; assembly: GCA_963576795.1. Lineage (NCBI taxonomy): Eukaryota > Metazoa > Arthropoda > Insecta > Diptera > Sarcophagidae > Metopia > Metopia argyrocephala. Next base: position 201,960,288 of record OY756208.1, on the reverse strand, counting down.
TAGACGCACCTTTCTAAAGTGCAGCCTCAAACAAAAACATTTAAAGAAACTTTTTACTTTGGCCTACACGTGAGCAGGTTAAACAGAAAATAAGTTTTTTTTTATTTTTGTAATAAATTTTCTATTTATAAATAAATTTATTTATTTATTTGTGAACATAAAATATTTATATGCAGAAACCCACCCTTAAAATATTTATTATCTTTTGAAACTACAACGAAAAGGTGTCAATCAAATATATCCCCCCCTCTATGCATACGATTTGAAGCAACAAAAATTAATTTCTATTAATTTAATCCCTTTACAAATATTAATTGGCAACAAATGTTTTGTGTTACCCTGTATATACATAAATGCCATTTTTTGTATTAAATACTCCAATACTACCCTTTAAAGGCCTAACTTGACTTGTTTTGATTTACTGAGTTCATAAAGACACGACACGACACGACGACACAACATGTGCTGCTGGTGATATTTGTTTGCAGAAATTAATTTTTTTCCTTCAAATTTTTAAGCCAAAATAAATATTTGACATGCGTTTGAACTGCTGTGCCAGACGTTTAATTGGGAGATTTATCAAAAGTGAATATTTATATCATGAAGACATGAAGGGGCCAATTATCTGGAAAAAAGTTAAAATAACAACAGATAGTGGTTGAATTTCCAATACAAAGTATTCAATAATGTTTTCAATATTAATGCTCAGAATTAATTCACAAAAAAAACAAAATATTATGAAGTTTAAAGAATAGAAATACTTGAACTGTAAGAGATTTAAAGAAAAACTAATTTTGAAAGTTATTTGATAAGGCTTAGAGTCATAAATAAGCTGACAGGGATAAATCGCAAGTAAATTAAGGTGAAATTCAAAAGCAGTTAAATCGGTGGAGGGTGGATGATTCATCATATCTTATGTATCACATATTGAAATCTTTTTATAGCTGAATATCACTTGTGAAATCGCACAGCAAGGCACTCACGAGCAGTTTTCTTGATTCAATGCACATAATAAAAGCAAAACTATTTAAATAATTTCTTTTTAATAAAAAAAAGCTTTATTTTCCTTGAATATTTAGTACTGCTAATCACTCATAATTTTATAAGATAAATTAATTCCATTTGAAACAAATTTGACCTCAACGGTCATACACGTTTAAAAAAAATTGTAATCCCTGTTGCAAGTTCCAATGAAGATGATTTTCTAATAAAGAAAACTTTTTTCTTTACTTTTAAATGTCTAGACATACTGGGTGATGGATGAGCAGATCAACAATTTATGACGTACCAGCGTTAAGTATGAAATTTGCAAAAAGAAAAGAAAAAAAGGACACTAAATGACAATGACCACGACAACAAATAAAATTTTTTGGTTACAAAAACATGAATCACTCATCAAAAGATTATGATGTAGATGACATTCCCGAGATAATAAAAAAATAAATTTAAAAGTATCAGCCATTATTGCAAAAACTCGTTATATATTTTTTAAAGGTTTCTGCAAAAACAAAGCATGCAATATGAGCATAGGTCTTTCCGCAACGACTAGTCCAAACCCTATAGCGTTTATAAATGGTGACACAACCAAACATTGACTTATTGCATTCCAATTCATTGTCTTTTTTATAATGGCGGCCTTAAAAACTATCAGAACCACTTTAACGGTTATTTCAATATTTGATTCACGCAATTTAAAATTCGTAAAATTATTTTTTCGAATTTCTTTTTTCTAGAGACTAAAATTTTACTTATGGTGTCATTAATCTTAAAAAAATTTTTTTATGTTAAGCAGAGGATGCTTTATTCCAGTTTTCCTAAGTGTTTAAAAAAGCTTCGAAGAAAAAAGTTAAAGAAATTAAAGAAGAATTAAAGAACGCGTTGTTATAGAAATATTTTCGGTAAAAAAAAGTATTACGAGGCTGGTAAACGGTACGAAATGCCTTACCGAAGAGTTAAATTATAAAAAATTAGCGTAACACATAAAGCGCCCTACATCACACAGATCCAACAACAGATTAAAGTTCGGACGAAGCCAGTTTGTCAGAGAGAAATATAGAATTTTTTTTCTTGCCACCTCGCTTACATAAGACAGTGTTGTCAGATTGTTTTCAATTTTTATCCCTGATTTCGAAATTCATATCCCCAAAAACCTCCACAGAAACTGTATCATGAATTTTGATAGTATGTACATATATTTTATTATTTACTACTGCACTTAGTGGAATTACCCTGATCTTTAATAAGGTCCAAGTAGCGTTTTGCTATTGAGTCCACAAGTTTTTAAAACACATCGATTGCAATGTTTTTCCATACATCTTTAACAAATTCCCACAACTGTTCCTTAATAGAAGATGTTTTTCCTCTAAGAGCCGCTTTGACAAGTTTCTAAAAATTTTAAAAGGGATTTAAAAGGGATCTGAGGGCTATGCAGACATTGACACCATTATTTTGAAACCAACCTTTTGTACGCTTCGATGTGTGTTTCTGGTCGTTAACTTGTTGAAACACCCATCTATGTGCCATTTCATATTCAGCATAAGACATCATGATGTCATTTAAAATACTTGTATAGTATACAGCATCTATTGTACCATCAATTCTATATAATTGTTCTATAACGTAGTAGGAAAAATATTCCCATATATTTGCCATTAAGGGGAGAAGTAATTTGTGATCGGACGAAACTAAAATTATATTGTTTATCTCCGAAAGAAGTAGTTTAACTTTAAGACCCTCTAATACTGAATTCCTCCGCAATAAGAACCATTAAAATCGGTGGCGGAAACATTATGGCGAAAAAATAAACAAATCAAACCAAGAGCACACGTTTCAAAAATTTTATATGAAAGTATGAGTTTTTTCAGTTGAAATTTTAAAAATCGCAGAAAATATGTCGATTATCCCCAATAAAATCCCCATTACCAAATTAATTTTTTTATCCCCATTTTGAGGATAAATCCCCTAATATGACAACACTGACATAAGATATGAATTTAATCATTTAAGGCAGACCATCGGCGAGACTCATGTCAATACGCCTTACACACTTAATTTGTTATTGTTTTAGTTATTTTTTCTCTTAAAACCCTGTTTTCTGGTAAAAAATATTGCGTTACCGATCGTTGTATTATATTGTGTAAATAATTTGTTAAGAATTCTTTAAAGTATTTTTGCACAATTAAACAATACATAACTATGCACTTATTTTCTTAAATATACCACTGCTTCGTAAAACAAGAAAATTTTATTGAGATCACACGCTTGGTTAAAACATCCTGCCTCGGCTTACTTTGACTAGTCTGATGCTCGAAAAGAAACAGTATGTTCATGCCCTGAACAGAAACTTACGTACACATGTCATTACATAACCTGTCAGATTTGGTTAAAGACGCCTATAAAATACCACCATGAAAACACCACTCTTATTACTCAACCTCAGGCTAGGCGATATGTAAAATCAGCATATGTATATTACAAAAATTTACTACTTGTGCCAACATATCTCAAAAGCACTAAATTTGTTCAACATACGTATGGTAAACTACCATGATGGGGATTTTTTAGAGATGCGATTAAACATATGTTTACAATTTTAGAATAAAAATGTCTACGTATGGTAAGTTATATGAAATAGAATCTCCAAAAAATATCTATACAACTATAGCCGAAGAGCTTATAAGTTGTCATATTATTTGTCGGTATATGTTGACTTTAAAAAAGATCATATTGAATATGCTGCCAAATACGAATATTAACATAAATTTGTTGAATCAACATATCGTCTAAACTTTTATTTTTTTTTTTTGAGACCCCCATTAAATGCAGTGCATTGTATTGTAATTTTTAGAAAGGACAGTACATATCCATATATTTTTTTATACTATTCATAAGCGCCTTATGAATGAGACCAATTGCTGTGAATTGATCATTCAAAGGCCAGTGTTATACCTTCACCCTTAAATGATCATTAGCAATTGCCTAATCATTGCATGTTGATTGTGTGGTGAGTGCCTTCAATAAGTAGATTGAGCTGATATCTGATACTTCTCAATAGGTGGCGCTTTTCTGCTGATCATTCGTTTTTTTTTTTTTTTTTTTTGACATTGGTTAAGGTGGAATAGAGTGTTTTATATAGGGTACAGTAACTAAAAAGTTATGCCGGTGCTTTATTTCAATAAACCGAAGTCACACAAAAGAAATAAAACAAAAATAAACTGATTTTCAAATTCAAACTATTTTGTTGTTCTTCATTTATTTTGCCTTTTAGTTACTTAATAAAAAAGTCGGTAGAGTTTTAACCAAAAGCTATGCTCTACCAAAAATAAGAACTCCTCAACAAACGCATTGCGAAAAAGTTACCAGCAAATCAATTTGGCGGCATCTTTTTTTTAAGACAGGCACAGTAACAAAGTGTTGAAGAGTTAAGAAATCTCTTTTTTGGAAAATTTTAAAGGCAAAAAAAAAAAAATTGCTCCCGTTTTTCGCCATTATATCAAAGTCTTAAAGACCGCCATTAAAAGGTTATAAATAGACAAGAAAAAAACATTTGTAAGCCATAGTGAATATACCCATCGAAACTGGGTCAAAAGTATTAAAAGCCGAAGAAAAAAACCTGGTAACTAAAACTGAAAATGTTGAAAAGTTTAGAAGTACTAAAACTAAAAAGAAAAATAATTTTTTGTAACAATTTAGTTTAAAAAGTAAATTTTTTTTAGTCTTCAAAAAGCTTTAACTTTTTTTTCTTTTGCTCAGTTTTGATTACATTAGAGAGATAAAGTTTTTTATGTTATTTGATTTTCTAAAACACTTTAACAGCCAAGAAAAAAAATTAAAAAATATGGTAAAACAGCGCAAAAATAGTTCATATTTGAAATACAAAGTACTCGTAAAAGATTTTTTATTTTTTTATATATTTTTATTTACATGTTTTCAAAAAGCCAATATTTTTTTTTAAACATGAATGGCTTTGTAGTTCTTTTATAGACTCTTTAGCAAATGTCAAGAATTTGTTTTTTTTTCGTTCTTTGTCATATACTCGTACTTGTATAATTTATGCATTATTTCCTTTCAATTTATTTTTATATTATAAATTAAGTTTATTGTTGTTTTAGTGGTTTCTTTTTTTACTTTATTTTTTGTCATTTTTTTGGCTTTTAATATAAAATATTAAGACTTAAACTCTTTATTTACATTCTTTCGACAGCTGTAACGTGTCGTCTTTATCATGACAGTTAACAAACCATCATCATCATCATGATCATCAACAACGTTGCTGTTGTTTATTTGTATACAGCAAAGGAATTCGGAAGATAATCATATTCAGCAACAACATTCACTAAAACAACAAATACGAAAATTTATTGAACATCAACTGCGACAACAACAACAACAACAAAACCATGAAATAAACAATAATTCCGATACGGCTCAAATACAATTGGCAAAAGCGAATTATTGAAGGAACCAAAAAAAGAAGAAAAACAAGAACAATTGCTTTATTTTTGTAAGGCACAGTGGTGCGATTAGTTAAAACTTGTCTTTATTTCAAATGTTGATGTTTTTTGTTGCTTTAATTTTATAACGTCGTAGATTTGTAAGAAAGCTTGAGTCCCATATTACTTATTGTATTCTTGTACAGAAACGTTATCTTATGCATTTTGTAGGAGAATATATCTATTAACAGAAAACAAGTATTTCAAATGCCTTTTCTTATGCTCCTTGCTCTTTAATTAAAACAAAGCTACCATACAACTATTCTATACATTGTTGTACATAATCAGGTCTGCAGTTTAAACTAACGTTTGTACAATAGCCGATGTATGCTTAGATCATTATCTGGGTAGCATTTAAATTAATTTTTCATACCAATCGCCTACGCAGTTTGCAGTGTATTACCGTTAGACAGATCCGGGTTTATATTTTCGTCGATATATCCTTCAATAAAAGTCAAATTTCCGACTTCTAAATACAACACGCATCGCCAAACCATTACGGTGCATGTGCCACGTAAAGCAGAACTATACAAATTACGTGGTTTTAGGAGAGTATTTAGTTTCATCCACATGTATGAGTAGCTGTCTGAACTAAACAGTTTAAATTTGCCTTCATTTGTATCGTTTTAAAACAATTCTGCTGCAATCAATAGGTAAAGCGGTTCCAGCTAAGGTGACGAATGTTGGTTTTTAAGTGCTCAAGAGTTAAAGGTTTATCTGCATAAACGCGGTCTTTCGCGTAGCCCCACAAAAAAAAGTCTAATGGTGTCAAATCGCATGATCATGGTGGCCAGTTGATATTGCCACGACGAGAAATTACGCGGCCAGGAGATGTCTCTTGCAATAAAGCCATATTCGCTCGGGTTGTGTGGCATGTGGCACCATCTTGTTGAAACCACAAATTCTCCAAGTCGCATTTTTCAATAGCAGGAAAAAAAAGTCGGTTATCATATGACCGTAACGCTCCGAATTGACGGTGACAGCCGTTCCATCGTAAGAAGTAAGGTCCAATCACACCCTCGGACCAAAGAGCACATCAAACAGTGACTTTTTCTGGATGTAATGGTTTCTCTTCAATTACTCAGAACCCCAAATACGACAATTTTGTTTATTAACCCTAGAATACTAACCTACGTAAATTTTACGTGCACTTTTTTTTTAATTTGTCAAAATTGTATGGAAAACGATAACTGAATAATGTAAATATAGTAAAAATTATTTTTTTATTAAATTTATTTTATAAAAATAAATAAATTAATTTAATTAAAGTAAATAAATTGAAAATTTTCTAACTTGAAAAATTGCGTAAAAATTAGCGTTAGTGTTCTAGGGTTAACATACGCACCGAGTGAGAAATGTGCTTCATCGCTGAAGAAAATTTTGTTCGAAAAATTGCCGTCGACCGCCTGTTGTTCAAGCACCCATTCCACGTATCTACGACGTTGTGAATGGTCAGCTGGCTACAGTTGTTGCGTGATGTAGGTGTATGTATGGATGTAGGTGTAGATCTAAATGAAAAATACTACATAATGTGCCGTAAGACAATCCTAATTCCTGAGAACGACGAGGAATCGACATATTCGGGTCTTTGGCAACACTTTCACTTACAACAGCGATATTTTCAGCGGAACGAGCGAAAGGATGATGCACAGGCCTTACAATATTTGTAACAGCTCCAGTCTTTTCAAATCTCTTCACAATTTTGCCAATTGCTTGTGTAGTTGGACGATTATGTAAACCATAATCTCCTCTTAAAGCACGATATGTGGCTGTGGCAGAATCACCATTTTTGTAGTAACTTTTTATAATTTTTAAGCGTTGTGTAATAGTTAAGCGATCCATTTTCGACAATGTTAGACTTTCAACTGAAAAGAAAAACTTAGTTTGACAGATGTCGAATTCCAGTTCCATACTTTTGAACCACGAAATGGATAACCCGGTATTATTAAGCGCCTTAGGAATGAGACAAATTGCTTGTAGTTGCTTAAAAAGCGAACATATAAAACTTAATTTTTAATATAAATATTTGAAATAATTAAAACTAAATTACTTAGTTAAATTAAAATTAATATAAAATCATGGAGATCAGAACACGCAGACTCCAAATTTTCGCCGTAAAAAAATCTTTACACTTCAAACCTTAAACATTTCTACTGTCGCCCCACTGTTTAATGCCATCAAATAAAACAGACAACATGAGGAAGGAGTATGCCTTTAGTGACATCAGTAAGAACTTGTAAACATAATACAACAACAACTGCATAAACAACAAAACAATCAACGATAAGTCAACTCAGGATACAAATACACTTGAAGCTTCAAAAAAAAAAAGCGAAAAACGAAAAACGAAAAACTGATACCAATTTGAAATGCTGCTACAAAGTATGCACTTGAAATTTTTAACAACATTTTCCTTTTCTATTTCTATTTGATGGCAGGTTTTTATTTTTGATTCGTGGGGGATTAACAAAAGAACATGAAGGCGAAAAAGGCAAAAAATAAACATGAAAAAAATGTGTTAAAAGTAACGAAAAGAAGATGAATGGAAAATAAAATTGTCAAACGAAACAAACTTTTAAATAAATGCACGAGTAAATTAAAAAAAAAAAAACACAGAATTGTAGATTATTAAGAGAATACCCACTACAGAAAAACGAACACTATAAAAAAGCGGTTATTTTATAAATGGTATTCATATTCGAAGGTTAGTTTATTTTTATTTATACGACTTTTGAACCTTTATTTAGCTTACTAAAGTAGTTATGCAACCTACGATTCCCAAACTAGAAGACTAATACACTAGTCTACTAAGGCAAGGATGCACTGTCAATACTCAGTGGTGTAAATCGTTACTAAAGCTTTTATTGAAATTTGTTGATAGGATAGCGAGTTTTTTTAGGATTATATTGTATTAAACGTCTTACGAATCAGGCGAGAAAAATTGCTGTCAATTTGATCACTCAAAGACCCCTTGAATGATCAACAGCAATTGCGCCATCTGTCGCTAGATATGGACTATGAAGTGGTGAGCATCTTGACTAAGTAGGTAGCTGCTATCTTTTCAGTAGGTGGCGCTTCTCTCCTGATCATTCGTTAATGTGAGTTGCCAAGGTGAAAGAGAAGTCAGGGGATGAAGTGGTGAGCATCTTCACTAAGTAGGTAGCGATTATCTTTTCAGTAGATAGCGCTTGTCTCCTGATCATTCGTTTGTGATGAGTTGCCAAAGGTGTAAGAGAGTGAAAAGTTAGGAGATGAAGTGGTGAGCATCTTCACTAAATATTTAGCGGTTATCTTCTCAGTAGGTGGCGCTTTTCTCCTGATCATTCGTTTATGATGAGTTTCCAAAGATGAAAGAGAGTGAAAAGTCAGAGATAAAAAGTCCTGTGGATGGACTTCTTGGAGGGGACTTCTTTTATGTTTTTTTTTTTTCTTTTTTTTTAATTAAAATCTGAAAGAACCCTAAATTTTTAATTCTACTTTATTACTCCAGGGAGTATTAGTAATTGAAAAGTTTTTCGGGATTAAAACCCAATTTCGCACAGCAACTACCTGAAGTGCTCCAATTTTATCTAATAGCGCCGGGAACTACAGTTAAAGTCGATTCTGAACATCAGATTTGAGAAGCTTTTCATGTCAATTAATTACTCTCAGAGATTTTGCAAAAAGATAATGTCGCCGAAAGAAATATTTTTTTTCATAGTTCTTTTACCAATATATCAGAGCTGGAACACAAAGTTGAAGTTCTGGTCTAATGAGCTAACACACTATTTTCTAGTCTTAGACAATCGGTCTATAAAAATTACACGTTTCTCAATAATAGATTTTTCAGACAAATAAAAATTTGTTGTTACTTTTTGTTTTATTCCAACTAAAAAGTAGAAAGCCTGAAATTTAGAATAAATATATTTTCGTCCAACTGCTGTATAATATTACTATTGATTCGATTTTGGTTTAAATAATCCACATGCTATTCGCTTAGGTAACAGCACTTCCACCAAAATGCTGCAGTATTTACTTTCAATAATGGTTGATGACACAAAAGCGTTACGTCAACAATGTAAGTTATGGCAGTTGTTGGAATTGCCGTTGCTGATATTTGCAAATACATTTCAATATGCAAATGCGTTCTCTATGAAAACCACATTAACCGCGAATTTCAAAACTCAATTCCTCTATTCCTATGCTGCTTGTCAAACCCTTTTATTAGAACAAAACTTGCCTATAAATTCTCTATGTGATGTTGTAGTTAAAGATGATGTTAAAACTGACAATTCTTATGTCTGTCGTCTGTGTGTAGAAAAGCTAGCAAAAAACTGAATTTTTTAAGCTAAAACTACGCTATCAAAACAAAAAAAAGAAGTAAAAACGAAAAATGATTTTGAAGACACACTAAAAACAACACAAAACAGCACAATAAAACTGAATTATAAGCGAAATTTAAAAAAAGTGTATTTGCATGTTGTTCTAAATGTCTTCTGTTGCAGTTTTTATTCATTTTTTTTTCAATACTTTGTCGCACAGCTAAACCGCATTAAACCGTACCAACCACCACACTTCATTGCACTGCATCTTAATGGCCCGCTTCCCAAAAACAAAACGAATCCAAATGCATTAACGGAATATTTTAAGTGTGCAAAAACAACAACCTGAATCGATAATCGAATAAATTTTTTTTGTTGTATTGATCCACAAAAAAAACACACACAAAATAAAAAAATATTTAAAAATTGTTTTTAATCTTTACGTTTTGTCTGCCAGAGACCACATCATCAAATGTGATCAAAAATGAAAAAAGCAGGCAACAAAAGGCATTAAAAGAATGCTTTTGTATGCAAATTTTACATTTTTGTTCTTGTAAGATTTGCGCTAAACTTGTCATTTAAAACGATTAAAAACTACAAATGAAGAGAACTGGTAACAAATCACAACCCCAGTAAATTAATAATCAGTGTGCTGGGCTACTTGTGTGCAAGTATAGATTACAATTCCCAGCAGAAATTTTGTTTTCGAGAACTGGAATTGAGCTTTCAATAGCTGTTTTCTGATGATTTTTAGGTAAAATTTTGTCATGCAGAGATTTAACGACAGAGCCCAACTTACGACAATGAATCGTTATACCTGGAGCTTTCGATTACAATTGTTTCTACTCAAATAAGTGGTCTATGTACCCTATAAAAACATGAAATCGTCTTTAAGTTGCAGTTATTGATAACTGATTTGCCAGGTAATTAAATATCAATTAGTAGTGTGTTCAAGCGCTAATTACTTCATAATGATTTGCCTGAAATACTGTTGCCCTATTCTGTAATTCTCTCAAGCCAATATGCTAAAATTTTAGGTTTTTAAAACAGGTTGGTCGTTAGAATATATAAAATTTAAAATTTTAGGAATAATAGGCATGAAGCTTTTAAATCACAATACGCGTTCAAGAATTGCATTCGTAACCAAAAAGTCCTAAATCAAGTTTATAAATTTTTAGTGATAGAGTTTTAGCTTAGGAGAGTTACAGAATGAGGCTTAGAATTGCATTTCGTTTACCTTTGGATGAGCTCAAAATTGCCATCCTCAGAAAGAGTGTGATTCGAGCTTCAAGATGATGGCTTCGAGATTGGTTGAGAAGTACAGGGAAACTTTAAAACGTGCATACAAGTTTAGTCAGCTGACTTTAATTTGAGATGCGGGACACTGTGGTATTGAGGATAGTGAGTTACAGGGCATGGCAACTCAGGAGGGACTGCTTAGTGCCAAATTCAGTTTGCACATGTTTTTACACCAAAACGCAAAATTAGGCAATTGCTGAAATCACCTTTGAGAGATAGGCAAATCATAGACCGAACGTAACGTCTACCTGTTTCAGATCGAGATAAGCCTGGGCAACCTACAATATAAGAATCTCGAGAGTTAATGTGTTCCATCTGGAAACAGTCATCACCGGTAATTTTTAGGACAATATACAAGTTATAAAGCAATGGACAATAATAATTTGTATTAAAGCTACTGCGAGGATGAAAACGAAGAATCGGAGGATACCACATAAATCAATTTATGACTCTAAGCCTTTCGTAGGTTGAAAGAAATATCGCCAACTATACAATTCATAAAATACGTCAATAACATCAATAGAATGATGGCTAAGGCTGTAGATATTTTATCTGAATTGGCAACACTAAAGGTTGGCAAATCGTAAACAAGAGTTTAGCAACTCTGTGTATTACTTTAACATTAGAGCTCAAAATTTTGAAACAGCAAGTAAAAGAATTATTCCTACTATTTGTAGTCGCCGTGGTCTAGTGGTTAGTGTGTTGGCTTACTAAGACGATAGCGCCGTGTTCAAATCTGACATCTAGAAAAAAAAATATGAAAAAATTATTTCTTTCGGCGACTACCTCTCAGCAGCCTTCTGGCAAAAGATCTGAGAGTAATTGATTGCCATGAAAAAGCTTTTCAAATCTGTCGTTCGAAGTCGACTTTAAACTGAAGGTCCTGGTAGGTAGGTTAAATGGCCAGTTAATCCGAAAACTTGATCAACTACAATTAGCTCATTGTGCCGTTTGTAGTACTTTATCAAGTGTTTTATGACCAAAATCTATGCCGAAGAGCATAAGGCTTTTAGAATGTAGAGAAAGTAAAAAACTAAACCCAGATACGCGCTTGTTTAAATTCACAATAATTTGTGATTTGTCACTTGTCAAATCGTTTAACTCCACTTTCAGAATTTTATCATATCGTAACTTCAAGACTTTGTTGACTATTCACTGTACAAAATTTGGAACAGATTTGTGTGAGAACTAGTTATTAGATAACAATTCATTCGATTATACAAATTTGCTTAGTGAGGAGCCAATAAAGCAAAAAGTAAAGTTAAACGATTTGGCAAATGAAGCATTCATATGTTTTTTTTTAGGAATTGTCATAAATTACAGGAGATATTGGCTTTCAACTTTAACACAAGTAAACTAAGATCATAATTTAACCGCATTAATCAATTGTTACTAAATAGTGGTTTAAAATGTTTGTTCTGCGGTTTTATGTTGCCGAACAAGTTTATATTTTTAAGAAATCCGCTTAAATAACAACTTGTTGAAAATCTCTTTAAATGCTCATATTTCACTTTGGCAAAAAGATATTTTTTATTCTACATTTTGTACTAAAAAAAAAATCATTTCAACTTGTCAGTCAGTCAGTTATTTAAGTCCTTCATAAGTAAAATATATAACTAATGCGTGGTAATTTATAATTCCCTTCGCATAGATTTTTATTTCCATTTTTTTAATTTTTCAGTTACCTGTCAGTAGGCCATTGTGCTACATTTCAAAAGCAGTTTAGGGGGTCGTTATCATTAAAACAACGTTTTGTTAATCATTTTTATCCTTTTTAATTAATTGAAACATGTTGTTGTAGTACTTTAGTTAAGTAAGAGCCGCATATTTTTATACCTGAAGTGTAAATTTAATGTCGTTTTCCTATGCCCCATCCATTTATTTGCAGTTTTATTTGTTTTGAGGTTTTGAAATGGACGAATGCTGATGTTGATGAAGTTGATGATGGTGAGCCAATTAATGCGTATGAATGCTTTTGGGGCGTTGTGTTTGCGTTTAAGATTATGGTTTTTTACCTATACACGCAGTCGGAATGAGTATATGGTAGAGGAAGCATGTTGCCTTTAAGTGGCGATATATGATGTTGTCATGCAATGCCTTTTTAATGTGAATTTAGTTCATAAAACTATGACGATATACTTAAACTAATAAGTTTTTTTTTATGGTCTTCTCGTTGAGTTTTAGGGTGCTTCTTAGAGTATTGGATTTTTGGAAATATTTAATAAAAGTAGGGTACAAACTATAGACTTTAGTGTTCTACGGGTGTCCGCCGGTAAGGTGTACTACTTTGTTTTGTGGCCATTTTTTCGGAAACATTATACTTGACAGTTCATATTTACCAGTCGTGAAGTAGAGAAATGGCAAATTTATTATGGAAAAATATTGGGTAAAAAAAAGTGTTTTAGTAGTTAAAATATTTTATTAAAAAGAGAAATGAGTGACCAGGCACATTTTTATTTGAATGGGTATGTGAATAAACAGAATAGTCGGTTCTGGGCAATGGAAAACCCTCAAATTATTCATCAGTGACCTTTGCATCCATTAAAAGTGACAGTCTGGTGTGCAATTTGGTCAGAAGGAATCATGGGATTTTACTTCTTTGAAACTGAAAACGGCGTAAAGGTAACTGTCAATGGGAAGCAATATCGTGATATGATTGAAAACTTTTTAACGTCACAACTGCATTCTTTGGCCTTGCGAACATGTGGTTTCAATAAGACGGTGACACATGGCATACAGCCAGGATTATTCTTTTCACAACAAGTTTTTTCAAGGAATGGTGATGCTAATTGGTCTTCACGGTCGCCTAATTTGACTGCTCTGAGGCCTTATTCTGCAACTCTCCTAAGCTAAAACTCTATGGCTAAAAATTTATAAACTTGATTGAGGACTTTTTGGCTACGAATAGAATTCTTGAACGCTTATTGTAATTTAAAAACTTCATGCCTATTACCTCAAAACATTTTAAATTTATATATTCTAACGCCCAGCCTGTTTCAAAAACTCAAAATTTTAGCATTTTAGCTTAAGAGAATTACAGAATCAGGCCTCTGGACTTCTTTTTGTGGGGATATCTGAAAAGCAAGGTTTATGCAAACAAACCAGAAACGCTGGAGCTACTCAAACAAAATATTCGTGATGAAATTAATGAAATACCGCGTGAAATGTCTGAGAATGTAATGAAAAATGTGTTCAATAGGGCTCGCATTTGTGAGGCTAACAGAGGTGGACATTCCATTCCGTTTCATTTAATCTAAAATCATAAACAAACAGAGTAGTATACCGGCACTTTTAATAATTTTAGATATTTTTTCGTAACTGTTTAAAAAAAATTTTTGACGATGCTGCTCATAGACTTGATAAGCAAAGGTGTGTGTATGGATGTATGCAAAGGTGTTTGCAACGAAGAGTGATTGCTGCTAACATTTGCCAAAAAAATATGTTTAGCTTCTTATACTCAAATTTGTTAACGAAATTTACTAAATCTACTAAATTAATACCTTAAATAAATTAAATTTTAAAAATTTAATCATAAACCTTAATTTGGTTTATTAAAACATTTTAGCTTTTTTTTTAACTTTTTTAGCTCTAAAGTCCGTTGATTTTAGAATGCTCTGACGCAACCAAAAAGATAAGTTGCTATATTCTGCTTATTTTTCTTTTCTATTTAAGTTACATAGTTTGTTAATTTTATCCTATACAGTCGAACTGCTCTATTATGAGTTCGCATGGGACCAGAAAATCCCTTTATTATAAAGAAACTAGTTAACCCGGAAAAATAGATGTTAACCGATTCTCAGACCTACCCGATATGCACACAAAATTTCATGAAAATCGGTCGAGTCATTGCGGAGGAGTTTGGCAACAAACACCGCGACATGAGAATTTTATATATTAGAATTAATTTTTAGGTATAGAAATAATTTTGTTTAAAATAATCAGTTATTTTGTTTATCTTAACACTATTACTTAATATATTCAGTGATTTAAATTGTTTTTTTGATTCTTTATGGTAAGATTTAAGGCCGTGATACACTATCCCAGAGGTGGGGAACCTGCGGCCTCGAGGCCGCATGCGGCCTCCGCGAGGTTCTAGTGCGGCCCTTTGCCACCTAGTACAAAATAGTTGAGTTCGTTTCATACAACTATTGTACATTAACGCCATGAAAGTTGCGCGAAAAAATTTTTTAGAAGGAATTTTGGGAATTACAAAATTGAAGAATTTTTAGGTAAGTGAAAAATTATTTATTCGGAGATTTCAGAATTTCAAAAATCAATTATGATTTTTTCAGAGTATTGCCGAAATGTTGGTTTTATATCCAAATAAACAATTTTTCACTTTACTGAAAATTCCACAAAGTTTATGTAATTTACATATCTAAAAAAACGAATAATGTTCTATGTACTAAGTACTATATATTTGAAAATAAATTAAAATTATAAAACACTATTTACGAAATTTGTCATATGTACATAGTCAGCTGGTTGTGTTTGCAAAAAAAATTTGATTAGCTCTAGCAGCGCCAACTACCTTGTCTAAGAAGTAAACATAACTCGGTTTCAGATCTCCCATTTGAGTGTCACACCTTGCTTTAGCTTCTCTGACTCGCATCTCTCAACGCTTCCCTGTTGAGTAATTTATCAGTAATATATCATTTTTTCAATTCCTATATATTCTTAAAAACGTTTTCACCATCACAACCTGTCGTTTTTCTTTGTCAAAAATTTTGATGCGTTTTATATAAACAATCGGAAAAAATATATCATGAATAATTAAAGAGAAGGCTTTTTTTTACCGAATTTTGCTAAAAATAAATCTATTAAGAAGAAAGCATTAAAAATTAATATATAAAAATTTGTTTTCTAAAAAACAGTATTTGGTTAACTTATTGGAAAATTGTTTTTGCAATATTTAGGGCTAAAAGACAAACAACGTCAGGTCAATTTAAATTGATGGTTGATTTTATGATGGAACATAAGTTCATTGGAAGAGAGTCAGCACATTACGACCAGAAGATCAAAATGCTTTACGGAAAGAAATTACACAAAATGTTAATATAAATGTTCCTCCTGCTAGAGATGTAGCAGGATGGACAAAGGTAAGTGGATCTAATCAAAGGCTCAAATTTGAATTCTACTTCCAATTATCGTCTACATGTGAATATGAGTTGTGAAATTTCTGTAAAATCCCATTTGGAAATGACTTTTCATATCTCCAAACTGGGTGATAGCAATATCCGCACACATCCTAAATTTAAAATATTTAATTCCTAAGGTCTGGCGAGACCAATACAAAAAGCAAACTGGTAATAAATAAACAGCAAATGGAGGCCACAGGTGAAGTTCTAACAAAACCATTGCGTTAAATGATTTGGAAGAGGCAGTCTTTACTATTAAATTATAAAACATCCGTGAAAGGTGTTTTAAATGTAAATTCACTTGGAGTATTTGGAAAACCGGAAGCATTAGAAGAAGGAGTTAGAAAAAAAAAAAAAAAATTTGAACAACCGAATTTTTTGCAGCAGCAATTAGAAGAGTTTTATGAAAATTATCAGCCTGTTTTTAGAACACGAATGGTTTTTTACATTCGTCTTTTTATATGAGAAACACTAACACATTTGAGTGAACCATGAAATTTTAAAAAGCCATTCGGGAATATTTTGAGGATAGGTCGAAGATTTTCTAAATATTTTTGTATTAAATTTTATGTTTTTTATGTGTGTTACGAAGCTTGATCCAAATATACAATTACTGTCAAACAAAATCAAAGCCTAATAAGTCACGAACTTAGTAAATAACGAAATATTTTTTATTGTGTTTTTTTTATAATATTTTTTATATTATTTTAAATGTATATTCTATTTAAAATTTTGTAGTATTATTGTTTATTTTTTCTAAATAAATTGTTAAATCTATAGAAAAACTATAATAATTTCACAAAAAGTCACTTTCTTAGGTCAATCAGCTTATGCGGCCTCTCGTATTGCTGACTAATTTAAATGTGGCCTCTAATGGTAAAAAGGTTCCCCACCTCTGCACTATCCTATCGAGTCGTACGATTTGTCAAAAAAATCGTGTGTGTTTAAAAAGTATAACAGTGTGGCATAAAAGTGCATCTGTATGACAGGATTGTTGACAAGTTCGTCCGACTTCATAATCTTTTGAAAAAATTCATACACATTTTTAACTCCATGCGATCAGGGTTGCATTTTATAAGATGTTAGCAAAAAGCAACTCTGCATATGCTTTGCTTTGTGTGATAGTATGGCACTAATGTTGCCATTTTGATGCGACTTTTAAAAGTATGACAGGAATCGATAAGATTTTCTTGTGAATAAATCGTACGACTGTGTATGATAGTGTATCATGGTCTTTAGAAGACGTTTTCATTCACTAACCACAAGCAACTGCCATTAAAATTGTTGTTGATGTAGCATTTTATCTTCTAACTTTGTGTCTGTGGAAAATTCCCAAACCTTATTTTACTTATTTTTAGCACTTTGTTCTCTTTAGAACATAGTTAATCAAAATTCTTAATACATTGCTTTAGAATATTGATTCCAATACTGATTGGATTACATTGCTTTAGAATACTGAGACAAAAATGCATGATTTCTGTATGAAAATTATTTCAATATAAGGAAAAATTCACTCTATGGAACTTCATTAGAATAAAAACGATGTGCTTTTTAAAATAATTTATAATTGAAAGAAGTTCATTGTATGTATAAAAGTTCACTATAGAGAAGTTTAAAATTTTATTTGAATTTATTTTGCCTAAGAGTTAAAGCAGTGTGCGTGCCATAGTGTTCGTTTTGTACCAGTATATTCCATGGATTTCCCATAAAGTATGCCCCAAAGTAAATATTTATTTTGTCACTGTAATAATCAAAAGTAGATTAAAAAACTTTTCCTTTTTTTGTTTCTCTTTTACTCTTGTTTAAGTAAAAGTGTCCTTTCTAGTTCATGTCCATATAAATACTTATATTTTTCATATATTACTTTTTTAAGCATATTTTTCATGCATATATTATATGCATAATAAAGTACTGCTTAAATCAACTTTATACCACGAGTAAATATGTATGTACAAGTATATGTGTAAGTATAACACTTTATAGAATTAAAGTTTAAATGAGTTTAGGCAGCATAATTTTATTTGATTTTCTTGTCCACAAAGCAAATAAAAAATGGAAAAAAGTGAGCAAAAAAGTTTCTGTAACACAATTACAAGCCGCTTAAATTCATAAAGATAAACTTTTATTTTTTCCTCGTTATTTTATTATTTTAGTTTAAGATTAAAAGCGGTTACTAAACTACCTTAAAAATAAGTTGAATAAACGTTATTACAACTTTGATAACAGAAGTTAAAACAGAGTGTAAGAAAATATTAAAATATTATGGCGGCCCACGCTTAATTACTTACAAGATTATTTTATTAAGAAATCATTGCACGTAACTTGTGGCAGCAGTATTTTATTAATTGTTTTGTAATCTTGAAATAAAATAAATTGTTTTTTTTTATTTGCCTTCTTTTAAAGATAAATCACTGTGAATTTACTTCATTAACATTAAATGTTATTCTGGTTAACAAAAAAAAAAAAAAAAAAAAAAAAAAAAAAAAAAAAAAAAAAAAAAAAAAAAAAAAAAAAAAACTTGAGGCATTTTAACACAAATATTGCCAAATATTGCATATTAAAATTAAGAAATATTTAGCAAAGGTTCGATTTAAAAATAATTAGAGAAAGAAATAAAAACGTTCTTATTTTCCATTTGTACGTCTTGGGACATGCCCAAGATTCTATAAATTTTTTAAAAAATTGTATAGTTTGTTTTCAAATTAACTTTTTGTATAGGAGGAAGTGGCAGCCTCGTTATGACAAGGCACACTTGAGCACGCATAGCGGCCCGTTGTAATATACTTTATAAGACCCACATAGTTCTTGAACTTGCTCGAATAGAAAACCCATTTTGATAAAACAATTTTATTATTTGCACATGTCGCTGAATGCTATACCCATGGCTTAAAAATAAGCTGAATAAGTAATAACTAATTTGACAGATTTAGTTTTAATAAAATGGCCATTATCAACTGTTACCGGAAGTATCTGTCAGAAGACCTTTATTAGCCTTACACTCCTATTGCTTAGTGCCACCAAGCCTGCACTTCGTTACAGCAGAATCTGCATATACTCTTGGATGTCATCTTACTGTATATGTATGTAGATGCAGTCATAGCAACCGCTCTTCTAGCGTCGAAACTGTCAAACTTCTTAAATATTTTGACAAAGATGGATGCTGAAACCAGTATATAGACTGGATACAATGAGAGGTATATTAATGTACACCAACTTGTTTCCCTGGAGCCTTTAATATCCAGGTACAAATACAAGTAATTTGGTGCCGAGTAGCCAGGGGATGAACCCTACTTATGCTGTACATTGTGCTAGTCTAGGAAAATATGTTATGGGAGAAGGAAAGAGGGAGTAATGCTTGTGAACATTGGATTTAAACTTACTGATATCGTAACTGGCAGGAAAAATATTCGCTGGAAACCCGTTCCATAAACGAGAGGTACGATTAAAGAACGAATTTTCTCTATAGTGCGTTGTGCGATTCACTGGACAATCAACTACAAAAGGATCAGCTCTGATAGAGGTACGAGTAGTTTGCAAAAATATGCGATTATACCGAATCAAGTCCTTTATTTTATCAGAATACCTCCCGATAGAACAAAGAAGCGAACGCGACATTTCGGCGATGTTCCAACGAATTGATAGAGTTGGATACCCCGACGTAGCTGATAAGCAGCTTCGCTCTTTTCTGTATACGGTCGAGAAGCCCCAAAATAGTCTTTGAAGCACTGAACCATACATGAGAGTTGTATTCCATCCTAGCTCGGATGAAGGTCTGGTAAATATTGAGAAGGTCAGATGGAGTGAAATATTTCTTGTACCGTTTTAAAAAATCGAGGCACTTGAATGCTTCTTTCGACTCTCGAAATATGTGATCACTCTAACGGACATCACAATTAATTCTTATGCCCAGAATATCAACAGCGTTCGCCTCCTCGATATTTATATTACCCATAGTCACAGGTGACATGATACCATCATCAGCACCATGCCTATGCGTGATAAAACAACACTGAGTTTTACGCGCATTTAATTCAACCCTGTTTGCGCGACCTCCCTTAGAGATTATCTGTAGGTCATTTGTTAGTGTGTCATTCATGTTGTTTGGGTAGTTGTGACATTCTAATAATATCCAGTACATAAATATGGAATGACGCTTGTTACGGTTTGGTTTAAATTCTGCTCCCCAATATTTTATAGTCATATTATTACAGTAACCTATGCTGATCAATTTTTTTTAATGTTAACAATTTCACTATAATCGCTTACTTTTAAAAAATAAACAATATGGTGCCTTGAGACTTTAGTATAGTGTAACGTTAATCTAATAAATCAATATACATTTCAGTATCCCCTCGTTTATGAGAAGAATTCTGGCTTCTACCTGCATGTTATCATAAAATGTCAAAATAAACTGTGAAGCATCGACTGTAACAATTCGAACTGTTAAAAACTGATTTCATTTATTTTTAGCTATAAAAGAAATGTAAATGTTTTCAATATAATTCTATAAGTTTACGGAAATATGAAAACAAAATTTTCTTTTATAAAAAAAAACTGTGTATGCTTTCGACCTGGTCCTGATATATAAAATATCCAATAACACAATTCACTACTAAATTCTTTTATTATTTAAAAGCTAAATTGCATAATAATTTTACAAATTAATGTTTTTTCTTGACATGCGAAAGGAAATGATTTTTAAGCTTTTTGGAATTTTTGCTGACGTTTATTGAAAAACAAAAGAAAAAGAAAAAAAGGGAAGGGCGGACCAGATTACAAAACGAATTGTGGCATAAGTTGGCATGCATTCAATCTAAAGAAAAAGGAAGAAAAACAGCTGTTCTTTATTAATATTCCCACAAAACAAAAGTTATAAATAAAAAACTATTAAAGCTTAAATATTACAATACAATTTATACCATAAGAGTTTGAATATAAAAAAAAAAATATGCCAGTAACTCCCCCTTCCTTGGTCATTTATGTTTTTACCCGCATTTACAAAAACTTTAAGCGTTTATTTTTTGTTTTTTTTTCTTGTTTTTTTTATCTTTTCCTAATCATAACTTTAATAGAAAAAAATTTGTACAAATTTGTTGTTTCATTTGTTGTTTTTGTCATCGTCTGTACATTCCCTGAATGACAGGCACAACTGTCAAAATGTGCTAAAATCTATTAATCAAAATTAGCTGAAAAGTGTTTGATTCCTATAACAAAAAAGAAAAAAAAATCATATTTTTCTTTCATATTTTATAAAATATTTTTCGTTCAATTTGAATTTGAAGATAAAAATAAAAACAAAACCTAAGAAGGTGCCATACAAAGTACTCTGTATATGACTTTAGGCAAAATCTCATTCAAAAATGACAAGTAATTTGTTTAGTTTATTGCGCTATTGTCTAAAGAGTGACTAAAAAAATTTTTTTTAGATAAATATTTACAAACATTGACAATAGAATGAGAAGTATTCGTAACCATTATATTATTACCCAGCAAACATTTATATTTCAATTTTTTCTTTTTATTAATGTTCTCCAAATAACCATATTATCAGTGGTATAATCATATGCTTTTTTAATGGAAAAGAATATGCTTCGTTGATCCTTAAAATAAAAGCCTTTTGTTTAATACAAAAGTCTTTGACGTACCAGAGCACAATTTTTTAATATTTAGAAAAGAATTAAACCTTTTCTTTTTGAATTCGATGTGTTTTGTGAAACATATTTTCTAGCTTTGGTAAAACCCTTAAACATTTAAATCTCTGACATAAGACTTTATAAATTGAACAAACAAATTAAAAACAAAAATAACCTGACGAATTGATAATAAACTGTAATAAAGAAAACTTCAATCACCATAAGCACTATATTTATTTTTTTTTTAATATTTTTTAGTACAGGAGGGGTCGTGGTATAGTGGTTATAGCGCATGCACAGAAACTCAAACGACCGAGATTCAAATCTCAGCGAAAGAGAAAACAAATTAAAAAATAAATTTCGGTTTTTCAAAAATTATAATAAAAAAAAGAGGTTACACGCCACCCCCCCCCCCCCCCTCCAAGAAGACCATCTTCAAGAAACCGCTCCCTGACATTTCCAGTCTATTCCTCCAAGAAACGAATGATCTGGGAAGAAAACAGCTAACCTATATAAAAAAGATGCTCACTACTCCAGATAAGGCAATTGCTCTTGATTATTCCAAGGTGAAGGTATAACACTGGCCTTTGAGTGATCAAATTGGCAGCTATTTGTCCCATAAACATAAGGCGCTTAACATCTATCTATCTATATTTATGTATAAATTCAACATTCTGCATTTAGTAGGGGTTTACCCCGGAGTATTCGTTTAAAAAAAAAAAAAAAAAAAAAAAAAAAAAAAAAAAAAAAAAAAAAAAACATAAATAGAGAGTGAAAGAGAGTTCTTATAAAACATGGATAGGAAACTAGATATTGCTATACTCGACAGCCGATTTAAGAATCAGGCCAGCTAGGTCATCAGAGACTCATTCTGATGCGGTATCAGATAGTTTTCCAATAAGAGTACTGCGTATTCTTAAATACCAAGCCGGCTTCGGAAGCGAAGCAATCCACATAGCTCACCGGAACATCTAGTAGCAAACTGGCATCCATAAATTGCCGATCCAGGATAATGTACATAATATCAGAAAGCGTCGGACACCCCAAAAGCAGGCGTCTCATAAATTCTTAACGCAGCCAATACTAAATAAAGTTGAGCCGCAATCCTTCGCTTAGGCCAGTTAGCCACAGCTCCTTCGCCTGTCTTCATATTTTAGATAATAAATCTTTGACACAGAGCCTAAGACAAGTATAGTTCGGCGTACTAACACTTTCTTTTGGCAGAATAACCTGTGCCGTTGCATCATGCCCAGCCAGTTTATCTGCCATATTGCTATGTTGCAGTGCCTAAATAGGCGTAATTTTGAAATATTCTGTCATTACTCTGAAAGACGAGTGGCATTTCAACAACGTCCGCCAAGTAACGAAAACAGTTCCAGAGCTCTCGTATGGCCATTACTTTTGTCTGAAATACCCTGCCAAATAAGAAAAATAACAAACCTAATGCGCTGAACTTAAATGAGTTATTAATACTCTCTCGAAGAACAATAGCTTTAAGTTGATTAAATTTTTTTATAATCAAATTCTCAAATTGGGAATGCTTATTGAAGAAACATCACATTACATGCCTTCAGATGATGCTTTAAATGTTTTAATCTATTCCAAATAATTCTTTTGCAATAGTTTCTTGCATTTACCAAGAGACTTTAAGAAAAAAAACCTTCCAAAGTGTTGCTTAAGTCACTTTTTTCACAAAAATTATACTACAAGTCCACTTAAATTTTTTTCTCTAATCATTTACTAATGTTAGACCATAAAATGTTTGTAATAATTAAGTAATTATGACCACATCATCATCATTATAATCATTTATAATTGCAACACCAACATTTGTTAATCATCATCATCGTCATCGTTATTGCTACCATCATGGTTACAATTGTTAATGTCATGCTGCCTCACATATGCATATCTGAGTAACAAATCATGTATTGGTGTATTATTAAACGAAATATCTGATAAACCAGTTATTAGTCTGCATAATAATGGCAATAGTACAGGTGTAGCAATAAATGGCTATTAAAGAATACTCACAACGCCGCTACTTGTCTCTGATATGACTTAAAACACGTCATACACCCAACAATCCATCCCCCATCCATCCACACACATATGCCACAAATCAATGCAAATTTTCCTGAAATCTTGTAGTCAACCATGAGTATGCAACAAACAGAAAATACCGCTTGGCGCCACATTTTGCGCTACTAAGTTTGTATGATTTAGGAATAAGAGTTTTGACATATTTTTTTTTAAATATACTTTTGCACAAGAGAACTCCCACCACTTAAAGAAATACGAGTACATTGTTTGCTGAAGTAAATATTTTTAAAAATGATTTAAATATGAAAATTTAAATTTTTCGTTAGCCTTACTTGATTACTAATTATTATTTTTGATTTTTCAGGCTACTTTTTCATTATTTGTAATTTCATATTTATTTATAGTCTTATTTTTTCTTTTATTTTTCGTTTTATTTTTCGACTTCATTGGCTCATATTGCAGCTTAAGTTTAATTTTTCAGTCGCGCTTTAGGCCTTAATTTAATATTTTAATGTGAACAATTAGAAATATGAACTGGTACTCGTATAGCATGTGTAGGCAGTTGATAATTAGTCCTGAAGAGAAAATCATTATGCAGTGAATTCAAGGAAATCTAAATCAAAATATAAATTAAAAATTAAATCTGTTTTATTTTTTTTGTTAAGTGACCACAACACCAAAAACACAAAATTAAATCTCACTCTAATCTGCCTCTCGAGCTACTTTAAAGTGTATTTCTCTTCAAAAACTGTAACCCCGAAACAGGATTGTAAACGCCAATTATATATGTATGTATGTCTCTTCAAAACCTTTTACAATTTTAATTTTGTATGAATTGTGGAACCGGCTTGTTGGAACTATCAACGTTTAGCTCATAATTTTAATTTTCAGGCCATAAAAAGTCGATTATTATACGGCTTTAGCGATCTTAATTGATGTTTACGGTTACGGTTATTTCAGTGCCGCTTAAAAAAAAACATTTATGCCTGATTGACACCTTCCTTACCATAATTCTCAAAAAGTAGTGGCATTTACTGGTTGAAAAGGCTTGTAAAAATATACTTCTGTGTTCTCCAAACTCTAGGGGGTCTTCGTATAGTGGTTAGAGCGATCGCTCAGAAACTCAAACGACCGAGATTAAAATCCCAGAAAAGGAGAAATAAAAGTTCCCCCTCCTCCGTCCCCCCCGCCCTCCATTCCACCAGAAACCAAAGATCAGGAGTACAGCGCCACCTTCTGGGAAGACAACAGCTAATCTACTGAAGACGCTCACCATTCACATTAAAACATCCACCGACAGATGAGGCAATTGCTGTTTGATCATTCGAGGGTGAAGGTATAGCACTGGCTTTTGAGTGATCAACTGATATAAGGCGCTCACTAAAATTGTAAAAATCTATCTTCAGGCTTTACCTCTGGCTATTGGTCTTAAAAAAAAAGAAAAGAAAATTCACACGTAATTGCTTATAGCGCGAGAAAATTTTATTTGAAAAATTAACATTGAAAGCCTGTTGCTCAGGCAGCCAGTCAGCATATTTACAAAATTGTGAATAGTCAGACGGTATTGATTGTTGCATGAATTGGACTGTATAAGGACGTGAAGGTACAAATGCAAATGCAAAATTGGCCACACGTCAAGTCCAGTTGCAGAGAAAGAAATAATAGAAAGCACTGACTTGACCACAGTCTCTTCAAATTTCTTTATAATTCAATATGGTTATAATCACGTTATAATACTTGAAAACTGACCACACAAACATTTCTCTTAATAAGTAATATTTTTAGATAATAAATAGTTAACAGCTACTGATAGTTTTGCGAAACCGGCGGTTGTGAAATCACTAAATGGTTAACCCTGTATAAACTGTTTAGAAAATTTCTAAAATATCTTCTGCAGTTTGCTTAATTTTTCATTTAAGTTTAAATTATTTTTCGTTCTTTGCTTTCTAATTTTGTTTTTTTTTTTTTTTTGCAACCGATATATGCCCAGATTCACAGTGTTTCCTAAGATAAGAGTTGTTAAGCCACAGCTAACTCACACACAGCCTTGTTTATATCTAGTTAAACTTGTATTTATGATTAGTTAACTAATAACAAACAAAGGTTAAACTAAGTTTAAGCAGAAATTTTGAATAATATTTCGTTAACTAACTCAGTTTATTTAACTAACTGAACACTGTGAATTTGGGCAAAAGAGCTTCAAGCGAATTTCAAATTCATAGTTTTCTTCGGTAAGAAAACACACTCGTTTTTTGTTTTTCTTATTTAGTGGAGGCTAATTTAAGCGGAGATTTATGTTTTATGATAAAATTTAAATGAAAAAAAAAAAAAAAAATTAAAAAACATATTCATGCACCAGCAACAAATTTCGTTTTAAATTATGATGTTAAACACATACAACAACATGTTCAAGTATATTTAAAAAATAAAAAAAAAAACAGAATTTATTGAATATTCGTATGAAAAATATGTATATTGGAATTGAGCAAAATATTGCTTTATTTATAGCCTATAAATTAAGAAAAACCAAATTATTTAATTGGATTTTGTTTAATTGTAGGTTTTAACTCATTTATGTTTTTTAATTTATGTTGCTAAGCATGTTTACATAAGCAAATGAAGCAGCAAACACCACACTGCAACATGTTTATAAAAAATAGCAGTGGTAAAATCAGTTTCTGCTTTTTGGCTTATATGTATTGTTTAACGTAAATAAATTATTGATTTATTAAATGACTATATTGGTTTTTTGCATGAATATAGAGCGATTTCAGGAGAAGTTTGGTTAATTTTTATCAATTTGTAATAAAAAGGCTGCAAATTGTCGGTAGATGTCTCTAAAATAAATTAATATTAGTCTTTGGTAATATTTAGTACACCAAAAAAACCCTGCTTTGAAAGCAGACGTTTTAAGCTTCATTTTGTTGAAAGAAATTTTTAAAATCGCATTCTTTAAACAATTCTTTATATCGCGTGTTATTTATAGAGCATCACAACTTTTGAGTCGTCATCACTGCTGTACTGGACCACCCACTTAATAGCTGATAGTTGCTTTTTGTTAAGTTTGTTTTTAAATTTTAATATGAATCGACTTACACCAGAGCAACGCGAGAAAATTTTGGAAATTTCTAATCTATTCTGTTGTTGTCGATTTTGAATTTCCATTTGAAATTTTATTTTCCGCTTAAGCCCATTTCTGTCAGAATGGGTACGTAAATAAGCAGAATTGTCGCATTTGGAGTGAGGATAATCCACAAGCTTGTATCGAAACACCATTACATCCACAGAAAATTACTGTTTGATGAGCTTTATGGGCCGTCAGAGTCATTGGCCCATATGTATTCAAAAACGATGATGATCAGAATGTTACTGTCAATGTCGAAATTTTTTCGTACCTCAATTACTCGGAATTTTGCTGATATGTGGTTCCAACAGGACGGAGTCACATTCTGCTCAGCGGGCGCTACAATTGATTTACTCAAAGACACTTTTGATGAAAGAATAATTTCATGTAATGGCCCAACTAATTGGCCACCAAGATGGTGTGATTAAACCCCATTGGATTATTTTCTTTATTATATTAAATCAATTGTCTATGTCGATAAACCACAAACAACTGAACACCTTGAAATCAACATTCAAAAAGTTATCGGCGAAATACGGCTGCAAATGCTGCGAAAAGTTGTTGAAAATTGGTGTTCCATATTGCGCTTTCTACGCCCCAGCTGTGACCACATGGCAGAAATTATATTTAAACATTAATTTCATAAAATTTTCTTTTCAATAAAGCTCGTTATATTAATATTAAAAATATATTTCATTGCTTAATTATGATTTCAAGTTGTGTCACTCTATAAAAAACAGCTAATAAATTCGTGAAGATTACAGGGTTGCGGTCTAGCTTCTCGCAGCACTCATATTGTTTGTGTTAATTTTTATCCATGAGTACCAGGACCTACAGTTTAAAGTCGACTCCGAATGACAGATTTAAGAAACTTTTTCATGGCAATCATTTATTCTCAGAGCTTTTGCCAGAACACTGCTGAGAGGTAGTCGCCGAAAAAAATAATTTTTCCATATTTCTTTTTTTTTTAATGTCAGAGCTTAGATTTGAACCTATCGCCATATTACAGTACCGATGATATAACTAGAAAAACAGCATCAAAATAGTTTTCTCTTTTTCATTCTGATAATTTTGATTTTATAAATGCGCCTCGCTCTAGCCTACCCATCACGGAAAAAGTCGATTAAACCGTAGTAAAAATTGAGTTAATACCCATACCGTCGTGCGGGAGTTTATACGCTCTATACGATATCTTCAATATCTCGAGTTAATGATGCCACTTTAGGTTTTTGACACCAAAATTATTAAAATCTGCTATCCGTTTTCGGCTATTTATCTCCGAAACTGGACGAGATATCCGAAAACGGATTGCAGACTTGAAAAATTTGGGATCGAAAACCTAAAGTGGCATTATTAATTCGAGATATATAAAAAATATAAAATGGCGGATAGAGCACATAAACTCCCGCACGACAGTATGGGTATTACATGAAAAATTCTAAAGACGGAATTTCTGTTTGAGATTTCTAAAATGGCACAAAAACAAACGTTTTCTGAAGTGAATGATAATTAACAATGAAAAGTGGATCCCACGCGACAATAACGTGCAAAGAAAATTATTAATAATACAAGTGAAGCTTTACAAATGGTGATTAAACGGATTAAAAAAGCCAGCCTTAAAACTCTGTAATATTTGATTGTTTGCCGATGATATGTAAGTATGGCTACTAAGCGCGAACTTCTATTTTGTGTTTCCTTATTTAAAGTTATGGCGCGGTGGAAAAACACTTGACGCCAGCAATAAAATTGGAAAAACGTTAAACAAAGTGCCCTGGTATAGGCTACAAAGGATAAAATAAAATAAATATAATAAAAATTAAAACCTGTGATTCAGTCGAATGTATAATAAAACAGATTTTATTATTAAATTTAACTCTTTAAATGAATTTCTTTTTAATTTTTCTTTCTCTTCTCTTAATGTTTCTTTTAACCCGAAAAGAAAACCTCCTGCAGCAGTAAAACTTTTTCATTATCATATAAAATTCGAAACCTTTTGTAATTGAACCATTAACAGGCCTCTCAAATTTAACAATAAATGAATCAAAAAAATGTTTAATTATCTTTTATTTTAAGAAATGTAA
The DNA here is from genome assembly GCA_963576795.1 of Metopia argyrocephala. NCBI lineage: Eukaryota > Metazoa > Arthropoda > Insecta > Diptera > Sarcophagidae > Metopia > Metopia argyrocephala. The sequence goes on along the minus strand of OY756208.1, from coordinate 201,931,177 downwards.
TAGAGTAGTTCAAGCATGAGTCACACCTTAATTGAATGCAAAATGCTATGCCAGTAGACGACGAGGGTATTAATGAAACAGCCAGAAGAGAAAAACAAAATTGAAAAAACGTCGTAAATTGTCAATCACAATCTTATAGAAATTCATTAACATATCCGACTGCATGCATACTTTTTGAGTAAATGAAACCGTCTTTTAGCAACTTGGCAACATGCATGTACAGCCAGTTAAGATTACAACAGAAAAAAATTAATTTATACGAGTGGCACACAATTTACTCACCCATTTAAATGATTAATTACAAAATACAATGTTTTGTGTCGTTTTTTTCTTTTAAATATGGCTGCTGACGCCGCTAGTAATTCATGTTTTCTTTTTTTTTAATTAATTTTAAATTATTTTTGTTTCGAGTATTTGCAGCAGCTGAAAAAAAATCACTCAAATTAATTATCAATGATAGAATGTGTCAAAACGACATGCAGATACATGTGAGCGATAAACCATAAGATAGGCTTACAATTAGTAATTATTTTCAACTTGCCACATGTATCCAATAAAGAGTATTAAACGTGAATAATTATGCTTTCCAACACCAATAAAAACTTATATTTGAAAGCCACAATAGAAATCTGAATAGGAATTATAAACTACTGTCGTTCAAATAATAAAAATAAATGAAAATGGTCTGGTTCCACACAAGATATTCAGAGACCGTTATAACGATGCGTAAAATTAGTCAAAGATTATAGCATATGCTCCTCTGAAGGCTCGATAAGATAGAAACTAACATTGTTTACTAAATATTCCGTTATTAGATATTGTTTCTAAACATTTGGTATCTCAACATTGTTGCTGGCCATTGCTTATTGACCATGCGGTAAAAACCTTTAAATAATTTCTCTTCATTAATTTTCTTTAAAAACCTTTTAAAACTAATTTCGTTCGTAAATAAAAATATATCTCTTCCATATATAAACCAATTAAAAATTAAAAAAGAAACCTTATAAATCTTATAATTATGATAAGCTGGTCGCCATTAATTGGTCTCTATGAATATACACAAGGCCTTCACAAGTAGTACGCAACAAAAGATAAATTAAAAAAGAAAAAAATTAATGACATCTGAACAGATACAATTTGATTAACACTCAAATAGAACAACGTATAGACAAATTAGTGTGTGAACAAACACCTTTTCTTTTCGAGAAAAAGACGAAGAAGAAAATATACTTAAAAAACCATAAAATCTTATCAACTTTTCAAACAAATTAGAAGAAGAAAAAGAAGAAAAGATACATTAAATTGTTAATTCATTTTATTTAAACCTCAAACAAATAAAACAGACCATAATTACACTAAATGATGGTCAGTCAGCACGAGTATCTTTTTTTCTGTCTTTCAGACACTGCAAAGGGTAGAAAAAACAAAAATTGAAAGCAATCGTTGAAAAGAATAAAAGTGTGTGTTTTTGTTCTTCTTCACTCGGTCAATGTTAATTTGTTTATCAAAAACTTTAAGAGAAACAAAATAAAAAGTTAAATCAAATAGAAAATAATATATAAAAAAAGTTGCAACATTTGAAAGTTGTTGCTCTACAACTTATATGTTTGACTTTGTTAAGGTTTGATTTATTTTGGTTGCCGTCTGGTTGCCAGCCAGTCAGATTAGTTGGCTAACTACTATGTGGCTACTTGGCCATTTGATTGTTTAAAATTGGTCATCATTATCAACACTTTGCATTTAATAGACACATACCGACAACCGCCATAGGAAATAAGACAGATTCACAGACAAAACCACTTGTCTATCATTGCAAGTGCTTGTGCATCCTCCAACAAGCAGATAGACAGATTCAGGCATACTTTTGTATTTAATCTATCAGTCAGAAAGTAAAAATAAATAATTTATTCAATTCTTTTTTTTTCCTCTCTTTCTCTGAGTTTATTATTTTTTTACTATTTGTTTGACTTGTGGGTTTGCTCCAGTCCGTCTGTTCATCAACGCATTTGTCTGTCTTTTTTTTATCAATGCAAGTGAAAAAGTGAAAAAAAAAATTTAGTTGCTTCATAAAACAACATTAGACAGTGGTTAGAAAGCATTTAACTTAAACAGAAAAACTCAAATAAACTTTAATGATGAAACAGAACTATGGCGTGACGTTTTTTCTATACAAATCGACATATAACAACGCTGCAGAATGCAGTTGTGATATATAATTTATTTCAATGATTAATCAGAACTGGAGCCTGATGTTTTTTCCATAAAAATGCTGGAGAATGCAGTCATGAAAAAGAATCTATTTTATTTTAACAGCGATTTGACTTACGCTCTCATTTTGAGACACAAATTCTCTCAACAATGTTACTACGCTTTTATTAAATTTCATACGTTTTGTAAACAAAACCCATTTGTTATTTACTTCTGGTACAAAGAAAAATAAGAACGAAAGAAAAATCGAAAAAGCATTTGAATTATTTAAATAATTAATAAAATAATTAATAAAAAAATAAAATTAAAACATTAAATAACAGTTCGTGAAGTTGCAGCCGTCGTTTTAATTATGGGCATGTTTTCTCTGAGAGTCGTTTTTGCTTGAAGTTGCGGTCGTATTCTGTTTTATCATTTAAGTGTAAACACGGGACTTAGACTATGACTTAAAGCGGCCTGAATTTATTTTTAGTTTATTCTTTCAAAACATTCTAGCGTTCACAATATGTGTCTAAAATCGGGGATTGTTTTATATTTTTTTTATTAATTTATCCATCCTTTTCATCTTTTCATCTAACACAAGTACAAGTGAGATAGAAAAATAAAGAATAAAAAAGTATAAAAAAATTACAGTATTTTCAACCCCTCTACCTTTTCTAATTTCTTCACTTTCTAACAAAAACCTCCTGGATTTACAAAAAAGTTATAGTCTGTATTTCGATTCAGTACTAACTAACTTGGTATAGAACTAAAAATCTTTATAATTTTAAAGATTAGGGACCTTAAAACTTTTACAAAGTTTGGCTTACCTACTGTACAGTATTACATATATTATGAGTTTTGTTAAGTCCAGGTTTTGTACAGGAACCCATCTATGGACTTCCATAATTTTGATTACTTTGTCATGACCAAAACCGTATCTAACATGCAATCTGTCTAAGAACCTTCATGGTTTTAAAAAACTTTTAGGCTATGTTTGTCATCAAAAACTGTTATTTTATTATCTGAAGTAACTGCCAAACCTATAATGAGCATTATGATAATGATGTTTAAATAAGAACTGTATCGTTTTTCTGATTTAATTCATGTGTCACTACAGTTTTATATACATACTAGTCATAAAGCCGACCACAGTCGGAAAATCAAAAATTTGGCTCTGTCTTGCACATGTGGAGCAAATGAGCTCTAAGTATGCAAAACTTCAGCTTTCTGCGACGTTAGACGGCTTCAAAAAGCTGCGGAAAGAGAATTGGACATACATCTACACAAACAACCAAATTATATATAAAGATGTACATATATACCGTAGCGACATTGCTAATAAATTTCAGCACGATGTACTTAATTTACCACTCTAAGTCTCTTTTATTTTGCAAGAAATATTTACACTATTTTTCGGTTAATTGACCCTACGGTTAATTGGTTTCCACGCTTAATTGAACCACATGATCGGGCAAAAATATTGCATACGAAAACACATGTAAATTTTCTCGGATAATTGATCCCGGTTAATTGATTTTCCCGCTTAATTGGTTCAAAATTCATGTCATCAAAAATAAATTTCCCCATACTTTTACCCGGTTAATTGCATTAATATTGAAAAATAATCTGGCATTTTTGCACATACATATTTGACATCATTTGTGAAAAAAAAGGTAAAAAAATTATTTTGAAAAACCCAAAGTGCACATATGCGATTTCCTTTAATTCATTAGTAGTTCCAATTATGCGTGATTTCTGTAATTGAACAAACGGGATTCTTGTAATTAAACGAATTGTTCAATTAAGCGGGTATCGGCTAATTGGTTCCCCGGTTAATTGAACAAAAAGTTGTGCAAATTTTGATGTGCAATTAACCGAAAAATACTGTATAACAAATGCAACAAAAATTCTTTAAAAATATAATTCTGTAGAAATATGAATTTCTTCATACGTTACCCACTGTGCCTAATTTCATTACTATGTCATATAAACATTACACATCTCCATACATACATATGTAATAACATCCATAATTTATATATGTATGTATATTTACGTGGCTCTGTGTCTTTACATACGTATGTGTTTGACCACACGCATGCACATATAATTCCTATTATTTAACTTTTGAATTATTTTTCTTTTTTCTTGTCCCCCACAATCATTATTTATTTTTATGTGGTTTATTTTTCTCAATCTTTTCTCTGATATATGTATGTGTGTGTAAGTGAGCTGGTTTTACTTTTGTTTCTCTCTTTACTACTTTTGTATTTTGCTCATCTTGCGTTTTTCATATTAAAAGGCAGAGTGTTGCATTTGAATTTTTGTGCCAGAGTATACAATATATGAGATAAAACAAATACGGTTGTGTATGTGTGTATTTAATAAAACACTAAAACATTAAATAAATACAGCAGGTGTTTATTTAGTAGTCAGTGTTACCTTTTAGTTGACACCAACCACAGCATTGTCAATGAGTGAGTAAAAGAAAATATAAATGAAAATGTTTAAATGAAATGCAGAGATTTTTTAAATGTCCATGTAGTGGTACATTTAAAAAGACAATTGAACATTCACCTGCATGAGAAAGCATACAAAATGTTTGAGTGCAACATTTTAAAGAAAATAATAAAATAACAATGACTATGCAATGAAGAATGAATGTGTGCTACTCTATAACACAATATATCGTCGCAAGAATTAAAGAACGCTGTAACTGACAAAAAATCGAAAATACGTATTTTGAATCATTTTTATCAGAAAAAAAAAATACGCGTCGATTGCTCCCGGTCCTAGATTTCTACGATGAAAATAAATTCACTTACGCCTGCTGCGTTTTGAAAAATACCAGTGTCTTTGTTTTACTTTCATATAGATTTTTTGGCTCTGATGAACAATTAAGGTTTTGTCAGTTACAGCGTTCTTTAATTCTATCGACGAAACGTACATTTTGAAATGATTAACAGACAGACACAAAATTAAAAATTTAATTTCCTTATTTTATCAATTCTAATTGATAGACAAAGCTTTAAAAGGCGCATATAATGAACACTCTACTGTACTCTTCTATTGTATATCTTCGTTCTTTACAGTTTTTCTCTTTTAAGCCTGTTTTAATAACTGTGCAGACGTTTTGCTCAATTCCTAATTCACATATCCGCATTACAGAGTACCACTGTTCTTATAGGCAGAAACTAGCGATTTAAGAATAAGATTGAGTTATAATTTCTATTTTTCTTGTTTACCGGACTTATTATAGAATAAGATTTCTAAGTCAAATGTTATAAAATTTCTCTCGATATCGTTTGCCAGAATTGGCTTCCGACACTTACCACCAACAGCAGTGTAGGGTACAATGAAAACATGAATCATTTTTCAATGTCTCTTCTCCACTCGTAGCATTTCATTTTGTCATCAATGTCTGCTGAGCTCTTAGCATGGCTTTAGTGGTAAAATATTACTTAAAATTATTTGTGTTGCTGTTGTTGTTGTTTATTTAAGGTGTGATTTGATGACTTCTTCAAATACAATTTAACATTCATATACGTTTGTTGTTGTTGCTGCTGCTAACTGATGTGTCAGCAAAAGTTGCTGTTGTGATTTGTTTGCCTTTAAGCCTGTTGCATTTTTCTAATGATTTTTTTGTATCTCTTCTATACTTTAAACACAATGAGGAGACGGAAAGTGTCAGAAAGTAATGAATAGTTAACACACATACATACATATTAACACTTGCATTCACTTTTATTGTAAATATTTGCTTGTATTTGTTTATATTTTAAAAATCTTCTTATTTTTCTTTCATTATAAAACTCTACAGACGGCTGCAGACGCTGCTGGCTGCTGTTGTATCAGAAGCTTTGCATATTTACAGGCAGTTTAGGAAAAAACAAGTTTGCTTGCCTGTTTTATAATTGTTTTTGTATGTATGTGTGTGTTTATTTACATCAGGTGGTGTTGACGACATACATAGTGCCTCAAGCCTATTTTATTTATTTATTTAAAATTACAAACTTTTACATTTTTCAAATTTTTTCTTTACATTTTCTTTTTATGTAAATAATTATTATTTACTATATTTTATTTGTTGTTGCTTTAGTGGTTTCTATTTTATTAGGCCTTATGTGACTGTTAAGGGTACTGTTATGTGGTAATGACATGTGTTTTTCTTCTCCATCATTCATTCCCATGACGCTTGAGATGATAATGACGATAACGATAATGCTGCTGATGATTAAAACAAATCTTGACTTGTTTTTTTTTTTTGCTTTTTTTTTAACTTTTGTAAGAGACACACACAAAAACACACCTTTTTTTCTTTTGAAATGTTATTTTTCATAATGGATTAGTGGTAGTGGGTGTATATTTGTGTTTCCAACATGTGCATCATATCGTTCGTTTAAGAGTTGCTAATTTTTTAAAACAATAATTTCAGCAGCATGGCATTACAAATATGTTTTAGGTGAAGTTTGCACTTGCCTACCACTTATTTAAGCAAATATTTTAATTAAAAATTATTTAAGGCAGCTACTTTCGGTCAAATCTTTCAACATAAAGTAAAAAGTATCAGTAATTCTTTTTATAAATTTGTAAACCTCAGGCATTATTTGACTTTATTAAATATGTATGTGACATTATTATTTATATAACGCTCTAGGTGATAAAAACAAGACAAAAACAAATGTATAAATAAAACTAAAAGTTTCTGTAAATTTCTGTTGAATTCAATGTTGTCGGTACCAAAAATTGTTCGGAAGCTGATAAACAAGCCGTACGTAGAGCCATCGTAAGCTGTCAAATAAGTTGACTTTGCAATTTACGAGTGAGCATAAGACGAGGAGAGTATAGATTTTTATTTGCTATAGGTGTCTTGTCTCTAATTGTAAATATTTATTTATTTATCGCTATCAAACAAATCTTAGGTGGATCGAATCTAGTTTAACGAGATATATACATATAATAGGTGGTTAAATTTTAAGGGCCGATGTTGATTTTAAATGAAACACAAATTATTTAGGAAAATATTTACATTTCTTTTTATATAATAATTTGGTATGATTCAATTATGTATTGGACAAAATATCGGACAATTGGCCGCCGCGACCTCGATTTTCGATAACACTGAGGCATAATTGAGGCTCTATGCCGTTAATCTGCCGAATTATCTCAGCCTTTAGATCTTGAACTGTTGCTGGCTTATCGACGGACACCTTTTCTTTTAAATAACCCTAAAGAAAGAAGTCCAAACGTGTTAAATCACATTATCTTGGCAGCCAATCGACATCGCCACCACGTAAGATAATAATACGGTCAATGAATTTGTGGCTACAAAGAGCCATTGTTAAAACCACATACCGTACACATCCATATCTTCCATTTCGGGCTATAAAGAGGTGCAATTGTTGGGCACGACTACGAGTGGAGGTGGACGGCTCTGCAGCCACAACATCGCGAACAACAGCACATCTCTTACATACCCAGTTTGCTCAAATTTTTGCACGATTTTTCCGATTGTACACAGATTTGAACGATTAAATTGACGAAAAAATCAGTGCACGATATGCACTTTCATTTGAACGCCTATTTTCATAATAAGTCTGAATAACACATTACTCCATTGTGTATCTTTCATGGTTCAAATTAAATTAGTCTGAAATTAACAAATGTCAAATGAAATACAGAAAAAAAACTTGACGTTTAGGTGTGCTTCACATTCAACATCGGCTCTTAAAATTTAACCACCCGATATAAGTAATATTAATGAAAATTATTTTTATTTTTAATGACTAATAAATGAATTAAAGCAAAAATAGAAAAACATTCTTTTAAACTTTTAAAAATTCTGTGCATATAAAATTTAAAAAAAAAATTTTTTTTCTACAAAAGAATTTTTTTTGTCGATTTAACTAATCAAAAGGTGTTAATAAAAATTCTTTAAAAAAACATTAAAAAAAATAAAATAAAACTGCATTGGAACAAAAGATCTTTTAAATGAGATTCACAATTTACAGTATGCGCCAGTCAGTCAATCTGTTACAAAATACGGAGCCTCATAAACGAAATGTCTGATCTCCAGCAGCGTTAACGTGTGAAGAAAGTGTTACCGGCAACAGCAGGTTTCTGTTACGAGGCAATAAACTTAAAACAATTTTTTTTTTGTGTATAATCATTTTAAATAAAAAAAAAATTGTGACATTAATTAGTTTATAATATGCATTTGTCATATAAAATTTAGGTATAAGATTATTATTATTTTTTTTTCTTTTGTAATTTTAAGATTTAATCAGTTACTTTTGTTGGTTAGTGAAATACTCTACATCAGCACAGTGACATATAATATTCAAGAACTGTTATTCATCAGAATTGTAAATCGACTCTGCTATGAATTAATGCCATGAAATGGTCTTGTTTTTGCTTTGTTGCAAACAAAATCAATATTCAAAACAGATGTTAATGTGTTGTTCACATTTTGTTATATTTTTATAAATTTTTTTACGATTTTCATTCTGATTCTGACAAAAATCAAATTCTACAATACTCCTGGGGCCCTATTCTGTAATTCTCTTAAGCTAAAATGCTAAAATTTTGGGTTTTTGAAATAGGCTGGGCGTTAGAATATATAAAATTAAAAAGTTCAGAGGTAATAGGCATGAAGCTTTTAAACTACAGTAAGAATTCCAGAATTGTTATCGTAGCCAAAACGTCCTAAAAAAATCTATAAATTTTTAGCGACAGAGTTTTAGCTTAGGAGAGTTACAGAATAAGGCCTCTGACTAACTCTGCCTGCCTAAATTACGAAAATTTGTAGTCTGTCTTAGTGATGGCTGTATAAGTGGCAAACTATTTTGTATAATGGAAAGATCTATCTGTCATATGAACGCATGTTATATTTTATTTAGATCTGGCAACACTATCACATAGTAACAGCTGTTCCAAAAATAAGCTTCAGTGATTTTTTTATTTTATTTTAGTAGAAAAAATCAAAAATTCGATTTGTGGTAAAATATTTACGTTAGAAAAGCATGCGTATTTAATGTAGTAAACTAGTAAAATGTCTATATAAAACGTACTGTATCTCTGGTACAAATCAACTTCTGATAACTAACAAAAGTTTTTCTATCATTTTTTCCTTTAAATTATTTTTAATTCTTTTTAACTGTTTTGTATTTTAAATTTTACTTATAATATATATGCTGAAATATCTTATAATCACAAGATAGTAACTCATAAATTTAGCTTCTAATACTTGTCAACAGTACCATGATAATAACAATAAAAAAAAAATAAAAAAAAAAAATTAAAAAAATGCAGTAGTAAAAAAGTTGGGCTGCTAAATTTATCTATGTAATGTTTCCAATCAGAATCTGCAAATTTCTATATAATCTTGCCAATTATTACAACCATAATCGCCCCGTTACACTCGAAAAGTGATCAAATTAGAATTACCGAATTTTTTTAAACTATTTTTACGCATTCTTTGGTTGGTTAAAGATTCATATTTGCAAAAGTATAACTTTTGCTAAATATATGGCACTTTATATTGCAGATATTTAATTGACAATAGCAGTGCCAAACTACTGGTTTGAATTTTTAATTTTTAGGTCCCAGCCAGTATGCCATTACTGATCCCTTTAGTCATACAAATCGTAGTGGGGGAGTTTATGTGCTCTATCGCCATTTTATATTTTTAATATATCTCGACTTACGAGTAATGATGCCACTTTAGGTTTTCGACCCCAAATTTTTCAAGTTTGCAAACCGTTTTCGGATATCTCGTCCAGTTTCGGTGAGCAAATAGCAACAATTAATTATTATTTCACTGTATTTATAAAACTTTGCAACTATAAATTATTAGAAATTTAAATTTTTCTCCGTCTAAAAAGAGCACTTTGATGTAGGGTATGATATCAATTGCTATGAGACGAATATAATTTTCTGTTTTTTTTTTATTAATTTTATTGTTAAGATTTTATTAATATTAATTAAACTACAAATTAAGTTATAAATTAATCTTTATTAAATATGTAAATTTTTTTATTTATTATACGAGTTTAAACCAGCAGCCCAAAAAATGATCGTTTTAGTGTCACATTAAAAAATGCAAATATGTATTGAAAATGAAAAATAAAGAAACAAATTCGGTGTGAAACAAAGCATGTGATCATTACAAAAGCAATTTGTAACACTTCTTTAAGTTCATTATGTTTAATTTTTTTATTTTATGGGTTATCTTTGATATGGATAGATTACAAAAACACATAAATTAGTTGAATTTTGATCGATTTAAGATCTGTAAATAGATTCAGAAAGATAAGACTAAGAATTTCTGAATGATGTATAAGCATACTTATATCTTATTTAAATAGGGATTTGAAAATCATTATGTGTCTGCTTTGCCGCCTTTGGGTCACATTGTGATATTTCCCTCACCGTTACATTTTGAACTTTAAAAACATTTCAACAAACTTTATACATTCTTTCTTAGTGTAGATATGGCAATATTTTTCATCAATTTTTTCTTGTTTGTTTGTTTTCTATCTGTTTGTTTTTCTAAGCTTCTAGCACCCATCCAAAAACCCTATTTACTTTTAATTTTTTTTACATTTTGTAACGAAAAAATAAACTTGTCTTTCATGGTTTTATTTATAAAACACAACAATGGAGAAGTAAATAGGGCATTCAATTTTTTTATCGCATAAATTTTTAAAAACTTTTTACGGTAATCAAGAACTAGAACACCAAAAACTAAAATTTAAGAATGAAAGTGTGACAGCGCTTTTAAGTGATAAACTAACAGTTACTGGATAATTACAAAGGCAGAGAATATTGTCTTTTTTATCTACTCAGATTTGTAGTCTCATACCTAATACAAGAATAAAAAAATATAAAAAATTATAGATGTTGTGCTGATCATTTGTAATATGAAGGATTTTCAATTAAAAAAAAATTAATTTAATTAATTTTAATTTAAAAATTTAATTAAAAAAAAGTGTTTCATAGAAATCTTTATATGTAAAAACTGAGACTACTTTCGGCTTGGGCGTGGTACCTCCCATACCAACTAAATATTGAATTTTGTATATCTAGATGATTTCACAATCAATGAAAACCTCGAGTTAGAAAGTGGACGTGGTACGCAAACAAAATATCAAGTTTTGTTTATCTTGAGAACTGTTAAAGTTCATCCCTTATATGTGCCCATAATTATGAAAGTGGTGTAAGTCATATATTTCTTGTTTCGAGATATTTAATGATTTCCATTTGAATAAATTAAAAAATTACAATTACATTATGCGACCTTATAATTTATAATTTTATTAGTCTTAATGGAAATTTCTTATGAATATGAAATTTTGTGTGAATTTCATACGATAATATTGTTTTTTAAGTTTGTTTGGACTTAGACCATTTTCAAAATTAACTGAATGTCCTAAAAATGACTTAAAGCAATAAAGAACTTTGAGTTTTATTTAAAACAATAATTTGATTAAAATAATTCGTGAACACTTATTAATTATTTTTAAACACTAATCCATTTTTATCACTATTTCGAGTATTAAAGATTCTTAAAATGTTCCTGAAAAACTGGAGAGATGTACGGTAGTAAACTTATACTCTTCCGTTACTTGTCTAATGGTGATGTATAATGGAAGTAATTTAATATTTCCGTATATTTATGGTCTTCCTCTTTTAGGTGAAAGATCCAAAACGTGAAATTCAGAATCATCTAAAGAAGTTTTATAAAAAATTTTATAAGGTTTATTTTTCAAGAATCTCATCCATTGAATTTGTAGCCAAGAGACAGATTCGCCTGCGGTATTTTTTACTCTTCTTGTTATTTATTCCTCTAGTGATTTCGTTGAAATAAAATCCGGCTCTGAAATTCGCTTTATTAACAATTTATTTCTTCTTCTGCACTTTTCTATCAATTCATAATAATGCTCAGCGTTGTATAAGTAATTTGCTTTTTTATTTTCATTTCTATCAACCCAAAACCACGGTCATTCGGTATACAGTAATGACCCGAAACCAAAAGTTTGGAGTCTAATTTTTGACTTAGACCACTTTTATAATTAACACTAAATGAATTCCATATAATGTTGAAATTACAACCACTACTTAATGGTACATTTTTGACAATTTCGTAAAAATTACATTGAATAAATTTAGTTTAAAATAATGTGTTATGAAATAACTAATAAACTAATTTTTTTAAAATTTTGACTTAGACCACTTTCATAATTATGGGAACATATAGAAGATTTCTTATTTTATTTTGCCTAGCAAAGCAGGCACAGGGTCTGCTAAAATAAAAAAATTTTATTTTATTAAAGTCATAACTTATCAGGTTGATCTTTCTTTTTAATTTTGTTGCACAGTTTACATGCTTACAAAACAACTTAATTAGTAATTACCAGATATTTTGAGTAAATTCAATGAATTGTTCTCATATTTCATATAATGCGAATACATCTCACAGATTCCCCTTTCAGTGCACAACACAAATGCAAGATTTGTTTTCAAAACAAAAAACAGCTGTTTCTTCATATGAATTATAATGTTTTGAGGCGAAAGTATCTACAACATACATGCTTACAGACACAAGTTTAAAATTCTAGCAGTTTTAGATAATGTCGCTTAAAACATATATGCTCTCTATGTAGAAGAGAGTTTTATGCTCATTACGCATTTTAAAAGATATTTTCGCTCTTTTAAAGTTGTTGTTTGTACAGCATGTTTCGATTGTTAAAGCGAAAACAAAAAATCTAAAGCCAATGCACCCTGAAGAAATAAAAATATACAAAAATCCATACACACATTTATTTATCAGGCGAATTAAGTGTATTGTGGTGCTGGTAGTAAGTAATGTTTTGTATATAACAATTGAGATTAATTCGCCTTTATTATGTAGCTGAATGCCGTAATTGTAGTATATTGTGATACTCTTTAGTTCTATGGCGATACTATCCGGGTACGGTTGTTAAAAGCGGTTGTAAAAGGTTTGCATGTAAAACAATATAAGAATGACAAGAAAAACGGTTTTTAATTAAGATTTTCTTGCTGAAAATTGGAGTTTTAAATGGAAATATTGAAAAATTCATAAAAAGAAAAATAAATTCTCTTAACTTTTATAACAACGACAAGTGTTCAATGGCGTTTTTATTTTATTGAAAACACTTCTTTTGAAATTAAAATGATAAGAACAAAAATCAACCCCATTTCGTTTAATAACAGGCTCCCAATAAACGTTACAGAATAGACATCGTATTGTTTAGAGATATACTCGCACAAACCTAAAACCAAAAACAGAATAAAAAAAAGTAACTCCGTTACGGATAAAAATCATTAAACGCAACGAAAAAAAAGATATTTATATCCATCCCTACATCTGTATTCTAAAGAATATTTTAAAAAAAGGACGTTTTTGTTTTTGAAATAGAAAAATAGAGAAACAAAGAATTAAAAATTAAAATCAACTTCATTGAAATCCATACAAAAAACAAATATTTCACATTTACAACATTAAGTGGCATAAGATTCTTCTAAAGCATTAAACGTATGCCAGTATTTATTTTTTGCTTTTTCGACATAAAAGTGCGTGTTTTGTTTTCGTTCCATTACAAATGCGTTTCGTGGTTTTGTAATATTTAAAAGAAAATTTTGAAATAACAATTTTTCCTCCGATAAACACTTACCGTATCGAACTAACTTACTCGTGCGGCATCTCTTTTTTCCGCACAAATTGAATCATTAATGAAGAACAAACCACCAGTAGAAAATTGTTGAAATAAAACCCCTGAAAAAGAAATAATGTTTGGTTTGGATAATTAATATCCAATAAAATGGAAAACAAAATTAATTTTAATTAAAAATTATTATAAAATATAATTGGAAAAGAAAAGTTTCTTATACGACGAAAAAAAAGGAAATTGCTTAAAAAATTAAAACCAAAAATATTAAAAAAAAATGTGTCTTTAAGGCAAAGAAAAAAAGAGAAAAGAATAAAAATAAAAAAATTTCTACTTCACTAAGTGTTTAAAATAAATAAAAGCAAATAAAAAAAAAATTTATTAAAGAAAATCAAAATTAAAAAAAAAGAAAATTTTTATATTCTTTGCGGTGGCATTTTAGCTTTCAAGTGTTTAATGGAAAGTGAAATCGATAGAAAATAAATAAAATTTTAAATCAAATCAAATTAATAATATATTAAACCCTATTCTGTGTAAGGAAATAAAAAATATTACAATTTAATTTGTAAATCTAAATAAAACATAAACTGGATTAAGCAGCTCTATTTAACTATCCATTAAAGATAAAGGATTATAAAAGGTTTGTATAGTAATGAAGAGAAAAAAATTAAAAACTATTATTGGGTATGTTCTGTAAAATGAATTCTAGTGAAATTAAAATCGAGTCTTTTTTCCCACACAAATAAAAGTTAATTACAGATTTGATCATTAAAATGAATGAATAAAATAAACCTTGTAACAGATTTTCATATTTTAACATTTAAACAATTGAAATTTCATTCTTTTTCAATTTCACTCGAATTTATTTCTCACAACATACCCGTATAAAAAATATATTTTATATCGTCACATTTGGTAAATATTTGACAAGAGACATCAAACATTTCTTTGCTATAGTCTGATTAGAGAATATTTCCAACGGTTAAACCTCAAAATAAGAGCTGATTTTGAGAAAATAAATTTTAAAAATACTTTGCGAAATAATACCTGGGAAGTGACACTAACTTTTTCGATAATTGTAGCAACTATAACAAGAACCTAAGTTTGATATATGAAAAACACTTCAAAACTATCGAGTTACAGTTATAAGATATATATATGTTATAAGCCGATGTACAGGCTTTATCACTAAATTGGAAATGAACTGACCGATTGACTAATGACTACTTTCAGAAAAAAAGTATGCCAACTTTCGAACGATATGTACTATTAAGTATGTACTATTTAAGTAAAATTCAGAAATTTGTATAGATTTCTATAACGAAAATAAATTTTCTTGGAAACATATTTTAAATGGATTAAAATGATATAATGAGAATAATTTATAAAAATAAAGGATTTATTAATAAAAAAAAAAAAAAAGAATTTTTGCCAAAACCATTATTTTCTTATTGGAATTGTCAAATATTGTACTCTGTAACTGGTTTATTTTCTAAGAAATTTTTAATAATTAAATCTGTTCTGGCCCCTATAAAATATACTTTCTTTTAACTGAAAATATAGTTCTGGGTTGAAGTCTTATGCTATAAACACATTAAAGGCCACCGACCATCGACAACAAGCTGTCAAAAATAGAATACATATGTATATGCATATGAGAATAATTATTTTAGTGGCAACATGACTACTGAGCACACGACTACTTTAGTAGCCCGTAGCCAACTTAGGCTAATTTATATTTTTCTTCTGCCAATACAATAAGATGCATGAAAAAAGTGTTTAAAAAACGCAATACATGAAATATATAGTCGGGGAAGTTAAAGAACGCTGTAACAGACAAAAAATCGAATATACGTTTTTTGCATAATTTTTATCAGAAAAAAATACACGTCGATTGGTCCCGGTCCCAGATTTCTACAATGAAAATAAATTCACTTACGCCGTCTGCGTTTTAAAAAATACCAGTGTCCAGTTCTTTGGCTTTGGTGAACATTTAAGATTTTGTCAGTTACAGCGTTCTTTAATTCCATCGACGATATACATTAAAAATGCGAAAAAAATTTAAGTTGCACCACTGAAAACAAAATAATCATTTGTTTACATTTTTTGTAAATTTTCATTTACATACTTTATTTATTTATAACAGTTTTTCTTTCATTTTAATTTATTTTTGTGATATTTATTATACACTCCATACACTGAAGCAGTTGTTTGGTCTATTTTGGCAATAGTTGTTATAAAATTAAATAAGTTCTCTTCAGACATTTTTTGTTTTTTGTTTTCTCACAATTTAACTTAAAAAAAAAGTCTGTTATGTTCTGTTTAGGTTATGTTCAATGTGTCAAAACAGATGTTTATTTTGTAGCTGTAGTCGTTATTATAATTAAGTAGCGGGCTACTTGGCTACTTTTGTAGTCAGCGAGTTTTGTAGTCATGTGTTCGGTGGTCGATAGTCTTGAATGTGTTTATAGCATTATAGGAACTGTCATAATGTAAGTTACTATACAAGACTAATTCTCGGTGTTCAGTTAGAAGATTTAATGAGAATAAAAGTTTTAATATTCCTGCGTAAAATAGAGTCTTTCGGCTAATCTAAGGAAGTGTAGTTTCAGTTGCAGACGTTATAGTATTAACTAAATGATAATACCTTTAAGGCCCATTATTAAAACTTTCCTATAAAGTATCACATAGTTAAAGGTAATTTTCGTTAACGAGAGGTATAAAGGAATCTGTAAATGATTTTCGTTATAACAACTTACCTTTAAAATAAAAATTATATATTTTTAAAATACGGCATTACTAGAACAAGAACCGATTAGTTTTGGCATTAAATTTTTTAAAAGTCACCAAGTGGCAATATGGCAACTCCAACGTAGTAAACTCAATAGTTAAAACCTCACGTTATAAGTTAAAGATAAGACAATCTCCCCAATAACTTTTTCGGTGACTTTCAGGATAAAGTTTATTTGAACGATAACATCCTACCTTAAACTATCGGCAAGTTGTAATAATGGGCCTAAGAGGTAAAACACTAGTTTCTTATTGAAAATTTTACATATCCATTATACCTTTATAAAATACGATTGCATTAGAAAGTAGAGTAAATACCATTATTTTAAAAGAGTTTGAATAATTGTGATCAAAATTCTGAAAATTTATGCTCGCTATAGAAATTCAGATAGACTTCTATATTTTACTTTGATATCACTTATACACAGAAAAAAAGAGAAAATTGATTTGAATTAACAAATTTATACTACGTTTGTACATAAACACATACATACTAATCCATAATAGGCTATTACAACCCTGTTTCAGGGTTACGGCTTAGCTTCTCGCAGTACCTATGTTGTGTATGTCAATTTTTATCCATGAGTACCGGTAGCTACAGTTTTTTGTCAGCTCAGAACGGCAGACTTGAACTTTTACAAGAAAACTGCCGAAAGAAATAGTTTTTCATATTTCTTTTTTTTTTAATGTCAGAGCTGGGGTTTAAACCCGGAGCTCTTGTCTAGTAAGCCAACACACTGACTACTAGACTACGGCGACTACGTTTTTATTATTAATTAAATTGGTTATTAGTTTTGCCCCTACAAACAATATTAATAAAATCATAACAAATTAATAATATCGAGTTTTGCGACTAGAAAATATTTAATTAAAATATTAATTGAAATATGTATTTATGAACCAAAACCAATTAATTGTTAACTTTAGATGAGTTAACTTTTCAATTAAAAATTTTTTAAAAGAAATATTTTTTTATACACATAAGTATATACCATTCGAAAACTTACACACTACTGAAAGGTATTAGTTTTCGCAATTGAAATCAGTTTTTCAGCTTTATCTACTGTTGTAATTTGGCAGTAATATCCTTATCCTTTGTTTAAATAAAAGGAGTCTTCATTTAAATTTAATTTTAATTTCGGTTAAAACTTGACCAAGTTGTTTTAAAATGGTACTATCTTTCGTTTGATATCGAATGTCGTTATTTGCTCGCTTCACGTAATTTAATATTTGTGGGCAAAGAATGATTTTGGAAACTTGAAACCTGTTGCATACGCAAAAAATTGTTTTAAAAATTTAAAGGAAGCCCATATTTGTTTAATTTTTATTATTTTTGTTAATTAGTTTTCTTTCAAGCTGAATTGCAGTGCATATAATAAGCTGCTGCTTGAATTTTAATAATTAAACATTAAAATATGTTTTAATTATGCATTTAAGTCTTCTGAACTTTTTGTGCGTAAAAATTCAAGGTCTTGTTTTATAATCACTTATACGAAATAAGCTAGAAGCCACTGTATATGGTAGTGCTTGCTAACTTTTATATACATATAAATAAATTTACAATTTAGTGCTCTATTTAATTGCTTCAAAAAAACCCTCTTCTAAAATACTTATTATTATGCCAAATTTTCTTATCGTATTTTAATTAATTGCAATTTGTTAATTAAAATTCTTTAAATTTCTGTTTGAATACATTTTCTTATTTCCATTTTATTGCATTTCCTTTTTGATTCTTGTCTGCAAAAATTTTTTTAAAGACATTAAAAAGTGGGGATTTTTTTCGAAAGCACCAAATGAAAACTTAATGCTACTAAAGCATATGCACTAAAAAGCATATATGCTCGTTTGTGAGTAAGTAAGTAAATTTGTTTATTTAATAGTTCATATGTTTGTATACGTATAGGGATTTTTATTTTGTTTTCTATCACCCTAAATATCGTATTCACAGTTATTTTTAAGGGAGTATTTTCCCTTTTTTTCCTTTTTTGTTTTAGGTTTTAGCACCGTAATCATGTAAAAATGAAAAGAAAATTACTTTTAATTTAGAAAAACACTTTTCATGAGCACCCAAAATTGTATTGCCATTTTACAAAAACTAACACATACGCATACACAAGCATATGTAATAACCCAGTGTGCACAATTATTGAGAAGCAGATTAAGGAAGACTAACAAATTATATATTGAATTTCTCACTACAGTTTTTGTCGATTATAATATCCATAAAGTTGATATTACTCGTAAATAATTGTTGAGCATACAAAGAAATATTCTTACTCGTACAAATTGAAATCAACGACAGAATATGCGACAATAGTCACCGAGATTTTTGCAATATTTGTTTAAAAAAAATTTTCGATGATTTACCTTAAATCTCCGCCATGTGTGGAGTGAAATGTTTTATTGTCGTACAGATACCGTCGAGAATGTGTTAAAGACAAGGACAACTGGGTATGTATTTCACATGCATACGTATGTCTGTATAACAGTAGCATTTTACATGCCCTTCCAGACACATTAAAGACAATGAAAATTAATGGCATTTTATATGCGAAAATGCGAAAATTATTCATTTTTTCTTTTGTCTTTTAAGCATATGGCCAAAATGTTGGTGTGCAGTGAAATAACAGTAAATTAATAAGCAACACTAAAGCATTAAATTAATGAAATTCTCTTTCTCTTTGTATAGTTGGCTTTTGCTCTGCTTACTGTGGGAACAGAGAAGAAGTTTTTTAAAATAATAACGAAATCTCACATGCAAATTAAATGAATCCAATGACGTTAATAATTCGTAATAATATGGAACAAATTTGATTTATTAACAAGAAAAAAAAAGGAAAAAATCATTTACGTTTTGAATTCAATTTCCAAAATTACATACATATGTCTACGGTTACCAGTGATGAAGACAAATTGATAAAAATTTAGTTGAAATATCACGCATGACTTAAGCATTAGCGTGTCACTAGTAATCATTTGTATGTTTGTGAAGCAATGCATACAATCACAGCACATTACCTGATTTGATGACATTTTTTCAAGGCAAATAATTAATTGAAAATATAGTTTTTATTACATTAAAACAGGCAGATTAACTTTAAATTTCAATGAAACAAAATATTTGCATCAGCGACGTATTTCAATATGTTCTATTCATTGAAAAGGCTTACTGTTGGCATTATGTAGCAAAATAGACAAAAATATATTCAACTTATGCAAAAATAAATCAGTAATGAGCTAAAATATGCATGATTTTAATAGTAGGAACCAATAACATTCAGCTATTTAAGTAAAAATTGGAATAAATTGCTTTCCAGTAAAGAGTATCATTAGAATCAATGAACGTTAAGGTAATGATACAATATCCTATTGAGTCGTACGATTTGGCAAAAAATTCGTGTGTGTTAAAAAAGTATAACAGTGTGACATAAAAATGAATCTGTTGTATGACAGATTTTTTGATAAGTCTGTCCGACTTCATAATCTTTTGAAAAAATTCATAAACATTTTTTTCTCCATGCGATCAGGGTTGCATTTTATAAGATTTGAGCAGTGTGGCACATATATGATGGTGTGGCACTAATCGTACGACTGTGTATGATAGTGTATCATGGCCTTTATCTGATTCGTTGATATTTTGTCACGGATAAAATTTATTTGAATTATACAACTCTGCCGCAGAGCAGAGTTCAATTCTAATTAATTTGTCAATAATTTGCCTCCCAGTTGCTTAAGTTTTAGCAGATAAAGTCGTTACTGGCAAGATTTTTTATATGACTTCTGGACATCTTAAGAGTATTTTGAAACAAAAATGACGTTTCCTAGGCAAAACAAATGTGTTATTCCTTGAAGGCAGTAATTTACAATATCTCTCTGCAAAGATTTCTTGTTTTAAAATTCAAAAACCAAAATGAAAAAAATTTTTGCCAAATTTTTTATGAAGTTGTGGTTCTTTTCTCAGACAAATATGAATTCTTATAAACTAGTGGGATTAATAATCGCAAATAAGAAAGAAATAAAAACTGAGAAAAAAATGAAGGAAAACACAAGAAATTGTGTGTGAGAGAAAAGCGTTGTGGTTCTATTATGTACGGTTACGAAGTCTGGATATTCAGAGGAAATATAAAATAAAAATTTCCAGAAAATAGGTCAAATGTTTGCCAGAATGTATAAGGCGTTGTAGCGGGAATAACTACCGTAATACTTAGGCATATAATCGAATTTATTGTCAAAATTTATATAGTGTTGTTGTTTTATTCTGAGCGGTTAATGAAGTATTATTGTTTAGAGAAAATTGTAAAGGAAAAACGTTGTAAGTTAAACAAAATTTATACAAAAATGTAAATGGTTTTCTGATCGAATCCTAGGGGATTATGAATTCTTATTATTTGGAGAAAAAAAATTAAAAACATTAAGAAAAGGTTACGAATTCTTATTATTAACAAAATTATTATAACCGAAAGATATTAAGAAATAATAGGGATTTTTATCTCAATTTATATGGCATTGTATCCTATACAGTGAGAGTTACAGATAAAACATCTGGCAACTACAAGAAGTTTCTAACGAAATTTATACGGCCGTTGTAATCCTATTCTGATGGAGTTACGAATTCTTATTATTTAAGTTAACAAAAAAGGAAAAAATGCTAGAAAACAAAAGGAATTTTTGCCCAAATTTGAACTTCGTTTTATTATTTAGAGAAGTATTGCGAAAAAGAAATATTTTTTAGCGAAATTTATATGGCGATATGGTCCAATTTCAAGAGGTCTATTATTTGAAAAAAAAAGAAAAACTAAAAAACTCTGCAAAATAAAAAAAAATTTTGGCGAGATTTATATGGCATTTGAAGGCTTTCCAGATCAAAACAGAAAAACAGTGGAAAATAAGATGAATTTTTGGCGACAAAAATTTGTTTTCTTATTATTTAAAAGAAATAAAACCGGATAAAGCGGGAAAACAATATACATCTATATTAATATTTGAAGAAGGCTATGAATTCTAAATTGTTAGAGAAAATCAAAACCGACTAATACTTGCTACACTGAGGCCTATTATTACAACTTGCCGTTAGTTAAAGGCAGGATTTTTTCAAGCCGATAAATTGCGTTTTGCTATTAAAAGTTAACTTTAACCTAAAGGTAAGGCAATCTTCCCAATAAATTTATCGGTCACTTTAGGTTAAAATTTATTTGAAATAACAAAAAGCGATTTATCTCTCTGACAAAGTCCTGCTTTTAACTAACGGCAAGTTGTAATAATGGGCCTTAGAGTGTTTTTACTCTAAATTCCTATTATTTAGATAATTTCCGAAAAACGCTCAAAAATAAAGCAAATTTTTGCCAAATTTATATGGCATTATAGTTCGATTGTGAACGAATTAAGTATTTATTAATTAGAAAAAATAGGAATAAACAATTGCTCGAAAGAAAGATAATTTTGGTCTAAATTTATTCTCCTAAAGGTAGTTTGAATTTTTATTTTTTATTTTTTATTTATTACTAATAAATAAAGAAACGACAAATACTGTGAAGTAAAGTAAATGTTTATCCAAATATTCATGGCGTTGTGGTCCTATTTTATTAGTTCAACTGACTAATACTGCGTTATAAAATCAATATTTGTTCAAAATTAGACGGCGTTTGTAGTCCTATTCTTAGAATGTAATGAATTCTTATTATCTAGAGGAAACAAAAACAGAAAAACGCTCGAAAACAAAGGTAATTTTAAAAAATTATTTATGAAATCTTGTGGTATTACCTGAAGGGTTTTAATTTAAAACCAATAATAAATAACCGAAAAATATTGTGAAGTAAAATAAATGTTATTCGAAATTCACATGATATTGTGGTCCTATACTGATACGAATTAAAATTATTTAGAGAAAATAATAACCGACGAATACTGCAAGATAAAGAGATTTTCTGAAATAAAAAGTTAAAGTAGTTGTCAAAGCCTTGTTCAATCTTCAATACTAAAGAAATTTTCCTATTTGAAAGCAGTACAGAAAAACTAGAAAAATAATGTGGAGAAATTAATTCTTTGACGCCGTAAATATGGCGTTAAATCAACAATGTCAGTACCTTCAACTATTCTTAACTCAATCTTATTTGAGAGGTTTGTTAAAATATTTTATCATAAAATTATTTTCACTACTAAGGATTTGAAACAGAAAATGTTTCAAACAGTACAAATTGATTTCATAATATTTCCCTGATTTCAAAATAAATTATTTTTTTTATATAATTTTTCATGTTATGCTTCATTTCAGCTTTTTCAAATACTATTGTTTTGTTTTTCTATATTTTCAATAAAAGAAAAAAAGAAATCTTAATAAATGGCCAAATCAAATGGTGTTAAAATTAAGGATTACATGGCATTTGTTTTTATTTTTAATGCCACAAACAAAAATATTGTTTCCTTTTGTAGTAAAAAAAGAAACAACTGAAATGCAACCACCCGGCTTGTAACAACTGATTTGAAGGAAAAACAAAACTCTATAGAAAAAAAGGTGTTAATTTTTTTTTTTTTTCTTTTTTTACGAACTAATGGTAGTGGTAATAAAAGTAATGGCGGTTAAAGGCCAGACATCGTGTTTTTTTTTTTTTTGTTCCTCTAATTTACCAGAGGCAGTCATAAAATGCGAGTATTATTTTGAAAGTAATTTACAATAATAATAGACATTAGAAAAGTGTACACGCATACAAATGTATTTCGAATGGTTTTTTTTTTTTTTTTTGTACAAAAATTACACGCGACATTGACATTGTGATTGAATTCAGGGTTTAAAGCACTACTCTGTTTGCAACACTAACAAAATAATATGAGCTCATATTATTTATAAGGATATTAAAAAGGCTGTTTGAAAGGAAATAAAATATAAAAAAACCAACGCCTGTTTCGTGTTGTCTTGGTTTGACTTGAAAACTGGCAATAGAAATTTTAAATGGGGTTGCTGCAACACCTATAATGTAAAGAGAAGAAAAACAAAATAGAAAAATTAAAAGACTTGTAATGTGAATGCATTTTATGAATAACAGCAATACAACAACACAATATATCCTTGTCATGCACACACACATACTTATATTCATATGTATGTATGAGTATGTATACGTGATATTACTGAATGAATGTCTGTGTAGTAGTAATGGTGTCTGTTACTTTGTGTTGTTGTATTTCCTTATTTATTTTTTCTTTAATTTTCCCAACTAAACAGGATATATGCCATGCTAACCTTGTTATGGCATATTTTTTTTCACATTCTTCCTTTGCCTTTTTTATATTCTTTTTTTTTTTTTCTTTCTTTGTACCAAAAATTCTATATTTACAGCGGGGGTAGTTTTTGTTCAATTTACTCATCGTTTATGTCAGGAGTTCTGTTTATCCTTTCTTTTATTATTTTGGGAGACTGTAAAGGAGTTTTATGTTTTTTTTTCGTTTTGGCTGTGACTGAGTGAGTTTAATAAACACAAATTGGAATTTTATGTTTCGTAGACTTCGCTTTATTTATTTTACTTTTCGTTTTTATTTTTATTCTTTTTTATTTTGGAAAAGAAAAATCTTGTCTTTGTTACGTTTGTATAGATGTTTATATGGGTTAGTCCACTTTAAAATATAAGATTAGAGTGAGTAGTATATACGATCACATTAGTCAAATATTAGGTAAAAACAAAAGTGAACTTACTTTTTGCTTTTATGGAAACAAGTTACACAAATAGTTTATTTGACAGAAATATTTGATTATAAACTATGAGGTTCTTGTATTATATGCTAAGTACTTACTCCTAGCTAAGCATATGTTTATATATCCGGTTTCACAGCATTCGGAAAATCATTTTAGGATTCTGGGATTGATAAAAGGTCTCACGTTTAGTGGAAAATACTATATCACACGATCGAATATACAGTCAAATCTCAAAATATTTTTCGTAAAGAAATATAGTGGGTAGAGCCCTATTATTGCCATAAAGACAACAGTCAGACAGCTGAGCATGACAGCACTCTGGAGTCTGCCAAGCTGCCTTCTAGTAAACTTTATTTTCATTTTAGGCCAGTAAACATATGTGTTTATACTGTACTGGAATAACTATTTTCTTTAAACCAAAACATTTCTGGGATATTATGATTTTAAAAATTTTCGTTTGCATTCATGGTTACAATTTAAGAATTGTCGGTACAAGTAGTACTAGAAAATTCAGGGAAAAATAATTCTATTTCTTAAACCGAACATATGCATGAATAGATTTTATTACTAAAAGTTTTCAAGACTTAAATGGTTATCAACTGACTAATTCCTGCATTTATTCACGTGAATATTGGCAAAAATCTATAGAATTTCCCACAAAAATCGAATGTAAGAAAACTAGTTTTCTAATTTTTTTCTGCCTATAAAATACACAGTTTTTTATTTCTATGGGGATATGATCCGTTTAAGAAACATAAAAAACTCGCTGAATAGTCGTCTTTTTAAAATTAAAAGTGCTTTGTTTCTAATTTCAGTTTGTGGTGGCATGACCCACATGTGCTACCTTTTGGTAAGAGGGCGTTAAAATAAGAATTTCGATATTTTTTTTTTTTT
The DNA here is from genome assembly GCA_963576795.1 of Metopia argyrocephala. Taxonomy (NCBI): domain Eukaryota; kingdom Metazoa; phylum Arthropoda; class Insecta; order Diptera; family Sarcophagidae; genus Metopia; species Metopia argyrocephala. The sequence continues at coordinate 201,905,926 of OY756208.1, read as the reverse complement.
TTGCTTTATTGTTGTTGTATTTTATTTTTTATTTTTTATAACCTTTTTGCGTGCTGACAATAACCAACATTTTATTACCAACGACAATAACAACGAAAACAACAATTTTTATAATTTTCTGTCTGGCTTAAAACATACAAAAGAAAAAACAGGAAAAAAAATGAAATAATTTTCCAATTTCATTTATATGCTCTTCAACATTCGAGTCCCTGTTCCTTTATTTATCTCGAATTTTTGTTTTTCATATTATTTTTTTTTCTATTATTTTTTTTTAAAGAAAATTCGTCTGCTTAAAGAAAAAAAGAAAATAAATATTAAAATTCAATTGCATTATTAGGGAATGAATGAAAAGGAAAAGACAAACAAACAAAAAAAAGGAAAGAAAAAAAGACTCACAAAGTTATTTTTGTTGGTTCATAACAAATTTACGTGTTAGAAATTTCTAAATTTTTAAAAATTAGGGTGCCAAATTAAAGTTAGAACGAAAATAAAAGAAACAGAGAGAGAGAGAGACAGTGAGTGAAAGAGATCAATACAGGATGAGTGAAGGTATCAACTGATAGCATGAATGAATCAAATGAATCATAAGAGTTTATAATTGAATGAATTTTTTATTTTTTGACAATTGTTTTCCTTTCTTTTTCTATTATTTTGTTCTTTTCAATAAATGGTGTAGAAAATTTGTTAAAAACTTTTTATTCTCTACTTCAAATGTATACATGATTTGCATATGAATTTTTCATTATAATAAGTGTAATGGTATTTGTAGTTTAAGAAAAAGAGTTTTGAAAAGAAAATAATATTGGAATTCAGCATGAGATTTGATATTGTTTTAGATAATTTTTTTTCTTTTTCTAAGAAATGTTGAAAAAATTAACAAAATTTCATATTAAACTGTAAGGCTTCTTAAAATTTTATAAACTAGTAGATTCTGAAAAGAAATGTTCGGTTAAAAATTTTAAATTTTTTCTCATATTTAACACGTAAAAGAGTGATGATCTGAGGGTCGTCACAGTTGCACAACACTGTTGATTTTAGTGCAACGTGAAAAGAATGTAGAATGCATCAAGAGCCCAGCGGGTAAGGGAATATCAACAGGAATTTTTTAGAGGAAAAAATCATATAAATAAATAAAAAAAAAATTTAACATCAATACAATTTATTATACTAGAAGCCTCTGATAGTATACTCGTATTTGCTCATCTGGAATTTCTTGTGATAATTGATAGTCATAGCAGTCTAGTGGTTAATGTGTTGGCTTACTAGACAGGGCTTCTGGTTCTCAGGGATAAAAATGAACACACAGCATGGGTGCTGAAGAAGCTAGGCTGTAACCCTGAAACAGGACTGTAATAGCCAATTAAGTATGAATTTATGCAATTAATAGAAAACAATTAGTCCCGCTAAATTGTAGGCTTATTTTCTGCCTACATTTAAGTTGTATGTATTTTGATATTGTCATTTGAATTTTAATCAGGCTGTGTTTGAAACGGTAGCAAAGTTCTAGTGTTAGTAAAATTTTGACAGTTTTGTGGTGAATAAAATTCCAGTAGCCTGGGGGCTAGTAAAATTTTTGACATAAGCATAGAAATATTTGACAATTAAAAAAATAACAAAATAAACTATAACAAATTTTAAAATATACTTAAAGAAATATATAAGTAATTGGCGAAATTGGTTCCTTATAATTTTTTATTACAGGCAAATCGCCGCAATAGTATAATTTAATTTATAAAGCCATTTTCCTACTGAGAAAGATGAAACAGCCTGTAAGACGGAGTGGAATTCCATTGTAAAAAAATACAAAAGTTTTATTAAATACAAGAGGGGCCTCGTATTTAAAACTTAATAAATGTATTGAAATTCAACATAAACCTGCCTTTATGTGAAATAAGTACAGCTCTTTTTAAAGTGATAAGGAAGAAAGGTTTCTTTGATTGGTTTGAATAATATATTGATCTTCTTATTTCAAGAAAAATTTAAATAAGTAATGAAATATATTTTGTTAATTTATTCACTTTTTTATGTTATTTTTCAATTAACAACTTTAATAAAAATAATTTGTTTTTAATAATAAATGTCAAAATTGTATGCTGTGAAAAAAGTTATCATTTCACACAGCAGAATGAGAAAAATTTCTAACACAGAAAAATTTGTTTTTACCATAGAACTTTGCTACCGTTTCAAACACAGCCTCAGATGGTAAAATTGTTATCATCGGCCTTGAAAATGATTTTGGAGGCGACTATTACTATTTTTATTGTTATTTTATTAGTAGTATACATATTTTATTATGTAAAAAATAAAATATAGGCGATTAAATCAGACAGAGAAAGGTAAAACGAGCATTAGAGGCATTTTTTTGGCGTCGGCCTTAGCAATAAAAAAACAATCGCCGCTCAGAATAGATTCGGATCTATTTGTCTTGGATTGCTGAATTAATATTTAAAATTGAATAGCATGAATGCAACAGTATCAGTCAAATTAAAGCACTTTTTGAATAATGAAATGCTATTATGCAAATTACACAGTGCAACAACAAAAATGAGAACGGAATGAGACCAATTGCAAATAAAAGTTGACATTATCTACAACAAAACCTTGAAAGGTTTTTTTAGTTCAGTGCGCGATTTTTTTACATGTTGGTTCTGGAACGCTGACTAACAAGGAAAGATCATTGAAAATTTGATAAAGTATTGCTTATTTAGTTTTCTTATGCTGTTCGATTTTGTATTCTGTGTTTCTAATGAAAACGAAAATATAATTTTTATTTTCATTTCACATTATCGACACCCTGAAAGTGTAAAGTCAAAGCTATACTATAGTGTACACAGAAAAAAAAAGTGTTGTTATGGCAAATACTTTTTGCAGTTGAGAAAATTGTATTTATCGCAAATAAAAATGGCGAATACACTGTATTTGTCGCAACTACAGAATTGCCGTTGACATAAATCAAGAGCAAAATTATTTGATCCAAATTGAATTTTCTTTAAGTTAAATGTAATTGCATTTAAAAATTCATGTCAACAGCAATTTATTAAAATCAAATGTTTTCTTATTTGAGATTACATGAGAAAAATTATTTACGCCAAATACGGATTGCTGTTGTGGTAACAGTAGTCTTGTATTTTCAAATGCAATCCGCAGTTAGTTTTGTTTTATTGTTTAGGAATTTTCTCTCATTCGTTTTAATTTTGTTTGCGGTATTAAAAACACGTGCGTGTGAAAAAAAGCAAATATGTGTGAGTTTCCTATAGGAGTATATCTTCGCCGTGGTCTAGTATTTTGTGTGTTGGCTTACTAAGACGATAGTGCCGGGTTATAATCTCAGCTCTGACTTCTTGAAAAAAAGATATGTGTATGAAAAATTGATTTCTTTCGGCGACTACCACTCAGAAATCTGCTGGCAAAAGCTCTGAGAGTAACTGATAGCCATGAAAAAGCTTCTCAAATCTGTCGTTCGGAGTCGACTTTAAAAATTGTATATAAACATAGTTTAAGTATTATGTACAATAATGTATGTATATTATATTATTTATATATGTATGTATTATTATTATTATATATGTATGTATTATTATATTGTGCTCTCAAATGCCTTTCTATGTATTATATTAATATTTTAGATATAATTAAAAATAATTTACCAATTCATTGTACATACGTATGTATATATGGGCAATTTCAAAAATTTTCAACATTTGTTGAAACTGAGTTCAGATGCTTATTATTACTCCAGTTTTTCGAATTGACCAAAACGGTCAAAAGGGAATGGTAGGCCACACTAGAAAACTGGGAAATTCCAAATTTCAGACCATCAGTTCTTTATTTTTAAAAGTTATGGGCACTCATATATCGAAAAACTCAAAATACAGGCTTGAAATTTACAAGAGTTTTTTCATATTTCATCACTTTTCTACTTTTAGTTTCAAACTTCCGATGCTCACTGATATAAACTAAAGTCACTAGACTTAGTAGATATTTACACTATAAAAGTTATGCCCATACTACTATTTGGGAAAAAGTTGTACAGCGGTTCATTTTTGAAACCAAAATGTTCCGATTTTTCAATTTTCGCAGTTTTTTCTATAGCGTTTTTGCGCCGTTCAAGAATTGCATTTCGTCAACAGTATTTAAAAGATGGTATAATTTGCTAAAATTTGCGCTATATCACGTCGATGTCAGGCTGCTAGTTGCTGAGAACGATGAGCTCAAACTTTTATAGAATTGGCGTAAATTTGTCAAAAATGACAGTTTTTCGCGCCTGACATTTGCAATCTTATTTAAAACTGGTTTATGTATTGCGTGATCTAAACTTCTTAGTAAATGGCACCTCAACGTCAAGAAGGCGTTACAATATTTTGAAACGCAAAAATTTTATAAAGAAAATAAAAATTTTGCGAAATTTCATGATTTTGTTTCGCGTTTTTTTTAATTAATCCGTCGTTTAAAATCAATGTAAAGTATTAAAAATGAAGTGCGGCGGTGAACTAAAGATCATATATAAATACGGTTGAATTCGGTCCATATTTAGAGGGTACAGTGGCATTTTTCTTCAAACACATTTTGCTTTGTGACATCTGCAGTTATGTATAGATTCCGCCGCGATTAACAGCAAATGAAAGGCTTTTTTAAGCTTGATAATAAAACCGAATAGGCATTAAAAAATTTTCATGATTTTAAATTTTATAGATCAAAAAAAAAATCCTAACCTCAAAAATAATTCTTATATAATTTTTTTATTTTTTAAATTTGCAAGTCAAAACATTGTTTTTCTGTAAATTAGTTATGCGTTATATAAACACATATTATAACAATCGGTGAAACATTCATATTTTTGCAAAAATTCGCGTTTTTTAATGTTAAGGAATTTTAATTATAATTGATATTTTTTTATGTATTTTATCAGTGCATTGATGAATTTGGACTGCACTGATGAATTTGAAATGAGTTTCATGCATCCATACAACATTTATTAAAATAAACCAATAAATTTAACTTTAAATTTTTTTTTAAGAGATTTTAACTTAAAACCTCCATAACTTTCGCGCCGTTTGCAATAAATGATTAACGCGAACTGTTTTGGTATGCTAAAATATCACCCTTCACGTGACCAAAGCGTCATTCGTGTCATCCAAAAAAAAAAATTTCGAAAAAAAAAATATCAAAATGTCGAAAATTTTTGAAATTGCCCATATATATTCCTGAAAAATCTTTAATTTTAGTTTTGTTTGTAAATAAAATCTAAAAATTTAAAAAAATGTTGACATTTGTCGAATTGTATTTGGGACAAAGACAATCGCATTTGTTAAAACCATTTTTGCATTTGCTCAATTGTATTTAATGTAACAGCAATTTTGTAGTTGCGACAAATAGAAACTGCTATTGGGAACGATCCGAATGAAAATTCTATTTGCGGTAAGGTTAAAATCATTTGCCATTACTACGTTTTTTTTCTGTGTATACACCAAAACTTCCAGCAAATTTTTCTTAGTTTCTGTTGCCTCCTCAAAAATGTGTGGGATTTAGTGTTCTCACTAAACAACATACATAATACAATAAATACCTTTTCTGTTGATTAATTCTGGCCGTTTCATTTAAATTGTTTGCTTTCTTTTAGTTAACAGTTGACAGTAAATATTAGTCAGAAGCCCACATCCAGGTTGAGTTCAGCACATATGGCAATGGCTGCCATCTCAACCTAGAAAATACTCAATGATTTTTCTAATAGGATCGAAAAGTCCCGTTTTTATCTGCTATATAAATACCAGTATTCATATTTGTACTAGTATAGATGATCAGTGTCATCCCCTACCAAAAACACAAACAGACATCTAATCCGTTGGAGTATTACAATTCCGAGTCTCAAAATTGGTTTTCTGACCGCCATGTGAAAATTGGCCAAACTTTCCAACATATTTGAAAAAACTTTGCTGTCAATAAGCTTTGGCTGCATTCACCACTATTACCTAAGTATGAAGTGACGTTTAAAAAACCAAGGCCTTCAGCGCCACTTTTGGTTTCGAATTCTCATTGTCTGTACTTTCTATGCAAGCTACGAAAAATCATGGTTTAATATAAAAACATTGCTGGATGACACATTTTTTGCAATCAATGTCCGATTGAAATCGTTAATGTTTTATGACCAATGATTTTTTTTTAAATATGGAAGAAATTGATTCGCAGGCGATGTGCCATTATACGACCGCATCAGTAACTTGTTGAAATCACAACTTGTCCTTTTCAGAGATGCAATAAGAAGACAGTTTACGGAAAAAAAGTCTGAGTTATTTTATTTTCAATTTATTTTGATTTTGTTAAAAAAAATTTTTTTTAATCACAAAATATTTTTTTTACTTTGCCTTGAATGATCCGAGTTTTTACCTCAGCATAAAAATGATACGATTTATGAGACTTTGTGTTAAGGCTTTTTGAAATATATGCATTAGACCGTACCTCAAAAAAAAGTTTTACTTCACCTCCTATAATATAATGTATTTTTGCAAGGCGGCTTCGAAAATAAATTTAAAAATGTGTCTGTTGGAATTATCAAATTGCTTCCTCAGCAAAACTTTCATAGTTTCTTCCGAGCTTTAATTTTCTGTCATTAGGGTGGTATATTAGGATAGTACAAACAGAGATCTGGTGGATTAATACAAGAACGAGATACTTGAGGACAAAAACATTGATGTATCATATTTTAAGATCGATCTGTAAATACTTACTAAAATGGCGAATCCTACTTTCGGAAAAAAAAAAAAAAAATTTTCCGAAGCCACCTTGCAAAAATACATTATATTAGAGGAGGTGAAGTAAAACTTTTTTTTTCCTTGTAAGGTGGCACGCTCTAACATGCATGTTTTACATAATCACCGTGTTTTTAGATAAACCGTGCCAAGCTCGGTCCCAATTGAACCGGTTAATTGAGCTTCAACTGTACCAGTTTCTGGTTATTTCATGGTATAGTTTACAATAATATTTAAATTGTTTTCTCATAAATAATGTTTTAGACTTGATTTACAAAAATTGACTACCAATTTATTAAATGGTGACAAATTTCCCTTGAATGTAACCATGAAACCGCAAATCATGTTTAACAAAAAATTAAAAAACAAAAAAAAAAAAAATAATACAGAAAAACAAACAAACCGCTTTTTAACTTTAAGTGGCCATTATGTTTATTCGTATTTATTGGGAATATTTCAAAGAAAAAAAGTATTAAATTACCACAAGAAAAAAAATAAATAAATAAAAAATGTTTAACATGGTGTTACTAGAAACGCATTATAAACTGTCATAAATTTTTAAGAAACCCAGATAGATATCATAATGCCTACAAACACTCTAGAGAGTATTAAAAAATATTTTTTTTTTCTTAAGGAATAGAAACAAATAAATCAAAGTATAGATTTCAAAATTATAATTAATTTTATGATTTCATGATTTTTTTTATATAAGTATGTACATACAGCTGCGGTCAAAATAATAGCACCAAGTTAAAATTTTTACTAAGTCCGTTTACATCTACTAAAATTTTAGTGCGGTTCAATTCAAAACACAATATAAAATTCCTTGGTGTATGTGGTTTATTATCATAACAAAATAAATTACTTTAATTCAAAGTTTAAACTATTCTAATTAATTTATAATAAAAACTTAAAAATTGCTCAGTCAAAATAATAGCACTTCAGGTAATTTTTTACAACAATTAGTTGTGTTTCTTAAAATAAACTGGACAAAATTGAAATATTTCAGTGAGATATCTTATAGATTAATCTAAAATATTTTTTTCAGTATTTTGTTGCGTGTTCCTTATTCGCTATTACAGCCGCACAACGCCTTCCCATCGAATCGACTAAATGTTGACATCTTTCCACTGTAATAGAGCCCCAAATTTGCTCCACGACTTTCCAAAGACCTTCAGTAGTGGTTGGTTTCATCATAGAAACTCCCTTCTTTATGTCCGTCCACAGATTTTCGATGGGGTTCAAATCCGGGGATTGTGCAGGCCACTCCATCACATTTATTGAGTTATCGATAAACCACTATTTTGCCATTTTGCTGGTGTGTTTAGGGTCATTGTCTTGCTGGAAGACCCACACCAGCAGCATTTCATAGGAAGCATACGGTTACATTATTTCGTCAAGGATTTTTACATATACCGATGCATCCATGGTGGTTTTAATCCAATGTATAGGGCCTACACCATGATACGAAAAACAACCCCATACCATTATACTACAGCCGCCATGTTTCATAGTTTGTGCTGTGAACTGAGGCTTGTATTCGCTATTAGGTGGCCTGCGGACAAAAGATCTGTAACCTTTTCCACCAAAAAGAACAATTTTGGACTCATCTGTCCATAGCACATTCCTCCACTTTTCCATGGGCCAGTTTACATGTGCTTTTGCAAAAGACAAACGTTTTGCATCATGCTTTGAGGAAAGGCGCGGAACTTTTCGGGCACTACAAGCTTTGAGATTGTTGTCTCGTAATCTGCGACGAATAGTTTCCACGCTTGCCGGCACATCTAACGCCTTTTTGAGCTCCGTAGCTGGCATAAATGGATTGCTTTTAGTCGTTCGAACTAAATGTTTCAATATTAAGGGCGACAAAACTCGTTTTCTACCACGAGATTCAACTTTTGGCTCATATCTCCAAGCATTTATTATCATTTTGTTAGAGCAATCCAGCAATTTTCTGATTTCGGAGTACGATTTCCCCTCGGATGACAATTTTTTTATTAACTCGCGTTTTTCTGGCGTACAGTGCTTTCCGCGACCCATTGCAAAACAATCTTAACAAGAATGTTGTTTAATTTTATACAAAATGCACCAATAACTCTAAAACTTTTCGTTTAAAAGTTTTTGTTTAAAAAATTAATGAAATAAATTTAGCAAAAGCCTACTGGTGCTATTATATTGACTGCACGAAAAATGAAGTATTAATGAATTATCTATCATAACAAATCGACAGTTACAAATGTTGACAAAAAACACACGCGCTCTGAGAGAGCATAAAATATGTAACTGTTTTTTACACTTACAAAAAATTAATAGTTATCTGTGGTAATTTTTACGTCTTTTGAAACAGATTATATCAACTGGTGCTATTATATTGACCGGCACTGTATATATAAAAAATATTTGGTTTTTTGAGTCACTTATTTATTTAACTCAATACTGCTAAAGTGTTTTGAAAAAAAAAAAATAAATAAAAATTACAGGTAGATTTTATTTCATTTTGTCTATTTTTTAGCGGCTATTTTCATTCCAAAAAAGATTATTTTGTTTGATTTGTTTCAGACCTTTTTTATCTTTCCGGTCTACCTGTTAAAATATATCTCCAGAGAGACAGCTGGCACAAGTTTGTGTGTATTTTTTATACACAACAGAAGCTAAAAAACAAAAATAACGAATATTTTTAAAACACACAAATCAAATTAGATTTAACAGAAATTGCATTTGATAATTAAATAATTGAAACTGAAAAATAAATTCAGTATAGTGTGGAACAATTTATATGAAACGCTTGACAAAAAGTAAATCTATTTTTTTTTTTCATTACAGTAAATCTATTTATGTATACATACACATAAATGTATAAATAAGTTGTACTATGCTTGTCGGTTTAGAATTCGATTTATATACCAATACATACGATGGAAAATAGAACTTTCCTTTCACTAATTGCTAAAAGGAAAACTTCGAAAAAATGTCTACTGATATGAGTTGTACAAACACTTTTTTGATGGAGTGTTTTTCATATATAAAATATATGAACTGCTTGGCTTCTTTCTCATGAGAAATACATTTTATCTGCACATATATAAGGACAATTGCTACATACTATTTTCACATCTGCAATTAAAACGGATTTTTATCATTTAAACCATAAACAGCTGTTTTTAACTTTAACAGCTGTTTCTGTTTGTATTAAACATTTTTTGATTATTTCTGATCGTAATCAATTAGTAATCATAACACACTAAAAATTACCGTAATGTAACGATAATTTTTTCATTGTCGGCAAAACAATCAAACTACTAATCACTATAATTTGCTGAAGAGTTCGAGTTCAAATCCCAGAAAAATTGATAATTTTTTAAATACGGTTTGTTTCTATATATTCTTTATAGAATTTAACTTTGATCTAGTTAAAGCGCTTAAACGAGACAAAATACTAATCACTACGTTTACTAATCATTACTTAGCAGGTCTGCTTAAAACTAATACGAGTACTTTGTGAAATGGTTTTAGAAAAAACTTCTATAGAAACTTATAAATTAAAATATTTTTACCCCGTTGTGTTCAACAGCTGGCAACTGACATCTGGTTGAATACGTTTGTTAATAACAATTTTAATCAAACGTTTTGTATGTTATTGCATTATCCAATATTCCTGACGATGTGTTACAATTGAGTTGTAAAATATTAAGAAATAAAACTAAAATCTACTGTGATAGACACAGGATTGACGAGGTCTAAAAATTAATTTTGACCATACTTTTAGTAAAATGTTCGATCTGCTTCGACCAGACTTTAAATATTTTTTACAGTAATACCCAATAATGAAAACACGTTGTTGAATCGTAAAAAGCTCTATTTATACTAACCCTAAACTCTTAGCTGTAAAACTGTTCATTTTTCAGTGTTGCCAACAACTTACTGCAAAAGTGATGGCAAATTCAAGTTAGCCATCAATTTTAGAAGTCCCTTTATATATAAGAAAATAAATTGCGCCATGTTTTTCATTTAAAATTTGATCTTCAAACTAATACCTGCGTTGGAAAGCATGTATTATTTCATTTTAATAAAAATGAGCTGTCCGCCACGCCCACTTTAAAAGGTACTAATAACTGGGATTCTACTTAAGTACATCAATGAAATTTTGCCCGTATGTTTATATATTTTTTTATGATGATTCTTTTATATTACTAAAAACAGCTAATAATGAAAATTAAATAACTCAGTAAATCAGCCAGGGCAATGTCTGCCAGGTTTGTATATAGAAAAATAAATTGTTCCATGTTTTCATTTAACAGCTCGAGCAGCAGTTTACTGATATACAAACCTATACATGTGTTGGATAGTTCTATTTCCACTGACGACTTACAAAAAATCAGAGAAAAATGTATGCTGATATGTGCTATACAGGAACTTATGCGATTATATTTTTTTATGAGAAATATATTTTATTGATATACAATTTATATTAATATAGATTGCCTAGTAACGCGGACAGGTTAACTCTAGTATTTTAATTTTTAATTGGGAAAACGCCTAAAAATATACTCATTTATTACTATAAGTGTATTATTTTTTACTATCAATGAGGACAAAAAAAAATATTTCTCAAGTCTGTCGTTCGGAGTCGACATTAAACTGTAGGTCCCGGTATTCATGGGCAACAATTGACACACATAAATAATAAATAAATAATTAACAGAATTAAAGAATTTTTTTATAAAAATATTAAACCTGAAAATGTAAAAAAAAGTAAAAATTTAAAACCCACTTTTAGGTGGTCAACTTATTTGTTTTTATAAAATAAATTAAAAGTCTATCAGAAAACAAATAATTAGTTTAAAAAACTTCTACTTAATTAAAAAATTCTTATTTAATTTTCTCATTTTCCAATGTTGTTGGCAAATTCCAACAACTTAATACCGTACAACCAACACTTTTTATAATGGATTATAAGGAAATTTTTTTTATCAAATGGTCTGCTATTTTTAAACAAATCTCAAGTGTTGGCGTTTTTCATTTCAAGCGTTTTTCCTGCAAAACAAAACAAAGAAATAATAATACAAAAAATAGCTGACGCCGTTTGAAAATAGCTGGTGGGTAACCCAAATAGCTTTAAGCCATTATCTTCAATGTGGCTTCAAGCAGTGTAACTTTGTTGTCTTAAACAGAACCATAAAAAACCATATTATGACAGTACAACGCAAAAGAAATAGAGAAATAAATTTCAAATCTTTTGTACATGTTTATGAATAAATGAGACTCTACTACTCCTACATCTCCTACTTCTTTTCCTCCTCATCCTACTCCTGCTGCTTCATACCCTTTTCAAAAAATATTACCGATAATAACCATGAAGGTGTGTCAACTTTAGAAATAATATTTCTGTTCGATTGTATTTTACTATTATTATTATTATTAATAAGACTGACATAAAACATTTCGAGGTCTATTAATTTTCCAACAACAACATTATCAAACAAACATGTAAACATTTATTAAAATTCTATTTTTTTTTTCTTTTCTTTTTTATAGAATTTTAAATAAAATTATTAAATCATTAAATAAAGCAATAATTGTTAGAAACAACAATATATTCATACAGTTGGTTTAAACAAATAACTTAACTTTAAGAGTTTTTTTTTAATACTTATTTGTAGAGTGAGAAAAAGAATGTTTAAAACTGTCATCGTATTTGTTTTGTTTTATTTTTCGAGGGTTATATGACAGAAAATTTATTACTCATTTGAATGGGACTTAAATTCTTAAAGAATTGTTAAGACATGTTTATAACACCCACCCATAAACTGAAATAAATCTTAATTTTTGTTAAACAAAAAAAAAAAAAAAAAAAAAAAGAAAGAAGAAAAGGAAATGCTCACCTTATGCATGACAAGTAAGAAAATTATAAGCAGTCGAGTAAGGCTAAATGATACCCTACACATTACAAGTTTATGCCAAAATATATTTCTACGACGAATATTTTTATTATTATTTTTTTTTATTATGAGTTTTTAATGTGGAACGAATGGTAAAAATTTGAGGTGAATCGAAGTCTGTATATATGTAGACTACTAGACTAGCACATTATCTACTGGTTTGTTAGGGCCCCCAACTATTGTGATTTGTTTACAGAAATCAAAGTTTTATTTAAAATAATGCTCTTTTCAAAACAGTACATCATATTATGATAGATTTTCAAGCAAATCGCCTAAAGTATTATAGGCGAAATTTGTTTTTTAGACACTATATGCATGTGGGACGACGTTTCTGTAGATATCTATTTCTCAAACGTTTGTTAACACTTCGCTGATGATATAAAAAATAATTAAAGTGATCTCTAGTTTTCCGGTACATTTAATTCTGTGTGTGTTGCACAAATATTTTTATATATATAAGCAAACATGTAATATATCTTAAATGGTGTAGGGTATACTGATAAACAGAAAAACAAATTTATAAAGAAAGGAATTAAGAATTTATAAAACAAATAAGACATTATAAAACATATGAAATCTCAGACAGACGTGAAACGGCTACCTAAATAAACAGCATAATCCCAATATGTTATTAAGCGATGATATCCAGGGTTCAGTTTATTGCATATGTGCACAAGCATATGTGACATCTTAGCTGGGTTTTTAATTTTTAGCTCAAAAAGAGATTTCACAAGTGGCCTCATACATTCCTAAACGTTTTTGAGAGAATATGCTACAAAGAGGACTTTTCTTAAAAATTTGACAGGAAAGATTTAGGACACTTTAGGGAGGTACTAACAAATCACTCACTCATAACTACAATAACTACCTCAATAGGTATATCCAACACTAGCCTCTACAGGTTCTGCTCTGAAGAAATGTCAAAGAAATATTCGATTACTAACTCTGTTTCACTAAGACACAAGATATACAGCCTGTGTGAAGAGGCTCATGGTTCCATCGAAGGAGTCGGTTCGGTTACTTAATGTATTAAATAATGCATATATGTATATAGTAAAGGTCTGCATGAATGTTTTGCTTTTCTGCCATTTTAGAATGATTCGAGAAGTGTACTCTAATTGAGAGTAAATTCAAGCATCGAAACAAATATTCATTCTATTCGTTTTGCAGCCAACGAAACGAACAGCCTCAATAAACGAATAGAGTAGAATAGAATAAATCTAAACTTACTCTCATAATTCTAAATTATTATGGAGACATTCGAATGTCTTGAAATGTCTTGAATGTCTTGAATTTCCTTTTTGAATGAAAACATGTATTGAAGTAAATGCGATAGTTTGTAGTACAAACAAGCGAATGAAAACAAACAAATTGAAATCTAGCAAGAAGAATAGTCTGTGTTTATTAAAGTATTTAAAGGCAAAAAAAAAACAATTACCTTTTGAATATGTAGTTTATTTATATATATTTTTTTTAAGTTTTTGTAAATAAGTATGTATGTATTTTTAGAAATTAAGCCAAAAATAAAAAAAATAAAGAAAACTAACATAAAAAATTATTCAGTTCATTACTTTTATTATTCAGTTCTTTAGTACTTATAATACCAGTACAAGAAATTCTTTTCAATCATATTACAAACAAGACATTCTATTCACTCTATTCATTCTATTCTAACTCTTATGTTTCATGTCTCCATACTCTCTTGTCTCTATTCTCTCATTATTTACATTCTAACGACAACAACCACTTTTTATGTTTGTTTTATTCGTTTCGCTTTTACGAGTTAGAGTTGGAAGTGTGTTTGAAATTTTTAGAATTTCTTGAAGATCGTTTCAAACATACCCGTGCAGACCTTTAGTATATAGGTGTTAAGGTAATGCACAATAGACATTGAAGGTAGCCAATCAAAATGCATTTAAATAATTGCTAGTCATGTGGAGTGTTTTGGGGTTTATACCCTGTTCACAAATATATATTGCTGTTTTTTTATTTGAGACCAATACTCAGGGGTAAACCCCTACTAAATGCAGTGCATTGTATTGGAATTTTTGTAAAGGTCAGTACATTTATGACAGAATATACATTTTTTCTTATATCACTATTAAGCGCCTTAGGAATAAGACAAATTGCTGTGAATTGATCATTCAAAGGCCAGTGTTATACCTTCACCCTTGAATGATCGACAGCAATTGTCTCATCGCTGCATGTTGATTGTGTGGTGAGTGTCTTCGCTAAGTAGGTTTAACTGTTATCTGCTTCTTCCCAAAAGGTGGCGCTTTTCTCCTGAGAGTTGGAATTTTTCAATTTGTAGTGTAATTAAGTACTTATTGTGCAATTTATTAATTACATATATACATAACTGGCAATTACAACCCTGTTTCAGGGTTACGGACTAGCTTCTCGCAGCAACCATGTTATGTGTGTCAACTTTTATTCATGAGTACCGGGACTACTTGAAAAGCTTGTTCATTGTTGATCTCAGAGCTTTTGCCAGAAGACTGCTAAGAGGTAGTACCCGAAATAAATATTTTTCATATTAATTTTTTTAAGATGACAGAGCTGCGGTTTGAACCCGGAGCATAAACCCCTAGACTACAGCAACTATCTTTGCGCAGGTATGATATCGTAACCAATGTGGGTTTACCGAGGTTCAATTATTGTTAATTGAATTTATTAATTACGCTCCATATAAATTAATCTTAATTGCAGGTATTCCTTAATTGCGCAATTAAGGGTTATGTGTGAAAATGGTATACAGATAAATGAAAAAACAATCTGCTGCATTCTTTACTCGACCATCACACGTTAAAATACATTTTAAAATTTCTTGTTGCTTCCTTCGTATTACGGATTTTTTTTTTTTAATTTTTTCCACGGAAAATATAGTTTATATGGTGTCATCCATATAATTCAAAGATATTGGAAATATATATTTTCATTAAAAAACAAAATATTATTTTAGTTTGTTTTTTTTATTTTCCTATGGGCCTTACACGATTTATGGGCTCATACGTGAGTTTCGTTATTCCATGAGTTATATTTTATGTTCTTTTTTTGTTATAATTCATGGCTCTCTTTTGAATCGTTATTGCTTTTAAACAATAACCTTTTTTTATGGATATTTGGTGGTTGTAAATTTCGTTTCTTTTTTTTCTGTAAAATCATTCCAAAATCATAAATCATTCGTTGGCGTTGTTTTAAAATAATTTTCGCTTTAATTTTAATTTGTTATTCCAGTATGTGTTTCGTTTATGGGGATTTTAAAAGCATATTTTGGCATATGCCAGTTTAAGTGTTTTTCCGCATATTTTTTTGTTTTTTTCCTTTTTGTTTTGCCTTTTGATTGGTATTTTTATATACAAGATTAAGATTAAAGATTAATTAGTGTAAAATGTTTAATGGGCGGCCAATACATACTTTTAAGGTTTTTGGTCACAAAAAAGCGTTACACAGTGAATAATTTCTAGGCGGCTTTTATTCATTTGAAGTTTTTTTTTTCTCCATTTAGATTTCAGTAGTTGTTAATCACCATAAAACAAAAAAATTGTTATTACTTTTACTATTTTTTGTTTTGTTATAATTTTAAATATATAATTAAAAATAGTTTAATTGTATTTACATGTTATCAGGAAGCTAAATAATAATGGGATTTTTGATTGAAAGCCAAAGATTATGATTCAATATCCGTTTTATTGTTAAGATGATTAAAAAAATTTTTTTCTAAAGGTTGTAACCCAATGAATGATAATTTTAAATACCGAAAAGAAATATATACAAATTTTGTAGAAGATTTATGACTTTAGAAAGCAATTTATTAGAAAAAAAAATATCTTCTATTTCAGTTTTCATTGTAATTTATTAGAAAAAACTTTTGTTTTAAACTTAAAAACTATCAAAAAAATAATTCTCTCTGCTTTTAATTGTATTTTTTGTTTTTTTTTTATTCATGGGCATTGCCGAATGGGAGCGTAATATTTAAAACGGCAACCGGCATTGTTACTGCAACATTCGTAAATACAAAAATTACAAAAAAACCTTGTTCGGTATATACATATCTCAAAAGCTGCCGCTGTTGTGCATGCTTCCTGTTCCTGGATTCAATCTATGGCCACATCATCACCAAGTTTTTGCAACGACATTACCTCATAACTTGTATAGTTGTTTTCTATTAACAAATTTTTTTTTCTTACTAAGTGTTCTATAATTGCACGGGACTTTACACGCTCTTTAGAGAGTTTTCCAACAAAAGAGAAATTACTGCATTGAAGGTAATTACGCTGCTAATAATTTGAATTTTTTTTTTTTTTGGAACCATACTTTACTTGTAGTCATCGTAGCCTAGTTGCTAGTGTGTTAGCTTACTAGATAAGAGCTCCGGGTTCAAATCCCAGCTCTAACATCTTGAAAAATAGGAATTTGAAAAAATATTTCTTTCGGCGACTACCTCTTAACAGTCTTCTGGCAAAAGCTCTGAGAGTAAAGGCCGTGATACACTATCCTATCGAGTTGTACGATTTGTCAAAAAAAATCGTGTGTGTTAGAAAAGTATAACAGTGTGGCATCTGTATGACAGATTTTTTGACTGTCCGACTTCATAATCTTTTGAAAAAATTCATAAACATTTTTTCTCCATACTATCAGGCTTACATTTTATAAGATTTTAGCAAAAAGCAACTCTGCATATGCTTTGCATCTTATTTTGTGTGATGGGGTAGCACTAATGTTGCCATTTTGATGCGAATTTTAAAAGTGTGACAGAAATCTATAAGATTTTCTTGTGAATAAATCGTATGACTGTGTGTGATAGTGTCTCGTGGCCTTAACTGATTGCCATGAGCAAGCTTTTCAAATCCGACGTTCGGATTCGAGGTTAAACTGTAGGTCCCTATACTCATGGATACAAATTGACACATGCAACATAGGGGCTGCGAAAAGCTAGGCCATAATCCTGAAACAGAGTTTTAATGGCCAATTATGCATAAATATATGTATGTATGTATTAACTTTACCATGTTGAATATACAAAAATGCAATGATGAGAGAAGAAAAGGAGAATATGGTAGAATGTGTTGCAATAAGACTTTGACTAACTCATTGCAAAGTACTCGTATGTTAAAAAAAATGTTTTTCGAGTATATTATTTCTATAGAAATGTGTGTGCGAAATAGTTGAAGATTGTCATGAATATGTACAGAAGACAAAGAACACCGATGGATGCGATCGAAAATGTGCAGATCGGCTGATAAACAATTCCTGCACGCATGTTAACATACATACTTATACATAATTGGCCATTACAACCCTGTGTCAGGCTTACGGCCTAGCTTCTCGCAGCACCCATGTTGTGTGTGTTAATTTTTATCCATCCATGAGAAGCTTGTACATGACAATCAATTACTCCCATATTACTCGCATGTTAACTTCTCTGTTAATTGAAGAATCATAGAGACAAAATAAAAACACAATCTAATTTCGTTCAATAAAATTTAGTTTTTATCAAATTAAGGCGTTTCATTTAAATTTTTTAATTGTTAAATATACCGTAGAAAGTATTTTTTTACACCTTTTTTCGTTTGGTGTTTACCTTTGCTTAAGGTTTTCATACTGAAATTTTTTTAACGTTCAATTACACTGAAAAATTTCAATAGTTTAATGAAACAATTTATTGGTATTTCTTGTTGTCTTTTTCTTGGAAAAAATATTTTCTGTTTTTTTTGTTTTTTTTTTTGCTTTTTCTAGTACAAACGTCACAAGAATTTATGACTGTTAAAAATAATATATAAAATTTTTTATTTTCAAATGATTGACTATTAGAAATTGTCTTTTATATTTATTTCTTAATTTCCTATTACTGCTAGTTACCCAATACCCATTTAATTTAAAACATAAATTTTTGTTAATAATTTAAGCATAAAATATATGATTTTTTTGTTTCAATAAGAAAAAAGCATTGTGACATTGATAAATTATTTAGAAAAAAAATTTTTTTTTAATAAAAAACACTTTCCTACTGGCCCATAATATATAGAGGACACATTCTGTTTAAGTCCAATATATTACAAAAAAAAAAACTTAAGAAACACTGTCCAAACATAAGCTTATAAATGAGTACTACAATGGTTTTATAGCCGTTTTCAAAAAGAACAAAATTGAAATATAATATTTGCTATTTAAACATGATTTGATTATAAAAATTGATCACGTTTTATGGTTATAGAGAAATTATGTTTATAAAACATGATTCTAATGACTTACCACCACACTAGCACGTCACTTTTTGTTTAGCTGTGAAAACAAAAGGTTTTTTTTTTTGAAAATGGAAACTATTGAAAGACAGCTCGAATTTACAATAAATCAATGTTAAAAAATTATTCGTGTGTTTTGAATTTTCACGCAAATGTTTAGAAAGAAATAATTAAAAGTATGACAGTACAGAAGAGGATGTATAAATATGAGATGTCATCAAATTTTTTGAAAGAAAGTTTTACAGACTGTGAGTCGAAGACGAATGGTTTCAGACATTCGTTTTAATTTTTATATGAAAAAACACAAAAATTTAAATTTTTTTTCTTATAATTAAACGACGAACGTTTTAAAGTATTCGCCTTCTACAAATAGGCTGTTAAACTCACTAAAAAACATTTTTTTACTATTTCATGAAATTAATTTTGTTTTACCATATCGTTTTTTTTTTTTGTTTTACCGCTATTTTATACATCTCGCGTTGATGATGCCACTTTATGTTATTGATACCAAAATTTTTAAAATCTGCAATCCGTTTTCGTCTATTTATCTCCGAAACTGTACGAGATATCCGAAAACGTATTGCATACTTGAATAATTTGGGGTCGAACACCTAAAGTGACATCATTAACTCGAGACATATAAAAAATATGAAATGGCCTATAGAGCACATAATCTACGGCACGACGATATGTTGGTGAAACAGATGAAATTTTAAGACAGTCTTCATAGTTTCACTATAAATTTTGTATAATTTTAAAACCCAATCTGAGGTTAAATTTTTTTACCATTTGTTCGAATTTTTAATCTATCTCGCTTAAACTCAACACAAGAACGCACAGTGGTATTTTTTTGAAAAAAAAAAATTTTTTTTACTATTGCTTTTTAAAAATGTATTGTTGCCATTCTATAGAAAAATGTTTCTCTAAAAGAGATAATTCGTTTGATTAAAAAGGAATATTTTGTCTTCGAAAAAGTCTATTGAAATCACTTAAATATTGTAAAACGAACACTGACGAAAATTTTCACCCAGTTCAGTACCTTGCATATGTCAGGTATTTTAATTGATAACTTTTCAATGCCGTTTCTATTGAAATACAGCACTTCCTTCATAATTTGAAGAAAAAGTTATTGAGATTGCATATGTAGTGTGGTAGATATGAGCGAATTAAAATTGCCTTCTAAGGCTTGCAGTATTTCATGGAAATATAAGATAGGTCTTTTTCTAAGAAAAAATATTTCTTTTTAATCAAATAAATTATGAATTTATCACACACAAATATACAGCAGCTTCTGGCAGGCAACTTAAATGCCTCAATTAATTTGGAAAATGGCCAAACATTGCAGAACATACAAATACGACATGCGAATCCAGCTGCTTCTTCAACGCAGAGGGCAAATACAATAGGTTAAGTTAGCTTTTTTAAATGCTTTGACGTCATACTAGCAATTGCCTACTAATGCCAATATAATACACATACAAAATCCTGCTCAACAACAGCAAGTACAGGCTGCTGTTCAGCAACAACGATAGCAGCAGCAAGTTCAACAGCAACAAGTAGTAGCTGCTCAACAGCAGGCTTCTTTGGAATAGAATTATTTGATTTGTAAAAAATAATTTTTATTAATCAAATTTTTGTCATCAAAATACCACCTTCACAGAATGCAAGATGGCGCGATGGGCGTGGCCGATTTTAATGAAACTTCTCATGCATCTATTGATTTTTCTAAGAAGTATATATATGTACAAAATTTTAAGACTTTTGCTTTTATAGAAAAAGTTTTATGCGAAAATATCCATTTTGATAGTATGGGAGATGGGCGATGGGCGTGTCTGATTTTCATGAAACTCATATATTTTCTTAATTTAGTCAATATAATACTCCGTACCAGTTTTCAAGGTTCAAGGTCCACTCTTTATATTTTTTTGCACAAAAATGTATGAAGTCGTACCACTGTGGCATGTCCTGCTAACCAATAACAATGTGCTTAATGATTGCGGGAGAAGTACACTAACCGAATACTTACTTACTACCTGTAAGTAAGAGCACATAGGCGAAACCGCTCTAAAAATATTACAATTTATAAGAGGAAAGAAAGTCTCTCTTAATAAACAATTTGTTTGGTTTTAATAATTTGGCTTCTTTTTTTATTAAAAGATTTATTGCGTCTTTAAGCCCAGAGCATTACAGACCATTAAAACCCGGTCGATAATAAACAGAATGTCAAAGGATATCGATTTATAATTATCTTAAGATGATTAATGATATAGTCAATACCAAATTATTTAAAAACAAAAATATTTAACAAAAGAATTGTCATTTAAATTAAAAAATATATTCTATTCTTTAAGCATTAAAGCAAAGAATAACATTTTAAATTAGATTTTCAGATGAAAAAATTAAACGGAAATGAGCCATGATTTTATTTACAAGTAACAAAACTCAATTATTCAAATAACACTCTTCTTCTTCTCTGCACCAAAAGTAAATGTGGTTAAAAAAGAAAGAACTACAACAGACAAAAAATATCTCTTCGACAGCATCGTGTATGCCCGTCAAAGTAGTATTTGGCTTGTTTTCTAATGATTTTGTTTCAATTGCGTTTAATTAAACTCAAGTTGACCAATTTATATGTAAATTATTTTGAATGATTCATATGCTAATCTAATAAGTTTTATGAACTTATTTTCAAAGAGAAACAAAAAAAAAAAAAAAAAAACAAACAACAACAGAAACTTTAAAATGTTTTAAAAATTATCAAACAGTCCCATCACACCACTTCTACTTTTTAGTCTCTTAAATAAAATCACAAAATAAAAGGGAGAACAACATTTGTTTTTTTTTCTCTGAAATAAAATTTGCATAGTAATGCCTTAAAAATAAATGTATGCCAGCCAGCGTTGTTTTCATAAAAAAAACTGTTAAAATTGTAAATGATAAAAATTAGGACCAGGCGTCATCTCTCTAAATTAAGATAAACAGTGTGTTTTTTAGGTTCAGTATAATTGACAAAGGGAAAATCATATTTAAATAAATTTTAAATAAAAGAAAGGACAAAAAACTACAAACAAACAAAATTGTGTTAAGTGGAGAACAGTTTCGATGCCTGAAAGTAGGCAGAATTAAAATAAATTTTTCGTATTTGCGAGTAAATAAGATTAACAGTAACTTATACGTTTGTTTATTTAAATTTGTCCTAAATTATGGACATTAAGTACAAAAAGGATACTATTATTACGAATGTAATAAAAGAATAAATAAAATTTAAAAATCAGCCCAAATATATGCTCTAAGAAAAACGAAAGCTTTAAAATATGCTACACTCTTCAATAGTATATATATCATAGTTTGTAAAAAATGACTCAAAAAAATTAAATTATAAACAAACAAACAATATTTTACGAAAAATTAATACTATAATAATATAATATAAGTGTCTAACATTTGAAAACGATTTAGGGTTTAGGTTTAATGCGTACAATATGGGCGAAGTTTGCGAGCATTGGTAGCCATATGATACGAATAACCTCAAGACACCAACTGCTGCAGATAAATTAAATAAAACAATGAATTCGTGTAATCCTTGGAGGCCAATTGACAACACCGTTTTTTTAAATCAATTTGTCGACAAATTTTGGCATTTTACATTTTAAACTAGACTGTCGCGATTCCAAACCCACAACTGAAAAGTTTAACAACAGATTGAAAA
Source organism: Metopia argyrocephala (assembly GCA_963576795.1). Classification (NCBI taxonomy): domain Eukaryota; kingdom Metazoa; phylum Arthropoda; class Insecta; order Diptera; family Sarcophagidae; genus Metopia; species Metopia argyrocephala. The sequence goes on along the minus strand of OY756208.1, from coordinate 201,883,287 downwards.
GCAGCATCCTGACAAAAAAGTTCTGCACTTCATTTTTCCACACCCAGGGGAATAGAACATAAACATAAGACAGATCATTGTATAAAGATGATCAAATGACGCCACCACCACGCCAAAAAGCTATGATAAGCAAAGTTCAGCACCAACCAGTAAAGATCTTCACCACTTTACTAAATCGACTACATTACAGAGGGTATTGTTTCTAAACTAGCGGCAGTCATACCTAATTAATGGGTGTAATAATAAATAATAATAAAGAGTTTCAAAACCCATGTGGCACCAAAACTTGGGCTGGGACAAAAAAGCTGAGAGCTGAGTAAAATTGTTGGTTACAAAAGTTATTAAAAATTTATTTAAAGATCTACAAAGTCTTTCAATAATAATTAATTTAACAATAGTTTGATACTCCTTTTATATGTACGAAGACACTTTGCTTTTAAACCGTTTTACTATAATTTGACTTGTAAGCGGTAAATTCGATAGATTTGTGTAGACAATAATCTGCAGTTAGTAGAGTGTGCTCAGTAGACATCTCATGGTGTACAAGTTTACTATTCCAATAATGGTGGGTTTGAATCCCAACAGAAATACTCGTTACTACCGTTACATTTAACACTTACAACTTACCTTTGGAACTGATAATTACTCAGTCTAAAGGTATGGGGTAAGTAAGATGGCTTAAGTAATAGTAGTCAAGTGTGCTTTGTTGCGGTTAAAAATAAAAACTTGATATTTTACGTCACATCTTTTAGACGCCTGCTTGTCTTGTAGTAAAATTCATGAGTTTTTTTTTTCTCTTTTCTTGTCTTAAATTTTTATGACAATGTTTTCACAAAACAACCTACCGCAGCGTTAGAATATTAAACATTTTATGTATTTCATTTTATTTAGTTTTTGGTTTTTCATTATCTTTTATAGTCTGAACTCATTACGCCTTTTTGTTGCAAAGAAACGTTTGTCTCAATGAAACAAAACTTTAGATGATTTCTAAAACTACAGACAACAAACGTTTTTATGTATTTTTTAGACTACTTAAGATTTTATTCTGGTTCTTAAACGTCATGGCTAAATTGTACGAGTATATGTCCAGTTCATTTAATATTTGAACGTGTCTTGAGTAATTACAAGTTCTACTACAACCATGTTTAAGCAATTCCAGTGGAATTAAATTGAAATTTTAATGAAATCTTTTATAATCTAATTTAGTTTTATTTTTTGTCTTTAACTCATTACACGTGCCATAAAAACGAAGTTGCACTACAACATACACCATGATTCACTTTGCACAGTTAGACGAAATAAAACAAAAGTTTTATTGAGAAAATACATGTTTTACAAAAATTAATTAAATTTAAATGCAGTTTTAAATTGTGGAAATAGAGAAACTGCTCAGGATAGTTTATAACTTATAACTGTGGCCAAGACTTTAACCAATTTTAACACACTGCCATTCTTCAAAGCAACTTAGTGTAATCGAGATAAAAAGCAAAACATCTGAAGGAAATTATTCTCTCTCTGCTCGACTAACTGCACTAATCAATACCAAAAATTTGTTGAGCTAAAAATGATTTATTGAGAATTATTTTAAACTACTAAACACGCAGTTCATTAAAAAAACTAACGATTATTTCTCTGGATTAAGAATTTGGGGAGGTCTCAAAACTAGCCAATAACAGAGCTTAAAAAAAATTTGTTTATTATAACTCGTAACTCACAGTGAATTTATAGGCATGGAAAAATACCTACATTTGAAGGAGTTCAGTCCAACAACTTTTAACATTATTATGCTAATTTGAGGCAGCCCACCCCTACTTTTATTTTTGCCTTAAAGTATTAAAAGTTAAAAAATAATATTCACCCCTATCGGCAATAACATGGGAGAAATTTGTTCCCATCAAATTTTCATTCCCCACGAAGGGAAATTTGCTATCGTGAATTTTATGGGAACTTCTGTTCCTGTTATCAATACTTAGTGAATGTGAAATAAGGAAGAAGAATATAAAAATTGTACAAATTTATTTATTTATTTATATTTGGTTTGCGGATTAATTTAACTAAAAAATTTTAAGTGCGAATAAAGTTGTGTTTTAAGTAAAAATGTTTAGAATTGGTGCCATTGTTGTATTGCAAGAGGAGGAGACACAGCAACAGCGAATAGATCGTCGTGTTACATTGTAAGTGCCTTAATTTTATTCAAAAATGGGATATATTAATTACTATTCAACTTAGATTCATCCAACATTACAGGGTAAATAAGGAAGCTTTTTTATACCTTTTGAATACGCTGACCAATTCTCTGCCGGGAACAAAAAAATCATTTGGTATTCTGCCCATAGTAAAACTTAGTGCATGTTTAATATTTTTTGCAGAGGGCGGATACCAAAAAGGTGTTGGAAGAGACTACGAAGTGGGAATGGCACAATCCACTTTTTGTGAGGTGCTCTCCAAAGTATTGGACGTTTTAGAGCTAAGTATATGTGCTGAATGGATTAAATACCCGTCGGAAGAAGAAAGCAGACTTACTTGTCAGAAGTTCTACCGTAGAATAAAATTACCTTTTTCCAACCATGAATGGGATTGATAGGACGACCAGCACTATTAAATTCTTCTACAAGAGAAGTCCAAAATTCGTCCACTACATCTTTGGAAACTTTTACAAAACCACATGCAATGGGTGGGTTATTTTGCATCCTATTGAGGAGAATATCTCTTTGTTATTTATTTATTGATTTTGACCTAAAAAATAATTTTAAATAATCTAAATATTTAATAATAAAACAAAAATTACTTACATTTTTTAACAATTTCCCTAGAGAAAAAAAAATGAATAATTTGACACGAAAATGGGGAAAAACGGCTATGAAAATATCGTTCACGATAAGGCGAAATTACACATTGAATATCATTCCCCACTGAATGATTAGAAGAAGGGAACATATTTGATGGGAAAAATTATTCATAATTGCAATTTTGGGAAATGGGAAAATATTTCTAGGGAAAATATATTCACGATAGGGGTGATTAATTTTTTGAGTAAAATAATAAAAAACAAAAATAACTTTTAATTTTTGCCTTAAAACATAAAAGTTAACTTTTATTTCTGCCTTAAAAAATTAAAGTTAAAAAATAACTTTTTTTCTTGACTTTTTCGATAAAAGTCATAACAGTTACGGTCCCTGATTAAAAATTTAAAATTCTTTTAAAATTTTATTTTACACTGCCTTGTGTGGTGAACAATGACTTTCACTTAAGCTTGTCTTTTGATTTAAACCAGACAATTGGTCACCACCTTAAATGTAATTTTAATAATTACATGCATAAAATATGTAAAAAGAGGTCTTAAAAACTGCTGTCTATGCTAAGACAGACAATAATAAAAAAACGAATAATTTTTATTAATATCTCGTTTTGAACAATGAAAAAAAAATTGACCATAAAATTGCCTTAAAAACCGGGAGGTAAAAGTATGTTAAAAGCCATTAAAGGTTTTTAACGACCAAATAAAAAACGACAGACGACAGTTTAGCAAAGAAAACAATTTATTATAAATTAAATAAATAAAAAGAAAAATTATTTAATTTTTTATTATTCATAGACAAAACAGGTTAAAAAGAATGGGAGAGGAGTTAAAACTTAAAAATGTTTTCCCAGTATTACTTTAAATGAGACTTTTTTGTTGAGAATTTTTATAACGAAAACTTTTCAAGACAATTGAAATGACAGGCATGAAATTAAAAAAGAAATATGTGTAGCCTATCTTTTTTGGAGTTTCTCTCTTAAAGATGTAAAGCCTACTTTAAGGTGTTGTGTAGCACAGCAAATAAAGCAAGAAAATACAAAAAAGAGTGGAGCATAAATGATACGCTTTAACACTTTGCTTATTTGGTAAAATATAAAAAGAAATTGTACATGTAGAAGTGTAAGTAATTGCTTCTTTTTCTATATTTTTATTATATTAAGTTAAAGCATCTATTCCCCCTAGCTGTTTCTTCCTATTTCTAATCTTAAACAGGATTTACTTTTGCTATGTATGTTTCATTATGTAGCATTGTATGTGTTTAACAAGAAAATGTCAATTTCAATAATAACTTTCACCTTGTGTCTTCATCTGAACAACTAGGAAGTGTAGGTGGAAAATACAAAAACATTTTAAAACGATTCCTAAAAGTATGCTTTAATATTTCATCTTAAAGGCAAAGAGCTTGAAAACACAAAACCCATAAAATCAACATTTTATTGTTGGTATAGATGTTGTAGTCTACGTGCCTTTTATATAGATTAGATTGAGAGTGAGAGTTTGCTTGAACGTACGTTAGTGGGGGGCTTGGGGAGGTAAGGTATGGTGTGAGTCAATTGAAACCCTCTCAACATCCATTAAGAAAATGTGGTAAAAAGTCGTTATTTCTTTTTTTTTCCTACTTCCTTTTTTTGTTCTTCTATATTTTATTTTCAGGAATATTTTATATTCCCTTTTGTAGCATATTTTTAGTATTTTTATATTTAAGCAAAGTTTAAGTGTATACGTTAAGGCATAATATACAGGGTGATAAAGCCAAACAAGTAAACACAAAATATGGGGACTAGAGAAGTAAGGTAAAACTAAAAAAAATATTCATAAAGTTTGTTAAAAAAATAAAATTTAATGCTTTTTTTTGTGGTGAACTGAAATCATTATTTTTATATTATCAAATTAACGAGCTAAAAATATATTTTGTGCAATTTTTTTTATTAATTAATTTAAATATAAATATTTGTGGAAGATTAAAACGCTATTTTTATAGAATATTTCTTCCAATTAGTAAACTTCTACTTACACTATTAATATTTTTTAATGTGTAAATCATTAGTTTAATAGAAAACTTTTTTCTTTTGATATTACTGTTTAGTAAATTTATGTGTAAAATTTTATGCTATTTCAAATAATTTCTATAGTATTTCTGCCAATATAAGTTTCCTACAGAATATTTTTGTTTCCTATTCGTAAATTTGTTGCAAAAAACTTTTTCTAAACATAAATCGTTTTTGAGTAATGTTTATTGAAATTTAAATTTTGAATAAAAATAGTAGCTTTTTTGATAGTAAATAGACCTAGTCACCCTGTATTTTTGTTGGAAGACGGTGTTCAGTGAATCAGGTAAAGTTTGTTATTATTGTTTTTGCTTGTATCTTTATAAACAACCCTCTACATTTTTTTTCTTTTTTTTTTATCCACTTCATCGTTTTATTAGAACCTTAAAAGAAGGCCTGTTTGCAATTTTGCCAGTTATAGTCCTCACAGTGTAGACATACATTTTAATAAAAAACGAGGGTGAATTTACAAGGACAAATAGTTTAAGGAAATAAAAGTAGTTCAATACTAGATTTACTAAAAACTTTTAGAAATTTTAACACTTTTTGCTCAAATTTAATTTAAACTGCGAGTAATGAAGCCTAAAATATAGAATTTTATAAAGTATAGATCAAATATGTTTTCTAAGAGCCAAACGAGGGCTTTTGTGAAATAACATATTTTTTTAATATTTAGAACTTTCTCACAGTCCCTCGCATTCTCCATTGTTTTTATTTTTATTTTTGGCTAAAGTTTTTCTTATTACTTTTGGATTTCTTCCACATGGTTATTGGGTTAAAACAATCAATTTTTTTTTATTTTCTGTTTTTTTTTCTTTTACCTTAATCAGCCTAAAAATATGCTATACAAATGAATTTTTATATTGTTTTACTAACAACAAAAAATCTCATGAATCATGACAACAAAATGGCCATTTATACTTGGCAATAGTTTGCCTAGCCCTGCCTTTACATGTAGTGTGTCATTATAAATGATAAATGTTGGCTGAGAAATAAAAATAATAATAAAATTCAATATATAGAATTCTATGGCAATAATAAGCCTAAAAATATGCCATATTTGATTTTATGTTCCCCTCTTAAAATTGGGCACCTAAAAGTAGTTTCGTTTTTTTCATTTGATTGGTTTTTACTAATGTTTTCTGTAGAATAAATAAAAAAAATAATGGCATAACTATTAAGGGTGCCATAAAAGGTTAAGAAAGTATAGCATATTTTAAGTATAATTGCAATTAAATAAAAATAATAATTTTTTTTAATGGTTATTATGCCTGCAACAAAGTTAAATATCTGATAAATAACAATTTTTTATATATGTATTTATTTTCCAATTTATTTTTAATACCTAGAATACAATATCTTTTTTAATTTCTTTAAATACCTCTTTTCCAGAGATTTAAGCATTCATAAAAAACATTTAATCTATTTCACAGTTTTCTTTATTCATTTACTCCCTCCCCCCATTGTTTGTACTTATATATTAGAATTTTTGTTTTGTTAAGCATTTTCTTTCTACATGATTTAAATTGTTGTCTGTAAATATATTTCTTAATAATATTTACATATACATATATACATATACATAAGTTATATATAGAGAGATGTCTATTCACTTAAGATCTTCTTCGAAGTTCTTTTTTATATTTTTATTGATTTTTTTTTTTCATTGCTTCTGTTGCTTTTTTACTTCTGTCTTTTCTATCTATTGCTACAGTAAGCAACATAATTAAATAGGTTCTATACTTTTCTGTACGTTCCAGTTGTTTTAAAATATTTTTGTTATGCTATTTTTCCATGTTTGCTTCCCTAAATTTAAAAAAAAATTTAACTAAAATCAAAAAAAAAAAAAAAAACCCCCGTTTAAGTTAAAACTGGTTTCTGTTTTTGATGCTATTTTTACTTCTGGAAAAAATATCGTTTGCTATTTTTAACTTTTTTAATACCAATTAGCTGTATTCTGTTCTAGCAAAATAGAAATTATGCTATTGTCACATTTTTCAAAAACGATTTCTGTACGCTCATTACGTTTCTTAAATAACTTTCAATACCCTTTCAAGTAAAAGTATCGATACCTTTGATGGTATCGTTACATCCCTAGCGTGAAAACATGCTATAGCGAAAAGTGATTGCTATTTTAAACATATTTTTAAATTTGTTCTAGCAACGAAATAATTTAAAATGTTTCAAATTGTTCTACAGAGAATGTGTGTTATAATTTTATTTACAAGTGTAGACATAAATTGAAGGGGGTAAAGCTTAATATGCATATTTGTTATAGAATTTTTTGTACATATTTTGTATTGCATTATATTCTTGAATCGTTTGTTATGCAAAATGAAGTATTTAAATCTTTATACACAGAAAATCTGTTATTTGTTTTTTTAATCTTTTCCCTTTTTTTTTTTGTTTTGTTTTCTTTCAATTGCAGCATTACATGAAAGGGAAATGAGATTTTTTCGATTTCATTTTTTTCTTTTTTTCTCTTCATTTGGTCTTGTGGTTTTAAACACTGAAGAATTTATGGCTGCCCAACATACGAATAAACGAATAACATATTGCATATATTGTACTTACAATAGCTTTTCATGTCATTTCCACAACAAAACACATGTTCTCCAATAATAATCATGGCCAGATTAAAATAAAATAAGCAAAGAAAGCAAAAGAAGAAAAGACCTTTTAAACAATTCATTTTAAGCTTCATTAAATGCAGTCAAGCTTAAAAGGAAAGCATAATCTAGCGAAAGAAAGAAAGAAGAGATTTCTTTTCATTTTTTCTTTTTTCAATGGCAGAGACCTTTACAATTTTGAACAGGACACCCACTTGACCATATGTTGAGACATAATTTTTCTTTGTTCTTCTATAATTTTTCACTTGTAGTTGTTGTATTTATTCTAGCGTATTTTTTTAGTCTCTAAAGGAAACTGTTTATTTTATGAATTTTCTGAATATGATGATTAGACAAGACAAGTGTCTTACGTCTTTACTTCTTCTTAAGATTGTCGGGAACAAAAATATATAGAAAATACTGAAGTAAAAATACGCCAAAGCTGTCTTGCAAGTGTAGGAATGTAAAAGACAAATATTACGTCTGAGAAATAATTTGTTAACATATGGTTAAAAAACCAAAATAGCATAAACAAAACACAAAAATTACACAAATAATTTTATAAACTGATTAAGATAATAAGCAAGTTTACTAATTTTAATTTAGTGGAGCTTATTTTAGGTGTAAATATCGTTGCTTGTTCTGCAACAAATATAGCCTATCTAACAAACAGTTTGTTTTCAAAATAATGTTTTTGTTCTACTTGCTGCTATTTTTAAATTGTAAAAGAAGCAGTTGTGCTACGAGTATTATCAGAATAATTTTGCCTAAATTGAATCTGTTTTACAATAATTCCGACATTCATGGGTGTGTTAATAAAGAAAAAAACACACATACACATATACATAAAATGTAGAGAAATACAAGAAATCTCTACTTGAGTCGAAAGAACGACGGCAGACCCTATTCTTAATACATACCTACATACATAACTGGCCTTTACAACCCTGTGTCAGGATTACGGCCTAGCTTCTCGCAGCACTCATGTTGTGTGTGTAAATTTTTATCCATGAGTACCGGGACCTACAGTTTAATGTCGACTCCGAACGACAGATTTGAGAAGTTTGTTCATGGCAATTAATTACTCTGGGAGGTTTTGAGAGAAATATTTTTTTAATATTTTTTTTTTTTAAGATGCCGGAGCTGGGTGTCGAATCCAGGGCTCATGTCTTAGAAAGCCAATACACTAACCACTTCATACGATGGAATAATTGGCATACTTTCTAAAACATATCGGCAAGTATCTCACGAAAAAATTTTTCAGTGTTTGTTTTCAGTTCGTTGCAGGCTTCTCCCTATAGATATGAGCCTTAACATAGCTCAACAAAATATGGTATAAAGGTGTGTCGCATGATCTAGGTTGTTGATTGATCCACCTTAAAAGTAAAATAAACTTATCACTGTGCTGTGTGGCATGTGTCATCACATCGTCGTGCGGGAGTTTAAGTGATCTATATGCCATTTTATAAATCTCGAGTTAATGATGCCACTTTAGGTTTTTGACACCAAAATTTTGAAAATCTGCAATCAGTTTTTGGCTATTTATCTCCAAAACTTAACGAGATATCCGAATTGCAAATTGCAGACTTGAAAAATTTTTGGTCGAAAACCTAAAGTGGCATCATTAACTCGATATATATAAAAAATACTAAATGGCGTATAGAGCACTTAAACTCCCGCACGACGACATATCAGCCAAATCCAGTCCTTTCATTTTAGGCAAAAAAAAAAAAAAAATTGTAATCCATCCCAATCGCAGTATCGTTTGTGTTTTTGTCGTCTTTGAAAAAGTACGGTCCAATGATGTCACAGTAAATCCAGCATTTTTCAAAATGCAGTAGCAGTTGTAATGTATATGTAATATATATGAGCTTCACCGCTGAATGCAATTTTCCAATAAAAAAGTGCATCTTCATGCAACTTGTCATGTGGCTTTAATTCTTGCAACAGCTACATTTAAAAAGGTTTTACAGTAAAATTCGTCCACAAAATTTTCAACGTAATGGAGTGGAAGAGACCCAAATGCGAAATTTAGTTACAAGAATACGAATATCCGCCTCAGAAGATAGCCCATACTCCCTACACGATGCATTTTCTCAAACAAGCATGAGTTTCAATAATAAAAATTAATAATTTTATTTAATTTTATATTGTTCGTTTGTAAGTCGATTCATTCAACATTTTAGCTATTGAAAGCAATGTTGCAAAAAAAAAATCTGCTAAAGAATCCCTCAATATAATACAGATATGGACTTACATTTCTTCTTGATATATATATATATACGTTTTATTGAAATCAACAGATCCTACTAAAAGATATTTTTTACAATTTAATTTGAACAAAAATCTTTGTATTAAAAAAAAATGTTGTGTAGAATTGACTAAAAATTGTGTTGATTTGAATATTTTTTTCTTTGAAGGTTTACTAAATACCTAAGATATTTGGTTCAGTGTAATATGTTATTTTTGGAAGCGAAAATCCGTTTGTAGTACAACAAACAGAAAAAAAAACATCGTGAAATTTTTAAATCCTTTCAATGCTCTATAATTTTATTCATTTCAATGAATTGATTAAGGTTTGATAATATTTTTAAATTAATTCGAATGCAAATCCATAATTTTCTCGCTAGTTGAAAAAAAAGAGGACTTATGTTGCTTTCAAAAATCACAGCTCATACATGGAAACTAAACGCGTATAAGGTATACGCACTAAAAAATTCAAAAAACTCCTAAACACTCCTCGTATTTAAAGAATGGTTTCTGTTAATTTTTTAGATGTATATTTTTTAACTATATTCGTGGGCATAATATAAATATTTGCTTATATTTTTTAATCCTTTATTATATCTATTATGGAACTTAGTTGACAGTTAAACTAAGCTTAAGTCATAAAGGTTTATTACTTTTAACAATAACTGAGATAAGAAGTGATTTTTACAAATTTTATTATTTAGACCATTTATGTTTGAGAGAAGAACGTCTCTGTCAAAAAAAAAAAAAACTAAAATTGTAACAAAATTTTAGTCACGTTTTTAATGTTGATTTTCTATTTATTTTTTCACTCTGGCATGGCGTTAAGTAATAAAATGTTTAAAACAATTTTGTGTTTTTTTTTTATTTCTTAAGAGCTTTTTGTTTTTTTTGCTTATTGTACATATTTGTTTTGCAATAACAAATTTTTGATAAAAGAAAAAAAAAATGAAATGATTATTGTTTTATATTTATTTGTTATTTTTTTTAACAACCTCACAAAAAATTAAAGCTCAGAAGGCTATATTTGTACTCGTAGATTAAGATTTTTCTTGCTTTTTTTTCGAAAAACATTGTCACGTTCTTAACAAATAAAAAACTTTAACAAAAAAAACATACAATTTTATTCAACAAATTTTATATACAGACATATATATGTATGTCACTTATTTTTTTTATTTATACGTCTGTCTGTCTGTCTGTCTGTCTATCAGTTTGTCTTTTAGCATAGTAATGAACCAAGTGTGACATCACTTGTAAATTACAAAACAAATGCGAACTGTTAACTGTCATACCGACTAGCTGACTGGCTGACTAAGGGCATATGTTTGAAGAAAAATTACATTTTAAATAATATTTTAAATAAAAATTGTTACAAAGTTTTTTTTTTGTACATCACTTTTTTTGTTGGATTTTATTCTCTAACAAGCAGTTTTATTCCGTTTTTTTTTCTCTCTTGTTGCTCTTGATGTTGACATTTCAAAACTTTTCAATTTAAGTGCCACATGTAACACAGATTTTACTATTTCTGTTGTATGCAGCATTGAAATAGCATTTCAAATTAAATATTTTACCCATTGGCTTTGTTTGCCCATCTGCTTAAAACATATATATATATATATATATTTTTTTTTTAATGCCAGTGATAAACTTTTCTTTATTTGCATTTTGCATATGTTTCAGCACACATAAGTGACAACTAATGATATTTGTTTTATTATTTAGTGAGTGTTTTAGTTACATGTCAAGGTAATATTTGTTAAATATATAAAAATAAAACAAACAAACATCACAGTGATATTTTAATTTCTCTTCCTTTTTTGCAAATTAAAAATAAAACAAACACTACAAACAATTCAAATTAAACTCAATAACCCAAATTGAAGTTGTGACACTTTTATATCACAAGTTTTTCTTAAAAGAAAATATAAGTTCTAGAAAATAAAGACAAAAAGAAAAATATATGTAGAATATAGCAGGAAACCCAAGCAAAGCTACCACATACTAAAGAATTTTTAAATAAAAAGCAATATTTTATCACAGTGATAACAAGTCACTTAAATGTTAAAGAAATAATAGACTTATTTTTTAGAATATAAAAAAATATCACAGATTGTTGTGACATTAAACAAAGAGGAATGCAAAATTCTTGCTAATTCTATCCATTTCATTCGACCGCTGGCTCGCTTCCTTACTTATTATTATTAAAGAGGTGTATATGTAAGTACTACGACCTTACGATCTATTGTACAGCTCTCTGCTAAGATCAAAACTCAGTTTTATTATATTTATCCTCCTAGCCACCCTGATTAAATTATTTTTCGTTATTTATTAGAGAATGTAGGATGGTGCCAACAATAATATTTTCTTACCTACTTCTCGATAAGCCAAAATATGACACTTCTACCAGACTTACCTAAATTAGAGCGTAAAGCGCAACATAATTTTGAGCTTATCATTAACATTGTAATGAGTAACTTAAATAAAAGACTCAACGTTGTGTCAAGAGCAGTAATGTTTACTTACCCTGTTTGATAAAAACCCCAAAATAACCATAATAAAGAGAAATAAAATCAAAAAAAAATTGGCCTGAAAGTAGTATGGCGTATGCTGTTTAAAGGTTTTTCTAGAACTAAACTTTATTCATCAAACAAAACTAAAATTTTCTTATAATTCAGATTTGTACTTTTAGGTATTGTAAAAATAAGCGTTAATTCAAAAAGAGTATTAAAATAAAGTTGTATTAAAAAGTATGTGGACTGGTGATGCCACATCACTCCCCTTCCCAAGGAACACGGAAGCGAACTCTTCTTCCAGAGGCTGTTGTGTAGGCTGCAGGTGCTTCACTGGTTGTGGTTGGTTCTTCATACTGTATAGATGTGTCCGCTTGTGGTTGCTCTATACAATTAAATGCGGCTTTCAAACGGTCAATGCTTACATTAACTTGTTTGCCATTCATATTAATTTTATAAAATTTATCAAAGCGTTTTATTACTGCAAAGGGCCCTTCATAAGGTGGTTGGAGAGGTCGACGAACTGCATCCGTACGAACGAAAACAGCTGGTGATGTGGCCAAGTTATTCTCAACGAAAGGTGTTCTCTTCGCATGGTTGGATGTTTGTTGTGGTATTATATTGTTCATTCTTGAACGTAAATCGTTGACAAAGTCGCTTTCGGAAAAATGTTTTTTAGACTTGTTATCCTCTATAAACTCACCAGGAATTCGAAGTGTGCTCCCGTAGACCAATTCGGCTGGACAAGCTTTAATGTCCTCTTTGTAGCATATTCGCAAACCGAGTAATATGAGTGGCAACACTTCCGCCCATTTTTCAGTTTGATAGCACTTAATTGCGGCTTTAATAACACGGTGGTATCGCTCGATTAAACCATTAGACGCTGGGTGATATGCGGTTGTTCTAAGATGCGTAATCCCCAAAAGGCGGTTAAGATCCCGGAAGAGGTTCGACTCGAACTGTCTTCCCTGATCAGTTGTAATTCTTAGCGGAACGCCAAATCGTGATATCCACTGTTGATAAAATGTAAATGCTATTGTTTCGGTGGTCATGTCTTCCAAAGGGTATGCTTCAATCCAACGGGTGAAACGGTCAACGCATGTGAGACAGTATCGGTTCCCCAGAGATGGCGGCAGGGGGCCCACAATATCAATATTGACATGTTCAAACCTTGCTCCGGGAAGAGCGTAATTGGAATTCGGTGCACAGTTATAACGATGGATTTTGCCTCGTTGACATGGGATACATTCCCTAGACCATTTTCTGCAATCTTTTTTTAATCCTGGCCAAATGAAACGTTCTGAAATTAGCTTTGTTGTTCTGGCTGCGCCAGGGTGATTAATATTGTGCATTGCATTAAAGGCTATTTTACGAAAAGCTGGTGTTAAAAATGGACGTGCCTTACCGGTTGAAACATCACAAAATAATTCCAGTTGTGTACCAGGAATTTCGATTTTTTTTATTTTCAATATCGAGTCGTTTTCAAAAAACTTTTTAAGCTCCTGGTCGTCTTTTTGACTTCTGGAAAGTTCAGGGTAGTTCATATCCGAAGATGCGTGCAATGCGTTTATTCTTGAGAGGGCATCGGCTATAATGTTTTCCTTCCCAGGTATATAATATATGTTTGTCGTGAATTGACCCAAAAAATTGAGATAACGAGCTTGTCGTGGTGTTGCCTTTTCTAATTTTTGTTGGAACGCATATTGTAAGGGCTTATGGTCGGTGTAAATGCACACATTTCTACCTTCAACCATATGACGGAAATATTTAACGGCTTTATATGCCCCTAGCAGTTCCCTATCATAGGTACTGTATTTTTGTTGTGCTGGATTTAGCCGTTCTGAATAAAAACCTAGGGGTTGCCATATGTTGTTGTCGAGTTGTTGTAAAATGGCCCCTATGGCTGTGCCCGATGCATCAACTGTTAAGGCTAATGGTACATTGGATTTTGGGAACACTAATAATGTGGCTTCACAAAGGGAAGTTTTACAATTTTCGAATGCTTGTCTTGTTTCATCATTCCAATCAATTATAGACTGATCGTTTTTTTTATTGCCTTTTATATATTTGCATAAAAGCGCTTGATGTTCGGCTGCTTTAGGTAAAAAGCGACGGAAAAAATTCATCATGCCGAGAAATCTTCGTAGTTGACAAACACGCTCGGGTAGTTGGTATTCGGCCAAAGCTGTGATACGATCGGGTGGAGGCCGGACTCCGTCTTTGCTTACCACAAATCCCAAAAATTGTACCTCTTGTTGCCCGAAAAAACATTTTGATGGGTTTATAACAACGCCATTTTCACGCAGTTTTTTAAAAACTTTACGAAGGTGTTCACGATGTTCAACTGTGTTTTTTGAAGCGACCAAAATGTCATCTAAATAGGGCCAAGCAAAATCGAATTCACGTAGAATATGGTCCATAAACCGTTGAAATGTTTGCCCTGCGTTGCGTAGGCCGAAACACATATGGGTAAATTCAAATAACCCAAAAGGGGTCGTGATGGCTGTTTTGGGTACGTCCTGGGGCTCTACGGGTATCTGGTGATATGCTCTGCGCAGGTCAATCGTTGAAAAAATTTCGCAGCCATGTAAAAAATGTGTAAAATCTTGTATGTGGGGAATGGGGTAACGATCGGGCTCCGTTATACTGTTGAGCCGCCGGAAATCACCACACGGTCTCCATTCTCCATTCTTTTTTTGAACCATGTGTAAAGGTGAGGCCCATGGACTTCGCGACGGCCGGCATATACCCAGATCCATAAGTGTTTGTATTTCGGTTTTGGCTACTTTCAACTTTTCGGGGCATAGACGTCTTGGCTTAGCGAAGACAGGTTGACCTTTTGTTACAATATGGTGTGTTATATTATGACTGACTTGTTTTTTAGTCGAATTTGCTTGAGTGATGTCTTTAAACTCATTTAAAATATCCTTAAAAGAATTGTTCTGATTTATAAATGAAAGACTTTCATACAACTTACCGTTGCTGCTTAAAGAACAAATTTTACGAATGTTGGTTAAATTATCTACGAGTTTGCGTTGACGTATGTTGACCATCAAGTTGTAAAACGACAAAAAATCTGCGCCGATAATTGGCTGTGTGACGTCGGCTATTATGAATTTCCATTTGAAATCACGATGAAGACCTAAATTCAGTGTAATTGTTTTCTCCCCAAACATTTTTATTGGTGAATGGTTGGCAGCATATAGATACGAATTGGTCTGCGGATGTTTTCGTTGTATGGGTGAAGGAGGTATGACGCTAACCTCGGCGCCGGTGTCAATCAGAAATTTTAATTGGGAATTTTTATCGGTTATAATAAGACGGCAATTTTTTGCAACTTGTCTGTCTGTAGCCGTCACGTCGGACAGACTATTTAGTTTTTTGTGTTACGACAGGGTTGACGGCACTTTCTTGCTTTGTCGCCGTATTTACGATGATACCAGCATACTTCACTAGAATCAGTGCCGCGGGAACGGGATCTGCTTCGTGGACGTTGAGTAAATTTAGTTTTCAACTCAGCCACTTCTTTTGCTAGTAAGCTTATCTGTCGTTCCAGTGCTGATTGTGCTGAAGTTACGTTTTGTGGTACAGACACTGCACTGACGTGTGGTGAGTCGCTTACCTCAAATATTTTGTCAGCGAGTGTAGCTAATTTGTCAAGCGGATCGCTACTTATTGAAATTATTGTGCGCACATTTGGTGGCAATCGGCTCATCCAGACAGATTTAAGCATATTGTCGTTCATTTCGTTGCCGGCCAAGTCTCGCATCTCCCGGAGTAATTGTGTTGGACGCATGTCTCCAAGTTCCAAATCCTGCAAGAGTTTTTTTATACGCTTTTGCTCTGAGACAGCATAATGTTCCAATAACCTAGCCTTTAGTGTGTCGTACATATTATCCATAGGTGGATTTAACACAATGTCGCTGATTTGTGACAAGACACTGCTTTCGATGGCTGCTACAACAGTATGGTATTTCGTTTTGTCATTGGTTATACCAGCGGCAGCGAACTGCGACTCTATTTGTGCTATCCATAGAGCAGGTTTGGCATGCCAGAATGGAGGAATCCGTACTGACACTCTTGCAATTTGGGCAGTTTCATTATTGTCGTTGTTTGTAGCGTGTTGATGCCTGTTGTTGTCAGCGGTGGCTACTGAGGCAGAAGCTTCAATTTCATTGTTACCAGGCATATTCATTTATAATAACTTCTTTCTATTATAAATTAGAATAATTTTTATAATTGTGATCGTTTATTTATTTGTTTTGCGTTCTAAAAAGCGTTTCGTGATCACGTCGGGGTCACCATTTATGGCGTATGCTGTTTAAAGGTTTTTCTAGAACTAAACTTTATTCATCAAACAAAACTAAAATTTTCTTATAATTCAGATTTGTACTTTTAGGTATTGTAAAAATAAGCGTTAATTCAAAAAGAGTATTAAAATAAAGTTGTATTAAAAAGTATGTGGACTGGTGATGCCACAGTAGCTTAAATGTCATTACTTCACAAAATGACAGATAAAAATGTAAAAGAAAAAGACAACAACAGTTGTTTTGCAACTAACTTCACTCCTTTACACGCTGTCAAAATTGGTTTTTCCAATTATAAAGCGTTAGCGCGGCGCTATATGGGTTGGTCTCAAACATTTTGTATGGGCATGATAATTTAGTCGCCGTGGTCTAGTGGTTAATGTGTTGGCTTACTAAGACTATAGCGCCGGGTTCAAATCTCAGCTCTGACATCTTGAAAAAAAGAAATATGAAAAAAATATTTCTTTAGGCGACTACCTCTCAGCAGTTTTTTGGCAAAAGCTCTGAGAAAAGCTGATTGACATGAAAAAGCTTCTCAAAATCTGTCGTTCGGAGTCGACTTTAAAATGTAGGTCCCGGTACTCATGGATAAAAATTAACACACACAACATGAGTGCTGCGAGAAGCTAGGCCGTAATCCTGATACAGGGTTGTAATGGATAATTATGTATGTACGTATGTATGTATGGGCATGATAATTTTTAACAGATAGTTTGTGCTTCAAGTATTAATTTAGGTTGAGCTGCTACAATACATTTAATACATGACTGCATAAAGATTTAAGTCTTAAGTTAAGTTTTTTTTAAAGAATATCAAATTGAAAATGCCACGTGCGCTTTATTTAGTACAAACGGTATTTAGAATATAAAATATTAACTGGTGTTTTGCTTAAAAGCAAAAATTGTCCAAAAATGTTATTTCTAATAGGAAATGTTTGTAATTAAGCTAAACAAGTGATATGAAAGTGCTTTGACTACTCTGTTTCGTTATCACAGAACTTGAACTTGCTAAATTTTTCTAAATTTGTGTCATGTCTTATGACACCCTGCAACATTACTATTGGCAGTATAAACACTATGAGACATACTAACGCCTCAAGAGAATTTAATTGTTGACTGTAGTTGATTTGCTGCAAGAATCAATTCATCAGCCGATTCTATAGAGTCGGTTACCGGATTCAAATTCATTAGTTTCATTTTCTCTGAAGGAGTTCCAGTTTATCTTCTTACAGACTATTGGTCTATCATTGGTTTTAGCAACACTAACCAAATCAAATTTAATATGACACATGCATGTAAATGCCCTGTAATACTGAACATGGGTAACCCAATACCAAACGTAATATCCAGAAACTGCAACTGCACGAATTTAATTATTGTAGGTCTCTGTGTGTTAATTAAGATATAAAAAATTCAGAAATTATTAAAGCTATATTTACACTACCTAAGTTTCTCGTCTGATTATAACAGATTATAACAGTTACAACTCAGACGGCAATAATTTTGAAAATAGAAAATGTTCTCTTTTATAATGAGCTCAGGCAAAAACAATAAAAATTAAATTAGATTTGTAGTTAAACTATCTGAGTCTATCTGAGTGCGCTTCTGATATAAAACTCAAATGAGAAACTTAGGTAGTGTAAATATAGCTTAAGAAATGGAAAATCATTGGGAGGAGGCCAAAATGAATAATGAAGTCAGTATTCTCGATTAGCTACCAATATTCTGTTAGAAATGGCTTTTTTATTAAACACGTTGAATATGATATGAGTGAAAAGCTTAAAGCAATGTCATAGAAACCAAGTCATATCTTAAAATTTACATCCTCTAACCAGCTAATTATACGTACAAACCCTCATAAGCATAAGAAATTATATTTTTTTATCTTATTAGGCCATTTTCATAAAACTTAATAAAGTTGTTTATAAAAGAGAAAAAAATTTTTAATAATTTTTTTTGTTTTTTGTTTTTCTCATTTAAAAACAAAATCCATTTCATTGATGCTTTTTAGAGATAGAAAATCTAACCAAACATTTACTGCCCCATAAATTTAAGACTTCATTTATAAATACGAGTATAGCTCTAAAGTTTTTCATTTTTTTGTCTTTGTTGTTGTCAATGATAATGATGATGATGATGGTGCTAATTAATATTGAAACGCCTTCGTTTTTAATTTTGTGTTTTGAAAAAAAAAGAAAGAAAAGAACCAACACTTGCATCTGTTACAATTTCTTAATATCTTTTATAAAATTAGCATTAAAAGAAACGGGAGTCTGAGTCTGTGTTAGACTGTGCCTGTCTGTCTATCTGTCTGTTTGACACATTATAGATGGTTTTACTTGATGTTTGATTGTCAATGCCTATAGAGAATTAAGGGAACGTATAATGTAGATGAATACGAAAAAAAAAAAAACAAACAAGAAACAAAATCTTGCCATGAGACATTAAAAGACAAAAGACACATGCTGCACAAACAAAAATTGAAAAAAAAAGAAAAACAAAAATTAAAAATAATAAGAGTAGCATATAAACATAAGCAAAGAGCAAGCAACATGGTGTGGCAACAAAACTAAAAACAAAGAGTGAAAAAGCGAAAAAAAAGACACACACACATTAATGAGAAACGAAAATATCTAAAGAAAGGACAGACAGACAGACGTAAACACTGACTGCTTTTTAAAGGCAAATCAGCCAACAAAACATAAACAGCCGGCATATGTATGAGTTTTGGAAAATTACCGCCACCACCACAACTACCACTACCCACACACATAAGTATGTATGTATGAACTTTATTTCATTATTTTTTCTTTTAATTTTAGTCTAAAATATGAACTCCCTAATTTTAGTATTCATTGAAAATTGAGTTTAAAAACCGATGCCTTAAATATATTAAAACATAAAGAGCAGACATTTAAAATAAATAGAAACGGGTATACAAGGGTAGGGTAGGGTAGGATAGCATACACAGACTGTAATTTTGTCATTAGAAGTTGGTAATTTAACGCATAACACCAACAACATCAACAGCAACGATACTTGTGCTTAATGTGCGTCAAGTATAGCGTAGTTTGAGAACACATGTTGTCATTGCTGTCTTCTCTGCGCCAGCTATTTATGGCTGGTTTATGGTTACACTTCCTACAGATTTTATTCGTTTAGAGTCACTCATTTATTTCGATTTTCCTTTTTAAAGATTTTCTAAACCATGAACTGATAAAAAAGAATACAAAAATTAAAACAGTTTAGAAGACATTCGTTAGTTGGTTAAATTGATAGAAAATTACTGATTAGTAAAGTATCTTAACACTTAAACAGTAACTATTAGGGGTAGTTAACACTTAAAATTAAGTAAGAAGGAGAAACAAAATAAATTTGAACATAAAAAGTGTGTTTTCAAGTAAAAAGAAACTTGAAATAATGCAACTCTGGGCCTGCATCACTCCGCTGAATATAATTATTATGCGTTGCCACTGGTAATCTCATGTTGCTGATCATTCTTTTTGCTTTTTTTCCAATTTCATTCATTTATTTATGCACAAACAATTTTTTTATTAGTGTTTTGTGTTTATTTGCGTATAATATGCTTTAGTGCTGCATTTACGAAAAGTTGACAGCTGCAGTGCGATCAATGTTATGTTTGCTCTATTGAACATGTTGTCTTTTAAAATTTGTGCAAATATTTAAGTCATCGTTTTGAAACTTTGTAGTCGCCGTTATAGTGTGTTGGCTTACGACGACGTTAGCTCCGGGTTTAAATCTCAGCTCTGATATCTTGAAAAAAAAAATATACAAAAAATATTACTTTCGGCGACTATCTCTTAGCAGGCTTCTGGAAAAAGCTCTGAGAGTAACTGATTGCCATGAAAATGCTTCTCAAGTCTGTCGTTCGGGGTCGACTTTAAACTGTAGGTCCCAGTACTCATGGATTAAATTTGACAAACACAACATGAGTGCTGCGAGAAGCTAGGCCGTAACTCAGGCACAAGGTTGTAATGGCCAATTATCTATGTATGTATGCAAGTTTTATAATTAGTGTTTTGTGTTTATTTGCGCATAATATGCTTTAGGGCTACATTTACGACAAGAAGTTTACAGCTGCAGTGACATTTGCACGATTGAATATGTTGTTGTTTAAAATTTATGCAAATATTTAACAGACCGTTTTTTAAATTTTTGGTATCCAAAAAAATAAAAAATAACCTTAATTGCTGTACAACATACTAAAGTGGTCATCAATCCACTATTTGAAAGCAGCTCTGATGCTTAAAAGTATAAAAAGCTATAGCTGAAACTATTAACAGATTTTCTTATGGGCCATTGTTGCTTAGAAGCGCAGTTGTATGCTTAGAGACTGTTTGACATTCATTAGACGCAAAGGATTATATCATTAACTGAAATGCCAAAAGGGGTAACCAACGAATTTAATGATCTGATTGATTACATATTATAAAATACATGTCTTCTGCGATCAAAATTATCACCTTATAATAAAAATATGGATTGATTTGCATCGTTTGTTAAAAAGATACGTCTATTTTTTTTTTATTTAAGACCAATACTCAGGGAAAAAACCCCTACTCATGCAGTGGATTGTATTGGAATACATACATAGATAGATTTTTATTTAATTTTGTTATTATGTGCCTTTTTTGTTGATGAGAGAAGTTGCAGCCAATTTGATCACTCAAAGACCAGTGTTATACCTTCACTCATGAGTGATCACCAGCAATTGCCCTATCTGTCAGTGGATGTTGAATGTGAGTGGCGAGCGTCTTCAGTAGTTTCACTGTTATCTTCCAAGAAGGTGGCGGCGCTGCACTCCTGATCATTCCTTATTGGTGGAATAGACTGGAAATTATAGGAGGCAGTTTCTTGAAAATGAACTTCTTGGAGGGGAGGAGGGAGGAACCTCGTATTTTTACGTTATAGTTTTTAGAAAAACCGCAAATTTTATTTTATAATTTTTGTCCTTCGCTGGGAATGAACCTCGGTTGTTTGAGTTTCTGTGCGAGAGCTCTAATCACTATATCACGAGCCCCCACTACTAAGGTTCCTAAAATGCCTGCGTTAATTAAGAAGACGGTATACATTAGACACAAAGAGACACAAAATATCTCATAGATCGCAGTACTATTATGTCTTAACGTCATAAATCTATAAGTATTTAGAAATATTTACCCAATTCACAAAATGTTATAGTTGTCGTAGATCGTTAGAAACTATGACAAACTACAACTATTGTACATAATGTTGTTGGTAATTTCCATGTCAAAAACTACTACAACATGTACGACAATTTTTCCTATGTTTCCGAAATGTCGTATCAATACACCAGAGTTGGAAAACTTTTTACTTATTTATTTTTTTTTATTTTTCATGTCATAGTTTCTACCGATCTACGACAACTATAACATTTTGTGAATTGGGTAATTGTTTACATATAATATAACAGCTTTACGACAATATGATGTAAAAGTACAACTTGTGAATATCCCAAATGCTTATATTTAGAATTATTTACTGCATTATGCTATTAATGCAAAGATAGGCTTCTATCTTCTACTAAGTCTAAAACGCACTGAATATTTAAATATGAAATAAAAAACATAAATAAAATGAAAAAGATAAACTTGAAGAACGTCGGCATAGGTTTTAGCTACAAGACTGTTATTTACCATATGCTAACCTTTAGTTTTGTTCGAAATTTGCGGATGTTTTAAATAGTTTTTCTATTTGAATTGAATTTCTTGAATTTTAACACCTTTTTTCGTTTGTTTTTGTTTTATTTTTTTTTTTTTTTTAATTTTAGAGATTTTTTTTATGAAAAGTAATATTTTTAAATAATATTAAGAGACTATACAGTTTGGCATCCCAGATTTCAGATCTAATTTCTATTATATTGCCAGATCATAAACGATTTGTTAAACATTAACTCTATGTCTAGTAGCTGCTAAGCCAAATTAGTACTCCAGTTGGCGTACAACGAGCTGCTATGGTTAAGCTTTCCATAAGGCTGTAAGATTTATAGATATCATTAGATGTTAGAGATTAAAAATTAATACCACAACTACAGAAGAGCAGGATTTTAATAATTCTATAAACCTTTAGATTAAATAAACATAAAAAAAAGTTTTTATTAGGTCTTTAAAAACGATTATCTTTTAATGCTAAAAATTTAAGGAGAAAATGGTCCAATATTTTTTCTTTTCTGATTACTGAGGAATTGTTACGCACAAGAAGGCAAGCATTCATCGTAAATAAAACCACAACATAAAAGATCAGTTGTACTAAGTGAATGGAGGCGTTATTTTAAAGGAATTAAAAAATATTTATAAAAAAGAAAAAACGTTCACTAAATAAAAATGTTTCCAATAAAACAATTAAAATACAAAAAAAAAAGAAATGTAAATAAACACCAACATAAATCAATCAATCATCGATAAAACACCAAAGAAATAAAAAAAAAACGAAACGCTAATAAAACAGGGAAAAATAATAAAAAAAAAATCACAACCCACAGAGTCAACAAGATTGGCTTCTTTCATTTTTATTTATTTTTTTAACCATTCTTTTTTTCTTATACTCTTGTTTTAATCTTATAAAAGCGAAAAAAAAAGAAAAAGAAAAAATAATCCAGAAATTTTCAGTATCATTATGATGCCTTTAAATCGGTTTAAATTTTAAGTTTTTTGCTCTCTGTTAAGCTGTTTAAAAAGCTTTACAATGGTTTTTATGGGCGATAATTTAATTTGCGAATGCCATCAGACACAATCTTTAGGCAACACTTCTTCTTTAAAACATCATATAAGCTGATAATGAAAGAAATAAACTGTCCGTTCGTGTCTGTGTGTCTATCTGACAGATGGTCAGTCGTTATTCACTACTCACTCTCATATAAATTTATTGAAATTATTTTATTTTTTTTTAAACATTGCGGCGGTACCTTCACACGTTTATTCACTCACAAGATAATAAACATTTTGATGATTTTGCCGACAATATTTTTAATTTTTTTTTTATTATTGTTTTATTATTTTATTTATTTATATGATTCTCATTAATAAATTGTATATGAATTTTTTGTTGCTGTTGTTTCGTAAACACTATTTAATAAATTAAGCAAATTCTTTATAAAAAAAATAATTTATATTTGCAACCACCTCTCTTGAAAATTATAGAATACTTTTTAAAAACTATTTTATTATTTTAATGCTATAAACAGAATCAGAAATCAATTTATTTTTCAATAGCGAATTCTAAATAAAAAATAATTAAAAAATTGTGATCAGTAAAAACATTACATTACTAGGAAAAAGAGCAACTTTTCGTGGCATAATTTTATATAAGTTGGGACAAAGGGCGCATGTTAAAATTAAGAGCCGTTTGCGCAAGCAAGAGCATTAGTCGCACACTCATTAGCTACATATATCATACATATATCGTTGTGCAGAAGTTTATGTGCTCTATCCGCCATTTCATATTTTTTATATAGCTCGAGGTAATGATGCCACTTTAGGTATTCGACAGCAAATATTTCAAGTCTGCAATCCATTTTTGAATAACTCGTCCAGTTTCGGAGATAAATAGCCGAAAACGGATTACAAATTTTAAAAATTTTAGTATCAAAAACCTAAAGTGGAATATATAAAATGGCGGATAGAGCACATAAACTCCCGAACGACAAAAATGACTTCAAATGCCCGTTTGACATGGTACCCACATAAGTATAGGCATATATTCCCACAGAGGATGCTTGTAGATCTTTGGTAATTCTACACAGAAGTAGTTTGTACTTCCTGCACTGGTTGGTCTTGCTCCACAATCAGGAACAAGTTGTGAGTATTTTACTTGGATTACGTCGAGATCTGGTAAGGAATTCTTGATGTGTTACCAAAATTGGGTAGATAGCTAACCCCTCAGCAAGCATTAATCAGTTGAGTATAAGTCGATATTATGTTGCTCAAGTTGGGCTAATGAGCGAACATTGGAATTTAGAAAATAACCTACTCAAGGCTGTACATATAAACAATTCTAGTTTCAAGATTCAATGTCTGAATACACATCGCAGCCCTCTAAATTGCCACAGGGGGTGATTATATGATATGTACCTCCGTGGTATATTGAATTTACCTGGTACTGGTTGGTCTGGAACCACAATCAGGAAGACGTTGTGGGTAATTACCTTCGATTACGTCGATATCTGACCAGAGAATAGTTAATCTGGTACCACGAACAATAGGATCGCTCTTGGTTCCCTGTCTTGTGGGTTCGGGCAGCCTTTTGGGGAGCACATGTAGTGACTGTTAGTTTCAAAATTGGATAATATGCTAACGCCTTTGCAAGCATATTAGTCAGTTGAGTAGAAGTCGATATAATGTTGCTCAAGTTGGGCTAATGAGCGTACTTTGAAATTTAGAAAATAGCTAACTCAAGGCTGTTCTCGCACACATTAACAATCCAAATTTAAAGATTTAATGTCGCAATACACCTCGCAGTCCGTTCGAATATTTTAACATAACTAGTAAAATTTTTAAAGCATTTTAAGCCAAAGGTGTGAGTGTGGGAGTACCATTATCATTGCCATAAACTTTATTCAGCCTAAGGTTTAAGTTAAACTTTGCAATATACTTCAACAAAATTAAATCAAATACTTATGTATAAAATTTTCCAATACACATGAAAATATTCTTTGTATACTCGTTTGGGAGAGAATATTTAACAATTGAAATATAGTATATGTACATACATATACTCACTTATACATACGTTGCTCCACAGATACGATATGCTGTCACATATGTATGCATGTTTGTGAGTAAAAGTTTATTCCTGCTGGTAGTTGTTGTCGGTGGGAATAGACTTTTGCTGAGTTGGCGTTTAAATTGTTTGGGATCTAAACGGAGTGTCATTATGGCTAGTAATTGCTGTACTCATATCATATACGTAAGTATGTAAGTTTGTTGGTGTTATTAAATCATGTAACAGTTTGAGCGACATCAGCAACTGTTGTGTCACACAAAATATAATATATCAGAGCATTTTTAACGTCATAATGCATAAATATTAGGGGAGTTTATTTCATATTAATAAAAAGGGCAACTAAATTATAAGTACGAGGTTTATTAAAAACATACATTATCGTACAAATGTTCAATGTTTTCATTAAAAAATCAAAAAGATTACAATAAAAACGTTAATTTAATAACTTCACACACCTTACCTTGTTTATAGACAGTTCTCTTAAGCACGATTTGGAATTAACACAGTTGAGTATACTTGAGTCTCTCGCAAGGTGTCAAAGCTGCGGTTTGTGGATACGCTAAGCGGTTATTTTAAAATTTCGTTTTCTTTTTCAGGGACATTTCTTTGTCACTTTTGGCATTTAGAGAAAAGATTGTTAAATCATATTTGGCTTAGATTCTGAGAAAAAGATCATCCCATAAAGCAACTGCCAGTACGACAGCTGTTGGTCATTTTCCAGACGTAGTTTCTTCGCCATGGTATAGTGGTAAGTGTGTTGGCTTACTAAAGGCCCAACCATAATGTGCTTAGGCTAGCTTAAACAACTATGCGAATGCATGCAATTAAATGTGTATAACCATAATGTACATAACAAACGTTTCGTTGAGTTTCGTTCAATTTCATTTGTTTACGTTTGGAGCGAAGTCGATCGCACCAAACGTACGCAAACAGCTATTTTTGTGTTTGTGTAAACAATAATAAACAAAAGACGGCAGTGTGTAATGGAAACCGAGGATAACTTTATTGAAAATATAAAAAAAAACGATTTCTCTGTGACAAATGTGTATCTTATTCATTTTCAACCATTTAAATATTTTTCTTTTCTGTTCATTTTGTAGCACATTAATAACAAAATGTTTAGATTTGGAATGAACGCACGGTTGCATTTTTTAGTACTATTTTTTATTTATGATTTATTTTTTTTAATTAACAAAAGTAAATATAACTGACGTGTTTTCGGTAAAATATTTAACCGTTGTAGATATTTAATAATATTTTGTGATAAAAATCTGTATATTTATGAAATATAGAGACAAATCAAGTTTTACATAAGTACTAATGTTTGCAACTGAGAACAGCTTGCACTTAATTTCAAAAAGTACATTATAGCCACTGGAAAGATTCGTTAGATTTTTGACAGACGTTTCGTTGATTTTTGACATTAGCATACGTCTACGAAAGTACATTATGGTTGGGCCTTAAGACGATAGCGCTGTTTAAAAATAAAATTAAATTTACTTTAACTTAAACGGATAGATAGAAGAAACTTTGGATCAATAGATATTGATTTATTAATCATTGATTGGAACCATTTCGATCGGAATCAATACCAAATAATTCTATTTTTGGTGAATCATCACTGCTGCAACCTGCAGCAGTTAAAGGATGAAAGTATTTCAAAAACCTGAATAAAAATTTGCGATTATTTTTTTCTGTTTTCGGATAACATTTTTTTTTTCATATATTTTAGAATATTTTACTGTGAACACCCCTAATAATTTAAAAGAAATATTTACTTATGCTTGTGTACACATACTAAATATTATAATTTTAAATATGTATTCCTTTCTTAAAGATGATTTTGCAACATTTCTTAAGACTTGAAGATGAAGTTACTTTTAAGAAATATACAAAGAAGAAAGGGTTGAAATCCAACTGAATAATGAAAACACAATAAATGGAAATAAAAGAATTATGGCATATGTTGTGCGTATGTGTCCTTAAAGCAAAAAAGGAAAAAAAAAGAGAGAAAAAGAATAACACCAACAATTTAATTATTTTCTTAAATATTTTACTACAAAAGAGTTCTACATTTTTAAGATCTGGTTTAAACGTTTTACAAGAAAAACGATACTTTTGTTTTCTGCTGTTTAACAGTTTAGCATCTCTACTCCTATTTATTTATAAATAATGGGCTCCAGTTGTGATTTTCACATGTTTTGTTAACAAAAAAAAAATAACGAAAAAATAGTGTGCGGAGTAGTAGTACCGCACGCTGTGTTCGTAATTATTATTTCTCAGAAAAATAATTAAAATGTTATTAATTTCAGAGATTATTATATGTACCAAATAAGAAACAATAAAAAAAGAGTAAAAATACGAATTTATAAAAACAAAATTCTATATCATAAATGACTTGAGAGAATATGTTATTTTGGTTTTTAGTAATTTGTTGACAAAATATTTATTATCCTTAAGCTGTTATTCTGTGTTAAAACATAAAAGGCAATTAAAATTTTATTGATTTATTTCACCCCATATGTAAACAATTTGCTTGTTGACATAACCATGTTGCTTAAGCCGGTCTTTATATGAAGGATAAAAGTTCAAATCCGAATTCACAATACGCTATACTTAGCCGTAAGAAAGTCTCAATTGTTGAGAAAGCCGTGGAATCCACAAATTCGAATTATATGTCACTCATTCACTAACAGAAGCAATATTTACGACAATGCGGGCATTATGATGATACACAGCAACTTAATATTTCTAACGCTACCAATGCCTTCAAATTTTTTTATAATATTGAAAAATTCTTAGCCAGTAGGTCGATTATAATCGAACCCCTACTCATGTTGTGAATATTAATGGAATTTTGAAGATAGATATATATATTGTTTTAATATAGATATATAGTACGCGCCTTTTTTTGTTTATGAGACAAGTTGCTATCAATTTGTTCACTCAAAAGCCAGTGTTCACCCTTGAATGATCATCAGCATTTGCCCCATTTGTCGGTAGATGTTGAATGTGCATGGTGAGCGTCTTCACTAAGTAGGTTAGCAGTTTTCTTCCCAGAAGGTGGCGCTGTACTCCTGATTATTTTTGTGGAATAAACTGAAAATGTCAGGGAGCGGTTTCTTAAAGATGAACGTCTTGCAAGTCGAGAAGTAGTCACGTTTATATCCCCACTTTTGTAGCGAAAGTTTTAAATACTTTTACTTATTATTCGGTTGTTAAACAAAGCAAATACGTAAATGGCACACTTTTCTTTAAAAATAATTCATATAACGGATTTTTAACAGTTGGCAGCCTAGACAGACCGGCGGTTTTGAAACCACTACATGAATAATCCCATATATTTGTACACTCATTTTCTTTTAATAAAATTAGTTTTTAGAACATTTAGTAAATTATTAAATTTAAAATAATTTCTTCTTCTATTTACAGGCTTTATCGCTTAATTTTACAACCAGACATCTTTCAATTTGATGGAATATTTTTTAAATTAACAGGTAAATCATATTGAATTAAAATATCGTACGATAAACGTTATATCTTACCCCTAAACCCTGAAAATTTTTGTGAGTTATGATTAGTTTTAGAGCGCTGTTTCGAAATTACGCGTTTAAAGAAAACTCATAAAATCTAAAAGAGAGTCTGATGAAATGGCTTTTCAACATTCTTTCGTTTTTTTTTAATGTTTAAATGTGTTTCTAATGAATTTATGATTGTTTACAACCTTTGATATTGCAGGATACAAAAACTCTTGAATAAACTGCCCTCAATTTAGAATTATAAAGCCTATAAAAGAATAGTATTTCAAAACGTCATTAAAAGCAGTTGGACTACTACTCTTTATTTTATTATAAAAATAAAAAAAAAGATTAAAAAAACTGTCATATAAAAGTAATATAAATTACAGTGTAAATATTTATTAAATAAAAAAAATAATAATAATGATGGATTATAGCAACGCCCTCATGCGATAAAAATAAACCAATTTTTCCTTCGTTTCATTAACTTAACATTGCGGTACAAAAAAAAATAGTAATCAAAGTTAAGCAAAAAGATATTAAAACTTTTTATAATTTAAACAAATAAATCATTAAAAAAATAATAATTTTATTTAAATAAAAAGAAATATTAAACAACTATTTGTTAATTTATCTATAAATGTATCTGTTGTTTAAATATCATATCGAGTTAATGGGTTCGTTTTTTTTTTCAAAGATAG
Organism: Metopia argyrocephala; assembly: GCA_963576795.1. Classification (NCBI taxonomy): domain Eukaryota; kingdom Metazoa; phylum Arthropoda; class Insecta; order Diptera; family Sarcophagidae; genus Metopia; species Metopia argyrocephala. The sequence continues at coordinate 201,853,779 of OY756208.1, read as the reverse complement.
ATAGATAGATAGATAGATTCGTATACCATTTTAAGGAAATAAGTACTGGAGTTTTTTTTTTTTTTTCATTACTTACTCGCGTATAGTGGATGTCATAAACAACCATATCACGAAATATTGTTAAAACTCTATATAAATGAATTAAAAGTTCTGTTTTTTTTTCTTTCTTTCTATAATTTTTTGGTGTCATTAAATAAATTGATAAGAAAAACTTTTATGATATTTCTTGTTTTATTTGCCCCTAAACGAAGCCAAAACACAGGTCTTCTTATAGGTTCTCTCTCTAGACGATTGAATATTAAAATATTTTTCCCCCATGAATAGTTGTATAACATGGCTTTCTGTTTGTCTGTCTAACTGTCTGCCTTTATTATTACTCGTATTATGATTATTTGTTTGTTTTGATTTTTTATTTTTATTGACATCAATATTTATTGAAGAAGTTTTATTTTTATTTTTATTTTTTGTATTTTCTGTTGTATATTATGCCTACAATTTAAGTAGAGATTATTTCCTGTAAATGGAATAAATGGTGGTGTAGTGTCAGAAGACAGTTTCATTTTTTAATGCTGAATGGAGAGGCGCCATTAATCATTTATTAAATTATAATGCCAGCGATAAATTAATGCTACAGTGGGTAAAACATAATGAGATGTTACAAAAAATTAATTCAAATTAGATTTTATGTGCAACTTTATGAGACACAATTGATGGAAAAAAAAGAAAAATAAAAAAATTATAATATAAGCCCGCTCGACTATATACATAGACAGCATTTTTTGCGCAACTCCTACCCCGCAATGTTGTAGCATGACAATATACCACGGCCTTCTGTAAATAGTTCAAGTGAAGTTATATCGTCAGCCAGAAAGTCGAACTGTTGTGTTTCCACGTTCACCATGTAAATACAATTAAAGAATGTAGGGGCTACATTTTTATTTTTAATAGGTTTTTACTAGCACATCAAGTTCTAGTCATGACTTTAAAAAACTCAGTTCTCACCCACTCTTAAATATTTGTGAACGAAAATCGAGCCGTGTTATTTTGTGAAGCTCTTGCATTGAAGTCTAGAAATGTAGCACTTACAGAGCGACTGCACAAAATTTTATGATCGTACTAAAAAGTACACATTAGGGTGGGTCAATTTTTTTGCCTACTAAGCGTATAGCAAAATCGTAATCTACGTGAAATTCTAAGAACTTTTCCCAAAGAAACCATGGTTCTAAAATCAAAATCGAGCTTCCGGTTTTTTACGAGAAAATTTGGTGTTCAGGTCATCCGAAAATAATGCTATTTTTTTGGAAGTATTCATTGCAATTGGTGAATAGTTGACCTGTAACGCTGGAAGAGGGCTTATTTTAAAGGAAATTTTCTCAGCTTTCTATATCTGTGCTCATTTATAGAAAATTATTTACCCAAATAATGGTTTTGGTGGTTTATGTCACAATAATAGTAGTTTTAGGTTTTTAACAGTTTGACTATTATTATTTTGACATAAACCTCCAAAACCATTATTTGGGTAAATAAAAGAGAAAACACTTCGGTAAGCACTTTATTTCATATTTTGGGCCAGTCGATTGGCCACCAAGATCGTGTGATATTACACCGTTAGACTTTTTCCTATAGGGATATGTGAAGTCTAAAGGCAATCGAGTCATCAGAGTACATATTTGGCACTTGTGCAGCCTTGATGCACAGTAGGAAGAGGTACCTTGGTGACTATCGCCAAAGCCATGAAATTAGCGGATATACTAAAGAAACTCCTAGTCAAGTTGAGAGCTGTACAACAGATCTACAGGTCGAAGTATATAGTACCTCTTTTATGAATGAATGAATGAATGTATGGAAGACGAACCACTTAGTGCGCAATATACACTTGGTCAAGGAGAGCTGCGATGTCCCTATGACAGAAATCAATTGTAAATATCACAAATATCACTGCCACGTATTAATCTTTCGATTCAAAAAGAAATTACTACATTTAAATTAATTTTTCTTTTGTGTCTGGTTAGTTAGTTAGCGCCGCGTTCAAATTTTAGCTCTGACATCTTAAAAAAAAGAAATAAGAAAAAATTATTTCTTTCGACGGCTACCTCTCATCAGTCTTCTGCCAAAGGCTCTGATTGATTGATTTTACAATTGATTAATTGTCATGAAAAAGCTTCTCAAACCTGTCGTTCGGAGTCATCTTTCAACTGTAGGTCCCGGTACTCATTAATTCACACACACATTATGAGTACTGCGAGAAGCTAGGCCGTAACCCTGACACAGGGTTGTAATGCCCAATTATGTATGTATGTATGAATGTAACAATATAAAGTAAAAAAAAATAACACAGATAATAATAAATCTTTTTTGAGCTTAAGGTCTGTTATTTCGCTATTTATTTATTTAAATAAATAATTTCCTGACGAAGTTACAAGAAGCAGTAGCGAATTATCGAATATAATTTTTTAAGCTCAAAAAGGATATATTATTAAAAGTTATATATTAGTTTAATAATATAGTTTGGATATGGTAAAGTATGACAGTCAGATTTCAGTAACTCCTTCAGTCAGATAGTAATAGTCAAAAAATCGCAACAGAAAATTCCGAATTAGGAAGATTAAAAATTAATTGAAATAATTAAATGGTATCAATTAACTTTTTAATTGAAATATTTTCTGCATGTTATTTGGCCAATTTTAAGTTTGTTTTTTTAGAAAATTTATGTACCATATAAGTATACATAGTTCAGGTCTTTATAACTCGTATGACTCTTTCGTAATCTTTTCATATTTATATTCTTTTTTAATAATTTAATTTTCCCAACCCTTTTGTGTTATTATAATTTTCTATACAAATAATTACCATAAAAATAAATCAAGACCGCAATTTAGTCATGACAAATCAACAGTTTTATCAATTCCTTTGAATTGAATTCATTTTTCTGTTTAATTTCTGACATAAAAGACTTACAAACCGCATTTATTTTGTAAATGTTTATAAGAAAAATTTTAATAATTTTATTATTTAAAAATATTTAATTAACAAAACAAATATTTGTTTAAGACAAGACAACAATAAAGAAAAAAAATAATAAAAAATAACGAACATGAAATAAAATTCAATTTATTTAAACAGCATGTAAGACAGAAGAAATACTATACGAATTGTTACGTTGAATAAAACCTAAGACACTGGAAAATTTTTGAAATTAATAATAACCAGTTTATGAAAACAATTATGGAAATTATAATTGGTATAGCGTGTTTATATTACATACCCTACAGCAAAACTGAAATGCTTCCATTTAACCAGGCTTTTAATTCCTCATAATCATATCTACTACAACAGTTGCCAAAGATCTTGTGGTAGTGTTTCTTAAGAAGTGCTATATAACACACAGAATAGGAAGTTTTGAAGAGTTACGACCAGCATTACCCCCCAAAAAAAAAAAGTTTTATTTCTACCAAAAATTTTCAAAAATTGTACTAAAAATCAAAAATCATTACCAAGATTTAAGAACATCTTCATCTTCATTGATAAAATTAACGTTCGTATGTTCGATTTTATACTAGAGATCTGTTTTACCTCTATAATTTTTATCTCAAAGTTAATATTAGGTTGAATAAGATAAGATTCAATGGTTGGCAGTGGTTGAGATTAATGGAACGTACGCAGACCCATAATGCTTTCTTTAGCTATTGTCCGCCTGATATCAGGCTAAATTATATGGCTGCGAGAAGCTAGGCCGTAACAGGGTGATAATGGCCAATTATGTATGTAAGTATATATGTGTGTATACATATGGCTGGCTCTGCATTCCTAAGAGTAAAAGAATCTGATTGTAAAATTTTCCATTATTCCGAAGACATGCGGTTAGATAAACAATAGTGTATTCCCTGGTAAAACAAATTATTGTACATCGTCTCTGATGTCAGTAGCCTGGTATAAGACACATATTTCTAAGTGTCTACGTTTCATCATCTTTGATTCGAAAATGGGCTAAAAAGTGGGTTACGACATTCTCTCCCCTGATCTGGGCATAAGGACATCGCACAGACTTCCGGAATACTGCCATTCTAGAAGTCTGAATTCGACCTCGATTAGAAGATAGCCAGATAACAATTAAGTCTCTAAAATCTCTTTTTGTTACTTTCCGGACGGTATTAGAATGCTACTTCTCACTGATGAGGGTGATGATGAAATATTTCAGGGCTGAATTTGTCACTCTTTTAATCAACCCTATCTGTAATCTAACCATGAGCGCATAGCGCCCGTTTAAAGCAACTCACTTAGGAGCTATTTCGTGTACTTGCTGGTTCTCATATAAATTACGTTCATAATTATAATGTCAGCAATTGAACGGGTATTTTACTAATAACTCTACTACAACTTCACACCTCATTTACAAGTTGAACTAAAAAACGCCCGCTGGTTTTTCTTTTAAATTCAAAATCATAAGTTTTATTATTTTTATGATTTGTTTTTAATCTTTTTTGCATGTTTTGTTTTTGTTTTTTCGTTTCATATCATTTATAAACGAAATGTTGCAAATTTGTTAAGGGGAAACATTCCCGCTCTCCGCAATCTTGCTTGTAAAAACAGAAAAATTCATTGGAAACTATCAACACCAATATGTTTGGAATTATTTTTTGTTTCTTTTTTTTTTTTGTTTTATTCTCTCTTTGTAATTGAACTCTACAGTATATGCCACACTCTGTGGCGGTTTGGTGTTTTTTTTTTTTTTTAATTTTAAATTCTATTTAATTTTAATTGTTAAAGCACGTTTCATGTTGCTATTGCTTTGGCATGGTGTTATGCAGTTAGTTTAGTTGGTATTTGCCACCAAATCCATATACAACAAACAATATGTAATTGTTGTTGTTGTATCTTTTGGACCATTTATGTGCATCAAGTCACGAGTATGGCAAATCATATGGAACAAGTTAAAGTTATGCCCCTTAAACACATATTGTTTGCTATTCTGCCAGTGCATACTTCTTTGTTTCTCTTGCTGTTGCTGGTTGGTTTTCAATCGTTGCAGCCAGTTTGCTACGATCAACAACGTTCCATAAGAGTTTTTCAAGGTTACCATACATGGGGTTTCCACTGATTTGCTTTAAATATTTGTTTGAGAAATGTTGATGCCTTCAAACAAGTTTTCAGGGGCACAGTTTATTTTTCTTTTTCACAAAGACATGTTAGGGGTACAAAAAAGATTTCAGTACATTACAGAACAATACGATTTGGCAAATTGTTGTTTTATTCTTAATGTCTATACTGAATTGTTATTAAATTTTTTTGATATAAATGTTAACGAAAAGTGGTTACCTTTTCAGGCTTGTGAAGATAAATTCGTATCAAATAGTAAAGACAAAAACTATATTTACAAATTTTATTTTAATGGAGGATTGTAAACAATTTAAGGGAAACTTTAAGCTTATATGATACATATTCCATTTTTTTGTTTAGGAGGTACTCTCATAAGGGGGTTTAAGGTCTATTGGCGTGACTTTAAAGAAATAGTATGTAAGTTATGGTTAAAAAGACGTAGACGAATATTTGCAATATCACACAATAATTGTAGGAGTTATGTGGTTATTAAAAATATAAGATAACTGGATAGATGCCAAAGGTAATTGAAATTACCTCTAGATTATTACCTACATATCTAGCATATGTATTTCACATGGAAATCTACCTTACTCGGAAAGCCTGCTCATCTCCTCTCGGTGTGCAGGGTCGCATCAGCTGTTGCCTTGACAGCCAGACTCAGCAAGTAAGTATATTCAAAGTATGCTCTCAGTTTCTTATCTGAAATTATTCTTATTTGAGCCTTAGAGCATTGAAACTTTTATGGATCTCGTTCGTTACTAAGAGTAATACCTCTGTTAGAATCGATGAAAATGGCCATTCTCAGTTATAGCTTTTAAAGAGCAAAAGCTGCTTGGAAGGCAATTGAGTCCTACAGAATTTTAAGATTGATAGATTGGTGGCTGCACTAACCGCCCACTGGCCTATGAGGGGCATGCACATCTGATGTAGGTAAAACACAACTCTCATAGCCATTGTTGTAAAATCGTGTCATGCTCAGGTCTTTTAATTTGACGACGTGCACTGACATATGCTTTTGAGTGCTGGTCTCAGTTGTTTGCCGTTTTGACGACCTAGATATGAGGAACGTGCATTGACATATGCTTTTGAATGCTGTTCTCAATTGTGTACCGTTTTGTTGTAACTAGAAATGCTTCGAAAAATGGAAAACATATTGAGATCTTACAGAGATGTTGGTTTATAATTAAAATAACAAAAAATCTACTGCTTTATTCAATAGCAATTTTTTAATTAATAAAGATCAAAGGGTCAGAGCAATCGTTTTTTGTTTATTGCGATTTGCTGACAGTTGCAAGAAAATTTTTTTTCTTACCCCTAATACTGTAACATCGCCTTAACCACTTTCGTATATGTTGTGTTGAATTCAGCAAATTGCTGTGGTGTTTTAAAATAACTCAAAAGTAAACTGGTCTACTCTATATTTAGTTTGATTTGTTGCTGAAGCCGCTCAAGATCGTGTTCATATGATTCGTATTTTAATAGCCCTTTTGGGCTAAAATTTAAACAACACTTATTGTGAGATATGAGATGAAAAAGGCGTTGTCTTCTGAACTCTTGTTATCTACAGTTCTTGTTTTTTCTTCTTTTGTTTCCTTTTTTTTTTTTTTTTTTGTTCTCTAAGGATAGTAAGTAATCTTGCCCTTAAATCATTTAAAATTTTCTCTCTTTAGTCGAATTTCCTTAAGCAGTTTTGATAATAATAGAGATATTGCTTTGTATCTTATCTACACAAGAAAACTTAAACCTCCAGAGGCCTATGTAGACAAAAAAAAGACGACTGTTAGTCAATGCTGATGGACAGCTTAAAAGATAAGAAGGAAAAGCTGTTGTTCATTAGTTACACATTATTTAAGTTGAACTAAAACTAAAATATTGTTCATATGCAGAACGTTAAAAATAGGAAGTTTTATAAATTACCACTTAAAAAAGAAACTGCTAAATGTATAAGCCAATATAGGTTTAACCATTTAGTGGTTTGAAAGCCACTAGCCTGCCAAGGTTGTCAACTGTTAAATATGTATGTATATGTCATCTTAAGTGTAATTTATACCCAGAAGTTTGGCATTTACGACTATAGATCATTTAAAAAATGATTAATCCATAAAAATAGTTAAAACGTTGACAACAAAAATTTTTACTGAAGAGAGGCCAATATTTCAGTACTACTTGGTGTATTTGTTTGCTATAGACAAAGGAATTGGCAATATTATTAAGAAATTTGAAGTATTACAGATGTGGTCAGGCTCGTGCATCATCGCAATACTCGCACTTCACAAAATATCGCTTCTTGTGGTGAAAGTGTATCAGATAATCCGAATGTGTCGGTTTCATGGCTTTCTCAGCAATAGGCTCTATATCTTACGTCTCATTTTGCATTCAGATGTGCATCTTCAGACGCCAGCAATTAAAACCGTTTCACAATTTACAAGTCATAGACCTATATTATGTGCGTCAATTTTTATCCATAAATACCAGGACCTACAGTTTAATGTCAAATCCGAACGACAGACTTGAGAAGCTTGTTCATTACACTCAGTTACTATCAGATCTTTTGCCAGAAGACTTCTCAAAGGTGGTCGCCGAAAATAAAATTTTTTTATATTTCATTCTTCAGAGCGGAGGTTTGAAGCCGAAGCTCTCGTGTTAATAAGCCAACATAGTACATACTATTTAGACTATGGCAACCTTCAAATAGAATACAATACCAAAAAACTGTTGAAAATATTTTTTCTTTTTAAACGTTTCTCAATAATTTTTTGGTATGGCTGAATAGGAACAGGTTTTACAGATCGCAGTGTGCTCAGACTAAACTGAATATCGATAATAGGGCTTAACAATAAACTGATCCATACTATATGTTGTTGTTCTGATATGATTTTCAAATAAAATGTTTGCATTTTTTTAAGCATTTTTATATGATTTTCTGTATGCACTTCCTATTTTATGAAAAGAAATTCAATAAAATTGTAATTTAAAAAAATTTTACTTATTCGTATTGTACTTTTAAAAAAACAAATTTGCTGTTGCTGTTATTCGTTACTATTTCATGCTTCATGAATTTTTAATTCCATTTCTAATTTCTGTTTTCTCTTTATATTATTTTAAATTATTTTTTTTCCTTTTTCTTTAATTCATTTAATAAACAAACATTTTAATGCCAAAATTGTTTTTTTTATCCTTTTTAATAACCAGCAAAAAGCAAAACATTTTCTGATTTTTATTTTTGGCCATTTGAATTTCTAAAATAATTCAAATAAATTTTAAATTCATTTATTTGTTAAACATTTTTGTTTACAAAGGCACCTTTTTAATATCCTTTTTTTTTTGTCGGCATTATTTGCGTTTCATTTTAATAGGCTGTGTGTTCAGCAATGTGTAACATGTAATGTAATCGTTAAAGGAAATATTAATTTGGATTAAAACAAAACAAAAAAAAATGAAAAAAAAAAATATTTAAATTTGCTTTTTATAAACAAAATAAAGGACGAAAATTTAGAAAGCAAAACAAAGATATTTGTAGATTTTTTTTTAATGCAATAAAAGTAAATACAACATTTAGCGATTATACGAGTATGATAATTTAATAAACTCGAGGGAGTTACAATGCAAAGCTATGCCTTGTAAGTAAAATAGCCATTTCTGTTTTCATGGCAAGGATTCTATTACATTATTTGCAGTAGTAATTTTGAAACAAACCCACATCGCCGCGATAGGCATCTATTTATTGTTTAAAATTTTAATCACAGGCACCGAGAAACCTATACAGAAATTCAAAATTGAAGAGTTTTTGGCATCTGGTCCAAAAAGTCCATCTTCAAGAAACCATTCCCTGACATTTCCAATCTATTCCACCAGAAAACAATGATCAGGAGTACACCGCCACCTTCTGGGAAGATAACAGCTAATCTACTGAAGACGCTCACCATTCACATTCAACATCCACCGATAGATAAGGCAATTGCTGTTGATCATTCAAGGGAGAAGCTAACACTGGCCCTTGAGTGGTCAAATTGACAGCAACTTGTCTCATCAACAGAGAAAAAAGAAAAAAAAAAAAAAAGGCGCATAATATACAAATATCTATAAAAAAAACTCTATTAACCATCTTCACATTCGAATACAATGCACTGCATGAGTAGGGGTTTACCCCTGAGTATTAGTCTTAAAACAAAATTATTGGCATTCATTCATTTATTCATAAACGAGGTACTAAAGTACTTCGACCTATAGATCTATTGTACAGCCCTCAAGTTAACCAGGTTTTCTATAATATCTCCCACAGTTTTGTCACTTTGACGAACTTCAAAATATCGGCCAGTGTCAACTCTGACAATCGCCCATCTAATAATAAATGTTAATTGAAACCAATAAAAAATTAATGATTTATACATATAAGTATATTGAATCAACTAAAAGAAAGTTATTGAAATCTATTTAGTTGTTTTAAAATATGGACTGTGGTAATACAGGCGTATGTTCTGAAAAACCAATTCGAGTGATATTAAGAACGAGTGTTTTTTCAAGGACAAATAAAACTTAATTGGGCCAATTATGCTATAATTTTCCAAGAATTTTTATTAATAGTTATTAAGCGATTGAATTAAAAATATGCATTTAAAGAATTTAACATTAGAATTAGATTTATGGCAGTTTGAAATTTCATTCGATTTCAATTTCACTTACAGAACGTATCGGATAATTAAATTTGTAGCCTGTCTTTGAATATTTGTTTTAAGTCTTAATTTTATATTTCTCCTGAGACGAAAAATAAATTTACAGCCTGTTTCCAGAAGACGAATGTTTTAAGACATTCGTTTTTTTATATGAAAAACACTCAACAAGTTGAGTGGTTTTCTGTGGTGTTAAATATAAAACAACGAACTTCTTAAACCATTCGTCTTCAGGAAACAGGTTGTTAATCGGTTTCAGCCGTTTATTGACAAGCATTTATAATTAAAAAGTTTTGTTGCTTCTAACACAAAAGTTGGCAGTTGATTTTCTAAAACTTAAATTTTTTTTTAAATAAATTAAAAACTTTAGTTGTACTTTTCGATATTACAAGTAGGTAAAAAAGAATGAAATCGGCCAAATGGCACTGCTAAAATTGTTCACCGTACGAGTTCGGTTTCTCAGACCGAAGCCACGCAATGAGCCGCAGAGCGGTGAGTTTGAACGACAAGTGGTTTATTACTGAACTTCATTTCTGAGCGGTTAGTGCGGTTAGTTGCTAAAATGCCATATTTTTATTTTTAAAATTTGGTAATCTATCTTGCCATAATAGCGATCGGCTTTGTACAAATGAAATTATAAGCTTCACATTCACTTTATACTTCGCCGCTCAGAAATCAACTAAAAATTAGAACAAGTTCTATTCCTGAGCGGCGCCGCTTAGCCGCTCAGAAATGCCGCTCATTGCGTGGCCACTTCAGTAGTATTATATGTTTTACTTTTTTGCCGCTCATTGCGTGGCTAATATTTCTATGTTTTCATATTGGCTAACCTGTATAAAAGTTTATTTAAAATTAGGCATCTCTTCTAAGTAAAGGCAGTAGGATTTTTAAATTTAAACAAATTTAAGCTTAAAAGCTTATCCGGCTCTACTCTGCTAAATTAAGCTTCTTTCTGTATGTATTAGTCGTTTTAAATTGAAGGTGTTTTAGCCCAGACAGATTTAAGTGTGGCCCTCTAAACGTTTAAAATTAATGCTGGTGCTGGATGTAAAGTAGAGTTTTATTTTTATTTTTTTAGTGGTAATCCTTTAAAGAGACACATAATTTAAGAGCATTTAAAACCTCTACATCTCTACATCTTTTTGTACTTAAGCACTTAATCTAGTAAAATATATATCGTTGGTCTCAGGTAGAAAGGCCCTAACTCGCATTTTTTCAAAACTTACTTTTTTTCAGTAAATCCAATGCATTTTAGAAATATTCCGCTCCTCACAAAGAATGTTTACAATATTATTAAAAATAACGTTATTACAAGCAATTGTACAGCATTTAATAAAAAGTTATATATTAATAATTACAGTATCTGTTGTATTTTTACCGCCTCCTGTAAATTTTAAATTATTTGAGTTAGGGCCTTTCTACCTGAGACCAACGATATATTTTTTTATTGTAGTATGTAAGTTGGCTTTTTGCCAAAAAAAAAAACAAAGAAAAACGTTTATTTAATAACGAGTAAAATGAACAAAAAATGAAAAAGGATTTCCATTATTATATGGTTTTTATATTCTCTATCTCTATGTATCTCTTAAAGCAAGACAAGGCTAATTTCTTTAGTTTACTTGCCAGGAATTTAAAATGTCACTGGATTCTTGTTGCTTTGTTTTGTTTCTGCCATCTATTTTTCGGCTGTTTTGGTTTTTGTTTCAGTTTTTTTTTTCCTGTCTTTTCCCAAATGACATAAAAACTTAAACAAGATGTTCACCCATGAAACAGACAAATGCAGCTGTAAGTTGTTCTGAGTTGCTGTAGTAAAATTCTGAATGCACAATAATGGCATTGCAAGAAACTGTGCCAACAATGGAAAAGAGCAGAAAAGAACTAGAAAGGGTAAGAAGTGCCGTCAAATGATTTTGTATAAATAATTTCGGTTGACCCATGTTTGTAGTGTAACAGAAGAACGAAAAACAAAAAAATTAAGCGACGCAAAAATAACAGACTGCACTTCATTATTTATATTGGAAAATTATAGAGTCGCGTACACTTACCACTTACAACAGACTCACAAAAACAAAAACAAAAAATTCGCATGAGTAACCAGCAACAACAGAGAGAAAAAAAAAACGAAGAATATAAAATAAGACAATAAAGATTGTGGCATGTTTAAGGCCGCAACATCTTAACCGCAACTTGAGAACATTAAGTAACTAAAACCAAGCCAAAACAAAAACGTAAAAGATTTGTTTTTGTTTTGATTCTTTTTTTTTGGGAAATTTACACGCTTAAAAAGTAAAGGCAATTACAGGCTACACAAATACAGTTAAGGTGTTCAATCAGAAGAAGCAAATCATTTGCCACAGTGGGCTTTATAAATTATATTTAAAAATGTTGGCAAAAAGGCTTCATCTTCTTCTTATAAAAGGGCTCACTTTACTCACATACATTTGACTAATTTGAGATGCAAAAACTAGCATGTAGTTTTTGTACTAAGAAAGGCCAATCCCCAATAAAAACGCCGGACCAGTAGTCGCCGTGGTCTAGTGGTTAGTGTGTTGGCTTACTAAGACATGAGCCCTGGGTTCGACACCCAGCTCCGACATCTGAAAAAAAAGAAATATGAAAAAAATATTTCTTTCGGCGACTTTAATTGCCATGAACAAGCTTCTCAAGTCTGTCGTTCGGAGTCGAAATTAAACTGTAGGTCCCGGTACTCATGGATAAAAAATTACACACACAACATGAGTGCTGCGAGAAGCTAGGCCGTAATCCGGACACAGGGTTGTAAAGGCCAGTTATGTATGTATGTAGTAGAGATTTATTATTATTAGTCACACCCGAAAGAGATTTGATAGCCGCTTGGGTTTTAAAGCATATAAAAGATATAAATAGTAGGTAACCTATTATACAGTATTAACTCCGCAATATGAAAGATAGCTATTTCTTCAGCCTGAAAGACATAGGGCAACGAGCTACCCTAAGATTACGTCTTTCTCTAAAAACTATGCTGCTCAGACTGTTTCCAAGTTAAGAACGCTAAAAAGAAACACTTCAAATTAAGACACTTAAGCACATCCCTTTTAAGTTGTTTGTCCAGTGAATTATAGAAAGGCTGCGTTCTTTCGCTGAACAGTAGGACAAGAATAAAACACCCAGGTAATTAAGTCAAATGGTTAGCTAGTCAAGAACTTGAGTAACTACAAGTACCATCGAGATGCTCTTTTAATCCATTGGCAAAACCACAACGAATTGCTCATGTAGAAAAAAAGCAACCTGAGCTGTCAATATAGTGAAATAAAACAGAATGGAATCTAGGCATAGTATCAGAAAAGGCACTCCATAAAACCTCAAACGCCAAACCTGAGAAAACAATCAATAATTTCATTCACAGTAGTAGCCCCTACAACTTCTGCTTTGTTGGTTAATGAGCAGATCCATTTTTTCAGTGTACGTACAGACCGATGTACAGTGACACAAGCCTTGATAAAGAATATAAGGGGATAAGCAGAAATATCAGCATCATATCTACCGTCATATCGAGGCCAAAATGTTTTGAAACAACAAAACGCAAAAATCTGATGATTTCCTTATTTGTGATCCTTAAACTGTAGCAGTTATCTGAGTAGAATGATATCTCAATTGTAGAGATATTTCCAGAGAGTTTATCAACCCTTTCATTTCCCTTAATGTTTTTACGAGATTATTAGATCTCAGCCAGAATGTGAGGGTTCGAAGAACAGGATAGAGCCGATAGCACATCTCCTGACAGTATCCCGGCTTTTTGTAGAAGAAGATGGAATACCTTCGGTTGGTGTGTCTTTGACGGTTTAAACTTTCTGTCGTTAATTGAGGTTCATTGTTGGACTTTGCTGGTAGGAGAAAGTAAATCTATCGTATGCAAAGCTACACCTTGTCTTTAGAAGGAACACAGTGGGGTCAATGATCTACGATATATTGCCACTCGTTTATCAGAAACTTTTATTATGGTCAAGTTGTGTTTTGCTATTCGGTGGCCGTAATGCCAAAAATTGGTTTTCATTATCATTACTAATATCGCAAAGGGGTAGCGAAATATTGAAATACAAATTAAATAAAAGACCTCAAGCTCGAGTAGTGTTTTTTATATCCACCGTGAACGACTGTAATTTTTTAAGAATTTCGTCGTGCGAGAGTTTATGTGCTCTATCCTCCATTTTATATATCTCGAGTTAATGATGCCACTTTAGATTTTTGACACCAAAATTTTTAAAACCTGCAAATCGTTTTCGGCTGGACGAGATAACCGTAAACGGATTGCAGAATTGACAAATTGGGGTCGAAAACCAAAAGTGGCATCATGAACTCGAGATATATAAAAATATGAAATGGCGAATAGTGCACATAGACTCCTGCACGACGATTTGTTTTATTTTCCTTAAAATTTTCTCATTTTATTACTTGGCAAGAAATTTGTTTAAAGCGTTCGCTGTAAGTGAATATCCTTTGTACTGCTGGTTGCCTTTTAATAAACTCTTTTACAATTTTTTCTTTCTTATTGGATAAGTAACAAGAAAATTATTTTAATTTACCACAAAACATGTCAGAACACATACTTTGTCTTTTTATTTAAATAACCAGCCATAATACACATTAAAAATACAGAGAAAACAGAGAAAAACATCTCTAAAAACATTTTTGTGTCTTTATCTCGTAATTCATTTTCATTTTCTTTACTTTTCTTTTTGTAAATTAGAAGAAATTCTTTATAATTTAAATGCGTTTTATGGTTCTTTTTGCTGTGGTGTTTTTAATTTTGCATAAATTTTTTCTGGTAAAAGTGTCATTAAATATGTTTAAAAGTGTGCAGCAGCAACGCATATGCATTATGCATATCCAAACATTCAAAAATGCAACATGTTGAAGTTAAAACTTTAGTTTATTTTTCAACTTGAATGTGTCTTTTTCTTCTGTATTTGTGTTTTTTTTTTATATAATTTTAAAGAATTTTATGTTTTGTAATGAAATTATTTAAGATTTGCTGTTTTATGCTTAAAAAGTTGAGAGAAAACTTGTATTGTTTTAAATGCAACATTGCAATGTCATGGTTAAGTGCAACTTGTTTTCGTTAATTGGTTTGAAATTATGGTTGGAAAGGAAATGTATTTATACTATATGCCATCTTAAGTAGTGGAAGAGAATTTATTATTGGATTTGTTCTTTTGTGTGTTTAAAGCTTGAACAAATCTAAAAATTAGCATTTTATCTGCACAAGCTGAAGCACTAAAAAATTACGAATTTTTTTCAAATAAGATTGGATAATGAACTTGCCTTATAGACTAAATTGGGTGGAAACTTGAGTTTTCTTACTTAAAGAGGTTTACTATTAATGAATGTCAAGGTAATAAGAAAACTGTTTGTTGGAAAGGGAAACACTCTAACCAATCCTCATTAACTTCTTAAAGAAACATTTAATTTAGAAGACAATTTGCAATAGAATAATATTTTTTTCATTTTCAATTATAAAATAAATTATTGTAGAATTAGATACGAGTATCAACCAATTGATAAAATTCATTAAAATTTAAACATATTCTTCTCGATGAATCAGCTTTACCGCTTTTATAAGAGTATGAAAGTAACATGTTGGCATAAGGAAAACGGTGTAAACTTCAGCATTTATGACATTCAGCAAAAACGAAACGTTTAATATTGCCTAAAACAATTTCTTTCAGAGACCACATCTTAGCAGTCGTCTGGCAAAAGCTTGAATAACTTCTCAAGTCTGCCTTTCGGAGTCAACTTTAAACTATAGGTTCCGGAGCTCATGAAAGAAATTTGACACACACAACATGCGTGCTGCGAGAAGATAGACCGTAATCCTGAAACAGGGTTGTAATGGCCAATTATGTGTGTATGTACATACATCTGTTAATATTGCCATTCTACTTTTCAGGGTCGCTAACTTTATAAGAGCTAATCTAGGATGATATGACGCAAATGTTTCAAGCAGAATAAAACAAACCATTTGTGAATAGATAAGGTGGTTCCAGAACACAGAACCATATTGAATTATAGGTCTAACAAGAGAAAAAATATATGGATCTGTAATTTTTATCCCATTTCTTACTGAAGGCTTTGTGGACAGTTAAATTTTTTGGCGGAATAAAGCTATGTTTAGCGTTAAGCATAAATTCCAGATCACTGAAAAAGGTACCAAATTGCAAAGGTTACCTATTAATAAATATAAATAAATATAAAATCTTGCATGTGTTTAAATTTTCTAAAATTTAGTTCCTTTAGAATAAATTGTTTATATCCTGTTGGTAGATTTAAGATTTTTTTAGGGGCACAGAAAAGCTGTGTGTTCCGCCCTTTATAAAATCAAACACAGCTTACTTCGTTTCATACTCGTATTTTCAATAATTTTTGTTATACGAGCCATAGATTAGGTATATCATGAGCAAATTTTTAATCAATCACCGATTTTGCTCGTGTAGATTCTCTTAATCTATGTCATGTTCTTTGTTGACCATAAACTGTCATTTTTAATTTGATGCCATCCTTTTTACATTCCCAACCGCAGAAATGAACGAAATGTTGTTGATGAAAAATTATAAATTATGATTTTGTAACCCATACGTATAAACCCATATTATAAAAATTCACTATATTCACCTTTTTTTGGCAGACACGCGAAACACACAATTGGTGCAACACATGCGATGAACTTTTACCTTTGCATTGTACATTTTGATAGCTGTTATCGACATAACGCATGCTATGCACTTCTACCATAATGTAAATATGATCAGCCATTAATAGAGTTAGTGCAACATTAATGAAACGTGTGCTTAAATATAGCAAAGTTTTTTGCGTATATCATTTATTTATAAGGAAAAGAACAACTTTAATGAGTTTGGATATGCTGTTTTGAAAAAGGGCATTTTGCTTTCTATTGAGTAGGTAGAAGTGAATCCACTTTAAACTGTTTCGAGAAAAGCCCGGCATATACAAATTATGATTAAAGAGCTTATGGTTGGCTTTATCAAAACGTGTTAAAATTATAACAACGATTTCAAAAATTCTCACAAGACTTTTTTTATAAAAATAATATTTTAAGAAGTTCCCCATTAACCAAAAATTTTGATTTTGAAAAGAAAGGAGCAGCCTAATGTACCCAATACAACGTTTTAATTGTTTTTTTTTTTAAGTTTTTCTAAATTTGTCCTGTTTGTTAAATAAATATGAGTCAGAATACATCGTCAGATTTCTTCTTTATTTTTAAAGAAAGTTTTTGTTTGTTAATGTGATGAATGCTTGCACATACAATTATACATACATGTTTACATATGTACATATGTATTTCATTTTACATAATTTATTATTTTATTTAAATTTGTATTACTCATATGCATCATAGAGGTACGAGTATTTCATGATTATTTTTTTATGCAAATTTTTCTTTATTTCTTTAATGGTTAGTCTCTTTAAAAAACAAAAAAACCTTTTTTTGCGCTTATTAATTGGCCCATTTCCTGCAAATAATATATTATTTTCATAAGCCAATTTTGTTTTTTAATATTTTTCTGTTATTTTATACGCATTGCTGATAAACAAGAAAAAAATTTACAGCAATCAGTTCTTATAGCGGTTTTAGCCATTAAAGTAAAAAAAAATTGTGTAAACACCTACATTTTACACTGAAACATTTCCAGCTGTGTTACAGCCCAGTCATATTTATTTAACAATAAAAAAAAAACAAAATATCCTACACAATGTGAGTGATTGGTGTGAATTGGGTTTGGGCTGAGATTGTTTGCAATGCACACAAATAAGATCAACAAGCAAAAAGCACCACAATTTTCAAAAAAGGTATATCTCTTCGTCCATATAGTCAACACTTGCACTCAAAATACCAGTTAACGAAAAAATTTTTACAATTTGACAAGTTGTCTCTCTGCTTACAGTTTAAGGTTTTAGGAGTCTATTATTTTGGGCCTCCCTTGTATACAAATCTGCGTTTTTATTAAAAAAAACCTTGCATTGTAAAGTTAAATCTTTAATTTGTTTAGAATCAGCCGTTACAACTTCACATGGCTTTTTCTTTTGATTATCTTTTCGCTCTCCCTTTTCAAAATGTTGCCTTTTATAAAATTTTTCTTTATAAATACTTAATTGGACATTACAAACCTCCGTCAAGATTTCGGCCTAGCTTCTCGCAGCACTCATGTTGTGTGTGGTAATTTTTTATCTATAAGGACCTACAGTTTAAAAAAGTCCATTTAGAAAGACAGACTTGAGAAGCTTGTACATGGCAATCAGTTACTCTCAGAGCTTTTACCAAACGACTGCTAAGAGAGAGGTAGTCGCCGAAAGAAATATTTTTTCAAATTACATTATTTTTCAGAAAAGAAAACGCCATAAGTTTACTACTAAATATAGAGCACCATGACTTATTAACTACATTTATTATCTGTTTTAGACCCAGCACAAATGCAAGACACTGCGACCTACCTATAAGATCTTTTGTGTCCCTTTGAGTCTACTGTCTGTTTAGCAGACCAACTGCCTTCCTTGCGAACACCAGCAGGTCCGAAACTTTAGTGGTAGATATGTCCGCCAGTGGGACTATTAACTACATACTTAATTCACAACACATTCCAAGTTATACAATCAATGAGTTGCACACGATTTTCTTTTTTTAAATGATTAAAAAGGAATTACAGTTTTAATGCCTTTTATAAATGGCAAATATTTGCTAAGTTTACTTAATAAGAATTATTTAAAAGAATGGAACAATTTCCAATAAACATTAGACCCGATATTTTATCCTGCTTATAAAACTTTAGCATATACCTGAAGAGATATGATTCAGAGTGCCATAACAAGACAAGAAGCTCAACTTCATGCAATTTTTATTAAATATTTGCTAAAACTGGTATTTCTTTTTCTATATTTCTATAGGAATTACTGCATTAAGAAAAAACAGTTTCTAAACCTTCCATTTTATTGAATTATTATTGATTGAATTGATAAATTTCAGAGATAAGAAGATAGTTATGCCACTGCTTAGCAAACTATGACTTTGGAGATGACTACTACCAATGGCTGTTATTTGCTTTGATACCCTTTAAACTTTATATTTTCCAAAAATGTTTGCAATTTTTTACAATTTCTTTTACTTTCTATTTTAAAGCAACAAAATTTTTTCGTTTTGCTTCCCTAATTATCTCCTGTTCTCTTAAGACAGGAAAATGAAGCCCTTGTATCCAAACGGAATGTAACGTTTTTTTATCATTAGCGGTTTATGTAAAGCCAATCTGACAAAGAAAAAAATTATACCATCTTAGCTCCGAGAAGCTATGTGCCTCATCATATCATTATGATGCATGTGGTCTGCCTGTAAATGCTACTAGCAATCACCCTTAACTGAGACCTGCTGTTCAAAAAGCTTAGTGTGTCATCAGTACACCAATCGTAAGGATTTGTTCTGTTACATTTCTTCAAAGCATTTCAAATATGCTTCAGTTTAACATACTGATGTAGGAATAAGACTCTACCGGCTGGCAAAATAAAATTTTCTTTAAGAAACACTCACCAGTCAAAAAACGAACGTTACAAATTTGCGCCAAAATTCTGCTTACCACTATACGAGTATTAACGATAAGTTTTTTGCACTACAGTTTTCTATTGCACTTAATAAAGAGAAAACGAAACGTATAGTCTAATATTAGTTCTTGTCTCTAAAAACACTTCTAAAAGGTAAAAACTTTTTATTTTTATTATAAAAAAACCGAAAAAAAACAAACAAAAACCAATTCAACGAATTTACAATTTCTCCAACTGACAACCGAAACCGTTGTAAAAAAAAACGACTGAATAATTATTTTAGTGCTGCCAAATCTTTAATTGAAGAAATGTTGACTACTTTGAAATCTTTGCGCAATTAATAAACGCTTTATGTTTTACGGTTTATATTTGTGCGCTTTTACAATTATCTATTTAAAACATAAATATTGTAACGTATATTGCTACAAATATAAAAAATATGCCATTCCTTTTTCTTTGTATTTATTGTCGTCAATTTCAGTTGCAATACTATATAGTAAATTTTAGTTTAAAATAATGTCAACGTAAGAACGTTAGAAATTGTTTTCAGTTGGTTTTGACATTTAAGCATAAGGCCGCCGAAAACGAAAACAGGAGCTATTTCTGTTAAAATAAAAGACTAGATTTTATACAAAGCAAAAAAAAAAAGAAAAGAAAATGTATTATATACAAAGAATTATTATTATAAATAATACAATTATTCTATTAAAGAACTAGTTTGGAAAAAAAACGTAGTATTAAATAAAAAATAGTAAGAAGTTCCAAACTTACTATTTTAATAATTATTTCTTCAAATAATAACACATAATAATGCATTTTATTAAATTTTATCAACTATAAAAATATAAAAATTTACAAATTTCTGAAGCATTTTGTTCCTTTTCAAAACTCATCTGTTGTTTTGTCGTCACCTTTTCCATGTTTATAATATAAATTTTATATGAACGAAATGTTAAAAGTCAAGATGTATAATACTTAGCTTTGATATTACATTGCTACATGCGAGACATAACAAAAAACAGAAGAAAAATGGACTTACGATTTACAACAAACCCAAATATGTACGTACTCATACATGCACGATTAAATCGTGGCTTCAGTGCAGTGTAGGGATTAAAAGACAGATAGACGAAGCTTGTGACAAAGGATCGAAAAAGTATACGGTATATTGTACCGAACATTTTTTGTTTCTCTTTTCTGTCTTCTAATTTTCACATTGTAAAAGTATAAGGCAATACCACTAGAGCTTTGAAAAAGTTTCTGTCTTTCAGTTTCTACATTGTAATTCTGCACAAATAGTATCTAATCTAAATCCTTTTTCTATTTTTACTTGTATTCGAATACTCGGTAAAATTACATCGACATTAACCCTAGTCGGTATATCCAGGTCTGTGCAGACTTTTTGCATATAAAAGTCTGTATAACTTTTTTGCTTTTCATGTTAGAGACAAATCCTTCCATGACTTCCTGGAGCAACTGTCTCTAAACACAATGAGCGAAAAATTAGAGCTATTGCGGATCCGGGTTCGGGTTGATCCGGGTTTACAAATTTTTAGTCATAAACAGCATAACCAGGTCTGTGCAGACCTACATGTAATTTGTATGGAAATGCATAGACAGATGTGTTAAAATGCATTTTATGCTAGGAAAACCACAAAATGGACAATAAAAATTCATTTTTATACATCTTAGTTATCTATTGAGGGTATTTTATTAGTAATATGTATACAAAGGAATTTTATACACGGCATTTAACGCAGAAGTAACTTGCATTTGAGAGTTGTTGGCATACCGGATTTTTGCAATGCATGTAATAAAAATGTGCTTTTCGCTATTTTTGTATCAATCTAAAACACAGCAAGCACGATGGTCTTTTGGCAGAGGATGCGGCATGGACTGGACGGTCATCTATGAGCGGGCCTACAGGTACCTGCAAACAAAAAAAGTTTGTCAAGTTCGTCGAAGGCAACTGCATCGTACAAGTCAAAGGACGGTAAAATTTGGTCGACAGTTCCGCCGGCCACTGGTAGACCTCGTGCACATAACTGTCCCATGGTGAGTCGTGAAGGCCCGGTAATAGGCACTATGCGAAACCCCATCTTCATATCGTCGATGGAATTAAAGAACGCTGTAACTGGCAAAACCTTAAATGTTCACCATAGCCAAAAAACCCGTATGAAAGTAGAACAAAGACACTGGTATTTTTCAAAACGCAGACGGCGTAAGTGAATTTATTTTCATCTTAGAAATCTGGGACCGGGACCAATCGACGCGTATTTTTTTTCTGATAAAAATGATGCAAAAAACGTATTTTCGCTTTTACAGCGTTCTTTAATTCTATCGACGATATTTAAATTTCTTTTAAGACCCGAGATCCTCAGCACATCTGTACCTAGTTTGCCGCCATATGCGAGTCAAACATTCAGCCAAGTAATGAGTTGTGGGGACAAAATGGCTAAAAATTAAAAATTGATTTAGTTACAGATTTGTATGCCTTATTTGACTGGTTTTGATGGTATATATTGGATAAAACGAACGCGGCCTCGGTAGGGGAACAGTTCGGAACATATCAGCGTTCTAAGTTTTTCATGAGCATGTTACAAACATCGATTACGTGCGATTTGTTTTCTACAAGTCAACCAGTTCTAATGATACCGTTATCAAATCTAATATACTTTGAGAAATATTATACAATATATCGGTTAGCAGACATCGTCGCCCTGTAGATAGGGTAGCCTTCAAGACACACCGTACGGCAGTCATGTGCACGAGGTCTACCAGTGGCCGGAGGAGCTGTTGAACAAATCTTACCGTCCTTTGACTTGTATGATGTAGTTGAATTCGACGAACTTGACAAACTTTGTTTGTTTGCAGGTAACTGCAGGCTCGCTCATATATGACCGTCCAGTCCATGCCGCATCCTCTGCCAAAAGACCATCGTGCTTGCTGAGTTTTATGTTGAACAAAAAAAAAGCGAAAAACACATTCTTATTGCGTACGTTGCAATAAAACGGTATGCCAACAACTCTCAAATGCTAGGTATTTCTGCGTTAAATCCCGTGTATAAAATTCCTTTGTATACATATTATTAATAAAATACTGTTAAATGATAACCAAGATGTATAAAAATGCATTTTTAATGTTCATTTTGTGGTTTTCCTAGCATAAAAAGCATTTAAATACACTTTTAACACATCTGTCTATGCATTTCCATACAAATCCCATGTAGGTCTGCACAGACCTGGTTATGCCATTTAGCGACAAAAAATCCTCATACCTACTAGGGTTAACAACATATACTCTCTGGCAACTCGTTATCAATTTATAAAATAATCAGCTGCTTCATTTTTTGTTGTGAAACAGCGCGAAAAGCAGAGATAGGATTAATAAAAAATGAACAAAATAATTTAAAAATTTTATGTAGATTAAATAATTTTTAGAATAAAACGGAATTATAATTGAAATGAATTTCTTTGCCAAAATTAAAGAAAATGTTGCAAATCATTCAAGAACAAAGCAAAGCATTGAGCGAAGGACATGGTCTGGGATATACATAATTTCCTGGTAAGTCTCAGATGTGGCCTTTATCATTTACAGGATGTTCTCATTCAAAATTTCATCTTTCAATTAGTTGCTTATATTACAGAATAAAGTTCCCATATTTTCTATTTAAGTCTGTCAGGTGAATAGTCTATGGCTAGAAATTATTATGGATCGCTTGTGAATAAACTTCTCCGGAGCAAACAATTCCTGCAGTTATAGATCGCTTTCACCAATTTTACCCTTTTCGAATCAAAATTATCAACAACACGAAATATGCCCAGTGAAGAGAATATTGCTGCTGTAGAGTGAAGTTTTAAAAGGTGACACCGAAATGCATATCCTTCATCGTCTTACCACTCACGTGCGTATAAAATACTGCTCATGCAGGCATTGACATCAAAATACCAATTTTAAAAATACCAAAATACCAATCAGAGGATTGGCCTCATTTAAAACTGGCCGAAGGTTGGCATGTTTTTTTTTTCGAAGCAATATTTTTAGTGATGATAAACATTTCGGTTTAAATCGATATGCCCGTGTACAATATTTCGCTATATGCTGCAAAAACAATCGTAAAGCCATTAACTTTTTATTTGGTTTGGTTTACACGTTGGCGGATTTATTAGTCGTAATGTCTTTAAATTGAGCAAACAACTGCCATTACGATGAATGGCAAGCACTATCCTGGAATGCTGACTAAATTTTTATTTTGAATAATTCAGATCAAGATCAACAGTGTTCGTCCCAACAAGAGGGCGCGACGTCACTTTAATTTGATAGAACTTTCTTTCTAAAAGTGGTCCTGTACACTGGCCATATTCTTTGTGTTATTAAACGCTTGTTATTGTTTTTTTTATAATATATTGTGCTTTTAGGCCAAATTTTATATTCTTCTGTTCATACATCCATATGTATTATAATTTTTTAATATAGGACACATTTTTTAATTCTTTTTTCATAGCCCGAAAGTAGAACAGCTTTTGGTTATAAATTAAATTAAAATAATGCTTTCGCTGCATTGCATTTCATCTAGGCCTTTTGTGTTTCATAACACTTTAGGCTTTATTTCATAATAAGATTTTTAATCTTGAGACACATTCGATATTTTAATTAAATTTTCTTTCCTTTTTTTTTAATAATTTTACAAAAATTTTTAAGAAAAAATGATAATAATTTTTTTATTTTCTTCTTTTATTTATTTCACAGTAATTTGTCTGGTGATGGTACATAAAAATAATTGTTGCATTTTACAAAATTGGAGCACGTTTATGTTTGATATGTTGCATGCTGCAACGCGTGACAATATTTACTAAAAAAAAGAAGACCAACAGCATACAAAGGCAAAGGAAAACGATCTTCAACTAAAATTTCAGAACAAATTTCTGTTTATAAACAGGAAAACATCGTAAAGAATAAAATATTTATGTACGTATAACAAATAAAACTACAGCAACACAAAAAGGAATATAAAAAAGGAAATAATTTTTTTACAGACTCAAATATTGCATGAACTCTACAAACTACTACTACTGCCAACACTATAAAAACTTAGAAAAATAAAACTGCAGAAACAAGTGATAAATTGCCCTGAACGTAACAAGACGCTCATAAAAACTTCAAATTTAAAGTATTTTATGGTGAATGTCCTTTTTGTATTTGTGCTATTTATTCCCTTCTATAATAAATGAAATAATCGTAAAAAGCAAGAAAGTATAACAAACACCCAGAGCAGAAAGGAAACTTAAGAGGCAAATAAAGAAAGAGTGTATGTATGTTGAGAGAGCTACAAAAACTTAACAATTCCAACATCCTTTTTCACTAGAGAACACAAGGACAACAACAAACAGAACACTCAAACACTAAACATAAAAACAGACAGAAAACGACAACAGCAACAGCAAATACAAGCAAAACAAGTTACGTGGTGTCGCTAAGGCACTTGAACAACGTACATACAATAAGACTGAGAATTTTTATATTTTTGTAAATATAGTTTTCCAGACAACAAAAATTTTCAAGAAAACACAATAAAAAAAAGAATCCTTTAGAATTTTTTGTACTGGTGTTAAGGATCAAGTGCAAGGTTATATTACACTCATACACACTTACCACAAGTAATATAGTACAGCAGTCGAATTGTACTTGACACTCAATAATATAGTTTGTCTTGAAGAGGAAAAAAAATCTTAAAAAGAAAAAACATAAAAACACAAGACATGAACAGAAAACAATAAAATTTTTCATGTAACGTGTTTAGAATTGAGTGCAAAATACTACAAAAGCCTGTTTAACACTCTCCACTCTTTTAGAAGTATGTAATTATATTATTAAATAGTTCTATAACTGCTACACACACAACAACTAACATTTTTAAAGCCTAAAGAGTTGTAAAGAAAAAATAGAAACATTTATTGGTCTTGAAGGACAATGCTGTAAATATGACATCAACTAGAAGCGGTTCTTTAATAAAGAGCTGCCCTCAACATCATCAAACATTGCAACATCATTGTTACTATTCAACTGGCCATTATCACCTAAAAAGAATGTTTAACTTGGCAGCTAATAAAGGAATATTTTTCATTTTTAATATTGCACTGGCGATAACGATACAAGGAGTACAAGGTGAGTAAACAAAAGATAACTTTTATTATAGTAAATAATTTTTAGATGCTAAAATATAAAGTAGAAAAGGTTCAATTTAAAGTTTTAAAATCAGTTGGCGAATTACGGCATTCGATATCGAACGAAATTTTGTACAATTTTAAAAGAATTTCCATAGATGATGATGATTTATAAAACCCTCTTAGAAAATCTATGATTACCAGTTAATTACGATTAGAAATCATTTTAAAAATAGTTCGGTTTACTTGAGATTACAAAAAAAAAAAAAAAAAAAAAAATGCAAGAAAATTAAGCAAAAAAGCTTAAATTTAAAATTTTAAAATCAGATTTAATAAATTTCGATTATGTTTGGTAACCAATTAGATGATGTGTTAAAAAATATGATGATGTTTATAAAACATCTTAGAAAATCTATGATTATCAGTTGATTACGATTAGAAATAATTTTAAAAATATTCCGGTTTACTTGAGGAACAGAATAATCATTTCTTTTCCCTGGAAGAAACTACCAGCAAGAGTAGAGCTGTTACAACAACAACAATTACATATTATCTAAGAGGCATGATAAAAAGTGTTTAAAAAAACTTCCAATAAAAATTTGAAGTGCTTTAAGCTGAATGTCATTTTCATAACTTGCTTAATCATTATTATCAATGAATTTATTTTAATTTAATCTTTTTTTCCCCAAATTTAAATTAATTTGTCACACATAATTCCAAGTTAGAAAAACTCTCATCTAAAACAACTGTTTAAATGCCATATGAATGACACACTACCAAATGACCTGCAAACAATCTACGAGTGGGGTCGCACGAACACAGTCGAATTTAATACGCGCTAAACATACATACATACATAATTGGCTATTACAACCCTGTGTCAGGATTACGGCCTAGCTTCTCGCAGCAGTCATGTTGTGTGTGTCAATTTTTATCCATGTGTACAGGGATCTACAGTTTAAAGTCGACTCCGAACGACAGATTTGAGAAGCTTTTTCGTGGCAATCAATTACTCCCAGAGCTTTTGCCAGAAGACTGCTGAGAGGTAGTCGCCGAAAGAAATAATTTTTCCATATTTCTTTTTTCAAGATGTCAAAGCTGAGATTTGAACCCGGCACTTTTGTCTTAGTAAACCGATGAACTAACCACTAGACCACGGCGATTACGCGTTAAACATAATGTTGTTTTATCACGCATAGTCGTAGTGTCCTCTGTGACTATAGGTAATGAATATATTTAGAAGGCGTACGACCTTGATTTTCTGGTCATGAGAATTAATGATGTGATGTCCGTTGGAAGGATTACATATTTTGAGTGTCGAAAGCAGCATTCGCGTGCCTGGGGTTTTTTTAAAAAGGTGCAAGAAACACTTCACTCCATCATCGACCTTTTCAATATTTACAAGACCTTTATGCGACCTAAGATGGAATACAACTCTCATGTATAGGCCGGTGCTTAAAAGTCTATTTTGGGGCTTCTCGACTGTGTACAGGAAAAGGCCAAATTTCTGATCAGTGACGGTAAGATATCCAAATCTATCGACTTGTGGAAGCTTCGCCGCAATGTAGCGTGCGTTTCATTGCTCTATCGGTACTACCATGGGAAATGCCCTGATAAAATAGAGGACTTGATTCCACGTATGATCGCGTATCGTTACGGACTATACGTACCACTCACATCCTTTCGTAGCTGATTGTCGAGTGAATCGCACGCACAATGCACTATAGAGAGAATTACAGTTTGTTCATAGAAACGAGTGGCTTTGAACTTTCGTCTTTTTATATGAGATACACTAACACGAAAGTTTTTCCTGTCAACAACGATGTTAGTAAGTTCAAATCCAAGGCCCACTCTTCACTACACTACTCACTTCTTCCCCCTTCCAACAACATATTTTCTTAGACCAACACAACAATGTATTGCACGAGTAAGGGACATCTCTTGAGTACTGAGGTCTTATTCTATAACTCTCCTAAGCCAAAACTCTATCGCTAAAAATTTATAAACTTGATTTAGGACTTTTTGGCTTCCAATGCAATTCTTGAACGTGTATTGTTATTTAAAAGCTATATGCCTATTACCTCTAACCTTTTTAATTTTATATATTCTAACGCCCAGCCTATTTTAAAAACTCAAAATTTTAGCATTTTAGCTTAAGGGAATTACAAAACAGGGACCCTGGTCTAAAAAAAAAAAAAAAAAAAAAAAAAAAAAAAAAAAAAAAAAAAAAAAAAAAAAAAAAAAAAAAAACATTCTGGTATGAGATGGAAATCGAATTCGATCGAAATTGAAATCGAATGAAATTTCAAGTTGCTATACCTTCCAAATCTTTTTAGATTCGGAATTCTTTTTTACTCATTACCTTAATGACTATTTTCACAAGTTCGTTTTACAAAACTTAGAAAATACAGACAATTTAAATTTCGAACGAAATCGTTTTTCATCACATCTTACACATTATAAAAAATGTCATCAAATTCTAATTATTGGTTCTACTCAGCTTCCACTACAGACAAAATTTATTCATTCGAATTCAAAAAATGAAGCCTGTTATATCTGTTTTTTATCTTTTTTGTCACACTGTATAATTCATACTTTTCTTTTTGTACTTGTTTGGTACTTTTTAATTTTTTAATATTAACTCGACAATCAAAATTAAAAATTAAAAAAATAAACCTTTAGTGAAATGATTTAAACAACACTTTGGCAACCTCATTTTTAATTCAATTTAAACAATTTTTTTTAAACTGAAATTATTAAAGTACTTTTATTTTGTTGTACAAATTTTGTTACATTAAATGTAGTACTTAAATTTTGCAAAAAAGTAAATATGTTTTAGAAACAACAAAATAAAACAAAAACGTATATCAAAACTTTGCTTAAAACTTTTTAAGCAACTACAAGACAAAGTTTTCTATACAAAAAACAACAAGAAAAATAAAACAAAATATTACTGAAACTTCATATTACTCGTACGATACGAGTATGTTAGAATTTTATCTCTTGAAAAATGTTTTCTACATATGAGAAATACAAATAATTTATAATAAATTTGTTGGTATTTCGTTTATTTTTTTATTTTATTAAGTACTCGTAGTACTCTATATTCTAACAGTTGGTACGAGTAGTGCAATTCGTTTTACTCCAAAAATGTCTACAATTTATAAGCCTCTGAGTAAAATTTATTTATTTTTTTTTGTTAAAGAAAACACACACAAAAACAAAATGAAATATATTTTTTAAAAGTTTACTTTTTAAACAAATTTTATAGAAATAAAAACACTGGAATAGAAAGTATTTTGAAAACTATTTTTTATGGAAGTTTTAAATAAATGCACATACAATATCCATAAGTATACTTATGTATACATATATACCATTAGTATACTTATATATAGCAAAGGGAGAAATTGCAAATTATTATGAGCATCACATCACTTGCTTTCTTTAAAAGAAAAGTTTAAACCTTTTGCAATTCATTATCTTAAAGAGAAAAGCAACCACAGTTTGTTTTGATAAATTATTGAATTTAACACTTTTTGAATTAAAATTAATTTTAAACGATTAAAAGTACAATTGAATTCACTTTTTCGCGTTGTTTGCATGGGACTTCTGACTATAGACTTAAAACTTGACCAAATGATCTTAAGATTCTTAGTTTTAATGGCTGTGCTATGACCAGTTTTACTCGTATTGGATAATTTCTTTGCATCATGCACTCAACTGATTATCGAATTTTTTTTTACCATTTTTGTTTTTATTAAGTGTAGAGACGTGTTTCAAAAATTGTTAATTTTTGTTTCATTACACTTCAGTGCATTTTTTTCGCATTACATTCGCACATCAAGTTTCTCAGAAAAAGCTACATTTTGTTTATCGATTCTGAAATGTCTTCTCACTTTTGCATCATCACTTACAAGATTTCATTTACTTTATCCGTTTTGTTTTTAACTTGAACTTGAAAATATTAAACATTGTGACTTTGTTACATTACTTTGTTATATTTTCTTTCCTAAATTTATAAAAAAAGTGTACCTACGGTGTCATTGAAATGTTAAAAGATTTGACAAACCTATTGGTGCATTATGTGCGGATTATTACATCATTCAAATGTCTGCCATAGATTTTCTGGGTGAAGTGCAACTGAAATATCTAATTTTTTATAACTTTGCGCATAAATCAGACTGGATTGGACCGATGGTTTGGATTATATTAACTTTGAGGATCTCTGTGGTTTATGGCTTATTCGCATACACCTGCGACTTAAAACTCCGCAAGAATAACTCTAAACGGTCACGTGACCGTTCTGCTAAAACTACATGTGTTTGGTACCCAAATCAGCCAAATAAGGTGCGTGGTATAGTGGTTAGAGCGCTCACACAAAAACTCAAACGGCCCAGGTTCGAATCCCAGCAAAGGTAAAAATGAAAAACTTAGTTTGCGGTTTTTTTCTAAATTATAATTTAAAAGAAGAAGAAGTCCATCTACAAAGTAACCGCTCCCTGACGTTCCACTCTATTTCACCTTAACCTTTGACAACAAAAAACGAATGATCAGGAGAAAAGCGCCTCCTATTGGGAAGTAGCAGATAACAGCTAAACCTACTAAACTTATTTAGCGATGGCACTCACCACAATTAACATGCAACGATGGGGCAATTGCTGTTGATCATTTAAGGGTGAAGGTATAACACTGGCCTTTAAATGATCAATTTACAGCAATTTGACGCATTCCTAATGCTTAAGAGGCGCTTAACAATATAAGAAAGCAAAATATATGTTCTGTTGTCGTAATGCAAAGGTCTCTGTAAGTTAAAATACTTGCCTGCATTTTTTGTTTATGCCATGGTCTGCAAAGGTTTTTGCAACAAAGAGTAATTTCGTTTTAGAAAACTCTGCCGTAGTTTTTCTTTGTGCTAAGCAATTAAAATTGCTGCGTGTGGGCCTGGGTTCAGAGACCCAGACACTGATGTTTGCGTTTTTGGCAATAGAAAATATTTTTATATATTTTACACCTAAAATTGTCTTGCGTTTTTCTGCCAATTTGGCTTAACACGCTATGACCTGAATCATGTACCAAAACAGATATCTGTCAAACACTTGGTGTTGAGCCGAATGTGTTGGTGACAAAAAAAAAGTATATGCGGCACGAGCTCATCTTTAGTTCTGGCATTGTTTTGATCAATTAATTCTAATCGTTTTAATTGAATTGCTTGCCTCGATCTCGTTAATCGTTGATAGCAGAGATCAAAATTTTGCAAGATTTTTAAAATAAGTTTTTAAAATTTATTTTGGCCCTTAAGAGGAATCTTTAGTTTAGTTGTGAAAACAATAAAAATCGTTTCTACAAGTTTCACTTAAACCTTTAGAGTATTACTCGTTATTTACTTCTCCTACTATGTTGGCGGTAGATTTTTATTATAATTTATTTGGTTTTTCATTCTTTTTTTCTGCTCCACTTTGGAGTTTTTGAAGCATACGAATGTACAGAGTTTTTTATATATTTTTGCGTAGTATTTGAACAAACTCGCTCGTATATCATACGAGTAGTTATAAAAAGTCATTAATTTCGTTTATTTTTTCATCTATGCTGACTTTTTTTGTTTCTTTTTTAATTTCGTTTTGTTATGCCACAATTCCTAGAAAATATTTTCATCTCCAAAAAGTAATATTTGCGGTTCTTTTTAAGTATTTCAGCTTTTTTATTTCTTTTCCTTTCTGCTCTTATGTTTTTTTCTCTTTTAATAGATAAAGTTTATATTT
The DNA here is from genome assembly GCA_963576795.1 of Metopia argyrocephala. Lineage (NCBI taxonomy): Eukaryota > Metazoa > Arthropoda > Insecta > Diptera > Sarcophagidae > Metopia > Metopia argyrocephala. Next base: position 201,822,501 of record OY756208.1, on the reverse strand, counting down.
CATATATGCGCATAGAATGGCAAAAAACAAAAAGAAAAAAACAAATTACATATAATAAAAAAGAAATATAGTAAATTATTATTATATGTTGCAAAAAATAAAATAAACTGAAGTTTTTATGGCCCTCTTAGTCATATTTCGTAATACTTTTTGGGGGCAAATTGGAAAAAACGCACACAAACACACATAAAAGTACAATTTATAATAAAATTGCTTCGAAAAATTAAAATAGAAATGAATTCACCAGAAATAAACAATCCCTTAAAATGAATAAAATTGCTAAAGAAACCAGTGTTTAATTAAAATGGTAAAACGCTTAACAACAGTAAGACTGTTAGAACATGTTTTTTTTTGTTTAATTTTGAGGAATTATTTTTTCGGTATTTTAAATGAATTTAAGAAGATTTATGAAAGCGCTTTTCAGAATTCTAAGAAGTTACAAACATTTTTAGAAATTTTATTAAAAAGTATGTTAAAAAATGTTTTTTGTGTAATTGTAATATGGCCCGCCTCAGATTTTGGAGATATGTAATCTTTTATAAAAAATTTTTGCTAAAAAAGCTTTGTTTTATGCTACTTAAACTTTTTAAATTAATTTAATGGAGTTTTTTTTTTTAATTAATTTTATTTATTGCTTTACTAATAAATGGTTAGATTACAGCACGTACATATATATGAGCCATCGGTTTGGTATATCAAAACACAGGGTTTCATAAGATATTGCTTCGCTGTCCCATTAAGAACATTTAATAATCGCTCATACTTCCAAATTTCTTGACACACTGGAGACATTATCGGTCTTAATACCATACTGACTAAAGTTTTTTCTTAAAGATTAATCCGTTGAAGGTCAACGACATTAGGTTCCTATAAGAACGCAAAATCTGCCATACAGGGCGCTTAACAATCGATTAATTGCGAAATTGGGAGGTGCGTGGTATAGTGCACAAAGACTCAAACGGTTCAGGTTCGAATCCCAGCTAAGGTGAAAAATTAAGTTTTAGTATAGGGTTTTTTCAAAATAATAATTTAGAAAAAATAAGAGATTCTCCCCCCTCTAAGAAGTCCACCAACAAAGAAACCGTATTCCAGTCTAATCTACCTTAACCATCGACAACGATGGCGAATAATCAGGAGACAAGCCTCATCGATTGAGAAGTAGCAGATGATAGCTAAATCTACTTAGCGAAGGCACTCACCATACAATCATCATGAACGATGAGCAATTGCTGTTATCATTCAAGGGTGAATGTATAATACTGGCCTTTAAATAATCAATTCACAGCAATTTGTCTCATTCCAAAGGCGCTTATTAATTAATAATAATATAATATAAGAAATAATATTTACTGGCCTTTCCATAAATTCCAATACAATGCACAGCATTTAGTAAGGGTTTACCAGTGAGTATTGGTCTAAAAAAAAAAAAAAAAATTGATTCGATGATATTTTTTTTATAAAAGTGGTCTTGTACACTGGTCTTCTCGTTCGTGCGATTTGACGTCTTTACTTGTTTTGGGCTGTGATAAGACTTTTTAGTTTATGCCGAAAAACGACCATTTTCTACATTTCACTTCACATGGATTTTTTCTGCAATTGCTTGATGTTATTTTTTATGGTATACTTTTAGGCAAAATTATATTTTCTTTTTTATAAATCGCCTTAAAAAGAAAGATATTATAATAAAAAACTAAAAAATTTATGCTAAAGACTGCCATAATTCTTAGCATAAGCCACCTCAATAGTAGTAGCCACTACTGATTGTTAGAAATTAATTTAAAAATATTTATACATTTAATTAATACTAGCTTAAACCCGGCGTGTTTCTCTACACCTATCAGTATCATTTGTACACATTTTTGAACTGATGATTTTCAATGACTAAGAAAGCAATTACACAAAACTGAGCAACTTCAGCTTTAACACTTTTCAAGATATAAAGAAATTAATATTTAACTTGTATGGGAGGTACCACGCCCACTTGTCTAATTCTCCCCTATTTTCTGACTGCTAGTTTTCCTTGACCGTGAAGTCGTTCAGACCGAGCTTAGAACGTTTAGCTTTAAACGTCCTCATCATATATAAAAAAAGAGGAGTATGGGAGTTGCCGTGCCCACGTGTACAATTCCGCCCAGTTTCTGGCTGATGATTTTCCTTGACCGTGAAGTACTTCAGACCAAATTTAGAAACTTTAGCTTTAACCGTTCTCAAGATACACAAAAATCAGTATTTAGTTTGTATGGAAAGTACCACACTCAGATAAAATTTTGAAATTTAACTTATTGCACTTTCGGTAGTCGAGTCTATCTATGTTCCAAATTTCAACAAAATCGGTTCAGTCGTTTAGGCGTGATTGACCGACAAGCAAGTTTGTCTGTTTGTCTGGACTTACAAAGAGATTTATAATATGTATGCATATGGATATATGGATTTTATAATCTAATTCTAGTCGCCTTGGTCTAGTGGTTAGTGTGTTGGCTTACGAAGACGATAGTGCTGGGTTCAATTCTCAGCTCCGACATCTTTAAAAAAAAAGAAATATGAAACAATTATTTCTTTCGGCGACTACCTCTCAGCAGTCTTCTGGCAAAAGCTCTGGGAGTAATTAATTGCCATGAAAAAGCTTCTCAAATCTGTCGTTCGGAGTCGACTTTAAACTGTAGGTCCCAGTACTCATGGATAAAAATTGACACACACAACATGAGTGCTGCGAGAAGCTAGGCCGTAATCCTGTCACAGGGTTGTAAAGGCCAGTTATGTATGTATGTAATCTAATTCTATCTTATTAAATTCTATCTTATTAAGCCCAGTATAGTGACACAGACCAGGGTCTCTAGTGGATATCGAACTCATGACCCCGCACTAGTATTTTAGCACCACTACTGCAGCCTCATGATACATTTATGTTCATACACATTTTTTATGCCTGATTCAAATCCATACCAATCTTTAAAAACGAAATGAAAATAATTAAAGAAGTTATTTCGTCTTTTTTGAAGCATAATTTTTGCTGTCTTCCAAATAAATCACGAACTTAATTTCAATAAAAATTTGTATAAAAAAAAAGAAGTTCGAAAATAACTGATAATTATGCAACTGCCCCACGTAGTTAAAGGATTTAGTTTTTATTTTCAAAACCCCAACATTTTATCTTCTTTGTTCTTGTTTTTTTTTAAGCTGTTGTCTGCCACATTCAGATTTACATCTTAAGTGACCTCAATTGTAAGAGTTTTCATAATTCTTGCACAAATCTTAATACTTACGTTGAAAACAAAGAAGACAAAAAACAAAAAAATCATATAAATAAAGTGCGTTATAAAAGAAAACATACATATGTACCATTTGTACACACACTCAAATGCCTCATTAACATACGCAACCATTAGATACAACCAACAGATAAATGGAAATAAAGACTTTGCAGTCAAAATAAAAAAAAAACCAAATGAATATTAAAGTTTTTCAGACATTTTTTTTGTCTATTTTTTTTTGTTATTATAAGAGACATGCGACAAAATTTGAAAGGGGGTATCTTGTCTTTGGAGTGCCAATGGTACAAGAAAAACTAAAAAAGTTCTTATCAGTTGATTTTATTTGTTTACTCTACACTAAGCAATTTATGTATTAAACTTAGTTTATAGTTTGTGTCCAAGTTTGTAACGCCGACACAAAAGAATGAGAGTACAGTATGAAACTATTTTCTAAATTATGGAACAATGTAACCGTCCATGGTCTATAGAAGCCGAGTGAAAATTTTAATAAGAACCTAGTAAAGTTGCACAGGAGAAGGAATCTTAAATTTATTGAATAAAAAAAAAACTTCACTGTTTTAAGTCTTGCTTAGCCAGTTTTGACAAGATTTAAGCTTTACATTGTAATGTAGTTTATTTTCCCCGCTGAGGTATGCTCAGCCTGTCCAGGATCTTACCAAACGTTAGCTTCCTTTGAAATAATAAAACGGTAGGTGTTATTGGGTTTAAATTTAAAGCACAGTATTAATTGAATGAATACCTTAAACTAGAATTATTTAATCTAAAATACTTAAACTATAAGGGCTCTGCTTCTCTGGATCCCTGAATACGGCAAAAGGTTAAAGTCCCGACGGTATATGATGTGCGAAATAAATACAAATACAAGATGAATTCGGGAGATTTTATTTTCAACTAAATGCGAGTTATGAATATAAGACAAATTCGGTAGATTTTATATGACTTACGAATATTAGACATATTCGGTAGATCTTGTATTCAACATGATACCAGTTCCGAATACTAGACAAATTCGGTAGATCTTGTATTCAACTACATTCGTTATTAATCTACAAATACCACTACAGGGTTACGAGCACCGGTCGCTGTCGGTTGGTGTTAAAATTGTATTACCTATACTTTTAGTTCGATTAACTAAATGAGAAGTATAACATTTGATTAGCAGCTATCACTACTAAACAAAACAGTTGGTATTTCTCAGTGTTAGTTGGCTAGTAGTGTTCTCGTATACTAACATTAATATAAAAATAGATATACATTCAAAAATGTAAATAGAAACATTTGTAACGGCACTTTACAATATCAGCTGCTTAAATTAAAGGGTATCGGTGCATGCCCGATCTTGCTTTTTCTTAATAAATTAATCTTAAAAATTTAACTTGAAGTCTTCTGTTGGTACATCTCTTATTTACTTTTGGAAAAAACTGGAGAAAAAATGCATTTAGTTGCTGTCGATTAATGAGCCCCTCAAGCGATGTGTAACGAATTGGGTTCTTTATTTAGCCCAAGTTCTTCATTACTTACTAGTAAAGATTTTATTTAATTCTACTGATGGTTGGGGCTCAAATTTGAAACATTTAATGAAGATCAATCTACACTCAAATAAAAATAAAATATCTTATACAAGTATTACGAATATTTTAATTGCAAACATCTGGTGGACAAGAATTACCTCAATCCGATGATAACATGCCGTGCATAAGACTAGCCTAACAAGTCATCGTATCGTTATATTCCAGAGTGTATATTATTTTGTTCGGGGTTACGATATGTACGTACCAGGGGTGTTACTTTGTATTTTGATTCGAATCGAAAATCTTACGAATTCGTAAAAATTTACGAATTTTCGAAGAATTTTGGTATTTATTATTATTGATTTTTCGAATGGGAAATTTCTTTCGAAACCATTTTCGATTCGAATCGAAATATAAAGTAACCCTACAGATTTTCATCCAATCGACTTCACGACATTACGTGATCACTTGCAGAAAATAAGAAATATTGTATTTTTAATATTCAAGCATTAAAATATTAATCGGTAGAAATTTTCTAACTGAATTCGATTTTCTATTTTCTCAGTGTTATACTTCAAAGTCCTCTGCGTCAGTTTCAAGCACAGCCGCGATATACTCTGTAGAATGACATGTCGCAGATATGCTAAGCCAAATACTCTTCTAGGCGTATAGCTAAACGCCGTAGAGTTTACCTACTTACTGTCGAACGATGGAGAACTGACGTTTCAATTGTTCTGTATCAACACTACCTTTGTATATACAAATTTGCGTAAAACTATGGCAAATAATTCTTTAATTAAATATCAAGTAGGGTGTCTTAAACTGGTATTTAACGAAAAATAACTTCTCTTATTTGTTTTTTTTTTCAATTTTTTTTAAGTTTCTTTGCGACAAAATGTTGCTTTTGTCTATTTATGGGGTTTTCTTTTTGTTAAGATTTTTGTAGCTTTTTAAGCATTATTATTATAGACAAACAAATGTTTTCAAATGTTACTAAAACTGTCAACAACTTGGAAATTTATGGATTTTTATAAAGATTCTTTTCGTTTTTTATTATAATTTTATTTTTTGTTTTTGTCAAACAAATGAAAGAGTGTCTTGTATTCTAAATAAGAAAATAACACACAAAATTATATTCAAGATAGTGGCGATAACATATGTGAACATTTTGTTTAACAAATTTTCTATGATTTTTTCTCTATGATTTTTTTTCTGTTTCAAATCTATTCATACATATTGATATTCGAATGTTTAAGGTTTGTATACCACCAGTATTTTATAAATTCAACAAAATGTTGCAATTTAATATTCCATCTTATTTTTTTTTTCTCTATTTGTGTGTGTTTATTAGTTCTGTGGTTTTGAATTTTGAAGCGTTTAATTGTTTGTTTATATTTATTCTTGAATACACTTTGTGCCCACCCTCTTGGTCTACTTACTTCTACTCCTAAAGCGTGATGTGATGGGAAGTGTCTTACACAATATGAATATCATTTGGTTGGGTTTTGGCATCTCAAAGTTGTTTTCTTGTTTTTGTTTTATTTCTTTTGCTGCCTTGAATTGTATTGTTTGTCCATTTGTTTGATTTTTGAGGTCATTTAATGGTTTTCAAGTACTCCATATTATGTCTGGGAATTATTTTTATGTTATTTTATTTTTAAATATTTTTTAAATTTTTTAAAAGCCTAAAATCATTAAATGTTTTGAAAAAAAATGTGTCTTAAAGAAATACAAAAATTAACATAAATTTTGATTAAAAGAAATACACAAATGAACATACATTTTACTTGATGTCTTAATTAGCTCTTCAAAAGTAAGTAATAAAAAAAAGAGAATTTTTTAAAGCATAATAACGAATTTTTGTTCACATTCCTGCCTCTTTATTAAAACATTTTGTATAACAAAGTTTATTTAATTTCTTTTACGCATCAAAGAAGTACTTATTTTGTGTTCTATTTGTTTTGAGATATACAAAATTAAAATAGCAAGTAGTTACACTAGAAGTAAATTTAAATCGAAAACAAAAATTTACAAAAAGTACTTCAAATTTTAAGGTAAAATTTAAGCAAATAAGACTGTCAGGTCTGACTCTAAAGAACCCTAAATTTTGAAGTATTACATATTTCTAATATGAATACTTTGAGACACTTAAAAGGCCACAGGTAGTCTATATTGTATTTTTTTATATCCAAAACAGTAACTTTAACGTGCGTCCCTTTGCCTCTTTTTATAAGACTTGAAATGAGAAAAATATATCGACGCAAGAATTACTAAGAATTTGTACGCAAGAATTTGTAACTGACAAAAAATCGAAAATACGTTTTTTGAATCATTTTTATCAGAAAAAAAAAGTACGCGTCGATTGGTCCCGGTCCCAGATTTCTATGATGAGAAGAAATTCACTTACGTCGTCTGCGTTTTAAAAAATACCACTATCTTCGTTCTACTTTCATAAAGAAATGGCTCTGGTGAACATTATATATTATATGTTTTCTCAGTTACAGCCAGAGTAGGAAAAAAAACAAAACGAAACGTTTGATCTCATTTTGTTTTGTTCTTTACAATGAGTAAAACAAAAATAAAACAAAAACAGTGAGAGCGATTGTCCCATTTAGTTTTGTATATTGTTTTTGTTTTGAGCACGACAAATACACTAACTCAAATGTGCGTAGGTACAACAAAAAATGAATGAGAATAATAAAAAAAGAAGAAGAGAAAAAAGAGAAAATTATACGAATGTAACGGAATAACAAAGCAAGCACAAGAGCAAAAGAGAATTGTTCCGTTTGCGCTCTTTCTCATTTAGAAAGTATTTGTTTTGGTTTTGCTCATGTACATTACGATTGAACAAAATTTGAAAAGTTTATGACTTTGTGGTAACGTTTGCGAAATGTTTTGTTTGTTTGCCCACTCTGGTTACAGCGTTCTTTAATTCTTGCTACCATATTAAAGTTTAAGGCGTATAAAAGGTATTTAGTAAATTAAATAAATACCCTTTTCTTTTCTTTGTTAGGTCGGTTTATTTTAAGATCGCCCTCGTACTAGGAAAATAGTTTTGCATTTGGGGAAACAAATTCTTTATTTCTAGTGTTTAGTGTATTGGCTTACTAAGAGAAGAGTTTCAAACCCTAGCTCTGACATCTTGAGAAAAGAAATATTTCTTTCGGCGACTACCTCTCAGCAGTCTTCTGGCAAAAACTCTGAGAGTAACTGTTTGCCATGAACAAGCTTCTCAAGTCTGTCGTTCGGAGTAGACTTTAAACTGTAGGTCCCGGTACTAATAGATCAAAATTGACAACACAACATGAGTGTTGCCAGAAACTAGGCTGTAACCCTAACACAGGGTTGCAATGGACCATATGTAATCTTATTTTACCTCGATAAACATTAATTTTTCCTATCGATGCTCTGTTTATAGTAAAAACGTAATACCGTTGACAGACGACGGCGTTAAAGTGCTTTAGTTGAGTTAATTCAAATTAACTTGCGCATTATCTCCAATGTAAATGCACAAAATCAAACTGAATTTATACTGCATTAAGAGTTTTTAAATATGGCAACATCGCATAAAATCAGTCAGTTTTTGGCTAATTATTAACTATTTGTAATTGAAATGGATAGAAAGTAAGCAAAGTTACAAACCTTTCATTTCTATGGGTATAAAAGCAAATAAAAATAGTTCACAAACAAACTAACGTTAGTAACGTTGTCGTCTGTCTACACTATAAATACAGAAACTGTTGTCTGTCAGGGTAACATTTTAATTTGTATTAGTAAGTTCGTCATGCTAATTAACGTTGTCGTCTGTCGACGGTATACGGTTTGACGTCCTTTTTATTAACAAATCTTTTAGCACCGAGCCATTTTGCAATTTTAGAAATTGCAAATAAACTTTTTCGTCAGGCTTAGTTTCCTCGTATTATATTCTATTCCATCAACTGTTGTAAATTTTCCTAAATGACATTTTGACCTATAAAATCTATTGTGTCTCTACGAGTTTGCTGTTTGCGCCAGCAATTCTGAATTTTTAATGGCGGACATGCCCTCTACTGTGAACATGTGCCTCACCAAACACATCCATATTGAAATGTGTTGAAAACTTTTTATTAGGTCAGTATATGTTCTGCTTGCTTCTGATTCCTGTGTATACACTCTATAAACATTTACATATGCGATTGCCATTCTACATAAATGTGCTTTCGAACCACAGTGCCCATAAGAAGATCCATCAGGAGTTCCAGGCGTGGTCTTCTATAAGTATATTTAAAAACATCAGAAATTGTGGCGTAACCTTCGCCTTAGTGTCTCAGACCCACTTGAACGTAGCAGTGTTCACAAAGTTTGCCAATATCTGATTCTCTAATATGATTGTGGTTATAAAAGAGTAGTGCTCCCAACCAATGCTTATGTTCTGCGTATGTCCTTTGCTCAATATTTTCTAAATAACAGCACAAACTCTTGCACCTTTTTTTTATCCCCAATGGTGTCTTCAGGTAAATATGTATGTCGTGTAGAAATTAATAAGCAATTATTTTAATCTATTTCTCTCCTTTTTTTATTAAAAATATTTTGAAAAGATAATTTGAAAATGAAAAATACTAAAAATCTAATTTCTCTTTCTTATTTGCTTATTTATAATAATTTTTCCAAAATTTGTGCAAACATGTACACGATTTTGGGTGGCAAAACCCCAAAAAACATTTTTTTTTCTTAAAATTAATCCAATTTTCTTAAAGCAAAGGTGGTGGATTTTTTTCCTTCAAAGCCTCTTAACATTTATGTGATTAAAATGATAAGAAAAAAAAATGTTCTTTTCTTTAAAGGGCGGTCTCTAAAGAATTTTGTGGCCTGGAAGCCAAAGCAATTTTGACAAACGCATTTGGCACAATTTAACACGCACAAATTGCTTAAAAGCAAAAAATTTCCAAAAAAAAAAAAAGAAAACGAAACAAAACGAATTTCAAAATTTAGGCAGTTAGGCTGGTAGGTTGATAGGCAGTTAAGAAAAACAGAAAAACAGAAAAAAAAGAAAACCTCCCCTATTGTTGAGCTGTATAGTGGTAGAGTTGTAAAGCCGCAGGAAAAGCCTCAAGGGAGCTTTACACAGTTTAATATGTGGTGGCATATACCATTACCAGAGCCAGCCCTCAAACGAAATACATAATTGGAAAAAACGTATAAGAAATAGAAAATTGTAGAAAAAAAAAAAAAAAGAAATAGAATTTGAAAATGGAACTGTATGGCACCTTGACAGTAATCCAATTATAAGTCCTGCGTGATTTTGCAATTTTTCACCAGGATCATGCTCGTTAAAGATGTTGAAAAAAGAATGAAAAAAAAAAAAATTTGCTAAAGCTGTAAACCTTTAAAGATGCCTATGACAGCCAGGTTTTTGAATTCTTTTCATTTCTTTTTTTCATTTTTTTACTGAATATGAAATGTTAAAAAAAAACAGGTAAACTTTGTTTAAAATCCTTGGAAATCCTTATTTTATCAATACATATTGAGTGTCTTGTTAAATAAAATATTTCTGGCTTTATCTCAGCTTAAGAAAATTGTTTTAGAAAAATTCCCTTCGCAAATATTCTTTTAAGGAGAAAATAGAAAAAAGAGAAAACAATATAAGTTTCCTTTTTTCTTCTGTATTGACAAACGTTTTTCCATAAGTGACCTTTTATTTCTTTCTCTTGTCTTCTATTTTATCTTTTTTCCTATGGTTACCGTGTAAAAATATTTAAAAAACATTATTTTGTTGCTGTTGATTGTTTATTTAAAAATTTATGTTCAACATATTTTTATTTATTTCCAATAAAGATAAAAACGTTTGGTTGTTACAGACAGTAGCACCTTTCAAAAGTACTCGTACAACGGCATTCTTGAAAGTACATTTTTTAGTGGAAATTAAACGTTTTAATTGTCTTCCTTGCTTTTGGGGTATGAAGAAATCATGCTAGTCCACTAGACTCAGCTAGAAAAAAATTAGATAAGTGAACCAATCAAATATTGAATCTTAATCGCAGAAACATCGCTAGGTCTGTGCTTATTCTCAATTGCTTAATAGGTAGATCGGTCGAGGAATAAGAGACTGTGTTTCACTTCATATGCCAATATCCTGTAGACTTGTTTTTGACTCAACGTATTGTACTTTCATTTAGTTCGCTCTTTATCGATAGTTTAAGGGAGCTATCGCATTAATGTATTAGAATTTCTGTCAGATTCATTAGGCTTTCAGACTAGACTTCAACATAATTTAGGACAGTAGTGTTTATTCGTAGTTTAGTAGTCGCTGTGGTCTATTGGTTAGTGTGTTGGCTTAGCGCCGGAATTAAACCTCAGCTCTGACATCTTGAAAAAAAAAAATAAATATGAAAAAACTATTTCTTTCGGCGACTACCTCTCAGCAGTCTTCTGGGAAAAGCTCTCTGAGTAATTGATTGCCATGAAAAAGCTCCTCAAATCTGTTGTTCGGAGTCGACTTTAAACTGTAGGTCCCGGTACTCATGGATAAAAACTAACACACACAACATGAGTGCTACGAGAAGCTAAGCTGTAACCCTGATACAGGGTTGTAATGGCCAATTATTCATGTATGTGTATGTATGTAGTGTTTATTCGAGCCGAGCACATAAGACAGATTTGAAGCATCGTTTCGTGTGATATTACAATGGCCCGCTACGTGTGCTCAGATGAAATTTGATTAACAAATCTAACACTAACTTCTACTCTCATGCCAAATGCAGTTCTCTGAAGGTCTTGGGTTTTTCTTGTCTATTTTTTGGAAGTACGTTCTAAAATGAATATCAAAGGAATTACTACTGGAACTTATTGTAAAATAAAATTCAATGGTAAAGTGATTTTATTAAACTGATTAAGCTGATTTAAAGAATCTGAACCCACGATTCCCCTAAAGATTGTAATGTTTTATACTTAAAATTTCGTAAAATTCGAGAATTGTATTCCATTTTTATTGCAATTTCGATTTAAATCGAATTACATAAGAACCGCTCTGATTTGTAGCGTTGCGCTTGTAAACTGCTTGCGAAATGTTAGAATGCAATAAAGGTAAAATAAAAGGTACAATAAAAGGTAAATGACACTCCATCCACATATTTAGAATACCCCTTCGTCTTAATTTACACGGAATTAACCCGCACTCTTATAAAAACTAATTAGCTCTGGAATACCTTTGAAACCAAGCAGTATTTAGTAACTGAGCTCTTCTAAATCAGGATGACACTATTTGGTTTTCTTTGATAGTTCCATATTCACTGCCATATATCCAAACATACTGTGACTACTAATGACTCTGACAAAAAGTATCATGTTATAATCACCAAGCACTACTAAGGATTTAGTACTTCTGCTGATTCCATGTAGATCCTTAACATTCAGGTAGTTAATCTATTAACCGTAAACCGTATAATAGCTCGTATATACGCGCAATCGATTTGGTATATAATGATCAAAACGGGGGCAGAGCAAATTTAAAAATTTTGTTCTAATCAGTGTATGTGGCGTCTACATATGGTAGACCAAGTTTTAATTTAAAATTTTCCATGAAGTTAGGCTCGCTTATTTCTTTAATATTGTGTGTAAAAAAGAGGTTTACAATTAAGAATAGCAGTTGATGGTACGACATCGTTGGTCGAGCATTTGTTTTACCAACGTTATTAAGCCAAGAACATGACATGGATTCAGAGAGTCTATACGAGTCAAACCGATGATCGAATAAAAGTAGACCAATGTAGAGTGGCTATAAAATATGTCTGTCAACAAACCAAAAATTTTAAAGTAGACTACCGTCGGTAACGACGCCATGCGTTGTTTACAGCAAGCACCCCTAAACGCTCATTTATTTATTTATTTTTTTTTTTCTTTAGCCAGCTTTTGTTAAGCCATTTTACTGTCTGCAATGACAATGCCAGACCAAACCAAACCAACCATGCCAAAGCCTCAAAGTGTAAAAATGAGGTTTACAATTAAGAATAGCAGTTGATGGTACGACATCGTTGGTCGAGCATTTGTTTTACCAGAGAGTCTATACGAGTCAAACCGATGATCGAATAAAAGTAGACCAATGTAGAGTGGCTATAAAATATGTCTGTCAACAAACCTGAAGCCTTTACAAAGTGAGACAAATGTGAGTTGTAGCCCTTTGGAAAAGAGATTGAAAACAGTTTTAACCTTAACTTCAAAATTAACTGCATTGGCTATAATAGATTGTGTTCGTAACGAGTCTAAAAACTGTTCTATGATTTAGGTTTACATTTCAAAAATCCAAAGTAAAAAACTATTAAGTCACTTAGGAAGGATTACAGTTCGTGAGACACACTGATTTAAGGAGACCCAGCTTTTGGTTGAAATTCTCTTTTAGTTTAGATACTAAACCAACCAAAGAGCAATTAATTTTTTTGCACTTTCACAAGTTGTAGTACCCAAGGTTCTCAGCTGTTAATATCGCCCAAAAGAAAATTCACAGACATATTGACATTCGTGAGCTTTCGCAAACGTTATTCAAGTTTTCTATAAAGACTGAGTGCTTTGAATTTTTTTGTATGACAATTTTCTTTTTATTTCACCTTAACCTTTATACTTATATTGTGTGTGACATGTTTACTTAACATTGAGAGCTGAAGTAAAAGAAAAAGTACAAAAATAAAAACAAAAAAAAAAAAACACATTAAAAAGGATCAAAGTTAGTAAAACAAACACGAACTTAAATCCATTATCCTTTGGCTAACATTTGTCAGGTACTTTTTATTTCCACTTTGGTTTTTTACATTAAATTCAGAAACGCTTGATAAAATATTCTGTTTATTTAGAGTAAAATAAAATGTTTTTCAAAAGTAAATAAAAACTGACAGGGGAGGGAATAAAGTAATTTCAGGACGTTTTTTTTATTAAAAGTATGTTCATAAATTTAAATTTAAATTTAAAAAATTAAATAGACTTGCTTTTAAATACCTATCAGCTATTAAATTATAAATAAATCTCTTCAGACAAATATTTTTAATTGTCATTTAATTGACATTTGCTAAGTGGCTGCTGCAGCAACTATAATTTCATGCGACAACTGAGAAAGAGAGAGAGAGAGAGAGAAAAAAATATTGTCGTCTGGCATTAACAAGCCACCTTAAACCGCATTAATTTAATTAAATTGTAATTGTCTTTCTTTTAACATTTTTGCATATTTTTTATTTTTGTTTTTGTAACATACATTTAATAATTATACAAACAAATATCGTCTGTATGCATTCAAAGAAAAAAAATTGTAATTTTTTGCAATACGAAATATCAAAATTGTAATCCTTTCATATCAAATTACTTTAGTCATTATCAGACAGACAGATTCACATGTACAATATATGTATATGCAATCGGTTTAAAGTAACAACAAAAACAATAACTAAATTCTCATTATTGACAGCTGTCAAAACATATATTTTCATACTGTAAAAAGCACAAAGAGAGAGCAAACGAAAGAAAAAAATAGTGGAAATTTAATATTAAAAACGCATCTGATTTTAAATGATTTTTACAAACAAATGCAACAACTTGTACAACAGCAACATGACTGAATGACAAACTAACTGCCATTAAATATTATCGATAATCTTTTTGAATGACATTAATGATAAACGTGGCTCTTGTTGATATTGGGTATGGCCAATATGATTTATGCATAAATAAGAGAATGGTTTAGGGACTATTTAAAGTCTATTAAAAAAAGGAGAAGAAAAAAAAAAATTACAAAAAAATAAAACAGATGTTTAAAGAGTTAATAGAAGTGATGGGAAAAATAAAATAGAGGGCGTTTTTTAAGCCCTATAGTACTGACGAATGTGTTAAGTGCTAAACAAACTATGATGCTGTGCTTAGTCTTTCATATTTGTGATTACGAAACTTTTACAAATTATTACTCACAGATAGATACTTGAACAACTCTATGTAGTCAGTTATCAATTTCAAGAATTCATTGAGATTTTTAGGGATCTCATAATCGTCTAGTGGTCTAGTGGTTAGTGTGTTGGCTTACTAAGACGATAGCTCCGGGTTGAAACCTCAGCTCTGACATCTTGAAAAAAAAAAGAAAAAAATATTTCTTTCGGCGACTACCTCTTAGCAGTCTTCTGGCAAAAGCTCTGAGAGTAACTGATTATCATGAAAAAGCTTCTCCAGTTTGTCGTTCGGAGTCGACTTTAAACTGTAGGTCCCGGTAATCTGAAACAGCGTGGAAATGACCAATTACGTACGTAACAGCCTCGTATAGAGTGCAACCAATCCACAATATTCTTTTCGGACTCCATTTCATTCAGAATAATGCAACGTTTACTCCGGTTTATATGCTCGTGGCATAATTGAAACTTATTTCTGCAAAATTTAAGTCAGAAAACGCAGTGCGATGAATGGAAATTGTTGTGGCAACATAGTCAATGATGTTTCTTGTGGTTTCACCTGGAGGGTGCCATGTTTATTTAAAAAAATTAACATACAAAATTTTGGGAAAGACAACTTCGTCTTTTTATTCGTTCATAATAAATATTAAATGTTTCGGAAATGAGGCAAACACTCTTGGGGACGATCTCTGCTAATGTAGTGAATTGTGTTGGCCTAGGAAAACAAGTTATGGGAAGGTGCTTTTGAATCGAACTTATTAATAGCGTAGTTGATAGAAAAAACATAAGCTTTGTTTCATAAACATTGTTCCAGTGCGGCTAAAGAAACAATTTACTCTGTAGTTCATTGTAGGTTTCATTGGACAAGGACACAGATATTTCATAAGGATATTGTAGTTAATTTAACGTTCGTATTGTCCATAGACATGCCACACCGAGACACGGGTGAAATGCTATGCTTTAGACCAACGCCAAGCGGTACACAAACCCCCAGCCACCGAACATAGCTATGCTATACCGCTCACACCAGGGGTTTCGACAGAGGTTTAGTAATTCCGGTACCACTCTTGCCTGCACGGCCCCCTTGCTTAGGAGGTTACAGTACTATCCAGCTTTATTAGCACATCCAATACGTGTACTCCACGATTGGCGGCACCCAACCTTTCGCGACGTGCAACAGCCTTTGGGCTAACCTTATGTCTGTAGTACCAGATTAAAGCGCCTCTGTTCAGTCTTTAAGAGCGCCAGTTGTGATAGCCAACCAACAACTGTCTTCCTACTTGGAGTGCCAGGTCACCTAAAGCTAGGTTAACTTCATATAACCCGAGAGCACAAACCCCTGAAGAGTCTCGAGAAGCCAAACCGTACTCCCGGTGGCGGAAGATGTGAATATTTTCCATTAATGTTTTATTTCATCAGAGCATTTTTCATGGCAGTACCCATAGAACAACAAAACGCACGCCAGATTACGCCCATGCTCAATGAATCGATAGAGTTGGGTACAGTACCGTCATTGGTAAGCATTTTCTTGTTTTTATACGCAAATTTTATATGAAAATTATGGCTCAGTTTTTATTAAATAAAATTTTTTTATTTCGTTACATCTTCTAATATATAAAAATTAATGTACATTTTGATGTCACCACTAACCGCGAACATGGATAGATCGATTCCAGCCAAAATTCCAGATTATGTTGGGGATAGTCTGTAGCCTTGTTTATGTGCGAAATCGGCCCATTGGTTCCGGAGATATGGCATTTAGACTTTCCTATATATTCCCATACAACTTCAATGTAAAATTTTTTCATATTATGCTTAACTTATTTATATCTTTAGAGCCGTTAAAGCTAAATTTTCTAAATTTGGTCTGAACGACTTCATGGTCAAGGAAATCATCAATCAAAAAGTACGCGTGGTACCTACCAAACAAGCATCTTAAGAAGTGTTAAAGCTGAAGTTTCTGAGTTTGGTGTAATTGATTTCGTAGTCATTAAAAATCATTAGTCGAAGACTTTGTAACAATGGTAGCGGTAGGTGTAGCGAAGCACGCCGGGTTTAGGCTAGTATATTATATTTTGGTGTGGGTCGTTTAATAAGGACTGATTATAAATTTTATTATAAAAATTTATATTTGTAAGCTCCAGTTGGTTTTTTGGAGCTTACATATTTATTATTTTTTTTTGTTTAGAGGCCTATTTAACACAATGTGGTCAAATAAAAAATAAAAAAAAAACAAAAGAAAAGAAAAGAAAAACATTTTATTTTGACCGCCTACTTACCTTGACCAATCATACTTATAAATTATGATAAACAATCATAATTCACAATTTAAAGAGCCATTTTAGTATTAAATTACATTTATTTAAAGAAAAACCAACAACAATAATTATAAAAATAAAAAAGAAAAAAACAGAAAACGAAACTGATTTGTATGATGAAAAAGCGGGTTAACTCCTCATAAATGGTTTATCTTGTCTTACATCAACATTATAAACGAGACACGGCTACTGTTGTCTGTTGTGGCAAGAAAAGACCACCGAACGTTATGATGGCCTAACAAGTCGTAGCTGAAAAGGAGTTTAAAAGCAAAGGGGGCAGAGTCAACAAGAAAAATAAATAAAAAATATAAAAACATTTCAACGGGTTACTACTACTCTTAAACGACAGCTTGAGTCTTAACGTTTATTTTATGCTTTTCATAGTGGGTTTTTCAGTTTTTTCTTCTGTCTATACGGGGAAAAAATTATTAAAAAAAACCAAATAAAAAACAAAAACAAAAATTACTTTTAGAATACAAAAGAAAACGAAAGAAAAAAAAATTAAAAGTTTATAAAGATTTTTTTTTTGTTATTAAAAACATAAAAAAAAAATTATAAAAAATGATTTACCGGCCACAAAGTAAGCGCATTGCACATATTAAAACGTACTCGCTAAAATAGCAGAAAAACAAGTCAGCCAAAAATTTTAAAGTAGACTACCGTCGGTAACGACGCCATGCGTTGTTTACAGCACCCCTAAACGCTCATTTATTTACTTTTTTTTATTTTTTATTCTTTAGCCAGCTTTTGTTAAGCCATTTTACTGTCTGCAATGACAATGCCAGACCAAACCAACCATGCTAAAGCCCCAAAGAGTTGAGTGCAACAGCGCAAATGGCAGTTTTAAACAACTGAGAGTTACGAGTTACACTAGTCATGAATGAAAATGAGACTCATAAGGAAACAGACAGTTAAAGTTGCAACAACAAATGATGACCATGTCGATTGTGTAATAAATGTAATTTTTATTTTTTTTTTCCAAACATTGCAACACACATGTACAGCAGCAGCAACAATAAAAGAGCCTCTTATTGTTAACTTTAACTTACTTTTTGTTTGTTTGTAGCATGAAAAAGAACCAGAACGTACAGAAGCAAGTTAACTAAATACGAAAAAAAGAAAAATATGTAAAAAAGTGGTACAAGTTAATTTTTTATTTATGTATTTTATTCATATAAAACTCTACGTGCAACATGATGTTGCCAAATTGATGAAGTGTGTTTTGCTTTGCCAAAGTCATTCTAACAATCATACACATTCATGTGTGTGTGTATGTGTATGTGCCACATGAAAACTTATTTGAGTTTCAAATAAACTTATCAAAAAAATTGTTGCTGCTGTTGGCTGGCCACACGTTTAAAGTAATTTTAGTTTCTTGCCTTCCTTCGCATTTGTTGTTAAAAGAAAATTGAAAGTTTTGAAATTGAAAAAGTTTTTAAATTTTTAAGGGTGGCATTTTATATTTATGCAGTGGACGGCTTTGAAATTACAATGCCCGCAAATAAAATAAAATTTGTCAGTTAAGCCCGTTTATTGCAAACTCGACAAAACAATTTAGTTGAAATTTGTTCCAACCTAAGCTTTATGGCTAAAAAGTTTCTGTTTGACAAACAGAAATTGTACAAATTCTTTGACCAAAATTTAAAGCATCATTCGTAAAAATAATATTCTTCTTAAACCACTTGCATTTTATTTTGCTGGCAATGAGTGGAATGTCAATCAGTCAAAGGCCCATAACAACTTCTGTCAGTTTGATTTGATATCGTTTAGATTTACAGGTAGGTAGGTATGTAGGTAGGTCAAATGGCTAGTTGATCCGAAACCCTGATCAATTACAATTAGCACAAGGTGCCATTGCAGGACCAAACTGAAGTTACCTAAAAGTATAAAAAGAAGAGAAAATAACTTCAGCCAACCAGAGCTGTCTATAAACTGAAGTAAAGCAAGGAGGTCCAGGTTCACACATTGCGCCAAGCCGTCGAAAAAGGGCACCCCAAAAAACTTCAAACGTCTGGCCGCTAGACCTTGGCAGTCACAGTCTACAGTCTCCCTCTTAGAAGAATCCCCGCAACTTCTGCCGTGCTGATTAAAGGGAAGGCCCAGCCTCTCTGCGTGTCTACCGATCAGCCAGTGACCCGTATACACCGCTATGAGTCTGGACAAGGACCGTCGAGGAATCCCTAAGATTCCCAGAGTCTTACCCTGATATACCGTGGCTAAAGATTAAGATTTACACAATAATGAAGAATATCTAAATGCTCAGCGTTTACAAAAAATAAAATATTACGATATCTTTCATACCCCAGACAAAAGCGTAAACAATGAGCCTTTTAAGGCTCAGTAGGCCCGGTGTAAGCACCTCTCGATTTGCAGTAGTTAAAGAAGGCTGGATTTTTTTATTTTGTCTCATAATAAACTTGAATAGAATCACATTTCACTTAAAATAATACTAAAATGTTGCACAGAATTTCAATTGTGCAGTAATTATTTGTAAAATCTTTTTCATTTTCCGTCTCCTTTACTCTGAATCAGACATAACCTCTAAAATAAATAAATCTTAATAAAAATTTTATTAAATTATTTTGCAACACCATCACTTTCATTTAATGGATAATTTGTTTTAAACAATCACAACCATATTTTCAAGAATATTTTCTTACTTAAGCTACTGCAGAATAATACTAGTGCATGCAACACAATGCTATAATAAAAGTACTTTCCATCAGCCAGAGGAAGAGTGTGTGTGTGGGTACTCGTCATATACGAGTATGTATGTGATACGATCTTTAATAAAAAGTGTATCTGCTCGTAATGTTAAACAACATACAGTAAGGGACAAAATTGTACACAAAATTACAAAAACTTATAATAAATCCAAAATAGTATGTTTTATTCAAATATATTTTAATTTTTTTTACCTATATAGAATAATGTACATCTAAAAAACGTAAAAAGAACAAAATTTTAAAAGAATGTGTGTTAAGAGTAAAAAAATAAATATTAATTTAAAAATTCACATGTGAACAATTATGACCGTTGTTGAATATTCCATTGATTTTAGGTCCTAATATTTGGTATGCACACCATTTGCTTTTTTAACTGCCTTAATACTTTTTGGCATACTTTTCACTAAATTCGTCAAGACATTAGGGTCAATACTTTCCCAAGCTTCAACAGCACGCTCCCAGAGTTCGTCTACGGTCTTTGGAGGGTCTTTTTGAGCAAAAATTTTTCTCTTTAATATGGACCACAGGTGTTCTAATGGGTTTAGATCCGGCGACTGAGGAGGCCAATCCAAAAGCTTGATCCCATTTTCTTCAAACCAACGTTTTGTTATCTTCGCGGTATGCTTAGGATCGTTGTCCTGCATAAAGATGCTATTCTGTCCCGGATCTAAACCAAATATGTCGGGACTTGGAATGTATGAGTCTTCTAAAATGTCTATATAATCTTTAGCACACATTTTGCCTCTAATTCGGCGAAGTACTTCAAGTTGATTCCCGCGAAAACAGCCCCAAGCCATTAATGAGCCACCTCAAAATTTAAGTGTTTGGCAAATATTTCTTTCTTTTACACTAACACTTTTATCCACCCATGTCCATTGTCGTCCGTCTTACCGGATTCTATTAATTTTTGTTTCATCGGACCATGTTACACTCATCCAGACTTCAAAAGTGAATTTTTCATATTTTTTCGCGAACTCTAGGCGTCTTAAATTAAATTTGGAGGTGGCTCATTAATGGCTTGGGGCTGTTTTCGCGGGAATCAACTTGAAGTACTTCGCCGAATTAGAGGCAAAATGTGTGCTAAAGATTATATAGACATTTTAGAAGACTCATACATTCCAAGTCCCGACATATTTGGTTTAGATCCGGGACAGAATAGCATCTTTATGCAGGACAACGATCCTAAGCATACCGCGAAGATAACAAAACGTTGGTTTGAAGAAAATGGGATCAAGCTTTTGGATTGGCCTCCTCAGTCGCCGGATCTAAACCCATTAGAACACCTGTGGTCCATATTAAAGAGAAAAATTTTTGCTCAAAAAGACCCTCCAAAGACCGTAGACGAACTCTGGGAGCGTGCTGTTGAAGCTTGGGAAAGTATTGACCCTAATGTCTTGACGAATTTAGTGAAAAGTATGCCAAAAAGTATTAAGGCAGTTAAAAAAGCAAATGGTGTGCATACCAAATATTAGGACCTAAAATCAATGGAATATTCAACAACGGTCATAATTGTTCACATGTGAATTTTTAAATTAATATTTATTTTTTTACTCTTAACACACATTCTTTTAAAATTTTGTTCTTTTTACGTTTTTTAGATGTACATTATTCTATATAGGTAAAAAAAATTAAAATATATTTGAATAAAACATACTTTTTTGGATTTATTATAAATTTTTGTAATTTTGTGAACAATTTTGTCCCTTACTGTATTTTCTCCTTGACTTGCACTTGACTTATAGTCAACTATCATCAATTTAACACTTACCACTATGGCAACAACTTGCCACATGCATTTATATACATAAAGGACGTTTTCTTAAGCCTGATAATGTTTTATATTGCAAAAAAAATAAGGTAACTATGCAAATTATTTTTTATTTAAAGGCTCATATCATGGTACTTGTACTAATATTTGATAATTATTTCGGTTATATGGCCACTGCTGTTGTACTAGACGAAGCACATCATTCTAATTGTCTATTATTATTTAATTTAGATTGAGCACAGTTGCAAGAGATTATTAGTAATAAGAGCGATTGTGTCTCTTCTAGTCTATTGCCTATTGCGTTAGTTTTATGAACATCAGCAGGTCTGAAACTTTAGTGATAGCGAGGCTTAATGCCTGCTTATACACATTCGTCTAAATCTATCTAGAACTCCACATTCTCTTCTGATGACTTTAAGTATACTCTGCAAATATGGGCATCTGTGAGTGGTTTTCTTCGCAAATGCTTGCTCAAACCACCATCACTCATAAGAAAATTTGGCAGATTTAGCTTTGGACTGATACCATCAGAACTGCACCCAATTTGTGTGATAATCCCCTGGGCGTGTCTAAGCCTCATTTGAGCGATCTATTGTTCCAAGCATTTTCGACCTTCTAAATCACTAATTAGATCAAGAGTATTAGAAAGAGCAATGCTGCATATCTAGAAAATAATTAATTAAAATTAAAGAAATAAGCTGAGGTCAATTGACAGCTTCGTTTCTTGAAATTAATTAAATTTTTATTTTAATAAGTGGAGGGTGGGAAGCATGACTAATAGAGCTGTCCTACTGGCACCTTATTAAGTTTGGCTCAAGGTTGTTTATGGTCAATAAACTATGAATGATACCAACAGTGATGCATTAAGTTGCGACTAATCCAATTAGTAGGCTCTGCTGTAAAATGATTTTACCAATTTTTTTTTTATTTGAGACCAATACTCAGGGGTAAATCCCTACTAAAACTAAATGTTGTGCATTGTATTGAAATTTTTTGGAAAGGACAGGACAGTAAATATATATTTTTTCTTATATTATTATTAAGCGCCTTAGGAATAAAACAAATTGCTGTGAATTGATCATTCAAAGGCCAGTGTTTTATATTCACCCTTAAATGATCAACAGGAATTGCCTCGTCGTTGCATGTTGATTGTGTGGTGAGTGCCTTCGCAAAGTAGGTTTAGTAGGTTTAGCTGTTATCTGCTACTTTCCAATAGGTGGCGCTTTTCTCATTCGTTGTTTTGTTAACACTTGTTAAGGTGGAATAGAGTGGAATGTCGTGGAGCGGTTTCTTTGTAGAAGGTGTTCTTGGTTCGGGGGAGGGGGATCCTTTTATTTTTCAAATTATAATTTAAAAAAAAGACGTAAATTAACTTTTTAATTTTTCACCTCTGCTGGCATTTGAATCTGGACCGTTTGAGTTTTTGTGCGAGCGCTCTCGTGAATTTAGTTCTTGCACTAGCTAGATCCTGATGGACAAATTACCGCAACCGACAACTATTTGATAAATTTAGATCTTAGCACATTCTAGTTGACAGTGACAATATTTCCTATTTTTTCACTTATTAAACGAACAGAAGCCTAAGTTATGCGATTGAAAACGAACCGATAAATTTCAATCTTCTTTCATACTTTTAGAGGAAGCGTTTGTGAAATAGCTTGCTCAGAAGGCCAATTATATGCACCTTTATAATGCCAGGAAATCATCTTATGATGCTTGAATTGATGACTGATTTTCAAAGTAAATTGAGAGACGTTATTAATGTTGCTCAAGTGTTATTCATGTGCTATATTAATCACAAATTTCAAAAAGTAACAGTTCGTTTAACAGTTCACTCTTTTATAAGCACTAACGGGCTTAAAAATAACTCCTCTTACAATGTAGCCACTGCATGTGGCACAATTTTTTTTCTACAATTTCACAACTTAACACAGTGGTGGTTGGTAGTAGTTGTTGTAATAGTTTCTTTTAAAATATAATATCTTGCAAAATTTTATTATATGGAAAATTGGTATTATGCAACAAGCAATGGTATGTGAGATGTTAGGGAGGTTACCAGTGTAGCACTAACCTTTCTATATAGAATTTGTATGGTTGAGCGTGTGTTTAACACTGTTTAGACTACATGCTTGTAAAAATGCTATTTAAGTAGAAAATTTATAGCCAAAAAAAAAGAAGATTTTTTTTCATCTCTTAAACAAAAAAGTAGCAAATGCAAATGGGACATTTTGTATGAAAAATAGAAAAAAAGAACCAATAAGGAGGTCAACTTGATATTAAAACAATACAAAAATTTATATAAACCTATATAATCCAAATAATATAGATAAACCCCCTGTTAAATTATAGGTATAATCTGTTGGTTGGCTATATGACAATGTACAGCAATTTTTTTTTTTTAAATTTAAAACCCTAGAAGATAAGTAGAACAAAAAATCAAATGCATATTCCAAGATGGCTTAATATTCTTATTAATCAAGAGATATGGTTAAAGCACTAACTAAACTGAACTAAATTAATTCGAAAACTTTAAAAAAAGAATACGCCGACTTTAATTCTACATCAACAGTTATTTAATGTTTTCTTCTCATAACTTAAAAAAAAACAAGGTGGGGTGTAAGATATCATCGAAATTTTTATTAGTTTGTAAAGCCTCATGATGTTATTCTACATAGGAGTATGTGATGCCTTTGGTGCATAAATAAAATCAAATTTGATTAAATGCACAGGTTATGGTGCATCTAAAGGCCATTTTGCTTTATGAAGCCTTTATCTTTCTTACCTTTTTTTAAATTGCAGCAGAATCTCAATATGCAACTCTACTGTATACGATAATTTAAATGTGAAATTACCCTTAAAAATTTCTTTATAACTTCATATACGTTCAGTTGCTAAAGTTATATAAACAACACTTATATGACTTTTACACTTTCAACTTTCATACTTAATGCCACTACCAATTCAGCATAAGACACACAAACATACGAGTATATACATATATGGTAGTATGTCTGCTACATACATCATCGTTTTAATCATTATAATAATCGTAACAGCACTGATATCGTCAATGTCCTTTAGCATCCTTTTAAGCATCTCTATATCTACATCAGTGTCATTGTAGTAAAGCTGGTAAAAGATAAAAAGTAATGTCATGGTATTGGTTAAAAATCCATTAGAACTGCATAGTCTCTAGAGAAGTAGAGAATATAAAAAATAGGTTTAAATATAATAACTAAGCACCTAAGAGTATGCTATGATTAAAAAACAGAGTTTTTTTTAATTTTTTATTACATATTAAATGCTTTAGGTTGAGATTTTTTAACTGTAAAAAATGAGTTTTATTTTTAAATTTATATAAAACAAGGAACATCATTTTAATGTATATTTTTTGTATATATATGTACTTATACATATGAATAAATATTAATGTTGGTTTGTTTGTCTGAACTATTTGGCATTCGTGACCTATGCGAGATATTCACTGTTACTATCAGTAAAGATGCAAATATTACTACTATACATACCTAGCAGCTGGATCTACTGTTTTTCTATTGCAGTCCCACCGGGGGTACAGTAAATGGCTTCTGGTGATTTACGTCACACCAGGGTCCTGTACTTACCGGGGAATATAAAGTTCACCTAGCTCTGGGTGGCCTGGCACTCGCTATAGGCAGAGAAGTTGGTAATTTATTACTGACCATCTCAGGGACTGACCAGAGAAACCTACTCTAATCTGGTACTACGGGCATCAGGAAGCCTCTGGTTATGCCTGTGCTCCCCTGCCATTCGGGGAGTGAGGAAAATCGGCCTGATGGTTTGGGTGCGGCCCTTCGGGGGTACTCGTACTGGTTGTGGTAGTGCCAGATAGAAACCCCTCAACACGGGGTGTATTACTACCCAGGCAGTGGTGGTACTAAATTGCTAATTCGATGTCCATAGGCCTTCATCTAACCGGCGTTTCATAGACATGTCCGAAATTAGAGGTACCGGCTTTGAATGTCGCTGGTCAAAAGCGGCGTATTTAACCACCACCCTCTACAACGAGGTCGCGTGTGGTAAGTCCCAGGATAGGTACGCATGATAAACCCAATCTAGTTGTTCTTCTATTGTAGCCATAATCCTGGAAAATCCGATATCCAGCTACTTAGAGAATAATTCACAGCCAACTCCCTTTAAACCCTTCGAAAGAGATCGTGATTTAGTGTTAATTTATCAGACTCGAGAACACTGCTACGGTTTGTGTTTTCGTGGCATAAAGTTTTATTGTACTGTCAAACCTTGCGATAATGTCTTTCCCTATATAAAATGAGCATGTTCGGACATGACCAATTTTGTTAACACTGTACGTGTCTTTTATGGACTGTTAATCGTGTCTATGCCAATTTATGTTGTTCTCCGCTGGATAGTGCACAAGTTTAAAAACTGTGCTAAACTTATAAACTACCGTACCGTATAAGTCAATACTTTAAACACATACAGCCTTATTTATAAGTGTACACAGTGGCTAATTTTGTCATTACTACACGTGGACATTCTTACTCAAACGTACAAGGTATTTAATTTATTGGATTCTCTATCCAGTTTTCAAATAGAAGGTATTGCAAGTTTTAATGATATCAGTCTATAAAGGGTGTTAAACTTGCCAACTTTTTGTCCCATATGCTAACGAGTTGCTAACTTATCATTATACATACGGCCGAAAGTATTTACCTTTTCAACAGATTGAATTATTTGTGGCTTAAATACTTTATGGTTTTATTTTTATTATTTTTACACTCTAAACGACTGGTTATCACTGCTTATTTAATACTGACTTTCCATGCAATTGTTGTAGCTCTATTTACTTAAAATAATTACCATCTGGAAAATTTTTTTTCGGAATTTTGGTTGGGTCTAGTTTATACAATTATTTTTTCATGCGTGCTTGTATCCCTGCTATAGGTTTAACAGAGAAACTTATATACATGTAGGTAACTCTGGAAGCTTTTAAATGTATTCTTATGTAAAGAGTTTCACATGTTTCTCCTATTGCCTTTTATAATGCTTTGCGTGAAGAAGCAACTACCAGTAAGCTCATGGAAATCATGGTACTCAATAGTTTCTGATTTTATATTCTGATACTTATTACTTTACTCTAAAGCCAAAATAATATGGCACAGACAGTGAGTTCTGAAAAATTGAAATTAGAATTCAGAGGAATTTTTTTTTGTTTTACCAAAATAATTATCTAAACTTAAGTAAAACTAAACTCTTGTTAAAACAAAAGTCTATTACAAGTTAAAAATTGTAAAAATTGTAATTAAAAAAGGGCAAAAATAGTTACACGCTCTAAGCTATGCAACAAAATTTATTTTTTAATTTTGCCTGAAAATATACTTTATGGCTTTTACCAAATAAAAGTTTGTTAAACCATCATTACTATTGTGTTATCATTCCAATTGCATTAAACTGATAAAATTCCATAGGAAGGAGTTGAAACAAGTCACTGGCTTTTGAATAGTCCTTGAAAAAATTTTTTTTTAAACTTAAGTTCCTTGACTGCTAAAGCAATATATTTTATATGCAAGTAATACTGAATAATAATTTTAATATAGAGTTTTAATATGCTTTTTGGGTCTTTTCCTACCCCATAATATTTACATTTTCTTAAATAGATTCATAAACTATAACAGCAAAAAAAAAAAAAAAAATTCAGTTTCAATATTCTTATGAAACATTTTTCCAACTCGTAACGTTTAATGTTTGGCATGCATAAAAATTATTTCCAACCACTGATTGTATAAGAAAGTATATACAGCCAAAGCAGAATAATATTGAAGAAAATCTTCTACATTTGTAAGAACATCATTAGCATCGTAATGATGTTGAAATTGCAGCAGATAAACAGTAACAAGAAGTGGTAAAACTTTTCTCGTTTATAAAATTGAAATTTTATGGTTAGAAATTCACTTAAAATTACTGGGATTGCAAATAAAAGTTCAAGGAGAAGGATGTTCAAGTCAATATGCTAAAAAATTAATACACAAAACAGACGACTGATATACACATATCAGTGGAAGTATAAGTTCGCATTAACAGTTCAAATTTTAAATAGAAAAATTGCCAACATTTAAAAACGTTTTTGGCACAGTTCTTAACAGTAAAATATGTATTTGTAAAAATAAGTGGCAGAATTGAAACCATATTGGATCTTTTTTTTTTAATTCAAACAAACCAATTTTGCTTTTTATGCCCTAAAACCTTTTTATTTTTTTATTATTATTTTGTGTTCTTACTGGCAGTTTATCCCTTGATTTGTTTTCACTACAGAAGTCAATTTTATTTACTTGCCACAAACAAGTTTCTACAATTTTATATGCAACTTTAATTCAGGCAGATAAACTGCTCAAGTATATTTAAATAGAATTTTTATTGCATTCATTTTAACAAACTTCTTATACATACTTCATGCTTGAAAGCAAAGGACTCCCTTAATTTAGTACTCTCTATTTAGTTTGCCTTCTTACAGTCTTAATATGAAGTTATTTTGTGTGTCTATTCACTCTCGCTCTTTCTCTGCAGGCTTTTGATAAGGATACGGATGTGTCTGCTTTAGTAAGCAGCCCATTTTACCAAACCGGAAGCCGGAAAATATTGTGCAATATTATAACTGTTTATATTAGTTATATGTTTGGTTGTGCATATATGTGTGCATTTGTGCTAGTATAAATGTGTGTATATTAACCCCAATAAATTATTATTTCATCTCTATGTGTGGCAAAATAAATGGTAATAATCACATGAATTTATTTTCTTAATGTTTTTTCTTTTCTTTTTTGTTTTTTTTTTTGTTACTTCATGTTGCAAGTAAATAAAGTCATAAAGATTTTGTTACACAAATAGTAAAATAAAAAGCAAAGAAAAGAAAAAAATTAAATTAAATTGCTTAAGAAGTTCTGTTTATAAAAATATTTTAAATATTTCTGTTTCGAGAAAAGAAAAAAGTTAAATTTAATAATAAATTAAACAGCAAGGTCTCTGACTAAAGAAAATTAGAATTTTTTATTAAATAATTTAAAACTCTTATGTTATTATAAAACTCTTAGTTGTGTATTCATTCAAAACTCTTATATTCTCATACAATTTTTTAAATAATTCTTTACATTAATTAATAAAGGTCGAAAAACCAGAATTAAAAATTAATTTTTTTAAATTTTTTTTAAGTCCAATACTCAGGAGTGAACCCCTACTAAATGCAGTGCATTGTATTGGAAAAGATATATGTAGATAGATAGATGTTAAGAGCCTTATGGGACAAACTGCTGTCAATTTGATCACTCAAAGGCCAGTGTTATACGTTCACCTTTGAATGATCAACAGCAATTGCTCCGTCTGGATGTTGAATATGAGTGGCGAGTATCTTTTTATGTGGGTTAGCTGTTATCTTTTTAGAAGGTGGCGCTGGACTGGAAATGTCAGGGAGCGGTTAGTCCTCTTTTTTTTTAATTATAGTTTTTGAAAAACCGCAAATTTATTTTTAGTTTTTTCTCCTTCACTGGGTTTTGACCTTTGGTCGTTTGAGTTTCTTATTTTCAAATGCTTTTCATTTGATTTTCAATAATTCATAGACAATTGGCTGTATTTCTTATAAAATTCATCTATAAAATAAGCCAAATAGTTAATATTACCAAGAGCAAGTGAAGTGCAAAATCTTAATCAAAAGTTGTGTAGCTTCTTTATGCTGAATGTCAAAAAATATAATATAAACGCACTAGATTTTTAACAAGACTTCAAGACTAATTGACGTCCTAAACAAATGTAAAAATTAAACTCTACGCGCTCTTATACTCTTTAAGAGGCATGGTATAGTGGTTAGAGTGCTAGCACAAAAACTCAAACGGCCCAGGTTCCAATCCCAGCAAAGATGATAAAAATGAAGAAGTTAGTTTGCGGTTTTTTAAAAATTATAATTTAAAAATAAGAGGTCCGCCACCCCCCATCCTCTAAGAAGACCATCTACAAAGAAACCGCTCCCCGACATTCAACTCTATTCCAACTTAATCAATGTCAACAAAAAACGAATGATTAGGAAAAAATCGCCACCTATTGTGAAGTAGCAGATAACAGCTAAAACCTACTTAGCGAAGACACTCACCACACAATCAACATACAACGATGAGGCAATTGCTGTTGATCATTCAAGGGTGAAGGTATAACACTGGCCTTTGAATGATCAATTCACAGCAATTTGTCTTATTCCTAAGGCGCTTAATAGTAATATAAGGCAAACAAAATGTATGTTCTGTCAGTGTATGTATGTTCTGTATGTGTACTGTCCTTTCTAAGAAATTCCAGTAGAATGCACCGCATTTAGTAGGGGTTTACCCCTGAGTAATGGTCTCAAATAAAAAAGAAAGACTTTCTGTTCTGTACACATCGGTAAATATAACAATACCTTTATGTGAGTAGGATATTATCATTAATGTTGTAATTGCCTTGTATGCGGAATGCCGTTGGATGCTCTAAAAAAGAAGTGGTTAGTGTGTTGACTTACTAGACGAGAGCTCCAGGTTCATATCCCAGCTCGGACATCTTAAAAAAAAGATATAAAAAAAATATTTATTTCGGCGACTACCTCTTAGCAGTCTTCTGGCAAAAGCTCTGAGAGTAACTGATTGATATGAATAAACTTCTCAAGTCGGTAGTTCGGAGTCGGCATTAAACTGTAGGTCCCGGTAATCA
This sequence comes from Metopia argyrocephala, assembly GCA_963576795.1. Classification (NCBI taxonomy): domain Eukaryota; kingdom Metazoa; phylum Arthropoda; class Insecta; order Diptera; family Sarcophagidae; genus Metopia; species Metopia argyrocephala. Next base: position 201,792,286 of record OY756208.1, on the reverse strand, counting down.
TGGATAAAAAGTTGACACACACAACATGGGTGTTGCGAGAAGCTTGGCTGTAAGCCTGAAACAGGGGACAAGATAGTTATTGATGAATAAATAAATACTTTTTGAAAAAAATGGAAAATAACGGCTATTCTTTTATCATACCTCGTATGTTTTTCTATCAAACTCTGTTAAATTCACATTCTAGCAAGAAATTTTATTTGTTGTATGTATGTTTTTACTAAAAACTACCTACTGGTTGGTCACCTCTTTCTACTGATTTTTCTTTTTTCAAACCACCTCTTGTGTTAATGTTTATAAAACACTTAAAGTGAATTTTTTTTACGATATTTACTGTAAACTTTTATAGCACAATTAACACTTTAAATACAATACAATGACTGCCGCTACTTCACTTTACATTTTAACAAATAATCTTAAGATTTTATGACTTTTTGTTCGTCCGTAGGTATGTTTGCTATTGAGGAAATGTTTGTTGTTGTAAAAAGAAAATCTCTTTATAAGTTTAAAATAAACAAATAAAAGCTTTAAACGATAAACAGTTACATGATATAACATTAAAAAAAATCAATCGAAATCTATAATGGCTTTGGATAAAAAAAAGAAGAGAGGGTTAATAACTTTATTGATTTAACCATTTACAAGAATAACAAACAAAAAAAAAAGTAATGTTAAATTTGTCAATAAATATGAAAAATTTTTTTATATAAAAATATGAAAATAAAAAATATTGTTAGACATTTATTTTTTCTTTTTTTTTTGTCAGATTTAAAGTCTCTTTTTTATACTTTTAACTAAATAAAAAAATTTTTTTTTAAAAAACCTTCATGCTACTCAACCCTGACCGTTTCGTTTTTGTCTATTATCTTGACTGACTGCTGATGCAGCATCACAAATATTGAAAATTAATAAAAATCATGATTTACGATGTGTCAATTTCAGCTGGTGCTGGCTGGTTGGTTGTTCATTTATCTTTTTGTATGTTTCGGTATGTTTGGTGCAGGACTACTGACTATTGTCAGTTTAAGCTCCTGCTGTGTTCTTTTGCTTGTGGTTTTGATTGTTACATGAAAAATCATAAAAAAAAAATTTTGTGAAAAAAAAAATATTTTTTTCATTGAACAAGGTTCAATTATTTGGTTGGCAGGGTAGTGGTTACAATCAATTATGTGGTCCAGCACAATTTGTTCAAAGTTTTTAACAAAAAATAATATAAATATATATACTTATACATACATATATATGTATATATAGTATATTATAAAACTATTACTCGTTTGATAAAAACGTCATATTTCTAGAAATAAATCTAAAATAAGGGATGCTAAATAAATTAAGCTGTTAAAAGTTAAAAAATTTAAAACTATCGATATTATATTAAGTACTAGCCCAAACCTGGTGTGCTTCGCTACACCTACCGCTACCATTTCTCCATATTTTTCGATTGATAATATTAAATGATTAAGAAATCAGTTAACCAAATTCAGAAACTTCAGCTTCACTTCTCCAGATATTAAGAAATTAATACTTAACTTGTGTGGGGAGTACGATGCCCACTTGTCCAATTCCGCCTACTTTCTGGCTGATGATTTGCCTGGACCTTAAAGTCATTCAGACCCAATTCCCAAACTTTAACTCTAACCGTTCTCAAGGTATACAAAAATCAGTATTTAGTTTGTACGGGAGGTACTACGTCCAGATTCAATTCCCCCTACTTTCTGGCTGATGATTTCACTTGATCGTGACGTCATTCCGACCGAATTCCGAAACTTTATCTTTAACCCTCCTCAAGATATACAAAAATCAGTATTTAGTTTTTCTAAGAGGTACAATGCCTACCTGTCCAATTCCGCCTACTTTCTGGCTGTTGATTTTACTTGATCGTGACGTCATTCCGACCCAATTCCGAAACTTTATCTTTAACCCTCCTCAAGATATACAAAAATCAGTATTTAGTTTGCCTGAGAGCTACAATACACCTGTCCAATGTTGCCTACTTTCTGGTTGATGATTTGATTTAATCGTGAAGTCATTCAGACCGAATTCCGAAACTTTAAATTTAACCGTTCTCAAGATATACAAAAATCAGTATTTAGTTTGTACGGCAAGTATCACGCCCAGATAAAATTTTGAAAAATACCCTATTGCACTTTCCGTAGTTGAGTCAATCTGTGTTTCAAATTTCAACAAAATTGATTCAGTCGTTAAGGCGTGATTGACCCACACACAAGCAGACTTACAAAGCCATTTATAACAACCACTTGATTTTTGATTAATTATTTGAAACTATAGATTCTGACAATTTTTTAGATAATATTTTAAACCCTCTAATCCGCAAACTTTTAAAAGCTATAAAAAAGTTTTTGAATAATTTTTTTCGGAGTAATTATGACTTAATAAACTCAAAAAAACCATCAGAAAGTAATTTGCAAATTAAGTTTAGGAGTCAGGTGCAAAAAGGTGAAGGGTGCCTTAGGGCGTTTTTAACACAGTTTTTTTAATTTTTTAACATTTACAAATACATAAACTTAAAAAATAATATCTTACCTTAAAAAAAATATTATTTCGAATAGATCGGGCGACTAAAAGTTAGTATAACTTTGATTAAAAAAAACAAAAATTACAAATCAAATTGCAAGTGCTAAAATTATGACCTTTTTCACAAAACAGCTGACAGAAGAAAACCTAAATGTCAGAATGCATTTAAACCTTCGAGAGAAATGTCGGCAGATCTGTTATTAAAGTCACCGTTAAAATTAAAAAAAAAATCAATAATTACTTTTTGAGCTAATTGGTGTTTTGTAATGCGTGCCTTGAGGCACTCTTGTGGGTTAGAGGGTTAATTTCTATGAAAGTCCAAGAAGAGACTACAATTTTTCTATAAATAAATAAATAAATAAAGAAGTTTTAGTGTAATTTTCGTTGTAGTTACTAAACTGGTTTTAAGAGGGTTGCGGTATTATTGGCACCTTTAGCTCTTCCCATAGACGTATTGTGCAACACTCACCAATTATATTGTTATTTATCGTTTTGTAAAGCTTACTTTCATTGATGAAAGCTTATCGAAGTGAGTATTTTGAAATAATTTCAAGAAAATTAGTTTTGTAAACTTGAAACTCTTCTTCTTTTCTAAATAAAATTCTCTATTTAAGACTTTTTTTTAAACAAATTTAAGTACAAGACATTTAGGCGCCAATGTTTAGAAAATTTCTCCTTAAAGTATGCTAAACATTAAGCTCCCTTTCTATATAACACATCCAAAAAAAAGAAGAAATGTTTAATCTTTAAAAATATTTTTCATTATATTCTCACATAGAAAATAAATACTTTTGACACCCCCTTTTCTATAATTTTAAATAAGAAGTAATGAAAAAAACTTTGCCAAATTGTTTGTTGCCTGTTTTTGGGCTGAGTAAAATGTTAATAAACCAAAATCAGTAACAATCATTTGGGAGCTCATACTCCTTCCATTACTGCTTCGAGGTTTGTCTACCCATATAGCCAAAAATATTTTTCAAATGTTTGTGTATATCAAAGGATAAATAAGGGTGGAAGTATTTGGTATAGACAATTATTTCTTGTGTGTATTTAATAATGCTGGTGGTTGCACAAAAGCTTAAAGAAGAAGAGATCTGAAATTTTTCTAGCACATCAGTAGAAAAAATCAAAAAAGTTGTCTTTGTTATTAAAAGAGAAAGTAAGACTCGTGGGGGGATTTAGAATCTACGGTGTTGCAAACGGAAATTTTTAGCACAAAAAGTTTTAAAGGACATTTAAGCAAAAATTTGACTCCAAAATTAGGGGTGGAAGTTTTTGTAATTACTTGTTATTTAAAATTTTTTAATTATTATTATTTTTTTGTTGAGTTATTTCACTTTTAGGAATGTTTTTTATTTAAATTTTTTAATATTCCAACAAAATATTACATGACAAATGTGTTTGTGTCAGAATTTAAAAACAACAATATGTTTTTCACTTCTTTAGTTGTTGACGAGTAATTTCGTGGAAAGCTGTACCACTTAAAGAAATTTTTCTCAAATTCTCCGTAAAGTAGACGTTCAGAGCATAAAAATGCATATTCTGGTATGTGATGGAAATCCATTTCGATTGAAATTGAAATCGAATAAAATATCAAGTTGCTATAACTTCCAAGTCCTTTGATATTTTGAATTCCTTTTTTACTCATTACCTTACTAATTATTGCAACTGCATCCGTGATTATTAAAATTTTAAAATAATTAAAACAGATAAGTTTTATATGACACAAACCGGATTATTTTTTAAGCGCAACCAGAGAATCTATACAAATCATGGTACAAGTATTCTTCACGGTTTATAACTCTAAATTTGTAAAAGATTGTACAACAACGATTGCCATCATTTTCAAAACTTTTGCAGGGTAACGAGATAGTCGAGATTGACAAATATTTTTCTTTTGGTTTCAAATTTTTAAACAATTTTTTTATTGCCTTAAATTGAAGTGTAAAATTTTTATCTCAGGATTAATTGTTGCACTTTTCACTTTAAATTTCATGTGAAAATAACCTGTTCGTGGATTAACGTTCCCAATTTTCTATTCAAAATAAATTGTCAATATTAAATCAAGTGGAATTGGCTGTCTCTCTGTCCGTTTAATCTGTTTTTAAATTAATTAAAAAAATTGTTGGCAAATTTATTAAACAATGTAGTGAAAAAAGAAACTTAAAATAATATAGAGTTGTATTGAATTTAAGAAACAAGGAACAGTGGAGCAATATGTACATAATAATCTCATAAACTAATACATACTTTTTTTGTTTTATTTGTAAATATTCCTTAAAGCCCGTATGACACCTACTTTTTTTGTATTAATATTGATTTGGAGAACAGTTCAAATATAATATAATAAGAAAGTATAATGGGTGTAAAGAGTTCAACTATATTCGCATCAATAGAGAATTGTCAAAATATTTAGAAAAGTTATCGATAAAAAAGTGAAGTTTGTCAAAAACAATTTAAAATATTTTACATTCAAATTGACATTTATAATTTAAAATACTACAGTGTTGCTAGCGTTATAGTGTAATTCTATAATTAAGCGTTTTTTCGGTATTTTTGCCTTCAATCTAGCGTTTTTTTTACAAAATAAAAAGTATTAACATTGAAATAAATATAAATACAAAACCAAAAATAAATATTTTGTTAACATTTTTTATATTCCACTCTTTCTATCATTTATTGTTTCTTTCTTTAAATTCTATAACAATTCAGTACAAAAAAATGTAGTGTCATAAGGGCTTGAACAAGTAACAATATAAACTAAATTGCTTTTACTTAACTGCCTGGTTTTTTCTGCATTCTTACCCACTGACATCACAAATATACAAACATGTGTGGTTTTTAAAATGCAAAGAAAAAAATTTTGTAAAAAATCTGGCCCGTTTGCATGTCATCTTAATATTAATCATGTTCACTCACTATGGAGAGAGAGATATATAAAAAGAAAATAAAAAAAAGGAAAAACAAGTCCAACCGAAAACCATTCATAATTTAAATTTAAAGCAAATGACAGTTTTAATAACAAGTTTTTATTTAAACACTAAACCGAACAAGACAAGAAGAAAAAATCATTAAGAAAACGCCAGGCATAGATAGCAATGATGACACTAATGGTTTGACCAACATGTAAAGGAAATCGGAATGCCATGGCAATTGTAATTTTCATGATACATGTGCTATTAAATAGATGACTTGTTGTGATGTAAACAGTAGGAAACATTGTAAAAAATTAAAATATTTGTTGATTTTAATAACTTAAGGCGTTACACTGTGCTAAAATAAAATTGATCATAAATAATAGTTTAAAAAGAAAGTAAATACATTTGATTTTTGCTTATTTTAACCAATAATTCAGAAATGTATTGCGTGAATGAAGAAGAAGACTTGAATTTAAAGAAAATTTAAGCAAAAGAAATTGAAGTATGTAATTAGACAAACATGGATATATTTTCTTTATAATCTTCCATGCTTTTTGATCCCTAATACTGTCACTAATATACATACATCCTATATAGTTTAATGCAGTGTGCTTGCTTGGACTCTCTCATTTTCCTCAGCTTTTTAGACTGCTCTGGTTCTTTTATGGAATCATAACGACATTTTCTACTCATTAAAGTTGAACACAAATATTTTGCACAATAGTTGTTGTTTCAGTGTATAATTTTTACATTTTTTGCAACTTTGTTAGTCTACTTGGAAAACCCACTGTTCATATGAAATTTTTATAACCGCATGTTTTTTTTAAGTTTCTCTTTTCCTCATTTTTTCTTTTTCTATCCACTAAAACTGCATTATTTTTCATTTTTCGTTTGCTCAAATGCATTATCAAACGTTTGACATTTGTTTTTACAGTCGCAACCACAAATTAAAGACAAATAGTTATAAATGGCGTTTGGGTGCATACGTACATACGTGTTGTATGTGTATGCTGCCACCAAGTAGTATAACAATTTAAGCTCGTAAATCTCTTGAGTGAGCTCTATCAACTTGGCTGGCAATCGGCATGGTAATGTCATGTTGTTTAACGCCTGTAATCTATTACTGTGACATTCTTTTGGAAAGTGTTTCTTTAGATTTTGGGGATTTTTAGTTTATTTGTAGCACATTTAGCGGCTGGGTTTTTGTTTGGAAAACTATTCATTATTTTTTTATTTAACATGGTTTTATTTATTTCAAGTAAAACTATTTAGTTCTTCACTTTATTATTTGGTATTACTAGGCCATACATATGTAGGCAATTCTATGCAAAACGGTTTATCACTGGATATATGTAATTGAAATTTTTTAATAACAATCGATTAATTGATATAAAAAAGAGTATGACACAAATGCGCCATTAATTTGATTTTATGTGTATCAATTAGGCAACACTGTGTAATCAATGACCACTTTTCCCTCCCTTTTTATTACTTCGGGCTTTATTTTACTACTTTCTTTAGTCTATTTCTAGTTTATTAAGAAAAGCTGTTACTATTTGGCTCTGTGTAATCTGTAATAAAAGCTTTTCGTATAATTTTAAATATTAAAAATTTTATTTGCATTTGTCATATTAGAAATCGTTTGGCGCTCTCTCTTTTACTTTCCCGAATCAATTATGGTCTGGAAGTTTTTTCTGCTACATGGACCTACAATTTGAACTTAATCGAGGGAATTTTCAGGAAAATTGTTCGGTATATTTTCAGTGTGAGAATTAGTGACATGATCGTGTATCGAAACTTGTTCCTCTTTTTTTGAAATGTAGGGTTGAGGATTATTTGAGATAACATATTCTACTCTTTTTTTTACAAAATTATTAAAACCGGTCGACCTTTCCTGTTAGCTCGAGAGTTCTCTTTCATTAACTCATCACGAAATGTTCAGATTGAGGTTCCTTTAGGACACCTTTCTTTCTTTGAGAAGTCCTTTGTTATAAGGGTTCATCGAGTATGGAGTCAACTTCCTAACACCCAAAAGACTTTTTCTTTTTCATATCCAGTTTATAAAAAGAAACTTTGTGATTATTTCAACATTGACACTAATTAGCATTTTTCGTTTCTCTTCTTTTTATATATTTTTCAGTATATCTATCTATATTTTTTTATCTATGGGTAATCTTTTATCATAATTTCTTATTATTATGATTGTTTTTTTTTGTTGTTGCAATATTTGTAGGGCTGGGTAGGCTCTCGATTACTTTATTTAAACTAAATTGTTTCATATTTTACATATATGTACATATTTATAGATATAATTTTTTTAGTTAGTTCTTAAGTTCTTTCAATTTTTTAAATTAACATAAATATTTCACTCACAATACATATAAATTGGCCATGAGGGCTTTCTTTGTATTGATATTAAATAAATAAATAAATAAATAAAATTTGAAAAGTTTAATAAAATGGTTACTTTACATACTTAATTTTATTGAGAACAATACTCAGGGATAAACCCCTACTTATGCTGTGAATTGTATTGGAATTTTTGTGGAAAGGACAGTAAATTTTTTTCTTATATTATTATTAAGCGTCTTATGAATGAGATAAATTGCTGTGAATTGATCATTCAAAGGCCAGTGTTATACCTTCACCCTTGAATGATCAACATCAATTGCCTCATCATTGCATGTTGATTGTGTGGTGAGTGTCTTTTCTATGTAGGTTTAGCTGTTATCTGCTACTTTCCAATAGGTGGCGCTTTTTTCCTGATCATTCGTATTTTGTTGACATTGGTTAAGGTGGAATAGAGTGGAATGTTGAGTAGTGGTTTCTTTGTAGATGGTCTTCTTAGAGGGGGGACCCCCTTTTTTTAATTATAATTTTGAAAAAAACCGCAAACTATCTTTTTAATTTTTCACCTTTGCTGGGATTTGAATCTGGCCCGTTTGAGTTTTTGTACGAGCGCTCTACCCACTATATCACGCACCCCCCAAAACTACTATAAGCTTTTAAAAAATTCATTCTAAAAGCAACAATTTTGTAAAACCAGAAGTTTTTAAGGTCACATCTGTCACAGCTTTCTAATGACAATACAGAGTATACTTGTTATGTTGCGCTTGGGAATCAAAGAGTTTTTATTTTTCTAAATTATAAATCTTATATTCATAGGCGAGCATCATGGTCACACCACTCACAATTTTAAAACAGACTTCCAGACTTAATTTCACCAATATTTTTGTGTGTTTTCTACGAAAATTTTATGGAATTCATCCTAAAAATCATAATTTCGTAAAGCCTGAGAAATGCAAGGTAATATCTGTTACAACTTGCTGATGGCTATTCTGGACAGAAATTATATTATTTTTCTGAGTTACTATTAAAGGCTAATATTTCTGACTTATAACAAAATATGAAACCCTTTTACGCCTTTGCATTTGAAAAATGTATAATTTCTTTACACTTGTTTTTTACATACTTCTACCTAGTCTTGGTTTTCAGTTTGAAATAAAGTGCTGCTGTTATTTAAGACCTCGTATAACCACTTTTAATATTAAAAAAATATTTCTGCGTATGGAAAGTTCTATACAAAATTTCAAGCTTAAATAGGCTTTAACTATTTGTTTAATCATTTATGGCAACGAGTATCATCACTTACTGAAAATAAACTTTTTCTTATTTTAAAACACATCATCAATCATTTTGTTAAATCCTAAAAAACAAACAAAATCTCTGCCTGGTTACCAAAACTGGTGTGTAAATAATTCCCTAAAGCTGTACATAAAAATCTAACACTTTTACTTTTTAAAAACTGACTTGGAAAATGTAACAAATGCTTTTCAATTGAAAAAGAGAATTCATTTTATTTAAACCAAATCATCATATTAGAAAAAAAAGCACTCATGTGCTTGTTACTATAAAATAAAATATAGAAAAATATATTAAAGAACCCAGAAACCTAAATATCCAATTGTATCCCTACAATATGTCATGTTTTAACAAATGACTGACTACACAATTTAAAAACATTTGAATACACCTGTTCAAAGGAAACAAAAAAAACAAAAAATTAAAAACAAAATGTTACAAAATAGTGTAGTTTTATATATATAGAAATAAAATAAAAGAAAGAAAAATTGTAGTGTAACATGAGGTGACCCACATTATATTTTCAAATATGAATAACAGAAGAAACATGCGAAATCATTCATTTAAACAACAAAACAAGAAAAAGACACTCATTCAACACAGAGTCATATCCATTTACGAGTATGTATGTGCAGCAGCATTATTTTTGAAAATCTAAACTGACATTTACAAAGTGCCTGTGTTTGTTTGAATTCTGTATGAAAAGTTTATTAACATCGTACGAGTAATTTTAAAGAAACAATAGTTATGAGGCCTTCAGGGTTTAGGCCTTTTTAAAGAATACAATTAAAAGTAAACCCTCATTATACCCAAACCTTTGTCAACTAAAATTGTGAGTTTTTATAATAAATTGAGGTCAAAATAGTATTTTGTAAGACTTTTAAATATAAGTGGGCCTTTTGTTTATATATACAATTATAGGACCTGAAACTTTTGTTTTCAATTAAAGTCAAAAATTTTGTTATAAACTTGAACTTTTTTTTATTATTTTTTAATTAAGACCAAGTGAAGTTGCAAGACGCCTGGCCTTATAAAATAAATTGTGCCTAGTACTTGCTCAGCAGACTTATTGACTTTCTTATGAATACCAGCAGGTCTGAAGTTTTATTAGTGGAAGTATGTAAACCGATACTGTGTAATGCCCTAGACACACGCTGTAGAATGAATGTACGCTGTCCTAACTTAACTTGATTTATTGAGAAAAAGCCGTTCATTGTCATGTTGAAAACATGGAGTTTAAGGGTCTAATAGTCCAAGCATTCGCCTACATACGGGCGGTTCGGAAACTTCTTAGCCTAGTACAAAAAGCGCGGTATAACCAGAAAAAAGTTAAGTGTTTTGGAAACTTCCATGTCTGTTATGAACACATGTTAAATTTTGTTTCGATCTGGCAACTCCTTCATATAGAAACAGGTGTTCAAAAAGGACGCATCCGCCATTTTTTTACAATGGAAAAATTAGAAATGCGTGCTGTCATTAAATATTTACATAAAAAAGGTTTATCGGGACAAGAAATTCATAATGATATGGTGAATGTGTTAGGTGAAAGTGCTCCTTCATATGCAACAGTAAAAAATTGGGTTGCTGAATTCAATTACAGTTGTAAACCACTATTTTGAAGACCTTGAGGAAAACTATTTTAATCAAGGGATAGAATTGCTAGAAAAGCGTTGGACTAAGTGTATTGAAGTTTCAGGAGATTATATTGAAAAATAAAAATATTTTTGAAAAACTAACTATTCTCTTTCATTGATAGGCTAAGAAGTTTCCGCCTATACACATACATACGCTTCTAATCACATTGAGAATAGTACTAAGCAGACAGAAATAAATCTGTCTTATTGCTTCATTTCACTCCATTTCACTCTTTGCAACAATAGACAAGTTTGGTTGTTATACTACGAGGGACGAATGCTTTTAAAGGAGAACAGCCTAAGCAACACTTACTGATTTCAGCAGTAGAATTATTTGTAATCAATTAAATAATATATTACTTCAGAATTATTTACTTTTGTAATTGAGAAGGTAATTTCATGTAGCACACAAGTATACATATATTGATTACCATGTGCATTCCCACATCTTCAGAAAAAGTGATTCATTCTTCTACATTTTATTAAAAAAATTCGTTTTTCTCTTTATTCCTCCGAACTATTAATAAATATTAACTTTATGCAATAAAAATAATTAATTCTAATACTTATTACGGGGAGACAGTAAAAACGTACGACATGAGTGTTAAGGGTAATGGTTTCCGTAATCAACATTATACATTTCTTGTATTACCTTCTCAATTCTCATTGATTACCATTTCCCGCTAGGAAGTTGCGATTGGGTTCATGAGCACTATTCCAATCACACACTAACATCGATACCTCAACTCTGTATCTTTGGCTAAAACACAGTTGCAAAGAAATTACATGTAAGTTCGAAGCTGTGAATAGCCCAAATATTTGTCAAGATAATGTGAATAACCTTATATTCAAATTTATAGAAAACAGTATCGTGTACGAAATATATCTTAAATAATACAATATTCTGTTTATTTTTTGTATAATTTTCTGTAATATCTCCGTTGCTTTTCGTGATATACGAATACCAACAATTTCCTTATAATGTCAGTTTTCCAAACTTTTTGATTTTAAGCGTAATGTATAATCTATCAACCTGTATTCAAAACAAGTTACGAGGAAACCTATTAGTTTAAATACTACCTCTTTTATCTTAAGTGGGTACATGACACGAAATGTCATGGGGATTCGTGTCAATCAGCTTTACAAACTGAATTTGTTGTTGTTGACCTTTCTCTCATATTCTCGCTAACAAACCTGATTCCAAGTCAGAAAATTCCGTAACCCCTGATAAGTGAAATTTTCTTTTTCAATAATTTGTAAAGTTTTCGATCTCTTACCTTACTGTAATAAATTAATGCCGTAGCGCACAAGTCTGCTCATTCTTTTTAAAATAAACCATTTGTGTTTTTTATTGAGTTCTTATAAATATTATAGGTATACCATACACCTCACTCTTTGCAAATTTTTTTACCTCGGAGTCGGTGTTACTTTAGATTTTTTATTTTAAGTGCCTCTGCCTTGGCTAATTTCGGCCAATAATAACAATAATAATTTAGAAGAATTCTGGCACACGTTGTTGACGTCAATTTATTATTACATCTATTACATCAATCTAAATAGGCTTTTACTATTCTCTTAGACCTAGAAAATTGCAATTGGCTATAGACGATGTCAAAATGTTGTCTAAAGCGTCTGTAAAAGATCAAATTTTTTTTTGCTCCGTATTGAATTGCCGTCGACAACGCTTTCTGGAATAAACAGCAATGTAAATTATATTTTTATGAAGGCACAGTAGATTATTGTGCTTATTTGATAATGGGCAAGACTGCTTCCAAAAAGGGAAGAATTTGTCTTCTAGTCTACCTACCTACCTACAAGCTTTATAAGTTCGGCTTACAATAATATAAAAGGCCTTTTAAAAGGCCAATTTATGCTTAACTTTAATGCTATCAAATTATGGGTTTGTGCCATTGTATGTTTTAATAAATAGGCCTTCCTTTTTTTCTGTAGTTTTAAAGTTTAACTTAACAAGACCTTAAACAAATGAATGCCTTTTTTCCTCTCCCTTTATTTATACACTATTTAACATAAAAATTGTGTATTACTGGCTCCTTAACATATGCCCCATTAAATTTTTTTTATTTCATTCTCTGTTTTTTTTCTCTCTTCTTTGTTTGAGAGTCCTGGCAAATTTGTGTTAGTCATGCTTTTTAATAAAATTTGAAAATTTTCTACAACAATAATGAAACTTAGAGAAAGAGAAAGTATTTTTAATGACTCTGTCATTTTAATGCTACTCATTGTTTAAAATTCACACCTTGATTTTGATTCCCATTTTCTTTTTTAAGAATATAAAAAAGGCCAAATAGGGTCTTTTCTGGCTTTTTAAATAAACCATGAATATAAGTTTTTGTTGCTCTACAACTAAATATGAGTACAATTAATAATTTTGGGTATTTATTTTTTTTTTTCGTCTGTCATATAAATATTTAAATACCAGCTGCCTTAAACAGCTCGTTAGAGAGGATTAATGGACATTTAGTTAAAATTTTATTAATCTTTTACTCATAACAAAAGGTACAAATGTTTAATTATGAAAATTATTAAAAAAAACTCTTATCTTTCCTTAGATATTAACTATTTTATCAAATAAAATTTAGTAGAATTAATTTAACCTTATTTTTTAACTAATTTTTAATATTTTTTCTTCTTATTCTTGTCTGCTTGCAGGTATGTTTTAATTGTTATTAATTGGCCCAAAGGTATATATGATGATGGTTTAAAAAATGTTTTTGTAATTATCCTTATAAAGGTATAGTATTTAAATAATTATCATTAATAGCAAAAATAGGAAAATTGTGACAAATTTTTATAAACGTCTTAAAAACTGAAAAGAAAAATTGACATTATTAAGTATATTAAAATAACTTCATACTATTAAACAATAAATGTATTAAATTATGTAAATGTACAACAAGAGATTTATAAATTAATTTTAAAACAAAGCATAATAAGGAAGCACAGCCAAAGGTCTCATAAAAATTGTTATGCAGTATATATCATATGCTCAGTAGAATAACTTACAAGGATTTGAAAAAAAAAGTTTCTTTAGCTGAAGAATTTATTAAGATTGGTAGAAAAATTTATATATTTATTTATTTATTTATATAATCTAATATCAAATAGACAGAACTAAGTAAGGATTAAAATAACTTAGCAAAGATCCTCACCACTTTACAACAGACAAAGATTTAACATCAACAGATGGGGCAATTGCTGTTGATCATTTCAAGGGTGAAGATATAATACTTACCTTTGAGTGATCAACTGACAGCAACTTGTCCCATTAATATAAGGCGCTTAAAAATTGAACTATATCTTCAAAAATTCCAATACAATGCACATCATGAGTAGAGGCGTAAACCCCTGAATATTGGTTTTACCAAAAAAAAAAAAAAAAATAAATTCTAACTAATTACGAGCAAGTTGGCGAAGACTATTAATCTGTCTAAGTCTGATTATTAATACTAGAACCCTTATAAACAAAGTTAGTCCGTGCTTAAGTTCTCAACACTTGGTTCTTTAATATACGAGTAAATAATAATTGTAAGGACTATCAATAAATGCAACGCCCTGCAAAAAAGTACTGAATTGAAGCAGCTTATTTCCTTTCGGAAACGTATTAGCATATGAGGGTTTTTTCAATATAGAATTTAAAGGCTAAACAATAATGTGCATGAACTGCCTTAAGCTAGCTAAAGCAACTGTGAGATCACATGTAAAACATATGTGCCAGACTATGTTTGTACGCTTTTTAGTTTTTAAAATTTTCTGAAAGCACTGGTGGAAATTGCCCAGCAAACGCTTTTGTAAAGAGCTCAGAAAGATGAAACCTTCATCAAGGTGATTCCTACGGCCTATGCTGTTTCTGACTTAAACATGCACTTATTTTGCCTTTTTTAAACAAATATTTTCGCTACACATAATGCTAGTTGAGTGCACTCATTAGAAGTATTTATTTTTAATTTTCCTTTCATATTTTATAAAATTGTACAACAATTACCAGTATTTGTCTTTTTGTTTGCATTTTAAGTTCGTGTAAATACATTAGGGCACCTAAAAGTCTTCTTTAATTTACCAGTGCATTTGACAGACTTTCCTTTAACTTTTGGCAATTATTTCAACTGGAGCAGGCACATTAAAACTTGAAATTGTCACACTGCCACTACTTTCATTTTTTTTTTGTCGCATCAACTTCAACGATAAAAAGGACAATGACACAGTCGCTTACAGTCGTTTCAAAATGTGGAATACCAATATTACTATGTCAATAATGTCAGCGGTGATGCTAATCTATCGTTTTTATTTTCGTTTTAAATGACAACTACATCATTTGTTAGATTTTAATAATTATTTTTGTATATGATTTTTATATGGACGAATAAGTTGACAAATAGCGCCTTAAACTATGCCAATTACTTAATTTACGTATTTGCTCTTACAACCAATAATAAAAAGTAGCAATTTTTCTTTGTTACTTCAAGCAGGTATTGACTTAATTTTTTTTATTTTATTTTATATAACTTGTTTAAGATATTATAATTAATCCTATTTATTTTAAATTATTATTAATTTTTGTATATTAACTCAGCTTTTGTTTAAGCTGTTCATAAACACCTGTCATAACAGATGACAGACAGACAGACAGACACTTTAAGCAAACTTTTTTGTTTTCTAACAATTAACGTAAGATAGACAAATTGCTTTTAAAGATTAAATAGAGAAATCAACAAAATTCAAAATTTTATTATTTTTTTTTCGTTTGGTCTTTATAAATTAAAAAGAATTAAAACTAAAAGAAATTAATTTGAATTAAAACATAAACAATGAAAATAAAAAAAAAAAGTAAATATAATAAAACAATTTTTAAAAGCAGCACCTTTATTTTTATGAAAATTTACATGAGAAATAAATTTTGACAGCCAGCTGGAAGTGTGTAAATATAGTATTTGCATAGCTCTGAAGTAGTATTATTTGTTGGTGTTAAGAGTTGTTCTTAAAAATAAATAAAACACACAGTCAGACAGACAGGCAGGCAGTTATTTTTATTATAACATGTCATCTATAATAATATAAAAAAGAAAAGAAATACGAGTATAAAAACGTAAATAATATGCTTTTTGACCATATTTCTTACCATTATTTTTCTTTATTTTCTTTTCTTTACACTTTGTATGCCTTTATTATCCAACCACTCAACTAACACAGTTTCTAAAATGTGGTGGGGGAAACAAAAATTTATTTGAAAGCATATAAATATGTATAAAGTTTTTGTATAAAAGAGTGGGTTTTACTTCTTCTTTTCTCTTTTTGAAAAGAATTAAAATAAATTTATGTTTTATTGGATTAATGTCAAAATATTGTACAATATGCTGGAGAGTGAAAACAAAGTATACTTTACTTTTGCAGTCTGTCCTTTTAAATACAACCATTTGATATATTTGTTTGTTTGTTTGTCTGGCGGTCTCAAACAATGTTATCAGGGATGCTAATGTTGAGCTTTTACTATCAAAAATGGCAGTAAATTTTTTGTTTGGTGGGCCAAACTGAAGTTTGGTAGCTTATGGTAGTTTTGGTAGCTGATATTATTCTGTTCCGCGTGAAAACATGTTACATTTGATACCAGATGGCTATAAAAAGAGTTTTAAAACAATGGAATGTTCCGGACATCGTTTTTTTTATAAAGCGGAAGGCATGAGAATGGTAAAACTTGTAAGAAATAAGTCAGTGGTAATGTATTTGAACATAGATTTATATTTAGCATACAAACGTACATACATAGCTGGACATTTCCACTCTGTGTCAGGTTTACGGCCTAGCTTCTCGCAGCACTCATGTTGTGTGTGTAAATTTTTACCCATGAGTACCGGGACCTACAGCTTAATGTCGACTCCGAACGACAGACTTGTT
The DNA here is from genome assembly GCA_963576795.1 of Metopia argyrocephala. Classification (NCBI taxonomy): domain Eukaryota; kingdom Metazoa; phylum Arthropoda; class Insecta; order Diptera; family Sarcophagidae; genus Metopia; species Metopia argyrocephala. The sequence continues at coordinate 201,775,647 of OY756208.1, read as the reverse complement.
CATGGCAGTCAGTTATTCTTAGAGCTTTTGCCAGAATTCTGCTAAGAGGTAGTCGCCGAAAGAAATATTTTTTTTTAATATTTTTAGCTTCAAGATATCAGAGCCGGGGTTGAACCGGAGCTCTCGTCTTTGTAAGCCAACACATTAACCCCTAGACCATCGCGACTGCTTATATTTAGCATATATTTTATTATATCAGGTCTTTCGTTAAGCGATTTCTATCTTTAAATTGAAATAAAACAAAGTGTGTGTGAGATATAGATTTTTTTTATTCGTTTGAGAGATCTATTGGTGCCATTATGTGTTCAATATAGTATCGTATAAATATCCGGCACGACTTCTTTGGGTGGAGCGTAACAAAAATATTCAGTTTTTCATGGCTCAATACATGGTACATAAATCAGGCTGAATTTGACCGAATGTATCAAGTATTTGGATTATGTTGGGTATGAGGAGCACTGTGATTTACACCTGCGACTTAAGAAAAACTTTCAAGAAAAAGTCAAATCGCATTATATCGGTGGCCAGTTGACATCAACGCCTCGTGAGATGACTATGCCCAAGTCGCTCATACAATATGTCAGAGGCTAAAATAAATATGCATTTTAGTTTTAAAGAATCTTTAATTTAATATACGAATATAATTAAATTAGTGGTGGCAAACGATTTTGGTAGGTTTAGGATTTAGTTTTTATGACAAAATTGGTGGAACAATATTTTTTTTAAATGGCAACACTGAATGTTAATCATATTTGGGTTACTTTTGGTATAACTACTATGTTGGATAAACTTATAAAAGAAGAAATAAATTTTTTTTCGTATAAAATATTTCAAGTTGTCAAGAAGCGACAATTGGATTAAGAACTCGTTCAGCTCTTGAATTTGTTACTTTGTTTCCCTTTTTTTTCTTTTTTTTTTTTCTCCTTTTTATTTTATAACCTTGCACTTGTTTCGTTTCATTTAAAAGTATACCTTTCCTTAATAAGATCATCATCATAAATTTATTTATCTTTTTGATTATTTTAAAAATTGTTCTTAAAATTTTTCAAATTGAGGCCTATATTCAGTATTTTTATGACACTGATAATTTAATTAAAAACTTTAAATTTACATGTTAGACTTGTTACTTAAAAAGTCCTTCTCCCTAAAATGAATAATGACTCTTAAATCATATTAAAAGTTGTTGTCATGAGAAATTTTTTTAAAAGGGTATGAAAATTATAAAAAAAAAATGTGTTAATTATCTGTTAAGATGTCGTTTTGTAATTATTAAAAGAAAGTTGAATCCCATCCTTTCTTTAATTAACTATCAAAAAAAATATTTCCCCTAACCTCATGGTATAATTATGACTTTTGCTTAATACTTTTGTGGTTTACAGATAAAGCAACTTTTCGTAATCCATTATGGTAGTTTGTGCATTCCCAAACACCAAAGCTGTTTAAATTTTCGAGTGACAGTTGAGCCTATAGAGAAAAATCTTTCGAATCCATAAGTCCAAGTCGTCATATAGTTATTGGCGGCGGCGGTTAAGCATAAAATGAATAGCGTTGGCTCAAAGTTGGCTAAAAATCGACGAGCTTAATATTAAGGCGTACAATGATAGCTTAAATATGAATTGTAGTGTTGCATTCAAAGTAGTCTTTAAGGAGGCTAATTAAACAATTATCTCAATATTCTGTTTGTTGTCTCAAATGTCTTTCAGTCAAAGACGTTGACTATTAAGGAAGCACACATCTGTAAATAAGAGACTTCCGAACAAACTTTTTTCTACTTCTGACTACTGTGCTCTCGAGCTTAACTTCGCCAGGAATTTTGAGGTGAGAATTACTGCAGGTTCGGAGGTGCAAAGTGCTTCTATAACGAGCTAATCTGAATCAGGACAATCTTCCAGTTAGCTAAATTGTCTCTCAGATTAAGATTTTATCGATTAAGTAAATATGCAGTTGTAAACTGGTTACTGTACTCTTGAAATTAAATTCAACAGAAAAAAACCTTCCCTTTCGGATCTGTTTAACACCTTTGAAGAATTGACTATTAAAGAAGAATGTGTCTGGAAAAACCTCTGTTTTTTCAGGCAGATGTATTCTCGAACTTAACTTCGATAAGAGTTCAGTGTAAAAATATAAATATTTTTTTTCATATAAAATATTCTGCGCGGTAATTAAGTCAACGCATATCAAATATAATGAGACGACTCTTCTATTTGTTGATTTTTTTAATTGTGTTCAAAATAAATAAAATTTTAGCGAAAATTGTTGTTAAAAATTGTAGAATATTGCACCGATAGAATAATCTTAGTTTACTTATGACTAGTCATAAAGCCGACCACAGTCGGAAAATCAAAAATCTGGCTCCGTCTTGCACATGTGGACCAAATGAGCTTTAAGTATGCAAAATTTCAGGTTTCTGCGACGTCAGACGGTTTCAAAAAGCTGCGAAAAGAGAATTGAACATACATCTGGACAAGCAACGAAGTTATATATAAGATATTAGAGGTAATGAATAGATTAAGATTTGTAACACAGGAAATGAATTGACATTGTTGGCTGTACTTAACCGAAATTAGCCGATAAGAAATAATGTATGAGGTTATAATGGATAATATGAACACTATCGTCGTTGTGGTTATGTAGAGGATGTATTCGGGGTATGTAGTATTATCTCATTAGGTATCTTAGTAGTATGAATATGACCTTTACTCGACGACCTGTGATTCAAATGATGTGGTGGTAGTCAGTTAGAAATCTATGTGGCGCTCGTGATGTTGCCATTTTTTTCTCTTTTTTTAAGACCAATACTCAATGGGTAAATCATGCAGTGCATTGTATTGGAATTTGTTGATAGATAGATTTTTTTTTAGTGAGCGCCTTATATCAATGACACAAGTTGTTGTCAGTTGATCACTCAAAGGCCAGTGTTATACCTTTTCCCTTGAATGATCAACAGTAATTGCCCCATCTTTCGGTGGATGTTGAATGTGAGTGGTGAGTGTCTTCACTAAGTAGGATATGTTAATCAACCAACCAAGCTACCAGCTGTCCATCGAATATTTGGTGACATTTAATTTTATTAAATAGTGAAATTTTCTTAAGACGCAGGTCTATGCAAATAACCCATATAGCACAGTGGCGTTCAGAAACAACATAATGCATACAACCCTTTAATTTTGTACTCCAGAGATGCTTAGGAAAGGTGGTAATTTTTGATGCACTTATAGGTTTTTCAAACGAAGTACTTATAAGCACACTTACTTTGTTTGATTTACAATATATTTTAAGATTGCAAACGATTAATGGAAGACCTTTTATTAAAAGAAATCGTTTAACGTATTTTGGGCTTTAAGTAGGGGTCTCTAACAAGAAAATTAATCAAAAAGTTTAAATTTTTTTTGTTAAAACCCTTTTTAAGTTGAAAAAAAAAAAATAAATAAAAAAAATATCTTTTTGTGGGAACCCTTTTTGGATTTAATCCCTTATATTTGCTCTGTTAAAAAGTCTTAAAAGTTTTATTTTTTTTTTTTTTTGCATATTCAAATTTAAAAAACAATTTTTTCTTGAACCTCTGAAGTTTGACAAAAAGACGACAGCTAAAGTTTATTAAAAGAAATAAAAAAAAAAATACTTGATAAGGATGATATACATACATATGAATGTTAAATATTGTAAGAGTTGTCTTAGGATACATAAAGGTATTTAAGCCATTTTAAACTAATCTCAGTGTAATGTATACTGTAAAGTACATATTAAAACAAGGGATTTTAAAAGGCTTAAGGTGGTAGTGATGAACATTATTTACAAAAAAAATATTTTTATGATTCACATTTTTCAACAACTTTTTCTTTTTTAAATGTAAAAAAAGGTCTGCCCCTAATTTTCATCTTCCACTTAAGATTACATTTTAAGCAAAAATTTTCTGCTAAAATTTTGAATTGTTGCCAAGTTTTTTTTTTTTTTTTGTAATACTTTTTGTTTTTTGTTTTATCCCGGACATCAAGTGTTTTATTTACACTTTATTTATTAAGTACACCGATATAGGCGTATATTTGCACATTTATTAAATGATCTCTTTTTAAAATTGATAAACTTTTCCTGGCAATATTAAGATACACAGCTCTTCTTCATAACTCATATAAGATTTTGGCACGAAATCCATATCTTGCAGGCTTTATAATATTTTGTTATTTTTTTTAAATTTTATTTTTAGATTTCATGTAGAGATCTTGTAATACATGCCACAAGTGTTTTACTTGATCTATAAGACTGTTGGTGCTGCTGCTGTTGCATTAACTTGTTGTAGAAAAAACTTTATGTGCAAATGATCAGTTGCAAGTGGCATGCATGCAGGCAGAGTCAGAGTCAGGCAGACGGTAGCTGCAGTGTAAATAGTAGTGTTTAGTTTAGCAAATTAGCAGACATACAGGGCAAATGATTCATGCATTTATCATTTAATTAAAGCAAACTGTAGGGAATCTAAAATTAGGTTTCTTTACTTGTACGAGTAGATATATGCGGTGTTTATAAATTACTTTAAACCCGTGTTTCCTGTGCATTAATTAAAAATAAACAGGCAAACAAGTTCTTTTTTCCCAAAATCAGGGAATATAGAAAAATCAGGAAGATCTCAGTCATCGTATGAAGAAAATGGTATATATGCATATAAAACTGTTGATAAGAAGCACTCTTTTGATATCTAAATGTTCGTAAGTCTTGTTTTTCAAAGAGGTTTTGGAAATAAATTTAACACAAAGATAATTAGGTTTTTTACTTGTTATAATTTTAGGTAAGAAAATTAAATTCTTTCGTTTCAAAAAGTCATCGAGATGTAAAAATATATTAAACAATGTTCATTCATTCGTTCATGAGGTACTGAAAGTACTTCGACCTATAGATCAATTGTACAGCTCGCAACTTAACTAGGGTTTCTATAGTATCTCCCCCAGTTTCGTCGCTCTGATGAACTTCAAAATGTCGGCCGGTGCTAACTTTGATTGTTGAATGTTATATTGAGCTTTCGCTTCAAAGTCATACTGCAGTCAGCAAATATCTCAGAAGTATATATCAGAGTTGAGAAATAAATATGTTTAAGCAAGCATCATTCTTATGGACATGGGAGTAAAGTGCTGACTCTGCCACAAAGTTCTGATCTCTCCAAAAATTTTGCCACATGCTTGGTTAAGATGGTCTGACCATGTTAGCATGCTACTAAAAGTAACGCTCCAATTTATCAATTGAATTTTAATTCCATGAAGATAAATATTTGAATTTTCCTTTATAACTGGTTTGGACATAATCCATTGCACCAGTGATTCTTAACCCGTGGGCCGCGGCCACCTGAGGGTCCGTGAGAAGCCTGCCGGGGGTCCGCTCAATTATGCAACGTTTTCTATAGAATGTATGGTAAATAATCAAACATTGTATTAAAAACTGCATCGATTTTCCTATTGTCGTTTCTTTGGATGCATGCATTTATGTTTACATTTTGCGTGTAGAGACTGTGTACCAGAATTTGTATATATTTTGTGTATACGTCGTTTTATATCGGATAATCTTATATTTCTGTACACTTATTACGAAAAGTGAAAAAAAAAATTTATTATTTGTAACATGGGTATTCCCCCTTCATATTCGCTCTTTTTCGATTTTTCTTTGTACTCTTTTCATTTCAACGAGAATTGTTAATTTTTTTTATGAAAATATAATTATCCTGACGATATAACACAAAATCCGTTCATTCATAGTTCAAATGCTTACGGCAAGTTGTAGGAAATAGTACATAGTGCATTTCCTTCTTTTTATGTGGTAAGTTTTAATTATTTATAATGATAATTATAATAAATAGGTCGCAAAAAAATTATAAAATACTAGTCAACCCGGCAAACGTTGCAAAAGTCAACATTGATATGAGCAATAATTACTAATAATTTTAATAAATGATTATCCGCCATTTTCGGTACTTCAGTTTGATAGTAGGGGATATGAAGAAATATCCCCTGTAAGTACTTATTAAAAAAAGAAACGTAAACCTTATTTGTTCTACGGTACGCAGATCTATCTAGTTTAAAATTTTATCGAAGTAGGTACGTTATTTAGGTGAGGCATAAATTTTCCCTTGGGGCGGGTTACCTTAACATTTAGGGGTATGAAAAATAGATGTTGACCGATTCTCATATCTACCGGTCGAGCCATTTCGGAGGTGTTTGGCAAAAAACACCGCTACACGAGAATTTTATATATTAGATTTGGTGTGCCGCGAGTACAGAAATGTTAAGAACCACTGCATTATACGATGCCCGTTGGATGTATTTCATCCAGATCAAAATTTATTTTATTAACAGCAGATTTTGTAAGAGTTTTATCACAGCTTAGATATATTTGAACATCATCATGCATCCTAATTTTAGAATATTTTATCTGCAGAGGGAGATCGTTTGCACATATACTCGTACATAGAGAAAAAAATTGGGTCCTGAGGAACGCCTCTACATATTAAAAATAAATTAAATTTCATAATCTAGTTCCTAAACGTTTTGAACTGCACTCTTATAATGCAAATGCAAGATATTTAGAATTTTTACTCAATAATTATTCTTCTAAAAAAATACATTTTAAAATGTCACCTTTCATAGTGTTGTTATAGAGACATACATATACCGAGAAGTTGCAATCAAACTTTTTTAGACACCAAATATTTAATTGTGGTGTAAAGAACTTAAAGCTTTCGGTTTTAAACCTCTCAAACATTTTTAAATACTTTGATTAGAAATTCATGGCAAAAACATTAAAAACACATTTCCACTTAAAACAGTTCAAAAGTCTATAGATTATTTTAAAAATCTCATAAATTCTAATTAAAACATTATAAAAAATTTCTTATTTAAAGAGCAACTCACTTATGCTTTTATTTTCTCACGATTTCTTTTTAACAATTCTTAAAAAACTCTATGTGTCTTGATTTTATATATTTTTTTTTTATTTTACAAACAATTGATAAAAATAATTGAAATAAGAAACACTTAAGTGTACTTGATAAATAGGAAATTAAACATAAAAAGTTGTCTTTATTAAAATAATCCAATTAAAATAAAAAAAATAAAATTTTCTTTTATTTTTATTATTGTACATAAAAATTTTATAAATTTTTATTTCAAAATTTTATTTTTCCTATTAATTTAAGTGTCTTGTTATCAATAAAATAAATGCTCCTAAAAGTATAGTTTTTATTACATTTCTAACAGCATACACTTGACAATTAATTAATAAAAATGAAAAGTGTAAAGTATAGTATAGAAAAGATTTTTCTTTATTTTCGAGTTTACATTCATTATAATAAAAATTGTCATTTGAAAAGGAATATATTTCTGAGAATAAAAAAAGAAGAACTGAAAATCAATTTGAAAGATAGAAAACTAATGAATAGAATTATGAATTGTGTTTTCTTTCTTTGTGGCAAAGTACAGAATTAAAAAGAAAAAAAAAATATTTCTTCTTCAATGAATTTAAAATATTTTTATTTTAATAATAAAAACAAAAATTTATTTTATTTTAGTTTTTTTGTTATAGCAACGATGTATTCTATTTGTGCTAATATTGTAAATTCAAAATAATTTAATTGATTTTTGCCACTTACCTTTAAACCTCTGGTAGACAAATTCTATTGCCAATTATTAGTACGTACATATATGTATCTATTCCTATATAGGATCTTCTATTGATATCAAAACTACGCATCTATAAATACATATATACGATGTGTATATTAGGCTTTAGCAAAAGTATAAAAAACAAATACTTAAATACACTCTCTTCTTTTCGTCAATTTGTTTTACTCTACTTTCTCTTAGCAAATACAAGTACAATGTTCTCTTATAAGAAACAAACACAATAAATACTGTTTTGGTATTAAATAAGTGAAACAAATTTCAATTCCTGCAAGTACATAGTAAGCAAATTAAATATCAAGACAATTTTGTATTTGGAACAAAAAACAAGAAGTATTTGAAGTATTTGGTATAATACTCGAGTATTTTAAATAAGTCTTATTGTACTTGCATGAAATGTCATTTCTGTTTGATTCGAAATGTATGTGTGTATGTATATTAAATTATTAACATATCAAATAATTATGTGTACATACAAATGTTGCGTAAAAAAACAATGGAAAATAAAAACTAAAAGTTTTACACTTTATATACATAATATATGAAATGTATTGCTTTGGGGATAAGCATGTCTCTATGGCCATTTCGTCTCTGCTTAAGAGACTCGTCAGGAGACTTTTTCCCAAAGGTGGTAACCAAAAATACAAATACTTATATTCAAATAGTTATAAACTAAATGCGAATCACATTTAGTATATAAAAACCAAACAAAAGTATTTACAAAGCAATACATTTCTGTTTTTAAAAAATTGAAATTCTATTCTTAGACATGCTTATCCCCAAAGCAATACATTTCATATATTATGTATATTAAATGTATTTGCCTATATCGCGAAAAATATTTTTTGTTTTACACTTTATTGAAACGAAATTTTTTTGTTTAATTATTTGTTTTATTAACACAAAATTAAATAATTAATAAAAATTCAATTCTGGGTGGGTTTTGTGTGGTTAGAAAAAAAATTAATGGCTCGGTTATAAATAGTATCCGAAATTTAGTATACATATTTATAACATTCAAAATCGAAAATATCATTTCTTAATTTTTCTTTAATTTCACAAGTAATAATCTTACATAAAAAATATAAACAAAAAATTAAACAAAATACATTTCGGTTCCAAACTTTTCACGAATTTTTACAACAATTATTTCAAAAACAAACTGTATTAAAAATAATATAAAATGTGACCAAGAAGCAAAAACAAATACCTCAAGACATTTAAAAAAAATATGATCAGTTTTTAAAATACCCACTTTGTAAAATAAAAAATTTTCAAGTATTTTGTGTACAAAGGCAAAAATTTTATTTGATTTACTCTATTTATAGTGACCAAGAAAGAGTAAATACAAGTACTCTAGACGTATAAAGAGAGTAAAGTTTGTATTTGTTTTGTCTTTGTATTTGTTTGCTTTGACCGTCATTTGTACTTGGTTTAACTCTGAGAATGTTTAAAAAAACAAGTATATTTGAATTCAAATACACTTATGCTATAGCCTAGTGTATATGCATAACAAATAAGCTGAATTTTATGCAGACTAAAGCATTACTAATAAAATTTTTCAAATAATTAAAAAAATTTTGTAATTCTTAATTGGCAATATCCATTAGCATTGCCAATTTTAATTATAGAAGTATTACAATTTTATATTATTTGTAATTGGCAGTTGCTTACTGCATATAACTAGTTAGCAATTGAGTAATTTATAATTAGTAATTGCTAATTAAAAAAAAGTAATTACATGCAATTAATTATTTAAGAATACTAATTACAATTTACTTTTAATGCAAAATTGGATGTCACAAAGTACAAAATATAAATAGCATTATAATTAAGACAGTGGCAATTACTAATTATTGTGAAATCATAAGTGGCAATACCTAAAGTCAGCTCGAAGTATTGTTCTGTGAAGATTTGTGTTGTATTGTGCTGAGATCCCTTAAAGAAACTGTAGATGTAGTTGGGCAAGCCATCTGTTTAAAAATTAAAAAAGAAATTTGATTTTTCTTTAATTAAAATTTCATGTCCTTCACAGTATAAATGTTATCGATAATCTGCTGCCATTCTATTAATGAAATTTCTTTTTAAGAATATAAAATATCCTTAAAGAAAAATCAAACCATAAATAAATTAAAAATGTTAAAGAAAACAAGCCACACTCAAAATACAGAAAAAAAGGAAAGAAATACAAATCCAATTAGAAAATTTCAATTTTCACGATAAAATCTTAAAAAAAAGCAAAGTAAAGGAAATTAAAAACCATTATTTTTTTTGTTATTAAAAAGAAAGATATTTTAAAGAAAATAATCCTGTAAATTTAAAAACAGACTCGAAAGTCAAAAAATTAAATTAAATAAAGTCGTGGTATAAAAATGGTGAAAAAAAAAATATATTTAAAATTCAAACACAATCACGTTCTACTGCGGCATATTTTTTACAAATTGTCTACACATTCTTTTTTTTTGCTCGTATTTCTTAACAAACCATACGTTCTTTTGATGGTTTACAAGAGGGGTGGTGTTGACGTAAGAAAATTTATTTATTTGAAATCAATCCATATGCAAATACACTCTTCACTATGAATCTTACTCTGTCCCTGTCTCTGTCTCTGTCTCTTTAACGTTCAATTCATTTCATTTATACAGACATTGAATTGAACATAAATTTTGTATGTGATTTTGATTGTAGTCTTACGTTTTTCATCTTTTTTTTTATATATCATTGGTTTTTGCCAACTCATCATTATCATCGTCATCGTCATGTGGCACGCATGTACGAGTATGATTGCCACATTTAGTTGCAATCAATTCAAATTGCGGATAAAACTGTAATGATTTACAGCAACTCGTTCAAGCCATAAAAACTATGATTGTGATTTTTTTATTTTTGAATCTCTTTTTTTTTTAATTTCTCAATTATGTACTCGTATGTTGAAGGAGGATCCCGGTTTCAGGCTGTTGTTTTTTTTTTGTTCCCCTTAACAGGCTTCGCTAGAATTCTATTGATTTGTAAAACACCTGCGTATCCTGAGGGCTAAAAACGTATGCAAAACCAGCCATATGGGAGTTTTTTTATTATAATTTCTTTACTTAAACAAAAGAATAAATATTAATAGTAATATAGGGAGTGTGTAGGTATTATTAAAGAGATTATTTATTATTTAATGGTTTATTATGACAATTGTATAGAAATGACTGTTAAATTAATGAAAACTGTGCGATATGAAAGATGAAATTTTAAATAAAAGGTAATTGAAAAATATTTTAAAATTTAAAATTTTTAATTCAAAATTAATTTTTTACTTTTTCGTTTTTTTAATACGCACTAATTTTGTAATTAAGCTTGTCTGCACAGAAAAAAATAAAAATGTGTTTCAATTAAAAATTTTGTAATATCAATTAAAAAATTACTTATTTTTTCACCAGTAAACAAATTAATGCTACCAATTAAACTGATTGTAATTATAATTAAAGGTATTTAAAGTAAAGTTGTATAAAACATTGAAAAGTTAATCAAACCAATAAATTATTTAATCAAAACAAAAATTTGTTTTAATTAACATGTTAATTGAAAAAAATACATCAATAATTTTTTTTGTGTGTTTACAGTGTCTTAAAAACTTAAACATCATCGAAATTGCGCATAGACTTCATTTCTGCACCCATTAAAACTTAGACGGCTTGAAGCCAAAATCTTTGTTCTCAATTGTAAACGCAGTAAACTGAAATATCCTGTACTCATATAATCGGCTATGATTGCTTTTCGTTTAAGGCATGATTATTCTCTTTTTTTTCACAAGTCTTGCTCATATGGATGATTATATGTATGTGTTATCCAACTCACGAAGTAGTCTTTAAGTTGCAAGAATTGATAACTGCATCGATGTGTGTTCATAGATGCCACCAAACACTACACATAACCTTGACGTCAAGGATAAAGAGACGAGAAGGAAAGACATTTTTTTGTATCACACAAGTGACTTTCTAAACTTTTAGAACTAAACTATGATATGATATGGTACTCGTATATGAGTCGTGAAGGGGCACTGCAGACTCAATGGAGATTGAAATAGAATAGGAATCGTTTTGAGTAGTTGGTGCAAATTATCAGAGCACACAATTGTGCAGTAATAATACATATTAGTAAAAGACATCTTGGTGTTTATTAAATATCAAGTAGAGAATAGTCAATGTTGGCGTCTGCCGATATTTAGAAATTTGTCAAAATGACAAAATTTTGGGACATATTGCTGAAACCGTAAATAAATTAGAATGAGAATCGCACAGTAGATCTACAGGCTAAATAACTTAAATACCTATGTTAGATAAGTAAATGAACATCAGGTTTTAGTGGTTTTGACTTTAATTTGTTTGCTAGATTTGCTTCAAGCTTTAGGTAATCGTATCTGAGCCATTTGTCTTTGTCCAAAATGATTTTTAGATGAATTCTTCCGATGGCAAAATTTTTAAAGTTGCTGATTCCCAATGAACTCATAGGTTTCTTAATTGATGGACTTAGGCGATTTTTGTGTTCTGTATTAAACTCTACACCTCACAATCTAACACACAGCTTCTATTATGCCGATCTTTATAACATTAAGAGTAAACTGCGATGAGTATTACGTACTTATGCCTCAGCTACACTTTTTTTGTTCAATGAGGGGAGGTTCAATCAGGGGGATGGCATGTACTCATGCAGTGTATTGTGCTGCCCTAGGAAAATATTTTCCAAGAGTGGAGTTGAACAAAGTCATGAATTGTGTTTACTGTGTTTTTTGTTTACTTCTCTTTTAGTCTTTCTTTGTATTTCTAATTCACTTGCACTTGCTTTAGATGAAAAGGAAAAAGAAAACCTACAATTTGACAGACATAATATGAAAGCTAGAAGATTTTGGAGGACTCGTGTAAAGAAAAATAAAAAAGTCAGGGTGTTTTGAACCATTTTCTGAATCAACGATTGGAAACAACTGCATAACAAACATACTTCTGGCGTTCTCACGGACTGACCAGAGATGCCTCAGAGATGCCGGTTAACCTAAGACTCCCAGTCATTCGGGAAGTGAGGTTACCGGCCTGATGGTTTGTGTGCGGTCCTTCGGGAAGTACACATAGTGGCTGTGGTAGTACGAGAAACCCCTCAGCAAGGGGGTATCATTACCCAGACGGTGGTGGTGCTAAATTGCCAACTCGGTGTTATGGGCTCTCGGGTGGCGGTGGTCGGACGCATTGAATTCGACTACCGCTCCGGCAACGGGCGGCGTGTGATTAAGTCTGCGGATAGGTGCGCACGTTAAATCAACATACAGTTGTCAGATTTTTGTACATATATATTTTTGACATTTAATTTTTTAATTTTAATTTTTTGACATATCGTGATACAAAGTATTGCAGTGTAAGTTTCCCTTAAGTGACAAGTGCGGTGACACGCCTATACAAAGTAAATATGAGTTTTTATATATATATATATATATTGAAAAGAATGAAAAATAAAGTGCCCGAATTTGGTATAAGTGACGCCATAAGTTAGTAAATACAAATAATCAGTTAAAAACGAGCTGAATTTCAAGAAATGGTCAGGGTATCCCCTGAATTAGTTTCTAATATAACTCATCACTCAAAATTTGACCCATGCGTAAATTGTGTAAAAGGCTGTCATCATAATTGTTTATTTTAAACTTTTAATTTAATTTAAATAGAGGTAACGAAGCACAAGTGGAGTTCAATTTTTGTTACTCACTGTATTCTCTTTATTGTTGACCAACTATTCTTGTTTAACTAACAATAAACATTTGATTAATATATCATTATCTTTTTTTTTCTTTTTTGTTCTTTTATTTATTCAAATTGTAAATTTCATTGTAATTTCAAAAGAAAATATTTCAATAAATAATATGAATACTCGTAAATATGTAACGTTGTAATAAATTGTATGCATTTGTCCATACAATTGTTATGCAAAACATTTATTTTAAAATCAAAAATGTTAATTTTAGTCATTTTCCAATTCATTACCAGTCAGTCAGACAAATTATAATTCATTCATACCAACAGTCAGACAGTCCTTGTAAATGAAAAGGAACTCTTTTAACCACTCGTAACTGAGGTGGGTCCTCTTTAATAAACACAGACAAAATAAAAAAAGGAGAAAAAAAAAACAACAAAAATAGCAATTGAAAAGCAAGAGTAACAAAGTAGTTTGACAAACAATATAGAGTGGAATATACAGAAGGTGTGTAATCGTACGTATGTATGCCTGTGCTCAAATTATAAGTAACTTCTTGGTCTCTATAAATGATTCCCAATATCTTGTGAGTTGTATGACGCCAGAGCCAGTGTCATTTCACAGTTGGTTTGTAAAGAATCAAATTATTGTTATGCAGGTTTGAGTATAAAAAGAAAAAAAAAGAACTTTTTTTTTTGTCATTTATTGGTTTTGCTGTGCTGATAGCCTCCTGTTTGTATAGACATGTCTACGTTTTGTAATGACTTTGTAATTTTACCGCTTAGTTGGTTGTTTTTTTGTTGTTGTCGTTGCTGTAGTTGCATATTTCATATGCCACCAGCGTTGTTAGGCTTTGAAATGATTGGCGTAGAGAAAACATTTTTTAATTAGCATTTTTTGGACATCTCATATTGATTGCATTATAATTAAGAATTTTGTGCTTAAATGAGTCAAAAAGCGCATACAAGCATACATACATAAATACGTATGTGTGTTAAAGTATGCGTGTATGCATGACATTGGTGTGGCATGTGTCTGGCTTTATTCGCTTGCTTATTTTCCATGTTGCAAATTTTGTTTACAGAATGTTGTTGTACTTTTCAATTGTGTGACTGATATATGTACGAGTTTTTACCCCTTTTTTTTGTCATACAAAAAGCTATTTAAAAAGGCGTTAAATGTGCCCCCTGTTTAGTTTTAACTCAAAGTTGCTTGAGTTAATGACAGTTTTTCCCTCTTTTAAAACAGTTCACTGTCATTAAATGAGTAAAAGGGTTAAACGGTCTTTCAACAACATGAATATTGAATTACAAAAAGCAAGACAAAAAAAAAATTAAAAACGTTTATAATAAAGTTTGTAGAATTATGCAAAAATTAGCCATAAAGGATATTTTCTATATTGACATTAAAATTGTCATTAAATTGAAATGAAAGGTAGCGTTTAGAGAAAACATCAAACAGGGGGATTAATTACACAGCCCTAAGAAGGTAGTTTAATAATTTCGTTTCAATACTTAAGCAGCGCAGTATTTTATAATACAAAACTGTTGCCGATAACTGTTATCTATTACTATTACATTTTGTCTAAACTTTGTGCTTGAACTTGAACTTTGCGCTGCGCACTAAAAATTAAAAATAGAAATGAGAAAACTTAAAACGCCATAAAGCCTGATATACCTATTTACTCATATACTAATTATTTATATGAATAAATACATATATGGGTTGTATTGTATTCGCACCAAAGCGAATATATTATAAGGTGCGGTTAGTTAATCAGCTGTCTAGTCGTTTGTCACTGGTTGTATTGCATTATATCCCTTTCAGACCTGAAACTAAATTAATGGGAATTTTTTACTGATTTTTAAAATATATGATCTCCATATCGTTCGAAAATATAATCAATGTTTAGATTTTACCATTTTTGCATTCTTCAAGGATATTCAGGACACGCACAATTGATGCACTCGTTAACCTTTTTAGCTGAAACGCATATTTATTGCATAAAATGACTTCAAATGGTTTGAAACATTAAAATGTATATTTCTTTTAGTTAAAATATATGCCCCAATTCACTATTAGTTAGCCGTTAGTACTTTTGTAGTTGCAAACACAAATTGTTCCTTCGGCTCATTTTGAAAAAACTGAAATCTGACGCAAGATTTTCAAAATAATTTAAATAACAGTAAATCGAATAGGAGAACAGTGTGAGAAACAAATATAAAGAAACATTCAGAGCAATCGATGCATCGGTCGGTCTTTTTGATGTTGATCAAATATAAACGAAAATAGTGAGACCTAAACCCACCCGCACAATCGATGCATCACGGTCTGAAAGGGATATGGATGTAGAAGCTGTTAAAATGTATTTCATTATTAATTTTGTTTTATCAGAAACGCTTTAATTAGATCAGAGTTAAATTCTATAAAGAATTTTGCAATAAATTTTTTTTGATAATTCAAGGAGAAAATGTTGTCCGTGAAGGAATAGTACACTAGCCAAACTGAACATATGTTTTCGATTTCAGCTACGGTAGTCTCATCAGAGTTCTTTGTGTCCTATGCATATTCAAGACCAAACATGAACTATTTGACTTTAAAGCGATCGACAGTAAAAAACTATTAAATTCAATTTACTACGTATAAAAGCATTGAAAATCATTGTAAATAGTGTTTTATCTTTGCTATTCGATATTGAATTTAACTGATTATGCGATTTTTTTTATTTGAGACCAATAGTGTATTGGAATTTTTGGAAAGGACAGTACATATACATATATTTTTCTTATATTATTATTAAGCGTCTCAGGAATGCGTCAAATTGCTGTGAATTGATAATTTAAAGGCCAGTGTTATACCTTCACCCTTGAATGATCAACAGCAGTTGCTTCATCGTTGCATGTTGTTTGTGTGGTGAGTGTCTTCGCTAAGAAGGTTTAGCTGTTATCTGCTACTTCCCAATAGGTGGCGCTTGATGGTGGCGCTCAATAACATTTATGATGTATGTGTTGAAAAATATTTGAAAATAAGACAGAGACTCTAAGAGATTATCCAAATGCTGTATGTGAGTCCTGAGCAGACACTTTTAATGTCCATATTTCCATATATAACAGAATTACAAACAGTGCATAGCATTGTATGAAACATAATTTGTGTTTCAGATTGAAATGTTTGCAGTGAAAAATATTTTCAAATCTTAGAATTGCAGAACGGGCTGTTTCTATACGAATATTTAATATTTTTAAAAAGCGACTAAAGTAAGATAAAAAGGCTTTTTCTTATTAAGCGATTTTCATCTTTTAATATAAATAACATAAAGTAGTATGTGATATAATATATAAAGTTTCATTTCGTTTAAGAGATCTCTTGCTGCCTTAATATGTAAAATAAAACGTAAAAATATCCGCTGCGGCTTCGCTGAATGCCTGCAACAGCACCAATTTTTTAAAATTCTTGCACATAAAATGGGGTCTATTTACTGGTTTGTCGAAAGCAGATTGTTTCTCTAGATAATCTCCTAGGCCTGGCAATTTAATTTCATTTAAAACTTATTGCTTTCGGTAATCATTTCTTCCTTTTTACATCAAGTTTTATCAGGAATTGCGCATAAGAGTGGACATGTGGTCTATCTGTTAGCGGAGATCTGCGAATAGGGTGCTTTGATTAAATGTATTTTATCACCAGTCTACAAATAGGCATGTAACTATTGGTCATTTAAATCTCTGAAGAAGCGGACGCTCTTGATATTCTGGAAAAGTCATATATTTCAGGTGTCGACCGAAGCACTCAAGTGTCTTGGTTTTTTGAACTGATGCAAAAAATGAGTCACTAAAATTATCTTTTTACTATTCACAAACCTTTATCCGCTCAATATGCATCAAAAACGGTATCAAGAAGGGTGTATTTCGTTGTACTTCAGTTACTGCAAAGGGGAATGGGTTGAGTTGACTAAATAAAAGATAAGAATCTAATAATCTCATATTTTTATTTAGTACCCGTATTTCTCACAGAGCTTAATATAATGTAATTGATTGTCCACAATGAATAGCACAATGCATTATAAAGAGAATTTGTGACTTAGCTGCACAGTTCGTTTATGAAGCAAACCACCCGAATATGTTTTTCCTATAAGATACAGTGCAAACAGATCCGCATTAACTTTTTACCAGCATTATAGAGAGAATTCGTTTTTTAGCCGCACCGCTCGTTTGTGGAACAATCTTCCGGAGAAAGTTTTTCCTGCCAATTACGATATTAGTAGATTTAAATCAAATGCCCACAAACACTACACCCTCTTTCCCCCTTCCCACAACATATTTTCCTAGACCAGCACAATGTACTGCATGAGTAGGGGCCGTCCCCTGAGTGCTGGCCTTAAAAATAAAAAAAAAACTTACTCTTTGCCTCTACAACAACAAATAGCATAAGTATGGGTCATCGCAAGGCCACAAGGCAAAATTTTAACTCATCATGACTCAAGATCTGGATAACTTGTTTATATTATTTTCATAACTAAGTTTAATAGCCATCAGTCCATATGTAGAAATCTTAGTTACAAAATTTGTTAAATTTCTATTTATTAAGAAATTTTGCAAATAATTAACTGTAGGGTTTCAAATAAATGGCATGACCGATAACAAATTTCTAACAATGTTTTTATTTTCTTTGCTTATTTGCTTTCATTACTTCTATTATTATTATTATTATTGTTATTTTACTTCAACCTTATTTTTTTTTCATTCCCACCCTTCGACACCATAAATACTCAATGAAGTTGCAATAAGTATTTTAAGCTTCATTGATTATTGAAGACAAATATAAACGCACATACAAACAATAGAAAATTTTTGTAAAACATATTGAATTGTTAATGAATATGAAAATTATTATCGCAATTTATTCATAAACATTAAGATGTTGCAGCATCAACAACAATAACTCGTACTTTTTATTTGCCACCCCTCTCATAGTATTAAATGAAGTGAATTGAATTGAGTAGTAAGCGTGACCCCCATGTTCTGTAACATTAAGCTCAAAACTGATTTTCAACTTCTTTCTCCACAGTTAAGTACATTAAAGTAAGAAAATTGTTTGCACCCTAATGCAAAAACTTCAAAACTTCTTTGAATTTTGAAGAAGAAAAAAGGAAAAAAATGTTGCAGTTTTGTAAGCAAACAAAGGGAAAATGAGGGGATGTTAAACAAAAGATTTTAATTTCATTATATTTTTAATTACAATAATGGATTTGGATTATTTTTCAAAGTTATTTCATATTAATTGCTTAAGAATTTCAACTATTTTCTTAAGAATTTAATTTAAATGATATAAAATTGTATGTCTTTTACCAGTTTTAAGCTGTCTATTAATTTTCAGAAATTTAAATTTTGATTTGATAAAATTACTTCTTTGGAAAATAATTTAAAAAAATAAAATAAATAATTCGTGACAATGCTAAACAAAACTAGTAGTGAAATATTGAAATAACTAGTGTTTTAAAAAAGATCTCAAGCTCCTTAAGGTGCATATAAACGGCAATATGAGAAAGAAAGATGCTCACCACTCACATTCCACATCCACCGAGATAAGGCAATTACTGTTGATCATTCAAGGGTGAAGGTATAACACTGGTCCTTGAGTGATCAAATTGACAGCAACTTGTCTCATCAACAAAAAGGCGCATAATAATTTATCTTCAGATTCCAATACAATGAGTAGGGGTTTACCCCTCAGTACTGGCCTTAAAAAAAAGAATTATAAAATTCAGCATATTACATAATACCTTTCTACCAATGCAATACTATAGTTTACTGTACACTATTTGAAAGTAATGTACACTATTTTATGCTTCAAAGCAATTTGCATGAAAGTGTAATAGAAAATCAAAATCTAAATAATTCGCTGTCAGTCGTATGAATTAAGGATCTGTTTTCTTGAGAAAAATAATGAAAATGAATTTCAGTTAAAATATTTGAATTATTAATTAAAAGTCTCACTGACAACATCTGATTTTAACATGTCAATTGAAAAATTTTTAATTAAAATTAATATTTATTAATTTTTTTTTTCAATAATATCAAAATAAAATTAAAAATGTTAATTGTCTTAGTTAAGTTTCATTGAAAACATAAAAAAATTTATTGAATCAATTAAATAATTTAATTAGAATTAAATCACAAAATAATTAAAATTTTAAGTATTCAATAAAATTTATCTGCAAACATATAAATAATTTTAAAGTACACATATCGTCGTGCGGGAGTTTATGTGCTCTATCCGCCATTTTATACATCTCGAGTTAATGCTGCCACTTTAGGTTTTTGACAACACAATTTTTAAAATCTGCAATCCGTTTTCGGCTACTTATCTTCAAAACTGGACGAGATATCCGAAAACGGATTGCAGGCTTGAAATATTTATGGTCGAAAACCTAAAGTAGAATCATTAACTCGAGGTGTATAAAAATATGATATCGTCCCGCACGACGATATGCTTACATAGGTTCTAAAAAGGAAAGGTTAAAAATCAAAACATGTAGTGATTCGATTGCAATCTGTTGACTCTGTAAATAAGACCTGCAGTAATTTATTGCAATTAAATTAAAAATTTCATTTTCTCTTAAATTTTGACTCTGTTTAGTGGAATGAGCAGGATTTGGACCTGCTGCCACTAGACAGAAGTATAAAGTACATTTTTTTACTACTTTTTTCTTTATCAATGTTAGTGTTTATTAAAAACAAAAACTGACAACTTTCAAATGAAATATGATCTTAGCTTTTAATAAAACCTTTGCCATTAAAATTTTATATTATATATTTTTTAGATTTTTTATAGCTTTTCCCCATATCTTACGCTTAATTAAATGTTCTCCCTTATCTGATCGCTTTTTCTATAGTTTTTTCTTTAATCATTATTTATCAATTTAATAAAAGCCCATTAAAGACAAAAAGAACATAAAATTCGAATGTCTTAGAAAGCCCTTAAAAAGAATAAGCAGAAGAATTATTATTTAAATTTAAAATTTTTATTATATTTACTTAAGAAATTGTAATAAAACCGTCATGTAGTGAATGACTTGCTTGAGAGTGCGGGGGCCCCCATTGACACAGCAACACATCTTAAGTTTTAAATGAAATTTCATAACAATAATAATGATTATGAAAATAATAAGAAAGAGGAAGAAAACAATCGTTAAGAATATTATTTTTTATGTTTATTAAAGAGACAGTTTCCTAAAGTGCAAACTATTATAGAAAATATTGATAATCTTTCTTTAAGTGCTTTCACACACAGAAAAATAAAATTTTCCTTTTATTAGTTTTAAATAAAATACGGCCATTTAAAAACATAAACAAACAAATAAAAAGAAAACTATTAAATTTAATTTTTATAAAGAAAAAAAAAAAGCATATAAAATTACTAAAAAAAAATATATTTCTAAAAGACTTGTTATGAAATGAAATATTTAAAAATTGAAATTAATGGACTCTTGTTTTATTTCCATAAAAAAATCAATAAAAAATACTAAAAAATAAATAAATTAAGAGATAAAGCAAATTAATGAGGTGAAAATTAAGAAAACAAAAAAGAATATCTACAGAATATTTTTTAAAGCAGGATAGAACACGGCCATCAACCGTTTGACGTAATAAATCGATTTTGGTAAGAGAAGTATGGCAAGTTGCGTTATCCTGTTGAAACCAAACATCGTTCACATCAGTACCATGAAGAGCGGGCATAAAAAGAATCGCTTATTATGGTGCAATAGGTGTCTCCATTGAGCGCAATGGTTGAACCGTCTTAATTTTTAAAAAAATATATGCCACCACCAAACAGTCACCCAGCAGAAATTAGTGCTTACCACTAAGCTATTTTGTAAGGGAGAAATTGTAAACAATCACTTACTCGTGCGCATCAATAATGCATGATTTTTATATGAAATGAGCTGCTAAAATGCTATAGAAACGAAAATTTATTGCAACAGTAAGCAAATAAAACAAAAAACCCACAATAATACCTTAGTCTGTAGCATATTTGTAAGCTTTAGGGCATGAATAAACAATATATTGCTTCCATTATTGCTTACAATTTTATTTATTGCTTCTATATTTGAAAAATTATCTGCTGGGCACTCGTAATGCGTCCATTGGCTTCTGTAAGGACCACTTGTGGACTTTCTGAGCCCTAAATACGGCAACATTTCTTATAACCCACCAAGATTAAAATAAACTTCATGAAAATACGATTATCTTGGCAAAATCGACATCCTCGTGTAGTTTGCCGTTGTATCATCTCGCGTATCGAAAACAAAGCGGATGATCATGCGCCTTCATGAATGAATTGAACTTCGTAACTCGGCGTTTAGACAATTTGATAAATAAGTTCCCCTTATTACTGATAAATAAAAATTAAATTAATTTTGCGTAAAATTCAAGGATTTTTTATTTTTAATATTTTGCTGCTTCAGTATATCGTTGGTCACAGGTAGAAAAGCCCTAACTCGCATTTTTTCAAAACTTACTTTTTTTTAGTTAATCCAATGCATTTTAGAAATATTCCGCTCCTCACAAAGAATGTTTACAATATTATTAAAAATAACGATATTACAAACAATTGTACAGCATTTAATAAAAAGTTGTATATTAATAATTACAGTATCTGTTGTATTTTTACCTCCTCCTGTAAATTTAAAATTATTTGAGTTAGGGCCTTTCTACCTAAGACCAACGATATTCAACAACGTTCTAATTACTGTTTAAAATTTTATATTCAAAGCAATAACATTTTTATTTTATCAGTAACGAATAATTTTTGCCACCATCACTTACAAAATTACTGCATCATAAGTATTTATTATGTTACTTGTCTGTGCAGTAACAGCCAGAGAAATTTCTCTCCTCTATTAGCCTGTTCTAGCAATCAATGCCAGTACCTCATTAACGTAATGAACCCCTATAAAAACCAAAAAAAAAACTTCATTTTCTTTTTATTATACGAGTGGCAAAAATGAAATAGAACTCCACTTAATTATATTAAAATACTTGTAATTCAGTGTATGTTTGTTGCATATTAACACATGCCATGAGTAGTAGATTTTCTCATTTTCTTATTTCAGATAAAAAAATAAAAAGTAATTTGAAGAAATTACTGCTGAATTTATTCGAAATGAAAAGAAAAATTAAGAAGAAGAAAAAAATAATAATAACGAATCTTATTAGTAATGAATGGCAAATAGTAATCTTTTTGCTCTAAATATCTCTTAAAAAGTAATTTTTTCGCTTGTGTACTCATGTTTCTCATGCTTAAGTTTCCTTTTTGCGCTTTTTTCTTTAAAGGGTTAATTGTGTAAGAAATGTCTAAAATTTTTTTTTATATATTAAAGCTTTAATAGGCACAAAATCCAAAAATTTTATTACTGAGTGCTTTTTCCACATACGAGTATGTAAGTGCATGTACCTTAAAATACTCGCTCCCCGTAACCTGTAGTATAAGAAAACCCATATTTTTGATTTTCATACCCTATAGGATTTATTAGAAATATAAAATAATGGTTGCATATGCTCGTTGTGTTGTTTGATAATGAGTATGGGAGTGTTTTTGTAGAAAAATCTTTTACACAATTTTTCATTTTGCTCATATTTCTAATTTCAAAGGTATTATGGCAGAAACAAAAAGAAAAAATATAGAAAATTACTTTTCTTTCCTCTTATTTTTTTTTTTGCTTTTGGGACTTTTTTCTTCCAGAGTTTGTTGCAAAAGTATTAAGTTGTGTGTAATTTGTAATTTTTACTCAAATAAACTTTCTTATATTAAGAATGTTATGTTAATGTGGGTCGTTTTACATCCCAGTAAAAACGGCAGCTTCGAAAAAGCCAATTCGTCGTGCGGGAGTTTAAGTGCTCTATCCGCCATTTCATATTTTTTATATATCTCGTGTTAATGATGCCACTTTAGGTTTTCGACCCCAAATTTTTAAAATCTGTAATCCGTTTTAGAATATCTCGTCAAGTTTCGGAGATAAATAGCCTAAAACGGATTGCAGATTTAAAAATTTTGGTGTCAAAAACCTAAATTAGCATCATTAACTCGAGATTTAAAAAATGGCATGTAGAGCACTTAAACTCCCGCACGACGAATTGTTACATTAGGGTGTGATTTATATCTTTTTATTGGTATTACGAAATTGTTCCTTTCCTATTAAAACCGTTAAAATTTCCCACCTGCAAATCCCTTAATTACCATCGTCGTTATTTTAAAGCTACATATTCAACCTGCTACCACTTAAAGGAACAGAGTCAGCTCTACAATCTATATTGGTAGCTATTCGGGAATACCCGTTTCACTATTCACTGTAATTTAAGTTACTTTACCATTTTCTCTTGTGGTAATTAATTTATGCTTTTATGATCGGAATTTCCTAAGAAGTTTATAATTAAAACAATTTAAGATAAAAAAAATTTGAAAAATATCAGCAAACAGAAATTTATAAGGGTCAAAAATGTATTGAAAGGTGTACTGAGTATTCCCAAATAGCAACCATTGTCTTCCAAAAAGGACTTCGAACCACCATCTTGATGAAGATACATCTGTCAAATCGCCCTGAACGGACATAATATTGAACATTATGTGCAAATAATGACATAGTTTTCTCAAATTGGGTATTCTGTTCGCGCAACTTAACGCGTAAACAAGAGATCCATATGATAACCAAGAGCATTCAATGTATCGTGTAAAATTCACTTTTTTCGTTTGAATTTTGGTCTTACCGCTTGATCTTTTCATAATTCTTTCTTCAGCTGTTGTCAACTTTATGCGTCAAAGGCATGATGAATTGAACATTTCGTATGCGTTTCGTTCAGAGAAACTGTAGTTAACATTTGAACGATGCTGTATGCCACACATAAATACATTAATATTCCTTTCTATGACTAACAAATTTCGATGATATCTAACACACTGCTTTCTTTATTTAAATTAAAAGATAGAAAGCGCTTAATAAAGTAATAAAATAACATGTTCTGATTGACTGACAATTAATTTATGTTTGGAGGTATTATTTCTATTTTCTATTTTCTATTAACGTAGAAAGATTGCTAAGAAAGGATTTGTTAAAACGTCATCCACAAATAAGACCTGAGTTTGCTTGAAGTCTATATAGAAAAAAATTAAAATTAATTATTCTAATTTAAATCAAAAGATAATTTTTTTTATTTTGAGACCAATACTCAGGGGTAAACCCCTACTAAATGCTGTGCATTGTATTGGAATTTTGGAAAGGACAGTACATATACTATTTTTAATTATTATATTATTATTATTAAGCGCCTTAGGAATGAGACAAATTGCTGTGAATTGATCATTCAAAGGCCAGTGCTATACCTTCACCCTTGAATGATCAACAGCAATTGTCTCATCGTTGCATGTTGATTGTGTGGTGAGTGTGCCTTCACTAAGTAGGTTTAGCTGTTGTCTGCTACTTCCCAATAGGTGGTGCTTTTTTTCCTGATCATTCGTTTTTTGTTGACATTTGTTAAGGTAAATAGAGTGGAATGTCGGCGAGAGGTTTCTTTGTAGATGGTCTTTCTGGCGGTATGCCATATTGAATAAAAGTATCTAAGCATATAGTAAAAATACTATTAAAAACTGTTGAATTATTGAGCAATGTTTTTAACACTCAAATTTATCATACCAATTAAAATATTTTAAATAAAAATACTTTTAATTAACTTTTTAATAATCAATTAAAATTTTTAATTGAATTGAATAAACAATTGTTTAATTGAAAGCGAAATAAAAGATCAACTAAAATTTTTATTGAATCAATTAATTAATTTCAAAACTTAAAATCAATAAAGTGTTTAAATGTAATGAAAGCTAAAGAGCTAAATCGGTTTTTTTGAAATGTTTTGAGTATCTTTTTGTGTGTCTGGAATGAACTATAAGGCTATAAAAATTTCACAAATTCCAACAGCTTTATGTCACGCTCATGCATACTAAATATTTATTTGTCTATATCTTCAAAATGATAAAAGCAGCGAAAATTGGTCCATATAGCTTTATAGTTATTACAAATCATTAGTAAAACGTTGGACGTAATTAGGGGGCATGCATCTCCGATACAAAATAAATATTTACTTTTGCATACATACGACTATCTTGGAAACAGTTAAAGCAAAATTTTCTAAATTTGGTCTAAAGTACTTCATAGTCCATGCAAATTATTACTGAAAAGGTGGGCAGAATTGTTTCGCACTCGAATTATTCGATTATTCCATTGAACATCACAGTTGTTTCCAGAATATGTTGTCCAGAATATGAAGACGATCGTTCTTCTCAATATTTAAAGTATTAACACGACTATGCCTATATTACAGAGAATAGCTGGGCGCATTAAAATCGATTTTGTTTATACGACCCACTCTGAGACTTTTACCAGAACATCCTTAAGAGCATCATTCCTGTCCTAACGTAGAGAAACATAGAGCTAATTTTTTAATTTTTTTTGAGAATCTAACGACTTTTGTTTAATCATAAAATGACCCACACTTGCCTAAGTATGATTTGATTTTACATTTGCTTATATGCTTCCTAAGTTTGAGTAATTGTTTGTATTTTTACATTTGCCTGCAAGTATTTTGCAGTTTTTCATTTTAATTTTTATTTGAAAAGTATATTTCCTTTGTTTGAGTTATTTTTCCTTAATTCTACTTTAAATGTAAGTGATTAAAACATAATTAGTAAAATAATGATTTCTTTTTAGAAATTTCTAATATTAGTTTACTCTCTCTCTCTCTGTGTGTGGATGTCAAAATAGTTTCCTTGAAATATTAAATTTACATAAAGAACAATTTAAAAGACACCTAAACTAACTTTCTATTAAATTTCATTTTAACAAATTACTAATAAAAAATAACTAAAAAACTTTTTTTTAACTTCTCAACAAAACTTAAAATGAAAATTGTTCCAAAATCATAACGCTTTCATTGAAAACTAATTATTTCTAGGAGCTTAATTTAATATTTTAAAATAGCTTTTTCTTAGAAAAGAAAAAAATCACTTCTGTCCTAGGCCAAGCGCATATGAAATTTATTGGCTTTTCACAAAAATATAACAATTTACGGTTGTTTTCAATTTTATCCATGAATCCACTAATGGTTGGGAAAAACATTTTTTATTTATTAT
Organism: Metopia argyrocephala; assembly: GCA_963576795.1. Lineage (NCBI taxonomy): Eukaryota > Metazoa > Arthropoda > Insecta > Diptera > Sarcophagidae > Metopia > Metopia argyrocephala. The sequence goes on along the minus strand of OY756208.1, from coordinate 201,749,089 downwards.
CAGCTGAAAAAAAAAACAACGAATAAAATTTGTAATGAAACATATCATTCCTTTATACTGCTGTCTTTCTAACCATTTATATTTTTGTTATGTGCCTTTAGTAATTATCTATATATATTTTTTATTTCTTGGTCTTTACCAATTTCCAGTTTTAAGCATTTCATGCCAAAGTGTTGAGAGTTCGTTTTTCATTTCTTTTATTTCTAAAAAATAATTGTCGAGTAACACATACTCTCTACTCCAGTATAATAAATGAAATAAACCCTTGGGGGAATAATTTTTCTTAAAAAACATTTCTTTTTTCGTTTCATTTTGTTCTTTTGTAATACTTTGTAAATTAGAAAAGAAAGAAAAACTTTTTTTTTCTTCCAACATATAGAGAAAAATTGTATTCCTTTCTAACATTTTCTACGTATTGCTTGCTTGTACGTCTGAATGAGTTTTCTATTTTGAGTTCCTATTTTTCTGTCTTGTTTTTCTTTTTTCTTTTTTTTTGGATTTTAATTTTTCTAGTACTTGTCATTTAGAAAAATATATTAGAAAAGAGGGGGATTTTGAAATAAATCCTTTTGTATTTTGAAATGTATTTTTTTTTTCAAATAACAAAAAATTATTATTTGAAAAGTATAACACAAAATTTAAACAATAGCTGAAATAGAAATAGGAAATAAAGAGAGAGAGAGAGAGAGAGAGAGAGACAGAGAAAAAAATTTTAAATCTGAAACTTTTGAAATTCTTGAAAAAATTAATAAAAAAAATATATTGTGACTTGAGCAATTTGATAATTCGATAGGCAGTTTTGCTAACAAATTCAATATAAATTTTCATATTCTTTTTTATTTCATTGCTCTTTAAAGCAATCTTTTGACGACTAGAGCACAACAGTAAATCAGATCTCGGCAAAAAAACAATGTTTATTGCTAATTTTGCACAGAGACAACGATCAGTTAATTTTAAAATGCAGGAGCTTTTAAAGCTTTAAAGTAACAGCAGCATTTTTGGTAGTTGGTTTAAGACCGCAAGCTATATCGCGTCAGCATGACAGGCATGATTATGCCACCTAATAAATACGAGCTTATCGTATTTCAGTTACAATTCTTTCTTTTTTTTTATAAATTTGTAGTACTTTCTAGTTGAGCACTGATCTGGTAATGTTTTTTGAAAGGCTCAAAAGCATTAGCAATTTTTTTTCCATCGGTGAATGGGGAAAAATTTTTTTAGTTTCGGAGCATTTGGGTTCTCCTCCTGGCATACCGACTAAAAAACCCCCTTTCCCTCAACTATAAAGAGATCCACCCCGGGACCGCGCTTAGCATTACATCAGTGCGATGCCTCTATGTGGTTCTCTGCCACCCTACAATTATTTAAAGCCACATTCAGGGCAAAGTTCATCCTTATTTATGTCACTACGTCCAGGTCAAACTTCTTTCTGCGAAGAATATGTTCAACATATCTCGACACTGCTCTCCAGGTTCCCTCATTTCGGAAAGTTTTTCCCACGATGTTGGTTAGAAAAACTGCACCGATCTCTTCTTCAGGTTTCTTTCGATACTCAGTCCATCGAACACAGCTGAAAAATTTATGCTCAGCGTCGTCCAGGACTACTTCTCCTTCATAAATGCAGAAGGGTGAGCTACATTTTCCCATGCGGTACAGGTACTTTCTAAAATACCCATGATCGGACAACAACTAAACGGGTTTATCGTGCGTACCTGTCCTGAGACTCACCACACACCCCCCGTTGCCAGGGCGGTAGTTGAATACATGCGTCCAACCAACGCCGTTCGAATCCGTACCTTCTAATTTGGGAGATGTCATAGACACTCTGGTCAGAAGAAGGCCCATAGTCATCGAATTAGCAATTTAGTACCACCACTGCCTGCGTAGTAATACCCCCCTTGTTGAGGGGTTTTCTATCTAGCACTACACAACCACTACGAGTACTCCCTGTAGGGCCGCACCCAAACCATCAGACCGATTAGCATCACTTCCCTAATGACAGGGAAGCCCAGGCCTAACCGGGGGCTCCCTGATGCCCGTAGTACCAGATTAGAGTAGGCGTCTCTGGTCAGTACCTGTGATGGTCAGTAATAAATTACCAACCTCTCTCCCTATAGCGAGTGCCCGGCCACCCAGAGCTAGGTGAACTCCATATTCCCCGGAGAAAACAGGCCACTGATGGGACGTAATCATCAGCAGTGAGATTGTTTCCCCCGGGGGGCCCATGATCGGACAGCATTTGTGTCATGTAGTAGTTTACCTCACCGCTTTTCCTGTGCCCCGCTTTTCCTGTTTTATATCGGGGATCAGTTGACATGCCCACCTGCCATGTTCTTCATTTCTCCACCGAAGCTGCCATTTAAAGCATTAGCATCCAAACACATACGTATTTTGATAGTAATAGCCAATAGCCTTCCTTAGCTTTCGTCTACATGATAATGAAAGCGTCTCTTTAAATTTAACGGCTTAACAGCTTTGAAAGCTCTCACAATTTTTTATTAAATGATAGTTATTTTCTTCCATGTTTTTGACTTTAATGTCCGCTTTCTTTATGAATACGAAATTAAAAATAATTCTATGGCCATTTTGTGGTGAGGCTACTTTACTTTATTGTGCTTAAATCCTTTTGTTGAAAGTAAGTTTTTGGTTTAGCCTTTAACAAAAAAGAAAAAAAAAGCTCCTTTAAGGATTAATGCTGTTCTTTCTTTTTTTTTTTTTTTTGTTTAAAAAATTTTTTTTTTCTACATCCGTTATATCAACAGCAAAGACAATGACGGCTGCGGTGATGTCGCTTGACGATGATTGTTTGATGGTTGAGATGGTGGTTGTTAAAATGCAAGTTGAGACATTGTCTTGATTATGTTTTCTTTAGCAATTGCTATTGCCAATGTTAAAATATACAAAAACAATTTAAAACGTTAAAAATCTTGTTAACTTCTATAACTATTTGGTTGTTGGTTGGTTGTTTAGTTGTTTGGTTTAGTCAGTTGGTTAAGTTGACTAGCATGTCTACAAGCCTGTCCTTTTGCCTATCTCTTTAGCCAAACAATCAAACCAAGTCGAAACAGATAATCTTATGTTTGTGTGTTGTATTCTCTATGCGTTGCATATGTGTATGTCTGTCTTAGCCAACTCCATTCATCCTTTTCTTTGTCTGTCCGTTTAACTAAATATTTAAATGTTTTTCATGTTGTCGTTTGTTGAAGTTTTTCTATCATTTAACGTTTTTTTTTATTTTTATTTTCTATATATAAAATTTAAATTAGCATATTAGAAGCAAGAAAAAAAAACTAGTTGCAGCCTGTTTTTTTTTTCAAAATGAATAGAGTTGATAAGCAAAATAAAAAGAAAAAAAATGTTAGAAAAAAAATAGTATCGTTGGTAACATGGTAATTACAGTCCTAACATACGCATATTAAATGAGTGAATAACAACAACAGGAACATTTAACATGGAACACTACGAAAACGAACATCGAAAAAAAAGAGAAACTCCCCAGGTTCAGCACCAGTAAGTGCCTGTCAGTTACTTTGCTTTTTATTTTCAAGATCCCCTAAAGATAACGAACGAATCTTGTTTACTCTGACACCTTGTTGGTGACGTGATGGTTTAAATTCTAGAAGAATGAAATAATTATTTAATTAATTAATATGCAAAGGCCGTTTATATGCCATTACATAGGCCTTCCACTATCATCACTAAAATTTTAACTATTTTTCAAACACAAAATTTTAACATTTTAATAATTTTTAAATTTTCTTGACCTGCTTAGCGTTTTGTTTTATATAGTATGTTGCTAGGCAGCTAATGTTTAAGAGAAAGATTATTGAGTTTCGTTGCACTTTGTACAGCGCTATTCTGGCAATTAGTAGTCAATTAATAGACAATTCATATCTGCAACAGTAACAATGAATGCATGCACTATAGGGTATTCCCTAGTTTGCCCTATTAAAATTTATTACTATATTTTGTTGCCGCCACACAAATTCATTTAATTTTATTTAAACTGTATGTTGCATATGTACATACAAGCAAAAAACTATTTCTTTTTTTTAAATTATAATTTTTTGTTTTAATATTTTTTTTTTTCAATTTTTTTTATTTTTTTTATTTAACAAGGTGTGTTTATTTATAAAATTTTTAAACAAATTATACACAATTTTTAATTATGAATATGATAATTTTTTTCTGTTGTTGATTGCCAGTGTCAAAGACACTCTCTGTCTGTCTATCTTTATTTTTTCCATGTGAATACATGATTTCGACGAGTATGTGATAAATGTTGCTGCTACAAATTGGTTACGATTATATGTATGGTTTACAGAGTTATCCATTTATCGTATTCAAAAGTAAAGCTAAATAAAACACACATTGAAACATGAAACTTTTATTGAAATATCATTCTTGGAACTTATCAGTACGTACGAAATACAATGTTTTTTAATTAACCGCCTGATACTTTCTATCCGTTAGAGAGAGTTTTCGCATATCTCTGCGATAATGTTGGTTTTTAAAGGTTTCAACGTTAGGAGATTATCCGCGTAGGCAGGGTCTTTGACGTAATTTGATTTTAATGGCCAATTAACATTAATTACACAACCGAAAAATTTCTTATGCAGAAAAGCAAAAACCTGTTATATTGTGTGACATCGCCTTGTTAAAAGCATTTATCGCCCAGTACATAATGTACAATTGCTGACAAAAAAAATTTGGTTGTTATAAGGCCATTACGATCTGAATTTAAAAAAAATAGGGCTCAATCATAATACACAACAGTCGCGTTTTTTTCGTTGAAGTAGATTTTTAACCTTTACTTCGCAGCTTTATAAACCTCATAAGGATATTTCCATATACCATACGTCGAAAGAGCTGACAGTAATATAATATTCCGTTAAAAACTTTATTTATTAGAATAAATTAAAAAATATTACTTTCAAAACTTTGTGATTGAAAATATAAAGCGAAAGATGTAAGTGCAGGCTGATCGAGTGAGAAATGAGCTTCATCGTTGAAGAAGATTGCCCCCCCCCATTAGCTTTGTAGATCATTTTCTTACCCTTCTTACTGGTGCAATACAAAATTGACTTCAATTTTTGGAGTTCAAGCAACATTTTAAACATGCAATATGGTATTTCAACGTCCTTCAATTTGAGATTGTGGGCGGTTACCAATTTTTTATCAAAAAAATAGGAGAAGTTTAGCAATCAAAACAGCACATTTTTCGTTTGTCCCGTTCCTAATTCATACACAATAATTCTGCTTGATAAAGTTTTATTAGATGTTCTTTTCAACCTGCATTTGCGTTCATGCTCGTCTCATCAATTTTCAGTTTTCTTTACTTTCATACATACGGAGAAAAAAAAAAACAAAGAAAGAGATAAACATCACGGTACGGTCAATTCTGTACTCTCTTGTTTTCTGTTTCCCCCTTCACCCTTGTTTCACTTTTCTTCATTTTGGAAATCAGAACACTAGCTGATTTTGATCATATCGTCACACAAGAACAAAATGAGCCATAATGAGCCATAAGGCAAGCTCATTGCTAAAAAGCTTTCTGTTATCGATGCAATATGTTCACCAATGCGTATATTGTAATGATACACTATCCTATTAACACCTGTAACACTAGCAGTCTCCTTAGATCTCTTTATAATTTTGTCAATACCCAGCACAGTAGAGTAGAGATTAAGTCAACACATTCACAGGAAAATTTTCAAGTATTTTGAAACGTTCTTTGGTTATTAAACGATCTATATTCGTAAATAAATGACACTTCAAGTGATAGATATTTATTTGCTTACAGCCGCGATTTTAAAACCAATAAATGGGTTACTCTGTGTAATGCTAACGCAGGAAACTGAACTAAATTATAGAAAATTATTATATTTTGTAAAACAAAATAGAAAAAAAAAATGAACAACAGAAACATACTGTGGAAGTAATTTCATAATTACATTTAACAACAACATGGCAAAATAATGGACTGCATTAATTAATTATAATAATTTTATAGACACACAAATAAAAATAAAAAAAATAATACTAGAAATGACAAAAACAGCAAAACAGCAACAACTGTAATTCTATAATATTAGCTGTCATTTAAATTTAATATACAATTAAATCCAACATGCCAGGCCATATCATAAATTTCAATTTTTAATAGTTTTTTAATCCACTCGACCATTTCATAAAACATGAGTTTGGTTTTCTATAGGAAATGATCTTTGGTGATGGGGAGGAAAGGGAGCGTTTATTAAAATTTATCACAAAATTTAGTCATTGATTTAGTTTTATGTACGCTTTCTCTTTTCATCTCCATAGATTTTATTTAATTTACATTGGAATTGTCACTTTTATGGCATTTTATAAGACAGTTTAGTTTTTTTTTTTTTGATGTCTTGGCTTTAGTATTGTCATGGATTTTCTTTTGTTACGTTTCATATAACACTTGGTATGTGTGTTAAGGAAATAAAAATTTTTTGTAGCTTTGAAGTTTCGTCTTTAATTGTTCATTTTTGGGCATATAAAAAGGAAATATTTGTCTCAATTTGTTGTGAAATCTGATGAAAAACAGTAATTTTCTAAGAAAAACATCTTTATTTTATAGATACTAAAAAGAAAAATTGTGTTAGACAAAGTAAAAATATTTACTAGAAAACGTGCTGGTATGCACGTATAACATACGTAAGAAAATTCCCAAAAATTAAAAAAAACGACAACAAACAGTTCATCATTCCCTACTTTGTGCCTCTACAAAAGCAATTTTTTATCTTGAAATCAAATCTTTTTTTTTGTCAGAAAGTGATTTCAATGTTATCACCGTTAAACTCAAAATGTTAAGCTGAGAGATTTTCTAATTTTTGTGTTTATTTTCTCTCAAAGCTAAACTGTTTATCAGGCTTTTAAAAAACTCTCTGCTTTAATGAAAATCGTCTTGATTCATGAACATTGACAACTAAATCAAGTTGTTAAAACGATTCAGGTTCAAAACCGGTAGAGAACGACATAAAATTATAAAAAACCCTCAATACAACGCAGCTCTCTGCTCCACGTATTGGTTCTTGGATCCTTGTTGAAATTTCAATAGACGAGAGGATACCCAGAATTTTTACCTACTTTACATACGAGGGCAGTACCAAGGCCTAGGAATAAAAAACTAAAATTAGATTATCAAAATTATTTAATAATTTTTTTTTTTGAGACCATACTCAGGGGTAAACCCCTACTAATGATGTGCATTGTATTGGCATTTTTGTGGAAAGGACAGTATATTTTTCTTTCTTATATTATTAAGCGCCTTAGGAATGAGACAAATTGCTATGAATTCATCATTCAAAGGTCAGTGTTATACCTTCAACCTTAAATTATCAACAGCAATTGCCCCATAGTTGTATTCTGATTGTGGTGAGGGTCTTTGCTAAGTAGTTAATTATTATCTACTACTTCCCAATAGGTGGCGCTTTGCTCCTGATTATTCGTTACCAATGGTAAAGGTGGAATAGAGTGAAAGTCAGGGAGCGGTTTCGTTGGGAGGAACCTCTTATTTTTTAAATTAAAATTACGGAATACCGCAAACATTTTCTTCTTAATTTTTCACCTTTGCTGGGATATGAACCTGGACCGTTTAAGTTTTTGAGCGAGCGCTCTAACCACTATACCACGCACCCCCACTTTTCCAATATCCAACGTTTCTCTAGCAATCTATCCCTTTATATAGCTTTTCTGCTATTTTATCTTGACTCGAAATAAAATGTGTGCCAGCAAAGTATTTGTTTTAGAATTAGGAACAGGTTGAAGCTAAAGGGAGCTAAATCTGGAAAATAAGGACGGTGGTCAAGTAATTCGTACGTTAATTGTTTGAACTTTGCCTTTGTAAAAACACTCTTGTGATATGGTGCATTGTCCTGGTGAAAAATTATTTATTTTATTTTGTCGTATTGGAATAGTTGTGAATGCAAGTGATACTTCTCAAAAACCGCCAGGGCTTTTCTTGATGTATATATGTGCACTTCCAGAAAACATGTGTTATAAGAACCGCAACTGGCAGAAATCTTTAGTTTTTGAGTTGCCTCCCTTATTGGAGATAAAAGTACACATGAAGAGTTGACCTGTCTTATAAAAAAAATCAGAGATGTTTTTAAATTTTTTAATTGAAATTTAAATAAATTTTTTTTTTTTTTTCTTAGTTTAGATTCTTAAACAAAATCTTGCTGTATCTCACCAGCTAACAAGTTGTATCTTAAAATTTAGAAGCTTTTCACTACAACAAAGACAGTACATTATAAGATGTATTTAAATATCTACATATTTGCAACATAATGTTGCACAAGTATGCTTTTAAATCGAGTTTTTTTTACTTCTTGTTTTACCATTAATGATCAATTTGTACAGGATGATATTTCTATTAGTCGTGAAACTGACACATTATGCAAAAAAAAAAAAAAAATGCTCGAAACAACAGACAAAGCAGACAGACGGACGAAAGAACGTACGTATTAAACAGGAAAACAGTATTGTGCAGCAAATATACAACAATGTTGTACAAAATTTGATCTGTGGCTTAATAAATGCATAAAAACGTATGAAAAATTAAAAAAAAGGTTCTAAACATGAGGTAAAACGAAACTGTTTTCCATAATAATGCGGATGATGACGATGACGATGGTGATGAAAGGAAGTTATTGGTAATGGCGTTGGAGGTGGCTGTTTTGTTGGCTTTTAAAGACATTATAATCGTATGGAAAATCATGTTTCTTTTTAAAATTGCATAAAGACAACGTGTACGACGTGTTTGTGTTACTTTGCCTAATGATGACATTCAATTCGTGGTTATCATGACTGCGACAATAACCAGGACGAGGACAAAACCATATAAAACATTTTCAATGCGGATGTGTTGCGCTTTTTGTTGGTGACATGGCTATGGTGTTTTAGTGTTTATGGCAGTATGTGGCACTAAAATGTAGTTTTCTAATAATTTGCTTAACATGCTTATCAATTATTATGATTATTATTATTATTTTCATATGCATACAGGCGAGAGCGAGTTTTGTTTTTCCTTTACTTTTTTTTTTGTGTTTCTCTACTGTCTTTAGTTTGAAAATTGGCAACATTTTTAACAAACACTACATGGCCAAAATTACAAATGCTTGGCTCTTTTGTTATACGAGTATACGAGGTTTGTTTATTAAAAAAAGGAAGAGCAGCGCTGATTTACAGAATTGTTCTATTTTGTAAGCACTTCTAACTTTCTTCGTCTTTCTTTACCAGGAGTTGCAGCTACCAATGGAGCAGAATGAATTTATTCGGCTCTGAGTAGTCTAGTGCCTCAATGGGTAAAGTGTTGCAATTAATTTCTGTTTCTAGATCTAACTAGAGTCTTTAACCCGTAAGTGTAGCTCGTATTGGTTGTAGTTTGTTAAAATGTCGCAGGAGGAAACACTATCTTGACTTAATTTTTTTAGGAGTATTTAAGACCAATACTTATTCTGTGCATTGTATTGGAATTTTTGTGGAAAGGACGGTATATTTTTTTCTAATATTATTAATAAGCGGCTTAGGAATAGGACAAGTTGCTGTCCATTGATCATTCAAAGGCCAATGTTATACCTTCACCCTTGAATTATCAACAGCAATTGTGCAACATCGTTGTATGTTGTTTGTGGTGAGGACCTTCGCTAAGTAGGTAACTGTTGTCAACTACTTCGCAGTAGGTGGCGCTTTTCTCTTGATCATTCGTTTTTTCTTTCTTTTCTTCTGCCAATGGTGGAATAGATATAATTATATGATGTCTTTTATTTAAATTTCTCGGCGTAAACGACTCTATTGCAATTTGAAGAAATCAATTTAAACGTGAAAAATTAGCATATATTTAGGTATTTTTTTTAATTTCTGTATTAAGGCTAAGCTAATTTATTAATATTTAAAAAACCTGTTTTGACATTGTGGCCTTTTAATAAAAGTTAAAAAGAATAAAAATTATGAATTTAAACAATTCAGAAAAGAATTGTGATAACTTTAAAGGCTCAGTTATGAAGAAAAAAGTAAAATGCAACCTTCAAAGTCTGTTTAGAAGCTTAACTTTAAGAACAAGGATACTGGAAGCTTTGGCAATTTAACTTCTTGTTTACCAACGCCATAAGTCTGATAAGTGAGCAGAAGGCTATACGAACCATTAAAGGTCAAGAATGAAAAAGTCAATATACATATACTACAACCGTGTTTTTAATAAAGCATCGGCTGCAGAGTATAAAACCATTTCCTCAATTTTTTTATTCACCCTCGTATATATTCGTTTATACGTATAAGTGAAGTTATGCATAAAAACGTGATATTCATTTTTAATGAGCTCAAAAATATTTGCATATTATTTGGGTTATGATGTGCATAAAATGAAGGCATTAATTGAAATCCATATACACGAATATGAACATAAAAAAGCAGTGTCTACTGAATTACTCTGGCATAAGTATGTATTTATTTTCCCATATATTGTTTAGATATTAAAATTATATTTAAGTAGCCAAAAAAAAAATAAAACTAAAATCAAAAAAAAAAAAAAAAAAAACAACGCTTTATTATAAAGCTAATTTTCAATTAAATATGTACTGCAGTATTTTGTGTGTATAGAGAGATTCAATTAAAATTAATTAAATTTGAAGAGCACAAAATTTCTAAAAATAAGTTTTTTTTTAATTATTTATTTTAAAAGCAAGCATACCTTTCAATATACGAGTAGCTTTACAATATTAGGTTTCTATTATTTTTTTTCCTAAAAATTGTCATAGAAAACAAGAATATCCAATTGATTTTAAATGCTATTCTTTTCTTTTTCTCTTTTTTTTTAGCTCAATATCAATCGCCCCGTATAATTGAACATCCAACGGATTTAGTGGTAAAAAAGAATGAACCTGCCACATTGAATTGTAAAGTTGAGGGTAAACCCGAACCGACTATTGAATGGTTTAAGGTAAGTTTTTTTTTGAAACTTTGTATTGGCAAAAAATAAAAAAATAATAAAACAAAGTGTTTAGAAAATTGCAAGTTTTTGTTACAGTACAATTTTGTTGTGACAGTAGGTGACAAAAAATGTGCGAAATATATAAAAATATAGTTTTGTTTCGTCAAAAACGCTTTATTTAAATCAAAGTTAAATTCTATAAAGAAAGAAAATCAAAAAAATTTATTGCAAAAGATTTTAAATTCTTTAAAGAATTTAACTTTTAAAGCGTTTCTGAAGAAAAAAAAAGTGATTTAAAAAAATAATCAGTCTTCCTTGGGCTTGAACTTCGGGCTTCTAGCATATCGTCTATAAAAATATATTTCAAAATAATATAATTATTTCAAGAGTCCAATACCTTTCTTGTAGAGATCAATGCTATGCTTCCAAGCGAAATATTAATAAAGGAAACAAGAAGTCCCTTACTTTGGTTATATTTTCAATAAGCATGTGCTCGACTTGATTGTTTAGTCTTGGCCTAAAGTAGATCGAATTTACAAATAATTTTTTAGAATCAACATCAGTTACACTTATTAAATATTGCTGAAATTTCAAACATTATTTGTTGGATGATACTCGTATGTGGATTCAATGCGGTCCGTAACTATGTTTTCGCTTTGACTATTGTTTCACTAGTGACTTATGTATACGTTCATAAAGGAGTATTAGTTATGTTCAGAGGCCTTATTCTGTAACTCTCCTAAGCTAAAAATCTATTGCTAATAATTTATAGTCGCCGTGGTCTAGTGGTTAGTGTGTTGGCTTACTAAGACATGGGCCCTGGGTTCGAATCCAGGCTCCGACATCTTCAAAAAAAGAAATATGAAAAAAAATATTTCTTTCGGCGACTACCTCTCAGCAGTCTTCTGGCAAAAGCTCTGAGAGTAACTAATTGCCATGAACAAGCTTCTTAAGTCTGTCGTTCGGAGTCGACATTAAACTGTAGGTCCCGGTACTCATGGATAAAAGTTGACACACACAACATGAGTGCTGCGAGAAGCTAGGCCGTAATCCTGACACAGGGTTGTAAAGGCCAGTTATGTATGTATGTAATAATTTATAAACTTGACTTAGGACTTTTTGGCTACGAACACAATTCTAAAACGTTTATTGTAATATCAATGCTTCATGCCTATTAACTCTAAACATTTTAATTTTATAAATTCTAAGGCCCAGCTTGTTTCAAAAACCCAAAATTTTAGCATTCTAGCTTAGGAGAATTACAGGATAGAGCCCCAGTTTATGCTTGTTCTAATATGTGTTATATGTATAAGGTGGTGTGTGATAAAGATTCTATAGTAACGAAGAGGTCCTGGATTCAACAGCTGCATTACTTTAAATTATTAGCCAGGATCTGGTTTGGAGGGGGGGGGGGGGGGGGGGGTGCGTTGTATAGTATTTAGAGCGTTCGCACAAAAATTTAAACAGCCCAGGTTCGAATCCTAGCAAAGGCGAAAATGATAACCTTAACCTTTGACAACGAAAAACGAATGATTATGAGAAAAGCGCCACCTATAGGAAGATAACAGCTAAACCTACTTAGCGAAGACACTCACCACACAATCAACATGCAACGATGAGGTAATTGCTGTTGATCATTCAAGGGTGAAGGTATAACACTGGCCTTTGAATGATCAATTCACAGCAATTTGTCTCATTCCTAAGGCGCTTAATAATAATATAAGAAAACATATATAAATAATTCCAATGCAATGGACAGCATTTAGTTTTAGTAGGGGTTTACCCCGGAGTATTGATCTCAAATAAAAACAAATTAAAACCTTTTCTAAATAATGCATCTGGCGTTCAGAACTGGTAGTAACTCTAGTATCCCTTCAATTAGCCTAAGAATAGAAAACATGAATAAACTTTTTTAAAAGAGACTGCCTACTGCAGAAAATATTTGGCAAATTTGGATATAATATTATTAGGCTTGAAGAACTTTAATTTTTTGTCCGTTGTAATCTGAAATAATAACTCAATGTACTATATTTTTTGTTACTCACTGTATGACAAAATGAATTGCATTGATATTGTCTTTATCGAAACATTCTATAGCTAAAAGAACAAATAATTTATTTATAAGAAATATAACTGTTTGCCAATGAATATTTTATTTTCGAAATAAAAAAAAGCCCGAAATAAAATAAAAAACAAGAAACTGAAGTAAATTTATTACTCAATTTCATTTAAAACACTTAAATTCAGAGAAAATTGAAAAACTCTAAACATATAAATTTTTGGAAGAAATACCGAAAAACAAAAACAAAAAAACTGAAAAATTTATTGCAAATAATTCTTCATGATTTAATTTTTTCTTCTTCTTATTATTTTTTCGAATTTCTCGTTGCAGGATGGTGAACCGGTAAATACGAATGATAAAAAATCGCATCGAGTTTTATTTAAAGATGGTGCCCTATTCTTTTATCGCACCATGCAAAGTAAAAAGGAACAAGACAGCGGTGTCTATTGGTGTGTGGCCAAAAATCATGTCGGCAAAGCCGTTAGCAGACATGCCACATTACAAATTGCGGGTAAGTAGTGTCTTCTAAACAACAGCAGTCATAAAATAATTAAAGAATACAAGCAACCAATGAAATGTTTTCACAATTACCACGTAAGTGGCATTAACAAGTGTTGAACAGAAATTAACACTTACTTTAAAAGAAAAACACAAAAACCAAATACAAATTAAATTGAAAGAAAAACAAAAAAAGTTGCAACATTAAGAAAGAAGAAAAAAGAAAAAAATAATTTTTTTTAATATTTGCAGCAATTTTGCTGTTTCCACATGATCATAAATCTGTCATTTAGAGTGTTAACGAAGAAATGAAAAAAACAAAAAAAGAATTGCAATTGATGATTCTCTAGCACTCAATGTATGCCCTATACATTTTATTATTCTGGGTGGTTGGTTATAAATGCCATATGCAGCACCTCTAACATGCTATTTAAATACGACTACGAATACAATTTTTTTGTGTGTTAAAGTTTTATTTAAAATTTTTTTTTTTGTTTTATTACTCGTACAAGTGTTGAGAGGTTTTATGATCTGCCCTATACACAGAGGTGACAATTTTAGCGTTGTATGCAACGAATGTACGCATTGCAAGCATCTTTTTTTTTTTTGTTTTGTTTTTCTTTGCAGCAGAAAAAGATACTCGTATTCTACACAGGGAATGGTTATTTATTAGAATATATTTCATTTTTATAGTTTTGAATATGAAAAATTAGAATGATGTTATAAAATATAAAATTTCGAGGAAAATAGCTTTTAAAGTATGTCAGTCAAAGAAAATCAAATTTGAGAATTTAAAAGTAGTCGTATTTTTAAATATGGTTTTTTTAAAGTTTGTTTAACGAGCACGTGTCTCGGACTGAAAGAGCCATACTGCTATTTACAACAGCCGTCTGTCAGGTGAACAAGCTATGTCGTTGAATTTGACAGTCATTGATTTGAGAAGAAAATATAAGTTTTGGGTGCCCTTAAGCACTATGTGTATCAGAAAAAAAAACCTCAAACCCAGATTCAGGGCTGCGGGCTCGTCAACTCAACTGTGGGTTCCAACTCAGACTGCAATGCTAAATGTATATGGATATACATATCGATAAAATAAATTATAAAAACAATTAATAGTATTCTGTGGGCAATTCATGCAATATAATATTTTGTTTTTGAAATATTTTCTTACTTTTATTAATTCTGTTAATAATAATCAAAATACTAGCAGTAATCACTGTTCGTTGCAAACACCATTGAAAATGATGTAATGGTCGAATGAAAGAACTAAACACTATACAAGAAGATATACATATATAATATAGGGTGTCCGCTGGGAAGGTATACTAATTTGTTTGTACATAATTTCTGATTATATAAAGGGAAGGGATTTGATATTGATAAATGTTTTATTTAATGTCGGTAATTATGTATGGAATACAATATCAGATAAATGCCCTCCTCTGTTAATCTTATCGAACCATTTTGAGCACATTTCACGCTTTTTTTTTAATTTAATTACGAATATTTTGTTTGAGTTGCTTCAGCGTTTCTGGTTTGTTTGCATAAACCTTGCTTTTCATATATCCGCACAAAAAGAAGTCCGGAGTAGTCAAATCAGGCGACCGTAGAGGCCAATCAACATCACCATTCCTTGAAATAACTTGTTGTGGAAAGAGATCTTACAGTATTTTAATTGCAGCCCTGGCTGTATGCAATGTGGCGCAATCTTGTTGAAACCACATGTTAGTCAAACCCAAAGTTTTCAATCATATTACGATATCGCTCCCCATTGAAAGTTACCGTTATGCCGTTTTTAGTTTCAAAGAAATAACATTCAATGATTCCTCCTGATCAAATTTCACCCCAGGTTATTACTTTTAATGGATGCAAAGGGCACTAATGAATACTTTGAGGGTTTTCCATTGCCCATAACCGACTATTTTGTTTATGCATATACCCATTGAAATGAAAATGTGTCTCGTCACTCATTATAATTTTTTCATAGACGAGCTGTAGCATCCTATTGGATTTTTGGTTTACCGAATATTTTCCATAATAAATTTGCCACTTGTCTACTTCACGAATGCTAAATATGAACTGACAAGACTAATGTTTACCAAAATGGCGGCAAATCAAAGTAGATGCCTTCCCGGCGGACACCGTGTATTTTAGGGAAAAGAAGTAGATATTGATTCACGTTTCTTTCTTTGTGTGAAAATTTTAAAACAAGTGTTCTGCTAGTGTAACAGTAAAAGCGTTTTATGTACGCTGTATAACTGGTATCGTATCGTATGCAAAGTATCATGTCATTAAAGAGTGAGAAAAACTTAATAAAAACACGGGTTCAACACATTACGAAATATTAAAATTTAAACGAAATTAATAATAATAATTTTAACAATTGTGCGAGAATTTAGCGAAATTGAATTCATTTTAACAAATTTTTATCGATTTAGTAAATAATGCACGAATTAAAGACGCTTTTTCATGTGCTGAGGAAATCAATATTAATTCGTTTTTATTCAATAAATATCATGTCCAATCACTTGATTCGATAGCTTATTTCAGCTGATACTTTTTATGACGTCATAAAATAACAAAAATTATTGGAATTTCAAAATACATTTACATACACACATACATACATAATTGGGCTTTAAAACCCTGTGTCAGGATTACGGCATAGCTTCTCGCAGCACTCATATTGTGTGTGTTAATTTTTGTTCATGAGTACCGGGACCTACAGTTTAATGCCGACTCCGATCGACAGATTTAAAAAGCATGTTCATGACAATCAGTTACTCAAAGAACTTTTGCCAGAAGTCTGCTAAGAAGTAGTCGCCTTGCTTCAGATGTCACAGCCGGGGCTTGAACCGGAGCTCTCGTCTTAGGAAGTCAACAAAATAACCATAGACCACGGCGACTACATTTAGAATATTTAAATTCAATTCATGTAATGATTTAATAGTTGTAAGTAGACTGATTTTACTTTTCTCCAAATCTTATGCTTAAATATTGCTTTTTCCAGATAATTATTTCCTCATAAGAATTGTTTATTAAAACTAAAATAGAGAAATCCATCTGGTGTAGGGTATTTCACCGAATATTTTGATACTTTTCTAACAGTTTACAAAGATTGTATTCAAATACAATATCGTAAACATATTACTTTCAACACAATTTATATTGAAGAAAAAAAAAATCGTTTTGTTTTTGCCAAGTTTTTCAACATAAATTTTACATTTTAAAACCAAACAAGAAAAAAAAAGTGGCAGAAAACTTCTTATTGTTTAAAATAGAACAATTGAATTGTGACTTAAATTTATGGCAAAAACTAAAAAAGTGTCAATATAAATTATAAACCACAATGGCAATTTATTAAGAAAATATTAAAGAAAACAATGGCCCATATATGGTTAAAAACAAAGACCAGTAAAAATTGAATTTTTATATTATTTTTGTTGTTTTTTTTTTCTTCGAATGCACTTAAAATAAAAACAAAACAAAAAAATTAAAAAGGTGTTGATTTTTCTTATACAAACATATGCGATATTTTGTATAAATAATTTTAAATATTTATTTAAGTTTATTAAAACCAAACGGAAATAATAAATTGTTAAACTTAATCACACCCTTGTACTAATAAAACTCAAAAAAAAAAAGAAAAAAAAAAAACAAAGAAAAAAAGAAAAGAAATCAAATATAATTTTTTAGAGTTTTATAAAGTTTAAATGCTTAAGTAAATAAAAATATTAAATAAGAACAAGAAATCTAAAATGTTAAACAGAAAAGACCAGGAAAAAAAAATAAAATATTTTTATCAACAAAACGACCGCCCGCAGTGTTATCAATCAGTAGATGGAAGAGAAAAGCAGCATCAGAAATCGTAACAATAATAACACGCTGCTGCTAACCAACCAACCAGTCAGCCCAGCCAGCCATCCAGCCAGCAGCAGAAAAAATATAACACCAAACCAATAACCCCAAGATGTTCACGCTTTATAAAATAGAAGAAAATAAATAAAAAGGAAAAAAAAAATCCACGATATACTTGGAAAGAACCTCCACAATAAAAAAATATAAATAAAAATAAAAAAAAAAAGAAATGAAACATTAAAGTGCAACTTTTACTGTGAATGAACACAATTGGTGTGATGATCCTACACAAACAATGCAACTACAAAAGAACTTCAATTTTAGTCTATAACACTCTTTGGGACAGACAAATCACCAGGCAGACAGACAGACAAATAGAGAGCTGGTAAAAAAAGAAGCAATGGAAACAAAAAGACAAACTAAGGGTATCACTGTAAAACAAACAATACGGAATATAATCTCTGTGCAGCATTATCATTATCATCTGGCAGCCTAATCAATAGCGAATATTTTCTTTAAATACAATATAATGATCATTTTCTGTAAAGAAAGGGTAGGGGAAAAAGGTATTTCCTAAGAAAAAAATTTGATTTAATTTTTTGATTTATATTTTTTTTACTTTTAAGCAGCTTTTTGTGAAAATTAACTGAAAAGTTGGAGATTTCTTTTTACTTTAATAATTCATTACTCCGGATCAGTGTAGCTAATCTAAAATTTTTAAGTCTAGATCTATCCATTATTATTGCTTTCAGGTATTTTAAATACACAATTTAAAAAATATACAAAACAAAATAAAAGAAATAAATGCAAAAACATAACATTGAATGATTAAATAAGATATTTTAAAGCGCAATAAATTCCGAATAATCGCGTAGTCGTAAGTACGACTAGTACCTGTCAAAGAGCACATCCTTTTATAGATGATTGTCCAATGAATTGCACAATGCTTTATTGAGATAATTCTTTCTTTAGTTGCGCTTCTGATTTACTGAACAATCTTCATACCAATTACAAAATGAACAAATTCAAATCAAATGTCCACAAACACTATTCTCTATTTCCCCTTGCACATAATATTTTCCTCTAACGCTAGTACAATGCACTAGCGTGACCGGGCGTCATCTCCTGAATAGTGGTCTCGTGGAGAAAAAATAAGAACGTTAATATCATCACATTAAATATAAAAAAATAAATAAAATAAAATAAAATAAAATAAAATAAAATAAAATAAAATAAAATAAAGTTTGCAAGAGTTTTAGAATAATTTGCTGCAAAAGCCAAAGTTAAGAAAATGGGTATACAATCAGCGGAATTACAAAAAGATGCGATGTGGTTTAAAATGTAAGAAACCCAGAGAAATACACAGAAACAAGAAAGCATAAAGATGCTATGGCTATAATAGAAAATAATTCTATCACTTTAAAAAGAGGCTGGTGCAAAAAAAAGTCAGAAGACCACCATAAGTTTATTTGGTATCACTTATGTGACAAACCTTTGCAATAACCAACTAGTCTGCTTTATATAATATAATCGCAGAAAGTATACCTCCTTGCGTTATTTCAAATATACTTTTATTGTAAATTTTTTTTTATTTTATTTTATTTTATTTTATTTTATTTTATTTTATTTTATTTATTTAATTTTAAATTAGTAAAGTTGTATTTTTGACATTTTTTTAGCATAATTTTAGATTTTTTTAGCATATTTTTCAAAAAATTTAGCATTATTTTATTTTTATTTCTTATAAAAAATTAAAATAGATGTTTATGTTTTTTATTTGAAATGCAATTTAGTTTTGTTAAGATTGACCCATTTATAGGAGTAGTTCTCACGATTTTGAATTGGCTCATACTTACAATAATTGTTTTAAAAAAATGTCTGGCATCACCCATTAGCGTCATATAAAATAAATTTCATTGCCGTTAGAATATGCAACACTTCACAGTTTGAATACATACATAATTGGCCATTACAACCCTGTGTCTAGGTTACGGTCTAGCTTCTTGCAGAACCCATGTTGTGTGTGTTAATTTTTATCCATGAGAACCGGGACCTACAGTTTAAAGTCGACTCCGAACGACAGATTTGAGAAGCTTTTTCATGGCAATCAATTACTATCAGAACTTTTGCCAGAAGACTGCTGAAACGGCAACAGTTTGAATAATGGTCATAATAAAATCACAAATTGTTCTACCTTGCGACAACTGCACAAATAAGGTAATTTTACACATTCTGCATTCCATAAAATATGCCATCAATTATAAGCAACTGAAGTCAAACCGAGTGATAACAGTGCATCTCTGTCGAACACAATTTGTGCATTTAAAACAAGTTTTGATTTAAAAACTCTCAGAATATGCGATCAGTTAATGTTCGGTCATATGTTGCAAGATCAATTAGAAACTGGTTTGTAATTGCTCATTTTAATTTCCTGAAAGGTTTCATCAATTATAAATTACTAATATCACGCCGGAAGACAACAGGTCATCTGTGTCAAATACAATTTGTAGTTTTATCGTACTGCTTCAAACGATTTTTAATTATCAAGATCAACGAATACTTACTCGCTTACCAGAATACACATCTCTAGACAACAGGCTATTGGTCTTGATACGTGCTTGGTCTCTAAAAATATGTATATGGGCCAACAGATATCAATGCGGACCTATATTTAAAAAAAATTTACCGTCCCCATGATGAGCGCCTGAGATATGTCAAAAGTCTAGCATTTTCAAGTAATACATATAAGTTTGTACTGAAAATTATTTGTGAAAAAGAGTTTAAAATCTACTTTTTAAATTTTTACTTCTTCTGTGAATTTTTTTGAAAGTAACTTTTATCTGAATGCGGGTTTTAGATCGATTGCTAAGACATTGCAGCAGTCGTTAGCTAAGATTAGATTGTACCGTTTGATAATATTAAAAAGCTCATAACTTACTTTTTGTTTTATTTTAAAAACTAATGCCCCTTTTTGTAAGCAATTTTCTATTTTATATTTTTAATTTATTTATTCTGTTGTTCTAAAATTTATTGTCATTTATTATTTCATTTTTCTTTTCCCTCTGCCTTCAGTCATGAATGAATTTCCCTATTAATCACCGCCATAATTATAAACTTTTATTGAAATAAAATTTGTGTCTAATTTTATGTCAAAAACTTCAAACATGTGTCTCTGTCGTGTTTTCTTAAAAGTGGAGCAAAATGTTTACGACAAACACACTTCGAGTATAACAGCACTGCAGTAAAATTTGCTTGAAATCATCAATTGTCAGTCATCATCATCAAACTGTAACGATTATTCTACTCGCAAAGGCCTCCTTCGCACACTTTTAATTGTTTCGTTTTCTTTTTGTTCTTTTTGTTTTTTTTTTGTTTTTCTCTTCATTTTAATTTATAGATGAAATATTTGTTACGCTGTCATTGAGTTTGCATACGAGTGTGTGTTGTATGTTATTTGTTACACAAATCAATCATATTGATAGTGTGCAGAAGGGGAGGGGGCAGAACAATAGACAAATTGGAAAAATGAGGGAAAACTCTAGACATAGACAGCGACCATTAACACTGTTGGCATAATAGAAATACTGGCACGTAAATATGCCTCCAGCAGAGGGTGTTGGTAGTATGCCTTGATAGACAGCCAACAAGTACTCGTAAAGGTGGTGGACACATTGATTTGTTTCCACGACGAGTGATTATCATGTTAACAATCATTATTTTTTTCACTACAATTTTCCTGTCTGTGCAAAAGAAAATATTCAAATGGAAAATGAGTAGCACATTTTTTTTTAATTCTAATAAATATTTTATTACTTAAGGAAGTCTCATACTCGTTTAAAAATAAATAATAACTTGTAATTTAATAAAATTTCTAAACACATTTTAATTGCAAGAGTTATTAATTGTTTTTTAATTAAAACAAAAAGACTGTTTTTTTTTCTTTTTTTGTTTCACATTTAATGAAATCAATTACACGCAGTCTGACTAAACGTGACTATTTTTCTTAAAATACTTATAATTATTGTAAAAATAAAATTTCAAATACGTTCGTTCTTCAATGTCTGGTGAGAAAAACCCACAAAGAATTTTTAATCAGAATTAATTAATTATTTTATTTTTGTTCGGTTTGTATTTTTCTTGTTGGTGTTGTTTACTTTTAAGATATCCATACAAGAAAGAAAACAAAGGTGTTAAATTGATACGAAAAGGGTTTGAAACTTCCAAGAATTGACAATACAAGAGAAATGTGTTAAAAATTTTTAATTTTTCTAAACACAGACAATACCATTTGAATAGCCACAATAGGTATGTATATAAAAATAAAGATGTTCAAGCGACTTGAAAACAAAAAGGTGTCCGTATGCCTATCATGCGTGCTGTCCATGTTCTTTTAAAGTTTGCGATGAAGCGATTGATGGTAGCGAATATGATAAAGAAAGGCTCTCACTGATGCTTCATTTAAGCCAATGCAAAACGTTCAGTTACACAGATTTTTATGAGCTTTTTCAGCAGTGGCTTAGTTCATTACTAAATAAACTGATACAATCAGACATGCCACAGAGTTCAATTCCATTCAGAAACGGAATTTATTCCGTTACTTGGTTCCTCAGAAAACAAAAAACGAAAACATTTCACGGACTGAAACCATTCTTGTTTTCATAAACGTAATGGACACATTTGTTACCTTTACATACATACAAACATAATTGCTCTGTCCACTCCGAACGACGGACTTGAGCTTGTTAATTTTTTTTTTTACTGAGACCAGTACTCAGGAGAGAAAACCCCTACTCATGCTGTGCATTGTACTGGAATTTTTGTAATGATAGATACTGTTTTTTTTCTATTAGCGCCTCACGAATGAGACAAAGGCCTTTCTTCACCCTTGAATGATCAACAGCAATTGCCCCATCTGCCTTTTGATGTTGATTGTGGTGAGGGTCTTCGCTATGTAGGTTGCTGGTTTGTACTACTTCCCAGTAGGTGGCGCTGATCATTCGTTTTTGATGAAAATGCCAAAGATGGAATAAAGTGGAATGCCAGGGAGCGGTTTTTTTTTTGGATGGACTTCTTGGAGGGGGGAGGAGCTTTTATTTTTTTAATTATAATTTTGAAAAACCGCAAACTTTTTTATTTTTAATTTTTCACCGGGGCTGTTTGAGTTTTTATACGAGCGCTCTAACCACTATACCTCACACCCATGAACTGATTGTTCATGGCAATCAGTTACTCTTAGAGCGTTTGCCAAGAGACTGCTAAAAGATAGTCCCGGAAGTAATATTTTTTTCATACTCGTATTTCTTTCTTTTGTAAGATGTCAAGGCTGGGGTTTGAACCTGGAGCTCTCATTTAGTAAGCCAACACACAACTTACCAGACTACGGCGACCACAATATCAAATTGCAGTATACAAAATCCTTACAAAACTATATTTTTTTAATCATTGCAAATACAATTTACTATCATATAAAATGGTTATGATCTGCCATGAATATTAAAAAATTCTCTGCGCTATTAATAGAAAATATTTGACAAATTTATATACAATACTTGTCAAATAAGCTCATAATAATGATAAACGTATGCTTAGTGGAGACAGGGACCAGTAGTATTACTGTGATTGAATTGAAATTTGAGTTTTTAATTTCAACTATTTTTCCTATCGACAATTTTTCTTTTTTATAAGCTGTGGCAGCACTCTCTGTTAGTGACAGCTGAACGAAATTTCCCAACAAAATTGTTAAAACTTAAATAAATTAAGAGATTAATTGAAATTAAAAATAAAATATTTTTTTCTGTATAAAGCCAAAAATACATATAAATAAAAACCAACATAAAATGAATGAGGTTTTTGTCTTAAATTTGACACCAAAAAATGGTCGCCTGTGATAAAGTGAAGTATTTAAATTAACTTTTTGAAAAATCTATTTAATTCCTTGAAATTTGGATACCAAATACTGCTCAATACTTTTAACGGATTTTATTTTTAAGAAAAAACAATTGCATAAAGTGACAGAATTTTTTTTACCATTAAAATTTAAATTTTCCATATAACTTCGAACAAAAACTACCACTCTTAAAGTATTGAGTAGTTACTTTTAAGTATTGAGCACCCAAAAAATAGTACGATACTTGGTACCCATTACTCAATACTTAGCCAGCACTATTCTAAAGTCCTTCTCTAAAGAGACTCAATTACAAAATGAAAAACTGTAAACGCAATTTAACGTCATTTGATCTGTATTTCATTCTGTTGAAATGCAACAATTTTTTTTGGTCGGACGGTGTAATATGTACTTGTTTTTTTTATAACCGTTAAGTGCATGTGTATGAAAGCAATTTTTTAATATTTGAACACTTTCTTAAGTAAAATACAAGAAAATTAATATTTATTTAAGAATTTTTCGTTTTCTTTTTTTTGTTTTTTGCTTTAAGTGCCCAGATGATTTTTGTTTTGTTTTTTCTTTGTCTTTACAACAACTAAACAAATTTATAAATATTTGATTACACGAATCAAAGACCTTTTAAGCCGACTGTAAATAAAAAAAGAGACAGGGAAAATAATAAATATTTACATTTTTGTCTACACATGTAAATAATTGTGTAAATTACTAGTATTGACAACTTGTTGTATAAAAAAAGGGGGAAAACAGGGTATATAAACAAACACATATGCAGCTAAATAAACATACATATTTACAAGTACATATACACAAACGAACGTACATTTTTTTATATGTAATTATTAAAAAGATGAGCAATAAATGAGACACACTTTATTATTTTTTTTAGTGTTAACATTATGAGGGAATACTGGTATAAATAATGAAAAAGAGGTCTCTAATTAAAAACAGTACTATGAAGTCGTCAAAACATAGTTCTAACTGTGACTTTAATTTCAAATAATGAACTTTTTATGGTAAGACTTCAACTCCACTTTCGAAGTTTATTGTGTGTGGACATACATACTATGCTGTAGATAATTGAAACCATATATTATTTTATTTTTGAGACATTGAATTTATTTTTTTTATACTAAAATAAGAAAACTTTTTAGTGGTAAGCCTAATATGATAAATTACTCTACTCTTTCTATTCTTCGGATATATAATAAAATTATTAAATCTGGCTTCAGTGAAGCTCTCAAATAGAATTTGATTATTCTGAGTGTAGAAAGTAATTGTTAGACCGGGATTTGTATCGGTGCCAATGTAGTGCCGATCAGAGCAATATTCTGGATAATCTTAACTGGGTACATTGGGATTTCGTCCCTAATTTCTAAATTCGCAAGGTTTTCTACTTCATTTAAAAATTGGTGTAGGTCTATTTTAAACTTAGCTAAGAATCTTGAAGTTTCTATGTTTGTATTACTTTCTACTTAATTTACCAACATCGCTCCGACCTTTTCCGCTTGCCTAAATCTTTTCAAAATATTTTTTTCCAACAGTCTCTGAAATTATGTTTGATGCAGAGTAATCATTACAGTGCTTTTATTTATCTGTATGCCCTTTATACCAATTTCACGAGTCCTGAAGAATTCCTATCTGTAACTTATTTAAGAACAAGTGAATGACTGAAATTTCTGCAATTCAGCCAAGCGCATTAAAGCAATCACCAACCTTTATATTAAACTATGTTTTTTAATATTCGAGTAAAAGTTTTGCAAGTGTAATTAAGATCTTAGCTTGCACCAATAAAATGCTAAAATAAATAAAATTATTGCGCACTTTTAATTAATTAATTTGATGGGTTTTGGAATGAAAAAACTCTTATAAAATAAATGAAAAACTATTTGTTCCTACTGATCTACAAAATATTACATACACACATACATAACTGACCATTAAAATCATTTACAGAGTTACGGCCAGCTTTTTACAACACTCATATTGTGTGCGCCATTTTATTTTATCCATGTGTACCAGGACTTACAGTTTATCTTCGAATCCGAACGAAAGTCTTGAAAAGTTTGTTCAGAGCAATCAGCTACTCTCAAAGCTGTGGTCAAGAGACTGCTAAGGGCTGTTTTTCGAAAGAAATAATTTTTTTATAATTATTTTATAATAATTTTTTTATAATTATTTCTTTTAGGATGTGAGATTTGGGTTTTGAACTCGGTGCTCTCGTCTTAGTAAGCTTATATACTACATACAAGACTACAACGACCACGCATGTATAATACCGAAGTCGCAAATATCTCAAGTATCGACTTCGGTAATAAACACTGCCACTTCGTTTATACAATTTGAATTCCCTAAATAAAACCTATTTGCCATAAGAAGAGTATTCCAACCAGACGGATCATTTTAACCTACAGCGTGCTTAACAATCGATTTTTTGCACAATCAATTTCGTAACAAGTTTCTTGCCAAAGGTGCCTTATTTACTGGCCCCGTACTTGGTGTAATTTATTGGGTCTGGATTATTGTTATCAAGCTACGTTAAGTCATTACTTCATGACTTCAAACTAAAATCATTGATGCATTAAAAGCCATAATATAAGCCATAATTGACCAAAACGGCAGCCAGATTTATTGTAGTAGTAGTCAAAATTAGAATTATCTAAATAGACTACATAACTCTAAGACGCGGCTTAATCTCTGTTACGAAAAATTTGTAAACCTGATTTAACACTTTCTGTCTACGTATGCAATTCGTGAATGTGTATTTTGGTATAAAAGTTTCATGCCTGACACAACAAAAATTTTTAACTTCCAGCTTGTCTTAAAAAATAATATTTTAGCATATGAGCTTAAGAGAGTTACAAAATAATTTGTAATACAGTTTGTTTTTAATAAAAAAACAATATTTTTTTATTTTTTTTTCAAGTTCTCAAGATGTATTTAAAATTTATGAAAAACATTTTATTTTTATTGCATATTTTCATTTGTATGTGTGCAACAAAAATGTAAATCATATTTTTAGAATTTTTTTAATAAAAACTTTTTTTTGTTCTTCTTCCAAGCAAGCACATGTGTTGACTTCAGAACTGACAGATATAAAATTTATTTTCTTTACAAACGTTGTCGTATTATTTGGTTTTTATAGCAGAAATATAAGCTGGCATAGTGATATTTAATATTTTTGTTTCGTCAGAAAAGCTTTATTTAAGATCAAAGTTAACGGCAATGAATATTTTTGGTAATCAAAGAAGAAATGATGTCCGTGAAGGAATAGTACACTAGCCAAACTGAACAATTGTTTTCGACTCCAGCTACGGTAGTCTCATCAGAGTTCTTTGTGTCCTGTGCATATTCAAGACCAAACATCAACTATTTAACTCACACTTTTCTGGAAATCGCATACTGAAATTATATTCTTTCACATGTATGTACATACACTTGTATGAGTTAGTCGAAGTAAAGTCACACAACAGTTTTTATCATATTCTCCTTTTCTTACCATCATTGCTGTTCTTGCTTTTCTGACGAAACAAAAATTAAATTATAAAAATATTGATCAGAACTTTCCCGGGGCTCGAACCTAGAGCCTCAAAAACATTAAGTTATAATGCGCATGCTTCTAGCGCTGCACTCTAACCACCACGGCTACAGTCGTGCATGTCGTCGATGCCGACTAATGTGGATTAAATGGAATAAGAGGGCAAAAACAAAATAAAAATTGTAATTCTGTTTCATCCAAATAAGATGACAATTACAAGAACAGCAATGATGGTAAGAAAAGGAGAATATGATAAAAACTGTTGTGTGACTTTACTTCGACTAACTCATACAAATGTATGTGCATACGGTAATAATTTCAGTATGCGATTTCCAAAAAAGTGTGAGTTAAATAGTTGATGTTTGGTCTTGAATATGCACAGGACACAAAGAACTCTGATGAGACTACCGTAGCTGGAGTCGAAAACAATTGTTCAGTTTGGCTAGTGTACTGTTCCTTCACGGACATCATTTCTTCTTTAATTACCAAAAAATAACATTGCAGTTAAATTTGATCTAATTAAAGCGTTTTCTGATAAAAACCAAAAATTAAATTATAAAAATATTGATCAGAACTTTCCCGGGGCTCGAACCTAGAGCCTCAAAAACATTACGATATTTAATATAATTTTTACAAATACTTTTGAATGAAAGTTTAAAACTTGGTTTTAGAAAAAAATGATGTGGCTTTAAAAACCAGAAAAGTACACTTGTACATGGTCTGTAGTTGGAATCGAAAGTATGTTGGGCTGATGTAGAATTCCTTTAACGATTTAGTTTTCTTCTTTGGTTCAAAATTCCAATTTAAATTCATTTAATGGAATTTAATTCTGAACTGACTGAGGCCTTTTCGAAGGAAACAAAATTATTGTTTTGTATACTTAAAGTGAATTTTCCATATAAAATTTGCTTAAAATAAACTTCAAGCATTCTATAATTGTTTCTATTTAGTTATTCGCCATATAATTTTTAAATTATTTGAAATTTGTAAAAAGTTACCATATTGTCAACCATAAAACACTGAATACATCCGGTTCTCGCCCGATCATCGAAATTAAGGAAATTCGGGCATGTTTAGTACTAAGATATAGAACCGCTTGGGAACACTGCGTGGAGTGGGTATTACCAGCAACTTTATGTAAAACTAACTTTTGAAAAAAAATCTGAATAAAATGAACTGAGTTGAAAATATTTTAGTTTTATTGCATACTTTTAGTTGTATGCATGCAACAATAAAACAAAGCATACTTTAGGGTGTTTTATGTATATATTTTTTTATAATAAAAATAACAGATTTTCCTTGTTCGCCTTTTAAATAAGCAGAGTAAGTAAAAACGCAGCGCAGCGCCGCTCTTTTGGCTCTTTTTTGCTCTTTACGCAAAGAGCAGAGCAAACTTTGTGTTGCTCTTGCTCTGCGCCATTTCTTTTGCTCTGCGCATTACAAGCGCTGCGCATAGAAGGCGCATTTGAATTTTGAGCTTTCTTGCGCCACTCTTTTTGTTTGCGCAATGCGCAAAAGAGCCAAAAGAGTGCGCAAATGCGCATTGCTCATTTACTGTGGTGTAAAATACCTTTGAAGTCAGTAATTTTAATATGAAAAAAGAAGAAATAATTAAATGTAAATAGAATTTATATTAGTATTTTCATATACTTTAGAGTAAAATAATAAAACAATTTTTTCTTTTTTATATTAAACTGGGGCCTTATCCTGTAATTCTCTTAAGATAAAATGGTTAAATTTTGGGTTTTTGAAACAGGCTGGGCATTAGAATATATAAAATTAAAAAGTGTAGAGGTAATAGGCATGAAGTTTTTAAATTACAATAAGCGTTCAAGAATTCTATTCGTAGCCAAAAAGTCCTAAATCACGCACATAAATTAGTACAACAAAATTTTTTCTGAAAATTACACGCGAATATATGCATTCAAATTTTTTCTAAGTATACATACAGTCAAGAATGAGTGAAAAAAATGTTATTTTCTTCATGCAAATAAACGAGTATCATAAATCTGTTTTTTTTTTTCTTAAAAACATCTTTTTTTAAGTATATTTATGATGGAAATTTCCATCAGTAATACTGCATAGCCATTTTCTGTAACGCAATGATTGACTGCACATAAAAATTTTTTCGAATGGCAAATTAAAAAAATTTGTTGCTGACATGACACTGTAGATATAAAAAGCGCATGCGCAATGTGCTACTCATTTTGCTCAATGTGCAGAGCAAAGCGCCAAATAAAAAATTTAAATGCGCATAGCGCAAAGAGCAGCGCTTGCAAAAAAAGAGCAAGAGCCAAAAGAGCCAACAACTGCTCTTTTTTATTGGCTCCGCTCTTTGCGCATGCGCAATTTTTCGAGGCGCAAGAAAAGAGTGCGCAATGCGCAATGAGCAAAAGAGTGAGCAAATTCTTACTCTGAAATAAGCACATGTGTTGCTGATTTTTGAATAATATTTTTTTAATAACATTTGATTTCTGAGAAATTCATTGAAATACATACATACTAAAAGAATTCTTTTGTAGTTGCATTTACATACTTGAGTATGTTTAAAAAAATAAGTATATAACGAAATTTACACAACTTGAACTCTCATGTAATAATTTTGTATTTTCTTTTTCTGATCATTTCAGTTTTACGTGATGATTTTCGCGCACAACCCAAGGATACACGTGTGGCTAAAGGTGAAACAGCATTGTTAGAATGTGGGCCGCCTAAAGGTATACCAGAACCAACACTTATATGGATGAAAGTAAGTTTGTTTTATAAATAAATTCTTGTGTATATATTAAGGGTTATAAAATATGAATTTCTTGTAACTCTGTATACATATATATGTATTATGTATTATATTTCTTTTAACATTTGCCTATGGCAGCTGGGAGACATTTTGCTTTTAAAAGAAAATTTCATATTTTTTTTGTTAAAACTTATGTTTTTCTCTATTATGCATAAGTAGTTTTAAAATTCATATTAAGTGGAGGAAAAACACAAATAGAAAAGTTCAACTAAAACTACCTTCATCTTTGGCTCGCTCTAAAGAAACTGTTTTTTTTTCCAAAAAAACTTCATCTCTGATAATCATATGCTTTAAAGCATAAATTTTCTATTAAAAAAAAATGAAAAAAGCAAAAAAATACTTAAAAAAAGAAATCGCAAAATGCCATAAACTAAATATGCATAAATTGAAACTGAATATAGGAAGAAAAAAAAAAAAAAAAAGAAAACAATCTTGTTGTACACACGATTACATACAATAGATTTGAATGTAAATGCAGCATAAATTTGATTTTATAGATTGCATATCTGCTCTTTTTTTAGTTTTTATTTCTGGATTTCTGCATTTCCAAACAAACTGTAGATAAATAGTAAAACAAAAGGTACAAAAAAAAAAAAAAAAGAAAAACATAAAATTAGAATAGAAATTCACTGTATCAGTCGTACAGTATACTATGTTGTCAGGTGTAATGTGTACCGGCTTGTGAATGAATAAAAACAATAGAAGGAAAATGTTTTTCAAATGGAAATGTCATGCAAAATTTATTTCAGTCATGTTGGCAATATTAAAAAAAAATCACACACACACACACATACAAATAAATACATAAACTATACAGGCAGCCATGAAGTTATTTTTGTTCTCTTCTTTTCTGTGTAAAGTGTAGTAGAAGAACAGCGAAACATTTTAAATGTAAATTTATGTTGTAAATTTTATGCGATTTTAAAGTAAATAATGTCAGAAAACTATGTGTAATATACAATTTTAATGTAACGACAAGTGCTATTAAAAACAACTAAGAAGTAAAGGGTTATACATTTTTCGGTTTCAAATGCAAATTTAAATAAAACACAGAGGAGGCTATGATTTCGATGAAACTTTTGATTCATTATAATGCTTGTACCTTGCCATGTTGCATGAAATGCAATGCCATTTTAATGATTGCCTCTGGGTTATTTACAGTATTCTATTCTTTTGAGCTAGTTTTCGACCACGTTGTCACATTTGGAGCGCTATCTCGGCAGTAATTTGATGATAGTTGAATTTTAAACACGGCTTTTAACGTGACCAATTGACATTGTTAAATCAAAAAATTACACGACAGGGAAATTTCTTATATAAAGAAATCAAAATCAGTCGTGTTCGAATTCCAGTATGATTGTTGATCATTTTTCTAACTAATACCTGTTTCGACAACTAGATTCTATTAAATGAATTTAGATTATTTTTGCCATTATTTCTTAATTAAAGAAAACATGACATTATTCAAATAAATGTACACCAACTGAACATGTTTTTACTCCAGCTTCTAAAGTATCATCAGCATTCTTGGTGTTCTAAGGCCTTATTTTATAACTCTGCTAAGTTAAAGCTCTATTGCCAAAAATTTATAAACTTGATTTAGGACTTTTTGGCGCGCGTATAAAATTCTTTAACGCGCATTGTAATTTAAAAGCTTCAGGCTCATCATCTCTAAAATGTTTAATTTTATTGATTCCAACATCCAGCCTGTTTTAAAAACCCAAAATTTTTGCATTTTAGCTTAAGAGAATTACAGAATAGGGCCCTTGTACATATTCATGACAAACATTAACTACTTCACTCACACCTTTCTATAGAAATCAGATATTGGAATTCTATTTTTCTACATACTTTGTAATAATTTTTCGAAGGCTTATGAAATGCAACATGCTTTTTTTTTTGTCATATTCTTCGTTCCTCTACATGTTTGCATTTTTTGTAATTCTCATTTGCTCATTGCCACACAGAACTGGTTTTCGTCAATTATTAAATCGGATCTATATAAGTAGTTCTTAACAAGATTTCTTTGCCAACAAATTTCAAAATAAACCGTTTTTAGTTCATCTTTTATAAAAAACTAGCTGAACCCGGTGTGCTTCGCTACCCCCTCGTTATATAATAAAATTAACGGCGGTGACGTTTTTCATAGTTATATGGCGACGTTAACAGTATTAAGAGCAATATACTACCAAATAAAAAAAAATCCATTGGAAGGAACAAATTTATACAGAGAACAAAATGTTTAAAACTTTCAAATACAATTTTGCGTAAAAGGGGCGTGGCGTAAGAAATGTTTATTTATACCTCGCCTGGAGTATAATGTGTATACAATTTGAAGTCAATCTGTTAAAAACTATATGGGAGCAATTACATAATTTTAAAAAAGTGGCCGTAAAAGTGGGAGTGGTCGAAAACAAAGTACCCTATTAATCATGTCAGAGTATCAGTTAAATGCTTTGGAAATTTCAATAAGATCGGTCTAGAGGTTTGTTCTCTTATATGGTACAAACAAACAAATAAACAATCACACATTTAATTTTATATATTTAGATATAACTCAACAAATTTTGTGTATATTTTCGGGATTCCGGAAAAAGAATTCCGGGATTCGGGATTTTTCGGGATCGGAATTGGCATCCCTAATTGCCACCGTTGGCGAAAAATTACGACACAGTGACATCTTCCGACGATAATCTGTATTAGACAGCTAGGACTTTTTCCAGCTGTAGTGGTTTTTTAACAATCATTTATAAATACCCTGAGTAAACTAATTTTGCTTCTTTGCGCAACCCCAAATAACAAATGGGCTTCTTTATTGCTGAAGAAAATTGCCAAGAATTTTGCTTAATGACAGAACTACCGAATGAGAAATGAGCTGCAATGATGAAAAATGAATTTGTTTGAAAAATTAGCGCACTTACTACTAGCTTTTAATCGTTGCGTGATTGTCCGTCACGATTTCACAGAAGCGATATTTTTAGCCCTATTCTTGTAATTCTCTTAAGCTTAAATGTTAAAACTTTGGGTTTTTAAAACAGCGTAAGAGTTAGCATATATAAAATTGAAAATTTTAGAAATAATTCTTCCAATCACTTAAATTTTTTTATTTAATTGTTAAACCATCAACATTTCGTCGTGCGGGAATTTATGTGCTCTATCCTCCATTTCATATTTTTTATATATCTCGAGTTAATATTGCCACTTTTGGTTTTCGACTCCAAATTTTTCAAGTCTCAATCCGCTTTCGGATATATCTTCCAGTTTCGGAGATAAATAGCCGAAAACGGATTCTAGATTTTGAACATTTTGGTGTCAAGAACCTGAAGTGGCATCATTAACTCGAGATATATAAAATTTCGGATAGAGCACATAAACTCTCGCACGACGGTTTGTAAACTGTAAATCAAACAAAAATGCTACACAAATCATAATGAGCGTGGAGTGAATGGCTTTTTAGAATTATTAGCTATACTTTTACTAATAGAAGTGATATTTTCGGTTGTACGTACAGTGCGATGATGCACAGGCCTAATCATTTCAAATATTTGTCTAGTGTGACCGTAGATTTAGTTAATCGTACCACTGTACAGTTTTTTTTTCACAAAAAATTTTAATAATGAACAAATATTATGGTCTTATTAAGGACTTATTTGAAAATTTTGCATCGAAATCCGTCAAAAAAGCCTTTAATAAAAATATTTTTTTTATGAAGACGGCCGTAATTCTTTAAATTTTTTCTTTCTAAAATTTTTTAAACTAATTTTTAAACATAATAATTTTCATAAAAGTTTTTAATTTAAAATTTAATTTCTGCTGACATTTCAAAATTTGATTTTCCAACATAAAAGCATTGCCGTCGCAATAATTCAGTTTGTTTTGGACAACGTCTATGGGTATAAGAATTCTTGAAAGCTAAAAGCGTAGTCGGTCTTGTTTAAATAGGACTGTTGCATGTTCCAAATATTTTAAAGTTTTGAAAATAAAGAAAGTTGAGTTAATGACCAGTTATATTATTACAAAAGAAAATTTAACTCCATGTCGATTTCCATTACATACCTGACAGGCACTGTAAAAAAATTAGTTTACAAGGAAATTAAAGCAGCTGCGTCAGTAAAGTACCTATAATGTGTTTTTATCAAACTATTCAATAATCGATTCTACTGGTTACATGCATTTAATTTACTACTCATAAATGATTATATTAATAATCTTTAATGCTTGCCAATAAAAATTTTATGTGTTATTTTTCTTAATCAATGAAAGAAAAAATTGTGTTTTTTATGTTTTTCTTAATCAATAAAAGCAAATGTTTGCTGCTCCATAATCACAAATGTTTACTAAATGGTACCCATTAAAATGAATAGAATTCTTTGTACTTATAATATTTTGTTACTAAAATGCTAACTAAATACTGAAACAACACTATAATAATAACAAAAAATAATATTTTTATTTTATTTCAATTCCTCTCTTTCTCTCTCTCTCTCTTTTTCAATATCATTGATATTCATTTCAATACTCTTTAATGGCAACGAAACACACACTCACACTT
Organism: Metopia argyrocephala; assembly: GCA_963576795.1. NCBI lineage: Eukaryota > Metazoa > Arthropoda > Insecta > Diptera > Sarcophagidae > Metopia > Metopia argyrocephala. The sequence goes on along the minus strand of OY756208.1, from coordinate 201,714,919 downwards.
TAACAGGATGGTGTTCCTTTGGATGAATTAAAAACAAAATCTTATGGAACCACATCACGTATACGCATTGTCGATGGTGGTAATTTATTGATAAGCAATGTTGAACCAATTGATGAGGGTAACTATAGGTGTATCGCTCAAAACATAGTTGGTACTCGTGAGTCCAGTTATGCTAAACTAATTGTACAAGGTAAGTACATAAATACACATACATTTATACTAAACATATACTACATACATAAGTAATTTACTTGTATGCATGCATGCATATACTCGTATATAATCGTATGTACGAGTATATGCAGCATAAGAGGATACAATTATTTTATGCTGCAGGCATAGGTAGAAGGAGAAAGAGAAAACATAAAAATATTTTCTTTCTTTCATTGTCCGACTTATAAGTAATGCCTGCTGTAGACGAGTGTAACCAAAGCAATTGGTAACGTGACTGGTTTCTGTGATTAGCTTTAAATCAAGTCCTTGTTTTACTCAAACATTTGTTGGAACATGTAGTTTCAGTGTTAAAATCATAATGATAAGATATTTATCTTTTTTAGAAAAGAAACAATGCCTGAGTATTCATGGCATCATGATAGCTGCCTAACATGTTTAGAATTGCTTTGATAAAGTCTATGATAGAGTACTTCGATTTGTGAAAATAAAAAAGAGGAGAAAATAAAGTAATAAAATGGTTTTGATTGAATATTAACTGCTGTATTCCTAAAAAAATTGTATAGGTTTATCAAGTGCTTATTTGATAATTAAATTATGGCATAAAAAATTGTCAAATAAGACTTTTTAAATTTTTTTTTTACTTTTTATGAAGACGGCAGTAAATATTTAAAAGTGCCATTTAGTAGATGGAGAAGGTATTAGTACAGACTTTTTAATCAAAAACTGTACCTAAAATGCAAACAAATTAAAACTTAAATACCTTGCTAAGTAACTTTAATAACGTCATACGCCGCATTGGGGTCTTCTAATAGGGACTTCCGAACTTTGATAGCTAATAACGGTAAGCTTGATACAGCTGTCAAACTAACATTCAACAACACTTGCAAACACAAACTGGGTTTTCTGTTCATACCTAATCATACTCAGTCACTGCCTGATGGGCAGTCATGCGGAAACACTGCGCTTACCCGCGAATGACTTCTGTGGTGGCCGTGGGTCGATTGAGGTAGAGGAGACTGTAGTTCACTATATTTGCCAGTGCCCATCTCTGGCTCGACACAGATTTCTTACATTGGGATCTCCTTTTCTCGATGGCTTGACTGACCTATCGATCCTGGACATTGCAACAATTGCCAAATTCATTAGGCTCTCTGGCTGGGTTCCAACATAATTTTCTGGGGAAGTAGTGCCTCTTATGTGGAGCCTCTGGCTATCAGGGCTCTCTACATTATGTGGTATCACAACTGGCTATGCGAGCTCAAGTGTGCCTTGTTATTACGAGGCTGCCACTTCGTCCTATCCTATCCTAATCATACTCAGCGATAAGGCTCCTTTCTGAATGAATGGGTACGTTAACAAAGAAAATCCTAAGATTACGAACCACACCAATCCACATGAAATCCAAAAGTGTGCAAAGCATTCCGCCATAATAACTGTTTGATGTAAATTTTAGACAGTGAACGGCGATAATTATCTACTTTTTTTCAAAACTAAAATGTATAGTATGATTGGGAAAGAATGACATGTAGTTTCAACAAGCGTACAACTCACCCATTCTGCCCAGCATATTGAGCGGTTATTCATTCCTTGGTAAGATAATATGAATTAACCCTAAAAGTCGAAAAGTATGAGACCGCTATATACTTTCTTGTGGGTTTTATTTTAACATACACTCAATTCACATGATGATTTTTTTCATGTTTCAGTTGCATGACATTGTACATGACTTTTTTTTCTTGTGGGCGAGAGTTGTAGAAGAGGCAGAGAGATTGATTAATATGAGAAAAAAAAATTAATAAAAAAATGCATGCTTTAAAAAGCATGATGTGAATGCCAGAGGATTTTGAAAGATTTTTCAAAGAAGTATAAAAGATAGTCATGCTTCTAAAAAATCATAATATGAATTGCGTGACACAAATCTACATTATTCATGCCATTTAATCAAATTTAGTCTTTATTATACGCCAGACTTACGGAAAATTAGACATTTGAAATCCATGCCATCTACTAAAATCGTGTGTAATCTTATTGTGAGTATCGGTTGAATTACTCCCACATTGGCGAGTTTTATAAACTTCCTTTCTTCTGGTATGAAGGTACAAGTAAAGGCGCAGATTTGTAAAGAGTAGCCCAGTTCATGTAGACTGTACATACTTGTAGTTAAGTGAAGATCATTTGACCTCTCTAGAGCTTTTCTAGGACTGCACAGCTTTCAGTATCATTTTTTTATTTTTATTTTTGTTTAATTAAAAGAGCTTCTCTTGCTTATTTTTTATTTAAGACAAGAAGTTTAAATAAATATTCGAACTTATGGTCTTTTCGAAAACATTGGTATTCAAGCTAAAAAATTTATTAAAAAATTACTAATAAGTGCTGGGATGTTGTCCAAAAAAAGGAAAAAATATTTCATTTTCCAAGTGGCAATTTTCTTAGAAAATATGGCACTTTTTCCTAAAACATTTCATAGAAAACAATTGCAAAACACACAAAAAAAAAAAAAAAAAAATAAAGAAAAAGCAATTGCAATAACAATCTTAACAAACATCTGCACAATAGAAAAAGCAAAGAAATGATTATCGAAAGCAAATCTAAACGAAAAACTTAACAAGATGACAATAAAAAGCTCAGCATGAGTTTGCACGTTTTTAGGTTTTTCCTAAAAGAACAAAAGATCAATGGAGTTATAAAAATGCTTTAAAAAGATAATCGTAAAAAATTAAGTTTTTTAATTTATTTAAAATTGCCATTTTTTTTTTTTTTTTTTTTTTTTTGTTTGCTTTTCATAAAATTTTATTTGAATTGCTTTTTAAAGATGTCGTTTTTGAAATTTAATTTCATCGAGTGGAAATAATATTCCGCATTTATAAATCCCTTTACAAAAGAAATATTTGCCTTTCTGTAGTTGGATTAATGGTGGCTGTTAGAAATTCTCTCTTTTTAGGTTGTTGTTGTTTTTTTTTTTCATTGAATTTGCAGTTGTTTTTTGTCAAGTGAAAAATATTTTTTAAAAGAGAATCAAACATCAATGGTATCATTCAATGCAAACGAAAATATTTATGAAAAAAGATTTGAAATGCTTTTTGATATAAAAGAACAGTGGGAGCTGTTAAATAAAATTTTAAATTTCTTTGTTTTTTAATTTGCCTTTTAGTTTTTCTTTTTTTTATTGTTAATTCAGTCAAAGGAACAATACAAATAATGGACTGAAGCCGGTTGTAAAACACCAAAGAAGACAAGAACAGTTCAATCAGTTTGTAAGGTCATGGCAACGTTTTTCTGGATTTAAAAAAAATATATATTTTTTTCATAAGAGCAATACATAGGGGCGTGTAACTCATGCTGTGTATTGTGTTGGAATTTGGTAGATAGTTTTTTTAAGCGCCTTATATGGGACAACTTGCTGTCGGTTGATCACTCAAAGGCCAGTGTAATACCTTCATCCTTGAAATGATCGACAGCAATTGCTCCGTATATTGATGCTAATTTTTTGTTTTGTTGTGAAGTGGTGAGGATCTTGGCTAAGTTATGTTGTTGTTTTTAATCCTTGCCTTTTAGTTCTGCCTGTTTACCCAGTAGGTGGCACGTTCTACTGATCATTCATTTGATAGCTCAAAGGTGGTTAGAGTGGAATGTCAGGGGGCGGCTTTCTTAAGGAAGGACTTCTCGGTGGTAGGGGGCACTTCTTATATATATTTTTATTTTACATAAAACTTTGGAACGCCGCAAAAATTTTTCTGTTTCGTCATATTCTCCAGTGCTAGGGCTCTAACCTGGGCTGCTTGGTGTTGTAACCACCAGAATATTTTAAAACTACAGAAAAAATACCTGGTTTAGAACACAACAAAAAAAGATATTTCCAACATGACGACACAACATCCCGCAAGAGCCTTTTAAAAAGTACAAATTGCTTGACCACCCTTTCATATTCAGATTTAGATTCATCTGACTTATGTATGCCTGTTCCCAAATCTAAAAAAATTTCTTAGTGGCAATTTTTTTACGTTAAATGAAGATGCCGTGTCAGATGTAAACGATTATTTTGAGAAGCTCCAGCTAAATTATTAGAAAAATGGGATGCAACTGCTGGAAAGATGTTTGAAGTTTTTAAAGATTATATTGAAAAATAAAATAATTTTAAAAATCTAACACTTGTTTTTCTTATTTTTACTCTAAGAAAATTTTTAACAGCCCTCGTATGTATAACATAAATTCAATTTAATTTCTATTCTAGTTCGGTTTGACTTGGTTTGAATTCATGCGGTTGACCTTAATAAACTTGTCGTCACACGCTTATTTAGAAAAATAAATTATTGGCAGCAGAAAAGAAGGAACAGTGTTTGTGGACACTTGATTTGGGGGCCAGTTGATATTTATTTTTTGAACACCTGTTACTATACGAATGAGTTGTCAAATCTACATGAAATGTCACAAGTGTTAATATCATGAATGAGAGTTTTCATTATACAAAGATATTTGCTATCTATATTGACATGAGTATATCAGGCTAAGAACAAATTATACTGCCCTGCTATTACTTGTTTCTCATCTACGCAAGTATGTACAAGTATATCTTTTTAAAACATGTTTTGCAGTCCCACTGTTTCTTTTATACACAAATTATGCTGAATCAACGACCAAAAATTGCCTGTTTAAAAATTATATACACCCTTTCAATAGATAAGACAGAAAAAAAAATATTATAAATGAAACTATAAATCCTTTTCGACATCATCAGTATTAACAACAACAGGGAGTAGAGTACATGTGATATGAAGAGCTGAAAGTTTGGCGCCGTCGGGAGATTTCAAATAAAAACCAAAAAAGAAAAAGTCCCCTCAAAAAACAAACTTTGTTGTTATTCGTATATGGGTTAAACCATATCAACTCAACTTAAAATATGCCGTTTTTGAAATGACTGTCTCCGAATTTGCTAATTTTTGGTATGAATAAAGCATATCATAACACTAAGACAAATATAAAACTTAAGGGCGCTGACACTTCTGGATCCGGAAATATGAGGTCCTGAAAATCGGAAAACAGTACAAAAGTGCACAAAGTTACACTTACTTAATTGTAATTTTCTTGAAAAGTATTATAGCTACGCATCTCGTAAAAGTCGCATTTGGAAGGGTATTAAATTACCTTTGATTTAATATGCAACATGATTTTTTCTTTGAAAAAGTCAAAGGTCAATTTTCTTTATCTATAAGTCGGAAGCCTATATCTCCGAAAGCGACCTTTTTAAAAATTTGAAAAAAAATTATGCCAAAGATAGTTTCGTTCTCTACAGCTGTGAAAAATTTCAGAGTGGAGGTATTTCTGGATCAAGAAATAAAAATCAAATCGCAAAAGAATGTGATTAAAACTAGTCTAATAGTGGTGGGATGGTATACGATTTTTCGATTTCGATTAGCTAGAATCGCTTATTTTGTGAGTTTCAACAAAAAAATACATAAGTCAATAAGAAGGGATGTGGGATGGAGGCAAATAGTTCTTCATCGGGGTCAAAGGTTGGGTTGAAGGAATAAAAATCTACAAAAAGCTCCACAACTTCCCCGGATTAGCCCCTAGAGGGATAAAATGTAAGACCGACACTTACTAATATTTTACTCCCCAACTTTTTTCCGAACATAGCTACCCCCTATCTCCAGTCCCTAAGGGGGCTCCAGTTCAAAGTTTATAAAATTTGCTCCTACCACTCTAGAGAGTGGGAATAGGGGTTAGGTATATTCGGAAAAAAATTTGGGGGTAAATACCTACCCCTACCTATATACCTATCCCCTATCTCTGCTCTCTAAGGGGGCTCCATTACAAAGTTACATTTTTATATAAAATTTGCTCCTACCACTCTAGGGAGTAGAGATAAGGGTTAGGTATGATCAGAAAAAAAGTTGGGGTTAAATACCTAACCCTACCTAACCCCTACCTACATACCTACCCCCTATTTCCACTCCCTAAGGAAGCTCCATTACAAAGTTAATAAAATGTGCTCCTACCACTCTAGGGAGTGGCGATAGGGGGTAGGTATGTTCGAAAAAAAAGTTGGGGGTAAAATATTAGTAAGGGTCGGTCTTACATTTTATCCCTCTAGGGGCTACTCCAGGGCAGTTGTGAAGCTTTTTGTGGATTTTTATTCCTTCAAGCCAACCTTTGACCCCGATGAAGAACTATTTGCCCCCATCCCACATCCCCCGTTTTTGTTTCATGTATTTTTTGTAGAAAGTTACAAAATAAGCGGTTCCAGCTAATATAAATCGAAAAATCGTCTACCATCCCACCACTATTAGACTAGTTTTAATCACATTCTTTTGCGATTTGATTTTTATTTCTTGATCCAAAAATACCTCCACTCTGAAATTTTTCACAACTGTAGAGAACGAAACTATCTTTGGCATAATTTTTTTTCAAATTTTTAAAAAGGTCGCTTTCGGAGATATAGGCTTCCGACTTATAGATAAAGAAAATTGACCTTTGACTTTTTCAAAGAAAAAATCATGTCGCATATTAAATCAAAGGTAATTTAATACCCTTCCAAATGCGACTTTTACGAGATGCGTAGCTATAATACTTTTCAAGAAAATTACAATTAAGTAAGTGTAACTTTGTGCATTTTTGTACTGTTTTCCGATTTTCAAGACCTCATATTTCCGGATCCAGATGTATCAGTGCTTCCAAACTTTGTATTTAATTTAGTTCTATGATTTACTATATTTCTACAAAAAAACATTAAATTCGGAGGGGGTAGGTTAAAACCATTGGTTGATTTGACTTGGAATATCCCATATAGAAATGTATTTTATATAAAATGTTTTTTATTTTTTATTATTTTGTATATATTTTTAAAACAAACGAAAGCATGAATCCAACCAAATATTTTATCAATTAAAAAATAAAAAGCAAAACTATGGAAAACACCATGAAAACGCCATGGGTGTGGAAATAAATAATTGAGAATGTTTTCGGTTTTTTTTCAGTTTTTTTTTTTTCATTTTTTGATGCTTTCTTGAAATAAAAAGTTAAATAATTGTTTATATGAAAATATAAAATAATGATAAAAAAAAGAAAAATACATGACCAATAAAAATCACAGATTTATATGAAAATCTCAAGCAGAGTGTTATGAAAAGTATTGAAACTATAAGTGAAAACAAAAATAAAAAAAAAATAAAATAAAAAATTCAGGCCTTTTTATTTGAAGTGAAAAAAAAAACTTTTAAAATTCAAATGAAAATTTCTTTCTAAAAAAAAAAAAACAAATTTGTTAACAAATAATGATGTTCTAGAAGTTTTTTTTTTTTAACAAAACTTTGCTTAACAAGTCTCAAAAAAATCATTAAAAAAATAAAACCAGAAAATGTTAAAACTTGACCAGCGTCCAAGTTTTGTCTCCTCCTTTTTAATCAACGTTGTTATAACATTTCAAGTGTTATATTTCCCCCCTTTTCTTTTCTACCTACTATTACTAACTTTTATTTTAAATGAGACTTTAAGTACCTTTAAGTAGCCGTACAAACTTTTATTAATTTCTTAAAACTTTGAGTGCTTTTTGTGTTTTTTTTTTTCAAATGACTTTTTTTTATCTCATTTTTATACCATTTGTTTTACAGTTAAACCCTATTTTATGAAAGAACCCCAGGATTTAACCATGTTGTCTGGTCAAACAGCCACGTTTCATTGTTCTGTGGGTGGTGATCCACCACCAAAAATATTGTGGAAAAAGGAAGAAGGCAACATACCAGTATCACGTGCACGCATACAACATGATGATAAAAGTTTGGAACTCTCTAATATAATACCGGAGGATGAGGGCACGTATGTGTGTGAGGCCCACAACAATGTGGGACAAATTAGTGCGAGGGCCGCTTTAACAGTGCATGGTAAGTAAAAAATAATAAAACAATTATTTCTAAATATGCCAAATATTAAACAGAATTAAATCACTAAAATGAAATTCAAATGAATTTCGTATAAAACATTTGTAGTGTCAATTAGATTTTGAATTGATTTGATAACTAAAAATCGTATGACATTAGTGAAGTGTATATATTAATTAAATTGAATAATTTTGCGACCTATGAGTTCTATTGTGTCCCTTTAAGTTAACTGATGGTTCAGCTGTATGCCTACCTAATGCACACAAGTATTTCTGAAACTGTAGTAGTAATTATTTCACAGCAATATAAAGGGTCAATGCCAGGTTCACCATATAATGTGTTATAAGTCTTCTTCCCCATAGCTCTTTCATTTATTTTAAACAACTGAAACAGGTTTAGTTAAAACGTACCAGAGCAGTTACCTATATGCATGCATTGTACACAAGTAAAGTACACTACAATGTTTTTTCCTAAACACATTCTTTTAAGAACCCTATATTTGCAGTTATCCACAATGACTCATAAGATAATTTGGTAGGAGTTTCAGGTACATCTTTCTTTATATGACAATAGAAAAATTTTCCTTGAATTGTGGACTATAGATTGCCTTACATACACACATATTTGGCCATTACAACCCTGTGTCAGGGTTAAAGCCTAACTTCTCACAGAACTCATGTTGTGTGTGTTAATTTTTATCCATGAATACCGGGACCTACAGTCTAAAGTCGACTCCGAATGACAGATTTGAGAAGCCTTTTCATGGCAATCAATTACGCCCAGAACTTTCGCCAGAAGACTGCTGAGAGGTAGTCGCCGAAAGAAATATTTTTTTCATATTTCTTTTTTTTTTCAAGATGTCAGAGCCGGCGCTATCGTCTCCGTAGGTTAACACATTAACCACTAGACCACGACGACTACAAGATTTCCTTAGAGTGTCGAATACCTCCTACAGCGTCATAGATTTCTAAGAATTTGCTAACTTCCCAATGTTAGATTAGTTTAAGAATAACAGTAAGCGGTGCTGGCGTCCCGCATGGTGTCACAGATCACTTCCTAATAAATTAATCTGCAGATTCTTTGTCTCGTATTCAACAATGTTTAGCTATCTCAGCGTCTTTCCTGGCAGTGAGTCGGAGTAACATTGGATAAGTTCAAGTGTCATACGATGTTGTAAAATTAAAACAAAAAACGATAGAAATTTTGAATTATTATGCCAATTAAGGGTGGCAACCGAACTGTAGTTGAGTTACCACTTTAATAATTTAATAAATTAAACTTGTAAAAAAATTTGTATCCGACAACTAGAAATTTTTATTTGCAACGCCACTGAAATTCGCTTTCTTTTTATGTGCTTATCAATCTTTGATTGCCTTTTTCGCATCTCACCCTTCACGCCTGGCAATGTCTGGTAAATGTCTATTACAAGTGATATGCAGTACGTAGCTTATCTCTTCAAATCATAGCCTATACACAGTGTAATAACTCTTGTGAATGCGATGTCACTGCCGGTTACAGTATGCATTTTCAGCGATGATGAATATTTATACCCTGTTCACACATAAGTCTTCCTTTTTTTTTATTGAGATCAATACTCAGGGGTAAACCGCTACTCATATTATGCATTGTACTGAAATTTTTACATTAAGGGTCATAATTGCTTCATTAACACCATTTAATAACACTACGTCCTACACCGAGCAAAATATTAGGCCGAATATTCGGCACATTTATTGCAGAAATTATTGACAACCCATCAGGAAGAAGAAAGAATAATTTGAAAATCGTCACTAAAAGTTTTAGACGTGTTAAGGCCTTAGTTTGGCAATAAATTAACTAATAAAGTGCACAATTGCTACTTGATAAACCATTAATTGAGTCAAGTAACAAATGCAACCCTGTGTGAAGCGAGAGTTGATAATGGCAAAATGAAATGTCAAGAAAAATTAATAAATAAACACATCCCAGAAGAAAGTTTTTCAAATTTGGAAGCAATAAATAAAATTGTAAGCAATAATGGAAGTATTATACTATTTATTCATTATTTAAGGCTTCCAAAAATGCCACAGGATAAGGTATTATTTTTGATTTTTTATACTATTTGCTTACTGGTTGTAATAGATTTTATATTTCTATTGTATTTTTACGGCTGACTTCATATAAAAATCATACATTATTGATGCGCACGTGTAAGTGATTGTTTACAATTTCTCCCTAACAAAATAGTTTATTGCTAAGCGCTAATTTCTGCTGGGATACGGCATATGAATCATCCACAAAACAAAAAAATTTAAATACAGTAATCCCTCGAACTGCGCGGTAGATACGTTCTGAAAAAACAGCGCGCAATCCGAAATCGCGCACTGTGATCCCTATTTTGTATGAAATTAGGGGGATACGTTCCAAATCCTAAAATTATCATGAAAATTTTAAATTTAAACCAAGTAGATAACTAAAAAAAAGACTTTATTCAATATTAAAATAAAGTTAAACATTGACATAAACAAAAAACAATTAAAATTATAAATTAATTCATAAAAATTAAAAAAAAAAATCTTGAAATCAGTTCATTGTACATAGTATGTACATAATTAAAATGTAAATATGTAATTAAAAAGAATCTTTAAATAAGTTAATTTTCATCTTCTGATGAATTTGTTCTATTTTCCTCCAATGGTTTCGTAAAAAAAACTTATTAATAGTGATTGCTTAATAGTAACAGGGGTGCGTAAGTTAAACTTGGTTTTTTTCTGCTACACAAACAATCACAATATGGGATAGTATATGTGTGTACATATTTTGCACGAAATATGTAATATGTACTCAAAAAAAAAAAAAAAAACCGCGCTGCTGCGAAACTTTTGTCGCGCAATGCGAAATTTTGGTGGTAAAAATAAAATGCGCAAGTCCGAAACTGCGCAGTTCGAGGGATTACTGTAATCTGTTTTTAATTTTGTTATTACCTGTAAAAACAATTAAAATTTTTCTGCTTATTAATAAATTTAAATTATCACTAACAAAATGAAAATATATATATTGAGTAAGCCTACTTATACTATATTATATGTAAGCACCAAGTTCAATAAACAAAAAAAAATCTAAATTGACTCAATTAAAATTTATATTAAAGATATGTTACATCTATGTGCATATGGATTGGTATAAGTTAGGTTTTCGATTAGTGTTGTGTATTTTCTGAGTTTTTATTTCATTTTGAATTTTACGCATTTAATAATTTTTTTTTATTCATTTCAGCTCCACCCACATTTATTGTAAAACCTCAGGATAGAAAAATTGGCTTAAATGGTGTTGCTCAGTTTCCATGTGTAGCTGATGGCAACCCTCCACCCTCGGTTTTCTGGACTAAAGAAGGCTCAAGTACTTTAATGTTTCCCAACAACTCGTATGGACACTTACATGTGACTGTTGAAGGCACATTACAAATCAATGGTGTACAAAAAGATGATGCCGGTTATTATGTATGTTCGGCATTTAGTGTTGTTGATTCGACAACGATACGAGCATTTTTACAGGTAAATTGAAAAATTAATTTAAAAAGGAATCTATCAAATAAAATGAAATGCAAAATGATTTCTCTTTTGTATTAAAAATAAACATCAATTGTTGCCGTAGGTTACTTCAGTTGATGATACCCCACCGCCTATAATACAAATTGGTCCTTCGAATCAGACTTTGCCAAAAGGTAGTGTTGCCATGTTACCATGTCGTGCTTCTGGCAATCCCACACCACGTGTCAAATGGTATAGAGATGGTACAACATTACAAAGTGGAAATCGTTATACTATTGTTCAAGGTGGCTCATTAAGAATCGATGGTAAGGAATGTAAAAAACTGGTCACCCTATTCTTTTTTTTTTTGCTTAATTTTAATTAAATTTTTGTTTATGTGCATAAAAATTAAAATTTAATTAATATTTTAATACATTTGTTGTTACCATTTCATTGTATGCATGACGCAGATTTACAATTAATGGATTCGGGTTTATATACCTGCACGGCTTCTTCGGAAAGTGGTGAAACGTCCTGGTCTGCCACATTGACGGTAAGTGTTTACAAAAAAAAAAAACCAAAAATAAATGTTTGTGTTTCATTTAAATTTAGTTTTTATGGTTTGGTAAGAGGGAAATTTTGTACAAATTTAATTACCCATAAATCCTTTAGGATTTGATTTTTGTGTACGTACGAACAACAACTAATTATGGTGGAAAACAAAAAACAATAAAATTTTTATTTTTTGTTTTGTATTACACAGCGTTGTTGTCGGTTGTTAGCATTTTGTGGTTTTTAACATGAAAACATTAAAATGAATAATAAAATTTGAAAATTTAAGAAACATTCTGTAAAACAAAACGTTGTTACACCAAAATTTAATTGCAAAACAAGGAAAGAACAAACAAAAAAAACACAACTTTTTATGACTGCCGCGAAGTGACTTTGCTGTATAGAGAAGAGCATGGGCGGTACTCTATTTATAAGTGAAATTATATTTCACGCAGCCTTAAGCTTTTGCTTAATAACCCAGCAATCTGTACAAAAATTTCAAGATTTTTAATTTAGTTTTTTAGTGGCTCTCCAGAGATAAAAATTATTAAAACTTATTTGTTTGCTTTTTTTTTAATTTGCCATTAAAGAATTTATTTTGATTCACATAAGAAACAAACAAACCCACAATTAAAGAATAATTTTATTTCAATTTATAATTTAAAAATATTTTAAAAATATTTTAAAAATTTTTACTCTAAATGTTAAGTGTATTTAAACCAGCGTCCGGCAAAAGCCAGCTCCTAGCTAAATTTCTCTTTTGCTCTCACATGTACGTACTCACACGTATAGACAGAAAATAAATAGTTTATTTATTTTATGTATATTACAGTGAGAGAAAATGTTTAATAGAAAGAATGAATATCAATTTCTATTTTCAGATACTTTTTTTTTGGTAAAGCTGAATGCTTGGTGTGTCAACGCTCGTTGTTACTACCGAAAAAATTTAATATGGAAAGGCATTTTCAATTATGTCAAAAGAAATATAAAAATATATACATACATACATACATATCTGGCCTTTACAACCCTGTGTCAGGATTACGGCCTAGCTTCTCGCAGCACTCATGTTGTGTGTGTAAATTTCTATCCATGAGTACCGGGACCTACAGTTTAATGTCGACTCCGAACGACAGACTTGAGAAGCTTTTTCATGGCAATTAATTACTCTCAGAGCTTTTGCCAGAAGACTGCTGAGAGGTAGTCGCCGAAAGAAATATTTTTTTCATATTTCTTTTTTTTTTTTCAAGATGTCGGTGCTGAGATTTGAACCCGGCACTATCGTCTTAGTAAGCCAACACACTAACCACTAGACCACGGCGACTACCTACTATATAAAAATATATATATTATGAAATTAACATTGCTGGTGTCATTCAAAGTTCTATTTAATATTTATGTTTAATTTATGTTGGGTTTTTATTTTAATTTCTCGTTTTTAGTAGTTTTCCGTTATTTTCTTTGTTATATCTTTCTTTTACTAGTGAATTTTGCTATTTTTGTTATCTTGTTTTATCGTCGATATTTGTTACTGTTTTTGTTGTTGATTATTGATATTATTTGTTGATAATTGTTTTTTTTTTATGTTGGACACGCGACTGCGAAATAACCACAGCACTTTTTGAATGTTTTTGAGGCATTCGGTAAAAGTCTGCACGAGAAGCTAGGGTGTAATCCTGACACAGGGTTGTAAAGGCCAGTTATGTTATGTTATGTTTTTTTTATATTTTTCGTCATATTTTTTTTCGTTGTTGCATTTTGTTATTAGCCTTTTCTATATTTTAAGAAATAATTTTAAAATATGCATACATATACATATGTATGTACACTTAAGATATAAAACATTCTTTCCAGTGTACGTAGTGATTTAAGTAAAAAAGTGTAACTTTTTCTTGCAGTGTCGTATAAAAAATAAAACTCTCAAATTACTCATACAACTGCAAATGCGTTAGTATAAGTGTGCTGGTCGCTGGTTTAAACACTATTGATTAAATTTCGTACCTCTATGCACTGATGAGAAGGCGAATGCTTACTTTTGATATCGTTAAACATGCTATTAATGCGTATACCCATGTTTTAATATTTTCTTCTTTTTTACTTGTTTCACTTTTTTTTTAATTTTTTTTTAACTAAAAACAAAAATGTCTTTCGAGAGCTGTTAAATAATTTTGATTAAATTTTTTTCAATTTTTTTTTTTTAATAATTATTTATTGTGTTTCAATAACTCAAGAGAGTCATTTAAATGGAGTCACAGAAGTGTGTAGAGCTGCATAATAATGAAATTAATTTTCTGTTAAAAAATATTCGTGTGACCCAATATACTGGTTCACATCTCTATATGCAGTTAGGAATATAATCAAGACATTGATTGAAGGCATTGACTCAAGAGCAGCCCAAACAGTTAATTTACATAAAAATTTTGAACACCATTTTTTATTTGTTTTTTTTTTCAGTTGTTTTAAAAATGAAAATGTAGCGCACGTATATTGAAAAAAAAAAACTTTCTTTCATTATATGCTTGTAGTGTTTAAATTTTAATTAACCAAACTGTGTGTGAGATGTAAATGGAGCTTTTTTTTATTTATCTAAAGGTCTAAAGATGGCTTATATAATGATGTATAAAATCTGGCAAATGTCCTGTGTGGATATACTGAGTGGTATGCATTAAAGTTATCTAATTTTTAAAGACTAGCGTATAAATCAGATTGTGTTGGAAATATGTGCAGAACACGTTATCAATATAAAAAAATTTACCATCAAATTTTTTTTTCCAATAATATTAAAATCCTTTAGCTTACATATTATAGGCTATTCCACGATATTGAAATAAAATCTCCGCCGACATAAGCAAAGCGAAAGAAATAAAATTGCTTATAATCACAGAATAACATCATTAATAACAGCTTAATATATGACATTTGGAGGTGCATGGTATAGTGGTTAGAGCGCTTGCACAAAAACTCAAACGGCCCAGGTTCAAATCCCAGCAAAGGTGAAGAATGAAAAAGTTAGTTTGCGGTTTTTTCAAAATTATAATTTAAAAATAAGAGGTTCCCCCCTCCAAGAAGAACACCTACAAAGAAACCGCTCCCCGACATTTGACTCTATTCCACCTTAACCAATGTCAACAAAATACAAATGATCAGGAAAAAAGCGCCACCTATTGGAAAGTAGCAGATAACAGCTAAACCCACTAAACCTACTTAGCGAAGAAACTCACCACACAACGATGAGGCAATTGCTGTTGATCATTCTAGGGTGAAGTTATAACACTGGCCTTTGAATGATCAATTCACAGCAATTTGTTTGATTCCTAAGGCGCTTAGTAATATAAGAAAACAAAATATACGTTTTGTTGTCATAATGTACTGTCCTTTCCATAAAAAATTCTAATAGAATGCACACTATCAGTAGGGGTATACTCCTGAGTATTGGTCTCAATAAAAAAAAATTGAACAATTGTTTTCGGTCGCTTTCTGAACAAAAAAAAAAAATCATTTCGATTTGTTTTTTTTTTGATTCCAGAAATTTAGATCTGGAGTAAAAACATTAGTAAAAACATTCACTGCTAAGAATCATTGGCCATCAAGTAATAAATTTAAAAAAAAAATCGACCTTATATAAATGTTCTATAAAGTAGGTATAAATACATATGTATGTGTGTTATGATATAAGGGCGTATGCAACAAAGAGTGTTTACCTCCAATGAAACTTCAATAAATAATAATTTATACGGTACTCGTATTATGGTGTAGGTTATCATATAATCAGTCTGGTATAATCGAGATATATGCTCCTTGTTTTTTATTTGGCCTCCCATTAAAATTTCATTAAAACAATTTGGATTCCATCTCGTTATTCATGGAATTGTGTCTAAAAACTTAAAGAGAAAAAAAAAATACAATTCATTTGATTTTATTTAAATGTTAATTACAATTCAAATGGCATGCCAGCCTGCTGTTACATGCTGTTGCTGTTGCTGTTGTTTTTTGTTCAGGTTTCATATTCTTTCTTTTGAGCTACTGTAATCAACAAATTTTTATATCAAAATGTCATTACAATTCATTATTATCATTTGATATTTTGTGGTATGATATCACAAACGATCATTGAAGAAACAAATATTGACAAAAACAGAAAAAAAGGAAAACGATACGGTAGAAAAAAATGTTGTTTAAATTATTCCTGCAATACAAAACAGTTGCTGTCAATATTTGTAAACGGTTTATGTGCACATGCAACCAACAATAAACTCCTATACAAAATATATGCAAATGAAGACTGGCTCTGCCAAGTGGTATGCAGTTTTAGCAACACAAGCGAAACAAAAAAAAAAAAAAAAAAGTTGACCAGAGTCATTAATTTCTGTTCAAACTTGCACTACTTCTTGTTCAATCAAAAAAAAAAAAAAAACAAATTTTTTTATAAACAAACTTTTCTGGCATAAAAAAGAGAAAAATGCACTCTTAAAATTATTGGCTCTTTTTTCATATTAAAGCTTTCAAATAGGGTTGTAGCAATCATGACCACAACATAACAGATTGACTTTTTCTATATTTACATATAAAGTCTGTAAAAAACGCTAAATGATATAAAAAATATGGTTGTAAATAACCCAATCAACAATTTATTCAACAAAACTAAAGGTTTAAGTGTGAAGAACTTGTACATATCGCTTTTGTAGCACAAAAACCTTTTGGCAATGCGCCTCTCTTTCGTTCTCCTTGTCTCATAAAGTTTCACCAATGGCTACGAGACACTCTGTAGTGGTTTTAACGACTTTTTTCGACACTTCAACGGGAATCTGTTTAAATTAAAAAAAAAATTAATTTTGTTTGGTCATGAAAAACCTAAATTCATTTAAAATGAACTCAAATTGTGTTTTTAAATAATATTTCAATCAAAAGAGAAAAAAATGACATTTGGGCAGTATTTTTATAACTGCCGAACTGTATGCTAGTTACGCTAGTCTCATCAGAGTTCTTTATGACTTAAAAAAAAATTTGTTACATATTTTGTAATGAGTTATTGGAAATTTTGTCAAACACATTGTGTTTTTTCTATTTATCGTTGCTGTGCCAGATAAACAGAATTCTAAAATATATATATTTTTTATATGTGGGAAATATGACCACTGCGAGGTGATCGAATTTACAGATCATTAAAAACAAATGTCTGCTTAGAATAAAATATTTTAGCGTATAATAGCTTAAGATTTTCAGTATAATATTTGCTTACCATGACAGGTATTAAGTAATGAGAGAAAAGTCAGTAGAACCACTTTAAATTTGAAGGAATAATTCTCTTATTTCAGTTTATCCAATTCAGTTTGAAGAATTCGTTAAAGTAGTTACACATCTTATTGATAATTAATGCAAATAGTAGCTCAAGAGACAAAGTAGTTATAAAATAATGCATGAAAGCAGTTGTTTTTATCAACTATAAAGCAAACGATCTCAATATATAATCTCTACCAGACTCTCTTGTTTCATGGAATTATTCCTTAAAACCACTGCAACAACCAGTTCTCTTAAAGCTCTGGTAGAGAGTCTAATCTATCAACAAACATTTTTAGAACTACATATCCTAGAAAAGTCCAGACGAGATCTATGCCAGATCCTCTTCAGCGACTTTATATTAGAATGATCCGCCAAAATAATGACTATCAGTCTCAAATCGGGTTTATGAAGCTCGAGAAGATAAGTTAGATAATAAATAAACAATTTGAATTAATGTTTTCAAGATTTGCGGCTACAAAAAAAATTTGCAATATTTTTTTTTATTAACAAAAATAGTTTTAAACTCTCACTCAAAAACACAATTTTTCTAATATTAAATAAATTCTTAGATTAATTAACTTAATCCTGAACTTGAATTTTACTTCAAATGTCAAAAAGTGTATCTAAATGTCACAAATTAATGGGGAGCATTTTAATCATTGCAGTGACACCTTGATACTGAAATCATACATGTTTCATCTGAATTCATGATTTAATTACATTTTTGTCATATAATTTTTTCTGTGCGAATGGCCTATCAAGAAGCGTTGAGTTTTAATACTCACTTTTGTCAATTTTCTTGTCTACTGGGTTATGTGCTTTAATTTACTTTTCAACGTCATTGTTAAGCCAATAGTATATTGTTGCACTTGTCTGCCTTAAAACCATTGAGTGTTGCAGCTTTAAATTTTTTATGTAACAACGTTTTTTTTTTCTTTCGCAAAATATTGCTAAAGTTGAAACATCAATCATAAAATTTTTCAGTTTTATAATGATTGGCATTCATTTTGCGTCTTCACTCAAAAATTAATTGAACCACCTTTGGGATTTCAACGAAAATTTCAGGTTAGCTTTTAAGTGTTTAAAACTTATATGAAATAAACAACAGAAAACTATATTTACCTTATTGTCCTAAATAGTAATATATCAACCATTTAGAAGATGCTTCCTATAAAATCTTCTCACTGAGTCTTTATAGAATACTTATGATGATCAAAAGCTGATTAATTTTACCTTAAAGTTGCCGAAAAAAGTTGCTAATGCCGAAAAAGAGGCGCACATAAGTTTAATTAATATAAATTACCAGATGTTTAAAAAAATTTTGAGCGCTCAATCCATTCTTTATTTATATTTTGTTTGTTTAGAAGATTACAAACGGCTTGATTTAAAAAATAGTATATATGAATGTACATATGTATGTGTTTTAATAGTGTTCAATCCTTCTTGATCACATTTTAATCCGTTTAAGGTTGAATAAATACGGGTTTAAACAAAATTTTAAAACAATTGAATGCTTAGAAGACATATGCTTGTGTTCAAGGAGTCGGATGATCAAGAGTACTAATCCCGCGAAGGAGAAAAAAGGAAAGGCCATCCCACCTAGAGGTGTACCTCTAAAGACAGCGCCGTCGTTGATAAAACCTCCCCGTTTCGCTGTGATAGTTTTTCCGCTAGTATTTGCCTCACAGGAGACATAATGTACTCTTCCACACCGAGCTTCCGTAATGCTCTTTTGTGAATGAAAATATATTAAGTCTTCCTTATTACCCTAAGCAAGGCAATTCCTGGAAATGACTTTCAGCCAACTGCTTGAAAGAAAAATACTCTTTTGTAGCTGTGCGTGTATAATACCATCACTGTCCGCCTATTTATATGGTTAAAACCCTTTTTCAGCCTAAGTTGGGTTTCTCTAGTTGAATTTGAGCCTTATTACCGTACTCTACAGAGTATTGGTTCGGTTAAGTATTGCAAGTCATAAAGTGAATATACAGCAGCATCACAATCCTCTCTCAATATGCATCCCGGATAGGTCCCATCCTTAGATAAGACGTGCCTTAAATCCTCTGTGCCTTCACAAAAGCCTTCCTAATCTCACTCTTATAACGACTCAGGCTGTCCCTGTATATGATCCAGTCCTAATCCTTAGTGGCCCTTCTAATGCTTAAGTGGCGCAGTGCAACTAGTTCACCATTCTACCAAGTAAGATTCGTTCCAGGCATATTGTCATAAATAGCCGTACTACGACAAGAGTCTTCAAGTTTAATTTTGCACACATCATTAAACTTGTCCACTACAACATCGAGCTCCTGTTCCGCCGAATTAACACACAGACTTTCTTTAATAGTTCCAATTCGTTTCTCTATAATTTTCTTCAAATTTTAATTTGGGACTATAAATGTTAAAAAAAATGCTTCATAATGCCTTTGGTAAACTTCTGGATCTTGTTTTTGTTAACCAGCCATTGGATATTTCTATACAAAAATCGTTACCAATTACTCTTCCTGAAGATATTCATCATCCAACATTGGATATTGAAATTTTCCAACCTTTAAATAAAACTACGATAATTGATTGCAATAATAAAAAAAGAAAAGTATATTGTTTTTCTAGAGCAAATTATACTAAACTCAATTCCATGCTTACAAATATTAACTGGGATTCTATAATTTCTGGAGACAATCTTGATATTGCTTTATCAAAGTTTTACATTGTTTTGTATAACTGCATTTCGGAATGTGTTCCATTAACGACTGTACGTAAGAATAATAGTCCACCGTGGAATAATAATCTATTAATAAATGCTAAAAATAGGAAAAATAAGTACTGCAAAATATTTAAAAAATCCGGTCTATCAGATGATTTCCGAAAATACTCAATTGCACGTTCAGTATATAACAAGATGAATAAATTTTATTATAATAACTATATCACACACATGAAGTCTAAATTGAAAACAAATCCTAAATCATTCTACAGTTTTATAAATTCTAAACGTCGAGTATCTGATTACCCTAAGTACTTGAAATTTAACTCCCGCTTTGCTGATAATGATGATCAAATTTGCAATATGTTCGCTGATTTTTTTTCCACTACTTATTCTAATAATATGTACAACAATAATTTGCCTTATCCCTTTGAGATATCTCATTCTCCTGGAGTGCACTTTTCAACAATCAATATTAGTACAGTTTCTTCCCATCTAAAATCGTTAAAATCTTCTTGCAGTTATGGTCCAGATGGAATACCTACTTGCGTTTTAAAAAACTGTGCTTTATCTCTATCGTATCCTCTTACTACATTGTTCAATATGTCTATAAACTTATGCTACTTACCTCTGGTGTGGAAAAAATCATTTATAATTCCATTGTTCAAAAATGGTAGTAGGATGGATATAAAAAATTATAGAGGAATTGCTAAGCTAAATGCTATACCTAAGCTTTTGGAAAAAATCTTGACCGATAATCTATCTCATCAAATAACCTCATTAATCTCTAGTTGTCAGCATGGCTTTTGTAAATCAAGATCCACAATTACGAATATTTTGGAACTTACTACCATTGTAAATGATGGCTTTTTATATGGAAATCAAACTGATGTTGTTTATACGGACTTTAGCAAAGCCTTCGATAAAGTAAATCATGATATATTAATCTTTAAATTATCGCATATGGGATTCAGTACTACTACTTTGAAATGGCTACATTCTTATTTAACCAATAGAACTCAGCAAGTAAAATTTAGAGATACTTTATCGAGAAATATTATTGTTCCTTCTGGTGTCCCCCAAGGAAGTCATCTGGGTCCCATGTTATTTACTTTATTTATTAATGACTTGCCTACTGTCATTCTAAATTCCAATATACTAATGTTTGCTGATGATGTAAAGATTTTTAAAACTTTGAAAAACCCCACAGATCATAGTTTGCTGCAATTGGATATTGACAAATTTTATAATTGGTGTCAAATAAATTTAATGGAACTTAATATTAAGAAATGTAAACAAATGTCTTTTTACAGAATACATAATTCAGATACTCGTTATAACATTAATGATGTAATGCTTATTAAAGTCGATAATATTAATGATCTTGGTTTATTGTTGGATCAACGACTTAATTTCCGTGATCATATAACATCAATGGTTAACAAAGCTAATGGTGTCCTTGGCTTTATGAAACGTTGATCCAAGGAATTTTCAGATCCCTATATCACTAAATTACTATACACTTCGTTAGTTCGTCCCATTCTTGAGTATGGATCAACCATTTGGGATCCGCACTATAATATCCACATAGAAAAAATTGAATCTGTACAAAAGCAGTTTTTATTGTTTTGTCTACGAGGTCTTGGATGGAATTCATATGTATTGCCACCTTATACTAGTAGGCTTGCTCTCATTAAATTACCAACGTTAAAAAGTCGTCGAGTTATGTTAAGTGTTACTTTTCTTCTTGGTTTAATTCGTGGTGATGTTGACTCTGTGTTCCTGACTAGTAAAATAAATTTTTGTATTCCAACCCGTCAAACTAGGAATTTTCAATTAATTAATGTAAGATTCAATAGATCAACCTATGCTGATAATGATCCCTTTCGTCGTATTTGTGTACATTTTAATAATTGTTATCATCTTATAAACTTTGCTGAAAGTAATTATGTAGTAAAAAGTAAAATTATTTTATATTTAAATACCTAATTTGCCTAATTATTAATGTATGTATATATAATTTTACCTTAGTCTGTAAGGATGTATTGTCCATAGACCTAAATTTAAATAAATAAATAAAAATGAGTAAAACCGGAGGACGAACATATGCGGTCTCTCACACACATACTCGTATAACACAAATATCTACAATATTTTATAACAAAAAGAAAACAATATACAAATTTACTAAAAATATTATTCAACTAAAGAATTTTTGCTAGACATATCGTCGTGTGGGAGTTAATGTGCTCTATCCGCCATTTTATATTTCTCGAGTTATTGATGACACTTTAGGTTTTTGACACCAAAATTTTTAAAATTTGCAATCCGGTTTTGGCTATTCATCTCCGAAACTGGAAAAGATATCCGAAAACGGATGGCAGATTTGAAAAGTTTGGGGTCGAAATCCTAAAGTGACATAATTAGCTTCAGATATATAACAAATATGAAATGTCAGATAGACCACATAAGCTACCGCACGACAATAATTTATACCATGTGACTTAGAAAAAATATAATTTATGAAATTTGTAATTTTTCTCAATTAAGTTGAAACAGTAACATACAGTTGTACTAACATTTTGTGCACAGTTATTATACACAAGCTGATCTCAACTACAGTTAAATTTTTAGTATTTTCTCTTTGCGCTGATATTTTTGTTGTTGTTGTTGATAAAAAAAACAACAGGAATTATTGCAGGTTTTTATCTGCCCCGTAAAATTTGCTTAATAAATGTTATTTTAGCAGATTTGCATTCAAAACTGACGATATGGTCAATGGCATACCATCGATTTTGAGCAGCATTTTTTTCATGGGCTTCTTCTTTTGTGTTTCATTTACATATAAATAACCGTAAACTTAATTTAAATTACCTGACATGACAGCCAATGTCAATCACAATTAAATGTAAATGACTGAAGAAAGAAAACAAAAAGAATTTTGGTTGTTTTTGTTTTTCCTTCTTTTTTTTTTCCTTTAAACATTTTGGAAAGTTTTTTATTGTTGTTATTTTGGCATCATTATCAAAAGTAATGATAACAAACATGCAACATTTGTGTTATTTTTTTTTTCCTTGCCATTTCTAAGAATTGATGTGAAAAAATGTGTCATAATAGTTAAGGAAGAAAAAAAGAAAAAAATCTTTTATTTATCTCATTTTTCTTTTTTCTCTGTATCATTTCATGCAAAAAATTAACAAAATATAATGGAAAAAAAATGGAAATATTGAAAATATTCGTTTGAATGGATAACAAACAATAACACCAGGTGGAAAAGAGTAGTTCATCAATATTGCATCGTTCAGCTGATCCCAGTACATATCCAGCACCACCCGGCACCCCAAAAGCGGTGAATGTAACACAAAATTCAATAGCATTGAGATGGTCGAGAAGTCAAGAGAAGCCACAGGCAACAAGTCCAATAATTGGGTAAGTTTTTCTTTATTTTGCTTCTTCGTTTTCTTATTTTTCATACAAAATAACATGCATGTGAATATATGTATGTATGTGAGCGGAGGAAAGTGTGTTTGTGTGCTCGATAAATGCTACAACAAACATAAGTCACTGTTGCAAGTACTTGTACTTGTACTTGTACTTGTACTTGATGCCTTCATTGTTGTTGACTCTTTTTTTATTTTTATTTTTTTTTTCTATTTTTTGTTTTTTATTAAATGAATCAATTTTTTCTCTGCCTTCACTCAGTTTTTCTTAGTAGTCTTGGAGAAAAACAAAAATTAGAAAATTTTCTGTAAACTCAACATATGCTTCAATGATTTGATTGAAAATAGTTTTCAAGTAAAATATTTATTTTCGTTTTTCTTTCTCTGAAAGCAAATGAAAACAAGCAAATAAAGTGTTTAAATTAAATAAAATTTATTTAAGAAAAATATTTCCAATTTAATTATATTTTCTAGCATAAAATTATTATTAAAAAGAAAAAATATTTAATTGCAGCAGCAATCCATCAGTTTGCTTATTAATTTTTTAATTGCTACATTTATACTAAAAAGGAGAACAAATCGGAAACATGCTTTATGTATAAATTAGGTAGCAAATATGTTATAAATGAATATATCGTTGGTCCCAGGTAGAAAGGCCCTAACTCAAATAATTTAAAATTTACAGGAGAAGGTAAAAGCACAACAGATACTGTAATTATTGAAATACAACTTTTAATGAAATTCCATCAAAAATTTGGTGTTCAATTTGGTGTTTGCAAATCTCACATTTGACGACTTAGGCCTTTTTGCAAAACCAAAATTTTTTAAATGAGTTAGGGCTTTTTGTACAATTGCTTGTAATACCGCTATTTTTAATAATATTGCAAACATTCTTCGTGAGGAGGTGCATAAAAAAGTAAGTTTTGAAAAAAGATGCGAGTTAGGGCCTTTCTACCTGAGATCAACGATATATTTTAATACTTCTTTAAAAATATTATAAAACGTTTATATCAAAAGTTCAAATAAGTTACGATAAAAAAATAAAAAATATGGATGCTTGATTGAAAAATCATGTCCTTTCGCTGGTACTCAATCATCTCAACAGAAGATTTTTTTCTTATTAAAAAAAATCTTTTATGTTTTAAAATTTGTCTACTAAATGAGAAACATTTACGATGAAAACTGCAAAGCACAAATGTAGAAGTCTGAATGAAGAATGAATTGAGCACCAGCTAAAAAAACATCGTGACATGATTTTCCATCAAGCACCCAAGTTGACTTTCCAATTTTTGGAACTTTTACTATTTTCTTAATTGCCCATTTGTCTAATTCCGCTCCCTTTTAGACTGCTGATGATTTGAATTACCTATGACGTTATTTGTGCCAAATTTAGGGATTCTCACTGTTAGCATTTTGAAGGTATGGGCATATAAATATCTACTTTGTAGGGGTGTGGCCTAGTGGTTAGAGTGTTATCTTACTAAGACATGAGCCCTGGGTTCGACACCCAGCTCCGACATCTTAACAAAAAAAAAAAAGAAATATGAAAAAAGAAATATGAGAAGCTAGGCCGTAATCCTGACACAGAGTTGTAAAGGCCAGTTATGTATGTATATAGAGGTGTGGCACCGCCCAGTTTTAATTTTTTTAAATTAATATAACCTGTAGTTCCTTTCAGACATACATTCATACATACAGAGAGATACAATTTTCGAGAAAATCGGTTCAGACATTTAGGTTCGTTAAACCGAAACTTCAAACAAATCCGCATAATGTCTAAAGTTTCACAGCTGAGTATCTGTTCAGTTAGGGGTAGCAAGCCATCATAAATTGGTCAACACCCCAAAATGTCTCAAAATTGAGGAAATTTACTTAAAAAAAAAACAACTCGGCTCTCGAAATTAATAGAGCACTTCATTTATTTCTATTTTACGGTCAACATAATTGACCTATCGAGAAAGATAATCATGTAGGTATTGTTAGTTTTCTTACTAAATTCATTTTATCGATTCAGTTTTGAGTATCCACAAAATACAGATTTATTTAAAATAAATCATTTTCGGCTCTGGCCGAATTGCTAATTTCGGATTGAATGGCACTGTGCATAAATGCAATTGTTGTATATGGAGCGAAAAATTTCGAGCTGTTAATCAGTCCGCATTACGTCCATTTAAAATGACTGTTGGTGCGGTTTAAACGATGGCGGTATCATTAGTCCATTATGATGAAGTGGGGGTGCACTATCGAACCACGCTGACTGAGTTTTTGTTACAAATTATTAATCAGCTACACATCCGCGACATATGAAACCAACTAAAATGCGGATTTTTCAATAAAGCGGTCTTAACAATTAATATATTGCAGAATCTGTTTGCCGAGAACTTTCTTGTTAGACATGATTGTTCTTTAATGTAATACTTCGGATTACTTTTTATTGAGCTGTTGTTAAAGGCGACAAAGCAGCATCTCTTGAACATTTGGAAGCCCATATTCTAACCGCCATTGTCACCCTGATCTATTGAAAAAGTACTAAAAAATTGTACTGGAACGATGGATGGAATGGACGATGTAACATGTGCCGTAAATTATATGTAAAAAAATAATTGTTATGAACTTTTGTAGCAAATTACAATGAAACGATTAAGTTTAGAAAATTCTCTGGTATTGTATCTTCATCATAAAAGTTTATCCTTTACTTATTTGCTGAAAAACAAAAACTTTCGCTAAATTTTGACGGGTATGACTTAGTATTAAATTCGTGTTAAATTGATTAAGTGTTGCTTAATTGATAAAAAAATTTTATTTATTTGTCATGATTATAATTATCTTGTGGCCATGAATTGATCAATTTCTATTCGATATTTTTGTTCTTGAAAATGGCTACTATGTGTGAACTTGTCAAAAACAACGCTGTTTTAGTAAAAGTTATACTCGACTCTCAGTAATACCAGGAGAGGTTTATTAGAAGCATCTGAAATTTGATCATCTGGCAAGGTATTGCCAGGCGACCTGAAGCGAACGCAATAGATTGTTTTTTAAAAGAGTCCATTTTTCTATGCTCAAATCACTTATCACCAAATTTAATTAAAATTGGTTCGAACAAATTTTACAAAAAATTACTTTCTAATGTACGATGATAATATGTGGTTTCGTTATGGACAAGTATTTTAAATAAGACATTAAGAGCGACTAAAATATTTCCATATGAGTGTGAGTCTTTAAATTTTTTGTTTTGTTTTTTGTTTCTTGGTCCTGCTATTGATATTAAGCAATGCAAGCTTTGGAACAGCTGCAGGTTTCAGACTTTCATTATATATTAAAGCCATTAAATTTTTCCCCAATTACAAATGCAGCACTTTTTTTTTGCAAAATGCCGTATGATTGTTGTTTCCTTTTTCTACGTTTAATCCAAGAGATTTGTAGAAAGGCACAATATAAAGGAAGAATTGAAAATTTTTTGGTGGTTTTTAAAATTGTCTTTTTTTTTAAAACACGTGATAGTAAATGTTGAAATCCAGCATTAATAAAAAAAATTTAATTTTATAGAAGAAGCAACAAAAAAAAGGTATATTGAAGCCGGCTCTGTTGAAAAAAGGCGTGGCGTTTTAAAGCCTTAATAACTGTTTCAATTGAATTTAAATTTTTAAAAAAAGAAAGCAAAGCTTTTACCATTTTAATGGGTTTAAATGCCATATTCTATACAAATTCCTTAAAAAAAGTTCTTCTTTTATTCTTTTTTCTTTGCTTTGTATTGGAAAAAACGCTTTAATATATCTGCTGCTGCAATAGACGCTTAAAACCATTTAAAACTTTGCCAAAAAAAAAGCAAAAACATTACAGAAATACATACAAACCAAACAAAACAAAAAAAAAAAAAATGGAGAAATATTGGCCATTGTTTCTATGCCACATAGATTTTCTATCTGTATTGCTGCCACTATTTTATTGTAAGCGTGTCTGGTTGTGTTTGCATTGTATTGACTGACTGACTATTTAACCATTAACAATGGCTGGCTGGCCTGATTCGATATTTTCTGTTTCGATTTGGTTTGGTTTGGTTTGGCTTACTGCTGCTCTACTATGATACGAGCACTCTGATGATGATATGATTTTTCTTCTTCTTTTCATTTTAGTTTCGGCGTGGCTTTTAACAAAAAAATTTGGCGATTTTTTTCTTCCTATTTTTACAGGCTGCTTAGCATATATAGCATGTATGTATGTACGTATGTATGTATGCTTTGAAGTTTTGTTTAAGCCAAAGCATTTAAACTTTCCAACAAAATCATAGACGACTATAAAATGCATACAATGCACACTCAGTTAGTGTTATTGAACAGAAACGCATTGTACAGTTTAAAAGTAAAAAAGAACGTAATAAGTGTGTTTTAAAACTAAAGGCTACTGTTTCTATTTATTTTTTTTTTTTATTTTTCGTATTGTTTTTGCTTTTTTTTTGAAGTTTTCTGATTCAAATTTTTCCATTTTTCAGATTAGATAAAAGACGGAAATGAATCATTAAAAGAAAATTTTATATTAAATTGGTCAAACTTCGGCGTGCTTTGACATCGCTATTTGAGTGAAATAAAAAGTTTAATATAAAAAATTTCTTATTCAATAAAATAAAACCATACCCACTTGTTCATTCTTTTTTTACTTCGATGCAATATTTCCAGTAATATTTAATAGAATCATTATTTTGCTTGTAGTAAGAACTGTTTTCGTCTTAAAAATAGCTGTAAAATGTAGACTCCTCTTCTTTATTTTTGTCAAATCGTTTACCAGCGAGCCATTTTTTTGAATTTGGAAATAGAAAATAATGCGAGGGAGTTAAATCTGGTAAATAATTTGCTTCATAAAGCAATCAAAGCTTATTCATTTATTTTGAACATTGCAATGGCAGATGATTTAACAGGTTCATTGTGTTAATGAACTCACAATCTTTTTTGTATCTACTCGTAAATTTTTTTGTGTGGCAAATTTGGCCAATTTTTTGTGAAGGAACAGAGGCTACATAAAGCCGAGCATCCAACAGCAAATCACTTGCGGAATAACTTCTGCAAGTATTTGCTGAAACTTGCGGAAGTCTGCTTCCAGAAGTAGTTTGTAGAAGTTATCACGACGAACTTGCTGCAAGAAATTGCAGACGTGTTTCCACACAATGTGGGTACTGTTTGCAATTGTTTTCTTATTTTACGAATGACAGAATAAAAATGCCTTGTGGCAAAATAAGATTGGCAGCTGCCATCGCAGCATATTTAATTAAAAAAAACAGAAAGAAGATTTAAGTTTTAAAAATACATTATTTGAAAAATTGCGGACCGAAGACTCCATGCAGCTGAAAAATTTCTCAGCTCTCAGCTCTGACATCTTGAAAAAAAGAAATATGAAAAAATTATTTCTTTCGGCGACTACTTCTCAGCAGTCTTCTGTCAAACGCTCTGGGAGTATTAGATTGCCATGAAAGAGCTTCTCAAATCTGTCGTTCGGAGTCGCCCTTAAACTGTAGGTCCCGGTATTCATGGATAAAAATTAACACACACAACATGAGCGCTGCGAGAAACTAGGCCGTAACCCTGACACAGGGTTGTATTGGCCAATTAAGGTGTGCGTCACTATAAACTGTAATACATCAAAAGTCAAATAAAAACTGACTGGAGTAAGCTAGAGTTAAAAATAAAACAGTTTTATTTTGTATTTTTATTACAGATTTATATTCTGTATTATTTTATTTAAAAATTAATTTAATTTTATAAAATTTTTTATTTTATTCATTATGCCATCCATAAGCAATGTTATAGTGTTTTCGGTGATTTTTTTGGTACCAGCTGTCCATTTATATCGAAAACTAGTAATGGTTTTGGGAACAGATGTACTCTTCTTTAGTTCTCTTTTGACCAGAGCCCAATATCTTTCAATAGGCCGCAGCTCTGGGCAGTTTGGTGGGTTAGCCTCTTTTGGAACAAAAATAACATTATTTTTATTATACCAGTCTATTGCGCTTTTACTGTAGTGACATGTTGCCAAATCTGGCCAGAAGAATGTTGATATGTTGTGCTGTCTTAGAAATGGGAGCAACCTCTTTTGAAGACACTCTTTGATATAAATATCTGAGTTTATTGATCCCAATGTAACAAACGATGCACTTCTGTTGCCGCAGCTACAAATAGCCTGCCAAACTAGGAACTTTTTGGGAAATTTTGATAGTTTTTTAGTTCGGGACTCTTCAGGAATATTGCCCCTACTATCCGCTACATAAAACTCTTGGCCACGAAGCTGCGCAAAGTCTGCAAAAACGTAAGTTTCATCATCCATTACACAACATTCGAACTTTTGAAAAAATTCTTTTTTGAGGAGTTTTGCTCTTTTTTTTGCTTCAATATTCTTCTTAGCATTTCTATCCGGAACTTTTTGGACTTTAGATGTTTTAAGGCCAGCTTTAGCTTTAACTCGGCGCACAAAACTTTCCGAACATTGCACGCGCCGGGCCACTTCGCGACCAGAAATGTTTGGAAGAGCCAGCAAAAGCTTCTCAACCTTTTTGGCTTTCGCGTCGTTCGTTACCAGTTTTGCTTTACCTGTTCCAGGCTTTCTTTCAATTTTTAGGTCTTTGTTGAACTTTTTGACCACTCTGGAAACACATTGCCTGGTCACGTGGACTTCCCTAGCAACTTTTGTATAAATCCAATATGGTTTTTTTTGAATTATTTGAATAATTTTTGTATGCACTTGTCTTTGATTATCCATTATGAACTAACTAACAAGTCAAATTTGACAAACTGATACATTTTAAAATCTGACACATTTTTCAAAGATATTGTGATTAAGAAAAATAATTTTGATTAAAGGCGAAAAAGTTATTAGGAAAAATGGGTGTTACACTTTATAGTGACGCACACCTTATGTATGTATGTAATGCTCAGGAGTGTAAACCCTTACTCATGTGTCCATTGTATTGGATTTGTGTAAAGCTTTGGCGTTTAGGTAGGTGTGACACAAAAAAAAAACCATCGCCCATGTTCTGAAAAACGCTGCGTTTTCAAAACGCATTTCATTTTGAAAACGCAAAACGCATTTGAGCATGTTCTGGCAAACGCGCGATTTGCTTTTTTTCGATTTTAACACCAATGGAAATATTAACTAAATAAACGCAAATGGCGATGTTTGGCTATGAATATCCATCTTTAAAATTGTTTTTGAACTCCTTTTAAGAGTTTTCTTTGTGAATTAGTACAAAATTGTTCATTCAGTTGATCATAAATAAGTAAGCAATTGAAACAGACAAGTGGTATTAAAAAAGCAAATTTTTAAATTATAAATGTTTAATAAAAATTTTAAAAGAAAACGTACAAGATTCCTTTAAATTAAAAGAAATCATATTAAATTTATATATTGTATAATTTTTTTAATTTTTAAAGGTTTACATTTAATACAATTGACCAAAACGCTTCAGGGTTCATTAGCGATTTGAAATCGCCAAAGATTTAGCGTTTTCGTTTTGCAGAACACCTATTTGGCGATTTTAAATCGAAAACGCCAAATTCAAGCGTTTTGCGAACATGGGCGAATACTAGGTAGTTTTTGTTGTTGCATTTATTTTTTGAGAAATATTACATTGTTTGTTTTTAATGCCTTTTAACAAAAGTTATGTAAATTTACCAAAGGAATTTTACAAACTTTTGCGGTATTGTAAGCGTCAGCTCAACTAGTTTGGAGGTTCCCCTCTCTACGAATAAATGGCACAGGCTGACGTTTCATTAAAAAAACAAAAACAGAAAAACAAACTTAACATTTTTAATAAAAATTCGACAAAAAAATGCAAATATGGAGTTTCTACTGCAAACCTCTTTAAAAATAACTAGAAAATAAAAACTTAACTCTTTCAAAAATAACTAGAAGATCATCGCCTTAAGCAGCCTTTGTTTTATTAAAATTTAATTTTTTTCTTTTTTTCAGCTATACGGTGGAATATTTTAGCTCTGATTTACAAACAGGATGGGTTACGGCAGCACATCGTGTACCAGATCAACAAATAACGGTAAGTTGAGTGTGAATTTTTCATTGAAAATTTGTATGAGAAACACTAAATGTTTCAAATAATTTTGAGCATTTTTCATATAAATTTACAATCGTTTGAAATAGTTTGTCATACAGAAAGAAGTCATTATTGTTCAATCGAATTTTTTGTTTCTCATTTTATAAAACTGTTTTTTATTCTAAATATTAAAAGTGCTTTAAAACTAAAACACATTTTTTTGTGTGTGTTTCCTTTATTGTTTAAAATGTTAAAATAAAA
Organism: Metopia argyrocephala; assembly: GCA_963576795.1. Taxonomy (NCBI): domain Eukaryota; kingdom Metazoa; phylum Arthropoda; class Insecta; order Diptera; family Sarcophagidae; genus Metopia; species Metopia argyrocephala. The sequence goes on along the minus strand of OY756208.1, from coordinate 201,683,093 downwards.
ATGTTTAAACCACCCCGACAATTTCCAATAAATGTATATTTTTGAAAAAGAAACAAAAACCAAAATTTTTCCTTTATTGTATGCACTTGTAAAGTATACAAAAATATATTAAAACTTTTCTTATATGAAAACCTCTCAAAAACTAATTTTAAATACATTTTAACACAAAAGGGGTTGTTTCAACCTCCTTTGTAAAGTTCAAATTTCACAGTTATATTGCAAAAGTTTTTAACACTATTTTTGTTTTTTTTTTGTGTTTTTTAATAAAAAAGTTGAAAAACTTAACAAAAACCTAAATGTATAAAAATATCTCAATATGTATACCAAAAAAATTACAATATTATGGAACAAAAACCGAAATTATCATTTTTAACGTTAAAACTTCTATTATTATAGATTTCTGGGCTTAAACCCGCTACATCATATGTGTTCTTAGTGCGTGCGGAAAATTCTCATGGTTTATCGGTGCCTTCTGGCCTCTCCAATGTTATACGTACTTTGGGCAATGAATTGGGCACTGTGCCGCCAAGTGAAATATCAGAAGCAAGAGCTGTTTTAAGCGGCAAGGTAAGTTATTTGTTGTTTCTGTTTTACATTTTATGAAATATTTATGAAACCCAGCAGCCTTACAACAACAGCAAGAATTACAATTACAGTAACATGGTTATTTATTTAATATTTCAATAAACATACGAGGTCTGTTAGATAAGACCGTGACTTTTTCAAAGAAGCACATATTGTTAATAAAGTCTTTACCTGCGTAATATCGATAGATAACTAGGATTTCGCAGGCTGAGATTACCAAACTGTGTTGACATTTCGTCTCAGTAGTGTTTGGCATGTCACAATGAATCGTTTAAGGCCAAACCAACTCTTCCAAATTGTAAACATTCGGGATAATGTCGCTGAAGCGCGTTGTGATTGTACTACCTGACGATTTTACATACACCTCAAAGTATGCCTCTGTTTTTCTTGAATAACGCCAAATACATTTTCGTAGCTGTCACAACTTTTTGGTCGCTTGTGAGCAACTGCATCACCTATCTTGTAGGAATCTTTCTCATACATAAGTGATCAATAAAGTTGAAATAATTAAGCCATTTAAAAATCCTATAGATTACAATCCTATAGATTACTTACTTTTAACTTCCGATTACGCAGCACTAAAACATATAGACCTTTGGGTGACATCTTCCGTGCTTGTAGGCCACAACGATATTCACCTTTTTGCATTGGAATTGATTTTACAGAGTTTTTATTGTTCTTATATTATCTTATTGGCTGTCAAACCCAAATATAAGCAATACAGTTTGTTCAAATTTTGGCAGGACTTGGCTAACAGAAAGAAGTGTTGCGAAAAATAACAAAAAATTTAGATTTATTGAACCAACCTCGCATACAGGTATGCTCTAAAAAAAGCGAAGAAGAAAGTTAAAAAAATAGTTATTTGTTGGCAAAAATCATTGTCATGGAAAACTATGCATTCAGTGAAGCATATAAAGGAAAACACAAAAGAAGAAAAAAGGACCGAAAAAGAGAAAACAGGTCAGCACTGATAAAAACAGTGGATATAGGGAATGCAGTCAAATAAATAGCCAATGAAAAAAACATTTTTTTTTAATAAAAAAATTCTAAAATGGAATATTTTTAACAAACATTTCAGACATCTTTTTTATAGACTAAAAGTTATCTTCTCACTAGTTTTTATTAAAATTGGTAATAATTTGTATACCTCTTAGCTGATTGTACACTAAAATATCTAACAGGGTTTAAATTTTGTGAAGCAATAACTGACTTTATTTCACTTTTTTAAACAACAGTGCGTATGATTAATATTAATTTAGGTTTTAATTTTATATTAAATATAATATTTTATATGTTTGAAGGATTTTCAAAAAATTTTTGAAAATAATAATAAAAGCTTTTGCAGAAGTTATTAACATATGTTCTAGAGAAATTATACTTAAAAGCAGCATCATAAATTTAGGAGCATTATTATATTATTTAATTATGTTAAAGTTTTTAAAGAAGTTACGTTATGCTACTGGTTAGTGAGTGAATGATTTAAAAAATTGTAAAACTTTCTCACATTTTAAAATTAAAACAATTTAAAATTGTGTTCGCTTATAATAATTAATGAAAAATCCTTAATATTCGAAAAAAAAATTCTAATTTACTTTTATAAATAAAATGTTAAATGTAATAAAATGTTTATCATAATCTATATGTGACAGCGCTTGCATAACAAAGAATTGTAGACTTAACCAGAGAAATTCACTGCTTCTATTATTCTAAAGAGCATTTTGAAATGGTAGAGCAGACTCCATGAGCATTTGAATATTTCAGGAATCAATAGCAATTAGTGTAGATTTTGTGGGAAGGAAACCGAATTACTGGAACACAAATTTATTACCTGTCGTGAATTAATTGATTATAGAACGAAGAACACTGTAATTAGTTATCTTTTGATATCCCGCATTTTCTGAAGGCAACGATGTTAGCGTTTGTACAATAATCAGGGGTAAACCCCTATTAATGCAGTGCATTTTATTGGAATGGGAAGATGAATATTTTTTTTTATTGATATACATATGCTATGCGCCTTTTTTTTGATGATACAAGTTGCTGTCAATTTAACCACTCAAAGGCCAGTGTAATACCTTCACCCTTGAATGATCAACAGCAATTGCTCGATGGGTCTTTGGATGTTCATTGTGTTCCCAGAAGGTAAAGCTATACTCCTGATAATTCGTTTCAAAGGTGGAATATACTGGAATGTCAGGGAACAGTTTCTTGAAGATGGACTTATTGGAAGAGGGGGGAGGGGGGTACCTCTTATGTAAAATTAAAATTTTTTTGGGGAAAACCGCAAATTTTCTATTATTTTCATTTTTTTCCTTCATTAGGAATATCCCAGCAGAAAATTTTCACAATTTGAAAGCAATAAATAAAATCGCAAGCAATAATGTTTTTATACATAAAAGCTATCAAATATGCTACAGGATAAGGTATTATTTTTCTTTATTTTTGTACTATTTGCTTACTGGTGCAATAGATTTCGCATTTCTATTGCATTTTAGCGGCTCATTTCATATAAAAATCATTAATTATTGATGCGCACGAGTAAGTGATTGTTCACAATTTCTCCCTTACAAAGTAACTTACTGGTAAGCTCTACTTTCTGCTGGAATAGAGCCTGTTCGTAAATGCATCACTCTACTGCATTACGATACTTAACGATCGACAGAATTGTTGAGTATGGAGTAGAAAGATTCCCCAAAAGACCCCTTAGACTCCACTACATGTAAGAAAGTAAACTGCTTTGGTGTGGTTTACACTGTGCCATCTTTGGGCTTTATTTAATTAATTCGTGTATTTGTTTTTGAAATAAATTAAGTTTTTTGTTTTACTTTTCATGCAATTTTAAGTTCTAGTCGGCTTAAAAAAAGATCCTTCAAAAGGGAAAAACAATCAATGGCAAATATTACGCCAATTTTGTGGTCCGATTTAGTACCTACTGTTAGTAAAGCAAAACTACTGCTTTTCAAATGAACACCAGCAAATCTGGGCGATATGTTCTGGTGTCTAGATTAAGTGCCGTTCTGAACATATCTACTGAAATCGATCAAGAACTCCAACTTCACACTATACAGGTTCCTCTGTCTTTGTTTATAGTGTTACGGGGGTTTATTTTCACTTTTTTTTATATAATTTTGTTTCATTAACAAAACCTTTATAAGCCTTTTATATTTTACATACTGTATAAACTGATGTACAATGTACACTTTTGTATAATTTAAATACACATTTCGAATTTATATTTCTTTTTTAGATTTATGTTCATATTGATATCAATTTTTTATGAAAATATTTTATTTTTCGAGATATTTTAAACACAAATCAATATTTCAGGGTGTCGGCTATTATTTTAGTGTTTCAATTCAACATAAATTTGTACTCGTATATGATTTTCTTTCGAATTTGGTTGGGATGTTTTTTTTTATTAAAAAAAATATACTTTTAATAAATTTGAAACTTAAAAAATATTTTTTATCCATTTAGAATGCTTTAAATTCTCAGGTTTTTGTTTAACGCTCTCATATTTGCTTAACCTACTTTTAATTGTATTGTGGGGTAGAAATGTTCACTTTTCCAAAACGGAAAACAGACTGAAAAAAGGACATGTGTGCCAAGCAAATATTTCCACACAAAAAGAGCAAAATATTCTTCTCATTGCAAATTATATTTTTCGTTTTTTTTTTTTCTTTTTTACACAAATTTATAAAACGTATACCATCAAGAGAAAATATTTAACAAATGTGCACCAGGGCAGCAATTGACCCAATTTGTTTTTCATATATAACAATGGCAGAATATATTTTTTCCAATTTAAAGAACAAAAAGAACAAAAAAGCAGCACACAAAAGAAATGGAATGCGTTTTCCTTCAAAATAAAAAAAAAAGAACAGAAGAATTAAAACAAAAAAAAAGTCAAAAAGGATAACAAACAATTTTAAGTGATTTATGGCAAAGGAAAGAAAAAATAAAAATAAAGATGTGCTCTCCTAGAAAAATTTATGGACTTTGCCAAGGAGATATTTCATAATTGAGAAAGCAATTAAGAGGGTATTAGACTGTGATATTTAAGTTAAAATTATTATTCAACAAAGGACGTTTTATTATTTAAATGAATATTAAAAGAAAAATATAAAAAAAAGTTTTTTAGTGAAACTCGACAGGCTTTAGTAGTTCTTAGAATGAAGGTTATGTTTTTTTAATAATATAACAGGAAACCTTAAGAATGCCAAGAATGTTTAAATTCTACGAATTTTAACTGAAAGAGCTTTATTTCTGCTGTCAACAAGAATCTGTTAGACAATCTGTGAGAGAAAGAGAACAATAAAAATTCATATATTTATGCACAAAAAAGATAAAAATGAACTTTAATTAAAATATGGTTCCTTTTAATTAAATTTTTAATTGATATCAGGCTAACAACCGAACTTATCATATCAGTAAACATATTTTCCTAAAAAATATTTCTAATTAATTTTTTACTAAGAATTTTAGCTGTAAATAAAGTTATAAACTTAATTTCAATAAATTATAACTTTTAATTTGAATTAAATATTTACGAAAATTTTAATTGCCTCAATTAAATTATTGTTAATCAATTTAGTTCCAGCATACAATTACACTGCGACCTATTAGATCTATGGTGTCTCGTCAAGTTAATGGGTTAATTAAAAACAAAATACGGACGGTTATTAAAAACTTTTAATTGAAATTAAATCATTAGTTATTTGGAATTTTAAATACACACATACATACATACATAATTGGCCAGTACAAGCCTGTTTCAGGGTTATGTCCTAGTTTCTCACACCACCCATGTTGTGTTCGTCAATTTATAATCATGAGCATCCAAACCTACAATTCAACGTCAACTCCGAACGACAGACTTGAGAAGCTTGTTCATGGCAATCAGTTACTCTCAGAGCTTTAGCCAGAAGACTGCTAAAAGGTGCTCGTTGAAAGAAATATTTGTTCTTATTTTTTCTTTCAAGTTGTCAAAGCTGAGGTTTGAATCCGCCTCGTCTAGCATGCTTCTTTCAGCACCCATGTTGTGTGTTATGTGTATATAAGTACCGGGACCTACAGTTTAAAGTTGATTCCGAACGACAGACTTGGGAAGCATTTTCTGAACAATCTAATTTAATGAGCATATGAGTAATTAAATAGCGAAGGTTTCTTTTGTTCTCCTTTTTTTCTCTTTGTTGGTACTGTACTTATATGTATATATTCGTCAAAATGTATATTCATATTTCCACTTTACGTTGGTACTAATAACGCTAAATGTGTTTCAAAAAATTTATGTTGTTTAAACAATTTACTTTCTAACTTTAAATTTGCCCACCCTTTATAAAGGATTTTTAATTTATTTGTTCTTGCCGTAGGCGGCATATGATTAATTTTATTAAACTTTTAACAATTTTCTAGCTTTTCAGAATCTTTGGTATTTGATTCGTTATTTTTTATTATATTTATAGTTAAATATTATAGACCATTAGTTAAGCCATTATTTAGGCCTCATTGATTTTTGTTTATAATGTAATTGTACCACTAAAACAAGGAATTATAAGGAACATGAAACCCTAAATTATTAACTTTTTTTATCATTGTAGGCTTTCTAGAAACATTTTTTGTTTTTCAAATTAGTAGTATCATATCCTTAAGTCATAAATATTTTTTTTTTTTGTTTAATAATAAAAAAGAAATTTTCACTTTGCGACCTTCAATACTAAAGAAAAAGTAAACCTATGAAGACAGAAAAGTAATCCATAAGGAAATTCGGAATTTTCTTAACCATTTGGAATATAATTTTTTTTTTGATATTTTGTTCAACGAAGAAAAGAAAGGAATGTAGATTTTTGTTATTTCTCCGTTTCATATGTTTCAATAAATTTAAATAATTTTGCCAAAAAGGAAATCGAATATAAAAATTTATAGAAATATATTACAAAACAAAATGATACAAATATATTAATGGCGAAATAAAAAAAAGAAACAAACTTTTATGGTATTTTGTGAAAAATACCAAAAAAGAAAAGGAAATAATAACTCAAAGAATTTATTACAAGACCTCTATAATCAGGGTTGGGTATTCAACTGATACTAAGTGGTAATATCAATCATGTAGTAATCTTGTATTACCCTGCTCATACAAGCAAAAAATAAAAAAAAATATTTATACGAGGGTGGGTGGGTGTGTACAAAAATAAAAAATATTGATGAATACCATTTGCTTCTTCAAAATTTTATACACTTTCTGCCACATTTTCTAAATTATTTTCTTTCATTCAAATATTAAGATTTGTCGAAATCATTAAAACATATATTTCTTTGTGAGGTATTTTATCACTGGATACTCTTTCTTCACCTCTATAAATAAAAAATTATCATTTGGAGATTAAATCCGGCATGTCCGTAATATTAGAAAGCAATTCACAGCTTATTTCATGGATTTTAGAACGCAGTAGTACGCAGATGTGTGCTACCTCTCATTGCTTTGATACGAAAGAATTTTTTTCGTGGTTAAAAGAAGTCATTTTGTTTTCTAATTGTAGTTTAATCGATTCATTACATGGGTATTTTGTGACTATTAATGTGTATTTTGCCGTCTATATTCCAAGCATCTACCACAGTAAACTTCAGAAAGGGTCAAAAGATTTGGAAAGTGAGTCCAAAAAGGATCAAATCGATACTTTGGGTTACAAGAGTGATGCTGTTTTGTAGTTTTTATTTTTCAAAGATCAATGAAATAAGTCTTTTTGTCCATTTTTTTTTTCAAAACAAAACACGGTCTACAGTCTGCTATTTAATGCAAGGAACACAATTATGGCAAACGACGAATTTCGCTCACCTCGTCGTAGTATGAAATAAAATAACGACGAATAAAAACGACGAATACATAATTATTTTCGTAATTGTTTTCCATATTTCGTTCTTTTTTTCCACATTTTTATAATATTTTCATGCCAGATTATAGAGGCATTCCTGACATTGCACATTTTCGATTATATAAGTTTTGTCCATTCTAAATAAACTTGTAAATTCAATCACAACTGATAGGGTTACCATAAAACAAAAATAATACTTAAAAAATAATGTTTGATAAAAGGACACTTTGAAACAATCGTAAGAGTTAAATATTATATTAAAATTATCAAAAAACAAGTAGGGCATTAAAAAATAACTTTATTTACTACAAAATCTAAAAAGTAAAAGAAAAAATGGTCACCCTAAAGTGATTAATTCGTCTATTGCCGGCGAATGAATTAAAATTAAATCTAATTTGAGTTCGTCGCTTACGGCGAATTTTGCCGTACGACATGATTGTCAGGGTTGTCAGATAGTTTTCAATTTTTATCCCCAATTTATATCCCCAAAAATCAACAAAACCTTAATTAGTTCATCCCCAAAAATCCCCAAACAAATTGCATCAATAATTTTGCATTTATGTATGTATATATGTTTAATTTGATATGTAGATTTTAAATTTGGAGATTATGCAGATCAACTTAAAATCTTGACGACATTCTTTTTAAAACAATCTCTTGCTCGCTTCGATGTGTGTTTCGGGTCGTTATTTTGTTGAAATACTGATCGCTGTGCCATTTCATTTTCAGCATAAGACATCATGATGTCGTTTGAAATATTTGTATAGTATACAGCATCTATTTTACCTCAATTCTAAATAAATTTCCTGTGCCATAGTATGGAAATATAAAGTATAAGTGGAGAAGTAATTGTGGTCGGACGAAACTAAAATTAGTTTGTTTATCTACGAAAGAAGTAATTTAGCTGTAAAAAGACCCTCTAATACTGAATACCTCCTCAATAAAATCCATTAAAGAAGGTGGCGGAAACATAATATGGGGATGTTATTATATATATAAGAAAATAAATCAAACCAAGAGCACACATTGCAAAACTTTTATATGAAAGTATGAATTTTAAACAAGTTTATAAGCAAGATTTGAAAACTAGAATTCTATTAAAATTCTTTCATCGTGATAATAATATATAATTAAGCAAGCGAACAAATTTTAAAAATCGCCAAAAACTTGTCGATCATCCCCAAAAAAATCCCCATCCCCAAATGAAATTTTTTATCCCCATTTCAGAAAAAAAATCCCCAATTTGGGGATAAATCCCCTAATCTGACAACACTGATGATTGTGAGCATTTTTCTAGGGACCGCAGAGAGAGTTTTATTTTTTCGTCATAAAATAAAGTTTATTTTTGAGTTTTATTTTTCAGTCTGATAATAATCGTTATTTTTCGAGTCTTATTTTTCCGTCAAAAAATAAAACTCTTTTTGGGAGTTTTTTTTTTAACTTTTATTTTTCCGTTGAAAAATAACTTTTTCTTCTTGGAAAAACTCTCAAAATAACCACAAAAAAGAAGTTTTTCAATATAACTTATAACCGTTACGGTCCCTGCATTTTTCATACACACAATTAATTTTTATTTTAAGCGAGAAATATTCGCGACCAAAAATTCGTTGTTCGCTCCAATTGTTTTCCTAGCATAAGACTAAGGGAAATACAAATTAAATAACTCTATTTCTTAAAAGTTTGACAGCAGTCAATTAATATATGCAATTTGGCAGCAGCAATATTTCCTTTCCAGTTAAGTGGTGAAAAATTCAAAACGTTATAGACCCACTCTCGTAAAATTTCTCGCAAATACATACAATTCCCTATGCATACATGTGTATAAATGCAAATATATTCTCTTTATACCGTTACAACCAACTCATACCTAAAAGATGGCATAAAAAATGAAACAAATTTAAATATATAGGCATTCACAGTCAGGAATCTCATAAGATTTTGATGTGAATACTTATAAATAATACAATACAATAAAAAATAAAAAAAAAGAAGAAAAAAGAAGTAGTAAAAGGTGTTGTTTTGTACATTTATTTTCTGATATTTCTTAAATTTATAAAATTATTCACACAATAAATTGTATAATCAGACCATTTTCTTTTATTCCTTTTAAGTGTTTCTCTTTCAAGTTGGGGTGATTGTTGCCTGGGTTTATTGGTTAAAGTTTTGGGGATAAATTTCTATTTATTTTTTTTTTGCTTCTTTTTAACACAAGAAGTAGAGAAAGGAATTGCTTAAAAGTTTTTTATGATATATGACCGACCTATTAAATAACCTTAATACGGCTTATGTTTAATAATAATTTCCGTTTTTCCTTCATATAAAGCGTTAGTTTTTTGAAAAGGTTTGTAGTAGAAGTATTTTAAGGGCATTAGAAGTTAACAAAAGTAATCATTTAATGTCAGTGCTTAAAGCTGTAGAGTGTAACATTAATAACTCATTGTGATTAATGTGAACCAGCATGTCCAAGCCTGTAAGCGTAGATCAGTGACTTTTAAAGTCTTGAAGACATAAATATAAAAAATCTATCTATTTGTCTTCACTTTTTTCCTCAGTTTGCTAACATAAAAAGTATTTATTTTATTGTTACACAAGTTTTAAACAAAAAATATATCGTTGAGTTTAATGGATAGAAAATGGGTTTTATTGGATAGAACATTTTATTACATTACCGTTTAAATATAATTTCGGCGCAATCTAGAACTGTAATTTTTACAAAATTTTTACAGCATTTGCGGCTGTTTTTAACCAATAATTCCTTTAATATTAATTTCCAGTTCTTCAATTGTACTTCTTAAAGTGAGTTCATTTTCTTTGTGATTGCCCAGGTCTGCCCGTCAGACGATTGAAGTTTTTGCTTGGCGCAATGTGCGAACCTAGACCCCATTGCTTTACTCCACTTTATAGACAACTCTGGTTGGCCGTAGTTCTTTTCCTATTTTGGGTGAATTCAGTTTGGTCCTGCAATGGTTTCTAAACAGCACCTTGTGCTAATTGTAATTAATGACGTTTTTGATTAATCTACCTACTGTTCAATTGTCACACGGGAATCGACGTAAACAAATCATTCATTTGCGAGCTATACCACTCTTCTCGCAAAAGAGCGAAATGCCTTTGCATAACTCCAAAGTAAGTAATGCAAAGGGATTAAACCACAATTCCTTGGTAAAATTATTCTTCTATCAGAGTTATCCTTGAGAAAATGTATTGTACTGGAAGCTATGTGGCATTTGGCTGGTAAGTTGGTGCTATTTAAACTCATTAGACATTTATCTGGAAAGTATTCTCAAGTCACAGCTGTATATGAGTAGGCCATAAACTACATACATACATACATAACTGGCCTTTACAACCCTGTGTCAGGATTACGGCCTAGCTTCTCGCAGCACTCATGTTGTGTGTGTCAATTTTTATCCATGAGTACCGGGACCTACAGTTTAATGTCGACTCCGAACGACAGACTTGAGAAGCTTGTTCATGGCAATTAGTTACTCTCAGAGCTTTTGCCAGAAGACTGCTGAGAGGTAGTCGCCGAAAGAAATATTTTTTTTCATATTTCTTTTTTTGAAGATGTCAGAGCCTGGAGTCGAACCCAGGGCCCATGTCTGAGTAAGCCAACACACTAACCACTAGACCACGGCCATAAACTACAGTGGGCTTTAAAATCAAAATAACTGTTGTCATCGATCAAATTCAGCCTAAGGTATACATAAGATTCACTGAAAATTGGTTCTTGGGTAAGGGTGTCAACCAGTGAAGCTGAGATGGACATTTGGACGATTTTATATTTATATTATCCGAACTACATCAATACATCAATACTCGTATTAAATTAAGTAAAATTTTCGACTACACTTTGTGTAGTTTATTTTTAACATAGAAAAACTTTAATTATTTTAACTTTAATCAAAAGTTTATCAAATACTTTACTCCGTTCTACCTGACCTTCTTAATATTTACAAGATCGACCGACCCAAGATAGAATACAAATGTCATGTACGAGTATGAGCCGGTCTTTAAATTCTATTTTGGGGCTTCTTGACCGCGTACAGGATAGGGGGAAGGTAATTATCAGTGATGGTAGGGTATCCAACTCTTTTGATTCACTAGAACGTCGGCACAATGTGGCGTGCGTTTCCCTTTTCTATCGGTACTACCATGGGTAGTGCTCTGATGAAATAAGAACATTAATTCCGAATAATCGCATAGTCTTACGTACAATTCATATCGCTCACAGTGCACATCCTTGCGTAGTTGATTGTCAAGTGAATCGTTCAATGTATTATAAAGAAAATTGGTTCTTTGGTCGCACCACTCTTAATCTTTCAGCGAATGTTTAAAGTTTGGATCAAATGTTCACTAGCACTAGTCCCTCTTTTTCCCTTCCCATAACTTATTTTCCTATATCAGAACAATGTACTGATACTTATAGTAGTGGACCCTGAATGCTGGCCTTAAACTTAAAAATTTACAGACGTGCTAAAACGCGACTATATATTTGATCAGTACAGCTAGGGTCATTATAAGTATAGTGTTGAACAAGAAAAAAAAAACATGTCTACGGTAGGCAATTAGTGCCAAAAAAAGGCTGTAACAGATATCAAATTTTTAAAAAGTTATATAATTTATTACACAAAACAAACACAATAAACTGTGCCAAATATTTATTATTCAAGTTTTATTTTTTGGTAGATTTTGAACAATTTATTGTTTCACTGTTTTAGAAATCAATATTTGTAAAAACAAGTAAACGGTGAGACCTGTCTGTGATTAACTGTAATTTTATTATATTTTAGCTTGTGCTTAAGATTTGTGTCTGCTTGACACTATGACTAGCCATGTGACCACTGGTTTGTAAGTTTGATTATCTGTATGGTCATATGTTGTATAAATTGGGTTAAAACAGCCCACTTGTATATGTCATTCCAAAAAAAGAAAAAAAATAATAATATTGTCTCTTTAATATTAAATAAAAAAGCATTTTATTTCAATTCTTATCTCTGTATGTAAAAATTAAAAACAAAATTCATAATGTGATAAGACATATACTCGCTTGCACAGTGTAACAATTATCATGAGTTGTATAATAAAGTTAAAAATCAACATGTTATTTAAAAATTTTTTTCCGTTTTTCATACTTTGTTTATTCGTTATAAAATGAACTAAATTTTGGGTTGAGTTGTTGTTTTTTTTTTTTTTTTTTGTTGTTGTATAGATTGTAGTTTTTATCTTAAAAATATAACATTGGCAGCCCACGCTTTTGTTAAACATTTTTATGGTTTTTGATATCCTTAACATGCTTGTTGTTCAAACCTGGTATGGTACTCGTATGGCTTAAGAAATCGTATGACAACAGCCAACATTTTATTAAATGTGTTTAATAAACAGCTTAAACATGCAAATCATGTTTATATTGTGTTTGTGCTATAGACCTGAGTATTATATTTTAAATATATATTTTTTCTTTTCTCTATATTTAATGCAAACACAGAAAACAAAAATAAAGTACTGTTATAGGTTGATCATAATTTAAAATGGAAAAAATGAGATAAAAAAAACAAAAATAGGTGGTAGTAACAGTGGGCCTTAAAACAAAAATATTGGCAAGAGGAAATTAAAATAAAATTCATAATATAAGGGTACAAAATTAATATAAGAGGGTAATCATTAACCATGTTTTTCTTATCGGCCGAACATTTAATGTACAGGGGCCTTATTCTGAAATTCTCTTAAGCTAAATTGCTAAAATTTTGGGTATTTGAAACAGGCTAGGCTTTAGAATATATAAAAATTAAAAAGTTTAGAGGTAATAGACAATAAGCGTCAAGAATTGTATTCGTAGCCAAAAAGTCCTAAATCAAGTTCATAAATTTTTAGCGATCGAGTTTTAAGAGAATTACAGAGTAAGGCCTCAGTACTACTTAGTGTGGCGTACTTATAACGTGGAATGCTTTTATAAAACTTTATAAAACTTTTTTTGACAATGATGCCAAGGTTTTGGAGACGAAAAGTTCATAACATTTACAAAGAAAAAAAATAGTTGCTAGTAACATGAACCGTATATGAAAATTTTGTATACAAAAGTTAATAATAAAGTTCGAATGAAAGTTCAATATCAATATACCTCTACCCATAATAGTCTTATAGTTAAATTCCTACTCTAGTTGGATTTTAAGTGGCCAAAAAAATATTTCCAGTTTAAGGTGAAGGAATGAAATCCCAATTATTGTGACCATGAAAAATCAAAGATGTACTGAAAAACGAATACGAGTAAAATTGAAATAGAATGAAATTTTAAATTGCTATACTTTTAAAATATGAAACAGTTTTGATACTTTATTTTATTAATTCGCTTAAAAACTATTAATATAACTTTTTTGAATACCAAAATTATAAAATGATTTACACATTTAAGTTTTATTTGCTTTTGAAAAAACTCTTGATTTCAATTTCACTCGAATTCATTTTACAGAACATACCTGATAGATCTCTTACACTTTCGTTTACAGGGGCAATATTGCAGTTACAGTGCGAGCTCGATTTTCGCAACTTGAAAAAATCTGGCCTGTTGCAATTACCGAAAAAGTTGCAGTTATCGACCACTTTTTATTGTACCTGAAAATAGCCAATTTTTAATAAAAAGAAACAAATTAATTATTAAATGTTAAAAAACAGTCTTCTTGTTGAAACATTGGCGTAGGGAGCAATTTTTTGGTTTAAAAAGTGAAATAATACAAATACGCATCTGTGTAAACATACATATTCTGCAAAACGGAAAACTTATGCGTTTGTATTTGAGTTTTAAAACGTGGAAGAAATGCTATTGAAATGGGATTCTTTGAATAAATATGATTACGTTTATAAAACTATGTTTCTGAACAAGAAATACAAGCAGAATCATTGTAAATATATTAAAAAAAAAATAGTGTTGCACTTATTGAGATTGATTTTTAAAAATCGTTGCACTTATAAAGACTGTAATGTAAATAATTTGCCTGTTGCGTTAATCGGTTGTTGCAAAAATCGAGCTCGCACTGTATAACTCAAATTGTTTCGACATGCATATGGTATAGAATCTATTCATAGGTTGACGGATAGATTTCTTAGATGCATGAATTATGTACACCAAAAAATTCGCGAAATCATCCTAAGTTGGTGATTTGGCTTTGGCAGTAACCTAATATTAATACCTGCTTTTTAACATGAAGACAACACTATTAGAATTAAAAAAAGGTTTTGTATATGCGCCGTTGTTGATCAAATTTCGGTGCCTAGAATTCTTATACATTTCTCTGTCGATATAGCAGAATACTTTTAGTCAATAAAAAACCGGTTTTTTAGGTTTTTCCACAAGGTTTCCTTAAAATGAATGGTTCATTAAAATTTTGAAGTTTTTTAATCACAACGCGAACTGCCAAAAGTGTCAGCCGGGTGACTGACTCAGTAGGCAATCCCTTCGGTTTTTATTCTGTCGATATAGCAGAATACTTTTAGTCAATAAAAAACCGGTTTTTTAGGTTTTTCCACAAGGTTTCCTTAACCTAACTGATATTTAAATAAACATGCATTTTTAGGGTAGAAAGAACGATGTGTTTCTGTTTCAAATTGAAGGTTCATTGAAATATTGAAGTTTTTTAATCACAACGCTTCTTTTTTCGAACTGCCAAAAGTGTTTGTTAATGTTAGAGTCGGGTTACTGACTCAGTAGGCAATCCTTTTGGTTTTTATTCATTTGTTTTTTGGTAGTGCTTTTATGCCTTTTGACCCACTGTTTAACCATATTCAATTCTTATTTTTTGTTTGTTTGTTTGTGTGTTTGTGTGTTTCTTATGCTAATATTGTCACATACCACAAAATTCATAGACTGGCGCTTGTGTATGGCTGTTATTACATGCATTTACATTTGCCGTAACAAAAAACAACAACAAAAAAGGCAACTGAAAATGTTGTTGCCATCTTTGTTGCTATTAACTGCTATAGTTGTTGTTATTTTTTGAAATGTTTAAGCATTTTTTCTAACAATTTATTTTTTATTTATTTTTTTTGTATGTTTTGCGCATATTTAGTTTTATTATTACACAGTCAGTCATTTGCGTTTATTTGGGTATGAATGACTATTTTCTACATACTCGTACAAGTAAGTTTTTCTATATTTCTGTTTGTTTTTTTTTATTTTTTTATGCAAATGTTTATTTAAATAGTTTTTCCTCTTTTCATGTGAATACATACCAGCATACATATGTATACATACTCGTACGTACGTTGTACATATTTGTACATAAAAGTAATGAATAATAATATTTGTGTATAATAGTGCTTATCAACGTATTTAAATCTTTTAAGTGACACTTATTTTAAACACAACAACCAGAGAAACAGAAGTTTAAGCAGTAAATTGAGAAAATGGTTGAGCTTGTTTTTTAAAGGTTTCATTTTAATTTAATATTTTTTGCTTTTTTTTTTTGGTTTGTTTTCAAAATAAAAACTTTATTAATTTATGTAAATTTGAAAATAACCATAAAGCATCATATTTTTTTGGCATATACTTGATATTTCATTAGTTTGACATCAGCCATATCTGAAAGATAATGTTGAAAGTCAAGTAATCAAGTGACAGCTGTTGAATTTCAACTTTATAATATTTTATAGCAAATTGTAAGAGGAGGTTTAATTTTAAGGTTAAATATAATAATAAAAAAAAACAATGTTAAGAATTCCAATACGGACTTTTCTGATTCTTAACGAAATACATACGTAATTGGCCATTATAGCCCTATTTTAGGGTTACGGTAGAGCTTCTCGCAGCACCCTTGTTGTGTGTGTCAATTTTCATCCATGAGTACCGGGACCTACAATTGAAAACAAATGACATACTTAACGATATACTCTTTCTAACATCAAATTCTATTTACACTTTCGTAGATGACAGCAACCAGAGTGGGCAAACCAACAAAACATTTCGCAAACGTTACAACAAAGTCATAAACTTTACAAAATTTTTTTAATGGTATTGTACATGAGCAAAAACAAAACAAATACTTTCTAAATGAGAAAGAGCGCAAATGAAGCAATTAGCTTTCCGCTCTTGTGCTTGCTTTGTTATTCCGTTACCTTCGTATAATTTGCTCTTTTTTCTCTTCTTCCTTTCTTTTTCTTCTTATTCATTTTTTGTTGTACCTACACACATTTGAGTTAGTGTATTTGTAGTACTCAAAACAAAATCAATATACAAAATTAAATAGGACAATCGATCTCACTGTTTCTGTTTTATTTTTGTTTTACTCATTGTAAAGAACACAACAAAATCAGATCAAACGTTCAGTTTTGTTTATTTTCCTACTCTGACAGCAACATTTGCAACTCATATTCATTTGATCGTAAGCCAAGTCGTTGGGAGATTCGGTAAGAAGGCAAAATATAAATGACACACTAATTAACAACCTGCTGATAATCTCTGAGAGAAGTCGCGCGAACGCGAATTTAATACATACATACTTAACTGCCCATTACCACGACGGTTCTGGGTAACGGCCTAACTTTTCGTAGCTCCCATGTTGTGTGTATTAATTTTAATGCAAGAATTCCGGGACCTACACTTCTAAAGTCGACTTTTTTCATGGCAACCAATTACTCCCAGAGCTTTTGCCAGCAGACTGCTGAGAGGTAGTCGCCGAAAGAAATAATTTTTTCATATTTTTTTTTTCAAGATATCAGAGCTGAGATTTAAATCCTATGGTCTTAGTAAGCAAACACACTAACCACTAGACCATCCATCCATCCATGTTGTGTGTCTTAATTTACATCCATAAATACCGGGACCTACAGTCTGAACGACACACTTAAGAAGCTTACTCATAGAGCTCTTAGCAGAAAACTGCTACGATGTGGCCGGCGAAAAAAATATTTTTCATATTTCTTTCTATTAAGATGTCAGAGCTAGGATTTGAACCCGGAGCTCTCATCTTAGATAGCCAACACACTACATATTAGACGCGGTGACCACCAAATATAATGCGTGCAAGACTAAATGTTGTTTTGTTACGCTTGGGCATGAGGGTGTAGATGCTGTTTTATTTTTTCTTTGTCAATGGTAAATACAAATATTAAGGCATGAAAATCAACTGTGATGTCCAGCCGAAAAAAGCCTTAAATTTCTTCGGTTTTTTAAAACGGTACAAAAAATACTTCACTATATAACGACCTTCTTAATATATAAAATACTTGTATCTGAAAAAAAAAAAATAATAATAAAATACTTGGAATACAACTGAGCGGGTGCTTAAAAGTCATGTTTAGGAATGTAGTTTCAATAAGACCGCGATACATGTCCCACATCTAATGCCACATCGTATATTTTGCGCGATTTTAGGGCATGGTCATCTTGCCTGTAGTTAATAAAAACTGGCTACCGTGATTATGTGATATGATTGTTGTATATTATTTTATAATTTGGACAAGTTGAGGAAACTGTTTGATGTATACGGCACTGTGATATTTCGTCAACCGTCTTAATTATAAATCGTGCTTAAGAAACCTCTCTTAAAAGAGAATAGAGTGGGCGAAATTGTTAAATTAAAATTTTTGTTTTGGTGGGTGGCTGTAGTAGAATTAGACTTAAAGAAAAATTTAAACTATGACTTGCTTTAACACCAACATGCAGGATCAACATTTTCGTGAACAAGTTTAACTTTTTTTACTACCTTCACCTTCGAATCCGGTGAAATAAATTTGAAAAATGTGTTTAAATTGTATTTTTCTTTAATTTTAATTTATTTCTTTAAAATGTTTTTATAAACCCCATTCCCTTTTATTTACGAACAAAAAAAAAATCATTAAATTTCTTATTTTTCTCCACCCTCTTCTGCAAACAATTGCAACAACTCCTGACATACAGGAACACAACAAATTGTATTCTCTCTTGGCAGTCTGGTGTTGATACAACTTAAAAGTGAAGGCAGGAAAAAAATATGTTTTTTTTTTCTTGCCTTAAATACAGGGCAGGGATAGAAGTTTACAAGCAAATACTTTAACAAACGAAACGTCTCGGTATTAAAGCAGAGCAGCACTTGAATTGCTGAGCCGAGAACCAAATAATAACGAGCTGTCTGTATTGAAAACAGAACACAGGCCAGACTAACAATATAGGGAAAAAGTAAAATGAGAAAAAAAAACGATTTTTTTTATATTGAAAACATGAGCGGAAAACAAAAACACTTCATGAGACATAAACAAGACACTTGACTTGCATTTACAAGGAAATTTTCGTTAAATGAAAAACACAGACAAAAAAAAAAGAAAAACAAAAAATTAAATTTTAAATGTTTTAATAAATTTTAAATCTGTAAAATTTAAAATGAATTAAAATTAATAACGCTTAAAGTCTTATTTTTGGAAAATATTTTTTAAATTAAATTTCAATATTTCGCTACTCTTTTATTATATCTACGACAGGATTTACTTTTTACTTTTTTGTAACCCTTAAACTTTTTCTTATAATTTTTTTTTTTTTGTATAAATTGCAAAAAAGCAAAAAAAAAACATCACCTGCCTTGTCAGTTTTAATTTAAGTTGGATGTTTTTAAAGTTTTCTTTTCTTTTCTTTTTTGATTTCAAACATTTGAACATTTTATTTGTGCTATAAAGTCTCACTCCCTTTCTCTCTCGCTCTAAATGGCAGTTTTCCTTACAACTTGATTTCTTTCCATTATAATCTATTGGTCTGCCAGTCTATCATTATTCCTGCCTGTCCTTTAGGCCAGTCTGCCTGTCAATATTTTTTATTAAAAGTCTTACAATGTACTCAAGCACTACTGGTAGCATTGTGCCTAAAAATTCGTTCAATGTTATGTCTGCATTTTTTGATGGATTTTCTCATGGGTCCTGTTATAATGAAATGGCAGAATGATAGAAAATGTTTAAAAGAATCGTTACGGAGAATAAGAAAATTATAGCAAATAAATATGTTCAATTTGATCATGTCCGATAGTGGGATACTCTAAATCACAGTGTAAAGAAACCACATTTGATTTTAAACCCAAAACATTTTCATTAAACATCAAGTATCACTGAGAGCTATATTTAATACTCCAAAAATACCTATTTATTAGCAGGTTTTTAAATC
This sequence comes from Metopia argyrocephala, assembly GCA_963576795.1. Taxonomy (NCBI): domain Eukaryota; kingdom Metazoa; phylum Arthropoda; class Insecta; order Diptera; family Sarcophagidae; genus Metopia; species Metopia argyrocephala. The sequence goes on along the minus strand of OY756208.1, from coordinate 201,663,515 downwards.
ACTTCCGTTCTATGACAACGTCATATTAAACTCATAAGTTATTCACAAAAAGTAGAACTACTTGAGATTAATTTCATCAGCGGTCCCACTAAAAATTCGTAAACTCTTATTTTTACCAGGTTATTAATTCCCAGAGCAAGTGGAATTCCATCACTACCTGTGCTGTTTCTAGGACACGTTGGCCTCGGTATAACCGGGTTAAGACTCTGGGAATCTAGGGGATGTATACGGGTCACTGGCTGATCGGTAGACACACAGAGAGGCTGGGCCTTCCCTTTAATCCGCACTGCAGAAGTTGCGGAAATTCTTCTGAGAGGGAGACTGTGGAACATTTTCTTTGTGACTGCCCAGGTCTGGCAGTCAGATGTTTGAAGTTTTTTGGGGTGCCCCCTTTTCGACGGCTTGGTGCAATATGCGAACCTGGACCCCCTTGCTTTACTTCACTTTATAGGCAGCTCTAGTTAGCTGTAGTTATTTTCTTTTTTCTACTTTTAGGTAACTTCAGTTGGGTCCTGCAATGGTTCCAAAACGGCACTTTGTGCTTATTGTAGTTGATCAAGTTTTCTGATTTATTGGCCATTTGACGTACCTACATACCTAATTTCCTGGAACATCCCAAAAATGAATGAAAAACTCACAGGCTAACTACTGATAAATTCTAAGTGGAAATCTGCTAGCAAGATCAATTTTATTTCTATGGGTAATGCAAGTACTAGCCTTGATTTTCTGCATATTAAAACCATCTGTGATGTTCGCATTTTTTAAGCGGCAAAAGAAGTTTTCGAGTGCTTTATTATTTTGAAACGTTGCAAAAAATGCTTCACACCATCTGACCTGCTTAATATTTGCAACATCTTTATCCTTACATTTTAAGTTTTAAAAAACTAAACTCCTATACTCCTTAGGAACTTAACTTTTCATTATGCAAGCTGTATTCAATAAACGACGTTTCCATAAAAAGTAATTCCAAAGTTGTTTTGTGAATGTGGAATAATCCATACCCTTACCACCTGCCGTTAAGTAGGGTATACAATAATTTAAATTTAACAAGTTAAATTACCAGGAAACAAGTTTAACCATAGTTGTTGTAAAATTCTTTTTGTGAAATATTAATCAAGTATTCTTTTTGTCATTAAATAGGCAAAATTGGTTTTAAATAACTTGCGTTTTGAAAAGCATTTTAATAGGTAGCAATTTCAGACATAATTCAGAAGATACTTTTAAAATATGCCTGAAAATAGGCAAAAATCAAATGATAATTTAAAATGCCTTAAAGTAGGCTACAGTTTTATAGCCAAATATAAAAAAAAAAACTTTGACCAATACTGTCTTACTAATTTATACTTTTTAATCTTAATATATAAAAACGTTTGTGCCGGGTACGTGTTACAAAAACTCAAGAACCGCTAAACCGATTGACACCAAACTTGGACAATATATAAGTTTGGTCAGGAACCAGGTTTCTCTTAAGTTTAACAACGATAGGTGGCGCTATTGTCGTAATATTTCAACCTTTTTTACTTATGGTACGATTTTGCTCAAATTCACAAAATATATTTATTAAACAAACATAAGTATCCTTTTCTTTTATGGGCATTCAAAAAATGGCAATATATTAAAAATTTGTAAAAGAATTTAAGTTTCAAAAGAAATAATTGGAGACAAAATCAAAATATTTCAGGGCAAAACAATGTTTACCGGGTCAGCTAGTTGTAATAGAATAGTAACCCCATATGTTGAAAGCGCATGTTGAAGTGAAAGTTTTTAGAATAAACCTAAAACCCTAGGTGGTCTTTTTTTTTAATCATTTAACATGTAGTTTTGCTTATAAAGCATAAATACGTTGGTGTCTTGGGTGATCCTTCATTAAGTTTTCCGGCAACAATTTTCATAGAATATATTAATTCTTATTTATTTATTAAATTACAATACAATATTAAATTATATTCTAATGAATTATTACGAGAAGAGTACCGAAGACCATAAGCTTGGTGTAGTGTCGCAGATCAAGGTTTGTGGTAAGAATCGAACCCACAATCCTCGCACTAGCAGCCTAGCACACTACCTACTAGACTACTAGGTCAGGCAAAATTATTTTTTTTTTATTTGAGACCAATATTCAGGGGTAAACCCCCACTAAATGCTGTGCATTGTATTGGAATTATTTGGAAAGGACAGTCCATATATATTTTTTCCTATATTATTATTAAGCGCCTTAGGAATGAGACAAATTACTATGAAATTATTATTCAAAGCCCAGTGTTATACCTTCACCCTTGAATGATTAACAGCTATTGCCTCATCGTTGCATGTTGATTGTGTGGTGAGTGTGCCTTCGCTCAGTAGGTTTAGCTGTTATCTGCTACTTCCCAATAGGTTGCGCTTTTTTTTTCTGATCATTCGTTTTACGTTGACATTGGTTAAGGTAGAATTGAGTGGAATATCGGGAAACGGTTTCTTTGTAGATGGTCTTCCTACTTTTTATAATTGTTTAAAGTGTGCTAATAAGTGTCATTTTCTGTAATTTCTTTTTCTTAAACTACAATTTAAGATATAAAATTCATTTAAAAATATTGCAGTTTTTTATTTAAATTTTAAAATAATGTGCAATAATTTTATTGTTTTTCTTTAAATGTCTCTTACAATAAAAGATTTAATATCTGTGTACCTGTAAATTTTAATTTATTCTCTGTCTCTCTCTCTCTCTAAAAAGAATTATATTTTATTATTTATTACGCATTTTGTGTATATTAAAGCAGGCATAAACATGTTCATTCGCCTACAAATATGCAAATAAATTTAAAATTTTTTGCACATAAAATTTATTCACTCACACACCTGCAGATACATGCATGCATATAAAGACATTAATAATATGCAGACACATTTACAATTATAAACACAAATAATACAACAATTGAAGCGTATACAAAATACTCACACTTAAACACTTGCCATTCCACATAAATAAATGTGCACACTCACACACACACACATACAACACAATCATATAACAATAATTTTATATTTCAATAAATGGGCATATTTGTTCCTGGTAAAATATATGCTTACAGTCAGGGCTTAAAAATTAGAAGAGACTTGTTAGACCTTAAAACAGAATTATTGTAGTATTTAACTAAACCTAAAATACGGTCTTGTTGGGTTATTTCAAACCACGGGTCTAGCACGACTGCCAGTCATTAAATATTTGCGGTATGAAATGGCATTTATTTAGTGAAATATGCATCGCTAAACAACCGCAGAACATATAAAAAAATTGAAACTTTTACTACTAAAGTAGTCATTCAAAGGTGCATTACGTTATTATTATTGCCGTCATAATCGATCTACTGGGCACAAAAGTATAAAGAAACTTAAGAGCTTGCAAGCCTTTTAGATGAATCTACACAATGCCGGCACTGCCAAAAATATATATAATTGAACGTCTTGTGAATAATTTGAATTTGACCATTCCACTGCTTACTCAGCTAATGAGTCGATCTTACAGATCTTTATGGCGTATTTTACACTCGATAATTAAGCCTATCCTACGCGTCATTATGGCGTATTCTTTATTTGAATTTGCACTTCCAACTCACGTAAAATTTAAAGCCTGTTCATCATTCACAACGGCATAGAAATGCTGATTTTTCCAACAAAATTTTCTTTAGCGATGAAGACAGTTTCTCACTCAGAGATTACGTCAACAGACAAAATTGTTGCATATGGAGTTCGGAGAACTCAGAAATTATTATGAAAAGGTCATTGCTTTCGGAAAAATAACTGTTTGATTCGCATTATGGTCTGGAGATGTTACTGGTCCAAGGAGTACATTTTATATTGTATGCAATCGAACAATGCAACCCTTTTCAGGATTACGGCTTACTTCTCACAACAACCCTGTTTTATGTTTATAAAGTCTGCTCCGAATGACAGATTTGAGAAGCTGGTTCATAGCAATCTATCACTCTTAACGCTTTTGCTTTAATGAATGCTTTTTAATTAAACTTTCCTTTGCTTATGTAAAAATCACGTATATTATTTCTATTTAATTAATCACTGCTGTTTACAAGCATTTCGTTGTTATTTATGTAATGCAACACTAATTTATGCCACTAAAATACAACATAATTTCATTTACTTAAGCGTCAATACTCTTTTCTGGTTTGTGGTATCTCTAATAGGTACCAGGATAACATTTTTTTTTTTTTGCACATTTTTACAAAATATTTTTTTCTCACTTCTTTTTTTTTCAACATAAATATTTCATATTTATTTTAATCCCAATATACAAACATACATATATGTATGTAAGTATGAGTATAAAAAAAGCAAAAATAAATTTGTATGTCATAACAGCAATTCGTACTCTCACTCGTTGTATATCATTCATTGTATTGACCCATTTATTCAAGTGTAAAATAAATATTTGTTAACAGATAACAATATGCAGTGTTCTGTTGATTACAATGGGGAATAAAACAAAAGAAAATTATATGAAATGGAGGAACATATTAAAAAACTTAATAAATCAGTCAATAAGAAGAGAATTTTTTGAGAGTTCCCTTGTGTTTATTATTCATTATAAATATATTTTAGTAAGACTTTAGACCTCCCACTACAGTTTGCCAAAAATAGAATATATTTGTGCATTTGAGAATAAATATTTTCACGACAACACAATTGCATTACTACACTACCACCGTTGTTACTGTGGTCAACTTAGGCCAATTTCTATTTCTCTTGGCGACAGGCTAATGATTGACAGCATTAATCAGAGTAGGAAAATAAACAAAACTGAACGTTTAATCTCATTTTGTTTTGTTCTTTACAATGACCAAAACAAAAACAAAACAGAAACAGTGAGAACGATTGTCCCATTTAATTTTGTATATTGTTTTTGTTTTGAGCACTAAAAATACACTAACTCAAATGTGCATAGGTAGAACAAAAAATTAATGAAATGAAAAATAAAAGAAGAAGAGAAAAAGAGCCAATTATACGAAGGTAACGGAATAACAAAGCAAGCACAAGAGCGGAAAGCTAATTGCTTCGTTTGCGCTCTTTCTCATTTAGAAAGTATTTGTTTTGGTTTTGCTCATGTACAGTACCATTAAAAAAAATTTGAAAAGTTTATGACTTTGTGGAAATGTTTTGTTTGTTTGCCCACTCTGCTGTTAATACAATAAGATAAAAACGTATTGCTTGAGTATAATTATAAAAGACATTTTACCAATACTACTAAAAATTAATATTAAGCTTACAAATCAGATGCTTATTTTGTTTTTATTGTCTTCAAAATACGTATTTGATAGCATTTATTGCTGGTAGCATTAGTAGCCATGTAGTCGGTGGCCTGTAGTCCTGTATGTATTTAATAGATATTTAATTTTAAACTAAAATTGCGCTTCACTGTTTTATGTAAATACCTGTAAATAGGCTTATAAATAAAACCTTATACATATATAGTACATATGTAAATATTTAAGTTAAATGTGTATTTTATCGATATTTGTACACATAAAGAGAACGTTTTCAATATATTACTTGGTAACTCTGTGTAAATTCATTTATAAACCAAATATTTTCGGTGCATAAATACCGAACGATAATACGTTTTAGTGATTATGGGCTCTTATAAGGATTTTGAATTTGATAATCAAAAATAATGTAAGACATTCGAATGAAATATTAATAAATAACAACGTTTCTTTCTTTTATACTTAAATTTTGAATGCCAATGCTAATAAAGAGAAGATCAGATTTAGCTAAAAATGTCACTTCTCTATTTACGTATGCATTTTAAAAAGCATTTGAGATATTATTTCAATGATAAAAGTGTAGATTTAATTATTTGGTATTGCAAAAAATCTTGACAATTTAATAACAATATTAATTATTTGCGTTTGTAATAAAATTGTCGATCATGCCTTTAGAGTTAAAGAGCGACAAATTGAGACTCGAATTAACTTGTTTCCTTTGAAATTATGGTTTCCCCGACTAAATGACTAAATTATATGGAAATGCCCATATGCATTCTTATCTACAAATATATATTTACGGAAAATATTTCAATATTCTCATCAAACTTTATGAAAAGAATGTAAAAAATATATTGGATTTATTTTTTTATTTTTTATTTAACTCGATATTTAATAAATAAAATATCAACAAATATTTTTCTGAAAAATACTGAAAAAAAGTAAAAATTATTCAGGTAGTACGTTCTGTAAATTGCAAACTTTTCAATCTTTATCCATTTTCTGTCATTATTAAAATCTTTGAATAATTGGTGGCAATTATATTTTATTTGCTTTTTTAAAGATGTTTTGCATTTTGCAGAACATACTCGTCTATTAAATTTATTTTTTATTTAAATTAAAATCAATATTTAGTAAATTTAAAAAAAAAGAAACAAAACAAATTCTTTACTTCTCAGCAAATATTTTCCCAAAAATATCTCGGAAAGAAACAAAGAAAACAAGGAAAAATAGTTTTAAAAAATGTATTTATTTTTTTGTAAATGCATGTGTTTTTATGGCATTTAAAATGACATTTCATGGCATAAAAATAAAGTATTTATGGATATTATTCTGTAAAAACATAAAACAAGAAAATGTATTTATACACCGGAAGCACTTGTGCTTAAAATTTCAAAAACAAGGTGTGACCAGATAAAAAGATGATACAAAATGCCATTCTCCTGACTTCTAAATCATTACATGAATCGAGCGCATTCTAAAAGGCTTCCTAAATTCCAAGAATCGCATAATTTTTCGTGATCAGGAAAATTAGCATCAAAAATAAGTTATCAATTCATGTGATTTGCAATGATATTCAATAAAATCAATTAAAATTGACGACAGTAATGTCTCTGAATAATGCATTTTTTTTACAGATACAAATCATGTTTGTAATTGGCATGCTGATATTGAACTCATGAATATTTCATCTCAATTAAACCACTTGGTCGTATGTTGAATCGTTTATTTCATTACATTTTTGTCACTTCATATTTGCTTGATAATAAGTAAGAAATGGCCCCACTATAGTAGTTCCCAAAAATAGGGAAAATTTTTTTACAATTTTTCAAGAAGGCAATTATTTCTTTTGCCATTTCTCGTTTCTCAAAATTACTGCAACTCTTTGTCTACTGCAAAAAATAACTTGCAGTAATGGGTCCATTGGGCAAATATATGAATATTAATCTAAATATGTATATAAAATTGAACGTGTGTTGGTTTATTTGTTTGTTTGTACCTTGTAGGAGTACAAATCTCTAGAGCGATCTTCCTGAACTTTTCACAGCATTTAACTGGGACTCTGGCATGATTAAAAGGGTACTTTTTTCGACCACGCCTACTTTTACGCCCACTTTTTTAAAATTATGTAATTGCTTTCATATAGTTTTCAAAAGATATACTTCAAATTGTATACACATTATACTCCAGGCGAGGTAGAAATACACATTTTTTACGCCACGCCTCCTCTCACGCCCTTTTTCACGCCAAATTTTTTTTTAAAGTTTTAAACTTTTTGTTCTATATACAAATTTGGTGCTTCTTTACTACGTTTATTAACGACTTTACCTCAAATTTAAAATACATTTGAATTAAAATAGTGGGGTAGCCTTACTCTCTTTCTCCCACAACTGTCTGCAAAATATATAAATACTTTAAATTATATTATATAACGAGGGGTAGCGAAGCACACCGGGTTCAGCTAGTAGAAAAAAAATTAACCGAAAGCACAAGAAAAATGAGCAAAGAAATAGAGCCAAAAACGGATAAAGCGTCTGGATTATTAATAAACTAAATATAAGCAAAATGAGTTTATCTTCAGGTCCATCAGACCGGCTTGGTTGTGTAAGTAAAAATGAATATTATATTCTGTATATACTCAGAATATACTGTGCTTGAATATACCCCGAATATACACTGAATAAACCCGAAAAGTTTTATTATAATATTTACGGGGTCTATGATTTATTGCCCGGGTACGATTTAGTGTCTTTAGGCTGAATCGTGTTTTTTTAAGAACAATTGTAATAAAAAAAAAACGAAAAATTATGAAAGAATACATTACTGTTGTTTTTGCTGTTGGTGATGGTCGTAATTATTGCCTATTAAAAGACAATTTACGTTTTTTTAATGAAATTAATTAAAACATATAATAATGATCTGTTGTTGTTGTATTTTCTTTAACAGGTTGTTGAATTAATTGATGCTGCTGCCATTAACTCCACTGCCGTACGTTTGGATTGGGTCATGCATGTGAGCGTTACGGAAAAATATGTTGAGGTATGTACGACAATAACAAGACAAAAAAGTAAACAAATAATAGACAGAGTGAGAGAGAGTGAGAAAAGATTTTTAATTGAATAGTTTTTGTTTTCTATCAAAATAAAGACATAAATCTGTATACGCCCTCAAAACATATGTATATAAAGAGTGTTTTCTTACAACTTTAAATTATAAATTAGATATGCAGATGTGAAAAGAAGCGCTTTCTGGATGGACATTCTATTTTGAGCCATCTTTTGGAACACTGCTAGACGTACGAGTATATCACAAATAACACGACGATTTTTGCTATCTTTCACGAAATAAATTTACCAAAAAATAGTTTTGCTTCTTGAACACTCCTCGTTAACATGTATACGTTTTTTTTGTCTATCTGCGTGTGTGTGTGTGTTTGGTTTAAATACTTAACTGGGCAAAATTCTTGTTGAAGCAATTTTTAATGGATTTTTTCCTCTCTCTCTCTCTCTCTCTTTCTCTCTTACTATCTTAGTCAATATAAGAGTACGAATGTTTTAATTAACTTATTGTAAAATTATTTATTATTTAATTTTAATACTCGTATGAAGAAAAAACACATAATTTTCATTATTTTACTCTTTCAACAGGGCCTGTATGTGCGCTATCGTGATGTTAGCGCCAACTCACAGCAATACAATATTATGACAGTTTTAAATCCATCGATTGAATCTCATGTGGTGGCCAATCTGAAGGAATATACAAAATATGAATTCTTTTTGGCTCCCTTCTTTCAAACGCTTGAGGGCCAACCGAGCAATTCGAAAATTGTTCAAACCTATGAAGATGGTAAGTTCAGCAAAAAAAAAAGAAAAATTAATAAATTTTTCACGAACATAAGTAACTCAAAAATATAAAGTGTGAAATGTAAACATAGCTTAAGGTAGTGTAATAAAAAGGAAAATTAAAAATTAATTTTATTAAAAGAAAACAGAAAAGAGCTTTAATAAGCAAATACAAAATTTTTTCTAGGAAATAAAACTTCACATTCTGACTTGTAAATGTAAAGTTATGAATTTAATAATAAAACCAAAAAAAAAAAATTTTATTTAACATGGATTCCGTGAATTTTTAAATAAAATAATTATTTGTTTTTTATTCTTGCTTACGCTTAGAACATACACTGCGAATCAATTTTAAATTAATTCTGTTATTCAATTAATTTGGGAAAGCACATATTGCTATATGACAAAGTTATGGTCTTTAAGAAGTCATTTTCCTGCTAATCAATTGGCGAAAATCCAGACCTCTTTTTTCCTTTATTAAAGAATTTTTTTTTTCAAACAAATCTCATCTTTATCTGATCACAAGCCGTCTCTATAATTTGTGTCCATATTGGACGATATGAGGTTATATGTTAGAATTCTTTAATGTTGCAAAAGGTTTTACCAATACTATTTATCTTTCTCGAAAGTTCTAAATAAATTTCTTTAGCTGGTTTACAAAGAATGTGTCCTATCCATTCGAATTAACTTCTACGAAATTCCGCATCTATATCTCCTATATTTGCTATAGATCAATGCTATTCTTTGATCTTTATGCTTGGCCCAAATACCCCTATTTCACTTCGTATAACTCCTACGGCAACCCAAGTTCTACTAAGATTGAATTCCAATCCTTGTGCAGAGGCGTAAATTCTTCAATCTCCTTTTTAATGCTGCTCCTCCATCCTCCACAGGTTCACCATACGTAATTAAGCTTTCTAGATATTAACATACACGACATCTCCGAGAAGATCAGATCAAAGTTAGATCAGACAGACCTCACAGCTGTAACTTCTGGGGAGAGCAGAGCACCTCTCGTGATAATGCTATAGAACGTCACATTGCGTCGATGCTCCAATTAATCGATAAATTTGGATAGCCTACTGTCATTAATAAATACCTTCGCCCTTCCTCGGTCGAGAAGTCCTGAAATAGAATATGAAGCACTGGTCCATACATGACACCTTTATTTCATTTGGGTTAGATAGAAGTCTTGAAAATATTAAAAAGGTCAGATGAACATTTATAAAGAATTTGAATATGAGCCGTCAGTGAAGCACTCGATCACTAATTGTGCGGCACTAGAACAGAGGAGATATACAGCCTGTTTTTATAACACGAATGGTTTTTGACATTCGTCTTTTATATGTGAAACACTAACAAAAACACTCAAATTTGTTAGTGTTTCTCATATAAAAAGACGAATGTCAAAAACCATTCGTGTTATAAAAACAGGCTGATAGGCTACTATATTTTGAGTGTATAGGAGTTTCTGGCACTACCGGTTCCTTGCCGTAAAAAACCTGTAAGTTACAGGAGGTTGCACAATAAATCAATAATAGTCGCATTGCATAAGACGAGCCTTGGCCTAATCCCAAATTGCATTCCTGTCTTCAAGCTATTGTTAGAATGATAGTAAAAAATCGATGACAGCATTATCTTTTGAATCTGAAACAACCTCAGAATATTAAGCGTTTCAACTTTTCGGATCTCGCAAATCCTTCATATCCCAAACGAGCTTACAGAGAAGTGAAAAAGGCAATCTGGATGATTACAAAACTTTCAGACTACTGAAAACCAAATTCTTTTGCTAAGCAAGGCATACAAGTTTTGAACATACTTGCATATACTATCTTCTAGAAAGTGAGATGATAAAATGGTAAGCATTCAGCCTCGACACTAGAAGAGCGAATTTTGCTCTGGGATTAAACTGGAAAATTTTACGACTCTTTACACGATGTCTCCAGTAAGCCCTTTGCCGTTTTTGCATTTCTAACATCAGTATATACTTACAGTCCAATTCATAATGAGATAAAACGTGCTTATAAGAGCCTTATAAGCAAAATCTGTTAATTTTGTATTCATAAACAAGAAACAGTGTCATAACGCTCTCATAAACCATTTATAAATAAGAAATTTTTATTGTAGGTTTTTAGGTACTTTAACCGCACAATAACACGACATTTGTGAGTTAGATTGGATATTGTATAAATAAAAGTGGAAAAATATAGTATTACAATGAATAAATCTTATATAGTTGCAAGTATTGATATACATATATGTACATATTTAAATTCATATAATTAAAAATTTTCGTATAATAGCAAATGGTTGCAGTCTCTGTACAAAATTAAATTTCAAATGGCCAAAAAATTGTTTTTATTTTGTATTACATATGCCATCTCTTTCCTTTTCAGGCTCTGTCATCAGTGCCTGTAGAAATTACGAATGTTAATCCCCCTTTCTCTTTCTCTCTAGTTTACAATTCCATTTTACCAAATTTTGATATAAAAAATGTAAACAGAATAGTGATGCACAAACCAAAAAGAGAATGGTAGTATTCGATTACTTTATACATGAATTAAAAAAATGTGCTTGAAAGGAAGATTTTTTTTTTTTTTTTCAGTTTATTTTAGTTTTTTTTAGTTTTATTTTTAACAGCAGTAAATATTACTTCAATCACATCTATTTTATGTATAATTGTGTTACTATTACATTATTTTTAAGAATATTAAAAAATTACCGAAGTAACCGATAGCTTTTATTGTGCATCACTATGCTGAAATAACATCATGGTATTGCCAGCATGACATTAAAATCGTTTATTAGTTAATTTGCTCATATGAAACGTTTATGAATAAGATTTTTTATTTTGAGCTTATAAGACAGATAACGTCTCATAACTAATGTATGGATAAAACCTAAATTAAGGAGTTATTATGAATTTGACTGTTATATTTTTTGTTGTGAAGTAGAGGAGTCAGTTGAGGATTAGATCAGTTACTGTGTGGCACTAGATTACAGAAAATACAGGCTAATACACAAGCACTAAAGAGTATTGTTTCAGAATTAATGCTCGTTTCAGACGATTTATTTACCTTGAGTTGAGCAAGAATTCTCTTTTATGTCCGAGTAGTCCTCGATTGGCTTTTTCTATCGGACTTGTAAATGCCTGATCATTCTCTAAATGGATAGAGACCTCAGTTATTGACTTAAACATTTTACTTATTTACTCTCAATAATTTTTCTCTGTGTTCTTTTCATAGAATTTATTTTTTATATCCATGTTTTCCTGGAGTCATGTCCTTTGCCAATTAAAAATTTTAATTTAAACTTTTTTGTAAAGTTAAATAGAAAAAATGAGAGTTTTTACGACGAGTATATGCAGGTATAGGAATATCCTGTAGATGTTTTTAACCTTTACATGTTTTTTTTTATATTCTCCTGTTAGTATTCGTATATGTTTTGTATTTAAAACTTTAGAGTTTTTCGCTCTTTCATGTCCTGCGGGTGGATTTGTGGTGGCTTTTTTGTTTGCAGTTTTAACCATAATTAGTTTTTTTTACCGTTATTTGCTTGTTTGCAGTTGTTTATGGTTTTATTTCATATTTGTTGTTATATTGTGAGAGAGGTGTTGTTGCCACTGTTTTATTAAATTTTTATCTTTAAAAATGTTTTCCTTTTTTCGTGGCTTTTTAATAATATTTATTTAAACAGATATTCCTCCCATGCATGTAATTTATTTACAAATTTGTTTACAACAAGGTGCAACTGCTTAATAGAACACATTAATAATTTAATAAGTTTTTACATGAAATTTATATGTATTCTGTTTACACTTTTATTAATTAAAACTTTGAATTAAAAACAAAATATTAAAAAAAACACTGACACGTTATCATACTCATTTACTAAAATGGGTTATTTTTTTAACATCTTTAAATTAAACACACGTTTTTATTTACTTTAAACACACACTGAAAATTAAAGTCAGTTTTAAAGCCGAGCCAACTTTAAGCAGAGGTAGTCGCTGTAGTCTAGTGGTTAGTGTGTTGGCTTGCTAAGATAAGAGCTCCGGGTTCAAACCCCAGCTCAGACATCTTGAAAAAAAAAAGATATGAGAAAAATATTTCTTTTGACGACTACCTCTCAGCAGCCTTCTGGCAAAAGCGTTGTGAGTAACTAATTGCGATGAACAAGTCTGGCGTTCGGAGTCGGCTTTAAACTAGTCTTTATCCCTAAAACAAAGTGTAATAGCTAATTATGTTTGAATGTTTGTATGTAACTTTAATCGAATGAATTTTAAGATCTTCATTCATAATAGCCATAAGAAAGAGTGCAATAGATTGTGAGCTTGCGTTCGAAACCAATTTTTTTGCTGTCGTGTTGAGTTGAGTTCAACAACGGCTTACAGAATATGGCGTAATATTTTTTTATAACATTTAATATTGATTTTAAGCCTGAATAATTAATAAATTACTGAATTGTGCCATTTATCTATCATTTCTCCTTTTATTAATTTCTAGTACCGTCTGCACCACCCGACAACATACAAATCGGAATGTATAATTTAACGGCTGGCTGGGTAAGATGGTCAGCACCACCCCCTCAGCATCATAATGGCAATTTATTGGGTTATAAAATAGAGGTAAGTCTGACGTACTTAACGCTTTTAAATAATAATCAGAACTGCAACAGAAACATTGGAATTTTTTTTTTGTAATCATAAAAATTTTTTGTTTTCTTTTTCCGTTTTTAACAGGTTACCGCTGGTAATACCATGAAAGTTTTAGCCAATATGACTTTAAATTCTACCACTACATCAGTGCTTTTAAACAACTTAACCACCGGTGCCACTTATAATGTACGTTTGAATTCATTTACTAAAGCAGGTGAAGGACCCTATTCACAGCCGGTAAGCTTGGGTTTTCAAAATTATTTTTAAATTCTTATGAAATGTCCTTGCAATTGGCTGCATATTTTTAACAAATATTTAAATTTATATTTAAAGGTTTCCCTTTTCATGGATCCCACCCATTTGGTGCATCCACCTCGAGCTCATCCTAGTGGCTCGCATAGCAGTATTACAGGCCATGCCGGAGAGGGTGGTCACTTTGCTTATCATCCAAATGGTGCTGGTATGCCCGATGATGCTGCTACTACCACAACTCAACGTAAATCGACTACCGTGGTTCATGAAACCTGGTTTATGGCTTTGGTTATAACAATGTTATTGGCCATCTTAATATCAGCTGCTGCTGCAATGTTGTTTTTTAAGAGAAGACATCAGTTGACCAAAGAATTGGGTCACTTAAGTGGTGAGTAACATATCATAATGTAAATTATTTAAAATGTTATACGGTGTCCTAGTAGTGGGTAGTGTGCTAAACTGCTAATTTGGGGGCTGTGAGTTCGATTCCCACTAGAGATCCTGGTCTATCACAGTGTACATATAGTCCTAGTGTCTCCACTCGTAATAATTAATTGTAATTTAAGATTGTATTGTAAGTCAGTAAATAAATGAAAAAACAACAATTTTATGGTCGGCCAAACATGACTCTGTGAAGCCTTAAAACACTATTGCCCGTATTCATAAAAACTATTTTAGGTTTATTGAGAACTTATTTAACAAATTTCTATGCAATACTTGTCAAATAAACCCTCAATAAACCTAAAATAGTTTTTATGAATACGGGCATATGACTTCTATCTTGTGTGGCAGCTATCTGATAGAAGTACCAACATAGCCCTGATGTATGTTAACATTACTAATAGGACGAGGGCACAATATTTCACGCCTATTACAAGAAATTGTAGTCGCCGTGGTCTAGTGGTTAGTGTGTTGGCTTACTAAGACATGAGCCCTGGGTTCGACACCCAGTTCTGACATCTTGAAAAAAAAAAAAAGAAATATAAAAAAAAAATATTTCTTTCGGCGACTACCTCTCAGCAGTCTTCCGGCAAAAGCTCTGAGAGTAGTTAATTGCCATGAACAAGCTTCTCAAGTCTGTCGTTCGGAGTCGACATTAAACTGTAGGTCCCGGTACTCATGGATACAAATTTACACACACAACATGAGTACTGCGAAAAGCTAGGCCGTAATCCTGACACAGGGTTGTAAAGGCCAGTTATGTATGTTATGTATGTATCTTGTGTGATAGCTACACTGATAGAAGCACCATCATAGCCCTGATGTATTTTAACATTACGATTTATGTTATAATATAGGAGAGTAGTCGCCTCATTAAGAGGGAGGGCACAATTTTTCACCCCTATTACAAGAAATCTCTACTTGATGCAAAATACAGTTTAGCTCAGGACATCATCAAATAAATTTACATTTTATCAGTTTTTTTTATTTTGTGCAACAGTGTATTCTTTGTTTTTATTTATTTTTTGTTTTACCTACAGTGAAGTGGAATATAAACTAACTTAAAAGTAATTGACCTCCACAACTCCTAGCTTTTTTGTTTTACGAATACAAATTGTTACCAATTGATACACAAAAAACCAAACCTGTACAAATTCAAAATTTAATGGTAATTTGCCAGGTTTATTTCGTATTTCAACTATTTTTTTTAAGTTTTTCTGAATCAATCATGGTCGTGATAGTAATTAATTTCTGTCGAAAGGAAACTAAAACCCCCCCAAAAAAAGTCCTCTTTTAGTACATTGACACTCTAATGACTTCCTTTTATAAATGAAGTAAATTTTGGTCAGAAAACTCTCAAATAAGTGGATTAAAATAGACAAAAAAACAAAAATGAAACAAAATATTGTTGAAAAAAGAAATCCCTTAATTAACTTCATGTCAATAGTCATAGAAAAAAAAGTGATAGAACTAAAGTAAAATGCATAAGAAAGTAATTGTAACGCTTAATAAAACAAACAAAAAGGAAACCTAAATTGGTATTGAAAACTTAAAAAAAAAGTTTTTCATTTTTTTTTTTATTTTTTTTTTATAAAAAATTTGTATTCAAAAGATACCAGGCAAGTAGAAAATATTCATTTTTTTCTTTTTATTTCTTTTACTTGTTTTTTAGTGGTGAGTGCCAATGAAATTACTGCCTTGAATATTAATGGCAAGGATAGTTTGTGGATTGATAGAGGTTGGCGTACCACCGATACTGATAAAGATTCCGGTTTAAGTGAAACAAAATTATTATCAAATGCCAACAGTCAATTAAATTATAATACATCAATAGATGGTGGCACCGATTATGCTGAAGTGGATACCAGGAATATGAGCACATTTTACAACTGTCGTAAGGTGAGTAAAAAAATGGAATTTCAACACTTTTTAATACGATTATTTTGAAATCTTGCAAGATTTTTGAAATTTATTCGTTAATGATTTGGAAATCAGGCATTCGATATCGAGCGAAAATTCATACAATTCTAAATACAAAATTCGATTGTTTTATCATTAAACGTCTTAATTACATCAATTTTAATTCTATTTTGCCATACGATAGCCAGAGGACAATTGATAATTGTCATGAATATGTACAAGTCTAAAGAACTCTATTAAGACTAGCTTAACTAGAGTCGAAAACGTATTCAGTTCCGCTGGCGAACAACAACTCAAGGATTTTATTTTCTCCTTTGATTGAGAAATTATGGCAAAAAACAATCTACACTTTGTTAAAACAGCTTAGAACTTATGATCTAATGAAGGGCTTTAATGGCTAAAGAAAATCACTTTTTAAAATTTTTTCAATTAAAACTCGATTACAATTTCACTCTTTTTTTAGTTCGTTTTTAGTTTAATTAAAAATATCTACGAATGTACATATAAAAACTATTTGTGGGTTTAAAATGTTTACAGAAGTTAAATAGTTTCAAATGTTCCTATTGTTATATGAAAAATAACGAAAAAAAGTACTACAATTTCTAAGCGTTTTTCATATCAAAAGACGAACTTCTACAATCATTAGTTTCCTAGGCACAGCCTATTAATTTGTATTTAAATTAACTGTTTTTATTTTTATTTTTTTTTTTTCTGTTCTATAGAGTCCCGAAAATCCTACACCTTATGCCACTACAATGATTATAGGCGCCTCCTCTACAGAAACAACTTGTATGAAAACTTCTGGTTCAAGCACAGATCAAGATTCGGGTACACATTCTCCAAATTCAGAAAATATTAATCAGCATTGTACTACTAATGCGCCTGCGGCTAAACATAATTATCATCAATATCCACCTGGTAAGTAAACATTTATTTCTTTCCGATTTTATATTTGTTATTATTCCCAGATATTTTGGCTAAAAAATATTTTTTTATTTCTCTATAAAGACTTAAAAAGGTCTACATAGTCTATTACTTAGCTTAGTTTAAAATTATTTGTTAATTTATTTATTTTTTTTAAATCCATTCAAATGAAAAAATTTTTAAATAAAACTTTAACACAATTACCTCTGAGCTAGTTTTTCTGAAATGGATAACGATTTAATTGTAGAGTCTATGGCCTAGTTGCAGTGGTCTATTGGTTAGTGTGTTGGCTTTCTAAACCGATAGTGCCTGGTTCAAATTTCACCCCTGACATCTTGAAAACAAAAGAAATATGAAAAAATTATTTCTTTCGGCGACTACCTCTCAGCAGTCTTCAAGAAAAAGCTCTGGGAGTAATTGATTGCTATGAAAAAGCTTCTCAAATCTGTCGTTCGGAGTCGATTTTAAACTGTAGGTCCCGGTATTCATGGATAAAAATTAACACACACAACATGAGTGCTTCGTGAAGCTAGGCCGTAACCCTGACACAGCGTTGAATGTAAAGTTATGCATTCTTGTCGTAGTGAACACATACATAAGCGTAAATTAGTATCCTTCATATCCATTTCGGAGGATGTCTCTCCAATCAATACTCGATATCTCCACAATATCCTGTATAAACCCTCAACCAAAACCATCATGACGTAGGACAATTGTAACGGAAGTGCTCCACTGTCTCCTTCTGCTATTGTAGCACTATAACAAAACAAGCCAAGTCAGCTTCCAGATCCTGTAGGTGTCCATTACTCTCCACCTGGCATTTGCCTCCTTATAGAAATAACTGAGGATACCTCTTTTCAAAGTCTCTACTGGAGGTGTTACCGGACAAGATGAGTTATCTTCGGGGAGGAACCCTCCCAAGCCAGTTCATTCGCCCGTCCATTCCAGTCAAACCCATTCTGCACCAGAATCAAAATTGGTTTCGTCCCAAGAAGAACATACAACGACCAACCAATACCATTTCGTAAATTTAAATATTTTATTTGATCGACCACTAGGTTGTTTGTCTTGGAAGTTCGTTCCAATATTTTGTAGACGTAGATGAAGAACCTCTCTTCCCCGTAGGACAAGTTAACTTACTTTATAATTACATATGGATGACCATTTGTTTTTCTTTTTATAAAATTCACTATAATTGCTTGTTTTTCAAGTTTCCAAAACAAAAGTATCAGACAACATGATCTCCCCTATTTATACCTCAGTTTTGGTTAATTTTGTGACCTCCCTTGTACCAGGCTTTAGTCGTTATAAAATTTGGTCAATAAATTGGAGTAATCTAGTTCGTTACATAATGTCATTTCTCTCATCTATGTGACGATATTGGCTGCATATTCGGCAGCAAATGTTTTCAGCGAAACGACTTGAAATACATATGTCGGGGAGTTTGGTCAGGAACCCAATTTCTGTCCTGGATGCTCTACCTTTGGATGAAAATTTAAAATAGAGGTACTGGATCGAGAGCATTTGTCTAATGGGGGTTTAGCTCGATCTAAATAGGTATACGAATGGTTCTAAAATGGTTAGTAGTGTCAGCGCTAGAGTAAATAGACGCAACCGAGATTTATCCATTCCGCTGGAAAAATAATTGAGTATTTTTTAGACTGAGATCATGTCCATTACCATATGTGCTCAAGAGTAAGACAATATTTTCTCAAATAGTCAAGCTGCGGCCACTTGCCTCTCATGTTGTATGACATCTAAACTTGTAAAATTTTGTTATGACATGTTCCTGAAACTAGCAATTGGAAATGAAGGGTAATTGTTTTGGGTACCAGGACATTCTAAAATAATAAGATTGCGAACCTATAGTCTAGAAACGGATCCAAGACACCGTATATTGTTTCGGAGCGCTGCTTTCTACTATTTTAATCCAATTAGGGATTGAGAAGTTCACAAATACTTGGAACATATAAACGCTAAAGTGAGTCTTATACATGCTAAGGCGATCATTACTTCAAAATTTGAACGCAGTTCTGATGTTTTAATGTATAGAAGACCGGGCCTGGAACTTTTAATGGACGTATTAATGGGTCATTATGATGTGAGAGCGTAGTATAAGAAAGTGGGGATTAAATATGTAAATGTTTGTAGAAGGTAGATTTAGGAAAGATTTAGATAAATTTCGTTGGTTAGGGAGATACATGACAATTTTCTTAAATTGATTCTATTGTTTCTTTTGCTGTTACAAAAATAATTTTTTATTTCGGAATTCATAAAAAATTTAAATTTATTTTTAAAATTAAATGGTATTATTATTGTATTTTGAATTTAAAGCATTTACCTATAAACGTAGATGAGTTTAAGAAATCATTTTAATAGACTTTCGGTTTAAGTTTCTAGTTCAGTTGCCATAGATTAAAACATCATTATTTTAAAAGTTTTTGAAATATTTCCTACAGTTACTACTTGGCAATTTATTTTGGATTTTATTCTAAAGCCCATTTAAATATCCTCCATTATTTATATATTTTGAACATTTATTATCTATCACTGTCTTTATTTCTTAGAGACGCTTTTTTTTATTTTATTTTGTCTAACCATATCATGATTTAAAAGCCTATTGTTAATTTTGCATTTGCCATGAATATACTCGTAAATATGTATTTTCAGTATTTATTTCTAAAAACAATTGTTTCGGATTTGAAACCTTTTTAAAAATGAAAAATACGAGTATTATTCAAGGGGAAAACAAAGTGGAAAAAAACCAAATTTATCATTTGCTGGTTTTTTTTTTTTTTTGTATTTTTATTTCAAACTTATCCTTGTTATCCTTCTGTTATCGCTTTTTGATTTCAAACAAATGATTGCTATTGACAGCTGCTTAAGCATTTATCAAATGGTGGAAGGTTGGATTTGTTTGTCTTTTTTTTCTGTTTTCTGAGCTATTTCAATGGCTATGGCCTGCCGTTTAGTTTTGCGTTGTAATTTTGTTCTCCTTCTCTTTCTGTGCTTTTGGCTGAAATAATAGAATTTGAATTTTTTGTTTGTTTTTGTTTTTGTTTTTAAGTATTTCTTAGACTGCAGGCAAAACAGCCATAATTTTTCAAGTGTTTCCGTTATTTTAGTGATTTTGTCTGGCATTTGAGTCAACAATTCTTAATATGTTTGCATATGGAAATAGGCCTATAGGAGCAATTCAAAAGAAAAATACTTGTAAGAAAGGACTGTTTTTGTTGTAAAAAATTTTAAACTAATTCAGAGGGACAAACAATTAAATTCTTTTTTTTAAATTGGCACAGAAAAAAAATATTTGCTATTTCATATCAATTAAACACTAAAGTAATTGAAATTTCACTTGTTTGAAGTGATTCAATTACATATTTAATTGCTTAATGAGCTGTATTGGAAGAGTGATCACATAATTGCATATACAAAATTTTAATTAAATCATAATGTAATTTAAATTAAAATTTTAATAAACTTTTGTAAAAGTTTTTTTTTTTCAATTACACTTTTTTTAAATTTTAATTTTTTTTTTCAATAATATTTTTAATTGATGCTATTTGAACGTTGCTTTATAACATTTTCAATACAAAACTTTTATTCGATATGACAAATTTGATTGTTAAACTGTTCTCAATTAAAAATTTAATTAATACTACAAATAATTTAATTGAAATTAATTTTCATTTTTAATCTGTGTTTAAATTTAATAAACTATTTTCTTTTTTTTTTATTATTCCAAATTCTTTGTATCCCTTTTATATTTTAAATCCTGTGTCTATACTTTTTTTTCTCTTTCCCCTTTACAAAACAAATTGATGTCACCAAAAATTAAATTAAAACAAAAAAAACTAATCAGAACAAATTAATTGGTCAGAATTTTTACCACCACCACCGGAACATCCACCACCTGCACCCTCAACATGTGGCTATGCTCCCGGATCGCCACAATCTTCTAGAAAAAGCTCCAAATCAGGAGGTTCAGGGTAAGTTATGAACATTTAAAACTTTTTTTGGTTTTACGTACATAGCTTTCAAAAGATTTTTAGTATTTTAATTGTCATGATATTGAAAAAACATTTGTTGGTTTTAATTTCCTCTTTCTAGTGCTTTAAATTCCTCCATTCATAGCAGTTCATCAGGTGGTTTCTCCACTTGGGGTTTGGCACCTCAATGTGTTGCTGCAGCCGCTGGCCGAGTACCCCCACAGGAGAATTACTATAATAACCCTTTACCCTGTGTTGGTGGTAGTGGTGTTCAAAACCGTTATCAAATAACACCCACTGGACAGCATCCACCACCTTTGCCTCCGTATTTTCCACCGGGTGGCACTGCTCAATTGCCAGCCAGAAATATACATATCCACTATCCGCCGCCCAGGCACGCAGTAAGTGAATATCAGCCTACGGGTACTCACAATTCTCGATGTTCCAATGGCAGGTAAGACAATAGTTTTAAATATTTACCCAATTCACAAAATGTTATATTGCTGTAGATTATAGTTAAATGGCATTTCATTTTGTGAACACCTTGTCGTAAATATTGTTGTAGATGTTATCCAGTGTTATCAAATTTCTTGAATAAAAAATTTAAAAAGAAGAAGAGAAGAAAAACATTTCAAACAATTTTTAAAATACATTTGAGAAATAAAACAAATAAATAAAAAAAAATTTCCATCTCTGGTGTATTGATACGACATTTCGGAAACATAGGAAAAATTGTCGTACATGTTGTAGTAGTTTTTGACATGGAAATTACGAACAACATTATGTACAATAGTTGTAGTTTGTCATAGTTTCTACCGATCTACGACAACTATAACATTTTATGAATTGGGTAATTGTTTTTAGAGTTTTTTAAACCTTTAATCGAGGACAGTGATTTTTTTTCTTCATTAAAAAGATGCAAAACCATATGTTTTATAATTTTTCTTTTCATTTATTTATTTTATATTTAGAGCCTGTAATAGTTGCGATGCCTTAGCTTCACCTCTACAACCTCTGCCACCGCCCGGTGAAGGCTGGTATCAGCCATTGCATACAACGCATATGCCTCCAAATAATTCCTCAGCTCATCAAATCTATCAATGTTCCTCAGAGTGTTCCGATCATTCAAGGAATTCTCATTCCAATACAGCAGCCCACAACTCACAACCAACTTCACATCCATTAACACACAATATTCACTCACACCATCACAGCCACAATCATGGCAATCATGCCACAGCACCCTCTAGCGGTAATGATACTATGCGTTCAGAAAGCAGTCAGGAAAATGGTAAATCATCATCATCAAATCATCGTTGCCATAAGACCAACCGATTTCCGGAAATTATTGAAAATGATCAGAAAAGTATAGCAACTTCCTCATGTACTTACGAAGTGCTGGGTGAACCACGCAATTGTAGTGAATGTTGCAGTGGTTCTAGAGAAGGTGATACCTGTTCTTGCAGTGAAGGTTCATGTCTGTATGCCGAAGCAGGTGAGCCAGGTATGCCGCCTCATATGTCTACATCAGGTTTGACGGGGGGCCCTAAAATATTAACACAAAACAATTGATATGCAACCTTTGGTAGTGTGGCAAGTGGTTGTGCTGTAGATGCTAACGGTATAGTTACCGATGTGGTCATATACTTTTAGTGACTGCTAAACCACCCTATACAACATGAATTTGCTTAAGCCACCAGCCCTTTTAAACAAATTAAGCCCCTGTGTGTACATAAAATAAATGTAAAATACAAACATAAGGAAATCCGTAAGTAATTTAAGTATTTAAACAATTTTATACGTTTATTATTTAATGTATTTGAAAAAAAAAAAGAAAAATGAAATTGAATTAAAAACAAAAAACAAAAAAAGAAAAAACCTTTAAAAAACAACCACATAATCATTGTAAATTGAAAAGCATTGAGATTTTTTCGTAGCCATCGAATAGTTAAATTATTTTTAGCATTTTAAGCCATTTTTAAAACAAACAAAAAAGTATAAAAAACTAAAACAAAATTAGAGGCATTAAATTGAATGCAAATTCTTTAAAACTTCAGTTTTATTTGCACAACAAACATTTACAACAATTACAAATACGAGCATAAGAAATTCTTTACTATTGCGTGTTCAACTGAAATTTTTCTTTTCAAAATTTCATAAAAAAAAGTTAATAGTCTTGTTCTTCTAACTTTGCCTTTGAGTATTCCAAACGATAATAATGCCTGTATTTGACTTAAAATATTATTGCACTTAACAAAGGCTCCTGTTAACAAAAGAGTTTCTTAAATAAAGGTTAAAATATTACAAAAGTCTGGAAATTTTTTGTTTGCTTACGGTCAGACAGGGACGTATGTATGTAAAAAACGGAAATACTTTTAAATTTTATCAACTAGAAATATACTTTAAATTTAACCCAAACAATCTAAAAGAAACTGAAAACTACTGTCAACGTTTTGCATTTAAAGAATTTTTTTTTTCAAATTTGAAAATTAGCTCAGTTTACTAGATTTTCTCTCAGGAAATTGTTTACCAGGTAACGTCTCTTGAATGACATTTAGTGAAGGCTCTTCTTGCACATTCTGTAAAACTATTGTAGTATAGACTAGAAATAGATGGCAGGTCGTCAACTGGAATGATTGTGGAATCGGTTTACTACTGGTGATTGAGTAGAGATGATCATGTGATTCATTATATTATTTTCGATGTTACATCGAATTATTATTTTCGATATTACTTTGCTGTTTAAAATTGGTTTTATATCCCTTTCAGACCGTAACGCATCGATTTTGTGGGTGGGTTTAGGTCTCACTATTTTCGTTTATATTTGATCAACATCAAAAACACCGACATGCATCGATTGCGCTGATTGTTCTTTATATTTGTTTCTCACACTATTATGCTATTCGATTTACCATTATTTAAATTATTTCGAAAATCTTGCGTCAGATTTCAGTTTTGTCAAAATGAGCGGAAGGAACAATTTGTGTTTACAACTACAAAAGTACTAATGGCTAATAAATAGTGAAATATATGCCCCAATATATTTACTAAAAAAATTATAAATTTTAATGTTTCAAACCATTTGAAGTCATTTGATGCAATAAATATGCGTTTCAGCTAAAAAGGTTAACGAGTGCATCAATTGTGCGTGTCCTGAAAATCCTTGAAGGATATAAAAATGGTACACTGTAAACATTGATTAAGTTTTCGTACGATATGGAGACCATATATTCCAAAGATCAGTAAAAAATTCCCATTAATTTAGTGGCAGGTCTGAAAGGGATATAGAAAGGCTCTGTATGTTGCCGCGCTGCAGCTGGCCACAAGAATTGCAATTTCTAATATAGTGATCACATGGATCAACGAAAAAATTCAAACCAGATCTGTTCGCCACCCCTCTTTGATATGTCTTTCCTCGGAATATATGTAGTTTTATTTAGTAGTACTCTGAACTACCACACATAGTGAAATCCAGAAACAATAATAGGGCCTTCCAACAAGATTTATTTCAAAATTCTACAATTTAATTTTTTTCTTTGGCCCAAAGGAAGTGTGTGGGCCTCCCTACTAAATGCAGTCTTTAAGATTTGAATAATTTTCAATGAAAATTTTATTCTGGAACTATCTGACACAGATCAATTGAATCATTTAATATCCTTTAAACATTAACATTTGAGTAAATCGCACTTAGAATTAAATTTTAAAACTGTACAAAATAGGCATTTTAAATCGCGGGACTGAAATGTAATAATTTTTAAGTAAAACTGATTAAGACTCGAGATGCTTTCGTTCCTCTATTTAAAACAAAAAAATAAATAGAAAAAAGTATGAACAGAGCCACTTTCAAATATCTAACAGCGCAAAATTTTAGATTGGCGACGTATTATGACACTTTTACTTTCCTAAAGATATACTAGAAAATATCAATGGTTAGTTTTTATGGGACATAGCATACATGCCCTCTTCTCCTATTCTGTTCACTTTTTCGCTGATGATATTTGTTGACTATGAAGCCATATAGTCCTAATTTAGAAACTTTTGCTTTTATCGTTCTCAAGATATACACTTTATATGAGGGATACCATGCATACTTGTTTAATTCCATCCAAATTATGTAACTCTTAGTGTTACCATTTTAACGTGAAACTACACATATGGATATAGTTTACGCCTTATTTACGTCAAACCGTACGAATTGTTGAGAATCATCGAAGGGCTATCTTTTTTTATCGACACTTTTTCTTATGTATTTAATGAATTTTATGTTAAAATGCAATGTTAACCCAAGGCGAAATCGTTACTATCGACTAGTCTACTAGAGCTCTCTACGCTTCTGCTTATTCTAATTTTTTTAATAAATTTTCCTGTAGATTTTTGGCCACTAAATATATGATTATTATGACTGCCAATACATAGAAATCCTTAATAAATAATAATTTTTAATGTTTTTTTTACCTAAAATATGCTTTAGCACGCCAATTGATTTATTGAAATATACGAATATAAAGTGGCAATTTGAAATATTCCAAATGAAAGTGAAGAAAACCGAAGCATTTGCTAGTAAAGACTGTAATTGTTGTAATATTTTGGCAAAGAAAAAAGTAAAAGAAAAAAACATGTACTTTTTAACTAAAGACCAGTTTACACTGCTACAATACTAAGTATTAAAGCATGTGAAAAAACATCAAAATAAAATAGAAAGTCTAATAATGTGAAAACAATACTTTATGAAACGTCAAAAAATACGAACAGAAACTTTTAGGAGTTTGACAGGCTTTCATCATTTTTAAAAATTATTTTTAAACAATTCGATGTTTCATTTCATAAGAGTTGTATTTTTACAAAGGCATACAAAGAAAATCAGGAATGGAAAATTGAAATTTTGTTCTCAAAACAATACTTGAAATTTCAAGTATTTCTTTCTAATTTTATATGAATTACATACGTTTGTTGTAAAAAATAATTAAAACCGGTATAGAGCATGAAAAAAAGTGCAAAGAAGTATGATAATATTAACTCTCCTTTCGCTGAAGAGAATAAGACAAAATTAAAACAGCTGTTTATATAGGAGAAATAATTATTAGACGCAGTAGTCAATCAGCTGCCCACTCGCTTACTGTTGTGTGAAGAACTCAAAAAGTACATGGAGGTGAGAGCTGTCAAAATATTTTTGATTATTTTGTTTGTTGTAAAATTGCCCACGCCTTGTGATTAATTCGCCTTGACTTAACTACAACGATTTTCAAATGAATCTGTTAAGAATCTATTTTCTATTCGAGTTTTTGGCAACCAGACCGATAACCATTAGATTTACTTCCTACAAAATCAAATGAAAATCATAAGATTGGTACTCGTAGAATAGTGTAAACTGGCCTTCAATGTGCACAAAACTGAAGAAAGAGAAGAACAAAAATAAATATTGTATTTAAATGAAATCCTAACAAGACTTGAATTCAACAATATTTTTTTTTTAAATATAGAAAAAAAATATTGTGCCATATAATAAAATGTATACAAATTGTAAAGACAAACTAAAATAAAATAAAAAATAACTGCCATTTTGTTAAACCCTTTGCTTTTAAGGAACCTGTAAAAATATTACATCCAAGAGAACTCAACAAAAATGAACTGTGTTTTTAAACCCGTGAAATATAAAATTAAACAAAATAAGAAAAAGAAAATAAAAATCAATAAAAAAGTTTGTATAAAAAAATAAATATTTAAAGACAGGGTATTAAATAGAAAATATAAGAAAATCTAATAACAAAATACAAAATAGTTTTTGATAAAATTTAACTACAGACCCCCACAATTAGATTTAGAATTACCAAAAACAGAAAGTAAAACAACAAATTTTATAAAAAAAATACAAAAAAAAGGAAAACAAAATTACAAATAAAATTTGTTGTAAAACAATTTGTAACTAAAATACGTAAAATTTCAAAATTTTAAATATTAAACGATAGTTTCTTGTTTTTAAACGTCAAGCCGTTTAAAATTGAGAAAAAATTAGAGAAAAAACATGGTTAGTGGCTATTCAGCACAAACAAAACTCATACTAATATTCTATTTTCAGTTTAAAATAAAGAAAAATAGTTTTTTTCTTCATTTACAATATAAACTCTTGTTTTTTTAAATGACCAGCAATTTAAATAATTTTTTTTTAATATTTTTGAGTAATTTACGTATAAATTTTCAAGCATTTGAAATAGGCTTTTGCAAAAGTATAAAAAACAAATACTTAAATAGACTCTCTTTTTTTCGTCAATTTGTTTTACTCTACTTTCTCTTAGCAAATACAAGTACAATGTTCTCCTATAAGAAACAAACACAATAAATACTGTTTTTGTATTAAACAAATGAAACAAATTTCAATTCCTGCAAGTAATAAGCAAAGTAAATATCAAGACAATTTTGTATTTGGAGCAAAAAACAAGTAGTATTTAAAGTATTTGGTATAATACTCGAGTATTTTAAATAAGTCTTATTGTACTTGCATGAAATGTCATTTCTGTTTGATTCGAAATGTATGTGTGTATGTATATTAAATTATCAACATATCAAAAAATTATGTGTACATACAAATGTTGCGTAAAAAAACAATGGAAAATAAAAACTTAGAAAGTTTTACACTTTATTGAAACGAAATTTTTTTGTTTATTTATTTATTTTATTAACATAAAATTAAATAATTAATAAAAATTCAATTCTGGGTGGGTTTTGTGTGGGTAGAAAAAAAAATTAATGGTTCGGTTATAAATAGTATCAAAAATTTAGTATACATATTTATAACATTCCATACCATCGTATGCCCCTTTTTCAAAGCGATTTTGAAAAAATAATTTCTTAATTTTTCTTTAATTCCACAAGTAATACTCTTGCATAAAAAAATATAAACAAAAAATTAAACAAAATACATTTCGGTTCCAAACTTTTCACTAATTTTTACAACAATTGTTTCCAAAGCAAACTGCATTAAAAATAATATAAAAAGCAACCAAGAAGTAAAAACAAATACCTCAAGACATTAAAAAAAACATGATCAGTATTTAAAATACCCGCTTTGTAAAATAAAAAATTTTCAAGTATTTTGAGTACAAAGGCAAAAATTTTATTTGATTTACTCTATTTATAGTGACCAAGAATGAGTAAATACAAATACTCTAGACGTATAAAGAGAGTAAAGCTTGTATTTGTTTTGTCTTTACTTTGTATTTGTTTGCTTTGACCGTCATTTGTACTTGGTTTTACTCTGAGAATATTTAAAAAAACAAGTATATTTGAATTCAAATACACTTATGCTATAGCCTAATTTAAAATTACTTACCTCCTGTTTCTAGACTACAAATGGTTTTAGAAGAAAAGCAAAAGGTTTAAGTGCTTTTCATTGTTGCCATTTTAGCAGTTTCTTTCATTGAAAAGCATTTATCTTTTTAAAAGTTTAAACAAAAAAACATTTATTTTTAGTTTATGGCATATCTGTGTACCTATTGTTGTTTGACGTAGTTTGCCACGTTGGTAGGACTTGCAAAGGTGTTTATAAAGAAAAGTGAGTGTAAATACTGAAACTGAAAACTAATGGAGATTTCTTTTCTGGAAAAAAATTCACAATTTTTTTTCTGCCTTTAGCCCTCAAAATGAAATTTTAAGTTCTAGTGTGGTATAGTGGTTGAGCACTCGCACAGAAACTCACATTGGCGAGGTTCAATCCCAGCGACGGATAAAATTTCGAACCATGTTCCTATACCGTTCGTTATTGACAGTAACAGCCTGTTCATAGAACACGAATGGTTTTTGACATTCGTGTTTTTATATGAGAAACACTAACAAATTTGAATGTTTTTGTTGTTATTTTGTATATATACATTCTGACCATCATCATTTTTTAATACATATGGGTCAATGACTCCGCCCGCCTATAAAGCGCACCAAAAAGTAATTTTCTGTGGATGTTGTAATGGTGTTTCGACAAAAGCTTGTGGATTCTACTCACTCTAAATGCGACAATTCTGCTTATTTTCGTATTCATTCGACCAGCGGATAATAAAATTTTGAATGGAAATTCAAAATCGACATCAATTTGAGTTTGACGAATAAAACAATTATTTTGTTTAAAAATTTAAACAATTTGCACGCGTTTCTCTGGTGTAAGTCGATTCATATTGAAATTTCAAAGCAAACTTAACAAAAAGCAACTATAAGCTGTTAAGTGGGTGGTCCAATAAAGCAGTAATGCCAAACCTAAGTTGTGACACTCTATAAAATACTCTGTATGTAGATGATTTACTGGACACGTCTTCATCATCTGATGAAGATGAAGAAATGAAGGTGTTGTTAAGACGAAACATTCAACTGCTTGTAAAATATACTCTTCTATTTAATTTTTTTATATATAACAACAGGGGGACTATTTATGTGCTTCTTTGGCATAAAATAGGGTGCAATTTAATAGATTAAAGACAACATTTTTTCCAGAAGAGAACACGCCATAAGTTTGGTGAAAAATTCACGAAACAAGTAGCTCTAAATGACTCACGTTCTGCGTGAGGGCCCAGTGATTTGAAAAAGTTTTTGAAAACAGTGTGAGTTTAAATGTAGAATTTTAATTATCTTCTGTGAAATATTTTAGCAGATCCTTTATGTTGATTCAGAATTCTTTCATTATAATTTTCAAATTTTTAAAAATGAAAACCAAGTATTTTTAAAAAATTTAACACAAATTTCTATGCAGTTTTAATAAAACTGTAGTATTTTTTTTATGCAACCCCGAAAGTCTGCACAAGTGCTGGATTCGCGGCTGCGAAATCCAACAGAATTTTTTTGGTAGTCGCCGTGGTCTAGTGGTTAGTGTGTTGACTTACTAAGACATGAGCCGTGGGTTCGACACCCAGCTCCGACATCTTAAAAAAAAAGAAAAAGAAAAGACTACCTCTCAGCAGTCTTCTGGCAAAAGCTCTGAGAGTAATTAATTGCCTTGAACAAGCTTCTCAAGTCTGTCGTTCGGAGTCGACATTAAACTGTAGGTCCCGGTACTCATGGATAAAAATTTACACACACAACATGAGTGCTGCGAGAATCTAGGCCGTAATCCTGACACAGGGTTGTAAAGGCCAGTTATGTATGTATGTAGTATTTTTTAATGACTGCATTCGTCTTCTAGAAACAGGAGGTTAATTTATAGAAAAGACAGTCAGTTTTGGGGACTTTATTTTTACATCTAAACCTGGAACTTTTACATAAATAATTGGACACATTTGTATAATTCAAAGAAACCCTAAAAAAATAAATCTTAAAATAATATTTTTTTTTCATTCTAAAAATTATTTTTAATATTTTAAACTAGAAAACTAAAAAAATGTACCTGTGATATACATATTTCATTATTAATATTATTACTTATTTTTAATTTCTTGGTTTAATTAACAATTTTTGATTTCTTGACACTAATTTTTAAAGAAAAAGAAAAAAACTAAAAAATAATTTAAAATTTTCAACTTTAACAAGCAAAATTGAATTACCGAAACATATGATAGAAACTTAGTAATTAATTAAAACTAGTAAGTTAAGTATTAAAAAGTTGACATTAAAATTTAGGTTTGTAAGAAAATTGTAAAAAGAAAACATTTTCAGTTTTTCTGTTTTAATAAAATACCATAAAACAAAGCGTTTATTTCTAATAGCAATCAGTAATGAAGGTGCGAAGGACCAATATTAATAATAAAATTTGTTTATGAATTTATGAGTCTTTAAAAAAAGTGATGAAAATTGTAATAAAATTTAACTAGGAACCTGTCCGCAGTCTTAATATTGTTAATGTCGTTCGAAGACGACATTAAACTGCAGGTCACGGTACTCATTGAAAAAAATTGACATACACAACATGGGTGCTGTGAGGAGCTAGACCATAACCCCGAAACAGGTTTGTAACGGTCAGTTATGTAAGTACGTATGTACCTATAGATTAAAAAAATTACAATTTGATCTTCGTATTGTAAAAATTTTTTTATGGTGATGACAATTTCAATAGTTTAATAAAGATAAACGTAATCGAATCACTTAATAATTTTCATTATGTATGTCAGTCAGGCTTAATTTTATTAATTTTTTTTATGCTCTTATGCATTATTAAATAACCATATACTCTTTATAAAGGGCCAATAAACTTGAGTTGCCAGCTAGAAAATTACCAAAAAAAAGTATTACATATGACACTGAATGATACACTCGAAAATGTCCTGCTGAAAATCTTTGGGTAGGGTCGAATTTAATGCCCCCAAGACTGATGATGATATTTTTTTCTCGTCCCCATGTAACCTTTATACGACTCAAGACGGATTGAAGCGATGCTTTTAATTGCTTATTAATAAGGGTAAGGTGATTAAATCTATTGATTCATTGGAACATCACTGCAACGTGGTGCTCTAAAATAAAAATAAAAAAACAGTTTCCACCAATCTCATATTCTTGCCTGCTACAGGGCATACATATGTATACTTTGTAGGTGATTGTTCAATAAATCGAACAACGTACTAAAGTGGAAACTCTTACTTTAGCAGCACAGTTTGTTTCTGGAATAACTTTCCAGCGAAAGTTTTGCAATATTAACTACAATATGAACAGATTCTAATTAAATGCTCATAAACACTACTCCCTCTTTCCAATAATATATTGTCCTAACACTAGTACAATCACTGCTTGAGTAGGGGCAGCCTTTGAGTATTGCTATCGGGCAAAAAGTGAAAAAATAAAAAAATAATCTGACAAACAAAATTTTACTTAAAACATTTTTATTTTTCGACGACTGGCATCGCAACTTATTTTGAAGCCAGATACACTTCGTATAAAAGGATTTAGCTATAAGAAAAAATCGAGCTATCTAAGAATATAATCTCTGAGTGTAGTACACTCTAGTTGCACAGGGGTTAAGGAATATTTAAACTTATGCTGAACCATATTAATAGGATGTAAGACAACTTCGCGTTACAAAGATAGCAGAAGAACGAAATGAAAGTATACAATTACAAAATCGGCAATGATGATAAGGAAAGGAAAAATGATAGCAACTGTTGTTTGTCTTTACTTCGACTAAATCATACAAGTGTATGTACATATGAACGAGAAAATGTAATTTTAGTATGTGATTTCTTGAAAAGTCTGAGTTAAACAGTTGATGTTTCGTCATGAATATATACCGAAACAAAGAATTCTGATGCAACTACAAATGATGTCCTTCACGGACATCGTTTTCTTTTTTAATGATCAAAAATTTCATTGCAAAAATCATAATTCTTTATAGAATTTAACTTTGATCTTATCAAAGCTTTTCTGACAAAACGAACCTAGAGCCTCAAAACACATCAAAACGAAAGTATGTTGGGTTATATTGTAATGTAAAACAATTGATTTTATTTACAAACGACCAAAAATGGAGTTGCTCATAGTAAGTTGTTTATTTATTTCCTCTTTGAATACAATATTTGTTTTCTTATATATCATATACAGTTGAAAAATGAAGCGACTCATATGCTTGCATTAATATAAAGTGCACTTGTGACGTAATGTTTATATTTGCCTTAAATATTTTATGTGTGAATGGTATCTCCAAAAGGGGTGTCTTATATCGTCTGCTCGTGTGGGTTTTTTAAATAACACATAATTGTCTCTTTTATAAGTAGGCACTTGAATAATATTTTATTTAAATGCACTTAAAAGGCTGCAATAATTCTCATTTTATAGACATGCTATTAAAGGGTACCATCATGCTACACTAGCCTATTGTTTTTAAGATCCTACTAAAGATTTAAACGCTTTGTTTTTAGGCATTTTCCGACTACAAATTCTTATACTTTCAAATTAAATTTTTTTTATATGTAAATAGTTCTTTTTTTAATTTATCGGTCGTATTTGTAAAAATAGAAAATATGTTTATTAAGGATTTATTTGACATATTTCAATAGAATTTCAATTCTTGTTAAATAAGCCCTTAATAAATGTGTTTCAGTTTTTATGAATACGCCACTAAGCAGTTTGAAAATGAAATATTAAATAATACCCACAAAAGTGTATCAAAAAAGAAATATAAACTTGTAATCCTACTGTTCTAATTAATTTCGTTTTAGTTTTTTTTTTTATTAAAATTAAAAAATAGAAAAAACTAAATCCCTATTAAAATAATAATTTTTTTTGTTTGTTTTCTATTTGCAAAATATAGACTGTTATTCATTTTAAGAACATTATTCCTTTAATTAATTAAAAAAATATATCTATTTTTTATTATTATTTTTATATGTTAAATATATGAAATACATAATTATAAAATGAATAAATATGAAATAAAAGTGGTGCATTTACAAATGTTAAATCAATTTATTATGAAATAAATAATAATAAGAAGACAAAAAGAACAACAATACATAATAAAAAAATAATTAATTAATAAAACCATATTAGAATAAAACATTAAATTAATTTAGCGTTTATAGATAAAATAAACAAACAAAAAAATTGAAAAAAAAACTAAAACATAAAACAACCCTACAACTTAATATTACATAATACGATACGATTATAATAAAAAAATAAAAAATGACAAAAATTATGTAAAACGATAGATTTATAATTTTTTGTATCAGTTTTAAGCAGCTGTTTTGTACCATAATTTAAATACAGTGAAAGCTCCACTGGCGGACAGCTCTAATAGGCGGACATATCCGATAGACGGACGATTTTATAAGTTCCGTCAATTAGATTGTATTTTAACGAAATATCCCCTGGACGGACATCTCCCGTAGGCGGACAGAAATACTTCGACGGTCGGTGTCCGCCTATGGGAGCTTTCACTGTATTTAGTCGTTATTTAATTAATACTTAAAATACAAATGATTAAATAAAAATAAAATTAAAAAAAATTACACACACAATAATTATAATAATAAGAATTGTAAATTAAATAAAACGTTTTTTTTTTCTCAATATCAATACAAACGATATAATTAATTAATAATTATGTTTTTGCTTTTCTGTTTTTTTCTTTTCCACCACATTGTGTTCTAAAATTCAAATGAGAAGTTTCTCTGTGAAATAAAAAAAAATTAAACATTATAACTAAAGCTGATGAGGAGTCGTCAAAAATAAGTGGGAACCTCTGTCTTCAATCGCTGACATTTCTAACAGCTACTTCGATGCTAAACGTATACGAACTAGTGTTGTCACACTTTTTAATTATATTTAAACAAATTTTAAGGTAGAAACAGAGTTTTTACAGACTGCATGAATGAAGAATCAAATCGATATCCATATGGGTTAAACCACCTCAACTCAACTTAAAGTATGCCGTTTTTGAAAATCGGAAAAAGTACAAAAATTCACAAAGTTACATTTACTTAATTGTAATTTTCTTGAAAAGTTTTATAGCTACGCATCTCGTGAAAGTCGCATTAGAAAGGGTATTAAATTACCTTTGATTTAATATGCAACATGATTTTTTCTTTGAAAAAGTCAAAGGTCAATATTCTTTATCTGTAAGTCGGAAGCCTATATCTCTGAAAGCGACCTTTTTAAAAATTAAAAAAAAAAATTATGCCAAAGATAGTTTCGTTCTCTACAGTTGTGAAAAATTTCAGAGTGGAGGTCTTTTTGGATCAAGAAATAAAAATCTAGTCGCAAAAGAATGAGATTAAAACTAGTCTAATAGTGGTGGGATGGTATACGATTTTTCGATTTCGATTAGCTAGAACCGCTTATTTTGTAAGTTTCTACAAAAAATACATGAGTCAAAAGCAAGGGATGTGGGATGGAGGGAAATGGCTCTTCATCGTGATCAAAGGTTGAGTTGAAGGAGTAAAGGTCCACAATAAGCTCCACAACTGCCCTGGAGAAGCCCCTATAGGGATGAAATAATATATATATAATAAGACTGACCCTCGCTAATATTTTACTTCCAACTTTTTTCGAACATACCTACCCCCTATCTATGCCAAAATAGGACCCAGCGTATAAACCATTTGTACCGTAACCACCTCAGTATTTTTCTGAAATTATCTTTAATAATTTAATTATATAGATTTTTCTATAGACTCAAATAAAGTTTTTATAAATTTCTCTAAATTTTATGTGTTTTTTTAATCGAATCCTAAAGCTTTAAAAAAATCACACAATATACATACATGATGTTTGGTTTAAATACGATACCATTATTGATATTCCTATCAGTTAAATATCAGTGTTCAAAGCAAGCTTTTGTGAAAGGAATTATAAATTATAAGTGCTTGTGCACAAAGAATTAAAAATTAAATTTTCAAATAATTTCGAAAATAAAAATTCTTTAATATTGGCAAGGTAATCAGTCTTATTACAATCTCGTATTTATGCTTTATATTTCCTATTTTTACACTATTATGCTACGTTTCTAGAAAGCCCCCTTAACAATTCCTCTACAATTTGTTTTAATACAAGTTACAAAATCGAAAATCAAAAGTTTAAATAATATTCGTCCTTTTTATTTCATTCTGTAAATAGGAATAGAGAATGTGTGTGTTTTCAGCGCATCAAACGAGTAAGTATTTTTACTAATAAATTTTATAAAAACTATTTTTATGTAATTAAAATAATTTTAAAATATAAATAACCACATAAATTTGGCACGTTGGAGAAGCTAAACATACCGTTAAAATGTCGATATCGTAGCAATACGTTATAGTCCCACGCACATCAATTCTTGCAAATGATCTGTGTCTCCATGCTTACAATATTCAATTAATACAACAACAGAAGCCTAATGACTAAGAGAGACTAATGACTAAACTGAGAGTTCGTGGAATGAATTATTAACCAGTATTAAGTTGATGCTGATTTTTGGATTAAAATGATTCTAAAACTCTTCTGACAATAATTTTTTTTTTTGTATTGTTATAGTTTTGGAGAACAGTGCAAATATAATACTATAAGACAGTATAACAACCGAAAAGAGTTCTAATATTATCGATAACAATAAAAGTAGAGCCTATAGAAATAATTTAGAATATTTTACATTGAAATTAAATAAATAATACCTGGTTTAACGTGTGCCTTGTCCGTAGACATACCACACGCTGCCCAAGGCAGGGGTGAGATACTATGCGTCAGACCAGCACCACCCAATGCCGGTACTCCCGGACATAGCATTCTACGTCGCTCAGGAGGAGGTGCAAACTATACAGCAATACCACATCCACTACATATAGTCCCCGAAGGGCCGCACATAACGATCTAGCAAAACTCCTGCACACCCAGGCCGCTAAAGGGTTTGCAGGCAATCTTGGGGATCCTGATGCCCGTAGTACCAAGTTAAGGCGTCTTGAGATCGCCAGTAAGTTGCTTAGACCAACAACCCTCTTCCCTCTCTAGAGCTAGGCGAACATTTAGAATTTAAAATAATGCAGTGGTGTTTACTTTTTAGTGTTGTTATACGGTGCTTTATCTATTAAGGCAGTGTGGTGTTCTTTCAGTAAAAGTTGTAAATACAGAGAAAAATATAATATTTTGTTTACCATGTTTACATCTTTTTTTCAATTCCTTAGCAATTCAATGTCACGGCTTAAGCGATGAAGTCAATTTTTACAACGATGGCTTTGTTTGGCGCCAACATTACCGTGTTTAGAGTTCGAAAAACCCACGTATGATTAGCCAACAAAAAATAAAGAAATCATTGGTTTATACCTTTTTGAAAATGGTCAAGCAGCAACCCATGAGAAAATTTTAACAATTTGGAAGCAATAAATAAATTTGTTAGCAATATTGGAGGCATTATATCGTCGCTAGAATTAAAGAACGCTGTAACTGACAAAAAGTCGAAAATACGTTTTTTGTATCATTTTTATCAGAAAAAATACGCGTCGATTGCTCCCGGTCCCAGATTTCTACGATGAAAAATAATATAAATTCACTTACGCCGTCTGCGTTTTAGCAGTCTTCTGGCAAAAGCTCTGAGTGTCATTAAAAGACTTCTCAAGTCTGTCATTCGTTGTCTACTTTAAAACTGTAGGTTCCGGTACTCATGGATAAAAAATTGACACACACAACATGGGTGCTGCGAGAAGCTAGGCCGTAACACAGGGTCGTAATGGCCAATTACGTAGTTATTTATAAGATACTCGTATTATTTTTAATTATTTAAGTATTTGCTTACTGCTTGCATTAGATTTTGTATTTCTGATGCATTTTAGGGGCTCATTTCATATAAAAATTATGCATTATTGATGCGCACGGCTATTTAAGTGATTATTCACAATTTCTGCCTTACAAAATAACTTACTGGTAACAGTATTTTCTGCTGGGAACTGGTACAGGTACTAGGTATAGCGACATTTATACTATTTCATCTATGATTCAACGAAAAATGAAAATCTTAAGACTAAAACTGTCTTTTAAATTTAATTCAAATTTAGCGTTAATTTTCGGACACCCTATATTAAACATTTTTAAAAATCGATTTTAAATATTGTGGCACATTGTTTTCAACTTTACTACAGCAGCTGATAGACATAATTAACTTTAACAAAAATTAACTCCTCATTAATGCAATACTTAAAATGTGACTATCGCAAAAACAAAAAACAAAAAATTATAAAAACTTATAATTATAAAATAAAATAAGAGACCACCTCTTAAAAATTATAATGTTGATGGTTAATTTCGTTTTTTTATTTTATTATTATACATATATTTTTCTATTTGTACATATTGTATATACATATGTATGTAGTAGGTACATACACTTATACATATACCCGTAAATAAAACCACAATTGAAAACAAAATTTTAAATACAAAAAATATGAAAAAAAACCTATTAATTCCAGTGTATTATTATCATTGTACTCTCTATGTAATAATTAATGACAGCAACAACAACAATAATACTAATAATAATAAAAAATATTTATATATGTATATTTACTATTAATAATCATAATAATAATTATTAATTAATGAGTATTAATTAAATATTTAAAAAATCATATTTTTAATTAAATTGTAGTTAAAATGGAAACCAATTCATATGTGGTGATGACAAACTGTTCTCAAACAGAAGATACTCAAAATAATTTATTTAAATAAAATAAAAACAAACAATTTAACAAAAAAAAAATTAAAAAAATAGAAAAAAAAATAAAGATGAAAATGATTAAAAATTTAAAAAGACAAAAAGAAAAAAAAAACAACACATTCACACAATAAAACAATATTGAATGAAACCCATAAAAACAAAATAAATATTTATTTATAAATATAAATAATTTAAGAATAATGAAAAGTGAAAAACTAGTAATTAATAAATAAATTATTTAATAAAAATCAATTTTAAATGATAAAAAAATAAACACATTTTACATGGAATGTTAAAATTTAAATAAAGAAATAAAATTTATTTCAAATTAATTTTTATTGAGTAAAGGTAAGTACTTTACTGGCTTTTAAAGGCGGGTAGGTAATACAAGTCGTACGTAAAATCAAAGAGAAAATATTATGGAATTACATCCGTATTTTAAAAATGAGAGTAAAAATCTTACAGCAGATATTTTTTGCGTTTACACGGTAGGTAAAATACCAAAACAAAGTAAAAAAAAAACATAAAATGCACATACACATGCTCACAAAATTTACATGCATAGTAAATACATTTAACATAAACAAACAAGAACATAAAAATGCATCCCTGATCGAATGAAATGTGAGGGTTTTTTAAAAAATTTCAAAGAACAAAAAGAACCGTACAACTGTCAAATTTTCATCCGTATTTTCTCTCAATGTCGTTCGCTCTCATTACATATCAAGTTTAAATCATACTATTCATTCTCTTCTACACAAAAATGTGACATGTCGTAGGACTTGAATTACCGTCTAAACCTTCCCTTTACGAGTGCAGTTTTACAAGTCGCTGTATTTTTAAAATCAGGCCTGTGATAAAAATCAATTTATTTCTGCATAAATGGATAATGTACACTTCAAACCACTTTTTAATTCGGTTGTATAAGTATACTCTTATAGAAGTATAAAAAGTAATTTACACTTCAGCAGTTAGACACTCATGTGTTCAGTCATGCTCTAAAACGTTACAAGTTATGATTTTCCATTTCTGTTTCATTTCTTTTTGTTTTTATTTACTCTAAGAATTGCATACAATCCTGTATAAATCAGGATTGGTGATGCCAAACAAAAAAGGCAAGACTGTGATTGAGGTGATTGGACACGAGTAATTTGGCTGTCAATGATATAAAGTTACATACATGCGTACACAATTGGCCATTACAACCCTGTGTCAAGGTTACGGCCTAGCTTTTCGCAGTAATTATATTGTGTGTGTTAATTTTTATTTACGAGGACCGAGACCTACAGTTTAAAGACGAATCCGAACGACAGATTTGAGAAACCTTTTTATGGCAATCAATTACTGCCAGAGATTCTGCCAGAAGCCTGCTGAGAGGTAGTCGTAGTAGTAATTTTATTATATTCCTTTTTTTTCAAGATGTCAGAGCTAAGATTTGAAAACGACGCTATTGTCTTAGTAAGCCAACACACTAACCACTAGACCAAAGATGACGAGTACTGACAATTTAAAATCAATTATTAACTTCCCCAGAAGATACTTAACAGCTCTCTTACAGAGATAATTTAAGCAAATTATGTTCCTTGACTTCCTTAATTAATTAACTACGAAATTCGAAGAGAGAAATAGATCTTCAAGTATTGAAATAACAAAGTTGGTAGCAAAAGTTAAATATAAAATTTCTTTAATTTTATTGTATGTTTTACTTTAAAACTAAAGACATGCCCGTATTCATAAAAAATAAAAGTTTTATTAATTCCTTATTTGACAATTATTCCATAGAAATATGTCAAATAAACACTCTATAAACCAATTTTATTTTTTATGAATACGGGCATTAAACTAAAGAAACATCCTTTAGGAATTCGAGTATCATATTCTTTTTAGCAAATGAAATGATCCTGCATATATTTATGCATGGGAGACACCAAGTTGCCAAAAGTATATGTTTTCGTATGTTTTTGTTATTTCTGCAGCATCTTTTAAATAAAACTTTATAAAATAATTTTTTCATATTTCTTTTTTTTTTCAAGATGTCAGAGCTGAGATTTGAACCCGGCGCTATCGTCTTGTATTGTATAACACTTTTGAGTAATGAAGATTGGTTAGGTTGGTTATTTTTCCTCTTTATAATCAAGCTGTCTTGTTTGTTGTGTTCATAGCGGAAGAGCCCAAAGTTATAGTTGCACGACCGCCCCTCTATAGTGATATAAAATTACCAGATTTTATTTCAAATTATGTATTTTGTATATTTAATTTTAAGGCTATTGAAGCATCAAAGGTATGTTGCATTCAGTAATGAGTAAAGAAGACCTTGCGGCTTATGTCTCAGGTTTACAACTTAAGCTGTCTTGCTTATAGCGGAGCCAGGTAGTCAGATAACTTCACTCTATTAATGGCTGAATAATTGGTTCAAGTACATATGGGCAATTTCAAAAATTTTCGACATTTTGATATTTTTTTTTCGAAATTTTTTTTTTGGATGACACGAATGACGCTTTGGTCACGTGAAGGGTGATATCTTAGCATACCAAAACAGTTCGCGTTAATCATTTATTGCAAACGGCGCGAAAGTTATGGAGGATTTGAGTTAAAATCTCTTTAAAAAAAATTTAAAGTTAAATTTATTGGTTTATTTTAATAAATGTTGTATGAATGCATGAAACTCATTTCAAATTCATCAGTGCAGTCAAAATTCATCAATGCACTGATAAAATACACAAAAAAATATCACATATAATTAAATTTCCTTAACATTAAAAAACGCAAATTTTTGCAAAAATGTGAATGTTTCACCGATTGTTATAATATGTGTTTATATAACGCATAACTAATTTACAGAAAAACAATGTTTTGACTTGCAAATTTAAAAAATAAAAAAATTATATAAGAATTATTTTTGAGGTTAGGATTTTTTTTTTGATCTGTAAAATTTAAAATCATGAAAATTTTTTAATGCCTATTCGGTTTTATTATCAAGCTTAAAAAAACCTTTCATTTGCTGTTAATCGCGGCGGAATCTATACGTAACTGCAGATGTCACAAAGCAAAATGTGTTTGAAGAAAAATGCCGCTGTACCCGCTAAATATGGACCGAATTCAACCGTATTTATATATGATCTTTAGTTCACCGCCGCACTTCATTTCCAATACTTTACATTGATTTTAAACCACGGATTAATTAAAAAAAACGCGAAACAAAATCATGAAATTTCGCAAAATTTTTATTTTCTTTATAAAATTTTTGCGTTTTAAAATATTTTAACGCCTTCTTGACGTTGAGGTGCCATTTACTAAGAAGTTTAGATCACGCAATACATAAACCAGTTTTAAATATGATTGCAAATGTCAGGCGCGAAAAACTGTCATTTTTGACAAATTTACGCCAATTCTATAAAAGTTTGAGGTCATCGTTCTCAGCAACTAGTAGCCTGACATCGACGTGATATGGCACAAATTTTAGCAAATTACACCATCTAATAAATACTGTTGACGAAATGCAATTTTCTTGAACGGCGCAAAAACGCTATAGAAAAAACTGCGAAAATTCAAAAATCCTAAAATTTTGGTTTCAAAAATGAACCGCTGTACAACTTTTTTCCAAATAGTAGTATGGGCATAACTTTTATAGTGTAAATATCTACTAAGTCTAGTGACTTTACTTTATATCAGTGGGCATCGGAAGTTTAAAACTAAAAGTAGAAAAGTGATGAAATATGAAAAAACTCTTGTAAATTTCAAGCCTGTTTTTGAGTTTTTCAATATTTGAGTGCCCATAACTTTTAAAAATAAAGAACTGATGGTCTGAAATTTTGAATTTCCCAGTTTTCTAGTGTGGCCTACCATTCCCTTTTGACCGTTTTGGTCAATTCGAAAAACTGGAGAAATAATAAGCATCTGAACTCAGTTTCAACAAATGTTGAAAATTTTTGAAATTGCCCATATATATATAACTGGCCTTTATAACCTTGTGTCAGGTGTACGGCTTAGCTTTTCGCAGCACACATGTTGTATGTGTTAATTTTAATCCATGAGTACCAGGCCCTACAGTTTAGAGTCGACTCAGAACGACAGACTTGAAACTTGTTCATGGCAATCAGTTTCTCTCACAGCTTTTGCCAGAAGCCCAGCAGAAAATTTCTCAAATTTGGAAGCAATAAATAAAATTGTAAGCAATTATGGAAGCATTATATTGCTTATTCATACCTTATAGCTTACAAAGCTGCTATAGGATAAGGTATTTATTTTTAATTTTGTATAATATTTGCTTACTGGTTGCAATAA
Source organism: Metopia argyrocephala (assembly GCA_963576795.1). Classification (NCBI taxonomy): domain Eukaryota; kingdom Metazoa; phylum Arthropoda; class Insecta; order Diptera; family Sarcophagidae; genus Metopia; species Metopia argyrocephala. Next base: position 201,620,859 of record OY756208.1, on the reverse strand, counting down.
ATTTGCGTTTCTATTGCATTTTAGCGGCTCATTTCATATAAAAATCATGCATTATTGATGCGTACGAGTAAGTGATTGTTTACAATTTCTCCCTTACAAAATAGCTTATTGGTAAGCACTAATTTCTGCTGGGAGACTGCTTAGAGGCAGGCGCCGAAAGAAATATTTTTTTTATATTTCTTTTTTTTTAAGATATCATAGCTGGGGTTTGAACCCGGGTCTCTCGTCTTAGTAAGACAACACACTAACCACTAGACCACGGTGACTACAATTTAAACATTTTTATCATTTCTATTTTGAGTTATTATTTAGTTTAATCCGTTTTTGCTCTAAACATAAATATGCAAGTATAAATTTAAAAATTTGTGCTTTGAGAAATTGTTACAAAACAATTATATTCATAAAACAATAGAAACAACAACAATAATGAATAACCTTAATAAGAGGAGAATCCTTTTCTTTCTTTTCTGTTCAAATAGACAAAAAGCACACAACAATAACAACAGAGACAAGAAAACAATTTTTTTAAGAAAATCTAGTTAAACAAAATGAAAATGAAAAGAAAGAAAATGTAAAGCATAAAATCAGGCTGAGTCTTGTGTTGACAAGAATACAGTTATATTTTTGTTGTTTCTATTTTTAGTCATTCAAAGACCAGCCTTACAAACGACAAAACGAAAAAGCAACAGTCAAACTGCCATTATTTCAAAGCCATTATATCAGTTGTAATCATGGTTGACATGATTTACACAAAAAAGGAAAAACAAAAAAAAAAAAAAAACAAAAACGAAATTAAAATGAAAATTTCTGTGGAAAATACTTCTTTAAATAAAACCTTAAAGTATGCTACATTTTATTGTTGTTCACAATATTATGAAAAGCTCTTTAAGGTATACATTTTGTTTTGTTTTGTCTCCTCTTTGTTTTTCAACATATAATTCTTTAAAATGCCATTATGCTTCTGAAAGTATGTTTTTCATGCTTTTATCTAAAGTATTCGAAAGTCTAATTGAATTTTAGGGGAAAATTATTAAAAAAAAAAGAAAAATTCACAAGTTTTACTCTTCTGTCCTTATTTTTGTAAAGATTATATTCCCTTGTTGCGTTCTATTTTTCTTTTCTCTCTCTTTTCGCATTACTTTGTCCACTGTAGTAAATGTCCTTGTGAAGCAATTTTTTTCTTCAGTGCTTTTGTAATGGAAAACTTTTTTGTTTTAGAGTTTTTGCTGCCACTTTTCATAAGAAGAATTTATAATGTTGCAAATAATGACAGCAAAATGTCAATTGTAACTGTAACTGACATTATTTATAACTTTCAAAGGAATACATTTGTCATTTTACAAAAAAAAAAAAAAACAAAAAAGAAATTAGTATGGTTTTCCTTAATGTCATCTAAATATTAAATATTTCATAATAAATCAACAGTTTACAGGTTTTAGTTAAAGATAAAAAAAAATGTTTTAAAATAAAAGGTGTCACTAGGTTTGTAAGATACTACTTTTTTTCTTGTCCAATAATCATTTGTACATACTTAAAGTATGTAAAGAAGGCCAATAAAATATTTTCTATATATAATAGCAATTTTGTTTTCAATAGGGGTACAGTAGAATCTCACAAATTAGAACCACTTTGTGAAATGAGCTATTCGACTTTCTGGAAATTTTTTTTTAGAAAATAATAAAATTTTAATAGAACTTGTTATGTAACATTTAATTAATTCAACACCTAAAATTCATAGAACAACTTTCAAAAAGTTGAATTGGTTTTTAACATAAAATCTGTATGTATCAGGTATGAACACTTCAATTCAGTCATCAACTGACCCAAATTTCACACGCATACGATCGACTCGTACACATCACGAATAACTCGGTGATTTCCCGTTTTATTTTTTACTTTAATCAACGAAAAAAAAAATTGTAATGAAAATAAAAAAAATTAAACAAATAAAAAAATATACAGAAATTAGAACCTGTGGTTTTAATTTCAGACTATCCAATGCATTGAAATGACAGGTTATAATTTCTGGACCGTCCGAATTTGTGAGATTCTACTGTATTCACGTTTCGTTCCAACTGCCCTTACAAGTGTTGGAAAGGTATCACACCATGCTGGCAAATACGAGTACGATTATTTGTTTGCAAGGTGTATATTGCCGTGTGGGTACACAAATATAAAAAAATTTAAATGGGGGTGAATGGAGTATTGGGTTAAATAAAAAATAATAGATCATGTTTTCGTTTCCAAATATATTCATATACATATAGGTAAGTGTATATTAATTTCGAATACATGAATTTGTTCAATTGTAATAAAAATTACATACTTATTTATAAACAAAAGTGTGTTTGAATAGATTCAGACTCGCCTAGTTGTCTTCCTTATGTTGATGATGCTCGGTTGATAGTTGACTAGTGAGTGAGTTAATAAATTATGTTAAAGACTTAAAATAACCCTCGACAATTATTATGTTATAAAAACAACGAAAATAACGAGCACACCAAACATATGGAAGACAATTATGCGATTATAATTACAGTAAATCTACAATTCAAGATGAATTATATATATAATAATATTACTATACTGAGTTTAAATAACAAGGTAAATTTAAATCAATTTACATTCCTTCAAATACGGATATACTTACATATCAAGAAGAGCAATAATTATTATAATAAAAGGGGAAAATAATATGAAAAGATATGTCTATTTATGCATATATAAAAAAAAGTTTTTGTCCAATTTAGATTGGACACAAGGCTTGCAAGGAAGAGTGATTACCTGTAATATAAAAAAGTTTTGTTGATCTAAAAATATTCAATCGTAAACATTTTAAAAATTATGCAGATATTTAAAGAGTTTATTTCAATTTTAATTGTTTTTTTACAATGTAAAACCAATCTGGTGTTTTTCTTTAAATAGCTTGAGAACTTGAAATGAGAATATCAGAGAGAAGTATGATTAAAATAAATTTTTTTAATATAATATGGAAGATAACTTCATATATCAGCCGCTGCAACGAGTTATATGGTCCATTCTATCAGTCTAGTAAAATTTTTATCTACCATTACCAATAAATCAGACCATCTGGCGTCGACGGAGGCCTGAATATTGGCTTCCAATGTTTCAAAAATAGTTGGTTTGTCGACAAAAACCAACGATTTTACACAGCCCTATACAAACTAATTCAAAAACGTTAAATTGTGCGAACAAAGAAAGGTAATAAACAAGATCTCTTTTGGAAAGAAAGTTGTCGTGAAATTAATTTTTCAATAAATCCATTGTTAGACTCGCTGTAAGCAAGACATATTGTAAGAATCCAAGGGGCAAATGGCAATTCTCAGGCTGAGGTTTGCTATAGGGATACTACTACCTGAAATGTTATCTTAATACATCTCCTGGAAGACACTTAAGCTAGGACACAGATCTTCAACCAGTATTAAATAGATCCAGTGGGGATCAGATCTAGTCCTATCGGCGATTTACTCGATTTCATTCAGAGAGTGGTGCAGTTGCTAACTGTCGAGCCTGTCGTTCGGAGTCGGATTTAAATGTAGCTCCTGGTACGCATGGAAATTGACCCAAACTACATGTGTGTTGCGGAAAGGGGGCCGTAATACTGAAACAGGGATGTAATGGCCAATTATGTATGTATGTATATATGATTAAATGTGTCATCATTCGTGATTTAAGTAAAATACAAAAGACGAAAATGGCTTGAGGATTGTCTTTGTTCCATATACACAACTTCTCCTTAGTGACGTAGTCAAATAACTAGAAATGAGCTCTTAGATAAAAATGCTCATCATCGAATAGTTTCGAATGAGCTCAATCAGTATTCAAGTACGGTTATTTGGGTTCAATTCTTGCTCAAGCTATAAAAAATATGACCAAAATGGCCATCAGACCTAATTGATGAATTGCATAAAACTTTTGTAGAAATCTGTAGGAGTCTGAAAAAAAATAATTTTTCGATAAAAAAAAAAAAAAAAATATTGTGACACAAGTGACTTATTTCAAAAACTCGAATTGTTCGAAGAAACAAGAATTCCAGTAGTTTTGTTTGCGCACTTAAAAATTTGTACAAATTTATAAAAGTTTTTACTGGATCGTTTTTGCTTACACAAATACTGAAAAAGCACAATGAAAAATAAAGAAAGTATTTCAGTTTTCTTTTATTGAACATTTAATTTTGAATTTAATTTAAATCAATCAAAATTGTTTAATTTGTCCATAGTTTCCATAATCTTCTGTGTATGATTTGACTGATTTTGATGAAATATATGGAAATTAGTTCCTCTCATATAGAGTGGCATTTTGTGTGGCCACTGCCCATACACTTTTAAAGACTCTTCGCTATGAATTTAAAAATTATTTAAAATTGGTTTTTGGTTATCATTCACAATTTAAAAAAAAAACATAAAATTCAGCCATTTTTCTAATTTTCTCGTCAAAGTTTGTTGAACTTTTTATTCTCTTTTTCCAGTATTAGAGTTTCTTTTGTGTGGAATTGCGATTTCTTTTTGGACTATCAAATACCAGCAAATACCCCTAAAAATAAATCAAACGCTGTTTTTCTAAATTTCTTTAGCTTTTTCAAAACGATTTCTTTTTTTTTTTTTTCTCTCTCTCTCTCAATTTTTCAAATTGCATCATCAGCTATTCTTGCAATGACCAAAAATGGGGGTTTTAATGAAAAAACTCAACTAAAAGTGATGGGTTTTTTCCTGTCATAACATTTCAAACTATATGAAAAGACGGGAGAGAAAAACTAAAATAAAAATAATAATAAGGCTGTAGAAAAATAAAAAAATAATTATAAAAAAGAATAAGTAGAAGCAAAAAAAAAAATTAATATGAAAGTATATATCAGTACCTAAAGCGTAAAAAAGCAACATTTTTCTGTGCTAAACTACACAGAGAGATATTTAAATTAAGTTTTTATGGAGTCTACTTATATATGCAGGCTGATAGGTTTACAACTAAACTCGGTGTGGTAAAACTAGACTGAAAACATCGCTTGTTATTAACGATTAAATTCGGACTAAAACGGGCTTCTGTAACATAAAATCTGATTTAGATGAGGTGCACTTTGTGAGAATCAACCTCTGCAAACATGATCAAAGTCGTCTGTGACATATAGGTACCTGAGGTAAGTTAGATCAGTGCTGACCAAATAAAGAATAATAGACATTGTTCTTCAATTCGTCTATTAAGTTTTAAAAATAAAGCCGATTAAATTTCGCTTCATGTCGTTAGAATTTTGGTTTGACAGGTTTAAGATTATGAACCGGACAATTAATAAACGCTTAGTATATGGGGGCTTCAAAATGCAAAATGCTGTCAATACTGGTGCTTTTGAATGCAACAAAAAATTGTTAATTCCACTGGTAAAGTATTTAAGTGTTGAAAAATTAGGGTTTAGTAGTAGAATAACACTGTCTTTTTTTTCTTTTTTTGTACCTGAACAGTGTACAGGAAACAGACAAGAGTCTGAAGTTGCATTGGCTAGTAAGAGATCCCTCACAGACCGCTTACTACTACAATAAATTATTAATCATATTTTTAGGATGTTGGTAAATACTAGGGTATTCAATTATTCGACTTTTTTCTTTGGTCAATTAATCGAGCGAGTAATTATTCGGGTTTTTTTCTTGATCGATTAATCGAATAAAATTTCAAAATTGATCGATTAATCGCATTTTGTTTTATATAAAATAACATACCAATTTTGTGTATTATTAAAACGTTTTATTCAAAAAAACAAATAACCAAAAACATAGTAATGTAATAACTTTTTATAAATTCATTAATTTTAGTTAATTATAGTGTAGAAAATGTAATGAGATCTCATATTTTATTTTCAAACATATTATTGAAAAACTAAACCATAAATAATAAATTAATTAATTTTAATATTTGAGATCATATATATAACGATTTAATATATAAAAGTAATAATTTACTACTTCGTATGCAATAAAAATATTAAATAAGTAATTAAAAATAATTCATATTATGAGTTAAAAATTAGTTAAAAAAATTATGCAATTCTATTAAAGTAGTCTTTTAAAAAAAGGATGTAATTTATATGTTTAGCTTTCAACCGATTGTTTTCTTTAGTTTTAATAAAACTCGATTTTGAGAACACTCTCTCGCTGATTGTAGATGTTGGAGAAATTGAGAGAAGTGCATGGCAAAATATATATAATTTTAGAAATCATCCATTAAATCATTGCAGCCTCTTTTAGGTTTTTTGAAATTTTGTACACTTTTAATTGTTTCATTTAATTGTGATAATCGATTATTTTCGTTTATTTCAATTAAATCTTCTGCAATCATATCATCATCTGACACATTTTGTTCCATATTTTCTAAAAACATTTTCAAAAACAATTTGCAAAATCTTTTTTTTTCAGATTTTGTGCAATATTTTAAAAAAGTGAAAATGTACCAGAATTTAGATATACATAAAATAAGTGTACTAAGTTGTTTTACACGTCTTTCATTTATTCGAATCTTAAGCCTTTCTAATAAATAATTTGGAAAAGGACTGTTTGCATTTTCCATTGTATTAATAACAAATTGTATAATGCCTTCTAAATCTATCAATGTAGCAGAATCATTGCCTAGCTCTGTAATAGCGACATCAAGTGGTTTAAGGGCTTTATTCAAATTTGATAAAACGTTAATTTCCATATCTGTAAAAGTCGTCAAACCAAAATCAGATAGAGCGTAATTTACGTATTTACAAATACGAAGAAAATTTTCAATCATGGTATATAAAGACGACCATCGATGCTTTACATCATGTACAAGACGAATTTCTTTTTCTTTTCTTGCAGTATAACATATGTTTGCAATTTCTTTTGTTTTTCATTAGATTTATTAAATATTTTACAACACTTAGGAAGTTTATTAATACCATTTATTATTTCTATAAATAAAGTATTTTTTTATATGGATTAATCGATTAATCTTAGGAAATTATTCGAGTTATTCGTTATTCGAAATTTGACTATTTTTAATTGTTCGAACAATTATTTGAACAAAATTCTTCGATTAATCGACTAACGATTAATCGTTTGAATACCCTAGTAAATACCCACTTATAATATCAAAACAACTGCAAATAATGTTAAACTCCTTTAAGTATGCACTACTTTTTACAGTGTACAAGTATTTGTATTATTTTTCAAAGGAAAAACGGGAAAATCGCAAAATTTTTTGTTTTCTTTTTTTCCCAAAGATTTTTCCTCTTGAGCATCGTACTGGTAGTATTACATGTACAAACAGTATGACTGTCAGTTTTGAAAATTATATGTCCATTTGTTTGTGTGTGGGGCTGTATGTGTTTATAAGTGTATGAGACTGTGTTTGTGTACAAGTGGGTGGTATTAAAAAAAATAAATGCCAACATCATCATCATCAGTATCAGCGTCTAGCAAAATGAAAGCTTATGATTTATTAAAATTTTACAAAGCCTAACAGCTCTATAGGTTTTTCTTGCCGAGATTTCATTAAAAAAAAATTTTATTTTTTAATTTTTCCTACTCATTTTCTCTTATTTGTTTCCACATGCTACAGCTGTTGTTTGTTACAATAACCATCGCACAAAATAAAAACAGAAAAAATAGGAGTCATATAAATACGGCAACAGTTCCATACAACAACTAAACGAAAGAACATCATTATACACTCAAAAAACTGAAAATATTTAACAAAAAATTTAATATAAAAATTAAAAAACTTGTCAGCAAAGATTTCATAAATAAGGCTGCAACTAAGAAAACTTAAAATTTAAAAAAAATTAATGAAATCTATGAAATTAATAATACACGATTGTTTAAGGAAAAGCTAAAGAGCGGGAGTTGTTAACGAAAAAGTCTATCAAAGAACGAGTGCTTTGTTTATATACGATTTGAAGCGTTAACTTTTAAACAAATGAACTCTTTTAGCAGAGATCTGTTTGTCTCGCTGTTTTATATCACGCAATGCATTAGACGGAAAAAATAAATGAAAATCGAATGCGTTATACAGAACTACACAAAAACCTTTTGAATTTTCAACTTCACTACTGCACAGATATAAAAATACAATTGTACAGTAGTACTATTGTTAAAGAACACTAATTGCCCAATTATAATCTGGGCTTCAATTTCAGCCTATTCACAATGAAGTCTCCTATAAATTGAGTCTGCAAACTTTCTGCTAACAATATTTGCCATCACCCTCTTTCTCATCCTTAGTTACACGGCGAGATCACTTTTCTATAATTAATCCATTCTTTCAATAGGCAGCCTTTCTATTACCCCATAATTTTTGCACAACCTTCCAGGAACAACATGGGTATTTGCCCGGGGATCTGCTTCCAGGAGGTCTGAGTTGAAGTCATTAGACTCTGGAACTTCGTCAGCAAAATAAAAAGAAAAATTTTATAATTTTATCTGACACCAAAATGAGAATGTGAACTGCGTTTCAATGTTTTATTTTTGTGTTGTTGTGCTTGCCAAAATTAAGGAAAGATTTGAATTGCATATAAAAGAGAGTTTATTTTCTATTCCTTAAATATTTTTTTATTGAAGTATAAGGCACATGACAGAAAGGTATTTATGGAATAAAGGATCAAGTAAGTGGCCTCCACGACTTTGCTGACGTATAGGCATCCTTTTTCTGAAATTTTTCAGGACCTTTTTTCATAATTGTGTCTGAATTTCGTTGATGCAGCTTTTACTTTCACCTTGTAATGCATGTATGGTTGTGGGCTTGTTAATATAGACCTTTGATTTCAAATCTAACTGTTTAGGAGGGCAATTCTGATCACCAAAACGAGAGAGTACATGATCTGGAAATGTCTTATGCAGTAATAATGTTGTTTTATTGACTCTATGTATCCGTCTTGTTGAAACCACGTATGGCCACATCAAAGCATTAAATTTTGGCAGAAAGTTGTCCAGATGTGACTTGTGCCCGAAATCAGTGACACGTTGTTATTTAAGGAACGGCAATTCTGTCGATTAACAAAGCTATACCTTACGATTATGTTGCTCTAAAATTTAGCATTCACTTGTTGACGTTTAATTCTCTGTTCATGGTCATTCGGCTTCAGTTATTGTGTTGATTTTTTTTTAAGACCAATACTTAGTGGTCAACCCCTACTCATGCAGTGCAATGTATTGGAATTCGAAGATACATAGATAGATTTATTTAATTTTTTTATTATGGCCCTTTTTGCTGATGAGACAAGTTGCTGTCAATCTGATCACTCAAAGGCCACTGCTATACCTTCACCGTTGCATGTTCAATAGCATTTCTGCCCCATCTGTCGGTGGATGTTGAATGTGAGTGGCGAGCGCCTTCAATAGGTTAGCTGGGAACTTCCCAGAAGGTGGCGCTGTACTCCTGATCATTTTTCTGTTGGTTGAATAGACTGGAAATGTCAGGGATCTGTTTCTTGCACATGGACTTTTTGGTGGGGGAAGGGGGGGGGGGGCGGAACCTCTTTTTGTTAATTATAATTTAAAAAAACCGCAAATTTTATTTTATAATTTTTGTTCTGTGTGATCGCTCTTATCACCATGAATTTTTTCAGCAGGACAACACAGATCTTTTGTGAGCATACACTGTACAGAGTATCTTTAACTTGCTAGAATTGATTTTCCTGTTCCTATTACGCCTTGCCTTGATAGAGACCATAGAACGGTGTGTTTAACTAAAAAACCAATAAAATTTCCCTAAATGTTGCAACCAATCTTATTACTATTGAAGGAGGCTATATTGTGTATTTCTAAAATTTCTGAATTGCGGCCGCCAAACTTTCATTATTTTTCAAATATTGTTGAATAATAAAAATAAGTTGTTGTGTCTTATAAAGCTCTATTTGTACTCTATTATTTTTTAAATTCCTAATATTTCCATGAGTGTATTTCAATCTGTAAGAGTAACTATAAGTGAATTCGTATGTGTATGTGTTTGTTTGCAAATGTCCCTAAAGACTAAACAGAATCGCAAAAAAAGTGCTGGAAAAAAAATTACAAAATAAAGATGAAAATTAAAAATCCAACCGCATAAAGATTGAAAGGAAAAGCAGGACATCAACTAATGGCGCAACAAAGAAGCGTAGTTTAATAGAGGAAAACTTACTGCTTCCGCTTCTTTTACATTTAGAACAGATTATGCAGGTTATTTTTTTTTTATTAAAAACCAGATTTAAAATAGATGCCCCAGCATTCACTTTTTTTTTTCTTCTTTTTGTTAAATATTTAATATTATTTGAACTTTTGTTTTGAAAACAAAAAATAATTTAATTTTAAAATAGAATTAAATTTACATTTTAAATATAAAAACTGTTTATGATTTGCTACTATTTTAGTTTTTTTTCCCCTTTTTTGAAGTATTGCATGAATGCAGTTGGTGATCTCTTTGTTAAACCGTAAAGTGAAAAATTCATATAAAAATAAAGCTTTGAAATGAAATATATTTTTGTTTAACAATTTCTAAATATTGTTTTTGTTACAATTTTGAAATTTTTATTTTCATTTAATTTAATTCCATATAACGTATACTTTTTGTTTTTTCTATTATTCCTTTGATACTCAAATCGTATTCAGAATTTAAAAATGTAAAGAGAAAATGAATTAAAATATTTAATTATAAAAAAAAATATTATCAAATTCCGCTATTCTAAAATAACATTTTATAAAAAAAAGAAAAATATTTTCTCCTATTCAATGATCCAATGCTTTTAACACAATTATTAAAGCGTATAAAAGGCATTGATTTTCTAAAAAAAAATAAATAAATTAGAAAATTTTTAAATTGAAATAGATAAAATAAATTTAATTAAAGTTTTCTATAATATCTTTCTAAATTTTATCCTAATTAATAACACAACAACTTATTTAAAAAAAATATAAAGCCAATAGAACGTAAAAATTTTGCATACTTTCAGGGGTTCTAAAATGTTTATTTATGTACCTATTTGAGTTTAAGTAATTATTTAATATTTAAAACTACAAGAACTATCGATATCAGTAGATATGGTTTGCAATCTGAGAAAACGTCTGACACTGCGAGTTATTATTATCGATATCGATGGTTATCATGCAACTAAAAACCAACCTCCAATCATTATTTGAATTAGTAATTAATTAATTAATTTTTTATACTTAATTAAACACATAATAGTATGTGCTCTAAAACGAAATCGTATAAAATTCAAATCGAGTGTTTTTTAAAGACAATAAAACATAATCGCATCAATTATTTTACTGGTCCGTAGGTTAATGAATCTAAAGATATATAAAAATATCGTTAAATTTTTAAATTATAACAATTTAAAAATATGCAAAAATTTTCATATTCTAGGTACAGATTGATTTTATAAATTTTTTTATATAAGTTATTTTATTAATATGTTTCTAAATTGTGAAAATTTACTATAAAAAAAATTATTTGCGAACTTCACGAACTTCGTCCATTTTACGATCAGCATAATGGGCAAATAAATTTTGCGATTTTATTGAGCATTTTCACACTAATTGTACTTTTCTCAATTCAAAATATCAGGAATGATGGGAAGACACGAGAATATCGCTGCTGTAATACGAAGTTATGAAGAAAACGCAGAAGTTTCAATGCGTCACCGTTAGCAACTTGTTGGTTTTGTTCTTCGTCTGCGTTACTATAGCATATATCTACATCTGATGGAAGACTTGTAATTAAATGAAATGTTTGAGACGAAAAAAATTACCGCAGTTTGTGTCGCATTTTTCATTTGATTTTTTGAAACTGGCAGTAAATACACATTTTTATAGAAGAATTTATTTTAGTGAGGAAGCTTATTTCTGGTTAAATGGCTACTTCAATAACCACAGTTGCTGAACGTGGAGTTAAAACAGTTCTTAAGACGGTAACGTGTTTCGAAATATTCAAAAACCCAGCAGAAAATAGTGCTAACTAAGAAGTTATTTCGTAAGGGAGCAATTATGAACAGTTAGTTACCTACTCTTGCACATAAATAACTCATAATTTTTATATGAAATCAGCCTCTTAAATGCAAGAAATTTTGCAATCAGCAAGCAAATAGTTTATAAATCAAAAATAATACTTTACCGTGTGGTATTCTTAGAAGCTTTACCGTTTGAATAAACAATTGGCCATTACAACCCTGTGTCAGGGTTACGGCCTAGCTTCTCTCAGAAGAGGTTTTGCCAGACGACTGCTGAGACGTAGCCGCCGAAAGAAATAATTTTTTCATATTTTTCTTTTCAAGATGTCAGAGCTGAGATTTGAAGCCGTCGCTATCGTCTTAGTAAGCCAACACACTAACCCCTAGACCACGGCGACTACAAAAAGCAATATAATTGAATACAATTTTATATATTGCTTGCAAGTTTTTTAAATTTTCTGCTGGAAAGCTGCCATTACGGTGAATGGCATGCACCATGCTGATAGAATTTTTAATTCCAAAAATTAATCAGCTAAACGTCCATGATATTTGGTTTTAATAAGATGGCACAATTTGCCATATAGGACAATTAACTAAGAATTTGTTGCAAAATCAAGTTGGTGACTATATCTCAAGGTTACTTTTTATGAGGTTATGTTAACTATCTTATCTTATGCCAACATAAGAAGCATTGCAAGTTAATATTTGAGCCATCATGTTCGAAAATGTAGTCAAAAAGAGAACTGTATATGAAGAGTGGACTATATAAATCGTAACCGCAGTGCACATATGCCGTAAATTATATATAAAAAATAAATACCATGAAATGATTTAACAGGTTACAATAAAAAAAATATATAATATTTCAACAATATTTCTGCCTGGTAATTACAATTTAAATTCTCAACATGTTAGAAGGACACCATACTATATATAAAAGCAAGTACCGCCAACATCGGGAATTTATTTGAACTTGATCGGATGAATAGAACAAGAATATAATATATCTATGGTAATATGCGATAATAGCTTAAGTCGACTTAAGACCAAATAAAATTACTATTTTGGAAGCTTCAGCGTCAGAGTCAGAGTAAAACTGTTACAGAACAAATTCAAGGAAATTGCTTCCCGAAAAAGAAGAAATGAGGAAGAGGGGAAAATGTTGCCCCTTGATTTTTATCTATAATTGGAATTTAAATAATTTTTTCTTATCCAATCTAAGATATCCAATCTATATCCAATCTAGGATGGAATACAACTCTAATGTATCGGCCGGTGCTTCAAAGTCTATGTTGGGGCTTCCCGACAGCGTACAGGAAAGGGCGAAGGTGCTTATCAGCGACGATATACCCTATCGATATACTCTTTCGATTCGTTGGAACATTTCAATTCGTTCGTTCGTTCAATTCTTTGTTCTATCGGTGCTAAAATAAGAGGTGATCTGATGAAATACAGGATTTGACTTCTTCTTCTTCTCTCAGAGTATATTGTCTAAAGAATTGCACAATGCGCTATAGAGAGAATTCTTTTATGGAACAATCTTCCAGCGAATATTTTTCCTGTCAGTTAGGATATCAATAATTTTAAATCAAATGTCCACTTTTGCCTCTTTCCCCCTTCCCATAACATATTTTCCTAGACCAGCAAAATGTACTGCATGAGTAAGGGCCGTCCACTGAGTGCTGGGCTTAATAATAAAAATTAAATTTTTTATAATAACAGCTGGTGTAGATCATATATGTTTATATACAATCTGTTTTCATCATCTTGGTTATTGTAAGTAATAAACTACAGCCTTATGTATAATAAAAAATTAGCAGGTCTTTGTACACAGTGACTGAGTTTATCATTCTACTACGTGGAAATTCTTACTCAAAGGTACAAGGTATTTATTTTTTGGATTATCTGACTAGTTATCAAATATGGGGTATCGAAAGTTTTAATAATATCAGTCTATAGCGAGTGATAAACTTGCCAGTTTTCTGTCTCATATACTAACGAGTTGCTAGTGTTTTAGGGTATTTCAAATTCGTTGTCAAACATATAAAAAGTCCTACATAAGTGCAGATTTTCACCTGCTTAAAAATGCTAAAAAAAATCCTTTTTCCTAAGGCTGCTATATTTTTATTTTCATTATTTAAATATTATTGTTGTTGCAACAGAGCAAAACAAACAAATAAATAAAGCAAAATGAACATGAGAGAGTTTATGGATTATAATGATGTTTTGTGGCAAAGCCTGTTACTTTTTCAAACAAAATGTTTTACTTGCACAAAAGCCCGCGCATAAAGAAGAAAAAATGTCAATATGAAAAAAATGTTTAAAGAAGCGCTGACAAAGCTGCACAATTACATTCATATTTGCTTTGGCAGTGATATTGTTTGCTGTTTGTTGTATTCTTATGAAACTGTTGTTGCAAGCAGCGTCATTATAATACTGAAGATGTTTGTGTTGTAAATACCGTGCAGAGCTATTGCTGTTGCTGCTGTTGTTAAGAATTCATAATATTTTTGTGCCCTAAAGTCAAATTATTTGTCAAGTCTTTTGTTAAATTGCTGTTGACTTTTTGTTGTTGTTGTTGTTGTTTTTTTTTTGCTGCTTTTTAAGATTTTTATTCCATGATGATGAGATGCTGTTGCTTAAATGTTGTTGGTTGCTTGTTGTTGCCTGTTGTTTTCTTTTTTAATTTTTCCTTTTCCTAGAATCAAAAAAAAAACACACCCACACACACAAAATCTAAACTAAAACGTTTTGTGTTTGCCTTCATTTTCTTTTCTGTATTACTCTTCTATTGGGGTTGCCATAGAAACTCAACCATTGTTTTTTTTTTTTCTTGAATTTCTTAAATTTTTTTTGTCTTTTGGTTTAAGATTATTATTTTATGGTTGTGCTAGTGGTGTATGTGTATGCGTACCTGTGTGTCTGTGTGTCATTTCAAGCACTCTTCTCTATTCATTTACAACTTAAACTGAAATTATGAATTGCTGATGTTCATACTGTTGGTGTTACCATGACAATTCAACACAATTTTCTAAAGCAACAGCCATTAAAAAAGGAAGTTTACATTCATGCTATCATTAAAGAGCCCGTATCCTTAACGAGCAACATATCTATACATTCACAAAAAACACACACAGAAATACCATTACAATAACACAACACTGGCTGTGTTGTATTTTCTTTTCAGGAATTTAAGTATGTGTGTGTTTTATTTCTGTAGAGAAACAGGATGTGAAATATTAATTAACCCTTAGTTACACTCACACATACATATGCACATAAACAGAATATTTTTTTTCACCTTGCCAACCATTTGATAATACAAATACATATTTATAGACACATACACACACCCAAACACATACATACAACATACTTATGCAAACACATTTGTATGGTATTTAAAAAAGAGAAATTCTTATATCCTTATCTTTAATTTTAATGTTGTTTGTAATATTTTTGTTCTTCATTTTTGCTTATTTACAAAGAATTCTTCTTTTTTAAATTACTTTTTTGTTGCATGACTTATGACACATACAACATTTGCATAGCCCAGCAAAATTTGTTGAAACATAGTACCACCGTAGGTGACGAATTAAATTTGTAATTTTTCTTTTGTATTCATTTTTATATGGAAAATTGTATAGCATTTTATTTCTTGTCCACTTGCTAAGCTTATGCTAACGAACACTCAAGCTGTGGCTAAATGTTTGACAAACAGCTGACAAACAGTCACATTAATGACAGCTTGCGGCTAAAAGACATTTACTAGTAGTATTAGTAGCCCTAGTTGAAGCTTTTGTTCGTAGTTGATAAAGTAAAATATATATCTAGAAGAAACTTAAAAGTATGCTGCTTTCCATGTCGTTAATGACGAGTTGTGTCAACCGTTCTCAGAGACCGCGCTGTAAGAGTGGTTATAGACAGAGCAAAATAATATCGACTTATACTCAACTGATGAATGCTTGCTGAGGAGTTAGTATACTATCCAACACATCAAGAATTTCTCATCAGACCTCGACGTAATCGCACAACTCCCAGTGCCAGGAAGTACAAACTACTGCTGTGTAGAATTGCCAAAGGTCTACAGGCATCCCCTGTGGGAATATATACCTATACTTATTTGTGTACTATGTCAAACGGGCATTTGAAGTCATATCGTCGTGCGGGAGTATATGTGACCTATCCGCCATTTAATATATCTCGAGTTAATCATGCCACTTTAAGTTTTTGACACGAACATTTTTAAAATCTGTAATCCGTTTTCGGCTTCTTCGAAACTGGACGAGATATCCGAAAACGGATTGCAGACTTGAAAAATTTGGCGTCGAAAACCTAAAGTGGCATCATTAACTGGAGATATATAAAAAATATAAAATGGCGTATAGAGAACATAAACTCCCACACGACGATTTGTAATTTTGGTTGTAGTTATTTCACTATATATCAAAGATGCCCAGTAGTGGCTGATATCAGCAAATTAAACTCACACGTATACTTACGTTCTTTTGTTTGAACGTCAATCAACCAATAGGAAATCAGCATTTTGACTGGGAGAGACAAACTACATATGCAGAACTTCTGTGTTCTGTGTTCTTCCAGTGTTATTTCGTCACTCTCACCAATACTACTACCTTGAGCATCAATGCTGTATTTCAACCCTTTTGTTAATTAGCGTGAGTAGACGAAATATGAATTACACACTCAAAAGTGTTCTGCTGAAAACCTCCGAGCGGAGTCGCGTGAACAGGGTCAAATTTTGTGCTCGCAAGACTCAATATTGTTATCTCACGCATAGGCAAGGTTGTGATGATGCAATCTTGTCATCGGTAGCTAAAAGTGTATATTCTGAGTATGATAATTTACTGTGATGATGTAATATTTCGAAAAGCATTCAAAGAAGCCTCAATTTCTTTAAACGGTGAAAGAAATACTCCACTCCATCTAACCTTCTTAATATTTACAAGACCTTTATTCGATATTATGTATAATAATCCGGTACCTCAAAACAAATTTTTTTGAGCTTCTCGACCTCGTATACGAAAGAACGAACGTGCTTATCAATGACGGTAGAACTCCAACTCAATTGTTTGAAGCATTCGCACAAAGTGGAGTACATATCGTTGTTCTATCTGTACTAGATTGGTAGATGTTCTAATGTAATAAGAGAATTAAATTCAAATAATTATATGTTCAGACGTAGTTCTTGTATCTCTGATAGAACACATCTTTTTAAATGATTGTCCAGTGAAGCGCACAGTACACTACAGAAAAAGTCTGTTTTTTAGCCGCATGGTTCGTTTTTGGAATAATTTTCCTTTTATTTACGTGGTATAGTGGTTAGAGAGCTCGCACAAAAACTCGAACGGTCCAGGTTCGAATCCCAGCAAAGCTGAAAAATGAAAGAGTTATTTTGCGGTTTTTTCAAAATTATAATTTAAAAATAAGAGGTTCTCCCGCTGCAAGAAGTTCATCTACAAAGTAACCGCTCCCTGACGTTCCACTCTATTCCACCTTAACCTTTGACAAGAAAAAATGAATCATCAGGAGAAAAGCGCCACCTATTGAAAGTAGCAGATAACAGCTAAAAACCTACTTAGTGAAGGCACTCACCGCTGTCAACATGCAACAATGAGGCAATTGCTAGTGATCATTCAAGGGTGAAGGTATAATACTGGCCTTTGAATGATCAATTCACTGCAATTTGTCTCATTCCTAAGGCGCTTAATAATAATAATATAATTAATAATAATGTATGCACTGTCCTTTCCACAAAAACTCCAATACAATGCACAGCATTTAGTAGGGGTTTACCCCTGAGTATTCGTCTCAATAAAAAAAAATCAAATGTCCACAAAAACTACTCTCACTCATCTCCTTCCCATAAAATATTTTCCTCACACCAGTACAGTGCACTACATGATCACGGGTCGTTCACTGAGTACTGGTCTGGTATTAAAAAAATTATAGATCAAATTCAGACACAGTGACGCGAGAAAAACAATCTCCTAAAAAAAAAAATTTATGCATTTTCTGTGAACCAAACACAGCAGACTGCGGATGGTCGTGCACCGGAACTTTTAACTGATATTAAGGAGTAGTTGGCTTCTGATTTCGGAACGGCGATACGCCAAATATCGTATCACCTTCACAGAAAGTGAAAAACAGCACGATTTTCTACTCAGCCATTTGGTTATAGAAAACAATACAACAACTGAGCATTTAAATGCCCAATACAATGAGACTTAAAAACTCTGAAGCCAAGAATTTTAAAATAAAGAAAAAGAACAAAAAGTATAAAAATTTTTTTTAAATATATTAACCTCATTTTCATTATTTTCAATTTAAAAATGTTTGCACTTAATTCGAGATGTGAGTCTAAGTGAGAAATTTAAACAAAAATTCTTTGCATCTTGACATTCAGCAGTTGTACAGCGCAATACAATTCAAAACTTTTGCTGTACACGAAATATCACTTACAACATAATTCAAGAAAATATTTTCATTTACAACAACTGTCTTAAGAAAATAGTATTTTAAAATAATTTTTCTTTATGTTTCACAACATGTAAAGAAGAAAGGAAACTGAAAAAAAAGACAGAAAATAAACACCAGCAGCATTTTAAGTCTCAATATGAAAGCGGAGATAAACCTTTTAATCACTTGTTGACTTAATATCTCGTTTACTTTTTGTTTTGTATTAAAAAAATCTTTTCTTTTTTAATAATACTTCATAAAAAACGCTTTAAAAGTAAAAATAATATAAAAAATTGTTTATTAGTTCTGGTTTTGAGTAGCGTAAATTATTTAACCAAAAAAGAAAGAAAAAAAACGGGGTTGTGGTAATTGAAATTAAATATTTACATTTCAACAAAAGGAAAGAAATTTATCTTCAACGAATATTACAAGATACTCCAGGTAATTACTTGAAATCTTCATTTTGTCTCATTTACACAGAGAATCACTTCAGAAGAAAGTGTTTCAACAAAAGCTGCTCAAAAGGAAAGTGTTGGTTGTAAAGGTGGTAGTAGCACCTTCTTAAGTAATCAAAAAGACTGCAGGGAAATTAATAATTATTGGAGGACTCATATACATGAATTCAAAGACTGTGTGTACGCAAATATTTACTGAAATCGAAAATGTTTTCTACTTTATTTTAAATATCAAAAGTATACCTCCAAAGAATATCTGAAAGGCATATACATTTTCTCCATTATGATACACTACCTGCTAATCAGGCCATTAAAGCATAGAAATCTTTTTATTTAATTTAACAAGAATGTAAAATTAAACATCAGTTTTAGTAGTTTGGTTGCAAGAAAACCCAATAAGTGAAAATGAAAAATTTAAAAATAAAAGAACAATAAAAACAGAAATAGTTTTTGCAAAAATTTGATGCCATTGGTTGTAAGCATCGTGTGTTGAAGACATATTTGAAAAAAAAATTCCTTAAAAGATTTATAAACATAGAGGAAGTTTATTTTAAGGCCAAGAGAACTTGCAGCGCTCACAACTTAACATTAACAGTATACACTGGCAAAATATCATGAATATATTGAAACTTAATTGGTTAGTTCTCGTGGTGATCCAAAGATTCAATTACCAGTCTCGCTCCATTTTAATGCCACATCTTAGCTACCAACTACGTAACGATCTTCAGTCCGTGCTATTCAGAAACTTCATAAGTAGAACAATGCTGACATCAACTAACTCCTGAATGTCATCAAAGAGTGGTTTACAAAAAGCTGATACACTCTCCCTCCATACGGGAAGGCCTTCGACATATCATCTCCTTTTTCTCTCATGTGACAATACCTATTAAATAGAATATTTTTCATAACTGCTTGCTCTCTAATGGTACAAAAACCAGTCAGCACTGCAGTGATCCCTATGGAATTTTCTCGTGTCATGCCTAACAATGATCTGGTTCTCTCCAGGTGATATTTTGGCCAAAGCGAACTGCTGATCCTTCAAGCTGTCACACCAGTCCCTCTATGACCTGTGATCCGATAATATTCCATATCAATCTTCCCATTTAAAACTCCCATTTGTTGGAAAACCGGTTCTGCATGAGATATGTCTGTCTGCCATTTTGTTACCTTTTATATTCCTGTTCCCCGCACCCATATCAAAGTAACATTATGTTTCATTCCCAAGGTGTTAAGTCTGCCTCTTCTCCACCAGTTAAGATTTAGTCACAGCCAATTGTAATACCAAAGTCGGAGTCCATGGTCCATCTTAGAACCATCACTGAAGATAACAGAAGGAAAGAAATTGGTGAACTTTCAATCAAAATACTCCGTCGGAGAAATTTAATCAGTTTTACCAATATCAAATTGTACAGATGTACTTTTAAAATAGCTTATCAATTAGCGTCAATTTGTGATGGCACCCATAAAGCTGCTCATAATTGACCATCTGAGGTCAGTATATATAGAAAGTGTGGATCCAAATCTAAATTATTGATTCACAGACAGACACAGAAATTTAGACTCTGACCCTCTACTATGTAAATAAAATTTCCTAAAGATATTGACCTACGCCAGTTCAAGTCTTACGTGCTGAACTAACGCCAAACATTATAACATCTGTCGGTCTGTCGATAAGTGGGATCTAAAGCAATTTAAAATTAGTACGATATGTTGAAAAAAAAATATAATGGCGATTAGACTCAATTTTGGCTTCTTAGCTTACAAAATGTACAGTACTTTCCACAAAAATTTCATTGTATTGAACAGCATTTAGTAGGGGTTTACCCCTGAGTATTGGTCTCAATAAAAAAAAACTGCCGCATAGAAAATGAAACTAATTAGACGGGAATAAGAATGAAACTCACTAGCGTTGCTATTCACTGCCATTATTTCTCTAAAAAACGAAGACTGGGGGTGGTCGTGCACTGGAAATTTTAACTGATGTTACCGTGGTTGTTCTTTCTCTTACCAATATAACAAAATTTCTAGACTTGATCAAACTTTTTGACCCTTTTCATAAAATATTTTTGGAAAATTTATTTGTCAAATTTTATCTATTGTATTTTAATTTAAATTTTAAGATTTTCCTTTTTATTATTTCCATTTTCATTATTTTTTGTTATCGCTAACAAAACATCTTCAAAACTTCTGAGATCTTTTTGATAGCAAAGTGTCTTATTTGCTAACATTTAATTTGAATATTTAATTTCTCATTTGAAAATAAAAATTATATTTCATTTTATTAAGAACAAAAAGTTTTGTTGTATTTTTTTTTTTTGCTCTTATTTTAAAAGACTTTTACTTTAAATTGGTTTTTTATCTTCAAAATTTTTTTTTTTTTTTTTTTTTGTTTAATAAAGAAAAAAAAGGTCTATTTGTCTGTTGAGTCTATTGTTTTGAACAAAATTCAAGATTAATTTTCCAATGCTATTATGAATTTTATTTGAAAACTTTTCAATTTCTTATAATTTAGCAACAAAATCGAAAAAGGAAAAGTACAGCAGCAGCTAAAAGGAAAGCCAGAGATATATTCATATATACTCATACAAATGAAAATTTTTTAAATTTATTTTTTATTTTTTAAAGGCAAAAATAAAACTCAACGAACCATGGCAACCCTTCGCAACAGATAAAAAGACATTTAAAAGAGAGAAAGAGAGAGAGAGAGATTGAAGAACACAAAATCTTTTATAGAGTTTCTAAGACATTTACTACATACATATCCGTACAAATGTGCGTTTGTATATGTTAAATGAACAGGATATTTGACTACACACATACACAAAAATATGTTTAAGGCTATACGCTTACACGCATTCATCAACAGGACTTTTACGCACTTATACATTAATATACCATTTGACGTTTAAGTATATATTTTGAAAGCATCGATACCCAGTTGTCAGAATCATCGTAAAAAATAAAGTCCTTCTTAACGAAATCTACATGAATGCTATTTTGTGGTATATTTCCTCAAATTTGTGTTACATACCGCAGTCAACGGTAAGCTGATAAGCCTAATTATAGCTCTTATTATCGGTTATGATGACATTTGTTGGAAAAACTCATTGACCAGTTGGCTTAAGTGTTCACTACATCGAAGATATTGTAAAGGCCAGACCAACTGGGTACATACTTGTACATATACCATTTAATCTTTATAGAACGTTGCTTTGTGTTTGTAAATATGAATGCTTTGAAAGCTTTAGAATAATGCAAAATGTTAAGCGAAGCGTATTATTGCATTATGTGCCTAAGCAATCATTTTGCCAAAAATTATCATCATAAACAATCAACTTTATAATGATTATCATGATGAACATCTTCTTAAAGAGAATATATGAATATGTCTGTTTGTAAGATTTAAAGAGTACATTACAGATGAGTTTATTTTTGAAGGTTCTTTTTCAACAAAAATCTTTTTTATATCTGATTTAAGTTGAAATTTTTAAAATAATGAAATTTGTTTGATATCAATCCCTTACCACACACAGACTATACATATACTCAAGCTATTGAATCTGTATAGCATGACGGATGCAGTAGCAGTGTCTGCCTTAGTTATAGTCTTTAGTTATAGTGGTCACATCTGTGCTTTGTATAATACAATAATATAATTCTCATTGAGTTCATATCACTATTTAAATAAAACGTAAAGTTTCCCTGAGCGAGTATGACTAGAATAAACGGCCAAACGTGATGATGTTAATTTACCCGAACTTCTCTTGCTATCGCAAAATAATTTTTTTAGTTCTGCCAAGTGTAAAACCCCTAAAATTTCTTTAACATTTGTACTAAACGTAGTCCATGGAAAGAACTATCGAGTTCTACTCCAATGGGTCAAACCAAATAATAAAGCTCGATTCAAAGCAATAGTATCGTATATTAATTTTGTTCTACAGTCCATTAAAAATAAAGATATATAGTTTAACAAATACATCAGCGAATGAGTTACCTCAATTGGTATATGTTTCTGAAAGTAATGAAGTCTGTAGAGTCTGTGTAGGATGAGTTTTAGTCAAGTGCCGAAATATTTTTATTAACAAAACTATTAAGGCAACAATAAGTCTTATCACTAGAGAAATAATGACAAGTAGATATTCCGGATTTTAATTCCTGCACTAATTAGATTCTAAACAGATGTAAATCAATATCGTTTATTGTGCATTAATTCAATTTTATACGCGGCCGTTCTTCATTTACAAATCCACAAACATCTCTGCCAAAAACATTTGATCAGCTGCCAACTACTCCGGTTTAACTTCTGCACTAGCTTGATGTAAAATGATATAATCTTTGCATAAACAAAACGTTTGATTACAGTGGAATATTTTTTTTTTATTGAGATCAATACTCAGGGGTAAACCCCTACTGATGCTGTGCATTGTATTGGAATTATTTGGAAAGGACAGTACATTTATTTATTTTATACTAGAAATTAGACAAATTGTTGTGAATTGATCATTCAAGGCCAGTGTCATACCTTCACCCTTGAATGATCAACAGCAATTGCCTCAACATTGCATGTTGATTGTGTGGTAAGTTCCTTCGCTAAGTAGGTATATCTGTTATCTGTTATCTGCTACTTCCCAATAGGTGGCGCTTTTTTCCTGATCATTCGTTTTTTGTTGACATTGGTTAAGCTGGAATAGAGTGGAATATCTGGAAGCGGTTTCTTTTTAGATGGTCTTTTTGGAGAAGGGAGGAGGGAGGGGGCGGCGAATCTCTTATTTTTAAATAATAATTTCGAAAAAACCGAAAAAAATTTCGAAAAACTTGGGCATTTTGAGTTTTTGTACTAGCGCTCTAACCACTATTGCACGCATCCCCCAGTACGAACTTTTCTTATACATATGTGCGTGTAGTACATAACTTAATCGCTAATTGCTAAGTTAAACGATTATGAAAGCCATTAAAACCCTGAATTCTTTCAAAACAGCATTTCAAAGAAAAACTGAAGTAAACTAAAGTAAAATAAAAAGTTAGCATACTTTACGGCATTTTTAAAATTTCCTATTATTTTAAATAATTAATTAATATTTAAATTTAAGAATTAAGATTAAAAAATAAAGTATTCTGGTGTGTTCTGAAATGCGAAGTCGAGTGAAATTTAAATTTAATTAAAAATTGCGTCAGTTATTTTAAAGTTTTGGTGATCACAGAAGTTATGTTTCTTAGTTATTAAGGAAATGTTAAAAAATTATAACGATAACTTGTCATATTTTAAAATTATAAAGATTTTAAATTTTATTCGATTACAATTTCATTCGTTTTCGGTTTACACAACTTAACCGATATATTTTAATATCAATTGTCACTGTAAATTTAAATAAAAATTATATGCAATTGCTTTGATGAATATAAAGTATTTTATTAAGGATAGAAAATTTGTACAAAATATGTATATTAAGGGGAGTGTGATTTTATAGTAGAAATTTAAAGCTAAAAAAAACCCTGTTCTATAAATAAAATTTGTTCAAAGTTTAACATAAAACTGAATACTAAACAACGCAAAAAGTTTCAAATAGTTTCACATTTAAAATCAAAATTTCCATAAATATTTTGTGCACATTATGACCATTTCCAATTACAAACATGGCATGTATCGCTTAATAGGCTTTAATTACTGCAAAATATTTATTTTTGCCTTTAGTAGAGGGTACAAGAATGTAATTTATGGCAGTGCAAATTATTTTCTAAACTCTTTTCAAATAAAGTATTATTTTGGCCCCTATGAAGGAGGTGAGAATGAGAGAGTCAAACATCAATTAAATCAGGTCAGGTGAAATGATAATGAGCAGAAAATTGTGCATATTTTTAAATTAATTAAAAAAAGAGAGAGAGAGAAAGAATTTGTTACAAAAAATTGTGCAAAACAAAATAAGCTGTTTTTATAATTTATAGGCTTCAAGAATATTAAAAATGATGGTGCCATAGGCACATACCCAGCAGAAAGTAGTGCTTACCAATCGGCTATTTTGTAAGGGAGAAATTCTGAACTATCACTTACTCGTGCGCATCAATAATGCATGATTTTTATATGAAATGAGCCTATAAAATGCAATACAAATACAAATTTATTGCAACCAGTAAGCAAATAGTATACAAAATCAAAAATAATAGTATAATATAGTGTAATAATATAGCATTTTTTGAAGCTTTAAGGTATGAATAAACAATATAATGCTTCCGTTATTGCTTACAATTTGATTTATTGCTTCCAAATCTTAAAAATTTTCTGCTGGGTATGGACATGTATGCCATTTTTTTTACATTCATACTTTAGAATTTTTATAAAATTTGTATTTTATTAGACATCGAGTGAAAAGTATTTAATCGAGTGGAGGTACAAAATTTTTATAACTATGCCTACTTATATAGTGAGCTTTTAACCAAAATTTTAGAATATACTGTAAAATTTTTAAGACTCTGATTTTCAAAATATATTATTGCTTACTTACTTATATTGCCATAACAACCCGTTAACGGGTTCAGCTTGCCTAGTCTCCAGGTGTCTCTGCTAAGCGCGCGCCTTCTCCAGTTGGTCACACACGACTACAGGGCTTCATCAACTTGGTCGTAAACATGGTCGTCCTCTACTTTGACGTCCAGTGACCTTTGCATCGAAACATTTTCTCGCTGGAACAGATTCTTCCATCCGAACATTATGGTTGAGCCAGCTTAGCCGCTGGATGTTAATACGCTGAACAACTCCCACATCGCGAGGAGCTCATACAGCTCATGGTTGGTTTTAATGCGAAACTCATCGTCATGCCTTAGAGGGTCAAAGATCTTACGAAGAACTTTTCTCTCGAACGCTCCTAGGACCGCTGCATCGGCATAAGACAGCGTCCATGCTTCCGCACCACAGAGAAGCACCGGAAGAATAAACGACTTACATACATACATAATTGGCCATTACAACCCTGTGTCAGGGTTACGGCCTAGCTTCTCGAAGTGCTCATGTTGTGTGTGTTTATTTTAATCCATACCGGGCCCTACGGTTTAAAGTCGACTCCGAACGACATATTTGAGAAACTTCTTCATGGCATTCAATTACTCTCAGAGCTCAGAGCTTACTGAGACCGTAGTAGCACCTGTTGGCCAGTGTGATTCTTCGTTTGCTCTCCAGACTGACATCATTCTTGCTGGTAATGGCGGTGAAAAGGTAGATGAACTCCTTGACCACATAGAATGTATAGCTGTCGGCTGTAATTTGGGAGCTAAAACATTCAACATACCTACTCGTCGACAACATGTACTTCGTCTTGCTCTCATGTGAATATCTTATTATGGATACAAAAACTCACCCTTTCTACACTGATATTCCCTAATAATATTACCACATGAACTTCTTATAGAAGTCGTCTAATATTTAAACAAACTATTCTCTTGACTCATAAATTTTGACAGCCTTGTTTGAACAATACGAGTATATTGGTCGGTCGATACTACATAAAAGTTTAATGCCCATACTCATAAAAACTACATAAAAGGTTAATGCCCATATTCATAAAAACTATTTTAGGTTTATTGAGAACTTATTTGACAAATTTCTATGCTATACTTGTCAAATAAACCCTCAATAAACCTATAATAGTTTTTATGAATACGGGCATAAAACTATTTTTATATTTATAAAGCAATTTTTAATTTAATGCTGTTTATAATTTAACTTTAAATTAAAATAAAAATATTTGTCTAAAATTTAAAAAAAAAATTTACCAAACTTTTGCATATGCACATACCCATGTTTTTGTAAATATTTTAATCTATCCGTAGACGTTTTTACCTAAAAATATAAAAATATTAAAAAATTTAATAATTTTATATACTTTTTTTTTGTTAATATGAATATATTTATTGAGCTTAAGGTTTTTAAATTAAAACAAACTAACATTTATAGCAGAATAGTTTAGTTCTTGATTGACTCAGGCTGTCGCATAAAAAACTTTTCTCTTTAAAACTCGCTGTGGTTACCTCCTCCTTCTTTCTGCAATTTCAAACTGTTCATCAAATGTCATGCATTATAAAGCAGTTAGATTGTGCTTTGTGTTCTCATTTGTTTGTCATTCTCATTAATTTGTCAATTCAAATCATTGAATATTTTGGTTTTAAAATGATTTAAAAAAAAATGTTTTTCACCGTCTCAACATATAATATTTTAGTCCATTAATGTCGTTTTAGGCTTGACAAAATTGATGGTTTTAAATCAAGGATTTTAAAAGTAACATTTAAAATGGAATTTTGTTTCACACATGCAATGCATGAAATTCAACTTCAATTATCCATCCATTTATATGAGATTGTTTTTCTTTTAACCCTTAGACTATAAAGTGTGTGTCTCTAAGTCCCTGATTGTTAGTTTATCTTTAATATCTCTAATAGCTTTGGAACGAAAGGCTTTTTGACTTCTTTCTTTAAGGTATTTATGGTTTAATTTAAATCTTATATATAAAACATAATTGGTGTTTAGGGATTTGAATGTTTGCTTAAAGTCTATACAGATACATGTTAGGAGAACACTATAGGCCATATAACTTTTAAAAATGTCAATAGGGACGTGCCACGCCCACATAAATAGCATATTTATTTAAATATGTTTAAAGACCAATACTCAGGGGTAAACCCCTACTCATGCAGTGCATTGTATTGGAATGTGAAGATAGTTGATAGATAGAGAATTTGGTCTAAATGGACTGTAGGCGTGAAACCTTTCAAAATATCAAATTTGTATATGTCTTGAGAACGGTTATATTGAAAGTAAGGATATTTAGTTCAAGCAACTTTCTGGTAAATGTATGTACCTACTCAATTAAAAAAGAAAATAGTTGAAACAGAATATGCGAACGATATATGAGCATATGGCTTATATTAAACTTTTTATTTAATTCAAATAAGGGGCAGCAAAGTACTCCGGGGTTGAATGGTAATACTGTATGTAATAGATTTCTTTTAATTTTATAGAGCCGAACATAAAAAACACACAACCAAAACGAGGATCATTGTGATACAGAAATTGATTTTGAGAGCGACAGCTTGAATTTTTGCCTTTAATTTAGACGAATGAAGGATAATTTAAAATAAATCCTTACCAAATTTTTAATAAGAAAATATAAGAGCAAGATCTCTTGGCATGGCCATATTTTCGCATTAGAACTGGCTATGAGCCGTATAAACTCCTCGGCGATTTAGGTGTTGTTCAGCGCATTAACATCCAGCAGCTACGCTAGCTTGCCCATATTTTTTGGATGGAAAAATCTGCTTTAGCGAAAGAGATTTACGATGCGAAGGCCACTGGATGCCGGCTTAGAGAATGACCATGTTTACGTTGGAAGGGCCAGGTTGATGAAGCTTAGTCATTAGCTGGTGTGACCAATTGGAGAAAGCGCCTGGAGACTATTGTTAAGGCAAGCCAAAATCTGTTTAGAGGTTTCTATAGTCAGCTAAGTAAGTAAGTAAGTATCCTTGTAAAATTATTATACGAATGTATAAAAAAAATAAAAGAGATTTTAGTGACCCCTCTTCCTAGTTTGTGCCATAAACTAGACTCTGCACACTAAGGGTTAACGAGTCAAGTGATGTTCTACAAAAAAAAAAAAATTCTATAGCGCGGTGCAAAGTAGGAGGTATGGTATACAGCTGCTTTGTTAACGGATTAAATTAAAAAAAAGAAAAGAGAAAAAAAGTCAAACAAATCGTTCATTGTTATTGTAAATTGGATTTCAATAAAAGCCAGCAAATCCTGTTAGCCAAGTAACGATAAAAAGAATAAAAATAGAGCAGCTTATCAACCGTAAATACTGCAAATATTCGGCAAAAACAATTTAACGGAGGCATTAAAAGTTTGTGGTGTCAAAAAATTAATTCTTGCAAATTAAATTACAAAATTGTTTTTAATTTTTTTGTTTTTTGGTCTCTTATAGAAGCAGTCATGTGCGGCGTAAACGCAATAATTTGCAACATTTTTCATTGATTGATTTTTTTTGTGTCTTTACAGACAAAATGCGGTTACTTTGCAAACATTTTATTTCAAAAATAACCAAAAACAAAACTACCGAATAATTTGCCAATATCTTCGGCCAATCAAAAGAAAAAAAAGAGAAAAATTCTTTTCAGTTTTTCACTAATGCCTGTGAGACCGTAAGTGTGTTTTTGAATTATTCCATTAGCATTAAGGCAACAGAGTTAAAATGGTTTTATTTGAAATACACCATTCATTGTGGTTTTTCTGCCCGATCAAATGCCATTCATGGTATTGCAGTGCATTGCATTGCTTTTCATTGTTACAGACAATGAATGTTTTTCTTACGCCGTAACACAATTGTCTGAATTGAAGTGAATTGCATTGTTACCATTGCTGGCCAGTCGTAATTTTTTTTTAAAGAGATTTTTTGTGAAATTTTTTTGTTTGTTTATTCTTTGCCCAGACAATAGACAACTGAATTTAGGGATTTTTTCTTTTTTTTCCCCTTTTTTGTTATTAAAAGTCATTGAAAATAAAGTCCATCCAGTATTGTTTGATTAAATGGTGTTAAAAAATAAATAATAAAAAAAATTTATATATTCTTTTAATATTAAAAAAAAACTAAAAACAGGGACTCCTAAAAAATATTAAAACCAAACGAAAATTGGAAGAAATTTTTTGCTATTGACCAGTGTGACTGTGATGAAATCGCTGCAACTGTAAAATGGACACCACGGACCGTGATTAGTAAAAAAGAAAAAAACACATTCGAGGGCAGAACGAATTGTTCTTAGACTGACATAGTAATGGCGGTATAATATGAATAAAGATTTGTGTAATGGAAACTGTATTAATGGGTGCGGAAGTAAACAAACTTGTCCAATTTGCAAAGATAACAATCCACTGAAATCTAAGTTATGGATTTTTGGCCGGCGGCGTCATCAGACCATATCACTTTGTAAACGACGTTAACTAGTTCACCACTATCAACGACTTATGTCATAATAAATCATGATTACCAATTGACTGATTTGGACATTAACGATATGTCGTTTCAGAAGGGCAGCGCTACGTACCATACAGCTTATGCTACATTCAATATTCAACACGAGCGGTTCGAGGGCATGCTCATTTCACATTAAGGGCTTCTGAACTGTCCACCAATATCTGTGCGAGTTGATTCTAATATTTTTTTCTTTAACACACAGATACTTGCGAATAAGCCACAAATCATAACGGTACTGAAAGACAACATAAACCTAATCGTCGCAATAGTTACCGAACATGCTTGACCAAATTATAATAATGGTATTCACACCGAACTTGTTAATTTGTTACTCGGTAGTATGTTAATTTGTTAAAGTTAGCAACTGTGAACGACCTCCCTTTTCAAACTTTGTTAGTCTGGTAACTTTCGTAGTAAACCTTTTGGTTATCCATTATAAGAACAGTTTATGATTTATTAAAATAAAAAAAAAATCATTTAATTAACTTACTTACTCTCAATATACACGAAAATTGCCAAAACACCAATATTTTTTTTGAAATGTATCACAAATGACTTTTATTACTTAGAAACTGCAACAGCTGTTTGTGAGTTACCAACTAACAACTATTTTATCAGGGATGCCATGTCGTTAATTTGTTAAATGTGAATCCGGTAATGCTATAAATATACAAAAACAAAATGCGTGTAAAAAAGTAACTTTTAACAACTAACAAACTAACAAGCTCGGTGTGAATACCGCTAATATTTTGTTATTTCAGTTATTGTTATTCGATAGAATAGGATACTCGAATATGAGTCAGACGATTTCGCCCCTCTTTAACTGGAGACGTCAGCGAGCAAACTTGACTTATGTGAAATGAAAGCCATCATGAAACCGTGAAAAGCTAAATTTCTTTTGTGAAGTTTACCTGCTGGCGCCATTATCGATCCTAATTTGTTTAGAAATTCACAAGAAATTCGTGCTGACTGAATTTTTATTTCCTAAACCTTTCCCGGGTTAACAGTTTAACATTTGGGTATAAAATTCCACTACTTACAATGCAGTGAGCTTAGCCATCTGCATAATTCAAAATAAGTTTGGTGGAGACTGCATTTCAGGAAGTGCAGCTGTTCATTGACTACCTTGTTCGTGTCATTTAGCGCCAGTGGATTACTTTTTATTAGGCTTTTGCTGAGCTATTTACAAACAACTGCTAGTTCGCATAGATCAGCGAACATCCATAATATATGTACTTTAACTGTGTGCCAGATTGTAATAAAAAAATCATTAATTCTACATTGTTTTATGATTTTAAGTTCTGAAACTTCTAAAAAAAACCAATTTTATAGTTAGCATTCTATCAATAATTTGTAGCTATTTGTGCAAAATTTAAAACGGCCATGAAAACAATTTTTTTTGCGGCAAAAACACACAAAAAACAAAAAATAATAATACACAGGCAACCAGAAAAACCCCAACATCAGAAATGCATTAAAACTAAATTCTATTGTGGTCAATTAGTGATGGCTAATTGAACATGATGAGAATGGGATGTGCCCAAAATAATTACATACAATAACAGCAACTACAACAAAGGCACTTAGACAACAACAGTAGAATAAAAATTTTTTTGCAGAATTCATTAAACAAAGTTATACACCATCCGTTGCCAATATGGAAATTTTCTAACAAATGACACAGATTTTAAATCAAAATAACAATTTTAAATCAAAAATTTAAATATTTTTTTAAATTCGTATTAAGCGCGTGTGGCTAAAATTAATAAAGAAACCCTTAAAATAAATTTGAAAATGTCTTTATTTTACTTCTAATGATACGTTCGCATTAGATAATATTTGACGGAAACCTCTATTCTATGAAAAAAATATTTTTTTTTTTTAATTTATGCAAATTAGTGGTGGCAAAGAATTGAGTAATAAGTGCTAATTGTATTTGTACTAATTTTTGGGTACTCAATACTTAAAAGTAACTAAATTACTAATAGTCACAGGTGACAAGATTGTAAAGTCACCATAACGGCTATGCGTGATAAAACAACATTGAGTCTTGAGCGCATAAAATCGTTTTGTTCTTGTGAGTCTTTTTTATGAACCAGTGGGAAAAATGTTTGCAAGAAATGTGTAAATAAAACTAAATTGCCTAAAATATTTCCATATGTTTCCAAAGTGATTACGCTTTTTATCCATATAAAAGCGAATGTAGCATGTAACATTGTTCTTTAAAAGTTTAAGTTATTGTTTAATTTTTAATATAAATTTTTAATTATAAAAATGCATTTACAACTCTGAGGCATGACTTTCATTTGTAAATAACCAAAGGCCTTATCACCAAGAGAAAAAAATTCAAAAATATCAATGGAAGCCAAAAGTTGCCCTTTAAAATGATTATGAATGATGAAATAATAATGCAGTTCAACTAAAAAAAAAAGAATCCACAACCGTTTTATTATTACTAAACATTTTGCCCTGCCTCAAAAGCATTTGTTATCTTTATACTTTTCCAGTTTTCCTGTATAGAAGTTTAGAGATGTGCAAACGAAAAAAAAAAAAAAATGGCCAACTTAAGTTGCATTTACTTTGGGGAAAATGTTGTAATTCATACTGCTGCTGATAATCCTGATGTTTCTAATAAAAAGCAATTTTAATTCTCTTTTCTTCCCTCTACATTTGTTAAGTAAACGTTTACTTTACGGCTAGTAATTTCACTAAATGTGGCTTTTTGGATGTAACAACAACAAAAAAGAAAATCCGTGTATTCGAGGGTAATTATAAATGTTCTTCAACTTTTCTCCGTAATGGTAAAAAGACGCTTCAATGAGTTTTTAATGGTCGAATTAAAAATTCGTGGTGTGATAGAATTGAATAGAATTGTTAGAAAAACGCTGTTCTAAGTGTATTAAAGTTTCAGGAGATTATATTGGAAAATTTTTAGGCTAATACCATTTCGTGCTGCCCTCGTATATAGTTTTTATTTATTTATTTTATGAAAAGATTTTAGAATCTGTGAGGATTTTCATTTATTTTAGTAGTTTTCATGCTCTCTAGCCCTGAGTATGAAAAAAAAACAAATATTTCTTTTTTATTTTGCAAAAACATTTCTATTGCCATTACCATTTAATGCCTTTAGTAGCTTCATTTGTAGACTGACCACAGTATTGGCCGCAGTCAGACATATTAGATTTTTAGCCCTTCCTTTTTTTGTTTTGTCTTGTATTATGTTTGAATTTTTTGATTTGGTTGTTGGAGTTTCTAGCTGCTTTCAGCGATAAATAAACGAAGTTTATTCAGAATTTAAATGTAAATTATTAAAGTTTTAAATATTAGTAGAGAAAATATAGAAATGCATTATGCAAAAAAAACCTTCAAAATTACAGGATATATAAGGCAACCTGTGCATATAAAAATTATTATTTTTCCGACAAACTGGTCGCACAACTGAAAGAAAAAGATTGTCGCTGCGGCCAATTTATTTTAATTTTTTTTTCTTTGTACTCTTAACCAGATTTTAATTATTAATGAGTGGTCAGCATAAATAAGTGACTTTAGGTACATTACAGCATAATCTAGACCATAGTTAACCAAAACTCTCAATTTTTGTTTGTTTTGTAGCACAATAGTGTACAGAAAATGAAGATTTTGATTGATCTAGACAATTCAATTTCTCTTCAATTCTAATTTTTAATTGCTCAATGGTTATAGTCACCGTACAGCAGATAGTATGATCCTATTGATACTATATACCGACCGAACCGAAAAAAATCATGTTAAAGTAACGGCTTATAAAGCTCACCGTCTAAATTGTTAGTGTGGTGACCTACATAAATATTACAATTATCACTTTTCTGCTATTTTAGTAATGGACCTGTGTTATTGGTTTTTAAAGCCCAACTAAATCCAATGAGTAATGGTCAGAATTTCAGTTGGCGTCTATAGTTTCTGGTTTCAATCAATTTGAGCCAAAAAAATTGTAGCATTAGTTTGTAATAAACACTAGAGCTGTTTCTACTACTACTTTAGAGCTCAATCAGTGTGAGTACAACTCATATAATGCTGGCGTGATTTTATTTTTTTCCCCGTAATAAACAGGCAGACCTCATACTCCAGCGAACCACGCAGCCTCGATATATCTGAATACTTATTTTATATTTCCGTCTACAAACACAATGTTCTTAGATTTCTACAATGTGCCAGTGATATGATATAGAGTGAGCGCTTGCTCAATCTGACAATTAATAAGAAGCATGACTAAGCGTCAAGCGTCAAACCTACTCTCCATATTATACCAGAATATACTGTTAATTCAAATCAAATAAAAAGCGCCGTATGACTTTTCGTTTGACAGCAAATTCTTTTTAACAATTTAATGGGCTTAAAAATTATTTTCTAATAAAAAAATCAACTTTTAACACTCAATTCACATCATGATTTTTTTCATGCTTCAGTTGCGTGACATTGTACATGACTTTTTTATTGGGTGTGAGAGGGGCAGAAAAGGTAGAGGGGCTAAAAAAATCATGCATTCTGTTTTTCTTGCATGTTTTTGCATTTCTTCTTTTTTTAATTTTTGTATTCTTTTGAAGTGTCAGTTGTGCATTTTTAATATGAAAAAAAAAATGAAAAAAAAGATTCATGCTTTAAAAGGCATGATGTGAATGCCAGAGAAATTTGGAAGATTTTTCAAGGAATTATAAAAGATAGTCATGCTTTTAAAAAATCATGATGTGAGATGCGTGTAAGTTTATTTTTCCAGCTTTTATTTATTTTCTTTTCAAATATTTGCATATCTCTTTAACAAATTTTTTGTTATTTATGTGTTTACGTTTAATATTTATTTTTTGTTCTGCTTTTTTAATTTAAATAAAAAAAAAATTAAAACAAAAAGTATTTACAATACTTTTAGCACTTCCTTTGTTTTCTATAAAACTTTTTGTGATAAACAAAGTAACCATTGCACGATATTTTCATTCCATTGAATGCATCTATAATTGCTTATTTGATTATTTTGCATTTTTATAAATAAAAAAAGAATTACAACCCAAAAAATTTAAATATAAAATACCATCACTCTCAATATAACAAATTACAATGTTGTGCCCTACATACCCAGCGAAGTTAAATGGAATGATGCAAGAAGTATATCACGTTCATGAGTTCTTAATATTTAAATGTATACAATTGATATTATTTGGGTTTCTAAATTCCAAAAAATTTTGACTTTTCGCTAATAAATCAGGGGGCAAATCACGACATTCGATATCGAACTAATTTTATATAAAAATTGTTTTTAAATTGTATGACATTTCGCTCGATATCGAATGCAGTAATTTTCCCCCAGGTGTTTTGAATCGATATTGAGTGAAAACGAATCAAATTTGTTTTCGACAATACACAAAAAAGCCAAGAAGACTGTAACTGACGGATTATGCATTGATAAGATTCATTCATTCATTCTCGCACAAACATACGATTTTCAATGAGTCGTATTACTTTCAAGCATGTTTCAGCCAAACCGCACTACTTCTTTATGTTTTGAAACCACGATTTCATAACTTTTTGGTCACTTATTTTTTTGTTGGATATAAAAATATCTGTGGACATATGACAAAACGTCTTCTCTCTAAATCAACAACTTTTCAGTATAGCAAAAAAAGAGATAAAAAGGCTGATAGAAGTTATTGCTTGGAAAATTAAAGAAATTTTGAACTTGGCTATTATACACAAATACTTAACGTACATTATGCGACCTTTTTTCCCTCCAGAAGCAATAGTTTTCTTTAAAACGACAAAAAATTAATCAAAGACTTTTTGTTAAATAGATTTTAAAGAAACAAAATTAGCTTTCACCATACAAGTCGTTTTGTCAAAATTTTTTTGATTAAATTTGGAAATTATCTTAATCGCTTAAGTCAAGACAAGTTGTTTTGTTAAAATGGAATATGAAAAAAAGATTGAAAGAAGTTGATCTCGAAAATATATTTCTGTTTTATTAAAAAAAAAATACTTCTATTTTTACCTACAATATGCAAATAATTAAAAAAATAATAATAAAAATTAAATAAAAATTTTTATAGGCATTAAATTTTTCACATTATTCTTAATTCTCTGAAAGAAGTCGTTTTATCAAATTGAAATTGGGGGAAAGACTGAAAGAGGTGGATTAGTCAACTGCATATCTTGCGTTCCAAAGGTCGTGGAAATACGGGGATTAGAGCAAAAGAAGGGCAAAAAAATTCTATATTTACTATAAAAATCTTGGAAAATTTTCTTATTTCGAGAGAAGACGTTATGTATATTAGTATTCTATTGATATTTATTATTTTTCAATTTTAAAATTTGAATGCCTCTGTAAGGATATAAATATTTTTTTCATATAACGCACATAAATCTAGACGAACTGACTGTAAGGTGTCGGCATTTTGCAACAAACACAATAATAAAATACATTTTGACAGCTCCCACATCAATATAATGAAATACATTTTGACAGCTTCAACCAACAACAAACGACTAGACAGCTGATAGACTAACCACACCTAATACGAGTATTACTTATAGTGAATTCGCTTGAACATAAACTGTAAATTAACATATTTGTGACAATAATTTCATATATTTCTAACGTTAACTAACCCCAACAAGTAATGATCTGTAATTAAAGGTAGAAACTTCAGGTGTAAAAGTACTGCATAGAGGGTGTGAGTAATTAGAAAATGTATAATAAAAAAAATCGTTTTATTTATATGACAAAAAAACGTTATTTATGCATTTTATGTTCGTTCCATAGAATAACAAAATTTTAAAAGGTGCTTTTAAAAAAACATCACAAGCAAAACGTTAGACAATGCAAAGGACATGCTTGTAAGCCATAACATATGAGATGAGGGAAAAAACAATTCAGTATTCACTACCAGCTTGTGTATTCAACAGATAAAAGTATTTTGTGTAGCAATTTGGGAGAAACAATAACCGTAATAACTCTGCAAAAACTTTTAAAGGAATTATAAGAATTTCCTTTTTCACTTGTAACCAAATATCGAATGTTGTATTCCATAGAAGTATTTAAACGTATGTGTGAAAGAACTTAGTTCTTTAAGATTCTAAACTTCTTTTATAAGAAAACTGAATCAGACAATAACAACCCCCCCCCCCCCCTCCAATAAGTTCATCATCAAAGTGTAACCGCTCCCTGATATTCCACTCTATTCTACCTTAACCTTTGACAACGAAAACCGAATGATCAGGAGAAAAGCGCCACCTATTGGGAAGTAGCAGATAACAGCTAAAAACCTACTTAGCGAAGGCACTCACCGCAATCAACATGCAACGGTGAAGGTATAACACTAGCACAGCAATTTGTCTCATTCCTAAGGCGCTTAATAATTTAAGAAAACAAAATATATGTTCTATTGTCAATGTACTGTTCTTTCCAAAAAAAAATCCAATATAATGCACAGCATTTAGTAGGGGTTTACCAATGAGTATTTATCTCAATAAAAAAATATAAAAAGGCATTTATTGACGGCACAAAATTAATTCTTAAAATTGGTCAACAATCCTACTCCAGTTCGAATCCTACTATGCCATTTGATGTGTTCTTTCAGACGTAGTATATAATACGATTAAAGCTTAAAAAAGATTTTTTTGTTTTGTCTTTTAGGGACGTTGTAATGGGGTTTTAAATATTTTTTTTTTTTTGTTATAAATTCTGAATGATTTTGAATGTCTTCAAAATTTGCTTACCCCTCACTTACCATATATTTTGGAGGCAAATATAACACCAAATGGCAAACAACTATTATTTTATTAATTTATCATTCATGCTGAAATACCTTTTTCTCCTATTCAATCTAAACACACACTTCTATAAATTTGATATTGATGTACAACACTAGCAAAGAATCAAGCGATGTGGCCTTAAGGGAAAAACCAACTGACCCATGATTAATAACCACGTTTAAGCAATTAGTTATGAAGAATTAAAAAGCAACATGGAAACGAGAGGGAAAAAACTCAGTAGAGAAAAGGAAGCAATAAATATTTTAACCAAAAAGCAAAAGAAAGCAAATGAGCAGACAACCGAGCTAATATCGCACAAGAATATGATGATGGAAGACATATACCAGGCAAAGCAACCCAGCCATTCATTAAAAAATTTCTATATAGTATACTCGTATGAGTCTGAACTTGGCTGCTTTAGATTTAATATTCATGAGAGTTCGTTTACAACAAAATACCAAAAAAACTAAAGGGTGAGAGGTTGAGTGAAGGAAGATTTTAAGAGTTCATTAGTATTCTTTTATCTGTGCTATTTTAAGTTTTTATCTTTCATCTCTGAACTTGAATGTGTTCATGAGCGTAAAACAAGGGTATGTATATGTGTGTGTGTTTATGGGTTTCTGTTATGGATTTGGAAGATGGAGTAGATCATGTTGTGATTAATTAACCACAGTGAAAAACAAGCCAACCAGAACAACAAAAATAATAACAACAACACTGCAATGACACTACAATTTGGTTCTTATCAAAAGGCTACAAGTAAAACACATACACTAGCATATGCAGAGAGAGAGAGAGAGAGAGAGAGAGAGAGAGAGAGAGACTTCAAATTATGTCTCCTTCCTTTGCGGTTACCCGTTTTATTTTCCTCGTTAGTATAGCAGTGATTAAGTCATAGAGTTACTGTTTTTGTTATGTTTGTTTAAGTTATTTTTGTGTTTTCTTTTTGTTGCAGTTGTTTTATTTTTTATTTTTGTGCAGTTTTTAACACTGAAAACATCATAAAACCATCATCAGTGGTCGTGGAACATCAGAGTGGACATTTGGCTTTTAAGTTAAAAATTATTTTTTTTTAATTTTTTTTCTTTCTGGCACTCATCTTGTTTTATATTGCTGACTGCCGCCATGTCTTTATAATCTTTTGTGTTTTGCTGATATGTGTTGTACGAGTTCGAGTGTAGAAAACAAGTGTCCGTTATGTTATGACATGGTTTGTACTTAAAATTGTGTTTCTCTTTTTTTATTTAATTCTCGTTATCCCTTTCACACCACTTGCTTGCTTGTTTGTGGTAATTTTTTTACGAGAAAGAAGAAAATATCAGTAGAATAAATAAAATCAAGCGATGCTTTTCGGACTCATCATGAAAAGTTTTGGCCAAGCAAATGACATTTTAGGTTTTATCAATAGGCATCTTTTTTGTTATTTATTTTCAAGCAACTCATAACATAATAAGGACATACAAAAGGTTTAAGAAGTTTGTAAAAACAATGTTTTCAAATTATCCTGTTATGGGTTCAAATTTGTAAGCGTTCGATAAAGCCCAACTTTTAATTCATCCACATAAGTTTAAACATTTTTACGTTGATAATCATATTGTCGTGATGTAAGGGCAAATACTGCAATTACCAACTGGCTATGCCGGCGAAGAGCAATAGCTCTCTGGCAGTTGAGCATCAGTAACTAAGAATTATCCCACGAGCTGGATAAAGGGCGACAACAACAACATTATCTTCAATATCAATGTCACCTATGAATTCCCCCCGGGGATACATTTAAGGGCTGCTGACGAGTGTCACCGTCAGTAGCCTGTTTTCCCTGGGGTATATTGGTTTCGACCTAGCCCTGAGTGGTCTGGCGCTCAATATAGGCAGAGAACGCCATTAATGGCGATTATGTTGGTGCATGGTCGTAATGTCACGCGTACTTTAAGTGCGCGTGGCAGGCATTTCTGGTGTTCTCACGGACTGACCAGAGATGCCTTAATCTGGTACTACGTGCATCAGGAGCCCCCGGTACCTTAGACTCTCAGTCATTCGGGAAGTGTGGTCCGGCCTGATGATTGGTGAGGTCCTCCTTCGGGAGGTACACGTAGTGGTTGTAGAAGTACCTAGATAGATACCCCTCAGCAAGGGGGGTATCGTCACCCAGACATTGGCGGTGGTTGGGCGCATTGAACTCAACTACCGCTCCGGCAACGGGCGGCGTGTGATATGTCTACGGACAGTGCGCACGTAAAACCCTTAACAGTTGTCACCTATGAACAGAAAAGAATACCAGAGGCAATAACAATAATAGCCGTTGGCTTTACAAAAGTCGTAATCGTTCAAACGAAAACGTGAAACAATTGGTAGGGTCGCTTTTAAGGCTCTCTTGGCACCATTAGCGGCAAATTTTTGTTTTTATATTCCTCCCTTAATTTAAATTTTACTCTAATTTACTTTACTTCTTGGAGTTGATTGCTGTTGGATTGGCCATTGAATCAACAGCAGAGTGGACAAACAAACAAAACATTTCGCAAACGTTACCACAAAGTCATAAACTTCTCAAATTTTTTTTAATGGTACTGTACACGAGCAAAACCAAAACAAAGTGAGAAAGAGCGCAAACGAAACAATTCGCTTTTCGCTCTTCTGCTTGCTTTGTTATTCCATTTGTTTCGTATAATTTGCTCTTTTTTCCCTTCTTCTTTTCTTTTTCTTCTCATCCATTTTTTTTTTTGTTCTACCTACGCAGTGCTCAAAACAAAAACAATATACAAAACTAAATGGGACAATCCCTCTCACAGTTTTTGTTTTGTTTTACTCATTGTAAAAAACAAAACAAAATGAGATCAAACGTTTCGTTTTCTTTATTTTCCTACTCTGATCAACAGTAACCGATTTCTTTGCGGTTGGCATTTTTAAAATAGAACCTCTGTTTTTTTTTTATTGATATCAGAAACGATATTAGTAAGTTTAAATAAAATGTCCACACACTCTTTCCCCTTTCGCCGCATATTTTCCTAGACCAGCACAATGTACTGCATAAATAAGTGTGTCATCCCCTGAGTGCTGGTCTCAATCCGAAATGAAAAACATGTAGTGAGTGACAGTAGTAGGTGGAAGGCCAATGTATGCGAAATATTTTTAGGAATATTTTTATTTTTAAAATCTTGTTATAGCAGATAATTAATGTTTCGCTTTTCTTTTGAATAAAAAAAACTACTGAATATTTTCTCAAATTCCTTTTTTGATTTGAAAATATAGTGGAAAATAATTTCATTCAAATGGCTGCCTCGGCTGGCAATGCAGTTGCCTATACGATCGGTCCAATTTTTAAGCACATTTTCGATTTTTTTTTAACACATTGAATTTCACCAATGGCTTTACGAATATTGTCCTTTAAACCGTCAATTGTCTATGGCTTGTCGGCGTAACACTTTTTTTGACGGCACCTCACAAATAATAGTCCTACAGTGTCAAATCGCAGCTCCGAGGTGGCCAAGCGACATCAGCTCTGCGGTCTTCAAAAACAGGGCGCAAAACATCGAGTGTAGCTTCGGCTGTGTGGAACGTAGCGCCGTCCTGTT
This sequence comes from Metopia argyrocephala, assembly GCA_963576795.1. NCBI lineage: Eukaryota > Metazoa > Arthropoda > Insecta > Diptera > Sarcophagidae > Metopia > Metopia argyrocephala. Next base: position 201,579,614 of record OY756208.1, on the reverse strand, counting down.
GAAACCAAATGTTGCCGATATCCTCCTCTTAAATTTTTGTGAACAAAAATTAGTTCAACATGGTCCGATAACAATCGCCTTTGACTGTTAGGGATACTTCTTGCTTATTTTCGAAGAAAAATGACCCAATTATGCCTTTGGACCAAAATCCGCACCAAACAGTGACTCGTTTTGGGTGCATCGGCTTTTCAATGTATGCGTGCGGGTTTTCTGTGCTCCAAATGCGACAATTTTGCTTGTTTACATACCCGCCAAGATCAAAATGAGCTTCATCTTAAAAGATATTTTTTTGGTAAAATCATGGGATGATTTTCAAAATAATGTCGCAATATTTCCCAGGGTTGTTTAAGCTTATACGCAACCATATTCGTTCAGTGGAAGGACAAAACTAATTACATATATGTCAAATCAGACTTGAGCTAAGTGTTACAGTTCACGAAATAAGCACTAGTTTAAAAAAAAAATACATTACATGGCTGACGCGATATTTATTTTTTTATTTTTTCATTTTGTCAAATTCTTATAGCAGTTAATTCAAGCTCTAGTCTGATATGATCTGAATGAAAAATTTAATTGTTTCTACGTTTGCATCCATCAAATTCCAATTTTATTTTACTCCGTAAAACAAATAATTGAAACAATTGTACCTAAAAAATATATTTTTTTCACATTCAACCATTTAATGGCTTTTTAATTAATTACAAAATCTTTTAATTTTATTTCTTCTTATTTAAGGCCTAGACAACTGGCAGCCAATTTACTTAAACCTAAAATTACATAATTTGTGCGGTAAGTTTGTGCAAAAAAATAAAAAATAAACGAAGAAAAACTTTTCAATTTCAATGCCACTTTTCCAAATAAAAACCATTTCCAAGATTAAGTTGATAATCTGCCAAATCTGTGGTAATTTGATGAACCGTTTACAATAGACTTTTACAAGTTTCAAGGCAAAAATTATAAAACAAAAGTTTGCAAAATATATTTTATTCCAATGAAATTAAAGAAAAAAAGAAACAAAAATGCTACAAAACGTGGTTTTGTGCATTTAAAACTTCTTATCATTTACTGCTGCTGTTACTGTCGCTGTCGCTGTCGCTTTACGCTGATGTCTGTAACAAACTGTCCAATCGCAAGTCAACTACAATAGTTTTGCAGACGTCTCTAGCTCGGAGGTGTATTTCTGTTTTAATCCTTTTTTTTTTATTTAGATTGTGTGGTATTTTTCATTTTTTTTTTTCTGCTTTTTTTTATTAATTTGCTGAAAAGCAGCATTAAGTTGATGAGAAAAATTCTGTTGACAATGACGATGATGATGATGATGATAATGATTATGATGATTTGCATATAATGATTCTCTTGTTTAAATTTGTTTGGCAGATTGTAAATGTTTTCTGACTGATTTGTTTTGAATGTCAAGAAATCGTCATATGAAAGTTGTTGCCAATCTTGTTTATTTTGATATTGACAAACAGGAATAGACTTGTACGAGTTGAAATGAATTTTTAAATCCTATACCCCCAGATGTATAGATTTGATATGATGATGACAATGATGAACTGGATTAATAATGTTGATGTGACAATATTTACTTTCAAATACAAGAGATCGACAATATTATTCTATTGTTTGTTTGTTTGTTTGTCTGTTTGTTTATTTGTTTTGCCATAAACATTTTGCAAATGGAGCAGAATGATTTCTTCTACTATTGGAAAATGGTTAAAAGCACAGTGAATATTGAAATTTTTTATACATAAATTTAGAAAGACAAATATGGCTTTAAAGAAAAATTAATGATTTAAAAACGATTTCGAAATTTAAATATGCACACCAAGATATGTAAAATACTGCAAATATTTTGTCTTAAATAAATTCTTAATAACTCAAGTATTTTCTAACAGAGTTTTAACAATTAAATCTCTTTTTAATTCCTATAACAAGTACTGTAGTCGTCGTAGTCTAGTGGTGTGTTGGTTTATTAGACAAGAGCTCTTGGTACAAACCCTAGCTTTGACATTTTAAAAAAAGTAATAGACAAAGAATACTTTTTTCACCGACTACACCTTAGCAGTCTTCTGGCAAAAAGCTCAAAAAACTCAAGTCTGTCATTCGGGGTCGACGTACTCCTGAATAAAAACTGACGCCCACAATATGGGTGCTGTGGGAAGCTAGGCCGTTACCCTAAAACAGGGTTATAATTTCCAATTATGTTTGTATGTGCGTAATACGTCTAAGTACTCTTCTAAAATTAAACAAAACAGTTTCTATATAAAATATTAAATGAAGCAGCTCTGAATTAAAAAAAAAATTAATTACAAAATTCGTGTTTAAATTTAAACTTCGCTTGACAGCACGAGCTTATGAATTTAGTTTTTTTTTCTTATATTATATTATCCTTAGGGATATGACAAATTGCTGTGAATTGATCATTCAAAGGCCAGTGTTATACCTTCATCCTTGAATGATCAACAGCAATTGCACCATCGTTGCATTGCGGTGAGTGCTTTCGCTAAGTAAGTTTTTAGCTGTTATCTGCTACTTCCCAATAGGTGGAGCTTTTCTTCTAATCATTCGTTTTTTTCGTTGTCGAAGGTTAAGGTGGTATAAAGTGGAACTTCAAGTAGCGGTTACTTTGTAGAGGGACTTGTTGAAGGGGGGAAGGGACCTCTTATTTTAAATTATAATTTTGAAAAAACCGCAAACTAACTTTTTCATTTTTCACCTTTGCTGGCATTCGAACCTGGGCCGTTTGAATCTTTATGCGATGAATTTAAAAAATTCTTGAAATTATTTATTTGCTACCAAACCACACAATTCAGACAATAGCAATACAAGTTTTATTTGGTTTGTCTTGGCTAGAACAGCCCTTTAAATATTCATTGCAGTTTGACTTTTGTTTGGCAAACCTGAGTGGATAGTGTAATAGCAAAACACTCTCTTTCATCAGGCCGTGCTGTCAGGTAAAGTTGCATCATTTTACAAGCGAGTTTTAAATAAAATATTTGTAGTATGGAATTATATTTATAGATCGTTTTCTGTTAAATATTTCTTTATATAATAAAAAGAAAGGAAAATCTCATGAAAAATAACGATTTTAAACGAAAACTATTTATTTATTCAAGAGTTCTAATATTTTAAAATTCGTTATATATTAGGTTTCAAGGCGCCACGTTGTTTAGTAATTTCACTTGAAGACTATGCAATTACTGTGTATTTGTTATCCTTGGTCGTCGCCGTTGTCATCCCTATGCAATTTACCACTTTATTTGAAAGACTTCATTAACACTGTCCTGGAATCTACTACTACAGCGCAAAATTTTAAAGCAGACGACGATACTTTGACTTGCTATAGCTTATGGTCTTACTTGACTTACAGATAGAGCTCATGCAGGAATTGACACTAAATGGCCACAATTTGTGGTGTATTTTTGCTGATTGTATTCATTTGATACTGAGAGAAGATCGGCATGTTTCCTTTTGGTTCCGTGGCTACGTACATAACATACATAACTGGCCTCTACAACCTTGTGTCAGGATTACGGCCTAGCTTCTCGCAGCACTCATGTTGTGTGTGTCAATTTTTATCCATGAGTACGGGGACCTATAGTTTAATGTCGACTCCGAACGACAGACTTGAGAAGCTTGTTCATGGCAATTAGTTACTCTCAGAGCTTTTGCCAGAAGACTGCTGAGAGGTAGTCGCCGAAAGAGATATTTTTTTCATATTTCTTTTTTTGAAGATGTCAGAGCCTGGAGTCGCACCCAGGGCCCATGTCTTAGTAAGCCAACACACTAACCACTAGACCACGGCTACGTATACGAACAAAATTTCCGTGTATGAAATGAAGACAATCCTCAAACAAATTATTTTTATATAGAATTAAATGGTGCAGATTATATGCTCTCTGCGTCAGTGATATTTTTCTTTCTTTCGAAATAAACAAGGCTTCCTTTACGATGAAAAACGAGCGCTGACTAAATTTTTGCTGCTAAAAATTAAGCAGTTAAACCTCAGCGACCCTTTATTTAAAGAAAACGGCACAACTTACAGCATAGGTCACCTAGCTTAGCTAATCGATTTAATGCAAAATCGGTATAGTGATAACTTTCTTTGCAAATGTGGTCCTGTACACTGGTTCCCTCATTAGTGCAGTTCAATCTCTCCAGATTACTTTCATAGGACACTAGTGTTCAGTAATTGATTTATGTCGTCAAACCAGCATCGATAGACAATATTTAAGTCATCATTCAATCTATATATACAAATTTATTAGTAAGAATATAAGTGGTAACCGCAGGAATATACAAGAAATCATACTTAAAAAGAAATACGAGTTCATTGCTAAAAATTTTAGTTCCAACCATATTCCTGGTTTGTGTAGTAATTTTATGTTCTACAGCCTTTAAAAGACAGCCTAAAAAGATAGTTTTGCTACAATTCATTGTATTGGACTTAAAGTATTTTATTAATAAGAGTTACAAATGGTTCTTTCTAAAAACAGTTTTGAAAGTATTAGAAAAACTCTCTTACAAACACCATTAGAACTACGTGTACCCTTTAAAAATTTTCGTTTCTTCTTTATAAATTTCTTATCCTACAGATGGTTTCGTTAGTCTTTAAAAATAACAATTTTTAACCTTTAAAGTTTCCTTTTCCCCTTTTAAGAGTTTTGTTTATACCCGTTAAGCCTTTTACTTTCCCTGAGCAAATTATTATTAAAAAACGAATGTATTTTCTCCCTCACTCTCCCTCTCTTTCTCCTTCTCACTCTCTCTGTTTAAATAAAGACCCATTTTATTCATAAAGTCTTTTTGTTATTTTAAAGTCGTGTTAATGAACTTATTTTTGTTTTTATAGCATTCTTGTTGTTTTTGTTGTTGTTACTTTTATTTCAATTAACTTTTATTAAAATACACAAAAGCCATATTATAACCGACCATTTCATATGATAGAAATGTTTACATACACCAGAAAGATGACAACTTTATGAAACAAATCTTTGGGATAAACATGCTGATACTGTGGCCAGCCTCTCTACCACTTGGTCTGGGGGTATGAAAATAATAATGATGATGATACTCTGACAACACAATGAGGATAAGGTTGACATCTAAATAAACAAAATGAAATCTGAAAATCTTTAATAAATATTTGGATTAAAAACATGTACAGAACTTTGCTAAAGGATATCTAAAGGGTGTGTGTTTAGAGAAAAGGATTTAAAAAATTCAAAACAGTTTTTGTATTTCTTGAGTATAACATAGAGTTTTTGAAAAGTACATCGTGGTACATAATACTCTATGCATTAAAATAAGTTTTGTAGTATTTATGTGACCCAGTATACTAGTGGAAAGAGAGCTAAACCTATAATACAAAGCTTTTTAGTTTAACTATTATCAGTGGGTCTGCTCTGGAGTATTAGATTTATCAGCTGCCTATGACCCTAGTAGGTCACATTTATGTTAGTAAAACCTTAATAGAATTGCCCACACTGTTCTTCAAGTGCACCTAACCTAGTGAAGGACGACATGTTTTTTTTTTACATGTTGCACAGTAAACATGAGAGCAAAAGAATTCAAACATTTGTATGCCGAAAGTATGAGAATTTCTAATCTTCTCTCATTACACAGGCTATAGCCTGGAAATGAGTGTCTTGTTTCAGCTATTAAAAGGTTATAAAAATAATAAAAAGTGTGAGTAAATGTGCTCATGTGTTTTTTTTGCATACTTTTAGGGTTTTTTCTTTCATTCCTTGCTTAGCACAGAATTAGGAGTGGTCAAGTAAACATTAACAAATTATATGCTAACATGACATTTATTTTCATTTTAATATTATTTTAACTTGACTGTATTTTATGGCCCATAATTATTATTATTATGTGCAGGAGCTGCATTTGGCAATGTATGTATATGACGTGGTTGGAGTGAAGGGAAGCAAAAGCTATTAAATGTCGCATTCGTTGGATAATTTTAATGTTGCAGTTGCATATTAACAATGTTGATATACGAGTATGTTTATGATGTTATTTATGTTGTTCTCGCTACAAATGTGTTTGTCCTTTGAAGAATTCTGTGTTTATATTGCATTTGAATAATGACGGCTGTTGCTTACTTTCCTCTTAACAACTCTCTTTTACTTATACACAAACATGTACAAATTTTTAACTTCTATTAATGTTCTCTGAGGCTTACTTGTGTATATATGTACATACGTATTATATATTGGGTGTTAAAACAAGTTTGTGTTATTAAGTTATACGACAAGACAAAATCATAGCCTAAAAATAATTCTTACTGAAAGATACAACTCCACTACTTTAATTGCTTAAGTTATTTATAAAGTTTAATAGATGGCACTTAATGTTTTAACAGTTACGATAGTAATTAATTAAGCCGATATAATAATAGTAGTAGTAGTTGTAGTCGCCGTGGTCTAGTGGTTAGTGTGTTGGCTTACTAAGACAAGGGTCCTGGGTTCGACACCAGGCTCTGACATCGTCAAAAAAAAAGAAATATGAAAAAAATATTTCTTTCGGCGACTACCTCTCAGCAGTCTTCTGGCAAAAGCTCTGAGAGTAACTAATTGCCATGAACAAGCTTCTCAAGTCTGTCGTTCGGAGTCGACATTAAACTGTAGGTCCCGGTACTCATGGATAAAAATTAACACACACGACATGAGTGCTGCGAGAAGCTAGGCCGTAATCCTGACACAGGATTGTAAAGGGCAGTTTTTATGTATGTATGTAATAATAGAGAATATGATACCTCTTTAATGATATATTTTAAAAACATCTAAGCGACACGTAACAAGAATTTTCGACATCTTAATGAGATAAATGAAAAGTTTGTTAATTTACCAATTATGCATGCAAATTTGGAATATTTTCCTTCATTTTTTTTTAAGTAATTATGTAAGCCTCTGAATCTGACGTAGTTGGTGCGGACAATACAAGCTAATTAAATTCGCCAGAAAAATCACGATGCTGTTTCCAGTTTAATTGGTGGTGTAATTGTGGACTTTTGCGTTTTTCATTTTAGTTTCGGGCGGATTCGTTCCAAAAGGTTTTGAAATGCTATTTTATTGTGCCTGAATGTTTACGCAAATCTTCAAAAAAATGCGAGTGTGTGTATTTGGAAATAATTGAAAATATTTGGTGTCTTATACATGACAGAGAAATTTATTTTCTTACTTAACATTCTCGGTTTTATGTTTGTCTTTATCACTTCATCATGGTCACCTGAACAGGAACAATAAAATTCAGTATTCTCCAGTCTTTATTTTTTTTTTAACAAAATTAATAAAAAAAAAATTAGAACATTGGAAGCATTGTATGTTTTCGTTAACTTGTCGTTCTTGTGTCAATGTTTTCAATAATACCAACTTAGGAACAAAACTGTACAACAAAAAAGAAATGGCAATTTAAGCAACAACCCCAAATGGCATAGAGCCGTACATTTTTAAAAATTTATTTTTCATTAAATTGCATGACTCTTTAACTGTTTTGCAGTTAAGAAATCTATTGTTTTTGGCGCCCATATAAGTAGCTTGTCTTTAAAAGGTCTCATATAGAAAAAATTATTTATTTTTCAAATTAAAAGTACCAGGCGTATGATTAATATTTTATTCGTTTAAAAATTTTGGACACTCATACGCCTTTTACGATATTATCTGCAATATTTAATTCCGTAGCGCGATTGAAAAACATATTTTTACGATAATCGCATTGTTTTCAACAGTAAGCAATAAAATTTTCGATATTATTATACATTATCTTTTGTTTACGATAGTCCCACTAGCAATTGTTGTATACTAACGCCAAAAACTTTTATGCTGTTTAATCAGTTGGAAAATCGTAAAATTTTTTATTTTGAAATTTTGTAGAGAGATGTCTCTACGCTATTAAGTAGATTGTTTGAGAACCATTCTTGTATACTTTTTCACCCAAAGAAACTAGAGGTTTGTAACTTTGCTTACTTTCCATCCATTTTAATTACCAATTACCCAATTTAAATTTGTGCGGTATTGCCCCCATTATTGTAATTTAAACATGAAGAAATCTAGAATTGTCGGCTGTCACTAAGGTGTACTTAGTGAATCACATAATCGTTACTGCAAACAATAGAAATTGTCGACTTCTTTTGCTAATATCGTATTGTTAAAAGTAATTGAATCCCGGTACTGGTAACCACTATACAGTGCTACAGAAAAAAATCTTTGAACATAAAATTATATAAAAAAAAAAAAATAATAATAATAAAATAAAAAAGAATATTAAAGGAAAGAAAGAAATAAGAAAAAATATATGTTTCGGCGACTACTGATTGCCATGAACAAGCTTCAAAAGTCCCTAGTTCGAAGTCGACTTCAAACTGTAAGTCCCGGTACTTATGGATAAAAATTGACACGCACAACATACGGGTGCTGCGAGAAGCTAGTTCGTAACCTTGAAACAGGGTTGTAATTGCCAATTATGTACATATGTATGTCTGTATGGAATTAAATTGTTGTTTAACTGACTCTTTAGTAAAATTAAGATTTGCTTATGCGAAATTCGTAGTTTGTAGATTTTGTGTTTTTTTTGTCTAAGCAATTTGAAATTAATCGAATAAATAGAATAATGAATTTTGTTAAGTATAGAATATTTAAACAAAATGCATAGATAGTAGGACCATACATGTATATATAATAGTAGATATTTAGAATATGCAAGTATATCCTTTAAGGAACTGTACTGTAGACTCGACTTTAATTTTTAAAAACCTCTAATATTATGGTATAAAAATAGTAGCACATACTTCAACCTGAAAACTGATAAATAAACTCGTACACATACAAACAATATTATCATTGTCATACTCATCACATTTATACTTCAATTCATATATAACTTGAAATCTTATTTCTTCCTTTCTCTCTCTTTATATCATTCTCAATCTCTTTCTTGCCTTTAATACACAGCGTCCATTTTTTATTAACAAGAAAAAAAAAATATATAAAATATAAAGTTAAAAAAAATGTTGCATAATGTCAGGGGCATATTTGTTGATATCATCATTAGTGGCAATCCCAACATAGTTTGTTTGACTGCTGGCTGCAATAATCTGAAAAGGGACGATGATGATGACATAAGTGCTTCCAAGTGCCATGACGAGTGCTGTTTGTTCTTAGTTGAGTTGTAGCTGGTAGTGTAGCGGCAACTGTTAAGAGAATATGGCAACAAAAATTTCAATTCAATGGTCAACAAGGAATTAAGAAAAAACAAAAAAAAAAAAAAACAACAAAAAAGATGCAGTATAATAGTCGGCATAGTAAGAGGCAAAGCTATTGAATAAAAAAGATGTTAAAAACAAGAAAAATAAAAAAAACAAACACAAAAACAACTCTAAAATATTCAATTGAACACAAAAAAAAAAAAAAAAATGAAAAAAAAATAAAAAAAAATCTCTGATTACGAAAGGAATTAAAATTTTAAAGTATACATTTTGGGGCTGTGGTCATACGCCATCAAATATATGCTTTAAATGTATTTGTTTGCTTGTATGATATGAGTGTGTGTAAGAGAGAAAGTATTTAAAAGTATTTCAGTTGTTACACAACACACTGACGACTATTACCCTTTACTATAACGAGGACGTGTAGGAGTATTTCTGGCTTTGAGTTTAACAAGTGCCATGAAGCGAGATGTGTTTAAATCTGATGGTCAGTGCAAAGTTTTTAATTTATAAGATCTGATGACGATGATGATGGTGATGAGTTAATCACAAAAAATTCCAAAAAAGAATAATTAAGAGAAGAAACAAAGTCTACTCTTTATAAGTATGTATGTATGTACACATCAAAAATTAAAAGTATTTTTAAATTAATTCTACTTTTTTTGTACTTCTTTTTACGTTTAATCAAAATCTCTTCAGTGATACTTGCTTTTAAAAGCTTGCTTTTATTTAAATATTCGATAGAATGTGGCAAAATATTTTTATTATTCATCTTAATACGAGTAAGTAAAAGATTTAAAAGAAGATTTAATATGATTGCCTAGTTTAGGGCTTTTTAATAAGTTTTCATTTCCTTCTTGTAGCTGGTGATGGTCTAAAAGGTTTTCTACGAGACTTTTGATCCACTATCAACACCGACTGACGCTTTAAATAGTTGCGTGAGGGTACTTCACTTTCTTCTTCGTTTGCAGCGGTGGCTACTGGCATAGAAAAACAATTATTAAAAATTGGTAGTAGTAGGAACTTTTTTTTTTGTTGTATAAAATTGTTTAAACTTCAGCTTGATTAGTTTTAATGCACACTAACATATTACCTGCTGGTGGTGCCTGTTCTGGTGATGAAGAAGAAGTGCCTGCAGCTCTTTGTGCTCGACCAGCCAATAAATTATAATAACACATTGGCATAGCAGCTGGTTTCTCAGTTTCTGCTGCTGTCGGTTCTGGTGATTTGGGTGGTTGCAGGGCCGTTATATGTTCATCCTCTTGCTGTATTCGAAATTGTTAGTTGTTTGAATTATAAAATATGGTAATTGTTGGCAGACTGTATGACAACTTACGCTGATGTCTAAATCTAATTTTTCTATAGATTGCTCAGGCGGTTTGCTTAATTGCTGGCATTTTTCAAGTTTAAGTTTGAGAATCTTAAGAAGAGTAATTAAAGTGTAAATAGTGAAAAATAAGTTTTAATTATTCTTTAATTAGTAAATAAATTTTTTTTTGCTTTTTTAAATTCAGCTTAAAAATGTTTTATATGTATGAACTAGTCAACCATAAAATCATACCTTCAGTAAGTCAATAGGTAGATACTTGAGTTGGGCAGAAAAAATGCATTTTACAACAGTTATACAATTTTTTTTATATCATTACAGGACTAAATGGATTAACCATACAGAAAAAGAACTACAAACACTCTGAGTTCTCTATATAATGAAAAAAAAACATAGCAGATCCAGGCACCAAATCATGGCGGAAAGACACCGCAAATAATTCGAAACAGCCAAACCTAGAAGTTATCTCATAACTTCTACACTGAGTGTTAAAGCGCAGCACCACCTTTACTGAAAACGTACTGAATTTCCAAAGAACTGGGTCCGCTGCTATAAGTTTAGTTATAAAAAAGTGACAGATAATCTCCAACAGTAGCCTTATTCAGAGCGATAATTTCTTCTCTTTGTGCTTTTCTATGCAAAAACCAAAAAAATTTGATAAAAATATTGGTAATCGTTCGGGTTCTTAGATGACCCATATTTATAAAGTTTAAATCTGTATTTCTTACAGTTTAAATATTTAGCATTTCATAAATAATTTTTATCGAAGTTTTTTCAATATTCTACAGGATAAAATTTTTTTGGCTAAAAAATCTTCGGAATCAATTAAAAATTTTTTGATACTACCAGAGTGGGCAAACAAAAAAAAAAACATTTCGCAAACGTTACCACAAACTCATAAACTTTTCAAATTTTTTTCAATCGTATTGTACATGAGCAAAACCAAAACAAATACTTTCTAAATGAGAAAGAGCGCAAACGAAACAATTCGCTTTTTGCTCTTGTGCTTGCTTTGTTAGTCCGTTATATTCGTATAATTTGCTCTTTTTTCTCTTCTTCTTTTCTTTTTCTTCTCATTCATTTTTTTTGTTCTACCTACGCACATTTGAGTTAGTGTATTTGTAGTGTTCAAAACAAAAACAATATACAAAACTAAATGGGACAGTCGTTCTCATTGTTTTTGTTTTGTTTTTGTTTTACTCATTGTAAAGAACAAAACAAAATGAGATCAAACGTTTCATTTTGTTTATTTTCCTAGTGTGGATACTACAAATCGTCGTGTGCTATTTTCGAAATTTTATGTATCTCGAGTTTATAATGCTACTTTAGTTTTCAAATCTGCAATCCGTTTTCGGTTATCTTGTTCAGTTTCTGAGACAAAGAGAATCTGTTTTGTTCTATCTCCTTCAAACAAGAATCTTTTTTTGTTATTTTCGATCGATTTTAAACGAAATATTTTTCAGATCAATTTATTTTTTCTGTGTAATTCAATTATTATTTTTTTTTTGCGTTTTTGGAAGCACCCACACTACCTACATTCAAACTGAATTCCGTTAACGAATGAAATTGATCTTTCCGATATGACCGATTCTATGTTTTTTTCTTTTTCTTATTATAGGCTTTTTGCAAAGTATAAATTTGCAAATTTTACATATAAAAACTAAGTTAAACAGTGCCCTTCATCATATTTACCATTATCAAATCCAGGTCTTCTGCTTTATTAACTAAAAAATCTGGTAACTCTACTACTTGAATATTTAAATCCTTCTCCTTTAATTCCACATTTGTTTCATCCACTTCCTGCAGTTTATATATCATTTCACAAAGTCTTTCTTTAATATATTTCAATACTTCCAAAGACTTTTCGGAAGCCTCTAAATTTTTTTGTCTCTCAGCTGCATAATCGGCAATTTGTGTTTTAATTTTTTCAATTACTTCTTGATTACTTAATACATATGGAAAAAACAAAATAAGATCAGAGTTAAAGTTCAAAGGGCAAAACAAATAACCTACACTTCCCTTTCCTTGACATCGGTAAATTTTGATGATTCCAATTCTTTGGTTAAAGCCTCTCTTAAACACTCTAAACTGCCTTTTTCAGCTTCAGCTGCAGTACGTAAATAATTTAAACGCATGGCTGATTCTTTTTGTGATGAAAACCTTTCAAATACTTCTTGAGGTGAAGTGGCACCGGTTACTTCCATGAGATTTTTAAATAATTCTTCCATATCACTGGTAACATTTTTCAATTGAGAATTTTCATCTTCATCGGCTTCGGTTTTGCCTGTATGCTGATCTCCTGTGCTGGATACAATACTCTCTTGATGATGTAAAGTTTTGCCTTCAAAAAAAAGTTTACGTCCTATACGCTCCAATTCAAGTTTACGTTGTTCAACCAATTTACGATATTCCATAGCTTGACGTTCGCGAGTTTTTTGCGAGTAATTTGCCAGTTGCTCTTGGCGCATTAAAACTATTTTAGCGGAATCACGCATTTCAATGGCTTCATTGTGAACTTGCTTTGTAGGTTGGGAGGAGAATATTAAAAATTTTAAAAAACATTTGAAAATCTTTGAAAAGTTTTATAAAAGCAACCACAAAAAGCAAAATTGTATCATTATTTTTTAGCCTCTTACCAATGATGTTCATGCAATGCAGAATTGCAAATGCATTTCATAATAGCCAACAAACACATTCCAAGCAATTTAATTTGTTTTACAACAGACTACAATGATAATGATGTTGCAATTTACATTTACCTGCAGTCTATTAATTTCCTGTTGTTGTTCATTTAGGGCCACCTCTAATTCTTTTAAACTTCTTTCAAAACGTTCAGCATCGTTCATCAATGATGCCTCAATGGAACGATATTTCTTGCGTATATGTTCAGCTTCCATCCATTGAACGTTGGTGCGATGAATTTGATTTTCCAACTGACACACCAGCTATAAAACAAGAATTTACAGCCTTACATACTATAAGCATGTGTTGGGTTCGTTTTTTTGCTTTACCTTACGATTATTATCCTCTTCTAAAGTCTCTGGTGGTTTCTCACCTAAATTTTGTTCTTGAGCCTCTTTATTAGCCAACAATTCACGATACTGTTCCATTAGTTTGGCAAAGTGTTGTTTTCGACACTTAAAACGATGCCTTAATAAATCCAACTGTTTGCGATTTTCAGTTATTTTCAAGTCTGTCAAGAAAATGGCATCCTCTACACTTTTAGCACCAATCGGATAATTCACTTTGCCCACAACAATAGTGGGTAAAGAAGCACTAGATTTACGCTTCTCCAAAGCCAGGGACACCGTTGACATTGCAGAGGGTGTGGGCAAGCTAGTATTGGCAACTGTTGGATTTTCTTTGATAATGATGGGTCGTTGTAAAGGATTTCTTAGGCGACCACATTTTGCCGTTAGCTCTTTGATATCCTTTTTCAAGGATGCAATTGTATCGCTATTGATACGATTTTGTTTTTGCCATTCAGCTGTATTGGCTGTCTTTTGGCCTTCTACCCTAACAAAACGACCAATAAGCAAAGTAAAGTGTAATGAAATGAAATGAAGCAGAAAAATGTTAAGAATTTGTTAATAAAGTTGAATAAGTCTTCAACAGAATGAAACAGCAGAGTACAAAAGCGTACAGAGAAGATAAATTGGTTGGGCTTAAGTGGTATGAAATGAATGAAATTTTTTTAAAATACAAAGATTTACCTGCCAGTAGAATACGTTTTTTAATTTCAGCAATTTTATGATTGATTTCAGATAATTTATCGTTTTCCATTTTTAATTCAAATAAAATTCTTTACAATTTTAAACGTTCTCTCTTTGGCAATTAACTAAAGAAACTAAAATGTGTTTTTATTTAATCGATTTTTAGGTATTGCCGGTTGTTATTTATGTTGCTGTTGCCTCACAACCAACCTTTGTTGCAATAAAATAATTTCATAAAATGACTGAAACTCAAATAAACTTAAATAGAATGGTAAAATTGAAATGAAAAAAAACCATTCTATTGGCTTTTAGTTTTTAAATAAAATGATAAGCAAAAGTTTAGTTTCCAGTGCTGTAATCAAATTTAAAAAGCATTTAGACAGGTTCATAGATTTAAAACCAATTGTTTAATAAAATATTTTGCTGCACAGAAAAAATTTAAAATCGATTTCAATTAACAAATTTGTACTACCAATTAAATTGTTTACTAGTTTTGCCCCTACAAACAGTATTAATAATATCAATTAAAAAATTAATAGTGTCGAGCTTTTTCACAAAAAATATTTTCAATTAAATATTTAATTGGTACAATTAATCTTTTAATTTAAAACTCAGGCAAGCTTTAATTATAAAAATTAATTGGTATAATTAAAAAATTAATCGCCGCTAAAATTTTAAGCTGATTAAAAAATTAATTAATAGAATTAAAATTTTATTTAATCCTGCTAAATTAAAAATGATAAAGATATATTAAATGCAACCGCCAAATTTACAAAAAATTGCAAATTATATTAATTTTTTTATTAAAAATATACAACTAAAAACATAAATATGAAAAATACAGAGAAAATACAAATACATATTTAATCAATACGACAAAAAAGAAATTAACTACTTATTATTATTCGTTATACAAGTGCATATTTGATTAGTCTATGTAAATATAAATAATAATAAGAAACTGAGGAACTGAGGAAATGACAAGCGTTTATGTATTTTTCTTGCCATTTAAAACTTTAATGTGAAATCAATCTAAATTAAAAATGTATGCATGAGTTATAAATTAGAACAAAAAGAAAAAAATTAATTGAATTCTTACCAAGAGATAGCTAGAAGGACTTTTATATTCGGACAATAGTTTGAACAAACTCGTCTTGCGAAATGTTGGCATATCGTAGATATTTAATATTTCTTTGCTTCAAGATGTCAGAGCCGGGGGACTGAACCGAAGCTGTCGTCTTAGTAAGCCAACATAATTACCACTAGACTACGGCGACCATATATATATATATATATATATATATATATGTATAATACGTATTCGAATTTTAAATTAAAAAGTAATCATATATTGATTTTCTATATAAAATATTACACAACACTAAGGCAAAAAAAAAAAAAACATACGCACAAACATTTATATTTTTGTGCTGCTATTAAAAAATTAATTGTAATAATTAAAAATTTAATTGGAAAAATTTAATTATACTTATTAATTTGTTAGTTGAAATTATTTCAAAAAAATTTTTTTCTGTGTGGAAAACGATTTCCCCTTTTAACAAAAAAAATTTTTTTTTCTTTGTAATACGATCTTATTAAAGCCGCAGTAAAATTAAGTATTTTAAGCAGCATAACGCTAACATGACTATTAGAAATTATTTTCCAAAGCACCTGCTACTTACATTTACTTTTTGTTATAAAATATCCTTAAAAATTACAAAAATTTTCCTTTATATCCTCAGTAACATATACATGAAATTGTTATTTTTATTTTAAATCCAGCAAAAAGTAAATAATTTTTTTCAAATTAAGATATTCAAGAACCAACAAGACTTTAATAAAGCCGATGATGTTGGCATAAATTAAATAATTTTCTTTTACATTTTGTAACAATGTTAGCAACACCTGTCGTCGTCTTATAAAAATAAAAAACAAAAATTACTCTAAACACCTTGAACACCTTAACAGATTTTCGAAGAGGAGAAGATGTCTTAAAAAGGTTATTTTTTAATAAATTAAATGAGAATCTTCTAGTTTGCCACGCGTTCTTATATGAAATGAAAGGTTTAATTCTTTAATTTTATAAAAATCTTTGTAAAAGCACTTAACGTGCCTAAAAATTTCACATTAAATTTATTGAAAATCCTTTTTGGTGATTAAATTAAAAAGTCTCTGTAGATTTAAGATTTTATATGTTAAAAAAAAAATAAAAGGACAAATAGAGAACATTAAGAAAGTTTATTGCTGATGGTTGTATTTGAGAGAAGTAGGAAACCATTCACCAATCAATTGTGTCTATGAAAATTAAAGCTATTTGGCTTGCGTATATAGCCGTATAACGCTTTAACCAGTAGACCGATTTTAAACAAAAGGCATTGGGATCTACATGTATGGTTGGTATTAATATTTAGTTAAAGTCCTAAGTAGCATATTGTACGATAAGTAAGCTTAAAATCACCTTCAAATTGTCCTTAATTTTTATATATCTTGGAACGGTTAAGGATAAAGTTTCTGAATTTGGTCTGGATGAGTTCACAGGGTTACGGCCTAACTTCTCAATTTTTAATCCAAGAGTTCTGCGACCGAACTATAGATTTTAGAAGCTTTTTCATGGCAATCAATTACCCCCAGAGCCTTTGCCAGAAGGCTGCTGAGAGGTAGTCGCCAAAAGAAATAATTTTTTCATATGTGAACTCGGCTCTATCGTCTTAGTAAACCAATACACAAACCACTAGAACACCTACATATATAAATATGTATATAAAGGATGATTTTATAGCTATTATCTTTTTGTCAACACTGGTTTAAGCAGCTGACGCACGTTTCGTGTTTTGTTTCACTGTCAAACATCTTCAGTTTGGTCTATAATTTAACCATGAATCGTCTTACAAACGAACAACGCTTGCAAATTATTGAATTTTATTATCAAAATGCCTGCTCTATTAAGAAAGTTCATCGCGCGCTATATTGTGTTCAGCTACGAGCTCATTTTTGGCTCAATGGTTAT
The DNA here is from genome assembly GCA_963576795.1 of Metopia argyrocephala. Classification (NCBI taxonomy): domain Eukaryota; kingdom Metazoa; phylum Arthropoda; class Insecta; order Diptera; family Sarcophagidae; genus Metopia; species Metopia argyrocephala. The sequence continues at coordinate 201,562,356 of OY756208.1, read as the reverse complement.
GTAAATAAGCAGAATTGTCGATTTTGGAGTCAAGGCCAGCCAGCAGAATTGCAAGAGCTACCAATGCATCCAGAAAAAGTTACAGCTTGGTGCGGTTTATGGGCCTGTGGCATCATTGAACCGTACTTTTTTTATTTTTTATTTTGAGACCAATACTCAGGGGTAAACCCCTACTAAATGCTGTGCATTGTATTGGAATTTTGGAAAGGATAGTACATATACTATTATTAATTATTATATTATTATTAAGCGCCTTAGGAATGAGACAAATTGCTGTGAATTGATCATTTAAAGGCCAGTGTTATACCTTCACCCTTGAATGATCAACAGCAATTGCCTCATCGTTGCATGAAGATTGTGTGGTGAGTGCCTTCGCTAAGTAGGTTTAGTAGGTTTAGCTGTTATCTGCTATTTCCCAATAGGTGGCGCTTTTCTCCTGATCATTTGTTTTTTTGTTGACGTTGGTTAAGGTGGAATAGAGTGGAATGTCGGGTAGCGGTTTCTTTGTAGATGGTCTTCCTGGAGGGGGGGGGGCCTCTTATTTTGAAATTATAATTTTAAAAAAACCGCAAACTAGCTTTTTCATTTTTCACCTCTTCTGGGATTCGAACCTGGGTCCTTTGCGTTTTTGTGCGAGCGCTCTAACCACGATACCACGCACCCTCCTTTTTCAAAAATGATGCGAATCGTAACGTAACTGTGAATGGTGAGTGCTACCGTGAGATAATATGCAAGCATGTTTTGCATGACATGTGGTTCCAACAAGACAGTGCCACATGCCACACAGCACGCGTAACAATGGACTTATTGAGAGGCAAGTTTAGTGAACATTTTATTTCAAGCTCGGGACCAGTCAGTAGGACGCCTAGATCATGCGATTTAACGCTTTTAGACTATTTTTTGTGGGGCTATGATAAAGCTCATGTCTATACAGCTAAGCCCGCTCAATTGACGCATTGGAAGAAAATATTGAAGCATTTATTCGTGAGATACCAGCCGAAATGTTGGAAAGAGTATGCCAAAATTGGACTAAGCGGATGGACCATTTGAGGCGCAGTCACGGTCAACATTTGCATGAAATAATTTTCAAACATTAAATTATATGGAACATACTATCGATTCAAATAAAGATTGCATTAATTTTTCTGATTTTTTTGTTTTTTTTTTTTTTTTGGAAAAACTTTCCTATAGCTCCTAAAAAATCACACTATATCTTCTAATATATAAAATTCTCGTGTCGCGGTGTTTGTTGCCAAACTCCTCCGAAGTGGTTCGACCGACTTTCAGAAATATCCTGTGCATATCGAATAGGTCTGAGCATCGGCCAATATCTATTTTTCATACCCGTAAATGTTAAGCTGACCCGCCCAAAGGGAAAATTTATGCCTCACCTAAATAACGTACTAACTTCGATGTAATTTTAAACTATTGTAGATAGATCAGCGTATCGTAGAGCATATATGGTTTACATTTTTTGTTTTCTTTTAAGTACTCAGAGGAGGCTGTGCAAGGGATACTTTTTCCTATCCCTAACTAACAAATTTATTTAGATTAAATTTTATTGCTGTCTTAACACAACTTTAGATTAACAAATGTAAATTTTCACATCTATTCTTTATAGCCCTCAATGAAAAGGTACCTGCCAAAAGGGGAAGTTTATGCCTCACCTAAATAACGTACCGACGTCGATGAAATTTTAAGCTAGATAATATATATCTGCGTACTGTAGAATGAATATGAATATGATTTACGTTTTTTCCTTAAGAAGTGCTCAGAGGGGGCGATATAGGGAATATTTTTCCCTATCCCCAACTATTAAACTGAAGTATCGAAAATGGCGGATAATCATTTATTAAAATTTTTAGTAATGCAGACAATGATTGCTCATATCTATGTTGACTTTTGCAGTTCGGTGAAGAACTATACTAAAAAGAATTTTTTCTACAGCAAATATATATGGCAAAATAACGTTTGCCGAGTTAATTAGTTTATATATATAAAATTTGGCCCTGAAATTTGTATTGTAGATTCTTGTATATTCAAAACCAACATTTGAGTAAACGATGTAAAATTATATATAAGTAGTCAGGCTTGGACGATAGTAGCAGCAGTAATAAAAATTGTTTGATTGTGTGCATTGTGTGTGCATGTGCATTGTGTGTTGAAGACCTTATATAAAAACTGTAAGTGTAACATAAAAGGTTTTCATATTTATAAGAAAATAAAAACATGTTTCTAGAATTCAAAACTAACCTGTAACATATAAGCTTGTCAGTTACTCATTTCAGATTCTCTACTTTTCACGTAGAATTTACAAAAAAGAAAAAAAAGCAAAATAAGACTTTTACTCAAGCCACTGGCAACAATGAAAAACTTTGTTGACAAACGTTTAGGCACTAATTTCCTGTTGTAACATAAATGCATGCTCAAGAGGTCTTGTTAAGTTGCCTTTTTGCCATTTTACCAACAACGACCATTTGGTACTCGTACATTGCCTTTTTGTCACATTTTTGTTTGTCGCATTAGAAAAAATAAAAGAAAATACAATTCTTTTTTCAACCTCAAGGGTTCAGGTGCTTGTCCCTCTTAGCATAAGTTTGTCTGTCTATTTGCCTAACTGACTATTTCGTTTTTTTTTTGTCTATTTCTATGTACTTTATTCGTTTTAAATTGTATAATTGAAGTATCCTCTTAAGAATATTTCCTTAAGATGTAAAAGCCACCGTTTTAATTTTCATTACATTTTGCTTTCTTTTAAGAAAAACATCTTAAAGCGAATGGCCATTCAATTGTTAAAAATCTGTTTATTTAACGCTAGAAAAACAGTGGAAAGAGAACATAGAAATGTCTTTTTAGAGAATGAAAAAAAATGAAAACCTAAACAAATACTTCTGCAGATAATAAGACTTTAAAATAACGACGTTAAAGGAGGCGTGTTGCAGAGCAAGAAAGCAAGCAAAAAGTGATCCTTAAGTGGCACAATTTAATTAAAACGAATTGACAAGATTTACATGAAAAATAATGACTTGTAATTGTCATTTTGCAGGTTTATTTATTTACTTTTGTTGTACGAATACGAATAGATATTTGTCGTTTGTCTGGTTGTTTATTTCTTTAATTGTAAATTTGATAACATTAAGTATTCATTCATTCATTCATTTGCACTCATTTATTTCTATTCTTTTTACATAATTTTAAATTAGTTAATGAATGTTTAAGTGAATCTTTATTTAGTTTTGTGTGTGTGTGTGTGTGAGTGTATATATAGAAACACGGCAATAATTTTAATTACAAATAATTATTATGATTCCTTTGTCGTTTATTGCTCGAAAATATTTCATTTATATTCAAGTAATTAATTTTATGATAAGAATTTATAAATCTTTTAAATATTTCGCTGTAAGCCTCTGAAAAAATTTTTAAAATTTGTAAAAATAAGAGTTGGCCCTGTGCCTACTTTGCTAGTCAAAATTAATTTTTTATATGTGGAATGAACTTTAATAGTTAACAAGAAATACGAACATCAATACTTAGTTTATATAGGAAGTACCACGCTTACTTATCTAATTCCGCTCATTATCCGACAGAATATTTCTTTTGACTGTAAAGTCACACAGACTACAGTCAAAAACTTGATCTTCAACAGTTGCCAAGATATACAAAAATTAATATTTAGTTTGTATAGGAAGCTCCACGCCCAATTTCCAATTTCGCTGAAAATTTTCATTGAGTGTGAAGTCATCCAGGATGACTTTACCGTTCTAAAGATATACAAAAATTATTATTTATTTCGGTTTAATACATTTTTGTGCAAAAAATAAAAGGAGTGGACCTACAACCTTGTTAGTTGCCACGGAGTATTATATTGACTAAATTAAGAAAATAGAAGGGCTTCGTGAAAATGAGCTACGCCCACCGCCCACACAATCAACATGGATATTTTCGCATAAAAATTTTTCTATAAAAGTAAGTCTTAAAATTTAGTATATATACTTCTAAGAAGAAACAAAGGACGCATACTAAGTTTCATTAAAATCTGCCACGCCCATCGCTCTGTCTTGCACTCTGTGAAGGCGGTATTTTGCTGACAAAAATTAGATTTTTAAAAATTATTTTTTACAAATCAAATAATTCTGTTCCAAAGACGAATGTTTCACTGAGAGAAATTCATAATTTATTTGATTAAAAAGGAATATTTTGTCTTTGTCTTGAAGTCACTTAAATATTGTAAAACGAAAACTGAGGAAAATATTTACGCAGTTCAGTAATTTGCATATGTCAGATATTTTAATTGATAACTTTTCAATGCAGTTTTCATTGAAATACAGCACTTCATTACAAGAGTATTTTAAAAGCATGAAACGATATAATACGTATATAATACGCTCATTTCAAAGCATATACTTAATTCAACTTTAAATGCCTCTGAACAAGAGTAATAAAGATATAAGCCTAATATTTTTGGTACATCATAGTTAGATTATCTATTACAATATGTGAAAAAATCAAGCAGATCAGAAGACATGAAAAAAATGAATAAATGCCGCTCTTGAACCAGTGTGCCACGCCCACTTGCATAGGACGTGTGTACACTTCCGCTAAACTAAACTACTAAACCAATTTAGTGAAGTGCGAAACCTTTACAATATAAACGTTGGTCGCATTGTAAAAAACTGTTGTAGTCCCGACCTCATCTTTATTATGTAATCTTACAATTCTCTTGACTGTTTTTGTCGATTTCTGCTTATTTAGCTTAATTCAAGTATCACAATTATCTTTCTGATATATTATATAGCCAATTAGCAGGAAAATGAAAGTTTTTCTTCAATTTTTAACTTACTTCGACTAACTCATACAAGTATATGTACATACATATGGAAGAAAATAATTTCAGTATGTGACTTTTTGTTGTCGCCGTAGTCTAGTGGTTAGTGTGTTGGCTTACTAAGACGATAGCGCCGGGTTCAAACTTCAGCTCTGACATCTTGAAAAAAGAAATATGAAAAAATTATTTCTTTCGGCCACTACCTCTCAGCAGTCTTCTGGCACAAGCTTTTGGAGGAATTGATTGCCATGAAAAAGCTTCTCAAATCTGTCGTTCGGAGTCGACTTTAAACTGTAGGTCCCGGTATTCATGGATAAAAATTAACACAGACAACATGAGTGCTGCGGGAAACTAGGCCATAACCTTTACATAGGGTTGTATTGGCCAATTATGTATGTATGTATGTGATTTCTTGAACAGTGTGAGTTCAGTAGTTTATGTTTGGTCTTGAACATGCACAGGACACAAAGAACTCTGATGAGACTGCCGTAGCTGGAGTCGAAAACAATTGTTCAGTTTGGCTAGTGTAGTATTCCTTCACGAACACCATTTCTCCTTTGATTACCAAAAAAAAAATAATCATTGCAGTTAATTTTGATCTAATTAAAGCGTTGCTGACGAAACAAAAATTAATAAAAAAAAAAGTTTTCCAATAACAGTTTTAATCTTACAAAACAGGCCTTACATTAAAATTAAAAAAAAGCAATTCTTACTTAATCCAACATTGGTTTTCCACTGTTTCGCTTTTTTATTTTATTACTCTATCTAGCTTTTTCTCTGTATGTGTGTATTAAAATAAGACTGTGTAGTTCAGTAATTGTTAGAAATTTATGGCATATATTTAGGCATATAAACCACTTTTAAGGCAAATAACATGAACATTTTTTTTTATGGCGATTGTTAAGCAGAGTAGAGCAATAGCAAAAACCTGGTTAACAATATAGTCATTCATTTAACTGGCAAATCACAATGCCAAAGCATGAACAATTTTAATTTAGTTTTTCTAATAACACATGCATACATATGCAGATGCATACAATGTGTATATACACAGAAATAATTTATACATGTACTTATGTATGTACGTATGGATTTGTGGAAAAGTGCAGTTAAATGGAAGGAAACAAGAGCAGCAACTGCAAAAGAGAGAATAGAAAAGAAAAAAGAAAAGAATGAAATAAACCAAAATGCCATGAACATATAGCAAACCAGTTAACACGTAAAGAAAACCAGTTGTGTAGCAATATTTGTTGTAACAATTTTCACTATAACTTCCTTTTCTGTTTTTGTATCCCGACTTCTTTCTCTTTTATTTTCGCCCATTGCTCTCACACACATACTAATACGGTTTTACGTTTTTATGTCATTTTTTTTTAACAACATTTACTGTCAGAGGGCACGCAATTTAGAGCTTTTAAGTGCATTTACATTTAGCCGGATGTTTGCACTAAAACTTATTTCAATTAGGGTTGTAGATGTTCTTGCATTTCATCTTTTTTTTAACATTTTCAATTCTTTCTTTATATTTCTTTGATTTTTTTCTTTTAACTTTATTAGTTTAATTTAAACAGTTTTTGTGTTTTTTTTTTCTAATTTTTTTTCCTGCTTATTTCTTATTTTCTAAATTAATTTTAAAAGTAAAAAATACATTAAAGGTAATATTATTAGAGAAGAAAGAAGGAAGAAAGGTTAAGCGTATTTGTAGAACAAAAACTTGGTTGTTATAGGAATTAATACAGAGACAACCACCATAGTTACCTCACAGATTTAGTAGCTATGCTTCTGACTTTTATTAACAACGGAATGGCATTTAAAAAATGCAAAAGAAAAATGGAAAAAAAGATAAACTAAAACGAAAGTAAAACAGCGCATAAAATGAAAAAGTTAAGATAAAACTTTTTTTTTTTAATTAAATCATCAACTTTAGCTTGATTAACCTTTCTGATGTTGTAGGGATTTAAGGCAAAAAGTTTTTAAAGAGTTTTAAGGAATAAAAATTATAAATGATCAATTAAATATTCTCTTTAAGTAATTAAATAGTTGGTATTGTTTAAAAAAAATATTATAAATATGAAATGAAATTTATTAAAATGAATTTGTCTTGTCAGAAATGCTTTCATCAGTTAATTTAATTGATCGCTAACTGGGATTCGAACTCGGATTTTCAAACCAGATTACTAGACAGATATTTACTTTAACACAATTTCATTCTGGAGGTTTTTGGTAATTTTTTTCAATTCTTACTGTAGAAACTGAGCAATAAGCACTTCTCCCTTAAAGTTAGCGTTATAATAGCAACATGTCATTTTTTCTTCTATTTCTTTCTTAACCTTCAAAAAGGTTTTCAAACATATACAAAACGAAAAGTTACAAGACCGTTGTACACAGTAGCTAACAAGCTGCTTACTAGAATAAGAAATTTTTTTGGCAGATCATTAGCACAATGTTTAGGTATAAGACTTTTTTTTACGGTCTGCCAACTTAATAGAAATCAACTCTGAAAACATTGATACCAAATTGTGCAACAATCACCAAAAGCAACTCTGGTTTTGGGTTTTTTTTTTTCTTAAAAAAATATGAAAGTTAGGATCAGGCTGGAGACAAATGTTTTAATTGCAGTTCAATGCACATAGAATACCTCTAGAAGACGAATCCACTCGCCTTAAATGGGATTTGTAAGTAATTTCTGTTTTCTCTGTATCTTTTCTGCTCCAGTTAGTGTTCAAGTACTAATGACTATGAACAATCTACGAGGGCGGATTGATATTGAAGCTACCTAAGTAGGAAAAAAACATTTTTTTCAAAAACCATTTATTTCTCAACATAGTCTTCTTTTAGCTCAATACACTTAGTAAGACGAATTTCCAACTTTTTTATACCATCTGAATAATAGGATTTGGGAACTCCTCAAAATACACATTAGTTTCGGTAATCACTTCTTCGTTTGAGATGAATCTTTTTCCTGCTAGCCATTTTTTCAAGTTTGGAAACAGGAAAAAGTCACTAGGGGCTAAATCTGGACTATAAAGTGATCATCCAATTCGAAGTGGATTTCTCGTAGTTTTAGCATCGAATCTAATGCTGTGTGAAACGGTGCGTTGTCTTGAAGAAAGAGCACTTTTTTCTTGTTTAACCCGGCATTACTAACCTTAAATCATGTCGCATGGTTACTAACCATGGGTCTTAACGACCCTGAATTGTATTATCCATTGAAACCGTCTCAACTTATAAATTGATACAACGTATACTTCTTTTGGTAGATTATAGTCTTTTATTGTTTAATTTTAGTATACAATGGTGTAAATTAAAAAAAATATATTTAAATTAAAATTAATTATGAATTCATTACAACATAGCTAAAAAAAGTGGAAAAAAAGTTATCCAGCCGAATTGCGCATAAAATTATGAGTTTTTAAGATATTGACGTCAAATAAAGTACATTTGAAACCTGATATATAATAGTAAAATGTTAGAAAGAAAAATTGGTACGGCTAAAGCAAACATTTTTCAGTTATGTACTATAAATGTTACCTTTTATTCGGAATTTTTATCATCGAACATATCGTCATAAATGGATTCCTCTTGTGCAGAAGCAATGCAATTTGAGCACAGTGCTTCTGGCAAATATATTTTCCACATTTAGAGCACGTGGTTTTGGTTTTGCGTTTTAATTTATTACAATGTGAATAAATGAACATATATTTTTTGTATAACGGTATGACTAACCTGGGTCTAATCGACCCATAATCTTTGTTACATTATTGCTAACTATGGGTATAATCGACCCAGGCTGTTTTTTAAAATAATTTTATATGGATAATATCATAAATTTTCCTTATATTTATTATTTATAAACGTTTGAATATAAACAAATTTAGATTACACATATATCTTGAGTTAAAATATCGTCATGTTTTTTTTTTATTTAAAAAAATTTGCGTGTCTGGGTCGATTCGACCCAGAGGTTAGGAATGGGAGGTTAAATGTGGTCGTTTTTCCTTGATTGCATCAACCAATTGCACGATAATACTCTCCTGTGATTGTGGATCCCTTTTCAAGATAATCGATGAGCAATATTCCGTGTGCATCCCAAAATACAGTGGCCATAACCTTGCCAGCCGATTGCGCTGTCTTCGCCTTCTTCGGAGTACTTCCACCAGCTTCCACCCATTGCTTCGATTGATTTTTGTTTTCAGGTGTGTAGTGGTGGACCCACGTTTAATCAACAGTTATTAATCTACGAGAAAAATCAGCAGGATTATGCTTTATCATGTCCAACCACCTCTGTGAAGTGATCTGTCGAACTCGTTTTTGTTCAACACTGAGCAAACGCGGCACCCATCTTGCCGATAGCTTTTTCATATGCAAATGTTCATGCAAAATGTTGAACACACGTTCATATTATATGTTTAGCACTTCAGCAATCTCACGTATTTTGACCCGGCGATCGTTCATAACGATATCGAAGATTTTCTTGATATTTTCTTCAGTAACCACCTCTTTTGGCCTTCCTGTTGATGGTATTGTTGCAGTGCTTGTTCGGCCCCGTTTAAATTCAGCAATCCAATATTTTACTATATAATCCGACGAAGCAGATTCGCCGTAATCTTTATCAGGCTTTTCTTTTGTCTCTTTCTCCGTTTTGCCTTTCAAATAATAGTGTTTAATCACTACACCAAATTCACTTTTTTCCATTTTCCAAGAAACACAAAAGTTGCTTACTTCAAACGACTACAACTAATAAACTAATCGATGAATTTGACTAAAATTTTAACAGCTGACGTTTGACAGATCGTAATTTCTAAGAAAGAAAAAGTTTTTGTGTTTATGCTGCCATCTAGCGCTAGGAAGCTTCAATGTCAATTCGCCCTCGTACATTCATAGGTGCCATATGTACTTTATGTTGTCACTTATAAGTATAATACGGCTAAAAATTGCACCAGTTTTTTCAGTGGGAGTGTAAGCAAGTTTTGTTTTCCTATGGAATAGGAATTATTTTATTCATATTATTATATTATAATAGCTTGTACCTTTTATACCTTAGTGTTAGACGAAAATTTATGAATTATTTCTTCCACTTTTTATCCTCATAGCAGAACCTGTAGGTTCTTGTTTAATGTACGCCTATCCGAAACAGATCAACACTGTAGGACTAGTGAGCTGTGAGTGCCCGCAAAGCTAAATTCACCTTATTAACGTCGATGCTTAGCAACTTTTACAAATTTCCTATATTACACTATGCGACAAATGAAGACTTTTAGAAAAATGCACGAACTCCACAATATAGGTTCGATTGTACTACCAAATCTTAGTAAAACCATATACTCGGTTTGGTCAGATTGACTACCAATTCTTTTTTTATGGACCTAAAAATCACTGCAACACTCAAAAAAAAGTCTCATCAGTTTTGGCTAACAGCTAACTCAAACTTAAAGATACTGTTTAACTATGTTCGTTAATAATGTAGTGAAGACTCTACTAAACAAATTTAAAAATATTTTTTGTGCAAAACAAAATTTTTTCTTGCATTTTTTTGCAAAAATGTACAAACAAATTTTTACATTTTTCAGCATAACTTATAGGGACTCGTAATTTTTTACTAACAATATATGACAAAATTGTAGCTATTGTAAATCTGAACAACTTTCGTGAACATATCAGTACAATCTGAACGTGTCTAGGCATCCAAAATAGCTTATAAAGACCAATTTGTACCATAAAAATGACACTTTTCACTATTTTTTAAAATAAAATTTTTTTTAATTTTTTTTTTAATTTTAAAAAATAGTGAAAAATAACATTTCTGGGGTACAAATTTATCTTTGTATTAAATGTTAAATTAAAATGCATTTATTCATAATTAAATGTTACTTCACACTGGATATTGACCATTTTCTAATCTCCCGTAAGAATACGTTGTTCAAACAAAGAGAATGCATTCAGACAATATTATATTTTAATTCAAAAAAACTAAAAACTGAGACAGCTAACAAAATATTTGCTGCCCTTACTCGTGTGTTATATTGAATACATAATATTATGTCTCAGGTAATGTAGCAATGGGCCATTAGAAAAGAACTACGCCGTTTAGCTCTCTTTAATAACATTTAGTATTAAACCAATTTAGAGGCAATTTTTAAGAAAATATACCACAATTTGAATATTTGATAAACACAAAATTACTGAACAAATAAAAACAAAATAAATACGACATATAAAGAAAAATGACAGATGAACAATCTATAATGATAACCATACCTAATCATTGAATAACAACTTTAATATTCAATTTCAGAAAACAAAAAAAAACTATCAACAGCATAAATAAATTCAAGAATCACAAGACACGAATAGGATGATATAGAAACTTATACATTTCATAAAGACATTTGTATAGGCAATCTACAACTACACAAAAGGGCGCAGAATTGTATAACACAAAAGGGAAACGGAACTAAAACAAACATTTGAAATTTAAATTATGAACCTTTAGGCATTCAATGTGCTAGAAAATCATTGCTATCGTCTTCCAACCCATTTCTATACTTTGCTTTATTCATTTATTAAATGCATACCCAAAGAAATGTTTGCTATGAAAAGGAGTAGATATTGACTGTTTCTTTCAGTGTTTGAAATGGATATTAAGGAATGAATGTAATATTTGTTGTTATATTGTATTAGAGTGAAGCCTATTCAAAGTAGATTTAAAATTTGAATTTAAGAATTATTCTCAAATTAACACTTAAATTTTAGAAATTTTTGTTTTTTTTTTATTTAAAATTTTTTTAAAGCAAATTATACGGAGAGGAACAACAATGAAACATTTTATTATTTTATTTATTTTTTTTTGCTAAGTATTTGTAAAAAAGAGGTTATAATAAAAAGTTTGCATACTTTTAGGCGATCTCAATTTGAATTAACAAATATATATTTGAAAAAAATACTACCTTAACGCCATTATTATACCCTACGGGTTTTAAAAATTTTAAATTGATTGGATGAATAGAAAGTTTCTTATTTACGGTTATATGATTTGGACAAAAAAAATAAAATAAAAGTGACAATACTTTGCGTTCTGGATCAATTTTGTATTAAACTGTGCCTGATAAACCAGCTGCTATATTGCAACTTCAGTATACTCAAGATAGTTTACCAATAAGAGAGTTTAGGCAAACGGTGGAAACTGTTTTTCAAGGCAAAAGTCATATTATACAGGTTACATCTTTAAACAAACAATAACATTTGTTTTTATTTTATTAGAAAATAATTGTACGTAAAGAAATATTTTATATAATGTTATTTGGCCTTGATGAAAATCTTGCAATAAATTTTTAAATAAACAAAAAACTTCTAAAGCTGCTGCGAGAACTATGGCAAGCAATGCAATGCCTTATCACTTCGAAACTGCTTTTTCATAGAAAAGCCGCTACAATTTAATTTGGTTGATTAAATTGGTCGCTATACATGAGGATCAATTGGCGGCATCATACGACGTTGTTCTAAAACTACCACAGTACCCGTGGCCACGGTCAGGGTATTCCTCATATCTAGTTGTTCAAATTTTGGTGTCTGAGGATGTCTCCCAAAGCAATATCAGATACCCCCGCTATATCCTCAACAAGAGCATAACAACGAAGTCTTAAGATGGCCTTGAAAACATAAAAGAAAAACTTACCTGTCTCTTCTAAATCCGCATTTACTACGACAGAGACCTCTGTACTGAATACCCATCTATCGAGCATAGTTTTTATGTAGCCAGTGTCCAGTAAGTACAACCACCAATGTAGAAACATCTTTCCTACTGTGACACCACGACGATTTAGTACATATAATTACAAAAGAAGGCCAAATTAGTCTTGAGTCAGTCCCCGACCCACTTGCCACCCTGCCACAATTTGATAGTTTAAAATCTGGCATTCTGAGAGTATTAGAAAACAGCAGTCCTGCCTGGACTGCCGATATAACTCCTACAAAAATCCATGAACTTGGTGAATTGCTCTTTTCTTTTTATAGCGATAGTTTTGTACTGTTAGAATGTGCTACCAAGCAACCAAACAATACTTTTTACTCAATTTTGATTTTAAGAATCATTTCAAATGTTTTAAGAATTTAAAGCATTTACAGGGTAACCATTTACAACGAGAACGCTTTTACAAAAAAAATTTTTCTTTTTGCACCAAAATCAAGAGTTTACCCCCAAATATCTGTAAAATGTTTAAACATTTAAAGACACAAAGCATAGCAAATATACTTGTGTTTAAAACTCAAACAATTAGATTGTCAGTTATACAAAGCGCACATGCATTTAAAACATAGTTTTGAATAGTTTTCTAATCAACAATTCAGGTTTAATCCTTTATATAGATTTTTTCGCAATTACATTCAAAGTAGAATCAATGAGAAAGAGTATCAGAGACCGCACGTATTTGTGGTATTAATTTTTAAATACACCTGCACTCAAATACTCTCTTATCTACTCATTTACCAACAAGAATGATATGTTTTGCATACTTTTTGGTGTTTCCAAAATATACATTTATGCGAGTTTAACTAGTTTTGTTGGATTTTTGTTTTCAGCTATTTTTTTTAGAAAAAAATTTCTCTTTTTAAATCGTTACAAGCTAAACCAACAACCATCATCATGGTTTTTATTTTAAAGCTTATCTTTTATGGCTGTAAGCGGATTAAAGCACATTTTTTCTCTATGTACGAGTATATATGTGCTTATATAAATATATAAATTTTTTTTTGTACTTTAAATTGTTGTTGTTGTTAGTTTTACATAAAAGTATTGTATGTAGTGAAAGATAAAAATAAGAGAAATAAAATAAAATACAAGTACACATTTTGAATAAAAGTTTTGTTTAGAAAGCCTCTCATATAATATTACAATTTTTATTGTCGTAACAGTGGGCCCGTTTCGTATTCTTTGAAAAATTTATATATATTTTTTTTATTAAATCTTAAAAAAAGTGATTAGTTTTAAGAGCTTAAAAGTAAAATGGTTTAATTCAATTAGTTTAATTGGCGATAATATATCCAAGTGTACATTTAGAATTTCTTACATATGCTGGTATCACGTGATATGTTTTTCGCATATGTAATGCCAAATTTTCCATTTACACAAATCGTCTGACACATATGTAATATTGCAGGTGTAAAATAGATATAAAATTACATATGATTTTTCTTTTTTATTAGAAAAGTTTGTGTTTTCATATGTTGTGTATGGCAAACATACACAAAACAGCTGTATTCAAATTAAAAACTCAGCTGTTGATTAAATTTATAGGCTACGCCAACGGATAAATAAATACTTATGTATATGCACCTATGATAGAAAAAATTTTGAGTCGTATGTAAAATTACAATTGTAATTCTGTATAAATATATTTTAGGAAACTGACAGCACATATGTAAAAAACACGTCAAGTGACACCAGCATTAAGTGTATATATGTTTATATATGTATATAGTACATTATGTGAATCCCCTAATTAATTTTAAAAAGCATTATTAATATTTTTTGTGTTAATTTCATATTCGTTTTTATAAACTTTATACTTTTTCTGCTTTTGACCCACTGTAATATTTATTGCAAAACCAGTATGTGTAGAGAAGCAAAGAAAAAATCACTTTTTAAACTAAAAAACATGTTTTCTCTGCTAACATGTTACAACAAAATTGTTGAAAAATTAGTTGCTGATAAATTTGTAACAATACGTTTGTAAACTGAAAATAAGTACTTCATTCGTTTACTTTCTTTTTTTTTTAATTCTATTGCCGGTTTTGCTATTTCCTGCTTGGCTGTGTATAAAATAATATTTATGTTGCAATATGTTAGAGGATATAAAAATAAAATCAGTTGAGAAAAGAGTAAATAAAATATTGTGTGTAATGTTAAGTGAGAAAAAAATAAATAAAAAGGAAAGTAATTGAAAAACGATATGAAATATGCAAAAATCTCTATCACTGTACTTAACTATGAGACCTAACGCAAGAAAAATTGCCCTATTACTTGATGAGTATGGAAAATATTGTTTACTCATAAGTAATTTTCTTTTTTAAGAAAAGCATTATTTTAATTGTGTATCCTTTTCTTATAAATCACCTGAATTTATGCTATAAGTAGAGATTTTTTTAAAGCTCTTAGATGTATGCATTAAATTTTATATGTAGCGCAGCTATAACACATTTTATGTCTAAAAAGAACATACTTCTTTTATTGTTGCATGTTGCAAAAATATAAAAAGATATACAAACTATATATTACTTTTTATTTTACTTAACAAAAAAAAAATATTCCAGAGATAAAAAAGTTGCTTTTTGTTAAAGTTTCATTATTAATTGGAATTGTTTTAAAATTGTTTAACCTTAAACTTTTTTTCTTTACCATGTAAAACCTTACACAGGAGACATGTGGTTTGAAAAATGTGCAAAATATAGATACATGTACGTATATAAATAGTTTTATAAAATAGCTGTTGCAATTTAAAACTCTATAAAATATGCTATAGTTTAAAGGTAATAAACAGAATCAAGCAAAACTACCTAGCACGTATGCAAATAAATTGTAAGCAAATTAAGTTAAAACATGTAACACAACTACTTATAAATTAATATTATATATTATATTATTTTGTATAAACTTATGAATATACAATTATTTTTAGAAAATGCCTTAATGTAGGCAATAAAAAAATGTAAATAAAATAAAATATACTTTAGAATTACAGTTTTTTCTTTTGCCGTTTTATTCATAATAAGAACGAGTGAGGAAGTAACAGTGGGATAATGTCGTTGATTTGTTATTTGTTGCCTCAGTGCCATATAAACTTAATCCAATATACTGGATATAATCACCGGATTGATTCTGTATTAGAATATTCGGATCTTGAGCTAATTCTTTAAAGCAATAAGGGAAAGCATAATCCATACATATATATATTATAAATCTTTTTGAAAATCTGTTTGTTTGCCAGCTAATCACGCCTAAATAACTAAACCGATTTTCTTGGATTTTTGAACATAGATTCAAAAGGTTCGTTTATATCAAAATTGGAAATAGGCGTAGTACTAAATAGTTAGTTTTGTACACCTTGAGAATAGTTTAAGCTAAAGTTCCTTAATTTTCAACACAAATTGTCAGCCAAAAGGTTGGAGGAATAGAATAAGTTGCACCCACCCCCCTCACAGGTATCTCCATCCATTATATCTTAAGAACCTTTAAAGGTTAAGTTTTAAAAATTCCAATGAATTCCGCCTTAGGCACTGAAAATCATCGATCGAAAAGCAAATGCAATAGGACGAATGGGAGTGATAATTCTCTGTAATTCTTTTTATATTTAATTTGCTGATATCAGGCACTACTTTGCACTAGACCACGACGACTACAAAATGACGCATGTAAAGCTTAAAAACAAAAATTTTAGAATTGTTAGAGAACGTGTATAAATTGAAACTACTACGGAGTTAGAATAGTTTCCCAAAATCTTCTAGAGTTCATATGATGTATGCAGTTCGTGGGGTTTTCTATTATCTCTCTGTTTCATTTAAAACAAGTTCTAGAGAGACAGGAATACAAAAAGTAAAACAGGACAAATCAGAATTCGTGGGAGTTTTAATCACCTTTTCACTCTACTCACTCACAAACAATATGCCCTACGTTAGAGGCATAAAACAAAGTCATGGTCTGAGTCTCACGAAAAAGTTCAAAAATATTTATCGAAATGTATATGTTTGAAGATTTTTTTTATTGCTTTTTATAAATAAAGAAATTATTTTTTAAACTCAGAATTGTGTTGAAAATATTAAACCTTGAGAATCCACATTCCTTTAAAGTTACTTGAGCTAAACTGCCACATTTAAAAAAAATCTGAGCGTCTGATATTTGTAACCCGCTATTTATAACATGCGAAAGGAACATAAAAGAGGTAGCGATTTATTGAGATTGAAACAGAATTTCTGTGTGCTAACAGTGGTTGGTTGTTACGCTATACCATTGTTTTTTTTTATTTAAGTATGTTACTGCGTAAACGTCTACCTTTTTTACTTTTGTCCTAGCAAGTAAAAGCCATAGTAGACATGACAAAGTGTGTATAAATAAAGAAACATTCATATGACATGACCATAAACAATAAAAAAAATAAAATTTTTTGAAGAAGCAGTGAAAGGAGAACTCTGGAAAAGTAAGTGTATGAGCAATGAGTGAGTGACTGAAACTGTGTATGAAATACGAATTTAAAGAATATGAGCTGGTTATGTTTTACTTATATAACGCCAATATCAAAAATGTAATATAATGTTGCTGTTGTGGTTGATACAACTTTGTTGTACTTGTTGTAAATGCTACAAAAACTTGTCAAGATTACAACGACACATTGAAAAAAAAAACGAAAAACATACACATACACAAAAAAAAAACCCTTAACAAGGACTTCATGTCCAATTCATTATGAATTACAACTTTAACGTTTTGACTGTTGCTGTTCACTTGGCTTTCCTGCTTGTTATACACGAATAACAAAAAAAAAAATAAATGGCATGATTATATGGTATTATTATGCAAGTACAACTAAATATTTATGATTTTTATTTAAGCATTTCATTTTTCTATGTATTTTATTTTTATTTTTTGGTTTTTTTGGTTTTTTGTGATTTTTTTAAGTTTCGTGTTGAGTTTCAATAGTTGGACATTTACTTAGAAACTGTAAATAAATAATGAAATAAAATACCATTGCATACATTTTTGTGTTTATCATAATAAAGTATATCTTAAGGTGTTTAATAATTAATTCTTTGATAGCGCTCAGGAAACTAACAGTTGCAAATTCAACTGAAACCATTTCAATATAATGATAAAATTAAAGACCAACTATTATTCAGAAACTCAATTAACATTCATATAAGAAGCCATAAGCTGACCAGGTATGATTTGTAAGTATTAAAATTATGTAATTCTTGAAATCGTTTTTGGATGGTAAATAAATTAAATTACTAAAATAATTTAATTTTTAATTTAAAATATTTAAAATTTTTTCTGATTTAAAAGTATAGAGAAGGTTTTAAATATGGCAAAACAGTATAAAAAGTTCATTTTTGAAAATAGCGCCTATGAAATAGAGCAGAAGTATTTGGAAGATATCATGAAATCAGCATAACTCCTGCCTATCAATGAATTTATAAAAATTTTCGTTTGAAGAGAGAACCCCCCCTCCCAAGGGGGTACAGTTAATGGCTGATGGTGCTTTACGCCACACCAGGGGCCTGTACTCACCGGGGAAAATGGAGTTCAACTAGCTCTGGGTGGACTAGCAGAGAGGTTGGTAATTTATTAGTGACCATCTCAGGGATTGACCAGAATCTAATCTATTCTAGTACTACGGGCATCAAGGAGCTCCCGGTTATGCTTGGGCTCCACTGTCATTCGGGGAGTGAGGCAAATCGGCCTGATGGTTTGGTTGCGGCCCTTCGGGAAGTACTCGTAGTGGTTGTGAAAGTGCTAGGTAGAAAACCCCTCAACAAAGGGGTTATTACTACCCAGGCAGAGGTGGTACTAAACTGCTAATTCGATGTCCATGGGCCTTCTTCTAACCGGGGTGTCTTTGACATTTCCGAAATTAGAGGGTACCGGCTTCGAATAGCGCTGGTCAAACGCGGCGTATTTGACCATCACCCTTTACAACGGGGTGACGTGTGGTAAGTAACGTTAAACTCTATCAAGTTTGAAGAGTAAGCAATCTTTAATTAATCGTAATCGTCCGAATCTGATTGTGAATTCAGCACTAATTATGGATTGGCACAATCACGAAAAAGGTCAAATCAAACTAAGCAATGAAGAAGAATAAGACTTGTTGAAAGTTATGGTTTTATTTTTGATTTATATTTTACAACCTACATTCCCCCCGGGGATACATTTAAAGGCTGCTGACGATTGTCCCCGTCAGTAGCCTGTTTTCCCCGGAGAATATTGGGTTCGACCTAGCCCTGAGTGGTCTGGCGCTCAATATAGGCAGATTATGTGGTGCATGGTCGTTAATGCCATGCGTACTTAGCGCACCAAGTACACGTGGCAGGCATTTCCGGTGTTCTCACGGACTGACCAGAGATGCCTTAATCTGGTACTACGGGCACCAGGAAGCCCCCGGTAGACTGAGACTCTCAGCCATCCGGGAAGTAAGGTCACCGGCCTGGTGATTGGTGAGGTCCTCCTTCGGGAGGTACACGTAGTGGTTGTAGAAGTACCTAGATAGATACCCCTCAGCAAGGGGGGTATCGTCACCCAGACAGTGGTGGTACTAAATTGCCAACTCGATGCTATGGGCCCTCTTTTGAGCGCCATGAACGGATTAGAGGGGACCGGCAAAGAGTGGCGGTGGTTGGGCGCATTGAACTCAACTACCGCTCCGGCAACGGGCGGGGTGTGATATGTCTACGGACGGTGCGCACGTAAAACCCTTAACAGTTTACAACCTACCTCTGGTTTAAATTTTCATTCGATATAAGAAATATCTTTATTTCAACGAAATAATTTTTTTAATTGAAAGTGCTTGATGAATATTAATCCTTAATTTAAATTTAAATAATTCAGACTGAATTTAAATAAGTATTTCATTTTACTTGCTTTAAGATTACCTCAAACCAAATTGAAAAAAGAACATCATGTGTTTACCTTTTTCAGCCAACTAACTTGCCTTATACGTCCAATATCTTCAGTTATTTTTAAGATTCAACGCCTGAAAGTAGGCAGAAAACTTATTTTCTATTTATCTAACTAGACAAATATGACGACGTGCAATTTCATTAAAGATTTATTGGTGATTAAAAACTTATTTAAAAGTTCCTTCAACTTAATTTACAAGTAGATTTGGCACTACAGCACAGCCTCTGGCAATTTTCCAATAATTAGTCCATCAAAATAAACATTTTTGTTTTTTTTGCTTAACAGTGCTTATAAAAGTTACTCAATACAAATAAAACACACAGAGTTGCATGAAAAAATAAAAAAAGGGAAAAACAATAAAAGAATAAAACAAAAAGAAAAAAAAAAAGAATTAAAAATTGTTTATGAACTCAAGTTTGACCTGAGCTTAAGGATAATAAATATGAGAGCATAACCATTCACTGGGTGTTAATGTATGTCAGAGTGTACAGGAAAGTTTATAATAAACAAAATTTAACTTTCAATCAAATAACACTCACACACATATAGAAATATAACACAACTGCAGAAACGTTTATTCACCTTTGAGGCTTCAATTTTAGTTGCCTTGGAAGTAAAACTTTGCTCATTGGGACTTTGTTTCTTTCGTACGCTTTTTAACGACCACGCTATTTGGTGGCTGCCTATTTAAACTGTTTGTTGCCTGTTTCATTTGCTGACTCGTTTAACTGAATAACTGGCTGACTGGCGTTTTTTTAACCATGGCGTAGTTTTTTTTTTTTTTTTTTTTTTTTTTTTGTAAATTTTTTCATGTTTTCAACGTGTTTTCTTTTTCATGCTCTAGCTGGTTTTTATGTTTTATGTATAAGTAGGTATGTCTGTACAACAAATAAGCAACAACTACTAACAAAAACCAAAAAATAAAATAAAAAATAAAAAAACTCAGGAAAATTATTTGCACAACTAATTAAAACTGAAGTTTCCGTTGTATGCGGTGGTATTTTCATAGAAAATGTTAACCATTTTATCAGGCATACATTTAGGCTGACTGGCGTAAAACAAAAAATAAAGGTTGGCGCTATTTTCCTTTATGAGTTCCTTTAGCAATGAAAACAAATCTGAATCTGTTATTTTATATGTGTTTGCATATGTGAAATATTTATATATAAAATGCTCATTATGTTTTAAACGAAATACGATAATCAGGCAATTAATAAAAGCCTTTAATATATGCTACACATAACCTGCGCCTGAGTGTAGGCAATTTTTCAAACAGGGTGCCAACTTGAAATTTGGAATCTACTTACATATAAAGTATTTTAGGAATGTTAAAAATACATAAAAAATATATTGAAATAAATTAAGAAAAGAAAAAACATTTTGAATAAAAATTGCAGGCAGAAATCTGAAATCTTATTCCACTTTCCCTCAAAATATTAACTGTTCAAGACAGCCTTACATTTTGTTTAGGAAGTGACATTTTAAGCTATCGAATTATTCTGTAAAAAGTTTTATACGTTTAAAAATTAGTAAAAGTTCCAAACATTAGCATTATATAGCTGTTATAATAGAAAGTTTACGAAAGCAATGCTGGGACTAGGCAACAGCAAAGGGGTTTTTGCTTCGGTGGACCAATCACTGAAAACGTTGATGAAATTATTGGATAAAACTGAAAAAGACCAACACATAGCTAGTGTGGAAATTAATTATTATTAGGAAATTAAATATTTATCATCAAAAAATAAAGAAAATATATGAAGAAAGAACCTCTATGCTACTTCATATGCGATTTACTCGAAAAAAGGTATTAGTAGGCAATTATTTATTATGAGCTTCTGTAACCTAGTGAAACAATTAACTCTTATCTCTATTATCAACAAATTTTAAACTTGAAACAAAACAATCTAAGTAAAAGGGTGAGAATTTTTGAGAGAAAAGGCGATTTATTTCATTATAATACTGCCAAACTACCCGTATCTATGACGATGTAGTGGAAACTAAAAAGGGCTTGGCTTACAAGTTTTGATGAATCCAGCATCTCACCCGCACCTTACTGCCTTTACAAATACAGAGCTCTTTTAAGGATAAAGAAAGTAAAATTCTGTAGGTTAGCAAAATGAAATTGGATCAACTTTTTGCTTATGAAACCGAAAACTTATAGATAGAATACTGATCTTAAAGCAAAAATTACAAAAGCTTTTGGTTGAAACTGTTTAAAAATTTTTTAACTAAACTTTTTCGAGTGCTTCAAATTCTAAAAAAAAATCTAAACAATAAACTGGGACTCCAACTCGGATCTCCAGGAATATATAAATATACTAGTTGACGGGCAAACGTTGTTTTGCCATATAAATTTGCTCTAGGAAACATTTTTTTTAGTTCAAATATATTTGATACTCTTCACCGAACTGCAAAAGTCAACATTGATATGAGCAATCAATGTCTGCATTACTAAAAATTTTAACAAATGATTATCCGCCATTTTCGATACTTCAGTTTAATAGTTGAGGATAGAGAAAAATATTCCCTATATCGCCCCTTCTGAGTAATTCCTAAGAAAAAAACGTAAATCATATTTATATTCATTCTACAGTACGCAGATATATATTATCTAGCTTAAAATTTCATCGACGTCGGTATGTTATTTAGGTGAGGCATAAATTTCCCCTTGGGGCGGGTATCTTTACATCTAGAGGTATAAAAAATGGATGTGAAAATTCACATTTGGTAATCTAAAGTTGTGTTAAGACACCAATAAAATTTAATCAAAATTAGTTTGTTAGTTGGGGATAGGAAAAAGTAGCCCTTGCGCCGTCCCCTCTAAGTACTTTAAAAAAAAACGTAAACTATATATGCTCTACGGTACGCTGATCTATCTAGTTTATAATTTCATCGAAGTCAGTACGTTATTTAGGTGAGGTATGAAAAATAGATGTTGGCCGATTCTCAGACCTACCCGATACGCACCCAAAATTTCATGAAAATCGGTCGAGTAATTTCGGAGGAGTTTGGCAACAAACACCGCGACACGAGAATTTTATATATTAGAAATAAATATATAATAAACTGTACTATTGATATCTGTTGAACAGAGAAATAGAATTTGTATTTTTTTTAAAAACAGAAATGTATTGCTTTGTGAATGCATTTATTTGGTTTTTATATACTAAATGGGATATGATTCGCATTTAGTCTATAACTATTTTAATATAAGTAATACCATCTTAGGGAAAAAGTGTTCTGAGGAGTCTCCTAAGCAGAGACGAAATGGCCATAGAGGCATGCTTATCGCCAAAAGCATACATTTCATATTACACTTTACATACATATATTGAGCTTGAATTCTGTTATTCCCTTAATCAGAAATTATTTTCTTGTAGAAATATTCAAAAAAAATTTCTTAATATTTTTAGAAAATCATTAGAGACATTTTGAAAAAAAAAATAAGTAGACCTGAAGTCGGTATTTGGCCATAGAAATTTCAAGTTAAAGTTTACTTAAATTTTTTTGCATACGGGCATATGTATGTATGCTTAAATTTTTTCTTTTAATAGATTGCATATTAAGAGATAGCTTTTGGCAATCCAAAATAAAATCTTTATTAACTAAATGCCTTTATGTGTTGTGCTCTTTACACTGTATTTAAAAAATGACTGCGTGTTTATAAGTGATTTTGTTTGAATTTAAACAAAGAATTTTTTGTTGCTTGCATTTAAAAAACGTATGAGTTTTAACAAGTTTTTTATGGCAACAGAGAAGTATAAAAGTTATATAAACAATTTAAAGCATATTTCAAGGTAGTTTACTTGTTATGCATAAATTTAGGCTGCAATTTCAGTAAATCAGCAAAATATGATTTTATAATTAACTCTAAAGTTATACGGGTTATAAATTTTTTTCAAATAACTACATTCAAGAATGTGCATTAAAAGAAAATTTCGATTATAAATGAATATGAAAAACGAATTTAAAAAAAAAATTATTTTACTTCTTTATATTGTCAACGCTAAAAAAATTCTTAAACTATAAAAATCTCTGTATAAACAGTATTTTATCATTTTCTTGCAGATTTCGTATTAAAGTACCCTAAAGTATATCATATTTTTAAATTATTGTTGCTCTCCCTAAAAGTATAATTTAACTTTTTTCTTCTTCTTCTTCAATGTTATTGTTATTTCTTTACTATTTTTTTTGAACGAAAGCTAACAAAAAATATTTAATTTTTAAAATTTTAATTGCTATAGTTTTGTTGGCCCAACTGTTGTGGGATTTATGGTATATCCTATTTTTGTAAAAGAGCAAGTTTAGAATTGTGTTGCATAAGCAATTGTCAAGCATTTGACAGCCTTTTAGCTACTCGTATTTTAACCTAAGCAGCTTAGAAAGCTTAACACGAATACATAGAAGCGGATAGTTGAAAAGTGTAAAGAAATTAAAAAAAAAAAAAAAATAATTCCTTTGCTACTACAAAATGGAACTTCACTACTCTTTGCTTTGGCATTTATAAGTAGAATGTAACTGTCCGTTTTGACATTTATATTCATTTAAAAAGCAAAATAAATTGCATGTGTTCGGGGTTTTTTTTTTAATTTTTCATTTTATTTGCAACTTAAGAAAATTGCTGTAATTTTTTTTATTGTTTTAGCATTTCATTATTTTTCACTGTTGTAAAAATGTCAGTTCTTAATATGTGGGTTGTTGGAGTTTCTTGCCACTTTTTTCTAATATTTTTTTTTTTTTGTTTTTTCAAAAAGAAAAATATCTAAATTGTGTGGCGCATTGCAGTTTTTTAGTTTGGCAATTGTTTGACTTGACGATAGATTTTTTTTCCTTTTTTTTCATCTTCAATTTTTTTTTTTTTTATTCCAGAAATTATAGAAGAAAATGCTAACGAAAGGGGATTAAAGAAAAATCATGCCAAAATGTCAGTTGGAGAACAGAATTGAAAATAGTAGAAAAACACTCGAAACTGAAGAATATAAAATAGAAATGTCAAAATAATTGCAGTTGTTTCTGATTGAAGATAATTACTTTGGATATTCTACTCACAAAGCGTTGAATCAATGTGGGGCTTATCAAAGCAACACTGAATTTGCTGGGTTTTTTGTTCTACACTCAAACAATATTTATATTCTTTTTTAAAAACTTACTTTAACAATTATTGTTTAAAAGGTAAATGTGGTAATTTCAATAAATAAATGTTTTTTTTATTAAGTTTTCTTTATATTTGCACCCCTAAAATTCAATTTAAATAGAATGTTGTGCTGTAATATAAAATTCTGTATAAAAGCTTAAAATTTACCAATAATACAAGCATTGTTCTGCTAGTAATATGTGCATTACAATGGCATAATTGAATTAAAATCTCGAAAGGATATATGTACACTTACACAATTACAACATACATTCCAGTTAGAAGCCCACACACCACTATAAAGACACTCAGCACCTCCAATCGGGAGTGAAATAATAGTCAAGTAGCATTCTAAACCAACTACTGGCTATAATATACAATATATCCTTAAGCATTCCAGAAAACGACCATCAGCACTAATACCCCAACAAAGGCAGTATTTGCCACTCACAATTGTAGTTGTATTGTAAAACACAGGAAAAGGAAATCAAAAAAGAATTTACACTCAAACACATGTTTGGAATTGAAATTGAATAACAATATGGAAAAAAAACAAAGAATTTTCAAATAAAATTTAGGGCAACATACATATCTGGAAAAGAATAAAATTACACGAAAATGAAACTTAACAAAATATTAATTTTGATTAAATAAAAAAACTACAGAGAATGTAAGCCAACAGCTACTGAGGAAAAAAAATAATACTTTAACCAATTACAGTGGGTAACAATAAGAATATATATTTTGTAAAGACTTACAGCCAGGCCCACGATATCGAAAGAAAACTTAAGCGAAAGAAACTCAGTCACTCACTGTGAATCTAAACTGCGGCCCACTAATTGCTACTTTATCGTTCGCTTTGCTTTACGTTACCAATATAATGGAAATAAACAACAAAGCTCCCATATCAACATATCAAAAAATAATCGCGAATATACACGAAAAAAGCGCTGAAATGCTTAAATTGTACAGTAAAAAATGCAACCGTGTGCTAGTTTAACTTGACAGAAATGTAGTGAACAAACTTATTCCGATTTTGTTTATTTATGTATATGTGTGTAAAAAAATTTTGTGTTACCAGTCGCATTTATTTTTGGCGACACAAAAATTAGTGAGCCGCAAATCAGCTGTTTGTCGTTTAAAACTACACGATTCGATATCGTTGGCCTGGCTGTTATTGTGTGCTTTGTCTCTATTACTTGTTATTCAGCGGTAATCACTCTACGTTGCAAACGCCCTTGAAAATCTTACAAACAAGCAATGGCAGCATATGGTTTGCTACATTTGTAACATTTCAAAGGGCATTTGCAACGAAGAGTGATAACCGCTTATATTTAAATTTTTTATTCATTAAATTTGATACAAAATACTATAAACAAAAAAATTTTTCAATAAAACATTGGCTACGCTTTTCTCATCAAATATTTGACAAGTGTGAACATACCGGCTTTGTTGTTTACCAAAAAACAGTATGAAAACTTAGTTTTCTTACACTTTTTTGAACTATGCACCTAATATTTATCATGTTAACAAAAAATTATTATTGAAATACTTTTTTACTTTGCATTGTTAATCAAATATTACACTTTATGTTATTTTTAATACTTTTTCAATAACAAAGTAGTGATTTTTGGAAAAACGCTTTTTTAAATATGTGTGAATACGGATTTTGCATACTGTAATTCGCCTTCATATTTCATATTATTTCTAAAATTGTTAAAAAAAAAATTAATATACAAACTTTCAATTAAGCTTTAGGTCAATTAAAATAATTATTATTTTGATATTTTGCTACTTCTCTGTGTAGCTTCTTCTGTAGAAGAAAGAAAGAAGAAAGTTTATATATTAATCAATAATAAGGTCAACTAAACTTATTGATACAAAAAAAAAAAAAAAAAAATAAGAAATATTATTAATGAAATATGTAGATCACTTAATTGATATATTAATTAATTTATTCATTAAATTCCAAATTTTTTTTATTAAGACCAATACTCAGGGGTAAACCCCTACTAAATGCTGTGCATTGTATTGGAATTTTAGTGATAAAGACAGTACATTATGACAACAGAAGGTATATTTTGTTTTTCCTATATTATTAAGAGCGTTAGGAATGAGACCATTGCTGTGAATTGATCATTGAAAGGCCAGTGTTATACCCTCACGCTTGAATAATCAACAGCAATTGCCCCATCGTTGCATGTTGGTTGCGGTGAGTGCCTTCGCTAAGCAGGTTTTTTCTAGCTGTTACCTACTACTTTCAATAGCTGACATTTTTCTTCTGATCATTCGTTTTTCGTTGTCAAAGGTTATGGAAGAATAGAGTAGAATGTCAGGGAGCGGTTACTTTGTAGATGTACTTCTTGGTGATGACGAGGGGGGGGGAGCGGACCTCTTATTTATCAATTATAATTTTGAAAAAACCGCAAACCAACATTTTCATTTTTCACCTTTGCTGGGATTCGAACCAGGCCCTTTTGAGTTTTTGTGCGAACACTCTAACCACTATACCACGCACCCCACATGTTCTAGTAAGTTTGTAATATGGAAAATAAAATTTTAATTTCATGATAATTTTAACAAATCAATTAGAGCTGCCGTTTACAAAAGACTTAACGACCACGAAAGGGGTAAAAAGGTGTTACTAAATTTCAAAATTGTTTAGTTCCCTGTTAAAAATATTTGTACAAATAATTATGGTGCATGATTTCTGTCCAACAAAATAAAATCACACTAGAGAGTGTTTATGGTGTCTCATGCTGATGTAACTTTTCTGTGTAGCCGCTCCACGAAAATATTTATCTGATTATCAAAATAAACACACTTGTAAAATTAATATTAAATTCTTTTAAAATAATGGAAGGAAATTTTGATTTAAAGCATTGTCCACTCGTCTATATGTTATTCTTAAGATTAAAAACCAGCAAAGTCAGGATAAGTCATCATAGGCTAAAATTTAAAAACCAGCAGGTTATACTTTAATGGCAAAAGGTAGTTTTCTCTTACATATATTCAATACTACTAATATTTAATAACTGGTAACAAAATTCGTACATGAAGGTCTAAGTAGTCTAGGATATGTTTTTACTAAAGAACTCTCCAGTTTTATGCAGTACTTTATCATAGGTAGGTGACTAAGAAACTTTTTTTATATTCTTATAAAAAAAAAGTATTGATTTTTTTTTCAATTCAAAATTGGATATATTGTCTGTTGTCGAGTATCACCCTGAAGAGACATACCTTTTAATTTTCTCAATTTTGTTTTAAATTGAGTACTACTTAGAAATTATTATAGAGTTGAAAATACAAAATTTTTTGAATAATAACAAAATCCGTTAAAAAAGAAATATTTAAAATAAATTTGTATTAGCAAAATTTTCTAAGTTGGCACGCCATATTAAGTTATTTTTTTTTTTTTTCGTTTTTAATAACATTTCTTTTTGTTATTGCCAGTTTCCATTAAACATACATTGCTTAGCGATGCCAATACTCACTGAACGTACTGAAATCAGAGTTGCATAAATAACTTGATATGATTACTTGTGCAATTGACTACTAATTGTGAAGTTTATAAGTTGAGCGATAACCAATAACTATGAATAATAAACAGTCCTTAATGTGAAAGCTGGTATGATTAATGGTTGAACAAAATATCAACTGCTTTATTTTAGTTTATAATAGATTTAACTTTACTATCAAAACGCTAAAATAACACACATTTTTACAAAACTGCGCTCAATTAAAACCTTAATTACGTAAATTCTTTAATTGTGCAATTATGTACGAACATGGATATCTTGCTTTGGATTTTAAGAGAAAATAATCACCATCTCTTAGAGTTACTTAGTTTTATAACCGTCAAGTTATGTTTTTAACTTTCTAAAATATTAAGAAAAAAAACAATGAATTATAACAAGAAATATGTATATAAATTTACAAAACTTGGTATAAATTAAGAGAATCCCTCAAATAAGTGTTTCAAAACAGAGATGAAAAATAAATCATGTTTTTATTTTGGTAAAAAACTAAGAGTGATTATCTATTTTTCTCGCTTTACTTACAAAAGTTACTCAAGAATAATTGCAGAATTAAAAAGAAAATATCTTATGAACACTTAAATAAATGTTTTTCAACATTAATTTATTACTTCCCATTCATTACTTCCGTTATATTTCAAACTTAAATTTGACACAATAACTTAAAGGCAAATCCATTAAATTGTCACTCACTGTAGGCATACACTAGTAATCACGCACAAACACATACATATACATACATACCTAAACACACTTGTGCAGAAACAAATTAAAAGGGACACTCATGGACTACAATGTCCGTTAAGTTTAGTTGTAACTGTTAGAGACACGCATTGATTCATTTTCCTTTAAATGCTTTCAGTTGTTAATAAAACATTAGTAGTCAGTGTATATGTGAGAGTTTAATAAATTCTACACTCTCAGCCTCTTTTGTAATGTATTGTATTTTTAAATTAAACGTTAGTGAGATAGTAATAACGGTATATGAAGACATTTGTGTTTGTCAGAGAGTGGTATTTGTGCGTGTGTATGTACGTACGAGTGTAGTATGATGACAATGACCGGAAAACATAAAGAAAACTAAGCGTAAATAAACAATGGATTCTCTTGTCAAGCTCCTTCTATCTCTCTCTCTCTTTCTCTCTCTGTTTCTCCTTCTCTCTTTCTGAATAATTTCTATGTGTGTATATTTGTTTTGTCATTGTTTGTTGTTATAATTGTTTTGTTCTCCATTCTATACATTTTTTGTTGTTGTCTTTCTGTAATCATTACCGCTATTATTATAGTTATTTTTGTTGTTGCCATTAAGCTCTTCTCCTATACTGTGCAGAAATACAATGAAACGGTTACAGGCAATTTTTCTTGCTTTTGATGTGAAAGTAAATGTTTTCTCACAATACAACGACCGCACACAAGCACAGGCTCTTGTTAAAACTGTTTTTAAAATACATTCCCATACATTACATGCTGTGTTATTGTTGTTGTTAATATTTGTATTATATTGGTATAATGTGTGTGTGTGTGTGTGAGTATAAGAGAATCAAAAGTAGGTGTACCACTACCATTCTATAGGCTTTTTATGTGTTAACGTTAATGACATTCATTTAGTGAAACACGTTAAGCATAACAATTATGGTCCAGTGATTATTTATGGTTTTCATTTCATATTATGATTTTCTTTTAAATTTCATTTACAAAAGAAGACCAACGAAAACTTCAGAAATTAAAGAAGAAATCGGAAAAATCTTTGTAAATAATCAAAAAAAACAGCATGTAGGGGGTCCTGTAGTGTAATGAAATGTGCTGGACACTATTCTCATAGTTTTGAGGACATACCCAGCATAATTGTATTTATTTTCAAGTGGATTAAATAAAAAGCAGGTTTTCTTTTTTCTTTAGACATTTTTAAGGATATTAATACGTCTTCTTTGTAAATCCCATAATATCTTTATTAAGAATAAATGCGGTCTCAATTGTGTTTTAATTCAGATCGACTTAACAGATTTAGCACTTGTGCAAAGGTTATACTCGAAACTATGACCTATTGTGAGGCGAATGATAAATCGTTTTCTAAAAATGGTTTCAAAAAATTGTTGCACTTTCCTGGAAGGCAATGTTGTATTACAAAATTGAATTTTATCAGCAAACAGCTCAAACGTATGTGATCTAATATTAGAAATTTCATAAAAACTAGTTGCAGTTTATTTTAAACTTGTGCCTTGTTATTATGAGCCTGCCACTTCCTCCTATCCTCATTTTATTCTTCATAAATTTTATACTTGTTCCCAAAAAAAAGAAAGAAAAAATTATTAAATACAATAAAATTTGAATGTTACGTGTTGTATTATTATCGTTAACAGAAATAAAAATGTATTGTGAAATTAAAATTTGATTAAAGAATTTTGGTTAATAAAATTGCAGACAATATTTCAAAACAGTGGTTAAAAAACTTTGAAATCATGGACTACTCTCATGTATGGGCAGGTGCTTCAAAGCCTATTTTGGGGCTTCTCGATCGTATACAGGAAAAGTCGAAGGTGCTTATTAATAACGTTAATGCTCTGATGAAATAGAAATATTAATTCTCTAATAATTGCATATCCTTACGGACCACTCGTATTGCTCTCAGAGCACATTCTTTTGTTGTTGAATGTAGAGTGAACCACATAATGAATTATTATAAAGAGAATTCGTTCTTTAGCCGTAGAAGTTTTCAATATCAATTACGATTTTAATAAGTTTAAATCAAATGTCCACACGCACTCTTCCCATAACATTTTTTCCTGGACCAGTAAAATGTACTACATGAGTAGTGGTCGTCATTAACAAACTAAGTACTTTAAAAATGAAGTTAAATTTGTTGATGATCAAGCAGACCAGTAGAAGAATTAGTCACTTTGGTATGAATCAAGTATAGTGACAATGAGTTGTGCTGATACTTTTAAAACTGATGTTGATCCAATACTTTGGTTGTTGATGATAGAATACAGTCGTCATCTACAGATAACAGTAAACTTTGCTGTTAAAATTTATTGGATGTACAGGAAGACAAATCTGACATAAAACATTTAGAATTGAATTGTGTAACGATCTCGAGTCCAATATGCGTAAGAGTAATAACTACTGTAACCACGAAAAATGCTTCCGTTTGCTTTTTAAGCAAAAGAAAATTAATTTTTTTTTTATTTTGACACCAATACTCAGGGGTAAACCCCTACTAAATGCATTGTTTTGTATTGGAATTTTTTATTGGAAACGACAGTACATTTATGACAGAACATAAATTTTTTTTTTCTTATATTACTATTAAGCGCCTTAGGAATGAGACAAATTGCTATGAATTGATCATTCAAAGGCCAGTGTTATACCTTCACCCTTGAATGATCAACAGCAATTGCCTCATGGTTGCATTTGGATTGTGTGGTGATGAGTGTCTTCGCTAAGTAGGTTTAGCTGTTATCTGCTATTTCCCAATAGGTGGCGCTTTTCTCCTGATCATTCGCTTTTTGTTGACATTAGTTAAGTTGAAATAGAGTGGAATGTCGGAGAGCGTTTTATTTGAACATGGTCTTCTTGGAGGGGGGGGGGACTTCTTATTTTTAAACTAAAATTTTTCTCTCGATTAGATATATTTAAGAATTTTTCTTCCTAATGCCTTACTTTCGTTCACACAGAAATAAAATTTGCCAGAAAAACGACTATTAGCAGATTAATTTTTATTATTTAAAATTTCCAGTTAATACTTAAGTTAACACAACGAGAAACTGAACGATGATGTCGATTTTGCCAAAAAAAAAATTATCTCGGATGAAGTTCATATTTACCTTGGTGGATACGTATCTAGGCAAAATTGCCTTAAAAATTCCACACGTGGTCTTACAAAAGCGAATGCACCCATTACGACTGACTGCGGAGATATCATTGGCTCGTACTTCTTTGAAAATGAGAACGGCGCAACCATTGCGGTCAATAAGCTATCCCACCATGATAACTGATTTTTCTATGCCCACTCTTCGTGGTGCAACTTGCCTCACATCTCATCCCACAAACGATTTATTGCGTCAAACGTTTGATGATCATTTAATTAGCCGAAATGATGACGTCAATTGGCCGCCAAAAGTTTGCGATTTGACACCGTTAGACAATTTTCTGTGTTGCGTCGTTAAAGACAAGTGTTATGCCAAAAAATCCATTGAGACAATTGAGCATTTAAAGACCTACATTAGAGATACGAGATTGACTCAAATGAATGTGCTTTACAGAGTGAATTCGTTCTTTAGTTTCTTTATTTGTTTATGGACTGATCCTCTCATAAAAGTTGTTTTTTATCTATTATGATATGCACACACTGATTTAAATCAAATGTCAACAATTACCACTTTACTTCTGCCCAAAACTAACTTTTTTAACACCAAGAAAATGTATTGAATGAGTTCTTGCCACGGGCCTAGTGCCGGCCATGTAAAAAGAGACTCCGTTGTCTCAGTTTTTATTGTATAGGGTGCACTCGAAGCCACTTCTGGAATACTGTTTTTGTCACAAAATATTTTGTTGAGTTTAATTTTTTTTTTCTAACACGAAAAAATTCAAGAAAATATTATTAAAAATTTTTACTGGCAGGATAAAATTATTGCCTACTATCAGTTCTAAACCACTGTGGAAACAGTTTATAGTCAAAGATTACTGGAATGCCATAAAATCTAAAATATAACAGTTATAAAAGCAATTTCCATAAAAGTATGACTCAATTATTGTACATTTTTCGTAAAAGTCATAAAACGAAAACAAAATTTAACAAAAAAAAAAAGTTAATAAAAAATGATAGAAACATACACAAAGAGTTTGAAAAAATTTATAAAACAAGAAAAAAAATATTGGCCATTTTAGTGAACAATAAACCCCTAAAACTGAAGTGTTAAAAAGCACACGAGAAAATGGGATTGTTTATGAGAAAAACGAAAACAAACAAAAACAAAAAGAGAATAAAAGTTGGCAAATTCTCTTTTCTTTTGTTTGTTTTACAAAACAATTCCAATGTTTCGTAGTGTGGCAATTGTTGCACGTAAAAATCAAAATAAATTTTTAATTAAAAAAAATGTTCAACACACACACACACAGCCAGCAACACTTCCAAATGCATAAAATGTGTGAAATGTTGCAGCATAAACAGAAAAAAAAAATAAATAAAAAACAGTTGCAATACACATATAAAAAACAATTATTATTGCCACAATAAAAGGACATCGTAAAATCCAAGTGGCAAAACTCATTTATTCATTCATGAGCTCGCTCCCACACAATAGCAAAGTGACCGAAAGCTTTTTAACACAATTTTCTGTATTTTTGTGAAATATTTTCTTTAAAAGTGTTTTCTATCCCAGCCAATACAAAGCAGTCAGTGATCAAAACGAGCACAGCATGTGCTATATAAAAAAGTATTTTGTTTTTTAAATTTTAAAGAATTCTTTTCATAAAGTTACGCAGAAAAAGATATTTTTCAGATTATAACGCAAATTTGTTAGATCAGTTTACTTTATTTTTATTAATCAATAAATTATAAAATTATTTTATTAACATTTAATGTCTAGCTATGAATTTAACATGCATGTGAAAATAGTTGCGAATTTAACTAGCAAAGACCCAAACCACTTTGTTTATGCGTTCACATTTTGCTTTACTAGAATGTAATAGCGAGGCGAAAA
This sequence comes from Metopia argyrocephala, assembly GCA_963576795.1. NCBI lineage: Eukaryota > Metazoa > Arthropoda > Insecta > Diptera > Sarcophagidae > Metopia > Metopia argyrocephala. The sequence continues at coordinate 201,528,497 of OY756208.1, read as the reverse complement.
AAAAAACTATAAAAAAATTTGAAAAACAAAAATTTAAATATTTGAAAATACAAATACAAAGGCGAGTTCAGTGAACATTTTGTTTTACATTTGAGCCGGTCAATTCGTTTGTTTTCAATTCGTACGATTTATTGGCTTTAGACTATTTTTTGTGGGGCTTAATAAAGGCTCATGTCTGTAGAGACAGTTCGCAACAGTTGACGTACTGCAAGGCAATTTTGAATACATTATTCGTAAGATAGCGACCGATATGTTTTAGAAAGTATGCCAAAATTTTATCTAGTGGTTGAACCCTATGAGGCATAGCAACGGACAAGATTTACATAAAATCATCGTTAAACATGAAATTGCATAAATCGTTTCGACTTAAATAAAAATGCTATTAAGGGTTTTTGTTTTTTAACTTAAATCCATTTAATTTTTGAATAGTTTTCCTTAATATTAATTTAATAGATATGCTGTATTTACCAGCAGGAACTTAAATAAAACCAATCCAAAGCCGTATCTGAAAATCAGTTAAGTAAGTATCTACTAATCACAAAACATTCAAAGTTAAGTCACAGTCGTTTTTTTAAGTAGCAGTTATATCCAAAAAATATTGCTTTCAACCCTACAAGAGGATAGGACCTTAATAAATTTCGTTAATATATACAGCCGAAACTCTCTATAACGAACTCCTGTATAACGAAGTTTTCTTTATTGTGAAGCAATTATAAGAAAACTGTGTTTTGGGTCTACTTTGAGTGTATTATAATCTCCATATAACGAATTTCCATATAGCGAATATTTCCTTATAACGAAGTATTTTTGCGACCGTAACTTCAAGATTGAAGCGTTTTCAATCTCCATATAACGAATTAGGTAAAACCGAACGCACGCACACAAAAAAGAAATCGATGTCGCTTTGTGTTATTTGTGTTTTTATTGTTGCTCTGTGTGTACTTTGTTGCTTTCACAACGCACAAGCAGAGTCTGATGCCTTGAATCGTTTATTTACCATAACCACCGGGAACCACCGAACTATACAAGTGACAACTGGAATCATTACCATCTCTCACATTTCTTGCAGTCGTTATCCATTTGCCTGTGCATTGAAGAAGAAAAGTGGAAAAATGTACTTCAAACCAAGATAACTGACAACTACAAATAAAAAAATTTTAAAAGGAACAATATTTTATTTCTTTTCCATATAGCGAATTTTCTTTATAGCGAAGTAAATATTCAGTCCCTTGGAATTCGTTATAAAGAGTTTCGACTGTATCTTTGTTTTTTTTTTCTATTGTCGGCATTTTTTCCCAACTTTTTCAGCATATAAAAAACAAATTTATTTAATTGGTTACTTTGATTTAAGTGAAATAATATAAAAATATTATCAAAATAAAACTTGACAAACAAAAATAGTCCACTCTTTTTTAATCCTAAAACTGTGCTCTTCTTTTTAGTCCCCTATAATTCTACTGCAGTAGATTGTTTTTTCTTAATTGTTTTCATTGTTTCTCTTCTTGTTTGCAAAAGTCAAACTAACTTAGGAAAACACATTTTAAAACAGCAAAACAGATTGTTGAAAGAGAAATTTTTAGTGTGTATGACCTGTTTTTAACATTTTGTTGATATTCTCTATATACTACCTGATGTAAAAACCAACAACAAAAAAACAAGGACATGATTTTGCCATTTGCCAAAATTTGTGACTTTTTAGCAAATTTTGGTTTGTTTGTTTGACATTTTTGTTAGAATGTTACATGAGAAAAAAAATAAAAAAAAACCGTAATTGAGTTCAAATTAAATAAAAAATATGCAAAATGTACCGGATGGATGACCTAAAATTGGCTATCAAGTCTATCAAATAATGATGTTGCATTTTAAATAGTGTTTAAATCACAATATGTAATAAAAGTTGAAAAAAAAACTTATTATACATTCAAATATACATACATATGTGTATGCAAGTTACAACAACAACAAAAAGGAAATTAATAAAAATTTATCTACTTAAAAATTAACTATATAAGCCTTTAATATTTTTTATGAATACAGCGGTAAAATATATAAAATTATTGTTGTTGTATGGTCGGGCAATTCGAGTTCGAATCCCAATAAAAGTGATAATTTTTTATATTAATTATTTTCGTAAGCAACGCCTTAATCAGACCAAAGTTAAATTCTATTAAATATTAAGAATTTTTTGCAATGATTTCTTGATAATCAGAGGAGGCAATGATGTCCGTGTTTAATAATAAGGCAAACGCAAAAAAGTTATACAGTCGGGCCTTGATTATCTGTAATCCGTTTAACCTGTAACACCGATTAACCGTGATGGCCAAAAAACAGTATATTGTTTTTTGTTTGCAATGTTTTCAAATTGTTTGCTTCGATTAACCATGATTATCTCTTATCCGTGATGAAAACAGGAAATTCCCTTGTTTGCATACGATGAGTCGGAAAAATTTACAAGTAATTAGTTTAATTTTGAAAATTGCGAATTGCTGGTGGTTAGATCTGTATATATATATTAAATACGACATCGTTACCAGTTGTAAAAAGACAAAGAAACGTTTTAATTATTGAAGATAAAGTTACAATAATTAACGAGCATTCGAAAAATAATGTGAGTGTTAAAATGCTAGCTCATAGATACCAAGTTGGGATACAGACCGTTTATGATATTACTATTTTAAATCAATTCTTAAATGTAAATATGTATGTACACCAATATACACTTGTTAAATAATAAAAAAAATATTAAAAAACTGTATAATCAAAATTTTTATTCGATTAACTGTGAAAATCAATTATCCGTAATGCTTCTAGTCTCGACCGTAACGAATAATCGAGGCCCGACTGTATTTCTGATTCATCCAAATAAGATGACAATTACAAAGAAGGTAATGGTGGTGAGAAAAGGAGAGAGTATGATAGAATGTGTTATGTCTGACTTTACTTCGACTAACTCATTATGTATATATGGAAAAGAAATAGTAATTTCAGTATGTGATTTCTTAAAAAAGTGTGAGTTAAATAGTTGATGTTTGTCATGAATATGTACAGAACACGAAGAACTCTGATGAGGCTACAGCAGCTGGGGTCGAAAACATGTTCAGTTTAGCTTGTGTACTATTTCTTCACGGACATTATTAAGAATGGACTTTCAAGAAACAACTTTTTACTATTTCTTGAGTTTTTTCTTTTTTTTTTTTTTTTTTTGATTGAGACCAATACTCAGGGGTACCCTACTGATGCGGTGCATTGTATTGGAATCTTTGTAAAGCACAGTATATTTTTTTATATAATTATTAAGAGTCTCAGGTAGGTCGGCCAAATGGCCAGTTAATTGAAAACGTGATCAACTTTAGTTAGCACAAGGTGCTGTTTTGAAATCATTGCAGAACCAAACTAAATTCACCTAAAATAGGAAAAGAGCTACAGCCAACCAGAGCTGCCTATAAAGTGGAGTAAAGTAAAGGGGTCTAGGTTCATATATTGCGCCACATATTTGGGGGGTGCGTGGTATAGTGGTTAGAGCGCTCGCACAAAAAACTCCAACGACCCAGGTTCAAATTCCAGCAAAGGTGAAAAATGAAAAAGTTAGATTGCGGTTTTTTTCAAAATTATAATTTAAAAATAAGAAGTCCCCTCCCCCCCTCTAAGAAGACCATCTTCAAAGAAACCGCTCCCCGACATTCCGTTCTATTCCACCTTAACTAATGTCAACAAAAAAGCTATTGAAAAAAGGCACCCCTAAAAACTTCAATCGTTTGGCTGCCAGACCTGAGCAATCACAAAGGAAATGAGCTACAGTCTTAGTCTCCCGCAACTTATGCAGTTCGAATTAAAGGGCAGGCACAACCTCTCCCCGTATCTACCGATCAGCCAGTGACTCGTATACACAGCTCTATATCTGGAGAGGGACTGACGAGGAATTCCCAAAATTCCCAGAGTCCTGCCGCGGTTATACCGAGGCCAAAATGTTCTAGAAACAGCACCGCCTTATGAATGAGACAAATTGCTGTGAATTGATCATTCAAAGGCCAGTGTTATACTTTTACCCTTGAATGATCAAAAGCAATTGCCTCATCGTTGCATGTTCATTGTGTGGTGTGTGCCTTCGCTAAGTAGGTTTAGATGTCATCAGCTACTTCCCAATAGTTACTAATACCCATTCAAATTACTAATATTTATGTATTTATTTATATATTTATAATGCCTTTGTTTTTTATGCAAATTTCTGCGAACAATATAAAATTTAATGTTTTGTTTAATAAAAGTTAAAATCCAATAATATACTTACAAAAGTCGTTCTCAGTGTCAAGCAACTGTTTCTTCCCACAACAATAGTGAGCGGTTTTAATCTTAATTTCTATTATTTTCTTCTATCTTCAACAATTTTCTTTTCTCTTTTAATTTCCAAATTACTGTTTGTAAATTAGTTGTCTGAAAAGAAAGACTAATTATATAAAGATATGAAGATTCAAACAAAAGTATATTTTCATAAAGTATAAATTAAAAACTGCTACCAAAACTGCTAAATTAAGAAGATATACAGCAAAAGTACCGAAAAAATAAAAAAAAACAAGAAATAACTGTCTGTGTCGAAGACATAAATTTTCAGTTAAATAAACAAGAGGCCATAATGACCAACCACATTTAGACACATAAATCTTTTACATATTTTTCGTTTGGTTTATATGCAACTTCAGCCCAAATCATTTTCTTTACTTAGTAATGAATGCTTAAACCAAAACTGCCACATACGCAAAGGGAAAAAGTTTATTCAGCACTTTTAATTGCAACATTTTGGGCAAATTTTTTTATGTAGAAATAATAAATGGCAAAAGTAACTCCCATTAACACTCCTAAACTCACTAAGCAACAGCAATAACAGGAACAGCAGTAGTAACGGAAGAGAGTCCAAAGATTATTTATAATACTTGTTGGCAGTTTTTATGTTGAAAAATCTTTGTAAATTAATGCAGGGATGAAGCAAAAATTTGTAAAGAAATTTTTAATGTATGTGTAGAATTTAAGTTTTAAATTGAAATTTTATGTACCAGCATTTAGATATTAATTTAAGAATTCAATTCTTATTTAGATAATATATAATCGGACCAGCTAATTCTTACCTCGAGATAAGTTGACATCAATGAATGATGAAAAGAATTGATCAGGTAATGCTATTTCTGAGGAAAAAAAAACTGCTATGATAAGCCAGGTTCAGCACCAGGCATCACATGTAAAGAGGAAGGTAACACTGTTATAACTAAATATTATAAAAAAGAGGGTGTTATTTCCAGAGTGACAATGGCCATGGCAACTCTTTATCATCTATTTTATTATTTGAATAGAGTTAAAATTTTTTTTTTTTAAGACCAATACTCAGGGGTAAACCCCTACTCATGCAGTGCATTGTATTGGAATGTGAAGATGGTTGATAGGTTTTTTTTTTTTTTCATAGGTGTTTTTGTATATTTTGCGCCTTTTATTGCTGATGAAACAAGTTGCTCTAAATTTGTCCACTCAAGAGCCAGTGTTATACCTTCACCCTCAAATGATCAAACAGCAATTGCCTCATCTGTCGGTGGATGTTTAATGTGAATGGTGAGCGTCTTCAGTAAATTAGCTGTTGTCTTCCCAGAAGGTGGCGATGTGCTCCTGATCATTGGTTTTTGGTGAAATGGATTAGAAATGTCAGGGGACGGTTTCTTGCAGATGGTCTTGCTGGAGGGGGGGGGAAATCTCTTATAGTGTTTTCTTTTCTACCAAAAAGTGCGTCATTTTATTTAAAATTTGCAATTTTGTGTTTGTTTCTCAAAAATGTTTTGCTCTCTGAAAGGGTTTCATGTTTCATTCTACAAAATTCACACTTACTAATGGCGAAAGGCATTGCATTTTACGCCCTGTATAAATCGACAGTGTTGGTATTGCCCTATGAAACAGATGATTTTTATTTACTTATAAGGCTACCATACAGAGTTTGAAAAAATCGCTATAAATCTTTATTAAATTTTAAAGTTAATTTTTTTCATTATTCTGTAAAATAAACATTATATCGGAAAAGCCAGATGATCTTTGTTATAAAACAAATTATATTTCGTGTTACAAAAGTGTTATAAAATTAAATTTCTTGTAAAAAAGCGTTATAAATTTTAAGCCAACAAATCAGCAATCTGGCAACGCTATTGTTTTGTTTACATTTTTTAAAGAAACAGCAGAATTTAAGAAGCATTTATAAGAATTTTATTAAAAATCAAAATAGGAATATTGCAGCCTCAATTTTATGTGCAAAGATTGAACTGAATCATTTGCTAGATTCATCTTCTTCGTCTGATGAAGACGATTTAATTATTTTATTTCAACGAAGTCATCAATCAAAACAATGCTGATCCCTTTTTTTCTTATTTGTGTTTTTTTCTCGCCAAATAATCAACGCCATTATTACAGGGTTGGTTAAACCTTTTTTAAGTTTCCCTATTAACAGGGCGGCATTTTAATGGTAGAAAAGAAATCACTATTAATTTTTTAATTTAAATTGTAATTTTTAGAAAATCGCAAATTTTTATTTTTATAAATTCGTCCTTCGCTGGGATTGAACCTAGGTAGTGTGAGTTTCTGTGCGAGCGCTCTACCACTATGCCACGAGTTTAAATTTTAAATTTAATCACTTTTAGGAAGCGTTCTATGAGTACTTTAAGCTAAGAGTACTCTATGCAACATTAAAAAACTAGGGCACCTATGGGCAAAGAAAAACTACGCATTAAATTGCTAGACTAGCAATGGAGGTGTTTTGTTAATAGGCGGACATTTTTGTGAGTTTGAATGGTAAGAATCTATGTATTTTACATAAAGTAGTAAATAAATTAAATAAAATATGTTTTAATTCCTCTAACATCTACATCTGCCCACTAAAGAAGCTTTAACTGCTTCATTGCGAAGGATTGAGGGAGATCTAAGTCAATTAATTTGCTGTCGTTTTCAGTAATTGTTGTTGGGTCCCTCCACTCTATAGAAGACTTTACAAATGGGAATAGACTAAAGCCCAAATTACCATTAAAGCCTATTTTTGGTTAAATGTTTACAAATATAAGCAGAATTGTCACATTTGAAGCGAAAAAATTCACAAGCATCCACTATTACATCCACAGCAAAGTATTGTTTTGTGAGCATTATGGACTGGTGGAGTCATTGTTGTTCCATATGCCTTTAGTATGTGATGATGATGGTCAGAGTGTGGCAGTAAATTAGGAACGGTATAGGGATATAATTGGAAATGTTTTCATTTCTCAATTAGCTGGCATTTATCTTGCTGATCTTCGGTTCTAACATGACGGAGCCATATTTGTGCTGCAATGAATTTACCCAAAGAAACTTTTGATAAAAAAAGAATTGCATGTCATAGTCCATTTAATTGGCCTTTGTATAATTATAATCTTTGGGTTTCTGTATGTCACTTGTCTACTGCGATAAACCAGAGACAATTACACACCTGGAAATCAATACTCGTAGAATTATTGGAGAAATACAGCCGCAAATTGCGCCTAGTGCGCGCCAGCCGTGTGATCGTATAAATGTCTGTCCAATAAATCTTATTTCCTTGAATTTAAAAGTACATTCCTTTCTTTTATTATGATTAGAAAAAAATTAAACAAATTGCTTAAATTACCTTTAGAATACTTGCGAGTGTCAGACCATGCCCGATAACCAATTTCAGGAACGTACAAAAACCCAAAAACTTCTTATGAAAACCAAAAAAGAAATTTTTGTCTTATATTTTTTCTTTGCGTCGTTAAACAAACGTATATAACGCGATACCTTAAAACTTCAAGTACAAACTACGAGTATTCCACTTTCTTTCTTTAATTTAAATTGTTACCTCATTTTTCTTTTAATTATTTTTGTCTTATAAAAAAAAACACAAAATTCTTATAATTAATAGCTTTCCAATTTTTTAATAACAATATATAACATTTCATTAAACTTTTAATTATTTAATTACGTCCACAAGTTGTTTAACGCCATGAAGTGTGAACATAAATAACAAAAAAGAAAAAAAAATGTATTGCGTGTTGATTATTAAAACCTTAATATGTAGGTACCTCACATACTCGTGTACACCGAAGATAATTAATAGTTTTTGATTTATTTTCCTTTTTTTATAGAAAACCATTCAATTAATATTTAAAAATGTGCCACTTAATTACGAACAATGTATCGATGATAATATTTAATTTCTTATTACTTTCATGTTTATCAATCTTTCTTTTGTTTCATTATAACTCGTACGTATTCATTTAAATAAATCCTTTCAAAGGATTTTCACCAAATTGCTACCTGTCTAGGTTTCTCATTAACAATTTAACTCCTAATTAAATCATCATTAATGGCTCAAAAGACACAATATTGCGGTTTTTACTTTATATTCTTACTCCTCATTAGCACTTTTTCCACTTTTCTCATTGAACCTTAAGGTCATTTGCTAAAAGTCCTTTTTATGTTGGCGCTCTTCTGAGTTTTTTTTTGCAAAAATTTATTTCGATTTTAATTTTTTATGAACAGAAATAATGCGTATGACTATGAAACTGTATTATATTCTTATTATTCGATTACATACATATATCGCATTAAATGGAAAATAGCAACAACGACAATATACAAAAGGAAACCCAGTAAACATTTGTACTTACAAAATGAAAATGTAAATCAAAAAACTTAAAGTCCTTCGACACGTAATTTAGTTCATCAAGAGTTCTCAAAATATGCATTTGTTTGAATGATGATTTTTTCCCTTGAATGATTTTGTTTAGGGCCTAAATATTAAAAAATTAAAAATAGTCACCGGATGATTTATTTAAGTCATCAGAAAATTACAGAAGAATCTGTAGTTTTAATTATTTTGCAATTGACACCAAAAATAATCGCGAGACATTGCAGCGTATGAGATTTATTATGTTCCCTACTGTTTGTTCAGAAGACCTACTGTATTTTTAATAAACCACAGCAGGTTTATTTAAAGAACAATTTTAGAAATTATAAAAAAATTTAAGAAAGTCTTTCTTTCCTAATACAGGGTTTTTCAAATGGGACGCTACAAAAGTAGAGCGACAGAGACAGCAAACGACGCCATATTTCTTGCCGCTCTTTTGATATTTTCCTTCAGTAAGGTTTGCCAGTTCATGATGGAAAGGTATACGAGCCAACAACGAGTCGAAATTATTAAAATTTCCTATCGGAATTCGGAGTCAGTGGCCTCAACGTTAAGAGCGCTACGTCCAATTTATATTCTGGCTCAATGGCTTCGTCAATAAACAAAATATGCGTTATTCGTCAGGCAGCAATCCAAACGTACACCATGAGTCATCATTGCAGCCCTAAAAAATTACGGTTTGGTGCGGTTTATGGACCGGCGGCGTCATTCTTCCGTGATGATCAAGTCCGGCACGTTACTGTGTATGGAAATCGCTATCGTTCAATGATAACCGAAAATTTTTGGCCCCAATTGGATGATATGGACTTGGAGGACATTTGGTTCCAACAGGACCGCACCACAAGCAACACAGCGAATGTCACAATCAATTTATTAGTAACTAAGTATGAAGAACGTGTTACCTCACGAAATGGTCCAGTCGATTGGCCGCCTCGGACGTGCTATTTAACGCCGTTAAACTATTTCCTGCTGGGCTACGACAATTCTATAGTCTATGCCAAAAAGCCAGTGACGATTGATGAACTTCGTACGAATGTCGAACGTGAAATTGCAGTCGTATCGGCCGATATATGCGTGAAAACCATCGAAAATTGTGCTCAGTGTCTGGACTTCTGCAAGCGTGCCCGTGGTGGCCATGCAAAAGAAATCGAGTTCCATATATAATGGCATCGAACGTACTTTTACAGGAATAAGGAATTTCATTGATATCCAAAACCGTTTTTGTTTTATTTAAAAAACTTTTGTAGCGCTCTTATTTTAAAACCCATTAGCAATTGAAATGGATTGAAGTGGTCGCCGTTCTCTAGTATGTAGTGTGTTGGCTTACTAAGACGAGAGCTTCGGTTCTGACAACTTCAAAGAAAGAAATGTAAAAACTTTTTCTTTCGGCGATCACCTCTTAGCATTCTTCTGTCAAAAGCTCTGAGAGTTACTGATTGCCATTCACAAGCTTCTCAAGTCAGTCGTTCGGATTTGACATTACTCGTGAAAGAAAATTGACGAACACAATATGAGTCCTGTGAGTAGCTAAGCCGTAATTCTAAAAAAGGGATGTAATGGCCAGTTGTGTAATTAAAATGGATTTAAAAGAAAATTGAGTAAGAATTGATGAAAATTGCTACATTTCATTTGATTTTTTTAAAATTACATTCCTTGGCGTAAATCTTTATTATTTCCATTTTTTTTTATCATTTGAAAAAATGAATGCAATAATGAAAATAAAAACTAAAAATAAGAAAAAGGAAACTTAAATGCAATTATAGCCATTATTACGAATCCGTATTTAATTTTCTTTTCTCTTGTTCTTTATTTTTTCCTCTTCCTACATCCAGTTACCACTCCGTTATGGAAACCATCAATTGTTTTTAATTTTAAGGTTATGGTTGTTGTTTCAGTTCCTGTTGCTAAAGCAGCCTGAAGCATTAAGTTACAAAGTTTGTTTGAGGGAAAGCAGGTTATTATTGTGGTTAACACGAGAATACCGGCAACAGTAATGGCAACAACAGACAAAAAAAAACAAAACTTTTTATTGTTGCTGAGGCCGATATCGTTGCTGTTCGTACGAGTATTTATTGTAGCAGCTGTAGACTGTAAATCCAGCAGCACAGTCACTGTAAATGCATTTCCGCTCATAATAAAATCGGGCTTTAATGAGTTAAATTGCAAAGGATTTCTTTTATTTTCTTACTTTTTTATTTTTATTTATTGTTTATTATCGTTTATTTGCCAGAATTATCAAGAATTTTATTGGTCTGATTGCTTTGTAATATGATTTGTTGTATAATTTGTTTCGTTTAATTTTCTTTTTTTTATTTGTTTTTTTTTTATTTTATTTTTCCCTCTAATCATAAATTAAGAGCAGGTAATGAGATGTTGTTGGAAAAGTTTATTAGAAAATCGTTTTTGTCTTTCTTATTTATTGAGGTTGTGTTTCTTTTTTCTTTACTTTTTCTTTATTAATAATAATTAGATTTTTGTTTATAAAATAACACACAAAAATTTTTATATTCTGGAAATGCTTATGAGGGTAACAGAAAAGAGAAGGTGCTGGTAGATCCATAGAAGCTAATTTGTCTCAATAAAAAAACTCTAACAAATCCTATAAGAATTGTATGCAAAAATTTGTTTTACAATCATACAATTTTCAGCACAACATTCTTTTCTACAAAATTCAGGCAACAAAATATGAATCAGTGATTGAGTGGTAAAAATATTTTATAAACTATTAATAGGTGATCGACTTCTATCACTCTATCGACTTCTATCACTACTAATGTTTTAAAAGTGATTTACTGAGCTTCGTTGTAAGAACATTAGCGCAACTGAAAATAGGTGAACTTCACTTTATAAAACAATACAGTGTTTGGATCAAATCTTCATATTCTGATATGTTCTATAAAACAAATTCGAATGAAATGGAAATCAAGAGTTTTTTTCAATAATAAAACTTAATTGTGCAAATTATTTTGCAGCCTTTATATTCAAAGAAATTTTTAGTTTAATGATCTTAAAGTAGTCGCCGTGGTCTAGTGGTTAGTGTGTTGGCTTACTAAGACATGAGCCCTGGGTTCGACACCCAGGTCCGACATCTTAAAAAAAAAGAAATATGAATAAAATATTTCTTTCGGCGACTACCTCTTAGCAGTCTTCTGACAAAAGCTCTAGGAGTAAATTGTATGCCATGAAAAAGCTTCTCAAGTCTGTCGTTCGGAGTCGACATTAAACTGTAAGTCCCGGTACTCATGGATAAAAATTTACACACACAACATGAGTGCTGCGAGAAGCTAGGCCGTAATCCTGACACAGGGTTGTAAAGTCCAGTTATGTATGTATGTATGATCTTTAAGAAAATAAAATATAAAAATATGGAAACCTCCTTTATGTTATGAAATAACAGCAATTTGAAAGTTCATTCGATTTCAATTTCCCTCGAATTCATTTTACAGAATATACGCGATTCCCAAAGAAAAAAAAAACAACAAAATAAAACGCATAGAATTGCATTAGACTTTAGGATAATGCATGCTGAAGCTGAAAGCACCTCCGTCGAAAATATGTTGTTGCACATATTCGATTATAACCGCTGCTATCTGTCGACTTCGTAATAAAAGACAGAATCCAAAAGTGTTTAAAGATGTTTCATAACTTTGAACGAAATTTGAATCCATCACAATACATCGAAAAGCAGTAATAAAAAGTTAAGCGATTGGCCGCCAAAAAGAGGCAAGTGTGGGTTTGTCGGTGTGGTTGCGATGGCTTTGCCCAATCTCAAGGAAAGCGCAAAAAAAAACCGAAACACTGTGATGAATAAATTAAACTGCAGATGATCCCTTAAAAAAATAATATGTGTATGAGCAGTTAGTGTTTGGAATTTGATGTCAAATTACGATTTATATGCGAGGTCGTTTCCATAATCAGCCGATCTAAATAGTAAGGAAAATATAAGAAATTTTGAAAATTACATTTGCAATAAAGCAATATTCAATAGATTCGACATCCTATTCAAAGTAAGAACTGTTTAGATAACTAAAATAGTCAGTAAGTGCAGACTCTAACTCTTCGAAACATATTTTAAGTTTGAAAATAGAAAATAATGCAAGGGACCCATATCTGACGATTTGAAGTCTTTTTTAATGTATAAGTACAACACTTTCCTTTTTGTCAAAAGCGGCCTATTTTTCCTTAATACCTAAACGATACAGTAATTTACCATAAAACTCGCTATTAATCATTGATTTGTAACGTACTTCGCTGTAAGGAAGTACAGGAGAGAACTTGGTTGGTTGGTTAACAGAGCCGCTGTGGACGAGCGTTAATTAGCATCAAACAACGCCGTTTAAAAAAAAATACCACAGCACTTGTGAGCACGGCCAATAATTTCTCATATCCAGTTTGCCAGGTTCAGGTGATTGAAGATGACACCCGGTTCCATACCAGATATCTGCACTATATTCTGTACTAATCCCAAACCGAGAACATCATGATTTTATTGAAGAAAGGCTGGGTAATTGCAAGGCAAGTGCTCAATGTTCCTTCCTGCTCCGCATCAGAACAATTGCGACAGTGCTCGTTGTACTCAATACTCTGCCAACCAGGATGGTTTCCAATTTACTAGTTCCTAGAAAATACAACTTCCTCAAAGAATTTATTAGATTAATACTTAAGTTAAAGGACTTATTATCTCGCTGAATTCCAAAAACATAATTAGCGGCGCAATCATAGCAGATGTGCAATAGAGATATCTATTAGCCCTTCTATTCAACAAAGACCTTGACACACAACCGCTAGAGTTACTACCTCGCACTTGCATTGCCGCCATTAAATTTAACACTATGCAGACACCATGATGACATGCTGTCGAAACTTAAGAAATTTGAAGATGAAGCTGCAAATTACATTGTAGTAAATCATGTCTTGGAATTTTCCCAAATCTCCAAGCTCACCAAAGTTAACATCTTGAACATCTGCTTTAAATCAGCTGTGCTTTAGGGGTATTTAAAACAATGCAACATGGATGGATGGGATACTTCGGACAAGGCAAAGTCTCTGATTGGGGTCAACCTGGCGGCCTCCAGAACGATCCTTGTTCCCGTTGTATTCAAGTCGACATACAGCCTCCACGTGGCCCTCCTGGATAACATTCTAGCATCCGCTAGCTTGTGAACTAATGTATGCGGCGACTGTCCAATCCCCTGGACTTTAAATTTGGGTTGTGCGTAGGGCTTGAAACCCACCACGTAAAAATTTTATTCAATGAAAAGCAATACAATAGCCTCTAAACGGACCCCCTTTTATGTTGACGAACTTGGCAAACGTTTTAAGGACTATGATTTAAGGATATGCACCTGGAACGTGAGAACCCTTTATAGGGAAGGTGCCTCTATCCAGTTGGCGGATGCTCTCACGAAATGTAGAGCTGACATCACCGCCATCCAGGAAATGCGATGGATAGGGCAAGGTTGTACAAGGCAAGCAACATGTGACATCTACTACAGCTGCCATGAGAAGAAACACGAATTTGGTTGCGGATTCGTAGTTAGCAAGAGACTTCGCCATCACGTCTCGGAGTTCACCCCTGTGAACGAAAGAATTGCTACGATCCGCATAAAGGCGAAATTCTATAACATCAGCCTTATTTGTGTTCACGCCCCGACGGAAGAGAAGGATGATGTGGTCAAGGATGCTTTTTACGCAAAGCTCGAGGAAGTGTACGATGGGTGTCCAGCACATGACGCCAAAATTGTCCTCGGCGATTTCAATGCGAAAGTTGGACGTGAAGATATCTTTGGCCCCACTGTCGGACAGTTCCGTCTCCATAATTCCACCTCGCCGAACGGATTGAGACTGATCGATTTCGCCGCGGCGCGAAACATGGTAGTTTGTAGCACCAGGTTCCAGCATCTCGATATCCATAAGGCCACCTGGCTCTCTCCTGATCGATCTACCAACAACCAGATCGATCACATTGTGATTGATGGAAGGCATGTATCCAGCATACTAGACGTGCGCACATTTAGAGGTCCAAATGTCGACTCGGACCATTATCTTGTCGCAGCCAAGATGCGACTGCGCATATGCGTAGTGAATATGGCACGTTCTAGTGTTCGAGGGAAGCTGAACATCAAAAAGCTGCGATCACAAGAGACAGCTAGGTCGTTTTCCGATCGTCTTTCTAATGAGCTCCATTGCACCCGATCCTCTCTCGAAAGTATTGGTGGACAGTGGTCTCACATTGCTCACTCTCTGCGCAACGCTGCCTAAACAGTCCTTGGTTTTGAGCGTCCTCCCCGCAGAAACCAATGGTACGATGAAGAGTGTCGTGAGGCCACTGCGGCAAAGAATGCCGCCTACAGAAGAACGTTGCAGTCCACCACTACAAGAGCAACTGTGGAGGTGTACAGAGAGAAGAGGAGGGAAGAGAGACGCCTATTTAGAAGAAAGAAAAGGGAGCAAGAAAGGCGTGATCGTGAGGAAATCGAGATGTGCAGGAGTAGACATGATGCTCGAAATTTTTATAAAAAGATAAGGCGTCTTACTACTGGTTTTAAACCCGGAGCAACCTCCTGCAGAAACGAACATGGTAATCTGGTTACAGATGCACAAGGGACACTGAGATTATGGAGACAGCATTTTTCTAATCTACTGCAAGGCGATGACGACACAAATTCCGCCTCTAGAGATGCTGTGCCGCTCCCAATCAATGATGACGACGTTGAGATCCTGTCGCCCAGCTATGAAGAGATCAAAATTGCCATACAGCGACTAAGAAGCAACAAAGCGGCCGGACCGGATGGTCTGCCCGCTGAGCTTTTCAAGTATGGAGGCGATGAGCTGGTTAGGTGCATGCACCAACTCATTTGCAGAATATGGCTGGAGGAAAGTATGCCCAATGATTGGAATCTCAGTGCCCTCTGTCCCATCCTGAAAAAGGGAGACCCCACGATATGCACCAACTACAGGGGTATAAGCCTTCTCCCTATCGCATATAAGGTTCTTACGAGCGTATTGTGTGAACGACTGAAGCCATTCGCAATCTCACTGATTGGACCTTATCAGTGCGGCTTCAGACCTGGTAAGTCCACCATTGACCAGATATTTACACTGCGCCAAATCCTGGAGAAGACCCATGAAAGTCAAGTCGACACACACCATCTTTTTGTCGACTATAAGGCAGCGTTCGATAGCCCGATAAGAGATCGCGTATATGCCGCAATGTCTGAGCTCGGTATTCCTGCAAAGCTGATAAGACTGTGCAGAATGACGTTGAGCAACTCCTGCAGCTCCGTCAAGGTAGGAAAAGACCTCTCCGAACCTTTTAATACCGTGCGAGGTTTCAGACAGGGCGATCCCTTATCCTGCGACCTCTTCAATTTCGTCATGGAGAGTGTTTTGCGAAAGGCGGGTGTTCATCGAAATGGCACTATATTTAACAAAAGTGTCCAGCTCCTTGCGTATGCAGACGACATAGACATCATTGGGCATACCAAGCGAGATGTCACCGTAGCCTTTAATGCTATTGAACGGGAGTCTGCAAAAATGGGTCTGGCGGTAAATGAGAGCAAGACGAAGTACATGTTGTCGACGAGTAGGGATGTTGAACGTATCGGCTCCCAGGTTACAGCCGGCAACTATACATTCGATGTTGTTAAGGAGTTCATCTACCTTGGCACCGCCATTACCAGCAAGAATGATGTCAGTCTGGAGATCAAACGAAGAATCACACTGGCCAACAGGTGCTACTACGGTCTCAGTAGGCAGTTTAGTAATAGAGACCTCTCTCCTGCGACGAAATTAACACTCTATAAGTCGCTTATTCTTCCGGTGCTTCTCTATGGTGCGGAAGCATGGACGCTGTCTTGTGCCGATGCAGCGGTCTTGGGAGTATTTGAGAGAAAAGTTCTTCGTAAGATCTTTGGTCCTCGAAGGCATGGCGATGAGTTTCGCATTAGAACCAACCATGAGCTGTATGAGCTCCTCGGCGATGTGGGCGTTGTTCAGCGCATTAACATCCAGCGGCTACGCTGGCTCGGCCATATTGTTCGGATGGATGAATCCGCTCCAGCGAGAAAAGTTTTCGATGCGAAGGTCACTGGACGTCGGCGTAGAGGACGGCCGTGTTTACGTTGGAAGGACCAAGTTGATGAAGCCCTGTCGTCAATTGGTGTTACCAACTGGAGAAGGCGCGCGCTTAGCAGAGACGCCTGGAGACTAGTGTTAAGGCAGGCCGAAACCCGTTAACGGGTTGTTATGGCCATCTAAGTAAGTAACACTAACTCAATAACTGATGTCTTTGCCGTATACTGAAAATTTTCTGACCAAACGTCACCTTAAACTGATGTTGGTGAGCAGAATGCGTGCCTACCTCTACTGAATTTTATGTACTTATAGCCCTTTTAGACGTTTGGGACAACTTGCAAATATTGTTATGTTTTCAGTTGGTCGGCTTAAATTTCAGCTTCTGCTTTACTCGTACCTTAATAAAATAAACGGGAGTATATTTTATAGCCATAAATTGTTTACCACTTATTTCAGCTCTATTGGCAGGATTTCATTATTATTGTTGGCAAATAAAAACAAAAATAAAAAGTACAGAATCTGACATGAAAATAAAAAAAAGAGTATAATTCTACAGTTTTATTGTTGGTACTTCATTTTTAATTTTTTGTATTTGTAGGCCTAATTGAGTTTTGAAAATACTTTTTTTTTTCCTTTCGGTTGTTATTGCCTTAAATCCCTGCCTTATCATGAAGTTTGTTTCTATTGCTGTTTTTTTTTTCTTTCTACGATTATAACTCTGATTTAAACTTTTTCTGGCTTGTATTCTCTGTTTTTTGCGAAAAAAGAAATAAAAATAAATTGAACAAAATTATTTTCGCTTACGTTAACGTATTTTCTACTTCAATAAGTAATAAATTATTATTGAAACGTGTACTTTTCCCACTCTCTCTCTCTCTCTCTCTCTCTCTCTTTCTCTCTGTCCATACTTTTTGCTTGTTTTTATTTCTCTTTGGATTTTTATTTATTGTGTAGGTAAAACAGTTTTCAAAAGGAGAAGACATGCTATAGGCCCTCTAATCCTTCTTTTTTAATGCGAAAAATAAAAAAACAAAACAGAAGTTTTCATTATAAATATCCTGTGGAAAGGTTGTTGCTGTTTATTTTGTAAAAAAAAAATTCTAAGGATTTAACTTTTATCTCTAATACCCTGAGATTTATTTGAAACAAATTATAAGACTTATAACTTAACTTCGATTTTTTGTTTTTAAGAGGAGTATATGAGATTGTTTGTTTTTATATTTACAAAAGTACTTTCAACAAAATGTATAAAACGTATAAAAAATATATAAAATATTCCTTTCCTATCTGTAATATATGTGTGTATTATAGACTAATATCCTCAATTTTTTTCGGTTTCATTTCTGTTGTTGTTTATTTATTAAAGCAGGATTAAGTTGTGATGCGCAGATGTTAATCGAATGTTATGGAGAGGAAATACAACATCTAAATAATAATGAAAATAGCAAAAAAATAAAACAGCAAAACTTTTATTCCTTAAGGATATTTGTTACGATTACAAAAAAAAAAAAAACAAAAGAAAAAGAGTAAAAAATATAACATTCAGTGGTATAAGAGAATCAATAAGTAATAAAACCAAAACTATCATTAAAACTACTTACACTGCTGCAAGTGCTACTGTTACTTCTACAGCTATTATGTATTTGACATGAAAACTAATTAAACAGAAAGAATTATTTGTAATTTGTAAAATATGAGACTGAAAAAAATTTCAAAAAAAAGGAGAAACTTAGACGTATAAATAATGAAATCATTTAATTTGTAATCCAAGCAGAAGGAATATGGTGGCAATAGAGGATTTAAAGAAATTACCTTTAAAAAGAAACTGAAGCATTTAAAACCATTGGTCAATAAAAAAAATGAAGAAAAAATGAAATAAATAAATTGTATTATAGACAAAACCAAGTTCAGTGATTATAAAGTCACAGGGGCAGTTTGATAATTCTCTATGAGCTATTTTAAATACAAAATATGTATTTAAAAACACTCTGTAATAATTTTTTCCCTAGATTAGTAACTTCAGAGAAATGCACAAAGGAATATATACACATATCTATATATAATATATGTATATATTTTAAAATCAGTAAACAATATTTGAAAGATAAGCTTCCCATATCCAAATATAAAATTACTGCCATCCCTACACTCAGAAAAAAAAGTGGTAGAAAACTACCGAAATTGATACCATATTGAGTTAAGTCCGTTTGTGCTTACTTCGTTAATGGTTGGTATCGATTTTTTTTTATTAACTTATGATATTTTTATACAATTGCTCACGATTTTACTACCGGTTGTTCTTGATTAGTTAACTTATGACATTTTGTGCCATATGTTCTAATTTTAATAGCGCATTAAGCTTGATTTGGTACCGAAAGTTAACGAAATATTGTTCAGAATTTGTTCTTAATTTGATGCCCTTGGTTAATAATTTTAGAACGCTTTTTTTCCCTCTGTGTAAGTACTTAAATGTGGTGAGCGGAACGATTTCTTAAGCTCAGCGTTAACGCTGAATCGCCATCTCTAAATGAGGGCTAGTCAAACAACAATATATAAATATATATATAATAACCCCGATTATTAATTAGAAAGTGCATTACTCTATTGGTTTTTGTAACGTCAAATAAATTTTATAATAAAGAAAATTAAATAATAAAATATCATAAATAACATTAAAATTATTTTTTAATTTTATTTTACTCTTTTTACCTTTTGCGTTTAAAAAACGCTGTTTTTTTTACATTACAACCCTGTTTTTTTATTTTTATTTGAAACCAATACTCAAGGAAAACCCCTACTAAATGCAGTGCAATGTATTGGAATTTTTAGAAAGGACAGTACATATTTATTTTATTATTACATACATACATACATAACTGTGTCAGGATTACGGCCTAGCTTCTCGCAGCACTCATGTTGTGTGTGTAAGTTTTTATCCATGAGTACCGGGACCTACAGTTTAATGTCGACTCCGAACTACAGACTTGAGAAGCTTGTTCATGGGAATTAATTACTCCCAGAGCTTTTGCCAGAAGACTGCTGAGAGGTAGTCGCCGAAAGAAATATTTTTTTTTTATTTTTTTTTTTTTTTTAAGATGTCGGAGCTGGGTGTCGAACCCAGAGCTCATGTCTTAGTAAGCCAACACACTAACCACTAGACCACGGCGACTACTATTTTATTATTAAGCGACTTAAAAATGAGACAAATTGGTGTAAATTGATCATTCAAAGGTCAGTGTTATACCTCATCCTTGAATGATCAACAGCAATTGCCTGATCATTGCATAATGATTGTGTGGTGAGTGTCTTCGCTAAATCAGTTTAGCTGTTATCTGCTACTTCCCAATAGGTGGCGCTTTTCTCCTGATTATTCGTTTTTTGTTGACATTGGTTAAGGTGGAATAGAGTGGAATGTTGGGAAGCGGTTTCTTTGTAGATGGTGTTCTTGGAGAGGGGGGGGGACATTTTATTTTTAAATTATAATTTTGAAAAAACCGCAAACTAACTTTTTAATTTTTCGCCTTTGCTGGGATTTGAACCTGGGCCATTTGAGTTTTTGTGCGAGCGCTCTAACCACTATACCACACATCTTAAGTTTTAGTTATCTTTTACAACTGAGTTCACTCTATCACTTCAGACCATGTCAGATAAAACTTTTGCTTCGCTTTGCGTTACAGATTCGCTTTGACACTTAAGATAAAATGCACATGTTTATATGCCACTTGTCACAAAAAGTACTTTTAACGCAACGCAAAGTGAAAAGTTGGGCAACTTTCATCTTTTTGCGCGCTTTGACAATCTGTTAGTTTCTTTTTTTTTAATAGTTTTGACAATTTACAGTTTTAAGTGTTTTTTGTTTAGTTTTGTGTTAAGGTTTAGTTTTAAAACTATAAAAGTAAATTTTGGGAGTTGTTGAGAGTTTTAAAAATAGAGATAAACAAACAACGCTTCTGTTAAAGATTTTATTGTGTCATACACCTATTACTTAAGCCCGTATGACACTACATTTTTTTCGTATTAATATAAATTTGAAGAATAGTGCAAATATATGATAATAAGAAAATCTAATGGGTGTAAAGAGTTCAACTATATTCACATCAATACAGAATTTTCAAAATATTTAGAAATGTTATCGATGAAAAAGTAGAGTTTGTCAAAAACAATTTAAAATATTTTACATTGAAATTGACATTTAGAATTTTAAATACTATAGTGTTGCTAACTTTATAATGTTATTCTACAATTAAGCGATTTTACGGTATTTTTGCCCTCAAGGTAGCGTTTTCTTCACGAAATAAAAGAGTATCAACATTGAAATAAATATAAATACAAAAACAAAAATAAATATTTTGTTTACATTTTTTATATTCCACTCTTTCTAGCATTTGTTGCTTCTTTCAATTCTATAACAATTCAATAAAAAAAAATGTAGTGTCATAAGGGCTTTACTTTACTCTTTTTGTCAATTTTTAGACGTCACCTAAAGCAACAAAAATTTATTTGAAATAGCCTTCGCTCTGTCAAAATTGGATTTTTCAATTACAATGCGTTGCGGTTGCGTTATTTCGGAATACTCTTTACAAATTGAATGGGCATGAAATATTTTGACGGCTAGAAAACGCTTGCCGCTTATATTTAGGGATGGCAGTTATATTCATTAAAGCGATGTGTGTATTTAAAAACACTTTGCAACACATGTATTTTGATTTGACGCACCGTAATCAATCAAAATTTAGATTTTAAATACTTGCAGATATGGTTCAAGCAATTCTGTTTAATATTTAAAGGCTCTAAAAGAAACTGAAATTGCAAGTTCATTCGCTTTTAATTGGTTTCAATTTTAAATTTGCTTTTAATTTTTATTCAAATAGATGAGAATATGTGTTTTCGAGAGCACAACATACTCAGAGTTTATTCAAGCAATTATTAAACTGACCTCGCATTTATGTGAAACTGAAGGCGATGGTGTACTCCTCAATAATTACTGCCTTCTAAAGGGTTTGGCTACATTTTCAAAAATGTAATAATGAGTTATATTAAACCTAATAAATAGAAGTTAAATAACAATTTTCACCTTCAGTTTCTGTGCAGTAATTAAAACCTACGGAAGAAAATAATTTTAATTTCAAGCAAAAGTATTTTGAAAAACAATTTTAAAAAACATGCTTTTTAAACGGGTTGTCGATTTTGGTCGACCATTGAATTCGTCAGATGGTCTCAAAAATCTTTGGATTAATTGGACAGTTATTGGTGTAAATATTCCCAAAACGAAATCCCTTTTATTGCGTATACTCTACTGTATATATGCCACATTCATAGTCGGTCTATGTTCTGTCATTTTTCCAATCACAGTGATGGCATATTTTTGGTTTATGACATCATGGAAGGAAATAGTACTAAATCTTTCAATAAGTGTTACTGTAATTATGTCGTCCTTTAAACAATTGGGAATTTTATTACATCGTCATCGTATGGCAGAATCTGAAGTCTACATGAAACCTCTGGATGAACGATGCAGCTTGAATTCGAAAGATCGCATGACAATATTGAATGCCATACGAAAATGTAATGCATTATTTACATTATATTTTGTGGTTTATTATTCATGTAGTATTGGTTTTAATTATCTTGGTTGGATCAATAAACAACTGTCGTATAATGCATTGTTACCTACTTTTTCGGAGGATGAGGAAAAAAACTTTTTAGTTGCCTTTATTTATCAGACAGTTTGCCAAAGTTATACTGCTGCACAGAACGCCTGTAATGACGTGTACAACTTGTGTTATTTGAATCTCATTATTGCCCATTTGACAGCTTTAGCTAATCGTATAAAAAAAATTGGTTTTGAGTCCAAGGATGGCACAGCTGAAGAGAATTTAAAGGAATTGCAAATGTGCATTACAGATCATAAGAATTTATTAAGGTAAGCAAACCAGACAACAATTATATCTACATATGTGGGTATGCGGTAACAGTTTAAGTCCAAAAATTAAATTTTAAAGTATTCTGGTGGGTTAGTAATAAAGCTATCCTCGTACTTAATTAAAAAAATGTTATTTAACAAACAGTAGCAATTTAAAGTTTCTGTTTAAATTCTTTTGCAAAAATTTCAAACAAATTTTATGCTGCCACCGTTCGTATTTAAAGAAGTTTTCTTATTTTAAAACAAGCAAATAATTTTTCTCATTAACATGCAAATCATGGCTAACCAGGCTTTTTAACTACCATTACTGGATAACTTGTCAGTCTTTGCATTCATCACTTGACTTAAAACAAAACTTTTATTTCTGCTCCAAAAAAATGCACAAAAAATAAAAGAAAGAAATACAAAACTACTCAACAAAATATCACTACAAACTCTAAAATCATAGTCATTCCCAGCAATATTATTAGTAAAGACGATGTCGTTGAATGCTGGAAGAAAAATAATCTGAAAACTATTTTTGTTTTTTGATTTATTCTGATGTTTTTCCACTTAAAAATTTTTTTTAAGAAGTGAATGAAACATTTATTTTAAAACAAAACACTTTTATATGGAATACCAAATTGCAGTGGGAGACGGTTTTTGGTTTGTAAGTGAAAAATTATATTTAGTAAACAGTGGAGTCGAACAAAAAAAGGAAAAATATTTATTTTAAATCAAAATTTTGAAAATCTGTTTTGTGTGGGGCGAGCTTGTTCTTCACGAACATATTTACTTGACTAAAAGTGTGGTAACAAATATTTGACAGTAAAGGAATAACCATTATTTTATGTATCTAGTTGTGAAAAAATTGAAACTCGGAAATTTAGTTAAACAAAATGCATATATTAAGTGCTGAAGACTCGGGTTCGAGCCCCAGGAAAGGTGTGATCAATTTTAATTTAAATTTTTGTTTCATTAGAAACGCTTTAATTAGATCACAGTTAACTGCAATGAATATTTTTTGGTAATTAAAGAAGAAATGATGTCCGTGAAGGAATATTACACTAGCCATACTGAACAATTGTTTTCGACTCCAGCTACGGTAGTCTCATCAGAGTTCTTTGTGTCCTGTGCATATTCAAGACCAAACATCAACTATTTAACTCACACTTTTTTGGAAATCGCATACTGAAATTATATTCTTTCACATGTATGTACATACACTTGTATGAGTTAGTCGAAGTAAAGTCACACAACAGTTTCTATCATATTCTCCTTTTCTTACCATCATTGCTGTTCTTGTAATTGTCATCTTATTTGGATGAAACAGAATTACAATTTATTTTGTTTTTGCCCTTTATTCCACCTTATCCACATTAGTCGACATGAATGATATGTACGACGGTAGTCGTGGTGGTTTCATTGCAGTTAACTTTGATCTAATTAAAGCGTTTCTAATGAAACAAAAATGCATATATTATAAGCAGTCTATACTAAAAACCATAAAAATTCGGAGGAAAGCATATCATCGCAAGATTTAATCGCTGTAACTGACAATAAATCGAAAATACGTTTTTTTTAATCATTTTTATCAGAAAAAAATACGCGTCGCTTGGTCCCGGTCCCAGGTTTTACTTACGCCCAGGCCTGCCAGATGATTTCAATCAAAAATCGGCAAATTTAGAAAAAAAAATCGGCATTATCTGCACTTCAAGCAAGAAAAATCGGCAAAAAATCGGCAAATTAAAATTTCCCATTTTAAAGACAATAAAGTATGAAGTAGTTTTATTAACAAAAAATAAAAAAAATTATCAATTTGTCAATAAGCCCAAATACAGTATTTATTTATTTTTATTTATTTATTATTTATACACCTCATCAAATTTAAAAAAATTATTTGTGTTCATAAAATACGTTAAATAAATGTTATCATTTCTTAAGATATCGGATATATCTTTCCATTTTAAAACACAAATATTTTTCTTTTTTTAATTTTCTTATAAAAATTGGTCACTTGAGTTGCTGTCGCTTGAAAAATTATTTGGTCTTTCAAATTTGGTAAAAAAGTTTTCGTTATTTTTTTCTTTTGTTTTGATCAGAGTAGAAAAATAAACAAAACTGAACGTTTGATCTCATTTTGCTTTGTTCTTTACAATGAGTAAAACAAAAATAAAACAGAAACATAGAGAAAGATTGTCCCATTTAATTTTGTATATTGCTTTTGTTTTGAGTACTACAAATACACTAACTCAAATGTGCGTAGGTACAACAAAAAATGAATGAGAAGAAAAAGGAAAGAAGATAAGAGAAAGAAAAGAAGAAGAAAAAAAAGATCAAATTATACGAATGTGACGGAATAACAAAGCAAGCAAAAGAGCGAAAAGCTAATTGTTTCATTTGCGCTCTTTCTCATTTAGAAAGTATTTGTTTTGGTTTTGCTCATGTACAATACCATTAAAAAAATTTTGAAAAGTGTATGACTTTGTTGTAACTTTTGCGAAATGTTTCCTTTGTTTGCCCACTCTGGTTTTGATTCTTTTATTCTCCATAGTTAATAAATTTTCATACAAAAATGTACTAACCGAACACACAAAACATACATACACTTAATTTTAAATAAATGTAATGTTTTTGCAGAAGCGATGAATTATTAACAGTTGTTTCTTTTTATGCAGCAAAAATTTCAGTTGTTGTGAATTATACTAAAACAACTAAATTTCCGTATTTTAGTTTTTATGAACAAATCGGCATTTTTAAAGCAAAAATCGGCAAATCGGCATTTTGGTAATTTTAAGGTAAAAAATCGGCAAAATGCCGATAAATCGGCAAATATGGCAGGTCTGCTTACGCCGTCTGCATTTTGAAAAATACCAGTGCCTTCTTTCTACTTTCATAAAGGTTTTTTGGCTCTTGTGAACATATTTGTTTTTGTCAGTTACAGGGTTCTTTAATTTCATTGACGATATTACGGTTCTCTACATACATGTATTCGAAGTACTCAATCAAGCACAATTAAGCGTTTTCTTATTGACAGTATCTTTTTTATCAGCAACAATTTTTCCCGATTTATTTTTAGCTTTCCTAAAAAATTTTAATATACAAGTTCTAAAGTATCACCGATAGCTAGGATAATAATACTTAGTTAAATCGGCCATGACCCCAGGGTTCAAACCCCAGCTCTGACATCTTGAAAAAAAAACGAAATGTGAAAAAATTATTTCTTTTGGTGACTGCTGGGAGTCTTCTAGCAAAAGCTCTGAGAGTAACTGATTGCCATGAACAAGCTTCTCAAGTCTGTCGTTCGAAGGCGACTTTAGACTGTGGGACCCGGTACTAATGAATAAAATTTAACACAGACAACATGAATGCTGTGATAAGCTAGGTCGTAACCCTGACACAGGGTTATGATGGCCCATTATGTATGTATGTGTGTGTGTTTGTATGTAAATCGGCTTTTGGGTAGTTTGATACCAGGAGAAGACGTGTTGTTGTATTCCAACCAATACTAACAGTGGTGCAGCGTAGGTTTATATAGTTCCCAACCCCAAACACAAACTGAAGTATTATTTTGAATAAATTTGTATGGAATTAATACTAAATAATTTGAAGATTACGAATAGTAGGAGTAGTTTTTTATAAATGAGATTTTACTGTTTTTATTAAAAAGTGTTTAACTTAAAAGCATGTGGGTTAAAGAAAAGCAACAGCAACTGAAAAACTATGTATGGACATTAAAGCAACCAATACTCTTTTAAAAACATTTTTCAATCGACATATGGATAATAGTGTGAGTATGGTGCGTATACAAATTTGTTGGAGGACGTTTTGCATTTTTTCATTTCTTTATTTTGTGGTTTAAAATACTTTGCATATCATCATCATTTAAAACAGTCTTTCAATAGCTTTTAAGCATTAGTTTTCAAACACAATTTAATCCTTTAATGGGAAGTTTTTTGATTTTAATGAAGTCTAACTTTTAGATTTAAAAAAAGAGAAAAAATAAGTTTTCAAATCATAATATGTAAAAAATATTTAACAATGTGTGGTACAGAAAAGCATCAGCATTTTAAATTTATTTTAAATGATCATATTAATTAGAAATAGAAAAATTATGACAAATTATTACAGATAATTATCTTAGTACATTTTCTTTAATTTTTTTCTTATTCAACAGTTTTTTCGAACACATACAACCTGCCATATCAGTAACAATGTTTTTACAATTTTTAATCACCGGTTTTGTACTCGGCTTGACAACCATCAGAGTAATTGCATTCAATCGTACTATGACTGAACATGTTGTTGCCATGATTTATATGTGCATCTTGCTGTTTCAAATATTTCCCTGCTGTTGGTATGTCAATGTTTTAATGGAAAAAAGTGATTATTTGACAACGGCCATGTACAGTTGTAATTGGTTTGAACAGGATCAAAAATTTCGTAAAACTTTAATTATTTTTATGCAACGATCACAAAAGAATATTACAATATTGGCTGGAAATTTGGCACCGGTAACATTGCAAACATTTTTGGGTGTAAGTAAAGAGAAATGTGGATCGTTTAAGAAATTTTCTTTTTAAATACTTTTTTTCTTTTTTTTTTTGGCTTTTCTTACAGATTATACGTTTATCATTTTCAATGTTTGCTATTTTTAGTCAAATGAATAAATAAAAAGAACCAAAAGCCATAATAATAAAGTGTTCAGCCATGAAAACTATTTTAATGAATTCCAGCTGAAAATAATTTTTGTTTAATTCAATCTCTTATGTCCGCATCGATTTTAATAAATTCTTCTTTCATTTCATACTTGAATAAGTAACTAAAATACAAATTGTTTTAAATATGTTAAAAGGTATTATAAAATTTGAATAAAATATATGAAAAGTTTATTATATAGAAAATAACACATTAAGAGCTTTTTAAATTAATGCCTTAATTTATGCCATTGTTAAGAGTATTTACTGATTTCCTTTTACTTGTATTTTTAACATAAAATTTTCAAATAAATTTAAATTTGTATTTAATTTAACAGAAATAACAGAAATAAGTTATTCAATTTAACCCAAATTCTTCTTCTCTCTGTATTTACCTTTACAAAACTGTCAAATAGAAAAAAGAAACGAAAACGAAAAATACCAGAAGATTTGCAGAAGATTTAAACCTTAAATACAAAAAACAATTACCACATCCGATAACAAAATGTGGACCCAACAAATAACAACAATTGTTAATGGATAAATTTATTATTAAAATTTATTTAACACACATATCCTGTAGCCTAAGGAAACCCAATCTTATGGTATTTTGATGGCCGGTAACCAAATCATAATAAAGTGAAAGAGCGAGAAAGAGTGAAGAGGGAGAGAGTGAAAGAGAGAGATAGAATATTCTAAGATCATCATTAAGGATTTGGATAAATGGCAACATTTATGTTTACCGATGTCACATATTTACATGCATATACACAATGTAGTATTGCATGCAAATTCACACATTTAAATAATAAAAAGGACATTAAAAGGAAACCTGCATGCATGATGAGTATTGTGTTGAGAAATCTTTGCTTTTATACAAAAAGCTGTGGCATTTTCTTATATTTGCTTGTGTCTTTATGTTGCTATTATTTGGTCGTCCTTATTATTAATATAATTGTTTTGATTTTGAGTGACTATGTAAGAAGGATATGCTGCATACATGCAATTCCCATTAAAAATAGTTACACATATACATGCATATACACACTAGTTAACTTTCAAGAATACAGTGGCGAGCAAATTTTTATACACGCTTAACATTTTATTTTTAATTTTATTGACCTTTTATTTTAAAAAGGAATCATTCCTGACGAAGCTATAGAAATGAGGAGTGAAGTATAGAAATAAAGATCTATAGCAGATCTGAAATAAAAAAATTTAAATATTCATTTATACCACATAAAAAAATATAAAACCAATAGTGTTAAACACATATAACGCAGTAGACTTCAAAATTATAAAGAAGCTCATATGAAGACCAATATTTTGACGACATCATATAAACACTGCGATGCGACCAATATTTTCTCTATTTTCATATTTTTGTGAGTGGAAATCAGCATATATAGAATTGCTCATATATGTCTAAACATACCTTATCCCAGATAGCAATATTCTTACAAAGCTGTATACAGAATAAAAAAATTATTCAGCGTTAGATGCAATAATGCGATAAAAGTTACGGAGAGGTAGCAACAGTGAAATCGATAAATGCTGATCATAGCATTTTCTCAAGTACATATTATGTTGGTTATGGCTCTTTCTATAACATATAACTATGTCATATGTGATAGTTTTTTATATACACTCTAAACCACTTTTGTTGAAAATTAGGTCAATAATAGTAGGCAACACTTTACAGACCGTTTTCGACCTAAAATTAAGCATGTAGTTTATTTAGACATTTTGATAGTTTTTAAGCAAAATATGTCTAAAATTAAACAAAAAATGTTTAAATATTTTAGGCAATGTATGTCTAATTTCCCCCCCCCCCCCCCTTTCATATATTTATTTTCAACACTCCTTAAATGAAAATGCCTGCAATACATATTTTTAATTACATTATTTAATTTATTATATGATATATTTATATACTTATAAATATATATAAAATACATATATATACATATGTCCATAACTGTCTTATCTTTTAACAAGTTACATACTATTACATATACTTTACATACATATTGTCTTTTTGTAAAATAAGTGTCATAAGTTTACATGTACATAAAAAAAGTTTAATTAAAAAAACATTTTTTCTTATATAAAGGATTAAACAAATGATAATATTTATATAAAAAATCACTTTTTATATGGCATTATCGAGATTACGTATTAAAGTAATAATTTTTCTTAAATTATTTACATGATACTTTTTTCCTCTCATTTACGAAGGATAAAATCTAAAAAAATATCGCAATGAGAATCCAAAATTTTGAATAACAAAGCAACTATAGAAAAAGATCCAGTATATTGAAATCCTCCTCTTTCGACGTAATCTCCTTTTCAAACCAAATGTATGCAGTAGATTTGCAACTTTCCTCTATTGATGTTTCTATAAATACGAAAACTTTTTTATAAAATAAAATAATTAATATTAAAAGATTTGCTTACCAACTATTGATATCATGGTTCAAATTATATTTATTATTGCACATGCGACTTTTAGTAGAGTGACTCCATGTGAAATTAACTGCATAGGAATTATAATTGGTATATATTTCAACACATTTTGAATACAAACACTTAAAAACATTGCATTTTTCTTCATTAAATGATAATAAACTCATAAACTTTGACATTTTTTTTCTACAAATTTTGCTCACAACAATTTTTTTGTGAACAAATACTTTAATATACTTTATAAACTATTTATAAATTAGAATAAATACCAATATGACGCGACTCTTTTGAACTTTTTATTGCAAATGAATGCTTCTTCTTTTTTTCGTCGCTTTGTTACCACGTCTTCATACCGTTTTTACTCAAATGTTCTCAATATTACACATTTATATCTATTTTTAGGCAAAAGTGCTTAATTTTACAAAATTTTTACTGATTTTATGCAAATGTGCTTAATATCGAACATTATTTTGTAAATTTAAACATAATTTGTTTAAACATAAACAATTTTGATAGCAAATTTATTTTTTTGTGTAAATTTTTTACTTTTTTTAAAATTAAGAATGAAATTTATATAATTTTAGACAACAACAAATTTTCAACACCAATTTAGACATAATATGAACTTAAATTTTGGGAAAAGTTTTAGAGTGTACCTAGAGTACAATTTTCAGATATAGGTTCCAGAGACTGCGAAAATTTAACTAAACTCAGTGGTAAGTGTTGTATTTCCAGGTTAGTTTAAAATCTTGATTAAAACCAAAATATTCGAACTATCTGGGAGATGCAATTCATGCATTTTCAAAAGTTATGACAAATTGTATCGGCAAAGCTAAAAGTTACATCAATCTAATGGCAATCGTTATCACAAATTTTTGTCATATTGGATGCGTCATCTAAGCTATGATAAATCAATTTGATGCGACATTTTTTTGTATTTTCAACAGGTAAAGCAAGTAATATTAAACGGATAATATGTTGTAGTGGTTACAGTGATGGCATGCAAAATAGAGTAGAGTTAATTTGAATTCCAGTGAAGATATAAAGAAAATATAATCATGACTTTGGTCTGAACAAATAATTAAGGGTGTGACGAATTCACTGCAAGAAAACGTAACAAGAACATTAAACACGTCATAAATTAATATGGAAACGGCATTTTTTTTTTTTTTTTTTTTTTTAAGACCAATACTCAGGGGTAAACCCCTACTCATGCAGTGTGCATTGTATTGGAATGTGAAGATGGTTGATAGTAGTTTTTTTTTTTTTTTTTTTTCATAGATTTTTGTATTTTTTCGCGCCTTTTTATTTGTTGATGAAACAAGTTGCTGGTAATTTGTCCACTCAAGAGCCAGTGTTATACCTTCACCCTCAAATGATCAAACAGCAATGGCCTCATTTGTCGGTGGATGGTGAGCGTCTTCAGTAGATTAGCTGTTATCTTCCCAGAAGGTGGCGCTGTACTCCTGATCATTGGTTTCAGGTGGAATAGATTAGAAATGTCAGGGGGCGGTTTCTTGCAGATGGTCTTGCTGGAGGGGGGGGGGGGGAACCTCTTATTTTATTTAAATTTAATTTTTAATTTAAATTGTAATTTTTAGAAAACCGCAAATATTTATTTTTATAATTTTGTCCTTCGCTGGAATTGAACCGTGGTCGTGTGAGTTTCTGTGCAAGCGCTCTACCAGTATGCCACGAGGAGGAAAAAGAATAAGAATAAGAAAAAGGTAGGAGTCTATGAAAAGCAGCAGCAGTTAAACTACTCTTTTAAAGTACATTAATCATTTCTGTGATGCCAATGAATCTCACTCATCCCATTGATGACATAATTGTAATTGTTTAGTCTGATGAATTGAATTCTTCATGTTATATAAAGTCTGATATCACAATGATGAAATGTGTCAAAACAAAACAGTCAGAAACAAAGAAATATACCCGCAAAAATATTGCAGAGGCTGCTTAAAAGTGGAAAGTCGTCATATAAAAAACATGCATTTCATAATAAACTTTGTAAAGGGATATATAGCTTCTCTCCCTTACAGAACTTCTTATCATTAAGCCCCACTTTTTGTTGGGATATTATATGTATTACTAATGCACTAGCACATTGTCGAGCTACCAACCTACATCGGCATTAAATTAATACCGAATAGTAGTACTAGTAATTCACATTTCTTTTCAGCTAATTTAGTAAAGAAAAAGTGTTGTGCTAGCTGTTAAAATGTGTTCAAATGTATAAAAGCGGAAGCCGTCAAAATGTACTGCTACAAGCTTTGTAGAACTGTCTATAACTTTTATTTTTTTGGAGTACAATTTTATTATTAAAAAAGAAAGGTTATTAACATTATTTAACGCATGCCACGAAGTTTTAATAATGAGCAAGTATATGCATAGAAAGGTGGCAAAAATATTAAATTTATATAAACGAAGTCATGTTTGCAATTCAAGCAAAAATTAAATTCTCTTCATACGCAATACATTTGTAAGTCCTAAAGAAAACTTTTGCTGCACTTCTTCTACAGTAACATCGATTGTGCTGTTTAAGATTGCAGTCTTGTATACAAAAATTGTTTTCAAGCAATGAAGAGAGATGGTTTTTAGCAATTTATACAGGTTGTAATAATAAAAAAAACATCTTCGTTTAACATAAAAAACGGCATACACAAGCATATCTTTAAACACACATATACTGTATACATGAGTATAAACATTTGTAAAAGTATTTAAGACTACATGTATACTCCCTATATACTCGTATTAGCTATTGTTAACATACAGGATTCAGGATGTGTGAATATTAAAGTATCCTCTACTTTTATATATCCTGTCCATTGTCCATTATCTTCTACCATAGTATTATTGCTTATGTGTTGTTAATATAAATATGTGTATATATGTATAAACAAGTCTTAAATATACTCACTTATAAGTACATTTAGGACATGCAACAAAAAAATTCTCTAATTTTATTCACCCAGTAAGGAAGTAAATTTTGCATATTTTTATGTTTGATTTTGGCTAAGTATGTTTGCAAGCGTATGCATCAGTGTATGTATTTGTATGTGTAATACTTTATCTTCAATACAAATGTAATTTCAAGGATTATTTACGAAAGAAGCTACTGCTTTACATATCTAAGAAGCACATGAATTTGTGTTTTATTTTCATTTCTTCTTCAAGCCTGTAAGTAGGTTTGTATGCATTTTGGTAAGAGTTTATAAAGGAATGGGATTTGTAAAATAATATTTTTATCACAAATTATATGACAATGGAAAAAGGGCGTAAGTGTATATTTGAATTTTCGGGACACTAACTACGGATGGTCTATGGGGCAGCAGCATCTATTAAAAGCAAACAACTTCTTTAATTTACGATAAGAATTAATTCCATATTGGTATGAAATCAGAATACTATTCTCAGCTAAGTGTTTTAACATCAATGCGAATGAACCGAAGATGAATAGTGGTGATGGATTCTTTTTTCGATGGCCATATTGGATATTGCTAAGATGTCGTTTCAAAATGTGTTAAATATTTCAGATTTCATATTCGTTTTTTTATTATAAAAAAAATCTTCATAAAAACATCGATTTTTTTTTATTTAAACAAATACTCAGGCTACCCCTACTGTATTTGAATTTTTGGAAAGGACAGTATATATATTTTTTTTTCTTATATTATTATTTAAGTACTTTACCAATGAGACAAATTGCTGTGAATTCATCATTCAAAGGCCAGTGTTTTACCTTCATCCTTGCATAATTAATAGCAATTGCCTCAACGTTTTGCATGGTAATTGTGTGGTGAGTGCCTTTGCTAAATAGGATTAGCTGTTATCTATCGGCCTTAATAATTATGTTTATTAATATCGATGTTTTTCGTGAATATGTCGATGTTTTCAAACATCCATGTTTTTATGAATGATGTTACATCACTAGTTACGGGTGATGTAGGTGAAATCTATTTTAAAACAAAGTTTCAAAACACTACTTGACACCTTTGAATGAACAGCCATGTTCACTAATAATAGGCAAACCCGGTATTTCAAATGAAAATACAAAAAAAAATAAGTTTCGTGTTTTGAATATGATCAATCATCGAAAACAAAGCAAAGTTCCAGCGCTCACGCAAGAATATAAATACGATTAAAGTATCAGACTTATTGTGCACGTCTGCCATGGACTAAAATAAAATTCTCCCATTTCTGTGTCCGCTTCATGCTTGAGACGAATGAGTTAAATATCAATTGTCTACTTTTTCCTTAATTTAAAAGAAATTATTAACGAATATTACAAAAACAAAACTTTTCTAATATAACAAAATATGTATTAAGATTCATTATTTTTATTTAATTTATTTTTAATTCTTTTGCTTTTAGGACCTTTTCCCAAATACTTTTTTTTCAAAAATTAAGCAATATTTCTAAGCTGACTTTGTATGTGTGTTTTCAAGAGGAAACTTATTTATGTCTTCCTTTTTCTACGAATGGCTTCATTTTATTTTACTACATTCCTTTACATATGTATTTGTAACCAAATTAAGGCTCTTATACATGTTCAAGCTGCTTATTTTCCAACCAATACAAAAAAAAATTGTGTATTCTTCTTTGTTTTTATTCTATTCAAATCATGTGGAGCATTTAATTATTTCTTTATTTAAAATAAATTTAATTATTTTACAATCGTACGTTGCAACAGCAACAATACAAACACTGTTAAACAGAATACGTAAAGACTTTTAACCCTTCATAGGCCAAGATTTTAAAAAGCCTAATATGTAACTTTAGAAAAAGAAACACTTAATTATGTGAAAAAAAGTGGGAAAATTGAATAAGATTTGAAGAAGACAAGAAAGTAAAATAAAAACAAAACTGGCATATAAAATCAATGTTACCAAAAAAGGTACCATGTTGTAAATTTTCGTGTAAGATTGTAAAACTATTCATTTCAGACAAGTACATTAGTAGGATGATAGATAATCCTAAAGGTTTTGAGCGAAAAGGCAAACTTTAATTAACTCTTTGGTTCGTTGAAACATCACCGCAAAGAAAAATTGCAATAAGAAATTTTTTAATTGCCCCAATATTACTAGTGGAGTATAATGAGAAATGATTATGGAAATGAATTTGTCGGGTGAAGCCAATTAATCCCTAGATTGGTACTAGAGTTGGTACAAAACAACTTAATACGTCGTGCGGGAGTTTATGTGCTCTACCCGCCATTTTATATATTTCGAGTTAATGATGCCACTTTAGGTTTTTGACACCAAACTTTGTAAAATCTGCAATTCGTTTTCAGCTATTTATCTTCGAAACTGGACGAGATATCCAAAAACGGAAAAATTTAAAATTTTGGAGTCGAACACTTAAAGTGGAATCATTAACTTAAGATATATAAGAAATATGAAATAGCAGATAGACCACATAAGCTCCCGCCCGAAATATAAAGAAAGCAGTGAAATGATTGCAATAGAGTATGTAATTTAACATTCACATTTATATACACATACATATATAGTATATTAGTGTATTTGTCAAAAAATATAACAAAATTTCTTTTATATTCTATCAGAGTAGGAAAATAAACAAAACTGAACGTTTGATCTCATTTTGTTGTGTTCTTTACAATGAGTAAAACAAAAATAAAATAGAAACAGTGAGAACGATTGTCAAATTTAACTTTGTATATTGTTTTTGTTTTGAGTACTACAAATACACTAACTCAAATGTGCGTAGGTACAAAAAAAATTAATGAGAAGAAAAAGAAAAGAAGAAGAGAAAAAGAAAAGAAGAAGAGAAAAAAGAGCAAATTATACGAATTTAACGGAATAACAAAGCAAACACAAGAGCGAAAAGCTAATTATTTCATTTGCGCTCTTTCTCATTTAGAAAGTATTTGTTTTGGTTTTGCTCATGTACAATACCATTAAAAAAATTTTGAAAAGTGTATGACTTTGTAACGTTTGCGAAATGTTTTGTTTGTTTTCCCACTCTGTATTCTATACAAAAAGAAAAAAAAGAAAAAAGTTACCATACTTTGCTAATGCATACATATATATATGACGGCAGTACGGCATGCTCTTAGTCTGAGTCAATAAAGTGTTAAACTATTGGATTGTTTTCGTGTAGCTTTGTAACACAGTGTATTACATTTTATCCAATTTTTTTTTTTTCTGTGTGTTTATTTTTTACATTTTTCTATAAATTTGCATTTGGAAACCAAAAACATAAAAAAAAGAATTTTTATTCAGGGAAGTCTTGTGGTTTCGGAAACAATTGCAAATGAAGTGAGTTTAAATTAAGGAAAAATAATGAAAAACAAATTGTGGTTGAGACAAAACAAAAGAAAAAAAAGGATTAAAAATATAAAATAATTATTTAATTAATTTATTTTAATTACAAAATATGCCTTAAGCGTAGCATTATAATTTGCAAAAATAGTTATTAAATATTTTCGTAAAGAGTAAAAAAAAATTACAAAAATTATGTTGATTAGTAAACCATTCATGCAGACATTAAAGCTATATTTACACCACCCAAATTTCTCATCTAATTATAACAGATTATAACAATTACAACTCAGATAGCAATAATTTTGAAAGTAGAATATGTTCTATTTTTAACTGAGCTCAGGCAAAAACAATAAAAATTAAATTAGATTTGTAATTAAACTGTCTGAGTCTATCTAAGTGCGATTCTGATATAAAACTCAGATGAAAAAAGTAGGTAGTGTAAATATAGCTTAACCCAGTCGTCAGATGAGCAGTAATCGAGCTTTCTTTAGAAATTTTTTTTTTTAATTCTTAATGTATAATTAGTTTAAATACGGAGCAATAAAACAACTTCATCAAAACGTATAGTGTGTTATTTAAGCTATATTTACACCACCTAAGTTCTCATCTGATTATAACAGAATATAACAGATTATAACAGTTACAACGCAGACGGAAATAATTTTGAAAATAGAAAATGTTCTATTTTTAAATAAGCTTAGGGAAAAACAATAATAATTAAATTTTGTTTCGTCAGAAACGCTTTAATTAGATCAAAGATAACTGCAAATGAATATTTTTTGGTAATTAAAGGAGAAATGATGTCCGATGATGTTTTACGGAATATATTCATTTGCAGTTATCTTTGATGTAATTAAAGAGTTTCTGACGAAACAAAATTAAATAAAAAATTGATCACACCTTTCCTGGTGATCACACCTTCTAGCCTTCAGCACATAAAGTAAAAATTAAATTATATTTGTAATTAAACTATCTGAGTCTATCTGAGTGCGCTTCTGTAATAAAACTCAAATGAGAACTTAGGTGGTGTAAATATAGCTTTAGAGTGACAGGAATATAACAAAATCTAAATATACACCAAATCATAAATCATACATAAATACTCGTACATTACAAGTTTATTTTTGTTTTGTATTGATAATGTTTTGCAGAACAGTGAAAATATATTATAAGAAGATATAATACACACCGTGTCCAATTTAACTGTATCCAGTTAGGTTAAGTGTACAACAGCTAATATATGTATTTTCGGAAACAATTTGTAGGCATTATATGAAAAAAATCTATATAAACAAAACCCAATGTGATTAAGGGTTGTTGTAATACAAAAATTTATTAAAAATATAGAAATAAAAAAATACTGTATGATCGGTAAAAGGAATCAAGGAATCCGAAATCAAAAGAAATTTTAAATAGAAGTAATATTTTTTAAAATTTCGATTACATACATACATACATAACTGACATTTATAACCCTGTGTCAGGATTACTGCCTAGCTTCTCGCAGCACTCATGTTGTGTGTGTCAATTTTTATCCATGAGTAGCGGGACCTACAGTTTAATGTCGACTCCGAACGACAGACTTGAGAAGCTTGTTCATGGCAATTAATTACTGTCAGAGCTTTTGCCAGAAGACTGCTGAGAGGTAGTCGCCGAAAGAAATATTTTTTTCATATTTGTTTTTTTGAAGATGTCGGAGCTGGGTGTCGAACCCAGGACCCTTGTCTTAGTAAGCCAACACACTAACCACTAGACCACGGCGACTAAAGCTCATTAATTAATATTTATGTTAAAATATTTTAAAGTCTATATGAAAATTCAAGAAAACGTCTAATAACAAGCACTAGCGATAGAGTCCCCCGGACAATCAATTCCATTGATAAATTTTTATGGACTCAAATTGTTAAATGTTTGTTTAAAAGTTCGATAAAAGCTTTGTATAGTTCTTAAACAATATATTGTAGTTTCTAATGTGATGATTTAATTTTGAAACCATAGAATAAAATCAGTTTTCTTATGAATTGCAGTTTTTTACAACACTGGTTAAATGCTTAAACTCATAAACATGTGCTAACAAAATATATTTATTAGTTTAACCTAATAGTCATTTTATAGGGGGGCATTTTAAAAGCATATTGTATGTGTATATATACTTAGGTATGCTGATATGTTATTTAAATCTTTTAAATTTTATTATAGTTTGCTTTTAAAAATATGTAAATTTTAAAATAATATTCGAATTTCTATAATACGATTAAATAATATTTTTATAGTCTGTGTATTTAAAGATTTCTGGTTTGTTCTTTCAACATTTCTTAATAATCTTCCATATTCTGATGATTATTTTATTGTTATAGTTTTACAATTTATTTAAATACTTTACTATGTTATTGCATTACATTTTGATAATGTATTCGTATTCAGTAACATTTTGATACGCTTTCCTTGACTACTTTCTTTTATTTAATAATAAATCCACATATATCGATGCGTTGTAGTTTACAAATTTTCCAAACATAAGTACGAGTATGTAAAATAAGTATAAATACAATAGTGAAGTGTGTACATATGTATATACACATAAGGGTTTGAAATAAAATGAATTAAATATTTAATTGCATAGGGTAAGCCCATCAAAAAGTTCACTAAACAAAGTTATTTTACACTGTGGGCATAACTCTGATGATAAGGTAACGTTAAGATGACTTTGATATTGGATGAAAAAGAGAATCAAATAAATTTAATTTTTGAAAGGTAGAAATGGTGTTCTCTCAAGTCACTTTGGTATAATGTCGAGTAGTTTAGATGATTTATTAACAATTTTCTTTTTGGCAACACTGTTTTGGGCAGTTCAGCTCTTTTCGTGTAACATGTTACTCTCATATATGTATGTATAGTTAAGTTATAGTTAAAACATGAGTCGACTAACAGACGAAGAACGCTAGCTTGAATATTGAATTTTTATCAGATTACATGCTCGATTATGAAAGTGCATCTTGCAGTTCTTTTATTTTAATGTCTACTGCGGTGGCTATTCGAGACTTTGTGAGTAAATTTCGAACCAAATTTATATTATTGTTTATGTCTATGCACTACGACGCATATTTAGAGTCCGGAAAGAGGAAAATATCACAGCTGTATCCAACAGTGTTGTTGATGATCCTGAACTATATATTCCACTTCGTCTTCAAAAAGAACAATAATCTACAGTATGTTTGATGCAACGTTTAAGTTATGAAATTAACGAAAAAAGCCGCAATTGTCAACTTTTTTTGGTTTTTATATACTAAATGGGATATGATTCTCATTTACAGTCTAATTCATAAAAACTCCTTAATTTAGGTTTTATCCATACATTAGTTATGAGACGTTATCTGTCTTATAAGCTCAAAATAAAAAATCTTAATTATAAACCTTTCATATGAGCAAATTAACTAATAAGCGATTTTAATGTCATGCTGGCAATACCATGATGTTATTTCAGCATAGTGATGCACAATAAAAGCTATCGGTTACTTCGCTAATTTTTTAATATACATAAAAATAATGTAATAGTAACACTATTATACATAAAATATATGTGATTGAAGTAATGTTTACTGCTGTTAAAAACTAACTGAAATAAACTGAAAAAATAAAAAATAAAATTTCCTTTGAAAAACATTTTTTTAATTCATGTATAAAGTAATCGAATACTACCATTCTCTTTTTGGTTTGTGCATCATTATTCTGTTTACATTTTTTATA
This sequence comes from Metopia argyrocephala, assembly GCA_963576795.1. Taxonomy (NCBI): domain Eukaryota; kingdom Metazoa; phylum Arthropoda; class Insecta; order Diptera; family Sarcophagidae; genus Metopia; species Metopia argyrocephala. The sequence goes on along the minus strand of OY756208.1, from coordinate 201,488,621 downwards.
TCAAAATTTGGTAAAATGGAATTGTAAACTGGAGAGAAAGAGAAAGAGAGATTTACATTCGTAATATTTACAGGCACTGTTGACAGAGCCTGTAAAGGAAAGAGATGAGGTATGTAATATAAAATAAAAACAATTTTTTGGCCATTTAGAAATTTAATTTTTTATAGAGACTGCAATCATTTGCTATTATACGAAAATTTTTAATTATATGAATTTAAATATGTACATATGTATCTATACTTGCAACTATATAAGTTTTATTCATTGTAATACTATATTATTCCACTTTTATTTATACAATATCCAATCTAACTCACAAATGTCGTGTTATTGTACGGTTAAAGTACCTAGAAACCTACAATAAAAATTTCTTATTTATAAATGGTTTATGAGAGCGTTATGACACTGTTTCTTGTTTATAAATACAAAATTAAGAGATTTTGCTTATAAGGCTCTTATAAGCACGTTTTATCTCATTATGAATTAGGCTGTTAGTCTATAACTATTTTAACATAAGTATTTATATCTTTGAATACCACCTTTAGGAAAAAGTCTCCTGACGAGTCTCTTAAGCAGAAACGAAATGGCCATAGAGACATGCTTATCGCCAAAAGCATACATTTCATATCATATAAAAAAATACCTTCAGTAAGAAGAGATTTGGCAAAAATGTATAGGTGAAGTCTGAAGTTGAGGGCTATTTAAAGCCCCGAAGCTATTGAATAGTGGTAGAAAAAGTGCATCGAACCTAAAGTAGAGTAAGTTGAGAAATAAACAATAACATAGAAAGTAGATAGAACGATGAACCTTAACGAAGGTACAAAAGATATCAATTTTTGTTAATAGGATTGCTGTTTGATAATACGTTTCTATGATTAAAAATCTTGTGATACATATTTATGTATCTTTTATAATAAGAATTAATTTTTTATTTTTTACTTTTAGAATTTATGTGTAAATTTTTATGTGACCATTCTGCATAATTATGTTTTTAAATTAATTAACGATACGTCCCCTGCTGAAGTCGAAAAAAAAATTAGGAAACATAGGAAATAATGAATTAAAAGTGTTTTAATGCCACTATTGTAACATATAGCTTGAACTTTTATTGAATAATGAAAACGGAAAAACAAAGTTTCTTTGTAAGTTCGTTTAAAAATGGGACAGTCCATGTATTTAAATATAATTTTTGCTGAAAAGTTATTTCATAAATCAGATTAAACATTTTAGAAGCTGAAATAAAATAATTAATTTATTTATACAAAATTTTTTTAAATCTTTAAAGATTATTCTCAAAAGTAGCGTTTGATAGTTTTACCCTTTACATCTGTTTAATATTGCATAACCACAAGTGCATGTTTATGTATATTTTCTCATTCGTCTGTCCGTGTATCTTTAGAGACCATAAAGAAGTCTTTAATTATTCAGAAGTGTTTAAGTGTCTACTTTATCTGAGAGATGACTGAATATATATTTGCATTTACATGACCATAAATACTTTAATATGTTCATTATTGTTGTATTCGTTGCACTTGTTGTAGTTGTTGATTATGTTTTCCTGTTTTCTCCAACAATAAATTGTGATTGTGATTTTACAATAACACCCACTCGAAACTCTTTCCTTTACTCCTACCTGACATTTGTATGTATTTCGATTACTTTGCTAATATTTACTATAAAATACTTAACGATAGCAAAAAAACAGGCTGTTTGTTCATCATCATCACAATTTTTTTTTGCAATGATAGGCAGCAAGTGTTTTATGCCATCATGCCACTAAAATACTTGATCATTTATTTGTTTGTAATAAAAAGAAAAAAATAAACTTTAAAACAAGTGAGAATACTTTACAAGGACATGTTTTACACTTGCAGTGCTTTATATAAAATATCTGTATATATACATAGGTATACAGTGAGAGCTCAATTTTCGTGTCCTGTAGTCGCTGTAGTCTAGTGGTTTGCGTTTTGGCTGACTAGACAAGAGCTCCGGTTTCAAATATGAAAAAATATTTCTTTTGGGCGACTACCTCTCAGCAGTCTTCTGGCAAAAGCTCTAACAGTAACTGATTTCCATGAAACAGCTTCTCCAGAGTGTCGTTCGGATTCGGCTTTTAACTGTAGGTGCCGGTACTCATAAATAAAGATTGACACACACAACATGGGTGCTGCGAGAAGCTTGGTCATAATTTTGAATCAGGGTTGTAATGGCCACTTATGTATGATGTATGTAGCGATAACCCAAAAGGCTGCAATGATTGATCACTCTTGTACGTAAAAAAGCCCCATTTTCGTTCTGTTGAAACCACATTTGTTTAGTTTTCAAATCATACAATTCATCCCAAAAGAATTTGGTAATCATTGACCTCTAAGGGTTGCCTTTGAGAGAAGAAGTTTGCAAAAAAATACCGCCATTGGACCGCTGTGGAATGGAAAAGAGTGTTATTTTCGGACGAAACAAAAATTAATAGAGTCTCTCCCGATGGAAAAAAATATGTTCGCCGGCCAAAGTTAAAAGAATTTGATCCAAGATACACCCGGGCCACTTTAAAGCATGGAGGAAGTTCGATTATGCTTTGGGGTGCTATGTCGTCACGCGGTGTTGGACCGCTGCACAAAGTTGACGGAAACATGGACAAGTTCCAATATGTAAGAATCCTAAGCGATACAATGATACCGTATGCAGACGAGAATATGCCAGTAACATGGATATTTCAACAAGATAATGACCCGAAGCATACGGCTCATCACGTCAAACAATTGTTTATAAACAATTCGGTCACTGTACTTGATTGGCCTTCATGCGGTCCAGATCTCAATCCGATTGAGAATTTATGGCAAGTTGTAAAAACCAAAGTAAGCGCAGTAAAAATAAACAATTTTGATAATCTCTTCGCCGAAACAAAGAAAGCTTGGGAGGCCATTCCAACTAGTGTATGTGAAAATCTGGTTAGCTCGATGCCTCGCAGGTGTCAAGCTTTTATCGACAACAATGGTTTTGCAACAAAATATAGATTTTTTTTCTTTAATAAATACAAGTTTTTCTTAAATTTTACGATGTGTCCTTAATTATATGCATGACTGAATTCAATATTCTTTAAAATATGGCTCACTGCTTTATAAAAAATAATTTTATTGACACAATAAACAGTTATTTTCTACGACTAAGAGTTTAAATTACTAAACTCGGAAAAATTTTGACAATATATACAACTATTTTTATTTTTTTGCTTCAAGATCACATGTGAGCTTCGTGTCCTTAATTAGTTGCACGCAGCTGTATATAGTACATATATATTTAAAAAAATTCAGTTGTGAGGGCCCAACTATTAAAGGGCCTTGTTATGGGTTTATGATTTATATTGGCTTAATACGAGTATGTTTGGCAATGGCTCACACGGGAGTTAACACCCCAAATTTCATAATTTCATCATCATTATCTAAAGCCCTTTAAAAGGCCTTTTTACCCATTGGTTCCTGCATTTTTTATTGCTGTTTTTATTACATATCAGTTTCTCTGTGCATGTATTTAAACATCCTTTGAGGTCTTTTTTAACCAGTGAAATGCATAGGCCTACATATGCATGTGCATACATATTACTTTTGTACATACAAGTAAATATCTATGTATTGCTTTACATATGTATGTATGTATTTATATGAAAATAAATTGCTGTATTGCTTTATTCGTGTATATTTTTTGTGTGCACTTTTTTAAATGCAGTTGTCATTTGCAGGACAGTATTTTATAACTTTTAAATGCAGTATTTTTGGTTGCACTTATTTTTTACATTCAACTTGTATTATAATTTAGTCATTTCATTTGCTGTTTTATTCTGTGTCTATATTAAGTTTCAGACAAAATGCTAATATTCTATTATTTTTGCATGAAAGGCTTAAAGAAAAGAATGATAGTTAACCTTTTAAGAACTTAAGATAATTACTGGTATATAGCAGAATTTCAAAAATAGGCATGTTTCCACGAATAAGATATTTGCTAACTTGTGTACACTAATAGCAGTTTTAATGCTCAATATTAAATGAAATATTTTGTTATAAACATATAACGAAGCGATCATTTACAATCATCCATGGTAGTGAATTCAATCAAATTGAGTTTGGCATTCGTTTGAAATGCGCACATATCGCTCATTTGCGAGAAGAGTGACGTTTAAACATTTTAATTCAGGTAAACTTATATATATAAAAAGTAAAAGACACTTTTGGTCGCCACTCAATGAAAAAAAGAGATAAAAATGCGTTTTTTAGATATGATTTACATTTCAATTGGCCTCATATTTCTGCATTATTAACTCAAAAAATGTGTTTTTTGAGTTATGCCACTCTTCTCGCAAATGAGCGATATGTATTTCTATTTATTTTAAATAGTTAAATCCAAATTAAATAATAATGTCTTATATTACCAACAAATGTAGTTTTAATGAACGAATGTGTGTACGCGATCCGACCGTTAACGTCTTAATTGCTTGAGGGTTTCTAGACTACTTGTTTTCTATTCTATTATTTTTCTGTCATATGCGTTTCACTTAAAATTACTCCACTTTACTGCATGTCCTTTATTGAGTATCATAAAATGTCCGTTATCCTATATTGAAATAAATTTTTGAATTTGCTTATTCTCTCAATGGGTTAATATTGCTAATAAATGCATTGCCATGCAAAACAATATTACCACTTACATTTCCTCTCACTTCCATTTGTAATAGAGTTGTTTAGATTTAGAAAAGAATTGGTATTTTATTTTACTTACAATTTTATTTATGACAACTGCAATTTTTCCTTGTTATTGTACTTCCCTTCTGCCTGCAATTACAACTACACTTTGTGTTAGCCCTCACTTAATGTATTTTCTTTTAATTGAAAAAAGAAACTGGTAAGAAAAACAGCAACACATAAAGAGTTATAACAATAATAATAGCAATAACAACACCAACACCAACACCAACAATAATAGCAGTAATAAACTGACAGTTTTAGGTTTTTTCTTTTGTTTTTGCTTTTATTCTAGCAATTTCTATTTATTTCATGTGTCAACTTTTCAGCTTAAGTGCAACTTTATTGTTGCAACAACACATTCAACACAAGTCAAAAGGAAATGAAATAAAATCTCAATGATGATGTCTAGCAAAGACTTGTATATTCTAAAAAAAGCAACAAAAATGGAAGTGGGGAATTATTATTTTCATAAATAACAATAAATTTGTAGTTTTGCAACTAGAATTTAACTTCTTCCTCCTTACATTATTTGAATTTCCTTTTTAATTGCTTTTTTATTTAATAATTTCTGCTTTATAAAAATTATAATTTGTTAAAATGCCTTTTCATTTTTGTCTTTCTGTTCTGTTCTGCTTTGTTTAGCCGTCTAGCTTAATGACAGACTCCTCCTTGGTTGGTTACTTATATCCTTTTTTCCTTTTTATTTTTTTTTTTTTTTTTTTGCTTATAATTATCCTGAGAACAATTGTCAAGTACGATTTTATTCTTTATCTTTATTTGTGTGTTAATAAATCATTTTCTATTGTATTGTTGATTGTTGTCACATTTTCATTTCAAATGCATATTCTTTTTAATTTTAATTTTTGAATTTTATTACAACATTTACATTGAAATGTGGTTGCATGCATTGGAAGCATTCAAATATAGTAGAAAATATTGTACAGATGTAAAGAACAATATTTAAATATGAAAAAAGCAGACAATAAAAGTATAGAAGGAAATTTAAAAAGAGTAATAAATCATAAATAAGTATTAGGAAAACTCTCAATTAATATTATATTCATAAGTAATAACACTATGAAATAAAACAAGTAGGAATGGCCCCTTTAATCTGACTTTATGATACCTTACAGAATTATGAATGTTAAGGAAAGTTAAATTTTTTGCAAAAAAGCCAGAGAGATGATATATGTAATGAAGTGGAAAAGGGTTATGTAGTACAGTTTTTAATCTTCTGCGCTAAATGTTATTGTTGAGACAGTATTTTTGGACAGTGATTTGATATACGAACACAGTAATTGGAATTTTTTTGTGTAATATAAACTAATACAGAAGAAAAATCAAAACAAAAGATTATTTTTTATTATTTCTGTTTAATAAAAAATTATTTAATATTGTGTTTCCAATATGATATAAAATGTATAGAAATTTTACAATCTAAAGAGGTGTACTTAGTCAATTAGCGGTCTATTCATTATTGCTGGTTGAAGCTGTCAAAATATATTTCAGTATGTGGAGGTTGGCTGTAAAATTGCCCACACCTTATAATTAATTCGTCTTTAATTCAATTTTTGATTTGAACAGACCTGTGTTCTTACAAAGACACAAGAAGCAAATCAGGGATAGAAAATTGAAATTTTGTCATCATAATTATAAAATAAAAACAAAATAATAAAATTGGATATTTTAGCAATTTTAAGTATTTCTTTTTAATTTATAAGAAAATTACAGCTATTTGTAGTAAAAATTAATTAATAATAATATAATTTATGAAAAAATTATTGCAAAAGTCAGATTTATCAACTTTCTCACTCGATTTGCTATTTTAAAATTTTTTAATTTTAATTTTCCGAATTCATAATTTAAATTTTTCGTAAGTTTTGATAAACAATATGCACATACATAGTATGTCATGATGGCACTGTCCAATGTAAGCAAAAGTTAACGACAAATAAGTTTCTATTTAACAATGCTCGTAGAGATTAAAATATTATTTAAAAGCAGTTGTTATGCATATTTATGATTTTGAAATAAATTTATATTTATCTTGATATAAAATAAACATTTAATATAAAAATTTATTTATAAATTCATGTACCTACCTTTTTAAAATTAATTAAAACAATTAAATAAAGTGTCATGCAAGACAAACCGTAAGATAAAGCCGTCCGACGGAAACTCCACCATTGCTGCCAAATTTAATTATCAATCGTCATTTTAACGACTTTGTAGTCTAAAATTAGCATATTGTTGATTCGTATCGTTATTTTGTCAACTTTTGGAAATTATAAATTTTTACTCTCAAAGAACGATTTCAATTACTGATCCAATATTACCAAAATTTTACTTTGGAAAATAATTTAAAGCTTTTCACGTAATTTATTATTAAAATTTAATTAACAAAAAAATATTGTTTTCTCTGTTATTACAGAAGAATTGAAAAATATTTTTTAAAGAATTCGAAAGCTAATTTGTATTGATTTTGTTTCTAAAAATGTTCTAATTAAACGATTTGACGATTTTATGATTAATTTATCTGACACCTATGGCTAGAACATAAGAACGATTTAAGCTGCTTTTTCTCTTTTCGTTTTTACACCGCACTTTTTATGCAAAAAACAAACTCTCATACACACACGCTTTTATATACTTTTATCATGGGATTTTTTTCACATTTCACAGTAGTTTTTAGCAAAATATTTTTTTTTTTAATTTTCGATACAATCTTTGTTACTTTTCAATAACTTTTATACTCTTTTTTAAACTTCAAATATTATGTTACAATATGATGCACTTTAATACATAAAATAAGAACTTCAAACACAATTAAATTCTATTATTAAACAAACGATTAACTATTTAATTACTAGGCATGCCGCACAATTAAAAGAAAGACATTTAATAAAGAAGAATGTCAACAAACAAGAACACAGGGGTTGCCATGCCAAAAGTAATAAAAAGCGTTAGCAATTTTATAGCAGAGACCCCACTCTGAAGTACTTACATATTAAGAAAAAAAAAAATATGTTCATAGAGCGTAAGTAAGAATTTTATTTTGTTTCACATAGGCACTGATTAATTACAATTACAGATAATTAAAAAAAAAAATTCCTTTCGCCATATAGGCAAATATATTCAATTAAATATGAAATGTATTGCTTATTATTGCTTCTTATTTCCTAAACGTTAGATACTGTAGTCGCGGTGGTCTAGCAGTTAGTGTGTTGGCTTATTAAGACGATAGCGCTGGGTTCAAATCTCAGCTCTGACGTCTTAAAAAAAAAAGAAATATGAAAAAATTATTTCTTTCGACGACTAATTCTCAGCAGTCTTCTGGCAAAAGCTCTGGGACTTTAAACTGTAGATACCGGTACTCATGGATAAAATTAACACACACAATATGACTGTTGCGAGAAGCTAGGCCGTAACCCTGACATAGGTTTGTACTGGCCAATCATTTATGTATGTAGATACTATTGTTATAAAGAATGAGTATTGGTTGTCAAAAAGCATGAAAATTGTATTATTATGAATATCTCTTGGTGGCATATATATTCCAATTGCTCAAGGTTTATGATTTATAAAAAGAGTCAAATGTATGTGAATTTAAAAAAATTTAGCTTGTTTATTTTTAACTAAATGTAATAACGTATACAAATCGTAATTGTATGAATGTGCCAATTCAAACAGAAATTGATTTAATGGCCAATACATTTTGCGAGCAATCACTTGTAATGGGAAATATTTCAAGTCCATTGTTGATAACACTTTATGTAAAAAGAGTCTAGTTATCGATTCGTCTTGAGTTTGATGTTGTGTCGAATGTATTTGGAGTATCAATTATACTCCCACTGCCAATTGTGTATACTGTATGCGCGTGGAGACACACCATCAATTCTTTTGATTTATACTAACACTTAGGACAATATAAAATAATTTATTCAAAAAAGAGCTCTTCAATACTTTAGATCAAAATAGAGGGTTTTTATCATCTTAATAACAATTTTGTGCATCTAAATTTGTAATGTAATTGCGAATATTTACCAACAATAAGAGGAGGTTTTTTTGTTTCTTACTTATGTTGCAGAATTTATTGCTAAATTCTATACTAATAGCGATTTAACAAAATAAAAGACATAAAAAAATTAAAAAATTTTTAGTTTCAAAAAAATTTAAAACTCATATTGTCATTTTTTGAACTTTTATCAGTTTAAGTATGAGCTCTATTTGTTATTATCAGCTGATAGTTTACGTATAAATTCTTGAAATGTATTATGTTAATATAAACCACGGTTCCTAGTGTTACATATTTCCTCAGCCACAGCAAGTACAAACCTCAACTCTGACATCTTCTGGGAAAAGTTATAACTAATAGTAATTGGTTGCCATGAAAAAAGTTTCCTAAATCTGTCGTTCGGAGTTGAATTTAAACTGTAGGTCCAGGCATCCACCCGGGAGTGGATTATTGGCTTCTGGTGATACGTAACACGGCTTTCTTCTGAGCGGCTTGGTACGGCATGTCCGGCTATGGATGGCGCTGGTCAGATGCACAGTATATGACCTCAACCCATACAACTGGGTCCCGTGTGGTGGGTCTACGGCGGGTACGCACGTTACATTGATCTATTGTTGTAGGTCCTGGCACTCATACATAACAATTTACACACACAACATGAGTGCTGCGAGAAGCAAGGCCGTAGCTCTAAAACAGGGTGGTAATGGTCAATTATATATGTAAAATAAATGTAATAAGCAGGGGATTTTAAAAACCAAATGTTACACGAGCTACAATTTAACAAGGCTTAACTCACTACAATTTCGTTGCTGCATTGGAATAAAAAGTTAAATAATAATATGAGTAGTGTTTATGGTATAATTTTACAGTGAATTTAAAATTTGAGCTTTGAATTTTTGATTTATGACTGAGTTTAAATATAATTGTCGAATTCACAAAACCCTTGCATTCATTGTATTCGTTGTTAGATTGTATGGCACTACAATAGTTGTGCGCTTGTTTTTGGTATTTTGTATATAAACATTCGATACAACTCATACACTTTTTTTTAAAAAAGTTGTATTGGTTTTTCTGTGTTATTGTAAATGAAATATATTGACAAAAAATATAAACACAAAAAATTCTTTTTATTGTCAACAGCAAATTAAATAAAATAAAATAAAAAAATATTAAAATGGAAGAAAAATGTATTTTGTTTGTAAAAATCAACTTTTTAATGCAGTTTTCCTTTTTCTTATTTGGTTTTTGACGTTTAATACACAAAATACGTTCATATACATACAATAGATGCTCACAAGCCAACATTGTATGCAATACATGAAACAACGATACAAAACTTTGTGAATTCGGTAAATATGTAATTTAAAAATATTAGGATTTTTTTGTTTCTTGTTTTTAGCTTTTTTGAAGAGATCCTAAATACATTATATATGTATATAAATTCATAGATACATATGTATATGTATACAGCCTGTAAAACCTTTATAAATTATAAGGCTTACTTAACTATTATTCATAACGGTACGAATTATTTTTATTTATTTTTATACTTGGCAACCCTTTTTCTCTTGTTTGTTTACATTCTTTTTCATTAAATTTCTTTCTTTCTCGTGTGAGGTGCTTTAGAGTAATTATTAGTTAATAATTGGTGTTTAAAGCAAAAATTGTGTTAAAAAAATTTATTTTATTGTTTATTTAGAGTTAAAGTCTATAAATATTTAAACAAATTAAAGAAAAGTTAGAAAAGTGCGTTTAAAAGTTATAAGGAAAGGTTGACTACAAGAACCTGTGAAGTGTGTGTGTGTTTTGTTTTAGCGCAAAAAAAAGAGGAAAAAAAAACGAATTTGTTTGTTTTTAATTTGCCAACAACAAAAGAAATCGTTGTCGAAGCAGATTTTCAAGATCGTTGTTTTCGCAAGTGACAAAATCAATTTTAAGTTTATTAGTCCTGATTCACACTTGTCAATTTCGACTCGTCAATTATCGTCAATTATTGAGTTTTTGGGTGAAGGGGAAGAAGAGAATGTAAAGGGGTACAGACTTAACCGTACTCGTCAATTTTGCTTTTTCTTTGTCAAAACATCAAAAAGAGAGAAAGTTGTATGCAAATAAAATAGAAAATTGACGAGTCAATCAATTCGTGTGTGAACGCGAATGCAAATTCAAAAGAAAATCCAATAAAAATTGACAAATCGAAATTGACAAGTGTGAATCTCGACTTATCAATAGGAAGGAAGAAATGCCTAATGGCACAATTTAACACTTAAAAGGTAAATATTTATGAATATTGTAAATTTTTATATCACCGATAGTATTTCTTTATTGAAGCTATATTTACACCACCTAAGTTCTCATCTGATTATAATAGATTATAACAGTTACAACTAAGACGGCAACAATTTTGAATATAGAAAATGTTCTATTTTCAACTGAACTCAGGCAAAAACAATAAAAACTAAATTAGATTTGTAATTAAACTATCTGAGTCTATCTGAAATCAGATGGGTGTAAATATAGCTTTAGTATAACAAATATTTTAATATAAAAAAATTTAGCAAAATAAGACCAGTTTACATTGTCTTAAGTTTTTTATTGGAATTTAGAAGAAAATCCAATGATGTTGGTCTGAGATATGAGTCATACATACTGACTTTTTTTATGTGCCAAATTCCAAGTATTTTTTTGGTTTTTGTGAGAGGAGTAGCAATTGAGTTAAATAAAGTTTTAATGTATGATTTTTTATACTTTTTTACTAATTAATCTAAAAAAAACGATCATAGTTTAATTTTTTCTGACGATTTCATAAATTTTTACGGTTTAAAGAGCTATTTAATTGAAATTTATATTTCTTCTAATATTCACTTTAAAACATACAGAAAATCATTAATTGAAACGATATTGATAATTTTTTTTTACCTCTGTCTCACTGGCAAAGAAAAATTTCGATGTTTTTCAAATTGATCGTTGATGTATAATATGTTTATCAAAACATCAATGTATCGTTTGCATATAACTCTGTTTCGTTTGTTTGCAACAACTATTTATAGTCGCCGTGGTCTACTGGCTAGTGTGTTTGCTTACTAAGACGATATCGACGGGCTTAAACCTCAGCTCTAACATCTTGGAAAAAAAAAAGAAATATAAAAAAAATATTTCTTTCGGCGACTACTTCTCAGCAGCCTTCTGGCAAAAGCTTTAAGAGTAATTGATTGCCATGAAAGTTGCTTAAATTATTTTTGTCATATTTACGACTATTTTTTGATATTTCGCTACTGCTTTATGTAGCATCCTCGGCAAATAAATAATTAAGTTATGTTTATATTAAAATGACATAAAGCTCAAACAATTTAACCTGTAATAAAATTAAACCTCATCTCACCCTTGTGTAAAAAACCACCCAAGTAATTTTTTGTTTAATTTGTTATATTTTCCATTTTAAGTTGATTTCCTAACCTGTGCTAGAACACCCTTTTATAGCGTAAACTGGTCTTAAGCGTGATTAAAGTTATAAGTAGACCTTGTGACTCAGGGCGCCTGTATAAATAATAGAAAAATATTAAATTTGAATGCTATTTATTGTGCCAGTTAATTCATTAGTGTTTACAAATTAAAACGGTTCTTATATGGCAATAAAATATTCCTACGAATTAACCTATTTTAGCAATTTGCCACAATATACGAGTACGTATGCTACAGCAGCATAACCTTCTGTTATAATTTCAACATCGAAATAAATGTAATTATAAATAAAGAATATTCAACTTAACGGGTTGTAACAACTTTATACTAAAAAAAAAGTATTTTTTTAAGCATAATCTTTTATTAAGTTTTTTGATGGTATTGTATGTATAGCAGCTGCCTGCTTAGCTTTTGTTCATAGTACGGTGGTAGTGCTGGTGTACATTAACAAAAGTGATGGAATTTTTTTTACTATCTATGTAGTATTCATGACAAACAACAATACCATACAAAACAGTTTTAATACTGGGAAATATTTCCAGTGTTTACAACAAAACTACCAATATGGTGTTGCTTTTAAAAGTGAAAAGTCGGTTTGTAAAATTATATACTGGAAATTTTACTCCTCACTGTACGTGCATTTTTACCTCATATGTATTGTATTACTTTATTTGTATAAAAATGTGGTTTTGTTGCTGTTTTGTTTTTTAAACCAATGTTACAGCAATAACATACACTCTTACAGACTAAAAGGAATTTCTCTGAGAATCACATTCACATTGAGTCTCTTAGCAGCGTTGGCAGGTGTGAAGGTTTTGTATGCACACAAAGGTAATATCAATAGTGGTAGTCGTAGTTGTAGCAGTAGTGGCTGCATAAAATCTCTGGTAATTGGTTGCACCGGAAATTGTTATGATTACAATAATAATTCGTTTAATTTGCTTCGCCGCTATTTTATATCCTACCATCTTGTTAAATTTTTATATAATTTTTTTTACATTTTTCCCGACATACAAACATATTTTTCCTACCCACCCACACAATTCCTCCTCTTTTCAGAAGTAAAACTTATTTGTTATAAAAAAGAATTTCAACTGAGTATTTGAGATCTCAGAGTTGATCCCAGGACCAACTAGTATTGTATAAGTTACAAATGTAATATAATACATACAACACATGCTCATATTTTCTGTACGTACATATGGATGTATTTATATACTTATGTATGTATGTTTGTTTTTTGTTGTAAGTGTTTATTTGTTTGTTTGTTTGCACAGTTGAGTTTTTGTAACGTATTTCACCTGTACATGCAATGTACTGCATACCTGTATTTATAAACTTTTTATTCATTTGTAAATTGAAATTGGTTTTTGGTTGTTATTTCATATGAACGAACCTACTCATGTGCCACTGATTTCAGTACATTTCAATTAATTTTTTTTTATTTCTTTCTTTTTACAATTATTGTCGGATTTTCTTTTTTTTATACTGAATGCGTTTTTATGCATTTGTTTGTATAATATTTGTAACTCGAAAGAATTAAAATTGAAAAAAATGTTTTCTTATTATATTTCATAACAGGTATGAAAAGTTTTAATAACACTTTAGTTACGGAACGTAATTTTGTAAGGCCAAAGTTAATTAAATTAAAAAAAAAAAAATTTGATGAAAATTAAATTTTATTTGATTTAATTTCTTAAAATAACGATGCAATTTCTTTTAACAATCCAAGCATTCTAGGAACACTTACTTACCCTCAACTAAACATTTAGGGGACTTGGTTCTCTGACATAGGGTAGCATAGACACCACACTTCGCACACCACACTCTCTTAGACACGATAGTTCACAATTTATGGATATATTGCGACTATTCTCAAGTATAGAAGAGCGATCTGAAATTCCTGACGAATTTACTTGCGCTTAATTGTAGTCTGAAAACATCACTTGTCTTTTAAGATTAAAAATAAAAAACAAGTTCTAGGTTTTATTTGGTGAAACATTATTGAATGTATTTCTTTCAATGTTGTTCATGCAATAATTTTGTTCTTTTATAATTAATTCTTTTAATTTAAAATTGTTTGTCGTTGAAATGGTAGTCGCCGTAGTCAAGTGGTTAATGTTTTGGCTTAGTAAGAAGAGAGCTCCGGGTTCAAACGCCAAGTTTGACATCTTGAAACAAAGCAGTCTTCTGGCAACAGCACTGAGATTAACTGATAGCAATGAACAAGCCATTTATAACAGATTCCCGGGTAGACCTCAGGGTTTGTCCAGTATTTATTTCTCACAATATTCAATTAGAGTAAATTTTCTACTTTTTTTTTATAAAAATACTTTTTTTATTTCATCAAAACTTAATTTATTTAATCATATGAAAAAAAGTATGATCGCCCAAAATGTTTCTAAACACGTCTTTGTTTCAACCGCAAACCCAAGGTCTCAGGTCAGGCGGTCGTAGTGGTGGAGAGACGCTACTGGTTATTACAGCCATAGGTCCCAGATATATACGTAGTAGTGCAGAGGAGTATTACTGTATACTATAGTCATAATTCGATGGAGTACTAAACACAGTAAACTCACTCAAGGTATAGAAGGAAGAAACTGAGATTTTTGTAAAAACAAACTGGTTTGCGGTTTCTAAAGATTTTTGTCACATACAAATATTTATATCCTGATGATGCTACGCCATGAAGTAGCGAAATATTTCTTCGATCTTAACCACTAATAGAACTGAAACAAACTAAATATATAAAAATTTTCATTGAAAAAAAACCGAATTAAATTAATTATGGAAATTCTTGACCAAGTGGAAAAAATCGCTAGTCAAAAAAAAAAGCATACAAAGCAAAATCTAGTTTTGGAATACACTGATCATGAGTTTCGTAAAAAACAAAGATTCACGAAAGAAAACGCTAAAAAATTATTCACCATAGTAAATGACGACTTAAGGGAAGCCAAGAAAAAGAATGAAGGAAAAAGTTTCCCTTATCTACATTTTTTTCCTCTTCTTCTATTTCCATATCATACAAATACGGCAGAATACAATTTTTTAGTTTGGGGGAATAAAAAAATGTCATCAATTATATCAGAGCTTTTCTTCAATTAAATGGTTGGCAATACATCACATTTTCAGAGTTGAATTTCTAATTGTTTTCTGACAGATAAAAATTCTTTATAAATACTTAAATTCTTTGCTAACTTTCTGCTAACTCTACATGTATGTTATGTATGTATGCCTATTTCTATAGGTATTTTTTGACATTTTATACATTTTGTGCTTATTTTCTAGTTTATTTTGAATTTTTGGAATGTTGTACTTTATAATAATATAGTGTAAAGTGGTCTTTAATGGCTTACTTAACCAATGCACCGATCTAAACAGTTCATTAATAATTTTACCAAAAAAAAAAAAAAAAAAAAAAAATAGGAAATTTTTAAAGTTATTATTGGCACGTTACATTATACAAAATTAATATTCATACTTATTACAAAAAGAGTATTTATCCTAAACCACTGCTTTAAAAAGGCATTAAAAAGTAATGATCAGGAGTGCAGCGCCACCTTCCGGAGATAGCAGCTAACCTACTTAGTGGAGACGCTCACCACTTATAATTAACATCCAATGACAGATCCCAGCAGAAGCTTTTTAAGATTTGGAAGCAATAATGGAAGCATAATACTCTTTTTTATACATTAAAGCTTCCAAATATGCTACGGAATATGGTATTATATTTGATTTTTTGTACTATTTGCTTACTGGTTTTAGCGGCTCATTTCATATAAAAATCATGCATTATTGATGTTTACAATTTCTCACTTACAAAATAGCTTATTGGTAAGCACTATTTTCTGTTGGGATGGGGCAATCGCTGTTGATCAGAAGGTATAACACTGGTCTTTGAGTGATCAAATGCCAGCAACTTGGCTCGTCGACACAAAACGCGTTTAATAATAAAATCTATCTATATGCTTTAACATTCCAGTGCAATGCACAGCATGAGTAGGGGTTTACCCCTGAGTATTGGTCTAAATAAAAGAAACAAATATATAATAAAAATTAAACTGAAAAAAACAAATAAACACAAATCTATTTCAATCATAAATTTTTTGGAAATATGACAAAATTCAAGTAAATAGTTAGGAAGGGGGTAAGATTACATTATTAGCTACCAGCGTTAGCGAGTAATTACTTAATCGCACAATCGTTACTTTAAACAGACAATTTATTGTAAATTTTAACAAAAAACAAATTGTTAAAAGTTTTGGAATCACCTTACAGATCATTTTATATTATGTTGTCCATCTCTGGAAATTTTCTCTCATCTGTTTATGAATAAATAAATTTTATAAATTTCAATTGAAAACAAATAAATGTTCTAAGCAGCTTATAGCAATTACTTAAAAGAATACTAAAAATAAAATATAATGGAATAATAATATCATTTAAATTATGCAAACAGAAAAACCTTTGCAATCTATGTAGCACTTCTATTTAGGAAGAAAGCAAAAAATATTGAAGAAAATAAAATTTCTAGAAAAACATAAAACCCATATGCAATTTATATGAAATAATCCTTAAAATACATAACAAAAGATATTACAATAATGTATATGTATTTCTGTGTTATTGGAAAAAAAAATAAATATTCATAATAAATCATTTAAAATAAAATCATTAAAATGGTACGGACGAGGCCATGCAATATTTAAATTTAAACGAGTATTGCATTGTTTATATGGCAGTGATACACCCAATTGAAATTATAATGTAATTTACAGGAATTTCATAAACGCTGTCAACTAGCAAATAGTACATATTTAGACCAGCAATAAACCATACAATTGCAATTGTATTGTGTGAGAGAGATATGTATGTACTCGTAGAAATGCAAGAATAATTCTCTTTGTCTATGTTGTCAGTATCTGTGTTTTGCATCATAAACACCTGCTCATCAAAATTTATGTGTTAATAAACGTCGGCAATGTGTCAGGTCTAAATATGCATGCATAACAACCATTACAACAACAATGACAATAACAATAATAATAACAACAAATATAGCAACAACAACAACAATGAATATTTAAACAAAGTGCAACAACATGCGACCAGCAATAACAACGACTACAACAAATGTGACAACAATAGAAATACAAAGAACATGCAACATATAACGCCTACCAAAATTAATTTACACACACACACACTCTGTTGTACAAACATAAATATACTTGTATATATACAGATAGACATACTCCTTAAGAATATTTACAAACACATCCGAAAATAAATTCACAATTATTTAAACGTGTCTAACAGATAAATAGTCCCCCCCTCCATTTCATTTATTGTTCTTATATGCACACATACATATATTTATATGTTGTTAAATATAAAAAAAAAAACAAAAATAATCCTCATGCCCCATTCATAAAAATATCATATTTACAGGGTAGGTAGGCCAGTATCGTTTTGAGTACTGAGGCCAAAGACCAATAACAATATCACATGGAATGGTGTATCTTTATCTGTTTTTTATTTTTTCGCAGGAAGAAAACCTAACGGCTACCGTCTTGATTACCTTATACGAGGCCAAGAGTCACTAGTAACAGTGCTTTTGTACGACAATTCGTCGTGCGGGAGTTTAAGTGCTCTATACGCAATTTTTTAAATCTCGAGTTAATGATGCGAATTTAGGTTTTTAACACCAAAATTTTTAAAATCTGCAATCCGTTTTCGGCTATTTATTTTCGAAACTTGACAAAATATCCTAAAACGGATTACATATTCGAAAAATTTGGGGTCGAAAACCTAAAGTGGCATCATTAACTCGAGATGTATAAAAAATATGAAATGGCGGATAGAGCACTTAAACTCCCGCACGACGAATTGTGAAAAAACACATTGTGGGGCAAAACAGAGGTATAGCAATATACTGCAGAGATTTCTCTAAAGCATTTATTCCTTTGAGTCTACTAAATATTTATTCAGAAGTCTTACTGAGTTATTTAGAAACACCAGAAGATACGATTTGCTCGCCCTAAATGCCCTACAACCACATTCATGCAATATTTGTACCGTTGTTTCTGATGCCTATAAGCACAATCTACACTCTTTATTTCTGGCAAATGTAATTTCAAATAATGACCTCTTAACAAATCCTTCAGATCTGGCCTTCTATACTTAAGAACATCAAAACTCCGCCCGGATTGTAGGCTCATCACGGCCTTATCGTATCTGATAAGTTCCAATATTACAGGAATTTGCAAATTTGTCATTTCCTAACAAGATTAAAATAGTAGAAACCTGTGTTGCACAGAAGAGCTCTGGACTGAAATAGGGTACCGCGAATCTTTTCCAAGCCACTACATACACAGCCTCGTTAAGGCGTATCCGACTATATTCAGGCACCCTAAGCAATTAGACTCTAATTTTAAGCGCGTATCTTTGTAATATGTTGTAGCAATATTTTGTAAATGTAGATGTCATATGAAGATTGAAAAGAGTAAGTGGTTGTACTCTTGAGAAATAAAATTGGAAATTGTCATGATCTTAGGCTTGAAAACACTAAATCATCTCCCCATTAAATTTCAACACCAGCATCAATACCATCGTCAAATTAAAAACCATTGGTATACCAATTCAGATCGAACTCACTTCGAATCAAACTCTTAGTATACCAACAATTCCTATAGTTTATTCCTGAACTTTCAGTTCCAAAGGTAGGGCATTAAACACCGACATTAGGCCTCTGACCACCGTGTGCAAATGTTCAAACTTCTTGACACATTTTGTAATGTTTTGTTTAAAAAGTTTGCTGCTAAACATGCAGGCATCCTTATCACATATGTACATAATTGTGAAGTGAAGTTAAATCAGAGAGGGTCTACAAATCCGCTCTTGGACCTGTTCACATTGCCCTAGTTACACCGGCAAGTCTTTTCATCTGAGCTAATTTCTTTCCTAACCTTCCCCTTCCAGACAAACTCTGCATAAGTGAACAGTAATAGTATATATTTATAGTGTTATTCTCGGCGTAAGATCCTATGTCAAGGGTCAAAGAGCTCTTGTCTGCAATGTGCGAGTAATAACTAAATACCCTTATTCTATTCCAATTTTTTATTTACAAAGTAGATTCCTAAATTTAAAAGTAAATTTTAAAAACATTCAATCGGAAGTCAAATTCGTGAGTGTATAATCTATTGCCGAATTCATAAAGTTTTGTATCGTTGTTTCATGTATTGAATACAATGTTTGCTTGTGAACATCTATTGGATGTATATGAAAGTATTTTGTGTATTAAACGTCAAAAACCAAATTAGAAAAAGAAAAACTGTATTAAAAAGTTAATTTTTACAAGCAAAATACGTTTTTTTCCGTTTTTATATTTATTTATTTTATTTAATTTGCTGCTGACAATAAAAAGAATTTTTTTGTGTATATATTTTTGTCAATATTTTTCATTCACAATAACACAGAAACCAATACAACTTTTTTAAAACATATGAAAAAAAAGTATATGAGTTGTATCAAATGTACAACTATTGTAGTGCCGTACAATCAAACAACGAATACAACGAATACAAGGGTTTTGTAAATTCGGCATATATTCATACATATTTCCAAAAAACATTTTCTCAAGTAGGTGATGCCACTTGATTTGCTTTCTTTAATATTGGCGTTAACTAGGTGTTCGAATTTTCAGTTTGAGTTTTCAATTTTTATAGGAAACAAGTCGTTAAAAGTTAGTAAATTGCACTACAGATTGATTTTAAACATTTTATTTAAATATTCTTCTTTCTCTTGGGTTTACAGTAGCTAAATATGTAAAAGAAAGCAAGTCACAAACTGTTCTAAAAACCCTGTATATTTTTAAACACTCTCATACATCTCTACTTGTGCTTGAATGTAAATATTCATAAAACAGGAAGAACAATAACAACTAGACCAACACAAAACATTTACTCAAGCTTAAATTAAAAAAAAAAAAAAAAAAAAAACGAAAACAAAAACCAAAATTATTTTTGCCGTTACTTTTATTGCCAGAAATAAATGTATGAGTGCCTATGTATGTCATTGAATCCTTAAAATAAAGGAAGAGAGTTCATAAAATTGTTGTGTTGTGTCATAGATCTTTACTCGCAAAAAAAAAAATCCAAAAGTGTGGTGAACCCTCTCCTAGAAAAATATTACCACAAAAATTTATAAGCAGTAGAGTAAATCAAAGAGGTAGGAACGGAGACAAAAGCAAGGGAAGAGAGCACATATTTTTAATATAAAATGTTTTGTCTCATATTAACATGACAGGTGGGTTGAATTTCGAAATTGTTGAAATGAAATGAATCCTTAGGAGTGGTGTGCTGCTCAAGGGACTGCAATTCTTTTAATATTTTCATTTGCCTTAGCAGAGATGTGCCAGAGTTAAAAGTAAAAGCTTCAAAATATTCAGTAAATAAAATATTGTTCGTGTAGTTTTTGTTTTGTCACTTCTTATAAAATTAGCAAGCACATAAATATAGTCCTTCAAAAAAATATCATTTTTATTGAGTACCAAATATCTCTAAGTGTTAAATTAGTATTATTTTTAAAACTTCTCTAACTTAGCAAAAAAAAAAAATACTCTGTAGGTTTTTGAATCAGTTTTGTTCAATGACAACCATATATTCAATTCATTGGAGTTTCACCAAAAACACGACAACTTTATTTTGATTTCATCAGTGATTATTTTTAGTAGTTAAAAATTAAACTAAAGATTTAAAGTTACAAAATTTCCATTATAAACTTTTACAGAAAAAATTAATATTTCTGGATTTTGAGAAACACTATTACGCATTGCTTCAATATTTTCATTTGAACGGCTTATTTTAGAATAGGATTGTTGGGATAATCACCTTCTCGAAGTGTAGAGGCTTACACCGCAAGGACTCAACTGGATAAGGTGGCGGTGAGCAATAGCTCACTGGCAGGGCAGAAAGGCAGTTGAGCACCAGGGGCTGGATTAGGTCGTACAAGAACAAAATCATCTTCAAAATATGATATTTTATTCCTCCCCTAATTTAAACTTTACTGTGCGGGCTTCTTGGGGTTGATTACTGTTGGATTATTCAGTGTTGAAGATATAACGCTGGTCATTGAATAATCAATCAACAACCACCGATTTCGCAGCGCTTCGCGTTTTAAAGTAGGACCTTTATTTTGTTTTCTGACTGATATCAGATATTATGTTAGTAAGTTTAAATCAAAGGTCCATATCCTCTTTCTCCCTTCTCTTCTTATTATCATATACCAACACAATGTACTGTATTAATAAGGGTCATTCCTTGAGTGCTGGCGTCAATAAAAAAAAATAAAAAAACAATGTGTTATCGTACGTGCATATCCATTTTTACTAACTCTAAACTCTAAGCTGTCAAACTGTTTTTTTCCCCGGGGGTACATTATTGGCTTCTGGTGATACGTCACACCAGAGCCCTGTGCTCTCGCAGAATGTGGAGTTCACCTAGCTCTCGGTGGCCTGGCGCTCGATATAGGCAGAGAGTGATTGGTAAATTACTGACGCTTTTAGAGACTGATCAGAGATACCTATCTAATCTGGTATTACGGAGTGAGGTAAATCGGCCTAATGGTTTGAGTGTGACCCTTCGGGGAGTACACGTAGCTGGACAGCCACCTCCTTAACAAAGGCGGTACTACTACCCAGTCAGTGGTGGTGTCAAAATTGCGCTGGTCAGACTCACAGTATCTGACCTCCACCAATACAACTGGATGTCGGGTGGTGTGTCTAGTGTGTTGATACGTCATCAATTACAAATTTAATTAGTATTAGACATATTTTAATTAAGAAATTAATTTTTATTTTCTTCACTATTATTTTATTTCAAACAATTCATATGCATGCTGTAGGGTATTTCAAATTAATTTTTTTTAATTAAATGCATAATATTTGAAATTTTACAAATAAAACAATAAAAACTTAAAAATAAATGTTTTATTTTCCTTAAAACAACAGTATTTTCATTCGGGTTTTTTAGGATATTTCTGTCTTTATCTTATTACTTCAATTATTTATTTATGAACTCACAGTTCCCATGCTAACAATGCATGTGACACTGGACAGAAAATTTTTTGACATTTCAGTTGCTATTATTAAATTAAAAATAAAATAAAGAAAAATTTCAAAGAAAAATCTGACATATACAGAAACCATAGAAATAGTGCACAGTTTGATTTGCAAGAAAAAAAAAAGAATAAATATAATATAAGACACTGAAAGGGACACTATTTTCTAATTATTAAAAATTCCTTTTTATAATTTAATTTAAACACAGAAGAATAATGAAAGTATTTTATATAAACGAGTATTTTTTAGAAGCAGTGAAATAGTATTTTATAAAAGTGTCCCTCATAAAAACTTCACTAACAAAAAAATTATCCTTTATCAGATCAGTTTAATTAGGAAAAAATTGTATAGAACAAATAGCTCACTTAAAAACAATAGAAATAGAGTCGCTGTCACATCTATAGGAAACAAAATAAATTCTCCAGTACACAAAATAAATTATTTGCGTTTTGATTTGTCAGAAACGCTTTAATTAGATTAAAGCCAAATTCCATTAAGAATTTAGCTTGTTTTTTCAATGATTATATACAATTAACATGCCCCTATAGACGTAAATAATACAATATACGATGATATTGACCTTGTAGTACAAATACATAGCATGCAAGACGTCGTTAACAGCGGTTACAATGTACAATGTAAGTTAACTGTTCATCTGTTAAGGTATCAAAAATGCAAGTTACATATTTATAGGTACATATAAGTGCATACATATATAATTTGCCGTTACAACTCTGTTTCAGGGTTTCGGCCTAACTCTCACAGCACACATGTTGTATGTGTCAATTTTTATCTAAGAGTACCGGGGCATACAGTTAAAAGTTTGCTTCGAACGACAAACTTGAGAAGCTTGTTTATGGCAATCAGTTACTCTTACAGCTTTTGCCAGAAAACTGCTAAGACGTAGTCGCCGAAAGAAATATTTTTTTTTCATATTTCTTTTTTTTTAGTTTTCAAAATTTAGTTTTATAAAATTGTATGCGCTCACAATATCGGTACATAACATGAAATTACCCCAAGCTACAATTTAACAGAATGTTTAATATCTTTATAAGAGATTCTACGATAATCTTATTACAGTTTGTACCTCAACTTTGTGTAGATATGGCATTTCGTGTCTTGTAGGAATTAAAAATTTTTCAAATTGCTTGATGATATCGAGGACAGAGATCACGTGGTTTAACGCTTACCTTTAATAGTACACAAAAAGGACAGCACATATGCACATCTTTGAACGTTTCTGTAAACTTACTTTTGCAAATTAGAATTTTCTCTCTTTTGGTATTGTTCTCCGGCTTCTTGTTAAAAATTTAAGTCGTATTAGCTATTAATAAATCGTTTTCTGTGATTAACATGGCACTGAATCATCGCACCGAATTATTAATACTCTACAAGAGTTCCAGTACTAGTGGTAAAAAAGTGACAACCTAAATCAGACTCTAAGGCTCATTCGTTATTTATAAGATGTCGTAACTTAAGCTCAAATGGCCTTAAACTGTTTATAGTTGTGAATTTACTAAAAGTATAAATGAAGAAGGTTCTTGCAGACCAGTGGCATACTGGTAGAGCGCTTGCACAGAAACTCACACGACCTAGGTTCAATCCCAGCGAAGGACAAAATTATAAAATAAATATTTGCGGTTTTCTAAAATTACAATTTAAATTAAAAATTAAATTTAAATAAAATAAGAGGTTCCCCCCCCCCCCCCCTCCAGCAAGACCATCTGCAAGAAACCGCCCCTGACATTTCTAATCTATTCCACCAGAAAACAATGATCAGGAGTACAGCGCCACCTTCTGGGAAGATAACAGCTAATCTACTGAAGACGCTCACCATTCACATTAAACATCCACCGACAGACCAACTTGTTTCCTCAACAATAAAAGAAGGCGCAAAAATATATAAACATCTATGAAAAAAAAAAAAAAAAAAAAAAAAAAAAAAACCTATCAACCATCTTCACATTCCAATACAATGCACACTGCATGAGTAGGGGTTTACCCCTGAGTATTGGTCTTAAAAAAAAAAAAAAAAAGTTTTGCAAACCGCTGACTTAAACCAACTCTTTTTTTCTTTTTTCTTGAGACCAATACTCAGCCTCTACTAAATGCTGTGCGTTGTATTGGAATTTTTGTGGAAAGGACAGTACATTATAACAACAGAACATATATTTTGTTTTCTTATATATTTAAACGCCTTCGGAATGAGACAAATTGCTGTGAATTGATCATTCAGGCAAGTGTTATACATTTACCCTTGAATGATCAACAGCAATTGCCCCATCGTTACATGTTGATTGCGGTGAGTGCCTTCGCTAAGTAGGTATTTAGCTGTTATCTGCTATTTCCTTACTCTTTTGTTTTTGTCGAAAAGGTATAGGAAAAATTATACCACAAAACTGATAATAACTTTATTTTTTTTTTTTTTTTTGGGTAACGTTTTTTGAAATTAAAATAAAAAAAATATCATTTAGATAACAAACAATTTTCGTTTTTTCGTTTAATTAAAAATCAAAATGCTCTCGTTTTCTTCCTCTCTTTCCATCTCTATCTTTCTCACTCTACCTTTATAGACAAAAATATAAAAAACAATACATCTTAACATTATAGGTTAAAAATTCGTCATAATTTATGACTGAAAATAAACATATTACTTACATTATGAAAGGGAAGTTTTATTTTATAAAAAAGGGAGAAGAGAAGAAATAAAGTTAAAACATGCAACTTACGAGCATGTCATAATTGCAATATTAAAACAAACATTGTCAGTAACATCAGTTGTTTGTTGTTGTTTAAATAACTGTGTGTGTGTGTGTGTGTGTGTGCCTATAACCAGTTCAACATATTTTGACAACAAGTCCCAAAATTATTGTAGAATAGTTTTTAACCAACTCTTTGCTACATACTCGTATCAGATCTGTTAATTTTTTTCAAACAATTTTCTTTTTTGCCAAAAATGTCTAAATGAAGTTTTTCAGAAATTGAAAATTTGGCCAATTGATAGACAGACACGCATATACATAATTTTAGATATACATGGATGTAGATATACATATAGTTGGTATACATAGACAAATGCACATACAAACAAACAAACAAACAAACAATAGCAAGACAAACGAATAGAAAGAACGATATCCAGCCATAGTAATACAATATGATTGTAAAAGTTAAAGTTAGACATTCAAATTGTTTATTTTTTGATTGAAAAAAAAAAAAACAGTCTGAGAGGGAAAGGGAACATGGATTTAGGATAAACTAGACAGGATTTTTTGAAAGCAATTATAAACGTACACATACATACATACATACATAAACAGATACAGATACACACTAAAATAAACAGCCTTAGAAAAAACCTTTATATTAAACCAAAAGTAAACATATCTACTTCCTTCCGACTGTCTCTTTGAATGTGTGTGTTTGTATGTGTATGTTTATATGCATTTGTATGTTTAATATTACATTTGTGTGTTTTAGTTTTTTTTTTTTGTTTTTTTTTTTTGGTTTTGCTAAGCCTAGCAAAAAATGACATTAACATGAAATAGGCAGTCATACTATATTTTTTCATTTCTTAAATAAATTTTTTTTTTCTAACAATTATACAAAATTTCATCTGTGCCATTGAAGTTAATATGTACGTATCGGTCTATTATTTCTATTTCTGACTTTAGACATTCTTCTCTTGTGCCCCCTTAAAGTATAGTTATTGATATTTGGATATGGTATTAAATAATAATATTGGGTGTACAAAACAATTTTTGGCACGGCATACAAGTACAGTAAAAAATTTATGCTTCTCTTGTAGATTGTGCAGACACTTGTTGTAGTTCTTGAAAGATCAACGAAATATAGAAAAGCAAGTAAGTATCTGGCACTATCAGTATGCGATCGGCCAACATCTTATGCCTTTCAAATCTAAACTAAAACCTGAATTCAATATCTAAAGAGAGCATATACTTAGTTTTAGATTATCAAAGAAAATCAAGTGCATTATTAATAAAACTTGCCAATATAAATATAAATTAACAAATATATCCAAAGCAAAAATTAGTACCCAAGTATCTCTCTCAAAATAATCAAATATTACAATTGTTGCAAATGTCAACTTATCAAATAATACAAAAAAAAAAATAAAAATATCCTGCAAAATTAAAAGAAAGAAAACTAAAATAAAAACAGAAATTTGTAATTTTAATTAAATTTTATACAATTTTACAAACATTTGCATACTCGTAAGACACAATTTGAGATAATGTATGAATAATAGCTTTAATAATTCACAAATTGCATGCATTTGGTAGTTTTTATTTCTCAATCTTTCACCAAAGGACTTCCTTCTTTGTTGTTATTAAATTTAAACGAAGGACTGGCAAACTGAAAATTTAAATTCACTGAATGCGCGCTTGAGTTCAACGCCATTTGTCATTTTAGCAGACTTAATTTCTCTTTCGCTTGGCAGCCCCAATGACAGTCGCAGACATAATGTTTCATTTTACTTGGCTTTATTGTTGCTTCGTTATATTTTTAATAATTTTATTTCCTTTTTTTTATTTTATTTTATTTTATTTTTTTTCGGAATTTATTTTGTTAAAATTAATGTCTGTTAGCCTGTGTATGTGCGAAAGCGCAAAAAATTGTCAACTTTATTATAATCGCAGTAATAATTTCTATAGAAAATGGTTGGTTGTACTTATGGGCCAGTTATGTACGAGTATATGCTGAAAGAATGTGTGCAGACATTTTGCCACTTGTGCAGCTGTTCTGTGTGTAACTTGCAACGTGGTTTATAGATAATTGCATTAAACAGATACTACTTGGCAGTAGGCAGTGAAAAATATGGTGCATGCAACAATAGCCAAATTGCTTCATATATAGTAAAACGAAAAATAACAATGTTTTATAAAAAAAAATAATAAAATATAAAACAATGCAAATTATTTCTACTACATTATTAAAGAGGTCTCAATCTTCTATTAACACTGCTATTCATTTGATTAGAACCACATAAAATTTATTTTTTTTTTTTTTTTGTATAAGTTTTTGTAGAACAAAAGTGTGATAATCAACGGACAGCGTATTTTGTTAACTTGTGATTTTGGCATAACTGCTAATTAGACCTTGGCGATAACAATACTTGTTACTTACTTTTCCATAAAACAAGAATCACTAAATTTTGAATTGTAATTGTAATTGTAATTGTAATTGTAATTGTAATTGTAATTGTAATTGTAATTGTAATTGTAATTGTAATTGTAATTGTAATTGTAATTGTAATTGTAATTGTAATTGTAATTGTAATTGTAATTGTAATTGTAATTGTAATTGTAATTGTAATTGTAATTGTAATTGTAATTGTAATTGTAATTGTAATTGTAATTGTAATTGTAATTGTAATTGTAATTGTAATTGTAATTGTAATTGTAATTGTAATTGTAATTGTAATTGTAATTGTAATTGTAATTGTAATTGTAATTGTAATTGTAATTGTAATATATATATGCGTGTTTGGACACAAGTTTGTAAATCGTGGAAGAAACATTCAAAATCCAAAAGTTTTCACTGTCTGGTGCCACGCCTTTAAATATTTATTTTTCTATATTTTTTTAAAATTTAACGACTAACAGTATAAGCTCATAAATTTGTTCCAAATAACTTTACAAATTTTGAATGCAAATTCTATTTCAGAAAGTGGAGAAATTTTATAAAAGGACGTGTACTTACTAAGAATAGCAGGTACAGGTCCGGTTTATTATTTGAGTAAAGATTTCCTTACAAGAATAGTGCATAGTTTTGGAAGCTTAAAGAAACTAAACTACTCATGTATTGACTTACTATTAAAACTTAACGAGGTACAACAATGTGGTGATTTATCGTGCTCACCGTCCGTAGACATATCACACGCCACCCGTTGCCGCAGCGGTAGTCAGAATATAAGCGTCCAACCAGCGCCACTCAAAGCCGGTACCCTCCAATTTCGGATATTACCAAGTAACACCGCTAAGAGGACGCCAGAAAATGCCAGCCACGCATACTTACAGAGACAAGGCCAACACCAACGGGAACAAACTGTTGTCCCCCGTACAACAGCTCCCTGGACTGATGCCAGCCGAGTCTCCGATAGCACACGCGGCGCCTTGCTTCACCAACCATACTCTACCTATAGCAAGCGCCAGGCCACTTAGAGCTAGGTTGAACTCCATATTACCCGGAGAATACAGGTCACTGTTGGAGACAATCACCAGCAACCTTTTTATGTATCCCCGGGGGGAACTTAATGAGGTACAAGAAAAAATTACTTATTATACCACTAAAATGATTTTTCAATCTTTGCAAGTGAAATAAAACTAAGAAGTGCATCTTCAAGAAACCGATCCCTGATATTTCCATTCTATGTATGTATGCGCGAGGCATTTCCACCAGAACCGAATAATCAGAAGTACAGAGCCACCTTCTGGGAAGATAACAGCTAAACTACTGAAGACGCTCACAACTCACATTCAACATCCATCGACAGTTGAGTCAATTGCTGTTGATCATTCGAGGGTGAAGGTATAACACTGGCCCTTGACTAGTGTTCTAATTGACAGTAACTTGTCCCATCACCAAAAAAGAGACGCCATGAGTTCCAGCTTTTGCCGCGTTATGTGCTAGAGCTTTAACGTTTGGCTGATACTAATTCAGAAACAATTTATACAACTCAGGTCAAACCGAGCGATATTGGGTTGGAGAAAGAGACACTTTCATATTGAAGACCTTTTAGAATGTTTCTTTAGTTTTACTTACAACCGTGCGGGATATGTTACAGAAAATATATATCCTTGTTTAAAAAATCTTACCGCTGTATTGTATAAGTAAAATAAGAATTCTGTTATATATAGTGTATAAGTATGATTTTCAGTTTCATTGTCATATATCGTCGTCCCGAAGTTATCTGGACGTATATCACAAAATCAAAAAAAATGAGTTACGACCATTTTTGAGGCTTAAATTATTAGATCTTTCGATGTGTTCAATCACCAGGACTTTATGTCTTAAATTTTCTGAGATATTTAAGAGCCATTTTGCCGTATATCCACGTTTGGTAAAAAAATTTTATGTTATAATGACGTACGCGCCACTTTCGTGGATGTACGGCAAAAAATGTATGGCATTTTTCAAATAAAAAAATGTTGCGTTATTTTGACGTACGTACATAAATGAATATATTTAAAAGATTTTTCATAAGAAAAAAAGATAAAACGTAATAAGAAGTCATAAAGAATATATTTCATTAACTTCGCTTTATTGCTGTTACATTAAAATTAAAGGAATAAATTAATAAAAAACTAATTTTCATTTTTTAAAGGTACATATGTATATAAAATTAATTTTAATTCAAAATTTATTTCATAAATTCTAGGTAATTCTAGAATCAGTATCTTAAGATATGTTATAACATATGTAAATAGTTTTGAATAAAATTTAACATCATTATGTGGA
Source organism: Metopia argyrocephala (assembly GCA_963576795.1). NCBI lineage: Eukaryota > Metazoa > Arthropoda > Insecta > Diptera > Sarcophagidae > Metopia > Metopia argyrocephala. The sequence goes on along the minus strand of OY756208.1, from coordinate 201,458,809 downwards.
AGATATGGTAAAAGGCTTTTAATATAATTTTTTTTATATTCAGAAATATTTATTTTTGGACATGTACTGAGTTCCTTTTCAAACATTTCTTCTGATTTTGAAAAAACTCCTTTTCTCGCTTGTTTTTTTAAATTTGATAACTAAAATTCATCTTCACTTACAGATGCTTTATAGGATAAAGAAAATAAATTAAATTTATTATACTTAATTGCTTTAATTTTAGTAAATGGAACGTTCTGAAAATTTAGTTAATGCGCAATAAATAATATTTCAATAATATTCAATTTAAACTTTTTGGAGTGGTAATTTTTGAATTTTATTATTAAATCTAAAGGACTGTGAATTTCTTTTAATTTTAGAAATCGATCTATTGCACTGTGGACAGAGTCAATTTCTTGAATTTGGGAATGTCCCGTCTGAAAATTTTTGAGTAATTGTTTTTAGATTATTATTTTTATATAAAATGCCAAACTAGAGTCGCTCCAAAGAATGATATTCTTAATATGATTAAAATCCTTCAATATATTTTCCAAAATTTTTATTATAGAACTATCGATATCATTACCAGAGCGACCATTCCACTAAGGGTAAAATGTTGCTATTTTTGGCATAAATTCAATTTTTTTTTTGTTTAAAATTTAAAATCTGCTTTCGTTTTTTGAATTCGTATACTCTGACGGTTATATAAACGTTTTTTTATAATTTTTATGTTGCACGCTGTTATTTTATGAAAGAAAAAAGTCAGATGTTTTATGGTCGCATTATGAACAGAAAATGCGCGCGAAATTTTTACAAACTTTGATCGTGAGTAAAACATTAATTTTAAAGACTGTGAAAAAGTTTAAATATGGAAGAAGTTAGACAAGGTATGTAAAACAATTTTTGATATAGTTTAAAAAATAGTTATGTGTTATTGTCTAGTAACTCAGTGTGTTCTTAGTGTGTTATTATAGGTCATAACTAACAAATATTCGTGTATTGTGTGGAATATAACTTCTGTGTATAGAAAGGTATTTGCAATGTTTCTGAAAAAAGTTATTAATAAAACTGTTTATTATCAAACACCATTACTACTTTTTGCTCCTTTTTGTTCCTTTTGGGAAAAAACTTAATTTTGTAGTTTCATACGAGTTTTACCATTCAACACTGCTTGAAGTTTGGAGCAGCTAAAATCGAAAAAAGATAGTGTAAAAGAATTTATTTTGGAGAATATTACACAACAAAACTTATCAGATGAGCAACATCAGTTAATTACCCAAGTATTGTTTTCATAAATTTAAATTTGCCAAAATGCAATCGAATACTTGAACTATTTAAAAAAAAAAAAAACAATCGCGTTTGCTTGCATTCAATTATTGAAATAAGTGATTGCGGCTTGCCCGGCAATAAACGAGGTCGGAGGCATATAGACTATACTGATGCAGGGCCTCGTTTGAAGAGAAAGTTAGCATCTGAGCTTGCCGTAGAACCAAAAAAAAAATCAAACGAAAAACAAACAGCATTTCTGTTGAAAAAAGGTGTTAGTAACGAGAGTATAACAGGAATTGAAAATGGCTTTAGAAAGCAGAAATACATTAACATCAAAGCATTAAGTAAGCAGCATGGATCCCGTTTAAGCCAACCTTAATTTTATTCAACTAACCATTATTCAAGTTATCTTATTCAATAACTTAAGCTTTAAAAAAGTTTCTTGAAAATAAAACGTAAGCATAATTTAAATATCTCTGGTCTTTGAAGGGTTAATGAGCATTTTATACCTTAACAAAAAGTCTGAAGCCTTGTCTATTATCTGAGTCTACCAAAAAAATATAAACACTTAAGTGGTTTTTTATAAAAAGTGAGATTAAGAAATAGTTTTTTAGTACTGGCCCCTAATGGGTTAATAAAATAAAATAGTTTTAGATGCAAACTTACAGATTCTTGAAACAGCTTTCTAATCACATATATTTCAAATAACGAAAATAAAAAATGCCGAGGTGCACCTAAGCCGAATTTATGCCAAAACCTGACCTAATGTTTTAATGGGGAGGCGGAAGAAGGCGTGGTCCAAATAAAAAAAAACAAAAAACCAAAATTCCATTTTGGTGTTAGTTAAATTCGTGCAAAATTTTATTTTTTTTTCTCTAGCTTTAAAGCTGCAATTAATGCCAAAAATATCGTTTTTTTGCCCATAGTGCATTCTGTGCTTCGTTCCAAATGGCGCAGTAAGTAACATTTTTTTCGTTTGGATTCTGAGTACATACTCGTACTGTTGCTGTTATATTAAACTCTGAAAGCTTTCTTTCATAATAAAAGATGGATGAAATTCCTTTAGGCAGATTAAAAGTGCTTTGTTAATCGTAATTTATTTATTTAGTACTGTAGTAATAAATACTAAATGTAAAAATTTTGCTTACTTAAGTATGTCTCATATACGTCAAGATAATATCCGACAAAAAACAATCCAAAATTTCTATCGGTGTTATTTTGACGTATGTGCCAAAAATAAAGAAAATGTTCCCAAAAAGTGGCTTATACGGCAAAATGTTATTCTTTGTTTGGAGTTAAAAATGTTTGAAACTTAAAAAATTTTCTCCATGAGTTAAGAATTTTTTGTACTATTCGATAAAGAATTATTAGCACTACATCTGATAAAAATTTTGAGTCACCTTTTTCGACTAAATTTTTTTCTATAAACTGATAAAACTTTAAATTCAATTTCCCAAAAAAATATTTTTTGGAGTTACGTCAAGATAACTTCGGGACGACGATATGTACATTAATGCATAATTTTACTACTTCATATATTTCAACCGAATACCATATGTTCTATTAACGGTAATGGTTTTATTAACTTTAATGAAAAGCACATTCAAAGTAGCATCTCTTCAATCTCGCCACCTTATTTTTCTTTGCCCCTATGCGGCTTTTCTTCACCTTACAGCCTTATTTAAATTTATTTTTATTTAAACAATAATTTTTCTTTTAATTTTTTTTATTATACGCTCTCTCTGTCATTGTTAAAAGATGAAACGAAAAATTTTCACAAGAAAATTTCATTTCATTTTGCCATTTAAAAAGCATTAAATAAACGGAAACAGGAAAATTAAGCCATGATTTATAATTCGTATTCATATTCATATAAAAAGCCATGATTTTTAATGTCGCATTGCGCGAGAAAGAAAATTAAACTTAATGAGAGTGGTAGTAGTCACAGAGCGAGAAAGAGTGGTATGAAACTAAAATACTAAATGCCTGTTATTTCAATACTTTTTAAATGCAATTTTCTTTTATGAAATTTTCTGTTTTTTTCTGTTTTTCTCTGTTAAAAATATTCTTTTAACAGCAAAACCGAGTGGCTGGTTGGCTGTTTATTTCAAAAAGCGTATAGATAGATAAACTGACAGACATATTTTGCCATTCATTGCTGCTTTAAAATAGTCCATAATTTAAGTAACGAAATGAAATAATCATCGTTTGTGTACATATTAATTTTAAATACATTCATACATTTATTCATTTATTTAATGGGAGATTCAGGCTTGTTTGCAAAAGTATTTTTTTTCCATTTGTGGGTTTATGCCCGCTCATTGAACAGTGATGGATATAAAGTTGGCACACTTTGTAAATACATACTACATTTAGGAGTCTATAGTTGTTTGTTTGTACAAAACTAACTGGTGACTGCAGTAGTTTAAAAAATAAATTATTTCATACGATAGTGAAAACCTTATAAAACACATATTAGTATGTATTGGAAATTCAAAGGCGGCCACGTTTAGTATATTTCTAAAGGCTTCAGAAATGAACGATAGCTGTGTAATACAATACTTTCATATAAATCGCATAATGCATTATAGATAGAATTCGTTCTTTGGCCGCACCGTTCGTTGTGGAACAATCTTCCCGTAAGCTTTTTTCCTGTCTTTCCTCCCTCCCATACCATATTTTCCTAGACCAGCACAATGTACCGCATAAGTAAGGGTCATCCCATGAGTGCTGGCCTCAATGCAAAAGAAAAAAGAAAATGAATGGTCTCAATTTACAGTAATAAAAACAAGCTAGATTATAACCCAAAAATGATTTCTAATTCATTTACGACTATGGATTATTGGGAAAATATTCCATTCCATATAATATAAATAAAAGGAAGCCATACAAACCGCCAACACAAACATCGTAGTGGTCGACCAATTGAGATATCTATGACAGAAATGCTGAAGAAAACGCAACATATAATTTTAGATGATAATCGGCTAAAGGTGTACGGCTTTTCAAAAAGTGCTGTACATCGCATGTTGACAGAAAACTTGTTAATGAGAAAACCTTTTCCATAATGTCTTGTAAAGACAATACAGTGTTTTATGTCTGTGTGTGTTTAAGTGGAGAGGAATCAGAGAATTGTGTTTAAAGTTTCATCTCCAGACATGGCCTAAAATATGCAATTATTTTTTATACAATTTTGATTATTTTAATTTGATTATCTTTGAACAAAAAACGGAGTTCTATTCAGGTGGGGTTCCTATATTCTCAATTACACAAGACGGAACATGAAATTTCTGATGAATTTTCTTATGATGTTCGTAGACTATTCCTGCGGGCATCAGACACAATGAAACACATGTTACGCGAATTTGGCCGATTTATATAGATGCCTTTAGGGACATACATATGTTGTCTCGTTGAGAGACAAATTTAACACTAAAGTTTATAACGTGCTCGCGTTAATTCGCAGAAGGAATGGCACAACAGGCCTTATAGGTCGCAATTTCTTTCAATTGTTAACCACAAAGCACTCAATTAATCATGCCATTTTTAATTGCCATGAACAAGCTTCTCAAGTCTGTCGTTCGGAGTCGACATTAAACTGTAGGTCCCGGTACTCATGGATAAAAATTGACACATAAAATATGAGTGCTGCGAGAAGCTAGGCCGTAATCCTGACACAGGGTTGTAAGGGCCAGTTATGTATGTATGTATGTATGTATGTATGTATGTATGTATGTATGTATGTATGTATCTTTATGTCCATACAGTAGTCCTAAGAAAGAAAGCTTCAAGTGCCTAAACTTCACAACTAAGCTAATGGTAGATTCAGAAACGTGAATGAGTTCCTGACGTTTGATATTTCTTTAAGACCCATTTTCAATGGTAAGTGACTGAAAAACGTTAAGCAAAATGATGAAATCTACCACAAATTAAAAGGTGCTACATACATACATACATAATTGGCCATTACAACCCTGTGTCAGGGTTACGGCCTAGGTTCTCGCAGCACTCATGTTGTGTCTGTTAATTTGTATACATGAGTACCTGGACCTACAGTTTAAAGTCTACTCAGAACGTCAAATTTGAGAAGCTTTTTCATGGCAATCTATTACTCGTAGAGATTTTGCCAAAAATCTGCTGAGAGGCAGTCGCCGTAAGAAATAATTTTTTCATATTTCTTTATGTCTAAACGTCACAGCTGAGTTTTTAACCCAGCGCTATAATCTTAGCGCTAACCACTAACTACTAGACCACGGCGACTGTATTTAAAAGGGTCTAAGTATCTCAAAACTACTATGTTGATGTGGTATTCTTCAATATAGAGAACATGAGTATATGCGACACTTATGTACACCACTGTTTATTTAAAAAATATAGACACATTTTCCTGAATTTCTTTTTTTTTAACATGAAATACTTAGAGTTACCATTGTTATTAAACAAATTTATTCCACTAAAATGAAGTCTGTTAAAGAGTCACAAAGTGTGTTTCTAATGTGATTTTTGCAAAAAAAAACCATTAAAAGTTAACAAAGTTTTTTATAAGACACTTTTTTTTATTGCACATTTTTCGTTGTTTACCAAATTTCATTATTTTATTATTTTTCATATAATAAAACCGTGTAATCTTTGTACAAATGTTTATACACTTTAAAAAAATTTCAAAATTTTTATCAAATTTCTTATAGGTTTGCTGAACAAATAAGAATATTTTGGTTTTCGTTATTATTTCTTGAAAACTCCTTTCCAATGCTCACTCTGTTATCCTTAAAATTTTCCATTTTTTTATGTAAAACTCCTGGCAACCCTGGGAATATTTTTATGATAAACACAGGTGTCTTTTTTGAAGCATTAAAAAGATCTGCTCAGTTTTAAATGGTTTTTGTTTATCTATTGCTGCTGCAATATTAGATTTTTTTCAAATGTTTTTTTTATTTCTTTATGTTATAAATGTTGTTTTTATTCCAACAGACCTTTTCATTCAATTCATTCATTCATTTGCATGTTTATTTACGTTTGTTCGTATATTTTGTTTCGTTTGTTTGCATTTTTAACGCTTCTTACAAATGGCTGTTTGCGATTTTATTTAAAAATGCTCTAAAAAAAGACAAAATACAGAGACTTTAAATAATTATTTCTATAAGAGCTAAAATTTATGCATAAAATTTGTAAATGAAAATATTTATTAACCTAGAGTTTAACGATATATTCCAAGTTTTTCACTAACACAAACACAATATTTTAACAGTCCGCGCTACAATCTTTCTACTTTTGAACTCAGTACATGTAGACAGAGATTTTACATATTGAGACAGTAATTTAAAACGTGTGCCTTCAGAATATGTGAAAGAAACCAATTAAAACAGAAAGAATTCTAAATTCGGTCATTTTTAAACAAATTTTTTTATTTTTAAATCAAAAATTAAAGTAAAAACAAAATACGATGATGTGGATAATTTTTATTTAAAAATTTTTGTTTCTCCATTTAAAAAAAAAATTCTTATTGCTACAAAATATATTCCAACTTCACTCTTCTACAGTTTTTTTGGCAGAAATGCCAACACAGTATGATCTCCGGTGTCAAATCACAGTAATCGTTAACGATAATGTTCATGCAGCTAAACTAATGACTCGTTATCTTGCTGAACTTTCTTTTATGTAAAGTTGGGCATTTGCATAGCAGATAAATAGACAACAAATTTTATGACGTACAATATTATTTAATTTTTTTTTTTTAATATTTTAAAGAATTAATCATTTTAAATAACTGCATCATAGCAAGCCATTGAAATCTACGGCATGTGTTTTGAATTTTGAATTAAATGCCATGTTGTAGCTGCATGCCCCACACAAAGCTGACAGCAATTAATGCTGCTGCTGTTGTTAGAGATCCTGCCGCAGACCGAGCTTCTATAACAGTAGCCACCATATCAGCCATTCAGCCACCTTGAATTGCAATGCAATTAAAATTGCTCGCTTTTATGAGCTTACAACAGCAAAACTTCTCATCACATTCATGTTTTCTTATAATTTTTTTAACGCTTTAACTTTATTTCTCACTTTTTTACAGAAAATAAATGAAAATTGCAAAAAACAAAAAAAAAATGAGGAAAAGAAAAAAATTAAAAGAAATCAAATTGGTTTCCTTGTAAAGGCATCCTCTTTTGCATTTTTTTTTTTTCATTATATTCCTTTCATAAGGATAAGTAACAAAGAATGAGTTTTCTGGGATGTACAAAAGAAAATCTGGAGAGAAAAAAATTACGTTTTCTTTTCTCTGTTTAATTAAAACAAAAGAATATTATTGCTGTTGTTCTTTTTCATATTCCATATTCCCTTTAAAGGAATTAAAGGGAAAATATAATTTTCACACAGAAAGTATTTTTTGTTTCTTTTTTGTATTTTAATTTAATGAAAATAAATATGGAAAAGAAAAGGCAACATAAAAATTTATACACTTTCTTGCACTTGATGTGTACATATCTTACAGAAAAAAAAAACAATTGCAAAAAAATTAATTCTTTGTTTCAAAAGTTGTATAAAATTCTGAGATTAAAGCAAACTTCTGTTATTTTTTTTCGGTTAAAGTACTTCTAAATATGACTTAAGAGGGTGGTTCCAAACCTACCTAATCTACAGTATAGATGGCGGGAGTAGTTTGAAAACAATTACTTTGTTGAGTAATGGCAATCTCATAAAATATATGTTTTTAGTTTTAAGGCACCTCATTGTTGAGTATTTTTTTTAACCAAAACGCATTCATTGCTATAAAAGTTTTGAAAAATTTCAGTCCAACTAATATTAAAACAGAACTGGATTCTACTGTGGAGAACACTGCTTCATTGTTTACAAGTGTAAAATATTGATTAACAGAATTTCCAAGACCAGAAACGGTGGAGAAAATTAACAGAACGGTTCAAAGGTCTATATATCGCATATTGACGGAAAATTTTATGCTAAAAATGATGGCCGAAAGAAATAAGCCGAGTTTTTCACAGTTCTACGATTAAGATTTAAAAAACACTCGATTTACAGAACATACCCCTATATACATACATAACTAGCCTTTACAACCCTGTGTCAGGATTACGGCCTAGCTTCTCGCAGCACTCATGTTGTGTGTGTCAATTTTTATCCATGAGTACCGGGACCTACATTTTAAAGTCGACTCCGAACGACAGATTTGAGAAGCTCTTTCATGGCAATCAATTCCTCTCAGTCGCCGAAAGAAATATATTTTTTTTAATATTTCTTTGTTTCAAGATGTCAGAGCCGGTGCTTGAATCTGAGCTCTCGTCTTAGTAAGCCAATAAACTAACTACTAGACCACGGTGACTACAACCTCTATATACTCGTACGCTGGAGTTTATAAACATTTTTAAGTTTTGTATAATATTTAAAGTTTTGTTATGATTTAAAATCCATATATTAGTCTTTGAAAAGAAAATTAATTTTCTATTATGAAAACCAACCAAAAATTGTTATTCAAAAATATTTACACATTGATGAACAGGCCATTAGAAAAATTAAAATATGTACCTACTATACAGTCATATATGTATGTATATACATATACACGCAGAGACATGTATAGACAAACTTTAACCTTTTAGAGCACATATTAAAAGTCCATTTAAGCCTTTAAGTTGTAAATTTGAATATTCCATCGATTATTGCATACACATCACAGAAGAAATCGTTAAGAGTGGTTGAGCGCTCGCACATAAACTCATACGAACGAGTTTCAATCCCAGCAATTTTCTAAAATTATAATTAAAAAAAATATATAAGAGGTTCCCCACCTCCAAGAAGTCCATCTTCAAGAAACCTCTCACTGACATTTCCAGTCTATTCCACCAGAAACCAATGATCACAATGATGAGTACAGCGCAACCTTCTGGGAAGATAACAGCTAATCTACTGAAGACGCGCTCACCATTCACATTCAACCTCCACCGACAGATGAGGCAATTGCTGTTTGATCAATCAAGGGTGAATGTATAACACTGGCCCTTGAGTGGTTAAATTGACAGCAACTTGTCTCATCAACAAAAAGGCGCATAATAAACTATCACCCACCTTCACATTCCAATACAATGCACTGCATGAAAAGAGAGAACTTGGCGGTTTTCAGAGCCATACAGGAAAACCTTTGCTGATAAAACAGGGTTTTGAGGGGTTTCTTTCCTTACGGGGTATACTTAAGTAGTGTAGGATTAATTAAAGTGGCCGCACTAGCAATTGTGTAGAAATAATCATATGGTGGTCGCTCTCAAACTACCGATCTGACGTCCAGTAAAAAAGAAATATGAAAAAAGATTTCTTTCGGTAGCCAACTCTTAGCAGTCTTCTAGTAAAAGATCTGAGAGTAATTGATTTCCATGAAAAAAATTCTCAAGTCCGTCGTTCGGATGCGACATTAAACCAAAATATCGCTTAATAATGCTGCTGTTTGTATAAAAATTGGACTATTACAAATACAAGTAATACATCATGCGTTTTAGGGTTAAAAAATCCTGTTTTTTTTATTGACTTTTCACTAAATTGTAAGCACATTCAAATAATAAATTTGTATCAGAGTTGTGCGTAATCAATTATTTTGTATAATTAATTACATGTAAATTACACAATTACATGTAATTGTAATTCTTTTTTTTTCAATTACAATTACTTTTCAAGTAATTGTAATTGTAATTACGCAAGTCAATTACATTTGTAAGTAATTGTAACTCAAAAAACTCAATTACAAATTACAAGTAATGGTAATTGAAAAAACTCAATTAACAATTACATGTAATTGTAATTGGAAAAATTCCAATTATAATTACAAGTAATTGAAAAAATTTAATTGGCTTCATGAAGTAATGGTGGAAAATAAAGTAATCATTAGATTTTGAAGTAATCATTAAAAAAATTTATTTAATTATATTTACATTTTTATAACAATAAGTCAATATACATTTTAGGCATATTTGAGCCTTTACGATTTTCCAGGTTGAAAAATTTCATTAAAAAAATAATATTTATAAAAAGAATCACAAACATTTACATTATTCATTCAGTATTTTTATCAAAAAAAATATTTTTTTTCCCATTACAAGTAATTATTTTGTGTAAATTACAATTATAATTACTTAGTAATGGTAATTGAATTTTTTCAATTACAATTACTTGTAATTTGTAATTGAAAATTTTCAATTATAATTACATGTAATTGTAATTCAAAAAATGTAATTGCATCAATTACAATCAAATGTAATTGTAATTGAAAATTTTTCAATTACAATTACTCGTAATTGTAATTGAACAAATCTCAATTACAAATTACATGTAATTGTAATTGTAATTGTAATTGTAATTTAATTGGCCGGAACAACTCTGATTTGTATAACCCAACAAGTATTGCATGTGTTTTCAAGGCCAAAATAACCAAATAAAAAGAGGTTTTTATTTAAAATTTTAATATATTTTAATGCTAATTTTTTCACATTTTTTCCCTATTTAAAAAGATTTGTAAATATTTAGTAAATCCAACTTGATTTGCTTCGCTAAAAGTGTATGTCTTTTTGTTTTTGTTTTTTTTTTTATTTTTTTTTTAATCTCAATGGTCATATAATAAGATGATGAAACATTGCAAAAACTACAATTTTTACAAGTACATCTGTTTTGTGAGCTACACTTCCGCAGCATTTATGCAACTTTAGACTTTTTTTTTTTGTAATGGAGAAGACTATAAAAAAGTTTTTCACTATAGAAAACTACACCACACTATGACTCTCTATGGCGTACTTATAAGAAAAAGTTATCAGACTTAAAAAAAGAGCAACAAATAACGAAACAAAAAAACATCAAAAGTTTTTATTCCGAAAAATACTGACAAAAAACGAAAAAATAAAACAAATATGCAATGCAAAAATATTTTGGGAAAATATGAGTTTTAGCCTTCCTCATATACAGAGAAATGAGAAAAAATAGGAGTCTACAAATGAATTTCATGTTTATGTTGTTGGCTTCGTTATTTTGTTATTAAATAAAAAAGAAAAAAACTAGACTCATAGAATAACAACATTTTAAAGTTGTTACAAAAACATAAATTTGGTAAGTGACTCCCGCCAGAAGAATCAGCAATAAAACTTTATTATGAGTTTTTCTTTAATGGAAAAACAATTTTTTAGAGGTTTCCAATTCAAAGATTTGTAAAGAAACTGGAAAAAGAATACGATGAAGAACAGTCTTGTGTTACCACGATATTGAATAAATATTTTATAAAAGATTTGTAAAAGATGAAAAATTAAATTAAAAAAAGAACAAAAGAAAAAAATATATAAACTTATCTTTCCGGAAGAATATTTTTGGAACTAAAGCTTGACTATTAATTGCGATTAACGCTAAGACCGCTTACGCAAAAGAATTGAAATAGTTCTGAAACAAAAACAAAATCCTTTTTCGGAGATGAAACAAATACGAGCATTTACAAAAAATTATAATAATAAACAGGAAAAATAGAATTTGAATTTTTTAAAAACAGAAAAACAGTTTATTGCTTTGTAAACACTGTTGTTTGGTTTTATATACTAAATGAGATATGATTCGCATTTAGTTTTTAACTATTTGAATAGAAGTATTTGTATTTTTGATTAACACCTTTGGGAAAAAGTCTCCTGACGAGTCTCTTAAGCAGAGGCGAAATGGCCATAGAGACATGTTTATCACTAAAGCAATACATTTCATATATTATATTAAAAATAATAATAAATAAATAAATAAATTAGGCAGGCTAATTTAACCGCATAACTTATAAAACATTCATCCATATACATACAAATTTTCATTGAGTCAATTTAGCTTTTAATTGAATTATCAAATTTATTCAATTAGCTATTGCCAACTAATAATATATACATATTTTAATTATAAAATGAAAATATACTAGTTTTTACATGATACAGTGAACTTTACATAAAACGAGTACAGAATACGTCCATAACACAACGTTGCGTTTACGTATGAGTAACTATTTACACATAGGCTTGATAAGCAAAACGTAACAGCTGATCCGCAACGTTTACGTTTAAGTTTAAGTCTTTATTTTAGCTATTGTTACGTTAAACAATTGTTTATGTAGATCAATTAATACAAATTTATTCAATGAAACACTATTAAAAGTCCGTTAAATTTATTTCTTTATTGTTATACTTATACTTTCACAAAAATATGTCCCTTGAAAATGCTTTATTGTTATACAACTTTACCAACTGTGTTGTCGATCTTTAGTTTTGACTGACCTGCTAGTGCTTTTTGTATAACCCTTTTATACAGAAATTAGCTCTACCAATATTCAATATTTTATATAACAGGAACTTTCCTTAAACAGCAAGAGCTTTTTAATAGGTATAGCCAAGTGAAGCTTTTAACATGTATCTGTCATAGGTAGGTAGGTAGATCAAATTGCCAGTTAATCCGAAAACTTGATGTATCTGTCATTCTTTGTTTAAATATATGCGTGTGTGTGTGGCATAAATATTAGTTGACATTTGTTTTAAGAAACGCTGCCAGATTACTCGTTTTAATTAGGCTTTTGTTTCTTTACTATTTCTACGTAATAATATGATGATGATAATGTTACGATATACTCTTACTCGGGTGGTAAGGATCTCCATAAGCGTCTTTCATCAGATCTTGCTTAGGTCTGTTTTTATTACTCCGTCTTAAATAAAAACCCTGCAACTTCTCAGTCGTCTGTGACATCAAGAACCGTGACGGTTGTACGGCACTATTTTCTTAGCAATATTGTTGTCGGTTCTTTATTAAAAATTAATTTAATTTTTGCCATATAAGCTTACACTCTTTTTTAATTTTTGCTAAAATTTTCAAGCTGGCATTGAAAAATACAACAAAAAAATTTCAGAGAACAAAAACAACAATTTTAAAGAGGAGTTATTAAATTTTTTTATTGGGAGGCTATCGCATATATTGTAAAATAAAATCTCAAAATATTTTGTTATATCGAAATCTCTTATAAGCGAGTTCTGCCTGTCATCGGCTGGGCGTATTGATTGCAAACTCTAGTATAGTGATTTTACACAGCGGAGCCGTATGATCGTTATACTATAGGTTTTAATTCTAATGTTCGGACAAATGTTTGCATTATCAGGAGGAGAGCTACAGCCAACCAGAGCTGCCTATAAAGTGGAGTAAAGCAAGGGGATCTAAACTTCAATCGTTTGGCTGCCAGACCTGGGCAATCACAAAGGAAATGAACTACAGTCTCACTCTCAGAAGTATTTCCGAAATTCTGCACTGCTGATTAAAGGGCAGGCCCAACCTCTCCGCGTGTCTATCGATCAGCCTGTGACCCGTATACACCGCTATAAGTCTGGACAGGGACTGGGGAGGAATCTTCATGATTCCCAGAGTCCTGCCCCGGTTTTACCGAGGCCAAAGTGTCCTAAAAACAGCTCTGGAAGTGATGGAATTCTATCTGCTCTGTGCTTTCCCAAGGAAAAACTTGGATGTCTCATCTCTAATGACAGTGGACATCTAAGTAGGAAGCATAACAGAACGTAACTTGATTAAAATTTTGTATCACTACTCTAATTTGATAAACAAAAACTGAGTTTAACTCAGTGGTGGACAACGCTTTGTCCACCAAAATCTAGTTCATTCTCAACATCTCAACTTTCGTTTACTTTCATATTGCAAAAGAGTTCGAGTAGTGACAATTTAAAAGCAATTATCAACTTCCCTAGAAGATACTTAACAGCACTCTTACAGAGATAATTTAAGTAAATTATGTTCCTTGCTTGCCTTAATGAATTAACCACGAAATTCGAAGAGAGAAATAGATCTTCAAGTATTGAAATAACAAAGTTGATAGCAAAAGTTAAAAAAAAAATTTCTTTAATTTTATTGTATATTTTACTTTAAAATTAAAGCCTTAAACTAAAGAAACATCTTTTAGGAATTCGAGTATCATATTCTTTTCAGAAATTGATATGATCCTGCATATGTGGATGTATGCATTTGAGACACCAAGTTGCCAAAAGTATGTTTTTTTTTTCGTTATTTTTGCAGCATCTTTTAAAGAAAACTTTATAAAAGCCGGAAATAATGCACTTAAAACTGTGTTTTTTATCCGCTATTTTTTTTTTCTTATTCTTGTTTGGTTTTTATTTTATTTCTTATAAGTTTTTCTTGGCATTTTTCTTTTGCTTAATTTGAGGAAAAAAAATTTCCTACACATTTATTTTGCTGTGATAGCAAAAGTTCTTGTACAACATAGTGATGGTCTTCTATTTTTTAAAAGGGGAAATTGAAAGATTTTTCTTTTTTTTCTGCTTTTTTTTATAAATTACATGTCATTTTAGTGGCATTGGCCGAAATTAAAAAAAAAATGGTTCAAAAATAGCTGATGATTCTGATAGTAAAATTGAGGGGTGGTGGTAGATTGTCAATGTTGCTCTGCAAGTTATCAATAATATCTATTATATAGAACTACAGTTGTTGGTGCTGCATGCTGTAACAAAAGGTTACAAGTTGAACACAAGTTTGGTGGAGTAGCACAAACTTCATCATAAAACTGATGTAAAAATGAAATTGAAAAATTTAATTTAAAAAAATGTTTACCAGTCGGTATGTTAAAATCAATTGTTATTGCTTTTAATGACAGAACTTGTGATATTTTGTAATTTTTATAATGATGTTTTCTTTTTTACCAAAAAATTTTGTCGTTTTTATTCTCTTCTCTCTCTCTCTCTCTTTAAATTTTAAAGTACATATCGTAGCAAGAATTAAAGAATAAATAACTGACAAAACATTTAATGTTCACCAGAGCCAAAAAATCTGTATGAAAGTGTGTTTTTCAAAACGCAGACGGCGTAAGTGAATTTCTTTTCATCAAAGAAATCTGGAACCGGGACCAATCGATGCGCATTTTTTTCTGATAAAAATGATGCAAAAAAACCTATTTTCGATTTTTTGTCGGTTACAGCGTTCTTTAATTCTTTTGACGATATACTGAAGGACACTATAAAATGTAGTTTTTTATTATTTATGTGCTGAATTAAAATACAATATTAAATTTTATTATAATTAATTAGTACAAGAGGAGTGACCAGGGTCTGTCTGGGAAACGTACCCACCATTAGCAATGTAGCAGATCACCAACTGGACCACTGAACCGACCACCCATTTTAGTTTTTTAATAATATATTTTCTTATAAAAATCTGCTTATAAAGAAGTTTTTTAATTAATTTAATTTAATTTTTTCAATAACAAATTCAATCTTTTTCTATTTTTACCAAACTATAGAAATAAATGCAATATTTCTTTAGAAAATAATAAACAATTTTGCTTTGGTTTAAATTTATTTTCTTCTCAAATTCCACTCAAGTTCTAAAACAAGTCCACTACCATTTACGAGTATATTCTGCTCTCGGTTTCATTGTAAAGTTGATTTTAAATATATTGCTAAGAAAACATTTGTTCTCTTCATAGAATTTGTTGGTCTTTTTTTATTAAGTTGTTGCTATAACAGCAACATATTGAACAACAATAAATTTTATACTTTTTGAAAGCAAGTTTTTATATAAAAATTTTTTGTTGACTTTAAAATAAAGTTGCTGTTGCTCTCTATTGGCAAAGTGTTACAAAGTTTATGTTGTATTTCGTTATTAAAAATTATAAAAATTTCAAAATAAAAGTTGTAACGTTCTTTCTTTTCTTCTCTTTGTAACTGTTGCTTTAACAGCATATGCAATGTGACTCTTAAGTAGTGAGTTTAGAAGTAGCCAAGAAATCAGGCACTAAACTTTGTTATTGGCCATTTACTGTTTATAATAAATGCAGGGATAATAACAGCTTATTAGAAATAAGTTTTAAATATTATTGCTCGTATATAAGTGTGCCAGTAGGTAAGTTAGTAGACTGCTACTGTGGATATATTCTATATAAGGTTTGTAAACATTCTTTGAAAAATAATACATACATACATAATTGGCCATTACAACCCTGTGTTAAGGTTACGGCCTAGCTTCTTACAATGAAGAAAATTCAGACTAAAGTCTAGAAACTATTATTGGAAGTAGTTTTTATATAAAAGGTACTTTGAGAACTTTTAATGGTAAAACGATACATATTACAAAAAAAAAATATTTGAGCAGTGATGGAATGGTAAAATTTGAAATTTTGCTTTTATTAATATCCTAATAACTCCATCTTTATCTATCTCTAATTTTTGAAAAGTAAATATGAATCCCTCCTATAAATAAAATGGCATAAAAACATCTCTGAATTAAAAAATAATTTGCGTGAAACCAAGAAAATTTATGGGCGTTAAATACGAGTAGTATATACATACATATATCGTTTCAAAGGAATCTCACTCCTTTTTCACACGGATTTCATTAGTTTAAAATTAATAAATTTGGGATTCTTTTAAGCCGATGATTTCGGTATGGCTGAAACCACTTTTGATTTCAATGGCAACTCAGGATTTTGGAGGTGTTTCGCATATTTCGAGCTCAGTTTCTTGTTATATTCGATAATATCTATAAGAAAAATAATATCCTTACCCAGGTACATTAAATTTATATAATTTTGTAATACCTTGTAATACAGCACAGAAATTCTCATTAATCTGGCACATAATTTCATGACTTTTGTGTTGCAATCATGATCATCATTATTATGCCATTTCATCTGTATTGGATACAGAAAGTTTGCCAGCCCGAATTTGTATTTTATATTTGGAAACAAGTAGAACTCAGAGGGAATTAAAGCCAAATATTAAGGTGGGTGGTCAAGCAGTTAGTACTTAAATTCGATGAATTTTGTCTCATTAACCCTGCTGTTAAGTAAAAAGAACTTAGGAATCTTAGGTATAGGACCATTTTTGTCCATATTACTATTTTTTTGTGATAATTACCTGTTATAATGTCGAAATATACCCAGCAGAAAATTTTTAAGATTTGTAGCAGTAAATAAAATTGTAAGCAATAATGGAATAGGATAACGTATAATTTTTGATTTTTTGTATTATTTGCATAACATCCAGCGGCTATGCTGGCTCGGCCATATTGTTCGGATGGATGAATCTGCTCCAGCGAGAAAAGTTTTCGATGCGAAGGTCACTGGACGTCGGCGTAGAGGACGACCGTGTTTACGTTGGAAGGACCAAGGTGATGAAGCCCTGTCGTCAATTGGTGTGACCAACTGGAGAAGGCGCGCGCTTAGCAGAGACGCCTGGAGACTAGTGTTAAGGCAGGCCGAAACCCGTTAACGGGTTGTTATGGCCATCTAAGTAAGTAAGTAAGTAAGTATTATTTGCTTACTGGTTGCAATAAATTTGCATTTCATAGCATAGGCTCATTTCATAGCAAAATCATGCAATATTGATGCGCATGTGTAAGTGATTATTCATAATTTCTCCCTTACAAAATAGTTTATTGGTAAGCACTAATTTCTGCTGGGATATATGTGATGCACCCAAGCGTTTTGATAAGTTACCTTTATTTCTGGGATTCCCCTTTGCAAGTTTATATATCATACGCGGTAGTTAACATCAGTTTATATTCAGTGTCTAACTTGTTTTCTTTGCTAAAAGAATGAAAAATCGACGATTAACATCAACTAGAAATCGTGGAGTTTTCAGCTGCTGCGAAACTAAGTGTGATAGCAAATGCACCATATGCAACAAATTTATATGCAAATTGCAATGAAAGATGTAGGAAGATTTAATAAAAAACAATAACAGTTGGTCCTAAACAACAAAAACTTTTTTTTGTGTTTTAAATCATTTGGTTTTCCTCGAATTTTCAAAACCCGTTGCTCAAAAGAATTACAATAATATTCCGAATTTTTGCTTTACCTTTTTGACATTTTTCGTTCAATAAAATACATTCGTAGTTCACGAAAACTACTGCCATGATCTTACCACTCGATTGAACTGTTTTTACCTTTTTTAGTGCATTTCAGATTTTATCAGCAGTTATAAAACGGCACTTAAATTAATTTTTTTTCATTTAAATCAATTAAGATTTTCATGCAAATGCTCTTTTGTTTAACTTACAGACAGCTTTTTGATCTGTAATTTCTAATGCAGAAGTGGCTGTACTTATTTACTTAAGATACCTATGGCATGACATACTTCATGAACCTTCACTCATCAATCATGTGATACTGTATCATGCCCTTTAGTTATGGCGTTATTGCAGTTTTCAGTTTGAATTACTTTGCCCTAGAAGGCCTTTCTCTTGAAGACATTTAATTACAACATGAATTTCTGATTTTTCAATTATAAAACAATTTTTACTATATGTAGGAGTTACCAGATCTAAAGGAAATGTGACATGTATTCATATGTCAGATGGTAGTTTCCATTAAGCAACGTCATCACTCTGTCAGTTTGAAAACATTTTGTACCACCCTTATATGACAATCACATGCTAAATTGATTTACATATCTATGTTTCACGAAATGTAGAACATCTTCGGATTAATCTTCATTAATGATTTCACTTATTATTTGATTTTATCTTAAAGTCTTTTAACTGAGAATACCCCCATTTTAAAAACCAAAATGTACGAGGCAGCACTGTGTATTTGTTTTCAATAGCAAATGTTGCTGCTTTTTTCGTTTTTATTTATTTATTTTTGTTGATTATTAAAGGTTGTTGATGATAAACACAATTGATGTTGTTTTTTATTTATAGTTGTTGTTATTGTTTTCCTGTTATTATTATTATTGACAGTTGTTGCTGCTTTAAAACTATTGATTGCACTGACTTTACACTAAAAAAGAAAAAGAAAATATTGACAATTGTAATCTATTGTGTATTGCTTAAATTCGATTAAAAACTTTCTTTTCTTCTTCTAGTATTTCGGATTTTCTTTTTTTCTCTCATTCTTTCTATCTCTGTCTCTTATTGCATTATTTTCATTTTTCCACTCATAAACTTTTTTATTCCTTTTTTTTTTCTTTCTTAATGTTATTGCTGTTGATGTTGCTTAACTTATTATGAAAGTTTGTTATATTGTTTGCTAACAACAATAAGTACTACAACTGCAACAAACAACTGCAACTACCCACTACTCTCATTTTAAATGGCAACAAATATCAAAACTAACAGCAACTTTCATGCTTATTGTTACAACAATTGCATTTATTTGTAAATGTATGTGTATGAAATACGAGTATTGCTGATATTTATTCGCCCAAGTAGTGTAAACAGTAAAAGGAGCATGGGTGATACAGAAGGACACAAGAGTTTGAGAAAATTGTCATAAAACTCAATTTTGTTGTGTAATAAATAGAGTGGAAAATGTGTTGTTAACTTTTTGTTTCCTTTTCCTTTTTTTTTCTATTTATTTGTCTTCTGTTTTCACTTAATGGCATTAAAGCAAAATTAAAAAGAAAAAAAATTTTTTTGAAGAAAAAAAGTTATATCTCACTCTCTCTCTCATTTGCAATTTTTAGTTCCTCGTACTTAAAGCTTTCGGTTTCTTAAATGTTGTTTCTTAGTTTTAAACCAGTAAACAAAAAATTTGGGATACAGGGACTGTGACTTCTATATTTAAACTTTTTTAACTCAGAAATTTTCTATTTGGTTTTGATTTTTTGAAAATA
Source organism: Metopia argyrocephala (assembly GCA_963576795.1). Classification (NCBI taxonomy): domain Eukaryota; kingdom Metazoa; phylum Arthropoda; class Insecta; order Diptera; family Sarcophagidae; genus Metopia; species Metopia argyrocephala. The sequence continues at coordinate 201,438,935 of OY756208.1, read as the reverse complement.
TAGTCTTCCCCACTGCTACACATTTTGTAGAAAAAAACAACGTTAATTGGAAAAAAGGAATAATAAAGCTAGAAAAATCAGGAGGTCAAGTGATTTTTACCGGCTCGCTGGTTTTTAAAATAAAAGATAGTCAGACAGAGTAAAGCTTGGAACAATATAATTTTTACTGCTATCAAGCAGTTCTTACTTTGTATTGTACGGTTCTCTGGTGGTATAAGATTTTTCCTATAATATCTCTCTCTCAATTTCATGACTTTAACATGCAATATGATGTCGGTCGGTACCGCCAGTGATATTCTTCCGGCTACACGATTGTCCCAAAGTGCCTTTTCTTAAAATACGTTAGAGCCATACAAGTACTAAGAATATGCTCTGATGACTCAATTTTCCCGTCACAGAATCTGCACAAAGAAATCGAAACTATAACTATGCAATAATCAGTCTAAACCCCGTCAATACTCTCAAGTTATTCCTTGAGAATCTTATATAAAATTTAAGTTTTTTTCTGTTATAGTTGCTTAACAAAGGTTTTCACTGTATAACTGTACGGTCTGAAAAGACCGATTGCGTTCTCTTTCACTCTTGGGTTCATCAGTAGAGCAGAGGCTTCCATGCTGACAAGTTTGTTTAACCTTTTATCTCCCAAAATTTTCACTTGACATGCACTTAGTATAAATTAAACCTTTTGTCCCTGCTCAGCTGATTTAATTTACTCAGACAATCCCACACAAGTTTAGAGCTAAGTACCCGCAGGCTGACTTGACTATCAGTTAGTGTTTCTATATCTGTCCCTTGTATCTTCTAACAAAGTTCAATTAAGCACAAATTTCATGATATGAACCTCCGTTTAGAAAATGTTCTTGTTCCAAAAGCAAATATTTTGCTAATAGTAAACCTACCAGGGGAGATCCTCTCACGCTAATCAGTATTACAGTTTATAAGCTAAAGCGAAAATTAAAAAATGTTTATCAAATCGTGTGTGGTCGGGGCATAGTGTTTCATACAGAATCTCAAACGACCGAGGTTCAATCCCAGCGAAGGACAAAAATTATAAAATAATATTCAGAAGTTCTCTCTCACCCCTCCAAGACATACATCTACAAGAAAAACCGTTCCTTAACATATCCAGTCTACTACACCAGAAACGAATGATCAAGAGTACAGCGCCACCTTCTTGGAAGATAACAGTTAACCTAATTAGTGAAGACAATCACCACTCACTACCAACATCCAACCGACAAATGGGGCAATTTCTGTTGATCATTCAACGGTGAAGGTATAACACTGGCCTTTGCGTGTTCTACTGATAGCAACTTGTCTCATTAACATATAGCGTTCAATAAAATTTAAAAAAAAATAAATACTATCTATCTATCTTCAATATTCCAATACAAATCACTGCGTGAATAGGAGTTTAATCCTGAGTATTGGTCTTTAAAAAAAAAATACAATACAAGACCCCCTTAATCGTATAGTTCTGTTGATAATATTTTGCAGTAACAAATATTTAAAACAATTTAATTGCATGTTATTAATTTTTTTTTAGTAAATACAATATTAAATTAAAAAATCTAAGTAAATAAATTAAAATCTATATTTACTCTCTATACACTTTTTTAACATTTTTATTTTTCAATTTTTTCATTATAAGTAATACAGAACTTATTTCAAATAATTCCATTCATAACGAATTCAAGTACTGTTTATTATAGAATGAGTATTAAAAAACCATTGATGAAACATCATTAGACCAGAGTGGGCAAAGAGTGAATTCATTAGTTTGCATTTCACAGCAAATTTTTTATTTGTTTAAATTAGTTTGAGCTGTAAAATAATAAGTTTTAATTTCATAGTAGTTTCGCCAAAAATACATATTTAGAAAATGAAATGCTAAGAAAAAACGCTAATGAATTCCAGAAAATTTGCCAAAAAAATTATTAGAAAAATACTTTAAAAATATCGCAAAGTGGTGCTATATTTGTGTCAGTAGTTTATGATATAACATGGATTATTATATATGTATAAAAACTTCGGGTATTGCGAACTATGCATCTAAGTAGACTAGGAACTATTTTTTCAAACTAAGAGAGATATGGCAACACTGACTTAATGATTGTTTTGTCAAATAATAACATCTTGCATCACATACGATTTTTTAATATCATTGCAATGTAGAGTCTTTGATTCAGATTCAGGTCAATTAAAACAATAATTATTTCGATATTTCGCTATTACTCTTCTTCTTCTGAAGCGTAACAAAGGGCTTATATTTTACTCTTTTTTGGCAACAGTTTTTTTAGTGCCTACTCATATTGTAGTCAATAATACTCAATGGTAGTCCACATTACCCGAACATACCCTATGTTAGGTTAAAATTAGCAGCCGCCTCCAAGCAAAGCACCCTTGGGTCCTATAAGGTCCCGTTGTGATACCACTATATCCACTTAAACATACCAACCAACCCAATAATTTTACGAAGGTGTGAATTTCATTTAAATCACCTCCAATTAAACAGGATCTGTCGATAAATTCTTTTCGTTCTCAAGTCCCCCAGTGCTGGACAATGATAGAGAAAATGGTCCTTTTTTTTCCCTTCTTCTTCGCCATTACAGCTTCTACAGAAGTCATTGTGAGGTATTTTCAACCTGCGGGTGTGAGTACCTATGGTCCAATGACCCGTTATCACTGATATAAGATTTCTGAGATGGACTCTGCTTAGATTCAACTGCTTAGAACATACCCTAATGATGATAAAATTTTATCATAAAACTTAAAAACGTTTTGCGTACGAATAAATAGCGATTCTATTTATTTCATTCCCATGCGCATACCTATACACTCACTGTATATTACTTATATAACTGTATATTGCACAGGTATGTCTATATTTTCACATACAATTTGATTTGAGTATTAAACTGGGAATTCATAAGAAAGTTCAAATTACTTTGACAAATATATTTTCAACATAAATTTTTGCCTGTGTGCAAATAATTCTCGGTCAATCCAACCAATTTTATATAAGTTTGTGGAGAAAATTCATATTGAAAGCAATAACAACAGCACATTTAACTTAATTCCAAAACAAAACTATAATTAATTTTTAGGAATTTACTATAAGAATACTATAAGGAACACTATTAATGTCTTTTGAAATATATATTTTTTTGTATATTAAGAGCCAAACTCATTTCATTCTTTTGAACAACTGCCTTTATAAAATTGTAATTAAAAATTTTCAATTGTAATTTTTTTCTCTGTTTTAAGATGAATAAACATAAATTGTTTACTTTGAAAATTATTAAATAAATATTTATAAGCAATAAAAATATGTTTGTTTTTTTTTTTTTTTTGTAAATAATTGTTGTTGTTAACAGCTGTTAAATAGCAAAAGCAATAAAAACAACAAATATTTTAATTACAGACATAAAATCAACAGACAAGCAATGAAAGAAGAAGACGAAAAACAAATTTAATTATAAGGCAAGAAAGAAAAAATCAATTATTCTCATGGCTGAATACTTTTAAGACAACTTCCGTAAATGAAATCATAATTTATTGGCATGTTTTTAGAGATTGTAACACAAAAATAAACACTCCCTTCTATGCAAACCAAATAAAAAATGTAAAACATTTCAACATACACACACACACAGACAAACGCCTAAAATAATCAAACAGGATATATAAAATATTTATGTAGACTCAGTATTTCCTTTATTTAAAAAAAAAAGTCCCACTTTTATTGTCTTAAGAAATTGGTTTATGACTTTTAAGCATATAATGATTCACTTTTAAATAATTTGTAGTGTAACTAATCGTTTACAAAAGTTATGGCGAATTAGTTTTAATTCTGTTTTATTTCTTTTTTGGTTTTGGCTGAATTTTAATTTTGTTGTCAAAGATGTAAATCAATAATTGAGTTGTAGAACCTTGAAGAAATTTCTATATAAGCAAAACAACGTTAAAAACATCCAAAACAAAAACAGAAAAATAATTCAATTCTTAATATACGAGTATATAATAATATGAATATATATTTTAAATTTTTTCGTAAGTCTGGTTGTTTGTTTGTCGATCAATCACACCTAAACGACTGAACCAATTTTGCTGAAATTTAGGTATGTTTGTTTCAAAATTGGGCCTATGCGTGGTATCTCCCATACATAATAAATATTGATTTTTGTATATTTTGAGAACGGTTAAATCTAAAGTTTCGGAATTGGGTATGAATGACTTCACGGCCAAGGCAAATCATCAGCCAGAAAGCAGGTGGAATTTGAAAGTTGAGCGTGGCACTTGCCATTCACACTTAATTCATATATATCATCTGACAGGTATCTCCCATACAAGTTAAATATTGATTTCTTTATATCTTGAAAAGTGTTGAAGCTAAAGTTACTGAATTTGGTGTGATTGATTTGGTATTAAATACAATTATTAGTAGAAAAAAAAGAGCGGCATGGTACCTTCCATATAGTTAACTTAACTATTGACTTCTATAAGTATATATCTCGAGATCGTTTACAGCTAAAGTTTCTGGACAAATGTTCTGGTAGGTGTAGCGTAGCCCACCGGGTTTAGGCTGGTGTTATAAATTAAATATTACAAATGAATCAATTAAAAAAGAAATATTAAAAATATTTTTATAAATAAAATAATAAAATGACGAAATTTGAAGACAATAAAATACGTTCCAAGCAATAAGGCATGATATCGATATCGATACAGTGGAGTACAAAAATATAACAAGAAAGTTTACACTTAAAATTTGAAATCTTTCTATTCTTATCTAAGAATACTTTTAAGTAGAAATGAGATTATTCTATAAATCACCTAAGTGATGCCTTGCGTTAATTCTGTACAATTTGGTTTTGTTATTAAAACAATTTTATTTTAAAAGACGCAACACATCACATAAGAGATTTATAAAATAACTCCCAACATTTAATGCAAAATTCTCTAAAACTAATGGCTTTTTAGCTGACACAGATTTTCCTTTACAATTACAAAAAAAATTTTTTTTTTGTTAATTTATAAAAATTATTACTTGTTTTTTTTTTCATTTAAGAGACAGTTCCTTTTGTCAAATTATTTTTTTATGTTGTTTTTATTGCACTACATATGCAGCTGCCTACTGTTCAAAAATGCAAAAGTGCAGCTACATTACACATAAGTAAACGCAAAGAAGTAATCAATAAAATTTGTGATGCAGTGAATGATTGGGTATGAAGTATTAATTTTGATTTTACTTTTTAACATTATTTTAGACTTGAAGAAGATCAGTACAATCGGATTAATTATTACTTCTTCCATTTTTGTGATTTCGTAGTATCACTTCCCAGGTATTTTTAAATAAATTATTTTTGGTAAATGATGGATTCTTTAGCAAAAAAATTGTATTTTTAAGTTAATTATATTTTTTGGATTTTAATCTTTTGGTGTAATTTAGTAGCTTTAACCTTGTGGGGATTTTTTTTTTTTTGTTTTGTTTATTTTAAGTCATCAATTTTGTTAAAATTCTTTCGAGATTTTTTTTTTCTTAAACATCATTAAATAGCAAATAAGAACAGAAGGTGAAATTTTTCTTAAGAATATTAGAAATGATTGTCTCTTTCTTTAAGCATTTAACTAAAAATATGTCACTGTTAAAGCCAAATTGCTTAAGGGAAATATTTGTATAAAGTTTTAAGCTTTTAAAACAAATATAAAGATTATTATACAGCAAATAATTAAGAATTTAAATGTTTGAAAGTTGGAAATACAATAACTGAGGGAATTAAAAATAATTTTTAAAGTAGGCTGCAATTTAGTTTCCAAAAGACATATTTAAAATATATATTTTAAGTTTTTAATTTCAAAACAGATTTTTTTTAGAAAATTCTAGTTGCCAATAGCTGGAAATACAACTTAACTTCAGTTGTCATTCATAACACCGCGTTACACACATTCTGTGCTATGAACCAAATATACTTTTTCGGAAAGGGCAGAAAAAATAAAATTAATAAATTAAATGTATCGGCGATTTTCATGTACACGTCAGTTTTTTATGTATAGAGTATAAAGCTCGTAGTGTCCGTCCTGTGTGAAAGACTTTGGATCAATTTTTAACCCTTTTTCGGTGATCCAATCGAGCAGAATTTTTGCAGGCAGACTTGTGGAAATGTCTGTATCACGTTAAATTCTTTAAAAAATAGATTTTTTTAACAATTCTTAGATTTTCCGAATTTTTTTTTTTTTTTTTTTTGAAAAAAAAAATTTTTTTTTTTTTGCTGTTTTCAGCATAACTTGAAGGGACTCTAAATTTTTAAACTACTAAAGCGTTTCGAAAAAAAAATTGTTTTACGACCCATCCATCGTATTTCTATATATTTCATCTGAAAAAAATGCAGTGCCCGACTCGAAATAACTTTTATTACGTTTGTGGCTTATTCGCACGAAGTAAAAATTTGAAAAATATTACGAAAACAGTGGCTAATGCGTTTCAGAAAATAATTTGTATGATTTAAGGTGTTTTCAATGGTCCGCAGATAAAAAAAAAATAATTGCAAAATATGAATTTTCATCAAAATTTAATGCTATCGAACAACGTGCATGGAAAGGCACAGTTGCCGTTTTTGAGCAGTTTCTTGGCAACAAACGAGCTACCAATTATAAAAATGAAATGATTTCGGCATATGTCGAAATGAGCATATTGTTGTCGCTAAAGATCCATTTCCTTCACAATCATTTATATTTTTCCCTGATGATTTAGGATCGTGTTAAATCAAATTCATCGTATATTAAGTAAATCGTGTTATGGAAGGCTGACCTGAGGCCTTATTCTGTAACTCTCCTAAGCTAAAACTCTTTCGCTAAATATTTATAAACTTGATTTCGAACTTTTTTGCTACGAATACAATTCTTGAACGCATATAGTAAACTAAAATCTTCATGCCTATTATCTTAAAAATGTTTAATTTTATATATTCTAACGCCCAGCCTGTTTTAAAAACTCTAAATTTTAGCTTAAGAGTATGACAGAATAGGGTCTCTGTGTGTATATTATTTAGATATTAATAATAAAAATTTAAAAATTTCCCATTTTATAACATAAAAAATAATCCCAAAAATATTTAAACGAATTCCTATAATTCCGGCATTGTATGATTAATAAATTCTTTTAAAAATGATTAATTGTTTTAAAGTATTTAAAAACTTTAATGCAAATTTCTCTGTCCGTGTGGAATAAGAGCTTAAGTCTATATATAAAGTTTTGAAATATTCCTATATTTTTGAAAATGTTCTCCTTTCTATAACATATTTTCCTAACGCTAGTACAATGCATTGCATGAGTAGGTCATATACTGAGTGCTAGTCTCTTATAAAAGAAATCATTATAATATTTCTCTAAGTTCGCTGAAGGTCCAAAAATACTGAATTAATTCGACTTAAGCTATTCTTCCATATTATCATGATTTGTAAACCATAATTACCTGTTTTTGTTGTTTCTTTTAATATAAAAAGAATAATATTTTCGTTTAAATTTTTTCTTATTATTTATTATTCTTATAAAAAATAAAGTGTCTTAATTACGAAACTTAAAAACTAGATGTACGTATATGGTAACTAAAATAAATACTAAATTGTCTATTTTTTTTAGTACTAAAACCTGTACAATAAATCAATTATCGTATGTCTCCAGGGCAGGTAAGTCTTCCAATTTATTTTTTCTTAAATATTTCATAAAAGCCTCAGGACTACCGAAACTCTTTAAGGGAAATTTACCAAACCCAGCATTAGTTTTAGAAACTACATAATAAACTGGATAGGCTCCTGGTGCCACATGTACACGCATAGTTTTTCCTAATAAATTACCATTTAAATCCTCTTGATTATAGAGAAAATGTAAATTTTTCTTTTTGGGTTGATGTTTGAGTTTTAAAGGTTTTGCTAAACCACTTGAAATGATGATATTACTGGACGAAGAGGCACTGTCAAGTTCAACATCGTTTATTTGGGGTTTAGGACGACGTAAATTGGTATATTTTCTTTGGCCAGCATAGGGTTTAATAGTTTGAATTTTGTATAAAGAAGAATCCATATTTAAAAGATTGGGATCTTCTGTAATGGGTGGTAAATCTAAAGGATTAACACGTATCACTTTTTTAGAATCCTTTTCCACAACATCCGGTATAACATCATCAGTTATCAGTAATAATTTTGGCAACTCTTGTTTGTCAGCTTCGCTAGTAGGCTCTGCTATGGCCTCAGCAGCTGGTTTGGCCCAAGATTGTTGTGTTACCAGCAGTACAAGCAGCGTGACAAATAGAAGCTATAGAAAATGCAATAAACAATTTATCACTTTTCTTAAACAGTTTAATTAAATTATTAATTTTATTACTGAACACTTTTTAAAGTGCAATTAATTATAATTGTTTTTTTTTTTTTCTAATATTTTAAATTATGATCTCACTTACCGTGAAATTCTGACAGCTTAACATAATTTATAATTTTTTTAAAATAATTTTTAATTTAAATTTGAATTTAAACTTCTAAAACAATCACTGCGAATTTAAGGTTTTTCTATCTTTTTTTTAACACTTTTATCTCAAAATGCGTTTTCTTTCGTAAATTTTTAGAATCTTATGTGGAAGTGTTACTACCTACAGCTGTACCTGTGAAATGTTAACAACGACTGATCGGCTTGTAAACCATTCTATAAAGTTTTATGTGGCGTCTGTCACAACTTAACAACACAATTTGTACGTTGACGCAGTGATGACAAATATATGTTTGGTTTGGGATTTTATTTAATTTTTTTTTTTTAATTTTTTTTCCATTTGTTCTTTTTTATTTGGAGTTTTTGGTATATAAGAAAAAATAAAAAAAGAACGTAATTTTTTACAGTTTTTTCTTCTACATTTTAGAAATTTCTTTGGATGATTCTTAACACCCAATACAAATTATTAGCGAAACATGTTAAAAGAACAGAATAATTATAAAGAAATAAAAAAAAAACAATATGAAATCGAAAAAAAAACACAAATTATTTGAGATGTTGGTGTATGCCAATACACTTTAATGATGACAGTGGGCCAGTTGTAGATGAAAGTGAAAAAAAAAATTATATTGAAAAGAATATACAGAAGCAACCATATTAACAGGAAAATTTATTAGGTCTTTTGTTAAAGTGGCACGGACATACATACGTAGGCATGTACATTAGGGTGGGTCAATTTTTTTGCCTACTAAGCGTACAGCAAAAGCGTAATCTACGGGAAATTCTTATTTTTTTTTTTTGAAATCTTAATTTTATTCCTTTAATAAAAAACAAAATAATACCGAAAACTTAAAATAATAAAACTTCAAAGAGTACAACTCAAATAACTAATGACTCGTTCAGAACTAGAATAACATCTTGAATAACATCTGTCTTAATCAATGCTCTCAAATCGGCAATGCCGTGGCGACTATATTTGCTATTCTTCATCAACGTATGTAAATTATGGTGTGTGCGTGGTATAGTGGTTAGAGCGCTCGCACAAAAACTCAAACGGCCAAGGTTCAAATCCCAGCAAAAGTGAAAAAAATAAAAAGTTAGTCTGCGTGGTCTGCCCCCCCCCCCTCCAAGAAAACCATCTACAAAGAAACCACTCCCCGACAATCCACTCTATTCCACCTTAACCAATGTCAACGTAAAACGAATGATCAGGAAAAAAAGCGCCACCTATTGGGAAGTAGCAGATAACAGCTAAACCTACTTAGCGAATGCACTCACCACACAATCAACATGCTACGATGAGGCAATTGCTGTTGACCATTCAAGGGTGAAGGTACAACACTGGCCTTTGAATGATCAATTAACAGCAATTTGTCTCATTCCTAAGGCGCTTAATAATAATATAATAATATATATGTACTGTCCTTTCCAAAAATTCCAATACAATGCAAAGCATTTAGTAAATGTTTACTCCAGAGTGTTGGTCTCAAATAAAAAAAAAATTTGACAAATGCTTTGAATATTGAAACTGTCAGTTAGGTTTTAGATAGGCCGAGGGTCAGCTCAAAATTTGTTGTCAGTTCTAATAATCTCAAGTATAGAAGGCCAGATCTATGACTGCTGACTAACTTTCATTGCGCTTCAAAGGCACATTTGCAAATTAAAGCGATAACAGATATGGATGCTTATAGATTGTGCTAAAAAGCATTTCAGACAGCTAAAAAACTATTGAAAAAATTTGGGTTATTAAGATTAAGAGTGTAAAGTGAGATATATGATCTGCCACCACAGTCTCTAACCTGATGATGTTACTAAGATTGGCCTTAGGTCTATTAAGCAAATAGTGGATTTAAGAGAACACAATAGAACTTAGATGTCGCAGTGTCTTGCTCTTGTGGTTATCATAAATTAAGTAATAATTACTAAACTAAGGCCGCAATAAATTAAATAATAATTACTAAATAAAGCCCGCAATATCTTGTTGCCTTTATCTATTCGAACTTAAGTAATATACAAAACTTCCTTGGGTGTTTTACCTCCATAGGTTAATTGTCTTTCTGTGTTTAATATAAGCGGTCTTTTGGATCAATCTGTTCGTGTGGCACTTGTGCGTTCAAGTATATTGGGCTTTTTATATATAGTACTATAAAGTAGAATTTTCTGGAGAGAATGGGTGACAATTTTTTTATTCAGCTATATGCTATTATACGACCTTAACTTCGGCGCTTAAAAAACAACGTTGCCAACTTGAGCCTACAGTTCATTCTACCACTGATTCTCTGTTTTACCAACTGTATTTTCGATCAGTGACTTTTAGCCTTAATCACCAAACAAATATTAATGAATGCTTGAAAACATATTAATTTCCTTTTATTAAAATATCATATTTCCTGTAACAATAAATTTCTTTAACTGTTTAAAATTAATAAAAACAAACAAATAATCCACTGTTTTTATTTTTTTCTTTTGTATTTTAAAATTTTATTCAATCAATTGTTTCCTTCTGATTAACGTTAGAAATTATTTATAATTTTTTTGTTTTTTTTTTTTTGTTCATAATTCTCAATGAATATTATAATTAAGAAAAAAAATTGTTTCATTGTATCATATAATAATAATTTTATAATTCTCTTACAAAATCAAGATGTAAATTTAATTGAGTTCCCAATTTACATTTGACTAGACAACACAAATTTCGTGATTCACTCACTCACTACTCAATGTGATAAATTTGTTTGTTTTGTGTGTGTGCTTGTGTGTGTATGTTTGTTTTCGACTTGGCCAATATAATGCTTGTTAGCAATAGAATTACAATTTGTTAAAACAATAAAAACTCGTAAACAAATAATGATTTAAATAATTAAAATTAAAAACGTAATAAAATAATAATTATGATGATTACCTCATACCACCAAAACACTGGCGAACAGACAAACCATGAGGTTGCGACAAGGGGATTACAATCAACGACATTAATAACAGCATCTCACAAGCATCACTGGCTGAAATACAAACTGTAGAAAAGCCAAATAGATGAAAGACGTTAAGATACGATTTTGAGTTGTTCGAGTAAATAAAAATATTTTAAAATGATGATTTTAAAAGGTTCATTATAGTACAAACACTTTAATATTTAATTCAGCTGAATTCAACAAAAAAAAGTAAGACTTTCAGATAGACAGACAGTAGTGCATATATACATATATACTTATACCTGTTTAAGCGTAAATCCGCTCGTAACTATTTCTAACAGAAAATAAATTCAAATTTATTGCAATTAAAATAAAATAAAAACAACAACAAAAAAATCTTTTGAATATTAATTTAGAAAATTATTCTGTCTGTACAAGTACATCTGGTGTTCTTAATTTCTATTTCGAATTGTTTTTAATATACAGCTGGTAACAAATAATGCGGTCCAACAAAATAGAACTTTTTGATTAAAACAGAATAGCGAACCTATAATTCTGTAAGAGTATATTGAGTAGATAAATTATTGGGAATAATCTTTAAGTCCCGCTGATCCCAGGTTGTTTTAGGATGGGTTCAAGTTTTTGTTTTTTGGTCGTGTACATCATGTTGTAAGTTATTGTCTGAGGGAACTCTTATTTTCAGAGTTGTATTGTAAAATTTTAATAGTATTATTTTTGTGCAATAAATTTAATTTATACTTCCTCTTTTTAAGGGTCGATTTAATCCTCTTTCGAAAGAATTAAAATAAATGTTTGCCGGAAACCTACAGTGAGTCAACAAACACACCAAGGTTGTAAGTGAAGCTCTTTAAGCTTAATAAGCAAAATTGTACGCAACTCAGACAAAAAGTTCCATCATGTAAATTTCTTTGTTTACTTTTTACTAAATTTTAAAACAATCTTAAGTTATATTATTACTAGTCATAAAGCTGACCACAGTGGGAAAATAAAAAATCTGGCTTCGTCTTGCATATTTGGAGCAAATGAGCTTTCAGTATGCAAAATTTCAGCTTTCTGCGACGTCAGACGACTTTGAAAAGCTGCGGAAAGAGAATTAGACATACATCCGGACAAACAACGAAATTATATACATATATAGATTATGTTATATTGTAGTAATCGTGGTCTAGTGGTTAGTGTATTAGCTTACTAAGACATGAGCTCAAGGTTCAAACCCCAGCTCTGACATCTTGAAGAAAAAAAAAATAAATGAAAAAAATTATAATTTTTTCGGTTTTTTTTTTTTCTCAGCAGTCTTCTGAAAAATGCTCGTGAGAGTAACTGACTTCTTAAGTCTGTCGTTCGGAATCGACTTTATTTGGTGCGCATTATGATGATCTGAAGTTATTATTCAGCCGTATTATTTAAGAATTACGTTGGAAGAACCATTATAAATAATTCAAATTAAAATTCCCGCTTTTAATATGGAAACAGACTATAAATTCCAGATATTTAGTTTGTAATATGGAACAAGTCGCCGTGGTCTAGTGGTTAGTGTATTGGCTTACTAAGGCATGAGCCAAGAAATATGAAAAAAATATTTTTTTCGGCGACTACCTCTCAGAAGTCTTCTGGCAAAAGCTCTTAGAGTAACTAATTGCCATGAACAAGCTTCTCAAGTCTGTCGTTCGGAGTCGACATTAAACTGTAGGTCCCGGTACTCATGAATAAAAATTGACTCACACAACATGAGTGCAGCGAGAAGAATCGAACAAAAAATTTTTATTTTTATTTTGTCTTTATTTTAAAAACTCAAATAGAGCTGCCATTTAAAAATCGCTTTATGACAAAAACAAGTGAGAGAGAGAGAGGATAAGAGCCCTTTTTTTTGCTACAGCTGTAGGATTTAAAATTGTTTTATTTTTGCTTACGCTTTACATGGTATATTTCACTGTTTCAATTATTACTTTTTGTTTTACTTGTATGTACATATTTATTTGATTTTAATTTATTATTTATTTTTATTCCTTTATGAATATATTGTTAAACCGTAAAATAAATGTTTAAGAAAAAATAAAGAAATTCTTTTTAATTTTCGATGACTTATTGTTTAAATATTCTTTTCCAACAGTGTTTTTTTTTTGCGCACAAAACGAAATCCCCAAGATTTTTTTTTTTTATTAGGAAAACAAAACCATGTGTATTTTAATAACCAGCAAATAAAAAGCAAAACGAAAATTTGCATAATTAGTCTTTTGTTAAGGTATTGTATTTGGCCAAAAAGAAGACAAAAACATGCTAAATTTACAGCAGTTTGAGATGCGAGACTAATGATGATTAAAAACTTAATAATGAATTTTTAAAATGGTTCATTAACTTTAAATTGAAGAAAAAAAAAAACAAACAATCTTTGAATTTAAAATAAAAAATTTAAATAAAAGTGACACAAAAAGTGTTTCATTTTCAACAAAAACTGGTTGTCCTATAATATTTTGCTCATATTTTGACTACTTCGTTTTATTTAAATCCAGTCTATACAATATTGACCCATTTTTTCTATCAAAACAAAAGTGTTTTTTTCTTTTTTATTTAATTTATAATTTTTTTTTCTTTAATAACGTAACGGCCACTTGTTTTGTTTTATTTATTGACTTTTTGAAAATAAAAAAAGTGCGTTATGGCTTTAAGAAAAACGAGTTTATTGACTTTTTATTGTTTGATGGCGTGCAAATTCTTTTTAATTTTCAATATTTTTTTTTTGTTTCCACCAATATTAAAAATATATATTTTAATTGACCAAAACGTTTAGTTTTTATGCATCTGTACAGAAATTTAAACAATAAATTTAACAACTTAATTTGAAATATTTTTTTTTTTTAATATTTTTATATATAAATAATTTGTTGCTACACGAAAAATTATGTATTTTAATTGTTGCTTCATTAAAAAGCAACAGTTTTTATTTTTGTATATAAAAAAAATAAAAATAATTTCAATAATTCGAATTATGAATCAAAATCACAAAAGCAACGCCAAAAAATTCGCTACATCCAACATTTAAATAAAACGTGTTTAAGTATTTGTTTTTAGTATTTTGCAAAAAAAAAAATAAAAAAGGAAATTAATAATAATAATTAAAATATTTTAAGCGGTATTGAAATAATTTTATATTTTATTGAAATTAAAAAAAAATAATTTTTTTTTGTAGTCAGCATATGCATATATTCGATTTAATTGGTAAAATTATTAACGCCATATAACCAAAATCTACTCATTGTACTTTAAAGCTCATGGTCATTTAAAATCTCTTTACATCTACATGTTTACCGGCATTACAAACTGTGCTCCTTAGTTTTATGATTTAAAGACTTTTTGTAAAATAAAATTTTCTTACCGTTCAAAAAGGAGTTTTTTTAACATTATCTCCATTAACTCTTTATAGCCCCATGTTATATATCCATTTGTAGAAGATCTTAAACATTTTTGTTAATTTTTCCAATATTATATTGGCTTTATTTATTATTGTTTATTCCAAGTAATGCTATGAAAACTTTCCCTTTAGCAAAAGGTGCAGAGGACATCTCTTTATTGATTGCATATATTTTGCCATTGAACAATTTTTTTAAGTTTCCCTCTAATATACGGCGAATAAAGTGTATGATGCACCAATTCTAACTTTCTTTAATTAATTTTGGCCATACCAATAGTGGATTTTTTTTTAAGACCAATACTCAGGGGTAAACCCCTACTCATGCAGTGTGCATTGTATTGGAATGTGAAGATGGTTGATAGAAGTTGCTTTTTTTTTCATAGATTTTTTGTATATTTTGCGCCTTTATTTGTTGATGAAACAAGTTGCTGTCAATTTGTCCACTCAAGAGCCAGTGTTATACCTTCACCCTCAATTGATCAAACAGCAATGGCCTCATCTGTCAGTGGATATTTAAATGTGAATGGTGAGCGTCTTCAGTGGATTAGCTGTTATCTTCCCAGAAGGTGGCGCTGTACTTCTGATCATTGGTTTCTGGTGGAATAGATTAGAAATGTCAGGGGGCGGTTTCTTGCAGATGGTCTTGCTGGAGGGGGGGGGGGACCTCTTATTTTATTTAAATTTAATTTTTAATTTAAATTGTAATTTTAGAAAACCGCAAATATTTATGTTTATAATTTTGTCCTTCGCTGGGATTGAACCTTGGTCGTGTGAGTTTCTGTGCAAGCGCTCTACCAGTATGTGTGAACTGGTGTATTGTCTAAGTGTAACAATACTTTAATTGGCCAAATGCTACCTTTTTTTCTTATATTTCATAATCAAAAAGCTGCTTGCTGTTTGTTATTGAAGACAATCAGCAGGAAATTTTTTTTGACTTTCTTTAGATATGATTCTCTCATTCCAGTTCATCGCTTTGACTGCTTCTTTGTAACCAACGTCTGAGCTATAGTTACCAATCGATTCGAAATTCCGGCTTTATTGCTTCCTTTTTATTTTAATTGTCAAATAAAGTAGCAGATGAAAGCTAAAAACCTACTTAGCGAAGGCACTCACCACAATCAACATGTAGCGATGGGGCAATTGCTGTTGATCATTCAAGGGTGAAGGTGTAAATAACAAAGGCCTTTAAATGATCAATTCACAGCAATTTGTCTCAATCCTAAGACGCTTAATAATAATACAAGAAAAAATATATATGTACTGTTGTCAAAATGTACTGTTCTTTCCACAAAAATTCCAATACATTGCACAGCATTTAGTAGGCGCTTACCCCTGAGTATTGATCTCAATAAAACAAAAAAGAAATACTGCCTTTAAACATCTTCACGATGCTATTTTTGTTCTGCTGCGAACAAAATCGAAACCCATATTGTGCACAGCATTGTCATCATAACCTATCCCGTCAATATACGATGAATGGCACTTCTTAAAATGTCCGCTATTTTAGCTAAATGACAAAGTTTTATACTATTTAATACAAATTTTTGAATGGACACCTCAATTTTGGACCACTAAATTTTGGATTTATAAAATTATATTTTAAATGCAATACGAGGACATTTTATTTTTCTCAAAAATGTATCGAAAAATAAAAGAGATTTTTACAGTTTCCTGGAGATGAGGCTCATTTTTGAAAGATTTCACACATTTCTCGATCCAAGTTCGTCTAATGCATTTCACAAAATCATTGTTAAAAGTGAATTTTGGATTAGCCCTAATTGTCAACGGCCAGCACTACAGGTTGATGATTACCAAGTGCTATGATTACAATTTGGCCTGAACTTTATGATCTCCACACTAACAACGGCGCTATGTACCACACAACTTATACCACGATTTGAGGGCATGACAATTTCACATTGAGGTGATGTGAATTGACTATGAAAGACCACGCCAAACTTTTTTTGTGAGTCCCTAATTACAGTAATTCTAAAAGCCAATATAACCCATACCATCAGTCAAATTCAGCCTAATTTATGTGCCGGAGTCATGGAGAATTGAACATTTAAAATGCGATCTATCAGAAGAAGCCACAGCGGACATTAGCACGATGTTAATGGCATCAATAAGTCTTGTAAACGGATAGAAATTTCGACCATATCTAACGCACAAACTTTATTTTATTCAAATTTAAAAGTAGAAAGCGCTTAGTAAAAGAACCGATATTTAGGTTTTGTCTACTGTTTAAAGTAGTAAACGGAAGACCTTCCGCTCTCTGAAAAAAATGAACCCACTTAACTCAGACGTTAAGCGCATTGAGGTACTAAAAAAAGTAATTCATTCTGAATATTTGCATAATTATTTGCAATTCTTTAATATACACTCTTCACCAAATATGACTCACTTTTGTATGAATTATATATTAAAACCAGTTATTCTTTACCTTTTGCTTTGCACGTCCCAATTACCGCATTCATTAGTGTTGTTGAGCCAAAACCAACAATAGCCAATTTGTGTTTTCTTACATCTCAAACAGATTTGCATAAATCAAAATAAAAATTATAGTTTCTGCACAGAAATTTTCGATAAAATGATATGATTTCTAACTCATTATCATTTCATTAAAAAAATTGAAATATGTGCCAGTTTAGTAGGGTCATTTAGAAAAAAAAACAAGCGTTACACTTTCACCTATCTGTAGCATATTTAATGAAATGATTATTTTTGTCAGCAAAAGAACTTAAATAAAAGAAAACGAAATTATTTTTTTTATATATATTTTTTAATTAAAAACATTTTGTTATTTTAAATATTTATAATGCAAAATACTAAATTCTTAAGTAGCACTTTATCACAGCACTTTTATATATTAATTTTAAAGTTAAAATAAAATAATTTACTTCTAATTTTTAGCCTAAATTACTCTAAAAGATATATTTTTTTATCCTGAAATTTTCCATTAGCATTTCCTGGCATATAATAAACAGGATAAGCACCCTCTGCCACATTTAAGGCCATACCCTTTTGACTTCCCATAGCAATTTCTCCTTCTTTTAAATTAGCCTTCGGCACTATTTCCATATTAAGAGGCACATAAACACGTTGCATTTTGCCTTTAGAGTTCATAAGTTGACTTGTTGTGTATGGTTCATAGGGTATCACTATGGTGCTAATGGGTGAATCTGGTTGTTGATTAGTTTTTTTAAGTGGCAGACAAGTGGTGGTTAGACACAAAGTTACAGAAATAGCAGCTAAAAGACACTGTAGAGGAAATAAAAGAAAAGTAGTAAAATTAGTGGAAAAATTACAAAATTCGAAAAGAAATTTAAAAATAAATTAATAAATGCAGAAACCCAAAAAGGAAAAAAAGATAAATAAATTCAACCAACGAAAATCACAACAAAGTCATTTAATTCGTTCTAGGTGGTATATTTATCTGTTATTTTAAGAATTTGTAAGAAAATTTTTTGAATTGGTTTGGATTACTTTTCATCTAAGTATTTCCATTGTTAAAAACCGGTAGTAAATTGATCGTTTCGAATTAGTGGTATAGCTGAAATTAATGTATTTCCAAAACTTTTTCCACAAATTTTAATCTACTATTTTACTGGGTTCAACCTGTTATTAAGCTTTTCAATACAATGCATCATTTACATATATAGGATCGAGCTCGAAAATAAATGAATAAAACACTCTATTTAAATGTCATGTTAATTGTTGTACTCTTACACAATTTTTGATTGCTTAAACTTTACAAACAGTATACCCACGATCTTTATTCTACCACTTTTCAATAAAAAAAAAACTAATTTTCTATTCAAATGTTACATCTCTTTTTATATAAAATAATTCACATATAAAACATAATCTTTCCACGCATTTTGGCCATTCGGGTTCAAACATCAGCCGATTAGTATTCTTCTGTCAAAAGCTCTGAGAGTTCATGACAATCAGTTACTGTAAGGTAGTCGCCGAAAGAAATATTTTTTCGAATTTCAAGATGTTAGAGCTGACATTAGAAATAAAACAATAACAGCCTATTTCACAATGACGAAACAAACAGTCACTGAGCGAAAGAAAAACACACGAAGGAAAGGTAGTTTGGGTTTCTCTATGTCTTTCGCCTGCTCTTACGAGTCACCATTTTTCATTTTTACGTATCGTAAAAATAAACGGTTGCCAGTTGAAAGTTTTTAATGAGTAACTTTAAAAAGAGAAAATTAACTACTATTTTGCTTGTGAACAAATGCAACTCTGTTTTAAAATGCTTACTTGTGTATATCCATTAAGGCAGGTTTAGACAGTAACACAAGTCGTACGGAAAATTAAAGAGAAAATATTATGAAATTCCATCCGTTTTTTAAAAATGAGAGTAAAAATCTTACGACAGATATTTTTTGAGTTTACACGGTTGGTAAAATACCAAAACAAAGTAAAATGAAAACATAAAATGCACATACACATGCACACAAAATTTACATGCATTGTGAATACATTTAACATAAACCAAAAAATAAGCATAAAAATGCATCCCTGATCTAATGAAATGTGATGGTTTTTTAAAAAATTTGAAAAAACAAAGAGAGCCTTAGGACTGTAAAATTTGCATCCGTATTTTCTCTCAATGTCGTACAGTCTCATTACATATCAAGTTTACATGATACTATTCGTTCTCTTCTACACAAAAATTTAACATGTCGTACGATTTGTATTACCGTCTAAACCGCCCTTAAATAATGAATACTACCCACGATCGCCTTTTTAACTACCGACATCACTAACATTCCTTTTTCATATTCCTTCTAAAACTTTTGCCTTTTGAGTCAGCAGCAAAGTCGACGCTTATTACTCGTAGTATTAAAATAATTATAGAATAAAAAACTTAGATTCCAGTAAGAAAATGAAAATAAAAAAATTTCGACTTCATTTTTATTGATTGGAGTCTTTTGGTAAGTTAACCAGGCATCCAAATATATTTACTTATTTTTGTTCTTTAACAGATTAATGGAAGTATTTCTAATATATCAGGCCTTCCGATAGGAATGGAAGTGAATAAAAAAATTTATACAAATTAAAATAATTAATAATAAATGAAAAATGCCTGAGCAATATTTAATTTTTATTTTGGTTTTGACATTCATATTGCCAGAATGTAAACTTTTTAAAAATTTTTAATCTTAGTTTGAAAAAAATTTGTGGTTTACATGAACCTAAAGAGTGGCAACACTTTATTTAAGAAATTGTTTCTTTCAGAATTAAAGAAAAAAACAATATTTATTTCCCAATAAAAGTGGTTTTTACTAATGTTTTAACTGAGAATTTCAATTCCACTTCAATATACTTTAACTTAAATTTAAGTTCGTCACTTAAAGCAAACAAAGTAGACTGTATTTCACTACAAAGTTTATTATAAATTTGTCTTCAACTAATTATTTTAAATGGTTTTTGATACACTATATGCACTAAATGGGTCTTAAAGTGTTGTTAAAAGTTTGAAGTCGGAATTCTTAAAACAATTGTGTTATTTTTCCTCTATAATTCTTGGTTTGATATATTTTGAACATTTTGAGTTAAGTATATTTAAATTAACTT
The DNA here is from genome assembly GCA_963576795.1 of Metopia argyrocephala. Lineage (NCBI taxonomy): Eukaryota > Metazoa > Arthropoda > Insecta > Diptera > Sarcophagidae > Metopia > Metopia argyrocephala. The sequence continues at coordinate 201,418,519 of OY756208.1, read as the reverse complement.
CTAACATCCTGTGAAGGAACATATTTTTGTAATTTTTTTTAACATTTTGTTCATGTAAATATTTGTTTTTAATAAATTGACTTTGAGGCTCTTATTCACTTAATCCCGTATTATTTAATATTTAATATAAAATTTAATTCATTAAATAGCTTATTTTTTTTTCTTTTTTATGATGAGTATTTATTTTAAAATAAATATTTTATATTTCCAATTACCGCTTTCATATTGAAATCCTTTTTATTTTAATTTTGTTTTTTTTTTAATATATTTTAATTAAACGTTTACAACGTTACTTTAAATCGCGTAGACGGTGTACTGAAGCGTCTTTTTAAATCTCGTTTAAGTTTTATATGAATTACGGGTATAAATTGACAATCAATGCCTTAAAGTCTCACAATACCGACTGCGATTAAATGATTTTAAAGAAAACAATTTAAATAATTTTTTTATATTTTTCATTCATCATATGTGTCGGCAGATAGTAAGTCTGCAACCATATTTGGCATGTGTTTTAATAATAAAAATATTTTAGAAATTAAAAAAAGAGTATAAATGATGAAAACAGCTTCACTGCTGAGCTAAAACGTTTAACTTTGATGTTGAAAAACAAAAGACCAAAACAAAAAAAAAAATTATTTTTTTTTGCAAATTTATGTTGTCTGTTAACAATTTATTTATAGTTGATTGTTGCTGTTGTTGTTCACTCCCTGTCTTTCCCAATTGTTAACAAAAATTATGAAAATATGCCTTTAGTGATACCCAGTTGCCGCTGGTTACTGCTGTTTTTAGCAGCTATTGTGGCAACTCGTCATCGTTTTGTCAGCCATTCAACCCGCGACCAATAGTCATGGCTAGCGATAATGTGCAAGACAATTAAGATTTCTACTGACAACAGTTTAAATGCTTGTGTTTATTACAGCTGATGATGGTGATGATGATCGATGACTACCGCCGCTGCATGAGCATTTTGTTTTATTAGCTAAGCAGGGTGTGTGTTTTTTATTTTATTTTATTTTATTTTATTTTTATTTTTTTTTTTTTTTTTGGTGTGCTATTGTTTAAATTAATTTCAGGTTCAAATCTATTAATTAAAATGTATTTTTTTTTATTTTTTTTTTGTTATTTTAAAACTCTTATAACAAAAACAAAAATATTTTAGTTAAAGTTGACGACATTCACTTTATTTGTCATGTCGTTTTTAACGCCAATTGGATCTGTAATTTGCAAAGAAAAAAATAAAAAATATTACAAATGTTGAAATATGTGACTGCTCAAATATTTTATTTCATATATAAATGAATGTATATAAATGAATGTATATATTTTTTTATTTTATTATTTTGTAAAAGTGAAGTAAATATTGCATAATAATTGTTTATTTTTAAATTTTTTTTCCGACTTAAAACCCCTGTTAGATTGTTGATCATTGAATTATTAGTTAGTTTTATTTATTCATAAATCGCACTATTTTTAAAAAAATAAAGTTTTCCCTGCTATCGTGCAATTTCTTTAAATCAATTATTTTACTACGGAACCATCTATCCTCCAAATTAAAAAAAAAATAACTTCTATTATCAATACAAACTAAACGATTTCAAATACACAATAAATTATGACTTATAACTTTGTTACAGATACTTCCAATATTTTTTGTCCTTATGTCAAACAATAAAATCCAGGAAGCAAGCTATCTGTTGAAGAAAGAAAATCAATGCCTCCACATTCCTCAGTAGAATGGCATATGGTCCAAACAATATAATGGTAGATATGATTTGTAGTCGCCGTGGTCTAGTGGTTAGTGTGTTGGCTTACTAAGACATGGGACCTGGGTTCGACTCCAGGCTCTGACATATTCAAAAAAAGAAATATGAAAAAAATATTTCTTTCGGCGACTACCTCTCAGCAGTCTTCTGGCAAAAGCTCTGAGAGTAATTAAATGCCATGAACAAACTTCTCAAGTCTGTCGTTCGGAGTCGACATTAAACTGTAGGTCCAGGTACTCATGGATAAAAATTTACACACACAACATGAGTGCTGCGAGAAGCTAGGCCGTAATCCTGACACAGGGTTGTAAAGGCCAGTTATGTATGTATGATTCTGCAAGAGAACATATTTGAGGATGAAGAATTGAACAAGGAAATAAATTGTGAAATTATTTGCTTTTAATTGTGGTTTTCCATCAGCACAAAACGTGGTCAATCAGATATTAAATTTTATTTGAAATCTAGTATGTTTACATTACTTTTTTGACATTTAGCGAGATTCCGTTTTTAAAACAAAAACTGTTACACCACTTTTTGTTAAAACGTTTTACATCATCTGTCTTTTTAACATTATTTTATCGTCCATTCTATTTCTTAATTCAATGCGAATGAAACTTCCTTTCAATAATTTACTTTCAATATTTTTTGCGCTTTGTTTTTAAATCTGACGTTACTTTTTTCTCCTCTAGTGGTTTATTTTCGGTACTAAAACTTATGTTTTAGGTTTAAAAAACACAGCTCCATCACAAAATCTAGTAGATTTTTTCAAACTTAAGTTTTGTGTAGAAAATCTGTTTAAAATCTATCACAATTGAATGAAGTTTCAAAAGTAGTAGATTTCGTTAGTAGAGTACATGCACTATAAACCAATATGGGTATCTATATATCGGATATAAAAATAAATTAAAATTTAAGAATTTTTAACAGATTTCAAATAGTAAAGTTTGAACTTATCTTTAAAAGTACTTTTAAATAAAAATAGTGAGAACTGTGCTTAACTGCCACTGCGTAAGAGAGTTGTGTGTATTGTGTCTGATTTGCGACACTACACTAAACTTATGGTCTTACTCACTCCACTGGAAATAATTAGTTAGAATAAATTTTTAATACTGTATTGAAATTTAAAAAATTTTAAATATTCAAAACTAATAAAGTTAAAAATATTTCTGAAAACACATTCAGATTTTGGGGGTGTGTTAAAAATTCCACAAATTGAAATGTAAATCACTAAACAAGGACTACAACCTATACCAGTTTATCTAAAAAAACGTTAATTTTTGTTTCTATTCTGTAACACAGTGTTATTGATAATCTAACTAAAAAAGCATTTTAATTTAAAAAAATACAAAATACGAGTATAGACTGTTACTGAAAATTCCAAAGAAAAACTGTCAACGTTATAACTTTTAAGTTTAAGAGTTAAAATTGAATTAAAAGCAAATTAAAAAAAGAAACAGAAAACAGAAAAGAGACATCAACAAAACAATTACCGGTTGAAAACAGACCAACCCCTGATACTGGTATGCTGGAAAAGATGCCAAACAACCAGTCCCAACAGTCACCTCAAATGTCTCCATCTATGTGTAGCGTTCCCAACAGGATTACAACCGCAGTACTAAAAGTTGGTGTTGACAACATCATTATTTGGTAAAGACACTAACGCAGTAATGATGACAACAACAGCAACAATCAAGGTGATGCTAATGTTAGTGCAACGCCTAATTATATGCAACAATAAACTAACCAGTAGAGCAAAACAAAATAAAAACGCTGAAGAAACTTTTGTTTTCTCTTTAGAAATTAAATTTTATTACTTAAAGGTGGTGGGCAAAACAAAAAAGAAAAATACAGGAAACCAAAAAAAACGAGCTTCACAAAAGACAAACACATTAAGCGGTTTGAAAGTTTTACTATTTCGTTTAGAATTTTAAGCAAAAAAGTTTCAATAAAAAAGCAAGAAAAAAACAAGAACAACATATTAATTTATTTAATTCTTAAAATGGCAACACCTTTATATTGTGTCACAGACTATACCACGCCAGACCGGCAATATTTAAACAACCAACCAACCAACCAAACAGCCAGACACATAAACAAAAGCGTATAACTCTAACGAGTATTATAAAAACTACTGCGAAAAGTTAAAATTTTCTTACATTTTGTTTTTTTTATTTTTTCTCGCCTATTACTTTTAGTTATTGCGGGCTTTGTTGTTGTTTTTGAGTACAAAAATGCAAATGTGAAAATTATTTCTTTATTTTAAAGAGCGGCACTACTTATGCATACACTACACACACCGTAATTTTAGCAACAAAAAGTTTTTCTTTGGGCTGAAATTACAAAAGTGTTTTAAATTAAAATATAGAATGACAAAAAAACAGCAACGGAAACAAACAGAATTAGTTGATCTGTACTTGTTACAGAGATAACCCAGTAAACAATTTAATTTTAATATAAAAAAAATTAAAACTTATAAATTCTAGATAATGTTTTTTTTAAATACAAAATACAACGAATTGTTGCATAGCTTACATAGTTTGACATTTATGATCAGAATACTCTCAAACAACATTGTAATTGAATAAAGCTACCAAATTATTGCCTATTTCCTTAAAATTACTATCGGTATATTATGGGCAAATATATTGTGACTTCAACCTGCTTCATTAGATCGATACTGAAAAAACTACTTTCGCTGTAAACAAAACTTTGCAGGAAGACTCCAATTTATCTATTTTTTAACGATCGAAGAAATATGTGGAAATTTGCAGGAATCAAATGTCATCATTTACGTTGTTTTTAGCCGATTGGGATCTTGTAAAAAGGTGGAATTAAAATGTAAAGAGTGATCCTGTTGATTTATTTGTTTAGCAGGATCACCGTGTAAATGATTAGAATTAAATAATTATTGTTTTTATTAAAAGGGTTTTGTACCGGCGCTTAAGTACGCCACTGATACTATAAATTTACTGGCAAATTAATATGCCCAGTAAAAAGAAAATTCTTTATTTAAATTACTTCTGCTTAAATACTACTGATGAAAATCTAAGTTAACCTACCCTTAACATTTAAAGTGTTTATTACCAAATCAATATCGGTTTGTGTGTGCATGCATTTGAATTCTTTAATGGGAAAATATTGTAAAATATTCTCCCATATAACGACACCAACAAAAGGTGTCGTATGTCGTCTGAGTTTTAAACAGAACATGATATTCCTCTATACGCGCTAGCACTTTTAGCGCAATAAGTGAATGAGGACGGTCAGTTGCACCAACAAAGGGTGTCTCATGTCGTCTGCTAGTATGCGTTAAAAGTAAAACATTATTTTATACACATGCATTTAAAATAGTGCAATCATCTCAGAGCGTAATTATGCTACAATCTAGAGCAGCTGGAAACTGTTCTGATATTTGATCTCAAAATTGTTTTCAGTGGTTGTAAATTAAAATTCTTATTAAAAGCTTAAAAACATTATTGTAGTTATCAAGCATATTATTTAAATTTTCCTTTTGTCTTGGATTTTGAAAGCATTTTTCTTTAATAAATTATTAAAAAAAAGCTAAAGAAAAAAGCTTAAACACTTAAAATGGTTTTATTCGGAAGATATTTTAAATTTTTCGTTTTCTGAAGACTCGACTTTGGGAATTAAAATCACTCTAGATCGGAATTGTGTTTTTCGATACGGCTGATAACATTGATTATGATTTTTTTTTAATTAAATGTTTGCCTAATCGTACTCGAAGACGTGAGCATGGTTTTGCTGACATTAATACAGAGTGCCCGCCAGAAAGGTATACTACTTTGATTTGCTGCCATTTTGCTAAACATTAATCTTGATAGTTTATATTTGGCAGTCGTGAAGTAGAGACGTGAAAAATTTATTATGGAAAACTGTTCGGTAAACCAACGTGCCAATAGGATGCTACAGCTCGCCCATGACAACCCCGATTTTCATGAAAAAATCATAATGAGGGACGATGCACATTTTCATTTGAATGGATATGTGAATACACAGAATAGTCGGTTCTGGGCAATGGAAAACCCTCAAATTATTCATCAGTCACCTTTGCATCCATTAAAAGTGACAGTCTGCTGTGCAATTTGGTTAGGAGGAATCATTGAACCTTACTTCTTTGAAATTGAAAGCGGCATAACGGTAACTGTTAATTGGGAGCGATATCGTGATATGATTGAAAACTTGTTAACGTCACAACTTCATGCTTTGGGCTTGCCGAATATGTGGCTTCAACAAGACAGCGCTACATAGCATATAGCCAACATTACAATTCAATTACTGCGAGACCTCTTTCCACAACAAGTTATTTCAAGGAATGGTGATGCTGATTGGCCTCCACGGTCGCCTAATTTGACATCTTCTTGTGGGGATATATGAAAATTAAGGTTTATGCGAACAAACCAGGAAACGCTAAAGCAATTCACACAAAGTATTCGTTATGAAATTATGAAATACCGCATGAAATGTGTGAGAATCTAATGAAAAATGTGCTCAAAAGGGCTCGCATTTGTGAGGCTAACAGTGGCCGACATTTATGTATTCCATACATAATTGCCGAAATTAAATAAAACATTTATCATAATAACATCCATTCCCTTTCATTTAATTAAAAATTATAAACAAACAAAGTAGTATACCTTCCCGGCAGATACACTGTACATGTTTGCACATGCTGCTATAATAAGGAACTCATATCGTCGTAAGAATTAAAGAACGCTGTAACTGATAAAAAATCGAAAATATGTTTTTTTGCATAATTTTTATCAGAAAAAAAAATACGCGTCGATTGGTCCTGGTGCCAGGTTTCTATGATGAAAAGAAATTGACTTACTCCGTCTGCGTTTTGAAAAATACCAGTGTCTTCTTTCTAGTTTCATGCAGGTTTTTTGGCTCTGGTGAACATTAAATGTTTTGTCAGTTACAGCGTTGTTTAATTTTTTGCAGTCTATGAACGAAAGGGTCGATTTGAATGAATCACAATGAATGAACAAACCGTTAAACTTGCCTTATTATGACATATGAGTTCTTCATAAATGAATTCTAATTTGCATTCATAAACTTTAAATATTTTTTATGGATTTTTAAACTTCATGCCTCATTTTTAATGTACATACACTAATGAAAAAGTTAATCAAAAAATTAAGGTATTATTATTTAATTTTTGTTTAAATCAACAAATTTTTTAATCAAAACAACAAATTTCTCCATTTTAAAATTTCCTTCATCTAAAACAAAAAATAAAATTTAATGTTAAATGAAATCATGTTTTCAGTTACTTCAATGTAAGTAGTTTAAAATACACAAAAATTTTACGAAAACCTAATTTTATTTTAAAATATTTATTTATTTATTTATTATGAGGACTAAATATTAAATTTGGTTTACTGGGTTGAATACTAGTAAATGAAATCAGCTCGAATATTTTACATTCGCCAAAAGTCTAAAAACTAACAGTTGTTGTTCTGGTACTTAAGAAAACTATTCAATTAAACAAAACTTTACGCTTTTCGGTCTCCAGAATTTTTGTTTCCTTTTCTACTTTTTATACAGCCCAAGACATGTAAACATTTTTAACTTCCTTTTTCAAGGGCTTTTAGCAGATTCTTTATCTAAAAGCGCATATTTAAAAAAAGCCGAAAATATTTCTATCCTACCACGTGTAGATATGAATGTGTATGTATGCACGAGTTTTAAAGTTTCAAACGATATATTGTAGTTTTTGAAAAAAGGTGAACTTTAACTCTTTACCAACTACAATATTATATTGCCGCTATAGCTGCTTTAGCAAAAACCTGACTGTGTCATTGTAAGGCTGTTAGTAAATCCACTTAGAATTTTGAATATTTTAGTGTTTTTTTTCATGGCTTCCTTGCCAAAAATTAAACAGAAAGGTTTAAGGACATGTATAGCAGCAAACTAGAATCAAAAAGGATACAAAAAAGAAAGCAAAGTAAAGTTTTTGTTGGCAAATTATAAAAATTTATAATTTATTGCACAATGCGGTTTTTGCGGTTGTGTTTGTAAAGACAAAAAATTTTTTTTTTAAATATTTGTTTCATAAACATTTTTATTAGTTTTTGAATAAAAACTACGTAAAACGTGAAAAATAGTGTTGAAAATTTTTTTTAAATTGAATTTTAATGAAATTTATTAACAAAATACGAGGTTGTGAATAGAAAATACAAGGAACTTTGTTTTAATTCTAAACTTTTTTATTTACAAAGTTTAAATTAAACAGAAAAACTATAGCTATAGACGAAAATACAATTTGCATAGAAATAGAAAAGAAGGCTTAAATGAAGTCTGTATATTTGCATAGCATGCATAACTCGATAGCGGTAGTAAATCAATATATTTTTGTAGATAATTTCGTGGCATTTATATTTTAAATGTGATTTCCGGCATATAATAACCGAGTCTACGAGTAATTAATTCGACCAATTAATTTTTTTATTAACAAAAATATTACCGTATGACATCCAAGATGAATTGAATGTTGAGTTCCAATGATCTAAAAGTTGTTTGTTTTTTTGTATAAATCAATGTTTGAAAAATAGCCCTTTAAAAATCGCAGACATGAATGGTCCAGCTAATGACAGCTAATTCGAACCAGTAAACCTCTCTAGAAAAAATAATCCGATCCCAGACCATGGTCGGTATTATTTTTGGGCTAATGCTTTCAACAATTAAACAATAGAGATGTGTGTGATTTTGCAAAAAAAAAATGTTAGTGTAGCAAAGAAAAAGATCTGCAGAATCGCAGCGTTGACTGAATTCACAATCTCCACCCCGTACCGTTTTAATACTTGCCTGTGATCCCAAGCAGATAATATGATGGTAGAAGAACAAACGAGAATGGCTGTGGGTAAATAGGCGTATTTTTAGCCAGAGAGTCAGCTAATATCTTCGAAGATTGCCCGGCCTTATTTTTTTACATTTATTTTGTTACATTTTTTATAACACCTGCAACGATTATCTCAATGTGAATAATTTGTTAGAGTTTTTTATATGAAACCAATACTCAGGGTTAAACTCCTACTAAATGCTGTTCATTGTATTGGAATTCTTTTGAAAAGGACAGCACATATATATTTTCTCTTATATTATTATTAAGCGCCTTAGGCATTACTGTGAATTGTCCATTCAAAGGCCAGTGTTGTACCTACACCCTTGAATGATCAACAGCAATTGCCTCATCGTTGCATGTTGATTGTGTGGTGAGTGTCTTCGCTAAGTAGGCTTAGCTGTTATCTGCTACTTCCCAATAGGTGGCGCTTTTCTCCTGATCATTCGTTTTTCGTTATCAAAGGTTAAGGTGGAATAAAGTGGAATGTCGGGGAGCGGTTTCATTGTATATGGTCTTTTGGAGGGAGAGAGGGGGAACCTCTTATTATTAAATTATAATTTTGAAAAATTAATTGAATTATAAAGGTTTATGTGCTTTGAAGGTACTCTCAGAAAACTATTTTTGCTGAATGTATATTAAAATATGTCATTCAATACCAATAGTCAATAGCGCAAAATTAGAAAAAAAAAACATTTTTACGTAGGTATAATAAAAAAAATATCCAACATTAAACACTAAAGGCTGAGATGAATCCATACATTAACGATAATATCAAACAGTCAATGATAATAAAGCCAATCGGGTAAATACCATCGAAGCTGTGGAGAGCATGTGGCCGATATATCCTTCTACCATAAAAAAATATTTAGAAAACTTGTTATTTATTTACAATTAACATCCTGCTTTTGGGTTGGACCACCCTTTGCATTGTAAAGAATTTTCCCATGTCCCATAAAATCTGGTTTCCATATTACTGCCTTAAAACTTACGTGAATTTTTTTAATGAAAAACTCTTTTTGAAAATATGTATGTGTGTGTGCGGTTTTTTTTTCAATAATGAACTCAATTCGGCCACTTTTTGATTTTAAACAACAGTCCCTGAGAGTGAGTGTTATTATTGAACCTTATGGTGCTTATGAATTATAAATAAAACAAATGCAACAATTTAGAGGAAAAAGTAAAAAAACAGCAATAATTATATAAAATTTTTCCAAAGTACACTTGGCCACATCCGTAGTTTTCAGACATTTTCAAAATACAGTTATTAGAAGTAACATTGTGTCTGGAAACACATACAGAATTTATAAAACCAACACCGGAAATGTTGTGGAAAAAATTACAAACACATACTCGATGTACTACACTGTTAGCTCTCTCTCTATTTCTCTCTCTGTCTCTGTTCTTAAATGGTTTTGTTTATATTGTAAAATATTTTTAATGCTTTCACCTATTTCTCTTGTTGCAGTTCTTATTACTGCCACTAACCAATGAAACGTTACTAATGTGTTGTAAAAATCTATGGCTTTACGCTTTTGTTAAGGCCGCATTTTAGTTTTCGTCCAGTTGATTTTTCTTTTTTTTTTTTGTCCTTGCTTGGCCACAAAACATATTTGTTTTTTTAACATTTAATAGTTCTTACCATGTGCTACTGCCATTTCTTAAATGCCGGCCATATTAGACCTTTTGCTGTGGCTTTATTGCCTCTTTATATATATATGTGTGTGTATATATATATATATTTTGTTCCTTTTGATGACCATCATTTGCTGTTATTGCGTACTTCCGTTTTCTTGTAGACATTTCTTTCCTGTTTCATAAAATGTTTTCTATAGACTTTGGCAAGTGGCTTTAAAGCGGGCGTTATATTAAACAAATATCACAACAGCAATAATTTTTTATTTGTTTAAAATATTATTATTGTTGTTATTATTGCTTGTTTTTTGTTTGCTATTATTGGTTTTTGTGTTACATTTTGTGCAAGAATCTCTAAGTTTTTCAAACGTAGAAAATTACAGAGAGAACACAGAAGAATTTTTCCATAAAATTTATGATAAAAGCTACTATATGACCTTTAATATCTCCAAAGCATAATAAATAAATAATAAAACATTTAATTTCAATAATGACAAGTGTTTCGAGCAGAAATTCGCCTGATAACTTGAACATTAAAATTTTTCGCCAAAAAAAAAGTAATCAGTACCTGTCAGAAAAATAATTGAAAATAATTTTAAAAAGGAAGCTGCTCGTTAATCAATCCATATAAATAAAAAGTTTGCTTGCTTGAATTCTTTATTATTGATAGAAAAAACAATCTTTAGTCTGACGTGCTCGAAACTAAAAATTACTGCTTAGGTCGAAATGTCCAATCCTACACTTAGTGCTCTTGACAAATATGAGTAGATGCGTCAGCGACATATATTATTGAATCAATAAATCAATGGCTTCTGTAACTATTTCTCTGTTAACTTAAAGGGCAAAACTGACTCTTATCAAAATTTGACAAAACTGTGTTATTTAGCGTGACACCAATTAAAAGCTCGTAATTTGAGGAGGAATTCAAAAAGGTGAACTTCATTCGTTATTATATTTTGCCAAAACAGAACATCATTCAAAACAAGACAAAGCTTAATAAATAAAATGGAAAACATTATCGAAATATTGAGCATTCTAAAGATATTGGACTTATAAATGAAATTTCTGCTTCTGAAAAAATTGAGTAAATTCAGGACATGGACTGAAGACACGAAATGTTATAGAAACTAAAGGCATATTATTAATGTTTAATTATAAATTAAAACGCACGTTCTTCTTCTCTTTTTGACATCAGATCCCATCTAGTTTTTAGGAGCTGACAGCCACATTCATAAATGCTCTTCTGAAATTCTTCGAGTTGAGTTTCGTAAACAGTGTCTTAATTAATGCAGACAGAAATGTAGTTTTTTTTTGTGGCGAGGTCGCGATCTTCTCATCTAAATATTTATAAAACTTTTATTCGACAAAAGATGTATTACAACTTAATGTATGGGCTGGACTTTTCTCAACTAAAGGAAAGGGGGAGTTTAAATGAAATTTCCACTAACACACCTAAAATAGCACAATGCACTGCGTGAGTAGGGGTCATCCCCTGAATGCTGGCCTAATTTAAAGTGTATAACAATCAAATTGTCAAATAAATGTGTTTTTTTAACTTACTGACCTAATTTCTTATTTCTCAAATAGTCCATAGACTGAAAGTGAAGTGATCTTATGTGTGCTAATGTGACCTTTTGAAGAGCAGAAAAACTATAAAAGTGGAAGTTGTACAAAATGCCCCTCTAATTTGTCCTGACAGCTTTTACATTAAGACCATAATATGGGTAAACTTCACATTCTACCTTCCTACACACTTTATAGCAACAAAAACACCATTAGAGGCCTATTTCAGTAGAGTAAACAAACAAACCCGCTTCTATTTTCTAAACATCGTATTCAGCTGAAAGGTCGATTAAGATTGTATGCATAAAGTATTTAGAAATTATAAACTTCATTTATAAGTGTTTTGTTTCTTACAAAAGTATTATACGTATATTATTTACATTCTTCTAATTATTTTTCTTTAACAGTCTTAAAATTCTACTAAATTTGTAAAATTTCTTTCGTACTCATACTTTAGATAAAGGAGTACCAAAATATTTATGCTCTTTAATGAAATTCTCTAGCACCAACCACAGAAACAGAAAATTTAACGCAACCATGAAATTTAAATAAAGTTTTCCTTATTTGAGTTGGGTTTTGTTACATATTTGTGTGAAAATGTTTGTTAGCAATATCTGTAGTAATTTGCGGTAATTTCTATGGCGTACAAGTTTACGGTACGTATGATTAATATTTATTAAACAAAATTTAATTAATATTACGTATACGCACACTATGAAGTACTGTAAATACGATTGAGTATATGCATAGTGAATGCAAAGTGTGGCATTATTGGGATAAAGTCAACAAAATTGTAGTGAAAACAAAAAGAAAATAAGTATTCGAAAAAGACGACAAGCTTGATTTAAGGCAAATGTTGCAAATTTGTTTAACTTTTAATTGCTGTTATTTTCAGTAAAGGATTTTTAATTGTATTTAGAGAAATTTTGAATGTTTTCAATAAAAGGCGTTTATTGGTATTAGACTTTACTAATGACTTTAATTTCCTTAAAGCTGTTTAAAAAATGAATATTAAGAACGAGAAATACTAAAGTCCAAGTAAGCATCGATAACGAAACGATCTTTATCTCCCACTAAAACTTATAGCTGCGATATGGGGTTCACAAGGTAATGTCATAATGCCTTAAGCTCCAAAAACATTGGACACTCGAGGAGCAAGCCTCGCATTCCAAGAAAAAACTATAAAAAGTTTAAATACTATATCGCAAACATACCACATTTCTACTCACCAAATAGTGACAAGAAAATAGTCCCACCATAGCAGAAATATTTCGACTCGGCATGTTTAATAGGCCACAGCTAGAGACTACATCGCTGGCCTAGGTGCTAAGATACAAATGAAAAGTAGGTATTGACATATTAACACATTATTTTTTTTTTTTTTTAGAATCTGCGAATCAGTCACACATCTTCCCCTTATTTTTCTATTGTAGAAATTTTTTTGTCTGAAAATGAACACTTTTTCTTAATTGTGAATGCAGAAAATTAATAAATTCAAGTCTTTTCTTGTTGACAGAGTTGACTTATAAAAGAATAAATGTTGAGTATTTAGATCCGATATCGAAATATTCCGCCATCACCCTTAGTGACAAATGGCGTTCCAATACCGCTTAAGAAGTAACGAAAACATATTCTAGATATTTAATGGTATCTTAGCTATCAGAATACGGAGAGAAAAAAATGTGATTCATACATTCATCCAATTTTGAATAAGCATTAGGTGTATCAAGCATTGTGGTCACAACTATCTCGAATGTAGTGTCCCAGCAGAAAGTATTGCTTCCAAGTAAGTTATTTTATAAAGAAGAAATTGTAAATAATCACTTACTTAATGAAATGAGCCATTAAAATACAATAGAAATGCAAATTTACAGCAGCCAGTAAGCAAAATGTATAAAAAACAGAAATAATACCTTATCTTGTAGCATATTATAATATTAAGATAAAACGATTTAAACGATATAATTCTTCCATTATTGCTTACAATTTTATTTATTACTTCCAAATTATAAAAATTTTCTACTGGGGTTTTGGCATACTAGACGAGTGTTTCGAATTCAAACCTCAGATTTGACATCTTGAAAGAAAGAATAATAGAAAGTATTAATTTCAACGACGGCCTCATAACAGTCTTCTGGCAAAAGCTGTGAAAGTAACTGATTACCATGAACAAACTTTTTAAATATGTTATTGGGAGTTGACGTTAAACTGTAGGTCGCGGTACTTATGAATAAAAATTAACAAATAAAGGGTTTAATGGCCAATTATGCATGAATGTATGTATGCATCGGAATACGAAATTAATTTTACATAACATCTAAATATTTTCTCCAGAGAAATAAATATGTAATTACTTAAGTTTTTTCGGAAATTCCACTTCACGTTCGAATCATTTAAAAGTTGTTCAAATTTTTATTTAAAGTATGAAGAGAATATTTTCAAAAATATTACTTTATAAAGAGTACAGTAATTAGACTTATTTTCTATAAATTTTTGCCAGTTTTTGTTTATTTTAATGTTTTAAGTACTCCTTCATACAACAACATCAAAATCTAAATCAAAATCCCTATTAAATTAAGAGGGGTTATAAAATAATTGCTGTGCCTTAATAGTACACTGTGAAGTATAAGAGGGAGGTTCATGTCACCTGCAAATTGCCTCTAAAACTCGTGACAATATATGAAATTTTAAGACATTTAATATCAATTTACCTGATTATATGAATACCCCTTATATGTGTTGTTTATTTTTTTGTTTTGTTTTGTTATACAAAATATGTTTTAAATGTTGTTTATTTGTCGTGCGGCAAAAATGAATGTTTCTCTTTAAATATATGTTATATGTTGCATTTTAGACTCTAGACAGACTAAAACATCGTATTAACAAACATGGTAATGGCAACAATTTAGCACTAACACACAAAAAAAGGGGAATAGAAGGGCAGTATAAAATTTATAACTGTTGACCGGGCCATTAACAACAGTACAACAACAACGTTAAAAAGCTCGACAATGCAATTTTGTGGTTTTGTTTCAATTTTTCTGTGTTCTTTTTTTATCCATTTGGTAATTTTATGTTATTGTAGCGCATTTTTTCGTTGTTATTGTGTTATAGCTTTATGCCATAATTATTACAATTATTCTATTCTCAGCTTGTTAAAAACAAAATCACTCTCAGACCACAAAATTAAAAATTAGTCATTGTTAACGTTTGTAACTTAAAACATATGCATTCGTTTTTAGCCAGATTTTTAATTCTGCCTCTTTTTTTTTGTTTTTTGGAATTATTTTAGAACACGAATTATTTTACTAATAGGTAATTTACGAGTAATACATATAATATGTATGTATTTCAAATTTATTTTTAACGTTATTGTGAACAATAATAAAGGCCAGCCGGACACTCATGCATTACAAATTATGTAAAATATTTATTTTTTAATTAGTTGCCATTTCAATGATTTATTATTCTGTCCTATGGCCTTTTAACATTTAGAAACAACTAGATTTTATAAAGGGTCTTTCATTAAAAGCTTTCTTATTTATGTTGGAAGAAAACAAATAGCCCAATTCTAAATACAAATTTCCGAAGTATTTTTATTTAGAATTGGGCTGAAAGTGTGGACAAAAAAAATTTAAAATCGATTTTACTAAAAAAAAAGTATACTACCAAATAAATTGTGGACTGGTTTTGCTTTAACAAACATTGTTAAAGTAATTAATTAACGGACTAGTTGAGTTTTGCCACAAACTAGCAATTAAAATATAAACTGTTTAACTGGTATTACCCAAAAAAAAAATCTTATGCACAAACTTTTCTGTTTAATTGCTTCAATTAAAAAAATTAATTAGGATAATTACAAAAAAACTTACTTTGTAATTCAAATTTGACTGGCAAAAAGTTTGTTTAATTTTATATTAATCAAGCGCCTAAATTAGGCTGAAACGGCATAGATTATATTGAGTCTGGGTACTTCTATGGTTAGAGCATGAAGCTGCGACTTGAAACAAATCCAAAAATAAAGGTTTAATGGGTTAAAATCTCATGATCTCAGCTTGTCTCACCTTTACTTAAGATAATAATGTAATTAATTCCCTTATGCGTAATATTTACTGTATTAGCAACCAATGCTTGTTGGTCTCCAGTTGATTTATTTCAGGCTAAAATAATTTGATGATTATCGACCAATGAAGTCCTTCAGCTCAATTAAAATCGTTCAATCTAAACTGAGCACATTGAAAAGACGCTGTAATCTATGGATTCTATTGGGTACCTTCGAGTACAAAACCAAGTGCCTGCCCAAACATAAACACCGTCTACAAATATCTGCATATTTTGACCCAAAAAAGTTAGAAGTTTCAAATCCGGTCTTTATTTAGAGTGACTTTAAAATATAAGAATTGCGCTCAAATTACACTCTGATTATCTTAACGTTCCAGAGTCCCAAGCAATTCTCAACTTCATAATTTCGTATTGTATTGAAAACAGAAGACAACTATTATTTTGGCGACAGGGCTTCAGTAGCTCGGATCCCTTACTATATAATGCACTGGCATGCTAATTACCTTTTATTTGAGGTACACAATTTTATTTGTTATAGCTAGTCTTTGCAACATGTAGCAATATCTGACTATTTCAAATGCTTAAAACCACACTGTCCAGGTTGTTATAATTTTTTTATATAGTTTTTTTTATTATTTGAGACCAAAACTCAGGGGTAAACCCCTACTAAATTAAGTGCATTGTAATGGAATTTTTGAAAAGAACAATACATATATATTTTTTCTTATATTATTATTAAGGGCCTTAAGAATGAGACAAATTGCTGTGAATTAATTATTCAAAGACCTTCACCCCTCAATGATCAACAGCAATTGCCCCATCGTTACATGTTGATTGTGGTGAGTGCCTTCGCTAAGTAGGTTTTAGCTATTATCTGCTACTGCCCAACAGGTGGAGCATTTTCCCATGATCATTCGTTTTCTATTTTCAATGGTTAAGGTGAAATAGAGTGAAATTTCAGGCAGCGGTTTCTTTGTAGATGGGCTTCTGACACAAATTAAGAATTTTTTAGAATTAGTATTATCTGATTAAAATTAAAATTTGTCCATTAAAAATATGGGCTTTAAATAACTTTTAAGTAAAAGCTACGATTTTTTTTAGAATAATAAATAATATGATTACTGAGGCCTTATTTAGTAACTCTCCTAAGCTAAAACTCTATCTCTAAAAATTTATAAAACTAACAAAATTTTTACTTTTGTATATTCAAACGCCCAACCTGTTTCAAAAACCCAAAATTTTAGCGTTTTAGCTTAAGAGAATTACAGAATAAGGCCCCTGATACGGAAATTATGAGTTTTTAATACAAAAATATGCATTTAGGATTAGAAATTCCTGAACGAAAATAATGTTTTTTATGAAAGTTACAAGTTTTTTTTTTAATGAGAATTGTTATACTCTGACAAAACTGATTTTGGTCACTTTTCATTTTTTTATTATAAAAGAAATATTTAATTCATTCACACCCATTTGGAGAATATCACCAATATCTGAATAATTGATAGTAAATTATACAGATTTTTAAATAAATAAAATTATGCCACTCCCTAAGAGAAGACCTTTTATTTTATTTAAAATGAAAATAGCAAAGAAATATTTAAAATAGTTTAAATGTTATAGACACATTACAAATTTTTACTGCTGAAAGCAAAAAAAAAATGATCTATAAATTATTTTAAACTGCATATGATTTGAAAGTGTGAATGTTTTTAGGAATTTTTTTAGATGTCAAAATAGACCCATAAATTTGAAAACTGTCTTTTATGGTGTTGAATTTAATTTATGTTTCCAAGGTATGTCTAAAAAAATATGGCTGTGTAGGGGTTTTAAATATTTAATTTAATAAAAATTGGCTTGAAAACAAATAATGTTTTATACTGATGGCTTTATGTTACAGAGTAAGTGCTATGTAAGAAAATCGAATCCATTCTAAAGCTACGGTCACATTGGGAAAATATTTGACGAAAAAAACGTAACCACTATTTTATTAAAATATTTATGTTTTAATTTTTCATTTCTTAAGGTTTAGTTAATTATATATCCAAATATTTTTTCTTATAAAATATCGATTTAAAAAAATTTTTGAAGAAATGTTTACATAAAAAGAAATATTTTCATAATATATTTAAAAAAAATTGTGGTTACGTTTTTTCGTCAAATATTTGCCTAATGTGACCGTAGCTTAAGATGGGAGAATTTAAGGTTAAGAAGTAAAACATATTTTTTGTGGAATTCAGTTTTATTTATATCAATTTAAACCAGAAATATGGGAATTAATAACGAACGTTGTCTTTAGTAGTTTATTTTATAACATATCGTCGTGCGGGAGTTTATGTTCTCTGTCCGCTATTTTATATATCTCGAGTTAATGATGCCACTTTAAGTTTTTGAAATCAAAATTTTTAAAATTTGAAATCCGTTTTCGGCTATTTATCTCTGAAACGTAGGCGCCGTGGTCTAGTAGTTAGTGTCTTGGCTTACTAAGACGATAGCGCTGAGTTCAAATCTCAGCTGTGACATCTCAAAAAAGATATATGAAAAAATTATTTCTACCTCTCAGCAGTCTTCTGGCAAATGCTCTGGAAGTAATTGATTGCCATGAAAAAGCTTCTCAAATCTGTCGTTCGGAGTCGACATTAAACTGTAGGTCCCGGTACTCATGGATAAAAATTAACACATACAACACGAGTGCTACGAGAAGCTAGGCCGTATCCCGGACACAGAGTTGTAGTTGCCAATTATGTATTTATCTATGTATCACCCAAACTGGATGAGATATCAGAAAACGGAAAAATTTGGTGTCGAGAACCAAAAGTGCCATCATAAACTCGAGATATACGAAAAATATGACATGGCGGATAGACCACATAAACTCCCGCACGACGATTTATTACTGCGTTTACTAATTTGACACACATACAGATAATTTTGACATAACAGAGTGAAAAAAAAATTAATACCATGTCAGTTGACATACAAATGTCGTCTAAAAAGAGCTTTAGTTAGTAGTGCTTACAATTTGTACGGAGGGGCAACTATTGTTGTCTCGCTTTCTAAGACAAACATTATATCAAATATACAAAAATGTTGTCCAAACAAAAAAGGGTGAATTCTAGTATTAGTTATATAAATCATTTATTGCAACTATGGAGACCCAGTGGTCTAGTGGTTACTGTACTAGACTGTTAGGGCGAAGGTTGGGGGTTCAATTCCCACCAGAATATCTAGTCTGCAACATTACACCGAGCTTATAGTTTTAGTAACTCTGTACGTAATATTTAATTAGTATTGTATTGTATAGCATACTCGTACATACATACATATCTCTTAATTACCACCTTATCAAACTTTATTAAAATTATTCCACATTTTTACATTTTTACTTTTTTGTTTTTAAGGGTCCATAGTTTTAAATTAAATTCTTTAAATTTTCCATAATATTTTCATAGCAAATGAAAAACTTTTAAAACTCTTCTATAAAATAATTTTAAAACAACTTTCCTTAAATTATTTCGAAATTTTTTGCAAACCACCCTTTTATCTTTGGCTTTGAGTATTTTAAATCGATTAAATTAAAGCAACAAATTTCATTTTAAATCTTCTTTTAAATGCTCTAAAACTATTAATCAACTTCTTAAGCTCTAAAATGGCTAAAACGAGCAGCAGAAAGAAAAGCAGAACAAAGTAAAGCAAACGATTTGAAATGAAAAGCTCATTAACACAAAGTTTTCAGGATTAAAACCAAGTAAAGCAAATTGTAAATGGTCTAGTAAAACTTTGTAAGACACTACACCTCAAGCTATATATGGATGTACATATGCGTGTATATCACTTGCTTAGAATAAAAGAAAATTAAAATTTTTTATTTATTTTTATGAAAATTCGAATTCTCTCTTTAGGATTTCTGGTTTTCTACATTTATCATCCCCATATTTTTATACGATTTCAATTCCAATAGTAAAGAGTTGGTGAAAGTAAAACGAATACACGTTTATTACAATATGGGGGAAAAAACGAGTTTATGAAACGAAATCTGTAACATTACCAATATTCAGGAGTTTTATAGACTTTTAAAGTTAAAAACAACAACAGAAACACTGTAAAGCTATAGAATAAGCCTTTTGTTATGAAGAGCAGGTTGGTCATTATCAGCACAAATCTGTTACACTACAACTACATATAGTAGAGTGTGCAGTATAATTATTAATTTAAAAAAGAAAATAAAATACTGGCTTAGGAAATAAAGAAATAAAAAGAAATCTTTAACATCCTTTTTGTAACAGCAAGCAGACAATGAGTTTTATTTTTTACACTTCATAACGTAGTTGTAGTAACTTTAACAGTCAAGTTAAAATAAAATTAATGTTGTTGTCTACGAAAATGTGAAATAATTTGTCATTCTTTTACGTAATTTGTCTTAAATTGTCTACTTGTACAAGTAATCGTAAAAAGCATTACACAGGGATGGCTAAACCAAAGAAAATTTTCCTAATAAATAGGCAAATGTGTTTGAAGTAGCAGACTAACTGACTATCAAACAATGGTTGTGTTTAAGAAAAAGAAAAATTACTTTGACTTGCTATTATCTGGCTTTGTAATATATTTTAAGTTGTTACCCAGCAAAAAAAAAAAGAAATTAAAGCTAACGTTGTTCCAAAGTTATCACACAATTTTATTTTATACCAAGTGCTAATTGTTAAGAACTGAATTAAATATTATAAAGCATATGAATAATTTTCAGCTGTGTGGAACACATCCTTTCTATGACAACCAGCTGCAAGAAGAATTTTGTCCCCATTTTATGGAAAATAAATCGCTGGCCCAGTTTCTAAGACGCTCAAGACAAATAGAGATCGGTATACCCACACTTACTTTTGCTACACTTTGTCTAGACAGTTCATCTGCCACATATCATCGCAAGAATTAATGAACGCTGTAACTGACAAAAAATCTAAAATGCGTTTTTTGCATCATTTTTATCAGAAAAAAAAATACGCGTCGATAGATCCCGGTCGCAGATTTCTATGATGAAACGAAAATCATTTACGCCGTCTGCGTTTTGAAAAATACCAGTGTGTTTGTTCTATAACTTTCATACAAGTTTTTTCTCTCTGGTGAACATTCAATATTTTGTCAGTTACAGCGTTCTTTAATTCTTACGACGATATATTTCCATGCTATGTCCTGGTACACAAATGTTCACGATGTCAGGAAGTAACCAAACCGTCTAGGAAGTAACCAAAGTATATTTTGAACTCAATAGCTGCCTGGCTATCAGTGCGACTTTTTCGAATAGCCATCACTTCTATCTGTATGTCAAAATCCGCAGAGAAGATATCCTAACCCTTCTTGTCGCCCATTTTCAAACTATTGGTAGAGACACGTTCACTTCGTTCTATCGACTCCTTTCATATTCAGCCATGAATCCCTTACAGAAATATGCGTTTGATATCTGTCTTCTAATGGCAGATATATTCACTGACGCTTTTTTTTGAGCAGCCACTTGAAACACCTAACCAGCTATGCTGTCTGGTATTTTACGGCTATAATAGTGAAACAGTACTACAGTCGGTTTTACTGTAGACTGTAGCCATTTTAATTATTTCCTATATTTTAACATAAACCAGTAAAAAATTAATCTTCGGATCGAGCAGATTTGTATCATTTCGATTGTGGAAGGCATGAATTTAATACGGCGAGTTTTTACTTTGAAGCAATACATTTTTGACACAATAACCTCTTTATTTGGAGCATATAATTTTTTTTATTTGAGACCAATACTCAGGGGTAAACCCCTGCTAAATGCAGTGCATTGTATTGGAATTTTTGGAAAGGACAGCACATATATATTTTTTTCTTATATTATTATTAAGGGCCTTAGGAATGAGACAAATTGCTGTGAATTAATTATTCAAAGACCTTCACCCTTGAATGATCAACAGCAATTGCCTCATCGTTGCATGTTGATTGTGTAGTGAGTGTCTTCGCTAAGTAGGTTTAGCTGTTATCTGCTACTTCACAATAGGTGGCGTTTTTCTCCTGATCATTCGCTTTTTTGTTAAAAGTGGTATAGGTGGAATAGAGTGAAATATCGGGGAGTGGTTTCTTTGTAGATGGTCTTCTTGTAGGGGGAGGGACCTCTTATTTTTAAATTATAATTTTGAAAAAACGGCAAACTATCATATATGCAATATTATTAACGGCTGGCTATGCGGGGACTGCTGTGGACTGTTGACTTTTACTCACAGAATTTGATGTTGTTGCAATAACTCTTTCATATTCTTACTCTTTAAAGCGCTCTTATGTAAGAAAACGCCATAGCGTAGTATATATTTACTCACCCACGGCTTTTCTGTACATTCTATTGCGTAGCGCATATGTGTGTACTTAGTTTTTAAAATCCAGCATTAGTGCTTTGCAAACTAGACAAATTTTTCATCGGGAACTCTAGAATCATTACACACAGTGTGCCAGAGCCTCTCTGTGCAGATTTTCTTCGTTCGTATTTTTAAACTCTCATTTGTATTGGCTTATTGCCTTAAGTCTCCATGAATTTGCTTTTTGCTGTTTTTTGTCTTTCAAATAGTAGGAGATTTTTTTTCATTTACCTTCGGCTGCTTAAGCTGCAGCACTTCTGTGAGTAGAAGTGTTTGCAAATGTTTGTACAAAGCAATTCAGCCTTAAGCTATACCGTATGCTCCTCTAGCAAAAAGAAAAAATTGTGTTTTTCCTGCTTTTAATTTTGAATTTTGAAGAAAATTATTTGGAGAGCCATTGCATTTATTGCACACACACACACATAAAAGGTGTGTGATGTTTTTCTATATGACTTTTGCCAGGAAGCATTTAACACTCTCTTATTCATTATTTTTTATTTTTATTCTTTTTTCATTATTTTCTTTATTTTTCTCCTTTATTTTTTCTTTTTTTTTTTTTTTTTTTTTGTTTTCTTGCTCGTATATCTTCAAGGTTTTCTACTTCGTTGCAAATTAATGGAGTGTCACTGAGATAATACTTGAACGCCATCTTTGCATAAGAGTTTTTGGTTTAAGACAACTGCAACAGCAACAGTGTAATACTTGAGAAAATCTTCCTCTTTTTAATATTTAAACCTGCCCCAGACTTGATGAGATCACAGTCAAGTGGAGTAGATTAAAAGAATAATTTCTGTGATTAAAGGCAAAATGTTTTGAAAAATGAGTAAAACATTAAAGTTGAAATTATCTTTCATTAAGTAGAGTATCTGACATTTATCTATGCCTTGATGAAATTATTTAAATGGCTTTTGTGACGAGACGAAAAAAAAACAGAATCATGCATTAAAACTTTTAGTGAAAGACGATTTAATATTTTTAATTAGAATACAAAGGCATATTATGAAAAATTATAATATTTTAATTGAGATCTAAGTATAAGAAATATAGTGGTAGCTTCACTTACCAATCTCTAGACAAATGCTTAATCAAGTAATCACCAATAAATTTACCATAAAGAAAAATCCTTTAAAGGTATTCCTTTTCTCATCCACTATGTATTTTAGCATCTTTACTTTAATTTAAATTTTATTTTTAGTTTTTTTTTTTTAATTTTATCTATTTTATTTCCTTACAAATGGTTACAGCTTTTCATATTTTCATTTTCTTTTTTTGAAATGCTGCTGATATTTTAGTTGTTGTGTTGTTGTGTTTGTCTATGCAGTTTTTTTTTTCTTTTTTAAGTAACAAACCCATTTATGGATTAAGCAAAACAAATTGTACGTGAGAAGATTTTTTTCTGTCTGTATTTAAAAGCTTTTTCCCACTTTTTTTTTTTTTTTTTTTTGAAAAACTTGTAGACACACAACGGTGGCATATTTACCAACCAATGCGAATACATTTCTTATACTCATGCTTTGGCATAGTTGGCAAAGAAATCAGTTTATTGGGGGAGAAATATAAAAAAAGGAAAATGGTTTACTGTTGTACCCTTTGAGAAACTAAACGAATTCCTGTATTTTATATTTCTATTACTGCAGTTAACAATTTATGTGTTAGAAATACAACAAATATTGTTTAGCAAAATGAAGCAAAAACATGTCTAATGCCAAACACTCACTTGTACTCATAACACACAATCAGTAATATTTACTTAAATCAGTTGCGTGTTTTACTTTTTTATAAATGGGAGAAATTTGTGAAATCTGTGAAAAGACTTAAGAGGATAATAAAAATACTAAAATTTACGGTTGTCGGCTTGTTGACATAGGCCTTTGATTTCAACTAACCCCATCAGAAGAAATATTATCTAATAGTGTTGAACCAGCCTATGCTGATCACCAAAAGTAGAGAGTACAGGAACAGGAAATATCTGATGCAGTAATTGAATGGTTGATTCATTGGCAGACAGTATGGCAATCAATTACTCCCGGAGCTATTGCCATAGTAAGCCAACACACTAACCACTAGACCACGGCGACTACTAAACCTCATATTGGTCACATCAATAACATTCAATTGTGTTGTCATGTCGCTCTATCGAGCATGGAGCATCATTAACAGTAGTCTTGCTTTGAAAAAGTATGGTCCTGACCACAATCCGCACCAAACAGTGACACATTGTGGATGCTTTTGTTATTCCCCAATAACACGTAGGTTTGCCGAACCTCTACCACGGAATGTTTGGCGATTAACAAAGCCCTAGAGAATTATTGTACTCGAAAAATCGATATCCACTAGTTAATACTCGGAACACACTTTATTATCTTCTTGATATTATTTGGTGGATAATTTTTCAGTTTCAAGACATTGACTGTTACTGATTAATCACACTAAACTTGGCAATTGATGGTTGAAATACGACAAATTTTGATAGAATTTTGGTCTATTATAAAATCATTAATACTTTGCCATTTCTAAAGGACGTTTTTCTAAATACAAAAAAATGTTAAATTGTGAAAAATTTAGCTGATGTTTTTTTTTTTATTTGAGACCAATACACAGGAGTAAACCCCTACTAAATGCTGTGCAATGTATTAAGATTTTTTGGAGAGGATAGTACATAGACATATATTTGTTCTTATATTATTATTAAGAGCCTTATGAACGAGACAAATTGCTGTGAATTGATCATTCAAAGGCCAGTGTTATACCTTCACCCTTGACTGAGCAACAGAAATTGCTTCATTGTTGCATGTTGGTTGTGTGGTGAGTGCCTTCGCTAAATAGGCTTAGTAGGTTTAGCTGTTATCTGCTACTTCCCAATAGGTGGCACTTTTCTCTTGATCATTCGCTTTTTGTTGACATTGATTAAGTTGGAATAGAGTGGAATGTCGGGGAGCGGTTTCTTTGTAGATGGTCTTCTTGGAGGCGGAAGGAACCTCTTATTTTTAAATTATAATTTTGAAAACCCGCAAACTTACTTTTTCATTTTTTAAAAACAAATCTAATTTATATCGGATGGATATAATCACAGTAACCTTTGAATACATAATTTTATACGCAAATAATATTATTTTGTACGGACTGGCTTAAAGAAGCCGTTGGGGCTTTTTTTATGAAACCTTTTTTGCATCGTGATGGAGAAACTTATTCGCTTAATAGAAACTTGTTCTAGATAACCGAATATCTTGTGCGATAAATGACTCGTCATTATCATTGTCAACACTTTCACAGTAAGCTACGTTGATGCTCAAATGCTGTACACTTATCTGAGTGTTAATAAAATTAAGTACAGCAACTAATATAAGAAAGTTTAAAAGTTCCCGAAGTTACGTCTCTGTTGCATACATCCATGTAGCATAAGAAAAATGCGAAAAGTATTTGTAGTAGATTTTTATTTCTTAAAAAGTATTACTACCTGGTTAATATGCATGCCAAAACGTTCATAATCATAAAATATCCCAATACACAAACAGTGGAACATGCGAGTATATTTATATCTATAAACGTTAAAAGATGGGGTATAGGAAAACTTGTATTTCCAAAACATGGATATAAAAACAGTGGCACAATAAAGACAAAATAAGAGAAAAATTTTACAGTGAAATAATTTTTATAAATTTTTACAGATGAGACAGGTACTCGCGGCTGAAGTCTAAAACATGTTCAGTTCGACTATTATGTATTTCCTGGATGCATGTCATTTTGCTCCTTTATATGAGAAATCATTACAGAAATAATTCAAATTAATTTAATAGAATTTTGTTCTGATCGTTCTGTTCCTTTTCTTATAGAAAAAGAATGTTTATATAAGTTATTTTTTAATTATTTTTGTTGGTTATTTCTCTTTGATAATCTATTTATAATAAAAACTATATACAATAGATCTCTAAATTAGCCAGAAGCCGCAGTTTTCATCTTTTCATTGCTTTTATATTTGTTGCGTATGGAAAGTGGTGATTTAATTCGCACTTTAATTCATTGATTTTGACCATTTCAATAAAGAAAGTATGTATGTTGGGACAATACTCGCAGTTGACTGTTTTTTCTTTTTTTAAAACAATCAATTGAAAATAGCATAAAAAAGAATACGTACATAAGTACATACATGCATAATTGGCCATTATAACCCTGTTTCAGGGTTACCATCTAGCTTCTAGCAGCACTCATATTGTGTGTGTTAATTTTTATCCATGAGTATCGGGACCTACAGATTAAAGTCGTCACCGAACGACAGATTTGAGAAGCTTTTTCATGGCAATTAGTTACTCCCAGAGCTTTTGCCAGAAGACTGCTGAGAGGTAGTCGCTGAAAGAAATAATTTTTTCATATTTCTTTTTTTATGAGATGTCACAGCGAGGGTTTGAACCTGGATCTCTAATCCTAGTAAGCCAACACACTAACCACTAGACCGCGACGATAAAAAAGTATACAAAGAGAAAAAACGGACATTAAGACCTTGCTTGTTGATAAGTTGTCTTCGCCTTCTTTAAACACGGTAGTCTTATTGTTAAAACATCACTAAATAAACACTCTATTTAAACACCTTTGCATTGCTATCAGGAGAAAAGCGCTACCTATTGGGAAGTAGCAGATAACAGCTAAACCTACTTAGCGAAGACATTCACAACACAATTAACATGCAACGATAGAGCAATTGCTGTTGATTAATCAAGGGTGAAGGTATAACACTGGCCTTTGAATGATCAATTCGCAGCAATTTGTCCCATTCCTAAGGCGCTTAATAATAATATAATTAATAATAATGTATGTACTGTCCTTTCCAAAAAATTCCAATACAATGCACAGCATTTAGTAGGGGTTTACACCTGAGTATTGGTCTCAAATAAAATAAAAAATGCGATGTATGGCACCTGTCATTTCAGCAGGCTCACGCACCTTCAGCCGACGACAATTCAACGCTATTTTATGAATTTTCTTAACTATTCCTGGCGTGTCCTTTTTGGCTGGTTTTAAGGCCATTGCAAATCTATTTTTTTTAGCATTAAACGAAGGACTAGGGAGCCTACTTTTTCGGTTTTAGTGTTGGTCAGACGAGCACCTTCCCTATGAAAGTATTTAATTATTAACGATGTCAAATGTTTTTCATGGCAACTGAAACTTAAAACCTCTGCTTTATACGGTTGCTACCATTACTCCTCAAGGTAATATTTTTAAAACTACTGATAAATTTAAATTGGTTGTGCAACAGTTTAATTGTTTGTTTTTTATCTTCATATGTATGTCATTGTTAATGACTTAGTTTTCGACTATATCTCATATTTTTACTTATATTCATGTGGTTAAATTAAATACGAGTAAGTTAGCATCACTGTTTTTGATAGAATATTAGAGTTTTAATTGAAATAACTCAACTTGAAGCAGTGATTTATATAGATCTGCAAAGATAAATCTCTTATTTTTATTTCTTTACAAATCTTAATGTATTAGAGGGTTTTTTATTTAAAATAATTACAATTTTTAGATGAAGTTTTTATTAAGACAAATGTGTTGAAATCAGTTGTCTCACTGTTAATCAATATATGTGATGGTACAATCAAGTTGGAATATTGGGTATGTCCTCTGTATGTCAAAAAGAAAAGTAATAAAAAAAATTAAAATTGTAAAGTAGTTTCCAGGCTTTAAATTTTTTTATGGAGAAATGTAACCTTTAAATAAAGGGTTCTTTAATAAATGTAATATATTTGGTTTTAGTGTAGTTTAAAAGAGAAATATTTTCGTGAGTTACGTCGAAAAAAACTCTCTCCGTGGTAAACATTAACAGTTTTTTGAGATGCCATATTTCAATAGCCAGTGAGCTAACTATCTAGCCTGCACCTCCTAGTTCTACTCCACTTTATACAATACTCTGACTGACTGTAGTTCTTTTTTCCTCCTTGGGTGAATTTAGTGTAGTCCTGTAGCAGTACTAAAACGGCAATGTGTGGAATCAATCAATATTTTATTTAAAAAACTAGTTCATCTTTTTATTTTTTCAAAATATAAATTTATAAGCACTAAAGTGATACCCTTTTTCCACATTATTATGTTCAAATTTATCACTAACAGACGCAATTGTAAAGTAAAACATGATATGACGGTGCATTTTCTATTATATTTCTTTTTTTTTGCAAGTTGCAACATAGATTTTAAATGTTTACGAGTATGTTGCAACGTATAAATACTGCATATCATGTCGTATTAACAATGTTGAATGCCAACTTATAACTACAGGCACACATATAGATGCTCATATACATACAATACAATTTGATACACAAACATTAGCAATTGAAAAAAAAACAAGCAAAAAATGAAGTAGATCCGGTTACAATATGACTCTGTTATATCATCTAGTAAAATCATATAAAGAAAAAAACGTATAAAAATAAAAATCGTTAAAATAGGATACGTGTCGTTGTCATGTCTCTACACGCTTAGTTAAAGATTATGAAAACGTTTCAAGTCTGGCTATGCTACTACACGTGCCATTCCATAGCGATTACTTTTCCATGGCTTTATTTCTATCTCTCTCTTTCTTGTTAGTCACATTGTACAATTCTTTTATTTCTTCCAGTAGCAGCAATTTGTTTTTTGCAAAGTACTCGTACTTATCATTTTCAATGGAGCTTTATTTGCTGGGTAACGTGAACTTTATTAAAGCTGGATTGTTATCATCATGGAATTAAAGGATGTTATAAAGAATAAATGAGGAAATTAAATGAGTTGGTTTGTAATGTGAGCTGATTTGTTTAAATTTAAAATTCTTGGAAATTATTTAGTTTTGTTTAAAAGTTTGAAAAAAAAATTCTAACGGTTTTGTAAAAAGTTTTAAATTACTCCTTAAATTAGGCCATAAAGCACACATTTTCGTAACGCCTATAAGTATACCTCATAATAAGAAATATATGTCACATAAGTTATTTATTCTGTTTATTAATTGTTAAATTAACTAGAGATATATATAAAAATACAAAATGGCGTGTAGTGCACTTAAACTCCCGCATGACGATATGCTCCTGACGATTATGAGTTATTTGATTCAAAAATATTAATTTCGAAATTGAAGTTAAGATACTGATATTTAAAAAAATTATTCTACAGTTTTGATATTCCAAGCAATTTAATTAATGGTCAGTAAGCGATTGAGTTAAAAACTGTTAAAATATTTCTACATTTTAAAGTTATAGTACTTTGAAATTTCATTCAATAATTGTTTTGTTTAATTATACTTTCAATAAATAAAAACCATAGTCTGTTTAGTTTTTAACCAAAAAATTTGTATGTTTACGCTTAGACAACCTACATCTTTTGGCCTTATTTTCTTATTACAAAAGTTCACTTAAACTTAAGCCTTAAGAAGATGTCACCATCGTTGCCATCAACTTAATCTGATTATGACTTATTTTTTGTTCTCTTTGCACTCAAGTTTAGAAGTCAAGTTTTATTGCTATCGCATAACAAGCCATTAACATTTTCTGGCTAAATAAAATTCTATTATCTTTGGCGGACTTTAATAAATGGAATTAAATGCACGAATGAAGTAGTCAATGTCAAAGCTGTAATAAAAATAGAATTTAAGAAAAAAAAATCCAACTTATAATTCTATTTCAAAACAATACGAACACCATTAAAAGTAAATTTATAAAAATAAACTTTATTTTTAAATATCAGTTATAATAACGATTATGTTGTATGTACTCGTAGATAATGATAATTGTATTTTCTTGTAATGATTAATTTAAAAGTTAAGTAACTTTGACAAAAAGAAAAACAAAAACGAACAAAAATCATAAATTTTTTAAATTTGAAAACTTTGTCATTAAGATTTTCTCTTCAAAGCTCTTTTTGTTTGCAATTGCCATCCATAAAACTAAAGACCAAAAAATTACAAAGAAAAGTAAAACTTTGTCTTTTTAATTTATCAAAAGATTTGTGACAAGATTTAAATGACAAGAACCAAAGGTCTTTAATTCTAGAGCAGGCAGGTGAACATTTAAAAATAATAATTTTTAAATCAAAATTTTCTTATTTTTTTGCTATTTTGAATGCTATTTGCTGATTTATATGCATTTAAAAGAAAAAATATCTCAAATTAAGGGTTAAATTTAGTAGAAAGTAGGGTAGACATAAAAGCAGTCTAAGTTCCAGACATTAAATGAAGTATAAAAATTTGTTGAAATAAAATTAAGGAATTTTAAGATGAGAGTTTAAGGTAGTCTGAGATTATACAGGTGCTTCTGATCGTCACGAGATTCTCATTGTTCTCTCCGGGCAACGCTTCATCGAAAAATCATTTTCAGCACTAAAGCCCATTTTGGGATTAATTGGTACGTAACAATATAAAATTGTCGTATTTGGGTCGATGCTAATTCACATGAGATCCCGAAGGGTTCAATGGCTTCCAAAAAAGACATTGTTTGGTCTAAGTTTTTCCCTGGCGCCGCCATTGTTCCATATGTCTTTGAGTTTAACGAATATCAACTAATTTTGACCTGAATTGGATGATCTGGACACTAAGGATATGTGATTTCATCAGGATTGCGTTACGAGCCCATGCCACAATGCATATTCTGCACGAGCGATTTAAGGGCTCGTAATATGAGCTGGCCATTAAGATTTGTATACTCTACAGTGTTTATGTAGGGTTTTTTTAAGTCACAGGTTTTTTTTTTTTGTTTTGATAAGACCCCTACTCATACTGTGCATTGTATTGGAATTGGCAAAATGTTTTTTTAATTACTATTAAGTGCCTTATATCAATGGGACAAATTGCTGTCAATGGATCACACCAAGGCCAGTGTTGTACTTTCTCCCTGTTCTCTTCTGTTGATGTTAATTTTGTTTGTTCTGAAGTGCTGAGTTAGGTACGTAGGTAGGTCAAATGGCCAGTTAATCGAAAACCTGATCAACTACAATTAGCACAAGGTGCCATTTTAAAACCATTGCAAGACCAAACGGAATTCACCTAAAATAGAAAAAGAACTACAGCCAATCAGAGCTGCCTATAAAGTGGAGTAAAGCAAGGGGGTCTAGGTTCGCACATTGCGCCAAGCTATCGAAAAAAGAGCATCCCTAAAAACTTCAATCGTTTGGCTGCCAAACCTGGGCAATCACAAAGGAAGTGAACTACCGTCTCACTCTCAGAAGTATTCCCGCAACTTCTGCAGTGTGAATTAAAGGGCAGGCCCAACCTCTTTGCGTGTCTGCCCATCAGAAGTGCTAAGAATCTTGGCTAAATTGTTGTTGGTAGGTTATGATCCTTGCTTTCAGTAGGTGGCGCTTTCTCCTGATCATTCATTTGATAGGTCAAAGGTGAATAGAGTGAAATGTTAGGGGGCGACTTTCTTAGGGATGGACTTGTTGGGGTTGGGGGAACGCACCTATACTGAAAGCCAACACAACCCATTCCATTGGGTTAATTCAGTCATATTTATCTGCGGAGTGTTATTAAAAATTTTACATTTCGAATTCACTTCATCCAGAGGAGCATGGCGGATTTTGAACACTGCTAAATTCCACACATAATAGTGGGTCTATATATTTTTCAAATATTTAGAAAAGGTTCGGCTAAAAGCGAAATCATCCCACAAACAGTATATAATTTTAATCCCTTAAAAATTTACAAACTTATTGACCCACCCTCATACTAAAGGATTGCTATAAAATAACTCTATTAAAAATGTATTCTTTTTTCAAATTTAAATTCATTTCAATATTTATTTATTTATCTTTTTCATTCATAAATAAAATTCTAAATCAAATCAGTTTAAGTTTGCAAAAGAAACTAAAAACAAAACAGGATGTAACTCTTTGCAGCATACAAGCATATACGCACACACATATTTAAAATTTTATTTAATTTTCATTTAATTTACAAAATATAAATAGAAAATGGAAAAAGGAAAAAGGAGAAATAAAAACTTCTCTTTTCTTTTGCTTCAGTTAAAATCTCTTTATAAAATATAAGAAAAGCAAAAACAAACAAGAAATGAAAAAGAAA
This sequence comes from Metopia argyrocephala, assembly GCA_963576795.1. NCBI lineage: Eukaryota > Metazoa > Arthropoda > Insecta > Diptera > Sarcophagidae > Metopia > Metopia argyrocephala. The sequence continues at coordinate 201,386,215 of OY756208.1, read as the reverse complement.
AACTAAAACTAAAAGAAAATGATTATTCCATAGTAAAAGCTGATTTATTTTTCCTTTTATGTTCCTCAACTACAGCAATTTCAAACGGACTACTTAGTAGTGTGGAGAGAAAGAGAGAGAGAGTATAAAAAGGAACAGGAGTGGAAAGGAATAATTTGTAGTAACTGCATGCGTATCCTTAATTATGTTACGAGTGTATGTGTGTATGTTTTGTTTTAAAATACAAAAAAATTAAAAGACAGCAAAAAAGATGAAAGGATTTTTAGAAAAACTAAAGCAGCTTTTGTAAATTAAAATATTCGTATTTTAAAAAATTATTAAATTTTTATAAAGCATACAAGAACTCCCAATGAATTATTTATATGAAAAGAAGGAAAAGCCATATTTGGTCAATTTCATTTAAATTTCTGCGTTTTTTTTTATAGCTTTTTCGAGTTATAGAATGAAAGAGTTATTAAAGTAGTCCAGCTGTATTATTTAAAATCGTATAACACAATGTTAATTTAAAAAAAAAAAATTGCATATTTCAATCTTTAACTGTAAGCCCACTAAAGCTGACAGTATTTCACATCATTATGAATTGATTTATAAAATTCTTCACTTCAATGCAGCGCAAAAATTTTGCTGACTTACAAGTGCTTTCGTCTCATTGTATAGCTTCTAAACTTAACAAATGTTACTACGATATGGCAAATATTCGTTAAAGGTTGAATAAAAGTATAGGAATAAATTATATGGACTGTTGATTTTTATCATATAGGGAATATTGGTATTGATGCGTAGGAGTTTACTTTTATCAGTTGATTTCTGGTGTACCAAACGCAATTTGGCTGATGTACGAGTATGGGTATAGTAGAGACACCTCAGTCATCGATTCATGCCTTCTTCAAAGCAGCTTGGCTTCTGAATAATTAAATGCTTTACAATGTTAAATAAAAAGAGCGGTATGATACATTCTTGATTATGGCAATGGCATCGCTCAGCAAAGGTTCATGCATAGTTCGAATTGTGAATTGCTAAACAGTGCCCTGATTAGGCCAGTTGGTTCTACTTTAATTTAACACTGCATTGTGTGCATTGACGAAGTTAATATAGTGTCAATCGCCAGATTTTTTTTTTTCGTTTTTTTATTGAGACCAATACTCAGGGGTATTTCCCTACTAATTTTTTGTGGAAAGGACAGTACATTATAACAACAGAACATATATTTTGTTTTTCTTATATTATTAAGTGCCTTAGGAATGGGACAAATTGCTGTGAATTGATTGTTCAAAGGCCAGTGTTATACCTTCACCCTTGAATGATCAACAGCAATTACCCTATCATTGCATGTTGATTGCGGTTAGTGCCTTCGCTAAAGTAGGTTTTTAGATGTTTTTGCCACTTCCCAATAGGTGGCGCTTTCCACCGGATCATTCGTTTTTCGTTGTCAATAGTTAAGGTGGAATAGAGTGGAATGTCAGGAAGCGGTTACTTTTGAAGATGGACTTCTTGGAGAGAGAGGCCTCTTATTTTTTAAATTATGATTTTGAAAAAATCGCAAACTACCTTTTTCATTTTTCACCTTTGTTTTTGTGCGGGCGCTCTAACTACTACACCATGCACCCCCCGATCCGTAATTTGATAATGTGGGCAGATCTAAACCTGCTTGGTCTTTTCATTGATCTATTGCTGAAAGCAATTTAACAATTTTTTTATGTTTTTACTCTTTTAAAATCACCTGAAATTTTAAGTTTTTACACTTTGCAGTGCTTTGATGCCACTGTTCAATTCATTTATAGTTTTATCAGCGGTATTCAAAGTATATGAAGACTTTAAAATTGTAAAGAAAAGCATCAATATTAAAAGTAATCAGTAGTAGAAGCAATTCTTCTACTCAAAAAAAAAAAAAAAAAAATCAACACCATTAAGAAAATGGTAGAAGGAATAGTGAAACAGCAGCAGGAGTAACATACTTATGCGCTTCAATGAAGCACGTAATTATCAAATAATTGGATGCGACACCAGCTGTAAAACTTAAACTAAGAAAACGTACAGAAATCTTCTTTTCAATAACAAAGGCAAAAACTGAAAATCTAAAAAAGTGCGTTACAACAACACTATAACGTTTTCTACTACTACTACTACGAAGTGTAACCATTTTGAGAGCAGAAAAACAACAAGAAGAAAAGAAAAGGGAACAAATTCAAGGCAAAATAAGCATAAAAATATCACTTTGACAGTTGTGGCAATGACGTTAAGAACTTGTAAGGACAACTACTCTAGTGAACCAGATTTAAATAAAAGCTACTTAAAAACTTACAATAACTAAAAGTGTTATTAAGAAATTACAGAAAAGAAGAAGAAAAAGTCTGCAATACAATACAATGAAATGAATGGAAAATAAAATTCTTAAGAGAATGGTAATGCTTAATTAAGCAAATGCAGTTTATAGTGTTTTTAACAAATTCGTTGCTTAAGTTATGAATTGTTTGCTTAGTTTACAAAAATTAAAAAAAAGAATAGATACGAGCATTATAATTAAGTCAGTATTACGAAGAAGTGTTTTCTTAAGCAAATTAATTAGGAGTACACGAACTAAGACGAAGTTTGTTATAGAGTGCTACTTCAAATATTGCTTTAAAATGGGATAAAAAATATACCGCCATGTTTACTCTGTTTTACAGTAAAAAAAAGAACAGAAGTGGTGAAAATGTAAACGCGTTGATGTTCTGAACAAGATTGAGTTTTGTGTTTTTTTTTACCTGGTCGAGATTTCTTGTAATTGGGCGTGGCAAATTTTGCGCCCATAATGAGGCAACTAATCTTCTGTATTACACTATACATATTCGAAAACGGTTTATCAGATTTTAAAAGATTAAAACAGCAAAAGATAAAGACAAAGTTAGTTGACGTTTGCAAGGAAATTTGCAACGAGCAGTGATTACAGCTAAAGATTATTTTATTTATATGTGAAATAATCACCTTTTCGTGGTGTAAAGGCTTACACTGCAAAAACACAACTGGCTAAGTTTTATGTTTTTTCGATGCTACTCGTATTTTAATATTTAATAATTCTTAAACTGTGCAGCATGTCAAAAAATAACGCTGAAATTGTCAACTCTATGCAGCATCTTTTGCTGTTTTATTTTTTCGTATCTGCAGTCACTCCATTAAAGGACCAAAATTTGCCACGCCCATTGCAAGAAATCTCGACCTGATGAAATAAAACTAAAAACGCAATGTTGCTCGGGACATTAAATTTTTTGTTCGTTCCAGGTATTTAAAATTTACTATTTGCTTTGTCACACGGTGTATATAATTATCTACTACCAAATATTGTGTTAAAAACAAAAACATTTTAAAAGAACTAAAGCTGAACTGTGTAGGTGACGGTATCAATCCCACTTCCTAAAATGCAAAACAGGGAATTGAATGTTTTTTTTTTGTTTTTGCAGTTAATTATTCTCAAACTAATCCTTTATTTTATAATAAAAAATACGACAGCAAATTTAGTTACTCTTTTCAATACCCCTAAGAGTTCTAATTATTTTCAACTTTACACCTCCATATGGTATTTCATTAAAACTTCTAATAATCTCATAATAAATTTATGACCAACAACATGCCTGCACATACATATGTACTCGTATTTTGTTTTTAATAAAACACATATGAATTCATGACAATTTTTATAAATAAATTAATAAAACAGAAATCGTAGCAAATGAAAATTAAATTGTTTTTAATGAAAATTCTCCAGGGAAACCAATAGTAGTGGCAATAGTGGTAATGGATTTTATGCAAAAAAAAACAGAAAACAGTCCAAATAAAAATTTTACAGGACTAGTTGCTGCTGTTTTTAATCATAACTGACTGGCTGGCTGGTATGTTTGTTGCTGATGTTTTTCAATTTCTTTTTTGTTATTTCTCACATACGAGTATATGTAATTTATCGAGGTAGTGTTAATGATATTAATTAATTTTATTTATTATGAATTGCAAGGAATATGAATAAAAAAATAAAACAGAAATCTATTAAAGTTTATAAATAATTATACACACAGAGTGAAAGGGAAAGAGTAACATATACGAGTTTATGATGATGAGACAGGTGTAATGAAAAAGTAATTGAATATTTCAATTGCTAAAATGCTATAAATATGCATACTTATATGCCACATGCAACACATATACACATACAAGCAAATATATGCATAAATTTAAACTTTCTCTTCAATATCTCGTGATTATATTTTTTTCTTCTTCTTCCTCAAACACACAAATAGAAATAAAAAAAAAATATTTTTTACAAAATTACCAAAAACGCTGGGTTTGGAAGCAGGAAGGGCTTTACAAATTAAAAAATACAACCGACACTAATTTGATGGCGGGTTTTTTAAATTTTTGCAATGTACTTATGTACTAATTAGTGCTGGCAAAGTATTGAGTAATGGGTACCGAGTATATTTGTATTAATCTTTGGGTACTCAATACTTAAAAGTAACTACTCAATACTTTAAGAGTTGCATTTTTTCTTCGAAGCTGTATAGAAAATTTAAATTTTAACGGCCAATCAAATTTTTGTCTAAAAACACAATACTTTATGAAATTGTTTTCTCTTAAAAATAAAATCTGTTAAAAGTATTGAGTAGTATTGGGTACCCAAATGAAAGCACTCAATACTATCGAGTTATGGAAAGTAGCAGAATTGGCAGCACTAGTACTAATGCCACAAACCATGTTTGGTGCAGAATTAAGCGACTTGAAATTTTCAAAAACAGAGCACATCTTTTGCATTTCAATGCGTAACTGAAATTAGAGCGTAACTGCCATCCCTAAATAAAAGCGGCAAGCGTTTTCTAGCTGTCATAATTTCTCATGTCCATAGAATTTGTATGGAGAATTCCAAAATAACAATACGGCAACGCTTTGCAATTGGAAAATCCAATTTTGACAGAGCGTTCAATAGTAAAGTTGGTTGCAAAAGGCAATGAAAATGTAAACAAATTAGAAAAAACAGGGTTGTGATGTAAACTTATGTTGATTGGATGACCCTGTTTAATTTGTAAAGGGGGAAAAACAAAATATAATAAAAATAAATAAAACAATACTATGAAATTTAATTTACGTCACAGATACCTATAGAATAATGCACTTTATTATTAAAATATACAGGATTGTTATATAAGCATACATATATTGTTTTAATAGCCCTATTTTAAATATTTTAAATAAAACTTTCATTTAGGAATAGCGATTTGGCGTAAACGCTGAGTGTAAGAAAACGATCCGCATGGCGCTTTTTTTTAGGGATGACACTAAAGCGCAACATAATTTTGCTCTTATCACGTTGTGTTAAAAACAGTAATGTTTACTTACTTTGTTTGATAAAAACTGCTAAAGAACTATAATGAAGAGAAATAATATCACAAAATTATCTGAAAGCAGCTAAAATATCTATATCACATTCAAATATATATTCCTGATGATGCTACGCAAGGAAGTAGCGAAATATCGTAAAATAAATAATATAAATATTTATTCGACCTTAAGCTCAAATAATTTATCTAATAATAAAATAGCAAAAAAAATTTAAAAAATACAACCACAGTTGTTTTGCAACTACTTACTTACTTACTTACTTACTTACTTACTTACTTACTTACTTACTTACTTACTTACTTACTTACTTACTTACTTACTTACTTACTTACTTACTTACTTACTTACTTACTTACTTACTTACTTACTTACTTACTTACTTACTTACTTACTTACTTACTTACTTACTTACTTACTTACTTACTTACTTACTTACTTACTTACTTACTTACTTACTTACTTACTTACTTACTTACTTACTTACTTACTTACTTACTTACTTACTTACTTACTTACTTACTTACTTACTTACTTACTTACTTACTTACTTACTTACTTACTTACTTACTTACTTACTTACTTACTTACTTACTTACTTACTTACTTACTTACTTACTTACTTACTTACTTACTTACTTACTTACTTACTTACTTACTTACTTACTTACTTACTTACTTACTTACTTACTTACTTACTTACTTACTTACTTACTTACTTACTTACTTACTTACTTACTTACTTACTTACTTACTTACTTACTTACTTACTTACTTACTTACTTACTTACTTACTTACTTACTTACTTACTTACTTACTTACTAACTTAGATGGTCATTCCAACATAAACACGGTCGTCCTCTACGCCGACGTCCAGTGACCTTCGCATAGAAAACTTTTCTCGCTGGAGCAGATTCTTCCATCCGAACAATATGGCCGAGCCAGCGTAGCCGCTGATTATTAATGAGCTGTACAACGCCCACATCGCCGAGGAGCTTATACAGTCCATGATTGGTTCTAATGCGAAACTCGTCGCCATGCACTAGAGGACCAAAGATCTTACGAAGAACTTTTCTCTCGAACACTCCCAAGACCGCTGAATCGGCACAAGACAGCGTCCAGTCTTCCGCACCATAGAGAAGCACCGGAAGAATAAGCGACTTATAGAGTGTTAATTTCGTCGTACGAGAGAGGTCTCTATTACTAAACTGTCTTCTGAGACCGTAGTATCACCTGTTGGCCAGTGTGATTCTTCATTTGACCTCCAGACTGACGTCATTCTTGCTGGTAATGGCGGAGCCAAGGTAGATGAACTCCTTGACTACATCAAATGTATAGTTACGGGCTGTAACCTGGGAGCCGATATGTTCAACATTCCTACTCCTCGACAACATGTACTAAGTCTTACTCTGATTTACCGACAGACCCATTTTTGCAGACTCTAGTTTTATAGCATTAGTTTAATAGCATTAAAGGCTGCGGTGACATCTCGCTTGATATGCCCAACGATGTCTATGTCGTCTGCATACACAAGAAGCTAAACACTTTTGTTCTTTACGTGCTGTCAAAATTAGATTTTCCAATTACAAAGCGTTAGCACTGTACTATTTGGGTTTTCATACAGATAGACAGTTTGAGCTTACGCTCTAATTTAGCTAACACAGGCAGGTTTTTGTTTAGGAGTCCAAACGCAGAAAGATAGGTTACCTTTTCCTGCTTTCAACCTATTTCAGAAATTCTAAAGAATAACCCGCACAGTGGAATTTTTGTTGTTCATAATTCGTCTTAGCTTCACTGTTCTGGCCTCACGACTGCAGAAGGTCATTATGTTGTGCTATTCGTCACGCACAATGATTTTGGGCTAATAGTGAATAAGACGACTCACATATCGTGTATTGATAGACACTAGAACAACACATCTCTCGATAATTTGAACCATTCTACCATTGTTTTTAAATACGAATAATCATATTGGACTGCTCTCAACGAATATACATTTAGTTAACTTTGCTTAAAATTGTCATTATGCTGTTTATTAAAAAGAGGGGATGGTTTGCGGCACCTCTTCCTTTTTATATTCGAGTATAAACATATATATGTACATACATATATACATATATTTATGCATTTATATGTACATACTTGTATAATGCCTATAAACCAATGCAAATATAAACATATTAAAAAGTCATTTATAATTTATGATTAAAAAAAACAATACAACAATACAACAACTGCAACAACATTACTTTAGTAAAAAAATAATAATAAAATTATTTCAATTTTATAAGACCCTGAAGCATAAAAGTGTTTTAATATTTGTATTTTTGTAATTTAATATTTTTTGTTTATTTTGCATATATTTTTTTTTCTTTTCAATTTTTCTGTATTTCATTTGAAAATAATTGTAATAAATTTGTGATTTTAAAATCAATTTGTTGTATTTTAATTAAACATTATATGGAATTGACAAAAACTTTTTAAAAATTATTACATTTTATAAATCAACAAATGCAAGCCACCGAAAAAAACTGTCTATGAAAGCATATTTACATTACAGGGCATTTAATAAAAAATTAAAATTTAATAAATTTTAAAATTTTTTTCTAAAGCTGTATAACTATTGCGTAAACCTTTTGTTAAATGCTAATACCATGAAAGAAATATTATTGAATTGAAATTTAAATTTTAAAAATAATTTTCAAATGGATAAACACTACATCGCACAGTGGGATTTTTTGTGCAATAAGTAATTTTTTCGGCACATAAAATTTAAAAATTTTTGTAGTAAATTGATTCAGTATAAAGAATCCATAATTTGTATCCCAAAAAAAAGTTTATTTGTCTTTGAAATAATGAAGTAAAGTCACATGTAAATTTTATATATAAAGTTAGATCATATGGTTTAAAAGATATGATAGAATAAAATTTGTTCTTTAATGTGCCGTGATTGCAAACTGCTTTGCTCAGTCGTGCTAGGTGCTCTCGCTATAATAAAATAAAAGGCAAGACTCTATATAAGACTATAAATTAAAAAAAAAAAAAAAAAACGTTTAAATAATTAATAATCTTTTATAAAATTATAAAATTTGTCTCCAAATTCATGAAATTTTTAATAAAAATAAATAAAAAAAAATTTAATAAAATAATTAGTTTTGGTAAAGAAACAAAAAGTTGTGGGAAAATTATAATATAGGTTATATGGGCTATGAGGGGTGGGCGTTAATTGAGGTAATAAAGGCTGAGAGCAAAATTTTAAAAACTTTGGCCCAAAAATAAATGTTCGTTTTTATGGGCGGAGGATAGTGGGCGTGTCCAATTTTTATGAAACCTTATATTTTTCTTAATTGAGCTAACCAAAGGCTCCGAGCAAAAAATCAAAAACGTTTGTCGAAAATTAAATTTTGGGTTTTATGGGCGGTGGATAGTGGGCGTGTCCAATTTTTATGAAACCTTATATTTTTCTTAATTGAGCTAACCAAAGGCTCCGAGCAAAATTTCAAAAACGTTGGCCGAAAATTTAATTTTGGGTTTTATGGGCGGTGGATAGTGGGCGTGTCCAATTTTTATGAAACCTTATATTTTTCTTAATTGAGCTAACCAAAGGCTCCGATCAAAATTTCAAAAACGTTGGCCGAAAATTAAATTTTGGGTTTTATGGGCGGTGGGTAGTGGGCGTGTCAAATTTTTCTTAATTGCGCTAACCAAAGGCTCAGAACAAAATTTTAAGATTCTACAAGCACTCCTTATATTTTTTGGCAACATTGTATGAACAAATCCCATTGTGCATCGTGTCGAATACTGTCAATAAAACTCAAATCTAGTGAGAATCACAAATCCGCAAATTAAATTAAATTTAAAACAGTTTCAGGTTAAGGTGGATTCAGCCATGTTGTTTGTACAAAATTTTTGTCCGAGCAAACATTTTTTCACTGATCATTTTATACAGCACGATTCATCTATTTTAACAACTGCAGAACTGCAGCTTATGAAGAAACTTCATTAGTTTTGCAATTGTTTAAATAATAGAATTTAATTTTCTTTTTAAACTATTTTTTAAATACAATACGGAGTTACAGCCTAGCGTTTCGCAGCAACCATGTTGTGTATATTAATTTTTATCCATTAGTACCATAAGGTAGCTATAGTTTAAAGTCGACTCTAAAGAACAGATTTGAGAAACTTGTTAATGGTAATCAGTTCCTCGCAGAGCTTGTGTCAGAAGACTGCCAAGAGGTGGTCGCCCTAAGAAATATTTTTTTGTATATCTTTCTTTTAAGATGCCAGAGCTGGGGTTAGAACCCGGAGCTCTCGCCTAGTACACCAACCACTACATACGAGACTACAAAGACAAATTTTATATAAAGCAATCTAATACAACTTTGTTAGGAAAAATTTAGCCCGATAACATCTCAGTTTAAGTTTGCCACGACCAAATATAAAATTAAACCCGGCCGACCTAAGAGCGTCTCAAAAGTGAAACTTTGTCTGCACAAAAATTTATGTGAGACAACATGGCTTAATCCACCCGTCTATTATTATGATTTAAATCAACTTAAAATGTATTTTGAAACATTATAGAAATATGTCTCCTACCTTGTATACTAAAGACCTCTTTTTAAAGTGAAATTTTTGGCTTTAACGACAATAAAAATTTTTGTTTTATTTACCAAAAAAGAACAAAAACAAACAAAAATGCGCACAATCACAAAAGACTTTGAAAACTTTTTAACTGCATTCAAACGTATAAGAATATGAGCAGCATTTAGCTAAACGTAACTTAAGATGCATTCCAAACAAAAAGGAAAGAAAAAAAAACTCTACAGAAAATTCTTATAAATTCTCCCCTGATAATGAGAAGAATTGGCAACTGGAAAAAAGTTCACTTCAAGTTCGTTAACGTATCCGTATCCGTTTTATTTGATTTTAAACAAAACTTTAGATGAAAAATGTCAACGAAAAGAACAAAAAAAAAATTAAATAAAAAAAGAAAACATTGAAAAAATTACTGGTAACTCATAAAATACTTAAAATGAAAATGTGAAACAAAAAACCGAAAATATAAAAACCAATACCCGGAGTAACGCTTTTCAGAACACTTGGTTGCTTTTGCTGTTGTTGGTGTTGCCAACAACTTTTTATCTTGCTTGCTTTTGTAGTTTTTCACCATTAAAATGTTTTCAAAAGTCGTGTTGCAAAAGGAGCAACATCTACAATACCAATAACAACAGCAGCAATGACAATTGGAAAAAGAAGAAAGGGTTCATACTCGTATAAGAAAAAGAACGTCACAGACAATGCCATACAATTGTGCAATTGCACACACGTGACTAGAAATCTTAAAGAAATTTTTAAAAACTTCGAATTCATTTCTTTTTTTTTTTCTTTTTTTAACATTTAAAAAGACGCACACAAAGATTTTAGTTTTTTTTTGGCTTTTTAAAAAACTTTGAAATAAAAATGGATTTTTTTAAATGACTTTAAAAGCCAAAGCACATGAAAAATTTGTTTCAATTTTATTGGGATTGTTGAACAGATTGAATTTTTTATTTTGGCAAATGAGTGCTATTTCAACCTAAAAACAAAAAGTACCGAAAAAGTACTTTTTTGGTACTATTTTTTTTTTTATAAAATAGTACAAAATATTGGGCTAATGATTTGAACATTTGTTTACAAATACGAATCTTCCAAACAAATATTTATTAACGAAAAACATATATAATAATACTACGCGAATCATGAGTGCCGGGACCTACAGTTTAAATTCGACTCCGAACTACAGATTTGAGAAGCTTTTTCAAGGCAATCAATTACTCCCAGAGCTTTTGTTAGAAGACTGCTGAGAGGTAGTCGCCGAAAGAAATAATTTTTTTTCATATTTCTTTTGCCAGAGCTGAGATTTGAACCCGGCGCTATCGTCTTAGTAAGCCAATCCACTAGACCACGGCGACGACAACATTGAACAAGTTAATGAAACAAAATATTTAAAAATATTTATTTTTACAAAACATTTTTTCTTGGCAAAGAGTGTTGAGAGGAAAGGGGGAGTACATAAAAAGACTCATTTTATGTTTTTCATGTCTTCCTTTCATATTCAAATTTCAATAGGCAAAAAAGACATCAACTAGAAATCATCGTATTAAGGAAAAGGATTTTTGAAAGTTGATTCCAAGAGGAATTAGAAAAAAAGAAACTATCTCGTACAAAACAAAAAATTAAGAACGAAAACACTTTTTGGCCTGCAATTACAAAAATTAAAAATAATATCTTTCTAATAGAAAAAATTTGTTTTTATTTTTTGAAAGCCTAAAATATACGTTGAATCCCATTTCCGAACGGAATTAAACTATGTGACATAGCTGTACAGTATCCAAGGATCGTGCAATAAAAAGTATAACTTTGTTTTCTAATCTTTTCAATTGTTTAGATTAAACGACTGTTCTTTTTATCTTTTAAAACAACAACTGCCAACTGCTTTAATATCGTCAACATTTTTATGTAATTTCTTTTGTTTCTTTTTTATAATTTTTAAAAGCTATCTAAAGTTTTGTTTAAACCAAGAATATAAAAAAATTAAAGTCAATAATACTTCTTTTGTTGTATTCTACTATTGTTGCTGCTGTATTTGTATTTTTCCACTGATCCTGGAAAACAGTTTAACGGTTAGTGAATGTGTATCGTTATTACTGCATTGGATTTGTAATTTTTTTTTTTTTTTGTTGTAAAAATTATTTCAAATTGTAAATTGCATTTGTATTCTAAAAGAGAAAACATGAAAACATCGAAAGAGAGAGAGGTAAAGAGAATATAGATTAACAATGACACTGACATTGTGTGGTCAATTGACATTTATTTCATTGTAGTTGACAATTCTTTGTAGTTTTCTTTTGACACCACCACGTCGGTTTACGCCTTCAACAATGTTAAAATGCATTGTATGTGTCAGTGTTAACATTAAATTTTTTTACTACAATATTGTACTTCATTTGGAATACCCCTACCTACATTAATGTTGGTGATAATATAGGTAGTATATTAGGTTCAAGGTAATATTTGTTACACGTTAAAGAAAGTAATAGTCCGAAATTCAATTGTCATTGTACAAATCGATTTTATAAAAATTCTTCAATTAAATAAAGAGTTCTCTCTTGATGTAGCCAACTACCCCATTTAGATATAAACAGAACTACAGCAGCATCTTTGGATATCAAATAAATATATGTTTTCCTACTCTAACATCTCGTAGTGCGGGAATTTATGTGCTCTATCCGCCATTTTATATATCTCGAGTTAATGATGCCGTTTTAGGTTTTTGACACCAAAATTTTTAAAATCTGCAATCCATTTTCAGCCGTTTATCTCCGAAACTGGACGAGATATACGCAAACGTATTGCAGACTTGAAAAATTTGTAGTCGAAAACCTAAAGTGGCATCATTAACTAGAGATATATAAAAAATATGAAATGGCGGAAAGAGCACATAAACCCCGCAAGACGATCTGATATCCTAAGACTGTCATCAACGGTGAAATATGAATATTTTTTAATTGAAAATATAATGTAAACAGCGTCCTATTATTTTATGGTGAGTGCATTCGAAAGACAAACTTGTTCATATGCTAACTGTCTGTTACTGTAATCTATCAATTAAAATAAAAAAAAGTTTGATTGCTTTACGTAATTTTAAAAATATTAAAAAATTAATAAACTCAAAGCTTAATATTAACGTCCAATAAAAATTGTCTCAAAACAGAAATACACATTGTGATAGGTAGATAAGTAGATAGGTAGGTCAAATGGCTACCTAATCAAAAACGCGATCAACTACAATTAGCACAAGGTGCCGTTTTGAAGCCATTGCAGGACCTAACTGAAATCACCCAAAAAAAGAAAAGAACTCCAGCCAACCAGAGCTGTTATAAAGTAAAGCAAGGGGGTCTAGGTTCGCACATTGCGCCAAGCTATCGAAAAAAGGCACTCCAACAAACTTCAAACGTGTTACTGCCAGACCTGGGCAACCACAAAGAAAATGATTGTGGTACTCATGATAAGAAGACTTAAAGTAAAATGCAAAGTAAAAATTCCAGGGCACCAAATACTCGAAAAGACAAATTTTAAAATTAATGGCTTATGAGAACACTGGATTTAAGGGAATAAATCTTGTAACCCATCCCAGTAGTATTTAAGAGAAAAAGCAATATATACCGACTTAAATGTGTTTAATTAACTTTAATATATTATTTTTGTATGTTTGCTCTACAAAATTTAGCATAAGTCTCATAAAAGAGCCTGCAAAGTGAAAGTATTCTCAGGTTTTTTAGTTTAGAGTATAACAAAGTCGCTCTTGTGGACTTTTTATATCCTTCTTGTTTATTTATATTTTTCCCCCCACCCAAAACAATTGTTCAAAAAAATTTTCTCTAATAAAGTTTTCTTTTATTTTCCTTGTTTTTTGTTTTTTTTTTTTGCAGAAAAATCTTTCTTATTGTTCCTGCCCCATGTCTGAGCTGGTAAGTCTGTGCTTGTGCTTTTAGTTAAAGATACTACTTTGTTTTGTATTTAAAAAGAAAAAAACTAAAGAAAATACGAAAAGTATTTTTAAACATTTTCTTTTATAATAAAAATACAAAATGTTTCTCATATAGACGTGATAGAGTAATAAAAGTAAAAATAACAAAACAGCAATAGAAATTTTTATTTAAAAAGGGGACAATCACACTTAAAATGAAATGGCATCTAATCAACGAATGCCAATTTTCTTTATCAAGATATTACACTTTTTTATACTTTTCCTTTTTATCACTTGAAATAAGTTTGGTTTAAAAATAAATATAACAATTTTTTAATTTTAATTTAAATTGTTAAATAAAATCAGATTTCATTCAAAACATATTACACGGATTAAACCCTTAATTAAAAAAACAAAAACAACGTTCAAGTTGTTAACGTTTAATGAAAATGGAATGAATTGTTAAAATTTGCAACTTTGGGTTTTAAAACTAGATTTCTTAAGATGTTTTCTATATACGAGTATTTAATTAATATTTAAATAAATGTTTCATTATTACAGTCGTTCTGTTACCTCCTCCATTCTCTTCTTTAATGGTACATTCTCACCACTTGCCCAAAGAATTGTATGCCATCTTTATTTGTTATTAGGAACAGAAATGGATGATTAATGTCGTATAATTCTGGCGATACCCTTAAGTAGGAATAGGCATTCCAAAACAATACCGCTGAAAAGAAAACAAAAATTTTCATTATTCATGTATATGTTTGATGGTTTCAATTTTACTGTAGCTGGCAGCTGATTTTTGATTGATTTCAATTAAACATTTAATTAGTTCTAATTTCAATTTCAATTAACTGTTTTGATTAATCGGTTACATCTATTAACCGGCATGCGACTCTTTTTATTTTTTCCCTCTATTATCCGTTTTTATCTCTATTAACCGGGCTTTACTTCTATTATCTGTGCCGAATTTATATGTCTTATTATGTAAACCTAAATCCGATGGTTCCCCTTTTTATGATTTTGCAGTCTCTATGACGATTTGTATGATTTGTATACAAATATGTGGTATATTTGAATCTCTAGTTACATAAATCTAATGTTTAAATCACAGTAAATAAAAAAATAAATAAATTTGTGTATATCGTCGCAAGAATTAAAGAACGAAAATACGTTTTTTGCATCATTTTTATCAGAAAAAAATACGCGTCGATTGGTTCCGGTCCACATTTTAATGAAAAAGAAAATTCACTTACGCCGTCTGCTTTTTAAAAAAAACCAGTGTCTTCTTTCTACTTTCATGCAGGTTTTTTGGCTCTTGTGAACATTAAATGTTTTGTCAGTTACAGCGTTCTTTAATTCTTGTGACGATATTTTAAAATAACCTCTATTAACCGTGTATTTCGATTATCCATGCTGGTGCAGCTCCCACGAGAGCCGTATAATCGAGGTTTAACTGTATATATTTCTATCGCTTTATTAAAAGAATGATGAGACGTGCAACAAATCCAACATTAACATATTTTGTTGAACATATTAATCTAAAAATTCGAATTTGATTCCCAGTAAGAATCGAGTAATCTTTTTAATTAATTTTGTTTCGTCATAAAACGAAAAAACAAATTATAGGCCAATGTAAATGTGAGCAATGTTTTAATTTAATTTAATTTAATTTTGATTAGTAGATATTAATGTTTGCAGATCTTATTCAAATAATCAACAAATCGGGCAAGGGCCCGATAGTAAAGCATGCTGGAGTTTGGCTAGCATACCTCTATAGGTATATACATATATTTCTCTTTATTAAAAATGTATTATTCTATATATGTGGCTAACAAAGGACATACATACATATATAATTACTTATAGACTTTACTTGTGCGGCTTTCATAAGTCGCAGTTCTATACCAATAAGGCACAAAGTTTGAGTTTGAATTTGTGCTCTACTGTATTCTAAATAGATTACTTGCCAGACAACAGGCCAATAAAACTTAATGCTCTGTCACAAACAAATCCCTGGAAGCACAACTCCATTCTAACTGACAATACCTGGTTTTAAATAAGATCGACTATATATCACCTGTGCTGATTTTGAATAGGGGATGCATTATAGTAACCCAGAGCAGTAAGTAAGATTCTAAAGAGATGGTTCCAAACTGGAGGACAATGTTGATCTTAACCAAAATCAGTATTTGTTCGCTTGCCAGATTAGTTTTGCATTTTTCAAGACGAATTAACGGCTATTAAGAAAAAGGTGGGCACTTATCAAATATATATTTTCTAATAAGCAAACGGTGATCAGATATCTTTCGAAAGTGAAAATTAACTCTAAACTGGTAAAAAAAAATGTCACAATTCTCTTGATATTTTTTCGACGCAGTTTGGTGTGCACCATGTATGGGTTGGTTTTCGAAGAATAAAATAATAAGCTTGCTCGCACTATCTGCACTTTTGCGGATTAACTAAATATTGGTTTTCCTTTTATATCTGCCATCTGCCTGTTAATAAATCCTGGGGTGATAAGGTTTCTTGCTTTATTTAATACTTTACTCGCCTGTCAACAAACGCTAATGAAACTATTAAAACTTGTCCTACCGTATTATCAAAGAGTAATTATGCCCAAAGGCAGATACTGCGACCCAAAGGATCTTTTGTACCCTTTGTCCTACCGTAATTGGTAGTCATTCTGAAAAAAGGGTAGGTAGAATGGGTAGTCATTCTGAGAAACTGTGTTTACCTGCAAATGAAGAAGAATTTAGATGCTGAAGACTCAGGTTCGAGCCCCAGGAAAAGTGACCAATTTATTTTTAATTAATTTTTGTTGTTGTTTTCTTGAAAAGTGTGAGTTAAATAGTTGATGTTTAGTCTTGAATATGCACAGGTGACAAAGAACTCTGATGAGACTACCGTAGATGGAGTCGAAAACAATTGTTCAGTTTGGTTAGTGTACTATTCCTTCACGGATATCATTTCTCCTTTAATTACCAAAAAAATTCATTGCAGTTAACTTTGATCTAATTAAAGCGTTTCTGAGAGAAGAAAAGGAAGAAGAATTTACTTATTACACTGAGAGAAGTTTCCTACTTGGCTTGTCCTAGTTCGACAGAACTGTCCGTTCATTAATATAACGTTAATTGAGCTTTCGGTCTGGTTTGCAGCGTAGTTTAGGGGAGCAAAAGCAAAGTTTCTGATCTCAATAACGACAACGGTTAATTCAGGCCGCTATTTTGTGCTCAAGTGAGCTTTAGTTGAGAAAACTGTCACCCCATCCTTTTCTATCTTATGGTCGGTTCAAATTTGGAACAATCCTTGGAGTGAGTTTGATGCGATTAAACATAAATTAATTCAAATTAAATAGTTTTTATATTTTGTCTTCATTTTTATCCAATTAATATATAAAAATAGCATTTTGATGCTCAAATAGTCACTGTAGTATATACAAGCTATTAATTGAATTAAATAATTTGACTTGCCTCATACTAACCCCTCTATTCAATGAAATCAAAATCGACTTTTACTTACTCATTCTTTCAAACTGACCAATTCCACGCTCATTGAATTCCAATTTTGACTGTTGATAGATATTCTCATATTTTTCTATATTTTTATCAGCCAGCTACAAAGAATATAAACGAAATTTAAAAATAAACAAAATAATTTTATTATACTTGTATTATATTCCCACTACCTACCTCCTCAAAGAAATCCTTTAAATTCATTTTAAAAGACAAATGAAATTTAGGCAATAAAAGTCGTATTAAAGTCATCCGGTGCGTTTTCTTAATCAATTCATTAAATTCATCCATATTTTCTAATATGTAATGTTTCAAATCAGCCAAACCATCCCATTTATCGGGTAAAATTAATTTCAATTTTATTTTCTTTACATTTAATGGCAATTCCAAAATACTGGCATTCAATTGATCATCATGGTTGTAATAGAAGGTATCATCTTTGCGCAAAAAATCCACCCACATTTTTTGGTTTTGTCGACCATATTGTTGGAATACACGTTTATGAGTATCACGAGTTTGAAAATTAAAAGACCATCTGGCCGTTAAAGTTAATGTAGATATTAAATCATTGGTTTCATTGGCTTTGGTAGAGGGTAATACCTTCTGTTGTTTTCTAATGGCAGGCATTAAAATTGGTAATGGTTCAACATCATTATCATTTTCAGTTTCATTTGATTCACTGTCTTCATCTTTAATATCAAATAGTTCTTTATATAATTGAAAAGCCTCATAGGGAGCCACAACAAAATTTTCATTATTTTTTGTAAAATTTAAACAATTTTCAATAAATTTCAAACTGAACTCTTCCGATTTTAGTTTCTGTGTATGACTACTGAGAGGTAAAAGCAGCAGATTAAGGCCGACAAAAACTGAAAAAGAACCTTTTAGAATATTTACTTTTCACTTTTTTTTAGTTTTTAGTTTTTTTTATTTGCAACTTACAATTAAATAATAAATATTTCATAATTATTTAATTTTAATTAATTGATTATTTAATTTTTCTTTCGTTTCTATTAAAAATTGAAAGTTTTCTAATCTACAATATTTTAATATTTAATTGAGATTTTGTAAAAATGCCGCTGTTGTTTGTTTGGAATGTTTTTGCTTGACTGCTTAAATTTGAACTAAATTTGAAATGAATTCAATTGGCATGCATATGAATTGTTATCAGTTTTTGTTTTTTTTTTTTTTTTTGTTTTAATACGTTTTTGAACTTGACACAATCATCTTTGGTATGCGAGAGTTTTCCATAGATACAGTGGGACTGTTGGTTAGCGCGATAAGCTTGAAAAATTATATGAAATTTAGCTATCAAAGCGATAGTAAAGCATCAAATAGTTTGAAAAGCTATCGAGTATGTGCTGTAAAACGAAATCACTTGCAATTGTATTAGAATTAAATTTCAAATTGCTATACTTTTAAGTGTAAGAATATTCTGATATTTGTTCTTTTGCTGAATGATTATTAACATAACTTCTTGTCTTGTCAAAAGTTTTTAATAATTGGAGCGATTAAGTTTTATTTGCATTTAAAGAAAACACTCGATTTCTATTATTGTTTCGTCAGAAACGCTTTAATTAGATCAAAGTTAACTGCAATGAATATTTTTGGTAATTAAAGGAGAAGTTATGTCCTTGAAGGAATAGTACACGAGCCAAACTGAAGAATTGTTTTCGACTCCAGCTACAGTAGTCTCATAAGAGTTATTTGTGTCCTGTGCATATTCAAGAGCAAACATCAACTATTTAACTCACATTTTTCACACATAAAACTCCATTTCTATTTCACGTGATTTCGTAGAACAACACATACTCAACTATTTAAAGTAAAATGCGTTTTATCGGAAAGTGCCTTATTTTTTGATTCTGTAAATTTAGTGCGGTCTTATAATGGTATCAAATTGGCATTTTGTGATAATTGTGGGTGATCGCGTTTGTGGTTGACTAGCTATCTGACGTAGAAAATATGTCTTGGAGCGCTTCCTATCTTTAAATTTAAATAAATAGAGAATATGTGTAAGATATTATGGAAATTTTTAATTCGTTTTCAATAATTTCTTGATCTTTGTGAAAAATAACATTATTCAAATGCCCGCCAGGGCTACTATGTGTGGAACGCATCTGAAAAATCTAATTTTCTACAATACTGCCGTAAAAATCAGGCCGATCGCATGGGTTATGTTGGTTTTGAGGACCGCTGTTGTAAAACTTAAGAAAACCTCAGAAGAAACATTTTAACGGGGTCATTTGGCACGATCTTGGTGGCCAATTGACATCACCTCCACCAGAGATGACCATTTTGTAGATGTCCAAATAATTCAATTCGGGCCAAGAGAAGCTGGTAATTACCGATCTATAACAGTCACCATTGACACTGATGATTTGGCTTACGCTATTAATAAAGAAATATGGGCCGACATCTCTAAAATCCAAACCAAACAGTCAGTTTTTCGGTATGCTTTCAACACTCTTTGATCTCATTTGGATTGGTATGTTCTGAAGAAATGTGTTTCACAGCTTGAGATGTTTTTTCGATGAAAACAACATTTTTTTACGTTGCCGAAACTGAACACCCATTTTCATAAAATAGTTTTATTATTTGTACGTGTTGTTAAATGCTCTATCTGCCTGTGATTTGACAAAACAGGCTAAATAAATGGCAACTAATATGACAAATGTAGGTTCATCAAGATGGCTATTATCAACTACCAGAAATCAAGAGACCCTGTTGGAAGATCCTATACTTACTTGGACCGGTAAGAAAATATAGCTGAAATAGAGCTATCACGTTGATATTAAAAGCACCTAAGTTTTAACAAATTTATAAAATTCAATTCCTGAATACTCAGTAGAGGCATTAAATGCTATAAACGAGACCAAGATTTTATGAGACTGAAAACCTGAAACAGAGGTTATTAACGCCAGCTTAAGATGGACAATACGCTCAAGTTACAACTAAAAACTAATTACAAAGGAGTTAAACAAATTGTGGAATAAGCTGAAACCATATGCAGCATATGTATATATAAACTACATATTTCATTGCAGTCAAAACTCAAAAATTAGTCGATGAATAGTATTGTAGATCAGGTTACCTACCATTTATTTAAATGCAGCTGTCGAAAACATCGTATACAGATGCTCAACTGTCTGTGACTGCTGCCGTGAAAACCCGGTAGTTGCCTTCATCTGTACATTGCAATAAAATCAAGTATCTGGATAGCATTTTCGTATAGCTCAGTGACATGCATTGAGATATGATTACAAGTGATCGCGGTATTTCAAAACACCATTTTCCACTCAGCTAAGCGATCACGTGAACCAACCACCAAACTATGTTTGTTCAAGTTTTCAACATCTTTTAATTCTTTCCTTCATCCATTACACAACGTATTTGATTGATTTCAAAGTATTGAACAGCACTATCATATAGAGAGACGGGATTCTAGTTAAAATAATAATTTTTCTAGAAATTTGCTAAAATTTGTGTCTGAAAACATATTTACTCTGCTGTACTATCTACTATTTTTAATAAAACACTAGTAACTAATAAGAAGATCCAACAATTTCAGGCCCAATTACCAATATTCCTTTAGTTGGAGCCTTGTTTTTAGATTACAAACTTTTAAATTCATAATAAACTAAAGTCACGATTTTCCAGCTTAAACTTCCTTCGATGAAAACACGTCAACAACATCAATTGTTTGTATTAATTTGAATCAAACAAAATTCGAATGGGAAAGAGCAATCACTTTTCATATATTTCTATGAATTTATTGTATTTTTCAGTTTTCCTTTTAATTCTGATATTTTGTTTTGAGTTTTAAAACGTTAAAATCAAATTTATTTTCAATTTATAAGCAAAAAACAAAGTTAAGTCCTTTTCCTAAAGTCTCTCTTTATTGTTTAACTTTTATTTATCAATTATCAGCCTTTTTTTTTGTGAAAGCAAAACTAAAAAAAAAGCAAACCATTACACACAATAGTTTAAACAATTCCCATTGTATTACATAAATAGCCCTCAATAACAAAAACCAAGAAGAATCAAACAAAAAAAAGAGCAACAAAAAAATTTTATATGAAAAGTTTGTGAAATATAAAATGAGAAAAAAAAAGAACTCCAACTTTGTTGTTTTTGATTATAAACTTTCATTTATTAAAATAATAAAAAAAAGAAAAAATATTTAAATAAAACGCCAAAAAAAAATTAAAAACAAACTCATCTAAAAAATATGGTATTTTGACTATTGTTGTTGTGGTT
Source organism: Metopia argyrocephala (assembly GCA_963576795.1). Lineage (NCBI taxonomy): Eukaryota > Metazoa > Arthropoda > Insecta > Diptera > Sarcophagidae > Metopia > Metopia argyrocephala. The sequence goes on along the minus strand of OY756208.1, from coordinate 201,364,566 downwards.
GTAACCAGTTATATTGTTTATATAGATGGTTTATAAAGACTTACACACACTTATACATAAATATTCATACAAGCAACCACAAAACATCACTTCCTTTAGTTATCGTTTCCCCTTCCTGTATTCATTAGACAGGTTCATTTGTGTTGTTTTATTTTTTTTTTTTATTTACTTTTGTTGGTTATTCCAACGTGACCAAAATTGCACAATTCATAATTTTAATTTAAAAAGTTTAATTTTCAATGTTAAGTTTAAGGGGGAAAAGGTTGGTAAAATTATGTTCATGCTAAAGGCAAAAGTTGTGTATCTAGAAAGAAAACCCTTTAATATTTTGATTCAGTTTGTTTTTTCTTTTCGTTTTGAAACTCAAACTTTACAGGTATAACGCTTAGTGCATAAAATACCAATACAACAAATAGAGACTTCAGATTATGCCCTATAAGTGATCTTCTCAGTCAGCTGTTCAGTTATAAATCGCTTGCAAGTATCGTATCAACTTCCGAGCTTATCTCTCCAAGATGTGGCGGATTTTTGAAAGGTCTACATTATGGATGGAAGAACCAATTCGTATGAATTCGCCAAATAGATACCAGACTCATTAACCATTAAGGTGTGTTGCCTATAGAAGTTCCCTAGATCACAACAAAGAAATTACCTCCACTCCATAGCTAAGACTTTTTTGATTAATGAGAGGACCTTGTCGACGGCTAACTTATATATATTCACCACTTGATATCTGTGCTTACAGAAAACTGCGGACTAAGGAGCCCTCTTTTACGATTTCTATAGAAGTTTCAGATCAAACACTCCCCCGCGTTTAAGTATCTGACAATTCTGTAACACCATTCTTAAAATCTCTTATAGAACGGTCGTAAATAATTTATAAAATTTTTGCCCGGTATATGAAAAAGTCTAAGTAGTGCGTTTGAAATGAAACTTTGTAATGCGCCTTGTTTCTGTAAATGTGTTAGCAAGCCGGGCCTAATAAATTGGCCTAAGTTAGGATCTCCCATGTTTATATTCTTAGAAAAAAAACTCAATATTTTTATGTTTTTCATTCGATTTCTAGAAATAGAGTGTTTATTTCCTTTGGGTTTTTTAATAGAAGATTTATTGCTGTTCATTGTATTGGAATTTTCTGGAAATTACAGTACATTTATTAAGCGCGTTAGGAATGAGACAATTTGAGTTGTTCATTCAAAGGCCAGTGTTATACCTTCACCTTTGAGTGATCAAAAGCAATTGCCTCACCATTGATTAAGTATGTTGTGAGCGTGCCTTCGCTAAGTAGGTTTTTAGCTGTTTTCTGCTACTTCCTAATAGGTGGCGCTTTTCTCCTAATCATTCGTTTAAGGTGGAATAGATATCAGGGAGTGGCTTCTTGGAGGGGGTGGGGGCCTCTTTTTCATTTTTCAACTTTGAACCTGGGCCGTTTGAGTTTTTGTGCCAGCGCTCTAACCACTATACCACGCACCCCTCCTTGCGAATGATTGCAGGAATAGGTTATTCTACAAAACATTTTTATTTGCCGTAACATATTTGACAACTCTAATGCAGATACATATGTATGTCTTAAGTACTTTACAATTACATATTTTCGTTTTTAGTACTTATTTTACAATGATTTAAAATTTATTTCATTTTTGCTAAAGATCAATTAGTTTGTTATAATAACCATTCTTTAAAAAGAATGAAAAATATTTCACATTTTGGTACTTTTTAACAAAGAAAATGTGTTTAAGTTTTGCTTAAAGATCACCTGCAAAGCTTACAAATAGTATAAACTAAAACGTATAGTGTTACTTTATCAAAACTTAAATATTTGAGGATTTATTTAAATAAAGAGCATATCATAAGTACCTTTTTAGTACGCATTTCTTAAATTTTTAGTTAAAGAAATTACAATTTTTTATTATATTTTTTGTGGCTAAATTTTATTGAAATACTGTTTTAGAAATTTTGGCAGATGCTTTCAATAAAATATATATCAAAAAATAAAAAAGGGACAAAAAAAGTACCAACAAGTACTTTTTTTAAAAAAATTATACGATATAAGAAGATATGATTTTAATTTTAAAAAAGGAACTAAACTTTATCCAGAATTTTTAAAGTCTTTAATGTATGTGATAACGAAATGAGAAGTGGCAGTTATTACTAAAATCATTTTAGAAAAAGTACCAATGAATAAGAAATCCAGAAAACAGTAATTTGAAAATGTTTTTTTTTACCATTTTAGTACCTATTAATAGCTGTTGCATTAACTAGTAAATACCTTTACCTACTTTAGCAAAAACTAGTAAGTGCTCGTCAAAAACCCAACAAACGAATATTACTTATATTGCTGTAGGGTAACTAAATTATGCAACTTCATAAAAAAAAACCTAGGGAAAGAAAAAGATGGCACTGTATGATTGTGAGTGGTTTATTATAAAAATATTTATATAAAAAGTATATTTTTTTAGCATTTTTATTTTTACTGCAAAAAATTCCTTTTTTTCTTGCTTTAAAAATAAAAAATAATAAGTTGTGAGGAGTATAAGGTGGTAGGCAAGCGAATGGCAAAAATGGTCTGAACCAGGAGAGGAGCAGCAGAAGTTTCTGTTCTAATGGTCGAATAGAGTTAAAGTTAAACATTTTAACTTTTTAATCACGTAACTATTATTATGTTAGTTCTTTATATACAACAGCATTCTTTTGGTAGCCAGTCAAGCATAAATCTATTCAGTTTTTTTTTTTTTTTTTTTTTCAAAAAGTAGGTGTAAACATGATGGACATCATAATGCGTTAAACATTAAAAATTATTTTGAAAATATACATCAGTTTTTATTATTATTCACTTGTGCATGCAGTAGCTAATATTTCAAAGGATTTGGTTAGAGTTTGTTAAGGAAATTGTAAAAAATATTTTTTAACATACAAGGGACAAAAGCGACATCAAAAAGGGCTAAAAAAAAAGGAGCAGATGTCTTTTTAGAATAATAACAAGGAATTTGTCTATCTCCCTTTGAGAAAATAATGTATATTAAAATATAATTTTAAAATTAAAATGAAAAAAATAAATATCTCTTTTGTCCCTCTCCCTCTTATTTGCGTAAGTTTAGAAATATTCAAAAAAAAATCTAATTTTTTTTAACGCTGCAGTTAAAAACTTGTCAAAATTAAGAAAAATTCAAAGCTATGACGTAGGCGGTCTACGCACGCAATTTTAAAGCAATTTACTCCTATTTATAATGCCGTCAGGAAAAACTACAACAACAGAAAATTATGGCGTTAAAAAACAACAAATTCTTCGTAAATATGACAAAAGAAAATTTAAACAGAAATTTCAACGCAAAATGGAAGGACAATTTTAAATGTAAAACTTGATCTTGTAACCTCCCTTCAAGAAAATTAAATATAAAAATTTCTTTTTATTTATTATAAAAGTACTTTTGTGATATGCTTTTTAATTGAGTTCCGAAAAAATTAAAAGATTAAAAGAAAGTCATCACTACTCCATGGGAAAGGGCTATAATTTTTGCAAATGACATTAGATGTCATTTTTGCTTTGAGATTTCTGATGTATTTTTTTGTATCTTTAGGTGTATTTTATTTTTTATGTTTTATATTCATCGAGCTCATTGATTAAAGCTTAAAGACTAATAACATTAGTGGATGTACAAAATCCATGTCCATTAGACATGAATCGCTGAACTTCTTATGAACGCAGAATAATTGTTTCGTTTTGTTTTTTTAATAATAATCCTTTGACAGTACTAGGCGTGGATTTTAATTCCCGTTTTTCGTTTATATTAAGCTGCTTTAGTGTTGAAAAACACGAGATTCTATCAGAATTGGAAGTGAAATATAGATGTCATAGAGGATTCCAGTGTATCGACCAGACGAGGTGCCACGCACTTGGGCATCAATCAGTGATTTTCACGCAGAATTTTAGTACAAACCTTGAAGATATGCCCAACACTGCGATTAACCTTCGTTCGAGTTCATCAGACTTAGGTATTCGATAATATCTCGCTGATCAATACTAGATATCTCTATGATATTCTGTAGAAAGTGTCTCCTCCTCCGCATGATCATATAATAGTGATCATACAATCGAACATGATTTACATAATCAGAAAGACAAATTCTTATAGAAAGTCGTTATGAGCTACGAAGCCCTTTCCTTCTCAGTGGATATCTACGTAAATAAACTGATATATCGCTTCTGGAGTCTCCTGATAATTTTTTCAATAACGCCGCTTGCCAATCGACTGTTATGAACAGCAGTCTCTACAGAGCTCAATGACGTTTTTCCACCCCATGTGAAGAAAGAAGAGGTGGTTCTAACTATATGAACGAAAACTCAAACAACAAGGCATACAACAAAAATTCTTAGGGCTGCATTTTCCTATGACATCCCTCACTTTGATGACGTTTATTGGCCAGCAATATTTTTCAATGTCGTATGGTCTTTTGTGTGAGGTTTTTAAAAGTATTGGCATTATTTGTCTGAAATGCCGGAATTTATGGCCGGAAGTTTTGGCAAGAATGATAATCGGGACTGTATGATTGACAATTTTAGCACCGAAAGATATAACAAACTTTGTGGAAAAAAATTTAACCATTCATGGTTTTCATTTATTAAAACAAAATAATTTTAAAGCAGTGTTTGGCTAAATACAGCATTTTAAAAATGTCATTGTAGTTGTTAGCAGCACGTGTACAATTCTGTGAAGAAAGTTTAGTAAGAAAGTCGTCGTGCGGGAGTTTAAGTGTTCTATATGCCTTTTTAGATTTCTGGAGTTAATGATGCCAATTTAGGTTTTTGGCTATTTATCTTCGAAACTGGACGAGATATCCGAAAACAAATTGCAAACTTGAAAAATTTGGGGTCGAAAACCTAAAGTGGCATTATTAACTCGAAATATATAAAAAATATAAAATGGCGTATAGAGCACTTACGAAGTGTGTTTAATTTGTGTTTCATCACGGTTTTAATTTAAGGTGGAGATTGGAGGTTACTAGTGTGCCCATCATTGATTAAAACACCCTAAAATGTTGTGATATGCCCTAATGTCGTAAAGAACTGAGAAGTTGTATGAACTACCAATTTACTCAGAAGCCTATAAATGAATTGTAATGTGTAAACAAAAATTTTTACATATTCTGTTCCTAAGAAAAAAGTAAAATTGTTCCACTCAGTTAGTGCATACCTTTCGAACCTGCATTCGTAAATAGTTTAACAATTCGTAGTTCAAGCCATGGGTGTAGTCTATAACATTGCCGGTTTACACTCTTATATTGTCATTCTTGAAATATAAAATCTATACAAATGCTCTTAATTAATTTTGCTGTTATTTGTATTACATTTTATAAGATAATGATTGAGAATATTGCTGCAAGAATTCAGAAAGACTGTAATAAACACATTTTCGGATGTCAGACCCACTTTAGCATAATTTATGCATGTCCATGAGATATCTGCTCGACTATCTCGAAACGATTTTAAACATCCGTTTTTCTAATAAAATTTGGTTCATTAAGTTCAATTGTATCAACCACAATTTAACTCAGTAAGCTATTTCCAAACCAATGATATTATTATTACTGTTCCTATATAACCGTTTTGCTTGACTACTAAAAGCTATAATGTTACTAAACTGTCACGGAATTATTAAATTCATGGTGTAAAAATTTTAAATATTTTAAGAGAAAACTTTTAATTTTAAACAAAATTCTAGTTGTTTCACATAAACAATAAATCTTTATGTAATAGATTCCTTTTATTTAATAAATTTCTTTACCATAATTGTTGAAAATTCAATAAGTTTTCACAAAAGTTACTTTTCTTGACTACTTTAATATTTTATAAATAATTATAATGTTTATTAATTTGCCTAATTGTTTCTCTATTTTGTATTGTTTTAGTGCTTCTCTATTGATTTAATAAGATATTTGAATTAATTTGCATAGAAGTGGGTCAAAAGAGATTAACAGAATAAATTAAAATATATTTACATACATTACATACCTACATATGTAAGGTGTGCGTCACTATAAAGTGTAACACCCATTTTTCTTAATAACTTTTTTCACCTTTAATCAAAATTATTTTTCTTAATCACAATATCTTTGAAAAATGTGTCAGATTTTAAAATGTATCAGTTTGTCAAATTTGACTTGTTAGTTAGTTCATAATGGATAATCAAAGACAAGTGCATACAAAAATTATTCAAATAATTCAAAAAAAAACCATATTGGAGTTATACAAAAGTTGCTAGGGAAGTCCACGTGACCAGGCAATGTGTTTCCAGAGTGGTCAAAAAGTTCAACAAAGACCTAAAAATTGAAAGAATGCCTGGAACAGGTAAAGCAAAACTGGTAACGAACGACGCGAAAGCCAAAAAGGTTGAGAAGCTTTTGCTGGCTCTTCCAAACATTTCTGGTCGCGAAGTGGCCCGGCGCATGCAATGTTCGGAAAGTTTTGTGCGCCGAGTTAAAGCTAAAGCTGGCCTTAAAACATTTATAGTCCAAAAAGTTCCGGATAGAAATGCTAAGAAGAATATTGAAGCAAAAAAAAGAGCAAAACTCCTCAAAAAAGAATTTTTTTAAAAGTTCGAATGTTGTGTAATGGATGATGAAACTTACGTTTTTGCAGACTTTGCGCAGCTTCCTGGCCAAGAGTTTTATGTAGCGGATAGTAGATGCAATGTTTCTGAAGAGTTCCGAACTAAAAAACTATAAAAATTTCCCAAAAAGTTCCTAGTTTGGCAGGCTATTTGTAGCTGCGGCAACAGAAGTGCATCGTTTGTTACATTGGGATCAATAAACTCAGATATTTATATCAAAGAGTGTCTTCAAAAGAGATTGCTCCCATTTCTAAGACAGCACAACATATCAACATTCTTCTGTCCAGATTTGGCAACATGTCACCACAGTAAAAGCGCAATAGACTGGTATAATAAAAATAATGTTATTTTTGTTCCAAAAGAGGCTAACCCACCAAACTGCCCAGAGCTGCGGCCTATTGAAAGATATTGGGCTCTGGTCAAAAGAGAACTAAAGAAGAGTACATCTGTTCCCAAAACCATTACTAGTTTTTGATAGAAATGGACAGCTGGTACCAAAAAAATCACCGAAAACACACTAACATTGCTTATGGATGGCATAATGAATAAAATAAAAAATTTTATAAAATTAAATTGATTTTTAAATAAAATAATACAGAATATAAATCTGTAATAAAAATGCAAAATAAAACTGTTTTAATTTTAACTCTAGCTTACTCCAGTCAGTTTTTATTTGACTTTTGATATGTTACAGTTTATAGTGACGCACACCTTATGTATGTACATTGTGCAAACAAATATAAATACAAATTATATACACATTTGTACATATATAAGTATATACAGACAAACATCATCAGACATCATTTTCTGAATAGTTAAAAAGATGTAAAACTACAAGACGCATAGCTGTAGTGTGTTTGTAATTGAAAGTTTTAAAGATAACAATTGAAAGATAATTTTCAAATTAAAGATTTCATCAATAGACAACTTGTTGAAAGTTTATTAATTGAAAGCAAATATAGAAATGATAGAGTCGGTCAAGTGCTACTATAGGATACCCTACAACAAACTTTCTATTTGTCTAGTGTCCAAATGAAATATTTTGTGAAATTAATTGTGAAAAAATAAAAATGAATATACACAGGACACAAAGAACTCTGATGAGACTACCGTAGCTGGAGTCGAAAACAATTGTTCAGTTTGGCTAGTGTACTATTCCTTCACGGACATCATTTCTTCTTTAATTACCAAAAAATAACATTGCAGTTAAATTTGATCTGATTAAAGCGTTTTCTGATAAAAACCAAAAATTAAATTGATCACACCTCTCCTGAGATTCGAACCCGAGTCTTGGGCTCTTAACATAAAAATCGCACCCGACTATGGTGCTAAGCTCTAACCACCTCAGCCACCGTCGTACATATCATTCATGTCGACTAATGTGGATAAGGTAGAATAAAGGGCAAAAACAAAATAAATTTGTAATTCTGTTTCATCCAAATAAGATGACGATTACAAGAACAGCAATGATGGTAAGAAAAGGAGAATATGATATAAACTGTTGTGTGACTTTACTTCGACTAACTCATACAAATGTATGTACATACAGTAATAATTTCAGTATGCGATTTCCAAAAAAGTGTGAGTTAAATAGTTGATGTTTAGTCTTGAATATACACAGGACACAAAGAACTCTGATGAGACTACCGTAGCTGGAGTCGAAAACAATTGTTCAGTTTGGCTAGTGTACTATTCCTTCACGGACATCATTTCTTCTTTAATTACCAAAAAATAACATTGCAGTTAAATTTGATCTGATTAAAGCGTTTTCTGATAAAAACCAAAAATGAAAACAGTTAATGGCTAACAGCTTTTGATTACGGGCGTTGTTAATTTGATATTTTTCATGGGCATTCGGCACGAAACCTATCTAGCATGTAACATATTATTCTAGCATTTTCTAGCATATTGTAAGTTTCAGTTAATTTTGATATACTCGTATTTCAATCTTTTTATAATATTTAAAAAAAATATACACGAAAAAATCGTAAGATAATAGCATGAAAAATAAATTAGATATATTTGCTTTAAAATAGTAAAAAGAAATTTGAGTATAAAAGTATATAAAACAAAAGAGACAAAAATGAAAGTTTAGAGAAAAATTAATTATAATTAAGAATGAACTTTTATTTTATTTATTTCAGGAAATTTACAATAATTTAACATTTCCAAAGTGAATTTTTTTTTTACAAAATAAATTATTCTATCATTGCTATTAATTTTGTACTAAATTTCTCTTTAATAAATTAATATTTTTCTGTTTTAGTTTTATCTGGTAACATACGTTATTGTGTATTCTAAGACCTTTAAAAAGTAAAGTCGTTGTAGTTGCCGACAATTTTCTGCATTTGGTGTACAGTAAGGCTGCATTTCTCTCATATAACCAAGGTGATCAGTTAAGTACTTCGGCGTGTCTCCCGTCTCCATTTTCTGAAAAAATTATAGTGTGTTTAGTACCAGTCTTTGCTGAATATTTAGCCATTTTAGTGTGTTTAGCTTTAGTTGAATTGGAGCATATATGTTGTATTTTAGAAGGCAACGCATGGCTTTATTTTCTATCTTTTGTAGTCTCTCTATTTGTGTTGCTGAGCAGTAGGTGTATAAAATTGTAGAACCGAATTCAAAATGAGGTTTTGTCATTGTGCTATATACATACATATGTAGATTGCAGTTATTTGATATATTTTGTTTCTAACGCCCTTCAGAAATAAAATTTGTTGGCTAATTTTCTTACATATGTAGTGGATATTTTTAAGTTTTTATCAATTATGAAGCGAAGGTATTTTGTTTTATTTACTTTTTCTATAGTTTCATTATTTATTTTTATTTTCAAATTACTATTCATATTTATTTCAAGTAATTTAGTTTTCTAAGTTTCAATTTATTTATTTTAAACCAATTGTTTATATTATTTATGTCCTGCAAGAGATTAAGCCTACATTGATCATTATCTGTGTATCCTTCCGCAAAAATGAATGTGTAAACTGAATAAAGCCTATTTAAAAGAGTTTCGAAAAGATTGGCTGGAGAACTTCAATTTAATATAACCAAGAGATAACCAAGAGTGTACAATAGGGTGACCAAATCTTATATGAGGGAAAAAAATGTCGGAATCCTGTTCGTCTGGACCCCACAAAATGATTCCCCTCTGCAGATATTGAGATAGCCGAAATTTGAGCTCGATTAAACGACGTTAACCCGTGCCGCTCGTCGATCAAAGTTTGAAAAAATCCAAATTTTTGGCCAAAAGGCTGACATATGGAGCCATAACTCCAGAACCGTAAGCAACAGAAACGCGAATAATATCTCAAAAGAAAGATAATGTTGTTCTTCAAAATTTATATTATATATATATTGTTATTTTAAGTCAACCCGAGTTACAACAGCCTTTAAGCTCAAAATCGTGACCTGGTACCACTAGGATCATACTTAGTAAGTATGTATATTTTGTGATAAGGTGATAAATTTCCCTTTTTGATATTATTGAGTTTTAAGTTTATTAAAAAACAAGCAATGCTAATAAGTCTAATGACATTTTTATTTTAAAATATAAAAATCAGGTATATAAGTATATTACATACAAAACAGACACAGAAAGGATACAGAGGTAGTACCTAGGTAAGTTGATAACTTTACATAGTTGCCTAATCTATTCTATAGCTTTTGTTAAAGTAGTTCTTGAAACGTCAGAATATAATGCTCGATATTTGCTTACAACTTGAAGGACGTATTGCTTTTGGTCTTTATCTTTTGTCAAAAGGTTGTTAAAATCGGTTATTAATTTAACACCACGCTCAGCCATATCATTAACTACTTTTAAAGTTTTTACAATTTTCAAACCTTCTTGAAAGTCATTATTTTGCGGCCAGGTGCTTGGATGTTGTCTTAAGAAAACAGTTTTTTTTATTAAATTGGTCAAAGAATGTAAATGTGTCTTTGGTAAGTAAATTTACCAACCCTCCATCAACTACCTCTGTGCTACTGAGCAATTTATTAGCAATTATCAACTTTTCATCACCTGTTATAGTGGGCTTAAAAAACGATAATCCCAACTTTCTCTAGTGAGAACCAACTGTAATAGTTCCTTGTAGTCATCTCTGAGGTGGCTCTCAGTTAATTTGGTCTCCAATTCGGCAGTAACATTTGCAATCACTTCTAGAGTTAGCTGCTTTTGTATTTGACTTTCACTGATACCTGTGAGGAACCCCTTGAATATGTCTGGATGAGGTCCAGTGGTTGACCTCATTTTTGTATCGAATACGCCTCTTAACAGAATTTCTAATATATGGTGACGGCAAGCTAAGTATAACAATCCTCTTCCTAACATTTTCTGCAATATTAAGCATGCTCCTTTGAGTCTTTCGGTGTTGGCTGCTGTAGTGTCGAAGCACGTCGCTTGCACGGTACTGGGAAGACCCCATTTGTGCAGGCATTCACATACGGCTACGGCTTTCTCCTTTCCAGAGCTATTTGCTGCTACAGATACTCCCTGCAACTGTTCGTCTAATACTTAGTTATAAAAGCGACAACACCACACAGACTTGCGAAATTAAAAAAAACCGATAAAATATCTTCACTTCAGCTCAAAGGTGTAGAACGACTTTAATCAGTTTCAATAACCATACTGACCTCTTTTTAAGATTTCTTTTTTTTTATACACATTGTTTCCCTATTCTAAAAGCGCACAAAAGGAGAATTCCTACTATCTAAAAGACGTTACATAAATAAAATCAAAATGTTCCGTCCGAAACTGAGATTGAACCCCGGACCTCGTGGTTGATAGGCGGTTATATTACCCATCAAATTGAGCTCAAAAATACTTTTTAACAAAAAATGGTTACTCCGAGACAAATTATGTAAAAACCCGTAAAATTCTTAGAATAATCTCCAACTGGCTCCTGCTGGTTCCAGTTCACGTTTTTGGGCTTAAAAGCTGTTTTAACTCGGGTTGACTTAAAATGACAACAATTATGTATATAATATAAATTTTGAAGAACAACATTACCTTTCTTTTGAGATATTAATCGTGTTTCTATTACTTACGGTTCTGGAGTTATGGCTCCATATGTCAGCCTTTTGGCCAAAAATTTGGATTTTTTCAAACTTTGATCGACGAGCGGCACGGGTTAACGTCTTTTAATCGAGCTCAAATTTCGGCTATCTCAATATCTGGAAATGGGAATTGTTTTGTGGGGTCCAGACGAACAAAATTCCGACATCGGTTTTTTTTTTAGTCACCCTAGTGTACAAATGCATAGCCAGCAGCAACAGACAGAAACAAGAAAGTATAAAAATGCTGTGGGAGTAATCAAAACTTACCCTATACAGTTTGTAACAAACTTCACTGTTTATCGATTGATAAACATCATGTATCATTGCAAAAGCTGGAAAAAGCAGCAAATCTATAGAAAAAAGGTTTCTTATAGTAATTTATTACTAATTTTATAGACATAAATTATATAGATGTACCTTATAAAAAAAATTTGAAATGTTTCGACCAAAAGTTTTCACAACGAGAGCAACAATGAAATCTTTGTTAAAGATGAGTATGACTGCGTAATTTGAAATTTTGTTGTGTATAAGTTTTTGAATATAAGAATTTATATTTTTGTTTCGTCAGAAACGCTTTAATTAGATCAAAGTTAACGGCAATGAATATTTTTGGTAATTAAAGAAGAAATGATATCCGTGAAGGAATAGTACACTAGCCAAACTGAACAATTGTTTTCGACTCCAGCTACGGTAGTCTCATCAGAGTTCTTTGTGTCCTGTGCATATTCAAGACTATAAGAATTTATAGTTTTAATACCAACTTGGCGAAAAAGTCTCTAGTCTGTTCTCTTGAGCATAGACGATGTGGGCAAAGAGATATGCTTATCGCTATTAGTAATGCATTTCAGAATTACTATTAAAGTGATTTTAAGTTTAATATTATAAACAATTTTATTTTTATTTTGCTTACTTAATTTCTAATATATTTTTTAAAATAATATTTAGCATTTTTTAGCATTGTTTAGCATAATTTTCAATTATTTAGCATTTTTCGGATTTTTCTCAAGTTTTGGTAGACGAGCTATGCCGTGAGAGCGATTTTTATTTTATACTTATTAGTTCAAACTTGTCATAGATCTTATAGAGTAAACTTATTATAAATTTCAAAGAGTATGACAGTTCATTTGACATTTAATATCTTAAAGCTCGTTGGTATAACCAAAGGGCCAATTCACACCAGAATAATCTTGAAGCGAAGAGTTATTGTTTTTTTCTACACACACTAGATGAATGTTAATCTGCCACAACTTTGTATGTACTAATGATTTTCTTGTGCTGCTAATGCAGGTTTAAAGTCGGTTGAAACTTTATGCCAACAAAAAACCATTATCTTCTTCTCTCTCGGTTATAAGCTAACATTTTGTACCAGCACTATTACTCTGATATGAATTGGCAATGGTATTTATCTCAGTGTATATATGCATGCTTCCGTTTGTGCATTCATAACATTTTTGGAAATCTTTAAATGCTGCTCCCTGTTATTTTTAACAAAAATGACAAAATAATTGAATTTTTTTTTTCTTTTCTATAATGACTTTCTTAAGCCATTTCAAAAGGTACACATTAAACGTAGCTTCAGTCCAAAAACAAAAAAAAAAACATAAAAGCAGTAACAAAAAGTAAACAAAATTTACTTCTTACACGATTATTTCATACCAATTTAAAATGCCAGTAACTGTAAGACATTACAACTAAAAGTTCCAAGTTTTAGCATTTCAGCGTTTTGTCAGCCTTCAAGTATTATTTGGGATTTCTATATGAGTTTTTGTGTGTACGTTTTAACAAGAACAACAACATGTTTTAACATTTTACCTTAATTTGGTACAACAAACACGTAAGTAGTTTGTTGTACAACAATAAACGAATATAAGAAATTGTTGTTGCAGATTAAATTGAAGTTAAAGAAGCAAAAGACAGAGCAGAAACGTAAAAGAAATCCCTTTTTTTACAAATTCAAGTGGCATTTTGTTTCCACACCTTTTAGTTTGAATGCTGCTGATATTTTCTTTTTTTTTCTCTCTCTTATATCCTTGAAATATTTTTGTTCAAAAAACGTAAATGCTTACAAATTCATATACATACATATTCTAGTGAATATATGTATGTATAGGTATAGCATATACAGGTACTTAAATTTAGCTGTAGAATGAAAGTGAAAAAGAAAAAGAGTACGAAAAAACGTAAGAAAGAGAGACATCATTAAGGAACACTTAATGAGGCACTTCCTTTTCTATTCTTAATATGCCAAAAGAATAAGAATTTATAGGATAATTGTAGAAAAAACTCTCCATAATATCGATATTGGTATTAGTGAAACTATTAAAGTATTAGTAAAAAAGAAAGAAAAAGCAAAAAAAAAAATAGATAAATATGAGTGTAATTGTACAAATGGACTTTCTTACGAGTCAACTAACTGAGTATTTCAATAAATCCTTCTAGAAAAGGAAAATAAACATTAAGAAAATCAATTGACGGAAGTGGTTAAGTGTAGTGATTACTTTGATGCTGTTACAGTTACTGGTGATTATTTCTTTTCACCTTTAATTTACGTTTCATTTGCTTCGTTCGCTATATTTCTTTATATTCTTTTGAGAAAAAAAAATAAACTTGTATCGTAATTGTTTAACGCATTAAAAATAAAATAAAAGGATAAAATACAGGATTTTGAAATGATTTTTGTTTTTATTTGCGAAAAGAAACATATGAATTAAAAGCTTTGTAATTGCAAATTCAGCAATAGTCACAAATAAAAATTATCCATAGGTTGATGAATGATTTAGAATTGTTTTTCTTTTCTTTTGCATGGAAGCCATGGGGATATTGTGCAGGTCTGGGAAAATATGGGGAAAGAGGTGGTAGTGTTTGTGGATATTTGGTTTAAACGTGTGAATATCGTAATTAAAATGAAAAACAAAAAAGGAACCATGCGGATAAATAACGAGTTCTCTCCGTAATGCATTCTGCTTTCCACTGCTCAATTGAATATAAAAGGGACATACAAGTACTACTTAAGAATATGCGATAATTTGGAATAAAAGTTTTTATTTCATCAGAAAACTTTTCACATTACAATACAAAAATTATAAAATTATTTTATAATTGCAAGTGAAGTGATAACAACCTTGTGCTCAGTGAAATGTAGAAGACCAGTTACTCTACAACTCTCTTACTGATAGACTCTCTAACTAAACACTAGTCGCTTAGGGAGATTTATACAAAGTAAACCATAAAATCCCACCATTATAATAAACAACAAAAAAAGAATGATCAGAAGAGAAGCGCCACATATTGGAAAGTAGCAGATAACAGCTAAATATACTAAACCTACTTAGCGAAGGCACTCACCACACAATCAACATGCAACGATGAGGCAACTGCTGTTGATCAGTCAAGGGTGAAGGTATAACACTGGCCTTTGAATGATCAATTCACAGCAATTTGTCTCATTCCTAAAGCACTTTATAATATAAGAAAAACAAAAACAAAAATTCCAATACAATGCACAGCATTAGTAGGAGTTTACCCCTGAGTATTGGTCTCAATTAACCAAAAAAAAATTACTGTTTAATTTACAAGGCTGTTTCAAAATTAGCAGGGCTTACGAAGCAAACACAATAACTCTTTAATTATCAACGTAATCTTCCTTACACTCGATGCATATTTCCAAGCGGTATTTAATAGGTTTGATGCCCTATTTATAATAAGATCTGTCTAGGCCGTTAAGAGTTAATTCTTTTATCACTGAGCCATTGTTTTAAGTTTCGTAAAACACAAATTTTGGTTACCACAGTAGTCGATGTGTGGGCTGGTAACAGCAGTTTATAGAAGTTTATCAATAAAAATCAGGGACGGTAACAGTTATAAGAGAAACTACGAAACAGTCATATTTAACCATTAATGACAATGAATTTATGTAATGGTTATAATTAACCATTAACAAGAAATATATTTTATTTTGGTCATCGTAACCAATTAAAATGATAAATATTTTTTTTTTGGTTGAAAATAACCATTATATCAATCTAAAATTTGTTTTGGTCCTAAATATCCATTATACTAATAAAAAAAATTTTTTGGTTAAAAATAACCATTATATTAAAAAAAAAATTTTTTTTAGTTAAAAATAACCAATATCAAAAAAAAAATTTTTTTTTTTTGGTTATTACCCCACAAAATGCAACATTTTTTGTATATTTTGGATGATACAAAGGAAGCTATTGCAAGAATGATTAAAATCAATAAAAAGATTTTACAAATTCAGGATGTAACCAAAATTTTTTTTTAGGTCAAATGGTTATTTCTAACCAAAAAAAATTTTTTGATTGAAATAATGGTTATTCTTAACCAAAATATTTTTTTTGGTTGATATAATGGTTATTTCTGACCAAAAAAAAGTTTTTGATTGAAATAATGGTTATTATATTTGTATTATTTTCCTTGACCTTTTTATTAATTTTATTATTAGTTAAATTATTTGAGCTTAAGGTCGAATAAATATTTATATTATTTATTTTACGATATTTCGCTACTTCCTTGCGTAGCATCATCAGGAATATATATTTGTATGTGACAAAACAATAACAAAATAATAATAATATATAATAATAATAAATAATATAAATATTTATTCGACCTTAAGCTCAAATAATTTAACTAATAATAATAATGGTTATTCTTAACCAAAATATTTTTTGGTTGATATAATGGTTACTTATAACCAAAAAAATGTTTTTCTCATTGTAATTGGTTACGGTAACCAAAATAATATAAATGTACTGATAATGGTTAAAAATAACCAAATGCAGATAAAGGGCATTTTTGCGTAACCTTTTTTCTCAGAAAAAATAAATAACAATTATTTCCGGTCCCTGATAAAAATTACACCAGTGCATCCTAAAAAACAGACGTCATTACTTTGCCTGCAAATGGAACTCTCTGCCTCTTTATTGAACAAGATTCTTAAATTTAAGTCCATTCATTTGATTGTTTGTATGAAGTTGCGGAAATATGGGGTTTTATAATGGCCATCTTGGAGATGCTACTTCTGTTGTTGTTGATTTTTTGTTCTGTTTTTCCAAATCACTAAATAAAATGTTGGAATAATGTAAAAAAAATATTTCTTCAGCGATGAGACTTACTTCTGGATAAATAAATAAAAAAATCTTTAAAAACAATTATTTTTTAAAGATTTTAATATTGGTTTAAAAGAAATTAAGCATTTTAAAAGTTTTTGCCCGTATTCATAAAAACTATTTTAGGTTTATTGAGGACTTATTAGGCAAATTTCTATGCAATACTTGTCATATAAACCCTCAGTAAACCTAAAATAGTTTTTATGAATACGGACATTTGTTTTAAACTCATTTTTTCATTTAATTTTTATTTTTTATTTTCTTTTCTTAAAAGTACCTTACAAAGAAGTTGTTCGCCATCATCATCATGAACTTGTAACCCGAGGCGTATAAGTTATGTATTTAAAAATAAAATATACGCCCCCTTGTAAATTTGTTTCTTATAAATATAATTCTCTTTCACTATTTTAATTTGTTTTATTATTATTTGTTTGTTTGTGAAACAAAATTTATTCGTTTTTCTTTCCATATTTATTAACTGTAATGCCTGTTTATTGTTTTTCAAAACAATATACGAGTATGTACGAGTATATCTCTTTGACAAAAGGAATTATTTCCGCCAAATGAAATCCTTCACTTAGACCAACGAATTAGAATTGAATAAAACAGTAACGGACAGGCTGACAAAATTTTTTAACAATAAATGTAAAAGGAAATCAAGAAAACAAAAATAATATAAAAAAAATGTGGATTTACGATGTAAATAATGGTACACGTTAATAAAAAAAAAAAAACAGAAAGACCGCACAATGGTTCAGTGAATTGATAAAATTTATGTACTGGAAGTAAAACAGCCAAGTCTAAACGAATCAGCATTAAAAGTGTCCGAAAAAATTAAAACCCAAATAAATATTTATAACAAAATTTACCTCAACGAATACAAATAGAAGCAATACAATATAGAAATGAAAATAAAAATAAAAATAAAAAACATTCAGATAAAACCAAAAAGAGATTTTTTTGTTTTTATAAACCAGACTAAAACAACTAAACTAAGAAAGAATTTTTAACAAAATAAAAACACAGCATATGTGTATTATCAAGTAAATTAACATCTCAGCTTAATAGCATAAAATTTTCTAAAAAAAAAAACAGAAAAAGTAGCGAATAAAAGCATTATAATTGGTCACAACGAACTATGTTGGTGTTCAATATACAGGAGGATAAAGCTGACTTCCTTTATGAGCTACAATGAATAAAAATATAGTTTTGTTAAGCTCAAGAGGTTGTGCCAAATTTGTTAAGTAAGGGCTGGCATATAAATGAGTGCTTCTGATAATCAGTAATAAAACTCAATGAACTTTTAAGCTGAAATAATGGAGTTGAAAATGAGTTTGATCAAGATAACTTGTAGGCTTATTTGATTTTAATAAGTACAGGAGTACCTTTTTCTAAGTTAAACCTAAATTACGAGGTATTTTTCTATTAAAGGCTGGCAAACACAAACGAAATGTCAAAATTTATTCAAATTTGGACTGTAATCAACAGGTACATGCTTGTTACCAAGAGCAGTGTTTTATATCCAATTTAGAACTGAGAACTATAAAAAGTGAAGGATTAGTTGACTCTCCTTGAATTACTTATTACAGACATTTTGAGTTAAATGGTTGTTTTATTGATCATCATCCATCGTGAATGTATACAATTCTGGGAAGTTTCTCTGATTCGACACTGAAAGAGCAAACATTTCTCTTTGGTTGACCCAAAAAAGCTTACTGAACTCTACAGTATGCTTACAGGCCATTATGGCTATAATAATCAATCTCTGAAGTTTTGGACCACTTAATCACTAATCGGGGGGGTGCGTGGTATAGTGGTTAGAGCGCTCGCACAAAAACTCAAACGGCCTAGGTTCGAACCCCAGCAAAGGCGAAAAATTAAAAAGTTAGTTTGTGGTTCTTTTAAAATTATAATTTAAAAAAATAAGAGCTCCCCCCCTCTCCAAGAAGTCTATCTACAAAGTAACCGCTCTCTGACATTCCACTCTATTCCACCTTAACCTTAACGAAAAACGAATGATCAGGAGAAAAGCGCCACCTATTGGGAAGTAGCAGATAAAAGCTGAAAACTTACTTAGCGAAGGCACTCACCTCAATTCACATGCAACGATGGGGCAATTGCTATTGGTCATTCAAGGGTGAAGGTATAACACTGGCCTTTGAATGATCAATTAACAGCAATTTGTCTTAATCCTAAAGCGCTCAATAATATAAGAAAAACAAAATATATGTTCTGTTGTCACAATGTGCTGTCCTTTCCACAAAAATTCCAATACAATGCACATCATTTAGTAGGGGTTTATCCCTGAGCATTGGTCTCAATAAAAAAAGAAAAAAAACTGTATAGCACTGAGCCATAAGAGATACAGGATACATACATACATAATTGGCCATTACAACCCTGTGTCAGGGTTACGGCCTAGCTTCTCGCAGCACTCATGTTGTGTGTGTTAATTTGTATCCATGAGTACCGGCACCTACAGTTTAAAGTCGACTCCGAACGACAGATTTTGAGAAGCTTTTTCATGGCAATCAATTACTCCCAGAGCTTTTGCCAGAAGACTGCTGTGAGTAGGGTATTCAATTATTCGACTTTTTTCTTTGGTCGATTAATCGAGTGAGTAATTATTCGGGTTTTTTTCTTGATCGATTAATCGAATAAAATTTAAAAATTGATCGATTAATCGCATTTTGTTTTATATAAAATAACATACCAATTTTGTGTATTATTAAAACGTTTTATTCAAAAAAACAAATAACCAAAAACATAGTAATGTAATAACTTTTTAAAAATTCATTAATTTTAGTTAATTATAGTGTAGAAAATGTAATGAGATCTCATATTTTATTTTCAAACATATTATTGAAAAACTAAACCATAAAGAATAAATTAATTAATTTTAATATTTGAGATCATATATATAACGATTTAATATATAAAAGTAATAATTTACTACTTCGTATGCAATAAAAATATTAAATAAGTAATTATAAATAATTCATATTATGAGTTAAAAATTAGTTAAAAAAATTATGCACTTCTATTAAAGTAGTCTTTTAAAAAAAGGATGTAATTTATATGTTTAGCTTTCAACCGATTGTTTTCTTTAGTTTTAATAAAACTCGATTTTCAGAACACTCTCTCGCTGATTGTAGATGTTGGAGAAATTGAGAGAAGTGCATGGCAAAAAATACATAATTTTAGAAATCATCCATTAAATCATTGCAGCCTCTTTTAGGTTTTTTGAAATTTTGTACACTTTTAATTGTTTCATTTAATTGTGATAATCGATTATTTTCGTTTATTTCATTTAAGTCTTCTGCAATCATATCATCATCTGACACATTTTGTTCCATTTTTTCTAAAAACATTCTCAAAAACAACTTGTTTGCAAAATCTTTTGTTTCAGATTTTGAGCAATATTTTAAAAAAGTGAAAATGTACCAGAATTTAGATATAAAATAAGTGTACTAAGTAGTTTTACACGTTTTTCATTTATTCGAATATTAAGCCTTTCTAATAAATAATTTGGAAAAGGATTGTTTGCATTTTCTATTGTATTAACAACAAATTGTATAATGCCTTCTAAATCTATCAATGTAGCAGAATCCTTGCCTAGCTCTGTAATAGCGACATCAAGTGGTTTAAGGGCTTTATTCAATTTTGATAAAACTTTAATTTCCATACCTGTAAAAGTCCTCAAACCAAAATCAGATAGAGCGTAATTTACGTATTTACAAATACGAAGAAAATTTTCAATCATGGTATATAAAGACGACCATCGATGCTTTACATCATGTACAAGACGAATTTCTTTTTCTATTCTTGCAGCATAACATATGTTTACAATTTCTTTTGTTTTTCATTAGATTTATTAAATATTTTACAACACTTAGGAAGTTTATTAATACCATTTATTATTTCTATAAATAAAGTATTTTTTTATATGGATTAATCGATTAATCGTAGGAAATTATTCGAGTTATTCGTTATTCGAAATTTGACTATTTTTAATTGTTCGAACAATTATTTGAACAAAATTCTTCGATTAATCGACTAACGATTAATCGTTTGAATACCCTAGCTGTGAGTTAGTCGTCGAAAGAAATAATTTTTTCATATTTCTTTTTTCAAGATGTCAGAGCTTAGAATTGAACCCAGCGCTATCGTGTTAGTAAAGCAACACACTAACCACTAGACCACGGCGACTACAGAGAGAGAAGCAGGATACTACATGTAAATATGCAAAACGAGTTGGTGCTGTTGATGTTCCCGCTTATTAAACTGATATGGTTCCTTCAAATAAAAAGCCTTTAATTGACAAATCGATGCTCAGTAATCGCATGCATAAGTGCTGTCTTGGAGCTGATTCTATCTTCATCACTTAACATTACAAGTTCAAAGCTTCTGACCGCACTGGTGGGAATTGAGCACATAATCTGTAGAATAGAATGGTTGGGTATCAAAAAATAGTGGTGGGTCGCTCTTACCCTGACGTTAATTAATTAAGGGGGCCGCCATACATTACTTTGTGAGAAGCCCTGCTGTAGGACAACACCAAGTCTTGCTTATTACCTTTTTTTTCAAATGTACACCATTGGCTTGACAAAAAATTAAACAGATTTTTTTTCAACAACACAGATTTTAGAGGAAGTGATAAAAATGAACACAACAAAGACAAAAAGCGTATGTAAATTATTTTTTCAAGCTTAAAATTTAAATAAAAAAAGAACTGAAGCAAATAAACATAAATAAAGCTTTGGTATTGACCACATGGTTGGTGGCCACCACTGTTACTCTTAACAGTGTAAACGTTTTATCATCATCCAACGTATTTACAAGCAACCATAAGTAAGCAATGGCAAGTGTAGTAGTAGTTGAGAGCAGCAACAGCAGAAGTAACAGAACAACTGCATTTATTTGCCATCAACGTAATTAATATTCCCAGAGTTGAGCAATAAATTTAAAACCACTGATTAATCCTGACATCCGGGCGTTAAACACATTGCATAGCATTATCTATCGTTCGTGGAGAAAGCACTCACAATGCGCTCCTTCTTTTCATTTTCTTCAGTACAGCCGGAATATTTCGCAGCATTTTTTTTTTTTTTCTTTTTTCTCTTATTTAAGAAATATGTTTATCGAGAGATAAATAAATTAAGGTGGTATTCTTTTTATGCTGGCTGGTACGTACTCGTATATTGCACCATGTGACATGAATTTTCTTCACAGAAATTATTTTACGGTTTCTTGGTTTTCATGTCATTAAAAAAGGAAACCATTAATGGGGGCTGGGTAGATGCTTTTAAAATGACAAAATGTTTCGTTTGTAAATGTAAGAATTTTCGTGAAAAAACAGATTTTTTAAATGATTCAATTATGTAGTCAAACTCTTTAAAGAAAAGCATATTTTACAGTGAATTTTCGTATGTTTTACAATTCCAATTTAATAAACATTAAGTCCTACTAAACAAAGGTCCAATTGAATAAAATATTACTCAGAATTGAACACACAAGCAGTACATCCCCGTGAGTGTCTCATCGGCGCTTAAAGCTCACTTACTCTTGTTAATATTTGTGTTTTTATTTCAAAAAAAAAAAAAAACAAAATCTTAAACATATGACAACTTTATCAATTTGAAAAAGAAATATATTTATTTCTCAATAATATCCAACTCTATACCTTTTTCTCAGCGATTTTCATTAACTTCTCAAGCCTCTTAAATAATTAAGTTTATTAGCATTTAATATCTCAAGACATCATTTAAAATGTTCAACGCAAATAAAGTTATTGAATTTTGATATTAATTGGTCATCTGTAAATTATTTTATATGCAAATACAAATACAATTATCAATCAAATGAAATTTCCTAAATACTCGTAACTATTTATTTATCAATATCCTCTTCATCACCCAACACCTTATCAACGTGCCATCAACACCAACAGCAATAAAATCAAAAAAAAAAGTAAAATTAATAAAATAAAATAGAAATATTTGAAAATGTTAATTACGTGTATGTTTACCTTTTAATAATTACTTTGCCAACAGCCAATATCCGTTTTGTTATTAATTTGAAAGGAACAGTGGGCCAAAACAAAAATTATTATTCAAAAAACAGGAAAAATAGAATTTGAACTTTTGAAAAACAGAAATGTATTGCTTTGTAAATATTTTTGTTTAGTTTTTATATACTAAATGGGATATGATTTGCATTTAGTTTATAACTATTTGAATATAAGTATTTGTATTTTTGGTTACCACCATTGGGAAGAAGTCTCCTGACGAGCCTCTTAAGCAGAGACAAAATGGCCATGAGACATGCTAATTACCAAAGCAATGCATTTCATATATGTATATCGAAAAATTATTATAAAACTTCGTTTCAAAAAAGAAATTGTCGTTACTGAGGGATGGTAACATTTGTAAGCTTATCTACAATATATATAGAAATTGAAGTTTCACTGAACTGGTCAATATGAAATTTGGATATAAATTTTTTTTCCGGTTACGTATACGAAGACTATTACATATTTCCATAATAGCAAATTAATAAATACTAAATTACTCAATAAATAATATTCATAAATTAATATAAGGGTGGCTGTATTTCTAAAATGGTTCAATTATTACACAAACTGGAGGAGCTAATATACACAATCTACATACATATCGAGTGGGTAAATCTTAAGAGTCGGTGTTGAAAGTGAACAACAGCTAAACGACAAGCTTATGCTGCATTTATGCTGCATCTGACATTTCTGAATTTCAGAGTAACTCAATTTGAACCATGGAAAAATACACAATCCAGCAAAGCGTTAAAGTTATTCAGGCCTATTTTTGAAATTGGCGTTCAAATCAAAAAGCATATCTTGCACCTCATGATATTTTCGATCAATTTACTCGCCCAAATGTGCGTACAATCAGAAAAATCATACAAAAATTTGAGCAAACCAGGTCTGTAGCAGATTTGAAAACACCAGTGCATGCTCTTAAAGCTCGTGCTGCAGCAAATATTGCAACTGTTCGCGATAGTGTGGCTGAATAACCGTCCACCTCAACTCGTCGTCGTGCCCAACAATTGCACCTCTCACGATAGTCGTTGATGAACATTATGATGTGGACGATATGTGATTTCAACAGGACGGTGCCACTTGCCACACAACTAATGAAACAATGGCTCTTTTGCGCGACAAATTCAATGGCCGTGTTATCTCACCTAGTGGCGATGTCAATTGGTCGCCAAGATCATGTAATTTGACACCGTTGGACTTCTTTCTTTGGAGTTATTTGAAAGAAATGATGTACGTCGATAAACCAGCAACAATTCAACAGCTAAAGGATGATATAATCCGGCACATTAAAGGCATAGAAACTCAATTATGCCTCAGCGTCATCGAAAACTTGAACCATCACTTTGAGGTGACCACTTGGCCGATATTTTGTTCTTTACATAATTAAATCATACCAAATTATGATAATAAAAAGAAATGACAATAATTTCCTAAATAATTTGTGTTTTATTCAAAAGCAACATCAACCCCTAAAATTTTCCACACCTTGCATAACTAGTCATTACAATACTTTTTAAGAGTTACAGCTTAGCTTTTCACAACACCATATTGTATTCATCAATTTTTGTCTATGAATACCGGGACCTACAGTTTGATGGCGAAACTGAGCCACAGACTTGAGAAGCTTTTTATGGCAATCAGTTACTCTCAGTGCTTTTTCCAGAAAACTGCTAAAAGGTGGTCGTCGAAAGAAATATTTTTTTCTATTTCTTTCTTTCGAATATCAGAGCTGGGGTTTGAACCCGGAGTTCCCGTCTTGTAAGCCTTCACATAACTTACTAGACTACAGCGCCCACAATGATATACTCAATTCCTAGTTATTAAATTTGATAGCTTTATGTGTTTTTTTTTTTTTCGTTGAAAAGCTTCATAGCATAGATTGCTAAATGTAAGCGTGGTAAAAAGTGGCATGGCAAATTAATTAATCAAGCCGCCGTTTAAAGCTAGTGCACGATTTGTATAGCCCAACCATGTTATTTGAGGTTTTGTGGATTTCCTCAAAAAATTTCTTTTACCATTTGTCAGAATTTTCTTAGTCATGTCGAAGCAACAAAATACTTGGAAATTCTACAAATGTTATTCTGATTTACAGAATTAGTTGCCCACAGTTTAGCTTTTTAAAAAGTAATTCTCATCAACCATGTGTCATGCTACTTCTTTTCCATTTGAAGACTATTTTCGATACCCAGGGGTTATGAGTGCCTGACATTGTATTAGAAGGATTTGTTGTTTTTAATGCTTCTACTGCTGCCATCGTTTTCAGAACGATATTTTATTTTATCTGATCTCTGATCATTCTTTTTATCAAAATGATTTCGTGAATTGTTCGCTTTAATAATGATTCATAACAAATATCTTCGATTTACTCTTATATCACGTTTATATACAATATTTGTTTAATAACCTTTTAAAAATCAAAAATATTTTTTTAAACCAAATTAAATAAAAAACTAGTGCCGATTAAAAATCTATCACACCCGTAAATACAAGGTACCTCCCTCCCTTACTTGAGATTCTAAAAGGAGTCAAATTGTTTTAATTGAAAACAATTTTGAAATTTATTCACAAACCTAAAATTGTATTTTATTTGAAAACAATATTTAATTTAAATGAATTTCCTCTTTACAAATACAAATAATTATATTTTTCAAACAAAATCAACTATAATTACGAGAATAACAATCATAGATACATATGTAGGTACTTACTTATGCCCTTAAGATAATATACTTCACCAACAAATGATGAATTCAATGAATTAAATATTATAAATATCTTTTCAAATGAATTTCTAATTAAGGAAAAGCATTTTTGTACGAAGGAAACAGAAACACTATAAAAGGATTTAATTATAAATAAACGCTGATAATGAATAACAAATTGTGTGCAATGCTGAAATGAAAATGATAATTTTGAAAAGTAAATACGTTTTTTTTTTCTCTTTTCTCTTTTCTATTTTCTCTTTTTCTTTAAAGAAGCAAATATTTATTGTGTAAAATAATTGAAATGATTAAGATTTTCTTTAGAATAACTTAATAAAATAAATACAAATAATAACAACAATATTAACATTTAAACTTAAATTACTTGTCATTAAAGAATGTTTTTTGTTGTTCACAGAAAATTATGAAAAACTTTTTTCAACTGTCATACAAGAATAACAAGTTTTCTGTCAGTAACAACAACAACAACAACAAAATGTAGTAGTCGCATACAAAGTAGATGAAGAATAAAAAGAAGAAAAAAACTGAAATTCTTGAAAATAAGAAAAACTATTTTCCAAAAGGAGAAACTAAATAGAATTAAGATACGAGTACTCAAATAATTGTGTGTACTTAAGTGACTCATATACTCGTACTTACATATCAACAGTAGTGTATACGCATTAAAATATCTTTCATTTTAATTAAACAACATAATAGATGACTAGTAAAGTACACTACAAGAACCAGAAACAAAATAATAAAAAGAATTACTATGAAATGGAACAAACAAACGGCTTACTAAGACGATCGAGCCGGGTTCAAATCTCATCTCTGACATCGTGAAAAAAGAAATATGAAAAAAGTATTTCTTTCGGCGACTACCTCTTCTCTTGTCTTCTGACAAATGCTCTGGGAGTAATTGATTCTCAAATCTGTCGTTCGGAGTCGACTTTAAACTTTAGGCCCCGGTACTCATGACATGAGTATACATTGTATAGAGCTTAACACACACAACATGAGTGCTGCGAGAAGCTAGGCCGTAACCCTG
This sequence comes from Metopia argyrocephala, assembly GCA_963576795.1. Lineage (NCBI taxonomy): Eukaryota > Metazoa > Arthropoda > Insecta > Diptera > Sarcophagidae > Metopia > Metopia argyrocephala. The sequence continues at coordinate 201,337,942 of OY756208.1, read as the reverse complement.
ACACAGGGTTGTAATCGCCAATTATGTATGTATGTATGTATGTAACGGTGTTTTTGAATAGCTCTTATAACCTTAAGTTTTAAATAAAATAACAAACAAAAAAAAGAAAAACAAACAATAATATTATATTTAATTGTAAAATATTTTAAAAGCTTCATTGAGCTCAGCACCATGCTCACGAGTGATAATTTAAGTATTTTTGTTTCACACAATTTGTCCTCATTTTCATACTAAAATCTAAATCCTGTCCTCTAGCGGTTAAACGATGCAAGTAAATACAAGTACATACTCTTCGTAACTTTTTCTTCAATATCAAGTGCTTTTAGTTTTAACGCCTTTCCAACGAGTACCAAGTAGCTATTTTATCATCATGTAGGGTATTCAATTAAAATATATAAATTATTCTATTTTTATAAGTAAAATGTTTTCCTATTTAACTAAAGTTATATACCGCTAATTTAAATCACTCAGAAAATAAAAAAATAAATATTTTCATAGCATTTCGTTCTTCAACACTATAAGTACAACAAATAAATTATCAACTCCTTCGGTTATACCAGTACACACATTTATGACAAACAAACAAACAAGCAAATAAGAAATTTTATTTCTTAGTTTTACATATAAAGTAAAATATTTTGTTAATCATGTAACAGCAACATTGTCATCATTATCAATTGTAGTCTTGTGTAGCAGTTTTAATAAGCCAGTGAAAATACAAAAAAAAAAAGAAAAAATCAAACTTTTTATAATTCTTTCATTGAAATAAATTCCATATTTTTTGCCCCCAAGCACTCATTCTTATACTCTTACGAGTATACGCGATATCATCACAACTAAAGAAAATATATTTTCTCAAATTTTATTCATTTCGTTTATTCACTTAAGTTTTTACAGAAAATCAAAAGAATCCTTTACACATTTTCGCTTTTCCATAACTAAAAATAATCTTTGTGTTCTTGTCATAGTTTTGTATGTGTGACATGTTTGTGCTATAGACATACATACATACAACACATATACATATTTATATATGATAACTGAAGAAATAAAATTTACCATCACTTACAATTGCACACTCGCTTATAAAGGCAGTGTTGGAAATTCCATTTCATATTCTTAACAAAACTTTTTGGAAAAAAAAACAAAATTGTTTCTTTTTTTTCCTTTTTGTTGTTGCTTGTTACACATCTTCAGGCAGTAATAAAATTAGCAACAAATTAAACATATTTGCACCCTACAACATAAGAATGAATACCTACAGGCAGTGTTATACAAAAGTTGAAGTAAAAGTTACATATAAGCCATCTGACAGCTCTGACATCTTGAAAAAAAAATTAAAAATTATTTCCTTCGGCGACTACCTCTTAGCAGACTTCTGGCAAAAGCTTTTAGAGTAATTGTTTGTCATGAAAAAGCTTATTAAAATCTGTCCTTCGGAGTCGACTTTAAACTGTAGGTCCCTGTACTCATGGATAAAAATTAACGCACACAATATGAGTGCTGCGAGAAGCTAGGCCCTAACCGTGACACAGGGTTGTAATGGCCAATTATGTATATATGTACATATAAGGCTATGTTTTCGATTAATCTTTTATCTAATTTTAATGTCGGAACCTTGCCATTATGTACGAAATTCAATTTGACTTAAATCACCGCCTCTGGATTAGTTACAGCAGTAATACCTTTCGATCTCTTCTTTGACGAATGTTAGTTTTCCAATACTTCAATGTTAAATTGCAAGGTTAAGTGACGGCAAAATTTCTAATGCAATAAAACAAAATAAGGTTGTATTATATGGCTGGTGGCAACGTTTTAATAGAACTACATATAGTTCAGTCTTAGATACTCAGGGGTAAACCCCTGCTAATGCTGTGCATTTTATTGGAATTTTTGTGGAAAGGACAGTACATTATGACAGAACATATATTATTTTCTTTTTCTTATATTATTAAGCGCCTTAGGAATGAGACAAATTGCTGTGAATTGATCATTCAAGGGCTAGTGTTATACATTCACCCTTGAAGGATGAACAGCAATTGCCCCATCGTTACATGTTGATTGTGGTGAGTGCCTTCGCTAAATAGGTTTTAGCTGTTATCTGCTACTTCCCAATAGGCGGCACTGTTTCTGATCATTTGTTTTTTTTTTTTTTTTTTTTGTCAATGGTTAAGGTGCAATAGAGTGGAATGTCAGGGATGAGTTTCTTTGAAGATGGACTTTTTGAAGGGGGAGTATTGGTAATCCAAATAAAAAAATTAAAACTGATTTTCTAGTAATAGTCATTTTGTTATTTAAACTTTAAACTAAAATTTATTACTGCTTTATTTGTTACACAACATATGTATGTATAAGTCCGTATATTTAAAAACTTTCAAGCTGGATTAATAATATGTTTTCAAATGGGTTATTTGAAAATCACAAATGAAATCACTCGGTGAACACGTTTATCAATAAGAAAAAGCATTGAACAAATGTTTGTAGATTTTTCAATAATAAATGAAGAGGCCTTCGCGTTTTTGTTATAGAAAAGTAATACTTTTATTTATTTTATGCGTATATTCTCAGCAATTTCCATCATATTAATCTTATTTTTTATCCATATATGTGCCCATAATTATGAAAGTGGTCTAAGTCAAAATTTTAAAAAAATTAGTTTATCAGTTATTTCATACCACATTATTTTAAACTAAATTTATTCAATGTAATTTATACGAAATTGTCAAAAATTAACCATTAGATAGTGTTTCTAATTTCAATATTATTTGGAATTCATTTAGTGTTAATTACGAAAGTGGTCTAAGTCAAAAATTAGACCACACATTTTTGGTATCGGCTCATTCCTTTCTACCGAATGACCGTGATTTTGGGTTGACAGAAATTAAAATAAAAAAGCAAATTACTTATACAACCCTGAGCATAAAACATAAAGATATTTTGAGTTTACTACCGTACATCCTTCCAGTTTTTCAGGAACATTTTAAGAATCTTAAATACTCGCAAAATTGATAAAAATGGATTATTGTTGAAAAATAATTAATAAATGTTCAGTCAAATTATTGTTTTAAATAAAACTCAAAGTTCTTTATTGCTTTGAGTCATTTATAGGACATTCAGTTAATTTTGAAAATGGTCTAAGTCAATTCAAACTTTAAAAACAATATTATCGTATGAAATTCACACAAAATTTCATATTCGTAATAAATTTCTATTAATTAAGACTAATAAAATTATAAATTAAAATGTCATATAATGTAAAAACATTTTTTAATTTATTCAAATGTAAATCATTAAATATCTCGAAACATTAAATATATGACTTAGACCACTTTCATAATTATGGGCACATATATGGCGAAAAATATTTTTTATTTCTTATTTTTTAGCGTTAAATTTGAATTTAATAATTCCAAATCTATTTACAATATCTTTAACATGTAAGAAAAATTAACTAAATGTTGTGTGCTTTTGACTTGAAGGGCTATTCCACATATTTTTGTACCATTTCGCTTGACAAACTTTGTGATTTTATTCCTTTCAAAGTACTAAGTAGAGTATAATACAGAAAAGAAATAAATTTTCAAAAAACATCATGAATCTTTTCTTAACATTTGTCTTGTTCATCACAAGAAAGAAAAGTTTAGTTTTTCAGAAAAAAATATACATATATATACAATATATATGTATATATCTAACTTCTTTTTTTTGTGCACATTGTAACTCTTTTTGTGAAAAGTAATTCATATAAAATTCCTTAAAAAACGAAATACAAAAAATATCAAAACTTTCTTTAGTTGTATGCAAAAGTTGTTGCTTATTTTTTAGGCACTTTTTATATTGTATGTATACCCTACCATAAGTAGTGTTCGGGTTAGTTGTTTGCGAGTAACACAAAAAAAAAGAACAGTGCAAGCCCCATCTTCAAAAGTATATAACGAATGGCAAGTATATCATATGTACAGCATTTCTTATTGTAGGTGCATTTAGTTCTATAAATTTGGATGAAATTACAGCAATCGATATCGAACACAATTTCTATATAAATGGTTTTAAAATTATATGAAATTTCCCTTGATAATTTTAATTTACCCCCTGGTTTAAAATTAGAGATTTATTTTTTAATGTTAGTTTGTAACACTTACAAGGTTCGTAATTTTGAAAAGTCCTAAAGGAGAAACAAGTTCAAAGGTTAAAATCACTCAACCTGGAAAATTAGTTTTTCTTCGCTGTATGAAAACTATCGATAACTCGTGGCTTGATATGAGTAGGTAAGAGTGGCAGACTATGTTAAAAGCTAAGTAATTTGGGCAAATCAATATGAGTCGTTTAATTCCAGAACAACGCTTCTACTTATATATTGTGGAAACTTTTCTTTGGAAAAAAATATAATTGTTAATAGACAATTTCTAATTCATTCGAAAAAGTTTCTGTATTTGGAACGGAAACAATTATCAAGCCGATAGGCAACTAAAGGTTATTCACAAATCATCTAGCGGGAATTTATATGCTCTATCTGCCATTTTATACATCTTGAGTTAATGATGCCACTTTAGGTTTTTTACACCAAAATTTTTAAAATCTGCAATCCGTTTTCGGTTATTTATCACCAAAACTGAACGAGATATCCGAAAACGGATTGCAAACTTGAAAAATTTGAGGTCGATAACCGAAAGTTGCATTATTAACTCTAGATATTTAAAAAATATGAAATTTCGGATAGAGTACATAAACTCCCCCACGACGAAAACTTTACGTATTTGGAACAAAGACAATAGGCAACTGCATTTAATAATATTATGTTTGGTGCGGCTTGCTTGATGCCACTCCATCATCGTTCCTTATTTTTTTTTTTTTCTTTGAAATGAGCAAAAAGCTGCCGTTACGTTAAATAAAAGTAATCGGCTAAACTCCAACGGCATTTATTTGCCCCAATATAACGCAACTTGCCACACAGAGCGCTTAGCAATCGACTTATATACTATAATGTTTCTGTTTGCTTCACCCCTTTTTTGTACAGTTCAATACCTCTGGATTCCTTTTTATAAGGCTATGTAAAGTCATTGGTGTATGCCAACAAACCAGCATTTCTAGAAGCATTGAAAACCAATATTTAAGTTACCTTTAAAGCCATACGGCTCGATTTGTTGGAAAATGTTGTAAAAAACTAAACTGATTAAATGCAGCATGTAACTCGCAACCGCGGTGGCCGAATCGGCCTTATTCCAGTTGGCGACGTCGTTGTCGGCTGACGACATTTTTGTAGCAGAATAAAGAAAAAATGTTTCTCTTGCCTTTAATCTATTACAAAAATGTCGTCACACTATGACGACGTCGCCAATTGGAATACGGCCTATTATTTCCAACCATCTTTCTGCCTTGTATCATTATTTTTAATTCTCAAGCTTTAAAAAAAAACACTCTACTTACACAAATTACTTTTGTTTCTATAAGACACATGGGGCCTTAACGATGCTTTCTACGATGCTTAAATTGATTCACATTTGATTAACATTTGCCATTTCTAGTTTTCATCCCCAGATGTGATTTAGCCGCCCTTTATTGTTGGCTGTATTTGATATTATAATTTGAAGAGTTTGTGTTAATATTCTTTAAAAGTTTCCACTGTGTATATCCATTAGAATTGGAGATTCTAGTCTTATGAAGGGATATATTCTCTCGCGGATATATCAGAAATATATGTCTGCTCTTAGTCAAAACACTTGGGTGCGCAATGGAGGCAGCGTTGAATATATTGACCTTCGTGCGCTGTAGGTATGTTCACAACTCGCCCATTGGCCTATATGTAAGTCGACAATAATTAATTGCAATGAAGTGTATCATACAGTCGAGTCTGACAAATTTTAACTTTTTTAAATGCCTTCCTTGAGATGTCGTTTTAATATTTTTATTTTTTTTTTTAGAAATATTTTCAATTACAAGTCTTTTCTTTTTTCGTAGTTTTTCAGAGATGTTGTTGTAATTGTTATTGCAACTTGTTACCAAGTAATTCATGTGAATAAATATGTTTCTATAAATAATTTTAGCAACGAAATCACAAAAATAATAATAAAACACACAAAAAAAAACAGAAAGTAAAATAGGAAAAAAAAGAATATAAATAAATTGTTAAATAAACGAAAATAAAGTTTTACTTGATCCAACATCCTATTTTTATTTTTATTTTTTTTACTCATTTTCTTTTGTCTGCTTCCGAATCCTTTTAAAATTGTTGTATTTGTTTATTTTGCGCCCTGATAAATTTATTATAAAATGGGAAAAGCGCAGATAGAAGGGAGACAGTAGAATTAAAAAATAAATAAAAATTGTTGACAATTTGTTACTGTTGGTGTTGTTTTATACTCGTACTTTTCAAAAGTTTAATAAGCATATGAAAAGTTTAAATATCAAAATTTATAAAAAAAAGAAACAGAAACAGACATAAATTTCAGCAGCCTTCCAAAAGTAGTTCAAGTGGGATGATTCTAAAAATTCAAAATTCTATATCTTTTTATACAATCATTTTACTAAAGAGAGATAAAGGAATATATTTAATTCAATTTCTATTATAATTCTGTTTGATTTTACTAAGTAAGATGAGAAAGTTGTATCCTTACATAAATAGATAAAAAAAGATTAATTATAATTTATATAAAATGTAAAATATTTCAGGTGCTGTCACTACTGTAGAATGTTGCTCTTCAAAAATTAACAAATTATTTTTTAATCAATCCAAACTGGCATTTCGTAAAATACTAAAATAGCTGTAAGCCCCACGTACCACCTAAAATTAAAAAGAAAAAAAAACTGAGTTTCGTTGTTTTGAAATCATCTGTTTAAACGCGTACATCTATAAAAGTTTTCAAATTAAGCTCAACAAATATAGCTTTCATAATCAAGGGTGTAGTAGATTCCATCATCATGAGACGTATCGACTTTTGAACGCTTATGGGAAATGTATGCCAAGGACTACAGTATAAAGCATAGCGTAAATCATTGCTCTGTAATAAAAAACAACAAAAAAGAAAATACAAAAACACCTGCAATCAAAAATATTAGTCACGTTGTTCTAATGTTTTTTCGGCCTCAAGGATGTTAGATAAGGGTGAATCTATTTTATTGAACACCACTGTATGTGACAAAAAAAAACTGAGAAGAGAAACTACTTCTCTCAAAGGTTTTTTCGGGTATAACAAGAATTTAAGTTAATATTATAATATTTTTTCATGAAAATAAATCATAACGTCGTGCGGGAGTTTAAGTGCTCTATCCGCCATTTTATATTTCTCGAGTTAATGATGCCACTTTAGGTTTTTGACACCAAAATTTTTAAGATCTGCAATCCGTTTTTGGCTATTTATCTTCGAAGCTGGACGAGATATCCGAAAACAAATTGCAAACTTCAAAAATTTGGGATCGAAAACCTAAAGTGGCATCATTAACTCGAGATATATAAAAAATATAAAATGGCGTATAGAGCACTTAAACTCCCGCACGACGATATGTTGTAGATCTGGTACAGTATGATATACAAATAAAAAAAAACCCTGATAAGATTTAAAATGTTGTAGATACTTACACTTTCCGCAATTAAAGTGGCATGCCAGTGATACAACCACAATATAAAAGACATCACAAACAGATAAATGGCTATGAAAAGATAATCCATATGAGAAGGATTCTACAAAAATATATATAAATTTTCTTTAAAATTTAAAAAGTTTAAAAAATTTAATAATTTTCAACTTACACCAGCCGCTATGGCATAAAATAAAAAACAAATTAGAACTGAAAATATAATGAAATCCAAAAATACTGGTATTCGGATCAATAGCTGCAGCTCATGTGTAAACCTAGAAATCAAATATGTATTTAGACAAATTAATAAATTGAATTAAAAAAAAATGAAATTATTTGCAAACCATCTCAATTTAATTTGTTCTTCCACACAGAATTCACACATTTTGGTATGCCAATACATTAATTGCCTTCTATCTTTTTGATTTAAATTGTTCAAATCAATGTTAGGAGATAATTTCGAAACCTTTAGAAGAAAATACAAAAATAGAGAAAATTAGCATCCTAAGTGAGCCATCACTTACATCATATTCCTGTAAACGCTTATACATGATGGCATATTTTAAAATAATATATTTCATAAGGCAACACACAAATGTATGCCAACATGGTATGGTGGTGATGCCGAGAAATAAAGCATAACATGCACCCAAATAGCCCACTATAAAATTATCATAGACTTCACCAAAAGGAAATAATTGAAAGAGTAAAATGGCTTGAGCCGAACCATTGCGTACCTAAAATTAACAAATAACACAAATATTACAGATAGTTTTATAAGATTTAATAAAATAAAGAAATATGTATATGTATTAGGGTATTCAATTATTCGACTTTTTTCTTTGGTCGATTAATCGAGTGAGTAATTATTCGGGTTTTTTTCTTGATCGATTAATCGAATAAAATTTTAAAATTGATCGATTAATCGCATTTTGTTTTATATAAAATAACATACCAATTTTGTGTATTATTAAAACGTTTTATTCAAAAAAACAAATAACCAAAAACATAGTAATGTAATAACTTTTTAAAAATTAATTAATTTTAGTTAATTATAGTGTAGAAAATGTAATGAGATCTCATATTTTATTTTCAAACATATTATTGAAAAACTAAACCATAAATAATAAATTAATTTTAATATTTGAGATCATATATATAACGGTTTAATATATAAAAGTAATAAATTACTACTTCGTATGCAATAAAAATATTAAATAAGTAATTAAAAATAATTCATATTATGAGTTAAAAATTAGTTAAAAAAATTATGCACTTCTATTAAAGTAGTCTTTTAAAAAAAGGATGTAATTTATATGTTTAGCTTTCAACCGATTGTTTTCTTTAGTTTTAATAAAACTCGATTTTGAGAACACTCTCTCGCTGATTGTAGATGTTGGAGAAATTGAGAGAAGTGCATGGCAAAAAATATATAATTTTAGAAATCATCCATTAAATCATTGCAGCCTCTTTTAGGTTTTTTGAAATTTTGTACACTTTTAATTGTTTCATTTAATTGTGATAATCGATTATTTTCGTTTATTTCATTTAAGTCTTCTGCAATCATATCATCATCTGACACATTTTGTTCCATATTTTCTAAAAACATTTTCAAAAACAATTTGTTTGCAAAATCTTTTTTTTTTCAGATTTTGTGCAATATTTTAAAAAAGTGAAAATGTACCAGAATTTAGATATAAAATAAGTGTACTAAGTAGTCTTACACGTCTTTCATTTATTCGAATCTTAAACCTTTCTAATAAATAATTTGGAAAAGGATTGTTTGCATTTTCCATTGTATTAATAACAAATTGTATAATGCCCTCTAAATCTATCAATGTAGCAGAATCCTTGCCTAGCTCTGTAATAGCGACAACAAGTGGTTTAAGGGCTTTATTCAAATTTGATAAAACGTTAATTTCCATATCTGTAAAAGTCGTCAAACCAAAATCAGATAGAGCGTAATTTACGTATTTACAAATACGAAGAATTTTCAATCATGGTAGATAAAGACGACCATCGATGCTTTACATCATGTACAAGACGAATATCTTTTTCTTTTCTTGCAGCATAACATATGTTTGCAATTCCTTTTGTTTTTCATTAGATTTATTAAATATTTTACAACACTTAGGAAGTTTATTAATACCATTTATTATTTCTATAAATAAAGTATTTTTTTATATGGATTAATCGATTAATCGTAGGAAATTATTCGAGTTATTCGTTATTCGAAATTTGACTATTTTTAATTGTTCGAATAATTATTTGAACAAAATTCTTCGATTAATCGACTAACGATTAATCGTTTGAATACCCTAATATGTATATAGCCTACAACGCAGTAAGATTTATTAAGTCTGGGCCAATAATTGTAATGAACGGGAATTATTGAACAACACTCAGTTTGAACATGTGCACCCGATTGATTACACATGCCGCTAAAAATACGAAAAACTCACATTTATTTACTAATACATTGAAATTTATCAATATAGCAGCACCAGTGGCAGCTAAATATCCATGCGAATGAAAATTTTTCGCTTGCAACAACATTTTGAAAATATACTCTCATTCGCATGTGTAAACACAGTCAGTAAATGGCAAGACATTCAACTATGGATATAGAACAATTTTTCGATGATAATACGTATACAACACTAATATGTCACCACTTGCATGTGCAATGGAAGGTTAATACCACAGTGTATACACTGTATACTACACATTGACCATACACCAACAAAAATAACAAGAACTACAACTTTTTTGTATACTCTGTAGTAATACAGGGGAGATCATTAGCTCTGTTCTATATTAAGGGTGAAATTACACGGAATCAAAAAAATTGTAAATTTTTCTGTTGAAATTTATAAAAATAATTCATTTTCTAATTTTATTACACGAAATAAAAGGAAAAAATTTATTCGGAAGTGGAATATAGAACAGCTAAGAAATGGATAACATTTCGACTTCAAATAAATTTTTTTCTGCTACGGTATACAGAACAGAACAGCAAACTGTTTATGGGAAAAATTAAAAAAAAAAATAGATTTTCAGTAAAGGAATGATTAAGTCCAAAGCAACATATATATCCTGATTCGATGACGATTTTTGGCAAAAATTAAACCCAAGTATTGCACATTTTGGTTATTTGACAGCAATTTGTCCCATAAGGCGCTTAACATCTATCTATCTATATCTATGTATTCAACATGCCAATACAATGCACTGCATTTAGTAGGGGTTTACCCCTGAGAATTGGTCTTAAATAAAAAATAAAAAAATATGGCGCAGCAAACTATTGGGGATATGATAGATTTACTATTTTAGGAGGAAGGTGTCACTTTCTCTTATAAAATCACATATTTTATTATTAACTTACTTACTTGTGGTATATTGAATACTGTTTCAGGCATAAATGCTGTCCGATAGAAACAATCAATGTAGGCTATAAATCCAGCTACCAATGATGGTGACCACATAACAATCGTTATAATTCGTACATATTTTATGGTCTTAGCTAACATTTCTTTTTCCACCTCATCAGTTATATGAAACAGTGATGTTACATCTTTATGCAGAAATGTTACCATACGAACTACACCTAAAAATAAAAAAAATTAAGGAATATACATATGTACTTATGTAACTGATAGTACAGTCTCATCTTTTTGGTAACCTTTAATAATCTAAATGATTAAAAATTATTAAAAACAAATTCTATAACCAAATTTGTATTTAAAAAGGTTTTCCATTGGCCAACATTTTGTAATTTTAAACAAGCTTCTGGTGCTTTTGTAATTAGCAAAATTTCGTCTTAAATAAATTACCGCCGATTAGTTTCACTTTTTTTCATGAATGTGAAACCAATACGACCTTTTTTTGGCCGAAATTTTTTCTTCTATATTTATATAACAGGCCTCAAGCTAAACAAAATCTAGGTTTTTTTAATATTGTAGGTACTTTTAAAAAAGTACCAAAAAAGTGTCAAATACCATTACAACTTTTAACTTCGAAACAATCCAGCTTTGCTTGAAATTTTTAAAATTGTTTATTGAAAAGTAAAGTTACGATTTTTTGAACTTTTAATTTTTTAAAAGCGAGCTGATGGATAAAAACGAAGATTAACTGCCTGTTTCCGTTAGACAAGCAATTTCAAACAATTGAAAATTTATATGAAAAGTGCTCAAAAATATTTGAAAAATTTAGTGTTTTTCATATAAATTTTCAATTCTCTGAAATTGATTGTCTTTCGGAAATAGGCAGTAAATTTGAAATTACAAATTACTAAAACAAAAAACAGCAAAAAAGTTTCAGTCAACACAAAGAAAGTTCAATTTAGTTTCCCTGTGTTATACTCGTATGTTAAGGAATAATAAGAAAATAAAAAAATAATTCGTCCTGCGGAAGTTTAAGTGCTCTATCCGCCATTTCATATTTTTTATATATATCGAGTTAATGATGCCACTTTAGGTTTTCGACCCCAAATTAACAAATTTGTAATCCGTTTTAGAATATCTCGTCAAGTTTCGAAGATAAATAGTCGAAAACGGATTGAATATTTTAAAAATTTTGCTGTCAAAAACCTAAATTAGCATCATTAACTCCAGATTTAAAAAATGGCGTATAGAGCACTTAAACTCCCGCACGACGTATTGTATGCGCTTACTGGGTAACCACATATCGTCCACATCCAGATCTTCCCATTCGTGCCATAAAAAGTTCGTCATTATCTCACGATAGTGTACACCATTCACAGTAACTGCCTGATCGGCCGCAATTTGCAAAAAAAAAATACGCTCCGATGATGCCGCCAGCCCATAAACCGCACCAAACAGTCACTCTTTGTGGGTGCATTGGTTTTTCCACAATCACTCTTGGATAAGCATTTGCCCAAATACAGAAATGCTGCTTATTGACGAATCCACTGAGTTGAAAATGTACCTCATCACTGAAGATGATTTTCACGATATGCATTTTGATTTGAACGTCCATTTTCTAAGGCGTTGCTCGATTGTGTATCTGTCCATGGTTCAAATTGAGTTAGTCTGAAATGTCAAATAAAATGCAGAAAAAAACTTGACGTTTGGGTGTGGTTCATATTCAACATCCGCCCTTAAAATTTAACCACCCTATGTATTCAAATACATATCAATATCAAACTTATCTATTTTAATTGTTTTTAAATTTTAATAATTAAAGGAAGTAGTGGCAGTGATCTTACAGTGCTGATGAAAAATAGAAATCCAAATATATCAGATTTGAATTTTGTCGAATTTCAATTTCGATAGAAATCGATATCCATTGCATACCAGAATATATTATAAATTATATTAATGGCTGATAATGCAGCTTGCGTATACATTGAGCGCAGATTTTTCCTCAAATTGTACTCTAATAAAAATGTTTGTATTGTTCTACTCGCAACTAATAAATAAAAGCCATCTGGTGTCAGTCGCTCAGCCTAAAAAAGGTCAAATTGGTTCAAAGTGATCCAACTTTAAAGGTTCCGAAAAAGTATCAAAAGCATAAAAAAATTGCCATTTTAACACTTTAGGCTCACAAGTCTAATGCTGCACACAGTCAGCAATGCTTTTGAGAAATAAATACGAGTGAATATAAAAACAACTTCAACATGTTTTCTTCTTATTTCCAAAAAAAATAAAAATTCTAAATAATATTAAAAATAAAATAGATTTTAACGCCTGTATCATAAAAACTATTGTAGGTTTAATAAGCCTCAAATAAGCCTTTCATAAACCTATAATATTTTGTATGAATACTCGCACAGCAGTAAATATCTAAATTTTAAATCCATGTGTCTAGACTCTAGAGTTTTAAAAGTTGGGAATATAACTTAGAATAATTAATAAACTTACGTGTTCTTTGAAAGAATGCACTTGTCGTAGCAATAGATGTTGACAAATATAAAAATGCTGTAGCACAACTTGTGGCACCATCGGCTAAACTTGCAAAACCTCTCGATATCTTAATGAACTTTAAAAATACATTTTATAATAAAATCAAATAATAAGAGATTGTAATACGAGTATTCTGTGATTCTCCTAAATTGAATGTCTGTCGCTAAAAATTTATAACCCTGGCTTAGCACTACTTGTCTATAAATACAATTCTCGATGAAAAAGCTTCACCAAAATGTTAAATTTTTCATATTCTAATGCCCAACTTGTTTTAAAAACATGAGTTTCTTTTTTAAGAGAATTACAGAATAGGGCTGAATCTAGGCTTACTATTAAGCAACAAGAGACCACAAATGAGGCTGTGAATATAGCACCTTTACGTAAACTAGAACGTTTATTTTTCTGTTTAGCGGAGACAATATAACCGTATATCTTCATACATTTCAAGTGTAAACTCACTAAAGTATTTTCAAAAACTTCTTCATCTACTTGTAAATCTTGTAATTTAGCCATCTTGAAATGTTATTATTTATTAACTGCTAAAGCTTTTCTTTAAGTGAAATGAAATAGAACTGTTGAAAATTTCCAAAAATCACTAGACCTTTATAAGACTTATCGCCAAGAAGTATTTAAAAATTCATGATAAAATTGTTTAAAATTTATAACACATTTGGCAAAAAATCTGAATATTTAAATATATAACAACAGCAATTAATAAAATGCAATTATTTTATAATTATTGTTATTCTCTTACGTTACATTTGATTGCTTTGTATTATTATTGTAACACATAAAGCAAGGAAAATAGAAGAAACAAATGTATTTTCTTAACTATTATTTCCTATAGTTGTGGCTCTTCATTAAGTACCACCGGTTCACCGTCTAATTTTCTTATAGTTGGCAAACGTTTAATACATTCTGTACGCCAAGTTGGCTCATCCAAACCATCGGCAATGGGATTACCAACAACAACTAAATCTTCTAAAGCTTCCAGTTCCTGGAGACGATTAAATTCAGTCCAATCTTTTATTAAATTATTACTTATGTAGAGGACTTTTAAGTTTTTTAAAGCTGAAAGGCCTTTTAGTTTTTCTATAAGATTGTAACTGATCCAAAGCTCTTCGAGAGTATCAGCTACGGCTTCCTACGAGTATAATTAAAAAAGCCATTAAACAAAAATCATACACATGTACAGCATTATGTGAAATACTTACCAATCCTGATATTTGTTTAATATAATTGCGAGCTAATGATAGTACTCTTAAATTTTTCATGCCATTCAAACCAAATATTTTTTCAATCATATTAGTGGACAAACTTAAACGTCTAAAAGTATTAAAATGTCTTCTAAAAACAGCACCTTCTCTAATAGAATATTAGTACTCACTCACAATTTACCAATGAACCCAAACTATCCATTTTTTCTATGGGTGGCCACTGAAACTGTAATTCTATAACAGAGGCTTGGTTAGCACTTTGGTGTTCACGTTCCTCCCATCGTTTAAGTGCCTCCTTTATAGTTGTAGCCTTATTAGACATTTCAACAAAATTTGTCGTTGAACTCGTAAATATTTTAGATTATCAAATAAACATAATAAATAGAAAGGTAGCCAGGGGTAACTGTTTCCTAGGCTTTAGGTTACTTAAGTATGAACAGTTTTTCTTTTTTATAAAAAAAGAAAAGATTCGTAAGAAATAAAATGTTCATTAATTTCTTTGTTTTCCCTTTTAAAAACTTATATCATCAACACAACAATTTAGGATTTTTATTTATTTATTAATTTTTAATTATATTTTACATTATTTTTATGTATATTCATCATTAATAAAATACATAATTTTATTTAACTTTCATTGCTATAGAGTTTGTAAATAAAAAAAAGAGAAAATTTAAATAATAATATAAACAAAGCTGTTATAAATTCCCGTATCAACTAACAAAACCCCCCTTGGATGTAGAGCTATTGTAAAAAACTTAACGTCTATCGGCTGTACCGCTGCCTCTCTTGCCAGAGTACAAATGTTTTGGCATTTTTGTGCCAATAAAACGATCAGCTTCACCTTTAAGGCACAAACGTGAAACCTTCTTGGCAATATCTCTCTTAGCCATAATTTGGGCCTTCTTCTTCATGACCGTATTCTTAATACCCATTTGATCACGCGGTGTTTTGCGTTTCAATGGCTGGCCAGTCTTCTTAACAACAGCAGAGGATTCCTTATCCAATAAGGGTTTCTTAATTTCTTTCTTTGAGCCCACAGAAATTTGACCACGTCTTAAGTCGACTACAGATTTAGTAAAGTTGGCAGTTGAAGCTCCAGACATGTCGACACCAAGATTCTCCATAGTTTCCACCAATTTATTAACAGAACGATCACGCACCTTGGGCTGTTTGTGTCTGGGTATGATTGGTTTGTTTTTGCGTGGCTGCAAACGTTTCTCGTCGCGTAGCAAAAAACGTTTCTCGCGAATTTTCTTGGCCATTTCACGAATTTCTTTAAGTGTTTCATCCATAGACATATCAGGTATATCGTAAACACCACCCTCTTCACGTATACCTTCAGCTCTTTCAAGTTCTTCTAATTTGTCAAAGATATCAGGATCAATATAATCTGCAATATTGTGTCCCTCCCAGAATTCAGGTATAACATCGTAACGTTCTTCTTCGGGTATATCGGTATAATTCTTTTTCAGATCCAAAATGTAATCGTCACCCATTTCTTCTTCAATTTCCTTTTCCAATTTACGTTTACGTTCAGCCTTGGCGGCATTCTTTTCCAATTTTTCCAAAGCCTTTTCTGGTATACAAGGAGCTCTAACTTTATCATCTCTAGGAGCTGGCATAGCCACATGCAAACGGTTAAGTATATTGTCTACCTTTTTGGTGCGCATCTTTTGATCTACTCTATAAGAGAGCAAACGTTCGCATGCTTCAATTTTAACTTCCATAACACCATTTTCGGCAACGGTAGACATGAACATAACGGGCACAGATTTGTCCTCTTGAAGTTTTTCAATTAATTGACGCTTTTCTTCCTCCAATTCTTCTAAACCAATAATATCAATTTTATTAATGGCCAATATTAAGGGTTTGTTGGTAAACAATGGTTTAATGCTTTCGAACAATTTGATTTGCTCTTCCAAAGAATGACCACACTGTTCGGAAATGTCCATAAAGTATAGAACACAAGCACGCAAATGAGCCAAAGCTGTAATAGCTTGCATTTCAATAACATTACGTTCCTCCAATGGATGATCCAAAATACCAGGAGTATCGATAACCTGCAAAACGAAAACAGAATTAAAGCAAAGAGGTTAAAAGAGAGGAATTTAAAAAAAATATATATTTATTAATTGGTTTCATCTTAAAAAAAAATTAGAGCCTAATCTACGAAAATCACATTGACAGAATGAAATCAATATTAATTTAAAAATTTCAGACTATTCTTTAGTTTTCAGTATTTTACAAAATAGGACATTATAGGACAAATATGTACATGTGAAGAACTATTTTAGAATAGGAAGGCCATTTTATCGAATTTGAATGTAATTTCGAACAAAAATTCGAATATCAAAAGTAAAAAAAAACTAATTTAGCGTTGCTTTCTATTATAAAGTTATAATGAGAAACAATGATACAAGAAATTACTTTGGAAGTAATAGAAAAATATATTTTTCAATAAAATAAACGAAGCAAAATAAGAAAATAAAAGAAAATTTTTAACATTTTCTTTAATATAAAAACTATTCTCACATTCAAAATCTCAATAAAGTAGCACACAATAGGACTATTTCCTTATAAAATATTTACAATATTTGTTTGAGTTTTGCTTTGCTTACCTGCCATCTCAAATATTTATAATCTGTATGACCAACATACAAAGACTTTGTAGTGAAAGCATAGGGCTGGACTTCCACATCGGCACGTGTAATTTTATTAATGAAAGAAGATTTACCAACATTGGGAAAACCGCAAATAATGATGGTACGTGAATACGGATCAATAGTAGGTAAACGAGACAAATGCTGGCGAACTTGTTCCAAATAAGTTAAATTGGAAGCTTGTCTTTTCATTATTGTGGCCATACGACCCAAAGCAGCCTTTTTCAATTGTTTACAACGATATAAGGAATCACCGTACTTTAAAAGGCGAACATATTCCTTAGCCACACTAAAAGAGAAATGTTAAGTTAAAACATATTCGTTACAAAAGAATAGTAAAAGTACTTACTTGTCTATTAAGTGACGTGCTGTATTCAATTGACCCAAAGCCAATTTGTAATGGTCTTTATCGTACAATACATTCATTAAATCAGCATAGAAAGGATGTACATCATCTAGTTTAGGAAAGTCTTGTATAATTTGCGACAGACGATCATGGAAATTCTGTTGGGTGAATTTCACTTTACGTGTATAGAAAGCACGAATACGGGATATTTTATAGCCATTATGCACAACTGTAGGTGTTTTTCGTTGTGTTTTTGACAACATAATATCGATGAAGTCCTAGAAAACATGATGATGAAATTTCCATTATTTGTAAACAAAACCTGTTGAGGTTAGAATGTGCCCAAGGGGTGCTCCTCTGGGACACTTTATTGTGTAAGTGAAGAAAAACTTACCTTTGCTGGCGGAACCACCATAATTTTTTTAAAATTATACAAACTCATGTTGTATGTATATTTTTCTTTATTTTCTGCGAGTAATTATACAAAAAAATAAAAGAAAAATAAACGGGTATTAAATGCGCACAACAACCACGAGGAGACGCAAAACCCAAAAAGAAACGTGTTACCGGATTGTTAAAAACAAGTATAAAAACCAAATGTCAACAAATAACATGTTCTGATATGGCATTACTAGCAAGAAAAAAGAAAATGTCACTCACTGTGGAATGAAAACTATCATACAGCATTGCCAGGTTAAAATTTAGTGTTTAATTCTGTTAGACTTGTGTTAATAACAGAGACGGTAGAATTTTAGTCGTTTTAAAATAAAACACAAGTTGTGAATATTAAAAAAATAATAGAGTGTAAATAAAATGTGAAAAATTTATTTATTTGTGTTAAACTATAGACTATAAGAGCAGAATTCTAAAAGGTATGTAAATGTGATTAATATTATATAACAGAATGTTAAGGGATTATATGCATAATCTTATATACAGTGGCACAGTAAAGTCTGCATACCCCCTTAAAAAACGATGTTTTGAGCTATCTACGAACAATGTAACAGCAAAATACATTTTAAACAATTTCATACTAACAACAACAACAACATTTTGAGAAAAAATTTGTTTTCCAAAAGCATTTATTATTAAAAATAAAAAAAGATCATTTTTTAAACACAGAAAAGTCTACATACTTTGTACAAAAAATTAATTTTACATAAAAATAAAAGCAAAAGTAAACAAAATTAATATTTTGTGGGCCTGCCTTGGCTTTGTATGACAGCATTTAATCTATTTTTCAAAGAATTTACTAATATTTTTGTGTAATTATTTGAAATTAAATTCCATTTTTCAAGCAGAGCGTTTTTAAGGTCCTGTTTATTTTTAATGTTCCTTTTTCTAACCCGAAGGTCTAGTTCATCCCATAAATTCTCAATGGGGTTCAAATACGTTGACTGGGGATAAAATGAAGTTGATGAGACATGTTATAGAGTAACCATTCTTTAACAACACCAGCGGTATGCTTTGGGTCATTGTCTTGTTGAAAGTACCAACCTTCTGTAGGACACAATTTATCCGTGGATTGCCTTGGATTATCTTTGAAAATATTCAAATATACCATGCGATCCATATTAATATCGATAAATTCTAAATTGCCCACTCCAGCCGCCGTCATGCACACCCATACCATAACGGAGCCTCGACCGTGTTTCACTGTAGGAAACAAGTTTTTGGGTAATAGTGCTTCATTATTCCGACGCCATACTTTTTATTTTCAGTCTAAATCAAACAAGTTGAACTTGCTTTCGTCAGTAAATAAAACATTTGCCCAAAAACCTTCATCTTTATCAATGTATTTCTTAGCAAATTCGACAAGTTTTTGCATATTTATTTTACTTATAAAGGGTTTCTTTCGAGATACACGGTTATGAAGTCTATTAATTTTCAATAGATGTCTCACCGTTTCTGGATGCACTGAAGCAATATCCTGGCCTTCCAAAGTATTTGCAATATCTATCGCAGTAATTTTAGGGTTTTCTTCAACATATAACAAAATTTGGCGCCTTGCACGCAGAGTCAGTTTAGGTGGGCGACCACTTCTTGGTTTGGTTGCCTCACGTTTTGTTTGTTTATACTTTCGAATTATTGTCTGAATGCTTGATTTTAGATGCCCAACTAGTTTTCCAATCTCTTTTAATGACTTATTTTCTTTATGATACTTTACAATACGTACGTACTTGAACACAGATCTCTTTAACCATTTTGGTTAAATAAGAAAAAGTACAATGTTAACATCGAACACAAGAACTTCATTTCTACTAATAGTATTTAGTAAAGACGCCTGAAGTGGTTAGTAGCACTGTTTGAGAACAGAGTTGTATTATATCTACTTTTCGACATAGCCGTATGCAGACTTTTCTGTGTTTAAAAAATGAATTTTTTGAATTTTTGTTAATAAATGTTTTTGGCATAACATTTTTTTCTCAAAATTTTGTTGTTGTTGTTAGTTTGAATTTGTTTGGAATGTATTTTACTGTTGCCTTGTTCGCAAATAAATCAAAACATCGTTTTTCAAGGGGGTATGCAGACTTTACTGTGCCACTGTATATGATGGCCTTAGTCCTTGCCTTAGCGGAACACTAGTTTACATCATAAGTTATAAAGTGTAGATGTTGTAAGCTTTCCAAGTCTGTCGTTCGGAGACGAAATTAAGCCGTGGGTCCCGATTCTCATGAAAAAAAATTAACACACACAATAGGGGGTTGCGAGAAGCTAGGCCGCAACTCTGAAAAAGGGTTGTAATGGCCAAATATGTATGTATGCAGATTGTAAAATTAGTTCAGAAGTTTCATTCATTTCATTTGGAGGTTCATTTTATTTGGAGGTACTGTTGGATAGAAACTATGTAGTTGCTTTTTGTTTTTTTAATTGATTTTTGTAGTCATTCAAGGTATCATAAATACGCATCTGGCGAGTTATCTTATATGTCCACTTTCACAAAGACCTACTTAAGGTTGAAGTTTTACGACAACGTTTTTAATTAATTGTGGTTGTGATATTTTTTGCCTTTAATACGAGTACAATAAATAAAAAAATTAAAGAAATAATCTTGTTTGCGTGCTTGTTGTCGTATATTGACGAAGTGCATACAAATTAATCAGAATCCACTGATGAACATATGCAATCCTAATCCTCTTCTTCTTTGGCACATGTGCTTAAAATTTCACAGATATACGGCAGTTTTCGATTGCAATTTACTGTCTTCCAAGTATGTTGTTTCGTTAAAGCCACACAACTAACATTTGCAAATTGAGCACTAAAAATAGAACTTTTAATTTAAACTTCTTATGATTAGATCGCCGCATTCGTTATCGAACGACTTTGATCGAAATTATAACATTTTGCGAAAATTTATTCGATTACGAGTAAGACGATTTCGCTTTAGAAATACATACATACATACATACATATATTTAAAACCTACCTTGTTTTAGGATTACCTGGCTCCCAGGCTCGATACGGAAAACACTTTAAACTTTCTTGTTGCATATTAAGCATTTCAAATCTATTCGTTATGCTGCGATTATAATAGAGACCAACATAAGCCAAATCTATTTTTGGTTTATATAGTTTTTCCTGTTGTTCATTGTAGGCGAGGAGTAATTGAGTAAGAGAATTTGTACGTATACGTGTGGCCACATGTGGCAATGAACCACAAAAGTTTTGGGAAAATTTGCAATTAAATGAAGCAGTTTTAAAAGTTTCTGGTATAGTTTGAAGCACAAATAAACCAACTTCGGGTAAGCAAACATAATGAGTAGATTCTAAAGGAGATAGTAAGAAATACAATAACTTCTAGAAAAAAACTTTATATATTAATTATTTCTTACCCAATTGAGGCTGATACATAGAATAGTAATTAAATGTGGAATCATTTACTAAAGCTTTTAAAGTTCCATTCTCAGGACATTGTAAAATATGACAATTAAAATATAATTGTGGTTGATTCCAAAAATGATCCCGTGATATTTGAGATTCTATAAAAAGATCTAAAATTATCAATAAAATATTATTTAAAAATTAAAATTTTAGTCAGAATATACATTATTTTGATTGTAAAAGACAATGATTGTGGTTTGCTAAAACTAATTTTTTTTCTCTTTTTGGTTTTGCAAACATGCGATCTTATATATTATATTTTTCTTTAATTTAATCGTACTGCACATAAACAATGAATTAATACGAGCCATAATTGCTATTACGAGTAAATCGTGCAGCAGTATATAACATTGAAGGCTGAATATTGTGTTACACAATACTTGCATTTTTAACAAATTTATGTATTCAAGAAAGTAGTAATTTTAACGACTTTTTTGGATTTTTGGAGTAAATTACTTAATAATTTAGTAATTTCTTTTATCATGATTGCACTTTATGTATAACAAGTAACACGTAAAGCAACTTCGTCAGCAAATCAGAAAACATTTATCGGTTTTTTATATTTATTCCTTTTTTATTTCCAAAAAAAGATCAATTAATTTTTTATCATATAATATTTTTCTAGTTACTCAATTGGGGTCTTTGAACAAAATTGTTTTCTTATTATTAAACTATTTTTCAGAGTGTTTTGCATGTGCCTCATGGTTCTTAGGCTAGCTCACTACTGCTCACTATTCTGCTGAAATGTTCAATATAACAAACTTTTTCTTTTTTCAGATTATACATATATTTTAAGTTTTTAATATTTACTTTTATATAAACGTTGAAATCTGTTTCTGGGTGCATAATTTAAAGCCAAACCTCTATACTTTGTTGCTAATTCTATACACTCCCCCAAAGTTTGTACATTATCAACATACAATCTTTCTTTCAAAGATCTATGAAATGATTTAATCAAATAGAATTTTAAATTTGGACGATTCTGATTATCAAAACATTTTCCAGCAGTACTAATTAAAACTAACTTTAGTATTAACAAACTCTTTAATACAACTTGCCGATGCATTAAATTGAAGTTTTAGTGAAATACTGAAATCGTTTTATATATGATTCATTCATTTATAAAAAAAAAAACTCAAAATTTTATAATAAATTTTATGCATGTTTTTTTTTTAATTTTAAATGACTTCTCTTAGTATAATTATACATTTAAAATGTCATTTATTATTGCGAATTTTTAAATGAATTTATATTGTTATTTGTCATATTTGACATATGGCATGTTGCTAGATGTCATATAACAAAGAAAACATATTAAATCTGAAAGCCTAAATTTTTTTTTAAAATTTCAGTAGAGGTCATGGTATAATCATCTTAAAGTGACTACCTTTCCAAAACAATTACAGCTGTTTACCTGTGATTGTCAAAATCGTATTCTTCTTCTTCCTTATTTATTTTGACGTTGAGCAAATTTGAATTTAAAATTTTCTCTTTAAAAACAAATTAGAAATTAAATATATATCGTTGTTAGCTGATTTCTTGCAGAAAGTGAAATGCTAAAAATTTAGAGTTAATCCCCTATTGTTGATCAATTGCGATCTATACATACATTTTTTTCTAATATCTCCTTTTTAAATTATTTAAATCCCAGTAATATGTATATACATATCGCTAATCAAAATCATGTTTTCAAACTCTCTCATAATGGATTTTATTTGATTTTATTTTATTCTAAATTTAAATTAATATAACACATGCACTTATGTATGTATTTTGAATTTCGAAAAAAAATTAGTATTTTATTTAAAAAAAAAAATAAAAGAATACATAAGTATGTTCGTTTAATAATTAAATTATTGTAATAGTTTAGTTTAAATAATGACAAGTATTGTTTTATAAGCCAAAATAGCACTTCTCTTTTGTATATTTAAGAGCTATTTGGCTTTAAGACTGAAAATAAAATAAAAATACATTTAAGTTTTACAAGATAAAGTTAAACAAAAAATAATTTAAAACATTTACAATGATTTTTATAAATACTTTTACATAGAATTATTAATTATTTAGTTTAAACAAAAAGTTTTATTTCAAGTTTAAATAAAAGCATAAATTATTTATATTAAATAGTTAAAATTATTAAAAGTTATCACCTGAGGCGTTAAGCTAAACTAACAAAAGTTGTCAAGGAGTATAAAGACTATAAAAGAGCAAAGAAATGAAAACTTAAAAAAAAGAAAGAAGCGGGAGTGGTGTATAATAGTGTGAGGTAATGCTAGCTTTAAAGTAGACCCTTAAACCATTGTTTTAATATATTAATCAAGTAAATAATTGAACAGAGTTTATTTTCTTATAAAGACCACTGAAAGTTTAAAGCATTCGAATTGGTCCTTAAAAAACTCTGCGATATTAGAGGGTTTTTTATTAAATTTCTTAACTATTATTTAGTAAAGTTATTTATATGAATTGAAAAAAACCCTGTAATATCTAAAAAAAATAATAAAGAAAAGCTTTCTGTTCTTCCTAAGTGCTGTGCTTTCTTAATGCAAGTTATTTAATTATAATAAAATTAAATCTAAAATTATTTATAATTATAATTAATTATTATGAATTTTAAATTTCTAAAGAAAAAAGGCAGCTTTCTTTGTGACTTAATTTCTAACTAAATAGTTATACTCTGACTTTTTTTTTTTTGCTTTTTTGCAGCCGATTATAAAGATTTATAAAAATTTTACAAATATTTTTCATTTTAAAACAAAATTTTTAAACACTTTTAGTGTTCCATTTTTTTTATACAAGAAATTTGGATTTTTAGTATTTTTTTTTTTTAATTTTGGGCCTAATAATAGTTATAATTTATAAGGAATTTGATAATTATAAGCAAATTTAACTGCTATGCGAGAATGCGGTATTTGTATAGGGTCCACTGTATATGGAACTGCCAGAATTCGATACTGTCTTAGTGCTACGTCTTGCCACTATACATAAAACAGCTGCAACAACAGCCAACATCAAAATCAGGCCAGCTATAGCAATGGCTATGGCAAAAGCACGTTGGGAAACACAAAGAGCATCTTCCAAAGTCTAAAAAAAACGTAATGAAATTAAATAAAATTTAAAAAAATAGCATGTAGACACTTTCGATCAGACGAGACGTTCGATTAGAAGCATTTAAATTTATGAGTATTCTTTTTTTATTTTTTACTACAATCGAGAAGAAAAAAAATGTTTTTTTTAATTTTTTTAAAATATTTCAATATTTCATATCATTTAATATTTTGTTTCGTCAAAAACGCTTTAATCAGATCAAAATTAAATTCTGTAAAGAACTTTTTATATCTTTTCCTTTTGATGATCAAAGGAGAAAATGATGTCCGTGAAGGAATTAGTACACTAGACAAACTGAATATATGTTTTCGACTCCAGCTACGGCAGTCTCATCAGAGTTCTTTGTGTCCTGTGCATATTCAAGACCAAACATTAACTATCTAACTCGTACTTTTCAAGAAATCACATACTGAAATTACTTTTTTCCATATATTTCCATTAGTCGAAGTAAAGTCAAACAACAGTTTCTATCATATTCTCCTTTTCCCACCATCAATATTTAATTGATTTTATTTTAAAATAATTACTTTAATGATTCAATGTTTTATGATTTGTTTACTTGACTAATGAAAAATTAAAAGAAAGATGACTTAATTGTGCATTTAAAATTTTAACTAATTTGTTATTTCATTTCAAATAAATTATTTAATTTATTCCGTAAAATTCTACAATATATCGTCGTGGGAGAGTTTATCTATCTATCCGTCATTTCATATTTTTTATATATCTCGAATTAATGATGCCACTTTAGGTTTTCAACCCCAGATTTTTCAAGTCTGCAATACGTTTTCGGATATCTCGTCCAGTTTCGGAGATAAATAGCCGAAAACGGATTTCAGATTTTAAAAACTTTGGTGTCAAAAACCTAAAGTGGCATCATTAACTCGAGATATATAAAATGGGGGTTGGGGACATAAACTCCCGCGCGACGATATGTATTTCAAAAATTTTTTTAATTAAAATTTATAGTTAAGTCAAAAGAAATCTGAATTAGGTCTTGATTTTGATTTCAATTCAATTTTTTAATTTATTCAGATAAAAATTTTAATTGATTTTTCATTTTAATTTCATTTAAACTTGTTTCTAATCAATTGATCGAAAGTGTGTATATAATAAAAGTACTTGTAATTAAATATCAAAGTTCATAAGAACCAAAACAATCTCCAACACAATAATTTTTTAATTTTGTGAAATTTCTCTCGACATTGCGTATATATGATACAAATTTTGAGCAGTAAGTATTGCTTTTTGAATTCGAGATTAATATTTAAATTAAGCTGAATCTTAAAAAAAATTTAAAAAAATGATCTAATAAAAGGACTATTTAAGTGCTGATGAAGGATCTTAACAATTATATGTAAAATATATGAAAACTGTAATAAAACAATTGTAATTGAAAACAATTAATATTTTATTTAAAATCAACACTAAATTCACGCAATACTTTTTTTTCACATACAAAAATTTAAATTGAAAAATTTTGGAATTAAGAATAGCTGGCTAAAATATAAACTTGTGTTTGATCTCGAACTTAAAAAGCAAGCTTAAAAGTATAAAAAAATGTTTGTTGTTACACTTAATGGAATAAAACTTTCATAAACAAAGACCTAACCTTATTGGAAGAGTTTATCGTAAAAGAGCACTTACCTTTTCTTTAGTTATAGAATCATCATCCTCACTAACATCCACATTTTCGTTAACATATAAACCAGAAAATACTTCAATAGTAGCTGGAGAGCCTTCTTCGTCTTTGTTATCGTTAATAGTTTGTCGTTTGGGTCGTTTGCCGCTGCAAATAGGAGCCTAAAATATGTTGCGTTAGGGAAAAACGTTGGCTAATCTTTAAATCAAGAACAAAATTTCTTACCATTTGGCATTCAGGATCCTTTAAAGCGCACAATTTAACATTGCATTGATAATAAACTGAAGTGGTGTAGGGAAATTTATGAGCTGGAAAAGTAACATTAGCCGCTAATCTATCTGAAGTATAATTGAATTGACCCATTATTTCATTATCCATAGGACATCTATTAACACAAATACATATATTTATTTAATTAATAAGTGATACTACTCTCTGCATAAGTAAACTTTTTTACTTACCCATCATCACCCACTAAACGTTGTTCACCCCAACCCAAACCATCACGTACAATACAATCGGTTACATGTAAACCATATATATCCTGTTTATCAATATTTATAACAATTGTCAAAGGATCTCCAATTTTAACATCATTAGCTATTTTATGCTCTGCATTATATATTTTCATATGACAACCGGGCATGGGAATTTCATTCTCAGCATCACTATTCATTGCCATATCATCCTCTTCATTGAGAACATCTTCTTCGTCTAAATCATCACCAGTTGCTCGATATTTATCCAAAGATCTACCATACGATCTACGATCAGTGTTATCTTTTTCAGCACTTCTAAAGGCTTGTGGCTTTTGTGGATATTTATTGCCAGCACTTGCTTTAGCCAATTTATGATGTGTCTTCTTAATGTTCATGGCAGCATCACGAGATTTGTAGGCACAACGAACATGATAACCACGTCCAGCATCGGTAATCAATTTTAAATGAGGCTGTAAGACAATAGTATTGAAGAATTCAATACCACCATCCTCCTGGAAAGAAAAAAAGAGAGAAAAAATATTAAATAAAAAATATAATCGGAATGTATATTTTAATTCATAAGCAATCGTTTAAATTAATTACAATTAATTACTCAAATATTTATTCATGAGCTGGTTAACCAGCAGCGAAATAATCATCGGTACATGCTTTTTAATCAAGAAAATTAATTACAAAAATTAATAGTTGAGGGATTTATGATAAACAGTTTGTTTAGAAAAAGATATTTAATAAAAAGCCCAGTACTGATTAAAAATTGCAAATGGGTAATTTAAAAAAAAATATGTGTTTGTTACACTGTAGTCTCCGTGGTCTAATGGTTAGTGTGTTGGCTTACTAAGACGATAGCACCGGGTTCAAACCTTAGCTCTGACATCTTGAAAAAAGAAATATGAAAAAATTATTTCTTTCGGCGACTACCTCTCTGCAGTCTTCTGGCAAAAGCTCTGGGAGTAATTAATTGCCATGAAAAAGATTTTAAATATTTTCATTCGAAGGGTTAAAAACTTATAATCCATACACACAATCTAATTCTAATAGATGGTGAATTAAGCAGAATTCTGATGAGACCTTCGTAGCGGGGATCAAAAACCGGTTCAGTTGCGCTAGTATTTCTACATATTCCTTAACGGATGTTAATTCTCATAAAAATACCAGTTTTAGGCAGAATTGTAGTAGGAAAAAAATAATAATGCTACAATATTGTTTTATGAATATGACAGTTATTCTCATTTTTATATGACGAAACCAAAATAATATATAATTTTTTTAATAAGAAATGCTACATCATTTTAAATTCACTACAAATTTAGTTTAACCATTAGAATCTAATTTTCTGTACTTGTGTATTTCTTATATCAAATATTCATATTTATGTAAGTTATTTGGTTTATATTTTCTTCAAATTCATACATAATTTCATCACGTTAGCTTGCTTTGTAAGGCATTTCCTATGCCCATTGTTTGCTATTATTTAATGCAAATACGTTAATAACAGTTTTATATGTTAATGTTCTTGCCTGTATTCTTATTTCGTTGTTGTTGTTGTTGTATTGTAATGTAACATATTTATAATAATAGTTCACCAAAAAAAGAAGAACAATAACTTCCTACATTTACCGTTTTGTTTTCTATATACAAACATACATACATATGTGTGTACATAATTCATTTTTATAACGTTTCTTTTTGTTTTTCATTTTTAATATTATTTTTCCATTCATTATTTTATTATTGTTGTTCTTATTGCAGTATATTGTTACTGCATAAAAATCACTATTATATGGTGATTTTTTCTTTATATTCTTTAAGTTGTTGTTTTATATTTCTCACTTTTTTTTTTTTTGCTTTTTATTTGGCTTAAATACGGTAAAATAAAAACCCCTCAAAGGCACAAACAAAAACTTTAATAATAATAATGTGACCATTGTATAGAAAAACAAAAGACTTAAGACACATGCATAACCGTTCTTATTCATAAATTGCTGACGTATGTAGTATTTGCTTGCAATGTATTGTTTTAAGAATCATAACACAATAATATTCAGAATAACAACAAAAAAATTTAAATAAATAGGTTTAAGCATTAGTTTGAATGTCTAGAAAACTGTATGTATTTCAAGCTTAGATATTATTTTTCTTTTAAGTACGAATATGATCCACATTTAAATATGGCGATTTAAGTCTGTGGGCTATTTTTTGTATGCATATATGTATGTAGGATTACTGCAAAAAAGAAACCATTTTGAATTTTAAATTGGCTTATAAAACAATTATTTCCTTAAGGTAGGTCCTGATTTTTCTAAAAAGGTCATGGAATGAAATTCTAAAAAAAAATTTTTTTTTAACATTTTTGGTTTTATAAAAATTACAACAAATTCATATATTATTGATTTATTTATCAATATTTCATTACTCCTTTCTGTAGCTGGAATTATTTATCTTTAATCATTATAATTTAAAAACCTTAAGCTCAATAAATTCATTATAGTTTCTATGAAATAAAGGCAATTACCCAGCAGAAAATAGTGCTTACCAGTAAGTTATTTCGTAAGGGAGAAATTGTAAACAATCACTTACTAGTGCGCATCAATAATGCATGATTTTTATATAAAATGAGTCACTAAAATGCAATAGAAATGCAAATTTATTGCAACCAGTAAGCAAATAGTACAAAAAATCAAAAATAATACCTTATTCTATAGCATATTTGAAAGCTTTAAAACAATATAATGCTTCCATTATAGCTTACAATTTTATTTATTGCTTCCAAATCTTAAAGATTCTCTGCTGGTTACTCCACCTTGCAAAATGCCTTGCAAGTCTTGCGAACAAGACTTGATAGATTTTCTGACAGGAGATATTTCTTTGACGGTAAGCACCGGTCATATGCCAATATGCTAATTGCGAATTTTAATTGTCCCTTATACATATATAGTTCGAATAGTTTGACTATAATTTGTTTGTTTAATACTCGTATATCTTTAACATATAGCGCATAATTAAGTAATTAATTAAAAATTTGTACAAAATTCTATAGAAATGCAAATATTAGACAATGGTTGGTTGATTTTTAAAATTGGCAAACAATATAATTTCTTTGATTTACATAAGCAAACATACAAACAAAAATTTTTGTTTTTTTTTTTAACAATACTTTAAAAACAAACAAATCATTAACTAATAGAATAGGAGAAACTAACTAACAAACTTAGACATTCTAAGTTTAACTTTTCTCTATTTGTTTATACAATACTTCCTACAAGCAATTGAAAAAAACAGATTTCTAGGGGTACTACACATGCAAAGACTCAATTAAAGAGTTCTAACGAATATCAGCATAATTTATTAGTTTTTCTAATATTTTTTTCTTGTTTGGTGGTCACCAACTTCAAGTTGTTTAGGAAAAAGGTTAAGAAGTTTTTTGTTTCCTTTAGACATATGAAAAAAGTCTGATTGTAGGTAGCTAGAGATGAATATGATTATCATCATTAACATTTTATGCTTAACTAAGTGTGACTTAAAATCAAAAAAAAAAAAAAAAAAAAAAAAAAAAAAAGAAGAACAACATGTTATTAAACTTAAAACGTAGTTATTGTTTTTTGCATGGGTATACCCTCATGCTATAAAATATGACTTTGAAGTTCTAAGAAAAGTGGTGTTCTTATTCTTAACGAAACTATAAAAGATGATTTCATATATACTCGTATGTGTCTGTTGTTATAAAGTGTTTTTGCCACATTTTCAGTTTCTTTTGTGTGTTATATATTGTAAAAAGAATATTACCCTTTCATTATATGTTTCCGGCGCAATAAAAAGCTAATTATAGAAAAGAATATAAGATTAAAGAAAATCTAGATAAGCAAAAAATAAAAAATTGAGTATCAAGTAATAAACAAATAAAAAAGATTTATACGCAAAAAATCAAAATTATAACATAAAATTGTGTAAATTTGAAGAAGAAAACAATATTTAAATTACTTTAGGGTACCCGCGTGGTTTAGCGGAGATATGGTCTTAGTCTCTCCACTTGTAATAATTAAAATATTAATATTATATTGTAATTTAAATAAATAAATTTCTTTAAATCGTCGCAAGAATTAAAGAACGCTGTAACTGAACAAAAAATCGAAAATTCGTTATTTTGCATCATTTTTATCAGAAAAAAATACGTGTCGATTGGTCCCCATTTTGAAAAATATCAGTGTCTTTTTTCTACTTTCAGACAGGTTTTTTGGCTATGGTGAACATTAAATGATTTGTCAGTTATAGCGTTCTTCAATTCTTGCGACAAAATTATCATCAAATTGTGGAATTGTTTAGAAGAAGTTCAAATTAATTTTTAAACTCGATTTAAGTTTTATTTAATTTATTTTTAATTATTCTAAAAAAAAGAAAAAAACCTGTCACGCGTGTAAGCAGTTTTGTAAGGTAGAAAGAATATAAATTCCCCCTGTAAAAAGCTTATTTCGTAAGGCATGTTTTTTATATAGTGCATTTCCCCTTGGAAGCTGATTTTGCAGTACAGCCTGCTCCTACGTTAGGGCACGGAATAAGCTGTAGAATTATTTATACTTAATATTAAATACAAACTGCTGCTAGATTTAGTTTCTATTACAATAAAACTGTGCTAGTCCCTAATTTTAATCAGTGTGCCCAACTTGTTAAAAGACAAATGTAAAATTCGAGCACAGTGTAATTAAAAAATCATTTCAATAATATCCGTTTATTTCCTGCTTCATGGCAAGTCTTCATAGTAAGCAGTTAAGTTCCTTTTGAGCTTCCAAACGTATGAAATGTTTGAGCTAGACAAACAGACTGTAATAGATAACTTTGAACAACAAATATTGGTTCACCGCTGTCAGCGTCAGCAACTCTAATGGGAAATGAAATAAAAATTACAAAAATGTTTAAAAAGTTAGCTTGAAGTTGGGTCATTTTTGGCCATTCGAATAGACTATCAACCATGAAGTGGAATTTTACTACACTCCCAAAGGCTAAGACATACAATGAGATACCTAAATAACTGACTACTACTGACCACTACAACCCGTATCCCTTATACGGTCTAGCTTCTCACAACACCCGAGTCAATTGTGTGTGTGTCAATTTTTATCGATGAGTACCGAGGCCTACAGTTTTACGTCGAATCCGAACGACAGACTAGAGAAGCTTGTTCATGGCAATCAGTTACTTTCAGAGCTTTTGCCAGAAGACTGCTTTCTTTCTAAATGACAAAGCTGGCTTATCTAGTAAATCAATGCACTAGACTACAGCGACACAAAAAGACAGCATGTAAAATTTAAAACACAATTTTAAATTTGTTAATTTAAAAAATGTTTAATTAAAATGATTTAAAATTTTTTAAATATTTCTCAAATACTTCAAATAACTGATTTCTGATGATGCCATACAAAGAAGTAGCGAAGGATTGAAAATAAATGTAAAGAATTTATTTTAAAGAGACTTGAAGCTCAATTTAAATTTATTTATAATTATAATAAAAAGGTCAAATAAATAATACAAGATACCCCAGTAGTCTAGTATATAAAAAAAAGTTTAGTAGTTATTTTGAATTTATTTAGTGTTACAATACAATTTCATCACTTATTCACTTGCTTATTCAGGCTGTAAAATGACAAACAAAAAATAGAGCAACAATTTTCATTTTTATAAATAAAATCAATTTTAAAGCCTTTTTTAGATAATTTTTTCTCAACTCTAAATGCCATTTAAGAAAAATTAAGTTAAAACAAAAAAAAGCGAAAAAACAATCAGTACAAGTTAAACCAATCAAAAGCTATTAAAAACCTATAATTAAGGCGTTAAACTAATGTATTTTCACATTTTTCAGGCATGCATGCATGCATGTCTCTTAACATATGATGACCATTATTAATTTTTTTTCTGGGTTTTTTGTTAAATGCTGGTGCAATAATGATGAAATAACTCAATTAACTCTTTGTTAAAAATGTTAAATTTATGTGCTAAAAGAAAAACAATAATTAAAAAACAACCTTTACAAATAAAATGGTCAGCCAAGTAAATATGGTTTTGAAAGTGTAGAAAACAAAACAAAACAAAACGAATTTAACAAGAATTTTTATTGAAAATTATTTGTATTGCAAATTAACGTCAATCATCCTTCAAGTATTAAATATTTACTTAATAAACTTTATATATATTTTTTTTTTTTTGTAATTTCTTTATCATCAGAACACTTGGGCATAATTAAGTTTCAGCTTGACTTGTTCACCTAAACTCATAATTTTTTAATTGTTTATTTTTAAAATGCTTCTGTGCAAAGACAAATATTCATTAAAATTCTAAAGTGCATTATAAGATGAAGTCATTTAGGTTTTCTGTTTAACATATCATCGCACAACATCCTGACTTTTTTGTTTTCGTTTAGTAACTAAAAGTTTTTTTTTTAGTTTTTTTTTTTTTTTTTATTTAAAGTCTGGCAAATAAAATTTTCTATAATATTTTTTTAATGTTTCAAAACATTATGTTAATATTTCACTAATATATAAGTGAAGGTTTATTTCATATTCATTTTATGTGTCTAAACGTTTGGGTTTTTTTTTTCAAAGATGAGCTCATTTCTATTTTAGTCATTTTACATTATTCTATAAGCCAAAAACCTCAAATAATGGAATACCATATGTTTTCAAGATACTATTTTTCTATAAAAAAAATTTATGTTAATTGAAAACATAGTTGTGGTTTTTAAAATTGCAAACGCAATACAGTTGCTGCTAATATTTTATGTATTTTATTATTTGTTTGTTGTTTTTACTAACAAACAAATTTATATATATTGTATAATACAGTAATGATTTTGTATGCTGAAATATGTAAGTTATTGTTGAACATTTTTTTACATTGGGATCGACTAATTTATTCTTTCACCTATTTGATGGCGTTTTCTTTTCTCCCACTTAAAAGCGGAAAAAATTTCAAATATCTTATTGGAAGAAAATTGCCAAACAAGTAAATTAATAAATAATATAGAGGCAATGAATAATATTAATAGTGTAAATTAAAATGCCAAATTTTATTTATTCTATTCTTACTGTAGTCACCGTAGGCTTACTAAACCAGAACTCCAGGTTCAAACCCCAGCTCTTGAAAAAAAAAGAAATATGACAAAAATATTTCAATTGGCGACTATCACTTAGATTACCTGATTGCTATAAACAAGCTTCTCAATTCTGTCGTACGGGTTTGGCGTTAAACTCTAGGTCTCGGTACTTATGGATAAAAATTGACGCTCACAAAATGGGTGCTGCGAGAAGATAAGCCGTAACCATGCCACAACGTTGTATGTATGTATTCTTATTGACATAAAAGTGTAAGACATCTTACTAACACGAATCTCTAAGGCTCATACATAAAAACTAAAAGAAAACTATCGAAAATAATAACAAACCAATATATATATCAGGAAGTGCAAATAACAGTTATTGCTTAAAAATAAAACTAAAAATATTATAGTGTAAGAGTCGACAGACATATATGATATTATATACCAAATTAATCGTCTTGGAGAGCTCTCACAGAATCTGTTATGATCTTGCTAAAATTATCGTTAATCGGATTTTAATTGTTACTTTTTGACAGAAAAATAAACGGTTAGATGAAACCTTTAAAAAGAGAGTTTAATTTTTTCTATCATAAAATAGAGTTTAATTTTTGAGGGAAAAATAAAATTCGCTTTTTGAGAGTTTTTTTTAACTTTTTTTTTCGTTGATAAATAACTTTTTCTGCTGACCTTTTTTGGAAAAACTCTCAAAATAACCATAAAAAATAAGTTTTTAGATATAACTTATATCCGTTACGGTCTCTTGTATATATTTAAGAAATATTTTACTCATTACAATTTTGACATAATAAAACTTTAAAAGATTGTTCACCTGCAGACATTTTTGAAAATATTGCTTTTTTAGTATTACACAAATAACATACTTTTTATTTATTTGTGCTACATCCAGATCCTCTTGCATGCAATCAGTTATAGGATGTTGCAATTTAGTTTTTGATATTTTATGTATTTGAGGAGTAAAAAGTTCTTCCTGTCCCGGAGGCTCATGTCAGTACTTTTATTTATGATACTCTTTTATATTTCGATCTCTAACAGATGGAAATATTTAATATTTCTTAAAATTTTGAAATTTTCGTAATATTTTTCAAAGTTTTGTAAAACATATGTTTTAAATAAAGTTATTAAATTTGGCTGTGATATGTTGGAAATTTCCATTATTACATTGATTTGAACATCAGAATGAGCTTCTGAAGCCCATGTTAATATATAAGAATAGGGTTAAAAAAGCAGAGTAACTATTTTTGTCATGAAAACAAAATCTCTCTATACTATTTTACTACTTTAACATCAAGTGCCGTCTATCTCAAATTAAATAAAAATATTTAAATGAATAAAAAGTATTTTATTAAATATAAACAAAGGGACACTATTCAAAAAGATGCAATCAATTTGCTTTCAAGCTCGATTTCGTTTTTGATATTTCTATCTTATCAAAGATATATCCCGTTTTCGGCCTTTTTGTTAAGATCAACGTCTTTTGATTAATATCCATATCATAGGTCTCAGAGATGTTTTAACTCTAATAATTGTAATTTTACATTTATTTAAAAACAAAAAATATTTTTTGCCATATAAGCAAATACATTTAATAAGCATGTCTCTATGGCCATTTCGTCTCTGCTTTTTCCCAGAAAAAGTCTCCTGACGAGTCTCTTAAGCAGAGACGATATAGCCATAGAGACATTCTTATCCCCAAAGCAATACATTTCATATATTATGTATATTAATTTTACATTTATTTAAAATGAAATGTTTTTTCTTCAATGTATAAGGTAGGGCTTGATGTCTGAGTTCTAGATTTACTTACATGTCTGCGAATGATATTTTTTTGTCTCTGAATACACTTTTAGTAGACTTTTGACTGTATTTTTTGCGTTTTTTAAGAATATGGCGATTTTTATAACTTCTTGAAAATGTGTAAATAATTTTGAAAGACTAAATAATCAATTAATTAAAGTTCTCTATATATTTTATGAAATGCATTAAAGAAGTTCTATTGTTGCAAAGTGGGAAAAGTATTTCGAAACATACTTAAAACTTTGATTTCGAAGACTATGGCTGTACGAGTATATCTGTGGCAATATGGAAGAGTAGCTTAAGTCGACATAAGAGAGAATTGAGTTAAGGCGTTTGGGGCATTACAAAAGCAAAGGCGCTTAAATGTGTTTAGTCCGTTTTGAAAAATTCTATTTTTTATCAATGTTATGTACGTTTACTTTTAAGCCTAAGTTTTTTAAATCAATAATGCATTGTACAAACAAATTATGTACACATAGATTTGTTTACATATTCAGATTTTCGATTTATCATATAACTTATATTTACATTAGTTTTTTTAATAAAATGTGATTCTTGTATACAGTTATCTTAAGTGAATGTAAGTTCTTGAATAAATCCTCTTATGTTTACTTAAAACTACACAATACATACTTTTTATTTCAACAGAAGCGCTTAAGTTACTTAAGGACCTGTCCAACGCAGATTTCAGTTTCGAAAAAGCGCTTAAGTAGAAAAGGCGTAAAATCTTCTAAAATAAACCATATTTTTTTAAAATATTCATCCTTCTTCTCTAATGAACATGTTACCAATATATTAACTCATAAATTATTCGCAAAAAACATACAGAACAAAAATTATACAAAATTGATGATA
Source organism: Metopia argyrocephala (assembly GCA_963576795.1). Classification (NCBI taxonomy): domain Eukaryota; kingdom Metazoa; phylum Arthropoda; class Insecta; order Diptera; family Sarcophagidae; genus Metopia; species Metopia argyrocephala. The sequence continues at coordinate 201,301,334 of OY756208.1, read as the reverse complement.
ATCCAAAACTTCAATTTTCGACTTAAGCTACTCTTCCATATTGCCACAGATATATACAAATAGTAAGAATATAAAAGAAGAAAAAGTGTTAGCTTTTGAATAAAAATTATTTTAATACAACAAAAATAAAAAGAATATAAGATAGTTTCCTTTAAAATAACCTTTTCCAAGGTGAAAAAAATTCAAAGCACTTACTACTTCTTATGAAATAAACGTGGTTGTTTAAAAAATGAAAAAAAAAATTAATTTAAAATTTTTATACTTAAAGAACTCCTACTTTAGTTTTGTTTAAATTAATTTAAAGTTATAAAATTAAAAAAAATACAATATATCATTAAAGTCATTAATTATAAGCATGATCTTTAAAACTTACATAAATTATATGATCATTATTTTATATACATTTGCATTACATTTTAATTCATTTTTTTTTTTTTAATTTTTTTTATGATTTAATTGCATGAGGTAATCATGTAAGTTCACGGTTTGCCACCAACAAGCATTCAAATGATTTATTCAATTAAATTTTAATTACCAAACATCTATACAAATTACTATTTTTTGTTTAAGATGAGCTGCACAAAAGCTAAAAACAAACACCGATCATGATCATCTCTATTAAGCATAGACTTTGAAAAAAATAAAAAAAAAAATAAAAAACTCAAAAGATAAAGCTAAAAAACAGATAAGATTTTGTATACGAGTAGAGTTGTATGAATGTTTAGTATTATTTTGTTTTGTCTTACTAATTAATTACTAATTATAAGTTAAAAAACACTGTGTAAAATTATATAAGAGACGTCTTTAAAGTTCATAAATCAAGTATAATTGTGCATCAGCCCAAACAAAATATAAAAAATAGAATTTTTTTCACCCAGTCATTGTCGTTAAAATTACAACAACAAAAATACAACGTAAAGTTCAAAGTCAAAGTTAAGGTAATGAAAAAATGTTAAAAATAAAAAAAAGTTCAAGAATTCAAATTAAATTTAAAAACATAAACAATAAGTTTTCTTTCATTAAAATTACATACATTCATACATACATATGTCTGTCTGATAATGTAGTTTTTTTTATTGTAACCAACATGTATTGTTAATATATCAACACTCACTTTATAAATGTTTGACGTTCATTGCACCTGTTAAATAAATTTAAGTGACCGTGAAAATACCCAAAATGGGCACTTATGTACATTAAAAACACAACAAAATAAAATACTTTTTGATAAAGGCCTGATTACAGTCAGTCCACTTAAATACAAGAACAACTCGTTTAATGTCATCTATGCACACACACAGCTAGAGCAATGAAAAAACGCCTACACTTTGCAGCCCCATGTTTTATAAATGTGAAAGAGAATCATTTTTTATCGTTCAAAAATACACTGGAATATGGATGGAATCTGAAAAATTACTTGTTTTATCCATTATAAAATCTAAATATTAAGACAGTTAATTTGTTACAATTAACACTTGTTAGTAGAAATGAAGGTTTCATTCTTAAGTCTTTTGTTTTTTTGGGAACATCTTTGGAATAGGTTAAAGCCTTTTTTATTTAATAATATGTTTTGTTTTTAAGTGGTGATTGAGCATAGCATTAGCAGACGACTAAGTGTTTTATATTTTTTTTTATTTCAACAAAAATAATCAAAATTTTTATCACATAATTACGTTCTACTAGAGCCATACAATAAATTCTTAAAGATTGGACCTTATTTTGTAGTAAAATAGCACTCCAAATTTAAAATGAAATAAAGCCCGAATCGGGAATTTATTTTAGGTTTTTAGGGTATTATTTCGTATGTAATAAATCCCAATAGAAAATTCGCAATAAAACTCCAACACGTAAAAAAACTCCCCAAAAAAAATTTTTAATTTGTGTTCTTTAAGTTTTTTCGAGATCTCATTTCATACCGCTCATATTAATATGTTTTCTACTAAATGAATATTATGAATATTAAATGCATAATAGTTGACTCTCGATATCAACAAAGCTCGATTAAATATTGGGATGAGCTCGCTTGGTTTTACATCATAATCAGTATCATCATCATTGGTCACTTCAACTAATTTACTTTAATTAAAAAAAATTATATTTTTAAATACAATCATGAGTTCCCAGTTATCCAAATTAAGAACTAATTTCATAAAAATATTTATGTATGTACTTGTGCGTGGTATAGTGCTTAGATCGCTCGCCCAGGTTCAAACCACAGCAAAGGTGAAAAATTAAAATTTAGTTTGCGGCTTTTTCAAAATTATAATTTAAAAATAAGAGATTCCCCCCTTCAAGAAGTTCATTTACAAAGAAACCGTTCTATTCCACTCTATTCCACTTTAACCAATGTCAACAAAAAACGTATGATCAGGAGAAAAGCGCCACCTATTGGGAAGTAACACATAAGAGCTAAACCTACTAAACCTACTTAGCGAAGACACTCACCACATAGTCAACATGCAACGATGGGATAATTGCTATAGATCATTCAAGGGTGAAAGTATAACACTGGCCTTTGAATGATCAATTCACAGCAATTCGTCTCATTCATAAGGCGATTAATAATAATATAAGAAAAAAATATATATGTACCGCAATTTCCAAAAATTCCAATACAATGCACAGCATTTAGTAGGGGTTTCCCCCTAAGTATTGGTCTCAAATAAAAAAAAATACAAAGAGTTGATGTCTTATAGTTTTGCTGACGTTTTAGAGTAGACATTGTTAAAAAAAAGTACCGTGGACTTTTGATTTATGTATTCCGGTGTATCTAATGCCTTTCAGTATAATCTACAATCATTTTCATCTGTGTTCGCTATTTTTAGAAAAGCGTTCTTAAATCACAATGCTCAGTAAGAATTTTTAGTTCGGTCGTCCTATGCTATAGAATGCCTGTACTCTAGAACACCACAACTGCATCCAAATTATGGACAGATGATTTGGTATTTGCCAACTTTCCAATCTCATATTAGATTGCGAATAGTTATAAGCAGTGCTGCACAGCAGTTCTCTGGATCCTATATAAGGTATCGCGGATTTCTTCGGAGTGAATGCATCCACATTTATTATTATTTGATTATTCCACAGACTTTAGGCGCCTAAAACATCATTAGTCCAGTAGCAACATTTAACAAGTTTAGAAGAGAGAAAATAATTTTTTTTCTATAAATATAAATATGATTGTTTTAGTATTCTATGCAGAACTTTTTAAAACTTGATAATTCTCTGATATGATTTCTTTGCCGTATACTTATACATATTTATTTATAAAGCTTTCCTTAATATGATAAAATTTAAATTTTGTAAAAACTTTTATCGTTACAGTTACACTTTTTTAACCGGGTTTCTGTTTTAAACCATGTTTTGTTAAATTTCAACCTGAATTTCTTATTAACGCCGCTAATTCTAAATTTATTAAAAAGAAAATCTGTGTTTATTTTTTCGAACATTAATAAAATCAAGCACGTAAATACCAGTAGATTGATAGCCATTAGTTTTCAAGAATTGCAAATCATGTTGAGGAATTTTAATTAAAAAAACTAAAAAAAAGACAAAAAACAAATAAAAAGTGTTTCAAGACGGCGAAAGTTTATTATGTTTAAACTAATTCTCAAAGAATTTTTTTCTTTTCTTCTTTGGCAGGTAAAAATTTTAAAATATTTTTTGTTTTTTTATTATTCTCTAAATATTTTGTTTTCTTTTTTTTTAATCTCATAAAGATAGTGAAAGTACTGACAGTATTTAAAAATAAAATAAAATAAATTATTTATATTTAGTAATTTTAATGAAATTAATTTAAAGTAAATGAAAGGTACTTGTATGATGTCAACAAATTTTATTTTAATCTTAAATCTGCTAACTTTAGGTAGATATTTGAATAAAAAACAACCAAACATTTTACTTTAGAAATAAAAAATAAGCGTTATAACAAAGATGGCATAAGTACGTACATTTTTATGTTTGTGATAAAATATTAAGCGAATTGTTGTTTTTTTATTATTTAATAATTCAACATGGTATGGTTTAACAAAATAAGGGTTTATTTGAAGTGACTTCATGGCTCAAGATCTCTTTGTAAAGGTGAAAAGAGAAATTATTTTTTTTAGTAAAAGTGTAAAACGTTAAACAGTCTTTTTACACCATCAGTTAAAAGTAAACTAATTATATAATTTTCATAAAGATACAACAAGAAGAAGCAGAATTCGTTATTTACTTGAATTTTTATAATATTCAGTCGCTGTTTACTTTAAATTTAAAAAAGAATTTTGTTATAAAACAATGTTTTAAATCAAGAAATTTTGCGGTATTTCTCAATAAATTATATGACTTTTAAAAATCTACTACAAACTAAGTAAATGAGTTTATAAGATTTAAGTAAGAACAAACAAATTGTCATGCATAGATTAAAATCTAACATTTACAATGATAATACCCTCTTTTCTCTTGTATTGATTTAATCATCGTAAAAACACGTATTTGCTTTTCGATTAAAAATTAAAATTAAAAATTTTCTTACCGTTTCTTGAGGCATAGTATTACAACTACGTAATGGCAATTTATAACGTAAGGGACCGTCATGATCTCTGCAACGGAAAAAGAAAAATTTATAAAAATAGTTTCTATTTTTGTTTAATTTGGTTATTATGTCTGTCTTTCTTTTAAAAAAATGTTTGTACCCACCTATATTCTGTTAGACATGTTGAGTTTTTCGATAAACCCTTTGGATATATCATACCACTAAATAGCCCATTTTCATGATTAATGGGTGCATCTTTAATTGTGATTAGCATGGAACCTGATAAACATTTTATTTTTACCGTTGGCTCTACACTGGGTTTCGATGATGTACTTTCGATTTCTTCCAATTCAGCATAAAGATCTTCTGTAAATATAAAAAATAAAATATCATCAGTTTTATTAAATATGAATCATTTCAAATATTTTATCGGCACAATGTCTGTCTACTTTATTGTTATCACTGTACAAGTGATGTAATGGTCTCGTAAATACTTAACATTTTAACACTTAAATTTTTTAATAGATAAGCGCGCGAGCCCTAGAAATTAATAGCACAAAATGCTAAACAAATATTTGATCTAATTTTTCAACTGAATTTTTTTTAATATAGTACATACATTTTACAGTGGGCTCAGTTACTAATAATAATCCAAAAATATTTTTTTTAAATTTTTAAGTCATGAACTTATATTTGAAAAACTATTGTTCAATAATGAAAATATGTACTTTATTATGTCGTACAGTCGCTCATGTTTACTAACTCTAAGCTCTGCGATATTAAACTATTTTTTTAGAGTTGCCAACAAAAACTCAAACGGCCCAGGTTCGAATCCCCGCAAAGGTCAAAATTAAAAAGTTAGTTTGCGGTTTTTTCAAAATTATAATTTAAAAATAAGAAGCCCATCTACAAAGTAACCGCTCTCTGACATCCCACTTTAACCTTTGACAACGAAAAACGAATGATCAGGAGAAAAGCCTATTGGGAAGTAACAGATAAAAGCTGAAAACCTACTTAGCGAAGGCACTCACTGCAATTAACATGCAACGATGTGGCAATTGCTGATGATCATTCAAGGGTGAAGGTATAACACTGGCCTTTGAATGATCAATTCACAGCAATTGGTCTCATTCCTAAGGCAAACAAAATATATGTTCTGTTGTCATAATTTACTGTCATTTCCACAAAAATTCCAATACACTTATGCTAAAGGTACTTTATTTTCCGAGTTATTTAGATTTTATTAATTAGCGATACCCATTTTCACAATGCTCATTTGAAGTAACTTATAAGGGTTCTTTTGTATATCCAGATATCAATGCCTAATTACATTGTTGGGACTTAAATAGTTTCCTAATTATAAGAATTTACTAAAGTGGGCGTGGCGGATGCCCCGTGTTACATCAGTGAAAACAGATTTTTTAAATAAATATATTGGTTTGTGAGTCGGTTAAGTGATTCTCAAGTTATAAAATAAAAAAACATAATACAACTTATATGCAGATAAAATAGAATTTTACATGCATTAAAACTTTACACTTTCGTACCACTGTGCTATTGTAGTTTATAATTTGTAAAAATTACAATGATAAAATAATTTTGCTCGTTTTAATTAATTAATATAGTCTATTTACTAATAAAATATACATATATTGCTGCTAGATTTTCCTATATAAGTTCAAATAATACGCAACATAAACAACTATATCTCGCAATAGCCCAACTAGTCAACAACAAGATCGTGTTTAGTGGTTCAAAAACAATACAACCATGATTAAAAAGTAATAGATTTTATTAAATATATCTATAAAATTAATTTCATAACACTTTACTAAAGTCTTGTAGCATTAACTACACTATACACCACACTAATTGCTTTGGCCTATGGCCAATTAGTATCGAAAGGAGCCTGTCCGAACAATATAAAAGTAGTGGAAGATTTTTGCTTAGAAAACTATTTGGGTAAATGGTATGAATTAGCCAAATATCCAGTATATTTTGAAACTGATGGTAAATGTATAACCGCTGAGTATTCATTAAATGAAAATGGTTTAGTGAATGTTAAAAATTCATTGATTAGTGAAAAGTAAGTGAAATTTTTTAAATAACAACAAAATGGTTTTTTTTCAAATGTATTTTAAATATATTATTTAGAAGCGATGCTTATACTGATATATTGGGTAATGCCACTTTAGTTTCTAATGGTAAACTATTGGTTAAATTTCCCGTGTCGCCTGTTCTAAGCATATCTAGCAATTATTGGGTATTAGATACTGATTATGAAAATTATTCAGTGGTTTATGCTTGTAATCCATTAACAGATGATAGTCATGCTAGTAAGTGGCTTTTATAGCAGTAACTTATAACAGATAATAATAATATTTTTTATTTAATTCTTTTAGCTACTGTATGGATTTTAACTCGTAAACCCTTCCCCGGCAATCAAGTTATTAAGCAAGCTGTTACGGTCTTGAAAAACAATAACATCTCCTTGTTGCCTTTGCAGGTTACCAATCATATATCCTGTAATTAAATTTTGAAATTAATTTTACATATTAGCAATAAAACATATTAAAAACACGCCAAGTTTTTTTTTTATTATGCCTGAAAGCTAAATTTCTTTATCACTGAAAATACTATACCATCTACACCATTTTTTTTAAGTTTTCAACTTTAGTATTAAAAAATTTATTTTAAGACTTTGTTTACATAATTATTTGCTAATATTTATTTTTACTTCCAATAAAATTCGAAAACATTAAAGAGATTGTTTAGAACCCAGCGAGAATTTTTTGGTATTTCGTACAACATTACAATAATTTTTGGCTCTTTTGCACGATTAAAAAGTCAGAATAGAATACAATTTTTCCCGGGACTGTATGTAGTGAGTTTTTTATGATTCTCTTTTCGTATTAGTTTAGATCATAGTTAACCAAAACTCTCAATAAATGAAATGCGTCTGTAGCACAATTGTGTATAGAAAATGAAGATTTGGATTACATTTGTTTATATGAAAATGCCATTTTTTTGTGACTCCTTCTCGAGTAAGTCTAGTATCAGTTACCAGCATCACTTACATTAAGGGTTCAAAAGTCGCCGAAGTCTAGTATTAGTGTATTGGATTATTATACAAGAGCTCCGGGTTCAAGCCCTAGTTCTAACATCTTGAAAAAAAAACGTTTCATATATTCGGCATTTTATTTTAATTTTTTTCCTATAAAAGGCCTTTAAAATTTGCTTAATGCTAAAAACGGGTTAACATTATTTATTCTCTTAATAAAAATTCCTCCTTTTCTATGTTCTTTACACACACATTTTCTATTTTCTTTTCACCTCTTGTAAAGTTAAGTCTCGTATTTTACATCCCATAGCTGTGTATATGCCCTGTTTGTTATTAAAAATAATTTATGCGATCATAAATTCAATTGCTGGCATGCATTTTATTGCCAATAATAACAAAGACGGTGGAAAAAAAAAAGAACAAAAGAACTAAAAATTTATAAAAGAAATTGATAGCAAAGGGTTGAATGAACTGAAACAGAGTTCTCTAAAAAAATTGATTGATGATCTTCTACATCAACTTCGTTTAGATAATATTTTAAATGTATTGTTTAAGGCATCTTATGATTTATTTTAATTTAAAAAATTTTAATTATGTATGTACATATGTATGCATATAAGAAAGCAAGTTGGTTTTTTTGCACGACGTCAAATAACTTATAAACTCAGTCAGAGAAATGTGAAGATTTTCTTTTAAAATGAATGTGGTAGAAAGGAGGTGGTAAATATTTTAATAAATGAGCGGGCCACAGCCCCCACTTTAAGAGATGCACATACTAAGGAAGTACTTAAACTACAGCAATAAAATTTATATATCGCCTTATAGCCTTATATCTCGATCCTGAAAATAATATGATTTTCGGTATTTACGAAATGTTTGATTTTAAGGTTTTTTGCTTCTCCTGTAAAAAACAAAAAGTGTAGTTACGTTCGTTTGCATTTAATATGACGATATGTAGCTTTTCGAGAAAAACTTATAGGCAACTTAAAATGCAAGTAGTGGAAAAGGTGGTGACTAACTAATAAAGGCAAAGCTACGTCTTTTGGGTTTTTAGAGTATGTATGTCTGTATAAAAGAAAAAATTTCTTTTGGCGACTACCTCCTAGCAGACTTCTGGTTAAAGCTCTGAAAGAAACTAATTGCCATGAACAAGTTTCTCAAGTCTGTCGTTCGGAGTCGACATTAAACTGTAGGTCCCGGAACTAATGGATAAAAATTGATACACACAGCATGAGTTCTGCCTGAAGCTAGGGCGTAATCCTGACACAGGATTGTAAAGACCAGTTATGTATGTATGTGTGTATATAAAAATGGATGTTGGTTTTCTCATTCTAATAAAAACCTACGGCCGTCTGTATAATGGAAAGTTAGCAACTCGTTAGCATATGGGAAAAAACTGGGAAGCTTATCACCCGCTATAGATTGATATTATTAAAACTCTTCATACCTTTTATTTTATAACTAGTCAGAGAATCCAAAAAATTAAATACCTTATACGTTAGAGTAAGAATTTCCACGTATAGAACTGACAAACTTAGCCACTGTGTGCAACGACTTGCTAATTTTTTATTATAAATAAGGCTGCTATAGTGTTTTTCATATAACTTTTCCAACAAATAAATGGAAGTACTTGACTTGCATAAACAGGCAGTTAATTTAAAATTGTATTTATTCGAAATTAAGCAATAAGAAAAAAGTTATTTTCATTTTCAAATAATTTTATTACAACGACAACTCTAGTACTCGTATTCGTAAATTTAAAGAATATTCCTTTGTATATCTTTAAAATCTAAGATTACATCTCTTTCTTCTAAACTAGAAGATTATATGGTTTGTTTTTTATTTTCAAATTTAATTTATTTGAAATCTTTATGCGTAAATTCTAATTTATTTTAACAAGCCATTGTAAACTTTATGGACCATTTTGTTATAAATTTGATTTATACAGACAAAAAAAAAGAACAAATTTTACAAGATTTCTAGATTAACAAAAAAAGGAGTTTTTAAATCATGAATAGAAGAAAGACAAGTTGCATGCATGATTTTAAAATAAAAAGAAAATCTTACATGCATAATAAATTTCCATTCCTTTGATAACAACAACTATAAAAAACATTATGATCAGCATTACCAGCTCATGTAATTACGTTGATCTTAATAATCAAAGTAAAAAGCAACCAAAAAAAAAACGTTTATGAGCTTCTACGGCTTTAACTGCTGGTGTGCTAGAGACAAAAAGACATTGAAAAATGCCAAGAACCTTTAGCAGTTGCAATGTTTAACATTAAGATGCCACAAAAATGTTGTCTAACCAGGAAATGTTTCAAATTAAATGAAAAAAAGTACACAAGAAAAGAATCAACATTTAGAACATAGACAGGGTATCAGGGTATAGTGGAGTCATCACAAAGACAAACAGCCATAGAACAAAATAAAGCTTAAGCATAATAATGTTGAGCATAAAATGTTTTATGTCTATATGACTTCTTAAAAGTTGTACTTTTTTTTTCTTTTTGTAAAATTTTCGTTTTGAATTCAACTACTGGCTTGCAAATTCTTGATTGTGGCTCTTGTAAGTTCTGTTAGTTTGTAGCACGTAAATGGTTTCTTAACAAACTGCTGCATAAAAAAAAAGGAGAAAGACTTGCAACAAAAAGGTTCAAGAAACTCTAGTGGCCCAAAACCGTTGAAGTACATACACATATGTATGTCTGTAGTATATAAAAAGGTTTAAAAAGACTGCAAATATGTTACAAAAAATTATTAACCCTTTAAGTTACTAAATATTCTATGTAAAGTAAAAAAGTTCTCAATTATTTAAATAATCAAAAGTAATATTTAAGTTATAAATATTACAAAGAATATCAAAACTATATTATATGGCTGGACATAACACAACTATAATATTCTTAGACCGAAGTTATTTCTTCTTGTTTTACATACATACATTATTGGCCATTACAACCCTGTGTCAGGGTTACGGCATATCTTCTCGCAACACTCATATTGTGTGTGTTAATTTTTATCCATGAGTACCGGGACCTACAGTTTAAAGTCGACTCCAAACGACAGATTTGAGAAGCTTATTTATGGCAATCAGTTACTCTCAGAGCTTTTGCAAAAAAAAAACTGTTGAGAGGTAGTCGCCTAAAGAAATAGTTTTTTCATATTTCTTTTTTTCAAGATGTCAGAGCTGAGATTTGAACCCGGCACTATCGTATTAGTAAGTCAACACACTAGCGACTAGACCACGCTCGACTACTTTTTCTTGTTTTATTTTATTATATTTAGGAATCAGTGGATCTGGTAACAGGCCTACTGGGCAAAAAAAAACTATGGTAAGATATCTGAAACTTAAGTTACACTTGTTTTTCAAATTCCTACTCTTGTTAAATAATAAAATATCTGCCAAAAAAAAAATTTTTTTTTAATGATCCAGCTACTCATGCAGTATATTGTTACGGCATAGGAAAATAGGCGGGAAAGGGGGAAAAAGTTTGTGGACATTTGATTAAACTTACTAATATCATATCTGGTATCAGCTCGAAAAAAAACAAAGGTCCTACTTTAAGAATGCGAACCGCAACGAAATCGGTTGCTGTTGATTGATTATTCAATTGCCAGTGAATAATTCAACAGCAATCAAGCGCAAGAAGCCCGCAAAATATAGTTTAAATTAGTGGAGGAATAAAAATTTATGATGATATTGGAGATGATGTTGTTGTTGTTCTCCTTGATCTAACCCCTGGGATAATTGTTGGTTACTGTTCTTCAACTGCCTTTCTGGAGTGGGAGACTCTACCAGAGGACTATTGCCCTCCGCCAGCTTAGCCAGTTGATTCTTTGCAGTGTAAGCCTATACATCACAACAAGGTGATTATACCAAATTTTGCTGATATCAATATCGTAAAGAGATTGTTTCCTTACTGTGCACATTTATATCTATTAACTTTTGATTACTAGTTACACTTCTCTTATCAATCTGGGTTTTCTCTTTATATTTAACAAAAATCTATTCTTTTGGGTAATTTTTTTAAGATATTGTTTTTAAAAGGTTATTTTTATTTACTTTTCATACCATTTTCTTTGGTTTTTTTACTTTGTAAACTTGCTGATTTTTTTTTTCTAATTCTGTTTTATTTTTAAGGCTTTATTTCCCATGTTTCTTTTTTTCAACTTCTTTATATGACGATGAAGATCATCATATCTTGGGACATATTTTTTTTTTCCTTAACACTAACTAACAGTGTCTTTGGGGCTTTATCTTTAGTGGGTCTTGTATGTATGACTTATAAGATCTTTTTTTTTTTCATAAAGATAATCTAAAGCATATATTGTTAAAGGTATACGTGTTTAGTTTTTGTTTATTTTCTTATGATTCGTTACCATCTTTTTTTATTACAGCTGTTGCTGTTGCTGTGCCAGTGGATCTTTATTTATTCAATGTCATTAACGTTGCATGCTGATAAGTATTACTTGCAACTTTAATTTTTATATTTTTTTATGCCTTTTTTATAATTTTTATTTCGAATTCATACAAAGAAGAATTGAACCTCTTCCGCATTGTTATGTACTGTTTTACCGCACCTTCTTTGTTCGTTTGTTTGACATGATTATTGGTAAAGGAAGTGTTGTAAAGTTTTCAGGTTTCAATTGTATTTCTCTACTATTGCTGTTGTTTTATTATAAGAAGACAATATGATTTATAGGATTTGTATACATGATTTAATAACTTATAAAAGGATATTTAATTTCGGAAAAAAAATATTAAAAAAAGTTTAAAAAGCAGCAGCATTATGAAACTTAAACGCTGCATTTTATAAGTTGATGTAATCAGGCATAGCTTCTTTTTTAATAACAAAAGCCGTTTATATTATGTGGTAATTTACCATTAATAATTTTGTAAGCTTTATTGCACATTTAATGTAACATACTTATTACTTTGGTATACACGTTTATATTATAAAAGTTCTTAAAAGTTGTCCGTAAAATTAATTCTGCAGGTTAAAAGGGATAGGCAGAAAATCATATTCAAGCAGTAATTCTTCAGCTTTTCCAAGTTCAGTAAATGTCTTACAAGACCAGATGTATTTTACCATGAACTCAATTGATACCGGTTGAAAATTTTCATTCTTGTTCTTAACACTGCCTTTCAGTTACACAAAACTTATTCCATGTTTTTATCGAATTTCAAACAGAGTCGGCGCTTTCTGTCATCCAAAAAAGTATAATTTATTGAAATGAGATCTCTGGTAGTAGTAGTCTAACAAAAAATCTGTTATCCTTTTAATGTAGATTATCGGCAATAGCACCCCTCTTCTATTGCTAAAGACATATTAACTGTTTCCGTGATCTGACTTCTTCCCAGTTAATTCCACAAAGGTTTCTGAATTCAAAAAATTTGCTTCGAATCCTGCCTTTATCAGCCTTTTAAAAATTTGGTTGCTAATAATTTCGAAATGGCCTGAAACATATAGAAGCAAAGTCGAATTTAATGAAACTAACCTATGCACTGCTGTCAGTGCAGCTTAACCTTCGCATCCGATACCCCTCTCTAAGTTTAGTTTTTCCTGATACCAAAGACACCCACTCTTACATCTACATGCACACAAATGTATATTTTCGACCTATAGATTTTAGTCTTTTGAGATCGAAGCACTATTTTTCCGACGCCCACTTGCATTGAAAATGGTATAGTGAGTAGAGCGCTAGCACAAAAACTCAAACGGCCCAGGTTTAAATCCCCAGTGAAAAATTAAAAAATTAGATTTGGGTTTTTACAAAATTATAATTTAAAAATAAGAGGTTCCCCCCTCCAAGAAGACCATCTACAAAGAAACCGCTTCCCGATATTCCACTCTATTCCACCTTAATCAGTGACAACAAAAATGAATGATCAGGAGGAAAGCGCCACCTATTGGGAAGTAGCAAATAATAGCTAAACCTACTTAGCGAAGACACTCACCACACAATCAACATGCAAGGATGAGGCACTTGCTGTTGATCATTCAAAGGTGAAGATATAACACTGGCCTTTGAGTGGTCAATTCACAGCAATTTGTCTCATTCCTAAGGCGGTTAATAATAATATAAGAAAAACAAAATGTAGGTTCTGTCATAAATGTACTGTACTTTCCAAAAATTCCAATACAATGCACTGCATTTAGTGGGGGTTTATCCTGGAGTATTGGTCTCAAATAATAAAAAAAAAATAAAGCTTGTAAGTATTTGTATAATTTCATAAATAGGTATATTGTTTAAATGAGAAACTTATTATTTTAAATAATCGAATCTTTATTCAGATTCAGATTCATCTCATATAAGTGTAAATTTGAGAAAATTCCTCTGAAACTTTAGATATTCTGAAAACATTATATCGGTTGCTATAAAAAAAACAACAATAACTTTATATTATTTTTTAATCTGTTAGTAATTTGACAAGTTTTGAGATATCAATGGATATTTCACTCTCCTGTACAAATTGTTATTCTGACGAATTTGCTTTTCTGTTAAAAAATCTGTATATTGAATATGAAATGGTTTTCATTTTATTCAAATACCTAATGAGTCTACTATAGTTGATGAAAAGACGGACGAGCTATTATTGTCTAGCTATTCTTTCATAATCTGGTGCTAAACTCAAAAAAGGAAAGTAATTTTTTTTTGCGTTTGTTTGTATCTTTTTGTTTTAAGCATGACTTTAATTTGGCCTTCGTTTAATTTAAAATTTCCAAAAATTACCTTTTAATTTGTTCTTCTTTTTATTAGAAAAAAGACGAAGTTTTATACAAAAATTTACGCCTTTTATTACATTTTTTATATCTTGTTACTGAATAAAAAATCATATTCATTTGCTTTGTTTAATCACACATTAAAAATGGCACATAAATTTTTCAATGTTGCAACCATCAAATTCCCGCCACTTTTTCTAATATGGTTTGTAAAATATGTGAAATGATTTCTAAATCAAAATCAAAGTATTTAGCAAATCAAATATTACAAAACATTGAAAAAAAGTGGAAATGATATCCCCCAGATTAAGAAAAACAAACGGTAACTGGTTGTGAACATATTAACATGATTTACGAAAAAAAAAGAAAACAAAACACTCAAGTAATTGTAACATTTTGTTTTTTTTCGTTTTTGCAAAAAAACATACAAACCTGAATAAGTAATTCGTAGCACAGGGAATATACAACGTCTATACATAGCACCATCAATGTATTGCAAACATTCACTTTTTCTTTTTTTTTTCTTTTGGTGATAATATAGCCAAAAACACAATAATTTATAACAAAAAAAATTGAGGTATAAAATATATGCAAAAAAATATTTTTTTTTTAGAATAATTTTTTTTTTAATTTGGTAAGTCATGCTCTTCTATTCAGTTGATTGGACTCACATGAAATTTGTTAACTTTTTAGACCATAGCTTTTGGGTAGAATAAAAACTTTTACTACCAAATGGATAAAGTAGGTTTCTATAAAGTTTGCAGAACAGTAAAACTTTCCTTTTTTAAATTTTTGAAAAAATGTGCTAAAACTATTATCGGACTTTATTTTCAAACTAAATATCGTCTCTCCACAAAGAAGTTTACAAACTAGTAGAGTAAAATATTGATTACGAAAATATCAAAAATTAACATTTTAATTATACATTGAAAATTTTACAAATTATAGGAAAATAGATTTTATTTGTCAACAAATGAAAATATATATTGAAATATATATTGAAAATATATTTTGTGAAAATATATATTGAAGAAATTAAAACTAAAATTATAAATAACTACTGAAATAAATAATCGCATTACTTTTTTATTATTTTTGACTGATATTTTTTGTAATCCCAGGTATTTCTGATTAAATGAAAATTCATTTATATACCTACACATTTTCCTATAAAGTTTGACCTTCTCTACATTCATATCAAAGTTTTCTTACTGTTTCTTTATATAAACTTTAAACTAAATATTATAAATAAAGTTAAAAACAAATTATAATTATTTATAATCTTTGTAACAAATAATATAATTGATCACTAATTGTAATCAACATTTAACAGATCTTATAAAACTTGACAATATTAAACAATCCATTGCGTAAGTAAAGAATCTGTTTTGTATGAAAAATGTAATTAAAATAATTTATAACTTTAAAAGCACAGCTATTTTGCTTTCTTTTTAACAAGTTCTAAAAACAAAAGATTCAAAACACAAACGAAGGTTTTTTCTTTGTAAGCATATAAAAATAAAATTAAAACAAAAGACTTAAACAAAAAACTTTTTTTATTTAACTTACTTGTTGTTGGTATTTGGGCACCCTTAGCTGTTAACAGGACTATTAACTGTAATTAATGAAGAAAAAAACAGAAACAAAATAATTGTTATATATAAAAAAAATTTAATCATCCTTGGAAGTTATTTATACTCACAAATATGTGTAATGATGTGTAGAAAGTTAATGTGTTAGAGCCCATGTTGCCTGCAAAAATAGAAAAAGAGAAGGTAAAGATTAGTTTTTATTAAAAAAAAAAAGATAAATAATTTATAGAAATTAACATGAAAAATTTAATAACACAAACATGTAAAAACAACGTACGCATTAAAGGTTGTTAAGTACATTAATAGGGAAGCTCAACACATAAATTACGATAATCTTATGTGTAAAAATAAAATTGTGTTTAATTTATGTTTGAAGTCTACAGATAGTTATGCGTCCGAAATGATTTTCTTGAAATGTTTGCAGTATTTTTCTGTATGTCTGGAAAGCCCATACAAAATAATACTTATTGGTATATATATGACTTTGAAAATCTAACAATAAGAGTCTCTAAATTTGGTCTCAGAAGCTTTCTTTATTGACACCAATACTTAGGGGTAAACGCCTACTAAATGTATTGGAATTTTTGTGCAAAGGACACTAAATTATGACAACAGAACATATATTTTGTTTTCTTATATTATTAAGCGCTTTAGGATTGAAACAAATTGTAAATTGATAGTTCAAAGGCCAGTGTTATACCTGAATGATCAACAGCAAATGTTAAATCTCATAAAAAACTCAATATTTGATCTTAAGTTTAATAAAAATTATGCAATAAATTGTTTTATTTTTATATAAATACATTTAATATATTTTGAACTTCCCTATTATTTTTCATAACAATTTCCTTCTATCTCGTGCAAAACAAATCAACAAAAGAAAAATTAAAATCATGTGCAAATATCTTGTTTTCCTACACAACAAACACTTTAATGAGTTTTTGATTATTCCATGCCCTTGGCTATAAATAAGAAAATAAATCAAATAAAAAGCATTTCTTTTACGGTACGAGTATAGCGAAATTATGTTTAAAGTATATATAATTATTTTGGCATTAATTAGCTCATGAATCTGCAATTTCGAAATGGTACAGATAAATAGCACACAATAGAAAATAAAAAGATAAGTATTTATTAAGACTAACCTTAAAGAAGAAAAGAATAGAAAAGAAGTTCTAGCAGTATGCATATTAAAAATATTCTAAGAAAACCTATTATCTTTAATGTAACCGACAAAATGTAACAGGCGTTTCCATAATTTTTTAGCATATGCTTGAGAAAAATAACGTTTTCTTTTGGCACGAACAAGTATTGTCATATATTATAAAATTCTTTAACAAATTTAATCAATTTTTGGTAAACTGTTCGCTTTTTTTATTGAGACCAATATCCCCTACTAAATGCTGTACATTATAACAACAGAACATATATTATTATTTTCTTATATTATTAAGCGCCTTAGGAGTGATATAAATTGCTGTGAATTGATCATTTAAAGGCCAGTGTTATACCTTCACTTTTGATTGATAACAGCAATTGTCTCATCGTTGCATGTTGATTGCGGTGAGTGCCTTCGCTAAGCAGGTTTTTAGCTGTTTTTTGCTGCTTCCCAATAGGAGTCTAGATGGTTGTATTTGAAAAGTTTGGATAGGATTGAAGCCTTTTTAATCGTATGGTCACATATAACAATGAATGTGTATTTATTTCTTTGTGTGAAGTCTACATATAGCTAAGCGGCTGAACAGATTTCTTTTACAGTATCTCTTTGTACGTTTGGAAGGAACAACAGGCTGTTTAAATTTTTGAAATTCCATACAAAATAATATTTATTTGTTTATATTTTTAAAATTGTAGCAGTTGAGATCTCGAAATAGCGTCACAATCAATACAAATCATGAGTCGAAAACTGGACTCAATTGGACAAATCTTTACAAAGTAAATGTTGAATTTTGTATATCTTTAGAACGGTTATAATGAAAGGTTCGAAATTCGGTACAAACAATTTCGTTGCCGATATACACCATCAGTCAAAAACTGGGTAGTATTGGACTTTTGATAATGGCTACCTCTATACTTATATATGTATATTAAGCTTTGAATGTATCTACCATGTAACAACTGTATTAAGTAGATGTATAACAGTATGTCTTTCATAATTAGGAAGTGACTAATTTTTATTCATTTATACTCTCCATTTACAATAATAGAAGCTGTTGTTTTAAAATAAATTGACATTTTTTGTAACAAATTATCTCCTTTCAACTGATACTTTAAAACATATTTTACGAAAAGAAATTAATAGAGTTAAAAATTGTTGGGCTACTTTATAAAAAAATAAAAAAATCAAAAAGATTTCTATATTTTTTCTAGTTTTCAACTGCCAAGATTTGATTTGCTTTGCTTTTCTTTTCTGATTAAACTTCATGAACTGCATTTTTGTTTGTTGTTATTTTTGGTTGAAGTTTTTCTTTTGATTAAGGAAACTATAGAGTTACAAGCATGAGATCTTAATTTGACTTCATTGTCTGTTTGGGTCAAAATCGTGTTTTTGTATCCTCAAACAAGCAGGCAAGAAACTTGTTTTTTCTTTTTTTCTTTCCTTTTTTCTTTTTTTTAGACCTAAAAACTAGAGAAATTTCTTTCTTTTTTTTGTGGGCCATATTAACATATTTTGTTGAAACCACAAATATGTCACAAACAAATGATGTTCTGAAGGTAAAAATAAAAAGAAAAATTATTCTGTTGCTTCTACATTTGTTTATATTAATAAGATTATAATAATTTTCTTAAATTAAATATGTAAATTAGACAAATAAATTTGAAAGATATTTTTTTTTAAATTTTAATTAAATACTTAAAGCTAGCCAGACATTCTTCTTAAAAAGAAATGGAAAAGATTTGAACTTCTCTCGTTTTGTTGATGTAGCCTCTTACAAATCGGCTTAATTTTTCTTAAAAACAAAATTATTTAAATTAAATTGCGTTTTTATTTAAGACACCCGTTAAATGCATTAAAAAAATATATAAGTATAGAACTGAAAATCTTAGCAGGTTGTGTATGAAAAAAAGTTTTAAAGATATAAAAAATCATTAAAAAAAACCAAAATTTAAATGAAATACTCGTAGTTATCAAATATTTATGTTGAAAATGACCCCAAAAAGTTGAAGTTTCAGTCGTTTTGAATCTCTCTCAATTTAGTTTGTCATCACTTGAGAGAAAATTAAAGGCCTTTTTAAATAATAAATTATTTAAGAGCTGTCACGTGATGACAAGAATAATTCCTTAATTTTGCTAATTTTCAAAATATTTTTTCGAATACATATCGCATTATATCTATCCTGACGATTTTACAGAAAGTAGCGATTTTACTATTCGATCCCAGATATTACGACACATTGAACACTTTTTGGTATTGAATGATAGTAAGACCGGCTACCGTCGTGCGTATAGTGCGTCGTACACAATACTTGGTGTTACTGAAACTTATAGGATGAATACGAACAGGGGTGAGAAAGTTTAACTTCCTTCCTGTTACTTATTTACAGGCTTTATAATTCTATATACGAGCATATTCACTGGATTATTGAAAAATGTTTAATACACTATAGTAACTAACTATCGCCCTTTATCATCACATGATGACAAATTTTCCTTTTTTTATTTTTTTCTTAATTTAAACTTTCCTTTTAAGAATTTTTTTTTTAATTTTGCCAAAAGGTACTTAATTTATTTTATTTGTGGTCACTTCATTTTCTTCTTTAAAATTCACAGTTAATTTTTTCCCCCGTCAACATATACAAACAACTCCAAACAAATATAGAATTAAATTAAGAACTGAAATTTACCCACCAATACTGATTACTCATGCCAATAATCAAACATATAAATTAAATTTACGGTACCATTCAACGTATTCTATTCTTTAATAAATTAATGGAAAAAATATAAAAAAAAAATTATTTCTACCATTACTTTCCAAATATTCGAATGCTTAAGAAATATCTGAGAAATATGTATTAAAAATCAACATGTTAAAGTTCATATTTTTTTTTGTTTTTGAGTAAATTGGGTACGGTTATGAATTATTCTATTTATTGGAAATACAATTAAATAGTTGTAAAGTAATACACTGTAACAACAATAAATTGTCTTATCATTTTTGAACGTGTTTGAACAATAAAAACAACAACATATATTTAAAGCAATAACAACAATATCATGGTTACAGTAACTAGAGCTTAGAAAGAAACTGAATGAAAAAATTAAATATAAAATGAGATGATAAATATACGTTTCTACCAACAAATACAATAGATTCAAAAGGCAGGGAAGTGACTATGATAGAACAAAGGTGGGGTTACTAATTCACTTCAATTATTAGTTTTTCTTATGTGGAATGATGAACACTTATTGACAGACTGACCATATAACTTTGAAATATAATTTCTTCACTTGTTTTAGGAACAAAATGAAGTCTGTTTAGGATTAACTAAGCAATGCAATGCATCTCTTTCAGTTCATAAACGAACTACTATCTGTTGTCTATAATACAGTGACCGTAAAACAACTTTAATAATTTTTGAAATAAAGCTTTTAAAATCAAATAATATCTAACACTGGCACTCACTAATGGTTTAATGAATAAAGAATTTAATTGCTATTAAACTTATTACTGTCCGTATTCATGAAAAATATTGGCACATGTACAACATTATAATTATAAAAATCTTCGCGAAATTACTAACGACAAAATGTAACAAATGTGAAATAATTTTATATTAAAACAGGTACAACAGAACAAAAAAGTTACCTGATATTTAACAGTCGTATAGTATAGACCGGTAGGACAGTTTGAAAAGTTAACAAATGTTGTATAACAATAAAGAAGTAGTTTTAAATAATCTTTAAAAATGTGTTTCATTTAGTATCATGCTTTCATAAACGAAGTACTAAAGTACACCGACTTGTGGATCTATTGTATATCCCTCAAATTTACTAGTATTTCCCCCAGTTTTGTCACTAATGAATTTCAAAATGTCTACCGTAGTCATCAGAGCACATGCTAGGTAATTGTGCAGTATTAATTTTAAGGTCTATTTAAGAGTAGAAATATGTATAATAAGTACTTGGTCTAAAAGAGCATATTGCAGGTCTGATTTATGTATTAAATTTCATAAGGAAATGTATTGAATTCATAAACTAAGTATTTTTGTCTCACTTGGCTGCCAAAAGGAAGAAACAAAACGCTTTTAGAATGCCAGGAAAGTTGAAGCATTAGTTTTGGATATTTTTTTCAGCGAAATCATATGCAACCCTAAAAACATTAACCATATTAACACTATATACAATATGTTCTGCTGTTAATGTGTTTTGTAAGCCCTATCTACAAACTTCTACATATATGAACGTCAGAATTGCACCCAAATTTTGGCCTGGCATTGCAATTCTAAGACCCATTTGCCAACATTCCACTATTGCGGTAATGTAGAGCTCCGAACCAATATAAGAGTAAAAGAGTGTATTTAATTTGTACATACTATATAACTGCACACTATCCTATCAAAAACTACGCATCTGCTATTTGTAATACAGTCGAGAAAATTTGTATATTAATTTTCTTGCTGCAAAGGAAACGTGTAACAAATACATGAACTCAAAATAGAGATATTCAACGCTATGAATTGTTAACTTTTTTTCTTTTTTTTTTTGTTATGTGAATGCGTGAATGAAAAACGTAGAATGTCGGAATTTGTTTCTAATTTTCAAATTGAGTGACACAATATTATTGTAACCCCTGTAAAGACATGATAATTTTTTTCTTTTGCTTATATTACCATTGATTTTAAAGAAAAACTATTACATCAATTGTTTAGAATATAATTTTGAAAAGAATTTTTTAAAAAGACAATAAACGTAACGGTAGCTAAACACAATTGTTATGCGTTGTATGGCTATAAGAATGCGTACGAAAAGCAATAACAAAACAGCTTATAAAAAATCATTGGCCTATTGAAAACATCAACAAACTAAATATCATTTCCAATTTAATTACTAAATCTAATGACTTCAAACTCAATATATAGACACACAATTTGGGTTATACTTTATTTAGCAGTAAACCTTATTAGATAATTTGATAATAATTCAACAACATACGTTTTGTTATTGTAATAAAATACAATATGTGTTAGTCGGGAACTGTTAATATATTACACGCACTTAAGAAACATTTTTTCACTTAAAGTTTGTTTGAGGAATGTGATTTTTTTTTAATTCTTTTTAAATGTATTTTTCCATTTACTTGATTCGATACACACAATTTCAACTGAACATTTTAACTGATTCACTTCTATTGCAAAAAAAAACATGTCAGCTCTGATGTTAAAAGCTTTAAAAATATTTTTTAAATGTAATTTTTTTTTATTTTTATTTAATTAAACACTGATCAAGTGCTTAGAGTATTAAAAAAAAACAATCAGTCTAATATTTAAGGTGAATGATGTTCAATCGTTAAACAAACTTCGCAATTTTAAATGTGAACGAAAATATCAGCAGCAATAACATGAAATTTGTTTAAAAAAAAGCATAAATTGCAATAAATTAAATTTTAAATAACAAAGAGAATTTAAAAAAAGTATTAGAATGACGTAAGCCTTTAAATACAAACGCCAACTCATTAAATACAAATTAAATTGAAATGCATGAAAATGAGATGACAGAAGCTCTAAATAGAAAAATATTTTAGCAGTTGCATTAAGGTTTCTAATTTGCACCTTTTTAGTTAAATGATAGTATGCTTACATACTTAAAGGGTGCTTTTTGAAAAGCTAAAACGCTAAGGAATTCAAAACAATATTACAAGACAAGATATACTGTTGAAATGAAGCTATTTTATAAAGTTTATAACGCTTTTAATATAATATAAAATAATGAAGTTTTTATATAAAGATTACATCTAATCCGACTAATTGTAGTCGCTGTGGTCTAGTGGTTAGTCTGTTGGCTTACTACGACGATAGCGCCGGGTTCAAATCTCAGCTCTGACATCTTGAAAAAGAAAATAAATATGAAAAATATGATTCGTCCTGATATATGTAAATATTACTGATCTTTAGCTGAGATTAACAGAAAGAAATTGTGAGTGTAAATGATTAAAGGATGATTTCTAATCACACTTTGTTTTCTCTACACAAACATATTAATTATAATAATTCAGAATGTACATGTATGTATACACTTTAAGTTTACACAGAAATTTGACTATCGTGTCAGTAATCTGATTTCCGGATAAGGTTATAAATAGCAGAAAAAGGCTGTTACTTGATGTGTTGTATTGCAGCCATTGCTGCAAATGATGCTAAAATTTCAGAGCCCAACCGGTCGCAAACGGAATGTTTTACTTTTAGGTCGTTGACCAAAGTGTAACATACCTAAATAAACACCCAAAAATAAATTAGTTTGTGTGTCTTATAGTCACAACCTTTTTTTTTAATCTTACTTTAATTATATCCAATTTCAATATATTTTGGAAGAGACAATCACTTATAACCTTTACAAATCAAAGCAAAATTTGTGCACTTATTATCAATAAAATATATATTTATAGTTTCAATTAATTTTTTTAACTAATTTTGAACCAACTCCCTAATTCATTCTATCAATTAAAAGTTTTAAAGCAAAATATTTATTGAATTAACTTTTTTGTAATATCAATTAAAAAGTTTAACTAAAAGTTTTAATTATCTCAATTAAAATGTTTGATTAAAAAAATTTAAAAAAAATAATAAATGTCAAATTAAGTAAAAATCATAATATGCAATAAAAACAATTAAACAATATTCTTGAAATTAATAGAAACAAATTACTTAGTTAAACAATTAAAATTACACTACGAATTAAATATGTTTTGTACCATATGTGGCAATTGTCATCATTCTTTCAGTATCTACAATAATTAAACATATAACTGAAAACGATGTATTGATATTGAAGTTTAAACCAAATAAGCACTTTATTTAATTGAAATATAAAATATGTTTTCAATATGTAGAACTAAAAAATATTTCTATTTTTGAAAAAAAAAGGTTAAGATTTTTGAAGATGTTCATCAGAATATGCAATTTTTCTAATTGCTAATTGATGTTTGTTTTTTTCTATTTAAGTGACTGACTTAATGTTTAATTAGAAACAACCTTGAATTCAGACATTTAAATGCCTTCAAACAACAAATATGGATGCGCTCGAATGAGTTTTAATAAATTTTATTTTTATGATGCTATTTTTTTTAACAATTACTTTTAATTTACTGCAATCACTTTTTTAAACAATAATTTTAGATTGAAATTTAGAAACCTGTTTAAGAATTTTGCAAAGGTGTAAACCATTATAAAGGGTATAAGACAGGTAAAGTAATAATTATTAAAATTGTTTTAATTAATTATAAATTTACGTTTAATGTAAAAATTTATAAATTTTATTGACTTTATTGTTGTTTTTTTTATATAATTATTTTATAATTTCTCTGCCAATATTTCACTACTCTTTGGTGTAGTATTTTTTTCTAATTAAACATATGGCAAGCAAATTGTGAAGTATTGGCAAATAAATTATTATTTCAAGACTTTAAATCTCAAAAAATTTTTAATAATTTTCGTTTTAATTTTTTTTAAGACTTCATACGAGTATAATATGTTTTTGATGTATTTTTATCACCATTTTCATTCATTTGACAGAGTTTATGTTCCTTCAAACTTTCTCAGTGCTAATAACTAAACGAAAGGTAGTATTTTTGCTTAATCAACCAACAACGCTAGTGTTAGGTCATAACCAACCATAACTTCTATCTGTTCTAAACTTTTAAGATACGACCACATTAAGCAAATATTAGATGAAAAAATATCGTAAGCGCTATTCACAGAAAAATTTATTTATTTATTACCAATCTAATCAAAATGAAAAGTTAACATCCCGTTGTGCACTATAGTTATAGAACTGGTAGTTAGAATACCAATCGTTGTCGCAGAGTTTATTCAAAGCCACTTTTTTACGATTTGACAACTTATTACCATTACTTCTAAAATCAACCTCGATTATGGTATTTATGGTAGTATGGTTGGTATTGTATCACAAGCAACAGTTTAACAGTTCGTGCTTTATGGCAACCAGCTGATAACAATATGTTATGCATAAGGCTAATAATTATTATTCTCTATTTCTCTTTGCCTTTTAATAATTTTTTAAGAAACTTTTACATTAAACTAAATTTTTGCCAAAAATGTTGCCATCAACTAGTCAAATATTCGCCTAAAATTACTGTAGCAATTACTATTCATTGACTTATCCTCTAAACATTAGCCATTATTTATGAATTAAGTAACTGTCCTTCAAAAAATAATAAAATTAATAAAAAAAATTGGCTAAATTCACCGAAAGGATAAGATAAACCACCTTAGAAGTGCCCATTACTTTCTTCTTGTTTGATTTTAATATAAAAGAAAAATTGTATTAAAAGTTTTTATAGCACATTTATGTTTGATCACTAGTTTTAAAATATGTGTCTATAAAAAATAAAAACATAATTAAAGGCAAAAAAGAAGAGTAATATTTTTCAAAGTTTCTAAAAAAAATTTATAGTGGATACTACTGCCAAAATGGTTTATCACAACCTTTATGATAAAAATTAATAATTTTATTTATTTATTTTTTTTTTTTTTTTTTTAAATTTTTTGTTTTTAGAAATATCTGTAAAATATTATAGAAAGAATTATAAACATATTTTTAATATTCCTTAATAAAGAAAACGTGTTTATCTGAATTTATAATCAAAATTTCTAAACACCAATCGGCATACTTTAGGCCAATAAAATCCAACAAAATTACTTAATGCTGCATACTACTTAACTTTTATTCTACACAAAAAAAAATTATTTTTTTTTTCTTATTCTCGCAAGAAGCCTTCACATATACGTTTGCCAAAAGAGTTTAAAGCTATTGTTTCAGTTTTATAGCAATAATTTGGCACACATCAT
This sequence comes from Metopia argyrocephala, assembly GCA_963576795.1. Taxonomy (NCBI): domain Eukaryota; kingdom Metazoa; phylum Arthropoda; class Insecta; order Diptera; family Sarcophagidae; genus Metopia; species Metopia argyrocephala. The sequence goes on along the minus strand of OY756208.1, from coordinate 201,275,405 downwards.
ATCTATAGTCATTAATCTGTAACCTAAAGAGAAACCTTTATGTAAATTGCTATGCCATCAATACGAATATATTGTTTCCTTAGTAGTAAAAGAGTAAAAATAGAGAAGAAAAACAAAAACTGAAATTAAGGAACTTTAACTTGACCTAATTTTTTCTAATTCATATGTACAGAAAGAGTACAAGTATATGTAACTGACAACTACAAGAGCATAAGAAGCTAATCAAGTTTGTGCCTTAAGTCTTTTGTTTTGTCTAAGCTTAACAATTGAACTTTTTCTTTCAACACTTTGGCTGTCTTTCTTTTCAAATTGTGCGATGCATGTAAAGAATTATAAAAAAAATAAGTAAATAATTGGTTTATAAAATGGTAATTACCGTTCATAACACATTATCTTGATGTGTATTTATGTTTGTATGTTAATGATTATTTAAGATTTTTTTTTGTGTTTTTTCTTATTTCCAGAGGAAGATCTTTATGAGGTTTTAAGTATTAATAAAAAAACCTAAGAAGTGACAGGAAAGCAAAAGAGAAAATTAAGGAAATGTTTTTTATCAATGTCTAATGAACTTCGTACAGGTTTTTTAATATCTTTTCAACTAAACATACATATACGGGTGGTTGGCTGTATTGAAAAATAACAAATTAACTTTTGGTTTGGTTCTTTTTGTTTACAGAACTTGTAGAAGACCTCTTCTATATAAATTCTAAATTATGTTAATTACGTTGAAATGATTGTTAAGATTTCTAACAAAAAGAAATAAAAGAATACAAAAGATTTTATAGCCAATTAATGAGCAACATTAAATATAGATTTATACAAAAGAAATGAAATAAAAAGAAGAAAGACTCTTACTTTTTTCTAATCAAGATTTTATACAAAATTGGGTCAAACAGTTTGCTTTTTGTTAACATTTCTAAAAAGAAAAAGAAAACCTATCATTTGGTTCATTTATTATAAAAATTAACACCTTTTGTTATGTGTCTGTACTTTGTTAATTTCCAACAATTTTCCAACCAGTTAATTTTGTTTAACTTCTGTTTTTTTTTTGTATTTTCCTTGTATTGACAATTTGAAATATTATTAAAAGTGTGTTTATTTAGTGGCGTCTAAATTATGTGTTTTTAGTGTGTCACCATAATACATACATATATATAATGAGATTATATGTTTTTAATTTATTTTTCTTTACTTTAAACTGTTTTTTGTTATATTTTTTATTTCTGCATTTCAATTAAAGGTAATTCATTTATTAAATTTAAAACCTTTGTTATTGTTTTATTTCTAACTCATGCATGAAGTTGTACAAGTTTTAAAGTTATATCAGTTTTAAAGCGAAAAAAAACACGCATGCAAGGCCATTCTAAACAAAATAATACAAAAAAATTAAACATTTAAATCTGATTATTTTACAATAAAACAGACAACGGTTTTTTATAAAAAAAAAATAGCGACAATTCATTAAGCCAAACCCCAATTTGAATACGTTTATTTTGAATCTTGATATGTTCTCATTGCAAATAAAATTAACTTGAAATCAATTTTTTCAATACCGCCTTTTCTATTTGTTTGTTATTTTTTTTAATTTTTGTTAAAATTTTGATATGAGGCTTTTAAAAAATATAATTTGTTCATTTAGCAACAACTCTTGAAAGTAGTTCAAGAAGATTATCATTTTCAACACTTCTTATTCATTACTTATTAATTTAAATGCAGTCATAAATTTCAATTAATTCGTTACAATAACACGTCCTGAAAATTATCATCTAAAATAACTGTTTAAATATCATGAATTTAATTTTAATCATAAAAAACGACATTGGATTTAATCAATTTAATCAATTTAATCAATTTTATCAATTTTACACAATAGAAAGAGGGAGTAGTGCTTGTGGACATTTGATTTAAACTTGCCGATGTCGTAAGTGGCAGGAAAAACATTCACTGGAAGTCCGTTCCATAGACGAACGGTACGACTGAAAAACGAATTCTCTCTATAATGCATTGTGCGATTCACTGGACAGTCAACTATAAAAGGATGTGCTGTGAAAGAGGTACGAGTAGTCCGCAAAAATTTGCGATTATGCGGAATCAAATCCTTTATTTCATCAAAGCACCTCCCATGATAGTACCGATAGAACAAGAAAACGCACGCCACATTGCACCGATGATTCAACGTATCGATAGAGTTGGATATCCTACCGTCGCTGATAAACACCTTTGCCCTCTCCTGTTATCGGTTGAGTAGCTCTAAAATATACTTTGAAGCACCGGCCCATACATGAAAGTTGTATTCCAACCTAGGTCGGATGAAGGTCTTGTTGATATTGAGAAGGCCAGATGGAGTTAAGTATTTCTTACCAACACCAAAAGCAGCAAGTTTAGAAATAAAAGCCTTGTGCCAGACTCTATCAAATGCCTTTGATATATATAGAGCAACAACTTGGCTTTCACCAAAGCGGTGAACACTTCTTCTTCGTTTTCAATTTAAAATCGCCAAAACTCTAGACATTGAGCAATTTCAAATCGCTAATGCAGTCTAAAGCGTTTCTGTCTATTATCTTAAACGTAAATTTAAAAACAAAATATAAAAGATGACGCATAATATGTTTTCTTTTAGTTTGGAGTTTTGGGATTTCTATTAAAAATCTATAATTTAAAATTTTGCTTTTATGAAGCCACCTGTCTGTTTCAATTGCTTACTTGCTTACTTATGTATATAAAACACTGTATGCTAAATTTTGTATTAAATTGCAAACAAATACTGATAAAAGAGGTCAGAAAAAATTCTTTAGACGAGTATTCATCTTTGAACTTCTCCTTTTAAACTTGTTGGCCGAATACTTTCATTTATGTTTAAAATGAAAAAAGCATATTCCTCGATTGCCAGAGCATGTTCATATACATATTGCATTTTCAAAATAATAGCAGTAATAAAATGATCAAATCCTACAACATTTTTGTAGATAAGAAAACGTCATTAATGTTATATCACTGGAATTGAGTGCCTCTTTTAAATGTAAAATAATAATTTACAACAATTGCATTTCTTTTGCAGAATTAAGTTTTTAATCAGTACGAATATTTTTTAATTTAATTAAAATTTTCTAACATTTCAGAAACGTTCCTGAAAAACTAAGCAGTACTATAAAAAGTACATACTCAACATTAAGTAAGGTAAGGGCTTTAAATTTCAGTTATTTTACTTTAATCTTTTAAAACACTAGTTACGTTATCTCTCAGAAAATTGTCATTGTCATTATAATTTAAATTAAACTGACCCGCCATCATGTTTCGATATGTTGTAACTTTTTTCAGTTCAACATAAAAAGACACCGTTTGTGTCCATTCACATTAATGCCATAATATGGGAGCTGTTTTTTTGTGGCTTTCTATGTTTTGCACACAACATTTAAATTTTGTTGAAAATTCAAAGGAGGCATACAACTAAGAAAAAAATTATATAAAACAAGGCTGTTATAAATATTGCATTATGACCATTAAAGTATATTGTTTTTAAGTTATACAACACTATTTTTTTTTTTTTTGTTTATAGAAGTAACAATAAATTGCAATTTTTTCTGTAATAACAAGCTGAACTAACTTTACAAAAACTTATTGTTAAAGACATACGAGTATGCATTTAAAAGAGAACTAAAATCAATGTAATATACAACTTTGTTTGTAGGTGTTTGAATTAACAAGTTGTTTCTTTAATTAAGAGAAATATTATTAAGAATTTGAAAATTGTATCAGAACTAGTTCAGCAAATTAAAGGAATTGAATATACACCTCCATAGAGACATTCAGTTCATGATTTATATTTTCTATTGTACTTATAGTAGACAAATTAATTTATTATTATGAACTACAAATCCAAATCTCAGCTCTGATATCTTGAAAAAACGAAATATAAAAAAATTATTTCCTTCGGCGACTACCTCACAGCAGTCTTTTGGCAAAAGCTCTGAGAGTATTTGATTGCCATGAAAAAGCTTCTCAAATCTGTCGTTCGGAGTCGACTTTAAACTGTATGTATGTCCCGGTATTAATGGATAAAAATTAACAGACACAACATGAGTGCCGCGAGAACCTAGGCCGTAACCCTGACACATGGTTGTAATGGCCTCTTTAAGAAGACCATCTACAAAGAAACCGCTCCCCGACATTCCACTCTGTTCCACCTTAACCAATGTCAACAAAAAAAAAACCAATGATCAGGAGAAAAGCGCCACCTAATGGGAAGTAGTAGATAACAGCTAAACCTACTTAGCGAAGGCACTCACCACACATTCAATATACAACGATGAGGCAACTGCTGTTGATCATTCAAGGGGGAAGGTATAACACTGGCCTTTAAATCATCAATTCACAGCAATTTGTCTCATTCCTAATCTCCTAATAATAATATAAGAATAAATATATATGTACTGTCTTTTCCAAAAGTTCCAATACAATGCACCGCATTTAGTAGGGGTTTACCCCTTAGTTTACAGTTTTTATATCAAATGGTAATACTTCTTTTTCGAAGGTAAACAGAAACATTGGGCCTGTTTCGGTAAACTGAACGATTTCGATACTTTGTAATGTTATATGAAAAACACAAACAAAAATACGATTTGTTGTTTGTGTGCTGCATTAAGTACTGAAAACGTTCGAAATCTGATTATTTTATTAAGAAATCATTGCACACATGCTCTAAATTAATTTAATACAACTCAGTTCTGGTCTACATACTTAAGACATTTTAATTTTTATGTCGGAATTTACAATGTGGAAATTGAAAGGCAGATATTTTTTAATTCCCTTTTGCTCTTGCTTAGAACATTTACAATGTAGAACTTAGAAGACAAATAGAGTAAGCAAAAATTGCGAAAGGTGGAAAATAAATAGAAAATATAATATTTTCATTCCTAGTTCTATAAACTTCGTATGTCAATTCAATTTTTTTTACTATATTTTTATTAAATATCTTGAAATCAGTAAAATTTTTGGACAACGTCAATTGTTGCACCAATAAGGGACCTTCTCCTATTTAACAATTTAAAATCTGTTGAAACTTTATTTAGAATTATTGAAAATTTTATGATAACATTTAATATTTAGAATGGTAGAAAGTAAGTTGCTTTGACTTTCTTCTGATGAGCTTAATTTATCCTCATAGGTGGTTCATGCCCCTGCGTTTAAGACAGTTGTTCTTATACAATCCACAAAAACTAATTAATTTTGTTTATTCTTAAAAATCATTAGTTATTGAAAAAGCATTAAATTTAAGATTAATTTTCTGTTATTTAGTCTATAATTACAAACAATTTGTAGTCTGAACGCAGCAGCTACTTTAAAAAAAAAATAAAAAACACAAACCTTCACTTCATTAGTTTTAAACTTTTAAGTCTAAAAATAATTCTAAACAATGGAATATTCTAAAAACTATAACAAAAATAAAAGCAGCCTAAAGTCCATTTTGTTAAAATACTTCACGTTTTTTATGTTCTTTTTCTTTCATTTTTCTAAAAGCGCATGAAAATAATTTTTCATTAAATATTTTCTTAAGTGTTTACTTGATTTTATTTAAGTTTCGTTTATTTTTTTATATGTTAGTTTTAGTTAATTTTGTTGTGGTAAATAGAGTTTAAGAGCCCAATGGCGTTCAAAGCCTAAGATTTACCAGAGTAGACACAGTACTTGGAAACCAGCAAAAACACATCAAACAAACAAACAAATAAAACAACAACAATAAAACTGGTTAAAAACTTATTTTTAAGCCGGTTATTATTATGAAGTTAAAGTTATTTTTTATGCGGTTCCGTTTATTGTTTAAAAAGTTAAATAATATTTTATGTTGTTTTTTTAATTTTTTTGTTTAAAGTGGCTAATTTTTTGCAATATTTCATTTGAGACAAACAATGAGACACTTTTTGTTTTTTCAAATGCTTGTTTTTCTTTTGTATTTTTCTTTAAAATGACCAACATTTAGTGAATGTGTCTTTTATTCAATACATACTCTGCATTGGTTTATTGATTGTTTTAAAAAGGAGATTTTTTCAGAGAGATATTATGGTTTTTAAACACCAACTTGGCTGCATAATCATGAATTTAGTTCAAGAGTCAAAATGAGGGATTTTGAAAGCAATTGCCACACCTAAAGGGGTATATGACTATATATATGGTTTGATTTTTTTTAATTACACGAGTTTTAAACGACTTTTTTGAAAGTAAAACAAAAGGGTGGGAGTTTGCTTTTTTGTTTATTGCCAATGTACGAATTTGTTAAAATCGCTGCAATAAAAGAAACATTTAACCAAAACTACTTGCTTTATATGAGTTTTTAACCATAAATTTTAATTGCAACAGTAGCCATGGTTTCAATTTTATTTATTCACATGCTTTAAATTATCATAGAGAAAAAAATTGATTTGGTACTTTAGTGACTCAGCGAATACACGAACTTATGATTATTTGGCAATATTGTAGCTTTTTTCCAAATTGTTTATATTCTCCTTAAATTTAAATTTTGTGAATAAAAACTTATGTTACAAAAGAAATCAGCAATTGGTCCCATTCCATACAATTTATAAAGGAAATGTCTAAGTGAGGCAAAAACTTAATTGCGTTGAAGAATCGTTAAACACTCAAAATATCCCCACAATGATATTTCTGTTCTATAGTGGGCTTTCTCATCATTTGATTTTCTGTTAATTTGCGATAAACAGTTATTTCAGTTAGTTCGCGTACCCTTAGTCAACGATTATTCAATATAATGTTATGAATCTTTTTTACGTTTTTGGCATAAACGCTTCGACTATTAGAAAATAAAACCCTATACTAAACCACGTGGCATATCGAAAAGCTTTCTACTATTTACCAACGAGTTTCTTTATTTTGCAATATTGGTCAGAATAAACTTTTTACACTTTTCATAGCGTTAGGGCATCACTTCTCACAGCAAGCGTATTGGGTGAGTCAATTTTTATTCATGAATTCCGAAACAGGACAGACGTGAAAATGACAGACATGAGAAACTTATTCAGGCAATGAGCTATCCTCAGAGCTTTTTTTATAAAACACAGAAAAGAATGTTTTTTTTTCAAATTTCTTTTTCAAGATTTCAGAGCTAGAATTTAAACCCGTAGATCTTATGTAGTAAGCCAACTCACTAAACTACGGCTACCGCTTTTAAATACTGCCGCAGTTTTCACGCAATTTTTTTTATCTTCTAGTTTTAACACCATCTTCTTATATACAATGAAAATACACGAAATTGAAGGAACCGCACAATTTAGTTCATGAGAAACGTAGTACATATACGAAGTTACTTGCCCACAAAAATAAATACAAATTTTTAGGAAATATTTTGAGTTTTTCATATAAATTAAAAGACTTCATAAAAAGTCTTTTACTCTCTTAGTTTACCAAATCTTTATAAATGTTTCCAATAAATATTCATTAAGGATATATACTCGTATATGAAAAATTTTATAAAAGTATTCGTTCTATTTGTAGTAATTTTGAAATTAAAGCAGAATTATTGAAATCCCTGTGTGTTTCAACAATAATTTTCTATAAACTGTCTTCGTTATAAATATGTTGTACTGTATAAATATAAACTCTATTCTTCGTTTATTACTTTACAATTTATATGTTTAAACTTTCAAATTGTTTAAAACACAAAACTGTAAACAAAAGACTTAAGCTACAAACTTTTTTGTAATATTAACAAAATTTGCAGATCTTTTCATCATTTTTTTTGTGAATGATCTCAAAACCGCCCAAAGCGAAAAACTTTTATTTAACAAAACGCTTCACTTGAGAAGAGTTTAAATAAAAAATTATTTTTATTTCTTTTGTTTAAAAAAAAACAAAAATAAAAGTTGATTAAAACCGGATATAATTTAAACAAAAGAAATAAAAATAATAATAAATATTTGGATACCGAATTTAAAATAAATTCAGGTGATGACTAAGGAAAAAAGAAAAATATAATACCAATAGATTTGAAAGTAATGCCAATAGAATTACACTTTCAAGTTAATCGGCCTTATGCCATTTGGGGTTGTCGTTTTAATCGTCGTTTCCTTGTTAAATTGGTGTTTTGGAAATTCAACGAAACGAAGAAAAAAAGTTATCAAAAGCATATCAAATAATTTTTATAACGTTGGCAGCACTGCACTACTTAACGTTGCTATTTTTTACATAATTAATAATTTAATAATTTTGTATTTTAAAAGAAGTTCTAAAGAATAATAAAGTAATAATGATTGAATATTAAAGATATATATACTTCCGAAGACTTTACGTCAAAGCATAAATATCTTCGTCATGTCAAATACAGTTTAAGAAATTAAATATTTTTAAAAACATTATCATATATGTATGTGCGTATGAGTTTTTTTTTTTTTATTTAATTTGAAAACACCTTCAGGTTCAATCAATTTTTTGTTTTTATTTCAGAAACTAAAGCCTTAAATTGTCAGACTTTAGTGTTTTATTCTTGCTCTTTGCTAAATATAAAAACGAAATAAGGAATGAATAGGGTATGTGATGTAAAACGAAATCACGTGAAATTGAAATCAGCTTTTTTCAAGACAAATAAATATTATCGCGTCAATTATTTTAAAATTTTTATAACAAAAGAAGTTATATTAATAGCCATTAAACCAATGAATATAGAAAGAAAATATCACAATTTATAACAGTTTTTAATGTCAAGCAATTTGATTTTACAGCACATGCCTGTCGTATTAATATCATTTAGAATGGAGAATACTAATATATTTTCGATAAATGTCAATAGCGCCAACGGTGGCTTTTTCAAACGACAACATTTCTGGAGATCGATCAAAATCTAGTAGATTTCAATGAAATTTTCTATATCTTCACCGCAATGAATTTCCGTTGAAATTTAGTTCAAATGTAGTAGATTTTAAGATATTACTGGGTTTTCTATACTGAAAATACTGAAAACACAATACATTATTATTATATTAATAATAAAAAGAAATTTCAGAATAAATGAATAAGAATGTACCCAATAAATAGCCTCAAAAACGCAAAATGTTAATTAAAAGCAGTGTAGGTGTTGTTGTTATGAAAACGAAATGTCAATAATTTAATGCAAACGCACTAGATAATTAACAAGATTTCATATCTAGTATCAGTGAAGCTATTTTATTTATTTTTCTATAACGAAAACCATATACTAGGTATAGTCTTACGACCAAAGTCTTTGGTAGAAATCTAAATCATGAAAACAAATGTTTTGTTTTTGCTTTAAAACCAGTACATCATTACAAGATAGGGTTTATTACTTAAGTCTTTTGTTTTTAGTAATAAGTGTGGTGGGCGAAAAAAAAATTCTTGAATACATACAAACATTTCAAAGTCAATTCAAATTCTTTGTATTAAAAGTAATATTCAAGTATTGTTGAAAACCCAAAGGCTTTTATTATTGTATTGAACCTTTAACGATTTCATTTATAATCACCCTTGGTAACCTTGAAATAATAAAATAAAAAATTAATACAAAAACAAAAAGTTCTACCACAATTATTAAATAAAATAATTTATAGATATATAAAGTAAAAACAAATACAATAAATTTAAATTAAAAATTATAACAAAATTAATTGTAATAAAAGCTTCCCACGTATTTATACAGATATTCTGGTAACTTTATAAGTCACAATTTTTTTAATAAAATACTTGACTTCTTATTTTATATTTGTTTATACAGTTTATGAAAAAATAAAACCAAAACAAAAATATTTTGTTGAGTTTATATTTATTTAACAATAAACTGAACAAAAATGACCTTCAATTATACTAAAAAAAAGAGTAACAATAATAACAAAAAACAATAACTGTAAGACAATAAAAGCCAAGAGACTTGAGAATTTAAAAATAAAACGATTTAAACAGAAGTACATAATCGTAGACGTGTTTTAAAGCAGACGCGTTTCTTGTTAAAACAATTGTTATGGGCTGGTATACATACATGTATGAGTATGTATGTATGGAAGATTTACTTTCTGAAAAAATAAATTGTTTTTCTTAATTGTTTGTTTATTTTATTTTTTTAATATACAACTTCAAGTGCTCAGTATGACATCAGAGTACACTGAATGTCATAATTCTACGCTTCTTATATAAAAAATTTCTTATTTCTTCACAAAATTTGCTTGTTTGGTAATATGAAAAATTTTAAATGAATTTAATATTCAATAGTACTATATCTTAAACAGACTTTTGTTATCTTTAAGTTTAAGCTGTAAATAAAGGAACTTTGAATATTGTAGATAATCTGTCCAATTGTGGACTAGAGATTTTTTTTGTAATCTAAAAGATATGTATATAGCAACAGTGACATAATAAATGTTTTGCCGATTAATGAAAACTAACATCACATCATATCTACAATTGAAATGCTGACTCTTTAATGGAGCACTGATTGTTTGAACATTAGTCCTTTATATGCTTCAAAACACATTTTTATTAGCTTTAAATTTTAAATAATTTTGTTTTATTTTTTTCAAAAATTTTAGGCAAAAAATTTTTCTATGAAAGCATATACAATTTTTGATTAGAATTTCATTTAGTAAACAGATCTACCAATTTTTAGGAACATAGTGTCTCCTCATATTATAGTTATAATGTTAAAAATGCTACATGGTGGTGCACATCCACTTCACCCTAAATTACCCTACTACACAGCAAAAATTAGTGCTTACCAATAAGCTATTTTGTAGGGGAAAAATTGTGAACAATCACTTACACGTGCGCATCAATAATGCATGAAATCAGCCGCTAAAATGAAATAGAAATGCTAATTTATTTCAAGCAGTAAGCAAATAGTATAAAAAATTGAAAATAATACCTTATCCCTTAGCATTTTTGGAAGCTTTAAGGTATGAGTAAACAATATAATGCTTCCATTATTGCTTACAATTTTATTGATGGTTTCCAAATTTGAATCTGCTGGGTATCTACTAATAGCCTTCTTATACTTGTTAACAACTTTCATCAATTCTAAAAGACGTTAATATTTTCTTGTAAGATTTGAACAGGACTCAATATTCAACATATTCAAAAGATGTTCCTATCTTATCATCAGTAGACAAGTGGCAAACAAATTTGAATATTTCTCTCTTATTTGTAATAAAAAGACAAAAAAAAGTAAACACGAATTATTTTTTACTCCGAATTATCTTATTATCTTCTTTCTTAATATTTTTTTACCATTACAGCCCTCTAGCATGTTTTCTACTAATTCTGGGTATTGTAGTAATTATTAATTTTGATCCTCAAAAAAAAATTTAATCCAACTACTGCAGAATTTTAAAATTTCAATCTGTCGTTCGAATTCAACTTTAAACTGTAGGTCCCGGTACTTATGGATAAAAATTGACACACACACAGCATGAGTGCTGCGAGGAGCTAGGCCGTAACCCTGACACAGGGTTGTATTGGCCAATTATGTATGTATGTAGACGGTACATTGTAAACATATTTTTTTTTAATTTTCAACCTATTCCACATGTTTCTCTAAGATGCGAACAAAAAGGTTATAAGTGCGCACTAAGCTTTTAGTAACAAACTGCTTTGATTATATACAAATGATAAACGACCATTAATTTAGTAATTACTCGTATTTATTATTTTTATACCTGGAGATCTGTTTTAATTTGAAATTGATTGTCAATTTGCTTATTCCGCTTCTAACGTTAATATTTTTTCTTTTCTGAAATTTTTTTTTTAATTTTTTTTTATAATTTAACATTTTTAGCTACTACCAATACTATGTGCTTATTACAAGTATTTGAAACAAGACATTACTTTAACAAATCTGCTCGAATTTAAATGGCTTTTATTTCCCTCTTATGAAATTGTAAATTAAATCGAATCAATGAACAACCACAACAGCAAGCTTGAAAAAGCTATTTAATTGGTTTAATATAAAAAAATAAACGGCACAGAACGAAATAGAAAATAATCTTTTTCAAAATAAAACGGCACTAGCAAACACAAAAACGTAACAACAAAAAGAAGATAAATTAAGCGGGTTCCTTTAGTACTTATGTACAGAAAAAAATGAAACGCCAATTTAGGTTGAATGAACTCTAGCATGTTTTGCTAAAAATTGGTAAATTGCTAGTATAAAACAAATTGAATACTTACGAAATTTTGCTAAGATTTTTATTATTTCCTTTATACGTATAAAATTAATTGATAAATTGCGTTATTTAATTAATTTTACTTTGGATTTTGACTTTTTAAAATTATAATAAACCGCTTACTATTCGTGTATAACATAGTACAAAACCCACAAAACGGACAATTTATTTTCTTTTTTTTAAGTCTTTAAAGAACTTAAAGAGTTTAATATAAAATATTCATTTCTTTTTATTTACTGTATAATTATTATATCGGTCTTAAGATCCTAAAACTGGTATTCTTTATGAGAATTAATAACAATAATAATATACGAGTAATTACTATAAAATAGATTTACATAATAAAGGTCCAACAAGTGATTCCAAGTAGAAATTCAGAAATAAATAATAAACTAAAAAAAAAAACAGATTTTGTAGGAACGAAAACGACAAAAGCTTTTTAATATTTTCAGTACTTTTTTTTACAAATTTTCAATCGTTTGTTTTTGTTCGTCTTAAAAAAACCAAAAATAAAATATTAAAAATATATTTTTCTTTTTTTCCTAATTCATAAGCCCCCAAAATTAAAAATACCATATACAGAATATTGTTTTATTAAAAATTAAGTATAAAATTAATGTATTAATCTTTCTTTTAAAGCAGAATTAATTTAATACAACATTTTGTTGTTATCAAATTATTAACTTAAAATGAAGTCATAAGCAATTTAGATATTGTTGTTTATGGTTATCAAAATATTATTATTAGCAGTTGTACAACAAATATAACATAAGTTCGCCTATCTCATCTCCATAATATGAAAAATTATAATACTAATCAATCATTCCACAACAAAAAACTACCTTTTTATAGGCCCTTCTTTCTTAAAGAAAAAAAGAATATAAAATGATTTATGAAGAATAATATCATGAGGTCATACCTCAAAAAAACACGCACAAATAAAGGTCAAATAATTTGTTAATAAAAGGTGTTAAAAATGTTTTCGTTTTGTTTGGTTGTGTTGTGTTGTGTTAACTAAAGAAAGAACTTTCTACAAGCACAAAATAAAGTTATGGCTACACCTATAACTTCAAAGAAATTTATACATATAGAAATAAAAGGGGTGTGGATGGCTGTAATAAGAGAAAAGAATAGAAGAGAGTGTTATGCATAATATGAAATTAATTATTGTTTTCATTGCTATAATACTGGTAATAATTATGTCTTAGTAAGAAATAACGCAACATCCAGCATTATAAATAGAAATACGCCTTTAATTAGCAATCAAATATAATATTTATATATAAGTAGCAATGTAACAAATATGTATCCCTTTGTTTTATTTTTATGCGTGATAAATTACCATTTTTTTGTATAGTAGAATACGACTTTATTTATTTAGATATAGATATATACCACATTAAATTTAATTTTATTTTCAAAATTTTTATTCGTTCTGTAAAAATATTATTGACACCATTGAGGCAAGTGCGTCATCTAAGCTTCCATAGTTTCTCATATATTTTCATCTCCGGCCGTTCAACACAACATAGTGAACCTGAACTGGGCGTCTAGGACTTTCTTTAAGTATAAAATAAATAGTAAAATTCTATTTGCTTAGGAATGTGATTTTAAGGCAATAAAATGTTTCTAATTACGTTTTCTTATCTACCAAGAAATTTTGACTTTTTGGTTTTTTTTTTTTATTTAATATTGCAATATTCAATAGGTATTCTTATAATACCTCTTAGAAAAGAAATTTAAAAATTCAAATAACGAAATTAAAAATATATATATGTATATATCACATAGTATTATACTATTTCGTGAATCATAAAAAGCCAGGAGTTGGTAAAATTTGCAAAGCAGGGAGGTGCGTGGTATAGTGGTTAGAGCACTCGCACAAAAACTCAAACGGCCCAGGTTCAAATCCCAGCAAAGGTGAAAAATGAAAAAATTAGTTTGCGGTTTTTTCAAAATTATAATTTAAAAATAAGAGGTTCTCCCCACCCTCCAAGAAGACCATCTACAAAGAAACCACCCGCCGACATTCCACTCTATTCCACCTTAACCCATGTCAAAAAAAACGCATGATCAGGAGAAAAGCACCACCTATTGGGAAGTAGCAGATAACAGCTAAACCTATTTAGCGAAGGCACTCACAATACAATCAACATGCAACGATGAGTAATTGCTGTTGGTCATTCAAGGGTGAAGGTATAATAATAATATAAAAAAAATATATATGTGTACTGTCCGTTCCAAAAACTCCAATACAATGCACAGTATGTAGTAGAGCATTTGATCAACATGACCCTGTCACATCGGAAGGAATGCGATATAAAAACGCAATTATTATAACAAAAAAAAAAAATAAATAGGATTTCGATCTTTCTTTTGTGGAAAAAAGCCATGTAAAATGATTAATAATGGATTTATTAATATTAAATTATAGGAAATATGCTGCTAATTTATAGCTGTAATTCATTAATTGTATGAAAGTTTACTTTTCTTTCTAACTTGCTACTGAAGACTAGAATAGACTTCTTTTTCAACCATATAAAAAAAATCTCTTAATATAAGTTTATATGTATGTATATAAAACCTAGCTTTTGGTTAAAGAAAAATTTAAAAAAAAAACTTTTAAACGGATTTCCGTTTTTGGTCACGTTTGCTGAACTAACTTGGCTACACTGTGGTCTTTTTTACTTACGATTTTTATTTAAAGGAAAATACTTTGCTACGTGCTTTCAAAGACAGCATGTTTGTTATGTTCTTTGTCTTTTGGGTTTTAGAATTGGTTAAGGTGATCAAGAAGAAAAGTCACAAAGTTGTTTTACTTAGTTTGTATACAAACGTATGTAGCATATTTCTATATAAGTAGTGGTTATGTAGGTACATACATACGTATATAGCAAAACTTTACAAATGTTACCCTACCTATGCATATGTGCGTAAAAATATTAATGGTTTTTCTTGTATTCTAAACGTGCCCTAAACAATAGCATTATGAGTAAATATTTAATGTAAAATTTATTTTACAGCGATATATTAATTTAAAAAAAAGGTATTATAGGAACTTGGAGTAAGAAAAACTAATAATACATATCTACAATGTTTTAAATAAAATGCCAATTTTGACTCTTTATTCAAGCACTGATTGTTTATATGCGTCTTCAAAACTTTGTATAAATGCCGTTTAATTTTTAACTGATAGCTTATATTGAGCTGATATATGCTTCAAAACAAAAGTTCTTTAGGTGCATTTGGTGAGTTTTTTTTTTACAGTTATCGTTAAAATTAAATAAAACAAAAGACTTAAGAAACAAACAATAAAGTACTCGTAATATTTTAAAATTAATTTTTTGTGTTTAAATATTTCCTTGCTTTTAACAACTGCATTTAGTATTTTTAAACTAAAACTTCTTTTATTTAAAATAATCCTTTTTGGGAAGAAAAAAACATGACATTGAAAATTGTGCTTTTTTTGCGCTGAAATAATTTTATTTTTTCATTCCATACATGATGCAATATTTCCATTTTTTTCAATAAAATATGTCTAATTAAGACTCCTTGTAAGTCTTTCTTTCACAAAACTTATATATATTTCTTTACTTTTTCTGCAAAAATGTTTCATTAAATTTTTTATACTTTTATGTCTGATTTGTATTTTCAGTATAGTTGTATGTATATGTACATGCATATGTATAAAAAACTGAATTTAACCTTGAGAAACAGGTTCAGATCGAAATATGATGACAACAAACTTACGCAAAATGAATATCGCCCATAATCAGCAATAACAACCACAACAAGTTACTTTATTTTTTATTTGTTGACCGTTTTCGTCTTCATTTTAAGCAACAGTTGTATTGGAGGTATCATCAACAAAATTACCAACACAACACCATCAGTTTTTTTCTTTTAATCATACAATAACACTAACAATAAACAACAACAGAAAATATCTTAATGTAGCACATCCAATACACATTTAGTCAAATGTGATTAAAAACCAACATAAATAAGAGGAAGTTTGAGTGATGGCTTTGATATTTTAATAAAAATAAACATTTGAATTAATGATGAAATTATAAAATTTTAAATTTTTAAGTAAAGAAAAGAGCAAAAAGTTTCAAAACTTTGAACCATTAACCCATATCGACCCACAGGCGAAATTAAATTTCAATGTTTCTTTTTTCTCTCTATTTTAAAAAAACGGAGTGGTAATTGGGTAAGAATTTTATATAATTTCTGGTGAAAATAATATTCGAAAACATATCGTTTTTATAATTTAAATTCAATTGATTGTGATTTAAATAGTCAACACAAAAATATGAATATACTTATAAATAACACAATGAACTCTGAGATGGGATTTGTAGCAGGGGGTCGAAAACTAGTTCAGTTCCACTAGTGCTTATACATATTGCTTAACGGATGTTAATTCGCACAAAGAATACCAGTTTTAGGATCTGAAGACCGATATAATAATTATACAACAGATTTACATTGTAAAGATCCAATCAATGATCCAATTAGGATTGCAGAAAATATATAACAATTATTATTGGAAATTTATATTTATATCTGATTTTATAAAAGAAAAATAGCTCTAAGACCGTAGACAGAGGACCACGTTAATTTGTATTAAATACTTACTAATGCAAACTAAAATTTTACTCTGAACGACGACAGTTTCTGCATTTATAGCATAGACAGACGACAACGTTAATTTGTTTGTGAACTATTTTTATTTGCTTTTATACCCACTGAAATGAGAGGTTTGTCACTTTGCTTACTTTCTATCCATTTTAATTACCAATAGTAAATAATTAGCCAAAAACTAAATGATTTTATGCGATGTAGCCATATTAAAAAAGCTTAATGCAGTATAAATTCCGTTTGGTTTTGTGCATTTACATTGGAGATAATGCGAAAGTTAATTTGAATTAACTTAACTAATGCACATTAACTCAGTCGTCTCTCTGCGGTATTAAGCTCCGTTTACACAATTGTCAGATCTAGCAATATTGTCAGACCTGGCAATATATATTGTCAGTTCACATGATTGCAAGATATTTGCCAGAAAATCTGAAAATCCATTGTACGACAATTGTCTGACAAGGTTGGCAGGAAAAAAATTGTCAGTTTACACTGTAGTCAGATTTGCTATGTAGTAAGAATCGTCAGCTCAATTAACAGAATAAATTTATTGTAAAATTTGTGTGAGAGAAGTTAAAAATTGTGATACAAGTGCATATTTTATTAATTAAATTAAAATACACACATAAATTATGGATGTTTTTTCTGACAATGATATCATTGTCAGATGTTAAATATTCGCCCATCTGACAATGATATGGCAATAAAACCAAAATGTGTTCAGACGATTGTCAGATGTCTGGCAATATTGGTAGTTCTAGCAGTCTGACAATGATCTGACAATGCTTTATCTGGCAGTGTTTGAACAGAAAAATTTTAAGTTCACACGGTTTTAACAATTTTTCTGTATATTTTTTGGACAATATTGTTAGATCTAGCAATCAAGTAAACAAAGCTTTCACTCAAAAAAGAACAAATAAGGAACAAAAAAAAAATTCTCTTAGATTTTTTTATTTTCTTTTAACTGAAACAAATCAAAATTACATATCGTCGTACGGGAATTTAAGTGCTCTATCCGCCATTTCATATTTTTTATTTATCTCGAGTTACTGATGCCACTTTAGGTTCTCGACCCCAAATTTTTCAAATCTTTAATCCGTTTTAGAATATTTTGTCAAGTTTTGGAGATAAATAGCCGAAAACGGATTGCAGATTTTAAAAATTTTGGTGTCAAAAACCTAAGTTAGCATCATTAACTCGAGATTTAAAAAATTGCGTACAGAGCACTTAAACTCCCGCACGACGATATAAAATTTACGTCCATTAGTATTGAAGGGTTAAATTTGTCTTTATTTGTTTAACATCCATAATTTATTAATTTATTGATTAAAAGTTTTAAAAACTATTTTAGTAATGAGCGAATATACAATACTGTTCTGTATTCCGAAAATGTTATTCAAAATTGGAATATTCCGCATTTTTCATTTGTTCCGTATTACATTTCCGAATAATTTTTATCCTTTTATTTCCTATTTACATCCTGACATTCCAGTAGCAGATGACAGCTAAACCTACTTAGCGAAGGCGCTCACCACACAATCAACATGCAATTTGTCTCATTCCTAAGGAGCTTAATAATAATATAAGAAAAATATATGTATAGGTACTGTTCTTTCCAAACAATTCCCTTACAATGCACAGTATTTAGTAGAGGCTTGCCCCTAAGTATTGGTCTTAATAAAAAAAAAATAATGCTATTGGCATCAAACCGAATAAAGCTTCTTTAACATAACAAAGGTGTCTTTAATTTTTCACATTATTTAAACAACTCTTCGAACAAAAACTACTTAAAATTATGAAATTAAAATTTGTTTACATGTATACATATGTAACAAATAAAAATGTCCGCAGTTGTGTCCGGGACAATAAAGTTTGTAAACTAATAATAGATATTTAAAAACAATAATAAATATTTCTTTTCATAAATTAACTGACTTTTGTTGTGATAATTTTTATACTGAAATTTAAGACCTTTCTGCATTGTATTCTTTGTTTTGTGTTTGCATTGTTTTGTCAAAAGTTCAAAGTGTTATTTAAAATCGTATTTACTTTACATATATATTTTACTTAATTTCGCCCACTGTAAGATTAACCCGTAAAGAAATTTGTCACTCACAGTTGTAACAAAAAAAAATTAAGTCATTCAAATACGACCACAGAGTAAGTGTAGGTGTTTGTATTGTATATTAGAAATGACATAATTTTAAAAAAGTTTAATTAACAAATATTATATAATTTTTGTGAGTAGTTTTTTATGAGTTTTCGCACAAAAGTTAAACTCTTCAAATATGGGATACATTGATATGTAAACGTTTATAATTTGGCTATGGCTATTTTAGTGTTATTGGCTTTGTTTCAATTACATTTAAATTAGCAAAAAACAAAAAAACATATATAAAAACGTGTATGGTATAAAGTGTTACTTACCTTTAATTGTAAATATAAAACAAATTAGAGAGGAGATGTGGTGCAAAATAAATTTAAATTTATAATTCCAAATGGCCCACCAAACAACAAAATAGTAGCGGCTTCGATGTGATTACTGCAGAGGTTTGATATTTTGCACACAAGCGCATACATACATATATTAAAATTTTATGTAATTTTGTGTTTTTTTTTTTTTTTTGTTATTATTATTGTAATACAGTGTTTTATAGCATGAAATATTAATAAAAAAAAATTAAAGTTAATTTTTTACAACATTCTCTAAATTTATTTGAAAGAAGAACAAGTGCAGTAAAGAAATTGCTTAAGCCAAGCAAAATAATTTTGTTTTTAAAGTTTTGTTTTTAAATCTTTGACTACATTTTCTGATCGACGGAGGTATGAAAAGAAAAACAGAAATAAAATAAAATACAAATAATAAATCTTAAATGGTTAAACTTCAACTATTTTATTGATAACTAGAGAATTCTAATTTAAAATATGGAACTTTCAACATAAGAACCTGTAGTTCGAATATCAGAGTGAAAATTAAAATACAATCAGACTGTCATCAAGGGACACTATTACCTCTATGGCATTACCGGAATGTCACAATGCGTTCAACAACCTGATCAAATTAAACCAGATGGCGGATATTTTTACTAAAAAGTAGACCTGACGGAACCTTGGCTGTATTATAGTCGTCTGAGATGGGAAATAAGAAAATGGTCAGCATCGGTTCTATAAGTTAGAAATCTATTTGCATTGCCAAGTATGCAGTAGGTATTCGAAAGTATTTAATAAATATCTAAAACACTTTGAAGCAATTTTAGAAAATGTTGTTAAAACCTAATTAATAAAACCTTTTTATATTTTTTGTCTAACAATTAGTTTATTTAATGTTTGTTTTTAGTATTTATAATAAGATGAGATATTTTTTATCCATAAACCGAAAACATGTTCATGAAAATGTAACTTGATTGCTTATGGGGAAAAAGGTTGTCTCTGTTCCTGTTCTGTTGATGCTTAGCTAACTCATCAGAAAACTTTTTTTTTAAAAATGCTGATTCAAACTATCGCTTAAAGTAAATGAAAATAATTGACTCCATAAAATTTAAACAAAATATCGCGATTTAAAGGGCATAAGCAATCTGTACATTTTTATATTTTTTATATATTTTTGGTAGCTTCTTTTTTATTTCATTAACTGCTTTGATCTCTTTTAATATTTTTATATCTTTATTTGTGCATATTAAATTAGAAATTTAATATTTTTTTAATTTTCTTTGCTTTATAAATTTTTAATTTTATATTATTATTAAGCTGATTAGCTTCTGATTCTTTTTTTTATTGTTTTTAGCAGTAAGATTTTATTTGATTATAAATGAATTATAAAATCAAAAGACTTAAGCAACAAACTTGCTATTCGGTAGTAGTTTATTCACTACCAACTCAAACATTCAATATGTTTTCTTATTTTTTTAGGTTAAAAAGTTGGTTCAATATCATAATTTTTTGTACTTTTTGGGCTGCTAATTTTTCTGCTCAAATGTTAAAAGTAATTGGGGACCAACTCTATTTTATACAAGAATAAAGTACTAATCACTAGTTACCGGAACCCAAGTCTGTACATAAATCTCATGTTTACCTACACAATAAATGTATAAACTTTTATCAATATTTATAAAGAACATTTTTGCTTTTGTTAGCATATTACTTGAATTTATTTCTAATCTACATATAGCAAAAACTATTGGCTACAAAATAAATTAGACCAGTATTGGTGGCGGTAACAACTTTAAACTGTATCTTATGCTTTTTTATTTAAAAGTATTATGTGATTATTTCTTCTCATATTTAGTTTTATGTAATGGCCAATTGTCTGCATTATTTTTGAACGCCATATGGCTTAAAAAATGTATTATAAAAATTTGCATATAAATTTAACTTTTTTAGTAAAAGGAATACTATTTATGTTTATTTTAATTTTTCCACCAAGTAGACACTTTTTTAAGAAAATTTAATTTATTTTTAGTTATTTTATAAATTAATTTTAACCATCTAAAATCTTTTTTAAAGAAAATTAATTTCAAATTTGTTTTTATTTTACTCGTTATAACAGAAAAGTTTCAAATGTGTCTTTTGTTTTTTTATCTGCATCTATTAACGTTCACATTCTATAGCTCTTAATAAAAAAAATTTTCGCATTTTTTAATTCCTAAATATGTAGATATAGTATAAATAAATGCTTGAAAAAGTTTACTTTTTATACCCAAAAAAAAAAAAACACTTGAATTTGATTAGATTTGTTTTGTTTTTCTTTTTTTTTTTAATTTAAAAACCCGCTTGTTGCTTAAGTCTTTTGTTGTTATTTCAATCCTTGGAAAGGTTTTAACAAAATATAATCAATTTTTTATTAAGAAATTTTATTAATTATTTAAACATTTTTAAAAACATGATATCATTTTTGTTAAATATTTTATCGTTTTATTTTTTAATATTTCTAGGTTTTTTGTTGTTTTTTTCTTTAATGAGCTTAAAAGCAAGGTTAGTTTACTAACTCTCTTCTACACATACAATTGCGTATAAATTAAGATTTTGCGCAAAAATATGCTCTCACTAATACTATGATAACTTTATGTGTATAATTTTGCACTTTTAAAATTTTATACTCAAACACTTAGGCAAACAGTACGTATATAATTTCCTGTTTTTATAACCAAAAGCCAAGAAAAATGAAAATTGCAATGATGATTTTTTTTATTTTTTGTTTTTTGCTTATCAAAAAATATTTATTTTTTTGTTTTATTTATATAATATATTATTTTGTTTTTTCTTGGTTTTATTTTTTAAACACACATACACACACCTTTATATTCCCTAACGGTATTTCTATTAATTATTCTAATTAGAATTTATTTTTTATTTGTTTTATTTTTCTATTTTGATTTTGTAATGCAATGTATGATTTTCTATTTAAAGTATTTCATTTTCGTTAACCCGCTTAAAAAGTTCAACGTAAAATGTTGTGCTCAGCACACCAACCTGGCTCAAACTAAAGTGTTTGGCACGAGTAAGACAAGTTACAAGCGTCTCGAAATACTTACACATGCTCTTGTACATACCTTTTGAGATCTTTAGAGAGAGATACCAAAAAAGTAAAAAATAAAACATTAAGAAATAAAAACGTTAAAACTAAAACCAACTTATGTCTTATTTTTATTAACTCTCTTAAAGGCCAACAATATTAAATATAAAATTCTCTAATACTTTTAGATATGCTTTAGTTAGAGAGAATGTTAATGTTTATTTATTATTGGTAACCGGTCTTACCAAGTTTCAGAGTATTTTTGCCAGGTTTGCTTGTTTTTTGTATTCTGTTTGGAAAAAAATCTCTCAAAAAGTTAAGATTGTGAGTGTTAAATCGTCTGCCTAATGTTCGCACATTTTGTGAGACTTTTTTGTTTTTATTTCTACACTTCTAGCTGAGAAATCAGTCAGTAACAACAACTGTGGCTGCAACAAAAAAGAAACAATATTAAAAATGCATGTAAATTTGTAGAGCTACTTCTTTACTTGTTGCTGTTGTTTTTATTGCGGTCCGTTTGTCATCGTCATGCTTTGTTTACGTTTTTTTTTCTAGCAACTGCTATATATAACAAGGCAGATCATATTACAATATATATGAATAAATATAAATGTATGTTGATATGAATGAACGAAAGAAGTCAATATATTTAGAAGTAGATGATCTATTGTGTGTGCTTGTAAGTGGTGTACTGCTTATCATCACTGTAATCAATAGTTCTCTTCACCACATGCGTTCCTATCACTATAAATATGTTTGTACAACTTAAAAACTATAATGTCGGCATGGTTTTACATTGTTTGTCAACAAAATAACAAATTTTCAGCAAAAAAAAAACAAACATTTTCAAAGCCACCTTTTTATCAGAAAAAAGTTGTTAAAAAATAACTACCCATTTATTATATATTTCTAAATGGAAAATATTAAAGTAACGTTATTTCAAGCCCACTGAATATTAATTAAAAGTATATACTTTTAAAATTACGCATTAATAAATGACCTTTAGCTACAAAAGTTATTGAGCGACCAATAATCAATAAAATGTGCATTCTATTGTTTGTCTTTATATAAAAGTATGTTAAGCAAAATTAATAGTCCTTCAGTTTGTGTTTATTCCCTACCTGGTTTAGAGAAGCAAATGAGCTCGTTTTTTTCAAAATGCAACTGGCAATGCAAGTTGTAACTATTAACCTATTAGTGATGATATGGATATTATTGACCTACGATTTAAACAATGTGCCACAGGTCACATAACCATCAAAACAACAAATTTATTGCTCAAAAATATTACTTTTATAAAATCTCATGGAATAAATAAATGATATGTTAAAGAAATAAAGGCTATGGAGAGCCTGTCGAATTAATTATCGCTGTAAAACTTCAAATATATAACGTATTTTACAAAATAGATCCGCTAT
This sequence comes from Metopia argyrocephala, assembly GCA_963576795.1. Lineage (NCBI taxonomy): Eukaryota > Metazoa > Arthropoda > Insecta > Diptera > Sarcophagidae > Metopia > Metopia argyrocephala. The sequence continues at coordinate 201,251,661 of OY756208.1, read as the reverse complement.
TTCGGGGTATACCGATTAGAGGGCTCGTACAGAAACTCAAACGACCAAGGTTCAATTTCAGCGAAGGACAAAAATTATAAAACAAAATTTGCTGTTTTTCTAAAGTATATATATAGAAGTCCATCTTCAAGAAACCACTCCCCCACATTTCCAGTCTATTCCACAAAAAATGAATGATCAGGAGTACAGGGCCACCTTCTGAGAAGATAACGGCTAACCTACTGAAGACGCTCGACACTCACATTCAACATCCACCGACAGATGGGACAATTGCTGTTGATCATTGAAGTGTGAAGGTATAACACTGGCCTTTGAGCGGTCAAATTGTCAGCCACTTGTCTCATCAACAAAAAGGCGCATAATCAACAGCAATTGCTCCATCGTTGCATATCAATTGCGGTAAGTGCCTTCGCTAAGTAGGTTTTTAGCTGTTATCTGCTACTTCCCAATAGATGGAGCGTTTCTCCTGATCATTCGTTCTTCGTTGTCAAAGGTTAAGGTGGAATAGAATGGAACATCAGGGAGCGGTTAACCTTTTTGAGATTGTACTGTATTATTCCTCGTTGTTGAGGAGTATGTTTGCTTCATAAATGTCAAATCAAAACTGAAATCTACCATGAATTGCCAAAAATATTAGCATCTTTCGATAGATTACTTTTGCACCACCTGGTATTTCATTTTTAAAAACAAAGTTTATATTGAAAAACCCTGTATAAGAATGCTGGGACTATTATTCATGAATCAATTCTAAGACAATAAACAAAAGTATTCGACAGTGAGCTAGAAAAAGATAAACTTTTATATAGAAATGCAAAGGAACTGTACCCTCGTGCACAACAATTAATTCAAGTAAGTATGTATGTATGTATCTGAGCTAGAGTTGGGTATGTACATCTAATCCTTAATAATTTATTACCTACATTCGTGCATGCACTTGATCATTGTACTTAATAAAGTATGTACATATTTATATGCCAGTACTTATGTCCCTAATACAAGTGTACAGAAGTGCCTCTGCCTATGAATCCAAACAAAAAAGACATAAATTTTATTACAACTACGGTATGGTTTATGATTTTTTTTTATGCATTTGTTGACTTTAATACCTACACTGGTACTTAGAGTTGTTTTGGTGTTAGGGTGGGAAGTATTTTTTCATTCATTTATTCTTTCATTCATTCATACATTCCAAGTATTTATGCTTCGCTGCATTTACTTCAACTGCTTCTTCATGTTTATTATTTGGTCTGTATTTTAGTTTCTGTTTAAATTAAAATTTGAATTCATTTTGATTGTATTTCAAATTAGTGCAACTGTTTTTTTATTTTTTCTTACTTATACGATTTTGTACGTTATTGTTGTTTTTTTGGGTAACGATATTTCTGTTGAAATATTTCCCCCAAAAAAACACTTACTGAAAAATAAACTTCCATACCATTAAAAAGTCTGGTGTGAAATATTTTTACTCTTTTTTTATTCATTATTTTATTTTTTGATTCATTATTTTTTTATCTCATTGTCGGCTTTTTTATTAACTGAAGATTTACAAGTTTATGGCATAATGGTCTTTTCTTTTGTGAACATGTGTAGCATTTATGGGCTATTGTGATGAGACGGGAATCATGTTATGACCTTCAGAAAATAAATCTTAAGTAATAAAAAAACAAACTCATATAAAAAATTAGAGAAATGTCAGATTATTATAAAATTTTATTGATGTAATCGACAATTGTAAGAAGATTATAATAAACGATAATTATCACTTTTAAGTAAGATTATGGTAAAATGCTTGAAAGTAAAAATTGCTTATGAAAAGCTTATAATATAAAATCATAAAAACTTATGAATAAAAGATTACAAATTATTTTAAGGAGGTTTTTTTCGTATTTATTTTGTAAAAATCTTTATTCAAAAACAGGTACTTTTTAACAATAACTTTATAACTTCGAAATATATAAGTATTTAAAGTCTAATGCTCGTATTCCTAAAAATATTATAGGTTTCTATGCAATACTTGTCAAAAAAAAACTCTCAATAAACCTACAATATTTTTTTATGAATACGGGTATAAAACTTAATTCAATACTTCTTAGTAAGCCAACATATCCAAGAGCATTTCACTACTTAGATCATGTTTTTACTTTGCCGACCGCATTTATTTTGTAGTGTGCTGTTGTGGACCCTCAAAACTATAAGCATAAAAGAGCACTAATAATACAATGTGGCATAAAATACATCATGTAGTTTTTCTATGCCATTATGTAATTATCTTACTAAAACAAATACACGCACTGTTTATATATTTTTTTATTTAAAAGTACCATAAAATTTAATAATAATTTAGAGGTAATGATTGTTATTTTCACATTAAATAACTCGTATTGCAAGAATAATTCTGTGAAAAAAAGATTGAAGTATTAATTTATCTGTTTCATTGTAACGGTAAAAATTATTATTATTTTTTTTTTTTTTACAACATAATAGTAATCATTAATCAGTCAGACATAATTAGTTATGCACCATAGGGTATAAAATATAAGTTTTAATTAAAATAATAATAAAATCGTTCTCAACTAAGAACAATAGTTGTTGAAGAAATCATTAAGAAATAAAATATTAAAATAAAAAAACTTTGAATTAAATTGATATGTGGCATATCAGTTAAGAAGTAGATGAAAAAGTTTTAATCGTTGAACATCGACAAACAATGAGTTTAAACATTTCCAGCCTTATTTATAATAAAAAGTTAGCAGGTCGTTGTATACAGTGGCTTAGTTTGTTATTCCTATACGTGGATATTATTACTCAAAAGTTCAAGGTATTTAATTTTTTTGATTCTCTGACTAGTTATCAAATAGATGGTATGGAGAGTTTTAGTGACATCAGTCTATAGCGGGTGATAAACTTGCCAGTTTTTTGTCCCATATGCTAACGAGTTGCTAACTATTCATTCTACATACGGCCGTCCATGTAAGGTATATTAAGCAGTAATTTCTTAAATAAGAAGCCAGCTACTACTGCATTTTCGTGTGACTTTTGAAGTGACCAAGACACCCATGGTAGTGATATCTGTTTCATCATTGGGTATTATTTATGAAAGCGTATCTCTTGCTCTTTAGTCACGTCACTTAAATTTTTAAAAGAATATATAAATTTTACAAAATTCTATCTAAGGTTTTTAATTTGTCCATAATCGATTAAAACCCGATTTTTCATGAATATAAGATAAACGTTCATACATATTTAAAAAAAATTGTTTTTTTTTGTTTATAAAAACATCTCATGGAAAATGGCTTAACAGGTAATTTAAAAAAAAAGTAGCTGTCAAATCAAGGAGTAATTTTTCAGCGAGTCCCCAGTAGAAAATTTTTACAATTTGGAAGCAATAAATAAAATTGTAAGCAATACTGGAGCCATTGTATGATTTTTCACTCCTTAAAGCTTACAAATATGCTGCAGGATAATGTATTATTTTTGGTTTTTTTGTATTATTTTCTTACTCGTTGCAAGAAACTTTGCATTTTAACGGTTCATTTTATATAAAAATCATGCATTTTTGATGCGCACGGGTAAGTGATTGTTCACAATTTCCCTCTTACAAAATAACTTACTGTTAAGCACTATTTTCTGCTGTGTCATGTGTTTTCTTATTTTTCTTTTTAAAGAAATCAAAAAATGTTTTGTTAATACAGTATTGTTATCAAAGTTTATTATATTTTTTGTTTTAGTTAAAAACTTAAGGACATCCCTATCAACATATTACCCAACATGACAAATTACTTTTAATAATTAAAACATTTTTTGACGTCTACCTTTTTTTTAAACTTGGCTTTTTTGCACATTTATTCTCTCTACTATATTCTCTTGCTATTGCCAAACTTAAAAAAGCACTTCTCTTATTATAACAATAACTGGTCTAGCCAGTTTTATTATATTTGAGGTGGCAAAAAAGACCTCACAAATACTCGTACTATACGAGTAGAAATATAAATTAAGTAGTTGTTGTTTTGGTTTTTCTTTATTGCAAAAATTAAATACTCGTTATTCTCAAGATCTCCGACTCTCTCAAGTTCGCATATTTTTTTTTACAAAACAACTACAATACATACGTATACACAATATTAACATAAAACACTTCATCACCCACACAGGGTTATTTTGTTTTATTTTTAAAATTGTTTAACATTTCATAGATATTTTGGGAGTAGAGCGGTATTGTTGTTTAGTAATGCAAGTAGTTTAATAGCAATAGAATAAATTTTACTTTAAAAGAAAAAAAAATGTATTAATTAAATTGTTAAATATACATATACAGTAGAATTCTGGTTTAACAAACACTCACTATAACGAAAATACAAAAGAATGATCAATTAAAAAAAAAAAATTAATTCTATTGAAAATTACTGTCATAAAACACAATACTAACGACAGAAAACTGTCGAAGGAAAGAGTTTGAATTGTTTTATGAGCAAATGCATCTGGTACTAAAAACAATTAAACAGTTGATAGACAAAAGAGCTAAAAAATTTTTTTAGAAAAATAAAGAAAATTCAATTAGTAAATAAAGGTTTACAAAAACTACGTGTATTTAAATATAAAGTGCTTTACATCTAATGTTAACTCACATTTGTTAATTCAAAATCAAAGATTTTGATATCCTTTAGTTTTTCTCTTTGCTTTTATTATGTAAACGTATTCAAATTGAAATTCAATTTTGTAATACTTGTTTTGTATGATGCTCTTTGCTCCTTGTTTTTCGTATATTAAATCTAAACCTTGTCCTGTGGAAGTCATCAACAACAGTTCATTGTGTTACTATGGCTTCTGTCAAATGAGACAGTTGGAAACATTTCTGGTTTTTGCACACTCAAGAGAGGAAGATATTGGATTATGTTTCCGCCTTACATCCGAACTGTCTTGTTTGAGGGCGCCCCAAGTCATAGTCACACCCTCCTCTGCCAGCCTCAGGATCAACCTACCTTTGGATGTCGTACAATTAAGGTTTAACCGTATTATTATTGTATTTTAGTTATTTCGTACACTTAATTCTGTAGTCGCCGTGGTCTAGGGGTTAGTGTGTTAACTTCCTAAAAAGGTAGCTCCGGGTTCAAACCTCAGCTCTGGCATCCTGAAAAAAATATATGGGCAATTTCAAAAATTTTCGACATTTTGATATTTTTTTTTTCAATTTTTTTTTTTGGATGACACGAATGACGCTTTGGTCACGTTAAGGGTGATAATTTAGCATACCAAAACAGTTCGCGTTAATCATTTATTGCAAACGGCGCGAAAGTTATGGAGGTTTTAAGTTTAAAATCTCTTTAAAAAAATTTAAAGTTAAATTTATTGGTTTATTTTAATAAATGTTATATGGATGCATGAAACTCATTTCATATTCATCAGTGCAGTCCAAATTCATCAATGCACTGATAAAATACATAAAAAATATCAATTATAATTAAAATTCCTTAACATTAAAAAACGCGAATTTTTGCAAAAATATGAATGTTTCGCCGATTGTTATAATATGTGTTTATATAACGCATAACTAAATTACAGAAAAACAATGTTTTAACTTGCAAAATTAAAAAATAAAAAAAATTATATAAGAATTATTTTTGAGGTTAGGATTTTTTTTTAATCTGCAAAATTTAAAAAGATGAAAATTTTTTAATGCCTATTCGGTTTTATTATCAAGCTTAAAAAACCTTTCATTTGGTGTCAATCGCGGCGGAATCTATACATAACTGCAGATGTCACAAAGCAAAATGTGTTTGAAGAAAAATGCCGCTGTACCCGCTAAATATGGACCGAATTCAACCGTATTTATATATGATCTTTAGTTCACCGCCGCACTTCATTTCCAATACTTTACATTGATTTTAAACCACGGATTAATTTAAAAAAACGCGAAACAAAATCATGAAATTTCGCAAAATTTTTATTTTCTTTATAAAATTTTTGCGTTTTAAAATATTTTAACGCCTTCTTGACGTTAAGGTGCCATTAACTAAGAAGTTTAGATCACGCAATACATAAATCAGTTTTAAATAAGATTGCAAATGTCAGGCGCGAAAAACTGTAATTTTAAACAAATTTACGCCAATTCTATAAAAGTTTTAGGTCATCGTTCTCAGCAACTACCAGCCTGACATCGACGTGATATGGCGCAAATTTTAGCAAATTACACCATCTATTAAATACTGTTGACGAAATGCAATTTTCTTAAACGGCGCAAAAACGCTATAGAAAAAATTGCGAAAATTAAAAAATCGGAAAATTTTGGTTTCAAAAATGAACCGCTGTTCAACCTTTTCCCAAATAGTAGTATGGGCATAACTTTTATAGTGTACATATCTACAAAGTCTAGTGACTCTATTTTATATCAGTGAGCATCGGAAGTTTAAAACTAAAAGTAGAAAAGTGGTGAAATATGAAAAAACTCATGTAAATTTCAAGCCTTTTTTTGAGTTTTTCGATATTTGAGTGCCCATAACTTTTAAAAATAAAGAACTAATGGTCTGAAATTTTGAATTTCCCAGTTTTCTAGTGTGGCCTACCATTCTCTTTTGACCGTTTTGGTCAATTCGAAAAACTGGAGAAATAATAAGCATCTGAACTCAGTTTCAACAAATGTTGAAAATTTTTGAAACTGCCCATATATATTAAAAATGTTTCTTTCGGCAACTATCTCTTAGCAGTTTTCTGGCAAAAGCTCGGAGAGAAACTGATTACCATGAAAAATCTTCTCAAGTCTGTCGTTCGGAGTCGACTTTAAACTGTAAGTCCCGGTACAAGTGGATAAAAATTGAAACAACAACGTTAATGCTGCGAGAAGCTAGGTCGTAACTCTGAAACAGGGTGGTAATGGCCAATTATGTATAATATAATTTTAACTAATATTTTTGTAACTCTAAATAAATGTCTATGCTATCTTTTTTCACGATCTTTTTACACTAAATAATAAATAATAAATATATAAATAAATAAACCATATATAACAGGATTAGTTGTGAAAAAATATTAATATAAAGTAGCAAAAAAATATTAAGAATAACTATTTTAACAACAAATGTTATTCACTACAAGATTAAAAGACCTGACAATATAGGAAACGTTATACTCGTATTCGACTGTACTCCACCAAAACGAAAAAGTATTACATACTGCATGTATAAATACATCCATAATTAACAGCCAGTTTCTATAGGTGATTGGCGGAATGGCTGTTACTGACGGTTTTTTTTTTGAGTAAAGAAGAATACACACGTTTAAAGTATTACGAGTGAACATGCGAGTGGAGAAAAATATGTACGTGGGTATTAATAAATATTTACTATCAATAAACGTTCATACATACAAAAAAATTTTTTTTTTCGTAGCAGTCAGTTTGTAGTGTGCATATATCAAAAGAAGATAAACAAACAGGAATACCTTGAAAAATAACGTTTATAGAATAAAATTTATACGCACATACATACATACATACATATACACGTCACAATATTTTCTCTACTTACGTATATTTACAGCTTATGCTAGTTGAGTAGTAGTGATAAAAAATCATTTTTATTAAATAGAGAATGTTAAAAAAAATATATATATACAAATATATAAAATATACACTTGTTTTATCGAAAGTGAATTTATAAAAAATTTATATACTTATACGTATTATGTACCAGTATTAATTAATATAAATTCTATAAACTTAACTCTAAGGCTGATGATAGAGTGCCAGCTAGAATCAAAACGACGATAGAAGCAATAACAGTTTGTGCTATATTCATAAATGCTTGAAGGTGTCAGAGTAAACTCTAAATTAAAAAAAAATCGATCTTTTATTTTTTATTATTTTTGTTTAATTTTTTTAATTTGATTTAACGCACAAAATTCTGCCAAAGAAAGGAATGCTAAAAATCGTTTTTTCAATACAAAAAAGTTAAAAATTAAAAATGCCACGACAAAACAATTAAAACAAATAGACAGAAAACAATAACTAGCTGGAAATAATTTTTGATTTACTTTGTTGCACAAAATAGCATTAAGTTTCGGTCTCACTCTAACATCATATAATATTTTGCGAAAAATTCATAATACCCAGTAATCTTTTAGTTCAATACACTATTTTAATCAATTTAATCAAAAGCCGCTCCTCGAAGAAAACATTGAAAAAAACCTTATTTTCCTGAACTGGCAGGTGCAGCCACCTGATCATTTGTAAAGTGTAAGTTAGAACAGTAAAACAAAAAGTGTTATTTTCCTGAACTGGCAGGTGCAGCCACCTGATCATTTGTAAAGTGTAAGTTAGAACAGTAAAACAAAAAGTGTTTAGTAATTCTTTACAAGGTAAAAATAAATAATTAAATATTCTCTATAATATAATATTGTATGTCAAATCTGAGGTTGTTTCATCAAAAAAATTAATAAAAAATTTCCAGAACTGGTACATCGTCTGTTATTATTTCATTAGTACTTTGAGTGCCATCATTAATTATTTGCAAACCATGCAACATATCCTATAATTCGTAATTTCAAAAACATGTTACATTGAGTTTGACTTGTGACATCAACCAACTTAAACGATGACTTTTTTTTGTAAAATTTATTTTAGCACTTATATGTAAGTTATAAAAAAACAACAAAAACCACAAGAACAAATAAATATTTAAATTCTAAATACGCCTGTTGATTTGACTTTTAAAACAACCCACGTGTTTTCTTTTTATATTTTATCGTATTATTATTATTTTTTATATAGTATATACATTACAATATGCATAAAAAATATATGTATTTATGTATGTACATAACAGGTGCCTGTATTAATATAAAATAATGAAAGATCCTTCTTTTTAATAAATATTTTTAAAGTTTGAAAATTTATTTTATAAATTCGTGTTTATATTTAATAATTCATGCGTTTATTCATTAAATTTTGTTTTCCGTTCTTCTTTTCCCTGTCTGATGAAAAAAGATAAAAAAAATAAATCAGCGACAATGTCAATGAACATATCGGATAAGTGCGTGTGTGGAAAATACGATACTATGTCGAATTGTTAAAACAATTTGAGTTTAAAAAGAAGAGAATTTAAAAAGGAGTACTTGACTTAAACTATACTCTGTTGATATATTTAAAGTAATAATAAATGATATTGTTGTATGTTTATACAGTTCATGTCTACTAATTAGAAATGTTTATACATTTACACAGATCATGTGATTTGACCCCTTTAAAATTTTGGGTGGTTCGTGGTATAGTGAGCCCAGTCTCAAGTTCCAGCAAAAGACAAAAATGAGAAAATAAAATTTGCGGTTTTTTTAAATTATAATTAAAAAAAATTAGAAGTTCCCTCCGTCTCTAAGAAGTCCATCCATAAGAAACCGCTCCCTGTCAATTCTACTCTATTCCACCAACCATCAAAATAACGTATAATCAGGAGAAAACAGCGCCACCTACCGAGAAGTAGTAGTGATAATATCAACCTGAATATAGCGAAGCCCCTCACCACAAAACATCCAACAACAGATGGGGCTATTGCTGTTGGTCATTTAAGGGTGAAGATATAAACACTGGCCTTTGAGTAATCACATCAGTTGAGAGCAATTTCTTCTCATTCGTAAGGCGCTTAAGAGGAAGAAAAAAATCTTTATCATTTCAAAAAAAAAAAAACTAATCTAAAACTATGCTGAACAAGTATTTTATTTATTTTAAATGTATTTAAAAATCTATTTCAATGTTTTGTTTTTCGTTTTTTTTTGTTTTTGTTTTTTGCATACGGGCTATAAGATCATGCATGTTTTATCATTTATGATCTCAAAATATTTTTTTCAAAATATGTTTTTCAAAAAAATAAAATTTTTTTATTAATTTTTATAAGAATTACTAATTTTCTACCTGTTGTAGTCTATATTGACAGGCATACCATTAACTATATGGTAGACTTTAAAAAAAAATACAGATGATTTGTTGCTGCAATGAAGTTGACGTTTTCCAAACAATGTCACGTTTCCTTACAATTTATCTCTCTTTATCTGTCTATTTTTAGAAGATGCCTTCATCAATATTTTCATATTACAAAAACAATATTAATATCAAAATCAATTTATTTTAAAATCTAAATATTTCAACTTTAAGATAAGTGACAATGTATCCTATGCTCAATAAAACGAAAGTTTACAATTTAAAAAAAGAATCTACAATAGCACATAAGGAAAAAATTGGCGGTAAGGAAGACTTTGACAATGGCCGTTAATATAATTTCTTTGATTGTAATAAATTAAAACTAATTGGCGCAATGAAGTTTTATTTGTCTATGAAAAACTACTTGATTTCATTTTATAAAAAATATTCAAATAATAAATATTATGGAGCCGTATTTTAGTAACTTATGCATAAAAAGTAGAGTAAATAGTATTAAACGCTTATTTGAGAAATGTCTATGCAATAGTTATTAAATAAAACTGTAATATTTTTTTGAATACGGCAGTAAGTTTTTATATTATTTACATAAAATTTTCTTTATTCGTTAAATGCATGTGCTCATATGTATAAATACATATAAATATGATCAACATCATATTACGTGAAAATTGTAAAAGAAATGTCGTACTTCAGATTCAGTTTAAGCATCTAAAAAAAAATACAAAAATATGCAAATTGGCCTTAAAGTTATTAAATAAATTTCAAATTCCATTTTATGTACTTTAAAAACCCATTTATAGGAATCTGTCCCAAAAATAGCATTTTAACTCGCTAAATACTTTACCCACTCACTTACACTCACATGATATTCACATGCACAATCCAACTTACTAGCACATATGATCCCTGATGATAAAGAATAGTTTTCTTATTTTATTTTTTTATTTTTTTATTTCATATTCTTTTTTTTTTTTTAATACACATTTTAAAGGGTTCTGTCGGCATTTCTGTATACACTGAGATCAACTCCACTTTATATATCAGTCAATCGAACATGAAACCATCTAAAGTTATTTCCCACTCGTGTTCGTGTTTGTTTGAAGAATATTTTAGCGTCGTCTTTTGTTTTGAGTTGATCAAATATTGATTCTTAACTTTTCGATTTGAAAACAAAATCTTTTTCACGCAAGAGAAGAAATATTCTACTCTTCTTGTATTTTAATTTTGAGTATATGTATGTCGCCGCATGTTGGCATGTTGGCATGTTTGTATTTCATTCGGCTTAAGTTGTACATAAACACGATTATGCCATACAAAATTCCTTTTTTTAAGAGTTGTTTTTGTTACTTCTTTACTTTATTATTTTTAGAAAAATAAAGTAATAATAAATAGTATTGTAGAGAACACAGGCAGAACCTAAAGAAACGCTCATACATATATATATTAATAAAATTTATGACCAATTGGTATGCCATGTCTGACTACTAGATGTCAGGGGTATTGATAATAACACGTCCTGTTGAATTAAATCAATATATTTTGTAGATTTTCGATGGAAGATAGAAAAAAAAAGAATTTTACCAGAATTTAAAAACAAAATATTTAAAACAAATCAATAATCTACATTTGTATTTCCACATAAGTTAGGATCTCACAATACCATATTAAAAGTGAGGAGTTTAAAGGGGACTTGTACCACAAAAATATTTATTGTAATGCATTAACAACTAAATTAAAAGGGATATACAATACAATCTGTATAAAAATATGTTTGCTTTATAGCTGTATAAACATTGTGGCTTGAAGACCATAATGGACTGCGGCTTGAGAGGGACAAGACTGAAGTTTTCCTTTAACGAGGATCAGCAAGCAAAGCGCAATGAAGGCAGTGCATTGCAGAGCAGCCAGTGGAACTACTGGCGCACGATCGAAAAAGGGCATCTCAGTATTTGTTCCATGAAGCTGAAAACCCATTCAAAGCCTCTATGACAAAACAAAAGCAACGCCGGGACGGCCGATAGATGGACGGTGAAACTCATCCCCTGTATACAGAGATGGACCCGAAGGAACTTCGGTGAGGTTAAGTACTTCTTGACATAAATGCTCTCGGGCCATGATTATTTACGAAAATATATGTAGCGAATGGGTAAGATGGGTAACCCGCCTTGCATCTACTGCGAGATGACGATGCTTAACACTTGTTTTTCCACTGATGGAAAAAACATGTTCCGACAACATAGTGGATAAGATGCTTGAATACGATAACCTATAGAGCGCCATACGGAACTACATCGAGCATATGCTGAGAAGAGAGAAGAGGGATACCTATATTCCAGCAAAATAAGATATGAAGATAATAAGAAGCTTGAAACACGCTCCAATCGCACCCGTAAATTCAATAATACTGATGGCGGTTGTTTGGTTCGTCATCATTCCTTCTACTTAATGCAAAAAAAAAATTCAAGTATCCCATAACACAAGCCAAAAGCAAAATTTAATCAAAAAACATTGAGTGACAGTTTTTTTTTCACTTCGCACATTTGCTTTTAAAGTTTGAAAAATGTTGACCCCTATTTATTAGGGACTACTTTTGCATATTTTAAACATAAAACCATACTGTTCAGCTTTTGAATTCCCCTGCTCACTTCAATAACCTTGAGTTAATTCAGTTTAATGAAATAGGCTCTTAATTCAATATCTTTTTATATCTATTCTATAGAATTTCAAAACACCCACTATTCTGTATGATTTTTTATATAAAACTTGTATTCTTATGTTTTGTACTTGGGAAAAAAAAACTTCAATCATTTTATCTGTAACGCCTTCTCTGAAATCATTCATAAAAATTATTAACATGTGCATAAATTAATTACCAACCATTAAAACAACATTCGAAAAAAGAATTGAATGAATGACTAATAAAAATTGAAAAAGAAATCTATAGAAAAATTCTAAAATATGTATAAAAAAAAGAAATCTATCGGTAGAAAAAATAAATAAATTTAAAAGACAGTGATTAGCAATAGAAACAAAGTAATATAAAAATAAAATAAATTTAATGGAACTAAAACATTAAAACATTGTATATGTTTATAAGTTATTCTGTGTTTATTTAATTGTTTAAAATTGTTTTAAAATTAAATTTGAAAAATTCGAACTTACAAAGTAAATATTTATTTGTTTATAACTTTAATAAAATTGTAACAGTAAGAATCCCTAAATTGGGTTCTAATAGCTTCATAGTCTGTATAAGTCATCGAAGTAATAGCTTATGATAACTCCAGATTTAGATCTGCAAAATTGTGTTATTTGTATAAAAAATGTATAAACACTTAATATTCTTTATGAATATGGGAGTAAGTATTTATATTTTTCTTGCAATTTTCTTAAAAATTTTAAATTCCTCACGTTGAGCCAACAAAGCGGATCTGATATCACTAAATCATCAAAGAATTTGTTAAACTTTTTGCGATAAAGCAATATTTTTCAATAAAATTTATAACATATACAAGTAAGTAAGTAAGTACATAATATGTAAATATTTGTTGAAGAAAATGCTTACTTATTTCCTTAAATTATATATTCGTATCAAATTCTTCGAGAATCGGCGAAATATGAAGCGTGTTTCTTTGTTCTATCGCTGCAAAAATGGAAGTTACTCTAATGAAATAAAAACATTAATTCCAAATAATCGCATATTCTTACGTAGTACTCGTCATAGACCACATTCTTTTCTGATTGATCGCATAATGCACTTCAGAGTGAATTCGTTTTTTTTGCCGCACAGTTCGTTTATAGAACTATCGTCTCGCTAGTGTTTTTCCTATCAATTATGAAATTAACTAGTTTAAATCAGATGTCCACAAACATTACTCCCTCCTACCCTTAACCCTAATACATATTATGGGTATGGGTCATCCCCTAAGTACTAGTCTCGTGTAAAAAAATATATGCATATACACTATGTACATATACATGCATATATACTCACTTGTAAGTCTATAAACTTCTCACAGATTTACTGAAATTCTTTTTGAAATTTTTTGTCTCTTGAAAACACTGTTATTATTAACCCTTTTGCCATAAACGCAGGCACGGTTAGAAAATATATGTACACATGTATGTAAATATGTATATTGTCCAAATTAAAACAGCAACAAAATTTAACGGAATATCAATAAAATGATTAAATGACGTCAAAAAGTTGATAAAAGTAATAAATAGAAAAAAAATTCTTCTATATTGGGGTCTTTAAAACTTGTTTAGAATTTCCTTTCTTAAATGGTTTTTTTTTTTTTGTTTAAATTCTAGTAGAGTTGTATAAAATCCGTTTACTACTGTTTTCTATGTATGTATGTATTGTAGTACATATATGTAGAATATATGTACAATATACACACATATCGTCGTGGGGGAGTTTATATGCTCTATCCTCCATTTTATATATATATATATTTTTTAACAAGCAAAAATATTAAAATTATCTGAAATAAAAATGCCTATTTGCCAAATTTTGCTTTTTAAACACGTTCGTATATTTAAGGCTTAAAAAATTATTATACAATGATTGATGGTAATCAAATCTGAATGGACAGTTAGAAACTGGTAATAATTCTGACGTATAAAATCTATATAAAGAACTCAACCCACAATTAAAAATTTTAAAATATATGTACATATATGTATGTATGCTTTTTAAAAGTTAATTCTAAGAATCATTATTCATTTGATAGGATACACACATGAGTACATACCTATACATAAATACATTATGAAATTGCTATTAAAAATGGTAATTTGTTAATTGAAGAAAAAAAGAATTGTAAATGTAAATATTGGCAAAATAAAAAATTGAAATTTTAAAGACTTGCTTATGGATATGTGGGTAAAAGTTCGTTAAACTTTTTTTTCAATAATAATTCAATGAAATTTGAAAAGACGTTTTTAGTAAGTAATTGTAAAATTATAAAAGTAATTACTGTTTTTACTTTTACCTCTTGCTTTACCTCTTCAGCTACTCAAACACAAGAGCCCATCCGTGGCGCGGAACAAAGGAGAAAGCTAGAAAACTTTGCCTTAGTTTCCCAGTGTAAAGTTTAGATTAAAAAGTCCATATTTAAGTTTTGGTCTTTAATAACCTATTAAAACAAATTTTGCTTTAAAGCTGTAGGTAAGTGGTAGCTTTTTTGATTATAAAAATAAGTATATTTAAATTTATATACAAAAAGTCTTCAATCCACTGTTAGCAAAGATTTGTCCAGTAAAACCTAGTAAGTTTCTGTACATCGAACTGTCACTTTGCTTTCTTTTTTAAAAAACAAATACAAGAATCTGAAAGCAACACGTTCCCCTGTTTCAAATTTAAATTCTATTTTATATTTAAATATTTTAATATTAAATTTTAGTATATACCAATTAGGATATAATTCTCATTTAGTGGATAATATTTTGAACATAAGAATTAATAGTATTTCGGTATGTGATGGAAACCGATTTCGATCGAAATTGACATCGACTGAAATTTCATGTTGCTATAGCTTTCAAACCTGAAAAGATTTGGAATTATTTTGGTACACATTACCCTAATAACCATTGTTGCCACTACTTCCTTGATTATTAAAATTTTAAAATAAGTAAAACATGTAAGTTTTCTTTGACTTTGAAAATACAAACGATTTCGATTTCAAACGAAATTATTTTTCATCACATACTGGATTAATACGAATTTTGGGAAAAACTCTTCTGACATGTCTCTTGAGCAGAGACGAAATGGCTATTGAGACATGCTTATCCCCATAAGCATTACATTTCATATGGAATATTGAATGTATTTGCCTAAATGGCGAAAAATAGTTTTTGTTTTTTATTACAGCCAATGTTTTCCCTTTCAAACAATGACGGTTGTTAAGTTACATACAATAGCTTCATAAAAAGTGTCCTGAAATAAACAACTCAACGAAATCCCAGTTTGGCGGTAGTTATGGTTATTAAACAACTTTAATCAGTTTTAAAATTAAAACAAAACAAAAAGAGTTACTGCCGTATTCATATAAAATAAAAATTGGTTTAAAAAGAGCTTATATGACAATTATTCCATAAAAATTTGTCAAATTAAAAAACCGATTTTAGTTTTTATGAATACGGCAGCTAAATTGTAAACCTATTTTAATAAAATTCTACCTTATCGTTCTTAAAAAATAAAAAAAATACTCATTACACTTATCCCAGTAATAAATGTTAATTTTGATTGGAAATTAATCAAAATTGTGAAATTGATTTGAAATTAAATTTATTTTGTAAATTAATTGAAATTTTGATTGTGTAATTTTTCCTACATACATATAAATAAAAACGCAAAATTTCAAATTGATTGAATTAAGAACCACCTGCAGAAATTTACAAAAAAGAAAAAAAAGATTAAAAAAAAGTAATCATGGCCGAAATTTTAACAAAAGAAAAGCAATATTTAAAATTAAATGAACAATTGGATAAAATGGCTATTGCATCCTCTAAATATGAGTTAAATGCTAACAACAATGCCGTTAGTGCTGTGGGAAAAAATAATAAATCTGAAGGACGCTATTTAACTTATCAAAAAACAAAAGGACAAAGTACTCTATTAAAGAGGATTGGTGCGGGTGGTGATGGGATTACAGATATCATAGACAATAAAAATGTCTCATACTCACTTAAAGAACAGCGTAAAAACGTAAACAGGACTGTTGGAGGAGGTGGTGAAACATATCGTACCTCAAGACGTAATTATGGTGATTTAATAGTATAAAAATAAATAATTATTATTTTTTCTTTCAGATATACAATCATCTCCTCACCATAACCCATATCACTGTAAAACGGCAAAACAGACTGATACGAGTCGTTCTCATACTTGCAATCGCACTACTAATCGAAGTGTGATGCCGCCAAATAATTCAACATTTTCGATTAAATATCATAATTCAAAATTTGTAGAGAGTCCTTCTTTAGAATTTCTAGTTAAAGAAGAAAGTTCTTCGCTAAGATGTCAAGGGGACTCAAATTATATGGGTAGTGTTAATTCTTTAGCAACGAACGATGCCATCTCTTGTAGCCAAAGCTCACAAGTCAGTAATAATGCACCAGTGGTTACAAAAAAAACTTTAAGTTCGGAGGGTTTAATAAAGTAAGGGAATATATTTTTGTGTACAATTCCTTATATTCCGGTATGTGATGAAAAATGACCGATTGAAATTGAAATCGTTTGTATGTATTTTCAAAGTCATATAAAACTTATCTGTTTTAATTTTCTTTTAATTTAAATAATCAAGAAAGTAGTTTCAATAGTCCTTTAAGTAATAAGTAAAAAAGGATTTCCAAATCTTTACAGATGTGAAAGTTATGTATAGCAACTTAAAGTTTAAGTTCATTTCAATTTCGATCAAAATCGTTTTCCATCACATACCAGAGGTGTTACTTTGTATTTGGATTCGAATCGAAAATCTTACAGATTCGAAAAAATTTACGAATTTTCGCAAAAAATTTGTATTAGTTATTATTGATTTTTCGAATGGGAAATTTCTTTCGAAAGCAATTTCGATTCGAATAGAAATACAAAGTAACCCCCAGATTATTTAAAAATAATTTTTTAAAAATTTTTAAGACACACGACAAGTATGAAAGCATTAAAATTGTTTTCTTTAAATCATAAATTATGCATTGGTAGGAACGAAAGAGTTTGATTTTTGATTTTTTTAAATATATCGTCGTGCCGGTGTTTATGTGCTCTATCCGCCATTTTATATTTTTTATGTATCTCGAGTTAATGGTGCCACTTTAGGTTTTCGATCTTAAATTTTTCAAGTCTGTAATCCGTTTTCGGATATCTCGTCCAGTTTCGGAGATAAATAGCCGAAAACGGATTGCAGATTTTAAAAATGTTGGTGTAAAAAACCTAAAGTGGCATCATTAACTCAAGATATATAAAATGGCGAATAGAGCACATAAACTCCCGCACGACGATATGTTAATTTGAAAATCATGTATGTTTAACCTAAATTGAATGGGTGGAACCCCTTGATGAAACTACATTTATTGCATATATTTTGGTGGGTAATTAGGAAATTATCTCTGCAAAACATTCTTCCTCTCTATTTTGTAAATCGTTGCCATTGTCAGGTCGATGTCGACAAAAATTCATTTTAACTGTTCTCTAAAGACTAGAAACAAGCAAGTGGTCTTCGTCAGCGGTTTATTGTTGTCAATAACGAGGCCACCCAATGAGCGCCAAAAAATTAAAGCATATGTAATACTTTTGAAGTGGCCACGCAATGAGCGGCCTTTCTAGTGGCTAAGCGGCGCCGCTCAGGAATAAGGCCTGTTCTAAGTTTTAGTTGATTTCTGAGCGGCGAAGTATAAACATGACAAAAGTGAATGCGGAACTTACAATTTCATCTGTACAAAGCCGACCGTTATTATGGCAAGATAGATTACCAAATTTTAAAAACAAAAATATGGCATTTTAACAACTAACCGCTCAGTAATAAGCCAATTGCCTCTCACCGCACATCCACTTACCGCTTTGACGCTCAGTGCGTGGCCTCGGCCTATGGAGGATAATCAGGAAAGAATATTAAAAATATGGCTTCTAAAAGGGTATTTGAAAGAAAAAAAAGGACTTCCTCGATTATCTAGACTTTTAAATAATTGTCGCAAATAAATTTTATTTATCTTTCAGAGAGCTTTTGATTTTAATTTCACTTTATTTCGTTTTACAGAAAATACACACTTATCTTTTGTAACTATTCAACATACATTTGATTCTTACATATCTCTGAAGGACTCACAAAAAATGTTGTACTCAATGCTTTTCAAACTTTAATTTTTTGTTTAGCTTGCATTACATACGAGCATATTACACGTGACTGAACAAAGTGGTATAGAATTATTCCTTAACATAACCTTACAAAAAAAGTGTTTTGTTTGTTATTTCAGATTTCTAAAATCGAAAATAATCATTCTCGAAGAAGATCATGAACGTATATCTCAAGAAATGATAAAACAAACAGAACTTCTCGACAAAGCTTTGGAACATTCAAAAACAATAGAACAACAGCGAGATCAAGCTATTGCTAAGAACAATACCTTTAAGGAGCAAGTGATTAAAAACGAAAAACAACTGGAAGAGGCAAGCAAGTACCTAAAGGAACGCAGCAAAGAACTTAATGCTCTACAAAGAGAATTTGAAACTACCAAAAGAGAATTAAAAATTTTAACGCAAGGTAATAATAACCTAGAAAAGAGACTTTATCGCGCTAATGAAGAACTAGAAAGCGCACGTAATACTATAAGCAGCATGAAAGCTTATGAAAGAGAACTTAAGGAGTCACAAAGACTAGAAACAGAAGCTAAAGAAAAACAAATCAAAAGTTTAAAGAAACAAAGGGCCGACCTTTTAAATGCATATAAAAAGCAATTGTTTTTAATTGACAATTTAAAAAGGCAAAATATTTGTCTCGAACAGGCCAAAATGATGTCATTTGCAGAAAAAGAATTTACAAAAGTCTTAGATTGGGATATGAAGAGTTAAAAATGTATGCTTTATGTGAATGTAAATGTTAATATTAAGACTGTTCTTGTGATTGCTCCTTTATTGGATTGTATTAGCAATTAATGTAGTGATTGAATAAATGCGTTTTAAATCTCGTTACATAGCAGACTTCATAGTATATTGTAAAGACGAAAAACAACCACCAGATAAATTGAATTTGTTCTTCTTTTGTTTTTCTCTTCATCAATTAATTTTCAATTATTTTATGAAATATCCTTGGAGACTAAAAACCAATTTGTAATGAAAATTGTTAGCCAGCTAAGTTTTAAAAATTTTAGTATAAAAGCTTTGACATCGGCCAACAAAATCATCAGTTTCTGTTTGTCTAATCAACAGTACAGCTCATCCAGTCAAACAGTCGTGTTTTCTTGCTCAAAAGAATCTCTAAAAATGTTTGCTCTTCGTTTATCAGCCTGTATCGTTGTCATTGCCTTCATCATGGCGGCAGTCATGTTCACCTCCAGTGAAGCTGCCTACCGTAAACCACCCTTTAATGGTAGCATTTTTGGCAAACGCAACAGTGTGGGTAAGTAATAGTTTGAAAGACTTTATTTTAATAAAATATGAAATGGAAAGAAATTATTTTAAAATTTATTTACTTTATTTTAGAATATGATAACGCCAAGGCTATTACAGCTATGTGTGAAATAGCTATGGAAGCTTGTCAATCCTGGTTTCCCCAAAACGAAAGCAAGTAATGGTTTTAACAAAGACGAATAATTAAGACTTTTGTGTTCCTTTGGCTTACGATCACGGCATATTTAATATATTATTTATCTCTTATACTGTTTAATTAATATACATACTACATACGAAGAATAAAATTAATACATTTATAACGAAAATATTAAAAATGTGTATTTAAATTGAGGTATACAATTTTCAGCCTTTATTTGTACATATTGGCTTAGAAATCAGCTTTAAGCTGTAATCTCTTGTTGCAAGTAATTTGAAAGACAATTCCAAAATTTTAAAATACATTTTATTGATACGAATGATAAATGAATGATTTCTATAACAAGGCAGTAACGCAAATGTTCTGGAAAACGAATTCGAATTAAAGTCGAGTGCTTTTCAAGGATAAATAAAAAACTTAAATATGTTACAATACATACCCAATACTTTATCAAAATAGAGAATGTGAATTGTCCATATGACGCTTTAATCTAATACATTTAACTACAGACAATTTTGTAGGGTTATAATGTAATTTTAAAATTAAGGGAATTCAAAACAAAAGTTTGTTTTACATCTTAAAATAATTTTTATTTTGCTTTTGTATATTACGTAGTATATATTTATAAAAAAAGAAAACATTGCTTTATTAAGATTTAATACTAAACCTAACTAAATTTAAAAACAATGCAGCATGAGTTTTATTTCCAATTCAAATTAAATTTGCTAGAAATGTACAAAAAAGGTACAAAAATAAAATGAAAATATACAATATGATTATTTTATTTGATAAAAAAAATTAAATAATTTTAATTGTAGAGATACAAGAGAATCAGTTCTTTTTTTTAAGGTGCAAAAAAATATTTACAACTTTTCCACATATAAAAAAATATTTAACACGTTATTTAATAAACAAACTGGGCATAATTCTAATTAAAAGTTCACATTTGTAACGTTTTCTTGATGTTATGTTACTTTCAACATTAATATTACAAAAAACAAATGACTGCCACGATAAACATTTTTTATAAACAGTAGTAATACAATTATAAGAAAAAATATTTTTTAATAATCAGGGTTGTTGTAGAATCTGATTATTATCAGAATCAGAATTGAAACCGACAGAATTCTCATTTTGGTGTCACAGAAACAGATGATACCGGTTTTATATTCGAATCAGAATTGTTGTCAGAATTTGGTGTCGTCGAATCTGATTTTATCGGTTTTTTGTCAGAAAGAATCCGATCAGTTGTCAGCTGTCAGAAACATACTTGTTTTGATTTTTGTTGTAGGCGGTTAAACGTATTTTGCTGCACAATGCAAGTAAAATTAATTTAAATTTCATTTTATATAAAATATATTTATGTGTATAGGGAAAAACATAGAAATACAATATAACTCAAAATGGGATATTTGTAAAATTTATGGAGGAACACGAAGATATCGCAAGGGGTTATACAAAACGAGATAAGGCTGAAGTTGAGTCTCTCTGGCAGGAACTTACACAGTCTTTAAACAGTGCTGTACCACCCAGCAAAGATGCCAACGGATGGAAGAAGTTAAAATGTTTAAATTTCTTAAATGTGACACTATTATTTAACAAAAATTTATTTTTATACAAAAGATATGGACGGAATGGAAAACATCCATTACATTGGCCAACACAATTAACACCGTACTCCGGCCTAAACTAACGGTAGAATCGTTTCCAATTGACTTTTGATAACTGCCTTCTGCCAAAAATCGTAATGTTGCTGCTAGCTGAATAACACACAAAATATTTGACCGAGGCAAGTGAATCTCAACAATGTTCATCAACATTTGGAATGCTTCTTTATTCACACGGTATTGACTTACGAATCTTTAATAAACTTTCATACAATTCAACTTTTCGTACTTTGTTGCAATGTGTACTTATGCTACCTCCGGAAGTTCCAAGGGATTGCTGTAATCTCTCAATATCTTTCGTTTAACTTTTTCATTCGATTCCTCCTCCATTAATAAAAATAAAACGACAGCCTCTACCATTTTTAGTTCCGTATGATTTAAATTTCTTTATAAAATACTATGTTCAACACCAAAAGAAAAATTTTTTGATAAAATATTTCTAAAAAAAAAATGTAAACAAAGCAAAAACAGCTGATTCGATTATGGGTTTTGTTTATTTTCGAATAAAGCAAAAATCCACACGGTTTCATGACACCAATTGAAATCAGAATCGATTTTCATTTCTGATAAATGACAATTCTGACTGGGATTCTACAACAACCCTGAATTTAAAATTTTTTATAAAGATATTAAAAAAAGAAAACTATCCAAGCATGTAATGGAAATTGATAAACCATTTTTTTTTTGTTTGACGAAACTTTAAAACTACGCGCATTATTCTGAAAATTGAAATCTAATAAAATTTAAACAATCGCGTATATGTACATACAAAGAAAAGTAAAACTTAGATGCATAAATTATTTTAAAATTTTAATAGTAAAAGCAAAAGATAAAACAAGAAGCTAGACAGATTTTAAAATTACAGCAATTTGATAACGATTGGTCAAACAATTACGACATCAAGAATCAGAATAAGACCGAATATCGTAAATTTTAATAAATTTAACGCTTAAACCAATTTTCACTAGATACCAAGGCTAGTTTTGATTTCTTTATTTCTTAACTATTTGCTTTAATAAAAAAAATGTTAAACACGCTTAAATTGCTACAATAATTTT
Organism: Metopia argyrocephala; assembly: GCA_963576795.1. Lineage (NCBI taxonomy): Eukaryota > Metazoa > Arthropoda > Insecta > Diptera > Sarcophagidae > Metopia > Metopia argyrocephala. The sequence continues at coordinate 201,228,749 of OY756208.1, read as the reverse complement.
TTTATTATTATTAATGTCTACGGCGTCTTTGACGCATTTCACTTATGTGCTTACGTAAATATGTCATATAGTCTGTCATAAAAGTAGTATAAGCCTAAAATTAAAAAATATATATATATATGTTTCTATTAAAATACATTATACAAGTAGATAAAAAAAAACTTACTGTATCCAAAACATAACGTGGTATATAACCTTTCAAATCTAAACACAATATCCACTCAAATATACAAGAATCTGGTTTTCCCTCTATTTCGTGCATAGCAAATCCTGCTACTAAATTTTCACCTCTTGTATACTTCGTATTGGCTGGTACTTTATCATATTCTACACTTATGGCGGCACTGAGCCAAACTTTACCTTTTGTATTAAAGCTTTTTAAAGGTGATGCTGACATTTTTTTGTTCGTTTGTTCATTATTAATGTCTTCTACATTATCTTTAGCATCTTCAAATTCCTCATCTAATGGTGGTGGTTCATTAAAATTTAAACGCATTGCCTCACTAAAATCTTTGGCTCCTAAGCTTTTACTTAAAGTCTGAAAGGCCACATTTTCGTTTTGAAAAGTCATGCTGGTGCCATTTCTACAACTTCCTACGCTACTCGGTTGACCACATATATTTATGTCATCCTGATCGGAAATAGTAGAAACACTGCCTTCACAGGAATTGTTAAGCATTTCTTCATCATCTGAAGACTCAGTCTCTGCAGTATTCTCACGCATTTTTCCGTCGACAAATAAACGCCAACAGCGTAAATTAACAAAATCACGTGACTTAATTATGCCACCACCACCGCCTACAGTCGCCTGATATGTTATATCAGTATAGGTGTTCACTTTCTAGAAGCAAAAAATACATCTTATTGTAAATAAAATTTAACCATTTAAGATTTATTTTGTCCTTTACTTACCCTTACAATTTTTGATTCCAGTATCGTGGGGTTCCAGTGAGGTGCTTCTTCAATTTTATAAAACAACTCATTGCATAAAGCTTTAGCTGAATATTTTAAGCGGCCCTTATAAAATTAAATATTTTTTTAATTAATAAAGAACATGCCATTTCTTTTTTTAATACCTACGGTTAATTTATAAATTTTTCCTAATTTTTCACGATGTATACTACTTATAGTGTCACCTTTTTTAGTAACTTTTTCAACTTTCCAATTGGGATCCTGTAATAATTCATATGCCTTACGTAAGCAATCTAAGCCCATTTGATGATATTCTTCATCCTGTGAAAAGAGTTTAAAAAATTTATCTGAATTTTTAAATGTTCGCTAGCAAAACAATACCATCGTCTGCTTGACAATTTAAAATAGAACTCTTCACCTCTTACGCTTTTATTAACACTTTATACATATAACTTTAGTTGTACTTCAGCATTTAATATGTAAATTAATTTATTTATTCATCTGACAACATATAAAATAGAATTTATTTTGAAAATATAACAAAATAATCATTGTGGATTGATGCATGAGTAAAAGATTATAGAGAAGGTGTATGATAAAGACATGCTTTAAAATAAAAAAAAGTAAAATCACTTTTTAAATTTCAAAATACACCTGAAGAAAATTTTTTTTAATATCAATTTTGCCTTAAAAAAAGTTTGTTGGAATTTTTATTTTATGCAAATATCTATAAATTAATCAAATTCTTTCTAAAAGTTAATCCAGAAAATGGACAAGGAATAGCAAAGTATTGATAAAATAATTTATAAATAAAGATCGAAAAAGCTGAATTAAATTGTAAAATGTCAATAGAACTGTACAATCCAACTACTTAATTTGAAAAAAAAAATTGTCATTAAACGGAAACTGTGATATTTATAAAAATAAGAGTACAAAATTGATTCAGTAATATGAACACTTAGTTTTAAAGTACTGTTACATTAAGCAAATATTTGAAAGCGTAGAAAGCGTAAGCACTATTTTTTTTTTTTTAGTTTTAAAAACAACTTTTATTTTGCTATGTAAGAGATATATTTCAAAAAAACATTCTCACCTGTTCTTCCTCTTCATCGCTGTTATGAGCGGAATCTAAGGGTGAATAAAAATCTGCAACACTCTCTGGTGGACGACGATCATTTTGAGAAGCCAAAAATGGTACAATTAACGGTGACCGATCCGAAGTATTTGTAATAGCTTAAAATACATTAAAACATTTAAATATCCTATATAATGAAAATTTATTTCAAAGGTTTAAATTTTCTTACCCGAAAAATAATGTCTTGCATGTCTTTCTTGTGGTATAACTCGGCAATCTAAGAACCATGCTTCGCCCCAAGCTAACACGAAAGAGGATAAAATGAGAATTACAACAAATACTTGTTGGCTGGAATCAACCCACTGCAATAATAAAAGAAATAGAAATATTGTAATACAATAAAATATTTAATTAAAAAAAAAAGTACATACATCAAATACAAACACTTTAGATATTAAAAAAAGGCAAGAACCACTGGTAGATAACTAGAAAAAAATATATATATATAAGAATATTAACTTGTATTCATTATAAGAAAAATATCATCTTCCTATACCGCTATTATTAGCCAGTGGTTTATATAGAGTAAGGCGTAGAAAAATATTAAAACTAAAAAACGACAAATGGCCGCTGCTACAACATCAAATAATGACTCATTAACGGTATAATGTAGAATTTGTTTTTGCAATGCTTGTATTATACTGTCACCGTTTATCTATAAATGAAAGATAAAGTTTTAAATTAAATTAATACATATGACGAATTTATTATGATAAATTGAAAACAAACAAAAATAGTAGAAATAAATAAATTAAAATTTTTATTGTTCACTAACCATAATGCATATTAGCCATAAAAGCGACACAAAAAATAAATCAAATGTTACAAATAAGCAAAAGAATCTTCGAACTACCGACATACGACCATCTTGCATATAACCACCTAGGAATTCTTCAGTAATAAGATTTATGGAATGAGTGCGTGCTGAAGAGAAAAAATAAATAATGAATATATGATTTACAAATCGAGAATAGGAAGTATTAACTACATTATAAGCTAAGCTAGTTTTTCACTAACAAACAACTTAATTTAATCTATTTTTATTTTTGTTATTTTTTAATACACTTTTATTATATTTTCATCATACATTTTTTTATTATATCTATTTATTATATCAAAGCAAATAAAAGAACAACATAAAGCGATTTAAGAAGGATGTTTGTTCATTTTACCGACTTCATAATCGTTATCAGAATTGACTTTGTTTGGTTTTAAAAATTCAATTATAAAATAATAAAAATTAACCTACATAACAACAGTTTAAATACGTAAGACAAGCAAATATAAACTATTGAACATTTCTATGAAAAACTCTAAACTTTTAAAATAGTTTTAAGTACCTTTCTTATAAATTTTCAATTGTTTGGGTTGGCTTCCTTAAATTTAACTCATGAGATGTCAGTAAATCAGAGCATGTTTTGGTTCTATTCATAAAACATATGATCTTAATTCACACTTAAACATGCATATTTTACCTAAATTGAACCCTTTCATCACATATTCCAATCATGATTTCATTTCAGTTTTTCATATAACATTTTGCTGAGTTATTTTGATTAACATTTTGTATTTCTTAAAATTATGATTATTTACAATTTATTTTTTTTTAATTTTTTCTACAAACTATTATTTAGGAATTCAGTTATTTCCATATACCTTATTGGATTATTTATTTAATTTATTATTTAAATAAAAGCCTGCATAAAAATATGTATTTTCATTTAACTTACACATATCTAACCTGACATTACCAGCACTTCTCGATTGCATTTGGTGAGTTTGATTTATTAATAATTCGGCAGTACTACGTAGATCATATGAATTGTTTTGAGACATAGTTTTCTGTTTAATCACTTAACACAGCATATTTTTCTTTTTTATTTTTGTTATTTCCTTAATACTGTAAAAAGAAAAAAAAAACAACATTAAACACAAATGTTAAATATTTTACGGTCATATTCATACAAAATAAAACAGATTTAAAGTGTATTTCAGTCAAATTTGTAATACACATTTTTTTTTAAATTATTGAATATTTTATGATAATGGTATTATATTGCAAAAACAATAGGGAAATTCGTTTGATTTACTAAATGCATTTCAAAAAAAAATTATCAAATTGTTTATAAAAAAAAAACTTGTTAAGTAACCTTTGATAACTCGATTAATCATTTTTAAATAAATATGAACAAGCCAGACTTTAAATATTTCGGTAGTATTAATTGCAAACGTTTTCATTTAATTCAGATAAGCGAACTTTTGTAAGGCAATGAACTGTTCTGTAATAAATTTTAACCTACATTTTTGTTTTTGCTAGTAGCTTACTTAAATAGGTTTCTATTTTATGAAACTTTTAACCGAGAAATATTTTGGCTGCATGTATAGAAAAGAAATATGTATATTCTCGTATGTACATACACATATGCATATATACAGTAGAATCTGGCAAATATGTTAACTCATGTATGTTAAAGTTAATTCTGTGTATATTACTATCAAAATTTCGAAGTGCCTGATAGTGATACTGACTAATTTGTTTGATAAATATTCAGTACTCATGTAAAGTTCTCGAAAGCGACTAAAGCAGGTGGGAAACCTGGTCAACATCTGCACGAAAATGGCCAAAAACTATTGCACAATAAAAAAATAAATAAATGAAACCACAAAGATTTCTCGACTGCTTCATTAAACCAGTTCATATAAATTAACATAAAGTTTGTGTGCGCGAAAATATGTATTTAAAGGTGACAGTCAACTTTTACCAGCCAATACAAAGTAAATCTAAATTTATGTATTGTAGTAATGAAAAATAAAGCAACAAGTCAGAATTTATCGTGCTATATCTGAAAAATGTATTTATGGCATAATTCGTTCCAGCCTAATAATTGAAACTCAAACTACTGAAATTGGAAAACACTCGGAAACTATTGTATACATTCTGCAGGTAACTTTTGGTTTAGTTCAGTTAGTTATGAAAGGTGGCGCGAATTTTTAAAATTATAGGAAGCAAGCCTGTGTGTTTAGGTTTTAGATAAGGAGTAATAGGGATGTATGTAATATAACATGGTTCAAATATCCTCCGTGGCTTCTCTGGGTGGAGCAAATCTGAAATGTTTAATTTTCGAAGACTCTTGCTCAAAAACCGGAATTTAACCGATAACATGGGTTAAGTTGGCTTTAAATGTTTTAGTTTGTAAATTATTCACATCATCTGCTCATGAGATAGCTATGACCCCACATCGTAATCATCGACCTATGTATGAAAGAAATGTTTGCAAAACTTCAGAAGGTATTACATATGTACATATATCGAATGTCATGATCAAGCGGGATTTACTTATAAAGTTTGTTTAATTTTAACTAACAATCAGTTTTATCACAATTAAACTAATTTTTAAATAGAAAAGGTTACTTAATTCTTTATCGATACTTGTTATTGTAAATATGCATGTATGTAGTTTTTGAGATTCTTTATACACATCACCTTATTAAGCAACAGTAACTGTTTCTAATATAGAATGGATGTAAACAATAGAAGTACCCGTATTAAATCGGGAGTGCATGTGTGTATGCGTTTTCAAAATTAAGAACAACAACAAATACAAAGACAATTTTTCGACCTGATAAAATCTTGAGAATATGTGTGTTTGAGTAAATAATGCAATAATTATTTACAAATATATGTATGTAGGTATATAGTATATATGCATAATGCAAATTTATGTACATATGTATGCATCGCTTTAAGGAAATTAACACTATCTTGTTAAAAAATAAGTTCATTAATTATAATTATTTAAAAAACACATTATTCATGTTTAAAGATATTATTTTTTGCAAGAAAAAAACTCAGCTGAAAAATCCGCGACACTTTCTTTTGTTTTGACCACTCATTAATTAATAAATGGCGTAGATTTTTTGTTTATAACTTTTATTTTTTGAGCTTATTATTTACCATTTATGTAAATATGCACGTAGTTTATTTTATTTTTTAATGTTTTTATTACAATTAATAATTATAATAATAATTTTATGAATGAAATTTTAGAAAACAATAAAACTAAAATAAATTGTCTTTTGCTTCGATTGCATTTTCTTTATAGGTACCTATTAGAAGAAAATAGATTCAAAGGAAAAGAAGGAATTTTGACAATTCAGTGTTAGTGCTGCCGGATTAATTAAAAATGAAAACATATGTGCATATCATAAAAATATCGCATGAGAGATATTAAAATATGAACTTCTGAACAAAAAAATGGTTAGAGAATTGAATTTGTTTTTAAACAAATACGTTATTAGTATATTTTGTCAAAAAGAAAATTTAGTGATTAAATTATGATTATTTTCAGTTTTTCATGATCATTAATTGATTGCGATCACAAATTATCAAAAAAGTAATGCGATTATTTTCTATTTTTTTATTACTTTTGATTATTTCAAAATTTTGGACGCAATTTTTTCATTTCCAAATCGGACCAGATTCATATATTCTGAATAGGAAAACATAAAACAAACCTTATTAGAGTCAGTATAAATTTATTGGTCCAATGGCAAGATGCAAATCTAATTATAACTAAAGCAAACAGTGGAATAACCCTTAGAAAAAACTAAAACTAGGCATAAAAAATTATGTAATTATGAAATCCTGTGATTACAGATAATATTTTACTCAACTATCAGTAAATTTCGTTCGTTTCCAAGACAAAGAACCTAGGCATTGTTTTTATCAACACCTTGACTTGGAACTTGGAATAAGATCAACATTTTTTAAGAAAGTTAATTTCTTTCTAGATCGAAAATATACAGTAAGAAATAGTTTTTTCTTTTTTATTAAATATGGGGTGTTTTCAAGTGTAATAAATTTTTTTAAGTTGTGAAAATCGGATAATTCGAATGCTTTATTTTTTATATATGCACATCCATATCTATTGTATTATAAACTAGTTTTTTTTCTACTATATTTCTTAGTTGCTTAAATGTATTGAAATAATTTTGATCTCGTCATAGGGTTTATCAGTTTTTGGATTTGTTTTGGAATTACAAATATTTTGGCATACTTCCATTCCCTTTAAAACCCGACCAAAAACAGTATGTTTATTATCTAACCAGGGCTACAAAAAAAAAAACACAAAAATAAATATTTATGTATGTACATGAAGATATAATGTGCACGACAAAAAGAAAAACTTACTGTTGGTAAAACTGTTATAAAGAATTGACTACCATTAGTATTTGGTCCAGCATTAGCCATACTCACTGTATAGGGTCTATCATGTTTTAGGCTAGGACAAAATTCATCCTTAAAATCATGACCCCATATAGATTTGCCTCCAGTACCGGTACCAGTAGGATCACCAGTTTGTATCATAAAACCCTTTATAACACGATGAAATATGTGTCCATTGTAATACCTAAAAACATTTAATACAAATTATTTTTTGAAGTAATAGATAACAAATATATGCAGTAAATATTACCCATTCTTGGCATGAACACAAAAATTTTCTACAGTTTTTGGACATTCCTTGTAAAATAATTTTATATGTATGTCACCCATTGTTGTGTGTAATACTACATTTTCATATATTCTTTGGATACCTATAAAAAATGTTTACATTAAACTTTGAATATATTTTCTTAATTAAATAACTTTATATTGCTTAACCTTCTTCTGTTTTATAAATCAGAAAGCGTGTAAAAATATTTAGTAACGGATTTAGGTTTAAAATTTATAGAAAACGAGAGGCATTAAGAAAGTAAAACTTACCTTGCCCTTCAGGTACTGCGATAATATCTTCTTTAGTTGGTTTTTCATTAAAGACATCACGATCCACATCTTGTAAGTCGGAAGGCAAACGCCTACTATACAAATAAAACCTTGGCTTTCTAAAAAATTTAAATAAGAACACCAAATTAAAATTGCTTTAAAAAATTTGAATTGTAGCTTTAGCTCACTTATATGCGGTGCAAAACAGTGTCGGATCGTTAGGTAAATTTTGTAAAGCTGGATTTTCACTAGCTTCCTGTTCCAAAGTTATAGCAGCTTTTATTTTCTTTGCTTTGCCCTTAAAATTGATAACATAAAAGTTAAAAATAAATTTTTTGTGTTTGTTTTTTGTCATAAGAGTTAATTTTTTACCTGAAAAAGTGCTATTTGTAAGGGTCTAATATTATCCGTTTTGCCTAATATATTGACACATCTATTCGTCTCTATATTTATAACTTTAATGCCAATCAAGGTTGGATATAACAGAAAATGACCACTAGCATCAAATATAATATTATTGCTCATATTAAACTCTGACTTTTCCAAATCACGTTCAGCAGCCATTCTAAAAAAAAATATTATATATATAATGATTTTTAAAAATATTTTTTATACCTTCTTCCGAATTCCATATTCGGTAAAGCATGTGGCGTTTGTTGCATTTGCGTATAGGTGTTTAAAGCCTCATCGAAAACACGTATAAGTTTTCCGGTCTGGAATTTAAATACCCTCACTTTGCGATCAGTAGAGATTGTCGCAAAACGTTGACCATCATTTGATACCGTAAGACCAGTAACTAAAGTTTTGCATTTTGCAAACTCAAATAAACCTTTTGAAAAAAATCAAAGTAACGAATTTTATAAGAAATATTTTTTATACCATTTACATCTATTACTTACTGGTATCTAATTTGGATTCAAACGTTACATGCTTTTGAGGAAATTTGTAATCAAACTTCGAATTTTGCCAGTATTCCAAAATACCATTACGATCTACAGAAATTGCTGTATCTTTGGCTACATTATAACAAATTGCAATTACGGGTGCCAAATGTAATTTATCTAAAACATGCAATACTTCACCATTACCCTGGCCATCATATATGTGAATTTTATTTGAATCTTTGTCGGAGCTGAAAAGAACATTTAAATTCTCACGTTTATGTGTTATTCGGAATTTTTACTATTTTGTTTAATTTTTAGTTTAAATAAAACGCTTTAGTTCATTGCTAGCTAAAGAGAGAATAAAAGAGATTATTTTATTCATTTGGCTGTTCCCATTTATATGTAAATCCGATTACATCTTGGCGCTTAAGCTCCCACCTGTTTTGCCACGCTATAAATTTATATACATATGTACATATGTATGTATGTACATAAGTAAGATATTATTTTTAGAAAATTTATCACATATGGAAAAAAATTATATCACTGACAAATTAATCCATATTAATTTAATTTCTGTATAAATTTAAACATATTTAAAAAAAACATATTAAATACATATGTTTTCTTTTTAAGTTTTGTATAGTACCCTTACATTGCCAAGCTTTGTACTGCATCACCAGGTGAGTGTATCCAACAACTGCAGCCCGGTGTAAAACCCAATTTAATAATATTTATCATATCGAAATTAATAACATCAAAAACTTTTGCACACTTATCAGCTGAAGCGGAGCATAACAATGAGCCACCGAAGTTTGTACTGAGGCTGTGAATAGGCACTGTAAATTAAAATTATTTTATTACACTTTATGGGTGTTTCACTTTCAATATAAAATGATTTGCTTGAAAATCTTACTTCTTAAAATTTCTTTAAAAATTAAAAACTTACTTAAATGACTGCGAAAGTGTTTTACAAATTCAATGCCTTCTTCCATCTTTTTCCAAAATTTTAAATGACCGTCTATACTGGCTGTAATAATGAAATCGGTTTTTGTTACCACTAAGTGGGTAATTATATCGCGATGCATAAAACTTTTCTCATAACACTCAGCATCCGGTAAATTTTCCAGAAATACATGTTCATAGGGAAGAACTATAAAAAATAATATCTACATATGTAAGTACATAAACAAAGTCAAAAGCATATACATAGGTATGCAAGTTTTTCCTAATAAGATGAATTTAGCAAATCGAAATATGTGCCGATAGCATTTGTAAGATTGGAATTTTTTAATCTAAACTATTTAAACAACGACAAAAACTTTATTTAAATATATACATACATATATATGTACTTTTATATCCAATCTAAATTAAATGTACGCAATTATTGGAAGTTATATGCAGTTTTAAAATTGTGACTTTTTTTTAACATCCTAAATAAAAATAGTATATTAGTCTTGAAAATTCCACCTTCTGATTGTAACAAACAAGGGTATTTAAATGAAAGCACGTACAGATTCACAAATTATTTGGAATATTAAAAAACTATTCTCACAAACCTTTTTTCTTTTTCGGCTTAGATGCTGCCGATTGCTCAGTGGGCAAAGGCCCTATCCATCCTGAATCTTCTTCATCTTCTTCTATTTTGTCCCCTTGTTTTTCATCTTCTGCTGGCCTTTTTAACTTTAATTTTTCACTCTCTGAACTCATTTTTTAATATTTCGCCGATTTTAAGCAATTTTGCGTAAACAAATAATAATCTCACGTTGTTTTGCTAGTAAACAAATGCTGCTTCTTCACTTCTATGCAATCACTTTGCATTGATTACACACATCTTGCCAATATTTAAAAATACTTCCCTGTTAAATTTGAGTATAACAAAAGAAAAGAAAAAAGAAAGAAAAACATTTCAAGAAGACAAAAACAAAAATTTAGATTAACAACCACAAGAGAAAAATACAATAAAAAGTGAAAAATATCGTCTTTTTTCGACAAATAATTGAATATACAAAAAAATTATAGCATTTTTTTTAATTTAGAGAAGTATTAAATTAAGTTAAAAGTGAATATGTCAGATACTTTAGCAGAGGATACCAAAAATGAAGGTATTGTTATTAAAGCGCCAGTCGAGCACCCTCGCATAAGAATCAATAGATGGCGGGTAAGGGAAGGCTTTCCGGTAAGTGCTTCACAAGTTATTCTACTCTATGAAGCCCTGCAGCCGGAGGGTGTTAATGAGGACAATAGTTCCGCCACGAATACAACAATATATAAATTAAAAGCCCATCGGGTTGGTGTGGTAAAAAAGCGTCTGTTCAAGGATGGAGCCATTGTTAAAGCAGAGTGAGTTGACATGTTTGTTATATCGATCCATTATAATGTATGTATATACAATGTTTTTGTTTGTAATACCTATTCATTTTCTAGTACTCCCCTTTTGGAACTCTCTGAATGTATTCATACAACGGTCATTAAAGACATGTGCGCTGATTGTGGTGCAGATTTGCGCCAAAATGAAAATGTAGGTATACAAATTTATATTATTGTTATTATTATTAAACAATTTAAATGTGTTAGTGTTCATTCAATGGGGGAGCGCAAGAGAAAGTGGATATTGTTGTGGTTGCGATTTATTTGTGTTTTTCTTGCGCATTTCTTTTCTTAACTGCTTTAATGAAAGCAATATAAATATAAAAATGCATGTAGGTATATACTACATTAATAAAAAAATAGGAGGGAAATTTTAAATGTATGCTAAGTGGATGGCACTGTTGCCAGCTTTAAAGACTATCGTTATTTTTTTTTTTTTTTTTTTAATAAAATCATTTTAAAAATAGTAATCAAGTTTAGAATGGGTTACGAATAAGGGTGGTTAGGTATTGATTTACAATAAAACTTTAAATACTGTTTTTGAAGCAAAGTTATTGTTTTATCGATGGCCTATAGTAAATTTAAATTAATTGCAGAAAAAGTTAGTTTTTTAAAAGAATCGCAGAATGACTGTCAATATAACGTACGTAATTTGGTATTTTCATATTGTTTAAAAATATACCATTGAGATTAGGATACATTAAAAGGATCTAATGGGTAAACATTGTTTATTTTTTTTCTTAAATATACTTTTTATTCTGTACAAAATGAAATTTGAAAATAATAAGTATTTTAAATTTTATTTAAATATTCAAGGGCAATACTTCAGAAGCGTCTGTACCCATGGTTCACTCTATACCCGATCTAAAGGTTACACAAAAATTAGCACAAAAACTAGGTCATGATGATACACGTCGCTTATTGCAAGATCGTAAATTAGTGTTATTAGTCGATTTGGACCAAACGGTCATACATACCACCAACGATAATGTACCCAACAACATTAAAGGTATTTATCATTTCCAATTATATGGTCCGACCTCACCGTGGTATCATACACGTCTCAGACCTGGTACGCCTGAGTTTCTGGAAAGAATGTCTAAATATTACGAGCTGCATATATGTACATTTGGAGCCCGTAACTATGCTCATATGATAGCTCAATTACTAGATCCAGAAGGAAAATTTTTTTCGCATCGTATTTTATCAAGAGATGAATGTTTTAATGCTACCAGTAAAACTGACAATTTAAAGTATGTAAACACTACCTTTGAAATAATACTTCGGAAAATTTAAAATTATTTCTGAACATTCTTTAGAGCACTTTTTCCCAACGGCGACTCTATGGTTTGTATCATAGACGATCGCGAGGATGTATGGAATATGGCATCAAATTTGATACAGGTTAAGCCATATCACTTTTTCCAACATACTGGAGATATAAATGCTCCGCCGGGATGTTCAAAACATGAGTTAGATGGGGAAGGTGTTGATTTTAAAGGTATTTAAATAATTTGTTCTATATTATGTTATAAATTTGTAATATTACTAAGAACTATGTATTTTAGATTTAGAAAATTTAAACACAGAAGACAAAGAAAAAGAAGAGAAAGAAAAACATTCAAGTAATATAGAAACTTCTAAAGAAACTAACGATGATGAAAATACACAAATAAAACTTAAAATTGAAGAAATAGTAAAAACAGAAGAGATTAAAACAATAGAGGAAAAAAGTCAAGATACAGAAACCGCTAAAGAATCTCATGAAACTCAAGAAGATTCTGATAACTACGTTCCGGAAATTAAAAAGGTAAAACAACCTGAAAAAGTCGACAACAAAGAACAAACAACTAAAGGGGATTTCATTAAAAAACTTTCTGATGAAAAAAATTCAGCCGAAACCACATCTAGTGGAAATATTCCGAAAATAAAACTCTCAAACGATGCGGAGAATAAAGTTGAAATTGTAGATCCGGATGATTATCTTTTATATTTAGAAGTTATATTGACAAATATACATAAACGTTTCTATTCCATATACGATGAAACAAAGGATATACCCGATTTAAAGATAATCGTACCAAAAATACGTTCGGAAGTATTACGCGATTGTAATTTGGTATTTTCTGGTCTAGTGCCGACAAATATGAAATTACAACAATCCAGAGCCTATTTTATAGCCAAAAGTCTAGGTGCTGAAGTATCACAGAATATTTTAGAGAATACTACACATTTGGTGGCAGTCACAGCGGGTACTTTTAAAGTGAATGCAGCAAAAAAGAATCCTAAAATAAAAATAGTCAATGCTAATTGGTTGTGGAGTTGTGCCGAACGTTGGGAACATGTTGATGAAAGACTCTATTCTTTAGATCGCAAAATTAAAACCAATAAGCGACAACCTCCAGCACATTGTCATAGTCCTGAACATGTCATTAATTATAGTGAGAAATCTGAGATTTCTTCATCAAGTATGGCCCAGCAAAACGCTGCTGAATCTTCAAAATTCATCGATACAATAAATCCTTTGCTTTCATTTTCCAACGCTGATCTAGCTGATATGAATAAGGAGTTTGACCAGTTTTTCGATTCAGATAGTTCGTCTGAAGAGGAAAATGTTAACATTGGTAATGCTAGACAATACATTTTTATATGGAAATTATAATTTTTGCTGGTCGTTTATGGGTGGCAACAAATATTTTAAAATTTCATCTAAAAAACTTGGTCTTTCGGCAACTAAAAAATTGCAAATGCCAATACAACTGAATTTGGGTTGTTATCCATAATCGGCCCGTTGGTTTCTAATTGTCCATGTAAATATAGTAAATTGAGTATCTATATCCTAAAATTAATTTTTCATATAATAGAAAGCTATTTGAGTAGCAAGATTTGTAATGTTAAAATCTAGATTTTTTTCTCTTCTAATCAAGCTTGATTTGTTTTCAACCTGTTTAAAAATGACATTTTTCTTTATGTTTAGAAAATCCGCCTGTCGACAAAAATCTGAGAAAACGTAAACGCCAAGAAAATGAAGAAGAAAGAACGCGCAAATTTTTTACTAGAACTCCAGATATTTCACTTTTAAGTGCAACTGAAGCCATTGCTGAAGAAGAAGAAGATAAATCATCAAGTGACGACAATAAAGATGAAGAAGAGGATGAAGAAATGCCAAGTGAAAAATTTAGAAGAGGTATTGAATATAGCAATTAAGTTTAAATTATATTGTCCACTATCTTTGCTAATTGTAACTGTTTGAACAATTTTTATGTGTTTTATAGGTGGCAATTTACCTTCCGATTTAGAAATGGGCTCCGATTCAAATGACGACAGTGATGGTAATAATCCTGATGAAGAGGACGACGGTGACTGGAATATGATGGGCGCTGCTTTAGAGAGAGAATTCTTGGGACTTGAAGATTAAATTTATTGCTTAATAGTTGTTTTTTTTTTTTTTTGGTTTTAATTTTTATATAATTTTTTTTATTTTTATTTAATTTATATATATTTCGTAATTTCATTTATGAAATATTTTCCATTTCCTCTAAATTTATAAATACATAATATATAGTACATACATAGGTACATATGTATATTTAGTTATTGTTTTTCTGCTCGTGTTATACACTAACATGATTTATTTTAAATTAGCTGCTTATAATTTTACATTTTATTATAATTAAAGTCATTTTATTTTCTAAAAAAGAAATAAAAAGTAGAAAAGTTAAACCCTATTCTTATGCTAAAACACTTGGAATAAACTTATATTTTATCTGTCCCTTGACGCATTTGTTTAAAACGGCTAACACGTTTTTTGGGTGCATGGGCATCGATAAATTTAACATCAGGCAAAGGTTCTGGTTCTGTTAACGGCTTTTCGACAACATCATTCATTACCTTAGAAAGATACATACATACATATATGTAATTTATTGTATAAAACTAATGCTTAAATGCTCGAAGTTATTTACCTTATAATAGGCACTTAGGCACTCATCTTCCTCTCTCGCCTTATTTTTCTTGGTTTTTTTATTCCTATTATTATTCAGCTTAGGCTCAGTGCAATGAATTTCTTTGTTAATAGCCGATTTATTTTTTAATATGGATTTTGTTGGTACCGTTGGATTTGAAAACTGAAATGTGATTATAACAATTAATAAAGTAATATAAAATGCGACAAAGCAATAGCATTTACCTTAGCTTTTGGATCAACAAAAGCCTCTTTCCGATCAGTCTCTTTCAGAAGTGGTGCCTTAACTTTGTCTTCTCCCTCATAACTATTTACAAACAAAAGAGAATTTTCACTTACTGTTGATGCTTTTTGTGACTTTACATACAAATCATAAACGTCTGCTGGACTGTGGGGTATACCATCGTTTTCATTATTCTCCTTTTTATAGCCCTCTTGTTCAGAATGTTGAAAATTAATTTTTAATGTACTTATTTCACCCATAGAGTTCTGCAGTATTTGTTGTACTAAATCAAAATCTTGTTTGCTTTGATTCTCTGAAACATATTGTAAATTTTCTTTTACTTTCGTCTGTATTATTTCTAACTTTTTTGAAGGAGTACTACATGCTGCTGTTATGTTCCGATTGTGAAGTACCTCATATTCATCATTTAGTTTTACTATATCTCTTGTTGGTTTTTCTAGTTTGGGCGGTAGCATTTGGTTGACTGTCTCTTCCTTGCGGAATTCTAATGTTTGATCCTCTAAAGCAAATGATATTCTTTGTTTATATTTGTTTTTATTTTCTGTACAGGGTTTATTTTCTTTTTCTCTTTCTAAGCTTCTTTCTAATTCCTTTTCCATATTATTATCTATTTCCAAGTCCTTTTCTGCCAGTTCGGCTTCACCTACAGTTTCTTCTGCTATTTCTAATAATTCTTCTAAGTGTTCTAAAACACTATGAAGTCTAATTTTTTCATTAAGTTGTTCCTCACTCCGTAAAGGTAATACTTGCAATTTTTGTCTTATAATTTGAATTTGATATTCATAGAAACCAATTTGATCTTCTGGTGTTAAGAATTTTGCTTGTTCTTTTATTAAAGAAACTTCTTCGGGTATTGGTTCATCTTCTGGTTCATTTGCTTCTTCGGAACGAATAAGATTTGTTAGTTCTGGATTCTGTTGTATGTTATTGTTCGTGGCCGATTGTATGGAATCTTTTATCTGGTTCTTTTTGACTATGTTTAGTGACAAGCTATCATTGCAATTATTTACGTTTGATAAATTATTTCCGTGACCTATTCTCTTTTTTTCTGGTGGCAATTTTACTTCTCCTGACATAAGTTTACGTATTGTTTCATCATTTACCTCGTCAAATTCAAGTTTATTTAGCTCTTCCTCCAACTCCTCCATTAATTCGGCTTCTTCAAGCATTTTAAAGACCTCAAAGTCTTGTTCTTCTTTTGTGCGTTGCGAAATTATCTTATCTTTTTGGATCAACTCTTTTTCTCTGTCTTCGCGCTCTTTTTGTTTAGCTTCTTTTAACCGCAACCTGTGCTTTTCTTTCCATTGCTTTTCACTTTCTTCATCATATTCCTCTATTATTTCACGCTCTTCTCCAGTAGGCATAACACCTTCGGCATATGGCTTTTCTAGTTTGTTTCTATAAAAAATATTTATACTGGTTATATATTTAAGATTAGTCGATATTATGACTTACTGCCACAACTCAGCTTCCGTTTCCAATTTTTTAAGATGATCTTTAGCCATTTTGATACGCAATTCGCATATTTCTTTTGCCTTAAAAGTGGTACATTTTGAAAAATATCCCTGATAGTGACCTACTAAAACTTCATTTGTGTGAATTAATTGTCCGGGCATTAAAGCCTTTTTTCCTATAGGCACCATTACTTCCACACTTAAATGTTTATTAAACATGGTCATATTGTCAATGGCAGTTTCATTTTCCTTGAGGTATGTTTGCCAACGTTGGGCTTCTTCTTCATTTTTCTGCAAAGCCTTTAAACCAAAATATAAGAGTTGAATAAATATATAAATAAAAATTATTGTCTGATAAATACCTCAATTAGGGTCTCTTCACGTTTATTCATGTTTAATAAAATAATTATAGAAAAATATCTCCAAACGCACGTTGTAATCCAAGCACATAAACAACCGGCGAGAAAACAATAACAACATATTATAAACAGCTGGATAGAGCAATGATGCCAGTATTAAATTTTATAAAAATCACTTTTACAATTGAATAACGGACTTGCCTTTACACCCCGTCTACACAAGACATCGATTTGGTATATCCTGAACAAAACGTCGTAAGCACAAATGTCAAAATATTGTTCTACTTTGTTATGTGGTGACTACATATGGTTTACCAAATCAAAATTTATAACACCCCGTCTAAACGAGCCATAGATTTGGTATATCATGAACAAATTTTTGGTCGATCTTCGATTTGGCTCGTGTAGACTCTCTAAATCAATATAATGTTGTTTGTCGACCATCGTTTGTAAAACAATTGTTCGGACAACTATGTGCTACCATCAAGTATCATTTTTAGTTTGACGCCATCTTTTTTTACATTCTCAGCCGCAGAAATAAACGAAATGCACTTGATGAAAAATTATAAATTATGATTTGGTAAATCATATGTAGTCACCTCATACACAAATTGGAACAAAATTTTGACATTTGCGCTGCCGACGTTTTGTTCATGATATACCAAATCTATACAGACGGGGTGTTATTTTTCATCAAGTGCATTTCGTTTATTCTGAGGTTGTGAAAACAGATGGCGTAAAGTTAAAAATGACAGTTGTTGGTAGCACATACATATACGAACAATTATTTTACCAACCATCGCGATGATCGACAAAGAACATTACATAGATTTAGAGAGTCTACACGAGCCAAATCGATGATCGACCTAAAATTTGTTCATGAATCTATGGCTCATATAGACGGGGTGTTACATTTGAATCGAACTTGCGAACATGATGAAACTTCCAGATGGTGTAATAAAAGCAGCTGGTTTTTTTGTTGACATACCGTAGTTGTCAAAAAATTGTATATATTATGCTTTGTGTGTATACTTGTTTTTGCTTTGGCGTAGATACATATATGTACTTAAAAGTACACACTTCTGACATATGCATTTTAACTCACCATAACTGCTTTTGACATTTAGGACCAAAAAACAAAAATAATTTCCTTGTTTTTTTTTTCTTTTGCCATCACCTTTTATAATTCCAATGCTTGAGAACATCGAATTATCCCCGATGTCGGACCAGTGAGCAATGTGGTTATCCGTCCGTATAAATCATATATGTACTACAATTTTTATACCTCTGTACCATTAGTTACACATTTAGCAAACCAAGATATTGAAAACCAGGGCCCTCTTCAAGATAACAGACTAGTAAACTGTAAATTTTCTCAAACGAAAAGTTTATTGAAGGAGTAAAGGACAACCTTCAATGGCGTTGATTTGACAGCGGTTACTTGGAAAGACAATAAGGTTGTCACATTTTCGTCTTCACATGTTAGAGTAGAACCTATATCAAATATTAAAAGAATCATAGAAAGACAGACATTCACCTTGTTCGCAAATAATAAAAGATTATTTTACTACATATTAGACATGCGCAATATAAAGTACTACGCACTATAAAGGACTCGATTTCAATTTGCAAGAGTGGAAGGCCGATCACCAATGACATTAACAAAAACGAAGTAAATACAAGCCAAAAAAAAGTCGTAGATCATTTTAATATGTTCCTCTTAAAGTTATAGTAAAGGATAATTTTAATTACTGGCTAGAAAATTGTGTGCGCAGTCGGTGTAAAATGCCTGAATACAAGGGATAAACACAAACGAAGTGTGAGAAATGCTCAGTATCCCTTTTGATTCATTTACTAAATATTGCAGATTTTTTTTTCATTAAAGCGAAAAACATATTTATACATTTAAGGGTTAAACTTTTGCCTAAATAATGCCTTTCTTTTTGTTTTACAACCCTGTTGTAGTTTGATATCTTAATTAAACAGTTTACAACACTGTAAAATTGTTTATTGACAAAATATTTCCAATTAAAAAATTGTTGGTATTACTTAAGTTAAAAAAACGAGCCGATAAAATATATTGTTTAATATGTCGGGCCAATATCCAGGAGGATATAATAATCCGCTAGCCGGTCACCGAGGCCAATTCAATCCACAACAACAGCAAATGATGAATCAAATGCAAATGGGTGCTGCAGGAGCTGGTAACATGATGGCTGGTGCTGGTGGTGGGCCTGGTGCAGGCATGATGAATATGGGCGGTGGTGTTTATGGACAAAGTGGCTTGATGCCTCAACAACAACAAGTAAACACCATGCAACAGAGTATGCAAGGTATGACTGGCTCAGTAGGTGCTATGGGATCCAATGTCATCAATCAAAATGTGACTATGCAGTCACCATCACATGCACAACAGCAGATTTTGATGCAAATGGGACCAGCAAGTTCGCAAATGGTAATGGGTATGTCGGGTGTAGGGATGGGTCCTAGTAGTAGTGGTAGTGCAGGCGCAGGTGGTAGTCCTCAAGTCAGCAACATTATGCAACAACAGCAAATGTCTACACAAATGCAGCAAAATGTTAGCATGCAGCAAGGGCATCAAATGTCAGCGGGACCAGGTGGATCAAATATGAGCGCTATGATGGCTCAACAGCAATCACAGCAAAGTGCCGTTTCTCAACAGCAGACATCTTTACAGCAACAAATGACACCAAGTAGTGGGCAACAACAGCAACAGGCTCAGCAACCATCATCTAGCAGCATGCTTTCCATTCCTCAACAGCCACATAAAGAAATTAATATCGTTACTTTGTCCAGAGTTGGTCAGGAAACTGTTCAAGATATTACTTCTCGATTTCAGGAAATTTTTACTGCCCTTAAAGTAATACAGCCAACAGGGAGTCGTGATAATGGCACGGTAAAAAAGGTACAAGAACATTTTCGTACTATACGTTTACTATTTAAACGTATGCGTCTAATATACGAACGTTGCAGTGATGGTTATCCACAGGGTAAAAGATATTGCATTTGTAAATCAATTTTTGTATTTAATATTTGCTTTTTACTTTTTTGCAGGTATGGAATATACCCATGTTGAAAGTTTAATTCCCTACAAAGATGAAACTGAGCATCGAAACTTAGAAGGTACACAATGTGAAGAATATCGAAAAGCTTTACAAGAAAATCAGGAGTTAATTGAAACAGTAAAATTAAAAAATCGTCAGTTAAGAGAGATAATCGAACGTACCCGCATTATTGTTTGGGAGATTAATACTATGCTTAGCATGAGAAGATCGTAACTTTTTGTAAATGGAAGTAAATAAAAAGAATGATTTTAAATTGTTTTATTAAATTTAATTCAAAAGTAATAAAGTCAAATCAGCTGAGACGTAAAACTGCATTACTTCAGTATTTGTAAATATAAATGGTCAAAAAGTGTTGTATTAAATATAAAATTAAATATAAAGATAAAAAAATAGAAGAATGCAGTGAAATGCCAACACTTTTAATAAAAAAAAAAAACCAACAGAAGCCAGCAATTTCCAACTGCAGTATAAAATGTATTTTAAAAATAAAAAAAACTATCTAAACTAAATTATGTTCTTTTTCATTAAATAATTTTTTAAATATAAAATTGAGATTGAAATATTTGAACTATTATTAGCGCCAACTAATTATCAAAAATTTGTTTACCATAATCATTTTGATATGGTAGCATTGCTTATTACGTTTTTTCTTCTACTCCCATTTCCTTTTGGCTTAACTGTAATCAGCTGCTGATATCTTTCTTCAATTTTTCTTTGCTCTCTTTAACTGTTGTTTGTTTTTATTTTATTGTTTACATCATACCGTACAGTTTACTATTTTTTCAAGCAATAGTTGCGATATTACAGTTTTTTAGTAAATAAAGGAAGAATTTTAGAAAAAAAAAAATTAGAAGAAATATGGATCAACCAAATGATTATTTTCGTTATATATACAGTTCATCTCTTCATGAATTGGTTCAAATAAAAATGTGAGTACATACCTATAAGAAAAAGAAATGATGTTTTTAAGTTATTGATTAATAATTTTACATTTTTCGCTTTAGAGGCACGTTGGAGGGCAAAAAGCGTCAACCCGACTTTGAAAAACTCTTAGATGATCCCATATTGAGATTTTCTGGTCTTTATTCCGAAGAATACCCCTCATTTCAAGTACGCTTGCAAATCTTCAACCAAGGCAGACCATACTGTCTCCCGGTTACCACATCATATAAATGGTTTACAAAACGATGGAGTTGGAATGAGTGGGTTACATTGCCCTTACAGTTTTCTGATTTGCCAAGAACTGCCATGTTGGTACTCACCATACTTGATTGTGCTGGTGCAGGGCAAACATCCGTTATTGGCGGCACATCCATATCCTTGTTTGGCAAAAATGGTATGTTTCGTCAGGGTATGTATGATTTAAGAATTTGGCTAGGCGTAGAGGGCGATGGAACTTTCCCCTCCAAGACACCCGGCAAAGGCAAAGATTCTTCAAAGTCACAAATGCAACGTCTGGGAAAACTAGCAAAAAAACATCGCAACGGTCAAATACCAAAAGTCGACTGGCTGGATCGTCTCACATTTCGTGAAATCGAATTAATTAATGAACGTGAAAAAAGAATGTCAGATTATATGTATTTGATGATAGAATTTCCTACAGTAGTGGTGGATGATTGTTACAATGTAAGATATTTGAAGTACTAAATTAAACTAAACATTTTACATTTGTTTCCTTTTCAGTACTCTATCGTTTATTTCGAGCCCGAAGGTGACAAAAATTATAAATTTTTGAGTAAACCAAAATTGGTAACAGTGCCAGATTCGGAAATTTTACAGGTACTATATATAAAAACATATATGTGCATATACATATATAACATTAGACATTACAGTACTTTCGACTTATTATTCTTAAAACTCTCAATATGATGTATTAAGTATAAACTTGTATATAACACCGCATTACAAAAACGAGCTTTTGTTCTATCCTATGAACCAAATATACTTTTTTTTAGATGAAATATATAGAAATACGATAGATGGGTCGAAAAACAAATTTCTTTTTCGGAACGCTTTAGTAGCTTAAAAATTTTGAGTCTCTTCAAGTTATGCTGAAAACAGTGCAAATTTTTATTTTTTTTTAAATTCAGGTAAATCTGAGAATTGAAAAAAATCTATTTTTTTAAAAAATTTGACGTGATACAGACAGACATTTCCACAAGTCTGCCTGCAAATATTCAGCTCGATTGGATCACGGAAAAAGGGTTAAAAATTGATCCAAAGCCTCTCACACAAGCAGACAGACGGATACTACGAGCTTTATACTATATACATAAAAAAAATTCTGATGTGTACGTGAAAATCGCCGATACACCTGTATTTTTATTTTTTCTCCCCTTTCTGAAAAAGTATATTTGGTTCATAGGACAGAATGTAACGCAGTGTAATTATATAAAAATCAAGTTAACACATTTAGATTACCAAAGCTGAATAGTGTAAAGGTCATTCTATTCCGATGCAAAATATCTTGCCGTTATTCTGGACAGCAAGCTGAACTGGAGAAAGAACTTTGAGTATAGGTTTAGGAAGAGGCTGCATGTTTTATATCACTGTCGTAACTCTACAGGTAAGGGTTACGTTCTTTAAATGGAGCTGTTTGTTTACTACTTTTAAATATGCCAACAACGCTATTTATACAGTGGTGGCCATATAATTAGAAACGATGTTTAATCAAAATGAAATCAAAGTGTAACTTCTTTTAAAAACATTACTAAAAATTACAAACACCGCTATTCGAAAAGCATACAATCCACATTATTGCCGCTGCAAAACAACTTTGAATTTAAAGCTTGCATATTAGAAAAATTTTGATTAATTTCTAAGTACTTGGTTTTTAGCTGGCCATGTAATTAGAAACGTTCAGGTTTTCTTTAATTAATTAACTGTTTTTATTATGAGTCCTAAAATTAAAATTCAGTAGGTTGTATTTAAATGACCTCAATACGTTTTAGTTTTGAAAACTGGAAAAAACAAGTGATGCACTCCATAAATAAGGGAGGGCTTCTACAAGGCGTATCCAATGGAAATACTGTCAATGTGGACTATCGCACAAAGGTTTTCATAATCCAAAAAGATGAAATTTGCTTCAGTTCAGTTCTAAAATCAAACAAAAGAAGTTTGCAACCCCAGCCAGGAAGCCCAGTGCTAGAAAAGCTCTTCAAGTAAAAGATAAGATTATTTGCAGCATCAGTAAAGGTAACCAATTTCTGAATTCACACAAAATTGGGGTGAAACTGGGCAACAAATGAGAGAAGAAATATTTACACGGACAATAACAATGCGTTTATAAGCATTTTGGCTTTCGTAAATGTATTGTATAAAAAAAACCGCATGTGGCAAAAAAATATTAAAAAACACTGACGCTTTGCAAGCAAAATGATCAACAAAGATGCATGTTATCTGAAATAGAATTCTTACAAGCAATGAATTTAAGAATATATTGTTTTCACCTGACGAAAAATCTTACGTAAGATGTTCCTCAGTGAAATCCTTAAGACTTTAGGTACTTTGTTAAAACAGTGGTGGTGTATTATAACTTGGGATGCAATTTCGTGGTGTGGTGTGATGCCATTCTTAGAATAAAAGGAAAAGTTAATTAACATCAATATAAAAACAGTTCAAAAAATGTAATAGAAGAATATTTCTTTTGAGAAAATGCTCGTTCTCAACATGATAACGACTCAAATCAAAATTCTAAGTTATTGACATACTGGATTTCGTATAAAAATATTGAAATTTTGTACTTATCATCGTAAAATTTTTATCTAAACCCAATTGAAAACTTATAGGCAATTGTAAAAAGGAATCACACGAACAACAGTCCAAAAAACAAAAAGTCTTAGAGTTCCAAATGATGCAGCAAACCTAGGGAAACATGCCTTTGTAAACACATCAGCATTTAATACAAAATTTACAAAGAAGACAAATATAAACCAATATTTTTAAAAATAAAATATGTAAGAGAATATCCTATTAGAGGATATTTAAATTTTTGTTTACTTTTGTGGAAAAAATTTTAAGTTTGGTGAAAACATTTGTGTCGTTTCTAATTATAAGACCAACATAAAAGTGCTATATTTCGTTTAAAGTTAATTTTTTTAAAAATGTTATCTCAGCTGTAAATATTTTTATTATAAATTCAATAATGATCTTATACTTTACAATTTATAGTATTTAGTTTTCGTATTGTGAACTTAATTTTAAAAATATATTAAGAAAAATGTGTGCTGCTAAGTCGCTTCTAATTATATGGCCACCACTGTATATAACCAAGCCAGAATTATGCTGAATGGATACGTTGTTCACCCGACTTCAGTTTACGATCCTTCAACAGTATATTGCGGAGTTTTACAACGTCTTCAATAGTAACAGTCGTTGTGGGGCGTGCACTGCCTGTGTCGCCTTCGTTATTCATTTAACCATGTTTTCAGCCCAACTGTTATATACATATCTGAGAACTGCATAATCATTGTTTTTTATACTTAAATCATACACTAAAATTCTTATTCAAATTAAATGATTAAAAAGTACTCAACGTGGAATAAAATCATATTCATATTCTTCAAATCATCACTTGAGTAGCAATGATGAATATGATCCGACATGTTTGATTCGCTTCATTCTCTTCATAAATTATTCCTTGCCTTTTATTTATCATATACAAACAATCAAACTCACATATAACGGTGGAACTAACATATGCAATGTATATGTAATAAATTTTTCTTTCATACCGACCATTTCATTATCATTGATTTGAATTCATACATAAGAACAAATACTATATAGTATATACCCAACGATTATAAGAACCAAGATTAATACTTACACTAAGAAAAAAAAAAAAAATGGAACATAATTTCATTTATTTTTCCTAACCACTAGACTTTCACTTTTATTGGATACGAACATTCATATATTGTTTGAGTGCGATTTTAAGAAGTGAAAACTTTCTAGAAAGCCTTCATAAACAGAAATTAAATATTTAACCTCTAACACAAGGTTCAATGTCAAAAATGCTAGACTTAAACGAGACATTGTATAGTAAACCTTGTAAAATAATCGATAAGAACAAGATAAATAAAAATAATTTTTGTTCGACTCAGTCGAATTTTGTTAAGTCTACAGTTTAATTAGCTAAATAAAGGTTTTTTTACCTTAATTTTAAAACTAAAATAGGTTAAAGAGAAAAATTGCTAAAAAATAAGTTTGCGACATAAAGTATTTCTTTCTTGAGTATGATTAATTTTGTCAACGTTTAAGTTTGTAGGGTTCATTTTAAAATCCATACAAATGTAAGAATGTTTATACGAGAAATGAACAAAAATTGTTCTGCTTGCATTTATAATTTGAATCAGTACTGAGTTTAGTTTGGACGCTGCAATAAAACTACAATATTTGAAAAGACGTGCGCCAAAAAGTTTTCGTATTTATATCGATGTTATTATATTGTTAAAATTAAGAAGTTCAAAGAAAAATGTTGCGAATATTTCAGTGGACTTTTACGTAGAATAAAATGTAGTTTTCAACGTTTTGGTAATTGTAGATTTGGCAAATTTTTAGAAAAATGTCGTGTAAGCCTTTTTTTAAGATATTAAGAACTAAAAATAATTAATCCCTTGTATATGCTTTACAAGCCATGTTTTTTTTCTTCTAAAGGAAAATTTGGTAGAACGAAAACATCATCGATTGGCTCGTTCGGAAAGGTCTAGGATATCGGATCGTGATGCAAAACCAACTGCCAGGTTTGTTAATCCAATTATTTAATACAAACCTTTTTGTAATTGTTTAATATTTTTTAGTATTCGTGATCAATTGCATACCATTGTATATCGTTATCCACCCACATGTGTTTTAAATAGTGAAGAACAAGATTTATTATGGAAATTCCGTTTTTATTTGTGCTCACACAAAAAGGCCTTGACAAAATTTTTAAAGTGTATCAATTGGGAAACACCAGCTGAAGTGCAGCAAGCCTTAATTTTACTTAGCAAATGGGCTCCTATGGACGTGGAAGATGCTCTTGAATTATTAAGTCCAGCATTTAAACACCCTCAAGTACGTAAATATGCCATTAGTCGTTTGGCGCAGGCTCCCGATGAAGATCTACTGTTATATCTGTTACAACTAGTACAAGCTTTAAAATATGAGAATTTTGCCGATATAATGGAATCGCACAAACGATTTTTTCCTGATACAGATACAGTTCGTTCGTTGGATGATAAATCGTCACTTTTTGACCAGGGCTCCTTATGTTCAGAACTAAGTGCAGTTAATTTAGCCGGTGGTGTAGTAGGTAGTAGTACTTCCTCTATATTATCAACCGCTCGCCGTAGTAACATATTGCGGTCTTCCACTTTACCAATGAACATATCAGTGAATTCATCTGCGCCTGATGATAATGAAAGTTCTATTGGCTCTTTAACGTCGGACATGTCGAACACTTTAATAAGCGAATCAAATACTAATAATTTACAATTTTGTTCTATAATTAATGTAGCTACAAATCTGGCTACGTTCCTTATACAAAGGGCTTGTAAAAATCCTACTTTAGCCAATTATTTATACTGGTATCTATCAATTGAAGTTGAGGATCAAGAGTCTATACGTAAACAGGATGAGAGTGTACATGAAATGTACGATATGGTTTTGAAAATGTTTATGAAAGTTTTAGAAAAAGGCGATTTCCATTTGAGGGGAATATTTATAAATTTAAGAAAACAGCAGCGCTTTATAGATGAATTAGTGAGATTGGTAAAAATTGTGGCTAAAGAACCGGGCAATCGTAATAAGAAAACTGAAAAGTTTCAAAAGCTGTTGAATGAGACGGAAACATTTAAAGTAAATTTTACAAATCTCGATCCTATACCATTTCCCTTGGACCCCGATATTTGTATAACGAAAATTGTACCCTCAAAAACATCACTATTTAAAAGTGCTCTAATGCCGGCTAAGTAACTTAAATGCTTTTTTAATGCAATAAAAATGTCATTGTTTAATACCTTTTCTTCTTTCTTTTAGATTAACCTTTGTTACCTCCATAGCTAATCATGAATACGTGGCTATATTTAAACACGGCGATGACTTAAGGCAAGATCAACTCATATTGCAAATGATTACTTTAATGGATAAATTATTAAGGCGTGAAAATTTAGATCTTAAGTTGACACCATATAAAGTGTTGGCCACGAGTTCAAAACACGGGTTCCTACAATATATAGATTCATTTACAGTGGCCGATGTTTTAGCACGAGAAGGCAGCATTCATAATTTCTTTCGTAAACATAACCCCTGTGAAACGGGGCCTTATGGTATTCTTCCGGAAACCATGGATACTTATATAAAAAGCTGTGCTGGCTATTGTGTAATTACATATCTATTGGGTGTCGGCGATCGTCATTTAGATAATTTGCTGCTCACGACAAATGGCAAACTATTCCATATTGATTTTGGTTATATACTGGGTAGAGATCCAAAACCTATGCCACCTCCTATGAAACTAAGCAAAGAAATGGTTGAAGCTATGGGTGGTGTAAGTTCAGAACACCATCATGAATTTCGCAAACAATGTTATACGGCATATTTACATTTAAGACGTCATGCTAATGTTGTTTTAAACTTATTTTCTCTTATGGTTGATGCTTCAGTACCCGATATTGCTTTGGAACCGGACAAGGCCGTTAAGAAAGTGGAAGACAATTTACAATTAGGTTTAACGGATGAAGAAGCAGTTCAACATTTACAGAGTCTTTTGGATATATCGATAACTGCTGTTATGCCTGCTCTGGTAGAACAAATACATAAAATAGCTCAGTATTGGCGCAAGTAAATGCATACATTCATCATTATTATTTTTAACTTCAAATATAGTATTTACTTTTATATGCATAAATACATTGTTTTTATGATAATAAATTATTAAATTATATGTACAATACAATAGTTTGCTGTTTGCTTAGTACGAAATATTTTTTTTTATCTTTTAATTAAATTTTCGTAGAAGTTATATTCTTTTACTAGATATTTTTATAACGTATACACATGTTCAGTAAGTGGTTTTGTCAGATAGCTTGCTCTTGTATGGATAATAAAAAAAGGGGTGCGGTGGTATCCATGTGCATTCCTATTTAAAATACTATAAAAAATTTGTACTCTGTTTTTTTTTACTTAAATAATTCACTATTTATTTAAAATTGTTAAAAAAAATTATGTTTTAAAGAATATTGCAAAATTTACAGAAATTTTTTTTAAGTCTAGCTTAATTCACGTTTATATTAGGTGTCTGGTTTTAGAAACCTTACAATAAAACTGTTTAAATGATATAAAGCCATTTATATAAAATTTATTAAAAAACAGACTCTTGAATAATATATAACTGCCGTATTTATAAGAAATATTACAGCTTTCATAAGAGCTTACTTGACAAACTTCTATGCAATACTTGTCAAATAAGTCTTAAATAAATTTATTTTATTGTTTGTGAATACGGCAGTAAGTATTTTTTCTTCCGTAATATGATAAATTTATATGAGACGTTATAAAAGAGATCTTTAAATATTAAAAAAAAACCAAATGGAAATGAAAACAGAATCACTTTTACCAAAAATAACACAGTAAATAAAATATTAACTGAAAATTAAAATGAAAATACATGAGCCTATGAAGAAATACAAATTTTACAACTAATAAGTTGTTGGAAATATGCTTAATCATATGAAAACATTAAAAATATTTAAGAACAATTAACTAAATTACACTACTACACAATTTCTGAACACATTTCAGAAATTTGTTGAACAAATAGCTAAATATGTATCTTTTTATTAAATTTTAAATAAAAAATATACTTTTAAAACTTTATACTTGGTGGTTGTTTTAATAAAAAAAATGTGATAAAATTTTGGTTTAAACTATTATTAGCTGTCAAAAGATATTTGTCGCTTTGCTTTAGCACTATTATTGGCGATATCCGCAATGAATTGTGAATGGACTTTAACCGCTGAACCACTGTTGTTGCTACCGCCAGTATAAGGACTTACATTACGCTGGTCTTTACCAGTAAAATTTTTTTGGGCTGATCGTCTAAGTTCGCAATCCACATTTTCACGTAACACCACACTACACAGATTGCTTTTTGAGGAGCTATTTTGTAAAGATGTGTTGATTTGTATGGGTTTGCTAGCACTATGCGAATCAGATGTTTGTGATGCTTCCGATATTAATATATCCTGTGATATTTGTCCTACAAAGCTGCTTTGTGACATAGAAATACCATGGTTGGAACCACAAAATCCCGATGATGCTTGACTGATAAGACCGAAAGAATCAAAGGAATTATCGGCGTTAAAAATGTTATGCGTAGAACCTTTGTGACTTAAAGATTGCGAAGCGGTTTGCGAATGCGATTGTTGTTTAAGCTGTTGATATTCTTCTGGTCCTATATAGCCAGAAAGTCGTGTCGACGATTGGCGTTTTGTATCTTCAATTTGTGTTTTAGCATGGATATAAATGTCATCGGCCGATGAGCCTGCAGTTACCGAATATACATACTTTTTGGCCAGTCTGTAATAAAAAGGAAAACATTAATTTTATATTACATACATATACGACTATGTTTTTATATAGGTTTATTTATATATAATTATATAATAAATAAAATTATTAATTAGGAATAATTTAATGTAATGTAAAGATATAAAAAAACATTACGTTTATATCGTCATATTAAATGTAAACGGACGTAACTACACTTTTTGTTTTTTTACAGAAGCAAAAAACCTTAAAATCAAAAATTTTATAAATCCAAAAAATCATATAATTTTCAGGATCGAGATATAAGGATTGGCATCTCTATAAACAAAAAATGAGTTTGTACATAAGGTTTTCATATAAATATGTATGTAAATCAGTGGTCTTCACAAAGAGAGTCACACAAAAATACACTGAGAGATGAGATTGGTTTCTTCATTTGTATTGTTCTTAACAACTTGAATGAAATTTGTGAAAATTTTCGTTTTAAAAACCTTTAATTTTAAAATTTAAACTAATTTATTAAAATTGTTTATGAAATAAATTGTTTGTAAATGCTATTAACAAATTGAAATGTAGTTAAAAGAAATATAAACATTAATAAGTTTATGTTGCTTATTATCATAACTTCTCAGTGTCTGACAAACAAATTTAGCTCTCTTGAAAACTAATAAAATATAAACACATACGCAATTTTTGTCTCACACACATGTTTTTGTAATAATTATGGTTGTCGTTTATGAAAACAAAGCGTATGGATTTCTTTTTATGAAAGATTTTTAACATTGCAAATTTTTTAGTAATTAATTAAGTTTTTCATAGGAAAATAAAACAAAAACTTGTTTCCAGGAATTCTAAAAGTGATATCTGTTAATAAAGTACAATACATTTAATTTTAAACTAATGTAATAAGAATTAACGATACGGGTAGTTTTGGTATATTTTAAGAAGCTGTTTGCCAGAATTTTTGTGGAATTAAGCAACCCTGGTTGTAATATTCACGAAGAGAGTAAGAAAAACTAAAAAAATATCCGAACAATTTATTTACCTGAGTAATACTGGTGAAGACCACTGATGTAAATATGTCTTCTTGCATTTAGAAATACATGCAATTGTAATTACGTTCGTTTGCATTTAATATGACGATATGTAAAAATAAAAGTTTATAAAAGACGAAATAAACGGTAAAAACAAAAAAACCGAAAACTTCAGATTTCAGTCTGCAATATACATGGCTTTCCAAAATACTTTATTTTATATATTTAAACTTTACCTTAACAAAGTTTCACTATTACTGGTACTATTCTTTTGATAATATTCCTGAAATATTCTCTTTACTACTCTGGCTAAAATGGCAGCATATTGCTTAAAACTTTCATGTTTGGCAGTAATTTTTCTCTCTTGTAAAGCCTGTGAAACTGCCCAAAGTAATTTTTTCTTTTGATTCTCAGTTAAACTATTCGCAAGCGCTGTATTGTCCGAGTAGGCTCTTTGAAGTTTGGCACCAAGTATGGATGATATTGAATTAGTACGTTGTAACTGACTGCTGCCGGTGGAACAAAATGACGTATTAGATGCTACTTTGGACAAACTTGAAGCGCAAGGTAGTTGTTTATGTTTCGTTGAGGAACCCGCCCCAATACAAAAACTTTGACTTTTAATTTTGAGAGCTCTCGGCGTAAGACTATTTGAAATATCTGTCTTAAAGAGTTTGCTGCTTTGCGAGGTCAACTCATCTGTAACATCATCGTTATCATCAATCCGATTACGTTTACGTTTGAGTAACACGTCTAGTTGGGGTGTTGTACTAGTACAACTGGCAGAGGTAGATTTTTCTTCTTTTTGCTGCTGCTTTTCCGGAGAAAATAGTAAAGCTCTTTTAGATCTTTCTACGCGATTAGCTAATTCTGGTTTCATGGCGGGTGGCTTTGGTAGCGAAGTTTTTTGCTGAACATGTTTGGCAGGGCTCTGGAACAAAGCTCTCTTTGAAGTTTCACGTGATGCTCCAGGTTTAACGATATCGTTACGAAATAAACGTTTACGGGCTGATGAACTGGGTGTTTTGCGGCCTATTATAATAATAGTTAAAATACATAAATAAAAATATTAACAACAACAATAATACATAAAACCAAGGCCTTGCATAAAACTTACTTTTCTTTTTGCTGTTTGGTGTCATTCGTTTTGGAGTAGTTTTGCGACGATTTTTAACTTTCCTAAAATAAGTAAAACATAATTAATTTAGAATTAAAAACCTTAAATAACTTCAAATCTTTGTTAGCCTATATTGCATTAAAACTAACTTACTTTTTATCTACTAAAATTTGTGGTCCAACTAGAGTGCTACTTTTCTGTGTAGCTAAATTTGCCGAAGAGAATATAGCACGTCTTTTGGCCAAATGACTTAAACGATTGCCAGGCGATTGGCACAACAACCTAAAAATAAAAAAAACATTAACGTTTTGCATTTATTGGAATCGTTTTAAGGAGATTTTTTATAAATAAAACAACTTACTTAAGACGGGTATTACGCTTTTTGGCAGATGACGGTGAATTTTGGTATGATGAAGCAGTTTCAGCACCAATAAAACGTTCCATTACTGATAAACTAAGAAACTCATTATTTTCAGAGGCTTTATTTAAGTTGTAACTAAATAAACAAAAACGAGAATTAATGTGCGCATTCATAGCAGATATTAAAAATAATAATTTACCACAAACCATGTTGTCTAACGCCTAAAATATCTCGCCAGGGCATATTTTTAGTCTCTTCTATAGTGTGTGTTGGACGGAATAAACTGGGTTTTCTGATTGCAGAAACTGCACATGACTTACTCCCACTTTGCATTGCAGTTTCGTCTCTAATGTCATTGAAAAAGTTTAAAATATCATCTTTCTTCGATAGTACAGCGCTAATCATATCCAATTGAGGTATAGTAACCGAAGGTGGCGGTAGTACACCAGCTAAACATTTGCGTATACGCGTAAGCATTTCTCGCTCGCGCTGGCAATTATCTTTAAATAGAGTATACGAATCAGAGGAGGTACCATTGCCATGTGTTAAACTACTATCCATAGTCTGATCATCGTTAGCAAAACTGGATTCTGTGGGACAATTAAAGGAATTATCAGCCAAATTACATGTTATTAGAGCTGGTTGTGATTCCTTCAATAATGTAGAGTGCTTTGGTATAGTTTTAACATTTTTTATTTGCTCATATTTCTCTATTTCATTCAATTCTTTTTCATTTTCGTCATCACCATCATCGTCATCGTCAAATAAATCTGGTGACTTTTCGTTGCTGTATTTTTTTAAAATAAACGATTCAGAAAATTTCTGAGCTGTATTGAAACATGTTTCTATTGAATTGGATAAGCGACTTTTATAATCGGGTTCGCTATTACAGGATTGTGTCGTATCTAGCAATGTAGTTAAACTCTTAATTTTGCCATTGAAAGATAATTCAGAGGAAGGGTTGATATCACTATTATTGGAGTTTTGACTTCCGGTATTGTGGCATTTTGTGTGTGTTTGAACGTTATCTCTAGGTAATTGTATATCTACCGCATTGCAACTATTTTCGTCCACAAGTGTATCATAGAATTTTGAAAATATTATTTTACCAGGTGAAGGTTTTTGCACAGATTGCTGTGCAATTTTGTTGTTACTTTCCTCTTGCGATTGCTGCGTAAGTTCAGACTTTTGGTTGTTATCAAATAAATTGTGCAATTTGTCAAAAGGGCTTGAACCGAAACCCTCAAAAGATGATTCTTGACTGGAATTGATCGGAACACCAAACATTCTTTCCCGCGTTTGAGATATTAGAGAAGTGTTTTCTGATATATTATCCAATTTGTTATTAACCTTATTAAGAGAACTCGAATTCATTGATGTTGTTGTAGCCATTTTTATTGAAGTAGTAGTAGTAGTTATTGTTACTTCGTTATCGTATGAAGGAGGTTTCATAAAATATAGTGTACCATAATCCGGATGTTCCTCTATGTAATGCTATAGATAAAATTTTAAAATAAAAATAGTTAAATATTTGAATTTAATAAGCAACAAATGTATCACTGCTTAATGAAATACATATGGGCATATGGGTTTCAACGAAAAAATTCTCAAAATGTAGGATACCAGCGCCCTTATTCTGTAACTCTCCTTAGCTAAAACTCTATCACTAAAAATTTATAAATTTAATTTAGGATTTTTAATTTTATAGATTCTAACACCCAGCCTGTTTTAAAAACCTAAAATTTTAGCATTTTAACTTAAGAGAATTACAGAATAGGACCCTTGAGTTTTGTTTTATTTTTATTATTTAATTTAATATGTATTCGCTCTAAGTTAAAAGCAATGCTGAATAATTTTAAACAGATAATTATATTTATGTATGTAATTGTTCCGGTTTTTTAGTAAAATCCAGTTAAAAATACTCAGTAAGAAATTTACGAAGAATAAGAAAAAAAATTATTCTCAAAAATAAAAATGTCTAATTAATTAATAAATGGGAATCTCATAAGAAGTAGTACAAGCAGCTGATAGTAAAATTAAATTACCAAATAAATAAAGGCAAAACAAAAATGTACGATAAAAAACCTGGAATTTTTTTTTTCTTCAGGAACTTTTAGAAAATTTAAAGTTAATATGTATCGGAACATCTCTCAGCAGTCTTCTGGCAAAAACTTTGAGAGTAACTAATTGCCATTGACAAGCTTCTCAAGTCTGTCGTTCGGAGTCGACATTAAACTGTAGGTCCCGGTACTCATGGATAAAAAATTGACACACACAACATGAGTGCTGAGAGAAGCTAGGCCGTAATTCTGACACAGGGTTGTAAAGGCCAGTTATGTATGTATGTATCGGAACATATATTATGATTTTATGCATTATTAAATTTGTATATCAATTTACAAATGAAAACAATAGAGAACACATAACAGAAAATGTAACAGAGGAAGAAAATTAATATGAAATAAAATTTACACAAATGAACGAGCCAAACAAACAAATTTTCATAAATATTTTGTTTTTGACCCATATCTTCTTTCTAATATATAAAATTTTTGTGTTTGTTGTCAAACTCGTCCGAAATGGTTCGACAGATTTTCATGAAATTTTCTGTGCATATCAGGTAGGTCTTCCTATTCCCAACTATCAAACTGAAGTACCAAAAACGGCGTATAATCGTTTATTAAACTTGACAAGCTTGTTCATGGAATGGTTTATTACACCCATTTTTCTAAACCTGTAAAGGTTCTCCATGAATAATATACAGATATATGTATGCAAATACCCCAAGCCATACATATTACTGCTGTAGCTTAAGTTTGGCTTAGCGGCCTGCCCATTTTTGTCAATTTGTCGACACCTATCACAAATTATATTTATTTATTATATTTATTTACTGAGTGATTTAGTTTTCTCTTATTTGCAACTGTCTTTCACCGCTCCCATTATTACTAAAATTTAAAGATCCGCCTACTGTAACACTGATTCTTAAATACGAGTATAACAATGATTCACTATTATAAAGTAAAAAAAATTTTTTTGTAAGGTTGAAACATATCTTTCAGTTGACAGGTGTGCAAATCAAGATGACGCTATCCCATAGCATTTTGACTTCAATGCATTTGCCTCAAAATTACAATCAGCAGCTATTGTGTAATGGGAGCAGATTGGTAGTAAAAGTGATTTGGAATAATCTCATTGGTGTCGCGTTTTAAAAGTGAAATTTAAGAGAAAGATTCATTCCGCATATTCTAATGATATTACATGATCCATTTTTAGTCTTAAGTTTATATGATAATGAATAAAGTATAAAGGTATTCATTAGCATTATGTGGAATTTAGAATATCCATACATCACTCATGGCTAATTATGTCTATCGTATTCACATACACCGAAGCAATCAGTTATCTTTATTTGTATTACAATTCAGAGTAAAACAAAAAATATTGTGTGCGAAAAATCAAATTTTTTTAAAACTATGTAAGTCTATTTATTTTCTTATATTGTTGTCACTGCTAAAGCAAGCACATGGTCCGCCTATTGCTTATAACAGGATTACGCACGTTAAGGAGCCTAACTACCGTTAGGAGCCCTACCTGTACACGATAAGTTTTATTTTATGTACTTTTCCCGCCAATTTCTTTTTTTTTTTCATCAGTAAAAGAAGACTCATTTATTGGTTTGTAAATTGTTTGAGTTGTGCTGGAGTTATAAAACGACATATAATAATACGGCACCTTTTTTATATACATATGATGTATGTAGGTATATTATATGTGCTTCTATTAATTCAATTGTAAAAGTAGGAAAGGTAAAAGACTCCCGGAGAATTTTAATCTAAAATTGGGAAAATTATATTATATAATAAAGAACAAACTTTTACGAGAGCAGTTTCTTTTGGTTTATAATTTTCATTGAAAACCATGCAATAAAATACAGGTTTTGAAGGGTTAATTGTGGTCATGGAAAATATACCAATATAAGAAACCAATAACACATACCTACATACTATATATGTATGTAGGTAAACATATTAAGATTCTCCGAAAACTATTTTGGTATTAACTAAAGTAAGGTCGTAAGAGAATCTGAACATGATTAGAAGCAGTGGTTATTAAAAGATAATTTATATATACATATTTCACACATCACAATTATAAACATTTCATATGCATTCTGAGGTATGAGTGTAGTTATGAAGAGGTGATTGCATGTGTTCAGATGATATTATAATGAAGATATCATTACAATGAAAACTTTAAGATAATATCGAAAACTTACCCCACTACCAGAGGATGATTCCAAATCATTATTATTATTAAAGATATTAACTGTTCTATTTAAGGAAGTCATTTATCTAAAACAAAATAAAAATAAACCTTTATCGAAATTCCCAACCACAATTTTTTGTCGCCAAACCTTCAGGATACTGATTTTTTTATTACCACTGAAAATTGTTAACAATTTATAAAAAGAAATATATTTACCTTAATTTTAAGGTTGTTTTGTAAAAATTATAAAAACCACAGCTGATAATATAAAAATAGAAAGAAATATTGCCGCGCGCGCTTTGCTGCTGCTTTTATCAACAGAGAAAAAAACCTGGCGCACTTTAATTACACCTTCGCG
The DNA here is from genome assembly GCA_963576795.1 of Metopia argyrocephala. NCBI lineage: Eukaryota > Metazoa > Arthropoda > Insecta > Diptera > Sarcophagidae > Metopia > Metopia argyrocephala. Next base: position 201,191,898 of record OY756208.1, on the reverse strand, counting down.
ACGTCTCAGCAGCAGAAAGAAGCGATGGAAATAAAAGACGTAGCACCTTTACTTTTCTATGTAAATATTTTGTAGCTATTTATATCTCTATCAATGTTTTATTACTTATTAAAAAAAAGTATTTAAAATAAATCCATAAAATTGGATTATAATTACTTCGTATTAAATGCAGGTAATTAATTTTTAATGTAATTACGAAGAGCTAAACTACAGAAAACAAACTAAACCTCTGCTATGTTGGCTTAGTATACACGGAGTTGTATTTCATCAATTGCAATTCATTTAGGAATGATAGCAAAAGCAACATTGAGATGCCAGATGATTTTTGCATTATAATAGATATATATACGATAGATATACGATTTCTTTAAAGGGAGTTTAGACGGTAATACAAGTCGTACAACATATAAAATTTTTATGTAGAAGAGAATGAATAGTATCGTATAACCCCCTGTCTATACGTATAATAATTATGTACGAATTGTAATAAAAATAAATAAAATATCATGTCTAAAAACACAATATTTATTATATTTTTTATAGAACAGTTAAAACTCTCTTTTTAAATAATTTGGCGTAATTACAAACGAGAAAAATTATATTTTCAAGCAAAAATCGAGTTTAAAATCTAATTTGACAACCTGTTTAACATTAATGTTAATATACTTCTTTGCAAAATGTGCAAATAACTACATATGTTAACATTCATGTGCAAATACATGTTTTTGCGGTCTACACTTGAACATTTGATGTTGGAAATAGAATTTGACAATTGAAAACATAATTATTTCCAATAAACTTGATATACAATGAGACCGTACGACATTGAGAGAAAATACGGATGATAATTTGATAGTCGTACGGCTCTCTTCGTTTTTTGAAAATTTAAAAAAAACCATCACATTTCATTAGATCAGGGATGCATTTCTATGCTTTTGTGAAGTCTTGAAAAAGGCATTCTTTTTGAAATTCTTCCATATTATATGGCTGGGTAGTCAATATTGAAAACAATTTACGACTATTAACAGATTCTTGCCACTCTCTAATCCCGAAAAAGGTTGACTTGATGTTGAAAATGCCTTCCATGAAAGGAATTTCAAAGCATCGAAAAAAATAAACTTTTGCCTCTGAAGGCGTATGCAATATAATATTATAAAATACATTATGTATATATGTATTCATTCATAATGTACGTACATTACATTCAATCCATGTACAGTAGTTTCCGCTTAATTGCACCCCGCTTAATTGATTTGCCCGCTTTATTGACTTAAAAAAGAAGCAATGAAATTTTTCCATTTAAGATTTATATGAAAATTCCCTTTTAATTGAGTTTCGCTTAATTGCATTTCCCCTTTAATTGAATCATCATATAATCGCTTATTTTAATAATCGTATACAAAAATACTCGCTTAGTTGGAAGGTTTTTTTACAATATGGTACTGTAAATATTATTTAAACATATGGTACCTCTTTAAACCATATCTGCTTTTTATTTGTTTAGAAAATTAATGCATTTTATTTATTATTAAATGTATGTGTATATGTATGTATGTATATATATTCATTTAACTTTTATGCTATAAACACAACAAAGACTACCGACCACAATGTATACATTGTGCTACCGACCATCGACTACAAGCTGTCAAAAATAGAATGCATGTGTGCATATGAGAATAATTATTTTAACGGCTACACGACTACCGAACACACGACTACTTTTGTAGCCCGTAGCCAACTTAGGCTAATTTCTACTTTTCTTGGCGACAATAAACAGTTTAGTGCTGCCAATACAATAAGATGCATGAAAAAGGTATTTAAAAAACGCAATATATGAAATATATGCATTAAAAATGCAAAAAAAAATTTTAGTTGCACCACTGAAAATAAATAATCATTTGTTTACATTTTTTGTTTAGTTTTCATTTACTTATTTCATTTATATACATTAGTTTTTATTTTATTTTTAATTTATTATTTAATTGCCTTTTTAGTTTCTTAAATTTTTATAAGTTTTTTTCAGACATTTGTTGTTTTTTATTTTTTTTTTATTTCCTCACAATTTCACTTACAAAAAATATATTTTGATATATAAGCGTTTAATTAAGCTTTAGGTCTAATATATAATTATTTTTTCGATATTTCGCTACTTCTCTGCGTAGCTTCTTCTTCTTGTTTAGGTTATGTTCATTGTGTCAAAACAGATGTTTATTTTGTAGCTGTAGTCGTTATTATAATTAAGTAGCTGGCTACTTTCGTAGCCAGCGATTTTTGTAGTCGTGTGTTCGGTGTCCGATAGCCTTTGTTGTGTTTATAGCATTAATTGTATATATGTACATACATACATAAAAATATAAATGTATGTATGTATGTTAAAGGATCCGCTTAATTGAGACCGTGGAACAATTAAGCGGGGTTCTTTTAATTGCACCAGTAAATCAATTAAAAGAGTATCGCTTAAATGAGTAACCCGGTTAATTGAACCAAAAGTCGTGCATTTTTGGAAGTTCAATAAAGCGGAAATTACTGTAAATTACGCTGGAAATGCAGTCGAATTCAAATATAAGCACATCGATTAAATAAAAAACAATCGCATAATTGCAAAACAAATGTATTTACTGTTGTTTTCTATTAAACTCAAAGATATTTAACTTGATTTAAAAGAAAATTCGTTTTTTAGAAAAGCCGCTTTTGAGTTAAAAAGCACAAAATTGTATGAAAAGAACTTCCCTTAATTGAAAATACGACTATTGAAAATTTATCGACCGGCTCATTTCTTTTCTATATTGTGCATACTTACATTTTCAAAAGTTCTTTTTATTTCAAGAATGTGCATTTATTGCTAAAATTGTATATCTTTTGTTTGTCAACTTTGTATTTGTCAGAATCTGAATTTATCTAAAAAATATTGATTTGTTTTATTTTTAATTCAATAATATTTTTAAAGTTCGTTTAAATGAAATAATTTTGCATTTATCCGAAGTCCTTTTAAAGGAAAATTCCGCTTAAAAAAAATACAAATCCTGTTTTTTTACATTTTCTTATAACCGAATTTGACTTTATGTCAATTAAATAAAAAAAAAAAAATTAAAAAAACGCAATATATTATTTTTAATTACTTTTTTTAACATTTAAATAAAGTGTGATATTTAATAATTCATGTTTATTTCAATGTAAAATCTTTAAAGCTTAGCCTTAATACATATGTATGTATGTATGTAGAATATATTTCATCATATGCACGAAAAACTTAAAACTAATGATTAAAAAAAAAGAACAATAATAAAATTGAAAGTCGATGACATGTACTGACTAGAAATTAGGAAGTAAAGAGATAGTCGAACTAAATATAAAATGTAAAATATTCTTAATACAAATATATAGAAATTTGCTTATAAAATAGGTGGGATATTTGTTTGTTAAATAATTCTTTTCAGATTTGTTTTTTTTTCAAAGTGGAATGAATACTTAGGAAAACTTAGACTAAAAAATATAACCTAATATTAGTAAAGATGGGAACACAAACTAAATAAAGTTTGAACTGCATTATTTAGTTTTAATATTGGAATTGAAGCATTTTAATTATTTTTATTTCTGATATATACATAATTATTGAAATAAAAATAATTAACGACTTCTAACGCAATAAAAATTCTTGTTTATTTAAATACGTTCCTTCTTCATAAACAATTAGTCACTTTTTTTTTAATAGTAATATTTATTACTTAAAAAGAAATTGTCTTATTATTTGTTTTGAAAGCTTAAATGATGTAAAACGCTAAAAAATACATTTTCTTATTATAAACACTTTAAAAGTTAGAATTATTATTTGAAACTTTGTAACTTAAAACTTGTTTAAAACTTTTGAACTGTTTTCAATATGTTTAATAAATATGCCTTAAAAAGGTATGTTTACCTTAAAAAGGTATGTTTACATTGATTTCATGTCGTTTTGTCTTTTCTAAAGACCATTTATCGTTCATTTATATCTCCAGATATGTTATAAGTTTAAAGTGGGTTGTTAGTTGTAGAAATTTGAGTCTTTTTATGTTCATTCTCCTTAAAAGATTTTAATCGTCAAAAAATAGTATTTCTAATATACGTTTTTGAACATTTTTACGTCTTTCCTTGGACATTTTCAAGAGCTCGGTGGTTACAAGCTCGCCAAGCAAATGTTCCGAACTGCGTTGTAGTGCAGGTTGAGGTGTTGATGGTACTTGAAATTTATTAAATTGTGAAGGATTCACATTGCTATTGTGCTGTTGTTGGTGTGATTGGTGATGTTGAGGCAATTGCTGATAAAGTTGAAAAAGAAAATCTGCATTCGATGAAAACATATTAGGATTCGATGATTGTGTGTTGTTACTGTTGTTGTTGTTTTGGTTGTTCATACTGCTATTAGAGTGAGTACGTTGTAAAGATACAGCAGCAGCATTTGAAGTAGTAGTGGTCATAGACTGAAAAGGATTTTCGGCGGTGTGATGTTCATTTAATATAGTCTGCGGTTGTAGCAAAGAAGAGCTATTGTCATCGGTGTCTTCGTCTTCAGAGTCATCTACGAAATGGGAGTTATTGTTATTTGAATTAAGGTTGTTGTGTGAACTGTGATGGTTTTGATTATTGTTATTATGTAACGTTGTTGAAGAAGTACTGGAATTTAGTTGGACTCGTGGTTTTTTCATATTATAATTACTAGATGTTGAAGAATCTAAATCGTCATTGTTAGTGTCGTTAAAGGAATGACTGTTAAAATGGTGACTAGAATTATTAGGACCACCGCTAGCACCACCATTTCCGGTCGCATTGGAGGAGGAAGAATGAGTTGTTGTCTGTTGGGCTGACGATGAAGAATGTCCTGCACCCACTGAACCATTATGGTGATTAGATGCTCCTAAGGGTGATGAGAGTGGAGACTTTATAGACGATGATGAAGAGTGAATGCCAGAATTACCACCTCCTCCATTAGAGCCGTTCATACTGCTGGCTCCTACTACGGCTGATAAAGTTGATCCAGCTGCTTCGCGAAAATGGTCATTATAATTTTGTGGCGAATCTGCTGCCATAGCGGCAACCACTGACTGTTGATGCATTTGCGACTGTGATATTTGCTGTAAATGTTGAGAGGCTACAGCCGCGGCAAAATCACGAAAAACCTGATCGGCTTCTAATTTTACGCGGCCATCACCTTCCATGGCAGATGCAGCAGCAGCAGCTGTACTTAGTGCACTCATAGCATGTTGTTGGTCCTGAAAATGGTGGTTATGTTGACCAAAATGACCCATACTCTTCATAGAACTATTAGACTTAGAGTCCATATTATAGTCATTAAAGTTTGAACTATTGGCCGAATGAGGTGATGTCAAAAAATTGGGTACGTTTCTATAAGATTTTCTTGGCTGTATGTGGGAGTCTAAAAATTTCATTTTCTCCAAATACGGACGTGATAAATGCTCATAAACGGGTGGATCACCCTGTTTACGTTGACTAACATAACGTTCTCGTAAATATTTCCAACGCTTTTTGCATGTTTCCACTAAAAAACAAAAAAAGACATTTTTATAAATTATTTTTAGAAATAAATGGAATGGAAAAAATAATTGTTAATAAATTCAAAAAATGATTATCTAAAATTTACTAACTGCTCTATTCATTTTAATAGTTCTCTTAAATAAAAACAATATAGGTACATTTAGAGAAAAATGAACTTTTGGAAATCAAGTGAATTTTTTATGAAAAAATATCTACATACTTACTCGTATAACAAGTATTTTTTAGTATATTTTTTCGTAAATGTTTAATGCCGCTTCAATTATTTTTTATATTGTAGTTATCTTTTTGATTTTACGTTTGACTTCAGCTTAAATTTTGAAAAGATTTCTCTAGTTTAGGGATATTTTTACGGAAAGAAAATATTTTTTTAAGCTAACTGGACCCCATGATTTAGATGTACATTTATGACGATTTCTTTTCAAGAAAAAATGTTGCCTGTATTTCTTTTCTTGCTTACCTTGTAAAAATATGGTCATGTTTTAAAATCTTCGCTTATATAATTCGTCAAAAATACAATATATTGAAATACAACGAGATAAATAAAATTGTATAAAATATTAAATTGATAGATAACATATAATAATAGAATGCTCCACTATTTTTGTACAAAATAAAACGATACTAATACGCTATTTTGTAAAAACATCTTGTATATTTTATTCGCATACTTCGTTTGACTATAATAGTGGTGTTCATTCATAGGTCAGAGTTTAATAGAAACTACCTGGCCTGTATACTAAAACTGCAGGACATAGAAAGTATGTAGTTTGTTTGTTAATGGGACTAATGTGATATGTAATCCTATTTGTTATATTGACTATTTTTAATTTTTTTAAAGCTTTAGATTTTTGATATTTGCTTTTATGCAAAATAAATTATTTTTAAATAGAAAGCATCACTTTACACCAATTATACAAAAAAATATAGAAGAGAAATCGATTATTAAGTAATAATGTGATAGAAAGTTTAAATAAAAGCATTTAAAAATTCTTACTTATTTACATATCAAATACGGTCACCTTAGCGCTTTATATTAAACTTACCGTCGCTTCTCAGCTTCATAGCAATTGAAGACCAGGCCTCATCTTTTGTTTCATATTTATTGGCTGATACCGGACCATTACCATTAACGCTGCCATTTAGATAATATTTCTGGCGATTATAAATGACAGCATGTTGGGCCACTTCATCGATTAGTTGTTCATCCATCATATTTGCACAATATATATATCTATATATATCCTCAGCAAAAAATATACTCAAATATTTTTATGTTTTCCACAAACACCACAATTTCTTTGACAATTAAACAAAAACGCATTAGCACTTCATTGGTAATTAAAGGTTTCTCTATTTTTCTGAATGTATTTAATTTAATTAATAATAGCAAAAACAAACACACAAACACTATATTAAAGAAACACAAACAACGTTTTCATTTATCCCTTTTATTTTGTATTATGTTTCATTTTAAATTAAGACAACCATTATCATATTGTATTATATTCATTTTCAAAACTACCAATGATTTATAAATTTATTAACCCGTTTTATATTGCAGTTTTTTTGTATTATAAATAAACACTAATGTTTTATTAATTAATTCTGAATAATTAAAAATACAACAAAAATTTGTCTTTTATTGGTATTAAAAATTTTCCGTAACAAAAAAGAAGAACCAAAACAAACTTGCCAATCATTATAAAGTTGGCTGCAGTTGGCTTTTAATTTGTCATTAATCTATAGTGAATGCCAGAAATGATAGTAATTAAGATGTTTGAAAACAAAATCTTCAGTTATTATTTAAACATTTTTAAGAAAATGCAAAAAGTTAATAATTTAAGGTCTAATTTGCAATTAAAGTGTTAATTTTTTATATTCTTAAATAAAATAATTGTTCTGTACATTAATTTTTAAATAAACCTTATAGACTGACGCCTGTATTTATAAAAAATATTATATGCTTATTAAGAGTTTATTTTATATACATATGTACGTATAAGTATATAATTCTATTTTATCCATAAATATAAAATAAAGCTATTTAAAACATTGCTTTACATTTCATTATCTAAAGTAATTTCATTTAATTAATTTTCATATGGTTGAAGTTAAAGCTGCACGAATTAGCAGCACTGTTTCAAACCATTGATTTTTCGACAGAGCTACCGCATCTATTCTATTCCCTCCTTCACATAACCCGATTCTCCATTTAAAACATTGCCGTATTCAACTTCTCCTACTTTTTTATAAAAAAAAAAACAAATTTTGCAACATTAAATTGAAAACATAACCTCAAAATTCTTCATTTAACATGTTTTTGGTAAATTTAATACGGCCAAACTTGGCCAATTTTTTAAAAACTTGTCTGTAACTAAATTTTTAGGGAAAAAACTTAAATTAATGGTTATGTCAGAAATACGATTTACATAACATAAGTTTCCTCTTAAGCTATACAGCACATACTATCTATCACTTTTACTTTCCATATGTAATAGAAATTTATTTCTACTTTTTTTTAACTATTAACTAACTTAAAACTAACTTAAAAATTAGACAAAATCGAACTGTAAAGTATACTGAGTTTAAAACGTTGCTCATACACAGTGACTTTGGCCAAATGCTACGCAGCCGTTAATTTTTTTCAAAAACAAAATACATATACCGATAGTTTTGATAACTTCTTTATTAAATAGAACAAAAAAAAAAAAATGCATTCTTGAAAGTCCGAAAAATGAATTTTTGCCACAAAAATGGGCGAAACTACTTATAGTGCGATGTATACATAAGTATAATAAAGAAGTTAAAACTTTAGACAATAAAATATTAACACACCTTGTGAATACCCCAAATGTTTCACTGTTTAATTAAAATTAATTTTATGCTTACATAAAAAAAAAAACAAATAAATAAAAAATAGAACACTTGCAATAAATAATTTTTATTAATGTCTCTTATTTAGTTTAAATTGAAAGTCTTATAAAGTTATAACTTATGTATGTGTGTATGGGTACAAAATGCAATTATTGTTTTATCAGTTTTTATCTTACTTCATCGCTTAGAGTATTCACTTCTTCGTTTGCTGTTTCAAAGCCTAAAGTTTGATTTGATTTATTTGCAAACCATTTTACAAACACAGCCCGATTCCCAGTTGATGAAACTGTCAAATGAAGGAATCAAATTATTTCAACAATAAAAAGAAAACAAAAAAAAAAAATACTTACAATTGCGTGTGTGTGTTTTATCACAATTTAAGGGACAAATCTTAAAATGAACATCAATGGGACGTTCGACAATTATATCGAGCCGTGGTATATTTTCGCTATTCGATTGAAGACGGGCTGATTCTGTAATTGTATTATTATTATTCATAATACGTGTTGTTGTTATTGTTTTGTTCACTGGTTTTATTCTTAATATATAATATAAATTTTTACTATTGTTGGACTCTTGACTATCTTCTAGTGATTGTTGTTCTCTAACCTTCACAAGCAAAGGCCATATATGCTTTACACTGTGATTGTTTGTGGGTATTGTGTGCGGTATAAAATTGGGTGTTGTTGTGGGCGTTTGTATACGAGATGATGAGTCGAGAAGTGTATGTGGGAGTAAACTTGTAGAAACTATTTCGGCCGAGCGTGTTTCAAAACTGTCTACTTCATTTCTAGTAATATTGTTTACTCTCAATAGGTCTCCAGAAGTTATATTTTTCTGTAGAATTAATAAAGCTTTGTTTTCATTTAACTTCGAAACTGTTGTTTCCGTTGTCGTTACAGGTTTTGCTGCCAAAGTAATTTGTAGAATAGGTTTAAGAGTAGTTACAGCCATCGATTGTGGGTGAGTAGTTTGTCTACGCTTTAAGAAAGGCAAATCTTGTGCAGCTCCAGTGTCCATTATTAAATTTTTTATGTTGTCTCTTCCACCCTTTAAACTTTTAGTTTTAGTGTTCTCTATTTTAGTAATAATTGTGGTAAAATCATAGTCCAAATTAATATCGAAACTATTGTTCTCCGCTGGATTATTTGTAATGTAATCAAATTCAGTGGTTTCCTCTGGCCGCTCGGCTGTATCTATAATTTTACTATGGACTGGAAGAAGCTCTTCCTCATTGAAAATACTGGGCTTAATAAATTCATTATCTTGGGAAGTATCAGCATTCAAGTCGATATTGTTCTTGTGCTTGCTTGTGGCAGAGAAAAGTTCTTCATCTAATAGAGCTTTTGAAAAACTTTCAAAGTTATCCAGCGTTTTATCGAAATTTGAAGGACTGATTTTAATGTTCTTCATTTCTCCTTTAATATTAAAATTTGAAGCAACGGAAGTTGGAGTGGTTTCAATATTTGTAGTATCTTCTAAGAAATTCTCAGTTGAAATCATTGTTCTTTTTAAAATTGTGTTGCTTATGTTCTCACTCAGTTTTTCATGTGCATTATCAGTTACACTGTCTACTAAATTGTTTTTAAACGTACTTGAGTTTTGAGTGAAATGTTTTGAGATTGCTTGAGTAGCACTATCAGGGGTAATTATCAGATTTCTTTCTGAATCCACAATATTTTCTGTTGTCAAAAAGTTCTCTACATTTTCCATAGAGCTTGAAGTAGCAATTTTTATGTTAAACTTCAGTTCTTTTTGGTCTTTCTTTGTTTCCAAGTTTGTGGAGGGTTCTTGTGACATAAGTTTTGTGGGTGTATCTTTGTGTTGTAATAGAGTACTTCTGGAACCACGTGTAAATTCTGAAACAAGTGTTTTCGCTTTTGTTTGCTGATCTGTATCTGTAGTGTCTTGAGTAGTATTTATAAAACTTGGCTTACAAGATTTAGTTTGTAACTGGGGTCTTAGTGTATCTGAAATGTTTTTTTTAGCAAATTAAGGATTTTGTTAAAAAAAATATTGAATGAACGAATTCTTACTGGGCATTTTAGTTGTCAGTAAGTGTATTCTATTATATGATTAATATGTTTCCCACATGTTTTCTTGCTTTTTATGAGATAATTGTTAATAGAACGTAATCAGTAGTTTTACTGGGACACTAAATTAGCACATTTTAAAAATTTTTCTATTTAACATTATTTTAAAATAAGAAAAGTCCAAGAAGTCCATCTAAAAGAAACCTGTCAATGAAATTTCACTCTATTTACCTTTAGCACTGGCATCAATCACAAATGATCAGAAGTAAAGCGCCACTTACTGGAAAGATAGCAGCTACCTACTTAGTGAAGACGCTCACCACTCATAATTAACATCCAACGACAGATGGGGCAATTGCTGTTTATCATTCAATCTTTTATGTAGGTTAGCTGTTGTCTTTCCAGAAGTTGGAGTTGTACTCCTGATCATTCGTTTCTTTGTGGAATAGACAGAAAATGTCTCTTATTTTTTTAAATTATAATTTAGAAAAACTGCCAGTTTTTATTTTATAATTTTTGTCCTTCACTGGGATTGAGCCTCGGTCGTTTGAGTTTCTCTGCGAGCGCTCTAACCACTCAATAGAAAAAGTAAAATAAAATTTAGGAGATTTTTTTTAGATATTTTATCTTAAAAGACCGCTTATTAGAAATCTATATACACTATACAGAAATCCATTAGGAATGTTATGCGGTTAAATACGAGTTCAACATTTGTGCTAAATTATTCTTTCAGCCTGTTTTTAATATTTATGTACATATGTATGTATGTTGCTAAATATAAATTATATTCTGTATGTTTCAAATTTGTTGAACAGAATGTTTCATTTGAGGACATATTTGTAATTTATAAGGATAATCATAGACAATGTGCTAACCTAATGCCGACTACTGTATATTGAAAAATCTATAGTTTACCGTCGGATGCAGTCGGCAGCTGCTAATCAGACGCTACCTAATGTTATGAGGCTAAGCCGCAGTTGAGAAGAGATTGAACCCAGTGTTCCTTATTTCCGTTCAACATATCTATTTGAAGTTTTATCCAAAATTACTTTATTTAGGTTTAAAGTTTGTGGGTTATAGGGAACAAGTGTATGTTAAGTAACCCAGTGGATTAGATGTAATCTTAAATCGACTGTCTGAGCCGGAAATTAGAATTTTTTTTTTGGATTTGGGCAGGAATTTAGAGAAAGTGAATTCATTCCAAATGAATGAATCGAACCTATTCTTAATGCTTTTTTTTATGTGTTAACGAAAATAATTTTAATTTCTTTATTTATTTCATTAAACATCATTGCTAATCACATGATGTGCTAGTTTGATTTGCAGGCTAATTTTCATGGTTTAAAGTAGTAAGTAATGTATTTATTGGAATTTTTATTTTGCAGTGATATAAATGTTCTACATACCTTTAGGTTCGGCCTTATCATCAGCGCTTTCTATTTCATTGGTTTCTATGCACGGAAATTGTAAATCCGCTTCTGGTGGAATAACGGCAGACGTCGTGGTTGTAATATTTTCTGAATTAGAAGTGTCCTTTGAAGTTATTCTGGATTTTTTATTTTCTAAAACAACCATTTCTTCAGGAGTGTTCACAAGGTTAGAGATTGTGGTTGCTTGAATTTCTGTAACAGAAATTTTTTCGGGTGTAGAAATAAATTCTTGTGAACTCGTAGCGGGCTCTTCAGTAATAATTGCAATGGCTGGTGTTTCAGTTGTATTTGTGCTCTCTTCTAAAATGAGTGCCATACTCTCTATAATGGGACTATTGTGAATTTCTATATTTGGTATTGTTTCCGTTTCAACTCTTGGAGTTTCAGTTGTAGTAACTTTTAAAGCTTCGGTAGTGTTTTCTTCTGAATCTTCTGCTGTTGAATCACTTTCTAGTTTTGTTAAGTCTTTATTTATGAGTAGGGAATCAACTTGTAATACAAGTTCTTCAGATGGTATAGTTTTGGAGTTGCTTTCACCGTGTTCACTGGCTTTGAAACTTAGATCTCCTCTGTCACTAACATTCTTGCATTTATTTAAAGAAATTTCTATAGAAATTAAAAACAAAAAGATTGAAAGCATTAGCAGTTATCAAACGAAATGTATTACCTTCTTTAGTGTGTTCTATGGGATATACATTCTCTTCCAAAGAGTCTAAATTAAATTGTGCGGGATATAAAAGAGGCGAACCATTCGCTTTTGGATAAACTAATTCCGCTACTTGTATACAATCACAGGGTACCTGATTTGCTGGCAAACAGTTATTTTTTTTCAAATCATAGAAAAAACCATCAGGACATCTACAAATTTATATTAAAAATTTTAAATACATATGCATACATAATACTCGTGTATCCATAAAGCCATATTTTTTATTTACTTTCTGGATAAATTTACCTTAGCCTGGTTTGCAGATATATGCCATTTTGTTGTAATTCACAGCTGTAATATAATGAACAATCAGAGGGTGATCTAAAGATGCCATTTTCATAACAAGGAGGAAATTTATTGGCACAATATTCAGGTATATATGAGCTTTGTGGCGAAATCTGGGTAGGCGTACATTTGTTACCTCTAATACATTTCTGGGAGACAGCTGAAAAGATCATATCCGATGGACAGGAATATATTTTTGCTTTTAGATCTTCATCACATTTGTAGTAGAGATGACAATCGGAGAAGAGTGGAAAACGACCTTCTTTGGTACAACTGGGCATATATTCTGGTGGTGGATGTTGAACACACTGGCCATTTGTGCTATTAAAAATCTATGTAAAAAGAAGCTCTCTTTTAATTTATAAATGGGAATAAAAGCTTTAACACCGTATTGAGATAAAAAATAAAGTATACTTAAAGAGTACTTTATATGGAAAATTTGATTTAAAGAACACTTAAATGAAGCATTTTTTCGTTCGAAATACGCTAAAAAGTGAAGTGGTTTAAGAATATTGTAATTTTCATAACCTCCTTTTTTTAACAAAACAAGTAATCAGGGATGACCTCTACTCATGCAGTGCATTGAACTAGAGTTAGGAAAATATGGGAAGGAGCAGAGAGGGAGTTATGTTTGTGGACATCTGATTTAAATCAGCTAATATCATAATTAATTGAAATCACTAGTGATCTTTTTTGCGATCAACCACAAAAGGATGTGCTTTAGGAGAGATGTAATATGTAAGATTAATAAATATGTAAGAACATGCAATTATTAGGAATTAAAGTTTTTATTTCATCAGATAGAACAGAGAATCACGCTCCACATTGCGCCAATGCTATAATTAATTCATAGAGTATATAATTTAAGAAAATATGTATACATACATACATATACATATGTTAACTTTTTTTCAACAAATATTTTCATTAATATAAGTGTACATATTCGTCGTGAGGGACTTTATGTGCTCTATCTGCCATTTTATATATCTCGAGTTAATGATGACACTTTAGGTTTTTGACACTAAAATTTTTAAAATCTGCAATTCGTTTCCGCCTATTTATCTCCGAAACTGGATGAGATATCGGAAAACGGATTGCAGACTTTTTTTATTTTTATTTGAGACCAATACTCAGGGGTAAACCCCCCTACTAAATGCAGTGCATTGTATTGGAATTTTTGGAATGGACAGTACATTTATGACATAACATACATTTTGTTTTTCTTATCTTACTTTTAAGCGCCTTAGGTATGAGACAAATTGCTGTGAATTGATCATTCAAAGAACAGTGTTATACCTTCACCCTTGAATGAACAACAGCAATTGCCTCATCGTTGCATGTTGGTTGTGTGGTGAGTGTCTTCGCTAAGTAGGTTGAAAAATTTTGGTGTCAAAAACCTAAAGTGGCATCATTAACTCGAAATATATAAAAAATATGAAATGGGGGATAGAGGACATAAACTCCCCCAGGATGATATGTTATAAATTTTAGTTAACTGTATACAAAAAGTATAGTTTAGTTTAGCGATGAGTAGAACATAGAGATATATAAAAACATTTTTCTTTAGGCAGTGCGGAATGTCCCCGTCCATTAATCGTTAATATATATTGAACATGTAACAGTGCGTTTAAAATTTTTATTTTTGTTTGTTTATAAGTATGTATGTTAAAAGAAAGTTTAAAGAAGGTATGATATGCTTAAATTTTTATTAAAAGTACGTATATTTGTATTCTGTTAAATTTACCTGTAAATGTTGACACTTGCCAAAAATTACACAATCCGGTTTACACACATAATAATACTGTTGGTCCTCTGGATGAGCCTTTAAGCCCACAAAATGATTTGAGCAACGTTTATGCTAAAAAACAAAAAAAAAAAAATTTAATATTTTTGCATGCTTCTAATATTGTATGTACTTATGTATGTTTATAAAAGGAAAATTTTTACTTACATAGTCCACTAAAACAGGAACTCCACCACCTGGAAATGGTCTTAAAACACCTCGACGTTGATCGAAATATGTACCAGGTGGTGTATACAAAGGAGATTGCTGATAAGCTTGCGGATATAGTTGTTGATAATATCCTGAATCAGTATTTATAGAATCAACATCCGTATAGGGCAAATAACTTGATTGTTGATGATTACATTGGGGTCGTGCTATATGACGACTGAAGGCCCATTGTATCATAAAGGTGTTTAAAAAAAAGAGGCACAGCAGTTTAAACATTTTGTGCAATATTTGAGTTTTTTTTGTTCCTTTTAACACTTCCTTTTTTTAAATAAATATTTTAATAAATTCAGTTTCTTTAACTTTTGTTTTATAATTAAAAATCACTTTTATATTGACATAATTTATTCTATGTGTAATCTTTGTGTATCCAGGATTTCAATTTTTTTTAAATTTTCTTTACGTTTTATAGATTTGATGAATAGTTGTCAAAACGTTGTTGGCTTAAGTAGCTTTGCCGCTCATTTGCTTCATTACTACTTTATTACGTTCGTTTAAATGCAGTTTGTTAGGTAAACATGAGAACGTATATTTGTTAACTCATATTTTATTATTTGATATTTGGTTTCTTCTTGCATTACTCAATAAACAATATTATCATTAAATAATAGTTTTAATGTTAAGCTTATGTTTTAATTGTGTAATTTAAAATAGACCAACGTAGTAAAAAGAATGAAAGTCGTAAATGCTTAAGAAAGTTTAAAATTTAAATTACCAGCATGACACCTACATGTTCACGAAGATAAAGATGTAGAGTGTTAAGTTGCAATTCACAATTCATTAAGAAAGTCAAGTTCATGACATTTTCTTTTTATTTATTTTATTTGCAATTTAATGCTTATAAAGCAAGTCTTTCTTTCTGAATTTTATTTTCTTAATTAAGTTATAGTTTTGTATATGAATTAGTTTGTGTATATGTATGTAAATTTAATTAAAGTAAAATTACTCTTTTTTTTTATTAAAGATTACAAAAATAAACCTATTGTTAAATGAAGTTCCTGAAGTGAAAAATAATACATGGGACGAGAAAATCTGAAATTTCTAAATGTGTAAAATGAATTAGTAAACATGTATGCAGAACGTATACATATTAAAAAGAAACATTTAGGAAGTTGGTTGAGAATCTGCGAAATGGCCATCGGAACACGCATTTGTTATTAAATACCTGAAATGAATTTAAAAATTTTTTTCTGATTTTTGATCTTTAGTCATAAATTAATTTTTTGTTAATTTTTATCCATGAGTACCGGGACCTACAGTTTAAAGTCGACTCCGAACGACAGATTTGAGAAGCTTTTTCATGGCAATCAATTACTCCCAGAGCCTTTGCCAGAAGACTGCTGAGAGGTAGTCGCCTAAAGAGAGATTTGAACCCAGCGCTATCGTCTTAGAAAGCTTACACTCTAACCACCAGACTACGGCGACTACTAAAAAATCTGATTTAGAATCGTTTTTTTCCAATAATAACGCAGATACAGTAAGGGCGTTCTAATACGATTCGTTTAGTGTTAAACAACATAAGTATATGTCGACAGACTCTAATACACCTTATTCTGTTTTTACGCAAAAACTCGTGTAAAAAAGATATTGTATGCATATAAAAAGAGAGTATTGGTTCTAAGTAAAAAAGAAAAACCCCATTCGTCATAAACGCATTAAATAAATCCACAATAAACTCTAAAAAGTGAATTTAGAATGTTTTTGCAATGGTTTCTCAATCTAAAGAGAAAATTACTTCTGTGAAGGAATTCGACTCCAGAATTCTTTGTGAAAATCATCAATTATTAAACTCATAAAATCATTAAATTACTTATACAATATACCTACGATTAATATTAATATTATATACTAATTATTACGAGCAGAGTGACTATGATATAAGATCGGATTAGTATTACAGACCAAGCGTCTCTAGTAGAAATCGAACCCACAACCCTCGCATTAGTAGTCTAGCACTCTACTTACGAGATATACATCCATATATTGGAATACAATTTTTTTACATATATTCTTCTATTGTCTTCATTATAACATTTTTGCATCTGTTTTGGTTGATCAGAATTACAACATTTTTTTATTGCTCTTTTGGGGACAAATGGACACCACTAGTTGACATCGACTACATGTTCAATCATAGATGAGGTAATGAGAGTGCATTGCCAGAGGTAAAATAAAAGAAGAAAAAAATGTATTTTTAAAAATTTGTGTACCAAGGATGTATATAAAATAAAGACCTTATTGGAGTAGAAATTAAGGGTTTGCTTTCAGCATATATTTTAATTAAAATTTATCTTTATTCCAACATAAAAATAAAATTATTTACGGAAGCCAATTCGTTACAATCTATAGTGCATATTCATTCTTGTTGACGGAAATGATAAAAATCTTCCGCCTTCTTACAAACCAGCAGCGCACCCAAGACGACGCGTGGTAATATATATTGTGAGTGAATACCTCAAAATGGTTGTTAAGCATGTACTCGATATCAAGATTAAAACACTATTTTCAAGGTCACATTGCAACAAAATGCGTTTAAATAATTGTAAATATAACCACTTAAGCAGACCATATGATACTCTAAAAACTAATAAGAAATTTAATTTTGAAACTCATGCCTAAAATTTTGAACATTTTATCGTATTTAAATAAGATAAAAAAAAAACTGCTTATATGTACAAAAAATTATACTCTAAAGTATATTTTAGTTTTATATGATTTGTAGCTAAAAAAACAATAATAAAAATTATTTTACATAAAAATAACCCATTAAATTTTTTTCTTATTATTTTAAGGCTAGTTTTTATAGTTGAAATGGCGCTACATGACGTTAGAAGCGAATATTTATGTTTTCCTTGCATATTTGTAAAAAAAATCGGAGTGAAAGCGACACAATGGAAATTCGTGCTACAAAGTTGGTTGTGGAATAGTTTCTAGCACACTGTAGTCTCTTCTCCTTTGTTTTTGTTTTTCTGTCTGTTTTTCCTTTTTTAATTTTTTGGCATTTTACAAAAAATGTAGCGAAAGCATCAATTGAGATAAAAAACTAACTCTTCGTCAGAATCTAGCTTTCCTACAAAAGCAGTAATAAAATATTAAAAAATTAACAGATATAAGCGAAAGAAATCTCTCTGTTCAATATACGAGTAGTGCACTTTGACAACTTCTAGCACAAACTGTCCACAAACGCTATTGCCTCTTTTATCCTTCCCATAACATAATTTCTCTCCATGAGTGGTGGTCATACCCTCGTATATCTTTGTTTGTATAGTGTTTGAAATAAAAAATTAAGCAAATATACATATTCCCCAAAAAAATATGAATGAGTGATATAAAGATTTTAAATACAGATAGTTGTTATACTCGACAATCCTACTCTTTTCTTTTGTCACACTGTGCACGTATTTATCTAAATTTCATTGTGATGTAGGGTGACAAAGGTAGAGTTTTCATTTATTAATAATATATTTTATTTTTTATTTTTGAAATTTATTAAATTTTTGAATGTTATACTTAAAAATATAAAATTTTACTGTTATTTAGACTTATAAAGTTAATTATTTTTTGTTCTATTAAAAAAAAAAATTAAATAAAATTAATAATTAATAATCATTTCAAGTTTGAACATAATTAATAATAAAAAGAATTATATATAAATATAAGCTTGAAATTATAATCTATTTCTTTTGGTTTTTTTTTTAAATATTTGGTATAGAACTGTTTAAATTTGCTTTTTGTTTTTTTTGGTTTAATTTGTGATTTAATATAAAATGTTTAATGTTTTTGTAATCACAGATTTAAACTGTATGAGCTTTTCTTTTTTTAGATTTAATGTCAAGTCTTTGGTTGTTTCTTAACTATTTATTAAAAAAAAAACATATTGAGGTGTTAAAAGATTATCAAAGGTGTTAAAAGATTTAAAGAAGGCAGTTGTTTTTCTATAAATGCTATTGTTGTCTTTTACTTATTAAAAAATTAAACTTAAATGAATAATTTTAATTTTATTTTTGTTTTTATGTTTTTTTTATTTTTTAAGTCCATGTGTTTATTTAGCTGGGTTTTCCAGAATGATTCATACGTTTTTACCACAATCATTTTCATCATTTTCACTACCATTCTCCATATTAAGACTGCGCAGAGATCTGTCGGAAAAAAATGTTAAAGAATTATGCCCGTATTCATAAAAACTATTTTAGGTTTATTGAGGGTTTATTTGACAAGTATTGCATAGAAATTTGTCAAATAAGTCCTCAATAAACCTAAAATAGTTTTTATGAATACGGGCATTAGTATATGAATATTATTAAATTTATTTTAAATAAAATTTGCTAAAAAATGCTATTCGTTTACGATATAATGATAATAAAGTGAAAAGTTAAAATTTACTTTTAAATAATAAGTGAGTAGTGTGCTAGGCTGCTTGTGCTAGGGCTCTGGGTTCGATTCCCACTAGAGACCCAGGTCTGCCGCACTACACCGAGCTTATGGGCAAGTCATTCCGCTCGTAATACTTAATTCGAATATAATTTAATATTGTATTGTAATTTAGTAACTAAATAAATAAACTATTGTAGTTCTTAGTATATTAATATTTACTATCTCAGTACCATTAATTGATATCAACTTACTGTCGTAATCGTAAAAACATATTATAGGTAGTTATTAAATTAAAATTTTTTTAAATAATAATCCAAAATAGAAAATTCTTCGAAATTAACGATATAATATTCTCAGGGGTAAGCCCCTACTAAATGCTGTGCATTGTATTAGAATTTTTGGAAAGGACAGTACATATATATTTTTTCTTATATTATTATTAAGCACCTTAGGAATGAGACAAATTGCTGTGAATTGATCAACAGCAATTGCCTCATCGTACATGTTGATTGTGTGGTGCGTGCCTTCGCTAAGTAGGTTTAGTAGATTTTAGCTGTTATCTGCTACTTCCTAATAGGTCGCGGTTTTCTCCTGATCATTCGTTTATTGTTGACATTTGTTAGGGTGCAATAGAGTGGAATGTCGGGGAGCGGTGTCTTTGTAGATAATCTCCTTGGATTATTAGTCAATTAAATTTTTAATTGAATCAATTAGAACAACTAAATTAAATCTTTTTCTGAACATCTTAGTGAAATAAAAAAGAAAAACAAAAACACTCCATTTGATTTTAGAAACAATTTTGATTCTATTCGAAGACATAAAAATGGATATTGAACTGTAGATAGCCCAACTACGTACGATAGTTTTGAATAATTTTCATATTATGTATTGCCCTACGCTCGTTAATATAAAACATTACTTAGTAACGGTTAGCTGTGGTGAGGTTAATTTTTTTAAAGATCAACAATTTTTTTAAAAGAACTTTTGTTTAAAATTCTGACCTGCATCGGTTTTCTCTCCTCCTTTCTTTTTCTTTTTGTGAGCATATTTAAATTAAATTTTATTGTTTATGTAGCTGAGCATTATGGTGTATAATGGCTGCTTGTGCTGTAGTTTGTACAAACCTGGAGCGTTCAAATAAAGAAGGATCCGTATAGATTGGTTCACTGGGATCTTCGAATTGATTGGGTCCATTTGTAGTGTGACTGGAACGCATTGGATTCATTACTGGAAGTTGACACATGCGCGCTAAATTTCTAAAAGAGAGAATTAATAACAAAAGGATAAACAAAAACTAATCAAGTTTGCCACGTTCTTTTAAAGTAGGTCATTACAAAAGTACATAGTCAATAATTATAGGCAGTTCTATTATAATATAAAGCAAATCATAATTACCCACCCAGTAGCAAATGTCTTATGAAGACTACCACCAAACATGGATACATTTGAACGAAAAGCATTTGCTGCACGATTGGATGATGTTGATGTTGGATTGGGACTAGCTGTACCACTTGGTATATGTCCAATTTCACTAAAACGTTCATGGGTGCGTATGGACGATGAGTGCCCTAACGAATGTATTGGTGAATGACGATCTGCTAGACGATTTTTTGACATGGTTTTCCAATAACGTCTATAGGCTAAACCAGAGACTAATGTAATGCTTAAGAGAAGTAACATTAATAAAATAATGGCAGTTATAAGGCCATGATACTCGGAGGGTGTAAGACACACAGTTTCTACGGGAGCCACCAATTTACGGGGATACGATTCTTTTTCGATTTCTTCACGACTTTCAAAAACCTTATATTTGAATAATAAAAAAAAGAAATACATATAATTTTACTTTCAAAGTAATTAAGTTAAAGTAATGAGTACCTCTATCATTTCTCTAACTTGCTCGGGCTCCTCGTTTTCTATTTCGTTAGTTGTGTCTAAAGAGAGAAAAAATAAAAATGAAATAACTTTCTTTTAATTTTACTAAAACTGATTATATTACTTTTGTTACTCTCCCCTAAAGTTGCAGTTACAGTTGTGCTATTTATATCTGAGATTTCATCAATTAAACGTTCAGCAATGGGTTCAGTAGAATTCTCCTCTTTTTCTTTGATTTCCTCTAGTAATAACTCAGTTTCATTTAAGGATCTGCGACGGCGACCAAAGGAAGGTTCTTGTCTACCCGAGGGACCAGGACAATAAGCCGGTTGGCAACCATCGCGACAAGTACGTACTGTAGCCTCGAATACTAAGAAATTCGATTCGGGTATCTTGAAAGCATTGAAACGGGCCTCCAAAGTATCGCCATCACGTAATTTATCCAATTCAGGGAATACATAGGGATCAACTGGACAGCTATTAAAACATTTAAATTTTTAATTCAAATAAAAGTTATTTTTTTATAAGTTCAGCTTACCCAAAACGATCTATTAACTGTATGCTTCTACCCGAATAAGGATCTCTGGCCACTACATTTGTGGCAAATATATCCGTGGCATGATTATAACCATCTAAAGCTTCTAAACGGAATGTTAATGGATCTCCCACAGCTATGGTGGTTGTAGGTCTTCCTTGATACAAAATACTAAGTCTCACCTTTGAACTTAAAGTATTTTCAGCTGGCAAATATTCGATAGGTATAGGACTGCCCGATCTATCGGAATCAGAGAGACTTTAAACAACATCATATAGTGTAAATTAAAACAAAATGTATTTACAAAGCGTTTTCTTTGTTATATGTAACGTTTTGGCTCACATTTTGTTTTATTTTTGGGTAAAAAGTTTTCTAAATACTTGGATTAGTCTAAATGTCTACTTTAAAAAACTTATTAATTGCAAAGAAATTGTTGTTAATCATGCAATCGCGCTACAGTTAAACTATAAGTATAGCAACTACTTTAAATAACTACTCATATTAAAGCTTTTACTAAAGAGTACGTTTTCATTTAAATCAAGTCTAAAAGTATGCAATTTTTTTGATAAAATTAAAAAAGGTTAAACTACTTTAATATATTAAAGAAAAGCTTTTCTCAAAAATCTTAAAAAAATTTAAAATAAAACAGTTGACTAACAATGGAGGCTATAAAAACTTTTTTTTAACTGATTAAAATATGAAACATTTTTAAGCTTTGATGGAAATCTGCAATAAGGTTGTATGATGAGAATAAGTTTTCGTACTTTTCCCAAGTAATTTCAAATTTTCTTTAAACGTCATAAAGCAGGTGTTCTCAAATTGGATTTCACATAAACATTTTATGGAGCCTGTGAAGTACTCAGACACATTACTAAACTGCTATTTTGTATTAACAAAAATCGGTTAACTAAACGACTACGAAAAACTCTTTCCATAACCTATTTTAGAAGGTCATATTTGTATAAGTTAATAAAATAAATTATATTATCTAATAATATTATTAAGAGAATAATTGATAATTAGGGATGCAACGTCATTTATAAAAACATCTGCCTTCGAAAACATTGATGTCTTCCCAAAAAACATCGGTGAAAAAAACATCGTCAAGAGAACAGATACATCGTTAACAAGACAGAATTTACTATAAATTGTAATTCAAACAAGATCACTTTTACAGGCTATGGTCGTCATAATCGACAATAATCGAGCTACGCTTTGTAATTGTAAAATGAATACTATTACAAAGAATGGTTTCTAACTATTATAATTAAAATTACTTTGAAAAACAACGATCAGTTCAAAATATTTCTGTAAACCCAAAATTCCAATTGAACTAAAGTAGTAGCAGGTTTCATGTTTAACTATTTATCGAGTTCAGCTATTCTGAACAATATTTTCGATATCGAAACATTTATTCTCATTGTATTTCCCAAATCATGACATCAACATAATTCTCTGCATGAGGCACATACCCAGCTCCTATGTAACCAGATGTTACCACAGCTTCACCTGGACCCCGGAAAACACAGGTTAAATTATAACGTTTATCACGGCTAGTTTGCACATTATCAGAGAATTGTACCACTACAATATTGGTGAGAGTATCGCCATACTGTAAAATATAATTTAATTAAATTAAAAGAACTCTAAAATTCTTTCCAATATCGAAACTTACACGTTGGGTTCCACAATCCGGATAGCCCTGTGGACCACTTATACGCAAAACATTTACAGTTCCACCATTGCCACGGAAAAAGCATCTAGTTAGATAAAATAAATCTAATGTTAAGTTTTTTTAATTAAATATAAAAAGGGTTACCGATCATAATAGCCATAGGTGTATATACGTCCCATAAAACTATCCGGTGTTCTTATGGTAAATTCCATTCCCTCTTCGTTAC
Organism: Metopia argyrocephala; assembly: GCA_963576795.1. NCBI lineage: Eukaryota > Metazoa > Arthropoda > Insecta > Diptera > Sarcophagidae > Metopia > Metopia argyrocephala. Next base: position 201,168,315 of record OY756208.1, on the reverse strand, counting down.
ATGTCTGGGTTACTGTAATATTTTTTTATTAAATAAAATTTTAAACTGCAATTCGGTTTATTTACCATCCATGCATTCACCATCACTGCGTCCCATACTACGTTCATAGAAATCATAGTTTGCTGCATCGAATAAGTTGGGATCGTGTACATCTAATTCCCGTGAATCTCTATCGCTTAACTCACAATTTGGTATATCACGATCATCATAGTTAGAAGCCACAGAATCTCTATGAAATAAAAACCATTTTTTCTTTACTATTTTTAATTATTTTAATTAATTATAATTACCTATAATTAAAACTCCTGCATATAAAATCTCGAGCCTCAACACATTCTCTTTCGCATTGTATTAAACTGGGTACAACCAGAGATCTTCGTATGAAATGACGCCTCATTTTATGTCTTGCAGCTATTTGTTTAAAATTATCACTTTCCTCACAGCGTGTCAAAGGGGGGCGTGGCACACCTACAGATCCCGAAGCACCGTAGGGTGATACTGCATGAGGATGCGGAGCAGGTAAAGCTCCCGGTATCGGTAAGTCATTTGGCAAAGGAGTTAAAGAACCACTTCCAGATGGAGAACCACCGTAATAAGGCCGTTTATAAGGGTTATCATAGCCCACATAACCTCCACCAGCAGCTGGATTAACTACCGGCCTACGGCCTAAAGGTCGATCAAATTCTCGGTCATATGGTGCATAACGATCATTGTAACGTTCCTCATAATCCATATCGTAGGGGGAAATTTGAGGCGGTAGTGGTCTTTTGTAGCCTGAAGAATTAAATACAACAGAAGTAGTTTTTGCAACAAGTTTAGTGTTTCTAATTATTATTTTCCATTAGTTTATTAATAGGTTTAGTAAAGACTTACCTGGTCCTAAACCACCTTGACTAGAACCTCCATAGCGGTTACCATATTTATAGATATCAACTGGATAACGATCTGTACCTACCGGAAAGCGATTTGGTGAAGTAGGAGGATATTTATTAGAAGATTCAACTAAAGGTGGCGGTGGAGGTGGATAACGTTTTGCTGAATCTGGTTCTGGTCTGCGGGCACTATGTATTATCTCCTCAGGTGGATAACGACTATCTGGGCCATAGCGTGTGGGCGATGTAGGACCCCTAGAACCATTAGGTATTAAGGGATAACGTGACTCATAAGACGAAGGTCTAAATCTTCTATCAGGAAAAACATCAGGTGCATCACGACCCGTAGAACCTCCTAAAGGCTCTCGTATAGGAGGATAACGAGAAGGATAACGTCCATCATAACGATTATCGGGATAACGACCACTCGGTATATAAGGTCTATATGAGGGTAAATCATCATCTGGTGAGTACGGACGGGTATGTGGTAAGTCACTAGATAAGCTGTTGTCTTTAATAGGTGGATAACGACTCCCAGTAGGGCGGTATAGAGGATAACGATCTCGTGAAGGATAACGTCCTTCATTTGGATAACGTTCCTGATAACTACCTTCTGGATAACGATCTGCATACCGATCTTTGGGAGGCATCATATCATCATAAGGATAGCGAGGAGGTATACGTTCTGGAAAGCGATCATCATAGAGACCCGGGTAACGATCCCTATCTCTATCTCTATCTCCTAATGGTATATAACGATCGCGATCGGCCGGATAACGGCCCCTATCTCCGTAGGGGAAACGATCACGATCAATAGGATAACGATTACGATCTCTGTCCAAAGGATAACGCTCATCTTCATACAAACTGCCACTAGGCGGAAAACGATCACGGTTTCGTTCGCGGTCACGGTCACGGTCATGATCATCATTATAATCACCATCCGGATATCGATCACCTAGGCCGGGTCTGGGTAAACCTGGACCTGAGTTCGGGTAACGGTCTAAGCCAAAAAAAGTTAGTGAGTTTAGTGAAAGTTAGTGGCGTTGTTAAGCATAAAATAAAAAAGTTTAAAGTGGACACAAGCAATAAAATATGTATATGTGAAATATTAGAAATTAGTTTAAGTTAAAATTAGAAATAATTGCATTTATTAAATTCAACTCACCATAATCCCCAGGTTCAGGATAACGATCATAAGGAGGCCGGCCATAAGTGCTTTCAGGACCACCAGGTATATCATTAGGTGCACGATTATCACCAGGACCACCATAACGATTACCGCCACCATAACGATCTTCATTTTTATTGGGATTGCGCCAGTTACTACCAGGTCTGTCAGAAGGTCTATGACCATTTCCATTGCCTGTAGAGCCCCCACCGCCACTACCAACTCCACCATGACCATCATTATCTCCAGCTGAGCCTACCACGTTTACTAAAAACACAAAGAATACATTTAAATCCAAACTTTATCTTTTTTTGCTTTTTGGGTCAACAACTTCATTATTTACTTACGCATTAAATTCTCATAATAATCATAGTCAGCATCGTAAATTATACGCATGCCATCTTTTTGGTTATAACGACTTAAACGGCACGTACGAAAACGGTCACTATATACCGCTGATCTGCAAACATAAATAAATGCATTTAATGCACCACAGATTTTTATTTATTTTTGGCTTTTATGTTATGTTGCACTGGCTGTAATATGTAATTACCTGCACTGAAAACTGGTTTGTCTTAGGCACTCATCCAGACATTCGCTTAATGAACGACCTGTTATTTCGGAATGAAACTCTCCACCCAAACGAGAATTGCGATAACGTTGAAATGCTGTGTCTGGTCGACGTCCACTAGAGAACAAATGTGATGTCACTGAATTATCTGGATAATCTGTTGCACGTTCTACAAAAATGAAATAAAAGAAAAATACAGTGTCAACTAGCAAGCATACATAAAAAAATTGGTTACAAAAATATTAAACAAAATATTAATTAAATCAGTATGTCAGCATTAAATGCAGGGAAGGATAGCTAAGACATTTTTTTTCTTTTACATTTACATCCTGAAAACAATGGGTAACTACCAATATAATGAAAAATTTTATTTACGGTATTTCAGGCTTTTTTTCTGAATCATAAAAATCCACAGAAATTTTGGTATTTACAAATTCTACCATAAACAAATATTTCAGTAAAGAAGTAATTGTCTAAACACATTTGGCTGCACTTTTGAGAATATAATTTTCTATAATTTCTTGATATGAGTTGTCAGGTCAATTATTCAACCAATTTACATGCGACATTTCTTTATATACACCCGTAATTTCGGTATTCTAAGGTAGAAATTAAGACATTTTTTTACAAACTTAATAACTATAGAGATATCACAGAGAAGAGAGAGATTGGGAGTAAAGACAAATTTATAGCTCGCATAATTTAATCTCTCAATACATTTCTATGAACTAGCTTACTACTACGTGACTTGAAGCTAATACGAAACTGGCTCATATGTACATATATGAGTAAATAATCACTTTCACTCATTATCTTGTTTTTATATAGTTTTGTTACACAAGAAATTTACTTATAGGTAAAATCTTTTGTTCTTTTTTAATTCAAAATTTAATTCCAATCATTTAATCATTAGAGTATGTCGAATATGGAACTCGGCTCTTCACTGTTCCGATAGACATTTTGCGCACTCCCTCAGAGAATTTAGGCTCAAAATAATATTATGCGTTGGATTTTATATTATTTCTAAGTGAGGATGGTGTTATATTATATTAAGTATTTCATTTATTATTATATTTCATTGTTCCTTTTTTTAGTTTCGAATCAACTATCCATATCCATGATTTGGTTTAAAATTTTTGGTTTAGCGTAGAATTAAATATAAAAAGTGTCATTATTTTATTTATTTTTTACTATGTAATCACTTTGGCCTTCTTGGCTTAAAGATTATGAATAATGAATAAATGAAATGAAAATGAAAAGTTTAGAAACAATAAAAGAGTGTGTATGCAGAAAAGAAAAGCAAAAGTAGATAATCCCATAGTACTGCTAAAAAATTTTATATGAAGAAGATTTCGTTAATGAGCTGTTATTTAACTTTAGTTTACTCAATCTATGAAAAAATTTGTTTTTCTTTAAATTCCTCCTTTTGTGCCAATGTTTTTTTTATACCCTTTTTGAAACTTTTAAAATTAATGACGGAAAACTTGACTGAAGGCCAGTTATGTAAGTACATAAGTAAATAATTTTTTTATATAAAAATATAAATATATTAACCAACTAGAAATGTTATTATTTTATCCTTAAATCTTGAAACCAACCAAACAATTTTTCCTTGTTTTCTTATTTTAAAGAAATTTGTGTTTATATTTGAGAAAAATTTTTTCTTTAGGATTCCTTCCCTTTACGCATCATCTTTACTTACGGTTATCCAAGCATACAAGATCATAAAAATGATGTGTTGGACTTGAACTAATACTTATATCATCTTTTTGTGATATGGAATCTTCTTCAGATAAAATACACTGTTTGGTTTGATCATCAAACTCCACTGAGCGACAGAAATATCTGGAAATTTAATTTTTTAATAAAAACATGTTTTTTGTTTTTGAAATTTTTTGTGAATTACTTTTCAGCACGCAAGCACATAGTTTGGCATTCCTCTAAAGTCATATTGTTAAAAATATCCACCTCAAATGGTCCACCTAAACGTTTGTTCTCTTCTTTAACAAATACAGCCAAACCATCACAACGACGTTCTGCATTAAGGCAGGTATTTTCCAAATAATCAGAATTTGGGTCGTCTTCTAAAAGTTCGGGATGAGTGCGGCGGGTAAATCTAAAATATAATTTTTTGTTAACATTTAATTTTATATTTTTTTATTTATTAATTGAAAACATGCAAATTTACCGGCTTAAAGTACACGAACGCATGGTAGAATCAAAATTAGCAGAACGACATACAAAAGAAAATTCATTGAGGCATTTGTCCTCACAGTCAGAACGATTAGCGGCCGTTATCTAAAAAAATGTTTAAAGTTTTTATACATTAATACACACATATGTAAGTATACACATATATGTATGTTTTTTATTCTTTTTATATATTTTTTTCCATTTTTACCTCTTTAATATCAGAAATGGGCAATTTTAATTTTTTCCTGGGATGTCTTTCAAATACATAACTACGACTGGGACATTCTCTTTCAGGGCGGCTGGCTGAAATTGTTACACAAGCTATTACTTTATTTCTATGCTATGATATAATTTTTCTTTTTGGCTTACATGTCAAACAGATTTCATTGAAGTGCACACTATTTGGCACTAACATTAAACTGCCAATACCTTCGGGTCCCGCCTGTTCAGATGTCAAATAGCATAGTGATTCTTCATACTCCATGTTACCGCCAAATGCTGTTATTCTACTGCCTGGCTGAAAATCAAAACTGGTACAGGTACGCACTAAATTATTGGTACCCGTACGATCACGTAAACAAAGATCTTGACATTTCTCTAGTACACGAAAAGGTGGTGCTGTGTCACGTACAACATCATCATCGTATCCTTGTAATTGTTGGTTTGGCAAACGTTCGTATAAAACACGACCCAAACCATTTTTACAAGTTGTTTGAGCTATAGATGAAAATAAATGTAACAAAAACAGGTATTATTAAAAAAATATTACAGATTTTCTAGAATTTAGTTTTATTCGTTCAGTTTGTACTCGTAAATAAAAAAAATTAAAATTTAATACGAATTAAGTTAACAGGAGACAGAGGTGTAGCTGAATTAAAATTACGAGAGAAAGAAAAATGATGGTGATAATTGAATACAGGGTGGGCCAAAGAGAGAATTAGTGAAAATTAGGCAATTAAACTTTAACGCCAACACTGTCAATGTTGTTGGTTAAATGTGAATATTATTCAAGATTTTTTGTTTTAATAAATAAACACATTTTCCTTTTTATTTTTGGGATTTAAGGCATAGAAATAATAACCAAATATGACTACAGATATATTTGCCTTAATAGGCATGCGATGCTTAAGTATAACTTTAATATAACCGTTCTAAAATATAAAGAACATATATTACTAATCGGTTAAGAGATTATTTGGTGCTCTATTAAGCAAAGTACTAAACTTTATTGTGATCATTCTGGAAGCTCAAAACAATAAACCTAAAACAATTGAATAATTTAAATATCAAATATTGCCTGATTAAAGCCAGCGGTTGCGAAAGCATTAAGTCCATGACTTAGTGGTTTCAATACTAAATCACTGCTTGGGTAAGAAATATCCGCAAGATAGCTGCCAAGTGCGAGCTTGTACTATAGAGAAATAATATGCACACCGTCGAGGAGCTCTAAACCAACTGAAAAAATTAATCATTATAGTGGACATTACAGTGGATTATCTTACGTAGATAGCAGAGCCTTTGCCTCAGTAATATTTATATCACTCTTAGTCGCAAGAACCAAGAAATCAATACGACTATGCGTAAGAAAACAACGTTGAATTCGACCCTATTAGTACTAACTCGCTTGAGCATTTTCGACAAGACGATAATAAGTGTGCCATTCACATGAATTCCATTATATTCGCATCACCGCACTCAAAGATTATCCGCAGGCTTTTTTTGATTATGACATTTATATTCTGGTTTCCCACCTCAATTTCCAAAATGGTAAGCCTAGGATCAAATGAATATCAACTATTATATGGGCATTTCCTCAAAAAGGTAAACCAGGATCGAAAAAACATATGTTGACAATCATAGCAATTTATTGCTTATAATTATAAAAAAGAGTCTATATTTTTATAATAAATTGGATTCTTAGCATATCTCCATACTTGAGAAAATTGGGCTAGAAACTGAAATATTTAAAATTTCATTTTTAAACTAAGTACTTCTAAAGACATTTTTATATTTGTTTATTTTACATGCAAAAAATGTATTATGCTTGCACTCTTTCTTCAAAATCTTTCTTTTACAAGAAAGAAAAAAAAAAAAGAAAGTTCGATTAACGGTTAATTTTTGCTTTGTTTCTTGTCTAGGTTATAATCGTTCGTTCGCGACCGAAAACATAATTTTGTTGTTATTACTATGCATAAAACGTCAATAGGTGCCAAGACATACCATATTTTAATTAATTTCGGTATCAATAATTTGTAAATAGTTAAAAAAACTACTGGGTTACTACTAAATAGACTTTTTTGTTTGCAAAGTTTCGTACGTTCGCGACCGTAAGAAAATTTTTTCTATAAGCAATGAGTTTATAATTGATAAGATGTCTCCAACTTTACTTTAAAAGTGAAATGATGTACCGAATATACCAGTATCAGAATGATGCATTGGATTTTCTGTGATGAGGATCTAAAATAAGCACAATTTTAACGGCCTGTTGAATAAAAACAATAATATCATAAATATTGTTAAAATTTCATTATTTCATATTGAATAATGTTAATAATAAAACAAATATTAAAAAAAAACACGGTAAGTGCTTTACTGAAATCTATTTATCAGAAGGATTACGTTCTCGAGAAGTTTTCTTATTCTTTTATCAGTATCAGTAAACGAATAGTGGCATGCGCTAACTTAATTATATCATATGTATGTGTCACCACTTAATAAAAGGAAGATATAATCTTAGTAAGTGAATTTTTGCAAAAATGTTTTATTTAGCTTGTTGATCATTACTTTACTGTAATAACGTAATAACGTATTTTGAGGCGGAGTTTTGTTTTGCTGGTTAAAATTTTAATTTTCCACACAACTTTAATGTAAAGTACAGTACCCAAAAATTAGTAAAAATACTCGATTCTTGGTACTCATTACTTTGCCAGTACTAGTTACCACACACTATAAATAGTGGATTAAGTTTTTGGTTAAGGAAATTTGACGATATATATGGGATTAAGCATGGTGATAATACAAAAAAAACCTATGGAAATATCGTACGTTCGCGACCCGTACATTCGCGACCGATACTTAAGCCAATTAAACGAAAACCAATAGAGATATTTTATTGTGTAAATACTGGATAGAGACCTACATTGGTATGCTTTAAAAATTATTTAATCGCTTTTGAATATTCTGTTGCATTTCGCAGAATTTTACATTTCACTACTGTCAGCTAAAGTTGACTTCTATTTTGCGTACGTTCGTGACCACGTCTTTATAACTATTATTATGAAAACTTCAACTCGATGAATTCCATCTTTTGCACTACATATAGAGCTACTAAAATGCTATCAAATCGCAAAAAAAAAATACTAGAAAAAGTTCTTTTTCTATCTTCTTTGTACATTAAATGCGTACGAACGTACGTTCGTTGCCCCAGGAAATGCCCATATGCGAAACAGTAGTAGAATTTGAAGTTAGAAAGTCTATAACAACTCATGCAGCGCTATTTCTGAGAAGGCTTGATTTGAAAAGACAAATGATTACAGATACGAAAAGCAGAAATTTTCGAAACAAAATCTTGTATTTCATTCACGTTTGGCCTTGGAGGCCACATCTTTAAAACTTTGCTTCAACAGAAGATTCAGAATAGATGTACAGATCGGAAATATTAGAGTATTAGGAGCTTAGTTCGAAGCGAGTTCAATACGAATTAGCCATGTGGTGTCGATGCTGATATTCATGGACGGAGTCGAGACCTGTCTCTTTCACTAGTAATCTCATTAAGTTATTCAAAACCGATATCGTCGTTATTTATATATGGTCTGAAATCAACCTGAACAGTGGTCTCAAGGGTAAAACTATTAATTTTTTTCCCGACAGACAAACAGTCTTACGGGCTCTTGCTACAACATGCTGTACAGACTAGAGCTTAAAAATAGAGTCTATTTGTTTCGGCTACCTAAACACTGTGGAATAGACGGAAATGAAGTGGTAAATGCATTGACTAGGATAAGATTCACGACAACAACAGGATTGAAAAGTTTATGAGCCACATTATACACTTACCATAAATCTCGTCCAATCTTAAACTAGCAATAGCAACAATTACTAGAATTATTGTATATTTATCTGGTTTCATTATAATTTTCATTATTAATTTGATAATTTGCTTTCGTTTTGTTTCTAAAAATTTCCTTAAAAACAGACACAAATTTGTTTAGAGAAATACTTTTAATAGGTTTCTGGGTAACAAGTAAATGAATAGTGTTGGTTTGGTTATCTGGAAAACATGTTGGTAATCCCTGTTTAGGTGCCGAAAAACTGAAAAGAGATAAAACTTAAAAATATAGAAAAAATAAATGGAAAACAATTTTTTAAAATAAAATAAAATTAAAACAAATCGAAAATTAATTTAGAACATTGGTTTTAATGCATATTGACCTTAATTGTTAGCTCTTTAAAGTTTTGTTAAAGAGAGAATATTTTTTTTTATTTAAAAGTGGAATTTTTAATTAAGTTCATAAAGTGTTGCCATGCGTAACGCACAGACAGAAAAAAGTTAATATTTTAAAAAATTATTTTTTGGGTTGACAATTAAAAGCCATGACTGTATTCAAATCGTTATATAAACTTAACTTACCAACATTACCTTTAATTATTTAGTAAATAATATTTACATATTAAATATTTTTTAAACAGTGTTTGTTTTTGATTTTTGTTTTTATATAAACTTACAGAAAAAAGACCTATGTTTTCATATACATATAAATACATACATATAGTCAATTGTATTTGAACATCAGATTTTGTATATTTTCAACACCGGAAATTGTATCCGGTTCTTTGTTTGTTATTATACGATATTTTAACGTTTTGCTCTTATTTTTTAATAATTCTTTTTGGGTTCTAATTTTTTACTATTTAGCCAACTAACTTTTCAACATCAGCAAACTTTCATCGTACTTTTAACCGTTTTATTTGATTCTAATTCTAATTATTTTGTTTTCATTATTTAGTGCTCTTTTTCCATGTCACTTGTAATTTTGTAGTTATTTTATAGATATTTGGGTTTTGCCGACATTGGCATTCGTCAAAAAATTTTTTTACAATAAAATTATTCCGTATATTTTTCTCTTGTTAATGTTGTTGTTTCGCTGATTTTTAATTGTTATTTAAATTTGTTGTATATTTTTATAGCACAAAAATCTCATGTTTATCTGTTTAAAATCACGATAGCTGGGGTGCATATTGAATGAATTTTGTGGCGACAATAGAAAGTTGTTTTGTTGTTGTTTTAAATTAAAAATATTCCCGCAATATTGATACCCTACACAAACTTAATACTTATGGAGTTATATTATTACATTTTAATAATTTAAGACCTTTAGTAAATCAGTTTTCCTTTAATATATAGTAATTAATGTACAGTTTGAAATTTATCTAAAAGTAGGAGATTTTAAGTTTTTCACCCCTTTGGGCTATAGAATCAATCCTTTATATAATAGAAAAATAAAAACACAAAAGAAAATACAACATTTTATACCAAAAATTGGTTCACGTCTTCAATCAGTATACTTTGAACTTTTTTTTTATTTAAATTTGTTTTTTTATTAACTCATCTGCTTGACTTAGATAATCATTAATAATTTTGTTGTTGTTTATTTCCATTTTGATAACCTTAAAAATCCTATTTTTTAAAAGTGATAAATTAATTGGAGGTACGTTAGTCGGATTGCATTAAACACTATGAAGACAAAATAATTCTTTTTATTCCGACATCAGAGAGGATTTTTAATAATGCAGTGTAGTATTAGGATAATATATTGTGGGACAGAAAAAAATTTGTGGACATTTGTTTTGAACATATTTATATCATAGTCCAAAAGAAAATAAAAGAAAAAAAGCCTTCTTTTACATTCTGCGACTCTTCTTGATGTGTCATTTATTCATTTTCTTGTTAGTTAGTTAGTTAGTACACCTTAAATATTTCTAAAAATTATTTTTATCCATTGTCTCAGGAATTAGAATATGCTTAATAATGCGTAACAAATGGCGTTTTCTTTTCTCCAAAACTGTATAGTATTTTATTATTCTCTTTTGTAGAAATAGTTTGTTATCTATTCTTTTGCGATATCTAGTAATTGTAATTTGATTCGAGAATTGATACCAGAAAGAAAAATAAAAATAAAAATGTAATAAGTTGTTCATCTTTCAATTGTATACCTTTCCCTGGTACCTCATGTAAGGAATTTTTGGCTCTCATTTTACATTCCTCGGTTAGTATCACTCGCTAGTAGGATATCATGTAGTCGCCGTGGTCTAGTGGTTAGTGTGTTGGCTTACTCCGAGAGCTCCGGTTCATGCAAAAGAAGCAAAGAAATATAAAAAAATAAAAAAATAATTTTTTTCGGCGGCTACCTCTCAGCAGTCTTCTGGCAAAAGCTCTGGGAGTAATTGATTGCCATGAAAAAACTTTTGAAATCTGTCGTTCGGAGTCGACATTAAACTGTAGGTTCCCGTACTCATGGATAAAAATTTACACACACAACATGAGTGCTGCGAAAAGCTAGACCGTAATCCTGACACATGGTTGCAAAGGCCAGTTATGTATGTATGTGGGATATCATTACATATCTAAGAATGTAATTTCTTTTTTTTTCGATTCAGCCATTGTTACAGCTGTGTTAGCCACATTAGTAAGACAAGGCTTTAGTATAGTTATGGATTCAAACATCAAATAAGTACTCTGAACTCTCTAGCCAAGCGTGTTTAATTAACCACAAACCCTAAATTCTGCTTATGCAATTAAAACCCTAATAAATTCAAAATAATTTATATTATTACTCATTTTTGTACTCATTAATTAAGGTACTTGAATGTATTAACTTCTATAAAATAATACACAAACTTCATGTTCATATGGATCTGTAAAATATTTGAAACTCCATAACCTAATTAAAATAATATTTGCATTTTTTTAATTCCTACTATATATTAATTCATACTCTCCTTATAATTCTATAGTTGAGCAAATCCGATCAATTCTAAATTTTTTTTATATTGTGCTATTCTTATGACGTTTTTATGTTTTGGATCAAAATGCCCCTATGACAAAAATTTCACATATGCACTTGCAAAAATTTACAAAAGAACATAAAATAAAAATGCAATAAATATTCCTACGAAAGTCATATTTTTGGACAAAAATGTGAAACATCCATATGTGAAACATAACTTTTTGAACTGTCGATGGTGCATACATATGTATATGTTTAGGTATATGTATATGTGATCCTAAGAGGTGAACGAATTAATGGTGCAGAGGAAAACCTAGTCGGCTTTGGTTTACAACGGCTTAATTTTTCTAAATATTTTTAATTAAATTTTAATTTTATACTGCATTTGATTGAATAATTATTAAACTTTAATCACAATTTATTATGCACATATTCTCTCATAAAAAGCTTTCGGAAAAAGAATTTATTTTTTATTGTTTAACGTAAAACACGAAACAAGATAACTAACAAAAATGATGAAAAATTTGCCATCCTAATTCGCTTAAGAAAAAAGAAATTATTTTTAATTTTCTGTTTAATCATAAAAGGCCTTAATTAGATTAGAACTAAGTTATATTAAATAAATTTTAATTATTTTTGCAATGATATATTAATATGTGCGTATAAAAAAAAAACTCTGTTGAGACTTTCTTAGCTGGAGTTGAAAACATGCTCAGTTCGGCTGTGCATTTCCTTATAGAATATCATTTTCTTCTTTGATTGAGAAATCATTGCAAAAATAATCAACATTTCCTTAATATAATTTAGTTCTGATCTAACTAAGACGTTAAATGTTAAAACAGAAATTAATAAATAAAAAAAAAATTATACTGGAATTTGAACTCGGATTTAAAGATTATTAACAAACAAATTATTTTTTATATATTTTCTTTTTAAATAAATTATTTTTTTATTAATACATATGTATGTATAGTTTTTAAATAAATTTTAGTGCTATTAAATTATTCTGTTTTGGAAACAGAAATTAAATTTTTATTAAAGAGCATAAAGATCCTTTTCAGCATTGGGTATTTTTTTCTTTTCAATATACATAAAAATTTTTATATTCAAAGTTTTAGTTTTATTTCTTTTTAGCATTTTAATAGATTTGTTTTTTAAATTGATCCTTCGAATTACATAACCTTATATAACTTCAAAATTTAATATTTGCTTCCATTTTGTGTTTTTTTTTGCGTTTTGGAAAAGAACTCTTGCTGCTTTTGTCCAATTTATTATGGTTTTGTTTTTAGTAATTTAAATATTTTATTTAGTAAATGAGATGATTATTTTTCCAATTTCTTTGTGATGTTGGTCCTTCGCACTTTAACTGTGTATAAATTTTTTAAAAATTGAATTTTTTTCATTTTTTATTTTGTATTTTCAGAATAAAACTTTGGTAGTTTATAATATTTTTTTTTGATAATTTACTTAACTAAAGAATGGGTCCTTCGCGCGAACAAAAAAAATAATTATTTTTCTGAGTATGTTTTGTAGTTTCATAATTTTTGAAAAGAGGTTATCTTTGGATATTTTAAACACCTTTTTAATATTTTTTTAATATTCCTTTAAAATTATTTTACACTTACTTTTTATTTTTAATATTTTTTTTTCAATAATTTTCTTCTGAATATTTTTTTAAAATTTTAGTTTTGATATTTTGCAAAACTATTTCAAATTTTGTTTAAATATTTACTGTAAAATTTTCGAAGGATATTATGATTTTATTTTAATATTCCTAAATATTTAATTAGAGTATGTTTTGTTATATAATGGAAAGAGGTTTCTCTTTGTATTAAATAAACTTTAAAAGACCCGGTCGACTTAAAAAGCTCGACTGATCATTAGAATATTTCGCGATGAACTAAAATCATTAAATACCACTAATTTTACTACCAACTTTATAACAATTAAAAAGAATGAAGAACATAATGTTGGAAAAAAATCCATAATCAAAATTATTGCCATCAACAATGAATGTCTCACTGGTTGGACGAATAGCTGGCAGTAAATGGACGCAGCAGAGTTAAAAATTTTTAAATATTTTAACAATAAAAGAATCAAAAGCTATAACTAAAAAAAAGTATAGAACAGAGCAAAAAAAATGAAAACACAATAATCCATAACTACTGATTGTACCAAATGGAGTTGGTAATCAACTCAGCATTAACGCTGCATGACCCACCACCTACACTTTAGTAATGTATAAAAAAAATGAACAAAAAACTCTATTAAAGCAGAGTTTAATTAGATGCGTTACAATAGCAACAGATATTCTTATATACATACATACATACATATGTATGTATAAAAATGGTAAAAATAAAATTAAATTCATGTGTAGTTTATATTTAAACTTAACTAAGCAATTTGCTATATAACACTTTAACACTAATGGGCCATTCTAAAACATGTCTTATTTTATAATAGAATAATAAACGAAAAAAATATTATCAGATATTTTAACTATAACAAGTATTATATTAGAATTAAATTAATCATTAGCTAAAATTTTATTTATCTTATATGACGCTACAAAATCCTATAAAACATTTGAATGCACTACAGTATTTAAAAGAATGATATTAATTTTTTCAAACATATTCCACCTTTCATTTAAGGAAATCAATCAAACAAATCTTCAATCAAAATACATAAGTACTTTCCATTCATCCAATCAATTTAAGTTTTATAATTTTTTAACAGGTGACATTTGATGTTATAGTAGTTTTATAAATTATATAATTTAAAATAAGTAACAACTAATTTTCTATTTTATAAGGGGAAAAATTAAATAACACCTTAAAATATGCTAACTTTATAAATTTTATAAATTTAAAACAAATTTATTATTTATTTATTAAATTTATAACAAATATCTTATTTTTTTTTTTGATTGAGAACAGCCCTCAGGGGACGACGCCTTCTCATGCAATATATTGTGCTGCTCTAGGAAAATATGTGATGAAAAAGGAACATTTCGTTTTAACTTATTAATATCGTAATTTTTCATGTAAACAGTTTAAAGTAAACACTTTAACAACTCTTAACTACTTTGTTTCTCTTAAACTATAAAACTTTCTATTAAATATAAGAATATATTTCTATATGTAATTGACCCTAATTGGTATCAGCTAGTGTTAATATGAAAATATTTATGACCACTCACACGCCGAGGTTCAATTACTGAACCACTTCCACCTCTTTTTACAGCCGATACAAATAATTGTTAGCATTGCTGCGAATGATTGTCAATATAACACGTCCCCCATTTCGCACTCGATCGCAATAAACTCACATCAGTTGCCTTTAACTTCTCTCTCTCTCTCTTTTTCTTTTTTCTTTTTTTTTGTGTAAACAAACGCACGCACTTATACTAGAGTTGGGCCACTCTATTAAAATCATTGAAATGTGGCTTAAAAAAAGTTGAAATTGTTTTTGGTCGCAATTGAATGATTTTCGAATTTTAACTGTTGGCATTTATTGTGTTATTAAAATTTTTGAAAGAACGTATTTTCTGGATTCTAATGTTGATCCCTTGGTAGAAATAGTTGTGAACATAATAAAGTTGGAGATCTCTAATCAGGACACAATCTTGGTTTAATTAGACAGAAAGAGGAAAAAAAAAAGTATCAGCTGTGTTTAAAAAATAGTCGTAAAATGCACTATTATAAATTTTTAAAATAACTATAAATATCCAGTTTTCCAGATCGGGTATTTGCCAAATTTCGAAAATTTTTTGAAAGCTAATAAAGCACCAAAAATACCTGAAAATCACTAAAATGTAAACACTGGTAGGAACTGTTTTAGGGAAGAAGAAGAATTTTACTCTCACAAATTTCTCTTACAAACATATGTATCCAATTGTTTAGTACGGCAACCCGTGATGACAATTTAGAGCACGGGAACAAACCTTATAATTACTGATACATGAAAAAAAATATTTTGATTGATGATCGATAAGGATTTCTTTTTCTATTTGTTTTTATCAATTTCAAATACATTGACCTGATGTGCTTTGTTTTACTCATTATGTTTCTTGTTTTCATTATATTGATTTATTTAAACTCATTTTGTGGTTTAAGTTTTTCCCTAAAAAATCTTCATTGATTTTCATGTTCTTTTTTCCATATAATTTTTCTATTTTTTTTTTTTGTTCTATTAATAACTAATATTATTTGCATTTTTAGAGCATTACATTTAGAGTCATTATTAAATACACACATTCTGTTAAGAGTATTAAAAAGCGGTTGGTTTAACAAAACCTTGACCATTTTATTGGAAAATCATATTTCTGACTATATGTTATTATAATTCTTCTTAATAATATATATATTGTTTTTTGACAATTTGTATCATTTTGGTATAATTTTTTTATAATAGCTTTACTTTTTCCAAATTTAGTATTTTTTTTTTTGTTTTCATAAAATGGCAATTATTTGAAACTTGACATGGAAAGTATGCATGAAAGTTACCAAATGAACATGATTTTAGTTTTATACATACATACATATGTATATAAGTATATATATTTATACATACATATATAATAAATTTAATATATGTACATATGTAGGTATGCATGTATTTTTTAAAAAGACAAACTTTAATGATGAATTTCTTGCATTAATTAATTAAATGAAGCATTTTGTTATTAAAGAAACTTGTTTCAGCCTAACACTAATTTAATTGCATATATGAGTATTAATTAATTTTATTAAGATTTATTGAAAATGGAAAACTTTTTCATGGAAATTTTCATATACATTAACAAACTTAGAAAAATAAATTAAATGAAATAAAAGAGAAAAAACATTAACTGCTTAATTCAAAATATATTTCTGGTTTATAAACGTATATATAAATAAAAATATTTTTTTTAAGTCGGTTAAAAAATCATAATAATTTATTATGAATACGAGCATATAAATATTATTACTGTAGGTTGTGACAAGAAACTTACAAATATTAACTGTACTTTTAATCAATCATAACGACATTCCTTCTATCGAATTAAAATGACTATGACCTGGGTGTTGTGCATGATTTTAATACCATTCTAGTGATTGTTAATAATAAACTGAGCGGAACATTTGTAGATTTTATGAAGAGTTCAAAGAATTGTTTAGTTTAAAAATAAAAGTCTAAACATGAAACATTAAATTGGTATTTTATTTTATTTCACAATGAAATACGAATTTAAATCATATCGAAACAATATTTACCATTTCCCTAATGGAGACAAACCTCTTTTTACTATTCTATTTTAGTACCCTATAGCTGTGAATAAAGTAGGAGTATTATATGCTATTATGTTCATGTAACAGTAATTATAAAGCTTTGTCCAGACAATGGTCAAATCTGAAAATCTTAATATCAATATACTAGCAATGAAAAATGCCATCGTCAAACAGATATACTACATACGATGCTCAAAAATGCTTACGATTTATTGTAAAATGCACTTAATTCGGCAAAAATTTTAATTGACTTATTTGTCATTTAACGAAATTTGGCTTTCATAACAAAACCAGCAAGACTACTGTATGGGTGCGGAAAACAAAGGGAGAAAGTTAATAAAATAAAAAGGTATATGGGTTTCATATGGGGTTTAATTTATTTGAGATAATCTTGACTAATAATAATTACACTGACCTTATATGTTAAGTTAAGGTATTAAAATTTATAAACTTCATAGGGGCACTACTTCACTTCGTTCATAAACAACTATGTACGAGTACTTTCTATAAGTATTTTTCAATTTTACTTGCGTTTTTAATATTATTTGTTTGGTCCCTTTTACATATTAATTTATTTAATCTGAAATTTTCTTTCAATAAGTAATTTTAAGTGTTGTTTTTGTTTGCTTTGTTTTCAAATTTAGCTTTATCCTACATTTTTTGATTTTATTACTGAAGTAAAATGTCTGTTTTTAGCACAGAAAACAGAGTTAGATTACACAATTTGCTAATCTTGTTGCGAAGAAGATTTTAATTTGAATGGGTAATCTCATACAGTATATATATACATTGGTTCTGGAGATATGGTATTTAGATTTTCTTATATATTCCCATACAAATTCTATGTAAAATTTTTTCATATTATGTTTAACTTATATCTTAAGAGCTGTTAAAGCTAAATTTTCTCAATTATTTGGTCTGACCGACTTCATGGTCAAGGAAAATCATCAATCAGAAAGTAGGAGTGGTACCTCCCATGCAAATTAAATATTAATTTCTTTATATCTTGAGAAGTGTTAAAGCTGAAGTTTCTGAGTTTAGTGTAATTGATTTCGTAGTCATTAAAAATCATCAGTCGACAAATGCATACAAATGGTAGCGGTAGGTGTAGCGAAGCACGCCGGGTTTAGGCTAGTCTCTTATAGTTTTTAATTTTAATACCACTTACTTATTTAAAATGTCTATTTTTAGCAAAAAAACACAGTTAGATTTCACAATTTGCTAATCTTGTTGAGAAGAAAATTTTATTTTGAATGGATAATCTCATACAGGCTGCATTTTTCAAGAAATTTAAGAAAACTTAACGTAACTATATATATACATATATATAAAAAACCGAATTATAATTATCCTTAACTGTAATATAAAATTTACTTTTATTCTTATCATTTTATATAATACATTGTGTTGCAGAGAATACACAGGTCGGTCATGATCGACAATTATTTTTTTTACCTGTTTTAATTTCATTTACATTTAAAAGTGTTATTTGCAGCTTTTGTTTAATACGGAAGTACTTGAAATGTTAAATAGTTGGGTGGATCATTTAGCAGGCGATGTATAAAAAAACGCCCATTCAAGGTTAATGATCTATCCTGTGTTAAGTGACTAATTGTCATTGTGTTCTTAACACAACAAGTCATTAGGATCATATAGAATGATTGACAATAGACATTTAGAGAGTAAAAGAGTACAGTAAAGGGTACAACAATCTAAAACGTTTAACACAGAACTCAATAACCGTATAGTGATCGTCAAAAGAAATTGTACACCGTTGTTTGCTATAATTTCGTTTTTATTTCCTTTCTGAACGTGTAAAGAACTTTTATATGTGAAGTAAAAACTTTGGTGAAAATATAATCTTCAATAATCAAAACCCGTAATATAATATACATATGTATATAGTATACTATTGTATATAAAAAATATTAAGGGCCATTATTACAATTTGCCGTTAGTTAAAGGTAGGATTTTATCAGACCGATAAATTGGTTTCTGTTATTACAAGTTAACTTTAACCTAAAGGTAAGGCAATCTTCTCAATAACTTTATCGGTCACTTTAGTTTAAAATTTATTTTTAATAACAAAAGTCAATTTATCGGTCTGATAAAATCCTACCTTTAACTAACGGCAAGTTGTAATAATGGCCCTAAAAGTTTTAAAAAGCTTTGAAAATTAGAAAATTTTTCTAGATAGGGCAGTGAAATTATTGAATAGTTTTCAGATACGATCGGTAGTGCTTAATGTAAAGAAAAAAACAGTAAAAGGTGCTGTCACAAAATGTCAAATGTTATAAATAATATAATATATATACATACGTATATAAGAAATATAAATTATTTGTATATGTATGTATATACTATATCCCTGAATGAAATACATAACATTAAAAGAATCGTACCACAAAAAATATTAAAAACATATTCCTTTGGTTTATCTGATTTACGATTGTGTAACTATAAAATATACCCAATATTTGTCACTGTGTTTTTTGGTCCAACAATGTCTTCTTTCTTAATATCTTTCCTAAACATATTATTGTCTACATACTCGTATGGTTAAATGCTGTTTCAACTTTTCAAAAGTGTAATTATTGGTTTTTAATAATATTTTTGTCAATATCGATGTCTTCTTGAATAACAATTTGTCTATAAAAAACAACTTATCAACTGATTCTTTATTGAATTATTAAAGAATTTTTTATGAAATATTACAAAATAAATTGTATATTCATGAACTTCTTATAACGGAAATCTGCAACAAACATCTCTATTTAATGTTTTTTAAATAAAGAAAAGATGTTTTTACAACAGATTTTTATTCATAATTTCATAAGAATTTTTTATAGCAGTTGTTATACCTTCATTAACAAGCGGTCGTTGCATCAATTCAAGTTCAAGAATAATTTTCCTTTGTTTCTTGGCATTCACTTGACTTAATGCTGGCTCAGAAAAAAAAAATAAGCCGGCAATAAAAGCTGTACATGCAGTCGTTTACCATTGCTATTTGATATCAGAGTGTATACGTATATTGAAGCTGATTTGTAAGTTGTTGGCTTTTTGCACGTGATGGTTGGTGTAGAAACATGTTATCAATAGCAGGTTTGTTTAACGATGCGATTAAAGAATGGTGCAAAATATAAAAAAAACAGTGGGTAAAAATATTATTATACCACATAATTTATAAATTATGAACATTTTTAATGCATAAATGAATACTACATATATTGTAGATATATATTTTTTTAAATTTTCCATATTTTTGTTCCACTGTGTTTACACGGTTTCAGTGATTAATAACAATCTTCCAATACAATATGTACACATTTTACTTTGTCTTCCTCTTCTCATACATATTAATTATTCACTTAATCAACGATTTATAGATCTTTAACACATCAGTTGGTAAAGAATTTAAGGCTGCGTTACAAGTACCTGATATAGTAATACTTGCAGTAAAACTATAAATTAAAAACTTATAAAATTATATAGTGAGTCCAGCCGACTTTATAATATCCTACACTATAAACAAACCTAATACGAAAATAATTATACTTTGTTTTAAAAAACAAATTTTAAGCAGAAATATCAGGGCTTTAGTGTTGAGTATATAACAAGTATTTATTTTCAAACAGAATTACTTTTGCAACTTCAAGAAAAAACACTGTGCGCCCATAATTGAAGCGACAGCAGCAACTATTATCAGTGTTTCACGGATTCTTTTTACAGGGATATCGTGGGATTATTTTTTTACCAAAGCAATGGCCATGCCACATATCAAAAAACGTTGCCAAAATAATAATATTCCGCTACTGCTTTTTGCGACCACTTTTTTGTAACAAATTGTATTGAAAATGGGGTAAGTTGACACGTTTAAAAAAATATTTTTCTGATACTTAATGTCGTGGTGTTTCTAAGTAGGGTATATAAAACTTGTTGCACTCATATGGTCCCTCAAAATTATTTTTAAAATCCATAATTATCGGAAGTGCAAACAATTATTTATAACACACATTTCTTTAAAATCTATACAAGTTTTTCAAAAACGAATTAAAAAGTAATGGTCTTCTAATATATAATAAAAGCAGTGTTTAAAAGAAAAGTACACACATGTGTTATGGCTTGAAAATAATGTATAGCATGTCAAATAATGTATTTAACCCATCATATACATATTTGAGTTCGATTAAAAATGGTGTATATGTGTTGAACATTCACACTGATATTATTGGTATCATATAGTCACTGTTAATTCTAATACATTAGACTCAATGTAAAGGAATTTGTTTATGTAAGGTCTCAATTAAAAATATTGTGTTAAATCGGGATTGCAAAAAGAGCAACATAGTATGTATAAATTTTTTTATTGAAATCAAGACTCAGGGGAGACTCTTAATGGAATACATTGAGCTGGTCTAGGAAAATATGTTATGGGAAGGAGGAAGATATGTTATGGAAGTAGTGCTATACGAACTCGTTAGGGTTGTAACTTGCCTCTGAAAAAATAATACACACATAATAGACCATGGCGTAGACCTAATCAAAGAATTCATTTTGAAGATAAGGCAAAGATCCTTATGTATATCACAGTCAACTTAATAATTTTCTAGCATAACACTTTACTTGAGTTTGGATGTGCAAAAGAATTTGTCTACTTAATTTTTTAAGGGGCTTTGGGTGGAACTATTTATAATGTGCTGTCGCCATGCGTTTATAGGATTGCTCTTATGAAACTGTCAACTGTGTAAATTCGTTGAGACAATTTTTTTAAATTAAATCGATGAAATATTGACATTGAATTTTCTTATTTGGTAAAATTAATATTTGCGTTCTATTTACACCTACGCGTACTTGTGTTAGTTTTAAAAATTGACAATTATTTTACATTTTGATGCCTAATTTCTATAAACTGTATTATTGTATTACTCCAAGTTAAAGATCTTAAAGGAATACGACTTATCCCATTATTAGTAGCAGTAATAAATATAAGCCTGGTATTTGTGGAAAAAAATTATGTTTTCAAGTGAATTAGTCTTGTTCTCAGTACAACTGATATATTTTTTCTGTACAAGATAAATAAAACCAAGAAAATAAAAAATTTTACGATTCTTTATTATTTTTAAAAAGCATACGAATTTTAATTTACAATATCGTTTTAATTTATTGTTTTTTTATATAAATGTTTTTGTTTTTTTTTTGTTTTACGGATTCGAAAAGCTTATCATTTAGTTTCCTTATTTAAAAAAATTTTTTTGATCTAAAAAAAGAGAGTTTGTATTTTACTGTCACATTTAATTTGATACTTTCGTAAGGTTCTATTCTATGAAAAGCTAAAAAGAAATAATTTTTCCCGAATTAGTTTAATTGTCACTATTGTATATTTTTTTAGTCAAACCTCATTTTAACAGTTTAAAGTTTAATTCCATATTAATTTAACTTTTTTAACGTATACAGTATAGAATGGGCACTTCCTACGTCACGCATACTCTCCTTGTGAGAGAGGGAGAGAGAGAGTGAGAGAAAAACTAGAGAACAAACAACAAGTTATATTCTTATTTATTTCATGAATATTTATTAGATTGAGAGTAGGTTGAAGAATTTTTAAGTAGTTCTCTCAATACTAAGTTTTTATTACATCGAGCTTCTTATATAGGGTTTTACATAAATGAACCTGTTGTCAAGGCTATAATTTTTTTTTACTTATTTTTAATTTAATTTACAGGCAACCAATGTAAGTTCGTTGAACTCTAGTGAACTGATCTGTGCCCATTAACATGCTATTATTCTACTTATAAACGATTATTTTCATAAAAGTTGCGTGTTTTTCAAAATTAGATCATCACTAAATGATATGAAATTTCAGGGAATAAAAAAATTTTTCAACTGAAATACAAAAGTCATCAACAAACAACTAAAAATGTAAAAAAATTCTTTCATCTATATTTTTATTAAACATTAAATATGTATTAGAATTTTAATTTTGCTCTATTATAATTCATACTTGAAGCGTAATATTGTGATAACTTATGCATAAATATACTACGTACATACACATGTATTTTATATGATTATTGTTATCTCAATTATTATAACTACTATATATTATAACTACTATTTTAGTTATTACAATTTATTTAATATAATATATTTTATTAAAATAAAATATATATTATTTTTTATATGGTACATATGTTTCATGGTAACAATAATGTTATAAGTACTTCATAGTGCCAAAAAACTTTAATCGTTCATTGTCCTTAATAGAGCGTAATACGAATATGAAGTGCTTAGAATCTAAAAAAAAATAAATTAAAAAAAAAAAATAAACTAAAATATTTGAGCAATTAACTTGAAAATAAAACAGAAATTCCAAATCTACTTTTTAATTACTAACATGATGGAGTATATCAAACTATGCATGAAAAATCTGTTCAATATACCTTTGAACGTTTTTTGAATGACAATATGTTTACCGTTATAATTACTTTTAAGGCGGTTCATGAAGAAATTAATATTTTAATATATTATTTATTTAGTTATAATTTGTATCAAAATCATGTTTAATTTCAAAGTTATTGACATTATTATACAAATATTATTGGAAAATATTACTAAAGCATGTTTTCTCGTCATAGATGTATTTATTTATTTTTAGTCTTTCATTTATTTATCGATAAATATAGTAGGAGTAATAATTGCTTTATTATGATTTAAACTTGTGGCACTCTATAAAAAGCATCCATTATAACATTTTCTTGTTTGA
Organism: Metopia argyrocephala; assembly: GCA_963576795.1. Lineage (NCBI taxonomy): Eukaryota > Metazoa > Arthropoda > Insecta > Diptera > Sarcophagidae > Metopia > Metopia argyrocephala. The sequence continues at coordinate 201,144,462 of OY756208.1, read as the reverse complement.
AATAATTTCGAAAGGTAGTATTAATTATTGTTAGAATTTAAGGGAGGCTTTTTAAAAAATTAAGAAAAAAATTTCTTCAATACTTACACTTGTAAACGATTCAAAATTAAAGCAAAAAAATGGTTTCGGTCTAAAAGCCAAAGGTTTTTGGGCTCTACGTATGAAGAACGCTAAACAGTACTTAAATTCAGTGGATTGCTCATACCAACGATTTATTTCATAGGCGGCATCGGCCACATCAAGAGACTGTTGAAGTAAAAAAGAAAACAAATTATTAAGTTTTAATAAAAGCGACATAGGTTTTAAATAAATTTTATAATTTTACATATCTGTGTCGGTACGGAAGAATAGCATAACTCATTCAAAGTGGCTTTTACAACAAAACTCAACATTGGCTGTCAATGTATTAACTATCATTGAAATTTGGGGGAATTCATGAGATAGGTAGTATAGACAGAATTGTATTAGATCGATAAGTGCTGGTGCTAGCCGTATTACACAAGAACTATAATGATTTCTATATGTAGTTATATTGATTTAGTTTTAAACGTCAATCTTATGAAACGTCAGTTTATCGTAATTTTAAATGCTAATTAATATTTAACGTTCTGTACTCCTATGCTTTGTTTGGGTTATTGGTCTGTTAAAATTATATTTTAATAAATCTGTTCTATTCTTCCATATTAGCACAGATATATACCAACCAAATATAATATGTCCTATCATAAAATATTGTTTTGAAGTATATAATATAGGAAATTTTAATTCAAATTTGAATTTGTTGCCGGTCGCCAGTCGCCAGTCGCCTTTTGTTTTCATTCTGCTTTTTGTTTCTTCTTTAAAAATTTTTTTAACTTACATTATAATAAACCATATTGCCAGTAAAACACCATAAAAATATTTGAGCAAATGCTGAAAGCATATACATTTGAAATTTAATAGCCACCATAGGTTGATCGTCGGCCAACATGGCTTCAAAAGCGGTTAAACAAATCATAAAAGTACTGGCTGCCATTTGAGAAACATAATTATAATAATAAATTTCATTGATTTTAGAAATTAAACTGTAAGAAAAAAATATTTAAGTTAATAACCAATTAAAGATTTAATCATTTAAACGATTTACTTGATCAAATACTGATGAAATTTTATAGTTTTATGCAATTCCAATAGACGATTCTCTTCAGGTTGCCAGCCCAACTCTCTTATGCGTAAACAAAAGATTTTCAAATTCAAAGTGGTCTCTATAAAAATCTGACAACCAATATTATCAACTAAAACAATGGTGAATAAAATAAAAACAGTAACGAGACTCTGAAAAATATAAATGCTGGAGAATAAAATTGGATGTTCATTATAGTCTTGCCATTCGAAGGGAAATTTAGCTCTAAAGGGTGTGCCATGACCCGTAAAAATAGGCGGCACACAAATAGCTGCTGCAAAAAATAGACCCAAATGTATATAAAGAAAAAATGATAACAATTCAGCCAAGAAAAATAGGCGCTGCAATTTGCGTATTTTCCCTAAGTTGGGTGATTTCTTAAGGTGACTAAAATAATTGTGCATTTTACAAAATTCACGCATAATATCCTCAATATCTTTAGTGTGGTAGCCGAAAAGTAATAGTTTAAAGAGAATTAAGTAAATCTAATAAAAGAAATTACTCTTTAAATAAATATTTTGCAATATTTTCTTTAAAAATTTACCCCTATTAAGACCACTAAGTCCTCACCAAGCATCAAAGTATCCTTGTAGGCATCTTTCAAATCACATGTTATGCTTACAGCAAATATAAGAAACATTAAAATTATTGCAGTATAAAATATTTTATAAACCATAGATTCACCCTTCCAGAAGCGTGGCAAAATACCTATTAATCTAAAAAAAAAAGAAAAATTATTTATTGTTTTTTAGTTCTAATACTCTCACCTCATATAGTTTCTCATATATATTATAGCCAATTTTGAAGGCTCACATTGATATAATAAAACTCGGCGAGCATCTTTAAAAGGAGCCAGTAGAGTTTTAGAATTACTGTTTTCCATACCATATTGCTCATCCTCTTCATCGTTAAGCAGTTGTTGATATGGTTCTATTACAACTTTTGTCATTTTACAGGCTTTTTAGAAAAACTTTTAAAACGTTTATGAAAAAATTCAAGATTTTATAGGAAATTTTAGTGTAATGGCTTAGAGAGGAATGGAAGTAGTGTTTATTATAAAAGGCTTAATAGGCAATTTCGTTAATAATATAATTCTTAATCTAAAGCTATAATTTGTAATTGTTAAGTGATGTATTATATTTGATGTTGTTTTTCTGTAATGTAATTGCAAACGGGGTGTTTAACTTACAAAGAGAACTACACAAATTGATATATTTTTCATTTGTACAAGTATAGTAAGTTTGAAATATTCTTTGTCAAACAAATTTTATTTTTAATATTTCGCTAATACTTAAAACCTTTTTTTTTAAATATCCGAAATAAAATTATATAATAACTTTATTGACCTCTTTTTTAAATAATAATAAGTCTCTTTTTCCGGGCTTAAGGTCTTTTTATATTAATATTAAATATTTATTTATATATACATTTTTGTTAAAATAATAATTCCTGAAGACGCTACACGAAGGGGCAGCGAAATATTGAAAATAAATAAATATTTAATATTAATATAAAAAGACCTTAAGCTGGGAAAAAGAGATTTATTATTATTTGAAATAAAATTTTTTTATAAAAAAGAAATATTATAGAAAATAACAATATTATTTATTTTATAACGCAGTCTTGTAACTTAATTTTCGCGATTTCGTGTCCTACAAGGAAAAGTAATCAGTTGTGCCGAAAATACCAGAAACAGTAGTTTCTAGATGGGAACTTTTTTTTATATTGTAAAAGGAGGTGAAAAGATTCAATACAGAGTTCATCGTAGCAATACAGTTTCTTAAGTATGTATAACAAAAGGTAAATTCTGTCAAAATATGTACATATAACAATGAAAAAGTTATTTAAAAAGAGTGTAGTTTATTAATTTGTAATAGCGGGTCTAGGTAAATAATCCTAGGTTATAGGTCAAAATGCTTAAACCCTACAATATTATATCAAGTTGTTAAAGATATTTACGTTTCCAATTAGAATAAGAAAGACATATATGAATCCCTAGTTTGGACCTGTTTATAATTGCATTTATCAGTGCCTTCCAGTTTACTATCATCGTCAGTGAAAAAAAGACAGAAAAAAAAATCAAATCGATGGCTTAGTTTGAAATTGGGAAATACCCACAATACTTCTCAAAAAGCTATTGTCACTTGTCAGATATTTTTTTTTTCAAAATATGTAATTCATTATCGCAATCCTGTGATTCAGGTTAACTCACATTTTGTATACATGAATTTTTATAAAGTACTTTTGTTTCTAATCTCCCTGTATGGGAGAGCTTATTAAATACACACGAGTACATACTACAATGCATGTATGTATGTATTTTTCAATTATTTATTAATATCATATGCCGCATAAATGTCTTTTTAACTTTATTGCCATTTGTATTCTTTTCACGATTTCTACTATTTTCTTGTGCTATGATTTAAAATTAATAAACAATTTTTACTTATATCTGTGTTGCAACATGTACAATAACATGTTGCATGCCTCTTATATTATATCACAAGCACACAAACTATGTTGCATACATATATGGCATCAACACAATATGTTACACGCCCACTAACAATTACAACATACTGATAAACTAGGGAAAGTCTTACAAGAGTATATAAAGGCAGACCCCTTATAAATACTTATACGATATTAAATTACAAAATTATAGTCTAGCGTTCTTGGGTTTTGTTTTACAAATTCATTTGAACTAAAATCACAGTATGAATATCGGGTGTTAAATAAGTAATTTCAACTGTAAATATTGAATTGATTTATTTATGGGCAATAATAAAGTTTGCTATTGTTGTAAAATATAGCCTCTGGTTGAAAAAGAAAAAAAAAAAACAAATTATTACTTTAAAAAAAGATGATGTGTTTGTTTGATATTTTGTAATAAAAGAAAAAAAAAAAGAAATATTGTCGTAGCAGAGTCGTAGCATTATATTGCAAAACTGGGGAGATTTTTTTGCTTTTTTTATAGTATGGCTTGAATTTCGCTATCATCTCGTAAAATATTATTGCATGTGGCTTCTAATTTACAACAATCTGGATAGGGCGCCTTAGGTTGTATTGCTTTTGCTACGCATCCCTCGGGAGGTTTATAAATGCCACAGCTTGAAAAATTTTTTTTATAAACTATATACTCTTTTATAAATTAGAAATTTTTGTACTTACCTATAAATTGAAGCCCGACTTTTTTCGTAACAGGTAATTTGTTCACATTCATTGGGATTATTATAAATTTCACCGGGTGATAAAACTAAGTCACGAACTACGCACTTGCCGGGATGAGCTGAAAATATTTTTACATGTTTAGTTTTTTTTTAATAATTTTTTAAAAACATTATACCTATGTATGTAAAAAAAAACAAAAAACACGATGCCTAATAAATCTGTACGGCATGCGAATTAGTATTTGAACATGAAAAAGGTGTTTAAAAAACGCAATATATGAAATATATGCATTAAAATGCGAAAAAATTTTAAGTTGCACCACTGAAAATAAATAATCATTTGTTTACATTTTTGGTTTAGTTTTCATTTACTTATTTCATTTATATACATCAGTTTGTATTTCATTTTTAATTTATTATTTAATTGCCTTTTTAGTTTCTTAAATTTTTATAAGTTTTCTTCAGACATTTGTTGTTTTTTATTTCCTCACAATTTCACTTACAAAAAATATATTTTGTTTAGGTTATGTTGTGTTTTGTAGCTGTAGTCGTTATTATAATTAAATAGCTGGCTACTTGGCTACTTTCGTAGCCAGCGATTTTTGTAGTCGTGTGTTCGGTGTTCGATAGCCTTTATTGTGTTTATAGCATTAATCTCTACAATGACGATTTTAGTCATGCACCAAGGACAGGGTATTTTCTATTTTTATGTTAACATTTATTTACAAGTTTTAGTTCGAAATAAATTGCAGGAATCTTTGCTTTTTTTAATAGAGTGAAGTTCTGTAACTACCAATGAATTATGTATATTAAAATACATTTTATACATCTGCTGAAATGAAAGTTATGTACCACAAAATTCTTTTCGAAGAATAAGAACAAGATTTTGAAATTGCTATTTTTTTGAAAAATTAAATTTTAAGCTATAAAGGAAAATTTTTCTAGTAAAAATGTACACATGTGTATAGTGTACACTCATATGTACGTATCAGTGTTGCCACGAATTTTAATTTTTTGTAACCAAATTTCAACAAAAATGTAAACGAGATGGAATAAAAATAACCAAAAGTTTAGCTGTCAGTTGAAAAAATTAACGTATGACGGATGACGGATACTATGTGCCCCGGCCTTAATAATCAATAATTTGCCGAAGTATTATTTCTGCAAGTTGTTTAAGTTCCACACACTTGTGTCTTTCAATACATTAAATACGATGTTGCAAAATAATTAAAAAGTAATGAAATTATTATTTTGAATTTAAGTCGTTGAAATAAGGAGTGTTTTTTTTCTTCAAAGGAAAAAGTAAGCAAAACGAAGAAAAAGTCCACATGTACACACTGCAGAAAATAATGACCAATTTTGGTTGGAAATAACAAAAAGCGGCAACACTGGCGCGTTTAAATGTAAAGTTTTTTGTGAGGATTTTCAGGCATAAGCTGAACAAGGCTTTGAGGAATTTTGGGAATGAGAATTTTATATTCAGGAACGAAAATTCTAGACAATCTGATAACTGAAGACTATGTAAGAAATCTTGATACGATTCCTTGAGGACTTTTATTTGAATTTTTCTCTTTTTTGTGCTATTTTTGGATGTAGTTTACAAGCTAAACTCTCCGACCAGTAGCTCTGATGAGAGTATAATCCCTGACTGTTATTTTAAAACTATTTGCGTATTCCACGTATTAGCGTACTACTAGTTTTTTAGCTATTTTAAAATATATTTGTTTCACAAATAGTAACACTCATATAAATTTAAAAGGAAACTAAATACTATTTACATCCGCATATCAAGAATATTATTCCAGTTTTTATTATTGACGTTTAAGAGGGAAGCCTTTTGCGTATTTTTCAGCTGAATCACTACTTCTTACTGTTATCAAATGGCGCCAGACTTACGCATCAAATTAATAACTTGCTTTGATAAAACATTAGTATGTTTTATATTAAAAAGAAATCTGGTTTCATATATAAAATATCGAACAGGTGCTATAAAATATAAAAAAGCTTCAAAACAATATTAAAAAATAAGTGTAATTTAAACATTTTGGAACATAAATATAAAAGGTAGTTTTTGTATATAAATTGCTTGTTTTCGATTTTTATTTTAATAATTTTTTTTGTAAATAATTTCAATGTGTGATAACGAAAAAAACAAAACAAAAAAAAAAAAAAAAATCCAATAATAAAAAAGCATAAAATCACAAACATATATAAATATGGTAGTCGGTGTAGCCGCTTTAATTAATACCCTAAGCTTATCTTTAATTTTTGAATGATAAGCTTAAGCAAAACTACTTCAAACTTAACAAGTTTTCTTTAATTCGATTTTTTTGATACATATTAATATAAAAATGTCTACAACATCTACTTATTTAAAGTTTTGGTTGAATATATGCATAATAAGTACTTGGATGAAATATCCCATTTTTTTAAATAGTTTTTTTCTAAAAATGTTTTCAAATATTCAATTTCAAAAAGAACCATTAACAGTGCTACTCCATTATTGCATCTGCTTATCTTATAAATTTGATGTTCTCTTGAATAAAAATACAGATGACAGCACAAATCATTATTACCAAAAATTATATAATGCATAGAGAACAAAAACAACGATTTTGAAGAGTTATTTCACTTATGGCACATTCCAAAGTCAAATCAACCAAAGGGTGTAACCCACCCCCAACGAATTTTATGATTTTTTGTAGAAATATATTATATCATAGAACTAAATTAAATAAAAAGTTTGGGAGCACTGACACATCTGGATCCGGAAATATGAGGTTTTAAAAATCGAAAAAAATACAAAAAGGCACAAAGTTACACTTACTTAAATGTAATTTTCTTGAAAAGTATTGTAGCTACGCATCTCGTAAAAGGGTATTAAATTACCTTTGATTTAATATGTTATATGATTTTTTTTTTTTGAAAAAGTCAAAGGTAAATTTTCTTTACCTATAAGTTGGAAGCCTATATTTTCGAAATCGACCTATTTAAAAATTTGAAAAAAAAATTATGCCAAAGATAGTTTCCTTCTCTACAGTTTTGAAAAATTTCAGAGTGGAGGTCATTTTGAATCAAAAAACAAAAATAAAATCGGAAAAGAACGAGATTAAAACTATTCTGATAGGCGTGGGATAGTATATGATTTTTCGATTTCGATTAGCTAGAACCGCTTATTGTGTGAGTTTTAACAAAAAAATATATGAGTCAAAAAGAAGGAATATGGGATGGGGGCAAATAGCTCTTCATCGGTGCCAAAGGTTGGGTTAAAGGAATAAAAATCTACAAAAAGCTCCACAACTGACCTGGAGTAGCCCCTAGAGGGGTAAAATGTAAGACCTCCAGTACAAAGTTACATTTTTATATAAAATTTGCTCCTACCACTCTAGGGAGTGGAGATAGGAGTTAGGTATGTTTGGAAACCTATTGTGAGTGTGTCATTCAAACAGAAATCTTTAAATTGTATTGAATAAATAATTTAAAAGAAATGCGAAAAAAATCGATTATTCTAATTTTTGTCTTATTTTAATTAACTTCAAATAAAAACTTCAGCTCTCATCTAATTATAGACATTGTGCTAATCTTCTGTTTAGCTTTTTTAGGAAATAATTATTTTAAGTTGAATAAATACATAATTAACGGAAAAGTGTTAAAAAATAAGCTTAATGCTAAAATGAATGACTATGAAAAATACCAGATCTACCATGAAAAATGCTCAATTGGCAAAACTGAAACGTTTAGACCAAGGATATCCGAAATGTAATGGGCTTTTGTTATAAAAACCAGAGTGGGCAAACAAACAAAATATTTCGCAAAAGTTACAACAAAGTCATACACTTTTCAAATTTTTTTTAATGGTATTGTACATGAGCAAAACCAAAACAAATACTTTCTAAATGAGAAAGAGCGCAAATGAAACAATTAGCTTTTCGCTCTTGTGCTTGCTTTGTTTTTTGTTGCTTTTTTCTCTTCTTCTTTTCTTTTTCTCTTTTTCTATCCTTTTTCTTCTCATTCATTTTTTGTTGTATCTACGCACATTTGAGTTAGTGTATTTGTAGTACTCAAAACAAAAACAATATACAAAATTAAATGGGACAATCTTTCTCACTGTTTCTGTTTTATGTTTGTTTTACTCATTGTAAAGAATACAACAAAATGAGATCAAACGTTCAGTTTTGTTTATTTTCCTACTCTGATAAAAACATTCGAATAAAAACTAAAGATCTTTCATTCTTTCTTTTTTTTACCATCACTAGTTAGTACATACTTGCTTCAGTGTACTCAAAACAAAATTACTTACCACCCATTTTGTGGTGTAGGGTATTAACAATTTAGAGTATAAACAAAGCTAAAACTTAATATGAATTAGTTTGAGAAAATTCTAAGAAATATACTTTAAAAAATGTATTTCCATAATTATTGCATTAAATTTGGAATATTTGTTTATTCCGTTTAGTTTCTTTATATTATTTTGTTGACAAATTTGTTAAAATTCTAAGAATAAAATTATTTGAAACTTAAAATAAAACCTGACACAATTTTTTTTATTCTCTACAATAATAACACAATCCATTTACATACTTACTTACTGTCTTCTGATATTTTTAATTAATTTAGCCAAAATCCCAATTAGTTTTGTTGTTGTTTTTTTTATTTTATAAACAATTTAGTAATTTTTATTTTAATGCTACAGCATAAAAAACAATGATTTAATATATTTAAATTCTTTGTTTATTTCAATTTCGTTTTCAATTTTATTTAAATTAATTCCAGATTTACCTGAATCTCTATAGTAAAGAATAGAAGCCGCAGCTGAGCAATAAGAAATCCCAAAGAAAATTAATATCAAAAAGTAAATAATTTGCATGTCTTTTGCTTAAGAGACTTTACGAAACTGTTTAGTAAGTTTGTTTTAAATATGACTGAAGTCATCGGATTTGAAATTTTATATTTTACATACGGGTTTAAACAAAAACAAAAAAAATTAAATATGTGTGTGAAATGACGTTTTATTTGTTTGGGGAATTCTTTGAAAACGTAAACAGTTAAAATTGGAATCGGACTGACAAGAAATTATAGTAAAACGAAAGCAAAAAAAAAAAAAAAATAAATAAATGAATATTTTTGAAAAAATTATTAAGAACTTGTTACAGAACATGATATAGAAAACAATGAGTAAAAACATACAAAAAAATCCACTGAATAAGAATATGCTTAACATAGTATTTAAGTATTAAAAAAAGCAATTATAAAGTTTTTTATTACAACAGGATTTAATGAATAGTCCTTTGGAATGTTCATAAAGTGTTCTATCCTGCTAAAGTTTTAATTTTTGTTGATAACAATAGAATATATATAATAAATATACCATAAAAACCAACAAATTTAATACATAATAGTACAGATACATTAATTATCAAATGTCTAGAGCATATGTCGCCTTGAACAACAATTTTTTTTAATTTAGACCAGAACTCTGGGGACGAGCCCTACTCGTGCAGTACATTGTGCCGGTCTAGGAAAATATGTTATGGAAAGGGGGAAAGAGGAAGTAGTGCTAGTGGAGATTTGACTTAAACGTACTGATATCGTAACGGGCAGGAAAAACATTCGCTGAAAGCCCATTCCATAAATGAGCGATACGACTCAAGAACGAATTCTTTCTATGATGCATTGTGCGAATTACTGGAAAATCAACTACAAAAGGATGTGCTCTAAGAGAGGTACAAGTAGTCCGCGAAAAAATATGCGATTATGCTTAATCAAGTACTTAATTTCATCAGAGCACCTCCCATGGTAGTACTGATAAGACAAAGAAACGCACGCCACATTGCGCCGATGCTGATAAGCACCTTCTCTCGTTTCTGTATACGCTCGAGAAGCCCCAAAACAGACTTTGAGGTCCCGGACCATACATGAGAGTTGTTTTCCATCCTACGTTAGATGAAGATCTTGTAAATATTAAGAAGGTCAAATAGAGTGAAGTATTTCTTGCACCATTTTATACAACCGAGGTACTTGAATGCTTCTTTCGACACTCTAACATCAAGAGCGTCCGCCTCCTCAATCTTTACTATAAAGGGCATATTACAGCAATTAATTGAAATGGATACTCGTATTAAAACCAACTAATTGTTTAATTGAAATCAAATATGAAGTTAATTTTTTGTGTATGAATAAAACCTTTGCCACTGAGCTGCTAATTCTTGTATGTGTTTTGTGATATTCGAAAAAAATTGTTTTAATTATCAGTCATGTTACAGAGTTTAGTGTCGTTTAGAAACGGAATTCAAATCATATTTAAAATCTTCAAAAAACGAAAGATGAAAAAAAAAATTTTTTTTTATTCCGAATGAAATCATTTCTAACTTTATAAACGAAATTTACAATTTCTTTGTCTTGTAATTTAATTTAAAAAAATTTTATATTTTGAAAAACTAAAATATGATTTAAATTCCGTTTCAGTAAGGTATTGAACTTTGTAGAATGGTTGTATGGTTTATCGTAATGCTGAAAATTGCGTATAAATTTTTAATAGGTAAGATTAGAGATAATATATTGCCTGTTAGTGAAATACACCGTTGACCAGTTCACTAGGGAACGACTAAATTGGTTTTATTGTAGTTCTACATGGGATAAAATATAAAATGGTAGAAAAGAACTAATTCTAAATGTCCTTGGTGGCCCCACGAAAATATATGAATCTGACATGAGACTTAATAATGGCAACTGTTGGGTTATCAAAAGTCTCAAAGATTCTGCATTCTCGGAAGGCGAGTTAATATTTTTGCACAAATTTATTAATTAATCGATAATTGTGTACTTCTTTATGCTGCATTTTCAGGCTTTTAAAAGGGCTTCAGTAGGATAGTAATTATCGCTCAGTCATGAGAGGTCACATTAACCATCATTGCCAGGTTTTACCCAGATAAAAAAAGAATATTTTTTTTTAAATTTGTAATCCTGGTTGTTAAAAGACCTAAAGCTCAATTATTTCGTAGTAATTTTTAAAGGCAAAAATTATCAGTAAAATTATTTCAATTGTCTTTTTCTTCTTTTTAATTTTTTTTATTAATAATTAAAATTTAAATAATAAATAAAAACAGTTTAAATACTTCCCTTAACAACTAAAATCTTAAAGAATACTGTATTTTACTTTTTGGATTTCTTTTTTTTTAACTTTTACAGACTTTAACTGTTAAAGGCTTTGCCATCTTTGCAAACAATTTTTCTACGGCAACACTGAGGATAATTAGCTTCAGGATCCATAGGTTCTTTAACTTCACAATCAAGTGGAGGTATCATGGCTGGACATCTATGCAATAAATTCAAAATTTGTTAATTGGCTATAACGAAATATATATTTATGCTGTACAACTTACGTTACTATAGATGCTTTACTGTTAGCATGGCAAGTAATTTTGGCACATTTAGAAGGATGCTTGGCCACAGAGCCAGCTTCTAAAATCATTTGTTCCATAACACATTTGTTGGGATGTTCTGAAAAATTTTAATAATTTTATTAAAACAAATACAGAAATAAAATGTTATTTGTAAAATAAAATAATTGTAAACTTTAACTTACCAGGACTGCCAAATTTGCCTATGGCCAAATCAGGTCTGGCAGAAACCGTGGAGATAAAAATAAAAACGCACAATAGAGTTACGAATTTCATGTTGATGCTTTGTTTGTTGGGAATAGACTAATCTGAAGTACAAGCCGGGCTGGCGAATTTAAATAGAAAAAACCAAAGTTGGACAAATAAACAAAATGTTTTTAATATTTAAAAACAGTAAATAAAATATAAAGAAATCTTATCAGTAACAGAATAATATAAACATGACGGCTTGTTATAATTAATTTGGGAGAAAATTTTATAATTTGTTTTATTAATGGCTTTTTGGACACAGTAGTTTGACTGGTGTTGAATAATAAAATAAATTCTAAGCTAATTAATAAAAATTTAATTCTACTTACTTGTTTTGTTTTTTCTTTTTTGTTTTTGACAATTAACGGATTTAACAGAATTATTTTTTTTTCTTTAAATTTCTTAAATACTTCTTTAAATTAAATGACTTTGAAGGTTTAAAACTGCGCTTTAGTATTTTGCTTACTACTTGTCTCTGTAGCTTTTCTACAATTACACTGCTTTTTATCTAAACTGAGCGTTTTTATTTAAAATTGGAATATTTTTTCTTTTACGTCACTAAATAGGGTCATAAAAATAACCTGAAAATTATTTAAAATACTCGTATTTTGTTTTTTATAGAATAAAAATATTTGTCTGCAATTAAATTTTATAAACAAAAAGATGAGTTTGTTTACCTTTAAACAGAAAAATATTTTCTTATGAAATAAATAAAAGTAAAAAATAAATATATATCTTAAAAACAGATTTATTATTAATCAAGGTAAACGGCAAGATTCAAATTGATAAATACTAAATTTGTACTAAAACAGTGACAAAAAATTGCAATTGACGTTAATTTATGATGGCGCCTAAATATCCAGAAGCTTCTTTATTTAATTTGTTTTTGTTTTTTATTTTCAGTCCATTAAAAACAAGATAGCAAAACTCAGAATATTTAAGGAACGTTTTCTTAAATAACTTTGATGATTTTTAAACTCATTCATCTTTAGCATTGTTCATTATTAAAAAATTGATAAACTGTGTCTTATTTGTAAAATATAGAAAAAAAAGAATCGAAAATTATGTATAACAATGCTAATGATAGTTGAGCATTTCCTTTGCATTGTACGGCCCTTTATTCACAAGATTATTGACAATTCTTATTTTAACTCAAACTCTTATCATTATGAAATATTTGTATTCTAAAATATTCGTTATATATTTTTGTTCTTTTTTTTATTTGTAATAATCATGAGACTTGTGCTTAATAGTTCATTTAAGAGAGCGCTCCTTTTATTTCAAAAAGAAAAAATGAACTAGTTCGATCTTCTAGTTCAACGGTTCAACGATTCTAGTTCAACCCTTTATATGCAGCTACAACGAATGAAGTGCAACACTCATCTTCACTTAATTAACCCCTCATTGGATTATGCGAATAAGAAGATGCTTAATTGAACTCTGAATTCATTATTGTTAAATATTTAACTAAAGTATTAATTTTGAAAAAAATCAGCAATAAATTCCATGTGCTGAGTATAGTATAAGTAAATTATATTTGCTTTAACTTTTCCATTAAATAAATTAATATTTTTGACACTTTGTTAAAATTAATATTTATTATGTTTCATTGTTTTTTATTTACTCGTTTACATTAATTTTAATTAAAAATTTTTTACAAATGTTGGATACAAAAAATAATTAGTGGCACCACCACCACCAAAGTATGCATTTGACACGTGAACGAAAAGGAGATATGTTGAAAGAGATTCATGGGTGAAATATAGTCAAAAGAAACATGTACCAGAATGAAACAAAACTTAAAAAGACACACTGAACTAAGAGAGCTCATTAAAAATAGTGGTTCACTTAGTTCAATTGAAAGAGTAGTACAACTGAACTAGATCGTTCATGTACTACACAAGTCTAGTAATCACTCTTCATTTCAATTCTGGCAAACGAAGACGTCAAAAACAATTTATGATTCCTGACAGCAAATTCTGTAACTCAATATCGAACAAAATTTCTATTTAAAGTGTTTTAAGATCGAATGGAAAATTTGGTCCCCACAGGTGTAATTAAAAATTTTCGTGTAATACAATAAGTTAAACAATGTCATGAAGGACAATTGTTTTTATAAAGAAAACGAGTGCTTATTATTCCCTGTGATTCCGCAAATTGTGAAAAATTTCAAACAAACAATTCTTTATTGTTTAAAATTTTTATTTTTTTATTTTCCTACAACTGCTTAAGACTATAGTGTCTGTTTGTTAATTTGGCAACCAGCAATATACAAAAATTTCTACTACGGCCTACTTTAAGGAAATTATGTGTCATGGTTTTAAAACTTTAAACAGTATTCATGGCTAAAATAAACATTTGGACAATTTACGTTTTTCATTATACATACGTATCTATATGTACAAAAGCCGTTGTATGCCACAAACGAAATGTTACTTTTCTGGTCACACAGTTAGACATCAGGTTTATTTGTACAAGTGGCAGCCAAATACACGGTACCAAGTACAAGTTCTATAGTGTTGAAGCTGATGGTGATGCAGATGCAGATTATGATACAATGCACCGAACAGGCAGCCATCCAGTTTGCCAGTTAACCAACCAACCAAGCATTCATCTAAAGACTCTTTATCATATTGTGTTTGTATGATGATGAGCAGCATCTATATTGGTGGCCTCGTAATATGAATGTGTGGCAGTTTTTCGTTGCTTTTAATGTTGTTCAAGTGTTATATGCAAAACTACAAATTTCTTTGAATTTGTTTTCCTTAATGTTAAAGTATTTAACGCAAACAATTACGTTGCTGTGCTATTTTTCAGTTTTTGTTGTATATGATGAAATGATAATTAGTTTTGTTGTGTTATGTTGTAAAAAAGCAGTGGCAGGTATAGTATTTAATGTGGCACGAATATGTCTTGAAAGAAGAAAACTGTCTTACTACTGTATACTTAAGTTGAACACTAGCCCAAAGGGGTGACATTAAACCCGACATTTTGATGAGCCGTATATGTGACTTTTGAAATGTTATTTTGTTTAAATCCATTTAAAATTATTGGGTTTCAGTTACTGACAATTAAAGCTTTAGATGCAGAAGGAGGACACTGACAATATGAGAAATTTTAATTTTTAATAGGGGAAAACGAAACAGTGATTTAAAAAAGAATATAAATATATACTATACGTGGTGAATCAACACTGTTGTTCTATTTACAATATATTAGGTAAGGTTAGAATTGGCTACCGATTGGGAAAATCAGTTGACATAACCCAATTCAATTCAACTAGCAGTACAATTTATAAATTGCCAAACTTATGTTGTCTATCGAACTCGTATACATAATTGCAATTATGTCAAACACAATGTAGATTTCATTGAAGTCCATGAAACTTTACTGGTGTACTAATATTTGCTAACCTTGGCTGCATAATATAATAGCAAACCAATCCCTTTTATTAGTTTGTACCGTCAGGGTAAGTTTGATCGTGTAATACCTGCTTTATATAATATGTGCTGCCGAGAAATTATGTTCGTTGAGTCCAAAGAGATATAAAGCATATCAAAGCTATTACTCCTGGTATATCATATATAGGCCCAATAAAAAACTAATATATTAAATTTAAATTTGTTTCTCCATCTTTTTTTTTTTGAAAAATATCACGCATTCTAAAAGCTATCTCACCCAATTTGGATTTGTTGACAATTTTCAAATGCTACATTGACATCTATGCCGCTCGTTTACAATAACAACACAATATGAAGAATTCATTGAAACTTGTGTGCAACATGCGTAGGTATTATGCTTGTCAAATACAAATAAGCATTTAATAAATGAAAAAAAAAAATAAAAAGAGAATTTGAAAAGAGATACACATGACTTTATCAAAGACATGCCTTTTTACCAAATCGAGCATAAAAATACGTATATTTTAGAAAATAAAAACAATTTTATTTTTTTATTTTTTGTAGTATTTTTTCTTCAATTTCGTTTTATTAATATTTTATTGCATTTTACAGTTACATTGTTAAGCTGATGTTGGCCATAAAAATGTCAGCCATCATCATCAGTAAAAGGTTCACAACAATAACAGCAATGGTAATATCGATTAATTTCTCATTTGTCACAATTGATTGCTGCGACATTATGTTGCATATGTAGTAATTGCTTTTGATGTTATTGTATTCATTCAACTTGTCAAAAGGTATTACAAAAATAAAAATATATTTTTTTTAATTAACAAAAAAGGTGCAGTGCTAATCATGTGAAACTATAAATGTAAATCATAGCAACAATTAAGCCATGACCCGAGATGCTTAAAATCAACTTCAGTGGCCTTAAACTGAAGCCACTTTGGGAATAATTTTTATATAGTACTTCTACAATCATTACAATTCGGACATTAACCCTAGGATGTTATACTTGGTCTAATCCGAATAAATTTAGCCTTAATACGCAATATGTTTATTTCTAGTTAAGTGAGTAAAAAGTTATGATGTCACACTACCTTTGTAGTGTGGTGTTATCTGGGTGGACCACCACCAACAAGTAAAAGCACTGATGGTATACATAATGTTAACCAAGTGAAAAGAGTTGTGAAGTAATTAATTTAGAGGTAGTTTTATATATAGTGTTTACATGGTGATATTTTGTAGAGTACCTTAAGACTAGCACAAAGTTTGAAGGTAGTTTCTATCTTGCTTTTGTCGAACTGATTGCTTGTACTATTTTGGTTTCGAAGTCATAATGTCAAATTTATGACAAATTGTTTGAAAATTATTAGAAAAAAATACTCCGCGTGCTCACAAGTCGCAAAAAAAAAAGAACAACAGAACCTTCAGGAGGAGGTGGCTTGTTAATTGGGACCGCACATACCAGATGTGACGGCATTCGATGACCCGAAAGGATTTTCCCACTTCGAAAAAAAAAAACACTAGTGTTTTACGAACAATTAAACAAAAGTGTTTTCAATACAACGGCACAAAAACTTGTGAATTCGGTTTATACTTATATGCATACATACATAAATATTTTTTATTCTGTTTTTTAATCAATTAATAAAATTCGTTTATTCATTCGCTTAATTTAAAAAAAAATTTTATACCACATCTAATAAACGACAAACAAGTTTTTAAAATATTAATCAATTAATTACGCTGTAAAACCTATTTGAAAATATTATTAAGAATGCCTACAAATATGCTAAATTTATAATAAATGTTTCACAAACAATAGTACAACAAAAAAAAGAGAATCGTAAAAAACGGCAAACAGATAATGGATTCTTTTACTTGCAAGAACTAAAAAAGTATTATAACTCCGTAAAATATAGAAAAAATCATGTAGGTTTTAACAATATATGTGAAGTTTTCCAAAATAAGCTATAAGTGTAAAACAAAAACAAAATCGCACAAAAGAAAATCATATTAAATCAGCATAAGGTGTGCGGAATAATTAAATTAAAGCTTTGTATTCTTGACCTAATTCTTTATTTTTATTGTACTTGTTTAAGTTTAAATCTAACTGAAATCATTACTATATTTGTCTTTATAAAACAATTTTAAGAGCCAGTAGTGGTGACATCTTTTAAAAATGAACCATTTTTTTTTATGTTCAATAACTTTGTTTGTAGATCAAATAAAACAATATTTTGCCTCCCAGGAACACATCGTAGCATGATATTATGCTATAATTTATAAATGTAACGAAAATTTTCAAATAGATATTGTACATCATCTCACTTCATATAATGCTTTATCAAAACTTGGCACACAAATAAATAAATGATTTGAATCTTAACGAATGACAACTGCAAGCAACCTATGTATATACAAGTACATATAAAACATAAATCGATTGAATACATCATTTATAACTTTCCTCCTAAAGATAAACACCTACGAATAGAAAACTAACAACTGAATGCTCAACGTAACAGTTGTTGGTTTTATCTCTTGACGATATTCGGAGATGAGCTCTTTCTAATGTTTTGCATTGAACTGTGGTGGTTATGCCACCAAAGTTTAAAACAAGCGACAAGAATTGTTGTATAAAATAAATAAATCGTGACCAAATGAGTTGCAACAACTTTAAGTGCCATTACAATCACTACAGTCAATTGTTTGTAGCTATGTGTGGCAGGCGGCACATCTCTGATGGCGCTAAAAAAATTGATAGAATTTCAGATAGAGAGATACAACACATGCATGTTTATTTTTATGGACTTTTTAATTTTTAAGTAAATTTTCACTTTAGGCGTTTTTTTTTTGTCTGACAGAGAATTTTTAATTTTATATGACCGTCTGCTTGTTTGAGGAGTTTGCTTTTGCTATGGTCAGTTGCTTGCAAAAAGTTAAACAAAAATTCATGCCACCTTTGCAAATTAATAAAGAATTTAAAAGACAGTGAAATACAGAGGGGGAGAATGGATAATATGTAAATGCCTTAAGAGGTTTTTTAATTAAAAAAATGTTTTCCGAAAAGGATTGGCAAAAAGAATTCTCCCAATATAGCTTTTTAATTAAAGATTGTTAAGCAATTTTGAAATTAAATTCTATACTAAGTCGTCTTATTACACAAAAACATATAAGAATACCGTAAAATTTCCTATACATATATGTACATTTATGTACTTCATTATAAAAGCAGTTTGTCAAGAAATAATAATGATGATCACCTGTTGTTATTGCAGCTTCTGCAACTTATTAAGTTTCAGTTTAATATGTTTGGAAATTTCATAAGAAATTTAAGCTTTAAAAAATACCTCACTATGTATATAAGTACATATAATTTCAAACAAATCTAGTTAATATCATAAGGAAATACAAAATATTATTCTACTATTTTTATAGAACTTTATTGAGCTTTAAGTAAAATGCGCAATAAAAATTTTATGTATAAAAATGTTTGAAAATTATTGCATAAGATAGTTGAGGAAGTTCCTGATAGATATTTTATATAAATAAATAAAAGAAAATAATAAGTATTTAAAAAAAATTGTTTCTCTATAACCTACGATTTTTTCGGTCTAGGTTAGTGTGTTGGCTAACTAAGACGAGAGCTCTGGTACAAAAGAAATATAAAAAAATATATTTCTTTCGGCGACTACCTCTTAGCAGACTTATGGCAAAAGCTCTAAGAGTAACTGATTGTCATGTCGTTCGGAATCGACATTAAACTGTAGGTCCCGGTACTCATGAATAAAATTGCTGCGAGAAGCGAGGCCGCAATCCTGACACAGGGTTGTAATGACCAGTTATGTGTGTATGTATGATATTAATCATAATCATACTAGCAAAATCCATTAAATCATTTTTGATTATTTTTCATCGTGTTTTTGTTTTCATATATTTGCATTATCCCTTGCGATACACATATTTTTAAAAGCTCATAAAGATTCTTCATCAAAAATTATAAAACAGCTTAAACAATTTTATCTTTATGCATGTCTTAAAGTGGGTGTTCTCGTAGAATAATTGCAAACTATTTCAAGTTTAAACCCACCAAATTTTAATAATTTATGATTACTATTTACCAAATTAATCAGTTTCCATTGTTGTGCGCACACTAGTATGTGCGAAGAAACTAAAAACTATAAAATTGCAAAAGTCCCAATTGGGCGATGCCACTCATATATATTATCAATGACCTGAACATGTATTTTATTTCAACTTTTTAATTAATTCAAATGGGAGTAACGAATCACAACGGTTTTTGGCAAGTTTATTTATAAATATCTGTTTTGTTCGTTCCATATTGAAAACATTAACATAAAAATCACAAAATACTTCCTTCCAATACAGCTTTCAGTATTTTAAGCGCTTTTAATCTCTTTCAACATTAAAATTTCTATTGTGTCATGGTACTCTTTAGGTTTGTTAGTAATTAATCTGATTTTAATGCTTGTGGAAAGCAGAACAAGTCCATATTTTTAAGCAAATATCGACGCCTTGTTTTTGTATAGAGAAATTTGTGAGACAAATTTATTTCTTTTTGCTTTGAATTACTTTCTGTTTCAACTTTTACAATTTATTGAATCTCATACTCCTAAACTATTTTTCATGCTTTTTAATTATTTTTCTTTCGTTCATAAACATTAGCAAGTTTTGTATTAAATTTAAACAAGAAAATGGAAATTTTTTAATTTGCATGTAATATTATATTATACTTTTAATTTTAAATAAACAAAAAAGAAAATTAATAGATACTTTTTATAAAACCTCCTACAATCCAAATTTTAATATGAGAAAAAATGAAACCCCTATAAAAAAACTGCTTATAAAAGTTCATTAAAATAACATTTTTGGAAAGTTTTAATTGAAGTTCATTTATTAATAAAAATTTCGTCATTATAAATTCTATAACTGGTTTAATTTAATTTGAAAAATGTTTAAATGAATTTGAATAAAGTTTCATTTATTTTGAATAAAGTTTCATTTATTTTGAAAAGAGTTTCACTTATTTTGAAAAGAGTTTCGTTTTATTTGAAAAAGGTCTCGTTTAATTTGAAAAAGGTTGCGTTCATTTTGAAAAAGGTTTCATTTATTTTGAAAAAGGTTTAATTTAAACTGAAAATTATAAAAAATATTGTCTATTGCACAGAAAAACTATTGACAGTTTAAGTAAAATTTTTAATACCATATACTTTTATACTAATAATTTTATCGTGTAATAAATGGTGCACCATTTTAACATTTTAATGATCTGCTGAAATAATGGATTTCGCCTAAAGAATCATGTGCATTTAAATAAAGGAAAACAGGAATATTGTTTGATATTTTCATTCATATGTATATTAAAGCACTGTCACACTACACAAATATTTAACGGATAAACACATAATAAGTATTTAATAATAGCATTAATGTTTTTATTTTCTACATCTTCAAGTTTTATTAACTAAGTATATAAATGTAGTAAAATTTATTTTTATAATTTAATTTTAAGCAATAAAATTTTGGCTCATTTTTTTATAACAACATGAGTGCTGCGAGAAGCTAGGCCGTAACCCTGAAACAGGGTTGTAATGGCCAATTATGTATGTATGTATGTATGAATGTATAATTTTTTTATCTAAATAACAATATGAAATGCACTCTTTATAATGGTGATAAGCATGTCTCGTTGGCTATTTTGTTGGCCTTTTTTGAAGATGTTATTAAGACTGCAATTCTTATGTTCAAAATTTTACACAATTAACGAGAATTATCCCATTAATAGTTTATATTAATGCTTATAAGTGGCACAAGCTTTTGGAAGATAGTCGAGATCATACAAATGACGACACTACTCTTAGAAGGTGACATCACATCATAAACCGATAAAAATGAGAAAGTTAAAAAAATTCTTTTGTATCGGGTGGTTAAATTTTCAAGGTCGATGTTAAATGTGAACCACACCTAAATGTCAAGTTCTTTTCTGTATTTTGATTTGACATTTTCAATTTCAGAGTAACTCAATTTGAACAATGGAAAGATACACAATCGAGCAACGCGTTAAAGTTAATCTGGTTTATTATGAAAATTGGCGTTCAAATCCAAATGCATACCATGCGCTTCGTGATTTTTTCAGTCAATTTAATCGTCCAAATGTGCGTACAATCGGAAAAATCGTGCAAAAATTTGAGCAAACCGGGTCTTTTGGAGATGTGAAAACACCTGTGCATGCTAGTACAGCTCCTACTGCAGAAAATATTGCTGCTGTTCGCGATAGTGTAGCTAAGGCCGATCAGGCAGTCACTGTGAATGGTGTTCGCTATCGTGAAATAATAACGAACTTTTTATGGACCGATTTGGAAGATATGGATGTGGACGATATGTGCTTTCAACAAGACGGTGTCACTTGCTACACAGCTAACGAAACTATGGCTCTCTTTTGCGACAAATTCAATGGCCGTGCTATCTCACGTGGTGGCGATGTCAATTGGCCGCCAAGATCATGTGATTTGACACCGTTGGACTTCTTTCTTTAGGGTTATTGGAAAGAAAAGGTGTACGCCGATAAGCCAGCAACAATTCAAGAGCTAAAGGCACATTAAAGGAATAGAACCTCAATTATGTTTCAGAGTCATCGAAAATTTGGACCATCGGATTTGCTCGATATTTTGTTTGAAACATAATTGAACCACTCCAAGTTATCATAATAAAAAGAAATGACAATAATTTCCTAAATAATTTATGTTTTATTCAAAATCAACATTGGCCCTTGAAATTTAACCACCCACTATGTATAATCGTCGAGATAACTATTAAAGAACTTGCAGTGAATGTTGGTACTTTTATCGGTTAGCTTATGTTATATTAATTTTTGTTTTCAAATTTTGGTCAAGAGGCGTATGGCAGTGAATTTTGTTAAAATTTGCTGAATTTTGAACAAGAAAACCGTCGCTCAAGAATTGTTGAATGATGTTAACGACGCTAGAGATTTGCTTAAAACGGTGATAATTTGTTTCGAATCCTGGGTATATGGTTATGACATGGAAACCAAAGTCCAATCGTCAAAATGGTAAAGACAAGGAAAGCCAAAACCAATAAAAGCACGCTAAGTTCGGAAAAATTTCAAGGTTTTGTTCATTGTTTTCTAATACATGAGAGGACAATGATCAATGAAAAGACCCATGAAAGGACAACGTTTTGAGAGGATTGAGGAGATATAAAACCGAATCGCTGAAAGAGCTGATCATACCAAAAAGTGTATATTAAGTGAGTTCTGTGTAAGAAGGAAATCTTTAAAGGAGACAAAATAGAAATTGTTTTTTTTAGAAAAAAAAAAAATTGCACATAAATCGTACAACATTTCTTATAAATATTTACAGAACATAAAGTACTCTGAATATACTTGCGTATATTCTCCTTAATGAATATTATTTATTATTTTAACATTAAAGCCTCTGAAATATCTAAATTTTTTCTATTCACTTAGAAAACATTTATAGCATTTTCAGTTTAAATTAAACCTTTTTCAAAATAAATGAAACCTTTTTCAAAATGAACGCAACCTTTTTCAAATTAAACGAGACCTTTTTCAAATAAAACGAAACTCTTTTCAAAATAAGTGAAACTCTTTTCAAAATAAATGAAACTTTATTCAAAATAAATGAAACTTTATTCAAATTCATTTAAACATTTTTCAAATTAAATTAAACCAGTTATAGAATTTAATAGAAAACAAAAGAAATAAAACATTCATTTTTAATTATGGATAACGCCAAAATTCATAAAACCCAGGACATTCGAAATATGGTGGATAATAGTAACTGTACGCTTAAATTTTTACCACTTTATTCTCCTATGTGGAACCCGATAGAGAAAACATTTTCGAAGATAAAATTCCACGCCCGATCATTATTAAAGTGAAATTACCACAGAACATGACATAGTAAGTGTATATAACACTGGTTTACAGCCAAAAAATACCAAGAACGCCACATGCCTAGATAAGTTAATTGGGACCTCCTGAGCACGAAAAACGCTGTTTTTTTTCCTAAGTACCGTTTTTTAGATTACGGTACTTTTGTGTTTTTCGGTGTATGGCCCCACTCAAACCCTTGTGGAGTCCAACCGAAAAGTCCGATCGAGATAAGTGGAAAGGTAATTGAATCTCTTTTCCGCCGATATGCTGGAAAATTCTATCTGATAAGAAATCGCTGAGATACAGCACCTCAAAGTTCAAAATTTGACTATTTTTTACGTTTTTTTCAAAATTTTTCATTTTCATTTCAATCTCTTCCTACGTTATATTGAAGATCTGGAATGTTTTATTTTTTTACCAAATAGTTTATTTAATTACAAATATTTTAAGCGTATTTTGAAAAAAATCGGATGAAAAATCAAGTTTTTATAGCATTTTCAGTTTAAATTAAACCTTTTTCAAAATAAATGAAACCTTTTTCAAAATGAACGCAACCTTTTACAAATTGAACGAAACCTTTTTCAAATTAAACGAAACTCTTTTCAAAATAAATGAAACTTTTTTCAAAATAAATGAAACTTTATTCAAATTCATTTAAACATTTTTCAAATTAAATTAAACCACTTATAGAATTTAATAGAAAACAAAAGCAAAAAAAAAAAATAAAACCTATTAAACATATTCATTTTTAATATAATACTTGTCAAAAATAATGAAAAATTTGTCCACTGACCGCTTTAGGAATTAACATGATCATATCCATAACATAATTCGCACAATCATTTTGATTAATTTGTGCGACACTTTCCTCAATTATATACACTTACTATGTTATGTTCTGTGGTAATGTCACTTTAATAATGATCGGGCGTGGAATTTTATCTTAGAAAATGTTTTCTCTATCGGGTTCAACATAGTGGTAAAGTGGTAAAAATTTAAGCGTACAGTTACTATTATCCACCATATTTAGAATTTCCTGGGTTTTATGGATTTTGGCATTATCCATAATTAAAAATGAATGTTATATTTGTTTTTTCTTTTGTTTTCTAGAAAATTCTATAACTGGTTTAATTTAATTTGAAAAATGTTTAAATGAATTTGAATAAAGTTTCATTTATTTTGAAAAAAGTTTCACTTATTTTGAAAAGAGTTTCGTTTTATTTGAAAAAGGTCTCGTTTAATTTGAAAAAGGTTGCGTTCATTTTGAAAAAGGTTTCATTTATTTTGAAAAAGGTTTAATTTAAACTGAAAATGCTATATTAAGGATTTTGTGGAACGACAATATCTTCATTTTCATTGCTCACACAGTATATTCGGAGTAAATTCAAAAAATTTAAATTAAAATGACGAGCTACTTGAACTTTTGCGTTTTTTTCGCATGGATCTGCGCGAATGAGGAACCAACAATAGTCCGCAATCATTTGTTTATTTTTTGGCTGTAAACCAGTGTTATATACACTTACTATGTTATGTTCTGTGGTAATTTCACTTTAATAATGATCGGGCGTGGAGTTTTATCTTCGAAAATGTTTTCTCTATCGGGTTCAACATAGGAGAATAAAGTGGTAAAAATTTAAGCGTACAGTTACTATTATCCACCATATTTCGAATTTCCTGGGTTTTATGGATTTTGGCATTATCCATAATTAAAAATGAATGTTTTTTTTCTTTTGTTTTCTATTAAATTCTATAACTGGTTTAATTTAATTTGAAAAATGTTTAAATGAATTTGAATAAAGTTTCATTTATTTTGAATAAAGTTTCATTTATTTTGAAAAGAGTTTCACTTATTTTGAAAAGAGTTTCGTTTTATTTGAAAAAGGTCTCGTTTAATTTGAAAAAGGTTGCGTTCATTTTGAAAAAGGTTTCATTTATTTTGAAAAAGGTTTAATTTAAACTGAAAATGCTATATATTCAAACAAAAAATATTATTGCTTCAAGCTCTATCATAATGAAAAATAAAAAGACGGTTGAAAAGAATTTTATATGCGGCTTTATTTATTTCAAAATGAAATTAGACCGATATGCATCAATTGTGCGTGTCCTGAAAATCCTTGAAGGATATAGAAATAGTAAAATTTAAACATTTATTATATTTTGATACGATATAGAGACCATATATTCCAAAAATCATTAAAATATTCCCATTAGTTTAGCGTCAGGTCTGAAAGGGATAGGGTAATGTACATATGGGCATATGAACTTATACAGTATTCCCCGGATAATTCACTCTTATTTACCTCAATTTCTAAATCGCCATATTTTTTCTTACCATTTTCTAATAAAATTCCACGGTTAATTAACTTTCGCTTAACTGCGCTATTCGCTTAATTACCTCAAATATATTTTCTCCAAAAAGAAATGTCACTTGAAATTCCCTTGTTTAATTACCAAAAATAATTATTTTCTAAAAACTGCAGCTTAACTCAACTATGTTTATATAGGAATAAAATGTTCGTTAAATTTACTTTCAAACTATTTTTTTGCTACAACATTGCAATTAAAGTCTACCAAGTTTATGTATAAGTACGAGTATAAGTATAAAGTTACTTGCTTTTCATATGTATTAAGAGCATGTTCGTTATTTTACCTCAAAAAGGCAATTAACCGTATTCCTATAAATGCCTTCCACGCATAATTATCCAAAAATGTTGACATATTTGTCGAGTCAATTATCCGTGGAATACTGTAAATGCTTACATATTAAAGTCCTGCAAATGTGGCACTATACAATATAGTTACAAGTGTCACAACATGCAATTGCAATGCCATGTTCTACCGTTCAAACATGTTCGACAAAGACAATAGAAAACAATGTAAAATGTGTTGTATGCATTCTTTTTATACTATTTTTTTACACATCAACATGTGAAATTCTTATTTATGAATTCTGATCATTTATGAATATATGAAATGTAGTGTTTATGGGGATAAGCATATCTCTATGGACATTTCGTCAGGACACTTTTTCCCACAGGTGTTAATCAAAACTACAAGCACTTAAGTTTCTGTGGTGAAACAGGAAACAAAGAATTTGAATTTTTGAAAAACAGAAATGTATTGCTTTATAAATACTTTGTTTGGTTTTTGTATGCTAAACGGGATATGATTCTCATTTAGTTAATAACTATTGAGCATAACATGCTTACCCCCAAAATATATACAAAATAATAGTGGGCGGAGCATGCCCCTTTGTTTCTGATATATTGGACGTTGGACCTGTTAACCGATCTTAAATTTTCACAGCATGCAGCTTTGACTCAGGATTACTTATTACATGATAATATTTTTCGATCATGCAAACTTCTGAACCTACTTCTTTACTACGTTTATTAACGGCTTTACCTCAAATTTAAAATACATTTTAATCTTTCTCCCACAACTGTCTACAAAATATATACATAAATACCTTTATTTTATAACAATTGGGGTAGCGAAGCACACCGGGTTCAGCTAGTAGAATATATAGCATTTTCAGTTTAAATTAAACCTTTTTCAAAATAAATGAAACCTTTTTCAAAATGAACGCAACCTTTTTCAAATTAAACGAGACCTTTTTCAAATAAAACGAAACTCTTTTCAAAATAAGTGAAACTCTTTTCAAAATAAATGAAACTTTATTCAAAATAAATGAAACTTTATTCAAATTCATTTAAACATTTTTCAAATTAAATTAAACCAGTTATAGAATTTAATAGAAAACAAAAGAAAAAAAACATTCATTTTTAATTATGGATAATGCCAAAATCCATAAAACCCAGGAAATTCGAAATATGGTGGATAATAGTAAGTAACTGTACGCTTAAATTTTTACCACTTTATTCTCCTATGTTGAACCCGATAGAGAAAACATTTTCTAAGATAAAATTCCACGCCCGATCATTATTAAAGTGAAATTACCACAGAACATAACATAGTAAGTGTATATAACACTGGTTTACAGCCAAAAAATACCAAGAACGCCAAATTCCTAGATAAGTTAATTGGGACCTCCTGAGCACGTAAAACGCTGTTATTATTTTTTCCTAAGTACCATTTTTTAGATAACGGTACTTTTGTGTTTTTCGGTGTATGGCCTCACTCAAACCCTTGTGGAGTCCAACCGAAAAGTCCGATCGAGATATGAAATCTTTCACCTTGTTCATCACTTTCGGAGCCCAAGTTCGTGGGGAAAATATTCAAATGACTGAATAAAAAGTGGTGTCATATTTGAACCTAAAAGTTAAAAAGCATAAATTTTCAAATGATAACGGCCCTTTTGTTATACATGTTTTCACCCAACGCGTACCAAAGGCATTGAATTTTGCATTAATGTATCGATTTTCTCAACGTAATCAGGACGTCTGTACTTTCCCAAAACGTTGTGAACGATGTCCTGGAATGCTTCTCATGGCTCCAAATGAGTTGGACCAAAACACTCATTAAATTCTTGGTCACCCTACAGACTCCAACTTTGAGGCCCATAAATATACCAGCTTCATTTTTCTCGCTGTGGCTCTCGGAAATTTTTGTTTAATGTAATTCATGGCAAGACTGTATTTTACAAACTTTTTCGCAATATTTGTAAATAACCCAAGCTTAATATGTAATGGAGGAAGTATTATCTTCTCCTGAGGTAATTTTTGATATTGTACTCTCCGTGCGTACGTCCACTTCGCTCGGGTCAAACTTTTCGGGTGTAGTGATTCTGAAGGTCACGGCTGTCCCATAGACATAGAAAACATAGAAACTTCGTGTTGCCCCCTTGCACTTCTTATTCAGTCATTTGAATATTTTCCCCACGAACTTGGGCTCCGAAAGTGATGAGCAAGGTAAAAGATTTCATATGGATTTTGGCATTATCCATAATTAAAAATGAATGTTTTTTTTTTTTTTTCCTTTGTTTTCTATTAAATTCTATAACTGGTTTAATTTAATTTGAAAAATGTTTAAATGAATTTGAATAAAGTTTCATTTATTTTGAATAAAGTTTCATTTATTTTGAAAAGAGTTTCACTTATTTTGAAAAGAGTTTCGTTTTATTTGAAAAAGGTCTCGTTTAATTTGAAAAAGGTTGCGTTCATTTTGAAAAAGGTTTCATTTATTTTGAAAAAGGTTTAATTTAAACTGAAAATGCTATAGTTTATAGAACATAAAATTAATTAATTGGTATTTATTTTAACACATGTACAAATTTAATGAAGATAGTTTTTGCTAAAAGTAAAATACCTTTTTAAAGAGACTTATGCTTTTTTTCATCTTATTATACGTTTTACCATCAACGGTATCTTTAAATCGTTTGTATTACTTAAAAAAAATATATATTTTTTCTTCTTGTCAAGATTAAAACTGATATTTGTAAAGACTTTACTGGACTTTAATTTTGCCTTCTAATGTTTGTTATAATTTGATAGATGGATGTTTGAATTTATTTTCTTTGTGTCAGTGATTAATTTTCTTTTATTAGATCTTAAGTATAGATATTTAATCCGAAAACTTGAATTGACTCTATTTTACATTAAGATTATTTGTTAAGTGAGTGATAGTAAAGTAGATAAATGAAATAGAGTGGTGGTATTATTTAGATATCAAATTGATAAGTTCATTATACACAGACAATATTAGAAAGAGTATTCATAGTCTTATTTGTTTTTGATTATTTTAAATAACTTAATTATTAATAAACTTCTTTGTTATTATTTTGCATACTTTTCCTAAAATTAAATGTTATTATTTTTATTAGAATAAATGGCTTTTGCAGTTAAAACTGACCACCTCTTGCGTGTTAAATAGTAATCATTTAAACATGTGTGCTTCTATTGCTTCCATTGTAGTTAAAAAATGAAAGAAAAAAAAAAATAAATGAAAAAAAACCAAAATAAATGAAAAACCCCTCATATATAGAATATTTTTAGTTCCTGTTTTCTGTTAAATCACTGAACTATAACTCTTTTCAACCGATTGCTTCTTTTTAGTTATGAAATATTCTAAAAAATTATTTCTATTTCAAACCAACCCATTTATTTGGGATATATTGAGTTTGTGATTAGATTTGTAACCTATTGAACACTTCCTCGAACATTGCTCAAAAACTAATAATCGTAGGAAATACTATTGAGATGTTTAAAAAATCCAATGTGACTGTGACTTGAAAAAAGTTTTTAGTGAATATAAAGCTTGTAATTGCTTTTTTTCGCCGAAGGCTGTACATAATCATAGACTGGGATTTGTATATTTACAGCGTTTTTCAAATGGGACGCTACAAAAGTAGAGCGACAGGGACAGCAAAAGACGCCATATGAAAATGTCAAAGCATATGTGTTGGACCGATTTGTAATATAGTTTGGCAAGTCAATACAATATTAACCCAAATTGCCATTATGTGTGTTTCCTATAGCTTTGTTTCAACGAGGCTACAGTTCAGTTCATATACAGGAGTATCGCAAAGTGCTAACTTAAAGTACAACTAAAATTAAAGCGTTGCTCTTTCAGTTGCAGGACTCTTAGCTTGGAAACTTAAATGAGTAATCAATATAAGAGGTTTAACGTAATGTCTATTATAATTCCGTGTAATTTAAATGTAATATTGTCCAAGTCAAGCGCATGTGGTGTAGGGTATTCAATTTGTTGCATTCGATTAACTTTATATTTCTACCATTTTTTTTATTAGATACGATTTACATTTTTTTATGTAATCTATTTTAACTTATGTATGTAGTATGTGGTGCTTTCTAAAGGTACTTATTATTCTGGCGTTATAAATCATCATAAATTTTAGAATGTGTAATATATGTTATTTTTCATCTGCTTGTATATTTTCTATTTCGTGCTATTCTTTTCTATTTCAAAAAAAAGGTACTAAAAACCAATTTAGCAGCAGCAGCAATTATTTGTTCACCACCATTCATTGATGTCTGGTAACCACCACAGCGTTTGTAAGATCATAAACATTAAAGTGTTATGAACCTTTTTGGTTAATGATTTTTGTGTTAAAATTACGGTAATTTGCAGTAATTAATAAATTTTCCTTTTTTTCATAGCGTCTAAATACTTTTGCCTTTATTAGTAGTAATAATTTTATTTTTGTAATTTACAGGGAATAATTAATTTGCAGTTGTAAAATTATTAACGCTCTTGGTGGCCGAAAATAAAACCGTTACCATACAATTTAGTATGAGTACACTTTGGAAACACCTTAGTAAAGGTTTTGGTAGCTGTTAGAGATTTCAAATTTATAATGTGACACACTAGATCTTAAAAAGTGTGTAAATTCTTTAAATTTTTAAGATTGAATGTGAATGTAATGAGCTGCGCACAGAAGATCGATTTTAATAATTGAGAACGGGAAAAATGAATGATTTTACTTAGAAACTTTGTTAATTAGAGAATGTAGACACTTGAGACAAAAATGTTATAAAAAAACCTACAGCTTTAGAACGAATTCACCGAAACACGTAACATATCATCGATGGAATTAAAGAACGCTGTAACTGACAAAACCTTAAATGTTCACCAGAGCAAAAAAACCTGTGTGAAAGTAGAACAAAGACACTGGTATTTTTCAAAACGCAGACGGCATAAGTGAATTTATTTTGATCGTAGAAATCTGGGACCGGGACCAATCGACGCGTATTTTTTTTTTTTTTTTTTTTTTTTTGATAAAAATGATGCAAAAAACGTATTTTCGATTTTTTGTCAGTTACAGCGTTCTTTAATTCTTTCGACGATATAAGCTAATAGAACGATATAAGAATAGCATGGTATATTTGAAAAATAACTACTCACAATAATAATAACAATAATAATATAATAATAAAATACCAAAAATATATAGAATAAATTATAAAACAGACACACATCTTGCACAAATTTACTTATATATAGATTTATTTATATATAGATATTGTGAAAACTATATACTACTAGTTATCTTGTTGTTAAGTTTTTTAATTTAATAACACTGAAACAATTTATGTTTTTTTGTTTGCAAACATTTTTGTTCTCTCCTTTTTATTTAATCATTAATGTTATCTTTTTAATACGTTTAATACAGGGTGTTTCTTATTGAGGTATAGAACTTTAAGTTGGCATCACTTTTTTAACTGGCGGCCATTTTGTCAGCTGTCAAGTGATTAATGTTTAGTTTGGTTTGCCATTTCATCATGAACAGGTTGACAAAAGAACAACGCTTGCAAATCGTGCAAATTTATTTCGAAAATAATGGTTCAGTTCGCGAAGTTTACCGCAAGCTCCGTCCATTTTATGGTCGACATAATCGTCCATCAGAGCAATTAATTCGGTTAACCATGGATCGTTTCCGCACTACGTTTACTCTATGTGATAATACGCATCCGCAGAGACGTCGAACAGTGCGCACCGAAGAAACAATTGCCGCTGTAGAGCAAAGTGTTGAAGAGAACCCGAATGAATCGATTCGCCACCGTGCACAGCAATTGGAGCTTTGTCCATCAACTTAATGGAAGATTTTGCGCAAAGATCTTGGCTTGCGACCTTACAAGATCCAGCTTGTGCAAGAATTAAAGCCGCAAGACCATGCAATGCGTCGTGATTTTGGTGTATGGGCCGAAAATGAGATTGATCTCGATGCTGATTTTCATCGCAAAATTTTGTTCAGTGATAAGGCTCATTTTTGGTTGAATGGCTACGTCAACAAGCAAAATTGCCGCATTTGGAGTGAAGAGAATCCACATGAGACCCTTGAGACGCCATTACATCCACAAAAACTGACTGTTTGGTGTGCTCTATGGGCTGGTGGAGTCATTGGGCCATACTTCTTACGAAATAATGCTGGAGAGTCAGTTACCGTTAATGGAGACCGGTATAGAGCCATGATAACCGACTATTTTGTTCCCGAATTGGATGGCATGAATGTGGATGAGTTGTGGTTCCAACAAGACGGCGCTACATGCCACACAGCGCACGTCACAATCGATTTATTGAAGGAAACATTCGATGAGCGCATAATTTCGCGGAATGAACCTGTCAACTGGCCACCAAGATCGTGTGATTTGACACCATTGGATTATTTTCTTTGGGGATATGTGAAGTCGCTCGTCTACGCCAACAAACCAGAAACGTTAGGGGACTTGGAAGCCAACATTCGTGGCGTTATTGCCAACATACGGTCCCATATGCTCGAAAAAGTGGTTGAAAATTGGACCTGTAGAATTGGCTTTATTCGAGCTAGCCGCGGCGGCCACATGCCCGAAATCATATTTAAACATTAATGGCATAAAATTATCCTTAAAACAAAGCCAAATTGATGGACATTAAAACGATTTTCTTGTGTTTTATTTCAATTCGAAGTTCTATACCTCTAAAAAAACACCCTATATATGGTTTTTGAACATTTAGCAGTAAAACTGTACTCGTTGCTGGTTTAAATATAATTTAATAATATAATTTAAAAATAATTAGTAAATTATGTGACCTCAAGCTTATTTAATTTTTGATAATTTTTACAACAATTTATATATCAAACTATATTTTAAATTAAATTGTAGGCATTTAGTTGCTTTAAAAATTCGACTGCATAAATTTTATCCCTAATATTTCTGTATAATATGCCTAATGGAAATAATATTTAATATAATTTTTAATTGGATCTTAATTTTTTCTTTATTGAGACCTATACTCAGGGGTAAACCCTTACTAAATGCTGTGCATTGTATAGGAATTTTTGGGGAAAGAACATTTATGACAGAATATACATTTTGTTTTTCTTATATTATTATTAAGCGCCTTAGGAATGAGAATTGATTATTTAATTCACCTTCACCCTTGAATGATCAACAGCAATTATCTTATCGTTACATGTTAATTATGGTGTATGCCTTCGCTAAGTACGTTTTATCTATTTTCTGCTACTTCCCAATAGATGGCGCTTTTTCTCATGATCGATAGTTTGTTTTTGTTGTCAATGGTTAAGGTAGAATAGAGTGAAATGTCAGGGAGCGGGGGCAATCTCTTATTTTTTAAATAATAATTATGAAAAAACCGCAAACTAACTTTCTTAATTTTTCACCTTTTCTGGGTTTTAAACCTGGGCCGTGTGATTTTTTGTGCGAGCGCTCTAAACACTATACCACACACCCACTAAGTTTAAATTTTCTTATGTATTACTTATATTTATAGATTAAGATATTAATAAGTTTTAAGCAAATGTCTACAAGCACTACACCACCCCTTTCCCGCTTCCCATAACATATTTTCCTATACCAGCACAACGTGCTGCATAAGTAGGGGCCATCCTCTGACTGCTGGCCTTAATAAACAAAAAAAATTGTTTACATACATCTGGTATATACTTAGACCGATAGTCTAAAAATATTTGTGTGCAATATTGTCGTTTATTTTGATTGAAAATTTGTCCATCATCTATGCAATATCATGCAACAACATAAATTGTCCCCAATTTTATGTTGCAGGTACACAGAAAAAATGGCAATTCGTTTTTATTTAAAACATTTATATATTATTTGCATAACCATTTAAACTGTTTATAAGTTTTGTTCATATAAACAAAATTAATTGTATTAATTAAAAATTTAATTGATACAAATCAAACAAAAAAACATACCACCAAAAAATTTTATTTACGTGTTTCAAATAAAAAAATGAATTAGAAAACTTATATTATATTTCAAACTGAATTTTTGTCAGCAAAAATTTTTTCTGTGTACTGTGTAAAACACACTAAGTCATTGTATAAAAGTAACATTTACAAGTAACATACATATGTAGTTTTAAGACTTAAAAAACAAATATGTAATTTCCAATTGATAAACCATAAACACAAGAGTGCAATTTCTATGATTTTATTGTTCCTGTCAAAGTGGAAAATTGAAATAGGGTTGTTATACCAAAGCAACTGTTAGACAGCGATCAATTTTTTTATAGGCTGGTATCCTGCAGCTTTACAAGAAAATACAAAAAGCCATAACTAGACAACAATATCAGCTTGTCTTTGTTTAAAAACTAAGCCAGAAGGTAAACAATTTATAGGCCTTGTTTAGACAAATGAGTTTTTAAGATATTTTATGGGAAAAAACAAAAAAAAAAAAAAAACAACAACAAAAAACTTGAAAATGTCCCCCAACTTGATGGCTTCTACATGACATGTATTTTAACATTTCAGTTAATGATTTAAGATTTTCATTTTGTACGTTATGTATTTTTTTTAAGACTGATGCGTACGTATATCATGTCATTTGATTTAACATGGAACAACAACAATATTGATGTTAACTTTCATAGAATGTCCAGTAAAACTGTGGAGGTTGGTTGGCATAAGATTTTGCAAAATATTCGTTGATTTTGTGGTTGTGGTTTTATTGTGTATTAATGCAATAAACTTGTAATACATAATCTCTGTTCTAGTTTTGTGCTTGAACTTGAATTGATCGTTAAATAATAAAATCGTTAAATAAATTTTCTCAATACCGTTTTTGGGCTCAAAACACAAATTCGTGTATTGTTGTTGCAATTTCTGTTGCTTTTGTCGGTTGTCGCTGCCGTTGTCGTAGTTTTCTGTTGTTGCCCGTCAACAACTTGTTGTTCGACTATATTGAACGTATCGTATTGCATGGCCATGCATAGTCGCCTTACAAAACTTAAATGATGCGATTAAATAACTGCATTAAATTCCTCATAAATTAGAACAAAATGAGCCGAGGAAAAGAAAAAGAAACGATATAAATAAACTAAAAAAACTTATGTATATAAGTTTGGTTAAGAAGTAAAAAAAATCAAACATTTCTTACGTAGTCTTCGTAACAACAAAGCCAGAGGTAAAAATCTATGGTAAATATTCCGCAAATCCAGTAACTACTGTTACATATAAAAATATACTATTTGAGAGCTGTTTGGCTACAGCATCTTATCAAGTATGGTTTACCACAGCTAGACAACAGCAATAACAGCAACGCCAACAAACTTTTAAAGCTACAAATCAACTGCAAAGCCAATTGGCTGCATAAAAACTCCAGTTTGTGTCAAGCATTCAGCCTTGATAGTTGTGAAGGCTTAAAACTGGTGAGTGGTTTTTGAAGTAGCTACAAAAATTTGGTCGCCAAATAGAATAATAAATAGTGTAGTATTGTAGTAGTTAGAGGGTAGTAGGTTCACTTTACAATAGTAATTCTGGGCTGGAATGTTAAAAACTCATGTACACAGGTAAAAGAAATAATTATAGAGACTACTCTTGGATCCACGAAAACTAAGTAAATAGGAGGAAATATGTTTATGGTAGATAACAATTTCCATATTTATAATCCTAAATAATTAAATTACAACGAGATGTTTATTATAAGGCAACTACGTTTGGATGTTTATACCAGGGGTTACCAAAAATTTTTTGGTTGTGTATTAGTGAGTAAGAGAGAAAAAAGAAGTTGAGAGAATTTATTTGTTTACAGTCATAGAAAATTTTTAGTAACATACGCTATTCTGACATTAATTTCATTAACATACATACATAAATTAATAAATGTTTGACTATATTTAGGGCTTGTTTTTTATATATTTGCTGGGAAATAAAAAATATATTTCTTCTTCTTAAAAAAATATTCTTTAAAAGCGCAAGTATATACATATATAACTGGGCTTTAAGATAAAATCTTCTACATTTATATTTATATGACAGTTTCGTATTTGTAGAATGTAATTTGTTGCGTTGCTTGAACAAATATATTATAAGTCGGTAAATATTTGTATTATAATTAGGCCTTTTCAAAATTTTTTCAACAATTGCTTAATAAAAACACCATCACTAAATGATCTACCCTTTCTAACAATTTCTAAACTTATTAAGCTTGAAATCGCGAATTTCAATTTAGGATCTAATTTTGATTCATAACCTACTAACCAAGCTTTTATTGTTTCTAAAAAAATTTAATTTTTTAACATAAAATATTTTTTGAGTGTAATCGATCAGTTTTTTTGAGTAAAACTGATAAAAATAAAAGAGCGTAAGCAATACGTGTGAATGCTCTCTGCACAATTGTGCTATGAAATGGTAATCACTGGTTTATACCTTCAATTATATTCGAATACCTTACAGACAACACTTCGGTTAACCTCTGCTTCGGTTGTTAATGCTTTGGTTCGTAATTGAGATAGCCTCTACTTCATCAAACAATCAGGATTGCTTCTGTTCGTATTCTGGGTAGTGATTACTTCGACGCGTAATCTGGATCGCAACTGCTTATGGTTGCTTGGGATGAGATCATCTTCAAGATTTCGCTTGGTCCGGTTAAAGATTTGGTGTGAAAAACAGTTTATACGAAAACCGCTTCACAAAAATGTATCGGGGAATCGTACCTGCGACGACGAGTTATTTTTCAGCCAGTTACTGTTTGCCTTCTTAGTTAAAAAAAAAACTCTGTATATATAAAAAATTATGAACTTAATGAGAATTATAACTAAAAGAGTTAAAAACTAATAACAACAATAATAATACTAACAAATTTTAATGCATGAAAACGATTGTATGTGTAAACTCAATATGAATGTTATTAAAGGCGTAGTAATGACGTAATATATTTATTGTATAAATAAAGTAAAATTCAAAATATATAAGCCTTGATTTAATTTTAACGATCGGACTGCGCTACTATGTACGCAATACAGTGTGATTTAAATGAGTGCTTTTGGACTGGTTGCAGTAGCCGATCTTTCTTAGATAGGTTTCTATTAGTTTCTTCGCACATTTCGCTTTTCGACGATAAATTGATGAATATTGTGAAGCCTCTCAAAAAATTTAGCAATTCGCATGATCCTGGTGGCCAACTAACATTGCCAAAATAAGAAATTATGCAGCGGTATGAATTGCCGGTAACGGTTCTTTCTGTACAATTTTTGGAAAGTACGTTAGTGTAACACTCGTTACAAATTGAAATAACAAGTTATGCTCGTATTCATAAAAACTATTTTAGGTTTATTTAGGGTTTATTTGACAAGTATTGCATAGAAATTTGTCAAATAAGTCGGGCATTAGTGTTTAAAGGTTAAATAAATTTCTAAACAATAAATACTTCCTGCTTTATGTACAGATTTTATTTTCTTTATATATTGAAATATTAAAGTGTTTTACTATAAAAAACATTTCTGATAAAACTAATAAATAAAGTTTTGATATAAAATTGTTAAAAGACTTATTAATTTACCCTCGCACAAGGCATTCAAACTCTTGCTATGCAGTATTTATCCAACATCATACACTCTGACTGAGAATAAAATGTGTTTATTGATCTTGACCATTGAAGCCGCTCTTAAATGTTATTTAAACAGGACTGACAAGTGCCACAAATAAAACAAACGTTTACATTTAAAACAAGAGGATCAACTGCATATTATACTTATAGATTCAAAAACTGGACTATTTTTCGTTTTTTCTTTCTGTTTTTTTTAACGAATGTAGGCAGGCAGTATGTTTTAAAAAGCACTGGAATTAAATTGCTTAGAAGTATTTATTTTGTAATTATTAAGCAAAACCACTTGACAGTTTCAAATAATGGTATTTTGTTTGTTGTTGAAAGAGCCGTAATTGTAACACTGTAATTAAATTTGTTTTTGTCTTTGTATTTTTAACAGTAAGTACCTTGAGTAAATGATAGGAAGTAGTAAAAATGAATGCTCCTTAGTAATTGTTTTAATACATAGGTTTCTTTTTAATAATTATTTAAATGGAAACGTGTAACGGCCTGCTGCTCAAAGTGGAGCAGGCGCCAACCCATATTTGGTTACTCTTGTGCAAGTTTTAGAAGTTGTTATAGAAATGTTGTTCAAGCCTACAAAATATCACACATATTTATATAATGATTTAATTACTATTTATGTAATATTATAACATACAAAAAGTGATAATTTTTTTAATGGAGTGTAATGTATAAAACGCTGAGAAGACATCTTCTAATATTGTGCCACTTACTATTAGCAATCTCAGTAACACAAACCTTTTGTTTTGTATTCCAGTACTAGAATATTATTATTTTATTAAAAAAAAGAAAAGAAATAGAACATGTGGTCAATAACTATTTCGTGACATGATTAATAATTACTTACTATTATACAATACGAACACTATTATACAATGATTTTCAATACTTAACTGATATTTAAGATCAGACCAATTAAAGTGCTGTACTGTTTATGAGAAATAAAGTCTTTCAGTATGCATAGAACTGTTTAGTTAATGATTTCAAAATCACCGCTCTGTCACATTTGCTAAATATCTGTCATCTAACATGTTATATATTTAGTGAAAAGTTTGCCAGTTACGCGATATGTATCGTCTGTCTATCAGTCACAGAATGAGCCAAAATAGTTAAAACTTTTACTACAAAAATTGTTATTCAAACAGGGCAACTTTTTAAATATTACGGGGTTGTTATAGTTGTCATATAGTAACGACTGTATAAGGAATTGTTATAATGTTTCTGTTAATGAGAAGGCCTATATTACGATACTCTCGGCAATTGGGTCTACCTTATGGCCTATTATGGTGTATTTGCTATTTGGGTTTGCTTCCCCATCTATGTATATAAAGTTTAATTCATGCAACAAATAAAGGAATTGTTCAGAGTTCAATGCTGAATTTTCGAACAAAAATTTCTGCCAAAGAGAAAAACCCAGATGTTATAGAGAGATAGCCATTACATTCCTTTACATGCATACATAACTGGCCTTTACAACCCTGTGTCAGGATTACGGCCTAGCTTCTCGCAGCACTCAGGTTGTGTGTGTCAATTTTTATCCATGAGTACCGGGACCTACAGTTTAATGTCGACTCCGAACGACAGACTTGAGAAGCTTGTTCATGGCAATTAGTTACTCTCAGAGCTCTTGCCAGAAGACTGCTGAGAGGTAGTCGCCGAAAGAAATATTTTTTTCATATTTATTTTTTTTTTGAAGATATCAGAGCCTGGAGTCGAACCCAGGGCCCATGTCTTAGTAAGCCAACACACTAACCACTAGACCACGGCGACTACTATTACATTCCTTTAGCTTCTGCAAAAGTGACGGTATGAGCAATATGATGTTTAAGTGCCACTGAGCTGTATTATATTTATAGAGCTTTGGCTGTTGGAACCCATTATAGTACAATTTGCATATGCATTTTTACGATCATTCATAACGCCGTAGATATTGTGGTTGGTTACTAGAGCAACAAGCTTTCAATGCGATTTTCAAACTCAATTTTCTTCAGCTATGAAATTAATTTCTCACTCGTTGGATATGCTGACAAGCAAAATTTTCTCATAGGTGGCTTGTAGAACCCAGATGTGGTTGAGAAATAGCTGCAGTGTCGAGAAAAGGAGACTATTTGGTGAGCATTATGGTTTAAAGATGTTATTTAGCTGCGAATGTTGGTGAAAGATCTATTACTGTCATTCCAGAGCGAAAAGTCTATGATAGCAATTAAAGACTTTGAATGATATTTTGTGGCTTTTTTACGAAAGATATCGCAGTCGCCTAATTTCATAGTTAAACAACGTAAATTGGTCATACAGATCATGATATTGGAAACGGTTATGCTTTTTGAGAGGTTATATCAGAAAGCCTATTTTGCGGATAATCCCTTAATATTAGAGCATTTCCAAGATATTCGTTAAGTTTTCGTCAAGATGTCTACCGTAATGTGCAAAAAAAAAGTTATCCTTTCCCCAAAAGGATATACTGAGGGAGGCGGTGGGCCTGACTCACATTAGAAGCAGCTTAAATTACTCAAAAAAATAGGTGCACAGCTATTAAATAAATTCAATAACTCGCTAAATAAATAAATGAGTATAATTTGAGAAAGTTGTTGTACTACCAGTTTTTCAATAAATAGATGGTCGGCCAAGACTGTTTTTACTGTGTTTCTTCAATTTTTGAAGCAGTAAATGTCTGCTTTTAACATTTAGTCTCTGTATAGTTGTAATACTATAATTTGCTTTTATTTGTCCAGCGGTGTCATAAGAATTAAACATTTATTAAATACTAAAAAAAAGTTCAGTGCAAAAAAATAAAAACTAAATTAGTTATCATACTCCTTTAGCTTTTTATTGGCAGGTTTCTAGGACTCATCATATATTTCAATTGTATTGTACCGACATTAAGAGCGGTGTGTGGACAACGTCAGCCCTTCTTACCAGCGATTTTTGCTTTGAGCAAGTTGGCTACACCATTCACTGTTGTCTTCATCCATTTGTATACAAATTTATTTTGAGTTCTACAGCCAATGGAAGTTGAGTTTCCTTACTTAGTCAATGATAAAATCAAATAAACAAATAAGTAATTCCTATTACAGGGAATATGAAAGCGAAAGTGTATAGAAGAACGCAAAACCATTTCTCAAAATCAATGTTTTGTAACATTTAAAAACACTACTGAGGTGAGGAGTATGCATACAGAACACAATATTGTACTATTTTGCTTTATTTCTATATTCTTTCAAGTTCTCTGTGTACACAATTT
The DNA here is from genome assembly GCA_963576795.1 of Metopia argyrocephala. NCBI lineage: Eukaryota > Metazoa > Arthropoda > Insecta > Diptera > Sarcophagidae > Metopia > Metopia argyrocephala. The sequence continues at coordinate 201,103,621 of OY756208.1, read as the reverse complement.
GTTATGCTCCTTACGTTCACTTACAGGTATTATTATGACAGCCTATAGCTATTGAAGTGTTAAAGCCAGATCATTGCTAACCATTAAACGCCTCTAATTCCATTGATATTGATTGCTTTCTTGCAATTTTATTTTGTTGACTTCACAATCAAGAAAACATATTTTACTTTAAGTGCACTTTGTAAAACTTGAGTTTTAAAGTATGACACGGTTAATAAAAAATCTATTGTATTTGCTTTGTAACTGTTATTAATTGTTAAATACAATATTTGCTTTTCAATAAAATCTCTACTCTTTGAAATTAAAAAAAATATAATTGTAAGGCATGTAAATTTAGACCAGTAGCAATTTAATGAAAATATTTCAGCTCAACAACAATGATTTGTTGGTAAATTGATTTTAATATTCTATTTTTGTAAGGAGGCTTAAAAATTAAAGGTTAAGGCTTAATAGTTATAGCAAGAAATGATTGATATGTTAATAAAAAAAGAATAAAATGTTTAACTTGAAGTGTGTTTATAAGATTTTAATAAAGTTTAAGGGATTTTGATTTCATTCAAAAGTAATTTACATATCGTCGTGTGGAAGTTTATGTGTTCTATCCGTCAATTTATATATCTCGAGTTAATGATGCCACCTTAGGTTGTTGACACCAAAATTTTTAAAATCTGCAATCCGTTTTCGGCTTAACTTTGAAATTGGGCGAGATATCCGAAAACGGATTGCAGATTTGAAAAATTTGGGGTCGAAAACCTAAAGTGGCATTATTACTTCGAGATATATATAAAATGTGAAATGGCGGATAGAGCACATAAACTCCCACATGACGATATATGTGGGTTCTAGTTGAAATTGAACTACCACAAACAAATGGTAGGTTTCTATTATAAGGACAACATACGAGATGTGTTAAACGTTAAAGTTAACAAGATTTTTGCTGACTTAAGGAATACAAATTTTTACTTGAGAACTTTTAGGAATTTTTTACCATTGTTTTTCATTTTGGAATCTTCTCAAACTTTGAATTTAAAGAGTAAAAAGAGTTACAGATAGTCAAGCATAAATATAACGGAACATAGAATTTTTATTAATAAATCGTCTTACAAAAAATAAATATTGCCCCAAATTTATAATTTGTCTATAACAGAATTTAATATAATTAAATGCTGATGACGGTCCACAGGTCTTGCTTTTACAAATAACATTAACACTAGTAACAATTTCGTAATTTTAAGTTTTTCGACAAAATAATAGTCAATTAAAATTTTAATTGTATCAACAAAACAATACAATTTATAATTGTATTAAATAAATAGGTTAATTAAAAAATTTAATAAAACTAATTAACTTTTTAATTGAGTTTCTTCCGGTAAAAATTGTTTCTGTGTATACAAAGTATCAACGAAATATGGATATATAAATAATTATCAGTTAAACCCCTTGTAAATATAATTAAAATTTTACTTTAATTGAACAAAATTTTAATCGACTTTTTGTTTTTCTTTTTGTCAAAAAACTCGAAACTTAGGTACACAGAAAAAACTGAGTTAACTTCAAAAACAATACGTTCAGTTAATTTTTGTTTGAATTTCCTCCCATAAAAAGTTGCTTCAATATTTTCTTAAAACACGAAGAGAATTATTATTTTGATGAAAGGAATTTAATTGCTAATAATTTATTCTTTTGATTAATTCTTTTATTAGTGGATTTGTCACTAACTTGTAGTACAAACATAAAACAAATTTGTTAATGTGAATGGATTTTATAGTTTGTTTATTCAATGCATTCACGCAGAAAGCTAATACAAATATTTGACACCATGACGTTATTTTTGATCGCGAGCATGTAAAAAAATCCTTTTTTTTTAAATCATACGAGGATATACTGTTGCAAGCATCTGATATATATGTAGGTAGTACATTCATAAGTACATACATACATACATATACATATGTATTCATAGTCCATTATTTGTGTTTTAAACAAGACAATTTTTCTTGGACATTATAACACTTTAAAATAACATTTTGTTAGGATAAGGATAACAAGTTTGCTTTAAAATTTAAGACACCTTTATGAAAGTTGTATGTATTGGGGTCAAACTTAAAATCAAGAATGAACCTTTTGTTTTTTGTAAAGTTGTTACTTCAAAGCTACACAATAAATTCACACTCCATTTTTGTTTCCCTCTCAAAAATCTTCCTGTCTGCTCACTAAAACATAACACGCAATGGACATCAATGATGATGTTGGCCATAAGCAAAAGCAAAAAAAAAAAAATCTTGCTTTTCTTTGAGCACATAATCCGAAAACAAAAACATTCACAATTGCGTGAAATATATATCACAAACCATTGTAACAGATAGAAAAAAACTGTTTTCTTTAAAGTTACGACATGACCCAAACGGTAAAAAGAAAAAAGAAGACAATTAAATAAAATACTCGTACAAAGTAAGTTAAGGAGTCTAAAATTGCTATGCAAATAGTCCAGCAAGCTAAGTCCGTCTGGCTGAATTACTCTACTTCTACAGTACACTGCTAAGCTACTCCACTTGAGTGGCTTTACTGCGTTTTCTAACCACATCACTTGTGTTAAAGTTAAAATGGGCATTTGAAAATTTTATGCATATGCGTGTTTTTTTTATTGGTCTTGTGTTGTTGTTGTTTTAGTTTTACAGCATTAACTAGTTTAGATCTTTTTATTCTTCTTTCTTTTTATTTTTTTGCTTTAAGATTACTTGGAAGTTTAGCTGCAACTTAACTTTTATAACAACTTGCAACAAATCTACAAAGAAACATAAAAATAATAACAACATGGTAATTTTTTTTTATCAACAATATTACTTCATTTATTGTATATATTTGCCACAAATAAACAATAAACAATTGCGTTTTATTTGTTTTGTATAGCATGGTTTAGAAGTATTTTATGTTTTATGATAGAGTCTCATTTTTGTTTTTTTTTGCTATAAATAATTGTATTTTTCTTTAAATGGTGCAAGCAATGCTTGCTTTACTTTTCTTATGACAACTGTAACGTGTTGAAAGTTGTTACAATTTTATTAGCTTTTGGAATAGAACTCTAAAGTTTGCTTTGTAAGTATGTAACAGTACACTATAGATGCGATAAGCAGCTAACAAAAAATACTTTACATTAAATATTTCCTCTCACCATTTTTTTTATTTGCTAGTACTTATGGTACTTATTTATCGAAATTAATTAAAATTTTGTAATTTAATTAAAAAGATCTAATGCTAATTTAGTTTCGATAAAAACGTTTTAATTAAAGCCTTTAATTAGTACTATAAATATAACAGAACAAATTTATAAGGATTTATAAAGATACTATGTTACGAACACATTTAATAAAAAAAATTTTGTTAAAGTAAAAATTTCTGAAAGAGTATTTAAAAGCAGGTAAAGACAAGGAGTAATATTTAAATTTTGAATTAATAAAATTTTATGCAACAAAGCGTCATGCGTGAGTTTATGTGCTCTATCCGCCATTTTATATATCTCGAGTTAATGATGCCACTTTAAGTTTTTGACACCAAAATTTTTAAAATCTGCAATCCGTTTTCGGCTATTTATCTCCGAAACTGGAGGAGATATCAGAAAACGGATTGCAGACTTAAAAAATTTGTGGTCCAAAACTTAAAGTGGCATCATTAACTCGAGATATATAAAAAATATGAACTTGAGATAGAGCACATAAACTCACGCACGACGAAATAATACGAATAAACATAACAAATGTTTTTTAGTAAATAAATTTTTTTTAATAAAATTTTTTTTATTAAATAATTAACAAATGTGAGCGTAATTTTAGTTTATAAACACATATTGTAATTTTTTTTACGGTATTTATTCTAAACTCTTTCCAAGTCTGTCGTTCGGAGTCAACTTTAAACCGTAGGTCCCGGTACTCATGGATCAGCCACAAGCCTGACACAGTGTTATAGTGGCCAATTATGTTTGTATGCATGATTATTAAGTTAAGGGTCATATTAAAGCGACACAATTGTTTATGGGTAAAAAATAAATCAAGCTTCCCATCATAGAACGGACTCATGACAGAAAGTGTTTGCCTCGCTTATAAAAACTTAAATAAAATGTATACTATATTTAACAAAATTGCTATTACAAGAGTCTGAAGGCCTCATGGCAAGTATAAAGTAATAAACATTTCATCAGGCCACGATGATAAAAATAAATGTTTCCCTCGTAGCAAGCAGAAAATGTTTAAGATTTGGAAGCAATAAGTGAAATTGTAAGCAATAATGAAAGCGTTATATTGTTTTTTATACGTTTAAACTTCCAAATATGCTACTGGATATTGTATTACATTTGATTTTTTGTACTATTTGCTTACTGGTTGCAATAAATTGGCATTTTTATTGCATTTTAACCAGAGTTGGGTTTATTGCATTAGATTTAATTTTCCACTAAATTTAGTGGTAGTGGAAAAAATAGTGCATTATCGCCTATAATATTTAGTGGTAGTGGAAATTTAGTGCATTAAATAAAACCATTTTAGTGGTAGTGGAAATTTAATGCATTAAAAAAAACAAATTTAGTGGTAGTGGAAATTTATTGCATTAAATAAAAAAAATTTAGTGGTAGTGGAAATTTATTGCATTAAATAAAAAAAATTAGTGGTAGTGGAAATTTATTGCATTAAAAAAAACAAATTTAGTGGTAGTGGAAATTTATTGCATTAAATAAAAAAAATTTAGTGGTAGTGGAAATTTAATGCATTAAAAAAAACAAATTTAGTGGTAGTGGAAATTTATTGCATTAAATAAAAAAAATTTAGTGGTAGTGGAAATTTATTGCATTAAAAAAAACAAATTTAGTGGTAGTGGAAATTTATTGCATTAAAAAAAACAAATTTAGTGGTAATGGAAATTTAGTGCATTAAATAAAATAAATTTAGTGGTAGTGGAAATTTAGTGCATTAAATAAAATAAATTTAGTGGTAGTGGAAATTTAGTGCATTGAATAAAACAAATTTAGTGGTAGTGCAAATTTAGTGCACTAAATGAATCGATTTTAGTGGTAATGGAAATTTAGTGCACTACTTCTGAATGATTAGCGGCTGGCAATATTAGCAGTCCGCGCCATTAAAATCTTACCTATGGTGAACTGAATAATATATTACATTTGAAAGTACTAAAATTCTTATTAAAACAATAAAAACAATTATTTACTTTATACAGGCGGACTCAGTAAATTAAGAAAATAACATTCACAACAATTTATTTTGACATTGACTTTAGCTATGTATGCATATAATAATATTATATCCATATATGAAGGTATATTAAAACGATAGTGAAACTGAGGTAGTGGAACTAAATTTCCATTCCACTATAGTGCCAATGGAGTTATATTCCATTACCACTAATTATTCAAAATTAGTGCACTAAATTTCCACTACCACTAAAATCGATATATTTAATGCAATAAATTTCCATTGCCACTAAAATTTTTATATTTAATGCAATAAATTTCCACTACCACTATTTTTTTTTATTTAATGCAATAAATTTCCACTACCACTAAATTTTTTTTATTTAATGCAATAAATTTCCACTACCACTAAATTTGTTTTTTTTAATGCATTAAATTTCCACTACCACTAAATTTTTTTTATTTAATGCAATAAATTTCCACTACCACTAAATTTGTTTTTTTTAATGCATTAAATTTCCACTACCACTAAATTTTTTTTATTTAATGCAATAAATTTCCACTACCACTAAATTTATTTTATTTAATGCACTAAATTTCCACTACCACTAAATTTGTTTTTTTTAATGCAATAAATTTCCACTACCACTAAAATGGTTTTATTTAGTGGTTAACTATTTCTATCTGCATTTAGTGGTGGCTGCAATATTGCTGCATTAATACTAAGTGGTTTAGTGGTAGTGGAAACGATAATGCATTATAAATTCAATGCAATAAACCCAACTCTGATTTTAACGGCTCATTTCATATAAAAATAATGCATCATTGATGCTCACGAGTAAGTGACTGTTTAGAGTTTCTGCCTTGCACAATAACTTACTGGTAAGCACTATTTTCTGCTGGGTATCTGGCACGTTATCAGACCAGGCTCTAAGGCGAACTATAATCGTGTAACACTCATTTATGATTAAAGCAATGATCGGTACTAGTAGCCAGTGTTATAAAAACTAGCAATTTATCACCAAAAGTAGATTTAAAATTCTTGTTTTGTGCCATATATCCAATAGGTAACAAGGCGATTGATTTTTTTCTTTTTTGACAAATTTGAAGTAGTTTGAAATTTTGTTGGCTTTTTTTGACAAGTCATGCTAAAAAGAAAGAAAACGTAGTTTTTATTTTACATACATACTTACACATAGTATTTCTTTTTTTCAAGATGCCAAAGCTAGCGTTTGAACCCGGAGCTCTTGTCTAGTAAGCCAAGACACTAACTACTATACTAAGGAGACTACAATTTTTATTTTGGTATGTTTTAATATATCTCTTTGTTTATTGATTCATCGTGTTAACCTGTATTTTGTATAACGTGTCTATAAGTATTTTGAAAGATTAATTTCAAGTATTTATTTCTCATTAAAACTCTGCTCTGAAGTAAACAGCAATATGAACAAGTCACTCATTTGTAGTCAGTTTTACCTGCCAAAGAATATTTTAAAAAATAATTTTGTTTTGCTTGATGGTCTTTGTTGGTTAAAATTGAACGGTACCTCATAGTTTATGGCCTCACTTGCTGACGAAGAAATTTCTTTATTTTATTTAATATGACAGTTTTAAAATTGTTTTATTGATTTTAAAATTCTTACTTTCAAAGATTCACTTAAAACTGAGACACTCTTAAAATGACAACAGTAGCCATTAAACCAATAACATTGAACGGGTTTCTTTTAAAACTCTTCAAATCCCATAACAATTACAGCCAAACAACAACATGTTACTTTCATGAAGAGGAACATAAACTTGACCATGCAGTTAAAGGCATATTAAAGCTCATGTGGTGTCTATCATAAAACACTTATACTCTAATGCAGGCTTTTTCAGACTGGTAATAGAAACAATGTGAAATGCTACAGCACTGTTGTTTATCAACATTTCTTCCAAGAATAATTAACACAATTGAAAAACTATTGACTTTTACAGTTACACACTCTATGCTCTGCATAGAATGCTGGTCATAGGCACACGAATAAATAGATAAACGGTTTCTTAGAAATTTAATAAGAAAAGTAAGAAAGGTATACTTACCTCAGAACGAATTTATGTTACCCTAAAAGTAATATTCAAATTAGAATAATTAGTTAGAAAGCACGGCTATATTTTAGAATTTTATTGCGTGCAGGAATAAATAACCTGTTTTTTAAAGTTGTTAAGAATGTCTGTCATTTTGTCAAGGGTAGAGTTAGAATCCATCTAACTCCCAGCACTAATCTCGTTACATTTGTTCTTTTTCCATCTATACATTCTTTTTCTTATTCTTTGCAGACATCAGTAAGAAGTTGAAAATCGTTTACTTGCTTTATAAAATTTTTATTCTCCTTGTTTGCAAATTTTATATTGAAAGCTTCAACCCCCTTTTTCATATATTCTTAGATTCCACCGGTCCTAAGCATTCGTCTTTCATTTTATATAATTAAAAACTAGTTCAAGCTATTAAATCGAAGAAATACTTCCAAATAACAATCTTTATCATAAACAATATATGCCCGTACCAGTGATTTGTAGGTTGTGTAGGGTTTTAAAACCTATAGAAAGTTTCAACGACATTTTCTCAAAATATTTTTTAATGGTTTTATTCTGGCTTACTTCGCCTTTTTTTCCTTCTTGCGATTATTAAGTTTTAATCAAATGCTTCAGGTGAATTACATACTGACACAATAAATCTATATGTCTTGATGGAGTTATAATTAGAGAAAAATAGACCTGGAGTTGGCTTAAGAAACTTCAGCTAAAGACATTGTTTTCAACGCACTATAATTTTATTGTGTGAAATGTTTTTAAAATGGTTTTTAAAGTATTGCTGGGTGGTACGCACAGCATGTGCCATGTAGAGATACCGTTGCTTAATACCATTGCTTTGCGTTGCATGAACTTGTGTAAGCATTTTATTTTACCACATTTTAGTTTTGTTTGTGGCATAAAATTGCGTTGCACTATAAAGGTATTGGCTTAAAAAGTGTATTACATTTGATTGGAATACTATTATTTGCTATGGCCAGCACTTGTTTATTTTTTATGGTGTTTATTGTTGTCTATTGGCGGGCTTTACCTTATGTGGTATAAAATAATTCTTTAATTGCGACCAGTTTAAAATTATTGTAAACATTCCGCATATCTGCAAAAGCCACAGACTAAAGATAACAAAATATTGACCAGAAATTGTGTGTTAAAGAGTTTTACAACATAAAAGTTCATTTTATTTATTTTTAATTTTTTATACAGAAACTGTTGTTAGAATTTTAATACCCAACACGGTAACATGTTTTTAAGTTTTTCAAACACTTAAAGATTTCTATGAAAAGGAATACAGTGAACTCGCGAAAACGTGAATACCCGGAAGCATGAACGACTCGGAAACGTGAACACTTTTATGTTTGCATTGACTACTCTAAAACGTGAACAAGGTGAAATAGCTCTAAAACGTGAACAATTTTTTTGAATTGTTTTTTAAATTTTCTTCGTTTTATTTCTTGAATTCGTTTAAATTTGGGGAATCCCAGCATGAGACAACATACAAACATATTTAGCTATTTATTTCAACAAAGCATGCACATGTGTAGTTAAGAAATCTTAAGGAAAAGGCCATACTTAAGATGGTTGAAAAAACACATTTCAAAAAAAAATAAAGTAAATAAAATAAAAGTACTACTTGGGAAAAAATCCGTTTTTAAAAGGAGTTAATTGAAGACTGAACCTAACCCTTTTTGTATTATATATTTTTTTTAAGTAATTATAGAAACGTTAGTAGATGAAAACTTTACATGTACAGACATGGTATATGTATGCATACAATTCGTTTGAATTACAATTTTTTGTTTGTTTCATATTTACGAAAATGTAACAAAAGTTTGAATAAAATTTTATATAATATTTTTTTTAATAAAATTTCCAAATATGATTGAGTTTTAGCCAATATCTATTACTAAAATGCATATTTTTGTTCTAAAATCTTACTGATCGAAAAGGTGAACAAATTTGAAATAGTGAACACCCTTGGTAAAAATTAGTTCACGTTTTCGCGAGTTCACTGTATAACGTTTCTAATATATGCAGCTTGTGTTCTTGGAAAACACCATGTTTGTAAAAATATATTTTGAAATATTTAACTTAAGCACTTACAAGGCTTGAGTATGAAGTTGCATATCTTAAACCCTCTGAGCAGCTGAATACAAATGCGTATACAGGAAAGGTTGGCTGCTATTATAAAAAAACGATATTTATTTAGAAGAAAAAATTTGGTAACCTTATAGGTAGAATTCCGACTGGTGTATTTTTATAAAATAAAACAGTATGTTAAGTAAAATTGTACAGTATGCTTTCAAGTAATTTCAATATATTTTTCTTATTAATGTGGTTGTTATTTTTGCCAGATTTCTAAATGAAGAATGATATTTACAGAATATTTACAAATTCTTCTTGTAGAATCTTTTCTAGATATTATGCTTTAATTAAGGACCTATTTTTAAGAGCCGCTACTAGTTGTTAAATAAAAAGCATTATAAAACTTAATTCTTATAAGCTTGAATTCCATGCTTACTATTTATATTTCAAATTCATTTAAATAATTGAAAAAGCTTAGCCTTGCCTGGGCAAAGCCGTTCGTATAATTTTGTTAAGATCTATAATACCATATTGAACAGTCCTAGGTTGATAAGTTGTTTAGAAACGTAAAGCATGATTCATAATATACAGTTGGAATGTAGTTGGAGTTTATTTATATGCCAAGTTTTAGCTAATTTGTAAGCAAACGGCTATTAAATATTTAAGATTTAGGTTACAGATTTATTTATTGACTTTCAATTTTTTGGCAAAATTTAAAAATTGAAAATCTATATTTCTTAGTCATTAAATGTCTTATTTAGTTCAGAACTGTATTATGTTAAATGAATGAATCTTTTGCAATAATTTCTCAACTATTGCAGACAACTATTTAGCTCTTACTTTTCTCTAGAGTTTATATAGTAGAATTATATTGTTTGAATATAGTTTGCATTACAGTGTACGCGCGGTAACGTGAACTAATTAAAACCAAGGGAGTTCATGTGAATGAATTTCATGACAAAAGTATAAAATTTTACAATATAAACCTGTGTTTTACACGCTTAAAAATGAAATTATTTTGCTATTTGAGTTATTAAAATATAAAACTAAAGCAAAACGAAATCACGAGAAAATAATGGTCGTGATTTTTTTTTTTTAGCCATATGTTATGAATTTCAGTGGTATCATCAACACAAGAAACATTGACAAGCTAAGCACACCATAATAATTAGTAAAACAATGCTTTAATTGTGATATCAGAGCTTTCTGAGTATGTTTACATTACAGAGTAATCAATGAAAACAAAAGCTTGTTCACGTTAAGAGAAGTTCACGTTAGACGATGTTTACGTTACCGCGAGTGCACTGTAAGTTAGACGTAGTCTTGTCACAACATATTCTATTATATTCTACTTTTCCCCTAATTGCCTTTTTGTAATTGTCCTATGTTTTGGATGAATGATATACAGAAAAGCTAAATATGACGCTATTACTGCAAATTTTTACTCATCTTTGTTACCAGATAATGCGATTTTATTAATTTCCCCCAAACAATATCAAAATAATTCAGACACTCTGAAAAAACAAATCCTCTAATGAAGTAATTAAAAAAAGATAAATTATTACCAATTTATTTTTAATTGAACCAAAATAACAATTCTTTGAATGTTAAAAAAATCAATAATCCTTTTAATTGCTTCATCCATTTTCGTTAATTGAAAGAATTTTGAACAAAAAATAATTGAATGTGTTGTTTTCGTAATTGAAATCAGTATTTCAGTTTTTTCTGTGTAGACTTTCTAACAAGTTACAATCTTACCTGGTGGTGCATCTAATATAATCATAGATATTACCATGACCATAGATATTTATATTTAGAATGAAATTAACCACTAAAAATAATTAATATCTTGTTCAACATAACAATTTGCTCAGTGTTAAAAAAACAAACAATCAATCAACTTTTTAAATTCTTTAATAATTTTCGTTTACCAAAGCAACTTTAAGTCAAAATTAAATTTATTTGTTGTTTTCGTAATTGAAATCAATTTTTCAGAGACTTCTGCATCAATACAAATAATATAATACAAAATAAAAGGCAGAATTTATAGAATAGGTATGAAAGCACGTTTACAACAATCTGGATAATCTGCTTGCGGCATAATGCGTTCACCCAATTTGTAGCCCTCTGGTGGTAATTTAACACTACATCTGTATTAAATAAAATTAAAAGAAATTAAAAATAATTTTCATATACTATTTATAACATATTTGTTCTATCTTACGTTTGAAACTCTACCCAGCTATCTTTGCCACACAATATTCGGCTACAGCCATTTGGCTTTTGACCTCGCTCTCCTGGCGATAAAATTATATCACCAATAACACATTTACCAGGATGATCTAAATATTAATTCAAAAAATTTTTTTTAATTATTATATAATTATTTAATTTTTAAGAAATACTTGGATCCTTATAAACGCCTCGAGATACTGCTGCTTTATTTAACGCAATGAGGCTAAAAATTATCGCTATTAAAGTGAAAAAATTCATTGCTTATTCAGTGAGATTCTAAACCAAACTGTATATTAAAAATTTTTTTTTAATAAAAAAAAAAAAAAGAATTGTGATAAGAAATAAACTTGATCGTTAGCAAAATGCAATTCATCAATAGAATTATACAGTCGCGTTGAAGAAAATTTATTTTGATTAAATATGTTATTGTGACTTAGTGAGTGTTCGTTTTAATGTCGACTCCGAACGACAGACTTGAGAAGCTTGTTCATGGCAATTAATTACTCTCAGAGGTTTTGCAAGAAGACTGCTGAGAGGTAGTCGCCGAAAGAAATATTTTTTTCATTTTCCTTTTTTTTTAAGATGTCAGAGCTGGGTGTCGAAACCAGGGCTCATGTCTTATTAAGCCAACACACTAACCACTAGACCACGGCGACTACATCAACATGTCCTTTGAGAATTCTAGGGTCATTATTAAGATTCAATCAAAAAGTCTCAAAAGATAAGCGTTGTACTTACTTTCTTTGTGATGGTTTTCGTGTTTCCGAACTAAAATGTATGAATTCTAGAATTTTTCTTATAAGAAATAAATACCGATTAATTTAGACGACGGTTACTCTAGTGTTGTATATAATTTGATACCTTAAGCTTCTGCAACGACCATGCAAAGCAATATTTATCAACAAAATATAAATTTTCAATTAAAATATTGTCCTGTAGACGTATTCAAATCGATTCTGTTTTACCTTTTATTTTATAAAAGAAACATTAATTATAATACTATTAGGTTTTCCTAACAAATATAAAATTTTAATAAATAATTTTAATTAGCCAGCAAAAAACCCGCTTTTAATACAAAACGAATGAGTCATAACAATATATTTAACAAAAATAAATTTGCTTCAAGACCACTGTATTATTGATTATTTGATTCAGTAGCATTCTGCAAATGAGCGAGTTTATTTCTTATCAAAATTCCGGTTTTTAAATATATATTTATATTAACAGTTTTGTTTAGAATCTCACTGAATAAACAATGAATTTTTTCACATTAATAGCGATAATTTGGAGCCTCATTGCGTTAAATAAAGCCGCAGTAGCTCGAGGCGTTTTTAAAGATCCAAGTAAGTATATCTTAAAAATTAAATAATTATACTGTAATTAAAAAAAACATATTGAATTAATATTTAGATCATCCTGGAAAATGTGTTATTGGTGATATAATTTTATCACCAGGAGAGCAAGGCCAAAAGCCAAATCATTGTACTCGAATATTGTGTGACAAAGATAGCTGGACAGTGTTTCATACGTAAGATGGAAAAAATATATTATAAATATGTATATGAAAATAGTTTTTAATTTCATTAAATTTTATTTTATGCAGATGTGGTATTGAAAAAGCACCAGGGGGCTACAAATTGGGCGAACCCATTCTGCCACAAGCAGATTATCCAGATTGTTGTAAACGTGCTTTTATACCTATACTATAATTCTGAGCTTTATTTTGATTTTTTTGCATTGAATTTAAGATATAAAGTTTTATACAAAATAAGCTTATGGACCAATACTTAATAATTTTATTTTTTGTCCACTTTACATTACGTGGCTAAAGAGAAAATACCAAAATGTATGGATTCTTCACCGAATAGGTTTCTTAAGAAAGGAAAGGAAACAAATATTTGTCTGGGCCTACAAGAAGTGGAACTTAATTTTAAGAAAGCTTTTAATTTATTTCTCATAGATAAACTTCTATGGCCATCATTATTTTAAATATTGAATAATCTTGTTATTCTTTAAAATAAAACTGAACTGGATCAACCATAACTTTATTGTCTGTTATTTAAAATTTCTTTTTATAACGTTTGTTATTTAAAACTGTTTTTAAGGTGTTTTAATGAGTAATCTGTGCACATATGTATGTCTAATTTATATTTTAAGTAATACAACGAAGTTTTTTTTTATTAGACAAAACATTGTAATGGTCTAATTACTTTCATGTCTATGAAATTTAAAATTTTTTATTTTAAATTTTTTTATTTTAAATTTCATTTTTTGTACCCGCTAAAAGTTTTTTTTTCTTTTCTTTACAAGTAAAAGTTCTACACAAAATGTTAATTTTTTCTTATTATAATGAAGAGATAATGAGAAAAAAGAGCGTAAAAAGATTTTAAATGAAAACAAAAAATATTTTGTTTTATTAAATTCATAATGTCATGAGAATATAGCGGAATAAGACTTTTTCAGGCGATGTTTTAAATGAGAATTTTGTTTATTTTTATTCACACTGTAAATACGTTTTTTTTTCAGTTTAATTTTTCTATATTAAAATGAATAATAAAATTAGTGTATTTTCTAATTTGTTAAATTTATTATCAAATGTGTTTGTGCAAATATTTAGAATATTAATTCGATTTCGTTTGCTTTAAATGGCATTTAGTGTAATCGTTCAATAGATTAAATAATTTTATTAGACATTTTTAGAAATATATTGAAGATTAGAATTAAAAAAATACTTGTGATACTGGTCAAAACAAAAAAAAATTTTTTTTTATTAAAAAAAAAATATTTTTCGCCTTATTGACAAATACATTTAATATAATATGAAATGTATGCTTTTGGGGATAAGCATGTCTCTATGGCCATTTCGTTTCTTTTAAATTGTCTATTAATATTTTGAACAAAAATATAAATTAAATTTAAAGTTTTAGATTTTTCTTGGTATTTTAAGATAAAACCCACCCAATAAGATGTATCGATATTAAGGGTTCAACACGAGTTGAACTCTTATGAAAAGAATAAAGAAAAATGTAAGGATTTTTTGCTAATACAAAAATTGTAGCGCTTCTCTGCTCCACCTTGTCTAATTATTGCCTTTCTCAAAATTATTGCATATTTCATTGCAAATGCCCTTGCAGGCCTTACAAAAGTATGTTCTGAAACCATAAAATAATTTGAACAATACGAGTGTCTGACAAAGTAAATAATGTGTTTTTTGTTTTTTGTTTTAATTGAATGCTGCCTTAAGGGAGCATAATATGCCCTTAATTGGTGATCCATGTCTTAGTGTTCTCTTAGCGTAATCATCGCAAATCAAAAAATTGGTTAGACTGCTTAGTTCTGCTGCATTTAAACATCGTCAAACTTCATTTAACATCTTAGAGATGGTGCCGTAGCTCAATATTGAGGAAAAAATATAAATGCCGTATCTTTTGCACAGTTTTTTCTTCATAAAATTTTTCATCTTCTTCCAGCGAATATTTTGAACATAAATGTTAGTTTCAAAAACTATAGTGTAGTAGTGTATTTTTTGTGTAGTTTTATATTTGGAAATGTTTTTTTTTTCTCATTTAATAAATTTATGAAATATCTCATCGTGCTTTAAAAATCCACACAAATTTTTATATATGTGGATATGCCTAACGTACACTTGTTATGTTCAGTTTTCTGTGTTTACCGTGCTATACATTTTTTAATGTACTTGTTGTTATTCTGTGGAATATAACGGTCAATAAAGCGGTGCTGATAAGTTTTGTCTATGGTAACTGCTTATATGCATTTCTTTCTATCAAAGATATTAGTTTTAAAAAATTGGCAAAAGTGTTAAGATGTCTCGATATCGGTAAGAAAATTTTTTATATTTCTATATTTTTTTAATTATAACATTTGTAAAAACGAATACGTAACAAAAGTATATGTTAAAATAGTTGATGTACTACATGTAGTACAGACTCAAAATCCAAGAAAAAATTTAGTTTTTTTATTCCTTTTTCTGTT
The DNA here is from genome assembly GCA_963576795.1 of Metopia argyrocephala. Lineage (NCBI taxonomy): Eukaryota > Metazoa > Arthropoda > Insecta > Diptera > Sarcophagidae > Metopia > Metopia argyrocephala. The sequence continues at coordinate 201,088,044 of OY756208.1, read as the reverse complement.
TTGTAATATATTCGGTCAGAATAAAGCTATTTTGAAAAACTACGAAATTTGTTCCACTAGTATGGCCCTCGGTATATCTGGGTTAACGTTTTGAGATTTTCTATACCTTCTTTCATTAATATTGTCACTTTTTATAGTATTTGATAGCTTTACTCTAAACCAAAGTCACTAAAATGCTGTCAGACTTGACCCTGGCCATTGTATACCAGAACTCACAGCCACTGGTTTTATTTGCAAATTCCTTTTGCATACATTTCTCGGTCACGAGGTTGAAGATGGTATTAATGGCTACAATAAACATATGTGTATAGTTAATTTAAACTAATAAATATACCTTTAGTGTTACAAAATTCTGTTGAACAGTGTAGAATCAGTATTCGCAAAAAAAAAAGTTCTTTTTTTATTTTTTACAGAAGATCTTTTTTTGATTTGTTTGCAATAATTTGGTTAAGTTTTATTGAAAAATTATATTAAAATATAAGGCCTGAATTTATAGAAAAATATTTTTATATTATAACAGGTTTATAAGCATAGAAAATTTGTTTAATAAACCTTTTATAGATTAAAACACACTGCTGATATCGTATTGTATGATTCCATGGTATAATTAATAAAATAAATACCATTTATTAAGCAAGAAAATAAATACTTTAAGAGTTCGTAGGCATTCACTTAGCGACGTAATATTGCAGACTATGTTTTATTAATTAAGAATTTTGTTCAACCCTAGTTTAGTTAACCTATATTTTAGATTCTAGCAAAAAGCGCTTAATGACAAAATTTATGTTATTGTTTTGACCGCTACTTGTATTAGATAATTATAATATTTATTATAACTTTAAAGAGAACATTTCTTTTTAAATGCGCAATTCTTGTTTTTTTTTTCTTTTTTTAATAGCAGCTTCTGATTATGGCATTCTGCTAATGTTGCAAACACAAACCGCTTAAATAATTTGTTTAAAATAAAATTCTTGGTCAACTATTTAAAATGTCTAAAAGTGGTAATAATTTCAGTTACCGTTTGGAACAAATTCTTTTCTTTTTTTTTTGTTTGAGATACTTGGCTTTTCTGTTGAAAGGCGAATATTATGTTCAGTTTTTGTTAAAGTAACATGTTGTTTTGTTTCATTGGTTTATCTTGGAACAGCAATTTTTTGCTTTAACACCAGTGCGTAATTCATGAAAACAGTTGCTTTTTTTCTAAATATATTTTTCTTGTATTTTCATTCAAGTTTCTATGTTAAGCTTAAAAAAAGTAACATTAACCAAGAAAAGCATACACAGGAGTAGTAACATCTGCAGGCTCATCATCAGCAAAAAATAAAAAATAAAAATAAGAAAAACCGAAGTAAAATAAATGTTGGCATATAATGCAATGGCAGCAACAGCAGTCGCAGCATTAGTGTGATTATCATTTTTACAGCTTTAGCAGCACTTGGTGTTGTTGTTTTTAGTATTTGTTTGATAAAAGAGAATAACATGAAATTGTCGCACCTGTATGCTGGCCAATATGACTATTCACTGCTCGCTAATAAACAGCACACTTTTTTTCATAAGCTTTTGTAAAATAGAATGGTAAGTCGCATATGTAAATAGAAATGAAAAAAAAAAATTTACGTACAATTAGAATTATGGCGAAAGACAAATAATAAAAAAAAAATAAATATAAGAAAAAAATTAAATTGAAAAGTCTTTATTTTGTTTTTTGTTACCTTTTGCATGATATTACCAGTTTTATTTAAAATTTTTGCTTTATTTTTGTGAAAATTTTTTATATTAAATAAAAACTTTTATTCCTGACACTCTGCTAGTAGAGTTTATGTGTATTTATTATATTGCCTCACACTGGTTACTGTTAGTTAACGGACGACATTTAAGACATGGTTCTTGCTTATCATAAAGAAAATACAGAAGATCCACAAAAGATGTAAAAAATATATTGAAATTAAGAAAAACTTCAATATTTAAAATACTTCTGTTTCATTGACCACCATCTTAATTTGTTTAGAACTAAATATTATTAAATGTGAAGGACAATGTACATTTTCGTTTACGGTTTTGGTAGTCTCATCAGAATTCTTTAAACTTGTCCTTATTACTAACAATTGCCAACTATTTAACTCACATTTTTTCCTTCAAGTCATGTATTGGAATTATATTTTTTCTACATACTTAAAACTGATTTAAATTTTACTCTGGAGGTGTCTTTTTCCTAACTGTAACCGAATGGAATATATTTGGTGGTCATCGTAATTACAATGCACAACCATCTGTGAGACCAACTTAATTATTATATATTATTATGAGGATCCTTGTGACCAACCTCCTATTTATGTTAGAGGCCTCGTAAGTCCCACTTCTGTGTTCCTTTCTATTTTACGATTCTAAGTCGTTGTAATGCCTTATACGAGTAACTAGAGATGGGTTTACACCTGGGTATTTACCCAACGTTTGTTTCGTTGTATTTTGTTTATACATTTCTTGCTGCTTTGTGCCCAGATAAGACGAAAAAACTGAGTTATCAACCATATTCAATAAACTATTAAAAAAAATACATAAAACCGATACATAAGGCATTTTAATTCATTCACATATCGTCGTGCGGGGGTTTATGTGCTCTATCCACCATTTTATATAGTTCGAGTTAATGATGCCATTTTAGGTTTTAGACACCAAAATTTATAAAATCTGAAATCCGTTTTCGGATTCCTCTCTGAAACTGGACAAGATATCCTAAAACGGATTTCAGATTTGAAAAATTTGACGTTGAAAACCTAAAGTGGCATCATCAACTCGAGATATATAAAATATATGAAATGGCGTATAGAGCACATAAACTCCCGCACGACGATATTGTCACAGGCTATAAACATAAATATAATGGCAGATTTTGCCAACTATAAGGCCAAAAATATTTTCTGAGCAAAAACTTTTGCATGGAGCTATTTGGACCATATTTCTCCAGTAACTTGGTGGAAAGAAATTTGTGAAAGCACGCAATTAAGCAAATTAGGTTTTCAAATTTTAACAGCTCCCTGTACCTCAGTTGCTACTGAACGTTCCCTTAGCACCAACAGCTTCATTCACTCAAAAAAAGGAACCGTTTAACAGCACAAAGAGGAGGAAAAATAATACCCTTTTCCCATCACTACTTATAACCCTATCGTTGTACTTTAATATTTAATTTTAATGTTGTCTTCACCCAGAAGTGTACCGAACGTCTTTCTCTTATTATTTACTTAGCGCTCATGGACCCGGAAGCAGACCCAGAATTCGACTGAGCAACATCAACCTATAAGAAAATAGCGTTACAATTGTTAGAAAAATTAACAAATATATTTTTCTCTCTATTTTAAACGTTTAAATACTATTTGCTTACTCTTTTGCGGTAATAGATTTCCAGTTGTAAATGTAAGCAATAAGAAATTTTAGGGTAAAAAATTTCTACAATTCCATTGATAACCCCCTGTGTTGTGTTCATGCTGATAGAATGCTGCATGTTCAAATGTTGCATATTGCCTGCATTGATTTTTTTTATTCTTCTTACTCTTGTCTGATTTTGTTTTAAATTTCAAGTAGACTTACACATGATCACACAACTTTAATGTAAATTTATGAAAATTTGCTCAAAAATGTTTTTCTTACCAGTGTCTTTAGTACCACCGTTACAATACGTTTTTTGTTGGCCACAGAAACATAAATGATGACTACATATCTTACAACAAATTTATGTTGTTGCTTTCTATTTAAAGTAGGTGGCAAAAACATACAAAATTGTTTTTGTTTTTTCTTTTTCTAATTTAGGCCAAATTATGAAAGAAAGAATGAAAAATGTTAAAACGTGTTTTCGCCTCTGTTTAATAGGATCACTGGTAATTATGTAATACTGGGGAGTCGTTCTAAAAGATTAAAAGATTAACTGAAATCTTGGCATTGTAATTGATTTCCAATATAGCGAATATTTGTAAGCTAAAAAATAAAACTTAAAGATTAATCTTAAATCGTAGTAGTAAAATTAATTGTACACATTAAGAGTAATTTTTCCTATTAAATATGCTTTATTGAACTTAAAACATAAGCAATTTATCTTTAAATATGAAAGACAATAACTATGTTTTCTTTCAAGTACTTAATTATAAAAACAATTGTTTGTCTTGTTTATAAAAAAATTCCTTTTTAATATGATTTTAATTAAAGCAAACAACTGTTTTTAATTAAACTATTAAAACATTTTACTGTGATTTTTTATATGTATTTTTAACACATGTTTTCTTTTGTAATATTTCTGCTCTTTAAAAATGTGTTTATTGCTTAATTCTTCTTTTGTTTTCTTTTTACGTATATGTAGTGCATGCAATATAAGTACATACTAGGTATGTACGTATCATACATGTGTTTAACCTCTTCAGGGACATTTACACATATGTGTACGTTTAGCTTTTTTTTATTTAAATTATTTTAAGAGAAATTAGGTAAAATTTTATAGAAGAATATTTTACTACAGAATTCCTCAACTAAAAAAAAAACGAATTCGTTAAACATGGCAGCACTGATAACGGAAAATTCTATTATATTTGCGGTGCTGTGAAAACATTATAACGATAACTTCTGGTTCGTAAAGTGTTTGCATTTATCCCAAAACTATTATTATTTTTTGCCAAATAAAATATCAGGTAAGTAAAATATAATCCCTTCAATTATTATAATAGTTTAGAAAACCAAATTTGTATTATTAGTTGCCTTATATTGCTAATTATAAACGTACACAAATGTGTACAGTTATCGGTTCAAGAAGTATACCAAGTAGTAGTTGTATGAAATCTTTTCATTCATAGATGAAATCTACGCTAAATGGCCACATATGTGGACATTATTTTTTTTTTGTTACTATTTTTTATTTTTTTCTTATATTATTGAATTGTTTTAAATATAAGGTGAATAACTCATAATAAAATGAAAAATAAATTCAATGTTTTTTCATTTAAAAAAATTCGTCCCTGAAGAGGTTAAAACAGCCCACCTTACAAATGTCATAAAACCAAATATTTATCTTTAGCAAATTGTAACATTTTTGTGAATTTAATGCTAACACACACACACACACACTCACACGTCCATGTAAATGCCAATATTCTAAAGTATGTTAATTAAGGTGTGATTTTTTAAGAGCTATAGGAAAGTTTAAAAAAAAAACACATAAAATTCAGAAAAATTAATGAAATATTTATTTGAATCGATAGTACGGTCCATATGTTTGAAGATTATTTCATGCAAATGTTGTCCGTAACTGCGCTTCAAATGGTCCATCCGCTTAGTCCAACTTTGGCATACTCTTTCCAACATTTTGGCCGGTATCTCACGAACAGTGTTGCCGTTTTGGTTATTTTTAACCAAAATTGGTTACTTTGTTTTTCAATGTGTACATGTGGACTTTTTTCTTATTTTGGTTATTTTTTTCTCAAAGAAAAAGTATCCGTATAATCGACTAATGAAAGGAAAACTGCTTAGAAATGTAATATTCTCATTAAAATGTCCACTTGCTCAAAATGTTCAAATGTGATTAAAAAACATAGTTTCTATTTAATAAGTATAGCATATTTTAAAGGAATAATAAATATAGTACATGTGCTATACATATATGAAATGGTTGTTTATTTTCTCCAGAAGCGTCGTCATCCACAAATAGTTCTTGATACGTATTTTACAATGGTTTGTTAATGTCAGACTGAAGTCCAGCACAATTCTTAAAACCATGGATACAGTTCCTTTAAAACATATTACAATACAATACGTCATCAAGGTAGGTCAAGTGGCCAGTTAATCCAAAAAACGTGATCAACCACAATTAGCACAAGGTGCCGTTTTGAACCCCAATACATATTTTAATTTAATCTGAAACATGTAGCATTATTTTTTGTTAGTAATTTTTTACACATTCTAGTAAATTAATTGATCAATTTTGGTAAATTTAAATGCGAACGTAAATTCAATTCAATTTATTAGATTTATATATAATATTTTACATTTGACTTAGACCTATAATTAACAATAAAGAGTTCAAGATTAGTATCTTTTTCTGCTTAATTATATACATAGTAGCTTAAAAAAAATTATATATACATTATCATTATTCACTTGGAGGTAAAAAATTTAGCAAAAACCTATTTGAACATTTTCATAAATATAATAAAACACTAAACTAATATCTTAAACCTAATTAAATATTATGAGCTAGCTCAATAATGTGTTCATAACCAGAATTTAGGCATCTGAATTTAAAATTGTCATTAAGTCTGGCAAGTTTATCTTTAACTTTTTCTGCACCTGCGAGAGAATGGAGACGCTGGGTCGAAAAGTACCATGGAAGGTTATAAATTAGCTTCAGCAGTTTGTTTTGGGCTATTTGCAATTTTTGTAAGTGGCAGTTAGCACTGGTCGACCAGACAGGCGCTGCATAGTAAATAATGGCATGGAAAATATTCTTTAATATTAATTTCTTATTCTCAATGCTCAGCGAAGAATTCCTATTTATAAATGGATACAGTATCCTAGTTAGAACATTTAATTTATTTACAATATAAGATATGTGGTCCTTAAATTTCAACTTGGGGTCTAGAATAACTCCCAGGTACTTGACCTTCAGTTCCCACTGGATAGAGTAGTTGTTGAATAATATGTTGTCCTGGGGTAGAAAACAAGCCTTGCGCTTTCTTGTAAAATATACTGCCTGTGTCTTATCCGAATTAAGCTGTATTCTCCATTTCATAAAATAACAATGCAGCTCATTTAACGCCCTTTGAAGGTTGTTGATTATATCAGTAGCCAATAATTCAGAACTAAGAAGAGCTGTGTCATCAGCAAAAATTGACAGGGTGCAGTAATCTAATTGGGGAAAATCGGATGTGTACAGGTTGTAGAGAATAGGAGACAGGCAAGAGCCCTGTGGGCAACCAGCCGCAACAATATAGGACTGAGACAAAAACGAACCAATATGGACTCTAAAGGAACGTTGGGTAATAAAACTTTGGATAATCTTTATGAGGTAATTGGGAAAACCATAAATTATCATTTTATAAATAAGGCCTTCATGCCATACAGTGTCAAAGGCAGCCTTGACATCTAGAAGCACCATGCCAGTTGATTTCTGGAGGTTAGCATTTTCCGTGATTAAACTTCTGATCCTGATCAGTGGATGAGCAGTATTGTGGGCCCTGCGAAAACCAAATTGCTGTGGGGGAATAATATTCTTAATTTCGGTAATATTAACTAACCTGATTTTGATTATTTTCTCCAAGATTTTACTAATCGAGGACAATAAACTAATGGGTCTGTACGACGAGGGACAATCAGGTGGTCTTTTGTGTTTTCCTATGGGAACAACTTTAGATTCCTTAAAATCTCTAGGAAAATAACAGAGTTTTAGGCAAGCATTAATAATAGTCGTAAGGAGTTTCAAGGCTTTATTGGGGAGAGCTTTCAAACACATGTTATTTATCCCATCGATTCCTGGTGATTTTCTGTTTTTAAATGACTTTATTATTGCAGAAATTTCCGTCAAATTTGTAAAAATTTCATCGGAATAATATACACCTGAAGTTCTAAAGGATTCAAGAGTACTTTGGACAATAGTGTTAAATGCGAACGTTAAACTGAAAAAAAGCAAAATATTGTTTTACGAATGGTTTTAATATTTTTGGTTACTTTTTTTCCAATTTGGTTACTTTTTTATTAAAGTTTGGTTACAAAATGATAAAGGCTGTGGCAACACTGCTCACGAATAAATGCTTCAATGTTGTCTTCCAATGCGTCAATTGAAGCGGGCGTTAAATCGCACGATCTAGTTGGCCAATTGACCGGTCCCGAACTTGAAATAAAATGTTCACCGAACTCGCCTGTCAATAAGTCCATTGTTACGCGTGCTGTGTGGCATGTGGCACCATCATGTTGGAACCACATGTCATGCAAGTCAAGCTCTTGCATTTTGAGCGGTAGCGCTCACCATTCATAGTTACATTACTGTTCGCATCATCTTTGAAGAAGTACGGTCCCATGATGCCACAGGCCTATAAACCTCACCAAACTGTGACTTTTTCTGGATGCATTGGTAGCTCTTGCAATTTAATCACAATAGCCCGAATAACCGCTTTAGTGGGTTGATTACACTGACCATAACATGAAAGAAGCGAGCGATGAACTTTCTTAACAGAGCACGCATTTTGATAATAAAATTCAATAATTTGCAAGCGTTGTTTGTTTTCAAGACAATTCATGGCTAAATTATAAACCAAACTGAAGATGTTTGACAGTAAACAAAACACGAAACGTTCGTCAGCTGTTTAAACCAGTGCTGCCAAAAAGATAATAGATAAAAAAATAACCCTTTATAAGTGCATGTGTTTCATGTTTGAGACTGACGCCTTAAATATGTATTGAATGCCTTAATTTTCCTTAAAGTGAGTATATGGCATTTAGTAATAATGTCAGGTAAGAGTATTAAATAGATTTGGTTTGACTAACTATTATTTTTTTATTTCGTTTTAAGTTACAAAAATAAACACGATTGTCATGTAAAATTCTTGGTTGTTTTCTTTAACGAATTTAGTGGCTATAGAAAAACCAGCTCCAATTGCTACATTTTTAATTTTTTTAAATAAATCATTAAACCCATACGCTTTAAAAGACATAAAACGCGATGTACGAGTATATATATTTTTGCTCTTTTTTTTTATAAGAATATTTATACATACTTATATATGTACATCTCTTTAACCAAAAATTTTAGGATATATACATATAAAATATACAGCAACTAAGCTTCTCATATGGCATGAGCATATACTCGTAAATGGATTAGTAGTTATTTTTTTTAATTTTTTTTTTTTGGCCAAGCAAAGATTTAAGATTTCCTGCATAATGAATGCAGCATTAAAAACGGCTCTTACATTTTTGGTGTTTTGCAACATAAGTTTCCTTTTTTTATATTTTTTTTTCAATATTTTTTCAAACATTTGTAAATGAAAAAAATAAAACATTATATGTAATTCTTGAATTGCAAAGTTCTCTATTCGTGTTTAGCCATTAAATATTTGATATGAACAAATCTTAGTTTCAGTTCATTGGCAATGTTGTGTAATGGTTAAGGCACATGATGCTGATGATGATGACCACGACATTAATGATATAGATTGTGTAACATAAACGCAGCACAACAAACCTGTTTGACATTTGTTTGTTTTTTTCTTTTTTTTGAAATTTCCAAAAACGCTTTTTAATCATTTATTTTAAGGATTATTTTAATAAAAAACGAAATATGTTTTTTATCACATTATAATGGCTAGTGGTTTGCTTGAGATATCTTACAAAATATATAAGATTTCAAAGAACTTTTTTAAGTTATTTTTTCTTAATGTAATGAAATGTTGTTTAAAGAGAGTACAAAGATTAATAACTGGATTTTGTGTTACTTTTTGTTTTCAATAATTTTCTAGTTGCTATATGAAAAACGTAATTCTTTTTCCAAAATGAAGTTCAATAAAACTCTTGGAATAATGTTATATGAACAATGTAATCTTAGTAAATCTAGATATATTTTTTTAATATTTTTACATATTTTTCAAGCCCGTTCCTATGTAAACAAATAAAAATATCTGCCTATATGAGCTTTTTTTCAGTTTACAGTTTATATATATAAAACACTAAAAAACCCAGCATAAATTGCTTTGCTGTGCTGTGCTGAATGGGTAATTAATTAAGTAATTAAGCGAAAACTGAACTGTAATAGTAACGTCTGCTTAAATTTACATACGTTACTCTCATTGCTGCAGATTTAAAGTTCAGTTAGAAGTGACACACCTACTATAACTACACTCATATATATGTACAAAAAACACTTGCTCGAACCAATCTTAGGGCGAATAATGTATTTGATTATTCGTGACATAGCATCATGCGGTAGCCATAGTCATAACTCTAACACTGATAATAATTTATTTTTGACTTGTTGGTATAACCGTAAAATGCTGTATGTCAGAATAAATTCTTGTGTTAAATTTTTAATTTCATATTAAAATTATGAAAAGTTTTGCCTCGGTTTCACTACGTTTGTATTTAAGATACTCGTCAGAAGACATGCTTTTGCCCATAAGCAATACATTTCGTATTTAGTGACGGGAAGTATTTTTGATTTTTATTTTAATTAAAACTTTCGTTGTTGTTTTTTTATTGAGACTAATACTCAGGGGTAAACCCCTACTAAGTACTATGTATTGTATTGGAATTTTCGTGGAAAGGACACTACATTATGACAACAGTACATATATTTTGTTTTCCTTTATTATTCACACTTGAATGATCAAAAGCAATTGCCTCATTGTTGCATGTTGATTGCGGTAAGTGCCTTCGCTAAGTAGGTTTTTAGCTGTTATCTGCTACTTCCCAATAGGTGGCGCTTTTCTCCTGATCATTCGTTTTCGTTGTCAAATGTTAAGGTGGAATAGAGTGGAACGTCAGGGGGCGGGACCTCTTATTTTTAAATTATAATTTTGCAAAAACAGCAAACTAACTTTTTAATTTTTCACTTTTGCTGGTATTCAAACCTGGGACGTTAGATTTTTTTTTTGTGCGGGCGCTCTAACCACTATACCACACACTCCCCTGTTTATTTTTTTCAGTTATTTTTTGTACAAATTGAAAAAGTTTCATGAACAATATTTGGTAACATAAAAGTAAGAAAACATGCTACAAAAACACCATAAAGTTGTGAATTATGAACAAATTGTAAACAAATATCTTTAACTAATAAATAAGGAACGATCTGTTATTTAAGTTTGACGCCGTGAACAAGTATATGGTTCAAGTTAAGAACCAAATTGACACAAATATCAAATTAAGACCCAGGCGGAATTTCGTTAATAATGATGTTATCACATCAAGGACGAGGTGGTATTAAAGTAAAAACAGATTGCCATCAGATAACCTCTATTAAAATGCAGTATTGTTTATTGGTTTTGCTATAAAAGCTGTTAAAAATTCAAAGCAATTTGATTTATTTTTATTTTTATTGTTTTATTTCAATTTAAAACGAAATATGTGTTTGATTTATTGAAAAGTAAAGTTACGTTCATACAAAAATTAATTTTTGTGAATGTAAAATTGTGGATCTAGTTTACTCTATTCAAAGTGATTTTCCTTATTTCATACTCTATAAGATAAATAGTAAGTAATGCTTTATCCATCATCCATGAGCAAATGCAAACTCAACAAACTTGATATTCTTCATATTTTTTGTTTTCCTTTTTTTATGTAAAAATTTTGGCTGATTAGAATCTGCAGAACGTATTATATAACATTTCTATCTTAAAATAAGAAACACAAACACACACACCAACATGCTTCCGATTATCTTTGAAATGTATGCGCATAAATAACTTGATATTTTCTTGAAAAGGAAGATATACGTTTAACTTTCAAATTCCAACAGCCACTTTAATATTACAGGATAACCATTAATGATACAAATAAATCAAAAATAGGCTGCTGTAGTGATGTCGATTGGATTGATTCATTAAGATTCAAAATAAAATATTTTCAAAATTGCTACTTTATAATAATAATTTGCATTATTCAATAAGAACAGCCAGCAAATAGTAGTACATAGTGAAAGCAAGAAGCAGCTGCTGTATCTTTAAAAAAATCTAAGCCTTCTGTTGTTTCAATGAAGAGGAACAATATTTATTACTTTGTATTAAAAATTACAGTATAGATCGATTGCTAGCAATAAAATATTTGTTACATTTTATAGCCAACAACTACAATAACCCACAAATTTAATTGGCTACAAATGAAATCCTACTCATCTTTCTTTTTCAACAATTCTTTGTTGTTTAAGTTTTTCCATGAGCAAAGCAAAGCACATGATTGATGTCAGACAATTTAATAAAACAGATCTGGTTTGGATTATACAGTTCGTTTCTTTTTTTTTGTTTCTTTTGTATATTTTTCTATACTATACGTGCATACTAAAGATAAAAATCACTTGTCTTGTCCTGGTGATTGTAGTATAATATATAAAAATTACTTGTCTGACGAATGGGCGGTCAGATGGAATGATAGTGGCATTTAATGCAATACACCATCATTTCTACATTCCAGTTTATTGATCGTTTCTGTTTGATGATGATTTTTGCTAGAGAACGCCTCATTATTTCTACTAGTCTTACTTGATGTTGCACAATTATAACACTTATACTCCTTACTCTATAAAGTCAGCCACTGTAATACATACTATTCTGTCCAGGATAATGTCTGAAACAATAAAAAAAATTTTTTTTGTGTATTGCCCACACAAACTATTCTAAAGCATATGAATTTGTTTAAGATAACAGCAGTTACTGCAAAAAAAAAAAAAAATAATGAAGAAAAACTTTTCAAGTTCATGTTGCAAGTGGGTTGTAAAGTTAAGTAGTTGATATTTGCAACTTTTAAGAATGGTGTTGTAAGAAGTTTTGGTGAATTAGAAGCTTTGTTACTACAATAGCTTTTAGCTGTGGGTGTTAATCACTGAAATGCATAATTACTGCCTGATGCAAGAGTATGTATGCATTTGAATTTGAATGAGTTTAAGAAAAAAAAAAAAAAAAACAAATTTCACATCGTGGTCATGAGGCATGCGATTAGAACGTTAAAGTCATTTGCATTAAACAAAAGTCTATAGTGCTACTACATTCAACACTTTATGGGACATTATTACGTATGTGGGTTTTATTAGGATTTGCTAAGAAAATTAAATACTTTAAATGAAAGAAAGAAAAAAAAAAAACATTAACGCCGATGGTGTGAATTATAAATAAAATTCTCACTTCAGAACAGAATATCTATAAAATGATTTAATTCTGGCAACACAAAATTAATGACATTAATTTAAATAAAAATAATTGGAAGAGAACATTTAACAGATAAAAAAAATACAGAAAATATACGAAATTGTGTAGGTTATGGTATGTTGGATTTAATTAATATTTAACTCCTGGTAAAGATCCTTTTTGTATGGAACACTGGAACGCCCAGACGGGTCTGTGGCATGACAATGCTGCATTCTGTCCTAGATTTGGGGGTAGGTGTTATGTTCTGAAATATAAAAGACCAGACCTGAAGATCCTAACGGATTTCCTGAGGGGTCACTATAGTGTGAGAGCGCATCTAATGAAAATGGCGATTACAGACGTAGATACTTGTAGACTTTGCTCACAAGCATCGGAAACGGCAATTCACATATTGGGTGAATGTGTGGCTCTTAAAAGATTTTTAATGGATGTCTCAAGGGAGACATATTCATCACTAAGGTTTTGGTCCTGCTGGTGTTAATTAGGAAGGCAGTAGGACACACTACATCTTATAGGTCGCAGGTCCTGCTTTATTGCTGGGTCTGAACCAGTTAATAATAATAATAAGACCTTTTTTACACTTTAGAAATTGTAGGATAGACAGACAGAAGTTTGTGGGAGAGCTAAAAAAAAAATTAAATCTGTAGTACATAAACGTCTATACCAAACAGTTTTTGTTCCTTCTTATTATTTTTCTTAAGTCACTGGCATTTATCCTTTAAGATTTCAGAATTTTATTATTAATATATCAGCATTATTTAGTTTTTTAGATCACTTTTGTTTTAAACATTTAAAAAAATTTAAAACAAATATTGAGTCGTTAGTTGTGGCCCTAAGTAGTAATAGAAACTAAAAATTTTCTCTCAAAAATTCCTATGATTAACATTTTTAAATAAAATATAAGACCTTTTTTGTTTTGGAAAATAAGCTGCCTAATAAATTATACGATAATGGAAAAAACTCTTGTGTTGGTTTTCTCTATTTTAATTTGGCAATTTTTTAGTTGACCTTTTTTAAATTAAGTTCAGCTATTTATGCTTTTGAAAGGTCTTCGTATAACTAAATTGATTGAAAATTTAATTTATTTAATTGTGACAGATACTCGTTTTATGACAAAACTTTTTCCATTTACTCCAAACTCTAAAACAACATTTACTTGATAATGGCATCAAATTGATATAAAGCTATATATCTTGTCAAAACTTTTTTACATACTTCTGTAAAATATCATTTATTACTTTATATCATGCTGGGTGGTGCTATGACTTGAGCACAAAGATCTCAAGATCAAACTACTTTTTTATATTTCTTTTATAATTTCTTTCTGATTACGATAAGTCAACTAAATAGTGTTTCTGTGTAGTAGATCCATTTTTTTTTGTTTGCTAATTTTTTATCTCGATATGTAATCTTTTAAGAAAATTTTCTTTAAAAAATACTCAAACGTATGTACAGACAGAGACAGAGTAATGTGAACAAACATGCAAACATTATAATTTACTTCATGCTGTTTACACAATATTTTAAAGATTTCATGCAGAATCAATTTGACGCTTAAATACCTGACAATTATTGGCTCCAATACACTTGACTCCACTTGATTGTTCTGTAGAAAAATGATGCTTATATGCATATATTCCTGTTTATAAACCTTTTTTTATGTACGCTACACCCATGAAGTAGGTTTAGGTACAAGCATATTTTTTTGATATGCTTGTTCGGGAAGTTATTATTATTATGAAATTATCATTTCCAAATCTGAAAAAAAAGTATTTTTTTGTCTCTCTAAAATAATTGCAATTTGTGTATAGTCGATTGCAATTTAACTTCGATGGATTTTTCCATACTTGATTGTTCATTAATGAACTTATCGCCCTATTCATAGAAAATTAAATTACGAGGGCAGTACGATGAGATAGAGATGGAAGAATAAGTACAAAATTTCCACCCGTCATATGAAAGCATGTTAAATAAATTACATTTAGGACTGACAACTAATTCATAATAGATGTTCAAAAAAACGCTCCAGTGATTTTTTTAAAAAAGGACAAATTATAAATATACACCACATATCCAAATATTTACATACATACATACATAACTGGCCTTTACAACCCTGTGTCAGGATTACGGCTTAGCTTCTCGCAGCACTCATGTTGTGTGTGTCAATTTTTATCCATGAGTACCGGGACCTACAGTTTAATGTCGACTCCGAACGACAGACTTTAGAAGCTTGTTCATGGCAATTAGTTACTCTCAGAGCTTTTGCCAGAAGACTGCTGAGAGGTAGTCGCAGAAAGAAATATTTTTTTCATATTTTTTTTTTCTTTTTAGGAGAAAATGAAATGAAAAAACACTAGCCAAACTGAACATGTGTTACCCCAGCTATGGTAGTCTCATTAGAGTTCTTTGTGTCTGAACATATTCATGAACAAACATCAACTATTTAACTAATATAGTAAATTTGTTAGGTGTAAATGCTCCTTCATACATAACAAAAAAAAAAATGCGTCGCTGAATTTAAACGTATTCGTACATTCATACATAACTGGCCATTACAACAATGTGTTAGGGTTACGGCGTAGCTTCTCGCAGCACTCATGTTGCGTGTGTTAATTTTTATCCATGAGTACCGGGACCTACAGTTTAAAGTCGACTTTGAACGACAGATTTGAAAAACTTTTTCATGGCAATCAATTACCATCAGAGCTTTTGCCAGAAGACTGCAGAGAGGTATTCGCCGAAAGAAATAATTTTTTCATATTTCTTTTTTTTCATATGTCTGAGATTTGAACCCAGCGCTATCGTCGTAGTAATCCAACACACTAACCACTAGAGCACGGCGACTACAGTCGCAGAATGATTAAAAAGTAACAACGCAGTGGACGTATAATGATTGCAACAATGCCAGAAATCATGCCTAAACAAATAAGGTTCCATAATCAAAAGTGCGTTAAATATATAATGCCATAAGCATCTCGAATAAATAACCACATTTTATTTTGCATCAAGTATTACAGATAAAAAAGTTTTCTGGAAAATGGGTGCTGAATTTGTTAATAGTTGAGCAAAAATGCATTCGAACAAAAATTTATCAAACTAAAGCTACGGTCACATTAGGCAAATATTTAACGAAAAAAACGTAACCACAATTTTTTTTAAATATATTATGAAAATATTTATTTTTATGTAAACATTTCTTCAAAATTTTTTTAAAATCGATATTTTATAAGAAAAAATATTTGGATATATAATTAACTAAACTTTAAAAAATGAAAAATTAAAACATAAATATTTTAATAAAATAGTGGTTACGTTTTTTTCATCAAATATTTTCCCAATGTGACCGTAGCTTCAGCGTCGTTTCATAGCTGTTAATAAAATATTTTCAATCGCTTCGTTAGGTGATGGCAAGAATTTTCTGGAATTACAAAAGTAGTTTATTGATCGAAATTCTTCGACAAAGTAGAACAATCATTAAATTTTGGATAAATTGAATATGCAAATACGAGAAAAACGAGTAAAAATAAAAATAATTTTTCACCATCCCAGAAGTTGTTTTTAACTTAAGTTACTAAACAGTCGGGGTTTGTGTAATAAAAAATTCTTAATTTGAATTTTTTTTTTTGCATTATAATTTCTGAAAATCTTAGACAATTTACATGCATATTGAAACAGACATGCACTTGTCATAATAATAGTGCTGTATTAAAAGTTTTTTGCATGCCTTTAACTTTCAAAAACATTTAGAAAATACTTGAGGGTGTTTTTTAAGCCCGATAGAACTGTATGTTCTAGAAAAAATTTTAGTTTAATAGAATAGTTGAGTTTAAAAGATAAATATATGGTATTGACAATGAAAAATTATTTCTGAGTTGTTTTTTTTTGCATCATGCAGTGCATTGTATTGGAATTTAAAGATAAATTTATTTTATATTTTTTTATTGTGCACCTGTTTGTTGATGAGACATTTCTTTTGATAGTTAATGTCGTTGTTAGTCTTAATGGGTTTAAAAAAACACCCTTTAGTAGTTTACTACTAGAGGTTCTTCACTTCACTATGAGACAGGTTCTCGCATAACTGCAAAAAAAAATTAAAGAAAATTAAAGCGAAAGAAGAAGGTGCAGATAGTATTATACATTTTGTTACTGGTTACAATGATGAACAAGTTGTTTGATTGTTATTGTTATCTGAACCCAGTTATTATTGGCAACTTTAATAATTTTACGCCAATTTTATAGAATATTTCTTCATAACCAAATGTTCAGCTGTGCCTACAATTAAGATGTAAAATCACTTTCTTTAATTTACCCATTTAACCAAGTGATGACTTTTCTTTATTTTTGCTTTTTTTCGTTTTTTAACTTTAGGTTTTTGTTTGAAATATTTAAAAGTCATTATTATTATGGTTTATAATTTTTGTAGTATAATTTCCATTCTTTTTTTATTTTTTTGCTAATTTGTTTTTATTTATTTGTAAAATATATAATTGTATACACTTTCCCTTTTAGTTTGGCTTAACAATTTTCGTTGGTTTTTTTAAGTTTACTTAAAATTATTAAAAAAAAATGTGGTTATTTGAAGTATGTATTAACTGCTTGTGTCTTAAGTCTTTCGTTTTAGTTTCCTCTGTATTGCTTTCCATTTTCAAAGCGTAGGTCAGTTTTGAAAAGGGAAATTTCATAAAGTGTGTATAACTTATAAAGAAGATTCTTTATAATAGATATAAATATGTTTAAAATTAAAATAGTTTTACCAAGTAATTTTAAAGGTAACAAAGCAAAATTTAAATTTAAAATGGCATTAATGAAAAATATTTAGATAAGAAATTAATTGATATATTTAAATACTACTTATACATTCTTTTTTTTTAAGTAAAGTTAAGTAGAACAACGAAAAGCTATGATTTCGATGACATTTTTACAGTTGAGCGTCGATTAGCCAGTTCGAACAGAAGCGAGTTTAGCACGAATGAGTTCCTTTGAAAATACACATTTTCATAGCAAAGCACTTTTCTTTATATTTTTGTTTCGAAAAATAAAAAAAAAATTTTTTTAATAAGCCATTGCACCAAATAAGTATTAAAAGATCAGATTTCAATTGAGATATGGAAAAAATGCAATACCATACGTAAAAACCACAATGATGTATGAAAAGTGGAAGTACCAAATATTTTGCATGCATAATAATAGCTGAAAAACAGGATTAATAGATAACATCACACCGGGTTATATAGGATTGGATAACCAAAATTGAAGTCTATGTCATTATAATGCTTGAATCTTCCAATTTTGTACAAAATTAAACGCCATTTAAATGAGCGGCTCTACATCGATTGCAGCAGTATATCTTTCTGAGGTAGTTTTCCAATAAATTTTACATAATTGAACTGCATCTTGTCCATATTTTAACGAATGCACTAATTCGAGTAGAACTTTGGAGGCGTACTGATGTCGTTAAGTCCAAAATTTGCGCTAAGTTAATAATATAAAGCCAAATAGGTCGTGTTGAATTCGACAACACTGTGTTGTAACCTCATATCGTCCAGTTCATAGACTGCAAATGAAAGGGTATATTAAGGTTGAAACGTTGAACATATAGTTCTATTTTTTACCTTCTATTTCTGGTCAAAAACTATCGGTTATCATACGGTCATTTTAAATAAATAGATTTCCAGTAGGATTTTTAAGAACTCATGCGAAATGAACAGTTGTTTCTCCAGATATAAAATTCTTTCCAAAATTACTTCTACGTATCCCCCGACAGAAAACTGAGATTCAATGCTTGCAAAAGTTTCTTCCAATAAAGAAAAATGAGCATAACTATACCAATGCAAATAGTCAGCTAGCTTGAATTGCTGCACAAGATAGAAAGTGGTGCAAAGCTAAATAAAAAGTATACTAAAATAAGCCTTAAAATATATGCTATTTCTGAGTATGACAGGGAATCGTGAGATTAAAATTCTCCACCATACTTATACTAACAGAAGAGATATTTTCGGTAGTGGATACATTGTGATCACGCACGGGGTTGACTAAAGCAATGACGGTTATATACTTTTAAAATTTGCTTATAATCTTGCCAATAACTTGTAGAGTAGTGTAGCATGATTGCTTTCTTTTGAGTGCATGTCTGTGATTGCCTTCTATTGGGTGCGTGTTTTTGAAATATTATTGAAGGGCGTACTTATAAAGAGTATCATATGTCATTTAAAAGAACACACTCGAACAGACGATATAAGACACCTCTTTTGGTGATACCGCTGACGGTCGTCTTTTACAAATTAAATACTCAAGGCCAAAATATTAATACTACAACTGCACTCTGTATTGATGCACGTGCGTATGTTTTTAGGGTTTTAGTTATTAATTGATATACATATACACCAACGAATGTTAAGGGTAGGTTAAACTAAATTCTCATAATTAGTATATAAACAGATCAATTTTGTAAAGAAACTAATTAATAAAGAACATGTATAGCTGACACAACTAAATTATAAGCAAGAAGTTAAAACTAAAATCAAAGGAGTTTTCTTTTACCACAGTAGAGCCATTATGATATTTAATATTAAATGTTAACTCCAAATGATTGCAAACCATGCTTTTAATTTCTTTATTTCCATTAATAATTTATTTCAACTTAAACGTGAAACTCTTTAGTTTTCCTGCTATTTTTAAGAATATGAAACATAAAGTGTGTTTTCTAACTCTTTTTTTAGCAGCAATATCAACCCTTTCATTCATGAAAAATTGAAATCAATCTAAAACATTGTATTTTCTTTTTCTTTAACAAATGTATATGGAAAATTTGCCTTCAAAACACATTTTAAACATCTTTTACTTTTTCGTGAATTGTGAATACGGTAGTTGGTACTAAAATGCCTAGATAATAATTCAAGTTTAGCTTATTAAAAATCTTTCTTTTTATGGCTTTTATTAACAATGCCTCTTAAACTTAAGCCTGTGATTTCCCACATTGTATTCAACTCTAAATTTTTGATATTGAAGACTTTAAATATGCTTTTATCTCTAAGTTATAACGCCATCTTTACGTTTATCAAAAGCCTTAAAATACATTTTTCATACTTAAGATTACTGGCTGTTTGGTAATTAAAAGTCTTTAGAAACAATTTTTTACAACAAATTGTAAAGAATGTTTAAATTTCTATGTTGCTAATTTTTTATGTGCTGCTTAAGCACAAAACGATTCTTTATGAAAATCTTTTCAAGAATTAAAAGCCTATTCAATATTTTGCAAGTAAAGTGCAGTTTTAAAATGATTCTTTTTCTCTTTTTAGTTTTTTTCTTTCAAAATCATATGTTAAATATTTACAACTGGTTGGGTCATTGGTCATTTGTTTTAAATTACAATATGTTCTATAGCTGAAGATACTATTTTCCAATACTAACGCTGCTGTTAGTGTTGAGAACCAGAATTTTCACAAATTGCGTGGCCTGTTGGTTTCTATTTAACGGCAGGCTTTCTATGTAATCGATTATGAAACCGCAACCCGCAACCAAATAAGGCGTTATTATTTGAGTTTAATTTATGACTTTAAATTTTTTTTCTATTATTATTATATTTTTGCTTATACATAAATTGATATATTGATTTAAAGAAAGAGATTGCGGTTGAGTTGAAAAATATAATGAAATTTATTGATTTTTGTGGTTAAAGTCAAATGATATTTTGATGTAAGTAAAAGAAAATTAAGAAAAAATAGATTTCAAAAGTTATTATTGTGAGAAAAAAAAAATAATATTTTAAGGTTGTGTTAAAAACGAAAATCACTATAATAAAAATATTTAGGTTTTTTTTCAATATATTTAAAGATATGGGACATTTCAAGTCAATCAACCATCTTTACAAACATCGCATGCGCTCTTTCCAAATAACAAATAAGCGTCACAATTAAAATTCAAATTATAACCTGATGCCAAAAATGACTCAAAAGTAAAAAACGAAGTTGCTCAACATCATGTACTACATATGTAGTGTTGCTGTGTTTAAATTTAGACAAATTGTATGTGTCATGTTTGGAAATTGTTTACATCTCTGTAACAATTATATCTGATTTAAATTTTTTCAAAATGGCTATCCAAACTTGCGTACATCAATCTTAAAAACACTTGAAGAATTCCATGACAAAAAAAAAAAAAATGTAAATAATCATCAAGATAATTATATCAGTTTAACTTTATTTTTTGGGATTTTTGTTTATCTCTGCCTTTTGGAAATTTTGAAGGCACCACCGTAGCGGACAAAATACAGTTTTTTCTTCTATAGCTTAAAGTATTTATCAGTTAACAAACAATTTATTCTTAAAGCACTTGCTGCAAGTGATGCCAACAATTTTCCAGCAATTGGTTTGATTTCATAAAAAGAGTAAAAAACCATATTAAAAAGATAAAAAATCAACAAGCCAATGATCTACTGGACAGACTTTGCGGATGGTTGTATGCACAGACAGATATATGTACGGATTTATAACACTCTTTTGGAGTAAAGAGTGAAATAAATGCGGTAAACTTGACCATAAATGTAAATTTTAATGATGAAACAAAGTTTTTCTGAGTTAAGTTTAATTCAATTTAAAATAAGATAAAATAATTGACTGCTTTTATGTTTTATATATACAAACTTAGGTGTGATCTGGTTATTGAAAAAGGATTATTTAAACATTCTCTATTAATTAAATTTATTTCATTACTTTGGCTAAGAGCTGAATATTTTACACACAAGCATCACTAAACTTTAGTTATTTGACTAAAATGGCTGTAAAAAAATTGTTAAAAACGTTTTAATTGCAAATACTCAGCATGGGAGAAACATTTTCAAATGACTGGTATCACAGACAAGTCTTATAAATTTGTTTAAAATACTCAGAACCACATAAAGTAAAAGCCTTTAAGTAATCCGGGTTTAAATGCTTGGATCACTTAGATTTAAAGTTTGAACTAAATTGGAATGCAATTTTTATTTGTGTCCCTTTTTAAATCGTTAATAAACTTTGAAACCGTAGAGCTTTTTTATGAGATTTTTTATGTTCATAATAAAGATTTAATAAGTTTTTAAGTAATATGTCTTAAGAGTCAGTTGTGTTTATTAATTACACTCTGCGACACTAATTTTTAAAATAATTTTTTTTTTAATTTTTTTAAATTTTTCTTTTTAATTTTTAAAAATAGTGAAAAATAACATATTTATTGTATAAATTGATCTTTGTAAGCTATTTTGGATACCTAGACACGTTCAGATTGTGTTGATATGTTCACCAAAGCTATTCAGATTTACAATGGCTACAATGTTGTCATATATTGTTAGTGAAAAATTACGAGTCCCTGTAAGTTATGCTGGAAAAAGTAAAAAAGGAAAAATTTTTTCATACATTTTTGCCAAAAAGTAAAAGAAAAAATGATTTTTTACACAAAAAATTTTTTCAACTTTGTTCAGTAAAGTCTTCACAATATTATTGTCAAACATAGTTAAGCAGTGTCTTTAAGTTTGAGTTAACTGTTGGCCAAAGACTAAGGAAACCTTTTTTTGAGTGATGCAGTGATTTTCAAAATCTTTTGAGGTCCATAAAAAAAATTGGTAGTCATTCTGACCAAATCGAGTGCAGGGTTTTACTAAGTCTTAGTAGTACAATCGAACCTATACTGTGGATTCCGTGAATTTTTTCGCTGTTGCACTGTGTTATTTATAGCATAAATTTAAAAAAAAATTAAAAAAATTAATATTTAGGTGAATATTTTTTTTCATATATAATTGAGCTGTAATACTTGTAGAAGTTTAAAAAAAAAAACAAAAAATTTATAATTTTCTTAACTGGACTTAATTTTTAAGAAAATATTTTCAAAATTATTTCCCTTTTAAATATTTTTCATGGTTTAGTAAAACTTATAACAACCCACAGGCATATACTTAAAAAAAAGATAACATACAAAAGCACCTTTATAGCCTTTAATAAAAATAATCATGCACATGCGCAAAATGCTTTAAAATGTTTGATTGTTTAGCAACAAATCAACAAAATGACCAATTGTGTGATTGAAGTAGCCTATGGGCGTAAAACGTACATATTTACGAATGCATAAAACCATAATTTAAAGGTGAATAGTCTCTTCGTTTGCCTATCATTTAAGACAATTTTAAAACAGCTTAAAGAGTTTAAAAACTTACAACCAAGTTTATAAAGTTAGAGAAAATGTGGTTTTAAATAAAGTAGTCTTTTAAATAGCTTAAGCACTATATTTTGTTTATTTAACAAATTACATTAATATTGGGTCAATAAGAACCACAAAATATTTGTGTGGTATACCTTTGAACTTGTTTTGTGATCATTACAATGGTTATTGAATATTATATTGGTAACTGGGTGATATCAGCAACAACAAAAGACGCCTACAGTTAAATTGACAAACAATGGCAAATTTTATTTTGGGTTTTGGCATTGACTCAATAGCACCATCAAAAGTGCACTTTAGATAGTTAGTGACGAATTAAAAATATTCTACTTGTTGTTTTTCTTTTTAATTTTTATACAACTACCTTGAAAAAAGAATATGAAAGCTGCTTAAAAATTCAAAGATTTTTATTGTATTCCAAGTATTTTAAAGTGTTGGAATTTGTTTTGTAAAATACTTTTTCTTAGCAAAACGAATACTGTTCAGATTCAAATTTAAGGGTGATTCAATTTGATATATAAGCTTAAAAATAGAATTTAAAGTAAAAAAAAAAAACAAAAAAAACAAAAAAACAAAAAACAAAGAAATGAAATGAAACTAAAAATAAAAATCAGCCTATATTAGAGCTAATTATAAACCTAGAGTAAAACTCTGGTAGACGACAATCATTTAAATTAAAAAGAGAAGCTGTGTCCTCATGTACTAGACCAATCGGAGATACATAAATACAAACAGTTAGACTAATTTAATTGAGATAGATAGCGAATAACATTCAAGATAAACAATTAAAGCTTTAATAAAATTATCGCTTTGAACTATTAAAGGTTAATTGACGAGCCATAATAAGTTTTTGTTGTTTTTTAAACACCAATATTAAGCCTTCTATTGCATAAGAGAGAAGGTGCCCATTTCCGTTTGTTCTCAGATGGGTCTTGTGTGAATACGGGGGTTTGAGTCTGTATGCTATGTAAGCTATACCGCTATATACATACATAATTGCCCATTACATTGTGTCAGGGTTACGGCGTAGCTTCTCGCAGCACTTATGTTGTGTCCCATGAGTATCGGGATCTACAGTTTAAAGTCAACTCCGAACGACAGATTTGAGAAGCTTTTTCATGGAAATTAATTAATCCTAGAGCTTTATCCAGATGACTGCTGAGAGGTAGTCGCCGAAAGAAATAATTTTTTCATTTTTTTTTTCGAGATGTCAGAGCTGGATTTGAACCCGGCACTATCGTCTTAGTGAGCCAACACACTAACCACTAGACCACGGCCATATAATTTTGAATAAGTTGAAAATGTCGATAATGTCTCATTGCGTACTTACTTTATTTAGTCTTGACCTACTTCTGACAAAAGAGTACATGTATTCTGTGTTTTAATCAAGTCGACTTCATTTCATTATATTTGTTGACGTTCCATTAATAACTCGTTAATTTGTATGAGATTACATTATTAGCCTAAATCTGCTTGTAATCATAATGAGGTCAATTTCTCAGAGGCCAGACTTCCTTCTATTTGGTAAGACGCTGACTATAACTAATGAGTTTGGTGAGGAAAATCATACAGATGAATATCAGCTGATAAAAGGCGAATATACATTTGGTGTATATACCCGAGGCACAAATTGTAAATACAATAACAAAAGTGCGTGCAAAAAGTGAAGTACTTCAATGATTTATTATAAATTTTAATAAAAAGCGCTCCGTTTTAATTCATTACTTAAATTTAAGGAGAATTTAAATCTTTCTTTAATTAAATGCGCCTTAAAATGCACAAATTTTTTACTAATACTACACAATAGTAATATATATTTTTTCTTTGTACTTTTCTTCAATTGTCAATGTATTACAAAATCATAAATATACCTATAGGGTATCTATTAGGTTTTTACTTCCTTTTAATATGAGAAAATGTAGAAAAGTTTTCAATAAAATACAATTAACAATGAATGTATTTTCTCGCTAAAGGCTAGAAGATGTTGCGCATTTTATTTCTTTTGTGTTTTATTTTTTAATAAAATTATTATTATTTTAATAAAGAATATAATCATTTGTTTCTTTTGTGTTTTTGTTTTAAAGAAGGTCATTGTGTTGTGTCTTCTTCATTTTATGTGTTTTGTTAAATTTCTTTTTCACTTAGTTTTAAGCCTAAAGCTTTTAAAAAACAAGATTGCATATGAACATACACTTCTTGATTGCAAAAAAAAAAAAAAGAAATTTGGACAAGATGCCAGGTATAAAATGGAAAATCTCTGTTTTTTTCTTTGATAGGACATCTGCCAATTTTAGCCGTATACAAATGTCATATGCAAAAAAAAAAATTATTTTTATATACACACATACATATATAAATTCAGTTTTTAGTGACAGGCTTCAAAGCATAACTTCACATTTATTCAAATGTTGAAGATGATTATTTCCACGATCTATTATTACCATCGTTTCGGCCGCTGCATTATTTCCAGCAACTCAACTGCGGCAATGCATTTTATGGTTGCATACAAAATATGAATATTATGGCCAGTAGTTGCGAAATATTGCCTTATGGTCTTATGATTATTACAGTATGTGTATGATAAATAATGCTCAATATTGAAGAACCAGGATAGTAACCTCATTGTAAATGGGAGTTTTCAATATAACAGTAATGTATGTGATTTATCATGAAAGCAGTATTTGGTTGTCTTCTTGTTTTAAAATGCGTTTTTTTCTTTTCAATATTTATAAATCTGTTTAAAGATTATATTTTAAATAAATATGCAAAGTTATCGCCATTGCTATTTATGAAAAATTTCAAAGCCATATAAATACATAATATACAATTTAAAAATTAAAATTAGGCTTCAGTATATTCTGTTTATAACTCAAAAGTCATATGAAATGTTTAAATTTAGCTAAACTTGGATATTCATTATATAATAGTTATAGCAACTGGTACTATATATCATGTTTTTCCATGTCCACTATCAGTAAATACTCGTCAACACACTGCTCCTTTAATTTCTGAGGAACTTGTTATTTATCCTGGGGACCATGGTTCACTTCCAAACTGACAAATTGAATTGAAGCCATTCAAACACTTGCGGGCGCCCTAGCAAAGCAGCACTAAGGAAATGTTTCAATCCACATAAAAAAACTAAACACGGCTAACTTTGCCTATAAATAGGCAATATGAGAACAGTACCTCAAGATGAGAACAGTAGTCGCCGTGGTTAGTGTGTTGTATTACTGACATCTTGAAAAAATAAATATGAAAAAAGTATTTCTCTCAGAAGTCTTCTGGCAAAAGCTCTGAAAGTAATTTATTGCCTCGAAAAAGCTTCTCAAATCTATCGTTCGGAGTCGACTTTAAACTGTACTCATGGATAAAAATTAACACACACAACATAAGTGCGGCGAGAAGCTGGGCCATAATCCTGACACAGGGTTGTAATAGCCAATCATGTATGTATGTATGTATCTCAAGCGTAATTAAACTAGTAAAGGCAATTACAAATTTGTCGCTTGTCTTGGTGGTTATTTTCTGCTATATGCATTCGTGCTCTTTCTAAATCACTTTCCATACCCTTTCGAGAGAAAAAATTAAAATTATGTTTTGAATAAAAAAAAGGTAAAATGAACTCAAACTCCTTCGGTCATTTTGGGCCACACGCTATTAAAATATAAATTGTTTCTCCGTGTTATTTTTAATCGTCTTGTATAAATAAGTAAGATACGAAAAGCTTGAATTTTTATTCAATTTTTTCAATTTTATTTAGTATTTGAGTATAAATTATTGTCATTAAACAAAGTAGACAAATCATATATTTCTAGAAATTTTCCTTTCGTTTAAAATTGTGCCTTAAACAACTTAAAATCCACTTCATATGAAACATTCTTTTTTTAAATCAAACTTTTTGAAAGATTTTTATTAATAATGTGCTGAGACCCGAGTTCATGCTCCAGGAACAGTGATTATTTTTTAAATTAAATTGAATTTTTTGAATTTTTTTTTAATATTCCTTCATGGTCATAAAAGGAAAGATAATTATTAATGTTTTTGTTATTAATCTTTCATTTTAGAAAAATTTAATTATTAAATATATCTTTTTGAAAAAATAATGTATAATAACTTAATGTGCTGAATGCCCGAAGTTCGATAAGATTTTATTCCATTTTCTATGAAAGCTAATTTACTCATATACTTATATTTAATGTCTTTATAAAAAACTAAAACTTAAAAGAAAATCAAATCCAATCCATTTATCATCAATAAATAATTGATTAATTTCCTTTTAGATTTTGATTATTGACAAAATTTATTACCTTGCAGAAGTACATCATTAATCAGATAATCGATTGTTAGTAGCATAGTAATGGCACTTTTTTACTTGTAAAGCCTTAAACCAAAAAGAATGAAAAAAATTTTTATGTTAAAGTTAATAGAAAAATTGAAATCATCTTTGAAAACATGACTTTAAGGCGCTTTAAGAGGAAATGTTGAAATTATAACAAATAGTCTAACAGGTAAATAGAGTAAATAAAACGCAGGTGTTAAAAGGCTTATTGCTTACTTACCAACCAACCAACCACTTAACAACAGGCTTATTTTTTTTCATTTTATTTTATTACAATTTTTAGAAAGCATTTAGTGTGGGTGTTGCAGAGACAACTTATTTGAATGAGTGTTATAAATAACAGCAACAACAACAAAGTTAATGAGAATATACTAAAGGAGTAAAATAGTTGGGAGAAAAAACAAAAGACTTAAGACACAAACTTTATGTTAAGTAGTCAATATTTTCTTTGTGCTACTCATTAGTGAAAATAAAAAAGAAACAAAGAAAAATAATCTAAGCATGAACTTAAAATACATTTTATACACTGAAAACAATACACTCTAGTTTCAGTAAAAAATTTAAGAAAAAAAAAATTTAACAAAAATTAAACGAATTGCAAGCTATTACAAAAATTATACTTTCAAACGAAAACACTTGTGAAAATTAAAAAAAAAAAAAAATTATAAGATTAGTGTATTAGGATATATTTTTTTTTAAGACCAATACTCAGGGGTAAACCCATACTCATGCAGTGCATTGTATTGGAATGTGGAGATGGTTGATAGATAGAGAATTTTTTTTTCATAGATATTTGTATATTATGCGCCTTTTTTATACCTTCACCCTTGATTGACCAAACAGCAATTGCCTCATCTGTCGGTGGATGTTTAAATGTGAATGGTGAGCGCCTTCAGTAGATTAGCTGTTATCTTCCCAGAAGGTGGCGCTATACTTCTGATCATTCGTTTCTGTTGGAATAGATTGAAAAATGTCAGGGATCGGTTTCTTGAAGATGGACTTCTTGGAGGGGGGGGGGAGGCTCTAATTTTTTTTTAATTATAATTTTTAGAAAATCGCTAATTTTTATTTTTATAATTTTGTCCTTCACTGGGATTGAACCTCGGTCATGTGAGTTTCTGTGCGTGCGCTCAACCACTATACCAGGACCCCCCAGATACTACTACATTAGATAAATATTTGAAGAAATAGGCGTAAAATTTCACTTAAAATTATCGTTTTAAGTAAAAATATCTTTGAAAATTACGATTTGTGCAACCGCCGATTATTACAACATCGTCATATCTGCAATAGGCAATTTTTTTTAACATTACAGTCTGTTTATATTTCATTTGCAAAGATTCTTTCTTTCTGGATTTCTCGTTCAGCCACGTAGTTTTATCAGAATGCCAAAAAAATAATATTTTGCTAAAGAATTTATTTTTAATAATATTTTTATTGGTGCTACAAAAGCCTTTCACTACTTTTATAATAAAACTTTTTTTGCTATCTAGGAGTTTACGTGAAATTTAGTGGGATAATGTCATTAGCTTTTAGGAAAGTTTATAGGTGTGATAAGGTTGCAACGCGAAGACCTCTTTTTGAATAGGCATTTTATTTTGAATAAAGCGCTTTATAAAAAAAGTTTAGAATTTTTAAGTATTATAAAGAGTGATTGATTTTCAGCAACTGTTGCAAGCCAGATTTTTTCAAGCTCCGGAATTTCATATAACATGAAGCTATGAATGGTGTGGTAAAATATTAGTTAGATGATGTATACCCGTCTTAAGAAATCTTACAAAAAAAAATTTAACAAAATTTTTGTTCGAAAGCATTTTAAGCAATATTTTTTTCTGTGTATAAAGCAAGTGCAGTTTTTTTCTCTGCATTTTTATGTATCATTTAGTTTTGTTTGCACTTCTTGGCTACCACTTGTGCTTGGTTAAGTGTGTGAATTTTATGGTGCTCATCATAATCATTAATGGTTTTCTTTAACTTTTCTCATTTTTGTTTCGTTCTTTGCAAACTTTGTAAATCAGCAAACAGGCCTTATTAACGCATTAGTCTTTTAGCCATTAACTGCTTAAGGTATGTGTTGGCAAATGCTTGCTTTCCATGCAGTGAAACAACCAGCCATATATTCTATTGCCAGCAATTAAATAATTTTATGTTTTTACTTACATACTTGTTTTACCAATACCTTTTTGCTTTTTGGCAACTTTGTGTCGTTTCCTGCTTTATGTTTTATAGATTACAAGTGATTTTTAGCATGTTTTTTTTTGTGTGTTTAAGTATATTCTACGTCCACCTTAAACGTTTTGTAATGATGCTTTTAAGTGGTTTAAATTTAATGATTTTTATTAGCCACTTATGTGGTATTACATATCCGAGTATGCAAACATAAATATTTGCAGAACAAAAGGCAAAACTAAATTCTCTTTAAAGGAAAATAACTGCAAAATGATTAGTTGGCATTTAAATATTTACCAATTTTTAATAAACAAATGCTCTTATTTTCTCCAGTTAAATTGGTTTAGAAAATTAATTTGCCAGCTGCTGTTTGACTTTTTCAAACATATTCTCATCTTCTTAGTTACCCAAAAGAAAGCAGAATATTGCAAAAAAGTTATGGAAAAGATTTTTTTACTGATTTTTAAAAAATTTTAATAACAAAGCAAAAATAATATGCTTTAGAATTAAAGCTGTTTTAGGGCGAATTTTTTAACAAAAAGATGTCAATATTCTAACGCATTTGTGTGCAAAATCTAGTAAAGAAAGTTTCCTTTTCAACTACATTTTAATAAAACCTAGTCGTTATCTAATAGGGGGTCCGCTTAAAAGTTTTAATGTGAAAATGAAATAAAACAAAAAGGTTTTAAAATTTTTCCAAATTAATTGTAGTGTTGTGAAGTGCAATTGCTCCCGTTTGAAATGGAATACTATTTCATTCATGTGGGTGGCACAGCTGACCTCATAGTACCCCATTCAATCGGAACAATTTTTTAGCACTCTTACGAGTTTATGGGATTGCATATCGGCAATGGCATTACGAGTGTTGATTTATCGGCATACAAATTTTCTTTTACACAGTGAAGCTAATATACTGAATTGTGTGACAGAATAGAGTGACGTAAGTGTTTTCAGATTTGGAATAACCGGTGTTTCAACTTTATACCAATACATGACTTATCCTATATTAGTAATGCAAGTCATATTTTATAAATTTAACCTACAGGTCTGGGTTCATTTCCAAGGCATTCTGTGATACCTCTAACTGATTTTTATTTAAGTTTAAAACCTAAAGCGATAGTCTTAGTCTTTATGACAAAAATTTCTATGACATACATACATAATTTGCTTTTACAACCCTTTGGGTTACGGCCTAACTTTTTGCAGCACTCATGTTGTGTGTTAATTTTTATCCCTGAGTACCAGGACCTACAGTTTAATGTCGATTCCGAACGTCAGGTTTGAGAAGTTTTTTCATTGCAATCAATTACTCTCAGAGCTTTTGCCAGAAGAATGCTAAGAGGTATTCTCCGAAGGAAATAATTTTTTCATATTTTTTTTTCAAGATGTTAGAGCTGAGATTTGAATCCGGCGCACATTGGTTCAAGTTCATTGAACGAGCGGCTAAAAATAGAAGAAGTTGTCGAAGGACAATGAAACTTGGCACATAGGCATTTTTTGTTTGAATCAAGAAAAAATCGAAAAATCAAAATGATCCGCCCACTTTTACGCCCACCTCCCATACAAAGTAAAAATTAAATTTTGACCTACGGCATTGTTTTTTGGCACATAGCATTTTTAAACACTCAGAATCATTTGTGTGAAATTTGAAAAATATTCGCCCACTTTTACGCCCACTTCCCATACAACTTGTATTGAAAAAGTGGCATAACTCCCTTGATTTTTAATGCATCAACTCAATTTTCACAAAAAGTAATTATTATAATTGTAGAATGGGCTCCTGAAAATATATACCTGATCCGCCCACTTTTACGCCCACCTCCCATAGAAAAAACATGAATAAATAAATTAAGCATAGTCTTTTAATAATTTTTTAACATCATTATCGTACTCCAATTTTTTGATTTGCAGCTTTGAGCGAAATCTATTTATAAATGGGTCTGAAGACAATAAAAGGTTATGCATTACATCTTCATTAGTGGCTACACGTCCATTTCTTCGCGAATGATGTAATCTATAGGCTCTATAATCTTTATTCCTCGCTTCCTGAGCTTCTTCGGACAGCATACCTGATACAAACAATCAATTAAAATGTAAAAAATGAAAATTAAATCATTGAATAAGGGCCTTTAAATAGAGACATACCTATTGGCAGAATAGCTTCTGCTATAATTTTGCTACCATGCACCAGAATCTTATGCACAGTTACAGGCATGTAGTACCAGCCATAGAGATCAACAAACAACTTGGCAGTATCCATGGAATATATATGAAATTTGCTAGTGTCGACTGCTGCATTACAATTTATTGCGGCCAAAATAATTTTAAATCTATGTATTAACTCTTCTTTTATTCCAATTACGTCTGCAGTGATCTTCTATTGTTGTTATCAAACAGTATCAGTAAACAATAATTCAAATTCATTTGCAGCTTATGCTTTTTTCAACAATTAAATATATAAAAATTAACACAATTGACTAGTATGTATATTACATTATGTAATAATTTTAAACAGTAAAGAATTATGGCAACAACAACAAGCATGAACGAAAATTCACGTTTTCTTACTTTATCACTTTATAGTTTTTACTGTTTCTTTTGGAAAGGAGCAGGTAGGAGCAGCTGAATTTTTTTTAGCTTTTAGCTGAGACTTCAAGCTGTAATTTGACGTCTTTCGTTAAACAGTGCTCCACAGCGCTAAAAAGATGCAGTCCACTGAAGTTGATGAACATTGAAATTTTGATGTTGTTTATATTTTGTTCTACGAAATTTTTTATGTGGCACTTTTTCCAACTTTTTTTAATGCAAATCTCATCTATGACAATTGCCATTTACGAAAATATACAACAAAGTCAAATGATAAGTTTACTGTGATTGTACCAAAAGATTGAATATACAGTAAATTTGCATGCCATTTTAAACAAGCGAACATATATGAACTTGGAGCGTGTCTGTCCAAAGAAATACTAAATATATCAGCCTAATATTACGGAATCATAATATTCAACTATCTGACAACAAAATACCAAAAAATTATCCAAATCGGCGAACATGAAAAAAATGAATTTCGGCCACTCTTGAACCAATGTGCGGCGCTATCGTCTTAGTTACCCAACACACTAACCAGTAGACCACGACGACAGCCATGACATTCCTTAATATTCATCAAAGAAATTTTATTTATGCTGTCCGATGAATATATGTATTTAAATAAGAAATTGCTTATGACACTATGTGACAAATGAAGACTTTGGGAAAAATGCACCTACACTCTAAATTTTTTCCCAAAATTTAGGTTCATATTATGTCTAAATTGGTGTTGAAAATTTGTTGTTGTCTAAAATTATATAAATTTCCGTCTTAATTTTAAAAAAAATAAAAAATTTACACAAAAAAATAAATTTGCTATTAAAATTGTTTATGTTTAAACAAGTTGGGCTTAAATTTACTAAATAATGTTTAATATTAAGCACATTTGCTTGAAATCAGTAAAAAATTTGTAAAATTAAACACTTTTGTCTAAAAATAGTTATAAATGTGTAATATTGAGAACATTTAAGTAAAAAAAGTTGGAAAGCTACGAAAAAAGAAGAAGCATTTATTTGAAATAAAAAGTTTAAAAGGGTCGCGTCGTATTCTGAAAATTTTTTAAATATTAAATTTGCAGTGGCTGCATCATTTATATATATATGTATTTAAAAAAAAGTGTTTTGTATTCAGCTGGTGATGTTTATTTTAATTTATAACTAGTTTATCAAATATATTAAAATGTATATTAATTATTTTAAAAAAAGTGTTTGTTGCAAAATTTACAGAAAAAAAATGACAAAGTTTTAAAGTTTATCATCTATATTTCGTCGTAAGAATTAAGGATAGCTGTAACTGACAAAACATATGTATATACATATTTGTATTTTATATCTATTTATAAGTATATATAGATAGTTTGTAAGGTATATAATTTATAATAAATTATTTTATTGAAAATATGTATTTTAGGCATTTTTATTTAAGGAGTGTTGAAAATAAATATATCAAAGGGGGGAATATTAGACACAAATTGCCTAAAATATTTAAACATTTTTTATTTAATTTTAGACATAATTTGCTTAAAAACTAACCAAATGTCTAAAAAACTAGATGCCTAATTTTAAGTCGAAAACAGTCTGTAAAGTGTTGCCTACTATTATCGACCTAATTTTCAGCAAAAGTGGTTTAGAGTGTATACTGTGGGTTCCGTGCATTTTCTTCACTATTGCACTGTGTTATCTCTGATATTAATCTTTTCAATAAACATAAAACTGAAAAAACCAAAGAATTTCATTTTAACAGAACATCTCATAACTATTCAAAAATACAGATTAATTACCCTGTTGCCATCTACCCAGCAGCAATTAGTGCTTAACAGTAAGTTATTTTGTAAGGGAGAAATTGTGAACAATTACTCATGCGCATCAATAATGCATGATTTTTATATGAAATGAGCCGCTAAAATGCAATAGAAATGCAAATTTATTGCAACCAGTAAGCAAATAGTACAAAAAATCAAAAATAATACCTTATCCTGTAGCATATTTGGAAACTTTAATGTGTAAAAAACAATATAATGCTTACATTATTGCTTCCAAATTTGAAAAATTTTCTGCTGGGTAATGTTAAATTACAATCTAAATAAATTTGAAAAAGATACAAACCGACGACCCCTATACTAAAACTCTAACCGCTACCCTTTACGCTATATGGGACACTAATTCTAGTTTTATTTCTACATTTTTGACACATTTTGTCACTTTTTTAAAGTATTCTTTCTAAATGGCTTCTGTATTAAAAAATTAATAATAATAAATTTCAAAACTCTTAAAAACTAGCGCAATCAAATATTTTAATTGAACGATTTTTGTTTTGAGACATAAATCATTGAAAAATTAGTCTATATATAAAAACGAAAAAAAGAAACTGGTGCATATCTAAAATAATCTCATTTTTCTAAATGGAATTTAAACAAATAAATGAAAGACTTGAGACACAAACCTGAAAATCAAAACTAAAACATATTTGTTTATTTAAACAGGACATGACTTCTTATAACAGAAATTTCTTAATTAGAAAATACACTTTATCACAGAGTGCATCTCTTAATGTATTTAGAGCAGAAAAGCAGTCTTTTAGCATGATTCTCCACAGCAGCTCAACTCCACAAAAAACATAAATCACATATTGACATAAGAATGACTCTTTTTTTTTGTTTTTGTTAAACCAGTTCAAATAAACCACATGAAAATAATAAATTGAAAAATTTATATTAACAAATAGAGATTCTTCTTTTTTGTCATTTACTTCTTTAATTAATGGATTTTAATGGACCGTTGTAGAGTCAAGTGCTTGACCGATTTTCTAAATTAATATTTTATTGCATATTTTAAAACAGGTCTACTATTAATAAAAATTTTATAAATTTTAATAAAAAAACGTACACATACATACGTAGATATGTAGTTTTTTTTAACGCACAAATATGACAGCATGGACAGTGAATTTTGAAGCAGCTGTAGGAGAGTAAAGTTTTCAATTAAAATATAATTAAACATTCTTGGTAAGATATATATAAAAACAATTTTTAATATTTAACTGTTAACTCCTGCTATTTTAGTTTCAATTGTAATTCAATGGCTAAAGAAGCACTGAGAGACAGAAAGAAAATTGCTTGACATTCACTTAATGGTCATCAATCACATTTTTATTATTTTTTTCTTTTTTTTTTTTAATGAAGAAAAATTCTCCGATTTTTTCATTTAATTTTTCTGTCATGATTTTTGTTTATTTGCTTTGCTTGTACCTGATGAATTTTCTTTCATTTATTTTCCTTTTTGTCAAAACTCTCTATTTGAAGCGCCTGTTACAATCACCACCTACAATGATGATTTTTATATCCTATACTCTACAGCCAGTAATAGAATACTTTGTACGTATATTTTCAAATTATAAAATCAGGTCGAATTAAGCTGGCCAGACATTTATTTCGAATCTGTGCTCTTACCTTATTTCGCTGTTTACACAAAGTATTATAACTTTTTATACCAAAAAGTAAACAACGGTTATTGGCTATAGTAGGCTTTAGACAGATAAATGGGGAGATAAAATGCTTAAGGGTTGATTATACCTCAGAACAATGGCCACACCTAAGCTAATAAAGAAGACACTGAGGCAACAAGTATTGTAGTCAGCTAAATGCCCCGTAGATAACAGATAATGTAAAAATTTAGGAACAAGTACACTATAAATGCGACTATATATATGTATACAATTTTAGTTTCGCCAACTATTTTCTCCAATATATAAATGCACATATAAAGTCGACTACTACTGCCAATAACTATCTTAATTGTATTTCATGTGGTTTGTGAAATGTTTTTCGTTTGAAATACCTCTTATGGTTTCAAAAATTTATGCATGGGAATTAGCAAACAGAGACTAAAATTTTTTTTTTTTTATTTTCAAATTGAAGAAAGTATCATCAGAAAGAAATGGGAGGACCTTTTAGTAGTGAGTAAGATTAATTGATTATGCACTCGAAGAAAAATGTTTAACATTAAAAGTTATAAATTGTTTATATCAAAGTGGAAAAAGAGTGAATAAATACGAAAAATGGATAGAGAGTCTTACATAAATACCTACCTAATTGGCCATTACAAACCCTGTATAAGGGTTACGGCCTAGCTTCTCGCAGCACCCATATTGTGTGGTTCAATATTTTATTCATAAGTACCGGGACCTACAGATTAAAGTCGACTCCGAACGACAGGCTTGAGAAGCTTGTTCATGGCAATCAATTACTCTTAGAGATTTTGCAGGAAGACTGCTAAGGCCCAGGCCACGCAATGAGCGGCCGTGCGGTGAGAGGCAATAAATTAAAACATATGGAATACTACTGAAGTGGCCACGCAATGAGCAGCATTTCTGAGCTTTTAAGCGGCATAGTGACCCACACATTGACATTGTAGAAAAGTCGACAAACAATCTAATGCTTGTTTTTCTGCTATTTCTATTGTAGCCTTTACTTAAATATTTTTATTTTTTATTTTAATTCTTATTTTTTAATCGACTTTGTATGCGATAATTTAGATAATAAAGGAAACATGCTGACAAGGTACGAGAGAATGAAAATAAAAGACAAAATTTTTTGATACAAAAACGTAATAAAAACTTAATCATCGCCATCAGCATTGTTTATTCTACTATCTGAAGTCACTTTTAACTTTGGCACATATTCCCCATTCTTTATATATTAATTTCCAGTTTGTTGTAGTAAACTGTTTAATAATTTTCTAGGTTTTGTTTAACCATTCGATATGGAATTGGCAAAGTTTTCTCTAAAAAATATATGATTTCTAGTTTATAAAATCGCAATCAAAAAAGATTGCTTTGAAAAATTGTTGTAATCCTAATTGGTGGCTACATTTTAAGTAGTAGTCAGTCATTGATTGTAAAATTTGTAATAACAAACAAAAATCAAATCCATATGGCCGTTATAGTTTTCTAACATTAATTTTTCGAGGGTATTTAAAAATGTAGTTTCTTTTGCGTTTGATTGTTTAGACAGGGTGCATAAAGCAACTGCAATAGCAATATTTATCATTATTTAGAAAACATGTTTCCTCACAAAGTCTTCAACAGCCATGAAATGCTGGACACTTAACCAAATATTCCGGTGCTAATAAAGCTAACGATTTTCGCTGTTTACAGTTACACTCTAAATGGACACGTGTATTTCTAAACAAACAAACAAATAAACATTAAAGAATATACGAGCAATGTATCCGCTCCTACTAATGAAGAAGATGATAAAAATTTATATTTTGTATAATAAAAAAAAAAAAAAAACAGGCGGAAGGAGTTGTTGTATTTAGTGAAGAATGTTTTTTAGGTTGTAAAACAAAAACTACTGGTTTTTATTGCAATAAAATACTTTTGTAATTTAAAAATTTCTTACCACCATAGAAAAAAACATAATGTTGCCATACAACATATAGGAAATACTTACGGTTATAAAAGAAAAAAAAATATTCATAATATTGCGTAAAAATTGGAACCAACAACAACAGAAATATTATTAAAAAACATAATGGAAAAAACATGTAAATTGACCATGAAAACTAGTTCACACAACCAATGACCGTTATATGAGTTCGATACAGACATACCGCCCGAGACCACATAAAGCAAAATATCGATTACATTGTATTTCATTTCTTTTATTTTAAATATTTTTTGTTGTTGTTGTTGTTTTGCACAAAAAATAGATCAATGATGGATGAAAGATTGGTATGTACTCGTATAAAACATGTCTTTGTAATCAAAGAGTGAAACAGAGTAAAATGCATAATATATATAAGTATGTATGTACCATGACTATTATTAATACCCTACTATAGGTAGTTCAAATGTACAAAACTTTTTCTTAAATGAATTATCAGTTTTGTATTGAAATTATTGATTTACTTGATTAAAATGGAGTATGCTCAACATAAGGCCGTGGGACACTATTGAGTTGTATGGTTTTTAAAAAAAATTGTGTATGTTCAGAATGTGTGATAGCGTGTCCATAAAATGCTTTTGTGGGGCAGATTTTTTGCCAAGTCTGTCCGACTTTATAATCCTAAATATGCCATCAGGGTTGCATTTTTAAAGAATGTAAACATAAACAGGCTTACTAAGACGATAGCGCCGGGTTAAAATCTCAGCTCTGACATCTTAAAAAAAAGAAACATGAAAAAATTATTTCTTTCGACAACTACCTCTCAGCAGTTTTCTGGCAAAAGCTCTGGGAGTAATTAATTGCCATGAAAAAGCTTCTCAAATCTGTCGTTCGGAGTCGATTTTAAACTGTAGGTCTTGGTACTCATGGATAAAAATTTAATACACACAACATGAGTGTTGAGAGAACCTATGCCGTAATCCTGACACAATGTTGCAATGGCCAATTATGTATGTATGTAAACAAAAAGCAACTCTGCATGCAACGTTGTATGGTGACGTGTCACTAATGTTGCCATTTTGATAGAGTTTTTAAAAACAAAGTAGAAATCGTTCTTTTGAATAAATTGCCTGCAACGAAAATGCAATAAACAAATTAGTTGTACGTTGTGTTATTTAATAAATTATTTAAGGAATTTAATATATTTTTTATTAAAATTTTTCCAGAAAGAAATTTTTCTGTGCATCTAAAATAGTACTCTTTATAATTTTTCAAACTCAAGGGCAGATACTATTTATTTCATGTCAAGCTCTCGTCCTGGTAAAGGTATGGCACTAAATTGAAAAGTAGTAAAACAGAAATTGACTCCAATTGAAATATATGCAATAAATGTCAACAAGATAGTCCAGATGAACTCCTTAACAAGATACGATCACTTTAAAGGTTTAATGCGAATGTTTATAGAGCTTCTCAATAAATGCATTAGAAAATTTTATAATTTCATTTCATCATAATTTAGTGTTAGAAAACCATTTTAACATACCGCAGACCAAGTTAATTCTTTATTTACTTGCAACCATTTTGGGTTCCAAAAGCTACGTAAATAAAAAACTTACAGAGTGAAAGTGAAAAAGATTCATTGAGAATAGATTTAATTGTGTTGATCAGCGTTAAGCCAATCAGTTCCTGGCACTTAATTAGTGTATCTCGAAGAAGTTAATCTGGCTAGTTAGACTCGCTACTGAGACCTTATGCATTATGTAAACACAACTGGTCTCTCCGGGAATAATATTAGTCAATTTTATGAGGAATATACTCAGAGTTCAGAGCAAATTCTTGAGATATAACTTTTACTATATTGGTAACATTAGTGGGCTTTCATTAGATTTCGAGCTATGCGAGAGAACAAAAATGCATTACGAAGTAGATGTTATTTAAATGTGAGTCTTCCAGTTCCTCACATAAATCGCTACTGCAGTTTACTTTACGTAACTTTGTTTATTGTATGAATCTTCTTTTTAATATTAACTTTTAATAAATATTTTAATGACTCTAGAACAAGTCACGACTCGCAGTCGACTTAAATATTTTAAATTTGTTTTATAAATTATGTATATGAAGCAAAAGAAATTCGTTTACATTTTACTTGTAAATCCTGTCTGCGTCTTGCTATTAACTGTGAAAGAAAGAATGGAAAAAATCTATATAAACGACAATGCTTCTTCATCATACCGCACGTATGTTTACCATAATGTTCACATACAAAAATTATAGTGTTTTTTTTTCTTTCTTTTCTTTTGTTTCAATTGTTGTTATTTTTATATGGCAAAACAGTTTTGAGGGGCACACGTTAAACGAGTGTTTTATGCCACGCGCTGATCAGCAATCAGTGATCAAGAGAAACTGATCATACTTTGTTGTCGAATATAACAAATTTATTACAATCAATGTCTAGTAATTTGTGTTCTAACTTTGGTTTCTTTTGGTACACACTGTTTTAGTATTTTCTTTTATTTTTTCAAACTAGTGTAATAGTGTTATTTAGGCCATCTAGTTGATGTTGGTAACCATTTTATATAACCCGATATTATATCAGTACTTGTAGTGCTGTAGTGGTCATTTAAATATATTGCAGTGGCATATAGGCAGCTGGTAAAAACAACAAAATATTGACCATTATTTTATCAAGCACTTGATTATTAAACTCAATGAAAATTTCTTGTTTTTGTTTTGTATAGTAAAGCTATAAACTATAGTTATTTGTGGTTATGGGTAATAATTTAAAAAAGATTCTAAATTATTACGTTAAAAAAAAAAATATTAGAAATTATTTTCATTATTTTGGCCACAAAACGATGACATAATTGTGGGTTATTACCATTGCTCTTAACAGGTATTGAAATTTATTTTAAAAACTGCAATTATTTTTTTTTGTGTGTAAATTTTGTTTAAAATTTAAACTCAGAAAATAGAAATAATTTCGTGGAATTTTATCGGAAAAAGAAATTGAAAACGTAGAAATTGAAACGTAGATACTTCTAGAAGCTTCATTATTTAAATGTCTGAACTAAACACGACTATAACTGATAAGGAAGTGCACGAATGTATATTTCATATATAAAGATAGGCTAATGTACCTGTACCGAAAAAAAAATTTTTTTTGGACTGGGTTCTTTTACAAAAAGTTTATAGGGGTAATGAAATTGAAGTTTATTTAGAAAAACAAGTAGCAAATTTGCCTCAAGTTACTCCCAGTCGTTCTGCGAATTTACAAGAAGCCACATTAATAAATTCTATAGAGTACGGCAGATAAACAAATGCATTCATTGTGTACTAGTAGAAAACAAAGTCTGTTCATATTTGGACAATGGTACTGAATGTTCCTTTACTCGACAAACAAAAGCTCTAACTGCGTTTGTTGTTGTTTGACTGCTTGTCGTAGAGACTTGCGTGAGTTAAGATGGTGAACGCATGTACTGAAACAAAATATTTATTAATCATGTTAATTAAACAAAATTTGTGTCCGTAAAAAAAGTTATTCATTGAGGTTTTTCTTCAGCATGACTCCCCTTTTAAAAAAATTTATTTGGAAATTGAAATTCATTAATAATGCAATGCGGCAGTAAAACAATGAGACTGACGCTCAGTAATAAGCCACTTGCCGATCTAACTCGTCGCCCTACGACTCACAGTCCTCGGCCTTTCTCATCCGAGATAAGAGGACATCAAAACAAAATAATTTTGAAATATATATTTGAAATATACTTGAAATGATTGGTAAGGTACGATTAAAAAATTGTTGTGATTTTATTAAATTATACATTTTTACAGCAGGCCTTTTAAAACAATTTCCGTTTTAATTTGATGCGAATTGCTCGATAACTCTCTTTAGCAGAATATCATATTATAAGTAATTATTAGTTAAAAAAAATTCTATACCATTAATAATATCACCTGTCATTTAACCGTTAATAAGCCAAGATTAGTGCTTCATAGAGTTAATAAATATTTGTTTTGTGTTTGTTTTTTAATTGTATAAAAAAGTATAACACTGCACAACTAACCATTAATTAATTGAATTAAATATGAAATTATGTATTGTAGAGAGCAAAAAAAAACAGAAACAAGATGTCTGTGACTATAAAATTGATTTGAAAAATAATTGTCGTTTATTTTAGAATGAAGAAGAAAAAGAAAAGAGAAGCAGAAACAAACAATATAAAAACAGTTTACACTTTTAACAGTTAATAACCGTTTGTGATTGGTGTTTATGCCGTTGGGTTATTGTTATTATTTTTATTGACCAAACCATAAATACTTCTAAAACAAATGTATGGTTAGTTAGATTGCATCGGTCGATAAATGAGTGACTGGATGCACCAGTGACAATAACAATAGGCTACAAAATGTTCTTTTTTATTTTGTGTACGTTTTAAATCACCATGTTAAACAAGATACACTGAGCAAATAGAAACAACAATCAAATGTCAAAGCAAGTAGTCAATCAGTATGTATAACAATAATGCATATAATGTGAATGCAACAGCTATAGAAAGTATTTGAAAAGAAAAATATAGAAAAAAAAAATAATAAAAAATTAAAGGCAGGAAGAAAAAAAAAACAGAAAAAATATTAGAAAATAGAAAATCAAGATTAATCTCATAATGGGCCAAAGACAACAGAAGCATCACTTAAAAACATCAACAACAGCAACAGCAAAATAATATTATCGTTTATCGACAATCATATGTATCCATTGCTATGCAACAATTTCTTTTGTTATTTTATATTTACTTGTGCGCCTGCCTAACTGCTGCCTGCCTGTCAGATTGCCTACCTGCCAGTCTTTCAATCGGGTTTGCATTCATTGATGGACTGGTTAAAACAACGGAATTTTTCGCATAATTTAGAACATACATTGTAGTGCTGTTGCACATCCCTATACAAAGACAGGAACCAATTTTCAATCAACTGGTACATACTGTTAGAAATCTAGTATGAATATACACACACATACATACACCACAAAAATACACATTTACCCATTTATACACATAAGTGTGTAATAAATGACATAGAAAAAGAAAAAAGGAAAAATAAAACTCAATATAAACGATATGGTTAATAACAACAAAATTGTTTGTTTTTTTTTTGTAAACAATAACAACATGCAACATATAAAAACGTTTAAAAGAAAAATTTGCTTGTATTTGCTCATTATATGGGGAATATCATACATTTGGAAGATAATATATTGACGATTATTTGTCGGTCAAAGGCAAAATAACTGGTTTTATGATATTTTACGAAATATTAAAAAATATTTTGAATTTTTGAAAAACAGAAATGTATTGTTTTTGAAATATTTTTGTTTATTTTTTATATACTAAATTTAATATGGTTCTCAAATGTTTACAGTTTTGATCACCATCTTTGGGAAAAAATCTTCTGATGAGTCTCTTAATCAGAGGCGAAATGGCTACAGAGACATGCTTATCCCCATAAGCGATATATTATAAGCATTTCATAGATTATATGTGTATTGTTTTTTTTGTAATTTTAAAAATATTAAAAAACATATACATATACTTAGTTTATGCCTGTTTTGAAATCAGTTCGACACAAAACGATTTCACTCATAACGATAGCTTCATATGGGTTTATGTCTATGTTTTGAGTCGAAACAGTTTTAAAACTGTTTTAACTAACAGCTAATTCAACATAATTCTAATTCTAATTTTTTCATATTTTCTATAATAATACACATAGAGTAATAAAAATAACCAATGGAAGAAATTGGCAACCCCATCAAATTTGACAAAACATTCTTTACAGCTCATTTTCATAAAGATTTCAAAACGGTATGCCTTTTACTCAATTTTGAAAACGCTTGGTCTGACTCAAACAGGTTTGAAAAGCAGTTTCAGTGAAAACGTTTCGAAATTTTAAAACTGTTTTTAAAGCTGTTTATACCATGGATTTGAGCGAATGAAAACGTTTTCGAAACGGGCATAAGCATGACAATAAATTATTATTAAATTTTTATTGTTTCTATAGCGTTTCTATAGGGTTTCCGTCAAGTACGTTTAACCTTTTTTTAAATATTCATTTTGATTATAATATGACATTTAGCCTTATACGAATTGTTAATAAAAAAGACCGATGGGTGACTATTACATTTCTGCAAAAATGAAAAAGTAAATGTGTTTGTGTTAGAAAAAGAAGAGTTACGATTAAAATGGTTAAAGCTTGGTTAATGAAATTTGAAAAATCATTAGCTGTAGCAAGATTGGCTTGTTTGCATATAAAAGTCAAATGGTGAGATCTCAGTGACTTAATAATGTCGTCTAAATTATTAAAATTATTCCCCAAAATGCTGACAATAACACCATAAAAATTTTAGTATGTTAGATACGACTTCATTATCATAATCTATGTTTAATTTAAATTTTTGTCTATATTTTTGCTTCACGTATTACGTTATTGCACTGAGTTACTAAAGAAGCTTGAAAAGCTTACAGCTAAATTTTAAATTAAAATAT
Source organism: Metopia argyrocephala (assembly GCA_963576795.1). NCBI lineage: Eukaryota > Metazoa > Arthropoda > Insecta > Diptera > Sarcophagidae > Metopia > Metopia argyrocephala. The sequence continues at coordinate 201,043,944 of OY756208.1, read as the reverse complement.
ATTTAATATTAAATTTATTCTGTAATTTTTTTTATTAAATTTAAGATCCTGAAGCTGATATTTTTAGAAGAGACAATATCTGTTAAGGAATCTGTATAACACTAGCGGAACTAAAAAGAAAAAAAGTCTATTTTACCTTCTACTGCATATACTTGTTAATATTAGTTTTCTCTTGAATACAAAATGCCCCACATGTTTTAGCAATTTAAGTAGTTGTATGAACCAAATTTAACACATTGTTTTTGTGCTTTGCTTGCATGCCGCTTCCAGCAAATGCTACAGAAAACAAGAAGTGATAATGCGTTACAATGTTTGTCTTAATGTTTTACATGTTACTTGTCAACATTTTCAGGCAGCCAAACAGTTTATGTGTTGAATTACAAATATCCACTTGGACAGAAGTTCTGAACAAACAAATTATAAATAAATCCAAATATTCACAGAAACAGGAATACAAACTTGATAACTTGCAGTAGAATAAAAACTTTAATATTTTAGCTTAAAATCTTATAATAATTAGCTTAAAAATAAGCCAACCTTAAAAACACTTTAATACTAAAGCTTGAAATAATTTTAAATATTTAGGTGTTAGGAAAGTTATAAAATGTGTGGCAAATATTCAGGTTAATTTCTAAAAAGCTGTCGGCTTCTATTGCTTTAATTGGCATAAAAGACGATCTAGATAATATTTTATGCAAAAGAATTTTCAATTGAAAACTATTTTTAATTAATCAGATATACTGTTTATAGAAGAGTAAATAAAAATTAACAACTCAATGATATTAAAATGAAAACATTTTAACCTGTTTTTCTTTTGCCTGTAACATCTGCATATAAATATCTTGAATCTTTTAATTTGAAATGACTGGATTTTGCAAAAAAAAAAAACAAGAGGAAATGAACATTTAATAAAAACTACAAAGTATTTACTATATTTTATCATACTCGTACACACATATTGGCAGTTTGTATTTTTATAACACAATTCATGGAAATTTATAACAAGTTTCGATTTTATAATTTGTTATGTTTTAATTTCCGGTATTAGTGATTACCGTGAATTGCTTTTCAATGTTGAACAAATTTATAAACAAACTAAGCTATTTCAAGCGCTTAAGATCAATAAAATATTAGGAGCCGCTTCTTATGAAAAACTTTTACATTGCAAACACGTATGTATGTGTCTTAAGTCTTTTGTTCTTAAAAGGATTTCTTTTTCTCTCATTAGAGGCAATAAAAACGTTTAATCAATGAAAATACAACAGCAAATTAAGAATTATGAGAAATAATATTTGTAGTAAAATATTTTGATATGAAAAAGTTGATATTGCAGCAGCAAATACTAAAAGTTCTGGTTGAAATATCTAAAAAAAATATATATATATGAACAATAAATTGAAACAGTTGTAGTTCTCTTTACTATCGAGACTTAAAAAGAAATCAAAATAATCTATCAAATAATTTTATTGACGATATATTCTGATAAAGGGAACAGCAATTATATAACAAGATCCAAGAATGGAACAAACAAAGAAATATTGTGCCGAGTATTACGAAATAGAACATAGATTAATTTAACAGAGTTTAAGAGAAGTTCACCCCATATACTACAACGATTTAAAATATTTTTGAGAATAGATCGTAAAGAAAGCAAAGTTTGTGTAGTTTTACCCAAGGCCATTAATATAAAATAGTAAAAATTGTTTTTACACGGATTCAGGAATTTAATTTATTTAAAAATAATAATTGTTGCTGCCGTATTCATAAAAAATATAGTACGCTTATTATAGGATTATTTAGCAAAGCTCTATGCAATACTTGTCAAAAAAAATTCTTCTTAAAAATTGTAATATTTTTTGTGAATGCAGCAGTTAATATTTATTAATGTATTGTTTGTATAGGACTGAAAAAATTTCAATAACAATAAAAACAAAAGTGAAACTAAGAGACATTTTACTTTTCTAAACGATTGATAAGACACTTAAAAACTATATTCTTCAATATGATTTTTAAATTATAAGAAAGATCCCTTTTCCAAAATTTGACTCACAGAAAATTTCCTAGTTTTTCGTTTGAAAAGGACAAGATAACGTCTGGCTTTGTTTACTGCTAAAGTACTATGGCATTAAAATTAAATTCAGCATTGAGTACGAAGCCAAGATCGATTAGTGATTCTACCAGAAATAAATGTAATTTGAAATCTCTTTAAATACATTAAAATAGCATTCTCGGTAAAATGAGTAAAGATATTACTTGTTCGGGTATAAGTTAATAAGCGTTCGTATTACTATCAACATAAATAGCACCAAAGGGTACAATGACATCAATATTATTGGACTCTTACGGCTGTACTCATAAAAAGTATTACAGATTTATTAAGGGCTTATTTGACAGCACTGTATAGAAATTTGTCAAAAAAGCCCTTCATAAACCTATGTATAATATTTTCTATGAATATAGCAGTTAATTATTAGATTTCATAACTAAAAGATTTCCATTACATTTTATTTTCGAATTGTCAGATGGATGAAGCAAGAAGATTAGTTCCACAACATAAAGAAACACAACTGATAAAATAAATAATAAAAATAATAATTTCTGACTAAGCTTTACAAAGGGGTAGCGAAATATAAGAAATAAAAATAAACAGCAGACCTTAATTTTAGGAGTAAATTTATACTATTTTTTTAATATTTTCTTTAAGTACGAATATAATACAACACATTAAACTTCAATAAGAAACACATTTTATTAACATCAGTCTGTTAAATTAACTCTAAAAGCTCTATGTTAGACAAAGAAAACATTTCTCTTAAATTTTTACGAAAATATTCGAAGAAAGCCACAGCTTTAGTGATGTAATTTCTTGTGCTTTTTCAAACAACAAAAACTTTCTCTTTTCTAAGAGAGATGTAAAGAAAGCCACAAAAGCAATGAAGAAAAAATAAAAACACAAGAGCAATAACAATAATAATACAACACCTGCTGAAATAGACAAGTCTGACTGAAGTCAATGCTTTACTGCAAAAGTAGACACCAAAGAAAATAGCAACAGCAGCTTCGTATTATCACAAAAAAGAAAAAAACAAATAATAATAACGTTATATTTTCTTTCGTATTGTAATACGATATCTTAAACTTCGTACGAGTCTATTAGACAGACCATTAGATTTTCTTGCAGTATGATTTTAAGCTCAAAACGATCTGGCCAAGAGTGTGAGTGGTGATTACAAGAAGTTAAAAGAAAAAAAAAATATGTTAGACCAACAAAGAAATAACCTGCATAATAGTTAAACATTTAGTTGACTACCGGCGACCTTGATGGTCATATGGCGCGCGTGGAAAAACAAACAACATATGGAAAATAAAATAAAAACGCTAAAAAGGAAAATAAAAAACGCTACAAATTAATTAAGAGAAATTAAAAAGAATTAAAACTAAAACTAAAAAAGGTGCATTGAAAGTGTTTTTAGAGAAATAAAAAAAATTGATATTGATAAAAATTTATAAAAAAAATTGTCCAGAAATTAATGCATGAGGTAAAGGCATGTTTAAAAAGTGAAAACATTTTAAGTGATATTTTTGTGAAATATAAAAAAAGTATTAATTTTTGAATGAAAGTAATAATATTCTTACAAAAATTATGAACAGGATATTCATTTAATTACAGAAAAAAAAAATAAAAAAAAAAATAATTACAAACATAAATCTTAATTGCTGGTTTACTAAAAAAAAGTTTAATTCAAGTTATATTAAAACAAATTTAATATACAAGTTCTTCTTCAATTACATCTGAAGTTTTATTTCCTCTTTTAAATATAACCGTAATTTTTTTTTTAATTATATATATAATAAATAATTTAAAATAATAAGTGTTACTTTATAAACAAATATGTTTTACATAAATAAATAAATAAAAAAAAAAAAATTAAAATCCAATTTCTATAGACCCACAAAGAAAATATTTTTTAAAAATTACGTTTTATTGTGTTTTTCTTTTTTAAATTCAAAAGTAGGACATTTTAAAACGTTTTTTTCCCTACTATGCAAAACAGATAAAAATTAATAACTTTTTAAATAAAAAAATAAATATAAAAAAATAAAAATATATACAATAACTCAAGCTCAATATTAAATAAAAATTTGTTTAAAATAAAAGGTAAATGAAATGTAATAATACATTTAAAGAACTATTTAGACGTCAACTGTTTCCCACTAAAAACTAAAACAAATTATTTTGAACTTGATTTGAAAAGAACTGAACAACAAAAAATGCTATGATCTTGCAAAAACTTATAAAATTAATTTTAAGTAATTTGAATAAAAAACGTAAAACAAAAAGTAAATACAAAAGATTACTGCTATAGTCAAAAAAAATTTATTTGAAGTGTAATTTAATAAAAATTTTAAGGGAAATTTTGGTTCGAAAATCATTCCAAATAATAAAATATAAAAAAAAATATAATGACAATAAATATAAAAATCATTTATAAAATATTACAAGTGTATTTCAAGTTTATTTGTAACCAAATTTTTTATAAAAATTTTCTTTAAAATACATTTCAAATCTATAGAAATTTTTCAGCAAATTTTTTTTTCGGAGTATAAAACAATTTTGTACAAATATTGTGCAAAAATATTTATAAAAATTAAAAAAAAACTTTTGAAGCCATAGAAAAACAAATTGCCTAATATTATTATTATTATTACAATAAAATTCAGTGACTGTAGGTAAAATAATTAAATTGAAATCATGGTACACCTGATTCTGTTTTTACGCGAATTTGATTTAGCGCGTTTTTAAAAACGCACTTCGTTCTCATTTTACGCCATTTGATTTTGTATAACGCGGCTTAAAAAATTATATATTTTTAACTGAAAAACATATTTTTTTATTGAATTTATAAAATTGTAAATTTAATACATCTATAGTTGGCAGCACTGAAAGGAACATCATAACATATGATTTTGCACTTATGACACCCAAAGTAAGGAAATAACTGATGTTTCTGCACAAACTGTATCCATAGTTAGAGAAGTTCTCGAAAGTGTAACTAAATTGAGAGATAACTTTCGCAAATACTATAAAAAACTTTAAAATTTTAATTCGATATAAAATTTTTATAGGGCAATGACCTCGAATTTCTTTCACAAACGGGAGCGATTGTCAGAAAGTGATACTCATTATAAAACACCATAAATTATTTAGTTATACATATAATTTTATCATTTTTCTCAGGGTTTTACTCAGAACCAATACTCTCTTTTTATATGGATACACTATCTTTTTACACGAGTTATTGCGTAAAAACAGAATTAGATGTATTAGAGTCTGTCGACATATTCTTATGTTGTTTTACACTAAACGAATCGTATTAGGATGCCCTTACGGTATCTGCGTTAATATTGAAAAAAAAAACGATTCTAAATCAGATTTTTTAGTAGTCGCACTTGTCTAGTGGTTAGTATGTTGGCTTACTAAAGCGAGTGCTCCGGTACAAAAAAAAAATTCTTTCCGCGACTACCTCTTAGCAGCCTCTTGGCAAAAGCTCTAAGAGTAACTGATTGCCATAAAAAAGCTTCTCAAGTCTGTCAATCGACTTTAAACTGTAGGTCCCGGTACTCATGGACAAAAATTGGCACACACAACATGGGTGCTGCGAAAAGTTAGACCGTAATCCTGACACAGGGTTGCAAAGAGCAGTTATGCAGATTTTAAGCTTTATTTTGTCGATGAAAAGTATAAGGCGATATAAAATCTTTAAAAAGACATAAACAACATGAGTGCTGTGAGAGGATAGGCCGTAACTCTGAAACAGGGTGGTAATGGCCAATTATGTATGTACGTTAACGTAGAGCTTGTCATACAATTCAGAACTCTGAAATATAAGTTTTACAAATTAAAAATAAGTTTTTAATTTAATAAATATAAAGGGTCATCCATTTTGCGGTTTCAAAAGTAAACGTAATTAAAACACATATAAAATGTTTTTTTCATGATATTTCTTTTTATTATAAAGTTTGAACGTTGACATTATGTGTGAAACACTACATCATTGAAATGACCTCCACGCGAAGTGTTGCAAGCATTGATTCTTTTGAGGTAATATTCGACCAATTTTTGACACATATTGGGCGGTATCTCAGCCATAACTTGACGAATGTTGGTTTTTAAGTGCTCAAGAGTTGAAGGTTTATCTGCATAAACACGGTCTTTCGCGTAGCCCCACAAAAAAGTCTAAGTTTTGATAATTTTTTTGCGTTGTGTTATAGTTAAGCGATCCATTTTCGTCAATGTCAGACTTTCAACTGAAAAGAAAAAAATTGGTTTAACAACTTAGTTTGACAGATGTCGAATTCCAGTCCCATACTTTTGAAACCACGAAATGGATAACCCGGTATAATTTCACGAATTTTTTTTGTTCTTACTAGTTAAGTAATATTTTGTTGATATTTAGATGATGTGCTGCCAAAGATTATAAACGAGCATCAAAATTTTATTTTAAATTGTGCGCAATGTAGAGCTATGATACCATTTAGCGAAATGTTCAAACGCTAGCCAAAGCCAAAGAAATCAATTTGTTTTTAACAATTTTCCCAAAAACAGACTACTGCAGGTTATAAGCTTTTAACACTATCTGAGAAGCTATTAATTGATGTATGCAGCTAGGCATGAATCAACAGCTGAAGGCAGCAATGTTGTAGTTTAAAGCCGACTCCGAACTACAGACTTGAGAAGTTTATTCATATTGCTAACAGGTAGTCGCCAAAAGAAATATTTTTTCATATTTCTTTTTTTTTAAATGTCAGAGCTAGGGTTTAAACCTAAATAAGAGAACATTTTAATAATTTCAATGAAATAGATTTAAATTTACTTTAATTGATAAAATAAAAAACTTAATTAAAACATTATTAAAATAAAGGTGGGAAAAAAGGGTTGCTTATAAGTAAAATCTATAAAAGCAGATTTAATTGAAAGAAAACTTAATTGCAAACGAAATTTATTTAATAACAACCATTTAAAACAATTACAAAATTCATTCACCCCTTTGAAAACCCTTTTTTGTTAAAAGAAAAATATTTGCGCATAAAACAATTACAACATTTTTTAAAAATTATAAAAAGTAATTAAAGAAAATAAGAATTTGAAATACAAATATTTAAATAATTTTATTAAAAATATAAAACAAAGTATTATACGAGTATGAGTTTTTTATTTTATTTATCAGTGAGCTGATTGTGTGGTGAGTAATTATTACTGGATAATCATGATAACTGTGCTTATATTTCCGCATTTAAGATAAAACAAAGCCAAACAACAACAAACACAGAGTAACAACTAAAAAACAATAAATAACACACACACTCACAGTTTAAAACACTTGTGAAGAAATTGAATGTTGCATATTAAATGGAGTTGTTAGATGAAATAAAATCTGCAAAAAATCTGTAGACCAAAAAAAAAAAAAAAAAAAAAAGGAAAAAAAAAGAAATATAAAATAAAACGCGATAGCGTGTTTGCGTGTCTGCTGTATGAGCTGCACATAACCATACAGAGATTTTTACTACAGTACTACACCTAGTTGCTGTCTAATACTATTTTATACTTAAGTTTGCTAATCAAAGGGCAATTGCTTTGTTTTTTTTTTATATAAAATAAAATAAAAAAAATAAAAAAATAACCACAAAATATTACACCTCTTTTCTAAAAGTTTGCTGAATACAATTACTGAAGTACATTGCTCATAGGCCGTTACTTTAACAACAACAATAACTATACAAATTCTTAAATACATACTACTGTTGCAATAACCTTTAATAACACAGATGTACAACATATATGAGTTTCCTACAAAATTAACATGAAGTGAAAATTTTTATTCAACACTTATACTGTGTGAGAAAAATTAAAGAAAAACTTGCAACAAAATGCTGCTGATTTCTCAATTATTACGTTTTCTTTAAGCTGCTCTAATTTTATTGCCTCATAACTGTGTTTTTGGAAGAAAAGTAAGTTTTTAATATTTGTTTTTAAAATCTGCACAATATAAATAAAATTAATTTTTTCAATATTTCGCTACTGTTTTCTAAAGCATCAGCATTATATAAAAGATACCTCCTTTTTATCGTTGAAGAAGTAACAAATATTAAATACATATAAATAAAAAAAAGTAATTATAATAAAAATAGGAATCTTTGTTCCAAAAATTTTATGAAAAAACAAACAAAAAATATCATAAGTCTATTTTATTTTAGGCATATGGGAAATTTAATTTTGTTTGCAAAATTTTTTTAAATGATTTATTTTGATTTCCAATTAAAATCACTTTTATATAGTCTGGACATCCAAATTCGAATCCCAATAAGAGTAATAATTTTTTGTTTCTTCAGAAACGCTTTAATTAGATCAATAGAATTTAACTTTGGAAGCAATAAAACAATTGTAAGCAATGATGGAAGCATTATATTGTTTTTTCATAGTTTCAAGCTTCCAAAAATGCTATAGGATGAGGTATTATTTTTGATTTTGTATACTATTTGCTTACTGGTTGCAATAAATTTGCATTTGTATTGCATTTAAGCGGCTCATTTCATATAAAAATCATGCATTATTGATGCGCACGAGTAAGTGATAGTTCACAATTTCTCCCTTACAAAAAAGCTTATTGGTAAGCACTAATTTCTGAACATGTTTTTTTACCCCAGCAACGGTCTCATCAGAGTTTTCTGTGTTCTGTACATATTCTTAACAAGCATGCAATATTTAACTCACTCTGTTTATAGAAATCATATATTGGAATTATATTTTTAATTTTTCATGCATATTCTTGTAATGAGTTAGCTCTCCATTTCTCCCTATCATTGCATTTTTTGTAATTGTCATCCTCATTCAGTACTATTCTATTGATCTAATGAAAGATTTTCTGGCGAAACAATTGTTTTTAATTTTTATATAGTAAAGACTTACGGTCATATACAGCAAAAAAAAAAAAAAAAAAAAATACGTGAAACCTTAATTTGATATAAAAATTTTGAATTAGAATTGACTTAAATTTTTTTTTTTTTTTGCATAGAAGCACTAAAAAATATGTTCAAGTAGAAGCTTTAGATTAAACAAAAATCGAAAATATTTTTCGCCATATAGGCAAATATATTACATTAAACATGAAATCTATCGCTTACGGTGAAAAGAATGTCTGTATGGCCATTTTGTCACTTGTCATGAGAAAAACTATGCCTGAATATTTTTATTCAAAAGCAAAACAAAAATATTACATTTGCGATTTTTTTTCTTCTTTAATATTGACTTTTTCTAGCTGTGATACTGCATAATGCCAGAAATTATATGATTTGGGTATTACAGATAAATTATTGCACCCAAATTGTAACTTTAAAAATTTTAAATAAGGTTAAGTAAAAAATGTTTGTCTTTTTATTTAAATTGCTAAAAAAAAGTATGTTGCCATAGTTCTCAAGCTAAATTTCTTAATTATCTTGACATAGTCTACAAAAAAAAAATATATTAAATTTTTTGCACGTTAAAAAACACCCAAAAACACTTGTTTTATAAAAAGAAAGAGTAAAAATAAATATCAGTTTATAGTGACCTATTCGCACTAAACTTAAAAATTATAAAAAAATTAAACCACAGCAAATTGAATTTAAACCTCTTCAAATTCACCATTAACAGAGTCGTAAAGATAAAAGATTAAAAATTAAAGAAAATAAAACAGCTTAACGTAAATATAGTTTTTTTAAACACAACAATTGAGTAGCAAGTTTTGTTTATAAAATAAAATAAAAACGAAAAACAAAACACAGCGCCAAACACTAATAAAAAAAAGAATTATTTTGAAAGTGTTGCGAAATATGACACTATAAAGAATAAAAAATAAAAGTAAAAAATATAACTGAGTATGCTGGCAGTACCTAGACGACTGAGTAGCACTTTGAAATTTCAATTTAAGCTTAATTTGGAAAGAAAATTTAGTTGAGTTTCTTGTAAATTTTTAATATTTAATAAATATTTCATATATTCAACATATATTTAAGTAACGCATTTCAGACGAAACAAAATTAATTTAAAAAATGATTACTTTTTCTGGGGCTCGAACTCAGGTCTTAAGAATATTATAAACTTTTTAATATATTAACTCGCAAATACGGTAACGTTGGTCTACTTGTGTTTACTAGAGTAGTTTATGTGGATGTAAATGTGATTTTTTATTTTTTGGAGTTATATTTTTTCGGTGAGACCTTAATAGCATGGGCTAAAACCACTTCAGTAACGCTAGTGTTACAGATACTTTTTCACGGTTGCTAATTCTCATAAGAATACCTGTATTAGGATCTTGAGAATATGTAATAAAACTTATAAAGTAATGCAGCGTAGCCAAGTGATTGCTATACAAGAGTTTATAATCTTTCCCATTTTTCAAGGAAGTAAAACTTGTTTCTTTTTTATTGAGACCAATACTCAGGGGTAAACCGCTATTAAATGCTGTGCATTGTATTGGAAATTTTTGTGGAAAGGACAGTACATTATGGCAACAGAACACATATTTTGTTGTCTTATATTATAAAACGCCTTAGAAATGAGACAAATTGCTGTGAATTGATCATTCAAAGGACAGTGATATACCTTCACCCTTGAATAATAACATCTATTGTCCCATCATTGCATGTTGATTGCGGTTAGTGCCTTCGCTAAGTAGGATTTTTGCTGTTATCTGCTACTTCCTATTGCGCTCTTCTTCTGATCATTCCTTTTTCCTTGTCAAAGGTTAAGGTCGAATAGAGTGGAATGTCAGGCAGCGGTTGCTTTCTAGATGTACTTTTTGGAAGGGGATGGACCTATTATTTTAAAATTATAATTTTAACAAAACAACAAACTAACTTTTTCATGTTTCGCTTTTGCTGGGTATCGAACCTGGCCCGTTTGAGTTTTTGTGCGAGCGCTCTAACCATTATACCACGCAATAATTTCGTTTTTAGGACCAGTTTTAATGGTGTAAAATGATGACAAATTTACTATCATATTACCCCAAAATTATTTATTTATATTTTAGTACCATATTGCTTTGAGGTTATTTTTCATTTTACGAAATAACTCTAAACCGAAAAACTAGAAAAGTGGTCTCTAACTCCAATATAATCCAATTTTACAGGCATTTTTCGTCAATTGTTTATGCGAATTTAAAGAAAACCATTTTTTTAACGAAATCAACAAAGTAAAGTACAAAAATTAAGTATTTCTTTCTTTCCGTCTTTATTAAATTACATAAAAATTTTGGTGTTATATTATAATTATTACAAGCAAAGTAAGTAATCCCATATGCTTGATGTAGGGTTACGGAGTAGGATCTCCCGGAATAGCAGAACTCTAGTTATAATATTGATAATTTACTAAGTCTTACACAAAATTAAGCTCCAAGAATTATTATATGTAGGGTGCTTAGGCAAAAGTCTAGATTTTGTCAAGGCAAAATAAATTTTTTTTGCTGACATTACTGAACTGAACTGACTCATGAATGAAGCAGAAAATAAAGCATGAATGAATTAAATACGAAAACTTACAGACAAACTGACTGAATGACTGCAAGACTTACTCAATGAATAAATGAATGAATTTAAGTGTGTGGTAGCCAATTGTTTTGACCCTAATTTAACAGCCAACTGAATAATACAGTTTGCTTTGCCAAAGGTAAAGACAAACTTAAGCAATTTCACATAATAATACATTTTGGCTGATTAGTGTTTACAGTTCTTAAAAAAAAAAAAAAAAAAAAAACAAAAACTCTTTAAATGTTCTAGTTTTCTGTTTTTTTTTTTTTCTCTTTGTTTTGAGTAGCATTTAAAACAATTTCAAAATATTTTATGTTTTTTTAAGGTTATTTTTGGTGTCCGTAAAAACATCAAAAGAAAACGCAACAAGTTATAGCGAAATTGTGAAATGAGTTTAACAAAACAGCTAAACAAGACAAGTAGTTTGAGACCCAAACTAGATGTTGTGAACAAATTATTACTTGAGTTTTAAGTGTTACTACTTATATAGGGACAATAGGTTACCTAAAAAACTTCTTCCAGTTTTTCTAATATGTACAGGCAAATTAATGAAATAATTTATTTGAAGTGGTAATTCGCGTTCATTTTCTTAAAATTACAGTTTCGTAAATCTAAAAAATATGCAAATTTTTCTGCACTGAAATTGCAAATTACCACTTGTCTACTGCACTGGAATAAATTCTTTTTTTTTTTTTTTTGTGAATCCAAAAAAATATAAATTCATTAAACAAAAAAGTAGAACAAAGCAAACAAAACAACAACAACAACAACAACAACAAAAGCAAACTTTGTTGTACTTAATCAACGTTTATGTGCAAGCGCATGAACTGAAAAATATTCCGCCAGACATTTAAGTTTTTTTTTTTCCTTTTTTTTTTGTTTAAACATTATATTTTTTTATTTTTAATTACAAATCTCTCAAGTGTAACAATGCTTACCAAAATGCATGGAGGCAAGTGTAATAAAAATTTTATATTTACTGAGATTTTTTCATACTTATAAATGCATTTCAATTTTATATTAAAAAATTATTTCAAAAATGTTCAAAAAACCTAAACTTAAAATTACAATGTGGTGTGTCCAGTAGAATAATATGCTTCTAGAGATTTTCCAAAAATACTAAACAGTAGTTCTTAGGCATACTAGAACTTTTGTATTTAAAAATGTACACAAGAAATAAAAAAAATCTATTGCCATTAACACGTTTTCACTACGTTTGTACAATTAATGAAATTGTTTAAAAGTTGAGCTCTTAGAAACAATATTAATAGTGCCAATGAATTATATATTTACACCACCTAAGTTCGCATCTGATTATAACAGATTATAACAGTTACAACTCAGACGGCAATAATTTTGAAAATATTCTATTTTCAACTGAGTATAGGCGAAAACAATAAAAATTAAATTAAATTTGTAATTAAACTATCTGAGTCTATCTGAGTGCGCTTCTGATATAAAACTCAGATGAGAAACTTAGGTAGTGTAATTATAGCTTTAGTAATATCCAGTTTTGTGACAAAAAAATCAATTGTATCAATTAAAATTTTAATTGTATTAAACAAAACAATAAAATAATTAATAGTATTAATGGGGGGTCGTGGTATAGTGTTTAGAGCGCTCGCATAGAAACTTAAACGACCGAGGTTCAAATCCCAGCGAAGGAGAAAAGTTAAAAAAAATAAAAAGAAACCGCTAATTTCTAAATTTTCTAAATTTAAAAAAATTAAGAGCAACTTGTCTCATCAACAAAAAGACGCATAATATATTATAATATCTATCTATCTATTCTCAAATTCCAATACAATGCACTACATAAGTAGAGGTTTACCCCTAAATATTGTTCTTAATAAAAAAAACTAAAAAAATTTAATAATGACAATACATTAAATTAAAGTTCTTCTAGGAAAAATTTTTTTCTGTGTAGATAAATATTAAAACATAGGCATATGAGGTTGGTATATTAGAGTATGTATCCCAAGGCTTTATAATTTTAAATTTTATTTTTATTTTAAAAAACCGCGGTTTTTCTCTAGGTGTATGGCAGTAAAAATTACTGAAATTTGTATACAAGCGTGATGTTTGTTTATAAATTTTGTTGAAAGATACAAAAAAAAATAAAACAATAGAAAATAATGCACAGATTTAGAACGATGCACACGCGAGCTGTGGAACATAATTGCAAGTGAATAATTAATAAGCGAATCCATACGCTTATACACAAAGTATACAACAATAAAAGAGAAATATTAAAACTCTACTATTAAGCCGCTTTGATAAAATTATACATAAAAGCATATATCAAAAAATGTTTCAATAAACTGCGACTCATTTGACATTACCTTTTCGGGTTAATAAACGACCAGCAAAGGTTTGACTCAATAAATCGATTGTTGGATGAGATGTGTAGCAAGTTGCATCAACCTATTAAAACCAAACATCGTTTACATCAATACCATAAAGAGCGGGTACAAGAAATCGGTTATTATAGTGCGGTAGGTAGAGGTTGCACCGTCGCCATTTTCAAAGAAATATCGATGCCTTCGCTCGTTAAACCGCTCAAAACAACTCTTAGTGGGTGCATTAGCCTCTTTAAGGCCACGTGTGGGTTTTCTGAGCTGCAAATATGGCATTTTTGCCTATTCACCTATCCATCAAGATGAAAATGAACTTAATCTGAAAAGATGACTTTTTTAATTTTCGTGCAATTCCCGAGCAATTGTCTTTATTTTGGAAATAAATTTGTTATATAATGGGCAATAAGGATTTTTTATTCATAGACTAAAACAAATAAATAGTAAAATATATAAAAAAATAAGCAGCCTAATATAAAATCTTTTGTACTCTTTCAACAATTCATAAACAAACATTATTAATATATTTATACCCCCATTCTATAAAAACCAATGGTTTATAAACGATTTTGAATTTATATTAAAAACAGAGATAAAAAGCTGAATTTGTTGTTGTTTAATTTATAAAATTTCACTCTTGAGTAAAAATTGTTAGTACAGTACACATACATACATACATAATTGGCCATTACAATCCTGCTTCAGGATTACAACATACCTTCTCACAGCACCCATGTTCTGTGTGTCAATTTGTATCCATAACAACCTGGACCTACAGTTTAAAGTCGACTCCAAACGACACTTGAGAAGTTTGTTCATAGCAATCAGTTACTTTCAGGGCTATTGCCAGAAGTCTACTGAAAGGTAATCATAAAAAAAAAATGTTTTTTATATATTTTTTTTAAACATCAGAGCTGGTATTTTAACCTGGAGCTCTTGTCTAGTAAGCCAACTCACTAACCACTAGACTACGGCGACCATAGAATAAACCTATTACTATTCTCAATTCTTCAATACCACCCTAATGTCTATAAAATTTTTATCATTGTTGTTTTAATTAACCGTTCCTTTTTTGTTAAGAGCTCTTTGTTTCTAATGCTGGTGCTGCTTTTTTGTTTTCACTATAATTTTATGAAAATAATTTTTTTATTATTACTTAATTAATACTTTTTTTTATACTCCAAAAGAAAAAAACATATATGGTGTAGGTTTATTTTTGCTTTAGGTCTAATTTATTCAACTATACATATATATAAACAATTACTGTTAGTTTAACTTTGTTAATATAAATTCAGTTTTATTCATTTAGAAGATAACCCGCTAAATGTAAGGATTAGGGGTAAAATAACAAAGAATACGAGTATGTGCAAAATGAAGAGATTTACCAAAATCTACAACATGTAAGACACCATAAAAATTTTTAGTTTTTTCTACATACTTTAAATTAACATTTTATATGTGTTATATGTATGTTTACATCAAAGTTCTTAGTAATTAAATATAAATCATGATAACCACATTAAAAAATATATATTTCAGATAGTTTTTTAACACTCATAATACTTTACAACTTTATATCTAAAAAAAAGAGGCTTTCTTTTTATTACTTTAAAAGCTTTAACTTACGAGTAAACTGTGTCAAAAACGAAAGACTTAAAACACCAGCTTTAAGCTGTTGCTGCTGTTTGCTTAAATATGCACGAGCATGTTTTAAGACTCTTCAATGTCAAAATCAATTTAAATTAATTTATAACAGTAAAATAAAAATATGCACAATGTACGTACATATATAAATAATAAAATTACAACGGTGTTTTCAAAATAATTCGATTTTATGTAAAAGCTATTAAAATTGAAGCATAAAAACTAGAAAGTGTTAATTTTTATTTTTTGTTTTATTCAATAGAACTAGATATACTATCAATAATCTCTTTTTTTAAGCCTTAAGTATATTGAAAATGTTTACAGTTTTTTTTTTTTTGTTTTTTTTTTTTTAATGAGACATAAAAACGTTGTCTTGTATAGGGTAATTTTAGGGCTGTAGCGCAGGTGTCATATTAAATAATTAATTAATTAATTGATAAAGAAAGCAGATGTTTCGGTTATTTGTTAGGCAAAGCAATCAATGTTTGATGGTTATTTTTTTATAACACAAAATAAACATGCTCTTGATATGACGAACTTGGTGGTTTAACAAGATGGTGCCACATGCCAAACAGCGAATAAAAAAATGAAGTAACTGCATAAGACTTCTCTCTCGTTTCGATGAATAAAATTAAGCCAATTAACACCATGATAAGTATATTTCTTTTGATTCAGAAAGGTTATCAAAAATTTGCCAAAGAGAGTGCGTATGTACCAGTAAAACTGTGGAGCCCGTTTCTATGATATGTTATTCCATAAATACTACTATTCCCTGTTGTTTAAGATTCAATGCAAAAAAAAAAAAAAAAACTATTGTTTTGCGTTAATATTAGCGTATCCCACATAGTTAACTTTAAAAAAAATTTTACATATCGTCATGGGAGAATTTATGTGCTCTATCGGCCATTTCATATATCTCGAGTTAACGATGCCACTTTAGGTTCTTAACACCAAAATTTTTTAAAACCTGAAATCCCTTTTCTGCTGTTTATCTCCGAAACTGGACAAGATATTCGAAAATGGATGGCAGAAAACCTAAATTTTCATCATTAACTCGAGATGTATAAAAAATATGAAATGGCCGATAGAGCACATAAACTCCCGCACGACGATATGTGTTCTAATAGCTACTAAACTTAAAATATTGTTTTCTGTACAGGTTAACGTTTTACAGTAAACTTTGTTAAGAAAATAGTTGATACTTTTGTTATTTTACCCTAATTGTGTGTTGCTGTTATAATATATTATAGTATATAGGGTGTCATGTAGATTGTCTTGTCCAACTGAAATAATCTACTTATTGTTTCTAGAGCTTTTATACGCGCAGCAGTTTTGTCCCATTAAATTTGTCTAAAATTACACCTTCAATTTGATAATGCAGCCTCCAGCAAGTAAATTGGCCATGAAAAATTGATTTTTTGTGTAAACATTTTGTTTAAAAATTGTAGTAAAAGAAATTCAAAAAGAAATATAAGAAAGACATCAATTTCTTTTATGCAAAATTCTCATAAATTTTACGAGTCATTAAATATTTATGAAGGCAGCATATCGAAGTGGCATGAATACGATCTATAAGGCTTTGTAGACATATTTTGTGTGTAATAAATTACTTCTTTTTTTTTAAAGAAAAAAAAAAACAAAACTGTAAAAGATTCAATGGTAATTTAATGGATTATTTTAAAGAAAAGTTGTTGGTTTGCTGATTAGAATGAAAGCATATTGAATAATTTTTAAGGAAATTGTGTTTTTATTAATTACAACAAAAAAATATAAGTTTTTTATTGTATTACTAAAAAGGTAATAACTTTCAATATTTTTATATTGAATTCTTCAGTTATCAAATTAAATATTGCAACGGTACCAGCTATCAAGAATTCTTTTTATTTATATGACACATCTTTTCTATTTCGTAAACTTTTTTAAGAAATTTAAATCTTTCAATAGCTTACAGTAACAAAAGTTTATTGAAATGCAAATCAGGCTATAAACTATATAATAAATATTAAAAGAAAAAAAGAATAATACAAACAATGGCTCAAATTTGACATATTTACTCTGTTTATAGCACACATTTCTATCGAATAAATTGAAATAGAAAAGAATTCTTATTTGAATGAAATAAAAAACGGTCACATAACTGTTTTAAATAAAACACAATCTACTACTAAGCTACATAAAAAAACAAATAATGGAACACTAATAAAACACTAGAATACAAATGTTTAGTTTTAAAGTAAATTTACAATAATATTACAAGCATGGACAGTTATTTCCCCTGTACAAGAAAAACAATAGGAAATAAATATGAAACTTTATGATATCCATTTTAAAGAAAAACGGAAAAACTTTTATTAGAAGAGAATTTAATAAAACTTTTTTCTCAGAGATATAAAGATTTAAAAGTATCACATGCATCTTGTGAAATAAGCTTAATAACATATGGTATAGGAAGCTGTGCGTGTTAAAGAATTACTTTTATAGTTTGAAATTTGTATTAAAAATACTCCTATTATGGATTTTATTTTAATACATGCAGATTAAAATATTGATAGAAATTAATGGAAACTGTTATTTATATCCGCAGTATGTGATGGTGTAATCCATATTTACGACATAACGGAAGAAACTTCATGCACAAAAACGAAAGACTTAAGACACATGCATTACTACATATAAAGGGGAAGTTTGTTACCAATATGTTTGGATTTAAAAAAGAAAATTTGTAGCTAATAAATCTGTTTTAATATAATACTATCAAATGCATGAACAAGACTGCTTAGAAATTGTCTTATATCTATACACTTAATTAAAAATAAATATTTAAAAAACATTTTATGTTAAAAAACCAAAACAAAAATATCTAAATTATATACATAATTTAAATAATATGACAAAATATTACCGTTAAACAAAGTATAATCGACAAATTAACACAAAATATTTTAATAATTTTGTTAACGATTCTTCTTTTTGTTAATTTTTTATATTATTTCTCTTCTTGGTGTTTGTTGGTTTTTGTTTTCTGAAATCTATTTGAAAAAAATAAACAAAGAAAGATAATAATTTAATAATTGTGTTAACAGAATAACTGTTATTAATTTATTGGCATATTTAGCCAAGCAGCGGACTTATTCACTAACAATTTGAAAATATTAAAAACAGCATATTTTCTATTTTAAATATTTCTTTTATTTTCTACCAAATTTCTTTTTAAATTTTGGCTTTTTTGTTTAATCAAAATTTCTTATTGTTGTTGAAACAATAAAAACTATAACTGTTTTTGTTATATTATGGCACTTAAAAAAAATAAGAACAAACAACTCACATACTGCTTTAAAATTTTCACACCAATTGCTATAGTTTAGTTTTAATTTTGATAACCCGTAATATAAAATTTTCTAAGAATAGAAAATTTCTAAAGCCTCTTGAAATAATAAAAAGAAATAAATGCCAACATTAGCGGCTCTATATAAAATCCTTTACTCATCTATAAATTAAATTTATTTCTTTTGTTAAACTATTTATTATAAACGTTTGATAATCATATCATATTGATATATTTCTTTTTATTTAAATCTAGTGTTCATTTGAAGCTCATATCACGCATTGACTATATAAGCAGCAAATGTAGAAAACGTTAAAAAAGTAGCTTGAAAATTTATTGCCGTATTTGGCGTTGAAATGCCAAACAATGGTTGTTAAATGCTTGTGCTATGGTATACCGTGTGTGTATGTTGGCTTATGAGTGATCTTTTTCAATGATCTAAGAAACGAAATGGAAAAAAAAATTCTTTCGGTTTCTTTTTTTTTCAATTACAGTTAGAGGTTCTTAAAATAGCATAGACGGCTTTAAAATTAAACCTAAAACTGTAGAGCTGTTTTAAGTTACTTCTTTTATTTTAAAAGTAATTTTAAATTTTGTTATGACAATAATCGCTTGATTACGATGCTTCAATAAGCCAAATTTTTTTTCTACTGAGATCAAAACTCAGGGTAGTAAACCCCTACTCGTATGGTGCATTGTACTTGAATTTTGAGACAAATTGCTATCAATTTGATCATTCAAAGGCCAGTGTTTTTATACCTTCACCCTTGAATAATCAACAGCAATTTCCTCATCTGTCGATGGATGTTGATTGTGGTGAGGGGTTCCCTGCGTATGTTGCTGTTATATACTACTTCCCAGAAGGTGGCGCTTTTTCTCCTGATCATTCGGTTTTGATGAAAATGACAAAGGTGGTATAGAGTGGAATGTCAGGGAGCGGTTTCTTGTGGATGAACTTCCTGGGGAGGGGGACTTCCCTAAAGTTTTACAGTATTTGGCTAGAAATAGGCGATTTTTAAAGCTCTAAAATATTGAAGTTTATAGTGGTGAGAGTGCTCGCAAAAAACTCAAACCCCCTATGTTCAAATCCCAGCAAAGGTAAAAAATTTAAAATTTAGTATACGGTTTTTTAAAATTATAATATAAAAAATAAGAAGTTCCACCCCTCTCCCCCCTTCCAAGAAGTCTATCAACAAAGAAACCGCTCTCCGACATTCCACTCTAATCCACCTTAACACCATCAACAACAAAGACGAATGATCAGGAGACAAGCGCCATCTATTGGGAAGTAGCAGATGACAGCTAAACCTACCTAACGAAGGCACTCACAAAACAATCAATATGCAATGATGAGATAATTGCTGTGAAGGTGGTGAAGTTATATCACTGGTCTTTAAATGATCAAATCACAGCAATTTGTCTCATTCTTAAGGCGCTTAATAATTAATAATAATAATATAATACAAGAAATAATATTTCCTGTCCTTTCCATAAATTACAATATAATGTTCAGCATCAGTAGGGGTTTACCTCTGAGTATTGGTCTCAGTAAAGAAAAGGAACTAATTGATCATGATTGTCAGAAATACAGCTTCCATGATACTTATCAGGCTAAAATTCTTTTGTGGAGGAAAAAGGGGAGTTTGAAAGACAAGTTTTAGTGAAAAGACCTATAATAAGAGATAAACACTGTTTTGAAATCAAACCAATTTAAGACAGAAAATTTGAGACAGACAACATCCCTTGGGATTTTTTAATATCAACTCCTGTGAGTAACACTTATTTTAAAACCCTACATATTTTATCTTTTTATAAGTAAATTTTGGAATTAAGCAAGAAAAATCTCATATATAGGTACATTAATTATATTCTTAAGCTATATTTTCATTTCAACACAAATAAATTTGAGAATCTATTAAAGAATAAATTTAAATTAAAGCACATTTTTATTGTACCTATAAACACTTTTGGGGTTAATTACAAAACGAACTATGACAGTAGTTTAACATTTATTTTCCTTTTTTTCAATCTACACGCTAAGTAAGCCTCTATAAAAGCTGCAAATAATCTACAGGAATACTGATTATTGCCATAAATTAAATAACTTTGCATGCTGAAAAGCCAAACGCCTATTTAAAGAATCGAACATACAAGCAAACACGCAAGCCAGCCTCTACAATGTTAACATAAAAATTTTGGACTTCTCTGTAAAGTAAATATTTGAATATTCTAAGAATAATACAAAAAAGAAAAAAAAAAAAAATAAGAATCTTAAACACCAACCAGCTGCAGGCTGTAATAGTCTTAAATTTAAACGCAAAGTTACGCATTTGATTATTTGTAGAATTGCAAAAGAAAAAAAAGAGGAAAATTGTTGCGATAACTGGTTGTTGTAAAGTCTTAAAGAAATAGTATTTCTAATAAAAAGTATTTAATTTGTTTAGCCAATCAGTAAATGCCAATAATACGATTTAATATAGATTGTATAGCATTTATTTTACATTTTGGTAATAAAAAAATTAAATAAAAATTCTTTTCATATAAGAAAAATTTATTACTGTAATACACGTTATTTTTTTAGCAAAGATTTATAGAATATTTTCATATTTATAAGAATGAATATTAAGAAGGAATTCATATAAATTTTCTTTAAGAACTTTGACATATTTTGCAATATAATCTTTCTATTATTAAACATGCATAAATTTAGAGGACAAATTTTTATTAAAAAGTGCCATTGAGGCTTAATTTTACGCCTACATTTTTTAACGTTTGTTAGCTTCACATCGGTCCCATTAAAATGCTATTTTACAATCACTGTGCTATATGTTTCATTATTTTATAGCTTTTAATAAGAAATTTATGAAAATTTTTAATGGAAAAATTTGAAGACAGAGTTTTAAATCATAATCAAAAACTATAAAATCTTCATAAAATTAATGGCGGAAATCAAAACAAAGTTTGTTGTTTAAGTCTTTTGTAATATATGTAAGTATTTACATACATATTTACATATTCATTTTGATTTAGGAAACAAGTTATACTCGTATATGTACGTGATATCATTATGAAGATATTTTTTTTTCTTTTCTATGTTTATTTTTGGTGACTAAAAACTTTTCTAAATTTTTTAAATAAAATTTGAAAACAACAAATAGTTTAATTGCAAAATAAAAAAAAAACTTAAAAGAAAAATAAACCTAAACATATCATCCTTACATTAAAAAGAATGTGAGTGTTCAGTTTATTACTTGCGATTATATTTTGTTTATCTAAAAGATTGAAAACTGTTTAATGGAAAAAAGTTGAAGGTGCGTGGTATAGTGATTAGAGCGCTCGCACAAAAACTCAAACGGTCCAGGCTCAAGTTAGTTTGCCGTTTTTTTTTCAAAATTATAATTTAAAAATAAGAGGTTCCCCCCCCCCCCCCCCCTCCCTTTCCAGGAAGATCATCTATAAAGAAACCGCTCCACGACATACCACTCTATTCCACCTTAAACAATGTCATAAAAAAAAAAATAAACGAATGATCAGGAGAAAAGCGCCACCTATTGGGAAGTAGTAGATAACAGCTAAACCTACTTAGCGAAGGCACTCACCACACAGTCAACATGTAACGATGAGACATTTGCTGTTGATCATTCAAGGGTGAAGGTATAACACTGGCCTTTAAATGAATTTACAACAATTTGTCTCATTCCTGAGGCGTTTAATAATAATATAAGAAAAAATATATATGGACTGTCCTTTCCAAAATTCTAATACAATGCACAGCATATAGTAGGGGTTTAGGAGTATTGATCTCAAATAAAAAAAAAACAAAAGTTCATATAAACATTTGAATTCTGCTTGTTTCTTTGTTGTTCGTCCTTCATGGTGATACTTCTTTTAATACTTTAGGATTTAAAAAGGATTTATATATATCAGAAAATAAATTCCTAGTAGTAGTAATGCGTTGCGTACATTGATTGATCATACATACATCATTGATCCTATTTTTAGAAAACAACAATGGTCCAAATTACTGATCTTTCTAACAGTTATTTGGAAAACTAATGCAATGATAATAAAATACAAAAAACTCGTTATACTTCGAAAAGCTTCAAATAAAGCGATATCATATCCTACTACTTGCTTAGGAGGTGTACAATCCACAAACAATACGTGCACTCCCCAATAGGTGCCGCACCCAAACTATCAGTTTGGACTACCTCACACCCCGAATGACAGGGGAGCACAGGCAGTCCTAGGGCTTCTGATGACCGTATTACCAGACTAGATTAGGTGTCTCTGGTCACTCCCTGAGAACGCCAGTAATTTTACGAACACCAACTCTCTTCCTTTATGGATTGCCAGGCCCACCAGAGCTAAGTGACCTTCATATACCTCGAGAGCACAGGCCCCTGGCGGGAAGAGTCACCATAAGCTTAAAGTACCCCCGGGGGTGGTGATCTTTGTAACAGTTATTTGAAAAATTAATGCAATGAAAACAAAAGAGAAACAAATTCGTAATAAATCGAAAAACTTCAAAAAAGCGACAAGTCAGCCCGCCAGCTTTAGTAGAAAAGTGTGAGTTAAATAGTAAATGATTTGCATAAATATGTGCAGAAAACAAAGAACTTTCATGGAATAAGCAATATAATCTAATTTAATTGAAATTAATTTTGATCTTATTAATGCGTTTTATGACGAAAACCCCATATTTTTTATTTTATTAATATTGTTTAACAAATAAAAGAAACACTCGGGTGAAATACGATGAACAATAGCACTGATAAACTACCCCAAAACGTTTCGTATATGACACGAATAAGACTGATAGTCTGCTGATAATTGACTATGAAAAAAACTGCAAATTTCATTAGAGTAGCGTCGATATTGACATTAAACTACGTAAAATAGGACTCATTTATGATTTTATTATATTCCGACAAAAGCATATTTTCCTAAAAATATTTAAAAAAAATGTTCGATAATCTGACTAAAATTCGAACTCGGATTTTTAGATAAAAGTTTTATGTATTATTTTTTTTCTTAACAAATTGCGTTACTTAAGTTATTTATGTTATATTAAAAATATTTTTTTTTCTTTCTTTACAGATGCCATTTTTTCATACTTTCGGCTTTATACATTATCTTTTGATAAAACTTTAAGGACTGTTTGAATTCCAAAGGAAGCTTTTATTTTTGATCATGTTTTTGGGCATTAAAAGGCAACAGCAACAACTCTTAAACCATAATCCCTGTATACAGCAACCCCATAAGAGACCCTTTTACGAATGCATTAAATAACATTAAAAAAAGTCGATAAATAAGTAAAAAAAAATAATCGTTAATAATAATAAAAAACAAAATCTATAAATTTATAAAAAAAAGAAAAAGAAATCAACAAAGCTTTCCATGTGTGCTGTTCGACGCAATGTTGTCAACAACATGTTGTTTATATTTTTGTACTACTTGACCTTTCAACTATGCATTGCCACAGCGCAGACATTCTCTTCATCCAGCTCTGTATTGCCAACAGATATTGCGTCGACATCAGATGACATTATGAGTTCAGAAGCTAGAGGCTCTATTGATCGCATGGATATCGTTAGTAATTTATTACCACGTCCTAGCAGTTTTCTATTGGATTCAATAACTTCAACAGCAGCTGGTGCAGCCATACAATCAGTTAATTTAACTCGGCAACACGATGGTGATATTTTTTGGACAAATGGTACAAAAAATAACTTGTAAAAGATATATTCAAAAAAACTGTTAACAAACTGTTTTATTTTATGGTTTAAGGTGTCAATACTTGCAATATGGATACTTGTGTGGGACTTTCCAGTGGCACGGCTTCTTGGTTTTCAAAGGGCGTTAACAAAATAGGTGAATATTTGTAAAAAGTTTATAATACTAATGTGACCAGCTAAACATTTTTAATACACAGAAAACAAGAAAATCAATTTGAAATAACAAACGTTTGTCCCATTTTGAAAAGTTTTGCTCTTACAATCAATATTAATCGTAATATTTAGCCGTTCATTAAAATTTTAATTGTATCAATTATATCTTTAATTTATTAAAAACGTTATATAAACATAAGTCTCTTATATGTTTTTATTGTAATATTTCGCTACTCCCTTTATAAGAAAAAGTAATTTCTGATTAAGCTACAGACAGTAGTAAAGAATTTTTTTTTTCTGTTTTTCGGTTTGAATATAAAATAAAAATATACAAACCGTTTGCTTCATTATAATTTTTAAATTCTGAGACATTCATTATTCGTAAAATTTGTTTTACACTTTACGAATTTTTGTTTAATCTGAGTTCATTATGGGCATCAGTGGCTTAAAAATTTACAAGTTATTAGTACTTAGTAGAGATTGTTCTTCAATATTTGGAACTAAACATGGCTTAAATTATATGTCAATGACAGGCATTTCACTTAATCGGCAAAAACACTTGAAATAACACAGTATTTTAAAATTATAAAACTAGAAATGTACAAAATAAATCTCTGATTATTTGAAAAATAGCTGATATTGGTTAAGAACTTACAAAATTCTTTAAAAAGATCACCAAACTTTATTTTAAACTGTCACCGCTAAAAGGAAACAAGAAGTATAAAGGCCTGCTTAAATTTTAACAAAAAATTTTAGAAAACTTTTGCATGGATATACGAGTAACGACTTTTAATACAAATGTTTGCGCTTCCTTGTAATCAGAGTGGGCAAATAAACAAAACATTTTGCAAACGTTACCACAAAGTCATAAACCTTTCAAATTTTTTAATCGTACTTTCTAAATGAGAAAGAGCGCAAACGAAACAATTCTCTTGTGCTGCTTTGTTATTCCGTTACATTCGTATAATTTACTCTTTTTTTTCTTCTTCTTTTCTTTTTCTTCTGATTCATTTTTTGTTGTACCTACACACATTTGAGTTAGTGTACTTGTAGTGCTCATAAACAAAAACAATATACAAAACTAAATTGGACTCACTGTTTTTGTTTTGTTTTTGTTTTACTCATTGTAAAGAACAAAACAAAATGAGATCAAACGTTTCGTTTTGTTTATTTTCCTACTCTGCTTTTAATTCTGTAGGCTTGGAAAACTATTAAGTTGAGAAATTGACTAAATGGATGTAATTCTATTACAATACAATTTAATTGCCTGCTTAATATACTTTATTTAAAGAGGTTTGTATAGGCAAACTTTTCAACTTTCTTTGCGGCAAAAATTTTTAAAAGTTTTTTTTTGTTTTACCTATTAAGTAAAGTAACTATTATCACAAATTAGGCTGGTCACATTATATGTAATTTACCATTTTCTAAAACGCATAATTCCACAGAAATGTAAATTTTTACCAGTGATTATTAATGTTTTCTTTGTTTGTTGTTGTTTTGTTTTATTACCAACACTCAGGTTCATTGGCTGATACGATTGGCGGCAGTAAATCGCAGTTAGAATTATTGATGCGACAAACACAGCAAAAACTTAAAAGCAAATCAACAACATCGACAGCCATAACAGCAGTGAGTGCAACAGCCAATAATGGTGGGGAAAGTTGTCAGTGTCGTTGTTTGCCTTACTTGAGTACATATCGTGAAGATCTGGGAATATGTGTAGATGATATACATGGTAAGTAAAGACTACAAATACATAAAAACAAAAGAAATAAAAATGCAACAATAAATGCATTTAATATAGCAATAAAATAAAAACTAAACAAAAGAAAAAAAAAATGAAAATAGAAAACATACACAACATGCATAAAGTCTCTGTTAAAAAATCATAAAATATTTTGTTCATCTGCACAATATTTGCGTTGAAATAAGCAGCCAACGAAGATGACTAAAGCAAGTTTGTTGTTTAAGTCTTTTGTATTTTTCATTTGTATGGATTTGTATACACAAAACATCGAAAACTAAATTGCCTAAAGCACTATGATATGGTAAAACAACTACAACATTTCATTGTACATAAGTTGTTGTTTTCTTTTTTTTATCTGTTTTTTTCTCTTTATTTTGTTTTTTATTTATTTACATTTAATATAGTTAAACGCTATTAAAGTGTGCAATGAAACGTCATATGCTTCAGAGACACATTTTGCCATTTAGTGTTTAATTTTTAATTAATAATTTGTTTTAAATAATAGTAATAATACTTATTTAGTAATAAACTGTTATTTTGTTTTTCAATTGACTACAATTGTTTATTAAAAGGCAAATGCAGTCAAGTGCAACTTTCATGATAGCGAACATTCAACAACAATATATATCCATTTGATTTGAGTTGTAGTTTGAGTAAAAAGTTTAAATTGAAGCAATTGAAAAATATTTCGTACTTTTATGGCTTCAGTTTATTTTAAATTTACTTATTGACTTCATTTAATTAAAAATTTTTTAAAAATGTTGAAGTAATTTTTCGGTTTTTAATTATTAAATAAAACTTTTTGTGTAAATACTTTTGAAAACATCACTGCAATTAGTGAAAAGGATTAGTTTCAGGAAAAATTATTATTATAATATAACAAAATCATCATAGTCAGAAGAAGATGTGTTGAAAAATTAAAATATAAATGATAAGTAAACCCTGCGTATTGTTTGCCACACAAACAAGAGAGAGAGAAAGAGAAAAAATGCAGTATTCTAGTCTGGATGTTATTACATTACCGTTTGCGCATATTATTAGTGGCATTAACATTTCAGTGAGTAGAGCCATTTGGACAGCTTTCATGTCAAAAGTAAAACTATATTATTTTATTTAGGGAAATATTAAAATCTATTAATTGTAGTTTCAATTTAATTTATCGCCACGGTGCAACTTCAGTTGTTAACAAAACTTAAAATGAATAACGTTTCAGGAGTTTGATACAGCGATCTATGTAAACTCCGCTTTTATATGTTTGTCTATAGAGACAGAACATTTAGTATAGGTCATAAGATATCTAGGCAAACCGATGTATTAATAGCAACAGTAATTTGCAAAAAATTACTTTGATGAACATATATTTTAAGTTTCAGGGCTTTTTACATTGTAGGTAACGAATATAGTTCTCTTTCTTTTTTTTTGATTACTTTTGTGTATTACTACATAAATAAAACTAAATTTGTGATAAAATCAGTACATTTTTGGACAAATATATTTTTTTCCTCATCTCCATACAAAAATCTCCAATGTGGGGCGTTACGTTGTTTAGAATTTTTTTTTTTGTAGGCCTTAAAAAAATAAAAATTATACACTGAAAGGCAAGGCCTTCATGTCAAATGTTTCACTCTAACAAACATTTAAACTGATTCGGAATACACTCTCGATGAATCTAGTTTTTAATTAACAAACCAGCAGAAAATAGTGCTTACCAATAAGTTATTTTGTAAGGACAATCACTTACTAGTGGGCATCCATAATGCATGATTTTTATATTAATTGAGCCGCTATTGTAAAAAGCAATAAATTTATTAACCAGTAAACAAATAATATACATAATATATGAAATGTATTGCTTTGGGGATAAGCATGTCTCTATGGCCATTTCGTCTCTGCTTAAGAGACTCGTCAGGAGACTTTTTCCCAAAGGTGGTAAGAAAAAATACAAATACTTATATTCAAATAGTTATAAACTAAATGCGAATCACATTTAGTATATAAAAACCAAACAAAAGTATTTACAAAGCAATACAAAAAAGTAAACAAATAAGTAGTATAAAAAATTGAAAATACATAATATCGTAACGTGTAGAATTTTTTAAATCTTCCATTATAGCTTACAATTTTAATTATTTCTTCCAAATTCTAAATATCGTTGGTCTCAGGTAGAAAGGCCCTAACTCAAATAATTTAAAATTTACAGGAGGCGGTAAAAATACAACAGATACTGTAATTATTAATATATAACTTTTTATTAAATGCTGTACAATTGCTTGTAATAACGTTATTTTTAATAATATTGTAAACATTCTTTGTGAGGAGCGGAATATTTCTAAAATGCATTGGATTTACTGAAAAAAAGTAAGTTTTGAAAAAATGCGAGTTAGGGCCTTTCTACCTGAGACCAACGATATGTAACTACGAATTAATGGATACCAGAACTAAAATTAGGTCATACCAGCTGTCAACGAAAACGTCGACTTTGAACGACAGACTTGAGAAGCTTTTTTCTAAGATGTCAGAGCTGGCGTTTGAATCTCTAGCTCTTGTCTTAGTAAGCCAAACCACTAGCCACTAGACTACATCGACTACTACGAGTATTTAAATGCAACACAATAATATTATATTCTAATTACTACGTTCGTAGTGATAATTATTTTTTAATCAAGTTGCTTATATTTTTTTAAATAGAAAACATACTTGTTTTCATTAATCCTTTTTGCTTAATAAAAAAAAATAGAAAAAATTTTCCTTTCTTCAGTATTGCTTTGCATAAAAAAAGTACAGCGAAAATGTTGCAGCCCCATAAAAAAGTAAAAAGTTAATAAGAAAAAACTTGTTACAAAAAAGTTATATTTAATGTTTTACAAACCAAATAAAAAAACAAACAGGAAAACTATAATTTTTTTTTTGTTTTTTTGCACAAAGTTTTCCAAATACTCGTAAAATATAAGGGCGCTAACCAAACAACTGAAGTATTAATTTGAATTTGACGTGTTATAATTGTGTGTTAAACACTTTTTAATGGTTAATAATAAAAATAAATGTGTTTTTTACTTCATTTCACTTTCACTTCAAGTTAAACTTAACAAATTATAACAAAAATTAAAATAAAGAGAAATAAAATTTAATAGATTTCAAATACTTTTTGCAATTTTATTACTTTTTTCTATTCATTAAAATTTGTTTTAAGTATTTTCGTTTTTCTTTTTTTTAATATTTTTTTATTACAATTGTTATGATTTCTTGCTTGATTACTGTAGAAACACAACTAAATAAATACAAAAAATATATTTAAAAAAAATGCTATAAGAAGTTGTTATAACTAAAAGTATTATCATGTTACTTCATTTAACTTCTTTTATCTAAACTATTGTACAGCACAATTAGTTTTTGTTACATTTTGTAAATTGTACTTTCCATTTCATTTGAAATTTTTTTTTTCGTTTTTTCTTATACAGATCTCTTTATTTTTTTATTATTATTATTTAAGTAAAATTAATTTCCAGCTGCTGTTTGTTGTTACATTTTGAAATATTACGACATTATCAGTTCACTTTTCTAATTATTTTTTCAAAAAAAAATTTAAACAACAAAGAAAATCTAAAAAAAGTGCCTCATACCCCAACTCAGTTGAAGAAATTTTCTTTGAGAGTTTTCTTGTTATTTTGTTTTATTTATTCATTATTGTTTATAACTGTGGCTAAACAATGACAAACTTGTGGCTCCAACAACAAATAATATGATGAATGTTTTATGTTTGTTTTGCCAGAGAAATATAGCAAACAGATCAGCAGTCATGTTGGAGATGAGATGAGAAAAAGATGTTAAACATGATTTGTTAATGTAACTTTTTTATCCCCAGGTTTTGGGATTATAAAACTGGTACATCATAAACTTCCTTGTATGTAACAAGTAGCAATTTTTAACAATAAATACAATTAATAAAAGATAAAAAACAAAAGATTACAAAAATAATTATGGCGATGGGAACAAAGCAGAATAAAACAAAAGCGTTTCAAAAAATCTGGGATATTAAAATTTAAATAAATCCAGATACAAAAAAATTTTCTCGTGCAATTTTTTCACAGGGAATATGAGAAAAACTGAATAGAGAAAACCAAAATTAGTTGTTTTGATATTGACAAGAGAGTAAATACCATAATCAGTCATTATTTTGACAGATCTTGTCAAAAAAAAAGAATAAAAACCAAGTTAGTTTCACATAAATAATAGTACGAGTATGAAATTCGTTGCTTAAGAGGCCTGTCAAAAGACTTTTTCATATCATTTAATAACTCGAGAACCACTAAACTGATATACAGACCAATACTTGCGTTGGAAAAGTATATCTTCAGTTATTTTTTTTTTCGAGACCAATACTCAGAGGTAAACCCTTACTAAATGCAGTACAGTACATATACATAAATCTGTTTTTTATATTATTATTATTATTATTAAGCACTTTAGGAATGAGACAAATTGCTGTGAATTGAACATTCAAAGGCCAGTGTTTTACCGTCATCCTTGAATGTTCAACAGCAATTGTCTCATCGTTGCATTTTGTTTGGTTGATAAGTGTCTTCGCTAAGTAGGTTTAGCTGTTATCTGCTACTGCCCAATAGGTGGCGCTTTTCTCCTGATCATTCGTGATTTTTTTTTGTTGATATTGGTTAAGGTGGAATAGAGTGGGTGGTTGTGGAATGGTTTCTTTGTAGAGAGGGGGAGTGAACCTCTTATTTTTAAATTATAATTCAAAAAAAAGCCGCAAACTAACTTTTTCATTTTTCCCCTTAGCTGGGTTTTTAACCTGGACCGTTTGAGTTTTTGTGCGAGCGTTCTAACCACTATACCACGCAACCCCCAGAACTAGCTGCACAGTACTAGCTTTCGACATCCTCTACGAAGGTCTAATCAGAGTTCTTTGCTGTTATATATGCACGCAGTGCCTAGCCTTCACAAAATTTGTATTTATATGACTATATCTTTAAAATGGTACTAGCCACATAGTATCTATTTAGTCTAAGTAAATTTTCCATTCAAGCAAATCATCAGTCAAAATTCAGTGGAATTAGGTAAGTGGTAGAGGCATCGCTCATACAAAGTAAATATTGATTATTGTATATCTAAAGAAGTCGCCGTGGTCTAGTGGTTAGTTTGTTGGCTTACTAAAATGATATCGTCGAGTTCAAATTTCAGCTCTGACATCTTGAAAAAAAGAAATATGAAAAAAGTATTTCTTTCGGCGACTACCTCTCAGCAGTCTTCTGGCAAAAGCTCTGAGAGTAAATTGATTGGTATAAAAAATCTTCTCAAATCTGTAGTTCGGAGTCGACTTTAAGCTCTAGGTCCCAATACTCAAGGATAAAAATTAACACACACAACATGAGTGCTGCGAGAAGCTAGGCCGTAACCCAAACACACGTTTGTAATGGCCAATTATGTATGTATGTTTGTATGTATATCTAGAGAAAGACAATAGTAAGAGTTTTTAAGTTGATTTGGGCTAAATTAGTGGTTAATACAAATCATCAGACGAAATGTGGCCGAAATTGTGTAGGAAAGAGTGGCACCTTCCAAATAAATCAATATGTTTGTTCTATCTAATGAAAAATAATAGTGAAAATATAAGTATAACACCAGGACAAATTTATAGCGTGATATCTGTAAAAGATATTATTCATATCTGAACTGATAGATAATTTAAAATGACATTTGAAATATGAGACGTTTTTAATAAAACTACAATCAATGTTAAGTAAAAATATTATTAAATAAGAAAAACAAAATTCAACTACTTAGTTAAGTAAAATGTTCCATAGTACTTTTTGTGCAAACATTTATATCTCAATATTTATCACGATGAATTATGTCTATTTAAAACAAAATATTTGCTAAACTTACTGCTATTAAGTCGATTCTTTTACCATTAATTAGAGCAGACTAAGGAAGAATCCGTTTATGGTTGTTTTAAGCTTAGAAGAATATATAAAATAAATATTGACTTGATGTAGCTTTATAATTTAACAAATTGTTAAAATAATGCAAAAAATTATATGCGCATTTACTATATGAAGGATCTAGATAATCAGTATAGGTATATTTAAAAAAACCAACACAACTTGTATATAAAAGTATAATCTTAACTGTTCATGAAAATCAATACCGCCTAGGGTTAAAATCAATCAATTAACACAATTAATTACAAATTTATAAATCGATGAAAACAAAAACCCAAAACACTTAAACTTAATGAGTGAAAGTGTTTCTATACTCTAGCAAAACGTTCTATAGACAGTGATTAATAAGCAAACATAAGAAGACTTCTCAAACGCCTTTCAGTTTGAACAGAGATATTAACAACTTAAATGCTGTTTTTTAACTGCTACAGTTTTGCTAAAGGCTACTGAAAAAAAAAACAAATATTTAGTGGCTGTAAATAAAAAAGTAATGACTGAATGCTTGAACTATAGAGTTTTGTGTTAAAATATATTTTTATTAGCATTTAAGTCTAACTTTTAAAGCCTCATAAACTGAACAACAAAATTAAAGATCAATAAACTAATTTTATAACTAAAATAAATATTAACATGATAGTCTATGTAAAATTTTACAATGAGGCTGCAGGTGAACTCAAGTCAAGAAAATGGCAAATGTTAGTTGAAAACTTCTTGAAAGAAACACTGGAAATATTCAAGACCAAAATAATATGTGTAAGTTGTTTTTTCTCTATAAAATAAAAAGTTATTGCAAACCATGTGTAACTTGTTTGTTAAAGTTTGTGTCTTAAATCTTTTGTTTTAATATTGATTATCTTACACAATAATAAAGTTGAAAAAAGATTGCCAAAGAGAATTCCTAAGTGAAAAAACTTTTAAAGGCTAACTTTTAAAGTAGTCAAAAGGAAATATTACTAATATGACAGAGACCATATTTAATATAAAATTAATCTATTTTTTTTTAAATCTTAAAGGTAATCAACTCGGTTTTTTATTATTATTTTTTTGAAAAAACTGACATAAAGAATTGAATTTAAAAAAATTTTTATTCGGCAGATAAACTATGGAATTAATATTTGAAAATGATTTCGAGATTGCCATTAAAAAGTTTCTCAAATATGTCGTTCGGAGTCGACTTTAAACTGTAGGTTCCGGTACGCATGGATAAAAATCAACACACACAATACGTAGACTGCGAGAAGCTAGGCCGTAACCCTGACACAGGGTTGCAATGGCCAGTTATGTATGTATGTGTATGATTTCGAGCATATGGTTACCGCAACTCTGCTTTGAGATGCGCATTCAAGAAGTCTAACTTCTTAAATAAGGCCCAATAATTCTATAGCATTTTTCTGAATAGAAAGTCGGATCTATTGTAAGTGATTTTTATTTATTGAGGCTAGAATTTTAGGAAAGGCACCTACTCTTACTGGTCATCAACATCGTAATTGACAGAAAAAATTCTGAAGTGAAGAATATTTCATAAATGAACAGTGCGGCTGAAGAACGAATTCTCTTTGTAATACATTGTGCGGTTTACTGGACAATCAACTACGAAAGAATGTGTTCTAAGAGCGGCGCGTGTGGTACGTAAAAATATGTGATTTTTCGGAATCAAGACCTTTATTTCATCAGAGCACCTCTCATGTAATACCGATAAAACAATGAAACGCTGTCCACATTGCACAGATGCTCCAATGATTGGACAAAGTTGGACACCCTGCCGTCGTTGATAAACACCTTTACCTTTCTTGTACTCAGTTAAGAAGCACCATAATAGACTTTGAAGCACCAGCCCATACATAAGAGTTGTATTCCATCTTGGGTCAGATAAAGGTCTTGTAATCTTAAGAAGGCACTTAAATGCTTCTTGCGATACCCTCAATATGTAGTAATTTTTTAACACAACTGTGAAGCTACTTATACTCTTTGATAAAAAAAAATTCCAAGAGATCTGATAGGTTTTATCAATTTTTTTTTTTGTTCTGTTGTTGTCAAATTTTCAAAGAGAAAACTGTGGCAATGAAAATTTCAGTTAAACTTAAAGGAATTGAAAGCAAAATTGAAAAAAATATTACAAAAGAAGATATAAGTGATCAAAATAGTAATTTAAGTGTTTGTAGTGCTAAAGATAGTTCAAATAATTACTAACATTTTGTTTGTAAATCATCCTTCAAAAATTATTTATAATTTATTTGTATATTTTGAATATTTTTAGAATGCACTCTATCGCCTTTTGTAAGTGGTTCAACTTCAGAGAAAATTCCTTTCGTTTTTCTACCCTTAAGAGGACAAATTATATATCCCAGTCGCGAAATAAGTTTTGCTGGTAATATCTGTTTAAACATTTTCTTTATAATTAATATTTTTTAAATATTTATTTTTAATTACAAATAAAAAAAAAACCAGACATACGCACACCAGTATGTGCGGTTACAGGAGCACAATATTTAACTGCTAATGGCTGGTCAGATCTGCGTAATCCAATTGATACAGACTATCCGTTTCGCATGTTTCGTGATGAGGGACGTACTTTTTTGCAGGTGAGTAAAATGATAAATAAAAATAAATACTTTTCCTTTTATATAAAGAAAAACCAAACAAAAAAAAAACAACATGCAACATGTAAAAAAAAGCAGAGCAAGAAATTAAAAGAAAATATTACAAGTTTATCTTTGTAAAATAAATTAAATATGATGTATTAGCTAAGTGGGTTTTAAAGTTTGCGGTTTTGTTTTACTTTTTTCTTTAAAATAATAAAAAAAAAAAAAAAAGAAAGGTAGTATAGAATAAGGTTTAAATAGTCAATTAATTTGTTGAAAAATAAAAAAGAAAACTCAAAGAAAAATGCTTTCAATATAAAAAAAAAAATTATTAGATATTGTAAAAATATAAGTTTTTGTAGCGTGACAATTTTCAATCGCAGTTAATTTCTTTAAATAAAAACATTTTTATTTGTAAACACAAGTGTGTGTCTTTCAGTCTTTTATTTATGATTTGTTTGTTTTGTTTTTATTAATGCGGTTGGTTGTTATTGCTGAGCGTTTTTTTTTCTGTTTTTAGTTTTTTTTTCATTTTGACGCATAAATTTTATTTATGGTCTGTGAGTGTTACAAGTTTTAACGTTTGTCGCTTAAGTCTTCAGTTTTTGCTCTTGTTTTTTGCAGTTACTTTTATTTAAACGCTAACAAATAAATCTTTATTTCTTTTAAAGTTTTAACAAATTTGTTTTTTTTTTTCTTTCTGTTTATTTGTTGTTTTTTTACGATGTTTTTACAGTGGTTGGGTGAAGCAGACCTCCGTCACAAAATGCAAGGTCGTCTTATTGTTGTTCATTTAGTGTGTCGTGATATGCACTTGCCACTAAATGTCTCAGCTACCACTGGTAATTTGTTTTTATTTGTGATAAAACTGTTTCTGTAAACAGTTTGATACAAATTTTTTATTTATTTTTAGATCAATTGAAGACACCTAAAAATGTTTTCTCACCATGTGTGGCATTTCGTGTAAATGGAAGTCCAGTGAAATATGCCAATAGTAAGTAAAATAAAATGTTATCTTTTTAAATTCTACAAACAAACCCGCTTACAAAAAAAAACCGACTAAACGTTAACCTTTTCAATATAAACGATGACTTGTATGGATTCGTAAATGAAGAGACTCTTTGTTTAAATGCCTGTTAAATACGTTCCTTAATTTTTATACTTTTATACACTAATGGACTTTTACAAACTGTATTTACTATTCTACCGCCTATTTAATACTGATTTACTCACATCTAGTGCACAATGTTCCCGGTATGTTAAATGTTTGTCTATAATAGTTCACAATAGTGTTGATTTGTTCATGAGTTATTACGTTTGCTACAAAAATTTTAAATTAAAACGTATTCTTATGTAAAGTGATGAACATGTTTCTGTTATTGCTTTTGCTTTCATAATGATTTTACTTTTTGTTGCCCGCGCAATTTTTATTAACTGAGTTTTTCGTAACACTATATAACAGAATGTTTCCCTAATAGGATCATTACGCTATTATATTAAAAAACATTTACCTACTGCGACCCTGCTTTATTACTATTAATTTATTTTTAAACGAAATACGAGTACTATCAATACATAATTTTAACAATTTATCCCTTCAGATGTGTCCGAGGTTCTTTTTCAAGCTGAAACTACCGCTACATTGGCATCTTCTTCGGATGGCATGAGTACTAAAGAGTATATAGTTATTGGTGTATGCAGTCTACTCCTTGGCTTGATTTATGTTTCTTCTGTATTTTTATACCTACACATGAAGAAGCGTAAAAATCGTGATCATAGTCGAAGCCGTAATTCTTTAGATGACTTAAATAATGAAATAAATTATCCCAAAAATGATCAGGTTACATTTGGTGCTCCCTTTACTCGTACCGGTAGTTTGTATTCTGTGGGCAGTATAACAACTTCTAATGAACCAAGATCAAGAGCCTCTTTAAGTAGTTTAAAAGAGGAATTAGGTATAGTTAAAAATAATCCTCTACTGCAACATTTTCCTCAGCTGAACGATCATCATTCCGGTTTTACCAGTGATATATCAAATTCGAATAGTGAGTGTGAAATGGATGGTGGTGGTGGCAATAGCAATAACCCATATCATGAGAAAATAAAGCAGGTTAGTAATAACATTTTAAAAATATTTTTAAATATTTAAACATATAATCTTCCCCTTTGTTGCTAAAGATGCAAACAAACGCTTTAGTTCATCCCCAAATGAGCATGCATAGTGGTTCTCCGAAAGGCTCCAACCATTCTTCAAATAATGGTAACCAGAGCCAAAGTGGTAAAGACGAAGATGTTTTGGATGGCAATTCAAATGGTCAGGAAAATGAACGCTTACCCGCTGAAAATGTTGCTATTATAGAGGATATAATGACGGAAGAGAAACTAGAAAACCTAAGAGCCATGGTTAATGGTAATATTCGCAAGAAACTTTACTTTAATCCGGCTTATTTTGAGCCAAATTTATTGGCGGTAGGTTTTTTGAAACTTTACTTTGAAAACTGAAAACTTTAAATCCGTTTTTAGTAATTTTGGTCAATATCTAAAATGTTTTTCTTCCATTATTCTAGCAACCTCCTCCCGCAGCTTTGGAGTTTTTGCAAAAAATTAGAGAAGTTATTGCCATAGCCAAATATAAAATGGCTACCAAACGCTATCAGCCTTCACTGACTTTAATACCTGAAGAGGGTACGCCACGCAGCAATAGTCCCTCACAATATGACTCACAATTGCAAAACTCTGCAGAGTGTCATGGCTGTGCCAGCAACAGGTGCAGTGGTCATGTTAAAAATTGTGGCGATAAACGTAACAGTATTGAGAAATGGCTGGAAACGGTGCAATCTACGGAAGACAATAGAAATTCAGAGCAAACGTCAAATAGAAATAATATTGCCTCAGATAGAGAAAGGCAATCTCCCAGTCATAGCAATTCCAGCAAATCTATAGAGAGCCCTAAACCTGCTGCAAATAGAAATATGGGAACAAACAAGCGTATTTCTCCTCCCAAACAGAAACCACCACCACCACCTGTACATAAATTGTCTACAATTAGATCGGCTTCTAGCTCTCAACATACGGAAGAAGAGGAGGTGGAAGAAGTCGAAACTTCTTATCGGCACTCTCGCGAAATAAAAACTTCGTCTTCCAATCTCTATCAAAGATCAAATAATCATCAATTGTTGGATGCCTATTCAGCTTTAACGGCTTCGGCTCATATGTATGGTTATGCGGAAACTGGTGGTGAAATTTACAATAATCCAAAATTTATGCTACACGATTCACCCGTAGCTTCCCAAAGAAGTCGCGGATCATCCCAACCTTCACGCAAACGTCTCGATGTATTGGACCAGTATGCAGCCGCATCGACACCGACATCTTTATCATCCACCGAGAGACAGCACTACAATATGTTGAGAAACATGGAACAAATGAACGACGCACTAGATACCGGCACTCTAGAGAGAATTCAGCAGGATCATACAAACACCCTTAAATCTAATGGCAGTTTTAATTTGGATATTCCCACTCCCGACTATGATTCTACAATGGAAAAGAAAATCAAAGATATATACAATAACACACAAAGTAGTGGTCCTTCAGTGCCTACTCCCGACTATAGCTCTCTAAGTCGCAAGTCTTTAAAACAGTACCAGCCCGATTCACCCATATACCGTAGAAAGTCACCCCAATATTTGATTGTGGATTACGAAACTGATAGTTTAGAGCGTTTAGAGGCCACAAAGCGTAAGAGTTCTCAATCCTCATCCTCACCTTCTTCCGATGTTAGTTCTCAACTCAGTCCCAGTTTAAGTACTGCCCTGCCTTTGGAAGAGGAAATGGAAATTAGCCATACCGTGTATCATGGTGATGGTTTTACTAGCAAATCTATAGGCTCCTCTCAGAAAAAGAACATTATACGTACCTTGGATCATAGTGTAACAAAAAAAGATGCAGCAGCCCGCATTAAATATGATACCCCCTTTCGGGGTAGCATGACCATAGAAGTTGAACATGAACCTCCGTCAGATTTGGAACGTTCAACAGACAGTGATCAATATGAACCAGATACTCTGGATCGTAAACCTAAAAAGCAAAGTTTTTGCGATGTCAATGCCTGGTCCAATATTGATATTAGACGGTCAACAGATCAGTTAAGTTCGCCACCTCAATCATTACCAGATCTGAGTAAGAGGCCAGCAAAGGTAGAGCCACAAAATTCATTCCGTCTTAAGCCCCATGATAATTCGGACAACAATATTAAAGCATGCAAAAGGCAAGTCAGTAGAGACTCGGCTTATGAAAGTCAAGTCGAGCTAAGAAGGCCTTGTGGCAATGAACATATGGCAGAGGACAACAGTTCCAAGGTCAGTAATTTAAGAGATATATACCAATCCTTGCTGGTAAGACAGAATAGTGACTGTAGCTGTAAATGTGGTGGTAAGGCTACAAGTATGTTTTTGCAGGAAAAAATTGAAGATCTCAGTGACAAAGGACGCATATTGACTCTGGAAGCTAAACATTCACGTAGGCAACGCACCAGTCTGCCTCCTTCACCACCACCCACTACAGTGGAAATTTCCAATGAGTCTTCAAACAAATGTACCATTAAAATTTCCACACCTAAAGCCAATAGAGTTAGTATATTGGCTGACAAACGGCCCACAGAATATGTGGAACCTCGTGTACATCAGAAACAACAGAGTAAGGAAGATAACCGAACTATGCCCACAAAGAAACCACAATCTCCTATGCAACCTAAACGTAGTGTTAGTACAACACCACCTTCCCGAATTAAACGTAGCATGTCACAATCACCTCAGACACCACCACCACCTCCACCACCCACATCAGCTTCTACCACTCTAAATAGCAGAACCAGTCGGGCTTCATCCACAGCTCAACAGATGAATACAGCACACTCTCACACCGAAGAGGAGACCATGAGTAATCATAGCGAATCCACAGAAGTAACAGGCATTTCGGGGACCATGACTAACTCAGAGTTTGGAGGAACTATGGATAAAAGAAAAATACTGGAAACTAAAGCCAAACCAAATAATAAACCTCTAAAGGAGCTGAAAGCTGAACAAGATTTGGAAACTCAGCAAATAGCCAAGAAATTGAAAGGAGAAGACTATGGTGCCATATTTAACACCCACATTAATGGTCTAAGAAATGACTACAGCTTGAATAAATATCTGAATCGTCGCAAATCTCAGGATCGCGTTGACGACTTAGCCAATCAGCAAAGCGACAGTGCCCTGGTGGAATTACAAGTGGAAAATAATAACAACAATAATAATGTTAAGCTAAGCGCTGATACAGATGTCAACAAATTGGATGTAATATCACTCAGTTCACGCTCCAACAGATCCAGTAGTCGTTTGTCGGATCGTACTAAGGAAATGTATCGGAATGCAGGAGTGCCAGTGGGTATAGCCTATCCACAAAGAAGTAATGCCAATAATAATAACAATAATGCCAACAACAATAGCAATACCGTTAATAATAACAACAACAGCCCGGCATTAGCGGCGACCCCAAACCCTCCCGCTAATAATGTGCAAACTGTATATCGTTGCGAAATCGAACCAGTACAATTAACACATGGCATGCAAATAGCCATGGGCTTGAAAGATAGACCCAAAAAGGCCAAGGACATTAAAAATGCTTGGAAAAAATTTGTCAGTATGGCAGCTTCCAAGTTTAGTCCCACACACTCTCCAGCACCACCATTTGACAAAAAAGCCACTTCATTATTGGAGGTTTTAGAAAAAGATGAGGGCATAGCTTCTCTTATAGAAGATCATCCTCAAGTTTCGACACCAAAAAGTTCATATTCAGCACCTGCCTCGCAAAATTACTATGAGCAGAGATTTGGTCCTAGACCACAAGAAATGGATAGTGGCTATATGAGCGCCGATTCTGGTGAGGCACATAAAAGAACATTTTACGATCGATACAACTTTAAAATGATGTCCGAACGAGAGCGCATAATAAGAGTCAGTACCATAGAGGATAATTCCGATGGTGATAGTACATTAACCGACAAGCATAAAGGGCAAGAGCCTTCTTCCCGTAGAGGTTCTATACTCGATATTAATAATTTTGAAGATTTTGAACACATTAATGAACAGCAACAGAAATTTAACAGTAAAAATGTACAAAACAATAGCGAAATTATAGAGGATGTGAGTGATAATGATTCCGA
The DNA here is from genome assembly GCA_963576795.1 of Metopia argyrocephala. Lineage (NCBI taxonomy): Eukaryota > Metazoa > Arthropoda > Insecta > Diptera > Sarcophagidae > Metopia > Metopia argyrocephala. The sequence continues at coordinate 201,002,671 of OY756208.1, read as the reverse complement.
GAAGACATTAACGCATTCAAATACTCAGAGACGAACAACCACGCAATCCTCTTCATCGTCTTCATCAACCAGCTTTACCTCCGATGAAGATGATGAGGGCCCTATAACCACAAGCTACGGTTCATCAGAGACAGATGGTGAAACAAATGTAGACGATATGTGGGAATCAGGAGCTGAAAGTGTAGAAACACATTCGGTATTGTATAAAAATATACGACAATCGGTGGAGAGATGAAATTCAATGTAGAACTAAGAATTTAATTAAAATAATTTTAGATATTGTATAGCATTGTAGGATATTAGTAGGCTTTTTATGTTAGTATGGTTAGTATGTACATATAGGCTAGCTTAGAGCGTTTCATAGATTTTGCTTACGATCCCAGCAAAATAATTTCCTATGTCGTTATAATTGCAAATCACTCTACACCGAAAAAAATAAATATGAATTTTAATTAATAATGATGTAGTATTCAAAATTGTTACCAAACACTGAAATTTTGTAGTAAAAATTAGAAGATTTTAATTGTTATTTTTTTTTACCAGTTAAAAAGTTTATCTGAAACTAAAATCAAAATTCATTTAAAAATTTATTATATAAACCGTTTAATGTTGACTAAAAATAAGCTTTTTAAAAACGAAATCAATAATCAATTAAAAATTTGTTTATGAAATCTGTAATTTTTGTATTTAAAAATATTTTTGTTTGATTTCTGACAATTGCTATAATTCTTTCGTTTTAACCCAATAAACAATTAAACATTTAGTTAAAGCAATTAAAACATTTAATTAAAACGGAAATTGAAATCAAATAAATATTTAATTGAAATCAAATTTGAAATATTTTTGTCTGTGTAAATGTGCATTAAATATATGATTATGAAGAATAAAATCTATAAGCCAATTAAGAAATTATTTCAAATCAATTACAAAATATTTTATTCTGCGTAGTCAGGTGATTTGTAATGCTTTCATTAATATGTTTCAAAATAGTTTACTTCATTTTATATAAAAAGAGCTTTGAACTTATTGTCTAAATTCTCTTACAAACACGCAATCTCCAATGGATTAGTGATTTTAGTCAGCCCAACATAATTTCAACCGCATCTTTTGCCTGTAACAATTTGCTAAGATATGACAAAAAATTATTATATAGAATTTTTAAGTTTCGGTTTAGTTGTAAGCAACACTTTTTAGAAAATGTTTTAAGTTTAAATGTGTAATCGTATGTAGTTGCCTTCGTGACATTCAGTATCCCCCAAACTTTTTAGGTTTTAAGAAAAGCTCATATTTGGCAAATATTTGACATCAAATATTTCTCTGCCGTAGTCTGACTGCAAAATATCGTTAAAGGCCATGATACACTATCATACACAGAACACTTACAAGAAAATCATATCGATTTCTGTCACACTTTTAAAAGTTGCATCAAAATGGTAATATTAGTGCCACACCATCACACAAAATAAGATGCAAAGCATATCGTCGATGGAATTAAAGAACGCTGTAACTGACAAAACATTTAATGTTCACCAGAGCCAAAAAACATACATGAAAGTAGAAAGAAGGCACTGGTATTTTTCAAAACGCAGACGGTGTAAGTGAATTTATTTTCATCGTAGAAATCTGGGACTGGGACCAATCGACGCGTATTTTTTTTTCTGATAAGAATTATGTAAAAAACGTATATTCGATTTTTTGTCAGTTACAGCGTTCTTTAATTCTAGCGACGATATGCAGAGTTGGGTTTTTCTAGCATCCTATAAAATGCAACCCTGATCGCATGGAGAAAAAAATATTTATGAATTTCTTCAAAAGATTATGAAGTTGGACAGATTTGTCAAAAAATGTTTTTGGCAAATCGTACGACTCGATAGGACAGTGTATCACGGCCTTAAGACCTCAAATACTATTACTGGCAAATTCTACTACATTTCATAACTCTATAGTATTGAAATACTTTTCATAAGTCAATACTTCTCAATATTTTAAAATAATTATATGCAGCTTTAAAAAATTTAAGGCACATACGATCAAATATATTTTCGACAAATGTTTCCCTGTATTCTTGAAAAAAAAAAACACACACACAACTATTTTGAAAGATATTTAAAGCTTTAATAATTCTGTATAATTTTGTATACTTAGAAATGCTTTTAAAATATATTTTTTCTTATTTTTTTAAGTTTTGTTTTCAACTTTCAAATAATAATCAAATGAAATGTGCAATATTTGTTTGGCTTTTAAAAAATTAATGTGCAATGGTATTTACAATTTATTTTAATCCCTGAATTTAATTACAATTTTAGTTTTAATTTATAATTTAAGTGAAAAATGTGATATTTTTCCGTTGTCTTAGGCCGGAAATGTGCAATCTTTTAGTTTATAGTTAAATGCAATATAATTTAAATAAAATTTATAAATAATTTTAGAGATATTCTATTAAGAGCTTATATTATATAGTCAATATTATTTATATATACTTGGACAGCTATGTAATCCAAATAGCCGTGTAATTATTAGGTGCTACAATATATATTTATTTTATAACTTAAGCAAAAACATTATTTATATATTTATTAATTTATTTTAAAGCATATATATCTTAAGTAGTTAAATTTAAAACAAATAATTCATAAGTAAATTACTTTATAAAAATAAACATGCATAATATATATTAATTTTTAATATTTAACTATAAAATAAATTTCTTTAAGATTTTCTTCTATTTATCTTATTTTTTTATTATTGAGACCAATACTCAGGTGTAAATCCCTACTAAATGCTGTGCATTGTATTGGCATTTTTGAGGAAAGGACAGTACATTATGTTTTCTTATATTATGAAGCGCCTTAGGAATGAGACAAATTGCTGTGAATTGGTCATTCAAAGGCCAGTGTTATACCTTCACACTTAAATGATCAAAAGCAATTGCTCCATCGTTGCATATTAATTGCGGTGAGTGCCTTCGGTAAGTAGGTTTTTAACTGTTATCTGCTACTTCCCAATAGGTGGCACTTTTCTCCTGATGATTCGTTTTTCGTTGTCAAAGGTTAAGGTTATCATTTTCACATTTGCTGGGATTCGAATCTGGGCCGTTTGAGTTTTGTGCGAGCGCACTAAACACTATACCACGCAAGCCCAGAAAATGATGAGAAAAGAATGCTAAATCCGTAAAAAAATTCTGCTAAAATATTCTACAGAAGAAAAATAAATTACTAGATTTAGGTCTTCAAAGTATTGGACTCTCGAGCAGAATTCGAGTAATTTAGTGCTATTTGCTATGCGAATTTTTAACCAAACACATTTATTAATACATATAAGATATTTTGACATGCAATCTCAAAAATGGTTCATTGTTATGCTAAAAACGTACTATTTTCATATATTATTATTTTGTTTATAAGCAAAATAAATTATTTTTATATAATTCACATTTAAATCTTATACTACATTTCCACCACGTCAATTTGCAAGTGATTTTTCATATATTTATTTATTACTGTTAAAAACGATAATTTGTCAAAACTCAGGGATAAAATTAATTCCTTGAGTATGTTCAGAATTGACATTGTTTCTATTACGAGTATTAAGCACGTACTGAGTATTAAGCACGATCTTTATTATACTTATTGTATGAACTTTTTTTTCTGCTAGTGTTTGTACATATTCTTTAACGGATGTTAATTCTCATAAGAATACCAGTATTAGGATCTTAGGCTATTAAATTTCATACAAAATAAAATTATTTAAAACATTAATTTTTTATATAACAAATTTAAAAATTTTTATTTTTAATAATATTTTCACGAAAAATTGCGGTAAAAACGCTGTAATTCATTAAACCGGTTATTTGAAAATTACTATTAAAACGAACCTGTGGAAAAGTAGTTTTATAGACAAAAAATAAATGATTTTTATGGTTGTCTGCTATGCAAAAAACACATAATTGTAAAATAAATACAATAAATATCAATCTCTACAATGAAAGAAAAATTGTTAACGAATTTAATTTTTTTTCGAAAACAAATTCTGCTAAAAAAGCATTTGGCAGAATTTCTTAAGATTTAAATGCTTTTCAATGAAAAACTGCTAAATCTAGCAGTGAAAGTATGTACTAAAATGGCAACAATGTTTATTAACCTTGCCATTAGTAAACACATATTGGAATTGGAAAGTATAAACAACAAGTTCTCCACGAAATACTTTTTAAAAACACTGAAGCGAATTTACATTTTAAACTCTCCTGAATATACAACAAATATGCGAAAGGAAAGACAGAACATAGAATAGGTTCCAGTTTCTGCTAAATACCAATAACCACTCGTTTTAGTTTCGACAACAACCAACAACTACAAAAAGCTTTATTGTGTATGAGATAACTTAGTACAAAAATAAAATACGCTTAAAAGCAGGCAATACTTTGCTACCGCTTCATATTAAAGCCACTGAATTCGCCTATAAAAATACGATTGTTCATATATATCGCCATAGCTGCCACATTTGACAATTTTCAGCCTCAAAAATACCATCTTGGCGTTTTACCGGTTTCGGTATTTATTTTCATAATTTTTAGAAATTTTAACAATTTTGTTAATTTTTAAAAGGAAATAAGTTCCCTCAGTTATTTTAAAAGAATTATATTTTCTAGGAATGCCAAAAACAAGATATAGAGTATGAATTAAAATAATTAAAAATAAAACAATAGAATAATATAAAACATCTACATTTTGTATATAAAACATCAGATGTTAAAATGAGAGGTCCTACAATAGTACTTCATACCTTGACTTAAGGTTTTTGTAATAGTTACCCTATCTTTTACCAAATGTAAAAAAGAATTAAATCATACTAATCTAAACAAAACAAACATAGAAATTCATTAAAAAATTGTATTTAACAGTGTATACTTGTTGTTGGTAATTTTCATGAAAAAATGCTATACACTCATACAATTGTTTTTTATGTGTTTTTAAAAAGTTTTGTTGGATTCTATACTATTAATGTAAAGTGAATGCCTATTATTAAAAAGAAGAGTAAAAATACAAAAAAGTGTATTCATTGTCAGCATCAAATTTATTTAAAAGAAAAAGATAACTCAGTAGGTATATAAATATAGAAATTAAGTTAATGTTGATAAAGTGATAAAAATATAAATTAAAGACAAATTTATTTAATTGTGAATAGTGCTTTTCTTCTTCTTATGTCATTGTTGACGATTTTGATACAACGTACATGAATACAATGATATATTAGGTGTTTACAAGTAAGTAAACAAAAACTGTTTTCAATAATGCATACAATGATACAGAAGCTTGTGAATTCGGCAAATGTTTTATTTATTTAAAAAATTATTCTCATCCATACAAAGTAAGTATTGATTTTTATTTTATTTCCTAAGAGTAGTTTAGGCAAACGTTTCCAAATTTGATGTAAATAACTTTATGACCAATATTCGTCAACGATTCTTAAAGTGGGCGGATTTGGACAAAGGGGCATTGTACCTTCCATACTAAGTACATGTTGATTTTTATACACCCTTAGAATGGCAATAGCAGAAGTTTGTATATTAAAAACAAAACAAAAAAATTATCAGTCAAAAACTGTGTGAAATTGTACAAAGGGAGTTGTACCTCATATACCATGTAAATATTAATTTATTTTACAGTGAGAACCGTTAAAGATTTCAAATTCTGCCTAAATAACGTTATAGTCAATACAAATTATCAATCCAAAAAAAGAGAACAGGTAAGTATCTCCCATACAAAGTAAATATTGCTTTTTTTACAAGGCTTGGGAACGGTAATAGTAAAAGTTGAGAAATTTGATACAATCGACTTCGGTGATAATATACATCAAGAATAAAATAGTAAGTAAAATAGGGATATGATTTCTAAAGAAGTTCAACACAGTTTCGACCAAAAAACTTTATGTTAATCTTTTATTTTAAGCCAAATATGGGTAGCAAGGCTCGACGAGGTTTGGCTAGTTCAAAATAATATTTTTTTATTATTATTTCCACTGAAATTGTTAATAAAAGAGTTTACTTATACTTTTAAATCTACCAATTTTTTATAATGTTTTTAAATAAATAAAATCTATTCTTTCGTTTAAAAAACAAACAAAATAAATTATATTTTTGCGGTCTTACTCTAACGCTTTTTTTATAACCGCTTACAATTTTATTTACTGCCTTTTGCTCATGCGCAATTATAGTCTGAATCACAGATTGTTTTAGCAAACAGATGTAACTAAATGACGCTGCTATTCGTAGTCTACATATACATGTATTTATATGACAAAATAAAAACACTCTGCATTTAAATAAAGCTTAGAGTAGGAGTAGAAACAAGTCTTAGTTCATTGGAAATTAAGCAGTAACAATTATTTTGTGTTCGTGGGATTATAACCGTTTAGGGCAACTTGATTTTTTTTTAATTCCAATGTATCACACCATAAACAAAACAATTCAGTTTCATTCATAAAGTAACGACAATAATAAGAAAACAAAAACATTAATACTCGTATTTTAAAAATAAGTGTTAATTAGTTGAGTTAGAAATTTTATTTATTTGTAAAATTATAAAATTTATATTTTTAAAAGAAAACTATTTTTGTTGTTTGTGGTAAGTGGCATAAACGGTTGTTTTCTAACGTAGAATTAAAAAAAATGATAAAGTACTCTTTCGGCCCGTGATTAAATATCATATTTAGTCGTTTGATATGTCATAAATTGTGTGTGGGTTAAGCTCGTATGACACAAAATTTTCTTTATATTGAATGTTTTTAAGAACAGTGCAAATATAAAATATAGGTTACGTATAACGTACTCTATATTCGGATCAATACAAAACCGTCAAAATATTTTTTATTAAATTGACATTAAGACCTTAAAGTACGACTGTGCGTCTAAATTTTTAGTATTATATCCCAATAAAACTATTTAAAGATATTTTCACCTTCAAAGTTGCCTCAGTGTGTACAATGTACTTAGGAACTAATGTATTTAATAATTTTATGCAGTTTTAATGTACATATAAGTAGTCAACATACAAAATAAATTCAACAATTAACCAGCAGACGACATAATTAAAAACTACCCACTTATGGAGCATATATGTATATGTATATTCTTTAAGTGTTTAATAAAGAGTGTGTCCGTGTGTTAATTTCTGTTGATAAAAACTAGCGGCCGGCAAACACATACCTTTACATTTTGTAAATGCAAAGTGATTGTCTCTTTCGTTACACTCAAAGAAATATTTATATTTTTATATCACACCAACTCATTAATTGAAGATAAACAATAAAAAATATACAAAATAAGTAAAGAAAAAAAATCAATAAATTTATTAGTACTTTAAACTTTAAATAAAAATGTAGTCCAAAATTAGTCGTAAAATGAACCGACCTGACAAAGACGACATAACAACAATATACCTATTGCAAAAAAAAAAATTATATCTTAAATTTAATCCTCAATTTGTTCAGTAAACTTTTCTCAAAGATTGTTTTGATACCTTGTTTTTATAAAACTTTAAAATAGCCACAACTCTTGGATTCTTAGTGAAATCTGGCAAATCTATCTTTCAATCGGACACTTATGTGTTTTAACACTTAATCGCTGCAATAAGTTAAAAAAATTCCCGCCTTTATTTGTTTTTCTTTTTGAAAGGGAGAAAATAAAAAAAAACGAATTGGGTTTGCCTGCACGTTCGCCATCCTTGAGTGTCATGTTCCGGTGCACTGCTTTAAATATTCCTTTATTTTTGGTTTGAAGTCGTATACCCAAGTCTCAGCCAAGTTTACGAATCGATATAAAAACTCCTCTTTATTGCAGTGAAAAATCGTTAAACAATTGAATTGAAGATTTTTGGGTATTTTGGGGATTTTGACTTCCCCGTTTGGGAATTTTGGGTTGTCACTTTCCCGTTTTGGGATTTTGGAGTTGCCACTTTTGGGTATTTTTGGGATTTTGACTTCCCCGTTTGGGAATTTGGGGTTGCCATTTATCCGTTCTGGGAATTGAAGATTTTTGAGGATATTCACTTCCCAGTTTGGGAATTGGGGTCTTCCACATCCCTGTTTAGGAATCTAGAATTTGGAATTCAGGGTTTGCCGTTTGGGAATTTTGGGGATTTTGGTGTCCCCGTTCGGGAATTTTGGGATTTTGTTGGGTGTCCACTTTTGAGAGTTTTGGGGAATTTGACTTCCCCGTTTGGGGAAAAATTCGTCTGAAAGTTCTAAATAAAATAAATGACGCCCTTCTGTTCCTTTCTTTTCCACAACTGTTCCTTATTAGAAGAGTTTTCTCCTCGAGAATCCGCTTTGACAATTTGCCATAAATTTTCAATAGGATTAAAATCTGGAGACTGTGCAGACTGGCCAATACTCAGCGGTAAATCCCTACTAAATGCAGTGCATTGTATTGGAATATTGAATATATAGAAATATTGAAACCAACTTTTTTTCCTCGATTCGATGTATGTTTCAGGTTGTTAACTTGTTGAAACACTCATCGATGTGCTATTTCATATTCAGCAAAAGACATCATGATGTCGTTAAAAATAATAATACGGCATCTATTGTACCTTCAATTCCTAAGAGATGTCCTGTGCCATACTCGTAGTATAAAAAATATTCTCATGCCATTAAGTGGAAAAGTTATTTGTGGTCGCACGAAACAAAATTTATTTTGTTTATCTCCGACAGAAGTAGTTTAACTGTAGGAAGGCACTCTAATACTGAATTCCTCAGCAATAAAAATCAGAAAAATCGGTGGCAGAATCACTATGGTGTGGATATGTTTTTATTTATATGAGAAAAAAACTAACAGTCTGTTCATGACATTCGCCTTTTTATATAAGAAACACTATCTAACACGTTGCAACAAATTTAACTTATATATGAAACTATGAGTTTTAAAGAAGTTTATAAGCAAGACTTTCACACTTTCATGTGAAATTTTAAAAATCGCCGAAAACTTGTAGATTATCCCCAACCCCAAATGAATTTTTTTGTTCCCCACTTCAGAAAAAAATCCCCATTTTGGGGATAAATTCCCTAATCTGACAACACTGCCAATGAATTCAAATCAAATCTAATTTGAGCTCGTCGCTTTCGGCGAATTTCGCCGTTCGCCATGATTGTGTGCATTTTTATAAACACAAATATGTTTTATTTTTAGCGACGAATATTCGCCCCAATTGTGTTCCTAGCATAAATTATACACACATAGTTATGGTAGCAAAAGAGAAACAAAGTTTAGAGCTCTGTTTTGCCTGATGCTGATATACTACATGTTCTCTTAATGATTAATAAAGAAAATTGTGTACATTTGTATGCTCACTAATTCACAGTTACATACGATTGCAGTACAGCAAGATCTTCTTCGCTAAGTATGATTGTTTAGTTTGAAATTGAAATCGTTGTACTGTAGATCGTGTTTAGCGGAATAGCGGTTTATACTAGAGGCAACAACACAATAACAACAACAACAAAAAAATTTAGTGTTTTTAAAATTTAAATGGAAAATTAAAGCGCGCTTTGGTTGCAGTCGTTTTTTTTTTATGAAAATAAGTGGTCGTTGTAATTGAATTTAATGAATTTAAAATACTCTGTGTTCTAATTTCAAAAGTTAAATAATTGCAATTTAAAATAGTTCAAAAACAACAAATTGTTTAATTCTCTTAAAAAAATATAAATGTAAGTGGTAATTTTTGTTTTTTTTTATTTTAATTTTTTTACATACATATACCTGTTACATATTAAATTATAAGAAATATATAATAATAATAAAATAAATATATGTATGTATGTAGCTTAAAAAAATCCTTCAAGATATGTTATGCTGCTGCATTTAGTACAAATATATTGAAAAAAAAACAAAATCAGTGTGCAAAAACTCTAAATTACGATGATAAAAACAAGTTTGAAAAATGTAAAAAAAGAAAACATGTTTTAAAATCAGCTTTTATATATGTATGTATGTAAGTATATATGTACATACATTAGTGCATATATAAAAGATATAAAAAATAAAGTGCAATGTATTTAAAAAAGCTGATATTTTTTACAACAAAAAATTTAAACAAATTAATCATATTTTTTTTTAACACAAAGAAATGTTAAAAAACAAAATTTTATAAAAACTTCGACGAATTGTTTTTGTTTCTTTAATTAATCAAGTGCTAAAATTTTAACCATTAATTAAAATTTTTAAATACAAAAGAAGCGAAATTCATTTAATTGTAGATGCAAAAAGTGGCTAAAATTAAAAATGACGTCATTTGAACAGTGATGTATTTAAGTGATGCTTTTTTTCCATTAAAATCATCACATCATCTGTAGTGCCACCATCATCCAATAATATAATAAATTAAAAAATTTAACAAAAAAAAAAAGACAAATTTAACATATGTTTTAAATTTGCTTATAAGCGCTTTATTTACGGTTTTATTCTTAACTAAAAAGATGTATTCCCCATCTGAAAAGTGTAGGGAAAAAGTTTAAACTTTGGCTGTTTGGATATTTTAATTTTAACACTACAAAGTGTAATGTAGCACCTATGATACCTCGAGAAATACGGCAGTATAGTCTAACATTTTAGCACTAAAACATCCGCAATCGTTAATATAATCCGTCATAGGTACTCATGTAATTAATTTCAGATATACATATATGTATACATATATTTTTATAAAACTTGTAATGGCTGGCAATTAATTTTAGACAAGTTTTTTCAATTATTTAACCAATATTTATGCTCTAATAAACCTTTATAAATATTTTTAGGAATGTCTAAAAATGTGTTAGTTTTTAATTTTAGAACAAAGCAGATTAACTATTTCTCTTCTTACAGATTAGATACATACGTTCTAGAAAAAGCATTGATTTGTCGTACATTACTTTCAATGACATTAAAAAAATATATAATTACGTGGAATAAAATCCATGTACAATTTTATACGGCAGACTTAAAGCTAAAATTATAAGTATCGTGTTATGTTAAAAAAGGGCGAAAGAAAACCAGGTAGAAATATGTTAAGGTGTTCTTATTGGTCTGTTTTTGCTTACCTTCAATAAATTCCTTAATTCTAAGCAATATTCCACTAATTCACATCCAATCCTTTATATTTTAAGATTTTGAAACAAAAGTAAACTTGCCTTGTTTTTAGAGGTAATTTGTATCTTTTACACAGACAAGTGCTACCACATATGGCAAAAGCTAACAAATTGTCTAAATTGTCTAAAAAATTGTCTAAATTACACAAAAAAAAAAAAAAAAAACTTATCATGCATATAGTAACACGTTGATTACCACTTCAATTTCGATGTCTTGTTTCTAAAGCAAACCTTTTTTTTTGCTTTATAGCACTCAGAATATAGAATTGCTGTAGAGGTCACTTGGATTTGAAGTACACACAACAAATGCCTAAATATTTACATACAATATATAATAAAATAATTTTTTTTTTTTAGATTTTAAGTGTTTAATGGATTATTATTTATAACGATAGTTCTGTCAACGTAAAAACAGGATTAGTTGTATTTATACTTATAAATAAAAGCACAAGCTTTTTTAATTTGCAATTTTAAAATTTCTTTCATATTCAAATTATTCAAAACCTTCATAAGGATGCTACACAAAGGAATAGGGAAATATTGATGAAGAATTTATACAAATTCAAAACTAAAAACTTTTTTTGTTAAGATTGTCTTCCTTTAGGGCCATGATATTTTTTTCCAGTTATATGATTAAATTACTTTATAAGCCCTTAAATAAACATTTGTTTTAATGATACCTACCCACTATTGCTTAAAATTTCTACAAATTTTTCTTCACTATAAGAGAGCGTTTGAGTCATAAAACAGTATACAATTTGCCCTACAGCTCTAAAAAATATTTCCCTTAATCAATTTATAAATTTTTAATAGATATATATAACAGGTGCATGAGTTCGAACTTATCTTGTAATCTTGTTGACCGAATTGATTCTAAATTGTTTGCTGGGTTATTTTTTAATTAGCATTTCTTTTTAATAAAACAAAATAATCTGTTTCCTTTTTAAATCAGAGCAAATAATGTTGTTTGCTTGAACTAATTTACATTAATTTTTCTCGTTTATTGCGATTTCTTTGGTTTAATTTACTTCTCTGTTGTGTTGTAATAAATTTATTCTGAAATGCACGTTAGCATTGCGTCTAAACATTGCCAAACACATCGTGGAAGTGGTCATACAGTAGCGCTTATAGTCATGCGGATGTAATAATTTCACTCAGGAAAGATTACTGATTTACTAACCTAATCAACTTAAACCATCCGTTTGTTCAATTTCTTTCCATTCATTGGAACGACGATTTCTAGTATAATTATCCCTTTTGGCCACTAGTGGGTAGGAAACTAACTTTACAACAGGATTAATTGGGGAAACACAATTAAACGATTGACCTACTTTGTGGCACCTGCTGTATAGATTTGAACATTTGATTCTCTTACTTATTATGGAAGGGAAACTTGTATTAATATAAGTGGCTCTTAAACTGAAGCACTGATGATGCATATAAAGAACCAACTAAATTTCGGAGAAAGATAAACAAAACCATTTACCTAGAAATCTTGTTGTTTAATAGTATCGTAATATGGAAGAGTATTTTTAGCTATGGCGAAAAGCAAATTGCGAACTCATTTTCAACCTTACCATGCAAAAAAAGAAAAATACAAGATGTAAATAAATTGTGGAAACTTCTTATCCAGCGAAATTAAGTAATAATAGATATAAGAAAAGCCTAAATAAATAAAAAAAAAATTAAATCATTATTATAAAAAAAAAGTTTCTTAACAGGCGAACTTTAATTGAAAGCATCGAAAGAAATGGTTTAGATTTTAAGGGCTAAATAAGTTTGTCAAAAACAAATTAAAAACTGCAACTAAGGAAAACAATGTGACGGAAATTTGTGAAAAAAATATATATGCCGTATTCCACTAGGCGATGTCGTCGTCGTCTAAAGACATTTTTGTTATAGATTAAAGGCAAGAGAAACATTTTTTCTTTATTCTATTACAAAAATGTCGTTTGACGATAATGACGTCGCCAACTGGAATAAGGCCGTATATTTCTCTATATACAATTACTAGCTGAACCCAGTGTGCTGAGCTACCCCCTCGTTATAAAATAAAATTTAAAGTATTTACTAATATATTTTAATTAAAATGTATTTTCAATTTGAGGTAAAGCTGTTAATAAACGTAGTAAAGAAGTAATATATCTCAAACAAAGGGGTGTGCTCTGCCCACAACATATAAAGCAAATACTGCCGCCGTTGGTCCAAAAATGCCCAAGATATGAATTATTTCCCTCCTTTTCGGTTTTTCATTAAAATTCACGAAAATCGAATGACAAAACAACTCAACGTTTAGAAACCACAATACAAAACGGTGTAAATAAATTAAAATAACGACATATATTAAAATTAAAAGGAACAAAAATTGAAGGGACTTACACCGAAACGAAAAAATAGAGGAAACCAAAATTAAGGGATTAATGTAGGTTAAATACCTATTTATTTAATTTTTTGTGTATTCCTATTTTTTTGTAATGGGCGTTCACTGGAACTTATATAGCGTATACAAATAGGATTGAGTGTACGTAAATTTTTTTAGTATTTGTTGTTTTCCATATTAAATTGCCTCAGATTAGTGTAGCTCTTCTTGATTTTAAAACCATTAAAAAAATAAAAATTTTTTCACCTCTTGTTTAAAGTAAATTAATAAATTTTAACAATAATGTTTTACATAAAATTCCAAACGTTTTATTTGCTCAAATAACGTACTGTTTTTGTTTTTTTTTACATTTTAAAATTGTCTTCTGACAGATACCTTGTAGGGCTTTCAATTAATTTATCGTTGTTTACCCAATTTTAACATATTTTTATGGTCAACCCTTTTTAGGTAATAGCACGTCGAAATGCTATATGGCGTTGAATATTTTTGTTGCTGCTGGTTTTATTAGAATATTATTTAAAAAAATTATTAACTACTAATTAATGAGCATTAATAACAACAGAAATTGGAAAAAAGAACTTTTTTATTTAATAACATATTGGAAAATGTGGTAAATGATAGATAGATGATTTTAAAGCAACATTAAATTTTTGTAAATAAATTCACAATTGTTTGCTGGTTTACTTTTTAATTAATTTCTCATAGCATTATTTTTAAATAAAAAAAAGAAATAAAATATGTAATCTGTTTCCTTTTTAAGTGAAAGAAAAAAATTGTTTGTTGGGGTCTTAATTTTACTAATTACGTCCATTTTTCTCATTTTATTTTATTTTCTTTGCTTTTTTGTTACCTTTAAATATTTGCTGTGAATATTTATTTTTTTTTTTCTGTATATTTTTTGCAAATTGCTTTTTATTTTTATTATTTTCATTTGCTCGTACTCTATTTAACTGTGTGTGCGTGTAAAAGACTCCTCCCAAAAAAATTGATTCATTATACATACCTATCTATCTGTTTTGTGTTCAAGTATGTATTTGTGTGTTCAATTTGTTTATATTGTTTTCGTTTTTTATTTTTTTTATTTACTTTTTGTTATGATTTGTCATTACTTTTTTTTAATTCTTTCTGATCTTTTATTATTATTATTGTTTTTATTGCAGTTGACTTTTTTGTTTTTATGCGACTTAAAATTCTCTCGATTAGTCTTGTTTGTTTATGAATATATTTAAGCTTAAAATACAATATTTTTTTACCAAATACACACCCACACATATGCATTTGTGTAGACTAAAAATCCTCTCTTACAATGTTTAGATACGTTTGTGGGAAAAAATATAGAGCTTAGAAAATATTTCTAATATAATAGTATGTATATCAGAGCATACCACCTTACAAGGAAAAAAAGTTTCCCCGTACCGCCCCTAATATATAGTATTTTTGCAAGGAGATTCCGAAAAAAAGAATTTTTTTTAGCTGGATGTAGGGGTCTTCTTTTCAGTTTTTTCGTTATATCTAAGGCACTTACAGTCCGATTTTAAAGTATGATATAACAAAAATTTTTGTCTCGAGAGGAGTAATGTTTTGCCCTTAAGGGCTATTGACATTGAAATATCAAATTTTTCTGCTGAACATAGGGGTCGTTTTTAGTTTTTTCGTTATACAGGGTGAGGCAAAAGTCACGAAGGGGTTTAAAACAGTCATAACTTTTTTAATTTTAAATTTTATTTTTTTTTTACAAAATACTAAAATATGATATTGGGAGATTTTTTAAATTTAGTTGTGAAAGATTACGTCACGTAACTGAGCACCGTTTTCAGCCTCGCAAAGTTGAGCTCTTTTAATAGCATTTTCCATGACACGAGTCAGAGTATCTGGCTGCAACGCTCTTATTTCGGCTCGTAATATTCTCTTTGAGCTGTGCAAGTGTTCTGGGCTTATTGATATACACCTTCTCTTTCAAATATCCCCAAAGGAAATAATCTGGTGCTGTTAAATCCGGCGAACGGGCTGGCCAATTGAATGCTGAATTTTTGAAAATTAAACGTTCGCCAAAATTCTGCCTTAGGAGCTGCATAGTGGCTCGAGCAGTGTGTGCAGTGGCCCCATCTTGTTGGAACCACATCTCTCGATTGTCAGAAAGAGCTGGCCTTAAACAATTTTGGACCGCCGAGACATTTGCAGCTCAGCAGAGCGCCTTCGAGTTGATGTTTCAGGATTCTCCTCAACACTCTCCAGAACGCGTTGAATATTTGTTCATTAATTACAGAATGTGGTCTTCCGCTTCGTGGAAGATCCCTTACTGAGCCTTCTTCCTGAAAACGTGTCACTAAGCGTCGAATCATTGATTCGGATGATGAATTCTGCACATTAAAATGACGACGATATGCTCGTTGAGTTTGAATTATTGATCGATGATGTTCAAAATAAAGTTCTATGATTTTGGTTCGCTGGATAACGTTGTAACCTTCCATAATTAATCTCCCAGATTTATTTTACAAGTTCTAAAAAGAAAAATAAAAAAAAGATTAAATTAGAAAAGTTATTAGTTTTTCAAATCCCTTCGCGACTTTTGCCCCACCCTGTATCTTTGGCATTTAAAGTCCGACATTCTCGAGAATAAAATATCACAATTTAAGACCAAACTGTAAGTGTCTAAGATATAACGAAAAAACTGATGAGAAGACCACTACGTTAGGCTCAAAAAAATTTTTTTTGGAAATCTCCTTGCAAAAATACTGTATGGGGAAACTTTTTTTGAGGTACGGTATATACATACATATGTATATGGGGATAAGCATATCTCCATGGCCATTTCTGCCTAGGTATATGGGGAAATAGATTTTTTGTTTTTTAAAATATTTTTAAACTGTAGGTATAAAAACAAATTGATTTTGGCTGCAAGTGCTTTTACAATTATTATATAATTAAAAAAAACTATACCCATATAACATCTTAGTTTTTCGTTCAAAGTACTTGTATTTGTGATATACTATGTATAGTAAAACTGCGTATATAAAAGGGAAAAAAGATCATTAGGTTCGGTAGAGTGAACAGTAATGCCAATTTTTTTATAGTAGAAAGCACATCAAAATAATTTGTGCGTTTCAGCGGACAATAAACTACAAAAGGATATGCTCTTTGAACAAAAGGTAGACACAATGTTTAAAACATGTGTAGAGAAATTATATATGTATACTCGTATGCCAAGTTATTTGGATCTGAATCATATCGCTCATTTGAGAGAAGAGTGGCATAACTCAAAAAAAAAGCTATTCTGAGATAACTGCATTTAAACATTTTAATTTAGCCAAACTAATAGGGAAAGTACAAGCCACTTTTAGTCGCCACTTAATGAAAAACGAGATAAAAACACAATTTATAGATATGTTTTTAATTACAGTTTATTTCATATTTCTGCATTATTAACTCAAAAAATGTCTTTTTTGAATTATGCCACTCTTCTCGCAAATGAGCGATATTATTTGCAGATACTGAAAGTAGAGTTTAGACATATTTATTTATTTTTAATTTGGACTCAAGTAAATTGATTGAAAAATCTTCAAAACTTGAAGTTTTAAAAATACATTAACTACACATTTTTTGGAAGCTTGTATTCAGAATTATTTTTTATTACTCATGTTTACTTTTTACAAAGTTGAATGCATATAAATACTTTATTATAAACCGATTCTTATGATACAGCTCTAAGAAACTTCAATTATTTCATTTAATCTATAACATTTTTAGTGGTAAAAAACCAAATTCAAACATATGTAAGTAAGCATTTAATTTTACTATATTTAAAAAGCGCTAAGTTGGCATCGCTGGTATTTAAATGTTAAAGATTTTAAAATCCCTTTTGCTATTTAAAAAGAAATAAAATTTATTTTTTTACAAAATGCGAAAAACTAAATATAGAATAAAAATCAATAAAAATAAAACAATGTAGGAAACCACTGTGATGATTTTGATGATTTTTTCTTAAAAATTTACAACCTTAGAATTAATATATCTGACAGCTACTTATATTTGTAATATATTTTCTAGCTTTCTTATTTAGAAAAAACATCACAAAAAATTTAAAAACTAATTTTAATTTCGAATTTGAGCCTTAACTTTTTAAAAAATTTTATGATTTTTTATTTTGTAATGATCTAAACACATGTTGTTGTTTGTGCACCACTGAATATATTCGTATATACTTGTAGTGTGTGCACATGAACAGGGTTTAAAAATAATTAAATCTTTTACTGCTGTTTGTTTTAAAATAATTCTTCAATTTTATTTAATTTTTTGGTAAAAATAAATATCGACACTATTGCCACTGATTACCTCATCTGAATTA
This sequence comes from Metopia argyrocephala, assembly GCA_963576795.1. NCBI lineage: Eukaryota > Metazoa > Arthropoda > Insecta > Diptera > Sarcophagidae > Metopia > Metopia argyrocephala. The sequence goes on along the minus strand of OY756208.1, from coordinate 200,984,825 downwards.
AATGTATAAATAATGATAAAACCATAAATTAAAGCAAACCAATCATATTACGGCTCTATAGTTATAAATACTATATGAATAACACTGAATTATTAAGGTTTCCAAAGTAAATAATAAATAATAAAAATAAAAATAAAAAAATATCAAATTATTAAAGTCATCATTTATTGCTGCCACTAGAAAACGATTTGCTTCATTTGTGGAAATTTGAGTTTTAAGTATTTTTGTTTATTTTCTTTAAATTGAGAACACTAACAATTACTTTCAAATAATACACTCAAACATTATAAACATTGATTTTCTTTTTAAGAAAAAGAAAAGGCAGCATATTTATTAACTTCAAATAAGGCCACTCAGTTAATGTTTAATTTGAAAATTAAACAAAACAAATATATATAAAAATGGCAAGATGTTTCATATCTACTTGTACACATAATTGAAAGCTTATAGTGGAATGAGTAATTAAAACTTGAAATTTTCAAAGAAGCAATGCGAAGCATTACTTGTCTTTCAAATGAAATATTGAGTCTATTAATTTCTTAATAAAACAAAAAATAAGTATATATACATATATATTTATATATTTGTATATATGTACAATACCAGCAAAGAAAGAAAACAACAAAAACAAATTTAATATTTTAAGCATCTTTTGAATAAACAAATGCAAGCGGAAAGATAAACAACTAAAAAGAATAAAAACAAAATTAAAATTTTAATTAAACAAGTGAGAACAGCAACAATAAACACTGTTTTCCTAAAAAATGCTGAAATAAACAGTAAAAGTAAAATACAAGTAAATTCTTATAAACAAAACCACGACAATAAAAAGCACATCTTTTCGGTTAAATAAGAAATTTACACCTTCCACTACATGGAACAATGAAATTTGCTTTGTATAGCAAGAAAGTGTTAAAACAAAATAATGAAAAAAAAAAAAAAAATTAAGCAAACTTTTATGAAAAATAAAACTTTAAAATAATTAAGAAATCAGCAAATAAAAAAAATTTGTTTAACAGTTGCTGGTACGTCTATAGAACATTTCTCTTTTAACTTAACGACTGCCGCTACTTGTTTATAAACTTTCAGTTCTTCTAAGAATTTTTGTGGAAACAAAAAATTAAAAAAAAAAAACATTTTTAAGAATAAACATTATTAACACATTCATTCAAATGTATTTGGCATATGTATAGAGGTACGAGTATTTAAATCATCAACCAATAAAAACAATTTGATAACCAAACGCTTATGTGTTCATCAAACAAATCAAGTAATTTTAAAAAAGAACAATGGCTACAGTTTTGAAATGTGCGAAAAAAAAACATTTTTTTATACCTTAAAAAATAAAAATCGTTTTTTAATAATAAAAAATATTATTGTTTTTTTTTTTTTATATGTATTATATGCTTCCTATGGCCGATTGTATTTAAAATATTCGTTTCTTGTACAGTGTATGTATATCCTTAACAATGCAGACAAAATTTACTGAGAAAAAAATACCAAAAAGATTTTAAACAAATTTGTTAAAAATATTTAAATGTATTAGAAACAAAAAAATATAATATACATATATTTCCATCACTATTTAATGGTATAAAATTTATTATACTCGAAATATAAAAACGATAAAATTTACCTTAAAAATTATTTGTAACAAACTGTAAACAGAATTCTTTTAAATTACATTCAGGTACATATGAATGTACACTTACTCCATATAAATATATGTATAATATACATTGTATATTTTAAGCGTATTTTGAAAAAAAGCGGATGAAAAATAATGTTTTTATTAAGGATTTTGTGGAACGACAATATTTTCATTTTCATTGCTCACACAGTATATTCGACGTAAAAAATTTAAATTAAAATCACGAATATACTGTGTGAGCAATGAAAATGAAAATATTGTCGTTCCACAAAATCCTTAATAAAAACATTATTTTTCATTCGCTTTTTTTCAAAATACGCTTAAAATATTGGTTATTAAATAAGCTATTTGGTAAAAGAATAAAACATTCCAGATATTCAATATAACGTAGGAAAAAATTGAAATGAAAATGAAAAATTTTTAAAAAAACGTAAAAAATATGAACATTTTAAATTTTGAGGTGCCATATCTCAGCGATTTCTTCTCAGATAGAATTTTCCAGCATATCGGCGGAAAAGGCATTCAATTACCTTTTCATTGATATGCCATTTATCTCGATCGGACTTTTTGGTTGGACTCCACAAGGGCTTGAGTGGGGCCATACACCGAAAAACACAAAAGTACCGTTATCTATAAAACGGTACTTAGGAAAAAATCATGACAGCGTTTTTCGTGCTCAGGAGGTCCCAGTTAACTTATCTAGGCATGTGGCGTTCTTAGTATTTTTTGGCTGTAAACCAGTGTAATTGAAAGCTAATAAACAAAATAATTTTTTAATTTTTTTTTTTTGGGTATGAGAATTAATAGTCGCCGTGGTCTAGTGGTTAGTGTGTTGGCTTACTAAGACATGGGTCCTGGGTTCGATTCCAGGCTCCGACATCTTCAAAAAAAAGAAATATGAAAAAAATATTTCTTTCGGCGACTACCTCTCAGCAGTCTTCTGGCAAAAGCTCTGAGAGTAACTAATTGCCATGAACAAGCTTCTCAAGTCTGTCGTTCGGAGTCGACATTAAACTGTAGGTCCCGGTACTCATGGATAAAAATTGACACACACAACATGAGTGCTGCGAGAAGCTAGGCCGTAATCCTGACACAGGGTTGTAAAGGCCAGTTATGTATGTATGTATGTATGAGAATTAATCTGCCTAGATTTTTTGGGCATAACTTTCAATTCAATATTTATTTTTTTAAATGACTCAGAATTTATCCACATTTTAAACTGAATCATTAGTTTTTTTAACTTCAATAGAAATTTTAAAAGTTACAAAGCATTATTTTTAAAATTTATGCTAAATTTACAAAAAAATTACTTAAACGGTACTCAATGAGCAAAAATATTACCGAAACTTATAATATCTGCACAGAGAAGTAAAGTTTGAACAGTTTTCTTTAAAAAAATTGACTTAGTAACAAAGAAAATCGTGCTAATGAGCCGAGTAATGCGCAAAATTCAAAAAAAGTCGAGCAACCCCGATTTTTTGGTTAAATTCTATTTTAGCGACCTCTAAACCTCTTCCGAAAAATCTGAAAAAAATCACAAAAATACTTTACCCTATAAGCTTTCAAAAAAAGGTGGGGGAACAAAAAAAAATTTTTTTTGGGACACACTAATGTATATGTACATAAAAATAAAAGTTTATGGTTTTTTATTATTAATAGGATTTATTATATTAATTTAGATTATTTTTGCAATGATTTCACAGTTAAAGGAGAAAATGAAATATATTAGAACTGAACTGAACATGTCTTCGACTCCAGCTAGGGAAGGAAGTCTCATCAGAATTATTTGTGTTTTGTACTTATTCATGGCAATCATCAACTATTTAACTCACACATTTTCTATAGAAATCATATATTGGAATCATACATACGAGTATATTTGTTTTTTTTTTCGTATTTTGTAACGAGTTACTTGAAGTGTCATCAACACATCACGTTCTTTCTTCTCTGTCATCATCTTTTATTTCTATCGCTGCATTTTTAGTAATTATTATCCTTTCATTTTTCTTTAATGGATTAATTCAGTAATCAGTGCAAAAATAATCTAAATAACATACAGATATAACAGAATTTAGTTCTGATCTAATTATTGCGTTTAAATGGCGGAATAAGAAATAATTATAAAAACTGATCAACAATCTTAGTACAAATTTTAGATCATTAATAAAAAATATTTAAAAAAAATGTTATTTGAAATAACAAAATCAAATCTCTCAAGCATATTTGTATATTTTATTGTTGTTGGAGTAGATATTGTTATAAAGAAATAACTTATAAGAAAAAATGTTCATTACATTACAGCATTTTTGCACTTACAACCCACACACAGCATCCATATTTTGTGTAAATAACAACAAATTATTACAATAACAAAATACAAGTAGAAAAATCGAGTATGTTTAGAATTACATAAAATTCAAAATTTTAATTTTTTTTTATTTTTCTAAAACACTTCTAGGTTTATATTCTTTTTTATATTATTTTTTTACGATATTTAATGAGTATTTACCTAATAATTTTATTGCATTTTTAAAGATAAAATTTAATATTATAATTTGTGTTTTTTTTTCTTTAATAATTTTAAACTTGATATAAATATAGAAATATATTAGAAATAATTAAAAACAGAAATATGTTAAAAATGCTACAAGGTTTTAGAAAAATCCTAAAAAAAATATATTAAAAAAATGCAAAATTTTGCAAAAAATTTTACATTATCAAAGCTGACCAGTAGTCAGAGGAGTAAACCCAGTGTTTATACCTTCACCCTTAAGAGAACAACCACAATTGCCATTGGATGTTGATTGTGGTAAGGGTCTTCGCTATATAGGTTGCTATTATGTACTACTTCCCAGTAGGTGGGCTTTCTCTAATGATTATTCGTGTTTGATGAAAATGCCAAAGGTGGAATAAAGTGAAAGAGGTTTCTTGTGGCTTCTTGGTAGAGGGAGGGGGGACGACAACCGTGTTCACATTTGCTGGGATTTGAAGCTGGGCTGTTTGAGTTTTTGTGCGAGCGCTCTAACCACTATACCATGCACCTCCAATAACAATAGGGCGATTATAATCTGTTTTTTCCCTTTTTGGATATTTAACTCAGAGAATTTTATAGAATTAAGCATGTAATGAGTTTAGAAAATTAAAAAACAAAAACCTTTTTTTCAAATACATTTTGTAAAATGTACTTATAATTTATGACCAGTCTGTGACTTCATTCAGGTATACAAATCGTATACAGTTCAAAAAGTACAAATAATTCAACACAAAAACACATGCGTATTTGTAAAATAAAACTACATATTCATACATGACATACATATCTATACACATATAGTATGTATGTATGTATGTCAATAAGTACGTTTACAAATGACTGACCCGCAATTATATTCTATTCAATTGACAACACTTTTGTTTGCTCCAGTCGTGTTGATATAATAAAACAAAAGTAAAACAAATCAAAAAAAAAAAAAAAACAAGTAACATGCCACACACATACATTCGTTTTGATTACAGTTTTAATTGCTAAGACGTGTTGTAAAATTAAGACGGACTCGTGTGAATCATTTCATATCTTTTCATGACATATTCGAGATACCGAATTTAATAAATATGTACTTACAAGTACATTTAAATTTTCTTTCCGGTATTAGGCATTATTGTTTTATTTTTTATCATGTTTTGAATGGAAAAACAATAATCTTTAAATTTATCTTAAAGAGATACGAGTATTTTAATTTTACTTTAAATATTTATTTTCTGTATTCTACACTCTTTTTTATTTCGTTTGAATTCCTTTCCTTTAATTTCATGTTGTTTCTGATCTAAGAATTAAAGTGAAAATACAAACAAAAATTCCAAAAAAAAGATTTTTAAGTGGACAATAATGCAAATCACTTGAAACCCAATGTATATTCAATACGAAATAATAATATATTTAAATAAATATTTGCTCATTTCGTGCTGTTTAATTTTTTAATTTTTTTTTCTTTCTTTTGAATTTTTTTTATCAAAATATATGGGATTGAATGGGGCAATTATGTTTAACAATTATTTTGATTATTTAAAAATTTAATAAAAAAAAGTGAAAAAGGTTAAGTGGATACTATCAATGGAATGAAATCAGTATGTACGTACATATGTAAGTATGTAAATATAAATCGGGGTGGAGAATTTTTGAAAAAAAGGGGGAGCACGTAAAAGTAACATCGATACAGAGATTATCTTTAATTGCTTAAATAGCAATAAAGTACTTTCAAAATCAATTAAACAAATATAATTTTTTTATGATTTACATAAGGAATAAAATCAAAAAAATGTTTCGCCATAGAGACAAATATATTCCATATACATATGTGCATATATAAAATGTATTGCTTATAGTGATAAGCATGTCTCTGCTTCAGAGACTTTTTTTATGAGCGTAACCTTCGAGCGAAAAATGAGCTCTAAAACTGAAAATAAAAATAATAACATTTATATACAAAAAATTTGCTTTTGAAATCAGTTCCTGTAGTTCCTAATCAAGTTATATACGGCGTTATGGATAATCAGCAGGCTTTAATTATTGTTGCGTTAGACTTAAAATGGTTGGTGATGCATATCCAGTGCGTTTTCACGATATAATGCATGTGCTTGAAATTTCCTTAAAACCTTTTCAATCACGACGACTATATTTACCCTTAATACTTAAAAAGTAGCCAATCTTAAATCTCCCTACTTTTGTAGTAAAAGTTTTACCTATTTTACAATTTTTTTTGTTATTAAAATATCAATAATCCTAAATGATTACAAATTACAATAAAAATTTCTTTAAATTAAATGAATTTCTACATGAAACTGCTTTAAACACAGGGTTGTAGGGTATTACACTCTCACTGTTGAATTTCTAAGAGTTGTTGTACTTTAATGGTTTACAAAATTTACGTATTTTATTCCAGCTGCATGGTGTTGTAATTTTTATGGTTGTTTGTAAAAACCACAATAATATTTATTTTCATTAAATAAAATAAAAATAAATAAATTTACAATAATACTGGTATATCGTTTTCTTTTATATACATGCATACATATATATATATTTCATTGTATGTATGTATATACATTACGTATTACATGGAGTCTTGTATTCAAAACTACTAGTATTTATGGAATTTATGTTAAATTTAAACTTTTATAACAATAGTTTGCTGATTATTTAACTTCTAGATATTATCTAAAAATAAATTTACAAATTTTGAAATGTAATTTACTGATATATGGTTTTTCTTGCTTTATTTATTTGTATTTGGGGAAAATCAAATATTGAAGTCAATTAAATAATTTTCTAACATGTACTATCAAATGCCACTAAAACGAATGGTTATTTCCAATTATGGATACTAGATAATACAATAGTAGTTACACGCCAATGAAAGTTTAAATGATATTATGTTTCTTTTACACAGTCAACTTCAGTTGAATTGTGGGTTCGTTAAATTCAATTCCTTGGATTAACTTCTATTTCAAAACTTAAAAATAGGCTCTGTGCTACAACATTTGCCAACAATGATAAAAAAGCATCAAGCTACAAGGGGAATATATTGGGAAATAAAGAATTTTATGTTTAAGTTTTTTTTTATTTCTAACCGACTAATTTTGGGACAAATCATGTAATATAGTGAAAAGATTTTTTGGCTTGTTCGTTAAAGTGAATTGTAAACCGTATTCTGTAAAATTTGTTCACTTGATATTCCAAGTATTTTAATTTAAATAAATATTTTAAAAATAGTTTAAATATTATAAATAGAATGTTTACAATCACGTTTTCATACATTTATGGGTGCTATGGAAAATGCTTTATGACAGGAAAATGCTTTAAATTTATAATAATAAATAAAATAATAACAGTTTTAATTAGTTTCTATTGACAAAAAAACCAATTTATTCTAAAATTATTGCATCTTCTTAGTTTTATTCAATTATTCAGGCTAATTTATTTATTTTAATACGTACATACTCGTACATATATGATGTTCTGTGACGTATTTATTCCTTTCATGTTCAATGTGTTATTTAATATATAATACAATACAAGTATAAGTATAATAAACAATATTAAAATTATAAACAAAACATTATTATATTCTATTTTGAAACTAATTATCTCTATATATTTATAAAAAAAATCATTTTATAATTAAAAAGAGAGAAAACAACAAGAGCAATTTATACAAATTAGCTGTGCAAAAGCCAAAAGACACCTACAACAGTTTTTAACATTTTTTAGATTAGAAACGGTTTCTAAAATTTACCCAACACCTACAAAATTTTTTTGCCGTTTTTTTTTTTAATCGGTAATCGGGTATATCACTAAATAGTAACCTTTTAAAATAAAGAAAAAACCAAGAAAATTTTTTTTCTTATCTGTAAGTAAATATTTTGGTCCAGTTTGTAAAACTTCAAAACAATTTTTTGTTACACTCGTCAATTCCAACCAGAAAAATGGTATCAATTATTTCATCTTCGTTTTTTATTTTGGCACGTAGTTTATTTCTGGCTTTTGGCATCTTAAGCGTGGGAATTTTTATTTTTATATTTTTAATTGTTATTAAGTTTTATATTTAAAACAACATTCATATATACACGTAAAAAATAATTTGAAGCTTAACTCACAAACTTAAACAAAAATTGTGGATGGTTTTATTTGCCAAACAGAAATAAAAACAATTAGAAATAAGGAAAATCTATAGTAACGGCATATTGATATTTTTATTTTTGATAAGACCTGCCCATGAAAAAATCTATCCTTTTTTTAAATATAAATAACTAAAGATAAAAAATTTTGAGTGAAGTGATATTATTTGAAATTACAGGTTACCGACTACAACTTGTGAAACATAAAATGCATATGAGCATATCAGAATGAGTAATAATTATTATTGTCGTGATAATAATTATTATCACGACAATACGGCTACATAACTACACGATCACCATTGTAACTGTAGCCAACTTAGGACAATTTCTATTTGTGTTGGCGAAACGTGAAGCACAAAAACGTAATGGAAAGCGTCACTAAGTGTTAAATTTTTTAAGCATCTATTTAAGTTATTCACTAATCGTTACTTTTCCCACGACAAGTTTACACCTAATGATGGTTAAAGCTGTAACTAATTGTCATCGAACTAACACATTCAAAGAACAGCTCATTGATTGCATTTTATATTTTTATATTCCATTTGAAAAGTAAAACATTTTTGAAGTGGTAGTGAAGGACTGACTTTTAGTTTCTACTCTGTCCAAAAAAATTTCTACTTCCACTTATTCGATAATATTCTATTGCATACAATTATTTCCACAGGCCCTTGTTTTACTTCAAATTGTTTTTTAAGGGATTCCTAAGCTTTTGAATAAATTACATTACACATCGTTTAGATTATTATCGTCATTTTATCTTCTCTACATGCCAATATTAGTGCATCGCACTATGCACTACTAAAAAAATTCGTTCTTTAGCCGCATGGTTACATACATACATACATATTTGGCCATTACAACCCTGTGTCAGGATTACGGCCTAGCTTCTCACAGCACTCATGTTGTGTGTGTTAATTTATTCCCATGAGTACAGGGACCTGCATAGTTTAAAGTCGACTCCGAACGACAGATTTGAGAAGCTTTTTCATGGCAATCATTTACTCCCAGAGTTTTGCCAGAAGACTGCTGAGAGGTAGTCGCCGAAAGAAATAATTGTTTCATATTTCTTTTTTCAAGATGTGGGAGCTGAGATTTGAATCCGGTACTATCGTCTTAGTAAGCCAACACACTAATCACTAGACCACGCTACTACTGCATTGTTAAAAATATATATTTTCAATATAAAAAATTTATTAAACTGTTGGCATAAAACTCATAAAGTTGTACACAATCTAATGCTAAAATTTTGCAACAAATCGACAGTGTATATGTATGATGATTCTGCAATTACACAATCATAACACTGGGTTCACTTTTAATACTTGGAACTTTCCAATATGGCTTTTTAAAAAATATTACTTTCATATTCAAATACAGAGTTTAAACGAAAGTCGCAAGTGTTACAGTTAAGTGTTAACAGTTTAGAATGACTCGTTCCAGTTTTATTTGTTTAGAGTACTGGTATCCAACCCAGTAAGGTTATGGGTTTGATTCCCACCAGAGACCCTAGTCTGCGACACTACACCGAGAATATGGCCTTAGCTACTCTGCTCGTAATAATAATTTGAATATAATTTAATATTGTATTGTAATTTGGCAAATAAATAAAAAATATTTGTTTAGAATATATTTTTGTGCAAAAAAAAAAAGAGATTGTTTTACAAGTAATTTTAATGGTAGTTAGCAATTATCTTTTAGTCTGTTATATATGTACATATATGTACAAATACCAAGCAGTTACCTAGTAAGAGAAAACATTTGAATTTCATTGACAATAAAAAAACTTTGTAGGCAAAAGCCATTAAATTTTACTTCTTCTTTAATTTTTTTTATTTACGTCAATAAATGAAATCCTTGCTGACTATACCCGTACAATATGAACAAAATTAGTATGGATAAGAGACAAAATTTTAAGGACAAAAAACTTTGTATCTAAAAAAACCCTGACAACAAGTTTTCAAACTATTTAAAACAAAATGTTTTGATGTAGCAATTCTTCATATATGTATGTATATAGTATATACATATGTACGTAACGACAACAAGTTTTCAAACTATTTAAAACAAAATGTTTTGATGTAGCAATTCTTCATATATGTATGTATATAGTATATACATATGTACGTAACGAAATTGTAAGTATATATTTGTCAATATGTATTATAAAATACCTAAATCAATACTTTATAAAACCAATAAAGTTGTACCAATCAATTACCATGAAACGCACTTTCTGTTCATTTTCCGACTCACGAATTTTTGAAGTAATTAAACCATATTTACAAGTACCAAGTACCTCCAACAATAATAATGATGACGTTATATTTTATTTAAAGCATCTTCTTTTAATAAAAATATTTACACAAATTACCTCAAGTGATAAAATTTATGATGAAGTTAAAGCTCTTTAAGCATTTTTTTTAACAAAACTTGTAGTTGTTTAATAAAACGAAAAAGACCATTAAAGGAATAAAGTTAAGTAGATGACTAAATACAGTAAATAACGACTATTTAAGTCGTTTAGTTGTTGCCCCTACAATACAAACAAGTCAGTAAAACTTTTAACCCTCTGCGACTGACGTGATATAGTTCTTAAAATTCTAATGACGTGGTAGTCTACCAGACACCATTTCCATGGCTTATATTTTCCAAAGTTCCGATTTGTAAAACTAATAAAACCAATTTTTTTATTGTTTATGAGTATAACGTATAATTTATATAATTAGTTTTCTAATATATAGCGAAAATTCGTGTTTATTGTTATTAATCTGCATGGTATGCATTTTCAAAATACTATTTTGTGTTTGTTGATGTCTGATAGACTACCACATCAGTCGCAGAGGGTTAAGATTAATTTTTAATATATTGAATTCAGCAAAAAATTAGTTTCAGTCTAAACTGAACTAATTTGTAGTTTAAATATTAAAAACAACTCACACGTTTATTTATGCTTAAATCTAAAGAACTTGTCTTGCTTAATATTTCGCTAAAGATGCGCGAATTTTGTACAACACGTTCACTGACATATACATAACATAAGATTTTTTTTTTGTCAAAATTAGCTGACATGGCTTTATGGATAAATTGACCAAAACAAACTAAATATCAAAACGGAACGGAGCAGAACAGAACGACAAAAAAACTCAAACATTAATAAACACTTTATTTGTTAATATCAAATGTTTTTCAGAGAAAAATATTTCAAAGAAATATTAATAATAATAATACAATACAATAATACACACCAATCGAATATACTCTAATCACTGCTGGTAATGTAGGGTATACAGTAAAGTGTTTGTTTATGCTGGCAGTACTTGTTTAAAGTAATGAATGTAAGACAAAATGTGTGTCGTTGTGTTTGTCTTTACTTACAACTATACAGAGTTTTTATTTATTTTGTTTAATAAAAAATATGTATTTTGCTTTCTACATTTCACTTATGAACATTAAACTATAATTTGCATTTAATTTTCTTTGTTTCTTTTGCTTGCATTCTTTGTATTATATTTTGTATTTTATATTCGTTAAAAAAAATTTTTTTTAAGAAACACATGATACTCACATCAGTACGCAGTTTCAGCTTATGATTAAAGCGAAACACAATTAAAAAATATTTTAAAAATATTTAACATGGGCTTTGTTATAGAATTGCCATCGCAGAAATAAGCAAATTTTCTAATTGTTTCGCCGAATAGTGTTTAAGTATTTATCTGTACATAGGCTTGCCTTAAAATGTAATGAAATGGTGGTGCTGATGGAGTCTTGTCATCTGTAATTATGAGCAAAGTAAACGTGTGATGTTCGCTGGAAACATTAAATTTGTTTATTGCCGATAAAAGCATTTTAGTCGTGGTATAGTGGTTAGAGCGCTAGCACAGAAACTCAACCGACCGAGGTTCAATCCCAGCGAAAGACAAAAATTATAAAATAAAATTAGCGGTTTTTCTAAAATTATAATTTAAAAAATAATCGGTCCCTTCCCCATCCCCCCCTCCAAGAAGTCCGTCTTCAAGAAACTGCCCCCTGACATTTCCAGTCTATTCCACCAAAAACCGAATGATCAGGAGTACAGCGCCGCCACCTTCTGGGAAAATAACAGATAACTTACTGAAGACGCTCGCCACTCACGTTCAACATCCGCTGACAGATGGGACAATTACTGGTGATCACTCAGGGATGAAGGTATAACACTGTCCTCTGAGTGGTCAAATCAACTACAACTGCTCTCATCAACAAAAAATTAAATAAAAACCTATCTATGTATGTATCTTCAAATTCCAATACAATGCTCTGCATGAGTAGGGGTTTACCGCTGAGTATTGGTCTTAAATAAAAAAAAGTCCCTCTGTTTATTAAAACTGTGCTACTTGACCACGCACAGGAAACAGTAAAGATGAGGATAGATTATCCAACTTCATCGATTCATTTAAGTAGCGGCGCAATGTAGAGTACGTTTCTCTTTTCTATCGGTACTACAATAATTGATGCACTTTCCTGGTTCTTAAGACATATTCTTCTAACATTAGTATAATAGACTGCATAAGTCGGAGTCATACCTTGAGTACAGGTGTAAAAAACAGGTAAAATTGTTGTAACGCGTTTCATATGAAAAGTGTTTTACTTTTGGTAAAATTTGTAAGTTAAGAAAAAAAAACGTTTTTTTTTCATAAAATAATGTTTTATAAGCTAAAATCCACCCATCAACAGAATAGCTTTGATTTTATAATTGCTATTAAATTTTTACATTCGCAAAGAACTTACCAATGATGTATTTGTATTATGGCAGTGAAACAAAAGTTCACTGTACTGCGGCTTTCAGTATAATTATCAAAATATTATACCATCGCTTGGCTGGAGAGTAAATTTATCCAATTTCATAAATAATAGATTTTCTTTTAACCAAAATACAGCCACTAGTTGTAGAGTTTTTACAAAGTGCTACCTTTTAACTGTTTAGCATGACCGCAGTTGTATGATGGAGACTGAGTAATCAAAATAAATAACAAATAAATGAACAAATTACTTACAAACACACAATTATTTTAATTAAACAAACAGACGAATAGACAAGCAGACAGACAGTTAGCCAGTTAACGAAACATTATATTCGTATGGTTGAAATATTTTTTTGTATTAACATTTCCATGCTGTTTTGGTTACAAACAAAAACGAGCCCAACTGACTTTAACAACGTGACACCGGATGCCAAGTTGACAATATATATTTTTTTGTTGAAATTAAATATAAAATTATATTTTAAAATGAATCCAAAACAAAAAAACATTTACAGGTATAAACAGAAGTAATTACGTTAGAAAACCAAAAACATACAAATTATAACATTTTTCTACATAATTTCAAGTAAACGTAATGTATTTTGACATTTTATAATAAGTTTCTTATAAAATATTTATTTTATTTACTCTCTGTTTCCTCAAAACACAAAATAATTTCAGCATTTATCAAGGGCGGTATATTTGTTGGCTAAAGGTTCAATTAAAATTGTCAGTTCTTCGACCAACAAAAAATTTTTAAATAAAATTTTCTCACACTTTTTATTGCTTTTCTCACAGATTTCTTGAATAATTAAGAAAATATATATAAATTACAATTTTGTTAATTAGTTTAACCGGCATAAAGCCGAAGTAGAGATAAGGTAATGCTTATGTAGCGTTTAATATAAGCCGCTTATATTTAAAGCTTTTAAAAGTAGAATATTGAATGGGTGTTGTTGGTGAATTTGACAAAATATTAGAGATTTCGTGATTTGTTGCATGAAACACAGTTTTTGTATAAAAAAATTACTTAATTTTTTAACGTAGTATCCTTTGAGCTTTGTACACATTGTTCAACATTTTTTTAATTTGTTTCTTTCTTTCAAAAGGATAAATTTTGGTGATTTCATTAAAGTATATAAATATTTGGTTGTGCAATGAGTTCATTGTTGTTGTCAAATCTCATACCGTCAAACATGTTTTTTGGAGTTACTCGCATATAGAAAAAAGTCACTAAGGATTGAATGCCAAAGAAAGGGCAGGAGAGGGAGCAATCCCTTAATTAAAGATTTTTGCTTCTCTCTGGTGTGATTAACCACTTACGTTGACGCATATCTTTGCCTTATTATTTTGAACTTTTAAAGATTGAAGTGCATTATGCTGTATGCATCCGAAAAGAAAAAAAGTTCTTTATTTAGTCAAAGTTACTCAAACTCAATTTACCCTTCTTTGGCCCCGATTTAGCTTGGAAATTTCAATGTTTTAACTGATGTTTAACCTCGTATATGTTAAGCTGCTTGCTAGAAACGTTGCTTGAAACTCTTATATAGTGCGGTTGAAAGACGCAAAATACTTATGTGAAGTTATCATATGATTGTGTTTGTGGCGGGTTTTAATCAAAAGCGGCATTCATTTTGCGGAATAAAAATAAAAACCGCTAAACTCTGTAAGTTTCTTACGGGCTTTTCAATTTGTTTAAAATTTGATCTTCAGTCATATCGTTAATTTTTTTAAATTTTTTCAAGTATAGAGAGCTTAACTGGGTATCCAAACCGTTCCGCAACTTCTGTGCTAAGAGATCATTAAAAATTAAAGCCATGTGAGGTGTTTACAACTTCCACAATCTCTCGTACTTTGAAGGTACGAAGTTGTAGAGCCCTGACAGTTGGCATATTCTGTGCTAAGTAATCATCAAAAACTAAAACTATAATACACAATCAAAAAACTCACTTGTGCTTTCAATTTCCAATCAAAAAGTCTAAATTTGTTGGATGGTGTAGTGAATAAATTAGTAGTTTACACAGTCAATTAAATATCATCCTATTTTCGAAGTATTCTAGTCTCTCTCACTAATGCTGTTTAAACGGTATACAAATAATTAAAATATCATTTGTATTCAATACTTTATAGGACGTTATATTGTAGATATAAAAATACGTAATTATTGTGTACAGTTTATAGGTTAGATTTGTAAAAATAATGACTCATAGCACTGCTAAAAATTGGAATTGTTTAAAAACAATTTGATAATCTATTAAAATCATGCATATCTACGAATCGAAATAGTAATTTTATTAAAGCTATAAAGCAAAAAAGTGTTATAAGTAAACCAAATCCAACTCAAACTACATTAAAATAGACCACATAACATACATATGTAGAGCATATAAAATAATAATGACAATGCAACCTCTAATTCAGAGGTTCTCAAAAGCTTTACTATGCGGCCCCTCATAAAATTTCAAAAGACGTGCGACTCAGCTCATTTGTACAAATATAGATATGTATGTCCAGGGCCCTTAGGCAAGAGACTTGTCATGAACCCTAAGCTTGTAACTTAACTCTAATAAAATTAAAGGAAAATTTATCACGTTTGCTTCTACTTTAACTTTGGAATCAGCTTGAAGTTAAAGTCAGTCAAACAATAAACTCTCGATCAAGTCGACTACTGAAATACTTCGTCTTTTATTAATTTTCATTGACTTGTTTTTTATCCTTCACTCGTACTGCTCTAAAGCATAGTTTTAATAAAGTCAATATTTAGTAGCGTGCGATAGAAAATTATTCAAAAAGCATAATTTGTAGGTAGAAAGCAAAACAGTTTTAAATTATCCATGTTTCTTCTTATGCTTTAATAATACATGCATTTATTTTTGTTCTTATAAAGGGAAAACATTTCTAATTTTTTTTAATAATTATTTGTTCAAAAGACGGAAGAAGAAAAAAAAATTGCAAGAAAATATTGTGGCAAGAATTAAAGAACGCTGTAACTGACAAAACATTTAATGTTTATCAGAGCCAAAAAACCTGTATGAAAGTAGAACGAAGACACATATTTTTCAAAACGCAGACGGAGTAAGTGAATTTATTTTCATCATAGAAATCTGGGACCGGGACTAATCGACGCGTATTTTTTCTGATAAAAATGATGCAAAAAAACGTATTTTTGATTTTTTGTCAGTTACAGCGTTCTTTAATTCTTGCGACGATATAGGGTTTTTCAGAGCCATATGTTTCCTGATTTTTCGTGAGCCATTTGAGAACCTCTGCTTTAATTCATGTTTCCACGTATAACTATTTCATTAAAACAAAAAAACAAAACACATTTAAGCACAAGATTCTATAAACGTGTTTTGGCCTATAATCTATAAATGTACCACAACAACAACATTCTGCCTAAATGTCTCGTTACCGTTTTTCAATCATTCGGCTGTGGCATAAAATACTTTAAACGTGAAATCTTTTTATTTAACTGACATTCTAAATGCAAAATTTGCATTCATAACGTGTTTAGTAGATTTGGACGAATTTATTATGTCAACATATTGCCATAATCAACAACAGGAAATGCATTTGCATGCTTATGAACATGTGACAACGACCAAAAGTAAATGCAAAAACAGTTCCCAGCATAATTAAAGTTGTTGGTTTGGTTTATTAGTGCAGTTTATTGGCTGTTCATAGAGCAATGTTGAAATCATATGCTTAAAGAATAAAAAAAATTGTTGATTTATTAAGGAAATGTACTTGTAAGAATCCAAAAAATGGGCATTAGTGGAAATGAATGAAATAAGATGTTAAAACTTCTAAATAGGTGGTATTATTTTTAATTACTTTACAATTTAAAGAAAAAATAGGTTTCAAGCAAATTTAAAATTAAAATTATAAAAAAATATATAAAGCTATGAAGCATTAATCTCATCGTCTTATTAAAACCACATACATATTATCCAGTTAATAAACTTCAACTGCAGGCCAAAAGAAAGAAAAAAAAATTATCATGACACCGACAGACTATAATGCGCACAAAACATTAATTTTGTCCGAAAACAAAGTCTTTTCCGTAATCCTTTCTGAGTTCTTGAACCTCAGATGTAACAATTTTGCTTTTTGATATAACCACCGAGTGAGAAATGAGCTTCATCGCTGGAGACAAGTTTGTTCAAAAAATTATCATTGCAAGCCTATAGATTCAACTAAATGATAATTTTCAAATGTAGGCAAAACAATGGTTCTTCCATCGTTGTTTTCCAAGAAATAAGGACTTTCCAGAATTAATGGCTTTTTCGTAATCACTTCTGGGTTCCTCGACAGTTTTTCTTTTTAACACAACCACCAAATGAGTACCACATAATGATCTTCATCGATAAAGAAAATGGTTCAGCATTGAAAGCGTTGTCAATCAGCTTATCGAACCTTTTGTAAAAGATCAGCCAGTTTTATTATTGCGTAAGAAAGATTACAAGCTGTCAGATAGGTCCAATTTCTAAAAACGCAGAGGAATTGGCAAATTCATTTACAGAAGCGATATGTTTTGTAGTGTATATATTGCGATGAAGCATTTCCAGTCCCTTCAACTTTTATTCATAATATCGGAAATTCTTTGCACAATAGGACGGTTATAATGACCATTAAATAATAATGCATATGACGCACATTAAACAGTTTCAGGATTTGATAGGTCGGTTGATTTGGAAACACTAACCACTGGATAACCCTTTATTACACATTTTATTAATTTTTCTTAAAATCTAGAATAAAAGTTTATATTTATTTGAATAATTTCAGGGGTTTATATATCTAATATATAAAATTCTCGTGTCGCGGTGTTTGTTGCCAAACTCCTCCGAAACGGCTCGACTGATTTTCATGAAATTTTGTGTGCATATAGGGTAGGTCTGAGAATCGGTCAACATCTATTTTTCATACCTCTAAATGTTAAGGTGACCCACCCCAAGGGAAAATTTATGCCTCACCTAAATAACGTACCGACGTTGATGAAATTTGAAACTAGATATGTATATCTGGGTACCGTAGAACATAATTGATTAAAGGTTTTTTTAAGTACTCAGAGGGGGCGGTACAAGGGCTATATCTCCCTATCCCCAACGAATAAACTGAATTTAATTAAATTTTGTTGGTGTCTTAACACAACTTTAGGTAAACAAAAGTCAATTTTCACATCTATTTTTCATCCCCTAAATGTTGAGGTACCCGCTCCAAGGGGAAATTTGTGCCTCACCTAAATAACGTACCGACGTCGACGAAATTTGAAACTAGATATGTATATCTGGGTACCGTAGGACATATATGGTTTAGGGTTTTTTTAAGAAGTAATCAGAGGGGGCAATAGAGGGGATATTTCTCCCTTTCCCCAACTATCAAACTGAAGTACCGAAAATGGCGGATAATCATTTATTAAAATTCTTAGTAACGCAACCGTTGATTGCTCATATCAATGTTAAGTTTTGCAGTTCGGTGAAGGGTATTAAATGTATTTGAACTAAAAAAATGTTTCCTATAGCAAATTTATAAGGCAAAACAACGTTTGCCGAGCTAGGTAGTATATATATATAAATTAATTCATGTGTATATGTGGGTTTGTTTGTTTGAAGTATACACTACGCCAAATGGCTGAGCTGATTTCTTTGTAATTTCTACAGTATCTCTCTGTAGGTCTAAAAGGAATTTTAGATTATGAACGATAAGAAGGCCATAAAAAGTAATAGTAAGAGTCTCTAAATTCGATTTAAACGGTTTCATAGTCAATAGAAGTCGTCAGCCGAAAGGTGGATGGAATTGGACAAGTAGGCAGATGCCTTCGTCACAAAGTACGCTTTCTTTTTTATATAAATATCTGGAGAATGAGAATAGTGAATATTTTGAAATATGCTGCAATCAACTTTGTTGATGAAAGTTAGCAATAGAGAAGTATGTTGGATTTTTGGAAGGTGACTTTCTTTTCTTTGTAGTCGCCGTGGTCTAGTGGTTAGTGTGTTGGCTTCTAAGACATGGGCCCTGGGTTCGACTCCAGGCTCTGACATCTTCAAAAAAAGAAATATGAAAAAAATATTTCTTTCGGCGACTACCTCTCAGCAGTCTTCTGGCAAAAGCTCTGAGAGTAACTAATTGCCATGAACAAGCTTCTCAAGTCTGTCGTTCGGAGTCGACATTAAACTGTAGGTCCCGGTACTCATGGATAAAAATTGACACACACAACATGAGTGCTGCGAGAAGCTAGGCCGTAATCCTGACACAGGGTTGTAAAGGCCAGTTATGTATGTATGTATGACTTTCTTTTCATTTAGTAGATATTGACTTTCTAATTTGAATCAAAATATCGTCGATGGAATTAGAGATCGCTGTAACTGACAAAACCTTAAATGTTCATCAGAGCTAAAAAACCTGTATGAAAGTAGAACAAAGACACTAGTATTTTTTAAAACGCAGACGGCGTAAGTGAATTTATTTTCATCGTAGAAATCTGGGACCGGGACCAATCGACGCGTATTTTTTCCTTTTTCTGATAAAAATGATGCAAAAAAAGTATTTTCGATTTTTTGTCAGTTACAGCGTTCTTTAATTCTTGCTACGATATCTTTGTTGGCCTTATTTGTTTACATCACCAACAAGGCAACTTTACATTTAAAATTTTGTTTAATTCAGCTAGGGCGCGAAGCATGCCGGGATTTGGCTAGCTATTTTTCAGTTACATACATATTGTTAGAAGAATATCGCATTTGAGTTTTCGCTGTGATAAATCAATCATTTAATAGTTCGGCTATGGTTGACATTCTTAACACAATTCATGGGACCGTCATCAATTATATGTATAAATTAAACTTTTAGAACCCCTTATAAAACGCAATAATTAACATCAAGCAAAATGCGATTTAAAAAACAGATTATTGTATTTGTTAAATGACCTCTATGACTTTTAAAGCTACAAACTCCCATTATAATCAATTTACGTTTAACAATTAACAAAGAAACAGTTTAAAAACAATTTTTTCTTTTCTTTGTCCATCCAGATAATCAATTAAAAACTTTTTTTTAAATATTTTATACAATCATTTATTTTGTAGATTTTTCTTCTACTCTTGTAGAGGCAGGCAATCGCCAACCAGCATAATACAAACCTTTAAAAGAACTCTACTTAAGAGTTTTATTATTTTCCTCTGTTTCTTTTTTTTTTTTTTGTTCTTTGGTTTTGCATGTTTTTCTTTTTTTTTTTCTTATAAATTTAATGAAATACGTAATGCTTAATTAATATGGGCGTTTAATTTAATGTACGATTTTATAAGAAAACAAAAAAGAATTAAAATTATGCCACATAATAAAATAAAGAAATGATGATACACATTGAGTTGAGAATATAATGAATGTTATGGTCAGTTTCTAAAGTCTAGAATCTAAACCATGCCTTTTTATTTGAACTAAAGAAGCCATCAAATTAATTAAAATCTCATCTAACATTTCATAAATAAAAGAAGAAAAAAAAAATAAATGCTAAAGATTTCTTGTTATTTTTAAAACATTAGATTTAATTTTCACACGCTTTTTCGTATTTAAAATAAAGCTTTGAAATCAGTAATCAAATTTTTAAATTCGCACGGTCTAGACTAGACAAAAGATGTTTTTTCTTTATAAAAAAACGTATTCCAATTAATATGTTAATCTACTCTTAACAATAACAAATGATGTTGAACTTCCATCTAGATAACAGATGAGGTTCCTATCAAAGAACTGTGCAAGCGGTATAATAATTTAGCTGAAAGGTATGCAAAATTAGCTACGACAGCTCTGAATTATGAATGAATTAAAAAACATATTTTGTTATAACAGCTTTTTTATATTTTGCATAATTACCAGATTGATCACATAAATGTAATGATAATTGTAATGTAAAAAATTAACAAGATTGTTAAAATGTGAATCCAATGTAGTACATCTCTTTGTTTTTTTTTTTTTTTTTTTTATTAAAACTGTTTTGTCCTCTGATCATTAAATTTATTCAAGATTTGTCAAAAAAATTTTGAAGCCAAATTTTATATTCTTCGCATTTGAATATCTCTTTAAAGCTTTTTTTTAAGCCAACTATGTATTAACACATATTTTATTGGAAAATCTAATTCAAAATTTATATTAAAATACTTTATAGATAAATTTTTACAGTCTGTTTACTACGTTCCGCTTATTAAACAGTCTTTTATTAAACAGTCTATTTTAGTGAATTATTAATTAATTTATTGAATAATATTAGTTCTTCTTAATCCCAAAGTATTAAAAAAAACAAAAAAACTAAAAATAAATTCTGTTTTTAACACTTAATAACAAATACATTTGTCAATATGAAATATTACAATGGATTAAAAGACTGATAAATTAAAAAGAAATACGAGTATTAATGAATTTTTAAGAAACGTAAAAAAGCAAAGAAATTAAAATAGAAATACTCGTGTGCGCTACCTCAATTAAGTGTTATGGCAATAAGCCCTTAAGGGTTTTATAGAGTTTTAAAGTAGAAGCCCTAATAATTACTAATGAAACATGTAAAACGATCATTAATTCGTTAGGAGGTTAAGTGAGCAGAAATAGCACGGGTCTATAAAATGAAAGAAATATAAAACGAAATAAAAAGCGCTAAAAAAATAAAATTATACACAATCCATTAAACATGATAGATGTTCAAGTTTAGGCTTTAATTAATGTTAACATTTTTTTAAATTAACTTATTATGTCGGCTTTGGGTTAATTGGTGCTATTGGCTGGGGTGAAACGTCTTTTAATGTATGTAATTATGTTTATGATTTCTGTACATACATACCTATGTACGTACACATGTGTTTTATTATTATCTTAAAGTAAGTTTTTTGTTGTTTTTTTTTTTCTTATAATTTTATATTTGATTTTTGTTTGAAAGTCTGCATAAATAATATTTTTAAATAGCTTTAGGCAGAGCTTGCTTGTACTCATCTTATATGCATATTAAGGCCTTGATGATAAAAGGTGGAAAGGAATTTTTACTAATATGTATGTTGCCCAAATATGCCACTCTACACTAGAGTAAAGTGTTAGAGGCGTTTGATTTGTGCTAATTTTTTAACACTTTAAAGAATATTCGTAGCTCTTTATAATTATGTAATTGCATCATACATACATAGTCGCCGTGGTCTAGTGGTTAGTGTGTTGGCTTACTAAGACATGAGCCTTGGGTTCGACACCCAGCTCTTAATTGCCATGAAGAAGCTTCTGAAGTCTGTCGTTCGGAGTCGACATTAAACTGTAGGTCCCGGTACTCATGGATAAAAATTTACACACACAACATGAGTGCTGCGAGAAGTTAGGCCGTAATGTATGTAATTACATCATACAGTAAATCAATTATCCAGAATATGTTTTCTATAGAATTAGCACTGAACTAACCCAAGTAGAAAAAAGAACTTCAGCCAACTAGAGGTGTCCATAAAGTGGAGTAAAAATTGTTTATACATATATAAAAGTACAAACAAACGAATAACTCAGTAACCTAATAAATTTATATAAGTAGTAGTAGAAAACCGATTTGTTAACAAAAATGTCTTCTAAAAAAAATAAATATAATGGGTGTTTCTTTTATAGAGCGACACAAGTTGAAATCTTTATAAAGCAATAAAATATATTTTTAATATCAATATGAAAAGTTTTATTAAAAAGAAAATTTTATGAAATTAATGTTTAAATACATATAATTTCTGCCATGTGGTCGCCAGGGCTGACGCGTAGAAAATGCAATCGTATTTCGCCGATAACTCTTCGAATGTTAATTTCCAGGTATTCAATTGTTTGTGGTTTCTCGGCGTAGACAAGTGACTTAGCTTAGCCCAAAGAAAATAATCCAATGGGGTTAAATCATACGATCTTGGTGGGCAATTATTTGGGCCATTACGTGAAATTCTTCTTTCATCAAAAGTTTCTTTGAGTAAATAAATTGTAGCGCCCGCTGTGTTTCATGCGTCCTTGTTGGAACCACATATCAGCAAGATTCATGCCATGTAATTAAGGTACGAAAAAATTTCGTATCATATTCCTATACCATTCGCAATTGACAGTAACAATCTGACCATCATTGTTTTTGAATACATATAGGCCAATGACTCCGCCGGCCCATCGAGCGCACCAAACATTAATTTTCTGTGGATGTAACGGTTTTTCGACAAAAGCTTGTGGATTCTCCTCACTCACTGTAGTTGTTGTTGGAGCTTGTTTATGATTTTATAATTAAAAGAAAAATTAACATTGTTTTATATTTATAAATATGTGGCTTTAAAACACTAGAATTTTATTATTGAATTTTATTATACACTAGCTGAACCCGGTGTGCTTCGCTACCCCCTCCTTATATACATATTACAAAAAAAGTATTTTGTATAGCAAACATTATTAGTGGTGTAAGTAAGTATCTGAATTAAAAGAGAAGGGGGCGGTGAAGTGGGCGTGGTTCATAGTTATATGACGACGTTAACAGTATTAAGAGCAATATATTACCAAATAAAAAAATACAAATTTCTACATAGAACAAAAAGTTTGAAACTTTCAAACAAAATTTGGCGTGAAAAGGGGCGTGAAAGAGGGCGTGGAGTAATAAATTATTATTTATACTTCGCCTGGAGTATAATGTGTATACAATTTAAAGTAAATCTTTTAAAAACTATATGGGAGCAATTACATAATTAAAAAAAAGTGGGCGTAAAAGTAGGCGTGGTCAAAAAAAGAGTACCCTATTAATCATGTCAGAGTTCCAGTTAAATGCTGTGAAAATTTCAGAAAGATCGGTGCAGAGGTTTGGTCTCCTATAAGGTACAAACAAACAAACAAACAAATAAACAAACAAATAAACAAACACACATTCAATTTTATATATTTAGATAGTCATACAAAATTTTTGCTACACTGTAAATTATTACACTCTTACTTCCAATAATTTTTTGCATTTTTATTAGCTTACATATGTATTTTTATTAGCTTATATGTATATAAAAGCTCTGGGAGTAATTGATTGCCATGAAAAAGCTTCTCAAATCTGTCGTTCAGAGTCGACTTTAAACTGTAGGTCCCTGAACTCATGGATAAAAATTAGCACAGACAACGTGAGTGCTGCGAGAAGCTAGGCCGTAAACCTGACACAGGGTTGTAATGGCCAATTATGTATGTATGTACTTATATGTACATATTTAGTGTTAAAAATTTATTATTGTATAAATTGCGAAACATCTAATAAAAAACAACACAGTTGAAATTATAACGTTTATCGACAAGCAAGTTAGGCCGTTATTTTATTTTACATTTAATTTTTCTTTTTCGTTTTTAAATTAAAGTTATCCATAGATCACACAGTGGTGTTTTTCTTTCTCATTAAAGCTCAAAAACCAAAGTTTCTAATTATGTTTTTATTATTTATTTATGGCTCAATTATGATAGAAAGCGACCATAATAATAAAAAACTTCAATAATTGTTAAATACTTTACTCGCAAATAAGAATAAAAATTATTCAACGTTTGGCTTTAAGGCGCCAAAAGTAAAACTATTTTATTACTTTACAAATTTGGCTACTTTTACATAAACATTTTTAAAAGGAGCCGAAACTACCTTTACGAGTTTTATTAATATTATTAAATAATTTTCTTTTTTTGTTTTTTGAACATTTTACTTATGTATGTATGTGCGGTACATAGATAATCAATTTTTTTAATAACCATCTATTTTTAATTAAACTCAATTAGATTTCATTATGAGCAAAATTAAAATTATGGAACGCTTCGTTGATTCTTGAAAAAAATAAAATAAAATCTTAAGAAATTGTTGGTCAAAAGTGTAAAATTATGAAGCTTAAAGTGTTTTTATGTTTTTTTTTTATTTATAAAGAAATTATTATTCACTTTGATGGTTCAGTTATTATTGGTTTATGTTTTAGATTTAATTTAGTACTTACAAAGTTATAAAGGAAAACATTTTGTGGTAATAAGTCCCTGTCCATCCTATGAAACATTAGCTGTGAAACATTTGCTTTTATTTATGAAGGAGCGGAGGGAGACAAGTGGAAAAGTGCACTTTGTTTTATGTACATACAATTGTTCTTGAATGTTTAGCCACTTTTTATTGTTGATTATAATAAACCAGGTACAGTAAGGGACAAAATTGTTCACAAAATTACTAAAATTTATAATATATCCAAAAAAGTATGTTTTATTCAAATATATTTTAATTTTTTTTAATTAATGAGCCACCTCCAAATTTAAGTGTTTGACAAATATTTCTTTCTTTGACACCAACACTTTTATCCACCCATGTCCATTGTCGTCCGTCTGACCCGATTCTATTCATTTTTGTTTCATCGGAGCATCTTACACTCATCCAGTCTTTAAAAGTGAATATTTCATATTTTTTCGCGAACTCTAGGCGTCTTAAATTAAATTTGGAGTTGGCTCATTAATGGCTTGGGGCTGTTTTCGCGGGAATCAACTTGGAGTACTTCGCCGAATTAGAGGCAAAATGTGTGCTAAAGATTATATAGACATTTTAGAAGACTCATACATTCCAAGTCTCGACATATTTGGTTTAGATCCGGGACAGAATAGCATCTTTATGCAGGACAACGATCCTAAGCATACCGCGAAGATAACAAAACGTTGGTTTGAAGAAAATGGGATCAAGCTTTTGGATTGGCCTCCTCAGTCGCCGGATCTAAACCCGATAGAACACCTGTGGTCCATATTAAAGAGAAAAATTTTTGCTCAAAAAGACCCTCCAAAGACCGTAGACGAACTCTGGGAGCGTGCTGTTGAAGCTTGGGAAATAATTGACCCTAATGTCTTGACGAATTTAGTCAAAAGTATGCCAAAAAGAATTAAGGCAGTTAAAAAAGCAAACGGTAGACATACCAAATATTAGGACCTAAAATCAATGCAATATTCAACAACGGTCATAATTGTTCACATGTGAATTTTTAAATTAATATTTATTTTTTTACTCTTAACACACATTCTTTTAAAATTTTGTTCTTTTTAAGTTTTTTAGATGTACATTATTTCATATAGGTAAAAAAAATTAAAATATATTTGAATAAAACATACTTTTTTGGATATATTATAAATTTTAGTAATTTTGTGAACAATTTTGTCCCTTACTGTATATCATCACAAAAAATGCAAAAGTCCTTAAGTGCTTTTTTATTCAGAACAGGCTGAAAGCTTCATAAATTTAAGGCTTTTGAATTCTTGGTAGCGAAATTCCATAGTTAATCGTCAGAAATCAATGCGATTTTGGGTTAGTATAATAAAGTATTAAAATAATAACCGTTTTTTAGTAGTTGTTTTCTTTTGAAAGTGTACTTATTAATAGTTTGAACACGAATGCGGTTTCAAAAGAGAACATAAAAATTATTCGCAGCAAATGTTTCATAGTATGGGCAGAGACTAAATAGTATTTTTTATTTTTGTAAATTCTTGAAGTGTGACTAATGACCATAAAAATAATAAAAAAGAAACCAAACGGTCAGTTTTAACATAACTTTTTAGTTTCTATAAAGCCAACATTTAAACATAAAATGTGCAGTGACCAATGTTGTCATTACAGCATTTTTCAGAGTCATTTGAAAGGAAAAACTATCGAGCATTAAAATAGCAAAAATTGCAGAAAGAGTTGCTGAGATATTTAATTTATTTCTAATACATTTTGATAATTTTTTTTGAAAATTTTTTAGTACTTTTGTTTTCAACACAAAATCTAACATTTTATTTTCCTAAAATCTCAAGACATTTTTCACTGTAGTTTTGGCAATTCGCCATCTTTGGTCTCTCCGTCTATCTTACTAATTTGTAGCAGATTATAACAAAATAATAATAAAATCGTTTCGTCTTATATATTTGCAGTAAAATTTATCTAAGGTAAAATTTTTTGGGTACATTGATGAGACTTTAAATGCAAAATGTCCTACAAAGATAATTCAATCGATATCACAGGATGCCTGGCGGATCCTCAAGTAAGATTGCTTTAAATTTATAAAAAAAAGAAAAACTATATAATCCATAAATATTTATTTACAACAATTCTAGACCCAATTAAGTCGTGCTTTAGCCAATCGTGACATTAAAGATTTCCGTGTGGCCTTAGACATGGGAGCTGACCCCTCAGCATTGGATGATAAACATTGCAGTGTATTTGAGAAGGCTTTGCAAACACATGGTTGTTC
The DNA here is from genome assembly GCA_963576795.1 of Metopia argyrocephala. NCBI lineage: Eukaryota > Metazoa > Arthropoda > Insecta > Diptera > Sarcophagidae > Metopia > Metopia argyrocephala. The sequence continues at coordinate 200,957,487 of OY756208.1, read as the reverse complement.
AGATTTTGTTGAAGAATGCCTAAAAAGAGACTGTACTCCTAATCAGGTAAAAATTATTTTAAAATTATAAAAATTTCTCAAATTTTTTCATTTTCCTTAAAATCATTTCAGATTAATAAGCATTTAAATAAAGCTGCCATTAATTATGCGGCCGATTCTCGAGATCCTAAGATTGTAAAGGCTCTTTTGCGTTATCCAGAAGTAAATGTTGATCGCAAATATTCTCAATTAACACCTCTTAACTCTTTGGCTAAAAATATTTCAAATGAGAATGCCAATGATGTTACAAACTGCTTACAATTACTTTTGCAATACGGTGCCTCTGGCAATATACCAGATCAACGGGAAATGACTCCATTGCATCATGTGGTGAAGAATCGTAAATTGGATGATTTGAAGAAGCGTGAAATCATACAAATATTTTTGCAACAGCCAGATTTAGATATTGATACCTACAGAGACGGTGAATTAAGAACAATTTTGAAAACAGATTATTCCGACTTGGCATTGCCGCCCTTGCGTAATAATAAAGCTGTGGACTTTGATAGTCTATTAATGCATATAAGACACGGTGATATGGAAAAGTTTAAACAGCAATTTCCTGAATATCAACTGAATATATCGGATAAAGACAATTTAAGAAATACCTCTAAAGAAGAAAATCTACCTTTGCTATTGGAGTCCATAAAAAGAGGTGCTCATGAGGCTTTCGATTTGTTAATGAAAAATGAAGTGGACTATAATGCCATTTTAAATGGCAATACAGCTTTGGAAGTAGCTACGGCATGTGGAAATTGGTATGCTTTACAGGAACTGGTAAAGAAATCGGATTTGAAAATTAGACGTGAGGACCAGCCGTTAATAGCAATCATACGTATGCTTAAGGTGGAACCCGTACTGGAGTTTTGTGATTATAGGCGTTGTTTTTATATTTTATTGGATTGGGAGAAAATTGATATTAATGAAATGGATAAAAGTAAATCTACACCTTTGCACTATGCCGTTAAACATAGAAATAATGAAGCTATCAAAGAACTTTTGAAACGTGGCGCTTATATTGGCATCAAGAGCGAATTCAATGAACTGCCCATAGATGGCATGAATCCGGAGATTTTAGAAGAGCACTTTGATTCATGCATCACTTCTAATAATGCCAAAGTGGGTGATAATTCTTATGAAATACTTATTAATTATAAAAATTTTATGCCTGAAAACTCTTCCACACAAAAGAAATCGTCCTACCAATTAAGAGAAGAAATGCCACCCATAACATTCTTGGCAAAATCCCGTGATCACAGACATTTATTACAGCATCCTCTTATAACCAGTTTTCTTTTTCTTAAATGGCATCGCCTTTCGGTCATATTTTATTTGAATTTCATTTTTTATCTCTTCTTTGCCGTCTCTATTATTACACATACCATGTTAAAATTTCGTGAAAGTGAACATGAATATCTGGCAACTTTGTTTGGCTTATTCTCTTGGATTGGCATTTTTTATATGATTTTTAGAGAATTCTTACAATTTATTATGTCGCCTATAAATTATTTCCGTTCGTTTATTAATTACATGGAACTGGCGCTGATAGTATTGTCCATAATGACCTGCAGTGAACAAAGTTATGATCGTGAAACCCAACGCAACATAGCAGTATGCACTTTTCTACTGATAGCTGTGGAGTTATGCCTTCTTGTAGGCTCTTTGCCCGTGTCCTCTATATCCACACATATGTTAATGCTGGATGCAGTATTTCGTAGTTTTGTGAAAAGCTTCCTTTTGTATTCCATCTTTGTGATTACTTTTACTCTGTGCTTTTATATCATGTTTGGTAAGCCGGGTATAACGGCCGCTAAGGAAGCGGAGGCTGAGAATAAAAATAGTAGCGAAACTGTTAAAGCAACTACCGATGATAGCAAAGATGATGAGGATGATAACGAAAGTGAATTTAGTCAATTCAAAAGTCCTTTGGGTGCCTTAGCTAAGACTATTGTAATGTTAACAGGAGAATTCGATGCTGGTGATTTAAAATTCGACACCTTATGCAGTTATTTGGTATTTCTGCTATTCGTGTTCACCATGACTATAGTTTTATTTAATCTACTCAATGGTTTGGCCGTAAGCGATACTCAGGTAAGTTTTTGTAGCACCGCCAATAATTATGAAATGATGTAAATACTTCTTAATTACCTTCTAGGCAATTAAAGGCCAAGCCGAACTCAATGGTGTTATTGTGCGCACCAATTTATTAGCACGCTATGAAGAGGTACTAACTGGTCGTTCGGAACGCGCCAATTTCATAGTAAATCATGAACCATTCCGCTCAATTTGCCGCCGTTTAATGAATTTATATCCCAACTATATAGTGGGTCGTCAAATAGCCATATTACCGAATGATAATAATCGTGTCCTAATACCAGTGGCCGATTCATATGAAATTAAGGAATTAAAAAACAATAAAGACACTTTTATAGCGTTGCCTAATCATGACAGTGAAAGGCAACAAAAACTTTTGGATCCTCCTGTACATTTCCTGCCCTGCTGCTGTTCTTTTATTACAAACAAATGTTCGGAAATGGATAAACGTACTGTTAAGCTAGCAATGGCTGTTATAGATCAAAAATCAGTCACTACACAGGCTCAAATCAATAGCCAAAGTACTGAAAAACGTTTAAAAAATATTGAAGATAAATTGGAGAAATTGTTTGAAATTTTGCAATCGAGATAATTGCCATAAAAGTGGGCAGAAAGAGAAAGATAAATCTAAACCATGTGTTTTTATTTTTAGTATTTATTTACTCATAATTATTATTTGTTTATTTTTTATTTATTATTTTTTGAAAAGTAAAATACGGCAATCTATGTACACTGGCGAGCAACACCGAGAACAGGACGATTCTTTTGTATTTTGAAATAATTATGTATTTAGAATAGTAATAACACAACAAATCAAAAAATTTAAATTTAAGAACATAAGGCAACCCTAAGTACTCAGTTTTGCACGTTTTCGATATGAATAATAAAAGTGGGGAATCACATACTGAAAATGTAAATAATACGCATGCGTTGGTGGTCTATTATTGTTAATTCCTATCATTGTTAATTTTTATCAGTAATAGAGGCTTTATAGAGCAAAATAAAACCAAAATGAAGAAAATTAATATTGACGTCGAAAATACTATAGTATCTTTGACTGAAAGTGGATATTCATCTAGCGTAATTGCAAAAAAAGTTAATTTGAATCAACGTTCAGTGATAAAAGTTCAAAAAAAGCGAAATACAGCTCTTAAAACGAATGTTGGAGGTCGCCCTCGGTTACTAAAGAATTCAGACGCGCGCCTAATGGTCCGAGAAATGAAAAAAAATTCCATTAAAACACCCAAACAGGCTGCTATTGCCATAAATAAAGACGTCAGTGAGTAGACAGCTCGTAGCAAGTGTTATAAAGAAAAAGGCCGGCTCTTTCAGATAAAAATATAAAAGCACGTTTGGAATTCTGTAAAAAACATGAGCATGGGACCATTGATGAGTTCTTTGGTCTGACGAGACAAAAATCAATCGATTCAAATCTGATGGTAAAGAATATTTTTGAAGCAGACCTCATGAGTCTATTCAAAAGCATCATGTAAAACAAAATTTTAAACACGGCGGAGGTATGTAGCTTGATGATTTGGGGCTGTTTCACATGGTGGCACTTGGGTCCAATAGTAAGGATTAATGGTGTAATGAAGAAAGAAGAATACCTCCAAACTCTGAAAACCCATTTACCCAATTTCGTTGACCGCAGCGCCTATCCGGATTGGGAAAACATAATAGAGCGCCTACCAATATTAAGGAACTTTGGAACCGTGTGCAGTTAGAATGGGGAAATATTCCTAGTGAATTTAAAAAGAACTTGGTTGAAAGTATGCCGAGGCGCATTAAAAATGTTATTAAAAGCAAAGGATTATATAATTATAATTGCACTAAAGAATAGTGCAAAACTGAGTACTTGGAGTGGCCTTATGTTTTTATATTGAATATTTTTGATTTGGTTGTGTTATTACTATTCTATATAAATATTTTTATCCTACAATGAATAAAAAATAATTATTTTAAATTATAAAAAATCGTCCTTTTAAGTAGTTATTAACAAGGTTGGCAACCGAAACGAATTTCGGTATCGGTATCAGTACCGGTAAAAATTTTTTTGTCATTTCGGAATCGGTATCGATACCGGTATTTTAATTATATCGGTATCAGTATACCGGTACCAAAATATTAATACCGGTATATATACCGGTTAGGGTTTTTAACCCGGGAATTCCCGGGACAGAATTCCCGGGAATTTTGCCGATTTTTCATTTCCCGATTCCCGGGAATTTTCTGCATAATTCCCGGGAATTAAATAATACTAAAAAATTCTATGCGTTTACGCACGTTTTACAACTGTGATATATACAAAGAAATTGTTTTTAAATTAAGAGAGTTTTCATAACAATTTCATGTAAACCAATAATTCCTTCTTTTATAAAAAAGCAATCGAAATCAGCTTAAAATAATATAAATACTTTTTCGGTCCAATTCCGTTTTTACAGGCAAGTTTTAAAATTGACGTTTTTATAACATTTATTTACTGATTACAGAATATTGCTTTTTTAAAAACTAGGTGCAAAATAAGTTTCTAACAATTTTCAGAGTTTTGTTTATTTAATTTTTATTTTTTTCTGTTTCTATACATATAAATGTATAAAACATTCCTGAATTGTTTGACCTTTTTATTTTTATTTAATTTTTTTAATAAAACAATTCAGTTTTTATTTTATATTTAATTTTTGTTTAGTTTTTATACGTATCAAATACAAATGAATCAGTCTTGAATTATTTGATCTCATTATATTTAAATTGTTTAAGTTTTTTTTTTGACAATAAAATTTAAAAACATAATTTTTTTTGTTTTTCATTAATAAAATAGCTATTTTTACCATTCGTAATAATAAAATTTAAATAAAACTTCCATTTTAAAAAAATTTTAATATTCCCGGGAATTCCCGGGAGTACGCAAAAAAAATTCCCGATTCCCGGGAGTTGAAAAAAGTCGGGAAATTAAAAACCCTAATACCGGTATATACTTATACCGAAACGTAATAAAAAAACTTTTGCCCGTATTAATAAAAAATAAAATGGCACGTAACGTAACCAAAAAAGATATTGTATGTGTGCAGACAAGAGAGTTTGTTAGCTTGTTCACGGAAAAGAATTGCAGAAAATAAAAGAATTGCCATTTCTTCCATAAATAAAAAAACGTAATTTTACGGGCAAAAATCGTCAAAACATCAATATGATGAAATTGGTAAAGAAAATTGTCAAATCTGGCAGCAATGGTTGGAGGATCATTACAACTTTTAACAACAATTACAGTGCTGCACTGAGTGTAAAGATAACAAGCAAATTTTCCATAAACATAAATGTTGCCAGTATTTTAATTTTAGTTTGTTTCTAATATTTGAAATATTTATATACCGGTATAATACCGATATAATATTATACCGGTATTGACTGAAACGGTATACAGATAACGGTATTTTACGCCAAAAATAATTTCGGTATCGGTATCAGTACCGGTATTCAATTTTAAACGGTATTTAAACAGTATCGGTATTATAACGGTATCGGTTGCCAACCTTGGTTATTAATTAATAGCACATTTAACCTAAAAATGCTGATTTTGTACTCGGTTTTGCTCGCCAGTGTATATTTGTATTTTTGTTTATATGGAAATAATTCTAATTACTTATTTTTTAATTTTTCACCATTAAATAACACGTCAATAATTCTACATTAAATTTATTACAGTTTAAACTCAATCCAGACTGTTTATCAAAAACTATTATAATATTAAAAACGATATTTTGTATATTAAGAAGAAAATAAATTTAATACTTTTAATAATTTGCGTGATAATGTTTTATTTATTGTGAATAGTAGATCTTTCTGGCTGCATAAAGAAAGTAAAACAAAATTCAAAGCCACTTTCAGTACAAAACGTTTTGAGGCTTCAAATGAGATCATCAACAAACATTTTTTCTTTTACTTCTTTTAATTTGTTGTAAGCACCATCGCTTTAAACCAGAGACATAACAGTTATAACATATATTTAAAATAATTGTGCCATAACAGTTATATTGCAAAATTTAATTTTTCTCTCTTTAAATAATAGTTATTTTCAATTAATAAAAGTTTTTGTTTTCCGTAACTGTTATTCATAATAAATTTTTTTTCCGTTGCTCATAACTTTTATTTTCGATTTATATTTTTTTACGTTGCCCTATAAGAGTTATTCTTAACACAAAAATTTTTACGTTTCTCATATCTTTTAAATTCGATTTATTTTTTGTTATAATTTAAAAAAATTAGTTTTCATTGCATTTTTTGGATTTTATTGGTAGCTGCATACGGACAAATATATATATACAGTAATCCCTCGAACTGCGCGGTTTCTGACTGCGCGGTTTCGGACTTGCGCGTTTTTATTTTTACCACCAAAATTTCGCATTGCGCTGCAAAAGTTTCGCAGCAGCGCGTTTTTTTTTTGCGTACATATTACATATTTCATGCAAAATATGTACATAAATATTTTTTTATATATATTTTTATATATTTTTTTACCAAACCATTGGAGGAAAATAGAACAAATTCATTAGAAGATAAAAATTAACTTATTTAAAGATTTGTTTTAATTACATATTTACATTTTAATTATGTACATACTATGTACAAAGAACTGATTTCAAGATTTTTTTTGTTAATTTTTATGAATTAATTTATAATTTTTATTTTTTTTTTTAACTTTATGGTAATATTGAATAAAGTCTCTTTTTTATTTATCTATTTGGTTAAAATTTAAAATTTTCATTATAATTTTAGAATATAGAACGTATCCCCCTAATTTCCTACAAAATAGGGTTCACAGTGCGCGATTTCGGATTGCGCGCTGTTTGTTCAGAACGTATCTACCGCGCAGTTCGAGGGATTACTGTATATTCATTTATTTTTTTGTGTTATTCACAAAAAATTTTATTTCACAAATAATGTTTTAGCAAGCGTCTCCTATGCCAAGTTGCACCTTTTATCTCTCAGCAAAAGCCGCAAAGCAGAAAATGCTCTTTCAACAGATACCTGCGTGGCACTGCATGAACAATATGAACCAATTTATGTAAAAATGGAAAAGTATACTTTTTCTCTTCCCAACAATGCAACAAATCGGCTTCTACATCTAGCCTCATGAGTTTAAAGCTGTCTATTTATGCTATAGCTGCTAATAACTCTCGCGATGTATTGTCATCCTCGTCTTCTGAGGTTGAATCCACTTCAAGTTCTCTAATTGATGATCTAAGCAATGACGACGTGCTTTTTTCTTAAGAAAAACTTTTACAGGGCAACTTAAAAATTTATACATAAATCAAAAATAAAAGTTATGAGTAACGGAAAAAAATTTTTCTTAACAATAACTCTTATAGGGCAACTTAAAAAATTATAAATCGAAAATAAAAGTTATGAGCAACGTAAAAGTTATTTATTATTCTATGGCCAACTTTTTCAATCTCAGAAAATAAAATAACTGTTATTTTTGGTCTCTGCTTTAAACACAAAAGAAAATTATTAGTCGACCAATCTGAAACGAGCTCCAAGTGAGTTACTTTTGAACCAAAACAAACAAAAACTGCAATATATTTTTTGTAATTTTGTAATTTTGGGTTTTAATGAAAATAGTTTACGCAACCGCGAACAATTTTTCAAACCACTTCTCGAACGTTCACAATCCAAAACTTTTGACGGATGACCTTTCGGCCAGCGTGTAAATGAAGGCGGTGCAAATATTCGATATACTATATTACAAAACGATGACTTTTTGGAACCAATACGGGGAATCGGGTATCATATAGTATACGAGCCTTTGATAACCGACCACCACCAACGCGAAGTACTGAAATAGATCTACTGCCAATTTTCATCTCATGTAAAAATGGTGCTATTTTATGTAGTGACGGCAAGGTCAACCTTAAAATTTGATATTTGGATATGTGAAATTATACGCCAAAATTATTATCTTATTATTATTATTATTCAATTGAACACTTTCATTTAAATTTAATAACGAAATCACGAAAACCACGATATTGCGATTTGTTTTTATGTTGAAAAATTTGAGGTAGCGCTTAAAACCGGTATCACGAATTTTTTTCGAAAATGCACTTGTACCACGATTGGATGCACTAATTAACAAAAATTAGTAATAGGTCATGAAATTCGAGACACTAATACTAATACCTACGATGTGGCTCTACGGGTCAAAAAATTCATAAAATCGACTTATATTTTTTTTCAAATTAAACGTTAATACCATCGGCCTTTACAACCCTACTCGCAGCACCCATGTTGTGCGTGTTAATTTTTATCCATGAGTACCGGGACCTACAGTTTAATTTCGACTCCGAACGACAGACTTGAGAAGCTTTTTCATGGCAATCAGTTACTCTCAGAGCTTTAGCCAGAAGTCGGCTAAGAGGTAGTCGCCGAAAGAAATATTTTTTCAATTTATTTGCTTTAAGATGTCAGAGCCGGGGCTTGATCAGAGCTCTCGTCTTACTAAGCCAACACACCAACCACCACCGTCCTGTCGCGGTCACCAAAATGTTGCGTAAGAAATTAAACCTTTTAATTTAATTAAAAACGGGAAAGATTTTTTGTATGGTCTATGCTTTATTGTCTCTCTATTACAACTGAACCCAAGAAATGTTTACAAAATGTGGCCCGTTATTAAAGAACAACAACAATAATTTAAATTTAAGAAGAAGCTATTATTATATACAGTTCAGGAATAGGTTTTTTAAAACTACAAAAAAATTCCATCAACTACGGACACGACACAAAAGGGAATAAGGAAATATTGCAAAACAATTTGTTGTAAATATTTATTAAAATAGACATACAACGTAGTATGTAACAACAAACCCATTAAAGGTATGAGACTGACTACTAAAATAAAACAAACGGTTTAATGACAATGACGACACTTTAAATATTGATGGTACGGTAAAAATTGATCTTTTCTGACAATTACAATATTTATTTATATTTTGAAAAATTTTTTTCTATAAAGTATGTAGAAGTACTTTTCTGATAGTGTTCGGAAATGTAGGGGAAAATATATTGTGTAGTATTTTGCTATATAGTTGATATAGTTATTTGGATTATACTAAAAAAAGCAGATGATTAATAGAGCTAGTTTCTCTGCTTTGATTTTGCGCAAAATAAATTATTTGGGTAACAAAACATAGAAACATTTTCTTTTTTTATTTTTAAGGAAGAAATATTAAAATTAAGAAGCTTTTCTTTCTAAAAAAATATTTTCTCAAATTAATTTAAACAAAAGCCCTTAGAAGACAATGTACCCTATTAGTTGATTTGTTGTTGTTTGCGGGGTAGAACTTAGAACTTTCCAATATCCCACGTTCTGCTTCTTTAATGTAACTTAGAGTTGTGCCGGTGTCAACTAGTTTTACAATTGATTTAATATAGGCCCACACAATAAAAACTAAAGGCGCTAGTAGGTCAATTCGATATTTGTGCCAGATGATTGTTATATGAGAATTCATTACTACATATTCATTTATATGTTCATTTACACTGCCAGCAGCCTGTTCCCTGGGAAGGTATATATAAGCAGTGATGCATCTGAGGCCGATCCGACCATCTATGTGTACACTTATTATGTACTAATTTTTGGTTAACATCATGTTTCAAATACATAAATACCGTGCTTTAAATTTAAAACCAACAACTTTTAAATATTTTGATATTCCAAATGAAACAGACCTTTTTTTTGGTAACTTCTAAAACAGATTAAGTTATATTTCAACTGAGAATACAAACCACTTCGCAATACATTTATTCATTCCAATTAGAAAATGAATGCTACAATAATATAGGAAACAAATTAATCTATGAGTGCAGAATCTTTTGAACTAAAACTATAAGAAATTGTAAAGGTTTCATAATTATATATGTATGTATTTTTAGTTTTGTTTTTAAAATTAAAAATAAAATTTTTATAAATACAATTTAACCACAAATTTATTTAAAACAGCATTAAAAACCACAAATATTAATCGTAAATCATAAAATAAAATTCATTTGATATAAAATATTGGTTCAAATAACAACTGAATTGGTAAATTTATTGCTAAATTTTTATTATTTTATACGAAATAATGACAAATGAAAATATTAAACATGCTGAGCTAACCAGTTGCCTAGCCGATCCCCAAGTAAGTATCTTCTTTGCTATTGTATAACTTTTTGTACTCACAAAGAGTCTCTATACATATGTATATACTTCTGTATGCATATTTTCCTTTTTATACAGATAAAATTAGGTAAAGCTTTAGAAAGTCGTAATATTGAAGAATTTTGTTACGCTTTAAAAATTGGTGCTAATCCTTTGGCTTATGATGATCAACATTTGTGTATTTTTGATAAGGCTCTACAAACTCCAGGTTGTGCTAAATTTGTAAATGAATGTCTTAAGTTTGGTTGTGAATCGAATTATGTAAGTATGTATTATATTATGGAATACAGATATCTTTTGTACATTGTGACGATTACGTTCCAAGAATTCTTTTCTTAATTGACTTGGGCGTTTTTTCTTATGTACTAAAACTGATTTCGTGATCAAATACTAGCGGTAATAACACTTTTTTTTAATTCCTATGCATAAGACATTGTTTACCGCTTAAAAATGTTTATGTCCGACAGAAAATTGTTCATGCTTTTGCATATGTATGTATGTTCTTAAACTCAATCTAACTTTGTAAAGCAATGATTTTAATATTAGGCGGCTTGAGTTTGTCATCTGCTTTATAGTTACGAGTAATAAAAATCTAGACTTAATGTTACTGACTGTTAGGCTTTTTTTAAACGATTTCTAGATCTGGCAATATCCTACCAATGTACTGGCAATGATAAATTGGCATCACTACATTTACTGTCAGTTTATTTTTTTTTTTTTAAGAATATTTTAAACAAATTTTACTGACAAGATTGCTAGATCTGACATGACAACTTTTCTTTAGTGCTAAACATATAAAATTATATTTTATCGATATCTACTAATCACTATATTCCTCATTTCAGATCAATAATTTTCACAACAAAGCTGCCATTAATTTTGCTGCAGATTCACGGGATCCGGAAATTCTAAAAATACTTTTCAGTAAGCCGGGAGTACAGGTTAATCACATTTATGCAGCATTAACTCCTTTAAACTCTCTGGTTAAAAATCTTACCAATGACAACTTTGACCAAACCGTTGAATGCATAAATATACTTTTAGAGTATGGAGCTTCTCCTAATAAAGCGGATCAAAGAGATATGACACCTTTGCATAATGTCATTAAAAATCGTAATATAAGCGATGCACTCAAATATCGACTGGTACAGATGTTTTTAAAACTGCCCAATATTGATATCGACACTTATCGAGAGGGCGAGTTAAGACGTGTCTTAGAAACGGAATATCCTTTCATGACACTGCCCGCCAAATCGACAAGTAAACATATAACTTTTCATAATCTTTTAACATATATTCGAAGTGATGATATGGAATCATTTGTAGAGAAATATAATGATGAATCTAGATTTACCACTAAGGAAGAGAATGTAGAGCTCTTGGTGGAAAGTATAGAGAGAGGAGCTCATCAAGCATTTGATGTTCTAATGTCTAAGAATGTAGATTATAATACAATTGTAAGACACAACAATACTCCCATACAAATATCCTGGATTTATGGTAATTGGTATGCTTTGGATAAACTTTTACAACAATCCGATATAAACATACGCCCGAAGGACCAACCTTTAAGTCATATTGTTTGCAAATTAAGTGCCGGTTATAGGCAAAAATTTTGTGATTATTGGAAATGTTTTTACTTGTTATTGGATTCAGATAAAATCGATATTAATTCTGTGGATTACAGTAAATCTACAGCTTTACATTATGCCGTAAAATATCACAATAATCGTGCGGTACGAGAGCTTTTAAAACGTGGTGCCGGCATTTGTATGGAAAATATTTTTCATGATTTACCTTTAAATGGCATGAGCCCATTTATACTGGAGGAGCATTTAAACGACTGCATAACCTCAAATGAGGAAAAGTTGGGAGATAAAGACTATGAAATCATTATTAATTTCAAAAATTTTATGCTTTCCACTCACAGTAGTGAGAAACAATTGAATGAAGTTCTAACACCCATTTCCTTTATGGCCGAATCCAAAGAATATCGTCATCTATTACAACATCCAGTTATAACCAGTATTTTATATCTCAAATGGCATAAACTTTCTTTAATATTCTACATAAATTTTCTACTCTATCTCTTCTTTGCCATATCGGTTATAACATTTAGTGTTTTAAAATTTCGTACAAGTGAATATGAACTGGCTAAAGATTTATCTCAATATTGTTCTTGGTTGGGTATTTGCTATTTAATGGCTCGAGAGTTATTGCAGTTCTGTATATCACCTTTAACCTATTTAAGTTCCTTGACTAACTTCTTAGAATTACTATTAATAATATTTGCATTTATAACTTGTGATATATGCAAAATGGATTTGGAAGTACAGCGCAATATAGCTGTGGCTTGTATTCTATTGTTGGCCTATGAATTGGTTTTATTAGTTGGTTCACTGCCCGTTTCTTCAATATCCACTCATATGTTAATGCTTGAAGCAGTATGCAAAAGTTTTCTAAAAGGTTTTCTACTTTACTCAATATTTATTATTACTTTTACTTTATGCTTCTACATAAAAAATGAAAAATTAGACCCGAAACAAATACAAGAAAATAGTGAAGAAGCCTTTCATAAATTCTCAAATCCCTTGACAGCCTTTGCCAAAACTATTGTTATGTTTACAGGAGAATTTGATGCTGGTAGCATGCAATTGGACTCCAATTATAGTTATTTGCTGTTTCTTTCATTTGTATTTTTTATGACCATCATATTATTTAATTTACTTAATGGCTTGGCTGTCAGCGACACTCAAGCCATTAAAAATCAGGCGGAATTAAATGAAATAATTTGTCGTATTAATCTATTGGCACGTTATGAGAAAACTGTTTTCAAACAAACTGGCTGTTCTTTGTTCTCTACAAAACGACAACCTTTTCGTGCTATTTGCTACGTTTTTAAGAAACTATTTCCCACCTATACCACAGCTGTACAAATCTCTATATTGCCAAATGATAAAAATAGAATTTTAAAATCCAAAACCCTGTCAAACCAAGTCAAGGCTAAGAATTTAGAGAGCCACCATGAAAAAGAAGCTCAAATATTATTTTTATCTGAAAAGGATAATAATGATGAGGATGCAATTTCTCAGAATAGGCTATTGGAGTGTTATTTTTCCTTTATTACTAAAATTTGTACTAGAATTGACAAAAGGACTGTGGCCCAGGCCATGGCTGTGTTGGAAAAGAAATCTCTACCAACTATTGAAAGCCGATTAGAAGGTATGGACGAGAAACTTAACAAAATAATGAAAGGTCTGGAAATATACGGTTCACAATCGAGTTTATGTTTTTAATCCAGACATACATATGTATATACAATCGACATTAAAATAATATTTAAATCCGTTTAAAATACTTGAAATATACATTTTAGTATTACACGAAAAAACTATTTCAGATTTGCTTTTAATTAACTGATTTTAATTTCGACTTCAATTAATTGATTCAATTATATGTTGCCACAATTCATTCAAATTTATATTCTAAATTATGCCACAAATAAAATCAAAATTTATATATTTCATTTAGTTAATTCGTGATTTCAGTTTCATTAAATATATTAATTGATTCAATAATATTACACAGTGCAACAAGAAAAAGTATAACCATATACGGACACCACTAAGAGATAAGAGACAAAAAAAAGAAGACCCATGCCTCCCAGCTTTGCCCAAAGTTATGAAGTTTTCTTTGTATGGGCCCACAAACATTTGTGTCATCGATGTCATTTTTGCAAAAAAGTGATGATTTTTTCAGGCTCATATCTTGGAAACCGTTCGGAATTTTGATTTACTTTCTGAGACAAAATTGTAGCTCTTGTGATGAAAACAAAAATTGTTCAAATATAAGATCAAATAAACTTTTTTACCCTTTCTTTCCTTGTTTAGGTCCATAGGTAGCAAACCGTTCAAAATTTAAGGAAACAATGAACAACAAAAATTTACCTAAGATCTCAATAAACAACTTTCTAAAACATATGAACTTCCTAGGCATGATTCTTAACACCGTTCAGGTAGAACTTAAGTAGTTAGCCGCAAAAAGTGTGCTGCGTCTCTTGATGTGTGTGCTGAGATTACTGTTTTGACTGTGCTACTGTTGAACGGTTTGCTACCTATGGACCTAAGGAAAAAGGTAAAAAATATTGAATTTTTTAAAGGTTTTTTGGTCTTAAAGGTGAAGTTTTTTTGAATTTATATGTTCACAATTTTTGTTCTTCATGACAAGACCTACAGCTTTGCCTAGAAAGTAAAGATTCCGAACGGTTTGCAAGATAAAACATAAAAAAAACTTAATGACTTTGAGCAAAATTGGAAGACACAGATCTTTTTTTGTTCTTAACCACGTAGTGGTGTCATATGACATAAAAAATTACACACAGTTTATTGAGACTTCTTTTGATAAGCTATGTCAGAAGGTTAATTGTAAAATTTTTTTCGTCTGAGGGCCTTCAAATCGACTTTTTGTTTTTAAAATTGTGCGTTTAATCATCCGAATTATTACTTTATTAATTTTGTAAAAAAGAAATGGAACATATAACAAACTGAAATAAAATTCTGAATATAAGACGACATATAAACTAATAATGATAAGTTTACTTCTGCTTACACAACACAATCATCATGAATCAGCCCGATTTTGAATTTTGCCAGGAAAGAATTTCTAAAGCAATAAGAAAATAAAAATTTATAGAGAAAATCAATATTAGTTCTTTTGAATTTGACTAGAGGTAGTAAATCATTATGAGCAGTCATGATTTTGATACATTTTATATAAAACTATACTCGTACGAATATAAAAAAAATATAAAAAATTCCTGGAAATTTTTTGTTCATAATTTGCAAGCAAAAGTTCTAAAAAAAACTTGTCTCTTGCATACTTCTTTTTAGTTCATTCAATAAAATATTCATATTCCACGCTAAATGAATAATAACAACTGTTGGGTATAAGCAAATGGTGCACAATCGTAAACGATCTCTAATTTGTAAAAAAAAAAAATAATGTAAAATTACAGCAAATCTTTCGAATTGGTGTTTTTTTAAGAAGTGTACTAGTATGTAAGAAAACTACAAAATGCAATATTTATTATTGGTTTTATAACAAATGAATGAATAATCATTGGTTTTTATTTGTTTTATTTTTTTCTTTTTCTTTTTTTTAATAACTTTCATTATACATCATATTATTGGAAGTTCGTATATTTATAAGCCATAAAAACTTAAACAAATTATATATGTATATGTATATGTAAACACTTATAAAAATTAAATTCTTATAATTATTTAAAAATATGCATTTTATTCAGCTGCAATACTTTTGACAACAACACAAAAGTATCTGGGGAGTCTATTGTGCTCATATTTGCAACTACAATTCGACTGACAATTATAGGTTTTATTTCAAATATAATTTACTTGTTTTATATTAATTTTATATACTTTTGTTTTTAAACATCAATTATCTTAAACATTTTTATTTTTGCCCCTGTTATGCAAAGCATTGTCGACATCAAGTCAAACGGATAGCAGATAATTAACCTTTATGTACATACATGTGTATTCATTGTAGACGATGAATGTCAGCCCTCAAAGGCCGGCTTTGCTAAAAGCAAAGATGTTACATTCCAATTTTCTAAATAATTTTCTATTGCGCATCTACGTCACCAATGCCCAAAACTGCTTGCATTTTATGAAAATTATATGAAATTGTAATAAAAAGTGGAAAAAACATATGCTATAATACTTTTTCACATTTATATTTAATAAGTATTTTCATACTCGTATAAAAATGGAGACTATTTTGTGGCTTTCGTACGTCGTAACATAACGCCTACGAGTTAGGCCAATTTCAACCAAACTTTTGAAGAGGGGAGGTACTGGGCCCTACATGGCTTATATTAATGTTTTATAATGTTAAAAATTGAAATCACATGTGTGAGATAAGTAAGCCTCAAATCGTATCGAAGTTGTTCTTGATTTTTGTATATATGTATTGCGAACGGTTAAAAGTAAAGTTTCTGAATTAAGTCCGATTACCTTCATGGTCAATGCAAATCATCAGTTATTGTGTAACCTAAATTAAAAAGTAAAGCGCAATGTAATTTCGCTCTTACCATTTACGCTTCAATGAGCAACTTAAATAAGAGCGTCAACATTGTGTCAAGAACAGTAATGTTTACTTACCTTGTTTGATTAAAACTGCTAAATAACCATAATAAAGATAAATAAAATTACAAAATTACCTAACTGACGCTAACATAACGGCGGATAAAATTGTAATAGAAAAAAAAACAACACCAGTTGTTTTACAACTAACTTCACTTCTTTACGCGATGTCAAAATTGGATTTTTTCAATTGCAGAGCGTTAGCGTCGCTCAATTTCAGTTGCTCTCATACATTTTGTATGGGCATGAGCATTTTTGGCAGAGCGCTTTACGCTTTAATTTAGGTCTGTTACTATTGAAATTTTAATAGTGTGGTCAACTACTGTCTACTTATACAATGACAATATAAACGCCAATTTTCTACTCTCAGATTGACTTCATGACGCTTTGCAATTATTTTTATTTTTTTTCAAAATTTTCTATAAATTTATTTAACAATTTTTATTTTAGACATACAAAAATATATCACTTTTTTTATTTTAATACAATTTGTTATCTCTATACAAAACTAAATTATAAAATTGGTATTTTATTTGGTATACTCGTAGATTGTATATTATTTGGAGTTATACTTATTTTTTTTATTTATTAAATGGTTTTTGGGTATACATATACAAAATCAGAAAACCATTTTAAAGGTTTTTTTAAACATTTCATTTTATATAAATTGGGTATATCTAATACAGTAACATACATATGTAAGTGTAAGTAAAATTTTTTTAAAACATTATATGTGTGATAAGAATTTTGGGAAACATATGGGTGAATCCGCCTTTAGTTTTAATTCAAATTCAATCAGTACACATTTTTATGAATTTTATAATTGGCTTTGAAAAATAATTTTTTTGCTGATTAATGAATGTTTTAATATGAAACTCAAAACAACAGTAAAACAGTTTTGTTATATTCTCTTAATAGTACATTTCAAAAGTGTTTGCTTTAAAGAAAAATTGGTAGCACCGTGTAATAATTGTTATTCAATAACAAATACAAAATCTTAAATATTATAAGTGTGGCGTTTTTTTTAATTTGTAAAAACTTTCCATTTTTCCTTTTAATGAATTTATTGTTACTTTTTATATTCTTGGGTATAAGGACGTTTGCCTTCCTGTAGTCATAAACTGTCAGTCATTTATTTTATTATTAACTTTATTGAGTATTTTTTTGTTTGTTTTTTAGTGTACTGTAATACAAGAAGGAACTTGTTTGGTCTTTAAATTAAAATTACAATACAATGTATTAAAATGTGTGATATAATTATATGACTAATGGCTTTTCAGTAGGCTTCTCAGAAAATACAAAAAGGAAGTCTTTAATTTGTTTTTATAAATTAAAGCTTTTAGTAGTATTGTAAATACTTAAAGGAGAGCATGATGCTTAGGATTACATTTCGTAATTTATGTGCCACACATTTTAATGGTCAAGCTTTTCCGTATTCTATTTTGTTGTTTATACTTTTTTAAGTTGTATATTGAGCTTTAATATACAATAACTTTTAAAACATTGACAATTCACTTTAAAATTTCCATTTAACAATAAAGAATAAAGCACCCTAAAAATGTGTTATGGCTTTAGTAGGTATTGTGTAATAAATGGCCCCATAAATTATAAATTCAAATTTCCCATTTCAACATTTTTCTTTTTTTTTACTTTCATTACCTTTTTATGTTTTGTCATCATCCTGTAATCACTTACAGGCAGTCATTCATTTATTTTACTTGATATTGGAGTGTTGTTTTGTTTTGCTTTTACATTGTAATTTAAGAGAAGAGCTTTTCATTTTGACGTAAAAGAAAATTAGGGAGCATAGCATCTCAAACGTATCTAAGGGAAGAGGTGTTTTTTATAATTTTCTTTAATTAAAAATTAATTGTTTGAACATATAAATTTTGGCTTTCATAAGTAGTCGAGTAAAAACACAAGATAACGTAACCACTCTTTGCCGGAAATACACTTGCAAGTGTGTTTTCGTGAAAATAAATATTTTCATATGCACACATTTATTTTTTCATTTAAGCTATGAATAAAGTTTTTACAGGCTTTTGTCAGAGTTACTAGAAATATTTTTTTAATAATTAAATATTCAACATTCGTGGTTTAAAAATTCAAGTAAGCATCTTCTAATTGTCTCGTTATCCAATGCGGAATGTTGAAATATGCACACATTCTTGTAAGTTGTTCAAAATTAGCGTAACTATAACGAAAATATTCGAGTTTGGCGGTTTGGATCTATATTTTGTGTCTTACTTAGAAGAGTTTTTAAGTCAGAAATGTTTAGGAAATATTCTTCTTCTTTGAAGTGTCGGTAGTTTAATAAGGAATTTCATTGCATATAAAATAATACCCAATAACTAATACATACAAATAAACATAATTGGCCATTAAAACCCTGTGTCAGGGTTACGGCCTAGCTTCTCGCAGCCCTCATGTTGTGTGTGCTAATTTTTTTCCATTAGTACCGGGACATACAGTTTAAAGTCGCTTTTTCAATTACTCCCAGAGTTTTTGCCAAAAGACTGCTGAGAGGTAGTCGCCGAAAGAAATAATTTTTTCATATTTCTTTTTTTTTAAAGATGCCAGAGCTGAGATTTGAACCCAGCGCTATTGTCTTAGTAAGCCAACACACTAACCACTAGACCACGGCGACTACTACCCAATAAATTATATAACAGTAAAAAGTTAAGTTAATAAGTTTCAACTTCACCTATTTTGATTTATAGTGGCCGGCGGTATTCTGCATACAAGGCAATTGAAATATTAATGATAATATTCTACTCATACACATTCACTGATGTGTAAAAAAGGTATTGGATTATGTTATCGCCTTATAACCGGACGGTCTTGTATGTTCAGTGTTCATAGCGGTAGCCCCAAGTCATGGTCACACAACCCTAAATTGCCACATTCATGGCCTTAACTAGTTAATTTCCTTCGATAGTTAGTTAGTTTTATAAAATTTCTGTATTACTATGGCTTGTCTAGATCTGAAACGAAAATAGTTTGAAATATTCCTCTGATATTTCTCACGCTCAAGAGTATACTAGACACCCTCCTACAATGAAGATATTGGATTATGTCTCAGGTCTACAAATTACACTGTCTTGTTCATAGCGTAGTCCTATTAAAAAAATAAAACTAAATAAAGCTCCAAAATAATATTTTGGGTGCTACTTTGTTGTGTAAAATTTTTTTTTGGATATTGACTTGCTTAAATATTACAGATGCCATCTAATCCCTGTACTAGAGTATACTTATATAGTTCTAAAGCTTGCTATATAAAAACAAATTTACACAGCGAAGTTGTTTTGGACTTATTTTACAAGACATGGGGTATTATTGTATTATAAAATAATGCCCGTATCCATAAAAAATAAAACAGTTTTATTAATTGCTTATTTGACATTTACTCCTTTTTATTTTGTATGAATACGGTAGTAAGTCTGTATTTCGGTTCGAAAACTTATATCATTTGGGAGATATTTCATGTTATTCACTATAATTTTCTCGAAAATTGGCCTGTTTTAATATTAAAACTTAAGATCATTTTTAATATCTTTTAATGAGTTATGCTGTGTATTTATTTTTTTTTTCTAAATTCTTTTATTTTATTAAATATTATTTGTCTTATTAAAATTTAGTTTTTTGTGCTTTGCAATTTGTTTTTCTTAAAATTTATAAATTGTTTACACTCATACATATAAATTCAATATTAAAAAACGACAATAACAAAATAAAACTCGCTTATTCATATCACAATACAAAATACAACCATCCATCATACATCCACTCATACATACATATATACACACATACATGCATAGGTGTACATACATATGTATGTATGTGTATGTATTTCCAACATTACAACTAAAAATTGAAACCTTTATAAACTACTCGTACAATCTATAATCATTATTAAAATAAAATAATTATCATTATCTGTTAGGTGTTAATACTTTTTGCTTTTGCTTTAAGTCATAGTACATGAATGCCGTTTCAGACCACCACGATGTGAAGGACTTTTACTGCCTTTGGCAGAAGTAAACGAAGGCAACGATTGACGTCGCCTTCGTACAGCCGGACTCAGATTGTAACGTATATTAGCTTGTACTAGAAGTTCCTTAAATATCTCTACTATGCCAGTATTCTCCTTGGCTGAACATTCCATATAACCACAATGCCAATCCTCACATACCACCATCTCTGTGACTTCATGCTCCACCTGACGTTCGCTGTCATTGATGTCAATTTTATTGCCAACTACAACAATAGGCGGTTTCAAACCCTTCTGGCTGATGATCTACCAGGTGTGGAAAAGAAATGAAAAAAATTAAAAATATTAAATTTCGTTAACGTCTATAAAATTTACTGTACAACTAAATTAAATTTATGTATGTTCTCTGATAAGCTATAGCGTTTTTTAACTGGCAACACAAAACAACGCCATTAAAGTTAATGTCCCTAAGCCGACAATCGGCAATTTGTGTAGTTTATATGATACGAGTTGTATGCGTGTATTTTATGTTTTTGGAACTTTCGTTTATAAAATATTTTACCGTTTTATAAAGTTCCGTTTTTTTTTTTTAATTTTAAATATATTTTATTTTTTAAAACATAAACTGAATTGCTAAACAGTGCTTTGATTTTATATGTAGTAGTTGTGAGAAATTTTCAGATCAAAAATTTTGAAACAAAATTTTAATTTCTTCGTAAAAACTTTTTACTTTCTGAGTAAAATCTGTTGATGTATTTCGCTATGCACTTAAAGGATCTTACCTGAATAAAAGGGTATACTGTATGACATATAAAAACTTTAATATCTATACGTCCGTATTACGGAAATACTCAATAAACGAAAACAAAAAAATTAAAAGAAAAACAAAAATTTTCTTTTGTCAAGTTGTTACCTTTGTTTGTTAAAAAAATAATAAAAGAAAAAATTTTGAAACTACTTAATATTATTGTTATTTTTTTAGATCAGTACTCGGAGTAAACCCCTACTCCTACCTCTACCTACAGGACACTTTCAGTAAGCGCCTTATGCCAATGAGACAAGTTGCTATCAATGGATCACTCACAGGCCAGTGTTATACCTTTGCCCTTGAATGTGAGTGGTGAGCTTCTTCAACTAAGTAGGTTAGCTGTTATCTTCTCAGAAGGTGGCGCTGTACCACTGATCATTCGTTTCTAATGGAATAGACTGGAAATGTCAGGGAGCGGTTTCTTGAAGAAGGGTTTCTTGGAGTGGGGGAACCTCTTATTTTTAAATTATAATTTTTGTAGTCGCCGTGGTCTAGTGGTTAGTGTGTTGGCTTACTAAGACATGGGCCCTGGGTTCGACTCTAGGCTCCGACATCTTCAAAAAAAGAAATATGAAAAAAAAATATTTCTTTCGACGACTACCTCTCAGCAGTCTTCTGGCAAAAGCTCTGAGAGTAACTAATTGCCATGAACAAGCTTCTCAAGTCTGTCGTTCGGAGTCGACATTAAACTGTAGGTCCCGGTACTCATGGATAAAAAATTGACCGTATTCCTGACATAGGGTTGTAAAGGCCAGTTATGTATGTATGTAATTTTTGTAAAAGCCCCAAATTTTATTTTTTTAATTTTTCTTCTTCGCTGGGGTTTGAACCTCCGTCGTTTGATTTTCTGTGCGACCGCTCTAACCACTATACCATGATGTTTCTTTGTAATCTTTGTTTTAATCTTTTTTTTTGTCCGCACTATCAAACATTATCCATTAGATACGTACGCGACGTATTTCGGTGGCTCTAATACAAAATGTATAGACATATAAAAATTTTAACTGTAAATATACACCGTACACTTTTATTCAGGCGCAACCCTTAGAAATAATTTTAATTTTCTAAAATAAGTACTTATATACAAAAATCATTGAGTGGCCCAGTGGACTAGTGGGTACACTAAGTTGCTAGTGCCATTGAACAAACAGGCAATGAGCAAAAATGCGAAACAACAACAGTTGTCATACGATTTCAAAAAACAATATGTCAATTTATTTATTATTAAATGTCATATTCATAGAAATAGAATAGAAAAAAAAATAGGACCAAAGTTGAAAAAATTAAAAAAAAAAATATAAAATTTGAAATATTTTTTTATTTATTTCAAAAGTATATTTTTAATGTTACACTGTGTTATTAATTAATAAAAAAAAAATACATCACATACGTTGTTTTTTGTTTTCAACATTTCGTCCTGCTTTTCTTTCAATATGTACTACGAAATATTTATTTCTACCCTTTGACAAATAAAATTTATTTTTGCGTATATATTTTGTGCATTTAATGAAATTAAATCTGTACGACACTTGTTACCCAGGCAATAACTTTGCAATTAAATTAAAGCATGTGAAAGTAATATGACATGCTTTTATTTCCAGTTTTTCCCAAAAAAAAAAAAATGAATTTTTAAATTTTACAAAAAATTTTTTTCAATATGTTAAAGCAAAAAGTTTTGTACATTTGTGTATGTGAATATAAAAAAAAAAGAAATTAGGTTTTAGGTTAACCAGTTAATGTGTGAACCAATTTGGTTTCCGGTCATTTCCCATACAATATGAGAATATCAAAACATTTAAAAAAATTGTATGTGTATTTGATTCATGGCTTACGAGCTGTTTATTTTAGTTATATAGTCTGGCAATCCGGGTAAGGATCACAGTGAAAGTGATAATCCTATTAATAAATTTTCTCCTTCATTCATTATCAGAAAATCGTTTAAAAAAAATATCTAAATTCTTAATAGAAATTAACTTTGATTCTATCGAAACAAAAAAAAAATTATTTATTTTATTTTGTCAAAAACGCTTTAAAAACTAATTAAATAAACAAAAATTATATTAAAATTAATCACAACTTTCCTGGGGCTCGAACCCGAGCAAAGGGAATTTATTTAATAATTTATTTAATTTAATTACTTCGACTAACTCATACAAGTGTATGTACATACATGTGAAAGAATATAATTTCAGTATGCGATTTCCAGAAAAGTGTGAGTTAAATAGTTGATGTTTGGTCTTGAATATGCACAGGACACAAAGAACTCTGATGAGACTACCGTAGCTGGAGTCGAAAACAATTGTTCAGTTTGTCTAGTGTACTATTCCTTCACGGACATCATTTCTTCTTTAATTACCAAAAAATATTCATTGCCGTTAACTTTGATCTAATTAAAGCGTTTCTGACGAAACAAAAATTAAATTATAAAAATATTGATCAGACCTTTCCTGGGGCTCGAACCTAGAGCCTCAAACACATATTTTAATTTGTGTTTTTCAAACTTTTCCATTTGGTACAATCGTTCTGATCGAGATGGTCGTTAACGATGCCTTTACAAAATTAATAAATTTTTTATTAATGATTGCTGTCGATTATATTCCATATATAATTAATCTGAATATTGCAAAATATTTCCCAATTCCTACAACTATATTTATAAAAAATACACTGCAATATTCTTACAAATTAGGATCAGAAACAGACAAATTATTTTATTAGTTGTAAAATTTGTTAAAGTGTTCACAACGTATGGAAAAGGAAACACAAAAAGACGCAGTAATATACTCCATGTTGTAAAAATAAAGGCCACTTTATATCTATTTAATACTTTGTATTACGAAATATAAAAATAAAATAGAAATTATTAAAGTGTAAACATAATTCGTTACAAAATGTCAAAAAACAAATACAAAACAATTCGATTGTTCTATTTTTGGCCTCTACTGAAATTTTAAAAATTTTGAAAAAACTTTAAATATTAGTGATAATTTTTGAATACCAAATATTTTAATAATTTATTTGCTATTATTTATTTAATTTTCAAATCCCGAATTCCCGAAAATATCGTTATCATTTTTTGGTGAAAACCAGTCCCGCTTGGCATTCTTTGTTATTATATTGTACTTAATGTGTTAATATTGATAAATCATGTTTAGCATATCTTGTCATCCACTACCAGTGTTGCCAAATCCATATGGACAAAAATCCCTAAATGAAGAAAAATCAATCCCTAAATGAATATGGAACTATAAAATAAAAACCCTAAAAAAATTTCATACATAAGACTTTAAACGTTTTTGTATTCTATTACAAAAATATTCATTTTAATTATTATTGGCATAGTGGTTAGAGCATTCGTACAGAAACTCAAACCACCGAGGTTCAATCCCAGCGAACGACACAAATTATAAAATTAAATTTGTGATTTTTCAAAATTATAATTTAAAATAATGAGAGGTCCCCCCCCCTCCAAGATGTCCTTCTACAGGAAAAACCGTTCCCTGACATATCCAGTCAGTCTATTCCACCAGAAACGAATGATCAGAAGTACAGCGCCACCTTTTGGGAAAATAAAAACTAACCTACATATAAAAAAAACACGCACACTACTCACATTCAACATTTAGATAAGACGAGGCAATTGCTGTTGATCATTCAGAGGTGAAGGTATAACACTGGCCTTTGAGAGATCAAATTGACAGCAATTTGTCCCATTGACATAAGGCGCTTAACATCTTTATATCTATCTGTATCTATATATTCAACAATCCGATACAATGTACTGAATTTAGTATGGGTTTACCCCTGAGTATTGGTCTTAAATAAAAAAAAATAAAATTTAAATGAATCGCTAGTCCTTACTAAAATATTTTCATGGCTAGGCTTAGTTAGGTAAACCATTCAATCATTTTTGAAGAGGGTGTAAAATGTACACCCAAAATGTTTCCCTAAAAGATTCATATTCCACAAAATTTCACAAAGCCCAAAAGCATACACCAAATTTAGGGTAAAAATCCATAACTTGACAACACTCTCCACTACAAGTGTAATATCCAAATGTAACAATAAATAGAACTGTTTTCTTAGCAATTAAAAATTTTTACAAGATATTTACAAAAATATAAATAGAGTTTGTGAACTCATAGAAGAAATTTAATAACGTAGACTTTATTCAATAAACAAGTTTTCAAATATATTAAAAAAAAAAAAATTTAACAAACTTGTGAAAATACAAGTACATATTAAGAAAAAACAAACAATTACATCAGCCAACGCAAATGTGGAAAGCAGCAGTATGTATTATATATATGTACATATTTCAGTTAATTTCACTTCAAGCTCGCGTCAACAAACACGTGTTTATGAAATTTGTATTAATTGTTATTAAAATTGTTTTTTGCCACCAAGCATCAAAAAAAGCAACATTTACTCAGGAAAACATTTAAATTGAGTTAAACATTTTATATGGGGGCGACGTTACTGTTCGTTCGTTTCTTCCTTTTTGTCTTATCAAAAAATTATTTGAGAAATTTAAAATAATTTTATGCTCAAATTAACGCTGTAAATTATTATTAGAATTAAATGAGAGTAAGCCTGCTCATGTTGATGGATAATCTATGCATATAGTTGTTTACCGATAAAATATATTTCTCACAAGAAGAATGTTGTTTTTAGTGTCATTTTGTATAACGAAAAGGGGCCCCAAAATCGAAATTATTACAAAACATTTAGTTTCTTTGAAATATTATCCCTAAGCATTAAATGAAAAATGGATTCTAGAGGTAAATACATATTCAAATTTAATGTCATCACATTATGAAATTTGGTCTCAAAGCATAAAATTGGCTTTTTGTAAAATGATCTAAAAAAACAATTGTCCAAAAACACAACTGAAATTAGTTCCAAAATCTTCATGAAAATTTTAAGCTATTTATAAAAGCTTTTTTTCGATTTTTGTTTATAATTTTTAAGCATTATAAAAAATGGCCAAAGAAAATCAAAAATCGAAAAAGAAACTTAAATAAAGCGGTCACTTGCCCGTTCGCGAAGCTCTCCAACTTCAGCAGGGTGATCATTTTTGCTTCGTACCATATAACATTTTAATAAAGAAAGTGTTTTGACGATTAAGCCATGTCATCGGGGGCATGTATCTTTGGGGCCATTTTTCAAGCAGTCAATTTTTTTGCAATTACTTGTATTTCACTTTTGTGGTCACATTTCCTAATGGAAAATGGCTCTAAATAAAAACAGGAAAGTGAGTTCAAAATATTTTCATATTTTAAGCAGTTTTTCATTTGATTTTTAGGGTAATTTTTCTCTGGTATCAGTTTTGAAGAAGGTAATTTTTTGTTTTTGGAATAATTTTGCACCCTGTTTAGGACCCAATTTGCATATTTCATTTTGGGGCAATATGCCATTTAAATAAAAAAAAATTTCATTACTTTTGTTAGGCTCAGTTTTCAAGAAAGCAAAATTATTTGCAATAACTTAGTTTTTGGGGTACTTTAAATTAAAATAAAAAAAGGAGAAGTGCTCCTATTAAATCTAAAAAATATACTAAAATTTTTATGTTATTACCCTCTATTTTTATTATTTCGAGATACGAAGTGTTTTAAATTCTTTAGTGGTGTTATTACTTGTGAGATTATCCGGCAGTATATTTCAAGTGTTCCTTACATCCAAGACGTTTCTTGATTCGTTTTTGTATTTACTTGACGCTGACCGATTGAAAACCATGTTCACCCAATGAGTATACAAAATAACGATCAATATCACAGCTGTGGTGATACGGAAGGGGTAGAGTTAGATAAATACTTCTTTTTTTATTGCCCCGCCCTTGTTAGACAATGTCATGATGTCTATGGTTTGTGGTTAATATAGAATATCGTGTAGATGTGTGGTAATAATACGGAAGATATTCTCAAATACCTCAATTAAACGGACTGGATATGAGGGAAATTCTCGCTGCTAATTGACGCTCGTAAAGATAGCTCACATTAGCCAACCAAACGAATATAACGCGAAACGAGGCCCGACAATAAACTTTGCAGCTTCTTTTACGTTATTGAAAGAATACTTTCGTTAGTTCGCTTATCGTTTTTTTATGCGTAGGCAGAGAATGAGAATTGCTGTTAAAGTCATTTAAAAAATTGACCTGGTCTGTAACAACAATTTAATCAGCAAGAAGCCAATGCACTTTCACTACACATCTAATGAGTTTTTTTTTATTTTAATTTTTTCTCCTCCCAAATGATTTAGAAATTAAAAAGCTTTGATCCCTTTTTGGACTTTACAGTTAATAAAAAATAAATATTCAAAGAACTTTTAGGGTTTTTATTTATTTTTAAAATATTTCGCATAAAAGCAATCTTAAGTAATATAATCAGGGGATCTTATACATTTTTGAAGTACCCCTTTTTGTGGGTTTTTTATTGCTTTAAATACATTAAAGGAAATAAAATAAATAAAATAATTCATTTCTCAAAATACGAGTAACACGTTCATTGAACCGTTTTTGTAAAAATAAACTCAAACAACATAAAACCCCCACAAAATATTTAAAACAATTCATATTCTCCTCGATAATACAGACTATTTATCTATGTAATAGTAGTGTAGGTGTGTAATATTGTGCCAAAGGGCCTATGACAATAATAGAAGTTTAATAAAATTATATATTAAAAATGCGAGAAAAAATGCTTAAGGCTTAACTTTAAATTGTAAAGAGAAAGTAAAAACAAAAAATGAATTTAATCAAATATTTTGGGAAAATTTAATACATCACATTAACATTTGAAAATTATGAAGTGGCTGTTTCTGATGAAGAGTATTCTACACATTCAAATTGGGCTACATTTTGAAAGATGCTGACTGTACACAACGAATAACAGTGAGAACGGTTAAAGCTAAAGTTTCTTACTTCGGTCTGAATGACTTCATAGTCAGAGAAAATCATCTGTAGAAAGTGTGCGGAATTGGACAAATGGCCGTTCCTGTACCTCCCATACAAGTTAAATATTGATATATTGAAATCTTGAAAAGTGTTGAAGCTAAAGTTACTGAATTTGATGTGATTGACTATTGACTTCTACATATGTTGAGATCGTTTACAGCTAATATTTCTGAATTTAGTCTGAATAACTTCGTAGTCACTAAAAATCATCAGTCGAAAAATGTGGACAAATAGTAATGGTAGGTGTAGAGCAGCACGCCGGGTCTAGACTAGTGGAATATAGTCCACACACGTAGAATATTTTTTTTTATTGAGACCAATACACAGGGGTATATGCATTGTATTGGAATTTTCGTGGAAAGGACAGTACATTATGACAACAGAACATATATTTTTGTTTTCTGTTATTAAGCCCCTTAGGAATGAGACAAATTGCTGTGAATTGATTATTCAAAGGCCAGTATTATACCTTCATCCTTGAATGATCAACAGCAATTGCCCCATCATTGCATGTTGATTGTGGTGAGTGTCTTCGCTAAGTACATTTTTAGCTGTTATCTGCTACTTCCCAATAGGAGGTTCTTTTCTCCTGATCATTTGTTTTTCGTTGTCAAAGGTTAAGGTGGAATAGAGTGCATCGTCAGGAAGCAGTGACTTTGTAGATGGGCTTCTTGGAGGGAGGAGGGGGGGACCTCTTATTTTTAAATTATAATTTTTGCAAAAACCGCAAACTAACTTTTTAATTTTTCAACTTTGCTGGGATTCGAACCTGGGCCGTTTGAATTTTTGTGCGAGCACTAGAACTCCAGTTGGATTGGCAATATTCTTTGTTAATTTTGGTTCGTGATGAAATGCCTTATTCGATCAGAACTGAATTCTATTTAATGAATTTAAATTCTTTTTTGCAATGATTTCTCAATCAAAGGAGAAAACAAATTGCACTCGAGCCGAACTGAATATATTTTTGGCTCCAGCTAGGGTAGTTTCATCAGCGTTCTTTGTGACCTGTACACATTAATAAATTATTAATTACTAAGCTCATAATTTCCTATAGTATGATTGGATTGAAAAAGACCCCGACTAACTGATTTCAAAGAGATTAGAGGAAATATCAGTAATTTTCCAACACGATATTTTTGACAAACCGCTTGTTCATTGAATGCAAACATAAAACAATTCTTCAAATTATGCAATTGCATTACATTACAAATCAATAAAAATTCTTATTAGCCTTACTTACCATATTTCTTAATCTCTCTACTTCATACCAGGATTCAAGATCATCTACAGCATACACCAATATAAAAGCTGCTCCAGTTGTTATTGATAATGTGCGCATTGCTGGAAATTCATAAGAACCCGAAGTATCCAATATATCCAGGGTAAGAGCAGAACCATCAGGTAATTCATATTCGCCACGATGTAATTCTTCAACCGTTTGCTTGTAGCGTGAATTAAATTTGTCATAGAGAAACTGTGAAATGATGCATGTCTTTCCAACCTTAGCAGCACCCATAACCACCACGCGGTGTTGTTGTTTGCGTATTAAATGTGTAGTAGAACCGGTGCTGTGTGTACTTTCACTGGTATTGGTATTGCGCTTGCTGGGCGGCGTGGAGGATGGGTAGTCGGCACTGTTGGCACGCGGTGTTGTTTTAAGTACCGATGTGAATGAGGGTAAACGCAGACGTTGACATGGACCAGGCATTTTGTGAGTTTATTTTCCCCTTTTTTTTAACAACTGTTACTGTTGCTTATGTTATGGTTAAAACTTTTTTTAATGCAGTTTGTGATTGACACACAGCGTGATGATGGCTGTGGTATGTGCGCTATGATGTGCTATAAAGTATTACTTGTGGTATATTTTCTTTTTTCTCTTTTATTTGATATTGGGTTTCTGTTTTTTAACAGAACGTGTGTTTG
This sequence comes from Metopia argyrocephala, assembly GCA_963576795.1. Taxonomy (NCBI): domain Eukaryota; kingdom Metazoa; phylum Arthropoda; class Insecta; order Diptera; family Sarcophagidae; genus Metopia; species Metopia argyrocephala. The sequence continues at coordinate 200,927,319 of OY756208.1, read as the reverse complement.
TCCTGTAATAAAAATCAGAGACAGAGTATGAAATTGTGTTCTTAAGGGGCGTCTGTATTTTTTTTTTTAATTACTTTTTATTTTTTTCTTTACTTTCAATTACATATTTACACAACGATTAATATCTTTTAAGGTTTTGTAAAAGTGTGTTCCTTTTTTTTCAATAATAATTCGTTTTCATAATCGCACTTTTAATTAAAATGTTTAACAAAAAAGGGCAAAACTTTGTTCTCATTCTTTTGTTCTTTGTTCTTATTTGTTTGACTTCTAATGATGATTTTTTTTACAACTTTTACTGGCAACGACCTTTGGTAAATAATTTTTCTCAGTTATTAATTCTCCTTCTTTTATATACTCAGGGAAAAATCAATTTTATTTTGTCAAGAAAACGAAATCTTAAAAAATTGATAATGAAATCAATTTGTGTTTTATGGGCGAATGCCTTTTGTTTAAAACGAAAAAAATAAATATAAATTTAAAAGTCAAAATATAAGAAAAAGTTGAAGGCACTAACAAAAAAAATTCATTTAAAATGCGTGGTAATGTCCTATTTTTTATACGATGACAATTCACGAGTTTGCTGCAGGAAGAAACCTAACACGTTGCACGTGCCAATCACGCCATATGGGCGATAAAATGAAAACTAGAACAGAAAAGAATAATTAACCCTGCTACTACGTTAGAAAAAACTTACGTATATTATGTTGTGGGTCATTTTATGACCCGATATTTTTTTATTATAAAAATATTAATTTTTACAAAAGAAAAAAGTTTTGAAGACTCGTGATGATTGCAGTAGGTTTTATATAAACTTATGTTTGGTGTTTCGGAGCGATGGACACACTTAATTATTACAAGTAATGCATTCTGTAAAGGTCTTTTTCTCTTTACTCGCCGGAAAAATGCAATTTGGGTCATAAAATGACCCTAACGTAGTAGCAGGGTTAAACCTCTTCTGAACCTGTTTTCTACAATTAAAATCACAAAGATCGACTATCATGGAGACTAAGAAGTTTATTCCTATTACAAATGATAGAAAAAACCCCCGTCGTTCTTTATAAGAAATTATGTAGGTAGGTAGGTATAAAGAAGGACGTGTACTGGCCGCAGTCATCTCTAACATCCAGAGATCATAGATCTTATTTTACTCGACTTTAAAAAAGGTTGTTATGGAAATATAAGAGGGGAAATAGGATTAAAGATATTACTTTCGAAAGAATAGATTTGCATTCCCCAGCCAACGAATTCCCACAATATACTTTAGACGAGCCTCAATATCAACTCTAAGCACAGAGTCGAATTCTTGAGAGAAACCCTGCGGAGAATAAAGGATTTTCTTCTACAAAGAGCGGGGCAATTGCAGAAGAGTTGCACTGTTTATTTCTTTTTTCCGGCAGCCCCACATTTCCTACAAAATACTGTCTGAAAATTTTTCCAGTTCCTCATCTGCAACCTCACATAACTATAATCATCATCATTTTACCTTTGGGCATATTCACTCAAGGTGCTAAAACCTTGTGAGTTAAATGATCACAAAATGTAGTTAAAATTTAAGTCATTATCCGTTAAAAGTCAGAATAATGCTACCGAGTTTATATCCAGGGTAACAGCAAAACCATCAGGTAATTCATATTCGCCACGATGTTATTCTTCAACTGTTTGCTTGTAACGTGAAATATATTTGTCATAGAGAAACTGTAAAACGATGTATGTCTTTTCAACCTTAGCAGCACCCATAATAACCACGCGATGGTATTGTTTGCGTATTAAATGTGTAGTAGAACCGGTGCTGTGCATATTGCATATGCTGGAAGGTATGGAGGATGTATAATCGCTGATAGAATTTTTGTTTCTTAAAGTTCATCTGCTAAATATTAACGATATTCTCTTCCAAAAAGATGGCACAACCTGCCATATATCGTGCTAACAACCGGTTTATTGAAAATTAATTTTGTGAACCCTAAGCGGAAACCTATCGTAAGAAAAAATAATAAGTGTTTCTATTCACTGTCTCCTTCATTGGTGAGATTTAATGCTTTTTGATTACTTGTTAAAAATATATGTCAATATTTAATGCAATATTTAAACCACCTTTCATGTCATATGACCAAATTTATTGAAAAATGTTCAGAAATTGGATTGATGTGACTGAAACTGGCTGATATATGACGAAAATCTCATTAAATAGATGAATGCTATGAAACTATTCAAAAAATTATTATAAAAAAATTGCTTCTAAAAATATTTCTATTTTGTTTTAAGTTCCCAAGTTCTTAAAAAACACTCTATACCAAATATAGCTCTTTAGAATGACCTAAAATCCCAAATTTTCCATATAAAGTGTTCAAAAATCTAAAGGCAAACACTTGAAATAGTGGAAGCTAAAGTCCCATTCCAACTATCCTTAACTTATAACATTCAAAGTCCTAACAAAGAGGGAAACCAAAAAAATTCCAAGTATTGTTGTTGACATGACTCAAATCGCTTTGAAAAAAATTATAAAGTTTGGCATATTTTTTTTTCTTTACTTTGTGTAATTTATTATTATAAAAGTATTCAATGACTGCATTTGAACTTTTAATTTTTGCCGTTTTTAATTTCCTTTCATAAATACTTTGAATAGATTTTGCAAAAGAAAAACTTTTTGCTTTGAAAACGCCTTTTTATTATTAAAATATACCAAAAATATGAAAGACTTTTGGAAACCATTAAATTCCTTTTTACCTCATAAGGATTTATTGAGTAAAATTTTTAAAAATAATTTTGCACACACCAACGTGTTAAATATATTGACAAACTTAAGAAATATTTCAAAAAACTTTTGCTCCACAAATATTTGACCAAAACCACTTCAATAAGCTACACTGTACGTATGATAAATACGAATTTCTAATAATAATACGCTGCGTGAGTCAGCATAATAATTTGATTTTAAAATTAACAAAAAAGGAAAAATTATACAGCGAAAGAGAGAGAGAGAGAGAGTGAGAGAATTACAAAGAAATATATTTGAACAGAATTCCCTAAAGTTGTCCTTTTTTTATTTTCCATGAAACAATTTGATTGATAATTTGTTTTTTTACTCATTTTCAATTTTAACAATTTTTATGTAATTGGCCAACACAAAAATAAATATTTTGCTTCCGCATACTTTTTCCTTAGAAAACAGTATAGAAAAAACAAATTAAGAATTTCACTTCAAATTAAAACTGTATGAACAACAAAAGGCATAAATACTTATGAAAGGAAATATTTCCGTTTTATGTCAATATTTGCTTTAGTTTTCGCATAATAAAAATATAAAGTAGTTATATTATAGAATTAATTAGCCAGCAGGGTACGTAATAAGTAATAAAAAAAAACAAAAATAAAGTTAACGCTTTATCAATTTAGCAGTTTAAAAACTGTCGATAGTAATTGAAACCTGAGTACTTCTAGAACGTAACAGTTGACCGACTGTGAAAGGAATTTGTAAGCTAATAAGCAAAAAAAATTGAAAATTCAAAACCCTTAGCGCTTACCAAAAAAAAAAAAAGAATTAAAAAATGCTCAATAAAGTTTGCCATTTCAACACAAGTAGACTAACAAATGAACAACGATGGGAAAAGTGTCTAGTAAATTTTTTTAATTTTTGCGCCGAAACTCTTTTTGGACTCAATGGATACATCAGAACATATCAATACTAAATAAAGTTTCACTCAGCTAGTTATGGTCGAATTTAAAATTTTTTGGAAAAAATCTACAATAATGCAGCAATTAATAGAAGGAACACAAGAAAGTACTTACATATGCCGACTACATAACATAACATAATTGGCCATTACAACCCTGTGCCAGGGTTATGGCCTAGCTTCTCGCAGCACTCATATTGTGTGTGTTAATTTTTATCCATGAGTACCGGGACCTACAGTTTAATTTCGACTGCGAACGACAAATTTGAGAAGCTTTTTCATGGCAATCAATTACTCCCAGAGCTTTTGCCAGAAGACTGCTGCGTGGTAGTCTCCGAAAGAAATAAGTTTTTCATATTTCTTTTTTTCGAGATGTCAGAGCTGAGATTTGAACCCGGAGCTATAGTCTTAGTAAGCCAACATACTAACGACTAGACCACGGCGACCAACATTCTATTGAATTCACCATTTAGAAATTTTCAGATTTTTGAAAATGATTTCAGGAGACAGAAAGCTTCTTAAGCGTCGTTGTAGAGTAAGAGTGTATTTACAAAAAATGTAGATTGAAATTCTGAATGTTTGTAGGTTAAGAAGAGTATATACATACAAGCATCAGAAATATTGAAGTATAAATTTTGTGAATATAAATACACATAGACTACATTTTGGTACCTTATTATATGTACGTTTCACAAATCCAAGAACGGTATTTATTTTTTTAGTGTTTGTGTATTTCTACACAACCAGAATAAGTCGTTCTGTTTTTGTTTTAAAACAGTACAGTTTTAGTGTTTGTATACATTTTGGTTTACTGATCTTGGGTTATTTTCCCCCAAATTCCAAAATATTTTCTTTTCTTGCATTTTTTATCAATCAGTTTAAAATAAAAAAATTGAAAAAAAAATTACAACAAAAAAAAACATTTTTCCTTTGTTGTTTTTTCTATAGGTTAAAAACAGTATATTCGTTATGTAGAAAATTCAAAAATATTATAATGTTTTTTGTTTGTTTTTAATTTCCTACACAAACACTTTTAGTGTTTCTGTATTTAATATTCTACAGTACAGAACACTAAAGTTCGTTTTATAAGGTAAATTTTCGAACACTGATTTGAGGTAATAAAATATTAAATGGTAACTGCAATTAATTTTTAATTTTAACGCCTGAATATTTGTTTATCTTGATTTTTTTATTGCCTGGTTAGTTTTTTCATTGTGATCGAAAAGATCCCATCAGGACACTTGTTATTTTCGTTTTCGAAGATTTTTTACAAATAATGTTCATAGAGGCTTTGTTGCGAAGTTGTGTATTAATACTAGCAATTATGTACCATGTCTGATGCGGGACTCCGTTGTTTTTGGGTTAAGTTAAAATCAGAATTAGAGCATGCAGTGTAAAGAATGTCCATTTAGGTTGCTTATAGAAAGTTTAACACAACTAAGGAGGTTACATTATCGACTCTTACTCTGATTCTTTTTCAAGTATCCTAGAGAATTTTCTAAAGCCGACATTGGTACGTCCACTCATCTGAAAGAATGCAAAAGTAACGTCATTCCCTCAAAAGATTAGACGTGTAATCAATGACGTTCTTAAGAATAGAAAGCCAGACCTGAAAGACCTGGCGAAATTTCTTATCGATCATTGTAGTTTAAGAGCGCATTTACAGAAAAAAGCGATGAGATGTAGATGTTTGCAGATTGAGCTTATATTTATCAGAAACAGATATTGTGTGAAAGTGGTGTTATGGATAGACTTAAATGGATTTGTTTAGATAGGCACATGGTCTCTCTGAAAAGCATATCCACCACTAAATATCCAAGCTGGCATTCATTAGCAAAGCAGTAGGTCTGCTGAATAAACAATAGACACGAAATAATCTAATAGATCTTACATGTCGAAGTGTCTTGCAATTGTGCTGGGTTAGAATGAATAATAATCACAAAACTTATCGCCCACTAGCTGTTTATTCAACCCTTTTTTAGGTTATAGAGAGTATGATAAATGATCACCTTGTGATGTATTTAGAGTCAATAACTTTTAAATTCGATATTAGCTTACGACTTTGGGCATGTTTGCTCTACTGGTACCTTTTATGGTACTTTTATTCATTAATATGGCGAAAGCAAAGATGTCATTTTGGATATCTTCAGAATGTTTGTTAAACTCTGACACAAGACTCTTATTTCAGTGTCAATAATCATCTTATCCAATGAGTACAGGTTAAATTCACAAGATTTTTTCTCTCTCCTACTTTGTTTTGACGTTTCTTAGTAGTTTTCTTTTTGGCTACTCATACTCATTTACTCATAAATCAAATCTTGTAGATTCAACAACGACCTGCTGACCGTCTTTGAGTGGGGTCGAACTTAATACACGTAAGACCCAATCTTGTTATATAATGCTTAGGCATGTTGGTGATGGTCAAGTCTGTGTCATCGTTATTATGGGTAACGTCAATATCAGAAGTGACGTTCTGCCCATGTGAAATAATTATGATATATCTGGTATATATATTTTTATTTCAAGTAGATTTAAAGTGGATTGTTAGGCCGATACAAAAAAAATACAACATTCTAAAGCAGGTTTTGATATCACAGTTTAAAACATCAATATCTTTTTACAATAAAGACCTCTTCTATCCCTATAGGGAAATGAACTGACACCAAAGTAGTTTCATGACTGGTTCTTACGTGATAGAAACCGGTTCGTGTTCTAACACTATCTATGAAGAGGACTTGGTATAGGTGGGGTCCAATGGATACCCTTTTGAACGTTTGATATGTTTCAGTTCTATTCTAAAGTAATCAGTTCATTGTCATTTACAATAATATTTGCCCTAATTATGGTTCTTAAACACATTTCATAGAGCTGATCTTGAAAACTTCTTAAAAATTTGTTGGGTTAAAAAAATTTACCGGTGTATGTATAAAAATGCTTTAAAATATTCACTATTTTCTAATCTTTCCAAACCAGTTAAATAAAAATATGTTCACTTTTCAGCCATCACAATCATAAACTCTTACTACTACTTACGTTTTCATAAGCCTGAGGACAAGTACGTTTAGACAATTGTCTTAATATTGCCCGCAAAGAGATAATAGATGTTGCTTGTGGCTAAACAACAATATTCAAGCAAATACTTTATTATTTTTCAAGCAATTATTTAAACACACCTACATAGGTTAACATTTCTTTTCAACTTCAATTCTCTAAATTCCACTGAAAACGTTTAACTGATTTCCAAGAATTTATACAAAGTAACAAAAGTTATACATATTTCTATAGCAACACTCTCTTTGAGACTTTCTTTCAACATTCAAATTTATTGACAACCTTTAAAAAACAAAAATATTTTCGTTTTGAATTCAAAGAAAAATTTTATCAAATACTTTTCAAAAGTATAAAAGAAATTATCGTTTTTTTTTACTAAAAATTATTTACATTGTTCTTAAGAAAACTTGTTTCATTTTCAAAATACTGACCTTTTTCTGTTCTTTTTTGCTTCGGTATTTTTTATTTTTTTTTTTCCCACAATTAATGAACCATTTAATCTGTAGCACTTATTTGTAATAAAATTTTAACAGAAAATTAATCAACTTTTTCTGATATTGTAATTGTTTTGAATTTTATTTATACAGCGCTTAAAACTGTGCTTTTTAAACGGAAATTAATTATTAAGCTATTTCCGCTTTTATTCATCACTTTTACTTTTTCAGTAGTCACTTGAGCACGTTTTTTTGTTTTTCTCATAAATATTTGAATTATTTGCTTAACTTTATTCAAGTTTTTATCTTCAGCCACGAAAAGAGAAATTTTATCCAATTATTGATTTACCTTTACACTGGTAATTGTTCCATTGAACTTAAAATCACAACTGACTGCTAAATGGCCCAGTGATTGACTTTTATACGAAAAATATGATAAACTGTTCCCATTATTCTACGGTAGATATTTCTCTTTTCATAGTACTGTGACAACAACTTTTTCTTCCCTTTTTATTTCAGAAACAAAATTCTGTATATGTTGTTTACTTAAAAATACGAAATGTGCGTAAAAACGCTTTTTTATTTTAATTTAAAAACAAAAAATATTTTTCGCCATATAGGCAAATATAAGTATTTGTATTTTTTGCTTACCACTTTTGGGAAAAAGTCTCCTAACGAGTCTCTTAAGCAGAGACAAAATGGCCATAGAGACATGCTTATCCCCAAAGCAATACATTTTATATACTATTTTTTATTTTATATTAAAACATTTTTCAGTAATATAATAGAATAATTATTTAACTATATTATATAAAAACTTCCTTGAAAGACAATCAAATTTCATTATAACGAAATTAATTTTAACGTTAATGATCTGTAAATCCGTGTTGAAACCCTATAAGGTTGTTGCTTATATTTTATAGTAATTAATTTCTGTTTCATCATTAAACGCATTTATTTGATCAGAACTAAATTCTATTAAATGAATTCAGATTATTTTCGCAATGACGACATTTGGGTTGCAGTCGACTAATTTGAATAAATGGGTATAATACAGACAACAGATATAATATGACAAAAAAAAGTGATGTGTTTTAAAAAACTCCGACTATCCCTGTAGAAAATAAGTAGAAAGGCTATAATTCCAAGATATGATTTCTATAAAAAAACTACATTTTTAAAATGAATGTATAATTGAGAAAACTGTATTGTATAGAAAAGTTCAGTTGCATAAAATAAAACAATGGATGAAATGCTTTGCTATTCGTATTTAAATTTATTAAAAAGTTTAATATAAACAAGTCAAAAGGAAGCCACTTCCCAGAATACAACATCTCCCACTTTTTGATTAATAACGTACATTAATAACAAAATTGTTTATATCAAAATTAAAAACATTAGCTTTCGCCGTTGTCAAGCCACAAATTCAATTATTCAATTCACAATTTCAAATAGATTCAGATTTTACTATTACTCTTCTGAAGATATAGAAAATTTGATATTTATTACGAGTATGTATGGGCGTGGTACCGCTATATCATACATTAGATTTGAAAAATATTTTGTATCCTACTCCTAGTATATAAAACTACTACTAACAGTCTAACATAAATTAGAGAGCAAAACCCCACGTAATTTTGTGCTTACCATTAAAGCTGTAATCAGCTGTAAACTTAAATAATAGCGTTATTCCAAAAACAATAATGTTTACTTACCTCTTCTAATAAAAATCATTAAACAGAAGTTATTAAAAGAAATAAAATCACTAATTTTTAATACTAGTTTTTCAGCCTTTGTTAATTATAGAGCTTTTACACCAAACTCAATTCAACTAATTACCAGATTTCAATTGAAATCTTCTCGTTCTTCACTAGATTTCCCATACAAAACAAAATCTACTTCGTTACTGGATTTCGACTGAATCCAGTTGATATCTGGGGTACTTTCCGATGCAACTCTGTATGTCTTCTAAGTTGTACTAAAAAATACAAAACTACAGTAAGTCGGGATTTACAATGTAGAAATTGAAAGGCAGACAGTTTTCAATTCTCTTTTGCTCTAGCCTTAAACTTTACCATATAGAATTTAGAAAACGAACAGAATAATCAAAAACTACAAAAAGTGGAAAAGCAAAAGGAAAAATGTCCTGTACTAACGTTCGTGTACTGAGTTGTCAAAAAATTTCGGTGTAAACACTATAGATTTCAAATTAAATTTACTAAATTTGAGTTTGGTGTAAATGCTCTATTAATATAAAGAATTATTTAAGCTCAAGGTCCACTTTTAAATAAAAATCTTTTATTTATTTATATTGACCTAAATAATTCATGTAAAATTGTTGTTATTGTTTTCACTCTCACAAAGGATACTTTATATGGTTTCTTATTTTTATATATACATATGTATATACGATTGACCTGGAAGTAGCTTTAATGTCATCAATTATGCGCTGTCAAAATCAGATTTTACAATTGCGAAGCGTTAGCGCCACACTCTTTGGTTTGGTCTCATACATAACGAATATATAGCTTTTTCCACTCTAATTTAAGTTGGTCTATAACACGGCATAAAACTGTTAATTAACAACACTGAATATCAACCCTTCCTGTTAAGATATTTAAGAGAGTGTTTTTATTATTTGGTTTTGGTTTTCTTTTTTGTTTCTGTACTATATTTTTTTTTGAGAACACTAAACCAAGAGTAAATAATCTGTTGCTTTATATTTATGTACCATCGTCTATTGACATTGACCCACCACATTCAAGGTTTGTTTTCTTTTATAATATCAAGAGCACGAACAAAAAGAACAACAAAAAACACAAAATTATCGTATAATTTTATTTTCTATGAATGAGTAGGGTGGGGTGGTGAAATTTCAATACACCATCTACATATGAATTTCTGCCTTACAAAAATGCTTTCATAGATAAGGATGTGTGTACGATTACAACGAGAGTATACTTTCTACAAGTGGCTTAAAAGTATACATACCTCGTGTAAGAGTATGTGTAAGTTTTTTGTTATCTACTACTATTACTACTAGTTCTTATAGTTTTGTTTCTCTAACAAAAGTTAACCCGAATTATTCTCTTCCATTTTACACCTCCTAAATAATCTGTGGTTTTTTTATTGTTTATGTATGAATCTGTTATATGTATGTATGTGCCTTTATTAGTAGACTCTTTGTCAACAAGTTCGTATTTAATTCTCTTCTTTCTTTTCTTATTTTGGATGCTGTCTGATCAACAAAAACAGCAGCCACATTAATGCCAATGAAACGAAAGTAATTATCACAGTAATTGTTATTGTTTTTCTTATATTAAATGGCGTACAATTTCATAAATTTTATTGCGTTGATACGAGTAATATGAATTTTTGTTATTGTCTTTGAAGAAAAAAAACACACAAAAAAAGTGTTGGTCATAATAAAAATTGTCAGCTGTCAACAAATTTAGTTATGATGACCTAAATATTTCATGGAAAAATATTGTTATTGTTTTTGCTCTCACAAAGGATACTTTATATGGTTTTTTGTTTTTATAGGTTTTCATTTTTTAGAAGGAACAAAAAAAAATACGTTTCAAAAGGCTATTTCGATAATTTATTTAAAACAGTATACATTGTATATATTTGGCAATTATTTAAATTTAGTTTCTCTTTATATTTTTAGCAATAAGAAATAAAAATAACGCAAAAATTATTTTTGGCAGTTTTCGCAGAATGATAAAAATAAATAAAAAATATTATTTACAAATATGAACATTGTACATGTAATTTTGTTTTCGAAAATTTTAAACAAAAATTCAATGTAAGTGATATAATACATGAGTGTGTACAGTTAAGAGGTTTAAGATAATAAGCAACTCCTATTTCTAAAGCCACTTCAATTTTACAAAAATACTGCCACACTAAAAACAACTGATATTTTTCTATTGTGTGACGATGAAGATATTGGCAAATACAACCAGTGTAGCCATTTTTATAATGAAAAAAGCCTGCCGTATGCAAAATGGTAATACTTCTAAAAGCAAATACAAATATACTTAAAATGTTGACGCCTAATAATTGTGCTGAACTAATTAAAAAGCCTTTTTAGTAAGCAACTGTTTGTATTCAGTTCACCTGGAAAATTAACTTCGTTGATTTTTTTCAATGTTTAAAAGTACATACATACATAATTGGCCATTATAACCCTGTGTCATGTTGTGTGTGTTAATTTTTATCCCTGGATATCGGGGCCTACAGTTTAAAGTCGACTCCGAACGACAGATTTAAGAAGCTTTTTCATGACAATCAAAAACTCCCAGAGCTTTTGCCAAAAGACTGCTGGGATATTTCATTTTTTCAAGATGTCAGAGCTGAGATTTGAACCTATCGTGTTAGTAAGCCAACACACTATCCGCTAGACCTGAACTAAAATAAAGTGTTTCGTTCAAATATTCCCTACAACTTTGCTGGGGTTGGCAAAATTTTCAATTTTCCATTACCCTTTGATGGCCTGGCGAACGCCGTTTTCAAAGAAATAGGGACCTCTAGGCTAAAATCTAAAAGAAATATGTAGTAACCTTTTCGGTATGCACTGAACATTGCATTTGGATCTCATACGGAATGGTATTGTACCAAATTCAACAATTTTGTTTGTTCTCGCGGTGCATTACCGGAACAGTAGGGCAATTAAGTAACTTTACATACATACATACATACATACATACATACACAGTATGCAAAGTCAGTTTTCTTACAAACTTTAAAATTTTTCACTTGAATTTTGTCATATATCCAAAATATTATGATTTCTGTTTATTTTGTTTTCTTTAATATTATTTTTTATATAATTTTTGCTATTTATTCTTTAACAATGTAGGAAAAATGTCTTTTTTTATATTGTGTGAATATATATCTTTCATATTGTATTTTGAAATTAAGTTAAATACTTTTCTGAAAATATTTCTACTATTTTTTTTTTTTTTTTTTATTTATTTGGATAATCATTCCTGTAATGTGTATGTCAATTAAACAACCTATTAATAAATTTACTGAATAATTTCCAGATAATCTAGTAACATTGTATTATAGAACAACACAAATAGAACTCAGGTTTAGAAGACCCTTAATGAAAACTAAAGTTGTTAAAAAATCTTACTAATAGCAAAATCTTTTATTTTGCTGTTTAACTTTTTTTAACAAAACAACTGTCGCATTACAGAACAACTATTTTTATAAAAAAAAATTCATTATTTGCACCTGTAGTTGAATGATACTCGTATATTCCATCTATGATGATTTGGCAAAAGACACTGCATGAATGACAACTAATTAAACAAATGTAGCTTTAGCACGATGACCGTTATAAACTGTCTAAATTTGAAACTCCCTGTTACCCTTATTATCATAAAACTTAAAACTAAAATTCCAAATTGTAAACTACTATCAAGCTTTAAATTAATACTTAATTGTGTTATTTTCAAAAACTTTAAATAAAATTTAATTTTTTTTTTTGGCATTTTGCAAAATTGTCATATTTTGTTATTTCATAATAATACGGAAAAAGATTATATTTTGTATTCCGGTCGACATAAATATTTTATTATTTTTATCTTTCGTTTTTCACATGAAAACTCTCTCTTTAGTGAAAATATTTACGTATGTTTTGCGCTCATGACAATAATTTCATTTTCTTTGTTTGTTTTTGTTCAATAAAAATGTATTTTTATTCAGAATTTTTCTATTTAATATTAAATAAAATATTTTCTAGAATGGAAAAAAGATCACCAAAATGTTAAAGCTTAAAATGTCTTTTAAGTGAACAATAAAAGACAAACTTTATGTTTTTCATACTCAAAGTTTTTAGCAAAATTCAACAAAACAAAAATTACTCTATGAGGGTTTATTTACACGTTTTAAAATTTAAAAGAATTTCACTAAAACATGTTTGGAATAAAATATAAATCTAGGGGGAATTAAGTGGCGCAAAAGTCATCAACCAATTACCAAATGCTATAATTTTTTTCACATGGCTGTGCTTGTTGCTGTCAGTTCTGCTTTGACGTTTGTCAAGTAAACAGATAAAAACACACGTCAGTCTCATATGAATCGTTTTTGTCCTTAATAACGTGAAATAATTGTTTTCCTTTATTTGTATTAAAATTCCTCAGGGTTGTGGGTGCAGAGCGAACTATATGCAAATTTCCGTTCGTTCTACACCAACATATCCGAAACAGTAGTTGTTACTGAAATATTGCAACTGTGGTTGAAGGTGTGGCAGAGTACACCAGATTATGAACTAGACAACGTGTTATGACATTTGGCATCAATAGGTCGGCTTTTTCTGCGAGTCTTGGTAAACATTTCAGATGCTAGCTGTTGATACTCAAGACATCCTGAATCTCGAGCAGGAGGTGGACAATCATTTCAACGTTGTGGATACAATAATAAGCAGAAATATCTCTGCGTGGGCACTGTGTAATTGTGTATAAAAATCGAAGAGCCACCTTACACCCTCAATGTCACTTTATAGAAAGGTGTTCACTCTGAAGACATCATCGAACTTTATAATATATTAATAGTTTTATCTACCTAGCTTAATAATTCCTTAAAGATTTCTAATAAAAGTTAAACATTAAAAAGTCTTACATTACATATTGCATTAATATTAGCTAATGCTGCCAACTTACCACTATTGCTAACGCTTGATTGTAAAAAGGTAAGAGTGTAACCACTTCAAAGCAGTGTTTAGCAAAGTCAGATACAAACATACATAATTGGCCTTTACCACGCTGTTTCTGCACTCATGTTGTGTGAGTTAATTTTTATTCATGAGTACCGGGATAATAGCAAATCATATAAACTTCTGAGCTGTTTAATAACAGTATATCAGTTAAGAATCAATCAAAATACGTTTCTTGAACAGTGGTTGCTGTGCTAATTCTATCAAAGCGTCAATTTGGGCTAATTGTAGTTAATTGTGATTTCGGTTGATTAGCTATTTAGCCTACCTAGATGTGTATTGGCATAATGAAATTGTTCTCAATTGTTGGCCTAGGTTTAGAAGCCTGTAAATAAAACAGAGCTCGTAAGATAATTTCAGCAAAATAATTATCATTGTTGTTGCATTATTATCGTCCCGAAATCAACTGGGTCAGGTAGTAATTGACCTCATCTGTTTTTCTCCTATTATCCTTGTTTATTAACCTTGCCCTTATTAGAGTCTGCAGTCCATCTTGACTGCGACGCCTTCAGTGTATCACTCGTTATCCGCTCCTCTTTGCAACATTGGACGGCGTTCTTCTTTTGCTCCTATATATTCTATCCATATTTTCCTCCGCTCCTTTATCGTGACATCGATAGATATTACTCAGGCTATAAAAAACACTTCGGCCCCCGATACCGTGCGATAAGCAGACGTAATTCTCTCTCAATGCAGAAAATCTCTGTACAGCAAGTAGACCATACCTCACAGCCTACTCATCTACATTAGCAGCCTCCGTTTATTTCGAGTTGGGCCACTTATAATTGCCATTAGTTGACCAAGTTGTGCTGTTACCTTGCCCGCCTTTGTGATAGCATGTCGTATCTGGTTATAATATTTTTGTGTCTAACCTTATGCCCACATAGTTTAGATATTTTTGAGTGCGTAAAGTAATCTCGCCCACGCTAGAGTTAATTTCAATCGGTATGCGTTCTCTCGTGAGTAGAAGAAGTTCCGTATTTTGAGTAGCGAGTCTAACGTCATATGATTTCAGCCACGCTTGGGTCTTTATCATCACCTGCATTAGTTTGTTTTCAGCTTAGTTGATATCTTCAAGGCTAATAACTGCTGGTAATGATAATATGGACTGTTTGATGAAATTTATTTGCTAGTAATTTTTACAGAATTTTACTAAAAAGGTACTCAAAAAACCTATTTTTTTAAATAAATATAACACTTACGAGTATTGTTAGTGATACTTTGTACCTTTTTATTGATGCAAATTCTGCAAATTATTCATTCACTTCTTTTTCAGTCGTACAAAAAATCTTAATAATTTGTTCTCGATTAACTTCCCAACAACATTTTTTTTTGTTTTCTGTGCGTGACTTCTGTACTCCTGTTCCAATTGGGTGTGTCTACTCATACAGAAATCTCGCGTTTGTTGTCAAAACTTTTTATATTTTTTGAAATGAAACGTGATTTTTCTTCATATATTCATCAGATATTAAACTGACATATATTTACCTTTAAATAAAACAACAAACAAAAATATAAAGCAGTAAATCTGCATGTGTTTCTTTTACTATTTTTATTTTTTTATAACTTTCTATTATAATACGAATAAATGCAAAAATGAATAAGCAACAAGAGATTTCAAAATGCTTTTTAAAAATAAATTTTTATATAAATTAATTTAAAACATGAATTTTAAATGCTAATCGTGTTAAATTATAAATTTCGCACAAATTGTTAACTCGTGTATCATTAATGTTGCCATGACAGTTATGAACTTTACTTCGTTAGAGATATGTGTGTATAGGGTGTTTTTTAAAAGCCTGCGAATTTTGATTTATAATAGAGAACAAGAATATTGTTGAAATTAATTTTTTTTTAAATTATAATCTAGTAAATTATTTCATGGCATTTATTTTTTAAATATGAGTTCCGCTATATATCAACCAAGGCTGAGGTTACGAGTTGCATGGTGTATAATATCAGGTATACTTTTTTCAATAAATCTGCCTAATTGGCATCAATATTAAATTCTAAATTAAATCTAATTCAAAAAAATCTAGTTTGGCATAGACCCATAGAAAGTAATTCAGAGAAGGAAAAGATCTACTGGTACAAAGAAAGCTGTCACTAAATCTATTTTGTCATTAATTGATTGTTATTATGTGCGTTGTATGTGAATTCTACTAACTATATAATGCTAATGTTTAGCTCTTTAATTTTTGGAAGCGCAAGCTCAGCCCGCTGGCGACATAACAGCAAAACTTTGCTCATTCCCAAAGAAAAAAGCATCAATAATGCCGTCAACAAGTAAACTACAATCAGTTTGAATGGGTGAAATAGTGATTCGGAAATTCTATTTATTGACGTGGCCTTATCAGATGTGAGTTGCATTACTTAAGACAATACAAATTTTCGGTAAGTTTCAAATGACCCCAGTCAACAACAATGCGGCAAAACTGGTAGTAATTTCAATTCAATTCTCAAGATTCAAAATTTTCATAATAGTCGAATAACATTATTTCGGAACCTTTTCCTAGACTTCGTTCTACAGCAGAAATATTCTGTTAAGCATGTTCATTGTTTTTTTTGTTTATTTGCTTTATTAAAGGTTTAAATCGAGAAGAGTAAAATTAGTGCAAAAGTGATAAATAACTGCACGAATCCATATCTATATATTTCTATCCAAAATTCTGTAATAATGTATCTGGGGGGTTGTGGTATAGTTATTAGTGTGCTCGCACAAAAACTCAAACGACCGAGGTTCAATCCCAGCGAAGGACAAAAATTATAAAATAAAAAGTGGCGGTTTTTATAAATTATAATTTAAAAAAATAAGAGATTCCAACCCCCCCGACCCTCCAAGAAATCCATTTTGAAGAAACCGCTGCCTGACATTTCCAGTATATTCCACCAGAAACGAAGGATCAGGAGTACAGGGCCACCTTCTGGGACCGAAGATGCTCAACACTCACATTTAACATCCACCGACAGATGAGGCAATTACTGTTGATCATTCAAAGGGTGAAGGTATAACACTGGCCATTTGACTGGTCAAACTGACAGCAGCTTGTCTTATTAACAAAAAAAAGCGCATATACCTACATATGTATAGAAAATCCATCAAATCAAAACAAAATTCTATCTATCTTCAAATTCCTATACAATGCGCTGCATGTGTAGGGATTTACCCCTGAGTATTGGTTTAAAAAATGAAAAAAATTGTATCCCTGCAACGGCTGCCTTAAGCTTACATCATCTAGTTAGTTTAAGGGACTATTAAAGATTCTTCTGTTCTATCACTAAAAACTTGAATAATATCCCCTGGGAGGTGGAGACCATTATCATAATAGGATCATTCCGTTATTCTCGTCATAGAACCAGGATCAAAGGGAATCAGGTGTCGAGTAGACATTAGGTAGCTCCAGATTACCTATACCTCATATATTATAATATATATATTTTCCGCGTTTTGTGAAATTTAGTCTAATTGTCGTATATGGAGCCACTTATTTCGCAAAATCGGTCTGCTAGTAACCAGTTTATGAAAGTAAATAATGCCTTAGTTGACAAAGTCTAGTAGTACAATGACAACAACACAGTTTGGTATTCTCAGTTTTCAAACCATAGATATCATGAAAATATAGAAACACCCTATATCTACATATGTATGTATATACATATATACATAGATATGTATGTCACCCGTTGCTTTACCTTCTTTTCATAATAAAATATATTTTGGTGATTAAACATTTGAGATAAACAATCAATTACACTTTTATTATCAACAAATACGTTCAAAAATAAACAAACGAAATCGAAAAATAAGTAATTCTAAATGCGTGTTTTTGTATGATTTGAGATTTTGTTATTATAGCCAATAGTCTCAATTTTACGAGTTTATCTATACAATTTTGTTGTATATATAGATTTACGAATGTAAGAGTTTGCCCCCTATTAATATTATATTAACAGATATATCAATTTGAAAAAAATATGTGTATACCCAGCAAAATATTACACTACAAAAATGTAATGAAATAATAGGTTCAGTACCTGATGTAGTGGTTCAATTTATTTGCAACTTGCATGTTTTTAACCTTAGCATGCATTGAAAAGCATGTGTTTGTGTGATAATTTAGAGTAAATGCAAGTCATTTGATATAAATGAATCGACAAAATATACGATTTGATTCTATAAACCCTTTTAAAAGAAAAATAATTACAGGCACTTTATAGCCGTGTTCTACAATCTTTATGATGTTGCTGCTTATTAAACACTGCTTCACCGCTGACGTTTTACAACAATTTATACTTCTTTGTTGTGCAGCTTCGACGTTTTCAAAACAATGAGAAACGAGTAGAACTAATTTTCTTCAATTTGATTACACTCGCGGTTAATTGTACATGTTCGTTTGTGTGAGAGTGTAATTTTTTTATATTGTAAAGTTCTAACATGTATTTATTGTAGTTTGTTTTAATGCTTTTGGATCAGTATATTTAGCGAGGATGTGTGTGGCATATACTTATTTGATGTATGCAAGTATTGTATTGTAACAATATTTGTTTCTACAAAATTCTGCCACATAATTTTTATAGCGATTTTATATCTACGTAACAATATTTTCATATGTTGACGAAGACAATTTTAAATGGTTTTTATTGGTAGTCACCTGAGGCCCTATTCTGTAATTCTCTTAAGCTAAAATGCTAAAATTTTGTATTTTTCAAAGAGGCTGGGCCTTAGAATATAAAAAATTAAAAAGTTTAGAGGTAATAGGCTTTTAAATTATTCCAATCGTTCAAGAATTGTATTCGTAACCAAAAAGTACTAAATCAAGTTTATAAATTTTTAGTGATAGAGTTTTAGCTTAGGAGAGTTACAGAATAAGGCCTCTGATTTGTTAGCTTATTCAATTAAGCTGTTTTTCATGACAATGATTAATTTATGGATATGATGGGTATTTACAATGAAGAAAATTCATATCAAGATTTAGTAGTCGCCAATTCATATTCGTCCTAAACCACTTCCATTTTATTTTGTTGGGTATATGCATAACATTTTGGGTGAATTATCATTTTTTTTTTCTTTTTTTTTTTTTTTTTTTGCTTTTATTTTTCATAAAAAAAATGTAATGGCTTTTAGTACAATGAGTATTTGTACTTTCACTTCATTCATTATACGCGTTAATATTTCTATTGGATTTCTTATCTCTCAATGATTATCTTGGTATTTTTCGTTTCATTTGAACTTCCGCTTAACTTTGACCAAAAATATATACTTTTTTTATAAAAATCCCCCACACATTACTGAAAAGAATTTTTCAAAAGTTATTTTTATTAAATAACGACTTAATAAGTGGATATTTTTAAATACATATCGTCAATTGAATTAAAGAACGCTGTAACTGACAAAAAATAAAAAATACGTTTTTGCATCATTTTTATTAGGAAAAATATACGCGTTGATTGGTCCAGGTCCCAGATTTCTACGATGAAAATAAATTCACTTACGCCGTCTGCGAAATGAAAAATACCCGTGTATTTGTTCTACTTTCATACAGGTTTTTGGCTCTGTGAACATTTAAGGTTTTGTCAGTTACAGCGTTCTTTAATTCCATCGACGATATGTACGTATTCGATACTACGATATCATGACTTGTAAACTACGAGGGCAGTAGGCAAAATTAAATGCAAATCATTAATACGAGTACATAATCCATAAAAAATTAATTTTTTTTTTTGTAAATGTTATATATAAAAATAAATGTGTGTTAAATTTTATTAAATGGTATAATTTCATCATTTTCTAAGCAAGAACATGTCAAAATTGTTCAATTATTTAATTTGTATGCTCCAATAAACAACAAATATCATCAACATTTTAGTATAATAACAGCTAACAGAGTAAATATGATACAAAACTTTATTAAGCGTTAAATTCTAACAATTATTCAAGCTTCATGTCTTTTTCAAATATGTACATAAAAATCTTTTATTCGTGCATGTGTATATGGCTCAGTTTTAAGAAGCAGGATTGAGTAGTTAAAAAGCCACGAAGAATTGTTACTCGACCTGTTCACACTGGGTAAAATTGTGGTTGCTGTACGAGAAAGTATTCACACGGTTGCATTTTTTTTATAATATGTATATACAACGGCGTGCTACCTAGTAAGATCTAGAAAATTGCTGTGGCATTCTTTTAAATTAATCTTCGAATATACTCAGTGTCGAAGTATACATCACAAAATATATCATAAGAGAGTAACTCAATCAATCGTAAATGACCCACCCTATATAATTGATGGTAAAGCGTATAAGTTTTTTGGAATGCTTTCAATTTTGATTTATTCTATATTCATGGTTTCTTTTTTTATTAATGAATTTCAATTACATGCATACATACATATGTATGTGTGTATGTATGTATGTATGTATGCCTACTCGTATAGTGATTACTTTCATAGAGTCCTGTTTCATTATTTTTTTTTATAAATTTTCATAATATAAATAAATGTTCATCGTTATTATGATTATGTACCAACATAATCATAACACATTCATCACCATGTGCTATAGTTAGTTATTGTTGTTATGTGTTGGTCTATTGTTAACTGTATGTCAGGTAAATGATTTGTTGTTTTTACTGTTGAATTTTTATGTCAAACACACTCTCTCTATTTATTATTTATTATTGTTATCATAAACTCCTTGCTCTCTTGGTTATTTTTGGTAATGTATTTATTAGGACAGAAGACAGCAACAAAAAAGAAAAAGAAATTCTAACAATAAATGTTGTTATGAGTCATAAGCTGTAACACGTGTAATTTTGGTAAAGAAAATCTATCACTTTCTCTTTTATTCCTTATAAGTGCCCAGCAAACATTCATAATTTAAAACAAATTGAGTACCTATGAAATTAAGCTTTTTTTTATTGAGACCAATACTCAGGACCATTATTAAACGCTGTGTATTGGAATTTTTTGTGGAAAGGACAGTACATTATGACAACAGAACATATAATTTGCTTTCTTATATCATTAAGCGCCTTAAGAAAGAAACAAATTGCTGTGAATTTATCATTCAAAGGCCAGTCTTATATGTTGATTGTGTGGAGAGTGCCTTCGCTAAGTAAGTTTTTAGCTGTTATGTGCTACTTCCCAATAGGTGGCGCTTTTCTCCTGGTCATTCCTTTAATTGATATAAGTGAAATATAAAAAAGAAACAGTTTTCAAACTTTTATTTTCCAGAAAGGTAAATATATTCAACATTAAATCAATAGACCATCAATTTTTTTAAACGTTTATGTTCATGTTTGCTGGGTGTTCAAATATTAAATTGCATTAAATACACATATACACACACAAAAGTTTGTATTCATATTGTAAATGTTCTTATGGGTGAATTAGTATTCTTAAACCAACTGAAAAAGAAAATGTAGAAATATTTGCGATAGTAACTGTTTGCGGTCATGATACACGGAGAAAATAACGTCCATTAGCAAACCTCAAAAAATACAAAAGAAACATTATGTCGTGTGGGAGTTTAATTTCAAATTTTTCAAGTCTGCAATCCGTTTTCGGTCTCGTCCAGTTTCGGAGATAAACAGCCGCAAACGGATTGTGGACTTTAAAAATGTTGGTATTAAAACCTAAAGTGTCATCATTAACTCAAGATATATAAAATGGCGGAATTTTTATATTATGCTTCTAAACTGATTAAGGCGCGCTTACCCCATATTGCATTAGAGAAAAGCTGCCTGGAATTTGATGGGATTAGACATGTGTCATCTGTAATAGGATTTTTTTAATGCTCCTGTAACTAATATTGCTAACACATCTAAATGCATTCATATAAATAATTTTTATCTCTCAGTGTATTAAGTATATAGTATAAGTCTAAATATTTGAAATACTTAATGAAAACGTTTGTGTTATAATTTAAGATATTTAGTAGTAACGTCTAACATATTTAACAAAGAAAAAAGAAACAAAAATGAATGTGAGAACTGAATAGAAAGAAAGAAGAAATTCACACAAAAAAAGTACAATAATTCAAAATGAAAATTAAAAATCAAGTTTCTTTCAACTGCTCAGCAAAAAGAGAAAAACAAAAATGCACAAAAAATTATATGACTTGAGGGAAAACATATGAAGACAACAGGCGAACAAGTACTTGTATATGATTTATAACAGACACATGTCGAAAAGTTATAAAGAATTTCGAAAAAAAAGAAAAAAAAAAACACAACATGAAAAACTTGGAAAATACTTGACAAAAAATAAAAATAAGTACAAAAAAAAAAAAAAAATAGGAGATTATAATTAAGGAGATATTTATTTAATATACTTTAATAATAAGTAATTCAACAAATTGGACTTAGTCATGAAATGCTTTTAAAGTAGTTCATAATTTTTATCTGTATTAAATCTGTATTTAGAAGTGTGATAAAAAAGGATTATTATGTATTGTTAAGGGATGTAAATTAACTCTCAGTGAGTAAGCGCTATATAATCATATGTCACGTGTTTTTTTTTTTTATTGCATATGCTTTTTTCATAGACAGTCCCATATTCTACAAACATATCAAGCCATGTAAGAGTATTATAAAATCACAACAATTAAGTTGTACATACAAACATCATTATAATTGGTTAAAACACATGTTGGCTTCTAGTAGATACTTAAAAGAATGTTGAACTTGTATTTAACACTTTGGTGATATAAAATTTAAACGAATTACTCTTTTTTTTTATTTGAGAAAACTTTTATATAAATTTTTGTTAAACCTTTATAAAAATATAAATTTATTTTCTTGTTAAAATAAAAAAACTACAAAATTTTAATATACTTGTACATACATATGTATGTAGATGTTGCGTATTTTATACTCCTTCCCTTTGAATATGACCACCTGCAACTGGTTGTACAACTGATTTTGTCTTATAACATTAGTTCGTAACAAAATGAAATGTTTTAATTAAAAAGATAAAAAAAAAACATAGAGTTATTTAAAAAAAAAATTTAATTTAAATAAAATCGAATCAAACTAAATTTTTAAATAAGATCTTTAGAACTTACGATCTTAAATAGTTAAATAAAGTTTAAGTAATATTTGATGTGTTATATTTTCGAAAATGGTATAAGTCCATTTCTTAATGTACCAGCTTATTTCAGAGTTGCAAAAGAATCAATTAATTCGTTTTGGATTAGCATATGTTTTGGTGTATGTGGTACACCAAAATTAACTTATTGATTCTGGGAATAAGGTATAAATATACATATATGTATATAGGGTAAATGAGCTATATATGTTAATAGGGAATAAACATATTAAGAAAAATGGGGGGGTTTCTTTTAATATTCAATAACACAATTTTATTTGATTATATTTAATAAATTCTTAAAAATAAATTAGAGAAAAATACGTTTTACCATTATAATTTAAAGTAGAGAGTAGAATAAGTTTAGGTAGATCGCCTAAAATAGTTTTCCTTCTTTAATTTAACCACACGGTGGTTGTAAGCTGAGTGAGTGAAGTTAGAACAAACAGGCTTACAAGTACTGTTTTATAAAAGAAATATGACATACTGAGAACCACAGGGAATTAAAGCTCATAGGGAAGACAATTTTGCGATTGATAATAAAGATTATTACATAGATCGAAATTTCAGTTTAAATATATATATGTACTTAAAGTCTATGTAATTAATATTTCATATATAATTAAAATTGTTTTCAATAATTTTACAATAAATATAATAAAAAAAGGTTTTATTGTCCAAGTAAGATCGGACCACATAAGATGCGATTATCCCATGATAGCCAAAAAGCTTTAAACATATTATTACCATTTTCCACATTTACTCAGTGTGTTATATTATTTTCTTTGTGTGCCACCAATTTTTAAATTGTTGAAAGTGTGCCGCAACAAAAAACATTACGAATAGTCAGCTGACGTTAATCGTTGAGTGAGTTAGCCTTTATATGGCTGCATATTCATTTGCTATATTCGCCATAGTAACCTGTAAGATAAATTCGTTGTCGAGTGGTTAGTGTGTTGCCCTACTAGACAAGAGCTCCAGGTCCAAGCCCAAGTTCTGAAATCTTGAAAGAAAAAACATGAACAAGCTTCTCAAGTATGTCATTCGGGGTCGATGTTAAGCTGTTGATCCCGCTACTCTTGGATAAAAATTGCAGGCGGCACTGAAAAAGTGACAAAAGTTTAAACTTTCTTACGTTTTTTGCAGTTGTTAAAAATTCAATATTCGTAAATGGCAAAATTTTTAATAAATAAATGCGGTTTGATGTTCTTAAAACCTTTTAATGAATAACTCGCTTTTTACTGCAATTAATAACTATAGAAGGTTTGTAATTATTCTTGCTAACAGATTTAAATTTATTAATGTATTAAATAATTTCTACATTAAATAGTGTTATAATTTAAGATCTAAACAGTTCACTAAGGTACCTTGTCGTAATCATGAAAAATCTTGTTAAAACATGAGAGTGAATATATATGTATATGAAATATATTTTTATCAGAGATCTGCCCCTATGCTGGTATAAACTTATAAACAGAATATTTTACTGTGTTAAACAGACTCGTTATATTCTCACTAATTGTTGTAAAAGTTGATGTACATACATTCCAGTATAATCCAAATAACTTTTTCGGTAGCCAATTTTGATACATACGTTGGTATATAACGTTTTTCTCGATTAAGATCATTACTAATAATATGCTGACAACAGTTATGAAAAAATATTGAAAATGGCACTAAGTAAGTCACATACACTCTACATATTCCTCACAAAACTATGTCCCTTATTTAATAATGCAATCTTTAACTTTTCTTATATTAAGTTCAAAAACGTGCCGACAGTTAATAAACTCAGGCTCTAGCAAAAATCATTTCCTTAAAAAAATTCCTAAAACTCATAGTTTTAAAAGTTTTTCTTAAAAAAAAAAAAAAACAAACAAAAGAAGCTGTAAAATCTGACAGCTATTGATATAATCAAAATTGTTAGACACAGCATTAGTCCTTTATTTGCATTGACAGCAGAAATAAAACAAAAGAATTGAAAATCATATCCTGAAAAATTACTGCTTCATAAACGCAATGATTTTTTGTTTGTTTTTTTTTGTTGTTTTTTTTTTTTTGTTTTTCAAAACTGTTCCCAGTATTTTATGATTTTCTTTTCATTTTCTCTTATTTTTTAGTCTGTTGCCTACTTCTCACATATCCTACATCATTAACAACTCCATGTTGATGCTTGTAAAAGTTTAGAAAAAGTTTATCACATTTGAATATTAATTTAACTATTCAAAATCACCTTCTATGATTTTTAACATACAATGTTTTTTTTTTAGTTTTTCTTAAAAAATGTTCTTATTTTCATAATGTCCCAACAAATGTATCAAAGTGTGTAATAAATTTTCACAAATAAATCAACATATTCAGTTGAGTTGGATTTGTTTATTTAACAATGCTACGAGTAATAATATTTTTTGCTACAAAAAGTCCAAGATTTTATTATTATTTTTTTATAAATATAATACTTTATATAAGCTTTTTATATATCGGTTTCCTTCAATAGTTTTCTTTAACCTCTGCTGTAAAAGATATTTAGAAAACAGATAATGTTTTCACCATCTGAGATAGAAAAAATTAATTAATTTTAATTCATTTTTTCCTTTTTTGGCGCAGCATTGGTGGTTTCTTCAGCAGAGATATTTGTATAGATCCAACTAATGATACCATCGAAACCTAAATTCGCCCGATGCTCCTTAAGTTATGAGTAAACTACCTGTGTTCTGTAATTTAAAACCGAATCCCATGTATATATGCTCGAAGCCTCCCATTCTTATACTCTTTCATTCGCCAAAATGCAAGAGTGGACAGATAAGTCACTTGCTTTTTGACCGTTCCAACCTTAATCAAAATCAGTCAATACCTCGGCCTCAAAAAAACTCAAAACTTTTAAGGCGAACTTATTGCATAAATTTTTTTGAGAACAAATATTTGCCTGAAGTGACGGTACCTGAAAAAAAATTTTTATTCAATTAAGTTTATACATACGTGGAATAGGGCATCAAGTAGGTAGATGTGTGCTAATTCAACTCTGATTTTTTTCTTTGTTTTTATTTATTCTGCTGACTTTGACACTGACACTGTTGCTCATGCCTTTGGTTTTAAAATTCCTTTTTCAAGGATTTTTATTGATACTCAAGCAAATAATTTGAAAAAAAATTATATTGAAAAATTTCTTCTTTACATATTACTTTGTTTGAGAAAGTAGATTTTTTATGTTTTATAATAAATGAGAAAAAATGAATTTGAAATTGAAAAAGAAAATTTTTTATTGCTTTTTAACAACAAATAACTTTTTTCTTTAACAAAAAAAAAAATCCTCAAAGGTTTTTACTGCTTTAATTATAAGAGGAATGTCACAAATTTTTACACACAATATCTCGGCAACTTTTTAACAAATGGTGCAAATTATTTAACGTATTTTTCTTCTTATTTTTAATCACTGCAATTCTCTTATTTGGCAACGAATTCACTTTGAAGTGTAAGTTATTTTTCTTGAAATTTGTGAATGGCAATCAAGCGGGTTTATGTAACAAAACAACAAAAATTTCAATAATAAAATTTAGCCAAAAAATTTTTTTGATTTTTAAACCATTAAATAATTATTAAAAAATTAGTATAAAATATGCTTTAATTGAATTCATTTGGTAGTCGCCGTGGTCTCGTGGTTAGTGCGTTGGCTTACTAAGACAATAGCGCCGGTTTCAATTCTCAGCTCTGACATTTTTGAAAAAAGAATATGAAATAATATATCTTTCAGCGACTACCCTTTAGTAGTCTTCTGGTAAAGGCTCTGAGAGTAACTGATTGCCATGAAGAAGTTTCTCAAATCTGTTGTTAGGAGTCGACTTTAAACTGTAGGTCCCGGTACTCATGAATAAAAATTAACACACACAAAATAAGTGCTTTGAGAAGCTAGGCCGTAACCCTGGCACAGGATTGTAATGGCCAATTATGTATGTATGTATGTGTAGTTTGAACAGGTATATTTTTAATTAACGTTTTTATTTTTCAGGTTTTTGCGTTGCAGTATTCCAGGATCTCGCTCTATATAAATAACAAAATATAATTGTTGGATTTTAAAACCTATAGGTATTGACTAAATTGTGTCAGAAGAAAAACAAGGCAATATAAAGACTTTTAAGGCTATATTAGTGGTAAATTGGTGTAGGCAGCAATATGGAGTGGATTGGAATGAAACTTTTTTACAGGTAGTAACATGCTTCAATTGTAATGATTTGTAGTGGCAGTAGAATACCAACTTAAAAATGGTAATTTTAAAAGTCTCTAAAGATGGTTCAAACAGCTGCATAGTCAATAAGAAATTTCAGGAAATATAAGTTAGTGTAGAAAAAGAGGGCGCAGTACTATTCCTACGAATTAAATATTTGTTTCTGTATATCCAGATCATAAATAAAACGAACGGTTTTCAATTTGGTATTAACAACTTCCATGTCAATATACCTGATCAACTAAAATGTGAGCGATGTTAGACTTTTTGAAATTTCTCTTTCCGAACTTATCTTTATTAATAATTTATTTAATTCAAATAGGGTCCTCTAACCTTATCACTCCCGAATTTTGTAGGTATGTGTATTCCGCAAACTTAAATAGAGGCAAAAAATTCCACTAATTTTTGTATGATTTTTTAAGAAACCAAACGAACTACACACTCTTACATCTTCATTATATTTTCTGTTTGATAAATATTATTTACCTTTCCTACTACGCAAATAGGAAACGATGCATATAAAAATTACAGATTTTGCATTTGATGCCGCCAATGTGTGTAAAACATGTGAGCATTCCACTCAATAGCTGTGAACATGTGTCTGATGTGAGCTATTTAAATTCTAACATAAAATGGAAATAAGAAGAAAAAAAAAACAAAAACGTGAACTATTTAAAGTACTTGTAAATAAAAGCTCTCAAAGCACACATGATGTTTTGTAAAGTAATTTTCGATTAAAAGTGTGGGAGCGCTTAAATAAGGATTTTCAAAGAATAGCAGAAAATCAGTTGCAGAACATACGTAATGTGTAGGGGTGCAAAAGTCTCATTTAAATTTTAATCTTAAAATTTGTAACTGGGTTTATATTTAACCAAAACTGATACAATTATTTTAATTTTTTAGTTCTAGTTTTTAATATTTATGCTTTTTTATGCGGTAGATAGGGACCGCATAAAATTAATCGCATAAAAAAATTATACAAAACGCTATTAAAAAAGTTTTCGCAACATAAATAAAAATAATTTTTTTATGCGACAAATAGGGACCGCATAAAAAAAGATTTATTTCGAAAATAACCCAAAACTTTTTTAATTTATTAAATTAAGTTCACATGTGGATATTTTTAAACATTCTATTTATATATCTACTTGTTTTACATACAAAAATCAACTTAATAGTTACCCTTCACAATGGCTTTCATTACTAAAATACTACCAACTCGCTTACCATGTAGATAGTAGGTAATCAGTTTTTGCGACGTTGGTTGTATCTCATAAGCGTTTAGCGGCATAATCTTGTTTAAAACAAGTAGATTTTCCATTCATGGAGTATGATTATTATAATAAAAAACACTCATTCGCCACAGAAGAAAAAGCTCTTAAAAAAGAAGGTGTTTCGGCGTATATCCGATGTTAGAATCCCAAGAAAAAAAACCAACACAAATTTTATTATTAAGCAATTTCAAAGGAGAGTGTTTTCTCCAATTTTATTAATTCGAATCAATAATTAATAAATAGTTACCTTGAAGTATAATATAATAATTATTTCACTTTTACTGGTACTGACAATTTCACTACTAGGAGGTAAGTATTTGCACGTTATGCAGTTTTGGAGATTCACAAACGATTAAAAATAAATAGAAGAAAAATATATATACTAAGGTGGAAAACAATTTTTAAACTTGCTGAATAAATTCCAGCAATAATAAAAAATGGGAAATTAAATTTCCACAAACACTGAAAGAAAAGCTACTAACTTAAATCACGAACTGTGTATTTAAACAGAAGGAAATGATAAATTGTATTTTTTTACTAAGGGTAGTAAGCCCCTACTCATGCTGTGCATTGTATTGGAATGTTGCTAAGAAATTAAACGCCTTATGTCAATGCTGTCAATTTGATCACTTCAGGCCAGTGTTATACCTTAACCCTTGAATGATCAACAGCAATTGCCCCATCTGTCGGTGGATGCTGATTGTGAGTGGTGAGAGTCTTCACTAAGAAACTTAGCTGTTAATTTTTCAGAAGGTGGAGATGTACTCTTGATCATTCGTTTCGTTTAGTGGAATAGACTGGAACCTCAGAGACCAGTTTCTTTAAGATGGACTTCTAGGAATCCGTAGAAATATTTATACAGTATCGGAATACTTTTAAGAATTTTTTCATGGTAAATAAAATTTTAATAAACTCAGGTCAGACAATTTAATAACTAAAAGGTGTATATCGACACATTATTAGATATATTTAGTGACTATTAGAGTTACATTTTTGTGCATATAGGCAAATAAATATTTATTGTGTATTAGTGTGTCACCATTCGGTTGGAATTCTTGAAAG
This sequence comes from Metopia argyrocephala, assembly GCA_963576795.1. NCBI lineage: Eukaryota > Metazoa > Arthropoda > Insecta > Diptera > Sarcophagidae > Metopia > Metopia argyrocephala. Next base: position 200,897,795 of record OY756208.1, on the reverse strand, counting down.
TTATACAGCCTGTATTTTTTTCAGATATTGTAAGCATTTCAAGAAAATCTGTTCAGTCCTATAGCTATCTTTACACTTCAAGCAAACAAACAAATCCAAAAACACATACTTATTTTTATATATAACATACTCAATTTATTAATTGAAGTTCTATTTTCAGTACAAATTTAATTTATAAATTAAACCTATGTAAGTATGTGTGAAAATATTATCAACAATCAGAATGCATGTTGTTAAGCTTTTAATAATATTTCATATGTATTATGTCATTTCTAAAGAAAAGCGAAACCAAACAGATTATAATCAGTTACATATGTAAATCAAGGCTAAACAAGAGTTTAACAGTTCATGAAAATTGAAATGACAAAACTACACAAGGGATAGCACAGTGCCCATAAATTTGAGACCCCAAGCACAATATTAAGTTGATAATATTTAATTTATGAGGAAATAAATTTACCTATAATGTTAAACTTTTACGTTTTAAATATTGTTTAGTCATTTGCATATTTATTTTATTTACCTATTTTAAAATATTCTTTCTGTATGTCAATATAAAATACACCAGTATTACTATATTTTGATAACCTTGAAATATTTACATTTTAAAAAGGAAATAAATAGGAAATTCTGCCCAATAGTTCGTCTTTTAGTATGTTATTGCTGTTCATTAAATCCCTTTAAATGTATTACATAAAATTGAATTATTCACCAATACTTTTGGGTATTGCAAAGAAAATAATGAAAATAAATAAAAGGTAAATAACCTTGAAGATGTATTTTTATAACATAAACCATTTAATATTTATTTAGCATTTAATTTAATACTTTAATTGATAACGACCTTTAGGAAAAGTAATCAAAATTATTAAGAATCCATTTTTTAGTAGTATTGTGTTACAGACCTTTTGCTTAAAAAAAATTTTGAGGTAATCTAAAAAAATATGTACACCAAGAATTATGGTACAATGTAAAGTAAATAAAAGTTATCTATTTCAATATATACAAATTAAGAAACCAAAATAAAAAAGGCAAACAAGTAAATAATACTCGTACCATTAAAGTGTGAGATTATACCAGTTTTTCCTGTTCAAAAGTTGCTGAAAGCTGAAAAATAATATAAACTGGTGCAAAAACAACAACATATGCTCCAGTAAACACATCATCGTGTGGGAGTTTATGTGCTCTATCCGCCATTTCATATTTTTTTATATATCTCGAGTTAATGATGCCATTTTAGGTTTTCGACCCCAAACTTTTCAAGTCTGCAATCCGTTTTCGGATATCTCTTCCAGTTTCGGAGATAAATAGCCGAAAAAGGATTGCAGATTTTAAAAATTTTGGTGTCCAAAACCACATAAACTAAACCTAAAGTCGACTCCGAACGACAGATTTGAGAAGCTTTTTCATGTCAAGCAATTACTCCCAGAGCTTTTGCCAGACGACTGCTGAGAAGTAGTCGCAGAAACAAATAAAAAAATAAGTGGGATTTTTCGAAATTTAACCTCTGAGTCAAAATAAGGAACATCAGAATTCATTTTAGAGGTATGGTTCCTTGGGCAAAGTTTCTTATTTTCATCCCTGGAATACGATTTTCTTTGTCACTTGGGCAATTTTTTTTGCGTCCCTATAATCGAAGCGCCCTCATATACATATATGGTTTAAAAAGATTCCCATTGTTCAGTCTTCTTGATAATTATATACATAAATTAATTTATTATTAAACTCATTCTTAAATTTTTATTAAAAAGTTTTTGGCTATTATTATTTTAGCTTCCTTAAATCAGAAAATATACATTGGTTTTAACCACTCTTTTTACTTTATAACAATTTATTGAAACTTTTATACAAAACCACTTGATCGTCGATGATACACTTATATTAACAGCATAAATCTTTTATATTCACAATGAGCTCATGATTTCATTACATTTTTGTCATATAATATATTGCGAGGGTTGTTGATTTGATTTCCACCAGAGACCCCGGTCTGCGGTACTACACCTAGCTTATGGTATTAGTCAATCTATTCGTAATAGTTAATTAGAATATAATTTAATATTGTATTGTAATTTCATGAATAAGTAAATCAATAATCACACATACATTTGTTTAAATAAATTTGCCAATCAAAATTAGTCCTTTAAACATCATCTATTCAGTTATATAATGATTTAAGTAAAAGAAATTTTCAATCAAGTTATAATAACAACAAAATTTAAGCACGTGTTGTGGTATTTTTCTCATAAAACACCAACAAAAGCTCTTCACAAATAAAGTAAAACCAAATAGTGACCAATTACTTACACCACCAAAAAAATAAAAAAAACTTAAATATTCAATGAACCAAAAATTTTCAATACCTCACCTCAATAAGTCAACAAATTTTGTAAACACAACATTACTACTAAAGCAATATAATGTTTTATTTAAATGTTTAATAGAAGAAAGAAAAGTACAAAGAATATCAAAAGAATTTTATTAAATTTTTCGTAGTGCTAAAATGTAGTTTTACAATTTAAAAATTACCACTCTGACATCCTGAAAAAAAGAAATATGAAAAAATTATTTCTTTCGGCGACTACTTCTCAGCAGCCTTCTGACAAAAGCTCTGGTACTAATTGATTCCATGAAAAAGTTTCACAAATCTGTCGTTCGGCGTAGACTTTAAACTGTAGGTGCCGGTACTCTTGGATAAAAATTAACACACACAACAAGAATGCTACAAGAAGCTGGGCCGTAAAATAGCTTTTATAGTATTTTATAAAATATTTTTAGAGTTTTAATATTTCATAAAAATTTTTGTTTAATTTAATAAAAAGGCTACCAAACATTATGGTCAAGGAAATCCCCTCACCTATTCAATAAGCGTTTCAAATTCATACAATGAAATGTTTTACTAAAAGTAACAATTGGAGTAAGTTTGTCATCAGGATCAATAATTGAAATTAGTTTTAATTGTTTCATATATTTATACTTTTTAAATTATAATTTTTAAAGCTAGAAATTCTTATTGCCATCGCACTTTTAACTTTTCTATTTTTATTATTTTTTTATGTTAAATAAACAAAACAGATATACGAAACTTTTAAAGCTACTTTTTATATGGAAAAAATCCATTAGCATAGCATTTGCATACATAAACTCAACTCAACTCAGCTACAACTACACATTTTAGGTAAATTTTTTACTAAAAAAAATTTAAAAAAAAGTCATATAAAGATATACACTTCACTGCCACCATTGTCATCACTCTTAACAAAAAATAAAATGTTTCATAGTCAACGTGAGTTTAAAAAATTTTGAAACGCCATTTCTTTTATTTTTTTTTTTATTCACATTAATACATGAGCAAATTTCGACTACGATTTATTCTAGTGTATGAATGAAAAGCCCAGAACCCTAAAATAATTAATTTATTGGCAGTAATTTCATTTAGAGCTAATTGATTTAAGTATTCTTATGTTATTTATTAAAGTCCTAATTAGCCAGTTATAAACTTATAATTAAAGAATTAAAATTTTAAGACAAAAAAAAAACAAAAACTCTTCCGCATTGTTATTAAACAAAACCATAGATCCAAAATATGTAAGCAGCTAAGGAGCAGAATCTGTTACAGCCATGTTACATGCTATTGACTTACACAATCTAGTGGACTTTCAATCTTTTTTCGGTGAGTACAAAAAATTTATTTTTTTTTAATTATTTTTATTTTTGAGAACAGAGTTTCAGTTTTTCGATAAAAACGAATACTTAATATTTTCCGCTTAAATTTTATTAAATATATTTGTTACACTTGGGTAACATTATGACCCTAAAATTCCTATAGAATCTCCGCCAGTTTTTCCGCTCTGAAAACTTCACAATTTTGGAAGGAGTCAACATTGGCAATTCCCTGCTTGATATTTGTTAAATATTAAGTTGTCTTTTCCAAATATGCATAAGTGCTCAAAATGCGATCTGATAACTTTATTCCTATGCATTGAGTATGCAGTGCCCACTTAGAAGTTCAGTTAACACATTTTGTGTTCAAGTATCATAGTTATTTTCATCTCAAGAAAAAACCTGTACTGTACCTGTTTTCCTGTACTCTCTTTTCCTTAGTTGGGCCTTCCAAACTTCTCTTTCTATTATACAAAATGATCCCATCATTGCTTTTCCGGCAATTTAATCTGCCATTTTGTTTGCCTTTTTTGCTCTTTTTAAAGAACATATTCTTTTTATTCAGGTTGAATTGTGCTATTCTTTTGACAGCACAGATTACCGCTAATAAAATAATATAAGTGAGAGACAAAAGAAACAGGGAATGGTAGGTTTCCGTACATCTCAAAAAGTACAGCGTTCGATCCATTTTCCACAATTCTAATCACTATAGCTATATGGACAGCGGTCGAAAATCTAAGAAAACCTACACTGAGTTTGGAAAAGAATAATGTATATCCAAGGGTTTACAATAATCAAAATATCGGTACAACAAGATTTTAAGAACAGACCCGCTCTACACCATGCACGTCTTTTTCATGAACTGGACTTTCTCGACGATGTGTAACTGACGAATTGTTGAATTTTTTCAGGCATAACGGTTGAGTAGCACGTTGATGCTTATACAGGTTTGGGAATCATTTTCGAGTATTTCTTTAAAGTATTTTTTTAAGTTTGTCAGAATGGGCTCCCAAGAGAACTCTTAATTCAAGGCGATTCAAGCAATCCAATCTTAGTCTACGAGTTTCAGGTGGTTTTAAGAAGGTATCTTAAACTTATCATAAATTAATCTATGCATCCTTTAAAGATATTAAACATTAAGTTAAAATATTGGCTGATAACTGGTATAGCTTTTCTAAAGAGTTACTGAAGTAAAATTTTCCCTCTACCTTATTAATTCATTCTTTTAAACCTCTATTATCAATATTTAAAAATCGTTTGAATACGAGAACAAAATTAAAGTTCTCTTTTTTTTACAAACAATATATGTTTTTTTTAATGAAATTTTTAACAAAAAATCAATAACAAACTCTTTGTGTGTGTCTGTAGAATTGCTGCAGAAAAATAAAAAAAAAAAAATAAAAAATACGCACCCTCTCAAAGTAACGAAGTGAAAACAATTGATTAGTAAAGATTTCAGGTATTTAAATATTTTAGGCAAACAAAAACAAAACGAAAAAAATTACAAACTTTTAGGGATTTATTGCTCTCCTGCTACCCATTTAAATAAAATCAATTTTATGTTGTTTTTCTTTTGTACCTGCCCTGCTCAATTAAGAAAATGTATGCCAGTAACAAATTAAAAGGAAAAAAAGGTAAATTAAATAAATTAATTGCTGTTATAAGCAAACGTCCTTGTTAGTTGTTAACAGAAATGTTTTTTCTTAAACTCTTCCTAAAAAAATGTTCTTTAAATTCCATTGGGTTGCCGTATTGCACATATGAAAGTAGATTTTAATGTTTTCCCTTTGGTTAACTTGTTTTGCAATTACCTTATTTCTTTTTTTTTAGACATTGCACAATAAAAAAATCCAGGTTGTTAAATTAAAAGAAAATTTAAGCGAAAGGTAAATGACCCTATTATGTAGTCAATAAACGTTAAGATTGGCAAAAATCCGCATGTGTGTTGTACAAACACAACTTCTTCATCTCAGACCTCAATGATTGTACATGAAAACCAAAATTTTTTAGTTTGATTTCAGAGCATTTTTACTTCCTCCACAAGCACAAATTGTTTACATACCTGCACAAGTAGTCATAAATTTTTGCTTCATAGCTTAGCAACAGAGTCGGGATGAAATACGCCTTTAAAATTCAATTTCCTTAACTTAACTGACAGGCGCTTCTGTTGATTGTTTAAACCCTTAAGCTATTAAATATTATTGAGGGGATGGTATTAACACAGGATATGAACAGTTAACAAGATTTTAACTCAACCACAGTACGGCTAATACATTTCATTTAAAGATGGTAAATTTTGTAAAGCAGACATAAAAATATTGCTGCTTTAAAAAGTTAATCTGTAAAACAAAAGAAAACAAAATGTATATTTTTCAGCAATTTCTTCTCTTAAGTTACAAAAACAAAAGAAAAATATTGAAAAGGTTTGATGCATTAATTTGAAGAAAAAATATATGAAGTTTATGACAAAGTTTAGAGTTGAATTAAAATCATATGATATTTATGCCCCTGTTAAAGCTGTCACCTAAACTATACATTTTAGTTGTCATATTATTATTACTATGACTTACAACTCAACTCAACTTTTAAGTAGCTATTCATTTGGTTGTCTTCGTTAAATTTTTACTAATAATGGTTTTATTCAGTTGTATTTTTGGGTGTAAGCTTAAGTGAATTCAAAGAAAATCAGAAAGATATTTAAAAGTTTAATTTATTTATTTCAAATACACAGCAAATTTAATGTAAAAGAATGGCACTATGGATCATGACGAACGTGCATGCCATGAAAATTACAATTTATTTGCAAAATAATTCGTATATTTTGGTTGTCTACATTAACGAGTATGTGATTTCCACTTTAGCGACAGTCATTAAATATATTTTTTTAGGTTTAAAATATGGACAAAAATCCCTAAATGAGAAAAAACCAATCCCTAAATTTATATGGAACTATAGAATAAAAACCCTATGAAATTTACTCTCATAAGACTTTAAACGTTTTTGTGTTGTATTACAAAAATATTCGGTTTAATTTTTAAGTTAAACTGATTTTCTTAAATTTAAATGAAACACCAGTCATTACTAAAATATTTTCATTATTTTTATCAATTATCCCTATTAAAGCCTTGGCTAGGTGAAGCGTTAAAGCATTTTTGAAGAGGGTGTAAAGAAAGCTTATCTTTTATAACTGATTTAAGTTTCGAAATAATCATGTAAATTCATAATTTATTTTTTATTTGATATTTATAGACCAAAATATCTGTTATATCAGATTTCTTGTCCTTTAAAAATGTTTATTATTAACTAGTACCTGTGAGTTGTCCTCAATATATACAGAAAATATACGATTTTTTAACCCTTATGAACTAGTAGTCTTTTTTGTAAGCAACAAGAATGCTTTTGCCTTAGTCAGCAGAGTACATGCTGTTTTACCTGATCACTGACAAAAAAATTTACTCACCAAATTTTTTCCTAAAAGATTGTTTTTTCCACAAAATTTTCCAAAGCCAAAAAAAACCCACAAATCTAGGGTAAAAATCCCTAACAGTGGCGCTATAGGAAGTACAAGTATTGAGCTTTTGATGTTTAGAGCAAGAGAGTCAACTATGATGTCTGCTGAAACGATCGAGTGTCGACAGTAGCATTCAATTGACTCGATTTTTAAAAAAGGGTAAAAAGATACTTATTTCATTTTATCTCAAATTGATTTAATTTTTAGATCTGCTGAATATTTTAAGTTTTTATTAAAAAATGTTTACCAAATTCTCTGATTTTCTTCATATGTACTTACTTATTGCGTTAAAGCCTATTTACACAGACATCTTAAAATAAATTAAAATAGATTGCCTTAATTTGTAATCAATCTCCTTGAGTATGAGACAGAAATCGTAAAAGAAAACATTCTTAATCAATTAAAAAGAATTAATGATGTTTGTATTGCGTAAATCTTTAAAATTAATTTTTACACACTCACTAACACACGTATATTTCACACACACACTTAAACACATTTTATAGAAATGAAATTTTAAATTCTCCTTAAAAAAAAAGAAAATTATTGACAAAAACATGGGTAATTGAACAATAAGTTTATGGAGGCAAGAAAAAACTCTTTTACGATATGAAAAACTATTAAATTTTATTAAATAAACGTGTGTTGTTATATATTTAAATAAATCTTGTAGGGGATTAAAGGAGAGGGTTGTCTGAAGGTTACATTAAAACAATTTATTAAAATTTTATATTCAGCCAAGTGGCAAACCTTCATCTCCTTTCTATTGTATTACATGCATATGTAAGTATGAGCGATAAATAATCTCATATTCTAATTTATTGTCTAAAAACTGTTAATAAAGGTATGTATAAGAAAATATAATTAAGGAAAAAAAAACTTAATTAGAAATAAAAATAAACTCTTAAATGTGAATATACATTCAGAAGGCAGATTGATAATTTAGCATCTTCTGACAAATAAATGTGATAGTGTTGATGGTATCTTCTCATCTTTGACAATAATTAATTTAAATAAAGGTGAATCAAAATGTTTGCAATTTTTTTTAATTTTCTAACTCTTAACCGAAAAAGTAATATCTTGTCAATAAGCACTTTTCGATTGACTCTTGTCGAAATGTAGAAAAGTTGTGTCATTTAACTTGTATTTGACAACCATCATACTAACTCGTTACTTCAAAAATAAAATGAAAAATAATCAATTTCATGTGCATATTAATCAATATTCTGGCGGAGAAAAAAACGTTAATAATTTCAATGATTAGAGTATATATTTTTTTATATATCGTATTTATAAATTATAATTTTTTTTGTGACCTAACAAGTACTTAAGATGCAGAACATTGAGATTAAGATCTCTGCATTCGAAAAAATTCAAAATTTTCACAATATGCGCTGTTAATTAATCGAATATTAAAAGTTTGAGAAATTTTGAAAGTCATGCAACCTAAGCAACTGTCAAAAATATTCATACAAAGTTGCGCACATGAGTAGTTTACAGGATTAAGATACATGTATTGAGCTACAGATTGCTTTTTCATATATCCTCTAAATTAAGTCCAGAATGACTACTCGTCCCTTAGAAAACTTAAGAAATTGCTTGGAACATAGAAAGTTGAAACAAAGAAATTACGTACATATGTATTTTGATTGATGGCTTCGAAAATGTATTTTTGTTTTTTTTTTTTTTTTGTTGAAGGAAGAACAAAATCGAAAATAGAATGATTTTGATTTTTGTGTAAAATCATGAGTTGCATTTGAAACTTATTAGATTTATTGAGCTAGCCTCGAAAAATGCCAATGATGTTCTAGAAATGAAAAAATTTTCTGAATATCGGAAGACGCATTCAAGTGCTTTGGTTTTTAGATGGTTTAAAAAATAATTCTTAATATTGGAAATGGGTTACATCATAGTACTGTTTATTCGTAACAATGGCATAGAAAAGCTTAATTTGTAATGTTGATGCTTTTTAATCAGTCTCATTTATTTTTTTTTCTGGGATATGACTACTTACCGGTAATAAATTTTTTAACAAACTATTTTGTAAGTTTCTTAAAATTATACATCTGTATGTATATGAGTTTTTTCATTTATTAATTAAATTTTTTATACTTTTTTTTTCTTTCATCTGACAAAAAGTTTTTTATTTTCATAATTTTGTATAACATATTTAGTTTATTTATATATATATATATATATTTTTAATATTTTAATAGCTCGCTACATATTATTATGAAAGGTTCTTATTTTAAATATATAAATAATTACAACTTTAATATTTTTGTTTTTATTTCTTAATTTCATTATTATTATACGTATTTATTTAAGTGATTTTTGTTTTTATATTAAAATCTAAAATTTATTCGTTAACATTTTCTTTTTTTCGCTTTTCATTCTTGTGTTTAAGGGAGTAGTTTTCTTTTATTTATTTTTAATGCAAATTTTAATGTTAAAATTTAAAGAGTATAAAAAGAGTAAGTTTTTCACAAAAAAATTATTTAATTTTTTGTTTAGTTTTTGTTGTAATAACAGCAACATATGCATGCACAAATGTTTTATTTTTATTTATGATAAAATGTTATTTATTTTTTAAGTATTTTTTTTTTATTAAAATTTTTAAATTTAACTACAATACAATTTTTTGTTCTATTATATATTTTTATTTTTTCAATATTTTGTACTTTTTTTAAAAAATATATGTATATGTACTTATATACTATTTATATTTAAAAGGTATACTATTTGGATGAACGAATGTATACATATTTATACATGTACATATGTAAGTATATATGTATGATTTGTATTTATATGTAAATAAACATGTTCATGGTATTTTAGTTCAAGATACTTTGGTTTACTTTGGTGATATGATTTCGTTATATTTTTGTTTTTATATTATTTTTTTTCAATTTATTTTAATTTAGTTTTTAAACATTGGAATGTTTAAAAAAAATAAAAATATGTATATTTGAGTATTAAACAAAAGGTCGATTAGGATAAATTCGAAAAATATGTTTTCTATAGAAATTGATTACTTGATAAAAAAGCAAGCATCGATGGCGATTTCTCTGGTGCTCAACCAGATCATTGGAAATGTGCTCGATTGAAGAAATTGTTTAAGAAAGAAAATAAGGCAAATTGACTATAAGGCGCCCAAATTTACCGCGAGATTTTAATATGCCACAATTTTCTCAAAGGGGTTGATCAAGCTGCAGCTATTATCGCGACATAATAACACAGTTCGTTCTCTCGAAATTGAATGCTATTGATGTAATCAATATGTTGTTTCGATGCAAAGCATCCACAGGCCATACAAAAAGATTTAGTGGGGCAAATTTATTTTATATCCCACAAAACTTAAAAGCCTAGGAATAATATTTTTTAACTGAGTTAAAATAAGTAAAGCCTGTGAACCAATTTTTTCAGATTGCACGCAATGGACAATTATTATTAAATATCGGGTGGACCATTTAGAAAATTATATTTCAAAATGGAATAAAACAAAATTTTGACAATTTTGCTGTGAAGTACAATAGAAAATGATTTTATCCAAAAAGACGAGTCTTTCTTATTTTCTAGTCGATGCATAATGCCACAGAGCTTTTATTAAACCAACGTCCAGGACTTTGGAAGGATGTAGACTGTTCGTCTAAAAAGTTGCCTACAGAGTTATTTCTGTTCCAATTTTGGTGAACTAATTTACGATGTTCATTCCAGGGATTGAGTCTTTCCATTGCTTTATTACTGGAACTTCAAAACTTAAAATAAAAGCTTTTCCATACATCGGATGATATGCATCGTTTAATATCCAATTATTCGTTACATTGATATTTATGAGAAGCATCATATTTAAAGCATCCATTTTTACTATTCATTGATAAATATGGGAAACCCCTATTAATGAGGTGTCAAGCATGACGATTATTCAGAGTTTGCGGGGTATTCAGACTTGGTTTAAAGGTCATCCGGCAATGCATAAAGTTGTTTTTTTTTCAACTAGCAAATTATAATTATTTTTAAACATACTGGTATATGATGCAAATCAATTTCGATCGAAATTGAAATTGACTTAAACTTTGAAATTCTTCTTTACTCATCACCATAACTACTATTGTAGTATTTCCCTAATTGTTAATATTTTAAAGTAAATATAACGATTAAGCTTAATATTTTAAAAATAAAAATTAAAAAAATTTTAAAATTGTATTAATAAGTTTAGTTGACCTTATTATTGATTAATAAATAAAAAATATTTCCTGAAGAAGCTACGCAGAGAAGTAGCGAAATATCGAAAAAATAGTTATATAATAGACCTAAAGCTTAATTAAACGCTTATATTTTAAAAATTTTAAAAATTAAATAACTAAAAATTTTTAATAATTAAAAACTTCAAAAGAAGAATAACTATATGGTGAAATACTAAATATTACAAAAAAAAATATTTTTTTAAACAAATTCAAGTATTACCAAACTACAGGCCATTGAATAATCAATCAACAGCAACCGATTTCCTTGCGGTTCGCATTTTTAAAGTAGGATCTTTGTTTTTTCCTGACTGATATCAAATACGATATTAGTAGGTTTAAATCAAAGGTCCATACACTCATTCCCCCTTCTCCTCATATTTTCCTAGACGAGTACAATGTACTGCAAGAGTAGGGGCCATCCCTCGAGTACTGGTCTCAATAAAAAAAAAATTTTGTACAGCAAAAAATATTAAATATGAATGATTAATTACTGGTTTCCATGTATTTATAAAAATTACGAAAAGTATAAAATTAAGTTAACATTTCTTATAATATTTTAATAAAAAAAATTTTTTTGTGGTTTTTTCTAATATAAATATATTTCTTTTCTTTTTTTTTTTTTGGAAAAAATTAAATATATACCCAAATAACAAGCTTTTTTCTGTTCTTCATTTATGCATGTAATAAAAAGTGCATTCTTATTGTCATTATAATATGATGAAATTAAAAAATTAAAAAAATTTTGATAACCAAATATTAAAGCTGTAGTTCCCTTATTTTAATAAAAATATTGAATCGAAAATAAAAAAAATTAGATAAATTTTTTTTTATTATTTATTTTTTATTTTTATATTAACAAGGATATACAAAAAGGTGTTCGTTCGCTTCTTTACTGTAGTTTTCTTATGCTTAGGCAACGAACGAAGACATTTTTCCAATATCATTAGTTTTAATCCGTGACCAACTATTAGATTTAAACTTCTATAGGTCAAAAATGTTATATGTGTTATATTTAGACTAGTGTTCCTGATTTGATACAGTTTAAAGTCGACTCCGCACAACAGACTTGAGAAGCTTGTTTGTGGTAATTAGTTACTCTCAGAGCTTTTGCCAGAAGGCTACTGAGAGGTAGTCGCCGAAGGAAATATTACTTTTTTTTAAAGAATATCAGAGCTGCTATTTGAACCCGGCTATATCGTCTAATTAAGCCAACACACTAACCACTAGACCACGGCGACTACAACAGCTTAAAGTTATTTTTTATGTAAATTGGTCACGGTGTCTATTAGTCTTGAATGTTTTCACTGTATAATGCATTACCGATAAGATATTTAATTATTAGCAGCCTAGTAGTAAATAATGAGATATCTGACTACTTTACGACATTTGTCACTAGCGGCATTTGATGTCGCGCATTCGTAGCCTGCATTCTTGAATGTTTTTAATCATTAAGAAACAAAGCTGCTTGCAAATATACTGTCACTGTTTTCTTCTGGTATTTTAGCAGTTGCATTTCTCATTGCTAAACAGAAGTGTAACCTTAGCTACTTTCAGACCAATTTTGGTCTTCTTTCGGCGACTACCTCTCAGCAGTCTTCTGGCAAAAGCTCTGAGAGTAATTAATTGCCTTGAACAAGCTTCTCAAGTCTGTCGTTCGGAGTCGACATTAAACTGTAGGTTCTGGTACTCATGGATTAAAATTTACACACACAACATGAGTGCTGCGAGAAGCTATGCCGTAATCTTGACACAGGGTTGTAAAGGCCAGTTATGTATGTATGTATGTATGCTTCTAGTAATCTAAACAACTTGATTTTGAACACTGAAAAGTCACGCAGTTGTAAGCAAGCAAATCATGGCGATTGTGCGTATCGTGTTATGAACGATTTGAAACACGAAGTTGAAGAGCACGAAACATTTGAAATCAGACAATTCATAACTGATGTTATGCTTGATGTTATGTTTGCATTAAATCATCCGAAACATAATATCAAGCTAATATGAGTTGAGTTGATTTAAAACAAAATTGTAAGTTGCTTGCACGAAATTATTTTTATATGAACGAATAATTTATGAGTTGGCTTGTTTTGTTGTAGATAATTGTTTGAAAATTTTAAAAACAAGTTGTGAGTTGCTTGCACGAAAACGTTTTGTTGTGAACGATTATTTACGAAATTCAAGTAGATTCATGCACACGTTTAGTATACACTAGCCTAGTGGACAATATTTCTTTCAACTTTGAATTGATTACATATAGCAACCGTACTTCAGGGCCCTTTACAGTTGACAACCCAAGATTCATTGTTGCCAAAAATTACATTATGAGCTCATTAGCAAGACTATGACCATTTTCATATATCTTTCATTTTCATATATCTTGAGCATTTTCATATATCTTTTCCTTATGAACTCTTTCAAGTAAAGTTTCTTTCTACAAGTATAATTAGAAAATGTTGTTTGTCAACTGATATAAGACGTTTTTGAACTTACACAACTGATATATTTTCTTTAAGAACATCTCAAATTTAACATTTTTATGTTATAATTTTTTTTTTCAAACATAAATTCTTTCAAGATAATAATGGTCAGCCAGGCAAAATATGACTTATACATACATACATGAAGTTTTTAAATCGAGTGACAACCTAATGAATTTTAATAATTTATGTACTTATGTCTATACCCAGTAAAAAGTAAAAAAAATTTTTTGTGTTTAATTTGTATTAAAACTAATTTTTCCCTACCTTTACATTCAATTTTGGAATAAATTAACTGGTAATGATAATATTATTATTAAATTTAATTATTTTTTATTAATCATTTGTTAAATTTTTTTTCATTAATTTTTTTTATTTTGTTTTATTATAATATATATATATTTTTTTTTATTTATTGTTTTTAATATGTTTATTTATTATTTATTTATTTTTAATTAATATCACTTAATTGACGAGTGTATGGTATTTCTTGTTGTTGTTACTGTTTATTTATTTTTAGGTTTTTGGTTTTATTGTTATGTTAACTAGAGCTATTTTCTTTTATATATTTGGTTTTTATTTCTGTTTTAGAATTATAATTTGAATATGTCTTTTAAGGTTCTTCTATGTTATGTGGTAAGAAAAAAGAGAGAAAGACATAAAAAGGCTTATAGAGTTGGTACCATTTACTTCAATTAAAGATTTTTAAAATATTTTGTATTTTTGTAATTTTAAAATTTTTTTAAGTTTATATTTGTTGTTATTTTTTTTTTTTTTTTTTAATTTTTTCTTTTTGGTAATTAATCAGTTTCATTTAAAATTTCCATAATGATTGTCGGAAAAAATCGATTTTGAAAACTTAATTTAGCAAAAATTGTTGTTCCTGTTATTGTAACTTGGTTTGTTGTTTACATCTTATAATTTAATTTTTTTTTTTTTGTTTTATTTTTTCCATGATCTTTTTTAACTAATTTTTGTAAACACTAAGATTAATGAAAAAAAAAATTAACAAAAAAAATGTTTGTTTGGAAGCATTTTGAAGAAGCTTGTTATGTTGCTTTTTTTTTTTTTTGGTTTGTTTTAAAAGTAAAAATTATATGAAGAAGCATTATAATTTTTTATATTTAATTAACAAAGTTTTTAATTTATTGTAGGAATTAAAGAAGTCACAACCAAATTGCAAGTATTTTTTTTTTTTACTTAAAATAATTTATTGTATATGATAATAAAGCTGGTGAAAAAAACTTAAAACTTAAGTCAAAAATAAATTTTTTGTTATTATTTTAATAGAGTGTAACTGCTTCTCTAAGTACGCTAACAAATTGTTTATCTCCTTAGGCTAAAGAATAGATTAAATCAGTGCTAGCCAAGGAGGAAAAGTTACCAAAGCTACTTTGTTACTTTGCTTTGTTACCAAAGCAAAAATGTAAGACCCTCAATAATTCGCAAAAGTAAAAAGGCTATTCAATTGCCGCCCGTTCATGGTAGACGTCACCCAAAAGGCACAACCGAATTATGTACAGATGAATACTGTGGCATTTTGACAAAACATCTTAAGTCAAATTTAAAAAGTTGAAAAAAAGTTGTTAATAATACGAATTTTTATTCAAAAAACATTTTTGTGTACGTTTTTAAAATTTTATATTAAAGAAGAAATTTTCCTTTAATTTCGGTTGATTTTATTTTTTTATAAAAATAATTTTTTCCCCGAGTTTTTTTGAAAAACTTTTTTGCTATCTTATCTCGATTTAAGGTGTTTTGTCAAAATGCCACAGAATAGAAGGAAAAAAGAAAAGTTCTTACCCGATCTATCTGGTATTTAAATAAGGCAGTAAACATATTGGGTAAGCTACATCGGTAATGGCTTCACATGAGCAATGAAAACTTGTTTGACTGCTATTATGTATCCCGCTGCTTGGTGGTGTAGATAGTAATGTAGTTGTATTTCTGTAAAGATCTTATAGGATATTCTGAAAACGTAATAGTTCTCTACAAAAACTTACGGACCAGCTCTATTTCATACTGAGCTCTCAATGCTGATACTAATGGGAATGTGTTGATTCTAAATTTAGAAATATGTTTTCAATTGGTGCCTAATTAACAGCTTTCATTACAGAAATTCATGCTATTTATATATGTGTAAATGAGTATTTGTAGAGTAGAATTTAACATAATTGCAGATAGTCAAGCTGTTTTAAAAACCATCATTTACACCATCTTCTCGAAACATAAAAAATTAATTGCCATTTCGTTGGACTGCTTTCCTTTGCCATTTAGATTATGAGTATAATAAATTGATGGATGAATTACCTATCGACACGACAGAAAAGTGTTCTGTTTATGGGCTCAGAGGCATTCTACTGCATTATTGATTTTTTAGTAATTTGTGGGAAGGGGGGGGGGGGGTTGGTGAGGAGAAAATATATTTGCTATGCACTGACATAACTACACCGTCCAGCGTCAGACTAAACAATTTCTTACCTTAATAAGCAGTTGTTGCTAAATTACTTGGACTGTACAGGCTGCTGTAAACTCTTGCAACACTTAGAGAAATCTATGTCAGACACTTGTAGAGCACGTTCTTGGTAAATATCCTGCACTTCATGACATTGTTATTTCTCCACACAGACTATTAAATAATATACCCCGGAGATTAATATATAATAACAATATTTTATAAATTTAATAAAAAAAAAGCGTAACCACAGTATTATGGAATCATTTTATGCAAACATTGTTTTTTATTTCTTAAAAATTTATTTAAAAACCAAATATAAAAAAAATATTTTTTTTTTAATTTTTACCTATTATTCATAAAAAGAATACTAAACACTGTTTAGGGGCTAATTCTGCCATTCATATCCGAGCAAATTCTTACTTTTACGATTCTCTTACTCTTTATCGAATTAAACGTATCAAAATTACTAAAGATATCATGTAATATCAAGTCAAAGATTATTCTTTAATAATTTAATTAATTTTCATATATCCCCATTTAAAAAAAAATTTATTATGCAAGCAAATGATAATTTTGTTTAAACACACATTCTTGTTTAACTTTTGTTCCATGTTTCTTTAGTTATGTAAAATTTACATTTTCGTTTGTTTAACAGCACTAAGGCATTAAAATCTATTCGTTGCGTATAGTATCGAATAACGGAATTAGAAAATGACATAAGTACTATCGAAAATTTTCACGTTCCGAAAAACATTTCGTTGACTTTTGACAGAATTAGCCCTGTGCTATAAAACAAAAAAAAAGTTGTTAATAAATATAGCCCTTAACTAATTAAATTTTAAGCAGCAAACAAAACAAAAAGAATATTTTTTTTGTCAAATATTTCTCTAATCTGACCGTACTTTTTTAATAAATAAAATGAACAACTAACTTTTTCTATTCTCAGTTAAGTCTTTAAACATATGCTAAGAAGAAAGAGAGAAACCAAATTAGGGGCTTTCTAAGCATTTTTAAATGTTATAATGTTTTTTATAAATGGTTTTCATTTTATTATAAAACAAAAATTGATTAAATCTTTACTGCTATTTATTATTAAGCCTTTTAAAGTACATTTCTTACGAATTTTCTTTATAAGCATTGTTTTATGGCACTCTATTTCATTACACGGTCGGTTGATCTATTGAAGCTTGAAATTATTTAACTTTTTAAGCCGCATTTTTCATTCAAAGCAAGCGTTTTAATTTAATTTTTATGATTATTTTTTATTATTATACTCTATAGTTTTGATTATATTATAAAAAAATATTAAATTATAATTTAAAATTAATTTGTTGCAATTTTTTTCTCTCTACAGCCTATATTTATGTATTAACAAAGTAAATTTATACAATATATACATTTTAACAAATTTCTTTTTAAAGAAATATTTTTGTTAAATGATTTTCATATTTGAGCTTTTGTGACAATATTGTGCTAATTTTGTTTTTTTATTTTATTTATTTTATTTATTTTATTTACAGGAATTACTTGTTTGTTTTTATTATTATAACTAAATTATTAATTTTATACACAATTTTTTAACAATTAAATAATTTTTTAAACTACAATGAACAACTTGTTTTAAAACGTTTCTTTTTGGCGTTTTCTTTACAGTTTTTTTTTTATTATTATTTTTTATGCTTTTATATACTTATATATATTATTAGAACTATTTAAAAAAAATAAAATATATTTATTTCTATGAACTATATTATTAAAGCTAACTATAAAACTGTATTAATAATCAATAAATAAATTTGTAGCTCTCTATTACGAGCATAATATTTATTTCATTTTTGTTTTCTATTTAAATTCATATAATAAACTTAACAAATTTTCTATTTAATTTAATTTTATATGGTTCTAACTTCAATGAATTTGTTCGTTTTCCTTCTTTTAACTTTTCATTATAACTTTTTTTTTTTTGTTAACAATTAACTAAACTTAGTTTATTTTGGCAAAATGCAAATGGTAAATTAAAATCTATTTTTTATAGTTCATTAATTTTAGTGTTCAATTATTGTTAATAATTTTAAATATTTACATATACATACACATAATAATTTATATGGCAGTGCCTTTCAAAATTTTCTTACGACAAACCTTAGTATCTATTCATGATTTGAAAATGTTTAAAAACGATTAGACAGTACAGTGTATTATAAGAGAAGAAACAACAATAACTCAATAATTTTTAAGTAACAATTTACTCACATACATAATTACCAATTACAGCCCTGTTTTAGGGTTACGCACTAGCTTCTCACAGCAATCATATTATTTATCCCTGAGTACCGGGACCAACAGTTTAATGTCGACTCTGAACCAAAGACTTGAAAAGCTTTTGCATGCAATTAGTTACTCTCAGAGCTTTTGACAGAAGACTACTAAGAGGTAGTCGCTGAAAGATATATCGTTTCAAATTGTTTTGTTTCAAAAAGTCAGAGCTTGGCCTTTGCCCCGCCTTGTCTACGGCGTCTAAGATTTATACCAAAAATACTGAACTTTTTTAAAAATCATATTAGGAAACTTTCACCATTTTTTATTATTATATAAATAATATATGTAAAATTGAAAAACTTGTGTTTTATAATGCTGTTACAAATTTAACAATTTTAAGTTTTAATTAGAGTTTTACAGTAATCTAGCGAATGCATTAAATTTTTAACACGGTGACATTAGCTATCGTTTTGACATCTAGTGGTATTTAAGTATTAAATTTTCACCAATTTAACTACCACTGGTATTGCCATTTCGAAGAATTTGAGTGCTTTATAAAAAAAGTGAGTGTTTGAACTATTAGTGGCATGTGTAATCGTTACGTTAATGACATTTTATTTCGGCATACACTTTTGCCACAGAATACACATTGTTTAGAGTTGCCATTTCTCACTGAAAATACTTCACACAAGGTTGCATTTGAATGTTGGCTCAATTAGTGTTGCATCTGAGCATTAATTGTACTGATTGAAGAATTTACTTATTGAGCTTAATTGCGTAAATTTCAAAATGGAGCAATTAAGGTTTATGTGTGAGCATGGCACTTTACAAAAGAATAAGTACATTTAAAATCTAACAGCATTATTTTCCCAATTTCGATTATATATTTTGCTAGACCAAAACAACGTACTGTATGAGTAGGGGACATCCCCTAACTGCTGGCTTTAATAATAAAATTATTATTAAAATTTTAACATATAACATAAAAGAGATGAAAAAATTGAATGGCAACTCTGAGTAGGAAATTATTTTATACATATTTAAGTAAAGTATTTTATTTAATAATCTGCAATCACAAACACGCAATATAATTATTTCTATTGAAAAAGTTAATAAAAACAACACGTTTAATCAGACTAAAAGTAATAGCATCTTTGACAATCTGCAATATATTGACTGTACACTGTGTTATATGGTATATGTTAAATATATTTTTAATTAAGTAGGCCGCTGAGTAAATGGTCTTCGTCTTCCTACCCGGGATTAGTGTATAGAGTTTCTATAGAAAAATTTTTGTTTTTAGGTTTATTAAATAAAAAGAAACTTTAAATACTTTTTATATGACCGAATAAGTGAAGTTTAAAATCTTATAATTCACTGTACTACTTTAAGAAATTAGTTCTACTTTAACTTGGGAATAATTCGTTCAATTTTGCCTTTCAGGTTTCAAGCACTAATATTTTTTTGTCAATACATTCTCTTTTTAGTCAATTCTTTGAATTTACTCTCAGAAAATTATTAGTTATACTTCTTTATGCCAGGAACACAATTGGGGGGAACGACGAATTTTTGGTCCCGAATATTCGTCGCCAAAAATAAAACATATTTGTTAATATGATAATGCTCACAATCATGGCGTACGGCGAAATTCACCATAAGCGACGAACGCAAATTAGATTTACTTTTAATTCATTCGTCGGCGAAGGACGAACTAATCAGTTTAGGGTGACCATGTTTTCTTTTACTTTTTAGGTTTTGTAGTAAATAAAGTTATATTTTAATGCCCTACTTGTTTTTTGCTAGTTTTAAGCCATTTAGATTAAATATACATATATAATATTTAACTTTTAAGATTGTTTCAAAGTGTGTTTTTATTAATAATTTTTTTTAAATTATTATTATTGTTTTATAGTCACCCTATCAGTTGTGATTGAAAAACAAAAGAGAATTTCTGTGAGTAGAGGCAATTTACAAGTATATTTAGAATCTCAAATAAATAAATAAAAAAATGGACAAAAGTGAAATAATAATTATTGTAATTGAAAATGTGCAATGTCATGAATGCATGTATAATCCGGAGTCAAAAGATTATAAAAATGTACAAAAAACAACGAAATATGGGAAACAATTATGGTATTAGTTATGTATTTATTGTTTTATTCGTCTTTATTGTATTTCATATGATGAATTTAGGCAGCGAATTTTAGCTGACGTATTCGTTGAGGTGCGCGAAATTCGTCATTCGTCCCAATTGTGTTCCTAGCATTATTCGGCTGCTACAACTTGTTTTTTTTTTTTTTTGTTAATTGCTCTTAAGTTATGTACAGCCTTCGTTACAGCCGTTAATTTAAATGATTTTGGACAAACTGTCTCTGTAAGTAACTTGAAAGAACGTCTTGAACTTGTAACTACATGGGAAAGTAAATAAATTCTGTTTGAAGGTGTTTTTGGAATACACATTCATATATGCAATTCACAACTAATTTTTCTTAAATCTTTTATTTCTACTGAAATTTTGGGAGAAAATAAAAAAATAAATCACTATATATTACATTTATTTGTTAAAAATCTATTCGTTTTTTTTTTTTTAAATTTGTTTTTATGATATTGTTTTATAATGTTAACATTCGATTTCCATGCATTTATATATATTTTTATATGTAATTTATAAACTGATGTTTTTTAATTTATTTTCATTTTTATTGAAATTTATTGCTTTGAAATTGTATTTTTTTAATTTCGGGTTTTAAAAAAGTTTACTTCGGCATTATTTCTATATAAATATATAAATATGTTTTTTCCCATAGTACGCCTTTCATTTCGTTAAATTGTTACATTTTTTTAAGAATTTTTAATAAAAGAATTTGTTCGGTTTTTATATATATTTAGTTAGCAAAAGAAACTTCTAAAGACGATACGATAATCCTTCCATTTCAATAACTTGTTAATAAACTTTTTGCAATAACAACAACTATAATAAATATAATAATTATTATGATATTTACGAGTATAATAATGTTTATAATAGTAGTGATAGTTGTTGTAAAAGTTGTAATTGATAGAGATTTTTACTCAGATATGATGTTGTCAACTAAATTGTTGTCTATTTTGTTCTAAAGGATCATCATCATGATGATCATCTGAACTGTAGGGACTAGTATGGGCACGTGAGCTACAGCAGCTGGTGGTAGTACTACTAGAACCTGTTGAAGTTTTAGTAATTGTTTGTGTTGTTGTCACCGCTACTGCTTTAGGTGAGGGTTATCTGCATTTATCATCATCATCTTCACTCGTATTCTCAGTAGTAACAGCTGTAACTTTAGTATTGCCAACTTCATTGTCATCAATTTCTATATCAGCCTCATCGTGAGAGACATGTGATGAAGCTGGTGATGTGGTACTGGATAAGGAGCCTGTATGTGAAGCTGATGCTGTTACTGAAGTAGATGCTGATGTGGTTGTAGTTGTAGTTGTTGAAGTCATAGTTGTTGCTGATATGCTTTTTGGTGGTGGTTGTGTTGGCGTTAACGGTGATAGTTCTTGTTGTTCTTCTTGTTCGTCCTTTTCACTATCTTTTAGAATTGTTGTTGTTATAGCTGTAGCTGCAATAGCTTCTTTTATTTGTAATTGTTCAGTGCTTTTTTCGTGTTCAATTGAATAATCAAATGAATTAGGCGGCACTGGTATATCTGGCAGTGATGGTATATCTTCAGATTTTGGTGATTCTTCAGTTAAAGTCTCCAATACCACAATTTCATTAGCCTCTTCAGGATTATAATCATAGAATACCTTAGAGGTATCGCCCTGTACGTTAACATCAATTGGCTCTTCTATGGCTACTGTAGCACTATCCGTTGCTGGTAACTCCATAGCTTCACCTGGTAATTCATATTCGTTAGAAAAATCACCACGTGGTGGTTCTTTAGGTGACTCAATCATTATTTGTACAGTAGACAACTGGCAAGAGTCTAGAATTGTTGGACTAACATCATCTGAACCGGGGCTAATACGTATTTGGGGTGGTTTATATTTTTCTGGAAAAAAGGAAGAAATGTGAAGATAGATTTGGTTTTGCATCTACGAGTAAAAAACTACAGTCTATATAAAAGAAAAGAAAAGATAACGTCCAATATTTTATTTGATTTCTGTTTTTTTGTTTTTTGTTTCTTAAAAATCACACGAAATTTTTGTTTGTTTCCAGGGGAAAAAACAAAGTATAGTTTAATACTGTGGAATCGAGAATATAATATCACAAGTCACTATATTTCGAATAACCTCGAAACAATGGAAAGTCTATAAAACAAAATATATTTGTATGAATTATTGAAATCCTATTCCTAAGTATATCCTTCTGTATTAATCAAAAATTCACAAAACGTTATCCAGTTAGAATGAAGTTTACTCGTGTTATCATAACCGACTTATATTGGGCAAAATATTCATCAAGTGTTTTGTTCATTAGAGACAAATATAGTACAATATAATATAAAAAAATATATGTAGATGATGTAAAATTACAATAAATTCTCATAAATACCGTACACGTTTATAATGGCTAAGTAAGGGTTACATACATTTACATACATTATTTAACATTACAACTCATTCTTCAGATTTAAGGCCGAGCTTCTCACAGCACCCATATTGTGGACGTCAATTTTAATCCATGAGCACTGAACGACAAATTTGAGAAGCTTTTTCATCGCGTTCAATTACCCTCAGAGTTTTTGCCAGAATAGTGCTTAGAAGTGGTCACCGAGAGAAATATATCTTTCTTTCAAGAGCTAGAGGTCTCGTCTAGAAAGCCATTTCACTACATACTAGACTACGTCGACCACAGGTACAGTTACCATTTTAATTTTTAATGCTGCCATTAAAAACTTACCCATTCCCAAACTCATAGCTGGTGAGGTTACTCTTGAACCGCTTTCATCATCCTCTTCCTTATACTCTTCACTCTCGCGATGAACCAAAACATGTACTAACGTTGAGTTTTCTGGTCTTAAACCTAAAGGTGCCATAACACTTTGATCAGGCGATGGCTTTGTAACAATCACTTCTGGTGTGGGACCATCAGCTATATGGTATTCATCAAATGCAGCATAAATAGAAAAACAAAGAGAACACAAAAACAACAACAATTCTTAATAAAATTTAAATTCAGATTTTATAAAACATTGACACACATACAGACAAAAGCATTTTTGTTAACTCTTAAAGCGCTTTGTGCTGACAAACCTCTTTCTAGGGGCGGTTTTTTGCGTATAAAACTTGTTGCACGTTTCCGTGTTGGTGTGCCTACTACCGCTGCCTGTTGTATGGCGGTTTGTTTATCCAAAGTGGCATTAGTCATATTATTATCGGCAATTGTTGTGGCAAGCGAAGTGGTGGAGGAAATAGCAGCTGTTGTGGGCGAAATGCCTTAAGTTAGTGGCGTTTGAAATTTTGTTTTATTTTGAATTTGTTTTGTTGTTTGATATTAAAGTAGAGTTGAGAAGAGTAGTTTTTTTTTTATTTTGTATTTGAAGAAACCAGTGTTAAGATATATAGTTTAAGTGTTGTTTTTGTTTAAGGAGAAAAATTAAAAAAACATTCAAACATCAAGATAACTAAAATATAATAAGAAGTTTAATTATAGGTATATATGTATGTATTTAAAATCGAATAAATTTCCGATTTCTATGATTTATATGTACTCTACATTCAAAGCCGTTGTAGTCTTAATGTAAAATAGACAAGAGTTTAAAACAAATCACATGCACTTGATTATTTGAAACAGAAATAAAAGCACGTTTTACGGATAATTGTTAACCCACTGCCCATATTAGCAACAAACTCTTGGTATCTGGGCTTTAGATTAATACTTAATTGCAAACGAAATCTTAACGGCCTGACTTCCAAAGAAAATAAATATCTATGATTGCTAAATTCTTAACAACTATTACAATCTGTTTCCCCGAATCAATTAACTAAAACGCTTGGAATTTGCGAAAGACATATCGTCGAGCGGGAGTTTATGTGCTTTATACGCCATTTAATATATCTCGAGTTAATGATGCCACTTTAGATTTTTGGCATCAACATTTTTAAAATCTGCAATCCGTTTTCGGCTATTTAATTCCGAAACTGGACGAGATATCCGAAAACGGATTGCAGACTTGAAGTATTTGGGGTCATTAACTCGAGATATATAAAAAATATGAAATGGCGGATACAGCATATAAACACCCGCATGAAGATATGTCATTATTTGTTTATAATACGAAATTGAAAACGTTGGTTTTTAACATTGAAAAACATTTGGTAGTTTAGATGGCTTAAGAGAATCCCCATATTTTTCAAAAAAAACTTTTCGTGGCGGCTTCTGTATAATTGGGGTATTTACAAGATATGCTGTTATATATTATTGTCATACAGTTGTAAGAAAAAATATTTATTAATAAAAAAACAACAAATTTATGATAATATGACATAATAGGATAGCCTGAATTTGACGGATGGCTTTGAGAACTGCAGTTAATGGCTTATTTACACACAAGAAAACCCAACAAGAAAAAGTCGAATGGGGTTAAATTGCACGATCTCGGCGACCAGTTAACATCACCATCACGTAAGATGACCATACCCTCAAATGCTCATGCAGAATAGTTCATGTGCATGTAGTGCCATCCTGTTCAAAGAAATACTGACCGATGACGTCAACAGCTCAAATCACACATCAAACAGTGACTTTTTCGGAAAGCATTAGATGCTTTTGGATGTGTTATAAATTGGTATGACCCCAAATTTGACAATTTAGTTTGTTCACTTATCTATTCATCCATCACCATGGGCTTCAGTGCTGAAAATGTTTTTTCTGTGAAAATAGGGTTCAGTTCAGTCACCCATTTTGACAAAACAATTTTATTATTTGCACATGTTGTTGAGTGCTAAAACTGAATAAATGGCAAATAAATAGACAGAAGTAGCTTTAACAGAGTTTGAAAGACCCTGTTGAAATATTCTATACAAGATTGCTTCTAAACACACACAGAAAAAACTAAATTGTAAATACAATAAATTTTTTTGTATATACAATTAAAATATTATTCAATTTTGCGCTAACAATGGTTTTTGTAAATACAATTACGAAATTTGTAGGTTTCTTTACATAACATAACTGGCCTTTACAACCCTGTGTCAGGATTACGGCCTAGCTTCTCGCAGCACTCATGTTGTGTGTGTCAATTTTTATCCATGAGTACCGGGACCTACCGTTTAATGTCGACTCCGAACGACAGGCTTGAGAAGCTTGTTCATGGCAATTAGTTACTCTCAGAGCTTTTGCCAGAAGACTGCTGAGAGGTAGTCGCCGAAAGAAATATTTTTTTCATATTTCTTTTTTTGAAGATGTCGGTGCCTGGAATCGAACCCAGGACCCATGTCTTAGTAAGCCAACACACTAACCACTAGACCACGGCGACTACTGTAGGTTTCTTTAAAAAAAGAAAAAACGAATGCAACGATACCATCTTTGGGATTTGAACCTGCGATGTTGTGTGTTGTACGCAAGCACTCTAACCACTGCACCACGTCACTTATAACTTTTATTATGTTGCTTTTGTACAAATATGCGCAACTAACCTAAACCAAAGAATTCAACAAAAAATATATTCAAGCCATTTAATTGAAAATGTATGGTACCGTAATAATTTATTTTATTTTTTTGTCAAAGTTTTCTTTGAGAAAAAGAAAAAAATGTAACGGTACCATCTTTTTTCAATAATTCTGATTAACAACTCATTTTGTTGATTGAATTTTTGTGATTTTTTTTTTCTGTGCATATTTAAAAGTAAATAAATATTATTATGTCATGGGCAAAGAGAGAATATTTGGATCACGGTGTTTATTTGCTTTTTTGACGATTGATATAAGATTTATGAAGGAGTTGAAAGAAACGGCCTGTAATGGAGGATATTTTCTAAATGCAGACTTTTGAAGACATGGCATAAATTTTGCTCATTTCATTAACCTAAGTAGTATTTAGTCCTTAAAAAATCATGTAGAGTATATATAAGTTTATGCGTGTATATAATATGATTAATTATTTAATAATATAATTAAAAAATTAAGTTTTGTTATCAATTTAACTAAACATTTAAATTGTATCTGTTTTATTAAATATTCTGTGAAACATTATTTACAAGAATTTTTATGAAAATGTGTGGAGAATAATTTACAAAATCTGGTGTAAAAAACGTTAATGCAAATGAAAAATGGAAAAAATATGCGGATTAGGGATATATGGTTGAAGTGAAGTTAAAACTGAATTGTCTTTGTTAAGGTAGTGGTAAATGAAAAAAAATTGCCAGTGTTTTTTTAAAGGGTGAAAAAAAAGAATTTTGGTTGTATTTTGTTAAACAAAAGTATTTACTTTTTCTATGCACTGAGGGTGAAGTTAAACTATCATCAACAGCATCCTGATGTCGCAAAAAGAAATTATAAAAGCTTCGACGGCGATTAGCTCTAGGCGCTTCCACAAATATACTACCACTTTATGGTTTTTGTTTTTGTTTTTTTAACAAGTATTTAATATTTAAATAAAATATATAAAAGTGTTGTAGAAAAAATAAATCAAAATATATGTAATGATTTCAAAATACGATTAGACAGAGATATGAATTGAATTTTGCATAGTTTTTGACGAAAATCTTTTAAAGAAAAAATTTGTAATAAAAAGTTTCAAAAATTAAAATATTTTGTCATTAACATATTTGGAACTATTTTAAGAAATTTCTAATTGAAAATTTTAACTTTAATTAATTAATTCTTTTGTTATATTATTTTCATTTAGATATTTTTAAAATAGCGCACAAATTTGTTTTAACACTTTTTTATATACAAATTTACAAAACTCACCACACTTGTTTTTCGTTTTACTGTTTTTTTTTTTAATATTTAAAAATCTTCAAGTATTGTTGTTCGTTTTTCACGCTTAACAATATTCAAAATGAATTTTCCGTTAGTTAATATCTACGAAAATTCATTTTGAAGATCGTTAAGAAAGAAAATACTTTTGATAATTATTTATAACAAAAAAAAAAAGAACACACACATTTATATCACATTTAATGAAATACAAAAACAAAAATTTAATAAAAAATGAGTTGTTTAATGGTTATTTTGCAATTTCAAGAAACAAAATATTTTCTTTAATATTTTGTGATTTTATGATCAACATGCTTTAAATTTGAACATGAAAAGTTGACTGATTTTGGCTGAGTTTGTTATATTTGATATGTGAAATTATTGGAGTTTTCTTTTTGATTGGCACAAAAATAAATTCACTACTAAAGCATTGAGTTTTTGAGATGATGTCAAAGTCAGCTAACTACTCAGAAATTATAGAAAAGAACACAAAATTCTGCACAGTGGGATAGCAAAGTATATAGAAAGAAAGCAACATTTTGTTAAAATTTGAGCAGAAGAAAGTCAAGAAAGTTATTAAAGTCAAAAAAGTTTTAGTAGTTTCTGATCTTAAATGCAAAAGAACATTAGCATGCAATTTTGTTATTTTAAAGAGGAAAGAAAACTCTGAATATATAGTATATACTTATACAGTTAAATTGAAACTGCCAAATTAGTTTCTAAATTTTTACAGAATTATCATATGTATGACCTTTGTTTCTAGAAGAAAATTTTTTCAAACCATCGTCTTAATATGTAAAACAATAAATAGCTCTACGGCAGTGTATAAACTTTGCGTACTGTTTTCTCGTTATATTTTATTTTCGTTCGTACAGAGCTGTTACTTGATTTCGAATTTTATGTAGTAGATCCATCGTTAGAGATCCATCGTTAGAGATCCATCGTTAGAATTAACAAAGCGCACTATGGTGTACCAGAAGTGCCTGCTAAAAATCTGCACCGCTACTTAGCTAGATAAGCGTACTAAAGCAATTTCGGTAATGGTCGAACTATGTTTCATTTACTCTGAACTTTGGTGGAACCTAATCTACACCAATGAATCGAAGCCTTACTACTACTTGGGCAATTTTGTCATAATGTTGATGGGATTACTCTCTGAATGTGGATCATACACAGAGTTTGCGTTGGTGAAATAGATAATTAGATGAGCGTTGATCATATATACATAAGAAGAGGGTTTTATATTAGCACTTGTAGAGTATATACATAGAAAGAACTTGTATTCTCAGTACATTAACAAACGGACGAATATATTTTATACGATTTTGATGTAGAATTTGAACTGAGTCAAACAAAAGACTTAAGAAACAAACTCTTTTTCACAAATAATAAAACGTTTTACAAACTATTGATCAGTAGTAGTAGTGTTGGATACAAAAAAAAAATTTGAAATACATATTTAGGTTTTAACAGACTTGTGAGTGAGTGTAATGTTGTAGTGAGTGGGTGGTAGACTCAATTTAACCAGCAACACTGGTCTACTGCACTACCATAAGCATAATAAAAATAATATTTACTAGGCGTGTTTCAGTGATAGAATGCGAACTAGCGACACTAGACTGAAACACTACACCAAGCATATGGTCTTCCTCGCCACAACTGTAATTATGATTTAATTCGTAATTTTGTTGTAAAAGGAAACTAAATAACAAACATTAACAGAAGCAGAGTAATAAAACTTAAACTACATACTAAAATATGTACGACTAAAACATATATCTTTTCACATTCAATGATATCCTACTGTGCAGAAAATTGAGAAACAATAAATAGTGTCTCCTTTCAAACTGCTAAAAAATTTATATAATTTTTTTTTACCAATAAACGAAAAACTTAAAAGCTAGAATACCGTTTGATATAATACTTTTTTTTGTAATATAAGTAGTGTTTGAGAAATTCTTTACAATATGAGTTATAATTGGAAGTTTTGATTTTGCCGTTCTCAAATATGATTTCAAATTGGTTTTTCTAAATATTACAAAAATTTTGAATTTTGTGTACTTGTTTTTGTTGTCGTTTTTTCTCTATTACTTTTTTAATGATAAATAAAAACTACGTGTTTCGAAAGTAAGCAAAACCTTTAAAAATATAAAAGGTTTCAATAGCAGTATAAAGGCTGTACATATCTGTTTAAGAATAACGAAAAAATTTTAAATTTTTTTTTAATTACCTCGTTTACAGTCAATAAAATTTTCTAAAAAATTTAAATCACTTGATTGTGAACCATTTATTAAGATGCTGTTGACCATTTCAGAGAGTAAGGACTCATAGGTCAAGGACAAACATGAAGATATTCTAAAAATTGGTCTTTAATTTAAATTTTTTAATTGCAATTTGTAAATATTTAAATTAAAAATATTAAAATTAAAAGAAAGTTACATTAAAAGAATAATAAAAAAGGGTTAATTAAGTTAGAATTTTCGTCAAAATTGCAAAGAAAATTTGTTTTTATGTTTCTAAAATTCAATTTTAAATTCAATAAATACCGCTTTCCAAGTTCTTCATTCTGCTGTTTAATATTGTTGACCACATCATCAGCTCCAGAGACCAACATCAGTGGCAAATTTAGCCAGGGTCCAGCTAATTCACTAATATCTGATGCATCTGAGGCCCGCGAGGATTTTCGTGAGGAGGCTCGACTAGAACACTGAGTACCACGGCGAGAAACCTTTTTATTTTTTAATGAAGAAAATTAAGAAAATCAAATATTATTCTTTAAAAAATTCTCGTTCTCCAAAGACTTAAAGACAAAACTGAGAAGACTGTTTATAGAGCTGGGAAATTATTAAGAGAATATAATATTGTAATTATCTTGTAAATCCAGCCAAAAAGTACTTTTCAGTAGAGTAATTCTTGGATACTTTTTATGTACTTTTATATTATATTCTTGTAACCTCTAACTGTTCAGAAACAGATTCTTATGCCTGAAGCAACATTTTAAAACGTACTTTTAACACTATAAAAGTGTTATGGTGTTAACTTTTTAATTAAAGCAAAAACAGTAACTGGGAAGAGATACTAATTTTTTTGATAAGGATACTATATTTTTTTTTCAGACCAATACTCAGGGGTAAACCCCTACTCATGCAGTGCATTGTATTGGAATGTGAAGATGGTTGATAGATTATTATGATTTTTAGAGTTTTTTTACTGTATTACTTATAAATATTGACCGATTTAGAATTTATTACAAGTTTATTTATTTTTTAACACAGTGTTGTATACTTTAAAAGTCTTCTTGTAAAAATTTTAATTTTTAAATAGCTTTGCTTTATAAAAGCACTTAAATGAAAAGTACTTTTAGGTACTAAAAAACTTAAATGATACGATTAATCGGCAACATAAACTTTTTTAAACCCAAGCTTTATTTAAAAAAAAATTATTTGAATAAAATAAAACAGGACATTTTCTTCGTTTGTATATAATGAGTCGGAAAATTGAAAATTTCAGAATGTTCGGACTATCACAGCCATATTTTGCTATACTATAGCCCACTTCTATTTTATAAAAAAAGAGTACAGAGTATTGCCTTACTTTAATTTTTCTTTTTATAATTCTTACCTGTAAATGAAAGAAATTTAAGGAAGATAATCTTGCCTGCCAACCTCCCGGACTTGAGGTTTGTGTTGCACTGTCTCCTGAATTTGAACGTTCCTTTTCCTTTTTTCTTCTAAACCAAGTACATATAGTGAAAACATATTTATTTAAAGTGTTTCTAATTTTTATTAAATTCAAAATTAATTTTTTTTATTTTATAACAGCATACCTCTGATACTCTCTCCAGGTCGTTTGTATAAGTTTAGCAGCTTTCTCCTGTCTTTTCCAAATGCGTGTCGATGAGACAATTTCTAATTCTTTGCGGGTGGGAAATTGTTTCTTAAATTTAACATCCATTTGTTCCTGCAATTGCTTGAAGTTATCGGTCTCCTCAACATGACCGAGTACATGTTTCACCAGAGCGTGTAGAATATCTAAACAATGAATTTTATTACCCTTCGAAATGGGCAAATTAAATGATACCAATGCAACAGTATTCGGTTTGGGTATACCCAACGGTGGATCCAGAGAAGCTATAAAATCAGATAACTGTGCAAAGTGTATGAATTGGGTGGCATGGGGATCATATCTACACAAAAACAATATAAATAAAAAAATAAATTATAAAAAAAAACAAAAGAGGTAAAAAACTTGGTTAGTAAAATACGATTTTTAGCGAAATGTGAAAAAGCGTTAAGCAATTTTTTTTAATAATTCTTTTTTTTTCTAATTTGTTAAGCAGGCAGCGTAAAGACTTACTTAGACCAACGTATATAGAACATTTCCAAATCGTCTTCTACTATACCAATTTCCTCCTCTTGATGGGCCTGATTGAAATTCTCCAAAATAATGGCGATGTACATGTTAATGACTATCATGTAGCTAATGATTATAAAACTGGTAAAATACGATATTGCGAGTAAAGGATGACCACAGTCACCATTAGTTTGACGATTATAATTTGGATCACAGTCAGGTGGTTGTATCATTAAAGCTTCCAACACATCATTCCAACCAGCTGAGGTCATAAGACGAAATAATAATTGCATACTCCGTCCAAATGTTTGAAAATTCACCATATCATCAAGAGCACCTTGTAGTTTAACATGTCCAAATAGTGACATACCCAGTATTGCATAGATAAAGGTTATTAGACCCAATAAGGCCCCTATGTTAAAGAGAGCCGGCAGTGATACAACCAAAGCAAATAGCAATTTACGTATACCCTTCGCAGCTTTAATTAGTCTCAAAATGCGGCCTATACGAAAAACACGTACCACTCTCAAGAGAGTGGGACTTATCGGCAAATCAATCATAATATCTTCCATAAGAATGCCGAATATTGATGCCAACACCAAGAGAAAATCAAATACATTCCAAGGGACCGTAAAATAATGATAACGTAGACCTATAATTTTTACTATGGCCTCTTCAGTTGTGCCGCAATGAACACAAATCAAGACGCCATATTAGCCGTAGGTAGTGGAAGAGATTTTGGAGAATTTGGGGAAAATAAAGAAAAGGAATTTATATATTATTTATATGATTTAAGGATATAATGAGTATTAAAGCGTTTATAAGTAAAGCTGGCAAGTAAAAAGAGCAGATACGTATACTTATTGAGGCAAAAAAAAAGCATTATATGAACGGTAGCTCTCTATCTTACACTATTGTTTAAATCTACGTTGTCTTAAGAGACTTTTATAACAAATTTTGGTACTTTTTTATAATAGTTTGTAGTGCTGGTGAATTCTATTTCTTTTTATTATTCAATATTATTGAATATTTTTTTGAATATTTAAACTAAAAAAATATAAGTTGGAATCTTATTAGTACTGTATACAAGTATAATTGTAATGAAATGTATAATGAGTTTCAATTTCAATAATAATTTATATAAAACATTAATTATGAATAACTTCGCTAAAGGGTGCCTAAGTAGTCTAGTGTGTAGCGTGCTAGGGTTGTCTATTCGATTTCTACCAGAGATTCTGGCCTGTGACTCTACACCCAGTATATAGCCTTAGTCTTTTCGTTTCTAACTATTAGAATATAATATCATTGTATATTGTATTCTAATTTAAAGAAATAAATGAATAAAAAAATTTGTTATAATAACGCCAAACATCGCTTCTTTTTTAAGATTTTACTCTAAATTTTAACAATTTTAAAATTAAAAAATTTCATAGTAGGTTTCTTGGTAAAGATATGTTTTGGCCGTTAAGATCTAGAGTTTTTATACAACTACAATGAAAAATACAAAGTACTTTACTTAATAATAATGCTAAAGACACCAAATATCATATTTAATAAAAATATATCCTGAAAAATTTCCTTAAAAAATATCGAAAAATACTACACCCTATTATCGTAGCAATTATGTTTCAAAAATGCATTTTGTGAAGCAAATGAAAATTTAATTTTTAATTGAAGACATTACTACTACCTTTATATATATATATTACTGTACATTTAAAATATAATCAAATAAAAAAATGCGCAGTTTACGTGTCAATAGAGTGAGAGAGAGCTACCGTGTAAGCAAGCTTCGCTTAGATTTGTTGTCATCTTTATATATATTTTTTTTTTACTTACCTAGGCCAAAGACGGTGGTGAAAAATGCATTACTGACTTCAAGTATGAAAAATACCGCATGCGGTTGATTGTAGTGCTCAATACCCATTGTTAACATGTTTAAAAAAATCAGTACGAATATGGCTATTTCAAATCTATAATAAGTTTGTTGTTGTTGTTGTTATTATTATAATACGGTATTATTATTGTTGTTGTTGTTGGTGGTTATTTATAATTTATTTGCAGTTTATTGGGATAACAGTGTAAATGTATATTATTGGTTTATTTTGGATAAGAGGAAGGAAGGGAAACAGTTAAAATTATTAAAAATATTATTTTATTATTTAAAAAATATTAAAACATTTATAAAACATATATGTATTATTAATTTTATGATAAACTATATGTATGCTTAAAAAAAAATAAAAAATACATATTTTAGCATAAGAAAAAGTGCTAAAAGCTAAAATAAGGTGCTTTAAATTGGTAGATAAAGCTAGAAAGATTACACGTTGCTTTTTTATAAAAATCGTAAGCTTAAGCATGAGTACATTTTTAGGGGAATTATTGGCTTTTCATACTAGTTGTTTTTTTAGTAAATTTTTCATATTACACTGTCTAGTTTAATTTTTTATAATATCTGAATTATTTTCTTTTATTTACAATGTTTTACGGTTAAATGTTTTTGACTATTTACAATGGAATTTTATGTTTTTTTTTTATATTTTTTTTTTTTTTACTTTGAAAATTATATATTTCATAGGTTTCAAGAAGTTTTATAATAAAAGAGTTTGAAATCAGAAATGTCTGCTTTATCATGCAATAGTTTTTTTTTTTTTTTTTTGTATATTAAATAGTTTAGAAAGCTAGAAAAAAAGCACAATGGGCTACATTAATTTGTTTTTAAATTTATTCCTAAAACCTTAATCTAAATACAATGAAATCTTAATTTTGCACTCTAATAGAGAAAACAACGGCTACATTTGCCTCAACAGAAATAAATTTCAATATGGATACGCTTTACGAATTGATATATCGTCGTGCGGGAGTTTATGTGCTCTATCCGCCATTTCATATTTTTTATATATGTATCTCGAGTTAATGATGCCACTTTAGGTTTTGGACCCTAAATTTTTCAAGTCTGCAATCCATTTTCGGATATCTCGTCCACTTTCGGAGATAAATAGGCGAAGAAGGATTGATTAAAAATTTTGGTGTCAAAAACCTAAGGTGGCATCATTAACGGGCCTGTGGATTCTGCGAAAATTTTTAAAAATACTTTGGACCGCTCAAGTGTCTAACGTAGAAGTGCTACAAACAGTAACCGGGCAGGGTGTGGTAATTGGTCAGTTGCATGAAATGAAGAAAAATATCGTATCTGGAGCATAACTTATACTTCAAGCAAAGATTACGCAAGAGGTCGCAAAAAGTTTTCTTTGCTCTGAAATATATGATTAAGGACAAACATACAACAAGTGGGATATCTTTTATATACCAATCTTTTCTTCAAAATATGCCAATTAGAGAACGTGTGACCACGGAAAAAAACCGTGGTCACTCCACTCATAGACCATGTAGTTCATTGTGATCATTTTAGACTGTATTATGTATTAAATAGCTATTATTGTAAATTTCATTTAGCGTAGATAAGTGTCTCAACGAAAATATAAGCCCGTACTTATGCCAGGAGCTGGACCGATTTGAATACCTCAAAGGCAATGGCTAACATTTTGATTAAATAATTCTCAAGGAAAACAGACTACAAATAAATATTTTTATGACAGTAATCTTTATTTTAGAGGATTCGGCCAAAGATGACAAGAAATGAGAAGCTAATGAATTCCATCGTTTTATGACAAGAGCGGAGTACGAACACATGAAGTGAAATATAGTCACTAATTATTCTTCTTCAGACCCACAGCAATTGCAAAGGATCAATGACCTTTAACAGAAACAATAGCGTGTTGAATGACCATGCAATTGCAGAAAAGAAGGCAATTAGTCTCCGACTTTTTATTTTTAAATTTAATTGAAAAGAAATTGTCTATACATATTTAATATATAGAATTCATTTAATTTAAAATTATATTTTAATTCTATAATTCTCTTAAAAGAGTTCAAATATTTCATTTTGTAACAAAGTCTAGCGGCTTTTTGTTTATACAAATATAAAAAACAAGTTGTTATCTAATTCTTAAATATTCGTCCCATTGTGCTTTCTATTTTAGTGACAGAATAGGTGGAAAACTATTTGATATTAAATCTACATTCAACTACAGAGTGAAAGTTAGTAATTATTACAAATTTGATTTTTACAAAATGGGTTAATGCATTCGCTGTTCACTAAGGTGCTACATAGTAGGGTGAAAAAATAGTTTTTAGATTAAAAGGTGTCTGTTAAACTCTAAATGCTTTAGCCTCTAATTTTATTAGTTTAACAGCTATGTGAAGAGTTTAACAGCTAAATAGACAAGACGATCATACTCTCTATAGTAACGTTCGCTCGCTCATACGCTTAAGAAGTCAAGTGTTCAAATAATTTTATCACCAAATCAACTTTTATTTTTTGTTCTAGAATTTTACTTAATCTTTACGGCATTACACAATTAATTACAGCTAATTATAAATGAAAATTAAAACCTGGAATAAAACCACTTTGAAAGTTTATTAGCGGTTTTCGGGTTATACAACAATAAGATTTCATATTTGCAAAAAACAAATCAAACTAGTTTGACGGTATCAAAACTCAAAATGTATTCGAAAATTAAAATATAAATAAAATGTTTTAAAATGTAGTTTTCTTTTAAATGTCTTAATTGGCATGGCATCCGCATCAAATTCATACATTAAAATTTTAGTTCAATATTAAAAGAAAAAAATGTTTTTTTTTTATAAAGTTATTCATAAACTCTCGAGAAATTGTTTATTATTATTTTTATAATCTCTAGACTGTTGCTGACTATCTGGGTGAATGAAAAAACAATTTTTTTCGTTCTATCTTCGGTCAGCAGTACTCTAAACTAATGCACGGCGCTAGTAGTCGTCAGGGGAAACACATTTTCGGTTTCAAAAAAATTCATAACAAAGAGCAAACAAAATTATAAAAGCTTATTCAGAAAATTGTGCACCTAAAAAAATTTTTTAGACTTTATTTATATATTTGATAATGTTTTACCATTTTCATACGCTTAAAGAAATGCTGCTCACAACTATAGTTATGGTTTTAGCATTTTTTTATTGCGAAGCTATTGCTCTAGAACATCATTCGGATATGATCTGTAGAACGAAATCAAGAGAAACTATAAATCAAGTGCTTCTTCGAAGGCAAATGAAATTAATCTTAATTAAGCCAATTGTTTGAAAGATTTGATAATCACAGAAGTTTTGTTAAAGACCATTACGGTACATATCAAAAGCTTGTCAAATTTACAAAATGTATCAATTTGAACATACTAGATTAATAGCGCCGTACAACAGAACCTGGTTTAGAGATGACATGATATGACGGAAAGTCCTCTCAATTTTTTTTTTTTCACTACACATCCTGGAAAGATACATAGTATTTAAATAAAATACGCACAAAACTTGCTTCGAATATGTTTGAGTTTTTATCAAACCCACACCAAACAAAAATATGAATTTTATGTATCACTTTCAGGTGTACACGTATCCATGCCATTCTAAAGAAAACCAAAACATTCAAAAAACAAACAAAAAGTATTTTACAATAAATGTTAATGATAGTGAAATGATAAATTGCTTAATAGAAAGCGATAAAAAGTTAGATTCTTATGACAGGCTGGCTGTTTAAAAGAAAAAAGAGAGATAATGCTTATGGTGTTAGAGTATATGCTTAAGTGTGTATAATGAATAGGCGTGGCTATGTAGGCGCTGGTGTTTATAATAGTAATGCTTTCTCTTGTAGTGAGTATTTAAAGCTAAGTTTGCTAATCTTTTGCTTTCAGTACAAATCATAATTTTAGCAGTTTTCACAAATTTTTTCTTAAAGCGTAAGAAAAAAATTTTTATTTCTTCTTTTTAATTCTTAACAATTTGTTTTTTTTTTTTTTTTGTTTTCATTACCTTCGTGAATTTGATAAATCGTAAAACATCGCTAAAAAATGATTTATTGGTCGCTTAATGACTTTCTGTGGTTTTTTTCGTCCCAACTTTTTCATGGCGGTGTAATAGTGTTTTTGAGATTCGGTGAGAAACATTTCCAACACTCCTCCTTCATACTATATTTTCATTTTTGTTTTTTTTTGTTCGTGTATTATATAAAAACACATACAGACACACATAGATGTAATAAAAGATATATAGTTTATATAAATAAATATTATATAATTATGTTAAATTTGTGGTTTTTTATATACAAATTTGATTTTTAATACAGAAATTAATTACAATAAATTAAAAAAGAAAACAACAGAAAATTAATATATAGAGTTGAACAGATTGCCTATATTAAAATTTTGTGTATTCAAAATTACAATCATATGACATTTAAAACAAAAACCAAAATAAACTGTTATTTTCCTTTGCAGTAATTTTTAAATTTAATTCTCAAGCGTAATTGGAATTTGAAGCCACTTTAATTTGTACGCCGGTCTGGCAGGACTAAAAATCTAAATCATCTAAAATGTCATTTATATATTTGCCATTTACAATTAATGGTAAATTAGCAACCAAAGCGTAAAAATAATTAAAATTTTTAATACAAAAGTAGTGGTTCAAACTTGGCTATTTTTCTAGCCTTGCGGGCTATTATTATCATAATTGAACTACTGGGCAAGGAATTGAAAAGATTATAAAAATTTGCAGAAACTGAAAGCTTTATAAAAGGTGACCACAATTTTTCTATTTAAAAATGCTTAATTCTTCATATTAAAATTAAATAATTGAGTTGCCATTCTGTGAATGAAACTACATATCGTCAGATGTATGCATTAGGGTTTTAACTTAAGTACGTTGAAGAGATTTTACAGGGGAATCATAATATCAGTGCTTTTATATAGATAATCAATCGAAAATTTTGTCATAAAGTTATGATTTTTGATCACAGAAGTGAATGAAGCTGAAATGTGTATTTCATTACAAAGAAGTTTTTAATGTTTTTATAACTTAATGGTTTCTTAAAAAAATATGACAATATTCTACTCCCTAATGCCGACGAGCAATGAGGCAGCGTTTTAGAAAGTTGAAAAGTATTAGGAAAAGTTATTTTGACATTAAATAGAGACTAAATCACATTTATGTGGGGCACAACACATTCACATCAGAATTTAAGTAATGCAAAAAAGTATTTTGGTTAACAGAGGCTACTTTGGTCTAAATAAGCTTAACCGTAAAACGCTAATACGACTCGTGCTGTTATATGCATACCTACGAAATCAGACAAGGATATATTTGGGGTTTCCGATAGAAAACCTATCTATGGTGAATACCTGGTAATGGCTTACCCAGAAGAATGGGGAATTGTTAAAGAAGTATAGAGTTAGAACAAGTTGACCTATTTATAGGTCTTGTTAACAGATAATGCACATATGGACAAAATAACATGACCCTTTTGTCTATATACATAAAAAATAAAAGTTGGCTCTTATCCAATTATGTCCTTTGCTTGAGTTTCATTATTTTTTACATTTTTAATATTCAATTTAATTTTATTAAACTAAAAAACAAAAATTAAATAAAAACTTAATAAATAAAAAAATAAAAAACAACAAATCAAACCTTACTCTGTCCATTTAAGTGGATGGTTCAGTCATACTTGTATATACTCACATACATACTTTGTATACCGACCGAGTGGCATAATGTTCCGATATAACTTACCTTTTTCTTCAGCATATTGAAATTATCGATAATTACTCCAATAAATAGATTGAGGGTAAAGAATGAACCGCAAACAATGAAGATAACAAAGTAGATATACGCATAGAGATTCGCCTCACGTTGAGGCTGTAAATCAACACCTCGAGCATCTACAGCATCGGCCATAACTTCCATCCAGCCTTCAAAAGTGGCCACTTGTAAGAGAGCCAAATAGCCCATACCCACATGATCGAAAGTGATTTTTGAATTCACCCAACTGTAATTTTGTTCAATGCAGTCCCATTTATCATTGACTTCCTATTAAGTTTTATTTTTTTGTTTTTTAATTTTGTGTTTTTGTTCAAAAAATTTTGGGAAGAAATTTTTTTCTTTTTAATAAAATTTTATATAAATTATTGCCTTTTTTGATATTAAATTTTTCAAAAAATATTAAAAATTTCTTTAAAAATAAGATAATCAAAATCATTTAGAAAAAGCATTTTTTAGCCAACTAACCGTTATGGGTAAGAGTTCTCCATCATTATCAAGACATTTGAAAAATTTACCACCAAAAAATTGTACACCCATTATAGAAAATATTAACCAAAAAACCAAACAAACTAAAAGTACATTGAAAATTGATGGTATGGCATACATGAGAGCATTTACTACAATTCGCATTCCTTGCCACCTGGAATAGAAATAAAAGTTTCGATTTTTCGATTTGTTTGTTTCATTTTTTTTTTCGAATATTTTTAAGTCGAAAAAGTTTTATAAGGGATAAGAAAATTATTGGGAAAAGAGTGAGGAAAAATAAGTAAAACATCGACAACATTTTGTAACCAAAAATAAAAAGTAGGATTTAAAGGTGTTGGAGAGAAAATGAAATTTAAGAAAAACATACAAGTTTTACAAATTTATGAGAATTTTTTTTTATGTTCGAAACAAATCGTTAATTTAAGAATAGAATTATTTTTTTTTAATTTTTCTTTTGTAAATTTTATTTGATGCAAATATTTATTGAAACTAACACAGCTTGATGTTGTTTTAAACATTTTTTAATTTTATTTTCAATATTTATTAATAATTTTAGTTTCCCGGACAATGCTGCACAGGAGAGGAGCTTCAAGCTGTATTAATTACAATAAATATTTATATTAATTTGTTTTAATGTTATAGAAATTTTAGATATTAAACACATAGACAGACTACCGACCACAATGTAGCAAAGTATTTATTGCCATTTTAGCATTTTCACTGCTAGATTGATGGATAGATTAATTGCAAAGGGGGAAATTTGTCAAAGATTTTGCTAAATGCGTTTTTATGGAACAACATTTTAATTTTTTTTTGTGTGCATATTTAATATTTATCTGTATTCTACATAACAACCAGCCATATATCTTCGATTCTTTTTCTAAGTTTTTCTACATCTTATCAAAAACTTAATTTCAAAAGATCTATATTCTTTTGTAGAATTTAACTTTGGCCTAATTAAAGCGTCTCTGGCGAAACAAATCAAAATATTTTAAGTTTGTTAAAATGCAGGAAGACTCAATTTTTAAAGAACAAGAATGGAATTTATTTTTAGTAAAGACCCCAACCTTTTAAATTAGTAACAGTATATAGCGTTCATAATATTGTATTATCGACATTATATTTTAACAGCATGTCAATATACAGGGTTGTATTTCAATGAATTATAAAGAAGATCTATAACTATGTAATCATTATTTTTTATTTTCTGTTTTATTAGTTCCAATTTTAAAAATAAATATCATCTGAAAAGGAGACTTTTTTTCAATGTTTCTTGTGCTAAAGAAACAAAATAGAAATAATATCGTAATGCACTATACATACACAAAGTATTATTTCTACCCCAGACTTGTGTCACGATTTTTGCGTGTTATTGATGAAACAGAATAAGACCGCAACTTCAAGTAAAACCGACTCTCAGAGAAAACAGGCCCATAATTAAAACGACGGCTGCAGATTTACGAACTGTCATTAAATGTTTTTGCATTTCTTGTAAGTAAAGCTATTAGAAAACTAGGTTTATGAGAGTTTCTGCTAGCAATTGAATTTATATTTTATAATTTAATCATGTTTACTCGCTTCTTTTATTATATTTGCTATAATATCACAAATTTTATTTAACAAATCATAAAATTATTAATTATGTAAACTTTTAAATGTTCTTTCGATTATCTTTTGTTCCTATGGGTTTGTTTACAAAATGTATGAAATTTAATAAAAATGGAGTAAAATTATTGAAAATCTTGTATCTCAAAATGAAAGTATAAGAAAAAATCGTTCTGAAAATTAAATATATTCTATGTATTTCACGACTGCATTCTGCAGCGTTTATATGTAAGAATTTTTATGAAAAAATCGTCAAGCTACAGTTCTGTTTCATGACTTAAATCAAAATAACTTTTTAACATTTTTACGAATTATAAATGTTTGGAAAATCATTTTAAAACTGGCATAGTGAAAACGTAATATAAAATGGAAGTGCAATATATATTATATATTGATATCTGCGTACTGTGGTCTATGTGTTAAGTGGTTTAGAATTGTTAGAAATAATTTCAAACGATTTGTTTGGAATATAAATAGTTCAACAATTGAAAATAAAAGTAACGCATATTCAACCAAATAAAATATTGTATAAAAAATTAATTAGCCAATAATATGAAAAAAGTGTTAAAAGTGTTCATATGAGAAGTTTACCCATTGTTAAGCGAATTTTTTCTAATCTAAAGCTACATTCATATTTGGCCAATATTTGATGCAAGAATCGTAACCACTATTCTATGGAAATATTATCTGCGTTTTATATAAACGTTTCCTAAAAAGTTATTTAGAAACCGAAAACAATAATTGGAGTAAATAATAATTGAGGTATTGGTTACAATATGTATAACTTATTAAGAGAATCATAAAGTTGTGACTTTTAATTCATAAGAAAAAATTCTTACTAATAAAAAAGAACAACACATTTAAGACAATATGGTACACCTTGTGAGTCTCTAAATTATTAAAATTTTTAATTAATCAAAAATAATTCTAGGCTAACAAGAAAAGTAAACTAAATGGCTCATCAGTAGTGATACCTTGCAGTAGCAATTTATCGCTGTGCAAACATTTACTAAGGCTAAGATATTTCGTAAGCAAAATACTCGTTTTTACCAAATATTCTTTTCTCTGAAAATGTTTTAATAATATTTCTGTTCATTAAAGAAGTCAAGTAATAGTAACAAATATGTGTATATAAGTATATATGTATGTATGTGTCCTAAAACTAAAGCATGATTTTAGTTAAACCCATAAGCAAACATATTGGCCACATCAGAAGCATTCAATGTCAGCAGAAAAAACTATGTTCTCATGTTAAGTTTTTCGAATAAGATTCAGATTATTTACAGAATAACACATTGGGCAAGTGGCCTACACGACTTTGTTGGCAGAAAAAGTCTCATGCAGTTATTAAATTGATTAATGGGCTGTATGATATATGCCACCGTTTTGTTGAAACCCACAAACAAATGATACGTTCGCTGTTCGCTGTTGATATCTTTAACGAACCTTCGAAATTAAAATATCTGTTGCAAAAATCTAAGTGACAGTTAAGCATCTGAAGAATGGTTTTCGAATGGTTTGTTCTTGAAATATTAGAAAAACATTTAAAAATTATGTCATTGTCAAAAGTTGTTGTCAAGTGGTTTGTACATGGTATTTAGAATTGTGTATTACTTGTGATAATACAAAGAAAAAATTAAACAAAAATTTGTTTTTATTTATGTGGTTGAATATTTTTCTTTTTAATTAATAAAACAGCAAATCTTAACAAATATTTTTATTTTTTAATTTGAAATAAATAACATACAATTAAAATTTTAAAAACATGCCAATTTAAAATATATGTATAAGAAACACAAAATAATTAAGTAATAAATAAAAAATAAATCATTTTTGTTTTTTACATAAAACTGTTCAGCAAAAATATATTGAAGCCTGTTTTAAAGCTGGTGCTTGAAAAGCTAAAATTGTGCCAATTAAAGTTTGTATAAAAGCTTCCCGTTTTTACTTTTGCGGAACAGATAATAATTTTCATAAATTATTAAGTGTCATGTACTTCCAAACTTAATTTGGTTTTACTTTTAATCGTATAGAAATTATAATATAAATATGTGTGTGCTCTTATTTAATAAAACAATTTGTAAAATTATATAAAGAAAACATGTTTTTGTCAAAAAGAGTTTATTTATTTGGAAGTTAAAAATTTGAAGTTTTTTTTATTTGTTTTAATAAATTAAATTAAACAAAATTACATTGAACATTAAAAGGATATTTAAGGATTTTTGTTTTCTTCAGTTTCAATTTAAAAACTTAGAAGTTATTTCTATTCGAAATCCTTAAAGAAAACGATATTGTATTAAACACTTCCAAAACAAAGTTCAGCATTTTTATTTTTTTTTATTATTTTTAGTAGTTTTCATTTAAACTGTTTAAGTATTTTAAATAAAAGGTGCTTAAGCATTCAATCATTTTGTTAAGAAATAATTAAATAAAAATATAGAAAAAATTAAAAACAACAATAATAAAAAAGAAGAGAGTTTTAAGAAAATTATACAATAAATACATACATACATACATACACATATAAGAAATAATTCAAAAGTCGGTACAGGCCGACTGCTTAAGTGTAAACCATACCACTTTCACAGAAACCAACACAGCTTCTCATTAATTCGAGTAGCTTTCTTAAATGAGAAAAAATTATCCCGTTATTTGTTTT
Organism: Metopia argyrocephala; assembly: GCA_963576795.1. Lineage (NCBI taxonomy): Eukaryota > Metazoa > Arthropoda > Insecta > Diptera > Sarcophagidae > Metopia > Metopia argyrocephala. The sequence goes on along the minus strand of OY756208.1, from coordinate 200,853,481 downwards.
CATTCACAATTTTGTTCTCAGAAGAGGCTTATTTTCGGCAAAATGTGTACGTTAATGAGTAGAAGTGAGAATAATCCTCAAGTTTTTGTCGAAACAAAAACAATGATGGTCAGAATGTTACTGTCAATGAATGGTGAACTTCTTTGTAGTTCTAAGAACCATTAATGAAAGAATAATTTCACGTAATGGTCGAATTAATTGGCTATCGAAATCGTGTGATTTAACAACTATCGTATATATGTATATGTCGATAAACCAGAGACCATTAAACACTTGGAAACAAAATAAAGCCAAAAATATTATTAACGTAAGGCTCAGACAAGAGCAAAACAATATTTTGAGTATTTTTTATAAAGCTTGATGAAGAAACTATAATGAAAATTAATATTCCAACTAAGTGGTATAGTTTACAAATAATTTAAAGTTAATTTATTAACAATCTGTATACACATTTACAGATGTGATTAAATCTGAAAATATATATAAATATTTTGCATAAAAATAAAAAAATTAATATGAAACAGAAATAAAAAAGTTGATTAATAAAACATTTAGAAAAAAATTTGGTAAACAGCATTCATAATCAATCAGATATATAGACATGTACTTATACTATATATAGAGTATATATAAAATATTCATAATCAATCAAAAAATGTATAGAATTGAGATATCATTCATATAAAAAGAAATAATTTATTTAAGAGTTTTTTTTTACATGATTTTAGGAAAGAAAGCAATCTTTTTAAATATTTTTAGCAGCAGAACCACACTTACCGAGATATGGCCCTTAAGGGCCTTAAAGCTCTCAGAGTTCTTAGAGAGCGTAAAACTTTAAGATTTTCGTTTTCTTCGATTAACAAAGAAAAAACAGAAACCTTAACAAAAAGAATTTTAGACAATTATAGTTAATTTTTAGTTCATAGTGTAATTCAGAGGTTTAAAGTTCATACTTACAAAAACTATAATAAAATCTAAGATGGTCCAAAAGCTAGTAAAATATTTAGAAAACCCCAAAGCCAACCATTTTAAAACCATTTCGATAACGAAAATTAAACAAAATGAAAAATTTGTCCAGTATAGTATACGCTTCAACGATTTGTTACTGTCCAAATAGATGTCCTCAAAACACAAAGTTATACTGGAGGCAAAGATTAACACCAAGACAAACCACTCAAAGGCTGGAGTATCCACAACAGTCAAGACAGCCGTTCTGACGCGTGTCCAATGTTTAGCACTTTTAGTATCCATGCAGGACATAAACCAAGGACAGCGAAAGTAAAAGCTTGAAGAATATATAAGAAAATGGGAACTGATTAGTATTCTATAACGTAAATTATCGGCTTAAAATAATGCACTTACTGTTCATAACACTTCTGAGGAAAGCAATCATCTGGCACTTTTGGTGGTTTCGTTTGTCCAAAACTTGGAAAAGTCATGGGATCATTGTATGCTCCCTGCGAGTTACGTCTCCCACCCACTGTGAGATCGTCTACGTAGGAGACCAGACAATGCCATGGTTTTTCAGTCAGTCGTGAGAATGTGGATTTCTGCGACTGGAGAGTTTTACCGTCTCTCTGCGTTATCGAATCACCTCCAGCAGCCTGCACATCGCCGGGACGAACAGCAGATGCAGTTAGTGCCAATACAGATGATGTATCGGCCGCACCCGAACTATGTGATTCGGTGCGTGCTGACTGAAATGAGGCAGCCTTGTCCAGAGACGATTGTGGATGCTTTGAGCGTTTGACATACAATTTTTGCTGTTCTTCAACGCTATTTTGGCCAGCCCTTGGGAGGAGAGGTGTGGTTCGTGTCTGAGCGGAAGTAGCATGATAGTGTTGCTGGTGTTCGGTGAGCGCTGTTAAAGGAGGTGTGGTTTTTAACGAAGACATTTGAGCCAGTGTGGGTGGTTCTATGTTGGATTTTAACGAAATGGGCGGTGTGGGTGGTACCATAGCCGAAGATGAATGTGATGATGTGTCTACTGTATTTTGTTGCTGCTGTTGCTTTTGAGCTTGACTCAACTGTTTGTGCAACAATAGATTTTCATATGAATTTGTACTTTTTAAAGAAAGACTATCGATCTTCATGATTTCTGCTGTTAAACATTTACGAGGCAAACGTTCTGATTCCATGCGTAACGTTGAAATGGGCTTTTCATCTTCTGGCACTTCATCTACACGTTCAATAAGTGACATTCTTTTGAATCTATCAAATTGAGCACTAAATAAATCACTTTTCCGCCTCATAAAAGGTGATTGCGCACCAGAAGCTTGTGTAGCGGCAACAGACATAGCTTCAACCGTGGCAAAAGGAGCCTGTATTTGATCACAGATTTTACGTATTTCATTGGTTATGCTAAAATCATCATCGATTTTTCTTTGCTTTTCGAGACTTCGTCGCTTTATTTTGGCCGTCGAACGACTTGTAGTAGCCGGCAGTGTATGCTGCCTACGTGGCACTGCAGAAAGATCATAACTGTCATATGGGTTTAAAGGGGCCACTACTTCATCCGCAGCTGTTCTTTCTGAAGCACCTGTTATAACCGCAATGTGTTCCAAAATTGCCTTATTAGCCTCATCTGCTGCCGGTGAGGGTTCCGACAAGGTAGATAGTCTTCTTTCTAAGGATGTGGTAGATTTTTTTATCTCTTCCAATTCTTTTTCGAAACTCTGTATAATGTTATCAAACTCAGAGTGTTCTACTAAAGGCAAATTATCACCATCATGACCGTTGCCATTAGAGGAGTGACTGCCATTACGTCGTGACTCTATGGTTTGCAATATGGAATTTGAAATGTAACTTAAATTCGATTTAATACTGCTAGTAGAGGGTTTACGGTCCTCTCTTTTACTCTCTGAAACTATCAGTGAATCCGTATCGGCTTCCATGATGGCGGAACCATAACCCACAGTGTCACTAAAATAATTGTTGCTATTATCGAGTAAATCTTCCTGTAGGAATTGAAATAATTCCTTTTGATCACAATTCAACAGTTCTTCTCGTAAATTAGCCTGATTCGATAAGAGTTCTTCATGTTCCATGGAAATGGTATTCGAAGAATGGCCGCTATGTGGTAAATGACCATCGTCATCAGATTTTAAGCTACGGGAGGGAATTAGAGATCTCTGAGACTGGTCACTGGATTGTGATAAACGATCTAAGGACTTGCGATAACTAGGCGATCTGGTAAGCAACGATTTTTGATACTGTAGATAAGATTCATCATGTTCCTCACTGCAATAACGTGTAGAACTGCGTTCCAGCAAGGAATCTGCACGCATATAGGAACCGCTACGTTCTTGCAAAGAATCAGCTCTCATATAAGAGCCACTGCGCTGATCATTGGCATATGGATCGGTATCAGTCGAATTGTATTGGCCCATCATTTGCAATTCTATGGATTCGGTGTATGTTGTGGGCTCGTCACGTGAATCATTTGCTTGGGTACCAAAACCGGAAGACATTTGATGTTGTAAACGACGATCTTGTTGAGGATTTAAGCTATTATTGTCTAATTGGCAGGAGCTGGCCACAGTGCCATCAAACGAAGGCATTGCCGGTTGTTGCTGTTGATACAGCAATTGCAGAGCGGGTTGTGTAACATGTTGGGTTTGGCTACCCATACCAACATTTTCCACACCACCTCCACCGCTCATTATTGAATGTGTTAATTGTTGTGAAGAATATGATTTTTTATCATCTTCCGTTTCGACACCATCAACAATTGTATGCAGACTACCTTTTAAAGGAATTTGATAGCCAAAATCAGAACCGGAAACTGGACGATTCATAGATTCCTAAAAGAAAAGAAAATTGAAATATAGAATTATTATTATCACTCAGTTAATAAAACACAATTGGTGGGACCTGTAGGCTAAAAGCTAATTTAAAAGTGTTGGCTTCATTCAGATCAGGTGACCTGTAAATCAAGTAATCGATTAATTACAATTAGCACGACAATGAATCGCGCAAATATAAAACGAACTACAGAGTAGCACCAGGCTATACAGGCTAGTCGGTTGTTCCACACCATCGAAAAACGCAGATCTGATCTGAGTAAATACAATTAAACGACCAATAGTTTTTATTTCAGAAATAATCCCGTAACTTCTGCAATAGACTCCGCGTTTTGAAAAAAGGGCAGCTGAGGAGTGATAGCATTCCACTCGAAGATTTTTTTTTTAGATTTTTAGATATTTTCTTATTAGGAGGCAATGAATTTTTCACTCTTCGAGGGCCTTCTAACGGTCTTCTGTGCCTTTCCATACTCCTCTATGTCTCTCTAACAATAAACTCAGATAAGGAAAATGGTACAGACATTACTGAGGAGTAATAATAATATTAATAACAATAAATAACCATAGCCGAGATACTAATAGTCGATACCAGAGTCTTGGTAGAAGCCTGACTATTAAAGAAAACATTTAATTTTATCCACAGAGCCCTCTAGAATCGCAAATATCTCAGTCTTACAAAATTCACTTGTTCGGTAATCTAAAGAACGTTGTAAAGTTCGCAGAGTCAGAGAAAACACCAGCCCCGATACGTACTGTAATATCAGAAACCATACAAAGCCTATCGTTGAATTTAATACCTATCAGTAAAGAAATATGATTTTGGAAAGTTTATTGAAATAATGCATGCAAATCATAATTTCTACTTCGAATATCAATTGTTGAAGACAAAAATTGGAAAAAAGCTTCATCATAATGCAATCCTAACAAAATTGCTTATCAGGAATTTTTTTTTTTGTTTTTGCTACTTTCGATTTTTGGGTAAAAGCTTTTATGGCAAGTCTGGAGGTTGAATTTTGTCTTATTTCCTTTTCTTACTAAACCGTCGCACTCTATGTAGGATAATAAATGTATTGTTACTAACTCACCTGATAACTCAGTCTATGAAATTTGGTTTCAGTTATCAGGCCCGGTTTATCGATTGTGGCTGCTGCGGCTGCTTGTTGGGCTTCAATGACAATCTGTTGAAATTTTGTGGCATATTTACGTTCTTTGCGCTCTTTACGTTCTTGACGTTTTTTACGTATTAAATCTCTAACCCTTTCAATACTGCGAGCTAATTTCGATTCTTCGCCGACTTCCTAAATTGAAAAAGTGAAGTGAGAAAATGAAATTAATTAATAAGCTTTAAAATATTCTGAAATTCATTTGAAACCATAACAAATTCACCAATTTTTAATTGGAAAATAATAATTAAATATTTAATTAACCAATGCTTAAGCTATTTTGAATACCAATTAAACACTTATACAACACTACCAATCATTAAAATTTTTTTAAGTCTACTTTTGGGCATGCAAATTCAAAACATTTATAAGGTAAATTACAATTTTGTACTCAAATGCTAACAAGACAATTTTTTTTAACAAAATAAATTTTTTGTAATTATTTTCTTTTTTATAAAGGTTTTTAGTGTATAAAAAATAAAACAGAAAAAAAAACTGAAAAAAAACTTAAATTACCTTTTTCTTGAAAATCTGTCAAAATTTTTTTTTTTTTATTTTTATGGTGTATAGTTTTAGGTGTTTTTAAAGGTTGATTTTTTTATTAGATGGTACGTAGGTGCACAATTATTTTTTTTTTAATTGTTTTGTTAATAGTTTTGAATGATTTAGTGCAATTTGTCAAAGAGTTTTATAAAATTGCATTTTTTTTTTTCATTTTAATTTGTATTTAAAAGGAAAAGAGGCACAGCAGTATTGAAATGTTAAATAGAGGCACAGTATTTGTAAAGTTTATAAAATAGATTTTACAATATTCAAAACACACACAAACGCATATATAAATATATGTTTAAATATAGATCATTAGACACACACATAAATGAAAAAGAAGATATAATGAAATAATTATTTTTATTATTGTTTTAATATAAGAAATATATATTAATAATTATGCGAAATTAATTCTTAAATAAACTTAAATTTAAGATGTTTTGAGTGTTTATACAATAAAGCCTGCATCGAATATTTACAAGTAGGGAACCAAATTATCTCTTTAAGTTCTTGAAAATTGGTAGATCTGCCCGTGGAAGGAAATTTATTCAACACAGATACAGAAGAGCCTTCTCCGAACGTCAATTTCTCATTTACAGCACTTGTCTTTGGAACCAGCTTCCAAATCGAATTCAATTAATTGAAAACTCAAACCGGTTTAGAAATGAGCTTTTAAAGTATTTTAGCTAATATTTATTTTTTTTCTTTTTTATAAATATACCTCTTTTTTATTGTTTTTTATTTATTCTTAAATCTTAAAATACAATTTTCTTTTTAACTTTGTTGACATACTTATATTGAAACTATAACTCCTACGTTTCTTAACTCTATACGTTTTAAATTTATATCTGTTTTTAATTAACCCTAATATGTTTGTTATTAAAAAATATTTATCTGTTGTAATGTATGAATATTCTCATTAGCGCTTTAATTTATAAGATTTTTATCTTGTTGCGCTAAGATCATTATATAAATAAATAAATAAATAAATAAATAAAATAAATAAATAAAGCCTTTATATTATTCTTGAATTTTTTGCTGAAGTCTTTTTGTGTTCCTTAGTTTAAATAGAAGTCACCATCTGCATATCCTAAAAGAGTCCATGGCAATACTGTTAAGCCTGTGGTAAAATATTAAACGTACTTTTTGTCCTATTCGGTGACCATATTTTTCTATTTGCTTTAAGAACTCAAACTTAAGACATAAAAATTTAATAGGTCACCACGAATCCATGCAAACCACGAAAGATACAACTGCAAAAGACAAGCAATCCCAGTACAACCAAAAGCTACACTGCGTTACTCAGTTATTAAGGACTATATAAACGCCTTCAGTAGCATTATTTACAGCGCGAGTATAAAATAGCCTTTCCCTGTACTTTAAGTTTATATCACTATCAGTAAAAGCTGTATTCAGAACAAAAAGTTAGCAGCACGTTGTTCACAATGTCTAACGATTTTGTTTTGTTTGTAGACAACATATAGTTAGAAGTATATATCCAGACTTAGTTTCGAACAAGCAAAGTTGCAAGACACACTGCAACCTATAAGATCTTTTAAGTCTATTCATAATATACCAGCAAAAATAATTCTGTGCATCTTTGTAAAAGGATAAAAAAGAATTCAATTACATATTTTTTTCAACTCAAAACATCTTTTCTATTAGAAATTTTTAAAATAAAATTATGAAATCATTCTTAACTTAAATGACATTAAAAAAAATCAAACCAAACCATGAGGACGACATATAAATTTTGATTTTAAATATATTTTATTAACAAGTAACATATAAAAAAAAATATTTTAAATCAATTCCTACTTTCAGAGATCTGTAAAGAAATATTTTATTTTACTTTCTGAAAAAAAGCAATTAATTAAATTCATATTTAAAAAAACTTATATTTTACTATCATTTAAAAATTCTCTATTATTTCTTCAGTGTTGTCAGATTGTTTTTAATCCCAATTTTGAAATAAAAGTAAAAAAATCCAAAAAGTACTGTATATGTTACTTCAATTATAACTGACGCATTCTGAATTACAAATGGTAAAGGTGTAGAATCTGTTTTTTAAAATAATTGTAAGCTACAGGTGTTTTTTTTTCTTAATTAATTAAAGCGTGAACTATATATTCCTATAGAGATACAGAAAGACGATAATACATTCTGGTCATTTTTCGAATTCAGAGATTGTAACACTTTTATGCGGAGAACATGTAAAAGTGAGAGTACATCTATATGGATAGAAATTTAACGTACTTCATATTGTAATTGACATCTCTAGATTATATACCATATTACACGAATTGAGCTACGAATTGGTACCTCATCGGTGACTATTTTCAAACAAAAAGAAATATCTCGGTGAAAGAGATTTGGCTCCAATGATAGAATTATTGTGTGAGGGAATGTTGTAAGTGTGAAGCGGGACGCATTCAAAAAAGAAAATATATTTTCCATATATGAAATTTTATTTTAAAGAAATCGGAAAAAAGTTGCTGAAAGATTCCACATTATAGCTCACGTTTACGCTAAAATACTGATAGACGAATAGCTTAAAGTAAAGTTAAAATTTAATTAAAATTATAAGGTCAACAATAACAAATAAAATTAGTGTAAATTAACCGTTTGTTCATTTTCTTTTGAATTCAATTTTATATAAAAATATTTTAATGATTTAAAAAGATTCCGCTCAGCATTCCTATTATTTTTGCTTTTAACGATCATTCATCCAATGTAGGTTTTTCATAAGTAAGCTTTCAAAGTAATTAACCCTTATATAGGGCAATATTTAAGCTTTAATATATATTTTATCCTTATTTTTATGTCGCCCTTTTTAAATACAAATTTATATAACAAAAAGGTCAGATTAATTATCTTTACTGTATAGTACAAATGAGCTCAAGCTATATAGGCTTTCGGCTTTAATTTGCTTTATTAAAGCACCCTTAAATTAAAATTAATTACCAGTTAATGCTTGTTTTAAATGCATTACAATTTTTGGTTATTTGTGTTAAAAATCCCACCATTTTTTTATATATATTTGTATTTAATAAAAATATTTAAAACACGAGAACATTAAGGAAAAGACAAACAACACATTGCATATAGAAAAGTGCACAAAAACCATTAAAAATATTTTTTAATTATTAAAAATCTTACAAAACTCTAACACTCATCAAATAATATAGCAAGAAACTTAAGAAATAATTATTTATGATGCTTAAACAAAAGCATTACCTCCCAAACACTTATACTTGCTTTATAAAATCATATTTAAAATATTATTTAATATTTTTTTTATTTTATTATTTATAAAATATTGTATAATAAAGACACAACATTGAGCGCTCAAAAGGTAAAAATTGTTTTATGATTTTTTTTCTTGGTTTTCACATTCAATTGTTTTTTTTTATTATTATTATTATTATTTTTTTAATTGAAAACAACATTTAAAATGACACTGAATTGTGAGACAAACCAATGAAAAAAATACGGAGACACTGAACATAAAATGAAAAAAAGAAGGTATTGAACTAAAATAAGCATGCATTACCTCTTTTTTAGATTTCAGTTCCTCTGAATTAAAACTATTGAGCAATAAGGCCAAGAACAAATTTAAAACCATAAAATTGCCCATAACCAATGTGGGTAAAAATATGGCAAAACAAGAAGAAGCACCTTGCTAAAAAAATAATTTCAATATATTATTTTTATTTTATTAAAAACAATAAAATTATTTAAATTTTTTCTTTTTTAATTAATTAAACCAAAAAGGAAAAACATAATTAAACATGAGGAAAGTTTTTCAAATAAACGTAATACCTCTTCTTCAGCTCTCATACAATCCCATAAGGGTTCTATCCATTCGCCACATAAAATGCGAAAAATCATCATAAATGAATGGAAAAAATCATTGAAATTCCATCTGTTGTTAGAGAATAAATGTAAGAAAAAAAAAATAAATAAGAATTTATTTTTCATTAAAGAAAAAATTTTAATTTATTTACCTTGGCACTGGATCTGGTTCGAATTTTTCTGGTGTATAGTCTTTAGAAAACAATTGCATGCCAATAACAGCGAATATATAAATGACTATCACCAAAATCAGAGTAAGATTACCCAATGCTCCAATAGTTGAGATAATAATGCTCAATAACACTTTCATGGTGGTCCATGACTGGGCCAGTTTTAAAACACGCAACTGTATTAAAAGAAAAAAAATAAAAGAAAATTTAAAAAAATATTTTTGAAATAACAAAATAGTTTAGAATAGTGCTGACAAAGTATTGAGTAGCGAGCATCGAGAATTTGTACTATTTTTATATCAATACTTAAAAAGTTGTTTTTTTTTTTCTACGAAATTGTATGGAAAATTTAAATTTTAACAGCCAAAACGAAATTCTGTCTGAAATTTTTTTCTCTTAAAAATAAAATCCGTTAAAAGTATTGATTAGTATTGAGTACCCAAATGTAAGTACTTAATACTTACGAGTAATGAAAAGTACCAAAATTTGTAAGCACTAGAGTTTAGAATTTAATTTTTGTTTTTTTACTAACCAAACGTAAACCTCTTAAAACACTTAAACCATCAACCAATTCAAAAATAATATCCAACAAAGAAGCCGTCACAATAATTAAATCGAAGATATTCCAGCCGCATAGAAAAAACTCTTTCGATAAGGCCATCAATTTAATAATACACTCGAAGGTGAAAATGGAAGTGAAAACCTGTTGAAATTTTAATTTTTTTTATTTAAAAACTTGTTGCTTTTCCTTTTGGTATTTATTTATAAGACTTACCTTATTCCCCACATCTAAGGCATTACGAAAACTCTCACTCATACCATGATGTTCCATGGCTAGAAATGCTGTATTTAATACGATACACAACGTTATGGCCAACTCGAATAGTGGATCTCTAACCACCTTATAAAGGCAATTTTGAAATTGTAGCCAACCCTCATAGTCTACACAACATTGAACACATCTATCACAATTACGATCTGGAAGATCATCTGAAAAGTTTGAAAAAATAAAATATTCATTTAAAATAAGATTTACATGGATATTATATTTATAAAAAGAATATTTAATGATTCGTATACTCGTAATTTCAAAACTCAATAATTGGGCGGTCTCAAAACAAACCGACCTGACGTATAGATGACATCAGAAGATTAAAAAAAAATACTTCGCGGAATAGTGCGGCAACCTTATAAAACATATGTTTAAAGATCCAAACTGCCAAATATAAAGGTGAAAGTAAATAACAATCGCTCTCGCCATCGTATGTTCTAATCTTATGTCAAAAAAAGGTCAAGAAGTGTATTTTCATAAAGTCAATCACAAGCAACACTGCTAAGAGGTGTGAACTGTCAAAATTAATTTCATTATTGTATTTTCTGTAAAATTGTCCCACCTTATAATCAATTTACCTTGCAACGTTATTACAAATCTATACTTTTTAAACAAAATTTCAGTTTTTTTTATTAATTTAATTCTCTGTTTGGTTTCTTATTCAATTATCATTTTTACATTAACAGAGTTGTATTTTTTATACAATTTTTTTTTTCAAAATCAGTGTTCCATTCCACCTAACTACGAGTTTTCGACAAGATTTTGTCGAAATCTAGTCTCGTAGTAGATTTTGTTTTATAGGGATATTCTAGTAAAAATATACTAAATTTCGACCGAAATGTCATAATTATTAGAATTAGTGCTGGCAAAGTATTGAGTATTGGGTACCGAGTATCGAGTATTTGAACTAATTTTTGGGTACTCCATACTTAAAAGTAGCTACCCAATACTTTAAGAGTTGTATTTCTTCTCCGAAATTGTATGGAAAATTTAAATTTTAACGGCCAAACAAATTTCTGTCTAAAAACACAATACTTTTTAAAATTGTTAAAAGTATTGAGTAGTATTGGGTACCCAAATGAAAGTACTCAATACTATCGAGTAATGAAAAGTAGCAGAATTTGACAGCACTAATTAGAATGCTTGTGTTCGCAACCTAAGCATAAGGAAACACAGTAAAAAAGGAAACGAACACATTCCCTCGATATCGTGAAACAGTAACCATTTAAATGTGTTTTCTTAAAATGTCTAAACAAGATTGCTTACATGCAAACAGACTACCGTCAAAACACTTACCGATTACAACAATTTCGGAAGAATATTCCGGATGTAAAGCATAAATATTATGCTTTTTAATACGTGCTATATTACCATTACACTTAATCAGACGAACTTCACGTGGCGACAAGGCCAACGTTACAGTCGTATGATCATTTTGTGTATCAGTGGCTGAAACATTGACCAGTTCAGAGGCAGTTATATCCTGTTCATCATGATCATCTACCACGCCTGAATCATCTTGTGATGATTCACGATTAACACCACTCGAATTCGAACTGGCCTGACGACTAGGCATGATAGGATGCGAGGGATATAGCATATTGGGATTTATTTGGCCATCTTCTTGAAAGCATATGCGTGTTTGACGATTTTGTCTCTGCTGTTGATGATCTTTGCCGCTGCTCTGATCGGGAGAATGTTGGCATTTTAAGGCTAAGTCGGTAGGACGCTCACAGCTGCTATGACGTGGACTTGGACTGGGTGTTGGGGTGAGTGAATCATTTTTACTGTGATGCTAAAACAAAAAGATAATTTTTATTTTTTTTTTTATTATAAAAAAAGTTTAAAATTGATTACCGTTCCATTGCCATTGCTATCGGTATTATTGCCGCCATCTTTGCCTGTGGACTTGGTAGGCTTTTTCCGTCTTGTCTTCTTTTTACTGTAGGAGGCCAATAGCACACCTTTACGTGAATCAATTTTTTTCTTATTACTATTGTTTTTATTTAATTTTTTTACATTCAAAACGGACGGGTCGAAGCTAAATGTTGAATCATCTCGATGATCCAATAAGTCTTTTTTACGTTCCTGAAAACAATGGTAGAAGCAGACAAAAAGGCAATCAATGTTTATTTTTATTTTTAAAGATTTAAAATAAAGGTTTGAAAATAAAGGATTGAAAATAAAGGATTTTCCAAAAAGTACATGTTTGTCTCGGTATGAATACAGTTTTGAAAATTTTTTCATTTTCATTTGCCAATTTTTATTATTATTCACTGGTTCAGACCCAGCACTAATGCACGACACTGCGACCAATAATCTATTGTGTCCCCTTGGGTCTATTGTCTGTTCAACAGACCTACTGCCTTCCTAATGAACGTAAGCAGATCCGAAATCCTAGTGGTAGATATGTCTACCATCGAGACCATGTGTCTCCCTAAACACATCCATCTAAATTTATCAAGAGCCACACATTCACACAATATGTGTTCCGCCGTTTCCGATGCTTGTGAGCAAAGTCTACTAGTATCTACGTCTGTGATCGCCATCCTCATCAGATGTGCTCTTACACTATAGTGAGCCGTCAGAAAATCCGTTAGGATTTTTAGATCTGGTCTTCTATACTTCAGAACATCCGACTTACCCCCAAATCGCTGACGGATCCCAGCCTTGCCATGCCTCAAACCTGACGGGGCGTTCAAGTGTTCCAAACACTTGCCAATTTCCCATTCACCGATTAATTTGAGAATAGTAGAAAGCGGTGCAATTTTTTTTTTTTATTTAAAATTTTGAACTGCCAACTTCCACAATTACCGGCTGCATTGGTACATTTAAAAACATTTAAGTTTTTTTTTTTTTGTTACTGGTGGTGACATATATACGTGTAAATACAATTTTAAAAAGTTTAATGGAAAAATGTATTAAAATGCCATTTTTACTAGACAAATTCCGTTTCTTTTGTTCTGGAAATTCAAATCGTTTGGCAACCCTACAGACCATGATACACTATCATACACAGTCGTACGATTCATTCACAAGAAAATCTTATCGATTTCTGTCACACTTTTAAAAGTCGCATCAAAATGGCAACATTGGCACCACACCATCACACAAAATAAGATGCAAAGCATATGCAGAGTTGCTTTTTGCTAAAATCTAATAAAACCCAACTCTTATCGCATGGAGAAAAAACTGTTTGTGGAGTTTTTCAAAAGATTATGAAGTCGGACAGACTTCTCATCTCTCTGTCATACAGATGCTTTTTTTATGCCACACTGCTATACTTTTTTAATACACAACATTTTTGGACAAATCGTACGACCAATTGGATAGTGTATCACGGCCTTAAGTGAACATTACCGTTATCTCCCATGCCAAAACCATCAAGGCCAATATTTACAATACCATCAGCATCATCGAGCCTATGTTTTAGAGAACAATTTCGAGGCCACTTAAAGGTTGTTTCCACTTCACTGTATTATTTTCGACTTGACTTTATTGGAAAACCCTATATAATTTTTTAATTAGTTTTACTCACTTCATTAGTAATTTCGGCTTCTTCCTCGTAACTTAGAGCAACTACGGCTAACATAAGATTTATAAGATAAAATGAACCAAAAAACACAACCACTGTAAAAAATGATACACTCATGGGCCCTGATGTGGCCAACACCATATTATAGACATTCTCCCAATAGTCCAATGTTATCAGCTGAAATGTAGTCAGCATGGACCACATAAAGTTATCAAAGTTCGTATAGCCATGATTGGGATTTTCACCCACACACAAGCATGTATAGCCTTCAGGACAATGGCGAGCACCCGTTAAATTACCGCATAACATGGGCAGCTCCTCATCGTCATACAACCAATTTTCAGTGTCATTAATCCATCTGTATGGTAATAAAGAAAAACATATTCATACGAGTATGCGTATGTACAATGAATTCACAAATAGTTTTTTTCTTTTTATATATATTTTTAAACTTACAATCTCCACTCTAGATCAGTTGTATTGGACCAGTCGTCGGGTAGATTTTTAACGCATTTATTGCGTAATTCTCCCATATAAACCTGTGAAAGGAAAAAATTTAAATTCGAGCAACAAGTTTTATTTTGTTTCGAGACGAGTACAGCTTACCTGTAGTGCAAATAGTGCAAAGACCATTAAACAAAATATGGTCAGTGTCATGACCTCGGCCAATTGACGAAACGAGTGCAAGAGTGCATTTATAATAGTCTTTAAACCTGGCATTATGGATACAGTCTTTAAGGCTCTCAACACACGAAATGTACGCAACCCAGCCAGGTTGCCCACATCCATGCCTATTGTGGCATAACCACTGGCTATAACCACAAAATCCAGCCAATTCCAGGGATTGCGCAGATAAGTGTATTTATTGAGCAGGAAGCCTTTGGCAATGATTTTTATAACCATTTCAATGGTATAAATCGCTAGGAAGATATATCTGTAAAGCACAAACATAGAAATCATATGCAAAACAACTAAAATCCAAATTAAAAATTCCAAATTTGCTTTTGTTTTTCCAATCCTTAAGGCCTGGTTGATATCAATTAACTCAAAAAAGGAGTGTTTAAATCACTTTTTATTTTTTGGTACAAGCAGAGGTTGGAAAGAATTAAATTTTATATGAATTTTGTGTAAAAGAATTATTTGTTTTTTTTTTTGTTTTTAAGTGGGAATGAATGCTTTGAATTGAAATAATTTTTTTTTTTTTAGGTCGCAAATGAATTAATTCTTTCGAAACTCTGTCTGTTGACTTACTCAGCTTCTTCGACTGTTTCGGTCATGGCTAAAAAAATACAGTTAAACAATATTGTAGCCATAACGCAATAATCGAAATACTGATTTGTTGCAATATACACGCATATACGTCTCGCCACACTCCATGGATGAAAGAGAAATAAACTTTTTGTGCCGGTAAAACGATGAATATAATTTTTTCGAAAACGTTTCGAAACCACACAAAATGTCTGTTGAAATGGAAGAAAAAGAGAATTTAAAGTATTAGTTAAGGGATTTTTTTTTTTTTTTTTTTTTTTTTTTTTAACAAAAAGAAATAATATATAATAGAGATATATTCATTATATTTTTCTCACAAAACAGTCTCAAGTTTTCTCAATTGCACCTAAAGGATTGTCCATTATTATATTGTGAAATAATGTGTTTAAATATATAAACAAAAGTAACGTTTATTGAACTTTTAAAATTCTATGTTTTGTTAAGCGCAAACCAATTTGCATTAACCAAGTGGTTGCTGCCTTGGCTATAAATATTATAAGTGCCCTCTATAAGTGAAAATTTTGACTATGTAAATACAACCCTATTTTTATTAAGCCGAATACAACCCTTTTTAGTACTTTCTACAACCCTGCGGCGTTGTAAGCAAATTTCTAAAGTCGATGAATGGAGGAACTTCCGCTAAATCTTTCTTTCGTTCTCAAACGTCTTCGAAAGCAGAAGTAAAATGAGAGCTAAGGTAAATTGATAAAAATAAGAAAAAGTTTTAAAAAATTATACACATAAGTGCTTAAAACAATAACAAAAAAAATATGAAAAGAAAACCAACCAGTGTAACAAAAGTTGTATAAATAAAACATTAAATTGTGTAGAATATTTTTACAGAAATTTGTGCTGGATTTTTCTGTATAACATTGTGACGCCATTTGTAATAGTTGTACTGCAATATAGTGACACACGTGTTTTGTTTTTCTTTTCATCGTTAAATGTTGATATAAAATTTTAAGCAATTGTATTAATCTTCTTTTTTAATTATTTTTATAGTGGCGTAAGAAGCGTATGCGTAGGTTGAAGCGTAAGCGCAGAAAGATGCGTGCAAGGTCCAAATAAATTCAGAATGATTGCTCTATATTAGACAAGTACAATGTAAGTATTCCACTAATACATATTTTTGCTATTAAACAATTCACTAATGTACTGTCTATTGGTTTTCAGGTTCACCCTTGAATTACGTTAAACCCAAAAATGAACATCTTCAAGCTCTAATTGTTGTGTACCATCTGACCACCGTATGGGAAGCAATATTTTTTTTTTGCTAATTGTTTTACGCATTTGTTAAGAAAAAATAAAAGTTAATCTTTGGATTAGTACTTGGAGTAAAAAAAATCTTGTGTTAATTTATTTAAGGCGAGACACGTTTTCATTGATACATGTATTGGACTTAACCTCAAAAAAAAAGTTTGTCTTTCGAATTGTAATTTTGTTTGGAGCCGATATTAGTATTGAAATATTTGTGACCACTAGATTAACTATTTGGTTGAATTAAAATAATTGATGTTTGTAATAGAAAAAAGATACACAACACCAAATAGGTTGATGAAAAAATCGTTCGAGTTTAGTTAAAAGTGGGGAAATGGAAAAATTTGGTTTTAGTGACCGCGGGCATGCAAAGGTATTCTAACAGCGATATCATTAAACCTTAATTACATTGTGATGGAAATTTCCATCAAATTTTTTTGAAGAAAAGATGTACAAAAACTAGTGTAAAATGGTCGGTGCTGAAACATTTCGGCATTAGATTATACCCATTGGACTGTAGTTTTAAATATTGTGCATGAATTTGATCAGTGGCTTATTTTAGAAAAATAAAAAAAATTCATGCAATTAAGGGTTTTTAGTTCTCTTGGGTGGACATTCTTAAATTTTCTGTGTATTTGTAATAACCATGAGATCGCATAAACTTCTAATACACTGAATGTTTTGATATATTGGTAGTTATTCATTGGCTAATGACCTTTAAGGCATAACAGTTTTTATTTATTAGAACTAAAAAGAAACAAGGGCAATTTAGCTTTTATTTTCTTTAAAAAACTCAATCTTAACGTGATTTCAATTTACGAAACCCCCTTTTGAATCATGCATTTGTATGATACAGCAGATTAACTACTATTTAGAAGTCCTAGACTTAATAATGGAAATATTTTAGAACATATTGGTGACTAAGTGCCAAACTACAGAGCAAATAATTAGTAGTGGTATGATATGATGAATAACTAGGAGTTAAAAATGTGTAAAATTTATAGAATTGAAATTGGATTAGAAATTTTTGTTTCATCTGTGTTCTACAATAATAAATAAACTAAAACTCTGTCGTTAAAAGCTTGACTAACGTGTTTTTTTAGCTACGATTGCAATTCTTGGATGTGTATTGTAAGATAGTCATGATTATCAATAATATTATGTACATTCTAACGCCCAGCTTGATTTAAATATAAAATTTGAGCACTTTAGCAAAAGAAATTTGATTTTTGACTTTTTATAAAAATTGGTACATATACATATTTGGGGTTAATAACTGGAGCGATTTATTCTATATTTAGCATATTCAACAAATACCTGTTTCATACTGAACAAATAACAGAATAAACTTTAATTTACACTACGTCACTTACATCTACGGGCGATAACAAAATTTCAAATTTTCAGTTGGTTCCGAATTTAGGTTTAACACTTTCTTTAATCTATGAGGCATTAGGTTAACCAACTTTTTTGTAAATTGTGGAAAAACCTTCTGACATTGTAATTGGTATCAACTCCCGAATGAATGATATACTTGTGTTTTGCACCTGTGACCTTAACTATGTCCAGAAATATTAAAGGCATGCAGTTCAGAACAATGTTCCAACTTCGACCAAATGTTATATAGCATTCATTCTTCTAGTAGTGAAAAATTCTTATATACGTATAAATACTCATTATCATTTATAAAGAGCAGAATCTACTTTGTGTTAAATAAAAAAAAGTTTTTCACATTCAATGAGATTTGCATTGACAGACCGCACTACTTATTTACAGTAGTATTTTTTCATCAATCTATATCCCTGTAAGAGTTCTTCATCAGATAAATTGAGCTCGTTTCGGCGATCTGGAACGTTTTTTGCGATATGCATTTTTTAAATGAAAAATATTAAAAACTTTTAATATTGGTTCATATTCCTATCCATTTTTTGTTTAATTTTCCGATTAGTGTGCTTAACCACCAGATTTTGTTCGGTTAAATTTAACACTTACTTTTTGGTTACATTCTGTCAATTAAGAGTTAATCATATATTTACGGTGACCATATTTTTTGAACCAAAATACAGAACAATTAAATATCTGACCAATAACAACTATAAAATGAAAACAAACAACCTTTCATACGTACATTGGCATGTATTTATTATATTTATTATTTAAATAAAAAAAAAAAAACAAAATAAAATAAAATAAATTATTCAATTCAGAAATAATTAAAATTTCCTGAGATCATTAAATAAGATACTTACATATAAATACCATAAAATAAAAATTAGTATCTAGATATCACACTAAAAGTTAAAGTTAAATTAAATAAATTATATTTTGCTTTTATACTGCATTTACACCAAACTCAAATCAACTAATTACCAGATTTCAATTGAAATCTATTCGTTTTTTACTTGATTTCCCATATAAAACAAAATCTACTTCATTACTTGATTTCGACAAAATCTAGTTGAAATCTAGTGTACTTTCCGATGCAACTCTGTATTTTTTCTAAGTTGTACTAAAAACTACAAAACTACAGTAAGTCGGGATTTATAATGTGGAAATTGAAGGGCAGAAATTTTTCAATTCTCCTTTGCTCTTGCCTAAAACTTTTACCATATAGAACTTAGAAGACAAACAGAAGAAGCAAAAACTACAAAAGTGGAAAAACAAAAGGCAAAATGTCCTGTACAAACATTCGTGTACTACATTCTTCACATTTTCATCACTATTTCTACAAATTTCTGTCTGTCGTTCAATTTCTACATTGTAAATCCCGACTAAGAAACTGACAATTGAAAAGAGCCCCATAAAACAAAAATAAAATCAAGATTTTTGAATTATTTTTTATTGAATGTAGAATAATCAAAAGAAAAATTGTTTTATTTATTTATTTTTCTATTGAATATGAAATAATAAGAAAAAATTTTGTTTTATTTATTAATTTATTTATTTGCTGTTATTTTTATGAAAATGAAATCCTGCTAGTTGTCAAAAAATGTCGGTGTAAACACTATAGATTTTCAAAGTGATTTCAAATTAAATTTACTTGATTTGAGTTTGGTGTAAATGCACTATTATCATTAAGTAAACATTCAAAGTAGATTCACAGAAAGGTGCATTAAAAGGTTAAAATAAATTACAACCAATTTTCGTATTTTTCTGATGGATAAATTTGTTTTACCAAGTTATCATTTGCCTTTAAATATTCTTTAAACCCTATGAAATTCATATCATATATGATTAAACTATATCGTTTAATTTACTGACCAAAATGACTTGGATGGTTTCCAATTTCATTTGAGTTTTTTCATTGGTCCATATATTATTTAATACAGAAATACCCTTTCTGTTGGAGCATTTGAAACACAAACTGAACTCGACAACCGTCAAAATATACATACCTATATGAAATGTATTGCTTATGGAGATCAGCATGTCTCTATGGCCATTTCGTCTCTACTTAAGAAGCTCGTCTGGAGACTTTTTGTCAAAGGTGTTAGTCAAAACTACAAATACTACTTTGAGACATGAAAATACAGAACAAATACTTAACATTAAATACAATACAGAATATTTTTATGTTTTTCCCTAATAAATAATTTATACAGAACATGGGTCTCAAATACAGAACTGTTCTGTATAATACAGAACGGATGGTCACCGTATATATAATTCGAAATCTCTGTTTTAAAATTTCGTAATTTTTAATATAATACGGAATTATATTACAATTTTTTTAGAATGAAAATTTGGCAGTCCTTAAGTTTTATACATGTAAAGATATGGCATCATCAAAATTTAGTTTTGTTATCGATTATTATTTAGTCTGCGTTCACACGTAAAAAGTCTTTTTATGGCAAGAAAGTTGGCGGTGAAGAAAGGCGTACACTCTGTGTTGTAATGTCGATTCACATTTACCGAATTCACAAAGTTTTGTATCGTTGTTTCATGTATTGCATACAATGTTGGCTTGTGAACATATATTGTATGTATATGAATGTATTTTGTGTATTAAACGTCAAAAACCAAATGAGAAAAAGAAAAACTGCATTAAAAAGTTGATTTTTACAAGCAAAATACATTTTTCTTCCATTTTTATATTTATTAATTTTATTTTATTTAACTTGCTGTTGACAATAAAAAGAATTTTTTTGTGTTTTTAAAATTTTGTCAATATTTTTCATTCACAATAACACAGAAACCAATACAACTTTTTAAAACATATGAAAAAAAGTGTATGAGTTGTATCGAAAGTTTATATACAAATAACCAACAACAAGCGCACAGCTGTTGTAGTGCCACACAATCTAACAACGGCTACAATGAATACAAGCGTTTTGTGAATTCGGCAATTAATTTATTATTCGTACTTCCATACTTATCCTTGAAAAATTGAAATGGTTCATTTCATGTAAAAAAAAAAATTATTACACCAAATACATTCCCCATCAGCAGAGTAACAGAAATACGTAACATCTATCATCGTTACATTAAAAACTTGAAATAATATTTATTATTTCATTATAAGTACAATCAATTGAAAATTAAATCAATACTACACACGAAGATGTTCATATATTTATATGTTAGATAGAAATATTCTCGTCTAAATCGGAAAGAACAAAAGAAGTGCAGATTTAAAAATGTTCTGGTCTAAATAGGCTCAATGAAAAACATTTGTTTTTTTCTTTTCTAAAACTTTTACATTATAAAAATTAGAAGACAGCCAGAAATGTTTTTTTTTTCTTTCATTATTACACGGCGGAATAAAAATGACAGTGAAATAAAAAAATAATACGAAGCAACAAGCATAAATTTCCATAAGTAGACAAGAAATGGAAAAAAAATGTGACAAGAGATATGAGAATGCCATGCTTCTTGCCTGTCTTGACTATGAATATACAATTATAAATAATTTTAGTATTATTATTTATTTTTGTTTAATACATATCAATGTTATACAATTTTTTAAATTTAATTTATAAGCAATTAAACAAGGAGAGTAATTTTTTTTTCTATCAAATTTTTTTTTCTTGAATGGAATTCTTCTATTAATGAACAAAAATATTTTTTTTAACAATCATTTTATTTCTTGATTTTCTAATTGTAATAAAATTTTTTTTTTTTTGCTAATTGTGTTCTTAAAGCACCCTTACACGACATGTTTTTTACACTGTTACTGTCAACTTTTACATGAGTAAACAGTTACATGTCGTGTGTGACTTTTAAAACATTGCTTGTGTAAAAACACAAGGAAAGTCTTATGACAAAATATCAATTAGGGCATGTTCTAATTTCGTATGTGCACACATATGATATTAAATTTCTATGCCTGTACAAACATTAGTCGGCAATAAATTATGTGTAAAATAGATTTTTTTTATAAATTGTGTGCCTAAAAATTTATTATTTATTTACATATGCAATTATACATATACTTTTGTGAGTAAAAATTATAAACCTTATGTAATTTAATTAATTTTGACAGACACAAAAAAAACTTATGTATTTTAAATTGAAAAAACACGTGTAAAAAACATGTGTAAGGGTGCCTTTAGTTGTTATACATGTCCATTATCTACTATACATATCTCTAAAATATTGCTCAATGTAAATATTCGATAAAACAGCTTTTAAAGTAAAGTTTTTGTTCTATACTTTTCTGTTTCTTTGTTTTAAATAATTTTCAATTCTATTTTTTATACCCTTTTAAACTCTACAATTTTTATAATTAATTAAAAGAGCTTGTATTATTACGTAAATGATTTCATGCCACCGAGTAAGAGCAGATAAAAATTTTCAAAAACTCCCTTTTATTACAACTCTGTACGAAATATAACAATAAGAGTCTGGCAATATTAACCAAAAATGCTTTCAGCCGTCAGCTGCAAAAAATGACATAATATGTAATTGTTTACAAACGCAAAACAAATAAGAACGTATCGTAAAGCAGAAATAAACTTTTTAACGTTAATTTAAAAAAAAGACTTAAAAGTTATTAGTGAAATTTATTTTAACACAAATGTGAACTATTATGTTTATTAAATAAGGGTGAGTTTGTTACAAAGTTATCGCATAAGAAAAACGAAAAGCTTCTGAAGAAAACCATTCAACTAAAGCTTTGTTACGTGTCTGCAAGCATGTTAATGTTTATATTTTTCATTCTGGGTGTTGTTATTGTTGTTTATGTTCTTAAAAAAACAGAAAAATAAAACCAAACAAAACAACAACCTTAAGCATAAGTGATTTAAAAAATGTGATTTTAATCACGTAAACAACGATTGTTAACATAAAAACTATATAAGGGAATACATAAAATAAAAAAATTAAACAAAATCCAATTGGAATGGTGGTCAAGTTTAGCAGCATAAAGTAAAAAATATTTTTTTAATTTTGTATTGTTCTTTAAAGGATGTGCGCTATAGGTATATAAATATAGAATTTATCATACCACTTAAATAGGTGTGGTTATTATATGCTTAATCTTCCTTAAGCTTTGAAAATCGCATAAACTATATAATTTTTAAAAGACGCAAAATAAAAAAGCCATGTATTTGCTGTATTAAATGAAGCATGTTTCTTATAATGTGGAAAATGAAGAATACCGGTGCTTGTCCTACAAGAATTTATATGTACATGCATACATACAAATGCATATAAACCATATAATAAACAATAAAAAACAATAAGGAGAACACATAACACCTCTTTAGTGGCCCATTTTTATATACAAATAGGTAGGGAAAAATAAGGTATACCTAAATAGGTATATTTTATTTTTTCAAGAGAAAATTCTGTATATTGAGGGTCTTGAACAAGGTTTAGTGGTGGTCATTTGCCTTGACTATTATTAAAAGAACATCATTTAAAAGAAATCAGTTAAAAAGTTATGGAATTTTTATAAATTATATTCATTAACAACATCATTGGAATCTTGTACTTATAATTATTTATATGTATAAGTAGAGGTTGTAGTGATTCCTATAAAAAGTCAGAGGGCAAATTACAGCATTCGATATCGAGCAAAATGTCATACAATTTTAAAACAGTTTTCATATAAATTTCGTTCGGTATCGAATGCCGTAATTTGTCCCCAGTTTAAAAATTATTTCAAAAGTTTTTCAAAAAAATGTCAGTTGAAAATGTTTAAGTTTAGTTTTATAATAACTTTCGAACCGAATCGAACCCATATCCCTCGCATTTTCAGTCTAGCACACTACCTGAAATCGTGTACAAAAATATTGATCGTACTTACCTAAGGATAGGAAAAAATCAAAAAGAAGACAAAAAGTAAGCTCGGCGTTCACACCTCAGCTCTGGCATCTTGAAAAAAAAATATTTCTTTCAGTAACTACCTCTTTGCAGTCTTCTGGTAAAAGCCCTGTAAGTAAACTGATTGCTATGAAAAAGCTTCTCAAATCTGCCATTGGGAGACGACTTTAAACTGTACGTCTCGGTACTCATGGATAAAAATGAACACACACAACATGAGTGCTCCGAGAAACTAGGTATGTTGTTTCTTACAGTACAAATCTTTATATATAACAGTTTAATAATTTTTAATTCTGGTTTTTCGACCTTTATTAATTAATGTAAAGAATTATCCAAGCTCAAGGTCTATTTTTAAATAAAAATCTTATTTATTTATCTTTTTTTCAAAAAATGAATTTTTTAAATATTAAAAATTTCTATAATACTATAATAACTCTACCCAGACTTTTGTGAAGCTTCTAAAATATTTAATTACATATTTTAGTCTTATGTTATGTTAAGTTAAGCTATTCTTGAATATTTATCACCGAAGATCTAGAAGATCTAACTAACGACAAGCTGACTAATAAAATTATATTTTAAAGCCGAATTAGACTGTCAGTAAACTTATTTGAATTATTTATTTGCTACGTCCTTATTGTCTTTCTTGATTTAAAAGAATTAAATTTATTTTGAAAAAAGTAAAATAACAAATCCTGTTATCTATACCTAAAATTTTTGAATATTTGAAAAGAAGACAAAGAAAAAAAGGAATTCTAACACATTGCAATGGACTTTTTATAGCATTTAAGACCTTTTTTTTCTATTTGTTAAAACGAAAAAGAAAAAAAATCCTATTTTTTCATTGTTTCGTATTTGTTTGGGTTAAATTTTATGAAATCAGTAGCAGAATTTCATTTTTAAACATTTTTTGAAAAAAGGTTTTTGTGTTATTGCAAAAAGACTCAGCTTTTATTTTGTTGTATAGATATCTTTAAAAATATATGTAGTTCCTTTTGTTTGACTATAATTCGGTAGAGACAGAGAGAGAGAGTATTTATTGAATTGTCAGCAGTTGTGCTTGAAATACCCCAGTGAGCCACAATAAATATAAAATTCTATAGACAAACAGTTGATTTTTTTATTGCCTATTGTGTTTTTCATTTAAACTGAAAGATCTCCACTGGGTAGTTACGTAGATTTAAAGGCTTTTTTTGTATTAAAAAAACTTATTGAACAAATAAATTATTGTTGTATTAACAAAAAAAAAGGTTTCATTTAAATAGTCCAACATAATTTATAGTATTTTATATTTATATATCCATAAGCCAGAGATAAACTCTGTTTTCATTATTAAATATGAAAATATGTGATTGGTTGTGTGTAAGTGTTAAGAATGGATTTTCAATTTGCTATAAATCAGTTTGTTAAATGAATGAATACAGAATTAATATTCCATAACGGCATAACAAATCATTAACTATATATGTACGTATGTATGTATGTAAATATTTGAATAACATTTTCATAAAAAAATAAATAAATTAACACTTTATTATTTAAAAACTAACAAAAATTGACTGCAACCTATAACTAAAAGAGATAATTTTAAATACTTTTAGGGATGTCATAGAAACTCATGTTGTCAAAATAAGTTTTAAAAAAATTGTATATTTTTGTTTAGTTGAAACGGTTCGACTGGTGTACGCATGTCATTTTCTCCTTTGAGGAATCATTGCAAAAGTCAATCTATATTTATTAATAGAACTTTGTTCTGATTAATTAATGAGTTTAATTAATCCCAGTAAGGATTCGAATTTGTCGCATATCTCTGGCGATGCCTTCTAACCACCTCGACTATGGTCGTACACATCGTCGTTGTATTCGCCGTGGTCTAGTGGTTAGTGTGTTGGCTTACTAAGACATGAGCCCTGGGTTCGACACCCAGCTCCAAAAAAAAAAAGTAATATGAAAAAAATATTTTTCTTTCGGCGACTACCTCTCAGCAGTCTTCTGGCAAAAGCTCTGAGAGTAATTAATTTCCATGAACAAGCTTCTCAAGTCTGTCGTTCGGAGTCGACATTAAACTGCAGGTCCCGGTACTCATGGATAAAAATTTACACACACAACATGAGTGCTGCGAGAAGCTAGGCCGTAACCCTGACACAGGGTTGTAAAGGCCAGTTATGTATGTATGTATGTACATTTTATTAAGTGTATTGATACTAGTATATCATAATATTTTTTAAAGTGTAGTTAATTGATTTGATAAGTGAGGTGGTCTCTTAATGGTCACACATTTTTTTATAGAACTTTTATGCTATTTCTAAAACAATTTTCTACTTTTAAAGTGTTTATTCACATTTTCAAAACCCAAGTAGAGTAAAAATAAATACAAATTAACAAAAACTGATAAGAATAAAGTAAATAATTTAATATCAATGCAAAGAAATCAAATCTTTTAAGTAATTTGTTTATTTGTTTTCAATTTAACTACCGAAAGTAATATATTTTATCGATTTGGTAAAAATAACACATGAGTTATAAAATATATTTACTTATTTATAGCTACCGTATATGAAGAGGTTTTATGTTTGAATTAACTTTTTATATGAGCATTAAAAATCTTTCAAGTAAAACGTAATTGTAAAAGAAAATAAGAGAAAAAATCATTTAAAAATTTTTGCTGCTAAATATGAATAGGGGAAAAAATACAAATGTAATTGCTCTAATTTATTTCTTTTTAAATCCACTTTACAGTGCACTCTACATAATGTCAACTAATTAAAACTGCAGGTGTAGACGTTTAAAAATGTTAAAATTTAAAACAAAAGACAAATTCGTCCATGTTCTGAAAATCGCAATTACAAAAAATTCTATGTGAACTTGTATATATTGCGATAATTGAGTGTCAAACAGTAAAAATAAAATCTAATGCCCGTATTCATAAAAAATAAAACAGTTTTATTAATTGCTTATTTGACAATTACTCCATAGAAATATGTCAAATACGCACTCTATAAACCAATTTTATTTTTTATGAATACGGTAGTAAATGTGTTTTTATTTATTGTTTTTAAAATATGAGTATTAATAATGTGATTAATTTTAATAAAAAAAAATCCTATTGAAAAGTATGCTTTTTTATTTGATCGTTTTGTTTCTTCTGTTTACTTCAAAATTGGTGATTTTACAGTGAGCTGCTGTTTTTATTAAATACCGTATTGTCAGGCGAAGTTTGGTTGTGTAATACCCGCTTTACATACGTAAACCAAGTGCTATCGTACGTTATATATTTTCGTGTTAAGCAAAACGTGAAATCTTCAGCACATAAAAATATTTAAAAATGTTGCGTTTTTCAGCACATGGTCAACTGAGAGTGTATTTTAAATTTAAAGCATTTTTATTGTTCATAAACTAAAACTAAATAATATAAATGGTAAAAAAAAACAAGAAAACAAAATTTAATTATGACTGATATTGTCATTGAAATAATTTTAGGAAAGCAATAAATTCATAAAGTAAAATACGCTTTCAATTTGTTGTTAAAGTTATAAATTCTAATTAATAACATACATATCAGTGTAGCAAAATAAAAATAAAAATTAATAAAAAAGTAATCAGTTCAGTATTTTAAGCTTCGCAATATACTTAACCCTTTAAGTCCTACGTTCGAGCCCACTAAACCGGTAAAACTGTGCACATTCAAAAAATTTCGAGATAGTGAGCTTAACCTTTTAAATTCGTATATAATCAAGAATTGCCAACAACAATATAAAAGTAAAAAATAATTACAAAAATTGTTTTTAATTTTTACAAAATTTTGTTTTGTTTTTACAAAAATTATAGATTTTTTCTTCTTTTTTTTTAATTGTACATTAAGGGGTTAACGTATGTGTTATCAACAAATAATTTTAGTTAATGCTAAACATTCAACCCATTTTTTGAAGAACTAAAAAAAGAATAACAAATTATAAGTTTTAAAAATAAAATCTCGAGACAGCCTATTTTACAAATACATATTATGATTCACAATTTAAAAGAAGCAATAAAAATTAATAACATTTCACTTATAGTTTATGGAAATGTTGTTTCTAGTTATTGAAAAAAGATTATACTAAAAAAACAAGCTATATGCTAAAAAATAAAGAGAAATACCAGAGCCGATTTTCTGGTATCCATAGAGGTACACTTGCACCTGAAGTTGAAAAGGCGTTCTCAAATTTATGTGAAAATTTCAGGGGGTCCGCCAAGAACTTTGCAGCATATTAACCTATAAATTATTTAATTTAATAATATTTTAATAATATTTAACCCTTTACTACAGGCTTCATATTATGGAAACGTTATGATAGACTGCCGGTAATTAATATTGGTTAAATAAGTTAAGAAATGAAATTAAGATTTATTTGTATAAGTAAATTTTCTTTAGGGTATCTAGACCTGGTAAAATCTGTAATACTCTTTAATTACCAATTTATACTGAATTATTTTTTTGAATCACCTCTATCATCAATTACATATATGGCAGAATTTTGTTTCCATCAAATTTTCGTTCAACACGAAGCGAAATTTGCTATCGCGAACTTTGTGGCATAATATGTTTTGTTATCAGTACTTTGTATATGTAAAATAAGGAAGAAGATTATCCATAAAAATTGAATTCTTATTTATGGTTAAAATACAAAGTAATTAGATTTAAGTTTTATTAAAAAATGTCACGGTTTTTCATAGTACTTATCTACACTATGAGAAGACAATCCCAATTACAAAATTGAGCTTCGAGAAAAGTAAGTTTATAAGGGAGAAAAGTTATTTTTTCAGTTCTTTTTATTGTATAGAATGTTTAATTGCAAAACCCGTGTATATAACAATGGCTTCTATAATAGAAATCAATCTCTCTAAAGTTTAAACCTCTTTAACGTTTAACAAAAACAAAAAGAAATTCCTTTTTAGTTTAATTCTAAATTATACTATAATTTCTCTACATTTAAATAAGTACGATTTTTTATACAATCAATCATTTTAATTTTCGTTAATTTTTTTTTCTACCCAACTAGTTGAAAACATCCAACATTGCTATAGTAAAGAAAATATAATGTTGACTTTGGAAACGATTTAATATTATTTAAAATATAATAATTTACAGGATGTTTTTTCTTCGTGGCATCTATTTTCATTTTTAGTTTTTGTTATTCTCATAAAATACATTTCATTGTAAATTTGTTGTTTATCGTTCTGGTGCTGCTCAATGTCAACGAATACTGTGCTATTTATATTTAAAATGTACCCCGCGGTTAGCTATTTTATAACGAAAAATGTATAGAAAAGTTTATATCTCTACTCCTTTCGATTATAAGGCAAAAGAGACAAGGAAGGCGGCGGTTTGTAAAAGCTGAAAAAAGTGAGTTTCAGTATAAAAAAAAAATGTGAACATTATAGGAACCGGTAAAAAGGTTCATTTCCGTTTTCTTTGCAGAAAAAGGACAAAAAAAAAAAAAAAATCAAAATGAATAAATGAAATAGAGAAAAGAAAAAGAAGTGTAAGAAGAAACATTATCAAAAAATAAAGACTCGACCCTAAACAGTGCTTTAAGTATTTGTTTGCTTGTTTGTTTGCATAGATTTTAAATGTTTAATGTCATTTAATAGTATTAAGCAAAGTTTACTTTTGTTTTGTTTCTTATTTTTTGATAACATTAAGCCCTAAAATACTTTGCTCATTTTTTATTTTGAAATCGTTTGTAATACACCAGTTACGTGTCTGTTTATAGCTCTTGACACTTTACACGATATTCAGCAGTTTTTTCTTTTTTTTTTTATCAAATTTAAACGATGTTGTCTTGGGTATTTTTTCATTGCCTAAATGGCCGGTATATAAGTAATCTTCCTTCTTTTTTGCACTATAACCTAATGAACGACCACGAAATGTAGGTAAAATATGTACAATGACACAGCCCACATCAAGTGAAAGAGTAAACTCAAGAAAAGGTAAAATTTGCTTAAAACAAGAAAGCGTAAAGTGACAACATAAAATCTTTGTAGCAGGTGCCATTTTATATGGGTATTTATGAAGAACAATTTTTTTTATCAAATTGTGTCTCTGCTGCCGCAATGAATTACGCAAGATGTACAACAAAAGATGGCTAAAATAAATGTAACGAACAGAAGTGAATTAAATTTTAAATACATATTTAATTTGAATGCTTAAAATTGTATTATTTTAAATTAAATGACTTGTTAAACCACTCTAAAGGTAAAATTAAAGATTTTTTAATAAAGTATGTATGAGATTTGTTAAAAAAAAATAAGTTTATACATATTAAAAAAACCATATCTTATTCCCATTTTTATTATATTCATTCAAACATGAATATTATATTCATTGGTTTCAGGATAACTATGGAATAAGCCTTTGCCCTAAAAACTGAAAAAACCATTAAGATGTGCTTTATGTCATTCAAAAGATAGATGTCAGTGTGAACATTTTTAAAAACAAGTGTTGAAAAGCCATGTTTTGAATACTTTCATCTGTAACACATCGCTGTTTTCATTTGGATTTTTATTTAATGAATTGTTTTTTTAGTTTTTCCTTTTTTATTTTTAATTGGTTTGCAAGAAATATGTATAAAAAGAATCTTTTCGCACACGTATCACTGCTATTTTTATTTTGGCGGTTAATAAATGGAGTACAAAAAAATTTTTTTTGTGCCATTGAATAACAAATAATTCATTTTAGAGGCCAATTTGATTAATTTCAGACTCTAATTTTAATTACTTTTGTAATGCATTTAAATTTGAATTGTGTTAGTAAGGTTTTATACCAGAATTTAACCCTTAATTGCATTGTGATGGAAATTTCCATCATAAATTTTTTTTAAGAAAAAGAAAAGAAATGTACAAAAACTTTAGTGTAAATTGGTCGCTGCTGAAATATTTCGGCATTAGATTATACCCATTGAACTGTAGTTTTAGATATTTATAATAAAATATTTTTAAATATTTTTCCTTAAAATTGAGCATGATTTTTATCAGTGGCTTATTTAAGAAAAATAAAAAAATTCATGCAACTAAGGGTTAACTACAGTCGTAATGGAGTCACACGAAAATTTACAAAAATGGTTTGTTACCGGATGTTTGGTACCAAAATTTTAAAACATGTAAAAACAAAGTTTCTTTTATTTAATATAGGGTGTTTTTTTTCAAAAGCTTGAGAATAGATATGCACATTGTTGAAGTGAAATTTTGTTTTATTATTGTTATTATTTATTTGAAATATAATTTTCGGCATTTGTCTTGAAATGGCTGTATGCCTTCGATAGTGGCTTGAATATTGGCTTTTAATACTTCAAAAATTGTTAGCTTTCGGCAAAACCCAATGACTTAAGATACCACGCCCACTTATTCAATTCTGCCCACTTTCTTACTGATGATTTGCTTTGGCCATGAAGTCATTCAGACCAAATTAAGTAATTTCAGCTTTAACCATTTCCAAAATATATGTATATATAATCAGTACTTAGCTTACACACTTACAACGCACACTTATCCAATTCCTAAAATTTGTCCATAATACACATGAATTGTGTATATAATTGGTATTGTAATTTACAGACATATGATCTATTATTATTATTTTATACTTATAAAAAGCATAAAGACATGATTGATGGCTAAAAAACAAACAGTTGATTAGTGAAATTAATCGTAACGAAACAAATTGTTTTATAAGCGTTTTAAACCTAATTGAAAATAATTAAATGTTAAAAATTATTTTTTTGAGTTCTACTACTACGATAGAGCGACGTTACCTGAAAATTCGGTAATCATTCGCATTAATTTTTGTATATCAAATATAAACAGCTCATACGTTACGTACACCATCCAGACCTCAGGTTTAAGTAGCTTGAACCGATTCTGGTAAATTCTAAACGGTCTTTAATTTTTATTAGAATTTAGTTTTATTAAAAAAATAAAAATTGGTTATTTATTAAACACTCTTCTTATATTTGTAACATGCATTTATAACACTTGTCACAAGATAAAAAAAATGAAAACTCAATTGGATTTCATTATACTTTCAACAATTTTTTGTTTTTGTAAAACAAACTTCTTCGGCAATAAAAGTTTTCAAGTTTTTCATTCAAGTTTATAAAATTTTAATTTTTCATCTTAATTTTTGTTTTCAACAAACATAACGTCAAACAAAATAGAAAAGTTCTTTGTAAAAAACAAAACAAAAATTGTCTATAGTTTTCATATATTTTATTTTTATATTTTCTATTATTTCTTAACTGTGTGTGAAAATATATTTTCAACTGTTACATTTTAGTCTATATGTATTAGTGTTGCCATGATCTTTAATTTTCAACCAAAATGAAATATAAATAATAATCAAATTTTTAAATCATAATTATGATAAAAACAATTAATGAAATTTTCTTCAAACAATTACAAAATTATATTTGTAATACTCGTATACTTCTACTACTTTAAAAGTCAGGATATAATTCTACGTTTTGCTGTATAATAGAAAGGGCAAAATCTAATCACTTTTTATTGCAAACTCCCCTATAATATTTGCTATCTTAGCAAAGCTCGTTAAAGAACAAGAAAAATATTGCAGATACACGAGGTTTTTTACGTTTTCGAGATTTGCAAGGATTTTTGCAGTCTTCTGAAAAAGCTCTAAGAGTAAGTGGTTGCCCTGAACAAGTTTCTCAAGTCTGTCGTTCGGAGTCGACTTTAAACTGAAGGTTTCGGTACTCATGGATAATTATACAAATAAATTAATACACACAACATGAGGGCTGCGAGAAGCTAGGCTGTAACCCTGATACAGGGTTGTAATGGCCAATTATGTATGTATGTATTTATGTATGTATGTATGTATGTATGTATGTATGTATGTATGTATGTATGTATGTATGTATGTATGTACGTATGTACCTGCGAATATTGTGAAATTTGCTATACTAAACTAATTATAAAAATTTTTTTAATAATTATATTCTTAGAAGCAGTCGCTTTTTTAGTCCATATTACTGATATTCCAAATAAAAGAAAATTGCAAAAATTTATGACTTTTGGCTCACTAATCAGTGATTTCGTTAGAAGTAATCAAAACGGCAACACTGATCTCTTTACTCTCTGGCTTCGCATTTGGAAAAGAAGATTTATTCTTGTTTATCTATTTATATCTCAACAGTATCAAAATTTTACTCCCTCTTTCTATATATTAAACACTTTTCCAACAATCTTATGTACTCTGTGTTTTTTTTTGTCTGTGATTATTAGTATTTAATAGAAAGAGGGAGATAATTTCTTCTATTTTTCTTTAAATTTTTTTTTTAGTGAAAAGTATTATAAGTTTTTAGTGGGTGTAAAATTTGTGTTTCGTTACGCTTGTAAATATTTTGATTTAAAATTTTTGTGTATATTTCTTTTAGCCCAAAAAGTTACGTAAAATATCCGAAAGTATTTCAAACTAAACTTAAAAGTAAGTTTTTATCTTTGAGAGCTTAGAATTGGTAAAGTTTGTTTTAAAGTTTTTTTTTTTTGTTTTTCTAATAAGTTCGTTAATTTCTTTGCTTGTATGTACTCTTTTGTAAGTACATAGTAACTAACTAGTCGATGATAATTGGATTAGGTTTGCGCTAAAATTTCGTGCAAACAAATTTAGCAAAACGAAATTTATATGTTTGCACATATTTTCGTATAACGAAATTATTTTTTTAGCGTAAAACTTAGTTTTTCTTTACCTGAAGAACTGAAAATTAAAATAAATGTTTTCAGAAAATAATGTTTATGCTTTTTTCGCAAAATATTTGTCTAATGTAACCGTAGCTTAATTAAGGCGACACTTCTATATTATATCATAACTTGAGAACGATTTAATTGACAATGTAGTTTAGTTAAACATTTCGTCAGGAGTCTAAGATAGTCACTTATAAAATAAAAAAAATTTTTTTGTATGAGATTTAATTACGAAAAGTGATGTGATCTCTGATTTTTTATTATAGAGTCTAATCTGAGGAAGAAATTTTTCCGTTTTCGTTCTTACATAGCTAAACCTCTCAGTTTTGCTTTCATTTACATTTCGTCGTGCGAGAGTTTATGTGCTCTATCCGCCATTTCATATCTTTTAAGGTGTGCGTCACTATAAAATGTAACACCCATTTTTCTTAATAACTTTTTTCACCTTTATTCAAAATTATTTTTCTTAATCACAATATCTTTGAAAAATGTGTCAGATTTTAAAATGTATCAGTTTGTCAAATTTGACTTGTTAGTTAGTTCACAATGGATAATCAAAGACAAGTGCATACAAAAATTATTAAAATAATTCAAAAAAACCATATTGGAGTTATACAAAAGTTGCCAGTCCACGTGACCAGGCAATGTGTTTCCAGAGTGGTCAAAAAGTTAAACAAAGACCTAAAAATTGAAAGAAAGCCTGGAACAGGTAAATCAAAACTGGTAACGAACGACGCGAAAGCCAAAAAGGTTGAGAAGCTTTTGCTGGCTCTTCCAAACATTTCTGGTCGCGAAGTGGCCCGGCGCGTGCAATGTTCGGAAAGTTTTGTGCGCCGAGTTAAAGCTAAAGCTGGCCTTAAAACATTTAAAGTCCAAAAAGTTCCGGATAGGAATGCTAAGAAGAATATTGAAGCAAAAAAAGAGCAAAACTCCTCAAAAAAGAATTTTTTCAAAAGTTCGAATGTTGTGTAATGGATGATGAAACTTACGTTTTTGCAGACTTTGCGCAGCTTCCTGGCCAAGAGTTTTATGTAGCGGATAGTAGAGGCAATGTTTCTGAAGAGTTCCGAACTAAAAAACTATCAAAATTTCCCAAAAAGTTCCTAGTTTGGCAGGCTATTTGTAGCTGCGGCAACAGAAGTGCATCGTTTGTTACATTGGGATCAATAAACTCAGATATTTATATCAAAGAGTGTCTTCAAAAGAGGTTGCTTCCATTTCTAAGACAGCACAACATATCAACATTCTTCTGGCCAGATTTGGCAACATGTCACTACAGTAAAAGCGCAATAGACTGGTATAATAAAAATATTGTTATTTTTGTTCCAAAAGAGGCTATCCCACCAAACTGCCCAGAGCTGCGGCCTATTGAAAGATATTGGGCTCTGGTCAAAAGAGAACTAAAGAAGAGTACATCTGTTCTCAAAACCATTACTAGTTTTCGATATAAATGGACAGCTGGTACCAAAAAAATCACCGAAAACACTATAACATTGCTTATGGATGGCATAATGAATAAAATAAAAAATTTTATAAAATTAAATTAATTTTTAAATAAAATAATACAGAATATAAATCTGTAATAAAAATGCAAAATAAAACTGTTTTATTTTTAACTCTAGCTTACTCCAGTCAGTTTTTATTTGACTTTTGATGTGTTACAGTTTATAGTGACGCACACCTTATATATCTCGATTTAATGATGCCACTGTAGGTTTTCGACTCAAAATGTTTCAAGTCTGCAATCCGTTTCCGGTTATCTCGTCCAATTTCGACTATAAATAGCCGAAAACAGATTAAATTTTTTTTTGGTGTCAAAAACCTAAAGTGGCATCATTAACTCGAGATATACATATATCTACTTTTAAAACACATATCACCAGAAACAACTATGTAATCATGTATGTAAGGAACAAACTATTCATTTTAGTTACTTTTATTATTGTTTATGAAAAAAAAAATTTTTTTTTGTAAAAAATGAGCATATTTTTAGCCTTTTTTCCATATAAAAATATAATGAATAACTTAAATTTAATAATTAATATAATTGAACTAATATTAAACAAAAACTATTATAATATCAAGTGTCATCCACTAAAAGTTTAAAAAAATTTATTTGAACTCAATTAGATGAATAGAAAGTATTTTATTAACGAATAAAATTTTGAACAAGTTGTTTATGTATATGGTGTATAGGGAGAAATCAAACTAGTAGTAGCAGGAATTTAAAAACAGCACGTAAATAAATTAGAAGTGAAAGTGTTGCATAGGATTAACTAGTTCAAGGATATCATATCGTCATATTAAATGCAAACGGACGTAAATACACTTTTTGTTTTTTTTTTTACAGGAGAAGCCAAAAACCTTAAAATCAAAAACTTTGTAAATCCTGAAAATTATATGAATCGAGATATAAGAATTGCCATCAATATATACAACAAATGAGTTTATATGTAAGGTTTTCATATAAATATGTAGTTATGACTTCTTGCATTTAAGAATACACGCACTTGTAGTTACGTCCGTTTTAATTTCGTTAATAAAATCGCCATTTTTGATCGTAGGAATTTATAATTTTGCACGAACATATTCAATAAAAAACTCAATTTTGAAATTTTGTGTAGATACGTCCGTTTGCATTTAATATGACGATATAGTCATGCTGAAACCAATATTTGCATATATAGAGGAAAATCGTATTCCCATTCCATATTTTTAAAAGTCTCTAATCATATTAATTCGTTGAAAAATTTAAATTTTTTCTTCAGTATATATAAATATATTTAATTATTAAAGTAATTTTTTTTTCTTTCGTATTAAAATAATGAATTATTATACATATTTGCAGTTTAACTTTTTTAAGCTTTTCAAAAGTTAAAATCAAGGCTGAAAGTATTGCACAAAAAGTACGTACTAACCTAGATATGTGTGATAAATAACGGGTATTACATTCGACAGACATACATTTTAAATTAGGATAATAATAATTCAACGGTGAAGAAATAAATAAAATAAAACGTGAAAAATAACCTAGCGTGGGTTATAGGTTTTGTTGATTACATTACAAATTGTGTGTGACCCAAATTCAGATGCTATTTTAAAAAAACTGTTTTAAGTTATGTTCGTCAACTTTTCATCTTATAACGCGCAGTCGCTCTTTGGTCCGATTTTATATTTTTTAACGCTTTATAATGACTGTAATTTTTTTCAGTTTATAAGCTATAAGGTTTGTTTTAGTTTAAAATTTCTAAAAAATTATAAACTTGCAAAAAAAATATAATAATTTTTGCAACTATAAACCGATTTTTACAAATAGTACCTCTTTTTTTATATAAAATTTAAGAGAAAATTAAAATAACTTTTATTTATTGTGAATATTTACGGAAAAATAAATTTTTTATTTTTTTTTTGGAATATAAGTTTTTTTTTAAATAACTCAACATTTTTAGGGTGT
This sequence comes from Metopia argyrocephala, assembly GCA_963576795.1. NCBI lineage: Eukaryota > Metazoa > Arthropoda > Insecta > Diptera > Sarcophagidae > Metopia > Metopia argyrocephala. The sequence goes on along the minus strand of OY756208.1, from coordinate 200,816,593 downwards.
TTTCTTTGCCCTGCAATACCCACAGAGCTCCAGCTGTGTTTCTAGCAGTGTGCTATAAGGTCTAATAATAATACTTGTATTGAAATGTACATCTGTAGTTAAAAGAGTAGTATGATACGTATTTGGCAAAAAATTACTTAAAAGAAACCAAATTATTTTGATGTTTTTCGTTGACGTTTTGTATCAAAGTTAAGTTTTTTCTTCTTTAAGTAATTCTGGTATGTGATGAAAAACGTTTTTTGTCGAAATTGAAATCCAATGAAATTTCAAGTGCTGTAACTTCCAAATGCTTGCATATTTAGAATTCATTCAATTCATGTGTGCTGTAAATGTACACAATGAGGAAACGAGTGACAGCTCTCAAAATCCCATTTAGATTGTTGGATTTAGATTATGTTTGCAATGATTTTTCAATCTCCTTTGATTAAATAAGACGTTTTATGACGACAAAAAAAAAACGGGTATGTTCTGAAAAACGAATTCAAGTGAAATAGAAATCGAATGAAATTTTAAACCGCTATTTTTTTAAAATGTTAAACTGCTTTCATAACTTTTCCCTATTTATTCGCCTAATAGCCATTAATATAGCTTCCTTGAATACCAAAACTATGAAATAATGCGCACACTTAAGTTTTATTTGCCTTTGAAAAAACTTTAGTTTTTAATTTAACTCGAATTCGTTTTTCAGAATATACCTGAAAATTACATATGAATAAAAAATATATGTATTTATATTAACAAAAATCTGTTATTAAAACACCCTTTACTTCATAATTTTTATAAAACATATTTTATTTTTTTATTCTGCATGTTTTCGCATTCAACGCCACTACTCCATCGACGTAATTACTCAGACAATTTAACCCATTTTGTTTTAAGCCGCATTCATACTTGATGATAATTATGCAAACAAGTTGCAAAAAAAAATATTTATTTATATGGGGTAAATATGTACGTACATATATCCTCAAACGATTCTTAACACATATTAGTGGTGCTGCTGTTGGCATTTTTTTTTCACTCATAGCATGCCTACTCACCTCACCGCTTTGGTTAGAAATGTTTTCTGTATTCACCATCATTATGAGTTGAAATGAGTGTAAATGGCAGATTTTTGTTTTAATGCTTTATAAGAACAGCTTCGGTTTTTTTCTACCAGTGTTATAGCGTTCCAGCAATTTGCTACTGCATTCATTTGTGCCAAAAAATATACGTGAAATGGACGTTTTCATTGTTTTTGGTTGTCATTTTTCAAACATGTTTTCTATTGCAATACCATGGCATTCTTTCAGCAATGCATTGGACAGAAGAGGAAAACACATTAAAACCGTGTTGTTTATTTCATAAGATGATTTTATCCCTGCTAAACTCACATATATTCGTACTATTTTAATTTCCTGATTTTAGTTCTCTATTCGCCTTTATTTTCTTAACAACATTGACAAAAATCGTTTATGTTAAACAATTCTTAGGGCAATGTGCATTGAACAAATGCTTAATGACGTATACATATTTCAATTCAATCACTATGTTTATTTACTACCTATTAACATTCCTAAAATACTCTTATTTTATTTAATACGGGTTTAGACGGTAATACACTAAATATAAGAGGCCATAATGCACTATTTTTTCTACTACCACTAAATTTAGTGGAAAATGAAATCTAATACAGTTCACCCAGCTTTGGTTAAAATTGTTTTACTTCTCAATATTATTTCATTATTTAAATTTAAATAATTTTATTTAAATTTTATTTGGGAGAAAAAACAAGAAACAAAATAAAAAAAAAAAATTAATAAATAAAAAACCGTCTAAAAATATGCAATTTTTTTAAAATCTTATTTCTAATATTATTTGAGTTTTATATGGTAAAAAAAACATAAAAATAAAATAAAAACGCATTAAAATATTTGAATTTGTATACTTTTTTTACAATAATGTGTGACACTTGATGTGAATATGATAGCTAAGTAGAAATTGACCTGAAAACAATTTTATTTATATTATTTGTTATATGTGTATTTAGAGATTTGAATTTTTTTATTTTTATTATTATATACGTTATATTCTTTTACGTATAGTACGAGAGTACCTTAAAAAATGATAAAAAGTTCTTAAATATACATCTTCTATTGAGTTGAAATTGCAATATTTCTTATAAATTGTTCTCTTATCAAATGATAGAAAAACTCAATCTACTGGAATAAATACCACAACAAATATATAAAATATTTCTTTCATAAGAAGATGTTGCTCCAAAATATTACACCATTTCCCAGCATAGATAAAAATTATTTTAAAAATAAGAAAAAATTTATATATATATACATATATATTTTAACCCTTTCAGACCTGCCACTAAATTAATATGGGAATTTTTTACTGATTTTTGGAATATATGGTCTCCATATCGTACGAAAATATAATCAATATTTAGATTTTACCATTTTATATCCTTCAAGGATTTTCAGGTCACACACACAAATGATGCACTCGTTAACCTTTTTAACTGAAACGTATATTTATTACATCAAATGACTTCAAATGGTTTGAAACATTAAAACTTATAATTTTTTTAGTTAAAATATGCCCCAATTCACTATTTATTAGCCATTAGTACTTTTGTAGTTGTAAACACAAATTGTTCCTTCCGCTCATTTTGACAAAATTGAAATCTGACGCAAGATTTTCGAAATAATTTAAATAATGGTAAATCGAATAGCAGAATAGTGTGAGAAACAAATATAAAGAACAATCAGCGCAATCGATGCATGTCGGTCTTTTTGATGTTGATCAAATATAAACGAAAATAGTTAGACCTAAGCCCACCCGCACAATCGATGCATCACGGTCTGAAAGGGTTAAAGTTGTCTCAGTAGACAACTCTTACCAGAGACTCTGCTCTGTTTCACTAAATTTAGGCAACAAAATACATATGTATGTTTATTGCCAACAGTAGTGTTCTCTTAAGTAAAAAAAGAGGTGGATCGGGTGAAGTCCGCTTTTGATGGCTATTTTAAGGATCTATACAGTTCTTACTATTAACAGAGTATCGAAAAGTGTATCGAATTAAAGGGCGAATATTGTGAAAAAGTAAATTATTTTTTATATGCAAATTTGTTTTATTTTCACTTCCCAGGCTTTTTTCAACTCACCATATTATTGCTCCACTGGTTAAAAAAAATCTTCACTACCCTTCTTTGCAATTATGTCTGATTTAAGGCGGTAAATGGTTAGTTTGGGTACAAGATTTGGTAACTTTATTGTATTAAAACTCAAAAAAAAAGGAATTTTATAACGGTTTTTAAATTAAATCATAATCATATTTTTCTTATTTCTTTATTGTATTTCTATAGTTTTTTAAAGCGTATCACGCTACAGATCAGAGACTGCTGGACTTTTGTAAGAAAATATATAAAAAACATAACTTTGCATTTTATAAGTTTTAAATTTCTATCACTATTTTTGGCATTGTATGCACTTTCGCAAGTAGCGTATTAGATCAGGATCTTAGTTTACGATTCTTATCCTATTTACCTTCTGCAAAACAAATTATTTTTTTTGTGTCACTATTTTATTATTACTATTACTTTCAGGATTTCCATTAAAATCTGGTAGATTGCAGCGTGTTTTAAAAAAATATACATATATTTCGTTTTTATGCTATTTCTGTGCAATGTTGTGGATTTTGTTAGGCATAACCGTTTTCTATGCTAAAAATATACTTTTATTACTAACAATACAACACTGTAGAAGAAAACGCGGCTTTAGATTTAAAAAAAGGTCAACAATTAAAATGCAATGTAAACGCATTAAATTTTGAACAAAATCCTAAATGTAATTGACGAAATTTTGTCCAGGCATACTGTTTTCCCTCTTTGTGTTTGTGTTTTTTTTAATTGAAATGGTGTAAATAGTTTATACCACAAGTGGGTATTGTAACCTGTAACACAAACAAAAACAATGCTTTTCTATTTGTTTATTTACATATATTTTTATAATATTTCAAATAAAAGATGCTGCTGCTTGGGGCTGGTGTTGCAATTGGTTTTTCTTTTTAAGTAAATTTTAGCAGCAAACGGAGCAACACTTAAATAATTTTTTTTTATTTATTTAAATATCTTGCCATGTTTTTCTTAAGAAACACTTGTTCTATTGTTGCTATTATTTGTATTTTCTTATTTTATTTGGCATTTGTCCAATACTATTATTTTTCTAAGTAAAATAAATGTATGTTATAATGAAGAAGAGCATAGCTGTTTGAGGGGCGCCAAAAGCAGGCCATATATTTGTGACACATCTTACCAAAATACATCTTTGTCATGAGGCATGTGAATAACAAAAAAAAAAATTTTTTTTTTTGCACGTGAAGTTGATATTTATAGTTTATTTTCTCTAAAGAAAAAGAATATTATAACAGAAGGTTATCCATTTAATGTTTTCATAGCAACTGTTTAAAATCGCATAATTTATGGTTGAAAAAATGTTCATGGAAAAATGTGTGCAATTTTCACACCATTGTGCAATATTTGCATAAATCTTATCAGAAGTTAGCTGTTGCCTGCCTGTTGTCATTTGCCTCTGAAGTGTTTAATTTCAAACAAAAGTACTTGTTTTTAGTTTTTAAAAGTGTATTTTCTCTTTTTAGCGCCCCTATCGCTCACTTACCATATCGTATTTTCTCAAGCACTTACTAAACCGCCTCTAAACACTCATCTCACATTATTACCTCTACCTCTTGGGCACGAGTAATGTATTGGCTACAGAATTTAATAACAATTTTTTTTCTTTAAAATAAAAAGTATGTTTCTTATTTATTTTTTTATTAGAAGAGAAGAAGCAAAAAGTAATTTTCGATTTGATTAGTATTTTTGTTTTGTTTTCTATAATGCATTTGCATTTTGATAGAATAATTTTTAATACTGCTCGAGAGTAACATGTGCTTCAAAACATTTTAATTCTGTGTCAACAGTTGTTATTATTTTTGCTTGAATAATATTTTAATGCATATACCACAGGATTATGAATTTTTGATTTTTTAAAGTCTACTTTAAGGAGTGTGTGTGTGTTCTTGATTAGGAAAAGTGAAAACAAATAAATAAATTAATATTTCTACAACTTTTTTTACAACTTACTGGGTATGATTAAATTATTTTAAAATTCTTACAAAATTGCTTTTACAATTATAAAATTTAAAATTAAAATTTCTAATACGTTCTCCAAATATGTTTTGATACTTTTATGAATTATTTGCGTTAAAAATACAATTAAAAAATATACTATTTTTCCTTCGAATATATATATATATATATATATATTTTAACTGCTGTACATATAAATTAAAAATATTTAAAATTTATTAAGAATTTATGAAATAAGCTTTAATTAAACCTACCTAATTCATTTCGGAGTTTAGAACTAATGGCATTAGCCAATCTTTTGTTGAGGACATTATTTATATTGAATGAGAATATTTTCATAATAACATAACTTGAGTATCTGGTGAAACAAACTACCATATAATCTTTTAAATTCGAGTTTTTCTTATCGCTTCTTTGATAACTTTTTGGGTTTAAACAACAAATAGTTAAAAGATTGATTTTAAAACCCACCAACCCACTCCAATTTTCCTTCTTTGGTTTGCTAATATATGAAAAAGAATGCATGAAAACTTAATATATACTACATATGTATCTATATGCAGTATGTACTTATAAATATCTCTATTATTTACGCCTTTGTATAGGCAAATAAATTTAACATGCCATCAAATATTGTACAATTGCCAAAAAGTTGCGAAAGTTCTTAGTTTTTTATTTCTTCCTGAAAAGAAAATTAAGCAATAATATACAGAAACATTTTGTAAATGCTTAAACATTTTTTATTTCATATAAATTTTACTTTACTCTTATTTTCTTTTAAAATATATATTTGACCTTAGAGCTATTTTTTAAATTTTTTTGGTGTATAAAACTGAATGGAAATAATTTTCTTTTGAAATATTTCTTTTGTTGCTTTTGCTCTACTTGACATTTTCTGTGATTTATATTTTAATTTTAATTTATAAAAAGTTATTCATTCATTCAGTCATTTTTCTCTATTCATCTGGTTTCCTTTATTTCAAACAACTAAAATAATGCATTGGATTTAAAGAAATATGTATGTTTTACAATTTTCATTTTAAAGTGCAGCTGTAAAAGTGAAAAAAAATTTAGGAAAATAATTTAAAGTACACTGCGTTCCACATGAATAGGTGCAGTGTTTTAGCAATTAATTTAGGCTTACTATTCTCAAGATGGAGAGAATTTTGTTGTACTTTTTATTAAAGGTTTGACAATTGCGAAAAAGGGTGTGAAGAAAGAACACTCGAAAAAATTCTGTGCTTATTTTTGTAATTTGTAAACAAATGGGTTTTATTTTTCTCGGTCATCAAATTGTCGTCTCGATTTGTACACTTTCCGTGGCCATAGCAACAAGTCAACATTTTGCTCGCTAATTCACGTTTTAACAATCCTTGCCATGTGGATAGGAGCATTATTATAATATATCTTGAGAGCATCAAGCTTAAATTGATTTCTAAAACACTGTACCTATTAATGTGGAACGCAGTGTATATTAAATAAACCTTATGTAGTTGTATTCAAGTAAAAAATTTTCTTCAATTTCTACTATAGATAAAAATAATTTTAGTTTATTATCATCAATGCTAAGGACAACTATTATTCTTCCCTAATTTTTAAAATTTAACTGACGTCCGATGACATAAAGCGTTACTGGTGAGACACCATTCTTTAAAATTGTCATGGATGTGACTTCCTATGAAAATGTGAGGGACAAATAAAACTGATTTTAACAGCCAATTATTAAAAATCACTGATTTTCTAATATAAATTGATGGATTTTCCTCTTTAAATAAATGTAGCATTTGACAATTGTTTTGCACAGATTTTTTTCAATTATTTGACGACTGCTCATTGGCAGATTCTTTTTACGAACTTTACATCTATCATTACATGTGCTTTGCGGCTAATAGATTCCTTTTGGAAGATTTGTTTAATAAAAATGTGCAATTCTAATGCCGTAATAGGAAGTTGTTAGTATAAAAAATAGTTTTCGTTAGATTTGATTTAATTTTTTAAACTACTTATTTATATTGTTTTATTTTACAGATATTCCCTTTCTTAAAGTTATTCGTTCAATGTTGCCTTTATAGTTAAATTTAATTATTAATTACACAGTTTAGTGTAGAAAACCCAGAATTGTTTTGCCTTAAGTTATACTATAGTTATTTATTTTCTTTAAGCAAATTCAAACATTACCTTTAATATACATGCACAAGTGTGTGAAAACAAGGCTTAGACCAGCTTATAATAAACAAACTATTATGGTTATCATCCCTTAGGTAGGCAATAAAAATTCAATATTAATTTTTATACAAACATATTTACTTAAGTTACCTGCTAATAAATAATACTTCAGAAGTTAATTTCATGCAATATTCTTGCATTATATATCGAAATTATTTAAAAAGCATTTGAAAATCTTTCTTCTGTATTTATTAAAAACATATATTCGTCTAATGGCCATAAATCAGTATTAATTATAAGTACCATAGAATCTTCACAATAATCAAATAAAGAGGGTACATTTACCCATAGGCTAATACAGCAAATTGACTCTTAACAATGTCAATGGAGCGTGTAAATGTTTAAACATTTATAGGCTGATATGTTTGCGGTAATTAAATCATATTTATTAGGGTAATACATATAAACGTACTGTTGTATTCTTGTGGTATTACAACCAAAATAAATTAGGCAGTGTAAATAAATGATTAAAAAGAATAGTTTTGTTGTAGTAGTGTGAACATCACAAAGCTTTCTTTTTATTAAAACCTATGATAAAAAAGCTAGGCTTACATTGAAGAGATTTACTACTAATGTTTCTATACTAACACTAAGAAGATTAGTTTGAGTAGGCTAGCATGGTAATTTACATCAGAGACTCTGTTTTCACTTCACTTTCCCGTAAATCTATTATTTCGGTGAAACTGTTCCATTATGTACGAAGTACATTGTAATTTAAATGATCACCTGTGAATTGTTTGAAGTTGACCTTTTTTAAAGTAATTCGTGGTTTAAAGTTTTCGGCTATTTTTTCCCACGTTTTGAGTGTTTACTTGCTGAGAACTTTACGAATAGTGTTTTAAAATGTTAGGAAATAATCCGCCAAGACAAATTCTTGCAATAGCCCCACGAAAAGGCTAACTTTCTAATTGATGTGGCGAAATAAAAATAAAAAAAATTTATTGATCGAAAAATCAGCATTGAAGTCTGCTCCTCTAGCAACCAATAAATATTTTTAGGGTTTTCTGTAAGATCTCTTTTGTTGCGTGAGTTGGACTTTATATGTATGGAATTGCAAATACATATGCAAAACACGCTATAATGGGCAGTAAGATAGGTTCAATTGCTGAGAACATCGAAGAATTGCCTAATTTGGATTATCAGTTACACTTTCACTAATAAAAGCAATACTTTTGGCAGTGTACACATTGCGATTAGGCACAAACAAACAAGATGTCGTTACATCTGTAAGTCTTTCGGTCTCTTAAAATATCTTTATAGTCCTACCAATTGTTGGCGTAGTGGATTGAGACGAATATAATTACAACATAATTCTCAGAGAGTGGCCATGTTTGTAGTACTACTTTTGTAGTAAAAGTTTTAACTATTCTTACGTATTCTTTGGCTATTAAACGACTTATTATTCGCAAACGATAAACCTTTTACTATTGAGATGACATATCAGATATCAGATACTAAGAGCTGACTGTCTTGTTAAAGAGGAGGTTTTGAGGCAACTAAATGAATAACCCCCTTTTATATTGTATGTAAAGTTTATTGAACTTCGACACTCAAGATACAATATGTTTAGGATCGTCAAGTCCCTCTTAGTTGAAAGAGTTGGTCAGATTGCTTCATACATACATACATAATTGGCCCTGTGTCAGGGCTACGGCCTAGCTTCTCACAGCACTCATGTTGTGTGTGTTAATTTTTATCCCTGAATATCAGGGCCTACAGCTTAAAGTCGACTCTGAACGACAGATTTGAGAAGCTTTTTCATGGCAATCAGCTACACTCATAGCTTTTGTCAGAAGACTGCAGCGAGGTAGTCGCTGAAAGAAATAATTTTTTCAGCTTTCTTTTTTCCAAATGTCCGAGCTGACTGAGATTTTAACGCGGCACTATTGTCTTAGTAAGCCAACCCTAACCACTAGACCACGGCGACTACTAGATTGCGTCAATTGTAACAAAATATGCTTTGAATATACATAAATGTTAAACAGAAAAAAAAGAAACATAAAAAATAATATTTCTTACACGGACACAAAGTCAAACAAATAAAAAGTGGCCACAGGAGTGATTACCTTAAAATGTATAAGTGTGTGTATATTAAAAAATAGCCTGTTTTTATAACGTTATTTTTTTTTAATTAAAAAAATTTAAATTACAATGTGTTTTACTAAAAAAAAAACGTTTATTTTTTATTTCTATTTTGATGCTGTTATTGTACACGTACAGGTCTAATATTTGTATATAGAAATATATTTTATAATAATTTTATTTTTATTATTAAATTTTTGTTATGATTTATCCATTTGTTAATGATAAATGAAAACGAGAATAATGATAGCAAATTATTGTTTCATGTCAAATAAAATTTATTAATTGCATATAAATCATAGCAACAAAACTGCACAGTTAGCTTGAAAATAATAGCAACACTTGAGTGAGACAAATAACATTTTGATGCCGATAATAAATAACCAAATTTCGAAACAGTTTATTTTTTCACAAAGAAATTTTGGCAATAGTCAGAATAAGCAATAAAAAGTAACACGAGTGTGCCCATATCAATTTCAGGTTTTACAGAATTATGTCTTTAAAATGAATCCTATAAAACCTTCGTAGAAAGCACACAATAATTTTCGTGTAATTAATCGTTAAATATCTTTTTGATTATATTAAAAGTGGTTGTCAGTGTGATAATTAATGCTTGTATTTGCTAGCTTTCAGTTCAACCAATATTAAAACCGACCTGACTACTTCTACTCTGAAAAGTTTGCTCTTTCGTATACGCCTTTAAAATTCAGTAGCAGAATTAAAGCAAGGCCGTAAAAGCTGTCAGGACGAACATCGTAGAGGTTACCAATTGAGGTGACTACACCAGAATTGTTTAAGAAAATTCATAGAATGGTATTGGATTAAATTTCGAATTGCTTTATCACGTACTTTATTCATCAGATTAAGCTCTTTAGAATTATTTTCTGTTTCGCAGCTTTATAAACTGGTTCGGTGTCAAACGCTTTGCTAATTAAAAAGAGCTGAGAATAATTTGTTTTCCAAATATATTTTTTTGTTCGTTTGGTGAATTTTAGGTCTGCCCCCTACAATCCAACACCACTCATTGAAATTCATTTGTTTACTTTAGTTGGTAGTATTATTATGACCACAACTGTACAGTAAAGATTAATAATAATTAAAATGCAAATCAATTATAATACATTTAAATCTATTGTAAATCCATTATTTTTCAATATTAATTAATAATAATTATATTAAATAATTGTAGGAAATAAGCAAATGTTGAAATTGCTTGATTTTGAATTGATTGACTAAAAAAAATAACTCTGTTTAAAACATAATTAAGTTTTTAGTTACTTTATAATATTGTTTTACAGCCTGCCAAATACTACTTGATATTAATTACAATGATAATAATGAATATCATTTCAAATCACATGTTAATTGATGTCAATTTTCATGACTTCAAAAAGTTGATGAATTTAGAAAAACATTTAAAATTAATTTAATTTTTCTGAGACGCCGTTTTTTGAGTTTGAACTTAAACTCAAAATTATTATTTACTCGTAATTAACAAATCTTGATAATTCAAGCTTTCAGTTTTTCTTTTGTGTTAGCTTTCACTGGCACACTGAACATCTAAATGACAATGGCTGTTCAAAAACAATTTGAAACTGAAAAAAAGTTGTTTTATTTATAGTAAATACATTACTTTTTTGTTTTTTGAGTTAATTTTGAACACTATAAATATTCTCATGAATAAATAAACAGAAATTCTTTAAAATTAATTAAAAAATTCTATTTTTGTAATTTATTTCCATATGAATGTACCAAAAAATGCCGATTGTCGACAATTTTTAAAACAACTGCTCACATGTAAATACAAAGCCAATCTTCATTATATTCGCATTCTTATTCACACTCTATCAGAAAAGTATTTCTATAATAAAACACTGTTGTCTTGTAACATATCACAGATTTAAACAGAATAACGTTTTAAACAAACTATTCAGAAACTCTCTTTATTATTGTAAATATTTCAGTCTAATTAAAGATTTCCTTCTTATATTCTTTACAAAAAATTTTGCCTGTAGAGCCATACATTTAAAAAAAACAGAATGATAAAAGAGACTCACTGTTGATTAATTTAACGAAGAATTGTTCAATGAATTTTGTCTCTTATTTGGTTTGTTTGTACATATTTTAGATGCATTTTTTTTTCATTTTAAAAGTTAAAATTATAGACAACAATTTACTTTTACTGGTAATTTAAATAGAACAACAAAAAAAAAAAATTAATTAACAAAAATCGTTAAACCATCTGTTATATTTATTGATTGTTTACATGAAAAAAATAAACTTTTTATATATTTCAACATATGAAAAAATATAAATACTCGTACATATGTATGTATGTATGCGCTATCCCCTATAGGATCAAATTTATAAATATAAAAGTAGAAACTTTATAAAACAAAATATTAAATGTGCACTCATAAAAATAACTCGAAGCGGAGCTCCCACTGTTCTCCAGGAACAAATGTCATATTTTGAGGTGATACAATTCAAATACAAATAAACAAAATCTAATTTAGATGGCAATGTGAGACCTAATTTTATGGTATCAAACAAGGTCCACTAATAAGATCGGTTGATTTAATGTAAACAAATCCTATAGCCGTCAAAGTTTATTTACATTTTTATACATTTTGTTCTTATAATTTTATTAATTTGGTTGGCGTAGTTTAGTATGTAGTGTGTTGGCTTACTAAACAATAGCTCCGCGTTCAAACCCCATCTCCAAAATCTGGAAAGAAATATATAAAAAAATACTTGCTTCGGCGACCAACTTCTAGCAATCTTCTGGCAAAAGTTCTTGGTGTAACTGATTGTCGTGAACAAGCTTATCAAGTCTGTCATTCAGACTCGACGTTAAATTGTATGTATGTATGTATTATATAAATACTAGTTAACTCGGCAAACAATTTGCTCTAAGAAACATTTTTGTAGTTCAAATATATTTGAAGCTCTTCACCGAACTGATATGAGCAATCAATGTCTGCGTTACTAATAAGTTTAATAAATGATTATACGCCATTTTCGGTACTTCAGTTTGATAGTTGGGGATACGGATTCCCTGTATCGTACTCTCTGAGTACTTCTTAAAAAAAACTCAGATATATGTACATATCTAGTTTAAAATTTCATCGACGTCGGCACGTTATTTATGTGAGCCATAAATTTTCCCTTCGGGCGGGTACCTCAACATTTAGGGGTATGAAAAGATGTTGACCGATTCTCAGACCTAATCGATATGCACAAAAAATTTCATGAAAATCGGTCGAGCCATTTCGAAAGAAACACCGCGACACGAGAATTTTATATATTAGATAAACGAGCATTCGATCGTTTTATTTTAATATTTATTATTATTATATTAGTAATTTTTTTTAATTACTAATGATTTACTAAAAAAGTTTTATTATCGGCATTTTTAACCATTTTAATACTTTGAGTGTAATAATAGCAGCGGCAACAACTAGAAAGAAACCTCACATTATAGCAACCACAATATAAGCGCTATCAACTACAAACTACGTTTTTTTTCTCTTCTGTTAATAAAAGAAATATTTTTTAACCAATTTAAGTTGTATTTTACGATACCCTGGGGTCTCCATATATTTTCACAAAAAGAAAACTTTAAAGTTTTACAAAAACTATTGTTGTTGTAAAATTTTTCTGTTCTACTTAAATATAAAAAAAAACCTAAAAATGAAACAATTCAGAAGCGCATATATTTTAATTTCAATGTTTGGGAAACAGAAAACTAAAGAGTGTAAAACTCAGGAATAAAAAAGAAAATTTATTTTTATTTTTGGTAAAGTTAAAAAAAAAATAAAGACTAAAGTCATACCAAACAGTTAATTTGTTTTTATACCTTCTATGTATGTATTGTTATTGCAGCAGGTTAATTTAGTAGAAGCAACAGCATTATTTAGCGAAGATAGCAGAAAAGCCATACCATAATATCCGAAATTATGTTAAAAAAAAAAAAACAAAGAAACAGAAACAGAAAAAAGTATAACAATCTGTTCTTTATATTTAATTTAAAATCTCATAAATTATTAACTTTTAACTTTTGTTTCACCATTTGTAATTCTTCTTGCTGCAGTAAATCTTATTTGACAGGGCGGCTAAACTGAAGCAAATGGCTAAAAGATTTTTTCCCAAAGTGAATAAATAAAATATGAAAAAACAAATTTTGTGATTTCTTGATTTTAGGTTTGTTCAACAATTTAACAGTTTATAAGTATTCGAAATATGAATATATGTATATAATACGATGCAACACATTTGTATAGTAACAGGTGTTTAAAAGTGGTGCTTTAATGATTTTTTATAAAGAAAAAGTTACAAATAAAAAAGGTTTAGCCACTACAAAATGGTCTTCACTAAGACCGTTATGGAATTGGTATGGGACTTCAAACATCTTAGACAAGTGCACTACCTACTACTAAGATTAATGTTATTATGCCATTTGCACTCTCCCATATAGGAGAAACAAAGGGAAGTTATGTGACTACTTGACTGCCTGTAGTCACCGTGGTCTTCTCGTTAGTGTGTTGGCTTACTAAGACAATAGCGCCGGGTTCAAATCTCAGCTCTGACATCTTGAAAAAAAAAGAAATATGAAAAAATTATTTCTTTCGGCGACTACCTCTCAGCAGTCTTCTGGCAAAAGCTCTGTGAGTAATTGATTGCCATGAAATAGCTTCTCAAAAATCTGTCGTTCGGAGCCGACTTTAAACTGTAGATCCCGGTACTCATGGATAAAAATTAACACACACAACATGAGTGCTGCGAGAAGCTAGGCCATAACCCTGACACAGGGTTGTAATGGCCAATTATGTATGTATATATGTGTCTCAGTTATTGCACCTGCTTTTTCTTTAAACCGGCTGTATATATTTGGTCTACAACGTATGTCTGATTTTTGGGATGGTTATAGAAGGTTTTACTCATCACTATTGCGTCAACAAGATACACTATCTTGTTGTTTGATATGGTTTGCCAAGTTTCTAAGACTTGCAAGGTCGTTTTCAACAATTACATTAAAAAATATAAGTACTAACATATGTATATAAAGTTAGTATATATTTGAATATTTCGAAAGCGGCTTACAAGTCTAGCGCATGGGTATCTTTGATAAGAATTGAAACTACAACCTTCATTCGATATATGAAGTTAAATTAAAAATAACCTTTTTTCTAATTCCTAAAATTCAATTTCTGCTTTAATGCTACGATGGCATAAATAAAATATACTCACAAAGCTTAACCCTATTCCCCTCTATAAGTATTTTTAGCGACTGTTATTTCCAAGATACTATTTTTTTATTTACTTATTTTGTTCGTATTATTTTTGAGGTAATAAGAAACCATCATCTATTATTTATAAATAAAAAAAAAAGAAATAAAAACTAAGAAAAATATTTACAAAAAAAAAAAAAGAAATAAAAACTAAGAAAAATATTTACAAAAAAAAATGTTTTTAACGGGCTCTAGACATGTTGGTTTACGTGAATGCAGTAATAGTACACTTCATTGTATACGAGTATAGAGATATCTAAAAGCGTAAAATTGTAAAAGTTGAATAAAAGGTGAAAATTGTTTTTTTTCCTACTGCAGTATTTATATTTTAAATGGAAATTACTTTGCACAGAATATTAAGACAGTGGTTTTAAAAAATATTCTGTTTATTTAATTATTTTTATTTATTTATTTATTTTTATATTTTTAATCTTAAGCCGATGATTTGGTTTTAATAATATTTTTTTATTTATCTTTCTTTGCAGTTTTTATCATAATTTTCCTTGAGGTACATATTCTTAGAACGAATTAAAAAAAAAACGTAACGATATTCTCCATAAACCTTTTTAAAGGAGAAGCAAAATGTCAAAAGTACCATTTCCACAAATCAAAAAGGACAATGAAGTTCCGCAAAGTAATTCCGTAATTACACAACTAAAACAAGCGTCAGCAGGAGCAGCTTCAGGTTTTATAACACGTTTTATAACACAACCATTTGATGTTTTGAAGATACGTTTTCAACTGCAAGTGGAACCGGTGAGGCCGCATATATCCTATTTACAAAATGGTGCACAACAATTGCCTCCTACCTCAAAATATACCTCAATACTGCAAGCCTCCCGTTTGATTTACAAAGAAGAGGGTCTGCTGGCTTTTTGGAAAGGTCATAATGCTGGTCAAATGTTAACCATAACATATACGGTTTTTCAGTTTTGGTCGTATGAGCAAATAAATTTGGAACTGCGTCATTACGAGACTTTAAAAGAGCATAAACACTTAAGAAAATTTTTAAGTGGCGGTTTGGCCGGCTGTGTTGGCACTACAATTTCTATGCCCTTCGATGTTATAAGAACCCGTGTTATAGGTCAAGATGCTCATCTAAAGAATACAAGTATTTTTAAACTCGTTCCAACCATTATACAAAATGAGGGTTTCTATGGCATTTTCCGAGGTTTGGGCACCACCCTTATACAGATTGCTCCTCTCATTGGCTTTAATTTCATGTTTTATCACCAGCTTAACGATTTTTATAAGAACGTTGTTAGTCCTGATCATCATCAGCCACCTGTTATATGGGGTCTAGTAAATGGTTGTATGGCTGGTGTTATTTCAAAAGTAGCTGTTTATCCTTTGGATTTCATTAAAAAACGTTTACAGTTGCAAGGATTCCAGGAGGCTCGCAAAACGTTTGGGCGCAATCAAAAATGTTCAAATATTAAAGAGTGTATTAAAGTAACTTTAAAGGAAGAAGGCGTTATGGGTTTCTACAAGGGCATGCATCCTACTTTATTTAAAAGTGGCCTCACGACTGCATTATATTTTAGTTTCTATGATATTTTTAAGGAGCTCTGGATACACCAAGATGATTGTGATGACTAGGAAAATGTTACAAAACTATAAAGCAAAGGCTATAGAATTTAAGAAAAATTGTAAATTTGTTTAAACAGAATGAAGCTGTCTGATAATACAATATCATAAAAGTGAACTAAAAAAAAGAAGAAGAAAGAAAAAACAGAATTAAATAAAAAGTCAAATGATGCTCAAGTAAAAAAAAGACAAATTTAATAAAATTTTTTTAATTTAAAAGCTAAACAAGGCACTGTGCAGGAAATTTGAATGACTGTGTTTCAATATACTGCATGTTAATACAAATATTGAATTGTAGTAGTAGTCGTTTTATATACATGCATATACAATAATTGCGTGTGCATATATGTATATATGTATGTACATAAATATAAATACGCAAGTGTATTTGTATGCTGAAGTGCACTCTACCCACTTCCATAATAAAATTCGTTCAATGTTTTATTTATTTTTTTTTCTTTTTATATTCATTTCGAGCAGCAAAACAAAATATGTAATAATAAGTTATAGAAGAATATTTTGCATACATACAGGCGTTTAATCTTGTTTTTATTGCAAGATGTACAAAGTATATTTTTGTTGTTTTTGTTTTGTTTACAACAGCTGCAGCAGTTCTACAATAAAAAAATATCTTTTTTATGCAGCAGCTGCCAAGATAAAGAACAAGTTGTCGAGGAATGAAAACAATTATGATATCAAATATGGCGTCAATTTCATGTTTCCGTGTTTGTTTAAAATCATGTATGGCACTTAATTTTTCTAAGATTTTTTTCTTTTTAGTTTTAATGCAAAAAAATATTATACAGTATAAATAAAAGAGGAGAAATTTTTACTTACAAAGGATGAAAAAATGTCAAAGTATAGTGCAAATAACACAGCACAGCTTATTAGATGAAATATGTGTTTTAAACGCAGTTGTAATGAAAATGTAAAATTTAATTTCATATTTTTGTTAAAAAATAGCCATCAGAGCTAATGAATGTTTATGAAAGTTGTTGTTTCAATGAATGACGAAGAAAAAAACTACTTGAAAAAATTATTGAATATTTTCCACAAAATCTATATTGCTTCCACAAATTCTTGGTTAACGAGAAGATACATACAAGAACCATATATGGTAGAACATAGTATGATATGAATATCAAAGATTTCTCTCT
Source organism: Metopia argyrocephala (assembly GCA_963576795.1). Taxonomy (NCBI): domain Eukaryota; kingdom Metazoa; phylum Arthropoda; class Insecta; order Diptera; family Sarcophagidae; genus Metopia; species Metopia argyrocephala. Next base: position 200,799,106 of record OY756208.1, on the reverse strand, counting down.
TTAAATTTTATATTTCTCTTGCGTAAATCATATTCTGTAAAATCGGAACTTTGTAAAATTTGAACAAATTTTGAATAAATTTCTGTTTTTAACGAAAATTATATAGTTATTCACTGGTTTTCTAAATTTTTATATTCGTTTTTTGGTCTTAGTGTTTGCATTTCAAGCTGATGTGTTCTTTTGTATTCTATTACGTAAAAAAATAATTTTTCTACTATTCTGTAATTTTTCAGCGGTACTTTAATTTTGCCAGCAGCCAATAGCGCAGTAGCACTTAATATTTTTTCTCTATATTACGAGACTTTATATTCTACCTTTTTAATGCCTCGTATTGTTATTTCTTTAAATCACCATATGCGAGTGTATATTAAGCCTGCTAGATATTTTGTTATTTTTTTAATATTTTCATCGTGAAATGCTTATCGTTTTTTTCTCTTCTTTATCTTTGTTTTACTTTTTCAGTAGCTGTTGAAAAATGTATGCCTGGATGGATATTTTTATATTATTTTTATTATTTTTTCAGTTTTAAACTGCTGCTTCTTATATCTTTGGCTCCGTTAAAATTTGGATTTATTTTTTTTGTTTAATATTAAAAATGAAAATTATAAATTGGCCTTGCAGCTTCATACAAAATATTTTGTGTGTGAATGTAATATCACTTTCGGCAAAAAGTTTTTATATGAAATGAAATTCTTTTTGAAGGAGTAGTTTTTATTCATTTTTTCCAACGCTGTTAATCCAGAAAAAAGGGAAATCTACAAAATGGACATTCAGCGTTTGCAGTTGGAAAAAAAACTTAAAAATAGAAAAAAAAAATAAATAAAGTTACAATTATATATTAGAGAGTTTTAAAATATCTATAAAATTAATAGAACCATAACTAAATATCGATTTTTTTTTATTCGCTTCAAATGCTGAAAAAAGCATAACTAAATCAATGCTGGTTAGAGAAAGAATGAAAGAGATATATTTTTTATCAGCTGTATCCTAGTGGGAAGAAAGCATATGATTACCTAAATAATTGATTGTATAACATGTTACTACAAATGAAAATTAATTCATAATTAGGAAGCAAGAAAGTAAAAGTACCAAATCAATAATTTCATATAAATTACTAGGGCAACCAAAAATATGCTCTATAAAATTAGTTTTAAGCGCCTAAAATATGCATTGAAAAAACAGTTTTAAACGTTAAAAATATGCTCTATAAAACTCATAATACATAAATATGTTTATGTAAGATTACGTATATTTTTTCAAAAGTTTTACAACATGAAGAGTAAGAATTAGCCACCAACCAGATAAAATAAATTTCCTTTGTATTTACATAACTCAAAAAAGTTGGTTTTTGAGTTATTAATGCAGAAATATGAGACGAACTGTAATTTAATTTATAACTAAAATTGTATTTTTATCTCTTTTTTCACTGAGTGGCGATCAAAAGTCTCTTGTACTTTTCTTATCAGTTTGGCTAAATTAAAATGTTTAAATATATTTATTTCATTAGTTTTGCAATAAATAACAATCATATCGCCCAAATTTTGAAACATGAAGCTTTGTCGTAAAACGCTCTTGTATATCGAGGAACTTCTTTCGACATCAACGGAAGTAATTGGTGCAATTTTGAAAGCAAACGTTTCCTAGCATAATTTCTTGCGTTGAGCTCAATATGTTTTTGACTTCCGAAGTGTTATTTTATGGTAAATATTTTTTTTTTGCTGACACTGGCTTATTGAAAACTTTACAAAACGGAATATTTCTATTAGTTTTAAAAACTCAGTATTCGCTAGTATATTATTTAGTCTGAATGACACAGAATGCTTGATTTTCTGCATATTCTTACGAAAATTTAATAAATTTAAAAACTAACTTTTAATTTAATTTTTTATAGCATGCAATTATGGCAATTTTTCTCCAATAGGTACAACGTTGAAAAATACGTTACTTTTAATTGAGAATTCATTATTAAGCAATTTTTTTAAACAATAATTCCCATAAATATATTTAAAATTTGTAAGTTTTGTATGTAATTTGTTCTTGGTTTGACGTTTTTATCAAATTGACATTAACAATTGCACAATAGTTTTAAAAGGAGCTTCGCCAATTTTTCCAATGTAAGTTTTAAGCGTTTTCATAATTACCCTTATTATTTAATAGATTATACTTAAGTGATGTGTAATAATTTAGTAATACACGTAAGTTCTTCTAACATATGTATGTAAAATATGCCAAATAAATATGAAAAAATTTGAAAAATGCAAAAGTATGCATTTATGACGAAATATGCAAAAATATTCGGTAACAAATAGGGTTAAACGTCGTAGTTTTTCCTAAAATGAATTAATATTTTGTTTGTTTTGTCAGTAACATTCAGAAAAAAAAGATGCTAATGCATATTTTTGGTTGCCCTATTAATTACCATATTGTTATTTTCGTTCTTATTGTCTCATATTTGGATATACAAAAAAATTCGTATTTCTTGTCGACTTGTTGTCTCCAGCAAACTCTCAATGTCAAAGACACTCAGCAGTGTAGAATGAATTTTTATAAATCATAAATTTAGTCCTCGTCCATATAATGAAACATTTGCTTGGCAACATTTTTAAATTCTCTTAGAAATCTGTATGTGTATACAAACATAGTTTTTTTGTTCTGCAGCTTGAATATATGTACGTTATACACAAATGTACTTCTTCTTTGTTTTACTTTTAATATTTTGTGACATTTTTGGGTCAAACAAACATATCGCTACCTAAAATCCAAAAGGTGATAAGTGACAAAAAATTCAAAATTGACATTTTAATTGATTATTGTGAATATACCTCTATGTGGGATAATTACTTTATAGTGGCTTACACTGCAAGAACTCAACTGTCTTAAGTTAGCAGAGAGCAATAGCTTTCTGGCAGGGACTCCCATACCAGAACGGCATTTGAGGAGTAGTAACTAAGTAGTAACATTTACACATGGAAGAATAAAATAAACTATTTTGATTAAAAATAACCAAGCACGGCAACACTGCTTTCAATACTTTGCTACTAAGTACGCTGATATTGGCTTTAATATGAACAAAGGGAAAAAATGTAATATGAGTGCTATATACGAGCGAATACAGTGTGATATAAACTCTTAAAAACAAAGTAACATCATCAGTAACAGTATTTAAGAAGAGCTTAAAATACATCTACTACAACTACTACTACTACTACTACTACTACTACTACTACTACTAAAATATTTTTCCCATTTTTTGTTTGTTTGTTTGTTTTAGTTCTGTACAGCTTTACTAGCAAAATATTACGTAAACATTAGAAACAGTTTAACAATAACTTATTTGTAAACATTAAGCCTGAAAAACTGTACTCAAACTAAAACAATGCTTATGTTTACAGCACTTGTTTAAAGAGAAAGAATGCAGTAGAAAACAATAAAAATAAATTGTAATTGAACCGATAAATCGATATGAAAATTAACTGATACGAGTATATGTATTAAAGACAAAATTTGTTTTTTTTTTCACACTTTTTAACCTCTTCCCTTCTTCATAATTTTCTTGTTTGCAGCACACTCTTACAATTTTTTAAGCTATTAATAGAAGATTTTATTTATTTGTAAACATAATCTATCTATAAGTGCTTGGGTTTGGCTCATTTTTAAAGGTACTTGTTAAGCAGAAAGTCAACAATATGTAATACGTTATCCAACAACAAAATATTCCTACACAACCATGTACACACCTACAAATAGAATATAAATTAACTTTTATTCAGTAACACACATAGACACCACTCTTTCAGATAGCTCTTATGTTCTTGTCTCTTGCGCTTTCACATCATTAACTAACAAGTACATACATAATTATTGTTATAATATGTTATAATGCAAGAAACTTAGAGAGAGGCAGAGGAAAAAAGTAAACAAAGAAAAATAGGCATCTAAATATGTTTACGAACACAAAAACAAAAGGATGAGACAAGAATATTGCAAATCCTTGAACTTAAATTAGATAAAATAGCCAAAATGTGGAAAATTAAATTAAACTGCAAATTAACAGGGTTTTATTCAATGAGACTTACATCTTTTATATCCGGCTCTTAACTGTCACTATTCCCCATAAAAAATAATTGATTTTGTAGAATAGATTGTTGCTAAATGATTTTAAAATTTTTTCTTTTCTTTTTTTAATTAAGTTTTTTTTTGTTCTTCTTGTTCTATTTTTAGGTATTCATTGAGTAAAGAATTAGTACTTTAACGGTTGTGACTAAATGTTTTTTATAACTGATTTTTCAAATATCAAAACGAAGATTTACAAAATATCATTAAATTTGTAAATGTTACGGGTCTGACTGAAGGTTTTAAGATTTGAATTAAACCACAAATCTGGTCTAATTTATAACATACAAAGCCAAAAAAGAAAAAAAAATCATCTAAACTGTACCAACAGAATAGTCTTTTCAGCGATAATGGTTTTTAATAACATTTTTAATAACAAAATGGCCGCTAGTACAAAACAGAGAGCTGAGTTATAAATAAAAAACCAATTACAGATACGAATTCAGGCTACCAAATTAGTGTAGAAAAAATATTTGGCTGATCCAGGTTAAAACCTGGTTGGCTCGTGTTATTTTCCTAAAGTATGTATATTGAAATACATATTGTTATGAATTGTCCTTCATATCCAGAGCCTCTTTCATTTGTAAACTAAGCCACCGATAAATTTCGTAACATTTTATATACAATTGAATCAAAACAGTAATGTGAAGCTCTTTTTATAGTACCTACAGGGCCTGGTAATTTCTATTGTTTATGTGTGCTAAATTTTCTACCACAATTATTCTAAAATAACAATTCTGTTTTCAAATTTTAGTTTTACTAAATTTTAAATATACTCGATTTTTCTACATGTATTTTGTTATTGTAGTAATTTATGTAGTCGCCGTGTTCTAGTGGCTCGTGTGTTGTTACTAAGACAAGATATCGTAAAAAAAAAGAAATATGAAACAAATATTTCTTTCGGCGACTACCTCTCAGCAGTCTTCTGGCAAATGCTCTGAGAGTAATTAATTGTCATGAATAAGCTTCTCAAGTCTGTCGTTCGGAGTCGACATTAAACTGTAGGTCCCGGTACTCACACACACACAACATAAGTGCTGCGAGAATCTAGGCCGTAATCCTGACACAGGGTTGTAAAGGCCAGTTATGTATGTATGTATGTAATAATTTATGTACATATTTAACATAAATGCTACAAGTAAGTAATAAATAAAATTATTATAAGGAAATGTAATGAAAATTTTACTTTATAAAATTATTTCTTCGTAACAATACCCATATATTTGAAGCCTACTTTAATTTGTAATAACACTATATCTTTTTTATGTTTTTTTGTGTTGTTTATTTATTTCGAGTACATGATGCATGACCTTTATTTTTGTTTGTTTTTGAATCTCATAATTTTTGCATTTAAAGCAAAAAATAAAAATTAAAATTCTCTTCACCAAATCAACGCGTTTACTGATATACATATGTTCTTGTAATGTATTATTAAAGAAAATGATGTCAGCAACAGCATACACTTGAAACACGTGCCACACAAAATCTTGATAAGAAAGATGATTTTCAAATATTTGCTTTTCAAAGATAATCTCTTTCTCAAATATCAATAATACATAAAGTTATAAAGTTTTAAAAGTACATATTTTGTATATATTTACGTAATGAATTTGTATATCATATCTCAGATGTTGTAGTCGCCGTGGTCTAGTGGTTAGTGTGTTGGCTTACTAAGACGATAGTGCCGGGTTCAAATCTCAGCACCGACATCTTCAAAAAAAAGAAATATAAAAAAAAATATTTCTTTCGGCGACTACCTCTCAGCAGTCTTCTGGCAAAAGCTCTGATAGTAATTAATTGCCATGAAAGAGCTTCTCAAGTCTGTCGTTCGGAGTCGACATTAAACTGTAGGTCCCGGTACTCATGGATAGAAATTTACACACACAACATGAGTGCTGCGAGAAGCTAGGCCGTAATCCTGACACAGGGTTGTAAAGGCCAGTTATGTATGTATGTATGTATCTCAGATGTAAGATTTCGAAAAAATTTCAGAAATTACTGAAATTCTTTGTTAAAATTGCTATTAAATTATAAAGAATTAACAAAAAAAAAAAAAAAAAATTATTATACATACACACAAATATAATTGGAATATTTCAGAATTACAACCTAGCTTCTCGCAGCACTCATGCTGTGTGTGTTAATTTTTATCCATGAGTACCGGGACCTAGAATTTTAAGTTGACTCCGAATGACAGAAGCTTGTTCATGGCAATCAGTTACTCTCAGAGCTTTTGCCAGAAGACTGCTAAGAGGTAGTCGCGGAAATAAATACTTTTTTCATATTTCTTTAAAAGTCTCTTTCAAGTCGGTTTTGCTTGTGTTTATTCCTGTTCAGTGCTTAATGATAGGCACCATACGATTTACTGGAAAATGCCAAGAGTTCTAGATGCCCAACTAAAGCCCATATTCCTGTAAAAATTATATTGTAGAAAGCAGTTTTATAAACAGTGTTTCTGCATTTGCTCGCCATCGGTCACATACGTAATGTAATGACAAACTCATCCAAGTGTTTTACATTTGAAAAAAAAAAAAAGAATTCAGGGACTTCTTAACTTAACTTTATATCATAATAAATAAGAAGTACATATATTTTGAAATATTGTAAACTATATAGAGAGTGATGTATTTATTTTTGTATTGCTAGATATGTATATATTATATTTGCCTATTTTGTCTTGCCTCTATATTTCCAAGTGTGTTTATTATTAAATCTCTCAAATCAATGTGAAGAATTACCTCTTTATTTAATATTCATTTTAAATAACTGTAAAAACCAACTTTGTCTTACACTGTAACGTATGAGTATTAAAATAACACTCACACGCTTCATGACATTTCTATTTAATTGTTATTTTTATAGTGAAATAAATGAATGACTGACTGATTGGTTCCTCTCTTATTTAAAAGTAAAATAAGTTGAATATTTTTATATTTTCCGTTATTGTTTCCTTTTTTTAAAACACAAGTCAAGTGTTAAAATTATATTCGTTTTAATAGAGAGTGTGTGTGTTAAAGCAATAAAAACATTCAATAGAAAAGTAAAAAATTAAAAGAAAACATAAAACTTTTAATTGCAATAGAAAAAAAAGAAAAATAACAAAACAAGCAAATGAAAAATCAATAATAATCTACAAAGTGAAGGTTATTTTCGAATGGGATTGGAAGTGAAATTTATTTCGATATTTTCTTTTTTTTAAGATTGTTAAAGGATTTGAAAATCTTTCATGTATACAAGGTTACATCTTCATATGTTTAATATGCATATGAAAAACCTTATTAACTGCCTTAAAATTATCTGCTTAAATAGTTTCCAATTTGGTAATAATTTTCATGTAATAATTGTTTTTACTCAATGAAATTGTCTTTTGTTAGTTTAGCTTTAACGCCACCCTTTCCACGTTATACCCTCATTGTTATGTTTACAACATATTTCTCTTGCTAGCAATTAGTTGCCATTTAATGACTGTTTATTGTTGTTGCATCTTAATTACAATTTAAACCCAAGTGACCATCCACCTCCCAACACCCATTAAAAATCTTCTATAGCCGTATTATTGCAACCACATAGGAAGGAAGTCAAAGTCAATGCCATATTGTAGTTTGCAATGTTGGTAACCATTGTAAATTCGAAGGTTTTATTGGCTGGGATTTGTAAATGTTTTAATTAATTATGAGTAAAAGGCAACAAAAAAACAGTTATTTTTATTTTGTAACACAAAAGGAGTTAATATGGCAAAAAAATTTTATTTTAGCCTGTTATTTTTAAAGAATTTTTCACTAAATTATGCCATCAAAAAAATTAAATATGCGCTCATGTGTTGAACATAAAAGATGACTATGTCAGGAGAAAATGGTACTTTTAGATGTGAGTTTAATGATTATATTTTCTTGTCACAGATAAGTCCCTAGGGTAATTGAAATAAAATCCAAAAAAGAATCCAAGCCAGACATGATTAGATCCTTTCTTGCATTTGGACTTCTATACGGACACCCGAAATGCCAAAAGCGTGTCTTGGTCTTTAACATAACAAACTCGTATGAAAACAAATATAAGCATAGAACACAGACTTACATACATATATAATTGGCCATTACAACCCTGTGTCAGCGCAGCACTCATGTTGTGTGTGTTAATTTTTATCCATGAGTACAGGGACCTACAGTTTAAAGTCAACTCTGAACGACAGATTTGAGAAGCTTTTTCATGGCGATCAATTACTCCCAGAGTTTTTTCCAGAAGACTTTTTTTTCAAAATGTCAGAGCTGAGATTTGAACCCGGCGCTATCGTCTTAGTAAGCCAACACACTAACCACTAGACCACGGCGACTACATATAGCATAGCCCGCATACACTAGAGAAATCCCCACAAAGATGAGCTGTAATTTCGGGTACAACAAACTTAAATCAAGCTTCCTAAACAAGCTGCTCTTGACTGATTATTCAATGCCAGTGTTATGCTTGCACCAATTATGACGCCTATATTTAAAGGACTATAATAATATTTACTGTTAAATAATTCATGGCTATTTTATTCGCCATAAAAGGGTAGATTGTTGAATAATACAAAGATTAAGTCATGCATTATCTTTCAATTTTCAATCCTCTAATATAATTTCGTGTATGTATAAACTCTCAGCTTACTTTTGCTTATAGGATGGCAAAAAGACTTTTAAAATCATTTTTAAACTATTCAAATTAAAAACCATCTCACTCGCGATTAAATAAACTTCTGTAACGATTATTAACAATTTTTATTTATTTATTTTTATTTATTTATTTATTTATTTATTTGAATTTCTGCACAACAAGACATAAATCTTATAGTTAAAGTACAGAATTAATTAATTAATTAATTAAAAAAAACGCAGAGTTTTTATTTTAACAGCGAATTAATTTCATGTGTACTTATAAATAGCATTATAAGTATTAAGCATTTAAATAATTATTAAATTAAACACTATTAAACCAACACATCATAAATCATATTTGGATTATTAATCAATTGAAAAACTTTTCTATTCTAACAAAAAGACATTTCAAAAAAGAAGTCCATTACCCTTTACCATTAAGGCATTAAAAATTATCGTTTATAAATATTTAAACCACTACAACACTAAACGGTTTTCAATTTATAAATATAAGGCTACTGGTTGCTATAATACTACCACAATGCAATTACAAAAAGAAATACTTATATTTAAAATTAAACTGAGACACAACTAAACTGTTTAAAAGACTTAAAAAAGTTATAGAAAATTTTGCTGAAAGCAACTGAAAAAATAAGAAATGTGTAAACGTTTTAAAATTCTGTAGCTATAGGCGTCACTTATTAGAAGACTTATATAAAAAGGAAACTGAAAGCAAAGGAAGTATTATAGGCTTTAAAAAATTTATACGGTTATTATAATGAGTTTGCCAGAACAATAATGACATTAAAATAAGGCTTCGGTTATTAAAAGGTGGCAAATTTAAATACCCTCAGCAGTGCCAGAGGGTGTCTAATAGAAAAAATTTAATAGTGTGTGAAGAAAAGTATTAAAAATGCATAAAAATGTTTAATAATTTGCAAAATGGTTAATTAAGTGTATTTGTTTTTTTTTTTTTCTTTATATATGTTATATTAGAAATACTGAAAATTTAGCTGATAATAATCTCGTAAAAAGCTAAAGCAAATAAAGAATTTTGCAAATCAGAAACAAAAACATACAAACTTTTGAATAGGCCTCTAAGACGGAGTTAATGAAATATATGTATTGTTATATTTAATCTGCTTTAACGTGTTGTTTATATAAACGTTTTCAATGAAAACGAATTAAGTATTTGTGGGCACTTAGTTCCAAATTAATTAATAAAATTTTTTACTTAAATATCGATTAAATGACTCCTTTCACTGATTAGTCAAAAGCTGAACTGATTGAATGGACTATATAATTTACAGATAAGAAATAAGAAATGCAATTTTGTAAAAGATAATATGGCCAATATTTTTTAAACTTGTTCAAGGTATTGTTAAAATGCCATTTTCGAATAACAGGGCATTGACTTCATGCTATTTGTTTCAATATTAAACATTTGGTATAAAATCAGACGAACATTTTAAAGAATAAAATTACGTTTGACATTTTATTTTAGACCGTAGTGTTATGGTGTGTTCACTGGGTTGAAAACTCGGTTACTAAAGCTTTATAGAATTGCGACGGTTGCCATGATTGTCTTTTCAAAAAGGTAAAAATTTCTCATTGTGTTTGTTGTATATATTTATACCCATGCATATATCTTTGTTTCCGTTTCTTTTTTCATGATTTTTATATTATTATTTACAAACGTATTTAAGTTGTTGTCTTGGGATTGGGATCCATTTTTATTGTTCTGTTGCCTACACAAAAGTATTCAAGTGGTAATTCATTTTTCTTATTATTCTTTTGATCTGAGTTTATCAGTTTATGAACGCATGTTGTTATCATGTACTCTACTCATGCATTTCCGTTCCAGCCGCGTACATCCTTATGATTGCGTGATTTATTCAGTTTTTCTCATTTGTGCCGTTATCAGACTTTTTTATTCTTCATTTTATTTTTGTAAGGCTGTTTGCTTATAGGATTTAAAATTGTTGTGCCTGGTGGTCTATAACATTTTTGTAGTTTACTTGTTAAAGAAAAAATAATAAAAAAATCCTTTTAACAATTTTATAAACAAGAGCAAGCACACGATTTTATTTGTATTGCTTTAAAAAGAAATAAAAATGCTGAAAATAATTGTTTTAAATTTGTATTTTTATCCTTTGTTACTCTTGTTTTTTTTTTTAATAAAAAGTGTTGGCTTATTTTGTTTTCCTTTTACAAGTTTTTGTTTTTTGGCCAAAGTATATATTTAATTGTCTATAACAGTATTGTCAACACTATTGTTTTTCTTCTCATTATCTTTTTGTTTACTTATATCTGTTTTTAATTTATTTTACAACTTGTCTTGTAGAGAAAAACTAATTTTGTATACGTATGTATGCTCTATCTCTCTTCTATTTTATGTACATACATATGTACAGTGGGCCACAAAACTATGCCACATACAAAATTATTTGCTTAAATCTCATAGAAATATTAATATGCTTGCTAATTTTATACCTGTTGTCGAATTGTTTGAAAACATTGGAGGTGTTTTTTTTATTAGATTACTATATAATTATATTAAAATTAGTAAACAAAGAAACAAAAATTGCAAATAAAAAAAAAACACAAAAAAGACCGTCAACCAACCACAGATGAGGCAATTGCTGTTGATCATTCAAGGTTGCAGATTTAAAACTTGCCTTTTAATGACGAAATTGACAGCAATTTGCCACATTCGTAAGGCGCTTAATGTCTATCTATCTTTCATTACAAAAATTCCAGTACAATGTACAGCATGAGTAGGGGTTTACTCATTTGAGTATTGGTCTTAGTTAAAAAAAAAGAACAGCTGACACGTTCCGGTACGGCAACGTTCTAATTCTATATTAAGGTAAGAAAAAAAATTTGTGATGTTAAATAGTTTCTTTTAGACCACTGTATAGTTTTTTATTCATTTATTTGCTATTATCATTGTTGTCTTTTTGCTTATATTTTTTATAATATTTTTAACCTTTTTTTCTTTTACATTTTTTATTTACATATACACTTATATGTAAGTAAGTTGGTGGTGTATATGAATAGTAATAAATATTTGCTTGTATTTGTGCTATTTGTATTGTTCATTTTTTATATTTCTATCAACATATTTGCATTTTGTACTTATTTTTCTTTTTTATATTATTGTTGCTGGTTTAAAAATAACTGTTGCACCAAGAGAAGAGTTAAACAATAGATATTGTGGTGGTGGTAGTGGTACTACGTTTGTGTTATTGGCTGCTTTATGAAGTCAGAAAACAACACAGCAAAAAAAAAATATACAAACATTTTTACTGTAATTTGCTTATTTACTATTTTGGTGCCTTTCTTTTTCCATCATTCTTCCTCACCTCTTGTATCCTTTTTTGTTTTGTTTTTTCGTTTGGTTAAGTTTTATTTGTTTCGCTGTATTTTTTATTTTTTTCCCTTTGTTTTTTGTGATAAGTGTGCACTTAAATGTGTTTTAATAAAAAATAGTACATCGTTTTGATAATTGTGTTTGTTTTACTACTAGGTACTAAGAGAGAGAGAGAGAGATAGCCAAAAAGAATAAAAAAAAAAAATTAACAAAAAAAGCATAGAAAACAGAAATGGCACTCGGAAGTATAAAATTGTACCTTTTAGCTTCAAACTTTAAACGTACGTATCTTTTGACCTTAAATATACAAAAGGAATTTTTTTTTCAAAGTACATTAAATTTATTTTTACTCGTATAGTACAACACAACAAAAAAGTAATTTCATATTTAAAAAAATTAAATTTTGGACCAGAGATAGAAATAATATGCAGTTTTTAGAAATCAGATATGTATGATGTATAAAATTGCTGTAAATTTTAAAATGTGACAAAGTTTTGATATTTTTTATTCATTGGCATTGATTACCAAAACGTGAATATAAATGATGCCATTAGGTTGGAAAAACATTTCATTCGACATCGTTGCACAAAACATACCAAAGTAACTTACTTACTTGAGTTGTAGAGATAGTGTTGTTAATTTAGTAAATCGTTTATAAAAATTAAGTCATAACGAAGCTCAAGTTAACTAGAAGTTTTCCAGAAGCGGAGCGGGTAGGTAATATTTTATTTAATAAGAAGTATGATTGGTTAGGAACTTTTAATTCTAAGATGGACACTAATTGGCAGCACTATGCAAACGATATTATAGTGACAGTTAGGGAGAAGAAAATTTTAAAAAACTCTTCGTAATATCGTTAAAAGAAGATTTTAAATTAGAAAATGATCCACGAAGTTGTACATCAGAAGGATAAGGACAGTACTCTTCATTATGAGAAAAAACTTTTAAATAAAAAAAAATTGATCAATTGCACAATGTGGCAAATATATAATAAAACAGAAATACCTGGGAGCGATAATTTTTTTAGTAGGTGTTGTCGAGAATAACAAGATTCTGTCTTTAAAAACTGTTGAGCACATTTAAAAATTTGAGCTGCACTTAAAAGAACTTTTAAACTAATGAACACAGCCAAAAAGAAGAGTGTGAGACCATTTGAACAATATGTATATGATTTACATACAATTTGTAGTGATACTTAACTGATATTGTATTTAACTACTCAACGGAATTTGTTTATCCATCGTATTTACCAGGTTCACCGCCAGAATGCTTCAGGTGATGAAATTTAGTTCAAATAAAAAAAATGATTAGTAAAATTGAAGCCTACTTTGATAGCGAAGGTAAAACGCTCTTCAAAAAGCGTAACAAAAAGTAAGATGTAAAATTTTTGAGGACATTTTTTGTTCTGAATAACCGAATTTTGATTTTTATTGATTTAGTTTATGGTGTTTTATTTTACACATATTTGAATGAATATTTACGTCATATGTACATATATACACAATTAGTCATTACAAATCTTCTTCAGAGTTACGGCCTAGCTTCTCATACATCCCTATTTTTTTGCGTTATTTTTACTTTTTACTATGTGCGGGACCTATAGTTTAACATCGACTCCAAGCGATAGACTTGAAAAGCTTGTTTATGGCAATCAGATACTTTCAGTTTTTATCAGACGACTGCTAAGAGCTGGTAGCCAAAAAAAAAAATATATATTTTTTAAATATCTTTCTTTCAAGATGTCAGAGCTGGAATTTGAACCCGAAGCTCCTGTTTAGTAAGTCAACACACTACATACTAGACTAGTGTGACCACAAATAATATTTAAGTCATAACTATTTAAAATTTTTTAAAGTAAAACTTAGAAATTATTTATAAATTGTGTGCTTCTCAAAAATAATTTTTAAGTCCAAAATTAAATTTTTTCTACTTAAATCAAAACAATTTTTATTATCTCTTCTTCAATGCTATAAAATCTTGTTTGACTTAATTTTTAATATTTTTTTACAACAAAATACTTTTTCAAAGGATATCAATTTACGTCTATCTTTGTAAAAAATAAGAAAATAAATTTCTTTATTTTGCTTCCACTCATATTTCCTTCATTTTTTTCAAGTAAATGTCAATATTTCATTAATCATTTATTTTCTTTAAGTCTTTCTTTCATTCTCTTGTCCTTTCATAATGATTATGAATTTGTGACTTTTTCACTTCAATACTTTTAAAAGAATAATTTATTGTTATATTTGTTTGACAATAAAACGGTGATTAAGCGAGTCAAAAAGTTCTAAAAAATGTATAAATAAGTATTGTTATTAAAAAAAAAATAAGTAACCATACACACATACTCTCTTATTTTTAGGAAGGATGTTTTAAATTAAAGCTTTAAAAAATAATAAAAAAATATATTGGAAGTGAAAACTTTATGAATGCAAGCCATAATAAAAAATATTAAATACAAGTATTTACACATTTTATAACTCATACCTAAAATTGAAATTTTTTGTTTTTTTTTTTTTGAAAAATAAAATTTGTAAATTTTATCTGGGGTCAGTCGTTAATTTAATATATAAAAAATTTAATTAATTGAGTTATATTTTGTTGCATAATCTGAAAATCCGAGTTCGCAACCACGACGTATTGGTGATAGTTCTGTTTTGGTAATAAAGGCCTTGGTTAGATTAGTAACGAAACAAAAGTGAAATAAGAAAAATGTTGTGATTCTATTCGTCCAGAATGGATCACAATTACAAAAAAGAAAATGCTAAAAAGTATACGAGTAGAAGAAAAAAGAAAGCACGTGATGTGTTTAGTAAATCTTTAACTAATTTAATACAAAGTAGAAAATCCAATATATGATTTGAATAGAGGGGTTTAAGTTTAAGTTTTATTGAGGCTTTGCATTAAACATGACAATTTTTTAAGATTTTTTTTCTATAGAAAAGTGTGTGTTAAATAGTCGGTAATTATTATGAATATGAACAGAATACAAAGAACTCTACTGAGACTATTTTACTATTCCTTCACTAATATAACTTTTCTCTCTTGACAGATAAATTATTGCAAAAATACAATTTAAATTAATTTAATAGAATTTAGTTTTTAATCAATTAAAGGTAATTTGCATCAACCTTCTCAATAACTTCAGCAAGCATCAAGACTTGGTGCAAACATTTAAATTAAAGAATTTAAAAAAGTTAGAAAGTTTACTTAAAACAGAGTTAGAAAATCTAAAAGTTCTATTAAATCAAAGTGTGAATTGGGTGTAATAACAAATTATTTAATTTATTGTTTTCTTAAATGAAAAACGCAAGCTTGTGATTAATTTTTAATAAATTTTTAAGATAAAAAGTCAATAAATCTTTGCATAAATTATTAAATTTTCCACTACATGACCAACATCATGATTTAGCCTTGGCTTTATTGATAGAGTGGCCACAAAGTTTTATAATGTGCAAATATCTAAGTGGTTGAAAGAAAAACAACAAAAAAAAAACCAAAAAGGCAATGGAAATTCATGGTGAGAGAGAGAGAGCGAGAGAGAGAGAGAGAGAGAGAGAGAGAAAAACAATTAAATTTATTGAAATTATGAATACTATTTGGCCGCTTTTAAAACTTTTTATAATTTCATGCAAATCCATTAGATCATCAAATCAAAACAGAACAGCAGCAAAAAATAAAAAGAATCATTACCATTTAAAATAAATGCCAATAAAATTCAAAACTTTTTTTTTTTAACTTTCTACTTGATTTAATTAAGTAGCTGCTTTATTAAAAGCTTTTAAATAACAACAAAAGTCTACAAAAATTAGCTATAAAAAGGTTAAAACCGTGAAATAGGGTGGGAAGCCGGTTAATAGAGCAAAATAAATTATGAAACAGATGAAGATTATGAAGCTAATTAAGCATTAGTAATGTATACAGAAAAAATAAAGGTTGAGAGAACAAAAGCACATATTTGAATACAAATTAAGACCAAAAACCTTTCAAGATTTTAAAAATGTAAATTAAATAGTCTTTCTTCTTAAGCACATTTAGCTTTCATTTTTACTTTTTCTTACTGCTGTAAACAATGTTTAAGGGCTTTCTTAAAAAGTTAAGCAGCTTCTATTTTAATTAATTTTTTTTAAAGCCTTGGGCTAAGAATTACATTTTTCTGTTTCAAACCTTAAACAACAAAAACAGTTTTTTCTATAACCATCTTTACAAAAAATGCAACAGCTGTTTTGACAAAAATTTAGGAAAAAAAAAGAAATAAAAAAAGAAAAAATAACACAATCCTTTAATCTTGTACAGTGTCTTAATTCTTTCAATGTTACTGTTCATTCGGATGACTAAAAAGCTGGTAATCTCAATACGAACAGCCATAAAAATGAAAAAAAAATACAAGAAACTCTCAAAGAAAACATACAAATTTCAAGCAACTGCTTGAAAGAAGCCTCTTATTTAAGAAAAGCACAAAAAATAAATGAGAAAAAACATGAAATGAAATAATATTAAAAGATATATAAAACTTATATTAAAAACTAAGTTTATGGCAATTGAAAAATGAAAAGTTTTTAAATCGTTAATATGTTGAAAAGGCATCAAAGAGACTGGGACTGGGCAAAAAATATAATAAACATGAAATAATTTAAGCTATATACATATGTGTGTGAATGTGTTAGCAATAGTACATAAGAGTGTTTGTTTGTTAAAGTTAATTTGAAAACAACTGCCACAAGCAATTCTCATGGCCTTTAAAAGCTTTTTCATTATTAATAAAATATACATACATACTTATGTACATATAAAAACAACAGCAATAACAATAGTAAAAACAACTAGAGCAGTAACGAAAAGCACCGTTAACAAAAATTATAAAATTTAAAGCATACTTTAAACCACTTTTGACGATAGCAATATGATAAAAATATATAAATAAAAAAAATTAATTTTCATTATTAAAAATGTATACAAAATTGTATTATTTCGGCAAAGTTTTAATTTAAAATTGATTGTGTTAGAAATTAATGAGTTGATAGCACCCAAAATCTATCTTTACAGAAACTTCTATTTCAGCATTCAGTAATAGGCCGATTGTATCAATTACGAGCAAAGGTCTCCAATAACGATGCGGATGAGGTCAAACTGGCAAATGGTGGAAGACATAGGGGAATCAATGAAATCAAATTTAGAAAATCTTTTTCGACTTCATGTCAGCGAAATATGTGTAATAGAGTGTTTCCATAACAACAGGAGAGGATTTCATTTTTATGTATTTTTAATTTGTCAAGAGGATCTAAACCACTTTCATCAACAATGATCACATTAAAAACGGTCTTTTCAACACACTAGGAAACTCAAGCATGGGTATGTATTCATAGCAAACGAAGAAAAGTTAGTCAAAAGACTATAAATGCTTTCAATTAGCAATGATCACCTTAAAAATTGTCTGCGTTTGCTTAGACTTTCTCAAAATATTATGAAACTTAAATATAGACTGGGTTCCGTTAAATAATTCTTGTAAGTGTAATAAAATAACGAGTGACAAATTTATCTTCTATAAGCCATTACAAAAATCTCATAATGAAAACTCTTAGGAACTTGAAGTATTAAAGATTTGCATTTTTTCAGGAGACCAGGGGCCTTATTCTGCAAATTTCGTAAGCTAAAATGCCACAATTTTGGGTTTTTGAAACCTTTAAAGAGTTTAAAGGTAGCAGGTATTAAATTTTTTACATTACAATAAACGTTAAAAAATTGTATTCGAAGCCAAAAAGTTCTAAATCAAGTTTATAAAATTTTAGCGATTGAGTTTTAGCTTAGGAGAGTTCAAGAATAAGGTGTACTTGCGTTAGGAAAATATATTATGAGGAGGGGAAGAAAGGTAGTAGTTTTTTTTTCCAGCTAAAGAACGAATTCTTACTATAAAGCATTGTGCGATTCATTGGACAATCAACTTCTAAAGGATATGCTCTATAAGAGGTACGTACTGCAGATAAGAATATACGATTATTCGCAATCAAGGCTTTCTTTCTTAATTTGGCAGCTCTTGGCCCTAAAATCTTGAATAAGTTGTCTACGCTGAATGTACAACTCCTACGCCTTTTAAGTGAGTACTTTACAGCACATAATGTACTTGAAGCCAGATCGTACAACGTTTGCAGTGTAGTAGGATATTTTCTGAGAATATCCTAATTCATTCGGATAATCAGATTGTAATTAAGTCCATGAATTTTATAGGTTTTTTCGGAAAGTTTCGATTCATCCGAATGTAACTCTTATACGAGTTTCGGGACACAGGGATATATTTTGAACCGCAATCGGATGTAAATGAGAAATTCTGCAATATTTCCAATCTCTTCTCGGCTAGCATAACCGGTAAGAGGAGTAATTGTTAAATTGTCTCTCTAAATCGGGAAGCTATTTGTCGCACTATTGTGGTTCTCAGTACATAATATTATATTGGCAAAATTTAAACGGTTCGTTATTTTATGTTCATTTTTAAAGAAAAAAAAAACTTTTTCACATTGTAGGGTTATAATTTATAATATATTATCTTTGTAAAAATACACCATGTTTTTTTTCAACACAGAAAACGCCATTATAATAATTTTCAAGAAAAGAAAAAATAAATTCGAATTATTTTATCATAATCAACTCTTAAAAGGAAGCAGTCAAGCATTTGAGTGTAAAACCACAATTAAATTAAAATGTCATGGTGCGTATGAGCATTATTTCAATACTCATACGTTACAGAACTCGTGGAAGCGGAACAAAGATTCTTTGTATAGAATATTTTAAATTAAATTTCCATTTAAAATCTTGTTTATATAAAAAAAGATGGTATCATGTTTTTTAAACTAAATAAAATTGTTGTGATAATTAATATCTTTCTTTTTTTTAAATTTTAGCAGAGTATTACTTGCAGGCATGTTTTAATATCACGGTATTAATTGGGTGTTAGTCTGCAAGATAAAATTCTTTTTTATTTTGAATAATAATTGTTGTAGTATAAATTTCTTTTTTATTTGAGACCAATACTCAGGGTTAAACCCCTACTAAATGCTGTGCATTGTATTGAAATTTTTTTGAAAGGACAGTGCATATACGAGTATATTTTTTTCTTATATTATTATTAAGCGCCTTAAGAATAAGACAAATTGCTTAACTAAAGACATACGAATTCAATATTTAATTTAACGTTTAACGTAAACGTAAAAATTAGAGTTCCATTCGAATTTAGAATTGGTTGCTTTGTTCATTTAGACTATATTTAGCGTCAATGTCGGAGTTAGTATTGAACAGTAAACATATTAGAAGTTATAGTCCGACGTTATTTATTTGCTTATAACTTTCTTACTATATTATTGATTTCGACCAACATTTTTCCTAAATTTAGTATTTTTTCTTTGCTTGTGAATACTGTTGATGTATATGGGCAATTTCAAAAATTTTCAACATTTGTTGAAACTGAGTTCAGATGCTTATTATTTCTCCAGTTTTTCGAATTGACCAAAACGGTCAAATAGGAATTGTAGGCCACACTATAAAACTGGGATATTCAAAATTTCAGACCATCAGTTCTTTATTTTTAAAAGTTATGGGCACTCAAATATCGAAAAACTCAAAAAAGGCTTGAAATTTACAAGAATTTTTTCATATTTCATCACTTTTCTTCTTTTAGTTTCAAACTTCCAATGCCCACTGATATAAAATAAAGTCACTAGACTTAGTAGATATTTATACTATAAAAGTTATGCCCATACTACTATTTGGGAAAAAGTTGTACAGCGGTTCATTTTTGAAACCAAAATTTTCCGATTTTTCAATTTCCGCAGTTTTTTCTATAGCGTTTTTGCGCCGTTCAAGAAAATTGCATTTCGTCAACAGTATTTAAAAGATGGTATAATTTGCTAAAATTTGCGCCATATCACGTCGATGTCAGGCTGCTAGTTGCTGAGAACGATGACCTCAAACTTTTATAGAATTGGCGTAAATTTTTCAAAAATGACAGTTTTTCGCGCCTGACATTTGCAAAATTATTTAAAACTGGTTTATATATTGCGTGATCTAAACTTCTTAATAAATGGCACCTCAACGTCAAGAAGGCGTTAAAATATTTTTAAACGCAAAAATTTTATAAAGAAAATAAAACTTTTGCGAAATTTCATGATTTTGTTTCGCGTTTTTTTTAGTTAATCAGTGGTTTAAAATCAATGTAAAGTATTGGAAATGAAGTGCGGCGGTGAATTAAAGATCATATATAAATACGGTTGAATTCGGTCTATATTTAGCGGGTACAGCGGCATTTTTCTTCAAACACATTTTGCTTTGTGACATCTGCAGTTATGTATAGATTCGGCCGCGATTGACACCAAATGAAAGGTTTTTTTAAGCTTGATAATAAAACCGAATAGGCATTAAAAAATTTTCATGATTTTAAATTTTACAGATCAAAAAAGAAATCCTAACCTCAAAAATAATTCTTATATAATTTTTTTTATTTTTTAAATTTGCAAGTTAAAACAGTGTTTTTCTGTAAATTAGTTATGCGTTATATAAACACGTATTATAACAATCGGTGAAACATTCATATTTTTGCAAAAATTCGCGTTTTTTAATGTTAAGGAATTTTAATTATAATTAATATTTTTTATGTATTTTATCAGTGCATTGATGAATTTGGAATGCACTGATGAATTTGAAATGCATGCATCATGCATCCATACAACATTTATTAAAATAAACCAATATATTTAACTTTAAATTTTTTTAAAAAAAATTTAAAACTTAAAACCTCCATAACTTTCGCGCCGTTTGCAATAAATGATTAACGCGAACTGTTTTGGTATGCTAAAATATCACCCTTCACGTGACCAAAGCGTCATTCGTGTCATCCAAAAAAAAAATTGGAAAAAAAAAATATCAAAATGTCGAAAATTTTTGAAATTGCCCATATACATACATACACTTCTTGCTTTTGGTTCAACTAAAAGTGTTCGAGGTATAAATGACTGCTAACAGATCCCCAAACAACAAAACATACCATCAGAAAATACTCAAAATAAACCCTAAACCAACACAAATAAGGTAGAATAAAAGTTTTATCAAAAGAAGTCGCGATATTCTGGTGACAGAAATATATTTTTTATGACCAGAAAATAAACGCATATTCTAGCTTGTTTAATGTGTAGGAGAACTTGCAAAAGATTCTGGCTGCTTTAAAATAAAACAATAAAATTAATGGGGAAAAAACATAAATTTGCTCAAAATTCATTAAATTATGTATATCAATTGCAAACCTTAATTTATTTTTTACACTGTAAATGTACAAGTACATTGAAAATAATAAAGAAAATGCTTTTGTTAACTAAACGATAATAAAAATATAATGTTCAAGCTTAAGCTTTTAAGCAAACAACCACAGAAACAACTGTTAGATATAGATAATGAGATAATAGAGTGTTAAATCATTGCCATTTCTCTCTTGTTTAGTCGCTCTCCTATTAGCTGTCTATTGTTATCAGGGTGTATGGTAAAGTACATGATTGTGTTCATACATACGTGCATATGTATATCATTATATAAATACATATTTAATATGACAGCTTTTAAAGACCATTATTTGTTATAAATTATCATACAATGTTGTTTAATAAAATGTTATATATATCACCTAACAATTCTTTTATCTCTTTCTCTCTTTGCCTCTTATTATAAAACTAGTACATTACAAATACTGTTACATATATTTATTATAAATGGCAATTTTAGTTGTTTACACATTTATATTCTTCTTTGGCTATTGTTTTATGTGAATGTTAATCGATAATAAATTCACCACGAACCTTTATAACTACAATAATACATTCACTGTCATTGCCTCTGTATTATATTTCTCTTGTTCTAAAGGAGGGCTCGCTGAAGAGAGATTGAATACGATTTTTTTTTTCATTCTAACGTACTTTGTTTACGATTAGTCGACTAAACTTTGGCGCCAACATGTCCAGCACAGCTTTAAATCCATATTTATTTCATATAAAGAGCTCAACATTAAGAACATTTTTATATGAAGCTACTTATTTTGTATGTTAATTATGTTCTTTTTGATAAAACCTGACATTTTTTCATATTTTTAATATTTTATTGTTGTTATTGTTTTACTGCCACTCTTGCATATGATTATAGAGAAGTATATGGATATGTGAGTATTCGTATGTATTTACAATAGCAATAGTATTTTTTGTGTGTGAAATATGTAAATATGTATGTATGTGCTGCAAAAAAAAAAATATTTATTTAACCAGGAATTTGAAATTGAAACACGTAGAGAATGTGTCTGAAATTATTTTGACAATTTTTGACAAAAGTATGCACATGGAAACAAAGTAAGATAAGAAAAGGGTAAAACTGTTTTGAGAATCTATAATAAGAATTTTTTTTTAAATATAATATACGTAGACAGCAAGAAGTGTTTATAAAATTTGTACATTATACTAGCACAGTAAAGTAAAAAAGATTTCCGAACTGAAAACTTAGGATATTCCACAAAGTGTATATGTGAGTCAATTTGAATTTGAAAAAATACAATATATAGGAGAATATAATGATGCCAAGAGCGAAGCCAATAATTTGCTGGGCAGGAGTGAATAAGTAGTCATGAAACTTAAATGCGTTTAAAAACTTTGAATACATTTTAAGTAAAAAATATTGAAGCATATGTTTTTTACAGTTTTTTTAACTGTGTTACAAAATCTTTTTGTATCACGAAAAAAAGCTTATGAATCATATTTGCAATAATTAATGTAATCAACCACAACTAGTTTTATTTTTGGTAAAAACCTAAGAAATTTAAAAAGTGATTCTTATATGTCGTAAGTGATCCCAAGACCTGAATTATTCAATTAAATAAGAAATGGGTGCTGTAGAACATTACATTTGTTATTAAAAAAATTCTATGGTTTTAAAATAACTTCTATAGTAGTTGCAGTGAATGTTACAACACCTTGTGTAAGTAAGAACATTATCATTTACGTTTCAAATATCTCTTGTTATGCGGAACACCGCCGGCCAATAGAATAAGAAAAGGATGAATAGGCGTAGCGTAGTGGTTAGAGTGCTCCCTTACCACACCAAGCAATCCAGGTTCGAGCAACAGCACTGGAGAATATGACAAAAAAAATAACAGAACATTTATGTGGCATTTAAATGTTTTAAATTAAATTAAAATATATAAAAGTGGTTTCCCCGCACCTCTAAAGAGTTCATCCAAAAGAAAGCCGCTCCCTGACATTCCATTCTAACCACCTTTGAACTATCAAACGAATGATTAGGAGAACAGGCAGAACAACACCTTAGTCAAGATCTTCACTGCTTCACAACAAACAAAAATTAACATTTACAGATAGAGCGACTGTTGTTGATCATTTAAATGGCGAAGGTATAACACTAGCCTTCGAGTGACCCACCAACAACAATTTGTGCCAAATAAGGCACTTAAATGAAACTATATGAACTATATCTTTAAACATCCTAATACAAGGCACAGCATGAGTGCGGATGTAGCCCTACAGTGCATGTTATTTTAATCAGTTTTTGGTATCAACATTTTTGATTTTAATAACGGGAATAAGTGGTTCTATGTTTTTAGTTCGTAACCACTAAACTAAAAATAAGTAGAAATAAGCAGTTCTAGCTAATCGAAATCAAAAATCGTATACTATCCCACCCCTATCATCAGAATCAGAATATCCCTTGTAAAATACCTTCATTTCCGATTTAATTTTTATTTCTTGATGCAAAACGACCTTCACTCTGAAATTTGTCACAACTATAGAGAAGAAAACTATCTTTGGCATATTTTTTTTTTTTAATTTTTAAAAAGGTCACTTTCGTAGATATAGGCTTCCGACTTATAGGTAATGAAAATTGACCTTTGACTTTTTCAAAAAAAAAAAAAATCATGTTGCATATTAAATCAATGGTAATTTAATACCCTCTTAAATGCGACTTTTACGAGATGTGTACCTATAATACTTTTCAAGAAAATTACAATTAAGTAAAAATAACTTGGTAAATTTTTGTATTTTTTTTTCAGATTTTCAAGACCTCATATTTCCGGATCCAGTTGTAATAGTGCCCTATAATTTTATATTTGTCTTAGTGTTATGATATACTTTATTCATACCAAAAATCAGCAAATTCGGAAATAGTCATTTCAAAAATGGCTTATTTTAAGTTGAGTTGAGGTGGTTCAACTCACATTTCTTTAATCCAGTTTTTTAAGAAACACTGTTATATTTTTTTTTCTACTAATTTTTGAGAATTTTTTTTAAGAAATGTTTATATTATTCATTCAATATTATCAAAAAATCGCTATTTTTGTCAAAAATATGCAAATATGCCCGCACTTTTACATAAATATCATCTTACTTTTTCTGTTAAACTTGTTCACTTCGTTAATATTGTTTCACGCATTTTTACATTTCTATTATTTTTTACTATTTTGCATTGTATTTCTATTCATCACTTACCTCTTCATATATAAATTGATCAATTTCTTCCAAAGGACGACCGTACATATTTTCTGGAAACGGTTCAAACTTCTTTGGCAAAACATCGCCATCCTCCACGGTTGCTTTTGT
The DNA here is from genome assembly GCA_963576795.1 of Metopia argyrocephala. Classification (NCBI taxonomy): domain Eukaryota; kingdom Metazoa; phylum Arthropoda; class Insecta; order Diptera; family Sarcophagidae; genus Metopia; species Metopia argyrocephala. The sequence continues at coordinate 200,774,360 of OY756208.1, read as the reverse complement.
TCTCGGATGAAAACCATATTCGCGTACCAATTGAATATGACGATTTTCATGTTTAATTTGAGATTTTTGTGTGTATTCAACGACTTGTTGTTTGGCAACTGAAATTAAAAAATTAAATTCGCATATAAATTAAAAAGAAAATTTTAAATTAAAAAATAAAAAAACTGTTATAAGTCTGAATGACAATTACAAAAATACAATAATGGCGAGAATAGGAAAATATAAATATAAAGGCTTCGACCAACAGAATACGAATTACTTATAACGCACGTATAAATAGCATACATTTGTGTAAAAAACGTAACAACTGGCGATTTTTTTGGTCTTTATAACAACCTCGTCATAGAACACGAATTTCCTATAGAGCACGTATAATATAAACGTCAAATACATTTACGTTCGCATAAAGCGAATGCATTTTTTCGTAAAAAACATAAGCACTGACAAAATGTTTTGGTTTTTGTAACACGTATTTCACGTGAAAAACAACAAAAGGAATGTGAATAAAAATTCATATTCTTCCATAAAAATTTAATAGAATAAAAGGAATATTTCTGCTATTTACACTGATATTATTTCCACCGATTTTTGTATTTTCTTTTTTTCTTTTAATTAAAATTATAAATTAATCTTTTTAGAATATGATTTTCTTATTTTCTTATTTTGGTATTTCATTGTTTTGCCTCTTTTGTGCTAAAAATAATAATTTTCTATGAAAAAATTAAGCAAATCATGAGACAGTAGAATCTCGAAAAAGTTGCCGAAGAGTTCCCAGGACAATAAATTTTTTCGAAATGTTAACTTTTCTATTCAATAATTCAATAATAAAAAAAAACGAATAATAAACTCAAATTTTTTTTTGATAAAACATGTGAAATTTTTTGACATCAATAACTAAATTTCTAGAAATACATCGTTGTACGCACTTGTTCATACGAAATTAGTAAAACTGTTTTATCAATTTATTTTCCCCGCAATTCGTAATATTGTTTCTAAGCAAAAGCCGAATGTTTTTATTGCAGCATAAAATTGCTATCTCTCTCTAATTTATTAACGTCAAACTAATGGATAAGTTTAGAATACTTATTTACCGTTTTAGTATAAGATTAATTGCCTCTTAATCATTTTCATGTACTAACCTTCAACCAATACAGTTGGTAAGATGTCGTATTGCTGCAGTTTGTCAAATAAATTAACTCCTAAATTGTAATCCTTAAATTGCTGTTTAATTTTTTACTGGGATATTTCTATTTCTCTTTTACGGAGAATTGTGGTTCAGAGCTTTTTATTGGTTGCAGTTCCAATTCTGTACTATTTGCTTCACTCAATTTAGAGTTTAGAATATCGTATATTTGAACTGTTGTTTTGTGTGTTTTTTTATATGGCTTTGAAACAGACCCAAAGATTTCAGACGCTTTTTAGTTTCTTTGAGATGGTCATAATTTAATGCTATTCGGTTAACTTAAATACCTTGATCAATCTGTTTTAAAATTTCAGCTTTCTGCTGCAAATCTAAGACTGTTTGCAATTATATTTTCTGATTTAAGACTTTTTTAAATAAACAATACACATATTACAAGCTTTACTCTAACGACTATGTAACTAATGTTGTTTTTTGAAGATGATCATACATTTCTTACTGTTCAAAATAAAGATAAAATTCGAGGAATGCCATGATTCAACCAAAAAAATTAAAAAACTAAAGTACGAAAATTTCCACATTTATGTCCTGCAAAATTTTTGTTAAAAAAGAAATGTCATACGCGCTGAAAAGTTAACCTGAAAAATCTGATCGTCAGCCCATGAAAAGGGTATAACATTACTTATATATTTTTTTAAAGTTAATATTGAATAAATCTGCTGCGTTTAATTTATACTCAGCAGATATTAGATATTAGCCTGTATGTTTTTATATTTTAAAAATTATGAATAATTTTATTATTAGTTAAATTATTTGAGCTTAAGGTCGAATAAATATTTATATTATTTATTTTACGATATTTCGCTACTTCCTTGCGTAGCATCATCAGGAATATATATTTGTATGTGACAAAACAATAACAAAATTATAAAAAAAAAAATACAAAAAAAATTATGTCATACCATAGCTGTTCAACGTGAATGAAATAAAAAATAAAAATAGTTTTATTTTTGTTTCTGTCCGTATTTTAAACTAAAAATAAAATTAAGTCAAACTGCAACTTTTTGAATTAAATATTAAATAAATTTATTGATTTAAAAAAAATTTTAAATTTTCAAAATTCATACAATGTTTGAAGGAATATTTTACAATTTCAATCAATTTATTACATTCTAAAAGAAATATTTTTCTACAAGAAAAGTAAAAAGTAAATATAATATATTTAAATGTGGAAAACTTGAATTAAATTTATTTCAATATTATTTAAATAAATAAAAATTAAATTAATTCTATACGAGTTGAATGAAAAAATAAATGAAAAATCATAAAAACATTTTTGAATAACAACTATTCATAAGCAATTAAACTAATTACTTTATATTTTATTATATACAAAGAATTTATATCAACAAGCTCTATACATGTATTCTTTTTGAAATCAGTTTTCAAAATTAAAGTAGATCAAAATGTACATCAGTTAGCGTACATCGTCTTGGACTATTTAAAATACCAGTTAGAGAAAATAGTCTTTCAACTGGCGCCGATGGCGTATTTTATTTAGGAAAAATAACGTAAAAACGCAGATATTTTTTTAAATTTTTAACAGTTATGTCGATATCGCTAAGATATAATAAAACTTCATTTTTTGATGGTGCGGTAGCTGTTTCCCTTTCATCTGGAATAAATTCAGTAATATACCTTGTTTATACTTTACTATAATGTTTGTTTGTTATGTGTATCGTAGTTTTTGAACATTTTCTACTTGAGCTACAATATGTATGTATGCATGTATGTAAAAATTTTATATAAGTATTTGCATATGTAAAAAATAGCTTCTTTGATCTTACCCATCTCATACTCCAAAAATGTGTTCATATTTTAGACTGTACTCTGTCCTATGATGCTTGTGGCAACTTCTACCTTATTCATTTCGCAAATTAATATTTCATGCACATCAACTTTTTTTAACTGAGATGTCTTAGAAATAAAATTGAACCATTTGAGTTTTATTTCTGGAGGGCTCGAAGATGCAATTATAGCGTGATAAAACAATTCGCTTAAGGTGAAATAATTTCTAAAGCGACGTTCTACACACGCTAGGATTTTTTCCACAATTTTCTTTTTTATAATGCTACTGTCAGTAAGGAGAATTTTTCGGTACTTTAATTTTATTGTAACTAAAGCAAGTAATAAAGAGCCAAAAAATATTCCCTCAGATTGCAGAAAGTCGATTGCCAGAGAAATCGGCTCCATTATTAAAAGATACTCCTTCTAATATTTCTGAAAGAGAATGTAGTAAGCTTTTCACATATATCTTCAAGTTTTTTTTTTTTTTTTCAAAGGAGAACAGCTTTCTTACAGCATCGTACAGAGAATTCCATCTTGTAATAGTTGGCGTCAAAAAATTTTCTTTTTCTAAAATTTGCAAAATTTTTTCAGATGTTTTTGGCCTATTGCACTTGTTCCATATTTATTTGCATTTGGCACTCTCATCATTTATATAGAAATATTTTCCAATTATATATGGGCCGCGCTTGCGTTTTTCCACTGAAAAAGTAGGTTAATTTTCGATGTCGTCACAAGAAAAATCTTTCTCACTTGAGATCATTACACACATTCACTTTTAAACTAAAACTGTTTTATGTATGTATGTATAAAATATGTTTAAAAAAATTTTTTTTAATTTAAAATATCTTTTAAAAAATTGAACTATTTCAAACGAGAAACTATGAATTGGAAATAATCAGAACACTTTTTGTTGAATAATTTCATTTGAAGTTACATATTTAAAAAAAAAATACTTCGTTTAAAAAAAAATTAAATGAATCAAGGTAATATTCTGTTTACAAAAAAATGAATAAAATTACGAAAATTTTTATTCAAATTTTAGGAGACTAATTTAAAAATATTTGTATAACTATGCCTGATTGCAACTATAATTCAAAATGTGATCATTTGAAATTTTTTTATGGAAATATGTTCAATTCAATTTTGAAACAAATAAACACACAATTACAATAGTTTTTACCAAGTGTGAGCCAACTAAATTTATTTTATTTTGCGAGAGACATGAAATGAATATAATCGATTTATATTTCTTAAAAATGAATATAATTTCAATTAAATTCAATTTTGTTCAATATTTTGAATAAAATTATTCAAGTTGAACAGCTATGTGTCATACATATTTTCAAATAAAAACATAATGAACATTTAAAAAATTAATATAATAATTAACCAACAAACAACATTAATAAAAATAATAACAAGTAGGAACGATATGTGTGTATTTACAAAAATAATAAAAATAAAAGTAACCAAAATTATCTGGTATGTGATGAAAATCGACCTCGATTGAAACCAATAGTCATTAACGTAATGAGTATAAGAGAAATTCCAAATCTGGTTTAAAATTCTTTCGATTTTGGTTTCAATCGAGGTCGATTTTCATCACATACCAGATAATTTTGGTTACTTTTATTTTTATTATTTTTGTAAATACACACATATCGTTCCTACTTGTTATTATTTTTATTAATGTTGTTTGTTGGTTAATTATTATATTAATTTTTTAAATGTTCATTATGTTTTTATTTGAAAATATGTATGACATAATTTTTTATGTATTTTTTTTTATAATTTTGTTATTGTTTTGTCACATACAAATATATATTCCTGATGATGCTACGCAAGGAAGTAGCGAAATATCGTAAAATAAATAATATAAATATTTATTCGACCTTAAGCTCAAATAATTTAACTAATAATAAAATTAATAAAAAGGTCAAGGAAAATAATACAAATAAATTATGAATAATATTTAATTTGAAAAAGCTAAACTGTTGGCTCTAATTTTTATGTTCCTTTACTTTTATATTTTATATATTAACTTTTATTTATTGCTTTTATCTCCGTGGTTTAGTATGCAGTGTGTTGGCTTACTAAGACGAGAACTTCGGGATTAAACCTTAGCTATGACATCTTGACAAAAAGATATAAATATAAAAATATTTCTTCCGGCGACTACTCTTAAAAGCTCTGCGCGTAACTGACTGATATGAACAAACATCTCCTGTGTGTCGTTCGGATTCGATGTTAAATTATGAATAAAAATTTATACACACAATATGGGTGCTATGAAGCTAGGCCGTAAACTCTAAAAAACGGTTGTAATGAACAATTACGGTTGTATGTATTTTATTTCGTTTATGTTTTGTGAGTTTTTACCTTTTGTTTTTTTATAGGTATATTTTATCTTTGTAATGATAACGATGAAATATTCGGTTTCACACTTTTCGATGTGAGAACTTCTCCCAAAAGAATATAAAAACGGAGTACAGTACGGTGTTATAATGCAAAGTTTTCGGCCACAAATACTTTGTATTCAGGAAATTGTTCTTCGTAACTCATATTAAACATTTATGGAATTTCAATTTATTTTAAGTTTTGTTTTTAATATTTTATTTATTTTTGTTCTTCAATTCTCAAATTAGAAGATTTAAAATATCGTTAAAATTTCTATCAATGACATTTATAAGGTTAAATTTACTTTTTATAATGCTGCTGAAATCACTTGTGGCTATTTATAAAACATTTTACAAATAAAATTTATATATTCTCTATACACTTGAAAGCATGTTATTTGTACAATTTCGAATTATCTGACTACTTTTATTTCTTTACATTTTATTGCTAATGATGAGCATAAGTAGAAATTGAAGCAGAATACAAATATTAAAACTATTCATATTTCCTTAATAGACATTTCCGTATCCGTGCATATTATAATTCGTTTCTATATGTTTGTATTCAATAATAACTAAAACATTGCAATAGCATAGCAAAGCACTTATTGCACATAGACAACAACAACAGCAAACAGTGTTGGCTTCCGGCACTAATGCATAACCTCTTTATGGCTTCACTTTGTATGTGTGTGTGTGTGTAACCATTATTAGTATTTTAAATATCCATTCTCATACTAATTTTAAATGATTTTTGATAATAAACTACTTAATAAATCAATTGGCAAGAATCATGAGATTTATGATTATTAATGGAAAATATTATTCATACACAATGGAAATAATTTTAAATGAATTTAAATTGAACATTTAAGTTATCCATGAAAATTTATTTGGAATTAGGAAGATTTATTTCCAATAGTTTTGGTGATCAAAAACTGATTAATCACCTACACGTTAAAAAAGAAAAAAACGTCTAAAACGAGTACAGCTTATGTTTCAAAGGTATTTAATTTAAAATACAATAAAAAAGTGTGAAATTAACATACAAGTATATTCATCACCACAGGTTTTTAAAATGTGAATGTTTAGTCTGGTTTTGATAATACTTACTGTTAAAACAAGAAAATGTAGAAATTAAATTGTTCGCAATTGTTTATGATCACATTTTATACAGACATGTAGATGATTTAATACTGATTGTAATGATTACTTATAATAATATAAAAATAATTTTTATTTAAAAATAAAAAAAAAAAATATCTCATTTGTCCTGTTTAGTGTGAACCATACTTAAGCACTGAACTTATGTAGTGTTTGAGTTGCATTCTTCATAAATTTTTTTTATTTGGAAAATATTTTTAAAAACGTATTTGTTTTTATTTTATATATTTCTGATTTTTAGTAGGCTTTAGCAGGCTTATAACACTAATAAAATTTGTATTTTGAGGGGTGCGTGGTGTAGTGGTTAGAGCACTCCTACAAAAACTCAAAAGGCCCTGGTTCAAATCCCAGCAAAGATTAAAAATTAAAACAGTTAGTTTGCAGTTTTTTCAAAATTCTGATTAAAAAAAAGAGGTCCCATCTACAAAGAAACCGCTCCCCGACATTCCACTCTATTTCACCTTAACCAATGTCAACAAAAGAATGATTAGAAGAAAAGCGCCACCCATTGAGAAGTAGCAGATAACAGTTAAACCTACTTAGTAAAGACACTCACCACACAATCAACATGCAACGATGAGACAATGGCTGTTGATCATTCAAGGGTAAAGGTATAACACTGGTCTTTGAATGATCAATTCACAGCAATTTTTCTCATTCCTAAGGCGCTTAATAATAATATAAGATTCCAATACAATACAATGCACAGCGTTTAGTAGGGGTTTACCCCTGAGTATTGGTCTTAAATAAAAAAAAAAAATTTTTTAAATCCAAAATACTGTTATGAATATGAAGGTTATTTAAAATATTTTAACGCATTTTTTAAAACGTTTAAATGTATTTTAGCTGCACTTTCATATTTTTCTATTCGGATTGTTTTTATATCATCATTTACGTTTACTTTTGAAATTTGTCTGCTACCTTTAGTTATTATTAATAACTGCCATGAAAGAGCTTCTCAAGTCTGTCGTTCGGAGTCGACATTAAACTGTAGGTCCCGGTACTCATGTATAGAAATTTACACACACAACATGAGTGCTGCGAGAAGCTAGGCCGTAATCCTGACACAGGGTTGTAAAGGCCAGTTATGTATGTTATGTATGTATGTATGTAATAAGTATATTGAAATATAAATTTTTATTTAACTTTTTCTTTTTTACTGTCAAGAACTCTAGGGATGTAAAAAATTCAAATGATTTAGTTTGATCTGATGTAAATTTAAAACTTTATTTGGTGACACATTTTTAGTTTTTATAAAAGTAAACTTTTTAAACAAAAGACTGAGGTTGTCGTAGTTGGCATACATTTTTCAACACCACAACACCTTAAACTATACCATTGAAAACATTACTTCTATTACCACGCAATTGCATTTTTATGTTTTATGTGAAAATGTACGTGTGAGTGTTTTAGATACTTTTAACAGGCACATACACATGTGTGCACTTATTAAAATCCTTTATTTTCGCCATAACATCAACAGTATAATCACATATTGCACTTGTAAATGTTGTGTTTGTTGTTTTGCGTTTATAATAAATTTCCCCAATGACATGTTTAAAGTTGCACATACAACTACACTTAATACTAAACAATTTGGTTTGGGTAAGAAGTAGTGTTGCCAGAACTCGAATTTAATGTTACACAAGCAAAGCTTCAAAATTATCAAAAATTTTATAAATTACACAAAATTGATTTATTATTTGAAATGTAACACTGTTTATTTAATGCATACATAAATATTTGTATATATGCTTGTTCATTAATCACCCTTTTGGAGATGATGCGTTAATAGCTTAAAAGTTACTAAAATAGCTCCAAGGGTGTTGAGGTAAATTTGCATCAAATTTTGTGTAATTTCTGATTTGAAATATCAAATATCGTTGAAAATGTTGAGGAAAAGAAAAAATTGTAATTGAGAATCATTGAATTACTATTAGAGCAGTTGCGAAAGACATAGACATATCGATCGGCTTATTCAATTTTTTGTGCATATTTTGGGCACGAACAAAATTTGAATTTTTACCAAAAAAGCCGTCGCATAGGAGTCCCTCAGAAAATGGCATTAACGACAATGCAGATTTTATACAAAAGGGTCACAACTAGTGACTAATTATGTGTATACGGCTATGACCCCGAAACTTAAGTCTAATCGTTCCAATAGAAGAGCCAAGGACTACCAAGATAAACTGCAGTAAATTCCACGGTGTAGTACACTATGAGTTTTTGCCCCACGGTCGTGGGTTTACTATAGAGTACGATAATAATCTTAGAGTTATGCTTCGCTTGGAGAAGCAACACAAAAAAAAAAACCTTCGGAATTGTGAAGAAGTAATTTGTGGCTCGTTATGCTGGTTCGAACTTTTTTAACCATACCATAATAATACTTTAGTCTTTGTATTCACTAGATTGGTCACCTTGGGAATTTTATTTTTTCCTGTTTGCGATAATTAAGAGGACAAAAACAAGATTGCTCAGAGAGATTTTATACTATACAAGGTTTGAAAAATTGCTAAAACAAGTGTATACAATATACATTGTACATACATATCCAATGGGAATACTTCGAAAGAGACAAAGTAGAAAATGATGAATAAATACAATATTTTTTGAGAAAATTGAAAATTCATCTTTTCTATTGTACCGACCTCGTATTTATCAAAAAGTAGTACGCAGTAGTTTTCTCATATTCAGAGCCATATAAATACCCAATAACAGAAAAAGAAATATTTAAGAAAACAAGAATTGTGTTGATTTCTTTAAAAAAAAGTTTAACAAAATGGAGGTATATCATGGCAACTTTTTCCTATCTTTTTTTTTTTAGATTTTAGCATATATAAAAAATTTTGTGATATATATAAAAAATATTTTTAATGATTAAAAAAAAATGTGTATTCATTTCGTCAAAACTTAAATAGATGTGACAACCCTTTCATTTCCAATATGCTTCACGCTAAGTATGTTTACGTGGTTGCATAAACAAAAGAGAGGAGTAATGCTCTTTCTGAAAAAAGTTGTGCTCATTGTTTTTCATTCAACTGTGAGTTATTGGTGTTATGTGTGTGAGTGTATGTGTAATTTAAGTGATTTTTTCGTATTTTATTTATTTTTATGCTCATTGTGTGCCATGATTTTTCATCAGTGTGTGTATTGGGGCTTGAAATTTTCTCAGTCATTCATTCGTTAATTCATTTTCTGCATTAAAACATAAAATAATCATACTGATTATGACAATGACAACGACTATGACGATGATGACGATGATAACAATAACGAGTATAATTTAAAGTAGTTCAACTTGAAAGAATGCTGCTAAGGGCTCTAGTAAAGGGTGAATTTTAAAAGGATGTATTGTAAAAAATAAAATTATTTTATTTTTATTTTTATTTTAATGAACATTTTGACAAACTTGTTGACGAACTTGTGTTGCAAAAAAGTTGTTCTGTATTAAGTAGAAGGTAATTCAACTTTCGTAACTTTTGTTAGCCTTCGAATTGTTGAAAAAAGTAACTGGTCTAAATTGGATTTTATGGTAATTGAATTGATGTCTTGCCTTAAAATAGATAAAATTACGCCAGTACATACATACATACATACATATGTATGTGTATGTACTCTTAACATATTTTCACATACAGTTTAGTTACGACTATTTGGGAGGAATAAGGAATGAAGAAAATTAGAACCTTTTGATTCAATACATACACTAAATTATAAAATCGATTTGAATTAACAAATTTTTACGACCACATAAATTATTACTAAAATTAATTAATGGCTTATAAATTTTGAATTTGACAACAACAGAAGTCAGTTAAATTAATTTAATTTTTATTGGGTGGATTAAGAATTTTATTGACTTTTTTGTATTAAACGAAACTAGAAATCATACACACAAACATTTCTATTTATGTTTACATACGTGTGTACCAATAAAAAATAATTAATTATCTAAACTAAAAAATTAAATGGGAAATTTAAATGAAACCAAGAATTTTTTAATTGAGATTTTTTATAAAAATGATTCTGATTTTTTGTCAGATGTATTATTAAAAATGTAAATGATTTCAATTAAAAATAGAAGAAATGGCATAAGGCTAAAATTACCCGTCGAAATTTCATTATTAGTTGGGCCAATTTACTTTAAAACACACGTACATACATACACAAACTACCAACAATAATTTTCAATTTTGTATTGTCTTAAAATATTTTTTGCTCTTATTTTGATGTGATCTTTATCATAATTGACAACTTTTTATAACATCCTCTTAGCATGCGTATCCTTGTCATCATTTCAGCAACAACTAACACATATACATATTTAAATAATTTAAACATGCGCTACTCTGAAGGCAAATATCTTTACGTGCAAATGGTTGACATGCAATAACTTCAACAATGACAATATACCTAATCCTGTATTTACTTGGTATATAATAAGTTCTAAATTAAAGTTTGTAAAAAAAACATACCAGATGAAAAGAATATATCTAAATAATAGAATATCGTAGTTGGAAAAAAAATTTACCAGTCATTAGAAAAATCATTTATGAAATCAATGTGAAGTAATTCTATTTTTAGTGAAGAACAATCGAAAGAGATCCAAAGGTGGCCCGATTAGAAATTTTTTAGCAGTTTTTTAATATTAAATTTAGCTTTTGGTAATACTTGGTGTTCAAAGAAAATGCTATGATTTTGGAACAACTTCCATTTTTTGTTATTGTCATATTAATTACTCACTTTCAAAGACTTAAAAAAATATTATAATACTGTAAAATCTAAAAAAAAAAATTATTTAAATTTTAATGTATTAATATAAGATTTCTAAAATTTAGACAACTTATGGAAATTGTTTAAAGTATACGGCATCATGAGCTATAGATTTACTAAGAGAAGAAGAAATATGTCTGAGTGAACTGGTTTGAAAAGGAATGTTAGAAAAAGGTAAAGGTGTTGTGCTGGTAAATTAAGTGAAGGGATCCTGGTGCAGTACAGTGGATACGCCGGATCTTGGCAGGGTAAAGGCGACTGAAGCTTCCAACTGCTTCCATCCCTTTCATGTCTTCGTCATGTGTTTCTGTTATTAATTATTGTGTGTAGAATATTTATTGTTACGGGTCTAGAAACCATAAACGGATTGATCTCATACCTTTTTTTTTCCATTCAAAGTGATGCAAAACACAACCGTGTCAAAATAGGATTAGGTATACAAACATAAAAATACGAACTAAAAAAAAAGAAAAACTTAAAACTGATTTTGACACTTATTTTGCAAACCAAATGACAACCTCAATTTAATTTAAAGGTTTCTCTTGCACCCCTATTGTTTTTTACTGTCAGTCATCAATAACAATATCATACAAAATATGTACATGGTGTTCATATGTATAGATGTGTATGTAAAAATTACATTTTCTACATATGTACATATACACGTATAATTTTCATACATATGTATATGACAAACGCTAAAGCAATAAATAATACCAACAACAACAATGTCAACATGTCATATTGAATTGAATTATTTTTTCAGCTAAATGACATTGAAGGATATTAACAACAACAACATTTGTTTGTTTGTTGATTTCTCCTAAAGTTTTAACACCTTTTTTTTACTAAAGATGTCATGCAAATAAATTTGATATTTTAAGAGGGAGAAAACGTAAAATAAAAACAAATTAAAAGTGTTGAGAACCTATTGACAGTAAAAGTAATGGAAAAAATCATAATTACATATGCATATGTGTGTGCATGTATGGAAATGTAAGAAAATTTGTATAATAAGAGTGTGTGCTAGGAATATAGTTGAAAATGAAATGAGAGGGTGTCGTAAACATATTTACATAAATATACATTTTTGTTTTCAATTTGTAAAATAAGAATATGAAAACATTGTAATCAATTCTTGAAAACGAATCAATACAGTGCTAAATTTGATGCAATTAAAGCGAGTGCAAGTACAATATTATAAAGTTTAAATTCACGTGGAGTCAGAAAAATATTTATCTTTACGTGCTGCCAAAATGTGACTAACGATTTGCACTACTTAGCGAAGCCTTAAAGACAAAACTGTTGAAATAGAATATATATTTAAAGTTATCATGACAATAGTATGTAGAACACTCCCACCTTTAAACATCCGACAAGAATGTACTATACTTGGCTAAGAAGTCTAATTGTACAACTACGAAAGTACCTAAACTTTAAACCACCGATAGAGAGGGAACAGTTGTACAAATGCTTATGAAACTCGCGAATGATTATGGTAAATAAAGGTACAAATGCATTAAATTTGATTAGTTTTTAACAATGAAAATTCAATTTAAAACAATTATACTTCTAATATGTCATATAAGGGCACTTCCAGGACAAAAGTATCTACATTCGAATACTTCTACTTCAGCTAAAAAAAGGAAACAATTGAAAAGATGTCATATATGAATGCTTCACTTGCTAAGTCGATTAATCGCACTTTCAGAAGTTTATTAGATAGTAACTTTAAAATACTTTATTAACTCTCATCTGTATAATAAACAAAACAAATTTCTCTGATCGGAAGAACTATTTTAAATTATTCAGTAATATGTTTGGAATATTATATAATACAGACTTAATAAAATGTTTTATATGTATGTCTTCCAGAAAACCTAGATGACCACATTTGTGATCGGCATTCACAGTAAATGCGCTCTTACATTGCAACAACCCGTAAGAAGTTTCAGGTCTGGAATTCTATACTTCAGGACAGCAGAATTGCTCCCAAATTGTTGTCCACTAAAGTGTTCCAGTGTTCGAAGCAATTGGCAACTTTCAACAAATGAAAGACATACAATGAAAGACAAGTGCCCATTATTCCTGTTGATCTCAGCAGAACAGTTTAAATCGAACTCATTTCGAACTAACCCGTCAGTAGATAAATGCTTCAAAGTCATAGATTCCAGTCATAGCTTGTGTTCCTCACCACGCTGTGAAGAATAGTCAAACTCCTTAGCATATTTTAAAGTGTTTTGCTGAAAACATTTGCTGCCGAACCTGCAACTACCCTCATCACATAAATATGATTTTAGGGCCTCTATGCCGATCTTCGACATGTTCCCATTGGCCCCGTTGCACTGAGATATACAAGGTCTCTATCTTTTATCTAATTTTTTCTGGTGGTAAATTTTTCAGTATTTCTCCAGCAAGATATTGCAGCATAACTGATTATGTCAGTGTCAGTATCACTCTAGGTGGTAGACCTTATGTTTTATCATACGCCCAGCTGGTTTTTCATACGAATCTAATCGCCTTAGTCAAAGTGCGTGTTTCAACTAAATCCTCTGTTCAAAACAACACTAACAATTCATTGCTTAAACAGCAAATTCATTTCTAAAATAAAATCTTTCGAAGTTTTAATTGTTTATATATAAAAATAATTATTATTTATAATTTCATAAATATTTACAATAGATAAAAAAAAAAAATTAAATAAAAATAATTAAATAACAATTAAAATTATAAACTAAAGGATGTATTCATTGAAATTTAATTTAATTTTTTAATGGAGAAATGTGATGATTTTTTCGTTGTTTTGCTTTTTAGTTTTTGTGTGATCGTTTATGGGATGTAAAAATGGACTAGACTTAGAGTGGTTGCTTCTCGGTTAAAGCTATATTTTACCAACCACCACCACCACTACCAGAAACAGACCAACCGGAACTAGCAGAGGGACTATAGCTGTAACCACCAGCACCAGCACTGCCACTATGACCACCATAACCACCACTACCAGATGATGAAGCTGCTAAAGCAGCCAATTTTAAAGAATCGTCATGGCCACTAGAAGCAGAACCACCATAACTATAACCTCCACCACTAGCACCTCCTGCGGAACCATGAGTAGCTGCTATGGCAGCAATTTTAGCAGAATCATCATGACCTCCTGCAGAGTAAGCTCCGCCAGAAGAGTAGCCGCCACCACCAGAAGAATAACCACCATGACCTGACGAACCATGAGTAGCAGCTATGGCAGCAATTTTAGCGGAATCATCATGACCTCCAGTGGAATAACCACCGCCTGAAGAATAGCCGCCACCTGAAGAATAGCTATGGCCGGAAGTGGAAGAAGCAGCTGCCAAGGCAGCAATTTTAGCAGAATCGTCATGACCTCCTGCACCATAACCACCACTAGAAGAATAACCGCCACCATGAGCAGATCCACCAGCAGTGGCTGCTATGGCAGCAATATTCGCTACACCATGAGAACTGCTATGACCACCTGAACTATATCCGCCATGTCCTGAGCTGCCACCATAAGAATAGCCACCATGACCACCGCCGGAGCTAAAACCACCATGACCACCGGAACTTTCTTGTATAACAGCATAAGTATTAACTTGGGCAGCACTACCATGACCATGACCACCGCCAAAACTGCCGCCATAGCCTCCATGAGCACCATGACCTCCATGACCGCCAGCATCTTGTATAATAACTGTGTGTTCAGCTGCAGCACCACCATGACCGCCATGACTTCCATGGCTACCATAACCGCCGCCATGTCCATGACCACCATGACCACCAGCATCAGCAATAACCACTGTTTCATGGCTACCGCCATGACCGCCATGACCGCCAGCACTATAACCACCAGAGCCTCCAAAACCAGCACCATGGCCATGACCGCCAACATCTTGAACAATAACAGTTTCATGACCACCACCATGACCGCCACCAAAACCACCATGGCCGCCACTGCCACCATGACCATGACCTCCAGCATCTTGTATTATAACAGTCTCATGACCACCACCATGACCGCCGCCGTGACCGCCACCATGACCACCACCATATCCGCCGCCGAAACCACCGCCGCCATGGCCGTGACCACCAGCATCTTGTATAATAACTGTATGTTCTTCACCATGGCCATGACCGCCGCCAAAACCGCCACCTCCCAATAGGCCACCATGCAAAGGACCAATAACATCGCCATGGCCATGACCATGACCATGATCATATTCTATGTGACCACCATGATCACCACCACTTTCAGGTAAATGAATCCTTATATGCACATGTTCTTTGCCAAAGGTGGGTGTACCATAACACCAGCTGCCACTGGCCACCAGCAAAACCGATAACTAAAATTAAAAAAAAAAACACTAGAATTTAAAACTCTGTTTTAAAACACTGCGAAAAGCTTAATTTTACTCACAATCAGCCAATTTGCCATTTTGTTTGAAAAAGAAAAACGTTATTTAGAAATAAAACGTTACTTTTAAAATTCCTTGTTGTAAAACTTAAAAAAAAATAATCCAAAAATAAAAAATGGGTTCCAAACGGGGTATAGTTAGTTCCTGTGCGGTGTCAAACCACAAATGATGCGTTTACTGTCATAGTGCAGCACATTTATACAGATACTCTATCAAAAAAGAGGGGTGTTATGTAAGCAACGTCTCTAGCACAGGCTAAAGCAGCATAATTTTACAGCAGCAGCAACAATTAAGCAGAAAAAACAAAAATCAAAATGCTCTAAGAAACACTCAGAAAATAAAAATAAAAAAAAATAAATAAAAACAAACACAGTAACCGATCAAACGACCCGCCGAACATACAAAACGAAACATAGCGAATATCATCCTACATTTTGGTTTGTAACGAGTTTACTAATAATAGCGGTATATTTCACATATTATTACTCGTACAATAGCAGCAATAGCAAGAGCAGTTACGAATATAATATTATAATCAAAAGTCAGGAAACAATGTTTTGTTTTTAGCACAGCTCAAACAAACAAAACACAAAGAGGAAGAGATTGTCAAAAAAAAAAGTAAAAACACAAACCTGCAATGTAGCAAAATAGAGTATTAACGGTGAAAGAGTGAAGAGATGTTTAATCTTTTTAAAGAAAAAAAAAAAAAAAACACACACACACATCTTCTCAATACATGTATTTAACAAAACCAAACACTCTCACATTGATTTTGAATATTGTGGTAGGTTGTGGTATTTAAAACTGTTACAAAACAAAACACATGCAATTGATAAAAACAACACAAATAACCACATTATTATCATGATCATGATTATAATTATGAAGAAATAAACTTGTTTACACAGCTTCATAAGTTCCACTAAAACTATAAATGACCTTTAAAACAATAACAAATCTCAAATAACGTGACAGAGAGAGAGAATAAAAGTAATTTTAAACCAGTAAGAGTTAAAATGATAGTGAGAGTTTGGTAAGTGTAAATATAACACTAGACAACAGTGTTGTTACATTATATGATGTTTTGGTTTGGGTTAAACGCGTTTGAAGAGGTTTTTTTATCTTCTGTATGTCTGTTTTTTTATAGTAAGTTTAAAATAATCTGTATTACATGTTATGCATAATTTAAAACGTGTTTTCGTTTAAAAATGGGTCAAATGGGTTTTTACTTTTTTTCTTTGGAATTTGCTATTCTTTTTAACTGTTTTTTTTAAGATTTAAAAGGAATAAATAATCAATTGTTGAGTGCTGCCCTTAATAATAAAAAAAAACTCATTAAGTATTTAAAGAAATATATACATTCGTATGTAGGTACATATGTAGATATATAAAAAAGTACACAGTGTTGTAGTAAAAATACACATTCTAAATGACCTCGTACAGGTTGTAGGCCTTTTTGAGTAAATCATTGCATTATCGCAAAAAAAAAAATAAATTTTTTTTTTCATTACTTCACTAATAATATCTTTAAATTGATTAGTTCTGAATCAATTTTAACCATTTCAACGGCTTTGAAAAAATGAATATTTAAGTTTTCTAAATAACACATGCCAAAAATTTCATTATATGACACATAGATCGTGTTTTTCCGTATGATTTTTTTATGGAAAAATTAAATATTAAGTACTAGTATAGGAAAATATTTGGGATTTTAATTTTTTCAATTTCGACGCCATTTTTGAGAACAAGACGTCTGGCAATTATTCTTATGATTCAGAATTTTCAAAATTTTTTTCGAAAATAATTTTTAATATTAGACGTGTGACCTTCCCTTTTAAGGCAACTATAATCCGTTAGTTCTATTGTCTGTCGAACAGTGTAAACTCACATTAATCCCTACAGTTATTGGAAAAATTAAAAAAAAAGAAAACAAAAATTAAACGATTACCTTTAAAACAATATTAATTTAAAACTATTGCTGTTGCTTTTGCTATATGCTACATAAAAAGATACATTTGTATGTGTGTGCATAAATACATATGTATGTACATAGTCTAACGATTTAGTTATGTACTTTGCCTGCATTTGTATGAACAAACATGTAAACGAGATAAAACCGTTAAGATTTCTTAAGTCACTTTAACTAAATTATATGGCGAGTTAAAAGTATTTGTGGGGTATTCTTTTTTAAAAGGGTAGGAGAAAAATTGAGAAAAATGTTTCAATAAAATAGAAATAGTTTTATTATTTTTCTTTTATTCAATCTTTTGCATTTAAACTCTTACCACTTTTGCTCTAATTCTTGGGTTTTACTTTAAGTTTTTTGTTTTTATTACATACTTATCTACACATGTACGTGCATTCGTATGTACTACGGTTTGTTACCTTAATTGTTTTTTATTTTTATTATTGTTTTTTGTTAGTGCTGTTATAATGTATGTATGTATTTAATAATGAGAGCATTTTAAGTGACTCTTTAAAATGGTAGCTTTGCAATAGATTTGTTTGGTTTTCATTGCATATGCAGTAAAGCATGGCTACATTTAAGCTTACCCTACGCTAAAGATATGATGTACATACATATACTTAATAAGTTTGTAACGCGTAAATATAAGTCTGCATAGATCCTGTATGTACATACATAATCTTTTAACCCAAGGAGAATATTATATGATAAATATGTATGTATGTATGTATGTATGTATGTATGTAAAGATATTATAGCATGAACTCATGTATATGTATAAGTACATGTACATACATATGTAAATGTTTGTATGAATATTTGAATAAACAACTTTATTATATAAAAAAAAACAGAACCCTTGCATGTACCCGTCACGTAGGGCAAGTATTTGTCAAAAAATATAACCATATACATAGAAATACATATTTTATAAAAAATGTCTTTACAAATTATTTAAACTCATATAAGAATAGGATTTAATATACACATATGTATGTATGTACTATGTATATATGTATGTTGTATATAAGTACATACATGCATATATAATATGTACACTGAATGAAAACAATAGAAAAATTAAAAAAATTATTGTTTTAATAAAATTATGGTTACGGTTTTTTCTAATATAACGCTTCTAACTGAGGTCTCTGGTGAAAATCGAACATTTGATTTTTGGAAAAATATGACTCTACCGTAGCGTAGGGCAACAACTAATACGCCTTTGGCAACCATAAATCTTTATTTGTTGTTTCTGCTTTTAATTAAGTGAGTGGAGTGATCTGCTTTTTGTTTTTATTTTTGTCTAGTGAAATGGTTCTTTTCTATTGTTTTTTGTTGTTGTTATTTTTAACTAATCTCTTTTGTTTAGTAATTGTTTTTTTATATACAAATATTTTAAAGTTGTTATTGTTTTTAACTGTTAATATCGTTTTCATCTATCCAACAACAATTCATGTTGTCATCAGCAGCAATTGTGTATATTGTTATTGTACTTAAAGCGCCATAGGCATGTTCGGTCATGGTCGTTTATGTTGCGTTTTTTTTATTAGCGAAAGAGTGCATGTATCTTTCTCTTTGCCATTGTGTAAAAGTTGGTATGTAAACTAGTGTGTGTATGTGTGTCTGTTTGTTGGTAAATATTTTAATTAAGTTAGGATTGCTTTTGTGTTTCTTTTTGTTTTGTTTGTTGTTGTAGTCATGCATAGTTATTGTTGTTTTGATTTCTTTTAATAATACTTTGTTTTTGTAATACTCTTTGCTGTATTCTCTCAGTTTAAACATTTGTGCTATAATAGTTTTTGTTTTATTTTCAGTTATTTTTTTTAATTAATGCAGTTGCCATTTGCCTACTTTTCTGTTTATATAATTTGTTGTTATTATTAGCATAGGGTGCTTTATATTGTATTTCATTTGTTTATAAATATTATAAAAAAAGAATTATAAAAGATATAATCAAATGATTTATATTATGAAAGATTTTTCTTTATTATTTTTTTCTTTTGCTGTTTTAGTAAGCTTTTTTTCTGCAAGTGCATACTAATTAACTTACAAAGTGTGCGTCTGCATATATTGCTGTATACGTACGTATGTACTTATGTATGTATGTGTTTCATTAACGCTTCATAAATTGTTTTAATAGTTCAAATTTAGCAAAAAAGAAGTGATAAGATCTGTTATTTTATGGCTTATATGTAATTGTTTTTCTTTAATTAAAAAAGTTTTAACACAAGAATTGGGCCACTTTATATTTAACATAAAATAGTAACATGCATGTACACATACATACATACATACATACATATGTTTTTATCGCAAATATTTGGTTTGTTTCAACATCTGAAATTATATTAATTTTTCTTTGCTAAAGTTATAAATTTCACTTTTATTCAAGTATTTTTCTGTGTGTAAAATAGAACATTTTGTAAATGTTTTCAAATTCAAAATTCTTTTGCACATAATTTATTGGAATCCTTCAAATCACGTATCGCAGAACGCCGAAATAGCTTAATACTTTAATATTACATATAAGCACATATGTGCATACATATGTATATTAGGGTGGATCAATTTTATTACCTCAATGATGGCTCGTTTTAAAATTTTTATGTTCTTAATATTTCAAATTAGAAAATAGAGCAATTTTGCATCGGTATAGAGCAGGTTTTAATTTTTTAATGTTTTGAATTTGGATCTTAAGAATTGTGCGAACTGGAGATATAATATACACAAATTATATATCAATTGAAAGAAAATTTTCTCGTCTTTTTACTGCTGTGAATAATTTTAAAATCTGTGGCTGATTTTTCGCTAAAACGGTTTAACAAAGCAAAATGCCCTTTTTTATTTTTTTTCGGTTATTTTCTTATTATTATTTTAAGCCTATATCTAACCTGATTATTCCAACCAAAGTTTTCTGGTAGCGTTGTATTGCAGGCACTTTTCAGAATCAAAATGTATAAAAACTTTTATTTGTTACTTAACACAATTGAAAGAAAAAAATTTAAAGATACTGCAATTCTAGAGACTTCACAAAATCGGAGGAGTATAAAAACTTTCCAATATAGCTTGCCGTTAGTTTTATATTTCGGATTGAAAATGTAGGAAAAGCTTCAAATCACAAACAAAACTTCGAAGCAAATTCCGGAGGGTCAAAATTCGTTTTGAACCTATGGTTTCTTTGGCAAAGTTTCTGGGAAAGACCCATAGAATAAGAATCGCAATGAGCACTTTAACATTTTTTGGCCCTATACAAATTGACCCACCCTAATAAATATATATGTATATTATATATTAAAAAAAGGCTTCGCAATTGGTTTCATTGTTACAAAACCTATCAGCAATGAATACAGTGAAACGTAGGATATCGTATTGAAGAGCATAAACGAATTTAAAATATTGCAGATGTTGAAGGCTAAATACCATAAATATTGTACCTAAATACCATAAATATATATGCAAGTGCAGAAAAAAAATAAAAACGAAACTATATATTAACATTTATTGCATGAAAAAAGAAAAAGAAAAAAAAAACAAACAAAAACGAAAAAACGATTAAATAATTTTTGGTTTAAACTCTTTTTGGGAAAAACTCTACTGACTGAGTGACTGATGTTTTGAACAAAACTTGTATATGAACCTGTTGCATGCAACAATATTATTATTTATACGAAAGTATATGTTGTTGTTTTTTTAATTTACTTAAACCATGACTTGGTAACAAACATTTGGTTTCATTTCTTATTTTTGCTTTAACTTGAAAAAGAGTAGAAGAAAATGTGTTACACAGTTGCATGAATGAATTCCCAGTTACAAAATTTAATAACTTTTCCACAAATTGCTGCAAGGTTTGACGTCAAAGAAAAACTAAAAATATTAAATACAGATTTTCCAGGCTAAGCTTAGATGGGCAGATTGCCTTTACTATTTTCCCTCCTTTTTATGTTCCTTTTGTTGAACAGACAAAATTAAAAAAACAAAATGCAGAGGCTAATCAAAGTGAAAGTACTTCTTCGCATTGAAAATTATCATTTTTATTTCCGCTGCTTGTAGGGCAATGCAGAGCTCTGTTGGTTGCATTTAAGACACAATTAAAAAAAAGCATATCTGTTTTGTTTATTATTTTTTCCTTCCATTTGCTTATATTTCTATGAAAAATGTCTTTTTATTTTTATTTTCTTAAAGGCATTAATTCATATTTTTGATTTTAATTTGAAATGTTTAAGAAAATGAGGAAGTGATTTGAATTATCTACATTGGCAGACATACATATAATCTGGATTAAAGCCATTATCAAAATGGTAAATAATTTGAAAATTAATGTGCTTAATGATTATTTTTTATTAAAACAATTTAAAAAATTATCAAAAATAAAATAACAAATTAAAAACAATAATTCAACAAAAAAAAAAAAAAATAAAAGAAAAGGAGAATATGATAGAAACTGTTGTTTGACTTTACTTCGAATAACTCATACAAGTATGTATATGTGCATATGGAAAGAATTAATTTCAGCATGTGATTTCTTGAAAAGTATGAGTTCAATAGTTGATGTTTGGTCATGAATACGGACAGACACAAATAACTCTGATAAGACTACCGTAGCGGGAGTCGAAGACATGTTCAGTTTAGCTTCACGATATCATTTTCTAATTTGATAATCAAAAAATTCATTACAAACAAATTTAAACTCTTTATAGAATTTAAACCGTTTCTGAGGAAACAAAATTAATTTAAAAAAATTGATCACTCTTACTGGGGCTCGAACTCGTGTTTTCAGCTTTTGCCCGAACACTTCTAAAAGGTAGCCGCCGAAAGAAATATTTTTTCAAATTTCTCTTTTCTTTTAAGATGTCAGAGCTAGCGGTTGAACACGGCGCTCTTGTCTAGTAAGCCAAGACAATAACCACTAGACTACGGCGACTACAAAATAAGCGATAATCCTTTTTTCTCCATCATATATTTCTGTAATTTTCTTCTTTTTGTGTGAATCAGAATTACAAAGAACTCTGACGAGATTACCGACCGTATCAGGAGTCGAAAACATGCTCAGTTTCGTTGGTGTACAACTCCCTCACGGACGTCATTTTCTCCTTTGACTAAGAAGTTATTTCAAAAAACAATCTAAATTTATTTATAAAAATTTAGTTCCGACTTAATTAGGGCATTTTATGACGAAACAAAATTATTTTTTAATGCTTTTCATTTGGCCAAATTTTTACCATTGATAAAGTTTCTCAGATATCAAAAAAATTTAAAACAGTGAATGCAAGATTTAGAATAGATAACTAGATGGCAGCATTAGAATTGATGATTTTGCCAGATTACACCAGCATATGAAGAATAACTTCCTCCACTTGCAACAAACACTCGACATAATCTTATTTGATGTAAATTTGGCCTTCACATTTGTTTGTGGAGCATTACTGGCCTTTGGCTATTAGTTTGTTCAGTTCAATGTGGTATGGTGATATACGAGTACTTAAATTAACTGCACTTGAATGAGCCATTTTGAGTAACCCGGTTGTTGCCCAGACTTTACATTGTCTGACGACTCTTCTCTTCGGATTCTGCATAACTCTTTTAATATTGAAAGAATTAGCCACATAAATAGCCTCAGACAACTACTTGGCTAGAATCTTATTATTTTATTCTTTGCATAACTGTATTTCAGTTATTAAAATTTGTGCATTTTAAGCTGTTGTCATGTAACCACTTTTTTTTTGCAAATGCTGCTAAAGATTATTGTGAATGTTGTTGTTATTGCAATTGTTGTTGTTGTTGTCTTCACTTGCATCAGACAATACAGAAATCCGAAAATTCATTCAAAAAACCAGTTATCAGCTTGATATTAAATTTTAACTTTGACTTTGGCTTTGAATGGCTTTATGGATCTGGTTTGTATACAAATGTTAACATACACACACCCATACATGTTTACCACATACCACTGACAGCACAAAACCTCTACGTCTGTATGTGTGTGAGTTTGTGTGAGCTTGTGACAACAAAAATTATACAGTTACATGAGATGCATCATGATTTTCGGTTTGAGTTTGCACTTCATCTTCAAATTTTGATTGTCAGTGCCAGATTTGGCAATTTTTTTCTTTGTTTGCTGCTGTTGTTGCTGCATCATCTCATGAAATCAACTAAGCGATGATGCAACATATTACAACAAATAATGGGAATTTTTGTTTGTTATGAAATTTATTTTTTAAAACTTCTTTTAAATGCTAAGTTGTACACAGATGCTTGATTTTTTAACTCATTTCTGCAGGCGTTCACTTCCTGACTGGAACAACCATAAAATACAGTTTTTTTTAAATCTTTTTTTATTGGTTTTGGCAGAGAGTAACGAAAAGTGTGTGAAGCTGCACACATTTAGACTTTTGACATTTATTTTGTTGCTGTTTTGTTGGTTTTTTAATTTCATGAATTTTATGCGTTTTACACACTTACTGGATATTGGAGTTTTGGCAGTCAGTGGTTTAAGGCAGTATTGACGGCAATCATATTTGAATATTAAATCGCTTGAGGAAACTGAAATTTAAGTGAAAATAAAACTCATAACATGCATAAAATTCATGTAGTACAAGTGGCTTGTCAACTTTAAATGTGTTAATTTGTTTTTGACCACCAAATTTAATTTTTAATATCATAGATTTTTTTTTATAAAGTTTTTTTTTAACTTTTTTTTACTTTACAATGCTTTTGCACAAATACTTTCACAAACCCAAAATAAGAATTTTTATAATAACCACAAAACACTTAATGAAGCTAAAAATATGTCAATTTCATAACGTTGTCTAAATTTTTACAAAAATTATAATAAATTTGCACAAAATCTTGCTAACCATAGCCAGGTTTGAACAAAAATAGTTTCTTTGTATTGAAATTACAAAGAAAGATCTATTTGTAATATTTTTAAAGTTTCAACAAATATTTTTTTAGTTCAACATAAAGTATTGCTACAGATATTTGTTTAAAAAAGAATATCAAAACTGCACAGACGGTTTAACAATCCATTCGCATAGATTTTCTGTGAGTTAACTGTCTGAAAAATTTTAAACCATTTTGTTCAAGAAAGACCATAAATTTTAAGCTTAAATAGTGCTTTATGACTTCATTTATTTACACCTCTGGTAAGATGGTAACTTTAAATAGTGTCATCTTTCTTGACTTTATATCATTAAAAATATTGTATGCACACACAATAGGTCTGTTTGCGTACTAAAAATTTGTAAAAGATTTTACTCGAATGTGTTTGTTTACACAACTGCTCAGTGACAAGAGCAAAGTGACAGCTCGATGCAATAGAGCTTACTGGTTTTTCCTGGACAAATTTTTGAAAGTAAGAATTTGTACGATATACATATAAGACACAGCTGATTCAGAAAAATATGCGTCAAAAGCAAATTATTTATAGAAATTCTTACAACTCTGTTTATTTGGGAAAAGAGTAGATCTTCCCCGGTTACATTTTTCATAATATGTTGTCATTAGCTTTCGTTTGTAATTTTATTCAAACATTTAATAATACGATCGAAACATATGTTTTGATTCATATCAACTTCAATTATACTGAGAAACTTTTACAGCATTTTACTGGAAAATTAACCAAAAATACCTTATGTGTAACCCACAGAATGTATTTTCAATTATTTTATTAATGGTGAGTGAGAGTATGTCTGTAATTCAAGATTTGCGAGATAGAGAGAGAGTTGTTGTAGAGTTAGATTGAGAGACAGCGAGAGAGACAGAGGAAATGTTGGGTTAAAGTTTTAATGTCAAGTGACAAAAACAATAAAGATCATAAATAGATGTAAACATGCTTCCGTAAGACAATATGCTTGCTTGCTTAAGATTTTTAAAACCGTTAGTATGTGATGTTGGTTGTTAATCGTGTTTTCTTTTTACTTATTTTTAAAAGCACAAATGATGCTCATGATCTTGGTTTTTGATATTTATTTATTATGTAATTTATTACACACAAACACACATTTGTACATACAGCGTTGTAAGTTGAATTTTTTATTACTCTTTAGATGAAATAAAAGCAGAAGATGATTCGTCTGCTCTTTGTATCAAAATAATTATTGGTTTTGTATATTTTGTATAGTTGTTGTTAGTTTGTTTATAATTAATAATATCATTCAACAACCGGTTAATTTGTGTAACATTAGGTTAAAATTTTGTATTTGATTTTAATGATGGAATAAATATTGACAAATATTTTATTATACACACACAAACATACATATATACCATTTTATAATTTATTATTTGCACGAATTTTTGTTGCATATGCTTGCATGAACATTATTTGATGTGTTTTTAAAATCTTGTCGTTATAAGTATGTAAGTACATACATTTGTATGTTTGTACATGTTGTTGTTGTTGTTGTTATTACTTACATATTTGTTTTGCTCTGTTTGGTTTCTTTTAATCAATGCGTGCTTATTTTGATTTGTCGAAATATTTGTTGCAATTAATATGAAAGCTCAAATTAATGTGTGTAATTTAGTTTTTTTTTCTTTTCTTTGACGAATTTGCTGATTGCTAAATATTTTTTTTTTAATATTTTTATATATTGAGTTCACTTTTCAATTACATAGTTTGTTTGTTAACCAACATGTTTAATTTAGAAGTGTAACAAGTTGGAAAAATACAAAAATAGTATGTAGGATACGCCTGTATAGTTGATCATATTAATCGTGCTTTCAGCTTAAAATTATTAATCAGAGAAGCATAAAAAGTGGCCTAAGTTAGCTTCCTAAATCTTGTAAAAACTAAAGTTAAAGTCTGCAATTTTTAAATTCTAATGCCTGTATTTATAAAAAATAAAATTGGTTTATAGAGTACCTATTTGACATATTTCTATGGAGTAATTGTCAAATAAATACTCAATAAACCTAAAATATTTATTATGAATACGGGCATAAATTTTTAATTAAAAAAAAACTTGAAAGTTTTTTAAAAACAAAACTTTACAATTATGTGGAGTATTCACAGCAGAATATTCCGAATTTTTTTTTCTAAAAAAAAAAAAAAAAGCTCCCATCATTAAATATAAAATTATAATAAATTTGATGTAATGCAATGCACATATTAAAAAAAAATTTTTGGAAAATGTGACTTAAAACACATTTGGAATCAATTTTACTTTACGGCTGAAAGATTTTATATAGGGTAATCAACTTGTCGTGGTGTAGTGGCTGACACTGCAAGGACTCAACTAGCTAAGCTGGCGCAGAGCAAAAGCTCTCTGGCCAGGTCTCCCATGACAGAAAGGCAGTTGAGGTGCAATAAATAAGAATCAAGGATCGAGGACAACAATAACAACATCATCTTCAATATCATTGTCATCTTTTAATTCTCCCCTCATTGAAACATTACTGTGCGGGCTTCTTGTGGGATTGATTGCTGTGGGATTAATTAGTAGTGAAGGTATAACACTGGCCGTTGAATAATCAATCAACAAAAACCGATTTCCGTGCGGTTTGCAATTTTAAAGTAGGACCTTTGTTTTTTTTCTGACTTATATCAAATACGATATTCGTAAGTTCATAAAAGAAAATCTTTGTCTTTATTGCTTTTAAATAAATTGAAAAGTTGTTATTTATTAGTTCAGCCAAGAATATTACCCAAGTCTAATAAAAATATTTAATTTTTAAAAGTTTTCAGAAATCAGTGAGCACTATACGAATTTAAATTTGTCATCCTCATTATCGAGTATTTCGATTACATATTACATTTAGACTATCACATTACTACTCTTCTGCACAAAAAATTGGCATATCATACTCCTCCCCCTAAGGAGGAATGACTTAAAATTTTGTTTTGTTTTTATAATTTGTTTTTATTTCTATTACCATAGTAATATTTTATCCGTATTATAATGAGGGCAGTGACTAAGAAGACCATTCAATGTTCGGCGCAGTGTAATAGACCAGAGACTCTGATAGGAATTGAAATTACTACCTCTGCACTAGGAGTCTAGCACTCAATGCACTAGATGTTTTCTTTAATATCAATACTCCCAATTTATAATTTAATATTCTTGAACTAAAGCAGCGGGTTTCTTTAAACAAATTTGTTTACCTTGATTTATGCAGTTTCAATTAGAGGAAAACAATTTTTAATGATTTTAAATGTTTAATGTCGTTAATATTTCCAAAAGTTGCAAAATTTCGTTTTTCAAAAAAAAAAAAAAAAAAATAAAAAAAAAAATATCGAGTAGTCCACTCATGGCTCCTCGGCATTTTACTTTCTATAAATTTCTTGGCATGATTTTAAAACATTATGTTTCCTTTATTCCTTTTTTTAGATTTTTCACTCACGTTTAAATCAACATTACATTTCACTTGAGCAACGAACTGAACATCTTTTTATAAAAATTCAACACGGAATGTCACCTTTCAAACCGGGTTAAGTTTGGGACGTTTATTGATCTTGTGATGCAAAACGTTGCAAATTTATATTTTTTGTAATTGTTTCCAATTAATTTGGATTTTAAATAAATTAAACAAGACATAAACAAATAAATAAATAATTTTTTGTTCTATATAATTTAAACTTTTTTTAATTTAAACTTGATAAATTAAAAAAAAATTAAAAAAAACATGAATTTTTTCTTATGTAAGAAATCTGTGTGTTTAACAAAAGAAACCTCAATCAACAATGACTCTGCGGTAATAAAAAAGTAACACTTGAAAAAAAAAAACACAGACCCCTACTTGCATATTATCTGGTTATTATGCCACGCTTTCAATAATTAACATGATAATGATGATAAACGATGAAATTAATGCGATGGTAGCTGTTAATGCTCAACATAATTATGTATAACGATAAGAATGGCAAAAAAAAATTTAAGATAAAGAGTACAAGTGTATTACAGAAAAATAAAAACAAAACAAATATTTTACAACTTTTTTCTTTTTTTCTGTTGATGTTCTATTTCTCTTCATATACGTATTGTTATTGTCCATAGGAGTAACTATGGACTGATCTTAATTAACTTTTAATTTGATTTTAAAACAACAGCTCATAAAACTTAAAAAGTAAAAAAATTCCAAAAACTTATGTAGTTATGAGTATATGCCAACTAATGTAAGATAGAAAATAAAAAACACAAAAAATAACTTGTTAAGAGAGAAGAGAAATGTTCATCTCCCTTAAGATTTTATGGTCTTATTAATTTTTTTTTGTTTCTTCTTTTTATTGTATCACTTTGTTTGACCCATTTTAAAATGACCTTCAAAATTGTAACATCACAACAGTCACTTATAACAGTTATAAAAATAATATTATATGTGTATGTTTGTGTGAGAGTGTGTGTAATTAAATTAAAAGAAAGAGAAAAGAAGTGTGTGTTGTGAAATTATATTTCTTTTTATGGGGATATACATAGATAGGTATATAATTATTATTATTGTTACTGTTTTTCGTAATTTATTGTTTTATAAAACACTAAATACAAAGTGAATGCTTAAAAGGTCATGTTGGGGTCATTTATTAATAATACTGAAGCGTAAATTACCTACTTTGAATACAAAATGCTTAGGTGGTGGGTCAGAAATCTGCAATAAATATGTTTTCATAGATTTGTGAATAATCAGTTAACATTTGTAGTTCAATCAATCGATCACAGTACTCAATTAAACTGTCTTGATTATAACATACACCGTGTTTGGATTATTTAACATCCGTTTTCAAACAACACACATTCAAATTATACACACATACCTATATACATATACTATGTACATGAATAAATTATAGTAAAGTTTGTGAAAGAAGTGGTTTACTTAGGTACATTCCAAAATATTCGTTGTCAAAGGTGCAAAATTGGAAGATATTTTGCAGCTGGTACTCTACCATACATACATACATAATTGGCCATTACAACACTGTGTTAGGGTTACGGCCTAGCTTCTCGCAGCATTCATGTTGTGTGTGTTAATTTTTATCCATGAGTACAGGGAACTACAATTTAAAGTCGACTCCGAACGATATGATATGAAAAACTTTTTCATGGCAATTAGTTACTATCAGAGCTTTTGCCAGAAGACTGCTGAGAGGTAGCCGCCAAAAGAAATAACTTTTTCATATTTCTTTTTTTTCTAGATAGCAGAGCTGAAATTTGAACCCAGCGAAATCGTCTTAGTAAGCCAACACACTAACCACTAGCCCACAGCGACTATAATTTGTTTTGATCTTTGCAAAACTCTCTTGACGGTGGAGAGTTATAGAAATCCATAATAATATGGAAATTATGAACCCAGTTTTAAAGTGGGAAAATATTGACAAAACAGATACTTTTTATATTAATCAATATTATTTTGAGATGCGCATCATTTTGGTCACCTTAAATACCATTTTAAAACTGAACAGTGTCTGTCAGTGTGAATTATAATTAAAATCAGAAAATTTTTTTTTTGACTTGAGCAAGTTTACAAATAAAACGGTTCACAAAACATTAAACAAATAACAAAAATCCATATGTGCCATAAAAATATTTTGCCTGATTGACAAATACTTCATAATCATGCAATTTAAATGCCAATGTCTTGTTATATTATCTAATAAAAATGTAAAAAAAAATTAATAACTAAAACAGTTAAATATAAACAGACGAAATATTTTAAAATATTCGGTGATCATTTGAAATGATGGAAATTGTAACATAAAAAATAAAGCATATTATTAAAACGGCTTACAGCAAGTTTAAATGCCTTTAAGAGTAAAGGTGTTACCAAATATGTTAAAAAGAAAGAAAGAAAAAAAAAATATTTTAAAAATAGTTACAGCTTGCTGATCAGATACATATGTTTTTATGAAATTCAATTTGAATTTGAATGATTTAAAATAATTTAAAAGAAAAAAAAAATACAAAATATTTATCAATGAGTGACTGCTTACTATGAAATATTTATGAATAACAAATGGCAACAGCAATAGCAGCGACAACTTAACATTATTCATTATAGAAATATGTTTTAGCAGTTTAATTTTAAAAAAAAAAAAGTAACTAATTGCCATGAACAAGCTTCTCAAGTCTGTCGTTGGGAGTCGACATTAAACTGTAGGTCCCGGTACTCATGGATAAAAATTTACACACACAACATGAGTGTTGCGAGAAGCTAGGCCGTAATCCTGACACAGGGTTGAAAAGGCCAGTTATGTATGTATGTGTGTATGTATGTATGTATGTATGTATGTATGTATGTATGTATGTATGTATGTATGTATGTATGTATGTATGTATGTATGTATGTATGTATGTATGTATGTATGTATGTATGTATGTATGTATGTATGTATGTATGTATGTATGTATGTATGTATGTATGTATATATGTATGGTATGTATGTATGTATGTATGTATGTATGTATGTATGTATGTATGTATGTATGTATGTATGTATGTATGTATGTATGTATGTATGTATGTATGTATGTATGTATGTATGTATGTATGTATGTATGTATGTATGCATGTATGTATGTATGTATGTATGTATGTATGCATGTATGTATGTATGTATATGCAGGTAAAACCCTTCAACTTAACAAGCCCTATAGAGCCTTAGTATTAGTATGACTTCCACTTGTAATAGATTGTAGTGCTATAGCAGCCTATATGAAAGCTAATTGTTAGAAATCTATACAACCTACTAACCTGCCCAGAATTCTGAAAACATCAGTGTTTACGTCAAGAGAATTACGGGGAATCTTTGCTTTGATGGAATAGCTTTAGCTTGTAATTTAAGTTCAAATATTTTTAAGTAAAACCTTTAATAGTTAAAAATAAAAATTAACATTTATGCGATTAGTCCATTAATAATGGAAAGACCCATATACATATACTAAATAATTTAATACTTGATAAATTTTAAACGACGAAGCACATCTTTAAAAATTAATGTGACATACATATGTATATGCCTTTTTAAAAACCTTTATTTTAACAATAAAGAAAAAAAAAGGGAAAATATAAAATGAAATATTATCTTGTCAATAAAATTTGTCGTTATGGCTTACAATATATGTTCACGCTTTAAGCCAATTATGCCTTAAATTGCTACATATTGTCTTATGCTCCCATTGATAATTTAAAGAAAAAGATTAAATTTCGAAAAAAAGGAAAATTTTATTAATTTTGATTAATGGCATTTTGTTTTAAAAGGAAAAAAAATACATAAAATTCTTTCGTACAGCAAATCCTTAAAATATGCTGGAAAATAATATAAATTTAAGTTTTTTTTTCTTCCTTTTACATATGCCATGAAAATAAATAAAAAATTTAATTGAGTGGAAAATGCCATACAATGAAATATCAGTTATGATAGATGAATAGATAGGATTTTTTTCTTTTTTGGTAACATAACACACATATGTATATGTATATACCCATGCATAAGCATACATACTCATAAAATACAGATATGCCTACAGAAGTGTATAAAAATTTGGAACGTTTACCCAGCAAACATGAAATCAAACTAAATATAGAAACAAACAAATTTTATTGCTTATCGTACCTAAATGAAAAGATAAAAGTTATTTGTGCCCATAAGTGACCTAATTTTTAAGCTCCTTGTTTTGAGATATAAAATGAATTACATTTTAAGAAATAACATTATGCGGCAATTTTATTTATTATTTTCTCAGCTTTTTTTAATAAAATTTTGTTGTGAATAAAAAATTTCATGTAAATGTCTACGTTGAGTGAAATAGGGCGGGATAATGTACAGCTTCATTCTATTAGCTTAAAATGGAAGAAAACTTACAAAAAAAAAAAACAAAAGGTTAAAATGCTTAAGTTAAGCTTCGAAAATTTTATTTCTTTATTCATTTGGCTTAACAGAGTCATGACCCAGCAAAAAACAAAGATACTATTGACCTAAATTCCTTAAAATATGCAAAGGAAAAACGCAAAAAAAATATAATATTGCCGAAAAACAGATGTTAAATTTTAATAAATTGTGGTATATACTGTGGAAAGTCTGATAACAGATGATAGCAGGTATGCTCCTCAAGTGCTGCAAGTTAATGAAAAAAAAAAAAATTAAATTTTTTAGTCAGTGATACCCACGGTCGTAAATTTTAAATCATATTGTATGGCTTAAACTAATTATTAAAAATTGATTAAGCCAGCTAACAAATAATCAATAATTGAATTCAGAAAGTAATTTTAAGGTTTTTTGTTATACACACAACTATGCATATTATGCTCAACAGCAAAACACAAAAATAAATAATGACGACAAAAAAACCATGTTAACTCATGCTGATAAACCTAAATATATGCTATACATAAGTATATGTATACAAAAAGGCAATTGTTAAAGATTAATAGGCAATTTAAAAAGTTGCGGGTTAAAAAGAAAATTCTATTAAAAATCCTGCTACCTGATAATACTGTTTATTAAACTCATCATTTGCTTTATTAAATTCAGGTGTTTTTTCTTTTATTTAAAATCTTTTTTTAATATTTTTTCTCTATTATTTTATTATTATTATAGTTGTTAAACTCACAATAACGTTTATGTAGAGTGTGTGTTTTATAAATAATATGAACCCGTGTGGCAAAAAAAAAAAACATCAACTTGAAAATATAATGTGACCTTTCGACTGTTTGTATTGAATGCACTCATTTTTTTCAACCTTTTTTGCTTTAATATTTTTGCTCTCTCCAGTTTTTTTTTGTTATATGACAGGCACATGATTATTAAATGAAAGTTGCGGCCAAAATACTCGTAATACTCTCAAGAATTTTTTATTATTTTTTTACCACAGAAATACATAAAAATTTATTTTCATACACCGTGTATATGCACTGAATATTTACTGGCATATAAAACAAGTTTTCTGTTCTTTTTTCAAAATTATAAACTGACACAGCAGATGCACTATAAGCACAGTGGGTCAAAAGTCAAGAACAGAATAAAAAAAAAAAAAAGAATATGCAATAAATAAAATCAACTTCGTTCAGCTCAAGAATATAAAAATTAAAGGTGATTTTTTTATTTTAAGTATTTTTAAGCAAAATTTAGTTTTTCCGACCCTGAAAGTAGTCGTCGTAGCCTAGTGGTTAGTGTGTTGGCTTACTAAGACGATAGCGCTGGGTTCAAATCTCAGCTCTGACATCATGAAAAAAGAAATATGAAAAACTTATTTCTTTCGGAGACTACCTCTCAGCAGTCTTCTGGCAAAGGCTCTGGGAGTAATTGATTGCCATGAAAAAGCTTCTCAAATCTGTCGCTCGGAGTCGACTTTAAACTGTAGGTCTTGGTACTCATGGATAAAAGTTAACACACACAACATGAGTGCTGCGAGAAGCTAGGCCATAACCCTGTCACAGGGTTGTAATGGCCAATTATGTTTGTATGTATGTATGTATGAAATTTTTGGTCCAAGGGACTTTTCGTGATTTTCGATTGTCTAGTTTAATTTACTATCGAAAGAAATGTACAAAAATCTTAATAAATATTGCACCAAACTTGATGGTTTATGGTGTACATTGATACTGCATTATACCCAATCCTGGTTTTAGACGGCGATATATTGCTCTCGTTTTATAACCCGGTCAACAACATTTAACTTGTCTTGTTTCTACATGAGTATTTTTCATTTATACCAATTTGGCAACAGTATTACACAATATAAAATATTTTTGTATATTTTAGAGAGCTATATACGTAATTAATTACTTATAAACTTCTGAAATCGATTCAAGAGATTTGCTTTTTTTAACAAGGTGTTTACTGGAACTTATCTACCATACAAAATATGCATTAAGTGTACTTTACTGCCTGTATCTATAAATTAAAACAGCTTCTCTAAAGTGAGGACAATGTGGTGATAGGTTGCTCTTGGAACACTGGCCATTCTATAATCAATCGGCACTAGCTTGTTTCTTTTTTTACACTACATGAGTATGCATTAATAAAACAAATCTTTCTATATATGTACATATGCATCAAAATACTTTTACTTTCTTACTGTGTGTATATCTATCTCTCTCCCCCTCATACACACATACACACAGTTATTCATGTTTTAGCTTCTTTACTTTCCACAAACAATGTTTGCATTAAATGACTTTAAACAGATGGTTAAATCGCTAAGGAAAACAAGCAACGGAAATGGGGATCAAACATAAACATTTTATTTGTGCGTGTGTGGGCATACATACAGAACTAAATGATTTTAAATACATACACATAGTTATAGCTTTACATGCATCCACAAAGGTAGAAAATGTTTGTAAAAACGATGGCATACTTTAATGAGAGCGTGGGTGTGTTTTAGTCTCTTTATAAAAATTGCAAACGGAAACGGAAATATTTAAAAATATATAAAATGAATGCAGGACTTGGAACATTTTATTTTATTGCAACAAAAAGTTATAAAGAAAGGTAGTGAATATTGGATTATAAGTCGGCATATAGCTAAAGATTACTTTAATGAAGCTGAATATTGAAATTGAAAAATAAAATATAACGATTTTGATTAAAAACGAATGCTATAACAAGGTTGCAGTGAATAAATTACTGAACATTTTTTTATCTTTTTAAGATTTGGTTCAAAAATTTACCAAACAATATAAATGACAAAAGAAATTTATCATAAATTTCTGATAAAATTAACAAATTTTTTTTAGCATTATAATGTTATGAACCCTTTATGGTTTTATAAAAATTTTTTTGATTTATGGATTTTTAATTTCAAAATACTTTTTTTCTTTACATAATAGAAATGATTTTAAAACACCCGTTTCAAAACAGTGGAGAAAAATTATATAATTTTTAAAAGCATATACATTTAAACTTTATAGAAACTTAAATATAATAAAAAAAAGTGTTTTCTTTGGCAGTTACTACTTTTACGAAATTCTTAGTAAAAGAACTGTTTTAACGCTGAATTTTTTAACCTCCTTTGTGTATGCTTTGAAGCATTTTTTTTACAATTTTTTTTAAAGCAAATAAAAGCTTTTTTTTACAAATTGTAACCAAACTTTATTTGAAACAATAATGTTATGCTACTTGAGTAAATTTGTCAAAAAAAAAAAAAAAAAAAAAACTACCGACAAAAGAAATATGATTTTTTAGGTCACTACCGTTATAAAGAAAACACATTTTTAGGTTGTTAAAAATATTTCAGTTAAAGAAATCCCAAAAACTTAAACCAACTATATTAAAAAAAAGAGAAATAAAAACAAATACACTTTGAATTTACACATTTTAGGCTTCCTTCTATAGTTTTCTTTTACATCAATAACTTTGAGTATTTGTAGTTCCTTTTTTAATTGTTCCATTTTTTATTTTTGTAAAGCACATATTTCCTACAATTGTAGTATTTAGAATATGGCAAAATGTTTTTGGGCTTTTATTTAAATAATAAAAATTAAAAAAAACTTGCATAAAGATGAAAAAATGAAACTGGAAAACGGATTTTTATTGTTTCAAAGAAACTATTCAAATGTGCATGTATGATGTGTAATGAACAGTGGTTTCTACTACCGAAATACTTAATTAAGTATTTTAAAATAACGAACCAATATAAATATGAGTAGGAAACAAGTTTAAAATATGCCGAAAAAGAGATCACCAATTACCATTAAAAAAGCGTTGAAGACATCAAACTCAATTAAGTTTATTTTTGGTGAATCACCAATGAATTTAATACTGAGGTAATATTTATTTTCTGAAGAAAGAGGTGTTAACGGCAGGAATAAAGCTACCTTTAATGACTTTCGTTATTACAACATCGTACCTTCAAACTGAATGTTATATTTTTTAGAATTCTGATTACTTTTGTCTTTTTTAAAAGATACCAAGTGGAAACAACGCGCATGTTTATATAAATAAATAAGCAATAAGAATTTTAAAATTGCGCAGTAAGAAAAAGCAATAAAAAATATATATGTTTTACTTTCTACTTTTATTGAAACATTTAAACGTTCAAATCTCAGCAATGGTGAAAAATAAAAAACTATTTGGTATACGGTTTTTTCCAAATTATAATTAAAAAAAATAAGAGGTTACCTTTGACCCCCTCCCACCCTACTCCAAGTAGTCGTTCAACAAAGAAACCGCTCCCTATTAAACGAATGATCAGGAGATAAGCGCCATATATTGGGGTAAGTATCAGATGACAGCTAAGTCTATAACCTCATTAGCGAAGGCATTCACCACACAATTAAAATTCAACGATGAAACAATTGCGGTTCTCGTTTAAAGGTGAAGGTATAACACTGGCCTTTGAATGATCAATTCACAGCAATTTGTCACACTTCTAAGGCGATTAATAAGAATAAAAAGTAAAACGAAATATAAGTATGTTCTGTCATAAATGAAACACAAAAATTCCAATACAATTAAACGAAGAAAAATATGGCAGCCTCAATAAAATAGGGTAAGCTCAAACGTTCAAACCACACGTTGAAAGTTAAAGGTACAGCAATATTTCCAATAATTTTAATATACTTTCAATACCTTTAACTACTGGTAAGTTGTAATAATGGACCTAAAAATTTTATTTATTTTATTTTAATACGACATTAAAAATTTCAAATAAATTTTTTAATTAAATTTTTTTAATACAGCAATAAATATTTTGTTATATGTACTTATATTCTGTATTTAGTGACTCATTCTTTTAAAGAATTTTGAAAATAAGTTTGGCTTACGGGCAAGAACTAAAACAACAAACTACTGAACAATGTTGTAATTGTTTTAACAAAGGACCTTAAGCCAAACTTATATTCCAAATTCTATTTTGTTATATTTGAAAACTCTAACATACAATTATTGGAAAATAGTTATTCTCACTTACCAAATTATTCTCAATTATGTTATTTTTAATTACTCAAATATTACCTAAAACGAAATAAAAACAAAGTATTTTTTAGTTTATATATAAAAAATATAAAATGTTTTATTTTTTATTTTTTATTAATTCTACCACTGTAACTGTTTTTTTTTTTGTTTTAAATATTTCAGCAACATTTTATTCATGCCTAAAAATAGGTTAGAATATTTCCATGTATGTGTCTCAAATCTTTATTCACATTTTATACTTGTATGCGTAAATGTATTGTGTGCCTTAAATTATAACCGACCATGTGTGCTTTTGTTTGAGTTTTGAATCTTGCTTATGTCCGTTTTTGTACATTTTTATTACATGCTGGTATTTTGCATGATTAAAAATGACCAGACATGAGAAGTGTAAATTAGAAAGAGTGTAAATAAAGAAATTGCATGTTTTACTACAGTTTAGCTACAAATTTTATGACGTATTTAAAAAAGAAAAAAATGTTATTGATAGTTAAAATACAAAATAAAAAAAAAGAAACCTAACGCCCAAATGTATGCTATTGTTTAAATTTAATTACTAGCCTAAAGATATGATGATTTCTTTTTTATGGCATAAAATAATTTTACTTTAAACTAAAAAATTGTTATACTCTTTCAAGGTATTATCTTTTGAATAAAAAATATTTTGTTTCAGTTAAAACAATAGCACTCGAAAGAAGAAGAAAAAGTTTTGCTGTTTCTTTTTTTTTCTTTAATTTCGTACGAAAGTATTTTATAGAAATGATTATTAATAGAAACAAAAAAGCGTCAAGTTTCGTAATAGGGGGTAACATATCCCAAATTTTATATCATAGAGCAGTAGAAATGTTTAAAATTAAAATTACCTTTGCGGAAAATAGATTTTATTAATAATTGTCTTTATTATAAATTAGTATGTATTACCATTGTATGTATATAAAAACTACAAACATAAAATAAGCAACATTTCCTCTAAAGAACACAGTGAATAAATTTACAGCTCTAACATTTTTTTAAAATGCAATGGCAAAGAGAAGAAGTGAATATGACACAGAAAAAGAAAGTTGACTTAAAAAACACCTTAAAGGAAATGCTAGGTTCAGATAATAATAAGAACCTAAAATAATAATCTAATAAGTCTAAAAGTAGGCAAAATATTTTATTATATAAAAAGTAAGTCAAAGCAGCTTTGTTGCGCATATACATCATCAATTAAAAAATGAGCGATGCTAGATTTTTAGACGAATACGACGTAACGAAGCGAGATCAATATAACCCCTCAGATTGCTCATGATGAGTTAAAATTTGATTTGGCATAAGTTTTGTAGTATAATAAAAGGAGAAATAATAATAATGAAAATTTTTCTTGTTCACTCTTAGTACTTACTTCCGTAGACCTTGTATCTGACTGTCAAGAAAACATTAAAAAAAAATATTGTATTTGTCAACTTGATATCAAAATTTGCCTTAAAGTAGTTTAAAGTAATCCACTTTTAAAGGCAATAAAATTAAATTTTTTTTTCAAAAGTATTTAAGCGCCATTTTTCACTTTTTCTGATCGTTTTTATTACCATACAACGATTACTGGCCATTTGTCAGTTGGTTGACTGTTTCAGTAGCAGAAAATTTCTGGCTATAAATTTTGTTACAGCCTTAAGCAAAAACATTTTTTTTCCGATAGGAAGTGTTTGTTTCCCACTATTAAACAGAGGAAAAAAATCTGCCAGCGGTAGAAAATTTAACAGAAGAATTACTGGAAATTTAATTTTTCTTTTTGTTTTCAATATTTAAAATTAAAATTATGCAAAGTAATCGAATTAAATGTAAATGAGATGGGGAGGCAAACAGAATATAATATTTTTCTGTAAAACAAAAATTACAAAATTTATTTTAGTTTTTAAAGGCTAAATCGTAACTAGTAATGAGATTCAGTAACTTTTAATGATTAATTTGCTGCTAAAATTTAAAATCAATATGCGATTTAGTAACTTCTCGTTAACGCTGGATGAAGAGGTATGTGAAAAGAAATATTATAAAACAGAAAACAATATTAACCAATTCAAAAAAAAAATATTTTTCCATGATTTTAACCAAAAGCGAGAAGTGTTTTTTTTTTTACTTTTAAATAAAATTTCATTTTTAATTTATTTTTCTTATTGATTTATATGCTTAAATATACAAAATACTGGCTGACCTTAATAATATTTTTATCAGGAAGTGTAATGTAACTGAGCTCAAAAACTCCCAGGCAGCCATTCAAAAGAAAAAGAACACACACACGCATATACCTATGCATACATGTAAATAGCAACATATGAAATTCTAAAAATAAACAATATTTCCTTCTTCTCTTTTTATTTTTACAGCATCATCATTTTAACAAGAGAATCTACTTACGGTTGCTACACTCACACATACTTTTATTTATAAAAATACCTTTGCATACACATTTCTCTGTTATTCTTTAACAAACATGTTCGTTTTTAACCCTAGAATACTAACCTACGTAAATTTTACGTGCACTTTTTTTTTTAATTTGTCAAAATTGTATGGAAAACGATAACTGAATAATGTAAATATAGTAAAAATTATTTTTTTATTAAATTTATTTTATAAAAATAAATAAATTAATTTAATTAAAGTCAATAAATTGAAAATTTTCTAACTTGAAAAATTGCGTAAAAATTAGCGTTAGTGTTCTAGGGTTAAATGCAGCACATAAATGAACTCAAACTCTTGTTTCAATTGAATTTATTTTTCAATTTTCTTGAAAAAGAAAACTGTTGTTTTTTTTTCTTTCAAAATTATTGTAATTTTTTTTTTTATATTTCTGTTTTTATTCTGTATCTTTCAGATTGCCATAAACTTTATTAAATAATAAAATATGAAATATATTTGAGAGTTTCGTCAGTGTTTTTTTTTTTTGTTTTGTTTTCGTTAAATAATGAAGAGAAAATTTGAGCAACACCTACATTCGCAAATTGATGTGCATGTTCTGTTGATATTCTGTGATTACATCGTAAATAGTGCTGTACAAAGAAGGTTAAATAAATAAAAGATTTTTATTTCAGAAAGATCTTAACTTGAGTAATTCTTTAAGTTTAATTAATGAAGGTTGAAAAGTTAAAATAATAAAATATTCGCGTATATTTTGTGAAATTAAGTCGAGTGAAATTGATATTGATTATATTTTTTAGAGGTAAATAAAACTTAATTGCTTCAAATAATTTTAAGTTTTAATAAACAAAGAAGTTGTATTAATCACTGCTAATCAAATGAATAAATAAAAAAAATCATAACCTTGATTTATTTGCAATGAACCATACAATTCCAAAGGAGTGAACCTTTTAGCTTGGTTGGTTAACATGGGCGCTCATACACGAACATAAATTAGCATCCTATTACGGTCAGAATGTCCTTCATATTCAGTTCGTCAGATTGATTTACCTTAGTATATGTGCAGGATGAATTCCTGATATCTCCTTGATAACCTAAATATACATCCAATCGAGAGCATCGTGACGTCTCTTAAGAAGGCCTGGGCAGTTGCAAAAGAAGTGCTCAACTGGCTTCTTTTTCTCTGCATCATATTTTATTATCTAAACTTGAATGGAAGGGTTTACAGAAGTAATCTTTCAATGTACTTCTAATTAAGTCATACCCAGAATTACTATTTTTTTTTTTAAACTTATCCTGTCTTTACACAGTTTACTCCTATACGTTTACGAATTCTTACGGATGAAAAAAATAAACTTGTCCTTCTCCTTTGCTATACATCAAGGAGTTTCCATAACAACTGGACTTATCAAACATATATAAAAATTTAAATTCATTTCTTTATATATTCCGGAATTATAAAATTTCTTTTAAAGCAGGGACCCGATTTAACTCTTATTATTTTTTAAATATGCAAAAGGTTATGGAAAAAATAGCTGAAAAAAAATTGGGCCTGTAATAATAATTATAAATTACCCAGAAAATTGTAGTGCTGCCATAATCATTATGAAAGATTTTTATTTTTTTTGGTCTTTGATAACGATTATGAAAGATTATTGGTTTTTTTGGTCTTCCGTAACCATTACAAAAGATATTTATTTTTTTTGGTCTTTGGTAACCATTATGAAAGATTTTTATTCTTATTGGTCTTCTGTAACCATTATAAAAGATTTTTTTTTTGGTCTTTGATAACCAATATGAAAGATTATTATTTTTTCTGTCTTCTATAACCACGTTTCAGTTCGCAAATCTTTAGATATTTTTATAAAATTTTGCACACTAACTTATCTATATTTGCAAAAGGACGAACTTTTTTTTATTGATTTTTGTTAGGATCCGCAAATCTTTCTCATATTTTTTTTCTTCTTACATAGTCATTATAAGTAACCAAATTAACCAATTGAATCCTAACAAACTGTATGAAACTATAGCTTTGAAATTAAAAAAGTGGAACATTTTGAGATATATATACATATGTATTTTCTAAGAATTTAATTTTACAAACATTAATGAACGCAATGTTCGCTCAGATAAATTGCAGCGTAAGTCAGTTAGTATAATTTTCAGAGCAGAAAATGCCCTTTCAACGCTGACTTGTGTTGCTGGAACGGCATGAACTATTAATGCTAGCTTCCTTAAAAAGGGGTATGAATATTTTTTGCTTGCCAATACTCTATCAAGTTTGTATCAATGTCAACTCTGGCTTCCTTATAAATATCGATTTCACCGAATGCAGCTTTCAGAAATTGCGTGTGATGGTTTGAAGGCTCTTCTTCAGAATATTTTACCAATAGTTTAATTAATAGTTTCTTCTAATTTTTACTAAATTTTATGTAGAAAAATCTTTCATAATGGACATGGAAGACCAAAAAAAAAAGAAAATCTTTTGTAATGGTTATAGAAGACCAAAAAAAATAAAAATCTTTCGTAATGGTTATAGAAGACCAAAAAAAATAAAAATCTTTTGTAATGGTTACGGAAGACCAAAAAAAATAAAAATCTTTTGTTATGGTTATGGAAGCCCAAAACAAAAAAAAAAAAAATATAATGGTTATCAAAGACCAAAAAAACATTGGTTATTTGTAACTATTATTCAGAGAGCAGGTTTTAAAAATTCTTGATTAATTATTATTTCAGGATTTTTTCAAATATTGGTTATAACTCTTATGTCCCTGTTTTAAAGATAATAAAACTTTTGTAACCACTATGAATAATATAAAACCGGGTATCCCCTAAAAGCTATGTATTTTCAACAAGATAAATGCCATTATGCAAAAAAACTTAGAGTAAACTTTAATTTAAAATTTGTATGGCAAATAAGGACTTCAAGTCTACTAAATTTTTGTGTTTGCATATGATTGTAAGTGAACTAATGTTTATAGAAGAAAATGTGCTTTAACAGCTACATTCTTACGGAGCACTCGCACCTTTTTCAGAGCACATCCTTTTATACAATTCGTTCTTTAGCCTCAATTTTCGTTTACGGAACAATCTTTTCGCAGTAGTTTTTAATGTCAATTACGTTGTTTATAAGTTTAAATAAAATGTCCACTAAAACTACTCACTCTTTCCCCCTTCCCATAACCATATTTTTCTAAGAGAGCACAATGCTCTGCATGAGTAGGGATCTTTGCCTGAGTGCTGGCTTTAATAATAATAAAAAAAATATTTGTAGAAATTGTATGCATTATTTTTAAATAGTTATTACAACGTAGTTATGGATTAATATTTAAAAGAAGTTATAGAAGACCAAAAAAAATAAAAATCTTTTGTAATGGTTACGGAAGACCAAAAAAAATA
The DNA here is from genome assembly GCA_963576795.1 of Metopia argyrocephala. Classification (NCBI taxonomy): domain Eukaryota; kingdom Metazoa; phylum Arthropoda; class Insecta; order Diptera; family Sarcophagidae; genus Metopia; species Metopia argyrocephala. The sequence goes on along the minus strand of OY756208.1, from coordinate 200,731,000 downwards.
AAAATCTTTTGTTATGGTTATGGAAGCCCAAAACAAAAAAAAAAAAAATATAATGGTTATCAAAGACCAAAAAAACATTGGTTATTTGTAACTATTATTCAGAGAGCAGGTTTTAAAAATTCTTGATTAATTATTATTTCAGGATTTTTTCAAATATTGGTTATAACTCTTATGTCCCTGTTTTAAAGATAATAAAACTTTTGTAACCACTATGAATAATATAAAACCGGGTATCCCCTAAAAGCTATGTATTTTCAACAAGATAAATGCCATTATGCAAAAAAACTTAGAGTAAACTTTAATTTAAAATTTGTATGGCAAATAAGGACTTCAAGTCTACTAAATTTTTGTGTTTGCATATGATTGTAAGTGAACTAATGTTTATAGAAGAAAATGTGCTTTAACAGCTACATTCTTACGGAGCACTCGCACCTTTTTCAGAGCACATCCTTTTATACAATTCGTTCTTTAGCCTCAATTTTCGTTTACGGAACAATCTTTTCGCAGTAGTTTTTAATGTCAATTACGTTGTTTATAAGTTTAAATAAAATGTCCACTAAAACTACTCACTCTTTCCCCCTTCCCATAACCATATTTTTCTAAGAGAGCACAATGCTCTGCATGAGTAGGGATCTTTGCCTGAGTGCTGGCTTTAATAATAATAAAAAAAATATTTGTAGAAATTGTATGCATTATTTTTAAATAGTTATTACAACGTAGTTATGGATTAATATTTAAAAGAAGTTATAGAAGACCAAAAAAAATAAAAATCTTTTGTAATGGTTACGGAAGACCAAAAAAAATAAAAATCTTTTGTTATGGTTATGGAAGCCCAAAACAAAAAAAAAAAAAATATAATGGTTATCAAAGACCAAAAAAACATTGGTTATTTGTAACTATTATTCAGAGAGCAGGTTTTAAAAATTCTTGATTAATTATTATTTCAGGATTTTTTCAAATATTGGTTATAACTCTTATGTCCCTGTTTTAAAGATAATAAAACTTTTGTAACCACTATGAATAATATAAAACCGGGTATCCCCTAAAAGCTATGTATTTTCAACAAGATAAATGCCATTATGCAAAAAAACTTAGAGTAAACTTTAATTTAAAATTTGTATGGCAAATAAGGACTTCAAGTCTACTAAATTTTTGTGTTTGCATATGATTGTAAGTGAACTAATGTTTATAGAAGAAAATGTGCTTTAACAGCTACATTCTTACGGAGCACTCGCACCTTTTTCAGAGCACATCCTTTTATACAATTCGTTCTTTAGCCTCAATTTTCGTTTACGGAACAATCTTTTCGCAGTAGTTTTTAATGTCAATTACGTTGTTTATAAGTTTAAATAAAATGTCCACTAAAACTACTCACTCTTTCCCCCTTCCCATAACCATATTTTTCTAAGAGAGCACAATGCTCTGCATGAGTAGGGATCTTTGCCTGAGTGCTGGCTTTAATAATAATAAAAAAAATATTTGTAGAAATTGTATGCATTATTTTTAAATAGTTATTACAACGTAGTTATGGATTAATATTTAAAAGCCCTGTTTTGACACCAATTACCATCCACTACAGGTATTATTATCCTTATGCCTATAAGTCGTGTACCTGAAGATAGACACTGACACAAAAACAATAACAATGTAATGGAAATCTAAATCGTATATAATGGAATAAAATAGTGTGGAAATTAGGAAAAAGAAAACAACACTTAAGACAACAACTGATTTAAATTTACATCTGCTGGCATTAAACATTTAGAATATAACCACAAACACTGCCCGCACTGATAAATTGATTTCAATTTAGAAGTTTTCCATGTCCTTATTAAATAGCGGTTCTTTGCGGAATTAAGTTTATTTGCAAAACAAGTTATTTAAAAGTAGAAAATAAAAAAAAAATTACCATTAAGTAACAGAAAACACGAGATGCCATGTGGTTGCTTTAAAAAATAAAACAAAAGCATAGACAACATCACATTAATTGGCCACAAAACTCAATTAGAGCCTTAACTTATGCTATGAATTGTTTTAATATATTATTGCTAAAGAAAGAGGGAGACAGAGCGAGTGTGTGTATGTATGAGAGTTTTTATATCATTTTTTAATGATGGCCTGCAATTACCAGCTGTTTAATGGTTTAATTAATTGTTCGTAAGCTGTGATGCTTAGGGAGCGTGTAGATTAAAAGATTAGTACTAATTAAGCCAATTAGGTGGTAGAGCAATTTAAATGTATTATTAAATTATTTTGTAAGACATTTTTTTAGAAGATCAAATAAAAGGTATTTATAAACTTGAAAAGAGAAAGGGATCATTTTTTCTCATTACATGCTCTAATGGAAATATAAGATTTGTTAAGTATGACTAAAAAAATCAGTTCTAAATAACAATGGATTATTAAGTTAAGAGATTGTGATTACCTAAGTATTCACTTAAGGTACAAAACTTATTATTGAGTTCTTTGGTGCAGTTTGTGACATTTGAAAAGCGAACAAATATCGAAGAAGAGCATTCAACGAAAATAGATCAAGAACGAGTTTGTTGTTTTGCATAACAGAGTTCATTAAGAAACGTAATTAAACATAACTTTCCTTGTAGTGTATGAAGGAAATTATTCAATTCTTCAAGGAGATTTCTTCACAAAACTAATTTTTTCTAAGAGAATGTATTAGTCGAGAAGCTCTTAGAATAAAACACATAAAGTTTGTAAAGAATCTATAAATTTTCTATGGTAAAATAATTTAAATAGAAAATTGTATAAAATAAAGTTGGGATTACAACAATTTATTAAAAAATAAAAATCCAAAAATAATATTCAAAAAATCCCTTTAAACTTTTCGACATCTTATATAAGATCACACACAGCACAATATTAAATGTTTTTTGTGTGTTCGTTTGTAGAATATGTACCTCTTTTTGATAATAAAAAAACGAAAGCACATTTAATATTTAATTACACCAAAATTACTATTTACGAAAGTTCTATAGAATTCATCGTAAAACTCATAGTTCTGTAAACTCTTGACTTTTTAAGGTCATTTCAGTCACAGCTTTCTAATGGTCTTCTTGGCGACAATTTATGTTGTTTCATTGTATGTCAATAAAAATGTTATTATTGTAATTACTATTTAAAATCTCTGCACAGATATAAAATGAATAAATCATATAATGCATACTTGTTTTATTAGTCTTTTGAAAGCATCTGTTCACAATCATAAGTATTTTTACTGTTATTATTCGCTACACATCATAAAACTGACCAAATTTATTATGAAAACACATGTAATGGAAATGAATACACAACTTAACAGTATTACTTCTTACGTGTTTTTATGTTAAATTAAGCAATTAAAAACCATGGCGGTCATATTCATAAATAAATTTATTTTAATAAGAATGTTTTTGTGATAATGGTTCTATATTATATACATATGTATGTATATATGCATATAATTGGCCTTACAACCGATTTAAGAGTTACGGCCTAGCATTTCACAGCACTCACATTTCGTGCATCAATTTTAATCCGTGAGTACCGGGACCTACAGTTTAACGTAGACACCGAACGTCAGACTTGAAGAGCGTATTTATGGCAATCAGTTGCTTTTGCCAGAAAACTTCTAAGAGGTAGTTGACGAAAGAAATATATTTTTTTTGTATCGTCAAAAACGCTTTAATGAGATCAAAGTTAATAACATTGTGGAGACACGGGTTCGAGCCCCAGAAATAGGGATAAATTTTTAATTAATTTTGTTTCGGCAGAAACGCTTTAATTAAGACAAAGTTAAATTCTATAAAGAATTTAGATTTTTTGCAATTAATTTTTTGATAACCAAAGAGAAAATGATATCCGTGAGGAAATAGTACACTAGCCAAACTGAACATGTTTTCGATTTCAGCTACGGTAGTCTCATCAGAGTTCTTTTTTATATACCTTTCTTTGAAGATATTAGATCTGGAGTTTGAAGCCGGAGCTCCTGTCTAGTAAGCCAACACACTAGCCACTGTAGTATTTTTTCTTTTTGTATTTAAAAGTACAACAAATAATAAGTTTTATAAGTATTTTAATACTGGCCCAAATCCGGCATGCTTTGCTACACCTACCATTACTATTTGTCCAAATTTTTCGACTGATGATTTTTAATGACTACAAAATCAATCAAACCAAATTCAGAAAATTTAGCTTTAATACTTCTCAACATTAAACTTGTATGACTGGTACCACGCCCACTTTTCCAATTCCGACCATTTTCTGACTTTCTTGACCATGATGTCGTTCAGACAAAGTTTAAATAGTTTAACTCTAACCTTTCTCAAGATATACAAAAATCATTATTTAGTGTATATGGGAGGCTCAATTTTGAACAAAAACATACCTTATTGCATTTTCGGTGGTTTATTTATGTTCCAAATTTAAAAGAAACCTGTTCAGTCGTTTAGGCGTGATTGACCGACAAAAGTTTATAATATATATATATGGATTAAAACTAAAATTTGTTTTATTATATAAATGAAACCGTGCTCACACACTTATATCTTTGATCATACTATGAATTGAGTTTATTTCATTGTTCCGTTTCTTCTTTTTCGATTTATAACTGTAATGTAAAAAATTGTGGACAAGACCGCAAATTTTTTGTGTGTAAGTAAATAAGACAGTAAGGAGGCAATAAATGATTTTATCCTTTTATTCTGCCTTTCCGTGGGAACATGTTTGCATTAATAATTAAATATTTAACTGTGATTAAACATTCTTAAGTAGTAAATGCCACTTTATGAGTATTTGGTATTATTTGCCTGAAAGTTTGTTACACGTTGTCTGTTTTTTTTTTTATTTAAAACGAAAAGAAATGTGCAGAAAAATCTGGAAGTTAAAATAAAATTTTTGGCTGTTACAGAATAATATAATTTGTATACCCTACAATAGCTTTGTTGATGAGAGTACCAAATATAATATACGCGCGACTGAAAATTTGTTTTTTGTTTTCTTAAACTCACAATCATTTCCTGGATATTTTATTGTTGCAACCATTCCCAGTGTAGATATTAGTGGGACATGATTTAAACTAATAAGTAATTAAAACAAATTTAATAATATAATATTAATGGTAGTAGTAAGCTGGTTCATATCTCAGCTCTGTCATCTTGAAAAAGAAAAAGATATATGAAAAAATTATTGCTTCCGGTGACTACTTCTCAGCAGTCTTCTGCAAAAGCTCTGGGGTTAATTGATCCGATCTGTCGTTCGGAGTCGACTTTAAACTGTAGGTCCCGGTACTCATAGATAAAAATTAACACATACAAAATGAGTGCTGCGGAAGCTAGGCCGTAACTTTAATACAGGGTTCTTATGGCCAATTATGTATGTAAGATGTGCGTCAGTAAAAAGTGTAACACCCACTTTTCTTAATAACTTTTTTCACCTTTAATCAAAATTATTTTTCTTAATCACAATATCTTTGAAAAATGTGTCAGATTTTAAAATGTATCAGTTTGTCAAATTTGACTTGTTAGTTAGTTCACAATGGATAATCAAAGACAAGTGCATACAAAAATTATTCAAATAATTCAAATAAAACCATATTGAAGTTATATATAAGTTGCTAGGGAAGTCCACGTGACCAGGCAATGTGTTCCCAGAGTGGTCAAAAAGTTCAACAAAGACCTAAAAATTGAAAGAAAGCCTGGAACAGGTAAAGCAAAACTGGTAACGAACGACGCGAAAGCCAAAAAGGTTGAGAAGCTTTTGCTGGCTCTTCCAAACATTTCTGGTCGCGAAGTGGCCCGGTGCGTGCAATGTTCGGAAAGTTTTGTGCGCCGAGTTAAAGCTAAAGCTGGCCTTAAAACATTCAAAGTCCAAAAAGTTCCGGATAGAAATGCTAAGAAGAATATTGAAGCAAAAAAAAAGAGCAAAACTCCTCAAAAAAGAATTTTTTTAAAAGTTCGAATGTTGTGTAATGGGTGATGAAACTTACGTTTTTGCAGACTTTGCGCAGCTTCCTGGCCAAGAGTTTTATGTAGCGGATAGTAGAGGCAATGTTTCTGAAGAGTTCCGAACTAAAAAACTATCAAAATTTCCCAAAAAGTTCCTAGTTTGGCAGGCTATTTGTAGCTGCGGCAACAGAACTGCATCGTTTGTTACATTGGGATCAATAAACTCAGATATTTATATCAAAGAGTGTCTTCAAAAGAGGTTGCTCCCATTTCTAAGACAGCACAACATATCAACATTCTTCTGGCCAGATTTGGCAACATGTCACTACAGTAAAAGCGCAATAGACTGGCATAATAAAAATAATGTTATTTTTGTTCCAAAAGAGGCTAACCCACCAAACTGCCCAGAGCTGCGGCCTATTGAAAGATATTGGGCTCTGGTCAAAAGAGAACTAAAGAAGAGTACAACTGTTCCCAAAACCATTACTAGTTTTCGATATAAATGGACAGCTGGTACCAAAAAAATCACCGAAAACACTATAACATTGCTTATGGATGGCATAATGAATAAAATAAAAAATTTTAATAAATTAAATTAATTTTTAAATAAAATAATACAGAATATAAATCTGTAATAAAAATGCAAAATAAAACTGTTTTATTTTTAACTCTAGCTTACTCCAGTCAGTTTTTATTTGACTTTTGATGTGTTACAGTTTATAGTGACGCACATCTTATGTAAGTATTTATGTAGTAGTAGTAAGCTTTTAGCACATTCAAAAAGACATTTAACCCTCCCTGAAGTACATGGCCTTACTTTGGTCCAAATTAGGCCTGTGTAAAAAATTAAAAAAAAGAAAAAAATTACAGACCATGAACTTCTGCCGTTTGCCGTGATGAGTAGTATTTTTTCTTTTTCTGATTATTAGATTTGCAGAAGTTACGCGAGGGAATTTCAATTGTAACAACGTGGCTTCCTATAAGACAGCCGTTATAAACATAATACTGCGATAAACGAACACGCGATTCAGGAAAAAAAGCAAAATTAATTCTCCTCTTATTCATGTTAGCCCAACAAATAATATCAATATTGCTAGGTTTCTCTTGCTGTCAGCGGCTTAATCGCTATATACCAACCGGCGGACATCCAGTCTAACCGAGGCATGTGAGACATGTGTTGGTTTATTTAAAACTTGCGAGCTCTGTACCTGCCATCACGAGTTCATCAGTAATGCAATTATCAGAGATATCCCCATATTCTTCAAGAAATCTCCGATATTCAAGGACGAGTATAGACTTCGAGGTGATGCTTACAGGCAGCTTGTTTGTTGACTGTCTATTCCCTATTACTCAACATCAAACTGCTTTCAGCACACCCACGATCTCCGGCGGTAATAAGCTATGGTGTTTAGAGAGCCTGTACAAAAATCTCTAAAGAAGAGTAGTTGGCTATTATAGAGAAGTTAATTCTTCAATGTCTTTTTACTGCTATTCCTATATAGTTTTACTTATTTTGTCCTTGGCGAAAACGACTTAAAGCCTCTTAAAATTGCAGTTTTTAAAATTTAAACTGTCTAGCATAATATTAAACAAGTAATAGCACCTTTTAGCTGACTAAGTGCCATATATGAATTTCCTTTCATGATATTTTTTAAAAATTATAAACAAAAACTGATGGCTTTTACACGCAGCTCTTCAGAATAAGAGCATAAAAAGTACTACAGCGAAAAGACAGTTTGAAAAGAAACACTAATGCATCTTGCATTTAAAATTTTCTAAATTTATGCAAAAATTTGGCACTACAGTCTAAAATTCAAGCACTGGTTTTTGTTTCTTTCAAACAAAATAAGAAAACCTAATGGAAAGACAAAACTTCAGAATAAGATATCTTTAATATATTGACTATAAATATTTTTAAAATGTCTACTATAATTTCAATGCAATCTTTTCCACAGACTAAGAGTGAAAATAAGGCCAATCACAAGATTATAATCATCTTCATAGAATGCAAGAGAAGAGCAATAAAAAAGATAAAGTCAAGTTTTATTATTTTTTTAATGAAAAAAAAAGCTGTTAAACATTATACTACTCATTATTATCCTAATTATGTACTCTTCTTTATGTTCCTTTCTTTTATCTTATCTTGAAAATTTTCAACTGTTGGCGTTTGAAGTATTCTTGTTTGTGTACTTTTATCATGCTTTCGCAATTTATCTTTCATTTAATTTTTGCATAAACTTTTGTGTATAAAACTTTTATAAAATCTTAATTTTTCAAGGATTTTCTTCAAAGGAAAAATTGTTTTCGTAAAATTTATATTTATATTTTTAAACATTAAACAACACACAAACAGATACAAAACCGGAAAAAATAGTAGATATTAAAAAATATTATTAACAGCAAGAAATCCCATGTTAAACTTTATGAGATAATAATTAAAAAAAGCAAAGGTAGCTGCCAATAACAACAGGAAAAGGAAGTGATTTATACAAACATACGTACATATGTAGTATACACATACAACTGAACACATTTGTATACTCCCCTATTTAAGTTGTGTTTACTTAAGTCATTAATACTTTAAATGCTTCTGTTATACATACGCATACGCACGTTTTAACAATCATTGTTTAAAAAGAGCAAAAAAAAAACAAATTCTGAGAAAGAGAGAGTGTGAGTAAATAAATGCTTAAAACTGTTTTTAATGCAAATAAAAGCAAGAAATTCTGTTGGAACAGTGAGGGAGTGTAAGCAACTGTTTAATTTGTTTACATCTCTTGTGTTTTTTTGTGTGTGTTTGTTTCGAAAACAATAATTTTGTAAATGATTGTTATTCTAACAGTGGGTGTAAATAGAGAGAAAAAAAAAACAACATATTTTTTCAGTTGTTTAAGCTCATACATATAAATAGTTTTTTTTTATAAAATTATATATTGTGTATAAGTTCGTGCTAGTGATAGCTATAAAACGACTTTATTCGCTTTAGAGATTTGGCTTTTCAACGTTAAATTAAAATGTAATTGTAATATACATGCGTAGAGTGTTGTGCATTTAAGGCCATAAAAGGAAGAAAATTATTTAAAAGGAAGAAAAAATAAAAATTACTTTATTTATAATAAATAAAAAATAATCTTCCAACTATATGTATTATTTATAATATGAAATGCATTGCTTCTGAGAATAAGCACATGTCTCTCTCTCCTTCTTTGCTTAAGAGGCATGTTAGGAAGCTTTTTCTCGGTATTCGGTTGGTATAATTCTAAATTAATACAACCATTCAAGTAAAGAAGATATGAAGTAGTGTAGATCTTTGAGGAACACCGTATTAAATAGCCATAAAATCCGAAACTGCATACATTAAACACTCTCTTCTTCCTCTTACCCACAACCGAACTACAATTACGACAGATATTATTTGCTGGTATGTAAAAACCTTTTATGGTATGTATTAAGTAGTCGCCGTCGTATAGTGGTTAGTATGTTGGCTTATTAACACGATAGTGCCGGGTTCAAATCTCTGCTCTGACATCTTGAAAAAAAAAAGAAATATTAAACAAATTTTTCCTTCGGCTACTACCTCACAGCAGTCTTCTGGCAAAAGCTCTGGGAATAATTGATTGCAAGAAAATGCTTCTCAAATCTGTCATTCGGAGTCGACTTTAAACTGTAGGTCCCGGTACTCATGGATAAAAATTAACACACACAACATGAGTGCAGCGAGAAGCTAGGCCGTAACCCTGATACAGGGTTGTAATGGCCAATTATGTACATATGTATGTATGTATTTATGTATTAAGTAAGCTATGAAGTAAAATCAAATATACAACTCTATACAAGTTATTAAATGTACAAAAAATTTAAGTTTTTTATTATTCTTCTTCATAGAATAGCTAATTTTTTTCATTAATTATTAGTCAGATTATATGCACTCATTATTTTAATACGTGAATATTTTATTCCATTAACTAAGACTGAGTTTTCTCTATCTGGGGTATTTAGTATTTTAAAGTCTTTTTTATTTAAGTTCCTCTAAAATACTGACGATATTTCAGTTCAAACAGGATCAATGCAAAGGAAAAAAAAATAAAAAAAAAACTATTAGAACAAGTTTATGGGTTAGGAAATTAGTTAATATTTAATTAAAATAAATTTAATTGAATTCTTCGCTGTGTTTTCCGGCTTCAAATTTTTACATTAAATTTTAAAAAAAGTAAAATAAAAAAAGACCTTTAAATAATTAAGGCATGCAGATGACCTGGTTCATATTTTGAATTTTAAATTGAAGAATTAATTTTTTTCTCTTTTTTGTTTTTGTAATTTGCATTTTATCATATACATGTACAGAGCAGATTTATAAAAGAAATGATTCATTTTTGAATAAAACTGCATTGGTATTAAAGCGGTGTTTTGAGCAATGATTGTTTCCAAAATGAAATAAATGTTTATGATGCATATACAGAAATGATTACTACACTCAGAAAAAAAAAGTGGTAGAAAACAACCGAAATTGATACCATTTGGTATTAAAATTGAGTTAAGTCCGTTTGTGCTTACTTCGTTAACGGTTGGTATCGATTTTTTTTTTATTAACTTATTATATTTTTATACAATTGATCACGATTTTACTACCGTTTGTTCTTGATTTGTTAACTTATAGTATTTTGTGCCATTTGTTCTTATTTTAATAACGCATTAAGCTTGATTTGGTACCGAAAGTTAACGAAATATTTTTCACAATTTGTTCTTAATTTGATACCCTTGGTTAATAATTGTAGAACGCCTTTTTTCCCTCTGTATAAAGATTAACTTTTTAAAGTATATATTTAAATTACTCATATATCAATACTTTTAGCATGAAATGTTATACTTAATAACAAGTAAAGCTGCCAGGTAATGCCAACTAATTACCACATTCAAATAACAACTCATTGACTTTATTTTGTATTTTATTTTATTCTTTTTAAGAAGTAAAATATTTTTGTAAAATTATAAAAGATTTCCGAACATCAGATAAATATATATAGTAAATATACATAAGTACTATAAAATACAAAATATTTCAAGATTTCTTAAGTTTACACAAAATAATCAGAAAATTAATACGATTATTTGAAAAAAATTAGTCCCAATTTCTGCCATATTCATAAAAGATTTTGTAAATCCAGTTAAATTCGGATTAGAAAAACATAATTAAGTTATTCATTTTTTGTCTGGCATCCCGGCTCTGACATCTTGAAGCAAAAGAAATATTAAAAAATTATTTCTTTCGGTGACTACCTCTTAGCAGACTCCTGCAAAAGCTCTAAGAGTAACTGATTGCCATGAACAAGCTTCTCAAGTCTGTCGTTCGGTGTCGACATTAAACTGTAGGTCCCGGTACTCATGGATAAAAATCTACGCACACAACATGAGTGCTGCGAGAAGCTAGGCAGTAATCCAGACCCAGGGTTGTAAAGGCCAGTTATGTATGTATGAAGACCTGAAAAACCTCTTTTGGTTTTGCAAAAACTTCTAATTTTGGTGATGTATTCAAAATTCAGAAAATTCAAAATTAATTTACTAAACAAATCCTTTATTCTACACTACACTTAAAAGTATAATTCGCTTTAATAGCGTAAATTAACTTTTTGTTAAAATGAAACAGAAACAAATAAATCATTTATTTAAAGAACTGGCACACATGCTCATATGCATATGTATGTATGTACTCGTACGTACAATGGTTAAAAATACAACACTGGAATTTAAAATGAAATATCACGAATGGTCACACCATCTAGACGTTTGAATATAATTTTTTAAGGCAACGACCATAGAACACGACGTGTAGCTTGTCATACAATTTATTTCCGTTTTTATTTTTATTTTATTTTATTAACTAGAAAACATGTTTATTAAATAAAAATATATATATTTTTTATTTCTTTACTTGCTGTTATTGTGCTTTAAGAGAAAAAGCTTTTAATACAGCAAAAAAAAAATTATTTTTTTTATAAAAACGGTATAATTTTTTTCTACTTATATTTAACCAGAGGGAATAATCATTTTTTTTTCTTCTTGCTTTGCGTTTAAGAGTTAAAAGGTAATCCACCAGCTTATAATTTAAAGTTGAACAAAATAAATATTTGCTTTTGTTGATATACGAGTATATATTTTGTGGAAAAAAGTGTTTTACTCTAATACATATAAAGTATAAGCATTTAGGTGCTAAAAAAATAACATTTCTGTGGTAGGATATACCTTTAAGACGACTGTTTTAAATATAACAAATGTCTCATAAATTTTATTTGTTTGTATGCGCAATATACGGTATAAATGAATTAATGAATAATATATTTTAAAAGTTTTGTCTGTTTTAATGCAGCAGTGAAAAAACTTACAGGTTTAAAGTGTTGACAAAATACTCGGGGGATTCACAATTTAATATATTGTCATAAATGTTGGCTTATTATTAATAAAGAATTTAATAACTAATAAAAAAAAAGTACAATTCTATGACAATAGAATGTAACAGCATACCTTGTGCGTAACCCAATTATTTCTACAAGGTACATACATACATACATAATTGGCCATTACTACCCTGTTTCAGAGTTACGGCCTAGCTTCTCGCAGCACTCATGTTGTCCATGTTAGGTAGTCGTCGAAAGAAATAATTTTTTAATTTCTTTTTTTTTTTCAAAATGTCAGAGCTGGGGTTTGAACCTTGGGCTCATGTCTTAGTAGGCCAACACACTAACCACTAGACCACAGCGACAACAAAGTATTAATAAAAATTATTGGGATAATAAAGTAAAAAAAAATTTATTTTTTTAATGAAACCATTACGATGCATTGATCTAACTATGCATCCATGTGAACTAACTATGCATTGCTCGTTTGCTATCAGTCTGCAAGAGAAGCAATTGAAAGGCAATCTTACAAACGCATTTGGACTGTTTTAATCACAATATGGAAAAGTTTTTATGCTGTTTAGTAACCTTTGATTAGACAATGGATTAATACCCTAACAGAGACGTAGCAGTAGTAAAATAAGTAATTGAGCGAATAATCTTAAAGTTTTATAGTATGCTGTATAAATCGGGAATAAAAAATCAAATTAAAATATTGTCCGCATTTATTAATTTGACTTAGAAAATATATCAAAAACAAAATGACATTTCTGGTCAAAAACAAAGTTTTTTGGTACCAGGACAATGAGCCTTTCATATGAGCAAATTACAATATAAAGGTCTATGGTTTAGTTTACCAAATATTTCCTGAAAATAAAATTATCCGGTTTTTTTACAAACATTTTTATAAATAATATATTACTTTAAGGGACAACCTTAGTTTTGATCAGAGCATACCATTACAAATGAGCACTTAAAAATGGTCAGACTTTTACTCTTGTACACACGCACCCATGCAAATTGTTTTTAATATCAGCAAAATTCAAATAAGCAGGATATAAAAAAAGCAAAGCCGTACACATATACATAAGTATGTACATACAGACATGTTTGCACCACAAACAACTACATAGATTTCTCACCTATATGGACACACACATACCTAAATTTTATTTGATTATGTTTGTTTTACATACATTCTGTTGGTATTGCTGTTGTGGTTGTTTCTATATTGTTATGCATTATCGTTGTTAGTTGAAGTTGTTTTCTTTTAGTTTTTGCTGACTTTAAAAATGGAAATTTTATTATTATTCCATAATTACGTTTAACACGTGAGTACACCAGAGTTTGGTAATACATAATATTTTTACTTTTTTAAATGAAATATATGTATGTGAACTAAAGAAAAGATAATAAACAACAACTACAGCAAAAATTCCATAAAATAACATTAAAAGGCGTCAAGGTGTATAATGCAATTTTAAGAGATTTAATTCAATTCATTAAGCAAAGCATTTTATTCTTAAATTCCTAAAAATATTTTATCTTTTATTTCTATTAAAAACTCGAGTAATCCTGTTTCCACATATACACATCGCCATATTATGTGCAAACGGACGTAAGTATACTTTTTGTTTTTTTACAGGAGAAGCAAAAAACCTTAAAATCAAAAATATTTTAAATCCTGAATATCATATAATTTTCAGGATCGAGATGTAAGGATTGGCATCCCAATACACAACATATGAGTTTGTATATAAGTTTTTCATATAAGTATGCATGTAGTTATGCCTTCTTGCATTTAGAAATACGTTTGAATTTCGTTAATTAATCGCCATATTTGATCGTAGAAATCGAAAATTTTGCACGAATATGTATTTTGATAAAACGAAACATAATTAATAAAAAACTCAACTTCGAAATTTTTTGTAGTTACGTCCGTTTGCATTTAATATGGCGATATATACATATACTCGTATACATAGAGTTTTGTATCAATAAAATTGTACTTCTTATAAAAAAAATGTAGAGTAATGCACTAATATTTTATAAAAAATACTTTATAATAGAAGTGTGCGTATAACTTATGCCTCTTAATTTTTAAATTCGATGTATAATTTTTTAAATATTCCAATGAAAGTATACCTCTACTACGAATAAATTGCTTTGTAAATCGGTTGAATTGGCTAATATCAGATAACTTACTTGAATTTGTATACATGTAGACGTATTCAGATACTTGGCAAACGTCTCCCTGTCGGTGCTTATTTAGTTCTCCAAATTATCGAGCTAATTAATAGTTGCTTGCAACTCTAATATTGTAATACGTTGTTTTTTAAGTAGGAATTTTATTATGATTTGGATATTTTTAAGTGTAGTAAACAGTCGTCAATCACTGCAACCTTTTGGTAATTGCAAACAACCCAATTTTTTTAAGTTGCAAAAGTCGAGCGAGTAGTTTGAGGAGTATGTATATATTCCACAAACGATTTCTCTGGCAAATTATGTCATGGGCATAATAAAAATGTTTATTTTGTAGTCGCCGTGGTCAAGTGGTTGGTGTGTTGGAATACTAAGACGATAGCGCTGGGTTCAAATCACAGCCCTGACATCTTAAAAAAAAAATATGAAAAACTGATTTCTTTCGGCGACTACCTCTCAGCAGTCTTGTGGCAAAAACTCTGGGAGTAATTGATTGCCATAAAAAAGCTTCTCAAAATCTGTAGTTCGGAGTCGACTTTAAACTGTAGGTCCCGGTACTCATGGATAAAAATTTGCACACACAACGTGAGTGCTGCGAGAAGCTAGGCCTTAACCCTGACACAGCGTTGTAATGGCCAATTATGTATGTATGTAAGTATGTATTTTGTAGACGACTTTTCCGAGCGTCCGTTTTAAATAAAACACAATCCGACTAAATATTCAATTACAATAATTACAATTAAAGTATTATTTTTTATCTTAAACGACAGAACAACTAAAAGGTTTTCCAATTTTTGTATTTTTTTATGACCAATACTCAGTGCGTTGTATTGAAATTTTAAAGACATATAGATTTTCTTAAATAGATATATTATGCACCTTTTTTTGTTGATGAGACAAGTTGGTGTCAATTTGACCACTCAAGGGCGAGTGATATATTATCATCCTTGAATGATCAACAGCAATTGTCTCATCTGTCGGTAGATGTTGAATGTTAATGGTTAGCTGTTACTTTCCTAAAAGGTGGCGCTGTGCTCCTGATCATTCGGTTTTTGGTGGAATAGTCTGGAAATGTCAGGGAGCAGTTTCTTGAAGACGGAATCCTTGGATTAAATTATAATTTATAAAAAACGCAAATTTAATGTTATAATTTTTATCCTTCGCTGGGATTCAACCTCGGTCGTTTGAGTTTCTGTGCGAGTGCTCTAATCACTATACCACGACCCCCACCCCACTTTAATAAATCTACTAAATAAAAAAATTTTTTCTATTGCGTTTAATTTTACTTTAATCAGTACGTTGTTTTTAGTCTGCTGGTGAAATAAAATCCTAACACTTTAGAAGACAAGAACTATAAGTATAATTTATAAAAAGAGCTATGAAAGATATGTGTTAACACCTACCTATATCTGTTACATAAGTGCGTGTGTGTTTGTGTGTGCCTTAAAAATGCTTTTATTTTTGTGTCTCTGTTTCTATTTCTGTTCCTGTTTATGTTTATATTTCATTTCTCATTCTGTTATAAATTTATTCATTGGGGTGTTGGTTTTATTGTTGTCAGCCGATTAGCATGTTGCGTGTGACCACAACTGTTGTTTGGTATGTGCACACAAACACATACTTAAGCAAACATTAGAATAAGAGGAAGGAAATTCAGATGGAGTGCACAGGAGATAGATAAAATGCATATAATGCATATGTTACATGTAGTGTTAATTTCATAACATGCAACAAAATTCTCTGACTATAACGGCTATTTTATATGACAGCCATCACACCAATCTACAAACACATGCTAAACATCTGTGTATAAACATGAATACATGGATATGTGTGATAAGCAAATTTAATCGCATGTGGGTTATTTCACTCCAAAATGAAGGGAAATAATATTTAAAAATAAATATATTCTTTATGCTCTATTTTGAAAGAGTCACATTTTTGAAGTGATAATAACAGACTAATATAATAGATAAAATTGCAAAAAATTTTTATTATTAGTTAAAATTTATAATTATTATTAACAGAATATAAACTAAAGATACACTTCGGCCGATTATATTCTGTTGAGTAATTTTAATTTTACAGGCGCTTATTTTCGTTAAGCTCTAAACAAATTATTTTTATTTTATTTATTTTTTTTTGTAATTTTTTTACATTTTTTAAAGAACAAAATTCGTTTTTCAATTAATCTTTAAGATTTGAATTAGTTACAGTATACATTTATCGTTTAGAATATTATCGACATTTTGTCTCCTCGACGTAACAATATGCAGGGTTGCATTTCAATACCAGCTGAAAGCAGTTGCTAAGCTAGTTATAAATTACGAATCAGATCTTTAACTATCTATTAAAAATTTTTTAGTTTAGCAGTACATTGAATTTTAAAGTAGGTTAGATTAGGAGGAAGTGGCAGCCTCGTAATGACAAGGCACACTTGAGCACGCATGGCGGCCCGTTGTGATAAATTAATGAAAATAAATCAATTAATAATTTGTGTTAACTTTATCATTAAATTAAATGTTTAGTTTATTATGGCACTTCCCATATGACTGTGTTTTCATATTTTCCTTTTTTTAAATCAGATTTTGTAAACATGTCACACTCATTAAAATACAACACATACATGTACATTTATGCAAATGATCATTAAGACAGAATGAAACAATAAAAAACAAAAAATTAAAAAAGGACAGTACCAACCAACAGTTACAATAACACCGACTACAACAACAAAAACTAGAAAAGAATATGAGGAAAATCAGACCATAACATAAAAAATGAAAAATGTAAATGTCCAGCCAACTGTTGGGAAGGAAAAAAAAATAAATAAAATAAAACAATAACAACAACAACGATTATGATGATGATGACAAAAAACAACAGCGTCAGAAAAAAGAAAACATGAATAATGAATGGGGACAAGAAAAAAACAACTGACACCTGGGAAATTTAATGAGAACAGGAGCATGTCAACGCAATACATACACATATACATGCGAATATAAACAATCAAGGCTTTTATTTACTCACACATACATACATACAACCACACTTAAAAAATAAAAATGCTCATTGCACATTGCTTTACTTACTTGAAAATAGTCATGTTTTCTTAATAAAATAAACATATCGGCATATGAATTCTAAGCTACTGTGCTGGTGCCCATAAAAATGAAAATATGAGTAAATATACAGAAAAACTGGGAATTTTCATTAGAGGGACACTGATAAATTAAAAAACTATTTAAATGATAAAAAACCTTGTACATTTTCTTCCTAAGAAGTAAATGAAAGTGCTGTTGGATACCTAGAATCTTTCGTTTTAACCACTCTAAAGATATGAAAAAATTTATTGTTTATTTTTACTAATGATTTATTTGTATCAATCATAAAGCTATTTAAAAAAATTGAAAACTTTTGCTATTACCTTTCTCAATGCCCAAGGCTGATCTAAAATTAACGCCAAATTCAAATTTAGTTTAAAAAAGAGCTTGTTTGAATTATATAGGATATGTTTATCTATGGAATAACACTTCGAGTAAGTGACTTTCACAATTTTAGTGGTGAAGGTATAATACTGGCAATTGAATAATCGACCAACAGAAATCGATTTCTTTTGCAGTTCGCATTTTTAAATAAGAAACTTGGTTTTTTATGACTGATATCAGATACGATATTAGCAGGGACCGAAAATAACAGTTATTTTTAAAATTTAAAATCAAAAAGTCAGGTGGATATAATTTGTCTATCAGATATTTGAATACAGCATATTGATGCTGTTATGCTAAGGAATAATAAACTTAAAAGACTTTAATTCTTTTGACTTTTATTAAAAAGTCACTATATAATAGTTATTTTTTGACTTTTATTTTTTCGGTCAGAAATAAAAGTTAAAATTTGACTTTTATTTTTTCGGTCAAAAATAAAAGTTAAAATTTGACTTTTATTTTTTAAGTCAACAATTAAAGTTAAAATTTGACTTTTATTTTTTAAGTCAGATATAAAAGTTAAAATTTAACTTTTGTTCTTATTGAAAGCAGATGTTAAAAAAGTTAAATAAAATTTTAATTAAATATTAGCACAGTTTTTATTTTTAGAATGTTGTATTTGTATTAAAACAAAAAGAAAAAAAATTATAATAGAGTATCTATACAAAAAGGCATATTTTGCTCTGAAAATACAAATTACATTTAATTTCCTTCATTTCAATATTAAATTGTTCACTCTTTCATTGCAATGACTCAGAATTCAATTTCACCATTAATATAGCTGCCAAGTTCTGTTCAGACAAATTGTAGCGCAAGTCGCTGAGAACAATCTTAAGTGCTGAAACGCGCGTTCTACACTAACTTGTGTCGCAGGTACTTGATGAATAATACATGCCAAGTCCTTTAGACTGGGATATAAAAATTTTTTCCCAATATTCCACAAGGTCGACATCAACGTCAATACGCTTCTCCTTGTATGAGTTAAGCAGACATGATATTATAACGGGTGCATTAAACTTTGTTAAAATGGAATAGCAAATTTGACTAAAGTTGGGTTGGTTAGAAATAACCAAAACAACATCTCTGATTGTCATCGATCTTATTTTTCTTATATTTCCATTACATTGTTATTATTATGGCATAGTAAATTTTTTTTTTCTGACCTAAAAAATAAAAGTCAAATTTTAACTTTAATTTTTGACTTAAAAAATGAAAGTCAAATTTTAAGTTTTATTTCTGACCGAAAAAATAAAAGTCAAATTTTAACTTTTATTTCTGACCGAAAAAATAAAAGTGAAATTTTAACTTTTATTTCTGACCGAAAAAATAAAAGTCAAATTTTAACTTTTATTTCTGACCGAAAAAATAAAAGTCAAAAAATAACTATTATAAAGTGACTTTTTTGAAAAAAGTCGTAACTGTTACGGTCCCTGGATATTAGTATGTTTAAATCAAACAATCACACACCCTTTCTCCCTCTCCCTCATATATTCCTAAACCAGCACATTGCACTGTAGGAGTAAGGGTCATCCCCTAACTGCTGGTCTCAATAAAAAAAGATACGTACCGATAGGTTGAAATTTATCACGACCTCACCTTTGTACACAATTTTGGCTGAATATCGTTGAAGCAGCTTTTACTTTTCTCTTGTAATTCATGCGTGGTTGGGGGCTTGTTGACATAGATCTTTGTTTTTAAATAATCGCATAAGAAGAATTCTCAAGGTATTAAATCACATAAAGTACACGACCAGAAAATGTATTTTTGACTGAATTTTTGATTGCAGTATGAGTGTAAAATGTTCAAGAAATGTGTTTTTGGATATGTTGTCATAGGGATTCAAATATGACTAAACTCGAGTATCTTTACATTTTAATTAAATTGTTTGTAGATATATAAGTGTATATGTATGTGTGTATAAGACATATTTTTTAATATTTAAATTATTTAGTATTTTGTTTATGGTTTTCTTGGTACTGTTTTTACCGATTAACTAAAAATTTTTGAAAATTTTTATTTTGCTTTTATTTTTAAAGAGTTATATTCTCTAATTGTCAAACAAAAATTTTTTTTTTATTTCGTCAGAAACGCTTTAATTAGATTTAAGTTTAATTCTTTAAAGAATTTAGATTTTTTGCAATGAATTTTTTTTTTGTAATTCAAGGCGAAAAATAGCGCTGAATTAATCCAAAAGTATTTTGAAGTGTATAAAATATACCACGTAAAGAGTTTTTTACATTGCTATGGAGTTTAAAGAAACATTCTTAAATCTGTCTTTTAATATGTTTAGTTACCTATCCCTTCTCAGACAATTTTGTAAACCTAATTTTAAAGAGTGTTGAAAAATTCACGCCGCTCACAAGCTTAGCAAATGTATAATCTTTGTTATTACTTTAAATTCAATGAACGAAAGAATTTATGAATGCAACTTTTTATATAAACTCATCTTTGTAAAATAAAACTTTGAAATATTTTTGAATTCATGTAGATCCCACAAGAACGCTTATCTTCATTCGTTGTTCATTCATTCTCTACTAAAATATTAACTGATTTTCTTTGATTATTAGAAAATATTGCAAATTTTTGTTTTTGAATATAATAGGTATTTATGTATTTTAAAACATTTCTGAAAATAAAATTCCTTAAATAACTTTTAATTCTTAATACCACTCTAACTATTGCAGTGAACAATCATTTATTGACTTTTTATACTATTTTCTCGCCCAACAATTTGACTTTTAAATAAAAACACGATTTAGCATTTTAAAATAATTTTCATAAAATTTTAATTGTTTTTAAAACAATAACAACAACAATGTTATTTAAATGGCCTAAATAATGTTTATTTATGTATGACTTCAATGAAAACCATTTAAAATTCACATGAATTTTGTCAAAACACCCTTTTTGGCATTTAAAAATTTATAGCAATTGGCTTAAAAATAAAAATTGATTTTTTTTGCAAATTTAAATGCTAATGCCAGCGATTTGTTATCGTGATATTTCTATTGCAGTTAATAAAATTTATTGTTTCAATGCAATCAACAAATATGTGAATAAATTTCCATAAAAAACTGTTAGAAAATAAAATGGTTATTCGTTTAATTAAAAAAAAATAATAAAAACAAATTTCATTGGTTGTTAAAATATTCATTTGTTTGAGCTAAAAATAATTTAATTGATGAAAATTGCTTTAAAAAAGTATGTGCCTCGCCGTAGATTTTATGCATCGTTTGTCTGCACTCTACATCAAGAGTAACCGTTACGCAACTTCATAAAACTGTTTGACAATATTTAGGCTTAAACCGCACCATAAATGTCCAGAACAGAACTATTTGCAAGAATTTCACAGGTGGATGTCAAATAAGCCAGTGCCATCAGCTCAAAGTCAATTTTGGAGCTTCTAGACCACATAGTATAAAGCTCAAAGATGTTTATAAGGAACGGAAGGATTTTCTAATTTTTGGTTCATTTTAGCACCGGCGCAATTTGGAGAATATGTACAGAACACGAGGTACTCGGATGAGATTACCGTAGCTGGATTCGAAAGTATGCTCAGTTTGTCTTGTGTTCTATTCCATCACAGATATCATTTTCTCCTTTGATTATCAGAAAAATCATTGCAAAAAAATCTAAATTCTTAACAGAATTTAAATTTTATCTAATTCAAATGCTTCTGACGAAACAAATGGAGTGTGTTTAGTTTTAAAATTGGTGCTAGAGTGAGAATTGCTCTGATGAAAAAAATTCCTACTAATCGCATATTGATCCGTAATTCTCGTACTTATCTCACAGCACAAATTTTATAGTTAATTATCCAGAGACACAATTTTTCTAATTAACTTTCGAGAAGTTAATTTCTTAAAAAATAATAATGTATGGAATCACTTTTGTCAATATTTTTAAACCATTGATTATGGTGGATGCAACACATTCCAATCTTCTAAAATTATTTCCATTATTTTTTCTATATTTTAAGAATTCTCATTGTCTAAATTTTTGATGGGTTCCTCAGTAGTCTAGTACATAGTATGCGAGACAATTAGTGCGAGGAAAGTGAGTTCCACAAGAGACCCTGGTCTGAGACACTACATCGAGCATATGGCCTTAGTCACTCCGCTAATAGAATATAATTTCAGATTGTATTGTTATTTAGTAAGTAAATAAATAATTTAAAGTTTAAAAACCATGTTTGAAATTTACATATTTATTTACAACTTTTCCTTTATTTCACAAAAATAAAAACAAAACAAAAAAAAAAAAAAAAAAAAAATACTAAAACACAAAAAGTTAATTTTTAAAAACAATAAAATCCTTTCATGACCTCTGTTCTTGTTTTTTATATTTCTTGTTATCAAAAACTAGGCTATTAAGCGTTAGTATAAAAATACTGCATACTTTTTGGTGTTTAATGTTGAATTTTTTGCTTTTGTTGTCGAAAAGCCATTGTAATACTGAGGCAAACACTTATGAAATGGGGAAAGGTTGAGTGATGAAAACAAATTTGAGTGGGTGTTTACATATGAAGTTTATTTACATAACATTGCATTTCAATTTTATTTTAATTCAAAATTGTATGTGATTTACAACAAAAACAGTGACAACAATAGTAAGTTTTTTTTATTTTTTTAATTTTTGTTTTTCTATTTATGTAACAGTAGTTAACCCAACCAACTATATTTGTTAGTTGTTGTTGTTGCATGACATGCAGGCATGACTGCATGCTGCTTATAACAGTTTGAGTATGTATAGTATGTGTAAGGAAGTTTTCATGTACAACTATGTTGTTTAGATTTACTGCTACAATTTTGAGAACACAAAGATTATTGTTTTTAAATTTCTCTAATATTTTCGTATTTTCTCTTTTCCGCCACTTTCCTTACTGCTTTCACTACAATGGTATTATTAATGCATGCATGCCCTGACATGCATCACGATGGATTTTGGCCTACAAAACTACAGAAAAAATAAAATAAAAATAAAATCCTACTGCTATGCGACAAACAGTAAAAACATATACACACAAACAAAAATAAATAAAAAATTTCTAAAAATTAAATAATGAAAACCTCAGTGATTTTATTAGCCCGTTGGCTCTCTCGCTCGTTACTTTACACTCTTTTGTTTGTAAGTCTGAAATGGCTACAGCGGATTTCATTACAAACTACTGCGGAAACTTGTAAAACGTAAAACTATACGTGTGTGTCTGTTTTTGTGGGAGAGAGAGCACGTATATGGAATATATCAACAAATGTGTATGTATGTGTTTGTTGAACTTTTGGTTAATACAATAGTAACAACGTCATTTATAACAAAAAAAAAAAAAAAAAAAAACACACACACAAAATTTGACTTTATTGTTTATACCTTAAACTATAAAAACAACCACATTAACGCTTACTTACACAAATAGACATAAGCCAACGTAATCTCTGTTCTTAACATGGATTTGTGTGTTTGCATTAAAATAACAGTAAACTTTCATCATAATTCAGTAAATTTATTTTGCATATTTTTAGGGGCTACTTTGCGTGTTGGTTAGAGGGGACTTTATTAACGTAATTTCTGATAACAAAAAAGCATACAGCAGAAAAAAATATAATAGGAACACATTAATAAACAGGAGTAACAATATTTAGTGAACTCACTTGTCACGAAATATTTAAAGTAACCAAGTAGATTATCTACATATCTACCACTACAGGTCTTCTACTTATAGAGACATACAGGAAGCCTTCGTCTTCTGTGTAAAGTAGCTCCAACCATTTGTAATAACTGTAGAATATTTGAGCCACTATGCTAACAAATTTGGATGTCCTTGTCTTAAAAGAATGCATGCAGTTACGAATTGGAAAACTATTTGCTGTGAATTTAAAATACTTAGCTTTATATTCTCTAAGTAACATATATTTAAGCAAGTTATTATTCGGCCTTAAGTTGAAACTAGAAAACGACCAGTCTAAAAGAGTAATACAAATTTTTTCGATCATGTGAATTTCCAGTAACACCACCCTGGGACTACAAAAAAGTAAATTGTGAATATTTTTAATAAAAAGAACGGGATCAACATGTGAAAAGAAAAACCAATAGTATATCAACATGACTGAACCACTACTTATTGGATTGTAAAACAAAATTAATTTTTATTGAGATTGTTAGCAGTAGCTAAATATGTGTAGTCATATACAGCAGAAATAGGTGACAATCTATTTCGCTGAAATAGCTTTATTGGTACATGTTTTAATAATGTATTAAAATCAAATCATATCAATTTTTTTATTTAGATTCTTAAGCAGTAGAGAAGTAGGTGCCTTTTTTAATACGTGTTACAAATATCTTAAATCATGTGAATGTTGAATATTTTTTTTTTAAATAATTTGTTTTTCTATTTATGTGCTTATTCTGGAATAAAATGGCAAATTATAAACAGTTTATTTTGTGAGTTATTTTTACATTTAAATTATATCACCAGTTTTAAATACATCTTTGTGACACATTTGCAAAATATGTTAATAAAAGATACGAGGATTTATTAATTTTATTATTTATTTATTTGATTTAATTAATTATTTATAATACGTATTAGGGCTATTCGTTTAATCTGCTAAATGGCGTTGACACCTTCGAAACTCATAAAAATGCATGATAGTTTTATGCTAAATACCCATATGTTTTATGTAAGCATACCAGTACGTATGATTAATATTCTTTGGTTGTTAATAAATATTACTTATACGTCTATGAATCATCTCCAGTTTTAGTTTAGTATATAAAAACTCTACTGTCTATTATTACTATTTTTTTTCCTCTATTCACGAGCAAACATTTGTAATTTTTAAATTTTTAATCAACTCTAGAGTGTTAATTATTACACAAACAACATTTAATAAAAACAATTTCTCTCTTCTACTTATTTTGGTTTTTTTTTTAATCGGTTTGTTCTCTGAATTTTATTCTCAAAAACTTTAGTTTTTGATTCTTCTTACGAGTGGTATTTTGGATTATCTTAAAATTAGGCTATCAAGAAGAGTCGTTCTTTACGCACAGACGCAATCTGAACACCCTTCCTACTCTGGTCTATACTGAGGGTTTGCGAAAATCATGAAATATTTTTAAACAGTCAACCAATAAATTAGTTCATTATATCTATAGATTGATACGAGTATTTGGGGCTCTAAAAATGTGCTCTTTTGTCATATTGTTCAAATTTGTTGCTTTTTAATTAATAAAATATGCTTCTTTTTAATAAAAAAGTTACAACTTAATGGAAACTACAACTATACTACATTTATTAAAAGTGATTCACGCAGAAAAGTCAGAAAAGCGACTCTAATTGACAAATTTGTCCTACGTTTGTAGTGCCAATAAACCTGTTTGGTTTTCTTCTTACAAACAATATTAATAATAGAGGTATTTATTTAATCTGCCAAATACCTTTTACAGTTTTTAAAATCGTAAAAGTGTATGACAATTCAATATTTTAAGAGGTATACCATGCATTTTGCAAATTAAACGAATTAGTATTTTCGAGTATTTGCCAAAGCAAAGCCAACTAAGATTTTAACTGAAACAATTAAAATTTTATACAATGAAGCATCTAGGGACCAGATACCGTCTAGCTCAAACCGTCAAAGTTTCACTTTTCGTCCAATGAAAATAAATTTATGTTTTATTTTTTCTAGTATTTTTACAGTTTATTACTTGATATTTTATTAAAAAATATCTAAAACTCATTACTATTGAAAATTGTTTTTACATTCTGTTTTTTTTAGCTTCAAATAATATCATTTATTACAAAATTACAATTGTTTATAGTCGTATTTTTATTTGTATTTATTGCCTGCACGGGAAATAAAAATCATTAAGATTTATTACTCTTTGCCTTTTTAAACTTTGACTTTAATCACTATTTATTTTAAATACAACCACAATATACACAAATACTTAATGGTTGCAGTAAGAAAGGATTGCGGTTAAGAGAAATAAAGAGTCTTGTTGCTTGAGTACCATCTTGAATTTATTTACATTTTCATCATCAATATTTTTCATACTTTTCTCTAGAAACATTATAAAATTTTGCTGTTTTTTTTTCTTAACGCATAACAGTGAAATCTAATTGTAACAGAATGTTGGTGAGTAAAATATTTTAAAGTAAAACTTGCGTAGATATTATAATATGCCTTTTTCTTTTGCTTATTTGTTTTGCTCTTTCACTTGTCAGGCAACATGAATATTATATGTACCATTATATTGACCTAAAACCGAAGCATTGCAAAGAACTCAAGACAAAACAACAAAAGTCTAAAAATGTCAAAACAACTACAAAATCCATTAAAGAGAATAAAGGGAGAGGAAGAGAAAGACTGAGAGAAAACAAAAAGGAATACCTTTTAAGTAGAGATCAATTATAAATGCAATGACACTTGAATATGTTTCAGCTTTAAAACTTATGCATTTCATTCCTCATTTTTATTACCAATTTTAACAATTGAACCATCTTCAGATAATGTGAAGAAACACAAAACAGAGATGGATAAGTCATTATGCCATAAAATTTAGTTGGTTGAGAAGTAACTGTTATTTTTTGCTACTTTTTCCAATTAAAGAACTCTAATTAAAAGACATGATGTGTAAAACTATAAAAAATGCGATATTAAAATTTTAAGCTTTTTATAAACAACTTTGGTGTCAAGAAAGTAAATATTGATTTATAATATGTTAGGGTGTATGTGTGTAAATGAAATTTTTTTTACCAGAAAAAAACATAGTGACAAAAAACGTATTATTTAAAATACAAAAAAGGCAACAACACAACACTGAAACGGAAATAAAACAAGATACAGCACGGCAAAGAATAAAAGAAAATAAAGAAATATTTTCCTTTTTTATTTTAATGCTATTGTTTGTTGTTATTTAAGTTGTTTTATTATACTGCGACTGGCTTTATCAACAGTGACATCCTCACAATCACAAAAAAACAAAAATACCAACGTCACTGTCTTATGGGATTGCCATACAAGATTATAAAAGTGCTTAAAGTTTTAAAGCAGTAGTAATGTTGTTGCTGCCACCCGTTTCTTTTTAGTTTTTTTCTTTCATCACTGTGTTCTTCTTAGTCAATGGTAGCCATTTTTAGCAACACATTGTGTTCTTGTTGTTGCTTTTGTTATCTACGATTTGTTTATTTTTATTGTTTTGTTTGTGTTATTCTCTTTTTTTATATAGATAGCAAAATAAAAATATGCTGAGATCACAGATTCACTTGTTTCTTCTTGAGGTTTATGAGAGCGTGTTTTAAGATTTTCTTTTGTCGTCTACAGTTTGTAATCCTGAGAATGCTGTTTTGTTATTTTTGTAATGGTTCAACATAAAACATTAACTGACAGAGACCATAAAATAAGAAAAGGGTCATGTTGAATATTTAATTTTTAGATTGAAATATCTTTAATTACGCAAACAATGTTTTGGGTTTTTAATTCGATTTCATTTGTTAAAGAAATTTTGTGCTCTGAACTAGAACTGTAAGTGAATCATGGGTACAAAAAGGTTAATTTAATTGAAACGTTCATAGTTTTAACTTGGGGGGTACGTGGTATAGTGGCTAGAGCGCTCGCACGAAAATTCAAACGGCCGAGACTAGAATCCCAGCAAAGGTGAAAAATGGAAAATTTAATTTGCGATGGTTAAAAAATTATAATTTAAAAATAAGAGGTCCCTTCCTTCAAGAAGTCCATCTACAAAGTAACCGCTCCCTGACACACCACTCTATTCGAATTTAACTTCGACAACGAAAAACGAATGATAAGGGAAAAGAGCCACATATTGGGGAGTAGCAGATAACAGGTAAAAACCTACTTAGCGAAGGCAATCACCACAATCAACATGCAATTCTGGGGCAATTGCTATTGATCATTCAAGGGTTAAGATTGAACACTGGCCTTTGAATAAAATTCACAGCAATTTGTCTCATTCCTAAGGCACTTAATAATATAAGAAAATAAAATATATGTTCTGTTGTCATAATGTAGTGTTCTTTCCACAAAAATTCCAATACAATACACAGCATTTAGTAGGGGTTTACCATTGTATTGTATTGGTCTCAATAAAAAAAAAATAACAAAAGAAAAAAAACTTCATCTGCTATAGTAGATGATATCTTTGCGCAAAAATTTAAAAAAATAACTTGTAGTGAAATAAGAGATTAAAATCAATGCATGTTTACTGATTTAATTTCGTTTTGTAACGCTTATGATAACATACCACACGCTGTCCAGAAGCAGGTGCAAATTATAATGCGTCTCGCCACCACCAAGCGCGAGCTTAATGTAACTCATACACTTATCTCCCGTTTTAGCAATTCAACAACTAGCTTTATTTGGAACGCAACACCATTCCCTTGCTAAGACTGTAACATATTATCCATTCATTAGCTAACACCATCACATGTACTTCCCAAAGATTCACACCCTAATCGTCAAGTAACAAAATATCCGTTGGGCAAACTTAATATTCAAGGTAACAGATTAAGGATTCTTTGGTCAGACTTTGAAGTAATCAAAGGAAAGTTATCCTCCGCTTCTTTCTTATTAAGATGCAGACCACCCAGAGCCAAATATACCCAATCTACCCTGGAAGCACAAGCCTAAAATGGGTTTGCCCATATCGACGATTATTTGTGCCATTAAACTATAAGTCAACCGATTTAATGATTGGTTTTCAAACGATATTTGAATACATATTTAGATGCTTTGTTCAAGTGTTTATCTATTGGACATTGGGATAAAGTAAACAAGTTTTTGAAGTTTATTGTTGTATTAATTAAAATCAATCCTAGTTTTTATATAACTATACATCGTTATACTAAATGCAAACGGACGTAACTACACTTTTTGTTTTTTTAAATACATACATACATAATTGACGATTACAACCCTGTGTCAGGGTTACGGCCTAGCTTCTCGCAGCACTCATGTTGTGTGTATAAATTTTTATCCATGAGTAACGTAACCTAAAGTTTAAAGTCGACTCCGAATGACAGATTTGAGAAGCTTTTTAATGGCAATCAATTACTCGCACAGGTTTTGCCAGAAGACTGCTGAGAGGTAGTTACCGAAAGAAATAATTTTTTCATATTTCTTTTTCAAGATGTCAGAGCTAAGATGTGAAGCCGGCGTTATCGTCTTAGGCAGCCAAGAGACCAACCACTAGACCACGGGATCGAGATATAAGGATTGGCATCTTTATATACAACAAATGAGTTTGAATGTAAAATTTTGATATAAATATGTATGTAATTATGTCTTCTTGCATTTAAAAATACATGCACTTGTAGTTACGTCCGTTGTAATTTCGTTAATAAAACCGTCATTTTTGATCGTAGAATTCTAAAATTTTGCACGAACATGTAATTTGATAAAACGAACAATAATTAATAAAAAAACCCAATTTCGAAATTTTGTGTAGTTACATCCGTTTGCATATAATTATAATTATATATAATTATAATATATTCTATTATTATATTATATAATTATAATTATAATTGATTTTCTATACTTTCTGTTTTAAACTACTGATTGATTATATTTTGCGCCTTTTTGTTGCTTTCTTTTTTTTATTCAATATGAAATAAGTTGTCTTCGCATTCGTAACATCTGCTAAAAATTATTTATTTATGAATTACTGTAAATCACTGTATATAATTGTATATATTTTTTTTATATTTTATGAAATAACCCATATCATTTAAAATTACAAAATATTTTTTCATATACATACACATGATGTGCAAGAGCTTAAAACTTTAATGGTGTGGGTAAGTTGTTATTTAACAAATACGAAACCCCATAATGTTATGCTTCATCATTTAAGTGTTTTTAGTTATGCTGTAGTTCTCACATACTTATCGTCATATAAATTCAAAAACGCTCTAAGTTAAAAATTCAATTGAAATTAAAGATGCAGCAGCATATTAAAATATATGTTTATTCAAAATATTATAATATTGTAATAAAATATGACGACCTTGGGATGAGAATTTAGTTTTATTTTCTATGTAAAAACATTATTTATTGAAAAGTTTTTCATTTCTTCTGTAAAATGTTTTCAATGTATGTATGTTAAAACTTTTGTGAATTCATATGACGACATACTCCTTTGTTTTAATACATTATATGGCAGGTTTAGGTGTACTTTTCAGAACTAATGAATGACTTGACTTGTCATATTATTTTAAATAAAATCTCTACTACTTTTTTTTTACAAATGTATGTATGTATATGATTTTATACATATCTAACTATATTAAAATGTGTTTGTGTGTTTAAGTGCATGCGTTGGGGAGGAAAAGGAAAAACTTATTTCTACACCTTTTACTACTTAAGGTATACGATAGGTTTAGGATAGAGTGTTTTTTAAGAGCTTTAGAATTTAAATTGTCAATAGAAGACATATATATTTTTTTAATTAATTTTTTTTAATTATAACACATAACAAATTGAGAATCGATTTTAACTAACAACCACATTTGTACTACCAATTAAATTGTTTACTAATTAGCAATAATAATACTTACAAGCAATACTAATATATCAGTTAAGGAATTAGTAATTTCGAGTTTTACGACAAAAAAGTAAATTAAATTTTATCAATTAAAATTAAATGTATCAATTAAAAGTTTTTATTTATTTTTATTATTACTAAAGTAGAGTGGTCGCAGTAGTCTAGTATGTAGTATATAGGCAAATTACGGCATACGATATCGAGCAAAATTTCATACAATTCTAAAAGTATTTTCATAAAAGTTTCGATCGATATCGAATGCCGTAATTTGCCCTCAGCTCTTGAAAAAAAGAAGTATGAATAAATATTTCTTTCGGCGACTACAGCTTAGCAGTTTTCTAGCAAAAAATAAGTGACTGCCATGAACAAGTTTCTCGGATATGTCATTCGGAGTCGACGTTAAATTGTAGGTCCCGGTACTCATGGATAAAAATCGATGCACTTAACATGGGTGCTGCGAATAGCTAGGCCGTAACCCTGAAACATTGTTGTAATGGCCAATTATGTATGTTTGTATGTATGTGCTCATCAATATTTCTTTTAATTTTTTTTAATTAATTTTTATTTAAATTTTTTCCATATATGATACTTTGCTCATTTAAATTTTTTAAATAAATCTGCCGGTATCATATCAATAGTGCCTTTAAAATTGCAGTTAAATATTTAAAATATTGCTGGTTTATCAGCTTAATGTAGAGCCATAAAAAGTAATCTGGATATGTTAAAGGGCAGGCAAAAGAACCAAGATTTCTACATACAATTTTAAATGTACCATGTAAAGGACGACAACTTAAGTACGACGACAAATTCACTCTTCAAGACTTCGAACTACAAAATTGTTATTCAATATGCGCATTTCTTTGCCCCACTAATGATTTTGAATAAGGAACCCCAGCAGAAACTACTGCTTACCAATAAGCTATTTTGTAAGGGAGAAATTGTGAACAATCACTTACACGTGCGCATCAATAATGCATGATTTTTATATGAAATGAGCCGCTAAAATGCAATAGAAATGCAATTAATTGCAACCAGTAAGCAAATAGTACAAAAAATCAAATATAATATCTTATCCTGTAGCATATTTAGAAGCTTTAATGTATAAAAAACAATATAATGCTTCCATTATTGCTTAAAATTTTATTTATTGCTTCCAAATATTAAAAATTTTCTGCTAGGACGGTGAAATAAGTTGGAAAATTATCAACATATTATCACTGTTTGAATTGGTTGCTTACTAGAGCGATTATTTTGAATCTACGACGCGCACTATGAGCTGACGCAATTTGAAAGCTTTATTCTCGTTATCTCATGTTGCTTTGCAAAACCTTACTGAAGAGAAATATAAACAAAGTTTGACATTTACAGCTTTTATGCACTAAAAAAGCACCCTTTATTTTAATGTAATTGTATGTTTAGCCTAGTTTTGATAAAGTTTTACATTTGATTTATTTTGATATTCATATTTATTTTCCACTTCATTTATTTTTTTTTATTTCGCATTTATATATTTTTTTTTTGCTACACTCACCTAATTCTCATGTTGTTGTAGTTGGTTTTTAATATATAATAACAACAAAAATAATAATAACCGACATTACTATTTTACATTTACCCATTTAGATTGAAATCTTTTATATTATGTTGGTAAGTACTTTCTGCACCCACACAAACACTCTCTTTCTCCATCTCTTTCTTTTTTTCTTTTTCTTCTCATGGTGTAATTTCATGTTTTGGAATTTCTTTTTAGAAAAGTTTTCCTACTTTACATGCTTATGTGTGTGTGAGTGTGTGTATAAGATATTTGTTTTTGATAAAAGATTACGATTTACCATTACATGATGGTTGTATTTGTATTCGCATTTAGCACGGAGGCCTCGAATGAACATTGGGTTATAAAAAAGGTATGTTCTGCTATTAAACAGCATATAATAAATAATTATAATCTTGAACTTAGATTCAGCTTCTTAACAATAATTTTCATCATAACTCTATATTTCTCTACCTTGACGTGTAGCTTCTTCTTCAGAGGAACTTGTTAAATCAAGTTTTAAAAACCAATTAAAAAAAATAAAAGACAAACTAGCCCCTCCTGACTAAAAATGAAACGAAAGTTGCTTTAAATTTAAGCAGAAATAATCTTATAAATCTTGTGGCAATAATAAAGGGACAATGGTCACCATTTTTGTAATGGTAGGGAGAGGTAAATAAATGAAAAACCTGTTGGAAAAGTGGCCATATTTCGCCGGAGACGTACCACATTTTGCTGGCGATGTCATGCTCGCATATGCCGGGCTTATAGCACGCCGGACGGGATGGTTATTGCCAATCTGGCCGTTTTTACTACCTTATTCCAAAAAAAAACATTATAAAAAGGCAACAAAAAAATGAGACACTAATAGATTGAAAACACCTCACAACGACTTTTTCAGGAGTTTTAATAACCTCAAAAATGAGCAAATAACGACACATTTTCTCTGTCACTATTCTCCACTTAGGTATTTGAGGCGAATAATTTTTGGGCGCTCAGAATTTATGGATAAAACCAAATTCACAAAAACTTTTGCCAAATTTTTCCAATCCTTATTTTCTTTTTTTGTCGTGTATAAGAAGTTTTAAAGGGCGGTATCTCTCTCTGAATAGTCCTAGAAAAGTCGTGTAAAAAAATCTTCTACAGACTGGTCTTCCCGCTTCACTGTAATTAATTTTGCTAAAAAAATTTGCTTGTAAGGTTAGCTGGGGAAGCCAAATTTACCTACACTCTAAACCACTTTTGCTGAAAATTAGGTCGATAATAGTAGGCAACACTTTACAGACTGTTTTCGACCTAAAATTAGGCATCTAGTTTTTTTAGACATTTGGTTAGTTTTTAAGCAAATTATGTCTAAAATTAAACAAAAAATGTTTAAATATTTTAGGCAATTTGTGTCTAATATTCCCCCCTTTGATATATTTATTTTCAACACTCCTTAAATAAAAATGCCTAAAATACATATTTTCAATAAAATAATTTATTATAAATTATATACCTTACAAACTATCTATATATACTTATAAATAGATATAAAATACAAATATGTATATACATATGTTTTGTCAGTTACAGCGATCCTTAATTCTTACGACGAAATATAGATGATAAACTTTAAAACTTTGTCATTTTTTTTCTGTAAATTTTGCAACAAACACTTTTTTTAAAATAATTAATATACATTTTAATATATTTGATAAACTAGTTATAAATTAAAATAAACATCACCAGCTGAATACAAAACACTTTTTTTTAAATACATATATATATAAATGATGCAGCCACTGCAAATTTAATATTTAAAAAATTTTCAGAATACGACGCGACCCTTTTAAACTTTTTATTTCAAATAAATGCTTCTTCTTTTTTCGTAGCTTTCCAACTTTTTTTACTTAAATGTTCTCAATATTACACATTTATAACTATTTTTAGACAAAAGTGTTTAATTTTACAAATTTTTTACTGATTTCAAGCAAATGTGCTTAATATTAAACATTATTTAGTAAATTTAAGCCCAACTTGTTTAAACATAAACAATTTTAATAGCAAATTTATTTTTTTGTGTAAATTTTTTATTTTTTTTAAAATTAAGACGGAAATTTATATAATTTTAGACAACAACAAATTTTCAACACCAATTTAGACATAATATGAACCTAAATTTTGGGAAAAAATTTAGAGTGTAGACATGTGGAATGGGTATAATAGTATTATAACGGTATTTTATAGGACCCAAGTTTGCTTTGCCTAAAGACGGTTGCCACTTTTAATCTAACCTAGACAAATGTAAACTAGAACAAATGTAATGTCTGTTACATTAAATAACTGCGATTTCCTTTATATATTTGGAAGTTGTAAGGGACGAAAACTTGATAGGAACATTTGAATTTTCCACTCTTCCACAAAATCTAGTTGGATGATGAAAAGAACATTCTACGTTACAAGCATTATACAACAGAATTGATCATTTTTGAATCCCAAGACACAACAAAAGAGTTTTTATCGTTAATTCTAGAAACAACGTACTCATATCAGTATGTCATTGACGTCCTCAATATAATGTTTTATTATATTTTTCTAGCCTTTTCTTAAAGCGTTTTCATAAAAGATTCTTGTGTTCCTGAAAAAAGGTTTCGATATTATACATATTAATGCATGTAATTCTTGGTGGCAAATTCTATTTTGCTTTATATATGAGTTATTTCATACTAAAAAAACAGATAATTGTATTAAAGCTCAACTATTAGATTTGTATGTTAAATTTTCTTACATTTAAAATGGCTCGGTTGTTCAAGTCAATATAACTTTAGAAACATGCAATATACTGAAGAGGTTAAAGATGGAAATACATGCTAAATACATATGTATATATAAGTATATATTTATACATACATATTGTATGTATAAATATGTAACATGTAGACACCCTCAGCCATTTGCTTAGTAGTTTGATGGTTTTAAGTGTTTATTTTATAAATTTTATTTTAACTTTTTAAGGAAAACGGAAGGATGTGGCATGAATTTAAGACATGTGTTTTGCTATTTCTTCATTTATGAAAAATAATATAAAAAAAAAATTAAAAAATAAATCAATTATTTAAAACAAAAAAAGAGAGATACTTGAAGTGCTCAATAAAACTACGAGTACATACACTAAAATTTTGATTTAAATTATTGAAAATAAAGTTCAAAGTTATAAAATTTATTATAAATATAGGCAGAGTCAACTAAATTATACAAATATGGTAAAATTTTCTATGAATGCGTTCATGTTTATTTTAGTCATGTTGGTAGAATACAATGGTAAATCTCAAAGTGCATAAAAATCATAAGTGAAATAAAAAAAAGATCTATGAAAGTAAGACTGGCAGTGAATGATTATAAAACCAAGTTGTTGATTTCAATGATCGCTAAGGAAAGTAGTAGAGCAATTTTTTTTGTGTTGGTGCAACTGAAAGAAACTAATAATAGCATGCGTTTACATAAAAAATCCAAATACTTAAATAGGAGATGTTATTTTAGTTTTAGCAAGCATTTTCAAACAGGATTGTTTCCCTATTTAAGATAATATGGTATTTACGTAAAATCCAAGAGAAAGTAATATGAAATATGATACGATTTTTAAAATTCTACACTTTCTAAACTTTAAGATAAAGCAAAAAAAAAAACAAAAAAAAAAAAGAGCGGAAAAAACTTAGAATCGAAAGTCTTGAATATTTATTTGCGTTGTACAAATTGTATAAAACTAATAACGAAATTTTTCCGGAACATAAAATTTGTTGATAAAAAAAATTTGTCAGCAGTGATAACACATGTGTCAGGTCTACGGCCTGTCTTCTCGCAGAACTCATGTTGTGTGTGTTAATTTTTATCCATGAGTACAGGGACCTAGAGTGTAAAGTCGACTCGGAATAACAGATTTGAGAAGCTTTTTCATGGCAATCAATTACTCCCAGAGCTTTTGCCAGAAGACTGCTGAGAGATAATTGCCGAAGGAAATATTGTATTTTTTTCATATTTCTTTTTTTTAAGATGTCAGATCTGAGATTTAAACACAGCACTATCGTCTTAGTAAGCCAACACACTAACCACTAGACCACAGCAATGATAACACCAGCCTATATTCAAAGAAGAATAGAAATTGAAAAATTTGGTGGACAAACTAAAGTCACGTTAGTCAAGTCTTATACTGAGCAGATAAGAAGCGTTTTGCCACACAATAAATAAAATTATAGATACAAATTTTTCTAATATTGTTTGATTTGCCTTTGCTTGAAGGTTCGTCTGTTTGTCTTCTAATTTCTGCATTTTGGGTTTTTGAAACAGGCTTGACCTTAAAATATATAAAATTAGAAAGTTTAGAGGTAATAGGCCTGAAGCTTTTAAATTGTAATAAGGGTTCAAGAATTATATTCGTAGCTAAAACGTCCTAAATTAAGTTTATAAATTTTTAGCGATAGAGTTTTAGCTTAGGAGAGTTACAGAATAAGGCCTCTGACTTACTTCAGCTTAAATAAATAAATTTAGGAAAGCCTAAAAATACACTATTTTTAGCCCGATTAAATTTTATTTCTCTTTGAAAAAACCCACAATTCCAACTTCAGTCGTTGACGTTTTACAGATAATACGCGAATATTTTATAAACATTTTTGAGAGTACGTAAACGTTTGTAAGAGTTTAACATATGCCGATGTGTTGTATATAATTCACAATTTTATAACGCCTTCCTAGGTTGTCAAATACAATTTTAGGAATAAAAAATGTTTATTTTTTCTTTGCAGCAATTAACTTAGAACTTGTTAAATAAAAAATTGTAGGGTTCTATTTGAATGTTATTACATTTTCACCTTTAAAATTAAAAGAAAGTTTCTTCAGTATTTAGTTCCTAATGGTTTTGTTTTATTATTTAAAACCTCTTTGAAAAATGTTTTTAAATTTATTGACGCTTTTATCTTTCTATTGTCATCATCGTAATAATATGTTTATAAACTTATTAGGAAAACTTTTTTTGTTTCAAAGGTTTACTCCTACTTTTAAAATATTAAAAAAAAAATCATACCCTTTAAAAAAAATGTCAATAAAGAAAAGTTTAATCATAAAATCAAGACCCAGGTGATACAACTTTCTTCGTGTGAAAAATTAACTTGTATTTACTCAGTGAATGGTTACACATCGGAAAAAGTAAAAAGTTTTCCTTTTTTGGTTTTTAAAGAAAATAAAAGGGTATTAAGTTTAACACATACTTATATTCAATGTAATGCTTTAAAAAAAGAATATGTAAAAAAATTATAAAACAAAAGAAGTAGCAACCCAAGTACTTACATATATCGGGTAGAAAATAAGTATTAAAGAGTTTTAATAAATAATAAAAACAAGATAAATAAATAAAAATTTGAGTTCTAGACTCGTTAAAAAAAGTAAAACCAGTTCAAAGTTGTAATTTAGAAGACTTTGACCTTTAAGATTTATTGTGTCCTTCCAATCAATAGTTCATTTAGCAGATCGAATGTTTTCCTAATGAATGCCAAAAGAACTGAAAATTGAAAGGTGTCTCTATATACATATGTTTTGCGATGTTTCTGATGTAGTAGCTATTTTTTTATATTGGCTCTGATTTTAAAATAAAAAGCTGCCGGCCTGTTAGTAGTTCTTTGTATTTTGCTTAATTTTCTTTATTCTTGACGAAAAACTTAATTTATAGCTTATGCATACGCTTTGAGATATTTCATTTAAATATTCATTTGCTTTCTTTTACTTTCAATGATGTCTTACGACTCAAGATTAAAGTTTTTTGAAGTAACAAGGAACTTCAGTGTTTCT
Organism: Metopia argyrocephala; assembly: GCA_963576795.1. NCBI lineage: Eukaryota > Metazoa > Arthropoda > Insecta > Diptera > Sarcophagidae > Metopia > Metopia argyrocephala. Next base: position 200,693,064 of record OY756208.1, on the reverse strand, counting down.
AAGTACAAAATGTTCCAATACCACATGCTCAATACTCCGAAACATATTTTAGTTTCTTATCTTTTATTTACACTTTCTTTTATATTTTACATTCAATTAAATACTTATTAATTTGATTTAAGTATAAACTTAAAGAAAACTAAAATATTCGAAACATTTTAAATATTCTCTTTCTCTTAATTTTTCTATGCCTTTTAGAGCGTATGTACCATGACGAGACTAATAGTTAACCAGTATTAATAAAAAACGGCTCACATACGATGTTAGACGTGTTGGTGACGGCTCACTCGGGTGTACAATATTCAGCTAAACATAAATAATCCAATTACAAGTATCTTAAGGTGCATAAAATATACTTGTGTTAAAGGTTTTATTTGATTTTAATAAATGTCAGCTAAAATGCTGAACTAAACTCGGAAAAGAAACGAAAAACAAATTGATCATTATGATTTTGTTCTTCTTCTTTTTCTTTAATTTTTTAAAATTTCTTCGCTAATAACTCATATATCTTCTTTTTCCTTTGTTTTTAAGACCAATACTCAGGGGTAAATCCCTATTCATGCAGTGCATTGTATTGTAATTTGAAGAAGAACAGATATTTTTTTGTAGATATATATGTACATATGTGTGTATTAAGCGCCTTTTTGTTGATGAGACAAGTTGCTGTCAATTTCGCCACTCAAGGGACAGTGTTATACCTTCACCCTTGAATGATCAACAGCAATTGGCTCATCTGTCGGTGAATGTTAAATGTGAGTGGTGAGCGTCTTCGGTAGGTTAGCTGTTTTTTTCCCAGAAGGTGGCGCTGTACTGATAATCATTCGTTTAAGGTGGAATAGACTGGAAATGTCAAGGAGCGGTTTCTTCCAGATGGATTCTCGGAGTGGAGGGGGGGGGACCTCTTGCTTTTTTTTTTTTTTTTTTTAATTAGAATTTAGAAAAATCACTAATTTATATTTTATAACTTTTGTCCTTTGATGGGATTGAGCCTGGGTCGTTTGAGTTTCTGTTTGAACACTCTAACCACTATGCCACGAGCCCCCTATCTGCGTAAGTTTCGAGTTAGCTTGCAGTCAATTATTGATGACTTTTTACCCACAAGTTTGAGAGGTTGTGTATAAAATATGTATGTATTTACAATGCATATGCATTTACATACATATGCTGTTGTGCTTAAATTTATTAGTAGTGATATACATATATATGTGTTGGCATAATGTTTTGTTGTCTGCATTTCATGTTAAACTTAATTATAAAATTTGCAAAAATATTAAAAGGAAAAATTCTCTATTATTTACAAAGAGGTCCAGTTTTTCTTCTCTCATAAACATTTTCTATTTAAGTCATAATTACAACAGATGCATACATATACTGTATATCTTACATATACATGTGTGAGGCTGAGTCTGTAAGAGTATAAAATCATATACATAACTATTTATGGCATTTACAAATTTTATTTTAAAATATTTCCATAGAAAGAAATATATGTATACACACGCATATATATTTTTTATTTTTCTTAAAATTTTGTTTACAATTTAATACTTTTGTTAAGATATTACTAAAATAGATTGAGTATTTTGCACCCTACATCATTGTGTATACAACATAAGTTACAACACTCTCAAACATTTTGTAATAAAATATTAAAATTGAATTATTTACTTTATTTAAAATGTATAGTTTTCCTTTACTTGATCATTTTTATATATTTTGTATTCTTTTGAGTTTTCATGTGAACATACATATTGTGCTTATATAAATAAATCGTCTGAGAAAAAAGTTAATTATTTTTTTTTGAGACGAATACTCAGGGGTATACCCCCACTAATGATGTGCATTGTATTGGAATTTTTGTGGATAGGACAGCACATTATTACAGAACATATATTTTGTTTTCTTATATTATTAAGCGGCTTAGGAATAATTCAAGTTGCTGTGAATTGATCATTCCCCTTGAATGATTAACAGCAATTGTCTCATCGTTACCTGTTGATTGTGGTGAGTGCCTCCGGTAAGTAGGTTTTAGCTGTTATCTGCTACTTCCCAATAAATGGCGCTTTTTTTTCCTGATCATTCGTTTTTTTGTTGTCAATGGTTCAGGTGAAGTAGAGTGAAATGTCAGGGAGCGGTTTCTTTGTAGATATACTTCTTGGAAGAGGGGGTAACTCTTAATTGTTTTTTTTAGTAATTTTGAAAAAACCGTAAACTTACATACATACATACATACATAACGGGCCTTTTACAACCCTGTGTCAGGATTACGGCCTAACTTTCAAACCGTAAACTTACTTTTTAATTTTTCACCTTTGCTGGGATTTTAAGCTGGGCCGTTTGAGTTTTTGTTCGAGCGCTCTAACAACTATATCAGGTAGGGCTTCACAAAAACCGTGCTAAACGACATTACTTTCTTTAATGGTTATAAGGTAGAAACGTATATTTTAAAACAACAAAAATAAAACAGAACACAATTTAATTTCTACAAGACATTTAATCAACTATTATGCTTTTTCAAATTTACATATTGTATCGTATGGTTGAAAATTTATTTTAAAGACTATAATTGACAATTAAAATACAATTGTTATAAATTGAATTTAAATGTTATATAATTTGAAATTTAATAGAAACAAATATCATTTGTAAAATACGAAAACTAAAGATATAAAGAAAATAGTATTAAGAAAGCAATACAGACATGTGTTTGAATCTTCTTTTCATACATACACACATACATATATGCATATTATAAAACAGTTTAAAAAAATATTTTTTGTTAAAATGAAAGGTAACAATTATTTTGTAAACTTTATATTAAAATACCGAAACCTTAATCTTTCTCAAAATATACAAAAATCAATATATTTAATTTGTATGGGAGATACAACACTTACTTGTTTCATTCCGCTCACTTTCTGGCTGAGGATTTTCAATTAATGTAAAGTCATCCAGACTCAAATTCTAAAACTTTACCTTTAACTGTTCTTAAGTTACGCAAATTTACAGATTTACAGCGTTTTTTTTTTTTTTTTTCTACCAAAAAAACGTTACCCTTATAATTTTTTTTTCTCTATCAACTTAACAAAATATTGCCTTTTTTAATATTATCCTTTATATTATTTTTTTATAAGAATTGACCTTAAATTTGTGTGACATATTATATTTTTATATAAAAGAGAAATAAAATGTTACACTTTTTCTACTCGTAGATAAGAAAACGCCATTACTTTGTATGGGAGATACCCTGCGTACTTGTCCAATTTCGCTCGTATTTAAGTGATAATTTACATAGGAGTCTTTCTGACTAAATTAAAAATGTTATCTTTCACTTTTTCAAGATTTATAAAAATCAAAGAAATCTTAAAGGCGATTTGGGGCTTACTTAACCAAGTATTAAAGTAAACCAAACATGTTCCAGTACTAACCTTTTTCAAAAGGTAATGATTAATATATAGTCTGATTAAATTTCAAATATTGTAATGATTTTATGCTATAAATAAAAAAAATTAATTATTTAATATTGATTTTACTTTAACAAATCAACTATGGTTGTCATATACAAAACGCTTTATGATAACCAAAATTTAAAACTGATGAACAGCAAAATCGTTTACATTATTTTAAAATGTTCAAAATTGTTACCAAAATTTAGTCGTCTATTAAAGCATATCTAATTATACATAAGCTAGATTAAACACAACAATTAATTTTTATTTTTTAACTTCTATTACGTTTACTTTCGTTTTTTTTTTTTACAGATTTTATTAGTTAAAACCATTAATTAATTATGTACGTTGTCTGTGCAACTTTCTCATTGAAAAGAGTTAAGTATGTTTTTAAAACAAACTGAACTAAAATTTGTAAGCGGATTTAAAACTTAAAATAGATTGCAAGCAGACCAAAACCAAAATGTTTATTCATGTTATTTTGAAACTAATTTTGCAAATGAACATTTTAAATAAATTAAACTAGAAACCTTCTAATTTAATCGTTTTCATTATTAATACTGAGTTGTTAGTTCAAATCAGAGTTGGGTTTATTGCATTAGATTTAATTTTCCACTAAATTTAGTGGTAGTGGTAAAAATAGTGCATTATCGCCTCTTATGTTTAGTGGTAGTGGAAATTTAATGCATTAAATAAAACGAATTTAGTGGTAGTGGAAATTTATTGCATTAAAAAAAACAAATTTAGTGGTAGTGGAAATTTATTGCATTAAAAAAAATAAATTTAGTGGTAGTGGAAATTTATTGCATTAAAAAAAACAAATTTAGTGGTAGTGGAAATTTATTGCATTAAAAAAAATAAATTTAGTGGTAGTGGAAATTTATTGCATTAAAAAAACAAATTTAGTGGTAGTGGAAATTTATTGCATTAAAAAAAACAAATTTAGTGGTAGTGGAAATTTATTGCATTAAAAAAAATAAATTTAGTGGTAGTGGAAATTTATTGCATTAAAAAAAACAAATTTAGTGGTAATGGAAATTTAGTGCATTGAATAAAACAAATTTAGTGGTAGTGGAAATTTAGTGCACTAAATGAATCGATTTTAGTGGTAGTGGAAATTTAGTGCACTAATTTTGAATAATTAATGGTAATGGAATATAACTCCATTGGCACTATAGTGGAATGGAAATTTAGTTCAACTACCTCAGTTCCACTATCGTTTTAATATACCTTCATATATGAATATAAAATTAATATATGCATACATAGCTTAAGTCAATGTCAAAATAAATTGTAGGGAATGTTATTTTCTTAATTTACTAAGTCCGCCTGTATAAAGTAAATAATTGTTGTTATTGTTTTAATAAGAATTTTAGTACTTTCAAATGTAATAAATTATTCAGTTCACCATAGGTAAGATTTTAATGGCGCGGACTGTCAATATTGCCAGCCGCTAATCATTCAGAATTAGTGCACTAAATTTCCATTACCACTAAAATCGATTCATTTAGTGCACTAAATTTCCACTACCACTAAATTTGTTTTATTCAATGCACTAAATTTCCATTACCACTAAATTTGTTTTTTTTAATGCAATAAATTTCCACTACCACTAAATTTATTTTTTTTAATGCAATAAATTTCCACTACCACTAAATTTGTTTTTTTTAATGCAATAAATTTCCACTACCACTAAATTTGTTTTTTTTAATGCAATAAATTTCCACTACCACTAAATTTATTTTTTTTAATGCAATAAATTTCCACTACCACTAAATTTGTTTTTTTTAATGCAATAAATTTCCACTACCACTAAATTTGTTTTTTTTAATGCAATAAATTTCCACTACCACTAAATTTGTTTTTTTTAATGCAATAAATTTCCACTACCACTAAATTTGTTTTTTTTAATGCAATAAATTTCCACTACCACTAAATTTATTTTATTCAATGCACTAAATTTCCACTACCACTAAATTCGTTTTATTTAATGCATTAAATTTCCACTACCACTAAAATGGTTTTATTTAGTGGTTAATTATTTCCATCAGCATTTAGTGGTGGCTGGAATATTGCTGCATTAATACTAAGTCGTTTAGTGGTAGTGGAAGCGATAATGCATTATAAATTCAATGCAATAAACCCAACTCTGGTTCAAATCCTTTTCATACTATAGATGTAATAAATAATTTACACTCAGAATGCTGCACAAAAAAATAGCAAAATATCCCAGAAAAATTATTTATTATGAAATCGTAGGTGCAAATGAATGTATGCTCATCAGAAAGAAAACATTAGCCATAGAGGAAATAAATTATATCGAGTCTCGGATAAAAACTCGAGGAATTGCATTATGTAATTGAGTATCTACGCCCGCATAACATTCATAACGTCCATGTCATGAACTAAAAAGAGCAATGAACTTGGTATTGGTATACAAGAAAACAGCGATCACTGGAACCAAAACAATGCTTATTGTTTTTGGTACACTACAGACTATCATCTGTGGCCCACTTTATTCTTACAGTGGAAACTATAAATTTTTATCAATGGACAAATGGCTCATATCATAGTGCAATCATTAATCCCGCCTTATAAACATATAAACTGTATGCATTACCGTATAAACAGACGAACATGTACTCGTATTTTTCATATGTAAAATATTTATTAATAATTATAACACACGCAAGCCTGTGTTTTAACATTAAGTAACCTTGAGTTCTCAAAGTACAATTAAAGGTTGATTGAAAACTGTCAAATAAGCAAAATTTTAGTGTAGAAGGCAAAATTAAATTTAATTTATTTATTTATTTTCATACGTTTTTCAGCACAACAAAAAATAAATAAATTATAAATGATAGTGCCAGTGGTTAATCAGATAAAACAGAATAAAATTTTAAATAATTAAAAGTAATTGTATAACACAAACTCAATTTCTCATATTTTATTAAATAATGGCAGATTAATCGAGAAAGTACTATATTTAAATTTTTCCTTTATACGGGCATGACTACTCTAAAGTTTTATAAATATACTAGTTGACCGGCAAACGTTGTTTTGCCATATAAATTTGCTCTAGAAAACAATTTTTATTTCAAACATATTTGATAACCTTCACCGAACTGTAAAAGTCGATATTAGTATGAGCAATGAATGTCTGCGTTACTAATAATTTTAATAAATGATTATCCGCCATTTCCGGTACTTCAGTTTGATAGTTGGCGATAGGAAGAAATATATCCTGTTCTACGGTACGCAGATATATATCATCTAGCTTAAAATTTCATCGACGTCGGTACATTATTTAGGTGAGGCATAAATTACCCCTTGGGAAGGGTACCTTAACATTTAGGGGTATAAAAAATAGATGTGAAAATTTACATTTGTTAATCTAAAGTTGTGTTAAGACACCAATGAAATTTAATCAAAATCAGTTTGTTAGTTGGGGATAGGGAGAAGTAGCCCTTGTACCGCCCCCTCTGAGTACTTAAAACAAAACATAAACCATATATGCTCTACATTACTCCGATCTATCTAGTTTAAAATTTCATTGAAGTCAGTACGTTATTTAAATGAGGCATACATTTTGGGGCGGGTCACCTTAACATTTACGGGTATGACCTACCCGATATGCACAAAAAATTTCATGAAAACAAAAAAAAAAAAAAAACCGTGACACGAGAATTTTATATTTTAGAAGATAGATTGTGAATAAATATCAAAAAAGAATGTATGCCTATATTTTTTGTGGCTTTGTTTTTTTTTTTACAAGAAACTTGAATATAATAGTGATGTTTTATTTTCTTATAAAAATAGTAACTTAAGATTTTATTAAAACAAATCTCCTTCTTTTGCTTGAAATTAATGGAATCCCATAATATACTTTCGCCTGTATGATGAGTATTAGTTTCTCTTCATTAGAGACTGTTGGCTCTAAATGGGAAAAATAAGGAAGTGATACCACACTGGTCAATTATTTTAAATACTCCCACAAACTTCTGGTCTACATTTTTAATATTGATGAGGCAATTTATCAATTTTGGGTGACTTTATATGATAACTATTAAAAGGAAATTCTTTTTTTTCTATCTTTCTTTGTTTCTTTTAATAATAAAGTGGTTGTTTAATTTTTTTATTATTTTCATATAAATTCTTAACTTGTTTTTGTGTTTTCTTTATATATTTTTTACTCGTATGATACTTACCTTTTTCATCGGTTGATGTTGGTGTTTTATCATTATTACTCATCTTGATGGATTTTACGTGTTAAAAATTTGATGATTTCGTTGTGGCTTTTTGTTTTTTGTGTGCTTTCTCTGTTGGAGCTACTTTTTTGTTTTTGTTTTTTTTTTTACCAGAAAAAAAATTATAACGAAAGTTTTCTAAATGCTATGAAAATCCCCAAAGATATTTTAGTTTTTGGTTTGAAATTTGGAAATTTTAGTATTTCAGTTGCTTGTTTGGTTAGTTTTCTGAGGCTTTTTGTAGGGGATTTTTGCCTAAAACTTTTTTATTAAATGCTTTAAAGTTCAGGTTATATGCAAAGGGATTTATTGGTTTTTATTTTCTAATTTTAAATTTTATTTTTTTTTATATTTTAAAAGTTTATTTAAATATGTATTGTTTTATATGATACAGAGAATAGTTCTTTTTGTAGTTGAATTTTAGTTTTGATTTTTATTTTTAGTTGTTTTCTATGTAAAATTTCGTTGATGCTGTATTAGAAACTCTTCAAATAAATGCTTTTGTTGCTGCTTGTTTTGTTCTTGTTGCTGGTGTAGCACTTGTTCAAGCAGTGGCCATTGCATTTGATATTTGTGTGGTTTATAGTTTTGTTGTTGAAGTCTTTCTTGTCGTTTCAATTTTTCAATATTTTGTTGGTGACTTCTATGCTTTCGTTGCAGCATTTGATAGTGTTTGTTCAGCATTTTGTTAGCTTAATTGTTTGTCTTTGTTTCTTGTAGTTTTTTCAGTTTAGTTTTTTTTTTTTTTTTCTTAAAAACAAATGAAATCCAAATATTTTGTTTTATTTTTCAAATCTGTTCAAGTTTTAGTTTTTAATTTGTTTTCAAATCATTGCAAACACCAACATTTTCTTTTGCAATAAATATTTTTCTTGGCTTGTTAATTTGTTTTTCAACAATTGCCATTGCTGCCTTTGCATTATATTGCTTTCCATTGCACACGTTCACACAAACACTTACTCGTACTTATACACTCAGAAAAGTTTACTCTGCTATTGTTTTGTTTACATTTTGTACCTTAAAGAGAGAGAGAGAGAGACAGAGCAAATGAGTATAAAAGAAGAATAAAATATAAAAAAGAATATGAGTATAATTGTTTATTTAGTTTGGAGTAAATGAAGCGAATAATGGTTTTTTGTTATTGTTTTTAAACTAGTTAAATTGTTTTGTTTTGAAAAGTGTGGAGAGAGTTTAAAATTTGAGTGTAAAAGTTGTGTTTACAAACGAGGCGTATGATTAATATTCTTTATTATAAACGATAACAATATTTATCATACGCACTGTTTACAAATCAAACCATTAGTTGCAATACAATATGGGTATAATAAAATATTTAAATTTTAAAAGTCCTTATCGGAATTGTTTTAATAGCTGCAGAAAAAGATTTATGTCCTTAACCTCAAAATTGTTAAAGTTGATAAAAAAAAAATATTTTACTTGATTAATTTCTTGAGTATTTTAAACATGCACAAAACGAATTTTTGTATATTTTTTCTTTTAGCTTTTATAGATATAAATCAGTAGTAAGTAGTATCACATGCATTTGTTCATATTTACTTCACATGAAAGTTCAAATGCATATACATATATATTTATGTATGTATGTATATGTGAAGAGTAGTACTATAGGCTTAAAGAGTTCAGTCGATAAATAGCTTTTCTTACAAAAACAAAAACAAAATATTACAATATAAAATATTTTTTTTATTAAGACCAATTCTTTCATTCATTCATATATTAGGTACTAAAGTACTTCGACCTTTAGATATATAGTACAGCCCTCAACTTGACCAGAATTCTTACAATATCTCCCCAGTGTCGTCGTTCTGACGAACTTTATAATGTCGGCCGGTGCCAACCCTGAGAACTCCCCATCTGATAGTTACCAAGGTACCTCTTTCTACTGTGCATCAATGCTGCAAAATTGCCCAGTATGTGCTCTGGTGACTCAATGGCCTCGTCACAGAATTTGCACATATCGCTCGAAGCGATTCCTATCTTATTTAAGTGTCCATTGAGTCTGCAGTTGCAGGTAAGAGGGCCCGCTAGTATTCTCAGACTATTCCTAGAGACCCCAATGCATTTTTTACCAGAAAAAAAAAATTAAACGAAAGTTTTCTAAATGCTATGAAAATCCCCAAAGACGTTTTAGTTTTTGGTATGAAATTTGGAATTTTTAGTACTTTAGTTGCTTGTTTGGTTAGTTTTCTGAGGCTTTTTGTAGGGGATTTTTGCCTAAAACTTTTTTATTAAATGCTTTAAAGTTTAGGGTATAAGTAAATGGATTTATTGGTTTTTATTTTCTAATTTTAGATTTTATTCTTTTTTTATATTTTAAAAGTTTATTTAAATTTTTTTATTTTTATATGATACAGAGGACAGATCTTTTTGTAGTTGAATTTTAGTATTCTCAGATTATTCCTAGAAAACCCAATGCACGACTCAAATCTTTTCTTATTATAATTACTAAGCAAAAGTTTGAAAAGCCTCAGGCCAGTTTGATCCAAGAAGAACAAGTATCTCTGTCTTCTTTTTCCTTTAGTATGCTTTTCCAAACTCGCCTTTCTATTTCACAGAAGGGTTCTGGCCCCATCAATGGCATAGCTGCTCCCTTCCTGGCAAATTCATCTGCCATTTTATTAGCCTGGAGGCTCATATGATCAGGGACCCAGCATAAGCTGACCTTATTGTCTCTACCCAGCCTGTTCAGTTTCTCCAGACAGTCCCATATTAGCTCTGAGTCGATTTCATAAAAGCCAAGTCCTCGAATGACAGCTTTTGTATCCTTTATCCAGGTTGAATTGCACATTTTTCAGGGTCAATGAAAGCTTCTTATTAGCATATTTAAAGAAATGACTGGTTGGGGAATTACATGGATCAAATAAACTGATTATTATTTAAAAACATCTATTTTAAAAATTGTTTTTGACAGACTCTACTTTTTTTTATCGATAACATTAGTAAATATTTTGACAATTCTGTATTGATGTGAATATACTTGAACCCTTTACACCCGTTACACTGTCTTATAATATTATATTTGAATTGTTCTGCAAAACAATATAATTACAAAAAAAATGTATTGTCATATGGGCTTTAACTATACGTATAATTTTTTTTTTTTTGTTTGCCACAACAATAGTACTAAGTTGTAATGTACCAGTGTTGTATTACAAAAGGGTGGTAAGAGGAGATATTTGTGTACAATTCGCAGGGAAACTACCAAGACTAATTATGTAAATTTGTAAATAACGATTAAGAATGATATTACATATTTCTATATAAAAAAAATTAAAAATTTTTATTGATTTGCTCTGTTTTATCATATATTTTATATATTTTACTTCATATGTTCGAATTATTTAATTCTATTTATCCAAAGAGATAAATTAACTGTTAAAGAAAAAAAAATAATTTTTAAAGTCGCTCACCAAATGTTTAGACTTTTTTTACGTGTTTACCCCACACATTTAAATTTTTTATTTTTTAAATCGTTTCGATATTTTTTTCTTTTTCTTTATAATTTAATCAGTTTATGCTCTTGTATGAATCCTTTTACGCCATGATTTTGACATTTTTTTACTGTTTTTATTTTTCTCCTTTTATACCAAATGTATACGTGACAGGTTTACTTAAAGAAAAGATATTGGTTTTATAGGGATTCTTTCATTACCACTTCTGTACACAACATTTGCAGGCAAATCAAATATCATTTATTACAAACAAATATCTGGGGAGTATTTATAAATTTAAGGAAAGGAATGCTATAATTTAAGGGTTTAAATTTAGAGGCTTGTTTTCAAAAAGAGACAGAAAAAAGAAGTTTTTAATTTTTAAATTTTAAGTTTTTGTTTGGTAACACATTATCAGCCGCATTTAGATTAGTAATTATTTCATTTCTATTGGGAGGGATGTTCTTTCAGAGAATTTTAGTAAGAATATATATAAAAATGTTCTTTAGAGTAACGAGATATATTAATCGCATCCCAAAAGATTAATTTTTCTGTAACTCTTTAAGTTTAGCTACTTTAAATGTAGTGTAATGTACTCATTAAATACTTAGAAAGTAATCAAATAGTATAGCATGCTTAGCTTTCTATATAAAAAACAAAATCAATTTTATTGACAATTTTGCATCCTCATTGCCTAAATGATATTTAGAAGTGGTTTAGAAACAATGGATACTCAACAAAATTCTTACTGTTTTTGGCAGTTCCACAGCTATTACTAATTAAATGTTAAAAGCTACTAAATTAAATTTGTTTTACATATTATTTTTATTGAATAAATTCTTTAAACTACAAATCACATGCTCGACTTATCGGATAAGTCGAATATTGTGTTTTCATAATCAAGAAAAAATACTGCAAATTTTATGTCTTCATAATAAAGTGAAAACATCAAAGTTTTATTAAAAAAATAGTTTTTTTTATTTTCAAAATTTAATTTAATTTTTTATTTTTAAGAATTTTCTTTAAATTTCAAAATAGTACTATAAAAAAATTCAAAATCGTACTGATCAAAGCAATACTATGCGAGATGTTCCTGTATATTAAGTAGTTTTCTTTTTTTTTGTAAATGTTCTTAACAATTTGTTTTTAAAGACTATCAAGAGGATTTAAAAAATAAATATCTGTACCCTTTTTTGTGTCATTTATATTCTTTATTAAAATCAAATGAATCCTTTTAAGGATTACGAAAGGGATTACAAATTTAACTAGAAAAATATAACATTGCCTTAGTTTTTATATTTGTCTTATTTTTTTGTTTCTTTCCGTTAAGAAAACTATAGGAAATAAAAGAGAATTAAAAACACGCACATACCCGTAAAATACAAGAGAAAAAATGAATAAATTGCTTCAATAGCTACAATCACTCTATTTCACACACAAGCACATATAAATTCACTCTATTCACCCAAACTTTTATGATTTTTTTTCCTTTTTTTGGTAATTGCTAGGCATTTTATTTTATTGATCAAAAGGAGCAATGCTTATTGTATATGAAACTACACAATTAAATTTATTTGTCTTCTCTCTCAGCTTTTACATTTCTCTTTAGCATTGATTTATTTTGGAGTATTGGCAGAAACAATTTTAATTTTCTTTCTTTGTGCATATGTGCGTGAAAGCTTAGCATGACTATTTTATTTTAATTAAAATTACAATAAATCTCACACGTATACAGCATGTACAAGTAATACAAGTAACAATTGTGTATATATTTAAATATTGTTACAGTTATTTAACTATTATTCTATTTTTTAAGCTACGCACAGTGCGACTTTTACTACTTTTAGGATGCCAAAAGTAAAATAAAAAATGTTCTCCGATTTAAATAATTTTATGCTATGTAATACTAAACTGTACAACTATTACGAATATGTACTCAAAACAAAACAAAAAAACAACAATTAACATGATAACAGTTATCAAACTTGTGTCACTGTGAGAAGTGTAGTAAAACTGTTTATAGTTTTCATTTTTTGTTGAACTTTGCGGTGGCATTATTTTTTTTGGCAAAATATTTTTACAAAAGTCTTTTTGCTTTAATTAAGTTGGAACCTTTTCTATAAAGGCTGTTAAGTTTCTGAAGCTTTAACGTTATTATTTTAATTTTTAATCAATGAAAATATACAATCACTAAAAATTGAGGGATTTCCAAAAATGTTTGTTTTTCGATAGAGAAAAACTTTCATGATTCTGTAGAATTCTGTTAAGTGATTATATGGAGATCGAAGGTTTATATATCTAGTTTCAGATTCAACAATAAGTTTTTGCTTTTTTTTGCTTCTTTTTGCGATATTTTAATTTTTTCGAAAAAAAAGAAACATGGTAGTTTCACGAAATGCGCTCATTGAGGTTTGGCTCAGAAGCAAGAGAGAAAACACAGATGATGCCGTACATAATAACATTTGCAGTATTATTGGAAAAGATGTGGACAACTTTTCAGATTATGTTCTTGATGTTAGGGCAAATACATCTCGCGATTAATCGAAAACAGGAAGGCCTGAAAAAACTTTTCTGAATCTTCTTTGCGATCAAAGAAGCAAAAAGCCAAAGAACTTATGAGCAGTACTGATAATGACCAATTGTTAATGGCAGCGGAAATGAGACTCAGATCATCTGGAAAAAGAAATTCTGCAAAAATACTACAAGACTTGGCCGTGACTTCTATATCAAGAGGCACTGCATTAAAGAAAACTCGTTTATCTAATGAGAACATGAAAAGTTTGTCACCAGATTAAGCACTTGCTATGATTACTGATGCTGATCTTTCATCACATGATTATAACCTTATCAGGCAGCATACTTTAGAAATAAGCCAAAAAATATATTCTTCATACAACTGGGTAAAAAATCAAAGGCCGTAACAGAAACTTATGCTGAGATTGGATTGCAATCGCTAATTGATCACAGTTAAAAAAGATTGTGTGCTGCACCAGAGGAAGTATTGCTTTCCGTTCGAGAAATTATATCTCCAATGCAATTATAAAATGGGGATGTGATAGCGTCTTCCATTCTTCCTATTGGTCGACTTTCTGAAGAGGCTCAAGAGTTCAGAAACAAAGATGCAAGATATTATCGAGGACTCTTTACCCGAAAAACATCTAGAATTGAAAGTAATTTGGATTTGTTGCACAGATTGCTCATATCGCCAGACCCCTTTATATGCAGCTTACGGAAAGCAACTAAGACAAAGCGACGAACATTACCAAAAGAAGTTATTGGCGTATTATCCGTACCGGAATATGGAAACGTTATTGACTCGGAGTAATTATTTTATTTCCAGATTCCTTTTTTTTATTATGAAATTTAAATTTGTTTTCAAAAATATAGATTAATCATTTCAAAACAATTATTAGTTGGAGGAAATTGTGTGTATCTAAAAATTTTGTGAAATTCAAATTATTTTTATTTCTTTCCGACTCAATAAGTATTATTAAATTAGAAATTACGGTATTTTGAAAATACATATTATGCACCTTTCTGCAGCTACTTTATCTGCCCTATAATAATTTCCTAAAATATGTCTCCCTTGACGAGTTTTATTATACGAGTGCCAACAATAGGCTTAAATGCACCCATCCTAGATACCAAGTATGTGTTCTAAAGATGCTTTGTTTACGTCACAGAATCTGCACATGAAACTTGGAACTTACCTATATCTAAGCCTGCAATACATGATAGTAACTCAGCAAAAAATTTTAAATACAGAAGTGTTCTGGCTTCAACAATACCAGAGACCAAAGACCTGCCACAACATTACATCTCTAGTGGTAAGTTGGCGCAAAAAACCACAATTGGATTTATTACCCAATATATTTCAAAGCATGCGATGAGTATTCAGTCAACATTAGATCAATTAATGAAGGATTTTGAAAAAATTAAGTTTGGCTGTACACAAATGTATACTTTCTATGACAAAAATTATGATTTAGGTAACGAATTGACCACAATGAGACTAGAGTTACAATTTCTTGTTTTCAAAAGAAATAACTCGGAATATTTTTGATGATTAACTCAAATTTTTTCAAGAATATAAAAAATTAGGGTAAACATTGACATCTGTGAAAAAAAAAGTTAAGTCAGTAGCGATTTGTTCAATCCTTCATTAAGAACTATGTACTGTATCTTTCATAAAAATTCAATAAAAAACGTTTTTAACATTTTAAACCACCCTCATATTTAAAAATATTTACTATTTCAATAAAATTTAGAATTCATTTAAAGCAAAAACAAACCAGCCTTGAATATAAAATGTCTTCAAAAAATGAAAATCCATTAATTTCTGAATATAAAACTGAATAAAAAGAAAAATTATTTTACCATTGAATATAGAAATCCGTAACGAATATCATAAAATATTAATAGAAATTTCCAAAAAGAAGAAAAAAATATGAATAAGAGTTCACAATGGGGGAAAATTCCCCCCCAAAAAAAACAAACAAAAAAAGAAATATAAAGAAAAATATAAATCAACTGCCAAAAACTATTTGTTAACGACACAAACAACAATAGCAACAATAGCAACAAGAGCCTTTAAAATGACACTCTATTGTTGTTAAAATCACTTAAAACATTAACTGTATCTGTGTGTATGTATGCTTGTGTAAAGCCTAACTGAAGTAACAGTGTTTCCAAATAATCCTAAAACGTCATCAGTAATGCTCTCAAATAAAATAATGATTTGATACAAGTTGCCAATGATATATACTGTTTAATATATGGATGTGTGTGTGTGTACGTAAATAGAGATATATTTTATCTATTTGTTAAATCAGTGTGTAGTTTTTAGACAACACCTCTCAAACCCCCTCTTTGCCTGCTGACCCACCCCGCTTAATATGCTACTTTTTTTTAGACAAGTAATTGACATGATTATTCAGTCAGGCGAGGCCACAGAAAATATTACGTGAGAGGGAAAGTGTAGAAAATAACGAAAATATCTTGAGGCCTCTTGTGAATAGACAGCCACGATATAAACAGTAAGTCAGTTAGTTAGTCAGTCAGTCAGTCAGTTATACAGTCAAGCCATTTGAATCAAAAATAATCAAAAGAGTTCTTCCAATGGCTGTTGCTCTATTGAATTTATTTTACTTTTTTTTTGTATATTATAGAAATTTCATTTGCTTTTATTGAATGGAAAATAGAAGAAACCCACAAAAACAACAACATTAAAACAGGTTGTTATCATGTTTCCATAATTAACGGTTTATTTTTAAGAGCCATTGACGGTTAAAAGAATAATTTAAAATAAAAACGAAAAACGTTAAGTACCACTTTTGTAAGAGAATTAAATTAAAAAAAAAATAATAATTAAACTATATTGTAAAGTTAATCAATTTATATTTTCCTTTTAATTATAAATTTAATTTTAAACATATTTTGTATATATTTATTTTATAGAATTTTTTTGTTCTTGTTATTTTTAGTTGTCTTTTTCCGGGTGAATGTTTTTTGAGTTGTAAAACAAGTAAAGTGGTGAAGCTGGCTAAAGTTTTGTTAGATACTCTTTAAGGCAATAAACTTTCAACAACAAATATTCTCAGACTTCGCCCAAATACACCTGCTTTACACATTATTCGTTCTTTTTATTTCCGTTATATTGGTATAAAACGAATTACTTGGCACGTACAACTCTTGCTATGCTATGATGAACAGCTGAAATTTGTACAAAAAAGAATACAGCAAATTGACTAAGATATTTAGAAGTTTTTTGATATTCACAGCTGGTTTCAGTTTAAATTACTTGTATAATGTTGTTTGTTCGGTTTACCGAATCTAAATAAATTTATTGTTGTTTTGATACCAAATCAAATATTTGACAGCTTTATGCATAACAAAATGGGAACAGCTCGTTGGAAGCAGTACATAAAAATGTTTTTTGTGGTGTGCCAACGTAATAGAAATCAACACCCAAAACTGTATTACCTATCTCTGGTGAAAATTGAACCTCACTAGCAACATATTTGATTAATAAACACATAACTTATACTTCTTTTAATAAAACGTAGGGTATAAAAGTTAAATAACCTACAAATTCTGCAGCACACACAGTAAATAAAACTAAATGTTTACATAAGTATAACTAAAATACTCTCATCAACGCACACATACATACATGTTTGCATGTGTGCACACACCTATGCAAACACAAGGCGGAAGAGTTATTCCCAGCAAACATTGTGGTTTGATAAGTGATGAAAAACAATCTGGCTCGAAATTGAAATCGTCTGTATTTTAAAGTCATATAAAATGTATCTGTTTTAATTATTTTAAATTTTATTAAAATTAGGGTAGTGATTCTCAACTTTTTTTTGTTGCGGCACACTTTTAGCAATTTAAAAGCTGGCGGCACAAAAAGAAGATAATATACCACACTGAGTAAATGTGAAAAATTGTAATAATATGTTTAAAGCTTTTTTGGCTATCGCATCTTATGTTAATCCAACTAATTGACTCTTTTGAATGTTTTAAAAATAAATAAATCTCGATTATTGGAAAGGAAAGTGAGTTCACTATCTTCATACGAAATTAAGTCAAATACAGAACTATCGGTTACGAAAAATGAATTATGAACTCAATCAAATATCTTTATATCTAATTTTGGAATATAATGAATAATTCTCTCCTCTAACTTTGTCAAACGATCAATAACAATTATTTTAATAGTTTTATAACAGTCTTTTGGTACTGACTCAAAATTTTCTAAATTGCCTTTCTGAGTTTACTCTTCCATAAAGTTATTTGTTTTTGGAATCCCATCAGCTTATCGGTTGAGTTTGCGATATTTTCATTAGGCCCTTGTGTACTTGAATGTATGTTATTAAAAATAACAAAAATGTCTGATAAGTAAGCGGCACACTTTTAGAATTTTGCGGCACACAAAAGTGCCCCAGCACATTGGTTGCGAATTACTGCATTAGGGTGACGAGTTAAAAAGAAATTCCAAATCTTTATCACATACCAGATTAGTTTTCTTAAGGAAAAGTACTTAAAAAGTACATTAAAAAACTTATAGTGCATTTACACCAAACTCAAATCAAGTAAATTTAATTTGAAATCTCTTTGAAAATCTACAGTGTTTACACCGACATTTTTTGACAACTAGCAGGATTTTATTTTTATAAAAATGACAGCCAATAAAGAAATGACTAAATAAAACAATTTTTTTTCTTATTATTTTATATTCAATAGAAGAATAAATAAATAAAACAAATTTTCTTTTGATTATTCTACATTCAATAAAAAATAGTTCAAAAATCTTGAATTTATTTTTGTTTTAGTTTTATGGGGCTCTTTTCAATTGTCAGTTTCTTAGTCGGAATTAACAATGTAGAAATTGAACGACAGACAGAAGTTTGTAGAAATAGTGACGAAAATATGAAGAATGTAGTACACGAATGTTTGTAGTAGTTTTGTATTTTTTAGTACAACTTAGAAAAAATACAGAGTTGCATCGGAAAGTACACTAGATTTCAACTAGATTTTATCGAAATCAAGTAACGAAGTAGATTTTGTTTTATATGGGAAATCAAGTAAAAAACGACTAGATTTCAATTGAAATCTGGTAATTAGTTGATTTGAGTTTGGGGTAAATGCAGTATTAAGAAATTGTATAAATTTTCAGTTCATAATTATGTATTTTTCTTAAGTTATAATCAATTTTGTTTGATATGATAAACTAGAAAAGATACACAAATTCTGTGCTTGTTAACTTTGAACTTGATTGTTTTCTTTTCCTTTCTTTTTAAATTCATAGACAGACGAAACAGACCTTATGTAATGAACTCGATAATACTTTTACGTTTGGCAAAGAAAAATATTTGGAAAAAAAAATTGAAAACAAATTATTTATTACCAAAAATTGTCTTGAACTTATTATCAACTCACAAAAGTAATAAGTACATTTGAAGAACTTACTTTGCGTTTACTGGGTTTAAACAAAAAAAAGGAATATTTTTTGTTTGGCATACATAGTTAGTTGGTGGTGAATGTACTGTTCTTACTACCACATTTACTTATACATTAAAACCCAAGAATATGCTCACAACAGTCTCTTTGGGTATCTCATGATAAATGCTTATACTTTTACTCATTTGTGTATGAGTATATGGTTATGTTGTGTTTTTATATTCTAAAGATATGTGAATGTGTTCAAGTAAATGTACTCGTAAAACAAGAGGAAAACAGCAATAATGATGCAATAAAGAAAGAAACAAAAAATATAAAGTTTAATGAGAATCGTAGGAGTGTTTTACTTAATTTTGTTTTTTTATTTTTCACCATGTACACTTCTTAGATTTGTGTTCTTGTACATCTTTTTATCATTGTGATTTCTACATACTTGTCTATGTATTCAGAATTTCCTTGTTTTATGTGAAGAGAACTCTTCAACTAAATTAAAATAAATAAATGGCTGCTATCGTATAATGAAGTTTTTTTTACTATTTATTTACTGTATTGGGTTAAGTAGTTTGTTTTTGTAAAGTTTAAATGCAGTTGCTGTTGTGTTTTGTGATTGTATTACAAACCAAATAAACGCGGTTTTTTAATTTTAATACCCTAAAACTAAAAAGAGAAATAATAGAAAAATATTGGGTTTTTAAGTTAAATATCTGGCAGCTTAAAATTACATTCAAAAAATTAGGTTTTGTAGCTATTTTGTTTGTGGCTAAAAATTAATTTAAAAAAATTTTTAATTATTCGTTTAAGAATAAAATGAACTTGAGGGTAAATATTCTTCTTTGTTTTAGTAAAATGTTAGTCAAAATTCCCTACAGGCTAATCAAAGAGAGAATAAGTTAAAATTTGTTTTCAATGGCCTGCGTATCATTGTATAAAAAAACCGAATAAATTGCGGTGCTCATGTAGTTACATGGTCAACACTGGTATAGTGTTTGCCGATAAATTTGTTTTTAATTTTTTATGAGTGATAATAAATAAGAAGAGATATTCTGACCACATACTGAATTATTTTTACAACGAAATCGTTTTTTACTTTTTCCTAGAGTGGTAGGACCAAATTTTATATAAAAATGTAACTTTGTACTGGAGTCTCCTTAGGGAGTGTAGATACGATGCAGGTATATTCGGAAAAAAAGTTGGAGGTAAAATATTACATTTTACCCCTCTAGAGTACAGTTGTGGAGCTTTCTGTGGACTTTTATTCCTTTAACCCAACCTTTGACCCCGATGAGAAGCCATTTGCCCCCATCCCACATGTCTTCTTTTTGGCTCATGTAATTTTTTTTTTTTTTTTTTTTGTTGAACCTCACAAAATAAGCGGTTCTAGCTATACTATCCCACCCATATCAAAATAGTTTAAATCTCCTTGTAAAATACCTTCCTTACCGACTTCATTTTTATTTCTTGATCCAAAAAGACCTCCACTCTGAAATTTTTCACCACTGTAGAGAAGGAAACTATCTTTGGCATAATTTTTTTTCAAATTTTTAAAAAAGTCGCTTTCGGAGATATAAGCCTTCGACTTACAGGTAATGAAAATTGACTTTTGACTTTTTCAAAAAAAAAAAAAAAAAATCATGTTGCATATTAAATCAAAGGCAATTTAATACTCTTTCAAATGCGACTTTTACGAGATACGTACCCGTAATACTTTTCAAGAAAATTACAATTAAGTAAGTATAACTTTATGCATTTTTGTATTTTTTTCCTCATATTCTTGATCCAGGTGTGTCAGTGCCCCCGAACTTTGTATTTAATTTAGTTCTATGATCTACTATATTTCTACAAAATCATAAAATTCAGGATGTGGGTTACACCAATTGGTAGATTTTACCTGGAATGACCCATATACTTATTACAATATTAATCGTATACTGCCCACTTATTCAGCTTCCCTCATTTTTCTTCTGATGAATTGTATTTACTATGAACTCCTTTATACCAAATTAAGAATCTTTGTTAACCATTCAAATTAACCGTGTATGGAAGATACCAAGCTCACTTGATTTTGTCTCGTGATTTATTTGTATTGGCCACATAGGTATTTGGCACAAATTTAAAAACGTCTGCTGTTATTATTCTCAAGATATCGTCGATGGAATTCAAGAACGCTGTAACTGACAAAACCTTAAATGTTCACCAGAGCCAAAAAACTTTTATAAAAGTAGAACAAAGACACTGGTATTTTTCATTTCACAGATGGCGTAAGTGGATTTATTTTCATTATAGAAATCTGGGACTCGGACCAATCGACGCGTATTTTTTTCTGATAAAAATGATGCAAAAAACGTATTTTCGATTTTTTGTCAGTTACAGCGTTCTTCAATACCATTGACGATATAAAAAAGTCAATATTTATTTTGTATGGAAGAATCCACGCCTACTTCTTCAAATCTGCTCACTTTTTGACTGATGTTTTATACTAATTATAAAGCTGTTTGAATAATATTACAAAACTTTTGCTTTTAAACGTCGTCAAGATATGCAAAAATCAATATTTAATTTGTACTAATGGCAGCATATTAAAACTTAAAAATGATAGCTTGTCATTTTTCATTAAAGTATTTATTCATGAATTTTTTTTTTTATCGCAAACAAGCTCATTAATATGAATTTCTGTTCTAAAACTTTTATCAATCAAAAAATATTTTTTTTTATGATTCAGGGTGTACACACATATATATGTACATGTAAATACTTTGCATAACTTTGGCAATTTGAAATATGTAACATCTTTATAGCCTTCATAAGTGATAAATAAATAAAACATTAACATTTAATTACCGTCTTTATATCTTTGACGTCTTTTGCAAATTTGTTTTTTATTGATTTTAATAAAATTATTTTTGGCCTCCCTGCCTCCTCTCCTATCATATCTCTGTATGTCTCTCTTGCGCTAATATGTTTTAATATAATTACATACATTTTATCAAAAGCCATAACATATTCAAATATTTCCGTATCCGCTTGGCATTGCGCTGTATATAAGAAACAGCTCATAAGTTTTAATTTATCGTTTTAATACTTTAAACCAACAAAATATGTATGTACGTAACAGAAGTCATAAGAGAAAAAATAAAAAAAAAATCGGTAATATATAAAAGCACGTACATATGTGCAGATGGTTTTTCACAACTCATACGGGTATAAACATGTCTATGCTTAAGTGTTGTAATTAAAAAATAATAAAAAAAAGAAATAACTTAAAAATAAATTTCTGTCATAAACATAAAAAGATTATAAAGAAAAATAAAATTTTATACAAAAAGTAGATCTTCGCTTCTCTTTTACTTATAAGCTCTCTTTGAAACTTTACAAATATGCACACATCCTTAGAAGAGTGTTTGCACCCAGCAAACAAAAAGTAAAATGTTTGCTTTTATTTATTTGATACATACATACATACATACATAACTGTCCATTACAAACAACTCTATATCAGGGCTACAACCTACCTGCTCTCAGCATCCATATTGCGTAAGTCAGTTTTTATCGATGGTTACTTGGACCTACAGTTTAACGTCAACTCCAACAGAGTGACATAAGAAGCTTGTTCATGGCAATCAGTTACTTTCAGAGCTTTTACCAAAAAATTGCTAGTCGCTGAAAGAAATATTTTTTTTTCATATATCGAAGGTGGACTTCGAAGCCTGAGGTCTGATGTACTAAGCCAACACATTAACCACTAGACTACGGTGTCAATCATAGTCGGAGCCCGAAGTCATAGTCACACAACCGACCCTATACTAACATACCAGGGACTGCAAATAACAGTTATTGCTTAAAAATTAAACTAAAAAAATCATCGTATTAGAGTCGACAGACATATATGACGTTATATATCAAATTAGTCGTCTTGGAGAGCTCTCACAGAATCTGTAGTGGTCTTGTAAAAATGATCATTAATCGGATTTTAACTGTTACTTTTAGACGGAAAAATAAAAGGTTAGATAAAACCTTAAAAAAGAGAGTTTTATTTTTTCCGTCATAAAATAAAACTCATTTTGTGAGTTTTATTTTTCCCTCATAAAATTAAACTTATTGTTGAGTTTTATTTTTCAGTCAGAAAATAACCGTTATTTTTCGAGTTTTATTTTTTCGTCAAAAAATAAAACTCTATTAAATAGAGATAAGCACTATAGTTAAATCTTTTTAGACATTTCACTTCATTTCTGCGCTGTTTTCTTCCTTGTCTTGCTTTATTATTAAAATTTCTGTAAATTGGGTTTTGATAGACGATCAAAAGACCCAATCGAAAAGACAAAATTGCATTTTTTTAGATATAACAGCAGGGGTTTGCCCCTAAATGCCTACTTTTATTGATTTATTTTGTATTCTATAATCAAGAATAGAATACAAATTGACAAAAGACTTAACTACAAGCTGAAAATTAAGTAATATCTAATTAATAAACATGTTTTCTATGTTTTAAAAGTTCTTTTTAACTCCTTTAAGTAGTCGCCGTGATATAGTGGTTAGTGTGTGGCTTATTAAGACGATAGCTCAGAGTTCAAATCTCAGCTCTGACATCTGGAAAAAAAAAGAAATATAGAAAAAAATATTTCTTGCTCCGACTACCTCTCAGCAGTCTTCTGGCAAAAGCTTCATGAGTAACTGATGGCCATGAATAAGATTCTCAAGTCTGTCATTCGGAGTCGACATTAAAACTATAAGTACCTGTACTCATGGATAATAATTGACACACACAACATGAGTGCTGCGAAAATCTAGGCTGTAACTCTGAAACAGGGTGGTAATGGCCAATGATGTATGTATGTATGTTTAAGCGCTTTCGTCTTTTGAATTAAAATTACGTATAACTTTGAGCCTAAACTGCATGTTTGCTGGGTGTTTTTGGCAAGCATATATAGTGCAATGGTTTTAGTTTCCGGTGTAAGATAACTTTTACATGTCACTTCTGTCAAATTTGTGTTTTTTAAATGAATTGTTTTATCAAATGACTACAGAAATACAAGATAAAAACATTAAAAAAAGTTTAAAGTATTTCATATAACAGCCTGTTTTCACAAATAGATTTTTTTTAGAAATATATTTTCTTTACAAAAAGAAACTCTTTGTATGTGAGTTTTTAAGCAGTAACAAAAGCAAAAAATAAAATGAAAATGCCATTAAATTCAATGTTTTAAAATATATGATTAAAAGCTTTAGCAAAGGGATATTTTTCTTCAAAAAAAAAAAGATATTTAAGTATGTTGATAAAAAGTCTTTTATATTTTCCTTGAATACTTCTCTTTAATGAATTAATTGCTCAATAACGTTGAGAGTTATAATAAAAGCCTTCATACAGCAAAGTTCTGCTTAATTTACGGCAGTAATTATTTCATAAAAATTAAGCAGAAATATAAAAGTAAAACAAAAACAAGAGAAAACTTAAGAAGGACAGATAAATAATTCAAAAGTTTCATTAACATTTACTTGTTTCTTTAATCTATTTTATGTTTTTTTCTTTTTAGCAAAATATTAAAAATAAATTATAAAAAAAAAGAAAACTTGAGGTGTGTTACCATGGCACGTTTTAAAATTTTTTTTCATGGCAAAAGCCATTAGTGTGCAAATGACATTTGGGATTTTATTTTTCTTATTTTTTTGAATTTAACATTTTCTTTCGGTTTTATTTGAATTTTTTTTTTTCATTATTATTTACTTTGTGCATTACCGAAGACAAATTCTAAAGCAAAGTTGATGTAACATATACAGATTTTTTGCTACGTTTTCTTGATCTCCTTTTGTAACATAAACATCAGTACCCTCAGTATACACGTTAACGTAGTGATTTTCCTTTAGAATTACTATTAAGAACTATACTACGTTTTGTCTTGTTTTCGAACACAAAAAGAAATCCTCAGGCATATAAAAGCATATTTACAGGAAGGAAAAACTACTTTTTCTTGCAATCTATTAGAATTTGTCTTCAGAGAAGATTTTTAATACCAAAAAAAATTTTTTTTTGTTCCTATAAAAAAAGATTTACCTTTAATCCTATTGGATATGTATGCCTTGGATTAAGCTTATATGCTTGACTTAAACATATGAAGTTTTTCACATTTCCACTAAAAGCGGTAACAGATACTGGTATATATACTCGTACATACATGAAAAATGCAGCTGATTTACATGAAGTTATCCAAGAAAAAACTTATTGTTATAAGACTTTCCTGCGAAAAATTTAAAATTTGAAATGCTTTGAACAGTTTTTACTGTTGGTTCTGTAAAACTACAGGCATCAGAAACTGTTAGCGACAGTGGAAAACCAAAAAACTGTACTCGTTAATACCCAGGGACGTTAAGAAATATTACGGCAGCATATTGCAAAGAGACGATAGCTTTCCTTAAGTAACATGGCATGGTTTGCCATTTAATAATTGATCACAATATGTATATACAAGGGCACTTATTAATCATGTGTTTCTCAATTTTAAAAACTAAATATAAATTTATAAAATACATACTTAATATTTTTCACTTCAATAACCCATAACATTTAATTGATTTTAAGTGGTTGGTATTTTTGTATGGCTCATATCACATAATGATTATAATCAAGAACGGAAAATTAAAATTTTCTTCATATAATATAAGTAGTTCTTTGTTTTTATATAAATAACTAGCTGAACCCGGTGTGCTTCGCTACCCCCTTCATTATAAAATAAAATTAAAAGTATTTATTTATTTTGAAGACAGTTGTGGAAGAAAGCCAATGAGGCTACCCCACTATTTCCATTAAAATGTATTTTAAAATTGAGGTAAAGCCGTTAATAAACGTAGTAAAGAAGTAGATGCAGAAGTGTGCATGGTAGAAAAATACCTTCATGTAATAAGTATTCCTGTAGTCGCCGTGGTCTAGTGGTTAGTGTGTTGGCTTACTAAGATATGGGCCCTGGGTTCGACTCCAGGCTCTGACATCTTCAAAAAAAGAAATATGAAAAAAATATTTCTTTCGGCGACTACCTCTCAGCAGTCTTCTGGCAAAAGCTCTGAGAGTAACTAATTGCCATGAACAAGTTTCTCAAGTCTGTCGTTCGGAGTCGGCATTAAAGACTGTAGGTCCCGGTACTCATAGATAAAAATTGACACACACAACATGAGTGCTGCGAGAAGCTAGGCCGTAATCCTGACACAGGGTTGTAAAGGCCAGTTATGTATGTAATGTATGTATGTAATAAGTATTCCTGATGCAAAGTTGGACGCTGTGAAAATTGAAGATCGGTTAACAAGTCCAGCCTTCAATATATCACAAACAAAGGGGCAAGCTCCACCAACTTTTCTTTTGGTACGTAATTCTATTCATGCCAATACCATA
This sequence comes from Metopia argyrocephala, assembly GCA_963576795.1. Lineage (NCBI taxonomy): Eukaryota > Metazoa > Arthropoda > Insecta > Diptera > Sarcophagidae > Metopia > Metopia argyrocephala. The sequence continues at coordinate 200,666,576 of OY756208.1, read as the reverse complement.
CATATCAAATACTACCGCCGTTGGTCAAAAAATACCCAAGATGTGACAATTTTTAATTTCGGGTGCCGTGCCCCTTTTTCCAAACGAAGTTTTGTCTATAATTCCTTTCAGAGGCACAGTAACATGTTGTGAACATTTAAAGAAGATGGGTCCTAGAGTTTGGCCTCCTATAATGCACAAACAAACATTAAGACATTCATTTTTATATATAGATAGACTAGTGCACGCTATGCCTACTTTGCCAGTTAAAATAAAATAAAAAATTTGCTACATAAGCAATGAACTTTAACCGTTCTCAAGATAGACAAAAATCAATATTTGGATTGCAGGTAAGGCACCATGCATACCTATCAACTTCCCTCCACTTTCTGACTGAAGATTTTCATTAATTGTGAAGTCGTCCAGACCAAATTCAGAAACTCTAGTTTTAACCGTTCTTCAGATAAGGGATTTGTATGGGATGTATCACGCTAACTTATCAAATTCCGTGGTAATTTTCATTGGCCATTAAGTCATTCGGAATAAATTCTGAAACTTTACCTTTAACCGTTCTCCAGATATGCAAATATCAAGCACAACTTAGAGGCGATTTGGGGCTTACAAACAGGTGATTTCGGATTTTAACCAAACATTTTACATTACACAAGTTTGTGGTAGAAAAATAATTAAATTAATGATAAATAAATAAAATAAATAACGATAATAAATAAATTAATTAATGATATATACATACATAATTGGCAATTACAACCCTGTGTCAGGGTTACGGCCTAACTTCTCGCAGCACTTATGTTGCGTGTGTTAATTTTTATCCATGAGAACCGGGACTTACAGTTTAAAGTCGTCTCCGAACGACAGATTTGAGAAGCTTTTTCATGGCAAGGAATTACCCACAGAGTATTTTCCAGAAGACTGCTGAGAGGTAGTCGCCTAAAGAAATAATTTTTTCATATTTCCTTTCTTCAAGATGACAGAGCTGAGATCTGAACCCGGCGCTATCGCCCTAGTAAGCCAACACACTAACCACTAGATCACGGCTACTACAAAACGATACAGATTATGAAAAAGTATAAAAAAGTGTTATCGTAACAACATTCCAGACTCTTAATAGAGTAACTTGAATAGATATTTATATACTTCTTCTTCTTCTTACAAAATGAAATAAAAATCTTAAGACTTATGTGATTTGACAAATAATATTGTGACATAGTAAAAAGTAAACATGACTACTGGTGATTTGATAAAACAGACAATATGGCCGCTATCAGCTGTAAAATTTCAGAAGCTTCTGTTCGAAGACCATTTACTATTTACTTTTTTTTTTTTCGTTAACATAGGGAATTAATCAGAAAGTACGGCCAGTCAAAGACTGGAGCTCTTTATATGAAATGAGTTATAAAAAATATTTATTTAATTTTTTTTTTGTTCGAAGTATTATTTCATATGCTGTAAGTCCCCAATAAACAGAAATGAAATAAAATCCCAAACAATATTGTTTTTTGTCTTCTATATTTTTTTTTTTTACTTTCTTCAACCACAATTCACACTTGTCGAATTTTCCTTGTGCATTGATTTTTTTTATCGTATAAGATACTTCATATGCATAAATTGATTCTACAAATGATGGTAATGCATCTGTAACCTGAGTATGAATAAATATTATTAAAGATTTCTCTTCTTTTTTTCTCAAGCTGCATATTTTTTCTTTCTAGTCTTTCTCGTACTAAACCAACAATAAATGATTTTTCAATGTTTGAAACATCAATGAGCTGCTTGGAGCATATTGCTAAAATAACAAGAAAAAAATAAAGAAAACTAATCAAAAATCAAAGAAAGATGAAAAAAACTACATGCTTTTAAATTGACAAACTTATGCAAATCTATGCTTATCAAGAAGATAGACACTCTGCGTAAAATCATACAAATTTGTAAAAAAATAAAAAATAAAAAGAAAGGAGCACTCAGAAGAAAGGCAATAATTTAATTTATTTTCTTCTTTCATATACCTCTTGTGAATATTCTGCTTTTGACTTGTATGAAAATTATTAAAGTTTTTAAAAGATAAAATTTGAAAAACTTTCATAAACCGAAGCTGAATTTCAATGACCTTGAAAGTTGTTTTAATGAGAAAAAATCAAATTATCAAAAGGCACATTTTTGATAACAAAAAAAAATTATGAAATTGGTCATAATCATTTATTTAAACAAATTATTAGATTTTTCTTTAACAAAAGTTTTAATTTTTTAGATAAATTTAATGATTTTATTTTTCTGGAAAATCTCAAATAATAAAGAAATTTTTAGACTACTAAGAAGAGATAAAACTGCAAAAATAAAGCAATTACATTGGGTGGACTGTTTAACCATTATTTACAGAAAAAATAGGAAAAAAGAAAATATAAAATATAAAAATCACATACAAAAATTAAGCAAAATTACACTTTCCAAAAGTTTTGAAATAATAGCAGCTTGAAGATAAAGAGCAGAGTTATCTATAAATGTTTAGGAGGAATAACCCGTTTGGCCAAAGTGCAGAAAAAGAAGGCCAGCAAATAAGGGTAACTGTTAATCTGTATTTTTTCAAAAATCGGCAAAATTGGAATTGAATCGCCTGGGCCCATTTGATTAGAAAGAGACAAATATTTACAAAACAAAAATAATGGGAATATTCAAAATCTAATGATAACATTTTGTTGATAAAAATCACTTTTTTAGTGCTTAATACAATACAATGCACTGCATGAGTAGGGGTTCACCCCTGAGTATTGGTCTTAAAAAAAAAAAAAAGAAAAAAAAAGGATCTGTCACAGTTCACAAGAAAAAAAAATGGCGAAATATATTGAGGTAATTGTAAGTACAGCAGGCGGTACATTCCTTTTAATTCTTAAAAAACATTTTAAATCTGAATATAGCACCGTATAGGTAAGTATCAGAACTATTTATTGTACAGATCGGTTAGAAAACTTTACAAAATATAAAGCAATTTTTTGTATCTCTAATATATAAAATTCTCGTATCGCTGTGTTTATTGTCACACTCCTCCGAAATAGCTCGACCGATTTTCATATTTTTTGTGTATATTGGGGAGGTCTGAGAATTAGTCAACATTTATTTTTCATACCCTTAAATGTTAGGTGGGGCTCAAAGGACAATTTGTTTGTAAATAACCTACCGAATTCGAAAATCTTTTAAACTAGATAGAACGTTTTTTTTAAGAACTACTCAGAAGAAGCGGTACAGGAGCTATTTATAAGTAGGGGATATTTTTATATATACCGAAAACGATAGACAATCATTCATTAAAACTATTAATAATGCAGACTTTGACGTGGATAATCGTTGGATGGTACCATATTCACCTCTACTGAACAAAACATTCAATGCTTGTATCAGTGTTGGGTTTTGCAGTTCGTTGAAGAGTATCAAATATATTTGAACTAACAAAATATAATTTCTAGAAATAATTTATGTGGCAAAACAAGGTTTGCCGTGTCAACTAGTGTATGTACATAAAAACAAATGTGTGTCTGTCTCTCTGTTTGTGGTCGTTGGGTTGAAAATCCATATATCCAATGGCCGTCAACATTTTGAAAGTTATTTGGAAAATCCCCGTGATGCTTTTTCCTCGTGAGGGAGTTTATTTGCTCTATCCGCCATTTTATATATATCGAACTAATAATGCCATTTTAAGTTTTTGATACCAAAATTTTAAAAATCTGCAATTCGTTTTCGACTAATTATCTCCGAATCTGGACGAGATGTCCGAAAAGGGATTGCAGACTTGAAAAATTTTGGGTCAAATTAATTCGAGATATATAAAAAATATGAAATGGCGGATAGAGCACATAAACTCCCGCATGACGTTTTGTTAGAAAGTTAGCGGAAATGGACAAGTGGGCGTAGTATCCCTCATACAAACTGAATACAAGTGGTTTTCTTCAGGGTTTTCTAAACGAAACAAATTGCCAAATGCGTTTTAAATCTCTCTACGGAATTTAAATTTACGCCATTGAGACAGTTCTACAGCAATCTAAACAACTACATATATAAAGCTACTAGATCTATGATATATGGTGGATAATTCAAGATTTTCCAACTATTTTCTATCAGTTTTAACCAAGTTATTAAAAAAGTTTTTGGTCTGACGTTGTCATACGTACCACAATAACATTTCTGTTGCAAAAGTTCGACAACACTGTAGCTCTTTGAATACTTTTAATCGGAAAATAGACCTGTGTATCAGGACTGTATACTCCAGACATTGGTGATCCTTGAGAAGAACAGAAAGTTACAATGTTAAAACCATACAAAAGCTTTCATATCAAATCATGTATACACGAAATCAGTATCTTAAAGCTAAGAATCAGAGTCATTATTTTTATCCACATAAAACCCAGAACTTTAATTAAAAAAATAAATAGTATGAAGGGTTTAGTATTGTATGCGTTTAACTTTTTTTTATTATTCTTTCTGAAAGCAAAAATAGTTAAAATGTCATGTCAATAAATATATCATTAGAAATAAAAACATAAAACATCAATAATGTTGCAGCCTCAAAAGGTTAAAGATCAAAAAGTTCTTAATAAAAAATAAATATAAAATAAAAGAATATAAAAGTTAAGGGAAAGTTAGGAATTTTTGTAACTTTTTCTAACAAATTTGATATGTGACTTGGGTCTGTCAAAAAACTTACGGGCTAAAATAAAAGTAAAGAAATAGAAAAATTGTATAAATTATTTATAAATGATTAACACAGGATGAAATGAAACTGAGTTTGATAAGAACATGCAAGACAAACACACATACCGACATACTACAATACATTTATTTGAATTTTTTGTAACAAACTTTTATTATATGAAATAAAAAAAGTAAAAATTGGTATAAATAGAACTCGTATGAGTAGAACTGGTGTCATTTCCTAAAAAAAAGCTTTTAAAAATTCCATAAAGAAATTATTGTAACTCTAGTACAAAACACTAGACAAAGGTCCTTTTACTAAAAGGAAATGAAGACGTAAGAAAAAGGAGAATAAAAGAATATTTTTAAGGCAATCACAAGTAATTTTATATTTTAAAATGAAAATTTTTGCATCTGATGCTTTCAAGACTAAAATCAGCTCCAAGGTTTATACTTCATTACCCTGTTTGGAGTTAACTTTTCATCTACATTTTTCTCCAAATCAGACATTCTTTACTCGAAGCTTGTGTCTCTTTTGCTTCGATCGATTCGGACATTTCAGTCAACTTCTCATTTCTTGCTCTTACTTTCGATATAAGTGCATCGTTGTTGACTGTAGAAATTTCTCGTACCTCAGCCAACGGTGCTTTATATTGAGGTTTAGATGTTTCTTGAACTTGAGCCAATAATATGTATAGTTTTTTGTGAATACAATGATTACTTTGTACAGTTTGTCACTTTGACTTTAAACATTTTATTTATTTATTGGTGTTTTGAAATTTAAAATATTTTTAAATTTCTGGTATTTTTTTCGTGTGTTTTTTGTAATTGGCACTTTTCAATTACATTTAAATTACGGTTAAAACCAAAGATAAAAATAAAATGTACAAAATCACTTATTTCGATAAGAAGCTGTGTTATCTCTTAAGACATCATTTGGATTTAATAGAAGATGATTACTGTGATTTTTATTCCATATGGCACTTTTCTCCAAAAACAAGTTGGCGAGTTTTAAACAAATTTTTTCATAGTAGAACCTTCTGCAAAGCTGGATATTTTCCCCTAATCTATTGGTTGGTTTTTATCATCAGTGTAATGGGTTGTCTACACAGTTTCAGTGAGTTTAGTAGTTTGTTGTGGGGTGTAGATAAACGCATTTCAATGTGGCGTTCACGCAAATTTTATATTTTACCCTCAACTGTACTGCGAAAATGCCGTTTGGTGAACTCTTTAATAATATTGTTTAATTGGCTTTTATTGTGGTATGCACTGGTAAAGGTTTTACCCACTCACATGACACCTTGGCTGACCATAAACATGTTTGTCATGGGTATCGAATTGATTACGTGGATTATTGACGTATTTATGGGTGTTTGTACATTGAAATTGAAAACTCTATTTTCATTTGGTCTTTTCTTACTCAATTATGGTTTTGTCTGTTGTGTGAAGAAAGTCTTTGAAGAAGCCATTGCCTTGAATGATGTAGAGAACTTAAGATTGTGGAAAAGTTGTTAAAAAAAATATAAAAATTATTTTTGTGCTTTTTCTTCTTTAATTTTGTATTTTATAAGTGTCAAAAATATCTTAAATAACTTGTCTTTCTTTGAAATTTCTTTTTTACTATAAAATAAAATATATATGTATGTTTCCTTAAGAAAGAAAACCAAAAAAAAAAAAAAAGATTTAAATACGGAAAAACAATTTTTCTTTAAGTTCAGATTCTTTAGATGAAGCAACAACACACTGACTTGATCTGACCTTATTAATATGGTTTGTGGTCGAATATTTTCATACGAATTGGTTGGTACTAACTCAAGTGAATAACTTTCAACTTTCCATAAGTTAACTTATACGAAGTAAGCTTGTGGGGTATAAAAAAGGCACTACAAATCAGCAACGAACAACGAACGAACGAACGAACGTTTCTGTCAATCTATGAGAAGAAACTAAAACTCATACACATAAATTGATCGGTATGATTTTTAATTTTTGCAGTAGAAGTGTTATTGGATTGATATATAAAGCATAAGTTTTGCGCATTAGAATTTCATTAAAATGATGGAACGAAAAAAAGTTTACATAACGAGTTCATCCATACTTTGACAAAGTTGGATCAGCAACTTAGAACATAGTTTGTAAGCATCCCCTGTATCCATAAGCATCATAGTTTGTTTGAATATCTTCAGAGTTTTAGGGTTTTTTTTCTAACTTCTATTATTATAACCATAGCTGTATATTTTTAAAATAAATTAAAGTTTTAATTCCGCAAATAAATATCATATTAAACAAGCTCTGTCAGCAAAATTGTTCTGCTTGACTATACGCCGCCAATACGTTACGACCCCTATATAGGATACTTCTTGCTTTTGTGTAAATTCTTCTTTTTTATATTGTTGTTGTCTAATAAATAAATTGAACAAATCAAATAAACACGAATATGTACAACACAAACAGCAATAGACAGCAAAAATAATACCAACAACAATGTTGACTACAAGCGATATAACAAAAAATATAAGAATTAAAGAGGGAAAAGGAGAGTGGTGAAACAGAGAGACAAAGTACATATACCTTTCATTTACCTAAAGGATGTTAAATCCAATTTATTATAAAAACCCACAGAGACAAAACCAAGCATACACCCACACATAAATGTCAATATTTGCAATGTTTTCATGTATGTATGTATGTATTTCTCTAGCAGAGAACTATTTTAGGAAAAGAGAGTTATACAACCTGTCTATATGGGAATACATACACACCCTGTCGGACTTTTATGAACTAACTTCTCATAACCAATTTAAAGCGAACTCGAAACTAATATATCGTCGCAAGAATTAAAGAAAACTGTAACTGACAAAAAATCGGAAATAAGTTTTTTTGCATCATTATCAGAAAAAAATACATGACGATTGGTCCCGGTTACAGATTTTTATGATAAAAAGAAATTCACTTACACCGTCTGCGTTTTAAAAAAAAATATCTGTGTCTTCTTTCTACTTTCATACAGGTTTTTTGGCTCTTGTGAACATTCAATGTTTCGTCAGTTACAGCGTTCTTTAATTCTTACGACGATACGTAGATACGAGTATATAAGTATCTGTTTTCAATTCTACGCTCAGTTTAACTTGTGGTTCCAGCTGAAAAGTCTCATGCCTAATAGTTTTTTTGAAAATTGGACCTGTAGAATTGGCTTTATTCGAGCTAGCCGCGGTGGCCACATGCCCGAAATCATATTTAAACATTAATGGCATAAAATTATCCTTCCAATAAAGCCAAATTGATGGACATTAAAACGATTTTCTTGTGTTTTATTTCAATTCGAAGTTCTATACCTCTAAAAAAACACCCTGTATTATGCACTTTTGGCCTAATAAACAAGTTTTGAGTTACCTCTGGTTTATGCTAGTTAGCCAGGATTTAGCTCCATGTTAATACAAGTGCCGACAGGGCTTATACACACAAACAGATATGTAAACAAAAATAAACAGCTTGTGTTTTTATGGAATTGGTACATGTGTTCCAAATTTTGTTTGACAAAGTGTGGTATGGATAGTAAAACATCGCATTTATTGGAGAAAATATATTATACGAGTATGTAATATATTATTTTAGTAATACTAAAATTAAAGCATACGGACACACACTCTATACACATATACATAAAACAGCCTTTTCGAATTCCAACTAAAAACCATAAAAACCACTACGAGTTATTAGAAACATTCTCACCATCTATTCTTTTTATAGTGTTCACATGTACATAAATGATTCCAAAAAATAAATAAACTTTAATGATAAAAGGGACAAGCTCAAAAAATTTAAAACGGTTACGTTGACGTGTGCAGCTTCCTGGTTAAGATGGAAGATAAGGACCGGTGTATACTACGCACACTCACAATAGGTGAAGGTTTACCCCATAAACATAGCCGCAAAGCATATTAAAGATTTAATTATGGAGGCCTCGACAAAGAAGCAATCAAGTCTCTTAATGCCAGTGTAGTACAATTTAGTGTTTTCTCAGCTGCATTGATCTAGTGGCCCCGCATGAGCCGCAACTGATATGGCTTTTGAGCTATTCCGGCATTCGGGGAAATGGAATTGCTTATGGTTGTACGGATAAAGGGTTTACCCTGTCTTACACAAGGGGATATACATACATTTTGCCCTGGTCACTTTGTTAAACTTGATAAATGGCACTAAATATAATCGGTGGACTAATATCATGTATTTAGTTATAAAGCTACATATTGATGTTGTAGATTAGAGCATAGCAAATGGACGCTGGACAGTAGAATTTTTGTTGTACACCTTTTTGCTAACATCTAATAAACAACTGGTTTGTGTTATACTTTCACCCTTGAATGATCAAAGCAATTGCCATATCCTTACATGTTGATTGTAGGAAGTGCCTTCGCTCAGAAGGCTTTTAAGCTGTTATCTGCTACTTCCTAATAGGTAGTGCTTTTTCTCCTGAACATCCATTTTTTTGGTGTTATAACCTTAGCATAGCAATCAACTTTCTTGCAATAGAAATTTATCCTATTAATTCAATTTATGTTTCTGGCTAAATAACACGCGCAAGCTGTTATAAACAAACCCATCTTTGACATATTGAAAAAAAGAAACTTAAAATAAATATTTCTTTCGGCGACTAGTTCTTAGAAGTCTTCGGTTAAAAGCTTTGAGAGTTTCTGATTGCCATTAACAATCCAATCTCCATCTGTCGTTTGGAGACGATGTTAAACTGTAGGTCCCACTACTCGTGGATAAAAATTAACGCACACAAATTGTGGCGAAGAGCTAGGCCGTAGCCCTGTAACAGTGTTGTAATGGTTAATAATGTGTGTATGCACGAGTATGTAAGCAGCAAAAAACATAATATATTGAAGAAACATTAAGAGATCTTTTGCGACATCATTAATGGGAAAGAGATGTTGTTCTTCGAATCAAATAGGTTCACTTCGTGTTTTAACAATTAATCTGAAAAGTGAGATGCATTGTAAAAGAATAAAAGAAAAATAATATTGCACATATACACTACATACTTGCCCTTATAGGAATTGTAATATAAAAACCTAGTCTGTTGCGAAAATCGAGGTGTTTAAATAATTAGGGGTTGTGAAAATCGAGGTAGCATTATATGCATAAATTTGTACGAGTATGTTTATATTTTTCAACAAATCCTTACAAAATTCATTTGAATTTTACTAGCTTCATTTTCAGGAATTTTTTTTCCTATGCATTATATGAAAACCTCTTTTAATATATTTTCAGTTTTAATGTACAGTTTATATAAAAATTTAGACGTAATTAATTTTACTGTTGATTGATACTGTAATTAATTACTTGGTTCATCATTCGTAATGACATAAGGACACAAAGATTTTTTAGGTCAATATGCCACTAAGAAATCTCCGGCTTGAAAATGAGAATGAACTCTTTTTTTATGGTTGAGATAAATTTAATATTGAATTATAAACCACTCTACAATACATTCGTATGTTTTAAAATATGTATCTCAGCTAGATTTGTTATTCCACGAGTATGCAAATTTTAAAAATTAATTTTTCTTGTTTTCAATTTTTGTATATTTCAAAAGTTTTTTCATTATTTGCTTTACTTCAACCGCAAACAAAAAAAAAAAAAAGAAGTGCAGTCGATAGAATTTCAGTTCAAATATTTTGTCGACATTCATTCAATGTTTATACTGAGAGAGTAATAGAGGATATAAAAGGGAAAGAGGTGGGAAAGTGAGAACACGCAAGTAAAACATAACAGTTTAATTTAACTTGACATCAATGGTATATTTGTTTTATAGAAACTGACGCACATACACAAATACATTCACAAATACTCCTATATAAGATTGTTGCTGTAACAAAATCTTATTTTGTTTTAAAACCAACAACAACAAATTAATGGAAAAAGTTACACATTTGGAAAATAAAATAAGTTTTTCTTTTATTTGTCTTTGTTTTTAATTAAACAAAATTTCTTGAGCCCATTCACTGAATTTGCATACAAATGTGGTTTGAACAAAAAAATATATATTCTTTTTAATTTTACATTTTATACGATAGAAGAGGGCTGCTAGTTGTAGCCTAATTTTTATTTTAAACATTGGAAGGCACTGTTGGAAGAATACATACATACATATGTATGTATACATAACTTTTAAGAAATATTTGTATTTTAGGAAAACATTTACTGTCAATTTCTATTGTATGTGCCAAAAAGAGTTATTTATTTTATTAAAAATATACCAATAGCCTTTATCATTAAAGGCCAGTTTACTCTATTCTACAAGTCTTAAAACTTTTATTAAGTTTTGCTAGAAGAAAATCTTCTTACTAAGTATTTTATCAACCATGGCTCAAGGGACGAAGTATAATAGGTTTTGCATATAACAGCATACAGACGAATTAAAAAACAATCTATTATGTCTTTGGCCAGCCGTAGTGTAAGCCAACATGACCCCAACAAATTTAACGTGGAATTCGGTCAAACACGTTTTTAAAACAAGTTTGATTTGTATGACTGCTTGTATAGAGATGTTCACTAGTTTCGTTGGATAACTTAATAGCAAAACGCGTGCTTTTAAGCAAAGGTGGACCGTGTCATAATGTACTTAGATTAGCAAAATTAAGTGAATTGAATTGAATTTATTCTAGAGATTACTATCTAATTCCCAACCTTAAAGAAAGTTATGTTTGGCCAGGCTTTTTCATCAAATAGTGAATTAATAATAGTCATCGATAAGTAAAGTGTAAAACTGCTGAAATAAAATGTATTAAAAAATAATATTAAAATTTAAAACCTATTTTAGAGCCAAAATATTTGTTTCGCATAGCTAGTTTAAGCATTTTGAAAAATGCCGTCCTATAAAAATAAGAAAAATGCATGAAAATATAATTTTATATATTTTAGGAAAAAAAAACACATTCAGACGAATTAAATTTTTAGCAAAAAATTTCCTTCTTTGTGCAATTTTTAAGTCTCTGAAACTTTAAGCAAAAAAAAAAATATTTTTGTTTTTTTTGTAACGAAGAGAAAAGTAGAATTGAATTATGCAGGATATTTACAAAAAAATAAATATAAAAAATTAAATGTGAACAATTTTTTGAATTGATTTATCTAAATAAGATTGCAAATTTTACTGTAAAGGGATTTTTATTTTATTCAAACATTTTCTCTGAATATACACCTATTTATAAATTTTAAGAAAGACAAATTTCAATTGGTAGAGCAATACATTGCTTTCAAATTTGTGACACACACCAGTTACAGTTACAAAAATGAAAGCAAATCAGTGGCCAAAGTCGCTGCAAAGATACATACCAGGTGGTGAATTCATAGGGAAAAGGTGATTAAGATATTTTCAAGGAAAAATTAATGCCACAGAATCAGTATTAAATCGCATTTTACATGAAATTGTATTTTATGAAAATTGACAATTTTATTTGATGAATCTTCGTCATAAAGCAGACAAACAAACAGAAGTACTTATGCAGAACAGTTTCATTAAAGTGATAATTGCCTAATAAAGTGGAAATATACGACATTGTCTGTTTAAGGTCGTTTTTAAGCTGAACGTTACACGGTTTTGTCTGCTGTACGTCATTGTAGAAGACATAAGTAAAAATACTAAAATATTTTTATTGATTTTGTTTATTGTTTCATAATTCCTTAAGCTATGTTCACATTTGTCAAATATTTGATGAAAAATCGTAACAACTGTGCGTTTTGTAGTGGTTAGAGCACAAAAACTCAAACGGGCCAGTTTCAAATTTCAGTAAAGGTGAAAAATTAAAAAGTTAGTTTGCGGTTTTTTCAAAATTATAATTAAAAAAAAGAGGTTCCCCCCTCCAAGAAGACCATCTATAAAGAAACCGCTCCCCGACATTCCACTCTATTCCACCTTAACCAATGTCAACAAAAAACGAATGATCAGGAGAAAAGCGCCACCTATTGGAAAGTAGCAGGTAACAGCTAAATCTTTTTAGCGAAGGCACTCACCACACAATCAACATGCAACGATGGGGCAATTGCTGTTGATCATTCACAGAAATTTGTCTCATAATAAAATAAGAAAAATTTCAAAAATTTCAATACAATAGAGCTTTACCCCTGAGTATTGGTCTCAAATAAACAAAAAAAAATTATAATACACAATACGAGAATTATATACACAAATTTTGTTGTATGTATACATATCCTAAAAATTTTCATGTAAAAAAATTTTAAATTTTCTGAAGACAATAGTTAACTATATAAAAAATAAATTAACAAAAACGTTATTAAAATGGAGAAAAAAAAAATTGGAGACTTGTGTCGATCAACTTTATACGCAGAATTTGCTGCAAAGTGTTTCTAATTTATCGGTAAATTGATGTTTATATATGTATGTAGGTAGTTTATATGTTTGGCCAGGACGTTACCTTTAGTAGACGGATACTATTTTTTTATGATTTGTTTTATTTCATAGTGAAAGCCTTCCATTTATTAATCCATTCGTAAGACGTCAGTGGTTTAAATATAAATTTTTACTTATCAAGTTCTTATTATCGTGAATTATTCTCTCTACAACATACATACATACATACATAATTGACCAATACATCCCTGTCAGGGTTACGGCCTAGCTTCTCGCAGCACTCATGTTGTGTGTGTTAATTTTTATCCATGAGTACCGGGACCTACAGTTTATAGTCGACTCCGAACTACAGATTTGAGAAGCTTGTTCATGGCAATCAATTACTCCCAGAGCTTTTGCCAGAAGACTGCTGAGAGGTAGTCGCCGAAAGAAATAATTTTTCATATTTTTTTTTTTTTTCAAGATGTCAGAGCTGAGATTTGAACCCAGCGCTTTTGTCTTAGTAAGCCAACACACTAACCACTAGACCACGGCAACTACAACAGATTTAAATATTGAGCTTTGATTTTTTTTCTTCTTTTTTTTAATTTTTAAATTCGTTAATTCTTGATAAAAAGAAAACCTATTTATTAATACTCTGGCTTACAAAGAATACCCATTTTTCATAATTAACCAATGTAATTATAACAAATTTATTCAAAAAACCGAGGGTGTTAATAAATTGCTAATTAATCAAAGAAATTGTAAGAAAGAGAAAAATAAACCATAAATTATTCAGTCATGCCTACTTGTCATATACACATATGTTTAAAATTATAAGCACACAAGTATGTTTTAGATGTTATTGACAACAAAAACTAAAATTGGAATGTTCTTTCTTTGATACCCAAAGTATTAAATCTGGCAACTGTAATGGGAACGGTTATAGGGGACATAGGAGCATACCATAGGCTGCTTGATAGGGTATGGGGTTCTATCTCTATCTATAAACAATAGACCTATCGATATAAATGAAAATGAGGTGGCTAGAAGAGAAATGTATCGTCGCAAGAATTAAAGAACGCTGTAACTGATAAAACATTTAATGTTCACCAGAGCCAAAAAGCCTGTATGAAAGTAAAAAGAAGACACTGGTATTTTTCAAAACACAGACGGGTAAGTGAATTTCTTTTCATCATAGAAATCTGGGACCGAGGCCAATCGAGCCGTATTTTTTTCTGATAAAAATTATGCAAAAAACGTATTTTCGTTTTTTTTTTTCAGTTACAGTGTTCTTTAATTCTTGCGACGATATGCACTGCGACGATAGAGACTGCGGCTATTGAGGAACTAATGAATATATCATCCCTACACATCTTTGTGAAAAAGTGAGAAATGCTTTCATGACGCTTACCGCGTCAGGACTGTAATCCCGGTACGTGGAAGTTATGAGAATTCTATTAATTGATTTTTGGACGAAGATTCGATACTATATTTTCGAATCGCAGGGACTGTGTATTAGGAAGTATGTAATGTGCTTCTGGGTCATTTCGAGAATTCAGAAAACAATATTAAAGACAGACTTGAAAAACAAGTCATCATCAATGAATATCTACTGGAAACGTTTGATTCGATAAAACACTAAACTTTTCAGTTTGACAGTAACGTGGATATAATGAAGGGCATTAAAAAAAATGGATGCTCTGGCTTAACCATATTAAGTCGTACTTACAAAATGAGACCCTAATGTGTAAAGGGGAGAAAATGTTGACCATTTCTTCTTTACAAAGACCAAATGTTGCAGAATCTGTAGCTGTAGCTAGCCTATTACGGATTAAGCTCTTCTGGAACTGACTAAAATCGAGAAATGGTTGTGGTGACACAAAACTAAGTTTTGCTTAAATTATTACAACAGATTCCTTAAATTGAATTAATTATGTCTCAGCAAAACATCGCCAAATAACTATAGCACATATGTATATGTACATGCACTTATCATTTTAAACATATATGTATCTTGTGATTAAATATTCAAGGACGACTGAAAAAATCAAGAGAATTTGAAGCAAGAACTAAGAAATAATGTCTCGTAACCTAAAAATTACAAGCATTACCAATACCAAAACAAATTTTCTGAAGCATTTCATGACATTTAAACCTTTAGCCGTTCTTTTTTTACATTTTACCCCTCTTAATATCAGGACTCAACAAAATTGATTAAAGGAATAAATAACCAAAATAAGGTTGAATTTCAAGAAGAAATGTTAACATTTGTGCCTGTAAGTGTGTATTACTTTTGTAGAAAATAAATAACAAACACTAAAATATTTAAAAGCAAAAAAAAAAAAAAAAACCAGAACAAGCACAAGAAACTTGATTAATTCATGTCAATGTTTATGTCAGTCAAAGGAGCTTTATTTTGCCTTTTAAGGATACCAAAAAAAAAAAACAGGCTACAAATCCTGAGAAAAGACAACAGCAAAAACAATTACTAGACAATGTCAGTTTACAGTAACAGCAACAGCAACAAATGCAAGTGATAAAATATGAGAAATAAGTAGAAGACAAAAACTGAATTGAAAGATAGATGGATTTGTTAGCTGATTGCTGGTTGAATAGACGTTTTTACTAAAAAGCTTGGTTTTCGAATGCCTGTTGTTTCTAATTTTTTGCATTCTTTTTTCTCTTATGCTTCACATCTTATTTGTGCTGCTGTTTCAGCAGAAATTGTTGTCAAATGGCTCAATTGACATTTTGACCATTAAAGTTGGAAGTGAAAAAAGAGAAATATACGTAAGTTTGTTTTCAATAAGCTTTTTAAAACTTTTACAAAATTAAATAAGATTTTAAAATCATGTCCGACTTTTTGCAAGAATTTAAAATTAATGATTTAAAACATCTGTGGTCGATTTGTAGCAATTTTTTGTTTTTTGATTTTTAATTAAAAATATTGATATCATTAGCGGTAATCACTCTTATATGCAAACGCCCATGCAAGTCTTGTAAACATAGAAAAGAGAAAATTCAGGCTAAAAATCCAATAGTCAACGCCAATTTTCTTACAATGCATTGCTTGAGCCGAGGCCATCCCCTGAGTACTATTCTCGTGAAAAAGGGTAAGTGAATACCAAATATCTATTATACAAGCTGATTGATATTTATTTAACTTATAATTAGCTAAACAAATTTGAACAGTTTAAACAATTTGAACACCATTTCGTTTGGTATCGTGTTTTAAATCAAATATATATTTTCAGTTTTTTCTTTTTAATTATATAAAGCCAGTTGACTTTAAGTTAACTCAAGTTACTACAGGTTTATTTTTTGATAAACACTTTCGGTTAACACCATACATACAATATTTGTACATGGCCACTGACTGTCACTCAAAAACGTAATTGCTTTTTTGGTTGACTTCTAACCGACGAAAATTAGTGGCCACACAAACGATCAAACAAAATTTGAAAAAGAAAACGGAAATTGACGGTGTTATTTAATTTAAAGTAACACACTAAAGACATGTCAAATATTGCCTCTAAGTGAGTAAGGTAAATACTTGCCGTTTAAATTCGTTTGTTTAGAGACTTTGTAGATTTTGTTTGCTGACATTGAAGAGTTATTTATTGGTTTTGGCATTTGGTTGGTTAAAATAATAAAAAGCGAAAGAAAATATGGAATAAATACAAAGGTTTTGAATTTCAAATAGATTTAAAACATACATTTCTTTCGCCCGCTAAATTCTCACAATCAGGGGCCTTATTCTGTAATTCCCTTATGCTAAAATACTAAAATTTTGGGTTTTTAAAACAGGCTGGGCGTTAGAATCAATTAAATTAAAACTTTTCGACATAATAGGTATGAAGCTTTTAAATGGCAATTCACGTTTAAGAATTGTATTCTTAGCCAAAAAGTCCTTAATCAAGTTTATAAATTTTTAGCGATAGAGTTTTAGCTTAAGAGAGTTACAGAATAAAGCCTCAGAAAGCAATTGAAACTGATTTTAAGAAACATAATTGCACAAAAACAGCAAATATGAACTTGTCAAATAACAAACAAATTTTTTAGGTTTTTATTAATCATTGCCTACAACGTTAATAGTAAAGCTAAAGAGTACAACTTCACATACACACACATAGAATAGCGATACAGTTGTTTACAAAGTATGAGTAAAAAGCATTACATTCTCTAAACAACGAAAGTAAAAAACATATGGCGATTCAAATTTTAGCTTGTAGGCAATATTTGATGAAAATTCAAAAAAGTTGATATCATTTCATATTGTCATCTTCGATTGAGATTGATTTTTCAATTACAAACACAAAATCTTGTATTGAGTACGTCCACATATATACACTTATAAGCATGGTCATGATGTTTTGCCGCTTGACTCCGAGCTACTTTAGCTTTTTAAAGGAAAAAATTCAATTACTTTCTCCTATAGAGAGAAAACAAACAGAAAACGTAGTGTAAAGTCGTTCATAAATTTGTATGTGCATATGAGTTAAGGAGTTAAGTTTTGATAGCTTAAACAACAACAACAACAATTATGAATAAATCTTTAAAAAATGCAATTGAAAAGATGTATTACTACCAGAATTCAGTACACAGTCAGGGTTGTTATTTACAAATTTTTTAACTTTGAAGCCAAACTTTATGTCAAAAATAACCGCTCGGGCGAGAATACTCGATATGCAACCATTCGTTCAATAAAAATCAAAAAATTGTATGTAACATTGATTACATTCTGCTATTGCCTGACAAAAAAGCAATAAAAAGCATTTTTTCATATTTTACATTTTTTTTAACCAATACTCAGGAGTAAACCCCTACTCATGCAGTGCATTGTATTGAAATATTAAAGATAGACAGATAGATTTTTTTTCTAATTTTATTGATCGCCATATCGTCGTCCCGAAGTTATCTGGACGTATATCACAAAATCAAAAAAAATGAGTTACGACCATTTTTGAGGCTTAAATTATTAGATCTTTCGATGTGTTCAATCACCAGGACTTTATCTCTTAAATTTTCGGAGATATTTAAGGGCCATTTTGCCGTATATCCACGTTTGGTAAAAAAATTTTATGTTATAATGACGTACGCGCCACTTTCGTGGATATACGGCAAAAAATGTATGAAATTTTTCAAATAAAAAAATTTTGCGTTATCTTGACGTATGTACATAAATGAATATATTTAAAAGATTTTTCATAAGAAAAAAAGATAAAACGTAATAAGAAATCATAAAGAATAGATTTCTTTAACTTCACTTTATTGCTGTTACATTAAAATTAAAGTTCTAAATTAATAAAAAACTAATTTTCATTTTTTAGAGGTGGACATTTGACAAAACGTCTTCTTTCAAAATCAACAACTTTTCAGTAGAGCAAAAAAACAGTTAAAAAGGCTAATAGAAGTTATTGCGTAGGAAATTAAAGAAATTTTGAACTTGGATATTATGCAAAAACACTTAACGAACATTATGCGACCTTTTTTTCCCCTCTAGAAGCAATAGTTTTCTATAAAACGACAAAAAATTAATTTAAGACCTTTTGTTAAATTTTTTTTGTTTAAATTTTAAAGAAAAAAATTAGCTTCCACCATACAGGTCGTTTTGTCAAAATTTTTTTGATTAAATTTGAAAATTATTTTAATCGCTTAAGTCAAGACAAGTTGTTTCGTTAAAATGGAATATGAAAAAAAGGTTGAAAGAAGTTGATCTGGAAAACATATTTGGGTTCTATTTTTCCCTTCAATATGCAGATAATTAAAAAATAATAATAAAAATGAAATACAATTTTTTATAGACATTCAATTTTTTAAATTATTCTTAATTCTCTGAAAGAAGTCGTTTTGTCAAAATGAAATTGGGGGAAAGTCTGAAAGAGGTCGATAAGTCAACTGCATATCCTGCGTTCCAAAGGTCGTAGAAATACGGGGATTAGTGCAAAAGAAGGACAAGGAAATTCTATATTTACTATAAAAATCTTGGAAAATTGTCTTATTTCGAGAGAAGACGTTTTTTCAAAATTCCACAGACATGTATGTATATAAAATAAATTTTAATTCAAAATTTATTTCATAAAACTTTTATGAATCAAAAGTATGTTTTTTAAATACACCATAGATAATTCTAGAATCAGTATCTTAAAATATGTTATAACATATGTAAATAGTTTTGAATAAAACTGAACATCATTGTATAGAAGATATGGGAAAAGGCTTTTAATATCATTTTTTTTTTTATATTCCGAAATATTTATTTTTGGACATATACTGAGTTCCTTTTCAAACATTTCTTCTGATTTTGAAAAAACTCCTTTTCTCGCTTGTTTTTTTAAATTTGATGACTGAAATTCATCTTTACTTACAGATGCTTTATAGGATAAAGAAAATAAATTAAATTTATTATACTTAATTGCTTTAATTTTAGTTAATGAAAATTTTGTTAATGCGCAATAACTGAATAAATTTTGAAATCTGTAGGTAACATTTCAATAATATTCAATTTAAACTTTTCGGAGTGGTAATTTTTTAATTTTATTATTAAATCTAAAGGACTGTGAATTTCTTTTAATTTTAGAAATCGATCTATTGCACTGTGGACAGAGTCAATTTCTCAAATTTGGGAATGTCCCTGCTCTGAAAATTTATGAGTAATTGTTTTTAGATTATTATTTTTATATAAAATGCCAAAACTAGCAGACAAAAATATTTTATTTTTATTTTTTGGCACACAAGAGTCGCTCCAAAGAATGATATTCTCAATATGATTAAAATCCTTCAATATATTTTCCAAAATTTTTATTATGGAACTATCGATATCATTACCAGAGCGACCATTCTGTGCTTCGTTCCAAATGGCGCAGTAAGTAACATTTTTTTCGTTAGGATTCTGAGTACATACTCGTACTGTTGCTGTTATATTAAACACTGAAAGCTTTCTTTTATAATAAAATATGGATGAAATTCCTTTAGGCGGATTTAAAGTGCTTTGTTAATCGTAATTTATTTATTTAGTACTGTAGTAATAAATACTAAAAGTAAGAATTTTGCTTACTTAAGTATGTCTCATATACGTCAAGATAATATCAGACAAAAAACAATCCAAAATTTCTATCGGTGTTATTTTGACGTATGTGCCAAAAATAAAGAAAATGTTCCCAAAAAGTGACTTATACGGCAAAATGTTATTCTTTGTTTGGAGTTAAAAATGTTTAAAACTTAAAAAATTTTCCCCATGACTTAAGAATTTTTGGTACTATTCGATAAAGAATTATTAGCACTACATCTGATAAAAATTTTGAGTCACCTTTTTCGACTAAATTTTTTTCTATAAACTGATAAAACTTTAAATTCAATTTCCCAAAAAAATATTTTTTGGAGTTACGTCAAGATAACTTCGGGACGACGATATGTCAATTAGACAAGTTGCTATCAGTTGATCACTCAAAGGCCAGTGTTATACCTTCACCCTTGAATGGTCAACAGCAATTGCCCCATTTGTCGATGGATGTTGATAGTGTGTGGTGATCGGCTTCACTAACTAGGTTACCAGTTATCTTCCCAGAAGGTGGCGCTGTACTCCTGATCACACGTTTCTAGTGGAACAGACTGGATATGTTCGGGAGCGCTTTTTTTTTTAAAGATGAACATTTTGAAGATGGTGGGAACCTCTTATTTTTTTAAATTATAATTTAGAAACACAGCAAGGTCTATTTTAATTAATATTTTTGCCAAATGGTATCCACAATCAAAAGTGTTGATGATTTTAAACAGACAATATCAAGTGCGGGTAATAAATTGTTAGTTCTTGACTTTTATGCTACATGGTGTATGCCGTGGAGAGAAATGGAACAACATCTTGTTAAACAATTTAAAGATCGCGTAATAGTCATAAAAATAAATGTGAACAAATATCGTCGTGCAGGAGTTTATGTTCTCTATCCGCCATTTCAAATTTTTTACTTATATGTCTAGTTAATGATGCCACTTTAGGTTTTCAACCCCAAATTTTTTAAGTCTGCAATTCGTTTTCGGATATCTCGTCCAGTTTCTGAGATAAATAGTCGAAAACGGATTGCAGATTTTAAAACTTTTGGTGTCAAAAGCCTAAAGTGGTATCATTAACTCGAGATATATAAAATGGCGGATAGAGCACATAAAATCTCGCACGAATATATGATGCTATTTCTGACTACTACAAAGTACGAAGGATGCCGACATTTTTGTTTTTTTTTTAATAAAAAAAGCATTTCTAGTTTTACGGGAGCTGATCCAAAACTACTTGCTCACAGAATGACATCCCTAATTAAATAGAGTTTTCGTTTCTTATGTATGTTTTTAATATTTTTGTATGTGAGCAATTTCACCAGTTTGAGATTTGTATGCTATTTATTTATAATTTCTGTCCTTCGCTGGGATTGAACCTCGATAGTTTGAGTTTCTGTGCGAACGCTCTAACCATTATGCCAAGATTACATATCCAGCACAGACTGGGGTTCAGCATTCATACTAGAACAGCACACACAATAATAGTAAATATTGGTATTTAAAATGAACCAATAATTTATGGATTTCCGGCCACCAGGTGATTCCATTATTTTATAGAATCTAACATTTTGAAGAAATACGTCACAAAACTTTGTAAGCAAGTATTTCGGCAATACTATCGTTGAAGAAATTGTAATCGACAAAACTCATCAATGCAATTTCAATCATTTGGATAAAGACTTTATTAATGACAATGATAGAAAAATTGTGCCAACTGGGATATTGACGGCATTGCATGTATGCGTGTATATATCATGCACGACACTGCTACTTAAACAGAAATATGAACATTGATTTGGTTTTTCTTTGACACGAATTCGAGAAACAAAACAAATGACTGTGTGACTGGTTCACACAAAACCACGGAAGAATGAGAGTTTTAACAACAACAATGGTAATAAAAAACAACAACAATAATAGAAAAAAATGAATGACTTGGCATGAAAAACTTGCGGAAGTAAAAACAACACAACAGCAGCAACAATCATAATATATAGAAAATAAAATATTTAGTTTTGCTTTTCTCTCTAATCAGTATATATGAATGAATTGAACACATGCATGCGCATGAATACAAAATTAAATAAAAATATGTTTTCAGATTTATTTTCTTTTGTAACCCATTAAGATTTCCGATTTCAAATAATACAAAAATAAAGAGAATAAATTTTTGTTGGGAAAATTGCTTTGCAAGATTAGCACAGAAAATGAATTACTATAGACAAAAAGTATTACAAAAAATTAAATTAATAATTTTGTAATACAATGTTCTTAGGAAATTTATATAGTTCTTGACGAAGCCGTTAGAGTCTGTTGTCTGCGACACTACACCAACCTTATACTCTTCGTTACTATGCTCTTTATAACACTGTGTGTAAATATAACCATATATGGACACCACTGCATGATAAAGGACCAAAACAAAGTCATGAAATATTTTTTATGGGCCTCCAAACATTTAGGGCCTCGGTGTCATTTTTGCCAAAAAAGGTATCATTATCTCAGGCACATATCTTGCAAACCTTTCGAAATTTAGATTTACTTTCTAAAGCAAAGTTGTAGCTCTTATCATGAGGAACAAAAACTGTGAACATATAAAAGCAAAGAAACTTCACCTCCAAGACCAAAATAGCAAACAATTTTGAAAAATTCGATCTTTTTACCTTTTTTCTCTTATTTAGGTCTATGAGTTACTACTTACTAACCGTTCAAAATTTAAGGAAGCAATGAACTTTAAAATTGCAAAAATTTACCTAAGATCTCAATAACAATTCACACAATCACGCATCGATCGCAGCAGCACAGGCAAAATAGTAAGTTGAGCACACACATCAAGGGACACAGCACACAATATAAAACACTTTAAAAGGGAATTGTCAATGATACTTTAACGTGTACCTTAAATTGTCGTGCGGAAGTTTATGTGACCTATCCGCCATTTTATATATCTCGAGTTATGATGTCACTTTAGGTTTTTGACACCAAAATTTTTAAAATCTGTAATCCGTTTTAAGCTATTTATCTCCTGAGCTGGACGAGACATTGGAAAACGTATTGCAGACTTGAAAAATTTGGGGTCGAAAACCTAAAGTGGCATCATTAGTTCGAGATATATAAAAAATATGAAATGGCGGATAGAGCACATAAATCCCGCACGACGATGCTACAAAAAAAAAAAATAAAACATGTCAACAATAAGCTAAAAAATACCTTACGAAGACCAAAAAAAAAATGAAAAATATGAATTTTATTAATAAGACTTGCATTGTGTAAACACAGACTTCTCAAAGATACAATTTTAGGAAACAAAAAGGAAATTCTTCAAAGAAAATGCATGCATACATGTTAAAATCAACAGTTTTTATATTAGGCAGACATTTATACACATATTTACAGTAGAAAAGAGGAAAAACAAAGGAACACATTTTGTCATAATATAGCAGTGCTTAACAAAGCATTCTTTTAACGATACCTTATACTCTCTCTCTCTCTTTCTTTATCTCTATCTCTCTTAAACATACTTAGTAAGTCTGTAGGACATTAATAGTTTTTCGGTTTTTTTGTTTAATTTGTTATTTTGCCTGCATGTTTTATTTCGTTGTAATTTTTTGTTGACATTTTTGAAATACACACACATTCACATATAAGTATGTTTGCTTAAAAAGAATTTCATATAAATATTTGTGTATGTATGTATGTATGTCTAAAGTCCATGTACTAAAGTAGTTTTTTTTTTTTTTGTTTTTTTTTTCTTGATAGTTCTGACGTATAATCTTTTAATATTTTTAAATATTTCTTGTTTTCTTATATGTACATACATACATACATACGAGTACATGTATAAGCAAACAAATGAAAGTGTGTGTAATTTTTTTTCATACTTGTTGTTTCTTTTGTTTTTGATTGTGTCGTGTCTTTTTATTTTCTCATTATTGTTATTGTTGTTTGTTCTCTTGTTTGCCTGCTTTACAAACTCAAGGACATTTTCTACATTAAATGTTAAATGTCGTAATTTTTATTGATTGCTTTTTTTCACTTTTCCTCTTTTTTTGCTTAACTGTTTTCTTTAACATTTACATTTATTGTTATTGTTGCTTCGTTTTGTTTTATACTGTATTTTATATATTTTTATTGTAATTGTAATTGTTATTGTTCTCATTGTTGTTCGTTGAGTGTTTTAATTGAAAACAATTTTCTCAATTTCTTACAACATTTTGTACAATTTTAATTCCTTAAGGAAAAAAACAATTAATTTGTTTTTAAAATGGAATTGGTATTGTGAATAAAATCAAAAGCAGTTTTTCATATTCTATAGCATATATTATTAGTATTGTCACTTTGATGCTTTTGTTAGTGTCATTACCATTTCAAATTTTCTGAATAAACTTTTTCAACAAAGAGTCTCAAGAGTCTTTATTTTAAATCCTTAAATGAAAAGAATTAATTGATTTTTAGAGTTAAATTTACGGGTTATAAATTCTCAAGAGGAACATGGTTTAGGTGGTTTCATTACTTATACAGCTTATTTTTTGTAGAACACAAATCTCTGAATTCAAGCTGTACGTGGCTGAAAATCTTTTATTCAATTCATGAACAAATAGCCAAACTATCTGCCAAATTATCCAGCTCAGACATCTGAAAAAAAAGAAATATGAAAAAAAATATTTCTTTCGGCGACTACCTCTCAGCAGGAAGAAGAAGAGATACTTGCATTCAAAGAAGCTTTTGGTAAATGAATAAATTCTAATAACGGTCTGATTAAGTGGCCACCAACAACTTGCGATTTAACCTCACTAGGTGCTTTTGTTTAGGGTTAGGTAAAGTCAATTGTTTACATTGATTAATATGAGGCAATCTAACACCTCAAAATTAACATTCCAAGAATTATTAATAAAATATGCTTATTAGTTGAAATCATGTTCGAATAAGCCCATTTCATTGAAACTAAATACTCCAAAAATATAGTCAAGGCAAATTAAATTTAGAATATTTTGTGTAATTTAGTTTTTTGTTGCTACTGTTATTTGTTGAAGAAAACAAAATTAAAAATCAACTTATCTCACGTCAAATTTTTTTTATTATTTATTCTTTATTTTAATCTATTTCGTCTTATTTTTTAGGCTTTTTTAATCTAATTATCACATTGTTTTTCACTTTTTCTTCCATATACAACATGTCACTTACACTAACTGGTCTTATCTTGTGTCTGATTTTAAGCAATTAATTTCCTTCTTTTCAACTTAACACGAACATGGCACTGTAATTTTTGTTTTATTGTTCTTTGTTTTGATAGAATTTTAAATTTTTTAAGCACAATTGAAACTAAGAGAAATTTATGTTCAATCCTAAATAAATACACAATTTCATGCAAGTTTAATTTAATTTTATAATAATATTTTGAAATCCTTTTTTTTAGAGCAAAAATATATTCATAAGTTGTTAATTAAAATAACAAAAGCTTAAAGTGTACGGGTGTCCTGCAATTGTATTGTAATTTAGAAAATGCTGATGGCGTATGAGTGATATTAATTCGTTTTAAAAATTATTTCATGTAAGCTTATTTAGAACCCAAAAATTATGCTTTAAATTTTCTTCAAGATTTTACATGTTTGGTTTGTTTTATTTAACCTTTCAAAAGAATTTTAAATTTTGTAAATTAAAATCATGTATTTTAGGTTTATTTTAATTTCTCTATTATAAATAATACCCAGATTATTTCTCACAACCCATAAATGTTGTGTTGTCGGTACTCAATAAACATATAAAATATTTTGTCTGCTATGATAGGTATGACTCCAAACCCCAGCACAAATAAAATATTCCAATTCAATTTTGTAATGCGCTTTCTCAGCACAGTCTTTTCTATTATCTAAACGATATGCATATAGGATGCAATACATCAATAATAATTGTGGTCGCCGTGGTTATTGTGTTGGCTTACTAAGACGAGAGCTCCGGTTCAAGCCCCAGCTCTGATAACTTGAAGCAAAGAAATATTAAAAAAAATATTTCTTTAGGCGACTACCTCTCAGCAGTCTTCTGGCAAAAGCTCTGAGAGTAATTAATTGCCATGAACAAGCTTCTCAAGTCTGTCGTTCGGAGTCGACATTAAACTGTAGGTCCCGGTACTCATGGATAAAAATTGACACACACAACATGAGTGCTGCGAGAAGCTAGGCCGTAATCCTGACACAGGGTTGTAAAGGCCAGTTATGTATGTATGTATGTAATTGATAAAGCTACAGAAAAACAAGAAGTAAAATAAGTACTTTCGAAAACATTAGATAATGACAAATTATTTTTTTAAATGCCTTAAAGACTGCAAAGCAATTCCTACCAAATATTATTCAAAATTTTTCTTAATATTCAATATTCATTTGAAATAAAAATGGTGTAAGCACCTTGGATTTTTATACATATATCTCTTCTTTTTCTTTCATTTCTTTTTTTATCGTTTCTTTAATTAAAAAACGTTTTGATTTACTAACTCAAAAATTTTTCCTTTTTTCATTTTAATGACAATTCTTATGCTGCAGCATCTGCAGAAACAGCAACAGCATCTGTTGATGCTGGTGACGATACTGATGAGGATGACCTTCTTTTTCAACTCATTTAACTTTTGCAGTTATTTTATACTTTTATCTATAAATTTTTGCTCACAGTTTTTCTTTTTCATTTACTCTATCTTTTTTATTTTTTAACTTTCGTACTTAAATAATTTTGTTGTAAATTGTATCTTTATTTGAGAACGTTGACAGGCAGTAAATGACCCACAAAAATGTTGCCATAAAAGGATTTTCTCATATACATACTTACATATAAAAAAATTAACACATATGTATGTACATGAAGAGGTAAGAAATAAATACTGATGCAGGGCTCTACATTTACAACGTGATATGAGACATGTTTATAGTTAATGACAAAGATTTATAGCAACAACATATAACCCTTATCGTTATACAATTAAATGGAAATGTTACAGTCACCTCACATGATACTCATATTTAGTATTAATTATGGGGAAAACTTTATTTCTTTTGAAAAGACACCAGTAATTAAGGTATGATGTGAAAATAATTGTGTCAAAATTGTTATAAAATTACAAAAAAAAAACAAACAAAAAATACTGCATTTTTTTTTTTTCATCAACAATGAATTTTTTTTTTATTTTTTTTTTTTTCTTATTCAACAATTTGTCCGAGAATAAATAATTCTTAAACCGCATAACTGATCGGTATGCAACTTGGAACGTTTGTAAACTGTTTACGGAGAAGATTTGTAGTTATTTAAAAAGAAATTCGAGCTGCAATGATTACCAAATCTGTAGTTTTTGAATATGGTATAAGTCCATATTTATCTGTAGATACTGTCTCTTTATATTTATAATCGCATAAATTTAATATTATAAAATAATTGAAAGAATTTTAGGTATAAATCCGTATATAAGTATTCATATACATTTTTTTATTTCAATATTAAACCTGAATATGGTAGCTCCCATACAATTATTTTTAATATCTGGTTTAGACCCAACATAAATGAAAGACACTTCGACCCATAAGATCTATGTTGTCCCTTTGAGTCTACTGTTTGTTTAGCAGACCCACTGCCTTCCTTACGAACATCAGCATACCCGTAAACACATCCATCTAAATCTAGCTCCTATACAAACTAAGTCCTGATTTTTGTATATCTTGACAACAGTTAAAGCTAAAGTTACCAAATTTAGTCTTTATGACTTCATAGCCAAAGCAAATCAACAGTCAGAAACTGGATGGTATTAAGCACGTGGGCATACAACCTAAATACTGATTTTTGTATAACTTGGTGTTCTTTTTAGGAAAGGAAACAAATATAAAATATTTATTTTGAAGCCGCAATGAGATAATTCTTAATAACTATTACCCTATTCACAAAATGTTATATTGTTGTAGATTATAGTTAAATGGCATTTCATTTTGTGAACACCTTGTCGTAAATATTGTTGTAAATGTTACCCAGTGTTATCAAATTTCTTGAATAAAAAATTTAAAAAGAAGAAGAGAAGAAAAATATTTCAAACAATTTTGAAAATACATTTGAAAAATAAAAAACATAAATTAAAAAAAATAAAAAAAAAGTTTTCCAACTCTGGTGTATTGATACGACATTTCGGAAATATAGAAAAAATTGTCGTATATGTTGGAGTAGTTTTTAACATGGAAATTACCAACAACATTATGTACAATAGTTGTAGTTTGTCATAGTTTCTACCGATCTACGATCAAAAAAGCTGTTTGCTTCAATAGATCTAATATAAGTTTTTCGAGAAGCAAAAAGTATACATACATGAATATATAACCCTTCTAACTCTAGTAAAACACATACATTATAAAACAAAAATTACTTGCTTACTTAGCTGGCCATAACAACCCGTTAACTAGTTTCTGCATGTCTCAACACTAGTCAAGAGGCATCTCTGCTAAGCGCCCGTTTTCTCTAGTTGGTCACACCAATTGACAACAGGGCTTCATCTACCTAGTCTTTACAACATAAACATGGATATCCTCTACGCTGACGTCCAGTGAACTTCGCATCCAAAACCTTTTTTGCTGAAGCAGATTCTTCCATCCGAACAACATGGCAGAGCCAGAGCAGCCGATGGATGGCCTTGATTTAGTGGACCAAAGATCTTGCGAAAAGCTTTTCTCTCAAACACTCTCAGGACCCCTGCATCGGCCATAGAGAAGCACCAGAAGAATAAGCGACTTGTAGAGTGTTAACTTCGTCGCACGAGAGAGGTCTCTGTTACGAAATTGCCTACCGAAACCGTAGTAGCACCTGTTGGCCAGTGTATTTCTTTGCTTGATCTCCAGGCTGACATCATTCTTGCTGGTAATGCCAAGGTAGATAAATTCCTTGACCACCTTGAATGTATAGTTGCCGGCTGTAATCTGGGAGCCGATACGTTCAACGTCTCTGCTCGTTGACAACATGTACTTCGTCTTGCTCTCATTTACATAAATATAAATATGATAAATATATCCAGGTGTTTCCTACATGTTTTACAGCAATGAAAATTAACTTAAATTTCCTCTTGATATTATAATTTATAATATATGTTATTATTTAAGGTGATAGAAGTCCGTTTGTGGCTTAAATATTCGGAAACTTTTTATGTGCTTTTAACGATTATTATTTTATAATAAACTGAAGAGGTGTTTAGTGTTAAAAACCTTACTCGATTTAACTAATGGTGAACAATATATTTAAATTAATACTAGAGCAAACACTTAAATATTTTGGTACATAAAAAGTTGATTTATAGTACTCATATAAATTTAACAACTTATTCCGGTAGGTAGGTATGAAAAAAATATAATATATGTGTTATAGGGTATCCTATAGTTAGGCGAGCTCGTTTATTAGTACTTCACTTGTTTTAAATTAAACAAGTGTTGCGTTATATGTTTGTTGTTTTCTTTATTACTTGTTTGCTGTTTGGTTACAAAAATAAATTTAGCATCTCTTATTGGTTTAAAAGAGGACAAGTTATTTATTTTTTTCTCCTTCTTCTTTCTGTTGTAACTCATACTGTTATTTATTACTCTACTTGAATTAAAACCATACCCAGCAAACACAGTTATAGACAGTACTCAGTTTTTAAATTAGTATTCTACTTGAAGCCCCTACAAGCTTAAACGTGATTTTTAATGTTAAATGAACTCTGCATTACATTTCTACGAATGTTATAAAATTTTTATAAAGAAATAAATTCTAAAAAAATTACTCTAACAACCAGTGATGATTATTATTAATTGCTTTTATTATTATTATTTGCTTTATTTGCAATTCTTGCTATAAAGCTAAAGCAAGATATTGATAATCAACTATCAAAGTTAAAAATTCATTGTTGGATATACGCTTTATAACTTTTTTGTTCTAGAAGGATTCGCCATTTAATGTATATTTTCTACACTGGTAATATAATTCACAGCCAGTACCCAGCAGAAATTAGTGCTTACCAGTAAGCTATTTTGTAAGGGACAAATTGTGAACAATCACTTACACGTGCGCATTTATGATGCATGATTTTTATATGAAATGAGCCGCTAAAATGCAATAGAAATGCATATTTATTACAATCAGTAAGCAAATAGTATAAAAAATCAAAAATAATACCTTATCCTGTAGCATTTTTGCAAGCTTTAGGGTATGAATAAATGCTTCCATTATTGCTTACAATTTTATTAATTCCTTCCAAAGTTGAAAAATTATCTGCTGGGTAGTAAATTAAGAAGAGTTGACAAAATTTTCTCTTTACATTCCTTATCCTTTTATTTTCTTCAAATTGTTTTAAACTCATGTAAAGGGCGATTAAAATTTAAGGGCCGATGTTGATTTTAAATAAAACACAAATTATTTAGGAAAGTATTGTATTTACTCTTTAGTATGATAACTTGGTAATGAACAAAATGTCAGCCAAAAAGCCGCAGCAACCTCGGCGGCACATCTCCATCCGATGGTCTAAATTTTCGATAACTCTGATACATTATTGAGATTCTGTGCCTTTATTGTGCCGAACTATCTCATCCTTTAGCTCTTGAATTATTGCTGGCTTATCAACGTACACCTTTTCTTTTAAATAACTACAAAGAAAAAAGTCCAAGGGTGTCAAATTATATGATGTTGTCGGCCAATTGACATCGTCACATGTGAGATAATACGGCTATTGAATTTGTCGCTCAAAAGAGCTTTTTTTCGTTAGCTGTTTAGCAAATAGCACCGTCCTGTTTAAACCACATATCATCTACATCCATACCTTCCAATTCGGGCCAGAAAAAGCTCGACCGACCTGAGATACACGATTGTGAACAGCAGCAATATTTTCTACGGTACAAGCTGTACGAGCTTGCATTGTTGTGTTCACACCTCTTACAGACTGAGTTTGCTCAAATCTATGCACGATTTTTTCGATTGTACGCACATTGGGACGATTAAATTGATCCAAAAAATCACGAAGTGCACGATATGCAATTTAATTTGAACATCCATTTTCATAATAAGCCTGAATAACATTAACGCGTTGCTTGATTATGAAACTATCCACTACTGGTCAAATCAAATGCAGAAAAACTTAACGTTTAGGCGTGGTTCACATTCAACATCGGCTCTTAAAATTTAACCACCCGATATAAGCTCTTATCACTATAGATAACTGTTATCGTAAAGTGAAATTAAAGCTCATTGTTTGCTGGGTTTGGCTTTATTTTTAAAATCAGTTTATGTAGTAGTAGTGGCTGTGCTTAGTGGCTTTGTGGCTGATTTTTTTAAATTTCCTGCATTGTTTTAGAACTTTCTCCCCAAAGTAAAGCATAACTGAAAACTGCTTTAAAAGGTTATACAGTACAATCTCAAAAAAGTTAACCGCGGCTCCTTAAATTTTCAAATTATTAACTTATCCAAGTATTTGTAAAATTTAGAAAAAAGTGTAGCAATTAAATCATATTTTTATCGTAAATTACGCACTAAATTCGTTTAAAAAGCTTACAATCCTGTTCAATTTGTTCGAACCGCACATTTAGTTAACAGGTTAACACTTTTAATTTGGAACTTAACCCAAAGGCTAAAAAAGCTACATTCTATTAGGTAAACTATGCATTCTAACGAGTGCAATACATATCAATACGTTCATTAGTAGGGCAGTTATCAAGTTATCAGTTTTAGCAAGTTTTCTTGAGGTAAGTTATTTTTAATGTAGTCGCCGTGGTCTAGTGGTTAGTGTGTTGGCTTACTAAGACATGGGCCCTGGGTTCGAATCCAGGCTCCGACATCTTCAAAAAAAGAAATATGAAAAAAAATATTTCTTTCGGCGACTACCTCTCAGCAGTCTTCTGGCAAAAGCTCTGAGAGTAACTAATTGCCATGAACAAGCTTCTCAAGTCTGTCGTTCGGAGTCGACATTAAACTGTAGGTCCCGGTACTCATGGATAAAAATTGACACACACAACATGAGTGCTGCGAGAAGCTAGGCCGTAATCCTGACACAGGGTTGTAAAGGCCAGTTATGTATGTAAGTTATTTTTAGAAGGAAGGATCCAAAACTGCAAAAGTTTGAATGCTAAGTTTAAAAAATTAAAAAAAAAAACAGCTGAAAATATAAGAATTATTTAAGAATTTATTGCTAAGTAGATGGATTTTTGAGTTTATAATTTACCAAAACGCAAAAGCTCTGATTTTCTCTTTCTTTGTGTGACTAATGTTTTATGGATTTAAACAAATCGTCCAAATAGCTTAGAGTCAATTGAATTTCGTCATTTCTTTTCCGCAATATTCATTTAAATACATATATACGAGCACATACATACATATGTTTTTCAAAAAATATTTTTTTATTTGCTGGCTTCAAATCTGTTGTTTAATAAAAAAGATAATTGAAGAGGTAATATTTTTGAGTGGCAAGTGAAAGTAGAAATTCAGTTATTTGAGTAGAGAGATTAATTGTCACGATATTACTCTTTCCAAGATTCTACTGTATTCTGATACTTGTATATGCATGTGTAAGTGTAATTAATAAATAAAATAAATGGATATTTTTTTTAATTTTCAAGAAAAATCTTTTCTATATTTCGGTATGAAATTATTTTGCAAAAACACCTACAAATCATCCTAAAATAACTGACCACATACACAAAAATATAACCAATAAACACACTTACAAATATCCTCTTACACAAAAAAAAGAAAAAAACAGAAAAAAGGTAAAATATAACAATGAATACAATATGGTTTTTGTATTATGAATGTATGTCCATATACACAAAAGGATGTTTGTGTATATGTGTGTGGTTGTTGGTTATGATGATGGCAAACGTGTCTAAATGTTGATGACTGAGTCTATACAATATTAGTGGTTTCACTAGTTATTTCTACCAGTCTTCTGCTCACTTTAATTTTTTTCTTCTATATCTCTTTCTCCCTATCTTGGTTATTTCGAGCTCTTTGGCTTGTGTTTGTGTTACATTTTATTATATTTGTTTAGCTCATGCATATGAAAATGGCAGCTGATGTGATTTAATTTTTATGAATATCATTTCTGTTCTGTTTCTCTCTTTTTCTTATTCTCTCTATCTTACATTGTTTTTATAGTTATTTGATTTTATTTATTTCTTCAATTTGCATACAATTTTCCCAGTTGGTGGTTATTAAATTTGTTTTCTTTTTTTCTATTTTCTTTCTCAGTACATTTGGCTCTATTATTAGTTTTAATTTTTTTTCTTTCGTTGCAGTTTAGTTATTTTAGTTGGATTTTGTATGTTTTTCTTAAACTCTGTTTGAATTTAAAATAAATTCAATTAAAAATATATTTTAAAACATTGTGAGTAAAGACGTAATAGAATTGTTAACCCTAAAATAATACCTATGATATGTCTAATGGGTCGATTATGGATGACAACCGAACTTGAGTTGTGGTCCTGGTTGCTAAAGTGGTGTTACAAATTAAAGCTTTCAATTGAAAGTTGGTATTTCAGTTGCTAAATAGAAGATATTTTGGTACCTGCACATTTGTTGTTGCCGTGTAGGCCGTCAAAAACTAGAAACTAAGTATATTTTTTATTTAATATACGAAAGTAGATTGAGCCATTTTTATATTAAAATCGTGGCCGTGGGATTTCTGAAATTTGCCTCCTGCAAAAAACCTTAGAGAAGCACAAACTTTTAAAAATGGCGGTTTTGCAGTTGACCAATTTTTTCTGCTGTCTCTATATAAAATCTCTATTATAAGTATATAGCTGGCAGCATCTTTAGAAAGACGGAAATATGCATTATATATAAGATGCAAATACACAGCCATAAGCATATTATTAATTATCTTCATTATTAACACACACACTAAACAAACTAGATTAGAATAGTCATTTAAATGCCGCCTAATGGGAGACTCTGCTCAACATCTTTCTTAAATGTAGTACCCTTCGTCGCTTAAAAACAAAGTGAATAATTATTATTTATCTTTCAATTTCTTTCTTTTTTTTAGCTCAACTAAAAGTAAGTCAATGTAGCATCCGCCGCTTACTCATATTTTGAAGACTTTTTATTTAATGTAGTAGGCATTCAAATTTAAATTTTCTATGTCTTATAATTTCTTTTAATTATAAAAAACTACTAAAATGTGGTTCTTTTTAATATCAAATTTAAAATAGATACATTTTGACCTTTTTTTTCAAAACTTTAATCTTAAATTACCACCTTTAATACTCACATTAACAGCAATTTATGTGGCTTATAAAACAAAATGTATGCTTACAATATTATCTTGTTTTTATTTATTCATAAGACTACATTTTATTATTTTTGCCTTTTAACAGCTTCCTTTGTATTTATTTTTAATATATCTTTTTACTCTTATCTTTAAAAAATATTTAAAATAGCCTTTTGGTATTCAATTTAAATTATCTATGATTTGTTTGTTTGCATAAACAATAACAACAACAACTACAAATTATAGCAGCAATTTCAATTTGTAATAATGTTTTGAAAATAAATGATAAATTGTGTGGTTTTTTGTAGTGGTTTTCTTCAACAACAACAATTCTGAAATATTCCCTCAATTTATATAATTCACTCTTTAATGGATTTCAATTAGAAATTACACAAGTTTTTATTGGTTTTAAATATTATTTTAAAATTGTTTAATGAAAATAAATGCTTTTAATTGATAAAATTAAAATGTTTTTTTTTTCTTAGTACTTAATTAAAATATATTTTTGTTGTGTGATTGATTTTGTGGTTTATTAAAGAGCAATAATGTATGTAGTATTAAGTTGTGTTGTATATGGGAGCGTATGATTTATGCGAACTATTTCCTATTTAACACTCATGAGTAATTATGGTGTTAATAAGGCATTAAATATAGATATTTAAAAAATATTTAAAATTTTGATATTTATTTAGGCTTAAGGTCTCCTATAATTTTTATTTTTTTATTTTTATTTAAGACTAATACTCAGGAGCAAACCCCTACTAAATGAATGAATGTTGAATATATAGATATACATAGATACTTAAATGTGAAGAAGTAATGTTAAGCGCCTTATGTCAATGGGACAAATTGCTGTCAATTTGATCACTCATGGGCAAGTGTTAGTATACCTTCACCTTTGAATGATCAACAGCAATTGCCCCATCTGTATGTTGCATGTGAGTGGTGAGCATCTTTTTTATGTAGGTTAGTTGTTATCTTCCCAGAAAATGGCACTGTACTCCTGATCATTCGTTTTCTTGGTGGAATAGGCTGGAAATGCCAGGGAGCGGTTTCGTGAAAATGGATTTCTTGGTGGTGAGGGGGGGAACCTCTTATTACTTATTTTAATTATAATTTTGGAAAAATCGCAAATGAATTTTTTTTTCTCTCACTGGGATTTGAACCTCGGTCCTTTGATTTTCTGTGCACGCGCTCAACCACTATACCACGACCCCCAAAGATATAAAAATATCTTATATAGATATGAAATGAAAACATATTTCCAAACAAACTAAACAAAGGAGTAGCAAAATACAAAAACATAAAAGTTTTTTTTTATAAAAACGAGCTTACCTTTGAACAATTACTTCAATTACAAGAGTAAAGGTCAAAAATAAAAAATTTCCAAAAATTTAAATAAAAAAATGTTCAGCGAAAAACAAAGTATATGTGGTTATAAGCCAACTAAATAAGTTAATTGTAAAAAATTTTAATAAAATGATTTTATTGAATCAAAGTAAGTTGAAGTGATGAATAGAGAATGAAAAATTGTGTAAATACTTAATTTAAGAAGAAAAACTAAACTAAAAAACCGAATGGCTAGAATTATTTGATAATTTTTTTATTGTTACAAGAAAAGAATTTACCATAATAAAAAGGTATCAAATAAAATCTTCCTCAATTAAATTAGTTTTACAACACATACCCGTTTATGTTATGGTTTTTAGCTTGAAAATATCTTTTTATTCATATTAAAGTAAATTATGAAAAAGGTAAATGACAATTCATTAATTTTATTTTTCGGCTGTTTGTAGAACTAAGTTTAGTTGGCTTTGTAACGCACTTTCATGAAAAGTTTTTTATAACAGAAACATAATATACATTTCCTTTTATATATATTTTTTTTCTTTCTGATGCTATTGCGATCATGACTTGGTGTGATGAAACAATTATTTAAAAAATATTTTATTGTAAAATTCTGAGAAATACCGGTTTTAAAAATATTTAGGAATTCATTAGATATATTAGAAGTATAAATGATTCCATAGAAACTGTCAACGGATGTTATAGAATCATATAATGATATTACAAAATTTTATGTGTAAAAAAAATTGTTTGAGATACGAAATTTCACAAGTTTATGTAAAAGTTTTAACATTGTGAGGAAGTGACATTAATGTAAGCCCAGCTACTATTCAATTATGTCATCAGAATTCAATACAGAGATGAAATTTTCCAATAAATTTGTATGAAATTATGTAACGTACTTACTTTTAAGATTCCTACCGCACAGGATTACAGCCAGTATGACTGAGAGAAAAAAAAAGCTTAGTTTTTTTAAATTCGTTCCAATAATCGATTTTGTTCCAACTGTCTTTAGTTCTACTTTCTTTAAAACCAGTATGTAAGAGAAATTCTTTTATATTATGTATTTTCATAATTTGTAAAATATATGCGTAATTCCTGTTACTTAAAAATGGTAACAATTACATAAAAATATGTTGAATTTAAATAAAAAATTTCACCAAATAGTTGAATTTAAAAATATTCAGTTCATAAAAAAAGACTGATGAGTACAACATTCCAATTTCCAATATAATTCAGATAATGTATTTCCAATAGATTGTGGTATAAATAGTAATATAAAAATATGAATATGTATAACACAAAGAACTCTGATGAGACCTTTGGTAGCTGAGTCGAAAACTAGTTCAGTTCTGCTAGTGTTTGTACATATTCCTTAACGGATGTTAGTTCTCATAAAAATACAAGTATTAAGATCGTAGGCTACTAAATTTCATACAATAGTTTTATCATATATTTAAATTAATTTAATAGTTATTTACTAAATTAGAATACAATATTAAATTATATTATAATCAATTATTACGAACAGAGTGGAAAAGACAATAAGCTCGGTGTAGTGTGGCAAACCAGGATCTCTGGAGGAAAATGACCCTACAAGCCTCGAACTAGCAGTCTAGCACACTATCCACTAAATTAATTTAACTTTCCTTAAAAGTACAACAAGTTTATAGAATAGTTTTATTATAACTGAAAAAAAAATAATGTACGTTACATTGGTATGACTGGCAAACATTTAAATTACTTTGCTACTACTTTCTATCATAGAATATTATTTAACGTCATTATATAATTTTGTCAAATCCATTCTAATATACATACATACATAACTGGCCATTACAACCCTTTATCAGGGTTACGGCCAAGCTTCTCACAGCACTCATGTTTTGTGTTAATTTTTATCCATAAGTACCGGGACCTGCAGCTTAAAGTCGAATTTGAACCACAGATTTCAAAAGCTTTTTCATGACAATCAATTACTCGCAAAGCTTTTGCCAGAAGACTCTTTAGAGGTAGTCGCGGAAAGAAATAATTTTTGATATTTTTTTCCAGATATCAGAGCTCAGAGCTCGTTATCCTCTTAGTAAGCCAACACCATTATTTGTCAAACACATTAAATTTTGCAAAACTATGAAAAAGTATTGTTAGCTGTGAAAAAATACAATAACGGCCGTGACATATAATAAGAAAAATAAAGAATGAAAAATTCAACAAAAGCACTTTTGTAATGTTGTTATGTTTTAATAGAAAACCTCAAACTGCAGCTATTTTTTATTACCTATATTTTGAAACAAAAATAGGCCTTCATAAGTTTTTGTAATTTAATATGCGCCGTGTTGGAACGTTAAAAATAATTTCTCTTTAAAAGCATTTTCTAGAAAATCCAACTAAAACATGTCGTTTTTAGACTACTCATGCAATTGAACAGTTAAATATTGCAATCTATTTCCCATACTATAAATTAAAAAACAAACTGTTTTATAGGTGCAAACTATTCATTTAGTTATTTAGTTTGAATAAGAATCAAGCTATGGTTACTTAAAAAATATTTGTTGGACACTTGAATTTAAATCAGGGGCAAAATTGTGTCACTTTCTCATCGAACAATATTAATTCATATTTATGTATTACAAAATGTAATAATTTCGATCAAAATCGATGGATAGAGAGCGGGACAGTCTTTTGTCAGAGTTTAGAACTGTTAAACATTTTTCAAAATTAAGTTCTATTTGCAACAATTTGGACTTTTATTTTTTATATCTTTTCTTTTTTTCATTAATATTTTTTTTTTCTTTATTTTAATTACCTTGCTTTTCTCTCATTACGATTTCCATTTCAATAAAAATATCAGCATTGTTGTATTATTTTGTTGAGCTATTTTACAAGCCTAGCTTTGCTTAAAATTTATTTGGAATACTTCTACTTTCTAAATTATTTGAGAATTATAGTAAAAAAAAGTTTAACTAGCATTTAAAATATCTAATTTTTTTCAGTTTTCTTCACTATTTCAAGAAAACATTTTATTTATTTTTTTATTTCTAAAAATTTTATTTTGTTTGATTTTATTCTATTAATTATTTATTTACACTGCTTCTAATTTGTAGTTTTTTATAATTTTGTTTAATGGTATATATGTATATTTCTAGTATTTTTTAAAATTTTAAAACTCACACTTCAACATTATGAGAGAAAATATTTTTATTTACACTGCAGGAATTTTTTCAAATTCACTTTATCATTTTGATAATTCAAATATTTTTTTTTTATTCCACAAAATATTTCATTTAAAATATTTTTGTATTATCTTATTTTTATATTCTATTTTTTACATTTTTTTATATTTTTCTTTTTAATTTAAATATTTGTGTTTTATATTATGTATTTATTTGTTTAATTGCTATAATTTTGCTGTAAAGAAAATATTCAAAAGAAAAACTTGAATTATTTACAACTTGTATATTTTAATTGTTATGCACTGCATATAATGTTAAAAAAAAACACTTAAACACACACGCACATACACTTATAATACAAAATATTGCATATTTGAAGGCTCAATATACATATTTTATTATTATTCTGTTATAGCAGCAAAACACTTATACGCACAAACGCTTTGTATTCTATTTTTACACGCACTCGTTCTTCGCTCTTTCAATTTTTTGCTTTCTACATATTGACTCATGAATTTGTTTTATACCCGCAGCTACACACACACAAACAATACTTTTAGGTCTATATAAAAATAACTGCATAAAAGGACAAAAGCAAAAAATGAAATAAATTCCGTTAGTATTTTAATACTAATACTCTTGCCACCTTATGTATGCATTTTTTCACTCACATTTTTATACACATACACTAACACACATTTATTTCATTTTATATATAGAAAATATAATAAAGAAATCAAGTCATGTATGAACAGCAGTGAGAAATCATCCAATATCACTTTTAGCACCAGCAGTAACTACAACAATAATAACAATTTATAGATAACTGTACATTTATCCAGAAGAACACAAGTATGAATGTGTGCAATTGTTTGCTCTCATACAACACGTTTCTTGAACATATTAACACTCACTGATACGTAACGCATTATCAAGAACAACAAAAAAGAAATACAAAAAAAAAAAAATACTGGCAAACTTCTTAAAAAACGGTGAAAAAAAAAGTTGAAAGTTGTTGCAACTTTTTCTATTTTATGTTGCTGTGCTGCTGGTATTTTTCCTTATATTGTTACTTTTTACTTAAAAAAAAAAGTTTTTTTTTCTTAACTTTTTCAACACAATTTCTTTTTATATTTTCTTGTAGTTGACCCGCTCGAGTTTAACGTTGTACTGGTGACTTAAAGACACCATGACACAGTGACTGATTTAAACTCAAATGTAACCAATACGAGCTCAGAAAGTTTACAAAAAGCACCAGTGTGGTATATTTGGCATTTTGTAAAACAAGCGCTTTTTCTGTTAAACTTTTTCTCCCACAGATTTGTAATACAGAAATCTACTTTTTTAAACGTTATTTACAAATGTTTTGGTGAACAGAAATTGCTCCTGCTAAAGGGGAGATTTGAGTATCATTGGCAACAGCTTTAAGAAATAACTGAAAGAAAATCTTAAACAATGTAAAAACATTTTTTAGATTAAAAAGCAAAGACAGTAAGTACGAACTTACGTATATAACTCTTTAACATTTTCATTTAAGTATTTCAATTAGCGCTTTCGTATATTTTTAATAATAAATAAAGTTTATTATTTGCTTGCATTTTTCATTTCATATGTACATACTTGCTTATAAATTCATACTTTCAAATAAAATTTTTTCAACGTATGCTTTTGGTTTTAGTTTGCTTTGTTTTCTCATATAAAAAAACATCTCCACACCATTATGTTTCCACCGACGTTTTTAATGGTTTTTATTGCTGAGGAATTCAGTATTAGAGGGTCTTCTTATAGTTAAACTACTTCTTTCGGAGATAAACAAAATAACTTTAGCTTTGTCTGACCACAAATTACTTCTCCACTTAATGGTATGGGAATATTTTTCATACTTTGGCACAGGACATCTATTTAGAATTTTTGGTACATCATAATGTCTTATGCTGAATATGAAATGGCACATCGATGGGTGTTTCAACAAGTTAACGATCCGAAACAAACATCGAAGCCAATAAAAGATTGGTTTCAAAATAATGTTGCCAAGGTCTGCACAGACTCCAGATTTTAATCCTCTTAAAAACTTGTGGCGAATTGGCAAAGCGGCTATTAGAGGAAAAAACCTTTCTATTAAGAAAGTGTTGTGGGAATTTTTTAAAGATGTGTGGAAGAACATTGCAATTGATATATTGTAAAAACTTGTAGACTCAATGGCTAAACGCTTCTTGGGCCTTATTAAAAATCAAAATTAGTGATGGAGTTTCTGTGGGAATTTTTGGTGATGAACTAATCATAGTTTTAGGAATTTTTGGGAATATAAATTTCAAAATCGGGGTTAAAAATTTAAAACTATCTGACAATCCTGATTCTCGCTCATATCTTTGTTAAGCCTTTAAGCGTTCTCTTTTTAATTATTACTATTTCCTGTCTAACTTACTTTAAAATTGTTTTATTTTTATTAAACGAAAAATAGCTATTTTCCTTTTTATAAACACCATGTACACAACATTGTTGATAAATCTCTGCTCTTATTTTAAGTTTTTGTGAGAGTTTGCGTGTATGGCAATGGCATTTACAATACATGTGAGTGTATTAATTCACGAAAGTATGCTGAATGGGCATTGAATGGATTGCGAGAAAATGGTATGTTTTTAATTCATAGCCAGTCGTTATTCCTGTTTCGTATGCTGGTATGCAATATTTTTCCTCATATTGCGTATATTTTATGTGTGTTTGTATTGATGTGTAATGGCATGATATTTTTATGAGAGTGTAATTTAAGAGAGTAAATTTGTTTGCGTGTTATGTTATCGTTGTTATTATAATAATTTTTATTATTGTTGTTGTTGCTGCTATTAGTGTCTTATGATATTCTTAAAATAATTCAACATTTATTGCGTGAGTATGTAAATTTATAAATGTATGTTAGTGGGTTTGGTAGCTTTGGGCATATGTTCAGTTGTATTGAGATGAGAGAGAAAGAGCTGGTTTTAGTAGGTTTTGTTATTGCTTTTCAAAAATGTAACGAGAGCGCACGTATATTTTTGCTTTGTTATTGTGTTACTGCTGTTTCCTTTTTTTTTGTCAATTAAAGCAACAGAAAGAAAACTTTGAATTGGAGCTGCCGCGTAGAAAATGTAGGTTAGTTTTCACTTTTGTTGTTGTTGTTTTTTATTATTCTAAAGAGAAAAAAAGATAATAAAAATACCTTTATTTTTAAAATTGTGTTTTTTACAATAAATTATTTTTAATTACTATTTTTATTTATTTATATATTTTGTACAATTTATTTCACTATTTTTTATATGATTTATTTTTTTACATTTTTCTTAGTATATTTTTCTATATACATATGTATTTTACACTTTTCACTCTTTTCATTAATAATTTATTTATTTAATTTGATTAATCTTAAGCACACAACATTTCCTTTTAAAAGTTCATCGTCGACTGAACACTTTTGCCGATTGACGTAATCCTTGTGGCGTTACGGTGCCTATAAGAAAATATCCTTTATTTTAGCCATTCCTATTAAACAACTCGTTTTTTTACTGTAACTCCTGTCATTCTTTTGCGCTTTTTCTCTCTCTTATTTTTTACCACACTCTGGTTTTCTCTCTTTCATATGTTTAGTATGTGCATATGTATGTATATTTTAAAAGTTCAATTTTAACAGCAATTGAGTATGATGTACAGAGAGCAAAATTTAAAACAGTCTTTCATTTAACAGTAGCTTAAGCAAGAATTTAGTGGCGGTCATTGTATAAATTTAAAATAAATAAAAAAATATTAAATAAGTTTCTCCTTAATTTACAAAAACACATGTCACCACACAGAAAAATTAGAACAGGAGGCAAATTACGGCATTCGATATCGAACGAAATTTATATGAAAATTGTATTTAAATTGTATGAAATTTGCTCGATATCGAATGATGTTTTTAATGAACAAATTTGTTTAATAATACTAAAAATGATTTAAGTCCCACTAAATTGCAAAAGAAATCCGTGTAAAAACAAAATAATGTTGGCGAAGTGAATGAACTAAATTAAAATTTTTTTATTTCTTTCAGAAATTGACTTGCATAAAAAGTTTTCTTGTATCTTTTTTTTAAGAAAACAAAGGTATGTTTCTTTAAATATTTTACTTCTCTTAAATCTATATATTAACTGACAATTAAAGAAGTCCATATTAAAATGTGCTGTATCACTATTAATCATATAGTAAATAAACTAATCTTTTTGATTTAATATTAGTTTTTTATTGTCCATATATGATTTTTAAAATGTTAGCGCTGTTATTTTTTACATAGACCTGTTAAATTCGTTGTCTGTTGAACGTATTATTTAAGAGTTTTTTTTGTTTTTACAATTTCCTAACCTTACCTAAAGGGAAATTACTTGTGTCGTCGCAGCATGTGTACCAACTGTCAAAGCATTGGCTTTCTATAAGAAAAAAAAATGAAACAAAAATTAAATAAATAAAATATCTAGTAAAAAATTCCACCCAATATACGCTATGTTACAAAATGTTTAAAAAATTTTTTTTTAAACAAAGCAATCATTTTCTATTTTTTTTTTTCTTTAATTAAAAAATTTTTAAGACCTTATTTATAAAAAATAAATATTTTGGGTTCACATACTTATGTTTGTATTTTATTAGAAATCAGAATTAAATAAAATAATAAATTTTAATGCCTGTATTCATAAAAAAATATTGTAGATATATTAAAGGTATATATGGCAATTATTGCATAGAAATTTGAAAAAAGTAAACCTTCATACATACATACATACATAACTGCTCTTTACAACCCTATGTCAGGATTATGGCCTAGCTTCTCGCAGCACTTATTTTGTGTTGTCAATTTTTATCCATAAGTACCGAGACCTACAGTTTAATGTCGACTTCGAACGACAGACTTGAGAAGCTTGTTCATGGCAATTAGTTGCTCTCAGAGCTTTTGCCAGAAGTCTCCTAAGAGGTAGTCGCCAAAAGAAATATTTTTTTATTTTTGTAATAATTTTCTCAAATAAACCTATAATTTTTTTTTTTTTTTTGCATAAGGGCATACATTTTTAGCACAAAAATTATTCAATATGGAGTGGTATAATCTTCAACATGTTCTTATTATTTTTTTTAACTTTCTTTTTCTTTAAACTAAATGATTATTATTAAAGATATATTTAAAAATAATATTCCTGATATATAACATGCTATCAAAATAAAATGTTTTACAAAATATAAATATGTGTATGTATGTTTGTAAAAATGAAATTTAAACTAAGTTTTCAAAATACACCGGCTCCAATAAACTAACTTTCTTATAAGTAGAGAGAAAGAAAGAAAGTCTTGTGTTTACCTAATAGTATTCTACAGGCCTTACTTAAGTAAGGAAAGCAGAACTTAAGCACACAAAAAAAAAACAACAACAATATCCATAAAAACAATAATAAGAAAAATGTTGCCATATAATAAATCTGGAAATAAGGGCATGTAAAAAAACAACACCTCTTTTGCACACATACACTTAGAAAGGAAAAAAAAAATCAAAACTAAGAAGAGAACAAGAAAGGAAAACAAAGTTGAGAAACAACAAAAACTAATGGATATTAACTTACAATTTCACTTAAACATGTGATGTTATGATGCTAACTGGAATAAAAATACATGCATGCATTACTGCGTCTGTGTGTGAGAGAGGAAAACAGAGAGTTAAAGAAAGGTGAACACACACAATCACTCCATGTCAGCCATATACATTTACACTGGGGCAATGATGCCAACTTTTTCTGAACAAAAAGCATATAAAGTTAAAAACAAAAATTAAAAAGCGTAAAATTTAACTAAAAATAGCGGAAAAACACTAAGTTTATTTAATTTAAATGCCCCAATTCATACCTTAACAATATTAAGCGAACAATTTATGTTGCTTTCGATACACACTGGAAGAATGTTAATCTGACAAGCTTTGTATGTATTAGAGAATATAAAATTTAT
Organism: Metopia argyrocephala; assembly: GCA_963576795.1. Lineage (NCBI taxonomy): Eukaryota > Metazoa > Arthropoda > Insecta > Diptera > Sarcophagidae > Metopia > Metopia argyrocephala. The sequence continues at coordinate 200,621,734 of OY756208.1, read as the reverse complement.
GTCTGATTTTCATTAAAACCTGCATTTTAGAAAAAAAACTTTACATTTTGAATACATATTACAGTTTTCTATTTTTAACCTGTAAAGTTGCAATTATTTGAGTTCGGGCCTTTCTACTACAGACCAACGATACAGTTGATTTCACTATATGGAAAAAACACTTTCTTCGATATCGTGAAATAGGCTCTTAATGTGCAAATACGAGTTAACAGAATTTAGAGATAATATATTACTCGTTTTGGAATACTCAGTTTGGAATAGACTTCTTGAAACCTTCCAATTTATATATAAACTTTTAAATTTTGAGTACAAAATTAGGTAATTCTTAAAATGTTTGCAAGTATATTAAAACATTTCCAATTATTAAATAGTTCTTAAGAGCGCTAAAATCAAAAAATTAAACATTTTAAAAGCACCAGTTTAGTGTTTTTTCTGCTTTTGGTACCAAAGCTATAAATTTAGCGTTTTAAAATATCAAAAATTACTAAAAGCAGTCTCAAAATCACTAAGTTGGCACCACTGCTACTCAAGAATAGAAAAAAATCAAAGTAAACAACTTACACACACAAAAAAATGAGAAGAAAATATTAAAATAAATGACGAAATCATGAGAGTGAAAGTTAGAATAATATAACAAAACACAGTGTGAGTGCTAATCTCATGCTAATCACCAACATAAATTAAATTTATCATTCTTTGTTCTCTTTTTCTTCATTGTTTTTCTTTTTTTTCTTTCTTCTCTGAATGGGTGTATGTAAACCCTTGGGAAAGTTGTGCTGGTATTATTTTAAACAAATACATTAAAAAGTATAAGTATTTGAAAAGAGACTTAAGTAGTAGACAAAAATGTAATTGGGGCAGGTGGTTTGCTTGAAACACTGTGTATAAAAAAAATTTGTTTAATGATTTAAAATAGGATTTTTAAAGAGATTTTTTTAAAAGCATAATTAGATCGAAAGAAATTTTTATTGTTTTTTATATTTAAAATATGTAATTATTTAAATCAAGGTTAGTCAGAAAGAAAGTATTTCCTTTTTTCAGTGTGACTGTAAGCTGAATAAGCAAAGAAATTCAAAGTTAGTCAGAGAAAAAGTATTACCTTTTTCACCTACGGTTGTATGCTGTTATGTAAATATAAATGAAGCTTTCAGAAGCCTATATCTAGAGCCCTAATTTAAATCCATTACTTAGATAAAGCCTTCTAGAAGATATACTTTTTAGTAAATTTTTTAAATAATTTCCTCACTCCATTATTTTTTTATGGAATTCAAGTCTTCGATCTTCGTACTGACAATCTTGAGCACTATGCATTTGTAAACTGACCATTCATTGATTTTTAAATAAAAATGTGTCTATATGTATTACTAAAAACTAAAATTGTTATTTATTTTTTTATTTAACTGCTTAAAATGTTATTATAAACAATTGAGGTTCAAGAGAAGTATTCAAATACCTGTATGATCTTCTAATCAAACATTTTTCAATCTTTTAAATGAACATAATATGATAAAAAAAAAATTATACAATTTTTAAACGTAAGCACGAATCTTTTCCATATACATTTTTGACGTGTAAGTGATTAATCAGTTTTTGATGAAAAATAATTGTGTTTTAAGGTAATTATTAGCCGCAACTATTATAAAGTTTCGGTAAACAAAAATTATTTTAACGATCATAAAGAGAATTATTGGGAAATAAATGTACAAATCTTACCAAACTTAAAAATGGCAGCAGCTTAAGTTTTTATTCGATTTCAAATTGACTCGATTGCCGGAATAAAAGATATATTTTAATTTTAGTATGTTTTTGAAGGAATTATATATGTACTCGTTTATTTATTTTTTTTTTTTTAGTTTTACTACTCTAATATATTCTTATAAATGTTGTTATAAATCTTTGTAATGTTTTTTTTTTATATTGTATTTACTAAAGCATATATTCCGTGTTAAACTGGTATGAGGTGTAGTCTACGACTATATTACAATTTGTTTACATTCGATTTTCATGATTTATTTATCGAATTTACTCGTAATATCGCGTAAATCCTTTTTTATACTATATTTTGGTATTTCGCTACTCCTTTGAGTAGATTTGTTAGGAATTATTTTTAAATTGAATTTAATATGTAATATAAAGGTTTAATAATTTCAATAAATAGGTATTTTAAATAAAGTATTTTGTATTTATAAACTGTTTAGTTTGTATTTATAATTTCAATTACAAAATTTTCTAGCATATGAAATAAATCATAACTTATTTGAAAATTATTGAATTGATATACATATAAAGTTGTATTCTTACCTTATTAATATATATGTTTATCTTTATTATTAGATATAATAAATTCAATACACTATATTTAATTATTAAACAAATAAAATACAAATTCACCACAGCCATAAAACATGTCTCCTTCTTAATAAAAAAAAAACAAAGAGACTGTCATCGGCTTTCATATTTATGTTAATCATGGGAGTCTCAGGATAATTTTAAAATGGAAAAATATGTTAAAACCATGGCCATGTAAAACATTTTACATATAAATTACAATTTATTACATAATAAACAATGTCAAATTCAAACTTTGGGCAATTTAAAATACAAAACACTTTAAATTTATATTCTTAAACAAGTAACAACTGAGAGATCCCACACTTTTTTTTCTTCTTTATTTTTAATTTAACACTTGCACTTAAGAATTTTTTTGTTGAAAACTCATATTTATTATATTTATTTTAAGAATTTATTAATATTTTTAATAACATAAGTACTTTATTTTAACACTAAAATTGCAGAATTAATTAAACACGACGCTTGAAACTTATGTCACTGCAATTTTGCCTTTTGTTATGATCAGTTTGTTTACATTTGTGTAGGGTATTGCCAGAAACGAAAATTGTGAGAGTGGCAAACATAATGGGTGGTGAAATTTGATATCAAATAAAAGTATTTTCAGTGTTGAATTTTGCAAACTTAATGCGTTATTTAAAATTTTAAAGCATTATACTATTTATTTTTTACAGTGGGCCTATGCAACAAATTATTTGTTAATATGTAGGAATAAAACGACAATAAAGATAATCATAAATTAATTAGTTTATGCTTTAGATCTCTAATAAGTAAATATTTTGTAAAATTAAGTAAACTTTTACTTATTTCTTTACATTATTATTATACCTATATAATAGTATTAACATTTTATGTATTATTATATATTTTTCGAATTAAATTCAAATATTTATTGGATCTATATTATATTTATTGTATGAATTTTAATAGCCTAAGATCCTAATACTGGGATTCTTTTAAGAATTAACATCCGTTAAGGAGTAAGTACAACACTAACAGAACTGAACTAGTTTCCAACCCAGCTACGAAAGGTCTCATCAGAGTTCTTTGTGTTATACATATTCACATTTTTATATTACTATTTAAAGCACAATCTGTTTTTATGTATACATAAACTTTGAATTTTGGTCCAACACATTTTTTTAAAAATTGTTTTTAGATTTCGATTTTGTTTACCTAAACCAATTGTTTCAACCTAATTCATATCATTAAACGTTTGTATATAATTAACACTGCACGTTATAACTACATAGTTTATATACGTTTGCATTATATTACATTTGGACTTACTAAATCTTAAGGCCAATGAACAACAAATTTGATAACTCAATCAAAAATGTAATTGATTCAATTAAAATTTATGTGTTAGCAGGCTTTTAAAATAACTGCAATTAAAAATATGTATATGTTTTATTCCGCAATAAAATATTAAAAAAGAAAACATACAATTTTTTGGACACTTGAGAACCACTGTATATTCTCGAAATAAGATCTTTGCAAAGGTTATCAATAATTTTTAATACATTTAATAAAAACTTTAATTCAAAAGAAAAAAAACAAGAATTTAATAAACAAATAAATTTAGTTTGAATTTAAATTCTGTACATAAAACAACGCAAAAAATTTGTAGAAAAATAAAGAAAAAAAAAACAAAATAAAATGCTCAACACTTTTAAGGTAGCATTGAAAAAAGAGGAAAAAAAGTGTAAACAATGAAAGTGCAAATTATGACAAAGGAAAATTAAAAAAAAGAATGAAGCAAAGAAACAAAATTTAAATTTAAAAAAAGCATATGAAAAATTAAATTTTAATTACTAATGAATATAAAAATTTCGAATCTGAAGTAACAACAATCATTTTTATTAATGTTTAATTCCAAAAATATTTAAAACACAAAAAAGGCTAAGCATGTCACTTCTTAGCTATTTAATGGGGCATTTGTTTATAACTACAATGGCTGTTCTTGACGAAGCTTATTCTGGACGCCCAATTTAACGTTACTTTTGAAACATTGTTTATCAAACATAACACGAACAATCTTTGATTTCAAAATGTTACCTGTTAGACAGCGTAAAACATATAAACGATATGTTTACTAGTTTTTAAACCTATTGCTCAGATTACTTAATTCCGTTAGAACTTTTAATCAAACCACTGCATGCACAAATTAATAATGCATTTGATTCAGCAGAGTGTGAAAGGCCTTGAAAAGTTAAAATAGACAATAACTTTTAATAATTGTAAAATTAATGTTTTGAAAGATAAGAAAAAAATAATCTTTAATACTCTGCTAACATAAAGTCTACTTACATTTATTGATTATAGGCAGTTACAGCAAAGTGTGTTTTTAGTACAAATAAATAAATTTATAGTCAAAGGTTTTGCAAAAAATATTATATGTGTGTAATAGGAAAACAGATGTTAAAGCCTTTACACTCATAAAAAATTATAGCAATACTGTAAAATTATATTAAAAAACTCAGAAAAAATTTGTAAGCTCATTGATATTTCATATTTGTAAAATATTTAAACGTTCTTTAATAAAAAATTTAAAAACTGATAAATACAAGAGATATTATTTAAACTTGTATTTATTTAAATATGAAGAAACAAACAATGAACAAAATATATGTCTCAATAAAACATTAATTACGGATTTTACATCAAATATTTAATGTGTGGTATAGCGCTTTCACAAAAACTCAAAATGGCCCGGGTTTGAATCCCAGTAAAGGTGGAAAATGAAAAAGTTATTGTGCGGTTTTTTCAAAATTATAATTTAAAAATAAGAGGTCTCCCCCTCCAACAAGTCTATCTATAAAATAACCGCTCCCTGACATTCCACTCTATTCCAAATTAACCTTTGATAACGAAAAACCTATGATCAGAAGAAAAGCGCCACCTATTGGGAAGTAGCAGATAAAAGTTAAAAACGTACTAAGCGAAGGCACTCACCGCAATCAACATGCAACGATGGGGCAATTGTTGTTGATCATTCAGGGTGAAGGGTGAAGGTATAACACTGACCTTTAAGTGATCAATTCGCAGCAATTTGTCTCATTCCTAAGGCGCTTAATAAAATAAGAAAAACAAAATATATATTCTGTTGCCATAATGTACTGTCCTGTCCACAAAAAATTTCAATACAATGCACAGCATTTAGTAGGGGTTTACCCTTGAGTATTGGTCTCAAAAAAAAAAAAATGTAAAAGCACTTTTCGGCAAATACATTCGAAAGTATGTTCAGTTCAGCTGAAGTAAATTCCTTCATTTTGTTTTATTTTTTTTTTATTTTTTTTTTTTTAATTTTTATTTATGACCAATACTCAGGGGTAAACATCGATCGATTTGGTTTTTATTATGCGCATTTTTGTTGATGAGAGAAGTTGCTGTAAATTTGACCACTCAAAGGCCAGTGTTATACCTTCACCCTTGAATAAACAACATCAATTGCCCAATCTGTTGGTGGATGTTGAATATGAGTGGCAAGAATCTTCAGTAGGTTAGCTGTTATCTTTCCAGAGGGTGTCGCTATACTCTTCATCATTCGGGGTTTTTTATTTAAATTATACTTTAGAAAACCACAAATTTTATTTTTAAAATTTTGGGCTTTGCTGGGATTGAACCTCGGTCGTTTGACCCCCCAAATGATATTATTTTCTTCTTTTATTTGGCTCTCGTTGCAAAAATATTTATAATCTAGAAATTAGATTTGATCTTATTAGGCTGTTTAAATTTAAAAAATATAATCAAGATTTACTCGTAGATCCGAAAACAAAAAATAAGTAAAAAAAAAATAAATTTATTAAATTAATATAGAACTTAATGAAATTATATAAAAAATAATTAAGATTTTAAATATGCGTTTTAAAAATGTGTTTATGATAAATAAAACATATTTTTTTTTGTTTTCATTCTATTCCTATATGCCTATACTCGCAGCTCATGAATCAATTAAATATATAATTTAATCAATTAAAACAGTTAATTAAAATTGAAGTTAATTGAGTATTTAACTGAAATCAAATACAAAATACTTTTTCTTCCGTCTAGTTATATAACTTTTATTTTTCAGTTATTGGCCTTTCTAGCCTTAATTTCAACCTTTTGCCAAGCAGATAGTTTTTATGATCAAACAAAACCAATTTATTTAAATGAAAGCTATGCCCAATTACTACTAGAGGAAATAAATGATTTATATTGGAAGACTGCCAATTCGTATCGTAAATACTACGATGATACATTGTCACCCGAAATTTTAATGCGTGAAAAACTAAGGCCTTACTATCAAACCATGCAAAAGTTTGATTGGCAAAATTTTAGTAATCCTTTAATAAAAAGACAATTTGAAGTCATTTTAAGAGGTGCCAAATATCCAACACTGGATTATGCCTTTAAAAGGGCCACCCATAACTTGAAAACTATGTCTCGCAGAAGATACGTGTGTGAGAAAAATAGGCCTGATAAATGTCAAATGGCTTTTGTGCATCAAATAAAATCCATATTTACCAACAGTGATGATTTGGAACTGATCAAATGGTATTGGCAGGAATGGCGTAATAATATGCCTCAAGATATTAAAGATGCTTTCCATTACTATATAGCGTATTATCAGAATATGTCAACACCAGAAATGCCTGCCTCAGCCATTTGGTATGAACAATATGAGGATCCCAATTTTATTGAGGAATTAGAGGGTTTAATGGACACCATAAAACCGTTCTATAGAGAATTACATGCCCATTTGAGACATGTTTTGAAAGTGCGCTACGGTGAGAATATTATACCACCTAGCGGTTTGATACCTCACCACTTACTCGAGCAGGCCATGTATCAGGCTTGGAAAAAGAATTCAGTTTTGCGTAATCCCTTCCCCCAGAGAAAATTACCCAATTTGCAAGTGGAAATTGATGGCTTAGGTTATTTTCCTTTCGATTTAGTAAATATGAGTGCTCATTATTTTTCGGTATTGGGTTTTCAAAATATGAGCGAGTAAGTTATGCCTACACAAAACAAAAGATTTTGTTCAATAATGAATTTATTTATTTGCAGTGATTTTATGCGTGATCATTTTATTGAAATGGAAGCTGGTGAGGGTGGTCCCGACTGCAAGTCTCGCATTTTTACTTACGGTGATATTGAAATGTTTTATTGCCCTAAAGTTTATTACAAAAAAATGTTACAAACCCATGGTGATGTTACCCAAATACAATATGCTTTATTGAAGAATAATATGAGGGTGGGTTTAAATCAAGAAGCCTGTCCTGGCTTTGCTAATGCTTTGGGTGAAGCCATCATATTGTCTGTCTCTACACCACAACACATGCAACAGTGTTTGGGTTTATTGAAAGACTATGAATATGATGATATTTTAAATTTGAACAGGCTATATAGATTGGTTAGTTGTTCGGTTTCTCTACTTACACACTTTTTCCCCACTGTTTTGTATTACTCAATTGCTGTAATTTTAGGCTGTTCATACTCTATTGTCTATACCCACTTATTTTGTGCACGAGAAACTATGGTTGGATATTATAGACCGAAAGGTACAGCCTGCACAATACAACTGTCATTATTGGAATCTGATGGAGCAATATATGGGCGTACAAAGACCTGCGGAGACTCAAACAGATGCTTATGATATGCCCTATAAATTTTATGAAGGCATAGTTGATCAGTATCGTAGTACCAAGTAAGTTCTGAAGGCTATATTTTAACGCAACCATTATTTCGTCAGTTTTAAAATTTGTGTTTTAATTTTATTATTAGAAAACTTTTTGGTGAATTTTTGGGTTATCAAATTTATCGAGGTATTTGCTTGAAAATTGGCGAATATCAAAGAGCTAATGCTTATAAAATTTTATACAATTGCGATTTGGATAATAGTAAACATGCGGGCTTAATCTTAAAGTAAGATTTAGTTTCTTAATGCTGAACAGGTTTAATTAAACATATTTGATAATATTTATAGAGAAATGATGGAGGCTGGTTCTACTAAATGTTGGCGTGAACTTATAAAGCCCTTGTCTGTACAAAAGCAATCAAAACTCTCAGCCACACCATTTGTAGAATATTTTGAACCACTACACACCTGGATAGCAGATGATAATTTGGAAAAAAATTTACATGTGGGCTGGTCAACACCAGATCGTAAGTTTTAAAAAACCAAAAATATTGAACTTTAAGCGAATTTTTAAGAAAAATTGTATTTTAATATTTCAGAATGTCGACATGTTAATGAAACTAATTCAACGGCAGTTTTTATTGAAAATAATTTCTAAATAAATTTAGACTACTTATTAAGAGTGATATCTGCTATACACTTACATATATTATTTTCTCTTGTAAACACTTAAAAATATTTTTAAATAAATAAAATAAAATACAGTCGGGCCTCGATTTATCATGATGGTCGGGATCAGAAGCATTGCGGGTAATCAATTTTTACGGTTAATCGAATAACAATTTTGATTATAGATTTTTTTATAATTTTTATTATATAACAAGTGAACATTGGTGAATATACATATTTACATTAAAAAAATTGATACAACATCAGTACCCCAACTTCGAATTTTTCAGCTAGCATTTTAACACCCACATTAGTTAATTATTTGAACTTTATATTCAATATTTAGAACGTTTCTTTATATTTTTATTACTGATAACGATGACATATTAAATATATTTAGATCTAACCACCCGCACTTTTCAAATTTCAAAATTAAAGTAATCATTTGTAAATGTTACTGACTCATCGTATGCAAATAAGGTAATTCCCCGTTTTCACCACGGATAATAGAGGTAGTCAATGTCAATCTAAGCAAACAATTTGAAAACATTGCAAACAAAAAACAATAGACTGATCTTTGGCCATGACGGTTAATCTGGGTTACCGGTTAAACGGAACGCGGATAATCGAGGCACGACTGTTTAAAATAAAAGACAAACAAAACTGAAAGTTTGTTTTTGAAGTCTTTTGGTAAGTCTTTAAAGAGCTAAAAACTGTATATGTATGTATATTCCAAGTAAGCGTTGCCACCGTAATACTAAGTAAATAATACTACTTTTTATCTGTATTTTCGAAATGGTAACAACAAGAGCTTTTAAATTTGACCCAAATAACTTTATATTTAGTACAAATTATCAGTTAAAACTCTGTGAAATTGAATAAGTAGGCATAGTAACTCCTATAAAAAGTTAATATTGATTTTTGTAAATATTGAGAAAGTTTCTGAATATGGCCAGAATGATTTCTTGCTACAATAAATACAAAGCATCAGTTAAAGAGTGAGAGGAATAAGACAAGCAAACATCCCATACAAAATAAATATGCCCTTTTTACATTTCTTGATAACGGCAAAAGCGGAAATTTCTAAATTGGGTTGAAACAGCTTACTGGTCAACACAATTCTTCTGTTAAGAATGGCTGGAATTAAATATGGGACCTTCTTTAAAAGGAAATATTGTTCTTTATCCAAAAACCTTGATACCTCTGAACAGCTACAAAGCAAATAAATGCACATCATCTATCAAAAAGGTTTATATTAAAGCTTCATAGCAAAACCCGCGGGAATATGACTAGTTTGTAATCAAATGTTTTAAAAGTTCATTCCTTCCGAACTCTTAGAATACAAATGAGATGCATTTAAAAGTTCTATAACACATGTTCCTCAATATTCTACAATAAAAGGCTGCAAGGGTATTTGCAATGAAGAGCGATTACCACTAATATTTTAATATTCCTGAAAAACTTTTACTCGTATGCAATATTCGTATATATTGAATGATTTGTTGCAACAAGCAAGTGTTGTAATAATAAAAGGAATAACAAAAATTTCTTCAAACAATTAAACAAAAAGTGTATTCCATTCTAAAATAAATTTCTGAACAAATAAATGAAAAATGAAAGCAGAAATACGCATATACAAGTACCAGCCTATGACAAAAATACTATCGAAAAAAAAAAATAAAACAAAAATCTCAACAAAAAAAACATATTTTTTAACCAAAAGATAAGAAAAATTCAAATACGCTCTCAGCTTAAATATATGTATGTATTCCATATTTGTAGAATTAAAATTCAGTTTTTTCTATTTCACAAATTATAATTCGAACTCAGTCTTGCGTGAGTTGTTGATCGCTAAACATTTAAACGAAAACGAAAAAAATATATTCGCTTTTAAATGAAAAGCGTGCAAAAAAAAGTGAAATGAAAAATATTTAAACATATACTTACATATGTATATTTAAATATGTGTTCGTTTATAGAAAAACTAAATTTTATCCTGTAGTACTTTTTCGGTTATTTAAAAAATAAAAAACAGTCATGAAACACACAAACATTTGAAAAGAAGAGAAGAGATTTTTATTTTCAATTGCGAATAAATGAATAAATTCAAAGGCGACCTTTGAAGGAAACATTTGTATTGAATTTTATTTAGTTTGTGGGTTTATATTTCTAAAATTACAACTAAAACAAGTGTTATGTGATGAATTTTACATATTAAAACTTAAATTTTTGTTTTGCGGTTCTAGATCAAGGTCAACTTAAAAAATTCGTTTTATTTTAAATATAAATACATGCACATACATAAGTATATACATATGTATGTATATACTTTATTTTCTTTCTTTTTAGAAATCAAAATTTTTAAGATATTTTTTATAAAAAAAAGTAATTATTTTACAACTACACACATACACCCCTATTTACATGGTCTTAAAAGTTACAACCCAGCAAGCTTAGCGGCATAATTTCAAACGCAGAATAATTTTTTTCTCTTATCATAAGCGCTTAAAAAGATAAATTAAAATTAATTGAAAATTATTAAAAGGAAAAATTTAACATTTTACTTAGTTCACATGTGAATTAAACAAAACGAAATTTGTTAAGCTTTTAATGAGAATATTGCTTTGGTACAAATATACTCGTACGTATATAAAAAAAGTACTTTTTAAAGGGTTATAAGTGAGTTTAGTTAAGGAGTCCTCACAATCAAATTTTTAGTTATTTTGAAAGCAATACATTTTGCATAGCTGTAATTATATAATAATAACCCAGCAAAGGAAGAGATGACCAATCAATAGTGGGATTATGGATAGAATCAAGCTGAAGTAGTTCTAAGCCTTGTGAATCAATAAAAAAATTTAACATGTGATTTTCATAACGCAAAAGTTATGCAAAAACCTGAATAGTACTCGTTTTATTGTGAAGTAACTGTTTCGGAGTATTAAGTTCAGTTTTAGAAATACTTTGTATTCAATAAAAAATTTATTTAAAGTGTCTTCTTTTAAGAACGATCTCATCCTGTAATGTCTTGAAAATTGGAAACTTTATTGAATTCTATCTGTACTTCTTAGCTGGTTTATAAAATTCTCAACTAGACCAACAACTTTGTATATATAATGCGTTAAACACATTTAAGACTACAGACTACCGGCTACAAAATACAAATGACGCTAGCAAGAAATGTCACCAGGCAATCAGCTACTTAATTTTCTGCAGGACAGCAACAAAATAAACATCTAAAAAAATTTAAAAAAGAAAAGAATGCCACAATAGACTAGAAAATAGAGTGTGAGTCTGTTAGTGAAGTGGTCATGGTCTCGATTTCCACCAGAGAATGTGGTCTATTCCACTACAAGAGATTTATAATTTTAAGATTTTATTATTAGAATTTAATTTGATATTAGATTATAATATGATAAATTCTGTTTTGGTAGAGCCATTAAAAATTTAGTGCCCATTTTTAAAGCCTATATGTCATTCATCTTGTTGTACTGACGGCACATAACTCAAGTATTTCCAACTATTCTATTTTTAACATCCTATAGACGACGATCTCTACTCCTGAATATGTTTAATACATAGAATTTCAAACATTTCTAGTAAATTTAAATTTTTTATTGTTTGTATAAAAAAAATTTCATATATTTGGTGTGTGTTTGATGGAAGTTAAAATCCATTATATTCTCACTGCCTTTGCAACTTTTGAAGTCATTTTGAAGTGAGAAGAGACAACGGCATAATTTTTGAATCGCTGTGCTAAGCGAAAAAAATAATTTTTTTTCTTTATGGGGGTAAGCACACTACATTGTGCTGATCTAGGAAAATATATTATGGGAAGGGGGAAAGCATAAGTAGTGTTTGATTTAAACTTACTAACATCGCTATTGAAAGGAAAAACTTTCGCGTAAAGATTTTTCACATACGAACAGTGCGGCTAAAGAACAAATTCTCTCTATAATGTATTGTGCCATTCACTAGACAGTCAACTCCAAAGCAATGTGCTCTGACAGAGGAATGAGTAGTCTGTAAGAATATTACCAACGCATTCGCAAATTTCACCAAATTCTTTGACGTGTTACCCACAAGATTAACAGTCAGGAATAGAAATTAGAGCACGACTGTATCAAAATAGTAAAAAATTTATATTACAATAATTAGAAATAATTTGGGAGTGGCAGTTTTTAAGGCTAATTTCAGACCGCAATGAATAAAAACAACCTTTGAACATTTTTTTAAGCGCTTTTATTATAAAGTGTTCATTAAATTAAATTCCATTATGAAATGTAAATGTAAGCTGAAAATATTTGAGCATGAGTTTAACATTATTTTAATATTTGACTTTAGGTTTGCTGGGAATAGTCAGGCTTAAGTTTTAACATTCACATCATCCAGTAATATGAGCTCTGAGGCAGAGCTCTGTGTGTGTGTGTGTGTATGTCTAGAAAGAAAATCGTTATCGCGTTGACTCGTTGATTATTTTTTTTTTCATACCCTACAGCATTTTTGTGATATATTTGAACGCTTATTTTATTATTAAAAACATAAACATTTCAAGCTGCGAGGGTAGTTTAATAATTTAATGTGATTTTATGAAAAATTATAATATTTATATTTTTTATGTTCAGGTTTGCAATTTTCATGTTTCATTTACTTAAAAGAAACGTTTACTTTTTCTGGTGCCTGATTGTAAATTAATAAATAAAATACACCAGTTACCTAATCAATTATATTTAGATTTATTATGTCCTGGTTTATATTTTTGAGGTTTACCTCCTTAAACGAGTCCGCAATATAAATAATTAGTCAATTTCAATTCAAATAATCTTTTCATCATTTTTGTTGGTTCCTGATTGCAAATTAATAAATAACATAATTTAGTGAAATGCCTGTTAAGTAACTTTAACTCCTTAATGTTATACTTTTACACACTCGTCGACTGTTAAAATTGTATTATTGTATTTATGGTCACGATCTTTACTGTTTGAATGCTAATAAACTATTCCTGTCTTTGTAACTCGTTTAATATATAAAAGTGTATATCTAGAGCATTCTGTTTGTGGAATGTTCAGTCGAGTTATAGTTCATACAATTACCTTTTAGCCATTTGACATTTTATTTCATTGTTTATGTGGCTGTAAAATGTTTGATACAGAAATTATTCGTTTTCACGTGTACGAGTATTTTTATGTGAAAGTGTTCAATTGGTTCTGTTATTGTATTTTATACTACGAGGCAAGGCAAGTACTATAAACAATAAATAACGATGTTGTTCTAGTCACTTCTTCACTTCATTTGTTTCTATTCAGTTGTTGATTAGTTTGCGTTTTCTATAAAAATCATTTACGAGTAAATTTGCGCAGTCTTTACAAAATTACTCCTCCGTAACCGAATATGCATTTCCTTTAAATTAAATAAATATTTCAAAATAATTCTTAATCCTTGATTCAAAGATGTTTATGATTTAAATTCAACTTAAAAATTATTTTCATGCTCATTTATTTGGTTTGGATGTTTATTTTCATAACTGCCAAAGTGAAGAATATATTCGAATTTAAGCAAACATTTAAAATGAATGAAAAAATCGTCAATCATCAAGAATCACTTGCATGGAAGTTTTTCGACTCTTGCCTACTAATAATCTCATTTTTAAAAAGCCGTGTTGTGTTAAAAGTAACTGCTGTAGATGCACAAAATTTCTTTGTAATAACAGACTACCCTCGCAGATTTAGTTTTTTGCAAGAAAGTATAAAAAAATTTCACATAAAGAAAGTGAAAATAGAAAGAAACCAACTTGGTACTACAATGTAATCAAGAAAATGTTGATGAATTTCTTCCTGTTTTTTTTTTTCTTTCTTCTTTTTTGCAGGCATATAACTCAACTCGATCCAAAGAACTATAAAAAATGTAAAAAGAAAATAATCAAAACCAGTAGAATTTAGAACAAAAAAACCAAAAAATTTAACTTCAAATAACAAAAAATTGCGATATACGAGATAAAACAAAAACGACAATAAACCCCTAAAAAACCAATTGAAACATAAAAAACGAAAATTTTTATTACTGGACATTTCACAGAAGATGAAACCCATTATCTTAAAAACAACGGTAAGTAATAAATAACTGTTGTGGGCTGTATTAAGAAAAGTGCCTGAAGATCGGTAAATAATTTGTGGTATTAAAAAAAAGTACCTTTAGTTTTAAAGAAGAATGAAATTTACTTTTAACGAAACGGTTTAAAAAAATTAAGAATAGAAATAGTTTCAGAATGTGTTTTAAAAAACTAGTACATACATGCATAACTGGCCATTACCACCATGTTTTAGAGTTACGGCCTAGCTTTACGCAGCACCCATGTTGTGTGTGTTAATTTTTATCCAGTACCTGCAGTTGTGTGTGTTAATTTAGAGTACCAGGACCTGCAGTTTAAAGTCGACTCCGAAGAGTCGAAGAGAAGCTTGTTTATGTCAATTAGTTACTCTCAGAGCTTTCTCCAGAAGACTGGTAAGATGTAGTCGCCTAAAGAAATATTTTTTTCAAGATGTCAACTCGGGAGTTTGAACCCCTAAACCACGGCTACTACAAAAATTAGTATATTGCCTTAAATTTGGCAATAAAAATTATAAAAACAAAAAACAGATAAAAAAAAATTAAAATAGAACTAAATACCGATATAAAATTTTAATTTTAAAATATGTGTACATAAATTTAAAAAAAATACCAAAAAAGGTATTCTTCATTCTAATTTGTCTAACACATTTGCCAAAAATAAAAATAAAATTTTTATTCACTTTCAAGTTGTGTTGTTCCTTTGCCTTAGAACAATGTCCTTAGAAAACATATCACATTTATTATAAGAAAAAGAACCAAAAGTAGGCACCATTTTAATTAAAGTAAATTTTGTAAACTTCTTAATATAGGAAAATATTTATAATTAATGGCGCTAGAAATTATTAAGAAAAATGTTTTTAAGGATAAATTTTGTTAAAACAAAAATAAATTCTTTGGAGATTTTGATACCTTTTATGTCAAAGGCAGTCATCAAAAGGTACCTTTTCATAATATTTTTATATAATTTATTTGTTTTTGTTTTCAATTGAATACTTGTTTTGTTATATACAGAAGAACCGAAATTATAATTACTGGTGAAATATATAATTGAAAAAAAAAATTTTTTTTAATTAATCATTCTCAAAAGTGATTTTGGTACTTTTATTGTCAAAGCCAATCAAAACGCTTTTTCATTTAAAACAAAACTTAGCTGTGAAAACTAATTATTAGATTTATTTATTTTAGTAAAGCTGAATTGTGTCACCATGAACTACTACTATATAAAATAAAGTAACAAAAAGTACACTAATCAGGCAATTTTTTAATGCAATATTGACACTCTAATTTTGTTATTGTTTTTATTATTTTGTTAATCTTAATTGTCATTATCGAATAATTAGTTTTGTAATAATTTTCATACTTAAAATGTCATTATTTTGTAATTTAAATTCAATTGGCACTTCCTAGGCACTTAAAAATGATTTTTTTTCTCTACAGTTTGTTGTTCTTTACTTGGCTGTATGCCAATATGTATCAACAACCACCGTCAGTGGCAACAATAGCACCTCTACCGCAACAGCATCAGATATTGTTAAGAATGCAACGATAGCAGTAACAGCAACAGCAATAACAACAATAAATAATACAAATACCACCAATAAGTACCAACATTCAGCCATTTATGAAGCTCATGCTGCAAAAGCATTAGAAATGGCAATTAAACGAATGCAAACGATATACAATCGTAAACGTGAACTTTTCTATAGTCTAACACAGGGCAGAGGTTATAACGTTAATCAAGCACCCATCAAACAGGAAATCGATAGAGACTATCATAATCTGGTATTTGAATTGGCAGGTAATCTAAGCGTTATACCAGTGCAGCAATTAAAAAATTCAACTCTCAGACGTCAAGTGCAACGTTTATCAAAACTTCAATTGTATGGCCTGGGTAGGCGAGACTTTGAACATGCCAAAGAACTGTTGCATACAATGCAAACATTTATAACCTCACGTTTAGTTTGTGTTCAACAAGATTGCTCACAGCAGTGGGCTATGGTGCCAACCATTGTGGCACATATTGTGCGTACCAGAAACTATATGGATTTAGAGTATCAATGGATTAAATGGCGACAAGCTCTGGCAGAACGTGATTTGGGAAAATCAACGTTTATCGATTTTGTACGTTTGCTAAGAGTGGCAGCCACCTATAATGGTGCGTATATTTGAGAGAATTTGAAATTAAACAACTTGTCATAGAGATACAACTGTTTAACAGCATAAGGGTGGGAAAAAGGAAAAATTTAGATTTCATTTCAACTCGATTCTGTTTTTTTTTTTTTTTTTTTTTGTTTTTAATGGAAAAGTTAAAAATTTTAAACAATTGGGTCAAAGTGTTGGCTTATGCTGCAATTTTTTTCAGATTTTCTTTTTAATTTTAAGCCTGTCTATTATTGTTTTGCTGAACAAAAGATAAGACAACGAAATTACACTGCAAAATCATTTAAAATTCACAAAAACATCCTTTTTTAAGGACTTCAAATCATTCATATCAACAAACAAAAAAACAACAACAATCTATTCTTAAAGTTACAAAATATATCGAAATATGTATTGTAATAAATCATTATCAAAATGGTTATTAAACAACTTTTGGCGTAAAAAAAATTCCAAAAAAAGCAAAAAAAGTTTCCTTAAAATGTTAATAAAAGTTTTCATATTAAAAAATAGGAAAGGTCATGATTTTTGACCTTAAATTTAGTTATAGAGTGTTATGTTTAAAATTCTGTATGCTTAGCAATGAAACAGCATGTATCAACAATATGATTATTGTGTAAGGTCAAAGGTTACAAGAAAATTTATTAATCCGTTTTAAAGCTTTATTTTTCGAAATTTTTTTAAAGTTTTGAACAATTTATTCAAGCATATAAAATAAAGAAATTTAAAAGTGCAGTAAACAACAGTGTCAAAATGCAAAAAATAAAGTTTAAAGTGTTCAATATTATTTTTTTTTTTCATAACTCACGATTCTTTTACTTTTACGATTTTTTTTTTTACGATTTTTTACTTTTATTCTAACAACTTGTAAAAGCGGTTTCCTTATTAAAGTTATAGTTCAAAAATAAAATATTTATTATATTTCTAGAAAACTAAAGGCTTTTAGTCTGTAACAATTTCCTTAAAACTAAAATATGTCTTTGTAGCACAAATTTTTATTTTTGAATTAAGCCACTATCTCATGTCTGTGTACATACATTAATGGACCGTAAGTCATGTTTATATATATATATTTAAAATGGGCGTGGTGGAAAGGGGCGTGTCAAATTAATGAAACATTTTTTTAAGAAATGCTTATAACTAAAAAACTGTTTGAACTACAGTATTGAAAATATGCCACTTACATACATTTATACATATCGTTATATTAAATGCAAACGGCCGTAACTACACTTTTTGTTTTTTTACAGAAGAAGCAAAAAACCTTAAAATCAAAAATTTTGTAATTCTCGAAAATAATATAATTTTCAGTATAGAGCTATAGCGATTGGCATCCCTATATACAACAAATGTGTTTGTATGTAAGGTTTTCACATAAATATGTAGAAATACACGCACTTGTAGTTACGTCCGTTTGAATTTGTTAATCAAATTGCCATTTTTGATCGTTTGAATCTAAAATTTTGCACGACGATAAAACGAACCATAATAAAAAACTTAATTTCGAAATTTTGTGTAGTTACGTCTGTTTGCATTTAATATGACGATATGTACGTGTATATAGACTTCAGACAGGTATACATACACAAAATAACTATTACTCGCTCAGAACAAAATATATAGATTTATTTAGATTTCTGAATACATCCTACAATACAATGTAGGCTTTCGGAGGCAGATTACAAACTCAATGTATGACATAACCTGATGGGTTTTGAAACTGTTGGAAGCTGAAACAGAGTACATTTTTTTTTTTAAATTTGTATAAACCTTAAAAGCTTCTTCATTTTCTTCTGTAGTAATTACATCATTAACAAAAGTAAAAAGAAAAAGACTTTTTGTAACTTAACCTTTTACATCTCTTCTAATTTTCTATAGTTTTCAAACACATTTTTAATTGTTTTCAGTTGCTTTTTCATTATTTCATTTAACACTTTGTGAATGTTGAAAAATAATGTAAAATGTTTTAAACCAATTACCATGGTATTTGGCATTTGTTTAAATTTTATTTTTAAGAATATCGTAATTATTATCATTGAAGGTTTTGCTTGTTTTCAGTATTTAATTTTAACATTTCCCTTAGCATATGCTACAATTTTTAATATATAAGCAACCTAACTGTAGACTTTTATAACTTTTGTTACCATATAAGTATATACACATGTATATCCTTTATTTTTAAGTGTTGTCTTATATACTTAATTATGATAACTTCTGAGTTTTATTAAATTTTAAAGCAGTTACGTTCAAGCCATCTGCAGAGTGTGCGAGCTTATACAAAAGAGCTTGGTGTTTTCGTACAGGCGAGTACACAAGAGACAATCAGATATCAGAGACAATAATGTTCGCTGGTTATTTTGCAAAGAAGCAATCAATGTAAAAATGTAAGAGCTTTTAAAGGTAGGGCCGAATCGCCGAACTTTTGATCAAAGTTATAACATTTTGTAATTTTACTTATTTTTATTCGATTAAGGCCCATTATTACAACTTGCCGTTAGTTAACAGCAGGATTTCATCAGAGAGATAAATCGCTTTCTGTTATTACAAATAAATTTTAACCTAAAGGGATCTGTAAATTTATTGGGAAGATTGCCTTACCTTTAGGTTAAAGTTAACTTGTAATAACACAAAGCGGTTTATCCCTCTGATAAAATCCTGCTATTAAATTACGGCAAGTTGTAATAATGGGCCTAAGAGTGATACATTTTAGCCCTTATCTACCACAAATGCGTATATCAAAATATATTTGTTCGGACTCAACCATTTTAAACCTCTTTATTATATAATTCATTTAATACTAGCCTTTTTACAAATTTGTTTTCTATTCTTTTTAATATTTTGACTTTAGACTTTTCTTAATTTTAAAGTGTTGGTTGTTTTCTGTCTTAAATGTAATATTTTCCTTACAATATGCTACAATTTTTTAGTACATAAGCCTCCTACAAGTAGTCTTTTACAAATTTTCTTAACCTATATGTTTTTTTATCCTTTTAATTACCATGACTCTATAGTTTCATACAAATTTAAAATTTTATTTGTTTCCTTTATTAAATTTGAT
This sequence comes from Metopia argyrocephala, assembly GCA_963576795.1. Taxonomy (NCBI): domain Eukaryota; kingdom Metazoa; phylum Arthropoda; class Insecta; order Diptera; family Sarcophagidae; genus Metopia; species Metopia argyrocephala. The sequence goes on along the minus strand of OY756208.1, from coordinate 200,601,770 downwards.
TTTTTCCATACAATATGCTACAATTTTTTTTTTTTGTATATAAGCCACCTAAACTTACACTTTTATAATTTTAAGATTATATACACATACACTTTAATTAAATTTTACCAATTTCTTATTCAACCTCAAGAAGAAAAAAAAAATAATCTCTTAAGACTGCTTAAATTCTATGCATGCATTTAAACTTAATTTCTTTATATATACATATATATTATGTGTCTGATTTTCAATGAATTGCTACACTGATATTTAAAACAAATGATTTGCTAAATAAATACTCTTCACCGCCAACACCACCACTACTATCACCATCATCATTATCAACTTCATCTCTCATTCACAAATGGACAATTTAAGAAATTTAATTAATTTCAGGTCATGTAACACCATCTCGCACTTGGTATTTGTATTATGAAACAGAGAATTTTCAACGTGAACTAGAGGATGTGGTATGGGATATAATGCCCTTATATAAGGAATTACATGCATACTTACGCTACTGGGCACGTAAGACGTACAGTGATTCATTAACAGCTTCGGATGGTGCTATACCAGCACCAGTTATGGAACAAATGCTTATGCAAGCCTGGCATCCGCGTTCGGTATTTCGTACACCTTATCCTAAAAAACAATTACCCACAGTTAAGCAAAGATTAGAAGAGGTTTATGTGACTCCAGTCATAATTAATAAGAAAGCAGCAGAATTTTTTGATTCCTTGGGTTTGAATCATATGTCAGAGTAGGTTTTGCTTAAGTTTTGTGCTTATTAGAAGTTTTAGGTAAACATTTTTGATATTTCAGTGCCTTTTATCAAAAATTCTCGCGGCGCATGAACGATGATGAAATGGGTCCCGAGTGTAAGTCCGAGGTACACTATTTTCCACCCGATGTTGCATTGCGTTATTGCCCTAAACTTGACTACAAAGTACTAATGCAAATGCATGGCTATATGGCTGAGTTGCAGTATAATATTTACAAAAAGGAATTACCTTTTGGTTTGGATCGTGAACCTTGTCCCGGTTTTGGCAGTGCTTTAGGTGAATCTTCGGTTATTGCTTCGGGCACACCTAGACATTTAAATCGTTTACATATTTTGGTAAATGACAGTCTGCCAGCTGAAGAATCCATGAACAGATTGTTTCGCATGGTAAATGTTGAACATTTTAAAGTATGCTTTTAGGTGCTAAAGCTTTGTTTGATTTTTTTTAAAGGGCGTGCACACTTTATTAGCCATACCGCAGTATTTTGTTAATGAAAAATTTTTAGTTGATGTTATGGATGGACGTATTGGGCCTCATGAGTATAATTGTGCCTATTGGCGTTTACAATATAAATATGCTGGTGTGGTGCCGCCGCATCGACGCAGTGAGAAACATTTCGATCCAGATTATAAATTTTATCGTGGTCTTAATCCGGAAAAGTCAAATACAGCGTAAGTTTAAATAATAAAACTTCTTTTACTACGGGCTCAAAAAAAATTATTTTTATTTTAATACAAAATGCTATAGGGTTTTTTTTTTTTTTTTTTTATGCAAATAATATCAAAATATTTAAAAAGTTTATTTTTTTAAACCGTTTTCAGTAAATTTCTGTCCGAAGTTTTGGGTTTCAATTTCTACCGTAGCTTCTGTTTAGCCAGTGGTGAATATAAGCCCGGCAATCCTGAGTTTCCTCTATACAATTGTGACTTTTATGGTAGTAAGGCGGCTGGTGATATTATGAGGTAACAGAAGTTTCCAAAGAAAAAAAAAATAAAATAAAATTTCTAATTTATTTCCTATAAACTTGTGCAAGCTTGGTAGTCTATGTATTTATAAACTTGTAATTCTATTTTCACACAGAGTTGCTATGAAAATGGGCGCCACCAAACATTGGCGGGAAATTATGGAAAAAGCTACTGGTGATAAACGTTTGTCGGGCAAAGGTGTAATGGAATACTTTGGTCCGCTATATGTGTGGCTTAAGCAACGTAATAAAGAACTGGATGTACAAAGTGGTTGGGATGATGATCCAAGTATATATTTATTTTTTTTTATATTGCATAGAAATTTTTTTTAAATTTATTATTGTTTGTTTCAGATTGTGCCAGCACTTGAGTTGAGAAATTTTTATAAATTTATAGAAGATGTATTTAATAACACTGTATACGATATGTTCGCTTAATCTATATAAGAATAAATTTTGTTTAATAATTTATATAATTTTAAAATTTTTTCTTATAAACAAATCCTTAAGCATTAAACACATAGATAATTGCAAACAATATGACTGCAATCATCAAAGGCAGTCTTGTACTTGCTGTCGGCTACATTATTAGCTGCCTGCTGCTTGATGTAGTGTATGAAGCAGATATTTTTCATTTCGCTGTTTACAATAATAGGTAAAGCCGATTACATTTCCATGTTTGATCGCCCGCCCACATCGCCAGCAATGGTTTAATGCTTTAGGCGGCTCCTATATTTCTATTTCAAAATTTCATTTTATTTTTCAAAATTTTATAAACAATTTCTTGTGTAACATTTTTAAATTTAAAATTTGATTCTCCCAATATATTTATTACTTAAATCGTTTGTTCTAATTAAGATGTCCATGGCTTCGAATCTTTAATTTTAAAACAATTGCCTGTCAAACCACTTTTATTGTCATACAAAACCAACTGCACGTATCATTTTACCTTCTTTAATAAAATCTATAGACGTTGTATGACCTTTAAGCAGCAACATGTTGTTTCTGGTTGTCTATAATTTTATACAGGGTATGACAAAACAATGGTAAAAAAAAACTTTGAAAAAACGAACAAAAAATAAACAAAAAATAAGCAAAATAAACGAAGTTATTTTAAAGTTATAGAATCTTCATTGAATACCAAGTAGTTCTAGGTGCTAAATTTGATTCGGTGGGCTGCGAAAAAAGAACTCTGAAAGCATTAGCAAAATCATTAATGAAATTAACTTTAAGTAGCCACTAATGAATTTAACCTGTGCAATATAAGGCCAATGGCAGGTTTTTGAGGCAAAAACTCAGTTTTCAAGTCAAGCATTTAAAAAAGATAATAATGGACCTGTTAAAGTTATCATGTTTTGTTTTGCTACATTTTCTGACTTTCAATCATAAACAAACAACAAAGGAATTTTGGTCGCCAAACAAAAATGTTTAAAATTATACAAATTTTTTAAAATGGAAAACACTTATACAGAATTGTAAATTAAAAAGTTATTAAAAATTTAAAAAAAAAGTTAGATGTAGTAAATAATTTTGTGTGTCAACATGAGCAATCTTTTTGTGTGAAGTGAAGCGTTTGTTGTCCTCCATATGTTCTTTGGAGCTGCGCATTAATCCACCTACTAGAAATGGGCGTGGCACTACCTGATTGACTTGAATTTTTTACTGAAGACTTAGAAAATCATTATTATCGTCTGTACGAATTTTAAAGGACTAGTTGTTTCCTGTTTCGTAGTCGCCGTGGTCAAGTGGTTAGTGTTTTGGCTTACTAAGACATGAGCCCTGTGTTCGACACCCAGCTCTGACATCTTAAAAAAAAAAGAAATAATGAAAAAATATTTCTTTCGGCGACTACCTCTTAGCAGTCTTCTGACAAAAGCTCTGAGAGTAACTAATTGCCATGAACAAGCTTCTCAAGTCTGTCGTTCGAAGTCGACATTAAACTGTAGGTCCCGATACTAATGGATAAAAATTGACACACACAATATGAGTGCTGCGAGAAGCTAGGCCGTAATCCTGACACAGGGTTGTAAAGGCCAGTTATGTATGTATGTATGTAGTTGTTTTCTGTGATTTATTCCCTCAAAAACTGATCTGTTGCCACACTGTGCTGTGGTTTTAATAGAACGGAAGTAATCGAAAGATCTGAAAAGAATTTGTTTAGCTAAGAAAGAGGTATTTTAGAATATCAAATTCAGCTAATAGAAATACTTAGTGATCAATAAAAAATTTCTGATTTTGAAATACACAATTCCACGGATAATTGCCTCTACAACAATTTCAACATATCTGGCTAATTATGCGTGGAAGGCATTTAAACGAATACAGCTAATTGCCTCTTTGAGGTAATTAAACGAATACTCTTAATTGTCTGTATACACTGCCATCAACACATATGAAAAGCAAGCACTTTATACTTATACATAAACTTGGTAGATTTTAATTGTAAGGTTGTATCAAAAAAAATAGTTTAAAAGTAAACTTAACGGACATCTTATGCCTACACAAACATAGTTGAGTTAAGCTGCACTTTTTACAAAATAACTTTTTTGAGTAATCTGACTAGGGAGTAAAATTTTTCTTTTGGGAAAATATATTTGAGGTAATTAAACAAATAACGCAGTTAAGCAAATGATAATTAATTATTTAATTTTATTAGAAAATGGTATGAAAAAATATGGGGACTTAGAAATTGAGGTAAATAAGCTTGAAAGGCTATTATGCGTATGGCAATTATCCGGGGAATACTGTAATTTCCTTTTTTTGCTGGTTGCGAATATATAAATAATTTTTTTAAATACCCACCCTGTATGTCAACAAATATCTATTTGAGTTTTTCTGAAAACCTTTATAAAATAACCATTTAAAAGTCATTTAATGATGTATTTTATTTCTCTCTTTATATCTTTACATAAATACAAAAGATTGTAAAATAATTTTAATTACAAAAATGGCACTGGTAAATTAAGATCTCAACTATTCGAAAACCTTCTGCTTTTGACACATTCACACATAAGGTGCCATCAAAAGTAAGGCAGTCAATAGAAAAAAATGTAACGAACATTTACAACATCAATGGTCATGATAATTATGTTTAAATTTCATTTAACATTTGAAATGAATTGTTATTTCACCTTTAATCCCTAACTTTGGAAATATGTTCTAACCTGCATACCTTTTACTACCACTTCTATTCTTGCAACAATTTCTTGGGCATAATTATTTTTCATTTATCTTGGCTATAAAATGTTTTTTTAGCAGGGAAACCAAAAATATTATGTTAAAAAAGGTTTTTGCTACAATGTTTCGAAACAAACAAAAAATATGAGCCTGAAACATAGAAATAATATTGAAATACTGTTTACTTTCAGAGTGAATAATAAAATTTATGATTTTATATATGTACGTTTTTATGCAAAATAGTATTACGATATTCACAAGATGAGCTATTATGACTGATGGTCATAAAGTTGCAATTTTATATTTTTTTTATAACTGAAAATAGTAAAATATGTTTGTATTATTTTCCTTGACATTTTTATTAATTTCATTATTAGTTAAATTATTTGAGCTGAAGGTCGAATAAATATTTAAAAAAAATTTTTTTGTCGATATTTCGCTACTTCATTGCGTAGCATCATCACTTACAAATATATATTCCTGATGATGCTACGCAAGGAAGTAGCGAAATATCGAAAAATAAATATTTTGAATATTTATTCGACCTTAAGCTTAAATAATTTGACTAATAATAAGACAAAGTAGAGAAATCTCAATAGTATTCTTCCTAAATATGCGATATGCCTTCAAGCATAATTAATAATTTGATTAAAAATAAGAAGAATATTGAATATTTCTATAAAAAATATTGTATACTGCTTAAATATGCTATTATATATCAAAATGCTTTCAAACATAACAGATTGATTCACTAAATATTATAATATACAGTGGTGGCCATATAATTAGAAACGACTTAGCAGCACACATTTTTCTTAATATATTTTAAAAATTAAGTTCACAATACATAAAGTAAATGCTCTAAATTGTAAAGTATTAAATCATTATTGAATTTATAATAAAAATATTTGCAGCTGAGATAACATTTTTTAAAAATATTAACTTTAAACAAAATATAGCACTTTTATGTTGCTCTTATAATTAGAAATGACACAAATGTTTTAACCAAACTTAAAACTTTTTCCACAAAAGTAAACAAAAATTGACATATCCTCTAATAGTATATTCTCTTACATATTTTATTTTTGAAAATATTGGTTAATATTTTTCTTCTCTGTAAATTTTGTATTAAATGCTGATGTGTTAATAGAGACATGTTTCCCTAGGTTTGCTGCATCATTTGGAACTCTAAGACTTTTGGTTTTTTGGACTGTTGTTCGGGTGATTCCTTTTTACAATTCCCTATAAGTTTTCAATTGGGTTTAGATAAAAATTTTACGATGATAAGTACAAAAAGTCAATATTTTTATATGAAATCTAGTATGTCATTAACTTCGAATTTCGGTTTTAGTCGTTATCATGTTGAGAACGAGTATATTCTCAAAAGAAACACTGTTCTATTACATTTTTTAAATTGGTTTTTTATTGATACTTATCAACTTTTTTCTTTATTCTAAGAATGGATTCACACCACACCACGAAATATCATACCAAGTTATAATACACCACCACTGTTTTAAAAAAATACCTAAAGTCTTAAGGATTTTACTGAGGAACATCTTACGTAAGATTTTTCGTCAGGTGAAAACAATATATTCTTAAATTCGTTGCTTGTGAGAATTCTATTTCTGATAACATGCATCTTTGTTGAGCATTTTGCTTGCAAAGCGTCATTGTTTCTTAATATTTTTTGCGACATGCGGTTTCTTTTATACAATACTTCTACGAAAGCCAAAATGCTTATAAACGCATTGTTATTGTCCGTGTAAATATTTCTTCTCTCATTTTTTGCCCAGTTTTATCTCAATTTTGTGTGAATTCAGAAATTGGTTACCTTTACTGATGCTGCAAATAATCTTATCTTCTACTTGAAGAGCTTTTCTAGCACTGGGCTTCCTGGCTGGGGTTGCAAATTTCTTTTGTTTAATTTTAGAAGTGAACTGCACCAAATTTAACTTTTTTGGATTATGAAAACCTTTGTGCGATAGTCCACATTGACAATATTTCCATTGGATACGCCTTGTAGAAGCCCTCCCTTATTTATGGAGTGCATCGCTTGTTTTTTTCCAGTTTTAAAAACTAAAACGTATTAAAGTCATTTAAATACAACCTAGTGAATTTTAATTTTAGGACTCATAATAAAAAAAATTAATTAATTAAAGAAAACCTGAACGTTTCTAATTACGTGGCCAGCTAAAAACCAAGTACTTAGAAATTAATCAAAATTTTTTTAAAGTGCAAGCTTTAAATTCAAAGTTTTTTTGCAGCGGCAATATTGTGGATTGTGTACTTTTCGAATAGCGGTGCTTGTAATTTTTAATAATGTTTTTAAAAGAAGTTACACTTTGACCACCACTGTATGCTTTAAAAACCATAAGTAAGTTTAATAAACATGGTTTGAAAATATAAACAAACTCTCAAACATGTTTGGATGATTAAACAAAATACGATTTAAGTACGATTGAAAAACTATACAAAAATATTGTTTAAAAACTAAAAGTGTAATTGTTTGCTCATTAACTGACAATTATAAAATATGCTTTAAAAACTGTAGCTACAATACAAAAACAAAAAGCAATGAAAATAAGATCTAAGAGATTATTTATTGCTAGACTTAAAATAATAAAATAGATTTTAAATTACAGAAATATGATTTAAAAATAGAAAAGGATTTTAATATGCTCTCAAACAAAAAATATGCTTAAAAAATAACAATGAAAAAAAATGTATTTGAAGAATGTTTTAAAAACTGTACTGCGGTGTCTCAGAAATAATGTGAATTACTCGTATATGCTACCCTGGTATGTGAAGGTTGAGGGTTTGATTCCCAGTAGAAACCCTTGTAGGAATTTTAATTCATTTAACAGTCTTATTAATACTTATACAACAAAAATTTGCCATTTTACAGCTTTGGTTACTCTGATGATAAAAATTTTGATTTTTTGAGCAAACTAGTCAAGCAAAGACACAAATGATTATATGGTACAGCTGAGGGACAAGACAAGGCACTCATGTGAGATGTGAAGTTACGAGTAATACGAGTATTGACATTTAAATTAAAACTGTTTTTATATACACATACATATACATATACACACACTTTAGATTTGAAAATAAAAGTAAGTGAATGAAATAGGGTGGTTCTCAACATATTTGCATTTATTAACAATGATTATTAAGGTATCTTAACAAAACCTGATTTTTCTTTTACATTAAAACCACCCTAATGATATTTGATGTTGTAGAGGAGATATATTTCGATAGAATATTTTAGATTCTGCATACAAAAACGTTTCTTTTAAGGAATTCATTGCATACAATTGAACAAAATAAAACTGAAGTATTAACTTGTCCTTCTTTCTGTCTGTCCGTTTGTCTCACAATAGGCACAATTACTGCGGTTGATGACTTAGAAAATGATGAAGTTTAATTCAAGAAATAAAATCTTTTAATTTCTATTTGGTCTTATGAAGAACCAAAAAAAAAAAGATCCATTAGAGTACAAAAAAATTAATATAAAAAGTAAAAATAAAAAAATGTACAGGGTATTCCAAAATTAACGCAAGATTTTAATTTACAGCGATATTTACAGTAAATTCTTGGCAATCCTAAGAAAATGAACAGTTTTACAGCTGAGAGTTTAAGATTAGTAAAAAGGGATCGTTATACAATACAACAACGTACATATATTCATAATGGAGTAATATTTTAAATATAATAAAAGTTTTGGCAGTTGCAGTTCGAAAGTTTTATACGAACCACGATTTTGATTTAACCTCGTCAACTATGAAAAGATTAACTGAAAAATTTAGGGCGATTGGATTATGTGGAAACGAGACGAGCTATCGATGTAATTTTATGTAAATTAAAACAAAATTTAAAAACAAAAACTATTACTTATAACCACCATGTTCGAATGTTTAAAAATTTCATTGTTACAACGAAACTGTTTTCTCAATGTATTCCAAATGTTATTTTCTGGATTTCTACCAGTAGGCCAGTAGATTTAGACTTAAAACGTGCCTTCACAAAATACAATATAGACCCAAAAAGTTTTTGCACCTCTCTTAGTAATAAAATATTAATAAATAATACATATACGTATATAAAATGTATTGGTAATGGGCATATCTCTATGGCCATTTTGTCTCTGCTTAATTGACTCGTTAGGAGATTTTTTCCCAAAGATGGTAAACAAAATTATAAATATAGCATTTTCAGTTTAAATTAAACCTTTTTTCAAATTAAACGAAACCTTTTTCAAAATAAATGAAACTTTATTCAAATTCATTTAAACATTTTTCAAATTAAATTAAACCAGTTATATGCCCGTATTCATAAAAACTATTTTAAGTTTATTGAGGACTTATTTGACAAATTTCTATGCAATACTTGTCAAATAAACCCTCAATAAACCTAAAATAGTTTTTATGAATACGGGCAATAGAATTTAATAGAAAACAAAAAATAAAACAATCATTTTTGCCAGAATCCATAAAACCCAGGAAATTCGAAATATGGTGGATAATAGAGACTGTACGCTTAAATTTTTACCACCTTATTCTCCTATGTTGAACCCGATAGAGATCATTATTAAAGTGACATTACCACAGAACATAACATAGTAAGTGTATATAACTGAGGAAAGTGTCGCACAAATTAATCAAAATGATTAATACGTTTTATTTTTTTTCTTTTGTTTTCTATTAAATTCTATAACTGGTTTAATTTAATTTGAAAAATGTTTAAATGAATTTGAATAAAGTGTCATTTATTTTGAATAAAGTTTCATTTATTTTGAAAAGAGTTTCGTTTAATTTGAAAAAAGTTGCGTTTATTTTGAAAAAGGTTTAATTTAAACTGAAAATGCTATATTTATTTTTTGTTTGGTCAGAGCTCGAAGTTCGTGCCTTCAGCACATAAAAATATAAATACTTATGTTCAAATACATAGTTATAAACAAAATGAGAATCATATTCCATTTAGCATATAAAAACCAAACAAAAGAATGTATGTACATAGCAATACATTTTTGTTTTTCAAAAAATTTAAATTCTATTTTTCCTATTGCACCACAGTCAGCTGGCACAAAAACCTGTAGCGAGTGATTGGAAAAACAAAAATATTAATAAATAATATTAAAAAAAGTAAGTGGTATGAATGCAAATACAAACAGCGATAGGAATATCGCTGCATAAAAATTTCATGTTCATTTTTTCCCTTAATGGGTGTTCTTGTTTATTTTTTTTAAGGGTGATAAATCTGTTCAGTGAAATTCAAACGTTTCGTTATTTAAATCTTTTTTTGTTTTTTTTTTTTTTTTTGTTCCGTTATTTAACATTTTTCGCATCATTTCCCTTTAAAAGTTCATACAAATTTCACCGACTTTTTTTTTTGGCCTAAGCCAGCAGATTTTTTTTTTCATTAAACGTTCACTGTGTTAACAAAAAATTAAAACAAAATTTTTAATAAACATTCACCCATTTTACAACCAAAAGCGTAGGAAATTTTTTTCTTCTCTTTTCTTTTTTTTAATATTTGCACACAATATCTAGTTTGGCTTGAATCCAAAAAAAAGAGGTAGAATTTAGCAGACAAACCGAAATGAACAGAAAAGTCTTAAATAAACTTGAAAATAATACAGGATTTTGATAAATAAAGGTAAGGGTCAAAGGCATAGAAGAAAAAAGCGTACACTCAAAAAATTTTTTAACTAAATTTTAGGAAATTTTCCTAAAATTAAGTAAATTAAGGTTGTCGTATGGCGCCAAAGCCGTTTTGTACCTTTTTTAAAAAAATATTTCCTTCATTGTAGGAAATAAAATTTACTAAATGTATAGAAATATTACTTCATTTGAGTAAAAGATTATTTAATTTGTCTAAAATTCATCCCAAAAGAGAGAAAAAATTTACTAAAATCTAGTTTGTAATTTAGTTATATATTTCTTTACTTTTATAAAAACTTTCCTACACAAAAATTAAAATTTAACTAAAATTTAGGATATTTTCTTTTTTAAGAATAAAAATTTACTTCAGTTTTATAAATTTATTATAAAAAATAAGAAAAAAATACCTTATCAGGAGAAATTGCTTTCTAAAAATAAGCAAAAATTTGCTTAGTTTTCAAATAATTTTAAACCAAAAACTATAAAATTTTCCTTGATTTGAGCAAATAAATAAGACAATATTTTTATAAAAAATTTCTTTATTTAAATAAAAACTTAACTGTTATAAGTACAAATTTATAAAAGAGTGAAACAAATCAGAAAGTGATGGGCCAATTGCACAACAAGCAAACAACAGTTTGGTTTTTCGAAAAACGATCATTCACTAAGACCTTAATTTGATTTAATTCGCAACTATTTGTTGCATGTAGTGAAAACGATTTTGATGAATCTTCTGTTGATGATTTTTAGTTTCTTCCTTTATTTTCTCAATGAAAATTAATTTTTTGATTCAGTTTTAAAACGGAATGCATTAGTTCCAAAACAATGCGATCTCTTACATCTGTCAAAACAAGAAGAATTAAAATATATATGGAGTATGTTTGTGTGGGGAGTCGGGGGTCCGGATGTTCCTCAGGAGTAAATTTTGGAGCCAATGGGGGGTGATGTTCTTTCGCCTGATGACTTCAATTCAAAGAAATAACACACACTTTTTGAGTTTTCAGTTTCGGTTTTTATTGGTTTTATAAATTGGGCTCTATTCGCCTCTTTTTATTTATATTTTATTAGTGGAGTTTAGCTTATTTATTTGAGCAAATATACATATAAGTATTTTATGTATTAAATGTACATAAGTATCACACTGTCACTAACTAACTTGGGTTTTTAATATTTAATATTGCCGCTGACCACTTGTTTCACTGAATGCATAACTTATAATAAAAACATATATTATGTTTGTTTGAAGTGTGAGCTTCACTTCAAACATTATTATAAAGAAAGAGAAACATAAAGAAAAAAGAAAGAAAAGCTCACACTTCGCTGCATTCATTAATTGCAGTTAAAAGAAAAAAAGTGTTTGATTCGCGCGTGAACATCCCGCCCCCCCTTGCAGTAATGCAATTTACACAAGGAGGTGTGATGCCCACGGGAAAAAGGTAAAAGAGGTGATCAGTGACGTAAATATAGATAGAGTAATAGGGTAATATGTAGATATAGGTAACTAACTTAGGTATAGAAAAATTCATTGAGTTAAAGGGTTAAAAAATAGTATAAAAAGTATATATACTTATGTTTAGGTAAGATACTTTAAATTTGTAATATAGATACATAAAAATTTAATGGTTTTCCGGGTAGAATAATTCAATATAAAATACTATATAAAGAATATATATTTAAATAATACTATATAAGTAATATAATATAATATGGAGATAAATCAGGGTAGTATAAATGTAAATTATTGTAAAGATAAATGAATACAATATAGATGACCTTGTAATGGAAAAATACATTTTTACAGTACAAAGGGTAAGTTAATGTATTATAGAGATTATATTTGGTAATACGAAAAATATGTAAAGATACTATAAAGATACATTGGTTTTATAATGCAAAAATAAATGAGTTGTATAAACAAATATATTGAAAGGGTGAAGTCTTGTAATACAAGAAATAAATGAATATAGCATAAAAATACATTTTATAATAATACAAATAAATGAGTAAAGTAAATGATTACATTAGAAGAATAAGGTTTGTAATTACAAAATACAATATTATAAAGATAAATTTTTATAATACAAAAATGAGATTTGTAATACAAAGGGTGAATGAATATATTATAGTTAGATTTTTATAATATAAAGATAATTATAATATGGTATAATATAAGAGGAATAGAGGTAATACGAGAAAAATGAATATAATGTAAAGATACATTAAGAGGGTAAAATAATACAAGAGAATATAATGTATAAGTAAGTTAATATAATATAAAGATTTTATCTATCTTATATTAAATTTAACAATGAGAAATATAAAGATATTTAAATGCAAATTTTCCAATTATGGTATTGGAGTCGTGGGCCATAGCTGATGAAAATATTGGTGGCTGGTCTAATGAGTTGAGGATAAATGTCAGCACCCAGGATAATGTTGAGGTCACCATTGGAATAAAATTCAGGATCAGCCAGACGAAGATTGCTAAAGGTTTCCGCTAGACGATCATCTAACCTCTTTCTGGACAAAGTGATAGGGAAATTTTCGGTTATTTTGGCAGTGACATGGATTGTAGGTCCATCGTCAAAGCGCGAACGAAAATATATTGTGCACCAATCTCCGTTTGCACCTGATACCTTTGTACCAGAAAGTGCGCAATGGAAGTATATTCTGCGCATGGATTGAGAATCATAATTATTTGATGTACTATTGGAAGAAAGTCGTTGGGAAGATTTCTTCTGTTGGATTGGGGTAACGCTTTTATTGCGATGAAAAGTCATATTAACTGTAACGGGAAAGATAGAAAAATTAATATATATTAATTGTGAGGGGGGATGGGGTAGGAGGAATAGTTTTTTAATTGGCCAAGTGACGTCACCATAGGTGGTGAGCACTTTTACACATCGGACGCGTTTATCAGAGCTGTGGTAAAGTCTCACAATACGACCTAATCGCCATTGGTTGGGAGGCAAGTTGTCCTGTCTGATAACAGCTAAGATATTTATGGGGTAATATCGTTGAGGGTAGTTCCTTTTTTTGGTCCGCTTGTGGAGGTATAGGATTTTCAATTTTCTCCGTCGGTTAATATAATTTAGGGTATGACTAGATGTGTCGGGTTGAAGGGGAGATAATAAAGAAGTTTCGATTAAGACTTGACCGGGGGTCAGAGTACATAATTTGCTTTTGTTAGCGCTCAAATCAGTTTTACATTGCCATATTTGTTGCGTAAGGCTTTTGGTTAATTTAGGGAGAGGCCAGCTGGCGGGATCAAAGTCCGCGATTCTATTGGGAGAATCTTTCAGCCTGGCACGAGGGATTGAGGTATTAAATACAACCTGCAATTTTGTGGTTGCACTGTCGGGTGTAATGACCGCGTTGTGAGGGGGATAATACGTGTCGATATCATTAGATGGGGGGTTTATTTTGGTCATTTGACTCATGGTAGGGTATTTTGTGATTACATGGTCATAATCTGTTTTAAGGGGGGGGTTCTTATTTAATCTCGTTTCATTACGTAGAAATTGAGATATGGCAGTATGCCGAGAGGCGCTTACATTAAGGCTCTCAGGGTATTCGGGTTTAAAGGGTGTTGACACAACGAAATGTCCATCGGTGTTTCTAAAATTTGTTGTTGGGTTTAAATCTTCGCAGTATGAATCTTCGGGTGATGAAAGGGGTTTGGTAGGAATGTTTTCCAGTTCCCAGCACGGTTGTATTTGATTTAAGAGTTTAATTTCATTAAAAAATGATTGATAAGTATCAGTTTGACGTTTCTTATCAATTCGTCCAGTGACAATCCACCCGAAAACGGTTTTTTGAGCCACTAAAGATTGATGATTAGACCACTCTACGCCATTTCGAATAATTTTAGGGTACACATCTCCTCCAAGAAGTAAATCGATTTGAGAATTTGATTGGCTATCAATATCGGCTAGTTGAAGGTGAGAGAAATGGCTATTTTTCAGCGAAGAGTGGGGATAATGAGATAGTTGACTAGTTAGCTCATTCACAATAAATGCATCAGTGTCCAGTTTGAAACTGTTATCGATCGGAGATCGGATTTGAAGTTTACAGATATGAGCTGATGTGGCAGTTAATGAGCCGCTTAGTCCGTAGATTTCCGCATGAGAGGTGTGGGTTAAAAGATTAAGCTTTCTTTGTAGCCGCTTTGAAACCAAAGTAGCTTCGGATGCCGCATCGATGAGAGCACGAACGGTGCATTTTACGTTTCCATTGTAGACATCCACGAGGGCCGTACCGAGAATAACGGAATGTGCAGAAGATTGTAATTGAGTTGAAAACGTATGTAGGGTCCTATCTATTGCTGTGTTTTCATTTAAGGGAGTTGTATTTGTTTCGAGGGGGGTTGATATACGAGAATGATTCTCATTTGAATGGGGTATGAAAGCAATAGGAGTAGGTGTTGATGGGTTAGGAGACGTTGTATTTTGGGGGGTAATAGAGGGGGAAGAGTCAGAGCGATGAAGTAAGGAGTGATGTTTTCTCTGACAGATATTACAAACGAATCGACTTTTACACTTCCTGTGGTCATGGGAGATAGCGAGGCAGTTCGAGCAGCGTTTCTGCCGTTTAACTATATTAAATCGTTCCGCAATCGGCATTCGTAAAAATATAGGGCAGAATCTTAAGGGGTGTGCAGAGGGGCAAAGAGAGCAATTACCAGATTTGTGCGTAGACACAATGGTATTGTAACTATTAAGTTTTATTTCTTGAGGCATATTTTGGCCTTTAGGGTTAGGGGGTTTATAAGAGTTCGAGGTATGGGGTTTAGAAAAGGTAGATCGAATATCTGCCACAGATTCGAGAGTCTGAAATCTAGAGGTCAAGAACTCGTCCAATTCTTTCCAGGTGGGTAGGGAGGCTGGTTGAGAAACAGATTGTTCCCACATACTGAGGGTGGTATCAGGCAAACATGTTGAACAGATATAAACAAAGATAATATCCCAGCTTTTCGTATCGATCATCAAAAGATTTAGGTTTGTAACACAATCGTTGATTGTGCGTTGTAAACGCCTAATATTGGGGCCGGTTTCTTTAGCAATTGGGGAAATATTAAAAAGACATTTGAGTTGTGCGTTCACCAAGACTCGTTTATTTTCGTATCGTTTCACGAGATTTTCCCAAGCCATATCGAATCCATCGTTTGTAAGCGGGCAAGTTTTCAGCAGGTCTCGGGCTTCACCTTGAGTCTTTTTGAGTAAATGACACATTTTCTCAACCGGGGAGAGACGTTTGTTATTGCGATAAAGGGCCGTGAACATATCACGGAATGTGGGCCAGGATTTATAATCTCCGTGGAAGATTTCGGTATCGCATGGAGGGACAGATACATGGGGGATATGATCTAAATTATCGGCAAAACAAGACGTCCGTTTAGATTTTCGTTGAAGAGCATCCAGTAGTTCATTGGCCTTTGACATTCCACGCAAGTGACTTTCGTAAGTGGAGAAATAACATCCTTTTACTGATTGAATGTCAATCTTTTCTTTAGTTTCATCAATTTTGTCCAGGACATCTTCATAGCATGCTCGAAAATCATTCCAGAATCGCTCCATCTCGTTTTTTTGAATCTCCAAGGAGTGAATAGTGTGACGGTCAACATCAAGTTTATCGAAATAACTCTCAAACTCTTTGATATGATCAGCAGATCGAATAAGGGCTTTTAAGAGCGCCATGTTGTGGGATAAATATTTTATTCAAAGGGGGGTTATAAAAAGTAGACAGAAATACTATTATAATATTTCGAAAAATATCCCAGGTGATCTACGTCTATACAGATATGTACGAAAACACGTTAAAATCGATTGACGATGTAATATATAAAACGAGTGAATTTAATTTTATAAAAAAAGGGGGGGTTAATGATTATTATTTTATTTATGAATACTGCGTAGACAATTTTTAAAATATAAATATATTTTTATTTAAGGGTTAATTTAGAATATTAATTATCCAAGAATAATATCAACTTTATTTATCGTCTAATATATGTGTACAGGTAAATTATATAATAAATAAATATATGTATATATAAACAAATTTATCAATTTATTTGTACCTCTTTACTCGATTAGCAATTTCCATAAAATATGTTAAACTCCATATATGTCCTCATATATGAATATTTCTCCCAGTCAACTTCAATTTAATTTCAACTCAATTTAAATTTCACTTGTATTTTAACACCATCATATATTATGCAAATTCATATTATCATATATTTATGAAAAAGACAGGCCTCAGTGTAACAATGTTCGTTAACTTATTAATAACAAGTTCGATCGTTCATAGGTTTGATGTCAACCCTTATTTTAACACTGCAAATATAGCCTGTGTATTTTTCTCTCTTTTTTATTTCTACTTTTTCTTCATACAAATGAGACACAGCAAAAAATATGATATCAAACAATGTTGAGGTATGTTACAGTTTACATACATATAAACAAAAATGCAAAATATTCTATTTCATTTATGTTTCTCCTATTTATATGAATTTCAAGGTTCACATACAAGCATACATGTGTATGTTAAAAAAAATGCAAATATTTTATTTGGTTTATATTTTTCCTCTTTATATGAATTGCAATGTTCACATACAAGCATACATGTGCATGTTAAAAAAATGCAAGTATTTTATTTCGTTTATGTTTCTTCTCTTTTCGTAAATTTCAAGGTTCAAATGTATGTATGTTTTACTTAAGAAACTTTCAGCAAAAATAAATACATAGCATAACACTACCGATTAATATATTTATACATGTGTATGTATATTTTCTCGTTTTCGGTTTATGTTGTAGGCCTTTGCTGTTGTCAATCGCGCCACTTTATAACAAACAAGAAAATATGCGTGTACTTATATGTTCTTGTTGTTTTGATTTAATATGTTTAATGCAGGTACTGGACTAGACAGCATAAAAAAAAGGGATTATATACTTGTATGTATATTTTGATATGCTGCTATGCGTATATATTAATGCAAAAGAAATTACTTGTTGCGATGCCAATAATTTGGGTTTCTTTTTTTTTTTGATTATTGCATTTTTTTGTTGCTGCTTTTCAAAAAAATCAGGCCACTTGTGAAAAACGCAAATTGCAAGGGATTTTTTTTGTCTGCTAAATGAAACTTGTTTCCAACTGTACTTTATATAGATATGTATTTATATGTGAACATATATATGGACATATACAGATATATGGACAAATATGTATGCATATAATAGGAATACAAATAGAAACGCAATGCCTGTACTTTAATTGCTTTTCTTTTTTCTTCAAATAGGTATGTAGATTATTGTCGATACACGTTGAAAAGATGGTAGACTATATGGGAATTTACATGTCGTAATTATGGTAGATTATGGGGTAAAGTTTTACTTTGAATACTTTAAAAAGGTGGGAGTTTTAAACGGCAAATATAAATTATGAAATTTAGGTAGGTTAGGGGGGTGTATTAGTTTGAGTATGTAGTTAGGGGGCCGCAAATATAAATGCTAAATTGAGGTAGTTATGGGGGGAGTATTTATTTGAAGAATTTTCAAATAAAACTTATGTAGTAGTGATTAAATATATTTCTCAAAAGAAATGGGGTCGAGTAATAACTCGAATATTTTTGAATAAAATGGGGGAGTATTATTCAATATGTTTTTCAAAGGAAATGGGGTCGAGTAGTAACTCGAATATTTTTAAAGAAAATGGGGGAGTATTAATTAGAGGCAAATATGGGGTATAATTTAGGTAGGTATGTATGGGGGGTAAGAAAAAATAAGATTCGGTACTTACTTTGTATGGTGGAGTTACCTCTTACTCAAATGGGGGTGGAGTCCAAAAAATCCCAGGATCCGGCTCGAAGGACCAGTTGTTTGTGTGGGGAGTCGGGGGTCCGGATGTTCCTCAGGAGTAAATTTTGGAGCCAATGGGGGGTGATGTTCTTTCGCCTGATGACTTCAATTCAAAGAAATAACACACACTTTTTGAGTTTTCAGTTTCGGTTTTTATTGGTTTTATAAATTGGGCTCTATTCGCCTCTTTTTATTTATATTTTATTAGTGGAGTTTAGCTTATTTATTTGAGCAAATATACATATAAGTATTTTATGTATTAAATGTACATAAGTATCACACTGTCACTAACTAACTTGGGTTTTTAATATTTAATATTGCCGCTGACCACTTGTTTCACTGAATGCATAACTTATAATAAAAACATATATTATGTTTGTTTGAAGTGTGAGCTTCACTTCAAACATTATTATAAAGAAAGAGAAACATAAAGAAAAAAGAAAGAAAAGCTCACACTTCGCTGCACTCATTAATTGCAGTTAAAAGAAAAAAAGTGTTTGATTCGCGCGTGAACAGAGTACATAATAGAATTAAATAATATAATATAAAGTAATAAATACTGAAAAAATAATATGAACAATAAAATTTTACAAGGATTATTTTTAGATTAGTTAAATTTTTATAATATGTATAATCCCACTTTATCTTTAGCCTCACGTTTAATGACTTTTAACATCTTTTGGAAAACGTCTCCGATTTATTTTTAAGCAGATGTTCTTTTTTTGGAAACATTCTGCAAAAATCCTCGGGTATCTATATATGTATGCATATATGATTATCTACTTAAAATATCGATTAATGTACTAACTAAAGTTTGTCCAAATGATTGTTTATAAATTTGTCAGTCATTAAAAATCTGAAGCAAATTATAGTTAGATGATTAAAGAAAATCCTTTCTTATTCTAAAACCTCTGACATTGGAGAAGAGCTAAAATCTTTAATACTAATTTTTAATTTTCTGTTTTTATCAACTAATTTATAAAATTGCTATTTAAACAAACCAAATAAATTAAAAAAATGTACTACAGAAAATTCTGAAGCGCAATAATTTGTGAAAAATTCAAATCCTTAAATAAAGATAAAATTGATTCTCCTAGAAAGAATTACTTGGAAGAGACACCCTTGGTGACGCACAGCTACTATGGCTAAGGAACACTAGAGGTCATTTAGGCTTCCATTTTACCTTTTTTAAGGAAGTTACTGCAAAAATGCATAATATAGAAATATAATAATATATCTGTGTAGCAGTACTTAGTAAACATAACATTACCGTTTACTAATTGCATAGGAATTGCAAATAATCAAAACCAACGTAATTAGTTTTATTACTTATTTTAACCAAACTCTAACAGCCGTAAAAGCAATTAACTTAAAATATGATAAAATAATTTTCAATAAATATTTAAAAGTATAATATTTTACATTAAGTATTTTTGACAATAAACAAATATTGCACAAAAGCTCAAATTTAAAATTTATTTGGTTAGTTTTTAGAAATTTTAACACCTTAGTTTAAAAAAAATACCTTCTATCTCTAACTCACTTCTTTATTAAGTCCTTTATTAAGTCCTTCTTTTCCAAAATTAAAAATAAAGTTATTGTACTTGCTGCATAGACTTCTTTCCTTCTTCTTTATAAAGTACAAATTCTGAACATTATTATTTTTTAACATTAAAAATAGTCGGACCCTTTAGATAAAAGACTTACTTTATTTTTTGTTCTAAAATTGGCATAATTAATTTAGAAATATATTCAAAATACCTTGGAGTGGGCTTAATATTATTTTCAATAAGATAAGTTGAAACGCAACTTTCAATTTTTCGACGAATAAATTTAAAAACAGATTTTCCAAATCGGTTAATAGATCTTTAAATTTATCCTCTGGTTCCATAACTATATGCACATACATATGTTAATTGATCTAAAAATAATATACAAATTTTGTAAGAACCACGAAACAATACCTTTATTCGATTTGCATTTAAAAAATTTAAACGAATAATAAAATATGTATGTACATTTGTATATACTTACATACAAATTGTTAACGCCACTGTCTGTCCGCTTATAATATTAAATTAATTTCAGTGTATTATTGTTCTAAATTTTTTTTTTCTTTAAATGGTAACACTTTTTAATTGTCAAAATTATATTAATTTTCCAATCAATAATGATTATTGAAAATGGCGGGAAAATAACTTAATATAAAAGGACGTACATATTAATCGACATTTTCTAAAAAAGCACATTTTATCGCCAACAACGAAGCCTGCTCGGAGTCCAAACTAAAAAAGTGTGAAACTTTATTATCCATAAATGTATTATATTAAATTATCTATTGTTAAATATCACTAATTTTAGGAATTTCAACTTCATCAATAAATGAATTATATTTTATTATAAAAAATCATTTGGAGTTAACAATCTATTGGCACAAAGAGCTTGGGTTGCTTCGCCCGACAACACAAATAATTAAGATAAAATTTAAAAGCTTACCAGTCGCGACGCAATATATTAATAACAGATCTCCTTATAGTTATTACACATATTTGACCACTATATAAACATATAACTTTTTATATTTATTTCACGAATTCTTTTTTTTTAAATTATTTTTGGTTGAAAAAAAAAAAAATAAAACACTGAAAACAAAGCGAACGTTGTTAAAAAAGAAAATTTTTTTTAAAAAAAAAGTATATATTTTTAAAATAAACTAAATTTAAGGAAAATTTTCATAAAAATTCAAAAATTATTACAAAATATTTATTCAGTTAATTTTTCTTCCAAAATAAGTAATCTTGATAGAAATTTGTGTTAAATATATATTCGAATAAGAGAAATTTTTTTACCTGTTTTTAACAAGCCAAATTTTGGGAATTATTTTTAAGGAAATTATTAACTGAAAACACTTTTGTAAACTAAAAAACAATTTACTTATTTTTATCAAAAAATTTTCATAAAGTAAAATTGTGTTTCCCAAATTATAGTTAATTTTTATTCAAATATAAGCATATTTTTCTTAGGAATTGAAAATGCTTTTAAGTAAATTAATTTACAGTTTTCTAGTTTATAAACTATTTTCTTTTTACTCAAAACAAATAAATTTAGAACCTTTCTTAAAAAATTACTTAGTTTGAGGAAAAGTTTACTTACAACAATACAATTTTTGTACTAAAAACAAGTTTTTTTTTTTCCTCGGAATGAGTTAATAAAATTTTTTTGAGTGTACAAAAATATTTAATCAATCGGTCAAACCCGACTTTTTAATAACCATTTAAATAAACTTGGCATGAATATCTATACCTATATTAGATTTTTACTCACATTAATAATATTCTATTCAAATTTGTCATAAAAACCTTTAGTAATTAATTTACAACCAATTCATTACAGTAAACAATAAATTTGTTGTAAAAGAGTCTGAAAATATTGAAGGACTCTGTGAAAGGATTTCTCTCTTAACCAAAAGAAAATTAATTACTAGTAATTATTTAACTAATTGACATAGTTTGAGTGATGGAACAATTTCTTTAAAGTCTATTAATAAATTATTTAACAGAGGTTGTTGAATTATAATCTTCATGTGTATGTGTTACAAACGTTTGCAGAAACTTAACATTTATCTAACCACAGCAAGTGTTGGAGTATATAATTACCCATTTAGGCTGATAGGCTTTATAGTACATATTGCCAAATATTTGAGCAGTTTTATTCAATAAAACAAAAGATTAAAAGGGTCATTATAAAGAGTTTTCACAAATGTTTCGTAAAGTGGCAAAAAATTTTTACAAAGAAAAAGGGTCATTAAATGTTCATTTCGTTACGGTTTATGAAAGGAAATATTCAAATGAATATCGCCCTTTTTAATCAAAAAGGGTATAAAAATATAAAATATTAATAAAGCCAAATTAGAATACCAGCAATAATCTTATTATGTTTACCTTTTAATCTGCACCTGCAAAAATTTATTGCAGTCTTTAATTAACTAGAAAAAAACACACACTATCTAGGGGATAATTGGAAAAAATTATCAATTAATAACAGATAGAGGCGAGATATGTTTAGAAAGCATATTGATTAAAAAACAATTAAAAAAACAACTCAGCTTCGTCAATTTAGAACTTTTATCCATTTATTTTCAATTACATGATTTTACTTTAATGAACGGGGAACTCACTGGTCTAGTGAGTAGTGTGCTGGATTGCAAGTGCGGGAGCTGTGAGTTCGATTTCCAACAAAGACCATGATCTACGCCACTAAGCCGAGCTTATGGTCTTCGTCATTCTGTTCCTTATAAATAATTAGAATATAATTTAATAATTGTATTATAATTTAGTAAATAATTTAATGATTGTTAATTTTTCGATTGGTTTAATTATTATTTGCAATCAAAATGGAATCAATATCAGAATCAACAGCAAATGCCCCATCTGTGGACGGATGTCGAATGTGAGTAGCGAGCATCTTCAGTAGGTTAGCTCTTCACAGAAGGTGACGCTGTACTCCTGATCATTCGTTTTTGGTGGAAATAGACTGATTGAAAAACTGAACGTCAACAATGCTTTTTTCAACAAATTGGCCACAATTGGCTAATCAGTGACCTATTCGTTTCAGCAGAACTGCGCCACAAGCCGCACAGTGTTTGGATTTCCATATTTCTACTTTACATTGGTACTTGTATCAATAAAACTAAATTTGTCAAAAACGTGTTTTTAGACAACTTACTTCCTAACCTCAAATTCGCTCACCATACATATATCTAATTTTTTTTTATTGAGACCAATACTCAGGGGTAAAGCCCTACTAAATGCTATGCATTATATTGGTATTCCTGTCGAAAGGACAGTACATTATGACAACAGAATATGTATTTTGTTTTCTTATATTATTAAGCGACAAATTGCTGTGAATTGACCATTCTAAGGCCAGTGTTAAACCTTCACCTTTAAATGATCAACAGCAATTGCCCCATTGTTGCATGCTGATTGAGGTGAGTGCATTCGCTAAGTAGGTTTTTAGCTGTTATCTGCTACATCCCAATAGGTGGCGCTTTTCTCCTGATCATTAGTTTTTTTTTTTTTTTTGACAATGGTTAAGGTGGAATAGTGTGGAATGTTGGGGTGCGGTTTATTTGTTGATGGACTTCTTGGGGGGCGACCTCTCATTTTTAAATTATAATTTTGAAAAAACCGCAAAATAACTTTTTCATTTTTCAACTTTGCTGGGATTCGAACCTGGGCCGTTTGAGTTTTTGTTTTATAAACAAAACTGGTTCTGTTAATTATGAATTCTCAGATTGCACTCAGGGGATAACCCCTACCCATGCATTGTGTTGGTCTAGGAAAATATACTATGGGAAGGAGGAAAGAGAGATAGTGCTTGTGGACATTTGATTTCAACTTGCTAACATCGTAATTGACAGGAAAAACGTTTATTTACGGGAAGATTGATCCACAAACGAATGGTTCGGCCAAAGAGCGAATTCTCTCTATAATACATTGTGTGAATTACTGGACTGGTCCGCAAGAATATTCGACCAATCGGAATAAAATCCTTTATTTCATCAGAACACCTCCCATTGTAGTACTGATAGAACAATGAAAAGCACGCCACATTGGACCAATGCTTCATCGAATCGATAGAGTTGGACACCTTCGCCCTTTCCCATATGCGGTCGAGAAGCCCCAAAATAGGCTTTGAAGCTCTGGTCGGATACAGGTCTTGTAAATATTGACAAGGTCTGATGGAGTGACGTATTTCTGACACCGTTTTAAAAAATCGAGGCTAAACTTTTGTCAACTTTCTACTAAACATTTTCGAGCGAACTAAGAAGTGTTAGCCATTTTGTAAGCAAACAACTTGTAAATAACGAATTCTCATCAAGAGACAAGTATTGCATAGAAATTTGTCAAATAAGTCCTCCATAAACCTAAAATAGTTTTTATGAATACGGGCATTATAATTTATTTAATTGATGAGCAATAAATGAATTAGCGGCTGCAAATTTTTCATTATGTATAGTGCTGCAAGTGCATTTCGTTTCTTTGAAATCTTACTATAGTTGTGATTTCAGGGGAATTTTTTTTTTTTTTTTTTGAGACCAATACTCAGGGGTAAATCCCTATTAAATGCTGTGCAGATAGACTCAGATAGTTTCATTACAAATCTAATTTAATTTTTATTGCTTTTGCCTGAGCTCAATTAAAAATAGGACATTTCCTATTTTAAAATTATTGCCTTATTGTCTTAGTTATAACTGTTATAATCAGATGAGAACTTAGATGGTGTAACTATAGCTTAGGGCATTATCAATAACTACTGCAGAAAGTCGTTGCAGACAAACAGTTGTACTTACTCTATTAGCAGGCTCCTAACATTCTTTAAAATTTTGAATATAGGCAGTGGTTATTGTCGGTTAGTGTTCATTGTATTGTAATAGGAAGATAAAAAAATACAAAATATTAATGATACGATTGTCCATGCAAGTGTCCTATGAAAGCTGCTGTTAACTGCTATACATTATTATGATATGGTTTGTGTCTCAGATAAAAGCTTTATTCCAAAAACTGTTATAAATAATAAAAGTTGAAAAACCCCACTAATAGAAGCATATGGTAACGCTAATGAAGGAAATATTGGTTTGTTGTTTTTTTTCTGTTTTCGGGTTCTAATTGAAAAAATAATTTTATTTTTATGTCAAATAATTACATGAATTTAAATGCATACGAACTAAGAGTAGGAAAGGGGTTCCAAAAATTAACAACCATAACAATAATCTCCTTCTAGCTAAACAAATTTAACAGCTTCGATACCCTGTTTATAATGCAAACTGTCGCCATCTTTCAAATAGTCATCAGCCACAGACTTCCAGCCAGGCCCACGATATCGAAAGAAAACTTAAGCGAAAGAAACTCAGTCACTCACTGTGAATCTAAACTGCGGCCCACTAATTGTCACTTTATCGTTCGCTTTGCTTTACGTTACCAACGTAATGCAAATAAACAACAAAGCTGCCATATCTACATATCAAAAAATAATCGCGAATATACACTAAAAAAGCGCTGAAATGCTTAAATTGTACAGTAAAAAATGCAACCGTGTGCTAGTTTAACTTGACAGAAATGTAGTAAACAAACTTTTTCCCATTTTGTTTATTTATGTATATGTGTGTAAACAAATTTTGTGTTACCAATCGCATTTATTTTTGGCGACACAAAAATTAGTGTGCCGCAAATCAGCTGTTTGTCGCTTAAAACTACACGATTCGATATCGTGGGCCTGGCTGTT
This sequence comes from Metopia argyrocephala, assembly GCA_963576795.1. Lineage (NCBI taxonomy): Eukaryota > Metazoa > Arthropoda > Insecta > Diptera > Sarcophagidae > Metopia > Metopia argyrocephala. Next base: position 200,576,056 of record OY756208.1, on the reverse strand, counting down.
CATCTCTTCATTGTCGCAAAATCTTTTACAACCACAACATTTTTTAAGCTCCGAGAAAGCAAAATTTTTTATAGAGTTGTTCATACTTTTTTTATGATCTTTTTTGTTCTCCTTTATGTACATAGATACTTATGTACATACATATCGTCACCTTAAGGACCAAACAACCTATCAGCAAAAATTTCAAAATTGAGTTTTTTATTTTATTATTATTTTATTTTTATTTTATTATTATTACTGAAACCAAATAACCTAACAGCACTCATGCTAAAGTAGAAATCAGAGTAACGATTTATTTGAATTTTGTCATAACTTTTATGATAACATACTTACCTTTTGAGTAATTTCTTGTTGTAGTTTTATTTAAAGGATTTTTTTATTTAATTTATCTTTTTATTTAGTTATAAACATTACAATAAATAAAAAATAGATTTTTTGTAAAAACACCTATAGTTTAATTAAAAATTTTAGGAAAAATAAAAAATTAATAATTTAGAAAGCCGTTACATACCAAAACAAGAGGAAAATAAATCATCAAAAATCAAGATAAAATTTTAATTTTGTTGCATAGTGTGATTTAAGCAAACATTCGGCACTTTTTTGTTTAAACTAGTTAAAGAAACTATATCTGTTGTTATTTAATGTAAATAATAGGCCGTATTCCAATTGGCGACGCCGTCGTCGCGTAACAACATTTTTGTAGCAGAATAAAGAAAAAATGTTTCTCTTGCCTTTAATCTATTATAAAAATGTCGCTACGCGACGACGACGTCGTCAATTGGAATATGGTCTAATATTCATGTATTCAAAGGAATGCTTAATTATTCATACTAATTAGTATTGCTGATAGGTTGTTTGGTTTCAGATTTTTACAATTCCAAATAACCTAAGGGACATATCATAAGCGGTGTTTAGAAAAACAAAGCTTTCTCAACCGATATATACTTCTGGTTTGATTTTAATCAGAACATATAATTTTCGTTTTAATATTGCAAATAGTTCCAATTTTATAACGTTTTTTCTCCCTCCTGTAAACTTTTGAAAACTGCTGATAGGTTGTTTGGGATTTAAGGTGACGATATGTACATATATCGAATGATTTTGTTTTTCTTTAATGCTTCCCTGTACCACAGCTACAGTTTCTTCAGTGCGTACTGTTCGATTTCTCACGGCATACACATTATCCGTAACAAGGATTATATACACCATAAAATTGACGAAGTACACGATTAGAAATATTTTATTGATAAAAAGAAACCAAAAATTTGGAAGCCTTACTCTTGTATAACAGTCTGTTTATAGAAGACGACAATGTATAAGCACGAAAGAATCGTGTATGAACGAGATTGTCAATAGTTGGGTTTTTATAATACACTGCCGATCACTTGAATAGGTTTATTAATTTTTGCTCTTTTATTTTAATTTTTTTCATATAAACTTTAGGAGAATAATTTTTTTTTCACTTAAATTAAGAAATATTATGAATAATCATATTTTAGGAAGAAAAGAATAACGGTACAATAAATAAAAATTTGTTATTTTTAGATTTTACTTCAAAATGCTGCGAAAACAGGTGTAGATTTTGGGTCACTTGAATAGGTTCACTAGAAATAAAATTAGTTTGCTTTCGACCATCGACAGTATAATTAAAATTGTAAATATTTGTGAGTTACTGCAATAATTGTTTACATTTTTTATGTAAAATGAGGCGCAGCAAGCGATTAACTGAAGAAAGAAGAGGTACAATTAAAGCATTCAATGAAACTGGCTTAAGCCATAGGAATATCGACAAAAAAGTTGGTCGCAGATAGAATGTTGTAAGTAATTTTTTAAGAAATCAGTCCGATTATGGAAAAAAACATGAAAGGTCGGAAGAAAAAAGCCGCAATAGAAGCAGACAGAAGAGCTATTATAAGAGCTGCCTCAAATTCGAGCGATTCTGCTGCAAAAATTAGACAAAAATTGGGTATCACAGCTATCATAAACACTGTAAGACATGTTATTCGAAGTTCTAAACATTTAAGGAGATTGAAAATGAAAAAAAAAACCATCTCTTATTGCTGCTCGTAAAGCGACACGGTCTCATTTTGCCCGAGAACACATGAACGATAAAAATGAATTGTATCGTGTTGCCTTCTCAGACGAAAAAAAAGTTTAATTTGGAAGGTCCGAATGGATACAACTACTATTTCCACGACCTACATAAGGAGGAACGCTACCTTAGCCGTCTCGTCTCTGTGAGGGAAGTGTAATGGTGTGGGGCGCGATTTCATATTATGGTACATTTGAGCTTCAATTCCTCACATTAAAAATGAACGCGAATAACTACAAAACAGTACTTGAAAAGGTGTTTCCATATTTTTCTACTATTTTTAGACCAATTCTCTGGATATTTAAACAAAATAATGCCCCGATACCTAATGCCAGGGTTGTAAAAGAGTGGATTCAAAGCCAAAATGTCAATATGTTGGAGTGGCCACCATATTCCCCTGTCTTAAATATTATAGAAAATGTATGGGGCTTGCTTTCTCGCAAAGTCTACGAGTCCGGCAGACAATACGAAACCAAATAGGCTTTCATTGGAGGAATTGAAAAAGCTTGGTCCAAAAATTTCATTATCATTAATTGAAAACCTTTATAGCTCCCTCCTAAATGGTATTCTTAAAGTTATATCAAATAAAGGAGGATATACTCATTAATAAATCATCAAAACATTGTAAGAAATCTTAAAAAATAAAAAAAGTTTTACAAAAAAATCACTTTCTTCTTTAATTTTTAAAATGAATGATAGTGAACCTATTCAAATGACCCAAAAAATTGTGCTGAAAATCATATTCGTTTTGGGAAAAAAATTACTAAAATTCAGTTATTAATTATTGAAACAATTTTTTTATTATAAACACACATAATCCAATATTTTACCATTTTAGACAATAATATAACTAAAAACTTAATTACTTTTAGAAAAAAATTAATTTGAATGTAATGAAAATAGTAAACCTATTCAAGTGATCGGCAGTGTACATTGGATCACTTTTCGTTTACCTTATGTTTTATAGTGCACGTATCGATGTGCATATTGTCAATACACAGTATTGCCATTCTACAATAAATCTTGATATGATTACTTTTGCTCATAGAAAATTATTATATTCAGCACAGAAATAGATAATCCTTTTATAAATGTTCTTTGCCATCAAATTTTAAAATAAACTTTTTTAGTTCATCTTTTATATAAATTACAAAACTACAAATTTTGCATTCATATATTTTCGGGATTTCGAGATTCTGAATCCCGTAATTTTTCGAGATCGGGATTAATATCTCTAAATGCAATAAAATTAAGTAACGCATACCCGGTACCCGATGAGGTAACACGATTCATAGGGTTCCACGCATTTACATTTTATAAATATTTAGCACATTAAGAACTTCAAAAATTAAATTAAAAATTTTTAAAACAGTTATCAACAAAGTACGAAAATCTTCGAAAATGTAAAAATTTCAGTTGTTTGTATAATAATAAATTGTATTTTTTCGAATATCACCCACCTTCTAATATAAACTTATATTGAAAACACACAAAATACTGCATTTGAAGTACATAAGTATTTTAATTTTATGTCCGATTATATTAAAAGAAAATAAATAAAACAGAATTGTCTATTGTAGACTTATTCAAAATATAAATTAATTATAAATATTTTTATTTATTGTACAAAAAAGGCCACAAATAAAGAAAAATAGCTTATTTAATTATACTAGCGGTAATGACTCTTCGTTGCAAAATCCATTGCAAGTAGTACGCATATCTGCCTATATTTTGTTGTTTGACGTGGTCTGTTAAGTTTGCATGTTTTATAATGACATTTGCAATGAAAAGTGATTACCGCTATTGTACTTAAATACCTATTTGCTTACTAATATTAATATTTCTTTAGTTTTTAAATTCTTTTTATTTATTTATAAAGTTATTGTTAATATTTTAACCTCTTTATACAAAGAGAAAATAGTAATTCATACATATTTTACAATAAATATGTAATTTTTAAAATTAAATTTTAAGTTCAAATTAAAAAAAAACAACTTTTCAAAGTTTAAAAATTTTGATTTGATGAGCAAAAAATTGTTTAATTACTCCTACAATTCTCTATAAATAGACTACAGTTAAAGGCAATAAGTGAAGGACGGTGATAAAAATTTTCTTTTAAAGGTGGTTTAAATTCCTTAACTAGGCTCTTTACATGGTGGTTTCCGAATCGGGTGGTGTATGATAATTCAGATTATAGGCTGGTGGTCCACTATTTAAAAAAGCCATAGAACGTATGCTCTCACGTGAAGCGGTACGTTTGTGAAAAGGTATGGCTTGAGGTTGTGATGAGGCATAGGGTGGATCTGGCAGAGGCGGTGGTGGTGGTAAACTATGTTGACTTATTGAGTGTTGATGCAAAGGATGTTGTTGATATAAAGGTGGTGTTGAAGGCGATTCATGAGTAATAAGTGTTTGTTGCTGTTGCTGCGGCTGCTGCTGTTGATGTTGATGTTGTTGGCTGAATGTAGAGGTGCTGGGCGAAGAATTTTGTACCGTATTACTGGCAACTAAATTTACAAAAACATTTTCCGTTGTCGCTGACGTTGTCATATACGAGGACATAGATCTGGCTCCATGAAAATTTGAATAACTTGATCTTACCGAAGGTGGACGATTGTTGTATAATTCATCTGCATGTTCAGCATCATTCAGATTTGTGGTGGAATGTTGATAGGTAGGATTGTAATGACCACCACCCACAGACGATGTTAAAGTTAAAGTAGGCGATTGTGGCTCATCAAGTGTAGGAATGGGAGAAGGTGTTTGTTGCATGTGATGCTGCTGCCATTGTTGCTGTTGCATATAGGCCGTTTGAGCATTGGTGTTATAGTAAATAGGATCGGGTGGTATATTTTTGCGAAATGATTGATAATGATTATTATTGGTCTTAGTTAAACTGCCACCTGGCTGTGATGAGGAGACAGCATTAATATTATTGTGTAGTTCCTGGTTTAGAGACTCTAAATTAGAGGCTGTCAGCGCGGGTGTAATATTGCTGCTACTGATGCTTTCCTTATGATGAAAAGAAGCAAATTGTTTACCTTGATGGCCACCATGTATATGCATTGTTGTTTGTTGTTGCTGTTGATCCAATAATTTTGTAACCGGATTCTGATGATATTTACGTCTTGAACTTCGTGCACTACTTCTGGAATGTGTGCCCGTTGAACTTGTTCCTGGCTCTCTTGTTTCATTTCTTAAAGTACTTTTATGACTGCCGTGTGATGAGCTGCGTCTGCTGGCTGTCGATTGACGATTATTACTGCCTCTATGCATAACAGAACGTCGTTTAACACGTCTTGGTGTCATTGGCTTGGGACTTAACTCCCCATTGTCACCTTCGAGTGCACCACAACGCTCATGCATTTGATCGTCACCATAATCAAGTATTGTATCGGCTCGACTTCTAATGGTATCCAAACTGGGGCCAAATTCAATCGAGTACAATGATTGGCGATGTTTTGATTTTTTATTAACATGCTTCACTAAAGAGAGAAAAGAGACATTTAATGAAATTACTGTAAAAAAATTTTGAAATTTTTACAGGGGAAGCTTTATTTTCTCCTAAAGCCAGATGATAAAAATTATTTGTATCAAGATCGTAGACTCATTATAGAAGTAGAAAATTTTTCTAAAAACTTATAAAGGAAAATCTTAAGAATAAAAATATTTTGAAAATTCATTTTATTTGGCAGCTATGGCTGCTACTGTTTTCAGAATATTTATATAACCGCCAGCAAGGCAACAAATGTTCTAGCCTACATCGCATATTAATTTTTCTTCTTATAAATTTTTCTTATATTTAGTCTAGTAATGAATTCTTGAAATACAAATAATTTTCATCAAAACTTAATGCATATTTTGCATATTAATTAATTGTTGTTTTACCTTTAATAAAAGAAAGCAATTTTTTTATATTAAAAGAAAAAACTTTACGAAGAACTAAAGAGCACAATAAAATTAGTTACAAAACTAAGAAAAACTAAAAAAGAAAACTATTAAATTAAAAAAAAATAAAAAAAAACAGGAAAGCAATAACAAAATTACAAAACAAAAGTTATTAAATAAATTATTAAAAATAAATAAAATACAGTGTAACACAAAAGTAAAGTTATACAAGTTTTTAGAAAAAAAAAAATTAAGACGAAACAAAACTAATCCCTTTAACCACAACCTTAAAAGAAAACCGCCATTTAAATACACATTTTTTATTTTATTATTTTTTTTTTTTTTTTTTTTGTCTTAAAATTATTTTTTTTTTTTATTTTCCATTTCTTGGTTTAACTTAAATTGTAAACTTTTGTTGTGTTACAAAAAAGTGTATATTTTCTTTTTCTTTAATAATAATACAGAAATTTTTACTTAAACATTTAAAATTACTTTTAGACTTAAACATGTTTGTTTTTTGTTTAATTTTCTTTAAATGTTAATAATAAAAAATTGTTTGTGTAAATTAATCACTATCTATTTTAGTAAAGCCACATTTATAATTTTATAAACAACTCTCTCCTTTATATGTTTGTCATGGAATTTAAAAGTTGAAAAAATGAAAAGATTTTAAGGTATAAATAAATTTGTAGGAGATATTCAAGTTTTTAGTGCTGTTCTGTATTCCAAATAAGAAAAAAAATTTTTTCAAATCGTGTAAGAAAATGTCAGTGAAATTAAAGCAAATCAGTTTATTTTACATATACTTTTATGTAGTGCTAAAGCATCGTTTGTAATTACAATACTGCAAGACCAAACATTTTGTGTAAAAATGCTATGCTATGTCATGTCGTTACAAACACAGTGTCATGCCATGTCATGTAAACTTATCGTAGTGTCTTAGCATGTTATTGCAAACTGGCTAAGCTCGTTGTGTTAAATACCATATACATATATTGTATAATTAATCGCTACATCACTCGGTGTTTCATGATAACCGAGTACTTTTTTTTTAATAATAGAACTTATATAAATGTTCTGTTAGTCTGCTAGAATTATCTTTCATTCATATAAGAAATAATATTTTGCCATACAATATTTAAAAATAATCACACAAAATTAATTGGGAAAAAACATTAAAGATAAAACATTATTGCATTAAGAACTCTGAACTAAAAAATGTCTAATTTATGTTTAATTTTATAGATAAAATAATTCAAACAAATGGCCAGAATTCAATATTAAGAGCATATGTCACTGTGTTGTTTACAATATATTTTACTTTGTCGAACAGGTTTTAACGGCATAACATGACATGACAATTGCATGATGTGACACTTGTTACTATGCTGCAAAAGTAACATTTGCAGGGATTTAATAGCAATCCAAAATTAGAATTAATTTACACCACTCTACAAACATAAATTGCTTTAAATTATGTAATTTGTTTATAATTTTCTTTTTCAAAATAATATTATAGTAACGCATGGATTAATTCTACTTTGAATACAGAACAGGGACGTTTATCATTTTTTTATTTCTAACAATTTAAATATATGTATTATATATGTATATATTTTTTATATTAAATACTAAAAATTGTTTGTTTTTAATTAATTATTTATTTGTGTTAATAACGATTTATATGTTTAGTTTAAAAACAAAATTATTAAATTTTAGTTAAATACTTATTAAATATGTATAATTTTTAAATTTATTTATAACAATTTTAATGAGAATAGTTTTTGTGATTTTCTTTTAGTCAACAATTATTATTTTGTTTATAAACTATAGTTAATATTTAATTTATATTTTTGTAAATTTTAATAATAATTTTTTTGCAATTTTTTTAATTTTTTTTTTCTATTGCAATTTCAATTAGTGTTGCATTATTAATGTTTTTCAAACTCGAAGGCATTTCTCTTTTTAATAACTTTTTGTTGTTTTTTTTTCAAAAAAGCTTTTTTTAAGAATTCAATTCCTACACTAAAAAACATTAATTCTATTCTGTTGTTTTTCAATATAATAAATTTTATTAAATTTTTTTCATAAATATTTGTAGTTTTAAACATTTAATAATTTTCTTTTTTAACTGTTGCATTCATTAAAAAGTATTATAGATTTATTAAGGGGTTATTAGACAAGTATTGCAGAGAAACTGTGTCAAATAAACTCTTAATAAATTTTTTTTAATTTTTACGAATACTGCAATAATAATATATGTATATTCTTTTTTAATTAATATATAGTATATTTCTTTTTTCATACTTAGTTTTTTTTTATAGTCAATTTTGATTTACATTCATTTTTTATTATTATTTTGTTTTTTATAATATCACAGTTGAAAATAATAAAAACAAATTTTATATTCACTTTTTTAATAATTTTTTATTTATTTTAATTATTACTAAAAAAAGGCTTAAGAACTGCAGCTAATTTTTTGTAATATTTAGCTGTTGATTTATAGAGCTTCTGAGCACTTAAGTCTTATTTTTTATACAAAAAATTTAACTCAAAAATTAAATCAATTAAAAAAATATATATATTTTTGCTACATTTTACCTACAAAATATAAAATTTTCAAAAAGCTTTTGTTTCGTCTTAAAACGCCTTAATTGGATCAGAAACTAAATTTTATTAAGAATTTAGATGTTTTTTTTTTGCTATGTTTTCTCAATTAAAGAAGAAATTGACATCCATGAAGGCTTTCATTTTTCAGCCGAACTGAACATGTTTTCGACGCCAGCTATGGAAGTCTCATCAGAGTTCTTTGTGTTCTGCACAAATTCATGCAAACCATCAACTATTTCACTCACACTTTTTATAGAGATCATATATTGGAATTATATTTTTTCTACATACCCTGTAATAAGTTAGTCGAAGTCTTACTAAACATATCACATGTTTATCATTTTCTTTTTCCTTTTTATTGTGTTTTCTTTTTTGTAACTGTCATCCATTCTGGATTAACAGAATTACAAGAGTTTTATTTTTGCTCTCTTTTGTGCCATTAATCCACAAAAGGCGACATCTATAACATGTACGCCCATAGCCGTTGGAAATAAGTATTAGTGTTGTTTCTTCTTTTCACAATCAGCTGTTTTCTTTTACTAATTCTTACTAGATTTCCGTTTGTCTACTTTATTAGATATTTTTGTTTTTGAGAATAAATTTTGTCTTTCCCTGTGTTAATTTCTTATTGAGTAAATTTTACCGGGTTTTACTAGAAAAGTACCCAAACAGACCTTTTGTAGTGAATAGCAGTTTTGTTATTCTCTTCAGAAATGGGAAAGTTGACAACATGTATGACCAAAGCGGTAGTGTCTATGGCATGATTTGTTATTTTTTATGAAAATTAGTTTCTTTTAAAGTTTAAAATACTTTTTTCATATTAGCAAATTAAAAGAAAATAAACCTTTTGTATAAATTTTTTCCCACCCATTTTGATATTTTTTTTTTTTATTTTATATTTTTAAACCAATATATAGCACATTTGTTTTCAATTTATATTGTTTAGATATAAGAGGCAAACAACGATCAACTTCAGTTAATTCGAGAATAATTTTTTTATTTTAATAAATTTTTTCATACCGCATAAACTGAAAAAAAAATTATGTTTACGTTGCGAAATGTAAACAAATTTGAGTTATATAACCCACATAAACATTAAAATGGCTAAAATTTTCTGCAGAGACGGTAGTAAAAATCAAAAGTGCGGGTACGTTCGGAAATTCTGCCCTGCGGCAGAAATACCAAGTTTTTCTGCTGATTCGCAATTAGCTTTTGCTTTGCAACTGCGTAATATCGGCGCAGAGTATGCCTTTGTGAATATTCTGCAAACAAATATACACGTATGTATACATAAAATCTTTCTCAAACTAACGCTTATAAGTATTATTATATTTAAAAAAATCATATAAAACAGGAAATATATAAAATTATCAATACAATACGCTATTGCATCAAAAAATTTTCTTGATGCCATATTTGCAGAAGTGTGCAGCAAAAATACCATTTGACTGAAATTAGTGATGCCAAGATTTGTATTTTAGAATATTATGACCTTTGCCATACGGCAAGAATGCACAACTTCTACATTTCCGAACGTATTGTAGTTTGATGTTCTTTAGGTTCACATTGATCTATACATGTGAATATTGTTTTACCAACACAATCCCAAAAATGAGAGCTTGAAGCAGCAGTTTGATGTCTGGCAACGCCGCTTAATATCCCACTTGACACAAACGTCGTGCACAGCATTGTCGTTAAAGATGTGTTTAAGACAAGCCATCAACAAGTTGTCGACAACATGCACGATATTTTGTGGTATTTTTATTTAAACTTGTCGATGATAAGCAGAAACACTCTGGCATAATTCATACAATGTGCGGTTGATGAATAACTCAGCCTGTCCTGTACAATTTTCGCAACATGGGTTTGAAAATGTGGTGGACGAATTATTCTGGCTGTCGTCAATGCATCGTGCACCGATAGTCGAGGATGTCTTTTCTTACAATCACAGACACAACTGTCTAATGTAAACGCAGTATTACATTCATTGTTGCGTAAATTTAGGGTTCATTTTTAATTTTGATTAAAATAAAAAAATATGCATACTCGTACATATAATATAAAAAATAAAAATTATTTTCCTTTAATTACAGAAAATATATAAACTTTCGTTTTTTAAATATTTATCTTACAATTATAACATAAATTTTATTCAATAATTTTTTTATGGAGCCAAGTTTGTTAAAATAAATTTCTTGTTTTTAAAATTGTTAAAATTATTTCATTTTAGAGAAATAATTAATTTTAAAACAGAAATTTTTTATTTATATATTTGTTTTTATTAAAATTAAAAAAGCACACAAACAACACACAACAAAAACATCGTTCTTTGTTTAAAATTTTAGAGCACAGCAATTAAGAAAAATAAATTAAAACTAAAAAAAATTATTCATAAAAAAGGAAACAAAATAAAATATAATGAAAGACACAAAATAATATTACAAATAAATAAAATATTATAAATTTCAACAAATAATAAAAACATTTTTGTAAAATTTGCCAAAAAAAAACAAAAGAAAAAAATGTTTTAAACAGCAATAGGGATACATACATATGTAGTAGGTAGTTAATGTTAATGAAAAATAAATATAAAATCTTAATTAAACGACCAGCATATTTGGCAGCATTTTTTGGCGGGCAGCTTAAAATTTATGAATTAAAAACAAAAAAATGAAATTATAACGGTAACCCTGTAACGTTAACGCAAAGCAACTGAGAAATTAGGGGTGGGTAGAGAGATCACACTGGCATCTATGAATTGTTAATATTATTTTTACTTTAAATTTATTTTTAACGTCAGTAATCGCAGTCTATAAGTCTAAAATAAAAAAACAATACGTTATGAAAAAAAATTATTTAAATAATAACAAACAAATAAAATGGTGCTTTTTAATTTTGAGTTCAGTGTTGTAAATCCAAAATTTATTGTAGATATTTTCAATGAAATGAAAAGTAAACATAAAAGACAAACATAATTATGTAGGTATTTATATACAAAAACATTTAAGAGAGAAATGCAAAATTTACAGAGAAAAAGTCAGTCACAAAGTAAGATACAGACGAATATGACCGTTTAAAAAATACTCACTCTTACTAACTTTTTATATAAGGATTGAGAAAAGAAACACTATATTTTATTTCTGAGGGGGTAACTCGTTATTGAAGTGATTTTAAATCGAAAAAACTTTTAAACTAGTTAAGTAATTTTTTAATTCTGTTACTCGATACGAAACGAATCGAATTTTTTCGTATTGAAAAATAAATGAAAATACACCTACTTATGTTGTGTAAATATAGCTTAAGGAAATAAATAACAAAACTATCAAAACATACCCGATAAAAAATTTGAATTATTTAATGAAAAAATGTTTACATATTTGTTGTCGCTGTAGTCTAGTAGTTAGTGTGTTGGCTTACTAGATAAGAGCTCCGGGTTCAAACGCCAGCTCTGACATCTTGAAAAGATATATTAAAAAATATTTCTTTCGGAAACTACTTCTTCTGGCAAAAGCTCTAAGAGTAACTGATTGCTATGAACAAGCTTCTCAAGTCTGTCATTCAAAGTCGATGGTAAACTGTAGGTTCCGGTATTTATGGATAAAAATTGATACACACAACATGGATGCTGCGAAAAACTATGCCGTAATCCCCAACTATGTATTTACATATTTATGTATGTATATAAACTTTCATAAATTATTCTTTAACAGAAAAACATTAATTCGATTGGGTATTTGTTGCACTCATCATGTAGTGCATATGCATTCGTCGTGTGTTTAATGTTTAAAAGAAGACGTTCACATAAATTCGTCAGCCATCATTTGGAACGTGTTTGTTTGATGAAATGATCATTAATTTGTTTCAACCGGACATTTCTCCAGGACAGGAAACACAATTCAATTTAAAAAAATTTTATATTCACAATAAAACATAAAATTATTAATTTCTTATCCCCGTATGTATTTACTAGGACAATATCGAAAAAGAAAAGTCATCTAAAGAAATAATGAGCACTGTTTTTTTATTTTCATTAATTAATTCCGCCAACGTGTATGTGCAGTCAAAAAGGTTCGCTTTAGAACATCTATTCGATAACGAGTAACAGAATCCCAAAATTGTTAAAACTCGAATGTCCGAGTTTAGAGTTTGTTTAGTAAAGGACTAAAAATGAAATGCAGCAACTGATTACAATTATTTATTGTGGTATTTTGGCTACAATTACAATCAATTATTTAAAACTTAAGTATTTGATTGCCACTAGTTGACGCAAGGCCTTAAAGCCTCGATTTTCGTATGTTGTAGCAGCCGTTGAACAATTTTAAATAATATGTGTCTTCTATATCCGCACATACATACATACATTCGAGTACATATGTATGTATGGGAGTTTATGTGCTCTATACGCCATTTTATATTTTTTATATATCTCGATGCCACTTTAGGTTTTTGTTCAAGTCTGCAATTCGTTCTCGGATATCTCGTTCAGTTTCGGCGATAAATAGTCGAAAACGGATTGCAGATTTTAAAAATGTTGGTGTCAAAAACCTAAAGTGGCATCATTAACTCGAGATATATAAAATGGCGGATAGAGCACATAAACAAAAAATTTTTATTTATTTATCAATACATATTTCGCTACTCTTTTGTGTATCATCGTCACGAATAATTCAATTTTTATTCATTTTTTGAGTATTTTCAAATTGCATTTTTAAATATGTTTTGTGAGCAACATTTCAGCTCGATAGGTATGTAAGCTATTTAAGCGATATAATACAACTCTTTCCAATTCATGTCAGCAATTTTACACATTCTCATCAAATTCCTATAAAAGCAGACTTTTTTCCTACGAGTATTTATAACAAAAATGCAGTCAGTTGTCAATAGAAATTGCTTTCGCATCAGCTTTTAAATAAAATAATATTTAAAAAAAATTATGAATAATACCCCACTGTACAAGACTTATTTTAAGTGAATTATTTTTTTAGAAAATAAAGGTTTAAAAGGTAAAGTTTTTAAAACCCATATATTTTTCATTAAAATAAAGATCCTGAAAAAATGTTAAACATCCGTTCCATTATGCAATTGAAGAAGTAGAGAATTTTTATCTAAAGGTACATAAACTTGCAACTTAGTTGTGCGGTTTTAATACCACAAAATAGCTTCAGAACGTAATAATTTTGTCTATTGAGTTATAAAATAAACCATAGCATTATCCAATTTAAATAGTATCAACGGGTGTTACGGTTTAACGGTTTCTTTGAAAACACTTACATACGTTAGCCTGTACCGTTAAAAGTTTTATGTGACGTTGAACAGAATGCTTTTCCTTTGCTGCCTAAATAAAAAAACAACATTGTAAAGAAGTAAACGTATGCATTCTTTCGGTATCGAATATTAAACTGTTAAACATCAAATTAAGCGATTTTAGCAAAGTCTACAAATTAAGGATGTAAATTTTGTTTTTGTTATTTTTTCTGACCCCAGTCCTTATGGCTTTTACTTAAGAAAGAAAACAATTTTTATTTATTTTTATAACTAAAGCTCTATAAACCAAATACTTCCTATATATGGCCTATTAAACCTATATAATTTTTAATTTCATTTATTTCTATTTCACCCGTTGTGAAAGTGAAATATTATACTAAAAGCAAATTTCGCTTTATATTCTAACTAATTTTAAAAAGTCAACTTTAAGCTTTTCGTAGGAAAAAATCTATAAAAAAAACATCTTCCTATATATACAAAATCTATCTCTTATTTTAAATTAATAACAAGCTGTTGATATTCAGTTTTAATTTAAAGCTTTACATATTAAACACTTAAGGCGAATTCGCCTTGATACTCGTATTTAAGCAAAATCTTTTTTTTTTTTTTCTTGTCTTATTCTATTCAAACCTTAATTTTTTACTTTTGTTTTGAGTAGTAAAAGTTTTAATTGGCATAACCTAATTTACGATCATGAGCTATATTGCCCCTTATAACGCCCTCACCACCCGACATTGAATTACAATATGAACGGGGACGTACCTTGTTGGCATCTCTACGTCCACTACGACGATTAACATGAGGAGCCATATCTTTTGTTAGAGGTGACGTTGGTGTTGGCGACAACTCACCTTGCTTTGCTTTAGAGCCACGTTTATGCTCCTTAAATGAACCACTACCTGTTTGTGACGAAGTTAGACGATCATAAGAACGTGCCTTAGATATGGTAAAAGTGTTTTGACCTGTATTATCCAACCCATAACCGGGTGGTGTATCGCGTATTTGATCACAAAAATTCGCTGAACTATTAATAGGACCATGAGATCGTTCATTGTGCGTAATTTGCTGACGCTGTCGTCTGGCTATACGACTAGCCACCGGCGAACGGGGTATATACTGAGTAGGCATAGCATAACGCTCAGTTACCTCGGGTGAGAGATCTGGATAGGGCGCTGTACCCGTTCTGGGCTGAAAAATATGTGGCCTAGGTTGAGGTGGTGGCGGTGGTGTTACTTCCGAGGGTGACAAAAACTCTGACTCACATGTATCGGGTACTTTAGGTAGTGGAATATTTGTAGGCCTAGGCATAGGTTTTTGAGCCGTACAGGCTGAATTTTGTCTATATGGCAAAGGAGAATAGGCTGGATGGAATGGTAAACCATTTTGTTGGTATAGAGCTCTCTGAGCTGGATTCAGGTCAAGCGGCGTTAAAGGCTGTAAAATAGCACCATGTTCTAAAAGTATACCAGAGTTATCATGATACATGTGAGGAGCCGTATTATTATTAGGGCTAATACTGGTCTGTTGATATTGTAAATGGTTGCTATTATTATTCAAGGAATTCTGAGAGTTTAAAGAGCTTAAAGACTGCGGTTTATTATTATTATCAGACGGGGGAGGTGTTAGAAAATAGTTACCAGGTGTGGGTTTATTAAAGGGTACATAGGTGACCCCCTCATCGGTTTTAAAATTTTGTACAGAGAAATTATCCTCTTCAAAGCACTCTTCAAATTGTGTTTGGGACGTATTAGAACCGACGACGTTATCATTAAATATTTGAGTATAATTCATATCCGGCCGTTGGACATTTGTGTTGTTGGCCGTTGTAGCCGTTGCATGTTTAAAACTACTATAACTGGACGATTTAGCCGGCTTGGGTTTGGAATGTATGCGAGCAAAATGGCCGCTACCACTATTAATATTAGCACCCATTTGATTATTATTTAAACTATTGGTTAAACTATAGTTACTATTACTTAAAGAGCTGCTAAATGCATTACCCACACCTCCTACGGCTGAAGCCAAACTGGGAGTGACATTTTGTTTTAAGCTGGAATTTAAATTTTGTGTGGAATTCTGTAAAGAAGCATAAGACAATGAGGGCGTAGTATCTTGTGTAGGAGACTTTGACATTAAAATTTGTCTCCGCGAACCATTCACATACAATTGATGGTCGGCCTTAGCCGTACTATCATCATAATAGGCCGGTATTATAGGCTGTTTTTGAGCCAAATCTATATTGGCCGGAAATATACTATTCGATGAAGTCGGTTGCACTTTGCGCCCCTGCTTAGGACTATAAAGCATATGAGTTAACGAATTACTGCCACTACTTAGATTTGGTGACATATTATGATGCTGTCTGCTGCGTCGGCTATTTTGATGCTGACCACCTGTACTGCCGGTATTAAAAACCTGATATTGACTACTATTACTAAGTAAACTACCATTATTATAACAGATCTCAGCTGCACCCCTATTCCTGCTATACGAATTGTTATGCTGTTGATGATTACTATGGTTGTGGCTATGATGGTGGTGGTGTATTAAGAAAGTGTTGCTATTGCTGTTGTTTGCAGTGTTGCTGCTATTACGATTGCTATGGCTATGGCTAATGCTATTGCTATTATTACTATTATTGATATTGTTGTTGTAATTGTTAGTTGTTACATTTGCTGTTAGAATTTGTTTATGAAGAGATGTTTGCTGCTGAGTAGTAGTACTAGTGGACAATGACGAAGAAGAGAATTTCTTTTTCGTTGCTATTGGAGTAGTATTACTATTTTTGCTGTTGTTGTTGTTGCTAGTAGAAATAGTAGTAGAAATAGCATGATTACTGTTACTGAGATGATTGTTACTATTATTACTGAGAGTATTTTGTTGGTTATGATAGTGGTTAAGTGTATGATTTTGATGTTTATTTGACAGCATTGTGCCACTGGCTGATGTTGGTATGCTTGTATAGCTCACGTACATTGGATGGACCACCGTATGTTGTGGACTCTTTGCATCACCATTCATAAAGTCGACTGTAATTAGTTAGTTTTGTACATCCATTAAGCAGGGATTCCAATTTAACAAACGCAACGTTACAAATCCACAAGGCGAGAGAAAGTGGGAGAGAGAGAGAAAAAAAAGAGAAGAACATTAAATGTTTTTTTAATGACAAAAAAAATGCATTTAATGTTTCTTTCTTCTTTCTTTTTTTGCATATTTATAAACTTAAAACTAAATTATTAATTATAAAAAAAAATTATATAACGAAAATATTTAACATATTTGTGGGCATTGTTTTGGGGTAGGGGGTATAAATGACTGGATGGATAAAGGTTTTAGGAGAGAAGGAAACATGAGAATTTTTCTTTTTTGAAAATGTTACATTAAGTGACATTGTCATGATTTTGGTTTTGTTTTTTAATATAATTGCTTAGCAATTAATTTTTAAATTTTGTACATATATTTTTTTTCCAATTTTTAATTTTGTTTATATACGAGTATTTAGTTATGATGAATTTCAGACAATACACACACAATACAATAATTTAAAAATACATACATACTATATGTTTTAAGTTCGTATGATTAAAAGTAACAACAAAATCAAGCAACATATAATATTTTAAGGAAAAACAGCAAATTTTCAAAATTATTAACAAAAAGAAATTGCTTATTAACGACGTACATGTGTAAATTTTGAAGAGTATTCTTTGCTTAATTAGACACATGACTGTTAAAGGTACGATACTTTTCATAATTTTTTCATAAATAAGCAATTTTTTATTATCTTTATAATTTGCAGTTTTCTATTTACAAACAAAGGATATAATTTTTATATAAAAATGATATTGCAACAGGTATCGTATATTGCAGAATTATAATGTGATTAATTTGTATGGCATATGTATAAAAACAAATAAAAATTAAATTTAATTAATTATAATTTTTAATTATTATTTATTTTTTTATTATTATCTCCTAATGAATTTTCAAACATTCTTAATAAAAGTATTTTTTTCTTTAATTTTTTAACACATATTTACAAACAATTACAATGAAACAATAATAATGATAATGAACAATAATATCAAAATTATTATGAATATTATAATTAATGTATGAATAAAACTAATTAAATAAAAAAAATTATACACAATTTCAATGAAACACACTCAACAATATTTAAATAATTGCATAAACAATCAAATAATCAATTCTTTTTTTAATTTTTCGATTGTTATTAAGTATTTCAAAGATCAAACCAATATTAGTAGAAAAAAATGGGGCAAACATATAATAAACGAAAAAACATGCAATAAAAAAGTTTTGAGAATTACTAATGCACACTGTGAACACCTCTGTTACAATAGTTAAAATAAAACAAAAAGATTACAAAGGTTAGTTATTAAACGTAAGTAAGTTTGAATGAAATGGCTTTTTAAGTAATACGAACGAATTCGAGCGTTCGCAATGTTATATGAAAAATACAACCGTTCCTCTTGCATATGATAAACAGGCCGTAAAGAATTAACAAAATTGCAGAAATTCATTTCATGCTTTTGAACTAAATGGTAGGGTTACATTGGGTAAAAATTTTAAGAAGAAACCGTAACCACTATTTTATGAAAATATATTGTCCTAACATTTTACTTAATGGAAATTGCAGCAGTCTTTAACCGTGTCAGAATAACTATCGATTAGTTGGCAATATTTCATAAAATAATACAAACGCGAACCAAAATTTTGAAAAGTCAGCAAAAATAAACAAATTTGGGAAACCCTTTAATTGAATTATTTGCAAGTAATTCACGATTACTTGAGAGCGTTTATCCGTTGCCAAAAATCAGTGACTATGTCTTGTATAAGGTTTTTCAGACTCAACTGTTTAGGGTGGCAAACCAGCACTAGCCCTGAAGCAATGATCTTAGACACTGGCGTGTTTTTAGCCTAATTTTTGCATCCGACTTATCATGCGAACGTGTTTGCATTTTACTGGAAAGTTTGTTTTGTAAAACTTTACTTTTTTTTTGTTAGGATGTTTACTGTTCTTTGAACTTAACAATTGTAAGCTGTATTTAAACCTGAGTCCTTAACTGTATGTAAGTAAATACATATTGTACATGTACTTTTTTGGTTGTAATAATTTTATTTATAAAACTTTTGTATAATTTACAAAAAAAATAAGTTCATTTTTGCCATAACTAACCCTAGTTCTTGTTTTATTTTATCGCATAATTTAATATGTATTTCTTTAATGTTTTATATGTTAGTCATATTAAATATATTTTTAAGCAAAATAAACAAGCATTTTTTATTAAACAAAAACATGTACATACAAAAGTAAAATTATAGAGTAAAAAAAATGTATCATAACTACATACACGTACATAATTTAGGTATTTAATTTGATTAAATAATTTATTAAAACCAAAACATTGTTTTCCTTTTTTCTTTTTATTAATAAAAAAAAATAGAAAAAAACTTTAATGAAATGGTGAAAAAAACAAACATATAAACTATAAAATATATTGAAAGTGGGGTGTATATTATTGAAATATATAGCGGTGGTAAGAGAAAATGTAATTTTTCTTTTATAATTGTTTAAAAAAAATAATAAAAACCCACAAGCAGTTTTATTATAATTATAGAGAAAAAAAATTATACATACATATGTATGTAGTAATACATACATATATTTCATATGATATAAATATTATTGAAATAAATTGATAAAAAAATATTGCAAACTTCTATAATATTTGTCTTCACATTTAAAACAGTGAAAAGAAAAACTATTAAAACTCCCAGAAAATCTTAAAATGGAAATTTTAAAATTCGTTTTAGTAACATTCAATACAATAAAGCTATTGCCTATACTTTTAACTTTATGAGTTGTTCCACAACTACTTCTTTTGGGAAAAACATATTAATGCTTTTTCACTATGTTCTAAGAATTTTGTTTCGAACCTTCGAATTTAACAACATTCTCAGCGAAAGACAGCTGTTTTCGTCCCTGTAACTGTTTTCATTCGCATAGTTTTATGTTTGACATAGTGAGACAGGATGTAATTTGACATTTATATGAGAAAAAGTTGGAATTGTGAACATTTTTATTTAAAATACAAAATATTCATATAATAGATTTTATGCCAATTATATTGGTTCAAGCAATGATATATACACTGTTTGGTTTTTTAACAACCGAATGTCATTTTTTCGAGTTTGTTAATCACATTGAAGAGATAACCGTCTTGAACTGACAGTTTTTGACATTCTTAGAACAAAACTAGTTTTGGATTGGATTTTTTGAACATGAAAAATTTATGGCTTTGGAGCAAATATCGTTGTATATCGAATATTTTAACCATGAAAATGTATAGCAAATCATGTTTTATGCCTTAAAACAAATAAATAAACCTTTACTATAAGCTCCATAGAACTTACAAAAGGGTTAATTATGAAACCAAACGCCATACTGGTATCACATTTAGACAGACATTGAATATGAGCTCTATACCAGCGTTGATTAAATGAGACCATAGTTCATAGTTTAACAAAATTCCTAATATTTCAAATATTTCAGCTACAATTAAAAAAACCTTTGCTTGTTAAAATTAAGGTTTAATTGTTTATTAATAAAATTTGCTAAAAGCTTGCACTTTTATGTTGCTAGTGAACTAAAATAAGCTTACAAACAACTAACTGAATCCGGTTTAGGTTGTCTCATACATACTTAAAAATTTTCATGGCAATCCAAGTTCCATGAAATTATTTTAAACTTAGAAACTTTTTATATGTATAATCTGAGTACTTTTTCCAAGCACTGTAAATAATAAAGCTTTGCATTGATAAAAGAGAAGAATAAATTCAATTTAATATTCTACTGAATTTATTTTTTTAACAAACTCTTTAATACAACATGTAGTGTCTTTTGTTTTCACTATTAATTTATAATTTCCTTAAAATATAAAAGAAAAATTTTCAAGCACTTTCAGTGGTTATAAAATTGTATTTCTTTTTATCGCAACAAAAAAGAGAACAAAAAAACTTTTCATGATTTCCCCTAAAAAAAAGGGGAAGAAACTGCAACTTATATTTCTTATCTAACCAACATTTTATGTATAAAATTTGAACAATAATAAGTCAGTCATATGCATTTGTTTTACGACACTAAACAATCATGTCAAGGTAAATACAGCTACAACAACAATAAATATTATAATAACAACAACTATATGTTTAAGTACAAATTCAATGTTTTGCCAACGGAAATTACAATTTTATTTCCGTTTCTCTGTTTGCTTTTGGGTGTTAAAAAGAATTTGAAAATAGAATTAAAATTTTAAAACATGCTTTAATGTTTTGGTGGAGAGGGATGGGTGATATTTTAAAAATGTACTATACAAAATTACTATGTATAGACAGGGAAAAAATATAGATTTGTTTATAGCCAGCTATCAAATGAGGAACTCTATTTATGTCAATATTTACCAAAAGATAAAATGATTTGAAAGCCACAGTAGTAAGGGATAAAAAAGAAAAAAAAATTATATCCATATGGCTGTACATACATAGAAATGTATAAAAGTTCTGTAAGGGAAACTATTTAAAAAAATTACACGGCACAGTGGTCCAAGATAATGATAAAAATGGTAAATTTCAATAATAAATTTTATTTAAGTAAAGTTTCTAGTTTATAAAGAGTTATTTGTAGAAACTTCAAAACATGTTTCCTAATACTTCATTAATCTTTTGCTATTTTTTTACAAAATATTATGCAAAAAGAATTATTGGACTTACAAAAAATATTTTCAATTTCTCAATTATAACTGAAAAATTGGCATAAAACGTAATTACAAAAAAGATTTGGCTTGAAAATCGTACAATATTAATTCTAACACATTAAAATAGAGTGCGCTAAATTGTATTAGTAATAAAAAGTGATTTGAATCTGTAACCTTGTATACAATCCATTGCAATGGACGTACATTTACGTTCACATGTTAAATAAAATGGTACAATCATTAAGAGACAGACAGTGTTTAAAAAGACACGCAACCCAATCGCTTTGTAAGTTATTAAAAATGTTGACACTGTTGTTGGAACCAAATTATCACACTTTCTTTTCTCGTCTTTTTTTCAGTGTATGAAATGAAAAATAAAAATTTTGTTTTTTTTTTAATTTGTAAAGGATGAAATCACACCTTTTACTTTTCACAAAACCACACTATAAATTTAAATTTGGTTAACGGCTAAATAAGAAAGAGGAGAAAAAAGATTTTGACAATTCAGATTATTCCAGCTGTTATTGTTTTGGTAAAGCAAGATTACCTTGTACGGTTGTATCATGATAAGTAATAAGGCTTAGTGTTAAAGATAAATGGAAAACTAAACTAATTTAAGGAAATCATTTTATTTTTCTGTTTCGTTTTTAATATATAAAAGAAATATATGTATATACATAATATTTAATTTTCTATTAACCACTGTTCACAGTTTGTTTTTATCCTTGAATATGTTTCTTAAAATTCTTACTTTTTTATGTTGTATGGCTGCCATACAATCATTGAAAATAAAATAAAACGATAAAAAACAAAATACTGACAGTTTTGAAATGTAATATAAAAGCATACACATATGTATACCGCACAGTAAACAGATATATCCAATACGATATATTCAGACGTACCATTATGTATGTATATTTGTTTATATATACATATTGTTATAAATATGTAACTTATGACAGCATTTATACATGCAAATACATATTATGTATACATACGTTCTATTTACAGAGACGATGAACAGTGATGAATTGATTAAATATCATTCATTAACTTGACATATGACTTGATAAAAATTACAAGTCAATATGCATACAACAAAAGACTTTACATGTGTGTTTTAAGTTTGCTTCTTTTTATATCATATAAAATATAGTATATGTACATTCATATGTAAGTATAAATATAGAAATTAATAATAATTACTAAAAGTAAGATTACTTAAATTTTAGGTATTGAAAAAAACAAATTAAAATAATATTCTGAATTTTAATTAAAAAAAGAAAAAAAAAAACAAAAATTACAAACTTACATCTGTCATCTTCATCCAGGAATATATAACTGATTAAAATCGCTCCTAAAATACCAAAGAACTGAAAAGTTAAAATGGAAAATTATTATTACTTTTTTATTAAACATAAATATTTTATAAAACTAAAGTCTTATTACCGCTAAAACACATTGTACACCTGAATGCACTACTTCCACTATATCGTAAGTAAGTAGACAATCTTCTACAGTTTCTGGACGTATAGGACGATAAGGATCTTCTGAGGTTATATTTGTATTATAAATGGGCTTACAGCCATAGCCATTTACTTCAAACCAAGAGACACTACCAGTACCTAAATTTAATAAATCACTGTCCTAAAACATAAAATAATAAAAAAAACTTGTTATTAAAAAGACTTATAACGAACGAGTACCACTACATATACATATAATGTATAAGCTCTCTTTAAAAACAAGAGTTGTTTTAATAAGTTCCTGGATCAATAAGTTCTATATTACTAAAGAATTAGCAAATTTGAGGTAAATTGGCTTAAAAATAATTTTTTTTTTTTGACAAAATCCGTTTAACTGATACCAATAAAAACTAGAAACATGGGAATTAATAATGGAATATGATGTCTAAAATGTCTACCGTCCGCTCTTTTCACAAAGTTTTGAACCACCTTTTGCAACAAAGCTGCTCTTATCTCGTCAATTCAGCGCAGAATTTCATCTTTCAGAGTGTCAGTTGTTTGCGGTTTGTTCACGTAAGCTCGGTCTTTCAAATGGTGGCAGAGAAAATAATTCAGCGGCGTTAAATCACAAGACCCTGTATAAAGGCAAAGCTTTTGCAAATGCAAGGCAAAGTCGTCAAAAGAAAAATAAACAAATTCTGCATCAATATTTTAATCCCAGATTTTGTATAAAAATAAAATAATTAAATTACAAGTACAATTAATGCTATAAACACACTTAAGGCTACCGACTACATCCTGTCAAAAAAGGAATACATGCCTTCATATAAAAATTATTATTTTAAAGACAATACAACTACATGACTACACGACCTCCTTAATAGCTGTAGCCAACTTAGTCTAATTTCTATTTTTGTTGGCACAGAATTTAGTACTGTCAATATAATAAGATGCATGAAAGAGGTTTTGAAAAGTGGCACCACTGGAAAACAATATCCAGCCTACAGATCAGATGTTTATTTCATTATTACCTCCTTGAAAATAATGCTATAAACACATTCAAGGCTCTCGACCACCGAACACACGACTACATAATTCGCTGGCTACAAAAGTAGCTAAGTAGCCAGCTACTTAATTATAATAACGACATCAATTTTTTTTTTTTTTTTGAAGTGAAATTGTGAGAAAGCAAAAAACAAAAAATTTCTGAAGAAAACTTATTTAATTGTATAATTGCCAAAATAGTCCAAGCCAACTAATTAAATAATAAATTAAAAATTAAATAAAAACTGAACTGAAACAAAAAATTTAAACAAATGATTTATTTTTTCAGTGGTGCAACTTAAATTTTTTTTCGCAATTTTAATTTATATTTTCATGTATTGCATTTTTTAAACACCTTTTTCATGCATCTTATTGTATTGGCAGCACTAAACTGTTTATTGTCGACAAGAAAAATAGAAATTAGCCTAAGTTGGCTACGGGCTACAAAAGTAGTCGTGTGGCCAGTAGTCGTGTTGCCACTAAAATAATTATTCTCATATGCACACATGTATTCTATTTTTGACAGCTTGTGATCGATGGTCGGTAGCCTTTAATGTGTTTATAGCATAATTAAGTAAGAATTTGTAGTTGTATACTTGATGGTCTGTAGTCTTAAAAATGTGTTAAAAGCAATGTTATCCAATTCTTCATTTTTTGTACACAATTGTGCTACAGACGCATTTCATTTATTTAGAGTTTTGGTTAACTATGGCTTAAAGCAAAAGAGTTATATGTTCTCTGTAGCCTACTAAAAAGTCTAGTTTACAAGTGTCAACATATGTCTGATTGAAATACACCAGTTTAAAGAATAAAAAAAGAACATCGACTTAAGGTAATAAGCAAACTTTGAGAAGTCACCTTAATTTTCTACACAGATCTCGTATACAAATTGTGACGTTTGGTTAACAACATCTTAAAAAAAAACCCATTTTAAATACTTAGCATATTTCTAAAAATGTTTTCAAACTAATTTAAACTCTTTATAAAAAATAAATAATAAACGATTTACGTTGCATATATTACTTACCCTATCCAGTGTCCCCACATTTAAGTAAAAACAAATTAAAAATGAATTCCAACCAATCCATAGGAAATTCCATATTAAATACTGAAATAAGAAAGAAGTCAAATATAATAAAACAAAAATATTTAACCTAGAATTAAAAAATAAATAAATAAATAAATTACTTTATTACTCAACTTATTTTAAATAAATTTTATTGATTGAATTCTTGTGTATTTACAACTCATATACAAACATACATATGTATGAGTACAGAGAAATGATTAATAATTTTTTCCTGTACGAGGAATACGAATGTACATGTATTTGACAAAAACAATTATTAAAAACAAGTATATAATAAACCATTTCATTTTTCTATTAATACGTGTATTCTCATAAAATACTTCATAGATAAACGCAATAGCGTCATCAGTTAAATTAATTTTTCATTTTTTTCAGTTTTGGAAAAAAATCGATAAAACACGTTGCAATTGACGATAAGATAAAGAAATTAAAGCTGTTGATATTTTATCATAACAAACAAAGCTTAGGGTAAAATACTAAATAGGTAGGATAGTCATAAGTAGGAGATACTCTCTATTACAATTTTTACCACAGCTGCTAAGTTTGGATACACAAGTTTAAAGAATTTCATATTAATATTTGATTTTATTAGTAGAAGGGGAGATAAGAATAACATATTTTTCACTCTCTCTTGCCTTTAAACTAAAAATATAATACATTAAAGTACTGCAAAACGCAACATTTTGTGTAAAAATGTAATATTTTAAAAAACCATGCTATACTATGTTATGCCGTGTCAAACACAGTGTCATATGCCATGTCATGAAAAGTCATCATATCTTGCGAAAAATATTAAATATAAAACAGTTATCATTGTACTGGATACCCAATTCAGCGTGCTGATTTCCAATAGAACAGTGTCCATTGAATACATCCAAGAAGTCCATCTTAACGAAACCGCTCCCTGACATTTCCAGTCTATTCCACCAAGAAACGAGTAATCAGGAGTACAGCGCTACTTTCTGGGAAGATAACAGTTTTTTCTCTCGCTTGTAAACTTTTGAAAACTGCTGATAGGTTGTTTGGTCTTTAAGGTGACGATATGTACATATTTGTATTCAGACATGTTAAAATCTGCTAAGGTTTAGCTGCTTACTTATGGTGTAAAATATTTTTTAAATTATCTTTTTAAATATTTACTAAAATAGCACTGCGCCAAGAATACACCAACACTACACAAAGATGTTACGGTTCAAAGAAAATTCAAAAAATACTTGTCCTTTTTAAATAATAATACAGAAATTGGCAAGTCTGTATGAAATAATCAAGAATCTTCAATCAAAGAGTTTTAAATAGCCAAATTCCTTCTTACAGTGGAATGAAATCGTATAATAGCTGATCCCTGGACAAGAGCCGCCGAACAATTTTAGGACAATGAATACCAAATTATTTGTTAATCATTTATTTAAATCTAAAAACTCAATTTTAATTTTCCAAAATACAATATTAACAATAGACTATTTTTTAGTCGACATGGTTTTAAAATGTTCACTAATTTTTTATAGGCATGTGTGTGGGGCATACTTCCCCTCGTCTAGATTTAAATTCAATACAAAAGAAAATAATTGTATAAATTACTTACCGTTATAATATATTTTATTCTAAAATGATATGCTCCATAAAATCCAAATATTATAAATAAAATGTGAAAAAAATTAACAAGAATTGGCGCCCACATGTATCCAAGAAAATCGAATACTTGGCGTTCGATAATGGTTATCTGAAAGGGAAATAAAAAAAGGAAAAATTAAAAAAAAACCAAAACAAGGCAAGAAAATAGTAAATATAGAAAAATAAAAGTAAATAAAAATAATAATAAATAAAATATATAGGCACACATATGTACATACAAGTATGCGAGTATATCAAGGTTTCCCCCTTTAGTTTTCTTTTGATTTTATTTATTACAGACAACTATTGATAAATTGCAATTTATACAGGCAGTTGTTGAAATCAATCGATATAAATGAGTAAACAAAAGAAAAAGTAAACTTAAAAATCAAATTTTATTAACTTTAAAAGAAAGCAGTTATCAAATAAAACTTAATGCAGATTTTATATGAAATCTGCGTTTTTATTCAGTTTTGGTATCAAAAACTTATCAAAAATAGATTATTAGCTTTTGCTTGAACTTAAAATAAATGCTAAAGATAGTTACGTACCCAGCAATACATAACATCACAAAAATTTTATGAAATCGGGGGACAATGTAATGAAATTTGTGTGCAGCAGGCATGACTAAAACCAGGGCTGTAATGCATATGAAGTTTAAAAATGTTTCAAATATTTTTCGAAATAAAAGTTTTTCGAAATTAACGATAATTGCAGAATATGAATAAGTATTTCTTCATTTATTTTAAAAGACTTACAGCCTGTTCATAGAACACGAATGGTTTTTGACATTTGTCTTGTCATATGAGAAACACTACCAAAATTTAGCATAATAATTCAAAAATAAGATATCAGTGGTAATCACTATTCGCTGCAAACGCCCTTGCAAGTGTTGGAAACGTAGCAAACCATGTTAAACACTAACAAAATATAGGTATATAGTGCCAGGATTGCTTGTTTGCAAGGCTTCCACAACATAACTTTCAATAGTGGTAATCGCTTTTCATTGCAAATGCCCTTGCAAATTTTGCCAACAAAGCAAGCCAAACCAAACAACAACAATATGTAAGTAGATATGCTACTTTTCTACATTTCATCGTTTTTTTAGAAAGAAATAATAAAAGAACTAAATTCTTTAAAGTGAAAAAATATTTCTAATGGAATTCAAAAATAATATAATAAAGTAACAGTTGATAATATGGCTGGTGTGCTAAGCGTTCAAAGTTAAAAATTTGAATACGTAAGTGTTAAAACAAATTACAATTGTACAACGAGCAATCCTTCAAATATAAAGTATTCCAAATGTGGAAAATGTAGGCCAAGATAAGTAGTTTTGTGATGGACCAAAAGTTGTGTTTGTGCAGGCACTTACGAAGAAGTTTAAATGGAGAAGTGTTCGTCAAAATGTGTATTTTAAGTGTATATTCATATCGTGCCAGTATTTTTGAGCAAACTCTCGCAATTGTCATTTGTTTTAGCACAATTCTTTATTAACCGTATTCGGTTTGCAAAACAAAGATAATGTACTCGTAAAATGGTTTATTAAAAACATCAATAAAATTTAGCAAAAAATAAAACAGGTTGATCTTATTTTATTTTCTTCATCACCTGTGAAAATACCAATCAAATCATTAATTTCAGTTGAGATACCTTCTCTTTTTTTAATTTATTTATTTTGCCATGTCCATTAAATGTGCCGAAATTAAAAGCTCAGACATGATTATTTTATTTTTTGTCGAAAAAAATCGAGTTGGGACCATAGCCCATTTGCAAAACTTACAAGGGCGTTTGTAAAGAAAACTGATTACTGCTGTTGATTTCAAAAATACATCTAATTTTAGACGGTGTGGTAGGTTTAGACGGACTATACTTTTAACATTTTAGCGGTTACAGTCGAAGCCAGAGTTAAAATAATTTTTGGACGATTAACGATTAAACTGATTATAATAAAAGATAATCCCACTGTTCTTATTCGTTTTATTTATATTATTTTTTAAACTGCTTAAATTTATGTTTTCACTTTCTTTATATCTTTTTCTCAATTGGCACATTTTCTTTGTAAAACTAATCCATTTAATTACTTATACAATAAGAAAAAAAGAAAAATGTTGTAAATCTCATAAGTATTGATGATGTGGTTGATATTAAAAAAAAAACAAAGCAAAAACCTTTCTATACCGAACTATTTTGTAAATAAAAGTCACTTCATTACAATTGCAAGCCATTAAAACTATTGCCAAGTCTTTAATAATATTTATTACTGCACTAAATAAAGCCAAACACAGAAACAGAATACGTATTATTATTCAAATACAAATTACAAAGTTTTTATATATTTAAATGTATGTATGTATGTATGTATACATATTTAGTGCAGTGTAAATATTTATTACAATGTATTTAGCAAGCTCATGTCAATTACAACAACAGTATTGTATAATGAATTTCTTCTTCTTCTTCTATGCATGCAAGGATACATACTAACATATGTATGTATGAATGCATGTGTGAGTTTATTGCTTTGGTATCATTTGGTACAAATTATACATACAAGAGAGAGAATATTGTATTTACACCTGTTTGTTTAAACATGTACGAGGATGTGTGTGTTTAAGTGTACAAACGTCTAAACTTCTATTCTTTTATTTTTGCCTAAATTTTGTTCTAATTTCATTGGTTTTTCGTGCA
The DNA here is from genome assembly GCA_963576795.1 of Metopia argyrocephala. Lineage (NCBI taxonomy): Eukaryota > Metazoa > Arthropoda > Insecta > Diptera > Sarcophagidae > Metopia > Metopia argyrocephala. The sequence goes on along the minus strand of OY756208.1, from coordinate 200,546,518 downwards.
ATTTACCCAAATTTTATACAAATCTTTGTGTAACAATAACAACACCAAGTACCACTTTAACAAAACATTGCATGATTGGTTTTTGTACAAAAATTTAACAACAATAACAACTTATATTCTTAACACACACTGGTATTTTATGCAATCAATATGTAAATAAAAACGAAATTTCAGTTCAATACGTGTTTGTGTGTGTAAATGTGCGCGTTAGGTTTTTTTTTGTGTGTAATAAATATATTGGAGTAGGGGAGCATTTTTTGTTTTCATTTTGTTTGTTAGAAAATTAAGTTAAACGCTCGACTGCATTTCTGGCATAAATTACATTGAAAAGCTGTTGTTGTGTTGATTTCTTTTTTTTTTTTAATCAGAGTGTACTTTCGCTTTTACTTATTTGTGACAACATATTTGTGTTGGTAATGTTGTTGGGGATTTTTGTTTTTCAGGCTTTGTATTTTCAATTGGCGAAGTTTGAATAGCAACTCGTTTATTTGTTTAAAATAAAGCGGACAGTAAGAACAATAACAACCGCAACAAAAAACAAACAAACAAACAAAAATGTGCAAAATATCCATAGAAAGTTTTAATAAAAAAAAATCTGTTTATTCTGTGTGTGTAGCCTTTATTTTAAATAAAACATAAAATGTTTTAATTTAAAACATTAAAATGGTGGGGTTTTCAAATACAGTTGTGGTATATATTATAAAGACATTGAAGAATAATAAGGGATTCCGAAATTTGACAGTTTATAGCGAACACGTTTTAATGATAAGCCCCTTATCTAAATGATCACGTTAATAAATTCAATTGCCAACTTTCGAATGACACTAATGTACATGAGATGCAGAAGCATCCATTGTGTACCGAAAAAATTACTACCTGACATATATTTCTTATAATCGATGAATTGGATGATATAAGCATCAAAGTTATCATCAACAATAATATAGACTATCAATAGTCCTATCCTACAAATCACATAGGCCAGTCGTGTTATCACCAATAAAGGCAAGCGCTACAGTTCGAATTACATGATGTAGATATCAAAGTCATGTGGCTTCAATAAGACTACCCTATAAGTCATACAGCTCAAATCAAATTGGATATTACCCACGAGTGATTTTAGTGAATTGAACATTAAAATTTTATGAATTTTTTTTTTTTAGCTCTCGTTAGGCAAATATTTGACAAAAACATAACCATTATTTTATAAAAATATTAGAGGTAATCACTTTTTGTACTAAAATCTACTACTACTCAAATCAAGGTGTCACGAGATATCGGACATTTCTGGAATATTCCATCCAGCATTCTAATGAATTCAATTCATGTAATGATTTACGAATCATGACAATAACATTCATCTTTAGCGATTCATTCGGAATACATTTCGTTTTGCTCTGAAACTATCAATAGATTTTTTAGTAATAACAAGCTGCTGTCGTACATGTTCTGTTTTATTCATAATTTAACCATGAATCGACTTACAAACGAACAACGCCTGCAGATTATTGAAATTTTTTTTATCCAAATTCATGCTCGGTTAAAAAAGTACATCGTTCACTCATTTTATGGTTAAAACTTTTAGACAATTTTTGTGGGACTATGTTAAGGCTCATATCTATAAGAACAAGCCCGCAAGGGCTAACACACTGGAAACCAATATTGAAAAATTCATTCGTGAGATACAGGCTAATATATTGGAGAGGATATGCCAAAATTGCACCCAGATTATGAACCATTAGCCGCGGTCAACTTTCTATCGACTCAAATAATGTTTTCATACATTTCTCTACATTGTAAGTGTATTATTTATTAAAGAAAAAAGGTCTTAAAAAATCAACCAAAATTAAACTCTCTACGTTGTTGTGAGTTTAATATTAAGCGAATAGCCCTATTATTAATTTTGCTGCATTGAAAATATGCAATAATATTTTAAATTAAAATATTTATAAACACTGTAATTTATTCAAATTTTTTAAAAGAAGGCTTGACGAAACAATAGTAACGCCTATGTTCGTGCTTTTTAACAATTCCAAATAAAACCATCATATTGAAAAATAATTTCAAAACCTGAGCAAGTTGAACACAAGTTTTACGACCAATAGCAGCGTTTATGAGCCATATTATACATCCCTCACAAAATTTTCTTACACACACTCTTTAAAAAAGAAAACAACATGTCGAAATTATTACAGCATACCCACACACACAAACATAGAAGCATTCATTAAAAAAGTTGTGAAAGAAAAAATAACACTAACAAATTTATAGTCTTTTTTGAACATTAATTGGATTATCAAAAGTCAGTCTTGTTTGCATTTATTTCTCTATTTCTCTACTTTATTACTCTATTAGAACAAAATTTCCGCAAATTACAATGAATTGTTCTAAGTGAGTTGGGGGAAAGACAATAAGAGACTAGAGTTCACATAATCCCTACTTTGTTATACAAGGAAGTCATTACAATGTTCCCTTTCTAAAAAAAACAAAACAAAAACGAACAATATGAGGTGTAAGTAAAATGACCACATATAACCTTTAGCACAGTGGTTAATAATATTACAATTGAAGGAAACTACTTATTAAGGAATGACAGAAGAGATAATAATTTAATGATTAGTTTTAAAACTCCCGCGAGCAAAAAAGTCTTAAAATGTCTTCCATGTATGTAGTACTTAAATAGTAGAAATTATTGTATTTATATTTTGTAAAGATTATTTTTTAAAGGGCTCTCTCTAACCCACTGTTGCAGCCATAAAATAACAATATTAAAAATTTGTTGAACCCATAATAAACTAATGAAGCTTTATTTTCTTGCTCTATTACTAATAGGCTCTCTAAGCAATGTAAAGCATTTTAGGTTAAATGGTTTTATTTGCTGTCGTCGTCAGTTATACCGTTACAAACGAACACAAAAGCAGAAAATACAATATGAAGTGAAGTTGTGTAAATACTCCTACTGTTCACAATGGCATTTACAGCATAGTATTGCCAGTATTTCATAAAATAAAATTTGTAAAATTTATCATTTTTGCAAGAAAAAAATCTTCAAATTACTTTTAAATGTTTAAAATATATACAATCATATGGAATATCATTATTCATACAATTTATTGCATTATGTATATACAATAGCGGTAATCACACTTTGTTGCAAACGTCCTTGCAAATCTTGCAAAGAAGTAATTGTAGCATACATAAACTGTTGTATAAATAAATATAAAAGCCGAGATATAACCGTCTTTAAGAAAAGCCAAGGCAAGGCAGTAAAATAGTTATCATATTATTTCTGAAAAGCAAAATCTGTACTTCTGGCAACACACAAAATAGTGTTGAAAATAAACTATTACATGTACGTTCTTATTAAAATGCTCCCTTTTTGTTACTCTCTCTTCTCCATCTATTTTTCATTTTACGAGTATATTTATGTTGTCGTCGCCTTTTTACTAAACTCTCCAGACATGTTTATCTTCTCATTACCACCCTTTGTCCATTTCATTAAACGTTATTTGTTTTTGTTTTCATATGTTTACAACATATTGCAAAATGATTTTTTGTTGTTGCTACTTGTTTAATAAAAAAAAAGACTGTTTTCATTGCAATTTGAGTAGAGTTCAAGGGAATTAATTAAAGCATAGCAAAAAAAAAAAGATAAAAAGAAACTAAAAGTAATGCAAGCAAATAACAGAATTAAAATTAAAGAGTATCTTAATCATTAATTCCTGGCCAATGTTCACTTTCAAACAAAAGACTTCTTCATATTTAAGCCGGTGTGTGTGTGTGTTTATTTTGTTTTATTATTTTTCCAATCTTTATAAATGTTTACATGCATACAAATAATTTTATTTGTGATTGTTTTAATTGTTGTTTGTTGAACTAAAAGTTAAGCATTTTAAATAAATTTCCGTTTTTTCATCGTTGTTGTTGTATATTTTATAAAGTGATTTATTTTAACGCATGTGGTTAATACAGTGCATATTATAATTTTTCGAACGGATATAAAATAAGTTATATAAAAAAATTGTTAAGTTCATTCCTACTTATACTTAGGACTGTAAAGAGGAGCTGGACGCTTGTTGCATATCCTTGGTCATAGGGATATCATGGGAAATGAGAAGGCGGATGAGCTTGCTAGAAGAGCCTCTGTCGGAGGGGAGTCTATTGCTTTCTCTTCGGATGTTCGCTGCCCTATGACTTTCATTAAGAAAAGGATATCCAAGTTTTTTTCTTGGAAAAGCAAAGATCAGGTGGAATTCCATCACTTCCTGTGATTTTTCTAGGACACTTTGTCCTCTGTATAACCGGGGCAAGACTCTGGGAATATTGGGGATTCCTCGCCAGTCCTTCTCCAAACTTATAGCGGGTCACTGGCTGATCGGTAAACATGCCGAAAGGTTGGGCCTTTCTTTTAATCCGCACTGCAGAAGTTTCGGGAATTCTTCTGAGAGGAAGGCTCTGGATCATTTTCTTTATGATTGCTCAGGTCTGGCAGTCAGACATTTGAAGTTTTTTGGGGTGCCTTTTTTAGATAGCTTGGCGCAATGTGCGAATCTGGACCATCTTGCTTTACTCCACTTTATAGGCAGCTCTGGTTGGCTGTAGTTCTTTTCCTATTTTTAGGTGATTTCAGTTTGATTTCATAACGGCCCCTTGTGCTAATTGTAGATGATCACATTATAAACATTAGCGGTAATCACTCTTCATTGCAAACCCGCTTGAAATCTAGCAAATAAGCAATCGTAGCATGTATACCTACATTTTGTTATTTTTTAACATGGGTTGCTACGTTTGCAACACTGCCAAGGACGTTTGCAAAAACGAGTAATTACGACTATTATTTATAAAAAGCTGATACAGAAACAAAAAAAAAGCTTCCGATTAATATAGAAAAATGTTTTGAAAGACAAACTTCACTACTGTACATGAAGCCAAGTTAATTAAATGCTTTCATTTCGAAAATATTACGCCATTCTTGACTAAAAACTCAACAATTAAAAAAGCTAAACCAAAAAAAATTCTGTCAAAATCAATTGACATGAATTTTTACATTTTTGTGTGCGAACAAATTTTGCCTCTCAACTATTTATTTACGGAAAATTGTTAATAACTCTTGAAAAAATAAAAAGATTTATTTATTATTTATTATAAAAATTTAAAAAATATACCAAACAGTCACCACATGCCTAAGCATTACTAAACAATCTTTCATGCTGGCACACGTTAATCTTTTAAATAAAAATGTAAACAAAAATTATTATAAAAGAAAATATATTAAAAATTTAAATTTAATAGTCTCAAGGGGGTACTGAAAGCTTACCAAAAGCATTGACTGGCCAAACTGCCAGCAATTACTTATAGAATCTTCTGTTTAGGGAGGGAGTGTACCTGTTAATGTTCATTCAAAAAATAGATTTTTTCATTCAACGAAATATTTATTATTTTTCATATTTTTCTTTTAATTTTATATTTTTTACTAAATTGTGAATGTACAAGTATGGATATTGAAATCTTAACAAACAGACAAACAAACAGTGTATCTACAAAGCATTTCTGGCGTAGCTAAGAAGAAAAGTAATCCGAAAATATTTTTTTGAAAAGAAAATATTAAAAAACAGATATTTTAAAAATATATATGTATGTAAATATGTACTAAATATATGTATGTATATATTTTTTTTTTAATTTTGTTTATGTTAACGATTAGCATATTAGAAATAAAAAAACAAAAAAAAAAACTTTTGCAATATTCATTGTATGATTTTGAAACATACATACATATGTATAAATATTTCTGTATTCTGTATATTTTTGTTAAATTCGTTTAGATTTTATTTAATAAAAAATTTTATCTATTATATCAGTTTAAGTGTGCATGACCTCTTTGCCATACAATTTTTTCGTGATAAAATTTATTTCAAAATAAAAATAATTATTGTCTGTTATTTTTTCTTTCTACAACTTTTAATTTAATTTTAAATTGACCTATTAATTAATTCTAAACTAAAGAAATAATTCAATTAAAGAAATGCAACTAAAACTAAATTTATAAATATTTAAAACCAAAAGTTTTTGATCTTTATAAAATTGAAAGGTTAATAAAACTGGGGGCAAATTACGGCAGTCGATATCGAACGAAATTTCTATGTAAATTGTTTTAAAATTGTAAAATCTCGTTCGGTATCGAATGCCGATACATATCGGACAACGATATGTATCTTTCTTTTTTGCTGTCAGGCACAATATTTAATCCTAGCAATCAAGTTTTTACATTGAAATTAATTAAAATGTTTATTTAAATACTAGCGGACCATCTGCCTGCTTTGCCAGGCAAAATAATATAAGAAATTTTCTGCAAAAGGAATGAGGTATCACATCCCCTTTTCCAATTCCACTCACTTTCTGACTGATGATTTGCTTTGACCATGAAGTCAAGCAGACTAAATTCACTAACTTAAGCACAACATGGGTTCTGCGAGAAGCAGGGTATGTATCATTATTATTGTTTTGAAATATTGCTCTTGAAATAGGTTGTATGGTACTTTTTACTTACAAATAGTGCTGAAAAGGTAATATTGTACCAACTTTTGCATCCCTATTTTAGAATAGGAACTCAGAGGAAATAAAATTTATTGTTGCTTCAACTTTTTGTTATTAATCGTATTTTATATCTTTTTCTTCTATTTTACTTATAATTACTTTCGTAATAAAATAAATTATAATACAATAAATTACTTATTCACACGATTAAAAGTCAGAGGAATAAAAAAATCATTTATAACAGTATATCATGTAAAAATAATTTGTATGTATATACAAAGTTTGGGACAAGTTCAAGGTCTTACAAAAAATTTTTTTCACTCATAGTTTTCGTTCTCTCTAAAAAATTGAAAAGAAAAATTATACAACCAACAATTTACGAACGTAAACAAATTTATTTTTTTTTATAAAAAAACAATTTTGTTGTTGCTGTTTCATTTAAAATTTCATTTAACAATAACACACATCAGCCATTCTGTGAGTCATGAAATTGAATAAAATTTGTAATAAAAACAAAAACAACAGTTTTAACTAAAAAAAATATACACAAAAAAACACATTAAAATGTAAACAATAATAATAATGATGAGAGCAATTGAAAATATAAAAGAGAAGGCTTTAAGGGTTTTTGACTCAAGAGAGTGTTATTGTTAACATGTTGTTTTACATTAAACATACGACAATAACAAGAAACAATTATTACAATAGCTGACAAACAGTTCTTCTTTCACTTCAAGTAAATCAAAAAATATGTAAATGTATGTATTTAAATGAGTACTAAAATTAATTTTAAAAAATGTGAAATGACGTGTTGTAATTAGGGTTATTTCCAGGGAAATTCTGTTGATGAAATTTCTCGCCTTTCCGGACTTTTTCCGATATCCCAGGAAGTAAAAAAAATTGAGAATATTTTTTCCACATCGAATATATTTTAAGAGTTTTTTTTTCTAAATGAAATCTTTTTACCAGCTTGTTTTTTTTTTTATTTATGTAGGAAAAAACTTTAGTGAAAACAATTTTACTTTTTGAATTGCATGATCTGAAAGAAAGCAATAAATATTAAACAAATAGTGATCATTTATTCATTGCACTTCCAACTTTACATTCAAATTCAGTAGAAAGTGAGAGTTTTTTCGCTAACAGGACAATGTAAGTATTAAAAATATTTTTAAAAACAAAAAAAAAATTTTTAATTTATCTAAAGTTAAAAAGGTGGTCCTAGATGGTACACTCCACCCAAAGACCTGAAGAATTACACTCTTGATAACTTCAACAAAAGAAACAAGACCAGCATATGAAAAAAAATTCAAACAATTTTTACTAAAACCAATGAAAGTGTTGCAAACGTAGCAAACTATGTCAAACAATAACAAAATGTAGGCATATATGCTACGATTGTATACGAGGCTTTTAAGGGCATTTGCACTGAAGAGCGATTACCGCTATTATATTTTCAATTAATTATATTTTTTTAATATTATTTAAACCTATTTTTTAGAAACCCTTAATAGTGATTTTACACGAAACTCAAATCAACTAATTACGAGATTTCAATTGAAATCTAATAATTCTTTACTAGATTTCAAATGTAAAACAAAATCTACTTCGCTACTAGGTTTTCACAAAATCTAGTTGAAATTTGGCATACTTTCCGATGCAAATCTATATTTTTTGTAAGTTGTACTAAAAAATACAAAACTACAGTAAGTCGGCATTTACAATGTAGAAATTAAAAGGCAGATATTTTTGTTATTGCCTTAAACTTTCCTATTTCTACAAACTTTGTCTGTCTGTATTTCAATTTCTAAATTCTAAATCCCGACTAAGAAACTGACTAATTGTCAGTGCCTAATAAGATTAACACGAAAAAAAAATTCAAAACTTTTGAATTATTTTTTATTGAATATAATATAATAAGAAAAAAGAAAAGAAATTGTATTTAATTATTTAGTTTTTTGTTGGCTGTTATTTTTATGAAAATAAATTCCTAATAGTTGTCAAATAATCTCGGTGTAAACACTATAGATTTTCAAAGAGATTTCAAATAAATTTACTTGATTTGAGTTTGGTGTAAGTGCACTATAAAACTTATTTGAAATTTATTTTTGAAAAAAAAAATATGGAAAATCAAATCAAGCACACCCTTTTTAATTTTTAAAATATACGGAATTCAGTGTTTATCATCGTTTACAGTAAATTCTTTTGTTTTTAAAAATCTCATTACTTAAAAGCAAACAATTTTGTTTTATTATTTTTATGGAGAGGCTTCTCGGGATATAAAAAACTCTAATTCACTTGTTTAGTTATTAAAACAATAGCACAGGCGATTTTATTTAGAAAAAATTAAAAAGACTTCTTTTAAATCTTGACAAGTTAAGCAATAATTTAAGACGTGTCTTCACACACATTATTTTTAATTAATTTCATAATAAAAATCTGACCGTTTCTTTTATTCCTTGCTGACATAATTTGTCCCAATTATCATAACCATCATTAATACGGAAATTCCGCATTATAAGCCGTCATTAACAGGCAATTTGAGTGGGATGTTTGAGTAAATTGTCAAACGAAATATTTTACAAGACTTTGTAAATTACATGGTGCTGTTTACTCTTTTGGTTCTCTCACGCACAACCTCTATATACATACTTATTAAGACTGCACATTCCAACAAATTAATTTTGTTTTTTGTTTTTTAGAATTGAGCAATGCTGACATTATTTTTACGCCAATTTTCTTTTATTTTTCTCAAACCCATTTCTACGTGGCAAATAATTTTGTCATACAACAATAGCAACAACTAAAACAATAATAACAAACAACAACCATTAGACTAACAACTTCAATTAAGTCGAGACAAAGTAAAAATAAATTCGCTCACATAGCAGACACTATTAAAAAATTAAAAACAAAAATAGAATTAAATAATTGCTCTAATAAAACGGGAAGAGTGTCACAACTATTAGAGAGAGAAAGGGAAAAGGAAAAACTACCATAATTAGATGATTTATTTTCATAAAAAATCACAAATTTATAAAAAATTTTAAAACTTTCAAAACTTTTCAAGTAATAATAAATAATTAGTTACATATTTTAAATTCTAAAGTTAAAAAATTATGCATGAATAGTGGGCGGCTTGAAAAAAGTACTTTTGAAATAAATAATTTAAAATTTGAAGAATAATTGGCCTTCACAACCCTTACGGCCTAGTTTCTCGTAGCACCCATGTTTTGTGTGTGAATATTTATCCATGAGTACCGGGACCTACAGTTAAATATCGACTCCGAACGACAGACTTGAGAAGCTTGTGCATGACAATCAGTTACTCTTAGAGCTTTTACCAGAAGTCTGCTAAGAGGTAGTCGCCAAAAGAAATATATTTTGCTCCAAGATGTCAGAGCTGGGGTTGGAACCCTCAACTCTCGTCTTAATAAGCCAATACACTAGACTACGGTAACTACGCACGCTTATATCATTTAAATATTTAACCAAAAATAATTTCCAATGATATTTCAAAGAAAACATTTATTTTATAACAAAAAAAAATAATTTTTAAAATTATAAAAATTCTGATTCGCCACAATCCGGGGTTCAAAAAAGGCAAACAAAAAGTTGTAACATACATAACATATGTATATCATCTTATACAATGTAATTCTTTTATTTGTTATTTAATTGCTTTTTACAGTGCATACCCTTAATATTAATACAGTAATTGTTTTGTGCGAGTAAAGTGTTAAATTAAAGTATGAGCAGGAAAATCTTTTTATCAGACTTGTACCCCGTATCATCATTATGTTTCTGTTGTTGTTCTTATGTTCTACTCTTTAGAAAACTGTGTTAAAAGTTCATTTTTACAAAAAAAAATACATATGACGACACACTTTTTTTATTATAGTTGTTTTTGTTATCATTGCCTTTTGAGTCTCTCTAATCGAGTATAGTTTTTATTTGCTTTAGGCAAATGGCCAAATGGTCAAATGAAAATTTATAAACATGAACCATATTTTTGTTTTTGTTCTTTTTTTTAATAATTTTTAACTGAATAATACTTGTACTCGTTTTAAATATAAAACATGATAAAAAAAGGTACGTTTTTTCTAAAACTAAACAAAAGCAGCTCTTTACTACTAAAAAAAGAATAAAAGAAAAAAACTTAAGACAAATTAAAATAAAAATAAATGATAAAGCATGCACGCATTTACATACATATGTGTGTATAAAGCTCTGCAAAAAATAATAATTTTCAGAACTTTGAGTTTGTTTAAATAAATACCAGTTTTCTAAATTCGTATTAATTTTTCTTGATTAAAATTATCCTCTAAAATGAATGTTAAAATATGTTGAACAAAAAATACTTAATATTTCTGCTGTGTTCTTGACTTGACGTCGACATCAGTATAATATGGATTTGTATAATAGGTATATGACTATGAAATTCTAGACAAAGCTCGATTATCGCTATTGCAAAGAGCAATAGTACGATTCACTAACTTTCAACAATTTGTTTCCTATTAAGAGTTAAGTAGTTACTGAATCGCACTACCGTCTATGTGAACAACAAAAGTGAAACAATTCATAAAACTGATTAATGCTGTAGGCAAAAACGATGACATTTTTGTGGAATAACTCATATGTTTTACTAACATAAAAACAATATTTTTTAATATTATTTTTATATATTTTTATTTAAAATTGTATTTTTCCATATGAAAAAAGTAGAAAAGAAAAATGCTGTTGTATGTGTTGTTTCGTAGATGGGCATATGTAAAGTGGAGTGGTACAAAAAAAAAAGTTTTAAATATTTATGGGTGTGTTTCAAATTGCACTAAAGTCATGTCATTTATAACGGCTATTACTTGTTACAGTTTCATACATATATACACACGAGTATATTATATTTTTTTCTATTCTAAATCTTTAGTTACTTTGTTTTAATTTTAAGTTGAATATTTCCTGTTCACACTTTAGAACGAGACACAATAAAATCATTTCTATGTGGCATGTTGGACACATTTTTTTTCTATTGCCAAAGAATGTCATGGTGCAATATTTTTCTGGAATTTTGCCATTATTTACTCAAACAGTTGATGCCATATATCAATATTATACACCAACAACGGCAACATCAATCAATCAATAGGACTTAAAAGCATTTGAAATAAATAAGAATATAAGGATTTAGAAAATTTTATTTAAAGGATATTAAAAGATTTACATTTTATTCCTAAAGATTTATGTTGAGACTTAAAACATAAGGGTATTTATTTAAAACTGAGCTATAAAAAATTTGTATTTCAATACAAAATTATCGAATAAAAAGTAGAGCAAAACTTAATAAATATGTATTGTAAGTCCACCCGGCTGAAAATAGTTTCCTTAGTTGTTTTTTTTTCTTTATGGAATGAACTACCAACGTAATAGAAGCTAATTTTGGTTAATGAATTCGTCTCAATTCGAATTTCTTTCTATACATATGTATGTAACTCAAACTTTTGAAAGTTCTGTATTAAAGAGTGCTGTTTTTATCCTGTATAAGAACTATCGATAACTATCCCAGCAGAAAATTTTTCAAATTTGGAAGCAATAAATAAAATTGTAAGCAATAATAGAAGCATTATATTGTTTATTCATACAGAAATGTTTGTCTTTTTCTATTTTTCAGGAAATCTTAATAGCCTATCCATGCGTAAACCAGATTTCATTACAGTTTTAATCTAGAGATTATAGATATTATATAAAAAATGTTTTTGTTAGTAATACTACTCGTTTAAATCATTTGTTGCCTTTAAATTTTATTTTATAAAATTGTGTTTTTTGTATTCATGATGCAAACTAATTAATGATGATTAATATTTAAACTCAATGCGATTATTCATCCCTGCTTAACCGCTATAATTCGGTAAATAATGTACGGAAACATAACACTTTTTAGGGGGAAAATAGCCTCCCACAAATGACAGAGACGTTTTGTATTTATTTTTGTCTGTTCCAAAAACAATTTTGTCGCATTAGTCTAAACAGCCATCTGCCAACGCACTATTCGCCTTAGAAACTTTATTTCAAAAAATTTCTTATACTTATACATTTTCTTAAAAAACAACACGAGTAGATATGACACAATTGCACTAAAAAGGTCTATTTTTCAAGAACATATCTGTACACTTATGATAAGAATAATAAATACACTTAAACATATTTTTTAATAATTCGGTTATTTTTTATTTTCTTTCTTGGAAATACTAATAATCATATGATGCACATTTTCAGTATGAGTAAACGTGGTTCGAAAACGATCCATTGTTTTTCGAATTTGCTTCTCTATAGGTGATTATAGACGCCATTAAATGAACGAATTCATTATAAGTTTGGCTAAAAGAACCAATATTTTTATAAAAAAAATTAACAATTGGCAGCGTAGCTCTGGTCTATCCATAAATTATTGTCAAACCAAACTAAACAAAAACTAACTGTCAGTTTTTAAGTCGGTTATCAAATTTCAGAACCTTTAAAATTAAGTGGCATCTCTGTATTAGTAAAAACATACATATAGTATATTTTATCGTGCCATATGACATGGAGAATATTTTAAATATCTATATTCCTATTCCAAAACAAAAAACAAATTTATTTTGAGAATTTGAAAATTTGATATTCAAAAAGTTGGAAATAACAGGACATGGGCGATATTTAGAGCACTTTTTTGCTTTGAGTTCATAAATATTTGTTATTTCATATTTGAAAGTATAACAAAAATTAAGTTTTCTGTTTTAGTTTAGTCTTAAAAGGTAGCACACATGAATGTACATATTTATGTCCTTATTATTTTAATCATGTATGTAGAGATACACATGCATATACATATGATTGTAAATAATACAAAAGCGCTATTACTTCACCCACTTTGAGTCAATTAGTTTCAATTACATGCAACCAACCATCATCAATTTTTGTTTCTTAACAACGCAAATTCTTTATTTCATTGTTGTAAATCATTTCTATAATTAACGTGTTTTTTTTCTAAGACAAATTAATTTATTTTTTTCTTTTTTTGTATATTTTTATTAAAAAAAACTTTATAAATAAACGAGGATACTGTAAAGACGAGAATTGTTTGTTTTTGTTTTTTTTTATATATATAATTTTTTTTTTCTTTATAAATGTAAAATAGATTTATTTTCTTAAAGATATAGATATCTATATATTTCTTTAAAACGGGGGAATTTTTACTAATATAAAAACCAACTAACACATAAAAATATTATTTAATAGCTAACCTTGGCCAAGTATACAGAGTTCACATTACAAATAAAACTATGAATTTGCACTTTATTATGATCTACATAGAATTATTATAAACATAACATGTTGTACGAGTAGGTATGTAAGTATGTATATAAAAGACAATATGTATTTAGAAACAATATAAATTAAAATGGACCGCTAAAAAGAAGTCACATTTCCAATTTTTTTTCCTGGAAAACGTGCTAGAAGTGACTATTGTGCTTAACGTTTTTCAGTCATTAACTGTTAAAAATTGGATAGTAAAAAATTCAGAAACCACAAACTGATTCACAATTCTACTCGTAAAACAACCGTTATTTCAGTTTTGGAGTTTTGGGGACTTTTGACTTTCTTTCATAGGAGGATGCTATTTATGTATATATATTTGTATTTTTTTATTTAATACTGAACTATATTTTTATCTGACAACCCAGCTTTATACCACAATTAAACACTAAAGGTAGAAGTACATAGCATGCGTTACGTCGTTAACAACACTTACAATGTCAACGTCTAAGAGTTAAAAATTGCTACAAGTAAGTTGTCAATTTTCCGAGTAACTTACTTAATGAAGATACACTATTTTAATTTTTTTTGACAGACCTGCGAAACCCACAAATTAGCGCAACGCATGTTATGTACTTCTACCTTAATGTATGAAAATGTCAGTCAATTTTTCGGGAACTATCAGGCCTGTCACAGATTCCGATGGGAATGGTATTCATTTCGTATTTTCAATTTCGATCGATTTAGCAAATTCCGATTTTTCTATTTTTCTCTTGCAATAGGGCAACAAAATGTATACCAAATCAAAAATAATGTGTTTTAAGCGAATAAGAGCAAAACAAATTGAAAAAATTGTAACAAAGTGAATAAAAACAGTTATACAAATTAAAAAATAATAATAATAAAAGAAAAATGCCTGGAATAGAAATATTTTCTTTTTATTTTGGTTTTGATGTTCGTATTGCCATAAAATAAACTTTTTTTAAAATTTTTAATTTTAGTTTGGAAGAAATGTGTAGTTTAGAAAATGACAAAAATATGTTTATTTAAAAAAATAAATGTTTCAAAAAATTATTTTTAAATAAAATAAATCAAAAACAATATTTATTTCCCATTAAAAGTGATTTTAATTAATTTTTTTAAATTTATGTCACCTTATTTCACTTAAAAAACTGAAAGTGCTTTAATTCCGCAAAAAATTTTCGTTTTACGTTTTCTGAAGAAGCAAAATACGGAATTCATTCCACTTTCGATCGGAATGGATTTCTGTGTATGTAATTATTTATATATTTAATTACTTTTTACTTTATTTATTAATTTTGCTCGATTTAGTATGTATATATGTATATTTTTTTTAATATTTTTAAACTTAAGAAAATAATCGCTTATAAAAATTGTTAATAGCTGTCTCGAGTTGCCAATTTGTGTATAATTTAAGGTGAGCAATTTATATTAGTTATGAATCATAACATAAAAATAAAGTTGAGTTGACTTTTTACCACAATTAAACACTATAAGTTAAGAGTGTTTAAGTTTTATTTTTAAAGCGTATTTAATGAATAATCACACAAATAAATAGCAAGTAATTTGAAATGTTTGTGAAATATTCTTTTTCAATAGTAGTTCTTTCCAGAGTTATCAGATTTACAGATTATTTCACAATGTCGAGTGAGTTGTTTCATTCGCTTGCTGAGAGGAAAAAAATTGGTTTTGTTTGTTTGCGAATGAAGAAAAGAAGAAAATAAAAAACGTAATAATTTTCATACAAAAATCAATTTCACTATGACGAACGCATTGTCAAAACTGAGAAGTCAAATCTGAGTCACATTTGACACATTTGCTTGCACAAAAGTAAAATTAATAGATTTAGTTTTTTTTTTTTTTTTAAATATGCACAAAGAGATCTTAAGCCAACAAAATATGCCGCTTCCAGTATAAAAAATTCACATGCATACACACTTGTGTTTTTTTTTAAATACGAAAACACACTTTTGTTTTTGTTGTTATTTGGTCTGGCAATCCGAGTTCGAATCTCAGTAAGTGATCATTTTTTAAATAATTTTGCTTCATCAGAAACTCTTTAATTAGATCCAAGTTAAATTCTATTATAAATTTAGATTTTTTACAATAATTTTTTTGATAATTAAAGGAGGAAATGATGTCCGTGAAGGGCTAGTACATAACCTAAATTGAACATGTTTTCGGCACCAGCTACTTGTGCTTGTTTTCGTTGATATAGAAAAATCAACTTTGCCTCTGATCTCTTTTCTTAGGAATTTCATTCGGAGAATGAGACTTAAAGACTTTTCAGCCTGGACCCTGGTTCTTTCTACAGTAACAATAAATAAATAGTTATGAAATACTCGTATATGTGATGCCCTAATAAACTGTAGTCACTATAGCAGAGAAAATGGTGGTTATGCGTACATTCATATATGATTGTTTGTATAAAAATAATATTATATTTCTAAATTACTTTTACACGAGAATGTTTGAAAAAATTTATATTTTATTATTTATTTTATTTCATTTTATTCTTTTATGACTCTTTGCAAGTTTTGTTTTGTTTTGTTCTTTTTACAATCCAGCTTGTATGTGAGAAATTTTCACTGAAGCGTTAAATGTTTTGCGTTTTGTTTTATCAGCCTTAACAACAACCGGAATGAAAAATGTTTTATAACTATGAAAAGTGTAGGAAAAGTTGCAACAATTTGAACAATTAAAATTCTTTTTTGTAACTTAACAAATACAAAATAAATTAAGAGAATATTAAGCCTTTAAAAAAACTTAATATGTATTATTATTAAAAGACTATTGTTTTGAAATGCTTCAAATGCTTTTGAATAATTTATTTATGGGTTTAAAATTTTTGTTTAATACCATATACTGATAACCCTTTTGCTTTCTTCCATCTAAAACAAAATATGTAGTTCACAAAAATGTCTTTTCAATAAAAATATTTTGATATTTTTATCAGTAATTCAATAAAAAACTCTTTTATTTATAAATTGAAATGGTTGATATTTTATGATAACAAAAATTAGAGTTCTATTTACTTTTATTTTTAAATAAATTGTTAATATTTAATATTTTTTTTATAAAAGAGGAAAACGTTTTCAATTTGGAAGAAGATGCCCCTACATACATTAGACATCTTTAGATCAGAGTTCTTAATTCAATATATTTTGTTTTTGTATGTATGTATTATTATTAAGCGCCTTAGGAATGAGACAAATTGCTGTGAATTGATCATTCATTGCATGGTGAGTGCCTTCGCTAAGTAGGTTTTTAGCTGTTATCTCCTACTTTCCAATAGGTAGCGCTTAACCCTTATCATTCATTATTCGTTGTCAGAGAGGTTATAGAATGTCATAATATTGTAAAATCTGAGATATGTAAGGTCACAACCGTCACAGTTTTTTTGTGAAATCGTTTTTTTTTTTTTTTCAAAATATACCTTTTATGAAAAATTCTTAACCTTAATGTGTAAACAGTATTTTATAAATTATAAATTTTATATTTTTGAATTATAACAAAATATGTGGGTATAGCTTTCTAACTCAAATATGTACATAAGCCTCTCGATACAAAATATAATGAAAAAAATTAAAGTAAGCCTAGTAATACTATTAATTATACTTAAACTGACTCAAATTAAAAACTAAAATTACTATTTTATTACTGTTCCTTTTTTGTATAACCCTGACCTGTACTCTATTTGTAAATGATATTTTATTACATATTCAAGAACATTACCCCTCGCATATTTTTGTTTATATGTCTTTACGGAAATATGTCTGTCTATATAAATATTGTTTTTGAATTCTATTTTCCATTAGGTTAAGTATTATTTATTTGAAATTCATAAATATTTAAATATTATGCAGAAAGCATATTAACCAATGACATAAATCACTGACCAAATATCCTTTTGTGGCCAGGGCACGTACACAACATGGCTATGATTTTAGGTTTTTTTTTTATTTTTATTTTTTTTATTTTGTTTTTTATCTTAATAATCAATAAAATATTTATATGGAAAAGTTGCTTTATTGTTATTAAGTAATCAATTAAATTTACATTTAAAACCCAAATGAATAAACTAATGGCGAAAAAGCTCTTAAAGAAAATGAAACAAAAAATTTAAACTTTGTAGTTTCAAATTTTAGATATAGTAATAAAAAATATGCCTACAGTTTTAAATATAAAATTAAATGCTGAAAATATAAAGCATTTACAAATTTAAACATATTTTTATTAATAGTTTGCATTTATTCATTATTTGAAATTTTATTTTTAAAGTACATTCTGTATGTATATACAGACGCTTTTCAACTGTTACTTGTTGAAGTTAAGTACCTTGTTTTGATAATTCGAGTATGTATAAAGATATAGTAGTTTTTTTTATTTTTTTGTCTTTTGAATGCATATAATTTTTAAAATATTTTTCTACCTGCTTTTAAAAAACCATAACAACTGACTCGGGAACAAATGAAAAAACTTAGGATAACCTGATAAAAACTTATATGTAGAAACAGGATCTGAAGTAAAAAACAACAATGGTAATCGTTTGAAATCTCATTTATTTACAATCACATTGGTTAGACTGTTGACTGAGTATTACATGATATTTTATCGTTTTCCGCTCTGGAAATGCTGTAATTTACTAAATATTTGTTATTTTAAGTATCATTTGCCAACTTCGTATACGAAAAAAAAAACTTTTACTACAAAAGTGGCAATTTATAAGTGACCAACTTGCGTAAAATTCTGAGATACAGTAATCCCTCGAACTGCGTGGTAGATACGTTATGAAAAAACAGCGCGCAATCCAAAATCGCGCACTGTGAACCCTATTTTGTATGAAATTAGGGGGATACGTTCCAAGTCCTAAAATTATCATGAAAATTTTAAATTTAAACCAAGTAGATAAGTAAAAAAAAGACTTTATTCAATATTAACATAAAGTTAATAATTAACATAAGCAAAAAAGATAAAAATTATAAATTAATTCTTAAAAATTAAACCAATAAAATCTTGAAATCAGTTCATTGTACATAGTATGTACATAATTAAAATGTAAATATGTAATAAAAAAAATCTTTAAGTAAGTTAAATTTCATCTTCTGATGAATTTGTTCTATTTTCCTCCAATGGTTTCGTAAAAAAAACTTGTTAATAGTGATTGCTTAATAGTATCTCTTGAACGTTAAAGTTCTTTATAGGGCGCCAAAGCTTCCGTCAAACTTCTACGGAATTTTAAAGCACGCTCTAAATCAGGATCTAGGTCAGTGGCATCTTCACCAAGTTGATTGCCACGCTTCAAAAATTCTGACAGTGCTTTGCTACTAAATTTGTTTTTTTCAACAATTTCTACATCTTCACTATCGTAATTTTCATCATTATTATTATCTGCAAAATATGTTATTATCTCTTCAACAGAAAGATCATCATATCATATTTTGCACGAAATATGTAATATGTAGGCAAAAAAAAACGCGCTGTTGCGAAACTTTTGCCGCGCAATGCGAAATTTTGGTGGTAAAAATAAAAACACGCAAGTCCGAAACCGCGCAGTTCGAGGGATTACTGTATTTAGTCAAGACTTACATATGTATCGTGAAAGTGGCTACTGTAAAATTAACATATCATTTAACTGGTTTGAAAGAATTAACAAGTTCTACAGAGGTTTTCAAGGCTGGTTCTATGATATGTTTTTAAGAACCATAGTTAGGACAAGTACTATTAAAAATGGTAGAACACCAATAAGTATAGATTCGATCTGGGACGTATCAAAGGGCCCAAAATTATGTCAGTTAATTCCTTCTTATGGCATAGCCATGAAAAAGTGACTAGTCCCCTTCCTATAAAGTGTTAGAACTCAAACCGGTCTTCCTCTCCGGTGTTCATAATACTGTATTATTCTGCAAGTTAGTGGCAAAATTATATAGTAATTTTGATAGACTAGAGGAGCCACAGATCCATACAGCCTATCGCAATGTACGCGTTGCCCAAAATATAGTTTATATTAGGGAATTGGTCGTTTCCACGGCGTAGTCAAAAGTTGGACCTATCTTATGGCACTTTATGATGAGTTCTGCATTTGGATATACACCTTCATCGATATAAAGTCCAACTCTCGTAAAAATTAAAGTCGGCTCAACATTCACAATGCCGTAGATATACCGATTGATTGCCAGAGCAACAACTTTTCAATGTGAATTTGTTAATCAAAGTTTTTATCGGCGAAGAAGCTCATTTTGCACTCTGTGTTTACGAAAACAAACAAAATGTTTACTTAAGGGGTACGAAGAAAAGAGAAGTTATTGTGGAAAAGCTATTTCATTCGGAATGAGTGAATATTGCGTGTGCATATTATAATATAAGCGCTATGGGCAAACAATAATCGTTTTTTTTTTCTTTTGCCTGCAATTAAAGATTACGAACAATATATACCTTCAACAAGATAGTAAAATGAGCCACACACCACAACTAATTTTAGCTTTATTGCAAAATGTGTGCACAAGTGTTCGAAAGGATTGACTACTACAATCAATCCTTAGACATTCATATAAATGAAATGATATTTTGTACAGAGTGGCAAGGCGCAAGTATTATAACAAATCTGTAATTCGATATCGGTCTTGAGATCCTAAGACTGATTTCTTTATAAGAATTAACATCCGTTAAGGAATATGTATAGGCACTAGTGGAACTGAACTAGTTTTTGACCTCAGCTACAAAGGTCTACATATATTTTTAAAGTTATGTCTTAAATGATACGATAATTACCAAATTGATTCATATTTTTTAGCATTATGTGTCATCTATCGAACAAAACGTAGTGCATTGAAAGCATAATCAAATCATTGAATACTTAACTCTAAGTCCCCCTAATGTTACTGTTGATTGCATATAAATATTTCCTAGAATTTTAACGTTACTATGATCTTATTCTGTAATTTATGTTTCTCTCATTATTCGCAATACATAGTTTGAATGGAAAAAATTTCAATTAGAAATAAAACAGAAACTAAACACCGCTGACAAAGCCGGTAAAAACAGAAATGTAATCATGCCATTCATTTCTAAAAACAATAAGTGATTCAATATTTAATTTCAAAACACGAGTAAGAGGAAAAATTTAATGAAAATCACGTTTTTAATGTCAAAACTTTTAGATTTACAATAACATTTCGTATATTATTCTTACCGGTAATTAATTCTTAAATCAACTGGGAAAGTAGTTTCTAGTAGTAAGTTTAATATAAAACATAAAAAAGTTGTTGCTGCAATAAAATTAAAAAAAAACATACAACAAAAGTCATGATAATTATTTATTTGAGATCATATTACACATGTTTTTCAATTATTTTTCGTAATCGATATTGAATTGCAAAATAACGTTCGGTTACAATGAGTATTAAATTAATAATAAAAAGAAAAATACAGATGATATTATTGACTTGGTAATAAAAAAAGAGATTTTAAGTAAAATAAGAATCGAAAATTATTCCAATTTTTTTTAACAATTAAAATGACAGAGTTAAGGTACGGTCACATTAGATATTTGGAGAAAAACAAATTACTATTTTTATAGCTATGCAAAAGAATAATTCTCCTTTAATTACCAAAAATAATTATTGCAGTTAGCTTTGATCTAATTAAAGCGTTTCTGAAGAAACAAAAATTAAATAAAAAAATTTATTACGCTTTTCCTGGGTCTCGAACTTCGGGCCTCCAGCACATAAAAAAATAATAAATTATATTCTTAGTATGACCTGAGTCTCTGGTGGGAATCACAATTAATTAAAACATTTTACAGAAATATTATTTTTTTTTCTGTTAACATTTTTTTAACCATTATTTAAACATAAATTATAAGAAAAGATATTTAAATACCAATAACTAATAACATTTGAAACAAAAAATACTGTGTGTATGTATATCTATAAAGGAATTTGTCTGTAAATAACTGATTACACTGTTTTCGTCAAATATTTGCCTAATGTGATTAGTTTAGTTAGTTCTTGATTTTAAAAGAAATTTTAAAAATTTTGTGATAAGATTAACACTGACTAAAAGAAAGTTTATTGAAATAAAACATTTATGAGATAATAATTTGATTATTGATATAAAGACACTTTCTTTTTTTTTAAATAAACAAAAGTAAAATTCCTAGTATCAGTTCACAAACTCTATATATATATAAATACATATGAGCTGTTACTATTGAGAGTGGTACAAGTCCATTTTTCCATGTACCGAGATAAAATATATTTGACAAACTTTAATAAATTTTTATATTTACACTAAACATCTTTTAAAATTTGTTGTGAAATGGTAATCAATACTGAAAATATTTAAGAAAAATTCACTATCTTTTAGGCTTTTATAAATAACATATTATAAGGCCGAGGCCACGCAATGAGCGGCTGAACGGTGATCGGCAAAAAATTAAAACATATGGAATAATACTGAAGTGGCCACGCAATGAGCGGCATTTCTGAGCGGCTAAGCGGCGCCGCTCAGGAATAGAACTTGTTCTAATTTTTAGTTGATTTCTGAACGGCTAAGTATAAACATGGCAAAAGTGAATGCGGAGCTTATAATTTCATCTGTACAAAGCCGTCCGTTATTACGGCAAGATAGGTTACCAAATTTTAAAATTAAAAACATAACTCATAAATTATGGAGTGAAGTTGATGAAATTTGTGGTTGCACTTCCGGCTTTAGCGCTCATTGCGTGGCCTCGGCCTAAGAAATAAAATAAAAAAAAACAGATTTAAGTTCACACTTCTATAATCACTGAAATAAATTTTTTAATATAAAAAATTATAACTAAAATGAAGACATTTTATCTCATGAAACACCAAGTTTATGAAATATTAATGCCCGTATTCATAAAAAATAAAACAGTTTTATTAATTGCTTTTTTGACAATTACTCCATAGAAATATGTCAAATAAGCACTCTATAAACCAATTTTATTTTTTATGAATACGGGCATAATTCTAGAATTATTTAAAAGACGATAAAAATAATATATTAATTCCTTTGTTAAGATAATTAAAAATAAAGTAAGAACAGGGGGACTTCCGAAATTTGACAATGAATAATGGCCATCTTTTTTAAAATGCATTTGTGAAATCGGTTGCCCTTTATTCTGTCTGTTCTGTCAAATACCAATAGATGGCGATAGCGTTGAAGAACACATACAAATTATAAAACTATTTTATTAAAATGGGTGTTCTGTTTAAGCAACATAAAAAAAATTTTGGAATTTGGTGCGATGCCAGTGTACATGGGAGCCAAGAGAGTTAAATTATTGCGAAAAACTCACTATATGGTGTGCATTTTGTGCTGGTGGCTTTATCAGTACATATTTCTTTGAGAATGACGTTGGCCAGGACATCACTGTCAGAGGCAAGAACTATAGGCCGATAAATACCAATTTCTTTTGACTTGAATTGGATGATCTAAACACCAATAATATGTAATTTCAACAGCACGGCGCTATGAGCTACACAGCTCTTATCACATTCGATATTCTGCATGAGCGATTTGATGGCATGGACATACCACGTGGAGGTGATATGAACTGGCCACAAAGATGGTTCAATTTGAACTTATTAGACTTTTTTGTAAGCATTATAACTCTCATACTAAGCTAAATATTGGCTTTTATATACAATTTTTAAAAGGGTAGTAGAACAAGTTTCTAAATTTAGTCGAACTAGCCTCATGTGCAATACAAATTATCAGTTAAACAAGGGGCGAGTTGGACAAGTGGTTATGGTACCTCCCATAAAAAGTAAGTGTTGATTTTTGATTTCAATAGCACATTGATTCTTACTCGTGTATAGATTTTGTGAATTAATAGTAGAATTTAAAACATTATTCCATATTAAATAAAAAATACAGGTGCATGTATGTATGTATATGCACTTATAATTTCAATAATATGTGTATATGTATGTATGTTTTTAATTCTATTGTAATAAATATTTCCTTAATTTTGTATATCTGATAAGCAATATGTAGACGTTTTTTTTTATTTAATGTTTTGAACGTCTTCTAAAAACATTTTACCTCATCAATTTAATTTTTACAATAGCAACCAGAAGTAAAATAAAAACAAATTTTACTTTTATATACATGTTTTATACACATGTTTGTATGTATATATAAAAATATAGAAAAATTTTTAAAATAATCTTGATTTCAATTCATAACGCCAAATGATTTTATTGGTAAAATGCCAAAAATTCATTCATATCTTTTATTATTTATAAAAATACAAATAAAAATAAATAAAACAGAAGCAAAAACGAGTAGAAACAGTAAAAACAATATGATAATATGTTGAGATAGTACAACATATTGTAAGAAACACAGTTTTTCTTGTTATTATTCTGCATAGTTTTTAGATCAAGTTTAAATTTAACATAAAACAGATGAAAAATTGCATAAATTTGTTACGATATATGAAATATTGGGTACAAATAATAACATTGTGGTTTATTAAGTTATTGTTGCAAACAAATCAGGTCAATAAAATACGAATGGTAATGCGGTGGATTAAAATTTAAAAGCCAAAAGAACAGATGGCAAAATAAAAATGAGAAAAATGATAAGAAATTGACAAGAGGTTACCTATGTGAACATTTCATAAAACATCTCTTAATTGATTTATAAAAATCATTTAAGATTTTTGTAGTCGATAAAATTGTTAAGGGCAGATTTATCTACGTAGTCGTAATATATCGGTGGAAATAATTTGGAAAAACAGTTCTGTGGTAATTAGGGGCAACCGTATGAAACATACATATCGTCGACGGAATTAAAGAACGCTGTAACTGACAAAACCTTAAATGTTCACCAGAGCCAAAAAACTGATATAAAAGTAGGACAAATACACTGGTATTTTTTATTTCGCATACGGCGTAAGTGAATTTATTTTCATCGTAGAAATCTGGGACCGGGACCAATCGATGCATATTTTTTTTTTTGATAAAAATTATGCAAAAAACGTGACGATATGCTTGAAGTTTCAAGGTAACTCATCGCTTTGTATTTTTTTTTTCGGAGACTTCCATACATATTTTTATTTGAAAGCTCTCAGTTCAACCATTATTAAAATCAATCGAGGTTCTTCTTGGGAGAAGTCTGCTCCTTCTTTTTCAACTATAAAACATTGGATTGTTAAATGTAAATAAGACCGTACGAGTTGCTAAGACTACCACTATATAAATAAAGAAAAAAGAACTTTATATTTGCTCCAAAAGAGAATTAAAAAAATTTTAGCCCATGTCTCATAGTATGAACCGGGACTTACAAATTTTAAAATATAAAATTTATCGGCATTGTTACTTAAAAGCGTTTATATGCAAATATTTGAACAGCTGGTTTTTATATACAACTATTTATAAATAAAAATTAAATTTATTTTTTTTTTTACTAAAAATCTTGCCAAAAAAGTCTGGATTTTCTAATAATCAAACCTCGTTTCTTTTTATTTTTTGAAAACACTTGCGAGTATTAAACAAACAATTTAACTTCATCAAAACACAACAAATTTTAAATTCTATTTCTTAAAGGTCAATGAGGGGGCACTTTAAAAAAATTATTGTTTTTGTGACACCATAGGAGGAAGAGTGAAGAAATAAAAAAAATTTTAATAACACTAAAGTGCTCATATTTAAATAAAAACTTATTAAATTGAAATTGTTTAACAAACATTAAGATGTTCTCTAAGAAAACTTGACATCATTTTCTTTTATTTATTTATTTTCATAATAAAACATGAAAAAATATATTTTGTATATGTACATGAGTATATAAATCTTGGTTTTATTTAACACTATAGTTGGTTAGCTGGTTGCACCTGACTCTTTCAAATCTCTAGACATAGAGGACAACAGCAACAACAACGTATACTAAATGGGGCCACACTAATATTTTCTTTTTACGGTTTTTTTTATTTTTCTTGTGAGTAACATTAAAGAAACACACTCTATTTGAGTACATACATATGTATGCATGCATGTACAGTGTCTATATGTGTTTGTTTTAGGAAAAATGGAAAAATTGTTTTTAAAAAAAACTACTAAACGTGTGTGTACAGCTGGTTAAAAAATGGTTTTGTTTTTTTATTTGTTTTATATTGTATTTAAAAGAAAAAGATAAGTTTTCCAAAAAAAAAAAAAACTTTTAAACGAGTATTTTGGTTTAAAATAACAATTAACAACAAGGGTTTAACCTCTTGCGCAACTAAAGAAAATTGTTGATTTCACTGCTCTATTTTAAAATATAATTTTCTTTTTCTATGTTATAGATAATCACAAATCTATACAAAACTTAAAAATAATTTAAAGCATTTTTACGGTAACGTTACTTCTTAAGATTTTTTATATGTTAGCCGAGAGGGTCTGAAAAGGTAAAACAAATCTTTACAAAATAATTTAGACATGATGTTACAAAAAAAATAAAAAATAACCAAGTACATTTTAAGGAAGAAAAAGAAAAACATAAACTCATGTTCGGAAAGCTTAAACCGAAAACCAAAATCGAGATTTTTTATAAATACTCGTATATCTTTAATCACACTTTTTTTTTAATTAAAATGTTTGCCCATTTTTCATTTATAACACTGTTGCCGTAAACGAGCAATATTTTGAAAGTTTCTAGCAAAAGTAATGTAAGTTCATGCATTCCTTATCGGCGAGGATTATGTCTCTTCTGATTTTTGAAAATAAATTCTTATGAACATATAGTATGTTTATTACTGGAAACTGTACGATCAGGCTCAAGTTAGAGCATTCTGGGTACCCTAATTACTATTATTGTAGAAGTCATCGGGATGAGTAAGAGGAATCATCGGTACAACACCTCATTTGTGTTCGTTCTGCTGTATCAGAGTCAAAAACCCTCAGGGATACCCGTCAGATTACACGAGAGCAGCACAGACTGATATTCCAGTCCAGGGAGAGCTTATCGATAGGCTCCATTGTATCTGGCCATTTATTTTAGCCTCTTTCAGGGTATTGCTTTTTTTATATGTATCACAATGAACCACATGGGCGTCCCATTCTGCCTATCCTAACTTTATTCAAGAGCATTTAGAGGTATCATAGAACTGTATGTTGTAGGATAAAATATAATTTCATTTGGGGGGGTGCGTGGTATAGTGGTTAGAGCGCTCGCACAAAAACTCAAAGGTCCCAGGTTCGAATCCCAGAAGAGGTGAAAAATGAAAAAGTTAGTTTGCGGTTTTTTCAAAAATTATAATTTAAAAATAAGAAGCCCCCCCCTCCAGGAAGACCATCTACAAAGAAACCGCTCCCCGACATTCCACTCTATTCCACCTTAACCAATGTCAACAAAAAACGAGTGATCAGGGAAATAAAAGTGCCACCTATTGGGAAGTAGCAGATAACAGCTTAACCTACCTAGCGAAGGCACACTCACCACACAATTAACATGCAACGATGAGACAATTGCTATCGATCATACAAGGGTGAAGGTATAGCACTGGCCTTTGAATGATCAATTCACAGCAATTTGTCTCATTCCTAAGGCGCTTAATAATAATATAATTAATTGTAATATATGTACTGTCCTTTCTAAAATTCCAATACAATGCACAGCATTTAGTAGGGGTTTTCTCCTGAGTATTGGTCTCAAAATAAAAAAAAATTGATTTCAAGATTCAAGAAGATTTTACTGCCTGGTTTAAAGAGTAAAAAATATAATAACTTTTTTATAATATTCTTCCAACTTTAATCAAATTGGGTCATTTAAATCAAAAAGTTTGATGCGATTTTTTTTATTCCAAATAATCTGTAACAAAGGAGGAAGTGTACTATAAAAAAGCCTTTGATAATAAACAAAAGAGAATCGTAAAAACACTTGCAATTTTCGATAGAAAAAAAATAATCAGACTACTTCAAAAAACATTTCATCTTATGTCGATTGTTGCAGTATTGCTGCAATGAACGACATTTGGCAAAACAAAGAAGAAAACAAAAAAAAAACGATATAAATAAAAATAAAACCTCGATATTAAAAGTTACAAAGAGAAGAAAGTTAAAATACTTTTTTACAAAGACAAGTTTCTAGAATTTTAATTACAACCACAAGCAACTAAACCACAATAGCTTTAGAACAAAATAATTAACGAGTACAAAAATAAAGTGACATTAATTGAAACTAAAATAAAAGCATGTCATTTGTTTTAGTGGTTTTATAATATTTTTTCTAAATGGCATCATGAATTTAGTTTTAGTGGTATTCTCTAAAATATACATTTTAGTATCAAGGATTTTGATTAAACAGATTTCTTAATATTTCTTAAAGAATTTCAATTTTGTTAAATTTTAAAAATTATTTAAAGTTAAGAAATTGTCGTTTTTTTCCGTTCTTCTAATCAAAAATAAGTATTAAATTTATAAAAATAAATTTGTAAGACAAATCCTACTGTTTATTATTGTTTGTAAAATAAAATATAGTACAAATTTAGCATATTTGTAGGCGAATCGAAATGTTCATTGCTGTTTAATTAATTAATTTGTCTTTAAAAAACTTCTATAGCATCAAGTATCAGTAACAACTGTGAAAAAAATTTAATCATAATTGGATGAAGAAAACGTACAGGGTTTTTCAAGTGGGACGCTACAAAAGTAGAGCGACAGGGATAGCAAACGACGTCATATTTCTTGCCGCTCTTTTGACATTTCTCTTCAGTAAAGGTTGCCATTTCATGATGGAAAGATATACGAGCCAAGAACGAGTCGAAATTATTAAAATTTACTACCGAAATTCGGAGTCAGTGGCCTCAACGTTAAGAGCGCTAGCAGATCCTAGCAGATCAACAATTGAGCGCTAGTGTAAAAATTTGAATCCACAAACACAGTACAAAATGTTCCCGTGCCAGTGAGACAAAGAAGTACCCACAGTTTATTGCTGCCGCTGGGGCTTCAGTTGCAGAAAGCCCAAATATGTCTCTCACACGTTGTTCTCACGCGTCGGGCATCTCTGTGAGGTCGTTGTGGCGAATTTTGCGAAAAGATCTTGGCCTACATCCTTACAAGATCAAATTGACGCAAGAACTAAAGCCGCTTAACCTCCAGAAGCGTCGTATGTTCCTGAATTGGGCTGAGTAACAATTTGAAAATGATTCGGATTTTCATCGAAAAATCATCTTTAGCGATGAAGGCTCATTTCTGGCTGCATGGCTTTGTCAATAAACAAAATATGCGTTATTGGTCAGGCAGCAATCCACACTTACTCTACTCTACGGTTTGGTGCGGTTTATGGGCTGGCGGCGTCATTGGGCCGTACTTCTTCCGTGATGATCAAGACCGGCACGTTACTGTGAATGGAAATCAAATATTTTTGGCCCCAATTGGATGATATGGATTAGGAGGACATGTGGTTCCAACAGGACGGAGCCACAAGCCACACAGCGAATGTCACAAGTATTAAATTATTTGCACAATATAGTATTAAGCAATAATTGCAGTGTTTTATTGGCAACATTTTATATTGCATAAGTCAATGAAATATGTTCGATAAACAGTACGCGGGTTTCCGGTTTTTAGAGCAAATTAAAGACGAAAATTTTGTCGCCAGATAAGGTTTCCTTTTTACTTTTCTTTTCAGGATAAACCACTCATAAAACTTGAAGCACTTTGAATTGACCAATGAGCAAAATTAGCAAACGCCTTGGATAATGATGAAAGGAAAGAGCTAAATCGACAGAGGAAAACTTGTGCTTATTACTCGTACTTAAGCTGCGACCACATTAGGCAAATATTTTATGAAATGTTTTTTTAATAATATTTGTTTTTTTATAGTTCTTGCAAAAAAATTTTACAAATGAAATAATTGAAAGAAATTGTTTACACGCACATACTATATACATATACTCGTATAGGATGATTTAGGTCATGAAAATTGACGAATATTAATAGTTTTACTTTAATTAAAAGTTAAATGTTAATAATTCTTAACTTGAATTAAAGTTGCCTACTAATATAATAAATTGCTAAACAATTCTATAATAAATGTTAAAACCAAAAACGTTATAAACAACAAAAAATTAACAAAAGAAATGACCGCAACAACATCACAAGTCAAGACGACTGGCTGACTGAATGGCTGATATATGTATGACGAAGAGCAAGTTTTGTGTTTTAAATATAATTTTTATAATTATAGCCTGTTGACCCCATTTGTTGAAACGTCATCATCGTCATCATCATTGTAAAAAAGTCAAAGGAAACTACACATGTAAACTTTTTGTTCTTCTTCTTTTTCAATTTTTGCATATGGCATACATGAAGGTATACTATAAGGAATATAGTATGTTCGTATATAAGTATGTACTTTATGGATATGCTTAAGCATGTATTTATATGTAGACATGTATATATGTATGTATAACCTTTGTTTCAAACCCAAACTCATGCTTTTTCCTTGTTCAACAATAAAATTTCTGCATTGAATTTCACCGAATCGTTTGCATCAGAAAAAAAAACAAAATATATAAATTGGGAGCATCACGAGGGACTCTAGAAAAATGGTACAATACAGAAAACAAAAGAAAAAACAATTTAAGGCAAAAGAGAAAAAGACAAATTTTTAACTGAAACTGAAACAAAAAAACAAAAACAGATACAGTGACGGACAACATGATGTCTTTGTTCATGATAATGAATTTTTTTGCTACCGATGACGATAAATGGGTAATAAATGAAGGCAGGAAGAAACAGACAAACAAATGAAATACTTATTTTATGGGGGTATCCGCCACACTCCTCTACTAATAAAGATCATAATGATGAGAGTAATGACGATGACAAAAACCTTAATAATGATAATGTTGTTATTCATGATGATTCATTTATATATGTATGTACTAGAGACCTGCAATGAATGTGAAAAAATCTAAAATTGTGGACATGCTTTTAAATGACTCAATGTTGTGCTCTCACTCATCATTCACAATCTGTAAAAATGTGGATATCTCTTTAACAGACTAAATAGTTTACCAAATTCATTTTTTACTGCATCCATTTAATTTGAGTGAGTGAGTCATAATCACAGTAACTCAAAACAACAATGAATACTACATTCTTAACAGTATGCATTCACTGTGCTATGGTTGTGTTTTTGTTGTTTTTTCATACATAGTTTAACATTCCTAAAAAAGAGCAAAGCAGAGGGCACATACATAGTATGTATGTATGTATTTACATTTTAAACATATTCTCTCTCTCAATGACGACAGAATTTTTCAAAGCTATCTTTGTACAAAAGGCGTCTGGCAAGAAAACAAAAACCAATTTCTTAATGAGTGCTAGTTTTTTAAGTGGATGTATATTTTTTTCAGTGAATTCATACTTTTGATTTGGTGGTCTCTTTTGTTTTTTATTGATATGCTGTGTGGTGTGTACTACACAAGCTGTTATGAGTGACACATTGTTGAATGACATTTTCTTCCTCTGTTACTCACATTCTTTATTTAGTGTGTGGATACATAAAGTATTGTAACAGTGTTAAGCTGCATTCACTGTATGTTAAAGAGATGAATTGAGTCATGCAGGTCTCTAGTATGTACATACATATTCTAAATGTATATTTATATATGAATGTAGAAATATTTGATTTTATTTTAAAATGTTAATGGCTAGAGTGTCTATTGCAAATATACTGATTCATCTGTTTTAGAGTGCTAAAGTAGATTTTTTTTTCTTTATGTATAACTAACTACGAGTATTTATTTCTTTTTATAAATAAAAACCATTTTAAAGTCATTAAAAGCAGTATATGTAAGTATGTAGTTTGTTAACAAAAGGTTTGTTTATATTAAATAAAAAAATATTTGATGCAAGATTTAGCACACTCACTGTGTTTACGTACGAGTACATATTACATCTCGTATATAAATAAGTGGTCATTACAACCCTGTTTTAGAGTTACGGCCCAGATTCTCGCAATACCCATGTTGTGTGCGTCAGTTTTTAACCTGAGTACCGATACCTACAGTTTAATGTTGACTTCGAACGACAGACTTGTGAAGCTTGTTCATGACAATCACTTGCTCTCAGCGCTTTTGCGAGAAGACTGCTAAGAGATAGTCGCCGTAATAAATATTTTTCTATATGTCAGAGCTGGGATTTACACCCGGAGCTTTTGTCTAGTAAGCCCACACACTGCATACTAGACTACAGAGACTACACACTCACTGCAATTAATTTTGTTTAATAGAGAATTTACTGCTGAAATCTGTTTAATTTCAAATAGAATCTATAAAATGGCAAAAATGTCAAAAATTAATTAATAAATGAGTGTTTATTTTAGATAAAAAAACAAGTTTAGCAACAAGTTTACTGGGACAAAAAAAATTTAATTCAAACAAATTTCATAATCATTTAAAATGTACACCGACGTACTATGCTTTAATTTCTTTTTATGTAGAAATATATGCTTTTAAATCTTTTAAAAAAAATTCAATATTTTATTATTTATGATTAAATGTTGTCTCCATTAGTGGAAACTTAATTACTTGTACGTCTGCTTACACAAATCAATACACTGATTGCTATTTAACAATTTACAGCATCATGCCAGTCAGTCGGTAGACCCAGTGAGTGCAATAAAATATAAAAACCTGTATGTAATAGATAGAGGACAGAAATAATTGTAAAAAGTAGAAGTAAAAGTAGAGTAAAGAAAATTAAATTATTTTTTCATCCTTTTTCTTATACTGCAGACATGATTTTATTTATGGTGGCATTTAGTATGTGGTGACAGTGAGCTTAACAAAAGAAAAATATTCAGATGACTAAAACAGTATTTATTGCTTTTATGAAAGTAAAGGGAAACATCACAAAATGAGTCAGAAATTTTAGGTTTGTATTAATTTTCAGAGTAATTTTTTAGCAATTTAGAAAAAGTCACGCCAAACGTTCAGATAAAAGAAAAAAAGACATCATGCCTCAAGTACAGACATGGAAATATATACGGTACTCATTAATCCTACCTGTTATTTTTAGGCATTAAATATATAAAACTTGGTAATACTATATTTCATAAAATTTTTTCCAATGTTTTTACACAATAAGAGCAATTACACTCAAATTTAACGGATTTAAGACAGCAATACAAAACTATTTATTACATTCCAAATCTTATGGAACCACAAAAACATCTGGCAGAATACATAAAATAGCAAATCGTAATAAAATATCAATCAAATATTTAACAGTCACAAATAATTGGAATAAGTTGGAACTAAACAAAAATGCGGACTTAATATATCAAGAATACGTATTAAACAAAAATTAAATGACAAATACGTTTTATTGATGGCATATACAAAAAAATATAAAATTTGAGAAGAGTAATGAAAAGAAGTTAAATTTGGATGGTTCAAATGGCTTCCAAGAATATTAGAAAGCTAAAGATCAGGATCAGCGGCTTTATATATAAAATGATTAGCTATCTGCTTGATTTGTTTACTTTAAAAATTGTTTTTGATACTATTAGGCACATTTCAATCGAAAGTCAGGATATTTCTCTCGACCACAAAGGCTTAAGAATGAGGTATTTTGCACATTCCTATCACTATGATTACCTTAAAAAAAATTATTTAGTGATATAAGACAGATTATACTTTAAATGTTAGAATAACAACGTGCTTTAGAAAAGAAAAAAATACATCATTCCAATGTGAATAAATTGGTGTATTCGGGAGTAAATTGAAGTTGTATTGGATATGTGTGGACTGCGGAATACCAATCTTATTCAAAAATATAATTCCCCATAAGCATGAGGGATGATAAATCGTAGCTGCTACAAACATTTATATTTAAACTTTAAAGTAAAAAAATTGTTGCTTGTCTTTATTCAATTGAAATAAAACCGTATTACCAGAATTTTTAGGCCAAATAATTAAAAATTGATTTGGAATTTTACAATGTTTTGCCAAAAGTTTATAAATTATGAGGTAGAATACTCTAAAACTTTTATTCTAACACTTTTATTAAAATGTTTAATTTGAAACCCATATTAATCAATATAATGTTCAACTCTACAACTATACGAAATTAATAAAAAAATTAAAATAAGTATCCAAAAATAATTACATTATTAAAATATGTTTATACATAATTATAAGAAGTATCTACATACATACATGCATATGTATGATATATAAAACCTCCCCATTACCACCGTGCAGTAATAATATAAAAGTCACTTTTAGTCGTCTGTTTAAAAAATATTGTGGCAGTTTATAGAAAGCATTTCACGCTTAATTCAACAAAACAACAACAATATAAATGGAAAAAAATTTACATGAAAAGAAAAAGAAAAACTTAATAATGATTAAAAACGACAGAGAAAACTTACCATTTGAAGAAAGCATGTTGAAAGTAAAAAGTGTCGTCGCGTACAAGATCCCATGACATAATTATTTAAACATACAGATTTTGTGAAGAAAGTTTGATTGATAATTTGTTAAAAGAAACGCAAAGAGGCAGGCACACTGCCTTTTAATCTTAACCAAAATAAAACACACAAAAAGTTCACTGGTAACACTTGAATTGCATTAAAAAGAAGTTTTTTGTTTTTATTCAAACTGTCACTGCGGCAGGTTTAAAGGTAAATAACAACAATTAGAGAGTGAGAGAAAATTCAAGGGTATTTCCGTTTTAATACGTTTATTTATTTCTCAATTCCTCTCTTTATCTTGCTTCTTCTTGTTGGAACTCTTTGTTTAACTCCTTTAATTAATGAGGTACGAAGATGGCGAATTAATAGCAAGAACAAAAATTTTAAGTTGTGTTGCTTTAATTTTTTTTTTTTGTGCTTTAATACATAGTATGCTGAAAATTAAGTTGGCAAAATGAATGAGAGAAAACTAAAAAAAATTTTATATAAAATCTTAAGTATTTATTACTTTTCTTTTTCTTTTTTGAAAATATAAAATATTTAATTATGTTTAAACTTATTGAAAACAACTGAATTTTGTTATATCTTTTAAAATTAATTTTTAATTTCTTTTATTTCACCAATTGAACTTTTCCAGATTTTTTTTACATCATATTCTCATTACTCTCATAAACGCACACACACAATCACTTTTTTGTTTTCTTCTTTTTCGTTTAATTTTTAATTTACAAAGTTTTATTAAAAACCTGTATTAAATAATGACTTTTTATGACTCAAATTTTATTATTAGTTTGTTTGCGTTTTCTGTTTTTTTTTTTTTTTGTTTTCTAACTTTGTTTTTCAGGTGGAAATTTATTTTGACAACAACATTACCTACGGACAACAACTTACATACATTCTATTCCACTA
This sequence comes from Metopia argyrocephala, assembly GCA_963576795.1. Lineage (NCBI taxonomy): Eukaryota > Metazoa > Arthropoda > Insecta > Diptera > Sarcophagidae > Metopia > Metopia argyrocephala. The sequence continues at coordinate 200,511,322 of OY756208.1, read as the reverse complement.
TGCAATTGTGCTCATAAAGTAGCCTTCATTATTCATATTTTAACGGATCATGTTTTAAAATAAAAGAGAGATAGAGAGAAAGAAAGAATAGGTATTAAGAGTGTTGTCATAGCAGCATTTTAAGTTAAGCAGGTTTTGTTTTATAATATTATGCATATAATGGGGATATTTTCATCGAGTTTTCATTAGTGGATTAAAAAAATTTCATAAATGTTTGAAGAATTCAGTTCAAATATAATTAAAATACTAAGAAATAATATGGAATTATAAAAAGACCAAACTTTAAACTGTTGCTGAACCGACAAACTTAGAAAATGTATCTGCAAGATAGTGTTATTAAAAATAAAGTGATAAAGTGTAGGCAAGCAAAGAAGCTACCCTTCAAAATTTCAAAATATTTTAAACTGGATTGCATGAGAAGCTCTAATATCTTAACTAATATTACAATTAAACTTATGACAAATGTTTACTGTGTCTTGTATTGTTTTTACACCAGAAGTTAAAACATAATTTCAATACAAAAATCATAAAGTGTAGGCAAGCAAAGAAGCTACCCTTCAAAATTTAAAAATATTTTAAACTGGATTGCATTAGAAGCTCTAATATCTTAACTAATATTACAATTAAACTTATGACAAATGTTTACTGTGTCTTGTATTGTTTTTACACCAGAAGTTAAAACATAATTTCAATACAAAAATCATAATCAGCTAATTTTGAGTTCACACTATAAGTTTTCAATGGTGTGTTTTTAATCTTTATTGAACAAATTATGAAACATATGTACATATGTTCTTGTAAGAAAAACAAAAAATCCTGATATTCCCTATCCAACTATGAAACACTTGCTGCGAAAATTTGGTGTTTGTTGAGATGGGAAATATTTAAAATAATATATACATACATACATATATACTTTGTTTCATGTGCAAACCGTTCTTTTTAAGTATGTTTTGTTATTATTTTTTACATATAAGTACATGAAAAGTTAGAACTAAAACAAAAGAGGTATGTATCAAATATACCATAGACAGGAAGAAGGACGAGGATTTACTGAGCTTTAAAATATAATTTATTTGAACAAACTTAAGACTAGACTCGCTGGTCATAAGACAGACCAAAAGAAAAATGAAATATGAATTATTTGTCTTATCCACATATTTCTTTTATATACATATATAATTGTGATTGAATTTAGACCGTAATTAACGTATATTTATCTTTTTGCATTCATATTTCATGGGTATAATTTTTATTCCAATTTAATTGTTGAAATTTATTTGAAACGGTAACACTGCTATTGTTTAATTTCCTCATAATCTTTTACTAATGCTCTATTCGCTCTCTCTAACGCTCTCTCATAAGTAGTAAGAAAATAAAATTGTTTTAGATAAAACAACAAAATAAAACTAAAACATAACAAAAAGCACAATACAGGACAAGCCATGAAAAATAAAACAAAAGAAATGTATGGCAAACATAGTAGAAAAATGAAGTAGAAGACTAAACGATCATTAAATGTTACTGAAGTTTACTGGAATGTATGTATGGATGAATAGGGTTAAAAGTTGTTGTTGCAGTTTATTCATGAAATGTCTGAAATAGACGTTATTTAGGTTTTTGGTAAGTGCAGTCATCCAACAACAAATAAAACTTCAGTGGAGTAGTGAACGAATGTTAGTGTGTAAAAACTCACATAATTGAGTGAAAACCACACATCTCAGTTAAAAAAAAAACAAAAAAGAGGAAAGTACATACATATACACATATATTTACAGATTTTATTTTATTTTTTTTTTTGAAGATTTTAATGTTTTTGTTGTTGTCTTTCCATAAAAAAAACTAAAAAAGAAAATTATTAATCTATTATTGAACAGGTTTGTTGACCTACGCCAATAGAAAAATTGAAATATCAACACACACACTTCCTCCACATATCTATTATCATGTTTTCAATGCTTGTTTTGTTGTTATTTAGCTATTGTTTTGAAAAGTTTTCTTTTAAGAATTTCCTTTTATTTAGGGGCATGTTTTAAGGCAATGCGGTCCATACACATTACAATTAGTTTTCCAACTTGTTTAGGTATATGTAAATTTCTTATAGTTCTTCCAACTATCGTGTAATGTGATTGGATAATTTGGGAATGTTAGACAACACATTTGTAGCATGTTTAGGCCGCATAATTTCATGATTCACACAACTGTCACGTTTTAATTTTGTCACTTTTTTAGTTTTATCTTTTGTTTTGTTCATACTAGATATATTTGTTGTTATTAAAAAATTATTATTTATTTAGGTATAATGAATAAATAAAATTTCTTTTATTATTTTTTATACACCTTTCACATAAAAATATTATTCATTCGTTGATTACAAAATCACTCTTCTTTTTGTTTGAAGTCATTTTTTTATGTGACTCCACTATATGCAGTTGGTTTTTGTTATTGTATTTATTATACATATTTATTTTTGTTTCTTTTTTTATTTTTCTGGTTTTATTTTTACCTTTTTTATTTAACACTTATATTAAATCTTATAAATAAAAATTTCGCTAGCACTTGTTAATAAGATTTTCATATAATTTTTCGTTTTAAAAATACTGATATTTAAATAAACTAAATGAATTTGTATTTTTGTTAGAGACCAATTTGTTTTTTTTAATAGAAAATTTTACGGCGACGGACACTATAAAAACAAGAATTGCTTAACGTGTGAGCACCTTGTCTTTTCGGCTTTTACTCGTCAAATGCTGCATATTTTTGTATGGAATCCGTCAGATACCGTTTGCTCAATTTACTAACATATGATTGGAAAACTACACATTTACAGGGTTGTCAGGTTGAGTAATTTCTCCCTAAACTAGACAATATTAAACTTTTTGGATTTCGTTGGGGGTTTTTAGTTATGAGGCTTGTATTTATTTACAAAATAAATAATAAAAAATTTATTATCTAGTGACGTGTAAATACTTCAATTTGTACTTCTTTCACTCCTCTAAAATTTGTTCTACAAATTTAATTCAGATAGAATGTATTACAAAATAGAAGGCAATGATAAGGTGTCTAAGTGATAAGGTGTTAAAATGAAACTAAGTCCAAAACTTTTTATATTGTTGGTTGACAAGTAAAACTTACTAACTGTAGTCATATAACATAGCACTTAGTGAGTTTTACCTGTCAACCGACGATATATTAGTCATTTTAGTTTTTTTATTGTTTCATGAAATTTATCCTGCAAATAAATAATTTCTATTTCGGTAAAAAAAATGTCTAAATTTTGCCAATTTTAGCGAATTTTAGCGCTTCAAATAAATTTACTCCCTATTTTATGTAACAAAGATATTCAACAATTTAAATACGATTTTGCGGCTTTGGCAAGCTTTTACCCTACATTTAAAAAAATATCCCAAAAGAATAAAATATCGACAACCCTTACAAAATCTTGCTCAAGTATACTCTCCTAGTCTCTTACACTGGTTAAGGGCTGCCGGACTATTTAAGTAATGAAACTAACGTTATTTTTAAACCTTCATGGAAATGGTTATTCTAATATTGGAAATGTTGAAAGTGAAAAAAATTTTAAAATTTTAAACCTGCTCTAAGCAAATTAATGAAAGTTTAGGATGTTTAAGTAATTTATTGCATACAAAACCGCATAATTGTCAAGCCTCTTGTATAAGACATATACTTTTTATTTCAATATATACTTGTTTTTAACGATTAGATATGGTCGTTAAAGCAATTTATATAGAAATCTTTTAAGTTCTGAAAAATAAATTCTTGTTATTCCAATTTTATCAACTAGTACCATCTATATGTCAAAAAATTAAATGCAAATTAGTTTTAGTCTGGCCACTTTGACTATTCAAAAGAAATTTGGTAGCACTTTTTGCCATATTTGATGGCAGCTTTTTAATTATTGTTTATTACCCGCACTGATTAAAGCAAAATTTCGAACAAAACTTATATTTTAAAATTATTTTCATTATCAATATACATATTTTTTAATTTATCAATGCCGAATAACAAGGAGAATCGCAACAAGTCTCAGTTTCGTGTCAAACTTCTGGCAGATAATAATGTTGTCCTAATAGAAGCTGATAATTATGAGACGGAGATTTTCACACCACATATAGTAGATGGTCGAATAACGTTCCTGAATATTATACCCAATCGGAGATGCTGTAAAATAGAAGCCCCTTCACATACTAATTCTATGGGTTTTGTCTCTAAAAGTATTAATGTTAAAAACAATACTTCAAATCAACAAAATCAGTTTGCGAAAACAAAAATGTTAAGATATTCAAATGATCAAAGTGCATTATTTATGCCACCACCTTTGGCAAATAGTACACCAGCTAATATCAAGCAGAGGATTAGTTCTGGTGAGTCATATAAACAAAATGTACAGGGTTTTACTTCCCATGCCTCCAGCAACAATTCTACTTTGGCAACACCGGAACCGGTTAGAAGAGCAGTCGCTGAAAGGCCATATATGTTGCAAAAATCTATGGTTAACTTACCTAGAGACATTAAAGTGGCACGCATTTATCCTACGCCAAATGAATGTACTCCCAAAAAAGTAGGCCGTTTTATTGGCTCTTCTCTCAACTCTAGCCGCATATTTGCAACGCCGAATATATCCAGATTAAATAGTAGTTTAATGGATTCGCCCATAAATTCGCACAACACAACACAAAATAAAATATCTTCTTCTAAAAGTAGTAGTCCCGCAATAATAGACTCCATGACAAGATGGCGCAAAGTTTTAACACCAGTACGCACTTACACCAGAAATTCAAAACAGCCAGTTATGCTGCAACGTCCTGTAAGAGTGGCAAGTGTAAAAAAATTCAATAAATCCTCTAAAGTAGTACCCACTTTTCTACTTAATCCCACGCAAGGCCCGAATGTGTCACAATTCATTGAAATTAAAAAGAGAAAATTAATTAAAGATGCTAAAATTTGCATATCACCTAAAACATTTAAAAGACAGCAAAAAGAATTCGATTATTCTCAAAATAAATCCAATTCCTTACCGTTACCACTACCTCGAATATATAGGAATACCTGGGCAATGACAGCCTTCGATTTGCTTACTAATTCAAATCGCAGTCGCTGCTTAAGCACCAAACTAAACGAACTATTTCGCAAAGGTTGTGTAAATAAAGCCTCTTCTACATATAGCAAATATAAAATTTTATGTAATATACCACCGCTACAACAAGATGAACAAGTATTGGAAATAAGTCACATCTCCTTGCAGACAGAAAAAATTCTTAAGAACAGAATAAACGCTTAATGCATAGGAATTGATTACTTAAATTTCTATTCAACTTAGAGAGTATGTTGCTAAGTATATGCATATGTGCAAAAAATATACATAAGGTAAAAGAAATATTTATTTAGTTTTAATTATATTTAAGTTAAAAATTTGATTTTTATATATATTATATATATTTTTCACTTTTTTATAATTTAAAAATTTGTATAAAAGAAAGTAGTAAAGAAAAATATATAATAAAAGTATTTTTGAAAACGTACGTTAGCCTTTGAATACAGAAATAAAATCTCCTGAACGCTTCTTTTTTTTTCTAAAAACAAATCAAGAATTTCCTAAAAAAAAGTTTTAATTGGCGTAGTAAAATGGATTTATGTAACAACGTTATCAATTTTCAGGTCAATAACTTAAAAATTTACGTTACGCTTTCCCATAATAAAACACTTTTTCACTGCTAAATTTATGAATGATCAGAATCTTTTTATACCCACTTTACCGATCATTATTTTAAAAATTTAATTCTATACGGTAGAAGAGTTCTTTTTAATATATTCCGAAGGGTAAAACATCAATTTTAATTCATAATTTAAAATGTTCCATTTATTTTTCATATTATATACACAACTCTTCTAACAAAAATTCCCATAAATTATAAAATTAAAATTTGTCTATAAATTTTAACAAAAAGAAATTGTCGAATATTTTCATTCGCAGTAATTTTAAAATTCCGGAATAATTGATTGATTGCACTCTGAATATAGAACATGGATGTGTATTTTTTTTTTTTATCAAAACAGCTGATTAAGAAATTGGAATTTATTACTTACATATTTATACATAATAATCTGGTATGTGATGGAAATCAATTTCGATCGACATTGAAATCGAATGAAATTTCAAGTTACTATAACTTCCAAATCCTTTCATGTTTTTAATATCTTTTTTATTCATTAACTTACAGACTATTGCCACTACATCCTTGATTAATAAAATTTTAAAATAATTAAAAAAACAGATAAATTTTATATGGCTTTGAATTTCGACCGAAATCGTTTTTCATCACATACCCGAATATATCAGAGTTATTCTAATGAAGGTTATATTTTAACAAATTGTGTCTTGCAATCACAAGTTAACTGGCCTATGCTTATCCATGTCATTTCTATTTTTTTTTTCAATAATCCGGTTAAAAATATAATGCCTTACAAATTCAATGAGATATTAATAAAAACATTTTTATTTGAATACAAGTAATTTAGTGAAATGCCTAAGATTCAAACAGGCACTCATTAGCCCATTTCTTCTTACTATTGCAACTCTCACTATCGGTAGCATAATTTGTGGGACAGTTTGCCACAGTATGATACCAAACACAAATATCAATAAGAGGTGGATATTCATCGCAGCCATGTTCATTAACAATTTGAAGAAAATTGAATTTTTTCGTAATGGTTTTCTTATCTGAAAACAGAATTTTAAAGTTCTAAGCAAATGTTTTTGTATAGGCAATCCGGGTATGTTCTGTAAACCTAAAACTAGTAATTTTGAAATTACGAATTGAAATAATTTTTAAATTTGACAAGTTTTTTATTTTCTGCTTATTGATTAGCTTAATGACCCTTAAGAGAACTTCTTTGATTATGAAAATTTTTAAATTTAATTAAGTACGCCAATTTGTTAAAAAAAACACTCGATTTTAATTTCACAAAATTTCTGTCTACAAAACATACTCGAATATATCAAAATATTGTATAAAAAGCTATACTCAATATTCGGTCACATTAGGTAAATATTTAACAGCAACATTTTAACTAAGATTTTCTAAAAAAAATTATATCTTTACATTATTAAGTATTTTCATTCTTGGCAGTAAAGTACCCTTGTACCCATTGTACATATAGTATAAGTACTACCATTTACAACTCCATAACAAGAAAATATACTAAACACATATTTATTACCCTGTTGTATAAAAGCAATAGTAAAATTGCTGGTTAATTTATTTAACTTTGCGGCAACAACATTGATTTGGCATGTAAGTTTTTAAGTTTTAAAACAAAATAATAAAAAATAAAACTACAAACACTAATATTAAACGAAGAAAGGAATAAAAAAATAAATAAAAAAAGACTGATTATAAAATCAAACAATGGAAATATTTGCAGGAGAAGAAGTACAAATAAATCAACTGTTTTAAATTTATACCACATAAGAAAATGAATAAGCCAGTATATTCGCTCACGATGGGGCATTATTTATTTATTTATTTAATGATTCCTTTTTCTTATTATATTTTTGGAGTTAGTTTTAATCATTTTCCGTTGGTATTTGTAGTCTTTTTAGAATTTGTTATCTTATTTACTTCATTTGTCATTCTTTTTTCAGTATGTTTTCAATAAAAAAAAACATTCGGGTATGCTCTGAAAAACGAATTCGAGTGAAATTGAAATCAAAATCGAAATATTAAACTGAAATGTTAAATTGTTTTGATAATTTTTTCTATTTATTCGCTTAATAACCATTAATGTAACTTCGTTGAATACCAAACCTATAAAATAGTTCACGCATTTAAGTTTTATTTGCCTTTGAAAAACTTTCGTTTTGAATTTCACTCGAATTCGTTTTTCAGAACATAACCGAATATATTTATGGCTGACTGAGTTTGTCTTCCTTATTTGATATCTTTAGCCAGATTTCTTTCTTGTTTTTATTTTTTGGTGTTTCTTACATTAATTTTTTTAATGTAAATAAGAAATAATTTTTTTTATTTAAGAGGTTCGATCTGAGCATTTATTTATATATTTTAAATAATTTTTTTATTTTGTATTTATCATTACTTTGTATTCCAATTCGAATCGGAAATGCTTTAGAAAGAAATTTCCCATTCGTAAAATCAATAATAATAAATACAAAATTTTTTCGAAAATTCGTAAATTTTTACGAATTTGTAAGATTATCGATTCGAATCAAAATACAAAGTAACCCCCCATTTATCTGCTCAAAATGAGCCATATTCAAGCACCGATATGCTCTTTTTGTATCAAACAGCTTTCATTCTCGTAAGCGTATAAAATATGAAAAAAATATTCAAAGAAACACTTACATTTTAAATATCTGAACGAACAATTTACAATTACTATACACTGTGTTATTGTGTTTTATGATTTGTAATAGTCTTAAGATCCTAAGACTGGTATTTTTATGAGAAGTAACATCCGTTAAGGAATATGTGCACTAGCAGAACTGAACTAGTTTTCGACCCAACTACGAAAAGTCTCATCATTGTGTTATTGTGTTTTGAATTAAACACTTTTTAAACATAAGATCGAAATGCTGTAGACTTCCTTTTTGAAGAGTATTCGAAAAAAAAAAATTCAGCAAGGTAATTTTTGAAAAAGCAATTTTAAAATGTGACCTGGGTGGTTACATTTGTTTCGCTAAATATTTGCCTTATGTGACCGTAGCTAAAATCTGTATTAAATGATATTTTTTGTTTTGTAAAAATTACCTAATTTGCTACACTTTTCAAAGGCATTCATATACATCAAACCAAATTCTTCATGAGGTATTTCTGTATCCAGAAATGTTTTAACCGAATGCATATTAATAGTCTTACCATCATAGATTTCAAATTGCCGATATATACAATTAACAATGCACTAAAACAAACAAAAAGTAATATTTAAATAACTAAAATTTGTTGTGCAATAACTTACTTCAGGAGACAAAGTATTATTTTCTAATAAAGCATCTATACATGGTTCTGATGTATATTTTGGTCTTCCTTTACAACAGCCAACAAAATCTTCATCAAGCATTACTTGATTATCGTGACAATTTTCGGCTCCATTTAAAATAATAAAATTTAAGAGAATTAATAAATTAAATATTATGCACATAATGAAATGCATAACAAATAAAAATGTAAATGCTGGTGGTAACGTTCACAAAATGTAACTAAAATATGAATGATTTATGTGGAACGCTTTTAAATGTTTGTGCCACTAATTAAAATATTTACTATTGAGATTTTTATTAAAAAAAAATATTTAATTATTTGGATATTGCAATTGTTTGTAAAGATGAATTTATTTATTTTTGAAAGAACTGTAATACTATATTCACATGCAATATTATACTTAATAATAAATAATTTGTTAATTATAACTGATAATTTAATTTACAAATTCTGTAGTGATTTTGGCAGTTCAAATTAAATTTACCTAATGGGTTTTCATTTAGATTTACTATAGATTGCATATTTTTTAAAACATATGCATACATACATATGTATGTATGTATATACTTTTTAAATATGCCAATGTCATGAATATATAATTTTTGTTAAAAATAAATAAATTCAATAATTTTTTTTATATGGGTACACAAAAAAACTCTGTTTAGAAAATTAAGTTTAAGACATATCGGAATCTGAAGCACGAATTACCATATAGATTATGTATTAATATACTTACGTATAAACATACATACATATGTATATAATCACGAAACCAGGAGAATGAAAAAGAGGCAAAATTTACAATGATACGAATTGCCGAGAGATGCTAGAATCACAACTTTATACATTCACAGGGTATGAAGTGAGAAAAAGGTCAAGTGGATATAATAGGGATACAACTTTTTTACAATTTTTGAAAATATTAAATTTGCCCTATCCCTACCATGTAGTGCATAAAAAGACAATAAGAACTGCATCTTTAGATTTCCGATATCGTTAAAAAAGGTTCCGCGTCAAATGCAATTACATATCAACGCAATCACCAGATATTACATATGAATTCGTTTCAGAGAGTTGATAAGCAATTACAATACATTAAAACACGAATATCAGCAAAACGAGAAACGGCTATATGTTGGAAATTTAAAGTAGCGTGATGATATGCAATATTTATTGAATTAGGACAGGTTTTTAAATACTATATGAAGCTCAATAAATTTCAATTTATAAACTTTAAAACTACATATACCACCGATTAGTAATACTAAATGGAATTCTAGAGCAATTCTTGCGATTCTAGCTTACATACTACTTCCAAAATATCGTAGCAAATTAATTGCAATATGCGAATTTATATGTCGCCCTTGGTACAACATTTGGTTTTCAGACCATTTTTACGATAAAAATGAAATCATTATTAGGCTTTACTAATTCTCAGAAATGCGCCATCAAAGTCGTACAAGATATTTTCCCCCAATGCAAATCAACACGAACTTTTAATCTCAAGTAAATTTCACGTAGATTGTGATTTTGATTATAAAATTTTTATATAAAAAAAAACACTTTTTTGTTTCTGTAAACAGATTTAAAAAAAAATTATATATGGGCATTTCCTGGGGTAACGAACGTACGTTCGTACGCTTTTAATGTACAAAGAAGGTAGAAAAAAAACTTTTTCTAGTATTTTTTTTTTTTTTGCGATTTGATAGTATTTTAGTAGCTCTATATGTAGTGCAAAAGATGGATTTTATCGAGTTGAAGTTTTCATAATAATAGTAATAAAGACGTGGTCACGAACGTACGCAAAATAGAAGTCAACTTTAGCTGACAGTAGTGAAATGTAAAATTCTGCGAAATGCAACGGAATAATCAAAAGCGATAAAATAATTTTTAAAGCATACTAATGTAGGTCTCTATCCAGTATTTACACAATAAAATATCTCTATTGGTTTTCGTTTAATTGGCTTAAGTATCGGTCGCGAACGTACGGGTCGCGAACGTACGATATTTCCATAGGTTTTTTTTTTGTATATCACCATGCTTAATCCCATAAATATCGTCAAATTTCCTTTACGAAAAAAGTAATTCTCTATTTATAGTGTGTGGTAACTAGTACTGACAAAGTATTGAGTAATGAGTACCAAGTATCGAGTATTTTTACTAATTTATGGGTACTTGTACTTTTACATTAACCCTAGAACACTAACGCTAATTTTTACGCAATTTTTCATGTTAGAAAATTTTCAATTTATTTACTTTAATTAAATTAATTTATTTATTTTTATAAAATAAATTTAATAAAAAAATAATTTTTACTATATTTACATTATTCAGTTATCGTTTTCCATACAATTTTGACGAATTAAAAAAAAAAGTGCACGTAAAATTTACGTAGGTTAGTATTCTAGGGTTAAAGTTGTGTGGAAAATTAAAATTTTAACCAGCAAAACAAAACTCCGTCTAAAAATACGTTATTACGTTATTGCAGTTAATGATCAACAAGCTCAATTAAAAATTTGTGCAAAAATTCACTTACAAAGAATATCTTTTCCTTTTATTAAGAGGTGACACATACATATGATATTTTTGTAATATAATTAAGTTAGAGCATGCCACTATTCGTTTACAGATACTGACAAAAGAATAAGAAAACTTCTCGAGAACGTAATCCTTCTGATAAATAGATTTCAGTAAACCACTTAAAGTGTTTTTTACTATTTGTTTTATTAATAACAATTTTCAATATAAAAAAATGAAATTTTAACAATATTTGTGATATTATTGTTTTTACTTAACAGGCCGTTAAAATTGTGCTTATTTTAGGTCCTCATCACAGAAAATCCAGTGCATCATTCTAATACTGGAATATTCGGTATATCATTTCACTTTTAAAGTAAAGTTGGAGACATCTTATGAATTATAAACTCATTGCTTATAGAAAAAATTTACTTACGGTCGCGAACGTACGAAACTTTGCAAACAAAAAAAGTCTATTTAATGGTAACCCAGAAGTTTCTTTTATTTATATACAAATAGGTGACACCGAAATTAATTAAAATGTGGTATGTCTTGGCACCTATTGACGTTTTATGCAAAGCAATAACAATAAAATGATGTTTCCGGTCGCGAACGTACGATTGAAACCTAGTCAAGAAACAAAGCAAAAATTAACCGTTAATCGAACTTGTTTTTTTCTCCCTACACATTTCCCTTCTTAATTGTTTGTAAAAGAAAGATTTTGAAGAAAGAGTGCAAACATAATACATTTTTTGCATGTAAAATAATTAAATATAAAAATGTCTTTAGAAGTAGTTTAAAAATGAAATTTTAAATATTTCAGTTTCTAGCCCAATTTTCTCAAGTAAAACACCTGAGATATGCTAAGAATCCAATTTATTATAAAAATATAGACTCTTTTTTATAATGATAAGCAATAAAATACTATGATTATCAACATATTTTTTTTCGATCCTGGTTTACCATTTTGAGGAAATGCCCATATGTTTTTGTTCAATTTTTTTATATTTTTTGTGTGTGAGCCGATAATTTGTGAAAATTATGGGTTGGTAGTTTTTCTTATTATTTTTTGTTATTATTTTTTAATTAATTTTGTTTATAACAATATATTAAATTTTATTCAAAAACAATTCTACTACTCTTATACATTTAAATCATTTTATTTAATTTCATTATTTACAATTTTCTTTCTTAAACTAAAATTATAAAAACTAAATTATTGGTTGGATGGAGGGATTTTTATAATTTTAAAACTTATTATTTTAAACTTAGATTTAATGATGGTTCTTAAAATCGAAATACGAAATTTTACCCAAGAAATAGAATTTGCTCTGCAATTTGTTTTAAATTGTAATTGTAATTTGTTTGGAATGAACAAAATTTCATTAGAACATCATAAAATTTGTTAATATATCGTCATCTTAAATGTAAACTGCCCTGAGTTAAGATTTAAATTTAATTCAATTTAAAAGCTATCGTCTTGATCTCCTGAGCAGTATCAGCTAATAAACTTATTCTTTAAATTATATAGTGCAGTCTGCAGTTTAGTATTATCAGCTAACAACCCAATATTTTCAAATATTATTAGTGCAGTCTACATTTTAGATACCAATTTATTTCTGTAATTGGTTGTTAAGTGCAAAATAAATTCTATTTATGCAGGAAATAGTATTCAAAGCTATGAGGAAAATTTTACAAAATACGAGTAATAAATTTATAAAATTTAAAAAGGAAAAAATAAAAAACAAATTAATAAAAAAAAATTAGGAAATACTACAAATATTTACAATCTATTCTAAATAATAACGCGCTATGGCAAAAAAAAAAATACCTGGGAAGTGATACTATTCTTCTGGTAAGTACATATTATTCAAACAAAAATAGTACTTTTTTAAATTTTGCTTTAATTAATTTCTAATAACTCATTTTTTTTCTAATAGATTTTTAAAAATAAAGTCTCATTTTAATCTTTATAAAATATAATTTTTTAACTCCTACAAAAATAAGACGTTTTCTATATTTCTGACGCAATATATATTATATATGTATATGGACTTAAATAATATATACATACGTCGTTTGAAAGTCCTCATAGTTTACAGTTTATCTCCGTTTTTTTAGCTTAAAAGCGGTCAATTACAATTTTCAAAAACAAAATTTTAAAAACCGGTTTTTAAACCGTAATTCAGATACTTCTTACGAACAATGCCTATCAGAAAAGTAGTATTACTTGCCAGGTATTTTAAGTTTTATAAGTTTTTATAAAAAAAGTTTAAATTAATTAAAATAAATATAATGTCTCTCGATTAAATTCGTTTATTTGTTGGAACACATTGTGTGGTTCGTATTGCTTAGTTTGTTGGCTTTCATTTCTTTTTACAGCGGAAACAGGCTTTGAAGGCTCTCTTAACAGCACGTATATTATGTATTACTTGTTCCTGTTAAATTAACACACCATAGACTATTAAAAAAAGACCCATATATTTGAAAAATATAATAAAAAACAGCTTACCTGCATTAAATTGAAACACATGGCTATTAAAGCCATACCTAACAGTAAGTAGACGGCACATAAAATGAAACTCACTTCTACTTTGTCTTTATCGGCAGTTATCTATAATTTGTTAACGAAATAAATTACAATTAAGTTTAAAATTAAAATTAAAAAAAAAATAAGAAATACTTACCACACGATCACCTGGTACTAAATCACCAAAACCAATACTGCTTAAGGATATAAAACAGAAATAACTGCCATCCAAATAATCCCATGATTCCCATTGACCAAATAGTAAAGCACCCCATAATATATAACTAAATATAAAAGTGCTTACTTTAAGTATTTATAATTTATTCCTCTAACGTTTATGTCAAACCAAAGCAAATTGATTATAAGGTGTAGGCAAGTGCTGGCAGAATACTATGTATGTATATAAAAACCACTAATGCAATAATAAAATTTGACAATTTCCACCTCTATATGCTGTAATATATTTCGACAGCTTCAACCAGCCACAAATGAATAGCTAATTTGCTAAACACATTTTATAATCAATCCGCTTTATGTTAAACAATACAAATTATTATTTGGAATTATGAAATTAATTCCTTTAATATATGGTAGATTTGTTTTTTTTACATTTAACTCACCTTATCATTATAAAAATACATACAGTCAGGGGTACAGTTATTTCATCTGTACTACCTTTTATTTCACGTTCAATATCGGAATCATCATCATCATCCAATAAATCTAAAACAGTCAAGCCTTTGGCATGGCGTTTTATACTGGTTCCACTTCTGGTTGATGTTGAAGATCTATCAGTCTCATCTGTATAATAACTGGTAGCACTATCGGAAGTATTACTGTTGCTAGAATATGAGCTATATTTACTCTGACGAGATTCTTCCATGTCAGCTAGCTAAGTATAAACATATTGTATATGCCGGTTATAAAATTACTTATAATTTTTTTTTTCTTAATTTCAGCTGTACACTTACCGCTTTACTCATTACCAGTTGCCTTAACTTGCGACGTTCCCGTATTAAACGTCTCTTCGCCACACCAGGACATATACGACATAAACAGACTTTTGAATAAATCCATTTAAATGATTTTGCCAATACATCACCAATATTTGATAGATATAACAAGAACAGTGGCATACCTATAATGGCATATACAATTGTAGCCAATTTACCCCAATCAGATCGTGGTGATATGTTACCATAACCTAAGGTAAGTAAAAAGAAAAAACAAGTCTTCTATTATTTAGTGTTTTGAACTCTTTTTTTGATGTTCTTATAATAATTTCAATAAATTTTTTAGTTTTAAACTACATTTATTATTGTCAAATATTCCATGAGAAAAGCGTAAGCACTATTTTATGGGAACACTAGTTAACCCGACAAACGTTGTTTTGCTATATAAATTTGCTCTAGGAAACATTTTTTAGTTCAAACATATTTGATACTCTTCACCAAACTGCAAAAGTCAACATTGATATGAGCAATCAATATCTGCGTTACTAATAATTTTAATAAATGATTATCCGCCATTTTCGATAATTCAGTTTGGTAGTTAGGGATACGCTGAAATATCTCCTGTATCGCCTCCTCTGGGTCGTTCTTAAAAAAAACGTAAACCATATGTGGTACGCAGATCTATCTAGTTTAAAACTTTATCGACGTCGGTACGTTATTTAGGTGAGGCATAAATTTTCCCTTGGGGCGGGCGGGTACCTTAACATTTAGGGGTATGAAAAATAGATGTTGACCGATTCTCAGACCTACCAGATATGCACATAAAATTTTATAGAAAAAGTCAGAAACGCTTTAATTAGATCAAAGCTAAATTCTATTAAGAATTTGGATTATGTTTTTGTAATGCTACGGTAGTCTCATCGGAGTTTTTTGTGTTCTGTGCATATTCATTTGTAGAAATCATATAAATATTGGAATTATATTTTTTCTACATACTTGTAATGCGTTAGCCGAAGTATTGTCATGTGCGAAATAAATATTTCAATAAAATATTGTTTCATCAAATATTTGACAAGTGTAAACGTAGATTTAGATATGTTTATAATAATATTTTATTGCTATTTTTGCGACTATTTTGTGTGGCCTTGTCAGGAATGATTGGCTTGTTTTAAAAATGAAAACAGTTTTTGAAATCGCAAGTAGTTGCGAAATATTGACAAATAAAAATAAACTACATAATATGTTTTTTAAATAAAAATCTTTTGTGTATATAATCCAGATCCAAGCAAATTCCAATTTTGAATTCAGGAGGCAAATTACGGCATTCGATATCGAACGAAATTTCTATCTAAATTGTTTGAAAATTGTATGAAATTTCGTTCGATATCGAATGCCGTAATTTGCTACCAGTAGTTTATAATAATTGTTTAAAAATCTCTCATATTTATATCGAAAATTAATTCTTACTGTGCTTCGTCGGAAAATATGTAATTTATTAAATGAAATATTAAAAAAACTATAGCTTAAGATCTTTAAATAATAATAGCTAATTTGTCGTTATTTAGCTACTCCATTGTGAAGCTCTGTCGTAAATTATTTTATAAGCAATAAAAGAAAATTATAAATATATAAATCCTGACGGAGCTGTAGAAATAAGTAGCGAAATATCAATAAATTAAGTATAATAATTTAAAGACTTTTACCCTTATTCATAAAAAATAAAATTGGTTTATAGAGGCTTATTTGACATATTTCTATGGAGTAATTGATAAAACTGTAATTAATAAAACTGTTTTATTTTTTTTTAATACGGGCATTTAAGTTTAGTAAATCTTTTATAATTTATATAAAACGAAAAAGATAAATAAAATTTTTTAGTTCTTAAAATAATTATAAAAAAATTGTTTGTTTGTTAAATATCAATAATTAAATATTTTTATTACCTATTGTTGTTATAACGGTGAGGGAATATAAAAATGCTCCCGAAAAACTCCATTGTTGACTAATGTCCTGGCCTACTACATGATTATGTACTACCGATCTTTGAAAGTCCAATAATATTTCATTTACTCTAAAAATAAAAACATTAATGTTGTTCAGTTCTAAAGCAAGTACAAGTAGTTTAAATCATTACGCTGGTCTGCAGTAGAAATCGCCTTTAAATAAAAATATAAATATAATATTTCATTCGAAATAAGGCATAACCAATATATTTCTTCATAAATTAAGAACGATTTTGCCGATTCTCATCACAACATTAACCAATTTTAAGAAATAAAGTATCCTTTCAATCATAGAAATAATTGGAGGCAATCGATTTTTTGCTTGCAAAATTATTACTATTTTTTGCAATGAAAAACTCATAATAAGAAATTATAAGGATAAAAATTTTGCATTTTTATCATTTTCAGAAAAGACAGGTAGTATATTACGATTAGATAAGCAATAAATAATGAAAATCGGTTGACAAATGTGAAATGAATACGAACCCGATAGAAAAAAAACATCAAATTTAGCGCATTAGACTCTGTATAATCCATATACATATTTATTTCTTATTATCTTAAAATGAAACATATCTGTGACAATAAATAATAATGGTGTAGCTTTGTAGTCGCCGTGGTCTACTGGTTAGTGTGTAGTCTTACTTAGACATGAGCCCTGACTTCAAACCCCACCTCTGACATCTTGAAAAAAAGAAATATAAAAAAATAATTATTTCTTTCGGCGACTACCTCTCAGCAGTCTTCAGGCAAAAGCTCTGAGAGTGACAGATTTCCATGCACAAGCATCTGAAGTTTGGCTTTCGGAGTCGACTTTAAACTGTAGGCACTCATGGATAGAAATTAATTAACAACATGGGTGCTGCAAGAAGCTAGGCCGTAACCCTGAAACAGGGTTGTAATGGCCAGTTATGTATAGTTCGATTAATAATAACATTTTATTCTTGAAATTTAGCTGAGTTCTAGATCTTGAAGAAGAGAATAAGAATATGTAATCAAGTGTAAAAACACTTATGTCAACTTAAGCTATTATTATAATATTGAAAAGACAGCAAAGTTGTCAGAGATGTTATAGAATTTACTGTTACCATAAAAGAATATTGAATGTAATGAAATACAAGTTTATTGAATAATTTTTACTAAAAAAATTTCTAGGGAGAAAACAAAAGCAATAACATTGTATATTATGGTGTCTAAGTATCGTAAATTCCATTTTAATTACATTGGTTTCTAAGCCTCCCGTAATTGGTTAGACAGACACTTGATTTAGAAAGAAATTTTTGGTACAAATCAATTTATTGGCTTTAACCGTTGGCATTTACTATTATTTAAGGCATTTACTGTTCTATAAAGAAAATATGTGGCATAGACATGTGTTTTATTACATATTTCAAATTTCATATTTACCTTCTTTTATAGGATTTAGCATCATAGAATCCTATATTCCGTGCAGTTTCATGCCAAATACGTTGTAAACATTCTGCAGTATAATTTATTGTTAATAGACCATATTTTTCTGGCACCACATCTTTACTAACTTCATATTCAAATATTTCAATTGCCTGAAATATAAATGCACCACCAATGGTATACAAGATAACCAGTAAAATTATGCCAACATTACTGAACATAAACGCTGTAAATTTTCGAAAATGATCCTTAAAACGCTGTAAAGGTGGCTTCTCTTTGCGGCGAAATGAACTGCGGCGTGTGGACATATTTAAGTAGTTTTATTAAATAAAAACTTTTAAATCGTTTCGTTGCTTATGTTTTAATTTTTCTGCGATATTTTGTAAAAGATTTTAGAGGTATTTTATGAAAACCTCTAGTATATGTTACAATAAATACAAATTGCCTGTGGCTTGACATTCTCCACATTGACCATGAGATGATTTGGAGAAAAGTATAATTTGGGAATGAGTAATTTCAAATTATTTTGCCAGCTAAAAAAAAATGTACAAGAAAATATAAAAACATTAAACTATTTAATTTTTATTGCTTTGTAGCATGTTTTATTTATATTTTTACAACACCTTACTTTATAAACAGTAACTTATTTCTTTATGTATTAAGAATAAAAACACTTTTAAGATTATAAATAAAAAATTTTTATTACAATCAATTGAATAAATTGAATTAAAATTCCAGTGCAGTGTTTTAGTGATCTCCGCAAAACATTACATCACAATAAAGCATTAGTGGTGAATCATTTATGATTTTAAGTTTAGCCTATCATTGAAAATCATATGATTGTACAAAAATTTGAATAAATTAAATAGAACTAATGCATACATGTTCCCTGATTCAATAACGTTTTTTCTACCTAGTAGTTTCATAATTACTGACGCAGTGCAAATAGCTTCCACTGTAAGAAATCTACTGACATACTCCCTTAAAATTAACAGGTTTTTACAACTAATATTTATACTTCATTTTTTGGCGTTCGTGGGTTATAGTTATGAAATGGGGAATTATCGAAACCGTATTGTAATAATTGGCCTAAAAAAATGTGGAGTAAAATCTGGAGACATATATCGAACGCAGTTTTCTTTATCGGGCTGTGAAACTATTTGAGGATACTGGTGGAGCAGCAGACCGTCCAAGAATTTATCGAAATCCACTTCGAAGTTTATCCATTTATTAATTTTCTGTCAATTTCGTTCTAAAAATTAATAAAGATTAATTCAAGAAAACCAAAATAAATAAAACAAATTTAGCGCAGTGATGCATAACTGAACAGGCTCTCCGTTTTTGCGATAAACATATGCCTATATTTAGGAAATTGGTCTAAGTCAACTTTAAAAAAAAAATGAGTTTATCAGTTATTTGACTTACTTACTTACTTAACTGGCCTTTACAACCCTGTGTCAGGATTACGGCCTAGCTTCTCGCAGCACTCATGTTGTGTGTGTTAATTTTTATCCATGAGTACCGGGACCTACAGTTTAATGTCGACTCCGAACGACAGACTTGAGAAGCTTGTTCATGGCAATTAGTTACTCTCAGAGCTTTTGCCAGAAGACTGCTGAGAGGTAGTCGCCGAAAGAAATATTTTTTTTCATATTTCTTTTTTTTGAAGATGTCAGAGCCTGGAGTCGAACCCAGGGCCTATGTCTTAGTAAGCCAACACACTAACCACTAGACCACGGCGACTACAGTTATTTGACACCACATTATTATTATTTTAAATTAAATTTATTCAATATAATTTTTACGAAATTCTTGAAATATGAACTTTATAAAATGTTCTATAAAACTTAGATGATTCTAAATTTCACGTTTTGGATCTTTCACCTAAAAGAGGAAGATCAAAAACATACGGAAATATTAAATTACTTCAATTATTAGACCAGTAACGGAGAAAACATAAATATATTATGTGTTTACAACCATACATCCCTCCAGATTTTCAGAAATATTTTAAGGTTCTCAAATATTTATAAATAATTAATAAATGTTCACGAATAATTATTATTTTAAATAAATCTTAAAGTTTCTAATTGCTTTAAGTTCTTTATAACACATTCAGTTAATCTTTAAAATGGTATAAGTCAATTTCAACGTTAAAAACAAAGAAACCGCTCCCCGACATTCCACTCTATTCCACCTTAATCAATGTCAACAAACAACAAATGATCAGGAGAAAAGTGCCACCCATTGGGAAGTAGCAGATAACAACTAAACCTACTCATTCTACTTAGCGAAGGCACTCACCACACAATCAACATGCAACAATGAGGCAATTGCTGTTGATCAATCAAGGGTGAAGGTATAACACTGACCTTTGAAGATCACAGCAATTTGTCTCAGTTCAAGGCGCTTAATAATAATATAAAAAATATATGTATATGTACTGTCCTCTCCAAAAATTCCAAAATACAATGCACAGCATTAAGTACAAAATTTCATATTTTTATAAAATTTATAAGAATCAAGTCTAAGAAAATTATAAACAGAATTTCGTAAGATGTAAATTTATTTTAAATGCAAATCATTAAATATCTTGAAACAAGAAATGTATTACTTAGACCACACTCACGTGCACGTTTAATATTTTTAAATTTTCACTTGCAATAATCAGAAATCTATTCGAATTTAGGAAGTATTTTAATGAATTCAATTCTTTTATATGGATTAACTAATAGTGAAAATTACAATCTTCTTGTTCTATTTTTTTTTTTTTTTGTTTCTTCCCTTTATTGGGTGAAAGCCATTCTAGATTTAAAAAAAAAAACAAAATGTCTTATATTCTGATAGTCCAATGAAATTTAAAACGAGTATATTTT
Source organism: Metopia argyrocephala (assembly GCA_963576795.1). Classification (NCBI taxonomy): domain Eukaryota; kingdom Metazoa; phylum Arthropoda; class Insecta; order Diptera; family Sarcophagidae; genus Metopia; species Metopia argyrocephala. The sequence continues at coordinate 200,490,013 of OY756208.1, read as the reverse complement.
CAAAAACAAATAAAACTTAATTAGTGACCTAATTAAATACATATAACTTTTGGTAATCAAGGAAGCTATTTTAATGATCATTAAGAAATTTTTCTTACTCCGAAAAATGTATTACAACACCAAAAGATTTTATGGTAAGTAATGTATTCACTTCTGCAAGTACATATACTCCAATATATGTATGTATGTGGATATATCCGTTTATGTATAAAATATACAATAAATTTATTTGTCTAATAAAAGTTTCATGTTGTGATCATAGAATTCAAATAAAACATCAATTTTTAAAAAGAAAAAAATAATTTTCTCGTTACTCGTATTTTAATGATATAAAATGTTTTTGCAATTTTTCTTCGAAATACACAGATGTATGTTTGCCTTTAATTGTACAATTTATGTATATATGTATGTATGTATATACAATAGATTTTGAATAAGATTATTTATTTGTTTAATAATTTAATTTAATTTTTATTGTTTTCAAGAGGTATTCTAAATTTTCCGTATCTTTTTCGCAAAACATATTTCAATCTTTTCGTAATAAAAAGGAAAATTTTATATTCTTTCAAGTAATATGTAAATATGTATGTATATACATATATATGTACAATCTATACTTTTGCTGATATTCATTTATTTTAAAAAACTTAACTCTAAAAAATTTAAAAAGAAATTTACTATACTCTGTCAAAGAAATAATTCTTTAACCACTTAAGACCTGTAACGCGATTCAGTAAAATATTTTTACGATAATCGCATTGTTTTCAACAGTAAACAACAGAATTGTCGATATTACAATTCATTATCTTTTGTTTACGATAGTCTCAGTAGCTATTGTCGTAAACTAAAGACAAAAATTGTTATGCTGTTTATTCAGTTGAAAAATCATAAATTTTTTATATTGAAATTTTGTAGAGAGATATGCCTACACTATTAACTAATTTATTGTGTGAACCATTTCTGTGTGTTTTATACCCAAAGAAACTAGAGGTTTGTAGCTTTGCTAACTTCCTACCCATTATAATTACCAACTAATCAAAAACTGCCCCATTATTGTAATTTAAATGTAAAGAAAACTAGAGTTTTTGACTATCGATATAGTGCACTTAGTGAATCACATAATCGTTACTCCAAACAATAAGAACTGTCGACTTCTTTTGCTATTATCGTATGAATCTCTTTCTATTATGTATTTTTTATATGATTTTTCCACAGAATGGAAAACAAATTGAATACCCGTTTTTAGATTTGTATACTTTTTTATTTTAACTAATAGGAATAGAGGGTACACATATGTATGTGTACCTGAGATCTTAACGACTTATAAATTAGAACAATAACTCTTAACATTTTGGTAATTTTTAAGGCAGTTTTTTTTCGAAATTCATAAATAGATGTGTACCAACAATATAACGAAGACTTTCTGCTTTCCTTTTCAAACGTTTGACGTACTAGTGCGCTTTCCAAAACTTCAAAAGGGTTTAACCCAAGTCAGAAGGTAATTGTAAGAGAACAAAAAAAAATTAGTTCTTCAGTCATGCCCTGCTAGATAAAATGTGGACGCTAGATTCAAATGCAAATATAACATTAGAAATTTGAAAACAGTGAAATCCCTTAATAATAAAATATAAAATAAATAAATAATAAAAATTAAAAAAATGATCAAAAGGTTGCAACATGTTGTATACCTGCACTAAACTTAAGGTACGCATACATATGTGTACCCCAGGTCTTAAGAGGTTAAAATTGATGTTGCATAATAAGAGTTACCTACTCGTTTATAAAATATATATGTAAATACATCACATTTTGCATATACTTAACCAAAAGCACAACCGTTTGACAACTCAAGGCGGTGACAAAACGTTTTGTAGCTTTTCAGGAAGTTAAATCTATTCTAACACATTGGAATCTAAAACACAATAAAAATGATGAATTTCGCTGATTGCCATGAACAAGCTTCTCAAGTCTGTCGTTCGAAGTCGAATTTAAACTGTAGGTCCCGATACTCATGGGTAAAAATTAACACACACAACGTGGGTGCTAGGCCGTTACAATATTTATTTAATTTATTTAAGTTCATATAACTCCATAAGTATGTCATAAAAAAATAAAACAAAGCAAAATAAGTAAATATTTAAAGACTTTTACATACTCGTAATTTGTTTGAAAACGTTCACATAAAATGAAAATTTATTCTTTTATTTTATTTTTAAATTTAATTTGTTATACGCCTTAGTCATCAAAAATTTTTTTTAATGTGAACGTACCTGTAGGAAATTATATAAACTCTCAATGATATGTATTTTATAAAATTCTTACCAACAATTGTTTAAATTATTAAATTAGCGCTCTTCACTTTTTCGGATTTACACCTGGATAAATGCTACCAAACAGTAGTAAATTTTGTTTGCACAAAAACATTTATCGTGCAGTGTCTATATGTGTTTATTAATTTACTATCAAATAAATAAATTTTAAATTAAAAAAAAAACAATTATTTAATTATAACACTCTACTCAATTACCCACGCCATCATCACCGTCGTCCAGTGCGAGAATAATAGCAAAATACTTTTTTAAGAATGAAAAACTAAAGAGGAGAAGTGACACCCCAGGATGAAAGAAAACGCCAGCCAAAAAGTTTTGTTGAATAGGAGAAGGAGGGAAAATTAAAACATTTTTAATTGTTTACTTTCTATTTATTTAATGGATAAGATACGAGTAAACAAATCATTTAATTACAAAATGTTTAAAGATGCAAAAACAATACTCGTATAGAAATTGCTTTGCTTTCGAGGTTTTCTCATTGGTTTTTATGCATAAAATAAATGATTGTTAAAAAAATAAAAAAATAAACAATTAAAAATTATTAAGTGTTAAGAAAAAAAGTTTACAAAATTGCAAGAGGTTGACAGTGTATTAAGTTCGACATTATAAAATCCTATAACACCATAATCATAATTCGTAGAAAGTTATGTCAGTGATTCGAAAACGAAAAATTAAAGGATTTTCTAAATACCCACAATCATTTCAACCAATCCTGGGATCTATTGGATTTAGAGAAAATCATCCAGACCACAAAAAATTTTTTTCTATTGAAAAAGAAAAGAAGTTTACAAAATTGCAGGCGGAATACAATGTAATACCCTACAGCAGTAATTGAGAGGGAATTTGTGATTCGAACTCGAATTTTAATCAATTTCTTATAAGGATTAAGTCCCTTTGTAATATTAAAATTATTTAAAAAAAACCGGAAAGCAATTGGTCTTCATAGGAAACCATGCCAACTTTAAAATATATCTCACTATTGCGGTATTTGTATATTTGCTTGATGCAAACTTTATTCAACTTTACTTCGTTTGAAAGTTTAGTTTTTGAATTTATAGTAAAAAATATAAAGTTTACGTAAGCTTTATTTATGCCATTATTAAAATGAAAGCAGCGGTCTGAGCTGAATTATTCTGGCAATAATCTGTCAAATATTGGCTCAAACTCGTTTGAGTTTGAGAAAGCCCAAGAGAAGGCTTGCTCTGGTCAGAAAAAGTCGGTTGCTTTCTTGAAATAATTACACTCAGAAAAAAAAGTTGTAGAAAACTACCGAAATTGATACCATTGGTTGTTCTTGATTTCTTAACTTATGGTATCTTGTGCCATTTGTTCTTAGTTTAATAACGCATTAAGCTTGATTTGGTACCGAAAGTTAACGAAATATTGTTCACAATTTGTTCTTAATTTGATACCCTTGGTTAATAATTGTAGAATGCCTTTTTCCCCTCTGTGTGCAATAAAACGGATGCTTTTAATAAAGAACATTTAAAGACTAACTTAGGAATTCCAATTCAAACACATCAAATTTAAATCTTTAGTTTTTAAATGACGGAGACAAGGAAAACTCAAAGGGGTGCAGACTTAATCGTGTCGTTATATCTGTCTGTGGTTTTCTTATCCATAATATTCTGCATGAAGGAAAAGGAAACGGAAAATTTACAATATGAACATGAGTGAATTTATCAAAGCTTGAACAAACGGCCTTGATGTGTGTGAATTCGAAGGAAATTGTTACATGGATTCCAGAATTGTATTTTTAAAGAAGCACTTCTTTTGGCGACTACTTCTCAGCAGTCTTCTGGCAAAAGCTCTGGAAATAATTGATTGTCATGAAAAAGCTTCTCAAATCTGTCCTTCGGAGTCGACTTTAAACTGTAGGTCCCGGTACTCATGGATAAAAATTAACACACACAACATGAGTGCTGCAAGAAGCTAGGTCGTAACCCTGACACAGAGTTATAATGGCCAATTATGTATGTATGAAGTTTATTATTGTTTGTTTTTTTTTTTGTGTGTGTTTTTAGAACAGTTTCGTAAATATGAGTTTATATGGGGTTGTAAGTTATAGTGCCTGTACTACTATATGTACAACATATAGGAGGGTACTATACTGCCAAGAATGAAAACCCCTAATGAAATTCTTTTCGACTTACGTTAAATAAATAAAATCAAATTTACTACTTAATATCTGGAATTAATTTTATTTCTTCTTTTGTTTAATTTCGTTTACTTTTCACTTCTATAAATTTGCGTACCGAAACATGTCACACAACTACATACATATTTAAAATATTTATCTCAATATTTTTTGTGTCATTAAAATTTTCAACAATTTAATAAAACAACAAATTTTCTAACCATAAATTTTAATAATTGGGTCAATCAAAAAATGAAGAGATGTTCTTGGCTAAAAGTAAAAGCCATTATAAAGATAAATTAATATAAATAGCAAATTATTTATAATTAAAACATCTGATTTATGCACGAAACATATTCAAATATTTTAAGAATAAAAATTTTAAATAGTTTTCTTTATAAAATTAACAAATCCTATTTCTTTTTTTAATAATTTATATAGAATGTCAATAAATTGTTTTTACGATGGGAAACTTTTTTTTTCTATTAATTGTACAAAAATTCTAAATTTAAAAAAGTTTTTTCATATCATTTCTTCCATTTTTTTTTTTTTCTATTGAATTTTATAACAAAAGTATCCAGTGTATCTGTACTTAATTCAGTTCTGTCCGAGTTGTTCTCTAACTTATGTTATCCCGCCTGCCCAGACAATAGCCCACATTTCACAATTGGTCTGACCATTATATTATATGTACATATTCAATAGAGTATATTTAGGTTTCAGCCCTAAGTCTTTTCCTCTAGCATTCTTCACCCCGTTAGACTATATCTAGATTTCTATGAAACGTCTTACGATAGAAATTATATTATTTAATTAAGATTTATTTCAAAATCTTAAAATACTTTTCTAAGACCTATAAATAAAGCAAGTAAGACTACGAGTTTTCTTTTATTGTAAAAACATTTTTCTTACATACTGTGTTAGTTTTTCTTATCTAATAATTGTTTCTTTTATTTTCTATGTTAATAAAAAAATTTTTGGTAAAAATATACCATAAATATTTGTTTATAATAAATTTTAATCATATTTCTGGTAACAACATATCAAAACAAATCAAGAAATAGAATTTTTCTATTGAAATTTTAAGTTTTAAATTGATGTATAAAAAAAAATAAAAATAATTCACAAGCATTTTAAAAATGTATGTATGTATACCTTTAGAATGTACAAAATGTATGTATACCTTTAGAATGTATAAACTTTAAAGTCGAGCAATTATAATTATTTACTACCATATACATACTTATATACCACAATATGGTTTCTCACTGTTTGTAAAAGACGATTATTTTAGGCGAATAAAAATTTGTTTTTCATATTTTTCATTAATTACCTGAAGAAAGAATTTGTATAATTACATAAAGATGAGCCAGATTTGTTTAAATGGTCATAACTGTTCAGAAACCGATAACAAAACTCATGACGAAGTGGTTCTATTTCTATTTAAGTGAAAGGCATGAATTTTACATAAACGTTTCATTGTTTGTACGAGAATTGGAAGCAATTGAACTCATTGCGTGGATCAAAAAAGATTTTTCATATGTTAACGGAAGCAATTTTAATTTGTTTGTATTCATGATTTGATAGCTTATTTTTCAGGCCATTTTTTATGTCTTCAAAATCTGACAAACTTGTTGGAATTTAGCAGCGCATATAAAATGAATTTAATTCATGTAATCATAAGATTGTCGTAAATTAACAACAAAAATTATATAATTAACAACAAAAATGAAGTTGTCGAATATCTCTAAAGTGAAAGTAAAGAAATGAATAGAAAGCCACATATTATTGTCGTTTAAAAAAATTAAAACACAAAATTCTCTAGACTAGGCCAAGAAGTCAAGCAATATTACTACATATTAATATTTTGTTTTTGTTTTTTTTATTTTTTATTATTAAATAATTCTTGTTGTTTATTTATACTGCTTGTAAACATATCGTATTTAGAAGAAAGATAAAAAGTCTTCAATGAAATAAATAACAAATATGAGCCAATAGTTTCATAAGGTTAAGAACATAATACAATCATATTTAAGTTCCTTCTTTTCATTAAAAACATAAAATTACACAAAAAACAAATCTCTTAAGCTCTCATACATGTAATAAATTTGATAATAAATTTAAAACACACAAAATTTTACAAATTTATATATTTTTTTAATAATTAATATTTTAGCATTTTTATATTGTACTAGAGCAACACTGCCAGCGTTGCTGAGCATACGTAGTTGTATACCGATAAAATGTATTTTTCATATTGAAAATATACAGCACAAATATGAGCGTACAACGCATATCTGTAGATATTTTTCGACATCGTTTCTTCTAACCATCAGTGAAAGTGGAACTTTCTAATGCATATGGTAGAGCCAGGGATATAGGACAACATAATTTTATGGATACACATACGAGTACACATACCCGGAAGACTTTGCCCTGCATGTGCTTATTTAATTTACCAAGTTACAATTCTGGCTCGATTTTAGCGACTTGAAAAAATCGGGCCTGTTGTTACCAGTGTTCGAAAATTTATCTTATAAAACGTACTTTAGTGTTCTGTACTGTAGAATATTAAGTACAGAAACACTAAAAGTATTTGTGTAGGAAATTCAAAACAAACAAAAAACATTATAATATATGTTTTAATGAATATACTGTTCTTAACCTATAGAAAAAAAAACAAAGGAAAAATATTTTTTTATGTTGTAATTTTTTTTCAATTTTTTTATTTTAAACTGATTGATAAAAAATACAAAAAAAGAAAATATTTTGAAATTTGGGGAAAAATAACCCAAGATCACTAAACCAAAATGTATACAAACACATAAAACTGTACTGTTTTAAAACAAAAAACAGAACGACTTATTCTGGTTGTGTAGAAATACACAAACACTAAAAAAATAAATACCGTTCTTGGATTTGTGAACCGTACATATAATAATGTACAGTTTATTTTCGAACACTGGTTGTTACACTTATCGACAATTTTTTACGAGTATTATAGTTAAATACTCGTACAATTTTTTTAAAAAGAATCATCATCTCTTGCGGCATATTTTCATAAACAAAAATTATTGATTGAAAAACAAACAAAAACAAACCTATAAAAAACGATGTTTGTATTCAAGATAAAATGAAATTGTCCTGTATGTAATTCAACACTCGTTAGCAGTAAAAGTTTCTTTTGCGGTGCCACTAACTGGCAAAGGATATTTTTAAAATGGAATTATTTGGCTAAATATTAGCACTTTGATAGAACTACATACTTATGTGTATTAATCCAAATGAGAGATATATTGTCACTACTGATTTTTATAACACCTCACCAAAATCAAATGGAAGTGCTTCAAGAAGTATGTCATTTACACGGCTTCTGAATCTTTGCATGGCTTGAATTCATTTTAAATCTATTCCTAAATTCCAATAAATTTTTCTTTTTGGAAAGTCATGAAAATTATCATGAAAAACAAGCTAACAAATCATGTGATTTACAATGATGTTCAATAAAAAATAATTAAATTTGTTTTCATCAACAAATGAAATGAGTTCTAACTTATCACACAAGCACATGATTTTCAATGACATATTAAAGTTAAAATCATGCATATCTCACTTAAATTGAAATATGTAGTGCGTCATGTGTTTACCAGTGATTTGATTACACTTTTGTCATATAATATTTGGCTGGGACCTTAAAAACTAACAGCTTTAGTTGCGCAACATTGGTCTAGTTTTTAGTCTTCAAATGTTAAATAAAGCATATTCGTTCGCCTGTCTGGTCTATGGTTTATATAAATCTTATAAATAAAAAGTAGCTTGCAATATATAAAAATTAATCTGTTGAATTATTCCTCAGAAGCAAACCACAAAATCTCTGGTTAAAAAAAACTTGGGCCATATAAACTTTTCAAAATTTTATTTGTCTCCTCTTTTATGTTATACACTAAAGTTTCGTGACGAGTCTCGAACAATTTCGAAAGGTACGAGGGCAGGTCTATAAATCCATGACGAAATACTGAATTTTGCATGAAAAAAGTCTTTTTATTTGACAGCATACTCTCTTTTACGCTCTATATAATTTTTCTAACCTCTCTTCAACTTTTTTTCCTTCAACAAAAAAAAAAGGTTTGTGTATATTATCAAAATAGGTACATATTATTATATATCAGCTGATTTCATCGTTGTAATAAAATCTCCTCGCGCCGAGCCCTTTCTTATGTCTTGAAAACGAAATATTGCCACTCGGAACTAAATCTTGACAATGCACAATACATCGGATGAGGGAACAATTCGTAGCCTAATTCATGGATTTTTTCCTTGGAAATTGTATAAGTACAAGTGTTTTCACCCATGCATTGTCCCGATGCAAAAGAACTTTTTTCGCGGCCAAATGCTCTAATTGAGTTGTCAAAATATTCTCTCGTTTTTATTTTACTCTTTTGAAGGTTGTCAACATGCTTTATTGTTTGATAAATCCAAATTAAATTTCTTTGGCTCTGAGAAACCCCCTATTATGGCAGCTGAAAGTATAGAATTGAAAAACTTTTAACTTTTATTTGCATTCACAGTTGAACAGTTAAATTACATTGTACTTACATCGTAATCGCTGTTAACAACGTAACACATTCTATCTATTTCCAACTTTAGCCATTGGTTTAGATGCTTTTTTTTTCCAAAAAAAACTAGTGTTTAATAACCAAACGGAATTCAGTTTTATCAATTCTTTTGAAAAATTCAATTGCTGTAAATTTTAAACTAAGTTACACAGTTTATTTTGATTTTGACAAATTGTTTCAAATGACAAGAGCAGCAGTTTTACTCTTTCTGCTAAGAGGCAGAAAATTTAAAAGTCAACGACTTATTTGTCCGCCCTCGTATATTGTGACTAAGGGTATAATTTCTTATTTTTAAAGTTTTTTTTTAACAAATGAATATAATTTTTTAAAAAAGTATAAATAACATTAATTTGTCCATATAAAATTAGTTTTATTCCTGTATAATTGCCTTTCATTTTGCCTTTTATCTCAATTTTATTTTAATTATCTTTTGTTTTATTCATTTTTTATTTATTTTTTTTTTTTTTTCTTTTACTAGAAATTTTGTTTTAAACAATCTACTTGAGGATTAGTTTTGACATCATTATTGTTTTTGAATCTATTTTTATAGGTACATATTATGAAAACTTTTTTAGCCTATCATGATATACCGTAGGTTGATCAGATTCGAACAATTTAAAATGTTAATCTCATGAAAACGCAGTTTATTAGTCATTTAATTTCCTAATCTCTAATATTTTTTAGACCGTAGGGGAATATAATACATGTTTGTATCTAAAATAACTTTATCAAATAAAAATGTAAATGACAAGTTCTTTTTGCAGAAATGGTCAAGAATTATTAAATTTGAATAAAGAGTTATTAAACAATTGCTTTCAGCAATCAACCTTTTAAACAAGAGGACCTGCCGAAGTAATTTAAAAGTTTTGAAATTTACACCATTTATGATTTGACAGGAATATAACAAAGAAAGACTACTTATTGTTCATATAAAGTATAGAGTCGATATAGATGACTGTCATTTGACAGCTAATGTATTGCGATTTCTGATTAGTAAGGTGTTTCAAATCATCATTAATCGTTTAACGCCAGAACAACAATTCCAAGTAGTAAAAATTTTCTTAAAAAAAAAATAAATCTGTGCTCGAAATACATACAGCACCTCGTCCACTTTACGATCAATCAATAGCTTAGTGTTATTAACAAAAAAAAAATAATGTGGGTACCGGAGTAAATACCAACACGAAATTTTGAAAAAGATGTCGATTCATCTTCATTTACAAATTTTCCTCAGACTACGTAGAATATTTTATGTAAGGATCTTGGTTTACGTGCATATAAAGGCTAGCCTCATATATGCAATTTGCAATGCAAGACTGCAATGTATAGTGTTCATAAATTAGAACTTTTTTGGCAATGACGCAAGTTCATTAATGCATGACAATACTTATCAGTGTGCAACATCTGTTACAATTGTGTATTATATTAGTTTGTAATGTTTTACTACATACTTTATGTGCGGTCATTATAGTTTTGGCAGAAAGGTTTTTTTTTATTGTACAATTTTTTATTTTAATGCATATTTATGACAGTTTTACAAAAGTATACAGTTTTAGAAATTTTTAAAAATAAACAATAATCAAAAAGCAATAAACTAAACTTTTCTTTGTTCATAAATATACTGAAATGTCATTGCATTGTGGGACAAAGAAATGTTGACATAAAATGTTGATTTGCCTTATAAACGAATTTTTTTGTAGCGTCAGCCAAAATAGAGCTCAGGCAAGAGTTTAGTCCAAATGCCCATCGTTTGCGTCGTGTGTTCTAATTGGACTGAATTAAAACTAGCTGAAGATTAGCTTTTTCTATTAGAGAATAGTGTTTAGAGATGAAGCTCAATTCTGCTTAAATTGTTACGCCAATAAATAAAAAAATATATATGAAGCGAATCATCATTACATCCATTATAATTGGCTGTTTGATACGATTAACATGCTGATCATCATCGTCAAGCAAGAAACTGCTGTTACGTTAATCGACCAGTGATGTCGAGCCATGCTGACTGAATTTTTGTTTCCAAAAGCAAATCAGCTAAACCTCAACAACTTTTGGCGCAACTTGCCATACAGTACACTTAACAATACATTTATTGCAAATTCAGTCTAGTGACAGCTTTATTTTCCAAATTGGTTTACAGCTTACTGGTCCCTTCGATTGTTTTTAAGAAGCTATATTAAGCCACTAGCTTGTGCGCACAAACCAGCAACTCTTTGAACACTAAAAGCCAATAATCAAGTTACCATTGAAGCCATTAATTTGAAAAATGAATTGGACTGATCGAATGGACCATGTAACTTGTAGCCGAATTGAAAATATGCTGAAAATCATATTTAAAATATAAATCCCATACCAAATCATTATATTCGCCATCTATCGTAAAAGAAAACTGTACAGAAATATGACTTATAGAAGAGTGCTGTACATACATATGTATGTATGTATTCTTAAAATTCGATATGGTACTTCCAAAGTTTAGCTGCATTCTTTCAAGGTTCTGAACCAATTTCTCTGATAAAGTTACTTCACATTAAACACAAAATAACTTCAAAATATTAAAGATATTCATAGTATACATACAGAGTTTTATTGGTGCAACCAAATATAGACCCATTAAAATAAAATTGAAGTGGTTCAAGAAGAATATTATTTTTGCCAATTGATTTAACAATTATTGAATAATAAATTTATGAAAAGTAGCATTAAAAAAAGATCTCAAATTATAAGTGATTTGCAATGATCAAATTACATTGCAGATCATGTATTTATGAGAGAATTTAGAAAAATTGATATTATTTGAAATGAATGAATTGAACCAATACATAATGGGTGTGTTGACGAAGGTAATATAAGTACATCCATATCAATTATTTTGTTTTTTATGTTAATTTTTTTGATTTTGAAATATCTCGAATTTATTGGGAATTTGATAAGCGTTCCAAATGAATTCTATTTGTATAATGATTTTGAAGTCCTGAAATTGACATTCTTCTTGAACCACTCCATTTTATTTTGTTGGGTATATATACAAATGTACGTATTTTAAATTAATTTTAGTTTTTCTTTGCAAATTGTTTTTATTTTTATTCATATGTTGTATGTACATATGTGCTTATATACATATCTACATACATACCTATGTACTATATTTAGAAATGTTTCAAAAGAGTTCTTAAATAAAACTGAACACTACATAAACGTACTCATGTTCATACAAGAAAATCTTGCAAAAAAGTAATTAATTTTGCTTTCAATTTTTTAATATAGTATGTATGTATGTATGCACGTGCGTATTTATGTACATATATAAGTTTAAATAGAATTGAAAATTGTCAACGACAAAAAATGTTAAATCATACATAATTAAAAAAGTATTAAACACAAACAAATATGTATATTCAATGGACAAATATTAAAAAACATTTAACAAAAACCAAAAGCTTTTAAAAAAACAAGCACAACAAAAATAATTTTTTTTTTTTTTTGTTAAAAAGAAACAAATTTTCAATAGCATTAAACAAACATGTGCTCAATATTTATTCTGAACCAAATATTCCAATTTTAAATGCGTTATTTTTTAATAACGAAATGACAAAAATTTGTCATTACATTTGTAACCTCAATAAATAAACATTTTAAAAAACCTCCATAAATTTTACAAATTATTAAATATTTTTTTTCTTCTATTTTAATGCATAGGTCACAAAGAACTATGTATAATAAGAATGTCGTGGCTGGATCTAAAAACATCTTCAGTTGGGCTGGTGTACAATTTCTTCACGAATATCATTTTGAACGTTGATTCCAAAAAAAAAAATCTAAGTGCATTTAATGAAATATATAGTTCTGATCTGATTAAGGCATTTTATGACAAAACAAAATTCAAATTTCCATTAAGTCTACAGTAGGTTGTATAAGGCACGTCTAGTGCAAGAAGAGTAATCGCCTCTTGTTGTCCCTTCTTTCACTTTCAGACGTTTTTCGTATTCCACAGAAAGCTTATGTTTAATTTTCCTAAATACCCACTTGAACCAGCATCCAGGATAGGCCGACCCTATTGTCGCTACCCAGCCGTTTCAGTTTATTGACATAGTCCCATACATCCTAGCTTCGAATAAATTTCATAGGAACAAAGTGCTCAGTGCTTTCTTTCAGACAGTATGTGCCGCCTTGACGCATCGGATAATTCTTTCTCTAAGAGAGCGTTCACTCGTAATACCTATTTAATAATAAATCGTTTCTTAAAACCATAGAGAATCACGATCCTGTCCAAGGGACATTGAAGAAATTAGTTACCCTACCACCTAGGGAAATTCTTATGTACCATTGGGCTGTATATCTCTTGAAAAGTCTAATGTTCTATCTATCACCCATAAATTTAATTGCAGTGTATATGGCTTTCATGCCCACTACATAACGCAGCGAACTTAAATCTGAGAGACCCTCCATTCTTGTCGCCTCAGTAATGACCATGCACGCCAGTCTTTGTACCATATTCAACTATATTCAAGATTCACCCAAACTAGTCGGACCATCATAGTATACATTGATCCAGTTTTATTATATTTCGCTGGCGTGGAAAACATTTAAAATAAATTTAATTCTATTTTTTATACGGTTTTATGTAATGTTAGTGGTAATTTTTGTAGTTATAAAATATTATTTTCAAAATTTTATTTACTTTGATGAACCATTACAATTTTATTATCAGTTTATTTAATTTTTAATTTTTATTTTTTTATTTATTTTTTTTTTTTTTGTGTGTCTGGTTTAAGAAAAAGATGCTACTACGCCACAAATAACAACCAACACATTACGAGTACATAAAATATAATTTAGCAAACAAAAATACATACATACCATGTGTATGCATACATACTAGATATGTATATGACGCGATTATTTTTCTACTTTTAAATATTTTGAAAAATTGTTTAGAATATTGAACACAACAAACAAGAACCAAAGAAATAGCGAAAAAATGGAACAGTAATTCTTCTTTGAAATATTCAAACTACTCGACAAAAATACACTTTTTGCACTTTTACACACTACAAAGACCATATGGTTTCTTGCTGTTTTTAAAACGTACAACAACAGAAAAAAAAATTAAACATTTTAAGATAAATTCATTATATAGACGTCATGAAAGTTTAATTTTTTTCTTTAAAACAATTTAAACATTTATTTGTATGTAATAAACTTGTACCTATTCAAAATTTTACGATACTACATACATACATACATTTAAATACATCATTATTAATAGCAATGCCATTCAATGCTAATATGCATACATACATATGTACTTATGTACGTACCAAAAATAGCATAAATTAAAAATGGGGTTTAGGTGGTGATAAACTGATAACATTAACGTGTCATAATAGATCTATCTTGTGTTTGGTGGTAAGAAAATTTGGAGAAATTTTATTCATTCAATTTATTCATGAATTGTGCATAATTCAGAGACGTTTTTTCATGTGCTGAAGAAAACAATTTTAATATGTTTTTATTGAGTCCAGCAAGAATATTTACGCCTGTGTTCGGAATACGAATGTTTCTTCTTGTTTTTTATATAGAACGGCGAACGTCTAAAACCATTCGCCTTCTAGAAACAGTGGATTGAAGTTGTTCAAGAAGTTTATCATTTCCATTACTTAAAATAATCTTTAATAGTTGTAAATCTTGTAAATTCATATTATTTAAACAGTTGTTTTAAACGCAATGAAAACATTTCTTCAGTTAAAGTTTACCCATGAAAAAAACGTCCTCGAATCAGGGAATTTGTATTGGTTAACAATCATTATTTTTACTTGAAAGCATTTTCGTAAAAACATATACATAATTGACTCGCTAATTTTAAATTCATGTATTATTCATTCGAATTGAACCACTTTCTCAATATTTTCTTTTTTTTTTCATGTAAAATTTTGCTTGGAAACATTGCAAATCACCTTGTTTTCGTGATACCTAGATTAAAAAATTCAATTTTAATTGTTTAATGAATACTTTTGCTTTATTATTATTATAATTTTGTAGTTCTTTTTTTATTTAAGACTAATACTCAGGGATGAACCCCTACCATTTGCAAACATTGTTTAAAAGGGTACTAATAATTCGTTATGAGCACAACATAGAATTTTTAATTATTCTTATGTGCATATACATATGTATGTATGTGCATATGTAGTATTTAAATACCAAATTTAATTTTATTTTTTTAGTAGTTGATGTCCGATATAATTAAATATATAGTTTAAATATATGTCTGTATGAGTGTAGTTGTTGTTTTCTTTTGATTTCTTGTAAATGCTGTTTTTGTTGCTTTGTGCAACATTATACAAAATTGTTTTTCAAAAACATGCTCAAAAAAACTATTAATTTGTTATTTCAAAATAAGAAAAACAAACATTAAAATGAGGCAGATTAAAAAATTAACAAATTTTTTATACGAAAAATTTATTTTTAAATCCATACAAAGTATTATAATTTTTTAATATCGAATTATGTATTCAGCTGGCCACATTTAGTCACTTCTACACTTATGCTCTCACACTTACACGTCATATGTTTTTTTTTTCACTTTATTTTAACGTTCTATTTCATTGTATTGTTTTCCTTTCATATTCACCGCCGCATTTAAATTTTTTTTTTTTTTCGTTTTTTTTTCGGAACTTAAAATTTTTCGTATTCACCGGTCAGAGTAGTGACAAGAACTGAATTTTTTATTGGATGCTTACCATGGAAACACTGCTATAAAATACTAGAAATTTACTCTCCCTCTCTACAAACATACAATATGTATGTAGTATATGTGAATATGTATACCGTTTAACGCCGGAACGCATTTCACCGCTGACGTTATATATTTTTAACGTCATTGTTTCATTTTCATATTCGTCTAACGATCTTGTGAGGTGAAATGTTTACATTCAAAATTCAAAATTTCGAAATAAATTTAAATTATCAAGTTTTCTTTTAGATATAGTTTCCGAAAAGAATCATTTATAGAATTGGAAACTATGGTAGTAGGCACTTGTTGAATTTGTTGAGAAAAAAAAAATATTTTAAAATATTATGTAAATATTAGATTTTACATTTTTAAGGTTGTAGGATTAAACATATGTATTTATGTGTATTTTTATCGTCAGTTGAAAAAGTTATTTTTCAACGTGCCAATAAAATTCGAATATAACTGGTAAAAAGAAAGTTTATTCACTATCATAGAATAAAACTCATGGGTTAAAAATAACAGTTATTTTAAGGAAAAATAAGTCTCTTTCTATAATCATAATTCGGATTTTAACTGTTATTTTTCAATGCATAAATAAAAGGACAGATACCGTCAAAAACTTAAATTCTTTTTTATGAATTTTATAGAGCTCTTTTGAGTTTTATTTATATATTTTTTTTTTCGTCATAAAATAAAACTAGTTTTTATATTAAATTTATTTTAAAGGGGTTAAAATTTGCCACGCCCATTTAAAAAATCTCGCCCAGATGGAAAAAAACAAAAAACGCAGTGTTGCTCAGGAAATCAAATCCTTTACGTTTTTTCTACTTTTGTTCTTGTGACATAAAAAAAACTTCATTTTGTCGACCAGTGTTTTTCGAATGCCAATTCCTGTTCGATTAGTAGACTGTTTAAAAATTAAACTGCAATACAAAGATACTATATAAAAAATATCGAAGGCTAGAGAAAGAAAAAACATTTACTTTGGGAGTAACATAAAACGGAAGTGCCGTTATTGTATTAAGCGGGTCAAATTATATCTACAGTAACTGCTATGCAAATAAGCATCGAGCATTGAAATTTATTTTATCGCCACAAAGAACAAATTTAAAAGAATTAAGCTTAAAAAATATATTACTTATAGAACTAAACGAAAATTACCTTGAAAAATAAATAAATTCATGTTAATAAAACAATCCGAACTCAATACGAGCCTGATCCAAAATTTTTAAATTTGATTAACCCGAAACTGAACCCATTTTTCCAGAGTTTCAGACCCTGATGTCAAGGCTTTACTAAAAGGAATTTATTGGAATTTAGGAATGCGTTTAGAATGCATTTAATTCATGTAATGATTTAGAGTTCGTGAAAATTACATTCTTTCTAAACCACAACCATTTAATTTTGCTGGGATAATATTAAAAAATTATGTTTTTGTTTGTTGGTCTCACCCACCATGGATTAATACAGAAATGTATACCAAGAGTTTTATACTTTGGAAACTGTTGGATTAGCAAACTCTGGTTATAAAAGCAAATTTAGTTACTGCGTGGGAATTCTTTGATTCTGATTACAAATATAATTTTTGTTAATGAATAAAAGAAAATCTTATAACTAAAGAATTTAATAAATAATAATAAAACAAAAATATTTTTCGCCATATAACTTTTTGAACATAAGAGTTTATAGTTTTGATTATCATCTTTGGGAAAAAGTCCCCTGACGGATCGCTTAAGCAGAGATGAAATGACATGCTTATCCCCATAAGCAATCTATTTCATATTTCATAAATGAAAATATAGATGTAAATTTTCTTGCTTACAAAATATTCTTATTTATTAATTGTTAAGTCTACATACAGGAAGAGATAGAAATATTATTTAGTTCTTATGAATTAATTAAGTTCTAATTGTGCTTGTTGTTAACAAATAAAGAAAAACTTAAAAATTATGTTATTGAAATAAACATTTAAATTAATATTTAATAATTCGACTAGATTATACCACTTTTGAGCGAAAACCTTTATCAACCAATTTGGCAATATTAGAGGGATCTCTACCTCTAGTCTCCGGTAGATAAAATTTCGTAAGCAAAAACAGCAGAAAACATGTAACAGAGAATGGCAAAAATACAAAGGCACCCCAGGCATTTGATAATGAAGGGAAGGCCATACCTATAATAAAATTACAAGACCATGAAGCTAAACTACCCATAGACATTGCAACAGAACGGGGAGCCACTTCAAAAAGTTCTGTAAAAATTATAAAAAAAAAAATTCATTAATAAGTTCTGAACAAAAGCATTAAGAAAAAATGCATTATAATTTCAATTATTTGACAACTTAATAATATAATATAAGATGTCTATACTCTTTTATACAATTAATTGTACAACCGTCATGTAATCACTTAAGCATATAATCACGCTGTCAGTTTGTATTTAATAAAAGCAATTAAATTTGATGCTATACAATACAATTCAAATTAAATCTCGTTTCAATTTGTATCACGAGTGTTAAACAAAAAATTATTAGCAGACTTCCAAGAATATTCATATCACGTGAATTGCTAAAACCATGTTTCTATAAATAAAACGAAACGCCTTTTTAATTGAATTGATACTCGGTTTTGATTTCTTTGTTTATAAATAAAATATAAATACAAATGAAAATTAAATATATTTTCATGTGCAAATATGTATGTAGAGGTTAAGTAGTTGATTCAATTTGTTCTGTAACAATTTTTTTTTACCATGAACTTAATTGTTTTTGATGAGGATATGAGGATATTTAAATACAAAGATGTTTAATTCTATTTACATATGTAAAAAAACATATCTTCAACCAAATTAAAGATATAACGAAGAATTTTGAGGAAAATAAATGCTAATGAAAAAAATTTTATGTACGTACATACATACGTTTGTATGTATATAATCTTTTTTTCAGTGGAAAATCCGTTTCTTTGATAATCTCAATATTTTTTATGTACTTGGTTTTTTTTTTAATAAATAAAAGTAAATAAATATTACCTTGACTTTACATATGTATATATCTCACTTGTTTTGTCATCTTATGTTTTGTAAAGAAACTGTTATAAAAGCAAATATATGTATATATATAACCACTATACAAATCTATCAGTTGTCTATACTCATTCTTCAAGATATTCAGAAATAGCGATATTTCTAATATCTTGTATATTGAACAAAAAAACAAGTTTTAGTTTCAGTTTTCTAAATTTCTATTTGACCTATATAGAGAAACAAGTGCACTATATTTCTTTAAAAATATGCATCAACTAAGCAAGTCAACCATACAACAAGATATGATTTTAGAAATCAGATCCCTGTAATTTTTTTTATAAAAACTAAACTATTAACTTACCAGATCCAATAAAATAAGGGATAGGGCCCAGACCAAATTGATAGAAAAATATATATCCCATAATACAAACAATACAAGCAATAGGAAACCAATTAGCGACTTCCTAAGAAAGTAAAAGAACATTTTAGATTTTATTTAAATAAATAAGAGTTAAAAATGTACACCATTTCCAATTGTAAAAACATATTTTTATTGAGAATCTCGTATTATATTTCGATATCTTTTTTTAAAGTAATAGAATAGCAATTGGAAATGGTGTTAAATTTACTTACAATATAATTTAAAATTAAGGCAATTGTGAATAGGAAAACGGCACATACAGCACTAGAGAACATCATTAAAGGACGGCGATTTACTTTGGCCATTAATAGAGGACCCAAAAATGACGTGGCTAAATTTAAGCAACCAGCACCTAAATTGGCCCACTCAGCATCAGCAGTAGAAAGACCCGCTTTTTCAAATATAGACACAGAATAGTAGAAAATCTATAATGTAATATAACATAAATCACTATATTGTTTCAATCTCATTTTCAAAATTCAAGAATCACATACCGCATTAATGCCAGACAACTGTTGACCGCCGTGATAGCAACATACGATTAGCAAAGGCAAAAATAAGGCAGGATCTCTTAAAACCGACAAAAAACTTCTACTCTGCACTTTAGTATTTAATTCTATATCCATTTCATTCATTTCTTGTTTAATAATCTCCTCATCGGCTTCTTCACCTCTCAAACGTCTTAATTCTTGTTCGGCACGAACATGATCCCCTTTAACGATGTACAAATATTTGGGACTTTCAGGATAGTAATAGGCAGGTAAATAACAAATAACAACTAAAACTACATAGAAACTAAGGGCATAGTGCCAGAGATCAGCTGTACCAAAAATATCACGTAAACTAAAAACTTGACCCACAACCACGCCTCCTGTAACACCTACAGCACAGAAGACTCCCAATGTGCCACGCAAAACTAATGGAGCAATTTCAGTTAAATACATAGGCAGACTGGCTGTAGTAAGACCAGAGGCTAAACCAACTAAGAGACGACCCAATATTAACATTTCCACTGAGTTAGCCATGCGACAGAAAAAAAACATAATGGCACCTAAGCCAAAAAGAAGGCCACTGATAAGAAAACAACCTTTTCTGAAAATAAAAATAATATATACATATAAAAAACAAAAAAATATTTTGTGCCATATAGGCGAATACTCGTACATTCAATATTGAAGATGGAAACAGAAAAATAGAATTTAAAATTTTGAAAAAATAGGAATGTATTGCTTTTAAATTCCTTTGTTTGTTTTGTATAAGTATAAGTATACTAAATGGGACATAATTCTTATTTAGTATATAATTTTTTGAATATAAAAGTTAAAGTTGTATTACCATCTTTGGGAAAAAAATCTCCCCCCGAGTCTCTTGAGCAAAGACGAAATGGCCATAGAGACAAGCTTATTCCCATTAGCAATACATATGTATATATACATATGTACATATACTAAAGTATTGAATTTAATAAAAAAAAGAAAATAATAAAATTACATACCGACCAAATTTATTTGCAGCACCCGCTCCTCCTAGTGAACCAATAGCACCTCCCACCAAAAATATCGAAACTATGAAAGCCCATAACATATTTAAACTGGAATCGCTTAACAGTGAATCATATCGTTCAAATAAACTATCACGGCACCAAGATTTAACCAACTAAAAATGGAAAATATTTAAATACAGTTTTTAAGTACAATTTGTTTTAATAACTTACACTAGCTGGACTATTAATAACTCCTATACAATAGCCCACCGGTACAGCTGCACCAAATGTTGATGCATAACCCACCAGAGTTAATAGTTTGCCCCATTTTGGTTGCTTAAAATAAAAAATAAAACGAATATTTTAATTACTTAATTAATTAGTTTTCTTTTTAAACGGATGTTGTTATCAAAATGGTATATTTCCTTAAATGTGTTTTTTATTAATGGAATTGAAAATCAAAACAAATTTTTTTTCTTCAATGATCTTTGACTTTACAAAAAAAAAAGTACAAGTGAAAAAGTTGGTGAAAAAGAAAAACAACTAAAACAAGAAAATTAATTAACAAAAATGATCACCAACCCATTTGGGATTTGAACTCAAACTTTCAGATCATTTAAGAAAAACAACTAAAATTTTATTAAAAAAAAGAACCATTATTTACGAGTATTAATTTTTTTTTCTATAAAAGGCCAGCACTCATGAGAACGACCCCTACTCATGCAGTACATTGTGCTGGTCTAGGAAAATATATTATTCGAGGGGGTAAAGAGGGAGTAGTGTTTGTGGACATTTGATTTAAACCTACCGATATCGTAATTGGCAGGAAAAACATTCTCTGGAAGATTGTCCATAAACGAGCAGTGCCGCTCAAGAACGAATTCTCTCTATAATGCATTGTGCGATTCCCCGAAGAATCGACCAACTTAGATCAACTTAGATGTTTAGGTATCACGTTCAACATAATATTGGAAAATTTTTAGTCTTTTGCCTAAAACTAACTCGAACAATATATATTTTCTTTTATGCATAAGATATAAATTGGCGTATGCATTATATGTATATGTCTCATATTATTATTAATCGGGTATGTTCAAGCTTTCGATCGATTTTGAAAACCAAAAATTTGTTGAACCCCTATAATTTCAAAATAGTTGTTCTCAATTCTGTACGTTTTTGTGATTCGATATTTTTTCGAATAAAGTTAAATATCAATAATCAGAAAATAAATGGTTTTTTAAAAGCTTTTGACAAAATTTGATATTGTTAATATGAACGCATTAGGCATTTTTCTCAAAAAATTATAAGTTTTGCATGAAAATGTCAGGTATAAAATGTCTGATATAAAATTCAAATGAGCACTTAGGTGGTGTAAATATAACTTAAGCTTAAGCTAACACTACCTGAGTGCTCATTTGAGTTTTATATCAGAATCGCACTCAGATAGTTTAATTACAAATCAAATTTAATTTTTATTGTTTTTGCCCGAGCTCAGTTAAAAATAGAACATTTTCTATTTTGAAAATTATTGCCGTCTGAGTTGTAACTGTTATAATCTGTTATAATCAGATGAGGACTTAGGTGATGTCAATATAGCTTTACAGATGTGAGACTTAACTACTAGAAGGTATAAGATTGCATTGCTCATAGTGCTCAAGATTTACCTTTACATACATACATACATAATTGGCCATTACAACCCTGTGTCAGGGTTACGGCCTAGCTTCTCGCACCACTCATGTTGTGTGTGTTAATTTATATCCATGAGTGCCGGGACCTACAGTTTAAAGTCGACTCCGAACGACAGATTTGAGAAGATTTTTCATGGCAATCAATTACTCCCGATAGAAATAATTTTTTCATATTTCTTTTTTTTTCAAGATGTCAGAGCTGAGATTTGAACCCAGCGCTATCGTCTTACTAAGCCAACACACTAACCAATAGACCACAGCGACTACAATTAGAATTAATAATTTAATTTAATAATTTAAATTATTTTATTAAAATTCCGCAAATAGTCCTAATTCAGAGAAATGTTTGCCAAACTTTCGAAAAGATATAAAATTTTTCTACCTCAGTTAAAATTGTTTTACAAATAGTTAAAAACTTTATCTTAAATAGTGAGATTAGTTTAACTATATTGAGCTTGGAATGTAGTTTATGTTAAAATATATGTCGTATTAACTTTTTTTAATTTATTTGCTCTATTTGTTTTAATGTTAAACTTACAGAAAAAAAACAAGCAAAACAACACTAACATTTGTTAAATTTGTGGAAAATAAAACTTATGACACAAAGAGTTATATTCAAATAAACTCTGACTCTTAGAATTTTATCACTTATATGTAGATAAAACGAGTATTATCAACTGAAACATGTAATACGGTATTGCATAAACTGCTTACCTTTACAGAAAAATTATTTCTACGTTTATTGTATATGTTTACACAAATTGAACTTTTAACTGTTTAGGAAATAATAAATGATTAAAAATAAAACATAAACTAAAAAATTAATTCTGTATGATTTTTACTATGACTCAAGTGATATGGCTTAATTACGTCAATTTAAAAATAAAACGTTAATTAATTAAAAAATAAAAATAATACCTAGTGAAATAAATATTAAAATACTACATCTACTGCTTGTATGTGGCCAGATTATGACGCTTATGTTTATAAACAAAAACCAAGATTTAGAAATTAAAAGTAAATTCAATTACGCACGGTGGAGCGAAACAGAAATTATCTGTAGATATAATGAAGATAGAAATTAATTCTATTGAAGAAATATTTATCTATATTTTTTTAAACGTAGCATATTTATATACATACATATCGTCGATGGAATTAAAGAACGCTGTAACTGACAAAAAATCGAAAATACGTTTTTTGCATCAATTTTATCAGAAAAAAAATGCGCGTAGATTGATCCCGGTCCCAGATTTCTACGTTGAAAATAAATTCACTTACGCCGTCTGCGAAATGAAAAATACTAGTGTATTTGTTCTACTTTTATAAAAGTTTTTTGGCACTGGTGAACATTTAAGGTTTTGTCAGTTACAGCGTTCTTTATTTGTATATTTTGTATATTTTGTCACCCACTTAGTCCCTTCTAGTGAATTCATCCACCCCACCCTTTTATTCCCCTCTATGTCCGTGGTATTACTGATGACCTTGAACTCGTTTTTACAACGAATAACCAAAGCCGAGTTACTACTAGGTAATGCCTGGGACTTGATAACAGCCTGACTATGAAAGAAAACCCTAAATCCACCAGCAGAGCCTTACTTTTCCAGCATCTTTCAAAGTTGCAAAATCGCAAATATCTCAGTTTGAAAAACACTACACGTATCCGGTATCCACTTGCAATTTTTTAAGTTAACGAATGATTTCTAGTAACAATCCTTACAAATTTCTAACATTTTTTAATTAATGAATCAATCATTAAGGAAAAAAACAAATCACTGGAAAATCGGCCCACTGTGCTTTTTATTATAAACGCTAGTACACAATTCTTTATATTGTATAAGCAAATAATATGGGAATAAAAAGTACATACTACATACATACATACATATGTGCTTTTTTAAGTCTCTTTAGAGAAAGCCCAAGGCAAATACACGCAATTACATACATACATATGTACATAAAAACAAGTTCTTAACGCCCGTTAAGGGTAACAAATAAGTGCTCAATATAGTACGCACATTCATATGTAGAACTTTATATACATGCAAATATAAATATGTACATATATAGTTAATGTACGCAGTACACACCTTATAACTCTTTATACTGTGATGATGATTGTCGTCTGAAAATGGTAATTGATTATCATTGTGTTGCTGTTTTAACTGTTGGGTATTGTTGGCAATTTCGAAGTTTGTTAGATGTAGATATAAGCGACTTGATTCTCCTGCTGTATCTTCTTCCAATTGCCTCAAATCCATTTTAAATAACTTTTTTCTGTTTCTTTTTAATGTGTTTAAGCAGAACCCACGTGTATTAAATTAAATGCTTTTTTTATTTTCCAACACAAATAACACGAAGAGATAGCTGCTAAATTATGAGTATTTACAATAACGATTATAGTGAGAATTCCATTGTTTTTATTATACTCGTTATTAAAATAATTTTCTTGTCATTTTTCATTATTATTATTATAAAATTGTATCAAAAGAATAAATTATTTTCTTGCTTTGTTGAAAAGCAACAATTTTATCACACTCTGTATATATTTTTAAAACAATTTTCTTCTTCACCTCACAGACTCAGTGCGAATTTGTTTTTCAGATATAAAATAAACATTAAAATATACATTTATATATTATAATGCATAGTATTAGCAGAATAATGGAAATATTAATACACGCCACAATAACGAAAATTTTGCAATTTCAATGTATTTTAATGAAGGAAAAATATTCTTCGCTTTCAGAATTTGCTCCCTTATAGGAGCCAACCAGTAGACTAAATCCTCTATCTCTTATAACATTATTTATATAATAAATAATATAGTCGGTGCAAAAATAACAACAATGCCATATATACATACATACATACTTGTTGAAAAAATACTCGCGAAATCTTTAATGAGGAATTAATTTCACGGTATAAAACATATAATTCTCTTAAACAGAAACACAGAGGTTTCTCTTGCTCACAGTGGGCTTAATGAGTAGCTGTTTTGTTTTTATAAATAATTGTATAAAGAAACAATATAAATATGTATCTCTATCACATTATATACCTACTAGTCATAAACCCGACCACATTCGGAAAATCAAAAATCTGGCTTCATCTTGCACATGTGGAGCAAATGGGCTTTACAAACATACATATATAATTGGCCATTACAACCCCGTGTCAGGGTTACAGCCTAGCTTCTCGCAGTACTCATGTTGTGTGTGTTAATTTGTATCCATGAGTACCGGGACCTACAGTTTAAAGTCGACTCCGAACGACAGATTTGAGAAGCTTTTTCTTGGCAATTAATTACTCTCAGAGCTTTTGCCAGAAGGCTGCTGTGAGGTAGTCGCCGAAAGAAAATTTTTTTCATATTTCTTTTTTTCAAGATGTCAGAGGTGAATTTGAAATTGAAATTCAACACACTAACCACTAGACCGCGGTGAATATAAATGAGCTTTAAGTATGCAAAATTTCAGCTTTCTGTGAAGTTAGACGGCTTCAAAAAACTGCGGAAAGAGAATTGGACATACATCCGGACAAACAACGAAATTATATATGTATGTAGTAGATATAGTAAGAGTAAAAACTTTTAAACGTCTGCCTTTAAAAATGTGATAATAATAATAATGAATGATCTGTAATATAAAATATTTAACAATCTCCCCCTTTACGTTTAAATTTTGTTGGTTTTGCTTACAATTTGTATAACTGTTTATAGCATATTTGTTGCTATAAGTGCAAACAAATTCCATTTGAAAAAAGCAATTTTTGAGAAAAATGTTATATATTATCCAACATATCCAACATGTTGAAATTTTCGTAGATAATATTTCTAACATCTGTTATATATGTATATACGAAAGGGGGAAGTGTCCAGATTTCAAAAAGTTTTGCGCACATAAAATCGTTCTTTCCGTTTTCGAGAAAATTGCATTTGAAAGAAGTCGTTTTTGTTAAAACTTGTACATACAACATTTTGTGGCCATTCATTTTGTTGGAGATACTGTTTTTCACAAATCTATATACATACTTATATAAAATAATTTTACATTTAGGGTATTCACAAAGAGTGCTATTTATTAAATTTAATGTCGGTGCCTTGGTTTTAAAATATAAACCGTTTTTCCACCTTTATTGGTATACAAGTTATGAACTGAACGTAAGTACATACTTTTAAAATTACGCTCTACGTAAATACAGGGAGTTGATTTTATAGACCGTTACATTAATTGTAATGAAGCAATTTGAAATATTCTCTAATTTCATAATCACGAAAAGTACCCAATTGTTGTGTATTTCACTGCTGATATAACTTTAACAGCATATTTTAAATTGCACGAAAATGATACTTTAGCCAAGTTCCAAAATACTTCCATTCCCCTCTGTTACATCGTAACCACTGTCAACAGAAAACTAATGATCAGGAGAAAAGCGCCACATATTGGGAAATAGCAGAGATAATAGCTAAATTGCAACTATGAGGCAATTGCTGTTGACCATTCAAGGGTGAAGGTATAACACTGGCCTTTGAATGACCAATTCACAGAAATATGTCTTATTCCTAAGGCGCTTAATAGTAATATAAGAAAAAAATATAGTGTCCTTTCCAAAAACTCTGAGTATTGGTCTTAATAAAAAAATGGAATGCATCAAAAAAAGTTCCAGCGACGTACATGTTTAGGTGATGCCTTAATAATAATGCATGCAAAGTGCTCTTATTAAAGTTTTCTTTTCTCGCTGGCCAAAATCATTTCGACAGTTAAGAAGAGTGGATAGAGAGTTATGAACGACGAATAGGCAAGGAAGCCAAAAACTCAATTTGCTAGAAAATGATATTTACTGGCAATATACACTTGCTAATGCAGCTGTTGCTGCCCTTCCTTATCAAATCGAACTTTATTTGTCATTATTTTGTCTACATGTTTGCCGTTGAATCCATCTAAATTGTGAACAAAATTTAAGAATCATCTATCGGAAGATATTCTGTTTCGAGCTTGTCAAGAAAATCATAACCCAGAAGTGTTGTGTACCACTGCGTATTGCAATAAAAACTATTCATTTCACATTTAGATAAATATACATACATTTGATTTTTAATTTTATTTTTTGCACCACAAAATGACCACTTTTCACATTAAGGTTAAATGAAAATAATATTAGAGAGTGAAAACCTTCTAGTATATACATATATAAAAAGAAAGGGGAGAGTGAACAGATCCCAAAAAGCTTTGCGTCTCTATTTTCTATTTATGTATATAGTAAATTATAACTACCACAAATATAAAAAATCGTTGTTAGTGCATATACACTACAAATTCGACATTATTAAAATTAAATAAATGCTTATTTCTTTTAATTTTATTTTACCAAATCTGTTATGTAACAGTGCGCATTTTTTTTTTTTTTAAGAAATCTGAAAACCTTTTTTCTTTTGGCGGCTACCTCTCAGCAGTCTTCTGGCAAAAGCTCTGAGAATAATCGATGGCTATGAAAAAGCTTTTCAAATCTGTCGTTCGGAGACGACTTTAAACTGTAGGTCCCGGTACTCATGGATAAAAAAATTAACACACACAACATGAGTGCTGCGATAAGCTAGGCCGTAACCCTGACACAGGGTTGTAATGGCCAATTATGTATGTATGTATGTAGTAATACATAATTTTAACTGGACTTCGTTAATAACAAGTAGAGTCTTTTTCTATCAAATTTGTTGTAAAAACGAATGTTTAAGTGTTTGAAAAACTAACTATAACTGAAAAATGTTTAATTTTTTTATATTTGTCAACATGACTTTTATTTTTAACAAAATATACATTTCTGGTACGTTGTCACTTACGTCTTTTGAGGCATAAAACTAGTTTTGCGGCAAAACAATTCTTGGTTACAAAAATAACTAAAATATAATGGAAACGAATTAATGTGTTTGCTCAAAACAATTTGATTTAAGAGGGAACGTACTATTACAATTCTCCGGAGTTTTTAAATAATTGTTTATTGGCAACACTAAAAGCATAATGTTATCAATTCTCTATGATTATCAAAAGAAGAGGAGGAAATTCTTATTTATTTCGTTGACGTAGGGATTCTGTAGTGTATTGTTTTGAAAATTTGTGATAACTTTTAATAAACTGTGTATAAACCAGCGTTAAACTAATAACTATGCTAAAAATTTATCAAAAATTAAATAAATTCTTTATAATTTAAAGCAGCCGGCAAGTTATAAGTAAAACAGAGGAGTGCAAACGATAACTAGGAAAACAAAATGCATAACGTTGAAGGATTTATAGCGCTATTAGAAACCACAGCAGTTGTAACAACTGTTTTGCAATTTCTCTCAGGAGCGTAAGTCCAATAAATATGTTTAACGATTTTCTAAGTTTATAAAAAATACATCTTATTGTTGTTAGAATTATTTGCCGCAAATATATCAAAAAGAAATCAACCGGTGATTCTTCAGGCTTTCCTTTTATTTGTGGCTTTTTATCGTAAGTTGTTTGAATATTGTAAATTATTTGTTTTTTACTTTAATTTTTTGATAAATAGTTGCAGTTATTGGGTACATTATGGTTTGCTTAGCGAAGAGCGAAGTATAGTTTTAGTGAATTTTATCGGTGTATCACTTTTCTTGATATACACATTAATTTACTACGTTTTTACCGTTAATAAAAATATTTATGCCAAACAGTTCCTTTTGGTCTTGACTGCTTTATTCGGCATAGTCTTCTATATAAATGGTATTGTTGATAATGAAAAAGCTCAAAATTTTATGGGTAAGTAATTGTATACATACATAACATATGTCAAAATGGTTAGAAATGTTTATAAATAAATAATTAAATATGAACGTTTATGAATATCATGCTAATCTGTACAGTTACATTATATTACAGTTTTTTTATATGATTCTTTAAACATTGCAAAATTTTTTATTCCGTTTGTGTTGTTTTCGTTCTAGGCATTATTTGCTGTATTGTCACAGTTTGTTTTTTTGCCGCACCCCTTACAAATCTTTTGCATGTGATAAGAGTTAGAAATTCAGAAAGCCTACCTTTTCCCCTAATAGTTATGTCATTTTTAGTCTCAGTACAATGGCTAATATATGGTATTATAATATCGGATACTTTCATTCAAGTAAGAAAATTCATATTACGCTTCATAAGTTTTAATAATATGTGTTATTTTTTGTTTATAGTTACCCAACTTTTTAGGTTGCGTTTTATCATTAGTGCAACTTTGTTTGTTTGTTTGCTATCCGCCAAAAAGTTTTGCTGGTCAAGGCTATAAACTTGTAGACCAAACTGTGGTATTTTAACAAAAAAAAACTAAATCAACAACATGAAAATTTTTATAAAATTAAGAAAATATAGACTTACTATTACTTTTCATTTCTAAACTTTGAACTTTTATTCCTTATATGTATGTATAAATGTATTATTTTTTCACTATTTATCTTATACTTATAAAGCGCCAGTAAAAATTACTTAATATATACATATGTATGTATAGATGTATTATTTTTTTCCACTATTTTTTTATACTTGTAAAGCACCACTAAAAATTACTAAATAACCTTTTTGATTCAGAGACTTCAAGTCCTTAGTAAATAAATATTTAACATAATTTTATAACTTACCTGTTCTGTTGAACATGCTAAAAAAGGCATTGTAGAAATATTTTGTAAGTTGTATTAGTGTCTTTGTTTGTACTTTGGAAATTAGGGTTTCATATCTCTTAATATTATCTCAGTAACATTAGTTTATATTTCTTGTTATCGCTAATCAATTAAATTTTATAATTGCATATTATTAAAAATATAGTCAATATAATAAAGCTGAGGGTGTACACATATGTATATATTTTCTCCCAAGAAATTTGATATACTTGTTAATTAACATATTTCCATTTCATAAAAAACAAAAATTTGTAAATTAACTTATGGTTCATTAAATGAAAAAAATCCGATTCTTTAGTTTAATTTAAAAATAATTCGCAGCACCTGTTACTTTTTGTTTATAAAGCAATACAATAAAAAATATGTATTTTTCGGTAAACACTAATTTAAACAGCTTTTCAATAAATTTTAATTTCAATAATAATACAAAAAATAAGTATAAAGTTTTTTCTTTAACCTTCGCAAACTTTGCTCCGATTTTTTAACGAATGAAAATGTTTTTTCCACAATATCTGTAAAATTTGCCGTACAAGTGGTCAACAAGGAATGAAGCGCAAATTATTCGGACAAACATATAAATAAAGCTTTGCTTATCATATAAAGATAATCAAACTATTGTATAATCACACAACCGTAAATAAGTATACCGTAAAGTAAACAACTACACCGTTTTCAATATATGCTTACATTGCGCTAAATGCAATTCGTGAAATTCGATGAAATAATTTTTCCGTTTTAATGCTTTTAAAATTTTATAACGGCATTTGTAAAGTACAAGTAAACACTGAATTTATCAATAAACTTATGTGTTGTGCTAGTTTAACGGTTTTAATGCTTTTAAAAAAATTATGTGACAGTGTTACCAATATGAAACATTATTTTGTTTCTGTTTAAAAAAATATAATAATCTCTTTTACACTTCAATTAATAATTAATTACAATTAATTAATCTATATACATGTATTACCCGCTATTACTGCAACAGTTATTTACCCGGGGTCTCCACGAGATATGAAACGAAATATTTTTATATCTGCGTACGTCAAATTCGATAGCCGATATAATTTTGTTACGTGTAGACTGCGAATCAGCTATCATAATATCTATTATGATATCGATATCATAATATATATTATGAAAACAATATCATGATATGAACTGTCAAAAACAGCTCATATAGAGAAACAAAACAAAAAAACAAAAAAAAAACTGAAATTGAATTTTTTAAATTCAATAAAAAAGCAATAAAATAATAAAAAAATATATTAATTAATAATAATTATACACAAAATTATTGAATTTTTATAAAATTTTCCCTTTATTTTTAAACAAATTTTCACTAATAAAATACTCGGACATGTTCTTTCTTTCATTGCTGTACAAAAAAAATGAAATATTATAATATTTCAACATCAACGTGTTCCTGTTGTTAGATATGAAGAGAAATATTAAAAAGACATTTTATTTTCTCTGCCGACGTTTTCTTTCATATCATATCAAAAGTGGTGTTTTTTTCGAACCGAATATAAATATTCAATACAAATTTTTATTTATATCCGCTTATATAAGCGGTTAATTTTAAAACTGCTTAAAAATTAAGCACATATAAAAATGCTGCCAAGTTGGATTTTATTTTATCTTGACGTTATCTTTTTAAAATTCTATAACATTTTATAAATTAATAAAAGAATAAACGTTGTAAATATGGCTGAGGCGAAGGAATGTAATTATTTTTATATTGTTTGAATTGTTTTTAAAAAAATAATTACATATTTTTTTATAAAAATTGTGAGTAATGCCCAATTTAATTTCTTAAGCACTTATGTCGTTTTTTTCGAAGCAGTTTATCTAAGCGGCTATAGGTTTCGAAAAAACACCACTATAGTTGATATCAGGTGTAGACCCCGGGTTAAACTTTTATGCTATAGATCAGTGGTCTTCACCAGTATTACTCAGGTAAATAAAATGTTCGGATATTTTTTTAATTTTTCTTACTCTCTTCGTGAATATTTCAACCAGGGTTGCTTAATTCCACAAAAATTCTGGCAAACAGCTTCTTAAAATATACCAAAACTACCCGTATCGTTAATTCTTATTATATTAGTTTAAAATTAAATGTATTGTACTTTATTAACAGATATCACTTTTAGAATTCTTGGAAACCAGTTTTTGTTTTATTTTCCTATGAAAAACTTAATTAATTATAAAAAAATTTGCATTGTTAAAAATCTTTCATAAAAAGAAATCCATACGCTTTGTTTTCATCATGCTAAACGACAACCACAATTATTACAAAAACATGTGTGTGAGACAGAAATTGCGTATGTGTTTATGTTTTATTAGTTTTCAAGAGAGCTAAATTTGTTTGTCAGACACTGAGAAGTTGTGATAATAAGCAACATAAACTTATTAATGTTTATATTTCTTTTAACTACATTTCAATTTGTTAATAGCATTTGCAAACAATTTATTTCATGAATAATTTTAATAAATTAGTTTAAATTTTTAAATTAAAGGTTTTTAAAACGAAAATTTTCACAAATTTCATTCAAGTTGTTAAAAACAATACAAATGAAGAAACCAATCTCATCTCTCAGTGTATTATTGTGTGACTCTCTTTGTGAAGACCACTGCTATAGATGTACAGAATGGTCTTTTATATAAACTGCCTTTAAATACAACACTGTAAATTTTATCAAACAAAAAAATATTCTGTGACAGTGAGGCAAAATATGGCACAATTGCACCATTTTTGGCACTTTTGAATGCTTGATGACCCTAATATAAACTATTTTGGCCCTTTGACCTTAAAGCTCAACCTGTTTTAAAACCTTCTTTCATTGACATTGAAGATTTTATAAAATCCAACTCATGTAATTGTTATAATACAGATATTTTAAAATTATAAAAAAAACACAAAAAACTGTTACAAACAGTAATATTATAGATGAGGAACTGTTAGATTAAAATTTAAAAAATTAGGTTTAGGTGTTTTATGTTCATGTTTTTTATGTACAATTTTACTTTTTTTAATATACAGTAGAAACTCGATTCTTGCACGTAATGAAAACACTGCTCGGTGTAAGTTTCGAAGTTGTCGCAAGTACACTTAAGTTCAACGCATTCGTATAACAGTAGATACATATTTCATGTGGGATTAAAGCAATTTAAAATTTTTTTTTGTTTTGTACAAAGTTGCTTATTCAATACTACAATACACTGCTTTTTAGTCTCTGGAGCATCATAACATCGTCATTTGCTATTATGACACCGCAGTCAGCTAAAAACTGATTCAAATTACATACAACATTTTTCTGTAGCATAAAACGACGGGCATTTCACGAAATGTATTCAGTCTAGGAAAATGTGAACAAAGCAGCAGCAGAGTAATAAAAAATGTTGCAAGTATAGAGTTCAAAATTTTCGGATGTCGCAAGTACTGAGTGTGTAATGAAAATATTTCTATGCTGCAAGAATCGAGGTGTGCAAGTATCAAGTAGTATGTGCAAGAAAATTATAAAACATTTTTGCTACATACCTTCTATGAAAGAATAATTTTATTTTATTTATTTATTTATTTCAAGAAAAATACAAATTACTATGTAGAAAAACTGTAGGTACTATAAATAAGGATTCATATTACTCTTTTTATTTGTATATAAAAGGTTATAGAGTGTAAATAAAAGCTATAAAATCGAAGAGTATAGGTGTTTTTAATTTGCAATAAAGAGCCCTTATCCTGCTTGAACCTAAAATATTACAGTGTTTAGTTTAAATTGTATCAGCATTAAAGATAAACATAAAATTTTTATTATTGTTATTCAATTAAAATAAAAATACCTTGTTCTTTCTAAAAAAAAAGATAAAGAAACAAAAAAAGAAAATCGCATATGTTCTGCAAAACGAAAAGTAGTGAAATTGAAAACGAGTGTTTTTTTTAAATACAAATAAAACTGTATTGTGGAAATTATATTAAAGTTTTATAATTAAGGAAGGAAGTTCTGTTATTATTCATTAATCCAATGAATAAAAAAATATATCAAAATGTCAGATTTGAAAGTTATAGCAAATCGAATTTTCATGCGATTTCAATTTCACTACTTTTCGTTTTGCAGAACATACCCGAATATGTATATTTTAACACATTGAAGGAGAAAGTAACAAACTTTGGTTAGAGAATGCGGTCGTAAAATAGAATCTAACTATTCGTGTTCTATGTACAGCCTGTAAGTTGTTTTTGTTTTCACACTGTTTGCTTTGATTTTTTGACATCTCTCAATCCTCAACAACAACAAAAACCATGTTGTTTTTGTTACCGCTTTAATTGTTCTAATCCAAAAGGCACCTTATAATAAGAGTGCGGTTGTACGTTTTTTTCGCTAATTGTACTCATGGTACAAAGTACCATCAATGTACTGTTTTTTCAATTTAATACCTGGCTACCCTAGAAAGAAAACAATAGAAAAGATAAATTCGTCATCTCACAAGCTGTTTATTTCTTGAATAATATATTATTATAATAAATTAAAGCAAAAAAGAAATGCAGGAAACTTCACCAGAACTATATGAAGAAGTAAAACTTTTCCGTAATGCACGTGAGCGTGAAAAATACGATAATATGGCCGATTTATATGCCATTATCAATACACTGCAACAACTGGAGAAGGCCTACATTAGAGACTGTATAACACCACAGGAATATACAGCGGCCTGTTCCAAATATTTGGTACAATATAAAGTAGCTTTTAAACAAGTTCAATGTGATGAATATCCTACAGTGGATACTTTTGTGAAGAAATTCCGTCTTGACTGTCCAGCTGCATTGGAACGTATTAAAGAAGATCGTCCCATTACAATTAAAGATGATAAGGGCAATACCTCCAAATGTATAGCTGATATTGTTTCTCTGTTTATTACAATTATGGATAAGTTGCGTCTTAAAATGAATACTATGGATGCTTTGCATTTTGATGTCAAAGACTTGGCCGATAATATGAATCGCTTATCGTTAATTCCTAAAGATTTTGAAGCAAAACAAAAAGTTGAAACCTGGTTATCAACTCTGAATGATATGCAAGCTTCAGATGAGTTAAACGAAAATCAAGTTCGTCAATTTCTTTTCGATTTAGAATCGGCGTATGCAGATTTTACAAAACTACTGCACAGTCAGTAGTAGGTTGGGAAAGTTGTAGAATTTAATATATTTATAAGTATTATTATTTTCAAATCATAAAAACATCTATTGTATTTCCGTAGTTAATAAACAAAAATCCTTTATTTTGCTTTATCACAATTAAATGCTTGTGTAATATAATTATCTCTTGAGGAATCTATAAGTAACTAATGGATCGAGTACGATCCTTGATTTTAAACGAGCATTTGAAAGTATTGATAGAGAGATAATGTTTAAAAAAAAGTTTATCCGTTATGCGATGAAAAACGATTTCGATCGAAATTGAAAGAACGTTGTAACTGACAAAAAGTCGCAAATACGTTTTTTGCATAATTTTTATCAGAATAAAATAAGCGTCAATTGGTCCCGGTCCCAGATTTCTATGATGAAAAAAATTCACTTACGCCGTTTACATTTTTAAAAATACCAGTGTCTTTGTTCTACTTTCATACAGGTTTTTTGGCTCTGGTGAACATTTAATGTTTTGTCAGTTACAGCATTCTTTAATTCTTGCGACGATATGTACAAGTTGGATTTACAGAGGCAAGACAAAATACACAAATGTTTTATACATATCGCTCATTTGCGAGAAGAGTGGCATATCTTAAAAAACACATTTTTTGAGTTAACAATGCAGAAATATGAGGCGAACTGTAATTTAAAACATATCTAAAAATTGTATTTTGATCTTTTTTTCATTGAATATCGACCAAAAGTGTCTTGTACTTTCGACATAAGTTTGCCTGAATTAAAATGTTTAAACGTGTTTATCTCAAAATCGATTTTTTTGAGTTATGTCACTCTTCTCGCAAATGAGGGATATATGTATATTTAAAACACCGGATATTCGACGAATAAACAATTCGCATAATTCGGAATGCGAAAAGGGAAATTTAAATAAAGAAACCCGCAACCACAATACCCAAAAAAAACTGATAGCTAAAAAACGTGTCAATAACCCTAATACTTACTTACGTTACAGTCGGATCTCTCACAAAAATTTCAGTTTCATTTTCAATCGAAAACTGTTATTTAAGCGCTATGTAAAAAAGAAATAAAACATACAACCCTTCAAAATTGGATCTCAATCTTAGTTTTTTTTATTTTTTGTATTTAATTTAAATATTAAGATTATTATAATTATACATATAAGTTTAAACCGATTACAATTATTTTTTAAAGAGGTTTATTTTTATTTTACTCCTTTCTATATTTATCATCTTGTTTATTACTATTTTTTAGTAATTATTTTCGCTTTTTTTTTGTATTTTGTTTTTCTTGCAATTTTAAAAGAATGTGTATTTTAATTTTTTTTTGTTTGCTCTGCACTATGACAATTTGCTATGCATATAAATATTTATATGTTTTGTATTAGTGGTAATCAAAATATACGAGAAACCAAAAAATTATGTGTCCTTTCGGTTTTATTTGTTCATTCTTTAAATTGATTTTAAATTAAAAAAAAAAATATGAAAAAATGTGTGTATGTGTCTGAATTGTTTATATTTTTGTTATTTATAGAAGAATACGTAAAATATATAGTATAATTGGTTTTTGTTTTTATTTTTTATATTTTCTTGTATTTATTAAATATTTGTTTAATTAATATAATATTAATTTTGTTTCGTCAGAAACGCTTAATTAATTTTAATTAAATTATTTAATAATTGTTATATATTTCCTTTTCTCTTTCTTTTTGTATTTATATTTTTATTGTTATATTATTATAAAAAAAATATATATACGTATATATATATATATGTTTGTATGTATGTATATATGAATGCTGGGTATGTATAAAATAATTATGTAGTATGTTGTAATGATAAGGGGAGAGAGGGGCGGGGAAGTTACTGGAAATAATAAGTTTTGGTAATAATAATTGGCGGTGATGGATGATGAGGTTTGTGGTATCTGCTTTGTTGAACATTAATTATTATGTGTGTTAAATTGTATATAATTTTTTTTTGGTACAGGGACAACTAAATATAAAGTGAAATGTTAAATAGGAAAATAATCATAGTACATAAAATAAATGACAATGAACGTAGTATATAAAACTATGTATATAAAAAAATCCAACATCGTATTATGTAGCCTTCCAAAAAAGTCTATGTATAATTTTAGTTACAATATTAATTCATACATATTTACTCAAATAAAGACGCGTATATGTTTTACAAGAGAAAGGAAGAAATTTATCAATTTCTATTGATAATGGTTCGGAATCTATTTTTAATGAGTTAGGAAAAAGGAGTTGTAATAGATACTGTATTTTGAATATCTAATTGTTAATCTTGTTGTTAATAATAAGCTTTTATGTATATTATGTATTAGCAGGCAATAATGTGCAATTCATTCATATCTCCATGTTATTTAGTATAAAAAAAATATACATATATTTCCTTTTTTTTCTCTCTTCACCATTATCATCATTTTCTTTTTTATTTTAAAATAAGTGGTTTTTTTTTTTTGTTTTTCTTTAATCTGGCCTGCTTGCTAAAGTTTTCTTTGTATTTTAAAAAAGAATAAGGTTTTATTTGAAAACAAAATTAGTAAGTGTTCAATTCTGACCAGTCCAATAAGAAGGTGAATACCCCTGCTTAGTGGCCGACTTTGATTGGCTACTTGTGGGTTGACGTTGTCCAGTACTATTTGAGTCCTAAAAAATAAGAAATTTGATACAATTAATAAAAATATAAGAAATAATAATAAAAAAAGCATTTTTAGACATTCTAAAATCTAATAACAAAACTACAGCAATTTGTTATATATAACTAACGCTAAAAGTGATATGATTTGCAAAATGAAATTGTATTATTTCAATTTTAACGTATTTCATATAGAAATATATTTTTAGCCATATTTTTTTAACTTCGCCATCAGTATGTGTATGTATAACTTAATGCTAAAATATAAACGTATAACT
The DNA here is from genome assembly GCA_963576795.1 of Metopia argyrocephala. Taxonomy (NCBI): domain Eukaryota; kingdom Metazoa; phylum Arthropoda; class Insecta; order Diptera; family Sarcophagidae; genus Metopia; species Metopia argyrocephala. The sequence continues at coordinate 200,451,804 of OY756208.1, read as the reverse complement.
TTTAATAAATGCAATTTTTTAAGATACATAAAATTAAATAGGTTAGTGGTTAAAGCAACCTTAAACTTCAATTTGGTGTTATCATAAACGTAATTCCGTTGTGATAGCTAAAAGTAATAAAGTTTTCATATAGACCAAAAACTCCAAAATGCAAAATATGGAAGTACGCAATAATGAAATACAAAAAAAAATGTATCCCCACCCTAGAAGTAAACACTTAAAACAATAAAAGCTTCATTATTTAAAGAAGCTTTATTGTTGTATTCCTTATTCTTGCTGTTTATTTAACTTTTACCTCTGAAATAAATAAATTCTTCTAATCATTCAATTCATTACGAAATAAAACAATATTAATTCTGTCCTTATTAATATTGCTTTTCTTTCTAGGATTCAATTAAAAACAATAAAAAAAGTGGAAAATACTCGTATTTCTACACCGTTTCCACTTTTTTAAAAAGAATTTGAAAAATTTACCAATACATATTAGTTTTTAATTAATAAAATTTATTTTCTTTTACCTACATACTCGTATTTAGATTTGTTTTGGGATAGTTAACTTAAAAGTGAAAACTTAATGTGTGAATATGTAAAATTATTGGATGTATAAAAGAAAAATGCATGTTTAATTTTTTAATTGTAGTTTTGTCTATTAAAAATAATCAATTTTTAATATGACGACGCTGTTTTTAATATTAAAAAAACTTACCCGGCGGGATGAACTGTGAATCCTGCCGTCCATCTATTTGATGTCCAATAAAAACCAAAAGAAATAATAATAGTAATAAATCAAACAGGAATATAGTTCGTGCAAAATATTTGTTGTGTTAAAAAAATAACTGTTTTATTATTGTAAATATAACCATATTATGTATTTTTTTTTCTTACATTTGCAGTTGTATTTGTTGTATGTTTAAAAAAATAGTATATTAATGTTAAAAAATTTGTATAGATGGATATAATGAAAATAATGAAATGTGTATGAATAGCAAATGTTTTCGTTTTAATCGTGGTGAAAAATCACACTTAATTCCAATTTAATAGAATATTAGTAATGGCTTTTATTGAATGAAGGCAAATAAATTATGTATTACATAAAATACTAGGTCCATATGTATATATATCTATACTATACGTACATATGTACATAAATATCAGAGAACTGCAAAATTATTGCCTTGATATTAAATCATTTAAAAATGCATGTAACAATTTAATTTAACAATAAAAAACCCTTCATTTGAGCAACATTGTAATTTATATATTCCTTTTGATATTTAAATTATAACAGTAAAGCTTAAATATTCGAAAAAATTATAATTATATTTAATCATATTTTATGTTTGTGTAAAAATTTTGCCTTGGCGGAAATATAAATTAAACGATTCTTTTACAACAATTATGTGGTTCCTTGTAATTTTTTTTTGTGTCAATTAATATTCATAAATAACAACCAATATTTGGTAAAATATGTATTGTGATATTATATCATTGAATCCTGCATATTTATATTTCTTTAAACTTAATCTAATTTTTAAAAAAAAAGTGTTTTTAAATTAATCTCCAGACGTTTAAAATGTGACTATTATTTTCGTTTATATTATTATATTCTACTCATCTTGAAGATTGAAAAACGCTTAATCAAAAAGATATCATGAGGGTGTTTGAATAGTGATTTTAATTACGAATTTTCAAAAATTCAAATTCTATTTTTCCTATTTCATCACACAAATAATCCGACAAATAATCTCTAGGTCTCAGAAAACTTTCAATACGCGTCATATACATAATATTAGAACATTTAAGTAAAACATTGATCAATATTAGTTTTGATTTTTACTCAGAAGATCTTATTCACAGTGCAAAATATGTACGTCTCCAATTTTACATTAAAAATTTATTGGGATACCCGCGGGGAGGACACAATAGGCCTTATTCTAATTGACGATGTCGTCGTCGTCTAATGACATTTTTGTTATAGATTAAAGGCAAGACAACATTTTTTCTTTATTCTATTACAAAAATATCGTAAAACGATGACGAAGTCGCCAATTAGAATAAGGCCTAATATTGATCAGAAAGCGATTTAAAATTGATTATAAAACTACTAGAAAAAGGGTCGAACCTGATTCACCAATGACTTTTTAAGAGGAGTCGAGGGTAGTCACTATTTTCTCCCGACAAAAGTATTTTTTATGATCAGAAAATGAGCGCATATACTAGCTTTTTAATTTTAAAACGTTAGCAGGGGTAAATCAAGCATACCCCAAACCTACATCATATGTAAGTATGTATGTATGTATATGAATAAAATTTTAATTTAAAAATAGTTTTTTATTTCTCTTTTTACGCATTTTAAAAATCGAACGCAAACATATTTTCTAATTTGGAGAGGACAGCGCCTGTCGGGTCAGTTAGTTGTTAAAAAAAATTATTAAAAAACAAGAAAATGGAAGATAATCTTAATATTTTTAATATTTTGAATCCACTATTTTCATCAAAACACAAATTTTAATTTGTTTATTATGACATACATACATACATATGTTTCCAGCAGTGTTAAAAATGTTCCTAAGCTGTGGTTAATCGTATTCACCATCAGTTTTAAGCGGTAAAATAAGTATAAAGCTAACCGAATTACATCATTGAATTTTGAATACTTTGAACTTTAAATTGTGGTTTTTGCTTCTTGAGGTGGCTTTTTGAATATTGACAATGGAGAGAGTAAATTATGTTTTTATTCTCCTTCGTCCGAACCTACCCAAAGTAATCTCGAAACATGAGCAAAAATAGAAATTATATTTTTTCAATATCAATATAATACTTCTTGTTTAAAACGAACATTAAATAAAATTTTTGATTGCCTAAATCAAAAATCGTCATAAATGATTATTAGGAAAAATGTATCAATAAAATTACAAAGCTAAACAAAACTACATGAACATGAAGAGCCAAGTTTGTTTTATGGTAAGACAATTTTTAATATTTTTTCAATCAGCAAGTGCAGTTCTCTGGTATATATTATCGAAAAAATGTATAAAGATATAAATTCTTAAGAAAAACACATTTTCAATAAGTACTAATGAATAATAATAGTAATAAATCAATATACAATATATAGAAACATTTACAGCCTTATGTATAATAAAAAATTATCAGGTCCTTGTACACAGTAGCTAAGTTTGTCATTCCAGTACGTGGAAATCGTTACTCAAAGGTACAAAGTATTTAATTTTTTGGATTATCTGACTAGTTATCTAATAGAGGATATGGAAAGTTTTAATAATATCAGTCTATAGCGGGCGATAAACTTGCCAGTTTTTTGTCCCATATACTAACGAATTGCTAATTTTTCATTATACATACGGCCGTTAATGATTAATGAAATTAATATCTAAAGTTTAGAATGTTTCCTTTTTTTTAAACTATATTGCATATTAATTGTTAAAGAAAGGTTATCAATTAAACACATAATTATGTAAACTATAAATGTTCGCATCATACTTAGTTACAGCAGTTTTCTTTTATAAAATAAAATATTTTGCACAAAATATTGCAGAGTTAAGGAGGCAAAGTTAAAAAAATTTATCAGGCTTTAAAAATTAAAAAAAGGTGTAAATAAAAACTTTTCAGTAATAGAAAAGATTGCATCGGTCTCGCGCTTATTGGATATCAAATCAAAAAAAAAAATCGTAATTTGAAAAATCGTAAAACATATTATTTACTTTAATATTTAAGAATGTGACCACTTTCACTTCATATCGAATACTATTTTGCAAAAATATTAGCAAATAGACCTCCATTAACCCTAAACTCTTTAAAATGTTACACAATTAAAAAATAGCTGCCAACCTCTTTTTTACATGTATAATAATTATGCATTTATTCCTAAATGTGTTATAATTTTTAAAGAAAAGCAATTGCAAATTTAATTTTATATAATACAACAAATTTCATGCATATGGGGACATGATAAAGTGCTAGTAAAGTTTCAGAGTAGAATAAAAAAATTATATAAATACAATGTAATCAATTGCCTATATAATGTCTTTTTAAATTAGAATCTCAAAGCTTTCATTCCAAAATATTGAACGAATTACTTCACAAAAATATACACCATTTTATTATACTCAACAAGTAAATGAATATATGTAAACAAATCTGTGTCATTTTGACAAAACATCTTAAGTCAAATTTAAAAAGTTGAAAAAAATGTTGTTAGTGATACGAATTTTTATTCAAAAAACATTTTTGTGTACGTTTTTAAAATTTTGTATTATATAAGAAATTTTTCTTTAATATCGGTTTATTTTATTTTTTTATAAAAATAATTTTTTCCCCGAAATTTTTTGAAAAACTTTTTTGCTATCTTATCTCGACTTAAGGTGTTTTGTTAAAATACCACAGAAATAAAGGCAGCTATTTATGTTAATGCATTTTAGTTGATGGCGGGACGGGGGTTAAAATATATTTGTATGCATTAGTTAAGTATTATATGAGTAAATTTTAATACATTTATGGCTTAAAATTTATATATATATTAATTTGTAATTTAATATAAATAAATTTTTAAAATACCTGGTGTATTTGTGGATGTATCATATGGTGTCCAGCAGCTGGCATTGGGGGTAAATACATGCCATAGGGTTGAGCTGATGTGCCACCAGCAGTCTGTGTATTAGCCATGTTAAATGGTGGTGGAGTACCAGAATGGAAATTTTGTTTTTCATATGACTGCAAAGAAAGTTTAAACAAATTACTACATATATGCACAATATGCGATTGTACCACGCGTTCAAGTGATGATAAACTATTATTTCAATTTAAATAAAATGTGTATAATTTTAATATAATCTTGTTATTGAATTTTACGTGTTTTTGCGAAAATTTCAAGAAATTGACTGATTGCGAATGAATAAATCAAAGAAATGCATAAAAAATCAAAAAAGCTTTTTTATGTGTTGCGAAGTGTAAATCTTCTTTTTTTAGACACAGATTTTTTTATAATTTAAAAAATTTTATATATAGACCACTTACATTGACTTTGTTAAGCGCCACATGTCCTTTGCCATACATTGAGGATGTTATGTCAGAAGCTGTGCCAGCTTGTGGAGGATTCGTGACATTTTGCGATTTTGTTTGTTGATTAACGCTCGATGGATAAGTTCCTTTTGTATAGTCTTGTGAAGCTTGTGAGAGAGCATCATAATTAGTTGAACCATAACCAGTGTTATACGAAGGTTTTGGGAATTGTCCACCCGATGCTGTGTTAGCCGCTGGTATTTGCTTTAATAGAAAATAATATTTTTTATAACATGTTCAGAAAACAATTCTTCAACAAAAAAATTTTTTTTTGTTTAATAATTTTTTTTAATAAATTATAATATATAAAATAATTCTCACTTACGGGATAAATCGCTGGTGTGCCATATTGGAAACCACCAGGCATAACATTACCACCATAGAAATATGCATAAGGAACATTCAGCATAGGTCCACTTGAGCCAGCTTGTTGCGACATGGTACTAGAAACCTTTAAAAAACAGTTGTGTTTATCATTTATTTTTCCAATTAATATATGTACGTATATAAATAAAATTCTACTTACATTGCTTACTGGGCTGGAATTATTGTCAGTTCTTGTAAAACGACCATCAGTCATTGTTGAATATGCTACTGAACCTAAATTATCACGACCCGCTCCCAGGCTTGTCGGTGTATAATTAAGATCATAATAACCTTGCTGTATTAAACAAAAATATATTTTATTACAAATTTTTAAAAATTTACGTATGAAATAAATATTGAAACTAAATCGATGCAATAGGGGAATGATGGATGAGAGGACAAATTTTATGAGACGAAGTTATATGAGAAATAGGTTCAATGCAATACAATAAAAATTCATTATCTAAATTTGTTATTTTTATGATCTGTTGAAACGTCAAACGAGTGCAATTCTGAATAAAAAATAATAAATACAAGATATTTCTTGTTTCATAAAATAAAGCGGAAAGTCATATGTTCTGAACAGGTTTTTTCTTCTAATCATATTCGAAAAATTTAAAATAAAAAAATTAAATAATAAATTTAAAAAATATATATACATATACATGTAGAAGAAATATAGACTTAAAAATGTAACGATTTCATATTGCTTGCGTCAGTAGATTAAAGTGAATTCTTGTTGTAAACTGTTTAGTAAGTTATGGTTTTATAATGACTTGTTATATTCAATACGGATAATTTTATCTCAAAGGGATTAAAATTTATTATTACTGTAAGGCATATACATATATCGATTCTAAAAGGATGAGATGTGTGGTTATTAATTGGTAGTAAATGTAACAAAGATGACATATATTTTGTTTGTATTGTGTTGCATTTCTCTATGAACTCACCACATGTGGCACTCTCTGTTGCATCATTTGTAAATCCTCGTAAGAATAAACTGGTTGCTGATAGTATGGCAATGAAGTCTGAATATATTGACTAACCATTTGGATGTTGGGTACCATTCCACCTGCACTACTGCCAGCGCTAGCGGCACCACTAGCACCTGTTGGTGCACCGCTAGCTGAAACACCACTACCAGTCTTATTCGACGTCGATGATACACCTACTGATGCCGCTACAACAGATGAAGAACTAACACCTCCACTGACAACACCAGCTGATGCTACGCTACTACTATTTGCATTCGTATTACTATTGTTATTGCTATTGCTACTAGCAGCATTAACAGCCCCGCCGGCTGACTGTGATACCACGTTTGATGTTGAACTATTAACGATGCCACTATTGCTATTGTTCGAACTACTGCTGCTGTTGTTGTTGTTAGCTAAAGAAGAAGATTGAGTGACATTTGAATTGCTTGTTAATGCACCTAAATGTGTGGATGAGATCATACTATTTGTTACAGCATTACTGGAGTTAACACCGCTAGATACGGTATTTACGGCCGATCCACTGTTACTTATAGCGCTACTTGATGACACGCTACAATGTAAAAATTCAAATATTAAAAAAAATAAGTACAAAAATAAAGACAAATCATTTTAAAAACAAATTTATTAATACTGTGTTAAAAAAGTTAATAACAAACTAAAAACATAAAGAAAAACAAACTCATTCTTTAGTTTTTATACATACCTTTCGTAATGAGAAGCATTTGATGTTGCTGAAGTATCCTTTAATTTACCACTTGTACTAAAATTACTGTATTGAGAAGATGCCGTGCTAGTGCTACCAGAAAATCTATATTCAGTAAAGTAATTGGATATCATCATTAAACTGCTACCCAAGTAAAGCGTATGCAATGTAAAAAATAAATTTAACTTTTGGCAACTAGCACCAACTAAAATTTGTTCTTTTTATATTAGCATTATCTTTTTTTTAATATCAACACAAATTGATCTTGAGAAGACTCGAATTTTGATTTAGTGTACGAGTATACATTTTTAATAAAATTGTGCAAATTATCACAATATATTTTTTAGAAAATTTTAAATAAAAAACAAATGCCTTTGTATTTTATTGTTCTTCTTATTATATGTGTGTATATCGTAAAAAATAAATCTATTCCGAAACATAAATTGATTGAAAATATTGCATTAACATACCCAGTATTATTCGATAGACCAGTACTGCCATAAACACTTTGGCTTGACTGGTATGCATTTTGTTGCGATCCATAAGCTGATGTCAAATAACTTGTATTTGAATTTGCTCTGTATTTGCATTCATTTATCAAATAACGCAAATGTTGTTGATAGAACCAGAAAAATAAAAAAAGTCAGGCAAATTTAAAGCAATCAATTAAACAGGAGAACACAACCACAAAATTCATAAAACGACAGTTATTAGGAAATATAAATAAATAAATAAATAAATATTCGTTGTTAGTTTATATGTCAATATTTTAAAAAAGAAGTTAAAAAAAGTAATAATGGGAATCCAAAAGCAAAAAATTAATTATTGGTATAAAAAAAAAAACAACTTACGCTGCAGAATTATTGCTGTTGCCACCTACAGAAGGAATGTTTTGTGTTGAACTGGAGCCACCGCTAACACCACTTGAACTCGAAACAGAAGCATTTTGTGCTCCAGTAGCAGAGGGTTGTTGCTGTTGTTGTTGATACGAGTTCATTGAATTTTGTTGGTATGAACCATAAGCTTGAGCTTGATACGAATTTGCTACAGAAGACTAAGAAAAAACTCATATAAAATAATAATACATAAAAAAGAGATACACTAAATTATTACTTGAACATTTCCATAAGAATTGTTGTAGCCTTGAGATGCTACAGAAGGTTGATACGCATTTGCTACACCCTTGTTTGATACAACATTACTACTGCTCTGATACGAATTTTGATAGGCTGCAGCTGAATTATTGTTTTGATTATAAGGATCATTTTTGGTCAATTGATCTAAAGCATTACTGCCCGCTGAACCCACAACTGAACTACCACTAACTGTACTTATTTGTTGCTGAGGTTGTTGTTGTTGCTGCTGACTTGCCGTTCTTTGCGTATAGTTTGACGTAAGAGAGTCAGTCTAAAGCAGAGTACAAAATAAAAACAAAATAAAAAAAAAATAAATTCATTCTAGTGGCGCTGCAAATTCTGTAACTTACCAAATGTGAATTCGATAATCCAGCAGCTACTAGTGCAGATTGTTGCTGTTGCTGCTGTTGTTGCTGCTGTGTAACTGCTTTACTTTGATCGTATGATGAATTGACAACTTCTTGCGGCGATTGAACTAATGTTTTTTGTTGTTGCTGCTGCTGTTGTTGTTGACTTTGAGGTTGTCCATCAAGGTTAACCGAATTATTTAATTTTTCTGATAAATTTTCAAACGTATCATCAGTACCAAAATCTAAACCACCGAATTGAACATCCAAGTAGCCAATGTTATTCAAAGAATCGCCTGGCATTTCAACCGCACTTGACGGAATCTATAGAGAAAAATATTTTTATATGAAGTTAGAAAAATATTTTAAACAAGGAAAGAATTAAAAAGTAATCACCTTCGAAGGTGGGGGTAGTTTAGCACGTGCCCGCCGTACTTGTGTCTGTTGTCCACTATTTATCTGTGATGATGGATCTGTTGTCATTGTCGCCCCCGTACCACTACCAGCTGCACTACCGAACACAGTGGCATATGATGTTTGATATTGCACAGTCGCTGGGTTCTGAGGATATGTGGGTATTTGCTGAACATTATTTGCGGCGGCTGCTGCAGCCACTACTGCTGCTACAGCTGCTTGAGCTTGGACTGCTGCATTTTGTGTAGCAAGAGAATTAAAATACTGAGATTGTTCGGCGGACAAAGTCGTAGATGATTTGAGTTGTGGTGTTAAATGTTGCTGCTGCTGTTGCTGTTGTACTTGTTGTACCAAATTTGCTGCTGCAGTAGCAGCGTTTGAGAAAGTGTCAACAACGGTACTGCCGTATTGTGAACTACCTAATGCTGAAGACCCACTTGACGTTAAATTACTACCTCCTCCCACAACTGTAGATTGTTGTTGTTGTTGCATTTGTGGTGTACTACTTACAGCGGCACTGTACTGCATCATGGGCGTTGTTTTGGCCGTAATTAAATTACTTCCGCCACTTGTTTCGTCGATCAAGGAACTCAAATGTGTTCCTTGCGACTGTGACGCAGATGTGCTTCCAATTACAGAAGTGCTTAGATGGTGTTCCAGACCTGGAGGTGCCGACAGTTCGCTGGTACCGCTCGCGCTTATTGTGTTGTCAACGTTGCTAGCTAAACCACTTGTCAACACACTTGCTGCGGTTTGGTTGGGAAGGTTACTTGTTGTAAACACCTTGCTGTCTTTGAGAGAACCGACATATTCCTCATTATCCCAATCTCCCCATGCATCATCTTGAGTTTGCTGTTGCTGTTTCTCTGAGCTTTGGGCAATGCTATTGTCCCACAGCTCAACTTCTTGGTGGTCATCATTAGAGTTGTTGTAACGAGACCTATAACTGCCACCATCACCTCCACTACGGTCACCACGACTACCAGTTCCACGGCCTCCCATACGACCTCCTCCGCGACCCCCTCTGCCAACGTAACCACCACCACGTCCTCCTGCTCCACTTCCACCACGGCGACCATCGCCACCACCACGTGGACCACTGCGGTAATTATCATTAGCACGATCATCTCGATCACCGCCTCCACCACCTCCTCTTGAATTACGTTCGTTTTCACGAGCCTCTCTTCCTCTCCCTAAATATGATAATTTGAAATTGAAAAAAATAAAAAAAAATTAATAAATAAACAACATAAACACAATACTTACATCCACGACTGTCGGATCCTCCACGACCGCCACGGTTACTGCTATTACGATTACGGGATTTTTCACGCTTGTCCGTATTTGCATTTCCATCGGCCCAGTCGCCGTCTCCTCCACCACCATTATTATCCTGTGCAGCACTTGCAGCTTTATTCTTTTTCTTTTTTGAAGATGTTTCAAATGCCCCCTAGAAAAACAATATACATACATTAAGATGTAACATTTCCACTATCTTGCCTTCCTAACCATGATAAAAAATTATTTAATTTTTAGTGCAATTCAGAGTTCGAGTCCCAAACAACTGTTTAAATGCTATGAAAACTACACATTTCAGTTTATTTACGAACTATAAAAAAGATGTCATCGAGTCAGGGAGCAATATATTAATTCAAATTAGTAACATTACTGTGATCCACAAACAGATGATCTCAATAAATGTATGCTAAAATCATGAATGTTTCGCATAAGTTGAACCATTGCATTACTTGAACCCATATGAAATATTTTGCTGACAGTTTAACTTACCACTGGTAAAGTCTCCAAAAGAAAAACTACGGCACGTTCCAAATTATTGTCACACTCATTTAATGCACAGCAAACCTCTTCTTCAGAACGCTGAGTCATTTCTATAAGCGTGGCGACTTTTTCACGCATCTGTGGATCTTCTGATGTATTACTGTTAGTAATTTGGGCAATACGTAACTGTTCAGCAGTTGGCTAATGTATAACAAATATATAAGAAACTGAAAATGTAATAGTAAATAACACGTGCTTCGACTGACCTTTGGATGAGACTTTTCTTTTTCTGTTTTCGTAGTCTCCGTCTTTTTTAAAGACGCCTGTGTGATAGCTGAGGAATCTCCGGGTCCACCACTACCGCTATTTGATTTCTTTTGATTGCGACTACCGCCGCTATTACGTGTTTGTGTGCTCATATTCTATGTACACTGTATTTACAAGTAAGCTGTGACAAAAAAACACAAAAAAAAAAACCAAATTTAAATAGAATTGACGCTATTTCAAAGAGAATATTATTATTCCTTTTACAAAATTATCTTTTTAATTTTTGTTTATAGTATTACGAGATTCTTATTTAAACAATCCACCCCAATAGACCTTCGAGTAGCGTGTTCTAACAGTAGAGACACTGGTTCGAGCGTTAGGTAAGTTGTAAACATACATACATAATTGGCCATTATAATCCTGTGTCAGGATTACGGCCTAGCTTCTTGCAGCACTCATGTTGTGTGTTATAATTTTTATCCATGAGCACCGGGAACTACAGTTTAAAGTCGACTCCGAACGACAGATTTGAGAAGCTTTTTCATGTCAATCAATTACTCCCAAAGCTTTTGCCAGAAGACTGCTGTGAGGTAGTCGCCGAAAGAAATAATTATTAAATTAATGCCCGTATTCATAAAAAATAAAATTGGTTTATAGAGTGCTTATTTGACATATTTCTATGGAGTAATTGTCAAAAAAGCAATTAATAAAACTGTTTTATTTTTTATGAATACGGGCATAAATATTTATTTATTTTCAATATTTCGCTGCCCCAACACATGATAATAATAACAAATAATAAAATAATAATTCCTGACGACGCTACACGAAGGGGCAGCGAAATATTGATAATAAATAAATATTTAATATTAATATAAAAAGACCTTAAGCTCGAAAAAAGAGATTTATTATTAATTTATTTTTTTTTTCTTCAGAAACGCTTTAATTAGATCAGAACTAAATGTTATTATAAATGATTTAGATTGTTCTATTTTGTTTAACAGAATTTAATTTTAATATAATTAAGGTCTTTGTCAGAAAGAAAATTAATTTAAAAAGGAATGAGCAGTCTTACTGGTATTCGAACTCGTAATTCCGGATCATTTAACAAAGAAAGTAACTACAGTGAACTCGCGGAAACGTGAACTAATTTTTACCAAGGGTGTTCACATTTTCAAATTTGTTCACCTTTTCGATCGGTAAGATTTTAGAACAAAAATATACATTTTAGCAATAGATATTGGCTAAAACTCAATCAGATTTGGAAATTTTATTAAAAAAAATATTATATAAAACTTTATTCAAACTTTTTTGCCATTGTTTACATTTTCGTGAATATGAAACAAAAAAAATTGTAATTCAAACGAATTGTATACATACATATGTATGTATATGTATGTAGATATGAAGATTTCTACTACTAAAGTTTCTATAATTAAAAAAAAAATATATAATATAAAAAAGGCTTATATGGGTGTAGCAAAAGAATTCAGTCTTCAATAAACTCCTTTTAAAAGACGGATTTTTTCCTAAATAGTACTTTTATTGAAATAAATCACTTATCTTTTTTTGAGATGTGTATTTTTTTCAACCATCTTAAATATGGCTTTTTCCTTAAGATTTCTTAACTAAACATGTGCATGTTTTGTTGGAATAGATAGCTAAATATGTATTTATGTTGTCTTATGCTGGGATTCCCCAAATTTGAACGAATTCAAGAAATAAAACGAATAGAATTTAAAAAAACATTTAAAAAAAAATTGTTCACGTTTTAGAGCTATTTCACCTTGTTCACGTTTTAGAGTAGTCAATGCAAACATAAAAGTGTTCACGTTTCCGAGTCGTTCATGCTTCCGGGTATTCACGTTTTCGCGAGTTCACTGTATATGTGATTTTATTTTAAACTACTTTTTATCCAAATTCCTCTTTTTATAGAAACATTACTTTAATATGGGTGACACTTTGAGCCCGATTATATAAATAAAAATTAAAATAAAATACGAGTATTTCTGCAAATAAGACATTTAGATGTACTGAGAATTCCCTGAAAAGTGAATATCTAAAATCGTAAACATTCCAGAAAACTGAAAAATTTTTGTTTTATGTATATTGACTACAAAATATATTTTTCGCCATATAGGCAAATACATCTAAATATATAAAATTGAATGTGTGTTTGTTTATTTGTTTGTTTGTTTGTTTGTTTGTACCTTATAGGAGACCAAACCTCTGGACCGATCTTCCTGAAATTTTCACAGAATTTAACTGGGACTCTGGCATGATTAATAGGGTACTTTGTTTTCGACCACGCCCACTCTTACGCCCACTTTTTTAAAATTATGTAATTGCTCCCATATAGTTTTTACCAGATTTACTTCAAATTGTATACACATTATACTCCAGGCGAGGTAGAAATAAAAGTTTCTTACGCCACGCCCCCTTTCACGCCCCTTTTACTCCAAATTTTATTTGAAAGTTTTAAACTTTTTGTTCTATCTACAAATTTGTTCCTTCCAACGAATTTTTTGTATTTGGTAGTATATTGCTCTTAATACTTTTAACGTCGCAATATAACTATGAACCACGCCCACTTCACCGCCCCCTTTTGTTTAATTCAGATAAAAAAAAAAAAAAAAATAGTGGGGTAGCCTCACCCTCTTTCTCTCACAACTGTCTGCAAAATATATAAATACTTTTAATTTTATTACATAACGAAGGGGTAGCGAAGCACGCCGGGTTCAGCTAGTTTAATATAATATATGAATATTTAAATTTTTTAAAAACAGAAATGTATTACTTTGTAAATACTTTTGTTTGGTTTTTATATACTAAATGGGATATGATTCGCATTTAGTTTATAACTATTTGTGATTTTGATTAACATACATACATAATTGGCCATTACATTTGAGAAGCTTTTTAATGGCAATCAATTACTCTCAGAGCTTTGGCCAGAAGACTGCTGAGAGGTAGTCGCCGAAAGAAATAATTTTTAATATTTCTTTTTCTTTTCAGGATGTCAGAGCTGAGATTTGAACCCGGCACTATCGTCTTATTAAGCCAACACACTAACCACTAGACCACAGCGACTACATTTTTCATTAACACCTTTGGGAAAAGGTCTTCTGACGAGTATCTTAAGCAGAGACGAAATGGTCATAGAGACATGCTTATCCCCAAAGCAATACTATTAAAACTTTAAAACGTCAAAGCAAAGAATCTATTCTATATATATAATCTATACCAGGGATGAGCAACACGCGGCCCGCGTGTTGAGAAGAGAGCAGATCAGGTTGTATCGGAAAAACAGTGCCAAATTTCTCATTAAAAACTTCAAGCAAATACTTTTTTTTTTGGCATTAAATTTTATATTTTCTATTCTAATTTTTATTATAGAGTTTTGTAAATTATTAGTATTTATGTGCGGCCCGCCAAAAAATATTAAAATTTATAAGTGGCCCGTTGATTAAAAAGGTTGCTCACCCCTGATCTATACTATTGAGCGAACAAATTACTGGAATTTGAAATTAAAATAATTATTCTTACTCAATTTTTTATGATTTTTCATATTTATATTAGTTTTTTACATTTAACTTGTAGTAATAGAGTTGAGGAACTGAATTCCTTTTCTACTAGATGGCACATAAGAGTATTTCAATTTATATTAAAATTATTTTTTTATTTAAAATCCAAAGAAATTAGGAATCTTTATATAAAAGTCCTTTAACTCTAATAATTACAAAATAAATTTAAATCTCATATTGAAATGCAAACAACTCTTTAAGAAAATTTAAGCCTACATTATCAAGTCCCGCTTTATACAAAGGCAGAACTAGAAGCAACTATTTAAATTATACAATATTCGAGTCGATAGCCTCTTCAGCTAGTACTCTCTTTTTTATTTACTCTAATTATAGGTATTATTGTAATTAATGTAAATAAATAAAAAATTTAAATCTGCTTCTAAAAAAATAAACAAAACTAGGTGCAAATATGGCTATTAGAAACCAAGGCAACTTTTTTACTTTTATTTATTTTTACAAAAATGATTGAATATTTTTAATCAGTTATTTACGTCTCGTTGATTTTAACAAAGAAAAAAATATTTTATTTGATTTAAATATTTTTAATCAGTTTTTAAGAATTGTAGCTCTGGCATGTACACATTACACGTTAGGCCATTAAATTAAAAATGGTAAATCTGTTTAATAAGGGAAAATCCCAAATTTCTATTGCAAAACAATTTGTGGTAAATAAATTAGCAGTTTCACGCCTAATACAAAGGTATAAAGCAATTGGAACAAAAGAAGTTCTGAATAGTATTGAGAATACTACTAAATAAATAAATAAAAAAAAATTAAGGTGGCCTCAAAAGGAAGTCTTCTGCATGGACAGAAAAATGTTTTATCTAATTAAAAATAAACCCTTTAGCTGTTCACAAAAGATTGCCATCTGGGTTAAACTTATTAGTCTTAGCACGGCAAATGAATAAACTTTCAAAAACAATCTGAGAAGCTAAATGGCAATGAAATACCCCATTCTGACAAAAAAAACATATGAAAAAAAATTTGGACTATAGAGAAGTAGAAAACACTTTTAAGAGTATTTAGCGACAAGTCAAAATTTAACTTATTGAATTCAGACGGAATATGGCACGTTCCTAGACCAAAAGAAAAGTGCATAGATCCACGCTACACTAAGGGTACACCATGCATATAGGCGAATATATAATGATGTGGGCGAATAGCGTAGATGCATTTGTTGAAATTAATACAAAAATAATCTAAAATATTCTGAAAGGGAAATAACCACTTCGATGGGTCCTTTAGTATGATGACCCGACACACTTGTCAAAGTTGGTCAAAGAATGGCTGTTTGCTAGTGGAGTTAGCCTCTGAGTTGTATCCCATAGAGAATCTCTTTGAGACTTTAAAGCGTAGAATCGGAACCCGCCTTTTTTTAACAAAAACATGAGCGGGAAACAATACCAACAATAGTACTTGCAAAACTCGTAGAATCTCAGCCAAAACCATGTGCTGACGTCATAAAAAAATAAGATTATCATACAAAATACTGAAAGTTGCCTAGGTTTCGATTACCAATATTTGCACTTGATTGTTTTATTTATATTTTTTAAGAAGCAGAATTAAATTGAATAACGAAATATACATATAAACTTCTCCACCCGTGAGCAATCATTTATTGTTAAAATTGTTGCGGAGACAATTAAAATGTATACATACATATGTATTTATCACAATCATAACTTTTTAAGACAAATCAGTTGAACGGTGTCGATGAGATCCAGAGTAAAAACAACGCACAATTTTACTGCCGTGCCCACAATGATAAGTACGTACAATAATGAAAAGTCCATTAAGCCGTTTTATAAAAATATTGATGATCACGGTCATAAGTGACAAATAAAAATCAAGTAATTGTAAAATAAAGTCCAGTTTTATAAATTGAAAACGCCGGAAAATTGGTAAGGTAAAATGTGTAACCGTACGACCTCATTTCTTATAAAAAGAAAATTAGCACAAAGTACGAGACAAAGTATATAAGTAAATGTGTATTTTTTTTTTTAATTTTAAGAAGTAAACTTATAATACCATGTATATAAATTAATCAACAAATTTCTCGTCTAATACAAAAAATATTTTTAATTTTAAACAAAGAATTAACATGAAAATTTGCACTCATTATAAGAAAAAAATTATATACACGCAGAGTTGGGGAGATTTAGAAAAACACATTTTTTAATTTATTGCATTAGAATTTCTTTGGCGAAGCATTGTCAAATTCTAGAATATTTACACTAAACTTTACAGATTTTACGTTGTTGCATTTAGTAATAATAAAAACACATTTCCATTATTATATCAATATAAATTAGTACCTTATTTTAGCGTTAATAGACTATTGCATACACAAAAAATTGATTTACAGATATTTGGAAAAATGTCAGACTCCGTTCACTAGCTTCGGTTTTTAAAATTTCCTTTGTGTTCGGCTTTCGTTATTTTATTGTCTCTTCTTCACACGACACACACACTTATGTTCAATTATAACTAGTCATCGCATTCTAACCTTAAAATGTCAAAACACATTTACAGCCTGAGACAATTAGAGCCAAAACAAAACATTATCAGATACAGTGAACTCTTTCTCACACAGCTTTTACACAGTACTGTCTTCACATTAACCAACACTGGACTAAATGCAAAAGCAATATCAAAACAAATCAAAATAAAAGAGACCACTCTATCTTAATCAGGAATTAAGGTGTAATATAAGACCGCTATAAACCGGATAAAAAATTGTGCAGGTTCGCAACACTAGCAAATTCATTCATTCATTCTTTAACAACATACACTATTATTTATTAATATAGAAAACAAAACATTTATTTGAGAAAAGTTTAAATCACCACTATCCACACGATTTCAGGAGACGCCGCTATGTTAAATTTCTCTTTCTACTCACATTCGTCTACTTGCATTACTATCTTTATGCTGACACACACTTAACCAATATATTCTTCCCTCTTGCACTCCCACTCAAACATTCTATAAAAATCTTTCTTTCAAGCTACTTAAAATATTTTTTTTGTCACAGAAATCTGCGATGTCTACTTCCAGAGACTTGGAATCTTTAGCGAAATTACTTGGTTTTCTCAAAACAATTTTTCATTTACATTTTATATACACTTTTAGACTTAAATAATTTTATAAAATCCATAAACACATTTGTTAAAATCACTTATTTTACAGTTAATTTGATAAAATTTACGGAGAAAATTCACAAACCTGCAAAATGCGCTGAGAAAACGCACTTCAATATGGTTCTCACCAGTGTTGTAAAAGCATAAAATATATTTAAAACAGCACATAACGTTAATTAGCACTGTTACATATATAAAAGGCTGCTTTCCTAATCGCAAGTCGTTCTGCAGTGTAACAATGTCATGTAGTCTTAGTCGTATTCACACTTGTCAATTTCGACTCGTCAATTTTTGTCGGATTCTTTTGAAGTTTCATTGGTGTTCATACACATTGACTCGTCAACTTTCAGTTTTATTTGCCTACAACTTTCTATCTTTTTGACATTTCTTATTTATTTATTAATTTCAAAATGTAATATATGTAATACTGTGGTGCAAAAATTAGGCAATGTTTATATAAAAAAACATCTTTAATATATTTTTAACGTTTATTGCGTAGATATATAAAACAATGTTCGAAAATTTACCTTATAAAATGTACTTTAGTGTTCTGTTCTGTAGAATATTAAGTACACAAACACTAAAAGTGTTTGCGTAGGAAATTCAAAACAAACAAAAAACATTATAATATTTTTGAATTTTCCACATAACGAATATACTATTCTTAACTTATACAAAAAAAAAAAAAAAAATATTATTGTCATTATAAACTTTTTTATTTCAAACTGATTGATAAAAAATCTGAAAAATAACCTGTGGATGATTATGTGGCATTTGACCAAGGGCTTTGGATAAATTATCCTTAATTTTCTTTGTAAATTATTCTTTCGATCCCCATTAAAAAACCACCAATCGATAAACCATTAGCGAACCACCTCCATGCTTAATGCTTTGGTGTAAGTTTAATGGGTTTGGAGTTTTAGACGACTTGGTCCAATACCAAACTTTTACGTCAGATGAATATCGGTTTATTTTAGTCTCGTGAGACCATATAACCATAAAATTGTTATAAATATTGAGTAAAATAAAAATGCACCACTGGTATAAAGGTGATTAGTAAGCATATTACAAAATTTGTTGATATTTGACAACTCACTTGTCAATAAAAATAAATTTTAATAATTTTCAAAAGCAATTAATTTAAAATATTGAGCAAAAACTAGACGCTATAGAATTGAACAAAAACCTTATTAAATTTCATATTGTCAGCACTGTTTAAAAACAAAATAAACACAACTTTTCGAGCATATGTTTTAAATAAAAAAACAGAGATTTTATAACTTTGTAAGATTTTTGGAGCTTTCTGTGAAAATTTTTGTTTAAAGAAATTTATATATTAAATTGATTAAAATGTATGTGCCACCATTATCTCCGGCTAGTGGCATTGGAAAGTTTTATAAAGCATCTGCGAAAATTATACGTTTTGTTAGGCAAGGATGTACAAACCGGCCGTTTTATCACATTGTGGTTATGGAAGTAAATATAAAATTAAATAAGTAGTGCATACAAATATTGCTGTCATTGTAACAGTCATGTCTCAAAAAACAAGAATTTTTATATTTCTTTAGTAACTACAAAAATGCTATACCTATAGTTTAACTTAATTGAACAAATATTCGTTTCATTCTTAACTATGAATATTAAGGAATGTGATTCAAAAACTTTTAAAAGTTTTTTTGGACATGCCTAGGTTAAAATGGTGGGGCAATATATGTATGCTTATGTAAGTATGTATGTGTTAAATATATACAATGTAAATCATTTTTCAGCGTCGCAAAAATCAACATCAACCTGTTATTGAACAAGTTGGCAGTTATGATCCTATGCCAAATGAATACAACGAAAGGCTAGTGTCATTCAATTTTGAACGCATACGTTTTTGGTTAGGCCAAGGTGCTCATATGTCAACGCCAGCAGCGGAATTACTGGGCATAGCTGGTTTACTACCTATACATCCCCGAACGTATATGACAGCCTGGCGTAATCGCCAAAGAGCTGCCCAAGGGGAAAATAATGCGGAGGAAGGAGAGCAAGAGCCAATTAAGATGGAAAATTAAAAAAATAGTAATTTTTAAATTTATTTCTTACACCTAATTGTTGTTATCAGTAATAAAAAATTAAGTGTATATGTTAATGAATATATAAATATTTTTAATAGATTTTTACTGAACTTTAACGATAATTTGCTTATTGATGTTTATTGGAGTTTGATTTATTAAAACAAAATTTTAAAGATTGGTTTGCTATTAATGAGATTCATATATTTATTTAAAAGAAGTTAGCCGATCTGTCCGTACATCACTAAATTGTTGATATTTATGATCAGTATCAATACTCAGGAAAATCATCATAAACTGATTGACGTCTGCTCAACGCTACAAGTTATCCAGATTTACCTTGAAAAACACTTCGCAAAATAGTCTTAAAAGATGAAGCGTATAGAGTGAAACGAGTCCATAAAAAACATCAAAGCCGCGATAGCAATTTTCAGATGTTGATGTATTTCGAATAATCAATTTCTTTCACAATTTGGTTAAGCACCAACGAAAAAAAAGAAAATTTAAATCTACCAGAAGGATTAAACGAAAATACATTCCTAAATTTCAATAAATTCGTTATTTTTTGAAGTCAGTACCACAGTCGATATCAAACGAAATTTCATACAACTTTTAAATAATTTACATACAAAGAAATTTCTATCGATATCCAATGCCGTAATTTATTCCCAGTTCTAATATTGGTAATTTACAATTTAATTTAATAAAAACGAATTAAAATTGATTTCTTCAATACATGAATAATCATCTTCGAATGTATAGATTCGATTCATAAATTTCAATTGAGATCACAATTTCAATTTAATAACACGCCAAAGTTAAATTTATTTATGTTTCACTTAAATTGAACCACGTCGTGATCATTATTTTTTTGTTGTGAATATTTTGTTGAGCATTTTTAAAATAGTATCAGTTGTATTTTAGCTATTTAATGAAAATAAAATTAGTAGACAGTTTTGATTTAAGAATATATTCCTTGTTTTATTATTTTTTTTAACAAAATAATTTCACATAATAATTGTTATACTGTTTAATATCTTGTTTATATAAAATATTTTAAGCCGAAAATATGTTACACGTTTAAATGAAATAAAAAATCCTTAACAAATGTTCCAAATTTAAAAATATTGTATGCCAAAAGCAGTAAATTATAGATTTACAATTTTTTATAATAATTAAGGTTTACTTACGAAGACATGTATACTGATAACTAAATTAAACTAAAAAATTTTTAATGCTTTATTTACTTCAAACAGGTGTGCTTCCTCTTTACGATTCTCTTAATTATACCATCACCAAAGTAGATGATTATATATTTGTTGCTTTTAACAGGATTTTGTTTATTCTCAATGGCTTTTAGTTGCTGTTAAGGAAATGCTACTGTTGAGGATTCGAAGAAAAGATGTAAATTTTAGTTTAATCAGTTTTCAAAACCGAACTTATGTTTTTCTTAGCTTGGCCAATAACATTATCTAATGCAGTGTCGACAGCTGAAAAGATAATTTATAACAACTTTTATTTATTTCGATCTTAAAGAATTTAATAAACCGAAGTGTGTTTATTAAAAAAATGATTATTATTGAATCTTCTTTTTATTGCTTTATGTATGTACAGAATTTCTTGACTTGATCCCATAAAATCGCTTTACTAAGCTTCAGTAGATATTAACAAATATTATTAAATTAGAATTTGGATTTTCTTTTAAATTAGATCTAATTTAAAACTTACCTTGATGATGTTTAAGGAAGTGTGGACGAATAACACGATTATAAATAATAAAAGAACCATTTTGTTCAATTGGCAACATGCACCAAACCAAGAAAATGCACTGGAAAATATTTCATTTTATTAGTAACTTAAAGAAAAGACGTAAACATGTACAGTGGTGGACATTAGGTTAGCACACTAGCTATATGCATTCTTTCTTACCGAATATATGCTTGTAGAGTTATAACTGTAAACATTTATATGCCCTTATATGTCACGTGCTGTCCAAGAATCATATTGCGTTATTTTGGAACAGAGTTTTATTTCTTGGAACAATTTTGTATTATTTTAAAACTTAACAAAACCAAAGAATAACTGGACAGTAATTTAGCACAAATTAAAAAAAATTTATTTTCATCAAGAAAAAAAAAAAGAAAAAGAAAAATTAGTATAACAAAAACTTAATACTTAGTAGGATAACCATTATTTTTAATTACAGCTGCACATCTCCTGGGCATACTATTCACCAGAGCCATGCAGCGTTCCTGCGGTATTGCGTACCATGCCTTTTGGATTTCCGTCCACAAATTATTTATGTTTTTGGGTTTAGCAGCTGAAATGTGTTGCTCTACATCATTCCATAGGTTCTCTTTAGGATTAAGATCCGGTGATTGAGCTGGCCATTTCAATACATCTATATTGCTTTCTTCCAAGCAACTCTTCACTATGCGTGAAGTGTGTTTTGGGTCGTTGTCATGCATAAAGAGCCATCTAAGTGGAATGTTTTCTTCTGCGTATGGAATCATTGTATTTAAAAGTATATTTTTGTAGACGTATTGATCCATTTTTGTATCAATTTTGCATATGGGGCCCACACCGTGCCCAGAAAACGCAGCATATACCATCACATTTCCGCCACCGTGCTTTACTGTCTTTGATGTGTACTTTGGGTTGTGTTGCATGTTTGGAGGACGCCATACATAGCGTTTTCCGTCCGATCCAAAACGACAGAACTTCGATTCGTCGCTCCAAAGGACATTTTTCCAAAAAACCATTGGCTTTTCGAAATGCTCACGGGCAAATAA
The DNA here is from genome assembly GCA_963576795.1 of Metopia argyrocephala. Lineage (NCBI taxonomy): Eukaryota > Metazoa > Arthropoda > Insecta > Diptera > Sarcophagidae > Metopia > Metopia argyrocephala. The sequence continues at coordinate 200,429,139 of OY756208.1, read as the reverse complement.
AATACGGGATTTTAAGTTATTTTTTGATACAAGTGGCTTATGCTGTACAATACACCCACGCAAATTTCTTTCATTTAATCTTCTTCTAATTGTTCTTGAAGAAATACTAATTCCAAATTTCGTAGAAAATTCTCTTTGAATTTCATTTGAAGTTTTAAATGGGTCTGCAACTGCTGCTCTATATATGAAAGAGTCTTCTCTACGTGTGGTTTTTCTAGGTCTGGTAGCCTCTGTAACATTTTTGTACGTCCCATAAGTTTGAATATGCCCTAACGCGTTGTACACCATCTTTCTGGAACAGTTCAATGTGGATGCAATCTCAGTAACACTACATCCTTTCGAGCTCATTTGTTGAATTACCTGACGTTGCGCCTCGGTGCACCATTTACTTTTAGCCATGTCTAATTATTAATTTGTGTTTTTATTTATGCAGATTTTGAAAATAAACATTTATAAAACTCACCAATTTAAGATTTTAAATATGAAAAATAATAAAAAAACGATAATTTATCAAAATTTCAAAAATGTGCTAAATTAGTGTCCAGTTAGAATTACTTATTATTTGCAATTAAACAAAATAAAATAAAAATCACAAAAGAGAAGCAAAGCAAAAATAACGGTACATAATGACTACATCATAGACAACATTTATAGGTATATATTAAACATGATTTTCATAACTAAAAAAAAACAAGCGCTTTTGAATGCAGCATATATGAAGTGTGCTAACCTAATGTCCACCACTGTATATAATATTATTTACCTTTAACAACCAATAGAATGGTATAACGGAAGTTAAAATACCGGAAAAGAATTCAATAATAGACATTATGCCATAGGTTACCCAATAGGTAAGCCATTTGGTATCATCCAATTTGGTGCTGGATTCAATGGCATGAATGGATATATAAGCTGGATATACAACACCAATAATGTTACATAAAAGTTGAGCTCCATAACCAAAGACCAAATACAAAGCGCAGAACACAGCGGCACCTGAAGTATATACATAAATATTTATTTATTTAAATACCTTGTATTGAAGTTAATTGAAATAAAGCTATTCATAGAAAAAAATAAAACTAGGATATAGTGAATAAAATATATTCAAATAGAAACTTAAAAATGACAATAATGAAGAGAGAATTATATACATAGTACAGAAATACACATAAAAATAAACCCAATATTTAAAAACAGGAACAAAATAGAAATATGTATATATAAAATATTACAAGAATGTAATATTGAGTTTCATTGAGATATGAAAGCATTTTAAGATGAAAAACGTTATTCGGGTAAGAAAAAGTCTTAAGCTCTAGAGGCAGACTGCTCCAACGACGCGCTATTTTACAATAAAAGATATTTCAAATAAGGAATTATTTATTACGGGGATCAATACGAGTATTTGGGGATTCTTCGATGAATAGAAAGCAGTTCTCGGAGAAGCAATTCAAAAAACTCCAAATAGTTTCATTGGTATTCGATCGGAATATACTCATATCTAAACAATTACTACGAAAAAGGAACAAAACATCATTGGCAAATAGAAAAGATTTACAACCCATGTTATCAATATGATTTGGTAGGTCATTCATATTAAGAACAAAGAAAATTAAACCTAGAACCAACCTCTCAAGAACACCAGAAGATAATCGAAGTAGATCCATGATAGAGCCAATTTTTTTCATATACATAATATTTTCTGAAATACTGTTTTTTTAATTTTAATTAAGACTTTTGATTTTAATGTTTTACTACTTTCTTTTTCCTCGTTGGTACTAACCTTATAAATAACTTAAATTTCGAATAGATTACTTCTTTAGAAGTTTTGTTTTAATTACAACGTCCATACATACATTCATATGTATGTATTAAAAACGTTTCATATATATGTATATGTATGTACCTAAATATACTTTCATATATACTATATATGTACATATATGTACATACATAGGTTTTTATGGAATTTTAAACATATTTACTTATTTTCCACATCTTCACCTAAAATGCGATATCATTACTCTTCAGGAGAAGCAAAAACGTTATAAAATTTTAAATAATTGCAATATTGCAACAGAATTTTAAAAACTTGGAGTTTTTTTTAATTAGAATTATAAAACTTAATACACTCGTGCATTATGATGTAGTGAGCCCAAATCAATATAAAAATTAAATTTTAACGTTTTCGATTATACGTTAGTTCGCATTTTAGATTCCGATATACAGATTTTTCTATTAAAAAAAATTACAACAACATTGCATTATTTAAAAGCAGGTATTTTAAATCCGATATAATTTACAAAAGAGTTATCTGTAATGTATTTATATTTGTACTTGCATTATGATAATTCGAACTATTAAAATTAAACTAGCTCTTGAGACTATCGGTGTACACATTGTCTTAAAAAAAAATTTTAAAATTGTTGACAATTTTAAACACTCTTCTATATACATATATATTTTTCAAGTAAATTTCTTGTAATCCATTATCTAATTTTAAATTTTCTTGTAAAAATAAATCAAGATTATTACCATATTGCACGGCAGGATATTCCTTTAATATTTGAATTAATTTAGCAGTTAATTGTTCAAACATAATTTTATTTTTTTAACAAACAAATTATTCAATTTTTAATTCGGTTTTTTATAAGAAATTGCTTATATACACATAAATTGTGTGTGTAGTTTTATTCGCAATGCACAATTGTATTGTAAAGCACAAACGTTATAGATCATAAAATCGTACACAGCCACCGAACCCTTAATAATTGTGGTTCTTTATAAAATAAATATATTTCTATATTTAAAATTTAGCTCTTGTATTAATACAATACGTATGTAAATATCAAATATAGCGAGGAAAATAATTATATGCACATTCAGATTAATAAAATAATATAAATGTTACAAAGTAATTATAGAATATTAGGTATTAAATGGGTGGTAGAAATAATTTAATACAAAATTATTAAAAGAAATATTTAATAAATAAAAAATGGAGAAATATCGAAAATAAATATTTACAATTAATAGACTTTAAGCTCAAAAATTATTTAGGATCAAGGAAAAGGATCAATAAAATTATTGTATTACATAAGGATATTTTTAGAAAATCAGCAGGACACATATGCATTTCATTTTTTATAAAAGCAATCAAAGTTTTATTTTGAAAAATAAAACCAAGTGTTTTTAAAAGGCACGACTTTACGAAAAAAATTTTTTTGAGAAAAAGTAATATGGTCTAATAAAAATTCTATATTTTGAAGATTTTTCATAAAGAGAGAGAGAGAGAGAGAGAGAGCTATTCCATTGTGAAATATATATATTTATATTTCTATTACATTTTGTCCATATTTAGACGAGCAAACATTTGGAAGAAAAAGTTCTGGAAATCTCTTTGGTTTTTTTCTTTCTCGTTCACACAGACAAACATTTTGTCGACAATATTTCATTATTATTCCTATTATTTGACGTTTGCCTTGTGTATGCAGAGTACTAAAATATAGAGAAGAATGCCAACATAGCGTATCGCCGAGTACCGAGCATAAAAACGATTCTCTCTTCCCCACCTACAATTCACAGTCATACAAAATGCTGTCCTTCCAAATGTTCGCCCGTTTAAACGCAGACATTGTATTTTGGATTTTAACAGGGTGATGCTACTCTCCTACACAAAAAATTTGCATATCATATGTACGACTTGTTGGGTAGTCTAAAGCCCCCTTAAATGGAAATAATTAAAACGGATGTTTAATTCACCAGTTGTATATATTTGAGTACTTGTTTATATATTTTATTTTATTAAAAATTAAAAGGATATATTCTTATACTATGAATACCTATTTACTGGGAATTTTTTTATAAAATTGCTATTATTCATAAAGCTTTCGATCAGTAAAATTCTTTTATAAAAATATGCATATATCAAATTTAAAATAAACAAGATATATTAAAAAAAACTATTTTTAAAGTAAATTCCTATCTATTTAGGACATCGCAGTAATACTTAACTTTTACTTTTTTCATTTAATTCTTAGACCTACATAATTCTCTTTGTACATGGTTTTCTTTTGCAACATTCAGAATTAACACTGTTGACAAAAATAAACTTGACATATATAGAATTAAATGTACTTGCAATCTTAACAAAAAATATATGTACATATCATCGATGGAATTAAAGAATGCTGTAACTGACAAAACCTTAAATGTTTACCAGAGCCAAAAAACCTGTATGAAATTAGAACAAATATACTGGTATTTTTCAAAACGCAGACGGCGTTAGTGAATTTATTTTCATCGTAGAAATCTGGGACCGGGACTAATCGACGATTGGATTAATAAAATGGGGTTTTTAATAGAAAACTCCAAGCTCAAGGTAAAGTGTACATTTCAAATAAAATATCTCTGATTTTTTTAAGAACAATTTTTGAATAACATAATATGTATCTATTTACAACGAAGCATATTTTATGTTTATAAACAACAAAGTCATTAGAAAAGCAAAACGCTAAGGTAATTTTATTATTATGACAAATAGTGTATTCTTTTTTTTTTCATCTGTTTAGGTAATTTTGTTGAATGAACAAACTAATTAATTGAATTTTGCTGTCATATAAAATTTGATTTTAACAAGACTGTTTAAAAAAATTAATTGTGATAAAGTGTAAATAGCCAAAAACAAAATATTTTCTTATAATTTATACGTATTCGTATTCAATAATATATATAAGAATATAAAAAGTATTTTTGTAAATTTAACTTAATACTAAATAGTATATAGTCCAGAAATTTTTTTAAGGTATTAATACTTTGTAATATATGTATATTATGACCCAGATTTGGATCGTCCCCGACACAGTAGGTAACTATCTACACAAAACAATTCAATTTTCCCCATATGTGTATGTTTATTTGTAAAACATATGTACGTACGTATTTACAGTGATTTTCAGTTATTTTGTATCTATACTGTAACGCATATTTGCTCAATATGTTATGTAATATGTATAGGTATATATAGGTGTCTAATTTTATTAATCACTTGCGTAATGCGTTGTGTTATTTCTGTAGAATTGGTTTTTGTTACAAAAACAAAAGCACCTATTTGATTTTGAAAATAACTACTATGTATCAGGTAGGATAATTAACAAAACTGAACGTTTGATCTCATTTTGTTGTATTCTTTACAATGAGTAAAACAAAAATAAAACAGAAACAGTGAGAAAGATTGTCCCATTTAATTTTGTATATTGTTTTTGTTTTGAGTACAACAAATACACTAACTCAAATGTGCGTAGGTACAACAAAAAATGAATGAGAAGAAAAAGGAAAGAAGATGAGAAAAAGAAAAGAAGAAGAGAAAAAAGAGCAAATTATACGAATGTGAGGGAATAACAAAGCAAGCACAAGAGCGAAAAGCTAATTGTTTCATTTGCGCTCTTTTTCATTTAGAAAGTATTTGTTTTGGTTTTGCTCATGTACAATACCATTAAAAAAATTTTGAAAAGTGTATGACTTTGTTGTAACTTTTTCGAAATGTTTTGTTTGTTTGCCCACTCTGCTATGTATGTACATAATATATGGGCAATTTCAAAAATTTTCGACATTTTTATATTTTTTTTCCATTTTTTTTTTTTTTTTTTTTTTGATGACACGAATTACGCTTTGGTCACGTGAAGGGTGATATTTTAGCATACCAAAACAGTTCGCGTTAATCATTTATTGCAAACGGCGCGAAAGTTATGGAGGTTTTAAGTTAAAATTTCTTTAAAAAAAATTTAAAGTTAAATTTATTGGTTTATTTTAATAAATGTTGTATGGATGCATGAAACTCATTTCAAATTTATCAGTGCAGTCCAAATTCATCAATGCACTGATAAAATACATAAAAAATATCAATTATAATTAAAATTCCTTAACATTAAAAAACGCGAATTTTTGCAAAAATTTGAATGTTTCACCGATTGTTATAATATGCGTTTATATAACGCATAACTAATTTACAGAAAAACAATGTTTTGACTTGCAAATTTAAAAAATAAAAAAAATTATATAAGAATTATTTTTGAGGTTAGGATTTTTTTTTTGATCTGTAAAATTTAAAATCATGAAAATTTTTTAATGCCTATTCGGTTTTATTATCAAGCTTAAAAAACCTTTTATTTGGTGTCAATCAATGTTTGAAGAAAAATGCCGCTGTACCCGCTAAATATGGACCGAATTCAACCTTATTTATATATGATCTTTAGTTCACAGCCGCATTTCATTTCCAATACTTTACATTGATTTTAAACCACTGATTAACTAAAAAAAAAACGCGAAACAAAATCATGAAATTTCGCAAAAGTTTTATTTTCTTGATAAAATTTTTGCGTTTCAAAATATTTTAACGCTTTCTTGACGTTGAGGTGTCATTTACTAAGAAGTTTAGATCACGCAATACATAAACCAGTTTTAAATAAGATTGCAAATGTTAGGCGCGAAAAACTGTAATTTTTGACAAATTTACGCCAATTCTATAAAAGTTTGAGGTCATCGTTCTCAGCAACTAGCAGGCTGACATCGACGTGATATGGCGCAAATTTTAGCAAATTACACCATCTATTAAATACTGTTGACGAAATGCAATTTTCTTGAACGGCGCAAAAACGCTATAGAAAAAACTGCGAAAATTAAAAAATCGGAAAATTTTGGTTTCAAATATGAACCGCTGTACAACTTTTTCCCAAATAGTAGTATGGGCATAACTTTTATAGTGTAAATACCTACAAAGTCTAGGGACTTTATTTTATATCAGTGAGCATCGGAAGTTTAAAACTAAAAGTAGAAAAGTGATGAAATATGAAAAAACTCTTGTAAATTTCAAGCCTTTTTTGAGTTTTTCGATATTTGAGTGCCCATAACTTTTAAAAATAAAGAACTGATGGTCTGAAATTTTGAATTTCTCAGTTTTCTAGTGTGGCCAACCATTCCATTTTGACCGTTTTGGTCAATTCAAAAAACTGGAGAAATAATAAGCATCTGAACTCAGTTTCAACAAATGTTGAAAATTTTTGAAATTGCCCATATAAATATAAGTTGTGCTATGTTCGTCATTTTATAACTCGAGAACCACTAAACCAATATACAAACCAATACATGTTTTGGAAAGGTATACTTTTTTGCGGTGCTACGCAAATACAAAAATTTCTTTTTTATGTCTGTGATACAATCCCATACAAAATAGCATCTACTTCGCTACGAGCTTTCGTTGAAATCTAATAGATTTTGTGTTTGTGCTAAAAATAACCTATTGAAAGAAACTTACAGATAAAATAAATTAATAAATCATTTTGGCCAAACATATAATGTTAGAAACCCAATTGAAGTGCAAAATTATATTAAGATATTGCAGCTATTTTTGTTATAAAAACGAAATCTCGCTGAATACAAAAAAATTTAATGTAAACGCACTAGATTTTGGGCAAGCTTTAAATTGACGATATTTTTGCAGATGTAAATGTACTATTATTAACATTGTATAATCATCATAAGGTAGTCCCAGTTTGAAATAACATGCAACCCTGTTTCTCTTTCGATTGTCAAATAAAAGCAACGCTGTGGTTGTCTGTTGTACACAAATAAATATATTATTGTAAACAAGTTCTAGTCGCCCTGGTCTAGTGGTTAGTGTGTTGGCTTACTAAGACATGAGCCCTGGGTTCGACACCCAGATCCGAAATCTTAAAAAAAGAGCAGCAGTCAGCAGTCTTCTGGTAAAAGCTCTGAGAGTAATTAATTGCCATGAACAAACTTCTCAAGTCCGTTGTTCGGAGTCGACATTAAACTGTAGGTTCCGGTACTCATGGATAAAAATTTACACACACAACATGAGTGCTGAGAGAAGCTAGGCCGTAACCCTGACACAGGGTTGTAAAGGCCAGTTATGTATGTATGTATGTAAACAAGTTCTTCCTCTCTTTTTTTTTTTTTCTTTGAGAAACATTTTCTGAAAGTTGACAATTTTACTCTCATTCTGTAAAAATAAAAATCAGTCTTTAATTTATATTGAAAACAAAAATAAAAAACAGAATTTGTTTTTGTTTCAAATAGAAATTGTCAAGCGTTCTGAAAAACTATTTAAAAAAAGCTATTAGCCTCCAGAACAACGGAATAATATCCAAAAGAAGTGTAACCAGAATTTCGACACTACTATTATAGAGAAACACTATGGATAACCAAAGATTTAATATGTAGATGCAAATTAGATTTCTAAAACATTAAATTCTCGTTTAAGCAATTATATACCTTCTTGTTCCAATTTGTTAAATGTTAAAGACAAAATTTTAAATTCAAATTTGTTTAACTTCAAAATTAAGGAATAAGAAGAAACGAGATTTTGACAATCATAAGTAAACTGCTGTTTTTAGGTTGTTAAAAGTGCGAACACCTTATGATGATTATACCGTGATTATTAATTTATGAACTTTAACATAAAATAAAAAAAGGTAAAACACTAAGAGGTAATTTAAAATTAATTTATAATATTTTTGTAACTCTTAGCAACAGTAGGCATATTTACAAGAAATAAACAGTTTCTGTATGTACATTGTTTTGTCACAAAATAATTAAAATATTTTATATAAAATTGTCATATCTTGAAAAAAATTTTACAATTCCATAACATTATTTTTCAATACTCTTTAAAATGGAAATGCCAGGTTAGTTTAAAGAGTTTAATAATTTAATAATTGTAATTATTTATTTATGTATTTTTAATTATAGTACAAATATCTAACGACTTAGAAAAGCGTATATCTGATGCTTTTTGCATATTTGATCATCATGGCGATAAAACAATAGATGTTAGAGAAGTTGGTACGGTATTGCGCTTTTTGGGATGTGTACCTACCGAACAAGAAATTAATGAAATTATAACAGCTACTGAAGCAGAAGATTCTAGTGGGGAAGTTCATTTAACAAAATTTTTACCTCATGTATCACAGCTATTAGCGGAGCACAAGTAATATTTATGAATACTAATAAAAATTATTTTTCACAGATCTTTTTTTTTTCAAAATACGTATAAAACAAATCTTGTATGAAAATTGGTTTTATATGCATGCCTGTTAAAAATGACAAAAGTTTTTGATTAATAAGGTATTATATTTATATTTTGTTTTAGAATGGAACCGGCAGAACCGGAAAAACTTTTAGAAGCTTTTCACGTTTTAGATCCTGAAAATCGTGGCACTCTTACAAAAGAACATTTTGGTAAACTAATGATGGAAGAAGGAGAACAGTTTACACAAGAAGAACTTGATGAAATGATGGCTGTTGCCGTAGATCCATTGACTGGTTTGATACCTTACGAATTTTATCTCAATCAATTAATGGTATTTGTTTTCATAGTAATTTTAAAGTTGCACCTTTTAAGCACTAAATTCGTTGATTTGCACTTTCAAGCACCGTCCAACAAATTCTATTTATGAAATTGCGGATAAAATTAAACAAGAACAAGCAATTAAAGCTACAACTGGCAAAAATTAAAAAGAGCAACAGTTTAGAAGTAATTGTTTTTCTTTGTATTTTTCAGGTCTATCTCTAAATATTTTGTGAAGACTCTTGGTTTAGATAAAAAAAATTTTATACAAACAACAGTTGTTTTATTTGTTCTTGAATATCTGCATATCTCCTACGTCCATTCACAATTCACACTGTTTAATTAGCTAACTAAAATGGTTTAATTAACATTATCTCCTCCACAGCATTTATTTAAATCTTTAAATTTTTTTTAGTTAACTTATTTGTATATTAATTACAAAAACTTAAACTGAAAGTACATTCCACGCGTCTTCGCGTCACCTAAAGTAAGTATATAAAGTAAATATGTAATATAAACTTTATAAACATAAAAACTTAAAAAATCATATATTTTTAAATATTGTTAAAATCGACTAATTTTTCTGTTTAAAAACAAATTGATTGAAATCCATAGTGTACATATGTATGTACAGACGCGACAAAAAATTTACGCCGTACGATTTAATTCAGGTACTACCCTTAGAAACAGCTGGTTTTGTCGCATATCGCGTGTGAAGCTTCGAAAGTTGAATTCAATTATATTTTGTACGTTAAAGCGGCGAACTCTTTTGTGCTCTGTAACTTACAAGGTATAAATACAGTAATTCTTTTAATTTAAAAAAAAAACGTATGACGGGTTGATGCATAGAAAACGTGTTGTATACTTTCAGCTTTAAGATCGTATAAAATTAAATTAATAAAATTTAAATGCTATAGCATTTACATGTTAAAATCTAAAATTTCTAAATTCTGCAATTTTTAGTTTTGTATGTTCTTTTTACATGTGTGATGAATTAAGAACGCTGAAATATATTAAATGATACAAATACAAATTTTCAATTTAATTTTGTTACTTTTATTTTGACTATTAACTGAAACTTTTAATGCATTCATAATCGAATCGTCAACTATCTGGTATGTGATGGAAATCGACTTCGATTGAAATTAAAATCGAAAGAAGTTTCAAGTAGCTAGAACTTCCAAATCCTGTCATATTTGGAATTCCTTTTTTATACATTCCTTACTGACTATTGCCACTACGTCCTTGATTATTAAAATTTTAAAATAATTAAACAGATAAACTTTATATGATATCGATTTCAATATCGATCGAAATCGTTTTTCATACTGGTATATCTTTTATGCCAGAATCTACAAATATGTATTATGAAAATCTACCATTTTCGGTTACTTATTTTACGTATGAATTAACGAAAGTTTTTCTATCCGTTGTTATCTTAATAACTTTCAAATATTGTTGAAGAGTGTGTTCAAGGTTGTGTGCTGGTTACTTATCTGCTACATATAGTCAAAGTGCTACAAACACTGTGATATAGTTAAGTTAATTTTGTAAAAGCGATAATGTTTCTTATGATTTTTCTATCAAGTACCTACATACATATTTATTAATGGTTTCACTGGTTAGGATTAAGATGTTTTTTACACATCGTACATATTTAGGTGTCAGTCCCCAATTATTACAATAAATTGCTAACAAAACCTATTTTTTTTAATTAAAAAAATATAGTGGAAAAATATCAAATAGGTGTATCTTATACATAGAACACATTTTTTGATATTCTGTACGTTTATATGTATATAGTAAACAAAAAATAAAAACCATCAACGTGTACACTTGCAAAACAGGTATGCGTATGCATGTGGATTTATACACACCATTATAACTTATAACTAAATCCATACATAAGTAGAATTATAACAAAAGTAATAGTCATATCAGTCAGCTGAGAAAAAGAATTACATACATGCTTTTTGTGGTATAATTAAACTTACCAATACCGAATTTAATTAAAGCCTCGTAACGTCGACGTTCTCTTTCTTGCAACTCTTTTCTGTGCCATATATAATCCCAAATCCACATTAGACTAAAATATTATTTATTGACTTTTATACTAAATGCAAACTTTTATCGTAAAACAAGTGGAAAACGTCAAACAGTATTTTATAAACAGAAATAAATAAGCTATTGAAATGATACACACGCACTGACAAAATAGTGAATAAGCAAAAAAAAAAAAATATTACGTGTACCTATATGTTTTTGTATACATATGTACATATGTGTGTATGTTATATAAAAGCACCAACGAGAAAATTAACGAACGAACACCATTAATTTATAATTTTTTTAATAGCAAACAAAACACTATGAAAATTTATATTTTTTTTTACTATTTTAATAACAACTAAAATGTATTAGTTGTATCAGGCTAAACTGTTATTTTTTATTTTTGTATTTAATCATTTATCATATATGTATGTATGTATACTCGAGACTTACGAGTGAATAACACGTTTATTATTAAAAGAATGAATTTCACATTCTTTATACATACATACATATGTATTTTCAGTAGTAAAACGTAAACAAAGAATGATGATAAAATAGTAGACAAGCTGGAGAAAGACCACTGTATTCTTTATAAAGAAAACAAAAGATTTTAATGTATGAAATAATGTAAAATCTGCAAATAGCTGAAAATTGTGTATTCTAACAAGCAATACAATATTTTGATATACAATGCAGTAGACACATACATAATATACCTATGTATTTATATACATTTATAAACAGTTTTTTTGATAGTAAAAAGTTTCAAACTGTAACGTCCGTGTGCAAAAAGGGTATGGACATTTTTAATCAAAAACACACTTCATGACTGCTTTACTATTAGATATTATTATAATTTTTTACATAATTTACCATTACAGCCCTTTTTCAGAGTAACGGCGGCCTAGCATCTTATAGCATCCACATTGTTTGCGTCAATTTGTATCTATAAAGAGGGGAACCTACCGCTTAACGTTAAACCCGAAAGACAAACTTGAAAAGCTTGTTCATGGGAATGAGTTACTCTCTGACATTTTGCGAGAAGACTGTTTAGAGGCGGTCGCTAAAAGAAATATTTGTTTCATATTTCTTTCTTTCAAGTTGTCATTGCTGGGGTTTGATCCAGGAGCACTCGTCTAGTAAGCCAACATCGTAAATACTAGACTACGGCGGTCATAAACAACGTCATATACATACTTATGAAAATAATGAATGTTTTGATTTTTTGCATACGGGAGTAAAAATCAGTTGAACTCAGTTTCTTTAACAATTTTTTTAATTATTAACTCCTAATTTCATATTAAATAATAAATATTGCATTAATTAATTAATAATTGTTCTTGCTTCGGCAGAACATTTACTAAAAGTTGAACGATACAGAGAAGATTAACATGGCCCTGCGCAAGGATGACACGTGAAATCGTGAAGCGTTCAAAATTTTTTAATACTTCTTATCTGGACCTGAGCCTCACTTATCTCAATAAGCACGACACCCCCCAAAAAGTATTCTGCAGTCTTTTGTCTGAAATCAAGACCCAGCCTTAAAAGCATTGGTTGGAACTTTATATTCACAGACAGCACAAAATCAGACAATCTTTTGTCAGCTTATGCTGTAGGAGATGAAAAAGGCAGAAACTTAATCCTAGAAGCACTCCGTGAACATTCATCAATTTTCACTGCAGAATCCTGTGCCATTTACCAGGCCATTCGTTTTGCAATAAAAAGCAAAAGGACTGTTATATTTACATTCTACCCGTCCTAAAAGCTATAATCAACCCTTGGCACTACAAATGGAGAACAATACCTCCCATAAGAAATCTACTCACAGGCACCGTAAATAAACTAAAGCTATTCTGGATACCTAGCCAAACTGGCATTATGGGTAATAAAGCAGTCGACATCGCAGCCAAATATGCATCCTCCGCACCCATCATAATGGATCCCACTATTGAAACAATCGATATTCACCGCCACATTGAAAGTTATATTAAATTGAAATTCAAGGAAACCACTATCGCGTACATCCACTGTTCATCGATAAACCCGTATCACAACCCACCAATATACCCAACAGACATCCCAAAAAACAAAATTAAAATCTTTTCGAGATTGCGTCTCGGCCACACTATTTTCTCACATGATTGGCTGCTTAAAAGGGACCCACATGTTTCCATTTTAAAAGCTTCCTCACAATCAAACATGTTCTATCAGTATGACTGTTTTTCCAAATTCACAGATGCAGAACAGTAATGAGCATACCAGCTGCCGATCTCCTTAGGGATCCTTCACTTACCAATATCAACGGTATTTACTATTTTATCAGAATAACTAATCTTAAAGTTTAACATATCGCAGATGGAATTAAAGAACGCTGTAACTGACATAACCTTAAATGTTCACCAGAGCCAAAAAACCTGTATGAAAGTAGAACAAAGACACTGGTATTTTTTAAAACGCAGACGGCGTAAGTGAACTTATTTTCATCGTAGAAATCTGGGACGGGGAGCAATCGACGCGTATTTTTTTCTGATAAAAATTATACAAAAAACGTATTTTCGATTTTTTGTCAGTTACAGCGTTCTTTAATTCTTGTGACGATATATACCTACATATACATACGTATATGTGTAATTACAAGTTGGAGCTGATGACCTATGCAGCATATGACAAACTATTGTTAAATAAAATCTAATAGTATATTCGTAAAATTCGTACTTGAAATTTATGGCAATGCCTAATATTCCTTTTTGTGCATATCAGTATAATGAGTATTAGCTGTCAAAACCATGCATTAATTCTATTTTGTAGGCAAAACGATGAATTAATATGGCGAAGAAAAAACTTTTTCTAACTTAATAAATTATCTATTATTTTTTTTTTAGAAATAGTAAGAAAAAGTGTACACATGAGAAAAACAAATTATTAATTACGTCCAAACTCCGACATGGACCTGATTTTCTTTGCAAATATTAAGTGGGGAACAATCTTCTTATTTTTATAACTTGTTTTATGAAATCAATATTGTCTGAATAATTAGACTTAGAATTTGAAACCTTCAGTACTGGCCAATAACACAACAAATTACTCTTTTTCACATCCATATTTGTACAAATTTTTTTTTGTGGATTAATATAGATGTGTATGATATATATTTTATGTATGTGTCCACAGTTGCTTTTCTTAATGTCGTTTTTATGCAAAACTTTTTACTCCAACTTTACTATAATTTGAATTTTAAAACTACAAATTCCTTTACGAAAGTTATTACAAATAAAAGCATTGAAAGTTTTAAAATTTCTATTAATATCTTTTACAATATTGTACTTCTGTTATTAATTTTACTCCAACTTTACTTTGAATTAATTGAATTAAACATTTAAAAATTGCTTTCCTTTGTGTTTGGTTGACTTAAAAATTGTTGAGCTTGAAGGCCAACTCTGCTATAATAAAATTAAATTAAAAAAAACGTATTTATAGCTGATAGCCGGCAAAATAATTATGTATGTACTAGCAGAACATTATTGTTTAAAAGTAAAAAGTATACGATAAATGGATATTAATTCGTATTTTTTAGATTATATATTAGATTTTACTAATTGACATTGTAAATCTAATAAGGAATAATAATAATTCGTATTAATAAAGAAACCACGAAAAGGTTAATTTTTTGTGCATATAAATAATACAATAAAAATCTTAAAAAAAGAAATAGAAAGAACATATGCATATATATTCATACAACCCGCCACGTAGTATAGCCGTGCGTGGCAAATATTTTCATCATAATTGTCAATAGGAATTCATCTTTTTTTGCCTGCCTGTCAACGTTACTATGTATGACCTTACCAATACAATCACAACAAATAAATAAAACACATTAGAAATAATTGGGGTAGCAATCGTAGATATTAAAAAAAGAAAAAATGACGTAAACCGTTTGGACATACCTTTTATGAATTATTAATATCTAAAACTTACCCCAAAAAATATATGATCTAGGTATGTTTGTTTTTTGTTCAGCAAAATCGAATCCTTTGTACCATGGCTTAGATTTGTCGTGCAAAGACTTCTCCAAAGAAGCCTTATATTCTTCCCATTTTTGTTGTAAATTTGCTACTTGCGATGCCATTATTAATAATTCTTCTTCACTGAATTTATCTATAAAAAAATACTTATTAAACTTGAGTTTTAAGTAAATAAAAAATAACTCACGTTTTTAGAAGTGTAATATCTGTTTTTTTTTATATATTTTAATAAGACTAAAAATTTTTCTTCGGTTTTCCTGAGAGCAATTTATTTTATTTTGAGATGAGTTCAAAGTCAATGTGACTGACGTTTATTTTATTTTTTTCTTATCAAATTTTGACAAATGCATAATAGGGTTGCCAACACTAGAAAATATGATAAAAGCTGAGAAGTGTGTAAATACGACCTTTAACCCGCGGTTAAAAAAATATTAATAAAACCCAACTTTTGACTTCGTATTTAAATACACACTATTAGTTTTTTCAGTACAATGTTAAATGAAATTTAAATGACAAACCATGTCCATTTAAATTCAAATAAAAAGTTTTAAAAATAAACATACATACATATGTTTTTGCCATTTTGTTTTTATGTACCGTAAATATGTATAACCACTCTATCTTTATGCATTAATGATTTTTACACTTTGAGAGAATTTCAATTATCAGTTCTTTTTTGTAAAAATAAGTAATCAGAATGTCATATTTTCCCACCCATATTGATAGTAAACTTATAATTAAAAAAAAATAATTTACTGGTGTAAGTAAGGGTCGTGCCTAAATTGAAGCGTCCAACGTACGACAAATAAAAGGTATAATTTGTATACAACAAATATTATTATTTATTATTTTTTTGATTTGTTTTGATTTATTCATCAGAAAAATACAAAAACTAGTTGTAATTTGTTTTACCATTTCAATGTATCTTTCGAATCTACTTTGAATGTTTACTTAATGGTAAAAACCAAATATAACATTTTTTTAAAACTTTAACTTTTAATTTGAAACTAATAGTATAATAACTTTATTGACCTCTTTTTTTAAATAATAATAAATCTCTTTTTCGAGCTTAAGGTCTTTTTATATTAATATTAAATATTTATTTTTTTTTCCATATTTCGCTGCCCCTTCGTGTAGCGTCTTCAGGAATTATTATTTTAACAAATAATAACAAAATGAAAAAATTTTTAAGACATGTCTTAATCGTGAAAATCAATCAGGCGGTACCACGTTTATATAGAGTAAATATTGTCTATATGCTCAAAATGGTAACAGTAAAAATCTGTAAATTTGGTCCAACTGATCAAAGTCAATAGAAATCGTGAGTTAAAACGTGGATGAAAACCGATAAGTGGGCATGGTGTTTTTCATACAAAGTAAATACTGAATATATCTTATGAACGGTTAAGGCTAAAGTTTCTAAATTTGGTTTGAATGACTTTACAATCGTTACAAATTATGATTCAAGGAGAGAACGGAATTGGACAAGTGCGCATGATGCCTCCATACAAACTAAGTATATATTAACATTTGTATATCTTAAGTACGATTAAAGCTTAAGTATCTAATTTCTACTTTAATGACATCACAGTCATTACTAGGGCAACCAAAAATATGCTCTATAAAATTTGTTTTAAGCTCCTAAAATATGCATTGAAAAAGCAGTTTTAAGCGCTAAAAATATGCTCTATAAAACTCATAATAAATAATTATGTTGATGTAAAATACGTATATTTTTTTCAAAAATTTGAAAACATGAAGAGTAACAATTAGCCACCAACCAGATAAAATAAATTTTCTTTGTATTTACATATCGCTCATTTGCGATAAGAGTGACATAACTCAAAAAATGTGTTTTTTGAGTTGTTAATGCAGAAATATGAGACGAACTGTAATTTAAAACATATCTAAAAATTTTATTTTGTGTGTGTGTCTTATACTTTCCTATCAGTTTGGCTAAATTAAAATGTTTAAATACATTTATCTCAGAATCGTTTTTTTTTTTTGAGTTATGCCACTCTTCTCGCAAATGAGCGATATATTTATTTCAATTCCAAAATTAACAAAAAAAAAAATAAAAAATGTCAAAAAATTCAGACTGACAAGAATACAAAATAAAAGAGTAAAAAATTAATTTAAATTATTGTTGCCATAAATAACAATCATATCGCTCAAATTTTGAAACATAAAGCTTTGTCGTAAAACGCTCTTGTACATCGAGAAACTTCTTTCGACATCAGTGAAAGTAATTGATGCAAATTTGAAAGCAAAGATTTCCTAACATAATTTCTTGCGTTGAGCTTAATACGCTTTTGACTTCCGAGGTGTTGTTTTATAGTAAATATTTCTGGCTTATTGCAAACTTTACAAAACAGAATATTCCTATCAGTTTTAAAATCTCGGTATTCGCTAATATATTATTTACTCTGTTTGACAAAGATTGCTTGATTTTCTGCATATTCTGACGAAAATTTAATTAATTTAAAAATAAACTTTTAATTTAAATTTTTATATCATGCAATTTTCCCAATAGTTACAACGTTCAAAAATACGTAATATTTAATTGAGTTCATTATTAAGCATTTTTTTTAAACGCTAATTCCCATAAATGTATGTAAAATTTTTATACTTTGTATTTAATTTGTTTTTTGCTTTGACGTTTTTATCAAGTTTACATTTACTGTTGCACAATAGTTTAACAAGAAGCTTCGCCAATTTTTGCAATTTTAGTTTTATGCGTTTTCATGAGTGCCCATATTATTTAATAGATTATACTTAAGTAATGTGTCAGTATATGGTCATTATTATCAAAAATAAAATTTGGTAATACACGTAAATTCTTCTAACATTGTAAAAATTTGTAAAATACGCCATATAAATATGAAACAATTTGAAAAATGCAAAAGTATGCATTTATGACGAAATATGCAAAAATATTCCGGAACAAATAGGTGTTAAACGTCGTAGTTTTTCCTAAAATGAATTAATATTTTGGTTGTTTTGTTAGTAGCATTCAGAAAAAAATGATGCTAATTCATACTTTTGGTTGCCCTAGTCATTACAAATCATGAGTCAAATAGTAGAAGGAATTGGACAAAGTGGAAGAACACGAAGCAAATGTTGATTTTTTATATATGTATGTACATACTCGTATCTTGAGAACAGTAATGAAAATTTTAAAATTCAAGACAAGCAGGTTCGTTGCCAATATATGTATATTATCAATCAAAGAGTTAGTAATGTTGAATTTTTCGAAATTGGTCTTTTCGAACTTATTTATATTAAACTTTTTATTTAATTCAAATAGGAGTAGCATATGTAAAACTCTCTAATTTGTAAAGAAGTATCTGTGTGCAGTTGATTAAAAACCCTTTATTTAAAAGAATCATTTTGAAAAATCACAACTATACAAATTGTTGTCCGTAAGACATAAAACCACAAAGACAAAAGCCAAGAAGATTAAAAATTCACTATATCATAGAAAAAAATCGGCAAAGTATGTCGGTCCCTATATAAGTAATTGGTTATAATTAGATAGACCCTAAAAAACGAAATTGACTTTTAAAGTGATTCCAATACATTTCAATTTGATTATTACAGTTTCTATTATGCTTGTACCTTTTCTCATTAAATTTCAATTATTTGAGTTAGGGGCTTTCTTCTTGAGGTGGATGGTACGCAAGTTATGTTTTTTGTGTAAGATTTTCAAAAATTTTTAGCGCTCCCTCAACCCTCGTGTAATCAGACTGACTGATTTTGGCATATTGTTCAACACTATTGAAACATGTATAAGGCAATAAGAAATATAAAGTACCCACACAAATTTCATTATTTCTAAATACTAAGAATATTTCGCTTTTTTCTGCTATATTTTTTTCGTTCTGAACGACACTGCCGGAAAGTGATCAAATTTGTTCGGTATTCAGTATCAACTACAGATTTAAAATTAATTTGTCATTTCCACAATTTTTCTCACAGAAAGATTTCAATCTTACAGGTTCATGATTTGCAATTTTCTTTAAGTTGACCTTTGTAATAATAAATGATAACAATCTATCGTGCCTATTGAAGCGTTCATTTATGACATGACAAAGTATTTTAAAGTAATTGTAAAGTTGTTTTTATTAAAAATCGTAATAAAATCAATCTATATCAAATCTCGCGCCCAATCTAAGAGTATGGACTTTTTTCAAAAGCATTTTTTCGCAATGCATATTATTATAAATATTATTATAATATTTATAGTATTCACTCAATTTCTTCAAGTTAAAGCCCGAATAAATAGTAAGTAGAAAGTATAATTATTATTATTCTTTTTTTTTATTAAATAAAATTAAAAATGTTAAATATTTGTGATAGTTTCAGGAACAACTTATAATAGTTTTCCTCCAATTTATAAATTCGATAATTATGATCAGTGTTTAGTAATGCAGCCATTTTCAGTATATTGTATAGTTTTTGCTGAAATTGAATCAAATCCCTATAATGATATATGGCTGGAAATAGAAAGTAAATCAAATGATTTAATGCACAATTATCGTCATGAAAATTTATTTTTCGGTATATGCATTGAACGGTGCAAAAATTTGTTGGACCTTATGACACCTTTTGAAGTAGCTCAGCTTTCAAGGAACAAAAGTTTTAAAAATGAGGTGAGTATAAAATATTGTATTTACATACATACATATTATACTATATAATTTCTATTATATTATATTATATTATATACATATTAAATGTATGTACATACATACATATGTATACGAAGCGAAATAAATCAAATGTTTATTACATCTTTAATTTAGATAACTGACTACTATCATAGGATTCATAGACGTGTAGGAGACAATGATGATCGTTTAATCTATCAACATGTTTCTGAAGTCTGTCTTAATTACGATTTTTTTAGAAAATATAATTTAACATTAATAACAAGTATTGAATACTGCGAAAATTCGGAGAGGACAAAAAAATTTGGTAAGTTGAAATGAAAAACAAATTTGAGTTAAAATTGTAGTATATAACAATACTTTTAATTGAGAACTTAATCCTGAAACTATAAATATAAAATTACAACAATAAATTTTAAAATTAAACCAACGAGGAAAAAAGAAGCTTTTGCTGTATTTGCATAGCCATTAGGAAAAGTTTGCGATGTATCTATCACATGAGACATATGTGTGTACATTAGGGAAGTAACTTTTTAAAATTTTTTTTAAAATATTACAATTGGCATAGCACAGTCCGATAGAGCATAAAAAACTATAAAGGAATGTCTATTTATTTTTCCGCTGAGGTCAAAAAAGTACATACACCAACGGCGATGAAGTTTTGAAAATGTTTACCAAAAAACCAATTGGTGCGTGAACTTTTTTAAGAAAAATTAAAGAAGATTATGATTTTCGTGGTTACTAAGACATGGCTGATCTCATGGTGCTATGCCAAAAGATTGGTTATGCCCCTAATGTACATATAACATATCATTGTAATGTGAATGATTGCAGAAGAAAGCTACATACATATGTCATTACTTTTTTACAATGTTATAAGATGTCAGTGATTATATATCTGTGGACATTTGACAAAACGTCTTCTTTCAAAATCAACAACTTTTCAGTAGAGCAAAAAAACAGTTAAAAAGGCTAATAGAAGTTATCGCTTAGAAAATTAAAGAAATTTTGAACTTGGATATTATACACAAATACTTAACGAACATTATGCGACCTTTTTTTCCCTCTAGAAGCAATAGTTTTCTTTAAAACGACAAAAAATTAATTTAAGACCTTTTGTCAAAATTTTTTTTATTAAATTAGAAAATTATTTTAATCGCTTAAGTCAAGACAAGTTGTTTTGTTAAAATGGAATATGAAAAAAAGGTTGAAAGAAGTTGATCTGGAAAATATATTTGGGTTCTATTTTTCCCTTCAATATACAGATAATTAAAAAATAATAATAATAATGAAATACAATTTTTTATAGACATTCAATTTTTTAAATTATGCTTAATTCTCTGAAAGAAGTCGTTTTGTCAAATTGAAATTGGGGGAAAGTCTGAAAGAGGTCGATTAGTCAACTGCATATCTTGCCTTCCAAAGGTCGTAGAAATACGGGGATTAGAGCAAAAGAAAGACAAGGAAATTCTATACTTACTATAAAAATCTTGGAAAATTGACTTATTTCGAGAGAAGACTTTTTTCAAAATTCCACAGATATGTTCTTGTACATATATGATCACAATAAAATAGGTATAAAGACTGTATCTTTTGCAAATATTCCTATTTCATAGAAGCTATTTTTTTTGTCTAGTGGTTAGTGTGTTAGCTTAATAAGACGATAGCGCTGGGCAAGAACCGCAAATAACAGTTATTGCTTAAAAATTAAACTAAAAAAATCATCGTATTAGAGTCGACAGACATATGTATATGATGTTAAGTATATACCAAATTAAACGTCTTGGAGAGCTCTCACAGAATCTGTAGTGATCTTGCATAAGTGATCATTAATCAGATTTTAACTGTTACTTCTTGACGGAAAAATAAAAGGTTAGATGAAACCTTTAAAAAGAGAGTTTTATTTTTTCGTCATAAAATAAAGCTCATTTTGTGAGTTATATTTTTCCGTCATAAAATAAAACTTATTTTTGAGTTTTATTTTTCAGTCAGAAATTAACCGTTATTTTTCGAGTTTTATTTTTCCGTCAAAAATAAAACTCTATTTAGGAGTTTTATTTTTTCTGTCATAAAATAAAACTCGTTTTTAATACAGATTTTATTTTTAATCCAATCCCGTTGCTTGTGGTATCTTTACTTTATTGTTTTTTATACCTGAATACCTAAAATCTCAAGTTGAACGAGTTTTATGGTGCTTTAATATTAATAAAAGGCAAATTTACACAATTACAACCGATAATGGCTGGAACTTGCTAAAAATTTTACAAATATTTGACTAGGAGGATGAAAGCGGGTTCGATGACTGCGTCTATTACGACTTTCTGCACGGAATAAAATACGATAGAAATGACATTTGTAATAGTTTGCGGACGATAATGTGTCAAATCAGGATTAGGTGTAAAAAAAATTTTTCATAAAAACGAGTTTTATTTTATGACCGAAATAAAACTCACAAAATGAGTTTTTTTTTATGACGAAAAAATAAAACTCTATTTTTGAGAGTTTGTTTCTAACTTTTATTTTTCCGTCGAAAAATAACTTTTTCTGCTGACCTTTTTTGGAAAAACTCTCAAAATAACCATAAAAAAATACGTTTTTCGATATAACTTATAACCGTTACAGTCCCTGGCGCTGGGTTCAAATCTCAGCACTGACGTCTTGAAAAAAGAAATATGAAAAAATATTTTTTATTTCGGCGACTACCTCTTAGCAGTCTTCTGGCAAAAGATCTGGGAGTAATTGATTGCCATAAAAAAGCTTCTCAAATCTGTCGTTCGGAGTCGACTTTAAACTGTAGGTTCCGGTACTCATGGATAAAAATTAACGCACACAACATGAGTGCTGCGAGAAGCTAGGCCGTAACCATGTGTCAGGGTTGTAAAAGTCAATTATATATGTATGTATGTAGTAATACTTCGTTAATAACAAGTAGAGTCTGTTTCTATAAAATTTTTTGTAAAAGCGAATGTTTAAGTGTTTGAAAAACTAACTATAACTGTATTTATATTTTTAAGACCAATACTTAGGGGTGAACCCCTACTCATGCAGTGCATTGTATTGGAATATTGAAGATAGATAGATTTTTTTTCAGTACTTCTGATCATTCGTTTCTGATGGTATAGACTGGAAATGTCATTGAGCGGTTTCTTGAAGGTGGACTTCTTGGAGGGGGGAACATTTTATTTTTAAAATATAATATAATAACACAGACATACATACATACATAACTGGCCTTTACAACCCTGTGTCAGGATTACGGCCTAGCTTCTCGCAGCACTCATGTTGTGTGTGTCAATTTTTATCCATGAGTACCGGGACCTACAGTTTAATGTCGACTCCGAACGACAGACTTGAGAAGCTTGTTCATGGCAATTAGTTACTCTCAGAGCTTTTGCCAGAAGACTGCTGAGAGGTAGTCGCCGAAAGAAATATTTTTTTTCATATTTCTTTTTTTTTTGTTCAAGATGTCAGAGCTGGGTTTTGAACCCGGAACTCTTGCCTAGTAAGCCAACACATTAACCACTAGACCACGGCGACTACAATTATAAAATACTTCATCTAATTTATGTAATATATTTATAACTAATTTTATATGTATTGATAAATGAGACTAAAATAAAATTCGTATATAAATGAATAGATATGACAAGGTATTCTAAAATTATAATAAATAAAATCCTTCTTTTTTTCAGATATGTTAGACACGATATTTTGTTTAATGCTAGGGTTAATCTTACTACTTAATATAGCATCTAGTATTTACGATTATCGTTTGAAACAACAGCACTGTATAAATTCTGAAAATAATACATTTTATAAGGAGAACCCAAAAGATACCGGTAAATATCGTCCATATATGCCAAATTTCAATTGTATATCAAGAATTTTCCAAATTCTATTTCAAGTATTTTCTAAATTATTTTTTTAATTTAAATTTTAGCAAGGCTCATTTGTAAGGTCAACTTAATTTTACAAATATACAACCGCACTAAAAGCAACAGGTATTTTGTTGTTGTGTGACAATGGCGATATTGTCAAAAACAGCTAGAGTTGCCTCTTTTAAAATAAAGAAAACTTTGAATTATATATTAAAAGCAACAACATATAAACTAACAATTGTGGCAATTAAGCAACTGTCTAAATTCAAATCAGACTGAGCATTGAGTTGACCTTATTAATAGGACTTAAAATGAAAAACTTATTCGACCTTCTATAGTATACTTATATAATAAAAATACATATACATATATTTAAGTTAACATAAACTTAATATCATCGCGTTACTACTATTATTTTAGACAAATTGAGAAGAGATTTTTTAATTTTGTTTTTATTAAATGTAGACACTATTGTGTACGCATTGTGTATTTCAAAATTTAGAAATTATAAAATTCGATTTTTTCATTTGAATGTGGTATACGAAATTCTAATATGCAATTGTAAATGATATACTTATATAACAAATATAAAAATGATTTAATAAAATGGTAAAAACACTTTTAATAATTCATGTACATTTATGTATATTTTTTAAATATTCTATTATATAGCATCAATACTTTTAACATCTTTTTCAATATGTCGTAACTATTATCGCATTACAAGTCCTATATCAAAGAATAAAGATTCTTATGAATCGGATTTAAAATTTACTTACGCTTTTCGGGTCTTTACATTGTTCATCGTTATATTAGGTCACTGCATAATGACTTTAATGACTATACAAATTCAAAATCCCGAATTCATAGAAAACTATTATCATGAGGCGATCACAATAATATTTCAGAATGGGGCAGCTTTAATACAAATATTTTTTGTTTTGGCTGGATTTTTAATGAAATTAAAGTTTGATCAGTACAAAATGGTGACTACAAATACAACTTTTTTACAAGCTGCAATGATTTACATACACTGTTTTATTAATCGTTATTTAAGGTAAGTCAAAATGAAAACAAAAATACAATTCGAAAAAGTAAAAACAAATTATATTTTTAAAGGCTGATACCATCTTTATTAATGGTTATACTTTTTAATGGAACATTATTAATACGTCTACAAAATGGACCATTTTGGCGCCACATGACTGAAGGCGAATATATCTTTTGCCGAGAATATTGGTGGAAGAATGTTTTTATGATTAACAACTTTATGCTAAAGGAAAGCGTAAGTAAAATAATATGTATATTAAGATTAAATAAAAATATACGTATATGCAGTATACACATTTATATAGATATACAGTATATATACATATGCAGTGGTGGATTTACGCCTAGGTCCGTTAGTCCCTAGCCTAGAGCGACATAATTTAAAGAGCGCTAAAATATTAAGGTAAAAGAATGTAAGAGCAATTCAAATTAAAAATTCATTTGGATAATGTTTGCTTTAAACAAATACAAAGTTTAGGTTATTATAAATTATATGAAAAAATTCAATTGTTGGATTACTTTTTAATTTATACTACAACACATTTCTAGTGAAATGCATTTAGATTTCTATAATTATTAAATGCACGAAAATGCTGAAATCATAGAAAGATTTTTCGACTTTTGCAAATACTGGTCGCAAATCCAAAGATGTTGAATGGCCGTGTTAATAAAGTCTTTAGAAAAAATGGCTTGGACATAATGAAAGCAGTGTCTGCCTTTGGACATAATTACTCTTGATGATAATAATAACAATAATGAAGAACCATGGTCAATCTTAACAAAATCAATTAATTAAAACAATTAATCCTTAAGCAGGTAGTCGCCGTAATCTAGGGATTAGTGTGTTAGCTTTCTAAGACAAGAGCGCCGGGTTCAAACCCCAGCTTTGATATCTTGAAAAAAAGGAATATAAACAAAAATATTTTCTTCGGCGTCTCCCTCTTAGCAGTCTTCTGGCAAAAGTTCTGAAATTAACTTAAGCAGATTATTTGATTTTCGCTGTCCATTTTTTTAATTCATTAGAAACTTCTTATCTCAAATAGAAAAAAGAGTAAATAATTACAACATTACGAGGGTTGTCTTTTATATTTCGGGATTAGAGAATAAAAACAAATATTAATTAGCGAAAATCACTTTATTGTTTTTCAAAAATTTCCCCATGAAGATCTATACACTTACATATGTGTATAGTTTAAACCAATTGTCGAAACACTTTTGCCGCTCTGATTAAAATATCTCCAAAACATGCATTCTGAATGCAGTAAACGCTTCTTCAGGTGTCGGAAAACGTTGACCTCTCAGTTTGTTTTTTACGTACGGTAATAAAAAGAAGTAACTGGGTGCCAAATCAGGACTATATGGCGGATGACTCATCAAATCGCTGTTTTGGGTGCTCAAAAATGCAGTTGTTTGAGCTGATGTGTGAGAGCTTCCATTGTCGTGGAGTAGAGTGATCCATCTTCGGCGGTTGATTTTCCTGATTTCTTGAAATACAACTGGCAAACAAATGGTTATGTATCACTCAGAATTGACTTTTCTGCATCGTTCGGTTGCGACATGGAGGCCGTTTGCTTGGAAGTGCTTCTTGCGTGAACAACTTTTGCTGGATTTTGCTCATCTTGAAACACGCATACAGTAGACTGTTGTTTATTTTCGGGCTCATGCGCGTAAATCCACGATTCATCACCTGTCACGATGTCATAGACGTGTTTCAAAGCACTGCGATCGTATTTTTTGAGAATTTCTTTCGACCAATAGACAAATTTTTTTGACAGTCAAATGTTTATGCAATATTGAATGTAAGCTGGTCCCACTAATGCCTAAGGCTGTCTGAATCTCACGATAAGTCACATGACGATTTTTCCATATCAGTTCGCGCACAGCATCAGTGATTTCCGGAAGAATAACTGATTTTGGACGACCTTCACGAAATTCGTCTTGGAGTGAACTACGACCTTGATTGAATTCACCATACCATCGATAAACATTGGTCCTTGATGGAACATGCACTGTTGCTGAGTTAATCTAAGTCGAAAGTTGTAAAAAATAATTGCACGAAAATGCTGACGATTTCATTCCATTTTTGGGCCGATATGAATCTTTTAAGTTACTGTAAACAAAATAAATAGCGCTAGTATGTCAAAACGTCTGAGTACGTATAACCTCAAAAATGTCCAACTTTACGATAGAGCTGTCAGTTGCCAGATTGTAACACTGCATATCGAGGAGTACCTACGAAGGGAGTAATCCTAAATCCTCCTCTGTACATACATATATTAAAACAAACAAATTATTTTTTATAAATACGTAATAATAGTAAGGCTTTTGAGTTGGCTTAGAAATATGTTTCACCAGTTTAGTTATATAGTATATGGATTTGCATATTTTTGGTTTTCATCAGTCTTGATTTTGTTGCCATTTTAATTAAAATCGAAAACCGCTTTAAACTCATTTCACATTCTTATAGTTAAAAGTGAAAATGTAAAATTATCACTGACGTAGAATTAATTTTAATGCTGACTATATGCTTATGCTAAATTATAAAATTGTACTATTAATCACATATGTATGTATGTATGTACCTATTACATGAATTAAGGAATTTTAAAATTAATTTTTAAATCAATCTTTTTCGCAAATACTTTGCAAAAATAATTGTTGATTCAATTACAATTACAAAAACACTTATTTGTTTTACTTAGACTGGCCATACATTGGCAAAGTTTACTTTGTACAACACAAAATATTTAAAAGTAAACTTTCCTAATGCCGGCAGCGAACAAAGTTTAAAAGAGAAATCGCAAGAATTCCCAATGTACGACCAGTCTTATTTTGGCCTTTCATTGTGAATAATCGGCGCCAAAAATCCATTTCAGTATAAAGTTAGCATTTAATAATCGACCACAAAATAAAAGTTTTTTGGCCCTAAAAAGTGATTGCCGATTTCAACCGACTTCGACTTACCACTCACTAACATGTACATATTAAAGATGGGAATTACTTTGATTATAAGTTAAAATCCCAATTTCCGGGTTTCTCCATAATTATGTATTTTTTTTTAATTTCCACTATTTGTATATATCTTAATATAAAAAATGCGTAACTCGATTTTTAATCACGTAAAAAGGCAATAGAAAAAACTTAATAAAGTAGATATAAAGAATTTTTAATATTATTTTTAATAAAAAGAGGCAACAAATTTAATTAAAATTTTATTAAAGCTTTAAAATTGATATTTAAAATTGTACCAAGATACCAATAATCGAATTACTGTTATATAAAGCCATCGATGTATAATTTTTTGCATTTATTAATCGTTAATAAATATGTTCTATTCATCGGATTGAGTTAAAAATTAATTAAATTTTATTAGATTTGTGCTGATGTCAAAATATTTTTGTTCATTTTTGTAATACTACGCGATATTAAGCATTTACAAATATATTTATTATTGATGCTAGAACTCAGGAGACGATCCCTACTCATGCTGTACATTGTGCTGGTCTAGAAAAAATATGCTGTGGGAAGGGAGGAAGACTGAGTAGTATTTGTGGACATTGGATTTAAACTTACTAGCATCGTAATTGACAGGAAAAAATAAACAACACTGGTTTAAACAGCTGACGCACGTTTTGTGTTTTGTTTAAATTTAATTTTTCTCCTTCGCTGGGATTTGAACCTCTGTCGAGCGCTCTAACCACTATACACCACGACCACCCCTCCCCCCAGAAACGCATTAACACAAGCATTGAATTCTATTATGATGTAAAGTTCTCGTATAAAATCCTTTTGATCTATTTTGAGGACTTGTATGTAATTAACATTTTTATTTACTAACTTTTCAGTGCGCTCCCCATACTTGGTTCTTGGCGGCCGATATGCAATTATTTGAATTATTCTTATTTACAATTATTTTAACAGCTAAGTAAGTATGAGTTTCAAATTCAAACAAGTACGTACTTACATACATATTTGCTTAGTGATCTACTTTTTTTTTTGCTCACAGATTTAAAAACTGGAAAATCCCTCTTTATATATTATGTGGAGCCTGTGCATGTTTAGCACCTGGATTTCTTACGTATTACTATGAATTAGATGCTATACACTATCTTAAACCAGAGTAAGTTGTTGTTATTTTTAAAGAATTTAATATTTACAATTACTGTATTGAAATTACAGAAATTACCGTTATTTATATTTCAAAGATGTAGACACATTTTATCTTACATATCCACCATTTTATTGTAATATGGGTGGTTACTTAGTTGGATTTATATGTGCGGAAGTCTATATAAAAAATATACGATCACCAAATAATCAAAAATTACAAAGAATTACAAAATATCGTGGTATAATAAAAGTGGAACTTTTATTATTGGTTGTTTTTGCTCTAATTGCATTTGCTCTACTATTTTCTGGTCTTTTAGTATTAGGGACTAATATAGTAAAGCCTTCGTTATGGTTAAGTATATATGCTAGTCTCTATCGAAATATGTGGTCCATATTTGGTGGTTTAATTCTACTGCATATGCTCTTAAAAATGGGCTGTAAGTAATAGAAATTTATAAAATTATTAAATATTAGTCTATACATATTATATATTTTTTAAGGGATAATTTACGAAATAGCATGTTTGCCAATATTTCGAATTTTAGGTAAAATATCGTTTCAGACATATTTATGGCATGTTACCGTTTTGAGAATAATGGAAGGATATTATCGCCAGCCTGTCTATTTAAATGAATTCTTTATGGTAATTAAAAACCATTTTTAATTTTATTGTACATAAATATTTTTAAATAACTTCTCATAACATTAATTTTTTTTTAGATTTGTCAGATCATTTTAACATTTTTGGTGACGAATTTTGTGGCTTTTTTCATGGCTTTACTGGTGGAATATCCAGTAGGTGAAATTATACGATATATATTAAAGACCAGTATGTATTTTTGTGTAATATAATAGGGGTATTCGTTCAGTCTACTAAATGCCTCTTTTATGTTACCTCCTAAATTCTTAAAAATCTAAAAGTTTTTATTTTGTTCGTAATTTTATATCTCTTTTAGAAATATTAAAAAATTTTAAAGATGACTATTCTCGTGAAATGAAACCACGTATACATATGTAAAACAAATTCACATATAAATTAACGATTGTATAAACAGATTAACATTTTAATACATATTTAGGCTAAATGTAATTTATTCTGAATAATAGTAATATTATACTTAATATTTTGCTAGTTTGCTTTATAAACAGGTATCTTTGTAAAATATATAAAGTTTTAAGCGCTGATCTAACGAACGGTTTATACTTATGAAAATAAACATTGTGACATCAAACAGAACGAGTACTGAACCCTTAAACTAGTGATTTGCCGGTGGAGAAATACATTTGGAAGTTAATCTACATGTGAAATATAAAGTACGGGGTCTCTGAAAACTTAAAGGGTGCGCTTTTAGCATAAAAATGGTTTCATATAAAACAATATGCGCACTTTCCTTTAGAATATAAAATTTACATCCCCACAATATTTGATAAGTTCAAAATAAAAAACAGAAAATGAAACTAATGTATTGTATACAAGAAACTTGATATGCAACAGTGTTCTTATTTTGAAATGATTAAGAAAACATCGTCCTAATAAAGTTCACAAATTGTTAAATTAAGTTCCGAACATTAGAAAATAGCCTGTAAACTGAAATGACTAGTTTCCTAATATATGTTTAAACTTTTTTTAAGGTTAACTTGATGATATTTTCGAAGAGCATAAACAACTACTTTTAGTTCTTGAATCTTCTAAATAAGCTATTTTTTATGTATATTTTAATATGTTTTTTAAGTGTATTCGTTCGTAGTTCTTTAGACTTGGCAACCCTAGCTATCGGGCAAAATGGCCACGTTTTCAGTTATAGGGAAATGTCAAACTTTGTTGACGTTGACATCTAAGAGCATTTAGTACTTGGACGTCGGTAATATCGGTTGTGTGCGGCATTTGTTATTGCATTAAATATAAAAAGATAAAGAATTTCTCTTTAAAAATCTCATATTTTGCACTAAAACATTGTTTAATTTTAATAAATCAGTGTTAAATAATCACTGTAGTGCTTGTGAAATTAAGAAATTGATTAAGTATTTAAAGCAAATTAGCAATTGTAAAAGGGAAAAGAATAAACGAAAAGAATTCAGGTCGTTCGGCGACGTTGCAGAGCAGACAAGGCAGAATAAGCAGCAGAGCGAAAGCAAAAAGACCAGAGATTATAAAAGAAAACGCAAAAGAACAAAATCACATTTTTTAATATTAAGAATTTTTTAAATTAATTAAAGCCTTAACAAATTTTCGGCTTAACATTACATAATTAGAAGTGCATATTGCTTTAAGAAGAAAATAATGTGAACTATTATTGAATTTTATGGGAACGATAGAAAAAGGGGAAAAAATGTGCAGCCAATTCCTACTGACGAATTTGGTGTCACTAATAATTGTTGTCTTTTTTATTGTTGTTATTTTATGTCGTTGCCTGTCTCTGCCAACGTTGCAGTCATAATCACGAAACTTGTGTGTGCATAGAAATGTGTTTATATGAATGACTGACTGACTACCCTGACTATATGTATGAAAGTCCAATTATGTTAAGAAAAACACGTTTTTTTCTTGTTCAACATTTTTTACTCGTTCTTATTTTCTATCCGTCTTATATTTTATTTTTTTAATATGCAATAAATAATTTTTATATTTTTTACATACAAAATTCGGCCATATGATAAAATGAAAAAATTAAACGAATAGAGTATATAATATTCTTCAAACGAGTGAAAGAGAGAGAGAAGACTGAAGATTCTTCAATATGTTCATGATATATTTTCTTATCAATCATGTTATAGGTACTTTTTTATTTTTACTGGTTAACTTAATACTTTTAACTGTTTAATAACGACTACCATTTGTGTTACATATTAGACGTGTAAATATTATTTTTATATACGAATTCTGCTGTTGTATATCCACTTTCATCAATGGCCGCATTTTTAATTGAGATTTTTCTTTTATTTTCTATTATTTGTGGCATTTCCTACTTTGTATATTATCTCTGAACAGTAGAAATTAATATGAAGCAGTCAGACACACATACACACTCAGTTCAGCAATATATTTTCTCTTAATTCAGTTAGTGCAATAGTCGTTTACTTTATTTGTATTGCTGATAACTGATCATATAAAAGTCTTTCTCTCTAAATGGCAGAGAATAGAGCACAAAGCCACATGTGTTTGCAAGTAGGTGTGTGAAAATAATACATACTCCCATATGTACATATATCTGCCAATAACTTAATTTTTCTTGTGATAAAAGTTTGGTTTGATAGTGGATCTCAATAAAAAATGATGTATGGAAAAAATAAGAAATTTTGGCTAAGTGGATATTTTATTAGCCTTTGTAATAAAATATAATAGTATTTGTTTAAATATCGCGAAAGAAAACCGTAGATGATCAGTGATGAAAAATATGATATCCATTTCAGTATCAAAAAAGTATTTCAAGAGTACTTTTTTAAGTCAAGAGTACCAATAACATGTATATATTTTCATTTATATATGTGTTTTTATTTTCATTTAATTTGTTTATTATTTTCATTTAATTTTTATTAAGAAGCCAAATATTGTCACCGTTTATTTGCCTTTAACAGTTGTTTTTAGAGTATAGTGGTATAGTTGGTAGAGCGCTCGCACAAAAACTCCAAGGACCCAGGTTTAAATCCCAGAAGAGGTGAAAATTAAAAAGGGTAGTTTGCGGTTTTTTTCAAAATTGTAATTTAAAAATAACAGGTTTAACTTTTCTGTAACCTCATAATCATAGCAGCACTTTTCATGTCGACGAGAACGCCATATATAAAAAAGATGTTAATTAAAAACATAATAAAATTTTATGCCCTTATTAATTAATTTACTGTCAAAAGACTATTAACCCTCTCAGATTGCAACCGATTTCTTAGTATTGTTTTTACAACATTAAGTTGACTAAAAACTCTCTCAACATGGACATTTGAACATGGTATGCAAAGAAGTTGCAAAGACTATTCCTCGAAGACATTATTTCCTGCAGAATCCTAATATGCTAAAACATAGAACCAAAACAATGTAGTATTTGAAATATTTTTTCATCCTATGATGTTGATGTTACTAAGCTGCGATAAAATTTTTTCTGGACTATGTACCTAGTTCAAATTTTCATGTATTTTCACAAATGTTTTGTTTTTCTTGTACGTATATGTTTGTCAATCGTGTTTTCTATATATTTTACCATTTTTGACTAGCAAAAATTTGTCCAGTAAACACTTTCAAACAGACCTACTTATTATATTATATTGTGTTAAACAGAAACACAAAACAAATTTAAATTTATAAACGGAACAAGAAATGTTTGTAAACATATACACACTTACTTAATGTAAATAGTATCTGTGAAAACACTTTTTTCGTTAACTTTTTTAGTTAAATTTTACCCATAAATATTTAAAATAAACTGAAAACACAAAAACCCTGTTGTTTTTGTATTTTTTTTTCACCTGCTACCACCTTCTATAATTTCACCATGAGTTGTACATTTACGAATGTAACAATTCGGGCAATGACGAAATTATACAGGTGGTGCTGAAGAACTAGCTTATTAAACCTGGATGTGTCAATATTTTTCTGATGTTCTTTTGTTTTAGTTTTTGCTGTTTTGTTTTGATTTGCTTGTTTTTCGTACACATCCATTCATTTGATTGCAGAAGTTTTTCTTTATCAATATAAATTACTAGCTGGACCCGGTGTGCTTCGCTACCCCCTCGTTATATAATATAATTTAAAGTATTTATATATATTGCAGACAGTTGTGGGAGAAAGAGAGTGAGGCTACCCCACTATTTTATGTATTGTATTTTAAATTTGAGGTAAAGTCGTTAATAAACGTAGTAAAAAAGCACCAAATTTGTGTATAGAACAAAAAGTTTAAAACTTTTAAACAAAATTTGGCGTGAAAAGGGGCGTGAAAGGGGGCGTGGCGTAAAAAATTAGTATTTCTACCTCGCCTGGATTATAATGTGTATACAATTTAAAGTATATCTTTTAAAAACTATGGAAGCAATTACATAATTTTAAAAAAGTGGACGTGGTCCAAAAAAAAGTACCCTATTAATTACGCCAGAGTCCCAGTTAAATGCTGTGAAAATTTCAGAAAGATTGGTCTAGGGGTTTGGTCTCCTATAAGGTACAAACAAACACACATTCAATTTTTTATATTTAGATAGTTTTTCGAGTTGTCTTTAATTTTTTACTATTTTAAATTTTATTTATTTTTTTTTTTGTTAATTATTTTTTTTTTCTTTTTTATTTGTCGTACACAGTTAAAAATTATTTTTGACATTTTAAGAGGCCTTGTTGTTTTTGTATTGTTGTACCTTGTCACCACCTTTATTATTTCGTCATGATTCGTGCTAAGGAATTCTTAATAAAGTTTTCCAAGATTTGCTGTGGTTTAGATTATAAAAAAAGTCATCTACAATTTGATAAACTGCATTAGACTGGCTGACTTCAAAAGGCGAAACATTTTATGGCAACACTACTTTGTTAAATAATGCAATAACATATAATTTTATTTACGAACACGTAAAAGCTTTGTTTGTTGAGACAATTTTCGGAAATTTTAAAAACTTGTAAAACTCATAAATATATATTAAAATAAGAAATTTTACAAAAAAAAAGCTTTCTGCTAAAACTATAATGAACATACACGATGTAATTAAGCATTACATATAAAAACAATGCACAAATTTAACAGAACTTGCGTCATTTCTAAAACTCAGTCTATACATTGCAGTGTTGCATTGCAAACTGCATTTATGGAGTCAGCTGATCTTTGTTGGCATGACAGAAACAATGGAAACTTGTTCGACTAATACAACGGAACTCTTATGAAATATCACACAGCTGTCAATCAAGATAGAGAGAAAAAACCCTAAAATTATAGATTATTTCCAAATAAAAAATTGGAGTCATAAAGCCATATTCGAAGAATCAGAAGAATTTTTTTCACAGTATAATTCTTCAGAACAGAAAGTATAAAATGTGTTAGAGGAGTACCACGGTACTTTTGGAAGTCAAATAGTATAATAAAGTACTTTGGCATCACTGTGATAGATCTAATACAAATTTTGGTATATCTTAATTGATTTTTAATTTATGTGAGAAGTGGGGCCCCTACATATGTCATCTTTTATTGCTAAGCTCTTTAATTTTTTGCTTTCGGAAAAGTTTTACATATATAATATTTTAGTTGTCTCAAGTACAAGCGATTGATTAATTTTATCAAGCGTAATTTACAAGAACTATTAAATGATCAGCTAATGCTATCATTGTCAGAAATACTATTAAACCCAGTATAGAGTACACATATTATAGGCCTACATCAATGATGTCTAAAAGGAGAATGAAAGATCTTATTTTGTACTTGTCTGTATACCTCTCTTGTTTGTAAACTCAATTACACTTGGGTACTTGCGCACGCACCAACACGGCCAGGCTATATCATAGTTAGGGATATTCCAATTAACTGATTAAGATTTCAATAAGGTTTTTAGCTGTGATTGGTGATTATAAAACTTGCATACAGCAATCAACATGCTTGCTAAAGTTTTAAAAGAATTTTTATCAAAATAAATTTAAGAAGATAAAAGAAAACGACATTTCTTATTGATGCATTAATTTAATTGCAAAATAAAATGAGAATTTTGAAGAACTTTATCGATTCCCCATTGTTCAAAATCATATCAAATTTATGTACACATACTCTATATACATACATAAATAAAGTTATTTTTTTTTTATTAGTACTTAATTAATGTGTATGTAAAAGAAACGGTGTATATTTAGTCTATGACATTCTGCCTTTGATTTTCTTTAAAAAAAGAAAAATAGTTCAACTACTGGGTGACATTAATAACTTAGCTTTAAAGAGAAATTCTAATTATATGAGTTACAAAATTTAATATTGATATTACAATATATATATATATATATATATATATATATATAAACACATTTATTTGTGCAATAACAAAATGCCTTGGTAAAAGATAAACAATTATTTTCGTAATGAAATATACATAAAGAATTTACTACATGAATTGTGTTTATTTATTTTTGTTTTAGACAACACGCCAAGTTATCAAACTGGATTTTACTACGGTAGTAAATAAATAGGCCGGATTTCTTGGATTTTACAGTACAGTAAGTGTAAACAATTTTCAAATACATATTTTTAGTAAAGCACTAAATTTAAAAGCTATTATTTATTATATAGACGAATATTTAATTTTAATATTATTCCATTTAACAGATACCAATAATTTTTAAAAACCAACTTCTTTAAAATCGAATCAAAAGGCAATTTAATTTTTTTTTACATTAATAAAAGGTATTGGGTTGTAAAAGTTTACATCTATGAATAAGCCTGTCATAACTCTATAGAATGAAATCTAGTGTTTGAAAATATGAATATTATGTTAATACAACTTTGTATTTAAATGCAATAGTTATTAAAATAATATAATTACTTTTATACATTTCACTGTTGATAAATGTACTTAGATACAAACATACAATAGGAATTTAGATACATATATCTCTTTGCAAATCTTACAGACATAGCGAACTATGTCAAACAACTACAAAAAGTATGTAGTATGTATTTAGGCAAAAAAGCTAGGCTTATTATATTTGCTAGGCTTTACATTTACAACAAAGTGTGTACGTACAAAACTCTGTATTACATAGTACTATTTTAAATTGTACGATAGTTCTAATGTGACAAAACATGTTTTTTATAATACATACAGTTTTTTCAACAAATGAATTACCACAACGAGTACTTCTTAAATCACACTTGCATTGTGATCTGCTGTTACAACAACAATAAAGTATAAAAATTGTTGAAATTAATTTCAACCAGTTCCTTGTTAAAGAACTTGCTTATACTCTGTCTTTGTTGGTTTTCCTCAGTTAATAAGTTTAATATTTTTATTTGTTGCTGTTGGTGTTTGGCTTTAAGACACGATTTTTTGAAAGCACATACAAGCTAATAAATGTGTGTCAAATTCATACTCAGCATATAAGCAAGTTCTTTCTTTATATATGTATATTGTAATTTGGAATGTGATTGTAGCTATTATACATATCTGTGTATTAAAAAACAAAAATGTATGTACACATATAAATATATGAATGTACTTATATATACGAATTTCTAAGATCAGTACTTAAAGTTATCAATGAAAAATATTAGATTCAACATACATAAATGCAAGAGTATCTCATAAAATAAGTCATAATATACATATACATACATTGTTATCTTCAATCAAATAAAACATTGCTTACGTCTGCAATTTCTTATCATTCTTATTATACTATTCGAAAACATAACCATTAAAAAGCAGCAAAAATATTTTTAATTTTTGTAATATTTAATTGACATGTGTTAATTTATTTTCAAAGAAATTTAGTTATGTTAATATGGATATTTAAATATTTGAAATTTACCTTTATATGTAAAACCAAATGTACTTTGGGCGATTGAACGCTCACATGGCCAATGAAGGATTTAAAAATATAAATTTGAAATTTATATATATTCCTTATTTTTATATTGAATAAAGGTTCAAATTGCAATATTACCTTTTTTTAGAGAATATACCATGCATTTTTACTTAAACGTTTGTATTAACTCATTACAGTATTACGAAATGTCCTGAAATGTGGTTTTAGTCGCAATACGTTGAAATTTTTTGATATGTATATAGATATTGATGTAGTTATTTGATTTCTTGCAAAAACAGAAATGTTTAAATAAATTGTTGATCAAGTGCGATGTAATAAAAACATATGTTTTGCACATCCATTCTGTATATTTATACAGAAAACATTATTTTCTGTAATATGCAAGTATCATTCGTAATACAAAAGGCAGCTTTTATTTATAATTTTGATCGCAAAATATATTTTATTTCAACAAGAGATATACTTTTTTCAAATTTTTAATTATGTATAACAAATCAAAGTTTTTTTTCTACTAGTATGCTTGCATTCTCTAGCACTATTCCTACTATAGTACATACATATGTATATTTCATATGATTATTAACTTTTCAGTGGTACTGTAACGACTTGGAACGAAAAAGGACACTTCTCTCTCTTTTTTTAAGTGATGCAAGCAGCAGTTATGGAGGAATCAAACGGTAAGTAATTTAAGTTATTGCTTTCCATTTTGTTTTATAAAAACTATAAATTTTGCTGTGCCAAATTTTAAACAGTAAACGTTGAGCAACAACCAACTACCACCACCAATTATCAAGAGCTAATGGAACAACAACAAGTAGCTTCACCAACTCCAGTTGCTACACCTACTAGCACCACTAGCGGTGGTACAGCAAACAATGCTACCCCAGCATTTAGCTATGATGATCTTTTCCCAGCATTACCAGCAAACAACTCTGCTCCAATCAATTCCACTACGGGACCACCAGTTGTTCGTGTGACAAGTAGCCAAAAGACTCATGTAAGTACATATCGTCGCAAGAATTAAAGAACGCTGTAACTGACAAAACATTAAATGTTCACCAGAATGTTCTTTGAAAGTAGAACAAAGATACTGGTATTTTTCAAAATGCAGACGGCGTAAATGAATTTCTTTTCATCATAGAAATCTTGGACCGGGACTAATCGACGCGTATTTTTTTTTTTTTTTTTCTGATAAAAATGGTGCAAAAAACCTATTTTCGATTTTTTGTCAGTTACAGCGTTCTTTAATTCTTGCGACGATATAATTAATCATCTCAATTTTTTTTTATTTTGTGTGTCCATTTAAGGTCTTACACCTCGCTGGCGAAGAACGTAAATCAACCGATTCGGAAAAATTTGGAGAAGGTGAATCAAAACGAATTTGCCAGCAAATCTCTAAGGAAACTGGTGCTCAAATCGAGATTTTTAGCGGCAAAAATCAATCGCTTACCTTTCTAATCAAGGGCAAGCAAAATGAATTGCTTGATGCCCGCAGAAAAATTCTTATGTACTTCTCCGCCCAAGCTAGCCGTTCAATTAGTATACCGAAGGAACATCATCGTATGATTTTGGGCAAGGCTGGGAAACGTCTACGTGAAATCGAGCAATTGACCGCCACAAAGATTACAATTCCCAGTCAAAATGAGGAGAGCGATATTATTACGATTGCCGGCACCAAGGAAGATATTGAAAAGGCTGAAGCTGAAATTCGTCAGTTGTCAGCTGAACAATACAAAAAGTCCTCAGATCGAATTTCCGTACCCAAAATCTATCATCCTTTTATTGTAGGTCCCTACAATGAGAACCTGAATAAAATTCAGGAAGAGACGGGGGCGAAAGTTAATGTGCCACCTCAATCCGTACATAAAGACGAAATTGTAATTATGGGTGAAAAGGATGCTGTAGCTGCTGCTAAATCTAAGGTGGAAGCTATCTACAAAGAAATGGAAAAGAAATGTTCGACCGTCAGCGTCGAGGTAGCAAAAGCTCAACATCGTTACGTTATTGGGCCTAAAGGCTCAACCATTGCTGAAATTCTTCAACTTACTGGAGTGTCTGTAGAAATGCCTCCACTGGATTCTCCCTTGGAAACAATCACTTTGCGTGGTCCTCAAGTAGCCTTGGGCAATGCCTTGACTGTGGTCTATCAAAAGGCCAACTCGGTCAAGTCAGTTGAAATCGATGCTCCTCATTGGATTCATAAGTACGTCATTGGCCGTAAGGGTGCAAATATGAAGCAATTGGAAGAGGACTGCCCCAATGTTAATGTAAATTGTTTAGAAGACAAGATTAAATTGGAAGGTGATCCAGAAAATGTTGACAAAGCCACTAACTATCTGAATGACATAATTCGCAATTATAAGGAAAACTTTACCTTTGTCGTGATGACTGTCAATCCAGCTTACTACAAGCATATTATTGGTAAGGCTGGTGCCAATGTTAATCGTCTTAAGGAGGAATTAAACGTTAATATCAATATTGAAGAACGCGAAGGCCAAAACAACATTCGTATTGAGGGCCCCAAGGAAGGTGTTAAAAAGGCTCATCTTGAATTACAAGAGAAAATCGATAAACTAGAAAACGAAAAATCGAAGGACGTTATCATTGATCGCCGTTTGCACCGTCAAATCATTGGAGCAAAGGGTGAAAAGATTCGTGAAATCAAGGATCGCTATCGTCAGCTAATGATTGTTATCCCTACACCCCAAGAAAATACCGACATTGTGAAATTGCGTGGTCCTAAAGAAGACGTTGATAAATGTCATAAGGATTTATTAAAGTTGGTTAAAGAAATCCAAGAGTCATCCCACATTGAGGAGGTGCCCATCTTTAAGCAATTCCACAAATTTGTCATAGGAAAGGGCGGTGCTAACATTAAAAAGATTCGTGATGAAACTCATACCAAGATCGATCTTCCTGCTGAAGGTGATACCAATGAAGTAATCGTTATCACTGGCAAGAAAGAGAACGTTCTTGAGGCCAAAGAACGAATTCAGAAGATTCAAAACGAACTAGCTGATATTGTTACTGAAGAAGTACAAATTTCACCTAAATACTATAATTCCATCATTGGTACAGGCGGTAAATTGATATCATCCATAATGGAAGAATGCGGTGGAGTATCTATTAAATTCCCGACAAGTGAATCAAAAAGCGATAAAGTTACTATCCGTGGTCCTAAAGATGATGTTACTAAGGCAAAGGCTCAACTTTTAGAATTAGCCAACGAACGACAAGCAGCCTCTTTCACGGCCGAAGTACGTGCTAAACAACAACACCATAAGTTCCTTATTGGCAAAAATGGAGCTTCCATTAGGAAGATACGTGATGCCACCGGTGCACGTATCATCTTCCCTGGCAACGAAGATGCTGACAAAGAGGTTATTACTATCATTGGAAAAGAAGAAAACGTTAAACAGGCTAAGGAACAATTGGAGGCGATTATTAAAGATATTGATCAAGTTACGGAAGGTGAAATTTCAGTTGATCCTAAATATCACAAACATTTTGTTGCAAAACGAGGTGAAATATTGCACCGTATCTCGGAAGAAAATGGTGGTGTTATGATTTCATTTCCCCGGCCAGGTGTTGACTCTGATAAGGTTACTTTGAAGGGTGCAAAGGATTGCATTGAATCTGCCAAGCAGCGTATTGCTGAGATAGTTGCTGACTTAGATGCTCAAGTTACCATTGAGGTAGTCATACCTCAACGTTTACATCGTACGATTATGGGGGCCCGTGGCTTTAAGGTGCAACAAGTTACAACAGAACACGATGTAAACATTAAATTCCCAGATCGCGATGCCACCGAACCTGTTGAAGGTCTTGAAAACGGTACTAATGGTACAATCGATGGTGTAGCTACCGACGAACCCATCCGTCATTGTGATATCATTCGTATTACCGGCCATATTGATAAATGTAATTCCGCCAAAAAGGCTCTCATCGATCTTGTACCCATAACCGAAGAAATAACAGTACCTTATGATCTTCATCGCACTATTATTGGTCCTAAAGGTGCAAATGTACGCGAATTTATGTCTACTTATGATGTTCATATTGAATTACCACCCAGCGAAACAAAGTCAGATACTGTTAAAGTAACTGGTACCCCTGCTCATGTTTCAGAAGCCAAAAAGGCGTTGGACAAAATGATTGAAGAGTATGAAGCTGACCGCGCTGATCGCGAATTACGTTCGTATAATTTACAAATCGAAGTTGATCCCGAATATCACTCGAAATTGATTGGAAAGCGTGGTGCTGTCATCAACAAACTGCGTACGACTCACGACGTTAATATTTCTCTGCCCAAACGCGGTGATCCCAACCAAAGCATCATTACCATAACTGGCTACCAAGCTAAGGCTGAAGCTGCCCGAGATGCTATTATGGAAATTGTCGGTGAGATGCAAAATTTACATCGCGAAGTAATTGAAATTGACAATCGCGTTCATT
This sequence comes from Metopia argyrocephala, assembly GCA_963576795.1. NCBI lineage: Eukaryota > Metazoa > Arthropoda > Insecta > Diptera > Sarcophagidae > Metopia > Metopia argyrocephala. The sequence continues at coordinate 200,387,041 of OY756208.1, read as the reverse complement.
CGCACATTATAGGCCAACGCGGCAGAACAATTCGCAAGCTCATTGAAGACTACAAGGTAATTATAATACACGGTTGTTTTTGCTTCAATTTTTGGTATTTATATTTTGGCTTCACACCCCATTCTTTAGGTTGACATTAAATTCCCATCGCCTGAAGAGGCAAAAAATAACCCCGATGCTGTCACCATCATTGGTAAGGAAGATGATGTTGAAAACGCTAAGGAAGCCATTCTTAACATGGCTGAAGATTACACTCGAGACTACTTAGAAAACTTGCCACCTTCTCCACAACCACAAACTGTTGGAGCATTCTTGGCTGCCGGTAATACTAATAGCAATGAAAATGGCTTCGTTATCAAAGATGCTCCATGGGAAAAGGCCGATAAGAAACAAGGAAAATTAGCTCCCAATACTCAATCTCAAGAAGATTTTCCTGCTGTAGGTGGTGTACCTGTGGCATCTGCTCCCATTACCTCGGTATGGGGACCTAAAAACTAAACACTACAAATAGTACGAAAAATATTACCAACATAAATAATATGAGTGTTAATAAAGATCATTGATAAACACACACGAAGTAGGTGTCAAAATCTTGAAGGTTGTCAAATATTAAAAACAAAATATTTTTTAAGGAAAAAAGAGCATGATGTATTATAAAATAAACTACATAACAAATACGTGTAAAACTTAAACTCCAAAAAACAACAGCAAAAGACATATATTTTAATTTTCTCCTTAAAGTTTCGTTATTACAAATTTACTTACCTTTCTTTTTAAATAATTTTCAACGAAATAAAAATGTCGACCTTTTTTGTCGAACCGTAGAAGAAAAATATCTTTTTAAAAGTGAACAGAACACAATATACATATATTTGAATTTAATTCGAATAGAGAAGTCTAAACCGACACTTGTTTCGTGCGCTTCCTCTGAGCATTACAATATAAATATAACATGATGAAAAAGAACTCAAAATAATAAAAAAAAGAAAAAAAAAAACAAACAGTGTATAACAAAACAAACAAATATTTTCTTTAACTAAGCTAAAACAAGACTTCAAAAAATTAAATTTATACAATATACTTACATATATTTCTTTTATTAAATATTTTTCAAAATTTTAAACTTTTTATTTAAAATATAAAAAGCAAAATCGAGTTGAGCTCTATATAATTTATATAGTTAACGACGATGCCAAGTTTACACTTAAACTATACATACAAATACATAGATCATAACAAAACAATAAATACATATATCATAAAGAAAATTACTAAAAAAATATTAAAAAAATTAAAAAAAAACAAACATAATTTTTTATATAAAAATAAAATAAAAAATAAAAAAAAAATAGTGAAGAGAAATATTGTCAAAATATTAATTTAAAATAATTAAAATTATATAAAAAATTGTCAACATTTATTTTGTGAGTAATAATTATTATTAATTTTATTTCTGAAAAAATATACATACATACATATATACAATATGATTTAAATAATCATTTATAAATTAATTATGAAGAAATATACATGCCTTTTAAAAAGTCATCCTCCTCCTTTGTGAAACAAATTTTAAGGAATTTCTTTTGAAAATTCTAAATATCTTTTTTCTGTTTCCATACAAATAGAAAATTTTTTATACATATATAATAAAAATTATATATAAAACAAAACGTTTAAAATATCATGCTTTTATTAGTTTAATACATATGTATGTGCAATTTATATTTTCGTTTCAAAATATTTTCTGTATTAAAAAATTGTATTTTGTTTTATTTTAAAAAAGTTAAAAATATGAAAGCAAGCAATTTTTTTACAATAACTATAAAAATTAAAAAACACATTTTTTGTTCATTCATAACTAAATTTATTATTAAAATTATAAAAAAAGAAACATAATTGCATAATTTTTTAATAAAAAAATTTTTACTATTTTTTCAAAAACTATAACAAAAAAAGGAATAAAAAATGTAAACCAACTTTGTAACGAGTTTTACTGAAAAGTAATTTTTAAAAATTATTTATCCTAGTGGATAATAATTTTTTTATAATTTTATTGTACCATAATAATACATCATACGTTGCTTAGTACTATGCACTTTATTCTATTTTTTTTTTTAATTTAAATTTTTTCATCATTTCTAAGTGAAAAGAAAACAATGTAAAGAGGAGCTGAAACTTTGTGATTCTTGTAGCATTTAATTGGTCTAGGTTCCGAGTCATAGGGACATTGTTTGGAATGATAGGGAGGATGAACACGTTGAATGGTTTGGTCTGCCCTTTACTTTCGGGAATAGTTCCAGGACGTTTAAAGTTTTTTGGAGTGACTCTTAATCAATAGTTTGGCGCAGGACGCGAACCTGCTGAACCCTCTCATCATATTCAAATAACCTCGGCTTCGCTGCAATTCTTTTTCCTTGCATTTTTTCGTTAGTTTGTATGGACTAAAAATTAGGAACTGAACGGAGAACCATTATTTGTTCTTGTTAACTCGTATGATGTCTAATGTATCACATAAGATGCACAGGTGTCATGATTGTGATACACAATTTTTCTTATTTCCTTTAACAAAGGTATGTGTGGACTGGTAAAAAATAAAGTGATTTAATGCTTTGAGCGAATATACAATGCTTTTTTCTCATATAAGACCTAAACATTTGTATGAGCGAAAACTGCAAATTTTCAGGATACATGCATATGTATGTATGTATATGTACTCGTATGTATGGCTACAAAAATACATACTTATGTATGTATATAGGTATATGTATATATTTTTTGCAAAGAAAATAAACTTTATTCATCATGTTAAAAAACATTAAAAATATAACCAAAATAATAATAAAATATAGATGATTTCAGTATGCTTTATATAATACTAGCTGAACCCGGTGTGCTTCGCTACCCCCTCGTTATATAATAAAATTAACGGCGGTGACGTGGTTCATAGTTATATGGCGACGTTAACAGTATTAAGAGCAATATACTACCAAATAAAAAAAAATCCGTTGGAAGGAACAAATTTATACAGAGAACAAAAAGTTTAAAACTTTCAAATACAATTAGCGTGAAAGGGGGCGTGGCGTAAGAAATGTTTATTTATACCTCGACTGTAGTATACTGTGTATACAATTTGAAGTAAATCTGTTAAAAACTATATGGGAGCAATTACATAATTTTAAAAAAGTAGGCGTGGTCGAAAAAAAGTACCCTATTAATCATGCCAGAGTCCCAGTTAAATGCTGTTAAAATAAATAAATTAAAAATCGGTCTAGACTCTAGAGGTTTGGGCTCCTATAAGGTACAAACAAATAAACAAACACACCCAATTTTATATATTTAGATATGTACATAGTTAAAAGAACTTAGGACGGATAATTTTTATGAATTATTAAAACAAGGTAAGCATTATGATTTTTGGCACGCAATTCATACATACATACACTGTGTACAAACTTGTTTTGACTTCGAGGTAGCAGTGTTTCTATTAATGCTTTCAGCTAATTTTTTATAACCTATCATGCCAATATTGGGAAACAACGGATGATAAAATAACGAATCCAATAGGCTTTAATATTAGGAAATATAATAATACCTGTAGTAATTACCATACTGTATATAACTTTATATTTTGTGTGAAAAAATATTCTCCGTTTTTGTAACGCAGTGTATTTTTGTATTGTGAAACAATGCACAATGGTCCCAAAATTCAAATTTTTGGCCAAAACTAAATATTTTACATGGGCTATGATTATAATTTTGTTGTTCCAATCTAATAGAAAACACATCAGAGCAACCAAAAATGCATTTTATTTTTATAAATTGCAATTTACCGTTTAACATTGCAGCACTAAAGTTCATAAACTTCAGTCCACTTGAAAAAATTGTTGGGGGCAGGTGTTTTTTTAACATTTTTAAATATTTTCTAGTTTTTTTAAAAAAATTTTAATTTTTAAAGTTTAAAATGGAAAATAAAGCTGAAGGTATATAGTTTATTCAAAACATTAAAAAAAATTTAAAATATTTAAGGTGACGTGAATAAATATCAATATGTTGGAGTATTATAAAATTTATGAATTTTTTACGATTCTTAAATTTACGTAGAGTTTTAAAATTTCGGCTAAGTTCGGCTGGCATACGACTAAAAAAAAAAAGAAGATATTGATGTATATTTTTCATTTCAACTCAGCTTGAATTGCGAAAATTTGCACTTTTTGAGATATTCTTATTTTTATATGCCGTACACGGTGCTCTTGAAGCAACTTTTGATCGAGGGTCATAGCACATCCGTTTTTTTTTTCTGATTTCGGTTAAATATGTCCAAATTGTGTACTAACAATGTTCTACAAAAATGAAGCCATGGCATAGGCGAACAACTTTTGTGAACATAGTGATACAATCTGAGCCTGTCTAGGCGCACGAAAATCACTTTGTGCCTCACAAATCGTCTTTTTTTTTAACTTTTTGAGAATACCTTGCAGGGAATCAAAATTTCTTGCTACTAGTATTCTACAAAAATGTAGCCAGTGTATACGTGAATAACTTGCACAAATTTTACCAATTTATTTTTTAAATTTAAAAATATTTTTAAATTTTTATAAAAATTTTTTATAATTTAAAAAAAATTTAAATTTTTTTTAGTACTTATAAGGCATATTTTCCGAAATTCTTTTTTTGTGATTCTTGTTTTAGATAAACTCAACTTTAAATATGTCGAGATTTTTCAAATGTGGATAAAACACACAAACAAAGAAGAAAGTGAATTATAATATAAAGTTATTTTAAAATTATTACGCATTGAAAATATGAAGTTCATAAAATATAAGGAAACTAGGATTTCTATTAAAATTAAACTGTTTTTCTTGATCATTCGGTGAAACATCTGAATTAGATTTAAAAAAAGATTGCTTTTCGGATTTTTTCGGACTATATTAGGCTCTAATAAGAAAAAAAAACCACAAAAAATTTTCTTTTTTTTATTTTGGATTTTTTTTGTGTACCCATTTCTTTTAAATTTTTGTTTACTCAGGCTTAAGCTGGACACAAAACTCATATAATGGCTTTTGACACACTTCGTTTTTATAACAATTTTACGAAAAAAAATTTTTTGTATATATACAACATATGCATGAAAGGGTTAAACGGTTTTAAACCTTAGAAATTGATCCAAACTTAAAAAGATAAGCGTAAGCTTGATTGTAAATGCTGTTTCTTAAAAAAAAAGTATAAATATCGCTTAAAAATAATATTGGCCAAATATTTGTTCTAGCGAGCCCTATGTGCAATGCCACAGTGTGTCAATGCCGTTATAAAAGAGTACTCATTATACTACTAATGATAGAAAGCTATTGGTAAATAGATAGACCTATTGCTTAATACTCAATTTATATATGTATATATAAGTAAACATATAATTTTTTGGACTAATAAAAAAGTAAATGTAAGGTTTTTTGAGTTGTTTTTCTACTTGCAATATTAATCACAATATCGAGAAATAAATAGCTAGTAAAGAGTAAAAATTAAATAAAATGTAATAAAAATATACCTACTACGTGAAATAAAGATAGTGCTTTGCGTAGGTCCGTTATAAATTCTCTCACTTTGTGATGTCATCGTAACCAAAAAATAAAATGTACACAAAATTCTGCCATATTAAATACGAGTATCTGTGTGATTGTGTTTTTTGTATATGGTTGGTGTGACGTAGATGTGCAGAAAAACTATTTCTACAATCGGAATGCGTTATCTTTATTTCTTTGTATGCTGCCTACTACCTATATGTAACTGACAATTATTTCATGAAAATTTGTCAGATGAAACAAATTTAATTTTATATGTTTGCCCAGTTTAGTCGTATGGTTTTCATCAGTCTAGATTTTGTTGTCAATATCGTTTCTAAAAAGCAACGCTTAAATACAGACAGCATCAGAAGGGAGTCGAGAATTATTTTTATTACAATGCTGCTCCTGGAATAATTCTCTCAATCAAAATCAACGAATATTTGTATCGGACATTTTTTGTATCTGTTTTCTACTTTTCGTAAGTTTGGCTTGTTGATTCATACTATTTTTCTCATTTCATAGTCATTTTAAAACTGCTGTGTACAAAAGAGGCTACATTTACATATATATTAAACATTTCGGTCTTTCTTTTAATTTCTACATTGTAAAAACTTTCGGCAAGAGCAAGATATTTTGGAAAAATGTCTGCCTTTCAATTTTTACATTGTAAATCCAGACTTACCAATTACTAAGTCATGGGTGAGAGGTTACAGCTTTTCATATACTCTGAAATATTACACAAAAATTAAAAACACTACCACAGTGCATACAGTGATGAACACGGCGCAATTATCATAAGGTGCCTTTGAGATTACAACAAGTAAAACAGTAACAAAAACAACACAGCATTTTGATGCTTGTTAGGGTAGTTAACTGTCAAAAAAACCAAAAGAAAAAGTATGAAAACAAAAACAATGCACATAAAACAAAGCAAAAATTGACAACTATATTCACAAATAGGGTGAAAAAAAAGTAGCTCAGCTGCCATGTCAAATACACCTTATAATCAATACGCCATGGTGATGAAGGAAATGACAGCTTAAAAAGTTTATAATCAGCTGTGTTTTATTGTGGCTATCTTATTATACACTGTAATGTTGTGTGTGCAATTTTGTTGTGGCTATCTTGTTATACACTGTGATATTGTGATTTTGTTGTGGCTATCTTGCTGTGTGTTGTTCTTGCTATAGTTGTTGGAGTTTCATCACTGTATACCATGGCGCAATTATCATAAGGTGCCTTTGAGATTACAACAAGTAAAACAGTAACAAAAACAACACAGCATTTTGATGCTTGTTAGGGTAGTTAACTGTCATAAAAACCAAAACAAAAAGTATGAAAACAAAAACAATGTACATAAAACAAAGCAAAAATTGACAACTATATTCACAAATTGGCTGAAAAAAAAGTAGCTCAGCTGCCATGTCAAATGCACCTTATAATCAATACGCCATGCTGTATACATTGTGACACTACTGTAGTATTTTAAGTTCTAAATGTCAATATCAATGTAAATTCGTCTTGACAGACTCCACTATTTTATCGATAACATCCGTATATATTTAAGCATTTTTGTATTTCTATGAATATAGTTTAACTCTTTACACGCCTTATATTTTTTATAATATTTACTATATTTGCACTGTTCTCTAAACCTATATTAATACAAAAAAATTTAGTATCATAAGAGTTTTAAGAATATTTACTTTCTCCTTTTTTTCTGTCCAAAATATAAAATTAGTAATTTTTTTCTGAAAACCTTGCAACCCTAGAACATATTGTTATCGATTATGATTTTCGTTAAGCCATCACTAAGAACATCTGTCATCTCTAATTATTCGGCAACAGTGAGGTCCATTTTGTGCATTAGAAAAGACAAATTACATACATATATACAAATATATTTATTTTCCAATTGAATTTAATTAAACAAAAAGTAAATTATTTTTTGTTTAACAATCATTGAAGTTTTTATTGTAAAGTTAATTAAAACAATTACAAACAAGCTAGTTTTTATAAGGCCCGATGGAAGATCGTAAGTGCATACGTTTTTTTTACTTTTGGGTTGAGATCCATGTTTTGTTGTTTGACGTTCTTTATTTAATAAAGTGTTATGCCCTAAATTATTAAATATATTGATTATTTACAAAATATAATGTTATATTAACTTTTAGAATTAAAAGAAAAAGTAAAATGTGACTCATTTAGTTTGTATAAACAAATAGATTTGGTTTTTAAGAACGTCTGTCGGCAGGAGTATCGTTTTTTGATTTCCCAATTGTGTATAGGTATGTATGTTTATAGGAGTGTGTGACTCAGGTCGAATTTTCTGTATATACACACACTACATACGTATTATTTAAATTTTCATTATCACAACTTTAAAAATGATTTAAATTCGTTTTACAAGGCATTTAGTAGAGCATGGAATTTAAGTTTGACGTGGCATTTTTGTATACGTTTGTATACTTATTTACATTCATCTTGTAATGTAAATTTTTACAATTGGCCCTGGTTTTGCTATGATATATGTATAGGACTCAAATTAGATTTAATATGAAGTTACATACAATATAACGGTATATATGTATAAATATGTGTGAAAGAAAACCTTTGGATACATAAATATTTACAGTGACTCACAGCGTGTCTCATGCAGTGAATTATTTTTATATTAAAGTTCTATAAAAACACCACTAAAAGAAATTTGAGAATGAATTCGGCATAATTTAAAAGAAAAACAATCTTTAACAAGGTATTTGTATAAAAAATCTAGTATTAAATAGATAGGTATGTACATAATTTAAAACAAAGAATAAAATATATATGTACAAACCTTTTTGCGACGGTACTTCAAAGTACTGTTGTTCTCAATTCTATTTCTGAATTTTCAACAATCTATTTCGCGAAATACAGTAAATTAACAAAAAAGTACCAGAAACGGATTGGAATAAATGTAAAATTTGATGAGTTTTTTAAAATATTTTTAGTTTTGTTTTTATAAATGTTATAGGTATAAAATTAAAAACACAAGTTAAATAAAAATATTAGGTATTAAAGCTTTTTATAAACGATTTTGCAAACACAATTATAAACATTTGTAACATTTATAAATTTCAATTGGATGTGCAAAAAATTCTAAATTCAACATCAATAGTTTGTATTAAATATGTATGTTTAATGGGCGTATTTTATTTTTCTGAAAATTACCTTTGCAAAAACCTTAGAGCCGCACCTATTTAAAACTGTCGGTATTTCAGTAGGTATAAAAATTTTGTCTACAGTATTTATATAAAATCCCTAGTATGTAGCTTACAGCATCCTTAGGAAGAGAGAAATATGCCTTAAAATAAAAAAAATACACATATTAATTATCCATACTTTTAACAACTTGTATGTACCTACTTATACTTACAGTGCAGGAATTATTCTAGTACTACCTTCATGACTTCTTCGTTATCATAAAAAATAGATCCACCGAGCTCATCATATTTAATGTTTATTTATTTTTTTATGTTCAAAATATTCACAACACAAAAATTAGCGCAATTGTATACTTTTTCATAGTTGCCTATATATCAAAATGGCAACTGAAAACAGTTACAGTACATATTATGAATTTTTAATTCTAAAGCCTTAACCAGCCATAGATAAGTAAATTTATTATTTATATTTGTGTGAAAAAGGATCATTCGAAGTATTCTGTATTTTTTTACCTTCAGGATTTTTTATGCTTCTATTGTTGTCATTTGCATGTATATCATTTTATGAATTTAAATGATCAAATCGAGCATCAATAGTTTTATGATCATCAACTACTTGTTCACTTTTTCTGTAGCATGCAGTTTTCTTACAAACTTTTATATATCTTCATTATGATCTTGTTGTTAATGATTGGGGTTTTGTTTGTTGTGACCACGATTATGAAAGCCTGTAAAACAGAACAAACGTGTAGCATACAATGTAACAATGTTAGTGATTTCAGCACATACATATGCTGTTTACTGGTATAGGTATAAGATACATATACATATTTGTTTAACCAACAAATTTTTATGTGTAGTATTTTTCTAATAACTCTTTTGAAGCAAAAACTTAGTTTTAAAGTCTGTATTAGTGAGTATTTATGGTTAACATACACATTTTCTTAAACTTGCTACCTGAAACAATTTTAGTGTAATATTGACTACGAAGAAATCAAGAACGTGGAAAAAAGCGATATCAAATAAAATTTGTATCTACATACTCATATTTATATCATCGAGTTTAATACATTACAATTCTTTAATGAAATAAGAATAATATAGTTTTAATACATCAAAAAATAATAATATTTATGTTTAAGTCAAATTTAATTGACTTAAAAAGAAATAAATTGTAATGTTATTGTTATAGCATGATCAAATTAGAAAGTTTTTAAAGCTTGTGTTTTACGCTTCACAGAGGCTTTCATAATTAAAAACAAAGAAATATAAAGAAATACCAAACAAAAAAATATTAAAAATAATTAATCATTAATAGTGTATAGAAATACTAACACTCAAAACCATGAAATTTAATTTGAAAAAGCAACACAATGTCCGATTCTGAACCAGTTAGTTTGGAATTTATTGAAGATCCATATTTGCCAAAACTGGATGATGTTGATACACCTTCACTTGATACCTATAATCTAGATTGGAATGATGAAACAGATTTATATTTACGGAATTTAACTCTTGATCAAATTTTCTATGATACCGATTCTGATTATAGTAGCCAATTAGAATTACAAGCAGTAGAAACAGAATTTACAATATCTAAATTAGCAAATCAATCACCTTCCATGTCTATAGCAAAACGTTTTCGTTTAAAATTTTTTGCTAAACGCACAATACGTGATGTTAAAGTGACTTTTGTTGATTTTTCCAAACCGTATATAGCGAAAATATCGAGTAGTGAAAACTATAAAAAATTTTTAAATATTGGCTCTTCCGCAAATGTAACAACAAATATAAAAAAAATAGCCAAAGGTAATTGTATAATATTGGTCTTGACTAACTACAACTAACCAAATTTCCAAATTACAAAAAAACATCTCTTAAAGAACATATCGTCGATGGAATTAAAGAACGCTGTAACTGACAAAACATTAAATGTTCACCAGAACCAAAAAACGTTTATAAAAGTAGAACAAATACACTGGTATTTTTCATTTCGCAGACGGCGTAAGTGAATTTATTTTCATCGTAGAAGTCTGGGACCTGGACCAATCGACGCGTATTTTTTTCTGATAAAAATGATGCATAAAACGTATTTTCGATTTTTTGTCAGTTACAGCGTTCTTTAATTCCATTGACGATATATACCTAAAATGAATTCTGTGAATGAAAATCGACGAGATCAATACGTCATACATATGACTGGTCCTTATATGCACAAACAAATTGTTTTGTTTTTTTTTTCCAATGGAGAACTTCTTAACCTAATCGAATATTGACCAAATCCACAGCATACGGTAAAAACAATGAATGTTTCTTATAAATAAATAAACAAATATATTCGTAATGAAGACTTTTAATAATATACAATAGCTGTAAAAAAAGTAAATCTAGTTGGAGGCTATATAAAACGTTCGTACATTGCACCTATAGGTAAAAAGATCAACCTCAATGCGTAACGTGTTAAAATTAAGATATCGATTTAAAATTTTTACAGAATATTTTCTTTACTAACATTTTAAGAGATTCTCCATTAAAATATTTTGATTTTGTAAAATAAGGACCAGTCTAATGTACATATCGCTCATTTGCGAGAAGAGTGACATAACTCAAAAAACACATATTTTCAGTTGATAATGCAGAAATATGAGACGAACTGTAATCTAAATCATATCTAAAAATTGTATTTTTATTTCTTTTTTTCACTGAGTGGCAACCATAAGTGTCTTGCACTTTACCTATACGTTAGGCTAAATTAAAATCTTTAAATGCATTTATCCCAGAATCGCTGTTTTTGAGTTATGCCACTCTTCTCGCAAATGAGCGATATGTTATATGCCAAATTTACCTCCTTGTTTTATGGCTCTTCATAGATTTCTTAAGTTTATAATCCTTTGCTTCAAATTTTTCAAAAATATTTTTTATGATAACTTTATATTTTGATAATACCATTTCGAATGTAAAAGCATTGAACAAGATTGGTGTATTTGGGGATAAATTTGTGGGTTAAGTGGATTTAAATGAGCGTGGACTGTATCTGTGAGTGAACACCATTTCTTGTTAAATTAGAAGTTGTTAAAGAGAAAGAAGTACTTTATATTAGAATGAGGGGTGAGAGTGTGGATGTGTTGATTGTCTTACCGTACGTGTGAATGTGATGCAATTTAGTTGAAATTTAGGTTTAGATTTAATTATATTACAAATCAGTTCAATTTATTTATTTTAGATTTAGACAATTAATTTGAAGTTTAAATAATTTTAAGTAATTAATATACAAGATTTTTGTAGAATTGATTAGGATTTTAAATCAAGTGTATTTAAGAACTTTTAGAATAGAAGTTAATGGTTTTAATACAAAAAGATAAGTGAGTTTTTCTTTTTTCTTAAACTTTCCTCGATAAGTGTTATATTCGAATAACAGGACTATTTAAACAATAATTATTCACAATAATATTGGAAATTATTCGTTACAAATACTTTTATATAATTCAATACAATAAATTAAATTCGTTAAATTCAATACGTTAAATTCAAATAATAATTTTCATAATTTCTGTTATTTTTATTAATACAAATAGAAATTAATACAAAATCATTATTTTGTTATGATTTTGTACAAGCATTTTAGGCTAATTTTTTAATTTACCAGTAATTGAGAAATTTGTCATACAGTAGTAGACATTAATGGTAGTTTCTTCTAAATAATATTTCATTAGTCGTGAAATGTTTTGTTGGTCGGTATCATTCATTAAAAATTAATTTAATGAATATTTTTAGAGAGTAGTAACTGCTCCATTAGAATATATATTCTTTGTATCGACGGTTGACGCCTTCATGTTTTTTCTTTTTTTTTTTTTTGATATGCGAAATGTTTGGACGAAGCGAAAGCAATAATATATAAATTTATCATTTCAGAGAAAATTACCATACAGAAAAAAATCATTGACTTCTCTATAATAAATAATAATTTAATTTAAATTATTGTTTGATGTAAGTGTGTTACATACAAGTATGTATTTTTTTTTTTTTAACAATATACATATTAGATGATTTTAAAATCAAATTCTTGTATCTACGTAAATTTTTTAAATGGGTCTGCCACTAAAACCTTATAAATGAAAAATATCGCCTATAAGAGGTTTTTCTACGAGTATTTCAGTTACCCTTTGCAATATTTTTATAGATTGTACACATTTACATATAAACTATTGCGTTATACATTAAAAAAAATCTTTTATAAAAAGAGAGAATATGTATTTTTATTAAGGGTTTACTTTCAAAATTTCTATGCAATAAATGCCAAATAAGCCCTTAATAAACCTATAATATTTTTTTATAAATACCCCTATATTTCATTTTGTCTAAATTTATATATTATAAAGCAATATTTATTTTTATTAATGCTTACGTAATATGTATGATGTTTTAGTATGTAAGTATATAAAGAATATATAAATTTACGTCTGTATTCATAAAACTATTATAGGTTTATTAAGGGTTTAATTGACAAATATTGCATAGAAATTTGTCACATAAGCCTATAATATTTTTTATAAATGTGGCAGTTAATCTGTACTATTATATGCTTTAAAACTTTATCTAAAAATTTTGTTTACACTTTCTAGATAATACAGGAAATTCTTCACCAGCTGCTTCTGTAGCTTCGGCTGATATTGCTGCTGAGTTTGCCGCTTTAAGTGTCGAAGAACAAGAAAGACAAAGAGCTGAATGGAGTCAAGTACGTTAAATATTTAAAAATATGTACACAATTTTCTATAGAACTCTGCTACCAAACCTTAAATATATTTATGATATTCAAACGGTGTCCTATCAAGTCATATCGTCATAATATCATAAAGTTTTAAAATAGTTTAAAAAATTTGTTGTTGGTCTTTGAATAAAAAGTCATAAAACAATAAGACTTTTTTTAACCTATATTTATCATTTTGTCATAAATTAAAAAAACAAAAAAAATTATAAAAATAATAAAAAAAATAAAATGAACCTCGGGCCTCCAGCACATTATGAAAAATAATATACTAAACTATGACGGTATGTTTACAGCAATCATATTTTTTCGCTTTATTGTTTTATGATATATGACTTTAAAAAGACCATTTGAATCCCCCAATTATTACTATATATTACTAATATTATTATATTATATTAGGAGCTTGCACGTGTAGAAGAAGAAATCAATACACTACGTACAGTATTAGCTTCAAAAACACGTCATGCATCTGATCTCAAACGAAAATTAGGCATAACTGTTTGGAAAGAAATAAGCGATGACATGAATCAGGGTCTTAAAAATGTTAAAGAGAGTTCAGTGTAAGTAAGAAATCTATAGTTCTTATAAGATTATTCAGAGCTTTTATTTTTTTAGTTATAAACACTATAATGTTTTACTTTTATAATTTTGCAAAAAAAAATATATACTGATATTAATACAGCATAATTTTTTTTACAAAATATTTATATTTGTTTATTATACTTTTATTTTTCCTTGCCTTTTTCTTTTTGTTTGTTTTTGTTTTGTTTGGTTTTTTTATATTTTTATTTTTTTATTTTTTTTTTATTTATTTTTTTTTTTATTTATTTTTTTTTTTATTTTTTTTTATTTTTTATTTTTTATTTTTTTTTTTTAAGTTATAAAATTATCGAACAAAGTGTTGTTAGTTTAACAAAAGCTATTCACGATACTTTAATGTAAGTAGAAAATACAAAAAATAAAAAATGACGAAGCTACACAAAGAGTAGCGAATAATAAATTAATAAATATTTTATAAAGTTGACCTTAAGCTATATTAATTTCAATATATATTATTATTAAATAAAAAAGTTAGAAAAAGCTATTCATTTATTATTTTTCCTTACTTACATTTTTTAATTTTTATTTTTTAAGTTATCAAACCGTCGAACAAAGTGTTGGTAATTTTACAAAAGCTGTTCACGAAGCTCCAATGTAAGTAATTGTGTTAAAATAATAAAAAGAAAATCAAATTACTACCTAACAATTGTACTAACAATTTTAACACAATAACTTAAAAGGTTTAACATTCAATATTATCCTTTAATTTTTAATATTATCAAGTTTTCTTACTTAGTTTTAGAAATAAACTGTATTTATTTTTATTCCAGATTTCAACGTACTGAATCAGTTTTAAAGTCAACCGGCGAAAAAACAGCCTCCGTTTTTGGTAGTATTACTAGTGGCATTTCCTCGAAATTTTCTCAAATGAAAAATTCGGAATCAATGAGATCCATAGAAGAAAAAGTTGGCTCAGCCTATGAGAATGTTAAAGTAAGCTATGAACACAACAATTTTTTGTGCCAATCTCATGCGGTAACTACAACTTTATGTTTAAGAATATATTTCTATTTATTCAATGAAACATGCAAACTAAACTTTAAACAAAATTATACAAACAAAAGCATTCTACACTACATTTGAACAATTAACATTAATCTTTAAATCCAAAAAAGTATTATCTCCATATTACATAAGATGATTTATGTATTTGTGAAATATTGCTTTCTTAGGAAATAAAAAAGTAGTGAAGACAACATTCTATTAATTCAGTACTTTTTAAATGATGGAATATTATTCCACAATCATCTTTAATACTGATAAGCTGCGGTCACATTAGGCAAATATTTGATGAAAGAAGCGTATTTTTAGGATACATTTTATGGAAAAATTTCGTTTTCTACAAACATTTTCTAAATTAACTATTTAAAAATAATTTGTAATAAGATATATTGTTTTGATATTTGATTAATTCAACTAGTAGCAACGGAAAATTACAATACAAATGCTTTCATATCATTTGCCTAATGTGACCGCAGCTATACACATTTGCATTAATTTTAAATTTAAATACTGTCTAATTATGAAAAAAAAAAATTTTTTTTTAATTATTTTTTCACCTATTTTAGACAAAAGTAACTACTTCACGTTCTGGCTCTGTGAGCAGTTTCCCGGATGAACTTCAGCATGAAAATAATGCGTCTGCTTTAAACACTCCTTAAAACAACAGCATTGTTAAAGATATGTTAAACGAAAGTTTAAAAAAACAAATATTAATAAATTTATAAGAATTATAAACAATTTCATTAAAAAATTAATTGAATGTTAAAACTGTCAAGTACCAACAAATTTAACACGCACGCATTCGAGCTAAGTAAAATTATAAGTGATATGTATACTTATTTTAAAATATAAATCTTGAAATTGATATAATATAATAACGACATAAACAATAAAACATCATCTACATTTGTTATATTTATATGTATATGTATTCAACGAGAGTTTCTTAAACATAACTATTTGAAATGTTATTGGATAAACTAAAACATAAAATATGCCATTCTTTACTTGTATTTATTTAAATTGAGCTTATTTTTCTATATTACTTCAGCTTTTTTTTATCACACAATTGTAAGAAAAAACATTTGAAAGAACTCTGGTTAAAAACGAAATGTTTAATTGTATGTATATGAAATAAAATCTTTTGTCATAATTTGGGTATTATCTATTTTTTTACTATTAAAAAATAATACATTGTATATCGTGAGATAGGAAAAGTAGAACTTTTAAAACGGAAACAGTAAATTCCATTCATTGAATTATGTGATAAATCAGCATTCTTTGTTGCTCATTTTGATAAAATTAGTTGTGACTATTTACCTACAACCACTTGATGAAATGTAAAATAAAGTTTTTTGATATGTATTAAAATTAGTAGGAAAATAAAAAGAATTAAGTTTAACACTACTACGCCCATTTTGAAATTGCTTTTAAAATAATGCACAATAAAGTTATAAGCATGCTAATTTAATACATTATTTCTACTTTGTTATGGACTAATTTTTTTTCTGACGAGGTCTGTGTCTGTTTTCTCTGATGTTCAGAATAGGTTTTAATCTTTTCTGTTGATCTCATTTCGTAACATAAACTAGAATTTGAAGGCACCAAATCAAGTAAAATGAAATGGGAAGAGGAAGGTTAAGATATTTTTTAGAGTGAATATTGAAATAAACAAATAAATATATTTACATCCCATCACAAACAAATTCGATCATATTTATAACAATCGAATTAAGTCAACTTAAAGTCTGATTTTTTGTTCGAAAGAAGTGCTTATATGTATGTGCTGGTAGAATGAACAAAATTAGAATTAGTTTTAAATATACTAATTGCTAATTTGCAACTTTAAAACTCGAAGCTTTCCCCTATCGGAAATAATGAGTGAAATTTATATTTCCGTAAAAATTTGTATCATTAATTATTCGTCACAATTTTATAAGTTTTCATGGTTGAAAATATCTTTGTATTATAATTCCAAAAAAATGCAAAAAGAAAATCACTTGAAATTACGTAAACTTTTGCTAATAAAAAAACAAAATCCTTATTTGTATGATGAGAAATCTCTATTTTAGCATTTTGTGTTAACCGATAACAAGTAAAGTTGAGACAAAATGAAATTTCATATAAATATACGTAGGTAAAATATTTAATTTGACAAGTATTTTAATTTTTTATTTAATCGCCTAACGCCTTATATACATATCCGATTCTTTACTTTAAGAAATGTCTTGGCAACTCGCTAATTAAGCCGTTCATTAAAGTCACAGACTATGTAGTCTTATAATCAGCTGGAAAATTTGTAGTGACGTATTGTTTTTTTTTTATATGGTGTTTACAAAAACAAAGAAAAAAAATATATGTACATATATAAATATTTGCTTTGTTTAAGCAGCGATAATCAACTTAATACTTATTTACAAAGAAAAACTGAAAACAGTATTATTTTTTTCAAGCTTTATAAATTTTAGTGATATTCAATTTATTACGATTTACATATTAAAAATAAGGAAAATTATCTGTTTTTGTGCGTGCTTTCTCGCCCACCCACCTTTATTTAATAAAACTTTTTGTGTTCTGAAAGAGAAAGACAGAAACATAACTTGAGATTATCTTGCACATCATGTCTCAAGTAGAATACAAATATATTTGGTCCATAGAACCGGCGCCAAGTATTGCAACTCGCTCCACTTCTTCCCCACTTACTCAGTCGGCAGTGACTACGTCCACGAACGGTTTAAGCTCATTAAGAAATACCAAAGAAGGCTATTTAGAAGCAGTGCGCATATTGCTTTTACTCTTAGATAACGTTCTTAAATTTCCCAACGAAATAAAATATCGGTCAATACGTCTTGAAAATAAGTCTATTAAGGAAAAATTATTATCTCTAGAAGGTTCCACTGAGCTATTATCAGCGATAGGTTTTCAACGTACACCAGACGAATACACTTTGCCCCTGGATGCTTCTCTCGACTTGGTACGTGCTTATCGTGATGCTCTAGTAAAACGTCGAGACTACTGGCTTAATTATGAACAAGAAATTTTATCAGAAGGTTAGTCGTGTAATTGTACTTTGCTTTTTTCGTGATGTAATGATGTATGTATACATATACTAATATGCAGATAAATCGAGATCGATGAACATGAGTCAAAATGTAACGGATGTGTTAAAACCAATTGAAACGTTCAGGCCATATAAGGATCGCATTACATTTCCCAGGGTATTGGTAAGTTAATTAATTTGTGTATTACTTTGTTTAAGTATATGCACACTTATGAATGCCTTTTCAATGATTCATTAGATTTTTTTATTCATTACCATTTTTTTTTCTTTATCATTTGTATTTTCCATTTCGGTTCGGGTTCGGTTTCAGTCCCTGGTATGTACATGTGTTTAGCAATATGTACATACATATGTATGTATATTTTAAACTAAACTAGAATATTAAGCATAATAGACCGAAATCGTTTTTATTTTACTAAACAAAAATCATTTAATAAATAATTACAAAAGCATTTATGATTATGATAAAAGAGTTATATAATACCATGAACTATGTTTTAATTTTAGCGTACCTCCAATAGCTTTTTGCAATCGTTAGAATTATTCTCAGATTCTGTAATGCAATATGAAGATGAAAAACTTCTTGCTGCTGGCCGCGAACTTATACCAATCGATGATTTAACGCAAAAGGCTAGTGAAAAATTAATGGGCATCCAAGAAGATGAAGCTAATAGTGAACAACTGGCATCAAGAGCGATTCCTAAAAAAGAGCACTGCATACGAGATTTAATATTGGTAGAATTAGTGAATTGGTTTAATACGGAATTTTTTGAATGGATTAATAATCTGCCTTGTAAAGTATGTGGCAGCGAGGATATTAAACTAAAGCGTACACAAACGGACGGTGATTGTCGTGTTGAAGTTGGGATTTGTTGTGGTCAAGAAACCAAATTTTATCGTTTCAA
This sequence comes from Metopia argyrocephala, assembly GCA_963576795.1. Taxonomy (NCBI): domain Eukaryota; kingdom Metazoa; phylum Arthropoda; class Insecta; order Diptera; family Sarcophagidae; genus Metopia; species Metopia argyrocephala. Next base: position 200,367,941 of record OY756208.1, on the reverse strand, counting down.
TGATATTGCCCAAGTCTTAGTGTCACGTAAAGGACGTTGTGGAGAATATGCTAATTGTTTCACCTTTTTATGTCGTTGCCTGGATTATGATGCTAGAATAGTACATTCCTTATTTGATCATGTTTGGACAGAGGTAAAAAAAAAAAAATTGTTTTCACATATTTTTACTTGCAATATATTTTACAATAATAAGCAAATCATTTAATATTAAATATTCACAGATGTTTCAACTTCCATTGAAATTGAAACAAATATACCAAATATTATACATGTCTAATCTATAATTGTCTTAATCTAAATTATTCACATTATATATTTACTTGTGGCTATTTACAAATTTATTTTCTTTAAGGTAGGTCCAAAACATTATACCTCTTAAAAAAATAGATACTTTTTTTATTTTATTAATTATGTATTTATTTATATATAATGTATTTCAATTAAATTTTTTAATTATAATTTAAGGTATATTCTGAATCACAATTACGATGGTTACACATTGATCCCTCAGATAACGTAGTGGACTCCCCCTTAATGTATCAACATGGCTGGAAACGTAGTATTGATTATGTATTTGCTTATTCTTGTGATGATATACAAGATGTTACCTGGCGTTATTGCAACAATCATAAAGATACGTTAAGAAAAAGACGCTTTTGTACCGAAAATGAATTAATAGAAGCAATTTTAACGATACGCAGAAAAAGACAAATTCATTTAAGTGATGAGCGTAAAAAAGCTTTAAGCCAACGTTGTATGTTGGAATTAATTGAATTAACGATAGAACGGTAAGGTTTTCTGTATGTTTTTAAAAAGGCAATATGTTTTGCTAACTTAGGATTTTATATAATACATATAGACCTCCAACAGAGAATGAATTAAAAGGCCGCAGTTCTGGTAGTCTTACATGGCGTCAATCACGTGGCGAACATACATTTAATGAAGTAAGTATTTAAGCTATGCATATAACTATACAAGTTTTTATATAAATTTTTTAAATTATTGTTTACTCGAAATAGATATATGTTTTTACATTGACTGATATAGAAATTGAGCAAAAACAATTTAATTTGCGTTATTGCTGCTCGACAGATACTTATGAACGTTACTTGAAAGGTTGGATTGAAATTTTAACTGTCTTTTAAATTACTATCTATATAGTTTTACTGTATTTTTTCAGACGTTTCTGGTCTGTGCAATCCAACTTCAACTCACAAGACTTGGCAGAGCTGCCAATTTTCGTCCAAAAATATTTTGCGTAAAGTCGAGCGTGATTGGAAAATGGTTTACTTGGCACGCCAAGAAGATAGTGATTATGCAGAAATTGTTTGGAAATTTAATTTTTCCAAAAGCAACTTAAAAGTTAAATCCTATAAATTAACTTTAGAAAAGAAAACTTTTGGGGAAGGCCGAATTGAAGTGATATTACGGGATGGTAAAAATAGTAATGGTATTATAAATAATTTAGAAAATTGTCAGGAATTTGAAATATGTGCTAAACTCATGGGAGGTAAAGGTGATGTAGCCTGGCAGCACACACAATTGTTTCGACAGTCACTAAATTCGAATGAATTTCCTTTTGATTTACAAATTCAACTGATGTAAGTTTTTCGCTTTTGTAAAAAACTTTTTTTAACAATTCCAGTGCAATAAAAAAATATTGTTTTATTATTTATTACTATTGTAATTGTTACTTTTGTAACAATATAGAACATAAAGTAGTCTTTGTAAAAAATGTGTAATTATTTACTTTAGAATAGAAGAATTTTTATAAAATAATATAAAGAGCAAACAAACTGGATTTTGCACATATATTTTATTAATGAATTGTTTTTACCATAAATCTCAAAAAATAACAGTCACCGTAATTCACTACCAATACAAAAGTTGATTATTATGAAAACGCAAGCAATTATAATACTCTGGCAACCCTATGCATTTGCTTATAATTTAGCCTACAGAATAGTTATTGGATCTAGCCATTGGTTTATTTACGGAAAGTTAGAAGGAAAACAATGGAAACAAGTCTGGAGCACCATACACGAAAAATGTATTGTACCACACGTTTAAAATACAGACAAGGTAGAGAATTAAAAGCAGTCAAGGTAATAAAGTGTCCGATTGCATTTAACGGCATATAAAATTATTTGTTTTGTCTGTCAAGGTTTATACGGCGGCAAATGAATCGCAAAACTTATTGATTTTTGGTGTACCAAAAATTAATCTGATGCAAGAACTTAAACAGCGTCTATTAAATTTTGGCAAGTTTTGCCACGTTCGAAATGTTACCAAAGACATGACCGAGAAACGAATAGATTTGGAACAGTTCACCGAAGTTTATTGGGTAAAATTTAATAGGATTTTTGATGCTCGTAAATGCAAACGTTTTCTCGATGCGAAGGAGTTTTATGGTGGTATTTTGCATATATCCTATGCTCCAGAGTATGAATCTACTGAAGAATTAAAGGCAAAATTACACTACAGAAGACAAGAAGTAGAATCTTGTTTAAAACGTAATGAACGTTATAAAAAAAAGAACGATGAACATAGTTGTACAAAAACAAGTTGAAAATATATTTTTTCTAATAATTTTAACATCATAACTGTTGCCACTATTTTTTAAATTTAATATCTTTCCTATGTTTGTTTCAATTACAATCTATTCAATATTTAAAACTATTTAGTCTTACGCCAGTCATGATACATTGTTAGGAATGGGACACGCTTTTGCCACAATTCCATTCCATAAAAGGCCCAAAATCTAAAAAGAAACATTTTTTAAGAACCGTTAATAAGACTTGAACAAAGAATTCTTCGCAATTGTAACTAAACTTACAGTCCGAAAATAGCCCCACCTAAGTGAGCTGCATGATCAAAGAATTTCCATCCTAATATACAACCAGCAAAATCAATACCCATTATTACCTTTATCGCTGAACCGGCAGAGAATGTTAGCATAGGTACAAATAGTATACTTAATTGAGTATCAGGATATTGTGCACAAACGTAAGCTAATATTCCCATGATAGCTCCACTCTAAAAAGGCGAATATTGTTAATTATTAATTTAATAAATATTCGTTTGTTTCAATATTAATAGCAATTACCGCTCCTATAGAAAGTCCTGCTTGCAATGTTAAAGCTTTATATAAGACACTAGTCAAACTAGCTATAACACCCGCACTTAAATAAACAGCCAAGAATTGTTCTTTGCCTAAGGACATTACAGCCGCATTAGAAAAGCTATGCAAAACATACATATTGGCAAACAAATGAAACGCCGAATAATGACTAAACGTGGAAAGGAACATTGGCCAACAAACAGTACCTTAATCAAAACTTTTTTAATAATTTGTATTGTATAATTAAAACTAATTCAACTTACGTGCCGCAGGATTTGAACAAAAATATTTCATCATTATTCCTCTTAATGCAGGTATTCTCCATAGACCAAATACTAAAATATTTAGAGCGCATATAGGAGCAAAAACCTTTTCTCCAGGCGACAAACGATCCCACAAAAGGTTTATATCTCTTTTTATATTTTCCCAAGAATCTCCACCACTATGCTTTCTTCTCAGCCAACCCAATTTAGTCTGTCGGGCCTTCTCCAACATCATATTGCGGGTATTTTCATATTCCAGCACTGTTGCACCAAAAAAAGAACCCAAGCTAAACTAAATAATTTTAACATTTTTATAAAACAATGAATAGAAATTTCTTAATTATCTACTCACCGCCCCCGTAAATACCAATGCTTTAAAAACATTTCCTGAAGGTACTGCTCCGCTAGGCGGTTCAAATGGTTGTAAGACTGGTCGAGAAGAATTTTTGGTACGAGCTGAACTACGTATGGAGCGTAGAACTAAGCTTTGACTCAATGGTGTCTGAGCTGTAGACGAGTTAAAGCCAACATGATGCAATAATGAACGATTTGCGCTTTGGCTCAATTGCAAAGAGAATTCCTTACTATTAGATCAAACAAGAAGCAATTATTCTTATATTACTTATGCTGGTTGGCCTAAGCAAACTTACCAAACCTTATTTTGCCAACTGGTCCTAAGCCCCAGGCGTAGTAACATAATTTTATATAAACTTTCCCAAATTGGTTTTGGAATAAACACTTTTATATTTTGTCTGACAGGCTGGAACTTTTTTATTCAATACAGCTGATTATCTATTTTCTTAAACAGGCTGATACAAGTAAAATTATTTTTTAATAAACGTTCAAATCATACAGTTGAAAAAATTCTGAAATAGAATTAGTTCTGGTAACACAATATTCAGCTCTCATTTCAAGCCAAGAATAACTTCTAATAAAACTTCGATACTTAAGTTTAATATCTTGTGGGATAAGGAGGCTATCCATTAACTTCATCTCAGATATTGAAATCATTATTTGTGGTTTCATCATCCCAAGAACTCGCAATTAGATTGATATGTGGGGAGGTATAAATATATATTTTGTTAATTTTACGGCTACTCTTTATTACCTTTCTTTTAAGTTTAATATGGCAACTTTATCGTGAATTGTGAAATCTGTTATGGTATTTCCTATTCAAATAAAAACTGTCGCGATTCACTAAGGCATGACGATGAGTTTCGCATGAGCTCCTCTACGATGTAGGCGTTGTCCAGCGCATTAAAATCTGGCGGGTACGCTGTCTTGGCCATATTGTTCGAATGGAAGAATGTGCTCCAGATAAAAAGGTTTTTGTGCTATATTTACATTGGAAGTACCAGGTAAATGGTGCACGCTTTACAGGAGCGCTTGGAGACTAGTGTTGAATACAGATAAGTAATACAAAAAACCACTAGATTTCCACTTCTAACATTTTTTTATAATTGGATTTTGCTATTTTATTTATAACTTCGTTAAAATTAGTAACAGCAATATAAAATTGTATTAAGATATAGAACCTCACACTGTACGCTAAGACTCGTGATAAAGCTAAGAAATAATAAAAAAAATGGTCACAAATTTGGATAGGTTTACTTTGTTTTACCCAAAATACAATAAAAAAAAAGCTTTGAAACATGTGCCAACTTAAAACCAGATTATTGCTCTCGCTCAAAGAAACTTACTTTTGTAATGGTTGTGGCATTTAGCTACGCGGCTGAATAGTTAGAAAAGATTCTTTGCTTTGAAGGCGAGACCAAAAATTGCAAGACTTTAGTTAGTATCAAAACTCTGCTCTAAGGAGATAAAATAACCCGATATGCCAATGGAATTTATGTTTGTCAATATTAACGGGAAAGTAGAATCTCCCAATGATACCCGTTCTATACACAATACAATTGGCTTTCCCAGTCATATGTAGTATATATAACTTATGATTAAAAAGGAATTTTTGAAACTAAAGATACTTACCTTTTTCAGTTATCATATAACTTTATATATTATTATTCAAGAGAAATTAAAATACAAAGTATTTTTTAGTTTTAGTCTTTTATTTTTTTTTTTTGATAATTAAGAAACTGTAATTTCAATAAACTTAAATAATTTATCAATCTTCTCCTCCAATTAGTTTTTTTTTTTAATTCATGAAAAAATTATTTTGAAATTCACAATTTTGTGAATTTTTTGTTTTATACATTTATCATTTGTTTATTATAATAAAATATGATTTATTTTTTAATTTCTGTTATTATTTTTTAATTTATTATGTGTTTTTTTATTGTATGGACAATTATAAATATGTATGTATGTATATTATTTAAATTTTTTTATATATATGTATTTTATTATGCATTTTATCTACTCTTTAAAACTTTTTTTTCGTGTTAAAGAGAAGTTTATTTATGTTGCGTGAAAAGAAGAATGTTTTTGTATAATTTTTCTTTTTAACATAAAAATTTATATTGATTTACAAGCAATTATTAAATATTTATATTTTTTGTATTCTTTTGATTTGATGGCTTTGGTTTGCTGTGTAAACATGTAGTGTAAAACCTTTATTAATTTTAAATTAATGTTTGGTTTTCCATAATTAGGGAAGCAGTATTTGCTAAGTTACTTTTTTATATAAACACAAAATAGGCGCTGAGACAAATAACAATAAGAAAAACGAAAATTTTTATTTCTTAGAATTATAAGTCAATGGGTTGTAATGCACTTCTTTTTTATTTTGAAGAGAAAAAAACTAAAAACACTTTAAATAAACATATTTGTGCAACATTTAGAGAATTTATTTTAATCAGTAGGATTTTGTATTTCATGAAGACTTAGAAAGTACAACACACAACAATACATTGAAAAATAAAAATATTTGTAAAAAACATCAATTTACTTACCCTTTATCTAAAATACATAGTTTTAAATCATATTTAAAATAGCCAAATCACTTAAGGATAGTCTATTTTAAATTTAATTTCTTAAATATTGTATATTATTGGAAACCTGTTCTGTAGCTTTTAAATGACTTTGTTGTTGCTTTCATTTTGTTGTTCTCTAAATATATAAAAACTTATAATTTATACACCCAACATTTACGATTGATTTATATATGATTTTGAAAAAAGTTTTAATGGACAAGACAACACATTCAATAAATATACACCGAGAATTCAATAAATCCCATTAATAATTATGTTGCATCTCTTACATTATTTTACAATACATTTTAAAATAATTTTTTTTTACAAATTCTTTGCCGTTTGTTGTAATTTTTTCAGGAAACGCCTCAAAATAAAAAAGCAAAATAAACAAAATGTTGACAAATACTTCCAACCAATTGACTTACTTTACGTAGAATATTCGGTCCTTTTACCACTTTATTAGCATGCAGGTTTTATGTACGTAAAATAAATAAAATAAAAAAATATTGTATATGTATATAGGCAGAGAGAGATGCATTAAAAGTATTACGTAGGAAAAACATGTATATTGAAAATAATTTATCAAACTGGTGATAATTTTTTTAAAGTTTTCAATAAATAATATTGTTGTTTGTATATTTCAAAATTTATTGTTAAATATCCATATATATACATGCATATATGTAATATTGGAATTTGTAGTGTTTTGTTACCTACATACTGTAGAACAATTTACGTTACAACAAAACTAAATTCCTTTAAGCCTAGATCCACAGTGTTTAGTTAGCTAACTGATGCGGTATACTTAACGCTGCTTTTGCTTAAACTTAGTTTGACCTTTGTTTATTATTAATATAAACAAAGACTTTTAGTTAGCTAACTAAACTCTGTAAATCTGGACAATAGGGATCAACATTATATATGTATTTGTACACATTTTGAAAATAAATTTTAAGAAATGTCGTAGTTTTTAAACAACTAATATCATTAAAAAAACTAATCATTTATTTTTTTATTGGATTAACGATAAGCAGCAATTCGTATTAGAGAAAAGTAATACCAAAAGAGGTAATAAAACAAATACAAAAAAATATTAAACCTGGTGAAGAAGAAATATCTTCAATAAATCATACATTACTAGCTAGCATTCTTATATCAAATAATAAAAGGACATTTAAAAGTTGTTTTATAGTTTTCTTATGTTTTAACATAGTTTATTTAAGGATTTAGCGGTTTTTTATTTTCATTGAATAATTATAATAAACGTTAATAGAATAGGATGTGTTGATGAGAGAAACTATGCTTTATGTTTTTTTTTTGTGTTATTACAAATATAACAAAGACAACAAAAGAAAGTTACACTCAGTAAATGAAATGAATCAAGATAAGAGTTAAAGAGGAATTATATATTTTACGTATAAAAATACTTAACACGTAAATAACTTTGAATTATAGTTTTTTTATTTAATATATTTTTTTTTATTTTTAATAAAAATGTTCAATCTAGAAAAATCAAATAAAATAAAAAACTAGTTCAAAATAAAAGAAAACAATTTTTGGGTTTTTTCTTTTGGTTATTATAAAAAACAAAAAAGAAATTATTTATTAAAAAAAATAATAAATAATATAATGCTCTGCCTAAAAAAAAAGAAAAAAAAAAAGGAAATACAAAATGATTTTTTAATGTTTCCACAAAATTTTCCGAGTTTTTTATACATCATATACTATATGTTTATGTGCATATGCATATATATATACACATATACATATGTATATATTCTTTTGTAAACAAAATAAAAAAAGTATGTTTATGGGAAAAATATACAATAAAGAAATATATTTTAGTATATAGATAGATCATAAAAACTGACGAAGTTTTATATCTGTTTTGCACTTGCTTTTTTTATTGCTATAAACTGGTTGTTAGTTGCAGCTTTTTTGTTTGTTGTAAAATCTTGTAACAAAATTAAAAGGTATAGCTTAGGGGGAAGGATTATTTAAACTCTATATTGAAGTACTAAGACACATCTTTATACATACAAATTGTGTTCAATATGATGTGTGAATTTAAATTCAGGGAAAATAATAAAATAAAAATAAGCGTTTCCTATTACTTCTGGTTAGTTTAATTAACTGTTTTTTGTTTGTTTGTTTTTGTGTGGCATGTTGATATTTCGAGTAGCATTAAATAAGCCTTTCCCCTTAACTTCCTTCTGCTATATTTCTTTTTAATTTTATTATAAAGGGGAAAACAACCTGTTTTCTGTTTGCTTTGCAATTTCTTTTTCTGTTGTTTTTGTTTATTTCAAAATAATATTTTTAATATTTTAATTTTGACCACAATTTTTATTTTTGCTGTTATTTATTATTGTTGTTGTTGTTATTTTTGATGTTTTAAAGGATCCAAAACTATAAACTTGTTTTACATAAAAGATGTTGTTTATTGTTGTTTAATTTCTGTTTCTATTAAAAGTTTTAATGCTTCACTTTAATTAAGTTTTTTCTTTTTTTGCATTTTTTGAATTAAAGTATTTTTGTTTCTGCTGAATTTTTTGGATTTTCTTGTTTGTTTTAAAAATATTCTTGTTTTAAATTTTGTTGTATTTTTAATATATCATAGTCATTAAAAAGGAAACAATTTAGTTTGGTTGTTAGTTGTCACCACCTTCCTGTGGTTCATCGCCATCACCTTGGGTATCTGAAGTCCACAGGGTAAGGTTATCTCTCAACAATTGCATAATGAGTGTTGAATCCTTATATGAATCTTCATTCAGGGTATCCAATTCAGCTATCGCATCATCGAATGCCTGTTTTTTTAAGTAAATATTTGAAAAATAAAATATTTTAAAACTTTGTTTTATATTATAAAAATTAATAAAAGCAGCGTTTTTTCCAAAGAGATATGTATGAAAAGAAATATTTCAAAACACAAGCTTAATTATAATTAAACACACCTAAAAATTCATTAGTACATTCATCAATATTTTATGGGTTCAAAATATTCGAAATAGGTATAATTAAAAGAAAGTCTTGAATTAAAACAAACAATACAGTCCTTTCTTGTAATATTTCATTAAAAATTAACTGAAGAAATTTTGAACCCATATATTTTTTTTAATAAAATTAAACACGTTACATCATCATTTCATAAGAATAAAAAAATTAAAAAAAAAACACCATTCCGTTTTCTTTTGGTATAAAAATGGGCACGGGCATGGCAATATTGAAAGGCATCGTTTCGAAAGCATACTTAATCAAAATATTTTATAGAGAAAAATTGAAAAAAAAACACCAGCTAAGCAAAAAAAAAAAAACAATGATTACGAAATGGAGTTGAAATATTAAAACAAATCATAAATCAAGTCATGCTTATGTTAGGAATTATTTAAACATAGCGATAAAACCAAGGTTAAGGACATTACTAAGAATGGATAAAAAGTCAAAGGTGTTGGCATTGTATTTTAGGGAGTTTTACTGGTTAATAGAAAAACATTAAATATTTAATCAAGATTAAAAGATCATGAGCTTAAATACAAATACAGGATATCGTTTTTAGTTTTGTTTAGTTAAAGCCTAGCTTATAAAGAATTCATTCATTCATTCGTTTTAGTTTGGTTTAGTTTTTAGTTAAAAGCCTAGCTTATTAAAAATTCATTTATTCATTAAATTAATTTTTTTTGAAAACATCTAAAAAATTAAAAAAAAAATAATAACGTATTACGCAGCAGAAAATAGTTGGCATAGTGAAAAATTTGAATTAAACCTGTTTAGCTAAATGGCAAGCCCGCGCTGGTGAATTGATAATTTCATAATAAAAGACGGAAAAGTTGAGAGCAAGACCTAATCTGATGGGATGTGTCGGTTGCATTTTGTTCTTGGCTATATCGAAAGCTTCCTGATATGCCTTTTTAGAATCTTCAACTACGGCTAAACATTTTTTTTAAGAAAAGAAATTAAAAAAAAAAAAAATAATAAAAAGTTCAAATTTTTGTAAAGTTCACAATAAAAAGAAATTGCAAACACTAGGAAAAACTCAACCCTAAGTAATAGCTAAAAATTTAAAAATAAAAATTGTGATCTCAAATACAACTCTCCCCCCACCCCATTTAAAAAAAGATTGACGAAGAAAATGATGATTTGCGTGTTTAAATCTTATAAATGTATATTGTAGTTCTTATTTTCAGTTTTAAATTTTGAAATATTTCAATTGTAATCGTTTAAAAAACTGCTTTATAATACATCATATATTAACCTGTTTGGCCAATTGGCAAGCTTTGTCTGGAGAGTTCAGAATCTCATAGTAGAAGACTGAAAAATTAAGTGCAAGACCCAATCTGATGGGATGTGTTGGTTGCATTTTACCCTTGCTAATTTCAAATGCATCCTGGTAAGCGGTTTGGGAGTCGTCAACAACGGCTAATTTTATTTTATTTTTTTAAAGAAAAAATCATTTTTATTTCTGTATTTATAAAAGTAGTTTTAATATAGTTCAATATCTATACATATGTATTTCCAATGACTATTTTTAACTAACATTGATTTACATTGTACTTATACATGTAAACGTGTGTATACTGTATATGGGTTTTATTTTTCACAAACAAATACTTACTGTTGCGTGCATCTCCTGTGGCTACCTCAGCTAAATACCTGTAATAATCTCCCTTCATTTTCAAATAGAAAACCTTACTTTCTGGATTGCTTGCTTTGGGAATAAGGTATTTGTCAAGGAGACCCTGAAAATGATAAAATAGAATAAGCGTATAAATAATATATTATACGTACGTACATAAAAAAATGTGTTTAGCAAAGTGTAAAATATGTATATATTGATTTTTATACAAAAAAATATATACAGTTACGAGCAGATAAATAGGTTCACATCAAAATGATAAATCAATTTTGTTTGACTATAGTTTACATTACAGCAATAAAAAAGGAAAAGTCGCTAATTACTAAAGCAAATACCCACTTTTAATACTGCATCACAATAATTAAATTATTATGTAAAAAATTGCCCAAAATTAAAAAAAAAAAAATTACCGTATAAAATCAAAGAGCAAATAAATAGGTTCACTTTGAAAAATTTGTTAGTTTAAAATGTTAAACGCCAAAATTATAAAAATTATTGTAGAAAACTTTAGATTCAGCCTTTTAATAGAGCTTATAAAAGCAAATACCTCTAAAAATTTAAAAAATGGGACGTTCTAAACATTGTAGTGAAGAGGAAAAAAAGATTATAAAGGATCTACACAGCCGAAGTTATAGCCAACGGAAAATTGCTGAAATTCTTGGGCGATCGCAGAATATGATAAGAAATGCATTGCAGTCTCCAAAACAAAAACTTAAAAGGGGTCAACAGCGAAAAACCTCGAAAAGAGACGATGATCGCATTAAGATGTTGTCAACTCGTAATCCTTTTATGTCCGCAGTTCAGCTGAAAAATGAGTTAAAGCTTCCCGTATCAGAGTGGACCATTAGACGTCGTTTAAGAGAAAAAAATTTATTCGAAAGATCGGCCCAGAAGGTTCCAATGCTTAATAACAGACAAAGAAAAAAGCGCATTGAGTTTGCAAAAGTACATGCTGAATGGGCCGGGCCGGAAGGTATAAAAAAATGGAGAAACATACTATGATCTGATGAATCCAAGATAAACTTAGTCGGACCTGATGGAAGAACATGGGTAAGGCGTCCAAAAAATAAAGCATATGATTCAAAGTACACCACGAAGCATGGCGGCGGCAACATAATGATATGGGGTTGTTTTTCCTGGTACGGTGTTGGGCCAATATTCTGGATCAAGGAAAATATGGACAAACATCTTTATCTGCATATTCTTAAAGAAGTAATGCTTCCGTATGCCGAGTAGGAAATGCCTTTAAAGTATGAATTCCAGCAAGACAATGACCCCAAGCATACGTCTAAGATCGTAAAAGAATGGTTCCAAAAGAAAAATATAAAGTTAATGGAGTGGCCTTCACAATCGCCGGATTTAAATCCCATTGAGAATCTTTGGAGAATCGTTAAGGACAAAACTGCACCACTCAAGGCTAAAAATAAAGAAGATTTGTGGACAAAAGTGAAGGAAGCTTGGTACTCAATTCCATTAGAGACTTGTCAGTCACTTGTCGAATTAATGCCCCGGAGATGTTCGGCGGTGATTCAAAGTAAGGGATTTTCAACAAAATATTAGAAATTTTCTTGCAATTGCACTTTTTTGTATAAAAATGTCATTCTCTTTTCAATGAACCTATTTTTTTGCTCGACAGGCATCAATTAATATATTAAATATATCAATTTTTCTCATTTTTTTTTTAATTATAATTAAATACATTTTATGTGATTGTTTATGTTTAATGTAATAAATATCGCTTTATTGTATATTACCGCTGTTTAAGTTATTTGAAGGCGAATTTATCAAAAAATGTGATGTGAACCTATTTATCTGCTCGTAACTGTACATATGTATGTATACGTATATGCACATGAAAAGTTAAATATAAGTTTAAAACATAAATTCAAGGGATAAATATAATGAAAGTAGAGATTGTGTACTTTTTCAGTAGGCGTTAAAATACATATTCGTCAAACATTATTTTGCAAACATCATTATGGTTGTATTGACATTTAATAGTAGTACTTAACGTTAACATTAACAAAAAGGTTTATTAAAATTTTAAACGCAATACCATGTCACTTAAGGATGTTTTTTTTATGTATGTGTCCATAATCATAATTGGGTATGTAACTCAAAGCCCTTTAATATAAGCAAACGGGCAGTTCATACATACATGCATAACTGGTCTTTATAACTCTGTGTCAGTATTACGGCCTAGCTTCTCACCACAGTATATGTATGTATGTATATACGAAAACTTTTTAACAAGCTTAAATAGATTTATTGAATTAAAACGTATATATCTATTGACACTGGATTGGAAAAGAACAAAGCATCTCTCTTAAAAAGAAAAATAAAATCCGCATGTAGTAGCAGCGAGAAGGCTTTGTGTGGTTTAGATGTTTGATTAATTTGTATGCGTGTGCCTATACGTTGTTTATTATGTTCGCTGATTATCTTTTGAATTACATACTAATTTTTATAGAAAAGCAGTTTAGCGTTTAAAAACTTTACTTAAAATCATATACATATCAAATGTAAAATATAGCCCAGTTATAAATTATCATGGGAAATATTTTCCAAGTTTTTATATTTATTATATTTATACATTTTTCCTAGGAAAGTAGCAAATCTCTATCATTTGATTTATGTAGCTTAGACAAGAGAGAAAAAAGTTAATAAATTGCGTAAAAAATTAAATATTTTATACATTTTCTAAAAAGAAGTGCTCTTTTTAACTAGTTTTGATTATGATTCTACTCGCTTTGTGCTCTGAATTTTATTTTTAAATTCTTTAGTTGTTGATACTTCTCACGTCTTTTGATTTTATAAAAGTGGTCAAAAATTTAAAGATCATAAGCTCAATTGCTTATTTGTACTGTACTTACCAAGACTTCATAACAGATTTCCCTAAGTTCCTTCTCCACACGTTCTCTGTACTCGCGGGCGAGCTGTTGTTTTCTGGCGGAGGCTTCGGTTTTTTGCTCAATGGAGGAAATTACTCTCCATGATGATCTAAAGATATATTACAAGAATATAATTATTAATATTTTAATGTAAACCGGAATAATCAAAATAAATATTTTTTTTGTTTACAATTTTGAAATCAGTATATATAATATAAAATTTGGATTAATGTAAATTTATTTAGGTATGTGCTACAAATTTCCTCTCACTAGCGCAGTGTCAATGTAAAAATCTACGATTTAAAAAAAAAAAAAATTCATCATGTTAAATTTTATTATGGGTTTTTTGTGCCCATTTCGTGACCTGAACTTTTATGCATGTTATGTTATTTGGTAAAAAGATTAGCTTCAATTTTGTTATAAAATTTACTCATCAGAATAAAATGGAAGTAGTTTAAAAAGAGTGTAATTTTTACGACTTCTAAATCATGACATAAATTGAATTCGTTTTAAATTAAGCCTTAAATTCCAATAATTTTGCATTAATGTATTAGTATGAAAAACAAGTTATAAAATCATGGGCTTAGCTATGTTATTCAATGTAAACGTATTAAAATTATTTTCGTAGTCATTGGTTCATTGGTTCGATTCATTTATTTCAAATGGGTTGAAATTCTTTTAATTTAGCACAAACACATTACGTAACCTTCAATGACACTTTAAATAACTTCACGTTAAGTAGATTACTTCATGTGTTGTTGGAACCGTGATTTGATTACATTTTTGTCGTGTATATTTTGCTTCCTACTTATATAAATATGTATGTTTATACCTGTACTCTTTTTTATGATGTTTGATAAAAAATATTTGCTTGCATTTTGTTTATATTTATTGTATTTTAAATAAAATATAAATTTCGCTTACCTGCGGGCACCAACAACATTTTTGTAGGCAACTGAGAGTAAATTTCTTTCTTCATTTGAAAGTTCAACTCCGGTTTCTGTGACTGATTTCATAGCTTGGGCCATATCATCGTATCTGTAAGGTAATATTAAAAAATAATATATATTTTTTGCATAAAAGTAAAATAAGTAAAAACTTTAAAGAGATGTGTAAATTACCTTTCAGATTGTTCGGCCAATTTTGCCTTTTGAACCAATTCTTCTTTATCGACTGTTGACATTTTGATGTGTTTTTTGTTTTGTTTTTTACTTAGATTTTACAAAATTTTAAAACGTTTATTTTTATTGGGTAAACGGTTGCCCCACAAAATTTTATGAATACAGTACGCGCCTAGAGAGAGAGATTATATTTATAAGGAATCTAAAACTGAATGCGTCGTTCACAGTATGACTAAATCTGAAAATGGAAAGAAAAAAAAAACACAGATTAAATTAATTTATTTGCTGAATACTTTAGACTAATGCCCGTATTCATAAAAACTATTTTAGGTTTATTGAGGGTTTATTTGGAAAGTATTGCATAGAAATTTGTCAAATAAGTCCTCAATAAACCTAAAATAGTTTTTATAAATACGGGCATAGCAATATAATATATAACTTTGTATATTGGTATTTGCAAAAGAAATTTATTAATACTTAAATAAATTAAACAGCTGTAGAATTTCTCTGGACATCTTAATTTAAGTATAATTTTGCAAAATTGTATTAACAGACGGCTTTGAAAAACTAATATCGCTTTCGTAAAACAATATTTTACATACAAATTTTAAATAATTCCAAAATACCGGTATGTATTAGTCAGAAAGTATATTTAAGTATTAAAATAAAAACATTAACATTATTTGTTTTTAGCTCTTTTTGCTTTATACGAAAATAAATAACAGAGCAAATAATATTGAATTAGAATGAGTCATAGAAATACATACATACATACATACATACATACATACATACATACATACATACATATATATATGTATGTACATTGAAAATTGAGCAGAGATATAAAGAAAATAAAAATAAAGGACAATTGCATGCTGTATAATATATCTACATACATACATATTATGTGTGTATATATTTTATTTTAAGTATAAAAATGGAGAATGAGAAAAAATAATAAAATCATTTTAATAACAGCCTACAACAAAAACATAAATCTCAATATAAAAAAGAAATTTTTTTTTTTCACAGAAATGTTTTGCAAGTTCATTCAATATAGAAAATACTAAATAATAATTCATATTCACATTAAACAATAATAAAAAACATAATAGGCCTTATTCCAATTGGCGACATCGTTATCGTTTTACATTTTTGTAATAGAATAAAGAAAAAAATGTTGTCTTGCCTTTAATCTATAACAAAAATGTCGTTAGACGACAACGACGTCGCCAATTGGAATAAGGCCTAAATATTTTAAACTACTATTTTAAAACTACGACGTACTTTATTAATTTTCTTCTTTTTTTCTGCTTGGTATTACACATTGACTAAATTACGAACTTACTTATTTATTTTTTCCAATAATTTATTAACACAAATGCACATACGTTATGTATTTATTAGGAATTAGTTAGGTTCAATGGCTTTTGAATTTTGTATATTTGTACATACCATATATATGTATATATACATATGTTTATGTACATACATACAATATACGAATTCAAACAAAATAATGTTAAGAATATTATATTATTATATACATATGTGTATATGTACATATATCAATATACATATAATTTATACTATTAATTGGTACACATTCTCTCTCATATACGAGTACATTACTAATTTTTATTACGGACCAGTTTAATGTTTAAAAACTTTACTGAAAATTATATATCTTAACAATGCTTTAAGATCAATACATTTATTATAACTTTTATTAACGAAAAAGTTCAATACATTTTTTTACTATTTATAAATAATCAAAAAAGTATAATTTTCTGCCGTTTGAATTAAACCGTTCCTTAGTCGTTAAGATATTTCTTACTAAGTAACAAAAAATTTAAATTATGATATACGTTTTCCCATTTTGCAACAACAAGATTAAAACATTTCAACATTTTTGAAATAAATAACTTAGTGCTATGTTTGACTTATTAAACAATTGAAAATTCAATTTTATTTATGCTAATATTAAATCTTAAATTATCTAGAATATATTGGAAAATTACTTTAATCATTACTGAATTACATAATTGTGTAATTATGTTTAATGTAATTGTTTTTTTGTTCTTCATAATTATTTAATTTTTCTATTTACATACAAACATAGTACATATTAGAAGAAAACAATTTTTTTTGCTTTTTATAAACAATATTTAACAAGTAGCATTCTACTAAGATGCAATTGATGACCTTGATTACAGAAAAAAAAAACTAACTCATGAAAAGTTCAAGGTTTTATGGCATAAGTAATAAATTAAAAAGAAACAAGAGAATATTCTAAGATATGGCCTTAAAAAATTAACAATGGAAAGAAAGGCAGTTTTGTTTTTAGTTGATACTTAGCATTTCTTATTATTCATAATTTGCAACACATTCTTTTCGCATTCGTTTAGTAGTGAAGGTTAAATTCGTTGAGAACATACAAACACAAATAAATCATAAATCCAAGTGAATGCAGGAAGTATTTTTTTAAGCTATAGCTTTAAGTTGTACATACACATATGTACATAAAACATAACCCTTTCAATATAAAACAACATCTATAAGAGACATCATTTACTCGCCTCCTCAAAAACTCGAAATAAAAACAGCAAAAAATTATACGACAAAAATATAATAAAGTAACGAATTCAACAGATGACGCAGCGGTTCAATTTTACCATTAATTTATTATTGAAGATCATGCATTGGTGCGACAATTTAAATAAATTTTACTTTGAAATGAGTGAATCGTACCAATGCATCAATCATGCGAGATTCAAAGACGCTTTTAATGTGTTGATGAAAATATTTTAATTCCTTTTTATCGAATATCATTGCAAATGACATGTTTTGAAAGCAACAAACTTCATGATTACAAAAACTTGAAATATTATTAGAAATTTGGAATGCATTTAAAATAAATTTAATTCATGTAACGATTCAGAAGTCGTGAGACATTCTTTTTAAACTACTTTTAATTTATTTTGTTGAGAAGTTCCCCAGTAAGTCCACGATGTGACATATGACTATGTATGTACCTAAATATAGCATATGGCAAAATTGTTCACAATTAATTTAAAATACAAAAAATATTTTTCGCCTTATTGGCAAAATACATTTAATAATTTGAAATGTATGCTTTTGGGGATAAGCATGTCTCTATGGCCATTTCGTCTCTGCTTAAGAGACTCGTCAGGAGACTTTTTCCCAAAGGTGTTATTCAAAACTATAAACACTTATGTTAAAATAGTTATAGACTAAATGCGAATCATATCCCATTTGGAACAGAGAAATAGAATTTAAATTTTTTGAAAAACAGAAATGTATTGCTTTGTAAATGCTTTTGTTTGGTTGTTGTATACTAAATGGGATATGATTCGCATTTAGTCTATAACTATTTTAACATAAGTGTTTATAGTTTTGAATAACACCTTTGGGAAAAAGTCTCCTGACGAGTCTCTTAAGCAGAGACGAAATGGCCATAGAGACATGCTTATCCCCAAAAGCATACATTTCAAATTATTAATTTAAAATGTTAAAAATTCATCAACATTATTAATTCAGAGGTTACAGTCTTCTAACTGATCGTAATTTTCAAGATTTGTATGTAATAGATTGAAGAAAATTTTTTGTGTTGTTGAGCAATTATTTTTTTGATGTGTAGTAAAAAATTTAATTATGACAATACGCAGCTCTATTAAAAACTTACATATATAAGATATAAGGGGAGTAGGGTGATATTTCTCCATTTAATCTGCTAGAATAATGTAATACAGAAAACTTGTCAAAGTTATAACTAACAATTTCTTTAAAAATCAATCAAATGTTTAAATATTAATACTTTGTTTATTATTAATTTGGTCGATATAATTTTAATTCTATTTTGACTGTTTGGTATATTTCTTATTGCAGAATTTAAATGTTATACAGTAATATTTATGGGAAAGGAAATGGTATGTCTATGTAGGCGTTTGTTAAAGAAGCGCACATGTATAAAAATTAAAATGCAAAAGAAAATATATTCCGAAATATTATAGCAACCTACACAAAATTGAATAAATGAATTTGTAAAAAAAAAATATTTGCCAGTAAAGAAAAAGACATTTAAAACAGAATAAGAAAATCGATCGTTCGTTTAAATTTCTCTGATATTTTCGTATAAAATATAGTCACCTAAATGCAAATAAATTTCAATTCTTTTATTTTCTTACAAGAGAGGCAAATAATAAAAACATTATTACTTTTTATTAGCGTTTTAATAATTGAAAAAAATTTAATACAAATTTAATACAAAATTTAATACAATACAATTGTATATATGAATAAATATTTCTCGACTACCTCTTAGCAGTCTTCGGGAAAAGCTCTGAAAGTAACTGATTGTCATGAACAAGCTTCTCAAGTCTGTCGTTCGGAGTCGACTTTAAACTGTAGGTCCCATTACTCAATTAAAAAATTGACACACACAACATGGGTGCTAGGCCATAACCCTGAAACAGGATTGTAATAGCCAATTATAAATAAATATATAAATATAAATAAAGTATCTTCTACTTTTCATATAAGTATACCTGAATTAAAATGTTTAAACGCATTTACTTCAAAATCGCTTTTTTGAGTTATGCCATTCTACACGCAAATGAGCGATATGTATGTATGTATATTGTATGTACATACAATACTTAATACGCAAAAAATTTAAGTTCTTAACTTAAGCATGTATAACTATAACCAAAATGTTATACAAATACTCTTATCATTAAAATATGTAACGTAAAACGTATATACTACATACTTAGAAAAAGAATTGTTTTATCTAAAATATATGTATGTACAGTACAACTTCGACAGTCCGGACATGCGCCAGTCCGGTCACTCCAATAATTTGGACGCTTCTACATTTCGGACAACTTAAAATTTTTACCTACCTATACTATCCGGACAAATTTTTTTATGGAAGAAAAAAATTAAATTCCGGGTGTTTGTTTTTTTAACTCGCATGTTTTGTTATTCATACTTTTATTTACATATTGCACTATCATTACTTCAGTTTCGGTTCATTCTTCCGCAAGCGTGTTTATCTAATTTCATACCAAGTGCCATGTCTTTTAATAAGAAACGCAAACCTAAAACACCAATTTTAAAGGAAAAGAGTGATATTTTACAAAGTCGTGATGAAGTAAAATCTAGTAGGCAGGTTGCCGAAAAATTCAATGTTCCTAAATCAACTTATATCGAATACCTATAATGAACCCGGTAACATTTGAACCAAAATAATGTAAAAAAACCTTTGTAGAAATGAATGAAAAAACAAAGATATCTAATGCTGATGCAAAGAAATCATTTTCAGTTTGTATTCAGTGGGCTCAGGAAAATATTCAGGATATTCTTTGTTGAAGAGGCTAGAGCAAAAACACCAACCAACCACCTCAACAAAGTTAGTTAGCACAAAATAACTTCGTTTTTTAATAAATCATAGTACATATGTATGTATTTAATTCACTTAGATTATAACAATAATTTTCACTACTATAGTCCGGACAACTCGATAATCCGAACCTGCCTAAAACTATATGTGTCCGGATTGTTGAAGTTGTACTGTACATATTTATATGTATATACTCGTACTTTTTATTCTGTAATCTTATAAAATGTGATAGGTATCACATTATTTTACATTTTATGTAACAATAAGTATGTACGTATTTATCATTTAAAAAATAAGAGACTTTTCTTCAATTTACTTTAATTGTTTTTTTATAAAGTCCTTGCTGTACTTAATATTTGTAGACGAGTACATAAGTATATACATATTTATGATATGTAGGTATTATTTTTTTATTATTAAAAAAGACAAATATTTTGAATGTGCAAACAAAAATGTCATAGAATTGTAATACTTCTCATTATCCATTCATCTATTCAATTTTTATATATTGCACCGTTTCTAATGTTCTTATTTTCAGTTGTTTTCTCCCTTTCTCAGTATTATTTCTTTTATTTTCCTATTACTATTGTAATATAGTAAAAAATCAATTACAGATGTTGATATGATGGATAATTGAGAAAAAAAAAAACATTTTTCACATACTCGCCCGCATTTAAAATTTTTCTATCCCCTTTCAACCTATTATTGCAACTGAATCCACACAACCCACTTGTCGTGTTTGTATTTATCATATATTAGAATTCATACATGCATGAATAATATAAAACATATAATAAATACATATGTATGTGTAAATGTATATACTTTTCTAAAGATCCATATAAGATGAGAGAATTTAGCTTTAATTTCCCAGCAAAACGGATTGGTAGAATATAATTTTCACGAATTCTAAATTTTTAAATGCTTATACGTTTGAAATGCGTTCCTAAATTTATCATGAAACTCAAGTTTTAAATTTTAAAATTGTTTTTTGCAACACATGAAAAAACTTCTTTGAATCATACATTAACATGCAATTGGTTTGATACAATCATTTCAATGTCTCTCTTTCTCTCTAAATTCTCGCAAAACATATGATTTTCAGTCACAAGATAATGCTAAAATCATGCGTGTTTCATGTAAATTGAATCATAATTTAAACAAATGATACATTTAAATTTGTTGCATATAACATTTTGCTGGGTTGTTTCTATTTTCCTCTTTTTTTAATTATCTTAATCTGATTCACTCATCGTGTGTCACTTCAGGAGATGGTCTGTTATATTATTTTTTTTTTATTATTTATTTAAATTATATTAAGAAATACATGGAAAATGTTGAAAAATTTGCATTTGGATTTTCCTTTTAAGCATGCAAACAGTGATGTCAACTTAGTGCTTTTTACATTATTGTAAGTGCTTTGTAAATTTCCCTTTCTTAAATATTTTAAAATGATTAAATTTTGTACTTAGATTTTAAGTAAACATATTTTGTGCGTCAATTTTTATACATGAGTACCGGGACCTAAGGTTTAACGTCTAATCCGAACGACAGGCTTACGAAGCTTGTTCATGGCAATCAGTTAATCTTTTCAGAGCTTATGCCAGAAGACTGGTATAAAAGGTGGTCGCCGAAAGAAACTTTTTTTCCTTTTTTTTAAGATACGACGTTGAAGTGGCCCAGTAATATATGCAGCTTAAAGTACATAGAGGTGTTATATGAGTGCGAATATACTCGTAATAATACGCCACAAAATCAAAAAACATACAATGAAAAGCACCAGGAGGCGCAAACAAAATCTTAGACGTATGTGGCATTGAGCGTAATGTATGCGTTCATAGGAATGCTTATTGTAGCTGGCACAAACGACGAAAGTGTGACATACTTGTGGTCGGTTGTAAATTACCCATTTTATCATTTTGTAAAACGATTAAACGATTGCAAGCAATTTTGTGATTTATAAGTTTTGATTATTGAAACACATGAGGGATAGGCCAACAAACCAAAAAAGCTACACCAATCCCGAGTTATATGAACAATGATAAATTACAATTTGAAACAGTTGTACAAAGCAAGGGAGAATCTTACCGTGGACCGGTAGTTGTTTCCGTATCATGGCTGTACCCGATTCATGCTGTGCATTCCATCCAAACCGGCGAAATATGGTATAAAAATTGAATGGTTATATCTATAAAGCCAAAAACTCATATCCTTTTCATGGCAAATATATACCAGCCAAACTGTTAGGGGACGGGAAACAAATTAGGGTAAACGCATGGTTATGCATTTGATAAGTCGCTTTCATGGAAGCGAACGCAATATAAAAATGAAACATTTTTTTACAAGCCGCATATATTCGCGACGAACGCACAGTAGCAGTCTATTACACTATACATTAGATTACTGTGGCAACCATTATATAAACAAAAATATAAATGTACATTATCAACGAATAAAATCTTTGATTTATATAGTCAATTCATACGATTGGATTAGTGGCCACATACCGGGCTCTCGACTTTGGAAGCTCATAGCACTTCAATCCCTTAACTTAAGGAAGCGATTCAGATGTCATCTTCCTAGATCTGAAGTTTCAGCTAAAAGTCGTAAATAGCTTAGAAGATACAAAGCACAAATGGCCACACCTGTACTCGGGGATAAGGACTAGAGATATGTACACAGATGAAAATAACTTAATTTCTTGAACAGCATTTTATATTTTTAAATTGATGGAATCTGTCTGTACCCTAATTAGTGAGTACAATAAAGTTCGTTTTATTTTTATTTTATTTTATTTCAAAATGCAACTGTATATAGAGCAATATTTTGAAATTTTCTTTTTTCCACCATTATTTTTGTAGTTTATTTCGGAGTTTAAGGACTTTCATCTTTATTCATCAGTTGTTCAAAGCAACTGACCATCTGCATTCAGTTTAATATTGTGTTTTTAATTTTTTGTTCTTGTTTATATTTCATTCTCTCGTGTTTGCTTTTTTTTTTTTTTTTTTTGTTTTTGTATATAGAAAGTGGGCGTTGTGAGTATCTTCGTGCGTTTTTAATTTGCAAAAGATTTCTTAAAAGAACACTTTATTTAACTTGGCAACAAAACTAAATGACAAAAGAAAAACCTAATCTCATTGAAAATCACAAAATAAAAGAAATGTATAATATATGCATACATATACATATGTATATATAAATATACATATATATAAATATACATATGTATGTATGTACATACATGGTGTTTGTTTAGGATTTAATTATTTTACAAAAAGGCGAAAAGATTATAAATTATACACAAAAACAAAAAATGTGTGTGTACATAAACACAAATATAAAAGCGAAAATTTAAGTTTATAACAAATTTTTTTTTAAATGATATTGAAAGAGAACATTTAAAACATTTTACAAATTAATATACACACCTTTTGAAATTTTCATTAAATTTCAATACTTTAAGTATTAAATTTTACATAAACTTCTATACTAATAGAGGATATTCACAAAATACTACAGACTTAAATTTCATCTCAACAAAAATATCATCGACATCTTACAGATATTATTAGATATTTTTTTATAATTATTAGGGAAAGTATATACATGTATGTATGTATGTAAAGAAAAATAACGGGTTGCTATGGCCAGCTAAGTAAGTAAGTAAGTAAAGTAAAATATATAAAAATTTTACGTTTATTATACTTTCTCAACTTGTGATATTAATCATTACATACATACATAACTGGCCTTTACAACACTGTGTCAGGATTACGGCCTAGCTTCTCGCAGCACTCTCAGAGCTTTTGCCAGAAGACTGCTGAGAGGTAGTCGCCGAAAGAAATATTTTTTTCATATTTCTTTTTTTTTTAAGATGTCGGAGCTGGGTGTCGAACCCAGGTCTCATGTCTTAGTAAGCGAACACACTAACCACTAGACCACGGCGACTACCTATTAATCATTACAGTAAATTTTAATTATAGGTATAAATTTAAAATGCAAATTGTAACTTTAATTCATATAGATATAGCGATAGTAAGTTCAGGCAGAAGTTGTACTAACAGAACTAATTAACGGACACCGTACCGTATTGCCTAATCGGAAGTTATTTACATAGAATTACCCCAATACTTAGTCGTACTTAGTGCAGGTGTTTAGTAGAACAACACAAACGAATATCGTAAAATTTCATTTTTATATAAAAAATATATCTAGTATATAGTATGTATACATACATATATAATTATTAATTGTTATAAAATAATTTGACAAAAATTTCAACGATTGTATTAAAACCAGTACGTATTAATTTAGTATTCAAAACTTCTGTCTTTTGTGCAGAAAAATAAGAAAATTGATTTTGAAACGAAGCAAAAGAAGTAGACAACACAAAGGTGTGGTTGCAATTAAAAGGAAAAATAATAATAATTGCACTATTTGAGTATAAGCATGTATGTATGTATAAATAAATCTGGTAAAAATTTTTATATGTATGTATATACATTTATGTATGTGAATGTTGTATATGCACTGTAGGGTTTAAGACTTTTACCTTCAAAAGACCTGTGCAGTTATATTTTAGTTCTTAAGCATCATTAAGAATAATAAATACTTTTAATTTAAGATTTGTTTATTAAAAACATTAATATATTTTTAACTAAATTTGACTAACATGTTAAAAAATATTTGAATTTGGTTTTATTTTTTTTTTAGATTTATTGTTAATAGACGGAATGTATTTTAAAATTAAAAAAAAATTAAAATTTTTTCTTGATGGTTGGTTTTTTTTTCAGTTATAATATATAATTTTTATATTTTCTATTTTATTTTTTGGTACTTTTTTAAAGTCTCTTCTCTTGTTTTATGTATATAATATTATTATTTTTTAAACTACTAAAACTTCAAATTATTTTCTTTATATGCGAGAGATTTTGTGTTAATAGACCAACGTTACCGAGAAGACTTGTAAAAAATCTGAGGAACACTTTTTAAAATTTCCACAGAAACACAACCTTAACTCTCTCCTTCTGATTTTGTCTCTAAATACATACATATGTATGTAAATATATTGAATATATTCATACATACGATACTAGAGAGAGCCTTATATTTTACAAGAATCGAGTAATAAATATACAGGACATTACAAATAGAAAAACTGAGAGAGAAAACTTAAGAGAACACAATTTCCTTAAGTAGGGGAGATTAATACTTTAGTTTTTTAGAAACGTGCGCAACAATAATTCTCCCTAACGTAAAAAAGTATGGTATATTGGATAGTAACAATTTTCCAATATATGAGAGAGTGCATACTCGTATAGAGAGCCATTTCGTTAACAAAGGAAAACTAATTTATACACACTTACTATATGTAACAATATGAGTAAGTATGTATGTAAGAGAATATTTGTTTAGACAGCCAGCTAGGCCAATAAAACTAAGGGTTGGGTTTTAAGTAGGTTGGCAACACGTTTATTCACTTACAATTAAAAAAAAAATATTAAAAAAAAAAAAACAAAAACAAAAAAGAAAGCAAAAGCAAGGGCATTGCGAAAAATGTATGCAGGGCAATTTTACAAAATACTTCTTTTTATACAATGTAGGTACATTGTATGTACATATAATACATTTTCATGCATACAGCATACAGAAAAAAATTCTCTTAGTAAAAGAAAACTAAATATGTATGTTTTTATAGCTCAATATGATTGCAAAAAATATAGTTTTAAGACCATTATTAAGTTACAGCCGCATTGCCAATAGTAAAATAGTAATTATGTTATTTTTGGAAAGAAAAAAAAACAAAAAAACAAATTTACAAGAAAGAAATTCCTTTACTCTAAGGAGACGCCACTTTGTCTAAAACAAATACGAAATACTGTATTTCCTTTTCCGAATATAAAAACATGTTTTTTTTATAATTCATATTTTATGTTGTCTTTTTTAACCTTAAAAAAATTGGAAAAATTATGTATGTATGTACATATGTATGTACGTATTTACTACATGTTTTATAATCTTTGTATTCAATTTATACAAAGTTTACAAATAATCACTTCTTATGTACATACATACTATGTATGTATATACATTTTGGGTGATTGAAAATGCAGATACAATTAAGGACATATTTTTCTTAGCAGTTAAAAGATTTAAATAATTAATATACATACATACATATGTGTATACATTTTAGTAAAGGCATTTTTAATTTTGAAAATTTGTAAATACACGTAATTCTGTTCTTACACCGTATTGATTGTATGCGAAATAGGTGATTAGTTGTTCCTTATCTGTAAAACCTATTCAAATTAGTGAAAACCAAGAATTTTTTAAGAACAACTATTCAGGTTTATTTTATTAAATCACATAGTAATGTAAAAAATGTATGACAAGTTCTGGTACTATAAACAGTTTTGTAAAACAGCTATGCTGTTAACAAAAAGAATAGGTTATTCAATTTTAAAGATAAAAAAATTAAAATGATAATCATAAATACAGGAAAATAAATAAATTTAATTGCTGTCATCATCGGTTACTCGCATTTGTTTGCATCGAATGCGTATAAAATTGATGTCTCAAATAAATTTCAATGTGTGGATTAAAGATAATGCAATCTGAACGCAAAAACTTCGTACATACATACAACTTTAGCATAAAGATCAATCTCATCGAAAATACGAGTAATAATTAAGTGTTAGTGTGTTGGCTTACGAAGACGATAGTGCTGGGTTCAAATCTCAGCTCCGACATCTTTAAAAAAAGAAATATGAAACAATTATTTCTTTCGGCGACTACCTCTCAGCAGTCTTCTGGCAAAAGCTCTGGGAGTAATTAATTGCCATGAAAAAGCTTCTCAAATCTGTCGTTCGGAGTCGACTTTAAACTGTAGGTCCCGGTACTCATGGGAAAAAATTAACACACACAACATGAGTGCTGCGAGAAGCTAGGCCGTAATCCTGACACAGGGTTGTAATGGCCAATTATGTATGTATGTATGTAATTAAAGAAATGCTAAAAATTAGTTATTCCCTCGTAACTCGCATAAAAATTTCAGTATATTCACGTGGGAAACAATATTTAAGCATTTTAATAATCAATTACCATTTCTTTATTTGATTGAAATCCATCCAACCAATTATAAAACATTCTTATTAGGCATACATCTTAAGCTACTAATATATTGATCAGACGACTCAAGTAAACGATGAAAAACATTGGTATTCGTTACAGTTCTACTGCATTTTCTAGAAAACATTAATCTATAGTTCCTATAATCTTTGTTACGTTTTTCCTCTTCGGAGAGGACAGTAGCAGGCATGAAGTGCCACTTATATTTCAGATTTCCGGGCAAATTTTTTAAACTTTATAGTATCAATTTTCTGCCAACCCGTTATTATCTGAAGAATGATACGAAAACGATCTATTACTTCGTTATTGACCCCTGTTATCTCTGCAATAAGTGCTGGGTCGAAAAAAAAACGTCTTGAGGTATTACCATCGTTTGATGTCCTAGATCCTTGCTTTACAGCATCCACGCGTATGCCCTTTGACATTGGCCTTTTTAGCACCAAGCTACAGGATTAATAACTGCAATTTAATTAAAAAGTTAAGCCTAAAGGTATGCAAAGATTTTTTACTATAAGTACGAGGGTGCAATATTCGTGACTTTTTTTTATTAAATTTTTATTTTTTCAAAAAATTTATAATATTTTGTGAATTTTCTAAGCGAATTCAAAAGAAAAGCCTTTTGTCTTTCATTTCATTATACTGAGAGCACGGAAATAAACCGAGCTAACTGAATTTTTCTCCAACGAAAACAGCCAATGCTGCATTTTATAGGACAATTTTGATGCGCTCATATCTCCCAAACTACAAAAACAAGATCTCAGATTTAAATAAAATCTGACACTTACATTTTGCCAGTAGAAATTTCCTCGATACAAAAGTTTGTGAATTTCAATAAAATTACTATATATTTTCGTTTTACAACATTCAGTTGACTTCAACCGATTTTTTCGAAATATTTACATATATATATGTATATAAAATACAGATTTTTTATTGCCAGATACTTCTCTATAAAATGGCATCATTAAATTTTCTGAAATGTGATAGCCATAAGTCCTTTTCTGCAGAAGAAATACCATAGTATGTCGTCCTCCGTAAAGAAGACGTCGATACCGGCCTAATTCATGAGCCATGGATCTGTCAGTCTAAAATTATGGGTCTGCAGGATGAATCCTTTAACCTGTTCTACATTCAACATGCAGGTAAGCCTAGGGCCTGTGTTCTTGTTAAAAGAACTATTATTGTCTTCTTCTTGTCAAATGTCAGCTCTCCCGATGTAACGGGGAAGCAGCGAGATTAGCGAACGAGGTGAGTCTCTTTTCGATTTTATTATTAGCCTTGATTTATCTGTTTGCAGCAGACAACACCCCCATCTTTATGTTCCCTGAATCGCGTAGCGTCAAATTGTTGGGAGGAGATGCTTGATATTACTCTCTCGACCCGTTCCTTTAGCGTTGAAAATTGGATGGTCTCTTGTAGTGATTCTTTTTCGAATCACAGGTTGATATTTTACCAAGCTGGGTTCGGACAGGATTTCCCCTTACCACGAAGGGACCCGAGAAGAACGGACTGGGATCTGTTTAGTAGAGTTTTGAATGGAGAATTGGTCCTTGAAAGGTCTTATCTTAGATCCTATCTAAGGATCACTCCTGCAAGACTCCAATTAGGAGAGCAGACGTGATGTGGGCGGAGTCATCAATGGAGTTCTTGAATATACTTGTTGACACTCATTTTCCGGAGAATACAGGTGATATTATTTCGATATTTCGCTACTTCCTGAAGAAGCTACGCAGAGAAGTAGCGAAATATCAAAATAATAATTATTTAATCGACCTAAAGCTTAATTAAAAGTTTATACATTAATATTGAAGTATTTAAAAAAATCTATAATTAATTATTTAGAGCTATTAAAGAGGTAAAAATTTGCTGAAGAGAGAAAAGCAATATTTCGAATAGTTCACTAGATATAGACTTAAGAAACAGTACATGTTTTTTGAAAGTTGTACTAAAACCCACCCCAGTCGAAAACTACAAATATGAATTTTAAAAAAACCTTAGCTAATAGTTCAGAGCCCAGCTAGTGTTTTTCTTTCACCACCATAAGCTTTCAGATTTTTGGGGTCTCAATTGGTTCAAGATTTTAATCCTGCACTGTGTAATTTTTTCATTTTACGGTTAATTGGTCTCACGAGACCAAAATAAACCAATATTAGTCTGACGTAAGTTTTGTATTGGACCAAGCCGTCTAAAACTCCAAACCCATTAAACTTATACCAAAACCATTAAGCATGGAGATGGTTCGCTAATGGTTTAGGGATGTATAACCCAACATGGTGTTGGTTCTTTAATCGAAGGAATAGTGTACAAAGATTATTTGCACATAATTAAGGATAATTTACCTAAAGCCCTTGACCAAATGCCATATAATCCTCCACAGGGTAATTTCCAACACGACAATGACTCATAATAGTCAGCGAAAATTATGAAAGAATGTCTGAGTTCCCAAAGTTTAGCATAACTGAAAGGCCACCACAAAGCCCAGATCGCAATCCGGTTGAGAATATGTGGGCATTCTTGAAATCCAGGATTTCAGACTATGAAGAACAGCCAAAATAGCATTAGACAGGGTTTGATAGGAGTGGTCGAAGATTCCAAAGCTAAATTATATGTTTAAATAAATTAATATATTTAAATTATATAATTATATAAAAAAATATATAATTATTAAAAACCCAAAGGATCATGGACCAGATGCTGATTAAGGTTCATTTCCACTCTTTTGAGCATTGGTGCAAAAATTAGATAATGCTCTTAAAATAAAATTTGAACTGTATCCTAAAGAATAATTTGAAAATTACAATTTACGTTGTTATTTTACTTTCCTCTTAAACATATGTATCAGGTATGTTCTGAAAATCACTTTTTGTAGGAGTGATTTCAAATCACGAGAAAGGTGTTCTGAGCACAAAATTTTTTGAAATTTTGTGATTTGAAATCGTCAGGTAAATTCTTGTCGATATTAAATCACTTGCCTTTTTAAACACTATTTTACTTACAATTGGGCGAAAAAAGTAAAACAAACATATAGCATCATTTGTTCTTTATTTATTTTTACAGAAAAAAATTATAATTTCATGCAGAAAAATTCTAAAATTTGCAAATTTTAAAACACATTACAATTTTCATAAAATTTTTTGATTTGTTTACATTTTTCACAATTTGCTTTTATTTTTCAAAACGATTTTTGGAGTTGCCAGATTTACAACATGTTATTTTATTTTATGTATAATTTGACCAAATTTGTCAATTAAATTTATTATTAAAAACTAAAATTTATAGAATTTGTTCATAAAAATTAATATAATGTAAAATAGTTTACATAGATTGGTTAATTTTTGAAATATAAATGTGCGATTTTAATGCAAATGCCAGCAATGAATCTGGCAGCTCTATAAACGACACAAAAGAGCTTAAAGTTTGTGGTTTAGAACAATGAAAAACACTTCTAAAAACAAAAAAGCTCGTGATTTTCAGAACACCTAAGAATTTCTTGCGTGATTTTAAACTTACATGTGATTTGAAATCACGTGATTTTGAGAACATGCCTGTATATATGTATTTACATTTGTAAACAATTTTGTAGATATACATATGTACACAATAAAGGTTAAAAATATATTTAAGATGTTTTTCATATAAACATTGCCTCATTTTTGCACCACGGTCTAAGTATGTAACTGCTCACTTAGTGTTAACTTTTTTAAGTATCTTTTTGAGTTATTCACAAAATGTAAGTATAATTATAGTTAAATATTAATATTGTTAATAAAATATGTATCCACAAATATACCACTAATATTTAACAACAAAATAGGGACAAGCATAAAAAATGGATTGTTTCTGGATTTTGTTGAAAAACATCTTAATATAGCAAAAGGGTACACAAAAAGCGACAAAGTACTAATTATATCTTACTGGCATGCTTTTAATAGTCCTGGACCGCCGATTAAGGATGTAAATGGTTGGAAAAAGGTAGTGTTGTTTATTTATGTATATTATCATAACAGAAGCAGCTCAAGCCTGCTTATATAAGGTATATACATAATTGTTTTTTTTTATATTTGTAGCTAATTGAATGTGTAAAATGTTTTTCCGTTTGAGTTGAAGCACACATGAAGTGTATCGAAATCGACAACAACAAAGACATAAAATTGGGTCAAGTTCTATTTTGGAGACATATGCACATATACATACATATGTGCATATGTATGTATGTACATTATGTATGTACATTATGTATGTACGAAAAAATAAAAAAACTTTTGAGTAGAAATTTTGGAAACAAAAATCCATAATTTATATTTAAAATTAATTATTCTAGTCTAAACCCGGCGTGCTTCGCTACACCTACCGCTATCATTTGTATATTTCAACTGATGATTTTTAACGACTACGAAATCAATTGCATCAAGCTCAGAAACTTCAGCTTTAACACTTCTCAAGATATAATGAAATTAATTATGTTATGATTTACAAACTCATTTTAAATTGACATTGTGACTTTTGAAGTTTATTTTTAAGGAAAGTGGAAAAGATTAGGTTAGGAATTCAACGAAGAAAAGAGCAAAGAAACAATAAAAGATCTACTGATCATCAAATGAAACAATTGTAAGAATATTTGCAGTATGGGAAGTACACAATAAAATCATCTGTTTTACTAATTTACAACAAACACGGAAGTGATGCTCATACATACATAACTGGCCATTACAACCCTGTTTTAGGGTTATGGCCTAGCACCCATGTTGTGTGTGTCAATTTTTTAATTGAGTAATGGGACCTACAGTTTAAAGTCGACTCCGAACGACAGGCTTGAGAAGCTTGTTCATGGCAATTAGTTACTCTCAGAGCTTTTGCCTGAAGACTGCTGAGAGGTAGTCGCCGAAAGAAATATTTTATTTTATATTTCTTTTTTTGAAGATGTCGGAGCTGGGTGTCGAACCCAGGGCTCATGTCTTAGTAAGCCAAAACACTAACCACTAGACCACGGCGACTACAAAAAGTGATGATCATGCTTTGTTATAATTTGTAGTACATAAGCCATGGTTGTAAATTAATTTCCAAGAATGAAATCCCCCATAGTTTAAAAAACGTCGAATTAAAGTTAATGCCCCTATTATGACTCACAATTCAACTGAATTAAGTTGTTAATGTTACAACACAACTCAACTTTTGTTTTGTATTATGATTCACAATTAATTTCTGTTGTCTTCGTTAAGTTATAGTCAACCGAATACAACACTGTCTTTGACTTTTGCGTTGCATTTGATGTGTTTGCAAAAAAAAATGTGTAAACAAAAAAATAAGAAACATAAACACATACATTACATATAAAAAAATATATATTTACATATAATTTTTAACAAATATTTGTATGTGAAGAAAAGAATAGAAATATATAAAAAAAAGATATCGAAAATGGTTATATCAGTTGAAATGTATTTCTTCGTATTTTTTAAAGGCATGTTATTGGTTACTATTCTTGTCCCGTTCTTAAGGGTGGACCAAGATTATTTAATTCAAAAGCGAATTGTTCTCAAATCTTGATTTACTGGTGGCTTGATTCATAGTGTCCTTTTCTTCTTCCAATATCAGGATTCTTTTCCATTAAATCCACTATGTGCTAAACTTACTGCTTATTTGAAATTTTCTGTAAAAAAATTGTAAGCAAACAGTTTTTGCATGATTTCTTGAATTTCATTATATACACCACTTACATTGTTTTTTTTTCCATCAGACAAAAATAAAATTTGACACTTAACACACAACATCTAAACAACAGTTGTGAATCACAATAGGGTTAAAAGTGAAAGAAAACAACCAAATGGACAGCTGCTTCAAAGTTGTATTTCATTCATAATAGAAATTTGCCAACAACAACTCAACTGTCAATTTTTTTGTGAATCATAAATTACTATATCAAATAAGTTATCGAAAAAGTCAAAACATGTTAATTACTTACTAAACACTTCTCTACCACTCTTTTCTTTCTTTTGAGAATAACTTTGTATCTGTCTTAAAATATGTTAAAATGTAAATATATACTATAAAAATGTAATTCTTGTTGATACGTCAAAGTAATCTAATAATATTATTAATAAAAAGGAACAAAACAATAACCAATGTATAAACGTAAATATTCTATGCATTTACGTTTAATAAACATATAAAACCAAAAAAATCCTTATAAGGATTTGCAATATTTTGTTTTTGTCTTTGTATTGAAAATTATTACATATCCTATAATTGTTGTTGATTTTCTTCTGTTATATACACAGGCAGCAGTTGTTGCTCACTAAAATTATATGAATGTATTACAAAAAAACAACAATAAATACACTTCTTTTAGCGGCGGTTGGGTAAAAGATTAGTAATTGCGCAAGGACACTTTATTGATTTTCTTTCATCATTATTATCATTTATCACTGCCATATCCTTTTCACCACTATATGTACATAAAAAAACTATACATTTTTGTACCTATAGCTATTTAAATTTTTGCAATAGTGAATTTAAAAGATGAAAAAAAAAACTTAAATATGTACAGTGGTGGCCATATAATTAGAAACGACTTAGCAGCACACACTTTTCTTAATATATTTTTAAAATTAAGTTCACAATACCAAAACTAAATACTATAAATTGTAAAGTATTAAATCATTATTGAATTTATAATAAAAATATTTACATCTGAGATAACATTTGTAAAAAAAATTAACTTTAAACAATATATAGCACTTTTATGTTGGTCTTATAATTAGAAACGACACAAATGTTTTCACAAAACTTAAAATTTTTGCCACAAAAGTAAATAAAGATTAATATATTCTCTAATAGGATATTCTCTGACATATTTTATTTTTGACAATATTGCCTAATATTTGTCTTCTCTGTAAATTTTGAATTAAATGCTGACATGTTTACAGAGACATGTTTCCCTAGGTTTGCTGCATCATTTGGAACTAATAGACTTTTTGTTTTTTGGACTGTTGTTTGTGTGATTCCTTTTTACAATTGCCTATAAGTTTTCAATTGGGTTTAGATAAAAATATTACGATAATAAGTCCAAAAAGTCAATATTTTTATACGAAATCCAGTACGTCATTAACTTAGAATTTTGATTTGAGGCGTTATCATGTTGAGAACGAGTATATTCTCAAAAGAAATATTGTTCTATTACATTTTTTTAATTGTTTTTATATTGATGTTAATCAACTTTTCCCTTTATTCTAAGAATGGGTTCACACCACACCACAAAATATCATCCCAAGTTATAATACACCACCACTGTTTTAACAAAATACCTAAAGTCTTAAGGATTTTACGGAGGAACATCTTACGTAAGATTTTTCGACAGGTTAAAACAATATATTCTTAAATTCGTTGCTTGTGAGAATTCTATTTCAGATAACATGCATCTTTGTTGAGCATTTTGCTTGCAAAGCCTCAGTGTTTCTTAATATTTTTTTGCGACATGCGGTTTCTTTTATACAATGCTTCTACGAAAGCCAAAATGCTTATAAACGCATTGTTATTGTGCGTGTAAATATTTCTTCTCTCATTTGTTGCTCAGTTTCATCCCAATTTTGTGTGAATTCAGAAATTGGTTACCTTTACTGATGCTGCAAATAATCTTATCTTCTGCTTGAGGAGTTTTTCTAGCACTATGCTTCCTGGCTGGGGTTGCAAACTGTTTTTGTTTAATTTTAGAAGTGAACTGCACCAAATTTCACTTTTTTGGATTATAAATTCCTTCGTGCGATAGCCCACATTGACAGTTTTTCCATTGGATACACCTTGTAGATGCCCTCCCTTATTTATGGAGTACATCACTTGTTTTTTCCAGTTTTGAAAACTAAAACGTATTAAGGTTGTTTAAATACGATCTACTGAATTTTAAATTTAGGACTCATAATAAAAAAAAGTTTATTAATTAAATAAAACTTGACCGTTTCTAATTACGTGGCCAGCTAAAAACCAAGTACATAGAAATTAATCAAAATTTTTTTAAAGTGCAAGCTTTAAATCCAAAGTTTTTTTGCAGCGGCAATAATGTGGATTGTGTGCTTTTCGAATAGAGGTGCTTTTAATTTTTAGTAATTGTTTTAAAAGAAGTTACACTTTGATTTCATTTTGATTAAACATCGTTTCTAATTATAAGGCCACCACTGTAGGTCTAAATTTTGTGTACAATAACACCACGGTTTAAAAATAGTATGTACATAAGTAATATGTATGTATACATTAGGGATGGATGGGATACTTCGGACAAGGTAAAGTCTCTGATTGGGGTCAACCTGGCGGCCTCCAGAACGATCCTTGTTCCCGTTGTATTCAAGTCGACATACAGCCTCCACGCGGCCCTCCTGGATGACATTCTAGCACCCGCTAGCTTGTTAACTAATGTATGCGGCGATTGTCCAATCCCCTGGACTTTAAATTTGGGTTGTGCGTAGGGCTTGAAACCCACCACGTAAAAACATTTTTTTTCAATGAAAACCAATACAATAGCCTCTAAACGGACCCCCTTTTATGTTGACGAACTTGGCAAACGTTTTAAGGACTATGATTTACGGATATGCACCTGGAATGTGAGAACCCTTTATAGGGAAGGTGCCTCTATCCAATTGGCGGATGCTCTCACGAAATGTAGGGCTGACATCACCGCCATCCAGGAAATGCGATGGATAGGACAAGGTTGTACGAGGCAAGCAACATGTGACATCTACTACAGCTGCCATGAGAAGAGACGCGAATTTGGCTGCGGATTCGTAGTAAGTAAGAGACTGCGCCATCTTGTCTCGGAGTTCACCCCCGTGAACGAAAGAATTGCTATGATCCGAATAAAGGCAAAGTTTTATAATATCAGCCTTATTTGCGTG
The DNA here is from genome assembly GCA_963576795.1 of Metopia argyrocephala. NCBI lineage: Eukaryota > Metazoa > Arthropoda > Insecta > Diptera > Sarcophagidae > Metopia > Metopia argyrocephala. Next base: position 200,331,538 of record OY756208.1, on the reverse strand, counting down.
CACGCCCCGACGGAAGAGAAGGATGATGCGGTCAAAGATGCTTTCTACGCAAAGCTCGAGGACGTATACGATAGGTGTCCGGCACATGACGCCAAAATTGTCCTCGGCGATTTCAATGCGAAAGTTGGACGTGAAGGTATCTTTGGCCCCACTGTCGGACAGTTCAGTCTTCATAATTCCACCTCACTGAACGGCATGAGACTGATCGATTTCGCCGCGGCGCGAAACATGGTAGTTTGTAGCACCAGGTTCCAGCATCTCGATATCCATAAGGCCACCTGGCTCTCTCCTGATCGATCTACCAACAACCAGATTGATCACATTGTGATTGATGGAAGGCATGTATCCAGCATACTAGACGTGCGCACATTTAGGGATCCAAATGTCGACTCGGACCATTATCTTGTCGCAGCCAAGATGCGACTGCGTATATGCGCGTCGAATACGACACGTTCTAGTGTGCAAGGGAAGCTGGACATCAAAAAGCTGCGATCACAAGAGACAGCCAGGTCGTTTTCCGATCGTCTTTCTAACGAGCTCAATTACATCCCATCCTCCCTCGAAAGTATTGGTGGACAGTGGTCTCACATCGCTCACTCCCTGCGCAGCGCTGCCGAAACAGTTCTTGGTTTTGAGCGTCCTCCCCGCAGAAACCAATGGTACGATGAAGAGTGCCGTGAGGCCACTGCAGCAAAGAACGCTGCCTATAGACGAACATTGCAGTCCACCACTACAAGAGCAACGGTGGAGGCGTATAGAGAAAAGAGGAGGGAAGAGAGACGCCTATTTAGAAAGAAGAAAAGAGAGCAAGAAAGGCGTGATCGTGAGGAAATCGAGATATGCAGGAGTAGAAATGATGCTCGAAATTTTTATAAAAAGATAAGGCGTCTTACTACTGGTTTAAAGCCCGGAGCAACCTTCTGCAGAGACGAACATGGTAACCTGGTTACAGATGCACAAGGAACACTAAGATTATGGAGACAGCACTTCTCTAATCTATTGCAGGGCGAGGGCGACACAAATTCCGCCTCTAGAGATGCTGTGCCGGACCCAATCATTAACGACGACGTCGAGATCCCGTCCCCCAGCCATGAAGAGGTCAAGGTTGCCATATGGCGACTGAAGAACAACAAAGCAGCTGGACCTGATGGTTTGCCAGCTGAACTCTTCAAGTATGGAGGCGATGAGTTGGTTAGGTGCATGCACCAGCTCATTTGCAGAGTATGGCTGGAGGAAAGTATGCCCAACGATTGGAATCTTAGTGCTCTCTGTCCCATCCTGAAAAAGGGAGATCCCACGATATGCACCAACTACAGGGGTATAAGCCTCCTCCCTATCGCATATAAGGTTCTTACGAGCGTATTGTGTGAACGACTGAAGCCATTCGCCATCTCACTGATTGGACCTTATCAGTGCGGCTTCAGACCTGGTAAGTCCACCATTGACCAGATATTCACACTGCGCCAAATCCTGGAGAAGACCCATGAAAGTCAAGTCGACACACACCATCTTTTTGTCGACTATAAGGCAGCCTTCGATAGCCCAATAAGGGATCGCGTTTATGCCGTAATGTCTGAGCTCGGTATTCCTGCTAAGCTGATAAGGCTATGCAAAATGACGCTGAGCAACTCCTGCAGCTCCGTCAAGGTAGGAAGAGACCTCTCCGAGCCTTTTAATACCGTGCGAGGTTTCAGACAAGGCGATCCCCTATCCTGCGACCTCTTCAACTTCGTCATGGAGAGTGTTCTGCGAAAGGCGGGTGTACATCGTAATGGCACTATTTTTAATAAAAGTGTCCAGCTCCTTGCGTATGCCGACGACATAGACATCATTGGGCATACCAAGCGAGATGTCACCGCAGCCTTTAATGCTATTGAACGAGAGTCTGCTAAAATGGGTCTGGCGGTAAATGAGAGCAAGACGAAGTACATGTTGTCGACGAGTAGGGATGCTGATCGCATCGGCTCCCAGGTTACAGCCGGCAACTATACATTCGATGTGGTCAAGGAGTTCATCTACCTTGGCACCGCCATTACCAGCAAGAATGATGTCAGTCTGGAGATCAAGCGAAGAATTACACTGGCCAACAGGTGCTACTACGGTCTCGGTAGGCAGTTTAGTAACAGAGACCTCTCTCGTGCGACGAAGTTAACACTCTACAAGTCGCTTATTCTTCCGGTGCTTCTCTATGGTGCGGAAGCATGGACGCTGTCTTGTGCCGATGCAGCGGTCCTGGGAGTGTTTGAGAGAAAAATTCTTCGCAAGATCTTTGGTCCACTGAAGCAAGGCGATGAGTTTCGCATAAGAACCAACTATGAGCTGTATGAGCTCCTCGGCGACGTAGATGTTGTCCAGCGCATTAACATCCAGCGGCTGCGCTGGCTCGGCCATGTTGTTCGGATGGAAGAATCTGCTCCAGCGAAAAAGGTTTTCGATGCGAAGGTCACTGGACGTCGGCGTAGAGGACGTCCATGTTTACGTTGGAAAGACCAGGTAGATGGAGCCCTGTCATCAATTGGTGTGACCAACTGGAGAAGGCGTGCGCTTAGCAGAGACGCCTGGAGACTAGTGTTGAGGCAGGCCGAAACCCGTTAACGGGTTGTTATGGCCAGCTAAGTAAGTAAGTAAGTAACATTAGGGATACAATCCCAAAATCCCCGGGATTTTTATTTCGGGATCGCGAAGTCCCGAAAATAAATATATGCAAAATTTTTAGTTTTATATTTTTTTTATAAAAGATGAACTATAAAAATATTTATTTTGAAATTTCACACCAAAAAAGATTTACAAAAAAAAAAATTAAAACTATAGGATTTATCCTTAGATAAAGACATAATACTCATATGTATGTATGCATAAATAAAAAATTTTTTTAAGTGATAGAAAGGTGCAAAAGGGTCTAATGATGGAATGGAGAGATACTATATTGATAACGAAATAAAAGTGTTAATTTTTAGGTTGAGGTAGAGAAGTATTTCGAAACTGCATAAAACAAATTGTTGGAAATTCCTTCAACAACGTTGATTTTGAACGTTTTTTTTTTGTGGCATATATTGGCAATTAAGTCAAACCAAGCCTTCAGATGACACACTGCATATGCTTTAATTTTTTTAAAAGAAGAAAGAATGTGATAAGAAAATTGATAAAAAAAATATATAGGCATTTATTATAATTTTCCTTTCTTCAATAGTGGTTTCTTTTCTTTTTGACTCATTTTTAACAAATCAAAAGCGTCAGTAAAACTTTAAAGTAAGTACCGTTATAAAATTTTGACAGATCATTTTTAAAGTTTCCATATTGCATGATCTTATTTGCTAAAATGGTTAGAAGTGCCAGATTAGCTATAATTTTTGGTAGTATTTATGTTTACAGAAAAAGTGACGGTTACTTTTGTTCAGCATAAATAGGCATAGCAAACATTTAATTGTTGTTTTTGTAAGTAAGGTTTAGGATAAAAAATTGGTTTCTACTAAAATAAAATTTAAATAAAGTATAATTTGTGTTGAATATACAAATTTTAATGTTTCAATTATTTTTCCGGGCGTAGGAGCTGTTTGAACATCCCAGAGCATAAAAGACGGTGACTGTGGTCCATCTGTGTATGTACTCCACTTTACTTTTTCGTATATATTAAACGTGATGAATTTGTTTATTTTTTAGGCCTTTTAATTGGTAATCAAATATTTTTTATTTATTTATTTGTTGTTGAAAACTGTTTTTTTTTCTTTAATTTAAGAATAAAATTAAAACTGAATGATTGTAAAGGAAAAACAAAGGTCTGCTAAGGGCAGTTTTTTCAGAGTTGGAAATGTGGAATACATGGTCATATAGATTAAAAATTAATTTTCAATACATACTATTATTTGTGCGTAATCACGTTCGTTTACCACATACGATTTCTCTTAGGGTTAAAATAAAATAGTAGAATTTTTACGTTCGCGTAACCGGGCCAATTTCGTCAATTTTTTCTCTATTAAAACTGTGAAATATTCGTGCTTTTTTTAAATTTACATACATACATAACTGGCCATTACCACCCTGTTTCAGAATTACGGTCTTGCTTCTCGCAGCAGTCATGTTGTGTGTGTTAATTTTTATCCATGAGTACCGGGACCTACAGTTTCAAATCGACTCCAGACTGTCGACAGACTTGAGAATCAATCAATTACTCTCAGAGCTTTTAAAGGAAGACTGCTGAGAGGTAGTCGGCGAAAGAAATATTTTTTTTTCAAAATCATACATGTACATATAAAAACAATGAATTTTTGCATGCAAAACAAAAAAAAAATTCTTTTGAATACCCATATGCATGTGCTATGTCGCCAAATGTTAATTGATTCAATTTTATCTATTATTTTTGGAATTGTAATAGTTATCTTGTGTATGTGCAAGCATTATTAAGTGAGTGCACAAGCAGGCATTAACAATAGTACGTACATAAATAACAACGAAGACGGAAATGCTATATTTAAATTTTAGCCTTTTTTATTACTATTAATTATTTTTAATGGTATTCACGAAAAGTGAAAAATTACACTCTTATTGATGTAAATGGTATTTTTTAGTCAAAAAATTTAAAAATAAAACAGCCAAGAAAAAAAAGCAGTGATATTTTCGGATAAAAAAAAATTGATAGATTATCGAATTAGCAGAAATTTATTAAAAATCGATATATTATATTATTAGGAAGGAATAAATTTTCATAAAAACGATAAAATAAGTGTTTAAATATAATTTTTTATTCAACTTTTACATCAGGTGATGGTAGAAAAATTGGTGAGAAAAAAGTTAAATAATATGTATGATGATTTGTTATTTATTTAAATTATAAATGAAATGTTACAAAATTATAGTTGTAAAATTCAAGATGTCATATTTCATGCATTGCACTAAAAATTTTATAAAATTTTGTGGCAACATAAGTTCCTTTGACAGTTTTCTTTCTAGTGTTTGTAGTTTAGTTTTACACTTTTTCATATTTTCACAAAAAAAAATCTGTATATGAATGAATAACCTCATTATTTTCTTTTTCTTGTAGGAAAAATTTATATGTACATATAAGTACTTTGTATGTATGTACACCAAAATGCAAAAAAATTGTTTTTAAAAATTCAATTTACGTTTAATCATAAAACACCTTCTGAGAAGAAAACAGCTAACCTACCGAAGACGATCACAATTCACTTTTAACATCCACCGGCAAAACAGAATTGGTTTAGACAACAAACCTTTGTAACAAACATTTTGTGTTCTTTTCGTTAAATAGGAACAAATCCAATAAAGGCAATTTGGTGAAAAACCCAATAGGGAGATTTTTTTTTATAAGGAATTTATTATTTTATATTACTGGACTGCGTGACATTGTTATACTAAATATTTGAATTGCATAGTGTGTATGTAACTTGTACATGCTTTTCATATCGTTTTTTTTTTATTTTGTACGCCTTTTATATTTACATTGTTTAATGTAAAACATAAAAACTAAACAAGAAAACCTTGATAATGACATTATAGTCATTTTATAGTAAAACATTATTTTTTAACAATTGGAATAAGGAATATACATATGTGCATAGCCAGCAAAACCGAGTCAAAATAAATATAAAGCACACAAACTTCCGACCATCACTTCTTAATATAAATATACTAACTATGCACTCATATGTATGTGTAAGCAACTGCTTTGTTATGATTACACTTTCGTGTGGGTAAAGGAAAAAAATTGTCTTGAAATCACTTAACATTACTCATGTTTTTAAGCATGATGTTTTTAAAAAATATACGAATAAAACAGATTATTCAATTATTTTAGTTTAATATGTTCAAAAAATGCCTTTAATGAAAGCTTTCTGAAAATTCTCGCTATTAAAAATATGAAATGACGGATAGAGCACATAAACTCCCGCTCGACTATATGACGATATAACGAAATAAAAAGAACTGTAATAATTTTAGGGTTGCTGTAAAATAAAAGGCAAAAAGAAACAGCTAAAAACCTATTTCAAAAAATGAAAGCAACCGAAATTAAAAAAGAGATATTTTTTGTATTTTTTTTAAATAAAATAATAAAAATTGGAATCACTTATTGCATCTTAATTATGTAAATTTTATATATAAAATAGATTTAATAAAATAAAGTTTAAGCAAAAGTGTTTTGTTTTATTAGTCGTTCATTTTCAAGTTGCTAGTTGGCTTGACCATTCCAGTTTTTTTTTTTCAAAAATCATTGAAAGAGACACCAACAATTTTCAAATTCTTTTAAAGCAGGCTAATTATATTTAATGAAAATTTTTGTTGAATGACGGACTATTTTTTTTAATTAAAATAATTATGAAGACAATCTAAAGAAGACGGCTAAAATAATTAAGAGGTTATATGAAATTCCTTTCGTGTAGTAGTATAGAAGATATTTCGTTTAAGGAATACAACTTATATCACATAAAAGATGGCATTTAAAATTTATAAATTATACTGCAAAGATTTTTTGCAAAAATCATTTCTTTAACACAAAAAACAAATATGTAAAAGTGTTTTAACAATCCTCTTAATGTAAAAGGACAACTCATTTGATCAGCTTAGGATTAAAACTAACATAATAATAGTACTGGCTCATATTCAGAAATGATCACTAAGTGTCAACTTTGTTTAAAGAACTCACATATCGTTACTTTCAGCTATTCTTAATAATGTGTAAAGCTGTAACTAATTGTGAGACATACATAAATATATACATACATACATATGTAGCTAGTCACATTGAAAAAAAAAAAAACAAAGAATGCACCGCCGTATTGTATTGCACTGAATTTCTTGCAGGCATTTATAATTTTTTAATTTGAATGACATCAGAGAAATTTTGGCGCCGTCAGTTTTTAGGTCAATTGGCATAACCACATACCAAAAGTAAAATAATAATAATAGAACAAATAGAAAACAAGACAAAAACACACTACTTTACGTTTAGTAACATGTTTTATAGTTCAAACTGAAAAAAGTAACCGTCATTTTAAAAATGTTTTTTAACCCTGTCATGGACAATCCCATACATTTTTAAGAAATACAATAGAAAACACATTCTTAAAAAAAATAAATAATATATGCGTCATCAACTCGAACGTTTTCGCTCTTAAAATAGTAATACCGTATTTTATATTTATTAGAAGATATTTAAAAGAGCACAATATACAATATATACGTATGTATGTATTGTATTGCAAAATATTGATGACTGCACCACACAGAATAAACAACAAAATATCCAAAACGTTAAAAAGTAATCATCAAAAAATTTGGAATAAAAGAGAGAAGTACTTTTTGAAAAAAAAAACGTTCTTTTAAATTAGGCTTAAAACAATAGGAATGAAATCTTAGAGTACGCGAATATTGTCAGTACGTATTTTTTTTTTTTTTTTTTTGTATATACAAAAAATCGTAAGATAAGTTTGTGTTTGAGTGTATGCATGTATGTTAAAAATAAAAGAACGCAAAAATTCTACACACGATTTAAAGAGATTTAATGAACTAAAAAAAATACATATTAGAAAAAGAACCATGCGCAAAAAAATGTTTGCTTCAAACGCTGGATTATAAGGTGTATGTCACACACTCGTATGCAAACATGATTTATATACTGGAAATACGCGCACAATATAATAGAACAAAATTAACAGGGATGCCAACTACCAAAGAAATTATTTGAAAATGCATTTCCATCTCAACTCTTCAATTTCTGTCAGCCGGTACTGTATTTATAATTAAAAAAAATATTATAAGTTTAAAATTTTTATTAAAATACAGTAGAATCTCACCAATTAGAACCACTTTGTGCACCGGGCAATTCCAATTTCTGGACATTTTTTAAAGAATATTATAAAGTTATAATAAAACTAGTTTTGTAAGCTTTTCTAAACATAAAACAATTTTTTATTTATTAACATTTAGGCCCCGATTATCGTTCAGAACACCTAAAGTTTGTGTTGTATTAGCTACAACATATAAATAACTATAAATGTTGTAAACGATAGTCTAAGTATATCGCAATTTTAAAAAGACAACATAAAATTTACAACTGGTGTGAACCATAATCGGGGCCTTAATTAATTGAACATATTAAATTCATATAAAAACTTTCAAACAGATTTTAATTTATTAGGTATTGAATTGAGTCTTAACATAAAATCAGTATATATCAGGTATCAACGCTTATGACCGACTAGTACACACCATGAATAATTCGGTGATTCCTAGTTTTATTTTTTATTTTAATAAGCGAGAAAAATAATTTGTAGTGAAAATATAAAAACAAACAAAAAAAAAAAATACAAAGTACAAAATATCCAGATATGTACTAGAACCTGTAGTTCGAATTTTGGAGTATCCAATACCTTAAAATGGTAAGTACTAATTTCTGGTCAGTCCGAATTTGTGAGACTCTACTGTACTTATATATATTGCATTAATATACATATATATACGTATGTATGTATGTACATATACGAGTATATTACAGAAAACATTGGACCTTAATAATTTTTGGAAGATATTAATAACAGAAAAACGAATATTAACATCAATACGCTAGAAGTACATTTTTTGTATATTTAGTAAAATCAGCTGAAATCTTATCCAGATATAAAAACATATTTATTTTGTTTTTCCATACTTCCAAAATTCAAAAATGTAATTATTACACTTTTTATATTTAACGTTTCATGTTTTGAAACTTGTGATACCACTGATATCTTTTCCTTTTCCGTTAATTAGACTGTTACCGTTATTTAGATTATTACCGTAAAGAGTAAATTTGAAATATAATAAAAATATAAAATATTGTGCAATTTTATTATTTCTTCAATAGTTTAAAACAACATTAATAATTTGTTTTTAATTTTTACTGCTGACATTATGTCTACTATGATCATCATTAACACAACTAATCGAATTTTGTTATTTTAAAAACCAAACAATATAGAAGATGATTGGTAATCAAGTTGTAGAAAATAGCAGCATAAAAGATATTCAAATTTCAGCATACACATATTTTATCGTATATGTTTGAATGTTAGATTGATAGAGAATGAATGAATGGATCAAACAGTATTGTAGATACTATATAGAAATATCGACGTAATAAAATACATACTTGCATAAACGAACACATTTAACACATAAGATCAGTACTTTAGTAGGAAAAAGAATTTTATTAATGTTTTCCTTTCCGTAAAAAAATAAATTATATATGTATGTATGTATGTATGTGCATACGTTAATTATATATGATAGCTACATATATGCATGTAGATAAATATGTTAGAATACTGTAGTATATAAACGCTCAAATAAAAGACAAATTTAGTATTTTACTCGTATATACATATAGATACAACATTATCAAGTCACAATTTGTTCAGTTATTTAATTCAATTCCAATAAAAAATTAACTTTTATTTAATTATAAATACTTTTATTTGTTTTTTTTTTAATATTTTATTTCTCATTCCAACACATACGCGGCTTTTATAGACAATTTTAAATTTTATTTCTATTTCAGTTTTTTTTTTACAACCATGAAAAAATCTTTTTGCGTAGTATTTTTATCGATCGGCAGACGTAAGCGACGACGACAAGTTACTATAGGATGAGGCTCAGCAAGTCGTGTGGCAAGAATTTTTATATATGTATTTACAAATTTTTCGGTTTCTTTTTTATTAGATTTCGTAGCATTTTCTGTAGCACTTAAGAAAAAACCATGCAGTACTTGTAGACAGTTTTTATTCATATATGTACATATTTTGTTAATTATTTTATTTATAGCGTTTAACTATTTCACATTTAAATGATTTTTGTGTGTTAAGAAAAAGTGAGTAAAAACAGCTTTTTCTTGAGTTCTGGAATTTTTTTTACTTACTTTTGCTTCAATTGAAATGACGACGACGACTACAACCAATACAACGAAGACAAACGACTAAAAGCAGCGACACATTAAGAACTCAGTTCCATTTCTTTTTTTTAATTTTCATAAAAATTAAAAAGAAAAAACACGCTAAAATGAGTTACTCTCAGAAAAATATGCGGTATTAGAATGTACACGGCAAAGAGTATAAACGAGAGAGTATCTATAAAATGATGTGTATGTGTGTGCAACTATAAAAATACATACATATGTACATATGGATGTATATTGCAGAACAAATGGGTATAAAAAAGTATCTGAAAACTATGGTTAGCAACTAACAGCAAAGGTAATAGGAAAAATTTTATAGATACACTCTTGCACTCTCAACAACTAACCAACAGATACTTTTTTTATGTGCATACACGTTTCAACTGTGTTGTTCAAAATACTAAAATCCGGCAATCACGTTGCGCGCTGATTGGATGTAAGAAGATAAAATGTTGATTTTTTGACATGTTGAACAAAATATCGCAAAGTGTATGAGCTGTATTAGTGACTAATGCGGAGAGAATTACTTAAGCATGCGCTTTATTTACATTTAAAGCTGGTAATACTATTATATTTATTTTATTACCCTGGATTGTCAAGTGAGTGCTTTTTAGTTTTTATTAAAAAAAATAAAAATCGCAAAAAAACGAATTCGCGCTATTTTCCTTAAGTACTTTGGCAATATTTTCTTGCTGCCCATTGTTTTTGAGAATTTTTAAAACTTTTATCAATTTAGATTTGTTGATTTAGTTCTCTCGATAAGATACGTTATATACCGATGTGAAATTTATAAAGACTTACATATGTATCTGAATTATTTTTTAATAAAACTTGTGTATATATTTTTAATTTTGTGAACTGTGAAGCTAGAGTTAACGGCCCGGCCCGTTAAATACCAAATACTAAAGCCGAACTTTAAGTGTATGCCACTTAAAATATAAGAAATATTTTCAAATAAAACACATTAAAATACTAGCCAATGGTAATAAAAAATAAACACCTTCCAACGAAAAGCAAAATATAAAATAAATTATGAAAACTTTTCGATAAAAACAAATTTGTGATGAAATAACACAAAAAAATTTTTTTTGGCTTATAGTCTAATTCGTATATAAGCACACCGTTTAAATGAAGAAATCGGATAATTGCCAAACAAATGCATTTACTTTTGTTTTCTATTATATTCAAAGGTATTTAACTCTGTGTAAAAGAAAATCCGTTTTAAAGAAAAACCGCTTAAAAGAAACAGATTTTGCGTTCGAAAGCACAAAATTGTATATAAAGAACTCCCCTTAATTGCAAAACGAGTATGTATGTATTAAGTATTTATCGACGACAAAAAAATTTTAGCACCGGCTCATTTCTATTATTTTGTGCATACATACCAACATTTTCAAAAGTATTTTTTATGGCAACAATGTTAATTTATTGTTAAGATTGTTTATAACTCATACATATGTATGTCTGTTAACTTTGTCAGAATTAGAATTTCTCTAAAACATATCGATTTTTGCATTCATCCGAAGTCCTTTTTTAATATTTAAAATTACAGCCTAAATTCTTAACAGGACTAACAGTGAGCGAGGCAGCCTGTGGCACAATTAAAACCATATATATTTACAGGGTGCATAAATAAAACACAATTGCAACGACACGACACTTTCATGGTTTTTAATAAGAAGAACTAATGAAAAAAACGCGGGATAATTATTATAATTTTTTTTTATTTTTTTATTTTAATTATTTTTACTTTTTTTGTTATATTTTTTATTATTGTTTAATATTTTGCACTAAATTTCAACTACCACTAAATTTTTTTATTTAATGCACTAAATTTCCAATACCACTAAACTTTACAGTCGATAATGAACTATTTTTTCCATTACCACTAAATATGGTGGAAAATTAAATCTAATGAAATAAACCCAACTCCGATTTTTATAAATTCAGTTTCCAGCGTAGAGTTACAGTATTTAGTACATGATATTTATCTTAAACGATTAGAATGGCCAGAAATATTGGTCAGCATTGCAAAGTAAAATTAATACTATCCTTTCATTTAGCCTATAACCAAACTCGTTAAAGTACTCCACAGTGCTCTGAATATAGTGAACTTGTGATAATATAAAAATTTCGAACTAAAACCATTTAAAATAGAAAAATGTTTTTATGCAATCACAATTTTTTGAGATTCATTTAAAAAGTTTAACTATATACAAACTGCATATGCACATGCATCCTACGTTGTGGCGAAGATTATAAAAATTCTTTTAATAGGTAATATTTTACTACTTTATCTCAATTTGTCCTACATTTGTTTAGATTTTTTTTCTTATTATTATTATTTGGAGCTAAGATATACATATATACATATACTATGTAGCTCTATTTTCTTTTCATAGAAAAATACTATACTTTTAATAATATACAATAATATTTTATGAAATAATAATAAACAAATGCTTAAGCATTTTTTAAATAATTTAAATAATATATATATACAGAAAAATGTATATACTTAACTTACAAAAATAAAAATAAAAATCTGGGAGAATTATATATATTGTGATGTAAACCCGATAGTATAAGCTACAGTCGGTTTTTAAATCACATACTTAGTTTTCAAGACATTTGCTTCCAAACCCCAAATTAAATTGCATATATGTATAAATTAAGCTTAATGTGTTTTTAATTGATTTTAATCATAAAATTAGAAGTTTTCCCTCAAAAGCTCTAAAATTTAAGAAAAATTAATTTTCTTCATTTCGAGCTTATTTCGAATGTTTTTATAGATTTCTTTTTAGCGTTTAAATATTTGACCCTTTAGCTTTAATAATTTTTTTTTTATTATTCTTGATAAGTTAAGTAAACAACAATAAAAGAAATACGATTTAAAAGTTATTAAACTACGTAATTTTACCGGTACTAATATATATACATATATCAATGAAATAATTGTTCTCTTTTGAAAAAATTTTTCTTTTTAAAGAGGAATTAATTTGGTAGAAAAATATTAATGTGCAAAGAGAAATAAATTACCACGTGACACTGGAAAGGTATAATTCATTGCACCTGGTAACGGACATCACCAGGACAGGTATATTATTTTTTTACAGGACAGGTATATTATTTTTTTAAGTTTTTGCATATTGTAAACGAATAAACACAAATGTGACTAAGGTAAGAGCATGATGAAAGTTTACGTTTAACTTAACGATTACACATGCAAGTGCAAGTGTAAAAGTCAAACACTCATACATTTTCACTAACACACTTAGATTTTTCGAACTTGTTCTGTAAGCAGTCAACCAACTTGTAGCACTTTCGAATAATTTTTTAAATTTTCGGTGTAAATACGTATTTGGTACTTGCATGTGTGATGGCAGCGTAGTAGTTGACATTGGTCATTAAATTTGGACACATTTACGTATTACCATCTCTAGTAAATATATATAAAAAAGTAAATAATATATTATGAATATATTCATAAAACACATACATACTACATATGTACATATGCATATGTATACATACATACATATGTAACAGCAATTCTCACAAAATACATGGCGAAGAAGAGATCATGGTTGATTATGATACATACTTAACTCATTCGGTTACCGACTTGTCATCCATCTTTTGCTTGCAACTTACATACATACATACATACGTAACTGGCCTTTACAGACTGCTGAGAGGTAACCGCCGAAAGAACCCAGGGCTCATGTCATAGTAAGCCAACACACTAACCACTAGACCACGGCGACTGCACATACATACTTATTATAAATAATGGGCAAATAAAACAATTAAGCAAGTTCGTATGATATTATCGCATAGAATTTACAACATTCAGAAATCTATTGTCATAGGTAGATAGGTCAAATGGCCAGTTAATCAAAAAAACGTGATCAACTACAATTAGCACAAGGTGTCATTTTGAAACCATTGCAGGACCAAACTGAAGTTATCTAAAAAAAGGAAAAGAACTACAGCCAACCAGAGCTGCCTATAATGTGGAGTAAAGCAAGAGGATCCAGGTTCGCACATTGCGCCAGGCCATCGAAAAATGGCGCCCCAAAAAACTTCAAACGTCTGACTCCCAACCTTTCTGCATGTCTACCGATCAGCCAGTGGCCAGTATACACCGCTATGAGTTTGGACAAGGACTGACGAGGAATCCCCAAGAATCCTAGAATCTTAGCCTGGTTATACCGAGGACAAAGTGTCTTACAAACAGCACAGGTAGTGATGGAATTCCACCTGCTGTGCTTTCCAAGGAAAAACTTGGATATCCTTTCCTTAATGACAGTCATAGGGCAGCGGACATCCGGGTAGGAAGCAACAGACTCCCCTCCGGCAGAGGCTCCCCTAGCAAGCCCATCTGCCTTCTCATTTCCCAGGATATCCCTATGACCAGGAACCCAGACCAAGGATATGCCACAAGACTCCCTAAGGCGCTTCAGCTCCTCTTTACAACGAGAATGGATTAAATCTATTGTCATATCATAGAAACAAATAAGAAGTACACAAGTGAAAAACTAATAACTGTTATACAAAAAGACAAAATAAATAAATAGGCCGTATTCCAATTAGCGACATCGTCGTCGTGTAACGACATTTTTGTAATAGATTAAAGGCAAAGGAAACATTATTTCTTTTTTCTATTACAAAAAAAGACGTCAGACAACATCGACGTCGAAAAATGGAATAAGGTCGAACATTTACATTGCAGACATGTGCAATTCCGCCTACTCTTTCACTGGTAATTTATATTAACTCCAAAAAAATGTGGACCAAATTTCGAGGGTCTTACGGCTTTATATAGCATAAAAGTTGTTCTTTCCAGAGAGCTAATGTGAAAACTTCAACTTCAAATCCGTTCAGCCGTTTTGCTGTCTATAGACTTCATACAAATAAAAAAAAAAACATAAAAATGTTAAAATCATTTAAATCGATTGATCAATTGCTAAAGTATTTGAACAAAAATAATATAGCATACGAGGTCCACAATGCACAAAATTATACTATTCTTAAATATTTGCTATAATATTAACTGGCATAAAAACTAATAATAACATCGCCGAATATGTAAAAACAGAAAAAAAACTTCTTAAATTTTATTAAGAAATTGTAAACAATTATATTTCTTTTGACTGGCTTTTGTTTCGAGTGGGACATACAAAATAATAAAATTCAATTTTATGAATAAAATTTTACCTTTACGAATCTTTTTTTATTATTAAAACATAGATGTATGTATGTAATTGTCTTTTCTTCATTACTGTATTGAAAGTAAAATTATTCGTTAAAAATTTATCAAAATAGTTTAATTGTACATACATTTAACTTTAGAAAAAAATTTATTAATCTAAAACTTTTCTTTCCTATCCAAAAAAGTAAATAATTTAATAGTTGTAGTGGTTTCAGAACTTTCGGGTATTTTTCAAATTATTATTTAACGGTTAGATAACCATTAACGTAATCATGTTTCCATTAATAAAAAATAATCATAAATATGGAATTTTTAGTTTTTAGCGAACAAATTAGTACTCTAATGAGTAGTACATATGTACTAATATGCTAGTATCAGGTTCATATTTTCTATTTTCAGTGGGAACTCAGTATTCATTAAAAATATTATATGTTTACGAAAGGCTTATTTGAGAAAATTCTATGTAATACTGTATAATAAATCCTTAATAAATCTATATTTTTTTATGAATACAGCCGTAAAACTTGAAACTTTGGAACACCACAGCTTGATTTTCCAAATAAACATTTTTTGTTTTTAATAGGTTGGGCACAAACTTCCGCAAAAGAGAGCATTAATTGTATAATCTGAATGTTAAAAAAATTTGATAATTGCTTATCAAGTTCATATTAGATTTACACTCTTCCTTTTGCATATACTCATAAGTTTATATGTATATCAATACTAACTAATGTCTTATCAGTCAATTCACTCTTATTTCATTATACGTAAGTATATGTATTTACATATGAATAAATACATATATACATAAATTTGTTTATATATATACTCGTGTATATGTATACATATAAATATATGTATGTATGTATATTTTTTTTCGTTCTAATAATTCTTTATGTAATTGAATAAGCACCTTTAGAGAAATAATAAGAAAAAAAATACATTTTCAAATTGTGTATATATATATATATTTTTTTAATAAAGGGACAATTTTTTCTTATTAAGCGCTTTAGGAATAAGAAAAGTTGCTGTCAATTGATCATTCAAAGGCCAGAATTATACCTTCACCTTTGAATGATCAAGAGCAATTGTCCAATCGCAGTATGTTGAATGTGGTGAGGGCCTTCGCTAAGTAGGTAGCTGTTATCTACTACTTCCCAGTAGATGTAGCTGTTGTCCTGATCATTCCTTTTTGTTATGGTTAAGGTGGAATATAGTGGAATGTCAGGGAACAGTTACTTTGTAGATGGAAAGGGAAAAAATTCCGGAGATCTTTTTATTTAGAACTAGCTGACCCGACAGACGCTGTCCTGTCCAAATTAGAAAAAATGTTGGCGTTCGATTTTTAAAATGCGTTAAAAAAACTATTTTCAAATTAAATTTTTATTCATATTATATTGTACATATACATATGTATATTATATATTATATGTACATATACTTATTGAAAACATTTTTTTATTCAAAAAAATTAAAAAAGTAGTTAAAACTGTTAATAATTTAAGAAATAAGTACATAAAAGAAGAAATGAACAGGAAATTACTTAACATTGGTTGCTAATTAAAAAAATCGGTTTTTTTATAAAAAAAGTCATCCCAATAACACACTAATTAAATTTAATATTATTATAATAGTAATATTTAATTAAAGCTTAAATTGTATTTAATAGGCCAAACAAAAAAAAATAATAACGGTAATCACTCTTTGTTGCAAACATATACAAAACACGCCATTTCTTTTTTCGTTATTATTTATTAAAAATCTCCTTTCCGCTGCATTTAAGGGAGAAATACACAGCATGCGTTACGGCGCTAACAGCGAAAACAATATACAATGTCAACTGTTCAACTATTAACGCATCTAAAAGTTAAAATTTGTTTAACTTCTATACGTTAGAATAGTTCGCCAATAACTTGTTTTATAAAAAATCCTTATTTTAACTTTTTTTAACAGACGGGCGAAACACCCAATTTGCACAACGCATGTTATATGTACTTCTAACTTTAGGCATTTTTATTTGTAATACAGTCGGGCCTCAATTATTCGTAATGGTCGGGACCAGAAGCAATAACGAATAACAATATTGATTGTACTGTTTTTTTAATATTTTTATTTAACAAATGAACATTGGTGTACATACGTATTTAGAATAAAAAAATTAATTCAAGATAGCAATGTCATAAACGGTCTGTATCCCAACTTCGTATTTTTGAACTAGTATTTTAAAACTCACATTATTTTTTTAATGTTGGTTAATTATTTTAACTTGAAAAACATTTCTTTGTCTTTTTACCACCAGCACGCACTTCTTAAATTTCAAAATTAAAATAATCACTTGTTAATGCTTCTGACTCATCGTATGCAAACAAGGGATAATAGATAGAGGTAGGTTAATAGAAGCTAACATTTTGAAACAGTGCAAACAAAAAACAATAGACTGATCTTTGGCCATCACGGTTAATCGGGGTTACCGGTTAACCGGACCACAGATAATCAAAACCCGACTGTACTCTAATTTTTTTTAGCGATTCCAGATTTTTTTTTTTTTTTTTGAATCGGTAAATCCTGCAGCACTAGGTCAAATAAATTCTTAAAAAATACAATTAAATATAAAAGGACGCTCACGATCTATAGCCATTCCATAGCGAATTTGCTTGATTTTAGTTTGCACAGATCCAATCGTGAGTGTACATGGTTTGTTACATTTTTATTTGTAATATTTCCAAGGGCGTTTGCAACCAAGATTGATTACTGCTATTATAATGTTTTTAATTCCACAAGTATTGAATAATTTGTAACGCTAATTAATTATTTTTAAATAAATTTTTTTGGACAAGAATTCATAACTTAGATATATGCTTTATGAATACTTTTAAATTTTTCTGAAAAATTCCGTTTCCACGACAATCGGAATGATGAACGTCATAAATGATATCTAATAAAAAATATTGAAAATTTCATCTCATTTGACACAAAGTTGAATACGGAAAAGCAAACCTTTTTTATATTGAATTACAAATGGACAACATTTTTACTAATTACATTTGCGAGAAGAGTGGCATTACTCAAAAAACACATTTTTTGAGTTAATAATGCAGAAATATGAAGCGAATTGTAATTTGAAACATATCTAAAAATTGTATTTTTATCTCTTTTTTCACAGAAGGGCGACCAAATGCGTCTTGTGCTTTTCCTATACATTAAGGCTAAATTAAAATCTCTAAATGCATTTATCTCAGAATCGCTTTTTTGATATATGCCACTCTTCTCGCAAATGAGCAATATGTATTTAGTTTAGTGTTGATTGTAAAATAAAAATATTCATATCAGCCTAAGATTTTTTACATATCATTATTTCACCAGTTATAGGTATTATCTAGTTTTGTAGAAAATGTGTGAGAACAATAAAATTGATAATGCATTTCTCCATCCTTTTTTCAGTCTTTCTTAGGAAATATCCCTGGATTGGATGTCTGTCATTTCTTGTCTTTTTTGAAGACAATATTGAAGGGCTATTTCTATAAAATTATAAGCGTGACATACATACGTATGTCTGTCCATATGTATATTGGGAATAAAAGCTCTTGGGAAAAAAGGGAATTTGATAGATACATTTCTTCTCGTCGCAGATATTGCTCTCTTTAGCTAATATGATACAAAAATTTGTATTTTTAAAAAACCTCCAATCTAAATTTTATTCACACCTAATAACAAAAAAAAATTTTGAATACCTATTTAAGTTGAAAATTTCCGTTGTTTTTTATCAAATTTTAAAATCCCATATTAGTTTAGGAAGCCCTTTCAATACAGTTGACATGTAAAATGCATTTCTGGTTACTCAATTATCCATATTGGTATCATATCCGGTTTGACAAGTGTTAACAGAAAACGTTAAACGCAACAAAAGGAAACATTGAATATCAACAATTACTATTGTAACAACTCTGCAGTTCTGCACAAACTTCTCTCCCTCTCTTTCATATACACAGCTTTTTCTTACATGATAAAAAATTAAATAAAAGCAACAACGAAAGAAAAAGGAAAAAATAAAGATGGCAACACAGTTTATTAACAAGAATAAGTCATCGGCAAAAATGTATGGAAAATTACGTCATCGCGTCGCTAATATACAAAAATGTTTTAAAATAAAAAATGATATATGCTAAAAAGCCAACAATCCGCCAAAGAAATAATGCAACACATACTTTACAACAATTGAGTTCCAAATATGTTTATTTATGATTCTTTTTCATTTACCGTTGCAGAATGTATTTCGATCATAAAGCTTAAATTAAAAATTCCGGCATAGATAGGATTCCCATACTAATATTAGGAGTCACAGCAGCATTCTTTTAATGTCTTTCTCTTTCTTTCTTTACCAATTCAACTTGGCGTAAGAACGAAATAGTTAATTTTTCACACCGAATGTAATTATTCATTATTTGCAATTTTTTCTTCATCGTTCGTATGCTCTTATATACATATTTACGTTTTTCTTTTATTTTCACTTACCCAGTTAGATTTTCCTATGAGCACAGTTAGTTTTATTGATTATAAGTTTTGCTTGCAATAAATCTATAAAAGAATTATTGTATTTTCTTCACACGCAAAATTAAACTTTAGCACAGACGCAAAATTCTGCAAAAGACGTAATGCGAGCACACCTTTTTGAATAAGAAACACACACACAATTAAGTACAAAATTTATATATATGTGAAAAATCTGCAAATGTCAAAAATAAAGATGACATTAAAAGTTAGCACTAGATGGAGCATTTGTCTCAAAAGGGCGTGTGGTGCGTATATTTCGTAATAAACTCCAGGTCAAGATTACAATTTACACGATTATTAAGAAAATGTCTTCAAATAGCAATTTCAAGAAGTTTCTAATTTAGTCCGATTATTTGGTTTCGGAAGTATATGTGTATTAATAATCAATTTTTTCAAATACCTTAATCCAAAAATAAATAATCGGTCTTATTACGATTCTCGTATTCATTATGAAATTATAAGAATATAATTTGAAATGTATGATTTTGGGGATAAGCAAAAAAAGCATACATTTCAAATTATATTGAATGTATTTTGCCAATAAGGCGAAAAATATTTTTTGTTTTTTAATGAAATTATAAGTTGATATAAACTTTCCGGCTGACTGTTTTTTTTTGTATTTAGTCTGCTGTCACATTATGATATTTTTCTTTCTGAAACTTTTTCTTACCCGGGGTCTCCACGAGATATGAAACGAAATATTTTTATATCTGCGTACGTCAAATTCGATAGCCGATATAATTTTTTAACGTGTAGACTGCGAATCAGCTATCATAATATCTATTATGATATGGATATCATAATATATATTATGAAAACAATATCATGATATGAACTGTCAAAAACAGCTCATATAAAGAAACAAAACAAAAAAAACTGAAGTTGTATTTTTTAAATTCAATAAAAAAGCAATAAAATAATAAAAAAATAAAAAATATATTAATTAATAATAATTATACACAAAATTATTTAATTTTTATAAAATTTTCCCTTTATTTTTAAATAAATCTTCACTAATAAAATACTCCGACATGTTCTTTCTTTCATTGCTGTACAAAAAAAATGAAATATTATAATATTTCAACATCAACGTGTTCCTGTTGTTAGATATGAAGAGAAATATTAAAATGGCATTTTATTTTCTCTGCCGACGTTTTCTTTCATATCATATCAAAGTTGATATCAGGTGTAGACCCCGGGTTAAGGTAGAAGTACACAGCATGCGTTACGGCGTTAACGACGATTACAATGGACAATGCAAGCCAATTGTTGAACTATCAACGCATCTAAAACTTAAAAATTATTTAACTTCTATACGTTGGATTCGTTTTCAATTTGGCCAGTAACTTGTTTTATTTTATTTCACTATTTTAACTATTTTTTAAGGCGGATTCACCCATGAGTTTCTTGGTTCGGACCAAATTTTTTTTATATGTAGTTTGACGTTTCTCTCAGAGAGCGAGAGAAATGATTTTGTGCGAAGTGCTCTCAGCTTGATTTAAATTAATTTTAAATTTGGTCCGAACCACACTGAAAAAGGTTGCCATATCACACAAAATTTATACAAGAGTCATGCCATATTGCTTGGCATTCGTATTAAAAAATTAGTATGGTACAGTGAATAATGTAAAGAAAAGCAAATATAAAAAGGCCAATAAGAAAAAAAAAACATATTAGAAAGAAAATATTCGCGGCAAAAATAAAAAAAATAAAATTTAAAAATATTATATAAAGTAAGTTGTAATATTGAAGAAATTTGCTGTATAATTCCTACATTTTCTTTGTCCTTTCTGAATAAATTTAAGATGGACTTGTCAGAGGCTATTGCACTAAAATTAATTAGCGAAATAAAAAAGCCGGGGAGGGAATGCTTATATGATTTGGGCAACAGCTCTTATAAAAACAATCATGTAAAACAAATTGTTTGGGCAGAAATAGCAGAAGCAATTGGAACTGGCAGTAAGTGCATTTATTTTTATAGCTTATAGAATTCAAGAAACAAATTTACATCCTTGGGTGATGCGATATTTTTTTAATTTTTTAAATAATCCGGTATGTGATGAAAAACGATCGAAATATTAAAACATATATATTAATTAAAGGTCTGCACGGGTATGTTTTTATTTAAAAAAGACCTTAAGCTTGAGTAATTCTTTACATTAAATAATAAAGGTCGAAAAACCAGAATTAAAATTATAGTATAAATATACACACATATATACATATATCCAGTAGAAGCACAATAAATTTGTAAAAGTAAAACCAGAAATTTAAATAAATTTAAAAAGAGTTAAAAAGAAAATATATCAAATTAAATATTATATGTTTTAATTATTTTAAAATTTTGATAATCACGGATGTAGTGGTAATAGTCAGTCAGTAAAGTAATGAACAAAAGAGGAATCCCGAATATGAAAAGATTTGGAAGTTAAACCAACTTGAAATTTCATTCCATTTCAATTTTGATCGAAATCGTTTTTTATCACATACCGGAATATATTTTTAATAATATAAAATATAATATAATGTTGCTTGCCTTCCATGGATATATATTTGAGACGAATTCAATAAAATATTTTATTGCTTTTTTTTTGTAATTAATAAAGACGAACAAAAAATTAATTTTATTACAAAAGGAAATTAATGTCAAACACACTGGAAAAGCTTGCGAAGACGCCATAAAACGGCAATAAATAAATATAATAATATAATATATAAATATAGTAATATAAAATAAAAATTCACCACAAATAATATTAATTGTTTATTTACTTCTTTAATAAATATTATTAATTCTTTATTTGCTTAATTGGACACATATTAATTTTCTTTTTCGTTATGCACATATGTATTTATGTAATTTTCAATTGAATATGGCAACACTGATTTTACGAACAAAATTTCTGAAATGGGTGAATCGTGGTGCAGAAAACTCTCAGTAAACAAAAAATTCGTTTGCACAGAAAATGTTTCAGAAACTTATGGGTGAATCCGCCTTTACAGGCGTGAGAAACACACAATTGGCGCGACGCATGTTATGTATTTCTACCTTTATTCTCTTTTAAAATTTCATTGGTTGTCACACATTGAAATTATTTTTAGAGAAATTGAAGGTTTTTACAAAAACAAAACAATTGCGAACGAAGGAACAAAAGATAATCTCAGAGTACGTGAAACACTGTACTCGATACCGTGTTTTTGTTGTTGTTTGACATATAAAAAGACGAATGTCAAAAACCATTCGTGTACTAGAAACAGGCTGTTAGACTTCCAGAGAGAAAAATTTCATGACGTGACACCGGACTTAATTTTGTCAAATATTTTTTTTAAACAGTAAAAGCAAACTAAATAGCACCAACGTAGTTTTATATTGTATTACCAAATTTGAAGACATTTGTTTTCAATAAAAAAAATGCTTCAAAAATGCTTTGGAGAAGTATTAGTTGTTGTTGTTAAATTAACTTTACCTTGTCAGATGCGCCTTGCTGGTATTGGAGCTTTAAATTTTCCGTTTTTAAACCATAGTAATACGTTTCTCTAAAACCATAACAATACAATCTTGTTCGAAATTCTTTTACATTTTGTTGTACTGCGGTTTCCGAAATTAATGGGCAAAAGTTGGAAAATATTCTATTTTATCCATTCTATTTCATTCTACAACACAGTGCCAAAACTGCAATAAAAATTTCAAGAAACACACAATAATTTTAATACCATTTAAAATGAAAGAGATATTATATATTAGAAAAAAAACATACATTTGTTGTTTTTAAGTGGAAGTGAAATTAATAACGGCTGATTTGATCTTTTAGAACTGTCACAATGATGAAACAAATAACAGCTCGAAAAGTAAAAATCAGATCTTATTATTTTACTGCCGCTTAAAAGCAGCAATTTTGCGTTGTATATACTGTGTTCGACAAGAAACAGAGAATTTTTAAAAGTTATGAAAACATTAAAAAACAAAAAATATTTTTCGCCTTATTGGCAAATACATTCAATATAATATGAAATGTATGCTTTTGGGAATATGTTATGAAAACATTATTAGAGTAAATATTTTTTTAATTTTATTAAAACCGTTTTTATGTAATAAAAATAATTATTAAGAAAAAAAATAGCATTTTGAATCTCACATGTTGTTGAAGCCAATATGAATATATATTTGACATCTTTTAGATTTTTTTTTTAATTTGGGCTCAATCGTATCTAAAACGTACTTAAAAACCAATTTCTTTAATATAAAATAGCTAACGTATCTAAAAAGGAAAATTTATTTTTACGATACTTCTGCAGCTGTTTTTGGACAATGAAAACTGTTTATAAATGTCACAAAGTGTTAGGTAAACATCATGCGGCATTAAACAAAATATTTTTATCATACCAGCTGAGTTCCTTTCTTTTAGTCCATTTGCAAAGGGACTGTCAATTAAATTTTTTTTAATACAACTGATACAAATCGTTTTTGCTTTTACATTTTATTTTATTTTTGGTTTTCTGACAATTCTTTAATCTAAGCAAAAAAAGTTTTTTTATTTTTGTACTTGTACTACGTTCTTTGTACTAATTTCAAAGTGGATTGCTAAACGCATTAGATTTTGGGCCAGATTTCAAACCCAATTGACGAAATTTTCTTCGTACTGTTCTATAGCACTTTCGTAATATAATAATACTTTTCAGTACATCACTGTAAATACGTAAACACTGTTGGGGCAACACTATCCCGCCAAAATTTACGTTAATTTTTCCGCCACTTCAATATATTTGTGCGGATTGCAGTCTTTGCGTCATTTTATTAAAAAACGTTCAACAGATAGCACATTACAACAATTGTAAAGTTATTTAATAAAAAAAGAAAACAAGCAAATCAATTTTTAAATTTACTGTATTTTTCCATTAAGTGTTTTAATAAGAAAAAATGATGGCTGGCAAGGAAAACATTATTGACAATATGGATAAATTTTCATTAAAGGTTAGTAAAAGTTTATTGTAAAAAATGTGGAGAGTAATATATTTAGATAAAAAATTATATATTTATAATTTAGAGCCCTCGTAAAATCCTTACCACAGCCAATGCAGGCAATGTGCGCAAAATGTCTCTTGGAGATGACACGGTTAAAAATCAAGAACTTAAACAAAAACTGAATGGCAGCAGTACCAATGTTAGTGTAGCTGGTACTTCCTTAGCTAACAAACCTGCTGTGCCATTTGATCCCAGCATTGAACCGTTGCTAAAGGAAAATCCTAGACGCTTTGTTATATTCCCTATACAATATATGGATATATGGAAAATGTACAAAGAGGTAAGTGGTTTTTTTATAATGAAAAGTATTAAGTTAATGTATTTATGTATATCATTGTGAAATTAGACAAAAAATTTTCTACATACATATTAAGTATGTAAGTATGTACATCTTAGAAGTTGTGCTAATGACGTTTTGTTAAAGTATTTCAGAGAACAAGAAAAAAAAAACGCGGGAATAATGTTACTTTGTTAACTTGTGTGTTATTAGAGAATATAAAAGAGGGATTGGGGCTGAGGTATTATTTCTATACACAGTAATAATAAATTACTCATTAACAAAGTAAAAGCAATAAGAGATAGCATGTTGGCTTTATTTTTCCCTCCATTTTTGTTTTTGGCGCTATAGTTGCAAAACATTTTTTTATGTTCTTGATTCAGATATTTTTTCTTATTGTTGAAAATTAAAAAATTTTATGTAACACGTTTTTATTTTTTTTTCTTTGTTTTTAATTCACATATGCTTTTTGTTATTGCCGGCGAATGTTTTATTTTCAAGAGAGCTGCCATACTCATTTCAATTTTAAGAAGATTTTTTTTTTGCAATTATACAGTGATGAAGAAGCAAATGACTGCTCAAACCGTTAAAATAAGTTTTTTATTTAAGTGGTGACAAAATTTGGTTATAATTACTGCTAGGGAACTCAGTAGTTGTATATCCAACATTCAATGCTCCTGTCAAAGCTTATTATGAAAGGCATGATTTTAATATAGCGAGTTCCCACTTGGAAGCAGCTCTACAATACAACGTAGTTCCACGTAAGGGAACAGAGTAAGCTGTACAAATAATTATGCATATTTTATCCATTCCAAACATCTTCTAAATAACGGATAGGTGTAGGTAGATGTTTTAGTTTCGATTACAAAAATAAAACATTTCAATTGTATTATCTTATTTCCTGCTTCTCGGCAAGACTTTATTATAACATCAGTAGATGAGTTTCTTTTGAACTTCCAAAATTATGAACTATTTTTGTTTTGTTCTTTTTCAATTTAAAATATTGTTATATAACTACTAATTATAAATCCCAAATTTAAAATCGTATAAGAATATACTTTATTCAGTGAAAAGGTAAAATATTTGGTTTTATGCGTTCCTGTACTTTAGGGCTTCTTTGTCACGTATTGAGAAAAATTTGTCTTTTCTCTCATTTTACCAACTTTACCTATTGTACATAATTAATTAAAGGAACATACATATTTATTGTGCTAAAAGCATGACTGTCACAAATCCCTATTTCACGTTCTTGAAAGAAAATACTTTAGTCAGTGCAGTAGAATTGCAATAAATATTTTACGAAAATATTAAATGAGAAAATTAACTAAAATATTTTTTATAGACGAATAAGAATATTGTATTGTATGTTTTGGTGTAAGCAATTTATGTATAGTATGTATGTTATTAGAAAGTATATAATTCTTACAAAATTTTCCACTCTTAGGCTGAAGCTTCATTCTGGACCGTTGAAGAAGTCGATCTCTCCCGCGATATGGACCACTGGAAAAAACTTACTGACAATGAGCGTCATTTCATTTCTCATATTTTAGCTTTCTTTGCCGCCTCAGATGGCATTGTCAATGAAAACCTTGTGGAACGTTTTTCTCAAGAAGTACAAGTTACTGAGGCTCGATGTTTTTATGGTTTTCAAATTGCCATTGAAAATGTACACTCTGAAATGTACAGCATGTTGATTAATGAGTATATACAAGATTCAGCTCAACGTGAATACTTGTTTAATGCCATTGAAACAATGCCAGCTGTCAAACGTAAGGCTGACTGGGCCTTGGCATGGATCTCCTCTAAATCGGCTAACTTTGGAGAACGCATTATAGCTTTTGCAGCAGTAGAGGGCATATTTTTCAGTGGTAGTTTTGCCTCCATATTTTGGATAAAGAAACGTGGTTTAATGCCAGGCCTTACTTTCTCCAATGAATTGATCTCACGTGACGAGGGTTTACACTGTGATTTTGCGGTTTTGATGTTTAAGCATTTGGTACAACGTCCTAGCAAGGAAAGAATTATCGAAATTATTTCGGAAGCCGTTAAAATTGAGCAAGAATTCTTGACAGTCGCTTTGCCAGTTGAATTAATTGGCATGAATTGTAAACTTATGTCCGAATATATTGAATTTGTAGCCGATCGTTTATTAACCGAGTTAGAAGTGGGCAAGGTATGTTCAAATATTTCCATACTTCACACAAAATAAATAATTTTATTTTTTTACAGATTTATAATACTAGGAATCCGTTCTCCTTCATGGAATTTATATCTTTGGATGGAAAATCAAATTTCTTCGAACGCAAAGTCGGTGAATATCAGAAAGTAGGTGTAACATCTAAACCTTTAAATAATGCCTTTACACTAGATGCCGATTTTTAGTTATATAAGTCCTTGTCCCAGAACAAATCCATATATTGCAATAAGCCTTAAAAATGTATTTGTTTATTACCAAACAACAAATTAATTTTAGACATTAAGTTCATTAATTTTTAAGACATCATCTTTAAATTACTTTTTAATTACGATTTATATTCTGACTAACACATTATTTTCGGTAACTTAAAATTTATTTTCATTCATTCCTTATTTACATGGATTCTAGGAACTAATTACAAAACTCCTTAATATCTAATAGAAAAGAGACAGTATGTTTTATTGACTTGACTAATCAAATTTGACGATTGTAATATTTTCAGAATTTATATACGTATACTATTCTTTGTTAATTAATATATTTCATTGAACATATTTACATCATTTATCTTTAGTAGATTATACACAAACATATTTTATTTCTCAACACAGATATATGTATATACAAATAAAAAAAATGTACCTTGAATGTTTAAATTGTTTCTTTTCAAATATGTATATACATATTTATACATATAGTCATTTTAAGTGCAAACGGACGTAACTACACAAAATTTCGAAATTTGAGGTTTTTATACATTATGGTTCGTTTTATCAAAATACATGTTCGTGCAAAATTTTAGATTCCTACGATCAAAAATGGCGATTTTATTAACGAAATTCAAACGGGCGTAACTACAAGTGCGTGTATATTTAAATACCAAAAGATATAACTACATACATATTTATATGAAAACTTTACATATAAGCATATTTGTTTTTTCAGGACTTACAAAATTTTTGATTTTAAGGTGTTTTGCTTCTCCTGTAAAAAAAAAACAAAAAGTGTAGTTACGTCCGTTTGCATTTAATATGACGATATGTGTGTATGATAAAATTTTAAAAGCGGCGTCCAAATATGTTTGGAAAAAACATTTTGTTTTTAAAGTAATAAATGGATCGTTCGTAATGCAACAGTGCGCTGCATCAACACGGGAAACTTACAACAGAATAAGAAATAATGCACGACTTATACATTTTTCGTTTACCATGTACAGTACAACTTCGACAGACCGGACATGCGCCAGTCCGGTCACTCCAATAATTCGGACACTTTTACATTTCGGACAACTTAAAATTTTTACCTATACAATCCGGACAAATCTGTTTTATGCAAGAAAAAAATTAAATTCCGGGGGTTTGTTGTTTCTAACTCGCATGTTTTGTTATTCATACTTTTATTTACATATTGCACTATCATTACTTCAGTATCGGTTCATTCTTCCGCAAGTGCCATGTCTTTTAATAAGAAACGCAAACCTAAAACACTAATTTTAAAGGAAAAGAGTCATATTTTACAAAGTCGTGATGAAGTAAAATCTAGTAGGCAGGTTGTCGAAAAATTCAATGTTCCTAAATCAACGCTTTCCGACTTTAAGGAAAAGATAAAACAACTTATATCGAATACCTATAATGGACCCGGTAACATTTGAACCAAAATAACGTTAAAAATCTTTATAGAAATGAATGAAAAACAAAGATATCTAATGCAGATGCAAAGAAATCATTTTCAGTTTGTATTCACTGGGCTGAGGAGAATATTCAGGATATTCTTTGTTGAAGAGGCTAGAGCAAAAACACTAATCAACCACCTCAACAAAGTTAGTCAGCACAAAATAACTTAGTTTTTTAATAAATCATAGTACATATGTATGTATTTAATTCACTAGATTATTACAATAATTTTCACTACTATAGTCCGGACAACTCGATAATCCGAACGTGCCTAAAACTATATGTGTCCGGATTGTCGAAGTTGCACTGTATATGCATATGTTGATAAAAAAAAATTATTCAATCCTCATCGCGCCGGGGAAATTTAAAAACCCTGAGTAAGTAGGACGACTTATTGCAGCGTTTATGTCTCTTATTTTATATCCACAATTAAAAAGCTTTTTAGACCAATAGATGTGCATACATAATCTGGTATGTGATAGAAATCGATTTCGATCGAAATTGAAATCGAATGAAATATCAAGTTGCTACAACTTCTAAATTCTCTCATATTTGGCAATCCGTTTTTACTCATTCCTTACTGACTATTGCCGCTACATCCTTGATTATTAAAATTTTAAAATAATTAAAATAGATAAGTTTTATATGACTTTGAAAATACAAACGATTTCAATTTTGATCTAAATCGTTTTTCATCACATACCGGAATATTACAAATGGAATTCATAAATACGTTGTCTAAGCTTTCGGTGAAACCAGTAATAGAACAGTTATGCTCTTGATTACGCCTAAAAGTATGCTACATTCAAGCATAATAAAGTTTATTAAATAAACGTGCCAAAAAGGTACGTGAACTATTTATTTTTATAAATATATATGCATACATATTATAAAACAGTGATTCTACTGTTTTGTGGCCCTATAAGATATTTCAATAGAAAGTGCGTGATTCATCACAAATTTTTTACCTTACGTATTATGTAATACGTTTTTATAATAAGATATTAAACTAGGAGATACTTCAATCCTACGAATTCATAGGATTTTCTACTCAGTAATACGAATTCGGACGTTTGTTATGCAAAAATCGATTGGAAATTATTTGAAAGCCATTTTTATAGTAAAAGCAAGTAAAATGTATGTATGTATAAAAATGACAACTCTTATACAATTCTTTAATACAAAATAAAATTTTATTTTTATAATATACATATTATGTTGTAACATATTTTTTGTAATATATTTACATATACATACATACATAAATGCATCCTTACTAATGCAGAAATAATTCTAATAAAATTGTATTAATAAGTTTAGTTGACCTTATTATTAATTCTAATAAAACTAAAAATAAAGCACCGAAAATTATTTTTATAAATCAATTTAATTTTGAAAAACTTATACGGTAAGTGCTGTGTAACGAAATCGCATGAAATTACTTATAAAATCGAATGTTATATTTTACAGACATATAAAGCTTAATCGTGCCAATATTTAAACGTTTTGTTAAGCAAAGAAGTTATGTTAATGGTCCTTAAGCCAAAGAATGAAAAAATATGTATGTATATCAAAACATTGTCACATTTTAAAATTATAATAATTTGAAATTCTATGCGATTTCAGTTAAAGGCGATTTCGTTTTACAGCACATATCCGATAGTTTATAAATAAATCCCAATATATTTAACTTTTTTTGGCCACTCATCATTAATTCGTACCACAAATCAACACGTCATTTTACGGGTTTACAAAAAAAAACAAAAAAAAAAACACTTATGTATAACAGCAATATACATACATACATACATACGTTTGTTTTGGGATTTCTTTTAAATTATTGCATTTTAGTCAAGTGGTCCTAGTGCGTTCGTTTCTAACAAATTACAGGGTACCAATTGGTTTTCGATTCAAAATACATAAGAATGTTTTTGCTTTTCGAATCGAAATACATATTTTAAATTTGTAACTAACTAAAAGGACTATTACTGCCAGGTATACAAATTTTTCATATTATAAGCAAGTATGAAATTACTTCAAATTAGTACATTTTTTATCAGCAACAAAACTTGAAATATCATAATTTTAACTAAACAGCAAACGTGTTGGAACTAAATTTGTCTATAGCAAGCAGTCTTGTTGTTTGGCTTGACACCCACAGACCGATAATAAAAAATTCGTCTCCGTTACAATCTTCCGCACCGGAAGCAGTGTCAGTAGGCTAAATTTTAGCGCTTTACATCATTAAATAGCTTTAAGAAATTGTGGAAAAGAAATATAACATACTAAAAGTTATATGCGTATTTACTCGTACATACACATTGTACATATCTAAATATATAAAATTGAATGTGTGTTTGTTTATTTGTTTGTTTGTTTGTTTGTTTGTTTGTACCTTATAGGAGACCAAACCTCTAGACCGATCTTCCTGAAATTTTCACAGCATTTAACTGGGACTCCGGCATGATTAATAGGGTACTTTTTTTTCGACCACACCCACTTTTACGCCCACTTTTTTAAAATTATGTAATTGCTCCCATATAGTTTTTAACAGATTTACTTCAAATTTTATACACATTATACTACAGGCGAGGTATAAATAAACATTTCTTACGCCAAGCCCCCTTTCACGCTTAACTGTATTTGAAAGTTTTAAACTTTTTGTTCTCTGTACAAATTTGTTCCTTCCCACGGATTTTTTTTATTTGGTAGTATATTGCTCTTAATACTGTTAACGTCGCCATATAACTATGAACCACGTCACCGCCGTTAATTTTATTATATAACGAGGGGGTAGCGAAGCACACCGGGTTCAGCTAGTAATTTATAACCATAGCACTTAAATGAAATTTGGCCAGTTTTATTGCATTCGGCCACAAATCCTAATTTAAGAACTGCTGCTATAGGAAAGAGAAACACCATTAAGAAATGCCATTTTACAGTGTTGCCAGAACGTTCGATTTCTCCATATCCCAACTTATCCAGAGAGTACCCAAAGCTCCAAATATATTACAAATTGTCGTTGCAAAAAATGCATTGCATTTATTATCATAATGTGTATAAGTATATAAAATCGTAATATTAGTCTGTTTATTTATTTGAGAGTAAATAAATTCGCCATAAAAACTCCCAACTATTTCTTACTTTTACTCATTACATATGTATATGTATGTATGTATAAGTTTAACTAACAACTGAAGTAAACTAATTATGTCTATAAACAAATAAAAAGAATTCTTTTAAGCAAATTTAACCTATTTAAATTTAAGTAGGTATACTTATGTTTTTATATTCCTTGGATGCATTTATTTCTAAAGCATGAAAAGAGTTATATTTTAAATAAAATAATTAACACTTCTTGATTTCTGCTTTCAATTATTTGATTTTTATATATCGTCAATGGAATTAAAGAACGCTGTAACTGACAAAAAATCGAAAGAAGAGTAGGTATGCCTTAATTTTAGAATTTCGTTAGCTTCTAGCAAAGCACAAAAAATTAATTTATATACATACATATATAAATACTTGTCAAATAAGCCCTTAATAAATCTATAATATTTTTTATGAATACAGCAGATAAAATATAATATTGTATATCATATCATATCAAAACTATACCAATATTTATTTTGAACAAATCTCATATGGAATATTAGAATATAATATTCGGAGCATAATTTTATCACCTTAAGGCCACATTTTGTATGAATTGTTGAGTCTTTTAGTCTTTGAATAAAAATATTAGAAAATTAAAAACTATTTTACTTAAGTTTTAATTAATAGTTTAATGAACTTTTAAAACCGTATACCTTAATCCAAATCAGCTTATCACTATCATAATGATTTATATTAAATCATCAATTGTATTTTTTTATTATAATCTTATTAAGTCATTTCTATCTTGTGGGATTATAAAAGGGGTATTCCTTTAATTCGAACAAGCCCATTATTATACTTTTAAAACTATTAAAAAGAGTTTAAGAGGTATAAATGGAACAAATTGTTTATTGAAACCCCTAAATTCAGTTTGAAACTCTCTAAGTTGGCAACGCTGGACAAGCCTCTTATTAAAGTATTTTTTTTAAGAGAAAATTTTAAACGAGCTTTACGTCTACGCTTGCTTTTCTCTTAAGATATATAGTAAATGCATAATAACTAAAAATTTCGCAGTCAGTTTATTGCCAGCAGTCAAACAATTTAAAAGCCTTTACTTACTGATAAGCTATAATATAAACAAAAATCTACTTATAGAAAAACTAATAATATAAAAACAATCATTTGCTATGATTTCTACTAAAAGAAATTTGTTTTGGATTGACAGAAAAGAAAAAATTCTATTGTAGTTTTTAAGATATGTGCCTATAGAGTTAAAAATAAAACTTATGTAATAATTGTGTAATTTAATAAAGAAAATAAGTTGGTGATTTATTTTAAATAATTAAAAAAAAATTTTTTTGATTAATGGTCTTTTAAAAGTAGAACAAACAGAAGTAGTGCTTATTACCTTCGGTTTTCTTTTTGGTGTCACGCAATAAGGTGAGTTAACTTGTTCCAGTTTTACTTACCACCATTTAAAAACTGTACAAGAAAAGAGATAAATAATTATGTAGTTAATTTTTAATATTTTAATTCAGTATAAAAATATTTATTACAAATATAATATAAAATATACACAATTCTCACACTATTGATATGATGTTTTTTTTTTCGCTTTACTTAAAACCCTTAAAAATATGCATTGATTTTTTATTTAATACTGGCCTGCAAGTATGCAAGGTCTTCTTCTTTCAAATGCGGCTCAATTGATTGATTTAAATATTCTATTTACTCAGGAAAACGCATGTTTATTTTCTATAGATTTTAACGTTAAATATATACTTACATACGTACTATATTGATATTATTTATTTATTTTATTTTATTTACTTCGTTAATCCAATACAACAAGAACAAGTCTTATATTATAGAACTGGTTAGTAATATGTCATGCAGTTCTCAATTAAAATGAAATTTTATAAATTAACAAAAAAGTAAAATTTGATTGATAATATTATATAATAGTCTGAAAAAATATTTAACAAAATATAGTTTAAACTTAACTTGAAAAATAATATTTATACATTATACATAAAAAAGAAAAAAATATTTATTTATTCAAAGTGCCTGAATACAGTATGCTTAAAATGTTTTGCATTGTCTATTATTTGTAAGATTTCAAAAATATCGGGGATATCCCGATCGTCATCTCCAATTCAGACGTTGAGTCAAAGCTCCCTGACTTTTTTATAAATCATTAAAAAGTCTTATAAAATTTTCCAGCATTCACATTATGAGCCTTAAATTAAGATTACATTTTCAATCTTCTTTATTTTCTCTTTCAATTAAAACAAGTGCAAGTGGGGCAGAAATACAAAGTTCAAAAAAAAGTTACAGCAAACAGAATTCGTGACTTTTCTTCAACTCCTCTACTATCACCAAAAATGTCACCCAAAAATCAACGTCTTAATCCACGGTAACTTTTATATATTTTTGGCTTTATAATTTCGTTTAAATTAAAATAAAAGTTATATTCTAAAATTTTGAAAAATAGTAATTAAAAGTAAACGATTTAATTGAAGTTCAAACGTTGTAAACATGGTCACGGTTCTGCTCCCTACTGTATATAGAGTTTGTGATCTAATAGTATGAATTTAAAATGAGTTACTGAAATATAAAAGCAAAAGGTAGAAAAAAATTCATATATTTAAATTAAAAAAAGAAAAAAAAAAAACAACTAAAAAAATAAATTGCAAATGCGTAAATTTTACTAGAGAAATTGCAAGTTCCCAGCAATTATTATAATTGTTTAATTATAAACAACTTTGGAACCATAACACTTTTATAATGGTATTTTATATCTAAGTGTGAATAATTTTTAACGAACGCATTGGCGCTTTTTAAATGTTTTTTTTTAGGTAACTAAGGTGTGCGTCACTATAAAGTGTAACACCCATTTTTCTTAATAACTTTTTTCACCTTTAATCAAAATTATTTTTCTTAATCACAATATCTTTGAAAAATGTGTCAGATTTTAAAATGTATCAGTTTGTCAAATTTGACTTTTTAGTTAGTTCACAATGGATAATCAAAGACAAGTGCATACAAAAATTATTCAAATAATTCAAAAAAACCATATTGGAGTTATACAAAAGTTGCTAGGGAAGTCCACGTGACCAGGCAATGTGTTTCCAGAGTGGTCAAAAAGTTCAACAAAGATCTAAAAATTGAAAGAAAGCCTGGAACAGGTAAAGCAAAACTGGTAACGAACGACGCGAAAGCCAAAAAGGTTGAGAAGCTTTTGCTGGCTCTTTCAAACATTTCTGGTCGCGAAGTAGGCCGGCGCGTGCAATGTTCGGAAAGTTTTGTGCGCCGAAACATTTCAAGTATAAAAAGTTCCGGATAGAAATGCTAAGAAGAATATTGAAGCAAAAAAAAGAGCAAAACTCCTCAAAAAAGAATTTTTTCAAAAGTTCGAATGTTGTGTAATGGATGATGAAACTTACGTTTTTGCAGACTTTGCGCAGCTTCCTGGCCAAGGGTTTTATGTAGTGGATAGTAGAGGCAATGTTTCTGAAGAGTTCCGAACTAAAAAACTATCAAAATTTCCCAAAAAGTTCCTAGTTTGGCAGGCTATTTGTAGCTGCGGCAACAGAAGTGCATCGTTTGTTACATTGGGATCAATAAACTCAGATATTTATATCAAAGGGTGTCTTCAAAAGAGGTTGCTCCCATTTCTAAGACAGCACAACATATCAACATTCTTCTGGCCAGATTTGGCAACATGTCACTACAGTAAAAGCGCAATAGACTGGTATAATAAAAATAATGTTATTTTTGTTCCAAAAGAGGCTAACCCACCAAACTGCCCAGAGCTGCGGCCTATTGAAAGATATTGGGCTCTGGTCAAAAGAGAACTAAAGAAGAGTACATCTGTTCCCAAAACCATTACTAGTTTTCGATATAAATGGACAGCTGGTACCAAAAAAATCACCGAAAACACTATAACATTGCTTATAGATGGCATAATGAATAAAATAAAAAATTTTATAAAATTAAATTAATTTTTAAATAAAATAATACAGAATATAAATCTGTAATAAAAATGAAAAATAAAACTGTTTTATTTTTAACTCTAGCTTACTCCAGTCAGTTTTTATTTGACTTTTGATGTGTTACAGTTTATAGTGACGCACATCTTATTACAATGACCGGACTTTAAATAGATAAGGTTTTTTTCTATTATATATGTATATGTGTGCACTTAGAAGAAGAGAATTATTATTAGATGAATATATTTATATAGTATATTAGTAGAGGCTACCAAGACAATTAGCCGAGAGAATTATAGATGCAAAGACTTTCTAGGCCTCATAGTGACATAACATATGTGAGAGAATCCAATTCATTCCAGACAAATTTAAAATTCTATAAGCGAATACTGGAAGTTAATTCTGAATTATGTTTGAGGAACTAGAAATAAACGAGTGCATAAATAGCCACTTTTAATATATCGTAATAATGGCATTTGCTCTTTAATGCTTCCTTTGCGTACAACAAGTCTTCTTATTAGAGTTAGAGGTGGCTTTCTTGGTCTCAATAGCTGAAGTCTGGATGAATCTTAGAATACGTTTCATTTTATTGGTGTTTGCCCTATCTTTAAGAGACTCGCTGCAAGTATTGCAAGAAACGGATTTTAAATTTACCTGAAGTTTTTAATATGAATGAATTTTGTTAACTTTATAATATACGCTAATATTTCAATTAATCTTTTGACTCACTTTGTGGAAGTAGAATTTCACCAAATTTTGACCACACATAGAATCGGTTATGTAGATTCTTATAATGCAATAAAAAATAATGATGTACATGCGTATACACTATTGTATTATTGAGGGGACGATATATACATAGGTAACAATTGTAAACAGAATATATAATTGTTGTTCTAATTTAGTTTCGTGTTGTTAATATTTATTTTAAACATAGTATGTTGGTACAACTCAATTAAAGCTTTATTATGCCAATAAAAGATTATGATTACATTTTTGTTCTCTTATAAAAAACCCTAATAGTAGGGTTTTCTCCCAGGAAATATTACTTTCTACGGCATATTTTTTTGTTTGTTCTTTTTTTTTTTTGTTTTTTGTTGCATCATATATTAATTTTTAATTTTAGTCTCAATAAAGCCAAATTTAGACCACACAAACGTTATGTTAGCTTAAATATTTGATAAATTTAAGAACCTATTTCAGAACAAAGTGCTTCTCAGTAAATTAATTTAAAAATTAGAATAAATAAATAATATTGAATATTAAAAATTAAAAAAAAATGTTTATTGAAAATGAACGAAAAAACAAAATTTGATCAAATAAAAGGTAAATGCACAAATTCGATGAAAAATGAAATAAAAAACAGTATAATATAATATTTGAAATAATATGCATCGTATTAAGTAGATCAACAATAGGGTATTAAATAAAAATGTTTAAAATATCACTTTTTGCAAGAAATCCATTAACCATCGATATCTATTTACTTTGAAAATGTTGTCGTAATCCGATTACTCTTTCATCGCTAAACCCACATTTAAGACCATTTTTGTGATAATGTAGTGACTACCTTCTTATCAACAAAAAGGTTTTATTCTGAGTTCATACAAAAGTTGAAAGAAATGCACTCTACATTTTCATGACAAAAGGGATTATTTTCCTTTATTCAAGTTAAAAATAAATGATTTTTTTTATTTAGTTGTATTTTGAGTTAATACTAATGCAAAAAAAAAAGAAAAACCGGGATACATAAGTATGTATGTATGTATTTCAGAAAAATGGAATTTGCTTAGTATGCTGTATTCGGATTTTCAAATTCTCTCAAAATTTACCCACAAAAAAATTAAATTTAAATGTAAGTCTACTGAAATTTTAAAAATATTTAGTTAATATCCCCTTGTTGATCAAGTAACACATATGTACATATAAATTAATCTTAAATGCAGACATTTTTAAAATCATTGCTATTGAAAAGGTGTTTTATAAAATAATAAGTGATTCATTAGTTACCGTTTCATGAAACAAGTTTCATTAATTAAAAAAAAAATAAAAACTTATGCTGAATCATTACTTATATGTATAATACGAGTATTTGAGCATTCTTATCGCACAAAATTAGTTTTAGTGTTTTAGAATTCAGTTCTAAACCAATATATTTTCTATTACTATTTCAGAAAAATTATTTATTTTAATTTTTTTATTGATCTAGTAAAGATTTAAATTTATATTTAAAATAAAAACAATTTTATTTTTTTATTGCTAAGGGTATTAATTGTTGACAGCTGGGAGTTTAGGGTTAGGAACAATATGAATGTGTTCATTATTGAACAATATTTTAATAGCCTTGTTTTGTGAAAAGAACTTTTAATAACGTCTGAAAATTTATATGTAAAATAAAAACAATTTTATTTTTTATTTTTGAGTGTATTAAAGTTTTAAAATTTTTCGAGCAAAATATTCGAGCTTTA
The DNA here is from genome assembly GCA_963576795.1 of Metopia argyrocephala. NCBI lineage: Eukaryota > Metazoa > Arthropoda > Insecta > Diptera > Sarcophagidae > Metopia > Metopia argyrocephala. The sequence goes on along the minus strand of OY756208.1, from coordinate 200,293,103 downwards.
TAAATCACTAATATTGCCACGTTTGAAGTTCTGAGACACACGTGTGATCAGAGAACAAAAAATACACCCACAATATGTGACACTTTGATGTTGATTTTGAGCAGGAGGCAACATGCCGAAATTTCGACTGAAGTGCGAGTATTTGCCAGCCAAGTAGTGGAGGCCTTTTGCCTGACGTGTTATTCCATAAACAGCCTTAGTCTTTTTTTTTTTTTTTTTATTTAAGACCAATACTCAGGAGTGAACCCCTACTAAATGCAGTGCATTGTATTGGAATATATATGTAGATATACATAGATATGTACATAGATGTGAAGAAATAATGTTAAGCGCCTTATGTCAATGGGACAAATTTGATCACTCAAAGGCCAGTGTTATACCTTCACGTTTGAATGATCAACAGCAATTGCCCCATCTGAATGTTGAATGTGAGTGGTGAGCATCTTCTTTATGTAGGTTAGCTGTTATCTTCCCAGAAGATGGCCCTGTACTCCTGATCATTCGTTTTCTTGGTTGATATTTCGTGAAGATGGATTTTTTGGAGGTGTGGGGGAACCTCTTATTTTTTAAATTATAATTTTGGAAAAACCGCAAATTAATTTTTTTTATTTTTCTCCTTCGCTGGGATTTGAACCTCGGTCCTTTGAGTTTCTGTGCACGCGCTCAACCACTATGCCACGATTCTATGTACTTTATGATTCAATGGACAAATAAAAATCTAAGGACCAAAAACTTTATTTTATATTTTAATTGAAATCTAGCATTAATTTTGGGACAGCCATATAAGGAATTAATATTTACTGTATGAATTTTAATTGCCTAAGATCCTAATACTGGAATTCTTATGAGAATTAACATCCGTTAAGGAACACTAGTAAAACTAAACTAGTTTTTGACCCAGCTACGAAAGGACTCATCAGAGTTCTTTATTTTATACATATTCATATTTTTATATTACTATTTAAAGCACATTCTATTGGAAATAGCTTATGTGAATTATACCCGTATTTGAATGTTATTCTCATCAGTCTTTTTTCTTTTCAACTGAAAATGTTTCAAATTCAAGTATTGAAATTCATACAATAAGTATAATATAAATCCAATAAATGATCGAATTTAATTCGAAAAATATATAATAATTAAAATTTACTTAACAAATTTTAAAAATTTTGGTTGATCTTGAATGGACGAATAGAAAGTATTTTATAAACGAATGGAAATTAAAAATATATTGCTCCGCCTACAAAAAAAGTTCGAATGAATTATAAACTGAGTGAGCTCTATACCAACATAGACAACGCCTACTTTAGCTTGGACATGTAATGCGTATGAGTAAAGTTGGTCCGGCAAAAAGATTTTTCGCGTTTGGAACCGAGGAAATACGCAGAAGGGGACAACCTTAAACTTAATGGAAGAGGACTAGGATGAGAACGATTTTTCAAAACTTACTGTAGAAAAATGGAAGAAGAGCGCACACGATCGAAGCATTTAAAGTTCTAGTCTAATTTAAGCTAAAATCGGAAAGTTGTGTTGTATCTCATCTCATACACTCTATATTTTGTTTAAACTACAAGATAGAAAACGCTTAAAGAAAGGCCAAATAGAAAGCAATTTATTTATACTTTCGAAGAAACAATGATCTTAATTGAAAGGCTTTTGTTAAAATTAAGCATATTTCACTTAAATGAGGTCACTTAGTCATCAGTTGCACAAGTTGTTTCTTGTCGAACTGTCCCCGTCTCACTCTGACCTTCCTCATTTGTAATGTTTTGCTGGCCAGTGTTATATCGTTAAAATCTGAATGGTATGTACTAGATCAAAAATCGATTTTCCATTAAGAGATAAAATTTTTTAAATTCGATTTTTCAAAAAGATTAATCAGTACTTAAAAAATAATTACATATTCTTTAAAAATTATTACAAATTAAACCAAGTGTTTTCTAAATAAAATCAAAAAGTTTTAAATAATTTAACATGAACAACGTTTATTCAGCATTTAATGCTCTATTCACTAAAACTAATTAAAAACACTATGAATGGGAAGTCAGGTTACGAATAATGCAAGAGAATAGATTATGCTATACAGGCAGATAAAATCAAATTAAGAATATACGGAATTAGTTTAAAATTAAAAACTCTCATCTTCCGGTATTTTTAAAAATAACAACCACTTTGCATTTTTTTCAAAATACCTTTCTTATGAGCCTTTTCCAGATGGCTGGCAAGGGAACAAGTGCTTACGCAGTATGTAAATTCTTTTTTATAAACCGTGCACTTAGCTTTTCTGTCCTTTTGCCTTTTTTTAAATATTGTCAAGTTTGGCTTGGAGGCATTTTTTTATTACAAATACTTGTTTTTCTGATTGGAATAATAACCTTCGACACGGACGCTAAAAAATTTTTTGACATTGGTTTAACATTTTTTTTATTATTACATTTCAAACATAAGTAACTTAATTTTAAGTAACTTATAGTGTCGGAATTTTATTATTTCCATTGTATATAAAATTTAATGCCCGTATTCATAAAAAATAAAATTGGTTTATAGAGTGCTTATTTGACATATTTCTATGGAGTAATTGTCAAAAAAGCAATTAATTAAACTGTTTTATTTTTTATGAATACGGGCATAAGTTTTTAATAATCGATTTTTAAGGCGAATAATCGATTTTGACTTATTTTTAGACAAAATCGATTTGCAACTAAAATTCGAATCGATTTTTCATTCCCTAGTATGTACTAAGCATACATGGACATTTTATGCGGATTGATTGATTCTTGTGTTTTACTTAAAATCTTGGCTAACTCAACTAAGAGTAATAAGACTGATTAAAAATAAAATAGCTGTATTCAAGTTATACATACATACATACATAAAATGTGAAGTTATGTGACATTTTATTTTATTTTTTTTTTTTTTTTTTGTTACAGATTTTTCAAAGCTTTCCAAGTTTAAATTCATAGATAGGGACTGTAAAAAGCTAACTTAGAATTATATTTTTATATCTACTCATAGCTCTTGGTAAGCAAAAATCAGAAAATATTCCAAATAAATTTAGACCACATCGTTAAACTGGATGCTTTATGACACTAAAATTGAAGTTTTTTCCTGAAAATATAGAGTCTGTCGCAAAAGAATAGGAAGAACATTTTCACATAGATAAGTCTTTATCTGGAAAGTAGGATGTAATAAAGAGTGTTTATTTACGTATTTTTATTATTGTATCAATTTTTTTTTATTATCACATATTATGATCTAAAATAAAAATAAAAATTTTGACCATTTTTGAGTACTGTCATATGTAAATATTTAACAGGAAATATTAAAAAGTTTCGCCCTGTATTATTACTTGTATAAATAGAAATTATTAAATTGTTCTAATTCTTTTATAACGAAATGCAGATATTTTAATAAAAGAAAATATGTATATGTATGTACATACATATGTATGCATTTTTATAAATTTAAACTCAATTTAGTGAGGAAAAAAGTAAAGCACTGCATACTTACCACCTACCGGTAGTAAAATATTAAACTGTTTACAATCTATGTAATTGTATGAGCAATTTAAAATTATAAATGTGCATTTAGTTGATATAAAGGAATTAAAATTTTCGTTTAGTATTTTGCTAAAATGTCTTATTTAATTTTTAGTGCAAAAAATATATTTTTTTACATACGCACTATAAACATACATACTGTTAAAAATATGTATTTTAGTGTAATACTAAAACAAAAATACTCATTTGTTAATAATATGATCAAAGTCCAAGACATTAGTCATTTACCCATCGTTCCACAAATATTATTAACGCTCTTATATGTAATAGATACTAGTAGATATGTATGTATATATCAATCAAAAATAAAAGCTCTTTCTTATATATCATATGAAGAAAATCAAATAAATGTGGTATTTTTTAAATAAAAATTAAAAAAAAAAACTTCATAGTAATTATAAAAGCTCTCTAGTGTTAGGAAAAAACTGTTTAACAGTTCAGTACTAAACATATGAGGGAGTTCGAAATGTTCTTAGCCTTTAACAATGAAAAACAAGAACTAGATTATTAAAATTATATAAATGTACATACATATGTATATATGAAATGTATGGGGATAAACATGTCTCTATGGCCATTTCGTATCTGTTTAATAGACTCGTCAGCAGAATATTTCCCACAGATAGTAATCAAAACTATAAACTCGTATGTTTAAAAAGTTATTAACTAAATGAGAATCATATACCACTTTCCTACACTAAATAAAGCAATACGAAATAGAACCGCTGAGAAATGCGGCATATTCCCATTTCGAAAAATATTTTTCTGACATGTATATTAGCTGACGTGTAATTTTGTTAATTAAGCGTTAAGAGCTTTCTTTCTAACTTTGCTGTCTTTTATTACTCCCATTTAAATTTTCAGGCAAAAATTTTTGTAGAATATTTTTATTTTTCCGGTACAAGGTATATAAATAAAGGAGTTAAGTGTTGAGATCTTCCATAAAAATGATCCAAATAAAATTTCACAATAGCGGTAATCACTCTTCCACATAAAAAAAATTAATTCAGCCCATGAAGACTATAAGTTCTTTTTTTTTTTTCTACAAAAACTATCTACTTAATAGGCTTTTTGAGAATTTAGGGTTGCTGTTCTGTTTCGAAAATGCTGTTGGACAATGTTATTACTTCAAAATATTTAGTTTTAAAATGTGAATAATTTTGCAAGCTCCAGGTATTAAAAAAAATCTTAAATTTAAATATATGCCAGTAAATTAAAAATAAAATTTACCCGTAATACATTACATGTGTACATATATCGACGATGGAATTAAAGAACGCTGTAACTGACAACATATGGAAAATACGCATTTTGCATCATTTTTATCAGCAAAAAAATACAATACCAGTGTATTTGTTCTACATTTATGAAAGTTTTTTGGCTCTGGTGAACATTTAAGGTTTTGTCAGTTACAGCGTTCTTTACTTCCATCGTCGATATGTACGTATGTATAGTAAATAGTATGTGCTTAATACAATATTTAATAAAATACATTTTTTTCTTTTCAGTTATCATTATTGCGTACATCCTTTTGCATAAAATAAATATTTAATCTTCGTCTGATTAGAAACATTATTTACAGTTCGACTTACTAAATAAAAAATGTTATATTCCCTAATGTCTTATCTAACAAATATACCACGTTTACATTTATGGACCTATGCCACTCTGGCGTATGTTATCTATTATCTAATACAAGTAGTTAAGGTAAGATATTTTGTATTCTTCTGAAGTTGTATTTAAAATAAAAGAAAATTTAATGTCAATTTCAGCGTCCAATTTTAGCCTGTGCCGATGGTCCCTTTAAAAAATTTTTATATAATAATATACCAACGTTAGAAATGAAATATTGGCCTACATTTTGGTGTTTTGAAAGTCGAGCCCAAACAGTATTTGCCAGTATTATAAGATCACAAATTTTGCCTAATATTAATTACAGAAGGTAAGTACAAATTAGATCTTTAATAGCGTTGTTATAGCATTCTGCTTTTTTTAGGGAAATTTTAGTTTTACCCGATGGTGGTGAAGTAGCCTTGGATTGGATGGAAGATGGTTGTACGAAAGATGCTCCATGCGTTATCTTACTACCCGGCTTAACCGGTGAATCTCAGGCTGAATACGTTAAATGTCTGGTTGTGGCTGCAAAACAATCTGGTTTACGTATAGTTGTGTTTAATAATCGTGGCTTGGGCGGTATTGAATTGAAAACACCACGTCTATATTGTGCCTCAAATTGTGAAGATCTTTCCGAAGTTGTAAGACATGTAGCAAAAATAGTGCCTAGAGAAAGATTAGGTGCTGCGGGTATTTCAATGGGTGGCCTTATTTTGGGAAATTATTTAGTGCGAAAAAGTAATGAGGCTCGCAATCACTTGGCAGCAGCAAAAATTATTTCTGCTCCCTGGGATGTTCATAAAGGTAAAATACTTATACATTTTGTTTGCGTTCTTTGAACAATAACAGACCTTATCGAAAAAAAAAATATTTATTTCTATTTTATGGTTTAGGTACCGCTAGCATTGAAAAACCTATTCTAAATAATTTGTTGGGACGACATTTAACCAACAGCTTATGCAAAACTTTACAAAGTTGTGAAATATTTAAAGATGCTGATATTGATATGGACAAAATTTTAACGGTAAATTGACAAATTGATTAATGTCGTTAAATCTATTTTGGCAATGATAATTTCTTTTTTTTTTTTGTCTAGTGTAAAACTATTAAAGAATTTGATGCATTATTTACCTCAAAACAATTTGGTTATGCTCATGTAGATGATTATTATTCGGATGCCACACTTCATAACAAGCTACACTATATTAGTGTACCGCTACTGTGTTTAAGCGCAGCTGATGATCCTTTTCAGCCCCTTGAAGCCATACCAATTAAACCAGCCGAAGAGAGTACACATGTTGCAATTGTTGTGACAGCACGTGGTGGACATATTGGCTTTCTTGAAGGTTGGTGGCCATCATCAAAAGAAGAATACATGGGACGTTTGTTTGTTGAATATTTTACAACTGTTTTGTGTGATAAAATTGATGAATTCAAAAAAGTAACGAACGAAATGTTTGAAAAATTTGATGAAGAGAACTATTTATTTCCCAAAGAAGAAATTGAAAATAAGCTTGATATGAAAATATCCTCGTCATTCTTAAATTCGGAGCAATTAGAAGAATTGTGCAAGGATATGTAGTGCATAAAAGAAACAAGTGTTTAATTTTTATACATGCATACACTATATTCCAGATTATTATTTTGCTGAATTGGTTTTCTCCCATTCAGTATTTCTAACAATATTACTAAATTTAGTATATTTTAAACTCGTTTTCTCTAAAGCTATCTATTAGTATATATTGATAAGTATTCTAAACTATAGCTCCCTCTCAAGACATAATAGGGTATGATTTGTATACCATTTGTCTTGTGAAATGAAAGGAATGAAAATTACAATTTTTGATAGTTATTAGGTTTTGTAATTGTTAGTTGTTAATATTATTCTAACTTGTGATAGACAAAAGCAATGAATTAGACATGATAATTAAATTTAATTAGTATCTTCATAAGCAAAAATTATTTTCGATTCATATCACAATCATGGCAGTATAAAAAATTTTAAGCATAATAGCAACAATGATAAACAAAATTTTTATTATGAAAAACCTTATAGATAAGATAAGTAAAAAAAAAACAAATTAGTTATTATGAATAACCCAAAACCAACTGGCTTCTTTGACAAAAATTGCATAGAAGTGTTTCTAACAAGCCCTTAATAAATGTACTTTATTTGTTATGAATACGGCAGCAAGGCTATAAACTTATATTTAGTATCTATTAAAAATAGAATATGAAATTTAGTTTTTATATTCATAAGAATAATACGACGAAACCAATTTGAAATAGACTTACTTCACAAAATATCTAACAATTTATATTCAATAATCTGTGGTTATATGAAAGAATAGCTTAATTCAATATAATGTCAAATTAATATCCTTGTTTTAGATTTTCACCGAAGTCATTTTATGTAAAGTAAAGTATTAAAGATTTTTTTTGTCAGAACTAATTACAGTAAAATTTACACAGAGTTTGATATATTAAACAATTTTTTTTCTGACTTAAGCCGTACCGTTCCGAGACCCTATTGGACAAAACAAAGTAGTAGAAGGCATTTAAGAAAAAATATTTTTTTTCGAGAATGTATGCAAAAAAAAAACTATCCCTTTATTCTTAAAATTGTTTTGTTTACTTTATAAAAAAGAATAAGTTCATTCTTACTTAAATGTTGGTCAATTTAAAGTGTATGCAGTTATTTTCTTTACTTTCCAAAAATGTTAACTAAAGCAAGTAGTAAAAAAACAAACCCAGAAACTTTCAACAGCTAAGAGCCGCCAAGTAAAGAATTTGTTAATAAAATATTGTCAAAGCTTAAAAAAAACTTAAGCAAGTATAAGTATACGATCACCGGAATTCTGGAAAGTTTCAAAAAAACTCTGTGGCAAAAAACGCTAGACTACACAGAGCAAACACCAACCATCCGATCGCAGTTTTAATAATAAAAAACCATTTTCTTCTTCAAGGATTATCAAAGGCGAGGTAAAATTAAATGTCTCATCTCGGACCATACACAGAATGAAGGTAAAATGCGATTGGTTTTAAAAATTAATTTTCAAAGAAAAATCTTCTACGTCCCACAAAGCGATTGAACTTTGCTATATAGTATTATTAATATGTCACCAACATTTTGGGATAAAGTCATCTATGTGGTCTGACGACTCAATATTTTAACTCAAAAAAGGAAAATGTTGAATAGGTGTGTAGTATACTTACTCAAGAAAGACTATGTATGATACGCATAGTTAAGAAAACATAACTCATACAGTTAAGCACGAAGAAGGAAACCTAATGGTTAGGGGCTGTTTTTCGTCAAAAGGTATAAGGGCTAAAAGCCGCATCATCCATATTTTGGAAAAATATCTTTTTTGTTATTTTGTGTATGATTTAAAAAATGTTAAAACATTAAAATATAACTGTATATACATAAACTTAAAACTAGAGCATAGTAGTATATTTACTATATAAAAAAGTCTAGGGAATTGGTGCAGTTCTTTGAAACAACAAATATTTCAAAACAATTAAAAACACTAGAAAGTACATTTTTGTTTTTTAATTATCCTTTTTATGTTATTCAAAAATGTATACAAAAGTTGCCTGCTGTAACTTCCTAATTTCTTTTATATTGTCTTTAGTTTCACGTACAAATACTTATATGGATATTTTTAAGCTTAACTTTTAAATTATTATATACATACGTAATATTTTAATTTTTTTCATATTTAAAAAATGTTTAAATTTAATCGATGACAATGAAAATTTTTAAATAACTAGAACAAGTAAGTTTTTGAAAATATAGCCGATTCTATTTTATAATAAAAATTTATGTAAGTGCATTAAAATAGTATTGAAAAGATAAAAATGTTAATTACATAGATATATAATAAAATAATTTTAAATTGTTAACAAATCATAAATTCGTATCAAAATAGCTTAAACAAATATATTTATAATAGAAAATGTTTTATTTTATCTTTTAGTTTTTAAATACAAATATTTGCTAAAACATTAAAGTTTTATTAAAAACATGAAGCAATTGTAAATGTAAAAAAATAACAAAAATACAGGCACTAAAAAGATTTCATTTGACTTAAAAGTAAAATACAAACTATCAGCGCATTTCAATAAGATGAATGGTTTCAGACGTTTGTCTTTTAAAACGACAAAAAGAGGAAGCTACATAATTTTACCTACAGTGACACCAATTCAATATTGGTTTTTATATTCCATAAATTATTTTTTAAATGCTTAAAGCATTCCTTTTTCTACATATAGTGCCGGTGTTTTAATTAATTACTTGCCATTTTATTACTAGTTTATAACATAAATATTTAACGAAATATAACTCAATTTACAAACAATTTACATAATTGAATATCGAAAACCAAAAATGCAAGTACCTTTTTAATATACATACATACATACTTTAATTCCACACAATTAATCGTTTTTAGCACATATCATTATTAAAAACATGCATACTAATTAATTTGTGTTCAACTAAAATAAGCTTTAAAATTAAACAACATAATTTTGATAAGCAAATATTATCATAATGCTGTATTTCAAATTATTATTAAATTTGTTGTTTTATTTAAATCGATTGATCGAAAACTATGTATGTATATTGTACTTATGTATAGATATTAATATTACAATTATTAAAACAATTAAAAATAGTAAAAATGACATACAACAATAAAATTGTGTATTATTGTGTTAAAAGCTAAATAATAAAATAAATTCTAGAATGTGAGCTAACAAAATAAATATATCGTCGATGGAATTAAAGAACGCTGTAAATGACAAAACCTTAAATGTTCACCAGAGCCAAAAAACCTGTATGACAGTAGAACAAATATACTGGTATTTTTCAAAACGCAGACGGCGTTTTTTTTTAACTTATTTTGAACGTAGAAATCTGGGACCGGGATCAATCGACGCGTATTTTTTTTTTCTGATAAAAATGATGCAAAAAACGTATTTTCGATTTTTTGTCAGTTACAGCGTTCTTTAATTCCATTGACGATATGTCTATATCTATATAGATACATATATAATAACTTGAGAAGTTATTTTTAAACAAATTTCTTCTACAAGAATTGGTATAGGGGGTTGAAATCAAAGGCCAATTTAATAGATGAAATTTGTAATTATATTGCTTGTAAAGAGCATATTATTTGGTGTTTTGATATGTATGTTCATATGAATTCAGGGAAGAGAACAAAAAGGCATATATTAATATTACACCTTGCCTTGAGGCCAGCTTAGTTTTGAATAATAGCAGTAAATATTTGATGATTAAGGATTGACAAGTTTTTATTTTGTTAATAAATTTACTTAACTTCAAATAAATATGTATAATGTTTAATACAACTCAATTTATTACTTTCCGGATTGATTGGTATAATTCAAGTTTCAACCAAACTTATGAATTTTTGTATATCTTGAGAACGGTTAGAGGTAAATTTTCTGAATTTCCATAGGCAATGCAAATCATCACTTAAATCGCTTAAATTTTGTGTTTTCGATTTGAAATCGCCAAATAGGTGTTTTGTAAAAGGAAAATCCTAAAGTATCTTGAAGTGTTTTCGTTTATTGTATGTATTATACGTAAACTTGAACAAATAAAAACAATTATGCACAATATAAAATAAATGTATTTTTTTTAATGCGAATGAAACATTTTTTTTAATTTTTATTAAAAATTTATAATACAAAATTCTGTATTAAATCGCAAATAAAACTCTTAAAAGGAGTTCATAAAGAATTTAATTAAAGATGGCTATTCATCTCCGAACATCTCAATTGGTAATTGTTTACTGCATATTTTTTTTAATTGTGGTAAAATAAAAAAAGGCAAATTACGCGTTTGTCAGAACATGGGCGATAAAATACAATTTGAAAATGTAGCATTTGTTAGAAGACGGGCCACAAGTTTTTAACGTTCTTATACTCGTAATTAAAATATCTACAAATTTGAGAATTTGTCAAAATTTAATTTTTTGACTTATAGACTATAACTCTGGCGTCTCTCTACATTATACATGCAAAACCTTTCGTCTTTAGGGGTAAACTTTCAATTTGCATTAGTAAGTTCTTAATACAAATTAACGCTGTCGTCTGTCTACAGTATTAAGCTATTCTTTCCCTGCAGGCAATTCAATTAACTTTCAATTAATTTAAAACTAACTATTTCTTAAGTAATGGTGGTTAACACTTGAATTACTTTTATATGAAAACAACTAACTATTTTAACATTGCGATGTCCTAGGAAGTAGTCAATTGTCCGACTCTGCATTACTTTCAATTAACTTTGAAGTTAGTTACCTAGCCGTTAACTTAAAGTTAACTTTTTGTAGCTAGCTATAAACACTTTGATTTTGGTAAGTTCTGGATTACAATGTAGTTAGCTTATCGTCAGCCCATAAAAGTGAATTATAATATAAGTTAACTTTATTTGTAGTCGACTACCAATTTGCTGGCAGGGTTCATACCGATACAGATACATACACATATTTATATAAATGTAGTATAAGTTAAACACCAATTATATAGTTTCTTTATTTAATATTATAAATGAAAAAATAATATTTTTTCCCTAGAAATACATTAAAAAACAACCAGCTAAAAACTACAAAAATTAAATAATAATATTCAAAACTTATTTTAATATAATATTGCAACTATTTTTTGCTCGTTGCTTGTTAATAACACATATATATATGTATATTCAAAGATAATTTAGAAAGTTTAAAAACAAAATTATTTTTTTTATTTATTATTAGTTATTTATTTAAATAGGTTTGTATAATAAAGTTGTAACGTACTTCTTACGATAGCGATGAGTAGCACTCAAAACCATAACTCCATCCTTAATCGATAAAGCATATAAATGATTCAACATAACATGATTTGGTTCTGGTAACAATGTAGGCTCGCACTGATTACATTTTAATGGTTTTTAATATTTTATACTTTCAAATAAAACTTTTTTAATAAAACTTACCGATAATGGGGTATCCTTATTTAAAATAACTTGTAATAAATGAGGCGGTAAGATTGGTGGACCAGATACCTTTTCCCAGGGTTTAGTTTGTGGTACGTCTTGCGAATATTCTTTATCAGCGTTATTCACACAATTTTCACTGTCTTTAGCTAAAGCTTGAAATACTTCAAAATCTGATTGACGTACTGATACCAAATTAGCTTTTTCACCAGCATCATTTTCTACGCTTTTCTATAAAAATAAAATTGTTTTTCAAATACGAAATTAATAAAAAATTATACGTGACAAAAGAAATTCAACTAAATTAATGTACATATTTGTTAATTTTTTTGTTTATATTATTAATTTGATCTAACAAAAAAAAAAAATTTATTATGTATGAATATTTAAATATTTTTGCTTCTCTTTTTCACCCTCTTTTAAATGGAAGTCACTTTATTAAACAATTAACACTCAATTGTATGTATGTATGAAAATATATTTTAATAACACAGTGGTTTAGATTCTTAATTATATATAAATACTAACAATTATTTAATACCAAAATAAAAAATGAACTAACAATATATATTACTAGATGAACCCGGTGTGCTTCGCTACCCCCTCGTTATATAATATAATTTAAAGTATTTATATATTTTGCAGACAGTTGTGGGAGAAAGAGAGTGAGGCTACCCCACTATTTTTATTCAAATGTATTTTAAATTTGAGGTAAAGTCGTTAATAAAAGTAGTAAAGAAGCACCAAATTTGTATATAGAAAAAAATTTTAAAACTTTCAAACAAAATTTGGCTTGAAAAGGGACGTGAAAGGGGGCGTGGCGTAAAAAATATGTATTTCTACCTCGACTAGAGTATAATGTGTATACAATTTGGAGTATATCTTTTAAAAATTATATGGAAGCAATTACATAATTTTAAAAAGTGGGCGTAAAAGTGGGCGTGGTTGAAAAAAAGTATCCTATTAATCATGCTAGAGTCCCAGTTAAATGCTGTGAAAATTTCAGGAAGATCGGTCTAGAGGTTTGGTCTCCTATAAGGTACAAACAAACAAACAAACACACACATTCAATTTACATACATACATATGTACATATAAACTGCCTAAATCTAAAACTTTTTAAACCAAAGCACTTCTTAAAAATTGATTTCATTTAGTTCTTTCAATCATAAATAATGAAAACAACTTAAGAATCTACAACAGTTCGTTTCTTTGTCAGTCATATTTGAAATTTTGTTAAAGCATTTTGTTATAACGACATCATATATAAAAATCTATTTATGTAAAGTAATTAGTTGCTTTATTAAGGAAAACTTGCTTATATCTCTTAAATATAAACGGCTGTATTCATAATGAAAAGTAAGCAACTCGTTAGAATATAGTACAAAAAACTGCCACGTTTATTACCCGCTATAGCCTAACATTATTAAAATTTGACATACTTTTTATTTAATAACTGGTCAGAGAATTCAAAAAACTTAAGAACTCGTACGTTTGAGTAGGAATTTAAATATATAAGAATGACAAACTTAGCCACTATGTACAACGACTGCTAACTATTTATTATATATAAGGCTGATAAACCCTTTTAAATTTGTGGCCATTAAAATTTCACAATTAAAATACAACCTTAATACCTAGTTTCTTCTATGTGTATATAGGTTTTTGAGTTATGTCACTCTTCTAGCAAATGAGCGATATGTTTCATTTATATTATATAAATAAAGTGAATTTCAAAACAAACGATAAACTTAGAAACATACATATCTTCTAGTTATAGTATAAAAAAAAAATAAATTTAAAATACGAGTATCTCAAAAATGTTTAATGTGCCTGTCATAACGTCTATAAACAAAGATAAAAAACTACCTCTATATAAAATAGGTGTGAGCTATTGAAGAACTTCAAACTACTCATTATAATCTAATCAAGTACACAGATAATCTAGAAATAAGAAATTTCAAAATTATTTGAAAACTACTTGCAAATAGTAGTTTAAAAACACAATTACGTTTTTTTTTTTTATTACGAATTAAATTTGTATTTAATCGTTTTAATATGTTTTATTTATTTAACAAAAAAGATTTGGTCTAATACCACTGTACTTGCTTATTGCAGTAACACAGACTGCTCTCAATATTTCTTTGATGTTATTAAATGCTGTATAATTTTAATTGTAATAAGACGGTATTAATAATTCCCTTTAGTGATTGCACAACTTACATACATGAATATCATCATTGTTACTATCCTCACTGTTTTTCTCTTTATTTCGTGGATGTTTACTATGTAAACAAAAATGTTGGATGCTACGTCATACATACATATGTACACAATAAATACTACATACATATTTTGAAGATTAAAAAAAAGTTACGTTTACTTTTGTTATTATATAGAGAGATATCGATTTTCAACAATATTTCATGAATAACATTTGGCAGGGGGTGTAGTGAAGTAATGTTATAACCAAAAAGTAAAAAAATCATAGAAAACTTACCAATTTTGGATCATGTTTCCATTCTCCATCAACACAGAATTTATATTGGTGATCTCCTTCCGGCAAATCAATGATAGTCACAAAGTTTCCATGACTGCGTACCATAGGTATAGGCTTCCATTTGGTAAATGTGCCAGAAATCATTACATTTTGACCACCACCGTCCCAGCGTAATACAGTAGGTAAGGCAGGATTACGCAAATCCTCTTCGTCCTGTTTTTGTTGAGAATCTTCGACTTCATTTGCATCACCAGTGGATGCATTGGAATTTTTATGTTGTGGCATAACTTTTAATGATGAAGTTGTTGTGCCTTCCGATATAGTACTTGAGCGTTTGCGCGGTTCAGTTGAACTAAATTCAGGGTCGACTGAAGTAGCAGCGCCGTGTTGTTGCTGCTGTTGTTCGTTTGACGCTTTACCTATTGGTTTCGTGTAGTAGGGTTCGGATGTTGTTTCGTCGTCTTCTTGTGACGAGCCACCATGCAGAACTGATTCTCGTTTTTTATCAAATGTAAATGCCTGGCCACCACTGACAGCAGCGATTCCCTGAGCAGAACCACCCTCCCCCCTAAGAGGCAATTCGCGAAAGGGTGAATTCGGAGTTGAGACGTCACTGGATTTGTGACGTTCTCTATGCATACTACTGCTACCAGCATTACCCATTTTCCTTCTTTATAAAATCTTATTTTTATTAGTTCACAGAATCAAAAATTTTTTTACTTAATCATCAGTGAATTGTTGCATATGGACGTTTAATAGTTTTTATTTTGGCACTTTTATTGCTTGATTAATGGCTACTTTTACTAAAATTTAAATTGTTTGTTAACGAATTCAAAAGAAATTATTGTCACTTTTATTAGATTAAAGGAAAATTTTTTAAATTACGTTTCGTATTTCAATGTCATAAGTCGAAAATTTTCTTTTTTATAAATTTTTCTTCAATTTCCTGTCTTTTTCCTTTGTTTTATTCACATGCCGTTTTCTTATCGTTTTTTTCTGTAAAAGCTTGTTTACCTTTGTTTCTTTTTTCAAGAAATTAGAATTTTGCATAAAAACAAAATAAAAAGCAGCTGACATAAACAGAGTTGCATAAAAAAGAATGAAATTTTAATTGCATATCATAGTTAAAAGAAGAAGAATGTAGTAAATATATTTGTAAATAAAACGTGCTTCAATTTTTGTTGTGCTGGAAAATTTGAGGATATTTTATTGAAATGCCTATTAATTGTAAATCAAATTGTGGCAATAAAGCTGTACTGAAGGTATTACATATAATATAAAAAATATATGTATATTGATATTAACTTAACTTCTTTTAGCGACCAAAAACTGCTGACGCTTTATGCAAAGAATGTTTCTTTACAGCATTTGAGGCAGAAATTCATCACACAATTATATCCAGCAAATTGTTTAGACGTGGAGAAAAAGTTGCAGTAGCCGCAAGTGGTGGCAAAGACTCAACTGTGCTCGCCCATGTGTAAGTCAAATAGAAGAGAAACATCCTAACTTATTTTAAGCATTTCTTTTGCATTATCTGCCAACTTTCATAATACGACACTGATGTGTAACTGAATGAAAAGTACTATAAAATTACTATATTCGCGAAAAAGCAGTTTCATTGACGATTAAACACAGTTTTTTCGGCTAATTGCTGATCAACTGCTAAATTAATCTTACAAAGTATCCTCTTATAGTTTACCATTATTGAATAATATATTGTACTTTTAATAATTTAATTTCAGTTTAAAATTACTGAACGAACGGCATGATTATGGTTTGGAGCTCGTTTTGTTATCTATAGATGAAGGTATAACTGGATATCGAGACGATAGTTTGGAAACAGTTAAACAAAACCGGGATGATTATCAGATACCTTTGAAAATACTTTCATATGAAGAACTCTATGGCTGGACAATGAATCGTATTGTAGCTCAAATAGGACGTTCAAATAATTGCACATTTTGTGGTGTATTTCGTAGACAAGCTTTAGATCGGGGAGCAAAGTTATTGGAAGTAGATAGCATTGCTACTGGTCACAACGCCGATGATATTGCAGAGACAGTATTAATGAACATTCTACGAGGAGATACGGCACGATTGCGTAGATGTACTGGTATAAAGACAGGTGGAGGCGAAGACTCTATACCAAGAGTAAAGCCTCTTAAATATACATACGAAAAAGAAATTGTTATGTATGCTCACTATAAGAAACTTGTATACTTTTCAACAGAATGTGTTTTTGCCCCTAATGCATATCGTGGTCACGCCAGAGCTTTCCTTAAGGATTTAGAAAAGGTTAGACCCTCCGTAATAATGGATATTATACATTCTGGCGAACAATTGCGTTTTAAGGATACAGTTAAAAAGCCGACAAGAGGTATATGTGTACGATGCGGTTTCGTTTCTTCACAACAACCGTGTAAAGCCTGTGTTTTACTGGAAGGTCTGAATAGGGGCTTACCCAAATTAGGTATAGGTAAAAAATCAAAAGGAGACCGAATGATAGCAAATCAGGAAAAGGAATTAGCATTAAGAGAAAAAGCCAATCTAGTGAAAAATGATTTCTGATTAAATACACAAAATTTATGTTTATTACAGAAATAGTTTATTTGTTTTGTATTAATTCATTTTTGTTACACAATTGATTTTTATAAGAATATATCTAAATTTCCAATTAGTTAGTTTGCTATCCGTTTTAAGCCAGCTTTAGTTCTGTAAAGAGAAAAAATTTCGTATTATTCACCATTTCATACAAAAAAATTTCTTTAAACTATTTAATCTCAGTGCCAATTTATAACCATTGTCCATAACTGATTAAAACTAGACAAACGTATTACAAAAGAATATTGAAACAGTTTGTCAGTGTTTGAATCTTGTCAATGGTGTCTGTGAATGGTTTATGTAATCATCATTGAAATTAGAAAAAAAAAAACTACAAATTAAAAATATGTACCTTACTAAATAAAGTCTTGCCAGTTTTCCAACTTAGTTTTCCACACAGTCACCCAGTTTTCTACATCAACCAACAGTAATCTTCAAAGAAAAAAAATAATATTAAATAAACTAGTGATATAACCATTTAAATGGGTGCAGATGTTTAATATGAATAGCATGTACATTTCGCAAAAAATATGCTCCGCAAATTTGAACATTATTTTGGGTATTGCTTGAGCCAAATGAAATTATTCTACGATACTTTACTAGCACTATAAAACAGTAGAAAGTTCTGCTACACAGCGACTCAAAGCTCGTGCTTTCTTAAATAGGGCAATTAAAATAGATTTAATATATGTACCTGACAAAAGTCTGCTCAATTCTTCAACTTCACGTACTTCTCCCCAGTTTTATACGTCATTCAACAGTAATCTTAAAAAAAAAAAAAAAAAAATCAAGAATAAAAATAATATTAAAAAAAACTAGTGATATAACCCGTGTAAGCGGGTGTAGTTTTTCAGTATAAATGATTTGTACATTTCGCAAAAAATATGCTCCGCAAATTTGAACATTAATTTGGGTATTGCTTGAGCCAAATGAAGTTATTCTACGAGTCTTTACTAGCACTATAAAACAGTGGAAAATTCTGCTAAACAGCGACTCAAAACTCGTGTATTCTCTAATAAGGAAATTAAAATAGATATACCTTTAAAAATTTCTAAAAGTTTATTTCCGTTATTTAAGTCCGCATATTACCTGCAAATAACAAATAACTAGAAATTACTATATTATCTACGTATAACAAGCATTATGATGTAATTGCCCAATAATTTATCAGTATAGTTTATTCAAAATCAATGATTTTCATATGAGGTGTCAGAAAATATTATAAACTAATCATCAAATGTTTTGATAAAAAGTAATTTTATAAAATTTATATGTAATAGTTACCTTATGGTAATAAGAGAAATCCACAATAAAGCACAGACGAACTAATCTTATAAAAGATTAATGGTACCGCGAATATCTGCAACTAAAAAAAACAAATCTTATAATAAACTTCCTTTGAAATATTTTTAAAAGACAGTTTTTTTAACTATCAGTAACAAGTTTATATAGAATCAAAAATATATTCATAAGAGGTGTCAGAAAATACAAGTAAACTAATTCATCAATACCAAAATTAAAAAAAAAAAAATTAAATTACACAAAGATATCCTTTGAAATTATAAATCAATGTGTGAACTGAAAAATTATTTAAATAAAACTTACTTTGACTTCAATTTTGAGGCACTTTCTTCCATGTTGCATAAAAGCTTGGATTATTGACTAGTTATTTTCAGTAGTTATTCCCGTTTAGCCTGCAAATTAAACTAAAATTTAAAATATATTAATACTTTTATTCAAATTATGTTGCCTTTGTTCATTCATAGTTAACATATTCGTTGCTTTGATGATTACAAAAAATAAATGTACATTTCATATAAAAATATGCTCCGCAAACTTATAACTAATAATTTGGGTATTGCTTGGATAAAATGATTATAATCTAGGAGTTTTTTCCTAGCACTATAAAATAGTTAAAAACATGCCTTATTGGGGCAAGCAAAAATACATGTTTCTATAAAAGAAAAATCGTTTGCTAGTAAGAAAGAAAAAGCATTTAATAGAAGATTAAAGTGTTCCAAATACAAAATTTTTTTCGTTATGCAGACTTCAAAAATGCATTATACACGTATTTTACATAATATAATAAAACGCCATTTGTTTTAGAAAAGAAAAAGCCTAATAATAATAAACTTAAGTTTTTACTGAATAGAAGAGGTAAAACTAAGAATACACACCACCAGTAGTTATCACTACTTTCATCCTAAATAGCTTTTTACTACTAAAATATACATACATACATATGTAATAAAAAAATATTTTCAGATTTTAGGACGTTTAGTTGAGAGATTAAAGGCATTGTTTCACGTTCAATATAACGAGCCCTAACAGTCCCTTTATATTCAGCAAGTGAATATCTGTTGCGAAAGTCTCTAGACCACATAGCCTTGACAATTTTTTCAAATTTAACTAGTTGGCCATATGGCGATAAATAACGCTATGTTTTAGCAGCAAGGAGAGTTCTACAGCCAAACTTTTGGTGTTACGACCATAGTTATATACCACTGCATAATATTTGCCGGACGATAAGACGCATCTGACCATAAGACGCACCCTGATTTTGGTCAAATTTTCAGAGTAAAAAGGTGCGTCTTATCGTCCGGAAAATACGGTAATTTGTGTGCATCTGATTATAGCTTATTTCCGTAAATATTTTCGTTGAGAAAAATCAAAAATATTACTCCTTTTTAAACAAGCAATTTTAATGTGGCGAAACGTTTGTCTTCCGTAAACCAGAAAAAGTTTAACAGAAGTATAATTTTTCGCCAATGCCTCTGAAGATTAATTTTTGTTCAACTCACCATTATCAGCTTATGTCGAAATTATTACAAATATATTGTAATTGTTTTAATATAAATATGTTTAACTTCATTTTTTGATTTAGTACGAAATACGTAAAAAGAGGATTGCACCGATTATTTGATTTTTTTATTGCTGAGCTTTCCAAATAACGACGGCAAATAAAATGAGTGATGTACTAAACGGAAATAGGTTTGTTACTTTTTTTCACTGTTGCAAATTTTGGATTTTTACGAGCAACTCTGTAATTTTGCAACTATGTCACCATGGCGCTTTAAACGTACTTAGCGGATTACATATTAACTTATTTACTATCGTTTGAATGAATGAATTATTTCATTATTTCCTGAAAATTATTTTTGTTTTTACACATTTTGTCTTGGTTTCTTTTGACAGTGTTTGTACTTGTTGTACGCTCATAAAAAGAAATTCAACACTGCAGTTGATATTGTAAATAATTTGTCACACTTTCTTTCCTTGTCTAACAAGGTTTTACATAAACATTTATTAGAATCAGCATATTTTTCATTTGTTTATCCCTGCCATTCCACATGAAAATACTTTCATGCTTAGAATTCTCTTATCGTCGACCTTTTCAAGTAGAGTTTTTAGTTTGAATGAAGATTTGAATATCGAGTGTGAATCTATCCTTGAACATTGAAAATAATCATTCAAAACTCATACATTTTTTACTGTAATACAGTTTGATAGCGCGTGAATTAGTTGGAGTTCAGATATTATAACAATTGCTTATAAAATTATGATTATACTGACGAGAGGGGAGATGAGTATAAAACATTTTTCAAACCCTTTGTAAATAAATTCATACTTAAACTACTTACTAACTAAACTTAGTCTGTCTTCACACATAGGTAGTCTTATATTCACGATTGCATAGTTTATAGGCGAAAGAGGCGAGTGATAAAGTCAGTTTATATTTTACTGTCGATAAGCTTTACAATCTCATTCAAAATTACACACAAGCATGCACGCAATTATTAAAAACGTATATGGTGTCAAAAATAAGACTTGTATGCACGCCGAAGACAATTCAAAGAATAATAAGCCAAGATCCTAAAAATAAGACTATAATCGTGAACACAGACAAATTAGTTCATTCTAAAATGCAGAAATTAAAAGGAAATTTTTTGGTTCTCTTTTTATTTCTCTAAATTGTGGAAATTAGAAAACAGATATCTTTAATCTCTTAAATTTTCAACTGAGATAAAATTTAAAAATTTATTGCGTGCCTACCGGCTAAAACCCCTCTCTATATCACCCGGCTCCATCCTGGGACCGTCAATTTATGACATTACTTCAGGATGGAGCCTTATATGCCGGTCCATTTGGACCCTACTGTTCTATCGACCTTGCAAGGTCTCTCTCCTTCCGACGAAGGATACCCCTCGCAAAAAAGGCGATCCTACTCCATGCAGCAAGGTTTCCTAACATGACTCCCGTGATGGTATTGGGAGTCAAGATGCCAAGATCCCTCTCCAGTGCACGCCTCTCCAACATCCACTTCTCACACTCAAAAAATGTGTGGAAAGCGGAGTCGAATTGTGCTCCACAGTAGACGCATGTAGGACTTACAGCCTTTCCTATTTTAAACAGGAAAGACCGAAAGTGCCCATGGCCCGTCAGCAACTGCGTGAGGTAGTAATCTACCTCACCGTGCTGGCGGTTTAGCCAAGCGTCTACTTGAGGGACAAGGACGTAAGTCCACCTTCCGAAAAACTAGTAGCTTAGCTGGTATGTCAATAGCACCTTGCAATCAGGATTACATCCTTCACTATATCGACCTATAAAAAAAAATGCTAGTCTACCTTCCAATTAGTTTTCGCATTGTAAAAGAGGGCTTCTCATGTCTAGAATTTTTTAAAATGAAACTTGGCATCCCAGTTTATCTGTATTACTGGCAACCTTGAAATTTAAAACGGTAAATTTAAAAGAAAAGGTTCTAAAAATTATATATGCTGGTAAAATTCTCGCGTTATCTTGCTTCAAGAAAAGAAAAATTGACAAAATCCTCTTATAGGATGGCATTAAAAATTGATGAAATAATGGACCTCTCATTGGGTAAAATATAAGTAATAATTTTTTAAAAACTTACATTTATTATCACTAAAATTGCAGATGATTATATTGCAATCACCAAGAAAAGTTCCTCTAATAATAGTGTTGCGAACAGCGGTAGCAGCCATGGTAATCGAAGAAATTCGTCTTCTGGCAGTAATGATGCTAAATTTGGCCGTCGAAAAGGAAACATTGACGACGAAGAAGAGGATGAAGAAGAAGACTTTTTGATGCAAAACCCCAAAGAAGAGCTTGAGGAAAATCCCAATGCAAACAATAATGAATCTTCTATTTGGAAGGGACCTGATTCATCGACATCCTACCTAGATTTTAACGATAAGCATAGCGATTTGCGAGAAAAGCTCAATAGTATTAATAATCCTATTAACAAGGAGAAGATATCCTCAGTACAATATCGTTTAAAAGCTCCCAACAATGTGGCAAATCGTCCGCGTGGTATACCCACGCTATTACCGTTGGATGCGTACGTGAATAAAAATAATAATAAAAATAGCTTTAGACGTCAAAACGGAAATCGTATTAACTTTAATAATTTTAAACGAGGTATAAATAACAGCCCTAAAAACTTCCAACAAGCCAACAATAATATGGGCATCAATAGTTTCAATAAGGGTAGAATACAACGTAGTAGAAATCAAGATATTGAAAGGTATATATTAAAATAAATCTTAGTTATACATTTTTTAACATAGTTTATATATTTATAACAGCAAAAATCTTCGGTTCTCTGTTAGACATAATAATGTCAACGAAATAAATAGTATGCCACCGCATGCACAAAATATGATTATAGAAACTCCTAGTAGCTATATCAATCTAGGCGCGAGCGCTCCTCTTAATTCGAGTTTTCAAGTACCCCATTCTTCCACTATACAAAGTAACTATGGCTGTCATTCCATACCAATTGGAAATATAACACCTCAAGCAGAGGCTAAGCTTAATTTGAATCCTGGTACAAATTCCAACACTACCAGCAATGAGAGCCTAAAGAGCTTGCTAGGATTTCAGGGCAACGTTTCTGGAGATATGATGCCTGTTTTTGCCAATCGTTTATTGGATTTTATACAAAATGGCTTACAAACTCAAGTACATAAGCCTATGTACGATATGAAAATACAAAAGGATATACACGAAATTCAGGTAGGTGTTCTTTCAATCATATAAGGGGTATTCATTTAGTTTGCTAAATGGCTCGCAAATCTCCTAAACTTGTAAAAATCTATGAGAGCTTTAACAACTTAGAAGGTATTTAGCATATTAAATGAATAATCTAAAATATTAAAACATAAAATGCACATTTTATTTTCATGTACCGTTTTCATTTCACATTTTATTTTAAAAACAGGGAAAACCTTTACTTTATAAATGCCCAGGAGGTGAGGTCGTAAGCTCCGATGGTGCTGGTGTAAATTGCAAAATAATACCACGTACAAGTGGTGTTTCTTTAAACTGTCGCTTTGCATAAGTACGCTTTTAAATACATATATAAAATTATATGTAGATACATATTTGAATTTTTTCCTTTTTAATTTCTAGTTTTGTTTTTATGAAATTTTAACAGCATTATTTCTTTCAAATTCCTTTTTTCCCATTTAAGTCTGTGGCGCATTTAACAAAAGTTTCAACAAATATATAATATAAGAAATATAATTGAAATTATACTTTTTCTTTAATAAAATAAAAAATCACACTATACTTTTAGTATGCTTTTATAATTAAGCGATGGTTGAGAGTATGTTATGTTTATATTGAAAATTACACACGTAGTTCTGATTTTTGCTTGTAAAGTTACTTTTATATATATGTATGGAGTAGGTATTGGACAAAATTAAAATATTGAGTTATTTTTTAATTTGCTCAAATTGTTAATTATTTTTGCTTTTAACGCCACTGATCTATTTTGTCTTTAAATAATTTTAAAATGTATTGACATCTTAATTTTCCATGTTGATGTGAAAAAATGAGTATGAAAACAAGTCATAGGTTTGACTACAACATATTTTACATTGTCTTAATACATATGGCTTCGTCAAACATGTTTGAACGGCATTGCGACTGCAATAGTTGTATAGAGCAATATTTGCTGCGCTTTAGTTAATATCAAATGTATTGAGTGCAGCATCTTTATCACAGTGTGATAATTTATTTATTTACTGTGATCTTTATATACGCCCATGTTCTGAAAAACGCTGCGTTTTCAAAATGAAATGCGCAAAACGCATTTGAGCATGTTCTGACAAACGAGCGATTTGCTTTTATTCGATTTTAACACAAATGGAAATATTAACTAAATAAACGCAAATGGCGATGTTTGGCTATGAATATCCATCTTTAAAATTGTTTTTGAACTCCTTTTAAGAGTTTTCTTTGTGAATTAGTACAAAATTGTGTATTCAGTTGATCATAAATAAGTAAGCAATTGAAACAGACAAGTGGTATTAAAAAAGCAAATTTTTAAATTATAAATTTTTAATAAAAATTTTAAAAGAAAACGTACAAGATTCCTTTAAATTAAAAGAAATCATATAAATTTATATATTGTATAATTTTTTAAGGTTTACATTTAATACAATTGACCAAAACGCTTCAGGGTACATTAGCGATTTGAAATCGCCAAAGTTTTAGCGTTTTCGTTTTGCAGAACACCTGTTTGGCGATTTCAAATCGAAAACGCCAAATTCAAGCGTTTTGCGATTTTCAGAACATGGGCGATAGTCTTTGGTTATTTGTTGTAGTTTTGTCGCTACATTAGATTACTTATTGTTAAATAGAAAAAAATTGAATTGAATTGCTACAACAACAATTGTTCCCTTTTTAATCAGAGTGGGCAAACAAACAAAACATTTCGCAAAAGTTACAACAGTCATACACTTTTCAAAATTTTTTTAATGGTATTGTACATGAGCAAAACAAAAACAAATACTTTCTAAATGAGAAAGAGCGCAAATGAAACAATTAGCTTTTCGCTCTTGTGCTTGCTTTGTTTTTTTTATTCTTCTTCTTTTTCTCTTCTTTCCTTTTGCTTCTCATTAATTTTTTGATGTACCTACGCACATATGAGTTAGTGTATTTGTAGTACTCAAAACAAAAACAATATACAAAATTAAATGGGACAATCTTTCTCACTGTTTCTGTTTTACTCATTGTAAAGAATACAACAAAATGATATCAAACGTTCAGTTTTGTTTATATTTCTACTCTGTTTTTAATGCTATAAACACAACAAAGGCTACCGACCATCGATTACAAGCTGTCAAAAATAGAATACATGTGTGCATATGAGAATAATTATTATTTTAGTGACAACACGACTACTTTTGTGGCCGTAACCAACTTAGGTTCAGTGCTGCCAACACAATAAGATGCATGAAAAAGGTGTTTAAAAAACGCAATACATGAAATATATACATAAAAATGCGAAAAAATTTAAGTTGCACCACTGAAAAAAAAATAATTTGTTTAAATTTTTGTTTAGTTTTCATTTACTTATTTCATTTATTTACATCAGTTATTATTTCATTTTTAATTTATTATTTAATTACCTTTTTAGTTTTCTTAAGTTTTTATAAGTTTTCTTCAGACATTTGTTGTTTTTTGTTTTCTCACAATTTCATGTTCATGTTATATTTTGTTTAGGTTATGTTCATCGTGTCAAAACAGATGTTTATTTTGTAGCTGTAGTCGTTATTATAATTAAGTAGCTGGCTACTTTCGTAGCCAATTCATGCATTATGCTATAAACACAACAAAGGCTATCGAACACCGAACACACGACTACAAAAATCGCTGGCTACGAAAGTAGCCTAGTAGCCAGCTACTTAATTATAATAACGACTACAGCTACAAAACACAACATAACCTAAACAAAATATATTTTTTGTAAGTGAAATTGTGAGGAAATAAAAAACAACAAATGTCTGAAGAAAACTTATAAAAATTTCAGAAACTAAAAAGGCAATTAAATAATAAATTAAAAATGAAATAAAAACTTATGTATATAAATGAAATAAGTAAATGAAAGCTAAACAAAAAATGTAAACAAATGATTATTTATTTTCAGTGGTGCAACTCAAATTTTTTTCGCATTTTTAATGCATATATTTCATATATTGCGTTTTTTAAATACCTTTTTCATGCATCTTATTGTATTGGCAGCACTAAACTGTTTATTGTCGCTAAGAAAAATAGAAATTAGTCTAAGTTGGCTACGGGCTACAAAAGTAGTGGTGTGTTCGGTAGTCGTGTTGCCGTTAAAATAATTATTCTCATATGCACACATGTATTCTATTTTTGACAGCTTGTAGTCGATGGTCGGTAGCCTTTGTTGTGTTTATAGCATAATTTTTAAAAATAAACTGGGTATTCTAAATAAAATACAAAGAATAATGTTATGTATGTACAAAATGTATTGTTTTTGCTTTCAAAAATAAAATGGTTTATGTCTGGATTGTTTAAAATATTGTATGTGTTTACAATTGATACTTTCGCAAATGATTATTTAATATAAGAACCATTGTTTTTGTATATCTACAAAAATAAATTTTTTTATAACATTCGTTCTATTCAAGATAATTCTTAAAAAAAAGATTTTATTGCTGACTTCAATACGCCGTTTAAAATAATTGTATGACTTGGTGTTTACCACCTCAGCTGTTCTATTAAATATTTACATAGTGCTCAGCTACTGCATATAAAGGGAGAACTTCATTAGGACGTTCTTAAAATAAAATCTATTATTGCAAATAAATAATTCGCAGAGAATGTACAAAGTGAAATTAATGTAAACAGTGAAATTTTGAAAAGAAAGAACGAAAATATTAAACTGATAAGAAGCTACTTAAACTTAACAATATACACAAACAAGATAATGTTAAAAATCAAGCTCGTAAAGTTGCGAAAAACACTTGGAAATATTGTGTTCAAATATTTGATAAAACAGTACAAATTTGGAAGTCTTCCATAAAGGAAGTGAATGATTTAGTTAAGCAAGAAATACACAATACATACTTACAAATATTTAAACAAGTTTATGTTTGGCAACAAACATAGAGAAATAACTTTAGTCTTATTTTTTATTTGCCGGTAAACTAACCTTGATGTGTGTGTGATAAGGAAAGTGAAAGCCATACAAATTAACAGTGTTTAACTACGAAGACTTCCTTTTTTTAATTTAACAAATAAAACTAATCTTTCTAAAGCATTTAATAGATAATCCCAAAAAAATTATTAATAGAAAAATATATTCTAAATAGAATATCTATAAAAAATTAATCAAACATTTAAAACTTTACAAAAACCACATAATTTACAGCACAAATGCTTGTGTTGAACCTTTTCTCAGTTATATTCTATCAAAATGTTCAAGACAAAAACATTTCTAAAAATCTTTGCAAAAGGTAAGTTTAATTTGTTTTGTGCCAGTAATTTATTATAATTACTACATATGTATGTACGAGTTATCTATTTTAAGCTCATTTTTATTTAAATGCGTATGTATGTAAGTATGTAGACCAATAATGAAAAATTATTTTTACGAATTCCTATCAGTTCACTCTTATCACATAAAAACTACTCGTGCAGCGTTTTTGCTATTATCTATTTATATTACAATCACTTGAAACAATACGTTAAAAGTATTTTGCCTAAAAAATGTTTTATTTGTTGGAAAAGCAGAATAAAAACGTGTAATTAAATATTTTAAATGCATATTTAATACAGATGTGCGTTTGTAGTACTCTGATGGTTGTTTCAAATTGCACGAACCAACAACAATCCAAGGATTGTTAATGCAGCCAAAGCAGAATTTTTAATATTTGGAATTAAAATCCAAGTGATTTCAATCTAACTGATTGCATTCTTTGATTTTAAAATAATATTCAATATCATGGTTCTACCTTAATTATCGTATTCAATTTGTTTCACTTAATGGAATATTTTCCCTAGGGTTCTATTATTGAGCTTATTTTATTTAAATTGTTTCGTTATGATGTTTTTAATGTATTGTTCTCTGGTAAGGCTTTTGTATTTTCTGAAGATATACAGTTTTTATGGTCAGGACCTACACCCGCTCCCAGCAGAAATTAGTGCTTTCCAATAAGCTATTTTGTAAGGGAGAAACTGTGAACAATCACTTACACTTGCGCATCAATAATGCATGATTTTTATATGAAATGAGCCGCTAAAAGGCAATAAAAATGCACATTTATTGCAACCAGTAAGCAAAAAGTATATAAAATCAAAAAAAAAAGAAAAAATAGGTACCTTATCCTGTTGCACTTTTGGAAGCTTTAGGATATAAATAAACAATATATTGCTTCCATTATTGCTTACAATTTTATTTATTGCTTCCAAATTTTAAAAATTTTCTGCTGGGCTGTTGTATCTTTACGGTCAAGGAAATATTCTGATCTAAATTTTATGAGTTTGAACAATCTACTAATTAATACTGATAAACCAAGGCAATTATTTGTAGAGCCAATAGATTGAATATAAGAGTTTTAGGTTCATTGATGAGAATTTGTCTTTTGAATCTCATATATGTTTGTAGCTATGATTTATTCGAGTTTATGTACTACATTGCCTTGAGGATATCATTTGAATATTTTTTACCTATGTGTGTTAGAAAACTTGTTGCTCATGCGCTACTCATATCGCATTCTAATTACTGTATTGAAGCTTATACAGGCTGCTATTTAATATGTGCTTTAAGAATTAAATTTATTGTCCATAAAGTAATGAAATTTGTTTATAGAATTGGACTCAAGAAGCATGTCTCTGGCCATTTAAAAAGCTGTTTAAATTTTTCATTTCAATTTTACAGTTTCGCATATTGACTTATCTTTACATACATACATACATATATACTTACTTACATACATACATATGAATATACGAGTAAAGGCACAACGAGCAAAAGGATCTTGGGATTCCTACTGGATCTAGAGAAAGAAACCATTTGCACAATACGAACAAGCATTTAAGTTTTACTAATATACATACATAGTACAAATAAATGCGAAACTGTCAATAAGTATCAAATGAAAAATGTAAACAACATTTAAATGCTTCTTAAGTCCAATTCTATAAACAAATCTCACTCACTACTTTATGAACAATAGATTTAATTCTTAAATTATAAAAATTTCTTCCTAATTATAAAAATTTTTTATGCTACATAATCCCAAAAGACAGTTCTTACTTTTTTCATTTTTATCAAGAACTTGTGTTAAAAAAGTTAAAATCTATGCATGTGTCAATAAAATTACATAATGAAATATAAAAAACACTTGCCACTAGCCAGCAATTGTTACAATTACTGCCTATTTAAAAAATTTTTTTTTTTATTAATTCTATTTATAGTATAAACCTATTGCGTTTCAAATGCAAAATGCGTTTGATAACAATGAGAGCAATAAAATTATGGAAAAGCAAATTTGTTAAGTTGCGTTTTAAAATTTTCACGAGACTAAAAATTCTTGAGATAGAAAAAAATATGTAGAAGGCTAACAGAAAATAGAAAAACTTTTTTGTGATTTTGAGACTCAATGGCACTTTAGTTAATATATACATACATATATATATTATATGTATGTATGTATATGCAAATATATTTACTTTTTATTGAATGTGTTTATTTTTTATATTTACGTACAAATATATGTACTTATTTAGAGATTTGTTACCCACGAAAATATTGTTCACATCCAATTCCTGTTGACCCGGCAAATTTTAAACTGCAAAGAGCTTTACTAGTTTCGAAATTGTCACGCTATGAATTTGAGCAACTACGTCATCCTAATCTCAATAAGGAACAGTTGGAGACTAAAATACGAAATCGTGGTACAGACTTTGATACATTGATGTATTTACACAATCTTCATAAAGATTTTGAACGTAAAATTGTGCGTAGCTTTCAAGATGTTGGCTGTGAAGTTAAATTAGCTAATCGGTAAGTGAT
The DNA here is from genome assembly GCA_963576795.1 of Metopia argyrocephala. Lineage (NCBI taxonomy): Eukaryota > Metazoa > Arthropoda > Insecta > Diptera > Sarcophagidae > Metopia > Metopia argyrocephala. Next base: position 200,262,966 of record OY756208.1, on the reverse strand, counting down.
TTTTTATTACAACTTCATTAATTTATTTATTCTCATAAGTGTTTTCGCATATTGTTTCGTATTTCATGTTAATGTAAAAAAAAATTATCATGAAAATTCATTTACACAACTGTGTGACTTGCGTGTGTGTATTGCTTAATTAAATACCTTTAATCTAATCAGAGTCGAATTTAGAAGCTCCCTAAGCAAGGATATAATGCGTTGGGCAGATATCATTGTACCTATAGGTGGCGATGGTACATTTCTATTAGCTGCTGGCAGGGCAAGCCCTTTATTTGCACAATCTCAACAAAAAACTCCTATTGTGGGTTTCAATTCCGATCCTCAAAGGTCTGAAGGTAGACTGATGTTGCCAAAACATTATTCTGAAAATCCTGCTGATGCTGTAGTAAAAATTAAAAATGTACGTTTAAACTTTTTTCTAAAGCTCTTCATATGTATGTATGTATACAAACATTACATTTTATTTGTTTTTTAACTAAAGGGTGATTTTCAATGGATGCATCGTTCTCGTATACGTACTACATTGCTTGGCAATAATGGTAAAATACCCGAGTCCACCGATTTATATAGACATACAGTTACAAAAATGGAGCAAGAAAAGACTGAGCCAGAATATTTGAGTAAAGAAATGTCGCGTAAATATAAAGCGAAAATGCAAAGAGTTTTACCATATTTAGCATTAAATGAAGTATTTATTGGTGAAACCTTATCGGCACGTGTTTCACATTTACAATTAATTATTGATCATCAAGATATTGTAAATAAAACAAAATGTTCTGGTTTGTGTGTAAGTACTGGCACAGGTTCTACATCATGGCATACAAGGTAAGAGATAATCGTGTATGTTCTGTAAACCGAATTAGAATGAAATCTAAATTGAGAGTTTTTTCAAACACAAATAATAAATCTGAGTTGGGGCAATTGGTTGAAGGTTTTGATTATCTATGCAAGTATGTTATTGGTCATTAATCCAATAAATGAAAAATAAATTAAAAAACTTGACAAATTTACAAATTATAGCAATTTTAAATTTCGTTCGATTTCAATTTCACTCGTTTTTACGTATATTCTGTAAATGTAAATAGAATTAAATTAAAAAAAAAACAATAAATTTTAAATAATTGTTATGGAAAAATATGCAAATATTGCTAATTGTCAACATTCGAATTAAATATCTAGGAGTTCATTTATGGATGGCAACCGAACTTTAGTTGAGTTTCCATTTACAACAAATGACAACAAACAACGAATATTTTAAAATTATTTTTTGTTTTTATTTCCACCTTTGGGAAAAAGTCTGCTGACCAGTCTCTTAAGCAGAGATGAAATCGCCATAGAGACATGCTTATCCCCATAGCAATACATTTCATATACATATATTTATATTTAATGTGTTTGCCTATATGGCTAATTATTTTTTTGTTTTTTTGAATAAAATTATTTTTCTTTATAAAAAACTACGTAGAAGTTTTAAGTTTCCAGTTGTGAACGCAATTGAAATTTGATTGCCATCTATAACTGCCGCTTTAATTTAATTCGACTTAGGTTTACAGATTGTGGCTAAAACTATTGCATTATAAAAAATTGGTTACAAGTTTATTAATTCTTCTCTTCGACTCTAGTATCAATCGCATTGGCAAGCACCATGTTGAGGAACTTTTTCGCATTTTGCCAGATCCAGCGAAGCAGGCTGTTAAAGGTCTTAACGCAGAAGAGTTAGCGCAAACATTTAATCAAAATTTACTTTTTGCGCCTGGTAGGTACTTTGAAAAACGTTGCAAAAATTATTTCTTAACCTATTTTTCTTAACAGATGATTCTAGAATATGTTACTCAATTAGAGAGCAAATCTGTGTTGGTGTTTGGCCCTCACCAAAAGATTTTGATTCCAAAAGTTTTGTAAGAAATTTGTTTGTAAAATCTCGCTGCATTGACGCAAGTAAGTTGAATTTATTCATAAGCATAATTTAAATATTCATAGAAACATATAACTTGTATTGTTAGTTTACTTTGGAAGGCCAACATAAAAATGCCCACAATAAAAATTGTAGATAATTGCTGAAATGGCACTTCTAAATTAAACATAGTCCACATAATTTCAAAGATATTCTCTGTAACAGCTGTTATAGTATAGAAATTCCATATTATGCATGGCATAAGATAATTGCGCTTTTTTTTATTTGGCTCTAATAAACTAGGCACTGCTAAGGTGTTCATTATTATTGTTAAAAATCGAAAACAAAACCCAAATTTTGATAAAACTTGAGGTTCAATTAACTCATAGCCAAAACGATTAGCTAAATCAACATCTAATGGAAAAAAAATTTGTTTAATATACAAAATAAATTCAATGAAGAACGTATTACCTTTAAAAGTATAATTCCAGCCAACTTCTTGATTAGCTATTACCAAAACAACAACATAATTGTAAACTAATAGCTTAATGATACTAGTTTGAAGCTCCAATAATAATATTTGACTCTGTAAATATTCTTCAAAATATATATTGTTGTCTTTTAGCACTCTAATTACTGTTATTACTTACAATTAATAGTTCCCTGCAATTATTTACTGCATTTTTTGTCCAAATCATACGTAAAACTTCGTAATCTCTTTAACAAACAATAATCAAAAATATGTGGGTGTTTTTTTTTATATTTGATAGTATAGAAATGGCTACTATTATAATCTAAAAAAAATAAAACCGAATTTTTTTCTGAATTTCAGATTTAGTTATTGACGGCAGCATTTCCTATCCTTTTAATGATGGTGCCAAAGCTTTGTTAGAAATACATCCTGAAGATGCTTTGTTAGCCATAAGTTTGGACTGAATAGCATATCGAAAGCATAATAAGTGTCTTAAGTTTCAAAATCTAATTTAATATTTGTTAACATTTGTGTATGTGTGTATGTATATGTACATATTAGGCCCAATTCCAGTTTGTGACGTCGCCATTTTTCTTTATTCAATTTCAAAAATGCCGATAGACGACGCCGACGTCGCCAACTGGAATAAGCCCTATTCTTGCACTCAAAATCTATTCCTTTTTGTAGTTAAGAACAAAGTTTTTAATTTGTTTTATTTATACATATAAGTTTATTGTAAGATAATAAAATAAAAGTTACTATATCACTTTTGTTACGATTTCTTGGTGCCTTTTTTTCTTAACAATATATTATTGGATTTTTTATTAGGCAAAGCAGTTTGCTGAAAACGTTTGTCCACTTTCTTTGTTTGTGGTTTTTGCATATTTGCATTTGTTTTCGATGAATCCGCGTTTTTTGATTTTTTCTTTTTCTCAAATCTTTTACTGTCTACAGTCTTAAATCGGTCATCTTGCATAAGAGCGGAAGGTTCTTCATTCTGTATTTGCTTAAAACGCTCTCTGCCTTGACGTCTAATTTCCTTAAGTTTATCCTTTTGTTTTTTGCGGTAACTGTAAATTTAAGGAATGTTATTTTTGTTTTTATTTAATCTAAAACAACTTTTGTTTAAGACATAAAATTTAATGGGTCGATTAGAAAGGAAACCGAATTGCAGTTGCGTTAACGTTGCAAATAAATTCAAGGCATATTTATCGTAATCAATGAACCATTAGTAAAATTTTAAAACACATATTAGTTACTACACGCCGTCGGTAACATTCTTGCTATCAAAGCTCGGTTACTATTTACAATCGACCCATAAATTTTAAGTCATATGAAATATGAATAAATATTGTGTTCACATAGAGTATAGTGTAATGGCCGTATTCATAATAAGTCAGCAAAATGTTACATGATAAATATTTGTATTCAGGGGTGTTACTTTGTATTTCTGTTCGAATCGAAAATCTTACGAATTCGTAAAAATTTATGAATTTTCGAAAAATTTTTGTATTTATTATTATTAATTTTTCGAATGGGATTTTTCTTTCGAAAGCATTTTTGATTCGAATCGAAATACAAAGTAACCCATAGGTATAATGAAGTCATAGGTTCAAGACATCACATAGTAGTTCAATTAATTTATTTATCATGTACTTGTGTGATAATTTAGATAAATTGAGCTCATTTGAAATTAATGAATCGAACCAATGTGACTCAAAGACGTTTTTCATATTTTGACAAAAACAATTTGATTTTTTGTATATAAACCTCATTTAAAAACTTGTTCTTATGCTAACTTTCATGACTCCAACAAATCACTAATTTATTAGAATTGAGAAATTCGTTTAAAATGAATTCAAAAAGTCATGTTATGATTTAGAAGTCGTGAAGATTGCATTTTGAACCACTTCCACCACTTTATTTCCTGGGAAATAATTTCGTATGTTTATATACACTTTTTTTATAATACAAAAATATTATTATAAGGATATGTTTAAATAAAAAAATGTATATACTTACAGATCTTCCATTTCATCAGGATTTTTGCCCTCCAGAATCCATTGCTTTCTTCGATAATTTTGTGCTCTCTCGTCAAAATCATTATTGTCTAACTGTATTTCAGATTCACGTCTTGTTACATTGACCTGCATAAAAATTCGTTCCACCATTTTCTCTAGAATTACAAAAAAATTAAAAATTTTACACAATATTTTCGATTATAATTTAACTTACGATCAATAGGATGCTCAGTTAACTTTGTGTTAATGGCCTGCTCTATTTCACCCAATAATTCTAAATCCCGGGGAAAGCGAAATATAGAAATAGCCATACCCTTACGACCGGCACGTGCAGTACGTCCTACACGATGTATATATTCTTTAGGTGTGCGAGGTAAACGATGATTAATTACTAATTGCACACTGGGTATATCCAGACCGCGAGCAGCTACATCGGTAGCAATCAGAGTACGTACATGTTTAGACTTAAAACGATTTAAAGCGGCTACTCTTTCTTTTTGACGCATAAAACCATGCAAACATACATTTTCAATACCTATGCTGTTCAATGTCATAGATAAAAGTTGACAGTATTTTTTGGTATTGGTGAAAATCATCACATTTGACTCCTCATCATCTTCACGGTATTTACGTAATGCTTCTATTAAAACCATATCACGATCGTAATCAGCACAAAGTAAATAACGCTGGTCCAAAGTTTCCACTGTAGCGGTTTGGAATTCTTCAGACCATTCTAAACACTAAAATTTACGATAAATTTGATTATTATTATTTAAAAATTAATTAAACGCTCTTACATCTTTCGCTATAGGAAATATGCTAGATTCCTTGATAAAATCTTTCATGGTAGCCGAAAAGAATAAATTTTGCCTTTGCTTAGGTATGCAGCTTTCTATGACTCTTAAACTTTCGTCAAAATCACCGTTCAGCATACGATCAGCCTCATCTACTACCAAAAATTTTAGATTGTCAAAAGAAAATGTATCACATCCTGTTAAATGGTCAGCCAAACGACCCGGCATAGCTACTACAATATGAGGCCTTTGCATTAACTTTTGTGCCTCTATAACCTGATCTGTACCCCCCGAAACCACACATACTCTAACTCCCATAGGCTGGCCTGCGATCAAAAATTGTTCAGATATCTAAAAATCAGAGAAAAGTTGGTAAATAAAAACAAAAATAGAATTTAGGAGAACCATACTCACTTGATAAGCCAATTCATGGGTTGGTGTTAGTATCAGCGCAAAATGATTGGTTGGCTCTTCGCTAAGTTTTTCCAATATGGGTAAAGCAAATGCAAATGTTTTACCGGAACCAGTTTTAGCCGCACCTATGCAATCTTTACCTTCCAAAATTGCTGGTATGCAGTTTTCTTGTATAGGAGTTGACTGTTTTAGACCTATTCAAAAACAAGAATTAAATGTTTTTCTTTTACTTAGATTTACTTTTTATTTCTTTAATACCGACCTAATTTTGCTAATTGTTTAGCCAGCCAAGGTCTCAGGCCTAATTTTATAAATGGATTTGCATCCTTTTTTGACATGATTTTTCTGTTGATTATGTTTTATTTTATGCAATATAAATAAAGAAGTATAACAACGTGCAGCGCTTTGAAATAAATAAACATCAATAACAGGGTTGTCAAGTCTTCAAAATTACGTACAAACCATGGTACAATCATTTGCAAGTGTTGGCAATTCACTTTTGAATTTTTTTTAATTGAAAGAAAAAAAACTAAATTAAAAAAAAACTTTTGTAATAAAATTTTAATTAATCAAAAGTTGATTGTCCTTCCTATGAGCATTTAAAACTTTATAACTAAACAGAGTTAACATGAATCTGTTGAAAACAGCTCTGACATCTTCAAATAAGAAATATGAAAAAATTATTTTTTTCGGCGACGAGTAATTGATTGGCATGAAAAACCTATTAAAATCTGTCGTTCGCAGTCGACTTTAAACATTAATTATTAACACAAACAACATGAGGGCTGCAAGAGGCTAGGCCGTAACCCTGACACAGGGTTGTAATGGCCAATTTTGTATGTATGTATATATCGTCCTAAAAATTAAAGACCGCTATAACTGATAAAACATTAAATGTTCACCAGAGCCAAAAAACCTGTATGAAAGTAGAACAAATATTGCATATTGCAAAACTCAGACGGCGTAAGTGAATTTCTTTTCATCATAAAAATCTGGGAACGGGACCAATCTGCGCGTATTTTTTTTTGATAAAAATGATGCAAAAAAACTTATTTTCAATTTTTTGTCAGTTACAGCGTTCTTTAATTCTTGCGACGATATGTCGAAAACATTATATTTCTATATACAAACAAGTTCTATTAAGGACGTTAACTTAATTGTCAGCACAGTGTATACAGTGACGAAATTTTTTAAGTAGTAGTAAAATTATTAACAGCGGTAAAACCTCTAAAATAAAGGAAGTATGTATTTGTTGTGAAAAATTTTCCTTAATTTTTTACAAATAAAAGCATTAAAGAAGCCCCCTAGAGTATGCTTATTTTTGACACATTTTCTACCGCATACTAACAAATTTTTGTTTTAGAGAATCCCTGTACCAAAATTAATGTTCTCACATCTGAACATTTTTGTGATTCGATATTTTTGTCCTAAAAAAGTGTTGAACTGAACAAAATTTTACATTAATAAACAAATATATTTTTGATAAAACAAACCATAATCAATAAAAAACTCAATATCGAAATTTTGTGTATTTACGTCCGTTTGCATTTAATATGACGATATGTAAGGTTTGCATTAAAATGTTAGGAGCTGCTCTACAGACAAAACTTTTCAACTTAACATTAGTCCTAATAATGAATATGCTTAAAATTTGATTTTGTTAAACATTTCATCACATCTGGGAATAGAGGGCTGTTCGTTTTACTTGCACCAAACCTTTACAACTCTAAGGCCCATTATTACAACACGCCGTTAGTTAAAGTTAGGATTTTATCGGACAGATAACTTGCTTTTTGTTAGTACTAGTGAATCTTAACCTAAATGTAAGGCAACCTTCCCAATAACTTTAGGTTACTGTTTACTTTTAATAACAAAAAGCGAGTTATCTGTCTGATAAAATCCTAACTTTAACTAACGGCGTGTTGTAATAATGGGCCTTAATTGAATAAAAATACGTGGATTTGATATGAAAAACAAAAATGCTGAAGTGAATTCAGACTCGGATTATAAATTTGTGTAATTCCTGAGTGAGGTCCTAAAAAAGCTAGTTTCAGTGGCTGGATATTTTCTTCTTGACAAAACAAAAACCAAATTTAAGGTCTTTTTTTAATATAATTAGCAATTATTTTGAAAAAATAGGGTAAAGAAAGAATTTATTTCGAAGATCATTATAAATGCTGCATGAAATACAAATTTTAATTTACAACTGTTCTAATTTAAAAGTACTATCGATTCCTTACTTGGAAAACTAAACACATTTACTATATTTCGCACAAATATTCAAGTTACAAAAACTCCATTTTCTTTTGTGTAAATTATATATATTCAAAATAATTTGAACATCTTTAAATATATTTTACTTAAAATAAAAACACATATGTCCGGTAGTAAACATTTTTCATTTTACTTCTTGGCAGCTTGACCAATCTTGGCCTTAGCGGTACCACGGACCTTCTTCATTCTGTTGCGACGTTCCTTGCGTTGCTTACGGGTCTGTTTCTTTATTTCCATAAGACCGTGACGAACCAAACGATATTTGGGTTCGAATTTCTTTGCAAAGTCCAAAGTGTCGTAGATTAGGGCAAATCCGGTTGAACGACCGCCACCGAAAGCAGTGCGGAAACCAAACACAAAGCACACATCAGGTGTAACCTTGTACATAGCGGCTAACTTCTCACGCACTTCAGTTTTGCTAACAGAAGACAACCCGGGATGAATGACATCGCAGACCATTTGCTTTCTGCAAAGCAAACGGTTGGTCATAAATTTGCGTGTGCGAATTGTAGCAGTTGTACCAGACATAATTGATTTCTAGAAAAGTACAAAATAATACTGTTTATTAAATCTTGTTTAATTTGGTTGCAATGCTGACAAAACATAACCTCAACAAATACTACAAATGAAAACAAGAACTGTCACTTCTGAGATCCCCGTTAGAGACTCCACGTGTTGTTTGCATTTTATTACGATTTTTAACACACATTTCACAAACACTTTAAATGAGATTATGTTTTCAACATTTACTAATATTTTAAGAAAATTAATTATTTGTATTATTTTTTTACCTGTTTAAATACTTAAAAAGTATTAAAATAAGTCTTCAACCCGAACACAAATTTTTAAGAAAGGAAGAGCTTCGTCACAGTTGGAAAAGAGCTGTCATTTTAACAGAGTTGTATACTGTAGTACTAAATTAATGCTTGACTCATTGTTGCCATTTTAGCATTTTCACTGCTAGATTTAGCAGTTCCTTCATTGAATTGCACTTTTTAAAAATTCCGCTAAATGCTTTTTTAGCCGAATTCGAAAAAAAAATTTAATTCGTTATCAAATTTTTTTTAATGCAGAAAAAAATTTTTTTACTATTCCATTTACAAGTATGTGTTTTCTACATAGCAGAGAACTGTTTCTTTTAATAAGTCCCCGATTATGGTTCACAAAAGTTGTTAATTTTATTTGGATTTTTAGAGTTGCTATTGTAGTTTACAATACCTATGTGTTGTACCATATACTTTGACCATCCTTTACAACATTTTTTTTATATGTTGAAGCAAATACAGGACAACATTTAGGTGTTGTGAACGATAATTGGGGCCTAAATGTTTTTACACTTATAAGAAGTAAAAAGTAAAAAAACCATAAAAACCATTTATTTTTTGCATATAAAACCAAGCTTTGTTTTAATAGTAATTTTAAAATTTTTCGTGAAAATATAATATAAAAATATGAACGTTTTAATTCCTTTATTTTTTTTAACAATATCTGTTATGTTCAGTAGGTTGGTAATGGAAGCAAAGTTAACTCTGAACATTTTCAAGGAATTAAACTTATCCTTGCCTTTTGTCATGATTTTTTTTCAAATTGTATTTTAATAGTTATAAATTTATGAATAATAACCACTTGATATCTGACGGGGTTTTCGAAAATCATACCAAATTCATGTGGTGGAAATATAGTATAAAATGTAACTGTAAATTTAATATAAAAAAAATTTATTTTGTTTTTACACACAATAATAATAGAAGGCAAGAGCAAATTTATAGCATAAAATGAATCTATTTTGGGGTTGCATATAAAAGCAACATATTATATTAATAAATCTGTTTGGCTAATAATTCGAATAGCAAATATTGTGGTTTAGAAGCAAATTATTCCAGTTTTGCTCGAGAGTTGTATACTTTGATGCATATTTTAGAAAATCTAATTCCAGTATTTTACTTTACTTCTGTAGAACATTTTACCAAAATATTTTTACGGATTTAGCATTCTCTCCTGATTATTTTCTGGCAGCACTGGCTGGATTATAGTTGACAAAAGCAGAGATGTTATAAAGAGCTGAGATTATTGCATGGTACAATTATTGACAAGGTAAAACTGGTTTGAAATCTGATACAACTCTGTGCATTTTACACCTTTAACGTCAAAAAAATGCAACACAGCAGTCAAGGAAAAACCAAAGCAAAACAAACAATACAAAAATAAAACACATGAAAAAGGTAATATGAAATAAATATTGAGAATAATTTTTTATTAAATTATAAAAATTTTTATCACTTATATCACTTTTAAAAAAAGTATGCACTTAATATATGAAATATATAATTATTTATAACTTATGTATTTCTATTTTTGATTTAAATTTTAAATTGTAATAACTTAAAAAATCACTTATCGCAATCACTTTATTCAGAATCACTTTTAGCAAGAAAAGAATTAACGTTCGTTTTAAATCAACATTCAAATAAGAAGAATGAGAGAAATAAAGCAAACGAAAAACTTTGACACATAGAATCAAAACATATGAATTTGCTTTGGTAAACCGAGTTTACCTTGTCAATGATTGTACCATGCTCTTGACTTTATTCGTCAAAAAAATATTTATAAAAATTTGAGTACCTTTTGAGATTTGTCAAAGAGTGAACGTATTTATTAAATCCAAAAGAAGTGTATTTTTTTTTGTTATCAAATATAACTAATAATTGTGTGTGGAAAACCAAAAAAAAACGTAGTAATTTTATATTTGTTTGTAAGTTAAAAAAAACCTGGGAAAGAACTTAATAAATTTGCTTTCTTAGAAATCCCTTGTTATGTAAGTAGGGTAGATATAGTATATATGTATACGTGTTTATGGTATGTAGGTAGAAATTAAATTCGTTTTTCTTTTGAAAATGCAAAACATATATCGAAGGACATAAAATTCCTTTCAAAATAAAACGCATAATTTTCCATATACATAGTGCTTTATGTAGTAGCTTTTGAGGTGAAAAAAATTATAAAAACACGTTTCAGTATTTTCTCTCTCTCTCTCTCTCTCATTCCTTCACAACTTTGTAGTGTTTTACAAGTGATTTCAGTTTTCTAATTTATGCTTCTTTGTTTTTTCTTGCTTTTGCTTTTTTCTTTGCTTTTGCTTTTTTCGGTTTTTTTAGTTTTATTTTCATAAAAAGGGTTTTACAAGGATATTGTAGAGTGCATTTTTATAAAATAAACATTTAAATTACAAAATTTTCTTCTTCTTATCTATTATAGACTTAACTTTAAAATAACAAAAGTATTGAAAGAAAATGAGAACTTCCACTGTTGGCCAATATGCTTTCCGTATGACTTTTGGACAGGTAAGTGTACTGGATTGTATTAAAGTGCAGTTTAACATTTTGAATTTTTTTAAATTAAAATTTACTGTGATCCATTATTGCCCGGTACCACAAAACTTTAACTTTGTGTGTAGGTGTTTTTGGTCTAGCTAAGATATGTACAGTCGAATTTGGTTATAATCAAAGATATGAAAACAGCATTTGTATCCTTTTAAGAGGAATCTTCCTTTGAAAGGACTTCGGATAAATGCAAAATTGATTCGTTTAAACATACTTTTAAAATATTGAATTAAAAATAAAGCAAATTACTTTGTATTTCGAATCGAATCGAAAATGCTTTCTAAATAAATTTCCCATTCGAAAAATCAATAATAATGAAAATAAAAAGTTTTCGAAAATTCGCAAATTTTCTCGAATTTTTAAGAATTTCGATTCGAATCAAAATGCAAAGTAACCCCCATGATTTTAGAAGGTTTAGGAAAACGTTTGCAAAAGTTATATGAATAAAAAATATACATATTCTCCAAATTATTTTTTAATGTATTGTATGATTTAGAACCAACTAAAATACTGGAAATTAAGGCGCTTGATAATAATATAATATAAGAAAAAATATTTATTGTCCTTTCCATAAATTCCAATACAATGCACAGCATCAGTAGAGGTTTACCACTGAGTATTGGCCTCAATAATAAAAAACAAGTTAAAGAATACTTTATTACCATTATTGCAATAAGTATTCAAGTTTAATTTATATAAACTAGCTAGTCCTTGGGTGCTTGAATTAAACAAAAAGTTTAATTGTGATCAATTTAAATATATCCGTTTTTACCGTTCTAAAGATATACAAAAATTTATATTTAACTTGTATGGGAGATACCACACTTGCTTTAAGCGTTCTCAAGATATAAAAAAATCAGTATTTAATTGGTATGGAAGGTACCAAGACCACTTATCCAATTCGTCCCACTTTCCTATTGAAGAGTTTGCCTTGATCATTAATTCTCAAGAAATAAATACATACAGTATTTATTTTGAATGGTAGATGCCATGCCCAATTATAAATTTCCGCTTACTTTCGGACAATAATCTTCCCGGGAATATACATTATCTATAAATTCCCAAGTTTTTATAGCAATTGAATGTATGGTTTTTGAATTTATTGAGTACAGACATACACATATGTATGTATATAGACAGGCAGACGTAGTCATCTTTATGCATATGTATGTATGTATATATATAGATTAGTTTTTGCTTGTGCATGTAAGTACATTTTATGTTGAATAATTTTTTTTCTGGACAAGAAAAAAAAACTACCTTTTGTGATTAAATGCTATTTTTAATAAATTTTTTCAATATGTATGTATGAATGTATGCATATGTATGTATGTATATATGCATGTACGTATTGACATTAGTGTTTGATTAATTAAGCTCACAAACATCATCAGCTTTAAAGTGTGCTATACATGGACAATCAAATTCATATGCTAGAAGCTCCTAATGTCATAAACATGTTTTCATTAATCCTTTACACATTTTCATCCGTCATCGTACAGATCCTTTTATAAACTGACCGATTACACTCTACATCAATATGGATGAAGGAGAAAATACTTTAAAAGCGGGTGATGTTTGTCTTGATTGTCAATATCTCGGTATTGAAAAATATTTGCGTTATTTTAAAATAAATCTAAATGGTGATACTCTATTAAAATGTGAAAGTAATGAGTGCATGTATCCGTACGAAATGTCATCAACAGATGATGAAGATGACAATGAAGAAACAAATATTTCCGAAACTAATAGCATTAAATTAATCGATGATTTGTTAGAGCAATTCAAAAATGAAGCCACAGAACAAAACTGCGATTATGAAGAGCCAATAACTAGCATTAACGATAATGTTAACCATATAGAATATATTAAAGTTAAAAGCAATGATGCGCATGCAGAATTTGAAATAAGTTTTATTGACGCCATCGATGAAATTGCTAAAGAAAGTATTACTAAAACTGAAACTTTAGATCATTTGGATAACAAAAATAATGTTGGCTTAATTGAACATAAGCTACCATTTCTAACTACGTCTGATGACTTTATAATGGAACCATTTGTAATAGAGCCTATTCATAATAGTAGTTTAGACAATAAAAATCAATCGCTATCTTTGCCAATTTTATTTGAAACTGCGCCTCCACAATTAGATAAACAAAAAATCAATATTCAATCTATAGAAACTATAAAATTAAGTCCATGCCGGTATAGTGAATTTAATGATGTTTCAACAAATATTCAAGTAAAAACTGCATCTACCAAATCAACTAAGACCGAAAATGTAATGGATAAACAAAAGAATTCCACACATATTGCTTTTAAAGGTACACCTAGAACAAATACTAAACTAGAAAATTCCACACAATCTAAATCAATAAATGCCTCAGCCGTTGATATACCAAAAGCTAATATAATGAGTGGTAGTGATTTCTTAAAAAAACTGGCCAAAATAGAGGAAAAGACACCAAAATATAAATATAAATGCAAAGATGGTCGTAGAAAATCATCAATAAAAAAAGAAACAATTAAAAATGATTCATCAAGCAAGAGTTATGATTCATATTTATCTGTTGATCAAAACTCAAAGGATAATGTAAAACATTCGGACAATAAAAAAGTGGAAGTGGAAAAAAAATTCTCTCTTGAAGAAGTAGCTGAATTATTAAATTCTAAGAAAATTAAAAATTCTCTATAAATTGTAAATAAATTTATTATTTATACATACATATCTATATGGTTTTATAATATTTTTAAATATAAGTAATACATTTTAATTAATTTCAGTAAATTTTATTTATCTACTTTCTTTTTTGGGCATTTAAAAATTTAATCTAGTCTTTGTCGATATTTATATTAATAAGATTTTCCATACAAATAATATCTACTTCGCCACGAAATTTTATTTTTTTTTATTTTTTAATTATTTCAATGTCTCAATGTTTTATAATTAAGAAAGGAAGTTATGTTAATATCATTAATTCAATGAATAAAAAAATACATCAAAATGTCAAGTTTGAAAGTAATAGCAAATCGAATTTTCATGCGATTTCAATGTCACTACTTTTCGGAAAAAATTTAAAATAAACTAAGTAAATAATTAAAATAAAGTATACAAATAATATTTTAGTGCAAAAGAAATCGGAATCTCACTAAAACTAAAAATATATAAAACCTTGTACAAGGTTTTGTTTTTAAGTTTTTACTGAATTGTGTTTGTTTACACATATACTCAGTAAGGAGAGAGGAAAAAAATATAGTGTAATGACAGTTCGATGTAAAAGAACTTATTGCTTTTACTCATAACGAAATAATAAAGGTGTTGTGGCAAGGTATGGTATAACAGTACAAAAATAACACGGAATTTTGTGTTTGCTTTTGCCTCTTGAAATGTAAAAAAAAAACTTCATAATTGTGTACGAAAAATAAAATAAAAAAATTAAATACTAAATAGTAAAAAAAAGCAAAGACATCTCGAAAAACTCTAATTTTTAATGTGATTTTTTTTACGTTGTTGTACCTTGCCACCACTAGCCATATTACTTCTACATGGTACTTTTCTTGATATTTTTATTTTTGTAAATTTTGTGTTAGTATCTGTAGATTTGTTACTAAGCAATTTTTACTGAAAAAGTATCCAAACACAGCTATTATTGAAAGTCTAGATATTATTAAAATATTATTTGACATACATATTCTTTAAATAATTGTGTTGTTAACGAGATACCTATAGACCATTTGTTAAATTTATTAAATGAACTGAGCAGCCACGCGCGTTTTTCAAGTTGTGGGTAATATGTATATTACGTATGAATATTAATAATTAAATTATTATCTTGAAAATTAATATTTGTTTTTTTTCAAACAAGTCAATGACTTAGATTTTAATGTTTATTTACGTTAAAAAAGGTTACTTGATGTTTGACGCATTTTTTTCGTTTGCGTTTTTTATTTGTTTGGGGGTCTTTGATACATTATACATGCATACAATACATACCTACATATACATATCGTCGCAAGAATTAAAGAACGCTGTAACTGACAAAAAATCGAAAATACGTTTTTTGCATCATCTTTATAAAAAAAAAAAAAAAAAAAAAATACGCGTCAATTGGTCCCGGTCCTACGATGAAAATAAATTCACTTACGCCGTCTGCGAAATGAAAAATACCAGTGTATTTGTTCTACTTTTATACAGGTTTTTTGGCTCTGGTGAACATTTAATGTTTTGTCAGTTACAGCGTTCTTTAATTCCATCGACGATATGTAGTATTTTAAATAAATTTAACATTTAAAATAAAATGCATTTTTACAATATATTTTTAGTAAATAGTAACAAAAGAGGTCTTAGGGTTAAGTAATTAATTAGTTGTTGTTTTTATGTTTCTATTTTTTTTTTAAATTGATATAAACAAACTACGCATTTATTTAAATTATTCTCTCGTTATTAAAAATAGAAACTGAAACAAACGAGGAACGCCACTATTTTGCCATTATCTTTTTTATTTATTAAGCATTGTAGGTACGAGTATGTATGTATGTATGTATGTATGTATGTATGTATGTATGTATATATATAAAAAAATTACTATACAGTGAACTCGCGAAAACGTGAATACCCGGAAGCATGAACGACTCGGAAACGTGAACACTTTTATTTTTGCATTGACTACCCTAAAACGTGAACAAGGTGAAATAGCTCTAAAACGTGAACAATTTTTTTAAATTGTTTTTTAAATTTTTTTCGTTTTATTTCTTGAATTCGTTTAAATTTGGGGAATCCCAGCATAAGACAACATACATACATATTTAGGTATATATTTCAACAAAACATGCACATGTATAGTTAAGAAATTTTGAGGAAAAGGCCATAATATTTAAGATGGTTGAAAAAAACACATACATATCAAAGAAAGATAAGTGATTTCTTTCAATAAAAGTACTATTTAGGAAAAAATCCTTCTTTTGAGTTTATTGAACACTGAATTCTTTTGCTACACCCGTATAAGTATTCCTAACCCTTTTTTGTATTATATAGTATATTTTTTTTTAATTATAAAATCTTTAGTAGTAGAAAACGTATGTATTTCTGTATACAATTCGTTTGAATTACAATTTTTTTGTTGTTTCATATTCACGAAAATGTAAAAAATGGCAAAAAAGTTTGAATAAAATTATACATATATAATATTTTTTTTAATAAAATTTCCAAATCTGATTGAATTTTAGCCAATATCTATTGCTAAAATGCATATTTTTGTTCTAAAATCTTACCGATCGAAAAGGTGAACAAATTTGAAAATGTGAACACCCTTGGTAAAAATTAGTTCACGTTTCCGCGAGTTCACTGTAAATTGAAAATATGTGTATGTATGTGTGTGTGCCTTAATTTTTATTTTATCAACTATTAAAAAATAGCAAACAAATAAATGCCGGTGTATATACTTATGCATGTACATACATACATATATAGTTGATTTAATTGTCTGGATTGCCTGCTTTTTGTTGAAAAATGCACAAATATTTAATTTGACGTCATATATATACATATAAAAAACGAGTTTTTGCACTTTGATAAATTTGTTGTTTTAAATAAAATTAAAAAAATACGTATTTTCTTTCTACGAATTAAATTTTTTTTCTTAATTTCCTAAATACATACGCACTTTATTATGAATGATTTTTCTTATATGTATTTTGTTTTATGCATTTTAAAAATAGAATAGGTTTTTCTTATCATTTCTTTTTCCCCATAAAGTAGTGGTCAAAACATTTGCAACTGAAACCACATTTTAACTAAACGTTGATTTTTTTAATCAAAATATCTTAAGCAGCTTTTTTCTTTCATTTTTATTAAATTCAGTTCCTTTTTATATCAAAACAAAACGAAAATTATTCCTCATTAACTTACAACAATAAAAAAGAATAGTTTTAACAAAATAAGTCGAATTTCAGGTGTTCAAAACATTTGCAACTCCTTCATAAATTGAAAAAATAATATTAAACCTTTAATATTTTATGGCATATTCTTTGTTTTTTATTACTTCGAACATCTTTTAGGCATGGAGGAAATAAGCTTTTCAATGTAATCGTTTGAGATTGCATTCTATTGCTTTTACTATTCGATGAAATATTCTTCTCCATATTGAAATACTCTACTTCTAATATTACGTTTTGCAATCATTCTACATGGTCTCATTCGGGTTGAGATTTGGGTGGCCACGGCATAACAGGGATTTGATATTCCTCCAACAAGGCTTTAACAACTCTAGCCGTGTGCTTAGGATCATTTTCGTGCTGGAATGTCCAAGAAAGCGGCATTTCCTTTTCAGTGAGCGGAAGCAAAACCGAACTTTGACCATCTCTGTAGATTGTGGCTGTCATTGTAGTAGTTAAGCAGTGAAGTGGACCTATTCCATGTTCCGTGAAGCAACCCCACACCATGATATTTCCTCCTCCATGTTTGTCTATAGCGGTTGTATACCTTGAGTTAAATTATTCACTGTTTTCGTTGAACACAGGATCTTCGATCAGATGCTCTGAGATTAAACTTATACTCGTCCGAACATAAAACATTCTTCTATTGTTCTGCAGTTTAATTTAAATGTGTTCGAGCAAAATTTAGCGAGCTCTATGGTTTTTTTCCGACACACGGTTTTTTGGTGCATCTGTTGCTTCTAAGATCGTAATTTAGGGCTCTTCTTTTTATAGCAGGTAGACAGGTTTTTAAGAGGATTTCTTTTTTTGCTTTCCTGGGAACAGCTGATGGCAATTCCGTAAAACAAACTCTTAATATTTCGACCTTCTCGTTTAGTTATTACACGAAGTCTTCCACCTTTATGTATTGTTTGAATGTTTCCACTTTTAATTATGAGACAAACCGTTGATTTATGAATTTCCTTTTTATTGAGATTACTTTTTTAGAAAGTCCATTTTCAAAATCTTCCAAAACTTTTGATTTAATTCCATCCTGTATTTGTTTCCAGCCATTTGCCTCAAATATTAGTAATAAAATTAGTTAACCTTTTTAACTCTCAACTTCAACTGCGCAAACAAATCCATTAAAATGAAATTTTCAATAAAATGCAAAATTTCAATATCAAATTATTCAAAAAGAATGTGATTACCGTTATATCCCATGATTTGATAGTGTTAATATCATAGTCATGAATAAGAGAAAGGAGAGTTGCAAATGTTTTGAACACTTCAATTTCGACTATCTCTACAAACTTTGATTTTTTTATTATTTTAAGTATCGGATTCAGTTTTTGTTTGACACGATCAATAAGCACAGTGAATAGAATTAAGAAGTGAAAGAAAATTTTTTGAAAATGAGTAGTTGAAAAAAATAAATAAAGTAAACCACATATGTCTTCTGAGTTGCAAATGTTTTGACCACTACTGTATAATTTATTGAAATTTTTTTGGCTGAAAAAAAAATAATAAAATAATAAAAAAAATATGTAAGTACATACATATCGTCGTGCGGGAGTTTATGTGCTTTATTGGCCATTTCATATTTTTTATATATCGCGAATTAATGATGCCACTTTAGGTTTTCGACCCCAAATTTTTCAAGTCTGCAATACTTTTTCGAATATCTCGTCCGGTTTCGGAGATAAATAGCCGAAAACGGATTCCAGATTTTAAAAATTTTGGTGTCAAAAACCTAAAGTTGCATCATTAACTCGAGATATGTATATAAAATGGCGGATAGAGCACATAAACTCCCGCACGACGGTATGTATTTGTTGTAATTGTAAAACGATTTCTGTATCCAAAGGACATTTTTTTACGGATGATTTTATAGGCTAAACCAAATGCTATAAATGCATAAAGTTTGCAATCTAAATTGTAGTGTGAGATGATTGATTACGGGTATTACTAACATTCTTCGACGTAATAGAGAATTATAAAAAAACAAATAATTTTTTTTGAAATAGATACATATTTGAGTGGTTTGTTTCTAAAAAATTCTTTTAAAAATTTTCAGAATAAAACTAATAAATTAATAAAAATATAAATGTCACATTTGCCAAAATAAGCGGAAACTTATTTTTAATTTTGTTTTTAATTTAATTTTACTAACCTTACTCAATCAAAATATTATGAAAAACAACATAACCAAAGGAATAGATATATTTAAATACATATATTACAAGTAATAACTATAATAAGTATTAAACAGAATATAGAAAAAGAAAAAAGAGATATATCACTCTCATACGTATGAGAATATGTCCACGTAAAATATTAGTGAGGCACAGTTTATCAAAAAAACCTAATATTCAATTCGTTGGTCTCATGCAAAAAATAATAATATGTAACAAAAAAAAAAAGTGGAAATATACATACATAGATCCAAGCAATGTATATGAAAAGGGTGCTAGTTAAAATAGGCTGCAATTTGCCAATAAGGTGCTAGTCATTAAATAAAATTTTAATTTTCAGTTGAAAAACGTTATTAGTATGTGTGAAAAATCCTAAGCTCTAGTGGCAAATAGTTTAAGAAGCGTGCTATTCAAAACAATAAGTGATTTATCATAAAAAAATAATATAAATCTCTTAAATATTGTTGGACCACCTGTTTAATTTGCTATTTCATAAAGTATTAAAACATCTGATATCATCTTTTGATGTAATTTTCGTTTTTTTTATTTTTTTTTTATTAAAAATAATTTTCTTTGTCTATTTTTATTTTGTTTTATTTGTCTTATATTTTCTATTTGTTTAACAAATTTCAATTGTTTTTATTTTCTCTTAGTAACAAATATTTCTTATATTGGGAAGAATTTCATACAATATACATTTGCATGTATGTACTTGTTTATGCAATATCTAACACTTGTTAAACTTTATTGTATTTTCTTTTATATGAGACCAATAGTAGAGATAAACCCCTACTAAATGCAGTGTATTGTATTGGAATTTTTTTGAAAGGACAGTACATATACATACATTCATATTTTTTATATTATAATTAAGCCCCTTAGGAATGAGACAAATTGCTATGAATTGATCATTCGAAGGCCAGTGTTATACCTTCACCCTTGAATGATCAACAACAAATTGCCTCTTCGTTGCATGTTGATTGTGTGGTGAGTGTCTTTGCTAAGTATGTTTAGCTGTTATCTGCCACTTCCCAATAGGTGGCGCCTTTCTCCTGATCATTCGTTTTTTTGTTGACATTGGTTAACATTGGTATTTGCCAATTAAAAATAAAAAAGATTTTATAGATTTTATTTTTTAATAAAAATTATAAAATGGATGCCTCAGTAGTCTAGTGGGTAGTTTGCTAGACTGCTAGGGCGAGCTTTGTGTGTTCGATTCTCGCCAGAGACTCTGCTCTGTGACATTACTCCGACCATATGGTCTTAGTCACCCTGCTTGTGATAATAATTGCAATATAATTAAATATTATATTGTAATTTACTAAATTTAATATGTACATATGTAAATAAAAAATAATAATGCCATGTTTTTAAAAAAATAATATACCCACGTTTATTTTGGGCTTAATTGACAAATTTCTTTGCAATTATTGTCAAATAAACCAACATTTTTTATGAATACGGCAGTACATCTTTTTGTGTTGTATATGTATATGCAATGCAGATATGAACGAACGTATAAGAAGAACTATTTTCATTGAAATGGTTTATTAACCCTATAAAATTGTGAATTCATTCAAACAACGAGTAATAGTAATTTTTTGCATTACCATGTTTGATTAAGTATGAACTTCAAATCTTTTTAAATTTAATTGTTCTTATTTAGATTTTTCTTTATACTATACATATTGCCTTAAATAATTTGCTATTGCTGGCATGTTGTCAAAAATTGAGGGAAAAAAATAAATAAGCTATAGGTAGTATGTTTAAATTTATTTTTATATGTTTGTTTTTATTTTTGGTCATTATTTATTTAAAAAGTTTAAGGGCCATTATTACAACTTGCCGTTAGTTAAAGGTAGGATTTTATCAGACCGATAAATTGGTTTTTGTTATTACAAGTTAGCTTTTACTTAAAGGCAAGGCAATCTTCCCAATAACTTTATCGGTCACTTTAGGTTAAAATGTATTTGTTATAACAAACACCAATTTATCGGTCTGATAAAATCCTAACTTTAACTAACGGCAAGTTAATATTATATATAAATATTTTTGTATTACATGGTATATAAAAATGCTTTCAACTTTATCTAACATTAGAAGAGCAAAATATTCTCTAATAATTAGGCGCCCAAGGGCCGAAGTGCACAGATGTTTCTATTTTTTATTTATTTTTTCATTTATTTCAATACAGCGGAAGCCTGTAAGGCCAATAATACATGTATTTATAGTAAATTCTTAAAAACTAAAAGCTAAAGTGTAAGTAAATTATATCTTACATATATGTATTTCATATATGGCTCCTCAACCACTCAAATATCTCACTTAAAAACCAGATAAGAAAAAAATAATTTTATTATTATGTAATTATATAAATGGCCTTTCAAATACAGAGAGTTTTATTCGAGGCACTTCAATTTGAACATTACGAGTAGAAGTTATAAATCTAAAATTGTTTGCCAGATAATAAGGTTGACCTAACTTAACTATTTTATAGAATTTACTATTTACAACATATTTTCATGAGAAATTTAAAATCATAAATGTGCATTTAGTTGATATACAGGACTTAAAATTGTCCTATAGTATTTGGCAAAAAAAATATATTTTTGTACATATATGTTAAATATCTGGTTCCCCATCTATCGGTTTAAATTTAAATCACCGGTTATTTCGAACCTGGCAATCATTTCTATTCTGTCACAAAAATTCAGTATATTATATCCATTGACAAAATGAAGTGGTTTACGCTTGACTAACGTTAGGATTTATAGGAAATTTATTTCCAAACAAAGACAATTTGTCGGAAATTGCAAGAAAAGAATAATATACGATAAGAAAAAACTCGAATGAACTTCCGACCTCATAGAAAAAGGTGTATATGTATATCCATATTAAATGCAAACGGACCTAACTACACTTTTTGTTTTTTTTTTTTTTACAGGAGAAGCGAAAAACTTTAAAATCAAAAATTTTGTAAATCCTGAAAATCATAATTTTCAGGATCGAGATATGCGGATTAGCATCCCTATATACAACAAATGAGTTTTTATGTAAGGTTTTCATTTGAATATGTATGTAGTTATATCTTCTGGTATTTGGAAATACATGCACTTGTAGTTACGTCCATTTAAATTTCGTTAATAAAATCGCCATTTGTGATCGAAGGAATTTAAAATTTTGCACGAACATGTATTTTGATAAAACGAACCATAATTAATAAAAAACTCAATTTCGAAATTTTGTATAGTTACATACATACATACATACATACATACATACATAATTGGCCATTACAACCCTGTGTCAGGATTACGGCCTAGCTTCTCGCAGCACTCATGTTGTGTGTGTTAATTTTTTCCCATGAGTACCGGGACCTACAGTTTAAAGTCGACTCCGAACGACAGATTTGAGAAGCTTTTTCATGGCAATTAATTACTCCCAGAGCTTTTGCCAGAAGACTGCTGAGAGGTAGTCGCCGAAAGAAATAATTGTTTCATATTTCTTTTTTTTTTTTAAAGATGTCGGAGCTGAGATTTGAACCCAGCACTATCGTCTTCGTAAGCCAACACACTAACCACTAGACCACGGCGACTACAAGTTACGACTGTATAGTTACGTCCGTTTAATATGACGATATGTATAAAACAAATGTTACAAGTTTTTAGACTTTTACGACAAAGTGATTTATAAGTATATTAATGTTATTCCTCTTTTTATTTTTCAGTCTGCTGTTAAAACAACTAAAAGCTACATAGCTTCCAGTAGTCCTGATCGCGTTTTAACACGTTCAGCTACCTGTTTGGCTGTGTTGGGCATTGGTTTGTCATCGTTCAGCCTTAAACAAATGTTAGACAACAGTAGCAGCACATCCTCGAGAGTGCCATTTCGCAAACTTTAATTGATAAAACAGTAACGGAAGAGAAGTTTGCAAACTTTCTTATTTTTTATATACATAATTTGAAACGTTTATTTGTCGGAAAGAAAAAGTGTTTGTGTAAAATGTATGAAGAGAAGAAAATATGAATTTGTAAACGTTCTCTACAAATCTATACAAGTAAAACAAGGACTCCATAAAGCACAATAATGAACGTTTATCACAAATAATACGCCAAATAATTGATATTGCCATGTTCATCTACTAAAAATAATCCAATTAAATGGCCAATATAATACATAAACAAATATGAACATTTGAAATTAACTTGTAATGAAAATGAAATGAAAAAGAAAAACAAAATTGACTGTCATTAGCTTTAAATGTATTGTGTAATAAAAGGCAAAAACAGAAATAGAGAAGGAAATAATTATTCTAATTTTTAGATTTTGTTTTGTTCATATAAGCAATAATTTATCACTTTTATTTAACATATTCAAACAATAGACACTGCTAAGAAATTTTTGTCCGTCTGATATTTATTATGCTTTATTTAAACATTTTGTTCCATCATCACTATTTTGTTTAATTTTAGTTTTATTCTAAATTTATATTTATAAGTAGGGCTGCACTTAATTATCTTATCATTTACATTAAAAATAAAGCATAATAAACAATTAAATAATATTTAATATATTAATCTTAGCTGAGTACAAAACCAAGTCTTTTGTTTTAACTACTAATTCTCTTTCTCTTTTTCTGTTGCTTAAATAATTTCAAATTCTGTCAATTCGAATTTACCAATATTAGTTTTCTTTGTACAAATGAACTTAAAATTATTTTTAATAAATTTTTTTTTTCTTATTATATTTTTCAGACTTTTTTCAAAATTTTCCAAAATCTGTATTACAAGCTATTAATATTTTCACTAACTCATTCTGTATTATTATTTCTTCTTTTTTTAATTACGTTTTGATTATTTTTTATTGAGTTGTATACAAAAATTGTAAGAATAGTTATAATGAAAACTTCTTTTAATAAAAGTAGTTCGATTTTAATTAAAATTTAACAAACTTTTTTATTTCCTCTTTTCCATAATAATAAAAATAAGAAAATTAAAATAAAAATTAAAAGTTTTCTGCTTTTAAACTTATTAAAATAAGCTTAGAAATGGTGAAGTGCTATATAAATAAATAATAATATAAAAAAATCAAGTTTTGTTTATTCACTTGGAGAGATTGGGCTTTTATAAAATATAAATCGTATACATCCATGCCATTGGA
This sequence comes from Metopia argyrocephala, assembly GCA_963576795.1. Lineage (NCBI taxonomy): Eukaryota > Metazoa > Arthropoda > Insecta > Diptera > Sarcophagidae > Metopia > Metopia argyrocephala. The sequence goes on along the minus strand of OY756208.1, from coordinate 200,238,446 downwards.
TTAGAATTGCATTTAAGTTTCCGAGGATTTTCGAAACATGAAAAGATATGTCTAGAACTTTGCGATGTGGTAGGGTTTTCCAGAACGCCGATGCGTTATGTAATAGCAATAGTTACTAGAGATTGCATGTTTGGACTTCATGTTATGTGAACGAATTTCTTACTACACCTTTGCTCTTTTAATTTCCGTGATATAGAGAAGAAGAAGAAGTTACATTTTCCGGCTTTGGTGTCTGTGTCGAAATATTTAAAAGCTCTCGCGCAAGAACCTTAAAGTTATCCACATACGTAGGTATGGTTTCTTTTTGTATTCATTAGTGAAAACGCTCACCACTCACAATCAACATCCACCGACAAATGCTGTTGATCATTTTATAACACTGGCCTTTGAGTGGTCAAATTGACAGCAATTTGTCTCAACAACAAAAAGACGCATAATATATGTATATCTAGTATAAACAAAAATATATGTGCTTATCAAATTAGGCTTAATAGAGTTTTTACTCAATTACTTTCAACTATCATTTATCTTATCTCACTTGTTCTGTGGTTATCATACAAAATTATACGCCCATGTTCTGAAAAACGCTGCGTTTTCAAAATGAAATGCGTTTTGACGCATTTGAGCATGTTCTGACAAACGCGCGATTTGCTTTTTTTCGATTTTAACACAAATGGAAATATTAACTAAATAAACGCAAATGGCGATCTTTGGCTATGAATATCCATCTTTAAAATTGTTTTTGAACTCCTTTTAAGAGTTTTCTTTGTGAATTAGTACAAAATTGTGTATTCAGTTGATCATAAATAAGTAAGCAATTGAAACAGACAAGTGGTATTAAAAAAGCAAATTTTTAAATTTTAAATTTTTAATAAAAATTTTAAATGAAAACGTACAAGATTCCTTTAAATTAAAAGAAATCATATTAAATTTATATATTGTATAATTTTTTTAATTTTTTAAGGTTAACATTTAATACAATTTACCAAAACGCTTCAGGGTACATTAGCGATTTGAAATCGCCAAAGTTTTAGCGTTTTCGTTTTGCAGAACACCTATTTGGCGATTTCAAATCGCTGGCCTTAAAAATAAAAAAAAACTTTTAATATAATAGATGAGTTTAGATAAAGAGTTTACAGTTAAGCTATATATAATGCAATACAGATCCTAAATACAATTTGATCATTTTTAAAAAGCAGATTTTTATATTACTTTTGAAATAAATAGTACAATTAATATAATTAACGGCTTTTTATCTTATCGTAAAAATTAACCGCTGTAACGAATTTGCTAATCTGGCATCCCAGCTATACAAGCAGCTGATCAGAAAATGAGGACAACAATTGAAAGAAAATAGACAAAAACTATGATGACGTTTTCTTGTCAGATTTTTTCATATTACACATCAGAATAAAAAAGAAAATTAAAATTTTTGTTTCTTCTTTTGCCGACACGGCTCTAAAAAAAAAATAAAGTTTTTGTCAACAAAACATAAATTCATAAGAGGCAAATATTTCATGGAGTAAATCAAATGTAACAAATTTAAGAAACAAAAGAAAGCTATTATAAAGCAAACAAGACTGTTGCTAGAAAAATCATAACAATAAGTTTATTTTACTTCTGTTAAAAGAAAAACGAAACGGGAAGCCAACAAAAAGGGAATATTGAGCCAAGTTCAAAACAATGGGCATAAATGTTAGCAGACAAGCCGACTTAGCCGGCAATGAGGTGTTGCAGAAATTTGTGGGACGTCATCACATTTCTCCAGAAGACATAGACTTCTGGCAAAATCTATTAAATTATAATATAACAATACCCGAAAATACGCAGGATCAATTGAATTTAGATTCAAGGCTGGAAGCATTATGCCAATCGTTTATAAGTAACAATTTAAAGACTGGTAATTTTGGTTCACTAATTACAGTGTTCCTAACAAAAGTATCTGAACTGTTATCATTGTCCGATCAGGAGAGCAATATGCATATATGGCAGACATTTAACGCTCTCTTTATTATACGCAGCTTGGTTAAGTATATCATCGAGACTGGTTCGGAATTTCAATTGTTACAGCATTTTGAGGCAATACCTAATGAGGAATTGCTAAAAGCTGAAGCAGAAGCTTTAGCTGCTGGTGCACCGGCAGAAAGTACTGCCATAGCGGTAGAAGCCACAGAACATGATGAAGCAGCTGCCATTATAAAAGCAGCAGCTGCGGCAGCAGCTGTTTTAGTGGACGGTTCTAAATTTGAGACTTTCATAGATGCAATATTTAATTTGATAGTTGTAATACCAGTCAAGTAAGTACATTTAAAAAAAAAACTAAAGAAGGCTTAAAAATTTATTATCAATTGAGAAATCATAACTTTGCATACAATTTCCTAAAACAGTAATCCTTTCTTTCAACTGATATTTTGAAATATTGGCAGAAAACACTGTGCATTGAAAATATAATATTTTTCCAGTTTTGAAATATTTTTATGGTCATATTAGCATTAACATAACAAGTTTATTCGTGATTATCTATCGTTTAAAAATGATCAAACTTTAATCATTGTTTATCAATTGTTTATGACCAACTTTTTACTAAATAAATAGTAGTCTCATCAGAGTTCTTCGTGTGCTGTACATGTTCATGATAAACATCAATCATTTAACTTAAATTTTTCCAAATCTTTAAAATAGAATGGGTTTAAGATAATTTCCCTTCTCATCATCTCCAAATTCATGATGGCATATAACTGAAAACTGGCTGAAGATTTTAAAAATTCAACAAGTGGTGACATAAAGTCTCTCCAGATTTCATTTTTTTCCTATATGTGTTATAATTTTTTTAATTATTATCATTTATTCATATACCAATACCAACGTACTTTTTCTAAAATTAATTTGAATATATCTTATATTCAGTAAATGTACACACTATGCCCCCATGATAAATAAAAAAAGATAAACTTAAATATAAAAGAATTTTATAAAATTTTCTCTGATTAAGGACAACTCAATCTCAAGTATTACATTTTCCTAATATTTTAGAATTTATCTACGTGTTTTATTGCATTATCAATTTATTAGATTTTTTTCTCTATACTTCTACTCTATTTATTAGCCTTAATCTACTGCAACACACTTTACTTTCATTTACTCTTTTTCTCTTTGCAGAGAGTTCACATATCATTTACACCTGGAGGCGGTGAATACGCTCATAACTTTACTTTCGGTGCACTTATTTACTCAACAACCAACTGAGAAATCTATTATCTTCCGCACTGTATACAAATGTCAACATGCTAATGTTTTAATGTCAGCTTTATTACATTTTGTATCCCGTTTAGTTGAAGTGCCCCAAACTATGTTTGGTTCTTCATCGACTGGCTCATTTGTATTTGGAATAGCCGAGTCGTTACTCTCTATATTCAGTTTTCGTAAACAACAAGATGTGCTTAAAACAACAAACACAGTTGGTACCGAATTATCGCAACAGTTTCGTACACATTATCCCTTGGCAAATCAAAGTCTTCTCTTGATTTTAATTTTAACAAATCACTGTACAACAAAGGAAAATTCGTATCGTTCATCTCTATTTGGCTGTGCTGATTCGAAAGAAATGGCCCACAAAGATAATGCCACATTTCATATTGATTTTTCTGCAGTTTATGAAACATTGTGTCGCATCGTAACTATAGATCAGGCGACTCTATTGTTATATTTACTACTACATCGCAATGAACGTTTTTATCGTTTTATTATGGCCCAACAGGATTTGGAAAAATTAGTAACACCGATATTGCAAACTTTGTATCATGCACCCGACAGCACTTCACATCATATTTATATGTCCTTGATTGTTTTACTTATACTTAGTGAAGATGATAGTTTCAACAAAAATGTCCATAATATTGTAAGTTGAATTGTTTTGTAAACCATAATATTTATTTTTTATAGTTTTTGGTTTTTTACTTAATTGTTTGCAGATGCTTAAAAATATTACCTGGTACACGGAACGTACTATTTCTGAAATTTCCTTAGGTGGCCTACTCATCTTGGTGGTTATACGTACCATACAGTACAATATGTTAAAAATGCGTGATAAATACCTGCATACTAACTGTTTAGCTGCATTGGCCAATATGTCAGGACAGTTTCGTAATTTACACCCATATGTTGCCCAGCGTTTAATATCTTTGTTCGAGACTTTAGCTAAAAAGCATACACGCCTAGATGCTCAACTTAAACAGCCTGTTAATAGTGCTGTATTTGTAAATGTTTCAACAACACCCGAGGATATGCTGCAGGATTTGACAGTACTTGAAGAGGTATTGCGTATGGTTCTAGAAATTTTAAATTCTTGCCTTTCGAATCAACTTGTATACTGTCCAAATTTGGTTTATACGTTATTGTATAAGAGGACTGTTTTTGAAGGTTTTCGATCACATCATGCCTTTCAAGATATTATACAAAATATTGATATGGTAAGTTAATCATAAACGTATACTCATGTTTGTGATAAATATTAAACTATTGTGTTTAAGGTGGTGGGTTTCTTTTCTTCCCGACTTTTACGTGTTCAAGAACAACGTGGTGAATTGGGTGTAAATGAAGTATTCGAAGTGATTTCTAAAGGAGCCAGCCAGTGGTCCAGTGATCGTTTAAGAGTAAGTTAAATTATTTGTTTTTTCCCCTTTACATTTGAATAAATGTTTGTTTTAAAGTAATACAAGAATATCACTATGCTCTTCAAAATTACAAGTTGTGAAAATTAGCATTTCAAAGAACTAATTCAGTTAAATTATAACCACGAAAAATCAAGGTTGTAATATCAGGCAACATGCATTGATTCTAAATACATAAAAATTGGTTTATTTAAACTGATCAACACTCATATTCGGCCTTATTCCAGTTGGCGACGTCGTTGTCGTTAAACGACATTTTTGTAATAGAATAAAGAAAAAATGTTTCTCTTACCTTTAATCTAAGTATAACAAAAATGTATTTAGACGACGACAACAGTGCCAAGTGGAATACGGCCTATTGTTTCATTGTAAGTTTCTGCCAATGTTACATATTACACAATCGGGTATATTCTAAAAAACCAATTAGAGTGAAATTAAAAACGAATGCAATTTTAAACTGCTATACTTTTAATATATTAAACTATTTTAATAATTTTTTCTATTTATTTGCTTAATACCCTATTAATGCAACTTTTTTGAATACCAAAGCTGTAAAGTACAATAATTCGCGCATTTGAGTTTTATTTACCTTTGGAAAAACTTTCGTTTTCAATTTCATTCGAATTCATTTTTTCGGAACATACCCGAATGTATTCTCTTTAGTTTTTATCTATCTTTAAATTTATTCAAAAATTAATAAAATCGTCAAAACATGTTCGAATAATTATTAATTTTAATTATACGAAAAGTTTTTTTTTGTTTTATCCCACATTTTAACATAATTTAATTGTTTAGTTACTGTTTACTAATTCCTACTAGGTTTTCGTTTATTTACTTCATTAGATACTTTTAATTTTGCGAGAAAACTTTTTCTTTTTCTCTATAAATCAGAGTGGGCAAACAAACAAAACATTTCGCAAAAGTTTCAACAAAGTCATACACTTTTCAAAATTTTTTTAATAGTATTGTACATGAGCAAAACAAACACAAATACTTTCTAAATGAGAAAGAGCGCAAATGAAACAATTAGCTTTTCGCTCTTGTGCTTGCTTTGTTTTTTGTTGTTTTTTTCTCTTCTTCTTCTCTTTTACTCTTCTATCCTTTTTCTTCTCATTCATTTTTTGTTGAGTTAGTGTATTTGTAGTACTCAAAACAAAAAGAATATACAAAATTAAATGGGACAATCTTTCTCACTGTTTCTGTTTTATTTTTGTTTTACTTATTGTAAAGAATACCACAAAATGAGATCAAACGTTCAGTTTTGTTTATTTTCCTACTCTGCTATAAATTTCTTACTGAATAAATTTGCCTGAATTTTACTAGGAATTATTCAAACAGACCTTTTGTAACCACATTGATTTGTGCAATTGAAATGGCTAAATATAAACGTTAAATTAAGATTTTTAACTTTCGTAAATACTAAAATATTTCAAAGACGAATTACTTATTTACAAAATATCTATTCATTTACTTTCATTTCATGATTTTATGTAAAAAAGTGAAAATTTATTTACTAATTAATTAATATATGCAATTTATTTTGGTTTTTAGAAATTTCCAGATTTAAAATTTAAATACGTTGAAGAAGATGCACCCGAAGAATTTTTCATTCCATACGTTTGGACATTAGTATGCAAATATGGCTGTGTGCACTTTAGCTCTGAGAGTATTAAAGGTGTGACAACAGAAATTGCCTGCTAATATACACTCGATTTTGAAACATGTCTATAAAATGCAAAACAGAAAAAAAAAAAAAAATAAAATAAAATAACTACTTTTAAGTAGAAATAATAGTTTAAATTTTAAACTCCATATAAAAGTGTATTTTTTAATGTATTGTATCTCTATATTAACAGCTGCTTATCAACTTTTTCTTTCAAATGCTAATTATTTTCAAACCATTTGTATTTTGTTTATTTTATATTTTATGAGAATTTATGTTTTCTGTGCTTGTGGTGGTATCCTATTATGATTTACAATTTCATTCTAAACATTAATATAAAAAACATTTTTCTTTCTATCTAAAAATTGTTCAGACAAGTAAATCATTTAAATTCCTAACTCTGAGCAAAACATTGATAATAATTGAAAGGAATAGTAAATAACAAAAACTCTTTATTAATTAGAAGTAAATGAAAAAAAGAAAAAAAATTATTTAAAGATATATAAAGGATTTAGAATTAATTATTATTATTATTATTATTGCTCTTATGTATGTATGTTAAATTTATATTAAACAAAACCAATAATGAATGTGTGTATTTTACAAAATTTCTTCTTCGTAAATATAAATTTGGGGGGAAAAAATATACGCCCATGTTATGAAAAACGCTATGTTTTCAAAACGCATTCTACTTTGAAAACGCAAAACGCTTTTGAAGACCATATTCTGACAAACTCGTGAATTGAATTGAAATATTCGCTAAACCAACGCAAATGTCGATGTTCGAAGATGAACACTCATCTTTAAAATTTTTTTTGAACTCTTTTTAAGAGTTTTTTTTTTGTAACTTAATAAAAAATTGTGTGTTCCGTGTATCAAAAATAAGTGAGCAATTGAACCAGATAGACAACTGGCCTAAATATTGTGTATAATTTTTTTATATTTCTTAAAGTTTACATTTAAGAGTATATTAGCGATTTGAAATCGCCAAATTTTTAGCGTTTTCGTTTTGCAGAACACCTATTTGACGATTTCAAATCGAAAACGCAAAATTCAATCGTTTAGCGATTTTCAGCACATGGGCGATAAATTTGGTATACAAAAATTCTGTCCATTGGAAAAAAAAACAATAATTAAGAAAGTAAAACAGAAAACTAATAATAATTTTTATAATAACAATATTAATGACCTGTGAAAATACATACACTTTTCTAATATTAAACTTCAATAATTAAATAAACAAATTAGACATAACTGATGAATAGTATATAGAATATATATGTATAAATAGGAAATCGAAATTGCAATAAAAATATATATTACTTATAAAAATTAAGATTTATTTAATAAGAAATGTTTTTTTTTGCAAAAATTAAAATCTAATCTCTTTAAACATGTTAAAAAATTTTTTTCATTTCTTAAGATACTTTGTTTTCCTTTAATTGAAAAAAGAAAAAAAAAGTAATTTTTACAAGTTCTATATCAATCTTAAATAATAGACTTCACTACCTTGCAATTAAAATTTGCAGTCAAGCATGCGTTTCAGCATTTGTTTCATTGTTTACAAATGACTGCCAACTTTTAGAGTTCAACGACTTTGATTAAATACATTTAGAGATATTTGCTTACTTTATTTTGAACGTTTAAATGCAATAAATTTATGCACATTTTCTATGCAAATACACAATAATAAATTTTCCATTAATTTGATAAAAAAATGCGCTAAAAATAGAAATCATATTAAATATAATACCAGTAGCCAAGAAACTTTTAGGTATTTTTAGATTGATATGATAGAAAACATTGTAAATTTAATATGGGTTATAATAGTTTGTTGACATTTTTTATATGTACTATAAAAGTATTTAAGCCAGGGATAGCCAAAGAGAGAATTAAAGAGGTTGTTTTTTCAATTGTCTCATTCTTTTCTATTAAAAGTCGATTAATTTAGCGCCCACATAGCCATACATACATACATAGTTGGCCATAACAACCCTGTTTCAGGATTAAGGCCTAACTTCTCGCAGCACCCAGTGCATGTGAAAGTATGTAGATAGATTTTTATTACTAAGCCCCTTTTTTTTGTCGATGAAACAAGTTGCTGGCAAGAATCACATTCATTGAATTTGCATTCGTCGCGGTGGTTATACAAAATAGATTTATTTAATATCATACCTACTCGACACTTAGATCAGCATTCCCACAGTTTCGAAAAGCCCAACTGAATTATATCGTTGGATAAACCGAAATGAATTGCCGTTTCTCTTATTGGTTTATTGTCATTTATTTTATTATGAATTTTTGATATGCGTTAAAGAGAGCCACGTGCTATATATTGGGGCCACGTAGATATATATGAGATAACAAATATACACTATAATACTTTGCATTATAGTACTACCCTGACTTCCATGAAGCTCCCAAAATATTAAATTTATCCGAACTTGTATCGACTTAAGCTATTCTTCCATATTGCAACTGATATGTAATTTCTTGAAACCTTTGACTTATACCACTTTTATAATTAGTACTCAATAAATTCCATATACAGTATTCCCCGGATAATTGCCCCACGCTTCATTGTCTTTTTTACGCTTATTTCTCTCAATTTCTAATTTCCCTTTTTTTCTTACCATTTTCTAATAAAATTCCACGGTTAATTAACTTTCGCTTAACTGCGTTATTCGCTTAATTATCTCAAATATATTTTCCCCAAAGAGAAATTTAACTTAAAATTCCCTCGTTTAACCCTTATCGGTCGTAAGTCACCTCTGACGTGACAACAGTACTTTTCTGCAACGGTCGTATGGCACGTGTGAAGTGACAAGGCGAATTATGTCGAAACATACTGTGTATTGATGAGATTTGTTTTTAAAATGCATTCATTTCTTCAATTTACCGTTACCATTTGAAAATACGTATTTACCGTTACTTTCAATTTACCGTTACCGTTTGAGCATAAGAATCTTTTCAGTTTGTCGTTATCAGCAGAGCATTTAACTTGTGCAATAAACTTTCAATTCTTTTTTTTAATGTTATTTGTTAAAAATAACTACAACCTGGTGAGAATCAAACGTGTGAAAAGTCGCGTCCGATAAGGGTTAATTACCCAAAATAATTATTTTCTAAAAACTGCAGCTTAACTCAACTATGTTTATGTAGGCATAATATCTGTGGTATTTTGACAAAACACCTTAAGTCGAGATAAGATAGCAAAAAAGAAGTTAAAATAAACTCGGGGAAAAATCATTTTTATGAAAAAATAAAATAAGCCAAAATTAAAGAAAAATTTCTTCTATAATACAAAATTTGAAAAACGTACACAAAAATGTTTTTTGAATAAAAATTCGTTTCATTAACAACATTTTTTTCAACTTTTTAAATTTGACTTAAGATGTTTTGTCAAAATACCAAAGATCTGTCCGTTAAATTAACTTTTAAACTACTTTATTTATAAAACCTTCCAATTAAAGTCTACCAAGTTTACATTTTTGTCAACACAATTATCCGTCGAATACTGTAAATGTTGAAACTACAACCACTATTCAATTGTTTATTTTTGACAAAATCGTAAAAAATTACATTAAAAAAATTTAGTTTAATATATACATACATATGTATATATATGTGTGTGTAGTTTTTGACTTACACCAATTTTATAATTATGGACACAAAATAAAATAAAAAAAATAAAACGGCAACGCCACATGAAACGAATGTGCTCGAACATTTTGTTGGGAATTAATAATTTGCCTCGCTCTTTAGGTGTGCTGTGCATGTTTTATTTACTTATACTTAGTGATATAGGATATATTTTTTAACAAATTTTAAAAAATACCCCAAAAAAAAAAGAAAAGTAAAATTAATAAACAGTTTGTATTGCATTAAATGTAACCGTAAAATTGGTACAAAAATATTTATTTATGATGCTATTCATTGGTTTCTTTTTAATTTTGTACGAATTTCGTAGTATAAATCACATTCATTCGCATGTAGCATGAGTGTCCGTCCATTGTTTTTTTTTTGAATAATTTTTACGCAAAAAACCTACAGTTGAGAAAAAAAAAATCAATTGAATAGAGTAGTATTCATGCATTCATTAGTAGATTTTTTTTTTATTTTTTATAATGACTCTGGGGCATTATTTTTTATACTTACATATATTTTTGTTTGTTTGTTTTTGGTTTTTTTTCCTTTAACTTTTAAATAGTTTTTATTTAATATTTCTGCGAATTTGCTTGTACACTCACTCGTACCTACCAACATACACTTACATACTTACATACATACATACTTATATTCATATTTTCTATTATTTTCTGTTTCCATCCTAAAGTCGGTTGTATGGTTAGTCCGGTTGCCGGCATTTAGTGATGGTGGTGTTGGTGGTGGCTCTTGTTTAGGCATTACCATAATTATTAGCCATGGTTTGTTTGTTTTTGTAGCACTATAAGTATTTACCATGATCTTTTGCAATAAATTTATTTTATTTATTTAAAATTAAAATAAAAAAATTATACAAAAATGTTTTTTCCTCTAAACAATTGTTGTTTACGGTTATTACACACATAGAGCTTTAGTTTTCTAGAAAATTCTTTAAGGCAAATAATCCACTGTAACATTAAATTAAAATAAAAATTTTATTGTGTTAAGTTTTGTATTCTAAACATTTACTAGTACTCGTAGAATTATTATTTTTTACTCATCTATCTTTTTTTCTCTGCAATTATTAAATTATAAAAAAAAGGTAATTTTTTTTTCTTGAAATAACTTAATGCTTTTGGCTTTAAGCCAAAATGTGTTTTACAATGTTTGCAAGCAAATTGTAATTGTTAATGCAGTTTGGTTGGCTATCAAAAAGTCAATAACCTGTAATGAACATATGTATGTAAGTGGCCATTGAATAAGTAAATGAACTTTAACGATCAACTAAGATTTCCTGGTCTACTCTTTTTGCTAAAACTAACTATTTATTTTGGAATGATAGGACAACATATTACAAATAATTTCGAGCTAATCTTGCAATAGTATTAAACGATTGTACTCAGGAATTTGTGGCGACTAATATCAGTTCTTAAAGTTGGCGTTATTAACATGTCGAAAGTCTAAAGGATTTTGTAACACTTGCCCTATGGTCAGTTCACTCATCATTTACTCTTTTATTATAGTCGGGCCTCGTTTATCCGTGATGGTTGGGACCATAAGCATTACGAATAATAGATTTTCACGGTTAATCGAATAACAATTTTGATTATAGAGTTCTTTTTTTAATATTTTTATTATTTAACAAGTGAACATTGGTGTACATACATATTTACATTAAAAAAATTAATTCAAGACAGCAATGTCATAAACGGTCTGTATCCCAACTTCGTATTTTTCAGCTGGCATTTTAATACTCACATTATTTTTTGAATGCTCGTAATTCGTTTTAACTTTATCTTCCCCTGTCAGTAATTGGAAGATTGTTTTTTTTTAAAATCACCAAAATGAGTCTTTTAAGACTCCCTTAGGTGATCAAAAACTGATTAAATGTGTGGAATAATAAATTAAAAGTGCAGACGTTCGAAATACGACTGCTTTTATAATTATTTTGCGTTGTATTTTATTGTTTTCTTCTGCATTTCGTTATAATGGGATTTATTTTATTTGAAAGAAAAAGAGTTATGCAATTATTGTGATGTCGTGGTATAGTGGTTAGAACTCTCGTACAAAAATTCAAACGACCGAGGTTCAATCCCAGCGAAGGAGAAAAATTATAAAAAAAAAAATTGCGGTATTTCTAAATTATAATTTAAAAAAATAAGAGGTTCCCCCCTCCAAGAAGTCCATATTCAAGAAACAGTCTATTCCACCAGAAACTTGTCTCATCAATAAAAAGGCGTATAATATACATATAAAAAAAAGAATTCCTTCAGTTGAGCTTGTGGTGCGGTTGCGCACTTAGGCTCATTATTACAACTTGCCGTTAGTTAAAGGTAGGATTTTATTATACATATAACTTGCTTTTTGTTGTTACAAGTAAAATTTACCCTAAAGGTAAGGCAATCTTTCTAATAACTTTATCGATCACTTTAGGTTAAAGTTTACTTGTAACTCTCCTCTTGTAGGGGAATGACAATGGGGGTGGGAGCCTGGACGCAGTCATAATGTTGAGAGGAGGCTAAGGACGTACAGGAGACCTACCGTGAAGTAAAGCTGAATAGTGGTCCCGGGGTAGAAATATTCTCCAGACGAGATAGGGATGGTTTTTAGTCGGTATGCTGCAAATGTGAGTCCGACATACCATGGAGGGCGACGGCCTAACAATGGATTCATAAACGTACATATATTCCCCATTACAAAAAAAAAAAAATAAATAAAGAACAATCTAAGATTCAGCCACACCTGTCTTCCCAAGAATCTAAAATTATATCCGACTATATTCGAAAACATTGTTTCAAAAAAATATGTATTCGCTATATAAGTACATCTCTTTTGAGGGTCATATGGTTTTGAGATTCTGTAAAAATCAATAATTAATAAATATCGTCGTGCGGGATGGCACTTTAGGTTTTTGACACCAAAATATTTAAAATCTGCAATCCGTTTTCGGCTATTTATCTCCTAAACTGGACGAGATATTCGAAACAGATTGCAGACTAATAAAATTTGGGATCGAAAACCTAAATTGGCATCATTAACTTGAGAAATATAAAAAATATAAAATTGCGTATAGAGCACTTAAACTCTCGCAACAACACTATGCATATGCATATGTGTTGTAATTTTGCATTTTTTTTCTTAATGAAAATTTCAATGTTTTTCAAATAAATATTTAAACATAATTTGTCACTTATATTACATATATCTGGAAAAAGACCAGCTGTATATGTCAATGGAAATATTTGTTAATTTTCCAAATAAAACAATAAATATGTACGTATGGTACACACGAGTTTATTGTTATAAATAAAAAAAAACAAATAAAAAAAAAAACTTTATGTAAATAAAAATAATTCCATATTTACAATTTATTTAATCGCTATTTATTCTCAAATTACATTCATTTGTATTCACATACGTATACAGGAATACATACATGTCGTCGATGGAATAAAAGAATGCTGTAACTGACAAAACCTTAAATGTTCACCAGAGCCAAAAAATCTGTATGAAAGTAGAACAAAGACACTGGTATTTTTTAAAACCCAGACGGCGTAAGTGAATTTATTTTCATCGTAGAAATCTGGGACCGGGACCAATCGACGCGTATTTTTTTCTGATAAAAATTATGCAAAAAACGTATTTTAAATTTTTTGTCAGTTACAGCGTTCTTTAATTCTTGCGACGATATGTACATACATATTTGTATTGTGATTGACATTTTTTTTCTGATGCACAATTTTGTTGTTCTTTTGTATGAATTTCAAATTTAAATTTATTTTCTTTTTAAATTAACGGTCATTGGCTATGAAGTTTGTATTGTTTGCATTTTCGTTTTTAAATAGAAAAAACATTTTCCTTTTTTTTACAATTTGCAGGTCTCGTTTTTACGCATTCAACAGTTTTTCAACAAATAAACAAATTTTATTGAAAAAAAACACGTTAAAAAAATTATTTTTATTTTTGCAACATTTTCTGACAATTTTTTAGCACCCCATTGTTGTTGGTAATGATAGTAAAAGCAAATATTTTTTCATTATTACTCGTATATGTGTCTGCCGACTAATTGGGAAAATATTTGCAATATCTTTGTTTCTTTTAATCAAATTAAATTGAGTGATAATAAATAGTAAAATTAATATTTACACCCTACACTACAATAGGTGGTTATGAGGAAGTATTTTATTTTTACTATAAAAAATTTTACACAAATGTGTAAGTGTGTACGGGGTGGGCCAGAAGTTACCATGGGGTATAATATATTTTTTTATTTTTTTAGATTATGTACAAAGAACCAGAATAAGAGAATTTTATTATTTAAATCAGAGATCATTTATTATAACGCAAACAACATATCGTCGTCATTTGAATGGCTTTGTTAATAAGCAGAACTGTAGGTTCTGGGGTTCTGAAAATCCAAAAGCCATTCATCAACGCCATTTCGTTGGTCTCAGGTAGAAAGGCCCTAACTCGCATTTTTTCAAAACTTACTTTTTTTTTAGTAAATTCAATGCATTTTAGAAATAGTCCGCTCCTCACAAAGAATGTTACAATATTATTAAAAATAACGTTATTACAAGCAATTGTACAGCATTTAATAAAAGGTTATATATTAATAATTACAGTATCTGGTGTATTTTTACCGCCTCCTGTAAATTTTAAATTATTTGAGTTAGGGCCTTTCTACCTGAGACCAACGATTTGTACAGTATGGTATGGGATCACATCTGAAAATATCATTGGGCCTTACTTCTTCGAGAATGAAGATGGAAGTGTTGTAACCGTAAATAGAGAGCAGTATCGGTTTATGATAGAAAATTGCTTACCTTCTGCTCTTGAAAACAGACCTGGTATGTGGTTTCCGCAGGACGGAGCCATTGTCCACACTACCCGAGATACAATGGCACTTTTAAGTCAAATTTTTGGAGAGCGAATAATTTCCAGAATTTCGGAAATTATTTGGTTAGAGCGATCTACAGATTTGACAGCACCCAACTATTTTTTTTGGGGTTATTTGAAGAAGCGAGTGTATGTGAACAAACCAATAAAAATATTTCTTATTTTGCGAAGCACTAATGGTACATTTTAAAAAGTAAGCGCATACTTATGCGCTACGCAATAAGGCATATAGAAAAAATTATTTAAAAGAATATAACATTTCAAGCGCTACGGCATTCCCTTACTTGGATGCAGTATTGTAAGCGAGGATATAAAAGAATATCTGCAACAACAACTTAGTCAATGTGCAAAAAATTATCGACACGAGTCCTGACGATGTTACGCGATTAATAATGTTGCATTTGGTGATGTAATAACACGAACGAAAAATCTAGTACCAAATCGGCTGTTGTGAGCAACGCATGCGTCGGGAACTTTTTAAAAAAGTTTGTGTTCTTTAATTAGTTATTTACATACACACATATATGTATATCTATATTGTACAACACGTGCTGCCTAATTGCGCATTATCTAAAATATTTGTACATACATACATATTATGTAAGTAATTTTTTATTAATAAATAAATTATATATTATTCTATTAAATTGATAGGAAAGTATGTATGTATATAATGCACAGTAGTAATTTTTAATTACATTTGCAGAAACAATTATTGAGCAAAATAAAATTATAGTGTCTTTGCTATCAGAAATAAAAGTAATGACAAAATCTCTTGTCACGGTGGGACAAACAGCAACAAAATATGCTTACAGTTTCCCCATTTCAACCACACAATATCTAAAAGAATTCGAAGATGAGATATCGGAACAAACAAGAGACGTATGGTGCAGACAATTCGAAGTTTAATTAACCCTGGAGGCTTAAGCAAAAATTTAAAAAATATTTTTACTACCGATATGCTTACTCCTATTTAATGTGGACGGAAAACAGGGTAAAAAAGACTTTTGGATTACCCAAAATGTATAGACCTATTATTCAGTAAGTTTTATGACTTCAATTTTAAGCTTAATTTAATGAATAAAACAAAATTTACAGGAACGAATTTTGGATCAAATTTGACAAGAAATAAATTTTTGAATAATCTTAGAAAAATATTAAGACTTACAAAGAACCGGGTTTACAAAGATGCTTCCATGAAAAGTAAAATATCGAGTACGGAAACTCTAAATTAAATTTTTATTAGTAATAATATACTTTTATTTAAAAAACAAAAAATATTCTTTGCCATATAGGCAAATACATTTAATATACATAATATATGAAATGTATTGCTTTGGGGATAAGCATGTCTCTATGGCCATTTAGTCTCTGCTTAAGAGGAGGAGAGACTTTTTCCCAAAGGTGGTAACCAAAAATACAAATACTTATATTCAAATAGTTATAAACTAAATGTGAATCACATTTAGTATATAAAAACCAAACAAAAGTATTTACAAAGCAATACATTTCTGTTTTTTTTAAATTGAAATTCTATTTTTCCTGTTAAGCAGAGACGAAATGGCCATAGAGACATGCTTATCCCCAAAGCAATACATTTCATATATTATGTGTAATAATATATTTTAATAATTCATATATTATCTATTCATTCTTTTTTTTAGTTATTTTTATTACATATGTTGTATATATTTACTTTACCACTTGAAATATGTATTTTTATGTTATTTTAGTTTTATTTTACAACTTTTTATATTCTTATTTATAAAAAAAATATATGTTTACTAAGAGTTTATTTAATAAATTTCTATACAATATTTGTCAAATAAGCCTTTAATAATAAATAAATACTACAGTATTTTTTATAAGTAAGGCAGTTAATGTATAAATGTTAATTTTTAATATTAAATAATTTTAACACAAAATTAAATGAAAAATGCTTCTTTTTTAATAAAATTAAGGCAAAAACATAAAGTGCTCGGTATGCACTGAAGAAAATGCTTCTCTGAAGGCACTTCAAGTAGCTTTGATAGTTGCGCATTACTTAAGTACTGAATTGTGTGCTTATTGCAACGCTTTAAAATGCATATCAAACTCTCTTTAAGAAGCGCTTTCTAATATGTATGAAAACAGTAGTTCTAACTAAGCACATCAAAAAGCGCTTCCCGCAAATGTTACACTCACCACTTTTTGTATGCTTCGAATAAAGCGCTTTTTGTGTCAAAAATGTAATGCTTCAAAGTGGGAACTCGCCATATTAAATTCATGCCTTCCGTAAGCGATATGGTAAGCGAAACTTTTACATTTCTCCCTTACAAACTTGCTTCGTCTGAAGCTCAATTTTTTATTGGGAAGCCATAGACAGGTTATACCGCCTTGATTCGGTCGACAGAGCCCCGGTTGCTTCAAACCGGAGACACCACGTCCGAGGACAGTGGGTGAGGTTGTCAATTAAAAAGGAGTGGCTTTATGTACAATGAAGAAAGACATTGCATTCGCTCTACTTTTCCAAATCTTCCAAGATATGTATATGCATAAATTTCAAAATAATTTCTGATTAGCACAAAAACTTTTTTTGAGTTAAATATAGGCATTTCTTCGTCATTCGATAAACTGTCAATTAAAATCTTGATTACCAGCATTAGTCAGAAATGAGATCACCTAAATCTGCAATTCAAACAATACAAACAATCACAACAGACTCGTGAAAGAGTAGCATATATGGTATATTTATTCGATATGTGGATAGAGGATAAAAACTTCATAAATTTAGCATAAGGCTGACAGCCCTTAGAAGAAGAAGAATTCCTATGAATCATCTGAAACTGTAACTTCTTTAAGCTATATTTAGACTACCTAAGTTTCTCATCTGAGTTTTATATCAGAAGCGCACTCAGATACACTCAGATAGCTTAATTACAAATCTAATTTAATTTTTATTGTTTTTGCCTGAGCTCAGTTAAAAATAGAACATGTACTATTTTCAAAATTATTGCCGTCTGAGTTGTAACTGTTATAATCTGTTATAATCAGGTGAGAAACTTAGGTAGTGTAAATAAAGCTTTAAGAAGACATGAAACAAGTTCACTTGGTTACAAAGTATCTCAGGAAGAGTTACATTGCTGATTGGTAGTATCGTTGCTGGAGACTTTTTTCATATTTTTTTTTCATTTTTGCTTTTTATTATTAATTTTTATTAAGAATGCAATGTATACGTCATATTTTGAACTTTTGTGTGAATTTAAATCTTGTTTTTTAATCAATTAAAACCGAACTCTTACAATTCATATGAATTTGTATGACAAATGGTCAACTTTTTCGAAACCAACAAAGCCGTATAAAGTGGCATGAGTGTAATCAATAATAATTTAGGTTTAAACTCTTTTTTGTTCTTGCCAAGACAATAACAGTTCCAACTCCAAGCACTGAATTCTTTAAAGTCCGATTCTAACTACGACTCCCACTGCAACTTCGATGCTGAATGTAAACCCTCGTATATATTTTTGAATAATATGCTTGTTCTGTAAATCAAATTCGAGTGAAATTAAAATTGAATGAAAAAAGTGCCGTAATTTCCGAATGTAAAAGCCTTTTGACGCCTTTTTAACTCGTTTGCCTAAGGACTATTCCGCTTGAATATGTATGGCAATATGACAAAAGTCCATTAACTGGATTCCATTATTTCCTGTTTCAAAATTTTAAATTTTATTCTTCTTTTACTAGTATATTAAGGCCACAATGAATTCGATTTGGCATATATAGGAATTTAAGCTCTTTGTAGTGTTTTTATTTATTTTTTTTTTTTTTAACCACTAAAATAGTATGAATTGTCTTAAATTTTGTTTTATTTTTGAAATGGTTTAACTACTGAATTCGATTAATACTCGTAAATATTATCAATTTATGTACATATTTGTTTGTTTATCTTATTTATTATTTGTTTCATTTTAAGCTTAATTATTAATAAAAATATTTTTTTGTTGTTTCATTATAAATATTGGCTGGCATTAGTTTTTGGTTTTGACTTTACATGACAGATACCGTTTATTTGTGCTGTTTTATCATTTTGTTTTTATATTCGATGGTTTCTATTGATCTAAAGGTGTTTATTTTTTGCAAATTTGCATAATTTTGAAAAGAAAATATATTTCATTATTTATTTATTTACATATTTGTTAAAATTATTATTATTTTTATTTTGCTAATACCACATTTGTTTTAAAGATATTCTTCATTCATTCCGCATATTCAAGCGTTAACGCGTGTGACTATAAAGCTGTTAACCTAGACCCAACTTTGAATGTTTTTATTTATTTTGAAACGGCCTTTAATTGTTATTTAACTAAATATTTAATAGAATTCAAAGAAGAAGTTTTGTAAAAATAATTATTAAATAAATTAAAAAGAATTACAGTGATAGGCTCTTGTTTTCATCTTTAAACATCTTTGAAAGAAGCCACATCATAGATATTATAGATAAAATTTAAATTATTTAAAAAAAAATGATAAAAACAACAAAATTAAATACATACATATGCACTTTAAGTAAAAGAGTTAAATAAGTTCAAATATGTTTTGAATACATAGAGCACAGCAATTTACTTTATGGCATCAAAAGATAGTTTTTAAATAGCCTAGGGCACGATGTTATACCAAAGATGACACATTCCCGTTTTCAAAATGACTTTCTATTGCGCATCTACATACGTCACAAAGGCTTTTATTGTAAGAAAATTGTATGAAATTTTAATTGTTCATATTCATAGAAGCCATATTATTTTTTATTTACTATTTATTTTATTATTTTTTAAGTTTATTTTTTATTTTTATTATTTTAAATGAGAAGACAAAAAAATTTTTTTAGGCAACTTGTGTTTGCTGCCATTGTTACATTTACTTTATTTCCCAGCTCATTTTAACAGTTTAAAATTTAATAAATAAAAAAAAATTTCTAATTTTAAATTTTTTCTTTTTTTCTTTTATTCTTTAATTTTTTGTTTTACTTTTTATGTTTTTAATTCTTTTCTTCTCTTCTCCAATTTTTTTATTTTTTGTAAAAGAAAAAAAAAACAGAAAGCAATGGGCATTATCTATGTCACGCTACTCTCATTAAGAGGGAAAAGAGGTAACGGACGTGCACAATGCGAAATCTTAGTATGATTATTATAAACTGAGTTATTGGAAGTATTTTTCATCCTTCTCTTTTACTCATTTACTAAAATATTCCCAAAAGACTAATCTGGGAATGGGATCCCGTGCTAGGCCATTAGAATACCCTTAACCGCCGACTTCACTTCTTCACTGCTGGCAAATATTTCATCATCGAATCACTTTTCTAAGCTAAGTTGCATAATGAAGCAATTTAAACTTTAATTATTTGGTTTTGATCATTGAAACAGTGAACAAATAAAGTGCTGCATTATCTTAATGAAAGCATACTTTATTTTTTTTTTGATAAATGAGGCCTATTTTCTAAAATCTGTTTAAACGATGCAATAAGTGAGAATAACATTCACCTTTCGCTGTTTTTCCTTTTCGAAGATAATCGAAAAACAGATGCGTTGACCTTGTCTGCACATGGAACTGCCTTTGCATTCTCAAGACTCAACCTCAAAGAAAACTAATTAAAACACGGATATCGAAGATAAATTGACAGCTTTCATTAACCGAAATTACCAAACCTACAACTATTTCGACATGAACTTCCCTATTATATCCCAGGATATAATCAGAGTTGTTTAACGGCTTAGCTCTGTAAATATCTTTTCATAAAAAAGTGTGAGTGTCTCCAATTACAATACAACTTCATTTACCTTTAACAACAGATTTGCTCCGAACACATGTACATAAATTCCGACCTGAGATAACTCCGACAGGTAAGGTAGACATACATCATTTTAGTGATAACACAAAAGCTAAAGTAGTCTTCATCATAAACACGATATATGAATGGATCAATTGGCCTGCTTACTGCCTGAAATAATGTTGTAAAGATATTTGGGGACTCACTGAAATGCTCACATAAAACCTCATTATAGCACTCTTATTCTATGAGAAAATAATCAAAAATTTCGTATTGATTTTGTAGTCATAGGTTCCTTACATAAAAGCCTGAACATTGGGATTTATGTAAAATCTACTTATTTGAAGAGCCATAAAAGAAAGCACAAGATTCTTCAATTTTTATAGAAATTTATAAATATTTGACTTTTTTATTGAAATTTTTCTCTTAAGGGTTGTACCTGAATAAAAGCGTACGGCATCTATTTGTTGTCAAAATTGTCGCGAAATACGTAGCGTACGTATATTATGGATTTTAAAAATCCAAATTTGACAGAGCGTACAAAAGAAAAATTAATACAAATATAGAAAATATAATACATGGTACAATTATAATCGTAAAGTTGAAGTTTTTTTCTAATACAAACAAAAGTAAAAAGTTGACAAAACAATATTTTTGTTTTTATTTCTTTTTTTCTCTTTTTTCATTTAATGCGTATTTCGGTAATACGGACGTATACACTTAAACTTTTTATACGTCGTACGTTGTACGCTTTTATTCAGGTACGACCCTAAAAAAAATAAAGGAAATATTTTAAAATATTTTTTCGTATTAAATTTGTAGCTGGGCCGAAAGCTAGTTTAGTTCTGCTAGTGTTGTACATATTCCTTAACGGATGTTAATTCTCATAAGAATACCAGTATTAGGATCTTAGGCTATTAAAATTCATACAATAAGAAATCTTTTAATTTTTTGTAACTATTTTGTTTTTATTAAAAAAGAAAAATAGTAGTAAAATTGTGTAAATACAATATTTTTAAATAAATACAATTATCAAAATTGACTTATGAACTATTTTTTAAATAAATAATACGATCTGTACATACATTTCTCCTTAAATACACATAAGATAGAAAAATTTGTTGATTTACAATTTCAGATAAACACTGAACAAATATTTTTTTTTTGTAATTTTTCTCAGGCTTTTGGGCCATTTTTTTTTTGAAAATTATCACACTAAGAAAAGCTTAAAACTAAATTTAAATATTTATGTATATGTATAATTATTGTAATTCAATATGAAAAACATGATTTATGATCTTCGGCTTAAATTTCTAATTAAGTCTAAAGGATATGTAATTTGGTTTTTAAAATTTTTGGATCTTTTGAGATTTCAACACAACTGGTGTAAAGGCAATTGGTTTACATGCCTTGACAAGTTTCCATACAGGCTTTGTAGGTGGGGAAATTATTTTTATTGCCATCACAACCGCCAAATTTGAATTCAACACATTCTTTCTTTTGAGGATCATAACTCCAACGTGGTATTAAAGCGCGGCAAACACCTTTACGGGCTGGCATAAGACAAAAATCCTTGGAGTCTGTTTCAGATTCCTTAGCACCGGGCACATCATCCAAAGACATGGTATCAAAAAAGGCACTTACATCATCATACAAATCCCAGGGTCTAGCCGTTGTCGGTTTTGCAATCAGGCAGATTAAGAATAGTGTTGTGAAAGTCAAGCACAAAATTGTATTGATTTTAGACATTTTTTTTTTAAATTTAAACAACACTTTCCTTTACAGTACTTAAAATTTGTTTAATTTTCTATTTGCAATATAAAATATATGTATATACGTTTGTTATAATTATGAAATAGTTTTCCGATAATATGTTTTTAACACTTGTTTTTATTCGTTATTAAAAATCTGTTTTTTATTTTAGCTTTAGTTTCTGTGACTTCTTTGTGTTTTGTTTTTATTCACTTCCACTTGTTGAGGTTTTGGAATTACTTGTTGGCTTTTGTTTGTTAACTGAACCAGTGGCGAATGCTGCATGTGGTTATATACTATTTGGCCAACATTTCTTTTTGTTTCTATAATATTCGCTAACGTGAGTTTGTGAATAGAAACAACGACGATGCATATGTTGCGTCGTTTTTCTTAACGATCATTAGACCGACGACCACCTTTCAAATAGCTAGCGGATAGCAGTTGTAAAAGACCGTCACATAGACACTTAATTAGTGGAATAGACAAACAAATAACACTTAGAGAACAATAATTGATACTCATAACGATGTTGTTATTCATAATGATGGATGGCTCTCTTTTAAAATTATTTCTGTTTTTCTTCACCGCTCGGCTTAAAGCGTGTCAGTGTTACTAAAGAAGTTATAATCTCTAAATTAAAAAAAAAAAATGGGCCGTAATCATAATCAGAGATTAAAGTCTATTCTTTTTAAGAAGATCTTTAATTTAAAAACCTGTTTTTATTTTTATGCAATTGTAGTAAATAAAAAATAATAATTTTTTATAATATAAAAAAATTTCAAGTGGGTGACACCTTAAATTTGTGAAATGATTCTATATAACATGCAACAAATTACTAGCAAGTGGTATCTCTGAATAGATGATTCTGAAAATGCCAAAATAAAAACAATATGACAAAAATGTAAAATATTTTATAGAAAAATTAAAAAATTAGAGCTTTTCGATAAAAACAAATTTATGATAAAATAACACAAAAATATTATGTATAGTTCATGATTATTTTCTTTTTAGTTAAAATTACATCCTATGTTACGGGAGTGCATAAATATGCACATGAAACCCGTAAAACACAATAGCAACAATACGTCCATGATTTTTAATAAGAAGAACTAATGGAAAAAATTTATGCTATGCTGATCAGGCAAAGTTGAATCAATGGGCATTTAAATAAAATCGGAATCATTTGTAGTAGTTTGAGAAAATTTTGTGATGCGGCAATCGATTCATCAGTGCATACTGGACACTTGTGCAAAGTAGGAGGAGGCACCTTAGTGATTATCAAATATCGAATAGGGAATTGTGAAGGTTGGCACCGGCCGATATTTTGAAATTCTTTTGAGAGAAGAAACTGGAAGCCTACATAAGTTGAGAGCTGAACAGTAGATCTTCAGGGCGTTTATGAACGAATGAAAATTAGGATTTTTATCTTAGCACTAAAACTTTAGAAATTGTAAGGCAAGATATATGAAATAGAGCTACTATACATTGAAGTTTTATATTCATTCTTAATGTTTTTATTTTGCTTTTTAGATATACAAAAATATCAACTTTCATTGCAATATATACAAAACTTTAGGGCTTTTACTTTTCTACAAAAATGCGCAGCATATTATTATAAGTATTATATGGTATACCTATATATCATAATATATACATATATACGTACATACATATATTCTATTTCGATTTTGTTTTATTGCGGCCTGTGTTTTTAACTAATAGGACAAAGGATAATTTAAAAAATGCAAATTTTTAATAAGGTGAGAGAGAGAGAAAAAAATTAAAAAACAATAATTTTTTTTTGGGGGAGAAGAAAACGTAAAATTATACCAATATTGAAGAAAAAATATTATATTCAGGGGCCAGCGTGTATTCTTATGGCCATAATTACTTTATGGCGAATTTATTTGTGTTTTTTGGAGATTGTTTCAAATCCTTAAATTTCTTCAGTTTGCTTTTAATGGCAACACTGGTAAACAAATAATTTAAAAAATAACAAACTTCTTTTTTGTTTGTTTTTAAATACCACTTGTAAGCTCATCGTTGCTCTAGGTTTTATTTTTTTTTCGTATGTGCCGTATTCAATTTGTTATTTTCTTTTTTGGCCGACAGCACATGCGTCACGTCTCTTAAAATCTTTTTTCTTATGCTATTGTTGTTGGGGTTATTCTTTACTTGTTACTGGTAATTTTCGTTTAACTTTAAATTGTTTTTCTTGTGTGTTTATGGCCTTTCGCTA
The DNA here is from genome assembly GCA_963576795.1 of Metopia argyrocephala. NCBI lineage: Eukaryota > Metazoa > Arthropoda > Insecta > Diptera > Sarcophagidae > Metopia > Metopia argyrocephala. The sequence continues at coordinate 200,213,775 of OY756208.1, read as the reverse complement.
ACATTTTATATCAATTTTTTTTTTATTCATTTTATGTACTTAGTTGTAGTGACGTCACGTCATAGTATTCGTATTGTAATTAACAGTTTGCAATTGCAAGAAAAATATCTTTATCTGTCTGTTGGTCTTTCCCCTTTTGTCTGTTTATTTAGTATTTTATGCTTTTTTAAATTTTTTTTGTTTAATCATCACTTGCTTTTAAGTTTTAGCTTGAACAAAAGCCTCAAGAATGACGATTTTTTTTTAATGTTTTTAATTCAATTACTTTAACGTGTAAATATTTACTACGAATACCTACTTGTAGTGCTGCTATAGCTTCACAATAAAATACTCACTATCAAAGCGGATAAGTCAGTCAGTTAGCTCATAGCAAGAGTGAGTGTTAATTTTTTTTTATGTATGTGGGGATTTTTCTGGCCATCAGGTTAAATTTTTCTGTTGTGTTTTTTGTATTCAGTTGCTGAGGTTGTTAAAGCCATCAAGCCGGGTATGCTTTTTTATGTTGCCACAAAGACAAAGTACAAAATGCATAATAAAAACAAGGTTTTTTATTTTTATGAGATCAACAAATTGGTTTTCTTTTAATTGTATTTACCAGGAGAAATTTTTTGTAAGGGGTCGCGAATTATTAATGTTTCATAAAAGTATTGTATTCAGGAAGTGAAATTGTTTTAAAGATTTAAATAAATTGGGAAAACTTTATTTAATAAAACATTCGTTTACATTTTTTCAAATATATATTAAATAATATGTCCATATATCATAGTTAACCAAAACTCTCTATAAATAAAATGCGTCTGTAGCGCATTTGATACAGAAAATGAAGATTTAGATTATATTGCCATATATTATAGTATTAAAGGTGTTTTAAAATTAAAAAAACTTATTTTTTTCGAAACTATCTAAAGTTTATATTATTTAGCAATTTATATATTCAGAAAATATGGTCTCAAAGTACTATAAAGAATGGTGACTTCCTATTTATGATGTAGGATTTCTTTACATCATGGAGAGTTGCTTCAATTGTTAAAGATTGGGAGGAAAGTGACAAGTAAAATATGCAAGTGTGTGTATATTACAGAATCTTTTGGCTTGTAACCATAAGGATTTTTTACATCTAGCTTGATCATTAGGATTTGATATTAGACTGCATAGAATTATAATTTACAATCAATAGAAAATTTCGAAAGGATTAACAAAGGATGCAATCTAAACTGATTGTAGTAATTCAGTTTCGTGTTTGTTTTCAAGTTTTTGTCACCCATGGAGTCAAATTTAAACCACACAGCAAATAGGTAGGAAGGTAGCTCAGATATCTAGCCAACCAGAACCGTGATCAACCACAATTAGCATAAACTGACGATTCGATATTATTACAGAACCACAATGAATTTATCCAATCTATATATTAAAACTACAGCCAATCACAGCTGTCTATAAAGTGGAATAGAATGCGCGCCGTGCTAAATTTAAAAAAAAAATTATCTTTTTCTAGTTTTTTACGAGTAAAAAAAAAATTGATAAGCAAGAAAATCCCCAAAAATATTTTTTTATTACCCCTTAAAAATCCCCAATCCAAAAATTATTAGAATTTTTTTTACTTAGTGCTTTAAACCAGGGATGAGCAACACGCGGCCGCTTGCGGCTCTTTCAACATATTTATGCGGCCCGCCAAACAAATGTTGCTGCTTCTCAAAAATACACATAATATATAGACACATTAATCAACGAATTTCAATTACCAAGAAACTGAGAAGACAGCAGTTTCCATGAAAATGTTTTCCTAACCATTAATTATCGATGTGGATACAGTTCCCGAAGATTTTCAAAGGGAAGTGATGGACATGCAGAATAATACTGATGTAAAAAATGTATTTCTCTCAGTAAACATCGAGAATGTTTATAAATCCGACCACCGACCAATTACCACCGATCAAGACTGAGTAATGCACGATTAGAAACTTGTGTATGTGTAGCTACCTCATCAGTTCCGGCTGATATTGATCAGGTTGTATCGAAAAAACAGTGCCAAATTTCTCATTAAAAATTTCAAGCAAATACTTACTTTTTTTTTTTTGGCATTAAAATGTATATATGAAATTTTTACTCTTTCTTAAATTTTATATTTTTTTATTCTAATTTTTATTATAAATAGAGTTTTGTAAATTATTAGTATTTATGTGCGGCCCGCCAAAAAATTTTAAAATTTAAAGTGGCCCGTTGATTAAAAAGGTTGCTCACCCCTGCTTTAAACCATTAAAATCTCTCCAATTTAGGGGAATATGAATGGATATACACTCAAGCAGTAATCACTTAAAGCGTTTTCCTTACTGTGAGAGCCATAACTTCTTCATAAAAACAAAAACAATATGTACTTAAATGGTCATACACCCAAACATACGTACATATACATATGTATATAATAACCCTACAGGGAATGTCTATAGTCAAATTGTTGTGAATTACTAGTGACATTATCACCAGTACTAGTGACCAAGTGTAGATTAATCAATGTAATTGCCAATTGACAAATAACATAGGCTTGTCATTGAAAATCTACCAGTAGACTTTAGAACTATTGGCGAGATAGTTCTTTTGCATTTACATTACATTTTTATTATTATGACCCTAGTACATTTTTTCTACGTTTTTTAAAATCCAAAAAAATCCATTTTATATATTAAAAATAATCAGCCCTGCTACAAAAAATTAAAACAGACTTTAAAATGGATTTTTATTTTTACGTTTTTAACTTTTTTTAATTGCATTCGAATACCAATGTGACAGTATCATCCAGGGGAGACGTTTCTTACCGAAATCTGTGTTCTTTTGCCCAACAACGTTTCTCTGGAGAGTGGAACATCTAGACCCTCTTCTTTTAAAATCAATAGCAGCTTCTCCAAACATTTTCTAGAAGGTGTTGGTTCGATGCACCACTTTTTTTAGCTTTTCTAGCAACGTCAATTTTGTAATAGCAAAAACGTTCAAATGCTCCACAAAATCTTTACTTTCTTCCACATTTTTAATACCACTGCTATTTTTGTATAACATTCTTTGTTTTTCAACAAGCCCTTTATAATTTCTTTTACTAATTTTTTTATATAAAATAATTTTTTTATATAAAGTACTTTTTTTATTTAGTTTACATAAATTTTTATATTTAATTAAACACAAAACAATTTTTTTCAAAAAACATGTGTTTCTCTTATAAAAAAACCCCAATGCAATAAAAAGAAACACTGTGAAACATACATACATACATAACTGGCCTTTACAACCCTGTGTCAGGATTACGGCCTAGCTTCTCGCAGCACTCATGTTGTGTGTGTCAATTTTTATCCATGAGTACCGGGACCTACAGTTTAATGTCGACTCCGAACGACAGACTTGAGAAGCTTGTTCATAGCAATTAGTTACTCTCAGAGCTTTTGCCAGAAGACTGCTGAGAGGTAGTCGCCGAAAGAAATATTTTTTCATATTTCTTTTTTTGAAGATGTCGGAGCCTGGAGTCGAACCCAGGGCCCATGTCTTAGTAAGCCAACACACTAACCACTAGACCACGGCGACTACATACTGTAAAACAGAAATCTCAATATATTGACTGCACAGCGCAGTCGCTAGAGAACTGGGAATGGGGCTGACTACAGGGAATGTATAAACACGTATAATTATAACTTTAACCAATTGAAAAAGTGGAATTAATATGGAAGTAAGGATTTAACTTGGAAAAAATTAGTATAAAATCCAGGTCTAATTTTGCAAAAGATAAAAACCAACTTTGACTTTCCTTGAGCTCAAAAAAAAAGTATATTAAAAAAAAAAATTAAAAAAAATAAATATTAGAGCTAATCACTCTTCAAATCAAACGCTCTAGCAAATTAACAATCGTAGCATACATATATGACTACATATTGTTACTGTTTGACATGGTTTGCTTCGTTTGCAATCCTTCCACAGGGTGCTCGAAACAATTAAATCAAACAGAGCTTTTCATTTTGTATTACATTTCTCTATTCAATATTTTCTTAAGTTACTTGTATTACTAGTTTGGTGTTTTAACGCATTTACCGTTTACAAATTATAAAATCCTGAGTGATGCTCTACCAAAAAGTGAAGAAATATCGAAAATTAAAACATCTGAATTGCATTATAAAAAGCAAAGAAATCAACAATAGGAAAATATTTGTTTCTTTAAAAATTATACTGCAATAAAATAAACAATTTTATTATCGACTCATTAGAGAATTGAATCCTTTTTTATGTGCTGCTGCTGATATCTTCTCTTCTTTTGATGCTTTTCTTTTTAATTTTGCTTTTTTTTTGCAAACATTACAAGTGGCAATGACTCTCTACTATGCAATGCCTGCAACAATTTTTAGAATGACTTGTCTAAATGAGCAAAACGCCTTAAACAACGCAAGTCCTGCTGTTGTTGATGAAGCAGGAGATGATGAGCTTTAGATGTGTTGAATGATATGCTGGACTGGACACTAGCAATTGAATAAAATTATTTGAGTATGAGGTGGTAAGAAAAATTTTCAAGTTTTATGTACTGCACGTATGTACATCATCAGGCAGCCAAACACTTCAATGAACCAAAAATATTTAAAGAAAATTGTTAAGGTGGAGGGAGGTTAGCTGGTTTAAGCCTTCTGGCTGCTTTATGTAAAATCCCTAAGGCTTAAAACACTTTTATAAAAATAAGAAAATGAGAAAAAAAAAATGTTTTTTCTACAAATAAGACAACAAGTTGCAATTGGCATGAGTCGTTCGTTGTCTAGCAAAAGCAACAGTTTTCCAAATAATTTTCTTAAGCCATAACCGTGTTACACTTGCTTTAAAAATACTTTTATTTTGATAGTATGAGAGAGATATTGTAGATAGAAACTGTTTGTAAACCTCAGTTACAGTGGGAACAGTATTTACTTCGAAAGCTGTTTTTTTCTTAAAAATGCATGACTGCATTTTATTGCTTCTTTTTTATGATTTTATATCCAGCCAACAAATGTGATATTGTTTGTCTTTCCACTCAAAAAAAAAAAAAAAAAAACAAAAACTAACGCAGAGCAATCTTAGTTACTGGCAAACCAACCAAACAATCATTTGTTGCTGAAATACCTATACAAACAAAAAAAGTATAAGTATTTATATACATATGTATGTAAATACAAACATAACTACAAGTTTCAGGTGATGCTTTGTGGTGCCAGTCTAATATATGTTGCATGCTATTCGTTAATATACGAGTATGTATGTATGTACGTACGTCTTTATGTCTGTCCATTTTTATTTCCCCAGTTGCAGTCAAATTTTCATTTTTCTGTTCACGTACTTCGATTAAATTCTCATTTCGGTTATAATTTTAACGTTTTACGATTTGCAGGCAAATACAGAAGAGAAAACAGCCATAGCATTAAATTGTTGCTTCAATATCTTACGTAAAACTATTAGTCTTATGGACTCGCACTATTTGGAGGGGTTAGATTTAGGCAACAATAAACTGATGTCTTTAAAAAGTAGGGCCGTTTAAAAAGAAAAATAGGTTTTATTTTATTACAATAAATGTTAAGAAATCTTTATTTCTTTTTTCAAAAGTTTTTAAGATTACGCGTATGCAGTGAAATGATCGTTGGATTTCTTAAATGTGTGTATTTCTGTAGGCATAATAATTATATGAGCAATATGACAATTCTGAATTTCATATATAAAATAATGGTTGTGAAAGGTTGCTCCCGTCGACTAATAGGTAGAGTGCTTCTTCTGTAGATATGGTTTGTTTTGCATTTTGACAGTTAAAGTAAAACATTTTATAAACAAATATGTTTTTAAAGTCAAAACATTTAGTTAAACATATGCTATGACATAAACATGAGCTTTATTTCAATATAATCGCTACACAACTTTTCATTTTACACACAACTTACTGAGAAATTGAATAGAAAAATTAATTTTTTTAATATGTTTGTGTGTATGTGTTTGCTGCTGTACTACTTATGTACTAAGTGAGTTATAGGAATTGTTTGTATGCCACTCAGTTTAGATATTAAGTCAGAAAAAAAATTATGGCTTTCGATATCGAGTTAAATTTCATCCAAATGTATAGAAATTTCGTTCAATAGCGAGTGCCGTAATTTGCTCTTAGATTTTTTGTATCAGCTATGCAAATATTTCAAATTAAAAATAAAGGAGAATTTTATCGAAAAATAAAAATCAGTGATCCTGATGCCATTTCTCTATGCTACTGATATAGAAGCGTTAACCTTGTTTATCAAAGAATTGTCCAAGATTTTCAGGGAAGTACTCTAAATGACGGTGTAGGTAGTGTATTATTATGCTCATATTATAACTAAGATGGTGGAAATGTGCAACATGTTATCCATGTGGTTCGGGTAAAACTCATTATTTTTGTTTCTCAGGAAATTGTGCACTATCAAAATAAATTCATTTCATGTATTTCTTTTAGTATCTGTTATGGAACGGCTAAAATTTTTATCTTTAATTAAGCTTTTAATTTTAAAATAATCACTGTCTTACACTTCACCATGAAGTACCTATATTAACTGTGAGAATAAAAGTGGAAAGCTTTCATCGGTTTTTATGATCTAACCCTCATTTTGTTGACAGGCTATGGCACTTTTCGTGAAAGTAATAGATCTTCAAACTTTTTCTCGTTTAAATTTTTTTTGTAGTCACTGTAGGATGGTGGTTAATGTGTTGGCTTACGAGGGCGAATTGACATTGAAGCTACCTAGCGCTAGATGGCAGCACAAACACAAAAACTTGTTCTTTCTTAGAAATTACGATCTGTCAAACGTTAGTTGTTAAAATTTTAGCCAAATTCATCGATTAGTTTATTTGTTGTAGTCGTTTGAAGTAAGCAACTTTTGTGTTTCTTGGAAAATGGAAAAAGGTGAATTACGTGTAGTGACTAAACACTATTATTTGAAAGGCAAAAACGGCGAAAGAGACAAAAGAAAAGCTTGATAAACATTACGGCGAATCTGCTCCGTCAGATTATATGGTAAAATATTGGATTGCTGAATTTAAACGGGGCCGAACAAGTACTGCAACAATACCATCAACAGGAAGGCCAAAAGAGGTGGTTACTGAAGAAAATATCAAGAAAATCCTCGATATCGTTATGAATGGTCGCCGGGCAAAATACGTGAGATTGCTGAAATGGTAAACATATCATATGAACGTGTGTTCAACATTTTGCATGAACATTTGCATATGAAAAAGCTATCGGCAAGATGGGTGCAGCGTTTGTTGAACAAGAACGAGTTCGACAGATCACTACACATCGGTGTTTGGATATGATAAAGCATAATCCTGCTGATTTTTGACGTAGATTAATAACTGTTGATGAAACGTGGGTCCACCACTACACACATGAAACCAAAAATCAATCGAAGCAATGGGTGGAAGCTGGTGGAAGTGCTCCGAAGAAGGCGAAGACAGCGAAGTCGGCTGGCAAGGTTATGGGCACTGTATTTTGGAATGCACTCGGAATATTGTTCATCGATTATCTTGAAAAGGGATCCACAATCACAGGAGAGTATTATCGTGCATTATTGGATCAATTTAAACAAGAAGAAAGTGCTCTTTCTTCAAGACAACGCACCGTTTCACACAGCATTAGATGTGATGATAAAACTACGAGAAATCCACTTCGAATTGGTTGATCATCCACCTTATAGTCCAGCATTAGCCCCTAGTGACTTTTTTCTGTTTCCACACTTGAAAAAATGGCTCGCAGGAAAAAGATTCATCTCAAACAAAGAAGTGATTACCGAAACTAATGCGTATTTTGAGGAGTTCCCAAAATCGTAATATTCAGATGGTATAAAAAAGTTGGAAAATCGTCCTTCTAAGTGTATTGAGCTAAAAGGAGACTAGGTTGAGAAATGAATGGTTTTTGAAAAAAAATGTTTTTTTCCTACTTAGATAGCTTCAATATCAATCCGCTCTCGTACCAAGACGATAGCTCGGGGTTCAAGCCTTAGCTCTGATATCTTGAAAAATATACTCTTAAATATAAAAAAAATATATTTCTTCGGGCGACTACATCTTAGCAGTATTCTGACAAAAACTCTGCGAGTAACTGATTGCCATGAACAAGCTTCTCAAAATAAGAAAATAAAATTATAGACCTCCTAAACCTAAACTCTACAGGCGTCAAATATTACTATGTATAATAATAAGTTTTAAGATAATAATGCATAGCATCGCTTTAAAGGCCCTGAAGTTTGTTAAGCAAGTGTACGTAATACGGTCTTTAAATTAAATTGACATCATGCTTAAATTCAGAAAACCAAAAAAAAAAAAAAACACATTTTAAAGCTATAATTTAAAAAAGCAAACCAATATATAAACGAATGCAATTTACCTACATATAAATATTTAGTGCATTCATGGTTTTCAAATGAAATTTTATTTTCACATATAACATAATGAAAACTCCATAAATTTTACTTTTAATATACTATACGAATGTATATGTATTTTAAGATCTCCATTAGCAATGCATATAACCATGTTAACATTCAATAGACGTTTTATCAAACTTAAGTAATATAATAAATTTTAAAGCAATTTATGCTGCTCTTTTATATATTTATTTTTTAATTCTATTTGAAAACTACGTTTACACACCTGATGTCAAATAATGTGTTTTTAGCTAACATTTAAAACAATAATTTGCCCACAAAACTATGAAAATACAAGATAAATATGCTGCCAATTATATAGCAAACAATACATTTTTGCCAGAGAGAAAAAAAGTTATTCGATTGTTTCTTGGTAAGGACTAAAACAACTTCACACGTTTCCTTAACATTTATAACGGCAACCAGCAACCAACAACCGCAAATACTATACAAATACAAGCCATTGCACTACAAAGTCTACCAACAAACTCACCCACCACATTATCTGATTATGTCACAAGAATATAAGAAAATATATGGTTTGTTTGGTTTTGTGTGTATGGTTCATAGAGAAGGTAAAACATATCATTTTACATTTGATATTCCCTTTTCGATGTTAAACAAATCAGTTTTGTACTGTCATAAGGAGCTTGTCTCTCTACCAGATTTAACAATTGTTTTATACGTTTGTTAAGAAATAATATGAATTATTGTGGTAGCATGTACCAACACCACCACAGTTTTATACGCTTAAGTGTCTGGCACGAATAATAATTTCCAATCGTAGCTAAAAACTATTATATGAACACAACAATGATAAATAATACCCCAGTGATAAGAGTGCAAAAAAGAACAAAAAAAAAAAAGAAAAATAAATTAAAAAACTATTTATAAAAATTTAACAAAAAATATTTTAGTTATAAACTAGTAGTCCTTCTTTGGATTGCTGGGTTAAAAACGTGATTTACGAACTTCAGCTCTCAGTTGAAGAATTAAAGCGAAGTTGAGATGAACTAAATTCCAATATCCAAGTCACTAAATTTCACTAAACTAATGTAGTGGTGTTCAAGTCTGCTATATCTCATAAAATAAATCAAGTGTAATATATAGATTTTTAGATAATGTTCTATAATGGTGTTTTGAAAGGAATTATGGCAATAAATTTAATTTCCGACAAACCAAAAAAAAAACCAAGAATTCGTTAAAGAAAAAAATTTTAAGGCTTTTGGTGGAAACAGTTCACAGTATTTTGACCATTTCAAGTCAAGTGGTACATGAAAATAGTCGAACATTTATTGCCCTAAAGGCGTTACAAGATGTGCTAATTGAAAAATTTAAAGTTATTGCCTAAAATGTGGTTTATAACCTAATGAACTCTATGCCAATTTAGGAAAAAGATGTTATTGTAAACTGAGAACAATATACAGAGTTTAGTTGTTTTTTAATTTTTAAAGGTCAATTAAATATTTTCTAGGTGCCTTAGTGGTCTAGTGACTAAGATTTATTGAAATTAAATTTTATCCATTAAAAATTTATTTATATTTTTTTTAATTGCAACTACCTATTACGTTTTATAATATTTAGATTTTATTATTTATTTATTTACTAAATTACAATACAATAATTAATTATATTCGAAACCATTAGCTAGGTGACCAGGGGCAGTGGTGAGAATTGAAGCCACAACTCTCGCACTAGCAGTCTAGCACACTATCCAATCATTTATTTTCTAATGATGTATGTTACAAGTCATTCGTAATTGATTTTTACGAATTAGATATTACTGCAATTAACCACTCCAAAGGTAATTTTTTGCAATTTTATTTTTACCCCTTACAGGAAATTTGTAATTGGCATTTAACAAATATATATGTATTTGCATTAGGTAATTGGCAGTTAGTAATTACCGATAATTGTCAAATATTTTAGTAAATAATTACACAATAATTGGAAGTTTTTAGATAAAATTCTTATCATTCTATAATTTTTCTTTAATTAATCACAAAATTTTTTAATTTAATATTTATTTCCTTTTATATGTACATACATGTGTATATACTGATTTGTTTTATAAATTCTTATTTATTTAATTTTTTTAATTTTATCAATTATTTTTTAAGGTCAACTGCTTCAATTGAATGTTAATTTGATTAAAATCGCCTATATAATTATCATATTTATTTCAATACAGAAATTTATCAAATTATGCCATTATTTCTTTATGAATTTTTATTATTTTGTAATATTTCAATGCTTTCAGTCCTATTGCTACACTTACTTACACATATTTAGCCCTTTATAATCATACGTTGGCAATGATTTAAATTTTATTAATTGTTGCTGCCATTCCTGTTGTTATTGTTGTTGTTTTTGTGCATATGAATATTGGCATTAAAGACATAATATTTTTTCATTTCACTTTGCATACTTTCAGGCATACAATGTCTATTACGCCTGTTGCAAACAAGCCAACAAATAAAGAGATTCCATTCAGAGACCAGCGCTTAACGTAACGGAAATTCAATTAAGCAAATTAAAATCATAATTATATTAAAACGATACATGCATACGTTTTTCTTTTTGTTTTTGGTATTTTTTTTTTATTATATTGTTGTTATCACTCTAAATGCTGTTATTGCTTCAGCTTTTGCGAGAGTAGCCGTAAATATATTCATAAATGAATGACAAATAACAACAATAATATTGTGAATGTGTGTATGCCTGTGTTTGATTGAGTAAGTGGTGACATAACTGTGCTTGAAAACGTAAACAGTTGCTGTTGTAGCAACAACAAGAACAACAACAGTAACTGAGAAGCTACATATACATAAATATTAACAAAATTCTCTTTTACTTAAATATTTAAGCAACACTGCAGTCATGTAAATATGCGTTTATTATGGTTTTTAACTGCAATATGTAGTGCTTCATACACACTCATAATATCATATAATCCCATGCACTCATCAATTTCTGGAGTACAATATGTTAACAGTGAAAAGCAAAAAAATATTACATTATCATTTTAAATTTACAATGATTTTTATTATTATATATTTTATTTTATAAAAAAAACTGTATATTAACATATATACATATGTATGTATATTATATACTAATATAAACCGTAGATCAATTTTGCAGCAATTTGCTTTTGTGTTTTCCCACTTTGGAAACGTTTAATAACTAGGTTGCGTTTTTCTATTGAAGTCGTTGAACCATCTTGTAAAATCTCGCAATTACAACTGATTTCAATACTTTTGAATATACACATTCTTTGTGATATCATTTTAGTTTATGTTTTGACTTAGAGTTCAGAATAAAATATTTTTTAAAAATGTGAGCTTATTGTGTGTATAAATAATTGTGCAAACTTTTCTAACAAATTGTCATTCCCGATATTTTATTGTTTGTTTACAACTATACAAATTATTTCAATACCCTTTTATTCTGCTCACTACTGTAGAATTTTTGTTCCTTCAATCAGCAACCAAAAATTGCAACAGTGTCAATTTCATCCTCTGGCTATAATAGGGATTTTAACAATCACTGCTAATTTTATTTCGTTAAAATTTTTTTCTTTGAATTTTTAATGAAAGTTTTGGTATTTTTTTATTGCTTGCACTATACGATGAAAAACTGTAGAGCTACTGCTGGTTCTGTTTTGTGTGCAAGTATCTGTGTGACAATGTATTAATAAAACTGTTGCTTTTTATATAGCGGCCATAGCAAGAACAACAACAATGTATGTAAAATGCGTTATTGATTTTTTACTAATACTCGTTAATCCATAAACATTGTTATGGTATTTAGTAATATTAACAGTTATGGTATTCATAAAAGAGTATAAAATAAAAGTAGAGAGTGAGAGAAACAGAGTACTGTGTGCCTGTTATAAAGTTTTTGTATGCGTATTGAATTTGAATTATTAATAAACAGTGAGCTCTTAATAATTAGAACATTAAGTGTTGGCATTTTCGTTATTTTACTTTAAAATGTATATATAAATATAATTTGTGTTTTATTTTAAAATTTTTAAATTTTATTTCCTAGCCGCAAATAAATAAAAAATTTTTTGTCAATATTTTGTATATAGAAGATGAGAATGTACATACATACATATGTAGTACATATTATGTACATATATATATTGATACTGTTTAACTTTGTTATTTGCCTTACACATTCTTTTTTTTTATTTTATATTTATTGAAATAATTAAATTAACATCAAATATTGTTTGATGTCTCGTACATACATATGTATATGGACGTGAATTGTGAGTTTGCTTTCACTAGAAGCAAAACAGGCTAATCAGAAAATAGTTACGTTTGTGTGTGCACTTTATTGTAGTCCAAATTTTGCATTTACTTAAAGGCATATTTAGTAGCAGCCCAGCAGAAAATTTTTCAAATTTGGAAGCAATAAATAAAATTGTAAGCAATATTGGGAGCATTATATTGTTTATTCATACCTTAAAGCTTCCAAAAATGCTATAGGATAAGGTATTATTTTTGATTTTTTATACTACTTATTTGCTTACTGGTTGCAATAAATTTGCATTTGTATTGCATTTTAGCGGCTCATTTCATATAAAAATCATGCATTATTGATGCGCACGAGTAAGTAATAGTTCAAAATTTCTTCCCTTACAAAATAGCTTATTGGCAAGCACTAATTTCTGCTGGGAGGGTGGCTAAATTTCAAAATTCATTAAAGTCGAGAAAAAAATCACGCATTAAAAAAAAGTTATAAAAATACAGTAAGACGTATTAATTTTCTGTTCTTTTGTATGAATGCTAAATTTTTCCGAACTGTGATTATGAAGATAAACGTAAACTTATTATTGCTTACAATAATATTGCAAGATATGTAGTTGCCGTGGTCTAGTGGTAAGTGTGTTGGCTTACTAAGACGATAGCGCCGGGTTCAAATCTCAGCTCTGACATCTTGCAAAAAAGAAATATGAAAAAATTATTTCTTTCGGCGACTACCTCTCAGCAGTCTTCTGGCAAAAGCTCTGGGAGTAATTGATTACCATGAAAAAACTTCTCAAATCTGTCGTTCGGAGTCGACATTACACTGTAGGTCCCGGAACTAATCGATAAAAATTAAGACACACAATATGAGTGCTGCGAGAAGCTAGGCCGATTGGATAGTTTGTTGAAAATTAAATGCCTTTTGTTTCTACATAAAATTGTTAACTTAAAGCAACCTATATTTTTCTTGTAGAACTCGACTTGCCAGCTCTAACCGTGGCTGAAAGATAATTTAACAAAGATATAGAACTCTTTTGTCCTATCGTCAATTTTTCATTTATACCACAAGTCTTTGGAATTCCCTACGAAATTATATTTGGGACACTAGCAATACGCAATTATTGTTGACATATGTATAAGATCACAGCCGTGTTTTTTGTTAGAGGGTATGGCTTGAGGTTGTGACAAATAAAATTTTTGTTAATAATCTGGAAATCCGGTTTCGAATCTCAGTAAGATTGTTAATCATTTTTGTTAATTAACGACTATAATTTTAAGGAAGATATACCTTTTAGGGGTGTAAAATAAATATATTGGCTATGGTGTATTTTTTTGGTACATAAGTTTTGTATATAAAAATGCAAAATTAAAAAACTGCTAAAACAATAAAAAAATGAATAATTAAAAAAAAAACAATTACATCAAAAGGGGATGAAAACTTATCAGTTTCTTTTTTTGCTAAAATTGAACAGATTTAAAGTTTTATCGTTTAAAAAAGTACAAAAATAAAAATATTTAAATTAATTTATAAGTTTCAAAAACATTAAATCATCAATTGAGATTGTTGCCATATTTATACATGTAAAATACAATTAATGGTTAAACAAAAAAGGCTTTGCATTCTGTTTGTTTTATTTGAATTGTGCTTTGGTTCTGTTATGCTTTTCTGTATTATTTTTTCTTATGTACGTAGTACACTGTGTGTAGAGATATTCCAGGCCGTATGAGTAATATTTTTTACTAATTGTCATTATTACGCATAGAAGAAACCTTCAAAAATATTTTTCTCCCTTTTTTATTTTCTTTTTGTCAATTTCAAATGATAATTTTACTTTTAATTATTTTAACAGGCATAATTGTTTTCGAAGTGTTTGGTAGTAAAATTTGTTACCCCCACTTGGGCTTATTTACAATTTAATTTTATTGGTTTTGTGGTTACTGTTGCTCTAATGATTTTTGTGGTTTAAAATCAAATTCAAAATCAAAAAGTTAAACAAAATTATTTACCAAACAAATAAACAAAAATATATGCATACATATATGGACAATGTATTTCAAATCTAATAGAAACTTAATAATGATTTAATTCAATAATTGAAAAGTCATTTCAATTAAATTCAATAGCATATGGTTAAAAAAATTCTGAAAAGAATTGTTTAAAAACAAAGTGTAATTTTTAAAAAGAACACAAAATAATAAAAAAAATAAAAAAAAAAAAAATAAATATATCATATAATAATATGTATGCTTTGAAACTTTGCCAATATTTAAAGATTTAAAAAAAGTTTTCTTTTTTAACATAAAATACATGCAACGGAAATAGAAATTATTGTTAGAAAAACACAAAATATCACTTAATAAATGCAACATTTAATATTTAAAATAAAAAAGGGGGAATTTTATAAAAAAAAACCTACTATTGTTTTCTACTGCTATTGTATCCTAAAAAAATTGAATTCCACCCAAAGAAATGTTAAAATGAAAAGAAACAGTCTCGTGTCAGTTTGAAGACTGGTTTTGGTCAGAGAAAAAAAAAGAACGTTTTTCTTTTTTGAATGATTGGGTTGCAGTGACAATTTTATGCCTAATGGCTACATTTCAGTCTATTTTTTTTGTCCTCTTAAAAATATAATAAAAAATACATGACGAATGAATGAAATAAATGCAAATACGAGTAATATCAGGCTCATCAACCACCAAAATGCTTAGAAATAATAATAATGATAAAAAAAGGTCTAAATACCCTTAAGAAACTACTCATACTTGGATTGTTTTCATGTTGCAATTCTTTTTTCTTTTTTAGATTATTATAAAAGTAATATGTAGTATATGCCAAAAGGGTTAACCATATAACGATAGCATATTTTAGGGTAAAAAGGCACACTAAATGCACTTAAGAAAATGATTTTACTTTGGTCTTCATCTGGTAGCATTCCATTAAGAATCTAACAGCCAGGCCCACGATATCGAAAGAAAACTTAAGCGAAAGAAACTCAGTCACTCACTCTGAATCTACACTGCGGCCCACTAATTGTCACTTTATCGTTTGCTTTGCTTTACGTTACCAACGTAATGCAAATAAACAACAAAGCTGCCATATCAACATATCAAAAAATAATCGCGAATATACACGAAAAAAGCGCTGAAATGCTTAAATTGTACAGTAAAAAATGCAACCGTGTGCTAGTTTAACTTGACAGAAATGTAGTAAACAAACTTATTCCGATTTTGTTTATTTATGTATGTATATGTGTGTAAAAAAATTTTGTGTTACCAATCGCATTTATTTTTGGCGACACAAAAATTAGTGTGCCGCAAATCAGCTGTTTGTCGCTTAAAACTACACGATTCGATATCGTGGGCCTGGCTGTTAGTCTTGATCATAATGAGAATACGAGTAAGCGATCAAATGTTCTTAAATAAGTAGACAGTCTGTTTCTTTGAATAATCTAATACTATATACGAAATTCTCGTGTCACGGCTAGACCGATTCTTATGAAATTTTTTTTTTTGTATTTACTCACTAGGTTCGAGAATATCAAGTAGGCTACTATTTTTATTCCCATAGTAATATGGCCGTTGTCATGCCCCTACAAAGTAAATATTGACTTTTTTCTTTCTTGAGAGCGGTAATAGAAAAAGGTCATAATTTTGGTACAAACAAATTCCCTGCTAATATACTTTATTAGTTAATAAGTAGACAAAATTTGGCCTTTGTTTAATTCAAATATAGGCACTCAGAGAAAAAAAAAAACACCAAACGCGACTGGGGTACACTAGGAGCTCAGGGGATGGTGTGATAGACTGCAAGTGCAAGGATAGATTCCGACCACAGATTTTGGTCTGTGAGACTACATTGAACTTATAGTCTCTGTAACTCTGCTCATTAAAACTAAAATATAAGATTAATATTGTATTGTAAAAAATCCTGTACCGCCAAAGAAATAATTGACATTTTTGTTCAAATATTTCCCTAATATGACCCTAACGTTATCCCGAAAGGTGATAGCAATAAAATAGTGGTTAGAGTGCTAACACAAAAACTCAAATGGCCCAGGTTCGAATCCCAGCAAAGGTGCAAAATAAAAAAGTTAGTTATAATTTAAAAAATAAAAGGTCCCCCCCCTTCAAGAAGTCCATATACAAAGTAACCGCTCCATGATATTCCACTTTATTCCACCTTAACCTTTGACAACCAAAAACGAATGATCAGGAGAAAAGCGCCACCTATTGGGAAGTGGCAGAAAACAGCTAAAAACCTACTTAGCGAAGGCACTCACCGCAATCAACATGCAACGATGGGGCAATTGCTGTTGATCATTTAAGTGTGAAGGTATAACACGGGCCTTTGAATGATCAATTCACAGTAATTAGAATCAATCCTAAGGCGCTTAATAATAATATAATTAATATTAATAATATATGTACTGTCCTTTAAAAAAATTCTAATACAATGCACAGCATTTAGTAGGGGTTTACCCCTGAGTATTGGTCTCAATAAAAAAGAAATATTTTTCAGCGCAATATAAATAAAGATTCAGAAAATTTTCAAGAGAATTATCAAAGTTTTCTTTAAAATTAAATAATTTAATGTTTTTAGTTAATATTACTTCTTCTATAATGTATATAACTTCTAAAACTGAAAGCTTAAAAAAATTCCACTTATCGCTTACCCTTTCTAAATTAGGAAAAGTAGTTATGGGCAAAGGGCCTATAAAACTAAATGCAAAATCTAGAATTACATGTCTGGAAAAAAATAGAAAACAAGAAAACACAGTTTTGGACATACTTCTACATTTATTCACTCGGCTATTCATATATTTAAGAGGAAAATTATTTGAATTGCGATTTTTTTCATAAGTCTTCAAACAAAAATTATCATGTCACAACATGTCTCAAATTATTATGGTCACAGATTCTTCTTACAGAACAATGAAAATGTTTCAGAGTGAATTTGTTGGTTTTCTGTTTTATTTTTTTTCTTGTTGCAAAATATTTGATGTCTTATTTAAAGTGAAATATAATGTAAGTTGAAACTCAGTGAGAAAGAAAGTAGAGATGAGAAATGAAATATAAAAAAAATATATACTTTTTATTTTTATGCCTGCATTTTATTTAAGTAACTTTGCTAAGAAAAAAACAAAGAAAAATTAATACCACTAAAGGTTTACAAATGGAATACCAGCATTTAGTATTTTCTTTTGTTTGTTCAATGACTGCCTACACAATGATATGAAATCTTTTTTATACCAAATACCAAAGAGTCTATATCTTTTAATAAGCGATACCTTAACTTTCTCATTTTGTGTTAAAAATTCTGAAGTAATTTCGCTAAAAATATTTAAAAAAAAACAAGTAAAAATAAATTTTCGTACAAAAAATAATGCTAAAAAAAATAATATTCAAGCAGTAATAAAGAGTAAGAGGCACAGGCAGTATCTTAAAAATTCCTGCTGCATTGCATTTGCTTGTTTCCGACAGTTTATGGGCTCATTGGTCTCAAGTTCACCATGAAACTGCACCATCGTTACACCAACTATTACAGCTTTACCTTCTAGTGATTACCTCCCTGCTTGCCTCTATTACTGGGAATATTTAATATGTTGCAAAAATACAAAAAAAAACAAAAAAAAAAAAAACAAACGAAAATATATTTATTAGGATACGAATCGCTAGAACATCAACGTAAATACAAATAAGACTAAAAAAATATGAAAATAAACTAAGAGATACACAGAGAAAAAATATATACAAGATCCTACATTGTTATATCGCTAAAATGCAAAAAGACGTAACGAAACAAAAATCAAAATCAAGTTTTTGTAGTAATAATGATACCTTAATATCAGAAAAATAGTTACAAAAATTTTAATTTTATTTTGTTCCTCTGCAACGCAACGATACGTTTACCTATATTCACACATAGGCTTGGTAAGCAACACGGAACAGCTGATCGGAACCGTTTACGTATAAGAAACCAGGGGGCTAATTCTGTCATTCGATTACGATCGAATTCTTACTCGTATGTACGAGTTTTTTTACTTTTGGGATTCTATGAGTCGTTATCGAATAACATGTATCGAAATTTCTAATGATGCCATTCGATAACGAATGTTTGTTCGAATGCAGTCTTGCGAGTTTTTACTCGCAAACAAAAAGCCATTCGAGTTAACGTTTTTCTATATACATAATTTTTTTAATTTCTTCAAATTATAAAATATATTTCAGGTCAAAAATAAATTATGCACAAAGAAATTCTAGGAAATTTCATGGCATAACTTACGGACTTGGCAAAGAACATATTGCCGAATACTTAGCAAGGAAAGGCAAGACTTTACCATCTTTAGGAACAAATAGCGTTAAAATTGAATGCTTCTAGTCCACCAATACGAATTTAAATAAAAAATATGAATTTAAAGCAATTTTCAGTCCCTACATAAATTTATTTTAATATTTTCGCGGATTTTTTTTTCCAATATTTGTTGTGTTGGTTTCAGTGTCATACTCTGTTTTATTTATTATTTCTAGTGGTGTTTGATATACTTACATTCTCGAAACATAATACACATTCAAAATGCTTATATCAAGATTTACGCATTGCTTGGCAGACTTAAGGGATCACTGGTACTCCGCATTTTTGCCGAACAAGATTCATATTTAAATTCACATCAGTATCGGAAGATGATGAGTAAAAAAATAATGATGGATTCCTTGTAAACTTGCTTTATTTTTTTTTCCTTTGATTTAAATTTTTTTTTCCTTTTTTAATTTTTTTTACATATGTATGTATGTATGTATGTATGTATGTTAGGGTGGGTCAATTTGTTCGGGACCGAAAAACATGACAAAGCGTATAGCAAGGTCGTAATCTTCGAGAAATTCTAAGAACTTTTCCCAAAGAAACCATGGTTCTAAAATCAAAATCGAGCTTCCGGTTTTTTACGAGAAAATTTGGTGTTCAGGTCATCCGAAAATAATGCTATTTTTTTGGAAGTATTCTTTGCAATTGATGAATAGTTGACCTGTAACGCTGGAAGAGGGCTTATTTTAAAGGAAATTTTCTCAGCTTTCTATATCTGTGCTCATTTATAGAAAATTATTTACCCAAATAATTGTTTTGGAGGTTTATGTCAAAATAATAATAGTCAAACTGTTAGAAACCTAAAACTACTATTATTGTGACATAAACCACCAAAACCATTATTTGGGTAAATAATTTTCTATAAATGAGCACAGATATAGAAAGCTGAGAAAATTTCCTTTAAAATAAGCCCTCTTCCAGCGTTACAGGTCAACTATTCATCAATTGCAAAGAATACTTCCAAAAAAATAGCATTACTTTCGGATGACCTGAACACCAAATTTTCTCGTAAAAAACCGGAAGCTCGATTTTGATTTTAGAACCATGGTTTCTTTGGGAAAAGTTCTTAGAATTTCTCGTAGATTACGACCTTGCTATACGCTTAGTAGGCAAAAAAATTGACCCACCCTAATGTATGTATTTATGTATGTATGTATGTATGTATGTATATATGTTTTTTGTTTACTATTTGTTGTATTTTTGTCAGTATTGTAAAATGACTTTTTTTGCATGTTTTACAACACTAAACAAAAATTCGATTCGTATCGTATCGAATAACAGAATTAGAAAATTGTTCGTTGTCGAAATTATTCTCTATTCGAATGTAATTTCGATCACGACTGCCAGAATTATTCCCCAGGGATGATATTCCCTTTAATATAATGTAATATAAGGAATTCAAAGACCTTTCTACCTTTTTAACTTCCTTTAGATTTATTTAAGTATAAGTAAAGCCTTATGTTGTTAATTTTATCATATGATAATGAAATTAGCAAAATAATTTATATATCACACTCTAAATACAAAAGGGGCACAACTCAAAATACTTAAATTTTCAGGACAGACATAAAACTGTTTATATAAAAATGATTGTAATATTTAAAGAAAATATTGCTCCATATTATCCAAATCTCAATATTGAATTTTTTCATAATGGAGCAATATTTTCTTTAACTATTACAATCATTTTTACATAAACAGTTTTATGTCTGTCCTGAAAATTTAAGTATTTTGAGTTGTGCCCCTTTTGTATTTAGGGTGCGATATATTAATTTAGCAGTAGTTGCCGTGGGCTAGTGGTTAGTGTGTTGGATTATTAAGATGATAGCGCTAGGATCAAATTTCAGCTCTGACATCTTGAAAAAAAAATAAATATGAAAAAATTATATTTTTCGGCGACTATCTTTCAGCAGTCTTCTGGCAAAAGCTCTAAGAGTAATTGATTGCCATGAAAAAGTTTCTCAAATATGTCGTTTGGAGTCGACTTTAAACCGTAGGCCCCAATAGTCATAGATAAAAAAAAATAACACACACAAAAATTAGTGCTTCGAGAAGCTAGGCAGTAACCCTGACAGAGGGTTGTATTGTATTGCCGGTTATGTATGTATGTATGTATTTTGCCAAATGATGGCCTATTTAGTTGGTTTTTTTTTCAAGATAATCGCTGAAATATTAGTTTTTGCATATTTAAATAATTTTATTGTTGAGTGTATAAAATAATTCTAACAAATAACCACCTACCAACATGTGAACACATACACTGTCAGATAGACAGACAGACGGAAAAGTAAGAACACATACAAATAAATATAAACATACTCACACCCACAGACGCACACATATTTATTCATTCACTCATGTTTTAAGAGTTTCATTACCATTTCACAATATTTACAACATGAAACATTTCATTTTATGGGTCTCGAAATGAGCAAATGACGTTCGTGCCTTTTAGCAGAGACACACTCCAATATACACATACATACATATACTTTTTTTTTATAACTGAACACATACATACTTTTGCTTGCATTTGTATAATCATATATTTGGTTAAGGTTTTGGCTTACAAATATTGTTTTAATATGAGAAATAAAAATGGAATGAAATAGAAAAAGACGGTGGGATAGATCATGTCCAACTTTATGCTACCCTATAACATATGAATGTGTACTTCTCACAGCGGTAATTCATTTATGTAATATTCCAAAGCACTTAATAAGTTGTGCACATAAAATCGGGCTCTTAAAATTTGCCAGTTTAAAATCTATTCTCCACTAGTTATGGAGAGATTACAATAATGTTTGTTACAGAATCTTATTAATACAATAACATTTAGAGTGTCTTTCTTATTAGTTGTACATATTACTTGCGTAAATCTTTGATTATAATATCTACTTATTTACTAATATATACTATTTTCTTAGCTCTTGCCGTAACAACTTCCGAATAACAGGACACAGGACCTAACGTAATTTGTGATCTGTTGATCATTTAACTAATGACAAATTGTCGATAAATTTTAATTCTATGTAAGATTTCTAGAACAAGCTTCTATTCAGAAAAAAACTAGCAGTTCGAGATCGACGCCTTAGAATACTACATTTGAATGCAGATGTGCTACCTTTACTGCTACAAATTGTTACAAACAACAGCAGTGTTGCAAAATATAGTGTTGTAGTATATACATTGAAAAAGGCACACACACGTGTGCCTTTATTTAGACGCAATAACAAAAACAAACATAAAGAGACGTGCTTAATACTTGAGAAATATATATAAAAACTACAACAAAAACTTAATACACTAACAAAACTGTTGCTACATTTTAAATAAGTAAAAGATAGCAAAAAACCAAGAGTTTGCATTAGACATCATTACTTAAATAGAGACAGATAGAAAGAGATAGAGACTAATACTACGAGCGAGGTAAAGGAAAAAAAAAAATAAAATACATATGCACTCATATACAAGTTAAGGTAAGTAAAGGAGTATTTTGTTGGAAGGGGGCTACTAAAATATTTTGGCATTTTGCATAATTTATGAAACACAGAGAATATTCATGCCTGAAAACCATGCAAAAGACACACAAACATTATGTATAGGTAGTTAAAAACAATGAAGTAGAAGTAGAAGAAAAGAAAGAAATAAAAAAAAAGTAGAAGAAGAAAAAATAATCAGACAAACAGCCTTAACATGTTTCAAATCGAATTTAAGTATTTTGGCTTTTGGCAAATTGTGATATTTTTTCTTTGTTTATTTTTTTATTCTATGGTATAGCCTTTTTGTTACTGCATATTTTAAGGAGTGTAAGCATGTGTTTTTAATTTTATTTTTAATTTTTTTGTTTGCATATTTCAGGTTCATGCAACATTCAGGTGTTGAATAGTGGCGAAGGTACTTAAGAAAAACGAAAAGAAAGCAACAGCTATTATATCAGGTAAACAAAGCAAAATAAGAAAAATAACCGCTTGAGTGGACTCTTTCTTTTTAATTTTTTAAAATATATAATGCGACCAACTCTTTTAGCATTAGAAGAAGGCTCAGTACAAATTAATATGAAAAAATATAGAGGCAACATAAGATATACATATTTGGTTTCCCCTACAAAAAATCAACCACAAAACAAAACAGAAAAGTAAGACAGTAAATGGTATATTTTTCAAGCATAATTTTCCTTAAGTAAAAAGGATTTGTGGATTGAAGGGTCTAAATGAAATAAAATATTCAACAAACAAACTTAAAAAAAAAAAGAAATATGAAAAAATATTTCTTTCGGCGACTACCTCTCAGCAGCCTTCTGACAAAAGCTCTGAGAGTAATTAATTGCCATGAACAAGGTTCTCAAGTCTGTCGTTCGGAGTCGACATTAAACTGTAGGTCCCGGTACTCATGGATAAAAATTTACACACACATGATGAGTGCTGCGAGAAGCTAAGCCGTAATCCTGACACAGGGTTGTAAAGGCCAGTTATGTATGTATGTATGTATATATCTACATGCCTGTTCTCTAAAATATTATACAATTTGTTGAATTTGTTTGTTTTATGTTTAAAACAAAAATAAACGTATAGAGAATAATTTATTTTTGTTCATTAAAAATCATTCAAAAGAAAACCACGTAAAAACAGGATTAGGTGTACGAAGTAAAGAAAGTAGTTGTTTATTTTAAAACTGAAAACTTTAAATATTAAACTGCCTGCGTTTTTAAAGAGTTTTGGCTTTACATCAAACTGTTTAAATATATTTACTTTTATTTATGTACATATGTGTTAGACACTTATAGCCCTGTTTAGCACAGCAACATATCAAATTTATTCTATCCAACTCCCTATATACAATATACATATAAATATGCTAATGACCACTAACATAACTTGAAGCAATTGCTGGTCCCATCAATCAGTTCGTTTTGTTTTTAATATTTAAAGAAATATCAATAAACTTAAGTCCCTTCAGTTTTTCGATTTCAAACAGATGGCCTTAATGCTACATGTTGCAGTAGTTTGGCTGTAATTTTTGGTTTTGCCCAAATTCTACATTTTTATTGCATATATACGAGTATAAAAGTTTTCCACACTTTTCAAAATGTCTCAATTGTACGTCTTGTGTTCTCCTTTAACTAAAATTTCATTTTGAAATTTATGTGACACTATGGATGCAATTGCTTAAATTAAATAAAACATGAAGTCTACGACTATATAGTATGTGCATAAATGAAGTGGGGATATCCTTTATATGAGTAGGATGTAAAAATAAAAAAGGATATCTATTTACGTACAATAAAAATAAATATCAAAGACAAAACAAATAATTCAATTGGTGAAAGAATATTTACTTTTTCGGTGAATTTTAAAATGTATGCAGGTTTGCAGTAATAAATGGTCATTGCACCGGAATTCTGAGAAAAAAAAATGTGTAAAAAGCAAAAAACAAAAAATGAATATAAAATGTAACAGCGTCAGTGAGAAAGTATTGGAATTGAAATTTTTGAAAGACTCAGTTGATGTGTAAATTAATTTTAGGAGCTACTAAATCTTGAATCTAAATTTTGTAAATTATTTTGATAATCTCTTCAATTAATTTTTTCAATTGCAATAATTTCAAGCCTATATTGAAATGTAGGCATTTAAACATATTATTGTTCTTGTTGTTATAAATATTGTTGTTAAAATGAATACCAAAGTACCAGGTGCCAATATTGACACAAATAGCCATAATTCCAGTCAAACTGAGAACATCTCTCAAGTAGTTAAAGAGACCATGAAATGTGTAATGAATAGATGCCGAAAAATAGAAGAAAACGAAGCAGGCAGACAATAGATGAAATAGACGAACTACCAAAAATATGTCTCAAGACAAAATTTTTTCAGAGCAAGCGTAAGAAGTCTAGCAAAAATTGTTGCAAATCAATCGCATTATAAAAAGTTTAAGTTGACTTGGAAATAGCCACAGAAAACAGCTAACGACGGATGATGGAAGAGCTGAGTAATGACATTAACAATGACTTTTGAGTTCTTGGGAATAAAACAGTTCCTCAGAATATTCTTGCCTAATCTAAAATGAACCTATAAACTATGAATTTCTTAAAGCCGGAGAACTTAACCCTAGAATACTAACCTACGTAAATTTTACGTGCACTTTTTTTTTTAATTCGTCAAAATTGTATGGAAAACGATAAGTGAATAATGTAAATATAGTAAAAATTATTTTTTTATTAAATTTATTTTATAAAAATAAATAAATTAATTTAATTAAAGTAAATAAATTGAAAATTTTCTAACTTGAAAAATTGCGTAAAAATTAGCGTTAGTGTTCTAGGGTTAATAAAGAATTTGATAGCATTAGTGACCTTTCGCCGTAATCACCGTAGTCTAGTGGTTAGTGTGTTGGCTTACTAGACAACTAGACTCAGATATCTTAAAAGAAAGATATATAAAAAATATTTCTTTCGGCTACTACTTCTTAGCAGTCTTCTGACAAAAGCTCTGAAAGTAACTAATTGCCATGAACAAGCTTCTTTAAGAGTGTAGTTTGTAGTCGAAGTTAAAGTGTAAGTGCCGGTACTCATGAATAAAAATTGACGCACACAACATGGCTGCTGCGAGAAGCTAGGCCGTAACTTTAAAACAGGGTTGTAATGGCCAATTCTGTTATGTATGTATTTATGTAAGTAAACTTTTACAGTAATTGACGGAAGCTGAATTTCTTGCAGCAGCCAAAAGTTGTAAATCGGTGAAAGCGGAAGTTGTAAAATAAATAAACGGCCACACATATTTCTAAAAAATTTTAATTTGTTCCCGTCTCGTGGAATATTCACAGAAATGTAGAAGAAGCAGTAGCTGGTTTTAATAAGCAGAGAAGAAGGAAATTCAACACAGCCTTTCTCATAAAACTCTTTGAAAGGCTGAGTAGTAATCTTTTGACAGTAATCGAACGTCGACTCATACTAAAGACCATAATGTTAACGATAATTTTTCTTTTTTATAAAAATTATCTCAAATTTATTAAGTTTAAGCTCTTAAATTTACCTTAGGAGTAAATTTTCAAATATTAAAAAAAATAATAATTATGTACATTTACTTACTATTTAGAAAAAAATCAATTCATCAAGAACAGTATCTTAAATGTTTGAAATCTGTATTTCTGTACCCAGTAAAGTGTTTGTATTACTAAAGAAAACCTTTTTTGTAAAAGCCTTTTGGCACTACTGCATTTATATTTGTTAAACAATTATACTCGTTGTTTTTTTTTCTTTAAAGGAAATGTTCAACAGAACTGACAGAAATCGGAAGTTACTGCAAAAGTTTTACTTTGAGTCCATATTTACTTATACTCGTATGTATAGGCTTATTCATTCATTCATTGACTAAATAATACGTAGAAGAGTTCCCGCTACTCAAATATATTAAAACCGCAACATAAAGTTTTTTATTTCACAACACAAAAAAAAAAACAGAAGAGAAGATAAAAGTTTTGCTGGTTTTAATACACACACATCCAAACACAAACGCACAAGAGTTCTATAAAACAGTACACACGTAAGTGGCATTTGAATAAGTATAGAAAATACACATGAAATAGTAGACATTAATATATTTTCACAAACTTACGTTTACATGAGGAGTATTCCATATCTAAAATAAATTCAAGTTCTTTGAAATGAAAGATACAGATAATATAAGACTATTAAACAGACTATAATCTAACTTCTTAGCAGTCTTTTGGCAAAAGCTCTGAGAGTAACAGATTGCCATCAACAAGCTTCTCAAGTCGGGCGTTCAGATTCGACGCTAAACTGCAGGTCATTGAATAAAAATTAGTAAATAATATGGGTGCTGTGAGAAGCTAGACCATTACTCTGGAAAAAGATTGTAATGGTCAGTTAGTTACTTAAAATCTGGCATAATACTTATACAGGTCTTGTAGTATAATTTTATAGTCATTAATACCGACACAACATATCTTAATAGAATTGTAGTTATTGCCATACAATATGATAAAAAAACGCTATTGAATTATATATGGTGGTACATATAAGCAACGAGCATTTCATAAAGGACAAGCATTTCTCTATAACCATTTCGTTTCTGCTCAAGAGACTCTTTCCCACAGATGGTATTAAAAATGTAAACCCCTATATTAAAAAAATTATACACTAAATGAGAATTATATCCCATTTATTAATTATTTATTAATTTGTAAGTTTGTTATTATTATCTCTTAACTTCAGCGTTTTTTTTTTTGTTAATTTAAAACGTTCTGTAATCAATTAACTATACATATCTGTGGACATTTGACAAAACGTCTTCTTTCTAAATCAGCAACTTTACAGTAGAGCAAAAAAACAGTTAAAAAGGCTAATAGAAGTTATTGCTTAGAAAATTAAAGAAATTTTGAACTTGGATATTATACACAAATACATAGCGAACATTATCCGACCTTTTTTTTCGCTCTAGAAGCAATAGTTTTCTTTAAAACGACAAAAAATTAATTTAAGGCTTTTTGTTAAATAGATTTTAAAGAAAAAAATTAGCTTCCACCATACAAGTCGTTTTGTCAAAATTTTTTTGATTAAATTTGAAAATTATCTTAATCGCTTAACCCTTTCCGACCCAAGCAATTTCAAAATTAGACGATTTCAATTAAATTTTTGGTATGTGATAACTTGTCATTAAAAACCACAAAAATTTATTTTTTATGCCCATACAATTTTCGTGTCCTTAGAAAAAGGACATACACATATGTGTGTCTTGGGCTTTCACTTACATACATACATACATAACTGGCCTTTACAACCCTGTGTCAGGATTACGGCCTAGCTTCTCGCAGCACTCATGTTGTGTTTGTCAATTTTTATCCATGAGTACCGGGACCTACAGTTTAATGTCGACTCCGAACGACAGACTTGAGAAGCTTGTTCATGGCAATTAGTTACTCTCAGAGCTTTTGCCAGAAGACTGCTGAGAGGTAGTCGCCGAAAGAAATATTTTTTATTCATATTTCTTATTTTGAAGATGTCGGGGCCTGGAGTCGAACCCAGGGCCCATGTCTTAGTAAGCCAACACACTAACCACTAGACCACGGCGACTTTCACTTAGTCAAAATAAAATAATTTTAATATAATAATAAAAAAAC
Organism: Metopia argyrocephala; assembly: GCA_963576795.1. Lineage (NCBI taxonomy): Eukaryota > Metazoa > Arthropoda > Insecta > Diptera > Sarcophagidae > Metopia > Metopia argyrocephala. Next base: position 200,185,588 of record OY756208.1, on the reverse strand, counting down.
AAACTTTTTATTTCTTTCTTCTTTAAATATTTAATGCTTCTATTACAAAATAGTAACCAAATTTTTAAATATTTGTTGTTATTTAAATAAAATAATAATACTCACATTTTTTGTCTCCCGCACTGCGAAACATGATCACCTTTATTACACTATTAATCACGAATACTAAAATAAGCGGCGAAAAAACTTATAACAGAACAAAATGGAGATAACAACTAAAATGACAACATTGCATTCAATAAGAAAAGCTAGACAATAATAACAATAATTTTTCTCCAAAATACATAAATTTTCCTACACATTTGTGTAGGCAGGGACGGAAAGGGTTAAGTCAAGACAAGTTGTTTTGTTAAAACGGAATATGAAGAAAAGCTTTTTTCGGTTTTATTAAAAAAAAAAATACTTTTATTTTTCCCTACAATATGCAAATAATTGAAAAATAATAATAAAAATTAAATAAAATTTTTTTAGACACTCAATTTTTCAAATTATTCTTAATTCTCTGAAAGAAGTCGTTTTATCAAATTGAAATTGGGGAAAGTCTGAAAGAGGTCGATTAGTCAACTGCATATCTTGCGTTCCAAAGGTCGTAGAAATACGGGGATTAGAGCAAAAGAAGGATAAGGAAATTCTATATTTACTGTAAAAATCTTGGAAAATTTTCTTATTTCGAGAGAAGACGTTTTTTCAAAATTCCACAAATATGTACATATACTATTTTTCATATGAAACTGCCCCTTTCAATGTGAGTTTATGCTTAAAATCAGGTTTAGCCTTTACTTTATGAAATTCTAACGATAGTTTTTATTTATTTTTTATTACACATACACATATTGTAGTTACACATCATGATTTTTTTATTATGAATGAATGAATTAAAAAAATGGGTATGAAAGAAATATATGTATATTGTCATTTTGTTGTTATACTCAATATCTCTCTGAGGAAACAACGTCAAACTTTTTAATGTTATCAATACAATACAAATACAAAACATTTGTAAAAAGTAAAGAACTGGTTGAGAGCAAAAGGAAGCATTCGAATACTCACACAACCATTCTTATATTTATAAAGCGGTTATAAATGTTGTTCATATACATGCATACAAAAATATATACGAGTAGTTTGTTTGTTTATTTTTATAGTACGAGGGCATTACGAAATGTTCTTAGAATCTTCTGAAATTTAAATTCAATTTCTAGTAATTCTATTCCTTGATTAAAATAATTTTTTCCTCATTAATTCCTCAACATAATCTTTTTCTTTGTTTTAGTTAAAACCTTTGCCATTAATTAGTTTTAATTTTTTGAGACTTCGAAGCAGTTAGATGTCACAGGGTAAAATCTGACGACTAAAATGAGTGGTAAATCGATCCAAACACGCTTGAGAAATTTTCATTCTAATGCTGTTCACAAATGTGGCCCCCATTTAGCACAAAGCTTTTCCATCTGTAATTCGTGATACAAAATAAAATATACTCGATTATTTGATTTGCCCATGGCTTTCCCAAATTCACACGACTTTTATCGTCGATCATGTACTTTAGGTATGTTTTATGGCAGCATTTTATGGACTTTCACTTCATGGCTCAACTTTAAGAACTAAATTTTTCATAAGAACAAACAATTTAAACTAACACGTTAACATACGAGTATTAGGAATTTCTTGTGCCGTTAAACCTTTATTATGCGAATATTTAATGAATTTCATGAATGAATTTTCGATAGGCTTATTCTGTCTGTAAACTGAACTTTTCCAAACGTTTGAAATGCTGTATCTTATACAAAATATTATATTATTATTATTATTATTATTATTATTATTATTATTATAAAACAAATTTAATTTATTATTATTGTTTTCAATCTAAATTTCAAAACGATTACAACCGAATTTTTTAAAGAATGATAGTAGAATTTTTTCATAAAAAAGAGAAATCACTGAAGAGTATTTCTTGAACACCTATTACTATAATACGAAGGAGTGGCACATATTTAAATGACATTTAACAAGTGTTCATATAACGGTTAGATTATATAAATATCAAATCTTTTTGCTATTGCTATTTATAGGATAAGGGAGGGGTGCGTGGTATAGTGGTTAGAGAGCTCGCACAAAAACTCAAAGGACCCAGGTTCGAATCCCAGAAGAGGTGAAAAATGAAAAAGTTAGTTTGCGGTTTTTTCAAAATTATAATTTAAAAATAAGAGCCCCCCCCCCCCCCCCCCCCTCCAGGAAGACCATCTACAAAGAAACCGCTCCCCGACATTCCACTCTATTCCACCTTAACCAATGTCAACAAAAAAAAAAAGCGCCACCTATTGGGAAGTAGCAGATAACAGCTAAACCTACTTATCGAAAGCACACTCACCACACAATCAACATGCAACGATGAGGCAATTGCTGTTGATCATTCAAGGGTGAATGTATAGCACTGGCCTTTGAATGATCAACTCACAGCAATTTGTATCATTCCTAAGGCGCTTAATAATAATAATAATATAATAATTAATAATAATATATGTACTGTCCTTTCCAAAATTCCAATACAATGCACAGCATTTAGTAGGGGTATACCCCTGAGTATTGGTCTCAAAATAATAAAAAAAGAACATTTCGTACTGCCCTCGTATAGATACTGTTTGCTATAAATGAATAGTTAAGTATGTTCAGTAAGATTTGTTGTTTTTTAACATCGAGTTTTTATTCACTTATTTTCATATGAAATAATTCATATTGTTTCTGTTGTTTTTCATATTTTATTATTATTATAAACAATTACAAATTAACACCTACAAGAACACTTCTTTCTTTATAGTGGTAAGCAAAAAAGTGCATTAGGGCGTGCAAATGCTACAGGTAGTGTTGCCATTTGGTTATTTATAAGTTAAATTAATAATGTATGTTTTTCCTCAAAGTGAAAATAAGAGAATTATGTACAGCCTTATTTATAACAAAAATTTTGCAGGTAGTTGTACACAGAGGCTAAGCTTGTCATTTCTATACGCTAAAATTCTTATTCAAACGTACGAGTTCTTTAAGTTTTTGGATTCTTTGACTAGTTATCAAATAGAAGGTATTGAAAATTTTAATAATATCAGTATATAAGCATTTGATAAACTTGCCAGTTTTTTGTCCCATATGCTAACTTATCATTATACATACGGCCGGTATATTTTTACTTTTGTTTCGTCATGAAATGCCTAATAAAAGTGGTGAAAAATCTACTTATGAATTCGCCAATAATCTAAATAAAATTATTATTAATAAAACAAGTTTTAGAAAGGCTTTCAAAAATCTAGAGATATAAAAAATTTTATAGAAACATTTAAATAAAAATAAAATCAAAAATTTATTCGGTTAAAGTTTAAAGAATAAGAAAGGCCATTAAAAAAATAATAAAGTCTAATAAAGTTGTTAAAACGTTTTTGAAAAAAAAACGTACAAATGGACATTTTTTAAAAAGGCTGTTAAAATCATACATACATACATAATTGGGCATTACAACTCTGTGTCAGGCTTACAGCCTAACTTATCGCAGCACTCATGTTGTGTGTGTTAACTTTTATCTAGAAGACTGCTGAGAGGTAGTCGCCGAAAGAAATAATATTTTCATATTTTTTTTTTTTTCAAGATGTCAGAGCTGAGATTTGAACCGGCGCTATCGTCTTAGTAAGCCAACACACTAACCACTAGACCACGGCTGTGAAAAGTGATTTTAACAACAAATTTTTAAGATGGTGTAAAAGCTTTAAGACACTATTATAACACAGAGAGGAACAAAAAATTATTTAGGCTCGTCTTTGACAAAAAACTTTTTCAAACAAATTTGTTTAAAAATCGTTTTTGAAAAAGATATTCATGAAGTAAATCAATCTGTCCTAAATTAAAACGGAAAACAAATAAAAAACGTTTATTTTGATTTTTGTAGTTATAATAATTTTTATTTCTTTAATTTATAGTTGTGTTGGCAGGAAAAATTACATTTAATTTTTAAATAACTGATTGCAGCTACTTAAATAAGTATTTACTGAAATTAAAAAAAAAAAAATTAAAGGTTTGGCAACACTTGTTATAGAGTAAACCATTAAATTGAATAATTTTATTTAAGTAATAGGAGAATTAAAGGAAAATTAAATTTTTTTAAACTACTCGCATTTTATTGCTTACTTAACTCCTGAAAGATCCCAACCGGAACAGCCATGTAATGAAACAATTTTTTTATTTGCACGTATTGTTGAATGCTATATCATTCATAGTACTTTGGCGAAACAGTATAATTAAACGACAAATAATTTTACAGATGTAGCATCAGCAAGATGGCCGTTTTTAACTGTTACAGTTCGGAACTCTCTGTTGAAATACCATATACTTACTAATTAGTCTTCTCCCTTGCTAATGTTATTAGTTAATTGAGCTCAAACCAGCTGACAACTTTTACAGAAGAGCTTTGAACTTTCAAACCGAGAAGAGCACAACAGCCAATTAGATCACTTCGACAACAATGGTTGCTGTTTACTTTGCAAACATATGACGATCAGACCCTTGTCGGACTTGGCGAGCTAACTCAATATGAAGCTAACTTTTGGCTAACTTATTTGGAGCTTTAAACTAACTCAAGTATGATGCAGAAATGAAGAGTTCGTTCATTTCTTAACATGCATACAAATGTGTGTATGTGCCGAAACTTTTTCTGGATAAGTATTAAAACTCAAAACTGATGTATGTATATGAACATATATAGCAATGAAAACACTTGATTTAACCACAAGCTAACTTATGATGAGTTAACTTGTGGTTAGCTGAAACTGATGCAGGCATGAGTGAGTACTGACCAGCTCAAAGGAAAATGAAACTTTTCTATGTAAATGTCTAAGTTTTTGAGTCATCTATGACAGATTACTGGTTAACTATAAGTTAGCTTTAAGGTAGCTCTAGGTCCTACAGGGAGCTGACAAGGCTGTTTATCACAAATGCAAATATCAATTAATGTATGGGTGTGTTCAGACATAATTGTTGTGAGTTGATGCTTACTTACCGCATGACATTGGCCTATAAGTATTATATTTTATTTAAATTTAAATATTATCCATTCATATGCCAAACGCTATCCGAATATATGTTTGTAATGTATGTATGTGTAAACTTTTATTAATAAAAATATATATCCGTATGTACCTATTTGTATGCATTTGTAAACTTATAAGAGTAATTTTATTAAATATTTTTTGTTGTTTTGTTTTTTATTCACACCTGTTGATTATTCAGTTATTTTATTTTTCTTGTTATTATTTTGTGTATGTGTGTGTTTAAATATAAGAGTGTGAAAATTAACACACACATACATACAAACACATTCTTAGTTTTTCATACACTTGAAGAAACAATTGTAACGAACAACTTAGCTCGACGGCTTCAACGATAGCAACAACAACAACAACTAAAATAACAAATAAAGTTTTTGTTTTCAATTGTTTTCTTGTTTTGTTGGTGCACCTTTTGTTCGAAAACGTTTTGTTCTTTTTTATTTTCGTGCAACAATAAGTTTGTGGCAACTTTTCTTATACATACTCTGTTAATATTGCTCCAACAATATTGTTTTTTTTTGTTTGTTTGTTTAATATTTTTAAACTCGTTTATTGTCTAAATTTATGATTTCATTATTAAGTTTGAAAATCTTAATTGAATTTTATGTGTGTTTTGAAGTGTTTTCATTGGGAAAAAATTCAATTATTTTTAAGTTTTATTTTTATTTTTATTTATTTGTTATCCTATAGTAGCATAGTTGGAGGTGTGGTGGGCGTATATTGAGTTTGTGTGTTGGGTAATAGTAAACATTCGTACATTAAAAACACTTGTCATTAAGACAAAGTTGTTTGTGTAATTTTTCTTTGTACAGACTAATATTTAAAAATATATGTACATAAGTATATAACTTTTTTTTGGTCGTGGTAGTTTGGTATGTAGTGTGTTAGTTTACTAAACGAGACCTCCGGGTCCAAAGGCCAGCTCTGACATATTGCAAAAAAAAGAAAACAAGAAAATTTTTTCACCGACCACATCTTAGCAATCTTCTGGTAAAAGTTCTGAACAATTGCCATGAACAAGCTTCTCAAGTCATCGTTCGGAGTCGACATTAAACTGTAGGTTCCGGTACTCATGACGCACACAATATGGGTGCTGGTATATTTAAATGGGTGCCCCAAGAGTCTATTAGTGAGACTACTAGTGAGAGGGTTGTGGTTTCGATTCCCACCAGAGACTCTGGTTTGTGACATAACACCGAGCAAAGGTCTTGGTCACTTCGCTTGTAATAAGGAGAATATAATATGTATTATTATTATGTTGTTATTTAAATAAATAAAATTGGTAATATTGTAGACGGTCGTGACTACTTGCCACGTACTTTGGCCTCCCACTAGAAATAATGGCTTTTTCTGACCTATTTAAATAATTAATTGCCAAAAAATTACCATAAGATTACAATACAAAATTTTATTCCCTGAATAGTTTTACTATGTACGTATAAGTATTATCATTTTAAGTTCTTAAGAAGTATCCTATAGACCTACAAGCATTAGAGAAAATGTTCTTAACTATCGGTTTTAAAACATAATTTCGAGTGTGTTTTATGACTGAGTTTAAAAGTGTCTGTACCACCTTATTAACTTAGAAGGTGCTCCAAAAAGTATGTTATATTTTTACGCATATGAAATGTTAATGAAATTTTGACAGCAATATTTCATAATATATATATGTACGTTCATATAATAATCAAAATAATAGAAAATACACACATATTTTTAATTCCATCTATTGAATTTAAAGCTATTAATGATATTAAATTTTATTTTTATAACTTTTTATTATTCTTTTTTATTGGATTTGCCACTTGTGAAACCCGAAGGAGTCTTTGCTTCAGAACAATCAAATGGCAGAAATACAGAACAGAAAGATATGTTTAATAATGAAAATTTGGCATATCCAGATGTTGACTATGCTTTAGGCCCAGCAGCTGAAGAGAAAAGTTGGCTTCAATCTCAACAATCCCAGGAAACAAGTAAGTTTTTGTCCAACTTTAGACCTGATGTTCCTCTAAATGACGACGAAAATGATAATGAAAATCATGTGGAGAATATTGAAAGCAGTCATGTAAATGATGATAATCAGGATAACTCCTTTAGGTATAGTAGATATCATGGTAGACGCGATTTTAGAAAATTCAGAGAATTTCCCAAAATCTCTGCTGCAGATGACAAAGACTCTTTGAATTTTGATTTTGATAAAAGTAAGAGCAAAAGCCAACAACCAGGAATTAATAGAATTTTTTATAAGCAGAATTGTTTTACAGAATCTGAACAACTGGAGGACAGCGTTAATACGGATTTAAGCAGTTGCCGGCAATGTTCTCAACAAAAAAACTGTCTGACTAATGATGGTAATATGGCCAATAAAAATGTCACTGAAGGTAATTCAGGTGCGTTTAATAAGGACAAAAATCTAAAAACTTCCAAGAACTGGGCAGCCAAAGGTTCAACTTTGTCTGAAGAAGGATATATGAAAAGGACTGATGATGAAGATAACGAAGACGATGATTGGGCTTTATTAAAATTTTCAGTTTCGAATGATAAAAACCGGCAAAATGGGTATGCTCAACCTTTAAATGATCAATTGGAAAATACCAAAAATACTCTCTCTCATGAAGCCGATTATAAACTTTCTAAAATGGAACAGGATAACTTAGAAAATAAAAATCTTACCTTTTGGAATTGGAGTATTTTCAAAAGATCCCAGTCAAATTTTAATCCTATGCATTTAATTAAACTAAAGACCAGTGATCGTTTAATGAAAAAAGGCTTCAGTGCCTCCTTGCCCAGTTCGTCAATGGAGGCTCTCCAACCTCAGCAAGAGTTTGTAAAAATTCAGGAATTTGCTCCACAGCCGCTGTATAATGAAAATGAATATGGCTTGAGCAAATCTTCAGAAACTGAAAGATACAAAAGGGACAAAAAAATAAACAGTCGTTTTAAAGGAAAACCAGTTGAAAAAGGAAATTTTAATTCGCCGAAATCACAAAATGCCACAGAGAGTGGAAATAAACTTCAAAATTTGGAATCGGCCGCTAATCAAGAGTTTTTAAAAGTATTAGAAACTTCTAAGGAAATAGCGAATTTAGAAAAAAATCTTAAAGCTTTTAAAGAAAACAATCACAACACCAGAGTGCACAGCAGAAGGAAAAGATCAATAAGTTCTGATACCAAAAGTTTTAAAGATTTAGAAACACAACGAAAAATGAATTCAAGAAAACAACAGGAAACTAATTTCAACAAACACTACATGTTAAAAATTAATCCAAATTTACAATATCATGAGAAGTTAAACAAGTTTTCTCAGAGAAGGAAGAAGAAGAAGAAAAGCTTGGTAGAAACAAAAACCAAACAGCTTTTAAGAACATTAGAAAAAGAGGAGCAGGCGCAAGTGAGTTTTAATAAATTATCAAAATCAAGCCTTTTGAGCAGAGATCCTATTAAAACAAAAAATATTTTGAAAACTCCTTTGGAAAGCAAAGAAAAATTTAGCAAAAAAGAAAATGCAACACAAAAGTTGAGAATAGAATATAAGCCTAAAAAATCTACTGTTTATTTGGCCAACAATCGAAACATAGAGAAATACAATAATTTTGCAGAAACTTTTAAAGTAAAGCAATATCAGAAACAAATTGTTAAAAGTTCAAAACACAACAAAAGACGTCTCATTGAAAGCTGTAATCATAAAATGCAGGCTACAGCAAGCCGTAATAAAGTTTTTGAAAAAATGTTTAATAAAAGCTCTAGAAAGCTTTTAAGTAAAGAAGAAACTGCTCCTGAAAAAGCTTATAAAAATTATAATTTTAAAGATGGTGTAAAAGTTACTACAAGTTTTAAAAAGAGCTTTAAAGATTCACGCAATACAAAGGGGAACTCCCATTATAGAGCAAAACGCTCTATAGAGTCTTTTTTAACAGAAAATCATTTACAAACTAATCCATTTAAAAACCGTCTTACAAAAAGATATTCAACAAATAAGAACCAATCTGTTTGGAATACAAATGAGAATCAAATTAAAAATGATTTTGGTTTGTATGTCAATGATGAGCCTTTAAAAGAAATTGGCAAAATGTCGTATGAAAAAAGATATCAAAACAATGCACGCAGACAACAAACTACACAAGACAATAAAAGTCCTAAAACAAAAAAGATATTCCAATCTCAAGATTTTGATAAAAATCCTCAGGAGTCTTATAAAAACTACGCCAAAGCTTTTAGTAAATTAACACCAGATTTGCTAAAAGATTTTTCTGATAGCAATAATCCCACCGCAGTGGAGGCTTTAAAAAATCGTTATCTAAGCGATTTGAAAAATTTCAATCAAAATTACAAATTCAATGAGTATCCTCCCATTGATGGGACTATGCCTTATTTGAGAAACCCTAACGATAACGAAAATAATGAAACCCAAGATCAGACATTAAGTTTGGCTTTACGTAATGAAATTTTAAATTGCGAGGCTTTTTCCAGTTTAGAAGAATTTCTTAAGTCAAAAAATGTAACGCAACCTTTAATATTCAATAATACTTCCACCGAACGGTTAGAACTCCAGCTTAGCACACCAACCATAAACACACCTTCCTCTAATGAGAATACCAGTACAAAAACCGAGGGCAGTGCAACAGAGGTATACCAAAGACCCACTACTTGTTTTCCTTTGAATGTTTTAGAGGAAACTACTGAAAGCTTTACTCAAACTCCACTTGATAATTGTGAAGATTTTACAGATTCTGTAATATATACAGAAAGAGGAGAGGATTATCTTCTCAACGAGAATACAACTGAGTCTAAGGATCTCAAGCTTAATATAACAATTAATGCTAAAGTACATGGTAATCCTCTGGATAAAGATTTCTATGGTAATGGCTCAATAGAAATGCTGCCCGGTTTTATGGATGACAGAAAAAGAAGAGAAATTTTGTGGCAATTGCCACAACAAAATCAAAAAAGAAAATGTGCTGAAATGCCTACTGTTAAAATGGAGTGAGGCTAAATCCACAAAATTATTTAAAAAAAATTTTTAAAAACTATTTGATAATTTCAGCTTTTTAGAAGACTCTGAGGATATTAACAATTTAGCTTCTGGTGAACTATCATCCAAAATGGTGCAGACCATATTTAAAAGAGTAAAAATTGAACCCTCCTTAAAAGCTTTATGGCCCAGTTTAAAACCGTTGGAGCAAATAGAAAAGCAAAAAAATAGTAACTTTTATGCTCTTAAAAATCAGGTAAAATATTTTAAAAAGCAATAAAAAAGAATAATAAATAAAAAACATTTGTATTCCATTTAGAACAACGAAGCTGATGTACATCATGCCGAGCAATTATTTGCACAAGCGATGGCCTCCATTAACAATATCATAGAAGAACAGTTACGCTCACATTCCTGTATAACTTTACGTCCTGACTTACAACAGTTTTACAATTTTATTTTACGTTCACGCCAAGAACAAGACCTAGCCAGAGCTAAACGTGACATGGCCAAGAAACTGAAACAACACAATTCTAATAAAGATCAGCGTCTACAGAACGCAAATGAAGTACAAGAAAAAATTTCTACAGTAAAAAAATTTCTTAAGGAATATGAAGCTTTACCCGAACAAGAGCAAAATGATATGTTATCTGTTAAAAATGAATTACTCAAAAATTTAAATGAATTACAACAACAGAATACTATTGCGGAGAGATCTCAGAGAGGTTTAAAGGAAGTAAGTCATGAGGATATTAAGAAAACCCTACAGGATGGTTACACTCAAGAATTTTTAAAGTTATTAAAAGCTGCCAATTTCTATAGGGCTTCAGGTAACAATGCAGAACCTGTAATCTGAACACAAATTGTTATTTATTTATTTATTACTTAACAAATATATGCAATTATAAATTGTACAATATTATTTAGTTTTGCTGGCCTTTTTATTTTATATAAATTTTAACTTGAGCTTGAGGTCTGTTACACATTTTTTCCTGATATTTCTCTATTCCTTTTTGTATATTAAAAATAATTTCTGTTCTTCAGCAAATTGTTACCTCTTAAGTAGATCTAAAAATTTTGCCTTGAGATAAAATATAAAAAAACAAGAACATCTTAGTCAAAACAGCAAAACTGTCAAGAAACGTAATATTTCGTCATAGATTTTTGTAGTTGATGATGCAAAATACATATAAAGACACTTCTAATATTTTAAAATATGTAGACACTTAGAAAAACCGATGATTTTGAACATAAGGAATGAAAAATACGGACACTTCAAATCTTTTTAAATATATATTGAATTTTAGTCGTCGCTTTTGGAGCTAGTTTCATCATCTGAATACGTGCTTTATTTTGGAATAAAAATGGCTTTTATTTAGAATGACTGGCTAGACCAGCATACCTCCCAAGCATCGCATCTATTTTTTTTCCTCTTTTTACTTGATACAAGTGAGTAATATATTGTTATTTTTTTATTTTATATCAAGGCCCTGTGTCAGGCTTACGGCCTAGCTTCTCGCAGCACTCATGTTGTGTGTGTCAATTTTTATTCATGACTACCGGGACCTACAGTTTAATGTCGACTCCGAACGACAGGCTTGAAAAGCTTGCTCATGGCAATAAGTTACACTCAGAGCTTTTATCAGAAGTCTGCAAAGAGGTAGTCGCCGAAAGGAATATTTTTTTTTTCTAATATTTCTTTGTTTCAGGTTGCCATAGCTGCGCCTTGAATCGGAACTCTCGTCTTAGTAAGCCAACACACCAACCACTAGACCACGGCGACCTCCTTAGATCTAATTAAGGGGTAGAAAATATGCCGAAGAGAGAAAAGCAATATTTCAAATAGTTCACGAGATATAGACTTAAGAATCAGTACATGTTTTTTGAAAATTGTACTAAAAACCATCCCCAACATATTTTTAACTTCTGTATTTATAAAAAAAAAATAAAAAAGTAACTATGTATGTTTTGTAAAACACTAGCAGACCCGGCAAACGTTGTTTTGCCTAGAAAAGTATTGTTTTTGTGCAGGGACCGAAAATAACAGTTATTTTTAAAATTTAAAATCAAAAAGTCAGGTGGATATAATTTGTCTATCAGATATTTGAATACAGCATATTAATGCTGTTATGCTAAGGAATAATAAACTTAAAAGACTTAAATTTTTTTGACTTTTATTTTTTCGGTCAGAAATAAAAGTTAAAATCTGACTTATATTTTTTAAGTAAAAAATATAAGTTAAAAGTGACTTTTTTGAAAAAAGTCGTAACTGTTACGGTCCCTGTTTTTGTGTATATTTAAAATACAGGTACAGGATATTTTAGGGAGATATATAATAATGAATAAACTATTGAATAAATTAAGAGAATATCATTGAAGCACTCTGGGATAAACAATATTTTTGGTTTTGCTGGCATACTACATAATTTCGGTATTCTTACCAAGCTTAACAACTATTTAAATAAACGAAAGAACATAAATTACCTATTTGGGGGAATAACTTCCCCTGCCCCTAAAAAATATAATTCTAAGTATTCCTACTAAGCTTGAAAACTTTATGTGTTACACTTCTTTCAAAGAGCGATAAAATGTGTTCTACCTTTTGCGGGAATACCCCTTCCTCTGCCCTTATCCCGCTCGGATTAAGCTGTATCATAAAAGCTAGTTCTGGAAGCATTCGTACCATGTTTAAAGGCTTTATGGGGAACGTAGTCGCCGTGGTCTAGTGGTTAGTGTGTTGGCTTACTAAGACGATAGTGCCGGGTTCAAATCTCGGCACCGACATCTTGAAAAAAGAAATATGAAAAAAAAAAAATATTTCTTTCGGCGACTACCTCTCAGCAGTCTTCTGGCAAAAGCTCTGAGAGTAATTAATTGCCATGAAAGAGCTTCTCAAGTCTGTCGTTCGGAGTCGACTTTAAACTGTAGGTCCCGGTACTCATGGATAGAAATTTACACACACAACATGAGTGCTGCGAGAAGCTAGGCCGTAATCCTGACACAGGGTTGTAAAGGCCAGTTATGTATGTATGTATGTATGGGGAACGTAAACAGGATATTAAGTTCACGGAAAAAGTGGGCGTGGAGGTATAAAAGATAGATTAGGGTCTATAGTCAGCCCTACTGAATATACAGAAAAAATTTTATAAGAATCGGTCAGACAATCTCGGATAAGCTTTGTTACAAACATTGTGACATCACTCCATACAAAATGTATGGGAAAATGAATTTTCTTTATAATTTCTTTTTTTTTCTGAAATATTTTAGACATTTTTTTGCTATTCTTCTTATTTGGCCAGAGACCATTCCGAATTGGTACGAAATCGGTCCAGGCGTTCTTGAGTTATAAGCATAGTAACTAACGCCACTTTCTTTTATATAAATAGATAGATATTTTATATATATTTTATGGCATGTTTATGCTATATTTAGATAGAATTTTTTAGTATCGTATATTTTCATTTTGTTGACCGATCTGTAAAAAAAGTTCTTTATTGTTGACAGTATTTGAACAGAATGCTTTTTGAATTTGGCAAGGAAAACTCACACTACTTTGTGATCACTGTGACCTGTATTCAAATGCATTTGTCTTGGTTCAACTGAAATGTTTTCTAAGGTCTTATGCTTTTTAATAGAAAGGGATATGCTAAAGCATTCTATGAAAGAATTTGACTCAAAGAAAAGTTATGATGAGAGGCATGAGCGTAGATTTAGTAGAATAAAAATATATCAGCACTCCAATTATTAAAATTTCAAATTCATTTCACTAAAATAGTTTCTCAATTTATTTAAAACGTTTTTGCACCCCAATCTCCTTTAATAATTTCTTATAACCATTGTAAAAATCTATACATAGAAATTAAAACAATAAAAAGGATTTCAAATAATTTCAATAATAATAATAAAAAGAAAAAGAAAAAAAAAATATCGCAACAATTCATGAATTAAAAATACAAATTATCATAAATTCAAAATAATAATTTGAAAATCTCTATACAAATGTATACAATAGCCATTATTTAATGGGAAAGGAAGGGGCGGTGCTATAATTTCCAACAGAGTGTTATAATTTCAAACAAAGTTCAACATTTTAATAATTTGAATGAACGAATGAAAACAGCGATTGTGTGAATAGCGAATTTTTTTTTTTATATATTTTTTTTCAATTTAAATTCGTATTAAATGAAAATATTTATGGAGAAACTTTTACAAATAAACACCTACACACACATTTCAGGATATGAAGAAATCAACACTGAATTTACAATTTAACGATAATTATCATTACAAATGTGTTGCTACTTTTCAATTCAAGAGTTATATACATACATATGTATGTTGTAGTTTAGTTTTGTACTGCTGGGTTATACGCTTCCTTACATACCCTACAGTACAATTTAATTCAGTATTAACTTGCATTAACTCAAGCATTAAAATAAAAAAATAATTTATGCTCCTACTACAATATTTTAACATAATTTGGAATGAAGCCCGGCAAATATATGGAAGCCCAGATAATTTCCAAAAGCCATGGTATAAGCATGTCAATGCTCTCGGAGATGATCTGTGGGATTTTTGTCATCCTGAGCTGAAACTATTGCCTACTTATTTAATTCCGTGCTAAAACATTGGGATATTAGAAATTGATAAGGTATGTGGTTTCCGATTTTCCAAGTATTGTTTGACAATCAGTATGTTTTTGTAATATTTGCATGTAGCACTCGCAATTACTTAGTTAATATTAAGGAAAGTTAGCGCAACCTTGAAAAGCATTCTTTATTAGTGAACGATTTTGGCTGAAGTGTACTTCTATTTCGTTTAATTGTTTCTTAAACCTTAACTTACTTTTCTACCTACTAACCATTCCTTCCCAACAATAGTGTAAGAGAAAAATTTTTTAATGAAAAGAAACAATTTATTTAAATGTTTTTTTTTTATCAAAGCAGTTGATGTGATATTGTTTAAATGCAATGTACTCGTGCTTTCTTTTCCATATTATGAAATAAACATATTCTATACTGTTAAAAAAGAAGGGAGGGTTATACGAGGACGGCATAATATGCTCTTAAGCTTCATATGCCTTGTTTACCATTTCTCTAAAAAATCAGGAACCTGTTTGCTGTCAATAGTTATCAAACAGAAATTAAATGGCACAGCCTATTGAAATTTTGAAAGGATTGAATGAACAGGTTGACATAGGCAGTGAAGAAGTTTTAGGCAGCAGGTGAAAAATCCAAATTGTGCTTATTGACCTGCCGTCGTATTTTATAGAAAACTTCAATTGAAATGTTAGAAAATTTGTTTTTTTTTACGAAAAAAACAAAAAAATCAAATGATAAATCGAAATTTTTTTGACTTCAGCATATAGAAAACGTAAACAAATGAAATCAAGCGAATGCAGGAAAAGTTTTTCGGATTTTTTTTTCATGTTTGAAATAAATTTTCAAACAACAATTTAGGGGTAAGATTTGGTAGGCATGTTAATGTTGATTATAAAAATGGATATTTCATTTAAATACGAGCATGTTGAGTGTGTTAATTCGAGGATACATGTTTTCACTAAACAAATAAAAAGGCACAATATTCTATAAAATCAGATTTTTCAATTTTAAGCAAAGAAAGGAAATGAAATACATAAGCTGATATTAAAAATAAATTTAATTGATATTTTTAAAATTAAAAGATATTAATTGAAAAGTTAGAGAAAAAAGTTGCAATCTTTTAAATTTGCAATGTTTAAAAACTTATAGTGGCTAATCAATGTGATACACAATGTGATAAACAATATGTGAACAATCTTTTACCAGTAGGAAGAAAAGACAGAAGTTTTTCAGTTGTAGGATAGGACAAATTGCTGAGAATACCGTGGAAGCAATAAATTTGAATTATTTGTCACACTTTCACACTTTTAGTAGCGATACTATCGGCAGTACTTATACTGGGATGATGTACACACCTGATCACACATGTAGCAGATTCAGTTTCTGTAAATTTCTTTATAATCTTGCAAATTCCTAGTACAGAAGTCGACTATACATAACATACATACATAACTGGCCTTTACAACCCTGTGTCAGGATTACGGCCTAGCTTCTCGCAGCACTCATGTTGTGTGTGTAAATTTTTTTTCCATGAATACCGGAACCTACAGTTTAATGTCGACTCCGAACGACAGACTTGAGAAGCTTGTTCATGGCAATTAATTACTCTCAGAGCTTTTGCCAGAAGACTGCTGAGAGGTTGTCACCGAAAGAAATATATTTTTTTATTTCTTTTTTTTTAAGATGTTGGAGCTGGGTGTCGAACCCAGGGCTCATGTCTTAGTAAGCCAACACACTAACCACTAGACCACGGCGACTACAACAGAAGTCGACTATGATGATCATAATTCCCACGTAACGTTTGAAAGATAGCAAGGTTTGACTCACTGCTCTTGTAACAAGTTTTACAAGTAGCACTTTTTAGCTTTGTTTTTTTTTTTCATCCATATTCATAAACACTCGTAGCAATTCTTTGACTTAAGATGACAGATAGCTATTACCACACTTGGTTTTCAGAAGCCTCCCGGGAATGTCGCGTTACTATCGCAGCTTTTTTTGACTTTTGATATTGAATGATAGCAGCGATGAAGATACCTCGCCACTTTCAGGGGTAGAGGTGTCCTTTCAGTCACGTAAAAAATTTTATTAAGCGTGTTGTGTGAAAGATTAAGTTATAGAATAGCTGATATATAACATACTTTGCCCAAAGGAACTTTCAAGTTTGTAAACGGCGAAGGCATCGAAAACGACCAACGAAAATCTAATAGAAGTACAGGTTAAGGACGACATTTCTAAACTAGGTGAAAGAAATTGGAAGGGAAGCGCATACTATGGAAGTGCTTGAAAGTGTATTCTTATTTTTTTTAAACGGATGTCATTATATGCATAAAACTTCAAATGCAAAAACTAACGTAATTATCAATTATTATTGCACAAGAAATCAAATAAATTTTTTTTATTTTTCCTTAAAAAGCTTTTCCTCCGTAAATAAAGTTCAAATTAAAAAAGCAAAGAAATTTTAAGGTTACTTGAGTGTCACAATATTCCAAGCACTAATTAGACAATGAGCATTGTAGAAAGCGTTGCCGTTCAGCAGGGCTCCGGACCAATATGACGTGTTTCGGAACTCTTCCTAACCAATGCATCCGCAGCCTTTTTACCGGTTATTTCACAGCGACCAGATATCCTAAAACTGAACTCTGTTCCCAAACAACAGTCTTTGCAACGTATCGTAGCTACAATTGACAAGGCAAGCCGCTTTAAGGCAGCTTGACTATCTAAAAAATATTATCCTTGAGCTCGCTCCCTGTTTAGGTTGATTTCAGCACATATGAAAATGATTAGGATGTCAGACTAAAAAACATCTAATGGTCTACCCAATGGAATTGACAAGTCTCGGCTGGCTTCATAAACACTAGCAAGGAGAGCATCATTATAGGTTTAAAGCCATCGGTAGACCAGCTCAAAACCAAACACGTAGTAAACCAACTTTCCCTATGCGGTATCTCAAATCTGAGCCATTGAGCCACAGCTTCAAAGGCATGACATTTAATAGTGAAATTGGATTTGTGACCAGTTTCTAAAGAATGGCCAAACTTCTAGACACATTTCGAGTTGTTATGCTGAAAATAATTCCTGCCAAACACGCAGCCATCCTCATAACATAAATATGAATTGGTGTTAGACTGCTCTCGTAGTGGGTAACATAATTTTTGGCCCATTCAAAATATTAACACTTAAAACTTTATCAACAACTTCAATTTTACAATTAAAAAAAAAAATTCAAAACTCTGAGAAACAACTTAAAATATGAGGAAATACTAAATCAAATACATGTCATCTTAAATACTTTTGCAACAACGAAAAATTTCACTTTTAAGCTCTAAAATGTTTGTGAAGTGCGTTTAAGAACTTTTTCCTGTTCTTTGTTTTGGTTCGCTGGCATAAAGTGACACAACAAACTAATGAAAATATAAAACTTAAGCGAAAATTGATGTCTGTGATCAATCATGAACAATAACAGCAGCTGTAGAAACCAGTCAAAGAACAAACCAATACCATAACAGCTTTATAAGCAAATGTGTATTTAATTTTCAGCTGTAGATGTGTATCATCTTTCCACAACTTCAATTGACCAAAACTGAACAAACAGCACATTTGGCTTCGCATTTCCTAATATTTTCATTTGACCAACGAACAGAAGGAAAAAAATGTGTTTTCGATATTACAAATATTGACTTCGAATATTTGACGAAAATGCGTTTTTAGTGGTCAAAGTCAGTATTAAAGAAAAATATAGAAAAAAATACGACTAAAAAAACAAAACAAACTATTATTTAACGATGTAATTCAATACTGCACGAGATGGATGGCAAACTGAAATTGTTGGATGGCTGTATTGGTTGAGCGTAAAAACAAAAAATAAAAAAAATTCTAAAACTATACACACAACCACCGCTACTCTGCCATTTATTATGGCAAAATTTTTGGAAAATACCACGCCAATGTTCAATTTTGTATTTAATTTGCATTGTTTCAGAATGCCAACATTGAAGCAGGGGTGTAAGTATTTTGCTGGTAATTTTATCTTATTTACACAAGTCCATTTATTTCTTTACTTCAACCCTACCCACTGTCCGCTATAAAAAAAGAAAATATTTTTCTACTGCTTTGTTTGAATTTAAAAATAATATTTGATTTTTTGCCAGAATTCATTAAAGAATCCATGAAAGATTTTGTAACTGATGATTTATTTTCAAAAAGCCTTAAATTTGTTATTTATCATGACATACCCTTAAATAAGTTATAAGAAAAGAAAAATGTTTTGTAATAAATGTCTTGCAAAGTAATTACTTTTTATGGCCATTCGAAGTATTTTCAATACTTCATTAAGAAATTTAACAAATAAATTAACAAATAGTTCCATAATTAAAGAAAGATTTTCACGTTTTTTTTAATAATTGTAATGAAAATGACATTTTTCTCTTCAAATAATTAGGGTATTCACGAAGTCTTCTGGCAACAGCTCTGAGAGTAAGTGATTATCATAAAAAAGCTTCTCAAGTTTGCAGTTCGGAGTCGACTTTAAACTGTAGGTCCCGGTATTCATGGATAAAAATTAAAACACACAATATGAGTGTTGCGAGAAGCTAGGCCGTAACTCTGAAACACGGTGGTAATGGCCAATTATTTCTAACAATCAGTAAGGAGTGAGGAGATTCCTTATAGTGATGCAAATGTCATGAATTGTTTTTCAAGAATTCCGGACGTTTTTTGTATGGCATAAGCCAACCTTCAAAGCAATTATCTTCACTTTCTTAACATTTCCGCCGGATTTTTACGTGATGGACCTTTCAGGATGAGTGTCGTCACTCACATCTTCTCGATCTTTTTTGAAATATTTTTAAACCTCAGAGCATTACCACACCTTGTGGTAGACATATCCTCAGATCGATTTTCTCAACATTCCAATTTTCCATTTGTAAACTAAAGTGTTTTTGTATGTGTCACAAATATCAAATCCCTGTACAGTGCACAGTGGGTATGCAAATTGGATGGTTTTGCAAAACGCTTTCAATTTATATTTTGCAAACAAAATTTTGTTCAGCGATGAAGCTCATTTCTCAATCGAAAGTTAAGTCAATGAGAACAATTGTCGCATTATGGTCTGGTGGTGTGATTGAATTGGCGCTGTAAGAAATGTTACCGTCAATTCAGAGAGCTTTGATCTATGATAATCGAAATTATTTGACCTATGATTGAATATCTATATATATAAAAATGAATGTCTGTCTGTTTGTGCTTTATAGGACGCCAAACCCTTGGACCGATCTTCCTGTAATTTTCGCAGCATTTTACATCGACGCTGGAAGGAATAATAGGCTATATGAAGTTTTGATTGGACAAAGCGGCGTGGCACCGCCCATATAATCCAAAGTTTAAAATCGTCATATCTTTACCATTTTTTGACCAACGGAGGCAGTATTTGCTAATTATGGTATTGGCATGAATAGAAATACGTACTAAAAGAAAAGTGGGCGGTGCACGCCCCTTTGTTTGTGATCTGTTAACTGATCTTAAATTTTCACAACGTGCAGCTTTGACTCAGGAATGCTTATTACATGATAATATTTTTCGACAACGTACACATCTGCACATACTTCTTTACTACGTTTATTAACGGCTTTACCTCAAAGTGAAAATACATTTCCTCTTTCTCACACAACTGTCTGCAAAATATATAAATACTTTTAATTTTATTTCATAACGAGGGGTGTAGCGAAGCACACAGAGTTGTTCAGCTATGTACATTATAAAGTTGGTGTCACGACCCACAAACACGACCGATTTTGGATTTATTGCATAAGAAATTTCCTGGTTGCGTATTTTCATAATTTGGCGGCGTTGTTTGGTATTTCTTGTGGGACTTTGTTAAAGATCGTTCCTATGCGGATAATTAGAAAACGACATTATTTGTCAAATTATTAGCGAGTTACTAACCGAAATGTCTTTATAAGTACTTATTATTTCGACCCTCAGTGTATGTATACAAACGTAGGACATAGTGTAGTAATTACTGGATATTTGCTATTAATTATTCTTTTCATAACTTTATTTTAATGTTTACTTTTATTAGCAAATCAACACCAATTTGAATACTGGATTGTGAAACATCTAAAATTTGCGCATACTGATTAACGAGAATTCTGTTCTAAATGAGTGAAAAAAATTGTCATGGTAAGCATAGGAAAAACAAATAAAATTTTTTGTAACTCAGGCTAGAAATGAGTTTTTTTTATAATAATCAGAACCGATCTTTATTTGTAAATACAATTCTAATGCCTTATATTCATATGAAAATACATACTGATATGCTTTCTTTATACCAGCATTTACCAACTGTTTTAATGAAATTTTCGAAGACTATATGCTGTGTTTTTCACTTGTTCTCGCCTGTTTGCTAATGCTGTTGATGTTGGCGGTGGTATATTTTGTCATCATAAGAAAACAACCATAAAACTGATGTTCGGATAAAAATAAATTGACTATTAAAGAAATCATTTAACAACTTTTTAACAACAACTAAAGAGAACAACAATAACAACAATAAGAAGATGAAAAACATTGAATATATCCTTACGTGTATATCCTTAATAATAAAAAACTTATTATTAAGGCTGTATAAGTGTGTGCATGTGTGCCTGGGTTTCATTTAAAGCTGTTAAATGTGATCTACTTAAGCAACTTGAGTTACTCTTGACACTCGACCAAACCAAACCAACCAACAAACCTTTCTTATATACGAGCATTCCCTTCCTTTTTTGTTTGTTGCTTTTTTATATTCTCCTACAACAGTGAAGTTTCTTAAAAAAAAAACAAAAAAGAATACACTTAATATTGATGCCATAAAAATGATAAAACAAACACATCTAAAGGCATCAAACAAAACAAAACAAGCAAAAAAAAAAAGGATCAAAATTGAAGGAGAAGCATCTAAAGGCAGTTACTCAGTCAACAAGGAAAACAATACTTTGGTTGGAAATAATACCGACTACAACTATTAAGATATACAAAAAACAAAAGTATCAATGTACAGAAATATCTGTATGTATGGGTGTGTGTACTTAAGCGGGTATCTTTGCAAGTATTTTATGGTGTACATGCATCTACAAGGTTTGTATGGGTCATATTATGTTTAGAATTTCAGATTCAGGCTGAAAGCAAAATTTACCAAAACAGGAGTGTAGATAAAACACAGTAATATTAAGGCACTGCAAAAGAAAAACATGATCAAGAAGAGATATTTAGAAACACTGAGACGGTCGTCAAAAACTAAGTCATTTAAAAATTATAGAATAGACAGACCCAAAATAGAGCAAAAAATTTACTTCATGTATAGATTAGAAAGCTGCACTAGCATAGCTTGAATAACTAACAAGCAATCGTTTCTCATTCCTATTACATACATTCATTCGGCTCTGAGAGTAATTGATTGCTATGAAAAAGTTTCTCAAATATGTCGTTCGACTTTAAACTGCTACTCATGGATAACCGTAACCTAGGTTGTAATGGCCAGTTATGTATGTATGTATATATCTACATCCTCTTTTATTATCTCACGTTACAAAAGCAATACTTATGAAAGAAAATATTCTAAACTATGAGGGAAAAAAATTTCAAAGCAAGTAAAGAGCAGAGTAAAAATTGGAAACGTAAAAAGTTTTGAAAGAGGCTTAGAGGTAAAATAAACGTTATAAGAGCTTGGCTGATATAAATTCTTCAAAATACACACCTTATATGGCTTTGACTGTTTGAGAAAATTATAGAGATTACAAATCCACTTTAAAACTGGAGATGTAACACAAATATAAATAATTTTACTGTGAAATGACCCCCATAAAACATATTTGTATGTGTGTCTGACTGTCTATCTGTTTTTAGGGAGTACGATACGATAACTGAATATCGTCATTGTTTGTAAACTTGTAATTGGAATTAATTATGCATTCGCACTTTAAAGATATTATACGAGTTGTAAAGGAACAAATAAATGTGGCGAGTGGCACAAGATGAAGAGGAAGAGACGCTGGAGTGGAGTCAGCACTATTGTTTTTGAAGTTGAGCTGTTGAATTCGTTGGGTGGTTGGTTTGTCTGTTGATTTTCGTCTTTAGATTTCTTTGATTTCTGTTTTTTTTTCTTTTTTTATTTTTTGTGAGTTTTTTGATTCCGTATTTGTTGCCACACTTGCAACAGCCATAAAGTGTTGCTATTGAGATTAGTTTTAAGTACAAAACAAATTTAACAAATACACAAGTGTTTTAAAAAAATAAAGAAAATGAAGGGAAGAGTGAAAAAAGTGACTTCTAAACACTAAAGGAAACACCAGACAGTATGTACTACGCTTTCATTATCAACAGCCAACAAGTCAACATAGAATAGCAACAGCTTTTTGCCTGTTTGTCACCAATGCCAGCCACTATTACCACTTTAGCCACCAAAGCCGGTGGCATCTAAACTTTTATTTTTATTTTTAATTTGTAGTTATTTTGTAAATATTTCAATAATTTCGAAAATTCATTTACAGTATCAGTCTTAAGTGCAAATTGCACTAATCGTAGATATTTTTCTAATGATTATGGCTTAAAAGCATTACATTTTTGAATATGAGTTTTTTGTTCCTTTCTGAGAGCCATTATTGTGTATGAAAAGTATGAAAATCTTTTCTTTTTTTTTAGCCTGCCATTAAAGTAACTCAGGGTTAATGGGTGCTTGTTAGAGAAATAATTTTAAATATTTTAAAAATTGATAACACTAATAATGAACCAGACCAGTGTTGCATAGTGTTTTTTTTTTTTTTTTTTTTTTTTTTTTTTTTTTTTTTTTTTTTTTATTTGAGACCAATATTCAGAGGTGAACATCTACTAAATGCAGTGCATTGTGTTGGAATTTTTGGAAAGGACGGCACATACAATATATTTTTTCTTGTATTATTAATAAGCGCCTTAGGAATAAGACAAATTGCTGTGAATTGATCATTCAAAAGCCAGTGTTATACTTTTACCCTTAAATGATCAACAGCATGCTGATTGTGTGGTGAGTGTCTTCGCTAAGTAGGTATAGCTGTTATCTGCCACTTCCCAGTAGATAGTGCTTTTCTCATGATCATTAGTTTTTTTGTTGACATTGGTTTTTTTTTTTTTTTATTTATTTATTTATTAAACGATTCGAAAGCTTACGCTTGTATTGAATCGTATCAAGAATTCTATACAATAAGTATAATAAGTATGTGGAAAAGAGTGGAAAAGAGTCGGAGAGCAGTTTCTTTGTAGATAGTCTTCTTGGAGGAGGGGGGGAACCTCTTATTTTAAAATTATAATTTTGAAAAAAACGCAAAGTAACTTTTTTGTTTTTCACCTTTGCTGGGAATTGAACCTGGGCCGTTTGAGTTTTTTGCGATCGCTCTAACCACTATACCACTCACCCTCCACAACAACTAACTAACTAACAACGAACAGTACTTGTTATACTATACTTTGCGTGTTCACCACACTAAACTGGTGTATTCTGAAATAAAGTAAGGTTTTATTGGGATTTATATATTATTCAAATATTATTAACTACATACACACATAATTGGCCTCTACAACCCTTGTTAAAAGTTAAGGCCAAAGCACTCATATTGTGTGCGTCACTTTTCATCCATGAGTACCGGGACCTATAGTTTAACATCTAAACCGAAAGGCAGACTTAAAAGACTTGTTCATAGCAATCAGATACTCTCAGAGTTTTTGCTAGAAGACTGCTAAGAGGTAGCCGCCGAAAGAAATATTTTTTTTCATTTTCTTTCTTTCAAGATGTCAGAGCTGGGGTTGAAAACCGGAACTCTTGTCTACATACACTACGGCGACCACATTATGAACTACTGAGTGAAAATATTCTATGGCTTTCCCTTGCTTCAAAAGCACTTTCAAGTAGACCTCTTACTAAGCTTTACATTTTTTTAGCATAAATGTATTTTGCAAGTAAAGAGTGATGTTTTAGCTATTATCTTTTTGGCAACACTGGTTTAAACAGCTGACGCACGTTTTGTGTTTTGTTTCACTGTCAAACATCTTTCGTCTTACAAACGAACAACGCTTGCAAATCATTGAATTTTATTATCAAAATGCGTGCTCTGTTAAGAAAGTTCATCGCGCGCTTCTTCCATTTTATGGTCAGTTTAATCGACTCACAGAAGCGGCTATTCGGGCTATTGTGACTAAATTTCGCACCAAATTTACATTGTTGGACATTAAACCACCAGTACGCTTATGTAGAGTGCGAAATGAATAAAATATCGCAGCTGTATCGGCCAGTGTTAATGATGACCATCAATTATCGATTCGTCGCCGATCGCAGCAATTGGGCCTGTGTTACTCAACTTTTTTTTGCCCAAAATGCAAGAGCTTGACTTGCATGACTTGTGGTTCCAACAAGACGGTGCCCTATGCCACACAGCACGCGTAAAAATGGACTTATTGAGAGGCTAGATCTGTGAACATTTTATTTCATGTTCGGGACCGGTAAATTGGCCGCCTAGATCGTGTGATTTAACGCCTTTAGACTATTTTTTGTGGAGCTATGTTAAAGCTCATGTCTATGACGCATTGGAAAACAACATTAAAGTATTTATTCGTGAGATACCGGATGAAATGTTGGAAAGAGTATGCCAAAAGTGGACTAAGCGGATGGACCATTTAAGACGCCGTCACGCTCAACATTTGCATGACATAATCTTCAAACATTAAATTATATGAAGCGTACTATAGATTCATTTTAATGGCTAATAAAAGTCGCAGTTCATTTCTATCCATTTTAAATCATCACGAAACGAAAGCTTTTTCTTTGGCTAAATAATTCACCACTTAAACTATTAGTGTGTCGTGTCTTTCAAATATGGCATTACTGATTTTAGAAATAAAATTTTTGTAAAGACTAACTCATGGTGTTCTCGTTAATAATAAGATAAATAAATTCTCCACCCAATAACTGTTTTGATAAATTGTTTGTTAAATCCGCATTTTAAGCCTCTAATTTTTAAATAATTTGTTGGTGTAAGAAAACGTGATTTAAAATTTGATTTTTTTTCTAACAAAACTATTAAAAGCACAATTGTACATATTTAGTGCTAAATTTAAATAATAATAAAACTACAAAAAAAATGTTAAACAAATAATTATTTAATAATTTTATACTATTTTTTGTATATATTTATGTAATTACTAGTACTAACAGATAACTTAAAATATTTTATAAAATTAGAAAATTTATGAGAATAATTTAAGGGTGTAATTTTAAAATTGTTTAATACATTTGAAAAGAAATATTTTTATTATTTAAGCATGTTTGAACTCTCATATGCATGACAAACCTTGGTCGTTGATCATAATTCTTTTTTAAATAATTTTTAATGAACATCCTCATTTTTTATGACTATTTTATTACTAACTTTTTATATTAAATACAAGAAATAATAAGGACCACGAGGAATTATGACCGGCTTCATTTATAGCATTTTTTCACTTTGATAGAACTTCCAGTGATTAGTTTCCGTTTCCTGATAGTGCTCTTTCTGGAAGAGCTATGAGAGTCTGAGGCTTATTGATATACTCTCGTACACTTAAAAGACTACAATCTAACAAATCGAATTTAAATCTACATAAAAAAAAAAGAATTTCTATTGAGAGTCGTGTAATATGCGTTGGAACCATACATACTTACATACATAATTGACCATTACAAACCTTTTTTAAAGTAACGACCTGGCTTCTTACAGCTTCCATATTGTGTGCATCAATTTAATCCATGAGTATTAGGACCTACCGTGTCGCCGTGGTCTGGTGGTTAGTGTGCTGGCTTACTAAGACATGGGCCCTGGGTTCGACTCTAGGCTCTGACATCTTCACAAAAAAAAAAAAAAAAGAAATTAAATTATTTGAGCTTAAGGTCGAATAAATATTTATATTATTTATTTTACGATATTTCGCTACTTCCTTGCGTAGCATCATCAGGAATATATATTTATTTTTTTAAAAAAGGTCAAGGAAAATAATACAAATATATAAAAAAAAAAAAGAAATATGAAAAAAATATTTCTTTCGGCGACTACCTCTCAGCAGTCTTCTGGCAAAAGCTCTGAGAGTAATTAATTGCCATGAACAAGCTTCTCAAGTCTGTCGTTCGGAGTCGACATTAAACTGTAGGTCCCGGTACTCATGGATAAAAATTTACACACACAACATGAGTGCTGCGAGAAGCTAGGCCGTAATCCTGACACAGGGTTGTAAAGGCCGGTTATGTATGTTATGTATGTATGTATTAGGACCTACAGTTTAATGTCGAATCCCAACACCAGATTTGAGAAGCTTGTTCATGTCAGACAGCTACGCTCATAGCTTTCGCCCGAAGCCTAGCATAATTCATAATTCTTTCTTTCTTAGAGCTGGGGTTTGAACCCGAAGCTCTTGTCTTAGTAAGCCAACACACTACTTACTAGACAACGGCAACCTCCATAGGGGTGTCATATATTCCACATATTTTATTTTACAAATAAGCTGTAAGCTCTGCACTAATGTTTTTTGAATCAAAAATTTTCTATTTTGATTTCATCATATTTCAGTAAGTAAATATAATTAAAAAAATTTCAAACGTGCGTGTTGTTTTCAAATGGTATGATTATTAAATGCTATTGGATATTGAAAAGTAAATACCCTCTAGAAAATGCTGTTGTTACTACAGTTGTTATATTTTTATATATTGATAATCAGGTGCTAATTAATACCATTAGAAAACGTCATTAATCTGATTAAACAAGCAATGTTTGAGAGATATATTAACCAATCTGTGAAAAATTAAACAGTTCAACTTAAACTCTTCAATGGCTAAGAACTAACTGAGTAATTTATAAAGAAGTTTTAAAACTAAAATCATACAAAAAAGAAAAACTCTATAAAAATGACTATAAATAGCGTTTGCAAGGGCACTTGCAATACAGCCTATGAAACTAATAAAGCAGAGGAAATGTTTGAAAAAGAAAATAATTGGCAAAATATAGAATTAAGTGTAAGAACAAAATCGAAACATGATAAGCCACCAGCAACAAATATGGATTTTGATGATATTTTGCCTTTAATAGGAGAATTTGGTCGTTATCAAAAGATTTTATTCATTTACATGATACCTTTTGAATTCTTTTTGGTTTTTGTTTATTTCACACAAATTTTTATGACTTTAACACCCGAGCAATACTGGTGTAATGTACCTGAATTGGAGAATCATCTGAGTCATGAAGAAAGGTATGCTTTGGTAAACAACTTTAAACGAATAAATGTAGAAATTAATAGATTTTGTATTTTACTCCTTTAGACTTCAACTTTCGATACCATTTGTAAATGGCGCTTATAGTAAATGTTCCATGTTTAAGGTCAACTACACAGATCTTTTATTAAATGGCATTACGGAGGCTAATCAATCCTGGCCTATTACTTCTTGCTCTAATGGTTGGTTCTATAACTTTACGGATATACCCTATACAACCATAGCTACTGATTTAAACTGGGTGTGTGAGGATGCTGCAAAGGGTGCCTATGCTCAGGCTGTTTTCTTTTTGGGTGCTATAGTTGGTGGTCTATTGTTTGGATGGCTGGCTGATAAATTTGGTCGCATACCTTCTATGATTGCTTGTAATTTAGTGGGTTGTTTGGCTGGTGTGGCTACAGCATTTATGACAACGTTTTGGGGTTTTGCTTTGATGAGATTTTTTGTGGGTTTTGCTTTTGATAATTGTTTTGTCATGATGTTTATATTGGGTAAGTACTTAAATAAACTTTTAAATAAACACAAACAAACAAAAAAAAATATAGAGTATCAATTTAATGTTAATTGAAGAACAAACAATTTTTTTTTCTTCAACATACTAATAATCAATTAAAAAAAGTACTAAATTATGAATAGATACGTCAATTACTATTTTTAAATTCTAAAATTTGTTAAACGTGACGTACTGATTTAAAAAAAAAACAATTTAGTACTCCAAAGAGCTCGTAGTGTTGTATTGGTTTGGCCAACCAAAGAATTTATGTGATTAGTCCATTTTAAATTGCTATTGAAGATTATTGCTAGATTTCTCTCTTCTCTAACAGTTATAATTTTCTCACCATTTCGTCGTGCGGGGTTTATGTCCCACTTTAGGTTTTCGATCTCAAATTTTCCAAGTCTGCAATTCGTTTTCGGATATCTCGTCCAGTTTTAGAGATAAATAGCCGAAAACGGATTGCAGACTTGAAACATTTTAGTGTCAAAAACCTAAAGTGGCATCATAAACTCTAGATATATATAATGGCGGATAGAGCACTATAGAGCACTCTTTCGTTCTCTTCTTTCTCTTTCTTGGTCTACATAAGTACATACGAGTACTTGTATATAAATTTACGTTTCTTTTGTTAAAAATTTTAGGACTGTAAGCTTAATATTAATTTAGAGAAGTTTTTATTTTATTTTTTAAATTATTGCACAAATAAGTCTCGTTTAAGTAAAAATAAGTATATAAAATATATATCTTTTCTCTTGATTCAATTTTAATCGCTGTGTAATTTTCAATTGTTTCGTTTTAGTATTGGAATATGTGGGTCCCAAGTACCGCACCTTTGTCTCCAATATGTCTATTGCATTGTTTTTTACCACAGCAAGCTGTGCTCTACCTTGGATTGCGTATTACTTAGCAAATTGGAAAATTTTGGCTATAATTACTTCAGCTCCTTTATTATTGGTTATATTGGCACCTTGGCTAATACCGGAATCGGCCAGGTATGTTGACCGTTTTAAATTTATATTCCTTTAATTGCGACATTATATCTCTCCACTTACAGATGGCTAGTTTGTCATGGTAACATTGAAAAATCCATAACAATTCTTAAACAAATGGCGAAAAGTAATAAAAAACAGGTGCCAGAGGAAACTTTTAAGCAATTTCGAGCTACTTGCTTGAAATTGCAAGCCGAGGAACAGGAGAATCATAACTATACCGTTTTAGATCTGTTTAAAACACCACGTCTAAGACGTATTACTCTTTTATTTGTAGTTATTTGGATGTCTATTACTTTAGTATTCGATGGGCATGTTCGTAACGTAGGCTCTCTAGGATTGGATATATTTCTTACTTTTACCGTCGCCTGTTTAACTGAATTGCCGGCAGCTGTCATGCTTACCTATACTTTGGATAAATTGGGTCGCCGTTGGTATGCCTGCCTTAGTATGGTCTTAAGCGGCGTATTCTCTCTTTTGGCTACCATAGCTCCTACTGGCATTTACTCAGCTAGTTTAGCCATAGCTGGTCGATTTTTTGTTAATATTTCGTATAATATAGGTTCTCAATATGCTGCCGAGATACTACCTACAGTAGTGAGAGGTCAGGGTGTTGCTTTTATTCACATAATGGGTTATGTATCCACTATTATAGCACCTTTTGTAGTGTATTTAAGCAATATTTCCATGGCATTACCTTTGATTATATTGGGTTTACTGGGTATAGTAGGTGGTCTGTTGTGTTTGTTCTTACCCGAAACTATGGATCAGGATCTACCTAAAACTTTGCAAGATGGCGAAAATTTTGGTTTAACGCAAAAGTTTTGGGATTTTCCTTGGTTGCAAAAAAACAAGGAGTGTAATTAAAGAGTTTTCTTTTTTGTTACACTTTTTTTGTTGGGAACAGTTAAATTTTTTCTCTTAAATTATAGAAATAATGTTTTTACGTAAAAGAAAA
Organism: Metopia argyrocephala; assembly: GCA_963576795.1. Lineage (NCBI taxonomy): Eukaryota > Metazoa > Arthropoda > Insecta > Diptera > Sarcophagidae > Metopia > Metopia argyrocephala. The sequence goes on along the minus strand of OY756208.1, from coordinate 200,155,188 downwards.
GATATAATTGTAGAATAAAAAGTATTTTCCTTTGGATTGAAAAATACAAAATATTTACGCCCGTATTCATAAAAAATAAAATTGGTTTATAGAGTGCTTATTTGTATTAGAGTTGTTTTTATTTAAATAAAATCTATAGGTTTAAATATTTGGACAATATTGTAAAACAAATGAAACATGTTTGTAGGGGGTGTATCACGCCTACTTGTCCGCCCTTTTTTCAATTACTGATTTTTATTGATTACGAAGTCATTCACACTAAATTAAAAAACCTTAGCTTAAACAGTTCTAAAGATATATAATGAAATCAATATATAATTTTTATAGGATGTGCCAAACCCACTTCTCGAATTCCTCCCATGATGATGATCCTGATGATGATGATTTAACTTGCTCATGAAGTTAAGCAAATCAAATTCAGCAACTTTAGATTTAATATTTCTCAAGATACACCAAAATTAGTTTGTTGTTTGTATGTGCTACCGCCCACTATGTTAGAAATTTCAACAAATTCAATTCAGTCGTTTAGGAGTGAGTAGTCGACAAAGAAACAGACTTACAAAGAGATTTGTAATATACGTATGCATGTATATATGAATGATGGAATAGCTCACATTTCCACAATTACAATAAGTCTGTGTCTTTACTCTACATTGGGCGCCCGCGGGATCCCAATTTTACCAAAAAGCGTTCCCGTACACAAAATTTGGGTAAATGAGAGAAGTTTTGAGAGAGTAACATTCTTCTTCTTCATGTACAAAATAGCTCGTACTTTTTCTTCGGGCTAGTTTGTGCAAGTAAACAAATAATCAGCTGTTTAAAAAATAATAAAAAAATGAAAACTACAGAAAACTAAAAAAATTTCAAAAGTTAAATTAAAAAATATATATAAACCTGCAGTGAAAGGCTTATAGTATAATTTAATTCAATATTTATATATAAAATAGTTTTTTTTTTGTCTTAGTTAACATGTATAATTCGAATTATTGTCATTTATTTTTTGGGAAAGTACATGTTCAATATGTGTGTGTGGGTGTGACATAAAGTTGTTTTATTTTTCATATTTTTATGTAAATGGGTAAAATATTTGCTTGTTTGCGTTCCCGTACTTTTGAGAGAAATTATAACTTACTCTCTATTTACCGAACTTTATCCAAAAAGTAAAGAAACACACCTAATATATTACAATTTTTCAATGCTTTAGAGTAATTGACAGTTACATTTTCTAGAAGTTCAAAACTGTTGACATTTTTGAAGAAAATTAAGTTATGACGCCATATCGTTTAATCGACTGACGTATCACGTTATTATTTTTCGTATGATTCCAAATACGATAACTTATGTGACTTCATAGTTTATAACGTGCAACACAAAGGTAAAGTTTAATAAGTTTAAGTGAATATTGAAAATAGAGTTCCAACCACAGATCAATATTCAAGCTAAGGTTTTAACTATACGTCTGCTGATCGATAAATTCTTGACACCATATATATATATATATATATTTTTTAACAGACTTCATATGTTGTGCATTTCACAAATCAATCCATTTTATTCATTAAATTTTGTGCTTCAAAAAAAAAAATTTTCAAAATTATTTACACGATTTCACTGACTATTTGTCACTCATTTATCCCTTTAATTAAGCAATTCACATAAAACATGTCAATTACTGATAAATTATTTTGTAAAGCTACAAAAGATATCAATCATTTGGAAACAAAATGCCTACACAAACAAACAGACACGACGAGTATATGCATACGGGGTATGTGTTTAAATCCCTTGTACAGGGATATAAAATATGGCGGCAATAAAACTGAATAAATGTTTAAAAATATTTTTATAGTGAAATCCAACATAATAAAATAAACAACTGGATTTGAAAAAAAAACCAAAAGAAAAAGAAAGAAAAAAAAAAAAAAGAAATAAGAAAGAGAAACACAAACAACAGACAGACAAACAGATTTACTAGTACATAAGCCAGGATATAATGGTTTTATAAAAAGGACTTCTTACAATAATAACTACAAATGATTATTATGGTTATAACACCAAAGCTTTGTGGCCATAAGTATATTAGTAAGAAAGAGAAAGTGTGTGAGAGAGAGAGAGAGAGAGAGAAGAAAAAACAACAGGATCTACTTGGCTGTAAGACGAAAATAAGCCATCAAATGCAAGTACGGGTGCTACAAGAATGCGATTACGAAAAATAAAAAAAGAAGTTTTATTTTTTTCTGAGGAATTTAACGAAAGTATTTTTTTTTTCTGTGTATGAAAAACAAGAATAGAGTCTATAAATATTTAGATTATTTGCATATTAATACAGTTATATGAAACAAATGTTACTTCTTATTCACTTACGATTACAACTGACACCATACAGTCAGCCAGCCTCAATGGCACGATAGTCACCATTTTCAATAACAGTTAAATCAAATCCATGTAAGGGAGTATGCAAGCAGTGCTTTGGCTTCCAAAAATACGAAAAATGTTTTAAATATTTCTTTAAAGAAACCAAAAAAAGCAACAAATGATATATTTAATGTTTCAAATCTTAATCCCTGTAAATGTAAATGGAATATAAAGTGTTAAAGAGAAAAATATTAAAAATAATAAGTAAAAGAACAGATATATGCCAATTTTCTGAAGCTCTACAATGTAAGATTACAAGAGCTTTCAGAACTGTTTATCCCAAAAGCCAATATAAAAAAATATTTGTTTGGAGGCAATTACTTTAAAGCATTGTGAGCAAATTAAGCCACTAATTATTGTACATCAGAAGTATTAGGAGTTGTATAGTTCTAAAAGACAGTTAGAAACTATAATGTACCTTTTCTTTCCTTGGGGCAAAGGCTTGTTCTCTCTGGGTCGGACACTTTAAGTAGGAAGAGAGCTGTTGGCTGTTATTTCCCACTGCTGCTCTCGTGGTCTGACCAGAGACGCCTTAATCAAGTACTACGAGACACACGTAAAGCCTTAGAATCCTGTAGCACTTCCTAAACAAACAACACCACATTTCTAGTATAGGGCAAACAATTATATTTAAGAGAGAGTATGAGTAAAATGAAGACAATGAAAAAGGAAACTTTAAATATCGAATAATAAATGTTGTAGAATATAAATTTTTGTTTTAATACAAACAATTTCTTAACGTCACTTCTACATACACACACCAAGCGTTTAATGCAACAGGGGAGTAAGGCGGGGTTGTAAGGAAGTAACAAAACAGCGAAATGAAATAAAAAAGTACAAAAAAGAAAAAAATATTAAAAATTATTATTATTTCAGGCTGTAACAGCTGAGAACCCATTTAAGATTGGCTTTATAAGAATCTCATATAGACTCCTCCTCTCTTAAACTTACAGTTTAAATAAACAATGGCAAAACATGTTATAACAAGAGCCTAAAATAAAATGTATTGTATGTGCATACATATGTATATACAATATATATTAAGGATTTTTAGTTTGTAGCAGCATGAAACTTTATTCTTGTTGTAGCTGCCGCTTAAAAACAGCTTAAACTGCCTTTATTTATATGATACATTACGTCTTTGGCATGCAAATGAACTAAACGAGAAACAAAAATTGTTTTTTATTTTCTCAAAAGTAAAAAGAATTTCTTTTATAAATAGAAGCCGTTGCAACACTTTCTTAATTTTTTTTTGTTCTTCTTTTTTGTATTTCATAAGACATAGTGGACTTTGAATAAGAAAAACAATTAAAATGTTTATTTGCATTGCACTGTTGCAACAACTCAAATAATGTTCATAAACATTTATTTTTAATATGCCACACTTAAGAATATAAAACATAGAAAAAAAAAAAAAAAACAGCAACAAAAAGCAGAAAATGAATTAGTATTTTTTAAGTGTTTACAGCAATAAAAATTTATGTTTTGCAACCGTGCAACATGAGGCTTAAAATACTTTTATGGATATATTTTTCCGCTTTTTTTTTAAAACAACATTATGATTACTTACATATATAGAAGGATCATAAAAAAGAAAAATAATTTCCACAGTGAATTAAAAAATAGTAAAATATAATAGCCTTTGGTCCTCTGGTCCTCCAATATACAATATTGATCTTGCAACCATGCGAAATTTTAGACAAATTTATCTTTCCAGAGTTTTCATAAAAATAGATTTAACAATACTATGGATAAAAACACACAACATGAGTGCTGTGAGAAGCTAGGCCGTAATCCTGACACAGGGTTGTAAAGGCCAGTTATGTAATACTATGGCAGACCCTGGTATACTGTTAACGTTAAATTAGAAATAACTTAAATCAAGGATGCTTGAATGGGATTTGAAAATAATGACTTTGGTCTTATTAAATTCATTGGTGTTATTAAATTCAATATTATTCCATGATATTGAAAAGAATTTCTACGATTTAGAATGTTAAAGAAACAATCAGAATTACGTCTGCGACTATAAGGGAAAACTGCGAAGGCAGTAGCTTTAAAAACTCTATAGTTTTTGCTTCTTTAGGCACAAAAACAACGCAAATAAAAGCTAATGGACGTACGGTAACACAGTTAACATATTATAAAAATATAATTGAGAGCTTAAGAAGAAAACGTCGCCAAAAATAAATTATCCCGTTTTGTATGGAGAGTGTGTTATGCAACTTAACTTCTCTACAGATCAACATTAGTATATTAGAGCGTAAGTCGCAACGTAATTGTGAGCTTAACATTAACGCTGTAATGAGAGTAGTTAAAATGTCATTACTTAAAATTTAAAAAAAAGAAAAAAACAACAACAGTTATTTTGCAACTAACTTCACCTGCTTACGCGCTGTCAAAATTTAATTTTCCAAAGCATTAGAGCCGAGCTATCAGCGATGCCAACTTTTTAGAAGCAAAAAAGCCAAGAGCTCATTATAAAAAGGCTAAAAAGAGCTACATTTAGATTTAACGTTTTTTAAATTAATTTTATTTGTACTTTCGAGGTAAAATTAATTTTATGAGAATCGGAAACGTTCAATTCGTTATTTTCGTGTAACATGGCATTATCGTCTTCTTCTTCAGTCCACAAAACAGATTTTATAAAATATTTTGGCTTTTTCTGGTATTTCGTAATCCGAACAGCAGTACTTTTTCTTTTTAACCCATACTTTATGTGGATTAAGGTAGAAGTACATAACATGCTTTGCATCAATTGTGTGTTTGGCACGTCTGTCAAAAAAAGTTAAAATAGTGAATTAAGAGTTTATGAAATGTATTCTCGTTTGTTGAATGTTTAAAATTATATACGATTCAAAATGCGTCACTTATATCCAGGTTTTACTGCTTATATAGTTTTAAATTTTTTATACAATTTTCAAGTTCCTCAATTTCTTTACAAATTCATTTAAAAATTGCAGGAACAAATATTTATTAAACTAAATGGAGAAATGTTTTCCAATATTTTAAAATTTGTGTGTAATTTCGCTTCTATTTCATAAATTAAACTTTTGGTAAATTTGGTCAAATTAATTAATTCTTTTTCTGAGTAAGATATTTTCGATTCCGCAGAAGCTTTCTCGAAACTATAAACAATATAGCAGTTTTCATATAGATTTTTGGCAAAAAGGGCTAAAAGAAATAAAAACTAAAACAAAAAGTTCCATTGCAGCTCTTTCTTTTTGTAATAAAAGGGCTAAATTAAAAAAAAAAAAAAAAGCGAGCAGCGGGTATTTTAAAACAACTAAAAAGGGCTAAGTTGGCATCACTGCGCTCTATTTTGGGTTGGTCTCATACATTTTGTATGGGCATGAGAATTCTTGACAGATAATCTTTACGCTCTAATTTAGGTTGGTCAAAACAAAAAAAAAAAAAAATAAGGCTGGCATTTGACATGAAACATAAAAAGACTGCAGTGGAATTCAAGTAAAACAAATAAAACTATGACTTGTAATACCTAAATACATACATATATAAATTTTAGAGTAACGAAAGACCAGCATCCAATTAAATTCGAACAAAACTAAAATAAAAGATAAATTAAATATAACATACGGGCATGTGCTGTAAAACGAAATCGTTTAAAATTTAAAATTTTTGTAATTTTAAAATCAGAAAATGTTTTGATATATTTTTTTATCCTTTGGCTTAAGGACCATTAACATAACTTCTTTTCTTAAAAAAACGTTTATATATTGCCACGATTAAGCTTTATTTGTCTTTGAAAACAAACAGTCGATTTTAATTTCCACAGATTTTTTTTGATGATTAAAACGCTTATGAGTTGTAGTGGATTTTTAAGTTTTAAAAGTTGAAAAATTTCTTTGCTGACGAAGCCATTCATTTAGAAATAAGTCAAACTTATAATTTTTTTTTATAATTATTTTTTTATAATTTTTATTACGAATGTTAGGACTCCAAAAATGATGCTGCCAACAGCTCAAACTACAAAGTCAATATTAACTCTTGTCGGATGTATTAAATGCTCATGAATCTCATATAACTTGGTATTGCCACCCAAAGATGAGCCAAACTGATGAATATGTAATTTTCAACTGCTCCAGTGCGTATCTGGTACATCTTGTTTAATGCTATATCGATCCTATAGTAATTATCAATACGACAGATCTACATTTTCAATATGAGTAATATAATCGAGTAGAGATAATATTGACAGTATCTTTTGGATTATAATCTTCGAATTTATAAAGTAAATATAGCTTTGTTCGGGTACGAAAGATATTAATATATATTGCGACTTAGATTTTTTGCAAGTTTTCAATATTATTTCACAACAGTTATATGCTATATTGAGTAAGTGGAATGAACAAATGTAGTAGCCAGACTAGAATTTGATTTAATCTTTAGAAAAATTAAAAAATTTCAAAGTCAAACTGTTTAAACGTTTCTCTATATTATATCTCTGCTGATTAGTAAAATTTCTTTTGCCTTACTGCTATGATAGATGTGATAAATGGAATTATTAAATATTCATGCACTGAGTAGATGAAATTATTACAACAAAAAGTCATCATCAATTTCATGACAAAGTCATTTTTATGTAAATATTTGTAAAATAAGAACAAAAAAAAAAAAAAAAACACTCTCATATTCTAAAAAAATTGCAGTACAACCCTCTTTTTTACACATCAAGAACTAATGGAAATAAAACTCTTTACTTTAAGGGGGATTTGTTGGTGATAAAATAGAAAAAAAAAGCAGAAGCAGAACATGAAGAGAACGAAAAATAAAAATGAATATCAAACGTTTATACAACTTACTTAAGGAGTATATAATTCCAATATCAATAACAGTTTAAAGTTAAGCAAAAATGATTGCAATAAAATTTTTTCCCTATATGCAACAACTTCTTATGGCACTCGCCTTGACTTAAAGGCAATGTTCTACCACTTCCATTACTAACGACCAGTAGAGTATGTCAGTCACCATTAATCGAGGAAATGCATTTTTCAAGTGGATTTGAGTTCGTTTTTTTGTTTTTTCCTTTCTCCTTCCTACTACTGTACTTTGGTAGCACACCACCACAATCAGCTTTTTTAAAACAACTACAAAGATTTATGAAGGGGTAAAAAAAAGAAAAAATTTAAAGACATGTGTCTGTCTGTCTGGCTGTCGTTGGCTTAAATGTTCATACATTTTATGTTTAAACAAACAAATGAAGTGTCCTTGTTTTGGTTTAGTGGTTCGGGTATTGTCGTCCTTTTTGCTGCTATATTGTTTCTTCTAGAATATTTTGTTCCATATTAAAATGTAAGTATGCGTATGAGTATGTGCATTTTGCATATTGAGCGAAATATTTTAAGTGTTTTAATGGATTTCTTGACTGCCATATTCAAAGGATTTCCTCTAGGCATGTCTAAGAAATGAAAATATAAAAAAAGGATTAAGAAATATGTATATACATATATATATATATGTATGTATTTATGTATGTATATAGGTATATAAGAAAAAAAAAAAACAAAAAGAATTTGCTTAAGTTTATGCTGATGATTTTTGCAGTTTCTTTTTTATAGATTTCGATCTCTACAATGGTTGTTTTATTTCAAAATAAAATATCATTCAGAAAAATATATGGGAGTTGTTCTAAAGTTATAACATTTTCATTGCATACCAAGAATTTCTAAAAGCTAAATGTAATATTCCAAAGCATGCTTGCCGTCAAAGTGAAATCGATTTTACATATAAAAGCATACAGCCGAATTGAAAAGCATCTCTTTTATTCTCTCTTTGACTAAAACTGTTCTAAAGTATCTCTCTTATCAAAATGAATAATATTCAGGTCTTTGGATCCTACGACAACCACATGGTAAATTTATTGGTGATATACCAAAAACAGAACTACTTAATGTTTACTTCATCAATAATTTTGCAATGTTTTTTTTTGAATTTGTATAAAATTTATAATCGCCGTAGCCTAGTGGTTAGTGTGTTAAGCAAGAACTCCGGGTTCAAACCCTAAATCTGACATCATGAAAAAATAAAATATGAAAAAATATAACTTTCGGCGACTATCTCTTAGCAATTTTCTGGGGAAAGCTCTGAGAGTAACTGATTGCCATGAACAAGCTTTTCAAGTCTGTCGTTCGGAGTCGCCTTTAAACTGTAGGTCCCATTACTCATGGATATAAATTGACACACATAAACCGGTATGCTGCGAGAAGTTAGGCCGTAACCCTAAAAAGAGGGTTGTATTGGCCTATTATGTATGTAAGTATATATGTATTAAATAAAAATTCAAATATTTTTAGAAACAATAGATTTACATGAAAAAATGCTTAAACGATAATAAAATATCTGGTAAAATCTGTCTTATAAAGGTTGTTTTAAAGTCCAATTGAACTTTAAATTGTAAAAAAATATTACAAAAATTTTAAAAATCTTTTTGAGGAATTTTGTTTTTGGAAATACCAATACCGTGGGGTACTCCTATGCATATTTTGAATAAAATATCAATGAGTACTCTGTCATATATACATTTGAAACCATTATAGAGTCGTATTTATAGTTTAGTATTTGCCATTAAAAACTTGGTAGCAGTTTTAAAAAATGTTAACTTCTTTTATTTTTGCATAAATAAATTTGTACATGTGGACTGTAAGAACAAAAGACGATAGGAAGAAGTAAATTAGCGATGGATTCTATTATATGGATATCTATTATATTATGTAGTGAGAATTGATAATAAAGTGTAAATGACAAATATTTGTTGGCCAAAAGCTCCGGGTTCAAACCCTAGCTTTGATATCTTGAAAAAATGAAATATGAAAAAATATAACTTTCGGCGACTATCTCTTAGCAATTTTCTGGGGAAAGCTCTGAGAGTAATTAATAACAATTAAAATAATGAAAAAAGGGTTGAAATGGCCAATTACGTATGTATGTATATATGTATGTGTGTAAGGAAGCAAAATGGGCACCCTGAAAAATGGCCCCAAAGAAAAATGACCCCAACCCGAAAATGAAAAATGACCCCAAAAATTTTAATGAAGCACAACAACACGAAGTTTTGGTATAATTTTTCTATTTTTTTGAGGTCATTTTTCATTTCTTGCTTTGGGGCTATTTTGGATTATGAAAAATGGCCCCAAATTTTAATAATATTGCAAAATAATTTAAAATTATTTTGGGGTCATTTTTCATAAAATGAGTAAAATATGAAAAGGTACAAGAAACCTTACGGAATTCGTTGTTCTGTTAGTGTTTTTTTTGTAGATAAAATTAAAATTTTGTTTTTGTATTCAGTCGTTAAGAAAATATAATTAATGTACGTATAAGGCCCATTATTACAACTTGCCGTTAGTTAAAGGTAGAATTTTATCAGACAGATAATTTTCTTCTTGTTGTTACAAGTAAACTTTAACCAAAAGGTAAGGCAATCTTCCCAATAACTTTATCGATCACTTTAGGTTAAAGTTTACTTGCAACAACAAAAAGCAAGATATCTGTCTGATAAAATCCTACCTTTAACAAACGGCAAGTTGTAATAATTGGCCTAAAAGGGTTTAATTAAATATTTCTCTTTTTTCATGGAATAAAAACTTTATTAAAAAAAAATTTAAGGCCTTTTGGGTTAAGTAGGGCTATTTTTCATTTTTAAAAAATTACTTTATTTTAAGTTATTTTCTTTTTTCAAATGCTGTTTATTTTTGGGGTAATTTTTCACTTTAGTTTGGGGCCAAATTTCATAATGATTATTGGGGCGATTTTTCATTTTGAAAGATTGCCCCAGAAATGGGGCCATTTTACATTTTATGCGTTGGGGCCATTTTTCTTTGGGGTCATTATTCATGGTGCCAGCAAAATGGTCTTTTCCCATTACTTTACAAAAAAAAAAATCATTGTTTTTAACGGTTTATATATTCTAAGTATATATGTATTAATAAAAATATTTTTTTTACATATTACAATACAAAAATAAACCATAATGTAGAGTTGTATAAAAATATTAATTTTTAATTTTAATAACGACGATATTTTTTAAGTTCGTGTAAAAACTCCCATTCTACTTGCCTTCGTTCACTTGTCACTTTCTAATATTTTCCTACTGCTTTTTGCACAATAAGCATACTAATCCGTCCTGCAGAATTGGCTTTTTAAGGAATATTTTTGATTTTGTAAAGGGAAAAACATCCATACTTTCGAAAAGCATATACAAAAACCTAATTACGTGGTACCGTCTGTAGTAAATGTTACGAATTCGTATATTTTTTCTTTCGAATCGAGCCACATGGTAGGCACGAGGACAAAAGAATTGAGAAGGAGAATGCACTCTTAACGAGCAATTCTCAATTACTTTTTTAACATTGCTGGCTGTTGGTCACGAATAGCACTTATAAAAAATTAGTAAAAAAGTAACAACGAAACGTATATAGTAGAACAACATTCCAAACATTAAACTTCAACTCAAACTTTGTGAAAAGTATTCAGTCTCTTATTATGGATTATATAACACTGGTTGGACTACTGTAGTTAGCAAACTAAAATTTGCTATTTTGAATGAAAAACATTATAATGTTTAAAATAACCCCAAACAAATTTTGTCTATTAAAATTGAAGAAAATAATTTACTTTTTAACAAACTCTCTCTCTCCATCTTCTCTTCATACAGTGTGTTAAATAAAAATCAACATTATAATTTACCTCCCATACTTTTCTCCCCAAATATGTTACTAAAATAGCACATAAATTATAATGAAATTAATAATAATTAAAATTTAAATGTTTCTCCAACTTCTTTTTAAAATCTATTTGAAATGCCTACACTCGTAAAATACAAATATTTCAATAACATTTTATGACAGCCTGGTTTGCCCGGCTGTCTTAATACAAAACTTTGTTTCCTTTTTCCTACAAATACAACTACAATGACAAAAAAAAAACTTTTAAGAACAAAAACAAAATACGATACATTTTGAAGGGAATATTGTAAAGTGTCAGGAAGTTAAACTCTATTAAAACGTAAAGGATTTGAAAAACGGAAATATTTAGAAATAGAGAAAAATAAAATATATATTTAAAAATAATGATTAAAAATAGAGACAAGAAAATTACTGTTGGCAAAAAACGACTATGAGGTGCCATACAAAACAACGGTCAATTAGTGCGGTTTCCATAATACTCGAGAAAGTCTTTGCTAATTTGTTGCCCGTTTGAAGCATACAACTTTTGCTATATGATATCACTTAATGGAATATTAAAAAATTGCTCCAGATTATAACTTGCAATGTGTACACCGCTATTTCTTCTTTTACATAGGCGTATACACTCAGAAAGGGTTTGGAAGAAGACATGTGAGTCAAGAAGACACATAAATTTTACTAAAGAAAAGACTCCCATAGAGATGACGATAATTTAAAGTCTGCAGAATGTCGCCATAGCTTTATAGCTTACAATAAACGAAATGTCAGTCTAAATGGTTCAACTCAAAAGATAGCCAATTATAGAAATCCTCTAATTGTTGTCAATTGGAAATAAGTGATTGGTCAAAACTGGAAAGCTGTAAAAAAGAGGAGCAGTAGCCAATAGACTTATGCCCGTATTCATGAAAAGTATTTTAGGTTTATTGAGGGTTTATTTGGCAAGTATTGCATAGAAATATGTCAAATAAGCCCTCAATAAACCTAAAATAATTTTTATGAATACGGGCATTAAATTATGAATAATGTTACTACAGCAGTATATAATAATTTATAATCTATTGTACATCCCTTTACTGATGTGGGATGTCGGTGATATTTCCATACCATAGACTCTATAAGCTATAAGGAGAGCACATTAAGCATTTCTGGTATTACATTTTTCTTGCATTGAATGGTTAAGGAATTGAAAGAAAGAAATAATAATTCTAAAAGGAATTATAAAAAAAAATCTAAGAAGGGCAGAATTTTACTCTCAAAGATTACAGATATAGGGGCACGATTAGAAATTTTTTTGTATCTTAATTAGCAGGCATTTGTCTTGCTAACATGTGACACGAATAGGATGCAGCCACACAACGCACCTTACAATTGATTTATTCGCAGAAAATTTTTATAAAAAATAATTTCACGAAACTGAGGTTTACTCGGCTTTACAGACAACATTATACAACCTAACTCTAGTCAAAAGAGTTGAAACAAGAAATAAAATTAATACTTACATACATACATACATAATTGGCCATTACAACCCTGTGTCAGGGATATGGCCTAGCTTCTCGCAGCACTAATGTTGTGTGTGGTAATGTTTATCCATGGGTACCAGGACCTGCCGTTTAAAGTCGACTCCGAACAACAGATTTGAGAAGCTTTTTCATGGCAATAATTACTTCCAGAGATTTTGCCAGAAGACTGTTGAGAGGTAGTCGCCGAAAGAAATCATTTTTTCGTATTTCTTTTTTCCAAGATGTGAGAGCTGAGATAAATTAATACTTAAATAAATATTTAATACTAATATGTATTAAGTAAATATCTATAACCACTCTTTTTAAAGCCCTAATGCACCCTTGAAACACCGTGTTCAAGCTGACTTTAAGCAGTATTTTCTAAATATTAGAAACATAAGCAGATATATGCAGGTATTATCTGAAATAGTGTGTAGGGTATACAAATATTTAAACATATACATACATTCCCATACACCATACACACTGTTGAAAATGTCTCCGTTAAATATGAGGATATTAATGCCAATAGGCTTCCTTTAATATTTTTTCTTTTACTTTTCATTTTTAATTATTATTTTAAAGAGTACTGGGTAACAGCACCCAATAATATGAAGAAAAGTTTTTCTGAAAAAGGGTAAATAGAAGGGTTATTTAATTTATTAAAGAGAAATCGGAAGAAAATTATTTTCAAAATTGTGAAAATTATAAATTACAGTTGAGTAATAAAAAAATAATGCAATGCATACAATCCTTGTATATAAAGATTTTAATAAAAAGCAATAAAATGTTATAAAGGCCTATTTATAAAGTAAAGTCGTTAAAAGAAAATATATTCCTTTTCTTGTTCTAAAAATATTTTATTTTAAACAACATCTTGATGTTTCTTATTATGAACAAATTTATTTAAATGCTCACATGCATGAGTATAAAACAACGAACCTAATTGTTATCGCATTCTTTGAAATTGTATGAAATATTTAATAGATTATTTTTTAATAAATGTAACTTCTTAAACAGGTCTAAAAACATAATATATTTTAAGAGACAGGCTAAAAATGAGGTGGTTAACCACTCATCACTTGAGTGTTAACTGGACGGCAGCAAAAAGCTCTATGACTATGACCCTTTGAGTAGAATGAATGCATGAAGTAGTTTAGTACTCGTATATACGAGTACATACTAATTTAACCATTTAATGCCAATGGAACACTGTATTCCACCTTAACCTTTGACAGCGAAAAAAAAAACGAATGATCAGGAGAAAAGCGCCACCTATTGGGTAGTAGCAGGTAACAGCTAAAAAAAAGGCACTCACCCCAGTCAACATGCAACGATGGGGCAATTTCTGTTGATCATTCAAGGGTGAAGGCATAACACTGGCCTTTGAATGATCAATTCACAGCAATTTGTCTCATTGCTAAGGCGCTTAATAATATAAGAGAAACAAAATATATGTTCTGTTGTCATAATGTACTTTCTTTTCCACAAAAGATCCAATATAATGCTCTGCATTTAGTAGGGGTTTACCCCTGAGTATTGTTCTCAATAAAAAAACAAAATCATTAATTATATATATAAGAGATATATGACAAGTTTCAGCCAAATACCATTTATGTTGATTTGATTAATTTTTGGATACAAAAGCTCAGTCAACATGACTCAATAGCAGTCGCCATTCTACGTAGCGGCAGCTTATTATTGCTTAATTGGAAAAAAATAAAAATCTAGTTTTAATGAATATAATTGGAATTATATAATAAATATATAGTCTTCTCACCATATATGAAAATTTTACTTATTAACGTGGCTATTTAACTAGAAACGAGCACAATGTTCCTCTTTGGCTAGTTTTAAATGAGCTCAATCAGAAAAAAATCGATGCAATATAGGTATGTAGCCCAGATGAAAGACAAAAGACAAGAAAATTGTAAAAGACGACGAAAGGATTTTTCGGCCCCTTTCTTAAGACCTCATTTTACAGTAAGCAGTATTGCCTTTGGTATGCACAGTTTTGGTCTAGTTAGAGGTTTTGAATTGAAAGTAATAAAATTAGTATGAAAACGATTAATTACTTATAATTAATTAATTAATTAATTAATTATATCAACTTGGCGAATAGATTTATTGTTTTAAAAATAATTTGAAAGTCTTGTTTTGGCATTAATCGATTCATAATACCTTGCCAAATCATACTGAATAGAAATGTCAACACAGTTCTCATACAGCTAAAAAACACTCTTCATAAGTTTTTGTTTATTTGCTGATAATGCTACACAAATAATATTTTCAATTTTATTTAAGAACTTATTTGTTGTTTCGCTTTATAAATAGGCCTTCTATTATGAAATCCTTAGGAGTGAAAATTTAATTTTTAAATGGTTTTATGTTTTGGCTTTGTGATTACTTTAGTGTATCAATCACTTTTGATTATCAAATCAAGCTGTCAGCTTGCCTTTCGTTTTCTTTTTCCTTCTATCTCTTCTCCTTTTTTATAAAATTTTTTAACATTTCATTTTGAATAATGTTGGACAATTATTATGGTTTTAGTTTAAATTTACACTTCCGGTTTTCACTCAATGATTTCCACTGGTTGACACAGACATGTGACCCCAACATGATTTCCTTATTTAAAGTCATTTCATTAGTTTTTATAGGTTTGGATTACATTTTGTTCCACCCCTTCAGTTTTACTTTTTTTTCAGAGTTTTTTTTTTTTGAATGGCTTTGGTGCTGTTCTTTTTTGCTGAGTTTTAGCTTCATTGCCAGTAGAATGTAAATATTACTTTGGCCATAATGACTGACATGATTTCATGTCATTTATTATCATGAATTTCGTTGTTCTC
The DNA here is from genome assembly GCA_963576795.1 of Metopia argyrocephala. NCBI lineage: Eukaryota > Metazoa > Arthropoda > Insecta > Diptera > Sarcophagidae > Metopia > Metopia argyrocephala. The sequence goes on along the minus strand of OY756208.1, from coordinate 200,139,720 downwards.
AACTACTACTGGTATTATAGCTTTGTTTGATTAAAAGGAAAATGGTTATAACATGGCAAGCAAAGCGTTTGAAAAATATAAAAAGGGTTGACCTTGTTCCCTTTGTAGTTGGTGTTGGTGTGGCATAATAATAATGTTTTGCAATTGACACAATAAAGTTCATTTCGAAAGCAACAATTCAAATAAATGAGAATTGAAATGAAATGAACAACAAAATAATGTTGATGAAGATACTCGTAGTTTTATGCTGACAGCATAGAAAATGGTAAAACGTAACCGGAATGCTGTTATTGTTGGCTAAATAATGGACATTAAATCAAAATAAATGGACTAACAAGTGCCATGATTGAAAGGTGGAGATAACAGAGTGATTTGAATATTTTCTAATATTTGACACGCAGAACCAAAAACAAATTTGTATTACTTTTTTGTATTTAATAAACCTGTTAAAGAAAACATTTTAAAGGTTAACGTTTTAACTGATTATTAAAAACACACAAATATTGGGTTATTTATCAAGTGGTTCCAAAACCGCGTGTCTGGCACTCCTATCACATGCTACACACAGAAAACAGAAACATGAACCAAAAGTCATTAAAAAAAGCTTAAGATATTAAAAAACAAATGTTGCATTAATATTGTTTCATATTAATTTCATTTCAAATCAATCAGTTTCGATTTTGCGATGCTTAGCCAGTCAGTTACAGAACAGAACACTCTATTTTAACATGCATATGTATTTTATATATAGAAATGAATGTGTGTTAGTATGTACGTTTGTTGGGCAGTTAAGCGGCTGAACCGATTTTCTTACAATTCTTACAGTATATTTCTGTATATCTCAAAGAAATTATACGTACATACATATGTACATACATAATTGGCCATAACAACCCTGTTCCAAATTCACGGCCTAGCTTCTCACAGCAGCCATGTTGTGTGTTTAAAGTCGACAGACTTAAGAAACCTGATCATGGCAATCCGTTACTCTCAGAGCTTTTGCCAGAAGACTGCTAAGAGGTAGTCGCTGGAAGAATTAATTTTCAATATTTCTTACTTTCAAGATGTCAAAGCTGGGGTGCGAGCCCGGAGCTCTTGCCTAGTAAGCAGTCAAACTAACCATTACACTACGGCGACTATGAAAGAAAGAAACTATAAGTTGTATAAACTTAAAAATTCCGACTAGGAAATACCATGCCTATATAAAAAGTATATTTATTTGTCTATATTTTCAAGATCTTAACAGCCAGATTATCAAAATTGGGCTCAAATAGAATTACAGTGAATGCAGGTTATTAGTTAAAATGCGAACCGAATTAGACAAGCAGTGCTGTACCTCTCATACAAATTAAATATTAATTTTAGTAAATCTTAAGAATGGTTCCAACTAAAGTTTCAAAATTTTGTCTGATTGGCTTCATGGTCAACGCAAGTGGAATTAGACAAGTGGGCCTATACAAACTAAATATTCAATTCTGTATATCTTAAGAACGGTGAAAGCTAAAGTTTCTGAATATGGTGTAAATAACTTCCTAGTCAATAAAGTTCATTAGTCGAAAAAAGAGCGGACAAGCGGGCGTGGTACCCATCACATAAACTAACAATTGATTTCGGTATTTCTTAAGATCGGTTGAAGTTAAAATTTCTGAAAATGGTGTAATTAACTTCGCACTCAATAAAGGCCATTAGTTAAAAAAAGAGTGGACAAGTGGGCGTGGTACTCACCACATAAACTAACTATTGATTTCCGTATTTCTTGAGAACGATTAAAGCTAAAGTTTCTGAATATGGTGTAAATAGCTTCGCAGTCAATAAAGGTCCTTAGTTGAAAAAACAGCGGCCAATTGGACGTGGTAGCCTCCACATAAGCCTCCACATATGATTTCGGTATTTCTTAGGAATGATTAAATTAAGCTAAAATTTCTGAATTTGGTTTAAATAGCTTTTACAATAACTACTTACAAGTCATCAGCTAAAAAATGTGTACCATTAATCAAGGGGGATGGAACCTCCCATACAAAGTTAAGAGCGGTTAAACTAAAAGTTTCTAAATTTGGTTTGAATGGCTTCGTAGTCAATAAAAATTAGTGGTAAGAATTGGATAGGTGGTTAGTAGATTTTGATTTGTTGTATATCATAAGAACGGTGATAATAATGTGACGTAATTTGGAAACAATGGGCGATGTTGGTGAATAAATATTAATACCGTAGACAGACGACAATGTTAATTTGCCTTAAGAACTTACTAATGTAAATGAAAATTTTACCCTGACAGACGACAGTTTCTGCATTTATAGGGTAGACAGACGACAACGGTAGTTTTTTTGTGAACTATTTTTATTTGCTTTTACACCCATAGAAATGAGAGGTTTGTAACTTTGCTTACTTTCAATCCATTTTAATTACCAATAGTAAATAATTAGTCAAAAACTGATTTTATGTGATGTTGCTATATGAAAAAAGTTTAATTCGGTATTAAATACAGTTTGGTTTTGTGCATTTGGTAATGCGCAAGTTAGTTTGAATTAACTCAACTAATGCACATCATCGTCGTCGTCTGTCTATGGTATAAGAATTAAAAAAAAAATAGGAATTTATTAAAAAATTCTTTTAAATAGCTTGTTTTTAATATTATTTTAAAAAATAAAATATTTGAGGAAAAAAAAATTAAACAATATAATCCCTTTATTCGTATATTTTTTAAATCAATATTTTTTAGGTTTATTTTGTCACTTAAAAATTTAGAAAATTTCTATGAAAAACTTGTTAAACAAACCCTTAAGATGCTTTTACACTATTCTACAAGTCTTAAGACTTTCATTGGATTTTGCCGAAAGAAAATCTAATGGTTTTTGGTTTGACTGTCAAAAAATCAAACGTAAAATGTTTTTATTATATTTTGCTTTTTTTTAAAATAAAATGGAAATAACAGCTGTTTGTGTTTTTTCTTTCTCCAAGGATGGACATATTGATACGGCAATATATGTTTTATTAATATTTCTTAACATTAACCATATTTAATTATTTTTTACAACAATATTTGTAATTTATTTTATGTTAAAGAGAAAGAACTTCAAATGTTAACTATATTTTGTATTTTTGTAGTTATTTAATAAAAAAGGTATAAGCAAAATTATGGCTAAAAATTTTCAGTTTTCCAACCCTGATTTTTTCTTATATTTGCGTAGAAAACCAACTCTGATAAAATGAAAAGACTAATGATTTAGAAAAATTTCTAAAAATGATGAGAGCCATACGACTGTCAAATTTCTATCCGTATTTTTTGACAATTCATTACAAATTGTTTTCACACTATTATACTTTTTCATTTTATTTGAGTTTTTGACGTGTCGTTATACTCAGTGGGATAGTGTAAAACCACCTTTAATAAACCTGTGATATTCTTTATGAATATAGCAGTAAAATTTTAATTTCATAATTTCCTCAATGTAGAATGAATGCGCTGTTTCAAGTTCAAAATTTAACTTTTATTTCTCAAAGCCATATACATACATATTTTTAAGCTTTTATGTATATTTGACCAGAAAAGATCTCAATAAAAAAATAACGTTTATTATTTAACTTTTTCTGAAAAAGTCTAACTGTTATGATGCTTCCGGATTTTATTAAATTTACTCGCTTAAATAAGTCAAATACTGTTTAGATTGAAATTTTTCAGTAATAAAATTCAAAATATAATTACAAAAGCAATTAAAATTTTTTTCATTCCTCAACAAAAGAAGCATATACTCTCTTCCATGTAGATGTATGATGCTTATGTGTGTGTATGGGAGAGAGATTTTCTATTTTCTTTTTTTTGTTTATTAAAAAAAAAAAAAGAAAATTCAAGTAATTTTCATAATGTGAAAATCACAATCATAAAAACCTACAAACCTGTTTTTATAATTAAACGTAATGCATAAAATGTGTTTTGTGTGGGTGTGTGTGTAGTTGTGCGTATGTATTTATGAAGAAACAGAGTTACAGCATAAAGGCTGTTTTTGTGTGCATATGTTTGCGTTTGTATATAAAAATGAGTTGTTTATTGTGCCATATTTATAGGATTTTTTATATAAAATTTTGTGTGTGTGGGTGTGTGTGTTTGTAGAAAATAAATGAAAATTGGATTTCATAGTGAGTGGAATAAACTTGTTGTCATTGAGTAGAGTGTAGCAGTTTGAAATAATGACAGGATTTTTTTCTAAAAGAAAAACGTTTCTCGTTTCTTTTTTTTTATAAATTTATAGTTTTTTTCAAAAAAATTTTCAACGTTAGATTTAAAATCAAATGGTGGTTTTAAATCCATTTAAATGTTTGTTAATAAAAATTAAATTTTAACATTAAGCCACAAAAGTAGGCAGTTTAATTTTAAAAATTTTTATTTTTTAAAGCCTGATAATCATGAAAATATTTTTTATTTTAAAGCGGAGTTCAATTATAATTGACTATGTTATATGGTCTAGAAACCCGAGTTCGAATCCCAGTAAGAGTGATCATTTTCTAAATTAATTTAGTTTCGTCGGAGACGCTTTAATTATATCAAAGTTAAGTTCTATAAAAAATTTTAAATTTTTTGATAATCAAAGGAGAAAATGAAAAAAAAAAAAAAAAAAAAAAAAAAAAAAAACTTCTATCAACCATCTTCACATTCCAATACAATGCACACTGCATGAGTAGGGGTTTACCCCTGAGTATTGGTCTTAAAAAAAAAAAAAAAAAAATGTATGTGAAGGAATAGTACTCTAGCCAGAGTGAACATGTTTTCAACTCCAGCTATGGTAGTCTGATCATCGTCAAACATCAACTATTTAATTCAAACTTTTATAAGAATTATATTTTTATGTTTCTATATGTACAATACATACACTTGTAAGGAGTTAGTCGAAGTAAAATCGAACACAAGACACTCTGTCATACTCTCCTTTTCTTACAATCATTGCATATTAAACTTTGATCTAGTTAAAGCTCTTCTGATGAAACAAAATATAATAATTAAGGATATTTTAATTTATTTTGAGTTGTGTTTCCATCGGTGGTATATAAGAAGTAAAGCATGAGAGTTCAACGAAGGGCGACACAAAAATATTTTTGTTTAATGGCTTAAACATCGAGAGTTACCAATACAGTCAATTTCATATATTTAACGTTTTTTAACCACTTATGGATGGATGCCTCATTAATCTAGTGGGCAGTTTGAAAGAATGCTAGCGCAAAGGTATTGGTGTACACTTCCAAGAGGATATTATCCCAGCTTTTATGAACATATTAAATTCTTATAAAAAGTCGGATGTGGGGTTTTAGACTTACCCTCAGGCTACCCGACTACTGTAGTGTAAATCAGTCTGAAATAAAGCCTAGCCAGACAGTCGCTGCTAAAATCTAATATGAGAATATATTGGACAGGAATATTCATGAACTTATTGATAGTAAGGTGGACAATAACACCCTTGTAAATATTTACACAAAATCCAAGCTTGTATGATAATGTCGGGTATCTGTGGAAAAGGTTATGAGACATTTAGGATGCCCTCTTAGGATAGTTACCCCTTCCTGGATAAGGAGACACAACAGCATAATGATGAACTTACTAACTCTGATTCCACGATTAATTTGAATGAATTCAGACGCGAGATTGGTATTCATCTGCTAAAAGAAAACAATTGATCGGGTATTGAGTTTACTCAACCGCAAAAAAATGGTGTAATGTACCCACCTGTATAGAGACCGGAGAAATCTGGTCAATCATATAAATAGAAAGAAAGTTGTGCTAATCTACACAAAGTCCTACTTCATTATTACATAATTACATCCCTAGTTTGAAAATGCTTCACAGTAGTTTCTGCAGAACATATTCTTTGACAGTGTAAAGCACTTGGAAACCTGCAGCAAAAGTTAATAAACGTAACTTGCTTAGCTAGAGTTGATTTGAACAAAATTGTCAGTATGACTGAGAAATAGCCAGGAGTCATAGATCTATGATTAACATATGATATGATAATGGATATAATGGTAGGGGAGTCGTGGTAGTGCGCTCGCAGAGAAACTCAAACGACCAAGGATTAATCCCAGCGAAAGGTAAAAATTATAAAATAAAATTATTGATTTTTCTAAAATTATAATTTAAAAATAAGAAGTTCTCCCTCTCCCCCCACCCGCCAAGAAGTCTATCTTGATGAACTTGCCCCTGAAATTTCCAGTCTATTCCAACAAAGAAAAAAAAAAACAAATGATCAGAAGTACAGCGCCGCCACCTTCTGGGAAGATAACAGCTAACCTACTGAAGACGCTTTCCACTCACATTTAACATCCACTGACAGATAGGGCAACTACTGGTGATCACTCATGGGTGAAGGTATAACACTGGCATTTGAGTGGTCAAATTGACTACAACTTCTCTCATCAACATAATAACAAAATTAAATAAAAAATCTATCTATTTATGTATCTTCAAATTCCAATACAATGCAGTGCATGAGTAGGGGTTTACCCCAGAGTTTTGGTCTTAAATAAAAAAAAATGATATTACAACGGGTGATTATAGGTTCTCAGTGTTCCTTGTCTAGAGAAGGCGGCCAGTTTGAATCCAACTTGCTAATAATAATAAAAAAAAAATACCGGCTAATTTTGCTTCATGACCATTACTAGCCCTATAGAATCTCCTTCTTTGGTTGTAAAGATGTTTTTAGAACTTATTGAAAATGAGCGATTTTTTCCTTAAGCTTGTCAAAGAGCTTGTAGTCGCCGTGGTCTAGTGGTTAGTGTGTTGGCTTACTAAGACATGAGCCCTGGGTTCGACACCCGGCTCCGACATCCTAAAAAAAAAAAGAAATATGAAAAAATTTTTCTTTCGGCGACTACCTCTCAGCAGTCTTCTGGCAAGAGCTTTGAGAGTAATTAATTGCCATGAATAAGCTTCTCAAGTCTGTCGTTCGGAGTCGACATTAAACTGTAGGTCCCGGTACTCATGGATAAAAATTTACACACACAACATGAGTGCTGCGAGAAGCTAGGCCGTAATCCTGACACAGGGTTGTAAAGGCCAGTTATGTATGTATGTTGTCAAAGAGCTAGTTCGCAAACATTCTAAGCAAATTATGTTCGACCGGCTTATGTTGTCAGTAAATTTAAACTTTGTAAGTCTGAAGAGGAATATTTTAATGAACATTTTGCTTAAATTGCTGCGATCGTCGTCGAATAGAGAATTTTAAGATTATTCTCAAGAGCGACTTTGAATGCATCATACCGCGCACTAAAATTATTTTGCTGTAATCTGTTGTCATCAGCAGTAGCATAAATATCGAATTTGGCTGTTAAATTACACACTGCACTCTCAGCAGAAGCCTGATTATTATATTACCTTTTTGATAATATATTTTTACAATCAAAATAATTCGCTCAGCTCAATGGTTAAAATTTCTCAAGTTTTTATAAAATAAATGCCAAAGACACAAGAGCTCATTACTTGACATTTCTTCATTTATGTATAAGCCTATTGATTTTCCAATTTAGTAATACTATTAAAATTTTTAAAATTTTGTTTATGAACATTTGCATATAAATTTTTAAATATATTAGTAGAAGACATAGAGCGGAGAAGTTACATTGAAAAGAAAATTTTCTTAAATTTGAGGACAATATTTAGTATATTAGAATTATTCTGTATATATGAAATTAAATAATTTCTTTAAAATTGAATTGAGTTTGTTTTCCTTTTTTTGAGTTTTCCTTAAAATCTTTTTATTTCTATTATTCTATTGTTTAGAAACTGTTGATAGATGTCCTTCTAAATATTTACTTTACAAATTGTTTTTTATTTTGTTTTATTTTAAATCTAATTTGTTTTTTTTATATTCCTTGTGTAGAATTTATTCTACAATAAAGCAAATACAGTTCTGTCTTCTATTTATTTGTCACAAACAATAAACACATTTACTCTTCACAGAATATAGTTTTGGAATATTACAAAAAGGATGACAAAAGCACTTGGGTGTAACAAGTAAATCTCCTGGTTTTGAAAAATTCTTATTTACATATGAAATTACTTTTGAAGTAAATGAACAACAATAACAAATACTCGTATATATTCGGTTTTATGAGCTTTTACAAATTATAAAGACCACAAAATTAGGTTTTTATGTGGATGCAACAAAACACCCACCTTACATTCACATACAACAAGTTATGCTGCTCATAAACCAGCATAAATACTTGTTTAATGGGAAAGTATTTTGTTTGTGTAAAATGGTTGGACGGATGAATGAATGACTACTGGTTACATGGACCATTAAACTGGAGACAGACATACAGGTATTATTTATATATTCAATTAAAATAAAATATTTGGCCATTTATTTATTAAAAAAAAAAGAAAAAAAAAAGAAAATGGTTTTAAAATATTTTGAATTCCATTTAATTGAAATAAATTTTAATTTGTAAATATTTTAAGTGTAAATTAATAAAACTTAAGCTTTATTATAAAATTATTATTATTAGAAATAAGTAGGTTGTATAGTGGGCAACACATAGACCTACATAGAAGATAATTTGTGTTCTTCTATAGTTAGAAATGATAAATCAATTGATTCTCTCTATACAATTTACTATTAGAGTCACAATAAAGGTCCTAATGTACGAATAGGAGTAGTATGAGCAATTTTTCTGGTCTATAAATAAATTAAAATAATAAATTTTAATAATATTTACAAGACGTCCTGAGTCCGTTCTCAAATAAAGTATAACTCTTATATATATAGGGTGGTGCTTCAAGCCTTAATTCGGAGCTTTTCGGTCGATAATGCTCCTTACTGACAGTAATAGCATTCTTGAAATTTAGGTATTTAAAACTATAATTTGAGAGCGTATTTTCGATGAATGGCAACTATTATACGATCAGTCTATTGTTTTTTGTTTGCTATGCTTTAAATTGTTTGCTTCGAATAACCGTGATTACCTCTATTATCCTTGATAAAAACGGGGAATTCCCTTGTTAACATACGATGAGTCGAAAGCATTCATAAGTGATTTGTTTATTTTGGAAATTTGAGAAGTTCGGGTGGTTAGAACTAAATATATTTAGTATGGCATCGATACCAGTGATAAAAAGATAAGGAAACGTTTCAAATATTAAAGATAAACTGGTATGTGATCATTCCATCACATACCAGGAAGTTAAAATAAATTAGGAGCATTCAAAAAATAATATGAGGGTTAAAATGCTAGTTTAAAAATACGAAGTTGGAATACAGACCGTTAATGATATTGCTATCTCGAATTAATTTTTTTAATGTAAACGTCTATGTTCACTTGTTAAATAATAAAAATATTAAAAAAAACTCTAAAATCAAAATTGTTCTTCGATTATCCGTAATTTTTCTGGTCCCGACCATCACGGATAATCGAGACCCGACTGTATAAAAAAAATATATTCTGCCAATGTTGTGATCTTCATAGGCTTAGATGAACGAGTTTAGAGCCGCATATAGTCTCTCCCGCTCTTGTGCACCTCTAAAATATCTGCTCTACTGGTGTTCATTAGAAGGTCGACGGAGGATCTGCTGAACAAACATTGGACTCGTCACAGTGGTCACAGTTTCTTGCAATTGTGATTGCTTTGGAATATTAATAAATATTTATTGCGTATCTCAGAAGTCTAGTGTGTAGTGTACTAGTGTCTCTGGTGGGAATCGCACCCACCAGAGACACTACACCGATCGTATGGTTTTAGCCACTCCGTTGGCATTAGTTAGTTAGAATATAATATATTGTATTGCATTTTAGTAAATAAATAAAATCAATTTTTTTGCTAATTATATTTGTGATTGTTATGTGGCATCGTTGAATGAATTATAGTGATAAGAAATGTTAATTAATTACAAAAATCCATCTAAACGAAAGAGTGTTATTGAAAATTACTCGTAGTTAAAATTAAATAAATTTTTCAATATATATAGATCCATTAAACAAAATACATAAAAAAACTGACACCTATAAAATAAAAATATTAACGATACAAAAATATGTTAAAAATGCAATAATTGAAGCATAACATGAAAAACAATCTCATAAAAAACAAGCACTCTTTCCGCTTTTTCTTTAGACACACACACGCAGCCACAGTTATTTACAGAAAAAGAAAAAAACAATTTTGAAAAACCAACCAACCAACAAACATATCTTAACACAGGTAGCATCATGCAATACCCATTTAAAGCTTTAATAGTGTTTTATATGACGTTAGTGAGTGGAAGTGGGTTTGTGTGTATGTGTCCTAAATGTAAAAGGGTTTCATTTTATATGGGAAAATTCTAAAGGTTACCAAAAGAAAATAAAGTCATTTTCATTGAGAGAGAGAGAGACAGCAAAAGATAGAAAAAAAAAAAAAAACAATGAAAACCATCACAAGCTCAAGGTGTTGTAATGTAAAGCAAATAAATTTTTATTTATAAAGCCAAGATATCAACTAGAGGAAAAAAAATTACAATAAATGATGACAGTATAAATTTTTAAGAGATTGAAACTGACATATACGCTCTTTTTGCTACACTTACAATATATCCTTGTAAGCATTTACCTAATAATATATACTGCAACAAATAAGTCAACATATGCTTTCAATTTCTAAACTATATTCTTATACATATATAAAAATGGGGGCGATTTCTGGCTTAAGTATGACGCTGCATCACGTTAAAACGCATGGACCGATTCTAAACAAACTTAAGAACAGGTTGACCTATATGGTTTTAAATCAAGATTCGTAATAAGCCCCAAATCGACTCTCAGTTGTACTTGATTTTTGTGTATCTTGAGTCCGGTAAAAGGTAAAGTGTCTCAATTTGGTCTGAAAGACTCCATAGTCAATGCAAATAATAACTTAAAAAGTAAGAAAATTGTATAAGTAGACGTGGTATCTCCTATAAAAATGAAATATTGATGTTTGCGAATTTGGAGAACGGTTGAAATTCATTCCTTATGTAGAAAATTTAATGTTATTTATTTTTTTTAACAGTTTTAATCACTAAAAGTCCGCTGATTTTTAAAAAACATAATTTTCCAAATGCTTTCTGTATGGTCAAAGCATCAAGCTTATTTAAAAGTAAAAAGTTGACACTAATTTTATTCCCCATCATATAATAATTGTCTCTGTACCATATATTTTTTCGAATACTGTAGTCTTTAACCCCTTAGTAATCCCGCATACCAAAACTGAGGTAAAAAAAAATCAACTAACAACATATGGTCATAAAACAATAACAGCAAAAAAAAAAAAAATTGTGGTTGCACAACCAATAAAACCAAAGAAAGACTCGTGTACGTATATTGGTTAGTATGGGAGCACCTTTAAAGGTGAAAATTTTCAATGTTTTCTTTTTATTTTTGAATATTTTTGTTTTGAGGGTTATTTGTTGTAAAACCCCATATACGACTTATGAGCTTTACAGCTTTTTGGACAGTTTTACGATGTGATTTTTGCAAATCATGTATGTATACGCATAGCAAACAGTTTGATTAGTAATAATTCCTACAATTTGTATTTGAAAAATATGAATTTTTTGAACAAACATTTAAAATAGTATTTATGTTTAATTTTGCTTATTTCTAATCATTTACAAGATGTTGACTTTCGAAAAAGTAAAGCAACAACCTATTATCTCAATACCAGCGGTTATGAAACTTTTCTGATAGATATGTGTTCTAGTGAGATTGCTGCAATGATTCGTAATGAAATTTGTTAAAAGTTTCTGATTTGGCCTTCTATACTCAAGAACATCGGAACATTAGACTGAGCAAAAAACATATGGGGTCTTCCGAAAGGGACATTTGAAATTTGTCAGTTCATAACGGCTATCTTGTTGAAACTACATCTTTCACTAAACTACCATGAACGCATTTAGCATTAAATAGCTGTTTAGCTGTTCCGAATACGATATGTACAGCATCAACAAATAAAATTGTCGAATTTGGGACGAGATTCACGTAAGAGATCGGAAATGCATCATCGTTCCACATTTCTTTAAGAATGATTTTGGACAGCCCATTACTGTCTATGTCATAATTAATGCTCCCGAGTCATGGAAACTTGAACATTTCGAAAGCATTCCACCCAAGAAGCCGTGGCGGACATCTGACCGATATTATAAGGGCACTAAAAGGTCTTTCAAACAAATAAAAAGTTTCTTTGATATTTTGTTTTATTTGCTTTCATAAATAGGAAGCGCTTAATGACAACTACGATATATTGTGCTCTGTGCTTTAGGATATCATAGTGTGTGTGTTTCCCCTGTGTTGTTTTTATAATCTCAGCAAATAAAATCCATTGGTCTGCATTATTTCTTGTTACCCTGTTTGCAAAATACACGCTATATAAATTTCTTTAAATATACAAACGAATACAATCAAATATTGGTTTTATATCACAATTTTGTAAGCGAAAAAGAAAAAAAGTTCTTTTCATATGAAAGTTTCACTGTTCGTATAAAATATTCTGCTTAAAAAAAAAAAACAAAAAAAAAAGTGAAAAAGAAAAATTTAATATGTGGAAAATCCATTTCGTAAATGGAAAATGACGACAAGACGGTGATAAACTTTTGGACCACACACACACCTTTATACGCTAAATATGTACATGTGTGTATACTTAAGCTGGCCAACTGTTTAAGCGTGTTAAGAAGAAAGATAAGGGGATGATTGTTCTATAGATTATTATACAAGACATCGTTTTTCGAAAATTTCTCTTCAACGTATGTTTTTTTCTCTCTTACATTTGACGACTAAACAGTCATCCGTTCACACTCATACCATTGCCCATATTGAGCATAAGAAATAAATTTATTGGACTCAAGAGTACACGATTTCTAATAAGCTAAAATGTAATGTGACTGCTACTACTGTTACTACTGCGACTGTTGTGGATACCAAAAAAAAAAAAATTACAACAACAAAAGGAATAATATAAGTAATATAAAACAACATCTTAAGGAATTATGGGTATTACCGGTTGTAAAAGTGAAATGTTGCAAAAAGAAAAACAATAAAAAAAGAAGAAAAAAATATATTAAAAAAAAAAACGAAAAATAAAGGGTTATCTGAGCTAGCTGAGTTCAAATTTCACTTTTTATTTCAGTTTTTTTTTAGCAGTCTAATGCTTTAATTTGGCCAATGATATTGAGAAGAAAAAGGTCATCTTATATTTGAAAATAATGGTGATTATTTTTGAAAGTAAATCGATTTTCCTTATTTGTTTTTTTTTGTCGAAAAATAATTATTGCAGTAAATATTTATGAGAGTTAAAATGGGAAGGAAATGTTTAAAATGAAATAAGCGGAAAAGTGATATATTTTTTATATCTGGAAACGAGCAAGTATAACTAATGAGGAAATAAATAAAAAAATTTACGATTTTATATACCTTTAAGTAACAATGTAATTGGGCCAATACTTAAAGTAATCTCACGATCGCAATTGCTTTGCTAAAAAATTTAGATTTTCTAGAGGTAGCTGGTTGAAGTGCTGTCCATCATAAGCGTCAAACAGCTTCCAGATACCGAGTTTTAAAAAAATACTATCTCATTCTTACCCAAATCCTAGCTTTCAAGCCTCTTAAATCAAATATTTATATAGTTTTGGCAAAAATTACTGACATCATCAACTAATTGACTGCATTTCATTAACGATTGAAAGCCTGATTTAGATATGTAAATACATATATAGAAACGTATATAAAGTTTGTGAATTAATTGAGGAAATTTGGACACAGAAAAGGCATTTTTAATTCTTTATTTAGCTGTTGTAAGCTACGTTCACATTAGGTAAATATTTGACAAAAAAAAAAAAAACCTTACCACTGTTCAGTCAAAGCATTTATTTTAAAATTTTTAATTTCTTACAATTTTAATTAAATACAAAAAAAACTTTTCTTATTAAAATGTTTTTATATAATTTCTCAACGAAATATTGGAATAAAATATTTCCAAAAAATTTTTAGTTACGCGTTTTTCGTGAAATACGTATTTGCCTAATATGACCGCAGCTTTGCACTTGTCTAATTTGTATAAAAATAATCTTTATATTTTTAAATATATTTTTCTTATCAAAAGAATGACTCACAGAATAATTTTTTTTGGAAATATTTGCGCTGACTAGTAAAGTAGTCGCCAAGCTGCCCTTTAAAATTCCCACGCATTTAACACTTGAAACAGATGATATGATAAGAAAAAAAATTTGTTTTACTCGTAAAATAGCAGACGAAATATAAGTAGGCTGGTCTTGTTTAGTACAAAACTAATAAGGGGGTCGAAAAACAAATTATTAATTTTTACAAATTAAATATATAAAAGCTACATATTCATAAAATGGGTCTTTCATTAAGTACTTTCTATCTTTAAATTTAAATAAAACAATGTGTATACGAGCTAATTATGAAACTTTTTATTTGTTTGAAAAATTGTTGAAATGCCTGCCACGGCTTCTCTGGCTAGAACGTACCCGAAATGTCAGGATGAATTCGTTGGATGACTTGGGTTAGGTTAACTTTGAGGATGGTTTGCTGTCTTTTCACATACACCTCTAACTTAAACAAATCCCACAAGAAAAACTTTACATACATATATAAATACATAATTGGCCTTTACAGCTCTGTGTCAGGATTACGGCCTAGCTTCTCATGTTGTGTGTCTCAATTTTTATTCATGAGTACCGGGACCTACAGTTTAATGTCGACTCCGAAATACAGACTTGAGAAGCTTGTTCATGACAATCAGTTACTCTCAGAGCTTTTGCCAGAAGACTGCTGAGAGGTAGTCGCCGAAAGAAATATTTTTTTCATATTTCTTTTTTTTAATATCTCAGAGCTGGGTGTAGAATCCGGGGCTCATGTCTTAGTAAACCAACACACTAACCCATTGATGCCCAAGGTAGTAATATTGGTGAGATAAAAAAAAATAAGACACAGAAGTTCTGCAAGTGTAGTTTGTCTCTCCCACTCAACATGCTGATTTCCTATTGGTTGCTGGACGATTAAACAAAAGAGCGTAAGTATACGTGCGAGTTTAATTTGCTGATATCAACCACTACTGGGCATCTTTGCACTAACCACAAGATCACGGCGACTACCAAGAATAATTTTAACGGATGTCAAATCACACGAGCTCACTTTCACGGAAGATGACCATACTTTCAAATCGCTCGTGCATTCAATGTGGCATGAGCAGTGTGGCATATAGCGTTACATTTTAATTTAAGTTTATCATGACTTAAAAAAATATATAATTTTTTTAAATTTCCTTTAAAAGTGATTTCTAAAATTAATTTATGTATGTCAGCCATCTTGACAATCTAATGAAGGTATGTTCTTCATACAAATGAATTTATTCTGTAATAAGTAAAATCCCGACGAGATCATTTGCCTGCCTTTTAGCAAATTAATGCAAATCCCTCTTTTCAATGCGTTGAAATCATTTGTATGACCAGCTTTTGCAAGTGTATCAGCCATGTTGTTCCCTTCAATATGCCTGTGTTTGGATATACCTTTCAAACTCCAGATGTACTCGACATTTTCGGGGCAAGATGGAATAGAGACATTTTTCAGCCTTAGTAGCAGTAAATATGTATATATTACAGCCTACTAAATACATAGGCTGTTCCACCCATAACACGTTGTAATACATTCATAAAAAGTGCTGTGTTGTGTGGAATTGTTTTATATGAGATTTTAAATTCATAGATAAGATGATAGTTAAAAAGATCATATTCGGGTATGTTCTACAAGCGTGAACGTGCCATAAGAGGTAACCACAATATGCTGTCGCAAACTTCTGACTGCATTAAAGAGAATTCATGTTGAAGGAAACCTTGTCCATGTCAGGTTGTGACCTATACTCTAATACGTGATTTATGCAACGTCTCTCTTTATATAAGTAGCCAATAAATTTAAAAACACCAGAAATACTGTTTTCATTGTTTGTAATGTTTTATAATTTTCATTTTTATTACAACACGTTCATAATATATTGCTTAGTGGTTATAAAACAGGCCCTATTAAAAAAAACACAGAAAAACATAATGTTTCAGAAATTTTTAATATTATTTAAGAGGGAAAAAATATTTCAGCTTTTCGAGAGTAAGTGTACTGAGAACATCCTTAAACAATTACAACAATTAAAGGGAGATCAAAGCATTAAAAATAATATAAGGGGTATTTATTTAATCATTAATTTATTAATGCCCCTTATACCTCTCAAGCTATTAAATTTCAACATGATTATACGAGTATGTGATGCGATTAAACAAATACCCTGATATATATGTATTTTACAAATTTTTCTTTAACTTTAAATGTAAGGCTTTTTTAAGCACTCTTATTTTGGAATAGATAATATCCCAATCCACAAAACCACCAACAATATGACGCACATTATGCTCAGTATCATTATAACCGGTGCGACCGTGTAACATGCGTAAATTATTAAAAGTTAAGACATCCCCAGGTTCAGTTTTAAATCTCACCGATTGTTTATTAGCTAAACGCACAAAATAAGCATTGGCCCTATACCAGGGCACAACCTTATCAAGGTCTATGGTAAAGTGACTGTCACGTTGTGGTACACTGTGATTAATGCGTGTATAACAGCCATCTTTAGTAAGACTTAAGACAAAGAACATATTTGTTATAAAATTCTATAGTTTTAGCGTTTATATATCGCACCCTAAATACAAAAGGGGCACAACTCAAAATGCTTAAATTTTCAGGACAGACATAAAACTGTTTATGTAAAAATGATTGTAATATTTAAAGTAAATATTGCTCCCCTATATTGAAATTCAATATTGAAATTTTTTTTATAATGGAGAAATATTTTCTTTAAATATTACAATCATTTTTTAATAAACAGTTTTATGTCTGTCCTAAAAATTTAATTATTTTGAGTTGTGCCCCTTTTGTATTTAGGGTGCGATATGTGTTTAAGTAAAAAGAAAAACTTACTTTATTACTGGAGCTCTGAATATATTATGGAACAGTTTGTCTTGATCTTGACCTATATCGCACCAATCGACCATAGTTTCCGATAGAATATTAAAATAGTTTGGATGTTTTTCTCGTAGCTGATCAGCTATGTAAAAGCCATCGGTTAATAAATTCCAACCACCTATAGATTGTGATTGTTCCAGTGTATGTAATATGGTAACACTGGGCTTGTATTCATAATAGGGCAGATCTGTGTGTAAAGGCAAGGGAGCAGCCAGATAGGAGTAGTTTTTAGCACCAGGACGTGATTTAACACTGAATTCTTCGCTGTAAAATTAAAAATAATTTTAATTTAAATAAATTATTGAAAAAGGAAATAAATAAATAAATTATTCAAAAATGTTTAATTTTAAAAATATTATGGAGCTTCAAGAACAAACTTTAATTCATCGATTCGTCAGTATTTAATAATATGAAAACATATTGTGCTAAGTAAGCCAACCCATTCTATTGTGAACACCTTCAGTTAAAAGAACGGGACCAAAATTAGCAACGAAAAAGTAACAGGGGTCAGATTGATAACGAAGTAAATTCCTATGCAACGTTTTTTTTTTCAATTAATTTTTATTTGTCATTAAACCCTTCAATAAGAACAGAACTAAATTCTGTTAAATGAACTACAGGAATAAAGTAATGCAGAGAAAAAAGACGTCCATTAACTCATTGAAAAGTAGGTAAAACAGTATAATTCCAATTCTATAGAAACGGATGTTATTATCTTCCTTTAATTAAGAAATCATTGCAGAAAAAATAAACAAATTTCATTTAATAGAATTTAGTACTGATCTAATTAAGGCGCTAATGGTGAAAAAATATTAAGTAAATTGTTTTGTTTGTGCTCTTTCTCATTTAAAAAGTATTTGTTTTGGTTTTGCTCATGTACCAAACATTAAAAAAAATTTGAAAAGTTTATGACTTTGTGAAAAAGTTTGCGAAATGTTTTGTTTGTTTGCCCACTCTGTTCTAAAGCGATTCAACCTGGGCTATAGCATTCTCGATATCCCACAATTTGCAATATCAATGACCCATTCATTATGCGATGAATTCAAATATCAATCCGATCAAAGAAAAACAAAAAAGAGAGCTCCCAAATCCATTTCACAATTCTAAATTTTGTGCGTCTCCTTCGTCGCAATTTTGCAGCCAAACACTGTGTTCATGCAAAATCACCCTAAAGGTTACTTAAGGCCCGTATAATACCCTCACAGCAGCCTAACTTGCCATATATTGCCAAATGCTGTATTCTTACAAAATCAGCTTCAAGGTGACAGCAGCCTAACTTGCCATAAATTCTTTTTAATTCTTTAAATTCTTTCACTTATTAATGAGAAATAAAAGACATTTACGTCTTATATTTGTATTTTTTTTACATCACTTACCCATATGTGGTCTTTCTTATGAAACCTACACGATTACAAATGGTTTTAACTGTGCCCATATCTAAAGGAGAATTTTTTAACATACTAACACCCTCAATAGCCAATGTTTCCAACCAATCTTTGAGAGCTAAAATTAAATGTGCAACAGTATTATTAATTTAAAAAGAAAATACTCTTACACACCCTCATCATTTTCCATAATGTCATTATATTGAAATTGTTTCAGAATTTTAGGAAACTCCTCTTTACTCCAGTGTTTGGGTTTAGGACGATACCAAGTATTAATGTATTCCCTATGACGTTCTTTGCAAAAATTACGTTCCTTAAGCCATGCCAAAGGAAAAGTGGATTTGTGCTTATCCGACCAATTAATGTACACTTCCTGAGCTTTATTATTTGCTTGAACATTTTCCACTTTCACATCACAATCAAAATTATTCCACTGTAAAGGTTTACGACTAAAAGAGTCCTTGTGAAAACATTGATCACACAAGCAATTATCACGTAACCAAATACCGGGAAATTTTAAATTATTTTCCGTTGTAGTGTTGACATCACTGTTCTCATTGATTATTACAAATTGTTCAGCCTCCTTAATGCTGACACTTAAGGTCCTTATTGTATCGCCTTTTAAGAATTTATTGAAATTACAGGTGACATGTTTTATGCCTGAACGTGTTAACAGCATTTTTCAAATTAATTGAGTACTTAACGCACTTAGTTTTTAAAAATGAATGAATAAATTAATGTTTAATCTATTCACTTATTTGTTTTTCTTTTTAAGCTCGCCCTATAAACTGATCATCATACATTGTAATCTAAAGAAAATTCTTTTGTTTTTTTTGGCATAATTGTGTTTGAACAACAATTGCAATAGTTGAATGAATATCAGAATTATCTGTTATGCACATACAAACGTTTTGTTTAATTGAAGACTTGAATCGTCACATACACTATGGTGTGAGTATCTGCAATCGTACGGAAAGTAAGTGACGTGGTATGTCAGTCGATTAAACGAAATGGCATCGTAACATACGATTACAAACGGATCGTAATTTTTTATAAAAATCTAAATATTTTTTAACTTTCACAACACTGTGGATTATACTTTAAATTCACAATGGATGAGGAACTGTCAAAAACAATAACTGATTAGAAATTTTATTTATATCGTCGTGCGTAAGTTTATGTGTAGTGCTGGCAAAGTATTGAGTAATGGGTACCGAGTATCGAGTATTTAAACTAATTTTTGGGTACTCAATACTTAAATGTAACTACTCAATACTTTAAGAGTTGTATTTGTAAGTACTCAATACTATCGAGCAATGAAAAGTAGCAGAATTTGACAACACTATTTATGTGCTCTATCCGCTATTTCATAATTTTCATATATCTCGAGTTAATGATGCTACTTTAGGTTTTCGACCCCAAATTTTTCAAGTCTGCAATCCGATTTCGGATATCTAGTCGGAGATAAATAGCCGAAAACGGATTGCAGATTTTAAAAATGTAGCAGATTTTAAATATGCTAGCTTGAATTTTTTTTTTGTGCATTGTATTGGAATTTTGGAAAGGACAGTACATATACTTATTATTATTAATAATTACATTATTGTTAAGCGCCTTAGGAATGAGACAAATTGCTGAGAATTGATCATTTAAAGGCCAGTGTTATACCTTCAGCCTTGAATGATCAACAGCAATTGCCTCATTGTTGCATATTGATTGTGTGGTGAATGTCTTTGCTAAGTATGTTTAGCTGTTATCTGCCACTTCCCAATAGGTTGCGCCTTTCTCCTGATCATTCGTTTTTTTGTTGACATTGGTTAAGGTGGAATAAAGTGGCATGTTATAAATGACCCGTGGTTAATGAAGTTGGACACATGTCCATGCTCAGAAACCCAATTTATGGCAAATTGTGTTTAAATTTACTTTGTTAAAAAACTATTGGGATCGAAACGATGTATAGCTTAGATTTTGGAAATATTCTGGTTCAAGTCTCAGCTCTGACATCTTGAAAAAGAAATATGAAAAATTAATTTTTTCGGCGACTACCTCTCAGCAGTCTTCTGGCAAAAGCTCTGGAAGTAATTGGTTGTCATGAAAAAGCTTCTCAAATCTGTCGTTCGGAGTCGACTTTAAACTGTAGGTCCTGGTACTCATGGATAAAAATTAACACACACAACATGAGTACTGTGAGAAGCTAGACGGTAACCCTTACACAGGTTTGTAATGGCCAATTATGTATGTATGTATGTGAAGAAAAATGATTTCGTTCGAAATTGAAATCGTCCGTATTTTCGAAAACATATAAAATTTATTCGTTTGAATTATTTTTAAATTTTAATAGTCAAGAAAGTAGTGGTATTGGACCAATACTATTGGTCATTAAGTCGATGATTTCAATTTTAGTCGATTTCAATTTCCATCAGACACCAGTATTTAATATATTTCAAGCACCATTTCACAAACAAACATTTTGAGGTTTCCATTTTCAATGGGAAAATTATATTGTACGTTGCATTTAAATATAAATAATTTTTTTAACAATTATTGTTTTGCTGTTTTTTGTTTATAATATATGTAAGTGTGAAATGAATTTCGAAAGTTCAAAAATAAAAACGAGTACAGCATAAAGAAAACGCATTAACGTGTTTTAAGCAAAACAAGTTGTGGAAATATTCTATAAGCGGAAAGAAAAATAATACTGAAAGTAGTAATTATTATATTAAAAAAAATTAAAAGAGTTTTATTTTTTCCTTCTATAAGATCAGCTCATATCAAAATACTTTACTTTACTCATCATTTCATATTAAAATTATTAATTACTAGAAAAAACTTGAAAAATCTGTAGTTTTTTAATTTTAATTGTTGAAAAGATTATTGCCTCATATTTGTAGGATCAGCTTATTGCGAAAGCAACCCATAATTAAAGAACACGTTGCCAATTCTACTCATCACCATACTCGTAGACTCAAATATAATGAATAACGTCGCTTTGTTTAAAAAATTTTTTTTGATAAAGATTCTTGCGACAATAGAAATAATAGTGTGTCTGATGATTCAAATTAAAATACAATATTAGTACTAAAGAATTATAAAGAAGCAGCTTTGAAATTTAAAACATAATTGTTTTTATTGCAGTCTGTTTAAGTGATAATTTCTGGTTCAAATTCCACTTAAGAGTTCATTAGCAGTTCTTAAGCTTTTAAGTGATTTTATGTTTTTTATTTTTAATTTTTATTAAAGTCTTATGTGACCGAAAGAAAGCATTTGTTAAGTACTTTTCATGATCAAAATCATTACTATTAATTTTTAAAAGAGTGTGTGTGTGTTTTTTTTTTTAATTCATAACCATCATAGAAGGCATTAAAATTTTATTAATTTTTTTTTCAAACATTTCATCAAAAAATTTTTTTGCTGATTTTACAAAAATTGTTCATAAAAAAAAAAGAAAATAATTCCAAATAGACAACAACAATTGCATTGTAATCGATTTTGCATAATTGTTTATGAATTTGTAATATATCCCCAAGTATATTAAATGTCATGATATTTGAAATATCCCTCCTACATAAAGCCTCTCATACTATCACAATCCTTTTTTCTTTTTTTTTAATAAACATATAAGTGCATATGTACGTGGGCAAACTTATCATTCCCTTATATTGACACAAGCATGTGACTTCAATAGGCATATTTCAGTTTCCCTGAGAGTTTGGGGTGTGCCAACTTTTATAAGGAGATTGATGCTGTCAGTGTTTATATGTGAGAGTGTGGGTTGTAGTGACTTCAAACTCTCGTATATGTACAATTAAAAATGATTTTATTTAAAAAAAGCGATGATTTTCAATATTAAGGCTTTGGTTTTTATACTGAAGGTGACTAACTAAGCAAACTAATATTCTTCTAATGAATTTTTTTTATTTTGCACTTCTTTCTTTTTTATTTCATAGTGAGGGAATTTTGTAATAAATAAATAAATAAAGGCTGCTTTTCTAGTAACTCAGGAGCTGACTGTGTTAATTGCTGCTGTGGTCTATAGGTGTTTCGTGATAATTTTTGAATTACAAAACTTATTGCACATGGCCAAAGACCTAATTTTTACTTCGCCGAATTTAATAAATTCATTTTAAGAACACAGTTTAATTCAGAATCTGAATAATAGACTTGAGAAGCTTGTATATGGCAATCAGTTACTCTCAGAGCATTTGCCAGAGGACTGCTAAGAGGTAGTCGTCGAAAGTCATATTTTTTTATATTTATTTTTTTAAGATGCCAGATCTGGGGTTTGAATCCGGAGCTCTTGTCTAGAAAATATGACTATACTTACAAATAACACGATATAAAATATGCTACCATGTAAGGGATGCTCTAAGATTTTTGTTTTGGACAAAACAATTTTGTTTCGCTTGTTTTCTTATATAATTAAAGTAAATTTTCATGCATGCATTACATTATGCTGGCCTAGGAAAATAGGAGGGAAAAAGATGGGACATTTGATTTAGACTTACTAATATCATATCTGATATGAGTTCGTAAAAACAAAGGTCCTGTTTTAAGAATGCGAACCGCAAGGAAATGGGTTGCTGTTGTTTCATTATTCAATGGCCATTCGTATAACACTGAATACACCACTGAATAATTCAACAACAATCAACCCCAAGAAGCCCGCACAATAAAGTTTAAATTAGCGGAGGAATAAAAGATTTTAATGATATTGGTGATGATGTTGTTGTTGTTCGCCTGGATCCAACCTCTGGGATAATTCTTGGCTACTGCTACTCAACTGCCTTTCTGGCATGGAAGACCCTGCCAGAGAGCTATAGCTCGCCCACAGCTTAGCCAGTTGAGTCCTTACAATATAAACCACTACAAGGTGATTATCCCACGTAGAGGGATAATTAATTAATGAATAAAAAACTAAAAACAAATTAAGAATTTAAGATGAAGTTTTAAATTTTAAAAATATTGAAATAAACAGCACAAACTTCCAATATTTTCTCTATTGAAAACCCATTCTCATACTATATATAAATTTTTTTTTAATTTTAGTTGGTCACTCTTTGGTGTTATGATTATAAATATTATTTATTTCTTTACTCATATTCTTTCAATAAATATTTTGTATATTTTCCATTTCAATTGCAAACTTTTTTTTTCATATTCTACTATAACAGAAAAAAAAATTCACACAATCATCATACTCTTCACAGAGAATTGCTCTTTTTTGTCATCATTTTACGGTTTTCCAACTCTGACAGTAGTAGTAGTGATGGTGGCATCAACGTTTTGTTAATTGTTATTGATGGCTGCCGTACTACGAAAAAAAAAATAAAACAAAAAAACAAATAGTAGTTGTTTTACTACTGATACTACTACTACTACTACTGTAACTTGCTGTTCTCTATTGCGATGTCATATACGTTTTTCTTTCGGTAACTTTTGCTCTTTCTATCTTTTAAATTTGAGAGTTACATACACACGTTTATATGTTTGTTGTTTTCAAATCGATTGTTGTTCAATATGTAATTCACATGTACTCGTGTTTTTCCATTTATACATTATGCCCCCTTTTTAAATGATCCCCTCTTCATCATATTGTTTTGCAGTCGATTTTGCTATTTTTTTTTTTAATTATGATTTTTTTCTTGTTTATTTTTGTATTACAATTTTGTATTGTTGTATTGCTTTTGTAGTAGTGTTGTTTTGTTTTTATAATTTTTTTTTTTTCATTATTCTTGTATTTGCTGTTTTATTCTATATTTTTATTTCTTTTAATACTTGAATCGCGTCAATCATTATTATGTTTTTACCATTGTTGCTGCTGTTAGTAAATGTTTTGTATAGTAACAACAGTTGTTGTGTCTTTTTTTGCATTTCAAAACTGATAAACTTCTCCCGTTAGCCTGCTCATGATTTTTACTCTCCCTTCTTCAGTTTTTTTTTCTCAGAGCATTTAACAGTTGATTACTACTCTTATACAATTTTATATAAAATCATTGATTTTATACATGGAAACACACATTTTTAGCCCCTTGTGCATATGCAACATTATATTTATATTGCGTGCGTTATTTTATCTATAAGTGTGTGGGTATGTTTGCATGCGATGCATACGTTGATGGTGGCATTGTTTGAGTATCACCGTCATTCATTGTTTTGCAAACGCACTCATACATTTACAAATATACATACACTGTCATTTTTTCACTTCCTTTAGGCTTTTGTTTCATTTTTCTATTCAATGCTAAATGCTTTCTTTTTTTGTAATTTTTTATGCAGAATTTCTTTATCAGAAATAAAAAGGCAACATATAAAGGATTGTTGTCCTTTTTTAATATTTTTAAATTTTTTTTCAATAAATGAGCATTAAAAAAAAAGATTAAATGCAAAATGAAATTGATGTATAATTTTAAAAACAGGGAAAAATTGTAAAAGATTTCTTTTTGAAAAATGGTTGTAAAGAATATTTATTTTGTTTTTTTTTTATTTAAACAAATTAATTATTTTTTGTCTATTTACTGCATTTGAATTTTTTTTTGTAACACAACACTTAAGGCTTTATAAAGAAAAACTATGCTAAAAATATTTCACAAATATTGGGGATATTTAATTATGTTGTTTATTCTCACTGCAATAAAAACCTTGTTGCCAAAATATTTCATTTTTTGTTAGTAATATCCTTCACAACATTCGTTTAAAAACATTTTGAAATGAAGTGATATAAAGCAATTATTTAACTTGTTATCTCTATTTAATATAATAAAAATGTGCTCATCTTTTTCTGTAGAAAAGAAAATGATATATTTTTTAAATATAAATTAAGTAAATAAAGCTGGTTATTTTATTTCTCATTGAACTAAAAAAAGACAATATTAAGATAACTGCGTGAATGTAAAGCAGTATTAGCGATTAGTGCTATATTTCATTAAGGGTAAAAAACATGCCTTATATTAATAAGGCACGAAATCTAGTTGCTTTCTTTCTAAAGTACTCAGTACTCTTCAATCTTTCGATTAAGACTTCAGGAAACTAATTACGCTGTTATTATACGAACCAATTCTTATTCCACTAACTTTAAACATGGGGATTAAACAAAAGTTAACTTTAACTTTTGGACATCATGTTGGAGAGTTGTAATAATGTCTACTAAACTTGTTTACGTCTAACAAGGGCTTCTTTGACATCTTTTTTCGTAGTACTTGCCAAATAAGCAATTGATAAATTCAAAATAGTTTTAATGAATATAACTGTAATCCATATACGAGTACGTGTATAGTGTACTATAAATGGCTTTGTAAGTCTATTTGTCTGTTTACCTGTTTGTTAGTTTGTTTGTCGGTCTATAACGCCTAAACGACTGAACCGATATTGTGTAAATTTGGAACATAGATAGACTTAAATACCGAAAGTACTAAAGGGTATGTTTTTTTCCCAAATTGGACCTCTGCGTGGTACCTCCTATACCAACTAAATACTGATTTTTGTATTTCTTAAGAACGGTTAAAGCTAAGGTTTTGGAATGGGGTCTGAATGAGATCACCATCAAGGCAAATTATCTGTCAGAACGTAGACGGAATAGGATAAGTGGGCGTGGTACCTCCCATACAAACTAAATACTGATTTTTGTATTTTTTGGGAACAATTAATGCTAAACTTGATCTGAACGATTTCACGGTCAGGGAATGTAATAAGTATACAAGTTAAATTTCTTTATATGTAGAGAAGTGTTAAAGCTGCAGTTTCTGAGTTTGGTGTAATTGATTTCGTAGTCATTAACAATCATCAGTCAAAAAATGCGGACAAACAGAAGTGGTAGGTGTAGCGAAGCACGCCAGGTTTGGGCTAGTACTATAAGTACATTTAAGATTACAAAATACCGACTAAAACCTGTCAAATATAGAATATATGTGCATATACTAAGAATGATTATTTTGACGACTATACGTCTTAATGAATAGGCGAGTGCTGTCATCACAATAAGATGGATTAAACAGAAATTTTAAATAAATGCAATTAATAAAAACAAAATATGAAAAAAATATATCTTTCGGCGACTACCTCTCAGCAGTCTTCTGGCAAAAGCTCTGATAGTAATTAATTGCCATGAACAAGCTCTTCAAGTCTGTCGTTCGGAGACGGGATGTAAAGGCCAGTTATGTATGTATATACATACTTACGTATATAGTGAAAATGTAAAAAAATTTTTTTTTGTGACACCACTGAAGAATAATAATTACTCATTTAATAAGATCAAATATATATTTTGTTGTTGCCGTTTTGAATAATAAGTGAGTAAGTGATCAGTTGACGACATTTACAGTCATGTAAACAGGGGCCTGTATTCTTGAATGTTCTGTGCGGAAAATTCTGAAACTTTTAATTTAAACGTACGTGTTCCAAGACTTATGAAAACGTAAAAGCTACCAAGAGTTTGTTATAGTAACCGAAGAAAAGTAAACACATCATTGAACTGGTTCAAAAGGGTTAAAAAATATCCAATTTATTAAAGCATTTTTATTTGTTCACAGATATATATAATTTGGGTTTTTTTAAAGCAAACTTTAATGAATTTAAAGTTTACAATTTCTGGATAGGTTTTTAAGACTATCTAAATGATACGTAATTATGAACCATAATCAGGACAAGTATTATTGTAAATGATGTTAAATTGATGTCAATTGGATGCTATCGCATGACAAGTCCTCTTAAAATAAGGTGCTAGAACCTGAACTGGTCTCCATCATTTAAGAACGATTCACATGACTAGTTCGGTGCCAGTTCATTTCGCTATAAGGTTTTTAATGTATACACTTAACAGAGTAACGATTACCTAATAAACGGATATATTTACAAAATAAAAGCGTTAATTTTTAGTCGCTTGATTGTTTTTTAATAAATAAATCTTAATTACGCCAAATATTTTAAGGTTTCAGTAATCAAAGAAGTTATGCTAATAGATAAAAAAATAAAATATCAAAATATTGTCACATGAAGTTAAGAAATATATCCGAATAATATTTTCATAAAAAATTTATGAGTATCGAAATAATGACAAAAAAAAATAAAATTTGTTTAAAATTGTTTTTAATTGACATTTAAACTTGAAGAGTTTTTATTAACTCACTAAAAGATTTGTTTTGTAATATACAAGTCTGTAAAATATAATTTAAATTGTACACAATTTTATTCACTTGTTTACTTTACTCTATATGAAAACAGATTTAAAACCAAAAAAAAATCTTGTTATCCTTAAGGTAAAATTAATTTACCAACAAATGTGGCAACAAATAATAATAAATATGCCATTGAAAAAAAAATAATCCACCAGTTTTTTTCTGTAATTTTTTTTATAACGAAAAAGGAAAAGATTTCCACTAGAGAATTTAGTCTGAATAGCACATTATGAAAAATAATTTTGAAACGGAAATGCAATGTTACCCAAATGAGTCAATTTGTTTTGAAAAAGAAAAAAAAAAAAAAAAAAAAAAAAAGAAAACCGAAAGATGCTATTGTAGCCCTGGTGGCTACTTATGGGTTTTAATTTTATTTTTTATTTCTTTTATATATTTTTTCTTTTTGGTGGTTTACTCGTATAATACAAAAATAATAATAAAAAAAGCAAGTCAAACAGCCTAATTATGCGTTTTATGCGCGTTTATTTAAAAAAAAATATTTGTCACCCAAAATCCTGATGGCCTTTTATTTTTTTTTTCATTTTGTAAACAGTCTTGTTTGGCAAAGGCCAAATAAATAATATGAAATATAAACACACTCGTTAAGGCACACTCAGTATTAGCCAAAAAATGTGTGTGCAAGCACACTTTCATATTTGTATGGGGATAAGTGAGTGTATTTGAGTAGACAATTATTTATTTAAAAATGTTCTCTAATCACATTGTTGCTTTTATTCAACTAAAATGGCCACACTCTTCTCTCTCTGTCTCTTTTACTTTAACTAATAGTATACGTTTTATAGCAGTATTACTTTCTTTGGTGACACAAGCAACCACCTCTGGCTTATTACTTATGGCTGCGTGTGTGCTTGTATCGTTTTATACAAACTTTGTTTTGGGTTTTGTCGTCATGTTGTGATAATACAATTTTGTTTTGTTTGTAAATGTGTTTGTGTAAACATTTGACTGACTCTTCTGGTTGTGCCTTGTGCTTGCCCGTGAGGCTAATTAGCGCTAAACATAAGGCTTTTATTCTTACGTTTTTTGTCGGTTTTTTTCTGCATTTTTTCCAACCAAACATTTACTCTTTATGCACTTTGCAAATCTGTTGTTGGTAGTTTGTGTGTAATATTGTGTTTTTCTTATAAATATAATGAATGAAGTAGGTGTGTATCAATTTTCCCAGTAAACAAGAAGAAAAGCTTTTGACAAAATCAAGGCTGATGCCAAAACGTTAATTCAGACAATAAGTTTTGGGTAACTTTTTTGATGACTCAAATATTGGAGTTTTTTTGTTTGATCGATGAAGAGATCCGAAAAGCCAAAGAGGCTAAAAAAGATAATGAATTCTGTTTGCTGCGGTTTTCTTCTTGCTTTCCTTTTACTACTTATTTGTGTTTATACCTCACTTGTGCTTGTTTTATATAAAAGAAAAAATTAAAGAGGATTGAAAAGATAATACATAAATGCATACATAAACGGCCAGGCTTCTCACCGCACCCATATTTTGTGAGTAAACTTTTTATCTATGAGTACTGGAACGGGACCTACAGTTTAACGTTGAATCCGAACGATGCACTGTAGAAGCTTGTTCATTACAATTAATTACTCTTAAAACTTTTGCCAGAAAACTGCTAATAGGTGGTCTTCTAAAGAAATACTTTTTCATAAAAAGTAATAAAGAAGATATAAAAAACCCACAATCTTAGAATCATAATCTAAATGCTAAAAGAATTTAGAAGACTCCTGTAAAGAAATGAGATAAAAAAAATGGTCAGTTTGCCTTGAGTCATCGTCTGTTTCCAAATACGAAAACTTAGATTTGCTTTTATAATTATGAGCTGAAAATGAAATACATTTTAAATGAAGAGAAAATTATTTTCTTTATGGAGAATGCTACGTCTCTGAAATTGTTGTCGCATGATTTTTAAGCGCCTACCCCATCAGCAAGCGATTGTATTAAATTTTTTCATAATTTTAAATCATGACACCGTGTTTGTTGGGTTGTATGGCTGACTTCTGTTGAAGCTTTTTATATTCATATTACACGTTTTTTTAGGAACAGATTATGATGAGATAGAAGAGGGGAAACAGAGAGAGAGAGAGAGGGAGAGAGAGAGAACCATTAATTTTTTTATGCGCTTAAGTGCTAAATAAAAATAAATATATTTTAAATAGCGGTATTATTTCCTGTTGCTCTCTCTACTTATCTTTCTTCTGCCATATTTTAAACTTAAAGTAATTTAAGTAATGCCCTTCGGGCAATTAAAGATTAGTTTGAATGTATAAAAGTGATTTATATTATATTTGGATAGGATATGGTAAATATTGCCTATTGCTTATGACAATACAACTTGACGACAGGCCGGCGGCTAGATCGTGGAATTATTGATAATATCAATACTTTCGACTAAATGATCGAATTTTCTACCGTCAACTGCTTAATTTTTTAAATATTATTTGGAAGTATCTTTCAATGGCTTTGAAACAATTACTGCTTTCATATAAATTGTTGTACAATATAAGAATGGGTGCCATATGGCAAAATATGGTTCACAAACATAACCAGTTAACTGTGGTATTGTTCTAAAGTGTATAAAAATATTTAAGAGTTACCTGTAAATCAATTATTTTTCTAAACTATTTCTTTTGAAAGTGGCATAAGTCACTTTATCCTAATGAAAGTTAGTGATTTTTTAATCATTGTATAGAATCATTTATACTGAGTAAAATATAAGTACATATTCTGAAATGACAAAAATAAAATCTCGAAATTGAGCGCAGAAAAACGCAAGGCATTAAACATGTCGATTTATAATAAAATCACTTGCACTACTTTCAAAATAAACGACTCAATCTAATATTAAAAATTGATGAACATTTTGATGTCAACACTAACCGCGGAAACGTCAGAATACATCGGAGATAGTCTGTAGATTGTTTACGTGAAATTTGCAAAAAATCGGATTATTGGTTCCGGAGATGTTTAGCTGTTATCTGCTACTTCCCAATAGGTGGCGCTTCTTTTTTCCTGATCATTCGTTTTTTGTTGACATTGGTTAAGGTGGAATAGAGTGGAATGTAGGTGAGCGGTTTCTTTGTAGATGGTCTTCCTGGAGGGGGGGGGGGGGGGGGGGAACGTCTTATTTTTAAATTATAATTTTGAAAAAACCGCAAACTAACTTTTTCATTTTTCACCTCTTCTGGGATTTGAACCTGGGTTCTTTGAGTTTTTGTGCGAGCGCTCTGACCACTATACCACGCACCCCCATATTATGCTTAACTTTTATCTTGAGAGCTTTAAAAGCTAAATTTTCTAAATTTAACAACTTCATAATCAAGGAAAATCATCAATCAGAAAGTAGGCGTGGCACCTCCCATGCAAGATAAATATTAATTTCTTTATATCTTGAGAAGTGTTAAAGATAAAGTTTCTGAGTTTGGTGTATGTAATTGGTTTCGTAGTCATTAAAAATCATCAGTCGCAAAATGTTTACAAATGGTAACGGTAAGTGTAGCGAAGCAAGCCGGGTTTAGGCTAGTGAATAATAAAAATTAACAGAAAGGTCAAAGAAAATAAGACGAATATAATAAAATATCTTTAAAAAGTATTAAATATATACATATGTATATGAAAAGCAAATAACTTCATGTTCCAAAAATTTTTAATTTTTCAACCTCTCTCATACCTATTGAACAAACCATAAAAAGTAATTTGTAATAAAAAGACAAATAAAGAATTTAAACCAATAACACGAAAAAATTCATTTCTAAGAGGATTTTCTACGTTCATTTACTTGCACAAGTTTGTGTGTGTGCTTGTCTATATTGCGTGTGATAATTGAAAAAATATAGTTGGAGTTTCACTGTGTATTGGCTTTTCTTTCTTTAAATATGAGAAAAGTGTCATGCCAGGTTGTCACAAGTGACAAACTAAAAGAAAAAAGCAAAAGCAACCATTACTGAAAGTAATGAAGAAAGAAAAAACAAAAACAATTCTAGTCATACTCGTATCTTCATAAATACATACACTTGCATACACAATTAATTGTATGCACTTACAACTTAGTCTGTTATAAATTCATTGCCTCAATTCAGTTCTCTCACACCTTAACCTTATAAACTCTCACGTACCACTCCACTACTCTTTTAAATTCATATACATACGAGCACATGCACATATGAAGAGATTCTATTTAACAAAGCATATCTAATGTTGACATTTATGATAATAAAACAACAAAAAATTTTGACATTTTTGAAGTTTTAAAGTTAAAACGACGGCAACAACTTGACTTGGAGAAACTAAAAAGCAGTAAAAAGTCTAAAAACCGAAACAAAAAAATTATTGAAAAGAATTACAACGTTTTGTGTTCAAAAACTTGTGCGGCAATATTCTGTGTTTAAAACGAAAAAATATTAAAATATAAAAATAGAATAAAAAAAAAATCAATCAAATTAAGCGTCTGTAGATCATTACCTTAACTCCTGTGTGCTTCGCTACCGCTATGTAAATACATAACTGGCTATTACAACCCTGTTTTCGGGTTATGGCCTAGCTTCTCGCGGCCCCCATATTGTCTGTCTTAATTTTAATCCATGAGTATCGGGACCTATAGTTTCTCAAATATGTCGTTCGGAAACGACATGACATGTTCATGGCAGTTAGTTACTCTCAGAGCTTTTGTCAGAAGACTGCTGAGAGGTAGTCGCTGAAAGAAATATTTTTTTTTCATATTTCTTTTTTTTAATATGTGCTCATAATTATGAAAGTGGTCTAAGTCATATATTTCATGTTTCGAGATATTTAATGATTTACATTTGAATAAATTAAAAAATGTTTTTACATTATGTGACATTTTAATTAATAATTTTATTAGTCTTAATTAATGGAAATTTATTACGAATATGAAATTTTGTGTGAATTTAATTCGATAATATTGTTTTCAAAGTTTGAATTGACTTAGACCATTTTTAAAATTAACTGAATGTCCTATAAATGACTTAAAGCAATAAAGAACTTTGAGTTAATCAACAGTAATCCATTTTTATCAATATTGCGAGTATTTAAGCTTCTTAAAATGTTCCTGAAAAACTGAAAAGATGTACGGTAGTAAACTCAAAATATCTTTATATTTTTTATAATAAAGCTCAGGGTTGTATAAGGAATTTGCTTTTTTATTTTCATTTCTATTAAGCCAAAATTACGGTCATTCGGCACTTTTATAATTAACACTAAATGGATTTCATATAATGTTGAAATTAGAAACACTATCTAATGGTTAATTTTTGACAATTTCGTAAAATTACATTGAATAAATTTAGTTTAAAATAATGTGGTATGAAATAACTAATAAACTAATTTTTTTAAAATTTTGACTTAGACCACTTTCATAATTATGGGCACATATGTCAGAGCTGGGGCTTGAACCCGGGGCTCATGTCTTTGTTAGATACTCTCAGAGCTTTTGCCAGAAGGGGTTCTGATAAAGAGACTCTGTTGTGTTGAAGCCCTTAGAGTACTGAAATAGTTTTCGATTTTTACGATCACTTCATTAAGTGTCTCTTTTAATAGCAAATATAGTGAAATGCCCGTATTCATGAAGTTAAAACTTCAAAAGATCATAAGTTTTTTGTTTTAAAGCCCTGAATATTTTTGGTGTAGCACAATGTAATTTTGTAGGTTGCACTTATGAAGACAATGTTGAACACTGTGACTTTGACTCAAATTACAAACGGTCTAATACCTTCGGTTTCAGAAATATTAATATGTTTTTGTGTAGTATTCTTTTTTAAATATCATTTTATATCTAAATTGAAATACCTTTTAAAAATAAAGTTGATTTTGTAAAGTATTTGCAATGCTAGGAAATATATAGAAAAAAAAAATAAAAAAAAATTTCTTTTTTTTTTGTACTTTTCAGATTGAAAATAATAAATTGTAACACCAATGATTGTCTCCACAAAAAAAAAAAAACTAAATAACAACAACAACAACAAATTTTTTTTTCACTTTAAAGCTTCTAATGACGATGATATTGTTAAGGCTGGTGATAATGATGATTACAATGATGGCGACATTGTTTATAATCACACAGATATCATAAAGAGATGACAGTAAAAAGAAATGTTTTTCTTTCTTTTTATGTTAAATAAAGGCTGGATTCTAAAAATATTTAAGAGGAGAAAATTATGCCTCTGTTGGTCTGCAGACTAGTGATAACAAATTAGAATTTGTTTTTTACTTGATTTCACATTCCTTTGGCATAAACATAACTTGTCCAGAAATGGCATATTTTTAAGCACTTTTCAAATATTGTCAAGCATTTTGTAGCATATTTTATGAGTAGTTTTTATTTATTTTTGAAGTTCAACATATAAATAGAAATATTTTGAAAAAATTTACAAGATAAAAACGCAAAATTTTCATTGTATGAGAGACATACATACAAAATTGGCCATTATGTAGTATTTTAAATCTAATATTCATTAAACTATTATTTATTTACAAGTACTTACTTACTTACTTAGCTGGCCATAACAACCCGTTAACGGGTTTCGGCCTGCCTCAACACTAGTCTCCAGGCGTCTCTGCTAAGCGCACGCCTTCTCCAGTTGGTCACACCAATTGATGACAGGGCTCCATCTACCTGGTCTTTCCAACGTAAACATGGACGTCCTCTACGCCGACGTCCAGTGACCTTCGCATCGAAAACCTTTTTCGCTGGAGCAGATTCTTCCATCCGAACAACATGGCCGAGCCAGCGCAGCCGCTGGATGTTAATGCGCTGGACAACATCTACGTCGCCGAGGAGCTCATACAGCTCATAGTTGGTCCTTATGCGAAACTCATCGCCTTGCTTCAGTGGACCAAAGATCTTGCGAAGAATTTTACTCTCAAACACTCCCAGGACCGCTGCATCGGCACAAGACAGCGTCCATGCTTCCGCACCATAGAGAAGCACCGGAAGAATAAGCGACTTGTAGAGTGTTAACTTCGTCGCACGAGAGAGGTCTCTGTTACTAAACTGCCTACCGAGACCGTAGTAGCACCTGTTGGCCAGTGTAATTCTTCGCTTGATCTCCAGACTGACATCATTCTTGCTGGTAATGGCGGTGCCAAGGTAGATGAACTCCTTGACCACATCGAATGTATAGTTGCCGGCTGTAACCTGGGAGCCGATGCGATCAGCATCCCTACTCGTCGACAACATGTACTTCGTCTTGCTCTCATTTACCGCCAGACCCATTTTAGCAGACTCTCGTTCAATAGCATTAAAGGCTGCGGTGACATCTCGCTTGGTATGCCCAATGATGTCTATGTCGTCGGCATACGCAAGGAGCTGGACACTTTTATTAAAAATAGTGCCATTACGATGTACACCCGCCTTTCGCAGAACACTCTCCATGACGAAGTTGAAGAGGTCGCAGGATAAGGGATCGCCTTGTCTGAAACCTCGCACGGTATTAAAAGGCTCGGAGAGGTCTCTTCCTACCTTGACGGAGCTGCAGGAGTTGCTCAGCGTCATTCTGCATAGCCTTATCAGCTTAGCAGGAATACCGAGCTCAGACATTGCGGCATAAACGCGATCCCTTATTGGGCTATCGAAGGCTGCCTTATAGTCGACAAAAAGATGGTGTGTGTCGACTTGACTTTCATGGGTCTTCTCCAGGATTTGGCGCAGTGTGAATATCTGGTCAATGGTGGACTTACCAGGTCTGAAGCCGCACTGATAAGGTCCAATCAGTGAGATGGCGAATGGCTTCAGTCGTTCACACAATACGCTCGTAAGAACCTTATATGCGATAGGGAGGAGGCTTATACCCCTGTAGTTGGTGCATATCGTGGGATCTCCCTTTTTCAGGATGGGACAGAGAGCACTAAGATTCCAATCGTTGGGCATACTTTCCTCCAGCCATACTCTGCAAATGAGCTGGTGCATGCACCTAACCAACTCATCGCCTCCATACTTGAAGAGTTCAGCTGGCAAACCATCAGGTCCAGCTGCTTTGTTGGTCTTCAGTCGCCATATGGCAACCTTGACCTCTTCATGGCTGGGGGACGGGATCTCGACGTCGTCGTTAATGATTGGGTCCGGCACAGCATCTCTAGAGGCGGAATTTGTGTCGCCATCGCCCTGCAATAGATTAGAGAAGTGCTGTCTCCATAATCTTAGTGTTCCTTGTGCATCTGTAACCAGGTTACCATGTTCGTCTCTGCAGAAGGTTGCTCCGGGCTTTAAACCAGTAGTAAGACGCCTTATCTTTTTATAAAAATTTCGAGCATCATTTCTACTCCTGCATATCTCGATTTCCTCACGATCACGCCTTTCTTGCTCTCTTTTCTTCTTTCTAAATAGGCGTCTCTCTTCCCTCCTCTTTTCTCTATACGCCTCCACCGTTGCTCTTGTAGAGGTGGACTGCAATGTTCGTCTATAGGCAGCGTTCTTTGCTGCAGTGGCCTCACGGCACTTTTCATCGTACCATTGGTTTCTGCGGGGAGGACGCTCAAAACCAAGAACTGTTTCGGCAGCGCTGCGCAGGGAGTGAGCGATGTGAGACCACTGTCCACCAATACTTTCGAGAGAGGATGGGATGTAATTGTAATGTAATTACAAGTATAATATTTTATTATTTTAAAACATTAACGGCCCTATGCATAATGAAAAATTAGCAACTCGTTAGTATATGGGACAAAAAGCCGGCAAGTTTATCACCCGCTGCAGACTGATATTATTAAAACTTTCTATTGATAACTAGTCAGATAATCCAAAAAATTAAATACCTTGTACCTTTGAGTAAGAATTTCCACTTATTGGAATGACAAACTTAGCCACTGTGTACAACGACCTGCTAATTTTTTATTATACATAAGGCTGTAAAATTTTGTACTAAAAGTGAGCATAATTTTGAAGAATTTTTTTTCATTATCAAGAACAACAGGTCAAAATGAAATTTAAAATTCTTTTAAACAATAAAAAATATATAATTATAATAGCTTTGGTATGTCTTCAAATTTTCTTTAATACACACATATAACATGCATTACATGTGCGTATATTAAAACCATTCCGCCGTATGAGTGATATATGTTACTGCCTCTTATTCCATATTAATCATACGTACTGGTGGTTTCAAAGTAATATAAAATGTAAATAATTAATGCTTGCAAACAACCAAAAACACATCAATATATCGTCATATTAAATGAAAATGGACGTAACTACAATTTTTGTTTTTTACAGGAGAAGCAAATAACCTTAAAATCAAAAATCAAATAAGGATTGGCATCCCTATATACAACAAATGAGTTTTTATGTAAGGTTTTCATATTAATATGTATGTCTTCTTGCATTTAGAAATACATG
The DNA here is from genome assembly GCA_963576795.1 of Metopia argyrocephala. Lineage (NCBI taxonomy): Eukaryota > Metazoa > Arthropoda > Insecta > Diptera > Sarcophagidae > Metopia > Metopia argyrocephala. The sequence goes on along the minus strand of OY756208.1, from coordinate 200,102,772 downwards.
CACTTGTAGTTACGTCCGTTTGAATTTCATTAATAAAATCGTCATTTTTGATCGTAGGAATCTAAAATTTTGCACGAACATGTGTTTGAATAAAACGAACAAAATAATTAATTAATTAATTGATAAAAAACTCAATATCGGAATTTTGTGTAGTTACGTCTATTTGCATTTAATATGACGATATGTATATAAACACCTATAAAATTTTTTCCAGAACCCATTTTAAAAAAACATCTAAAAATTGTAGCATTTGCCTGCCATAAATAGGACATTACAGATACCATAGCATGCTAAAATTTTTACAAATTACACTTGAATAATAATAATAAATAATAATAATAAGAAAGAAGTATATACAGTTACGGACAAAAAAATAAGTTCATTTGAAATAACTGTGTATGCAATCCAAAAAATATACTTTTTGTTTAAAATTTTTAAAAGAAAATTTTTTTGTTTATTTCATTTATTGATAAATAATACGTTAATACTAAAATTATATAATACTTCACTTTTTTAAACTTAAAAAATCCAAAAAACTAGTTTAACCTATGATTTAAGGCGGACATAAAAATAGGTTCACTTAAGAAATATATTAAAAAACTTTACAAAATGGAAAAATAACGTGACCTAAATTAATATTTGGTGCAGTATCCTTTTTTTTAATAACGGCCATAAATCTTTTTGGCATTGAGTCCACCAAATTCTGACAAGTTGTGGTGGGAATGCTATACCACGCCTGCTGAATTTGTTTCCACAATTCTTCCTTATTTTTGGCTTTTATTGGCCCAACCTTTTCCTTTACAATTTTTCAAAGATTATCTATCGGATTAATGTCCGGTGATTGCGAGGGCCAAGCTATAACATTCACTTTATTGTCCGAAAAACACTTTTTCGCAAGACCCGAAGTGTGCTTTGGGTCATTGTCTTGTTGAAAATGCCACTTAAGGGGCATTTCCCATTCCGCATAAGGCAGCATCACTTTGTCTAGGATATGGACATATAGATACTTATCCATAGTTTCCTTTATCCAATATAACGGTCCTACACCATACCACGAAAAACAACCCCACACCATTATACTGCCACCACCGTGTTTAAAAGTTTTGGTGGTGAAGCGAGGGTTGTATTCGGCACCTTTTGGGCGTCGTACCCATGTTTTGCCATCGTTTCCAATCAAATTAATCTTCGACTCGTCGGACCATAGAATATTTCTCCACTTTTTTCTATATATTGGACCGTCCCAAGAACAATACTTTATGGCAAAAGCAATTCTATTTTGACGATGTCTTCTAGTGAGCACCGGGACCTTTCTGGCCTTTCTTCCAAAGAGATTTTTTTCTACTAAACGTCTTCTAACAGTCCTGGCAGAAATTTCGAGCCCCAGTTCTACCTTGACAATGACAATGACCCAAAGCACACTTCGGGTCTTGCGAAAAAGTGGTTTTCGGACAATAAGGTGAATGTTATAGCTTGGCCCTCGCAATCACCGGACATTAATCCGATAGAAAATCTTTGGAAAATTGTAAAGGAAAAGGTTGGGCCAATAAAAGCCAAAAATAAATAAGAATTGTGGAAACAAATTCAGCAGGCGTGGTATAGCATTCCCACCACAACTTGTCAGAATTTGGTGGACTCAATGCCAAAAAGATTTATGGCCGTTATTAAAAACAAAGGATACTGCACCAAATATTAATTTAGGTCACGTTATTTTTCCATTTTGTAAAGTTTTTTAATATATTTCTTAAGTGAACCTATTTTTATGTCCGCCTTAAATCATAGGTTAAACTAGTTTTTTGGATTTTTTAAGTTTAAAAAAGTGAAGTATTATATAATTTTAGTATTAACGTATTATTTATCAATAAATGAAATAAACAAAAAAATTTTCTTTTAAAAATTTTAAACAAAAAGTATATTTTTTGAATTGCATACAAAGTTATTTCAAGTGAACTTATTTTTTTGTCCGTAACTGTATATGTATATACATATATATAGTATATATATATACATATATATATTCGTATAACAAGAATGAGTACTATAAAGACGTAAAAGAGAATAAAAAAGTTTTCATCAAAAAATCACCAACGGCTAAATTCACATTTTAAACCAAGAAATAAAAAAAAAATATGTAAAAGATTTCTTTATAAATGTGAAAAATATGTTTGAAATGCAAACATAACAACAAAAAATCAAAGAAAAAAGCACAGCAGTTCGAAAAACGAAATGAATGTAGAAGTAGCGCCAAGAAACGAACGGTCATTACGAGTATGTTAAAATGAAAAATGTTTTGAAATTTTTGAAAGTGACAAATCAAAGAACAAAAATGTTCTGCATTTTGTTACTTTGCTTTTTTTTTATTTTTTTCTTTAAATATCCACAAGAAGAAACTAAAAAAAGTACACAAATAAGAAGCGCCATTTCTTGTTAAATAGCAAGGTATGGATAAAAACCACGTTACGCGATCTTTTCCTTATTTTTATTTCGTTATTAATATTTTCTAACTAAACTACACAAAGGGTCAGCGCAATATCGAGATAAACCGCATACCCATTTTTAAGTTAACATGTTACCTTTTTTTCCAATGAGGCCAGGAGTCAGAGGATGGCTTCAACTAATGCAGTACATTGTGCTGGACTAGCAAATTAGGTTATAGAACGATAGTACTATTTCTGGACATTTTATTTTATATTAATATTGCTATTGCTAGAAAAAAGGGAGGAGGTCAATCTACAAACTAACAATGCAGCCAAGGAACGAAATTACTTTGTAAAAACAAATACAAGAAGTTGTTTTGTGTGTGAAATACAATACCCAAGCGACCCAGGTTCAAATCCCAGCAAAGGTGAAAAATGAAAAAGTTAGTTTGCTGTTTTTTTTTAATTATAATTTAAAAATAAGAGGTTCCCCCCCCGTCCAGGTTGGCCATCTACAAAGAAACCGCTCCCTATTTCACCTTAACTCATGTCAACAAAAATAACAAATTATTAGGAGAAAAGCGCCACCTATTGGGAAGTGGGAGATAACAGCTAAACCTACTTAGCGGCGACACTCACTACACAATCAGCATGCAACGATGAGGCAATTGCTGTTGATCAATTCACAGCAATTTGTCTCATTCCTAAGACCCTTAATAATAATATAATTAATAATGATATATAATTAATGTAATTTTATTTTATTTTATTTTTAATATGCATAATATATGAAATGTATTGCTTTGGGGATAAGCATGTCTCTATGGCCATTTCGTCTCTGCTTAAGAGACTCGTCAGGAGACTTTTTTTTTTTTTTTTGGTGAAAAATATTTTTTGTTTTTATTTTATTTTTTATAATTTTAAAAATTCCAATATATTGAACAGCATTTAGTACGGGTTTACTCCTGAGTATTAGTCTCAGATAAAAAAGAAATACTATTTCCGTCTTCACCACATATTCGTAAGATACCACCATTATTACTTAAAAAAACAACATATAAGTATAATTATTTTTGTTAAAAAAACATTTCAATTTTTCTTTAAATTTGAAATGCAGGGTATAAATAATTATTGTCTGGACTGTATTCAATGGTATAGTTTTAATCTCCAGTGAATATCTATTTTATTGTGGTAGCGGACATGAAAAGCGCATTTGTAATATTATGACAGCTTATGTTAGTTGTCACCACAACAAAAAATGCAACAAATAAAATTGTAATAACAACAACAATAACAAAAACATTTTAAAAATACAGCAAAGAGATATAAAGTCTGTTTTAAAAAGAAATGTTATTGAAAAACTAAAACATATGCCAGTAACTTTTAGACATTTTTTTAAATCGGACATCTTACACGTAATAAACTGATATGTCCTGGTACTGATAATATTAACTATCGAATGGTTAGAAGTAATATGTTATCAAAAACTTCTCTAAATAATTTTATAGAGTTTTGCTACTTTAACTAATTCATACTGTTTTTTTTTTATTGAGACCAATACTTAGGAGTAAACCATTATTAATGCTGTGCATTGCATTGCAATATTTGTGGAAAGGGCAGTATATTATGACAGAATATATATTTTTTTGTTTTTTATATTATTAAGCACCTTAGGAATGAGACAAATTGTTGTGAATTGATTACTCAAAGACCAGTGTTATACCTTCACCCCTGAATGATCAGCAGCAACTGCCCCATCGTTACATGTTGATTGTGGTGAATGCCTTCGCTAAGTATGTTTTAACTGTTATCTGCTACTTCCCAACAGGTGGCGCTTTCTCTACTGATCATTCGTTTTTTGTTGTCTATGTCAATTCAATTATAATTAATAAAAAAAAACAGCAAACTAACTTTTTTTAACTTTAACTTTTTCAACTTTCTTGGGATTTGAACCTGAGCCATTTGAATTTTTGTGCAAGAGCTCTAACCTCTATAGGACGCAGCCCACCCTGGTGGTGCAACTAGAAGTATAATATAGCGTTTTAAAAATATTGAGTTCTCATATTGATACACCCTATTAGTAACAATAGTACTGCTCTCATAACTGCTACTATTCTTGTTAATAAATGGTGGAAAATTTAAAGTGAAACATATATTTTTGTAATATTTTTCGCCCCTCGAACTTATTCGTCTTTTGCCACATCCCTAGTCCAGCTGCAATAAAGTGCAAATTACTCTGAGGCATATGCAATACGACAGTAGTACCAGTAGTAGTAGTAGTAGTGGTAACCACAATAGCAGTAAAATTAAAAATAAAGAAAAGCAAAACAGACGCACAAAGACTTACACCCAACAAATAGACAGGTTGCTGCAGAAAAATCTGTGGCAAATATGGAAGAAACAAAAAAAAAAAAAAAAAAAAAAAAACAACAAATTGAAAGCAAAAAACCAACAAATATTTTGTTGCATTGCATGTAATAATACGCTACAATGAATAAATTCTGTGTGTTTTCTATTTACAATTTATGAGGGTGTTAAATGAAAAAAATGTTTATTTTTTTTATTTTTATTTTTTTATTATTTTTTAATTTAAAAAAATATAAAAGATATGCTTTTATTTTTGTTGTTTTTGTATTATTATTATATTGTACCACCATTCTTATATACTGTACATACAGATATATTTTAAACAAATGAAAAGTTGGCCGGCTAGGCCTTATAGTGCCACTCTTGATTTTTTCTTTTACTTAAAGTCTCTGCTTTTATTTTAAATATTTATTTCTATGAATTTTCCTTTTTATGTATTTTTTTTTTAATTTTTTTTTTCTTAATATTACAATTCCTTTGTTTTAACAATGGTTATACTATGTGTTCCATTTCAATTTTTGTTTTCTAATTTTTTATATTTATTTTCATATATACATATATATATATATTTAGTTTTTTTTTGTTTTTTGTTACGATACGATATGAGGATTTTTTTTTATAACCAGAGTTACTGTGTTTAGTGAAGAAAAGAAAAAAAAAATTAAAAATATCAACAAATAAACTCTGTTACTCATACAATGCCAAGCAACACTAACATTTTTTTATATTCAGTTTAATAAAGGCTGTTATTGCTGTAGTTGTTGTTTTTGTTGTTGTAAAAATAACTTCAATTGTTTTTGTAGAGATTTGTGGTGTTTTGTTGATTGTCTGCCTGTTTGTCTTTTTCAAAACATCCTTTCCTTTTGGTATGAAAAGGGTTTTCATGAATCTCATGTTCAGTTGATTATTTGGTTTTGAATTTTGTGGCCACAAAAACTGTAAAACCATAACAATGACATCCTTAAACTGTGTTCATACAACAACAGCAACAACAATAATAATAACAGCAACTTGCATATAAAAAACAACATATCTTTAAAGGTTTAAAATTAATATTTGGAATTCGAAAGTTACTTAAAAAAATCTTAAAATTAGACCCCTTTTTCTTTTTGAGGAAAATTAAAATATATTAAAGAATTAATAAATTAAGTGCAAAAATAAATAATTATTTTGATATTAAACCATTATTTAAGGCCATGACTGACTATCAGATTTAGTCGTTCGATATGTCAAAAATTGCATGTGTGTTCAGATTGTGTGATAGTGTGGACAAAAATTATATAAGTGTGACAGATTTTTTGACAAGTGTACGATTTTATAATCTTTTGAAATTTTTCATAAAATGAGAGTTTCTGTGAGATCAGAGTTGCTTTTTGTGGAATAGTTGTACAGAAAAAATGCAAATCATTTATTTATTTATATTGTATACGCGGCAAACATAAATATACATTTTTTACATTCGAAATTGAAAACAATATTAATTTTTCTATTTATTTGCATTGCTAAAGCATATGTTTTTGCATCTTTTTTTTATGACAGTGTGGCATCCAAACACACATTTTGTTGCGATTTTCTATTGTAGGACAGAAATTTATCAGATTTTGTTTTGACATAATCGCACGACTTTGTAAGATAGTCAGTCATGGCCTTTAGGGAGACTGCATTTTCACAAACAGCTAAATTAGTTTTTATTAAAATATGGCATCTTTGTTTCTCCTACAGTGTTGTATTATTAGTACTAAAAATTGAACTTTGAACACAAAAAAGAGGAACGCTTCACAAAATTTTTTAAATTTGTACTAAATTTGAACTAAATCACGTAGCAAAGAAGATTTTGTTTTGTATGGAAAAATTGGTTACAACCTCTTGGATTTTAATCGAAGTCTCGATACGAGTAACAGTAAATTTCATGCAAATGCACTATTAGTCTTTTTGAAATTGGTTGAAAAAACTTATGTTACATTTAATGATTGCGGAAAAAAGTTCAAATCAATGAAAGATTGCGTTTTTTACCTTTTTAACCTTCCATTTACCACGGGTCTGGGATGGACCCGAAGTATTGTATTGTTATTAATAATTCACCTGCTTCTTCTTGACTTTATTTCTTTGCGCATTTTTCTTGTGTTTTGTGTTTAATTCTTCATCAAATTATCATTTTAATGAATCAATTATTAGACCCATAGTGGACCATGAGATCCAGTCTCCTAATTACTGGAAATTTTTTTTTGCGGTAGACACAGTGTTAAGCAAATCACAATCTTCTTCAGTAATAATTGTAGATTTGTATACCCATCAGTTTGTATTGAACACATAAAATGGCAATTTTTGAGTAAAGAGAAAATAATGGCATTCCTCATTTAGTTTTCGTGATTACTTGATAATATATGTCTGGTTATATTCAATAGCTTTCATATCCGGTTAATACTATGAGCTATTTGTGTCCTTGAAAAAGTCATAAACCACAGAGCCCTTTCTCCAGGTTTAAGAAGAGGCATCTTAATCGAGGCGAGGCGAGGCATTCTAATCTGGCGAGCGATGAAGCAATTCCTGCTTTAATTAATTAATTTAGGCCTTCGCAATAGTTGTGCTAACAACTTGTGTATGGTCTTTATGAAACAGCAGTAAATTTTTTGCATAATGCGTCCCTTTTTTCTCACCTTCACGATTTGAATGAGGCAGTAAGTCAGTCTAATTTTATCCAGTGTTTGCTTTTAGTTTTTGAAGATAAGCAATAAAAATTATCACACATGATCACAACGAGTGAACACGAGTGTTTCAATAAAGTCCACATCTTTAGTTGGTCCTCTGCCTCAGGTATAAAATGGTAAACACATGTCTCATCCATAAACCGACACGAGAACTCACTTTATTGTGATGAAATATCGCCAAACCCTCCATTGAAATATCTTACTGATGCTGTTTTTGTTCTACTGCTTCGTTGATTGCTTCCTATCCTTAAGTTTAAATAAAGCTAAGTGTATGTGGAAGTATTTTTATTCTATTGATGCCATTATGTTGGGAACATTACATCTTTAAACTGGCCACCACAGATTCTCTAGGTCAAGCGAATCTAAAATGTTCAATTTTCACTCTGGCATATAGATCAGTCTGAATTTAATGTACATCATTTGGCATGAGCAGTGCAAGACGTAGCACCGTCCTTTAAAAACCACATATCGTTGTTGTCCAAACTATCCAATTCAAGTGGTGGTAATCATCGACCTATAATAATCTCCAATGAGTGTGATGGTAAAAAAAATGGACCGATGACGCTGTCAGCCAAAATTTAAACTAAACAGTGCCTATTTTTGGGGTGCATTGTCAAAAATTCTTCATACTTGTTTGTTCACGGCATACTTTGCCTGGATAAAAAAGCCATTTTGATGAAACAGTATTATAAGTATTTGTTAATTTAGAAAATTTGCATTTAATTACCAAATTCTTAAAATATATGCCGCTGAGCAATTTAGGCGATTTTGCACACTGAAGTTGTTGAAAATAAACCTGACAACTCTGATAACAAGATGTTACATTGAAAATGACTCTTTTTCTCCGCATGAGTTTTATTATGCGAATGTGTATGGGAGTGTGGGTTCGTATGTGTCAAATAAGTGAATTCATCTAACAATTTATTTATTAGGGGTTTAAATAAAAGTTACAGTAAAGGAGTTAAATGTGTGTTGTAGAAAGAGCAAATATGGGAGGTTTCATATTTTATTACAGTCCACAGAGAGGGCTGGTTTGAAAGCCAGTAATACCACATATGATTTTCATTCTCGTTTTCGTCTTGTTTTTTTTTTGTACAATTCAATTGAGTTTCTTTTTTTATGGTTAACCATTAAATGTTGTATTTTATTTGGCCAAAAGGACAAAGAGAACGAGCAAAATGGGGAAAAATAATAGCAAAAAGTCAGAAAATTTGATGCGTTTTGTTGTTGGCCTTCTTCGTTTATTGTGTTAAAAAGATGAGAAGAAAAGACAATTTTCATTTAACAGTTAAAGCCTGTAATAATGTCATCCATTTAATGAGGTACAAAAATAAAAAAGGGTTAAAAATCTATCCACTATCATGACATGAGCTCTATTAAAAATATGTTTATAGTTTTATGATGTTGTAGTTATAAAAAGAGTTACTTTGCAAATAATAGGCTATACTGTGGAAGAGTACACACGTAATAAAATATTATTGGAAAAACAAGATATTTACTACGATACGGTTTGTTTAGGTGAAGTGTATTCGACAAGTCCTACTCTGCGTAATTATGGCTCAAAAAACAGGCTGAATTTGAGCAACGACATAGGGTATGTAAGCTTGAGGACCGATGTGTTTTAAGGCTTATTCCCATACATATAAGACTTAGTCAAAACCATAAGAAAAAGGTTAATGGAATAAAATCACATGATCTCGATGGACAGTTTACACTACCTCCATGCCCTCAAACCGCTCGTACTATTCTCTTGAAGCCATATATCCTCTTCATCCATTTCAGACCATAAGAAGTTAGTAATTAGCAAGTATAGTAATGGAATTGCCCACGCCGTTCTCAAAGAAATATAGAGCGATTAGACCGTTTGCCCAAAATTTACACCAACCAGTGACCTTTCCACTCTATTACACTTTAACCAATGTCAACAAAAAACGAATGATCAGGAGAAAAGCGCCACCTATTGGGAACTAGCATAACAGTTAAACCTAGTTAGCAAAGCAAACTCACCACGCAATCAGCACGAAACGATGAGGCAATTGCTGTTAGTCATTCAAGGGTGAAGAAAATTTGTCTAAGGCCTTCATTATATAAGAAAAAAGTATATATACATATGTACAGTCCTTTACAAAAAAATTCCAATACAATGCACTGCATTCAATAGTTAGCAAAGGCACTCACCACGCAATCAGCATGAAACGATGAGGCAATTGCTGTTAGTCATTCAAGGGTGAAGGAAATTTGTCTAAGGCCTTCATAATATAAGAAAAAAGTATATATACATATGTACTGTTCTTTACAAAAAAATTCCAATACAATGCACTGCATTCAATAGGGATTTATCCCTTAGTTCGACCACCCATTCATCCACAAATGGACCACGTTATTGAAGATGCTCGTTGCGCAAATAGAATACAATAGAGCCCCGACTTGCGTCGTTTCGATTTGCGTCGATTTTTAAAAAGCGGAAAAATTCGATTTGCGTCGTTGTAATTTCAAGTTGCGTCGGTTCTATTTGCATCGTTTTGATTTCGATTTTTTTGCATTTGTTGTACCTGATTTAGCATCTTTTCTGTCTTTTAGCATTTTTACAACTTCTGGCAACACTGATCGTCACCTCTACGTTAAGAAGTTTTCAAATTCTGTGAAATAAGGGGAATTCCCTTTTTATGTTATGTATATGTATAAATGGTGCCAAGAACAGCTGTCTGTTTATGTTAAGAATTTATGTAGTGTGTCATCCGCCAAAATATCTTAAGGACGTAAAAAATCAGTTAAAGTAAAAGAAAAGTAATAAGTTTGGAATTTAAATTGGACGTAATAAAGCGTTGTTTTTTGTTGAAGTAAATGAAATAAATAAAAATGTATTCATACTTGTTTTTTTATCAAAAATACAAAATTTTTGGCTTTGTTTTGAATATTTTCCCAATAAATTAAATTTCGGTGCATTTAAAAAAAAGGTGATTCGATTTGCGTCTAGTTTCTCCAGTCCACATTAATGACGCAAGTCGGGGCTCTAGTGTACTCATGATAGAACAATTTAATTATTTGCATGTGCTGTTGAATATTATGACCGTCTCTTTTGATTTGACGGAATAGACTGAACAAATGGAAGCTTGTTTGTTAGAAGTAGCTTAAAAACATGGCCGTTACCAACTGTCAAAATTCGGAACAACTAGTTAAAACACACTATATAAGATAAACACTTTTTTAACGCCAATACTCATGCGTAAACCCCTACTCATGTAGTGTATTGTATACTACAGATAATGAACTCCTAAACTTTAAAACAAAGTATTTTGGATTAACTGATGTCAACCACCCATTAAGTAATACTCATGTGGTGTAGGGTATTTATATTAGCTTTTATGAAAATTGAAAAAACATTGATGGTTCCCTTTATTTAGGTTTAAGATAGTCAACCATAAAAAACGCACTTACTCATGGATACTTAAACTCACAGGGGCTAAAGAATGAGGAACAGTTTTAATGGCTAAAACAGAAAAAAAGTATTTTTTTATAGCAAAATTAACATTTTGTATAGTATACCCCTTTATTTGTATAATTCCTGAACTCATTTTGTCTATGGTAAGACCAGAAACGTGACTACCATAAACATTTATGACGACCAATTATTTATTATTAAACTATTTTTAAGGTTTGTTTTACGACACATTTATTTGCGAATAACACAGCCACTCGTTATTTCAGAACACAAAATAAGAGAAAAAAACATTTATAGCAAATAAATATGAAATCAACTAAAAATTAAAATCCCTAGGGCAAGAGAAAGAGAGAGAGAGAAATAAATTTTTTTTCTGTGAACCATTTGTTAATTGCATTTTAAAATATTTTCAAAACGAACTCAACCCCCTTTCATATTCGCTTTTTTGTGTATGAATATGATTTGCATACCTCTTAGCCATTACACACATAATTTTAGACACCATTTTGTTTTTGAAAATTATCTTTCAAATTATTTTTAATTAAATTACAATTTTGTAATCATGCCAGTAAGACGGATTATTGAGGAGCTATTTTTCTAAATATTAATTTGAAACATAATATTAATATAATGGCCAATGTTGTCAATTTATAATATTTCATGCTAAATCTAGAACTTTTAAAAATTATTGGGCATGAAACACCCGATTTATTACAATAGGTAGCATATTTTTTTCAGCACCTTTCCATACTGGTATAGCATTTTCTAGCATATTGTAGCTTTTAGTCATTACTCATATATTTTAAAATTTCTATAACTGCGGTTTTAATCGGTGGCAGTAAATTTACAACTGTGGCTTATCTACTACAATTTACAACTACACAGCATGATTGTCAGTGTGTTAGCCATACCGTTAGCCATCTTTCAAATAGTTATTTAATTTTTAAAAATTTAATTATTTTACCAACGTTTAAAACGCGTCATGTCCTATTTGTCCTAAATAAATACCATAATTTGTTACACTTTTATTTAAAATAAAAACAAAAGAAAAAAAAAAACCAAATTATCACGCAGTGGCTCTTTTGGAATTATTTTAGCTCAATATTATTATTTGAAAGTAATTAATTTAAGACCATTTTAATGTGTAATTTAATCTATCGAATTAAAAACAACAATAATGTACATCAGCATGAATTTATATCTATTTAGAAATATTGTTGTTTATATTGTTGCAGCCCAAATAATTACTGTTAAGCCTTCAAAGTTAAATGCGTAGAAAGAGAGGGTAAAAGAGATTGAAACAGAAAACTAATAGAAAAACCTACAATTTCATTTAAATATTATCATACAAATGTATGTGTATGCGTTTGTGTAAATAAACCATGCTTATTACAAACGCACTCACACACACACATTCTCTCTCTCGCACACAAACAAATTAACAAACATATGCCCTAAAATTATAATTATTGTGATACCAAAATAAACTATAACAACAGCAACAGGGATAATCATAAAGAGAATATGAGTAGACGCCAGACGAAATGACAGCAATACCAAATAAACCAAATAATGCAGTGTTGCCAAAGCAGTAAAAAAAAAATAAAAAAAAAACAACAAACAAAATTTAAAGGAAATTATTGCTTCTTAAGGTGCTTTTACACTATTCTACAAGTCTTAATATCTTCATTGGATTTTGTCGAAACAAAATCTAATGGTTTTTGGTCTGATTGTCAAAAAATCATACGTAAAATGTTTTTATTACATTTTACTTTTACACTATCACATTTCAAATAAAATGGAAACAACAGCTGTTTGTGTTTTTCTCTTTCTCCAACGATGGACGTGTTGATACGGCAATATTTGTTTTATTAATATTTCATAATATAAGCCATATGTTAGTATTTCTTACAACAAATATTTGTAATTTATTTTGTGTCAAAGGGAAATAAATTGAAATGTTAACAATATTTTGTATTTTTGTAGGTATTTAATAAAAAAGGAATAAGCAAAATTATGGTGAATAATTTCCAGTTTTCCAACCCTGATTTTTTCTTATGTTTGCGTAAAAAAGCAACTCTGATAAAATGAAAAAATTTCTATCCGTATTTTTTGACAATTCATTACGTATTGTTTTCACACTATTATACTTTTTCATTTTATTTTTATTTGAGTTTTTGACGTGTCGTTATACTCAGTGGGATAGTGTAAAACCACCTTTAACACATGCCATATTTATGCCCGTTTTGAAAACGTTTTTATTCGCTCAAACCCTTGACATAAACAGCTAAAAAAACAGTTTTGAAATTTCGAAACATTTTCACTGACACTGCTTCTCAAACCTTTTTGAGCCAGATCTAGTGTTTTCAAAATTGAGTATAAAAGCATACGGTTTTGAAACCTTTATGAAAATCAGTTGTAAAGAATGTTCTGTCAAATTTGATGGTTTTTTTTTATGACCAATACTCAGGGAAAAACCCCTGCATTGTATTGGAATGTGGAGATGGTTGATAGATAGATTTTTTTTATAGATGTTTGTAAATTATGCGCCTTTTTTTGAGGAGACACGTTGCTGTCAATTTGTCCATTTGTTGTGTATTATTATAGAAAATATGACAAAATTAGACTTTGATAGTTAATAGTTAAATATATAGTTAAAGGTTTTAAAATTGTTTCGAATAACGGCATAGGCATAAACGCATATGAAGTTATCGTTATGAGTGAAATCGTTTTATGTCGAATTTCAAATTTTGACTCGTATATTTATGGCTGGTGCCCCAGTAATCTAGTGAGTTGTTGTTTCGGTACGATACCTACCTATCAGAGGTAATACTGGCTACTTCTTTGAATAAATATGGGTACACGTTCTCAATGGTGGCGTTCATTGCTTTATAGTTACTGGTCTTTTGTTTGTAAATCAATGACTTAACACTGATGCCATAAAAAGTGATACAAAATTTTCAAAGTGCCACATCTCAGAAGAAATGTGCCATCAAATTAAATCGGTGATTAAGTGCGTTGTGTGGTAAGCTACGCCTCATTGTTGGAGTAAAATATTGTTGCTGATTAATTTTTGAAAAAAAAAAAATTCAGTCAATATAGCTCGAGTATAACGCCAGCATCTAAACCTCACCAAATAGTCAGTATTAAAGGATATAATGGTGCTTTGTGTTCTCCCCTCGATGAGGCCAGTAGTTAGGGCCTTACTGATGCGATCCATTGCACTGGTCTTGGGAAGGAAGTAAGAGAAAGGGGAAAGACGGAGTGATGTTTGCGGACTTTCGATTTAAACGCATTAACATCGTAAATAGCTAAAAAATTTGCCGATGGAAGGTTATTCCGAAAGAGAATAGTGCGACTAAAGGTGGACAAATTTTAACAATTTGTGTTCAATAAAATAATTAGAGACTTATTTTATAGTACACCTTTTAATTTAATATGTAGGGTGTTTGAAGGAGTTCGCTTACAAATTTTCGGAAATATTTTGCTTTGATATTTCAAAAATCTTTACAAAAATTGCAAGTGGCTGGAATTTTTGAATTTTACAGCATCAAAGTGACAAAATTTTTTTTATCTAATAATTCTGTTATTAAATATGCATCTGCCTCTGGTTGAACAATTACTTAACAAGTTAATAAAATTAATGAAAAATTTACAAAGACCGGTAAATAGATAGCGTCGGTTTTGATGGACAATCATGGATTTGTCACCAAATACCAAATAGTTATCAAGTATTTGAAGAAAAATTAATACAAAAGGAAGCTCGGTGGTTAGTTAACCATTTGTGATTTATTGCTAAAATATCATGAAATCGAATAATTTTTGAACAGAATGAAGACGTTTTTTAATCGCTGACAAAACTAGGATTGCTGTGTGTTTAGTGGTATTGCAAGGGAGCTTTTCATTATACAACACGGTTAAACGATTGTTTCTGTTCTCTAGACTCAGCAATTGAAGAGATTTGGGCATTCACTCCAGTTAAAACTATGAGAATTATACATCAGAAGATGTGTTGAGCTTCATCAGAGCAACGCTAAACCACATAGTCATATTTGAAGTGCAGGCAGAAACTAAGTGAGCTTGTCTGGACACTTTTGAAGCATTCACTAAAAAGCTCTGAAATTGCACCTTTAGATTACAATTTGTTTTATTCTTTATAGAACTTTATTGATGGTGTAGAGGACTGTAAAACTTAGTTAGTAGTTCCAAATAGGTGTAATTTTGGCTTCAACGTAAAGTGGTTAAAAGTTTTCTATAGAAATGATACATATTTGTTTCATTTATGGCAATATAAATTGTTAATCTTTATAAGAACCATTTTAAATTTCCCGACTTTAAGTAATCCCGAAAATTAAGTAATTTTCCTGAAAAATAAGCATGATCTTCTTGACATAGTGCCTTCTAAAATTGAAAATTTGACAACACTAGTAATGTGTGTTAATTTTAAGGTATGTTTCAGTTTGCTTTTAATGAAATAGAGATAGAAAGAGATTTTATTGAAACATAGTGTTAGTGTGTGTCTGTTCTAATGTAAGAGTATGTGTATTATGTGTATGTACATACATACTCATATACAGTGACTGTAATGTTTTTGATTTTGTTGTTGACAATGGGCATAACAAAATTTATTGTCTTTACAAATTGTTTAGTGTTGTGTGTTGGTGTTGTTGCTTTTGTTTATGTTGTAAGAAAAATTTAACACAACACATATCGCTCCTTTATTGCAACGCTGTAATATCTCAACAAAACTATCATTTAAAAAGAAAATTAAAATTTCAAAAATCGTTTCCTATTACCCTACCAAGTCTAGCTTCAGTCTTTTGTTGTGTATGACAATAAAGAAAAATTGTTAAAACAATGAGTACTGGAGCAAAAACTGAAGAAGTACCAAATGCTCTACAATATGTAACAGGCACCTAAAGGTTTTACTCATTTTTGCTGCATTTTGTTAATACAATACATTAGGAAAAGTGTTTATTTCTATTTTTTGCATTCTAAATCAGCTGTTTTTCGTTTTTATTTTATATAAATGAGTGTAATTGCTTAATTTGTTCTGGCCCCTTTCGCTCAGTGTGGGCTGAGGCTATTGAAAACTGAATTTTTAAATTACCATTAATTTGACTGTTATATATTTAAATATGCTTTAGGGTATTGCTTTATTGTTAAAACAGCTGACATATTTGTCGGGAAAAAGTACTAAAAACTAAACAACAGTATGCAGCAGAAGAAAACATAACAAGCATTTATTCATCTCTCTTTCACAAATCTAGCTGTTAAACTGCTGCAACAGTCTTAATAACTTACAACACTTCTGGTGTAATTCTATCTAAAACCACTGGTATTTTTGTTATTTTAAGTCACACTGCGAGACTTTTGTAAAATGTTTGATTTTCGTTTGGCCAACTAAACTGATGTGCCACTATATTTCGCCTTAAAATTTAAATTGAAAATGCAAACAAACTGTCTGTCCAAGATGCCTTACGAATGCATACACACTGTTATTGTTATTCAACAATTTCATCAAAAGCTGTTTGCCATCATTGCATTGTATTTGTCACTGAACATTGTGCTGTCGGCTTAATACGAGTATTTGTCCATGTATAAGTGATTGTCGTTTACATGGGTTATATGTGAAAGTATTTTGTTTTCATGTAAACGACTGTGTATGTATGGATTAGTGTGCATTTTTTTTGGTAAATACGATTATTTAAGGATGTTTTCAAAAGGTAAAGGCGTGGCAATGTCATTAACACTCACCAACAATAACAACAACAGACTAGTATGTATAGCCAGCCACTCACTATGCCTAAAACAATAAATTGTTTGTTGAGACAACATCGCAGTGTTTTGAAATATTCAGTAGGAAACAGAAAGCAAATAATTTGAGGCAGTTATTGAATGCCTGTTACAAATTCTTCGTAAATTTGGTATTTCATTGCAGTTTTCGTCCAATCTACTGGCATTTAAAAGAGATAAGTCGTTCTAAACGTTAAAAAAATTTCTAAAAATTATAATTTTGTTAACAAAACGTTGGGTTATGTTCAAAACAACACTGATGCTATAAAATAATTTATATATTTGGTCTATTCGTTCTGTTAATTTTGTAGTTCCTATTAAGATAGTTTGTGTTGGACGATAACCGAGAAAAGTGTAATAAAGCTACACCAAAAACAATGAAAGACGATACAACAATACGACGATACAATGATACAAAAATAAAATCATACACCAGTACAAATATACAACAATACAACGATACAACTATTCGACGATATAATCATACAACGATACAACATAACAACAATAAAATGATACAAGGATACGACGATAAAATGATACAACAGCACAAAAATACAACGATAGAACGATAAGAAAATACAATAATACAACAATACGACTATACAATGATACAGCGATACAATGATACAACTATACGAAGATACATGCTTAAAAATGAATTTTTCAAAATTAATAAAAATTAATTAATATTTTTGTATATTCGTTCTAATTTTTAATTTTGAAGTTCATATTAAGATAGTTTGTGTTGGTCAGCCTACGATAATCGAGAAAAGCGTAATAAAGCTACATCAAAATCATAGAAGACGATACAACAATACGACGATTCAACAATACAATGATACGACAATACAATGATACAACTATACGACTATACAATGATACAACAATACAACTTACAATGATACAGCTTTACGGCCATACAACTATACGACAATACAACGAAACAAAAATGAATTTTTGAAAATTCATAAAAAAAAATTCACAAACTCGATTACCGCGTCATAGTTGATGTCTTATGCTGTGTATTCCATATAGTGGTATTCCAGGCGATTGCTTCGTTTGGTCAAAACTGTCTTAGAGGACAATTTTGCTTCATTAAGTAATAAAAATGTAATGTTATCAGTTTTTTTAAAATATTTTTATTTAATAAATAAGTATATTAATTTTCCACTTTGATATTAATTTTTCAATTAAATATATTTTACTAATTCGCTACTTCAAAAACATATTCATTTTCCACTTAAATAGTATGTTTTAAGTTACTCGTTGGTTTAGATTTAAGAAAAATCATATTTTCTTTGGCATATTTATCTTCACACACATCAAAACGGCAATCCACTTTTTATACAATAAACTATTTGGACCAAAAGCAAAAAAATATGACCCGAACCAACGGGAAAAACTAAAACAAAATACATTCTATTCCCTTGAAAATATAGCACAAATTTTTTGAAATATCCTCAGTTTACTCAAGAATTCAGAATTGACAAAATGAAAACATAAAACTGAATAATAAAATATCAAAAACACAAATTTTTAGATTTTTTGTTGTTGTTTTTTTTTTTGATTTATTGTAAAAGTGTTGACACAATAGAAGTGAATCCAAATGAAATGGATTGAATTTGCATGATTGTTCTCCATATGACAGGTATGAATAGCGACTGTTTGTTGATGCTGGACAATTACAGGTCGAATTGGGTTTTTGTTGTTCAGGTATACACGAGTACATATGCATGTATAAGTGTGAAATTGAACATGTGTAGGTGATTGTTAGAGAATTTTTTTTTCTAAATTAAGAAAGAATAACTTTTTTCAAATGGATTTTTTATTTAAAAAAATTTCGTAAAAGGAAAAAATTGTAAATTTATTTAAAATTAATTCTATTGCTTTCGATACGAAATAAAATTTATAAAAACTAAAATAAGTTGAACAAGAGTGTATTTGACAAAAACAACAAATCTAAGGCAAAGGTAATAAGAGTTAATGTGCCATATGCAAAAAAATTTTACGCTGCAACATAGCAAACGTGTAATCATTATCCGGAGGCTCTAATGAGGATGTTATGAAACGCATCAATAAAGCAACTTAAACAGTGTATGGAATTGCCAAATTATTTCGACATAAAACAAGTTGAATATAACTATACAATAGCTGTGTGAAATAAGTTGCCCTGTGTGGATGTTAATCTTACGATGCAGATCGCGGCAATAAAAAAGCAATCTAACTTTTCTTTAACGGATAAATTCACATGATCCTAAAATTTTTCAAGACAAAAATAATCAGCAATTCTCAGCTTTTGGTCACAAAATAGTGATGGATGATTATACATGGCTTGCGAAGATCGTAATCTAACATAATCACAAATGCCATAATCACAAATACCCTCAAGGGCGTTCTAATCTCACCTGACGATAGCAGTTGGATATAGAAGCAGAAGAACTGTATAACATCACTGAAAGTTATTGATCGTCACTGCAATGCACATGAGGCTTTTTTTTATGTCGCTGCCGATGTTTGATATTTAAATTGAAATAATGGCTATCGTGTCTGGCTCAGATCAATCTTACCATGAGAAGTATAACTTCTTCATATTGCCTAGACAAATCCCATGCAATTAAAATATATTTATATGTGTACACAAACAAACATTTGCATACATATGTATATGAGAAAAATGTATAAAGTAGTTGCATAAATATACAAACCTTGTAGTTAGCCAATAAGCAAAATATTGGGTTGGCAACTAAGTAATTGTTGGTTTTTTTTTAGAAAATAAAAGTCCATTTTTCTTTACGCGATTTTCAATGCATGTATGTGATACATGAAGCTTCCTTGCAATCTTACGTGTTGTACTGTGACGATCCGCATCAATTATTGCTTTGATTCCACTTCAACTGGACGACCGGAGCGTTTTTCATCTTTCAGTGAAAAATCACCAGAACGAAATTTGGCAAACCAATTTTGACACTACCGTTCTTTTAAGCCTTCGTCACCATAAACAGGACATAACTTTTTATAAGCTTGAGAAGCGTTTTTTTCCTTTCCGGAAATAAAAAAGCAAAATATGACGAAAATGTTCCTTTTGATTTTCCATTTTTCAACAGACGCCAAACAAAAACCACGCAGCCGAGCAAAAAATTTTTTTTACTGATTGACAGCTGAAGTACAGACTATCAAATAACAAAATGAATTTGATATTTCAATTACGTCATCTAACCTAAAAATTCAACTAATGCCATCAATGTGTAAAATCCGCATTTACTTATTGCCACCCCAATAGAATAAATATAGAAGTAAGGATTTAATTTGAGACTGCCAAATCAGCCAAAGTTTAGTATAAAAGTATGTTCCAATTTAATGACAAGGTTCAGAATAAAAATAAAACTTGATACTTATACGCAAGAATTAAAAAATTTCTTTCAACTTATTTTCATTTCTCTACAATTGAACAAATCGTGGAACGTGCTGACACACTTCGCATCTTATATAAGTACAAAAAAGAATAGAAAGCACTCATATGGGCCATTTGTTCCTTGTATGAACCACAGATATTTATCAATACACATATTTATTTCTAAAACTTAAACATAAATTTGCCAGCTTACCCCTTTATTAATGTATTTTTTATTAGAAAGGTCAGCTCAAGTGAGTTTTCTTTGAAAAACCTGCCACTTTCTCCTATCCTATCTTTTTAAATTATTTTAGTCCGGTTTATATTGTCCAATATAATATAAAAACTTTAAAAGTACATCTCAGCTTTTAAAACTAATTCTATACAGAATTCTTCTACAAAATTATAAGTAAATAGGACTGCCCCCTTAGTAAAAGCTCTCTATATCAGTGTGTTTTAAAACTGCACCATAAAAATTTAATTCGTTTGTATAAGTCTAGAATTCCTGTTAAAACTTTTATTCCTATTTTTTTCCTCATCTTTTTAGCGCATATCCGCTCGGCTTATGTTTCCTTATTTATGTTGATTCACAGCAAAGAAATATTGAAATCCAGAAAAGACACACTTGCTTCTTGGCAACGTATGTAAGAAATAAATGTAATTGTAATACTTTAACGAGTACGAGTACGTTTCAGGAATATGTTGCAGCAGGATAAGTATTCTTTTGAAGTTAAAGACTCAAATAGTTTTATGCGTTTCTATAGAAGCTAGCGTCTGCATATATGTCTGTATGTGACTATGAGTCTATTTGCAAAAGGATTTATTTAGTTTTTGTGTGTTATTTAAATATAAAATTTATATTTTTTTTTGCGGCCGGCGTTTTGTTTTTCTTTTTGTAAAACAATAATCTGTAGAAAAGTGAATCCTTTAGCAAATACTTGTAGTAGACAAATACAACCATAACTGTAAATATTACAAATTTACGACAAGTTATCCTCTTTATATGGGAGTGTATAATGGTGGGCATTGTGTGTGTGTGTGTGATCAGGGTAAGCACATGTGCAATGGTATTGGGTTGCATGTACTCGTATAGCTTCATGTATGATTGCGTTTTTGTGTTACTTTAATACAGAATTTGTGCGCTTTTCCATTACATTTCATTTGTGTGTGGTCTTTGCTATGGGCCAGGTGTGATTTTATGCAATTTGCGGGAAAAATCTTGAATTTCTAATAAAAAGCTTCATACATAGTAATTGAAAGGAGCTCACACACGTTTTCCAATAAAATTTAAAAGAGAAAAAAGGGTGTTTGGCTTGGTATATTTGTTAAGGACCATAATGATCTTGATAATAAAATGCTGGCACAAAAGTAAATTGAATGTTTGGTAAGATAATGTTGCAGTAATCAAACGGAATGTACAGCGTGAATGTTTGGTATTTTTTTTTTAATATTACGTTTAAATAAATATTTTATTTATATTTACATAGTAGTCTTATTAGGGAACGAAAGCCACAATGCTAGATATTATTCTACTTTAAAGTTAAAAGACGTATTTTAAAGCAATTTCTTAAAATCAAATTAAAATTTTCTTAAGCTTCAAATGCTATAACTCCTATGAGAATACTTACTTATGCAGTGCATTGAACAACTAACAACTAGAAGAACAGATTAATTAAAGGGAGAAATGGAAGTCTTTGTAAACATTAAATTAGGACATGAACAGGTTTATAGTGAAGACTAAAATATAAATTGTGCTTAAAATTTATTTTGCTTGATTTCTTGTTTTTAATAAAAGTTATGTAGTCCTCAGCATATATTTTTTTCTACAGAACTATTATAAGTAAATGGTCCTTTGCCTCGCCAAACTTGGTATAAGCAATAAGTTATAGACCCATCGGTAATCATTTTAGGGTTAAACAAGTAGGTTTCAATAATATTAATAATAAAGTGAATAATTCACTTGCTAAATCGATTAACTTCACTTTTTATTTGTTAGTAATTTCAAAGCACTTTGTTGAGTTTGTATTATTAGAATACTTGAAACAAATTTTCTTGTTCATTAAATATTTTAACATTAACAGTCTTGAAATTACTTTTTAATAATTTATTTTTTATTGGATCTTTATTTTGTAAATCTATAATTATTATATCGGTGTAGTGTTTATACATATTCTTTAAAGAAAGCAGTTTTAGGATTTCAAGTCCAATATAATAATTATGAATTTCTGTTTAATACAATTTTCAAAGTGGAGTTAATCGATTTTGCAACTGAAGTCATCAAACATTTTAAAAAGTAGCCTCCAGATGTTAATAAATAAAGTAGCGCAGAAGTCATTATTCTATCGAATAAAGTTATAATTTTGGCAAACAGTGATATATGACAGTTATAAAAAAATATTCTGCCATAATTTGTTGTCCGCTGGAATACTTGTGACACAAAGTGATAGGAATCGGTATACTCAATAATTTATTTCCTCTATTTTGCATAAAACTTTTTTTGAATTCAGATGTAGATTTTCCAGTTGTCTGATAGCAACTGGGCAAACAGTAAGGCATTTAAGTTTTCCCTTTTAGAATACTACTTATAAGAAAACACGAGACATTGTTAGATTTAAGTGGTCTAGGAATAGCCTCTCTTTTAAGAATATCACAGCTAGGACGAAAGAAAGTCTAAAAGGTTTTTGCTTATAAAGATCAGACAGTGTATCAGCTGTTACCATTTGATTAATAAGACATCTTTTATGCCGGTCATAATCAGAAAGACTGTTCCATAAAAAAGTATGTAATTAAAATTCATTTTACCATATGCTGGAAAATCAAATTAAAAAGCACGTGCTTAGTCAGACACATGCTTTCATCAAACGAACAATGACACATCAACATTTCAGTAAGTCGACAAACAGTACTCAGGGATAAACCCCTACTAATGCAGTGCGTTGTATTGAAATTTGAAGATAGAGAGATGTTGAATGTGGTGGATGTTGTATACCAGTGGTGAGCGTCTTCTTTCCAGAATGTGGCGGATCTGTACTCCTGATCATTCGTTTCTGGTGAAATAGACTGGAAATGTCAGGGAGCGGTTGCTTCATGATGGACTTCTTGGAGGAGACGGGGAGGGGGGGGACCTCTTACATTTTTATAATTTTTATCCTTCGGCAGGATTGAAACGCGGTCGTTTGAGTTTCTGTGCAATCCAGGAATTCTTTATTAATTTTTATAAGAACTTTCACACTTTCCTGTGCACGATCGAGAAGCCCCAAAACAGATTTTGCAGCATCGATCCATATCGTCGATGGAATTAAAGACCGCTGTAACTGACAAAACCTTAAAAGACAATTTTCGTATTTTTTAAAACGCAGACGGCGTAAGTGAATTTATTTTCATTATAGAAATCTGGGACCGGGACCAATCGACGCGTATTTTTTTCTGATAAAAATTATGCAAAAAACGTATTTTCGATTTTTTCTCAGTTACAGTATTCTTTAATTCTTGCGACGATATATGAAAGTTGTATGTTATCTTGGGCGGTATAAAGGTCTTGCAAATATTGAAAAATCCAAAGGTAGTGATGTGTTTCCTCCACTGTTTTAAAAATCTGAGGCATATAAATGCGTGTTTTAACACTCGCACAATCTCGATTCTGATATTTAGCCCATTTAGAGCGCCATGGACTTTGTTTTGTAAACAATCTTAGTTTTTTTTATCCCATACTGTATTTTTTCACAAAATGTTTTCATTATAGCTTTAAGTGAAAGAAAAACAAGGACTGGCTACAAATGCAATATGTTGCAAATGGTTTTCTTGAAATGGTCCAAAATGACAATAATCTCTACATATGGCATGAAAACCTTAAATAACAAATAATTTAACTAAAAGAAAAAAAAAAACTTAAGGCTTATATACAAAAGACAGTAACAGAAACACTTCTAAATACACGCTAAGAAATTCTTTCTAACATTGATTGTTGAAGTTTTATTTTCATTACAGTTGATTACCCCGAATAATACAATTTGAATTTTTTTATACAATTTTCTCAGTGTACAGCTTTATGACTTTCCATGTTCTTCATCTTCAAGTGAACTCGTATCTTTGAACTGCATTTCATACGAAAATGCAATAATTTTGTCTACAATTTTAGAGCCCCTTTAACTATTTCTGTCTTTTTGCTCAGTTTTGATTGTAAACATCTTTAAGTAGAGAATTAAACTATAGAATGCACTTGTGAAATCCTCAATCAGACAAAACAAATAGACAAGAATTTTTCTCTTAAAAAAAATATAAAAAAAATATATTTGTAGAAAACAAATATGCGGGATTAGCCACAAAATGAATGTCAGCATACAGTGTGCAAAAAAAAAGAAAAAAAGTAGAAGAAATGGAAGCCTTTTTTATACATAAAAAAGACGAGAGACAGGTGGTATGAGTCCTTGATGATGAATATTACTTTTAATATCTAAATATGTGCAGTTTGATTTTGTTTTGCCATGAGTAAAATTTTTTTTCTTCTTATTTATTTTTTTAATATGATTGTGGTTGTAAATGATTTTCCAGGGCTTAGACTCTATTGTTATTAAAGAAAAAAAAAAAAAAAAGCACAAGCCCGGGGAAAAAACACCCAATTTTTTAAATTTTTGTTAAAGGTGGTCTCTTATTCCTATACCACGTTTTCAAGTCAGCTAATAAAATTGATGGAAAAAAATTGCATTTTTTGTCTGTTGTTCTCTCTTTACGTTTTGTGTGGTGGCATTGAAGCCGTTATTGTTTGGTTTACAATCATAATAATATTCCATCATTAAAAAAGTGTACAACATTTGCTGCATCAGCATTTAAATAAGCTTTTAGTGACATTTGAATTATAATATAACTTGAGGCCTAATTTCTAAATGGTATGGTGACATTTAAAACCCTCACATTTTTATGTGGTTTTTTGCAGCACAAACCATGAATGAATGAATGAATGAATGATGTGTTGTTGATGAATGTTCGGTATGCCTTGTGTCTAAGGGTGGCCACTTGTAGTCTTTTATTTTATTTTTTTCTTTGCTGTTGTTGTTGCTAAAGCCTGCCACTTGAAAGATTAACATAAGCAAGCAACTACGTTGGTTCGGCAAACAACAATGGAAAGAAAAAAAATCCTTAAAAATCTTTAAGGCTGTAAAAGGCATTACAATAAATGAATTCTTGCTGATATGTATGTAGTTAATAGAGCATAAAATATTAATTTTAATTAATTAATTTAAATTATTTGTGAAACAACATTAATTAACAAAAATGATCAACAATCCAAATGGAGTGAGAACTCGGATTGCTAGGTCTTCAACGAAAGACAACAGCCTGTAACGGCCACGACTACTATCGTACATGTCGAGTAATGTGAATCAAAGGACAAATTGTCGTAATACGTATTATTGGAAAGGGATTACAATTATCAAAATGCATTGACAAAGAGAAAGGGAGAATATGACAGAGAAGTGATCCAAGTGAAGTTAGTTGCAAAATAACTGTTGTTGATTTCTTTTCTTTTACAATTTTTTCTGACATTTTCTTAAGTAATGACACTTTAGCTACTTGTATAGTTATTTAGCGGCTTTTATCAAACAAGTTAATTAAACATTACTGTCATTGACACAACTTGGACGCTTTTATTTAAGTATTCATTACAGCGTTAATGAGAAGCGCAAAATTACATTACGCTTTACGTTCTAATATATGTTGGGCTGCTAGACTTTTCTTCTGAGGTTTTTTTAGGGCACATAACGGGCATTTCGAATTTGCTCCACCCAAAGATGGCTTATTTAAATGATATTATATTCCACACACAAAATAGATCTTTCAACAGTTCCAAAATTTTACACAAAATATGATCAAAATCGTGTTTTAATCTTGTTAACAAAACACTCCGATTGTACAAAAACAAGTCGTTCAATTGCCAAAATGAGGTGGTTCAAGCACCAACTGTTAGTAGTTCTCTATATCGTGACATGATAACAGAGTTCTTTATATAAAATTGGATGCTATTAATGTGGCCAATGAGACATAATTTAATAACTAATGCACATTCTCTTGATCAGGTACTCACTCGTTTCACTAATCAGAATTGGCTTCCTAGATCATGTGACTTTACACCACGTTAACAAAATATGTACATAACAAGGGGAAATTAAATGCTGGAGTTGATCACTCAAAGCCAGTGTTGAATGATCAACAGCAATTGCCCATTTGTCGGTGGATGTTGATAGTGAGTGGTGACCGTCTTCACTAATTAGGTTAGGTGTTATCTTCCCAGTAGGTGGGAAGAAAATTTTGATGAAATGCTACGTATATGCCAACAAAGCCCTGGAAGCAATTGGCCCTATATGTTATTCCATTGATTCAATAAAAACATAAGCATTTTCTTTTCTTTTTAAATAAAATCTGGCGTTAACTTGTATGATCCTATATTTTATAAGAAACAGCTTTAATTGTAATAATTTGAGCAAATATTTTTAATTAAAAAAAATATAATTTTCTTTTGTATCTAAGTAGAAGCCTAAGAAGAAAGTAAAAATCGTTGAGAGAATCTTATAAATCAATTTAATTTTAATTTTTGTGATCCAATTTAGGAAACTATGTATAAACTATAAATTAATTACTGCCTAACAAATACATATTTGAACGTGCATCTAATAATTAAGGCATAAATACTTTAATCTCTTGTCAATGCCATCCTTTTTATGTTACCAAAATATATAATAAATTAAACCAACGTATTTATTCATTCATTTAATCATCATCCACTTGCAAAATGACAATAATTTTAATTTAAGAAAAAAAAAAAAAGAATTATTTTTATGCAAATAAATTAAAAAGAGGAAAAAAATGTGAATGAACAAGCATAAGTAAATATTATGAATATTAAAAAAAACACACACAAAATAGGTAAAGCAAAAAATACTTCAATATTTTAATATTTACAAATAGGAAAACCAAAAAAAAAAAAATTAAACGTAAATTTGCCAGTCTGGCAGAAAAAATTCATGTAAAAAAGACAAAAAACTACAAAAATATCACATTAATTCTCTTTCTTTCTACCAAAAAATCAGGCAAAAAATCTTTAATAAATGAATGAAAAAATTCCTCTTAATGTTTCAAAATTTCTTTCTCTTTCATTCTAAATAAAAAAAAATTGGAAACGGAAACAGAGGGTGTTGTGTAGACACCCCGTGGAAAATTCTGAAATATGCATTTTGCAGAAGGACATAGAAAAACAGCCTTATTCATAACGAAAAGTTAGCAGCTCGTTGTACACAGTGGCCAATTAGAATGTCGACTTGGATAAGCAGCTAGTTAGCACAGTTTTTTACGGTGCCTTAATTTAATAGAAATCAAGTTGTGTACTTTAAAGACAACACTAATTTTGCCCATTTTAATTGTAATATATTATATACTATAAAAGGATATCTTTAAGTATGAGCTTTTTGAGTCTCTTTGGTTATATAAAAATTTTTGGAAAGGCCAAGGACCATTTCAGCTGTGTTTCCTATATAAGATGCATTTGAAAAAAGCTCATGTGATCTGTTTTTAGGTAATCATGCAAAAAACTTTGTTAGGAAGTAAGACCTCCGCCCATTTCTCTACAGGCAAGTTAGCTGCCATGCACGTGCTTACCGTTTCACTTTTTTTTCATAAATTTAAAAATTAGCAATATGTTCTACAAGTCTTGCAAATTTAGTAAAAGAGTTCAACAAATTTCTTTGTTTCTGTTTCATAGAGACATATTATATTTTAGGCAGATGTAATAGAGTTAAAAAAAAACTTTCTTGTATATTACCTGGGTAAGAACCAATTTTTTGTGTTTTACCAAATAAAACTATGGCGTTGAAATCAGAAAAGGGAGAAGCCTAAAATATTATTTTGCGTAAATATAATACAGGAAAAAGAAACATTTATGGTAAACTGAAAAGTGGCATTTAAGAGACAAATTGAAATTTTGAGCATTAAAGATTTACTAGCATTCTAAAAGTCTAACACGAAGTCTTGGAGTACATACATACATACATACATACATAACTGGCCTTTACAACCCTGTGTCAGGATTACGGCCTAGCTTCTCTCAGCACTCATGTTGTGTGTGTAAATTTTTTTTATCCATGAGTACCGGGACCTACAGTTTAATGTCGACTCCGAACGACAGACTTGAGAAGCTTGTTCATGGCAATTAGTTACTCTCAGAGCTTTTGCCAGAAGACTGCTGAGAGGTAGTCACCGAAAGAAATATTTTTATTCATATTTCTTTTTTTGAAGATGTCAGAGCCTGGTGTCGAACCCAGAATCCTTGTCTTAGTAAGCCAACACACTAACCACTAGACCACGGCGACAACGTCTTGGAGTACTGTCGATATTGTGGCTGCATGATAGTTTGAGAGAAATAAATAAATATTTTGATATTTTTGAATAGTGCTGGTCCCACCCTTAAGACATTACATATATTAAAAAACATAAAAACTGTATGTTTAGCTCCCAACACCACTTCAGTTTGCCAACAATTAGATCACGGTGTTTGTTATATACAACTATAAGACCCTTTGCAGAAGTGCTATCATACAAAACTTATCCCCAGGTAATGAGCTTAATTATTCTGAAAAAATCTATTTAGTTCGGTTTTAAGATCCTAAAACTGGTATTCTTTATGAGAATTGACAGAATATTAACACTTGTGGAATTGAATTAGTTTTCGACCCCCGCTACGAAGGTCTCATCATAGTTCTTTGTGTTAATTTTTCTACATTATTTATTTATTTCACCATCTATTGAAATTAGATTATGAGAGTAGATATAATATGAAGTGAACAAATTAAAATATTTTCTTTTTTGCTAAAACAATGTCGACGACACGCTAAATTTCTAGTCGCGCCCATTCACCGGTTCATGTGAAAGAAACTCATTCCAACAAAGTGAAAATAAAAGAAAAATAAAAACAAAAGCAAAGACATTGACAGCAAAAATTTGATAGAACGAAAGCTAAAAAGCAGTAGTAAGAGACTATATTTAATAACAGGAGCAACAAAGAGTAAAATAATCAAAATAATGGTAAATAACAAAGAAAATTACAAACACACAAAATGTAAAAAAAAATTACTGTATAAATAATAATAATAATAAGGAAAATAAAAAACAACAATAATACGTTAGAAATAAATATATAAAAATTTAATGGCTTACCCAATATTATGCAAAAAGCGAAAATAAAAAAAAATAGAAAAATGTTTTTATAAAAATATGTAAAAACAACGGTAGAACGGCAAATATAAAGGGATTTAATTAGTAAATAACAACAACAACGGTAGTATATACAACAGTAGTTCTTTAAAATTAAAAATTTGCATTCGCTCCCTTTTCGCTATCTCTCTTTCTCTCACTCAAACAGACACACACACATGTACTACACTTGCTGGTTAATTATATTAAAAACCCTGAGACATACATTTACTCGTAAAACCGAAAATAATAAATTTTTTAATTATTATATTAGTCTTTAGATCCTAAAACTGGTATTCTTTATGAGATTTTAGTCCGTTAAGGAATAGGTATAAACAGTATCGGAACTGAATTAGTTTTTGAACCCCTCTACGAATGTCTCATCGGAGTTCTTTGTGTTGTACATATTCATTTTTCTTAAAGTATATTATCTATTTAATTCACCATCTATTGAACTTACATTATGCGAATTGTATGTTTTTACTCTTTCGAATGAAAATTCTTACCAGTTCTTTTGTGTGGAGTTGCTTTTGTTTACAACTTTGTGTATATAATTCGCATAATCTAATAGCGTTTTCTTTTCTGGATAAAAAAGCGACAATTTAAAAGCGTTGCCCTCACCTGATAAAATTCACTCTGTTTTATGCCAAAAAAGAGCATAAATAGTCGCCCTGTTATTATATGTAAAAAATTTAAATAGCAGAAAAAAAAAATCACCAAAATTTAAATATTTTAAACTTGAATTTTATTTATTTTAAATTAAAAAAAGATGGTTTTGAAGAATGTCAAATAAGAACAAATAATAATAAAAATTAAAGTTGGGTCTCAGTGCATTATTTTCAACCTGTGATTTTTTTGCGGGCGAGAAAAATTGCACTTTTACACTTAATGATTACAATTTTTTTAAAAAGGAACACGCAACCCCTTTTTTGTTACATAATTTTTAGAAAAGAATTCAAAATTTTATTTTGAGGGCTAAAGGCAAACAAAATTGTACATTTTTTTCCAGAAAAGAAATCGCCATAATTCCTATATAAATTTTGTTTCATAAACCTTTTATAAACTACAAGTATTGTTATAAATAAGGGCTCAAATAAATTTAATAAAAAGTTTAATTAAAAAATATATTTTTATATTACAAAATTATAAAAACAACTTGGACTAAAATTAAGTACATAGGCATGTACAAATACTGAGACAAAGTATTATACTGTTACATAGAAGTAAGTTACCAAACATTGCGCAAACCCTCTTTCCATGAATAACGCAAGCGAAAGAAACATGAAAGTGAATATATAGTGCTAGATCACTGAAAGTCTACAACATCATAGACCTCACTATAATTAATTCAAAAGCTGAAAAGGATGAGTTACTTCTCTTTTATATCTCTAATACAGTCATTCCTGTATATGAATATGGTCGTGAACATAACCAAACTTCTCCCTTGTCATTATAGGTATACCACAGAATTTAATACTTGGGCTTCTTCTTATTTCAATTTACGCCAATAATTTAGCTGACAAGCTCAAACATTTTGGAAATACTGAAAATATTTAAACTAGGACTTAAATAACATTTCTTGTTCGGCTTCTGTTAAAGGCTTTAACAATAACTCAAGAAAATTAAGCAATTAATATATGTATGAAAATGGTGGCCTTTTTTTTGAGATGCCCTTGTTTACGGTTCTTAGTTGAGCAAAAATAATGCATATTGTAAGATATGCATATATGTTCTCTTTGAATCCATTTCTAAAGGCATTTTCATATTACAGACATTCTTATGCAACTGCTTATGTATCTACTTATATAGTATATGAAGGAAAAGATATTATGGAATTTTGTAGAAAACATACATGCAAACATACTCACACACATATTTACATAAATATATACATCCATGGTAAGTAGATATTGTATTTATCGACTTACTCTTGCGTTTATGTAATACTTGTCAGAATATTTTAAGAGATTATAAATACTATATAAACATTTGCCAAAGGTTACAACAGCATATGGGTTATTTAACAGCAATATACATAAATCTGTTATAATGAAATACAATTTTTTTCTAATGACTAACACTGTTTAAAATTTACCTGCATATAGAGTTGAATTGTTTCAACTTATTGTAGAGGAGTATGTTTTGTATAAAATAACCCATATATTGTAGATTTAAATTGTATTGTATTTACAGGATTTATTCTTGAACTATTGTTATGCGTTGATCTAAAGAAATCATCTTCATCATCATCGTTATAATTTTACATAAATTGTTATTTGAATGCAAGAATTGGCACAAAATCTGTAGAACTGTAAGTATCATATATTTGATTTCTTAAATAAATAGTTTTAAAGCAAAATAATTTTATACAATTAAGGTTTTTTGGTGAAAGAAAAAAAAAAAAAAAAGATTAAAAAAGAAAGTAGATAAAAATTCATATTAAATTAAAAGTGGAAAACATTTTGACACAAAAGCGTTTATTTACATGCATTTGAATGATTTTTTATATCCTACAATTTGTTCACACCAATCCTGATACAGATTTTCAATTCTTAAGAAAATATATACTTTTTATAAATCAAATCAATATCAAATTAGTTTTTGATTTAACTTTATCATCTAAAATAAGCTTTTTAAAATATTTATTAATTTAATTCAAATAATTAATTTAAATAATGAAATAGAACTGGGGCAGGACGTTTTTTTTCCTTGCAATTTGATTCATAAAAACGCTGGAGAATGAATGCAGCCGTGAAATAGAATCTGTTTTATTTTAACAGCGATTTTTCTTATGCTCTCATTTTTAGAAACAAATTCTCTCAACAATGTTACCACACTTTTATTAAATTTCATACATTTTGTAAACAAACCCATTTGTTATTTTGATCTGGTACAAGGATATATACTTCGGTTCACTTATTTAAAGGCACAAAAAATCCCATATTCTCTTTATCTGTCAATGAAAACCCGTATATTTGAAGTTATTAAAAACAAAGGGGGTTGTACCCATTACTAATAGTTCTTTAATAAAGCAAATAAAGTAATAATAACTTAAAAAACAAGAAAAGGTGTTTTTCATTAAAGTTAGTTAAAGTGCCTTTATTCAAGTGAACAAAAAAAAAATAACAAATTTTTAGATTTTTTTTATAAATTCCTCAAAAAAAGGTTCCTTAGTTAAGAAACCACCATTGTCATGATTTTGTTTATATCTCAAGATGTCTAGCTTCCATTTCGATTTTAAAATTCTGGAATCGGTTAAAAATTGCAAAAGATACCGGCTCCTGAATATGGGATTTTTTGTGCCTTTAAATAAGTGAACCGGAGTGTATAAGAACAAAAGAAAATCGAAAAAAAATTTAAAATGTTTAAATAATTTTGTAATTTGTCAAATAAGACGAGCGATATTTTAGAAAATATAATTATTTAATTTTTAATAACTTTACATTCAGGAAATGTAAAGATAGTAAATGACAGTTCATGCTTTCTCTGAGAGTCGTTTTTGTTTGAAATTGCGGTCGTATTCTGTTTAATAATTAATTTTTACTAAATTTAAAAAACCCTAAAATATGTTTTATTTTTTTTTACAAGCAAAAACTCCTACTCATACAGTGCATTGTATTGGAATATTAAAGTTAGAAGAGAGATACATAGATTTTTTTTTGTAATTTTATTGATCGCCATATATCAATGAGACAAGTTGCTATCAGTTGATTACTCAAAGGCCAGTGGCCTTTAACTTCACCCTTGAATGATCAACAGCAATTGCCCCATTTGTCGGTGGATATTGATAGTGAGTGGTCACTGTCTTCACTAATTAGGTTGGCTATTATCTTCACAGAAGGTGTCGCTGTACTCCTGATTACTCGTTTCTGGTGGAATACGCTGGATATGTCAGAGAGCGGTTTTTCCTGCAGATAGACATCTTGGAGGGGGGAACCTCTAATTTTTTAAAACATAGTTTAGAAAAAACAGCAAATTTGATTTTATAATTTTTGTTCTTTGCTGGGATTGAACCTCGGTCGTTCG
This sequence comes from Metopia argyrocephala, assembly GCA_963576795.1. NCBI lineage: Eukaryota > Metazoa > Arthropoda > Insecta > Diptera > Sarcophagidae > Metopia > Metopia argyrocephala. The sequence goes on along the minus strand of OY756208.1, from coordinate 200,069,388 downwards.
AGTTTCTGTGCGAACGCTCTAACCACTATGCCACCACCCCCCACAAGGAATTTTCTTAATTGAGCTACGAAATTTTTGCCAATCATCAGCGGATTTTCTAATTTCAAATCTGTGGTTTTTTTGCAAGGTAAAGTATTCTTTTAAAATATTATTTGGTGCTCTAGTGGTCTAGCCGGTAGTGCACTGGACTGCTAGTACGTGCGTTGTAGTTTCAATTTCTACAAAGAGACTCTGGTTTGTGACACTAGAACAAGCTTATGGATTTAATCGCTCTGCTCATAATAATAATTAATTAGAAAATAATTTAAAATTGTAGGAGTTAATAAATTAATAATAAATAAAATTTTAATTTTTTTAACACCCAAAATGATTAATTCGAAAAATTTGAGCAAGTGGCATGGCAATATTAATACAGTCGGGCCTCGATTATCCGTGATGGTTTGGACCAGAAGCATTTTCTCGGTTAAACGAATAACAATATTGATTATAGAGTTTTTTTATATTTTTATTATTTAAAAAGTGAACATTGGTGTACATACACATTTACATTAAAATAATTAATTCAAGACAGCAATGTCACAAATGGTCTGTATCCCAACTTTGTATTTTTCAGTTGGCATTTTAATACTCACATTATTTTTGAATACTCGTAATTCGTTTTAACTTTATCTTTAATATATAAAACGTTTCTTTGTCTTTTTACCACTGGTAACGATGCCATACTAAATATATTTGGATCTATCCACCCGTACTTCTCAAATTTCAAAATTAAACTAATCACTTGTAAATGTTTCTGACTCATCGTATGCAAAGAAGGGAATTCCCCCTTTTCATCACGGATAATAAAGGTAATCACGGTTAACCGAAGCAAACAATTTGAAAACATTGCAAACAAAAAACAATAAACTGATTTTTGGCCATCACGACTAATCGGGGTTACCGGATAACCGGATCATGGATAATAGAGGCCCGACTGTATATAAAACGAACATGTACAGACATTTGTATCTGGCAAGCTAAGAGAAAAGTGGTACTGTTATAGTAAAGCAGTATTTCCAGAAAATGGTAAGAAAGTAATAAAACCTTAAACATTTTCTGCTAAAATGTTCCACAGATGGAAGTTAAAATAGTAGATTTACATTTATATTATTTAAAAAAAGTACTGGTCTCTCGAACAGAATTGAAATCAGTTAGTGCTAAACCAGAATATGTCGTTGCCTCGAAGTTGTCTTGATGTATCGTTCAGTACCAGTCCTAACAACCTTGTGACCGTCAGAGAAACTGAAGTCGAGTTCCTCTTCTTTTTTTTTTTACAATGCAATCCTTTACCGGATGTAAGCGATCACATATGTGTGTATTTTCTTCAAATATTATAATACAAGTTTTCCTTCTTTTTCATATCATTTGAATAATTAAATTGGAATAATCACTATGATTTACTGGATCGATCCAAGAGATTTGTAAATGTGTTCCATATATGTTCACATCTTCAAAGCAACTATTCTCTTCATGAAAGCTATACTAATTATCCCAGCAAACGTATAGTAGAAGAGACTAAGTGTAGCATTTGACCATATTGTTCTCATAGAAACAAACAATTCTTTTAATTGACCAAACGCCGTAAAAAGAAAAGTCAAACAAACTGACAATATTTTGCAGAAATAGATTTAAATCTATATACATTTCTTTGAAGGTAAGGTCTATTGCATAATAGAATGGTGCCTATAAGTTATTGATGATCTTTATTTCCTCGATAGTAAAGCCTTGTATTGACTGAATTAGCAATTCGATTAACTCAACATGGCAACATGGCTCAAGAACGTTAACAATTGAATACTGAAATAGTTGGCCTAATGAGGCCAGGTGCCTTATATTCTCAAGCATTTTTTTTCTACTTTTAACAAAAACTCAATTAACTCTCTAACAATACATTTTTTATATAAAAAAAAAATGAAGGCCCCGATTATGGTTCACAACAGTTGTAAATTTGATGTTGTATTTCTAAAATTGCGATTATGATTTACAACAGCTATGTGTTGTACCATATACTTTGACTATCGTTTACAACATTTATTGTTATATGTTGTAGCCAATACAACACAACATTTAGGTGTTGTGAACGATAATCGGGGCCGAAATATTTTTTTTTTCAAAATTGTGCAAAGGTGTATATAAAGGTATCTTCTTAACTTTTCTTAACATCAAAGTTGTTGCAATTGTTGTTTATGTTTTTGTTTCATTGCCGTTGCTGTTGCTTTTGCTATTTGTTGCCAACTTGTTAAACAGTTTGTATAATTTACAAAATTTTCCAATTCAATTGACCTTTTCTTAACAATTGACGACAAAAATTGTAGAAAACACGGACATTTATATATTTTTTGTTTAGTTTTTTTTTACTGTTTTAAGTCATTCTTGAGTTGATTTGTAACAACTATACAATACTTTTCCTATAACACAAAAAAAAAAAAAATATAAAAAACAGAAAAGTTTTTTACAACAGCGATACAGAATTTTTCTTGTTATTCTTTTTTATTTTGTGAGTTTGATTCCACTTAAATGCATTTCATTTTCTTGTATAAATTTTCCATAACATTTTTCCTTTTTTTTTCTTTTCTTTGGCTGTAATTTTTGGGATTTCCTTGGATTGAGAAAGAAAAAAAAGCCAATTTTGATTTTATCGTTGTTGACGACGTCATCATCAACTTCATTGTATTGACATGGTTGGTCAATTGAAAGCAATTTAGCCAACCCAACTGCTCATATCAATATTTTTCTTTTTGATTTTGGCCATAATTGTGGCCTTAAATGTGTGTGTGTGTTCGATTGACTGAGTGTTGTTGAGAGTGTGCTTGGTACCTTTTGCTTGTGGCCCTTTTTCTAAAAATAATTTTTTTTATCGCATACAATCGATCTTCGCAGGCCTGTCCCATGAATGTTGTTGACATTTACAAAATTAGCCAGAAATTGTATTGCTTCCAAAAGCCAACAAAAAGAAAGAAGGAGAAAAGAGCCACCGAAAAAGAAAGAACAACCAAGAAAATAAATCTCAAAATAAACAGATTTTTTAATGCTTTTTAGTTTTGTTTCATTGTTGTTCGTTTACAAATCTTTCAATTGGTTTATTAAACTGTTAACAATTTCTATAAAAGAAAAATAAATATATACAACAACAACAACGTTTACAAAATTAATTCTTTATCAGGTTTTTATTTTTTGTATTATTTCTGTTCTCTTTCATATTCGTCGTTTGGCAATTTCAGCGATAAGTAATCTTTAGTAAACGGAAAAAAATGTTATTGAAATTATTTTCTTTTTTTTTTACAACCAAGTATACAACGTATTTGCAATTTCTTAAGTTAAAATGTTTGAAAAAGAAAATTAAAAAAAAAAAATTCTGAACATTTTTCACGTTTGTTCAGCAGAACAAACTCTACGTATTGGCCAAGTGCTGTGCTTCTACTGTTTGTAACAAACTTATATAAAAATTTTAATGATTGATATATCCACCAGTTAGGCCGGATTCCTTTCTCAAGACATCCACCTAAATACGTCAAAGTACTCCACATTTAGGAAGCATGTGTTTTGCTGGGTGTGATGTCTCTTAACCGAAATTAGCCACATCTACCCTGCGATCTTTATTTAGCTTTTCAGTATTGCATATTACCAGTGCTGCACGGCTGGTCGGCAATTCCCTTTTTATGTAATCCGCAGGTAATCGCAGACATTGCCTGCACATTATAAGCAAATATTTACAAAAATGGAATAATTAAGGGAAAAAATGAGAATTAAGAAAAATTTAATTTGAGAAAACTTTAAATAACCTTTTCCATAGACTGTTTTTCTATCCATTATGGCATATTGGTAATTGTCATGTATTTTAAATGAACAGTGTAATAATTCCAATACAATGCACTGCATGAGTAGGGGTTTACCCCTGAGTATTGGCCTTTCCCATTAGTCGATATGTACAACCCCAGTCGAGGTGGTTAGAGATTCTCGTGGAACGAAACAATAATTAAATGTTTGTTTGATTTGAGGCAACTCTCATAATTCTTTTAATTTAGCCACAAAATCATAATTTAATCAATTGAAGCAATTAATTCAGAGTGGAATTATAAAGACAAAAATCAAAATCCCTTTTGCTTGTTGTAGGGTATCATTTAGTCGTTTGATACGCCTGTTGTCGTCGTCTAAAATTCACCACTTATTACTGCCAAATAAGTTTTCAATGCCTCTCAGCTAATTTCCGATACTTATCGCTTTGGCTGTTGCTGTTATAACGATTATTTTGTTGTTGACACGCCATTGCGTTTACAATTTACACTAACACATAACCGCATACACACACACTTACGCCACATACACTTCCCTTACTAACTTACACACAAAATCATTGTTATTGTTGCTCTCTTACCTTTCCAAAATTTCAATTTTCATGGTTTTTTATTTTTCTTTTCACAATAACAATTCATTCTTATGCAAAACCGTGACTTGGCTCAATATGCTTTTGATTCTTGTTAATATGTGTGTTTGGATAGGTGTTAGTGAATTAAAGAGTTCAAGAGTCTATAACCATTTCATTTGTATGTGCGCCTGTTTGTCTACATCGAATTTAAGAGTAACAACCTAAACCGCAAAAGTAACAGAATGAGTGGTCTTTTAGGGCGATGGATTTGATTTCAGATTTTTTGTTTTCTTTCTATACATATTTTCCTTTGTAATTCCATTACAATTTACTTTTCTTGGGGTAATAGCAACGGTAACAATGCTACCATTTACAGGCCCTTTACTTGACTGAATCTACTTAGAGGTGTTAAAGAAAAATGTTGTGCAGTTTAAACGATTTGTTTATTTATTTAGTGTTACTAAATGTTGTGTTGATGTGTGTGTGGTTGTGTGTGTGTGAATATGATTAAATGTACACAATTAAGTATATGTGTTTGTGTGTAAGCATGTTTACGTTTGAAGCGTGTTTGTTGTATGTTGTTTAATGCAAATAACAAATTTATGCATTTCCTTTTCCGGATTTACTGCCATCATTATAATCATCATTTACTTTTGTTTGCTACAGTTTATACTCTCTCCCTCTCTCTCTCTACTTTTCTCTCTTTCTCTCATTTAAAATTCGTACGTGTTTGTGCTACGAAAAAATGAAAAAATTCAATTCCAATAATTTTTTCGCTGACAATTATTTGATTGTTATCGTTAAAAGTCATCATTTTTTTTTTATTCGCCAATAAAAAATTTTGATGTACGAGTGTAATAACTTTTATTTTGTTAATGGATTTTAAGTGTATTGGAAAATAATTGAATTATTTAGGTGTGGGTAGGGATTTGTAATGTTTTTTTTTAAACTTATTTAAAAATATAGAGTTCTTTTTTTCGTAATATAACGATTTAAAAACAATTTTTTAAAGCAAATTTTCTCGACGGTATGAAATTAGAGAAACAGTATATAAGTTATAAATCTTGACATTTTAGTAGAGGTTTTACGAGTAAATATAAAAAACAATTTTCTGAACTAGAGATCAGGATTAAGAACTCCATTTAAATTTAATATTTCTATTCACTTTTTGAATTGATATGATTTTATTGTTAATTGGTAGCTTAAATGGCTGATGATGGTGGTTTAATCTTAAAGTAAAATTATCAACATTATTATTATCTGGTTTAGACCCAGCACAAATGCAAGACACTGCGACCTATAAGATCTATTGTGTCGTCTACTGTTTGTTTAGCAGACCAACTGCCTTCCTTACAAATACAAGCAGGTCCGAAACTTTAGTGGTGGATATGTTCACCAGTGAGACCATATGTCTCCGTAGACACATCCATCTAAATCTATCAAGAGCCGCATATTCACATAATATGTGCTCTGCGATTCTAAGCGATAATTTTTGTAACGTGCCGTAACAATATTTGACAAGCTTAGATGTCATACGATTAGATTCAAGCGTCTTTAAGGGAGCTTGTCTATCTGAAAATATAATAATTGTCTTGCCTTTGAGCACGACATGCAGGTTAATCTCAACACATGTGGTTATTGCCAGGATTTCAGCTATTAAAACACTCAACGACTTCCCTAGTGGAATTGGCAGGTTTCGATTGGGTCCATAGATGCCAGCTCCTATTCCTTTGTCGATTTTGGAACCATCAGTATAGCAGTTTAGATCGGACTCACTCCGAGCCAAGCACTCAGTAGACCAACAATCCCGGTCCGGTAGCTTAACCTTAAATCTTCTGCCAAAGTACAGTTCCAAAGGCATGGCACCCAAGACATCACCTTGTAAAGAATGGCCAGGTTCCTCGACTCATTTCAAGGTATAATGATCAACATTATGAATACATGAAAATATAGCGATTATAAAATGTTCGGCAACCTCATAATCGTAATTGTAATTGAAAAAACGAACGAATATTGAAAAAAATTATTATGAAAACATTTGCAAAAAATGTTGCAGTACTGTAGAGTTTAACTCAACACCAAAATTTACTTTTAGTAGATTAAGTTACTTGTAGTTCTAATATGATTTGACTAAATTGTGAGCATTTTCAATTTAAAACCCGATTTTAAAAGAATTTGTTTAAAAATTAAATGATTTTTACGAAACGAATTTTGTGCCAAAGGGTATTACCCAGTGCTACTATGAAAAAATATATTGGAAAATGGAATAGCGTAGCCTAATCAGGAAATTACGCGACTGATATATTTAAATGTAATACCCTGTATCATCTACATATATATCTCTATACTATATATTATTATACTCTTTATATTTAAGTAACCTTATATTTAAGTAAGAACCTTTAAGTTTAGGCTAAGAGTTTTTAATAATAAATTAAATATTTTAGTTTGCCTTTTACTACGTAAATGCGTGTTTTAGTAATCTCGGACACTACAGCGACAAGCAAATTTCAGATGCCATCAAGCACAAATCATTTGTATTGTGTAGCTCCAGACATTCTCCTTTTGAAAAAACTCGATTATCATACAGCCACAGTGCTTTGAATCAGCGGTAATGGCTCCAGTATCACGGTTTAATAAATAGGCCCTCAATATATCTCCAGACTATAATGTACACTAAACAGTCTTTTAATCCTGATGAAGTAGCATTTTCACAATCACTTCTGGCTTCTCTGAACCTTCATATGCGACAATTTATCTTAACGAAAATCATCGTTGAAAAATAGTTTGTTCAAAAAATCAGCATTGCTAGCATGTTGCCTTGGCACCCAAACAGTATAACTGCATTGTAAATAGTTGCATAACCGCATTAAATAGGCCTTTGTTGTCGAGAAATCAGCAGCATCAACATTGTTTTACTAACAGAAGCGTTTGCTACAGTTGTGTTGGCGCATAAAGCTGTCCACATCTCTTTATTGTAGATTATGACGATCATAATTAAACACACCGTAATGTTTGCTAATTGGTTGCGTTCTAATAAGTAACTTCTAATTTAACTTTTTTTTTTCTTTATAAGACCCTATTCATGCTACGCATTGTATCAGAGTTTGTCTTTTTTTAATTTTTTTTAATTTATAAATAAGTCTTTATATTTGTTTTATAATATTTTGATAGATTTTTATTGTTCTAATGTTTAGTGGTATTTAATCAACTTTACGTTATTGAAATCTTTAATTTGTAAATAACAGATCTATTATTAGTGATTAAAAAGCGACTTACTTTAGGGAAACAGACTATTTATTGTTTAGTTTAGGTTTTTTCTTTGTTTTGAGACCTTATATCAATAAGAAAGTTAAAATTAAAAAATAATTTTAGATGAAGAAGCTTAAAGTTAAGTCCGTAAAGATCGTAATTATAGGCAGTAATTTAAAAGTTGTTTGGTATTCGTTTTTTTAAAATTTAGTTTTTTATTTAAGGGTTATAATAGTATAGTTTAGAATTTTTTTTAGCAGAAGCTAATCGGGATTTGAATTTCTTTCAAGGTTTAATGTTCAATATAGGCGAGGAGGATTTGCTTAATTTTTTTAACAACATATTTTCCTGGACCAACCAATTGTACTGTTCTGAATAGGAGTCATACCCTGTGTGCTGGTCTTATTGAAAGGGAAAGAAATATAATCGCTAGAGCTTCTGGTGTTAGTGGTACGTATATGAGAATCGGTCTCTGGCCACACAACAGAGGGCTATTTCTCTTAATTTTTCTCTTGCCCGCGTAAACCCAAAATATGATAATAAGAATCTATATGATATGCAAAGGGATATTTTAATAAAAACCAGAATGAAGAAAATTTTAGGATTTAAAAGTAATTGTCATGTTTCTGGAAAGTGTGATGTATTTTTGTTTGTTCTTATTTTCTCAATGGTGATAACTGACAATGTCTAAGAGTACCTGGAAAGTGTATTTTATAAAATTTTACTACTGTTTCTTAATACATAATAATTATGAAAAGGCCAAATATCTCCCTTAAATTGTGATATTTCTAGTTCGTAACCTGTTTTTAGTCCAATGCAGTACAAAGTACAAGAATTTAAGAAATTTTCAGCTATAAATTAATTTTAAAAATGTTTTTTTTTTTAATGTGTATGCATACGAATAAATAGAACAAAATATGAATTTAATTTTCCAAATTAATTTTAATCACTTACCAAATTAAATTTTTTTTTTAATTTTTGTTACTTTTTTTGTTTTTTATCGTTTTGTATGAAAATCCTGCCTGCAACATGAAAACAAGTGAACGGAAATTAACAAAGATTTTCGTTTAACAATGGACTGGATTTCTTAATAACGAAAATTCTTTTACAAAACAAAAAACAACAAAATATTACAAACTGATGAACTTTTTATTCCTGCTTTATAGTTGTTATTGTTGCTGTAGTTGCTGTAGTTGCTATTAAAACTCATCATTTTAGCCAAAATGATGAACAAACACAAAAGCAGGGGAAATTTTTTTAAAATGCAAATAAAAAAGGAGAACGATGCCAAAAAAAAACAATTTTTACTACAAAATGAACACCACTCGTGACGAAGTGCCAAACGATTTATTTATTTTAACGAATAGAAACGATTAAAAAACGAGTTCTTACGATGATAAAAGTAAATAATGCTTAAAAGCTTATTTGGCTACATTTTTTATTTTTTAAAGAGCATCATACATTTTAGGACAGCTTTTTAGGACGAAAATATTTAATAAAAGTTTAAGAGAATTGAGAGAAAATTACTAAAAAGAGAGCTGTAAGATAAAAGCATGCGTGAACTTTTTAAAGCTTTTATGAAATGAATTTTTAGTTAAACAAGAGCGAAAATATTTGACAAAGAATGAACGCAGAGAGTAAATGGATGCTGCAAATAATGAATCTGGCTGGTAATATAAAGAAAATGAACTTTTAAAGCAGTCTGTCAAAGAGAGAGATAGAGAGAGAGGGATTTTTGTGTGGCTCTGGATTTATATAGATATGTATGTACATACTTACATATATCGTTTTTCAAAACTTTTTCGAAAGATGCTGCAACCCTTAAAACTGCATTTTTTCCTCACATTGTTGTTTCTTCTGCTCATAACTGTGTGTTATTGCTGTTTTTTTATTTTTCATACAGTTTTAGTTCATTTTTGCTTAACTGATGTGTGTAAGTGAAGTTTTACACCTTTTTTCTTGTCTCTGTTGTAGTTCCCTTTTTTTCCAACTTTTTTCTTTAATATTTTACTGTAAAAATTTTTTTCGTTTTTGATTTTTTGCATATCCCCACCCGGAAAATTCATCGCTTGCGCTTGTGGACCGGTATAAAAACCCCTCGCACATGTAAACCATTCTCATAAGTTTATCAAACGACCACACGTTCAGATCAGTCAGACAGTTTTGCGTAAATTTGTTACTCTAACAGACGCCGAAAAAGATTTTCTATTCCAAATAGAAAAAAGCAAATATTTTTAACGTCTAGAATACAAGAAAGAAAAAACACGAACAGAAAAGAAAGTATGAATGTTAAAGAGGATTTTGAAGAAAATACCGCCAGTGTATAACAGTGTTGACAATTTAAAAGAATTTTAAAAACAATTAAAGTGTTTTTCTTTTTTAAATTAAAGAAATTAATTTTTATAAAAAGAAAATTAAATAATTGCATATATTAAATAGTACAAAATTAAATATAAAAGAAATTGTTTAAAGATTTCATTAATTATTATTTATTTTTAATAATTTTAAAGAACACAGTGTGAACAAAAAGTGTATTTTATTAAGTGAAAAAATAAAATCATTTATATAAAATTCCTAGAGATGAATTTTTTTCTTCCTTGAAATAATGACGCAGAAAATGGTAATTTTAAAAATATTTAAAATATTTTGTTATAATTTTTTTAAAAATAATTTTTATAAATACTATGCCATACGAGTATTGTTTTGCTAAAAATCAAATTGAAGTTTGCCTTCAAATTACATTTGATTTCTTACAGGTTTATAAATAAATTAAAAAAAAAAAATTGTTAAAAATTGACATACACACTGAGCATAAAAAATGTAGTGCTAAGATAACTAGCATATAACTTTCTGTAACTTTCTTTAATTAAATCTTACGAAATTTGATTTTGTTGCATTGTTTAGAGACCTGAAATCGAATCCTAGATAGGTTGTTGTTATCAATTTTTGATTAATTTTGTCTTAAAACGCCTTAATTAAATCCGAAAGTAAATTCTATTAGGAATATATATAGTTTTTTTAAATTATGGAATTTTTGATGCGTGTTGGAAAGTAGCAGATAACAGCTAAACTTACTTAGCGAAGGCACTCAACATGAGGCAATTGCTGTTGATCATTCAGGGGTGAGTGTATAACACTGGTCGCCTTTGAATGATCAATTCACAGCAGTTTGTCTCATTCCTAAGGCGCTTAATAATAATGTAAGAAAAATATATATGTACTGTCCTTTCCAAAATAATTCCAATACAATGCACAGCATTTAGCATGGGTTGACCTCTGAGTATTGGTCTCAAATAAAATAAAAAAAAAATATATATCAGCCGAATTGAACATGTTATCGACTCCAGCTACGGAAGTCTCATCAGAGTTCTTTGCGTTCTGTACAAATTCATACAAATCGTTAACTATTAACTCACACTTTTTATAGAAGTCACTATGGATATCTGGGTGGTCGACGAACGGAATTAATCCCTTCAAAGCCGAATAAATTAAATTTATCATCAGCGTTACACATCATCTTAGCCTAATCCACTGTTGTCCCGTTTAAGTGACGATTTGCAAAATAAAGGCCCTTTCTCTTATTAACTTTGGTAATTATTAGTGGTATTTTACAGGGACGTCTGGCAAATGGGTTGACTTTATACGCTAGTTAGGAAGTACATTTAATTAGGAAAGTGGTGTAAGTCATGTATTTCTTGTTTCGAGGTATGAAATTAATTGCACTTGAATAAATTAAAAACTATTTTTACATTATGCGGCATTTAGTTTATAATTTTTTATTCTTTGTTAATGGAGATCAATTATGAATAAAAAATTGTGCTTGAATTTCATACGATTATATTGTTTTTAAGATTTGAATTGACTTAGACCATTTTCAGAATAACTTAAAGCGATAAAGAACTATGAATATTATCTGCAACATTATTTTTAATGGCATAAAATTAAATTTTAATTTTTTTTTTATTATTTTTAATATTGAAGAATATTAAAATTTTTTTAAAAAACAATTCTAAATAAAAATTTCCTCGGAGTTTTTTCCCTCTACCATTTTTCCCATATAAATTTTATTGTAAAAATAAGAAAAAAAAAAACAAAAATCATTGGGAATTTTTCATTTAGAATTAGGCTGCATATCTTTTTGGCGTTCTTACGTTACAGGTCTAATAGTGGTGCTTAATGTAATTAATTTAATATTTTTATATATTTTTGGCCTTTTGCTTTAAGGTGGTAGAAGTTTTAGAAAATTATTTATAAAGCTAAATTTTTCAAGAATCTCATCGATTGAATCTGCAGCCAAGGAACAGGAAGTTTTTACTCTTCCTGTTATTAATTATTTTAACGATTGCATTAGAATAAAATCCGTCTGCTGCATTTGTTTTATCGAAAATTTATTTCTTCTTAGGCACTTTTCCAATTTGCTTTCCAATATTCTGTTATCTAGAATTTTGTAGATTTTTTTTTTATTTTATAATGCGAATAATTTGAATTGATTTTTAAGCTTAAGGTCTTAAGGGCTTTTGCAAAATTAAAGTGCTATTTTTTATGTAGAAATTATAAAAAAATATGTTAAATAATTTTTAAATATTAAATATAAAATATATTGATTATGGGGATAAGCATGTCTTTATGTCTATATCGACTCGACATCGACTTTTTCCCAAAAATGGTATTAAAACTATAACTCTTATGTTTGTCCCCATAGGCAATACATTTTATATTTAATATTAAATGTATTTGCCTATATGGCGTAAAATATTTTTAGTTTTTTATAAATTTTCAAAGATCTTAAAAGGCTATATGTGCGTCTAATTATGAAAGTGTTTTAAGTCAAAATTTCCAAACAAAAATACAGTTTCTCAGTTATTTCATACCACATTATTTTAAGCTATAAATTTCATGTAAATTTTAAAAAAATGTTAAAAGTGAAACATTGTAACATTTAAATTATATGGAACTCATTTAATATTAATTATGAAAGTGGTCTAAGCCAAAAATTAAAATAAAACATAAAAGAGTGGACCACAAATTTTTTCTTTCTACTGAATGACTCGATTTTGGATTGATAGAAATTAAAATTAAAAAGCAATTTACTTATACAACCAATCAATCAAAGAAAAAAATGAAAATGAAATCCATGAAGAAATTGAGTGCGGTATGCTTTCTCTAGGTCGAAAAATCTGTAGAAAAAAGAATTGACTACTCAAAGATAGCAAGGCAGTAAAAGAATAGTATTTGGTAACAAAAAAATCCCTCATCAATTCACAGCAATTTGTCTCATTCCTAAGGCGCCTAATAATATACAAAAAATATACAGTCCTTTCCGCGAAAAATTGCAATACAATGCACAGCATTAGTAGGGGTTTACACCTGAGTATTGGTCTCAAAAAAAAAAAAAAAAAAAAAAAACAAAGAAGAGAAATGGTAAAGAGAAACTGAAATTTCAAAATCGTATGTAAGTAAAAAAAAATTATTAAGTTAAGAGCCATTGTCACATGTTACCGGTAGTAATAGATAAATTGCTTTTTATTATTATAAGTTAAGTGTGGCATAAGTTTATTGGCAAGATGGGCTTTCCTCTAACTTTTAACGTGAGTATTAAGCTAAAGGTAAATTTTACTATCAGACAGCTTATCGGAAAATAGTAAAGTATTAGACCGGTCGAAATATATGGCCAAACGTAACGAAAGAAAACTTCACACACAATAATTGAAAAATTTAATTGCTTTTTTAAGAATGATGAGACGTATTGCAAACAAGACTTTAACCCGCTTCCGGCAAGGGAGTATAATGGTGCAAGAAAAAAAACTGGTAAATGTACGAAACAAAATTTGATTTAGAAGCCCATTTGCTTATGTATGTTTTAGAATAAAAGAATTTAAAGTAAAAGGGACTTTAAACTCAAAAATTAATACTGAGGAATATTTGGATGTAACTTTAAAATGATTTTCAAGACAAAATGAAGATTTACTATTGTTTGGCCAGATCTGGCAGTATATCACTACCTACGAATTGTATTTTTGTTGCCAAACAGGCAAACCCTTCTAATTTTTCTGAGCTCCGATTGATTGAAGAATTTTGGGCAGAAATATAGTAATAAAATAGATTTTCGAAATAAATAGTAAAGAGCTTACTCTCTATTTTATTAAAGGAATAAACAGAAAAGTTGAAAATTTTTTAAAGTCAAAAATAATACACTTATTTTTAGTTTAATTGTTAAAAAAGTTTTTATGCGTTAAAATAAATGCTCCAAATTCGAATTTTTATTTTATGTACCAAAATCTTAGTGCCGGCTTTAATATGGACAGTCTTTATATATTTGAATGTTTGTCACTTGACAAAAAATCATTCGTTTTTGAGCTCTTTGTTGTTTTATTTAGAAATTGTCATTTCTAATTTGAAAAAGAAATTAGTTTTTGTTTAAAAGTTAATTAAATTAATTTTAAAGTGTTGTTGGCCTATTAGCCATGTTTTCTATTAAATTAGTGGAAGGTTTTATTTTATACGATATATACTCGAGCATATATAAGTATATATATTTTTTTGTATATACTACGTTTAAGTAAATACAAGTTGATTAATTTTTAATGGTGTAAATTGAACGTTTCAATGTTTTATTTGCGCTTAAATTGTGGGCAAAGGTCAATTGCATATGTGCCACAAGTTTTTTTTTAGGAAAAGGGTAAAAAAAAAACAACAATAGAAAGCATACAACTTGTATGTTCCCAGTTAGCATTTCGACGCCTATTTTATCCAATCTCTGTGTCTATTCTGAAAATTTTTGGTAAACTAAAACCACAATAGCCAACTTGCAGGTTTATAGAGGAATTCTCTTATACACGCTTATAATTAAAATGTTTGATTTAAAATACTATTGGAGAATGTACAATATAACGTGTGTTATTATTTTTTATTGTCATAAAGTTGTAACTTTTTTATGGATAAGAATCTCTGTGTGTCAATGAAAATACTACTACTGAACGATATATTAATCGCCCAATTATAATGCTATTTAAAGAGTGAAAAATCAGTCTTTTATAAATTACTTTATATTAATTAAGATAAAATAATAGATGAGTCGTTATAAAGAAAAGCCTGTCAAGATTGTATTTTGTCTTTTGCTGAAGAATATAACTTTATACGAATAATAAAATTGTTTTTTAAACAAGAAATAGTTTCAAATACGACTATAATTTCCAAAAAATAGTTAGCTGAGCTAATGCTTTTATAATCTATTTTTATTTTGTTGTACAATTTGGAAGATTGTTTTCCCAAAAATAATCCTGCTGTGTCTTTTTTGAATAACCACTGACGCTTTCAAGTACGAAATTGAAAACCAGTCACATAAATACATACATAACTGGCCTTTACAACCCTGTAACAGGAATATATCCTAACTTCTCGCAGCACTCATGTTGTGTGTGTAAATTTTTATCTATTTGTGCCGGGACCCACAGTTTAATGTCGACTCCGAACGATAGATTTGAGAAGCTCTTTATGACAAGCAGTTACACTTAGAGCTTTTTACAGAAATCTGCTAAGAGGTAAATGCCGAAAGAAATATATTTTTTGTTAATATTTCTTTGCTTCAAGATGTCAGAAGGGGCTTGAACCGAAGCTTTCGTCTCAGTAAGCCAACACACTATCTACTATACCACGGCTACGAAAACAAGTCACACTTAAGTTTAAAAAGTGTTTAATTTAATTTAATTCTTTAATCGATCCAGCCGCTTAAAACGTAAGTGGTTAAAAAGCAATAAATACCATCAGAAAATGATCAAAGATGACTCTAAACTAAAAAGAAAACAAAGAATCATAGTGCATTCATCTACAACAGTCATCTGTAGGTATAATTTCTACTTACAAAGTGTATTCAATTCTCAAAAATTAAGCTTTTAATTGCACAAAAGGGCAAAGAAAAACTCAAATTTAATTAATAATTAAAAAAAATGATAGCTGGGTAATATATGTCTGTGTGTGTGTGTGTCTATTTTTAATTTAAACTTAAAAAAACTCATTCACACTGACACAAACACACACGCATTCAAATACAATTCGCATTCACACTGTTAGAATTAAACAACAACACAATTATGGCCGTTTTATTTTATTGGTATGCCGTTGTTTGTTTTGTTTTAATTTTTTTTTTGCATATTTTTTCAATGTTGTTGCTTTTGTTAGGCATTCAGCAACATGTTTAAACATGTTTATATGCGGCCAGGGTATTAAATTAATAACGGCAGCGATGACGTTATTATCAACGTCGTCACAATTGGTTGTCTTTTGTTTTTTTTTCTGTTTAAATTTTATCATTTAATTTGGTTTTATTTATTGTTGTTGCAAAACATATGTGCACAAACAAACACATTAGTGCATACATATCTACTTATATATTATATTCCCAGCATACATGAAATTAAGAGTTATTGGGATTCGAAGTGCAAAATCTGAAGAATTTTTTTAAAGCAAGCTTACAGCCTGTTTATATTTAGCGGACAATATGAATGACTCACTAAACAAGGGACGTGAAAACCAAGTCATATTTAATGCTTTCAAGACATACAGACATGTTTCTGACATATAGGCTTCGTGATGGCGATAATAACTTTTCATTTGTGACTGTGATAATAGAAAAGTTCTAGTAGCAGAACAAACTGTGATTGCAATTGAATTCATAAATGTTGTTGAAAGAAGTATGCAACTCTCTCCGTATTTGCGAACAATGCAGGGAATACATCACGGTCGCTGACCTTTTAATACAGTAGAATTTCGAAAAACTTAACTCTATTAGAAGTTAATATCTTGGTAATGTTAATAGAAATTTAGGGTTTACGTTTTGCTCTAAAATGTTAACCTTTTGGTTAACTTTGTAAGAATAGTTATTTTATGTTTTAAATTTTTTATGAATCTTCAGGGTTAAACAAAAGACCGGCAAATTGAAAGCATAAAAGTAATATACCATACTCATGTCATACCATCTTTCAGCGAGTGTTCAGGATGTCATACTTGTTCTGAAGCTGCTGATAAAAAAAAATCGACCCGGTGTCACTGTTGTAATGCATAAACTGTTTGAAAGATATCGAAAAAAAAAAATACATGGCTTAGTGGTTAGTGTGTTGGATTACGATAGCGCTGGGTTCAAATCTCAGCTCTAACATCTTCGGAGTCGTTCGGAGTCGACTTTAAACTGTAGGTCCCGGTACTCATACATACATAACTGGCTTTTACAACCCTGTGTCAGGATTACGGCCTAGCTTATCGCAGCACTCATGTTGTGTGTGTAAATTTTTTATTCATGAGTACCGGGACCTACAGTTTAATGTCGACTCCGAACGACAGACTTGAGAAGCTTGTTCATGGCAATTAATTACTCTCAGAGCTTTTGCCAGAAGACTGCTGAGAGGTAGTCGCTGAAAGAAATATTTTTTTCATATTTCTACCCGGTACTCATTGATAAAAATTAACACGCACAACATGAATGCAGCCAGAAGCTAGGCCGAAACTCTGAAACAGGGTAGTAAAGGCCCGTTATGTATGTATGTCTTATATATGGTGTTAAGTTGATCTCAGTGAACAAACTAAGACAAATATTTCAATTAAGTAAGTGAAGGTTTAAACATTAAGTACAATAATAATAAAGAAGCAATTACATTTCGTTTATGTTCGAAAATAACTTGAAAACAACTATTCAGAAAAGTGTGAAGAAGAGGACATATTTTTGTAAGCAAATATCAGGTTTTTTCGCGTAGCGCGACGTTTTTTATTTTATTTTTAGCATGCATTTCAGTGTTTCTCACGTTCAAATTATCTTAATTTGGTTTATTGGGTTATATTCTAGTCTTCCACTCTTTCTCATATTCACTCATTCTTTTTAGCACCTTGTTTTCTGTGGTTTTTATATTTGTGGACAAATTTAATACACACACATGCACTCCCCTACATTTTCACATTTATTTATAAGCACCCAGCATATGCAAATTTGTTTATTGTGATAATTCTCTTCCTTTCTTTCTTGATTATATTTTTAGGCACAAGAGAAAAAGAGCAGTTTGGATTTTGTGAGTGTGTGTGGGTGCATGTGTGCATGTGTGCATGTTCCTCTATTTAAATTTTGTTTAAAATATACTCTACATTTACGCAGTGTTGGTGTTTTGTTGTGTTTTGTTTTTTGTATTGGCATTTGACGTTGTCTAGTCGTATACTGGTACTTTTTAAATGTTTATCTTTAATATTGCTTTCTAGTGCTGCCTCAACATATTTTTTATTATATCATACATTAGCACAGTGGATCTAAAGAGTTTGAAAGTTTAAAATATACTATTAATATTGTCTTTAAGCAAATATGAGTTCTCTTTAATATTGCGATAAAGCTAGTTTATTTAGAAAATGGTAAATAAGCAGAATTGTTACATTGGGTTGAGGATAATTCACAAGCTTTTATGAAGGCACCTCCATATCCACAGAAAATTAGTACTTGGTGTGATTATTGGGATGATGGAGTCACTGGTTCATATGCCTTTAAAACGATGATGGCCTGTTAATGGAGAGTGGCATTCGGATTGGAGTAGAAATTTGTTCGTAATTCAATTAGCTGGCATTAACCCTCTGCGACTGATGTGGAAGTCTATCAGACACCAAAAAACACAAAATAGTATTTTGAAAATGCATACCATGCCGATTAATAACAATGAACACGAATTTTCGCTATAAATTAGAAAACTAATTATATAAATAATACCTTACACTCATAAACAATAAAAAAATTGGTTTTATTAGTTTTACAAATCGGAACTTTGGAAAATATAAGCCATGGAAATGTTGTCTGGTAGACTACCACGTCATTAGAATTTTAAGAACTATATCACGTCAGTCGCAGAGGGTTAATGTTGCTCACAAAGCCATATGCTAACAGTACCACCACTGATTTGGTGGAAACCATTTTTATTAGAGAATAATTTCACTGAGTGGTCCAGTTAATTTGCCATCAAAAACGTGTGATTTAGCCCAGATTCATTGTTTTCTTTGAGATTATTGAAGTAAAGTAAATTTTGAGAAACCTGAAAATTTATCCACTTGACAATCAACAAAATATTCTGGGAATGGTTTGTAAAAATTGGTGTTCCAGATTGCATTTTGTGTGCCTTAGTCTTGGCAGTCACATGTCTGAAATTATTATTAGTTAAGCATTAATATCATGAGATTTTCTGTTTAATAAAACCTTTTTCATAGATATTAAAAATAGATTTCTATGTATTATTATAGTTTAAAAAACTACAATAGTTTTGACAATTATAGAGCAACCTATTTCATCTAAAAAAAAAAAAATTAATATTTTATATAAAATATAGAATTCTAATGCAGTTTAAAAGAATGAACTTCTGCTTAGCACACTCTTTAATTTTGACAATGAGCCGCACAATAACCCACAGTTTTTAATCGCTTGCTGTGTTTTATGTAAAAGTGTTTAATGGTATTGTGTTGACCATTTAATTCGTTTATGTTTGTCTTTGTTTTTGTTTTCATTTTGTATTTAAATTTCATTTTATTTTGCTTTAATTGGTTATTGCTTGTTCACACATTTAATTTATACACGCTAAAAAGCACTTGTTTATCTTATCACCTCTACTGCTTTTACCCCCTGCTTTGTCGCCCTGATAGGCATGCGTGTGTATATGAAAACTTATTTTAAATATTTTAAGTAGTAGGTAATGTTGCTACTAGTTTCTCTATATTTTCATTCATTCTCTCTCAATCATATGTATAACGTTTATAATCTCTGATAACAAAACTTTGGTATCGTCTGATACCCAGCAAACACGAGGTCAAGCATTTGATTATAATACTTAAGTTCAAAGATTCGATTGGAAGAAGAATCTGATTTCTTGCATTAGAGAGAATATGGTCATTGTTACTTCGCTCGTATTAAGAATATAATTGAAGATAATTTTGTAAAAACAAAATTCATTTAATTTCAGGAGATATGAGAAGAGCTCATTTGCCTAAGCACAAACTGTATTCTTTAAAGATCACCATTATGTCGGCCAATATTCTACGCAACCAAATCCTTGAAACTATTTAAATAAAGATATACTAAAATGAGATAACAAGCTGGGAAGATCCTTGATATTAATAGAGCTATTTGAAAAGTTAATAAGGTAGCGTAGTTTTATAATCAGGGCATGATGCTTAAATTCAAAATTAAGTCGCTTACAATGATCAAGTAGAACCAAGAAAATTAGCTTATTGTGATCTAGTTCGTGTCTATTATTCTCCCGTAAAGCCGTCTCGTAATGGTTCTTCGCACGAAAACAACAATCTATGATCCCGCATATAATTACTTATTTGACGATTTAAGATTTTGTGAAAATCATGATGAGATAATAATAAACAGTCATGCCATAAAACATAACTTGACGAATGTTATCATATGACCATAACGCTGCGAATTGACGGTGACAGTCGTTCCATCGTCGTTTTCTAAAAAGTAAGGTCCAATCACACCTTCGGACCAAAGAGCGCACCAAACAGTGACTTTTTCTGAATGTAATGGCCTCTCTTTAATTATTTGAGGATTCTTAGAACCCCAAATACGACAAATTTGTTCATTACAAAATCACCGCTGAAGAAAATTTTGTTCGAAAAACTGTTGTCCATCGTCTGTTGTTCAAGCACCCATTCCACGTATCTACGACGTTGTGAATGGTCAGCTGGCTTCAGTTGTTACGTGAGCTGGACTTTATATGGATGTAGGTGTAGATCTAAATGCAAACTACGCAATAGAGTGCCGCAAAGGAGTTCTAACTCCGAGGAATCGACACATTCGGGTCTTTTTCAACACTTTCACTTACAGCAGCGATATTTTCAGCGGAACGAGCGAAACGATGATGCACAGGCCTTACTATATTTGTAATCGTTATAGTCTCTTAAAATTTCTTCACAATTTTGCCGATTGCTTGCGTAGTTGGACGATTATGAAAACCATAATCTCCTCTTAACGCACGATATGTGGCTGTGGCAGAATCACCATTTTTGTAGTAAGTTATGGTAATTTTTTTGCATTTTGTGATAGTCAGACTTTCAACTGAAAAGAAAAAAATTGGTTTAACAACTTAGTTTGACAGATGTCGAATTCCAGTCACATTCTTTTGAAACCACGAAATGGATAACCCGGTAGTATTGCTTTAGGTCGGTATGGAGGAACGTTGGTTTTATTTTTTTTTAGTTTGAAAACTTAAAATGATAATACCAGATAGAAATGTTATGGGAATAGAATTTCTTCATTATTATTTTATGTATAATGCTACAGCAATTATTCATAACAATTGATCGCTTCGCTCAGTTTCATGAGAATTTGGGTCAGTTTCAGCTTACTATCTGAGAAAGCTTAGGCATTTGCTTTATCTTACATGGTTGTGCTGTGTGTAAATTTGTCTGAATTAGCATTAGTGTTACTGGCTAATTCATACTTTTAGGTAATAAAAAAATAAGCAGTTGTCAACAATATTTAATTTGTTGTATATGAAAAAAAAAGAAAGACATATAAGTATAAAATTTAAGTAATTTTAAGTTTAATTTGTATATGCAACTGTTTTTTTTCCAATATTCTAGAGGCCATTTTTACGTGTTTCCTTTTATATATTAATTGTGTTTAAATTTGTTTTCATTACATTATTTTATAATGTTTGGCTGACAAAGGTGCTTATAAAAAAACAAAATCAATTAATTGGTCTTTTGTTATTTATGTATTATGTGTTATTTAAAAATGTTTTTTTTTAATGTTATATGGCCTTGTTGCTGCTCCTGTTATGTACAAAGTAAATAATACATATTGTTAATATTGTTTACACAGAGTAGTTGATAATTTATTTTTGTAATACATATATTGTAATTAAATGCTGTTACAGAATAATTATAAATTTAAAACAAGGAAGAAGGAAATATGTATGCATGTATGTATTTATTTTTGTGGTAAAAATATCGTTGCAAGAATTAAAGAACGCGGTATCTGACAAAACATTTAATGTTTACCAGAGCCAAAAAACCTGTATGAAAGTAGAGAGAAGACATTGGTCAAGAGAAAGACGGCGTAAGTGAATTTATTTTCATCATAGAAATCTGGGACCGGACAAATCGCCGCGTATTTTTTCTGATAAAAATGTTATAAAAAACGTATTTTTGATTTTTTGTCAGTCACAGCGTTCTTTAATTCTTGCGACGATATGTAAAATTAATAGTTTCTATGTGTGAGTGATATTAAAATTTCGAAAACAATAATACGCCTCAGAGGCCTTATTTCAAAAGAAAACATACAAATTAGACAACTGTATCTCTTAAATACACAGTTTTATTATAAGAAGTTAAGATCAAAACATTTTAATTGAAATTAAAAAATTGTATTAATAAGTTTAGTTGACCTTATTATTGATTAATATATAAGCTTTTAATTAAGCTTTAGGTCGATTAAATAATTATTTTTTCGATATTTCGCTACTTCTCTGCGTAGCTTCTTCAGAAAATATTTTTTATTTAAAAAAAAAATTATAATTTTATTTTTAATCTTTTCCAGGTCAAAACTGTAAAACTAAAAGTGTAAAATTATATATTTTTTAATTCATGTTTCTTTTTTTGCATATTTAATTTAATCCTACGTTAATTCTATTCAAACCTCTTAATTGATTCCATTTAATCAAAACAAATTTTTCATTGTAAACTTTGATTTTGTTTTCAATCAAATCTCAACTGACCCTTGCGTAGAAACGTATATATGTATAATGGTCATAACAACTCTGTTTCAGGGTCACGGTCTAGCTTCTAACAGCACCCATGTTGTGTGGGTTAATTTTTATCAGTGAGTTCCGGGACCTACAGTTTAAAGTTGAATCCCGGACGTCAGACTTGAGAAGCTTGTTCATGGCAATCAGTTACTCTCAGAACTTTTGTCAGAAGACTGCTAAGAGGTAGTCGGGAGAGATCATTTGTATAATGATCAAAAAATCGACCAAAATTTAGTCTACTAATAAGACAAAGTCCTAATATTTAAATAATTAACAAACATAAAAATGAATGAATGTATTTGATTTTTGGATTTGTTTAAACTCTATAAATAGCTGAACGGTTAAATGGATTTGTTTTAACTTTTTACAGTATCTTTCTCTTGATATGCAGAAATATATCAAGAGAACGGTTAAAGCTAAAGATTCTGAATTCGGCCTGAATAACAGCATTTTAATTCTTATTATCAGTTAAAGAGAGGACAGTATTGGACAAGTGGTCATTTTAACTCCTATACAAAGTAAATATTGAAGTCTGCATTTCTTGAAAAAGGTTATAGCAAAAGTGTTGCGATGTGCACAAAATAGCTTCATGCTTAATAGAAACAATCAGTTAAAAAGTGAATAAAATCAGACAAGTGATAATGTTAATTTCTATTCAAAGCAAATATAGATTGAATCAGACTGTTTGTTGTTAAAGCGAAAGTTCTTGCATTTTGCGTGAATGACATGATAATCAAAAGTGAACGACATTGAAAAAGTACGCATGTTATCTTCCTAACATAAGCTTTTGTATGTTTTGACAAAGATAACGCTCGTAGTAAAAACATCTCTGTCATTATAAATGAAAAGTTAAGAAATTAGCCGAATTGTACAAGTAGCATACAAAATAAATGCTAATTTTAAAAGCGACAATAGGAGAAGCTTCGAAATTAAATACAAATAACAGCGTTTTTCACGTAGCGAAGTACGCCGGGGTTCTATTACATGGTTAATATAAAAACCACGCTATTATACTTGTTCCAAATGACTTTGATTGCACTTTTTTCATAAAATTTTTTTTACTTTGTTTACCAATTATTTTATTATTACAAAATATTTTATCACTTAAAAAATTCACAGCTACTGTTATTTATTATTTTAATGAAAAAATCGATAAAAATTCTTTTCATCAGCTATTTGAATATTGTGGTGGCCATCATTATTAAAAAGAGCAGTTTTTATTAAAAAAAAAAAAGTATGGAAAAAAAAAAACATTTTATTGGAATTTTTAATTTAAGCAACCTAAAGGAGGCAAAGTTATACAAAAAGCTTAAAACAAAGTAAAAAATACGGTTAAATAGAAAGAAAAAAGAAACAAAATCTGTTACGAAACTGTAATTCGAAATATTTTAAGACAAAGGAAAAGGTAAACAATTCCTTAAAGAAAAAGAAAACTGATTAAACTAAAGGGCAGAGAGTTTTTATATTTAAAAAATTATTTTAACAAGAACAGTAGAACTAAATAAAGAAGAGTTTTTCATCAGATTTTTACACAAAAAAAAAAAAAAAAAAAATTAAACTACTTAGAAGAAGAAAAATTAAAACTCATTCTGTTTGTGTAACCCTTTTAGTTAAAAAATAAGTGGAAAAAGAAAGAAACACTGTTTTATTGTTTATTTGAATATTTGTGTGCTGTTTCAAAACTGCAGCTTCTACCAGTAGTAATAGATTAATTCATCAACCGATATAAAACCAAATAAGACTTAAAAATGTTCGTTGTATTTCTGTCTTACTAGACAAGAGCTCCGGGTTCAAACGTTAGCTCTGACATTTAAAGAAAACGTAATATGAAGAACTATTTCTTTCGGCATACATACAAGTATGTATGTATTTTCGTTTTTTTTAAAGCTTAAAAAAATTTCAGTGAGCGTTTTCCTTTGCTATATATCGCATTTAACCCTTCATTGCATTGTGATGGAAATTTCCATCATAAATTTTTTTGCAGAAAAAGAAAAAAAGTGTACAAAAACTTTAGTGTAAATTGGTCGCTGCTGAAATATTTCGGCATTAGATTATACCTATTGGACTGTAGTTATAGATATTTATAATAAATTCTTTTTAAATATTTTTCCTTAAAATTGTGCATGAATTTTATCAGTGGCTTATTTTAGAAAAATAAAAAAAAATTCATGCAATTAAGGGTTCAGACAAAGATTGCTTTCTATCAGGGTGTTTAAACTGTCTTAATCTATACCAAAAAGTTTTCAAGCCAAAATATCACCACTGGTTTAGACATTTTACTGTCACCTAATCTTTCTTAAGTTGCCGAACCTATTTTAGAGTAAATATTTTTTAGAGACTAACTCATGATTGCTAATTAATAATTTCATTTAAAATAAGAATTATATAGATATATTCAAATATTTATTATTTACAAAAGTAAATTAAAATACAGTAGTCGCCGTGGTCTAGTGGTTAGTGTGTTGGCTTACGAAGACGATAGTGCTGGGTTCAAATCTCAGCTCCGACATCTTTAAAAAAAGAAATATGAAACAATTATTTCTTTCGGCGACTACCTCTCAGCAGTCTTCTGGCAAAAGCTCTGGGAGTAATTAATTGCCATGAAAAAGCTTCTCAAATCTGTCGTTCGGAGTCGACTTTAAACTGTAGGTCCCGGTACTCATGGGAAAAAATTAACACACACAACATGAGTGCTGCGAGAAGCTAGGCCGTAATCCTGACACAGGGTTGTAATGGCCAATTATGTATATATGTATGTAAATTAAAATACAATATTACATTATACTCCAATTAATTATAACGAGTAGAATGATGAAGATCAGTCTAGTGTCGCAGGGTTTCTGATGTGTATCGAACTCACAAACCTTGCACTATCAGCCTAGTAAAACTACAAACTAGACCACAGGGGCACCAGATACAGAAATAAATTTTATTAATTCAAACAATTAATCATTTAAAGTTTTTAAAAATTAACAATCATTTTATTTCTTCAATTCCGTATTGTAATCAATTATTTATTATGTAAATATATTTATTATCAATATATCGGTCTTCAGATCCTAAGAACAAGTATTCTTTATGAGAATGATATAATAATTATAAATAGGTTTTTAAAATATTTTGGCAGTTTATAGTAATTAAAACAAAAATAACCAAAAGTTGGCCTAGAGAGTCGGACCGTCATACCATTTAATTGACAGATACATGCGTATTCAAGAATTCTATTGACGACTAAGATTTTGAAAAATTTTTTTCATTCACATTTTACCTTTCATTGTTTTAATTCAAAAATTTATTTTTATATTGCGAAGCGAAAAGAAAAGATGATAGAACTCTTCTTATAACGATAATATAAAGTTGGCTGAAGTTGATTTTGGGAATATGTTTGAAACAATACTTTTAATTAAAACTATTATATATAAGCCATTAATTTATGTGTCTAAAAACACATAGACTTGACAAAAACTGTATATTAAAATGAAAAATTGTGTTCTTTTATAAAGGAAGATTTTTCCTATTACTCTTCTCAAATGTATGTATATGTATATACTTGTATATATACATATGTATGTACGTATGTATATACTATACACGTTACCATAAAAGAATTTCTTGTGAAAATTTTCATTCGATATTAAAATGTTTTCTATTTATCCAATTAAATTCAAATACATTTTTTTTTGAAATTGCAATCAAGGATTTTTAATGCAAAAAAAGTTTTGTTTAACCCTGCTACTACGTTAGGGTCATTTTATGACCCAAATTGCATTTTTCCGGCGAGTAAAGAGAAAAAGACCTTTACAGAATGCATTACTTGTAATAATTATGTGTGTCCATCGCACCGAAACACCAAACATAAGTTTATATAAAACCTACTGCAATCATCACGAGTCTTCAAAACTTTTTTCTTTTGTAAAAATTAATATTTTTATAATAAAAATATATCGGGTCATAAAATGACCCACAACATAATATACGTAAGTTTTTTCTAACGTAGTAGCAGGGTTAATAAAGTTTCATTAGATAAATTAAAAAAACGAATATTTTTTTTTTCCTTTGATTTCATTTATAGGTGTAGAAGAAAAAAAAAACCATAAAATATGTCAGTTTTTAGTGGGGAGTAAAGCAACCAATGTTTGAAAAAATTAATTATTAATTTGAATTTACTAACAGTTAAAGTAAAAATATTACACTGCCTTTAAAGATGCTTGAGCTGTAATTTAAATTAAATTTAATTAAATTTCAGTTTGCCGTTTCCTATTTATGATTGTCATATATTTTTCTGGCTTTTTTCTGATTCTTAAATACTTTTCTCATATGTTGTTTTCCCTCAATATTTTTATATTTTTTTTTCTTAGACTGAAGAAAATAAAAAAAAGATAATTAAAATTGTTTGTTTTATAGCCTTAATCTACTTTTGAAAGATTTGTTTTTTGAGATTTACCTTCACTTGTTTATGTGCTAATATTTTTGTTTCTATTTTTTCTTAAAACTTTTAAGTCTTTTATTGCAGCCGAACAGTATTTTATTGCATTTTTCGAAACTATTTCTTCCTATATTTGTTTTGCTTTGTTTTTCTTTTATTCCTATTTGTTCGACTTCCATCAATGGTCTCTTATAAATTTTTGACTTCATACCTTTTACTTCCTCTTCTTTTATTTTATGTTTAAATGTTAGGAATTAAGTGTATATGCATATTAAATTCTTTTATCTTTGTAAGTGTTTCTTTGTAAAATTTGTTTTGAGCAGAACTTTCTTTTTAGGTGATAAAACTTAATTGGGATCAACACTTGTTATTTGCATATAACTTTACTAATATGTTGTTTTTATTGTGTTTGTTTTCAATATAATGCAAAAATAAAATTATCAACCCTTTGTTAATGGGTATGCACTTGAAATTTTTAAAATAATTGTGCTCAAGCACATGTTATATATGCATTTGTGGTAAACAGTTTTCAGAACTCTAATATTGACTGCCTTTTCTAAAAAAAAATAAAACACTTTTGTTTGTTATTTCTGTAAGTATATTTTAAAAATACTTATGAAATACTGATTATATGTTTGTATATATGAATTTGTGTGATTGCAGTTATATTTTATAAATCAACCATTTTAAGCAATCATGTGATTGGGACACTCTTGAGCGATTTCTTATGTCAGTTCGAGTTTTCTTCTTTTCTTTATTATGTTATTGTATGCTTTAAGCTCGCTTTATCTGTTTTTTTTCCAAGTAGAAATATTTATTCTATTTGTATTTGTTTGATGATAAAGCAACAGCAGGCTATGGTGAGTGTGTTTTTCTTGCCTTTTTGATAAGAAAGATGTATCACTGCAAGCAATCCAGTGGGTTGTATAGTTTAGAACACATACATTTGTTTGGTTAAACACTTTCTTCTTAAATGGCATATGTGAAGGTTTTTCATTGAATATTTAATTTCTGCAAGGGAAACTTTGTTGATTATATAATATTTGTTTTTTTATTTTTTCCGTACAGCAGTTTTTCTGAATTGTTTTATTATTTATCTTTATGTGCATTATTTAAATAAATTTTCTATTTTCGTACGTATTTTGTATATTTTCTGTTTATTGCAACGACCTTGTTTATACAAGTTTATATCTTTAGAAGGCAGTTTTAATACAATAAAACACAAGAACTAAATATCTTCTAATTTATATTTTTTAATTTGTTATTATTGCTAATAAACAAATATTTATTTATTTGGCAAAACCTATTTAGTCATGTTTTGCCTAATTGTAAAGACAAATCGATATATCGCTCCTTTACTGTTTAGATTTCATATCTTGAGTGTGGTAAGAAAAAATAATAATAATAATAATACAATGGGGAAAACAAAAAATATAATTTATACAGCCAAAAAAAAAAAAAAAACAAATGAAAACTTAGTAAAACCCGTTTGACATATCAGAAAAAGATAAATGTCGATTTATTGTTTAGACAAAAGGGATGTATAAGATCAAAATGGTACTTATCAGCAAAAAATATTTTCCAATTTTGGAAAGTTCAGTGAGTGCAAAACGTTTGTCATATGGTGGTAAAGCAAAATTTAGATTTCATTAAAGATAACGAACAAACATAAGAAACAATTATTTATATATGGTCTCAATTTTAGTTCTATGAATGAAATTCTTTCCAAGGATTTAATAAGACCTTGAAATTTATTTAGCTTATTCACGAGATGTGTGAGTTAAATGCTAGTGGTTAGAGCGCTCGCACAAAAACTTAAAGGGTCCAGGTTAAAATCCCAGCATAGGTGAAAAAAAGGAAAATTTTATTTGCGGTTTTTTCAAAAATTATAATTAAAAAAAAATAGGAAGCCGCTCCCCGACATTCCACTCTATTCCACCTTAACCAATGTCAAAAAAAAAAAAAAAAAAAAAAAACCAACTTAGAGAAGGCACACTCACCACACAATCAACAATTGCTGTTTGTCACTCAAGGGTGAAGGTATAACACTGGCCTTTGAATGATTAATTTACAGCAATTTGTCTCATTTCTAAGGCGCTTAATAATAATATAATTAATAATAATATATGCACTTGTCTTTCCAAAATTCCAATACAATTCAAAGCATTTAGTAGTTTACGCCTGAGTATATGTAGGTCTCAAATAAAAAACAAATATTACAACCATATCAAGAAATGAATTAACTTTTCTAGAGAATAAGTACATACATACATACATATTTGGCCATTGCAGCCCTGTTTCAGAGTTACGGCCTGGCTTCTCGAAGCTCTCAAGTTGTGTGTGTCAATTTTTATCCATAAGTACCGGGATCTACACTTTAAAGTCAATACCTAACGACAGACTTGAGAAGATTTTTCATGGCAATCAGTTACTTTCAGAGCTTTTACCAAAAAGCTGATAAAAGGTAGTCGGGAGAGATCATTTGTATAACGATAAAAAATTTGACTAAAATTTAGTCTACTAATAAGAAAAAGTACCGTATTTGCCGGACGATATCGGACGCATCGGACCATAAGACGCACCCCAAAATTTTATCTATAAGTTTTTAGAAATAAGTAAGGTTTGGACGATAAAACGCATCGGACCATAAGACGCACCCTGATTTTAGGTCAAATTTTCAGAGTAAAAAGGTGTGTCTTATCGTCCGGCAAATACGGAACTAATATTTATATAATATTACATACATAAAAATGAATTACTAAAATATAGTTGCCGAAGGAAATATTTTTTTCATATTTCTTTTTTTCAAGATGTCAAAGCTGATGTTTGAACCCTGAACTATCGTCTTGGTAAGCCAACACAATAATATAATTGGTTATAATTACACAACCTCAATAAAACAACACATATTTATATTTCTTAAAATTAAAGTCCATTTAATTCATATCACCCCAATAACCAATTTTTTAAGTCCTTTTGTAGTAGGTAGCTAAAAATGATGGAAATATTTTACGCTATGGGAATATATTTATTAATACGATATGTTCGAACATATTTTTTAAGATGGTAAGCCATTAATACATAAAAAGGAATACTAAGGGACCCAAATTAACACTTTGTGGAACACAATGTGGAACAGTAATAGCTTTCGTCTTATGTTTTACAAATATAATACAGATATCGTCGTTCGGGAGTTTATGTGGTCTATTCGCCATTTCATATTTTTTATATATCTCGAATTAATGATGCCACTTTAGGATTTTGACACCAAAGTTTTTAAAATCTGTAATCCTTTTTCGGCTATTTATCTCCGTAACTGTAAGAGATATCCGAAAACGGATTGCAGACTTGAAAAATATGATGTATAGATTACATAAACTCACGCACGACGATGTGGAGCCATTATATTGCTAAAGGAACTATTTATAATCTTTATTTGTTAATATGTAAGTAGTTCGTGGCACTTAATAATAGTATAAGAAAAAATTTATGTGTATGTGCTGTCCTTTCAAAAAATTTCAATACAATGTACAGCATTTAGTAGGGTTTAGCCCTGAGTATTGGTCTCAAATAAAAAAAAAATGGTTGAATTTATAGAAATCTTTACTGAAATTTGTGTAGATAGTTTCTATACCTTTTGTAGACGAATTAATAACCGCAGTTGAAAACTTAAGCCAATGTTTCCGATTTCCGAATCCGAGCTGAAATAATGACGAAGATGAAAAGTCTTAATGTTAAATTTGCTCCAAGAGTTTTGATAAAGAGGAAAATAAACATTTTTTGAATAGATATGAAAATTAACTAGATGCTAATGACAAATTAATCAAATATACAAGCGGCATAACAAGCTGTTGCTTGCATCTAAAGAAAACGGAGAAAAACTCAAATATTAGCAACAACATGGTAATTTCTGTTAAAAGTCACATATTTTTTGTGAAAACTTAATGATTTCTTATAACATAGAAAAATTTAGTTTTGTTCTTAAGGCTCATAATAAAATAATTTCGAAAAAAATTAAAATTTTTTTAAAATTTAAAAAAAAAAAAATGAAAATAAGCTCAAACAAATAACACAGTTGCAGTAAAGATGCGTTATATTGCCCAAAGTAACTGATTGTAAGAAATTAAATAATCTAAACAAATAATGAGAAAAAAAATTTTTTTTTGTCAATAATTCAATGCACAATGCATTCAATGTTTATGCACAATGTTTTCTAAATATTTCCTGCTATAATTTCTATATTTATATCTGCACATACATTCATACATATTTTTTACTTTTCTTCCTAATTTTGTGCATTTCAATTTAAGTTAATTGTATGTTTTTTATTTATTTAAATACTTTGTTAGAGACTACAGGATGTCTGCATAGCAATGCTTTCATAACGTATTACTATACATTTGGGTGATTGAGTAGTAGTAGTTGTGGTTGTTGCTGTTTGTTTTGAGATTTTCAGAAAACGCAGGCAGGCAGGTGGTAATTTAATTAATTGAGTCAATATTAATTAGATTATTAATAAATTAATTTCAATTGCTATTTTCCATTACTTTTTTTGTGCCATTTTTGGTAATATTTTATATTTCATTATACATAAATCTGCATATATGTACATAAGAGCGTACCACATACAAGAGAAAAAATGCCCATATCCCACTAATATGAAGTACTTTTTTTATTTATTTTTTATTAATTTAATATTTATGGTTAAAAAAGTCAATGGAATAAATCCTTACAGACTATTTACAAATTAACCATATATAAAAATTAACACAAAATTAGTTACGTATTTAGAAATACAATTATTTTACGTTTAATAATTATAGAACTTAAGGAAAAGTCAATTAAATCTGACAAATAATTATATATTGCCAGCATAATCTATTAAAAGGAACAGCCATATTATAGTTAAATATACAAAATTGAACAAAAAGGGGATTACAAAATCGAGAATTACAACAATTAATATAAAAAAAATTCTCAACAAATATTTCCATTAATCAGATTAATCATAAAAGATACATTTAACATTATACGACGAATTTTAAGCGCTGGTAGTTTAATTAATGCTTATCTGCAAGTATATGAAGGCAAATCAGGCACGTAAACAGAATATCAAAAACTGCTTCTGCACAGATTCAATACGATCACTATAAACATTCTAGTAAGGGTCTTATACTATTGACCCATATTCTTGAATTGGTCTCACAAGTGACACATAGAGTTGTTTCGTAATATAAGGGTCAGTGAACTCCTTAGCCCATCTCTTTATGAATAATTTTGTAAGAAGGCCTAAAAATTTACCGTACGTAGCAGTAGCCTTTTTAGTTTTGTCGTTATATACGATTTTAAAGTATAGCATCAATGTTTTTATATCGAGGAGACCAATCTTTTGCTTTTAGAGGCCCTTGACCTCACGCAACTTGTATCACTGTTCGTACCACTTTAGTGTAACTAATAGATACATAAAGCCAAGTTAGTTTACTTTAATTGAAATTAAACTTTCACATTTTCCTTGAAAAGATTTTACCTGGCAACACTGAAAAAATTTATCATTAGAATGTAAATATTGATTAGAATTAAAACCAACTCTTATATTTTATATATTATTTTTTAGATAATTTAAAATTTAATTTTATTTAACAAAATAACTCTGCTGCTATTATTCTTGTTACTGTAAGATGTTTATTTAGTACAACAGTTGTCTACTACATATTTTCTGGTTTTTTTTCTTGCCACATAAAGGAATGATGATATTTTTTTTTCAAAACAGCAGCACGTTTTCCTAAGTGTATGTATGTACGAGGGAGAAAAAAAGTAAGTCATTGAAAATATATTTTGAATAGAATTTATCTTAACGCATGTTTAGCTTCTGCTAACAGATATTCTATGAAAATGCTTTAGAAAAAACATATAATACTAATGCCTCAATTCAATAAAAAAGAAAATATTTTTATAATGATTTGAATAATATTTTTAAAGTAATTCAATAGAAAAAAAAACGAAAAAAATATATCTTTATTGAATATTACTTATGTCTTCTTCTACTCTTATTTGCTGTTCAGCAAAATAATTTAATCATATCCGTACAACAGTTATGGCACTTAAAAATTATTTCTAATATGATTTTAATGAAGCCATTCATTATAAAAATGTAAAAGCAAAATATTTATGTATATCATAATATGTATACATTTAAATGAAAACACAAGTAGATTATATTTTTTAATTAAAATACCCAAATGGGTTTCTTTTCATAGAATTTATAGATAGTAAATGCAATTTTGTAATTAATGTGCATTAGAAATTTACTTTTCCTTATTACCTTTATTTTAATTAATTTGCATGTCTGTTGGTCATGGGCCTTAACGCCTCAATGACGCTGTTAATTATTGATGTTAACGAAATGTATTAACAACTGCACTTAGAGTCATTACTATAAAATATATCAGAGTTCCAAATCAAGACTATATGATTTGTCGATGAGTTTTAGTGTACCTATATGTATGATCTAAAACCAGCATTTGCTCTACAAAATTTAAACCAATTATGGCTGCTGAATATTGTGACCTATGAAACAATTTCTTTACCTTCAAATCTATGGTTCATATTGGAAACCCATTACCTTCCTAATCATTGTATGCAGTTGTAAAACAATAGTCACTTCACACTCTTAGATCTGTCAATACCCTGCCAGCAAATTGGTAGTCGACTACAAATAAAGCTAATTTATAATTCACCTTTATGGGCTGACTATAAACTAACTACATTGTAATCCAGAACTTACCAAAATCAAAGTGTTATAGCTAGCTAAAAAAAGTTAACTTTAAGTTAACGGCTAGGTAACTAACTTTAAAATTAATTGAAAGTAATGCAGAGTCGGACAATTGACTACTTGCTAGGACATCGCAATTCTAAAATAGTTAGTTGTTTTATTCAAGTAATCTAAATCCACTACTTGAGAAATAGTTAGTTTTAAATTATTTGAAAGTTAACTGAATTGCCTGCAGGGTAGTTCCGCGTTCACATATTATATAAGTATAACCCCTATTCTGGTGTCGGTATAAATATTATGTATTCTATACCGCGTACACTGCAAGACGCTATAGCGTATATGATCTATTATGTCCCTTTTGGTCTAGTGTTTTCTAAGCCGAGCTACTAAAGAAAGACTAAAACTTAAGTTCATCTTCCTAAACCTATCAAGGATCCCTCATTTGCACAATATATCGTCGCAAGAATTTAAGAACGCTATAACTGACAAAACATTTAATTTTCATCAGAGCCAAAAAGCCAGTATGAAAGTAGAAAGAAGACACTGGTATTTTTCAAAACGCAGACGGCGTAAGTGAATTTCTTTTCATCAGAGAAATCTGTGTCCAGGACCACATGAAGCGTATATTTGTCTGTTAGAAATTATGCAAAAAAACGTATTTTCGATTTTTTGTCAGTTACATCGTTCTTTAATTCTTTCGACGATATGTAAATTTAATCGGATTTACGTATGAGTGATATTAAGAGTTTGAAAACAATTATACGCCTCAGAGGCCTTATTTCAAAAGAAAACATACAAATTTAGCAAATTTAACTCTTAAATATATAATTTTATTGTAATAAGTTAAGATCAAAACACTTTAATTAAAATTAAAAAAAATATATAGGTTGGTAACTGTCAATCATTACGAATACGCTCCAGTCTTTTAAAATACTATTCTTATCTCTATTGCCTTAGGATATCCCAATTTTCAAACCAATAACAGCATTGCTGTATTTAAAAAATTTTAAACTCTTTAAACTAAAACACAACAAAAAAGGCCTGACATTTTAATTAATAATTCATAGCCAGTTTTTCAATATTAATGGCTTTATAATATCAGAACAACGCCAAAATTTTAAACCGATCACCGCTATAAGATACTTAAGATTTTTTAGCACTTCAAGTTAAAACACCAAAACTTATACCTGCTATTTTAATTAATAATTCATACCCAAATTATAAGTCTCATATGGTTTAAATATGATTTTAAGCCTTAAAATAAATGTCATCCCCACACATGTGCTATTACACACATGCATTTCGACACTTTGTTTTAAACAAACGTTGGCATAATAAATGCAAATATCTGAAAACCTTCAAAAAGAAAATACAAAAATTTTTAAAATAAATTTTTTGACAGCACAGCATAATTTTTATGGATGACTGCAACTACGAGGATGATGATCATGTTGCATTAAAAAAAAACAAAAACGTAAAAAGCAAACAATCAATACAATTTCAGGGTATTTTTAGTTTGAAAAATAAACAAATTTACAGTGTTTTGCCATAAAAATTGAAGTGCTTTAGCAACAAAAAAACTTTTAATTTTTACTAAAGCCTTTACTGTATGAAAACTAAAACCTATATGTTAGAGCTCATCCTTTATTAGTACAGGTTAATAGTTTTAAAATATTTTTTTAATTGATATTTCTCAAAACATAACACGATAGCACACGTAAAAATATGTTGAGTAGTCAGAAATATTGTTTTAAATAACAAAAATATTTTTATTTTTCTTATACATATATTGTATATTAAAAACACAAAAACAATCAAAGAAAAAAAAACCCTTTAAATGTTCATTCATATTATAAATTAATCCATTTTAGACTTTTATTTTATTTTTGCAAGCAATTTAAGCGTAAAATCGTATATAAAAAAAAATTAAATAAAATTCTACAGTTTTAAATAATTTAATAAATATTAAAAATTATTGGTAATAAAATTTAAAGCCATAGAATTTAATTTACAAATAAATAACAAAATGCACAATAAAAATATTTTAATTCCCAAAAATTATCTCAATTAAGAACACACAAGTATTTAAGAAATTTGCACAAACATTTTAATTTAAAATTATAAAAATGTTATAAATATGTATGTACTAAACAAAACAACCATTGAAAATTGATAATTTGTTTAAAGAATTCGAACGGCTTAAACTAAAGGCGTATGAGTATTATAAGAGAATCAATATTAATCATTCGCATGTGGTTCGTTTGTAAAGGGGTTATTATTCAAACAATTATTTAAAATAGATAAAACGAAATTTTAGGAGAATATTTCTGAAGTGGAAAAAAAATTTTTTTAATATAAACAAATATTTAATAAAAGAGGCCACTTTGTGTTTGAATAACAAAATAATTTACAAAATAATCTAAAAAATTATAATAATAAATAGAGAAAATAGTATACAGGGAACAAATTACGGCATGTGATATCGAGCGAAATTTAATGGAATTTAAAAACAATATTAAAATAAATTCCGTTCGATATCGAGTGCCCTAAAATGACCCCAGGTTTGTTAAACACCTACAAAAATAATTATAACATAAAATAATTTACTTAAGATGGATTGACTATATTAAAAGTAAACCACACAAGAGCCCCATAAAAACAGGCCCTATTTCACTGAAGCAATTTTGTAGTTACATAACTGTTTGAATAAAATAAATTTAATTCGTTATAAAAAGCGTTTCATTTCTCACCGTATACCATTTTACTTTAAGAACTATTTTATATATACGGAAAATAAAAAGTGAAGCATGTTCGATAATTACGTGTAAAAAAATCATAACCAACGCAAGGTGAAACTTCGCAAGGGCCCAATAATTTAAGAGATTAAGCAAATGATTCAATTGATCAACAGAGAAGTTGTTATATTGTATCAAGACAATGCCACACCTTTACAGTGAATTTTAATGTTCCGACAGAAGGAACTTAACCGAGGAAGTTTTGTATTTCTAGAATATTTTTTGTATCAATCTTTCCAGAAGTCACTTATTTTAAATCCGTAAACGTCTGCAAAACGCTAATGGTTCAGCTTTTCGTTCAAGAAGCATAGATGGTGTAGTGGCTTTAACAATAATATGGCCAGAGATAATCCATTAAAATGGCACATATTTGCCCTAATAAAATTTGTTTTAAACATAAAAAGAAAGTGATTAATTTTGAATCAATATTTGTGGTATTTTTTTTTTCTAAGACCAATGCTCAGGAGAGTAAACCCCTACCTATGCTGTGCATGGTATTAGAGTGGGAGTCAAAGATAGATTTAATATTTTTTTCCATCAATTGTTTTTTATTGTTTTTTTACGCTACACAGTATTATGATAAGGCAGATGTCCCATGATTACTTCACCCTTTTTTTTTGTTGAGACCAATACTCAGAGGTAAACACCTACTAAATACACTGCATTGTATTGGAATTCTTGAAAAGGACAGTACATATCGTCGATGGAATTAAAGAACGCTGTAACTGACAAAACCTTAAATGTTCACCAGAGCCAAAAAATATGTATGAAAGTAGAAAAAAGACACTGGTATTTTTCAAAACGCAGACGGCGTAAGTGAATTTATTTTCTTCGTAGAAATCTGGGACCTGGACCAATCGACGCGTATTTTTTTCTGAAAAAAAAGGATGCAAAAAACGTATTTTCGACTTTTTGTCAGTTACAGCGTTCTTTAATTCTTACGACGATATATATCTTTTTTCTGTATTAAGTATTATTAAGCGCCTTGGGAAGGAGACAAATTGCTGTGAATTAATCAATAAAAGGCCAGTGTTATACCTTCACCCTTGAATGATCAACAGCAATTGCCTCATCGTTTTATGTTGACTGTGTGGTGAGTGAAGTAGGTTTAGCTGTTATCTCCTACTTCCCAATAGGTGGCGCTTTTCTCCTGATCATTCGTTTTTTGTGGACATTGGTTAAGGTGATATAGATTAGAATGTCGGGAAGCTGTTTCTTTGTAGATGGTCTTTGAATGATAAACAGTAATTACCCAATCTGTCGTTGGAAAGATAACGCCTCGATATTGAGTGTGTATTGTGAAGTGGTGACGATCTCTGCTTAAGTAGGTAGCTGTCATCTACTACTTTCCAGTAGTTGATGCTCTCTCCTGATTATTTGTTTTGGCTCCAACGCCTTGGTGAAGAGATCGGAATGTTAGAGAGCGGCTTCTTATGGATGGATTTCTTTGAGGAGGGGAATCTCTTATTTTTTTTATAACTTTGAAAACTGCAAATATTTTTGTTCTTTATTTTCTCCTTTGCTGGGATTTGCATCTGTGCTGTTTTGTGTTGTAAGCAAGTCCTCTAACCACTGCACTACGCCACAACAAAACGTAATGCAATCTCTAGTTGGAGATGGACTTCAGCAGCGTCCAGCACTGTTATCAAGAGAATAATATAATTCATTAAATCACTAATGACAATCGAGATCTAAGAAACAATATTAAGAAATAAATTTTAATAAATTAATAACATATTTGAAGAAAAACTCTTGCTATTTTGTTTCAAATTTTAGCAGCAAATGTTTGCTGTTTTGGTTACAGTGTTACCTCTAACTAATGAAAGACCTTTATAAGTATTCTGAAGTTTTGAAAACAATTTGGTTTTGTATAATTGCAAACATGTGAAGCTCTTAGACTTGAAAAACATTACTTTTAGTAAAATTTTTTTTAATAAAAAAGCTTTAAAATTTTTACAGTCTGATTTTTAAAATTTTTTTAATTTTTAAAATTAAATTCTATTTTATGGTTCTTTGTTATCGTATATAAATTGATAAATTAAATTCTGTAAGGCATACAGAAGTAAATAAAATTCTTTAAACCTTTTCTGCTATTTTTTGGAGTAGAAAATTCAATTAAAAAAATTTGTGAGCTTTAATGTAAAAGCAAAAACTTATACCTTTTATTTATAAGTTTTAACAAATCTAAGTTTTTTTTCAAGTTTAAGTCTGCTTTTGATACACATATACATATATACGTATTATCCCAAATTGATCTTGTTTGTGAAACATTCTCTGTGCAAGGCGCAGAACTTAAATTATTTTACGAATTTTAAGCAATTTCTGTTTGCAAATAGAGGGTGTAAAAAAGCAGAATATATTTTAAAGAAATTTTTACAAATTTACAAATTTCACAAGTTATTTATTACCAAAAAAAAAAGTTTACATAATTGATATATATAAAATATTATATATTTATATATAATTAAAATAATATGAGAATAGCATGTTGTGGCATGTAAAACATGTTTTTTATCCATTTTGTTTTTCACAACCAATTTATCAACTAAGAAACTTTTTAAAGACTTAACTTTAATCCCAATTTAAAAAGTTTTTAAGTTTTAAAGAAGCTACAAATAAATTTATGCATTTTATTATGAATTTAAAATTTTAATGCTAAATATTTAGAACAACAAGTGCTTAAGCCGACAGACAATTTTTCTGTTATAGAATTTATAAATTTTAATACTTTCTTTTATTTAGCTTCCATTAAATGCAAAAAAAAAAATAAATCTTTATATAAAATAAAAGACAAAATAAAAAAACTAACACCTTAAGTAAGATATTATTTAAATACCAAATAAAGTTGAGAATTAAAAATAAAAGCATATACGAAATATAAAAGAAATGCCTTTAATGTCTACTTGACATAATTTTTTTCTCATTCTTGTTGTTTTTGTTTTGGTAACAAAGTACAAAACAATTTTTAATAAAAACACACTCTTAAAAATGAAACCATAAAAACAACAAATATGTATAATGTACATATAGTACATATATGTATGTGCTAAAAAAAATATAAGAAAAGGGAAAATATGCATGTACATATGCACGTAAATATATAGAAGCCAAATGGAATCTTCACTTAAATAACAAAATGCAGTTTTTTCCTCTCTTTTTGTTCAAAAACAAAAAACAAAAAACAAAAAAAACAAAAAAGAAACAGATCTTATGTCACACATTTATGTTATAGGTTAAATGCACAGTTAAATGTATGTGTGGCTGTGTGTACATAAATATAATAAAGAGACAGTAACATAGTTAGAACTATGTAATGCAAGTGTATACATATGTATATATGTATAAGTTTAAGAACAGGTGCATACATAAGTGCTACATGTACATATGTATGTATCTGTATAGGTGAGTGCAAGCAACAATGGCAGAAAACAATTTGTCTTCCACCACACTACAAGTAAACAAATTATGAGTTGGTCAGCGATGGATAATATGAATTAATGGGAGATTAACAAAATACTACCACTAGTATTCTTGTTCTTATTTATTTATACCGTTTAAAATAAATATAAGATAATAATAATAATAGATTTGAGTTAAAATTGTATTTCTTAAACTAAAGTTGGGTACCCCCAGTAACCACATTTAGTGAAATGATTTTACAAGCCCTTTTCTTCAGGCTATAATAAGAAACAAAGCGGAAGTTTATTGGTTTTTTTTGCCATAGAAACTACACAAAAACAACTTCTTTATTATCAAATTTCGTCGTTATTATTTTTAAATCCACAGCAAATCGCCCAAATAAGTTGGTAAATTAGTAACCATTGATGGTTTTACCTAATTGAAAGAAGTTATTATATATTATGCCTCATGCATCCCGCACCGTAGACTCTTTAGATTTAGATCACTTCATAAAAATCCCGCCTTGATTGTGTGGGTTGTGAGCCAACTTGCGAGAAACTTTGTCATACTCAATCGATCATTCAAAATGACAGACACTAAATCTTGTAAAAAGCCAATGGCTTTTATATTCTCTCACATTTTTAATCTCCGAATAACCTACACGATATCAGCACTTTTTTCAATTGATTTTTAAGACTCGAGATATAAACAAGTCATCCAGAACGTTCTAATTTTAATTTTTGATTTTTTATTTTTTTCTTTTTTTTTTGCAAAAACTTATGGCACAGGAAATTAATTTTTAATTTTTTTAAACCCCGAGGTGGTCTACACTCAATGGCATTAAGACACAAACTAAATTAAGCATCTTCTTCAAAGCATATTTTTCAAGAGACAACAGGTAGATACCTGTTGCCATAAACAGTGTTGTCTTTTTAGTTAAGAGGCTGGAAATTGAAAAACTCAGGAACTTGTTGACCTGTGCTTACAATTAACAATTTAGTAACTTATTTAATTATTAAGGCTCCTAGTGGTAGAAGACAGTTCATGTTAAGAAAAGATTTTAGAAATATTTTTTTTTGAAATAAATTTTATAAAACTATGAAACATTAAAAAAAATACTGATTTATAAGCGAATTTTCATAGCATTTTTTTAACAATTTATTTAAAGTTTTTTTCAAGTAACGTATGCCAGAGTTTTTGCCATGATTAGGACAACAATTTTTATCAGGTTTTCCAACTCAGAATATAATAAATAAGCATTGTATGTGTTTTTCTTAAGAAAAATAAAACACTAGGCCATCATTTATAAAATTTACTGTTAGGAGGAAACAAAAAAAAAAAAACAAAACGTTCAGGCTAATTCTCTTCTCAAAAACTGAAGACGCAGATATGCGAGAGAGAGAAAGATTGTAAGATATTTTAATAATTTTCTTATATTTGCGTTTTTTATATATAATATAAAGATCTTGGAATACTACTGTTAGTAGAGCATACGTAGTTATAAAAGCATATGCAGAGAAGAAATATGGCTTATATATATAGAAGTTAAGATGAGAAAAATATGAAAATAAATACTACGAGAGTTTCTTATTAATATCTTCCACAAATTAAACAAACTTTATTTTATTAACTTTGTAAAAGGAATTCACTATTGTTGTTGCCACTATTTTATGTAAACTAAAGATCTAACTAAACTTAGGAAGAAAGTAGAGCAAGATTGCAATTATTAACAATTTTGATTATTATATTTTCTGTGAATGAATAAATCTGTGGCTTTTGATAGATTTAGATGGATGTGTCTAGGGAGGCATATGATCTATCTGGCGGACCTGCTGGTGTTCATAAGGACGGCACTTGGTCTGCTAAACAAACAATAGACTCAAATGAACACAATAGATCTATAGGTCCTAGAGTCTTAAAATTGTGCTGCGTCTAAATTAAATAATAACAAATAATCATATTTCAGTTGTATTACGTTGAACAATAAGATTTGCTGAATTATTTATGCAAAACCAAATGGCAGGAGAAAACTGTAAAGTGGCCCCAAAATTATTAATACAGTGCAGCACAAGAAATTTTGAAACATACGATTGCAAACAATTTTGCTCCCTTTAAAAATGGATTCAAAGAAAAATTATTCTCAATATGTAATATCAAAATATGATCACAAAACAAATAAAAAAATAACTAAAAAGTATAACATGGGCTTCTTAAAAATGACTCAAAATTTTTGAGCACCCGCTGTAAAAGCTTTAGGTTCATTTTCTTTAATTTTGGGAAAATGTTGTAGCAAATAATTTTGCCACCTTAAAAACGGCTTCAAAAAAATTAATACGAAATTTATTCTTTTTCTGCTGTAGTTTCTGAAATGAAATAACGTCCCAATATGAAACTTATCCACAAAATAAAGTGAACAATTTCGCCAAAAGCAAAAAATTACAAAAGGAATGGGGCTTAAAAAATAAAAGGGCCCGAAAATTTTTGACGGACTACAACATTTAAGGCCGATTT
Source organism: Metopia argyrocephala (assembly GCA_963576795.1). Taxonomy (NCBI): domain Eukaryota; kingdom Metazoa; phylum Arthropoda; class Insecta; order Diptera; family Sarcophagidae; genus Metopia; species Metopia argyrocephala. Next base: position 200,027,057 of record OY756208.1, on the reverse strand, counting down.
ACTAGTTTTTGAGGTACAGTTTACTTGTTTTTCGAGTAATATTCATAATAAAAATGACCCCAGCCTTCATATAATAGCAAGGATATATCTCATTTATTGCTTTGAGACCATTATTCAAGGAGCCGCAAAATAATTGTGACAAAATTTTGTTTTAAAAACACTTTTTTTTGTGTTTTTTATTTATTCTCCTTTGCTCATGAAATTGAAAAAAAGTTGAAATCCTTTTTATAAACTACTTCATCTTAAACTCAACAACTCCATAACTCCAGAGAAAACTAAAGACTTGTTCTTTATAAAAGCAAAAAACATATATACTTATAGTATATATTTAAAATTTACTTTTGTGATGTAAACCAGTGTCCCCTAGTTTATACACATTTTTCATGGACACTTGGCTACTAAATTTTTTTCATTCTTCATTTTTATTTATTTTAAAAGGCTCGTTAAGTGTTTTTCTGGCCAAAGAAAAGTTACATTTTTCCATGTAATTCATTGACAATCTTAAAGAAAAGAAAAAAATAAAACTTTTTAAAGCAAAAATATTCAGGTGTAAGTAAAAGAATAAAAGAATTCTGTAGAGGTTTTATATAAAACAGAAAAAAAAGTTATAAATATAAAAAAAGAAAAATAAAAAATTTATCAACAAAAAATGTATAAAAATATGAAAATGTAGAATTAAACAAAAGCCAGTATACTTAAGATTTGTATGAAAGCAGTTTTATGAGGACCTTTATTTTATGATATTTTTCTTTGCCTGTAACAAAATTGCTTTAGAATTGCAATTAAAAAAAAAAAACATAAAAATAAAAAGAAAAAATATGTTAACAAATATTTGAAAAAATAAAAAAACCATTTAAATATGTATCACAAATAAAAATTACTTACAGTAACTATTTAAGGTAAACATGATTTGATTTTTAATGCTGTGGCCGCACTGTTAGTTTAGGACCCAATCTTGCTGCGAATGGTTTTCCTGTCAATTGCAATGAACAATTCAAATCAAATATCCACAAACACTATGCCAACTTCTGCCAACGACCAAAACTTAATATTATCCGATTTTATGAGGATCATGCCAGAACTAAAAGGCAAAATTGATCAGAAAATTATTTAGTGTGATCGTCAAGCCACTAACTTGTACTACAAAAAGCAAAGAGACGAATTAAGTCACAGCTTGCATTTACCGTTATTGACAAAATGACAAACTCATCACCGTCATTACTTTGAAAAATTAGTTTTTGACTTAAAAACTAATTCATTTCACCAAAAAGAAATTTCCAGAAATGAACTGCTACCTTTTCTACCATACTCTAGAATCGCACAAAATTTAGTCTCTGGCATTTATTTTCTCTTCTCCAATTTGGTTTCCCCTCAATATTAAAGTAAATGAAAATAAAAATGAAAAGAACTGAACTGAATGAACTGAACTAAAATTTAATTTTCGTAAAACTAATTTAGGAAAAAAAAGATTCTTTTAAGAAATTAAATTTTTATTTTTTCATATTCATATTCATTCAGCATATGTATGCTTATTCAAGAAACACAATTATTTGTCAAATTTAAGTAAATACATATTAAAAAATTATTCTTAAAAAAAATTGTGTTGTATGTCTTTTAATATCATCGGTGTTTATGGATTCATTTCTTTATGTCTGTCTGTTGTATTTCTAAGAGTTATTCAAATATTTTTGTATCTTAAAACTTTCCACATGAAAAGTTTTCGACAACAAGTTCCTTCTTTCTATTCAATGATAAAGAAAAATATTTTCTTTTACTCAATATTGTTGTTTTTTTTTTTTTTGTTTTGTCTCTTTAGTTCTTAGATTTTCTTTTTCTAATAAGAAATTGAAATATATTCCTTTTATTTTTGGTAAGAACAGGAACAAAAGAGAAGATTATTTTTATATAAAATACTGTGTTTAAATTTGTTTAACAAATTTTTAATATTTTTTGTCTTCTTTGTTTTTCTTTTGACTTGTGTGTAATAATATTTATACAAATTAAAAATATTTTAAATAAAATATTATCTAAAAGTTAAATGTTATTAAAGAAATACGAATTTACAAAAAAGCTGTAAATATTTAAGTATAACTTTTCTAATTTTAATGAGTTCTATTTGTCAGAATTATAAAACTATTTTTCATTGATGTTTTTAACAAGACTTCGACTAGTGTGCTAGACTGCTAGTGTGAGGGTTTTGGGTTTGATTCTCACAAAAGACCTTAGTCTGTGACACTACACGGAGCATATGATCTTCGTTACTGCTCTCGTAATAATAACTAGAGTGTAATTTAATATTGTGTTGTAATTTAGTAAATAAATAAATAAAATTTGTCGTAAAAAAGAAAATGTGGAATGCAGAATACATCGTTAACAGAACTTGATTTTTTGCCCCAATGCTTATATACGAGTATGTATTTAGAAATCTAACCAATGAAAAGTTTACCTTCTCAATAAATCGTCGGGCGGGAGTTTATGTGCTTTATTCGCCATTTCATATGTTTTATATACCTCGAGTTAATAAAGCCACCTTATGTTTACGACCCCAAGTTTTTAAAGTCTGCAATCCGTTTTCGGATATCTGGTCCAGTTTCGGAGATAATAAAAAAATTTTAAAAATGTTGGTGTCAAAAACCTATAGTGGCATCATTAACTCGAGACATATAAAATGGCAATAGAGCACATAAACTCCCGCACGACGAAATGTGAACAAATTAAACTCCTTCCACCCTCTGTTAAAAAAAGCAACGGCTAATAACACAATGAATTTTATAAGTCTTAATAACGCAAAAAAATTACGCTGCGTTTCTTCAGTACCAAACTGCCAAATTTGGTGAACTGAACTACCTTCCATTAAATTTATTAACCAAAAATTAAAAGAAGTTTTAAGTAACTTGCAACTCTAAAAAAATATCTTTAAAATTTCTTGGAATTCCAACTTGAAAATAATATTTCTTTTATAAAATTCTTACCTTGACTTTTAAATGGCGGTCATTAAATATTCTTGTACAACTCTTAGTTTGCTAATTGTGCTCCAATAAGTAATTTTATCACACTTAAAACTAAAAAATTCACCATAATTTGACAAAAACACAACTTTATTTATTTTTCTTGTTTTCATCTACATATAGCTCCCACTGTCAATAAATTATTTGTCGTTTCCATTGAGACATGCTCCAGTTTAAAGGAGTTTAAATAACATGAAAAACAATGGCCATGTATAATATTTCTTTTTAAAACTAAAATTTATTCAATATTAAATAAATTTAAATGACAACTATTTTAAATAATCTAATAAAAACCACTTTAAATAAAACTTTGCAAAAAGCAACCAGCAATGGCCGGAAAGTAAGAGAGGCTGTATTTTATTTATATTTTTGTTACAAATTAGCACTTTCACTTGAAACATTTTCTTTCTACATTATTGCATATTTCACCGCGATATTTCACCGCGATATTTCATTAATAAGTTTTTTATTAAGATATCTAAACTGATTTACACTTTAATAATAAATTTTGTTACAAATTTCGCACACCGCTTTTTTTGGCACTACTATTCTTATTTTTTTGTTTGTAGTTTGTTCACATTTGTTTGCGGTGTTGCCAGAACTAATAAATTTTTTGCGTACTTAAATAGTAATTATGGGGTAATGTCTAGGATGGGTACTAAAATTTGTTTTCGTTCTGTTTAATTTAAAACAAACTTGATTAAATTTTTCTTCGTTCTTAATTTTGGTTTTTCGACCCTTATTATGTAATGTAAAGAAATTCTCAAGCTCAAGGTCTATTTTTAAAGTACAACTTTTATTTAATTATCAATATTTCGCTACTCCTTCAGGATATATTTATTTGTAAATATTTTTCTTGGTTCAGAAAAAAAATTTTATCTTCTTTATTTTCCCTCAAATATTGGCTTTGTTTTAATGAATAATTTGTGCAATTGGATAATTTTTGGTGAAGTTACAGCAAATTATAACATACAATATTAGTGACGCTAAACCAATATAATTTTATTTATTTATTTATTTATTTAATTACAATATTATATTAAATTACAGTCTAATTTATGTTACAAGTGGAGTGAATAAGAACGTATGCCTGGAGGTGTGTCACAGACCACGGTCTTTGATGTGAATTGAACCCTCAATCTTTGCACTAGCAGTTCTGGACACTAACCAGCTAATTACTGGAACACCCAGAACCGATATATATGTACTAATAGTTTATTAAATAATTGAAAGTATGCATATAGGGTGAACCAAATAACTACTATCATTTACAGTTCAAGGAATTTTTAAAAACTTTTATAATTGAAATAAAAAGTACTTAACAGATAACACGATTAGTATGGTACATAGGTGTGTACATACATAAATATTCGTTCTATAAAAATTTTGTAAAAATAATTTTTAAACGATTTTTAATATTTACAACGAGGGGATTTTTATGTACACATAAACTTTCTTATATGGTGTGTCTCTAAATGCATCACTGCACTGTAACCAAAGCCACCGAATTAAACCAAGCTAATTTTAATATTTTTAGGAAAATAGAAGACAATAAAACCGAACTAATATACAGTCGAAACTCTCTATAACGAACTCCTGTATAACGAAGTTTTCTTTATTGCGAAGCAATTATAAGAACACTGTGTTTTGGGTCTACTTTGAGTGTATTATTATCTCCATATAACGAATTTCCATATAGCGAATGTTTCCTTATAACGAAGCATTTTTGCGACCGTAGCTTCAAGATTGAAGCGTTTTCAATCTCCATATAACGAATTAGGTAAAACCGAACGCACGCACACAAAAAAGAAATCGATGTCGCTTTGTGTTATTGGTGTTGTTATTGTTGCTCTGTGTGTACTTTGTTGATTTCACAACGCACAAGCAGAGTCTGATGCTTTGAATCGTTTATTTACCATAAAATTAAAAGTTGGGGAACCACCGAACTATGCAAGTGACAACTGAAATCATTACCATCCCTCACATTTCTTGCAGTCGCTGTCCGTTTGCCTTTGCATTAAAGAAGAAAAGTGGAAAAATGTACTTCAAACCAAAATAACTGACTACTACAAATAAAAAATGTTAAAAGGAACAATATTGTTTTTCTATTCCATATAGCGAATTTTCTTTATAGCGAAGTAAATGTCCAGTCCCTTGGAATTCGTTATAGAGAGTTTCGACTGTATACCTAAATTGTGTATCATTTTATATTCCATTGTAAATATTTCCAGTGATGTATTATTCAATGTTAGCAATTTTTTTAATTTTTCCATAAATCTACGAAAACCAAGAAATATTTCAAGAGTAGCATGAACGAAAATAATTTCATTTTTTATTTACATTTGATTTAAAACATGTAAGAAAATAGAAGAAACAAATAGCCTATTTAGTTAGAAAGCAAACCTAACGGCAACACTCTGCATTACCCATTGTAGACATGACCCCATAATTAGTATACTCAGAAAAAATGTTTCGATTCTGGCAATACTGCAAACAAATATAAACAAACTGATCAAAACAATGACATTAAAATTATTGAAGCGAGAGGTGTTGTGCGTGAAATATTAGAATTGTAGGTAAATTTAATGTAAAATATAGTTAAAGCGAAGTATTTTAATAAAAAACATATCAATAAATTACCTTTTCCCTCTACAATAATGTAGAGGGAAAAAGTTTTGAGTGAAAGTGTTAATTTGCAATAAAAAGACAAATAAAATACAATCGCTAGTGTTTGCTGACCACTTAATAGTTGTGATTAATTTTTGCAAAGTTTTATTTGAAGGATTCAGTAGTTAAAATAGTTTTCATTTAAATCCATTAAATATTCATTAAATGTTAGTTTTAAAAATTAATATCTTACAAGGCCAATGCTTTTATACACTTTTTTATTTGCTTTAGTCTGAAGCATGTGTCAATGGATACGTCATATAATTTAATAACAGTGGGACCTATAGAAGAAGAAAAAAAAAATTTGTGTTTGTGTCAAATTATAGTGAATTTTATGTACCAGTAGTTAAGTGTTAAAAAAAATTACTTTTTGAAGCACAAGCAAAAAACGTTATACAAGATTTTTTTAATGGTTAAATAACAGCCAGTCAAGTCAAGGTAAGCAAATTAATTGTTTTTTTTTAATTTTATAAAACAATTCATATTATTTTGAAATTTTTCTGCTACTATGTAATTCCAATTAATTTGAAAGATACTTTTTATTTTTAACGCATCAAAGTAGATATTTTGGAACTCCGATTTTTTTAAATATATTTTTGAAAGAGTCTTCCAGAATCGTTTAGGATTTCTAGAGTCTGTCTCTAATCATCAGTTTTTTTAATAACATATTCATTATGTCCATTTTAGACTTCTTTATTTTCATTTTAATTCATTTTATGAAAAATTTAGTTTTTTTTTATTTAATTAAAGTGATTTATGACGAGACAAAATAGATAGCAAATATGATCACTAATCTTAATGAAATTCTATATTCCCCATCATTCGACAAAACTAACCTTCATTGGATACACGAAAATATGTCATGATGTAACCGTTGATTCTGACGATGATAGAAAGTACCCGGACATTTTTTTTATTTTTCTTTAAAAGAATCTTCCCAAATTATGATTCTAAAATGGTAAATTTTTTAACTCTACTTTAGTACTTTTTCAATCTTTCTTTATACTGCCTTTCATAAAAGTAAAAGGTGAATAAGAAAAATCACAGCAAACAGAATTCGTGATTTTTTTTAAGCTCTCTGCCTTTTCTACTCTCTTCATCCTCAAACCAGAACCCCTACTCCTGAGTCACGAAAAAAAAGCAAAAGTCAACGTCTGAAGTTGCCAAAAAGTTATATAGTTTTTAATGGAACAATATTAATTTAAAAAATTGATTACTCTCCCTAGGGCTTGAACTTCGGCCCTCCAGCATATTTTTATTTTTATCGTTAATTTTTTGCCTTCTAATAAGTTTCATTATCATTACCTTAAAAACATATACATTTTCTATATTATTGCAAAACGTATATAATCCTTTATTAAATTTGGCTTTTGAATTCGCTTTTGAAAATGAAAATATAACCAAGTGTCCAATTCTAAAGCCATAAATTTTATATTTTGTTTTATTAGTACTTTTTAACAAATGAGTTCTACCAAAGGATATAGACAAAATAGTTCACCTTTGTATAGTATATTGACTAATAAATAGGTGACTAGGTGTTTGCAAAAAAAAGTGAATACTCGAAAATAAATGATGCCTTTCAAAATTTATGGCTTTAAATTTTTTACAATTTGTGTTATAAATTCTTCTAAACAACAGCTTTATATTCTCTAATAAATAGGTGACTAAACATTTGAGAAAAAAAAATATTAATAAATAATGGTTTGTAAAATAGAATTCTCTATTTTAAATTTGAACATCAAACCATAGAATTCAGCAATAAAATATCAGTTTTCCTGTCCTCCATGCACATCTACATATTGCCATTAAAATTCCCTTTGAACTTCTGAATGCAAAGCGGGTATAAAAAATTATTTAAAAATCTTTTCATATGAACATGCATATAAAAAATATGTATGAATATGCTACGATTAGAATAATAATGCCAATATAATATTTCCATTCGTTTAACCAAGAATTACTTTAAAAAGCAGAAAATAGAATTTGTGGACAAAAGGGCATAGGCAAGAGGCTTTGTGATGAAATTTACCATTTTGTTTAAAGGATAAGTGGTAAAAAGAAATATTCAAATTTTTTGTTTCTTTTTGATATTCTTTTGTCTACTGATTTATAATCAGGCTCTTTAAAACGACCTATCCCTGTCTGACTACCAACATCACTGTTACACCATAACTATAACACACATGACAAAAGGAAGCTTTAGCAGAATGTTTTAGTTGTCCAGTAAACCATTTTTATATGAAAAAATAAAAAAATAAATGAAAATCAAGCAATAAATTAAAATAATAAAAGAGATAATTAAGTGGTATAGTTTTTACAAATACTCTTAAAATTCTGTTGAAATGCCAACGTAAACAACATGCGGCCACAAGTTGTTTCTTTCACAGTTCATTGCGCTTCTATATTGTCTTTCTTGATGTCAGAATTTGCCGAGTTCGACAAATAATAGTTTAAAAAGGTTACCAGTAGTGCCACTCTGTACGAAATTTTAACAACTATTGTTTGCTTTGGTAGTCGCCGTGGTCTAGTGGTTAGTGTGTTGGCTTACTAAGACATGAGCCCTGGGTTCGACACCCAGCTCCGACATTTTGAAAATAAAGAAATATGAAAAAATATTTCTTTCGACGACTACCTTTCAGCAGTCTTCTGGCAAAAGCTCTGGGAGTAATTAATTGCCATGAAAAAGCTTCTCAAGTCTGTCGTTCGGAGTCGACATTAAACTGTAGGTCCCGGTACTCATGGATAAAAATTTACACACACAACATGAGTGCTGCGAGAAGCTAGGCCGTAATCCTGACACAGGGTTGTAAAGGCCAGTTATGTATGTATTGTTTGCTTAAAAATGTTTAAACGATATTAATACTTAATAAAATTTTGTTCATCACATGCGTTATCGTTAAACATCATATATTCGGCAGCTCTTCTAGAGTTGTTAAAATAAACAGAGAATTATTTTTTTCAGATGCACATACGTTATAAGTATTTAAATATTAGAATATTTAAAAAAAGGTGTAATAAACACATTACAGAATGGCTATTTAACTTCCCTTTTTAACTTCCAGCCTTATTTATTATTATTAATTACGAAAAGTTAATGAATCGTACATTACAGCAATTACATTTCTCTCTTTAGTAAATCACATAAATTTTTAGAGAGCAAAACGTAAATCAATAAGTACTTCAGAATACTTAAATATGTTTGTCATTATTTGTACTTAATTTTTGCCTCTTGAATTTAAGAGATTTTTATTTAAATTTGGTTAAAAAATCTTTGTCGGTTAAAGGAATGTTTGCTGGGTAGTCTACGAGTATATGTATAAGTATATCCTGCATATGTAAATGATTTTTTTCACATTCACTCTGTGCTCTCTCTGTTTAGAATTAACAACCAAAAGCAAATCTTAAACTGTTGTATGCACAGACACAGGCATTTAAATTGTAATACATTTGAATAATTTTCAAGTATAAAAATCGCCAATGAAAGTATTTTAAAAACATTTATATATTTTTATTTAAAACATGTCTGTATACCACTGTAATTCTATGAGCCGTATTTAAACCAATTGAAATAATGCTGGTTTATAAAATTCCCATTTAAAGACATTGCACCGTGAACTATAAAATATTTTATTGTGTTTAGAAACTGAGATTTCTTTTTTTTTTTTTTTAGTCCAGCAGTAACAAATAAAAAAGAACAGAGAATGATTTTTATATAAAAAAAAATTATTCAAGATTTTATTCCGAAACAAAACGAAAAAAATACTACATTAAAAGGAAACCAGCATACTTATAGATTCAAAATTATATTTATACATATATGGCTATAACAGCTGCATATGCATGTATTTACTTTTGGAGTATTTTGTTTACTGCTTTTATTCCTTTTGTTAGTTTCAGTAGGTTAGCCGGTTATTTTACAAAAAGCAAATCGTAACCTTTTCACCGGCTAGTTTACAAAAAGTTAACTAAAACCGGTTTATTAAAATTGTTTTTTTTTGTAAGAATACCGAAAACCCGGTTTCTGCAAAATTATCGAATAATCGATCGCACTAGTCACTACTGACTAGCTAATTATTTTGGAGTCACAATAACCAATATTTAATAGTGATACTATCAAACTTACTATCACGTTCTTATATAAAATTTATTTGTCAAGTCATCAACTACACTCCTATCACAAAAAAATTTTTTTTAGGTCCCTAATCAAATTCAAACTTATCTTCAGTAAGCTTCGCCGGTTCATAAGTATTAGCTCACATAAAAAATTTGACAATTTTAATATAAAGTTTTGTTTTGCTGGCTAGGGGCACTAAAATTTAATGGGCTTTAAATATAATAGTTTACCAGCGCTGTTTTAGAGCTTAAACAATAGCCTATGTTCTCTGAAGCTCATCTGTTTCTTTGTTATCGTACACTTACAAATTCTGAAAACACTCAACTAAAATCGTTTACAGAATGTGTATAGAGTGGTGTTAGCTTTTAGTGGTGGAGTGGTTTTAGTTTACGTACTTTCTTTCGTTAAAAGCCCAAAAATTAGTTGATAATCTTGCTTGTCCTATAGCATCGTATTGCTACTCCTTTTAAATTAAACACAGCGTTTTATAAATTATTGCGAAACTTATTTACCTTACAAACAGCAGGTGGGTGGTATAGTGGTTGAGCTCTCGCACAGAAACACGATCAAGGTTCCAGACCAGCGAAGGACAAAATTATAAAAATAAAAATTTTGCGGTTTTCTAAAATTATAATTTAAATTAAAAATTAAATTTAAAAAATAAGAGTTCCCCTCCCTCTCTAAGGAGTGCATCTTCAAGAAACCGCTCCCCGACATTTCTAATCTATTCTACCAGAAACCTATGATCAGGAGTATAGCGCCACCTTTTGGGAAGATAACAGCTAATCTACTGAAGACGCTCACCATTCACATTTAAACATCCACCGACAGATGAGGCCATTGCTGTTTGGTCATTTGAGGGTGAAGGTATAACACTGGCTCTTGAGTGGACAAATTGACAGCAACTTGTCTATGAAGAAAAATTTATCTATCAACCATCTTCACATTCCAATACAATGTACTGCATGAGTAGGGGTTCACTTCTGAGTATTGATCATAAAAAAAACAGTGTTGCTTTTTGGGTGATATAGAAATTACGACTTAGTTAGGTAATATAATAATAATAAGATAGCGGCAGATATGGGCATGGATTAGGTTGCCACGCAAATTGCTCTGCAGAACAGACAATAAATACAAGACCTCTACCGTAATATATCCCAGCATAGTTCACAGTTCGAGGGTGCCTGTCTTGCTTAGAAGCTGAGGACTTCCGCTGCATCAATGACAGCATTAGTTGATACGCAAATCTAAATTATAATACATAGTCTTTTGAGCAATTATTACTCAGTCTATATACTTGTTTTCCGAAGAGCTGCTTACAACTAATGGGTAGGCACCAAGGTTCGAGGCCCATTGCACCAGACTTAAGCCTTTTAAAATTCCTTGAATTTGTTGTCTGCATAAAACCATTTATTGGTGCACGAAATTTTGTAGAATTTTAATGCACAACTCTGAGGCTCTACAGAAAACAAATTTACAGCCAGGCCCACGATATCGAATCGTATAGTTTTAAGCGACAAACAGCTGATTTGCGGCACACTAATTTTTGTGTCGCCAAAAATAAATGCGATTGGTAACACAACATTTTTTTACACACATATACATAAATAAACAAAATCGGAATAAGTTTGTTTACTACATTTCTCTCAAGTTAAACTAACACACGGTTGCATTTTTTACTGTACAATTTAAGCATTTCAGCGCTTTTTTCGTGTGTATTCGCGATTATTTTTTGATATGTTGATATGGCAGCTTTGTTGTTTATTTGCATTATGTTGGTAACGTAAAGCAAAGCGAACGATAAAGTGACAATTAGTGGGCCACAGTTTAGATTCACAGTGAGTGACTGAGTTTCGTTCGCTTAAGTTTTCTTTCGATATCGTGGGCCTGGCTGTTAATGTTTTGTGTTCTTTACATTTAAACCACGTAAAAAGAAGAAATAGTTTTAACAAAACCATCTTTAAATTTTAGAGCCACTTTCAAAACTATTAACACATTTTCTTTTAATAGTTTAGTTTCTTTTAATAGTTTTAGTCTTGACCACAACACAAACATTTATTTTTAATTTAAGAACAAAAAAAAAAGAGAAAAATCAGACCATGAGGAAAAAATTAAAAATCCAAAGCAATCAATTTAATTTTCAGTTAAAATTGTATAAAAACTTTTTCTAACCAACACACACAATTGAAACACTTTTCCCTATTACTTCTAAACCCTGTCTAAGCTTATGACGAAAAAAGAAAAAAACTTCAATTTCTTTAAATTTTTTTCTTTCTTCAGTTACATGAAGAAAAATTTATTGTGGAAAACAATTACATGTTCCTTGGAAATAATTGTTGTGTTACAATTCCATTCTCTACTACTGCTGCAACAATTTCTCTCTCTACTCTTTTTATTCTTTATCTTCTGCATGAGTTTTAAATATTTCCTTGTTATTTGTGGTTGTAATTCTTGTATTGTTTTGTTGTATTATTACTGTTCTTGTTGTCGTTGTTTTATTGTTTTATTTATTATACTTAAGGAATAAAAGTTTCTTCTCGTTTTCTTTCTTTTTTTTTTTTTTGGCTGAGAAGTACCACTTGATGTCTAAACTACTTATTGTATAAAATTGCCTTTAAGTTGTATTGTTGGGATTAAGCCAGCAACACCCAATGCTCACATACCCTTTTGTACTGTTGTCAACCATTTTCACAATTTTAGAATAGACGACCATTTATAGTTTCAGTGCATTGTTGTTGATAGTTTCTCTAACATTGTTGTAAAGTTAAGGTCTTTTAACAGTGTCGAGAGAGAAAGTTGAAAATGATTGTGATTTTAAAGCATAGTTAACCAAAACTCTTAATAAATGAAATGCGTCTATAGCACAATTGTGTACAGAAAATAAAGATTTGGATTACATTGTTTTAAAGCTAAAATCAAGAATTTTAAATCTAAGCCATATTAACAAAATATGAACAGAGGACTCAATGATCTCCATGTTTCTGGAGAGTATGATGATAAATCGTCGCCAAATGCTGAGTGCACGTCAATACGGCTTTCGCTGTACTGAAAAAAAAATAAATAAATAAGAGTGGGTATTATTAAAGCTTTAAATTTCATCTGCCAATCTTTCAATTGTCAAAACAAGCATCAACAGAAGCTTTACACTTCGTGTAGTGTAATACACCATAGACCACATTCAGTCACTGGTGCTAATCGAACTCTATCTAGTCTACTGGAGACATAAGAGATATGGTTCTTAGGTATTATTATTGTGGTTTAGCCCAAAAACGAGAGATTCACTTAATTGTAAACATTAAAGTTGAAGTTTAAAGTCTTCTTAGTGTTGTTGCTGGTGCAACTTTTTTCAAATTTCAATTTGCAAAATTTTAAATAAAATTTTTTTTTTTCTATTTTTGTTTTCCTTCTTTATTCCTCTCTAGTGATTTAAAAGCTTAAATTTAATAATATTTTTGTTTTTTTATTTACTCGTATTTCTACGCTAATTTACTGCAATCTTTTTTGTCTAATTGAGTTTCATTTCTTGGCTTCTAATTGCATTTGATTTTTATTATTATGGCCCTTCCACTACCCACCATTCTTATTATTACGCCGTCATTTTTCAATTTTAGAACTACAAGAGTCGTCATCTCTATTAACGCCCGTATGCTTATGCTGCTTTGCTCATTTCTTTTTTTCAATTTTTCAATTCTTTCACTTCAGTTTAGGGAATTACAATTTGTTTTTTTTTTGTTTGCTCTCCTTCCTGACTTTATGGGTTATAAATTAACGTGAACAGCATAGCTTTTGTTGCTTAAAGGGTAGTGAGTTATTTAGTATTTAAAGTAATAGCTTGGCTTAGGTTCACGAGTATTAACGTTAGTTTTTCTGTTTTTCTTTTTTTTAATTTGCCCTTAATTTTATTACGTTACGTAGTAAAAGCTGACATTTACTATATATCTACACATACGTGTGTACGTTGTTATATATTAGTGTTAGAAAAAGCTGCGGTGTCATGTTTTAGAAATAATTAAATTTTATTGAACCAAATAGACATTAAAAACAGCTACAGCTACAGCTTCACAACTGACTGCAGTTACAGCCATAAAAAATGTTATAATGTTGGTAAATCGTTTAAATGACTTTGTGTGTGTGTTTTTTTAACAGTTTCAATAAATTTTTATATCCCTGTATTTAACAAAAATTTCTAAATATTGAAAATTTATTTGGCGGTTGTTTTTTTTGTTTTCTTTTTTTTCATTTACGCCTTCCTTAGTTGAAGGTTGTAAATTTTTTCAATGCAATTTTAATTAAATTTGTAAAAGAATTATAGGAACATTAAAAAAAAAAATAAACGAAAGTCAACTGCAAAATATTTAGTGCAAAAAATAAAAACCGTTAGAGTTGACAAATAATTAAACCCAAAAACAAAATAAAGTTCTTACTAATATGAGACTGTGGAGATCATTTTGATTCTCAATTCAGTGTAATATAGAAAATTTCTAACATATTTCAGCCAAATTTGAATGACTTTATTGAGATATATTTTGAAAATTGTTAAAAAAAAGTATTTTCATTTGTTAGAGATCGAATATAAAATTGCAACAATAAGTACGGACTCGTTACTCCTCTAATACATAAACGATCAAGAAATAACTTTCAACGCCATATAAATGAGCGCATCCAACAAGTACTGCAAGAAAACTATTTGTCAAATACATCCACTTGTACCACTAATAAACGCAAAAGATTCTACTCGTATTTGGGAGATACTAAAAAAATATCGTTTTATAGCAATCCTGTCAAATATGCAACAAAATTATTTGAACATTCTCTTTAAGTTTTATTATTTAAATATGTTTCACAGAATATACTCGTATAATTTTCAGTAATTCATCCGTAGTTTTTTGAACTTCATTGCGGCCGTTCAATAAAAAAAATATTCCAAAGGAAGAAAACATTCTGTTGAGATCTCTACAACCGAAATAATTGGAATACTTCACGATATATGGTCAGTTGATACATTAAGAAAGCGAATTGACTGGAGAGCAGTTGAAATAATAAAATTAATTAAATTAATAAATAATAGTAATTATCACAGCAACTGAAACTGCTTTATTAAAGCAATTATTTAAACACTCCACAAACAAACATCTATTTTAAAGGCCTTCACAAATTCGATTTTTTTTCTTTCAGAAAAATATAGAAAAAAAGTAAAGAAAATCGAAAATAGAAGAAAACAGAAGACGTGTAAAAATAACAAGAGAGCATATATGTAAACATTGTTTTTTACTTAAAAAAACATATGTTTTGTTCAAAAACTTACGCACTTTTTGACCCGCCTTCGTTAACATTTCTGTTAATATTTGCGGTATGAGTAAGACGAAATTGAAAATAAAATTTTGTCGCTTCAAGTGCCAAATGGCAGACAAATAAATATTTGTCAGACAAATTTAAAACAAACATGGACTAAAAAAATATATATGCACATCCATTTATAAAAATGCATTTGCATTGTATTGATAAGTTTATGTTTGCGCTGGTGTGAGTGTATTTATTTATTAATTACAATTTTAGCTCAAATTTATGTGAAAAAAAGTATTTCGGTTGGGCATTAATTAGAAGTTTGTAATAAATTTGTAAAAAAAAGACTTGAACGCTGACTTTTCCGAACAAATGGATTTTATATACGAACCCCTAAATTGTTAAATATTAAAATAGGAAATAATTGATAGGTCGATTTCCAAAAAAAAAATTTTTGTCAAGTTTGCATTTTAATTATTATTCTTTTGATCTTCTCTCGCTCAAATCAACTTTTCATATTAAAAAAATTATCATTATGCATTCACGATGTATATTGCTCTTTAACGTGAGTTCTGGGTTCATATATGAAAAGCTATAGTGTGTTAGATACATCAAACATTATACTCCTATACATCTATTTATAATTAATTTTGCTCTTTATATGCAGCAATCTTGTTTATTATTCATCCCTGATCCCATTTTTGTGCTAAAACATCGATTTATCACTTACTTCTAATCGTACTACATCAGGGTTAATACGTCGTATCTTCTTGCTTTAGTTTATTTTCGAGCTAGATGATGAATGCATTTAGGCCATGAAAATTATGAAAAATTTTCAAACAATGTAAATATTCTGAAATTTTAATATGTCATTTAAAAAAATTTGTTAAGCCAATTCCTAGACAATTGTAATTTTATTCAGTTCCTGCACACAATTCCGCTAATTTGTTACGTAGAATTTAATTTTTTTACAGCAGTGCCCCATTCTACAAACAATTTCCACAATATGTCTTATTTATGGAAACTTTTCATGTATATATACAAATCTAAATTAGTTTTTTATATTCTACTAGCCTGCTTTGCCCACAATAAAAACAGATTTTTTTTTACATTAAAAATATATTTAAACAATTACCAAGAATACACACATAATTGGCCATTACAACCCTGTATCAGGATTACTGCCTAGGTTCTCGCAGCAGTCATGTTGTGTGTGTTAATATTTATCCATGAGCACCAGGACCTACAGTTTAAACTCGACTCCGAACGACAGATTTGAGAAGCTTCTCCATGGCAATCAGTTACTCCATAGCTTTTGCCAGAAGACAATCCCTCCTCCTCTGTTGAGAATACCTTCCCGGAACCGCTCTCCTCATTACTTCAGGAAGTCCAGATGTATAGGTTGTATTATATAATATATATGGCCTATATGCCTCGCTCCCTCATGGCAAATATGTCCACTATCCACATCTCTCATCAATTTGCCGTAAAATTAAAAACCTACCAAGAGCTTGTGCGAATAAAACCGTTTGAACTGAGTAAAATGGGTTAGCAAAAATCGCGTTACTTGAGGTTACTAACAAGTATTTTACCATTTTACTACCCTAATTAAATACGCGAACTTTTAATAGCACTTGCTTACGCACTCTGGTACATTTTTTTTAAAGGAGGGCCTTTCACAGTCGACAAATTTTGAAAATTTTAAATTTATAGTTTAGCAAATAGTCTTAGTTCTAGAAAACTTCAAGAAATGATATTTAGTATTACGGTTCCAAAGTTTAAATGAACAAAAATAATGAAAAATTAACCACAATAAAAAAATGGTTACAGTTTGAGCAAATTTCTAGGTTTTTCTTAATTGCCCATAATGTGGGATAGATTTTTTTTGACTTTTGTCATTATGGTTACAATCAATCCTTTAACCCCATTTTGGCTTGACGTTAAGTTCTGTAACACCCTGTATATGATGTTTATATAAAAATATATTTACAATTAGCATATTTTTAGACGTTCTTGGAAATCATACTTAATGTTCATTATAATTAATTAAAAAAAAAAAAAATACTTCAATACCACTTCTTATCTGCTAGGACAGCAATAATTGAAACATAAACGGACAACGCATCTTGTATAGAGAGTATTTTATTAAGTTTTTGAAAACATGAAGAAACATATTGCAATATGTCGAAAATCTTTAAATTTAATTAACTTTTTTGTCAAAACACTTTTTTTAACGAAACTTTGAATCTAAAACTAAAAGAAAAACACAAACCTCAAGGCTAAGCCTTTAACAAAATTACAATTTTTAATTTAAAATTTTAGATTTAATTCGAATTCCGTATAAATATTATTCAGTTAAGGAAAAGAGGAAACTGTTGAAAACATTTTATTCTGGCAGTTTTTTGTTCTCTCCCTCTCTCTCTCTCTCTCTGTGTTTCTTCTACTGAGTTATCATTAAAGATTTCTGTGCAAACATATGCTTCCACCATTCATCAGTTTAAGGACTTTTATACTGTGTGTGTGTGTGAAAGAAATAGGATATAACTTAAGATGTGTGCATGTGTGTGTATAATTCTATGTTATTTATTCTTATGGTTTATTTATGGTAGTGTATCATTTACACTTAATTAAAAGCCAAAGTTTAGTAAAAAAAAAAGAAAGAAACAAATAAAAAAATTAAAGAGAAGAATAATTCAAGAAAGCAGAATAAAAAAAGAATTCTATTAAATTAAAAGAAATAATTTTAAATTACAGACAATTGCAAAAGAATGAAATAAAGAAAGAAATGCTACATTCAAAAGTCTATATAAAAAAGACAGTAAAATTGGCAGCACTACGAGTATATATAATTTTAAGTGATATCATATTAAAACAATTTTATTGTGAGAGCAATCATATTATTAGTGTTTCTATAAATTTATACAAAAACAAAATTAAATAAATTATTTTAGTTTATTGACAAGACGAACTTTCAGAAGAAAATTATGCACTCTATTTAAGGTACGAATTGATTATTGGAATTAATATTTTTATTTCAGCGTAGCACCTTCTGTAGTACCGATAGAACAGCCGCGAGCACGCTATATTACGCCGAAGCTTCAATGAATATTTAATAGTATTTTCGCCTTTTCCTGTACTCGGCCAGTGGCCTTATTCTGTAATTCTCTTAATCCAAAATTATAAATTTTGGGTTTTTGAAACACGCTAGACGTTAGAATATACAAAATTATAAAGTTTAGAGGTAATAGGCATAAAGTTTTTCAATTAAAATAAGAGTTCAAGAATCCTATTCATAGCCAAAAAGTCCTAAACCAAGTTTATAAATTTTTAACGATAGAGTTTTAGCTTAGGAGAGTTACAGAATAAAGCCTCAGGAAGCCTTAAAAGTCTTTGAAGGAACAACTAATACGTCTTGGATGGTATATATATTAACATTTTCTTATTTTGGCAATTTGTGGAAACACCCATATAAGAATTTTTGTTACAACAACTAAGACATTCACTTACAATTTTCTACAATTGTTTAATGATCTTAAACGTACATACATATATGCTATGAAAACAGCAATAAAAAAATGTGTAATGTTGTATAGTTTTGTGGGTGTTAACCTACAAATAAAATATACATCAAGAACAAAAAAATAATTACAAAAAATAGCAGCAAATGACACCATCTAGAATTTTGTTACAAATTGTTAAAATTGAATTGTGCCTGCCATCCAGCCAAGCCAGTCATTTAGCCAGCATTTTAATGGTACACTAAAGGCCATACTTACACTTACACCATCATTCGAAAAATAAAGTTATACTAATGTAAGAGACACAAAAAGAATAAGAGAAGAGGCCATAAAATACAAAGACAATTTTTAAAGAAAAAGGCAAACTAAACATGCAAACATACATACACACATCCCTTCATATGTATGAATGTATGTTTTTAGTAAAGAAAAAGGAATTGCAATAACAACGATTGTACTCTACTATTACTTACAATCCTATAAAAGTAAAATATCATGTTACAATTGTCATCTTTTTTTATTTCTCAACACAATGAAAGCATGCATATCCTTTTCCTCCTACTCTCTTTCTCACTCTTTCAATGGCTTTTACTCTCTGTATATGTGTTTTATGCTTTAGTCTCTGTGGGAAAAAGCAAAGTTTCTATAACAATCATAAGAAATTATACGTAAATTTCATGCCAGAAAAAGAAAACAGAAAGAAAAAATTCTTACAAACTTATAAGAGATTTTTTGATTCTCTCATTTAGATTTTCTTATCATTGCATGTAGGTTTTATGTATGAATGAGTAAAATCATATAATTTCTGGAAAGACGTTGATTAAAAACTTAGCAAATCCTTTAGTAATTTAGGGGGTTTTGTTTGTCACAAAAAAACAAAAGTTTCAAAAACAAATAAAGCCAAGCATTACAATCTTATATAAAAGGATGATATGCCAATTGGCAAAAGTCATGGGATTTCGTTGGAATGAAAACAGGTCATAGTTACTCTTATTAGCGAAAGTTAACAGCAGAATATAGAAATAGGAAAATACGCTACGCGCAAAAGGCTTATACAGAAAATTAATATATTGTTGTGTTTTGGAGTTCATATCGTAATTTAATTATTTAACAGAAAGAACAAGTTTTAACTAAAAAAAACTACTAAATTTTTCGAGCTACTTTCTTCCAATTACGATATTTTTACCATTGTAAGTATTATTGCAATCAATTTTGATTGAAATTAAATCAATCACATCAATTTTTGTTGGCTGCAATTGCAATGTTTTTCTTTTTGAACTATTGCAAAACATGTGGTTGCACTCTGTAATCAAGAAACTTGATTCGGATTGCTAGTCTATCACAGAATACCATCATATAAAATCTATTAAATCTAAAAACACAACAAAATGCCACCAACAAAACTTACTAAATAATTTTTCAAATATACATACATAATTAGCCATTACAACCACTATTCAGAGTTACGAACTAGCTTCTCAAAGCACCCATATTTTGTGCGTAAATTTTTATCCATGAGTACATAGTTTAAGAAATAATCCGAACGACAAACTTGAGAAGCTTGTTTATGGCAGTCAGTTTCTCCCAGAGCTTTTGCCAGAAGACTGCTAAGGGTGGTCGCTGTAAGATTTATTTTAGTTTTGTTTCTTCAGACATGCCTTAAATAGATCAAAAATAAATTCTCTTAAGAATTCAGATTGATTTTTTTTAAACTTTCTTTTGAATTGAAAAGGATGATTTCCGTGAAAGAATTGTACACAAGCCAAACTTAACATGTTTTCGATCCCTGCTACATTAATCTCATCAGAGTTCTTTGTGCTCAGTACTCATTCATAACAAACATCAAGTAAAACCGAATTTTGACAGAAAAATTCTGTCGAGGCATGCAACGCATTATATATAAATATTCCGGTATGTGATGAAAAACGATGTTGATTGAAATTAAAATCGGATGAAATTTCAAGTTGCTATAACTTCCAAATCCTTTCATATTTGGAATTCCTTTTTAATCATTACCTTACTGACCATTGCCACTACATGCTTGGTTATTAAAATTTTAAAATAATTAAAATAGATAAGTTTTACACTCCTTTAAAAAGGCAAACGATTTCAATTTCTATCGAAATCGTTTACCATCACATACCGGAATGATATAGAATATATACGTACATACGAGTATATATTTTATTATTATTTTAAAAACGTTTTTCATTAAAAAATCATTTGATTTCTTTCTTTCTGTTTGTTTTATTTCTTAAAATTAATTATTAAAAGTGGCACTTTTGTGTCATACTTTTATACTTTTTATTGTTCAACTTTTATTTAAAAAATATTTTTTTACTTTCATTACAGGATTTTAAATGGCTGAAATAAAATTGTAAGTAAACTAAAAATTAAAAAAAGCATTATTTCTAATTTGAAAAAAGAAAATAAAAAACTACTTTTTTAGTATTGAAAAGTGAAATGAAATAACGTACCACCGAAAAATTTGAAATTGGTTTCTTTATTGATTACAATTCAGTACTTTCGGAAATCCGAGTTCGACTCCCAGTTTCGCCATAAAATGCCTTAATTAGATCCGTAATAGTATTCTATTATATAAATTTGGATCGTATTTATTTTGCAATTATTTCTCAACCAAAGAAGAAAATGCCATCCGTAAAGATATTGTACACTAGCCGAACTAAAGATGTTTTCGACTCTAAAAAAACGAAACGAAACCATAAAATTCCAAATTTTAATTTTTTTTATAAACATAGTTGGCACATTTTATTTATGGTTATCTAAGTTTTAGTCAGACAAAATAGCTTCTTTTTAATATTTGTTCAGTGCTGCATGCTTTATTTTGTAAAAATATCGCTGCATTGGTAAAAACAAAAACCTAAAATACAAAATTTAGCCGCATTTGATATATTTCAAGCTTCAAATGTCAATATAAACATCATTAGCATAATTTATGTCTTGAATTCCTAATTGGAATCACTCATTGGATCTTTATTATGTAAATCTATTTATAATTATAATAACGCTATTTTAGAGGAACCTAAAACTGGTCCGTTAAGAAATATGTTAAAACACTAATGGAACTGAACCTGTTTTTGACCGCCGATATGAAGGGGGTTTTGACGTTTTTTTATTATTCATATTATAGTTGAGCTCTGTGGTCGCCGTGGTCTAGTGGTTGGTGTGTTGGCTTAAAAAGACGAGAGCTACGGCTTAATCCCCGGCTCTGACATCCTGAAGCAAAGAAATATAAAAAAAATAATTCTTTTGGTGACTATCTCTTAGCAGACTTCTGGCAAAAGCTCTGAGAGTAACTGATTGCCATGAACAAGCTTCTCGAGTCTGTCGTTCGGAGTCGACATTAAACTGTAGGTACCGGTACATTCACACACACAACATGATTGCTGCGAGAAGCCAGGCCGTAATCCTGATACAGGATTGTAAAGGCCAGATATGTATGTTTGTAGTTGAGCTCTGCACTCTAGATAAAATTTTCTCTGATTTAATACTTGCTCTGTTCAAGAATTGCTAGTGTCATAAGGTCTTTACTCGTAATAGCCATTAAAGTCATTGTATTTAAAAATTTTGTTTTGTTAACAATTTAATTTTAATTATTTTCTTCCTATTACTCGTACTTATTAAAAATTACTTAACAAGTTCTCTTCTCATAACTCTCATTCTAAAATTTTTTTAAGCTTTTAAATTTTATTTAAATTCATTTACATTTCTTTATTTAATTTTTATAGCGCTTTGTTTTATTCTTACTTCTTTTTCTTTTCTTTCTTTCAATTGCTTCTTTCAAATGCAAATAATCATGATGTTTAAGATAATAATGTACTTTGAAACAAGATGATATATAAAAGGTAAAAAAAGTATCAGCAGAAAAAAAGGCTCTTAAACTTTTCTCATACAATATAATTGAATAAAATCACCCGTTTCATTTTATTTTGCTACAATTTTTTCTCTTCTTTTCTTTAATATTTTATATAACATTTTATATACAAATATTTCTATCTGTTCTGGTGTTCGTTTATAATTTATTTTCTTATTGTTCTTAAACAATTTGTATCATTTTAATCATTATGTTTTTCAATTATCATTAATTAAGTTTTTGTTTTTTTTTATTGTTGGCTTTTGAAACAACAACAATAGAACAACAAAAAATGTCTTTAAAAACACCTGCTCATTATAATTATACAACAGGTATCTTGAAAACACCATAAAATAATAGTGCAAAAAGTAATTATAAAAGAAATTATTTTAGTACCGTTAAAAGAGGTTTAAGTGCTTTCAGTTATTTATGGTGTAAATTATAATTATGTAATGCCATAATAAGCAAAAACATAGGAAGCATAATTCAACATAAATTGTTATTAAAATACGAGTAAATAAATGACAGATGAAATAAATTTATTTATTAAATTAGAACAGCTCTTCAGAATAGATTTGTATACGAGTTTTTTAATAGAATTATAAAGTAACATGTTTTGTATTTAATTTTGAAATATTTAATAAAAAATTAGAAAAGCATTGGGGTTGATATGACACATAGCGTAGATATAACACATATAGATTTACCATGCCAAGAGATAAATATATTATAAAAACTTTTTAAACATTTACTCCTAAAGTCTCTAAGACAAATATTCAATTCAAACACCTTTCGCAATTCGAACACCTCTTTCTCTTGTACTAAAGTTTGCTTGAAGTTTCTGCAACAATTAAAAAAGGATCCTGAAATTTTCCGCAGATGATCCCAAATGCAAAAGATCCCTTACCCTCTATGATAAGTTTTGTAAAATTTCGACACATTTTTTAATTGCCAATCTTTTCTACGAAAATATTGAGTATTTTTTATAGCAAAAATTCAATTTTGAGTTTGTTTCTTCAATATTTTTTGCACTCTGAAAGGTTGGTGCATTGTTCTATTATTTAATAATAAAAGTTGCTAATGGTACAAAGCATTACCCTTTACGCCCGCCCTCTGTATTGTATATCGAGAATGCTGATAGAACAATCGATTTCTATCTATCGGATAAAGTTTGCAAAAATAGCTTTAAATCGATTTGCTTGAAGAGTATACATCAGAAAACATTATATTGTTAAAGGTTTATCATAAGTGATAAGTAAAAAGAAATGGTATAAAAAAAGCTTTAAAAAAATGTTTTAAATTTAAAGTCAACAATTGTGAAATCTGGCAACCTAGTTTTCATTTATATATGTTCTTTTATTAAGAGCAACCTTAAATAAAACAAAGTGAGTATCATCAAAACTGTGTATTCTTTTGAAAGCCCAATTGATGTCATTATGTGTGGAATAAAAAATGACAGCGATGGCCTGGCCAATGTCGTCCCAAAAGAAATATGAACCGATGACGATGCCAGCTCAACATCTACAGCACGCAATTGAATTGAATTTCTTGGAATTTTTTTATTAAGACTAATACTCAGGTCTAGTGGTTAGTGTGTTGGCTTACTAAGACATGAGCCATGGGTTCGACACCCAGCTCCGACATCTTAAAAAAAAAGAAATATGAAAAAAATATTTCTTTCGGCGACTACCTCTCAGCAGTCTTCTGGCAAAAGCTCTGAGAGTAATTAATTGCCATGAACAAGCTTCTCAAGTCTGTCGTTCGGAGTCGACATTAAACTGTAGGTCGCGGTACTCATGGATAAAAATTTACACACACAACATGAGTGCTGCGAGAAGCTAGGCCGTAATCCTGACACAGGGTTGTAAAGGCCAGTTATG
Organism: Metopia argyrocephala; assembly: GCA_963576795.1. NCBI lineage: Eukaryota > Metazoa > Arthropoda > Insecta > Diptera > Sarcophagidae > Metopia > Metopia argyrocephala. Next base: position 200,002,713 of record OY756208.1, on the reverse strand, counting down.
TATGTATGTATGTAAGTATGTAATACTCAGGAGTAAATCCCTACTCATGCAATACATTGTATCGGAATTTGAAGATACATAGAGAGTTTTATTGTATTTTTTATTATGATCCTTTTTGTTTATGAGGCAAGTTGTTTAACAACTCAAAGACCAGTGTTATATCTTCACCCTTGAATGATCAACAGCAATGGCCCCAACTGTCGGTTGATGTTGATTGCGAGTGGTAAGCGTTTTCACTAAGTAGGTTAGCTGTTCTCATCCCAGAAGGTGACGCGCTGTACTCCTGAGGCCTTATTCTGTAACTAACCTAAACTAAAACTCTATCGCTAAAAATATATAAACTAGATTTAGGACTTTTTGGCTGCGAATAGAATTCTTGAACGCTTATTGTGATTTAAAAACTTCATTCCTATTACCTCTATACCTTTTAATTTTATATATTCTAACGCCCAGCCCAAATTTTAGCATTTTAGCTTAAGAGAATTACAGAATAAGGCCTCTGATCATTCGTTTCAAAGGTGGAATAGACTGGAATGTCAGGGAGAAGTTTCTTGTATATTTAGCCAAACAGATTGAAGTATTTTTTCCATTTTAAAATACATAAATTAAGAGATATCGATATTGTTGGATTTATTTCTTTTGATAAATTTGAAATAATTCAATTATTAACTATATTTTCGTCATCAATAGTTTGTGTAGCGGCTATAAAAACCAGTGCATTTTTCTTGTTCTCTCAAAAATAACATCACAAGGTTGGTCAAAAATTTAATTCATGAACCTTTTTACTTACAGAAAAGAAATCACTATAAGTGGTTTTTTAAACTCTTAAAACTATCTTCTATTTCCATACAAAAACTTATATCTAAACTACATACAAACAACTTGTCTTAAGTTACCTTTTCTTGCCTTTACATTTTTAAACTATTTTACTTCTTTGTAAGAAATATATATTTTATACTAAATTTTATATACTGCACCCCACAAATTATATTATAAATTTATAAGTAAATTCAATAAAAGATACTTTGTTAAAAAAAAAAAAAGAAAAATTTATAAATAACGTTTTCTTTTATATTTTTTTAATAAAAAGAAAAAGAAACAAAAATGAAACAAAACATATTGACACACATCCCTTTTTGTATGCACTAAAAATAATATAAAAAAGTAAGAAAAGTACTGATTTCAAGGCTTTTTCTTTCAATGAATCTCTGTGTTCTTTTTTGCATAAAAACATTTGTAACATATTCGATACCTCAGGCTCTGTTTCTATTTTAAGCAAGAAAAAAGAAAAAAAAAAAAAAATCGAATAAAATTTTGTTTCGAATATTTGCCTCATGCATTTGTAATAACCACCTTCTTAAAAAGTTATTTTTCTTTTGCATTGGTTTGAGTGAATAAGTTCTTAAAATGCTTTTGCTTTTAAACTAAACATATCGCTTATTTACCTTAAATGTGGCATAACACGGTTGTATATCTAATGCTGGTGGTATCACAGGACATATTCTTTATATACATATATGCACTATCAAATTTTTCATATGGAAAAGTTCTAAACATCGTCTGACACATATGAAATATTGTATGTATAATATATATATGGAATTACATATATTTTTTTCGATAACAATAGGTCCTATTTTCATATGTTTTCAGATGAAAAACGTGAACAAAACAGCTGAATACACAATAAAAACTCAGCTGTTGTTTACATTTATAAGTTATTTCATATGCAAACACATATGCACGTGTGATAGCAAAAATTATAAGTCGTATGAAAAATGACAATTTGGATATACATACGAACGGAATTACTTATATGTCGTACGATAGCAGCATAGCGCTTAGGATCAAGTGTAAATAAAAGTGGCAACGCTATATCAAATATAAAAGCAGAGTTATAAAAAAACTGTAGGGGTCTTATATGCTATAGTTGAATATTTTTAATAATAATAAAATAATAAAAAAACTATTGTCTGAATAATGAGCTTTCGGTCTCGTATTTACATATTTTAATGTGTAACTTTTTGTAAATATTTATAAGACATAAATATTTTCTGACGAAAATACCCAAAGGGATAGTCAAATAGTGAAATAAAATTGAATAAGAGAACTTAGATTTAATTTAAATCGATTGGAGTTTAATTTGTAAAGCGATCTTTCAAATTAAAGTCTAAAGACTAGTTTTCGCTATGCTAACAAATTCATTAAGATCGTTATGTTTAAACGCTTAAACAAAGAGAAAAAGCAATATTTTACACATATTGTTTAATTTGTCATTGATTTTTCATAATTCCGAATTTTTATATACTAAACGCTGTAACATTTTTTGTAGGAGTGGTGCAGTTTATTACTCAGAATGAATAGTGTACTAGTTGAGTACAGAGAGAGTTGTCAGCCCCTTTTCAAGCAGGATCTTGTCACTTCGTTTGTAATTATAATATAATTTTATGTTGTCTTGTAAAAGAAAATAAATCTATAAGTATTTTTGGGTGTGTAAATTTTGCCATTTGTGCCCTTTTTAGACACTTGAACTCCAGCATTCTCAATTGATACATGTTCTCTGCTACAGAAATAAATAAGCTCACAGATACACGTTTTTACAATGCCTAACAATATGCTTGCTTGCTTGATTGTCTTTTTATTTATTTCTAGTGCAGTTTTAGCACAAGAATATAAAATGTAAAAAACAGCGCTTAAAACTAAAAAGTAGGCTACAAAATTTTGCATGGCTGCGACTGGCAAAGTAAAAAGTCTTACATAACTTACGAAATTTATACAGCATATATGCAGGCATTCAAATAGAATTGTGCAAGTATTTGCCAACTTAAGAATATTATATTAAAATTCTATAAGGAATTTAAAACAATATAAATTCGTTTTTACAACAATGCCTAGAGTAAGGCAATTATTTTAGCTTGAGTGATTTTCAAAATAGTTTTTGGCTGAAATTGATAACGGAATATATTTATCAATGTTATATTTTAATATTTAATTTTCAAATTTGTGATATATTTTTTTTCTTGTTTTCTGAATTTCCTTTAAATTATTCCTTATTACACTTTGTTAAATTATCTTTTTGTAGGTTAGAAACGGAAGTTTTTTCTTATTATGTTGCCAGATTTTAGGAGCCATTGTATAAATTTGTAATGCCTGATTAAATAAATTGTTTAGAATAGTTTTAATTTTGCTTTTATATTTTGCTAATCAAATGTATTTATTTTCATATTAAATTATATTATTTAATAACAATATTTAGTTATTCAGTCAACTAGTCTTATCTTGTTTTAAGGCCATAAACATTTTCTAGTTTTTTACACTTCAATTGCTATTGCATAGTTTCAGGCTTTATTGTATTTATATTAAAAGGTTTAAAATAGTCTTTGTATACATGTGTGTGTATGTACACTGAAAAAAAAAACAAATATGTTGTGCATTTATTAATATTTAATATATTAAATTCCATTTAAATAATATAATAAAAATATATGTATATATATTTAAATATAAGTATGTATATAAAATAAACTATACAACAAAAAATAAAGCAGATAATATGCTGCACCCAACAATAGTTTAAAGGCTTCTGATAAAGACGTTTATGGTCAATATGGGAATGTAGAATAAAATTATTATCAATATGAAATAAATATACCAATACTGCAATAAAAAAAACAAAATGGGAAATATATTAAAAAATAAAATTCGAAAATTTTAAAACGATAATAAAAAAATTTTTTTAAGTATGAAATAAAAAAATTAATTAAAACCAAGATAACTTTGTCAATACCATCGATATCGATTATCATGATTTAACAACTAGCAGTGTTAAACTATTTAGTAGCAAAACAGTGATTCTAAATTGAGGAAATTTACTTAAAACAAAAAATAAATCTGTTGGCAAATTTCATAATGCATTCCTTTAATTTACCGTCAATATGTTCAGCCTAGCAATTCAATCAGGTTTGATTGTTCTCCCACTAATTTCACTCTTTCGGTTTCAAAACTATTATAAAAAGTACGACGTACGACACATTTTGTAAATGTCAATACCAATACTTTAATTTCAATGGTTTGTGTTGAGAATAGAAATATATTATTAAAGTTCGCATTTAAAAATAATGCATTTTGGTACCTTTTGAAGAGTGTAATAAAAAAAATTTCATGCAAAATTTGTTTCATAAGCCTTTTAGAAATCCAATAGACTTTTATGAACATGGAGCTAAATTCAATAATAATGAAAATTAGCAATTTATGAAAACAATATTTGTTGTACACTACAAATGAGGAAAAATTTGGTACTTTTTTTCTCAAAAAATGTAAAACAAAATATTGAATATAAAAAATAACTACAAAAAGCTTGATTTTTTATTATAACAATTTCGCACTAAAATCACAAACATAAAATCGCATCAAAAGAAAAACAAAACTACCAAAAATATATCAAAATTTATGAGATGCAAAAAACTAATCAATAATTATTATTTCATTGGCAATGGCTTCCTCCCAATCGGTATTGTCATAGAGAATACTTGTGTTGCTCATGTTACTATTGTAATCCGTATAAAAGTATTGTGGTTGTTGTGGTTCAGCAGTCTGAGCTTCAGCTACATCATAATTTACAACCTCCTCTTGATAGTTGTCAGTAGTGGATTGGTCACCATGATCTATAGAATAATTCGTCTCATAATAAGTTGAATCTGTTGAGATATTCATGTAGTTTTCATTGTCCACCTCATAGTAATCATCATCAAAATAATCGTCATTGTAATCATCAAATTCATCATCTTCAGTACCATAAGCGAAAGTCGTTTCACTTTCATCTGAATCATCATCACTCTCCACATCTTCTTCGTGTTCATTAACTTCTTGATCTGGAGTAGGATTTGGATTTTCATTATCCACATTATCTGCTGCCCATGTCCATAATTCTTCTATTGTAAACCTTTCTTCTAATTGATTTGATTGGGTTATAAGATGTTGAACCAGGTTTTCCGGAGCCACATTTGTGGTAGAATATTTCCGCTTGACCTTTAAGTCATATTGATCATATTTTTATAATTGCATATAAAACAATATTCAAACATTGTAAGTATATCTTTTGGTTTTAGTACCCAGTAGGAAAGACAAAAAGTTTCAAAAAAAAGTATCAAAATAACACTTTGGTGCTTGTAATTAAATACACATTCGAAATTATTTTGTTTCTCTCTTTAAATCATTATTAAAATATATAAGGACTACAGCTCGAAAAAGTACCAAGTTTGGTACTTTTACACATAGTTGTAATTTTTTTGTTAATCAGTAACTACTATTTATCTTTTTGAAAGAAGTTATGAGTTAACTTTAAAAATTTGAAAATATTGTTTAAGCCAATAACACTTTTATAATATGTTTTCATGACGTAAATATTAAAAAAAGTGCATTAATTTGAAAAATACACAAAAAGTTTAGTTATACGAGTATACGTATTGGTAGTATATTAAGAAAACAAATTTATATAAGCACGACAAAGCTGCAAATTTTAAAACTGTACACATTTTAACAGACGAATATAACCTATAGATAAAAAAGTACCAATTTCATAATATGCATGTACATATATCTATATGTATGTACAAAATTTTCTTATTTATTTGTAAGTACTTCTTATTCATTTATTTTTTTATACTTTTTAAAAAGAAAATGATAAAAAAATTAAAAAGTACTTTTTTTGGAGATTAAGAGTTAGATTAACACCGTTTTTATGCAAAACATTTCTCTGCAATGCAAGGTTGCTGTTAAAACATATTTTGCCTTGCATATGCATATTTTCAGATTATGCTTTGCAACTTGGGTTTAGGAATTGGCCATACTAATTGGTTAAAAAATGTTTTGAAAGTACTTTTTTCTTTGTTTGGTACTTTCTATATTTTGGTTAAAATATTCCAAAAATAAAAATGTACATGTATTTTTACTATAACTAAGGCAAAAAAAGGTAGTTGTAAATAAAGTCATTAAACTTTACACTCACTTTTGCTCTTTTATAATCTTGACAGTACAAAGATTTCTTGGACACTGTAACGTAAGTTACTAATATTACATACATACATACATAACTGGCCTTTACAACCCTGTGTCAGGATTACGGCCTAGCTTCTCCAACATGCATGTTATGTGTGTCAATTTTTATCCATGAGTACCGGGACCTACAGTTTAATGTCGACTCCGAACGACAGACTTGAGAAGCTTGTTCATGGCAATTAGTTACTCTCAGAGCTTTTGCCAGAAGACTGCTGAGAGGTAGTCGCCGAAAGAAATATTTTTTTTTCATATTTCTTTTTTTTGAAGATGTCAGAGCCTGGAATCGAACCGAGGGCCCATGTCTAAGTAAGCCAACACACTAACTACTAGACCACGGCGACTACTATTATTCCTAATATTAGGCAAAATAAAAAAATACATACACTTTTAAAATGTGTGTATAGAATACATTTTTTTTCTAAGCCATATAAAACTTATCTGTCTTAAATATTTTAAAATTATAGTAATTAAAAATATATGGGCAGTTGTCATTAAGATATGAATTGGAAATTATAGTAACTGGAAATTGCAGTCCATTTCAATTTTGATTGAAATTGAAGAAGCTTACTTTAAAATAAAAACTTGGTTCAGTTTATTTCCATTAACGTTTTGCTATATAAAATAAAACAAAAAAAAAAAATTATTCAGAAATGGAATTCGGAATAGATAGTAAATGCTGAATATCCCGACATCGAATAATGCTTTTCTGCTTCGCAACACAAAACAACATTGCTAGTATGATTTAGAGTTAAGTATACCATAATATTATTGCAAAGAAAAAAAGTACCAAATTTTGGGGTAATATACTCTTACTCAAATGGTAAAAAAACATACGCTTTTAATTCAAAAATGTTTGAAATAAGAAAGAAAAAAAAAAACAAAATTGTGTCTTAAAGCTCTTCCTTGAAATGCAAAAATAATACATTTGCAAAACTAAAATAGCAATTCCTACTGGGCATCTATATTATCTACAGACCAAAAAATTTGTTTGCATTTCAAATGCAAATTTTTTATTTAATTCAGCATATGCATGTTACTAGACTTACTGCATGTTTTTTCTCCTTAAGTTTACTTCGGCAAATGGGACATTTATTAGCCCACGCATATTTCTGATATGTTTTATAGACATCTAGACACTCACGGCAAAAGGAGTGACCACATTGTATGCGTACTGGTGAACGTTTTTGATCCAGACATAAAACACATCGATCGGATGATTTTAGATCGGTCATTATTTTTTCTATTCTTTTGTTTTATTTCTTTTTTTTGTTCAACTCTCTTATGATTCTTTGCTTTTATTTATGCCGCAGTATAGAAATATTTATTTTCTTCTCTTGTTGCCTTTCTAAAGAAGCTGTCACCAAAATTTTTTCTTTCTTTTATTTTTGTCGTTTGAAAATTAAAGAAAATATATGTTGAATTGAAAAAATAAATAAACAAACTATGAGAAAAAGTCAAAAAGTGATATTATTTTAAAAGAAGAAGGGAACAAATTTGTAACTTGACAATTAATTCGAATTTGGGATATTCAGAGTATTGTTTTTGTTTTTATTTTATTTCAGTTTTTTGTTGTTGTTGTTTTTATTGAGGAATGTAACCGACCTATAATGATTTAAGGCCGCCGTACATTGTACTTTGGCTTTTTCAAGTGATAGCAAAGTACTAACGTATGTGGTAATTACAATGAGTTCTTTGATGGATACTTAATCAAAAATAAAAATGAAATTGTTTTAAAGCATATTTTTATAAGTAAAACTCATGACTTTTTCTTTTTCAGTTTATTCTGGTTTTTCTGTTTACCTTCGTCGAAAAAACAATTTTAAAGAGTCGCTAAATTTTAAGAGCCGATGCTGATTTTGAATAAAACACAATTTATTTAGGAAATTATTACCATTTATTTTTATTATGATAATTTGGTATATTCAATTACAAAATATCGGCGGCACACCTCAATCCGATGGTCCAAATTTTCGATGACACTGAGGAATAATTAAGGTTCTATGCCTTCAGTATGTCGAATTATCTCATCCTTTAGGTTTTGAATGGTTGCTGGCTTATCGACTTATACTTTTTCTTTAAAATAACCCCAAAGAAAGAAGTTCCACAGTGTCAAATCGCAAGTGGCACTGTCCTGTTGAAACCACATATCTTCCACATCATAATGTGGCTCTTGAGTTACATTATCGCGAAGAGCAGAAATATTTTCTGCAGTACGAGCTGTACGCGTATGCACTGGCGTTTTCACATCTTCCACAAAACCGGTTTGCTTAAATTTTTGCACGATTTTTCTAATAGTACGCACACCATATGCATTTTAGTTTGAACGGCCATTTTCATAATAAGCCTGATTAACTTTAATGCGTTGCTCGATTGTGTATCTTTCCATGGCTCATGCTGATTTAGTCTGAAATTGAGAAATGTCGAATGAAATGTAAAAAAAAACTTAACGTTTAGATGTGGTTCACATTCAACATCGGTACTTAAAGTTTAGCCATTTATTTTCCATTATTTTTGTTATAGTTTTATTTTTGGTTCCAAGTACCCGACGTACGTTGAAAGTTAAAATTTACCCAACTTTCATAAGTTACGTTAACGGAGAAGTACCGAATGAAATAAAGTGTATAAAATCTTGTATTTTAACTTAACCTATGATGGATTCTATGTGACTCGACCTTAAGTAGATAATGGTTTTTAATAACAATATCAATAAGTATAATTGACCTTATTATTGATTAATATATAAACTTTTAATTAAAGCTTTAGATCGATTAAATAATTATTATTTCGAAATTTGTTATCGCTGTTATATTTCTAATCAGAGTATAAAAGTACTCGTACCTGACAAAATACTTTTCAAGCTATAATTCTTCTAATTCCAAGTTTTGACTTCTCAAGAATCATTTTCTTAGAACCTTGCTTATTAAACTCAGTTCCTAATACCAGATTACAAATATTTGTTTTTTTTTCTTAATTTTTAAAGGCATAAATCCAATATCGAAAATATAAATTTATTATTAACCCCATAATTCTTGCAAATGAAGGCATTTTTTTAAATCATTCCTTTTGGGAAAATTGTTATAAAAATCAAAGGTCACAAACTCTTTTTATTGGAAACCAACTAAAGTGAAAAGAAAAAGAGGAGGAAAAACTGTGCTATTAAAAGAACTTATATGCTGTTTTGTTGCAGCATTTTAAAATCCTTTTTGTAAAATTTTTTGACTTTCGCCCTTATTCCAGTAGGCGACGTCGTTGTCGTCTGACGATATTTTTGTAGCAGAATAAAGAAAAAATGTTTCTCTTGCCTTTAATCTATTACAAAAATGTCGTTACACGGCGACGACGTCGCCAATTGGAATACGGCCTTTTATAAAATTCCTTGATGCAGCAAAAAATATAAAAATAGAGCACAAAATAATACCACCAAAGATGCATGCAAGCAACAGCCAAAAGTAAAATGAAATTTTCAAAGCAAATCTTTTTCACCACTCTTAACATTTGTACAATGAAACGCTAAAAACAACAACAAGAACGAACTACAATGAAAAACATCTAAAATAATACTCGTAAATTTTAAAGAAATATGCTCATGTTTTGGCCTCTCGACTCACTCTGAGTAGTACTACAAAGCCTTTAACAGCAGATCCATAAAATATTTTTGTCACAAGCACACATACACACACAAACGTACACATATGCTCTTAAAACAAATGTAAGTGAATGATGGTTGTACTTGCAACTGCAATTGGGTTAAATGCAAACAATACAGAACAAAAAAAATTAAAAAAGAAAACATAAAAAATACAAATGGAAATGAAATAAAATTGAATGGAATGGAAAGAGCGAGAGAGAGAGAGAGAGCGATTCAAAAGTACTGGTAATGGTGCTGTTGCAATAGAAGAAATTTTATATCCTCAATTTAAAATAATGCCGGAAAATTTTCTAAACTCAGCATTTCCTACAGACGGAACAAGAAAATGCCATCATCATCGTCAAAGACCAAAAAAGATATAAAAAAAGAAAATAATAAAACAAAATATCTACTCGTTTATAAAAAGGACACTTTATACACTCTAACACTTATGACATAAAAATATAGAGTTGCACTCGTTGAAAAAGTACTTTTGTGATGGCAGAGGGGAAATCACAACTAAGTGCACCAACAGATAACAAAGTATGAAATAAAATTTGTACATCAATCATATTTACATTAAAATAATAAAATATATAAATGTATTGTTCATATATTTTGGTAGTGAAACAGACAGCGGGATAGAGGGAAAAAGAGAGAGAGAGAGAGAGACTAAATAAAACGAAATATAATTTAAAAAAGTTTTGCTTTTTATTTATTTTCCTTTTAACAGTATACAATGATAAGATAATTAAAGAAATAAAAAGAATACTTGGAGCAATTTATGATGTTTAATAAAGGAAACAATTATAGTCCAAATTCATAGCATTCGTTATATTTATATTGTAAAACAACTTGTTATATAAAAACATTGTTTTAAGTCAATGCCTGCTTAAACAGCAGAAATGTATTTCACGGATAAAATTTTTGCCTTTGATTTCCAAAAAATCATTGCAAAAATTCTGAATTCTTAATAGAATTTAACTTTGATCTAATTAAAACGTTTCTAACGTAACAAACAATAAATTATAGGCCGTATTCCAATTGGCGACGTTGTCGTCTCGTAACGACATTTTTGTAATAGATTAAAGGAAAGAGAAACATTTTTTCTTTGTTCTGCTACAAAAATGTCGTCAGACGACAGCGACATCGCCAACTGGAATAAGGCCGTATATTTTATTTTTAAGTGTTAACTTCCTACATCTTGTTTTGATATGGCTTTTTTATGCAAACCGTTCTGTTTTTATTAAGACCCTACTCAAGCAGTGCATTTTGTTGGAATGTTGAATATATAGATAGATAGATGTGAAGATGTTAAGCGACTTATGACAATGGAACAAGTTGATGTCAATTTGATCACTCAAAGGCCAGTGTTATACCTTCACCCTTGAATAATCATTAAAAATTGCCCCATCTGTTGGTGGATGTTGAATGTGAGTGGTGAGTGTCTTCATTAAGTGGTTAGCTTTTATCTTCCCTTACTCTGGCGCTGTACTTCTGATCATTCATTTCATTGTGGAATAGACTGGAAATGTCTAAACCAGTGGTCTTCACCAGTATTACTCAGGTAAATAAATTGTTTGGATATTTTTTTAGTTTTTCTTACTCTCTTCGTGAATATTTCAACCAGGGTTGCTTAATTCCACAAAAAATCTGGCAAACAGCTTCTTAAAATATACCAAAACTACCCGTATCGTTAATTCTTATTATATTATTTTAAAATTAAATGTATTGTACTTTATTAACAGATATCACTTTTAGAATTGCTGGAAACCAGTTTTTATTTTATTTTCCTATGAAAAACTTAATTAATTAAAAAAAAAAATTGGCAATGTTAAAAATCTTTCATAAAAAGAAATTCATACGCTTTGTTTTCATCATGTTAAACGACAACCACAATTATTACAATAACATGTGTGTGAGACAAAAATTGCGTATGTGTTTATGTTTTATTAGTTTTCAAGAGAGCTAAATTTGTTTGTCAGACACTGAGAAGTTATGATAATAAGCAACATAAACTTATTAATGTTTATATTTCTTTTAACTACATTTCAATTTGTTAATAGCATTTACAAACAATTTATTTCATGAAGAATTTTAATAAATTAGTTTAAATTTTAAAATTAAAGGTTTTTAAAAGGAAAATTTTCACAAATTTCATTCAAGTTGTTAAAAACAATACAAATGAAGAAATCAATCTCATCTCTCAGTGTATTTTTGTGTGACTCTCTTTGTGAAGACCACTGGTCTAAACTCAGTCTTAATATAGTTCTAGAAAATATTCTCCAACTGTAATCGTATACGTTATCAAATGTTTTCATATAGGTTTCTTAATTTCACTGAATTTATAGCAGAATAAAAAGCAAAGGGTGACACAAAATGTTTAAAATAATTAATTATTATAAAGCAGTGGGTTTTAAATTGTAAAAAATTATAATAATGAGATATTGGCGATTAACAAAAATAAAAACTTTAATTATTTTAAAAATAAACTTTTGTTAATTAGTTATAAAAAATTTAAAACGCAAAGTTTTGCTTTATATTAATCTTGTGATGAAAAGTGAAAAGGCTTGAATGCTTTGCGAAAAGAAATTAGAAAAGTATTGAGTTATGGGTACCGAGTATCGAATATTTGTTCTAATTTTTGGGTAGTCAATACTTAAAGGTAACTACTCAATATTTCGAGAGTTGTATTTTTTCTTCGAAGTTGTATGGAAAATTTAAATTTTAAAATTTTAATGGCAAAAACAAATTACTGTCTAAAAACACAGTACTTTATGAAATTGTTTGCTCTTATAAGTATTGAGTAGTGTTGGGTACCCAAATGAAAGTACTCAATACTATCGAGTAACGCAAAGTAGCAGAATTTGACAATACTTTTTAGGCTCGTCATTTATTTTATATTGAACAATCGGCCTGTTAACGTATTGCTGTAACAAAGCTGAACCAACTTCTTCTTTCGGTGTCAAGGTACACTGCTTGTTTGAACTTCCGCTCGGTGCATACATATGTATGTATATAATTGGTCATTACAACCCTGTTGCAGGGTTACGGCCTAGCTTCTCGCAGCACTCATGTTGTGTGTATTAATTTTTATTCATGAGTGCCAGGACCTACAGTTTAAAGTCGACTCCGAACGACAGATTCGAGAAGCTTTTTCATGGCAATCAATTACTCCCAGAGCTTTTACCAGAAGACTGCTGAGAGGTAATCGCTGAAAGAAATAATTTTTTCAAATTTCAGTTTTCAAGATGTCAGAGCTTAGATTTGAACCCGGCACTATCGTCTTAGCAAGCCAACACACTAACCACTAGACCACGACGACTACACCGCTCTGTGCAAGCTACTGAATTTTGTAACGAAAAATTTTATTTTTAATTGTATTTGTAGTTCACCACAACTTACACACATAAAATTCATGTACGAGATGGTGTACCTAAAGGGGGCTTTAGACAATCCAGCAAGTCATATGATATGCCAAATATTTGGTTAGAAAAGTAGCAGTCTCATAACCTAAATATAATATGTAATAGAAAAATTCGACACAGAGAGAAAATATATATGAAAAATTAATAGTCGTATGGTTCATTATCCATGAGTACCGGGACCTATAGTTTAGAGTCCTCTCCAAACGACAGACTTGAGGAGCTTGTTAATGGCAATCAGTTATTCTAAGAACTTTAGCCAGAAGACTGCTAAGAGGTAGTCTCCGAAAGAAATATTATCTTTGTAAGTCAACAAACTAGCCACTAGATCACTATGTTGTCCGTTGACAAATTTATAAATAATTTTTACTTCTTGATTATTTCCTTTATTTTTATTTTTTCGTTAAATAAAAATAAAATAAAATTCACTATTAAACTCTCTGTCAAAACTCGATTTTCCAATTGCAAATTAGAAACTTACTTAGAAACTTACAGCCTGACACTTACACGAATGGCTTTTGACATTCGTTTTTGTATATCTGAAACAACAGCAAAATTACTCAAAAGAGGCTGTTAGACTCTGGTCTTTGAAACTACACAATGCATAAGGTCTGTGTCATTTTGCTTGTAATTAGAATATGGTATAAATTTGTATTGTTATAGCAAAAAATTAAAAAAATTAAGAAATAAATAAAATGCTGTAATTTCCTTCCTTGTAGTAAATGCTACTTATATCGTTTGTTTTTGCTTTTAAGCATACATTTTTAATCAATTTATTTTGATTTTTAAATATTTTAAACTATAAATGATTTTCAATCTTTGCAAATTGCATAATTTATTGCTTCATTAATTTTCTGGTCTTTATAACTTGTATATGGTATGTTGTTACTTATGTATGTGCTTAGTTCATCGTTGATTCATTTACTAGCCATTTACCACAAAATTTGTTTTTACTTTATGTTGCCATATTATATGTACTTTTCACCTGCTTAATTAATTTTCAACTCCTTGTTGCAACAGCAGCGGAAATGTGGGCAAAGAAAGTAAAACAAAATATAAAAATAAATAAATTGTGAAAAATACTACTGCTAGTTAGCCTGAAGGACTTGCAGACAAACAGACATATTATGCACTTCTGTGTTTTTTTTTTTCTTATTCATTTATTTTTTTAATGCTTCTTTTAAAGAAGCCTCAAAACCAAAAGTATTCACCAAATGTTAGTACGCCCTTGTAGCACCATTATAGCACTGGCTTTTGATTGTATTTATTTTCTGGGTAGTGATAATGTTTAAGCTATTGCCACTGTTACCACTACTACTACTGCTGTTGCTGCCAGTTTCATTTACGATTGAGTAAATATGTTTATATGCAAAAAATTAGTTGACTGGTTTTTTCAGAGATTTCATTATTGATATCATTTTATAATTATTGAAATGTTGTAGCATGTACCACCTTATTATTATACGACATAAACTCTATTTGGAAGAGTTTTCTTATACATACAGTGGCATAAATATTAATAACTTGGCATATATGCAAAGAATATCTTTAATAAGCTGAGATTTCTTATTCTTTCTATCTGTAGCCCACTTTTAAAGAAGCACAGCTACCTAGTGAGTTAAAAAATACATTTTTTATACAAACAAAATAACATAAGAAACCCCAACTAGCTGCTGCTACTCTATGTATATTAACCAATGCATACATAGGCAGTGCATACATATTAACTCACATTACTGAGCATAACAGTAGCAGCATTGTTTTAAAATGCCTCATCTACCACACACTTACCGTTAGTATGATTACCAGCACCAAAATAACAAAAACAAAACCACTTAAACAAACACTTTTATACACCCTAACTGGCAGTTGTGTACTCTTGCTTCCTCTTCTTTCGATTTGTCTCTCTCATTAGCATTAAAACTGCAACTGTTTCCTTATATTACCGTTACCGCTTTAACAACATTTTATGATGGTCATGTTATTGTAGGAGGCCAAGAACAAGACAGTTATATAGAGAGTAAAGGAGAGAAAACATGTAAACCTCATATTCTCTATCAAGTTGTAATTGTGTTTACATGCATTTTACATATACACATACATATATCACAACGCCATATAGTTATCATACATATTTGTTTACACACATACTCTCACATCTGTATCTATATTTTATACGTAGTGTTTTCTTTTCTTTTGCCTGGTATAATTTTTAAGTTTTTTTATTTTTATTAATATTTTTTGCTCATTCTTATCTGTGCACTCGCGTTTGTCATTTTGCAATTAGGGTGACCAGTTTGAAAATATTAAATATACAATATTTTTCGCCATATAGGCAAATATTTGCAATATTAATAGTAATATGAAATGTATTGCTTAAAGGGGGTTTAGACGGTAATACAAGTCCTACGTAAAATCAAAGACAATATTCCATCCGTATTTTTATAATGAGAGTAAAAATCTTACGACAGATATTTTTGCGTTTACACGGTTGGTAAAATATCAAAACAAAGCAAAATGAAAACATAAAATGCACATACATATGCACACATAATGATCTAATGAAATTTTTAAAAAAATTCAAAAAACAAAGAGAGCCGTACGACTGTCAAATGTTCATCCGTATTTTCTCTCAATGTCGTACCCTCTCATTACATATCAAGTTTACACGATATTATTTATTCTCTTCTACATAAAAATTTGACTTGTCGTATAACTTGTATAACCGTCTAAACCCCTCTTTACGGGGATAGGCATATCTGTGAAGCTTTAGGATTTCTTTTATAGGTGTCTTCCAAAAATCTTTATGTCATTTTTTCAGTATGTATTGCCATATCACCATACACAGACATACTATTCAACAACTCGTGCAAATAATAAAATTATTGTATCTGTAGCTTTGAAAAATAGTTGTAATGTCCAATTATATATGTATGTTTTATTCCTCAAAATTTCTCTGGTCAAAAGCATAAAAGCAAGCAATACTAATTACTCATAAAAATAAAAACAAAGAACTGGACCAATCGTGCATAGAAAATACTTCATACTTTTTTTTGTATGTGGCCAGCATTGTGCTGGCCTTGAAAAATAGGCGGGGCAGGAGGAAAGAGGGTGTTGACCTTTGACTTAAACTTACTAATATCATATCAGATATCAGTTCGAAAAAACAAGGGTTCTACTTTAAGAATGCGAACCGTAAGGAAATCGGTTGCTGTTGATTGATTATACCCTCACCACTGAATAATCCAACAGCAATCAACCCCAAGAAGCCCGCACAATAAAGTTTAAATTAGGGGAGAAATAAGAGATTATAATGATATTGGAGATGATGTTATTGTTGTTCTCCTTGATTAAACCCCTGGGATAATTCTTGGTTACTGCTACTCAACCGCCTTTCTGGCATGGCAGACCCTGCTAGAGGGCTATTGCTCTTCGCATGCTTAGCCAGTTGATCCCTTTTAGTGTTATCTTCTACACCACGATAAGTTGATTATCCTTCATCAAACAACAGTAAGCCAAGCATTAAGAAGCCTACCAGATAAACCTAGAACTTAAATATCATTGCGGAAAATTATTTCAATTTTACTCAATCTGGTCACCTTTTTGTTTCTTGCCACATTAACCTGTATTCAACCACCTACTGCAACCATTTAAACAAGAAATACTTTCAGTTAAAGAAAAATCTTGTTGGCTTTTGGCCAATTTGTTGTATGTTGTCGTATGTTGCACGTGGAGCAGATAGTGTGTGTAAGAGTACCAACAACAACAGTAGCAACAACTAAAGAGCAGGCAAAAGAGAGAGAAAAAAAAAAAAAACAGACAAAATGATAAGTTTTACTCTAGTAGAGGATTAAAAATTAAGCAAAAAAATAAAAAAAGTATATATAATAACGTATAGAAAAGGAATACGATTCTACAAATGTGAAAAAATTTTTTGACACTTTGCCCAGTTTCGCTTTTTGCAAAATTGTTAAACTGTTTGTATACACACAGCTATAGCTTGTATATATCCCTTTGAAAAAGACAAAATCTAAAAAAAAGGAAAAAGAAAAAAGTAGCCAAAAAAATACGAATGAAATAGAAAAACAGAAAGTGTTGGTAAATTGGCTGATTTTCAACACATGTGACATCTGTTTACTACTGAAGTAAACGATAAAAAATAACAACAGCAACAATAATAATAATACAGTTAAAATATTACAGTTTCCTACACTGTTCACAAAAACAAAAAAAAAAAAAAACAAAGTTTCACTTACCCATAGAATTTGTTAAGAGCAGCACTTACACTCATAAAAATTGGTAAATAAAATCTTGCACTATAAATAGTTTTGTTTGTGAAATAAAAATATCAGAAATATTTTATTGGTGTATTAATTTTATTGTAGTTTTATTTTTTTTTATTTTACTAAAAGAATCCTCTTGCTGTTGTGCCAAAATAAATAAATAAATGAAAAATAATAAATAAAAACCCATTTAAAATACAATAATAAAAAAAAGAACAAAAATTAATATCCTGTTGCTATTGAAGTGATATATTTATTTGAAACACCGGTAGGGCCATGGTAAAAAAAGAAATCAATACATCTAGTCCTGGTTTTACATTGAAATTGTATATTTAAACTTGACAACACTTTTTTTTTAATAACCCAACACAACTATTATTTTTTTTTATCGATT
Organism: Metopia argyrocephala; assembly: GCA_963576795.1. Taxonomy (NCBI): domain Eukaryota; kingdom Metazoa; phylum Arthropoda; class Insecta; order Diptera; family Sarcophagidae; genus Metopia; species Metopia argyrocephala. The sequence continues at coordinate 199,984,926 of OY756208.1, read as the reverse complement.
CTAGAATTAAAAAAAAAGTGTGTTTTGAAATAATTCAGTTCAATTCAATTTTAATAAACCCCAAATAATTTTACAAATTTTCAAAAATAAAAAACTTAATCAAAGAAGTATTCCTAACATACAATAGTATTTATCTAGGACTATTATACATTAAGTAGAGAGTTAAAAACAAGTTAAGGTTATAAAATAAAAATAAGAAAACAAATAAAATATGAATATTTGAATGATCTGAAAATCCGTTTTCTAATCCCAAACAGATTGGTGATAATTTTTCTATTAATTTCTTTTGTCATAAAATGCTTTAATTGGAACAGAAAAAAAATTTATTTGGAATGAATTCAGATTGGTTTTTTGCAATGATTTTTTATTTAAAGGAGAAAGGGACAACCATGAAGGAATTGCACACCAGCCGAACTGTACTTATTCATGACAAACTTCAACTATTTAACTCACACTTTTCTATAGAAATCATATATTGGAATTGTATTTCTTCTAAACACTGTATACTGAGACTTTAAGTTTTGGTACAATACAACACATTTGATCACATACTCCATATTCTTTTTTGTAATCGTCATCCATTACTGATGAATACAATTACTACAAATTTTCTTATTACTCTCTTGTTCCATTTATTTCCATTAGTCGTCACTGACGACATACGGCCATCGCCGAGGTGGTTAGAAGACATCGCCATAAGCATGCTTATATAATTCAATGATCTTGAATTTTCAAAAAATTCATTATTGTAAATCGCAAAAAAATTTGTTCTTTCATACATCTCAACTTCCCTTTACGCGGTTGTCTTTTGAAATTTTTTCTTGTACACTGAAAACTGGTGCAAAGAACATCAAATAGTTTCCGCAGATTGTTGAAGTTTATTTATATGCTATATACTCTTTATATTTTTCATGGTGTACCATATAGGGTACGCAATGTAAAAAGAAAAGAAAACATATATTAAAAAATTAGCATATATTTAGGCATTTTTAAAAATTTTTAAATGCTGTTTTCAGCATAATTATTGAATTAATATTAACAAAAATTTTTCATTGATATCAAATATCACCCTCAGCCATAGTAATACAATTTATTTCAACTTGATCGGATGAGAAAACGCAAGACATAGAGTATCCGAACTAATAATAGGCATTTAAAACCACAGAGCTTTTTATTTTGTGATTCGGATCATGGAACACAGTGCAATACAGTGACGAAACTCCAACAACTATTACAAGAAAAACACAGCCAAGATAGCCACAAATTATGATAATAAGAGATAGATGTATTCGTATATACAGCTATCTTATTTTGCCCCAGAATTTAATATAGTCGCAACAAAATTTTTAGCATACACACAACATCACAGTGTATAACAAGATAGCCACAACAAATTGCAACAGCTGATTTTAAACTTTTTGAGCTGTCATTTCCTTCATCACTGTATTACACTGTGTCATAGAACTAAATTTTTCTACTGGTCATAGAAAACTATTACTGGTCTCGAGTGAACGAAACATTTGGTTTAATATTTGTGTTTTATGGTAAATATATTTTAAGTTTAAAGACTAGTTCCTTTTTATTTTCTTATATACAGATCAAGTTTTGCTATCTTACTGCAAGAATAGTAATTTTTTTTAGTTCTAAGAAAAAATATAAAAGAGAGTCTTACGTTTTCATAGATTCACTTTTTACATTTTTATAAATTTTTTTTCACTTTTTTTAAAATCACTTTTTGTCCTCAAGCACATAACTCGAATGATTTGATTTTTACCTGCCAATGTTGTGAAGAACTTATATGCTGGCATTTATTCGTTTCCTAAATAAATTTGTAACATACATATTCCTGCTTAAATTAACGTTTCCATATGGATGCTCCAGGTCAAATTGGGTTAAAACTGAAATAATGTTGTAAATACGGCTGTCAATGTTTAGCATGATTTTGGCAATTATGTTTCCAGCGTTATGGTAGAGTGGTTATTGAATTTTTTTATTGACAAATTTTTACAACATTTCTTCAAAAATTTTTTAAAAATCATATTCGTAAGAAAGCAAATTTTGATATTTTATTTATTAAACGTGAAGGAATGAAAAATTAAATGTTTTCATAAAATATTTATTTTAAAGCACTGCATTATAAATATTTTTGTTGTTTTTTTTTTTTTTTGTTCCTCATTATAAGTATTTTCTGTTAATTTATGATCCTTTAATTTGGGGGTGTATACCCAAAACGCCAAGCTATTGTTATATTTTTAATTAACAAATATTTCTTTCTCTCTTTTGTTTTTTACTTTTTTCTTTTTGTTCTGTTTTTCTTTCAGCAGAAAACAAGAAATAAAAGCCATCAAAGGCTTTTAGAAAGAGTAAAAAAAAAAGAAATGCAAGGAATTTCTTTACTCACCGCATAAAAGTAGTCAAAGAGTGTTACAAGAAAGTGAGTGAAAGAGAGAGATAAATATGAAATTTGCTTTTTAATAGTTATAATTTTTAATAAACTCTTTACTAACAATTACAAACACACTATCAAGTTTTCATTGTAATTTTATAATTTTTCATACAAACACACACATACACACAGTCATATATTGCTTTAGCAGTGGTCTTTCTCTCTTTTATACTGCATTCTCTAGTATGTTGTGTGTTTTTTTTTCATGTTATTGTCGTTGTTTATGTTGCCTGCTTTTAGAGCCAGAGTAGAGTGTATTTCCTTTATTGTTGGCAACTTTAACTTCCGTTGTCGTTATCCCTAAAGTCTTTAGCGTTTTGTTGTACATTTTTGTTACTACTGTTGTTGCTTTTTCTTTTTTAATATTTTGGTTGCTTTGCTCTTTTATATCCGTTTTAGTTGAAAACATTGTTATGTTGCTACTGAGTTGTACTTTTTTTCTATTAAATGATACCAGTTCGACACATAGTAGTTTATGAGGCCAGTTAACCCTTTTTAGCCCTAAATAAAATAAAATAGAAATAACATAAAATAATATAAAATTTTTTTAAACTAAAAAAAGAGAAATTAAAAAATAAAAATTGTCTTATTTTGCGAGGCAATTACTTAAAAAGTAAGCGTATACTAACATATGCATTACGGAATACGACTCTCAAATTTATGATATTTAAATTCTATACAATTAAAAATATATTTGATTTTCCTACTTATATTTCGTTATTATAAGAACTTATGTTCATCTAATATATAAAAATTAATGCCACTTTTCGTTGTAACGTTATAGCTCAAGAATGGACTTTTTAGTAGATAGATGGTTTATGTGAAGTTTGCACAAAATCGGTCGAGCTGTTCTTCATTTATCACATTTTTTGTAACAAATTTATTAAATAAATGGCGTATCATTTTGTTAATGAATCAGTTTTCTGTTCTTCTGTTCTTCAAACTAGATTTTGTGTTGGTCGTTCGTTCGTTCGGTCGTTCAATCTAAAGTTATTATTTCTTTATCTTTGTCGTTGGTTCAATATTTGTTTTGTTACTTATTTTCTGATATGTATGTTATCAGTGCTGTGTTTCAATTATTTTTAATCCAATTGACCATCGTTTCTTTAATGTGTAAATACGTACTTTTATTACATAATTTGTTTTAACTTCACGGGGCTGTAAAAGGTTAAGTCTTACGTTATTTAATGTGGCATAATTTAAGGTTTTAGTTTATATTCCTATTGTTTAATAAAATATTTTTAGTAATTTTTCTTTTTTTCAAATATTATCTGCATGTGTTTTATTTTGTTATTAAATTTTTTTTCGAGGATTGTGCAGCAGTTGCAGTTGCTTTTTAGTTTCTCTCTTTTTTTTCTCCTTAAACTTTATTTTGTATGCACTAATGCCAAATAAACAAAGGCTAAACGCTTCAATCACACAGCTGAACCTTGTTGATACACCTTGTGGTCGCCTTAATATGTAGTTTGTTGGCTTACTAGAGGAGAGTGTTTCGGGTTGAAGTCATTTTGAAAAAAGATATATAAACAAATATTCCTCTCGGCGACCACCTCTTAGAAATCTTTTGGTAAAAACGCTGAGAATACTGTTATATTTTAAGAAGTCTGTCTTTGAACATATTTGTATAAAATGTAGTGGCGAAGCACGCCAGAGTTTAGTTAGTAATAAATAAAGAAAGGCCAAACAAGAGCTAAATTAAGCTGCTAAATGGATATTTGGCATTGGTTTTTAATTCTTCTCTTTCTCATTCCTTCATTTTTTCCATTTTTTTTTCTTTGTTTGCTATAGAGATAGAATGATTTATGGTAAATTTGAATTTAATAGTTTTCTTTTCTGTTGTGTTTTTTTGCTGAATTTTATTTGTTGATAATTTTTTCTTCATTTCCTTCCATTTTATGCTTCCAACAACCATAAATGAATTTTTAAAAGAGCAAAAAATATTGAAATGATAGTGCCAAAAGTCACTTGGTTAGCATTTTTTGACAACGTTTGCCGTTTAGGAAGTACTTTGTGTTTATACAGCATAAAAGTATGAGATTAAAGAAAAAAAAAAAAAAAAAAAACAAGCTGGAAAATAAGTTTTTCTTTATGGTTATACGAGTACGAGTATATTACCAAAAATATGACTGTAGCAACAAAATTAAACAGAATTCTCTCCTTTTTTAATAACAAATTACTAGATTTGCCTAAAAGGTTAAAATGTATACTGCTAAGTTTTTGACATTTTATAGTGCTTAAATAGAGAGAGTTTATACCTCAAAGGTCCATATGGAAAAATAGCTTAAGTCCTAAAATGAAATATTGAAGTACTTTTCCTAAATACGAGTAAAACATCTGTAATTTTTCATATTCGTAAAACATTCAAATTGAAAGTCTAGTGGATTGGACAACGCCGTATACATTAGCTAACACTCTAACGGGTGCTAGTATGCTATCCAGGAGAGCCACGAGAGGCTGTATGTCGACTTGAATACAACGGGAACAAGGATCATTCTGGAGGCCGCCAGGTTGACCCAAATCAGAGACTTTGTTTTGTCCGAAGTATCCTATCCATCCATTGAAAATTTTCATTATAACATTTTATACAATAATACCAGACTTAAGCTATTCTCCCATATTACCCCAAATACAAAAATATTAGTGAATTTATAAGTAGATGTATATAATGCTTGAGTTTGGTTGCTTTGAAACGGTTGTGCTTAACTTCTTATGTTATATTGCCGAAAGGCACAGCAATTACATTCATCCACAGTACTTGATTATATGTCGCATCAACACACAGAACACAAATTGATTGTCAACCTGTGAGATAAAATTCTAGCTTAAGAAAAAAAATTATAGAAATTGAAAGTAATTTATTAAAAAAAAAAACTTTTCAGAATCTCAAACTACAAACCGTTTTTGAAATTAACTTTTAACTTCAAATCCTGAATAATTGTTTGTCTTGGCCGAACATTTCGATATTTTAAGTGATGTAGTCCTGGTAAAAAAGATTATTGGATTACAGTAGCTTCTCTCTGGAACTTAGCCGGAGGATGAAATGTGACTTGCTCTGAATGTGATCATCATTAGAAGACTGCAAATATATGCTGATAGCCAAGCAGAATGCTACTTCATGGCGGAATATTTCGATATTGGGTGGTTTGGATACAGGGAGATGGCGACAAACCGGACAACTGTGTGGCAGTTGAACTAGCTATACAGGCTACCAAGTTCTTCTTGCAAAATAAAGCAAATAAGCTGCAAAATTAATGGTCAACTATTGAATTTGTCTAGGTGGAAGATTTCATTTGTGGTGTTTATTCTTTCTAGCCACTGTGAGGTTATGTCTGCCGTACTTCTAGGTTATGGTAAATTTAAATTTATGTGGTTATTGCCTAGAATTGAAGGCTGTGTCTCAGGCAAGTAAAAATGTGTGGCATAATGTATTTTTGCCAAAGTTGTTGCTGTTAGTGTTGTTTGCTAGAAACAATCTATTAAAACGAGAGTAAATTTCATATTTTGGTTAAAATAATAGCTGGAAATACATCTTCCTTCTCTGACCAATAACTTAGTTCTGATAACATGGGTTTTAACATCCAGTTTGCTTACGACAGTCGCCGTGGTCTAGTGATTAGTGTGTTGGCTTACTAACACGATAGCGCTGGGTTCAAATCTCAGCTCTGACATCTTGATAAAAAGAAATATAAAAAAATTATTTCTTTCGGCGACTACCTTTCATCAGTCTTCTGGCAAAAGCTCTTGGAGTAATTGATTGCCATGAAAAAGCTTCTCAAATCTGTCGTTCGGAGGCGATATTAAACTATAGGTCCCGGTACTCATGGTACTCGTAACTCTAACACAGTGTTGTAATGGCCAATTATGTATGAATGTATGTATGTATGTTGGCTTACGACAAGCAATTTGAAACGCAACAAAAATTATATATTTAAAAAAAATAATATATAAGCTTTGAGTTAAGCTTCAGGTGATTTAAATAATTATTATTTTGAAGCTACGCAGAGAAGTAGCGAAATATCGAAATAATAATTATTTTAATGGACCTGAAGCTTAACTAAAAGTTTATATATTATTATTGAGTTATAAGGTTATATAAACTTATTGATACTATTTATTAAAAAAATATATACAATTCTGAATTGTATTATATCAGTGCTATTAATCTAAACTCTACTGTAAATGTCACTTAATATGCCACAACATTTAAATTTAATTACTTAATTTGTTAAAAAGGCTTTCATCTATTTCAACTGTTTTAACAACGACAACTTATAATAGTAAAACTTGGCTAATATACTCAAGTTGTTGTTAAAGAGTAGAAAAGTTTTCATATTCACAAATACAAACAAATAAATTAAATTTCAACACACACACCCACAATATTGCAGTTTTTCTTTTTCTCTTTTACTATCTCTGTGTATTTGTAGGAATCTGCTTGTAAACACCTTTAAACCAAACAAACACACACGTATACATTTATATGAGCAAGTATTACCTTTATATGTGTGTACACATGCATGTTAATATTATAGACTCAAACTTTCATTATTAAGTCTCTCACTCTCTCCATTAAATACGAATTGCAAGCAAGTAGAATACCAAAAAGAAAATTTACTGCTTTATTACCTGAAAGTATTTTTTGTCTTTTTCTATGTATCTCTAACTGCTTATACCCCAGTTGGCCTTGTTTTTAAGATCTCCCGCACGACACCTAGTGCACATTTAATGTAATTCGTAACAATTTTTAAAACAAACATCGGAAACTATCATACATACATACATACATAATTGGCCATTACAACCCTGTGTCAGGGTTGTGTGTGTTAATTTTTATCCATGAGTTCCGGGACCTATAGTTTAAAGTTGACTCCGAACGATAGATTTGAGAAGCTTTTTCATGGCAATCAATTACTCTCAGAGCTTTTGCCAGAAGACTGCTGAGAGGTAGTCACCGAAAGAAATAATTTTTTTCTTTTTTCAAGATGTCAGAGCTGAGATTTGAACCCGGCGCTATCGTCTTTGTAAGCCAACGCACTAATCACTAGACCACGGAAACTATCAGGCACTTTAATTTAGGCGATAATGTCCCTCAGTCTGTCATTGTGCTCTATTTGTAAGAACTTTTGCTATATTGTGTACTTCAAAAAAAATTAAGCTTAAAATATCGTACACACATGGAATTAAACTGCAAATTAGAGGATAAAGTGCTAGTTTGTTAGTGCGGTAGTCATGGGATCGATTCCCACCAGAGGCTCTGATCTGTGATCTCACGTGTAATTAGTTAAAAATAATTTGGGATTTTAATTTGTTAATAAACAATATTGTTGTTAAGAAAATTATAATTGAAAAATATCATCAGTGACAAATTCAAAACTTCGTTAATAATAACGACAATTGTGCCAACTGGGATATTCTAAAGAATACTTTAACTAAATCTTTGTATTAAATAAAACTGCATGTTTGTATGTGTAGTGCATATATAAACTTTTAGATAAAATGTGCAAGTATTAGCTGGGAGAGGGCATTATTGTAAAAGAGATCACTTACACTATTACAACTAAAAGTCAGTTTTTCATAGATTTATTTTCTTTTGCATAAGTGCGTGTGTGCATGTGCGTGCTGTTTTTATTTTACTCGTATGTGTTATATTGTTGTGCTAAATGTTTTATTCAGTTGGTTTTGGTTTATTTTTTTTTATTTTTTATTTTCTTTGTGTTTAAATAAGAAAAACACAGAACGAATCTATGTGTGTCTGTGCATGTGTCAAAAACATTTCTCTTTCCACTCATTAAGTATGTCAAGTTAAGATTTATAACACAAACTTTGTCTTTCTCTTTTAAAATGTTAAAATGTTTGCTGAAAAAAAAATAAATTTCGAATGTGAGTGTATGTATGTATGTATGTTTATACGTTTCTACCAACACATACGCATTTTTAAACAATTTCAAATTCTTTGCCGACTTTTTCATATTTTCTTCAGACATACGTGTTCGTCTGTATGTGTAAGACATAAATATTAAAAAGGGGTTTTCAGCCTCTATGTATGTTAGAAAGTTTTACAAGTTTTAATAAGAATTAAATGAAAAAAAGTTTTTGAAAAGATTTGCTATTATTTTTTAAACAAGATTTTTAGTCTATATTAAATTTAGTTTAACAAGTGTTATAAGAATGAATATTTTCGCCTAATAAAAAATTTATTAGAATTTTAAATAGAGGTTAAAGCTAAAAATTTGAATGTTACATCAAATTGGCCACGTAAATATCATTTTTAATTGCATATGGTTTCAGGCAGGGCGACAAGAAACAATGTGTCTTATCTAAACCTGAAGAGACCCAATGCAATATGTGATAAAGAAAAGTAATCACCCGGATGCACCCAGTATTTTCCATGAACTCAAAACTATAGTGTGATATTTCCACATTAAGTCTAGCAGAGCCAACGAAAACGAGCTTATTTGTGAGCTAAATGTATGCACATGTACGGTTCATAGCTTTTATTTTTTTTAATAAACATTTAACCAACCACTACCTTGTATCTTAATTTTTGTGGCTTATTTTTAAAATTCCTTTTCAGTTTATCTTAAAAAATCTTTTAAATATTTCATAGACTATTTTTTAAACAAACTTGTAAAAAAATAAAACACAAAACTCTTCCTTCAAATGCTTAAGAATAACTAACAACCTCTGTTTAGTTTTGTTTTGCTTTCATAAAGGAATGTTTAATTGTGGTTTACAAAAGATTTGTGGTTTGAAAACCTAAAGATTCACACAGCCAAGATGAAAATGGACAAATTTTTTTAAACTGTATTTTAGAAGAATTATTTTATAACAAAAATAAAGAAAATACACTCGAGAAATAGTTTTAAGACATCAGGATTTAAAGTATAATTAAAAGAATCCCAGCAGAAAAAAGTGCTTACCAGTAAGTGCGTTGTAATGCATGATTTTTAAATAAAATGAGCCGGTAAAATGTAATAGAAATGTAAATTTATTGCAACCAATAAGCAAATTGTACAAAAAATCAAACATAATACCTTATCCTGTAGCATATGTGGAAGCTTTAATGTATAAAATACAATATAATGCTTCCATTATTGCTTACAATTTTATTTATTGCTTACAAACCTTAACCATTCTCTCTAGGGATGTTAAATTTATTTAAAATTTGTAAAAAACCCTAAAAAAAAGATCAACAGCATATCTTATAAAACCTTTTAAAAAGCTAAGATTTAAAAATTTGGCTGCCGAATTCTCTAAAAATAAACCTATGAAACATTTTTATTAAGACGGCAATTAGAATTTTACAGTTCTTTAATTGTATTCTATTTTTGAAAATTCTACATTTTTGAGTGTAGTTTTCTTCCTTATATAAGTTTTTACATATGTATGTATGTTTGTATATATTATGCCAGAGCAAAACCATAGAATTTTCCTGTCACCATATCTGATACCGCTATTGTTTCCTCTCTTTTAGCAGTACATTTAGTCTCATACAAAAATAAATAAATATGGGCATCCCAACATATAAACACAACACTTGCATTAGTGTGGTGGACCAGCAGTTTCTCTTGGCAAAATAGTCACAGTAAAAACCAACATATTTTCCCAATGATGCCACTACTTAAAACCTCTACTTTAGTGTAACAATATCAACACTGAAGTGGCGAATAATAGCAGTAGAAGGAGAAATTTAAAAACGAGGAGTATAAAGAAATAAAATATGTTGGTGAAATGAAGGTAAAACAACGAAAAACGAATCATCAAAAGAAAAGCGCCACCTGTTGTGATCGTCTAATGAGCTTCTAATACAATAGGTCCATGTTTTTTTTTTTTTTTTTTTTTTTTTTTTTTTTTTTTTTTTTTTTTTTTTTTTTTTTGCTTTAGCTCGTATGAAAAAGTAAAGCCAGTTGTTGTCAAGTGGTATAGTGGTTAGAGTGCTCGCACAGAAACTCCAACGACCCCCCTGCTCAAACTAACAGCAGCTTGTCTCATCAACAAAAAGCCGCAAATATTTATGTACATATATGAAATCTATTGAAAAAAAATTCTATCCACCTTAAAATTTCAATATAATGCACTGCATGAGTAGAGGTTTACCCCTGAGTATTGGTCTTAAAAAAAAGTGCATTCAGATTTCAAAGAAAAGTGTCTTTTTTGTGTGACTTTGGTTTACAAATAACCCTCTAACCTAAAAGTGGTTCAAGGTACGCATTACAAAACACCAATTCACATAAAAAGTAAGTAATTATTAATAACTTTTTTTAAATTTTAGCAGTGACTTTAGTAACAGATCTGTTGACATTTCTGTCGAAAGTTAAAATGATTTCTGCCATTGGGTTTTTTCTGTCAGCTGTTTTATGAAAGAAGTCATAATTTTAGGACGTGATTTTATTATCATTATTTTTTTATTGTTATTGTATTTTATAAAATGTTTTTCACTAAAATTCTGCTTTTCCGCAAATAAATTTAATTCATTATATATTTTTCGAATTAAATTCGAAAATTTATTGGATTTTGAAGGTCAATGTCATCAATAAATAGCACAACCTTAACGGATGTTAATTCTCATAAGAATATCAGTATTAGGACTATAGACTATTAAAATTCATACAATAAATTTAATTCATTTTATATAGACATTTTTTCTTTATAAAGTTCAAAGTTCTGCTATTATTTTGAACTATACTACATTTTAATTTACACACACAACATACACACACCAACACAAGCTTTCATGCTGTTACAAAAAAAAAAAAAAAAAAAAAAAAATTACAAAAAAATGAGTGTGGAAGAGCATTTAAATTGAACCACAATTGTTTGCAAATGTCTCTCTTTAGTTCTCTCCCCCTCATCTAAGACGTACCAAAAACAACTACATTAACATTTACAAATAAATGAAAATGTGTGTGTATATGTAAGTGCAAATGTTAGTATGGCTACCAGGCCTGCCATATTTGCCGATTTATCGGCATTTTGCCGATTTTTTACCTTAAAATTACCAGTATGCCGATTTGCCGATTTTTGCTTTAAAAATGCCGATTTGTTCATAAAAACTTAAAATACGGCGACTTTAGTTCTTTTAGTATAATTTAAAAAGCTCTGAGAGTAACTAATTGCCATGAACAAGCTTCTCAAGTCTGTCGTTCGGAGTCGACATTAAACTGTAGGTCCCGGTACTCATGGATAAAAATTGACACACACAACATGAGTACTGCGAGAAGCTAGGTCGTAATCCTGACACAGGGTTGTAAAGGCCAGTTATGTATGTATGTATGTATGTATGTATGTATATTATAATGAGCAGGATTTTATAATAGAGTTTTTACTGTTGACATAGCTTTAGTGTTGGGTTATTTAGAGTTATATTGGATATTCGAATTATTATAGGTGGTCTTTTGCAATTTCTGTATATAAAATGCATGATATATCATTATAATTTCAACTCACTGCACAGCAGTTGGAGTTTTTACTGTTGACATAGCTTTAGTGTTGGGTTATTTAGAGTTATATTGGATATTCGAATTATTATAGGTGGTCTTTTGCAATTTCTGTATATAAAATGCATGATATATCATTATAATTTCAACTCACTACACAGCAGTTGGCCTGTTAAAGATTGCATAAAAAGTGCAGGTCTTAAAACGAAAAACTGAAAAACTAAAATACATGTAGATTCTGAGCCCCAAACGAAAGTTTAATTAGATCTTGTCAAAAGCAACAAAAAAAATTTTTTTTGTTGAACTGTGTTATTTGTTGAGTGTAAAGGCGATGCATGCTTTTAGGGATATATGTTGCATGTCAAATTTTTCGAATGGAAAAATAAATGTAGCTAAACTTTTTTCACAAAATTGAACTCAATACCAGGCTTTAGATTATATCGAAAAGGAAGGTAATGCAAGTACATCAGATAGCCAATCTTATGTGAGTATACTTGAATTCCAAACACAATAGAGGTACAAAAATATTGATAACAAAGTCATTTAAATTTTTTAGGATGATAAGAAGAAAAAGCGCAGGTTAAAGGAAGAATGGATTTCTGACTTTTTTTTTGAAAATTGTGCAACGCTCAGCTAAAAGCTTTGTTAATGTTATTGCTGAATAGTTATGTTTTTGTTTATTTTTCTTATTTTTTGTTAAGAAAACTGCTTTATTGTCTTTAAAATGGGAAATTTTAATTTGCCGATTTTTTGCCGATTTTTCTTGCTTGGACTGCAGATAATGCCGATTATTTTTTATAAATTTGCTGATTTTTGATTGAAATCATCTGGCAGGCCTGATGGCTACTTTTATTTGAGAATTAAACAGTTATACACTTTTTTTTTTCTTTTCTCTTCGCCTTAAAATGTTATTTTGTTTTCCAGAAAATTAGACAAAGTGTGGGTAAAAATTAAACTTCATAATGAGATTGATGTAAAACATAATAATGATTATGCCATAAAGGAGACATTTTTAAATACTAGTACTACCATTGTAGTTGTTTTCTTCTGTTTTTGGTTTTATGTTTTATCATTAAATTTAATACATATAATATTGGCTAATGATGTTTACAGTGGGGATTAGTAAAGTGGTATTAAAATTACTTTGGAATGCCACAGATACCACCTGCTGTTTAAAAAGATGTTGTTACGAACTATAAGCGAGTACACACACGCCCACAACCATATAAATAAGTGTGTATGTAAAAGTAAATGTCAATGAAAATATAAGTGAGTGAAAATGTTAAATTATATACTTATTTATAAGCTCTCTGTTGCAAATGCATGAGAAAAGAGTGTAATGAAGTGTGTGAATAGAAAAGGTTTGCTGGTGGAATGTTACTCGTACAATAAGAAAACTAACAAATAAAATCAAATTATACACACACATATGTAGGCTTTATAATTAAAGTAAAATATTGTTTATACGCTCCAATGTCTACACTATATAAATGTTTGTTTGTAAAGGTAAAGATGGAATATTATAAAAAACACAAAATCAAACGCTGAAATATAATTGTTAAAATTTAGATCACAAGGCTCTTGCAAACTACACGTAGGTTTGCTTTTAAAATTACAATTATAATGAAAATCTACCGAAAGTGGACTATTCACCCGCATTTTGTAATCAGAATAGCAATCCTACAGCTCTGAAAGATCATATTGGAAAAAAATATTTATTTCATAATGCAGAAGAGGATATTGAAAAATAAGAATTTATAAAATTTATTTAAAATATACAAAAAAATTAAATTAATTTGTATTAAAAGGTTTTAAGGCATCTAGTTTTTATGGTGTTATTAAAAATTCACTGCTTTTCAAATTACTTTTCTTTTTTAATAATCATTTCTTACCTTGAAACTTCCAAGTTGTTATATATATTTTTAATTGTGTTTTTTTGTTTTAATATTTTTAAAGCAAGAAAGAAAGCGAGGACTAAAAGAAGAGAAAATTATAACAATAGGCTTTTTAAAGAAAGAAGTAAAAAAAAAGTTTTTAAATTTTAACTGCATTTACAACTTCCTTTATTAAAAACCAGCCAACTAAAGCACAAAAACAAAAGAAAAAGCAAAAAAAAAAAACACAAACATAATAATGCAAGAAAACTAGTTCAAAACGACAAAATAGTAATTGGTGGAAGACATGATATAATAAAAAATAATTTATATGAAGTTTTCAACGACTCTAAATGCCTCTACAAGCTAACTGCAAAAAACTATCACTTAATTATCTTTAAGTTAGCGATTGGCAGTAGCAGGTTTAGTGATGACTTTTATTTACCAGCGTAATAGTATTACAGTTACTAAGGCAAATGGTAGTCAGAGAGGCCAAGTTTCGGTCTAAATGGTAGCTGCATTAAAACTTTTAACTAACAACAGTATGTTTGGTGCTATTTCTTGTTACTTCATATTGATTAATTTTTTAATTAATCTTTTTTAACATTTATAATTTTCTCAAGTTGAAGAAACCCATAATAAATAACTCAATACTAAACCATTAAAACATCAAAGTTACCTTAAAGTACGTAACAACTGCTGAAATCTTTTTTTGTGTGAATCCCATATGCAAATAATAAAAAACTTATAATAATGATATATGATTGCCAAATACAACCCTTCTTCAGAGTTACGGCCTAGCTTCTCACAACACCCAGTACCCTGGGGGTCAAATCCAAACGTCAGAGTTGTCAGACTTGAAAAGCTTGATCATGGCAACCAATTACTCTCAAAACTTTTGCCAGAAGACTGTTAAAAGGTGGTAGCCAAAATATATATATTTTCATATTTCTTTATTTCAAGATGCTAAAGCTGGGGATTAAACCTGGAGCTCTCTTCAATTAGCTTTTTATATTCTTTCTGATGCACTTTAACATTCGCTCTACCTTATATGAGTAGATGCGAAATCACCGTTTAGACATTTGCATTACCAATGTAGTCATCTTTTCTATGCTTTCGCAGAATTATATATATTGCAGTTAGAGACTGACCACCTTCGACATTCTGCGGCACATTTTTTGTAGCGGTCCATTATTCATCTTGATGTCTTTACAGATTACCGACTACAATCTGTTAAAACTAGAATACAAGTGTGCATTGGAAAATAATTATTTTAAGGATACAGCAAAGTCACTACTCGACCTTCATTGTAGATATAGACAACTTGGGCTAGTTTCTATTTTTTTCGGTGATAACATAAGAATTAATGCTTTCAATATAAAAAGAAAAATTAAATAGAGGTTTGAAATACATGAAAAAGAAAGTCATATAAATATGCGGACAAATTTTTAATGGCACCACTTAAAAAGAATTATCAGCTTACAAGTCATATACCAATTTTGTTGCTGCCGTACCTGACTGCTTCACATGTATGTGCCTTCGGTAGCCTGTAGGTAATAATGTGTTTACAGAATTACGCAAAATCACTTGCCTTGCAAATAAATATTTATTTTTGCCCGTGGCTGGAAATAATACAAAATCCACATACATATGTGATCAAATGAATCATGACTATTGAAGCAATTACGATGCGAACAAACTAGCAGGAGCAGACATATTTCTGAGAGTATAAATAAAAAGGAATAACGTCTAGCCTTGTATACTATACAAACAAAAAAAGAAACAAAAACTATACTCTCCATCTTAACAGTATCTCAGACATGACTAAACTATCATATTGTTGCTTGTATCCGAAAGTGAGGTCGTCACTGTTTCTGGTATTTGAAATTATTGTTGGTGTAGTTATTATTTAAAATGCAAAATTCATATCGGAAGTTTTTGGAAGAAAAACATTTACATACACAGTAGCGAGAAGTTTTATCATAAGAATTTAAAATGCCTAGTCACCAATGAAATAGCTACAGAGGCAAGTTATTCCATTATAATATAAAATGTAATCCATTAATAATTACTATTATTATTTATTACTAGTTGACCGGCAAACGTTGTTTTGCCATATAAATTTGCTCTAGGAAACATTTTTTTATATCAAATATATTTGATAATCTTCACCGAACTGCAAAAGTCAACCTTGATATGAGCAATCAATGTCTTGGTTACTAATAATTTTAATAAATGATTATCCGCCATTTTCTGTACTTCAGTTTGATAGTTGGTTGAAGGGAGAAATATCCCCCTTTGAGTACCACTTAATAAAAAAAAACTAAACCATATGTGTTCTACGGTACACAGATATATATTATCTAGCTTAAAATTTCATCAACGTCGGTATGTTATTTAGGTGAGGCATAAATTTCCCCTTGGGGCGGGTACCTTTATATTTAGGGTTATAAAAAAGAGGTGTGAAAATTTACATTTGTTAATCTAAAGTTTTGTAATTTAATAATAAATAAAATTTAATAAAAATTTGTTTGTTGGTTGGGGATAGGAAAAAGTAACCCTTGCACCGCCACAAAACCATATATGCTCTACGGTGCGCTGATCTATCTAGTTTAAAATTTCAACGTAGTCAGTACGTTATTTAGGTGAGGCATAAATTTTCTCTTGGGGCGGGTCAGTTTACCATTTACGGGTATGAAAAATAGATGTTAGCCGATTCTCAGACCTACCCGATATGCACACAAAATTTCATGAAAATCGGTGGAGAAATTTAGGAGGAGTTTGGCAACAAACACCGCGACACGAGAATTTTATATATTAGATTTATTTCACATTAATGATTAATAAAATATTTTCTCTATATTAAAACTTAACATAGTTTTTGGCGTACCTCTTTAGATGGTATTGACCCAGTGGTCTTCCACCGCAATAGCTATTGTAGGGCATTTGATGGTAAAATTTTATAGTAGGACATAAGTAGTTATTGTAATGATTATAATTACAGTTGTAGTGGTAGTATAATGAACCAGTCATTATAATACTTATAGTAACACTAACACATATACTTATACACTCTCTTAAACTTGCTCTTATACAACTACAAAATCGCAACAACAAAAAAATGTTGACAATAGACAATAACAATAACATGGCAAAAAAAAAAAAAAAAAAATGGCAAAGAACAAGTTTTATAATAAGAGTATAAGTATAATAGTGAACACCGGAGATTTCATTTAGCTTTTATTACCAGCTCAGCCCTATATTTCAAATGTATTAGTAAGTTTGTATATAAATGCTGTAATAAACAAAGAGTAAGACTATGGTTTCAAAGGAAATGGCAGAAAGAAGAAGTGAGAGAATAATACAGATATAAATAGAGTTTGTTTTATAGGCAAGAATTTTGAGTTTTTTTTTTTAGCTTTTTTTTACAAAAAAATACATGCAAATTTGTATTAAATACATCATATACAGTTATACTGAATATACTAAGTACACAAGTATGTTTTATCTGTTTTGGTACTACTGAAAAATAGAAACAAAATGTTAATTTTTACATTCAAATATTAATGAAACTTAAAGATGAAACACTTGTGAATTTTGAATATAAAATAACTTCCTCGAGCTGTTATAGAAAAGATGATGGTGACGTAAAGTAGAGGCTAAAATAACAAGTACATGTATTCTAAATATTACCCTATAAAGTCTTCTTATTTTAATTGAAATATCAATATGAAATAAGAATACGAAAGCGAGTTATCTTGTATCTCACTCTCCCTTATCCATTAAGCTTCGCCATTGAACTTAAAGCGACGTCATAAAAGACCTCGAGCAATTTTTGGGTATTCTAAATACTTTATTTACCAAATAAAAATCATATATTTCATAAAATTTTAACATAAGAAACGTGAAACATAAAAATGAATTAAAAATTTAAAAAACTAAAAGGTATTGTTTGTAAATTTTTAATTCTTTTGTTTGGATTTTTAGTAGAATAATTCTCATTTGGTATGAACAATTTTGAACACAAAAATTTATTGTTTTAATAACGTATAAAACGTAATGGACATCGCGACATGCTTATCACCATAAGTTAAGTCATTCATAATATAAAAAAAAGAAATATTACTTATTATTATTATTGTTATTATATAATATTACAAATTACCAGCAACTTGTTTCATCAACAAATAAAAAGGCGCGAAAAAAATACAAAAATCTATGAAAAAAAAAAAAAAAAAAAAAAAAAAAAAACTACTATCAACCATCTTCACATTCCAATACAATGCACACTGCATGAGTAGGGGTTTACCCCTGAGTATTGGTCTTAAAAAAAAAAAAAAAAAAAATATAATTTAAAAACATAAGTAATGCCTTTTTACAATTTAATTTCATTTGTGGATAATTGACCAAAAAACAAAAAACAAAAAAAAAAAATTAAATTTACAAATCAGCTTGCAATGTTTTAAAAAGTTAATGTAATGTACATAGAAAAATATATTTCATATTTGAATTTATTTAAACGCTTTATTGATTTTAACTTTATTTATTAATTTTTTTATTTATTAAATCACAGTACAATAGTATTTTATACATACATACATACATAATTGGCCATTGCCACCTTTTTTTAAATGTTTCGACCTAACTTCTCGCAGCACTCATGTTGTGTGTGTTAATTTTTATCCATGAGTACCGTGCCCTACAGTTTAAAGTCGACTCCGAACGCCAGATTTGAAAAGGTTTTTCATTACAATCAATTGCTCCCAGAGCTTTTGCCAGACAACTGCTGAGAGGTAGTCGCCGAAAGTGGGAATCGTGGGTGGGAATCGAATATTCAACCCTAGCACTAGCAGTATAGCACAGTATCCACTAGACTGCTGAGGCACTCTGATTTTATTTTTAATATCAATTAACTGTTTTAATTTATTTATTTAAAAGTTTATTTGATAAATGAGCTATATTTAAATAATGATGGCAACTTTTTCCGAAAATATATATTTTAACTTAGATTAACTTATTTTAAAAATTTTATTTGCTAAATGAGAATCATGTGGTTTATAAAATTTAAATCTTTTATTTTTCAATGTTTTTATTATTAAAAATTGTTCATATGCATAAACGTTATGTTAATAGTCATCTGATCTTAAATTATATCAATTTGAAACAACATAGTTAACTTGCAGGTTAACTCGATTTCGAATTCCAGAACAGATTTCAATTTAGAGTTGAAATTGTGTACAGACATATACATACATATAAATACATAATACACCTACTATGCATAACGTCTATGAGTATGTGTGGACATGTATGTTTGTATGTGTTAATAAGAAAAATTAAAAGAAGATGGAAAAGACGCTGCATGAGAAAAATCACAACCACAATAACAAAAGAAATCTCTTATTCAAGACAAGAATTTATATGTATTAGTTTTGTATTAGTGAGTCCTTGTATGTATGTGTTTAAAAGTATATCTAAAACAGCATAAAAAAAGAATACCAACAAAAATAAAAACAACAATTTATTGTACTCGTATAAAGTAAGCCGGCCTAAAACAAAAAAAATTTTAACAAAACTGAAACAAAAAAAAAAAAAAAGAAAACAAAAACGAAACAAAAAATAAGTAAAATAAAAAAAAATCAAAGGCAAAATATAGATTTATTCAAAAGCATGTTAAAATAAAGGACATTCTATTCTATTTTCGTTTTAGTTTTTGCTCTGTGTTTTTCTCTTTTTTATATTGTTATTGTTGTTGTTGCTGTTCTAAGAGTCACCTCCTGCGCCTTTTTCTCGTTGTATTTAACAAGTAATTTGAATATTTAACCCTTTAATGATACTTTTGAGGTCAACTTTTAAATGTTAGCAAAACAATAGAACGAAAGGAAGCATAATAGAATAAAAAAAAAACAAAATTTTGTTTTTTTCTTATTTTGTTTTTTCAAACAGCAACATCATCTTGTCTTTTATCAAATTAAAGACTAATTAGTTGCATATAAAAGAGATTCTTTTACTTCGTAAATATTATTTAAAACAAAAGAACATTTTTGTGGTTATTTTTGCTTCATTGTTAAAAGGAATTTAACAAAATCAAAAAAGGACGAATAATGAGCTTAAAAGTATTAAAAGAGTATGTAAAAATTTCAACTTAAAGTAGCAATAGTCAAAATTAGATTGAATTTTGAACTAACACTTGAACACAATTTTAAATATTTACATGCAAAAAGAAAAAAAACGAAGTTGTTCCAACTTGTTGTTGTTTTTAACTTCTTAATATTCGAAAACACCATCCTGAAAAATCCCGGGATTGGCGAAGACCAATCCCAATTGGCATCCCTAGTAATAATCCTATTCTTTATATTATTTCACAGTATTTTAGATACCGAAATATAAAGAAAAGCTATATAAAGGGTTGTACTATTCATTTTTAATTAATTGGTGATTTACCAAAAGATATAACAACTTCGGGCTGATATACATCAAGGCTCTATCGGACAAATCTTCTGCTGGATTATTAACTTTAAACTGTTTTGTATTCTCTCATCAGTTTTATGAGTCCATCTCTTTTTAAATTCTGTAGTTTATCTGTAAAATAGTCGAATAAAGAATGTTACATACGTCTCTGAAATCTATTGTTTGCCTGAAAAAAAAAACTGGTTAAGAAATTTCTATTAAGAAACATGCAACGATGAGGCGTACTGCGACACAGACTTATTAAAACTACATGTCAGCCAATTCCATGCTTTGGAAAAACAAATTTCTTGTAGTCAATGCCGGATATCGCTTGGCATTCAATATTAGCGTTCCTACTTTGATCGTCTTTGAAAATATATATTTCAATGATGTCAACGGCGCATAACCTTTGGAACGTATTGAGACAACTTGCCATGATTTTGGCTGCTCTTTACAGCAAATAGATTAATTTTAATTTTTCATGTATCCATTCAATTAGATATGAGCTTCGTCGCCTGTAAAAAATTAATCTTCTTCCGATTTTTTTTATATTTAAGGCCAGCACTCAGGGGACGGCCCCTACTCATGCAGTACATTGTGATGGTCTAGGAAAATATGTTATGGGAAGGGGGAAAAGAGAGTAGTGTTTGTGGACATTTGATTTAAACTTACTGATATCGTAACTGGCAGGAAAAACATTCGCTGGAAGATTGTTCCATAAACGAGCGGTGCGGATAAAAAACCAATTATCTCTATAACGCATTGTGCGATTCGCTGAACAATCAACCACAAATGGGTGTGCTCTGAGAGAGGTACGTGTAGTTCGCAAGAATATGCGAACACCCGGAATCAAATCCCTTATCTCATTAGAGCACCTCCCATGGTTGTATCGATGGAAAAATAAAAGGCACTCCAACGAATCGATAGAGTTGGATACCCTACGGAGTTTGCAAGTGCCCATGCATCAAAATTTAGCTGTTGTAATAGACCCATGTGGCTTCAATACTTGCATCAGCTCTATTTTATAAGGTTTAACACCCAAATATTGGGGAAAAAAATGCGCGTAGTGGAGCGGAGTCGAATGGATAATTTACGGTCTTCAAAAACACTGGCGGATGCACCTGCAGCACTCTATTTATGCGTGTTGGTGCTTTAGTGTACAATTATATAAATTTTTGAGGAAATTTAGTAACAAGATTCTAAACAGCAGACTCAGAAGGTCGCTCAAACTGACCATAAAATGGAAGAATAGCACTATTCACTTTGTTAGCCATGCATGAATTTTGATAATGAAATTAAATAATCAATCTGCAAGCATTGCTCGTTTGTAATCCGTTTTATGATTAAGTTTTAGATCAAAATAAACATGATCGACAGTAACATATTACACGGAAACAGTTGAGCTGCCAAAAAAAAAAAAAAAAAAACAGTCTTGCCAAAAATAAAGTTACCAAAAAATCACGCTCTCTATGTATTTTTTTTTTATTTATTAAAATTTTAAGAAATTGTCACACTCATAATACGAGTTGCACTTTTTATAATTTCTATATTTCATTCCATAACTATTGTTAGGAAATGCTTAATGAAAACTCTAATGAAAGAAATGAATCTCAGTATCATTAATTTATAACAATTAGCATTTACACAATTATACACACGTTTTCTGTTATAGACGCACACACACACACAAACATCCATATGTACAGTTAATTCAAACCCTCTTTTATTATTTTGTTGTTTCTGTTTTTTCTCTCTTTAAACTTCATTCATACTTTTACATTCAAAAAAAGAAAAACAAAGATGCTTTTGAGGGAATACAGTTGTTTTATATCCATTTCATAAAATATATAAAAATAAGAAAACACGCAAATAATTCTTTATTACAGTTTTAATAAGAATGTTTTTGTTGCTGTTGTTGTTGTAGTTGTTGCTTTCAGCTTCCTTAATGGTTTATAAAGAAATCCCTTCTTGACATAAAAAAAGAAGAAAAGAAGAGAAAAAACATGTTGCTGTGCTTTAATTTATAATAATAAATAAGAAGAAAAAAGAGTTTTTCTTATCATCCTGTATTTTGTGTATGTATGCATGTCTGTTTTAGTGTTTTAATTTGTTTGTGTGTATGTGTTTGCCTGTTAGTGTTTAAAAACAAAAAGTATACTGACCCATGTCCTGTCAGTTGAAGAATAAGGAAAACATTAATCAACGCCAAACAATTTCGTTTAAGATGTATTCGGTTAATTGGAGTAATAATTTTTTTCTTCATGTTATTGCTTTTTTACTTGTTTTCTTTATCGCTCCAATTCCTTTTTCTCTTTAATAATATGTTATCAAGAATATTTAATTTTTTCCCATTTAAACTGCTGTCTGGGGTAGCGGCGAAATTGGATATCAAGAACCTTTTTATTGTGAAGGAATCTTGTAGAAAATTGGGTTCATATTTGGTATAACCTTCACTAACTCTTTTTTGATTGCTCTCTCAAGACCTGCGGCTTATACCTGTTAAAACCTTAAATGAGTATCAACGTTTCTCTATTAACCTCAGTTTAAACTTAACACGAACTTCACACTCACACAATATGTTTCCGATGTCTGTAAGTAAAATCACTCAGTATTTATATTTGTGACCATCATTCTCCGTATATGTCCTTTCGCTGCAACAAAAGTATAAAAAGCAAAGAAGCCTTCAAATATGGGATGATCATCGCTTACAATAAATGAAAACTTTTTGGATGTTCGAATCATATTGAAAGCAATAGTAAGCGGTGCTTTAGCGAAAGGCTGTACTTCTAGGTTTATTGCTTGTTACTCCACATTAGCCGGAACCCAAAACTTTACATATTATAGTCAAATTTCCAGCGCCGAGCTTTGCAAATTATAATATCAATATTTATCAATTTTAAAAATAATACAATGAAATCCGAATGTCTTTTTCTTTTTGGTGCATCTTCCAGGATGAGGCCAACACTCAGGGGATGACCCCTACTAATTCAGTACATTGTTTTGGTGTAGGAAAATATGAGGGGAAAGAGGGTATGGACCTTTGATTTTAACTTCCTAATATATAACTGACATCAGCCTAGAAAAACAAAGACCCTATTTTAAAATGTGAACCACATGGAAATCAGTTGCTGTTGATTGATTATTTAATGGTCAGTCAGCAAACGACCCCAAGAAACCCCCACAGTAAAGTTTTAATTATTGGAGGAATAAAATGTCATAATGATATTAGAGATGATGTTGTTGTTGCCACGTAGAAAACTGTAATGTTTCCATAGTAGTACACCAAGTCTTTGTTGAGTTCATGAACAGAATCATTGACAACGTTGTTTCTTTTGAAAACATCGATAGCTCAATTTAAACCAAACTTACCACACTATAAAATCCGAATAGGACAGCATTTTTGGTTTGGTAATTCCACATTCCTGAGCACTTTATGTAATGAATGTCGCTCTCAAAGAAGCAATAATTTTCAGAGTGAAATTGATACCAGCAGAAATTAGTGCTTACCAATAAGCTACGAGTATTTTGTAAAGGAGATATTGTAAACAATCACTTACTCGTGCGCATCAATAATGCATGATTTTTATATGAAATGAGCCGCTTAAATGCAATAGAAACGCAAATTTGTTGCAACCAGTAAGCAAATATTATACAAATTCTTTCGAAGCTTTAAGGTATGAACAAACAATATAATGCTTCCATTATAGCTTACAATTTTATTTATTGCTTCCAAATTTGAAAAATATTCTGCTGGCATGTTAAACCAAGGCCTCTTATATCATTGTTGAGCATGTATTCACTACCCCACTTCCAACGAAGTAGATAAACCTTTGTATCTTGGATAATTGCCATAAGGTGGATTTTAGGTGGCGCGAGATAGCTGTATTGCGAACATGGATGGGAAAGGGATATATCGAAAACTTGGTCTAATTGTTTAGTACCTAGAAAGCCTATTAAATATTATCCAGTTCTAAGACATCTGAATTCTAAAGTGCTAGATGACTGTTTCTTAATATTCCAAATAGTTATCTGGTTGATGCATAAAAAAAAATGTGCACTCGTAGTGTGAAGTGTTTTAAATGCAGTATATTTAGATTATATCTCTTACACATCTCCGATCAGCCGATTGGAGTGGTAATGCGTTAGCATATGACACCCAAGATCTCGAATTTTGCTATAGGAATAGATAATAGGTATAAGATTGGCCACAACGAAGTTCAATAGGCACTGATTTTTCCATTAAAATTGATTGTGCGCAGTTTCCATAGCAGTTATCAAGCTTAGCTGTGATTTGATTAATATTTCTTTTCCTGAAAAAATAACGAGCAGATAAAATTCAAAATTTTGTATTCTCTTCGAATCAAACTTCAACTTATTGAGACAGAAGTCATAAATGGCTGCTGACAGTTAATTTTTGATTCTCTTTGACTTATTGACGCAATCTTGCACAAACTTTTTATTTAGCGATGTATTTAAAGACCATATATGTAAATTTTTATATTATTTTTTGCTACAATGCCTAAGTAATCAGGGCTTAACACTACCCTTTAGATTGTAAAATTACTTGAAAACTTTCCACAGAAATAAGCTGTTAGTTTCCAAAGTAGTATAAGTCCAGTTAGAGCTGAAAATGTCCCGAACTTTTTGAAATATTTTCAACGATTTTTTATTAAATAAAAAAAAATGTGGATGTTTGAATAATTTTAAATGCAAATAAATCCTGCTTGTTGTGTATTTTTTATTTTTTGTCAAGTTATTGTTGTAGGGTGTTTTATGGCCTAAATTATCTGCCTAAAGAAATTTCATTGTTTTATTTTCTTTTATCTATTTTCTTGCCGATGAAGCACTTAGATTTTTCTTTTAATAAGAATGATTATGAAAAAAAGAAACAGCAATGGCTACTAAATATTGTCGGCATTAAATTAAAAAGGAAACGGAAATATGAATTGAAGCAATTACCATGTTAAGCGCGAGAATACGTTTTATAATCACTTGGGCAATAACAAAAAAGACGGAAAAGAAATTAAGATTATACATGATTTTCTCGATAAAATTAGAAAGATGAAAGGACAAATTTTAAATTTAAATAAAATCACAAAAAACATTTAATGAAATTCTTACATTCTAAGTTTCATAATTTTAATTAGTTTTTTAAGTTTTTAAATTAAAGAACATAAGAGAGATTGTTTTTAAGACCAATGCTCAGTGGTGAACCCCCTCATGCAGTGCATTGTATTGGAATTTGAACACAGATAGATAGATTTTTTTCTTCTCAATTTTCAGTAAACGTCTTATGTCAATGAGATAAGTTGCTGTCAGTTGATTACTCAAAGGCCAGTGTTATATACCTTCGCCCTTGAATGATCAACAGCATTTGCCTCATCTGTCGGTAGATTTTGAATGGGAATGGTGAGCGACTTCAACCATGTAGGTTTGCGGTTATTTTCTCAGAAGGAATAAATTAAATTTAATTTAGTAAAAATTCAATATTTGTGTTGTTCTGTATTTGCTTTGTTTTAATTTTATTTTACTACTAACCTTATAACCACAACTGTATTTTCCTTTCTTATCATTTCAGATAGTTTTCAACATTTATTTACAGAAGATAGGACGCCTAAAGCAAGCTGTGGTCCTTATCTGTTTTAATAGAAATACACACCTACATATATACATATATACTTAAGCGTACAGGTGCACAACTATACATACGCCTTTTTCGTTTTTCTCTGTTTCCTCTCTTCAGTAATTAAAAACGACAATTTTTCACTTGTAATACGAATATATCGTTAATGCAGGCAGCAGCACTAAATATGAAACAGAAAATAAAAGTAAAAAATGGCCCACAAAAAAAGTAAGTATAAGTATGTACCATTATAAGTAAATATGAAAAACTAGCAAAATGAACAAAATTCCCTTTGGTAAAGCCTAGACCCATTTAGGGAGCAAAAATAAAATGAAACAAGAAAGCAGCACAAATGAAAAAAATAAAAATATAAAAGACGGATATGAAGCATAGAGAAGAGAAATAGAATAGAAAACGCTGAAAACGTATGTGCAAATAAAAGGCTAAATTGAAATTAAATAACAAAAGGCCCATAACATACTATACACCTACGTATATACACATATACACCTACACATTCAAAATTATGCAAACAAGGGTATCTCTTTTACAAACACATACGCTCACAAGGTAACACATTTAAAAAGTGTGCAGGTATTTTAGTACTTTGTCTCTTTCTCACTCTTCCTACACTCTAAACCACTTTTGCTGAAAATTAGGTCGATAATAGTAGGCAACACTTTACAGACTGTTTTCGACCTAGAATTAGGCATCTAGTTTTTTTAGACATTTGTTTAATTTTTAAGCAAAATATGTCTAAAATTAAACAAAATATGTTTAAATATTTCAGGCAATTTATGTCTAGTTTTCCCCCCTTTGATATATTTATTTTCAACACTCCTTAAATGAAAATGCCTAAAATACATATTTTCAATAATATTATTTAATTTATTATAAATTATAAATCTTATAAACTATCTATATACTTATAAATATATATATATAAAATGTATATATATACATGTGTCCATAACCCACTCATATTTTAACAAATTACATACATTATTACAATTACATTACTTTACATACATATTGTCGTCGTTTTGTAAAAAGGTGTCACAAGTGTACGTGTATGTTCCTATAAATACAAAAACTTTTTAATAAAATAAAATAATTAATATTAAAAGAGTTGTTTACCAACTATTGATATCAATGGAGTTACTTCTTCTAAATTTTATCTTATCAAGAATGGTACCAAACTGTAAATTAAGGAAACATTTATAATGATATATTTAAGAATAGTTTTGAAGATATTAAAACATTACCTCGTATTAATTGAAGATAAGCTTATCTTTTTCCTTAAATTATTTGCAAATAGCATTAATATATTGGCCAATGGGTCAGAATATCTTTCAACAAAATTGCAAAAATTCATCGAACACCTGTTAAGAGTATGAGAGCTTTTGGTAGAGTGATTCCCTGTGAAATGAACTGCATTGGAATTATAGTTGGTAAATATTTTACCGCATTTTGAATACAAACACTTAAACACATTGATTTTTGTTTTTTATGTAAGTACATACAAATTTAAATG
The DNA here is from genome assembly GCA_963576795.1 of Metopia argyrocephala. Classification (NCBI taxonomy): domain Eukaryota; kingdom Metazoa; phylum Arthropoda; class Insecta; order Diptera; family Sarcophagidae; genus Metopia; species Metopia argyrocephala. Next base: position 199,957,562 of record OY756208.1, on the reverse strand, counting down.
TTAAACTTTTAAACATTTTTTGTAAATAGTTAATATACACTTTAATATATTTTATGAACTATTTATAAATTCAAATAAACACCACCAGCTGATACCAAAACACTTTTTCTTTAATATATAAATGCTGCAGCCACTGCAAATTTAATTTTTAAACAAATTTTCAGAATACGACGCGACTATTTTAAAACTTTAATTGCAAATGAATTCTTCTTCTTTTTTCGTCGCTTTGTTCCCACGTGTTCCAACTGTTTTTACTCAAATGTTCTCAATATTACACATTTATAACTATTTTTAGGCAAAAGTGCTTAATTTTATACATTTTCTAACTGATTTTAAACAAATTTGCTTAATATTAAACATTATTTAGTAAATTCAGACATAACTTGTTTAAACTTAAGCAATTTTTAAAGCAAATTTATTTTTTGGTGTAAATTTTGTATATTTTTTTAAATTAAGACTGAAATTTATATAATTTTAGACAACAACAAATTTTCAACACCAATTTAGACATAATATGAACCTAAATTTTGGGAAAAGTTTTAGAGTGTAACTAGCTGACGGAAAGTAAAACAAAAAACCTCAAAAAACCGAATGACACATTTTTTTTCCTTTAAAAAAAATGTTAAAAAGTGTGAAAAAACATTTTATCTTTTGGACAATTCTTGTGCTCAGCCTTTAAGGCACTGTAACAGTGAAGCGACTAAAAAACAAACAAAAATAAGCCACTAAAAGTAAATAAACGCGCACACACAAACAAAGTCATAGGAAAAGGTAGAGAGAGAGAGAAAGAGATGTGTAGAAAATTCCCGTTAAAAACATGGAACGATATACAAAACGTAACGAAAGTTACTTGAGGTTTCTAAAGAAAAACAAGCGGTTTAGAAACAAAAAAGAAAATAATTTACAAACAGACAAAATTCTCTCTTCCACACATTCATGTATACACGTCTGTGTAATTAATGTGAAAGTATGTTAATGTGAAAAAATGCTTGGAGCAGAAAATATGACCTTTTAAATAAATATTTAATTTTAAACAAAAACTTACAAACAATTTTTAGAGTAATTATTTAGAAGATATGTTTAGATAAGATTGTTTGATTTGATTAAACGCTACAATGCAAAGATCCTCTGAACAGCCCCCATCAGTTTTGAATATCACCAAGCCAGCCTTTCCTGCTATCGTAAAGTATTTGTTGGCGGTTCTGTAAAAGTTGAAAATGGTATTCTCTACAGTTACATACATTCATACATAACTGGCCATTACAACCCTGTGTCAGGGTTTCGACCTAGCTTCTCGAAGTACCCATGTTGTGTGTGTTAATTTTTATGCATGACTACTGGGACGTACAGTTTAAAGTCGACTCCGAACGACAGACTTAAGAAGATTGTTCATGGCAATCAGTTACTCTCAGAGCTTTTCCCAAAAGACTGCTGAGAGGTAGATGCCGAAAGAAATAATTATTTCATATTTCTTTTTTTTTAAGATGTCAGAGCTGGGGTTTGAATCCTTGGCTCATGTCTTAGTAAGCCAACATACTAACCACTAGAATACACCGATTTCTCTACAGTTCATACAAAAAAATTAAAGTTCGTGCTTTTAGTGTCTTGAAAAAAGCTTACCCCAGGCTGGATATATTGTAATCTGTGTACAGACTCTCAACTCAGTTTCACAACATATATCATATCCCTTACTAACTCGGGAATATTAACATTTCTTATGGTAGTTGTTGAATTCATGATATAATACCAGTTTATAGTTAGAAAACCAACTGGAATTTTATAGGAAAAAAGATATATTCATCTCATAACATACAAAAAGCACAGGGAATTTAAAGAAAAGAAAGTTTATTACAGAATAAAGGAATTTTACCACTTAATATACTCTTATAAAATAATATGCAGATAAAAGTGCTCTCTGGCCGATCTAACAAGCACAACAAATTTGGTAGAACAAATTTTATTTTCCCAGCCTATTCTTCTTTTAGCTACTTAGATAAAGAAATCTAACCATATTCAATAGTTTTGTTATTAAGTTTATAGTATGTTTGAACTTTATATATTTTTAAGTTTGTATATAGCAAATAATCCGCGGAAGCTTAACCTGGCAAATAATGAAATACGAACTTTAATTCATTGATTTTGGTCATCGTACAAGTGAACTTGGGAACTAATGCGTTTGTCTGTTAAATTCGTTCTCGTCTCTTTATTTCTTCACTTAAATGCTGCATTAAGTTGGCATACTACACGCCATTGAATGCTTCTCCTTTTGTCAATAATCAATAAAAAATATTCTCAGGTCATCCAACAATAAAATAAAAAAAAAACCGACACATTCCTTTAATAGTTCCATTCCATCCAGTCTACTGCTGTGATTCTTATATTGAGTGTGAAGTGCCGGTGTCTTCTCCCACTCAGCCAACTTTACCAAATCCTACAGGTTTTAGTCTGCTGTATTTTAAATTATTCACTCTTTGAAAATGTTGTGAACCTGCATGGGGGGGGATGGCAGGCCCTGGCAGCACTTTGTGGTATTTCTGACCTAGTTATTCGCTGTAAAGATGCTTTTAGTATTTCTTGGGGCTGATTCATTAAAATACTGTGGTGAATGGGAGGTTTTTTCACGGAAAAATAGAAAACAGTTAAAGTTTCATCAGTTCTTGAGCTACTTATTCTGAAATTTTATCGGCAAGCCCGATAGCAATCAAAAAAGTTTGGTCACTTTTAAACCTCACTGCAAAAGTTACCGTAACACTTCTAAAAGTAAGACTATTAGCCGTTTACTTTGTGAGCGCACAGGTCTAGCAGTGAGATGTTTCAAATTTTTTGAGCTACCAATTTTTAATGGCTTTGCACTCCACTATATAGCCAGCTGTTGTTATCTTACTGAGTGGGTGAATTCACTGTGTTCCTATAAAGATATCAAAATGCCATTTTGTAGTTTAACGCGGTTTGATTTGACTAAGTTACGGGCGAATGAGTGAAACAAACAGTAAAACTGGTTTCTTATAGCCTGTTTCCAGAAGACGAATGGCTTAAAACGTTCGTCTTTTTATATGTGAAACAACAACAAACCACTCTAATTTTTGAGTGGTTTTCATATAAAAAGACGAACGCCTTAAACCATTCGTCTTCTGTAAACAGGCTGTTAATCTAGCCTAAGATCTTGAATATGTTGAGTTAATTTTTAAAATAGATTCTTGCTATCCTCAGCACTATATATCTGAAAAATATTATTACTTCTTATGCATTCTACTCACTTTTGTCAATAAACGCTCTTAAGTTTAAAAATAATTTTTTAATTAAATTTAATTTTAAATTTGTTATTTTTTAGTATTTTATAGACTTAAATACTTTAAAGTTTTACAAATAAACCATTAAAAAAATAACTGAAAAAGAAGAGAAATACCAACAGATGTCGATAAGTCAGTCTTCAACAAGCAAAAGCAAATTTAAAGCCTTATCGTACCTCAGACACAAGGCTTTTACCATAAAATATTATAACAATAAAAGAAAATTAAAAAAATGAAAATATTTGCTTATGCACACACAAACATCTTTTTTTTCTTCTTCTTTTAATTTTATTTGTCATTTAAATTTAATTTTTTTTTTGCTACAACACTCTACAATGTAACGCTTCAATTTTCTTAATATTTTCAAATTTAAAGACATAAAATATGCTGTTTGTTGTTGTTGTAGTTATTGCTTTTTATTTTCATATTAAATTTTGTCCTTAATTCAGGCTCTAGTTATTAATGTAAACAAAATATGTATGAATATGCTTCCTCTTAATACAAGGACGAAGAGAGACAACTAATAGTCAACCCAGCAAACAAAAAAAGAAAAGAAAAAAAAAACATTAAAAATAAAAATTTGTTTTTTAAAGTCAACGCACGTATTTTGTTTATTTTCGCACGCAACATGATTAATGACCCAATGAATGAATGAATGAGTGAGTCAGAGTATCTTCGCTCGATTGAATGATTTTCTTTTTTTCCTCCTTTTTTCCTCTTCACACAATAATAATAAAACACACTATTTTAAAAAGGTTTTTCATAGTGACGATAATGATGATGATTATGATGAGGATGATTAAAAAAGATAATGATAATAAGATTTATTGTTAGTGTGCTGATAAATAAGTGATGCTGTTACAAATATTGGCCCTTCGTTTTACCATCATTTATTTATTCATTATTTATTTATATTTTTTTTATTTTTATTCAAACAAAAAAAAAAAAAAACTTATAATTTCAACTGCCTGTTAAAATTATTTCTAAGAAAGCCTTTTTAAATTGTAAGATTATAAAATGAAACTTTTTACAGCTGAGACCCAGTCAGTTTTTTAAGGCCTAATTTGAATTTTATGCTAAAACTTTAAGGATACTCCTGTTGCTAAATTTCAATTTAAAGGCACAAAATATTCATATACTTTTAAGGAAATTATTTACTTAAAGCAAAATCAACAAACAAAAAAAAATATATAAAAAGCATTTAAGAAGAATATGTTTGAAATTAAACATATTTTAGAAAATTATTTTAATTTGTCAACACCAGCTGTTCTGTTAGAGAGTTAAAAGGATAGTGTTCCTCTAAATTCTGTCAATATATATAAGGTGGTCGCCGTAGTCTAGTATGCAGTGTGTAGGCTTACTAGACGAGAGCTTGGGATTCAAGCCCCAGCGCTGACATCTTGAAAGAGAGAAAAATAAAAAAAATATTTCTTTAGGCGTCCACCCTTAGCAGTCTTCTATCAAAAGTACGGAGAGTCCCTGATTGCCAGGCTTGTAGTTCCGAGGTAACGTTAAACTGTAGCTCCCGGTACTCATGGATAAGAATTGATGCACACAACATAGTTGTTGCGAGAAGCTACGCCGTGACCCTGAAAAAGGTTTGTAATGGTCAATTTTGTATATATGTATGATGCGGATCTGGGCTGGTCTCGCGTGTCCTACTTTTGAGCGGGAATTGCGTTTCCACTCGGGCCAACCCTCGACCATGTCTAAAGTAAGCAACGTCTGCGGTTTGCTATATGAGATTTTGGGGGGGACTCTACTAAGGGTTGAGTTAGGTTTTCACTTAGTACAGTCCTGATATCTGGAAACTCATATAGAAGTATGATCTTTACCACTGAAAGGTCAGTTAGGTCATGTCTCTGGTGACTGCTAGTGAAAACTTGATCATGCGGAAAGTGGACGCTCCCTATAACCGTTCCCCCCAACTAAGGGATGTGTTGTCAAGGGGTACTTGACTCCTCGTATGCGCACTATGGATACCAGGCGCTCTCCAGTTTCAATTAGCCTTCCTGCGGCAGGCCGGCAATACCGCAGGTGACCTCTTATTCCGGGCATGCAACCTACAAATTCAGGGATAAAATTATAAATCCAAAGCGTGATGCCTCTAATGCATCAACCGAAAAGAGAACAGTAGTGTCCTCTGAAAATATTAAAGAGATAGTCGATACATGTATCACTACCTCAACAACGGTGCTACAAATCTGAATCGAATAAAAATAATTATTATTATCTGTGTTAGACCCAGCATAAGTGCAAGACACTACGACCTATAAGATCAATTATGTCCCTTTGAGTCTACTGTTTATTTAGCAGACCAACTGCCTTCCTTACGAACACCAGCAGGTCCGAAACTTCAGTGGTGGATATGCCCGCAAGTAAGACCATATGTCTCCCTAAACACATCCATCTAAATCTATCAAGATCCGCACATTCACACAATATGTGCTCTGCTGTCTTTGATGCTTTTGAGCATAGTCTACAAACATTAAACTAACTAAGTATAAAGGAAATGCCCACATAAGGTCTTATGCTTTTAAGGCTGGGAGCTTAATAAGTTCTAAAAGGCTTTCATACGGTAGTAAAACTATATATTTCACTGGCGATTTCTAAAGCATATAATAAGAAACTAGTTCTGAACACATTCAGCTTTGTTGTCATGAATTTGGTATTAATCATCCCAAAGCACAGTACATACCACTGAAGAAACAGAATTAATTTCTTAATTATTAAATTATTAATTTCCATTTACATAATATTTTTCTTAATTTATTATTGTTTTTTTTTTGTTTTGTGTATTACGAATATTATTCTATCAAAGTATGCACGTGCAGGTCATTTATTTCAAATAGTATTATTTTATAGTACATTTACGCTTACACACACAGACATGCAATTCAATTCTGTAGTATACCCATACATACATATGTATATACATGTTTATGTAGGATATGTACATATGTACATACAATATTTATGTATTTATGCATGCAATCCTTTATGAAACTCTCAACTTTTTGTTTTAGATTTCTCTTTATCTCTTTTGAGGCCGTTGTTTGGAATATATGCATGCATGTCTGTTTATGTGTATTACAGCTATAAAAACAACAGCCAAAAAATGTCTGGATGCATTTTCTCTGTGTTTATTTGTTTATTTATTTTTTCTCAACTTGCTTTTCTATGTTTTTATCACTCGCATTAAAATGTTCTATAACTGTGTACGCGTGTGTGTGTGTGTGATTTTACTTATAACACAGCATACTCAGAGAGTATGACACTAGTAATATAAAAACAACAATAATACTACATATACGACAACTGTTAGTATAACAGAAAAGGTCACTAGCCTTGATAAAAACAGCAGCAGCGGCAGTAGCAGCAGGCAAAGTAAGTTGTGGGTGTTGTTGCTGTTTCTGTTTTTTTCTTTTCATTATCTGGTTATGGGAATGCAATAACAAAATTATAATAAAAAAACTAAAATAATAATCAACGTAAACTAAAAACAGAGATACTCAATTTATCACAATTGCTTTCAATTTAATAATAAAAAAACCGCAACCATTACCCCACCATAGTTTTATTTTGTCATGAAAACACAAATACAATTCACACACATTTTATGCTGCTGTAAAGCAATGCAAGATAAATTAAATATAAAACAAGAGAAAAGCTTTTTTTCTTGTTTTTTGAAGGAAAAAAGTTCATTTCTAAATAGAGAGTAAATTGCAAAAACTCAGAATAAAGAGAGTGGACATTTTAAATGACAATGAACTTTATTGTAAAAACATTGTTTTTTGCAAGTAAAAAACCCAAATAATTTTAAATTTCATTAAATTATTTGTAAAAGAATAAGTCTCTCTTTTTCTCTTTTTATTTTGTCTCTCTTTTATAATTACTTTTTAAATCATATAAAATACTCTCTTTGGCATATCACACACTTTCTGTGTTGCTTTTCGCCATTGCTTTTTGCATTTTATGTCTAAAGAAGTAAATCTTGATTAACGTTATAAAAATATGCTAGATAAAGCAGCGCTTTTACATCACGCGACTGGAGGCAGCCACAACTATCATAACTTCTCTGTCATAATCTTTGAATGAATTTTTATTTACAGTGGCTTGTCAACTTTACTCAGGGTACAATATAAAAACTCTTAAGATTTTAATTCGTACGACTTTGCTTATCTCCCTACTTTCTTTAGACTACCAGCCAACAAAATACTGTTGCAATGTGGCTATTGCCTGCATTAAACATGATTAAGATATGAGAGAAGAAAAATGAATGCAATATTTTGTTCCTTTTATTGTATGTGCATATGGAAAACCGAGCTTGATGTGTAAATTAATTGAAATTTTCCAAATAGAATCCGATAACATACATACGCTGAAAGAATTGCATATGAAATTATGAGTTTGTAGGCCTTTTCACCAACAAACTCATATTTTCTTATGAAATTCTCTCAACGTGCATTCTCGGTAAAAGTTTATTAGTTAAAAATGTCACACGAAAGAAAGGCTTTGCAGAAATAAGAGAGACAGAAAGAGAGCGTTAAATTTTTATCCTTCTAGGTGTTCATTTTGGTCGTACTTTTATTTAATAAAGCTTTTCAAAATCAAAACTATCACTTATGAACTCAGAGAGCATCTGTCAAACGTGCAAACGAAATTCCCCTTTGCTCTGCTATATCATCATTGAATAAAGAGATAATTGAGTAAAGTTATTACAAAAACAAATCCTAACTACTACACTTTACTAAATATAATTGTAAATGTTTGTGTATGTGTTTGTGCTTATATAGCATAACCCTCATACGCTACGATTTATTCTTCAGCTGGTTGTAGGTTTTTAAACGTTTTGATTTTTCCTCCAAATGCCAGGCGACATGATTAGTTCATATTGGGTTGTTGTTCAACTGAGTTGAGATATGTATGCTTGACATAAGAGTATGCGTGTTTATGTCATAATAACATGTTGTTGTTGCTGTTCTTTTTTGTCTGTGTTTATGTTGAGGGAGTTCACAGCATCTTTGCAAATTTCCTAAAATTCATTTAGTTGCAGTTAGCGAACGCGACAAGTCTTTATTAACGCAACAAGCGCAAGGAATTTCATTTTTGGAAAATTATAAAAAATTAATTGTGTTTTTCCCTACACATATGGCCATAGAAATAGTTAAAAAAAAAAGAAAAACTTAAAGAGAAAAAAAGAAAAACAAAATGCAAAAAAAGTGTTCAAATGTACAAAAAATTATTTTTTTTCTGTAACGAAATACTTACTTTATACAAGAACTGTAAAAGTCATGACTATGCAAGTCTAAGCGTGTGTGTAAAATAAAGTAACAGCACATTTATAAATCACATGAACACATAAATTATGATGCACATTTTGGTTTTTAAGAAAAAAAGTTGTATGGTGTGCTTTATAAAGCAAAAGTTGCTCGTTTAAGATTTTTTGTTTCTCTCTTTTTATGCGGTTAGATTTTTTTTTTATTAAATAAAAAAATCTTATGTATGACTGCCTACTCTCTTTATAACACAATTATTAACATGTGTGCGTGCTTGTGTATTGGTTTTACTGCTCATTTTACGTGTAATATTTTCAAAAAAAAGTAAAAAATAAAAAACAGTTATACTTTGAAAGCAAAAAAAAACTTACTGACGGCTTTTTTTATATACTTATACACAGTACACATGTATGTGTGTATGAGTATAAATAAACCAGTGCATTGTTGAAATTGACCGGAAGCTGTTGCGGAAATAGAAAATATGTGAGAACATTATATGTAATTTAAAGTGAGCAGTTACTTTAAATGTTTTTTATGTGGGATTTCAATAAATCCTAATTTCAACAAAAAAATAACATTATTGACAATAATAAAATTCTTATAACTGATAATAAAGCTAAAGGTAAATATTCTTTTAATAAAAATAATTAAAATTTATATTGTTTTCGTTGACTTTTTTTATTAATTTAATTATTAATTAAACAACGTCATACAATAATGCAATTAATTAGAAAAGTGTTTAATAGCATATTTTAATAAACCTTAAAATAATTGCATTATGATAGATTTTCTGTAAATATTTCACTATAATTTGACTTTGATAAAAAAAAAGTACTAAAAAAATCTTTGCAATTACTTATAAAGAAATTAAAAATTGTTGAGTATATTTGGCCTTTTATATAGCTTTATTGACTATATAAAAATTAAAAATTTTTAAAACAATTTACAATGCTAAAAGCCTAACTGAAAATAAATTTAAGTGCTATAATATATCGTTTGTTTAATATGTTTTAATGCAATTACTTTTTTTGGTTTGTGTTTTGTTTTTCAATGGCCGTATTTTATGTTTGAAGTATATTTCAAGTCTCTATTAATTTTTCATGAATATGTCACCAAATCTTTAATATTCAGTTAACACATTTTTGTACATCTTCTATTGAATAGCATAGTTGTTTTTTGTCTATAAATTCATTATTAAATTATTATATTTATTTTTTTTATTAGGAAAAAAAACGCCTAAAAATAGGCTAAATTTTAATTATCCTGTTTTTTTACAAACAATTGTAAAAAAATTGTAAATTAAAAAAATAAAGTTTCTAATAATTATAATTAATTAATTAATTAAATAATTATTTGTTATTAATTTCCTACAAACCAACTGCTTCTGACAAAAAAAAAAACAAATATTTTTAATTGCAAACGTTCTTGCAATTATTGCAAACGAGGCAAACCTAGTAAATCTAGCTACATCGCGTTTGACATGTTTGGGTATATTTGCACGACTTGCAAAGGCATATGCAATGAAAGGTGATGAACGATATTGTTAGTTTCAATATCTACACTGTATTAATAAGAGGAAACCAATACAACTCTCTAGAAACAAATTAAAAACATTTTTTTTGAGACCAATACTCAGCGGTATTCTCCTACTAAATGCTATGCATTGTATTGGAATTTTTGGAAAGGACAGTACATATACATATATTATTTTTATATTAATGAGACAAATTGCTGTGAATTTATCATTCAAAGGCCAGTGTTATACCTTCACCCTTGAATGATCAACAGCAATTGCCTCATCGTTGCATACTGATTGTGTTGTGAGTGCCTTCGGTAAGTAGGTTTAGCTGTTATCTGCTACTTCCCAATAGGTGGCGCTTTTCTCCTGACCATTAGTTTTTCGCGGTCAGAGGTTAAGGTGGAATAGAGGGGAATTTCAGGGAGCGGTTACTAGGTAGATGGACGTCTTAGTGGGTTGAGACCTCTTATTTTAGAATTATAATTTAATTTAAGAATATGAAAAGAACTCTTTATATATTTTGGGCTCATGCTTTAAAATAATCGGGCGAAAAAAATCTCCTTTGAATTTCCAACATTTTGAAATAATCAAAAAGGTCACGTTTTGTTATGCGACTCCTCATTGTAGATATTCTATGCAAAATTTAATTCAAATCGTTAAACAATTCTAAAATATATTGTCAATTTTCTTCTGATATGCATGTGTGTAGTAGACTAGTGCAAGTCTAGCAGTCCGAAGAACTATATTTCGATTGCCACGAAACACAATAATCAGCAGAATGCGAATTGAAATCTTTTACCAAAAAAATAAATTAATCAAAATTCCGACTACAAACCACAAAGGGTTTGGATAAGCTGCTATAGAAGTAATAGATATATGGGAGTATATATGCAAATATTTTCAATAAACCTTGTTTTTTTTTTAATTTACAAAATAACTTCCTCTATTTTTGCGAAACGTTTATATGAAATCAATACTCAGTGGTTCTGTGCGCCAAATTTAAAGCTAACAAATCATATATAAAACTTTAATTTAAAAAAGATAGATAAAATTAATTGGATAATATTGATATCGTAGGATTTTAGACAGTACGGTGTTACAAAAATGAATGAATGAATATTTTTCAAGGAGGTATTGTCGATTATAACAAGAATCTGAGTTTGAAATATGCAAGAAAAGTAAAATTTTTAGTCACATGAATAAGGATTGTAATCATTAAATAAATATTTTATTATAGGAATAGCAAAAAATTTTACTTTTTAAAAATTTTATTTTAACACAAATACAATAATTTTGTAACAGATTTTTAAAAATGAAATCTCATTTACATCCTTACAAATTATATATTTTTTAACTGACAAAATATTTATGCTCGTTATAGAACATATTTAACCAAAACTCTCAATTTTTATGTTTTGTAGCACAATTGTGTTTAGAAAATGAAGATTTGAATTACATTATTATAGAAATACATTAATTATAGTTAAAAAGGTCTCACTCTCCTCCTTCAGACTGTGTTTATTAGTTTAAAACAATGTAATCCAAATCTTCATTTTCTGTACACAATTGTGCTACAGACGCATTTCATTTATTGAGAGTTTTGGTTAACTAAGGTTTAAAATCGGTCAATATTAGAAAAAAACAACTGGTTTATTTTTAATCGTAACTCAGGTTTTAGAGACGTTTTGCCCAACTCGGATAATTGTTTTACTCAACAATATCGGTCTCAAAAATATTATCAGTTATCAGGTAATTTTTTTTCGCACCATGTAATATCGCCAATTGTGTGTGTGAGCACAGTTTCCTGTATAACGGACTAATCTTCCGTAGTATTCAAACAACTTGAACGATTTTTATCAAGCTTGTATTTATAAATTACACTTAAGCCTCTGTAATAATAATAAATTTATTCCCGAAAGTGCCGTTCAAAATGTTAAACTTATTATTTAAATTTATGTCAATATAATAGTCGCCTGTGTAAAAGAACAAGAAAAAAGGAACAAAAAACGTGGACGTGTTTATTTTTGTGAAACAAATATGTTGTCTGTTTAACAGCAGTAATTTGTGAAAGAAACAAATATTAACAAAAATTTACCCATTAAAACAATTGCGATTAATACGAAGCTACCATAACAGTAATTTTAAGTTTTGAAATATTTTAACAGACTTTTTCTACTTCTTCTTCTTCTTTTAAATTATGCTAAACTATTTGCATAAATTAAGAAAAAAAAAATAAAATAATAATAATCTACAAAGGAAAAAAACAAAAACCAAAAAGAAAATTCAGAACAGTTTTGTAGAAATGCTTGTCATAGAAAAATGAATTGATTTCCTTTTAACGGCTGTCTATCCAATAAATACTGAATAAATTGTTCGTTTAAAAAAAAGAAGAAAACACAACGATATTAAAAGTTTATTTAAATAAACTTTGAACTTAACAAAAGGTCTGTGAATAGAACAGAAAAAACAAAACTTTATAAAACTCATACTTTAACAGACATTTTGATTGTCATTACAAAAAAAGAAAAAAGAACTAAAATTTAGAGACGTACTCGTACAACAGGCTCTCTTTTCAACAATACTTATGTAGACAAATAAACAATCAAACAAACAAAAAATCAGAAACGAACAAAACAGACTGCCCAACAAATGTTACTCCAATAGTACTAAAAACCGAAATAAAAAAAAATTTTATATATAAAACTGAAATAAAAATAATGGCACTATAAAAATATCACAGGCAATTGAAGGACCTATTCAAAATACTATTGTAATGAAATTCAAAATAAACACACAAAAAAAAGAAAAAAAAAATATCAATACAAATAAAATAAAACTCGTACAATAATTTCGATCAAAATGGATGTTGAATATTTTATTAAGGCAGCAAAAATAGCCAAAAGATAGTAATAGAGAAGGATATAGTAAAGCATCAACAAGTGCTGTATTTTTTAAAGGAACTGATAAATTTTGTGTTTTTTTTTTTATTTGTGTTTATGAAGTAATTGTTAATGCTTTGTATTGAATCATAATATTGAGGCAGAAGATAAAATTTAAATCCGATTTCATTTTTATTTTACAGGACTTATTATGGCTTTTGAAGCATTTTTCCAACTAAAGTCATATAGGTTCTATTGCTTTTGAAATCGAGTTAGTCTAGAGCTTTTTCAAAGACAAATAAAACTTAATTGCCACCGTCAATTTCAAGTTTTGGTTATCAATGGCATAATGGCTAATATGCGAAGTAATAAAAAAAATATATTAAAAGCAATTTGAAATTTTGTTCGATTTATATTGCAGCACTCGTTTTCGTTTTACAAAACGTGTCTGATAATTTTGTGTTTGTTGTACTTCGTTTTATAAAAAATAATATGAAAACCGATTTATTTTGTTTTGTTTCGATTTTTTATAGATCACTGATGTATTTTATTTGCATTTTATTTAAATTTTCTTGAAATGGTAAATATTTTTTATATATATAAAAAGCCTTGCCCTGGGCATATTCCAAGTTATGTATCTGACAGTATGCAAACTCATTAATGTTTTGCAGAAACTATTAAATAAATCTGTAAGTTCCGCGGTTTGTAAGAGAGTATTTTCCACTTTTTTTTTAATACCAATACTCAGGGGTAAACTCCTACTCATGCAGTGCATTGTATGGGAATATGAAGATGGTTGATAGAAGGTTTTTTTTCATATATGTTTATATATGTTGCGCCTTTTTTTTTTGTATTGATGAAACAAGTTGCTGTCAATTTGTCCACTCAAGAGCCAGTGTTATACCTTCACCCTAGAATGATCAAACAGCTATTCCCTCATTCGTCAGTGGTTGTTTGAATGTGAAGGGTGAGCGTCTTCAGTAGAGTAGCTGTTGTCTTCCCTGAAGGTGGCGCTGTATTCCTCCTGATCATTGGTTTCTAGTGGAATAGATTAGAAATGTCAGAGAGCGGTTTCTTGCTGATGGTCTTGTTGGAGGGGGGGAACCTCTTATTTTTTTTTAAATTTAATTTTTAATATAAATTGTAATTTTAGAAAACCGCAAATTTTTTTTTTTTATAATTTTGTCCTTCGCTGGAATTGAACATTGGTCGTGTGAGTTTCTGTGCAAGCGCTCTACCACTATGCCACGAATTTTAAGCGAAAGCCGCACCAGATTATTGAGCACAAATCTGTAAAGTTTATTGGATTTAATTCCAGATTTGTTGGGATCCTTTTTTGGCGTCAGTAACATATTTTGACGATAATAGCATTGCTTTTAACAACAGAATTTTTGATTTTGCTATAAAAAAATTACAAAAATTATAATACCAACATAAAGACAAAACAGACTTGTCGACTATCGCTGAAGGGAACTTAGTGAATTACATAATCGTTACTATAAACAACAAAAATTTTCAATTGAGGGCTGCGTGGTATAGTCGTGAGAGCTCTCTCACAAAAACTCAATCGGCCAGGTTCGAATCTCAGCAAAGGAGAAAAATGAAAAAATTTAGTCTGCGGTTTGTTCAAAATTATAATTAAAAAATAAGAGCTCCCCCCCTCCTCCCCCACCTTCAAAGAAGTAACCGCTCCCTGACATTCCACTGAATTCTACCTTAGCCTTTGACAACGAAAAACGAATGACCAGAAGAAAAGCGCCACTTATTGGGAAGTAGCAGAAAACAGAGAAAACAGCTAAAAACCTACTTAGCGAAGGCATACACCGCAAACAACATGCAACGATATGGCAATTGCTGTTTATCATTCAAGGGTGAAGGTATAACACTGGGCTTTGGATGATCAATTCACAGCCATTTGTCTCATTCCTAAGGCGTATAAGAAAACAAAATATATGTTCTGTTGTTATAATGTACGGTCCTTTCCACAAAAAAATTCCAATACAATGCACAGCATTTAATAGGGGTTTACCCGTGAGTATTGGTCTCAATAAAAAAAATGGTTTACTGATATCTTACATTTAAAAGTTACTGAATCGCTCTACTGGTGTCTTGTCTCCAGTAGTTAGTCTGCGATAGTCTCTAAAATAACCCAGGAGATGAACAAACTGTAGGCTAAACACTCAAATTGTGTGTTACAAACTTTAATTGGTGCTAAGAGGATGCTTTAAAATAAAACTAAGAATTGAGTGTGTGATTCTCAAGTTAAAAAAATAAAAAAAAACACCTCACCACATGGAAATATAATTTTCAATAATGGGATGTAAGGATTGTAGACTTAATCCTCCGACTTTCACGATGGTTTAAAGCATAATGAAAAATCCAAATGAATTATCTCGTTTTGATGCTCATTTTTCTTGTTTTTTATATCTTATATTAAATTTTTATTATATATTATGCTTTTTATGAATGATAATGAACTTTCTATCGCTTACTACCAGTCAGGTTTATTAGACTTCTACTACTGCTGTCATACAAATGGATGCAATGCACCCAGTTTTATCTTTATCCTTTTTGCGGTAGATAGAGGGTTAAACTTTTCTAGCAATTTGGGTACAAATAATACATTAATAAACACAGTTTTTTTTTTTGTTTTGTTGCTTTCCGACTTACACTATCAAATCTATTTTAATATTTTTGCCTTTACGGAAATATTTCTCTTCCACTGCTTTACCCTTTCTATTTCTAACAAATTCCCTTTTGGGATATTTTAAATATGACAGTACATGATAAATAAGATGTTAAAATATTGTGCCATATATGTATGTGTGCAAACTTAACTATATGATTGTGAGTAACATATCCATATACTCGTACGTAGTAAAGGATACACTCTAAGACTACTCTATTCATTTGAAAAAAAAAAAAAATCAAAAAAGAACTCAAAATAATAGAACTGAGACTTTGCATTCACATGTGTGTGCATGGAAATATTTCAATTTCTATTTATTAAATGTTTCCGGTTCTGTTTTTCTATTCGTTTGTTTTTCTCTCCTTCTTCCTTTGCTTATTGGGGTATTTCATATGCATATTATCAATATTAAAAAATATTGCTATGATACTACGACTATATGTTACATACGAGTACAATGTATGTATTTTAAAATCCCCTGATAAAATTGGTTTGAATTTTATTAAAATCAATACATTTTAAACCGTACAAATAATCAAATAAATATGGAAATAGCAAAAAATCACGCAAAGATTTATGTAAAAATAAAATGTTATTAAAAAACAATGTTTTTTTTTGAAATACTGAAACTTAAAGAGATTACACAGCAGTGTATTTGGATTTAAATTAATTTTTTATTAAATGCTTATTAATCTAAGAAATCGTCTCATAATTGTATAAGCAGGTGTGTTTACATTAAATATTTATTTAAAAGCGAAGGCATATAAAATTTCAAAATTTTTATAAATTTATATAAATAAAAATCAATGTTGTTCGTTGGTCAACGCATCAGTAGAGAACGGCTAGAACGATTTTGACGATTTTTACTTTCTAATGATCGTTGTGATCCAACTTAGATTTTTATTGAAAGAAAATTTTGTCCCGCCTACTTTTTGTATTAATCCATTTTAAATTTTCATCGAAAGAAAAATTTGCCACGCCTACCTTTGCGCCCACTTTTTTCTATTTATCTAAATTCAGAAAACTGCTCAATCAATTTTTTTCAAATGTTTTTATTAATCCATTTTAAATTTTCATCGAGAAAAAAAGCTTGTCACGCCTACTTTTACGCCCACTTTTTTATATTTATTTAAATTCAGAAAACAGCTTCATCGATTTGACTAATTTTTCTTTCAAACGTTTGTATAAATCCATTTTAAGTTTTCATCGAGAGAAAAATTTGCCACGCCTACTTTTACGCCCACAATTTTATATTTTATTATGTATGTATATGAATAAAGTTTTAATTTAA
Organism: Metopia argyrocephala; assembly: GCA_963576795.1. NCBI lineage: Eukaryota > Metazoa > Arthropoda > Insecta > Diptera > Sarcophagidae > Metopia > Metopia argyrocephala. Next base: position 199,940,615 of record OY756208.1, on the reverse strand, counting down.
AATTAGTTTTTTCTTTCATCTTTTTAACGCATTTTAAAAATCGAACGCAAACATTTTTTCTAATTTGGACAGTGTTATTTTAAAATTTTAATTGGATTTTACTTATACTTGTATTAAGAGGGATTTTTATTTAAATGAATGGCAGTGTTTTATTTGTCCCACATTCTCTTAGTTTCAACTCCTTGCATTGAATATCTTTCAAAGAAAAAAAAAACTGTTAACATGTGGCTTAAAGGAAACCCGGCAGACAGACAATGTTATGGTTTCGTAGTTTTTGCACAAAAAATATAAAATTGCAACTGAATCATCATTAGAATTAGAATACTTGATGCTTTTTCTATTGATTAATTTAAGTAAACTTCAATTTAATAAACTGTTTTTATAATTAATAACTACCCTTTTAAAAAAAAGTATTTGATTTACAATTTAAGCAACATTACAAATCTCCACTGCAATATTTGCAAAACACTACCGAAATCGTAATACAAAACTTAACAAACGTTTTTCGACTCAAGATATTTGATAGAATTAATTAAAGACATTATTTTTCATTATAATGTGGAGGAAAATTTGATGGCATTTATTTTAAAATTTAATTTCCAACATATGTCCTAAGATGGCAATCCATTAGAACAGTGCAATTTTGTACTAATTTCGGATTGGATTTTAATATTACAAAAATTGCTGGTTTGTCGGCACAAACCAAAGACTTGAGATGCTCTTCGCTCGAATGAGAGGACCACTTGTAGTGACAAAATTGTCTTCAAATTGGTTTTGTAATAAAAAAATAGACTGTTTGCAACGAAAACCTTCACTTGCTTACCGTCTCCGCGATAACTTCGTTTTGTCTTGTTCTAATGACTTCGAAGGCAACATAAATTATCAGTCAACAAGAAAACGGAATCCTCCAAGTAGGCTTGGTGCCTCCCAAAGCAAGTAAATATTAAATTTTGTAATTTTTTCACAAGACAAGTTGCTAACTTTGATTCAAATAGATCAATGGTTAATAAAAACCATCAGTTAATAAATGGAATTTTTGCTTTCTTGAGCAAAAGTTAAAGTAAAAGCTTCTATGCCTGTTCTAAATGACTCAATGGTTAATGCAAAGCATTAGTCGAAACGTGGGCGTGGGCATGGTTTCTCTTACACAAACTAATTATATCTTGAGAACGGTTAAAGCCACAGTTACTGGATTTGGTCTAAATGACTTAATAGTTAATAAAAATTATTAGTCAAATATTAGGACAAGTATTGGACAAGTGGGCATGGTAAATGTATGTGCTGATTCTGTGACGAGGCGAATGAGTCATCAGAGCACATACTAGGCAATTCTGCAGCATTGATGCACAGTAGAAAGATTATTATCGAACATCAGATGGGGAATTGTTAAAACGGCAGATGTTTTGAAGTTCGTCAAAGGGACGAGACTGGAGGAAATACTATAAAAGCCCTGGGTTAAGTTGAGGGCTGTACAATAGATCTACAGGTCGAAGTACTTTAGTTTATAAATGAATGAATGAATGGTAAAAGTGTTTTTTCAAGTAACTTCGTTGCCAATCTACATCATCAATCAAAAAGTGAACAATGTTGGATTTTATTTTTATTTAATTTTGTATTCAATTTAAATAAGGGTAACAAATCACGCCGGGGCGGGCTATAAATTTATATACATTGTATAAGCAAATATGACGTACCAACCTTGCGTAAAGTATTTTTTTTTAATATGGATTCTTTATTTAATAGTGTAACTCGACTAACACTTTATAGTTATTGATATCGATAGCTCAAAATACCCGTTACTTCTCTTGTATTTTTACTTTAATTTGTAGTTTCTCATGTACAATACATGTACGTTATACCGACATACATACATATGTATGTCCCAATGAATCACTAACTTTATATTCTCAAGAGTATTAATGATAAAATGAAATTGTTTATGCACATTTATTGTTATCAATTGTAGTTTTTCTGTTTTTGCTTTGTGTGTATTTTTCTCTTCTAAATTTTTTTTTCTGTTCCCATGTTGTTATTTTTCTTTATTTCGCTATTTGTTTCAGTATAACAAAAAAATAGCGATATCTTGGTTTTTCGACAAAAGCATAGAAAACAAAACATCATCGTCTTATATGTATAAATGACTCCCCTCTCTATTCTGAAAACACTAACACACACATACACACTGAAATATGTATATGGCTATAGATATCATATTAACTATACCTAGCAGAGTGTTGAGATTTAAACACAGTCGAAGGTGTTTGTAATACCGTTTTAATGTTATTTTTTCTGTTTTCATTTTTTTACATTGAATTTCCTGAAATCATTAAAAGGCGAAGCAGGTCAAAAAGTTGAAATAAAAACAAAACAATAAAAAATAATAATTTTTTTCTGGTTTCATTTTACTTGTTGTTATTTGTTGCTCGCACAAGAGCACAAGAGTACTTAAGTGCTTAAATTAGCATACATTTACCATTATCAGTGATAGGACATGTACGAGTACATACATATGTATGGCTCTGTATGTGTACACTTTTATCTTTTCTGTGTGTGTTTTTTTTATTTTCTCTCTATTGCATTCATTCGTGTTATAGAATTTGGGGAGTTTTCTATTGGTTCATATAAAAATGTGAAATGAAAAAATCTAAACAAATGAAAGGACTGTTTTTCGTTTTATAATATTCATGCATAAACATTATTTTTTTTCAGTAATTTTGTTTGCTATTATTGTTTTGTATAAATATTTTATTATTTTTTCCCCTTGTTTTTTTATTTATAAATATTTAAACATTTTATTTAAATATTTATATTGGATTAACACTTGGAAACAATAAAAAAAAATATTTCATGTTAATTTAAAGCACCTAAAACAAAACTGAATATGTACTACTTTAAAATAAAATTAAAAAAACTTTATTATTTTTTTGGTTTTTAATGTTTTGCTTAAAAAAATAAAACGTATTGCTTCGCTGAGAGTTCAAAGTTTTTGGTATAATAATAGTAAAGCTAGACTTAACATATCGCACTGGAATAACTAAAAATAATACTCTTTAGTTGATAAAAATAAGCAAAACGAGTTATATAAAAATAGACATAAGTGTACTTTTCCAGATAAGGAAGACAGTGATGCCCCCCATATTTTCGTGGTCGGTAAAGGTGTCATCTGTAAACTGATTTTTGAAAAAAAAACGAGATTTTGAAAAATATTGAATTGTGACTTATGATTTAGTGTGCGATATGTACATCAAGCTTATTTTGAACCACAATGAGGCAAAGTATTTTTGACTTTCAGAATTTACTGCAGGGCATAGAGCAGCATCGCAAGAATCCCAATAAATGATTTATAACAAATCTAATTTTTTGTTGTTGTCTATAAAATTTTTGTTTATTTAATTTCGATGCCAACCTAGTTCACACTTTATAGTATTAAAAGTGGGTACAAAGCTTTAAAAGGGTATAACTCGAAAACGGTAAAAGAAAATTTATTTTCTTTCTGCTAACTTACTTAAAACTTAATAATTTTTTAAAGTACATCATTAGTTTTTTAATCCTTATACAAATTTTAAAAGTTATGAACCATTGTTTTCGATATTTGTTGAAAATTTATTAAAAACTGTTATATAATGTATCAAAATGTGCAAAATCATTGCCGAAATTTATTATTTATGCACATAAAATTAAAGATCGGAATATTTTCTTTAACAATATTGACTCAGAAGCCGAGAAAATATCGATTTTTTACCAATTCATAACCAAAATTTAAATAGAGCCCAAAAAGCTCGATTTTCGATCAAAATCAATTTGGGCGACCTCTAAACCACTTCAGAAAAATTTTAAAAAATTTTTAAAAATACTTTACCTTATGACTATCCAAATTAAGAATGATCTTCCCACGAATTCCAATTTTTAATTTTATTTGGGACACCCTAATGTACATTGTACAAACGAGTACATATTCATTTCGAACTCGATTAAAAATCAACGCTGCAATCAACGAAAATATGCCATGATCGATCATTGTTTGAAAGCAAACCATTTTTTGATAAATTATTTTATCTTTTAAGACATATGTATTTTTATTAAGAAATTATGCAAAATAACTGCAAAAAACTGTCTTTGAATCAAAATAATAAATAAAAAATTATTAAATTCAAGCTATGGTTGTGTCTAATGCACATGTGTAAGCTTTTGAACACTAAACATATTGGCGCATGTTTACAAGTGATCACTAAGTGTTAACTTTTTCAAGAGTTTATATTTATGATAAGTGTACATAAATAATTGCCAACTAACTAACAATATGGCCTTAGTTGGCCACAGCTACATCGATGGTCATGTTTAAGTAGTCATACAGCCTTGTTGTCGCGAAAATATTCACTTTTATAAGCCCTCATGTATATTACCTTTAACTTTTTGTAGTACGCAGTCTGTAGTTTTCAATGTGTTTAAGGTAGTATTGCTCTAGAAGTACAACGTTTTATTAAACAATTGTTTTTTTTAGAAGGCTTTTAGTTACGTTTTTGAAACAGAATTCAAATTAAAACCCTTGTTTAGAAAAAATTGCTTATAAATGCATTTTTCTACAAATTTTCTTGAGCTTTCTTAATTACCAAAGTCCTTCTCATTTGTTTGTCTATTCCTTCTACAAGAGAAGTTGAAAATTAATGACTCTTTTAAGGGTTTAATTACAATCATGTGATTTAGTTCAGCATCATTCTTCCTATTTTTAAGTTTGACAGATTTCTTTATTTTTTTTTTTATTCTACTTGCTACGCTTTAATACAGATGTCAAAACCACAAAAATATAAGTTTTCTTTTACTTTTTCTCCCTCTTATGCTGTGTTTTTAACGATAAATGCTTTTAAGAAATCACAAATGCTTGAAACCACAAAAACAATGAGTTAAACATGCAAAAAAAAAAAAGTCAAATAATCGTATCAGTAACAGCAAAAAGAGGAAGAAAAAACAAATCGAAACAAAAATTATTTCCAACATATTTGAACATGAGAATTGTATTACAATAACACGTACATACAAGAGAATTAAATAAAAAAAAATCAACAACAATAACAACAACAATTTATAAACCATCAGTTAAATAACAACAACTACTACAGTGAATACTATTAAGCATCAGTCATCCTTGTGAGTCTTGGCAACAGAAAAAAGAAATAAAATTAAAAATGTACACACAAACACATACATATACATATAATATATGATATGTTAGTATGTACATATGTACATATGTTTTATATGTGCAAAAATAAAATTAAAAACAGTTTAGTTCTATATGTGAGAATCAGTCATAGCAGCCATTTGAGAGTCATGACTCTATGAATACCCCCAATCATACAAACACCGAGAACACTTACACACTCAGGCTTTAACGTGCATGTTTACATGTATGTATGGGTTATTTTAAATGTATTTAGAAATTACCGAAAATCAAATCGATTGTTACTAATGCAAGCAGTGATTTAGAAAACAACAGCCAACAATTTCCTCTTTAACTTTCCCTCTTACAAATCATTAAGCAAATACCAACCGAAAAAAAAATTAATAAAACGAGCGATGAAGAGAAAACCAATTACAAAAACAAAATTATTGTAAGTATATGGGAGCAAACGGCAATAAATCAGAGACAAATAACGGTATAGAATTTCAAAATAGAGAAAAAAATAAAAAAAAAAACATTAAAATAATTATATGAGTTTCCTTAATCTCTGTCTTTATTCACTACTTACGAGTATATGACTCTTTAATTTTCTAAATATGGTTTTAGTATGTTAAGTCGATATCACAATCGTTGTAATAATTTAAATATCAACACAAAAACACCTACAAATACAAATGCGAACACAACTAAAGACACATATTACATATTAAAAATACCTTGGCTGCATTATATATATCCCTCGATTTACATGATAGATACATTCTAGAAAAAATTGTGCAAGTTGAGAATAAAAATAATTTGTATGGAAAATCATGTAAAACGAACCGATTTCCTTAAATCTCTTACATTTTTGTATGTCTGGTAGGCTATATAAACTTAAAAAATTTCAACAGTGTGGTAACATTTCTTCAATATGGTAGCTGTATAAGTTTCGGTCGGTCAAATTCAACCCAGACAAGAGACAGCGGTTATTTGAATATTATATTACACATATAAGTGGATAAATAGAGCTTTCCAACGAATAAATAGTTTTGATGACTTTGTTTTATTTAAATTTAAAGATAGGAATGAAAGAAAGATATGAAATAAGAAGATTGCTGTAAAACTTTTTTAGAAACAAAGTAATAGCAAAAGGTATTTCTAGTTGTGTACAAATTTAATACAATATGGCAACTATTTGTAATGTTATTCGCACAAAATTTAAAATTGACTTAAATACAGCTGAAACTTGTTCAAACAAAATCAGTTCTCTCGTTCTCTGAGAAAAACGTCAAATCTTATATATAAAAGTATCTCTCTGTATATGTAATCTGGAAGGAGCTTTACCTTCATATTATATAAATTTCAAAAATTCAATTTGGGCGGTGTAACGCCTATATAAGGCAGCTATACTTTACAATAAATTATTTTAACAAATTATTTTACACTTGATTTAATTTGAAATATGAAAAATATATTTTTTTCGTCAACTACCTCTCAGCAGTCTTTTGGCAAAAGATCTGAGAGTAACTGATTGCCATGAACAAGCATCTCAAATCTGTCGTTCGGAGTCGACTTTAAACTCTAGGTCCCGGTACTCAAGAATAAAAATTAACTCACACAACATGGGTGCTGCGAGAAGCTTGGCTGTAAACTGAAACAGGGGTTGTGTGTCTTAAAAAAGATATGATTGTGAAAAGAATAAAAGTAATTTTTATTCATGAAAATAAATAAGTTTGTGTCTACTGCACCCTTAGAAAGAAAATATTTATTAGTCAAAATCGTTAAAATAATAACTATATTTAAATATTATTATTTAAAAAGTGACTGGAATCGTCCATGACCATAGTGGCTTTCATATGCTGTAAAAAATAATTTTTGTATATCTTAAGAACAGCTACAGTTAAAGTTACTTAATTCAGTCTATTCAGTTCATTTATAGCAAATTATGAGTTAGCAAGTGGAAAGAGTTGGACAAATGGTCATTGACATGACTTTATCTCGAAGTGAAAGTTTCATTGCCTATAAATGATATTAACGAAAGAATGAGCGAAAATGGATTTTTTAAACTAGCACTTTCCATAATTGTTTTTATAAAACTTTGTACTTATTTCAAATAGAGCTGACAAAGTACGCCGGAGTTTATCTAATTGCATCCAGAAAAGTGTTATCCGAATTAAAAATGTTTTGCAAACAAATGGGTACATCCACCCCAACAAAATTTCTCGAATTTAGCAAAAAGAGAACGTGCTTTATTTATGCTACAAATTAAATTCTAGATTTTTCCCACAATAATGCGAAATTTGAACAATATTTCTGTATAAAGTTTTTGGTGTAAATGGATAACACTGACAAGTTTTCTTTTTTTTTTAAGACCAATACTCAGAGGTGAAGATAGACAGATAGACAGAATTATTTTGCAATTTTTTTTTCAATTTTATCAAAGACCAGTGTTATATTTTCACCCTTGAACGAACAACAGCAATTTCCCCATTTGTCCGTGGATGTTGGTTGTGAGTGGTGAGCGTCTTCATCAATTAGGTTAGCTGTTATCTTCCCAGAAGGCGGCGCTGTACTTCTGATTATTTGTTTCTGGTGGAATAGACTGGAAATGTATAGGGGGAGGGAGGCTGGAACCTCTTATTTCTAAATTATAATTTTGGAAAAACCGCAAATTTTATTTTTTTAATTTTTCTCCTTCGCTGGTTTGTGAACCTTGGTCGTTCGAGTTTTTGTATGTGTACGTTACATTTACCTTATATATAATATATATATACATATATATATATTATATTGTATTAAATATTTCAAATGAATAAATACATGAACAAGTGTTGTTGGCCGTATTATTTTAATTAAGTTTCAACTTTTATTTAAGCTATAGGTCAATTAAATTTTCAATATTTCGCTTGGCTTCCTGACAAAGCTACTATGCAAAGATCTACAGTTTGAATAAAAAAAATTTTTTTTTTTATTTTGATTAAATTTAATTAAAAAAATTAACTATTTTAAAAAATATACACATAAAATTTCAAAAATAATAATAAAAATATCTGCACCCGAAATATAGAAAATGATATTCAAGGAGGTATTTTCAGAGAGTGGTTTTGATAAGGAAAAAGAATTGAGGCAATTTTAAATTATTTTAAAAATCTACTAAAATTTTATTCAAATTATTGAAATTAAATGCATTTTTATATATTGTATTAAAAGAATTAAACAGTTGCACAATAATGAAAAAAAAATAAAACAAAAATCTTTAATTTTATTGTAAAAAGAAAATATGCTGGTTGACTAACTAAACTCTTATGTGAAATCAATGATTGAGTATTACATTCCTCTTTAAAATCTCAAATTTCATTGTAATGCCTCAATGAGGCAGACTGCTTTCTAAAGATGAGAAAGACAATGATAACAATATTTGATACAAACGTTGGTACTAACGATGAGGATAATGGTGGTTGATTGTTGATGACTTTTTTTTCGACTTGCTATCAAATGTTAATGATCCTGAACCAACTAAACTGAATAAAAAAAAATACACACACAAAAGAAACAAGAACAATAACAAAAAGAAAAAAAAAATCAACAAGTACAAAAATTAAAAACATTCAAACAATTATATTGAAATTCAAATTAAAATATCCGAATATACAACAAATAAGCAACAGAGACAGACCTACTTCATACAAAAAAGAAACTGAAAATCGAACAGAATGGAAAAGTAGAAATTAAAATCTTTTTTCCACCAGCTTTTGATTTTGATTTTGAAATTCAAATTTAAAAATAAAAAAACGTCCAATACTTGGTCTGTAATTAAAGCACCAAGAAAATTTAATGGGACAAAAAAGAAATAAAATAAATAAATTAAAAACTTATAACCCATGTGTTTTGACATATGTTTACTCTACTCCATATATTACACAAAATTCTATGTATTTTAAATTAAAAAATTACATTACCTGACAATGTTGCCTTAATAAAATACAATAAAATTTTTTAAAACAAAATGTAATATTTGAAAAACGATATAATATGTGAACTAAAAATGTTGTTGTCTTATGACAAACCTAAAGGTACGTCTATCGTAAATATTCCTTCAAGGAAAGCAATCAGCAGTTTCTGGTCATTCCTGCTCTATTTGAGAACGTCAGAAGTTGCAAAAAATTAAATGCTAAACATCGTCTTAGCATATGTATTAGTGTAAGTAGCAACTGGTCCAACACAGTATAAAATGTCACAGATCGAGTATTAACCATGTTTTCACTACTTCTGAGTAGTGCTGTCAAATTCTGCTACTTTTCATTACTCGATAGTACTGAGTACTTTCATTTGGCTACCCAATACTACTCAATACTTTTAATGGATTTTATTTTTAACAGATAACAATTTCATAAAGTATTGTGTTTTTAGGCAGAAATATGTTTAGCCGTTAAAATTTAAATTTTCTATACAACTTGAAAAAAAAATTCAACTCTTAAAGTATTGAGTAGTAACTTTTAAGTATTGAGTACCCAAAAATGAGTAGAAATACTTGATACGCGGTACTCATTACTCAATACTTTGCCAGCACTACTTCTGAGCGCTAGTCTTTACATAATGAGACAAATTGCTGTGAATTGATCATTCGAAGGCCAGTGTTATACCTTCACCTTTGAATGATCAACAGCAATTATCTCATCGTTGCATGTTTATTGTGTGGTGAGTGTCTTCGCTAAGTACGTTTAGCTCTCATCTGCTATTTCCTAATAGGTGGCGCTTGTCTTCTGATCATTCGTCTTTGTTGTCGATGGTTAAGGTGGAATAGAATGCCAGGGAGCGGTTTCTTTGTTGTTGGACGCATTAGAGGGGGGAGACCTCTTATTTTTAAATTATAATTTTGAAAAAACCCAAACTAACTTTTTCATTTTTCACCTTTGCTGGGATTTGAGACTGGGCCGTTTGAGTTTTTGTGCGAGCGCTCTAACCACTATACAACGCACCCTTCATGTGAAAGAAATATTTGACAAACTGATAAACTTGAAAAATAATTTAAGAAATATTTTTATGAAAAATTTATCTTAAAGCATACTTCACGTATATCTAGTTTGTTATGAATGCAACAGTAATTGTTTTACACTTGAGCACATATTGTCCAAACTGATTTCAGCACATACTGCACATGGTCACGATCGTAGTATATTAAACACTTATTTTTGTAGCAGTAAAACTGACAAGTCTCTGTTGCTTCTGTCACCAACTATTGAGTCTCGACTTCACCTTTGCCCACTTAGTTCTACAAAGTTCACTATGAATTCTGCTTTAGCTGTCAAAAAATATTTTATTTCGTCATAAAACGACTGATTTAGATCAGAAACTAAATTCTATTAAATGAATTTAGATTGTTTTTTGCATCATAATCAGTGAAGGAATTGTACACAAGCCAAAATGTTTTCGACTTCAGCTAAAGAAGTGTCATCAGAATTGTTTGTGTTCTGTACGTATTCATGAAAATCGTCAACTATTTAACTCACACTTTTCTTTAGAAATCTTATATTATAATTATGTTTTTTCAACATACTTTTTGTAATTAGTTAGTCGAATTATTGTAGTCTAGTATGTAGTGTGTTGGCTTACATATTAAACGAGAGCTGCTAGTTTAAACCCGAGCTCTTACATTTTAAAAGAAAGAATATATTTCTTTCGGTGACCGTCTCTTAGCAGATTTGTTTGCCATGAACAACCTTCTTAAACATGTAATTCGGATTCGAGGTTAAACTATAGGTCCCGGTGCTCATGGATAAAAATTGACTCAGACAATATGGGTGCTGTGAGAATCTAGGCCATAATTCTGAAAAAGGGTTGCAATGGCGAGTTATGTATGCATATTATATAGTATTGTCAAACACAACAACAGCTGATACTCGTATTGTCATTAGAAGTTAATGAATAGCTACAACGACTACGCTATTAATCGCCAAAAGATATTACTGAATCGCGCAATAGAATACTTTGGCTTAAGAAAACCGAAGTTTATTCGACTGTATTATGCAGGTATTTAAAAATCCTGGGCCATTTTCACATTACCCTACGCTGCTTAAGTGCCCTCTTACTTAGCAATAATTTAGCGCATCCCGAACATAAAAAGTAATCCTGCTTTATTTTTTCAATATTTTCTATGTTTGCTTTTGAGTTTCACTTTCATTACTTGACTTAAGAAGACGAAAATAGTGAGAGGCAATAATGGCAATTTTTAATTTTTTTTTTATTGTCTTCTTTATGGCCATCATGTATAGCAAGATGATGATGAACAAAATAGAAATGATGATGACGATGATGATTTTTGATAATGATAAACCCTCATTTAAATGCGTCGCGACAGATTGTACAAAAAAAGCAACAACAAAAAAAGAAATTCTATAATAAATTCATTCATTCATTCATTTATTTATTCATACACTTATCCATCTAAACTAGCCAGCCAGCAATTCATTATTTTGTAGATATTCGTTTAAATATGATGTGAAGGAATGGAATGGACGTTTAGTTTTAAGACTCATATGGGGATCAGTCTCACATATTCTGCTGTTAGTGATCACTGAAAGTGGAAATTGTTTTGATCTCCATGATTGTCTGCCATGTATTGTTTGTTGTATTTAAAACAATTTTATTTTTTTGTTGTTCAAATCCTATTAAATTGTTAAAATATTTCTATGCATAGTTTAGAAATTGTGTGAAATATTTTTATTTTTTAATTTTTCTATTCTATACAGACTTCCCTGTGAGTTCAGTTTTTTTTTATTGAATTTTTAGATGGTTTCCATGTGCTTGTGAATGTTGACATTTTTTTGTTTTATCATATTATACCGGATATAGTCTATTGAATAGATTTGAATTTATTTTTTATTTTTATGTTAAATTTTAAGATGTTGGAGAGGATATGCAAAATTGAACTGTAAAGCACTTTTGCTAGAATTATACAGAATAATTTGTTGAACACACTTTTTTTCTAATCATGAATATCACTGAAATGAAAAGTTTAAAGCTTGATATTAAGAACAAACAAAAAAAAAACCAAAAATTAAATAGCAATTTGTAACTTATAGCACGTTAATGAACAGTAGGTGCTGTTTGAAGACTCTGATTAAAAATCCACCACACTGGTGAATAAATCTGAGCTCTTGACTAAATTATTTGCAAGTAATTTCAAAGTTAAAAGGGTATTAATACTAATGTCTGAAGTTTAATAAAGTCTTCTAGTTGTAATAATATACTAGTAGTGGCTCTGAAGTTCTTCATTTAAGAAATTAGATAATAAGAGCTTGTGTATGTTAATGAACCGTTCCGAACATTTGTTTTACTTATGTAAACAGTCAATAAGTTTTTTAGTGAACGCAAATCAATCTCAGACAGTTGTGCTCAAAGAAGTGTACAATTAGTAGAAAAGAAATTGGCTTTATTGGAATACTAAATAGGGTGCGTGGTATAGTGGTTAGAGCGCGCCCACAAAATCTCAAACAGCCCAGGTTCAAATCCTAGCAAAGGTGAAAAATGAAAAAGTTAGTTTGCGGTTTTTTCAAAATTATAATTTAAAAAATAAGAATTTCTCCCTCCCCTACACCCTCTCTCCCAAACCAAGAGGACCATCAACAAAAAAACCGCTCACACTCTTCCACCTTCACCAATGTCAACAAAAAAAGGAATGATCAGGAGTAAAGCGCCAACTATTGGGAAGTAGCAGATAACAGCTAAACCTACTTAGCGAAGACACTCACCACACAATCAACATGCAACGATAAGACAATTGATGATTCAAGGGTGATGGTTTAACATTGGCCTTCACATGTACACTGTGAAATTTTTATTGCAGTTTGTTTTGTTGCAACCATTACAAAAGTTAAAAGAAATTGAAGAAAAGAAAATATAAAATGTAAATGAGGAAATATCTATTTGCTCGTGCAATTTCTAATTTATGTGACTGTTTGCATCTCTCTAGCTACTTTACATTTCTTGTCAATGATATACTTTTGCAAGGGCAAGCCATATAATGTAAAAACTGTCTCATAGTTTCTTTAATTTCTTCCTATAGCAAAAACTACTTTTAATAAGATTTGAAGGTAAAGTGTATGCAATAGTTTCAACAATATCAGTCAGTAATATCATTTGCTATCAAAAGAGAATCTTGTAAAAACACATTTTTTTTCTTTTTTTTCCAATTCTAATTCAATAATAAATTTACAACTGCCTTAATGGGTCGTTTCTTTTTTCTTCAAGTGTTTTTGACTGTGTCAGCTTCCATTGTTTAAATGCAACTGAGCAGTGTGTCCTGTCAGCTCTTGCCTTGTCTAGAGGATACGTATTTCTGTTAATATTTTAATAAGTGGGTTTGTATGCATGTCTGTGAAATATTTTTTTCTTTTTTGCATTTTTAAGGACATTCATAAAAGCGGAAATATTTAAAACAATGGAATATTTTTGTATGGTATTCGTTTTTATTCATTTGTGTTTAGTTCATATTATTCATTTCTTTTCTTTTTTGCATTTTTTTTTTGCAATTTGTAGCCACCGCTCTATAGATTTCACTTTAGGGGTTGGTTTTACTTCTGTTTGTCATTTCAACAAAAGATTTTTTTTTGTATTTCCATTTATGTACGAATATATTTCATGATTTCTATGCAATTTCCATAAATGGGTTGAAAATAATCTTGATTTTTATGATACACAAGGGTTTAAAATGTGGTTGTTTTTTTCCTCATATTTTTCCATTTTAATTCTATTAAAGGTATTACAATCACAAATTTTGTAATCAATTAGTTAATAATTTTATGGTTGATTAAATTTTTCGATTTTGTAGTTCTTTGTTCAATAAAGTGGGGCAACACTGCTGTTCCGAAAAACTTAATTTGAAGCAAAAAAAAAAAAAAAAAAAAAAATAGAGAACTTTAATTCATGCAGATTTTTAAATTACTAAATAGAATACTATTACGCTGTTGTATATAATACAACAAAATCGGTGCAAGAAATATTTACTTCACTCCAACAGCCTTATCGATATTTATAAGACCTATATCCGGCTTAGGATGGAATAAAACTCTAACGTCTAATGTCTATTATGGGGCTTCTCGACCGCGTACAAGGAAAGGGCGAAGGTGCTTATTAGCGACGATAGGGTATCCAACTCTATCGATTTGTTGCAGCATCAGCGCAATGTTGCGTGCATTTCATTGTTCTATCAATACTATCATGGTAGATGCTCTGATTAAATAAATTATTTGATTCAGGATAGTCGCATATACTTGCGGACTACACGCATCTCTCCCGGAGCACATCCATTTGTACTTGAATGTCCAGTGAATCGCACAATGTATTACAGAGGGAACTCGTTCTCCAACCGTTTGTGAAACAATCATCCCGTGAACGTTTTTCCTGTCAACTAAGAAATTAATATGTTTAAATCAAATGTCCACAAGCACCACTCCCTCTTTCCTCTGTCCATAACATATATTCCTAGACTAGCACAATGTACATTCTCTGAAATCTGGCTTCAATCAAAAACTTAAAAAATGTAATAATTTATAATAACATATCACTCTATTCCACCTTAACCAATGCCAACTAAAAATGAATGATCAAGAGAAAAGCGCCACCTATTGGGAATTAGCAGAAAACAGCTAAACCTACTTAGCGAAGCCACTCACCATACAAGCAACATGCAACGATGAGGCTATTGCTGTTGATCATTCAAGGGTGAATGAATGATCAATTCTCAGCAATTTGTCTCATTCCTAATTCGCTTAATAAGAGTAATATAAGAAAATGTTATAATGTACTGTCCTTTCCACAAAAATTCCAATACAATGCATAGCATTTAGTAGGGGTTTACCCCTGAGTATTGGTCTCAATAAAAAAAATATTTTTTATTATTTTATTTTTTTGTTACCATTTTTTATAATTTTTTTTTTTTTATTTATATTTATATATTTATATTTATATACATATATTCTAAATTTTTTTATAATATTTAGTATAAAAAGTATAATTTTTTTTATAACTACATACAATGTTGTTTAAAAAATTTTCTTTACCTGGATCCTATATATCTTTGGGACTCATAAAAAAAAGGACGAAAACATTTTTACAGGTACCTATGCTAAGTTTGGTACTGTTAATTTAACACACATGTTTTTAAGACAATACATTAAAATCTTAAATGTTCTCTATTTAAATAATTTTGTAATGTATCTTTTATTGTTTTAAAAAAAGGCTCAATAAATTAAATTGAAAAATTGAAGTACCTATGATATAATACGGTGGTTACGTTCTAAGAAAATATCGCGGGTGATTCACGTTATATACGACTTAGCGTTTTGTGTACGCATGTATTTACACATGGACATGAAAAAATAAAGATTTTAGTATAAAGAAAAATTGGTCATAACCAAAATCGGGGTGTTCCAATAATCGTGGATTGCACAATCATGCCAAAACTAGTTTTATGTCGCAAAGCAACTAGAGAAGAACACAGTGTTACCATCGAAAGTAAGCAATCAATACATTAATCATTTTGATTTTAATAAAAATATATATAAAAATCAATACTGATAACCAAACATCACATTGGCCTTTTCAAAGCCACCCGTTTTTAAGAATATTTTATAAATTGCAGCTTTTCTTGCATAAACATTATTTGCTCTACATTTCGACTGTAAGTGCACTACTCTTCATACCACTTCCGTTTATTTTTTCAAAAAGAAAAAAAATTGTCTGGCAGACAATAAATTTGCAAAACTTAAAATAAAAAAAAAAATAAACTCATAAATCTTAAATACGAAAAAAACACACACATTTTGCTTAAAAAATGCACAATAACTCTTAATATGGTTATGATTTCTAAGGGGTGATAACATTAAAAAGCCCGAAAAAAGCAAAAAAGAATTAGAGAACACGAGAGAAACAAATGAATTCAACAATTTTTTAGTTTTTAAAACAAAAGTTTATTTTGCTTTTAATTTTTCATTGTTTCTTTAAAAATTTGTGTTATAGAATGGCACACAAATTTCAAGTCCTTTTAATTATTTTGTTTCCCCCTATATTATATCCCACCGTCATATGGCAGATTAAAGTCGAGTCGAGTACAAAACGTACAGGAGTGCATGTGACATACACCAGTGACACACTGTTTTGTTAATAAATGAATGAAAAACAACAACTGAAATCAAAAAAAAAAGACAATAAATAAAACGAACAAAAGAAAAACGAAAAATATTCAACACATATTAAGTCATGCGAAAGACTATGTAGTTGTTGTTGCATATAGATATGTATGTATATACCTTTTTTTTGTTTTTTGCAACTCCTTTTACCCATTCACTTTCAAGTCATCTAAAGGACACTTTAATAAAGACGTTGCTGCCACTTTTTTTGTTATTCCTGCTGTTGCTGTCGCTCAGCACTAAAGCCAAAATGATGTCGTCATCGTCTCTATGATTTTGTTATCCTGGAAATGGCGAAAAAAATGCACAAAAACAACAACAAGTACAACTTAAAAGGATGCAATAAGTGTCTTGTGTATAGCACTCCAAACAATGGTTTTTATTTATTTCCCCTTTTCTCGTTCTTGCTACTCATGCTGTCTGTCCTTTAGACTCATATACTTGAAGAAAATTCTTACTGTCCTGCATAGAGTATACATACATGCATACACATACACATATACATATATTATTTGCTAAAAACAAATATGAGTCTGCATATGTGTTTCGTTGGTTTAACACATTTTTATTTGCAATTTTTGTTTTTTAATATCCGTAAGCAAATTTAACCAACCCTTTTCCCCTAGTGATGAAAACCAATACCAATTGTATGTTTTTTTTAGAAAACTAAAATGTTAGTTTGACTACCATTTAAACCGCAGTAAGGTTTCTTGAGCTCTACCCCGATTATTATTATTAAAAAGTGGATTTAGTGGTGATTTATGGTAGCCCAAGAAAAGGTGGTTGCTACAAAAACCACGTAACATTATAGGATCATCGAAAAATAATAATGTGTGAGGTGGCTCAGATTGTGAAAATCTTAAATTAGTTGGAGAACCTATATGCAAGAATGAATATGAATGGTGTGATTTTTTGAAGCAATTCGTGTTTTAAGTGTGTACCTAATGACCTAACGACCCGTTTTGTAACCGCGGCTGAATAGACATGCAAAAGCACCGAAAAGTAATCAAAACTATATATTTTGTTGGGAATAATGCGCTTTATAGAAGGATGACATAAGCCTATCGGTCATTGCTATAGCATACAGAATTTATAGCACGTCCTGTCAATGCCCTTAATTAAAGAGAAGTAACAAGTATAAGGAACAGCTCTTTTAAATATTTTCTAATAAGTTTTTAAGAGTTTTCGGATTAAATAGAAAAAGAACACATAATTTGGAGAAACATTTTTATTTAAGTCGCGGTTAGGCCTAAAATGGGGGGTCGTGGCATAGTGGTAGAGCGCTCGCACAGAAACTCACAGGACCAAGGTTCAATCCCAGCGAAGGACAAAAATTATAAAAATAAAAATTTGTGGTTTTCTAAAATTACAATTTAAATTAAAACATTAAATTTAAAAAATAAGAGGTCCCACCCCTCTAGCAAGACCATCTGCAAGAAACCGCCCCCTGACATTTCTAATTCATTCCACCAGAAACCAATGATCAGGAGTACAGCGCCACCTTCGGGGAAGATAACAGCTAATCTACTGTAGACGCTCACCATTCACATTTAAACAAACCCACGACAGATGAGGCAATTGCTGTTTGATCATTTGAGGGTGAAGGTATAACACTGGCTCTTGAGTGGACAGTTTGACAGCAACATGTTTCATCAACAAAAAAAAAAAAAAAAAGGCGCAAAAATATACAAACACATAAAAAAAATCCTTCTATCAACCATCTGCACATTCCAATACAATGCACTGCATGAGTAGGGGCTTACCCCTGAGTACTGGTCTTAAAAAAAAAAAAAAAAAAAAAAAAAAATATGCTTAGCAAACGGCTTATTGTTGCATCAATTTGCAGAAGTGGTCCTATATACTGGGGCCCCTTTTGAGTGCAGGATTTTGAATTACTTTTTTTTCGAGCCTATCTGTCTTATGTCATTTATTTATGCCGAAAAGTCAAAAACTCTTAAAGTATACCAAATTGAACTGATCGCATATATAATAGGACGGAAATCTTAAAAAAAATAGATTCCATGAAAAAAATTAAATTAAAACAATATTTCTGTCTTGTATTAATATTGTATTTTAAGTTCTCAATCTTTCAAAAAGAGCACCAATATTTCTTTTTATAAATTAATTAAAGCATTTGAAGAATAAAAATTAATTTGTTTGTCAATAAACATTTTTTTCTAAGAATATTTCACACAACATTTATAACATTAACCTTGAAGAAAATTTAAAAATATGCCTTAAAAGAATTGATTGTTATAATTCTCTCGTTGGCATAAAATTTGTAAAATATTCTCCAAGTATTCAGTTTTCACAACACTACACTCAAGGTCTTTTTAACTGAATATGAAATGAAATGAAATATGCATATAAAAATATAACGTTTATAACGGTACACTTTTTGAAGCAACAAATTATCTTCTGATGACATTATATATTTTTAATTTAAACTTTAATAAATCTTTGTGTATGTTTTTAAATATGTAACTGCTTAACTACTGTATTTGTGGTTAAACATGCAAATAGTCACCAGTTTTCGCGCATAATAACTAAACGTAACGGAAACAATTAAAAAAGGAATTGCATTGGTATACATACATACATACATTACAACCCTGTGTGTGTTGTAATTTTTATCCATGAGTACCGGGACCTACAATTTAATGTCGACTCCGAACTACAGATTTAAGAAGCTTTTTTATGGCAATCAATTACTCCCAGAGCTTTTGTCAGAAGACAAATTTTTAGCAATTATACTCTTATACTCGTATTTTCTTGATTAATTTTTTTTCCATATGGTTAAGTGTTTATATAAAAATTTTTATCTTTAAATGTTTGTTGTTTTTTCACCTTTAAAGTTACATTAAACGAACGAGTTACTCCATTTTTGTGTTCGGTAATGGATATTTGTTCTTTTTATATATACTCGTAAATCTGGCAACTCTTTTTCTGTATAATTTTCTTAACGGTCTAGAAGACAAAGTCACATTCTCACAAAAAAATAAAAAAATAAAAAACAAACAAATAAAAAATCTCTAAAATAACAAATAAGATATATAAAAAAAACATTTGTGCAACACATGTTACTGACATGCTTTCAAACACAAGTTGCAAACAAAATATAAAAAAAATAAATATTGTTTTTTATACAAAATTTCAGATGAGCATGTTTAAATTCTTTACACCTCCGGTCAAAATAATAAATACACAAGTTTTGTTTTATTTGTCGTAGTAACGTAAAACAAAATAATTTAAATTTTTAAAATTTGCTGAGCTTAAAACGAACGATAGGTACGAATATGGCATTATTAAAAATGAGAATTTTTATTTCACCAGAGCACTTTTTATTTTAGTACTAGCAGGATAACAACACCTATGTGACATTTTGCAAATTTACTAATGCTTCTGGGGGTCGTTATCCTTCTTATAGACCTTTTTTTTGAGCAATGTTCCACATTGTACTCATACATACGAGTATGTATGTCAGCATAAATTTATTTATAATACTCGTATTTATGTTACGACAACACTTTCATTTTATATTTTAGTCAATTCCATTGTGGAAAATATATCCTTATATAACTGTAGTTACTCCACCGGTCTTTAGAGTGTCTCTTGCACATAAGTATGTAACCTTAATATTTCGTAGAAGGAACCAACAAACCAAAAAATAATAATAATTTAGCTCATATTTGTCATGTGCATCTGTAAGTTATAGTGCCTTATTGGTCTTCATAAGGGTTTTCGGTCAAATATTTGCTACAATGTGAACGTACCTTCAACTTACAAGTTCATAGTTCATCGCAAAAATACACAATAAAAACACTTATTACTTCAGCTGCCGGCGTGTAGTGTAAAAAATAGCCGAACTTCACCGAATTTCTCTTTTTCCATTTCGAATTTTTGTTGTGAGTATTTAAATTAATTTATTTAATAATCAAAATAAACAAAAATTTATTGTTTCTTAATGGTAATTCATAAAATTTAACTCTTTTTCCATCATACTCGCCCGACCTCTTATTCCTTATCACTTTTGTCATATTCTCTGTTTCTGTATGATTAATCATATTTAGAGCGTTTACTTATACGAAATTTGTAGCTGAAATATGTATGTATGTTAGTGTGTATGTATGTATGTATATCATCGTATATAGTATATGCCTGTATATTTAAAAGATTCTGTGATCATATATTGTTGTTGTTGCGGTAGCATTAATAAATTCATCAACTCAATTGCATGGCTGGTATACACTTTAATAATGAATTGAAATGTCTGTGTTTGCCCAGCAAACACTTATTTAAAGCATTCAAAGTCGATTGTCATGTTATGTTAAGTCGGGAAAATTCCTAGGCAAAAAGTAAGCTGGAGTGTAGCGTTCCGTGATTAAAATTTCCCCAAGTATATAATAAAAAAAAAAAACTCCAAGGGATAACAGTTCACTTCTTGACATTTTGTCATTTGTCAGCCTCAAATTTGTTCACCCTTTATGTCAGTGCTGGTCAAAGATTAAATAAATAAGATGCGTTTGAGCGCATACATGGCTAGCAATGCTTTATATTATAGTGTGTAACATAAAAACAATGGAAAATAAAAATAACAAGAAAAATTAATTAAAATTTAAAATCTTTTATATTTATGTTTATCAATTAATAACACGGTGCTACAGTGAAAATATACTTGGAAAGTGACCTAGTGTACGCTGTAGGCCTTATTGAGTAGATCATAAATGAATTTTTAAAAGTTCGGAAACACCCTCAAATTTCGGAGTTATTCCGAAAAAACTATTTTCGGGTAGGTTCGAGTACTTATGAACACGTAACTCAGTTGATTTTAGTCCGATTTTAAATTTTTAAACGGTCTCAGAAAGAAGAAATATGTGCCTTTTTAAATATGTACATATTTTTGTATATATATTAATTTTTTGCAGTGTTATTTTTAATTATATCTGATTTTAATTTTATTTTTTCTAAATTTTTTAATTTTGGCGCCATTTTTTTAAATTAGATTGTTTAGAAACATACCCTTATGTATATATTTAATTAAAGCTAATTTAGTTCTGAGTTAAACAAGCTTCTAATAAATAAAATCGAGTAAAAATAAAAAAGTTATTAAGGTTTTTCGAAAGTTAAAAATTTTGCTTTTACAAATATGTATTGATCACGATACTACATTTTCTTTATTTTTTAGTATTTTAATGATATGATTATACAAATATTTTAAAATAACAGTATTCAAATTATTCTATTTAGAAATTTGGAATATTTGATTAAAAGTGCTTGCTAGACCTCTTTCGCTTGTACATCAAATCGTCTGTTTCTTGCTTAAGTGACCAGCAGTAATTTGAAATCATTCATTGAAATCTAAATGTGCATGCAGAAAATGAACTTTATGGCAATTCTGCATCCCATTTCTACATAAGTCTCATGAAATTCCTTTACTGCATCAATATAATTTTCACTTTTTTCATTTCCCAAAAAATTTTCACATAAACTAATAAAGCTTCTCCATGCTATTTTTTCCACACATTTAATTTCATTGCGAATTCTTCGTCAAGCATGATTTTGCGGATTCGAGGTCCAACAAAAACAAAAAATAATACAATTATGTTGAGAAATCAATAAGGAATTTTACCTTCTTTTATTTTTGCTTCACTTATTCTTGGGAAAACTGATTTTAAGTGTAAAAAGGCATCGCTTTCCCTATCCAGACGTTTCACGAACTGCTTCATGTATCGCAATTTAAAGTGTAATGGTGACAAAATTACTTATTCATAATCATAAGACTAAAAAATGAAGAAAATGTAGTATCTTGCTCAATACATATTTGTAAAAGCAAAATTTTTAACTTTTGAAAAACCTTAATAACTTTTTTATTTTTTACTTGATTTTATTTATTGGAAGCTTGTTTAACTCAGAACTAAATTAGCTTTAATGAAATATATACATAAGCGTATGTTTCTAAACAATCTAATTTAAAAAAATGGCGCCAAAGTTAAAAAATTTAGAAAAAATAAAATTAAAATCAGATATAATTAAAAATAACACTGCAAAAAATTAATATATATATACAAAAATATGTACATATTTAAAAAGGCACATATTTCTTCTTTCTCAAACCGTTTAAAAATTTAAAATCGGATTAAAATCAACCGAGTTACGTGTTCATAAGTACTCGAACCTACCCGAAAATAGTTTTTTCGGAATAACTCCGAAATTTGAGGGTGTTTCCGAACTTTTAAAAATTGATTTATGATCTACTCAATAAGGCCTACAATGTACACTAGGTCACTTTCCAAGTATAAAAAAAAGTTGCTCATTTGTAGCACCGTGTAATCAATCACATAATAAAAAAAACTTTAAGAGAAACTACTAAAAATAAATAATTTTTTAACTTGCGAAAAAATATCTTCGTTTTATTGATAACAATATGTCTCAAAATATTCCAATTTTCTTTAACTCTCTATAAAAGAGTCTTTCAAAATCGTCTAGCAGGAAGACAAAGATTTAATGTGAAATAGAAGAGAATTTTAACTCCTTTTCTACTTGTACTTTGCCGGTAAACCAAAAAAAAAAAAATCCCGCCATTAACGAAAAATGTTGCCAGTACACTTCCAAACAGTTATCAGAAATATAAAACAAAAAATGTTTGATTTAAAATTATTCTCAATTTAAAATCAAGCCTGTTTGTTTGCTGGGTGTGCATGCATTTCGCGACCATTATCAACCATATCCTATAAATACGAGTATAATTATGATGTTCATTACCAAGATGATTATTATAATGATGTTTATGTAGGAAAACAATAATTTTGGGTGAAAAAAAAAGAAAAGAGGGCGAAATTATTGTTTTAGAAAACATTTTAATTTTATCTCTTATAACTGTTGCTGCCATTGTAAAGGGACATAATAGAAAAAGAGAGATATTTTATGTGTGTGTGTGTGTGTGTGTTTCGAAAGATAATATTTTTATTGCTCTTGTTATGATTTTTTTTGTAGTTGTTGTTATTTATTGAGTTCAATTAATTAACTGTTTATTTTTATTTGTTCTGTGCGGCAACATGTTTTCAATACAATGAATTATTTTAATGGTTATTTGCTTTTTTTTGCCCTTTATTTCTCATATGGTTCTTTGCTATCTTTTACTAATTTTCCCTTTCCACCCTTTACTAAGATTGGTTTATAAACAGACTTGCCAGATGTGGGGATTTTTAACTTATGTGTGATAAGCAACTTGTATGTTCCTTACCGTTCTTAAAGCGCTAACCCAGCAGAAAATAGTGCTTACCAGATTTATTTTGTAAGGCAGAAGTTATAAACAATCTCTTACTCATGCGCATCAAGAATGCATGCTTTTTATATGAAATGAGCCGCTAAAGAACAATAGATGTTGAAACCAGTAAGCAGTTAGTATAAAAAATCAAAAATAAAACCTTATCATGTAGCATTTTTGAAAGCTTTAAGGAATTAATAAACAATATCAGGCCTTCATTATTGCTTACAATTTTATTTATTGCTTTAAAATTTAAAAAAATTTCTGCTGGGAAATGTCTTTACTTTAGAATTTTTATTTTAGGATTTTGATAATATGTAAAATACACATCCTTTAATTATTCAAAATATGTTTTCTTCTATCACGACAAGTGGATTTATTTTGAAGCAGTGAAATTCGCTAGAAATTATGAAAGTCGACATGATATATCAACATGATGTGTGCATTTCAATACATTTATTTATATTATTTTAACAAATAAATTTATTTTAATATGTATTTATTTAGTAAAAACTATAAATGCACACAACTAAAGAAAAATGTTTGCTATGCAACTAAATATATTGTAGAAATAAAAAATATATGTATTTAATAATTTAATAAAAGGACATTTAATTTCGAAAATTTTAAATAAAAATGATTTAATGTTTTGGGCAATTTCTAACATTCAGTTTGGGTGAAAAAAAATCAAAATAAATTTGGCAACCCTGGTTGTAGGAATTTGATTTTTTTTAATGAATTTCTAAACAAACAATAAAAATTTAAATTATTAAAGCTTGCTTGTATTTTCTTTTATTACAGATGACTAAATGAAGAAAAAAGGAAGCAACCGAACTGATTAAAAGGTACATTTTTAAATAAATTAGTTCACAACTAACTGCAGTATATATAAAAAGTAAATATCGATATACATACGTATATCAACGCACATATATATGTAAATATGTAATCTATTTTCAAATTGTCATGCAATTTATTTTAATACACATATTTTACATTTCTAAGATGTATTTTAAAGCAATTTTTATGACTACGCCAGTATAAATAAAGACTTAGTGAAACATTTTTTCAAAGAAACTTAACATGTTAAAGTTTGCCTAAATATGTACATATGTATGTATGTATGTATGTATGTATGTATGTATGTATGTATGTATGTATGTATGTATGTATGTATGTATGTATTACAGTACTGCAAAATACAACATTTTGTGTAAATATATAATTTAAAAAACCCATGCAGTACTGTGTCATGTCATCTCAAACACAGTGCTATGCCATGTCATGCAAAGTCATCATACCGTCTTAGCATGTTATTTAAAATCGTCTAAACCGTTGTAGCTCGTTATGCTGAATAGCTTGTGCATTAATGGTTTTTGTGCACAATATTTCTAATACTGTTTTATAAATATTCACTACATCACTCGGTGTTAAAAGGAGTTTGCAAAACTATATATACAATGTATAATACAATGTTAGTTTAATAATAGAAAACATATGGTTTTATTCATATTTTACAATAATATTTTTACAAAAATTTAATTCATTTCAAATGCATAACTGATTTTTCAGAATTAGTCATATTTGAGGTAATAAAAATTAGCATAGAAAGTAAGGTCTCATATCAGGTAACTGTATGGATTATTAAACTCTTTCAACAATCGTTTAGTGTACTACTAGTGCTAAGTATTAATATACAAGAAGGTAAATGTAACGATAAATATGAATGGATATATGTACATATGTAAGTACATTAAAATTTTAAGGCTATGCAGAAGATTAGTTTTTGTTGAAATTGGAATGTAAAGAACTCATTTGTGATAGAGTAGTAACATGAATTATATGTTATATGATATAAGTTAATGCTTAGTTCCTTAGTTTTTGATTTTATGATATTTGAAAGTGCAAATAAGATTTCTACAGTTGCAGATATATAGAAAAAAATAATATTTTTGAAAAATATAATTTTTTTAATACTAACTTTCAACTGAAAGGAACACAAGCAATAGTTTGTTAAAGACTTACTTAATACTTCCGAAAACATTTTTAATGTTAATGGAGTAATGCTAGGCATTCTTTTCCAGGCTACGTTTACTGGTGTTAATTTGTTAAGTCAGCGTTGCTAAAATCAAATTTTCCTTTTAAAATTTCACAGCGTTTAAAGTAAAATTTTGTATCTATTTCTGTGAAGTTAAGAATTGTAACATATCATAATTATCAGGCATATGTATGTATGTATATCGCGCAATATAATAAAATAGATAAAATCTGTAAATAGTGCTAAACTATAATATATTGTATAATTGGTGTGTACAATAGTACTTTTGAACAAACATTGCTAAAAAAGTACAATTTTACTAACTTTTACATCCCTGAATCGCATGTACTATTGTACTGGGTGGTGTAGGTAAAGCAACAGTTATTTATTTTTTTTTTTCTATAAATTTGTTATATACTATACTAAGTATTTGAAAAATAAAAAAATTAGATGGTATTAGAAATTTTCATATTTAAATTGAAAACGAAAGTAATGAAAAACTACTAAAATTACTTATAAATATACATTTTGCAAAAACACCACTAAATACAAACCAAAAAAAAAAATTGATGTCAAACTCAATGCCAACATTAAAAAGCAACAAGCAAACAACATCAAATAAACAAAAAATGTTTAACACATTAACGCTAACGTAGCCACAGACGTAAGCAGCGCTGTTTGATTTAGCAAGCAGTGACGATAACGACTGGATTTCAATATTATAACGGAGAATAAAATATTTAAAATGTGATAACGTAAGCAAATGATTTTTTTTTTTTTGTAATTTTGCTTTTAAAAATTTTATTTCAACAAGCACACACGAATTATAAAAGTTTGGTAGTGTGTGTGTGTAAGTGTACGGCTGGCTTGCTCTCCTTGTGTGGATTTTCTTTGTTTACTTTTTTAAGTAAGCACAAAACAATTAGAGGCACACATACGCACACATTGTGTGTAAACCATGGACATGCTTAGGCAAGCGAATGTAATGAAAGTAAGAAGAAAACATAACAACAACAATAAATATGCGTTTTTCTTGGTTTTTTTTTGTTTGTTTATTAGTAGTGTGTTGTTTGTTGTTTTTAGTTTTAGTTTAGTAGAGTATAACACTTAAAAGCGGAAGATAAGCCAATGCTGAGTAATATTTAAAAGAGTAGAATAATCAAAAGAAAATAAAAAAAATAAATAAACAAAAACCAACAACAAATAAGCGTATGTATAAATGCGTGTAATTTCCTTTTCTAAACCCATATTTACTACTGCAATAAATTTACATACACAATACCCACATACATACTTACATACAAACATATGTATGGACACTAAATGCTTATTATTTGTGAATATTTTCAGCAGCAGCAGCAACCGCTGTCATAGCAACTACAACAACTATTATTACTTCCATACGGACGATTTTTAAATAAAAATTCTAGAGGAATTTGCTGTTTAGTTGCTATTTTTTTTTATTATTTCTTCCTATTCGGTTTTTATTACGAGTGAGAAAAAAAAACAACACAATACAATAACGCACAACAACAAGAACATCCACAGCGATAACTGCGAACATTTTTCATATGACAATTGAAAATACAATAATTTGGGACAGTCAGTGTAATAAAAACCATTGAAACAGGAGGATGTTACGGGTTGAAGAAAATTTAAGATTTATTCTTTTTCTTTGTAAACAAATTGATAAGAGAGGGAGAAGTGAAAAATTCATATTCATATGTGGTGAACTCGTGTAATAGTTTTTTTTTGCCATTATGATGGTGTTTAAAAAAAAACCCTCTTCTTTATATTTTTTTAATTGAAATAATAAGCAAATAAAGATGACGTTATACAAAATTTTAAATTCAATGTTTATATAAATACAAAAGAAATAAATTATTTTAAGAACATGCGAACATACTTACTACATATGATTGTATGTGCTTACATATGTATATACTTAAATATTTAAAGAAATAATACTTTTTTACAAAAGAAAAAAACAAAGAAACGAAGAAGGAGGAAAAAGGATAAGCACGTGTTTTTGAATGTTATTAACTTTTAAATACCAACCAAGTGTTTAGTAAAACGCTTAAAATAATAAAATATAAAAAAAAACATAAAAAATAATTTAAATGCATGCTGCTTTAGTTAAACATTTTAAAAGTGTTAACTTAAATTTTTCTATTAATAAAAAAAAAAAAATTAGAAAAATAAAAATTATTTATTGGAATCTTAAAACTTTAAAAACAAAAATCAAAGACAAATTTGTCTTTTCAATTTATATTAAGTAAATAAATAACTTTCATTTAATTTGAAAAAAAAGTCGTATTAAATATGGTAAACAAAAACTAAAGGAATTTTCAAGGACATCTGTTGTTGCTCGTTGCATTGACCTGAAGGTATGTTACTAATCATTAATACTATACAGCCAGTGTTGCAAAATGTGGTACAATTGCGCCATTTGTGACGTTTTTGAATGTTTTGCTAGTCTTGTGGTACCTTCACTGATTTTTTCCTTTTAATTTATTAAAAAAGAAAGGGCAAAAAATTTACGATATATCAAATTATATCGTTCGTTATACCGGGATTTGCCTGTACTGCCATACAATCAGTTGTATATGTTTTCGTAATTAATAATACAATTTAATATTATTAACTTTTATATATTCTATGCTTTTATACAATCCATATAAATCGTCTAATATTTTTTTCTAGCATGAAATTAATTATTGTCATATCATATCAATTAAGTTAATTGAGGGAGAAAAGTCAATTTAAATAAAAAACATTGAAAATAAAAAAATTTTAAATAATTAATAAACAGACAAATAAGAAATCTATTAAGGGGTTTCAGTAACACGTACACAAAAGAAATGTTTTAAAGTGGTTGTTTAATACCATTTTGCGTAATTATTATAACAATACGATAATTTTAATAAAAAAATAATTTTATTGATCTCTTTTCTGAGTTTTTCTAATTTTATCTCAAACTTTATTACAAAAAGTATATCGGAAAAAATATAATAGTTTTTCTTAAATAGGTATTTAAATAAAACAATCCGTTGATATACTTCTTTCTTGTCTGTCTGTTTTTAACAATTTGTTTCAATACAACAGAAAGTTCAAATAAACACATGAAATAAATTTAAACTCTCATAAGATAAGAGCAATAGTAGATGATAAGAACAATTAAGTTGAAGTTCAAAGCAACAGCTGAAACCCCACAAAACTTATAAAAAAATCCCTAAACCATGGTCTTAAATTGTTATCAGTGGGTGACTACTCAGAATTAATAAAAAAAAAACAACTACTCGTTTGTGTTTATTTAAGTAACGCCACTACAATAGGTATTGCACATTACCCTATAAGTTTGTAAATTTTTCATATGAAAGTTTGTTTGTTTTTTATCGAATACAGCAGAAATAAAAGTATCAAATTTCTTGATATTTTTCTTTTCTTTCTAGTTTTGATAAAAGTTTTAAAGCAATAGTTGACAATTTTCACTCGTACACTCGTATTTATATATAAAAAATAAAGTTGACTTGAAGTGTACTTTTAAAAGAATTTAACTTATAGAACATCTCATGTCTTACTTAACTATTCATAAATAAGGCAGATTATCTTGAATGATTGCTCTATCCGCAATTTCATATATCTCGAGTTAATGATGCCACTTTAGATTTTTGACCCCAAAATTTTTAAAATCTGCAATGCGTTTTCAGCTATTTATCTCCGAAACTTGACGAGATATCCGGAAACGGATTGTAGAATTTAAAAATTTACTCGAGATATATAAAAAATATAAAATGGCGGATAGAGCACATAAACTCCCGCTCGACAATGTATCTATTTTATAGCGGCAAATGTATACATACTTAAATTCTAAAACAAGTGTAATAAAAAGGGGTGTGGCAACTTAATTAAAAACAAATAACTTTTTGATCTTTTTCGATCTTGTTTTATTATAATCTTTATTTTTATCTGATATTAGGACAATTTTGAAGAAAATAAATATTTCGTCAAGACTGGAGAGATATTCAAAAGGCAGCATTTTTTTTTTGGTAGAAAAGGAAACGCCATTAGTGATAAGGGCGGTATCACACTCATAAAAAATAAATGTTGATTTTTGTATGTATTAAAAAGTTGAAAACGTTCGTTGCCCATATACTTTATGGACGTTATCAATAAAAAAAAGTTAACGATGTTGGACTTTTTGTGGAGGCTCTCTCTCTATACTAATTTGTGTTAAACTTTTTAAATAAATCAAAAATGGGTAGCTTAGCTGATAATCATATAGAAAACTAATTTTGGGGCTTGCACTTAAAATTATTGTAAATGATTGTGTAAAAATTGGGCGGGCCTCTAGTGCGACCAAAAACAAAAAAAATTATTTAAGCTATAGCACTTGAGTTTGTCACGGGCTCTAGGGCGACCAAAAACAAAAAACTATTAAAGCTATAGCACTTGAGTTTGTCACGAATGTGTATGTTTTTTCAAGGACGTGTTTATTGTTTATTGTACACAAAAAAAAAGAAGTATCCAATTGCAGAAATCTCTGTAGTTTCTAGAGATGAAATTTTCGGCACACTTCCTTAAGAAAGCCGAGTGTTATGGAGTTAAGTGCTCCACTAATGATCAATAAATATTCTGAGAATTCTGAAGACTTCAGACATAAAATGGTTTCTTTTTTTCCGTTAAAAATGTGATATACTAACAAAGGTCCATTATGTTAAAATATTTCTGCGTTTGCTACTGTAATTAAAGTAGATAAAAGCGGTGGCAATTGATGTTTTTTGGCCTTTTAGCTTTTCAACCCAAGTATCACTTGCCGTTTTAATTTTTAACAAAAACATTTATCTATAGCAAAATGTTTGCTTGTGTAGTAAAAAGATCTGAATCTAAATTATTTTTTCTCATAAAAGTTGACAATTTCTACTAGAAAAAAAAATATTTAATTCTTAAATATATTTCTCTTTTTTTTATTATTCCAATCAAATTCTTCATCTTTTTTAAAAAGGTTCAAAATAAAATGGTAATAATTATGATCTGTTTGCAACGAAGTATGATTACTGCTGGTATAACAATATTACCATTATTTTAGGTGTTCTTAAGCATATTTTTAAATACTTTATAATTTAAAGTTTCCTGAAAATTTTTTCAAAAATGAATAAAATAATAATGAACAATAATACTTAAAATTTTATTTAAACACATTTTAAGTAGTATATATTCAATCAAATAGAAAACATAGCTTTTTTAGACAAATGTTTACATTGTGTAAACGTTCCTTTCAAAAATAATCCCCATTATGATACCACAGTAGGGTGTTGTAAGTTTTTCTTTTCTTTATTGTACAAAATTTCTATAGTAATTAAAAACTCTGGTTTTAAATAATTTGTTTTTCGTTGCTTCTTTTAAGGCAAGAAAGAAATAAAAATGCAAAATGGACAATATTTGTTTGTTTTTATTTTTGGTTTCTCAACATGAATACTTATAATATCTCATAGTCGACGAGACATGTCGTCGTCCCGAAGTTATCTTGACGTAACTCCAAAAAATATTTTTTTGGGAAATTGAATTTAAAGTTTTATCAGTTTATAGAAAAAAATTCAGTCGAAAAAGGTGACTCAAAATTTTTATCAGATGTAGTGCTAATAATTCTTTATCGAATAGTACAAAAAATTCTTAAGTCATGGAGAAAATTTTTTAAGTTTTAAACATTTTTAACTCCAAACAAAGAATAACAGTTTGCCGTATAAGCCACTTTTTGGGAACATTTTCTTTATTTTTGGCACATACGTCCAAATAACACCGATAGAAATTTTGGATTGTTTTTTGTCTGATATTATCTTGACGTATATGAGACATACTTAAGTAAGCAAAATTCTTACATTTAGTATTTATTACTACAGTACTAAATAAATAAATTACGATTAACAAAGCACTTTTAATCTGCCTAAAGGAATTTCATCCATCTTTTATTATAAAAGAAAGCTTTCAGTGTTTAATATAACAGCAACAGTACGAGTATGTACTCAGAATCAAAACGAAAAAGATGTTACTTACTGCGCCATTTGGAACGAAGCACAGAATGGTCGCTCTGGTAATGATATCGATAGTTCTATAATAAAAATTTTGGAAAATATATTGAAGGATTTTAATCATATTGAGGATATCATTCTTTGGAGCGATTCTTGTGTGCCAAAAAATAAAAATAAAATATTTTTGTCTGCTAGTTTTGGCATTTTATATAAAAATAATAATCTAAAAACAATTACTCAAAAATTTTTAGAGCCGGAACATTCCCAAATTCAAGAAATTGACTCTGTCCACAATGCAATAGATCGATTTCTAAAGTTAAAAGAAATTCACAGTCCTTTAGATTTAATAATAAAATTAAAAAATTACCACTCCAAAAAGTTTAAATTGAATATTATTGAAATGTTACCTACAGATTTCAAAATTTATTCAGTTATTGCGCATTAACTAAATTTTCAGAACGTTCCATTTACTAAAATTAAAGCAATTAAGTATAATAAATTTAATTTATTTTCTTTATCCTATAAAGCATCTGTAAGTAAAGATGAATTTAAATTTAAAAAAACAAGCGAGAAAAGGAGTTTTTTCAAAATCAGATGAAATGTTTGAAAAGGAACTCAGTATATGTCCAAAAATAAATATTTCTGAATATAAAAGAAATGATATTAAAAGCCTATTCCCATATCTTCTATACAATGATGTTCAGTTTTATTCAAAACTATTTACATAAGTTGTAACATATTAAGATATTATTAAGATACTGATTCTAGAATTATCTATAATGTACTTAAAAAACATACTTTTGATTCATAAAAGTTTTATGAAATAAATTTTGATTTAAAATTTATTTTATATTCATATGTACCTCTAAAAATGAAAATTAGTTTTTTATTAATTTATTCCTTTAATTTTAATGTAACAGCAATAAACTGAAGTTAAAGAAATCTATTCTTTATGATTTCTTATTACGTTTTATCTTTTTTTCTTATGAAAAATCTTTTAAATATATTCATTTATGTACGTACGTCAAAATAACGCAACATTTTTTTATTTGAAAAATTCCATACATTTTTTGCCGTATATCCACGAAAGTGGCGCGTACGTCATTATAACATAAAATTTTTTTACCAAACGTGGATATACGGCAAAATGGCTCTTAAATATCTCAGAAAATTTAAGAGATAAAGTCCTGGTGATTGAACACATCGAAAGATCTAATAATTTAAGATTCAAAAATGGTCGTAACTCATTTTTTTTGATTTTGTGATATACGTCCAGATAACTTCGGGACGACGATGTGTTGAACAAATGGCGGGCAAATATTTTATGAGGGATAAACAAAACCACATGTAGTACGCGACACATTATTAAACCTTAAACGTTCATAGGGACTTGAAATATAATTTGCCAAAATAACTTTAAAAAAATATTATTAAAAAACAATTTAAATTCAATTTTATTATTATACTCATATGTGTGTAAAATATTCTTTGTTTTTATAAAATAATAAAACATCAGCACATGTTAAGACGTTTTTAAATTAAATTTCTTTTGGAAAATAAATATAAAGTTATTTTTTTTTATTTAAATAATGAAAATTTGGGTATTCCACGAATATTAATGTTAACTAAGTGTACTACAAGAAAAATATTAGATGAAAAATTTAGCTTAAAGATAACTTAAAGTTTTATTAATTATTACTTTTAATTTTTTAATGCGGTAGTTAATATTTGAACAAACTATTTTTTACAGATCCTGCGTAAATTGGCAAATATATGATACACATATATGTAAATATATGTATTTAAGTGTACTAAAAATAGGCGTAATAAAAAGGGGTGTGGCAAATGTCTAAAAGCTTTTTATAATCGTAAATAGATATTACCTAGAAAACGGTATTGGTAATTTTTTTATTCAAGACCAATACTCAGGGGTAAAACCCCTACTAAATGCTGTGCATTGTATTGGAATTTTTTGGAGAGGACAGTACATACATATATATTTTCTCTTACATTATTATTAATCGCCTTAAGAATGAGACAAATTTCGGTGAATTGATCATTCAAAGGCCAGTGTTATACCTTCACCCTTGACTGATCAACAGCAATTGCCTCATCGTTGCATGTTGATTTTGTGGTGAGTGCCTTCGCTAAGTAGGTTTAGTAGGTTTAACAGGCTTAGTTGTTATCTGCTACTTTCCAATAGGAGCGCTTTTCTCCTGGGGATCCTATTATATTTTAAATTACAGCTGTCGCTCCTTTTGTATTACTTTTTAACACTGAGGGTACGAATTTTGACGACAATTGGACATTCCTTAATTTGTGATTGCTTCAATGTTATGCGAGTTATTCGCACAAAACCCATGTTTGCTTAACGGCCCCAAATTGCATAGTCTTGGTAGTAAATTTAAGCCACTTAACCGATAAATAACGCGGCCGGTAAACACTTGGTTGTGTGTTGTGGCTGGTAGTATCAAAATGTTGAACCCACTATAAAAGTTTTTATGATGCTGCAAATTCTGGCAGATATTTTCCTGCTTTGTGTTTTCTACTACACTGTATATAGGCAGACCATATATTACCATTAGTACTAAGAAACTATTATACTACATACTTTTTTGTACATACGAGCTAAAACAGCGCAACATCTGCAGTATTTTTCTAACTTTTTTGTTTTTAATAAAGTTTTAGCAACACTTAAAATAATTTAATGCCGCTGGGAAAGTAAACCAATTTTCATCAAACTGTCAACATAGCATGAGTAACTAAGAGCACTTTAACACTTTTTTAGTATTACTAATTATAAAAAAACATATTTTAAAATTTACTTGATATTTTTTAAACAATTTTAACATACAACACCTACGAGTGTGTAAATGTCATAATAATTTTGCCTTATTTGCGAATATTTTTTCTTCTGCTTGCTACTGTTTAAATAATTTAAAGGGAGTGTTTTTTTTTTGCAGAAAATTTCGACTTCATTATGCCATAAAACAAGTTGTAGTGCTTGTCTTCCGCAATTTCTTTTCTTTTTTTGTCATTTTTGCAACGCAATAATTTATTTGAAAACCATTAGACGTGGAAATGGACACATTACTTAGTACGAAAAGCACGAAATAGCGACAATGAACATTAAAAAAAATATTCTGCAATTCGCATGGACTTATATATACTTTAGAGTATAAGCCACACGTTGTTAGAACAGTTAATAGTTTAAAAGTGAGCTCTTCCAAAAAAAGGGCAACAAACTTGTGCTTAATGTTCATTAAGAACACATGCCTCTGTTGTTAGTTAGTTAGTGAGTCTCTGTTTAAATATGCTGGCTGAAGTCGTGGTTAAATTGGGTCAAGGAGCCACTTGGGTAATGATGAAACTCATATATTCGTGAGTTTATAAATATTTTTATTTGACTTTATTTTTCTGTAGATAAAACTTTAATTTTGTTTGTATTTTAAAATGTATTTTTTTAGTTTAATTTTATTTAAAGTTAACAAAAAATGTCAGTTCAAATTAAAGGCAATATAGCAGTATATAAAGTTTTATATTGCATGTATAGATTAAAAAGCTTATATACATAAATAGCTTAAAATAAGAATATTTTAGTCTGAGTCTTAGGTACTTGAGGCTGAAAATCGAATAATTTTTAAGTACCAGAACTATTTAGGTAATCCCTGGACTTTTTTAAGTTTTAAATTAAATTCTTTTCAACATACTTCTTAAAACTCATAACATTTCTTAAAAATTAAAATAGTACGAGTATAAAGAGTTTGATAGATAGACTTTAAGTATCGCCAATCTTGTGGAGTTGTCACAAAATATAATTTTAATATCCACTGCGACTCCCACTGTAACTCCCACTTCGTCTTGAATGCTTATTCTAGATATATGTATATTTAAAAAAAAACCGTAATAATTACTGCGCGTATTGCAATCGACTGAAACTTCAATAATTCAATGGCTATAGTTTCTAGATCTGAAAGAATTTATAATTCTCTTTTTATTCACCTTAATGAGCACTGCTACTACGTACTTGATTATTAAAATTTTAAAATAGTTCAAACAGATAAGTTTTATAAGATTTTGAATGAAATCGTTTTTCACCACATACGAGAATATTTTATTTTTGAAATATTCTACTTATTCTCTTAAGCATGGTATAGTAATTAAAATTTCTTATTAAATGCCATCAAACTACATAAAAAATATATTTTAGTTGGATATTACAACAACTTCACCCAAGGTTTCACTGAATTTGGTGAAAGTTTTCGGGTACCGAGCGAGAGTGGGTTAAATTCTGATGATTTTCGATTTTTGGATAAAAGTGATCAAAGATGTTTTTTTTTTTATTTAAGACCAATATTCAGGGTAAACTCCTACTAAATGCTGAGCATTGTATTGGAATTTTTTGGAAACGTCAGTAGATATATTTTTTTCCTTATATTATTATTAAGCATTCATTATTAGAAATGAAACATATTGCTGTGAATTGATCATTCAAACGCCAGTGTTATACCTTCACCCTTAAATGATCAACAGCAATTGCCTCATCGTCGCATATTGATTGTGTGGAGAGTGCCTTCGCTCAGTAGGTTTGGTAGGTTTAGCTGTTATCTGCTACTTCCCAATAGGTGGCGCTTTTCTCCTTATCATTTTTTTTGTTGACATTTGTTAAGGTGGAATAGTGTGGAATGTCGGGGAGCGGTTTATTTTCGCTGGTCTTCTTGGAGGTGGGAGAACCTCTTCTTTTAAATTATAATTTTGAAAAAACCTCAAATTAGCTTTTTCATTTTTCACCTTTGCTGGGATTTAAACCAGGGCCGCAGATTCTTGGAGGCCAATTGATATAACAATTTAGGGTAATTAAACGATCATCTAATGTTTGACAAAATAAATCGATTGTGCGTTAAGCTGCACTATCCTGTTGAAACCAAACATCGTTTACATCAATAGCATGAAGATCGCGCACAAACAAATAAGTTATTATGGTGCTATCGGTGTCTGCATTTATTGTAATAGCCAATGCCATCTCTGCTTCACAAGACGCACCAAACAGTCACTCTTACTGGGCGCATTGACTTATGTAAAACCACGTGTGGGTTTCCTGAGCCCCAAATATGGACATTTTTCTCATTAATGTACCTACCCAGATGAAAATGAAAAGCATTGTTTATTAAAAAATATTTTACTTCTATTGTAAAATATAAAATTTTTGTTAGAATTGTTTGCACTTAAGGTCACTTTTTGTACTTTATATTTGTACAAGTATATAACAAAAAATATATTTATTTTTTTTTTAACAAGAGAAACAAAAGTACACATACACTTTATTGCCATTCAATTAAAACTAAGGCATAAACTTCTACAACTTGAAGAACAATAAAGAAAACATACATATAGCATACGAGTATATAAAAATAAATATTTTGAATAATTAATGACAAAATATTAAAATGGATTTATTCACACATTTGTGTCTTCAGAAAACGAAAAATAAAGAAATGGACGCAGGCAAAGAAAAACAGAAATAAATTAAAAACGAACGATTGACACACAAACCAATGGACACATTAAATACAATATTTTAATATTCACGTACTATTAAAACAAGTACTAAAGTTCGTTTTAACAACCGTTCAACGTTCAGTCAGTCCAACGTCTGTGTCTTTATTTATGTTTCTGGTGGGGACTATACGATTTTAACAGAAAAAAAAAATTAAAAAAAAAAGAAAAATTCTATTCATGTTCCCAAATAAGGCCCCTTTTATTAATATTTTTGACTTGTGGGTTTGTTTATGTTACCACGCTGACTAACTGTGTACTTCCTGCTTCCCGTTTTGTTTAAAGCAGAAGTTTTACTACTTTTTTTTATAAAATAAATTTTTGTTAAAAATTATTAATAAGCTGTAATCAAGTGCTTATAAAACGAGTGTTTTATTGGTCTTTTTGTTTTAGTTTTATGATATGGGCGTTAGAAAGAGGAAATTACCATTTAAGGTACGATGGCCTATTTAATTATTTTGAAGTAATTTTTTTAAGCAAAAGACTAATAAAACTAAAATTTTTATTTTTTGTTTTTCTAAAACTACAATATAGTACAATTCGATCGATCGATCGATCTTATAAAGTTTTTCAGTTTTTCTCTTCCTTAACGTTATTGCTGGCTGACTATTTCTTAAAATAGACTCGCTTAATGGAATACGTTAAGTGGGGTCTTACTGTATCTGCTTACAGCTAAGTCATCTTTTTTAGTATCCACAGTGTAATTCAAAGCACAATGATGTTCACTACAGAAATTTTGCAAAAAATAAATTAAAAAATTTTTTTAATATTTTAAAATTTTATTTTTCAATTTAAGCCTTTCTTTCATACCGAGAGATATATATGTACAATATCTACATTTATAACATGTTGAATATTTGTATTTACAAATAAAAATGAACTACTTTTTTCTTAAATAATTTTTCAATCTTTCTTTCTTAACCCCCAAAATATTAATTTTTATTTTTGTTTATTTTTTTTATAATAAAAAATGTAAAACTTTTTGTTTTTCTTTCTTATCTGGCCCCCAAAACGTTTTCTCTCTCTCTCTGTGTTTCGTTCTCTCTACAGGAAAATAAATTTGTTGTTTGGTTAACTGTTGACTGGATATCTTATCAGTAGTGAATTGGTTTCATTATTTCATTTCATTTTATTTATTTTTTTTTTTTGTAATTTTTTTCTTACTATTTCAATGGTGGTTTTTTTTTATTTTTATTTTTTTTGTTTGTTTGTTAAATATTTATAATTATTATCGTAATATATAATTGTTACCAGCTGTTTGATAATGGAATTTATTTTTGTTTTTACTTAAACATACATGCATACATATATGCTGGGTATACACTTTTAAGGTTCTGTGTAAAATGTAAATAAATTCATATTTGTATATGCAAGTAATATTCCCATTATTATCATTAAAAAAAACCAAAATTTTTATTATGAGTTCATATAGAAGTATCTATAGAGGAATTATAGTACTTGAAAATATGAACTGGGCAAATATAATAATTAAATATACTATTTTTACACACAAAACTTCCTTCCTTTCCGATTTAAAATTCATCTGTAAAAAATTGTATGAGCCGTAGGCTTTTGAGGCTTAAAACTTATTAAATACAAGTGATTACAAAGAAATTCTACAATTATTTTCTACAAATGTTCCACTTGTTTTCCGCTATACAGCTTTAAACATGTTCATTCTATTTGTAGAAGACGTCACAATCATGGCAAGAACAAATCGAAAATGGGTTTGTCTTACATTATATGACGCACATTTTATTTTAAGTCAGTTGGTGTACTTAAGAATTTGTAAAATGTTTTTTCGCCCTTATTGGTTTCCAAGAGTACCCAATGAGGAGAGAGAGAGAGAAATAAGATAATAAATTTACAGTTCGATGGAGGAGAACATACTTGTTTTCACTACAAAATTTTTTGCAATACGAATTTGTAAGATAGGCCTGATTTTGGGTTCAGAATTTGGTAGAAAATATTAAAAAATTACCAAAAAATATTTTGCGCTATATACGCAAATACTTGAAATGTTTATTTATTTGTTTTTTATATATACATACATATATTAAATGGAGTATAATTCTGACTTAGTTTATAAGTTTTTGAAGTCTTAATACCATCTTTGGGAAAACGTTCCCTAATGATTCCCTTGAGAAGAGACGAAATGGCCATTGAGACATGCTTGTCCCCATAAGCAACACATTTCAATATTAATATAGAAAAATACTTTAAAAAAAGTATTGCCAAAGAAACATTCGGTTTTTGTTGTAAAACATTTATGAAACAAGTTTCTAGCAACATTTCGTAACAAATAAGGGGTAAATTTTACCCCCTTCTTAGATTTTATAATTTATTTTCCTATGTTGAGCGCTGTTGAGTCCCTGCTTTGTTATACTAAATATTTTATTTTTATAATCCTATTTATATAAAAATGTATTTTCTGGTTCTTTTAAAAATAAATTATTAAAAAAAATTTTTTTTTTGATAATTCTTTTGGTAAAACAAAAGGTGGTAAAATTTACCTCACGTCAATAATTATTACAAAATATTTCACCTCAGTAATTAAAGGTTAAAAAAAAACTAAATAAATCCATAATCAAATTTTTATATACAAAGATTTTACAAAACCTCTTACTACTAATAATGTTTTTACTAACGTTCTTCTTAAATAAACAAAATTGGCTTTATCAAATAACACGATTAACTAAATCTACTTAATATTATAACACTTAAGAGCATACAAGTAATAAATACTTATGTTCTGTTTATCATATATATTTTAATTGGCAAAATAGCAATTTATTTAAATACATAAATAAAACTAGCACAGGGCTACATGAACATGCACATACGCACTTACACCAACAAACACGTATAAACGTACCTTCGATAAAAAAAATGTTGCTCTTAAATTTTCTAAATTTAAATTGCATAAATAATTGATGCAATTATCCTTAAAATCATAATTAATAATCAAAACATTAAAGATAATCAAAGTATTGTACGAGTAAAAGCAAGAGAACATCAAAAATCTAATCAAATATTTAAACATTCTCTGCCTCTCTCTCTCTCTTCCTAAATTTCCATTACTCGGTTGTCATATTCAAATAACCCCCTTGTAAGAAGAATTAAAACCTTTAAAAATAATTGTATTTGAAAATATAAGTAATATACGAATAGAACAGGAAATATACTGGAAAAGCTTTAAAAATAACCACAAGATAACAGAAACAACCACAGTTGCCACCCAAAAATAAATGAATTTTAAATATTTGCCTCTCTTAAGCACAAGCACACAAGAAAATCAAGAAGAGAATGTCGGAACCCAGCAAACATGACAATATAAATTTGAAATATAATAGGCTATGGTTTAGTTTATTACAAAATACTTTAAAAATTACTAGCTCTTAATCTGTTGTTAAAACTTATTCTTTAAACGTAAAAGTAAATAAAAGTTGTATAATATATCTGGTTTATATTGTCTATCTCCATATAGTATATGACGATAGCACGGGGTTCAAATCTCAACTCTGACATCTTGAAAAAAAAATAAAGATGAAAAAATTATTTCCTTCGGCGATTACTTTCTTCTGACAAAAACTCTGGAAGTAACTGATTGCCATGAAAAAGCTTCTCGAATTTATCGTTCAAAGTCGACTTTAAACTGTTGGTCGCGGGACTCATGGATAGAAATTAACACACACAACATGAGTGCTGCGAGAAGCTAGACCGTAACCCTGACACAGGGTTGTAATGGCCAATTATGTATGTATGTACAATATAAATACAATACTTAGCAAAATCTATTTTCTAATAGCTTTACATACAGGAATTAAATGACAGTTCGTGAAGCTGCAGCCGTCGTTTTAATTATGGGCGTCTTTTCTGTGAGAGTCATTTTAGCTTGAAATTGCGGTCGTATTCTGTTTCATCATTTAATCTACTTCAGTATTATAATTTGTTTTGCTTATAAGAAGGATTCATTAGACTGCATTTTGTCTGTTTCAGAGTGGAATAGAATATTCTTATTTTACTTTAAAAGCTGCTGTATAAACTACACTTCACTAGAAGCGTTTGATGTCAAAATGCCTTGTGATTATCACCTAAACCTTAATATTATAGAAAGAGATCTGACATTTTCTGGTATAAAAGTTTTGTTTAATTTTATGGAAATAATATAACTTCTTTGCTTATCAAATGACAGTGATTAAGTCTTACTTGTCTTTCAAAACACACTCGAATTCAACTGTAGCGATTTCGTTTACAGCACATACCCGATTGATATATTTTACAAATTTTTTGTACGAGTATAAGTAAAAAAGAAAACACCAATAGCTTTAACATTCTACTTAAGTTAAAGTCAACCTTAATGGTTTGCTGGGAAAATACATTCACATATACGTGTGTGCTTGTAGTTTAAAGACAATTAAATGGATAAATATATTTCTCTCTCGCTCCGTTACGTTTATACATTCTCTAAGGATTTATTTCTCATACATGTTTGAGTTTAAAGTAAAGTGGAATAAACTCATAATCAACGTGCAAATGAAGTGGGGTGGGGAGAGAGTGTCAGAAAGAATAAAGTTAATTAAACATGAATATTTAATTCGTTAATTTTAAAACTAAAGCAGTAGCAGCCAATTTTTTTTTTAGGGTAAAAACATTTTAAAGTTATGCAAACAGATTGTGCAGGAATAATGTTTAAAAAGTTATGATTTTTGGAAATTAAAAGTTTTAAATAAATATATACAAAACGTTTTCTTAAATATTTGAAATGTAATAAGCATGCAGGGTTTAATTTGCAATTAGAGCGCTCAAAGTAGACTTAAAAAACTGAATAAAATTCAAACTGAAGTAGTAAAATCAATTCAATT
Source organism: Metopia argyrocephala (assembly GCA_963576795.1). Lineage (NCBI taxonomy): Eukaryota > Metazoa > Arthropoda > Insecta > Diptera > Sarcophagidae > Metopia > Metopia argyrocephala. The sequence goes on along the minus strand of OY756208.1, from coordinate 199,898,510 downwards.
TTGGTCTTTGGATCAATTCTATTTTGAGACAACCACATGTTAATTTTATTAGTGATTGATCAAATATAAAACTATTTGAGGTTAATGTCATCAATTAAATCAAATTAATTCGAGTTCATGTCGATTTAAACTATTCTTTTGTATTACAACAGATCAGTATATAGTATTGAAATTATAACAATTCACATGTTAAGTTCTTAATATAGACATTTTCATTTATGAAAAACTTTAAAATGATTTTAAATACTAAATTTGTTTTATTTTTTCTGTTACAGGACACCTTTTTACTGTGAGAAATCTCAACAAGGATTTTGAACTATATGTTAATTTAGCTGAAACCAGGTAATTGATACAATAACACGCTCTCTTTCATTTATCATTTGGAATAAAAATAAAAATCACCGCGTTGTCGACGTTTAATAAAAACATATTGGCATTCTCTATTTTGAAACGAATAAACAGGAATATTGTTTCTCTGTTGTTATAATTTTAGGAACAAATTTAAAACGTCAAGAACAAAACTGAAAATAACGTCAGTGTGACAGTTTGAAGTTTTAGTTTCTGACTAAACTGCCTGTGGCGATATATTTTCATTAACTAACACCTTAAATTTGCAAATTCTCGAAAGACTAATATTACGCTGTACATAAGGAAGTCTCCTATTTTCGAAGTAATGCCAAGTTGGCATTTGCAACGTAAAAATCTCATTTCGGTACATTTTTTACGTGACATTGACTACAATACGCTTTCAGTTAGGAGCATCGTAGTTTAATTATGCAAAATATCACAGCTGATGCTTATGTAGACGTTTTCACTAACTCAGCCTTGTAAGAATGGAAGGATTGAGTACCCAAAGATTAGTGCAAATACTCGATACTTAGTACTCATTACTCAATATTTTTCTATAAAAATGTATAATTTTTGTCTTTGGAATCTAAAAAAAAAACTATTTTTGCATAAATAAAGTTAGTCTTCAATTAAAAATATAAAGGAATTTTATGTCCATCATATGGACAGTACCATTATGCCGTTTTCAGTTTCAAAGAAGTAAGGTCCAAAAATTCCTCTTGACCAAATCGCAAACCAGACTGTCATTTCTAATGGATACAAAGGTAGCTGATGAGTAATTTAAGGGATTTCCATTGCTCCAAATCGACTGTTCTGTTTACTCACATATTTATTTAAATTAAAATGTGCCTCGTAACTCATTTCACGTAACTTTTTTATCGTCACTGTAACAAATGATTGATTTTGATAAAATTTTTTAACCATTAAAACAAGTTTGTTTACGGAATATTTTTCCATAATAAGTTGTCCACGTTTCTACTTTACGACTGCCAAATATGAACTTTCGAGACTAATCTTTACTAAAATAGCAGCAAATCAAATTTGTATATTTTCTCGGCGGACACCCAAAATTAGTTGTGCCCATTAAAATTGATTATCTAATTGTTTTTTGTAAACCAAAGTAATTTATAAATATATAAATGGCACTAATTTAGAGCAACAGCAAAACAAATCTATATGTATTCTTATATATCCCGTAGTGAAGTAAGAGTAACTTGTCAAAGTAGGGCCTATCAGGAGGTTGTTTGCACCCAAATAGGAGTTAATAATCTTATTAATAAAATATACCTTTACGAGTATGTTGTATTTTATTATATTGAAATTATTTTAAATCCTTTAATTAATTGCAATTTTATTGCAGCTTTTCTATATCATTTCCATCCATTGTTTAATATGATTTTTATTCACTAATTGACTATTCGTTGCAAATATTATTCATACCTTTAACTTGTTTTTATTACTTTTTTTGTGTAAATTGTAAAAAATTAAATGATAAAAATAATAGTAGTAAAAAAAAAATAAAAATCTATTTAATTACCCACATAACGATGCATTAATTAATTATTTAAAATAAATTTTATTGTAAATTATAAAAATATATATTTATTCCATCATTACAATATGTATGCGGTTTTCATTGCAAAATTTAAAATACATTTTTTAGTCTTTTTTTATAATTTATTTTTTTATTTTTTTTTAACAGAAATTTGGCACACTCTCAATACAGTTTTTAAACTTTTGATTTATTAAAGCTGAAATACATTTATTTAATAATTATTTTTGTAATCTTTTTAACAGATTTTTAATAAAAATATATTTAATATAAGTAGACTATACAAATTAATAAATTATATATGTATTTGAATTAAAAAAGCCATTAATATGACCTTTAGAAACATATGAATACATACAGTCGAAACTCTCTATAACGAATTCCAAGGGACTGGATATTTACTTCACTATAAAGAAAATTCGCTATATGGAAAAGAAAAAAAAATATTGTTCCTTTTAACATTTTTTATTTCTAGTCAGTTATTTTGGTTTGAAGTACATTTTTCCAGTTTTTTTCTTCAATGCAAAGGCAAATGGATAGCGACTGCAAGAAATGTGAGAGATGGTAATGATTCCAGTTGTCACAGAGTTCGGTGGTTCCCCCACTTTTAATTTTGTGGTAAATAAACGATTCAAGGCATCAGACTCTGCTTGTGCGTTGTGAAAGCAACAAAATACACACAGAGCAACAATAAAAACACCAATAACACAAAGCGACATCGATTTCTTTTTTGTGTGCGTGCGTTCGGTTTTACCTAATTCTTTATATGGAGATTGAAAACGCTTCAATCTTGAAGTTACGGTCGCAAAAATACTTCGTTATAAGAAAATATTCGCTATATGGAAATTCGTTATATGGAGATTATAATACACTCAAAGTAGACCCAAAACACAGTGTTTTTATAATTGCTTCGCAATAAAGAAAACTTCGTTATATAGGAGTTCGTTATAGAGAGTTTCGACTGTATATACTTATGCCCGTATTCATAAAAAATAAAATTGGTTTATAGAGTGCTTATTTGACATATTTCTATGGAGTAATTGTCAAATAAGAAATTAATAAAACTGTTTTATTTTTTATGAATACGGGCATTATACTATATACGGATATTATTAAGTTAAACATTTCATACAGTTGTTCTAAACTATATGTTTAATTTAGTGTTTCAAAACCATGTAACAAAGTGTTTTATGACTTCGGCTAACTCCCTAAAAAAATAGAGATTTATTCAAAATTTCCATGCAATGGTGAGGAGGACAACAGAACATAACAAATGATATTCACTTTACCTCTAGCAAATAATTATGACTTGTTTTGATAATTAATTTACTTTAAAAATACGTGCAACTTATAAATTATTATTCAATTCTATCTTAACTATTTAGAGAGCAATTCTTAAAAACAAATCCAGAACTTACGTTGTTAACAAGCGAACAATCGTAAAAAAAACGGAAAAAGTATTTAAATATTTAAATGTCTTGAGTATTTGTTAAGGAAAAATGATGTGGTAGAGTACAAATCAAAATATTATTTTATTTTTTAATTTAATTTATTTATAATAAAATTATTATATAATGAAGTAATTTTTAAGGCTTGTGTATATTCATTATATCGAAGTTCGATTGTATTAATTTTATTCATTGAACTTTCTTACATTTAACACACAAAAAAACTACAGTTGCAAGTTCGATTTACCCAACCCGCGATTATTGCAACACTACGAATTCTCCACAGGCAATATATTCTTTTCAATTCCGTCCCTATAACCGCAACAAAAACGAATTTCATCAACTGCAAAATATTTTATTTTATTCTATTACAATAATAACAATCTTCTTGTATTACTTGTTCTGGCACGTATTTTTATCAAAGTGATCACATTCAGCCAAAGAATCCTATTTCAATAAAATTTCTTACCTGGTAGTGATGTTGTAAAAAACCTTTTAGTTCTTCTTCAATATATTTTCTGTTGTTCCATGTGTTCTTTAAGCAGAAGTGTAGGTAAAAATAATAGAATTCTGTTTTAAGAAATACTAGCAACACAAAGATTGCAAATGAATATTGTATTTATGCAGGTATTTTGTATTATTTGTTTATGAGAAATTTGTCGTAATGATATACAAATTTTTCTGTACTAAATAATTCGGTTATGTGATAGAGATTGCCACACAAAACATGGGTGCTAAGACAAGCTAGGCCGTAACCCTAACACAAGGTTGTTATGGCCAATTATGCATGTATGTATGTATGTGATATGATAAACTAGGGATGACAAACAGTATTCGATAACTTTTTGATAACTACATATCGTCGCAAGAATTAAAGAACGCTGTAACTGACAAAAAATCGAAAATACGTTTTTTGCATCATTGTCAGTATAAGAAAAAGAAAAGAAAAAAGAAAAAAAAAAATACGCGTCGATTGGTCCCTGTCCCAGATTTCTACGATGAAAATAAATTCTCTTACGCCGTCTGCGTTTTTGAAAAATACCAGTGTCTTTGTTCTACTTTCATACAGGTTTTTTGGCTCTGGTGAACACTTAAGGTTTTGTCAGTTACAGCGTTCTTTTATTCTATCGACGATGTATACATTACTACCCTGTTTCAAGGTTACGGCCTAGCTTCTCGTAGCACCCATGTTAATTTTTATCCATTAGTACCTGGATCTGCAGTTTAAAATTGACTTCGAAGACAGACTTGAGAAGCTTGTTCATGGCAATCAGTTACTCTCAGGACTTTTGTCAGAAACTGCTAAGAGATAGTCGTGGAAAAAAATATATATTTTTTTATAACTGCAATTGGGAAATTTTATTAAATTGGAAAAAATTCTAAATATTAAAAAAATTACTTTACTGGTTATATATTTATGTGGTTAGGAGTGATCGTGTGCTTACATTTAGAAAAATCCTCTTTCATTACATTTACCACATGCTTATAATTATAAAGAATAATAGCCTGTTTAAAAAGGAAGATTATCCATAAATTCAAAGAAAATGAACAAAAATTCTTTGCCAATATTTTACATTTGCAACCTAAAAATGTTTAAGGAAAATCAACTTGAAATACATACATAATTATGTAAAACACAAAATGTATTTTCTCACTGAAGAAAACAAAACAAATTCCCAAATCTTTAATTCATACCCCTGAATCCTTTCTTTCATCATACGAAATTTGAGATCATATAACAACTACCTGCTGATAAATGCCATTGTATTCTCCTGAGAATTTAAAAATCTTCTTAAACAAGCAAAGGAATGCGCTAAAATCTATAACAAATCAACCAAATGAATAAAACAAAGCAGACACAAAGGGAAGCGGTTTGTATTGCCTTAAACAAAAGACCACTGAAATAAAAATCAATTTTAAAAAAATCTTGTTTGTTTTCATTACTTTTTACACGTGTTTTCCATACGGATATATATAAAAATCAAAAGAATAATGCCTCTTTAAGTAATTATTAATAATTTGTTTGTGATTTAACAAAAGGATAATGAGAAATATAAATAGAAAATAAAAATCTCAAACAAAATAAATAAAGTAGTAAAGAAATCTTTTTCTTTTATTTGCTGTTTGATTTAATTCATATCATAATTGGCTTCCTTATTAAAAAAAACCTACTTCAAAAATTTATAAAGAAATGCAATTGAATGGTTTACATTAGAAAGGGAAGTAAAGTACATGGTTATTTATTGAATAAAACTGCATTTAAAATTCAAATATAAAAACTAATTTATATTTTATTTAGATTACATAAACCAATATTAATATTACATTCTAGTACTTACGGTGGCCAAGTGGCTCAGACCATACGCTGGGTATATTGCGATGAGTGTGCGAATATTAGCTGAACATTTTTTATGTATTTACTGTTTACAAGTTCAGAAACGATATCAAGTTTTGTAATGTTTGTTAATTTCTACACAATCAAAGTGAAACTAATAAAGGATTGCAAATCCTTCACACCAAAACAATATTTAGGGAGCTATGTCAAGAAGAAGTCGACCATCAATCTACGTGCCTGGTATAGTGGTTAGAGCGCTCTCACAAAAACTCAAACGACCCAGGCTCAAAGGTTAAAAATGAAAAAGTTACTTTGCGATTTTTCTAATTTATAATTTATAAATAAGAGGTTTCCCCTCCCTCCCCCCTCAAATTAGACGATCTACAAAGAAATCGCCACCCGACATTCCATTCTATTCCACCTTAACCAATGTCAATAAAAAACGAATGATCAGGAGAAAAGCGTCTTATATTGGGAAGTAGCAGATACCAAGCAGAAAATATTGCTTACTGGTAAGGTATTTTGTAAGGGAGAAGATTGTCAAAAATCACTTATTCATGCGCATGAATAATGCATGATTTTTGTATGGAATGAGCCGGTAAAAAGCAATAGCTTTTAACATCCATGAAGCAATGAATAAAGTCCTATTTAAAACCGCTTTTGTTTAGCATTAAAAATTCGCTTGAGTAATGAATTACAATAAGTGCAGTTTTTTTTTTTTTTTTTGATATTAAAAGCGCTTTTTTACGTTTAGAAACGCGCTTTGGTAACGAATTTTAATTTTTTTAATTTATATATTTTACAAACTTAACCCTGACGTCTTTAACGGTCGAGAGCAGAATGTTAACTAAATTTATGTGGTTTATGAATATTGCGTCATCTTAATTTTTTTTTAATAAATCGATTTAGGGGGATCCCCTCTTATATGATGCTTTTTAAAAAGGAGCTTACAAAATTGCTTCTTTGAGGCAATAGTGTAATGCAGTTACGATCGTTGGTTTTAATTGGTTTTTAATCTCTCTCTCTCTCTCTCGCTCCCTCTCTCACTTCATATATTTTATAGATGTTGTTGCGTATAGAAGACATAATAATCACTCCATGGTTGAAAAAAATTACAAATTATTACGTTACCAGTTTGCATCCTCAGAAGCGTTTGGGTGTGAATATCGTATATACTGCTTCTTTATTGCTTATTTTCTAAGTTATTGTTTACTATTTCCAAAAATTTTCTGCTGGATAACAGCTAAACCTACTTAGCGAAGGCGCTCACCACACAATCAATATGCAACGATGAGGCATTGCTGATGATCATTCAAGGGTGAAGGCATAACAGTGGCCTTTGAATGTTTAATTCTCAGCAATATGTCTCATTTTTAAAACCCTGTTTCCGGGTTAGGACCTTACTTTGTCTTATTTTTTTAGTAAACCAGTGCTGTCTAAGAGATTGTTTTTTTCATTCTACTTTTTCGTATGTAAGGCCTACTACACTTAAGCTGTTGAGCGCCTAAACGACCAGCTATGCTTAAGGCCTTTGAAAAACTTAAAATAAAATTTCTTGAGATCTTAAAAAAAATTCTATGTTTTAATAATGGCACTACTGTACCGCAATTCAGTACCATTTAACAATACGATATTAGCAAAAGAAGTCGACAATTATGTTATTCATTAAGTACACTTTATCGGCAGTCGACAACTTTAGTTTTCTTTATGTTTAAATTACAATAATGGGGCAGCACCGTATAAAATCAGTCAGCCTTTGAGTAGTTGGTAATTAAAATGGATAGAAAGTTAGCAAAGCTACAAACCTATAGTTTCTTTTGGTATAAAAGCACACAAAAATGGTTCTCAAACAAACTAGTTAACAGCGTAGACACATCTTTCTACAAAATTTCAAAAAAAAATTTAAGATTTTCAACCGAATAAACAGCATAGAAATTTTTGTCTTTAGTTTACGACAACAGCAACTGGAACTATCGTAAACAAAAGATAATGAATAATAATATCGACAATTCTGTTGTTTACTAGTGAAAACAATGCGATTATCGTAAAACTATGTTACTGGTTACATTTTGATTATATTTGAAGGCCATTCCAAAATACAAGGCTTAGTCCTGTCTAAAACCCCGTTTGGTAGTGAACGACCCAAAAAGTTGTTTTTTTTTTTTCTCTTCGAACTTATGATATCGTATTAGTTCTTTTTAAACTCTATACAACATTCTTCCATAAAAAGTAAAAACTCTCAATAACAAAACTACCAAACTGCCCTCGTAAATGAAACTGGCAATGCATTTTTAAAAATTTGTATTTGTATTGATGTAGGTACGTGTGCCTTGATTCACCCCTTATATTTTAAATTCAATCTTTTACAAAGTCTTAAGTAAAGCATCTTTTGTAAATAACTTGGAAAAAATATTGTCATTACCTGATATTGTATGTACATGCTCGTATTTAGCAAATATCTTACTTCATTTTCAAGTTAATCTGCTTTAAAATATTTTCCTTTCATTTTTTTGGTATTCTTTTAAATAAACTTTTTATCTTAATAGTTGTATTAAAAATCATTCCATAGCTTAAATAACTCATACCAAAGGAAAACAGAAAAACAAATTTACCTTCAATTTTTTTTTTTCTCAAGTTCTGTTCCACATAAAGTAGTGGCAAAGTATGAATTATCAGTAGATATCGGATTTTCTTAAATGTTTAATTCGAGTATACAGAGAGAGTGTATTTTGTACGAGTACATGCATGCATATGTTGGGTGTTGTGGTATTTTACTGCTGTTTTTCATTTATTTTTCCCTTTTTTTTTTTCTTTTTATACATCCGCCGGATGAAATTTATGTAGAGTTCAAGTCATTGCTAGGGTTGAGTATATGAGTTTTGTGGACCCCCATATTTTTATTACTGATTTTTTTTTCTTGTGTGTCGTTGTATTATAAGTGCGGGAGTTGTACAGAATTAAACGTGGCCAATACACTCTGTGAGATAAAAACCATATGTCCGGTATATAAAAATTTATCACCATGGACCACGTAACATTTGGGTGGTTTACTTCTTACACAACATACTAGTACATACACACACACACTTACTTTTATGAAACAATTTTAACCCACATTTACCTCAATACCTATGGAAGATGATGTTGATGATGATGATGATTTTGTATTTATAAATTACTATACGCGCTTGTATGGTTATGGTAAGCGTGAGAAAAAAAAATTGTTATGAAGGATATATAGAGACAAAAAGAAAAAAACAAAAATAAAGATAGAAAAGAAACACACGAAAAATGAAAAAGGATAACAGCAAAAATTATGAGGCGAAAAGTTATAAAAAATATTATGGTTGTTTGCATGAAAAACAAAACTAACAAATCTTCAGAAATGTTGAAAAAAAAAACTTTATTTTTTTTATTTTTGGTTTTTGTGTTCATAAATAAAGAAAAAAGTGGATCATATTTTCTGTTATAGAGGTTTGCTTGTTACAACTTTCATATACATACGAGTACATAAAAAACAAAAAACTTTAAAAACTTACCAGGGCATGGACCGGTAAAACATGATTTAGCTGAAAATCTTATTAAATATTTAGATGCTGTGTTAGAACCACAAAAATTACAAATATTTGAAATGACCAAGAACACAAGGAGCACATTTAAAATTTTTATTTTTAGAAAAATCCTTAAAAACCTCGAAATATATGATGTTGTATTTAAAAATTAATTATAAGACAAGGGAATGAAAAAAAAATTAATAAAAACTTTTAGAATTATAAGATGTCAGTAATCACTCAATTTACGTAGTGTTTGTTGACATTTGCGTACGTAAACCGAAACACCATAAATCGAGAGGAATTAAATCAAGGGAGAAGTACTATCCGAGTATGCAAATCACATAACGCTATTCCAAATTCTGAACTAGATCTTATACATATCGTTGATGGAATTAAAGAACGCTGTAACTGACAAAACTTTAAATGTTCACCAGAGCCAAAAAACCTGTATGAAAGTAGAACAAAGACTGATATTTTTCATTTCGCAGACGGCGTAAGTGAATTTATTTTCATGGTATAAATTTGGGACCTGGACCAATCGACGCGTATTTTTTCTGATAAAAATGATGCAGAAAACGTATTTTCCATTTTTTGTCAGTTACAGCGTTCTTTAATTCCATCAACGATATATACTCGTTTTTCATTCTCTTTTAGTTACTTCTAGAAAAACCTTAATTCAAGGTAATAATTTTGAATTGGTGGCATGAATTTCTTTTTTTTTTAAGAATTTCTTTTTTTTTATTAAATTGAGTTAAAGTAGGCCTTCTGTAAATTAATGAAGAATGATTCATAACCATTCATTGATGGTAGTAATGATAAAAGTATATATAAAAAATAATACTGGTCTACGAGTATAAGAAGCAAATTGATAAAAAAAATGTAAAGTTTTTGATGTCTTGAGAAAAACATGCTTTTCAACTTTTGGATGGCGAATTCAGGAAAGGTTTATCGCATTTGAAAAAAGAACATAGGATGCTGATAAAGTAGTCTTTAAATATTTTTACATTATTTTTATTTAGGTTTGAAAATAATCCAAGTAAGCTAAATATGGCGAATAAGGTGGGCACTGAAAAATAACTCAAACTTTAATTCGTGGATTTAAGAAATAGTGCTCGTGGTTTAGTGAACTGAAGCATTGTCTTAATGAAAACAATGTTTTTGCGATAAATTAGATCACAACTTGTAGCTGATTGCACTCTTCTGTTACTAAAAATACATACATAACTGGCCTTTACAACTCTGTATCAGAATTACGGCTTAGCTTCTCGCAGCACTATTGTTGTGTGTGTCAATTTTTATCCATGAGTACCGGGACCTATAGTTTAACGTAAACTCCGAACAACAAACTTGAGAGGCTTGTTCATGGAGATTTTGCCAGAAGACTGCTAAGAGGTAGTCGCCGAAAGAAATATTTTTTTTTTATATTTCTTTGCTTCAAGATGTCAGAGCCTGGACTTGAACCGGAGCTCACGTCTTAGTTAGCCAAAACAATAACCAGTAGACCTCGGCAACTACTGTTACTAAAAATAATCAATATAAATTAGCTCTCGCACATCCTACTAAAACAGATGTCATAACCTGGCCTGCAAATGAAACTGTTTTAACATAATAGTCCACTGCTTGGATAGAGTGGTGAATCCATGTCTTATCTGTGGTTACAATTAGTCACAAAAGGAACTTAACTGAGATTTAGATAGTAGCAGCAAATAAGTGAATATCATTAAATTGATTTCTTAATTATTACAAGCGAAACCAAATAAATTGCTAACAGTCATCCTTTATATAAAAGAAAGTTGTTGGCGAAGTATTTAAAAAATTAATGAGATAACGTTGTGTTTCAAAAATTTAATGCTTTCAAGAGATTAATCCTCATTTTAAAATCATGTTTTAAGTAATATGCTATATGATGGGGAATTTTACTTCCCTTCCTAACAAAACTACTCACTATAAACCTTAAAATTTTACTGGACAACAGACAGTTTCACGAAGTTAAAAGAATGTGTTTGTTTGTCTTTTCATTATGCTTTCTTATACTGTAAACACACAAGGGCTACCAACCATCGACTACAAGCTGTTAAAAATAGAATACATCTGTGCATATGAGAATAATTATTTTAACGGCAACACGACTACCAACCACACGACTACTTTTGTAGTCCGTAGCCAACTTAGGCTAATTTCTATTTTTCTTGGCGACAATAAACAGTTTAGTGCTGCCAATACAATAAGATGCATGAAAAAGGTGTTTAATAAAGGCAATATATAAAATATGTACATAAAAAATGCGAAAAAAATTCAAGTTGCACTGAAAAAAAATAATCATTTGTTTACATTTTTTGTTTAGTTTTCATTTACTTATTTCATTTATTTACATATTTTATATTTCATTTTTAATTTATTATTTACTTACTTACAAAATTAACTTACAAAAAATAAGTTTGTTATATTTTGTTTAGCTTATGTTCAACGTGCCAAAACAGATGTTTATTTTGTAGCTGTAGTCGTTATTATAATTAAGTAGCTGGCTACTTGGCTACTTTCGAAGCCAGCGATTTTTGTAGTCGTGTGCTCGGTGTTCGATAGCCTTTGTTGTGTTTATAGCATTAAGCTGAAGTAGCGAACAAAAGAACGCTTTCGACATAATAAAACAGGCTAAACAAAGTCGGCTTTATTGCAGTACAATATCATTAAACACTTCAATAACACCTTTAGGATGCTGTTTTTATTATAATAGTTTGTTTTAGTTTAAAAGTTTAGACATTTATTTCATAACATTGCCATTACTCAACAAACTACTGTAATTATATATACATTAGTTTGGCTAGTTTTAGCACCGAACTGGTATTTTTTGATTATTGAAATTTCTGATTGTGAGTCCCAGTAGAGCTTTTTTAACATTTATATATATATTTTTAATTTTATTAAAACTGTAATTTATCATTTTGTTTATCTAAAACAAACTGAAAACTATGTTTTTTGTAATCTTGTTTTTTTGTACTCCAACATGAGGATTAGCATTTCATTCAACTGAATTTATACAAAATATTCAAAATATATAAAATAAAACACACAAAAAAAAAAAAAAAAAAAAAAATAGAGCATTCCTTGTTCACATCTCTGACCGTTATTAAAATATCTATTTTTAAAGCGTTTTTTTTTATATTTTTTTTGCATTTTTTAGAATCTTTATTTTAGCTGACATTTGATCTGCTTTATAATTTGCATATCGTGTGTTTTGTATGAAAAAAATTTAAAAAAGTCGTCAAAACATTTAGTTTTTGTTCTTTTTCAAACAATAAAATGTAAAACAAAGAAAAACTTAAATAAATGATAGACATTGGAATACGTGCTAAATAATCAACACATAAATATATTAATAAATAATTCATTTCATTTATTAAATACAAAGAAAAAGAAACAAAAACTATTCATGCATACATTATCCCTATATTGGTTGGATATAATTGTATGTTAAAACATTGTAAAATACAAATTTTTTATTCATAAATACTGTTGTATTTTCATTAAAATTTCATAAATAATGTATGATAACATACAATTTAAAAGAAAATGGAAAAAATTACAAATTTAAAAAAAAATAACATACAACATACAAATTTAAAAGATTAATTACGTACCTAATTCTTATCGTTTATTACAAAAGTTGAATAGATTTTATTGAATATTATTTTTAAAAATCAATGCTTCAGTTAATGCATTACAAAGGTATGCAAATTACGATCAATTTTCTATTTTACAAGGGGAAGGGGCAAATTTGTTGTTAGGAAGTAAATTGGCTGTCAAGTGATGAAATGTCAAGAACTAAGCTACCATCCTTTGACATTTACTTAGTTGGAAAATAGAACGATACACTACCATTGCTTGCCATGATCGTTTGTGAATTGGCTGTTTAAAAAACTGAACTAAAGCACACAAACACATTTTCCAACAAAATCATCTTTAGCGATGAAATCATGATAACCGATTTTTGCAGCAACAACTGGCTAATGTTAGCGTCAGTGACTTTGATTAAAGCAGAATGTCTCTACAAGCCACAGAGCTGGCCAAACAAGTCACTTATTACATTATAAATTTTCCGGTCGCGATGGGGCAATATGATTATTTTCTGGATTATTTTCCCTTAAGCCATTTTAAAGACCGGGCTTACATGAACTAACTACAAACAATTGATGCTCTAAAAGATAAAATTTGACGATGCATTAACGAGATAACAGAAAATTCTTTGCAAAATGTGATTCAAAATTTGGTGAAAAGAGCGGACGTCTCTCACACATCATATTCCATTATTAACTCCCATGTTTCCACTTTATATTTTTATTAATAAATGTACTTTTAAGTCAACTTGCCTTCTTACGTTAAATTTACGTACTTTTTACTTAGTTGTTTACATATATACATACATACACACATACCTACATAATTGGCCATTACAACCCTATTTAAGAGTAACGGCCTAGCTCCACGCTGTACTTATGTTGTTTGTGTCAATTTTTATCCTTGAGTACCGGGACCTACAGTTTAAAGTCGATTCCGAACTACAGACTTGAGGAGCTTGTTCATGGCAGTCAGTTACTCTCAGAGCTTTTGCCAGAGGAATGCAAGGAGGTAGTTGCCGAATGAAATATTTTTTCATATTTCGATTTCCAAGATTTCAGAACTGGAGATTGAACCCGGAGCTCTGGCCTTAGTAATCCAACAGACGAACCACTAGAGCACAGCGACCACACTTACTTACTTGTTTCGGTTTTTATTTTTTTATTTTTCAGATTAAAATATATTTATAGAGTCAGAGAGAGAATTTAATTCGGGGGATAGACTGGTCTTTACACCTTTATACTAAATTTTGTTTTATAATTTTTTTTTTAATCGCGGCAAACGTTGTTTTACCATAAAACGTTGCTATAGGAAACATTTTTTTAGTTCAAATACTTTTGAAAGTCTTCACCAAACTGTAAAAATCAACATTGATATGAGTAATCAATATCTGCATTACTAATAATTTTAATAAATGATTATCCGCCATTTTCGGTACTCTAGTTTGATAGTTAGGGATAGGAAGAAATATTCCCTGTATCGCCCCCTCTGAGTACTTCCTAAAAAAACATACGTAAACCATATGTGTTCTACGGTACGCAGATATAGATATCTAGTTTAAAATTTCATAGACGTCTGTACGTTAGTTAGGTGGGGCACAGATTTCCCCTTGGGGCGGGTATCTTAACATTTAGGGGTATGGAAAATAGATTTATATTATTAATATATAAGATTTAAAATCACCCAAAAAATATTTTATTTTTAATTTATAAATTATAAGTCTATTTAAAAACATTTTCAAGCACAACGAATTTGTTTTTAGTGTCAGCTGTGCGAAATTTGCCACTGCAAACATTCAATATAAAAATAATTCATAATAAGGAATTATCGAATGATTGTCGTAATATGTAAATACTATATATAAATGAAAACTTGTTCGATATACTCTTTCGTCGATTGCAATTTGCAACACTTCCAACAGTATGCAAATATATGTTTTGCTTAAGTTAACTTGAGCAATCACTGTGTATTTCTATTGTAAATACAATATGTTTTGTGTAGGCCAGTGTTATTTTCATTTTGTTTTTTTGCCACATAACAAACCACCTGTTTTAAAGCCTTATTGTGTGTGTGTGTTTTTTTTTTTTTTTTGCTTTAATTTTAATTCCATTTATTACAGTTTTTGGTGTGAATATTTAATTTGATTATTTGCCAAAAAAAAAAAATTATAATTTTTTTCTTGTTTTTGGTTTTAAATCTTGGTTTTTAGATTTAAACAAATAATATTGAGGTTGTATTTTTGTTTTTGTTTTTTACAATATTGAGCCTTTAGGCCACTTGTCTACATATTGTAATATATGGTTGCCATTAAGGGATACATACGCGTATTTCCGTTTTAACAATTTAAAATGCCCACAGATTTGATATCAATATTTTGATTTTAAAACTTAAACAAAAAAATGATATGTTAACCAACAACATCATATGGCAAAGGGAGCACAAAAAATAAAAACCTAAAAATTAAATATTTTTCACTTAACCATCTACTTAAACATTTGAAACCGAAATAATTTTAAGTAAAAGGAAATTTTTGCAAAAGCCGAGAAACACAAATGAAAACTACTGTGGTCTGTCATCGACAATTGACACGATTAGCCAGCAAACATGTACAATTTGGATTTGTTAGGTTGGCATTGGTTGTGTTAGTCCGTGAATATGTACGTACGTTGATAGTCAATAACATGGTCATCTCCCTATTGCTGTCAATATTTGTTATCATGCCATTGTTCATAAGTTTGCGGATTTGTGGCGTTAATCGAGCTGTTTTACTGTGTTTTTTTTTTTTTTTTTCTTTTTTATTTTCGTCTGATTATTGTGGCAGGCTGTTGTAAATATTTTTATATCGGTTGACCTGCTAAATGCTTTGGGTTAATGTGTGTTTTGTAAACTGAGATTTCAATTCGTTGATTGCTGTGCATATCAGAGGTTTTAATGCTGTTTTTTTTTCTTTTTTTTACTGTTTATTCTGTGGTCACCATTTAAGGGAGCAATTTGTGAAATAGAAAATAAAAAACGTATTTATTGCTTTAGTTTGTATATACTTTTGCAGTTTTAAATAAAAATATAGTGATAAAAAAATTTTTATTAAAGCACACTTTGTTAACCACAGTAATTAACATAAAAATTTTATGAATAAAAAAAAAATTAATAATAAAAAAATCTTAAAATAAAAAAATTAAAAAAAAAAAAAATAAATTGCACACATATACTATATAAATTATAAAGAATCTAATAATACGTTATATTTTTATTTTTAATTGTAAATAATCCATATTAAGTATACTTACTTAAAGCTTTAAATTAGTTAGTTTGGCATCAAAAATGTATTTTCTTTACTGTTCACAAACCCCCATTTGCAATTAATGCCAAATTTTTGTATACGAATGAAATTGTATTACCCATGAATTTTAAAATTTGGCACTATTAAATGGTCGTTATAATATTCTATTTAATATTTATTAAAATTATTTACATTTAATTGTTAAATATTTAAAAAATTCGTGTTGATCTTTCATTCTTGAAATGTGAATGCAGCAGAACATGAGGGTAATTATTAAACTTTCTAAATTAAATTTCATAATGAATTACTTTTTTATATTTCTGATTTAAATCATGATGCTTTAACAATATATTAATAAAACAATTTTTTACTTCTCTGGTAAGGTAAATCTTAGAGTATGCATCCGTGATCTAGGATCCTCAATATAATATTTATATAATTTAAAGTGAATACATAGAGAAACAATTTCTCCTCTTTAATTTGTGTAATGTTCAATGGAATTTAGATATTACTTTAACATCATATGAAAGCCCTCTTGCCATCTTATAAAACAGCTAATACCTAAGAGTAGAAGAACTTTTCTGAACATACCTTTCGTGTATACTTTGTTATGTGGTTTTATTTGAAACTTAAACTTTCCTAAGCAAACTAGAACTTATAGCTCCAAATTGTTAAACAAAATACTACAGAACACTTAAGGGGGTGCGTGGCATAGTGATTAGAGCTTTCGCAAAAAACTCAAACGGCCCAGGTTCAAATCCCAGTAAAGGTGAAAAATGAAAAAGTTAGTTTACAGTTTTTTCAAAATTATAATTTAAAAATAAGAGTCCCTCCCCCCCCCCTCCTTCCAAGAAGAACCCTTCACAAAGAAACCGCTTCCCGACATTTCACTCTATTCCACCTCAACCAATGTCAACAAAAAACGAATGATCAGGAGAAAAGCGCCACCTATTGGGAAGTAGCAGATAACAGCTAAACATACTAAACCTACTTAGCTAAGGCACTCACCACACAATCAACATGCAACAATGAGGCAATTACTGTTGATCATTCAAGGGTGAAGGTATAATACTGGCCGTTGAATGATCAATTCACAGCAATTTGTCTCATTCCTAAGGCGCTTAATAATAATATAATAATTAATAATAATATATGTACTGTCCTTTCCAAAATTCCAAAAGGTTTACCCCTGAGGTCTCAAAAAAAAAAAAAGAACTATAATACTTTCGTTTTAATTACATTTGACGCTTTTAGAAGAATTTTAGTGGATTTCAACACCCACTTTAACCACATAAACTACTCATTGGATTAAGATAAAAAGACGCTTAATTGAGTTGTTGACTCAATAATATTGAATATTTAATTACTAGACGAGAGGTCCCAATTTAAAGCCTAGCTCTAAAATATTGAAAGAAAGAATTATGAAAAATATATCTTTCGGCAACCACTTCTTAGAAGTCTTCTCGAAAAGGCTATGAGAGTAACTAATTGCCATGAACAAGCCGTTTGCCGTTCGGATTCGATAAATACTGGTGCATGCATATATAAAAATTCAAAATCTTGAGTAACTGGTAAAATATCAGTTTGTTGTGGAGCTTTTTACTAAACTGGTTATTACTTAGTTTAGTGTTGACCAATTCGTCGCGCGGGAGTTTATGTGCTCTATTCGCCATTCTATATATCTCAAGTTTATGATGCCACTTTAAGTTCTTGACACCTCAATTTTTAACATGTGCAATCCATTTTCAGCCATTAATCTCCGAAACTGGTCGAGATATCTGAAAACGGATTGCAGACTTCAAAAATTTGGGGTCGAAAACGTAAAGTAGTATTATTAATTTGAGATATACATATAAAAGTATGAAATGGCAGATAGAGCACATAAACTCCCGCACGACGAAGTGTTAATTTGTAAGCTTTATGTGAAAGAGCAGACTTTGGTAAATAATATGAGCAATCTGTGCCCTTTTCAAAAACGAATTCTGTTGTCTTTTTTTTTTTTTTTTTTCTAATTTTACATATTTAGAAAAGTTTTTATACGCGCTATTTTATATAGGAATCGTATCCTTTGTTTATATATTACATAAAATTATATTTAAGAATGATTAAAATAATATTTTTGTTTCAAAAACCGGTTATGTAGTTGTAACTTATTACGGTTTTTATTAAAACACAAATTTGAATTAAAAAAATCAAGTAATTGTTCCAAAAAGTATTTCGAAGACCGGAATT
This sequence comes from Metopia argyrocephala, assembly GCA_963576795.1. Taxonomy (NCBI): domain Eukaryota; kingdom Metazoa; phylum Arthropoda; class Insecta; order Diptera; family Sarcophagidae; genus Metopia; species Metopia argyrocephala. The sequence goes on along the minus strand of OY756208.1, from coordinate 199,880,146 downwards.
TTATATGTTAAAATACCTTTTCTTTATAATACTTATACTACATCGGTCTTTGGATCACTTCCATCTTAAGGCAATCACTTGCTAAATTCATTAGTGATTCACCAAAAATAGAACTACTTAATTAATATTTTTTTTGCTTTCAATTCTAAATTTAATATTCAGATAAAGATGCTGTGAAGGGACTATGTATTAGTTAAGTAAGTTGATTAATCTATTGTCTCTGTTCTGACATTTACATGCCTATGAATGTGAATTTCTTAAAAATTTTTTGTTATCGTGAAATCCATATACGAAAAGTTTATTCGTATATCTTTCTTAGAGAAAGAATTACGAATGGTAATTTGTTCTATTAATAAGTAAACAATAAACGAAAAACATATTTTTAACGTAAAATTTGCTGTTTTCTTTTTATTTTTGCCAAAGCTAAAATACTTTAAAACATATTCGAAAAAAAAAGATAAATTCTGGAAAATTTCAAACACCAAATTTTGAATTCATGGGTATTGCAATTTTATACGATTTTAAAAAGTTGGGAATGACGGGACAGCCAAGTATATACATATGTTCGTATTTCCACAGTAAACACACATTTTTTAAATATATTAACACAGTTTTGTTAGAAAAGAAGTCCATATTTTTATATTAATTATATATGCTGCATATTCCTCTACTATTCTTTGCATAGAAGTGAATGAAAAATTTGCTGACCAAAAAAAACTTTCTTTATTAAGGCAACTGTCAAACCTCTTATTTAAGAAAATATTTACACAAGGTGGTTTTTTTGTGTTTTTATAAAAAAAAAGTATTGCGCACGATAAAAAATTCTTGCACTAAAGTTTACATATTAAAGTAAAAATTGAATATGACATATTTTAATTTAATTTATACCTGCTGTTGTGGCTGTTTTTGCTACTTTTATACTACTACTACCCTTATATATATATGTGCATCACTATAGCACTGTTATTTTTTTGTTACAATGACAGATCCATAAACACAACAATTTTGGGGACATTTATTTTGGCCTTAAGGCTTAATAACCAAACCAATCAAGTGACCAATTTTTGTTTTCAGGCATTTAATCTGACACAACACAATAACAAGGATATAAACTCTCTGGCAAAGCTGGCAAAAGGTCTCAAATGAATAACAAAAAGAGAAAAATTGACTTTATTTATGAAAATGTACAAGTATGTGCGATGTGCGAAGTGTGTGTATATATGGAAATGATGACCCCAAATGATTGATTGACAGCTCTAAAGTCAAACAATCATTTTTCTGAAAATTTAAACACATTGGTTGGCATATACACATACACCTATGCTGTGTAGAATGTTAAGGGGCAAAGAGATACAGAGATATCGTAGAGAATATTTCTCAATATACTCGCATCAAATTTATAAATTTTGACATGGACATTCAACAGGAAGTGGTTGTTCAAACGGATATGTATGAACATAACTTTTTACATGTAACGGTATATTTTATTCACTTTGTTTTCAGTTTGTTAAAACTCTGGTTGTTGTAGCTGTTTTATAGCAGATATGAAAATTTCTTTTTTTTTTTTTTTGTTTGTTTGTTTGTTATTTTATTTGAAATAATTTTTTCATGTTAATTTTTTCTCTCTTTTTGTTTGTATTACTTAAGCCTGTAGCACTCTGCTGTTGATTAAATAAAAATAATTATTTGCAGCAGAAAAAAAAATTAAAAGAAAAACACACGCAAAGGAAATAAACGACCGTAAGGGAGAAGTGTTAAAAAAATAATAACATTTACACAAAAACTTTCATGTAACCGGAAATGTAAAACAACCATGTTTATTTATGTTGTCACACCATTGAACAGGGAGAGAACATCAAAATGGGGACAAAAACTTTAAATTGCAACTTAAAAGGGGTTTTTATAGCTTAGCTTGATGTGGTTTTGTTAAAAAAAATAAAATAAAAAAATATAATTTTTTTTTAGACTATCCAGTAACAAAGACAATACATTTTATGCTTTAAACGTAAGCTTTCCCGAATGTTATAATTTTTTAAGGCTTTTTATAAGCTTGGCTAAATAAAAAACTATGACATTTAATTACAGAAAAAAATATAAAAATAAGAGCGTTGAAGAGGAATTCGACTGATTTTTTTAAATTCTTTGCTACTAGCTTCTAGATATTTTGTGCTTTAATAAGAAAAATGAAACTTATAGACATTTTTGACCTACAGTGTTCTGCTGTCAATATTTTAAGATTTTCCAGAGATTTCATTCTTTTGTGAAAAAAAATTTATGTATATTTGTTTTTAATCTAATGTTACAAGCGTGTTATGACACCAGTACAAGTCAATCCATTAAATACCTTTGTATCCTTGAATTAATAGTAGATTTTTTCTTATTCAATAGGGAAAGGGAAACACTTAATAAAAAAGTTTGAATGCAATTCTTAATAAGGAACAGGCAGCATATTGTATTAAAATTTTATTAAAAGTTTTCTTTTCTTTGCTTTTCTACATAAAACCATCGATACATTCGTTTTTATTATATCTATATCTCAATGTAGATACATTTCTTTTTATTGAGACCAATACTCAAGAGTAAACCCCTACTAAATGCTGTGCATTGTGTTGGAATTTTCATGGAAAGGACAGTGCATTTTAACAACAGAACATATATTTTGTTTTCTTATATTATTAAGCGCCTTAGGAATGAGACAAATTGCTGTGAATTGATCATTCAAAAGCCAGTGTTATACCTTTACCCTTGAAAGATCACCAGTAATTGCCCCGTTGTTGTATGTATATTGATTGCGGTGAGTGCCTTCGCTAAGTAGGTTTTTATCTCTTATCTGCTACTTCCCAACAGGTAGCGCATTTCTTCATGTACATGCATTTAGTTAAAATTGTGCTATAATTGAGCTAAAAAATTTGTCTAGAAATTTGTTTTAACACCCTGTTTATTTATGCAGGAAAAAACTAAAAAAACATATTTCAAAAACAAACTGTTCCCCCATTTTATAACTGGTAAATGTTTAATTGTATTAAATTTATACTATCAATTTAAGTTGCACACACTCACATGCATACACAAATACATTTGCTATACATATGTATGCACATGGATTTGTGTCCCTAGTTGTTAGCATTTGAAAAGCGTCTATAGAAAATAAGTGTCAAAATGTATGTTAAAATGGAAATAAAAAAGTGAAAGAAAATCGTTAAACATAAAATAGTGAAGCTTGAGTGCAGATGTTCATTTCAAGCTTAAAATGTTTTATTTTATTTATTTTTTTTTTATTGTACACTCAACCAACTTATTACTACTATTCAATCATTCAAACATTATGTAACCATTGCAAGTTTTATATTTGAACTACCGAAATATTCATTCTTCATTGATTGTCATTCGTTAACAATTTGGTGTCATTACAAGTGCCGTATGACACCGGGTGTATTCGTACCCTTATCATTCTCTCGCCCCGTGTGATTTTTATATACGACTGGACGGAGAACTGATAAGGGCTCGTATCACTAAAGCAACAATAAATCCAAGAAAACAATAAAAAGAAAAGATTCATCAACTGTGTCCTGCCATTTTCTTACAATTTTTGTTTTTTTTTTTAGTGTGAGTGAAATCAAAACATTTTCAATTTTCAATTTTTTTTTTTTTTAAGAAAAAAGTTGTGTAAAGTGTTTAAAGTTTGAAAGTTAATAGCAAAAAAAAGAAAAAAAAATGTTTTAAAAGTAAGTAAAAAGTAATGGTGATAATTGAGTGTTAACGAGTATCAATAACGATTTACTCTGAAAGTATAAAAGAGAGATTCAAAGTAAATGCTTTTAAAGCAAAATACAAATTTTGTTACACTTCTAGTAGGTATTATGAGCTTAAAAGAAAAAAGAAAATCTGTTTAACAAATTCAAATTAAAACAGGCATTTTTAAGTATTTTATCTTATTTTATAATCAAATTAACAACACATTTTAAAACTTTTTTCTCAATTTTTTTTATTTAGAGGTTGACTTTAACACAGACATTTTTAGTTTTAGTTGTTGTTAAAGGCGATTTACATTATGATTTTTTTATGCCTTTTGTTTTTCAAGCATCAAACGGAGGAGTGTAAAAGTTAAAAAAGAAAGCTTCTTGCCACACCCGGGTCACATTCAAGACAATCATCTTCTACTTAGCTCCCAACATTTCTATAGAAATAATATATTGGCATTATATTTTTCCACATACTGTTTAAGGAGTTAGTCAAAGTTTTGTGAACATATATCATACCACTTACTGGTCACCAACAATTCTGACCAAATAATCGTGGCTGAAGTTGAGAACATGTTCAGCTCGACAGGTGTGCAATTCCCTCACAGATGCTATTTTCCTCTTTGATTGAGAAATAATTATAAGGAAAAACTCTAATGAAAAATTTTGTTTTTTTCTAATAAAAGAGTTAATGACCAAACAAAATTTATTACAAAAATTCACCAGTTTAACTATATTTTTAGATCATTAGTTCTTTCAATAGTAATTTTTTTACACACATACGTACATACATACATACATACATACAGATTAATATAAATTTTTTAGGAGAAAAAAAGTCAAATATCGATAAATTCATTAAAATCATTTAAGGTCTTCAGCTCAATAATTACCCGCCATTCCCCATTAAATTTGACTTTTCTGTGTTTTTTTCTTTAAAAAAAGTAGGGAACCACGAAATGGATCTCGCTTTATAAATGCAAAAAGCAAGATTTTTTTTAAATGTTTTTGTTTAATTTTGAAATATATTTAGAATATAAATAAAATCAATTTTTTTGCTATATTTGTGGCAACCTAAAGATACAGCGCCATGCCAAAGATAAAAGCTTCTTGTATACAAAGCCTGTAACAAATTAAGTGAATTTGGGATACCCTATTATAAAGTCTTAAAAGAATTGGACTACTTAGGCAGATACTATTCAAAATCTAAGCAAAGCAACAACATCACTTTGTAATCGGCTTAAAAATGTCTCTACCTTTTGTATTGCAGTACTGATGAGTTTAGATTATTGTGAATGGAAAACCAACTCGTATATCTCATCTGTTTTTGTCTGAGTTTCGATTAAGAGACGTCCCATTCTTCGAATTAGACCAGAAGACATAGCTTATTTTTTTACGTTTTTTTTCAGAGTTTCAATAAAATTATTAGTAGAGCCAAGCCTCATTAACTAAACTATGCTCAGCATTTCATTTCTGCCTGAGCACAAAATCTTAAAAAGATGACTGATTTTAATGAAGCTAACGAACATGTACAAAAAAAATTTTTAAAAATAAAGTAAACCACTTACGAGTATATTCTGTCATCTTTCCTACAAAAATTAGAACGTTAAATTACATATTGATCATCAACATGAGTACCGGGAGTTAAAAGTCGACTCCGAACAAGAGATTTGAGCAGCTTTTTCATGGCAATCAATTACTCTCAGACTGAGAGAGGTAATCGGCGAAAAAAAGAATTTTTTTATATTTCTTTTTTTTTCAAGATTTCAGAGATGAGATTTAAACCTGGCGCAATCGGCTTAGTAAGCCAACCCACTAACCATTAAACCACGGCGACTAAAACCTATAGCATTGATGCCCAAAGTAGTAGTATTGGTGAGAAGGACGAAATAACTCATGGATTACAAGTGTAGTTTGTCTCTCCCACTCAACATGCTGTTTTCCTATTGTTTGATTGACGATCAAACAAAAGAGCGTAAGTATACGTGTGAGTTTAATTTGCTGATATCAGCCACTACTGGGCATCTTTGACATATAGTAAAAGTTTGAACAAAGTTCAAAGAAGTAATAATTTTTATCAGTGTTTTGATATAAAATTTTGCTTATTTTTTATTCCATTTCGGTTATAAATTTGCTGAAATTTGGTTGCAAATAATTAACATCCATGGCCAGAAAGACTATTGAGCACAGGTTTTGCATTTGTTCCTATGTCCTGCATTATATATTGAAATAAATGAAAAATGTGTATTTAAGTATAAAAAAACAATACCTTCATATTCGTATTTATATTCGATTTGAATAGTGTTGGAAAAATTCGACAGGCGCGCATTTCTAGTTGCCAACCATTCACACTTATGAAAAGATTTGGTTGACACCACCAATTTCACATTTTTGCTGTTGCTGACAAAGAAGAGAATATTACTTTACAATATTGTATATAAGAAAAGCAAAAAGAATTCTCATTCTTATATTAGAAATTAAGATAAAACAACTTCTCAAATGCAAAAAAATTAAAAAATACATGTGGAATAGAACAAATACTTCATACACTGTATGTTCTATTGAACGAACAAAAATAATTTCAATTCAAACAGCACAATTTGAGTTTAGAAAGACATAGAGAAATTTAAAGAAAAATTAAAAAACATAATAAAGAGAAGAATACAAAAGATTCAATGGAACTACTAGTAAATCAAAAATTTAATAAAAATGTTCAAGGAAGAAACACAGATAAACGAAGAATACAACAGAAAACTCTCAATACGCATAGAAGTCTCATTATAAAAAATATATGGAATTCTAAATCAAATAATTTCAGTACAAAAATGAAAAGCTACAAAAAGTAAAGAATTAAAAGAAAATTTTATAGAAAAACTCCATGTCGTTTTGAAATTTAGTTCTGAAATAAATAAAAAAAATTAAAAAAAGGAAAAAAATTTTATTTTCTAATTTCTAAAATTTTTCGCAAAATGAAAATTACTCTACCCTGTGTGTAGTACAATAAGCTGCACCGAAAAATAAATGCAAAAATCTGTAGAAATTAAGATATTTCTGCATTAGTTAAATATACACCAAGAAGGATATTTCCCAACATATACTTTCGTCTATTTATTTCAAGCGCTCGTAAATTTCTAATATACACTTAGAACACCAGCATCGGTATAAACGTTGTATTTCATTTGCTGTACAGTATTATTTATCTTGCGATTTCAAAAGTAACGCTAAAGAATGATACTCTCATTTCCATAACATAAGAAATATAATGTCACATAAATTTTTGGCTCTGTATCAATCAATAAATTTTTCTCACATTTCGGGTGATACCCTTGATGAACGTTGATTTTAAAATGTTGGAGAATTAACCGCGTAGACATTGTTTTTACGTGCTTCCACGAAAAGGTCTATTCGTCGACGTTGGGGGGTGCGAGGTATAGTGGTTAGAGCACTCGCAAAAAAACTCAAACGACCCAGGTTCAAATCCCAGCAAAGGTGAAAAATTAAAAAGTTAATTTGGAGTTTTTTAAAAATTATAATTTAAAAAATAAAAAACCACTCCCCGTCATTCCACTCTACTCCACCTTAACCAATGTCAACAAAAAACTAATTATCAGGATAAAAGCTCCATATATTGGGAAGTAGCAGATAACAGCTAAACATACTTAGCAAAGGCACTCACCCCACGATCAACATGCAACGATGAGGCAATTACTGTTGATCAATTGTTTCATTCCTAAGGCGATTAATAATAATATAAGAAAACTATATGTATATGTACTGTCCTTTCCAAAAAATTCCAATACCATGCACAGCATTTAGTAGAGGTTTACCCCTGAGTATTTGCCTCAAATAAAAAAAAAAATTGCAAGACCTTGGTAGCCATTGACATCATCAAATCATAATAAAAATAACATCCTTGGTGATGAGTGACTCCCCTGTTTATAATCTTTTATTGCAGACCAAAAAAAAAAGTCAGTTATTATATGTACAGCCTTAACGCTGTGAATTGACGGTATGAGTTCTTTCAGCATCCTTTTGGAAAAAAATTAATCCAATTACACCTACAGACCATAATGGGCTATCGAGAAGACACTTTCTGTAGAAAGTGACCACTGTCGAATCACGTTCTACTCTCTCTTTGATTATTAAACGACATGCACTTCAGTTTCTATATATTTAACAGCTGGTGGTTTTTAAATCACTAAATGGATAACCTAATATTTTATGCACAATGACTGATTAAATGCTGTTTGCGTTACTTAAGATATGCTGGTACCATAAAATGATTGCCAAAAGCAACTAAAAATTCACCCCCCTATCCCTTTATTTGCAATGGTGTTTTAAGTGTAATTATATTTGTTTTATATTGCTGTGCTTGTTCTTACGAGTTTAGTACTGCAATATGTTTTCGTCACAAAATTAAAAAAAATAAAAATTAACTAAAAAAAAAAATTTCTGTATTTCATTCTTTTATTATATTTTCCATGAATTTTCAATGGGAACCCATGAAAACAATCTAAACTTAAGGTTTTTAAGCTCATTTTTATATTTTCATTTTATTTTCGCTTTTCCCTCTGTTGCCCAGAAACGTACACAATACTCTGTTTGCGTTTCAAAGCTGTTCTTGCTGTTGTATGTGTGTGTGTGTGCACAAGTAGTTTCTTAGATTTTTTCTCGCTCTACCATGTGAAGGAAATACAATGAAAAAATTATTTTCTATTATTGTGGCTGATTTGGATGGTGAAAGGTATGTTTAGGGAATAATGAAATGATTAGAAAGGAAATTAATGAAATTTGATTTTTTTTTACTTATTTTATTGAATTTTTATTCCTGTGTTGTTTAATAAAAAAAAAAGAATATTAAAAATTACATAAAAAATAAAACAAATTTAAAACGATAATGTTTGAAATTATTGTTTAGTTTAGTAACCCTCTTATCCTTTAATTAAATCTTCATTTAAGGAAAAGCCTGCTTGAAGCCTGAGTCGTACATGACTGCCTCTTGGGTAGTGGAGGAGTACAGAAATTCAATGAACATACTTATCCCTTCTATCAGTAAATTTAATTTCGGGGCATCGTGTGTCTTACAGAAATGAATGAGTGGAGTAAATGCCTACTCATACAGTGCATTGTATTGGAATATTGAAGATAGAAAAGAAATACATACATTTTTTTGTAATTTTATTTATCGTTATATATCAGTGAGACAAGTTGCTATCATTTGATCACTTAAAGGTCAGTGTTATATCTTCACCCTTAAATGATCAACAGCAAATGCCCCAATTGTCGTGGCAGCTTTTGAAACAGCTAACCATACATACATACATACATAACTGGCCTTTACAACCCTGTGTCAGGATTACGGCCTAGCTTCTCGCAGCACTCATGTTGTGTGTGTCAATTTTTATCCATGAGTACCGGGACTTACAGTTTAATGTCAACTCCGAACGACAGACTTGAGAAGCTTGTTCATGGCAATTAGTTACTCTCAGAGCTTTTGCCAGAAGACTGATGAGAGGTAGTCGTCGAAAGAAATATTTTTTTCATATTTCCTTTTTTGAAGATGTCAGAGCCTGGAGTCGAACCCAGGGCCCATGTATTAGTAAGCCAACACACTAACCACTAGACCACGGCGACAACAGCTAACCGTCTTCACTAATTAGGTTAGCTGTTATCTTCCTAGAAGGTGGAATAGATTGAATATGTCAGCGAGCGGTTTTTCTTGCTGATGGACATCTTGGTGGGGGGGAGGGGGGAGAACCTCTTATTTTTTAAAATTATAATTTAGAAAAACCGCAAACTTTATTTTATAATTTTTTGTCCTTCGTTGGGATTGAACCTCGATCGTTTGAGTTTCTGTGCGAACGCTGTAACCACTATGCCACGACCGCCCCATACATGGCTTTAGACATATCAAATGGCTGTTACACTCTTATCGTAGCAGAAGAACGTATCCAGATTGATAGTTCTACTTACTGGACACAGGCAGAATTGAATCCCTGTAGCTGTACCCCTGTACAAGCCATCAACACAAGTACCCAAAATATTATAAACAGACTTAAAATGGCGGCACAGTGAACAAAATACTAAAAGGGCGGTGTGTGACTGTGACACGTCACTCCACTACTTATAATAATTAAAGTATACTTTAATTTACTATTCCATTGTAATTTAATGAATAAATAAGTAATTGTATTGTAAAGTATTGTACTGGCCTATAATGCTTTTATTTTTTAATCAGTCTGTATAACTACAAACTTTTGATAGAAAAAAATCTTCAAAAATTTTTGTTATAACTGCTGCTGCTACTTTTCTTGTTAATTCAACAACTTAATTTACTTTTACTTCCACACAACTGTGAAAGAAAAAATTATTGCAGAAAATTAAAGAAAAGTCGGACAAGAAAAAATGGTGGCATTCAAACGAAATGAAACTTAAAATAACATTTCACTTCCGTTTCAGTTGCCAAGGCAAGTTGCAAAGAGCACAAACAGCAAAGAATCATGAGTTTTTAGAACTTTAATTCACTTTTAAGCAGGATGTTAAACAAAAGCAGCAACAACGACCTTTACTGGCACTTGTAACAGCCAAAGCATTACATTCGTTAGCAGTGCAGTTAAGTTGAGTTATAATAATACAAGTAATGATGGTAATGGTCTTAAAGGACCAAGAAAAAAATGAATAAAATACAGATGAAAATCAAGACAGAGAGAGAGAAAAACAAACAAAAAAATAATAAAAAACATAACAGGAAATATATTTGTACTGCAACTCCTAAAATAACTCGTGAACGCAAAAATAAAAAACAAAACAGGACTTCCATTTTAACAGCCAGCAGTTACCTAAACATAAACACTCGCTGTTATTTACTATTCAACGATGGTTTTGTTAAAAAGAAAATAAAAAAAACAAAAAACAAAACAGAAAATTGTAAATTTTGCTCAATGACTGATATCGTAATATCAGGAGAATTGTTGTTTTCAATTTCTTACCTGATACCTGCCGTATCTCCAGTCATTTGTAATGCCCTGGCAGTGCTTAGTTTGACCAGGTAGTTGGCAGTCTTCAATTGCTGCCACTTATCATTGACAATCATACACACACAACTACACCCCAACTGGTTGCCAATAAACAAACACTAATTCCTGAGAGTATTTTCTCGTAAAACGAACATTATCGACCACCACCACACGTCTGTCTCTCTGTTACTCTGTTGAACTGTGCTTGTAAACGATAAAATTACGCCAGTCCATCTTCAGGGAATTCGTAAAAGAGAAAATTTAAAATTTAAAGTACCGTTAATAAATAGGAAATTTAATTAAAAAAATTATTTTTAATAGCAATTTCATTTTTTTATTTCATTACAAATAAGATTTTACACTGAAAGAAATAAAAATAAATGAAAAAGCAATGGGTTAGAATGGTAAATTTAATCTAACGAGACCGAAAATACAATCAAAGCTCAGATTTATGTTCATAATTGAGTGTGTGGAAACTTAGAGTAAAAATATTAAAAAAAAATTAAATAAATAAAACGAAATGCTGCACAAACAAGTAGCGAAAACACCGGTAATTAAATTTTGTTACAAAGATCTCAAGCTGGATAAATACATATGTGATAATTTTATTTAAGCGAATAGTGATGACTAGAGATGAGCGCGTGTCAAATTTTTTACCATCGCACAAACACAAATTCTGCTATTCTTGTAATGCATTATATGTGTTTAAGGCAGTTTGCATCATGAATATGTTTTAATGAAGTATTTGGTAATGTCTTACGGCAAAATACCAAAATTTTTGCATCGATTCGTAATCTTGTATACGACATGGGTTTCCTACTTCACACCCGAAACAAAGAAACAATCAAATCAGTAGACCGAGATGGGGGAATCATTTTCAAAAACGGCGAAGACAGTTTTATCTGCGCGCAAGGTCATGAAAAAGTTTTTTTGGTTACTTTAAAGAAGGAAAGAATTATGAACGACGTTTTCAACGATAAAATTAAACAAAAAAGGCCGTCTGTGGCAAAAAAGAATGTGTGGTTTTCTCAAGCCAATGCCTCACTTCATACATTTACTAGTGTGATGGGCTTAACTTGGCTTCTTTGAACTCTCTTGATTAGTTGGAGAACATGGCCGCTCATACACAAGTCTTAATTATCACTCTACGACCAGTGTTGCCGTTTTGATTATTTTTAACCAAAATTGGTTACTTTTTTTTCAATGTGTACATGTGGACTTTTTTCTTATTTTGGTTATTTTTTTCTCAAAGAAAAAATTAAATATTTAGAGGAATACTCGAAGTATTAATAAATATAAATCCTCTTCAACAAACATATTTATTTCCTTTAATGTTTATTATTAGGATATATGGTATCATAAAGTTAAAGACAATTGTAGATGTAAAAAATAAGACAAATCTAAAACTGTGATTATTTATTGGTTAAAGACACAATGTATAACTATGTTGGTACACTTCTGTGATATTTCTTTGACTAGCGTAGTATCCGTATAATCGACTAATGAAAGGAAAACTGCTTAGAAATGTAATATTTTGATTAAAATGTCCACTTGCTCAAAATGTTCAAATGTGATTAAAAAATATAGTTCCTATTTAATAAGTACAGCATATTTTAAAGGAATAATAAATATAGTACATGTGCTATACATATATGAAATGGTTGTTTATTTTCTCGGGAAGCGTCGTCATCCACGAATAGTTCTTGATACGTATTTTACAATAGTTTGTTAATGTTAGACTGAAGTCCAGCACAATTCTTAAAACCATTGATACAGTTCCTTTAAAACATATTACAATACAATACGTGATCAAGGTAAGTCAAGTGGCCAGTTAATCCAAAAAACGTGATCAACCACGTTTTGAACCCCAATACATATTTTAATTTAATCTGAAACATGTAGCATTATTTTTTGTTAGTAATTTTTTACACATTTTAGTAAACTAATTGAGTAATTTTGGTAAATTTAAATGCGAACGTTAAACTGAAAAAAAGCAAAAAATTGTTTTACGAATGGCTTTAATATTTTTGGTTACTTTTTTCCAATTTGGTTACTTTTTTATTAAAATTTGGTTACAAAATAATAAAGTTTGTGGCAACACTGTCTACGACGCTATTTAAAAAAGTACCACAGAACTCGTAATTAATTAATTATTAGAATGTCCCGCATATTCCCTTCACCAGACTGTGGTATCTGAGAATATCACCCGGATCAATACCTGATATCTTCACGATACGATATCCCGTTTAAACACAGAATTTGTTTCTTGCGATATTAGCACTGATACTGTGATTTTTCTACTACGGCAGGCAATTTATTTTTAGGTTCACAGGGTAGTATCTATGTATGTCACATACAACATTCGTCTTTATGACTCTCTTTATTGGCTTACTCTGCTGAAGCACAGTGTTAGTCTGGATTGTCGTACAAGGCCAAATTCTGTTTTCTGACTGGAAGCTAAAAGCTCGTCCTCAGATAAATATTTAGTTTTGTTTTTTTAATTTTTTTAATGTACTTGTAGTCGCCGTGGTCTAGTGGTTTGTGTGTTGGATTACTAAGACGACAGCGCCGGGTTCTAATCTCAGCTCTGACATCTCGAAAAAAACAATAAATATGAAAAAATTATTTCCTTCGGCGACTACCTCTCAGCAGTCTATTGGCAAAAGCTCTGAGAGTAATTGATTGCCATGAAAAAGCTTCTCAAATCTGTCGTTCGGAGTCGAATTTAAACTGTAGCTCCCAGCACTCATGGAAAAAAATGGACACGCAAACATGTGTGCTGCGAGAAGCTAGGCCGTAACTCTGAAACAGGGTGTAATGGCCAGTTATGCATGTATGTATGTATGTAGGCCCCGATTATGGTTCACAAAAGTTGTAAATTTGATGTTGTATTTCTAAAATTGCCATTATGATTTACAACAGCTACGTGTTGTACCATATACTTTGACTATGGTTTACAACATTTATTGTTATATGTTGTAGCCAATACAACACAACATTTAGGTGTTGTGAACGATAATCGGGGCCGTATTTTTCTCAATTTTGTTCCCGTAACTACTCTTACTATAGGCTCTTGCTCTGCTGTCAGCAGGAAGCAATAAATAAAATTGTAAGCAATAATGGAAGCATTATATTGTTTTTTATACATTAAAGCTTCCAAAAATGCTATAGGATAAGGTATAATTTTTGATTTTTTATACTATGAATATGTTTACTGGTTGCAATAAATGCTCATTTCATATAAAAATCATGCATTATTGATGCACACGAGTAAGTGATTATTCACAATTTCTCCCTTACAAAAAAGCTTCCTGGTAAGCACTAATTTCGAGAGTAGGAAAATAAACAAAACTGAACGTATAATCTCATTTTGTTTTGTTCTTTACAATGAGTAGAACAAAAACAAAACAGAAACCGTGAGAACGATTGTCCCATTTAATTTTGTATATTGTTTTTGTTTTGAGCACTACAAATACACTAACTCATATGTGCATAGGTAGAACAAAAAATGAATGAGTATAAAAAGAAAAGAAGAAGAGAAGAAAGAGCAAATTATAAGAAGGTAACGGAATAACAAAGCAAGCACAAGAGCGAAAAGCTAATTGCTTTGTTTGCGCTCTTTCTCTTTTAGAAAGTATTTGTTTTGGTTTTGCTCATGTACAATACCATTAAAAAATTTTGAAAAATTTATGACTGTGGTAACGTTTGCGAAATGTTTTGTTTGTTTGCCCACTCTGCTAATTTCTGTTGGGTAGCTGTTAGAAAATAGTCATCTTTCACCACTAACTCCCCATTCAGGTCCTCAGACCTACTGCCAACCACCTCGATCTCATAGTTAGTTAGTTTTCGTCCTCGGGTTCTAAACTGAATCATAGCAACACGTGTGGAACATCTTTTATTCGTATGAGTTTTACCTATTGACACAATGCACTCAAAGTTATGGATATATATGAACACTAACTTATTGAGCTAGATACATATCTAATCTTTATTTCCCTTATCCATAATATGAGGACACGTCCGATGAGTGACTAACAAAGCAAACTTATAAGCCTTGATGTTAAAATATAAGGCAACAGTAAAGATCGATGTAAATACAGTTTTGACTATGAATTCGGTGTAATGCTGGGAAAAGAATATAAAGCTGCGAAGAAATTATTTCTCCAAATTTATTTGCCTTTTTTTAATTTTGGCTACATTCTTGTATCTTTAGCTCAAGTTGGCGAAAGCAAGAATTATTAGAAGAACTCTCCACATCCAAAACCACCATTGTCTCTTGGGTTCTAATCAGCTACACAACTTATCAACTACTTAACATTGTAGTACTGAAGCAAAATTGTCTTTAAAACCAATTAGAAATGGTGTAAATTATTATACTTATACCAATATAATAAAGATAATTGAAATCAATGTTAGAAAGTTAAAGAAAATCGATTTAACCATTAGTGTAACACACAATTTAATGAAATTTATTAAAATTTATTTTCAATTTAATATAAACTGTATGTTATTAAACACTAATGTTAACTACAGGCCAACCAATAAACCGCCCAACTATTACTGGTATCTGTGTTTGCTCTACAACTATGAAGTCTTGCCAAAATCTACACAAGAAATTGAATGTGAAAATGCTACAGTTTTCCTTTCAATCATCTCTTCTGTTCTATCTCCCTCTCTGCCTTGTTTACATACATTTCATAGAAAATTAGATACCGTGATAATGATAAGTATTATACGAGTATATATTGGCAAAAGTTAGTAAAGTTGGTCTAATGCAGCATTGCTGTTGCTGTTTGCAATAAAACAACAAAATCTATTGCATTTACCTTTACACTGATGCTGTTAACTTGGCATTATACGGCCCCAATACACACATAGAAATTCATTTTCTATTTTTTCTATAAAAAAATAAAAAAAAACAAGAAAATACCAGACAGATTCAGAGTAGAAAATAATATCGAATAAAAAATAAATGCAACACGAAGACTTTAGATGTTTGTGCCACTTGGCTGGTTACAACCAGAGAGAGAGAGAGAATTTGATTTAAAATTATGAACTGAACTAAACTAAACTGAACTGAACTGAATTTTACTCTAATGCTGTGACTGTTTTTTATCTGTTCATTCTATTGAAATTGCAAGTACAACTAAACTGTTGTTAATATTGTTGTTGCCACTTATTTTCACTCCTTATAAGGCAGTCATTAACAATTGCATGGGTATGTGTGTGTGTGTCGTGGCAATACATTAAGAATTTAAAATTTGTGCCACTTTTTATAATTTTAAAGTGTTGCATTAAAAAGAAAAGAACAAAAAAAAGGAAACGAAGAAGAAAACTTTTAAAATAATTTTCGCTTTTCAAGGTTTTCAACGTATTGTTTTCGCTTCTGCTACTTATGCAACTGCATTTGCAGCTGCAGCTGCTGTTATTTAAATGTTGCCTAAATAAAATATTTTCTTTATATTCATTAATTTCTTTTTTTTTTTCTTTCTTTGCTGGGAACTGAAAAGTTTTCTTATTTTGCAATAAATTCTTTTTAAAAGCGTAATTTGATAACTTTAACATTTTCACAGTTTGAAATTGTTTTAAGATAAAATGGTTTCGCATCAAGCAGAATGAGTACACAGTTGCCCTACTTTAGCAAATATATACAACAGACTTTAATATAATAAAAACAAAAAAATAAAACGTTATTTTGGTTAGAAGAGTGCTCGTCTATACTGATAACCTTGCCTGGCTTTCTTTTAGTTACTTGTCGGCTTTCCACTGAGGCTAATGTTGAAATATTTCAAGATCGGGTTGCTTTGATGCTTGTACACAGATATATATCGGGTTTCTATAGAGCAAATGAACTGATAGGTACGACTGTACATGTTCATTCGGCAAAAGAAAATGTTTGAATGCTGAACTCTTCTTGTACCAAAGATTTATTATTCTTGAAATGGAGACAAAATCCATGTTGCGAACACGCTAAGAAACTTTGTTTAACTGTTGATCGCAAAAAAACAAATTAACTATTTAACATGCTTAGCCAAGGAGCTTCGTCTGTGGCCATGTTAAGTACTCTAAAGACAGAGACTATGTTTACTCTCCTGCATTTTGTAATTTCAGTTTAATCACTAAACTTTTACTTGAAAAGTATTTGCGAATGTTATCATGACTCCTACTGCATCTGCTGTTCATATTTAACGTTAACAAATTTGTCTCTTTTTGGTTTCTTTTATTTGAGGTTTAATTAATTTGACCTAAATTATAATTTGTCTCTCTCTCTCTCCCTCTAAATGAATATGAGTTTGTATAGATATCTTTTACCTTGTAAATACAATTGTGAGTGTCTAATATAGAGTAATATTATTTAGCACGTGTGTGTGTTGTTATTTCTTTTTATTTTTTGGTTTTCAATGACGCTAATTATCGTTTTGGATAATTATATTAAACATTGACTAGACCCCGTAGAAAAGCACTGGATTGCATAAACACTTTAATTTTGAATGGTTGCATTTTTTGCAGGCATGAACTATAAACCACTAGCCGACTTGTGTTCATATTTTAAGAACAGTAATTATTATACTTAAAGTAAAGACATAGAATGGTTTTAAACATATGTACTGTTATGCATGAATTATGAATTACATCGTACGCACTTAAAGCTTGTAAATGTTAAAAGAAATGCTTTCGCACTACACCTGGTTGCCATATATTCTGCAGGGATATAAAAAACATACACACAATCAAATGCCTTATAATAACGTATTTAGGTTATTCAAGCATTTTTGAAAATCTTTACATGGTATTCCATAATTTATAAATTTTATTTCAAAACGAAAACGAAGACATTTTTGACCCACTAATAAAAAACTATAATTTTTGAAATACCGATACAATTTAAATTCCAAAAAATATGTTAATTTTGTAATATTTTTTACTTTTTCAAATAATACTGCATGGTACTCCTAATCCTATTCTTACATAATTAGATAAGTTCCAGCAAACACCGTGTAAAAAAAGCATTCATGAGCGACATCATTTTCAAAAACTTAAAAAATAAATAACAATAATGTGTAAATGTTACTGTTACTTTAAAACATTATACCTTTTTCATTTCATGTTTTATATTGTTTAATACCTTTTGAATTATTTGTCAAAACCTTTTAGAAAATATTTGCCTGAAATAAAATTATTACGTTTTGATTGTTGTTCGAATTAAAACGTTTTTAAATGTAATATAAAAATTTACTAATTTAAATTTATTAAGATATTTAATTCTCACCACTCTTCTATATAAAAAAGAATAAAAATATGTGCAATCAAGCAAAGTCAGTTTTTATAGCAGTCAGAATTTAAGCTGATGCAAAAGAAGAGCACTTAAATTAGTGACAGATGTACAAAGTAAATAATAAACATTTCTTTGCTATCCTTAAAGGTTTGTGCATAGTGAGCAAATATTTGACTAGAATTGTGTAACAACTATTTTATGGAAACAAATGTGAACTTTAGTAAAAACTTACTTTATTATAAATTTTTTTTTATTTACTAAACTACAGTACAGTAATAAATTATTCTAATTAATTATTACGAGCGGAATGACTAACACCATAAGTTCGTTGTAGTGTCACAGATCAAAGTCTATGGTGCGCACTCCTCGCACTATAAGTCCAGCACACTACCCACTACTCCACTGGAGCACAAAACAAGAAACTAACTTTAAAGTTTGATTATGTATGAATAATAAAATTACAATAAATGTACCACAGGACGTATGAGTTATAACATCATGAAAAAATATCTCATACGTACCCATGATAAACATTGCCTACTCAGTTATCCTATTCGTGGGGGTCACCAGCCTCTAAGTTATCCATCACCAAGAAACAGCTCCCTAATATTTCCATTCTATTTCACCTTTGACAGGCATAAAAATTGAATGATCGGAAGAAAAACGCCACCATCTGGAGACGCTCACTACTTATAATTAACATCCAATGACGGATGCGGCAATTGCTATTGATTCTTTAAAGCTGTGATCAAATGTCAGTAATAACAAACATCTATCTACATACTTCCACATTTCAATACAATGCACAGCATGAGTAGGGGTTTACCCCTCGAAAAGATATCTTAGCCAGAATTATTAATTACGCATTTAATGCCATATCAGTGAAGATATTACAGACTTTTGGCGAAACCTCTGAGAATAACTTATTGCCATGAACAAGCTTCTCAAATCTGTGGTTCAGAGTCGATATTAAACTGTAGGTCCCGGTACTCGTGGATGAAAATTGACACATACAACATGAGTGCTGCAAGAAGCTAGGCCATAATCCTGACACAAGTTTGTAAAGGCCAATTATGTATGTCTGTATATAAGCAGATTTTCATTATCTCATATTTGTGGGAAAAAAATCGTATTTCAAGTCAGCTTGTTTTAGGCAGCTAAGTTGTGTTAAAACTCTCACAAATGTAGACTGTAGTTATAATGAGGGTTAAAGTTTAGCCAAGAAAAAATATTATCTAATCAGGGAATATAGATTAGTTCTGCCCACTTCTTAAGCATGAAAAATGTATTCATTATTCTACATAAAGTCATAGTAATATCATTATAAATTGCTTCACTGATATTGATCCACTTTCATCATCATAATTTTTCTCCATGACATTATTTATTTTCTTAATGTATTGGAGGCCCGAAGTTCGAGCCCTAGGAAAGGTCTGATCATGACGAAACAAAAATTTTATTTATTTTCATCTCGTTTTATGTCGATCTTTCCCATTAAAAAAATAGGATAATATTAAAAAAAAGAAGTACTTTGCAGCAGCATAGTGCAGCAGTCGATGTTTTTTAGGCTTCGCCTATTTTTTGCACATTTTGATTGGTATCCCGGTGACACCTGGACGAATATTAGTTTTCCAATGTGAATATGTGTTTTTTTGAAGTAGACCCACAAAAAATTAAAATATATAATCTTGGTGTCGGTAAATTAATATATTACGCGACCGGGAAATTTATTAGCCGATAAGGTTATTTATCATTGAATTCATAATCTTCAATTACAGGGGGATAAATCGATTTCTGTTCAGCCATACCGTTCTTAACTGCAAGTTACAATTCTTCATCTAATAAGGTAGTGTTGTGTGGTACGTAGCACTATATGGTTGAAACCAATAATCTTCAATTGCTGGCAAATGAAAATATATCTGGGTTTACATTAAATGAGCGTCAAAGAGTCACTTTGTAAAATACAATTCCTTTTCGTGGCTCTATTGTTATCTTCCTTTTTCTTTCATATGCTATAATTTTGCTTGATAACGTAACCAACGGGGAAAAATGAAAAATCAGCATTGCCAACTTCTTGCTGTAGAACCCAATCATCATATTTACGAGTGTTATAAATGGTGAGTCAGCTTTAATTGCTGAATGAGATAATCTTCCAAATGCAAACTTTGCCTCAGTGGACATTTTCGGAAACAGAAGCGATGATTTTGGCAGTGTTATACCTTCACCCTTGAATTATCAACAGCAATTACCCCAATTGTCTGGGCAGATTGTGAAGACAGCTAACCGTCTTCACTAATTAGGTTAGCTGTTATCTCCCCAGAAGGTGGCGCTGTACTCCTGAACATTCGTTTCAAAGGTGGAATAGACTGGAATGTCAGGGAGCGGTTTCTTAAAAATGGACTCTTAAAAGAGGGGGAGTGGGGGGTGGTTGATTAAGAACCTCATATTTCTAATTATATTGTAATTTTTATGAAACCGCAAATTTAATTTTTTAATTTTTCTGCTTCGCTGGAATTTGAATTTGGGCGAGGGCTCTTACCACGATACTATTTATTATATATTTATACATTAAAATGATGCACAGGCCTGGCTACATGTGTTACACTTCCACTTTCATTAAATTTTCTCATATTTTTGCCAATTCCATGCACAATAGTGTGATTATGACTGCCTCTTATTATCAAAAACTAGCAGCCTTTAAGTCATCAGGTTTATAGTTATTAAATGATGCAAATTTACAAATGGCTACCAACCTTTTGCCCTGCCAGAGCAATGATTTTCAAAACGCTAAATGTATGGCCACAAATATTTCAAAATAAAATAGAAATTTAGTAGACTTTAGAAAATTTACTAGAAATTTGTTTCCACGTCTTTAAGAAATTCTTCAAACTTCTTCTCGAATTTTGTTTTTTTTTCAAGATTATTTGGCTAAAGTTAGTATTTATGATGGCATTTTTATATTAAAAGTGTAGATATTTAAAATTTAATGGCGCATTTAAATTTCAATTACTGACTCGGTTATATTAATTTGAAACCATAAAAAGCTAACCTGTGGCATCGTATCGTAAATAATGTTTCATTTTTATTTCTCATTAGATAAATTTCTTTTCATGCATATGCTGTATGTGTTTGTATGTAAACATGACTGGCTATTAAATTCATATAAAAAATATTTATATTTGTATAGAAATACATGTATTTGTAATATGTATATACATATGTACTTAATTCGTTATGTATTATTACCACTACATTCACATGTACATGTAAGGTAATGCTGTATTTCATTATGGTCCTGTTTTTTTAATGATATGTTTTGTTTGTTCGCTGTTTGCTTTACTACCATTTTTTTTTTCTTTCTTTCATTATTTTCAATATAATTTTTTTTTATTTTTTGTTTGTTTTGTTTTTAAAGCAACTGATGTCATTGTGTATTAAAAAGAACATTTATCACTTATTTTAAATTCTCTCTTTAAACTATAGCTGGTGACACAAAGTTCATGATGCTGATGCTGTAGATGATATTTGTGCTGTGATGTTAACACTGCTGTTTGTGTCATAAATGTTTAGCTGGAAAAACCAGGTCACTTCCGTGCTAAATATAAGGCTTCAGCGTTGACTTTTTACTTTTGTCTCCAAGAGGAAAATAAAGTAGAAGATGAGGAGAAAAAAATTAGATGCAAGAATGAAGAATAAGTCAAACTGAATAAACAAATAAAGTCAAGTTAATATGTTGCCTGTCAGTCTGCTGCATACACTGCAAATAAAAATTTATTTTTCGACTAAAATATTTTATGTTTGGCCAATAATTGAACGAAAGCACTGTTTTGCTTATTCTTCTACCTCAAAACTGACCAAAACTTTAAAGGTAAAGTTTTTTTTATTTAAGGGTGGTGAAATTTTATGGGCCGATGTTGATTTTGAATAAAACACAAATTATTTAGAAACTTATTGTCGTATCTTTTTATTATGATAATTTGGAAGGGTTAAATTATGTGTGGAACAAAATATCACACCTCAATCCGGTTGTACAAATTTTCGAAGACCATGAGGCATATTTGAAGTTCTATGCCGTTAATGTGCAGAATTACCTCACCTTTAGCTCTTGAATTGTTGCTGGCTTATCGACGTACATTTTTTCTTTCAAATAACCCCAAAGAAATAAGTCCAAACGTGACAAATCACTTGATCTTGGCGACCAATTGGCATCGCCACCACGTCAGATAACACGGATATTGAATTTGTCGCGCAAAAAGCCATTGTTTCGATAGCTGTATGGCAAGTGGCACTGTGCTTTTGAAACCACATGTCGTCCACATCATAACGTTCATCAACGAAGGGCGTGAGAGGTGCAATTGTTGGGCGCAACGACGAGTAGAGGTGGACGGCTCTTCAGCCACACTACCGCGAAGAGCAGCAATATTTTCTGCAGTACGAACTGTACAAGCATTTATTGGTGTTTCCACATTTGCTCAAATTGTTTGCTCGATTTTTCCAATTGTACGCACATTTGGCCGATTAATTGACCGAAAAAATTACGAAGTGCACACTTACCATTTTGATTTGAACGCCCATTTTTATAATAAGCCTGAATAACTTTAACACGTTTCTTGATTGTGTATCATTCTATGGTTCAAATTGAGTTAGTCTGAAATTGAAAAATGTGAAATGGAATACAGAAAAAAACTTGACGTTTAGGTGTGGTTCACATTCAACATCGGCCCTTAAAATTTAACGACCCGATACTATAATTCAATCAGTAAACTAAAGTGTATGTAAAGAAATAACTCTCCAAATAAGGGCTAATTTTCATATCTACTAGAGCTTATTTTACTTTCAGAAGACGGATACTCAAAGAGAAAATAAGTGAGAATATTTTAGAGTAGGCTGTACTTGTCCATACCAAAGACGCACTAATCTTCGATTGTCAATCTACAATATGACGGATATTTTTCTTGCAATATCTATATTGCATATCTATCTATATCTATTGTTCAAATAATTTTAATTTTCATAAATTTGCAGACTTTTATTTTATTATTGAAAGCCTTAGTAGTCTAGTAGGTATTGTGCTAGACTGCTAGTGCGAGAGTTGTTGGATAAGCTCCTACAGAGACCCTGCCTGGTCTGCCCAACTATACCAACCTTAATTAGAATATCATTTAATATTGTATTGAATTTAAGTAAATAAATAAATAAATATTTTAATGACATGTCGTTCTATTGACTGTTTTTTAATTGTCTGATAAAATGTTCAGTTATAAAAACTTAAAAATAAATAGACAACGGAATATAGTACTCGAGCATGGGAATTAGTTTCATTATTAAATTTTTATGAACTTGATTGGGAGTAAGTTGACTGGCAAAAATTCACTGCCTGTTGCCACAAACCGACTACTACTAAAATTTTTCTCTGTGCAAAATATGTCATAGTTTGTAACATCCAAACTGTGCGCTAGATGTTTATATGTATGTGTGTCTAGAATCGTTTAGAAGAATAAAAAAATGGCAGCCAGATGTATAGTTTTTTTTTTGTCTCTGTATGAATTTTTCTCGAGAAACGTGTGTGTGAGTGTCTGTTTTATTATGAATGATGATGATGATGGTGATGGTGATGATGATGGTATATGTAGTTGACACAATAGGTTTCGGATTACAATTTTTATTCAATAAAAATGTTTGAATTCAAGACGGGGTAGCTGTTTGCCAAATGAAGGAATAATATGATATTTTTTTTTACAAAATATTTATACAGGTTTTGTTTTTTCTTTAATTATTTATTATCGCTATAATTTAACTAAGTAACTGGCAAAGCGTAAAACTGGCAACAACCTTAAAGCAACATCATTATTCAAAAGGGTTTAAGAACAATTAACACGCAAAATGCAAGAAAATAAATAAAAATATTATACAGTTTTCTAACTCCAAGATAATTAGAGAGATTTGTCAGTATATTCTCTGTTATGGCAGCTAATTTTTACTCACAACTTAATATATCATATAAATTCTGTAAATATTTCTTTTTGTTTACCGTTTTGCAATACTGCTGTTCATCTTAAGTCTTTAACCTTATCGTACTATGGACTTAATTGGTTTTTGCTTTATTTACTGCCTAACATCATAAGCAACACAGCTGTATACCAAGTACGAGTATGTGGCATAAACTACCAAAGTAAGCAACGAATTAATAAATTTATTTCGTTTTCTGAAACCGCGGTGTTTGTAAGGTGAACAATAGCGCACCTCGGTTTTCTAAAACGGTGCAAGAAATACTTCACTCCATCTGACCTTCTCAGTATTTACAAGACGTTCATCCGACCTAGTTTGGAATACAACTCTCATGTATGGTACGATGCTTCAAAGTATATGTGGCGGCTTTTAGACCGTGTACAGGAAAGGGCGAATGCACTTTTCAGCGACTGTAGGTTATCCAACTCTATCGATTCATTACATCATCGGCCCAATGTGGCGTGCATTTCTTTGTTCTATCGGTACTACCATGGGAGGTGCTCTGATGAAATAAATTACTTGATTCCGCATAATCGCATATTTTTGTGGACTACTCGTACCCCTCTCATAGCACATTCTTTTGCAGTTGATTGTCCAGTGAATCGCACAAGGCATTATAGAGAGAATTTGCTCTTTGGTCGTATCGTTCGTTTATGAAACGGGCTTCTAGCGAATGTTTTTCCTGCCAATTACTGATATCGTAATTAAATTTAAATCAAATATCCACAAGCACTACTCCCTCTTTCCCCAAAACATATTTTCCTAGACCAGCACAATGTACTGCATGAGTAGGGGTCAACCCCTAAGTGCTGGCTTTAATAAAAAAAAAGCAGACAATAAAATCTGTGTCTTAAATGCCAGCCAAAAATATTAAAAATAAAATTAGTGCTTTTCAAAATTCATTTAACATATACATATAAGAAATTTTGTCAACTTAATTTATTTCTATTTTAACAAACACATTGTATTCGTTGTTCTTTTTAAGTCAAACATTTACCACAATAGCAATTTTATTTTGTATTTATTTGATTTTTTTTTCTTAGCAATATAAAAAGCCAAAAATTAACGCATTAAATCATATCTGAACCTACATACATATTTATATGCAAAATGATGCCAAATAAACTTCCATAGCCACATAATAGCTAAACTTTGAGATATTGTGGTGGTGCTTTTAGAAAAGTGTTGATGACGTGATGGCGCGAAGTCACTATAACTGCCAGCATAATTATGTGAATTATGCCGCATCATTTACTAAAACTAATCCGTAGGGTCTGTGCATGTACGCTCCCACAAATATCCACATCAAATGCTTTTATTTTGTTTGCTTTCTCATGGCCTTCATTTTTGTCGCTATAGTTTTCTGCTCATTGTCAACTTGGTTGAGTCAATCTCTATCAAGAATTTTAGAACTTGTAGAAGAGCTAACTAGTTGGGCAGTACTAAGAATGACTGATATCTTTTAGTGTTTGTTGGTTTTTACAACATAGATACAAAAATATTCAGGACCAGGCGAACCTGAGGCCTTATTCTGTAACTCTCCTAAGCTAAAACTCTTATAAACTTGATTTTGGACTTTTTGGCTACGAATAGAATTCTTGAACGCTTATTGTAATTAAAAACCTTCATGCCTAGTAAGTACATCTAAACCTTTTAATTTTATATATTTTAACGCCCGTCCTGTTTCAAAAAAATAACGTTTTAGCATTTTAGCTTAAGAGAATTACAGAATAAGGCCCCTGATTTCCTTATTTTGATCTTATTTTTTTTTTCTTCCAAAAAACGTTGCTTTAAAAAATTTTTCTCTAACTTTTCTAAATTATCTTTTATAATATCAGTAAAAAAAAAAAAACAGATCATAATAAAACGAAATCAAAAAGCATATATAACTGTAGATTCACACAAATGAGATATTAGTACTTGCGATTTCAATATTTTGAACGCTGAAAGTAAAACCAGGGGAACAAAATTTCCAGAAGCTTTTTGCTTTAAATATTTCAAAACACGTTATTTTTATTTTTTTATAATTTTTATTTGCCTTGAAAACTTAAAACTGGTATTCTTATGAGAATTAAAATCCCTTAGAGAATATGTATAACACTAGCCGGACCTCACACAGAGGGATATTTTAACGACCTTGGCGGCCAAAATTATTTGAAGTAAATTTACGAAGCAGAATGTTAAAAAATGACTCGGTGAGGCGTAAAAAAATAATTTGTTAAAATTGGGGGATAGAGGAGATATTTTACAGCATTTGTAAAAAATACTCCAAATTTATACATTTTTATACAAAAAAAACAAAAAAAGGTTTCTATAAAAAAAGATAAGATTCCAAGAGCTCTACCTTATAATAGCTTTTTAACTTTAACACTCGCATGAATAAATGCACTCTGTATATCAACGAAAGTGAGACAGTAAAGCAGCAGTAGACATTTTTCCGCAGTAGGTCACTATAAATGGTTATAAAACAGAAAACCCCAAAATTTTTTTTGTCTCATCTGAACAATACAATGTTAAAGATTACATTGAACCATAGATTGAAGTGGTGATGAATGGTGATACATAACTTTTTGACCAGAGTTTAGTTTTCGTACCCATTGAAAATAACAAAAATACAATATTTTTCAATGCTGCGTTACTAGTATGAATTTAAATTATAATTTTATTTACCTAAGCGGATTAAATAATATTTAAGTAAGCTTTACAATTTTTAATTTTGCTTAAATGATTAAACTGAACATACGGCTTCGCACAGCCTGCTAAAGCTTGTTATTTACTTGAACGTAACAAAATTGTAAATGCACAATTAGCAACAAGAAACTTTGACAGCGTGTAGAAAACGAATGTAAGCAAAAAGGAAAGAAATAATTGAATCTAGTTAAGCATTCTATTCTCTTTACCCTACAATCGATAATTATGAAAAACATTAACATTTGAAAAACCGAATTTTGTCCGCCCACATCGTCAAAATACCCCTCTGTGCCTCGTTTCCAAATGTTCATCAAAGTTCTTTATGTTATACTTACTTAACTATTTAAGTCACAATCTGGTTGAAAAAAGCGTTATGAACTGAAGCTAATTTTTCGTAAATATGTACTGCAATATAGAAGGGGCCTAACTAAAACATTACTCGAAATGATTAAATCTTGCAAAATAGTTTTTGCAATAATTATAAAATTTTATCTTAAAAGAAACGTATACTGTTTCAAAAACAACCATTCGACCTATCAGCTAATTTATTCTAAACTTTGCATTCTTTTAAATTTCTGTAGAAATTTCGTTCAGTCATTTGCTTTTAGTTTTCTAATATTTGTGGTTGCTATTCCTAAAACTATTGGTATTTTCACCTTTTCACAAACTGTTTCACTCACTCTTTTCTCTCTCTCTCTCTCTTTCTCTTTCTCTTTCCCCACTATTTACCATGTTTTATTGTTTGTTTAATATCATCTACTTTCTATGGGGGTGTCTATATTACAATACAAGTAATTCCTGTCCTCATTTGTCCTGCCGGTGTCGTAAAAAGGGGGTTCTGTTGCTAATGAAAATTTATTGAGAATAAATTAAAGTTGACAACACTTTTTTTGTGTGAAAATTTTCGATTAAAGTTTGTGTTAAGAGACCAAATGTATGTACATATGTACTGTATATACTCATGTGCATACACTTACATGCGGCTATAGAAATAAGAGTAAATAAAAGTTATTTATATGACATATGGGCCTTTCCATATAGCTTAGATGACCGTAACAGGATAATAACATTTGGTTGTTCCAATGCATTTAGTAAATTAAACACATTCTAAAACTTCTTACTTAACACATTAATCAATATAAAAACATTACATATGAGTTACGCATCACATTGACATGGAAATGCCCATATAAGAAAACTGATACCATTTTATTTTTATAATATTTTTTTTTTCTTATTACGAGTGCACAATTTTTTTTTTTTTTGTTTTTTTTATATGTTCATCTATTGGACATGTTGACAACATTTATAGCTCGTTTTGGGAAAAATATTATTCAATTGCTAGAGTTTAGCATTTGTACTATTGAATTGATGTTGAAAATTGAAAGTGATGCCAAAGGAAATACCAAAAATATGGACAGGCTTTTTCAATTGATTATTTATTTGCATGTCAAATTGACATTAATAAAAAACCATGAATAGTAATATTTTTTTAAATTAATCTAAATGATAAAAATGAAAAATTTTTGAAATAAATTAAAGATTGTTAAAAGTGACATAAGTGGGGTAATAAAACGAAATACAAACATAATAATACTGGTTTACTGTTAAGAATTATTCCACAGAGATTATTTAAAAATTTCTAAAAATTAAAAAAAAACTGTAATGCTGTAAAATTTAAAATGATTTGAATACTTAATATATACTTGAGAAACTTTTCGTAATTAAGACAAATTGTGGAAACTGATTTATAGAGACGGCGTGAAATAAGCTTAGAATGAAGTAAGGCCTCTGAACAAAAGTGAAACCAATCCAAAAAATCTTATTTTAAAATAAACCTCTAATGAAATAAAAATAAGCCCCCAAATGAAGTAAGACTAAAATTGTATAGCTTTATTATGCGGACTGGTTTTAAATAGAAACTTTTTGAATATTAGCATGCGCTATGATCAGTACTCGTAACTCGTCGTGGGGGGTCGTGCTATAGGGGTTAGACCGCGTGCACAGAAACACAAATGACCGAGGTTCAAATTCCAGCGAAGGAGAAAAAATTAAAAAATTAATTTGCGGTTTTTCAAGAAGTCCATCTTTACGAAACCGCTCCCTGACATTTCCAGCCTATTCCAACAAGAAACGAATGATCAAGAGTACAGCGCCACCTCCTGGGAAGATAACAGCTAATCTACATAATAGATGCTCACAACTCACATTCAACATCCAAATCGGTCAATTGCTGTTGATAATTCAAAGATGAAATTATAACACTGGCCATTAAGTGATCAAATTGACAGCAATTTGTCCCATTGACATAAGGCGTTTAACATCAATCTATCTATATCTAAATGTTCAACATTCCGATACAATGCACATGCAATAATTCCCTAGTAAAATAAAAACCTAATAAATGAAATAAATCCGCAAAATATTTTTTTAATATGAATTTTTTTTAACAGCCGTTAAGGAATATGTGTAAACACTAGCGGAACTGGCCCCCCTATGAGAAATAACTTCATTCCGACGTAGATGGCACAAAAAGACAACAATCTTCCGGCTAAAGCTCTGAGATTAACTGTTTGCCATGAAGAAGTTGCTCAAGTCTGTCGGGCGAAGTCGACGTTTTTCATTGATAAAAATTGACGCACATATCACATATCACTCTTAATAAATATTAATGACATTTTATGGCCACGGCATAATAATTTGGTTTTCGAATTTAAATTATATTTCAAATTCTGTAACTACATGTTGTTTAAACAATGATTGTGCAGCTGTGGAGTAAAAGTGAGAAATAAAATAAAAACGAACGGGTTGTTTCTGTTTTGAATTTCGATATTTTATATAAATTTTTCTGGCGTAAATGTAATTCTTATTTATTACTTAAAATTTTTTACTTAAGAAAAAGGAAAAAGTCTCCTGATGAGTTGACTAAAGCTACGGTCACATTGGTAAATATTTGACGAAAAAAACGTAACCACTATTTTATGAAAATATTTATCTTTTAATTTTTCATTTCTTAAAGTTTTAGTTAATTATATATCAAAATATTTTTTCTTATTAATATCGATTTAAAAAAATTTTTGAAGAAATGTTTACATAAAAAGAAATATTTGTATAATATATTTTAAAAAAATATTGGTTACGTTTTTTTCGTCAAATATATACCCAATATGACCGTAGCTTAAGAACCAACTAAGTAGCTGTATTTTTTAAAAGTATTAACAACTAAGAATAAGTGATTATAAAAAATAATAATTATTAACAAATTAAGAATAAATATTTATTATTCTTTTAAATAGTTTTTTATTGCGAGCAAAAATTTGCGAAAATTTGTTTAGACTCAATATTTTCGCTTACAAATACTTTCAGCTAACAAATACTAATTGAGAACACCTCAATTAAAACATAAATTGACTCAATTTAAATGTATGCGTGAGCAGATTAATAGATGACATTGACGATGATGTGTACGACAGCAGACGAGATTGTTCAAGGGAGTTTCTTGACTGCAGGAAAAATTATTTTTTCTTAAATAAAAGTTTCTAAACAGTCTAACTGCGATTAGAGGGTATTTAAAAGACTTTATTTCATATAAAATGTGGTAAAGATTTCCTTATTAATTAATTTTTATTAACAAATAATATTTCGTATGATAAAAAAAAAACAAATACAGTTAATGATAATAAAAGGTGGTTAAATTTAAAGGGCCGATGTTGATTTTGATTAAAACACAAATTATTTATGAAATTGTTGCCAATTCTTTTTAATATGATAACTTGGTATGGCCAAATGTGCCGAATTATCTCAATTTTTAGCTCTTGAATTGTTGCTTACCGACGAACAACTTTTCTATCAAATAACCCCAAAGAAAGAAGTCCAACCGTGTCAATTCACCTGATCTTGGCGGCTAATTGACATCGCCACCACGTGAGAAAAAACGGCCATTGAATTTATCGCCCAAAAGAGGCATTTCTTCGTTAGCTATGTGGCAAGTGGCACAGTCCTCTTGAAACCAAATATCGTCTACAACCATATCTTCTAACTTAGGCCATAAAAAGTTCGTTATCATCTTACGATAGGGAACACCATTCACAGTAACTGCCTGATCGGTCCCATTTTGGAAAAATACGGCCTGATGATGCCGCCAGCATATCGTCAATGGAATTAAAGAACGCTGTAACTGACAAAAAATCGAAAATACGTTTTTTGTATCATTTTTATCAGAAAGAAATACGCGTCGATTGGTCCCGGTCCCAGATTACTATGATGAAAAGAAATTCACTAACGGCGTCTGCGTTTTGAAAAATACAAGTGTATTTGTTCTACTTTCATACAGGTTTTTTGGCTCTGGTGAACATTTAAGGTTTTGTCAGTTACAGCGTTCTTTAATTCCATCGACGATATAAACTGCTCCAAACAATCACTTTTTATGGGTAAATTGGTTTTTTTAAAATTACTCATAGATTTTTATTTGCTCAAATGCGGCAATTCTGCTTATTAACAAATCCACTGAGTTGAAAATATGCTTCATCACTGAAGATAATTTTCTTCGAAAATTGATTATCTATTATTGCCATTTCTTGCCACCATTCTGACCACTGACGATGTTTGGAATGGTCAAGAGGCTTCAGTTTCTGAGTCAATTGCAACTTGTAAGCATAAGGTTCATCAACGACGAGCGTGAGAGGTGCAATTGTAGGGCACGACGACGAGTTGAGGTGGATGGCTCTTCAGCCACACTATCGCGAACAGCAGCAATATTCCCTGCAGTGCGAGCTGTACAAGCATACACTGGTGTTTTCACATCTCCTCTAGATACGGTTTGCTCAAATTTTTGCACGATTTTTCCAATTGTACGATTAATTGACCAAAAAAGGATCTGCATTTTGATTTGATTACTCCATTTTCGTAATAAACCTGAATAACTTTAACGCGTTGCTCGCTTGTATGTCTTTCCATGGTTCAAATTGAGTTAATCTGTAACTGAGAAATGTCGAATGAAATACGAAAAAAAAAAATCTGACGTTGAGGTGTGGTTCACATTCAACATTGGCCCTTAAAATTTAACCACCCGATATTTAAAAATACCGTAGTTTTCCGTAATGAATAATGATTCTTAAAAATTTAGTTACTTATGAACTTTGCCCTTATTAAAAACTTTATATAACATAACCAACACACTATCACCCTTTACCGTCTCATTCAACAACTTCATAATTATCAACACTTGCGCTGTTGATTCTTTTATTAATAGTGCTTTAATTGTTTTAATAAAAGTCTTAATTGGTTTCAATACTAGGCAAGAGAGATTGTTGGTGAGAGAACATGAAGTAATAGTTTTATAACCCCATTAAATAGAATTAAAATCATCCTTTTTCATTCTCTTGGCATAGTTTGCCTTATGGCTTAACAATTAAAAATTCAATAATCCCTAGGGTTTGTGAAACATTATAAGAATCGTTGTTATGGCTGTTTTCAATATTATAATTATTTTATTAAAACACTATTATTGCTCGTTTGATTGAGACCATTCCAGTTGTTTAAGCACAATCAAGCAGTTGAGCAATTATTTGAACTTTTCGATAATTATTTTCCGAATTTTTATTTTTGTTTTTCACTCTACTCTCTTCTAGAGCAAAAGAAATGCAGTACAATTTGCCAAACTGCTGTTAAAATGTTGCGGGTGAAAAGAAGTTTTGTTAATCCATTCAGTTGCTTGACAGTTATTCATTCACTTATTCATTCAATAGTTTTTGGTATTATTTAGCCATTTTGTTAAGTTAGCTTGTAATTCATTCATTCCTTCATTCATTCATTGGCTTACTTACTCTACTTCTCAGACATATTTGTTCACTAAAAAATTTCTGTTTTATTTTTTGTTTCTGGTTTTTTTAATGTCACCAACAGTAGAAGAGGCAACTTGTAATGCAAGAAGAAAAGAAAAACGGAGTTGCTTGCAATCATTTTTAAGTCTTTAGAAATTTTATTTGTTTGTTAGCTGATGACTGCGAGAACAACTTGTAGTTCATGCATAAGTTTTATACACATTTCGATTCAACAGCATTATGTTGCTCCTTTTTTTCTTCCTTTTTTATTTTTTTTGCTTCCTGTACATCTTTTCATTTGCTGTCTTAAAATAATTTTTCATTTCATTTTTTTTTATTCATTTGGTTTTTTTTTCAACAATGAATTGTAAAGAATTGTGTTGGTTGTTCTTTTTCAGTTAATGTTTGTTTTGTCGTTTGCAAATGGAATCTTAAAATAGTTGTTGCACATTTTGTTGCAGTTCTTTGTTGTTGCGCATAAAAGGGTTACAAATTTCAGGTACTTTAGTATTCAAAAGTAATCATGGGAGACCACATTGGACAAAAGCGAAAAGTTTTCTAGAGATTTCGTTGAATGCTACTGTTTGTTGAAATAATGAATAAATCATTAGAGATTAGCTACCACAAATATTTATTTAGAAAGCCTATAAGAGAGCAGTCCAGCATTGAAAAGAATTTTTAAATCAGGGTAAATAAATTTAAAATAATTTTCTTAATTTGTTTCTATCTATGTAAGCCTTTAATTTGGTCAAGCAAAATTTTAATTTAAAACTAGAGTTTTTTTTTTTAATAAAACAGGAGGGGATCAAATAATAACTTTCTTGTAACGTATAGACAACTTATTAGGTTTAGACTGCTGTTTCAGTTAAATTTTTTAATATTCTCATTATAATTTTTAATTCAAATTTAACAAACAAAACTATTTATTTTAACGGTCTTTCAATAACTTTCTTTATTGTTACACTATTACACACTTATCGACTGTTACGATATCTACTAAGCACTGCTTATTCAATACAGACTTACTGTCCAATAACTACGTCTTATGTTACATACATACCTAATTGGAAAATACAGCCCTGATTCAGGGTTACGGTCCAGCTTCTTGCAGCACCCTCTACGTGGTATAATCACCTTGTCGTGGTATAAACAACTGGCTAAGCTGGCAGAGAGCAATAGCTATCTGCTAGGGTCTCCCATTTTAGAAAGGCAGTTGTTGAGCAGTAAGTAAGAATTAATCCAGGAGTTGGATTAGGGAGAACAACAACATCACCTCCAATATCATTATGGTATTTTATTCCTTCCCTAATTTAAACTTTATTATGCGGGCTTCATGGGGTTGATTGCTGTGGGATTTTTCAGTGGTGAAGGTAAAACACTGCACATTGAAAAATCAATCAACAGCAGCCGGTTCACTTGCGGTTCGCACTTTAAAGTAGGACCTTTGTTTTTTCAGACTGATATCTGATATGATAATATATTTCCCCTCTTATTTTCCTAAACCAGAAAAATTTACTACACTGGTGGGAGTCAACCTCTGAGTGCTGGCCTCAATAATAAAAAAATGAGTACTGGGACCTGCAGCTTAAAGTCGAATCCGAACGACAGACTTGAGAAGCTTGTTCATAGCAATCAGTTACACTCAGAACTTTTGCCAGAAGACTGTTTTCAAATTTTTTTTCAAGATGTCAGAGCTGGGGTTTGAACCCAGAGCTCTTGTCCAAGTTAGCCAAAACACTAACCACTAAACCACGGCGACTACACATCTTGTATTATATTTCATTAATTTAAGTTACTTTATTGAAAGATAAAATAAGAATATGAAAATAAAAAAGGAGTGATAAATATGTACAAAATGAAAATGCTACAATTCAGTCGTCACAGAAAGTATTACACATGCAGGGTTGTAGTCTATCGTTTTGGTTGCTTTATCAGTAAAACAAAAACAAAAATACATCTGTTTCCGGAATATAAGATTCTTGTTTAGAGTTCTATCACCCAATCAAAATAGGTTTAACATGGAAACTGTTTTTATATATTTACTTATCATCCTTGTCCTGCTACATAGCACAGAATAACCATTAGAGTCTATGGGAAGTGTTTGATTAGAAAGCATTTTGTAGGGTCTATATAACCCCTTGCTCCACGACAATGCAATGGCAAAAAAAAAAACTTCTTTTACCGAAAAGTCTATAATTTTTTTCTATTTGTTCATTATTTTTCTTTTATTAATGGCTATTCCCAGTTTATTTTTTAAAATTTTTTTTTTACTAAATTTGGCATTTTTTTTATTAAAACGAGAGCAAATTGCTTTTGCTATTTTATTTCCACAATCTACATTGATAAACATTTCCAAATTATGTAAATATTGCTGTCGCCTTTGTTTTTCTTTCGATCCCGTTTTATGGAATACCTGTGTTCGATAATAGCGTAACTGAAATCGGAGACTTAATGAAAATGTAGAATTGGTGTGATTATATTACCATTATAGGTAATCTAATAATTAAATTCAGTAATGAATTTCTGGCTTTAATATTATTTTGACATACTTTGTAGTATTGAACCATATAACATGTACTTATTTCTACTTCCCACTGTATGTGTTTATAAGAGATATGTGCTTGAAGAATATATTGCTTTTTAACAACAACAACAACTACAACTACATAACACAATAAATACAGCCATAATTTTTACTCATTATCATCATCATTATAATTATTAATATAATTGTTATTGTTAACTATTGCGTGCATGAAAGAAGGCAATAGAACTACATATAGTATATATATATTGCTGGGTTTTTTCTTTTATACACAACAATATATAAATAAATAAATGTATTTATATGCATGTGTAATTGTTTTACTGTATTAACACTCTTACTAAAACCACTTATGCTTTTTCGCTCTTATTTTTACAGGAGCTCTAAAATTCATGTTAAAAAGATATTAAATGATAAATAACACTTAAAGTGAGTGAGAAAGGGAGAGAGAGACAGAGAGAGAGAGAGAAATAGAGGAAATTGAACCATATTAATAAAGTGATAAAAACAAGAAAAAAAAACTGAAAATAAACAAGAATTTGTTGACTCTGCCTCATTAAAGTTTTTAAAGTGCAAAAAAGTGTAGTTACAAAAAAAGGAGACTAATATATGGAAATCATGTCACAGTGACTTTAAGAAGACTTATACGTTAAGGAACATTTGCGGCTATAAATAACCGTTAAGCAGCCTTGTTGTGTTTAAAGTTATAAATTAGCCAATGATCGTTTTTGGAAGGAATTAAAATTATCATGTCAGAGCTTTTAATTTTTGGTTATTTAACGGCCGTAGACTGTACATAAATTTGAAAAGGAAATAGTCAAATTGTCCACACCTATACATTACGCCCACTAAAAGGCATGGTACCTGAATTGAAATTAATGGTTTCTTACTAATATACAAAGATGATAAGTAAAATAAAACAGGATCAACTTGTGTTTTTTGATTTTTTATGAATGTTTAGAATTTGTTTAGATTTGCACATCATCATTGTGACCGTTTGTTTTTCAAACCGAAAGCATTTTGGTCCGGATAGTCAGAAATGGTGCTAAAATAAAATACTAATTGTGAGAGTTTGCTGAAATATGCTACCGAGATATAATTATGCACTTAAAATACACACTAACTAACACTTTCCCATTGTTTTAGGAATGCTTTGTTTTGGGAGGGAAGGGGAGTATAAATTACGATAGGAAAAGCGAAATATAAGAATTTGCCTACTTGGAAATAAGATTTTAAATTGGCAAAGCTCTTTATTGGACTTTTGCTAAATATGAATATAATTTATAGTACGGTACGTATGAGTGTTGGACAATTACAAAAATATTGCTCATACGCTTGCGAAACAACTAAAGGGCAATTCAGACTGAAAGAAAAAATATGAAATTCTATACAATTTTTTAAACTGAGTAAGATTTTTGTGTTTTCAGTTTTTGTGTAGAAAACAAAAATAATATTATTAGTTCTCAAAAAAAATAAATTTAAAAAAAAATTATGAAATACCAATTTGATTTATTATTGTTTTTAAATAAATTGGAAAATTTTTTTTATTATTTTAAATATTTAAAAACAAAAATTTTATTCAGGTCTGATGAAAATTCTTTAGTTTTTAAATTTTTTCATAAAACAGTAAATGCCATACGACACAATTTTTCATACGTAGTTTCTCTCATTATCGAATTTCGATTACGTATTTTATTTACACTATCACAGTACTACTCTTCTACAGAAAGAATCTGGCATACGTGTACCTTACGACTTTTTGGATAGTCTAGTTTTAATCGAGCGCAAAATGTTAGACAAATAGACAAAAGCATTTTAATTGTAGGGTATTTTTTCTAAATTATACTTTTAAGGTTTTTTTATAATACAAAAATCAATATAATATAGGGCAGGGGTGAGCAACCTTTTTAATCAACGGGCCACTTATTAATTTTAAAATTTTTTGGCGGGCCGCACATAAATACTAATAATTTACAAAACTCTATTTATAATAAAAATTAGAATAAAAAAATATAAAATTTAATGCCAAAAAAAAAAAGTATTTGCTTGAAATTTTTAATGAGAAATTTGGCACTGTTTTTTCGATACAACCTGATCAATATCAACCGGAATTGATGAGGTAGGTACACATACACAAGTTTCTAATCGTGCATTACTCAGTCTTGATCGGTGCTAATTGGTCGGATTTATAAACATTCTCGATGTTTACTGAGAGAAATACATTTTTTACATCAGTATTATTCTGCATGTCCATCACTTCCCTTTGAAAATCTTCGGGAACTGTATCCACATCGATAATTAATGGGTAGGAAAACATTTTCATGGAAACTGCTCTCTTCTCGGTTTCTACGTAATTGAAATTCGTTGATTAATGTGTCTATATATTATGTGTATTTTTGAGAAGCAGCAACATTTGTTTGGCGGGCCGCATAAATAGGTTGAAAGAGCCGCAAGCGGCCCGCGGGCCGCGTGTTGCTCATCCCTGATATAGGGTATGGTTTTGAACCAAAACTATAACAATTTTATACTCCATTTAAATACATTTACGGGTTGCTGATTTATATGATGGAAACAAAAAATTTATATTTATAGAAAATTAATAAACTGAATGGGCTTATTATTATTATTTTTCGTTGTGTGAAAAATTAAACTCATGCTGTCATATCATTTTACTAAATTTGCAACGGCAATCATTTTTGTTTTACATCTTTTGAAAATTATGATAAAATAAGAAAAATTATATACAATATGGGTTAAATACAGATTGAGGTTGTGTTAATTATTATAGAAATTTTGCTGTAACAGTCTTTTATATTTTACATATATCTTCGTCGTTTTATTTTTTTTTTTTTTTGCAAACTTATGCTTTTCCAGCTTTTGGACCGTGATTGGCAGTAAGATTTTTTAAGGCTTTATGATTTTTAACAAAGGAAAACTTATTAAAAAAAAACTGTTAATGGCCAAACTTTGACGTTATTTTCTTATTTATTAAAGAAATTAAAAATACCAAGATAGTTCATAGATATTAGAGAATTTTTTTAAGTGCTTTCTTCACTTCTTGTACATTTATGAGCAGTATAATTTATCACATATAATAGAAATATGTATAGAGTTCCCCATAAATTTAGACAAATGCGTTATAAATGACTCAAGTTCTTAGTGGGAACATAACCAATACAAGACTTTCTTTAGAGAAACAGTAGAAGAGTCGCAAAAGCTCGAATAGATTGCAGAGTCTCACAGCTATGCCTAGTTGGTATCCAATAATTATAATAGTATTAAAAAATTCTATTGTGAAAACTGTTTTTTATTATAATTTAGAAACTTAAAACATTTTTCGTTAAAAAAAACAACGTTTGAGAAGATTTATAGAATGACTTAAATTACATTTTCAAACCGTTTTAATTTTAAACACTAAAATGTATAATTTGTGTTGAAAAAAAAGACTAAACTAGTAAACTGCCCTCTTAACAATAATTGTTTTGAAAATCTGTAATTTTTCTTCTACATACACTGTAACATAAGCATCAAGACACTTATACACATGCAAATACTAGCAAATATTGTATGTGTGTACACACACATACACACAACCATGAACAAATTCTAATAACAATGACTACTTCCACATTTAATAGCTCTTAATTACCAGCTCAACTGTAATTGACAGTGAACAACAATATGCCAGAGAGTATAGTTTACTAAAGAAAACTAAATATTAACAAGGACATACACACACACACGCATACATTAACACACCTACAAATGCAAATCTCTCAGTGTATTAGTATGTAAATTATAGATGTACTCAAGCATATACATCCATATTTACACGCATATTAACACATACTCATACACAAGTACCAACAAGTAAACACACACAGGCATTTTGAAATTTATGTAAGAAAAATTTATTTGTTTGAACTCTATAGACGTATAGCAGAGGTTGGGTAATTAGTAAAAAGATATACATCAGTTATGCAAAATTAAGTAGATTGTTGTCTTAGAACAAAGGAATAATAGTAGTTTCCAAGAATCCGTAACAGTACTTTACGACACAAATTTACTAATGCTTGAAGACTTTTTCAACAGGCTCTCTTCAATTTATGTAAACCCTAGACTTTATTTGTTGGCCATTAGATTTGAAAATTTCATGAATGTGTAAGTAGGAAAACAATAACAATCTTTACTATAGGAAGATGTTTAATTAAAAGTAAGGGCGGAGTGAAGCCTTTTCGGTTACAAGAAATATTGTTTTATCATAATCCATATTCCCAAGAATAGTTTTTAGTACGCTATATTCTGATGGAAAGTTTTGAATACTGCAACAGCAAGTCGGTACAATTTTTGGAGATATTTTCATCTATCGAAGATTATGGTAAAATACTTTAAATACATAATACTAAATAGTTGCTAAGAGCTGTGATTCATCGAGTATTAGGTTGTGAAAACTTTTTCGTTTATTACCATATAATTTATGTAGAGGATTTAATGCAAATAAACGTTTATTTGTATAAGAGTATGTGTACATAACGCATGCATATACAAACAAAACTACATAGACATACATACATACATACATATCTATATAGAAATGTTTAAAAGTATGTGCATGTAATTGTTTAAATGTTTGATGATGCAACTTATTGGTATTCGCAACTTGACAATACTGTTGACAGCATGACTTTACTTTCAGTTCATATACGAACATATCCATATATCTGTGTCCGGATGTGTGTGAGCTTGTATGCTTATTATAAAAATGTATATGATTATTTATAAGAGAGAAAGAGAAAGAGTAAGAACTCGTTAACATATATTTACCAAACTTAAGGCAAATACTACGGGTACAAGAAAACTTAACACATAAATTAACACACAAACCTATATATATATACATAAACACAGGGAAAACAATAGAGAGAGAGAGAGAGCGAGAGAGAGAGGAAGCATCTTAACAACGAAACTAGTTGTGTGTTTTCGCAAAACCAAAGCAGTGACACACACACAAACATTTAAAAAATATAGGTTTTAAGTTTTCAATAACAACAATAAAAAAGCAAAAAAAAAGTCGTTTAAACTTTTACCGGAAATAAAATCAAAAATAATTTGAACTTTTGTTTACATGTTTAAAGACCAATTCAGTTTCAGTAGAAGTTTAATGCAAAAAGGCGGGAGAAAACATATTTTAAAATTAAATTATAGAAAAATAAAACAGATATAATAAAAATATTTTTAAACGTACGTTTTATTATACGAGAATAGTGGGATTGTTAGTTTATACGATTTTTCCGATTTATCACTGTTTTTACAGAGAAAACAGCATCTTAAAAAATTTTTTGTTCAAGAATATTAAATAGTTTTTTCAGAAACACTTTCAATGAAATCACAAGGCAAAGAAAATAACAATTCTTTTAATAAAATAAAAAAAAAGTTCGAATAAAATTTTAGTCTGCAATATATACTTTAACTGAGTATTGTTTAAGCTCGATGTAATTAACTCATCCCTTTGTTTCTATTTTACAACTATTTTCTCTAAAAATAAGCGTCTTTAAAGAAAGACCTCTAATTGGACACATAACATTTGCTATACAGTAACTTGTTTTTATTATAAAAATATTGAGTAATCGAAAGGGACACTACCCAACTGATAGATTATTTATTATATAAAAATTCCCCTGCATTTTTTTAATAGAGTAGAACTTTGTTTTGTTAGATCAAATCATCACTTGCTTGAAATCATTTTTAAAATGTACAAAAAAAACTTTCATATGACATTTGTTATTAATTAAGTTCTACTTTTCAGGGCAATTGATCAAAATGACGCCAGCTATACTCTATAATCACATAAACTCTCACTCTAGGAAAAGGATTCCTTTATTTGTTTTATGCCAAACACCCTTGTTTTTATTTACATTCAGAATATTTAAGTGTAAAATAGATTAGGCGTATAGGAACCGAAATAGGAAATTAATTAGCAAATAAAGCCCTCTAAGGCAGTGCAACAAGAGCGTAGTTCTTCAACAACCACATACAAACATACATAATTGGCTATTACAGCCCTGTACCAGGGTTATGGACTAGCTTTTTGCAGCACTCATGTTGTGTGTGTTAATTTTTAACCATGAGTGCCAGGACCTACAGTTTTAAAGTCGACTTCGAACGACAGATTTGTGAAGCTTTTTCATGGCAATCAATTACTCCCAGAGCTTTTGCCAGAAGACTGCTGAGAGGTTGTCGCCGAAAGGAATAATTTTTTCATATTTCTTTTTTTCAAGATGTCAGAGCTGAGATTTGAACCCAGCGCTATCGTCTTAGTAAGCCAACACACTACAAGATTTTAAAGAAGATGTATTAAAAGTCATATTTTTCTTTTAACCGTAATCTTACTGGCATAAGCCTTTGAGGCACATTTTGATGTACAGTTCAATGTAACAAAAGAAGTATCACACATAATGCAACTAAATTTTTTTTTTTCTTTTATTTAGCATCTGTTTTGCATAATTTGGTTAAAAAAACAAATTTCACAATATTAAATTCTTCCATTGATTAAAGATCAAAATAAAAAATTGTAACATTGACTACTGACAGGGGTCTCAGAGGCTCATACCAAATAGTTTGTATTTTTCTGAAAATCCTTTTCAGAATTAATCGTCCTTCATTTACATATATATATCTTATATACTACAATAGTAATCTTTCATATGCAATAGTTGTCTTTTCTATTTTGGTTATTTAAATTTTGGGAACTCCCCATTTATTTACATTAAAAATCAAGTGGTTTGTAAGCTTGAAAACAGCCCCTCAGTTGCGATACATATTTGTAATAAAAAATATACCAAAACGAACTTGCCAAAAATTTTGAAAAAATATCTGCAAAAAATATTCTTTAAAAACTATTTATATATAAACATTGTTCTAAAATATAATATACAGCCGGGCCTCGATTATCCGTGATCGGGTTAACTCGTAACCCCGATTAACCGTGATGGCTAAAGATCAGTCTATTGTTTTTTATTTGCTATGCTTTCAAATTGTTTGCTTAGATTAACAGTAATTACCTCTATTGTCCGTGATGAAAACGGGGAATTCCCTTGTTTGCATACGGTGAGCATTTACATGTGATTAGTTTAATTTGGAAATCTGAAAAGAGTGACATCACTACCAGTGTTAAAAAGACAAAGAAGCGTTTTAAATATTGAACACAAAGCTAAAATAATTAACGAGTATTCAAAAGATAATGTGAGTGTTATAATGCCAGCTCAAAAATACGAAGTTGGGAAACAGACCGTTTATCACGTTACTATCTTGAATTAATTATTTTAATGTAAACATCTATGTTCACTTGTTAAATAATAAAAATATTAAAAAAACTCTATAATCAAAATCGCTATTAACCGTGAAAATCGATTATCCGTAATGCTACTGGTTCCGACCATCACGGATAATCGAAGCCCGATTGTGCATTAGTTTTTTTTTTTTTTTTTTTTGTTTTATACCGTTTTATTAAAGTATTTAGTGTTCTCGATTTTGTTAATTTTTTTATAAAAATTTATTAAAATTGTATTTAAAAATTTTCAATTTTAGTTTCAGTATTTCGGTACCTCTTGTAATAAAAAAAACATTGGGTTTCCCAGAAGTCTAATGGGCAGAAAGCTAAACTAGTAGTTAGAGTGTTGTGGGTTCAAATCCCACTATCGACTCTGGTCTGTAGCACTATACTGAATAAAGGTCTTAATTACTGCGCTCATTATAACAAAAATATAGTAATAAAATTTAAATAATTAATAAAAAAATCTAAAATTTTGTTTTCAATTAAAATTAATATTTTTATAAATTTAAATTTATTTCTACTCAATTTAGTTTCAATATACTACTTATAAATATCATATTATATGGCATTAAATTAACAACTAATAAAACATTTTAAATACATACTTATAGAAAAACAAACGAAACTTACTAATTAAATAATGAAAACGAAATCATTAACTATTAAATTAATAGCTGTTGGTTATTTTCAGGGTGAATACCACAGCAATTAAAAAGTTTTCGTTGTAAAAACACTGAAGAGATGAATGAAATGTACGAAATAAGAATAAAGTTACTAATTAATGTGGCAACATACTCGTGCAAACGTAACAGCATGATAACAAAACACCCTTAATTGTGGCAAGTTATACGGCTGTGCTTTATTGACTATATAAGCAAACAGTTTATTAATACAATATTATTGATTTATTCGATTAAATTATAACTTTAATTATGTAATTATTTTGGGTTGCTTTATCCATTATATGATTTGCATTATAGAAAAATTGAGCATTTTGAATATGCATGTATGTGTTCATGCATGTACAGAAACATTTCTAAAATTAAGGTCATATTGAAACATCTATTCGACGAGAAATACTCGTACATAAATTATATTGCCAAAAATCACTTTTATAGATGATTAAGTAGATGAATTTTACTTAAATTAGACTTTTAGATCTGTTGTACAAACTGCATTTTAAAGAAAACAGTTATCGTGGACAAGATGCTTTTTACAACGCTTTCATTATACTTCCATTAGCAACAGTTAAGTAATAAGCCAAACTCATCTTTTTTCCAATTACAAGTATTGGTTGAGTATTTATTGAAAAGGTTTTTTGAATTTGGCTATGGAATAATGGGGAGTTTAATGTTTGACGTCACCACTGTAGTGCTAATTTTTTATAATAAAATTCATATTCATATGCTACGCGTCGCCATATCACCTACTGATTAATCAAAAATAACGGAGCCAACATTTAAAACCACCAATTGAATAACCCTGTATACATATATAACAACAACAAAATATTCTCGTTTACATTGAATGTAGTTTTGTTTTTTTTAAATTGCATTTTTATCTTTTGAGGTTTTTTGTTGCATGTTGATAAGGGGTTGCATTTAAAGTTGTTGTTTTTCTTTGTAACCCATTCAGACTGTAATATCTGCTTGTTCGGTATTTTTATTAATAAAGTTTCATTGCATACAAGCGTTTCATGAAAAGTATACAAAAATAATAACAAAATACACACAAATATTGGCATGTTTTAACCAGTTTGAATGCATTTTGTGGAAACATTTCAGTACAGATTTAAAGTGATAAAATTTAGTTTTAAGAAAAAAAAATCTGTTCTAAAACGTGCACCCACATCTTAAAAAAAGAGAAGAAAACTTACTGATTATAAAAAAATCTTTATACTTAAATTTAAAAAAAAAATTGTTTCGAGTATTTGTATGAAAGAGTATGTAAATATTTTTAGGAAAACGAAATATAAGCGTTAAACACTCTTCGTTACAAACGAAGACTATGGGTAGTATACTTATAAATATTTAGGAGGCGGACGTTCTTGA
This sequence comes from Metopia argyrocephala, assembly GCA_963576795.1. Taxonomy (NCBI): domain Eukaryota; kingdom Metazoa; phylum Arthropoda; class Insecta; order Diptera; family Sarcophagidae; genus Metopia; species Metopia argyrocephala. The sequence continues at coordinate 199,835,663 of OY756208.1, read as the reverse complement.
TGTTCTGGGCAAGAGAATTAATTGTGATGTCCGTTGAAATGATTACATATTTATGGTGTCAATAGAAGCATTCACGTGTGTCGGTTTCTTAAAGCGGTGGAAGATATTTTTTTTTTTTTTTTTTTATTTAAGACCAATACTCAGGAGTAAACCCCTACTAAATGCAGTGCATTGTATTGGAATGTTGAATACATAGATATACATAGAACATAGATATACATAGATGTTAAGCGCCTTATGTCAATGGGACAAATTGCTGTCAATTTGATCACGAAAAGGCCAGTGTTATACCTTCACCTTCACATGATCAACAGCAATTGCCTTTTTTAGGTAGGTTAGTTGTTATCTTCCCAGAAGATGGCGCTGTACTCCTGATCATTCGTTTTCTTGGTGGAATAGGCTGAAAATTCCAGGAAGCGGTTTCGTGAAGATAGATTTCTTGGAGGGGGGCGGTAAGTACGAAGGTGTTTCTCAGCGACGGTTGGGTATCCAACTCTATAGATTTGTTAGAGAATTGGTGCAATGTGGAAAGCGTTTTATTGTTCTATCAGCACTACCATAGGAGGTACTCTGATTAAATAAAGCACATGATTTCGGTCGCATGTCGCATGTTCTTACGAACTAGTCATACTTATAAGATATCAGAAATGGGGTTTGAACACGATAAAGGCGACGACTCATCATCATATATATTATTTCTAAAGCACTTATTTTTGTCGGTTGCAAATATCTTCCATACCACCGTATCAAATTTAATGAATGATATCTCTTTTTAAAGCTTATTTCTAACACTAATGACGAAAAATAATAAGAAATTGCAAAATTAATATTTTCATTGATAAAAATTATATTTTATATAGAACTGCATGATAATACTTTTGTCATTATAATTGTATGGTTTTGTTCAAGTGTGGTAATACAGGATCGCTTAGAAATAATGCAGTTCTACATAATATAGTATGTATATATTAAAATCCATTCTGACAATACCGCTATATACTATAAAAAGCTGTTTTGGCAATACTTTGCAGTAGTTGTACGTTTAAAGATATTTTTGTTTGTATTAAGGATTTGTACGGGCAAAAATTAAAGATGATCATGTCATTACCTCTAACTTTTTATTCAAAGAAGTATTAATGGTGCGAAATATTCACACGGGTCATCTAGTACACTTATAATTTTTCTTCTGTACATATGTGCTGACTGAAATGTCCCCAAATTTGTGTAAATTTTCCCAATTTTCAAATTGCTTCGCGCAAATTATCTGTTTTTTTTTTATTTAAAGCCAATATTCACGGGTAAATCCCTACTAAATGCTGTGCTTTGTATTGGAATTTTTGGAAAGTACAGTACATATACACAGATTTTTTCTTATAAATTGTTAAGCGCCTTAGGAATGAGACAAATTGCTGTGAATTGATCATTCAAAGGCCAGTGTTATACCTTCACCCTTGAATGATCAACAGCAAATGCTTCATCGTTGCATGTTGATTGTAGGGTGAGTTCCTTCGCTACGTAAGTTTAGTTGTTATCTGCTACTTCCTAATAGGTGGCGCTTTTTCCTTTTTTTTTTTTTTTTTTTTGTTGACATTGGTTAAGTTGGAATAGAGTGGAATGTCAGGGAGCGGTTTCTTTGTAGATGGTCTTCTTGGAGAGGGGAGGGACCTCAATTATAATTTTAAAACAACCCCAAACTAACTCTTTGATTTTTCAACTTTGCTGGGATTTGAACCTGGGCCGTTTGAGTTTTTGTGCATGAGCTCTAACCACTGTACCACACACCCCCCAATTATTTAAAATATTGGGACCAAACTTATTATTCAACTTATAAGCACTTTACATTATAGTTCTATACTCTTTTCTTTGAAAATCCTAAAAAAGTAAACTAATTCGACTCCATCTCTACTTAGGCTATTCATTCATATTACAACGGTTGTAATTATTCCCAAAGGTCATATGAAATTCTTTGTAGAAATTATCAAAAAAGAAAAAAAATCTTTAGAAATTTAATACAAAAACAAAACTATAAATTCTCAAATTTTGTTCTGTGATTTGGCTGATTAGAAAAAACAAATACTTGTTTTTGTCACAATTTTTTTTTTATTTTTTCAACATTTTCCAGCAACTCACAATATAACCCTTTGATTTATGATTTTAGTTTTACTTAAGATTACAACAACAACAAAAAACAACACTAACAGCAAAAAGTGAGTCAAAAAATAAAACTATAAATTCATCTGTGTGTATGTGAATTTAAGCAATTCTATACAAAACAGAAATAATAAAAATTCAATTGAAATTTAATTGATTTTATTGGAAATACATGCTTATGTGCATACCCATAAAACCCCCATGTACATACATACAGATGTATATTTGGAGCAAAAAAATAATAGAAGGACAAAAAAAAAACTAAAATAAAAGTTGTACCAGATGCTTAAAGTTACAACGGAAATGTTTCAATTACGAGTACCAATCACCACCATAACCACTGCCATTAGAAATATTTTTATTTGCCGCAGCAAACTTTTACTGTCGTCTTGTGTTTTTATTCTTGCAGACTCGTACACAAACATTGAAATTATTACATACAACAACAAATAATGGGAAATTATGGCAAAAAACCAGCATTATATATACACATACACACACACAAACACTTACTTGCATACATACTTATTTTTGCTAAAAAAAGAAAACAAATTTAGCGTAAAATTAAGTTTTTTTTTAATAAAATTGACCAAAAAAGGTAAAAATTTCAACAGGGAATTGATTGCTGCTCACACAGGTTATTACAACATAGGAGTGGAGGGCAGGTAATATAAAAATTCCCAAATATTATAGTGCATAAATACATAGGTAGTGTCAAAAATTTACAGTTGTGAAAAGAATAGCAAATTTTACTGATTTAAATTTTACAGAAAAACAATGTAAAATTTGCATAATATATCGTCAATGGAATTAAAGAACGCTGTAACTGACAAAAAATCGAAAATACGTTTTTTGTATCATTTTGGTCAGAAAAAAATACGCGTTGATTGGTCCAGGTCCCAGATTTCTAGGATAGGATAGGAGGAAGTGGCAGCCTTGTAATGACAAGGCACACTTGAGCACGCATGGCGGCCCGTTGTGATACCACATGATGTGGGGAGCCCTGATAGGCAGGGGCTCCACACAAGAAGCACTACTTCCCCAGAAAATTATGCTTGAAACCAGCCAGAGAGCCTAATAAATTTGGCAATTGATCCAATGTCCAGGATCGACAGGTCAGTCAAGCCATTGAGAAAAGGAGATCGTAATGTAAGAAATTTGCGTCGAGCTAGAGATGGACACTGGCAAATATAGTGGACCACAGTCTCCTCTTCCTCAGCCGACTCACAGCCACGACAGAAGTCTTTCCGAATGCCTGCTCATCGCGCAGTGACCTGTGAGGATAGATACAACGGAAGATCCCAGATTTCTACGATGAAAATAAATCCACTTGCGTCATCTGCGAAATTAAAAATACCTACACTGGTACTACTTTTATGAAAGTTTTTTGGCTCTGGTGAACATTTAAGGTTTTGTCAGTTACAGCGTTCTTTAATTCCATCGACGATATGCGAGTAACTTACAAACCACAGAGGTTTTGAAAGCCAACACGATATTCGCCATTAGCCAAATTCAATGTGAGTTATGCCCAGGGTCATTGAAAAGTAAATATATCATATTATCTCTACCCGAAATCGAAACCATATGTCGTTGATGTCTATACCGTAATTCAAATGTCCATTAAAATACCTTTTTCATCGGTTTGTTCAAATTTATTGCCGATCTTTATTATCTGACTGTTACAACAAAATCTATTTGCTTGTGATTTTGCATCTCCTTTTTAAATGATAATAAGCTTAGAGAGAGCTTTCCGATAGTTATGGTTGTAGTCTTGAATAATAACACGGTGCTACAAATGAGCAACTTTTTTTTATACTTGGAAAGTGACCTAGTGTAAGTTGTAGAAAATGTAGTATCTTGATCAATACATATTTGTAAAAGCAAAATTTTTAACTTTTGAAAAACCTTAATACCTTTTTTATTTTTTACTCGATTTTATTTATTGGAAGCTTGTTTCACTCAGAACTAAATTAGCTTTACTGAAGTATATACATAAGGGTATGTTTCTAAACAATCTATTTTAAAAAAATGGTGCCAAAGTTAAAAAATTTAGAAAAAATAAAACTAAAATCAGATATAATTAAAAATAACACTGCAAAAATTTAATATATATACCAAAATGTGTACATATTTAAAAAGGCACATATTTCTTCTTTCTAAAACCGTTTAAAAATTGAAAATCGGATTAAAATCAACTGAGTTACGTGTTCATAAGTACTCGAACCTACCCGAAAATAGTTTTTTCGGAATAACTCCGAAATTTGAGGGTGTTTCCGAACTTTTCAAAATTAATTTATGATCTACTCAATAAGGCCTACAACATACACTAGGTCACTTTCCAAGTATATTTTCACTGTAGCACTGTGTAATCAATACTGGGGCCTTATATTGTAATTCTCTTGAGCTAAAATGCTAAAATTTTGAGTTTTTACAACAGGCTGGACCTTAGAATATATAAAATTATAAATTTTAGAGTTGATTTGCATGTAGTCGTAACCATAAAGTTCTAAATCAAGTTTATACATTTTTAGCGATAGTTTTAGCTTAGGAGACTTACAGAATAAGGCCTCTGATAATGTGCTCTAAATATGTGTTTTTTGTTGCATAGACTCTTCTTAAGTATTTTTTTTTTTTTTTTTTAAGACCAATACTCAGGGGCAAACCCCTACTCATGCAGTGCATTGTATTCTAATGTGAAGATAGGTTGATAGGTTTTTTTTTTTTTTTTTTTTTTTCATAGGTGTTTTTGTATATTTTGCGCCTTTTTATTGTTGATGAAACAAGATGCTGTAAATTTGTCCGCTCAAGAGCCAGTGTTATACCTTCACCCACGAATGATCAAACAGCAATTGCCTCATCTGTCGGTGGATATTTTTAATGTGAATGGTGAGCGTCTTCAGTAGATCTATAGATATAAAATTTTAATATGTAACTGTTGTCGTTTAATACAATGCTTTGGCGGACATGTAACGGCGAGAATGTAATGTAATTGCAAGAATTAAAGAACGCTTTAACTGACAAAACATATAATGTTCACCAGAGCCAAAAAAAACCTGTATGAAAGTAGAAAGAAAACACTGGTATTTTTCAAAACTCAGACGGCGTAATTGAATATCTTTTCATCATAGAAATCTGTGACCGGGACCAATGGACGCGAATTTTTTTCTGATAAAAATTATGCAAAAAAAAAACATATTTTCGATTTTTTGTCAGTTACAGTGTTCTTTAACTCTTGTGACGATTTGACTAAGATCAAAAGACTACTGTTATATAAAAAAGTAGGCAGCAGTAGTTGGCATATGTTGTAGGATATGCTGCCACATTATTTTTTTATGACATTTTTATTTAAACATTATTTGTACAAAGTTTATTAATTTATTTCCAATTAAATTTTACTGAACACTTTTGCATCCAACCACGTACATTTCTACATAATACTGTATAATATATAACTTTTTCAGCTCTTCTTTGCCAAACTTCTGCTATGCTATTTCTATTGAAATATTTGTTGTTGTTGCACCCAATATTAACAAAATTTGAACCTTTAATATCATGGCCAAATAATATGTTAACTGGGCAATACTGCAAAAAATAACCAATAAAATATTGAACTATAACACAAATACTTATTACCAAATGAAAAGGAAAGAGAAACAGAAAACTAAAACAAACCTGCAAAAAGAAAGTTACTTGCAGTCGGTATTGGACTCAATGGTTTCCTATCATCTATCTGACTTTTACCTTAGGTAAAAGGCGGAATATAGCCAAGAAATAAACAGTCTAATCAAGTGCTTCCCTATTTAGCAAGTTAGAAGCCTTTTAAATTAAGAATATCTGCTGTACTTTTCTGTTTTATTTTCGGTGTTACTTTTGGCAAACCTGTAGAAAAAGCGTAAAAAAACAATTTACACTGTTTCTTTCAATTTCGATCTAAGACGAACAGAAATTTGAGAATAAGCCTTCTACAACAATGCCAAACGACCACCGTGGTATTGATTATGAATTTCCATTTTAAATTTTATTCTCCAGTGGAATCCACTTTTGTCTCAATGGATACACAAACATATCGAATTGTCGCATTTGAAGTGGAAATAATGCACAAGCTTTTATCGAAACACCATTATATACTCAGTAAATTGATCCATATTTCCTCAAAAAGGATAGTAGCCAGAATATTACTATTAACGTTGAACTGTGATTAACAATTGTTGCCTACCTTATCTGGCTGGAATTAGTGTTGCTGACACGTGTTTGTAACAGAACTGAGCCACGTTTCAAACAGCCCTCTACACTTGATTTACTATAAGCAACTTTTCGTAAACGAATAATTTTAGATGAATGAAATAGACTCTAAGATTGTGTAATTTTGCCCCAGTGATTATATTTTTGAGGTTATATAAATACAGTCGCTGTGGTCTAGTGGATAGTGTGTTGGCTTACTAATACAATAACGCCGGGTTCAAATCTCAGATCTGACATCTTGAAAAAAAATATGAAAAAATTATTTCTCTCTGCGACTACCTGTCAGCAGTCTTCTGGCAAAAACTCTGGGGGTAATTGATCGCCATGAAAAAGCTTTACAACTATGTCGTTCGGAGTCGACTTTAAACTGTAGGTCCCGGTATTCATTGATAAAGATTAACACACACAACATGAGTGCTGCGAGAAGCTAGACCGTAACCCTGACACAGGGTTGTAATGGCCAATTATGTATGTCTACATATATTGAAAGACATTTGTGGACATCAATAAACTAAAGACAATTGAACACATGAAAATGAACAAAGTTATTTGTAAAATGCGGCCACATATGCTGCGAAAATTTTGTGAAAATTATTAAGAGTATTGTACAGTAACTTGTGCAAATTGTTTTTAGAAATAATTTTTAAAAATGTCCAAAAAATATTTAAAGAAAAAAATATTTAATTATCATACCGTATATCACTGTAGAAAAAATATAATTTTCAATAACAAGTAAGAGTAAGCATGCGCAAATTTTAAAGCAAATTACACAAACAATATAACAAACAAATATTTTACTTTTATTAAAAGGATATTAAACTGCAGGAGAAAAAAAGAAATTTGTTTGTATTTTTGCTTTGCAAAGCAACACAATTTAAAAAAAAGTCTATTAGATGACGAAAGTTACAGGAAAATTAATAATTTTTTGTTTCTTTTTCCTCACAAATTTTAGAGTATTTGTGGTTGCTTGAGCTGCTGCTACTACTGCTGTTATTTCTAACATTTGGCATTGGACTTACAGAAAAAAACTGTAACTTATAAATGGCACTTAAGTGCAGTTACCACTAATTTTGGTTTCTTTCAAAGTTTTCATATTTGTTTTGTTTTTGTGCCCTATACATAGTGTTTCAGTAATTTAAATTCATTACAAATTAGAGAAATTCTTAAACAAATAAATTTTCTTAAATTAAAAAAAAATAATAATATATTGTAGATCAGATATTTGGAGAGCATCTGTTAGAATTATTACGCAAATATTTCTTATATTGGAAAAACGTTTTTTTAAAGTATATATGAGCCGATGACTTTTTGCCACTCTTGCATTAAAGCCTTTCGTATAGGATTTCTGGGTGCAAAACAAATCCAGAATTTGTATTTCCACTACTACGATAGTTCTGCAAAGACCAAAATAAATAATTAACTGAAGATATAAGATTCGTAGTCGCCGTGGTCTAAGTGGTTAGTGTGTTGGTTTACTAAGACGATGGCGCTGGGTTCAAATCTCAGCTCATCCATCTTGAACAAAATAAATATGAAAACATTATTTCTCTCGGCGACTACCTGTCCGCAGACATCAGGCCAAAGCTCTGGGAGTTATTTATTGCCATGTAAAAGCTTTTCAAATCTGTCGTCCGGAGTCGACTTTAAACTGTAGGTCCCGGTATTCATGGATAAAAATTAACACAAACAACATAAGTGATGCGAGAAGCTAGGCCGTAACCCTGACACAGGTTTGTAATGGCCAATTATGTATGTATGTATGTATAAGATTCGGAATTTATAATGATTTAGCAAAACCTTCTCTTCAAGTTCTTTCAGTTTCTAGGCGTTAATTAAAAATGTGTATATACAGGCAAAAAGGGAGTAGGGCTTGTGGACATTTGTCAATTGTTAAACATGAATTACATATTTCAATCTTGTTAATTATTGATTCTAGAGAATGTAATCAATTACTTTAATAGGTTGTAGAAGTTTATAATGAATAATTTGCTTTCAATGCCTATCGACCAGAGCGAAGTTATTAAATTTCCAACTAGCAAATCACTCTGCTGTTCTTTGGTCTTCACTAATCTCTCATAACAAAGTAAAACTGAATACATTACTTTTAAAACATGTTATATCATGAGTTTGCATGACTGTATTAGTATTATCAGAAATAGATAATATTTATATTTTAGCTTTGAATATGTTTTCAAAATGAGAGAATATCAGAATCCATTTCAGATGTTTCTTAACTATATTGTCCTAATAATATCTTATCTACCTATGACAATAGCTTTGATCACGCCTATTTATTAAATGGTAAGCCTAACCATTCGGAGATTAAAGTCAAGAGGAATAACATGAATAACACACTCATGAGTAACTTGCTGAGATAGAGTGTATCTCACAAAAACTTGAGAAGCAGTTGTTTTCTCATGCACAGGCTTGGTGATGACGATGGTGTTTTGTCATCTGACTACAGATAATGTAATTGATTAAGGAAGCGGAAAGTTTTTTTATTTGTTGAGACAAATACTCAGCGTAAACCCCTACTCATACAGCGCATTGTATTCGAGTTTAAAGATATATAAATTTTATTATGGATATATATCTGTGGACGTTTGACAAAACGTCTTCCTTCAAAATCAACAACTTTTCAGTAGAGCAAAAAAAAAACAGTTAAAAGGCTAATACAAGTTATTGCTTAGAAAATTAAAGAAATTTTGAACTTGGATATTATACACAAATACTTAACGAACATTATTCGACCTTTTTTTCCCCTCTAGAAGCAATAGTTTTCTTTAAAACGACAAAAAATTAATTTAAGGCTTTTAGTTAAATAGATTATAAAGAAATAAAATTAGCGTCCACCATACAAGTCGTTTTGTCAAAATTTTTTTGATTAAATTTGAAAATTATGTTAATTGCTTAAGTCAAGACAAGTTGTTTTGTTTAAATGGAATATGAAAAAAAATGATGAAAGAAGTTGATCTGGAAAATATATTTCGGTTTTATTAAAAAAAATTACTTCTATTTTTCGCTACAATATGCATATAATTAAAAAAATAATAATAAAAATTAAAGAAAATATTTTATAGACATTCAATTTTTCAAATTATTCTTAATTCTCTGAAAGAAGTCATTTTGTTAAATTGAAATTGGGGGAAAGTCTGAAAGAGGTCGATTAATCAACTGCATATATTGCGTTCCAAAGGTCGTAGAAATACGGGGATTAGAGCAAAAAAAGGACAAGGAAATTCTATATTTAATATAAAAATCTTGGAAAATTGCCTTATTTCGAGAGAAGACGGATTTTCAAAATTCCACAGATATTATGCGCCTTTTTGTTGATGAGGCAAGTTGCTGTCAATGTGACGACTCAAAGGCCAGTGTTATATCTTCACCTTTAAATGTTCAACAGCAATTGCCCCATCTGTCGGTGGATGTTGATTGTGAGTGGCGAGCGTCTTTACTAATTAGTTAGCTGTTATCTTCCTAGCAGATGGCACTGTACTATTGATCATTCATTTCAAAGGTGGAATAGATTGGAATGTCAGGGAGCGGTTTCTTGATTTTTATTTATTTCTTTATTTTTTTATTTTTACATTATAATTTTTGGGATACCGCAAATTTTATTTCTTCATTTTTCTTCTTCGCTGGGATTTGAACCTGGGTCGTTTTAGTTTTTGCGCAAGTGTTCTAATAACTATACCACGACCCCCCTAATATATAAATATTTTATAAAGAATCTACTGTGATCAGCTGTTCATTGGAATGAACAAATTTCTTTGATTTTTTAAACGGTGCAATAAATAGTTCACTTCATCTGATTTTCCTAATATTTACAAAATCCTTATAGGAGTGCAGTACATGAAGAAAAGATGAATAGAATATGCACCCTATAGTTATCAGATGAAGTAACGAATACCAGACTGCACTTAAGCAGGTTGTGACAGCACTCTTCATTCTATTCGTACAGCTTAAAAGTCTTAAGTTTTATTCCCATTGAACGCAAACTTAAAAAAGCACTAAATTTTGAGAAAAGGCCTTAAAGGTTAATATGTATTCGCCAGGATAAATATAAGCCAAGCCTAAATATTTACCGTATTCTCATTACTTTCAAATCTCTGTTTTTACACCAAAACATTCTCCTTTTCTTTTACCACGTTAATTTCTGAAAATCATATTTCACAGTTTACCCTGCTAATGCGAATGTAAAGTTTCAGATGAACCAACATGAACAACCACAATTTCATCAATTTGCATTTTTTATTTACTTTTTTATACTGTTATTTTAATATTTAAGTACTTCGAACTACAAATTGTGGAATTGTTTCTAAAATTTGTTTTAATATTATAAGCCATAGAGTTAATTTGTTTGTTCGTTTTCTTTCGTTTCTTGACCAATTTTATTTTTCAACCACTAACTTAACTGCTTGGCTTTGTTCTGTTTTTGGACATTTTTATTTTCTACAGCAGCAGCACCCTCATTTTCGGACTACTTTGCAAATATAAGATTAAATACAAGAGTTGTGTTGGATTGTGTATTTTTTTTTTTTTTTAGTTTTTGCTTTCACATTTTTTTATTGTTTTTGTTTTTCCTATTTAATGAGTCTCTTCAGTCGGACTTATCCATCTGTTTTTTAAAGTTGTTGATTCGTTCGTTCGTTTCTCTTTTTGTTTCTTTTATAGCTACTGCTGTTTCAAGTTGTTGATTCGTTTGAGTTGGCAAATGTTGTTCAGGATGATGATGTCGATGATGAGTTTATTGTTGCAAATTTTCAGGTCAGCGAAATGAAGAAACACGAAACGAAATGTAATGAAATAAAAAACCAGAAAATGTCAAAGGCCAAGTACTTGAAAATGATGAGAAGTACTGTTGTAGTTTATTTTTCATTTCATTATTTTCTCTTTTAGTTAAAAAAAAAGTAAATAAAAACTGAAACAAATGAAAATCACAAAAAATAGCAAGAAAAGAAAACAGAAAATTATAGCCAAAATGTCAAAAAAAACAAATTTAATGATGGAATGATATTTAAATGGTTCCAGCTGGTTATTGTACAAAACGAACAAAGTGTGTCGTTCACAAAAGCTATTTAGGCTGAGGTAACGAATTTTTTTGTCACAATAAAATTTAATATAAAATTAGATTTAATAAAACTTATATTTCAAATAACTAATCATGTGTGTCTTAAAAAATAAAATCCAAACCAAATTCAATGATTCTGGTTAAGATATCTGGTTTACTGTAACTCAACTCTTTTAAGTTTTAACAACAGCTTAAGCAAGCAGGTAGCAGAAGCATATAATCCTGATTGCGCATGAATGATATTTTAGTACCTGAATCATATATCACTCATACGCCCCGAGAAGGTTCATATGTGAAGCTTTTTACATTAATTCTTTTAAAATTTGCGAAATTAAATCTCTGAAATCATAAAATTATTTTTAATTAAAGTATTTAACAACAAAATATATATTTTTTTAGTTATTAACAAACTATTTTTTATAAATCATAAAAACATAAAAACATAAAACATCGAAAGAAAATTCAAACTGCAGTAAGCTATAAATGTGAAATAATTTGATATTTGTCTTTAATTACTTCGAGTAGTATTCAGTAACATCCCCAGTACAAGGATCAAATGCTGATTACACTTTAGCTATTCTTCTTAAATCTTTTATAGAAGTTAAAGGAATTAATCGAAGTAATATTTTAAATATGATTAGATCTTTGTATAGCAATTATTCAGGGTTATCAATTGGTGATATTTAGATTACCATCGGTAAGGCCAGTTGCCCACCGTTCATTAAAAAGACGACATATGTAAGCGTATTTAAAACAATTTTTGCATGTTTTTTTACCCTTTGACAATTCAGGGAATTTGAGGATTGCATTACCCTTTGAAAATGTAGGCAAATATGCATATTCAGGCATATTTAAAAAACCTCTTTTGTGAAGATACATAAAAACACTGCTTTGAGTAAAAATATGCGTGTTATAATACAGAATGATCTATCTACCCCTGAATTGTCTAGGCAACTACTGCTAAAACAAAATGAATAAACTTCTATTCATTTTGCTACTGCCTTCACCAGATAATTTCATCAATTTTGCATGAAAAGAAATAAGAACTAATTTCAGGTATTTTTTTCAATCAGTCCACAAAATTATTGAAAAAACAAAGAGACAGCTGAGGAAGTGATATTGGCTGCAAGACATAAGGAGGTTGCTGCATTAAGGAATCATTTTACCACATGTTGTTAGGGAGGTTGCAACATAAAAATCTGTTGAAACGGTTGGTGGCAAAACATTATGGCTCATTGTATTTTTCAGCCTTTCTACCTTATCAGATATACTTGATGTTGCACTTAATCCAGATATGCCGACGGCCATACTAATGGAAAAATTTGCGTAGTTTTCTAAAATAGCTCTGTTCTCACCGATTATATTACAAAACTGAAGAAGGAATTAAAAAATATTTTATTTTTCTTTGATTTAGAGCCTGTACTACATGTAGTTACTTTTGCAAATACTCGAATATCAACTAAAATCACATATATTTCTTGTTTTCACATAACTTTTGTTACCTATTCGTTTTTACAACCATTATAAGTATTAAAAAAATAGAAATTGAACAACAATAAGTTTTAAACATAAAAAAAGTTCTTACCGATTTCGAGACATTTTCACACTTTTGTCAATTTTACAAAACTAAAATCTTTGATCGAAAGAAACGCACATAAGCAGTTACCCTAGACAAAACTTATCAACACGGCTTTATTGATCGTTATATTCTACAGTACAACAAAAGTATGTACATTAGAAAATTTAAAGCACAATAAACGCAGAAAATTAAAAAAAAACGAGTGTACTATATGTAGTACGGTCGGCATATCTGGGTTAAATTTAAATTAATCATTACAATATTCAAAATACTGTCTAAAAGCCTTATGCATAATCTCATAAAGCAACCATTTTAGAAGAGAAATTTAAAGCAGTGGATGCATTCTTTCTGTGTATTCCAATGATTTAAAAAAAAGAAAGCTTATAGAAGGCTCCAATTCCCGATAAGTCTTCCGTTTGCTGTGACATTAAATAAAGAGGGAGGACAATCATTGGCATTATGTTGTTTCGATGTAACAACCAAATTTTTGCCAATTGAATATGATCATCACAAGTATTTTTCAATTTACTGTTAATTTTTTTTGTTTTAGTTTAGACACAAAATCAAATTGTAAAAAACTATTTAGCATATCGATTTTATAAGTGTTTTAGCTGGTAGTATAAAAATTAGCTCAATAGCCAAACAAAACAAAAATATTTAAATTAAGTATTAATTACAATAACCATTTGCAATTGGAGTTTCTGAAAGCATTTTAATTTCTGAAATAATTAAATATTTTTTGAAACTATAGTTTTATCAACAGAACTGTCTTCCAGACAATTTAATTTCATTTTATTTTTAGACTCTTCCATATCTACACAGAGATATACTCCAATACTTCTTATATTAAAACATATTTAAAAAAAATTAAAACTAACAGACAGATGCGTTATTGCGTTAGCAAATTCTCTAATAAAATTCAAGAACAACCAACAGCTGCTTTTAGCAATTTTATTTTCGTTAACTTTTGACCACTTTTGGCATAATTGTTTTAAATCCTCTCCAAATTTATTACACGAACTCAATTTTCTGATTTATTTTAGCGAATTTGTCTTTTAAAATTAAATTTTTTTATTTTAATAATTTTTCTTTCAATTTATGCTGCAACATCAATAGGAGAAACAAATTTAAATATCAAAAAAGACATATTCCTATACAGTTCTTAGCATTCAAAAAGAAAATCAAATAAACCTTACAATATATTAAAAAACATAACGCATATAAAAAAGGCAAGATTTAAATAAAAGCTTACCTCTATATGCGTGTGTTTGTTTTTGTGCTATTTTTTATTTTTTTTTTTTTTTTGCATTTTTGAGTATTTTTATATAGAAATGAAAAAGGATGTGTGATGGTTTTGTGCTATTTGATGGCTGAAAATCAATGCCATATTTTGTACGAGTGTATAGTTGTGTTATATACGAGGGTAAAGTCAGTGGCTTTTTATTTCTTGGGCACATATTTTGCTGCTAATTTTCAGCGTTTTTTGGGTTATTGTTTGGTTTTAAGCAAATAGTCTTCGAGATCCTGCAGGACTCAATTAGCATTCACCTGCTATTTACTCTGACAATATTTCTATTCAAAGACTCTATTGGAGGTATTAACAATGCAGTTTAAAGTCAAAGAATTACCAGATGACCACAAGGAAAAGCCTACCAAATTATCTTTCATATTCATATTAAATAACTCCTACATTTCTTCATGACAAAGTGTAGACAGTGAGCATCGAATAAAACCTTAAAAAATTAGAAAAAGTTAGTACTGATGTTGCCACAAATTAAAAATAACAACAAAACCAAACACTACATTTTAAAATAAAATTAAGAAAATTATCAAACTACCCTCTTTTGTTTGTATTTATTTATAACAGAGAGTATTATTGTGTATATGTGTGTGTATTAGTATGAGTACAATATTTGCGGATGCGTTACATTTTATGGCGTGTCATGTATTGTGATGTGTTTTATGATTTTTATGCCATTGTTTTGTATGAAGAACATAAAAAAAAAAACAAAAAATTAAACTGAAACTGAAACGACAAGAAGTGAAAGACAATGTTTTTCCTATGATTTTTTTTTTCTTTTTTATTTATTGTTTTTGCTATTGCTATAGCGGTAGCTGCTACAATTTTCCTTTTTTATCTTATTTTGTGGTTTAAACTTAAATGGCAAACGGAGATTAATGTTGTGGCATGATGCCCATAAAATAGAGTTGAAGGTACAAATATTTATAAAACAGCAACAATACAGATACAAAAAAATAACAAAAACAAATCCTGTACAAAAAAAATATTTTGTTTTTTTGTATATAAAACACTGTAAATATTTTCAGTATTTACCTTTTTTTCGCACTTCTTGTTATTATTGTTGGTTTTTTGGATTATTTTACTTTACACTGGGGATACAATTACAGGTAGACCTCGCTTAGCACGTACTCTTTTTAACACGGCCTCGGTCTATTATTATTATTATCTGGTTTAGACCCAGCACAAATGCAAGACACCGCGACCTATAAGATCTATTGTGTCCCTTTGAGTCTACTGTTTATTTAACAGACCAACTGCCTTCCTTACGAACACCAGCAGGTCCGAAACTTTAGTGGTGGATATATCCGTCAGTGAGACCATATGTCTCCCTAAATACATCCATCTGAATCTATCAAGAGCCACACATTCACACAATATGTGCTCTGCTGTCTCTGATGCTTGTGAGCATAGTCTACAAACATCTACATTTGTGATCGCCATTCTCATCAAATGCGCTCTCACACTACAGTGACCCGTAAGAAAATCCGTTAGGATTTTCAGGTCTGGCCTTCTATACTTTAGAACATCAGACTCACCCCCAAATCGCGGACGAATCACAGCCCTGGCGTGCCTAAGACCCGACTGGGCATTCCAATGTTCCAAACATTTGCCAGTTTCCCATTCACTAATTTGACCAAGAATAGTAGAAAGCGGTGCTGCACAGCAGGGCTCCGGACCAATATAAGGCGTCGCAGATCCCCTCCTAGCCAATGCATCCGCTTCCTCGTTCCCGCTTATACCACAGTGTCCAGGTACCCAGAACAGCTGCACCCTGTTTCTAAGCGATAATTTTTGCAACGTGTCGTAGCAATGTTTGACAAGTCTAGATGTCATACGATGAGAGTCAAGCGCCTTTAAGGCAGCCTGACTATCTGAAAATATATTAATTGTCTTGCCCTTGAGCCCGATATCCAGGTTAATCTCAGCACATGCGGTCATGGCCAGGATTTCAGCCTGAAAAACACTCAATGACTTCCCTAGTGGAATTGACAGGTTTCGATTGGGTCCATAGACGCCAGCCCCTACTCCACTGTCCATTTTGGACCCATCAGTATACCAGTTTAGATCAGACTCACTCCGAGCCAAACACCCAGTAGACCAACATTCCCGGTCCGGTACCTCCACCTTAAATCCCCTGCCAAAGCAAAGTTCCAAAGGCATGGTATCCAAGACCGAAATTGGATTCCTGACCACCTTGTGAAGAATGGCCAGGTTCCTTGATTCATTTCGAAGTGTTCTTACGAACACTTTTGCCGCCGAACACGCGGCCACCCTCATCACATAAATATGAAGTGGTGTTAGTCCAATCAGGGCCTCTAAAGCCACTGTTGGACATGTTCTCATTGCCCCGGTTACACCAAGGCAGGCAAGCCGTTGTATCTTGCCCAATTTTCTTATGGTGGTAGACTCCTCAGTCTTTCTCCACCAAACTATTGCCGCATAAGTGATTATGGGCCGAACAATGGCGGTATAAATCCACAGTGTCATTCTTGGCGATAGACCCCAAGTCTTACCGAAAGAAGAGCGACATGCCCAAAGTGCCCTTGTCGCCTTAGCCTGGACAGCAGAAATGTGCGAGTTCCAGGTAAGTCTTCTATCCAGAATGACACCTAGATACTTAACCTCCTTAGAAAACATAATAGTGGTACCCCTAAAAGAAATACAGTCGCACGTCAGCTTATATCTCTTCGTAAAAGGTACAACAACCGTCTTTGAAGGATTCACTGAGAGTCCTTCTTGAGAGCACCAATTCGACACATCCCTCAGAGCATCAGCCATAAGGTCACACAATGTACTCTCAAATTTCCCACGGGCCGTTATAACAAGGTCATCAGCATAACTAATTACGCTGATTCCTTTTTGAGCCAACATGGTAAGCAAGTCATCAACTACAAGCGTCCACAACAATGGGGATAGGACTCCACCCTGAGGGCATCCCTTCGACGCCATCACGGTCAATTCCTCTCCATCAAGGGACGAGCTGATAATCCTGCCTCTAAGCATGGAGCCGATCCAAGCTATAATTGGCCTTTCCACCCCTTTCCGTTCCAAAGAACTAGTAATGGAGTCAAAGCCTGTGTTGTCAAAAGCACCTTCTATATCCAAGAAAGAACAAAGAGCAACTTCCTTGTCAGAAAATGCTTTCTCAATACTCCCAAGGAGAGACAAAATTGCACCCTCAGTCGATCCGCCCTTCACATACGCGAATTGACTCGGGTGCAGGGGACGTTCCACAAGACACGTCTCCCTTATATAAACATCCACCAGCCTCTCCATTGTCTTCAAAAGAAAGGATGAGAGACTTATGGGTCTATACGACTTTGGAAGATCACTAGGCCTACCTGCCTTCGGTATAAATATAACCGCAACCTCCCGCCAAGCTCGTGGTATATAACCAAAACCGAAGCTGGCCTTAAAAATTACAAGAAGTTTAGACACTATTATGTCAGAACTTCTTTGTAGGAGAGCCGGAAAAATTCCATCTCTGCCCGGAGCCTTATAGGGTTTAAAGGAGCCAATAGCCCACAAAACCCTGTCCGGAGTGAATATTTTACTCGCGAGACTTTTGACCCTTCTGGTAACACGTACAGGTGCGGGAATATCCCAGCACTCGCGTACAGGTGCCACCTCTTGGGAACCAGGAAAATGCGTTCCCATCAAGAGATCCAAGGTTTGCCTTCTAGACTGAGTGTACCCTCCGGTACCTGTACTAAGGGACCCTATGCCATTAGAATGATCTATGGTGAGAGACTTTTGAAGGCGGGCCAATGCCGGCAAGCCCTCAATGGACTGACAAAATCCCCTCCACGTCTCCCTTTTAGACCTTCTAATCTCCTTATTGTACTCAGTGAGACTAACCCTATAAACCTGCCAATCACCTGTGCGCTTGGCCCTATTAAAGTTCCTCCTTACGGTTTTCCTCAGCTTTGACAAAGTGTCATTCCACCAAGGCACCTTACGAACAATAGAATGGTCACTATGACGCACACTAATGTCCAAAGAGGATTTTAATGTCGACTGTAGCTGATTTGCCGCCAGATCCAGTTCATCAACAGACTCTATAGAATCTGGCAGCCAGTCAACTTCTTTAGCCACATTTTCTCTGAAGCAGGTCCAATTTACCTTCCTAGAGACTATTGGCCTATCATCGGTTCTAGCAACGCTAACCAGATCAAATCTAATATGCATATGATCGGATAAGGATACTTCGTCTGACACATGCCAGTCCCTCAGAAGATTAGACGTGAATGTATCACACAACGTAATATCCAATACCTCCGACCTTATGGCGTTAACAAATGTAGGCCTGCTGCCCCTATTGGCCACAGCCACATTATTGCTAACCAGAAAGTTGAGAAGGTAATCACCCCTATCGTTGTTGTCCGTGCTGCCCCATACCATATGATGAGCATTCGCATCACATCCAACTACGAAGTGGTGGTTCTTCTCCCGACAGTACCTGATGAAATTTTGGACTTCCAGGGGTGGTACACATTCCATATCCCCTGGGAAATAAGCAGAGGCGCATATTACCTCCCTTATACCAACATCAGTAATAAGTTTGACGCTTACAGCCACCAGGTCCCTAGTAATGAACCCTGTAATGGGAAAGAAGGTGAATTTGGAATTTACCAAAATAGCGGCCCGGGGCCTCTCCCCAGCCGCATACACCAACTTACACGTCTTATTTTGAAGTCCTCTGACTCTGTCATTAATAGTCCAGGGCTCCTGTATGAGCCCTAGACTAATATCTTCAGTGGCAAATCTGCGGCTAAAAATGCTCGACGCACCTTTGGCCCTATGCAGATTTGCCTGGAGCACTTTGAAAGTACCTTCCATCATTTGCGCTCATTGGAAAGCGCCTCTGACGCAACTTTTCTCCCTGCCTGGCTCAATTGCCCAGCAAGCTTTGTTGCCTCAGCCTTAAGTGAGAAACCTGGGGATTTACCTCTACCCCCCACAGGTTTGCTCTTTTCAGTACTGTACAGTACAGTTATAGGGGTAGTAACACTCGTGTCGACTACCCTTTTTATGTTTGTGGAAGACACAATTGTCTTCCTTATAGTTGATGCATAAGAGGCATCGCTCTCTAAATTATCAGCAATATTTTTCATCAAAAATATGCGATGCTCGGGTTAAAGAGTCACCTGCGGCATTGCCCGGCTTGCCACAGGAAGGCTAATTAAAACTGGAGGGCGCCTGGTATCCAGAGTCCGCATACGAGCAGCCAAGTACCCCTTGACCATACATCCCTCAGTGTATGCTGTTCCACCTTGGATTTGGGGGAACGGTTATGAGGAGCGTCCACCTCCCGCATGATCCAATTTTAACCAACAGTCAGCAGAGACATGACCTTACTGAACTGCGAGTTGCGGTTACCACCCATAGATGGTAAAGATCACACTTCTATATGAGTTTCCAGATAGCAGGACTGTACTAAGTGAAAACCAAAGTCAACCCTTAGTAGAGTCCCCTGAATACTCATATAGCAAACCGCAAGCGTTGCTTACTTTAGCCATGGTCAAGAGTTGGCCTGAGTGGAAACGCAATTCCCACACAAATGTAGGACACGCGAAACTCACCCAGACCCGCACCGACCATGTTACCAGTGGCCACCACGTGGAGGTAGTAAGTCTTCTTGTGCAGTTGTCCATAAGGATCGTCTATTGACTTTGCCTTATGGGTCCACACCTGACCACCGGCCTCGGTCTAACGCGTTTCACATTTTGGTTCACATTTTGGTTCACATTTTCGGTTAACACTAAAAAAGCCTCGGTTGTGCGCGGTTTACAAAAACCATTCTGCACATAAATATTTAAGTGCTTTCTTTTTAACCGCGGTTGAAGGTAACAGATTTTTTTAAAGAAAAAAGCAACAACATTGAATCACACGTCCACGTCGGATAGATCTATCCAGTGATGAAGATTGTATGGTTATGTATTTTTATTTTTTTTTTTAATATTACTGTCGTGAAATATTTTTTTTTATATTTCGAGAATTATTAAATTAATTGAATGTAATATTTTTTTTTTTATGCCTAGATATGGATTAACATGTATGTGTATATTATTAAAAAAAATTAAAATTAATAAAATTTGCTTTTTTGAAAACCATGGAACGTAACCCCTCTTTTTGTATTGTTTTCTTGTATCGCTTAACACGATTTTGCTTAACACGGTATTTTTATGGAACGTAACCCCCGTGTTCAACGAGGCCTACCTGTACATTGTATTGGTTTTATTTTTAGGGGTTACAGGAGTATATTTTTAGTGGGAGCTACTTTTACTATGACCAGGTACAATATGTAATGAAATAACGGAAGTGTTACTACCATGATGATGGCCCAAGGAAGTATGTAAAAATGCAAAAGTTTTAAATTTGGAAAAATGTACAAGAACAACAATACAGAAACCACATATTTAAATAGAATTTTATAGTTTTACAACAACAACTTTTAACTTTTTTTTTACTTTCATTTTATGGTTTATGATGTAAAACATAATAATAACCAAAATGATAAAATGAGTAAGAAGATTGTAACATTTTGTTAGAATTGGCCCAAAATAAAAGTGATTATATATTTATATATAGAAATTGAAACAAGTACAAAAATATAGAAGCAAATGTGTAATTTCACTTAAAACTAAATAGAACGTAGTAGAAAATTACCTAAATCAAGTAACTATTTCGATTTTTTTTTTAAATTCCAGTTTAGAATCACTTTTCGCTTTTAATTACTCTTTTTTTGTGTTATAGTCCACAATATGTGCTATTTCGTTCTACTATTCCTCAATTCATGAAGTAGATCCCCACGAAAGGCACTAATTTTGTTTTTTAATTGTCCAAAACAAAAAATGTTTAAACTATTATAAAACTGTTTCAAGGTTACGGCCTAGCTTCTCGCATCACCCATGTTGTATGTGTCAACAACACACTTGAGAAGCTTGTTCATGGCAATCAGTAACTCTCAGAGCTTTTGCGAGAAGACTGCTAAGAGGTAATCCTTTTTTTAATATTTCTGAGCTGGGATATGATCCCGGAGCTCTTGTCTGGTAAGTTAATAGTATAAGTAGTAGGTTATAGGATAGCCAGATTTGAAATTCGAAAGAACAGTATGTACATCTAGGACAAAAACCAGTACAATGCAGAACAAACCAGTACATTCTTTTTACCAAAACCATTATTACTTATTAAAGTTACAAAAACATACAAATAATGTTAAAAATGCGAGATCATAATTCCTCAAAAAACGAAAAAGAACAACAAAATTTTTAAATGAAATTATTGTAGAAGAATTTTGTTTTCCATTCCGAAAACAATTTCCCATTTTTCGAAAACCCAAAATAAAGGGTTATCCATTTTGCGGTTTCAAGAGTAAGCATAAATAAAACACATATTAAATATTTTTTCTCATGATATTTCTTTTTTATTATAAAGTTTGAACGTTGACATTATGTGTGAAACACTACATCATCTACACCTCCACGCGAAGTGTTGCAAGCATTGATTCTTTTGGGGCCATAATTTGACGAATGTTGTTTTTTAAGTGCTCAAGAGTTGAAGGTTTATCTGTATAAACACGGTCTTTTGCGTAGCCCCACAAAAAAAGTCTAATGGTTTTAAATCGCATGATCTTGGTGACCAGTTGATATCGCCACGACGAGAATCTACGCGGCAAGGAAATGTCTCTTGCAATAAAGCCATATACGCTGGAATTGTGTGGCATGTGGCACCGTCTTGTTGACACCACATATCCTCTATGTCGTATACTTCAATAGCAGGCCAAAAAAAGTCGGTTATCATATGACCATAACGCTCCGAATTGATGGTGACAGTGGTTTCATCGTCCTTTTCAAAGAAATAAGGTCCAATTACACCTTCGAACCAAAGGGCGCACCAAATAGTGGCTTTTTCTGGATGTAATGGCCTCTTTTCAATTACTTGAGGATTCTTAGAACCCCAAATACGACAATTTTGTTTATTAACATACCCACCGAGTGAGAAATGTGCTTCATCGCTGAAGAAAATTTTGTTCGAAAAATTGCCGTCCACCGCCTGTTGTTCAAGCACCCATTCCACGTATCTACGACGTTGTGAATGGTCAGCTGGCTTCAGGTGTTGCGTGAGCTGGACTTTATATGGATGTAGGTGTAGATCTAAATGCAAAATACGCCATAATGTGCCGCAAGACAGTCCTAATTCCTGAGAACGACGAGGAATCGACATATTTGGGTCTTCGGCAACACTTTCCCTTACAGCATCGATATTTTCAGCGAAACGAGCGAAACGATGATGCACAGGCCTTACAATTTTTGTAACCACTCCAGTCTCTTCAAATTTCTTCACAATTTTGCCAATTGCTTGCGTAGTTGCACGATTATGTAAACCATTATCTCCTCTTATGTGGCTGTGGCAGAATCACCATTTCTGTAGTAAGTTTTGATAATTTTTATGCGTTGTGTGATAGTAAGGCGATCCATTTTCGTCAGTGTCAGACTTTCAACTGAAAAGAAAAAAATTGGTTTAACAACTTAATTTCATAGATGTCAAATTCCAGTCCCATACTTTTGAAACCACGAAATGGATAGCCCGGTGCATATTTGAACTCCTTTTCAAATTCCATGTTACATCTTCTTATATCTACCTTTTTAAACGGACTTTTAAAATGCAATATACTGTTTTTGTACATTATATACATTTGTAGTCGCCGTGGTTTAGTAGTTAGTGTGTTGGCTTACTAAGACATGAGCCCTGGGTTCGACTCCAGGCTCTGACAACTTTTTAAAAACAAGAAATATGAAAAAATACCTCTCAGCAGTCTTCTGGCAAAAGCTCTGAGGGTAACTAATTGCCACGAACAAGCTTCTCAAGTCTGTCGTTCGAAGTCGACATTAAACTGTAGGTCCCGGTACTCATGGATTAGAATTGACACATACAACATGGGTGATGCGAGAAGCTAGGCCGTAATCCTGACACAGGGTTGTAAAGTCCAGTTATGTATATATGTATGTATATTCCTGATTTACAATACCAAAGTAACCTTCAGTTTAATGTCAACTCCTTCTTATTCCCCTGTTTCATCAATTGTGTATTTAAAATAATATTTAGTAACCCCGCATTTACTTTTACTTTTCAATTAATTGCGCTCTAAGATTTAAGTAAAATAAGACACTAAACAAAAAAAAGTACAAAAAACAAAGCACTTACGTACTGTTTTAGGTCTCGTGCATTAAACGGCATATTTGAATAAAACAAGTATGTCTGAGAGACCTAGTCGTAGATACGTAGGTCCATTTCAATATCGTAGGCGTGTCAGTAAAAAAAAAGAATAATTAAAATACAATAAATGTCTAAATGGTAGGGGATTTAAATCAAAGCAGTTTATGAAACTTTTTTTGTTGGTAGAAAGAAAGAGGGAAAATCTGTTGTTTGACACTTCCTTGATATCTTTATTGATCTTATATTTTTATTCATTTTTTTCTATTGGTATTTGCAATTTCTAATAATATATGCACATTGAAATTAAATTTAAATTTAAACTTTTTTCTTTTCTTTCCAATTTGAAAATTTAAAGAAAAATCTATTGAATTATGCACACAAAATACACGTACAGTTTCCCCTGAAGTTATGCACTTTTCGATAAACTTTCTCTCTCTTGCAATATTTTTCGTTCCCTATGTATTTGACTTATATTTGTAGTTGTTTATTTATTCATTTATTTGTTTGTCTATACATATTCAAATGAATTTGTATGTGTATGTTTATTTGTTTATCTATTGGCATTTTTTGTAAAATGAATTATCTCTGGTTCAAATTGAATTCAATTTCAATAGATGCAATTAGAAAATGTGTTACAATTAATCAATAAAAAGTATAGTTCATGAACTTTAACTCATACTATTCACTCTTTCTCTCTTCGTTTCTAACGTTTGTTTCTCATTCGTTCTATCTTTTTGGTTTTTAAATACATTAGTTTATAGAAAACACATATATACACACACATATATATACATACAAATGGAGGTATTCATAAGCAAACATCTATGGTATACTTTTACTCATGGTTAAGAGGCCGACACACAGGCAAACATAAAAATTGAAATCGAATACATCGAATATAAAAACGGATATTAAAACATTTTCTGGGTACCAAAAAAAAAAAAAAAGATAAAATTTATAAAAACAACAACAACAATTTTAACTGTCAATTGATACCTACTCTCCTTACCATGATCTCTTTCAGCAGGGCAGAAAATTGTTGTTTTTTTTTTACCAGTCTCCAACTATAACTCTTTGTAGGTTTAAAGGATTCTCAAATTAACATTTCAAATAATAAAGTGAAAATAAAACAACAACAGCAACAGAAACAAGAAAAAAAAGAAAAATAAAACACGAATTAGGCATGAAATAAAGTTCATCTGGTTTATGTGTAACAAAATTGTTTATATTCTGTATTGCAATGAAAACAGCAATAAAAACATATGAAATGCCTGCCTAAATTTTATAAAAATAATTATGATGGTGATGATCATCATACACAAGTTATAATGTGGAGAAAAAGTTTAGAAGTTATTGTAAATCTAGAAAATACAATCATCAATTCTATGTAGGCTAATTCAAAACCAATTAAGTTTAGGCTCAATAGTATCTCAATACTATCTACCAGAGTAGGAAAATAAACAAAACGAAATGTTTGATCTCATTTTGTTTTGTTCTTTACAATGAGTAAAACAAAAACAATGAGAGCGATTGTCCCATTTAGTTTTGTATATTGTTTTTGGTTTGAGCACTACACATACACTATCTCAAATGTGCGTAAGTACAAAAAAAAATTAATGAGAAGAAAAAGAAAAGAAGAAGAGAAAAAAGAGCAAATTATACTAATGTAATGGAATAACAAAGCAAGCACAAGAACGAAAAGCGAAATGTTTCGTTTGCGCTCTTTCTCATTTAGAAAGTATTTGTTTTGGTTTTGCTCATGTACAATACGATTAAACAAAATTTGAAAAGCTTATGACTTTGTGGTAACGTTTGTGAAATGTTTTGTTTGCTTGCCCACTCTGTTAGCTACATATATAAGTATAATATCTAAATTTTACATTTAACTCTAATACGTGGGGTGTGTGTGTGTGTGTGTGTCATATAGTGGCTAGAGCACTCGCATAAAAACTTAAA
Organism: Metopia argyrocephala; assembly: GCA_963576795.1. NCBI lineage: Eukaryota > Metazoa > Arthropoda > Insecta > Diptera > Sarcophagidae > Metopia > Metopia argyrocephala. The sequence goes on along the minus strand of OY756208.1, from coordinate 199,810,142 downwards.
CGTTCAAATCCCAGCAAGGGTGAAAATTGAACAATTTAGTTTGCGGTTTTTTCACAATTATAAAAATAAGAGGTTACTCCCCCCCTCCCCTCCTTCAAAGAAGACCATCTACAAAGAAACCGCTCCCCGACACTCCACTCTATTCCACCCTAACCAATGTCAACAAAAAAAAAAAAAAAAAAAAACGATTGACCAGGAGAAAAGCGCCACCTATTGGGAAGTAGCAGATAACAGTTAAACCTACTTAGCGAAGACACTCACCACACAATCAACATGCAACGAAGAGGCAATTGCTGTTGATCATTCAAGGGTAAAGGTATAACACTGGATTTTATTTTATTTATAGAACAAGTAATTAATAGTTCAGTGACAACTTAAAATACAACAATTGCATTAAATTGCATTCAATTGGCAAATTTAAATAGTGCCTTAATTTTCTACTCAACTGTAATATATGCAAAAATAGCACAGGTCACAACATATTCAAATCTATCTGGTCTTTACACTTTCTATACGTTTTAAATGTAAGAATATCTAGTGGCTAAAATTAAGAAAAAAAAAAGTAAAATATATCGTAATATTACACACACCCACGTATACAATTTAAAGCATAGGCGGCGGCCTTTCAAATAAAGTGTCCTTGCAAATGTTATAGATTTGTGTGAATCAGAGAAAACAAATGCATAAAGTACGTAAATAAGTTGATGTTGCTACTGTTGCTCTTACTGTTACTGCAATAATCTTTTGTACTTCTTTATGCATTTTTACATGCCAAGTCAGTTATTGAGAAGGCTGACAGTTGCAGTCAACCTGCCAGCCATTTATTTTTCATCTATCCATACAACCATTCACTCATTCATTTACTCATGTATTCATTCATTCATTCATTCATCCAACCATCATCCATTCATCTATCAGGAATAGAGTCATATGATTGTTTAAGACACAAATGGTAGTGTTGGACAAGTAAAAGATAACGATATAGATTGTGTGTGAGGGCTGTGTGCCGGATGTGTGTTACAACAAAAGTCTTTCATACCAGCTTTGTTACCAGCATAAAGCAATTTTCGGCAAAATTTGTAAAATATTGTCACTGTTTGTTTGTGTGAAGGAGTATTTATGTCCTACATTTTATTGTGAAATTGACTCCCTACCTATCTCTTTTGCTCTCTTCCAATCCTTCTCTCTTTTTTTTTGTGTTTTGTTTTGTAGTCTATCAAAGTATGTGTTGAAATGTAAGTGCTTGAGTTTATTGTTGTCATTCATGTTACTGTTGTTTTTAATGCTGTTATTCTTGTTCTTATGTTTGTGCTGTTTTTGTTGTTGCTACCCTTGTAACATGGATTTCTGTTGTAAATGTTAAACGGAAACGGATACGACAACTGCCTCCTTAACGGATGCTGCTACTACTGTACTACTGTTCATTTATTTTGTGTTTATTTTCATATACCGATATATTACCAAACGCATATGCACTCAATAAATATTGGTAAAATCAATTGTTTCGACTTTTTTTTTAATTAATATTACTAGTTTCTTGGATTTGTTGGCTGTTTATGAAAATACAAAACAAAATACAATAACATACATATATATTACACTTTTCTCCCCCTTAACCACTCTGAAAAAATTTTACTAAAAATTATTTTTTGCCTTTTTAATCTTACCGTTTTGCCTTAAATCCTTCTGAAAACGTTCAAATACATTTACTGCCAAAGGTTATGATATGCAGCTGTGCATTGTATTTGACAATGTTTGTCTATTTTGTCATTTAAGTTGCAAATTTGTTTCAAAATTCGGCCACCTACCTTCACCTTCACTTTTAATTGGGTTTTTCAAATGTCACCCTGATATGACAAATTAAGTGATAATTAATTTTAACTTCTCAGTTTTGATTAGCTTTTACTCTTACTCTGATGGTTTCTGACCAGCAGAGGGTATATTTAATTGCCAGTGTCTGTAAATGTGTTTGTGTAGCAGGTTAAATGATTAAATTGTTAAGATGTCTTGTTGAGGTTGCATGATTATATTTCAAATACACAACCAGCAACATATTGCAATTAAAATGTCAATAATATCGATTAGAAAAAGAAGAAGAAAAAAAAAACAAAATTTGTTAGATGAACATGGAAATAAGAATTGAAGATTATACTGTACTGTTTGTATAAATTGCGAGGGTAACACGTACTTGTGCTGATAATTATTAAACATACCGAGAAAAATCACAAGCTTTAATTAAAATATATTAAAAATGGTTAAAAAAAATTGTTCTTAAGAGAATATGAACATAAGTTAGATAAATTGTTTGCATGTGATTTCAATTACGAAAACAACATATTCATTTAATTTTTGTTTGAAATATTAATAACAATAATAAACGAAAATTGTTGAAGCAATTAAAACGTTAATTGGAATTTTTATTTTAAAACTGTAAGACCGTTGTTATTTTTCTCAAAACAAGTATTGATTCAAAGAAAAATTAAAATTATTAAGGCCCATTATTACAACTTGTCGATAGTAGAAGGTAGGTATTTATCAGACACATAAATTGTTGCTTGTTCTTACAAATAAACTTTACCCTAAAGGTAAGGCAATCTTCCCAATAACGTTATCGGTCACTTTAGCTTAAAGTTTACTTGTCATAACAAAAGGCAATTTTTCTTTCTGATAAAATTCTTCCTTTAACTATCGGCAGTTTGTAATAATGGGCCTAATTAATATTATTTTTTTTTTCGTATTAAATTGGAATATTTATTGGATCTATATTATACTTATCGTATGAATTTTAATCGCCTAAGATCCTAATACTGCTATTCTTATGAGGATAAAAACCGTTAAGGAATTGAACTAGTTTTCCGATAAGACCTTTCATAGCTGGGTCGAAAACTAGCTCAGTTCTGCTAATGTTGTACATATTCCTTAACGGATGTTAATTCTCATAAGAATACCAGTATTAGGATCTTAGGCTATTAAAATTTATACGAAAACTTTAAAATAATTAAATTAATTTTTTATGGGATTTGTATTTTCTGTGTGGAGTTTGTAATAAAAACAAATTTGAGAAAATAGCCAACGCAGCTATTAAAGTTTTGTTAATTTTGTTTTATTTATTGATCGATATGATGTAACCGAATGTTTTTTCATGCATTGAAAGCATGGACCGTAAATAAAAGCTCTCCAGAAAACTTAAATCGAAAAATCAAAATATTTAAGTGTTTAAGTGTTTTTTTTTTTACGAAGTAAAATAACTGTAAAATTGTAGTCGCCGTGGTCTAGTGGTTAGTGTGTTGGCTTACTAAGGCAATAGCACAGGGTTCAAATCTTGAGAAAGAGAAATATGAAAAAATTATTTCTTTCGGTGACTACCTCTCAGCAGTCTTCTGGCAAAAGCTTTGGGAGTAATTGATTGCCATGAAAAAGCTTCTCAAATCTGTCGTTCGGAGTCGACTTTAAACTGTAAGTCCCGGTACTCATGGATAAAAATTAACACACACAACAAGAGTGCTGCGAGAAGCTAGGCCGTAACCGTGTATGTAAAATAACTGTTTTAAATTTAATTTTTTTAGGTCACAAACTCACTTTTTTACAAAAGAAACATTTTTTATACTGAAGACCCGAGTTCAAGCCCCAGAAACAGTGATCACCTTTTTACATTAATTTTGTTTCGACTGAAACATGTTTTCGACTCCAGCTTCGGCAGTCTCATCAGAGTTCTATGTGTCTGTACATATGTACGAACACTTGTGTGAGATAGTCGAAGTAGAAGTACGAAGTAAAATTACAATTTATGTTTGTTTTTGCCCTCTTATTCCATTTTATCCACATTAGTCGACATCGACGATATGTACGACTGTAGCGGTGATGGTTAAAGAGACATCGACAGAAGCGAGCACACCGCATATAATATTCTGAAGACCCGTTTCAGACAAAACAACAAAAAAAAACATTTTTTGTTATCACTAATAACTATTACAGTTATCGACTAAAAGTGTAACTCTTAGTAGCTCTAGTCGATCAGTAATGTGAGGTAGCGATATTATATTAATTTTTAAAATAGACAGTAAAATAATTTATTTGTGTAGTAAAGTGTAACGTATTATTTGTTTCCATTTTAAAACAAACAAAAAAATTCCATCATTATTATTTAAAAAGAATAATTCATGAAAATTTTACAAAAAATATAAAAGAACATATAAAATAAAAGCCTTTGGCATCATCTAACAATATTATTAAGAGTATTCGTTTAATTTGCTGAAAGCCTCTTGTACCTCTTAAACTTTTAAACCTTCATACATTTTTCGAGTTTAAGAGGTATAAGAGGTATTTAGAAGATTATACGAATAGCCCTATTATCTATTTTTATCTCTTTTTAAATCTTTTTAGTAAAATTTTATATGTTTTATAAAAATCTAAATAATAATTAAAATTTTACTATCTTTAATTAAAAATTTTTATTTATTCATATATGAATAATATATAAGTACATATACATATATGTTAAATATTTAATATACAAAGTGTATGTAATTGGTATTTATATAAAAGAAATCATATTATATCATATCAATCTTTTATTCTTACATACTAACCAATTATTATAAAAAAAATTCTGCAAATCTGCAATCAGTTTTACAAACTATGCATTTTGCTATAATCTTTTATAAAAAATTTAATATTGCATTCCAACAAATAAAACTAATATTTTTATATTAAAAATGAATTACAACATTTAAATCAAATTAAAATTCTAAAAACAATTTGCATCAAAAATCAATATGCATTTGAAAAGTTGTGTTAAATATTTTTCATATATTATTCTTTTATTTATCGAATAAAAAGCATTTCTAGAATTATTTTTAAAACAAAATTCTGTGGTATAAGTGCTTAAGTCAAATATACAAAAATATGAGTACCAGTGCAGAAGTTTCAATTATTTTGTACAATAAAACGACTTTCTGTTTTTCTTTCTTTAATAGGCAATTTTATTTGTGATAAAAACTTAAGAAGCATTAAAATATTTTCACTATTTTTCCAAATCATAAAAACAGTTAAAAAAAAGTAGTATTTATAGACATAAGGCGTTTTTGCAAAACATATTTTTGATTCAAATGAATTATATTTAAAAATAAGCTCTTTTTACAAAGTACTCACTTGTGTTTGTTAACCCAACTTACAAGTATAGCATTAACCGAAATTTTTTACATTTAAATGAAAATTTTAGGCTTTTTGCAAGCTCTTGATCAGTAAAAGAAATGTTTAAAAAAATTTATTTTGGTTGAGTGGTGTTGTTTCCAAAACGCAATATTGACTAATTAGATGAAAATTAGAATTTTGGTAATAAATATTATATTTTTGTGTATTTATTAAAATGATAACATAAATATTTAAATTTTGGTATTTGAAAGTTTAACAATATTTTAAAATTTCTTGTGGTTATTTGAACGGTATACATTTGTTTTTCTATATATGTATGTATGTATGGCTGAAACTTTAGTAACGTCTTTTTAACACACACAAAATGTTAAAGGTACAAAAATTTAAAAAAAAGAAAAAAATTTTTTTACAAAATAACTTAAAAACTATATATAATAGTAGAATAAACCCAGCGTGCTTCACTACACCTACCATTACAAATTGTGCACATTTTTCGACTGATGATTTTTGTTAATTTCGAAATACTTAATTCAGAACAAATTCAAAAACTTTAACTGTTACTGATTTCAAGATATACTAAACTCATTAGTTAGTTTGTCTGAAAGCTACCACGTCTACTTATCCGCCCTTTTTTCTACTGATCATTTTTAATGACTACATAATCAATCACACCAAATTCAGAAACTTTAGCTTAAAGACATCTGAACATGCGTATGTATAACGAAATCAATGTTTAACTTCACGCCCACTTGTCCAATTTCGCCATTCAGACCCAATTTAACTTTAATTTTAACGGTTCTGAAGATATACAAAGATCAGTATTTAAAGATAAATAAAAAGTGGGCATAAAGTAGGCGTGGCAAATTTTTCTCTCGATGAAAACTTAAAATAGATTAATAAAAACATTTGAAATAAAAATTAGTCGAATCGATGGAGCCGTTTTCTGATTTTAGGTCAATCAAAAAAAGTGGGTGTAAAAGTAGGCGGGCCATGACGATCATTAGAAAGAAAAAACTGGCAAAAACGGTCCAGCCGTTCTCAACTGATGCGATGACCAACGAACAACATTGATTTTTATTTATGTAGATTATAAGAGTGGTAAATCTTTTTATGAAATTTGTGGCAAGCATTTGAACTATAAAAGAACAGAAAACCCAGTTTTTATCTGCAACAGAAAAGTAACTGGAAATTTTTAAAAATAATATGCATGATGGGGTAAACTAAAGTTTTTAACAAAATAAATTTTTATATTCCAGTAGGAAATATGCTTTTATGAGCATAACATCTGGCTCATATATTTAAAAACTATTTTGTATTTAATTATTTTGCTAATACTGGCAGTTTTTTATTTTTTAACTGTTTTCACTATCCATCATGTTTGCGGTCTTCAGTGTCAGAGAGCTATTTTTAATAGCAGTCTTCACTGCTGTATTATTTCTAAAACCTAATATTTTGGTTTTCAATGGTAAAATAACAACAGAACTGCATATTTAAAAATTTTGCTTTCCTAATGCTAATATTGGATATGGTTTTCTGTTGGCGATTGACTAAAAATGCAATTTTTATAAATTCTAAAAAAAACAATTAAATTTTAAAAAATATTCTCACAGTAAAACTGTGTTGAAAAATTAAATTTTCGTTTATTTAAAACCCATACGCATTGAAGCATATGTGCATTACTTTATAAGCATTATACATGCATATGTACAATGTACGGTATAGGTATATAATGGTATAGGCATGCATATGCTGGCATACCTAAAGCTATAATTGATAATTCAATTTCAATAATATTTTCTAGATTGTATGAAAATTATTTTTTATATTTTATACTCTATACCGCAATCGATGGTAAGTGAAATTATTTATAAGTTTGCTCAACTATTTAATATCTATCGTCCAGAAAAAAAAATTTTTTGTTTGTAGAAAAAATGGTATTCCAAAAATTAGCTATACACCTCATCTCCCATTCACTGATAAATTTTAATTTAAATCAAAAACTGTTTCAAATGCCTAATAATAACTTTATATTTTTAAAACTCCAGAATAAAGAAATATGGTTGGACTAAAATGTTGTGCAGTCCTGAATATCAACACAGATGTGTTCAACAATAGAGGCTTTATAGGCGAAGGTACGAGTAACACTTGTGTTTATATCAAATGTTAAAATTCGCATTGAACAGCAACATTTAGTGGACTCACTTTGCTAAACGATATCGCAAAAAATATGTATATTTGTAGCCTAAAATTAAAAATTTATTCAGGAACCTGTAAAGTACAGTGATCATCAGTACAGCTCTCGCACTGACCTATAGAGGTAGTCTCGAGAGTTCAAGTGGAAGTATTCAACGGATTGTAGAAAGCAAAATGGATGATTTGAAGTTTGCTGATTTCAGTGTCGGTAAACATTTCCAAATTTCTCAGATCGCACTATATAAGTTGTAATAGATGTTGTCACATTTAGCGAGTTATAGCTAAATTTGTTGGTATCGGGGCTCCTCTATTCTGTTTTAAATTAAATAAATAACTAATTTTTTGCAATGACAGCAACATTTTAATGCCTCACTGGTCAAATCGATTAATTCCACCTTTAGAAATGTATTAGATAGTAATTTTGAAACTCTTTATTGAGTCTGTACTATATAATATTCTGGACAAATTTGTTTGATTATTAATTATTATAAAATTATTTTTTGGTTAAAGAAATTTGTTGTGGTTGGTTAAAGAATTTTGTTACGGTCTTCTGAAATTAAAAAAAATTAAAAACGTGGAGTTAACCGATTTAGCAAAATAAGCATTAATTTGCCACTCGTATTCATTTCAGTCTTAGCCGCGCTTTGTTAACAATCTTTGTGTGGGGTCATCGAACAGTTTCGAATTTAATATTTTTTTCTCTTGCTTATAGGCTTGGAGGTAACGATGATGTCTTAACATCGTCGGTAATGTAAATATTGAAGAGAAGGAGTTTGAATTTCTATTCAAAGAGTACGGTTTCCAATAGCCCAGTGTCCGGTTGGTATAGCCACCAATCATAATATGTCCTTTCTACTGTGACAAAGCAGTAGTCTAGTACATGTATCGTCTATTAAAACGATAATATTTTTCCAGAGTAGGAAAATAAACAAAACGAAACGTTTGATCTCATTTTGTTTTGTTCCTTACAATGAGTAAAACAAAAACAAAACAAAAACAGTGAGAGCGATTGTCCGATTTAGTTTTGTATATTGTTTTTGTTTTAAGCACTACAAATACACTAACTCAAATGTGCGTAGGTAGATCAATCAGTGAATGAGAAGAAAAAGAAAAGAAGAAGAAAAAAGAGCAAATTATACGAATATAACGGAATTTCAGAGCAAGCACAAGAGAGCAAAGCGAATTATTTCATTTGCGGTCTTTCTCATTTAGAAAGTATTTGTTTTGGTTTTGCTCATGTACAATACGATTAAAAAAATTTGAAAAGTAATGACTTTGTGGTAACGTTTGCGAAATGTTTTGTTTGTTTGCCCACTCTGTATTTTTCATTCAAGTGCTTTGGTTTCTTTAAACGGTGCCAGAAGTACTTCACTTAGTCTGATCTTCTTGATAATTACAAGGCCCTTATTTAACCCCAGATGGAATAAGTCTCTCATGTGTGATCCGGTGTTTCAAGGTGTATCTTGAGGCTTCTTGAACGTATATGGGAAAAGGCGAAGGTGCTTATTAGTGGCAGTGGGTTATCCAACTCTATCGATTCATTGATGTATCACAAAGTGGCATGCTTTTCGCTGTTATATCTTTGTTACGCAAAGAGTTGCTTTAATAAAAAAAATAATATTTCCCTGTAATTGTAGTTTGCTACACAGTACCTGTATTTCTGATACATTATTATAACGCATTTTAATACAATTGTGTTCGATCTGTATTTTTCATAGTGCGCACATCCTTTTGTATATGATTGTCTAACCAATGATATAATTAATTAGTTTTTCAGCTGCACCGCTCATTTATGGAATAATTTTAACGTAAGTATGTTTTCTGTCAAATACTTAAAGAACAGTTTCAAATTGAATATTCACAAACCCTATTGCTTCTTCTCTCTTCCCATAACATATATTCCTTACACTAGTCAAGGTACTGTATGAGCAGGGACATCTCAGGTTCATTAATCTCGTAATAAATAGCACTCTTTATTGCCATTAGCAAACTAAGAATATTGACAGCTAAATTTGCACAGATATTGGCCAATTGCTTACCAATATGGTCGTCCAAAATTTAAGTATCAAATATCTTCTGAAGTCAATTATTTATAACCTATTTATCTGCCGTTTAATGAAAAAAGTTTAAATTTTGCTCTGTTAAATCATGTGGGTTTTTAAATTGGGACAATTCTAGTAATTGGCTCTATTGCTAAAATACCATATTTACCAAAGTAATAGACTCGATTAGGATTAAACCATATTTTGGTCTAGGCCTCCCATGACTAACTGTTTGGTAACATGCGGTTTTTTCGATTTTTGATTTGAGTTGATTGAGCAAAATTTTTATATTTTTTGTGTATTTTGACAGCATTTTATTGCTGTAGAGCATTAAATATTGGGGTTTTGACTGACCTTTTTTTATTATTTACTCTTATTGAAATTTTATTATAAGAAACACGCACATTATTGATATTTAGGTATCAATATATATAAGCATTTAAAATGATTTTTATATACACATGTATACACACCATATATGTATATAAATGCACGTGTATGTTGGTGTGTGCCTGGGTATGTTCACATATTTAAATAATAATAGCCTTAAGTGGTTGGCTATTCTAATAACAATCCAATATGTTTTAGTAGCAATCAATAAAATATAATTTATCTCACATAACAGAAATGTACATCTTTATCAAAACATATCTACTACTCATATGGAAAATCATGTTTCTTTTTTTTTTAGGAAACAAAAATAGATATAAACATATCCTTTTAAAACAAACATGTACATACACACTTAAAAAAACACAGGTTTACACATGACACTCGTTTGAGTAACAGAATACGAGAGATACACGAGTAAAGAGTATGAAAATTGAATAAACTATTGAATTTCATTTTAGTAACCATTGTGGTAGTAAAAGGATTGTCAAAGCCAAATAAGGGCCTTTTAAACTAAAAACCATTTAATACCCAATAGTCACTAAGGGAAGTCATTCTGTTCTGTATCAATTGTACAAGAGTATCATTCTAAGTAAAATATTAGCAAAAATTTTATATTTCGCTGTGATAAAAAAAAACGATTTGTCTTTAACTGCCTATTAATTCATCATTACTTCTTATGGTTGGCTAACATAAAAACCGTGGAGAATTGACAAAGAACTGGTATAAGCATACTATTGCTTTATTGCCAAAAATGGCTTAATTAAAGTTCTTGGTAATCGTAAAAAACACACTCACTTTTAAAATATGACCAAAATTAAATATAAGAAATAAATTTATTTAAAACACATTTGAATAATAAGAAAAAAAACTTTAATGAATTTTTTAATAGTACTCGTAGAAGTGTATACAAAATGCGTTATCCACTGATAGAAAAATTTCTGTTCTAACCATAATATATTAATAAAGATCGTATTATTAAGACACTTTTCTTAACGTCCAAGCTGAGCGCAACGTAATTTAACCCTCAACGCTCTGATTTACTTCACACTCAGCTTGGAAGTTTAAATGAACGACTTAATAATCACAACATGCACTTTTAAGTCGATTTGCTGGCTGAAAGTCGATAGTTTTACAACCAACTTCACTGATTTAAGAACTGCCAAAATTATAACTTTCCAATTTTAAAATTTTAATGGCACATATTCCTTTGGAAAACATATTATAATTCCCTTTTTCTGTAGTTAGTGATGTACAAGTTTCAAAAAAAAGAGTCTGAAGTATTGGCTTCCTCATACAGGTTAGTATGTAGTCATCCTTCGCTTCAAACATTGTCGAAAGTCTATTTCAGTAGACTTTTTCGAAGATAAAATATTCCTTTTTAATCAAATGAATTATGAATTTCTCTCAGTGAAACACTCTTTTTTGGAACGGAATTATTTGATTTGTTAAAAATAGTTTTAAAAAAATCGAATTTTTGTCACCAAAATAACGCCTTCACAGAGTGCAATATGGTGCGATGGGCGTGACAGATTTTAATGAAACTTGGCATGCGTCTTTTGACTTTTCTAAGAAGTATATGTACTAAATTTGAAGGCTTTTGCTTTTATAGAAAAGATTTTATGTGAAAATATCCATTTTGATTGTATGGGCGTTGGGCGATGGTCGTGGCTGATTTTCATGAAACTATTTTATTTTCTTAATTTAGTCAATATGTATAATACTCCGTTCCAACTTTCAAGTTTCTAGGTCCACTCCTTATATTTTTTGCACAAAAATGTATGAGGCCGTACCAGTGTGCGTCAGGGCATAAAGCGTCAATGAAGCCAATCGAAGTTTAATTGGTTTACCTGCATAAACCAAAAACTTAGCTCAAGTCTATAAAAAGTAAATCAAAGGATGTAAATCGTATGAACGACGGCAAACATTTCGGTACCTTTTTTAATACTTCGTCATACAAGAGCAATATTATTTTGTTTTCTTGACAATGTTTAATTAGTACTTAAACGATCAATAACTTTACGAATTGCTTGTTCACTAGATGGTGATTTTAAAATGCCCCTAGAGTTCTATGGACTTTGCAAAAAGATTTTTTCACTATTTTTCTATGTTGTATTATGGTTGGGTGCTAAACAATTCATAATATCAATACAATTTAAATACCAATAGTTGTCATATAGCTAAAAAGAAATACATGATACTTATGATTTTTTTCTTTTAAACATTTAGAATTAATGCTGTTCCTTCGGTAATACCCGATTTTTACTAGACATGAAATAAACTATCGTTAAAAATGTTGGCTCAAACACAGTAAGGACCATGTGTGCAAATGATAGTGTTTTGTAGAATGTAAACTTCATGATGAATTTATTTAAATAAAACACAACAAGTGTACAATAAATAAAACTAAATAAAATACATAAGAGACAGAAAGAGAGAAAGTGTAATAGGGAAGAGAAAGGAATGAATATAAAATATAAGTCATTCCTACACTCATTTATTCATTCATTCATAAGATATTACAAGTATATCTTGTATAAGTATGTATGTATGCCTGTAACGATATTCATAAACTCTCTACTCACGTTTTATTGAAATAAAATATTAATTTAATGACCAAAACGACTTGAATATAAAAAAAAACCATACGCGCACACACATGCAAAGCTATAAAATATACATATGCTTGTATTTACCTGCTCATATGATGAGTATATTCATGCATTTACATATGTTTACATTCAAAGATTTTTGCAAAGACTCTCCACTACCCAGTAAACAACAAGTCAAGCCCTTGAAATAAGAAGTTTTAAACCCAAATCTTACGCTTTTCAAATGTGAGAAAAAGTGGTGGAAAATTATCTCAACAGAATCGAATACTGCAACCAATCTAAAGGCAGTCTTTTAATTTATATTGTATTTCGTATAAAAGGTCGGTGCAATACACTGAAATAATAGCTTAATATAAATTATAGCACTATGTGTGATTGATTGTTTAAAATATGTTTGTGTTTGTCTTTTGCAATAACTTGCCTAGAAAAAAAATGCTAGATTTTGTTGAAAAAATGTTTAAAAATGCCAAAAGAATGCTGAAAATCTAAATTAAATTCTTATTTATACGAAATGACTCGGTGTAATATCCCACAACACTCATTCTACCAATCTAGCAAACTACCCTCTACAGTCTAGACTATTCGCGCAACCAAAAATAATTCTAAAATATATTAGAAATAAAATATACAACTGTCGAACTAGCAGTCTAGCACATTACCTTCTAGACTACTGAGGTACCAAAAAAAAAAATAAAAAAATAAAATAGAGTATTATGAATAAAGCAATGTGGTATACCTTTTTATCAGACTACTATTGTATTAAATTAATTATAATTAAGATGATAAAAATAATCTTAAGCAAAATTGCCGTGTTGATGTTAATCCTCAAGTGTTATATCCAGAAAAACTGATTGTTTGGTATCCTTTATGAGCTTGTGGGATTAATAAATAAAAACTACAATATGCTAAAAAATGCTAAGTTGTAATGAGAAAAACGCTATATGCTAGAACGATTTCCTTTCGTTCCAAATGACTTTGGCAAATGATAGATCTTGCATAACAAAATCAAAATCGGTACCAGTTCGATACAAAATTTTTATAATTTGAAATCAAGCTTTCGTGTTTGTTGGGTTGCTGTACAGCTTTGTATAGTAGCTTATGGGTAGATGTATATGTATATATATGTGCAATCCAAAACATATTGTTTATACTCTACAGAAATTATTGGAGTACATAAACAGTTTTATTTTATATGGAGGAATTACAATATGGTCCTGTGTAATGCAGATATGGACATGTCATTTTCGAGCAAGTTTTTACAACTAATCGAGGAGTATTGATGTTTTAAAAACTAAAATTAACTTCCTCTATTCCGAAATTAAAATCGAGGGAAATTTTCAACGCTGTCTCTCTTCTCTCTTTTTTTTTTCTTTCTTTAAGTGACCATTTACATATCGTCATTGATTGGCAAATAATTGGTAATAATTGTAGCATTTAATCATTAAGTTTTCTTTGAAAAAAATCGATTTCCACAGTATACCCAATTATACTGTATAACAAAAGTTGCGAGAGTATTTATATGTATGATTCTCACCTAAGAAATAAACAAAACTGAACGTTTGATCTCATTTTGTTGTATTCTTTACAATGAGTAAAACAAAAATAAAAACAGTGAGAAAGATTGTCCCATTTAATTTTGTATATTGTTTTTGTTTTGAGTACTACAAATACACTAACTCAAATGTGCGTAGGTACAACAAAAAGTGAATGAGAAGAAAAAGGATAGAAGAAGAGAAAAAGAAAAGAAGAAGAGAAAAAACAACAAAAAACAAAGCAAGCACAAGAGAGAAAAGCTAATTGTTTCATTTGCGCTCTTTCTCTTTCTTTATTTCATACATTTGGAATAGGTTTAGACTATAAGTAATCCTTGTGCTTTATGTAGTCTGAAATAGCTAAATTTCTAGCAAGGTATTAGTCCAACAAAAAGAAGTTTGAATTGGTGGAAGAAGAATGTCATTATCATACATACATACATACATAATTGGCCATTACAACCCTGTGTCAGAGTTACGGTCTAGCTTCTCGCAGCACTCATGTTGTGTGTATTATTTCTTAACCATGAGTACCGGGACCTACAGTTTAATGTCGACTCCGAACGACAGACTTGAGAAGCTATTTCATGACAATCAACTACTCCCAGATCTTTTGCCAGAAGACTGCTGCGAGGTAGTCGCCGAAAGAACTAATTGTTTCATATTTCTTTTTTCAATATGTCAGAGCTGAAATTTGAACCCGGCGTTATCGTCTTAGTAAGTCAACACACTAAGCACTAGACCACGGTGACTACAGAATGTCATTATCACAACTTAAAAAACTGAATTCGTTTTCAATAATTTCGTAATTACAAATGAATTTGTCTTTTTGGATTTCATGAAAATAAGCATCCATAAAACAGTTGCTAATATATGATTTAAATAATACTGTAATTAAGCTAAGAAAAACGTAATCCAATCATCTTCCATCTCACTACTTCATCTTCTATTGAACATCAGATTTCATAGATTATGAAACAAATAACCCTTTGCTGGGCTACTTTTGAAACAAAATGATGTAGTAATATTTGAGACTTTCAGCATCATAATGGTCTGTTTAGAGAGTTGATAAACCTGGTTGATATCTCTAAAAAAAAACAAGACTTAAACAAAACATACAAATTACAGCCTATTTAACAGCAAAATGTCTTGATGATCAAATTCCTCTTTTAAATCTTTACAATCATTACAATCAATTTCAAGCAAATAATAAAATTTTCAATTAATTTAAACACACTATTATATGCGAGAAATAAATGTCTTCCGTTTAAGGAATAATTTTGTTGGAAAAAATTTGCTACGTGTTACTTTTTTATCTACATTAAATATAAAAAAAATTCAACATACATGTGTGTTTAATTTTACTCTTTCTTAATTTCCCTAATATTTTTAAAGCTTTAAATGTGTATGTACATCAATGTGCAACGCATAAAAAGAATCATACTCATTCACTCACATACACACATGCTCTTAAAACACTTAAGTCTTTATGTTAGCGCATATAAGAGTTTGTATTTCATTTGTATCCTTCAATTAATCTACAGCAGCAACAACAGCAACACACGCACATATAAGTATTAAAAAAACTTAAGTAGAAAGTGAATATTTGTTGCGTGTAGTGTGACATTTAACATCAAGAAAAAGTTTTGTAAAGTTTTTTTCTTTCTTTTCTTAAATCAACTTAATGAAGGCAGTGACTTTTAAACAAAGCAAAAGTTTGGAAAACAAAATCATTTAAGAAATTAATGTTATAAGTAAAAGTAACCCTGGAAAATAGAAATACTTACTTCATAAAATAAATAAATTTTATAATATTTTTTTTATCTTGTATTATTTTAAAATGTACAAAATTTGACAAACAGCGATTCCATGAGGGGTAAAAACTCGGTAATATTTGTTTGTTAAAACAACTAGGTAGGTAAGATGATGTATACAGTACATAAAATCAGAAATCCTAGAACCCACTATGATTGTCTTATAATTAAAGTAGGGATACTCACGAAAAAAATGCATCAATGTTTTCTCTGATGCGGTGTATTGTGAACTTCATCGATGCTTTCTATGTATCGAATCAAATTTTTATATAATAACAAAGCAAAAAAAATATACATATTGCAATAAAAATAAACATTTTGTTTCACCAAAATTTAGTATAATTTAATAAAACCCAATATTTTTTCCTTGAGCTGGTAAAAATATTATATTATTAATCCTTTTAGCCTGCACTTTGCTGTGCCACAACTGACGAAGCTTTTTAGATAACAGGGAACTAACAATCATTGTCAAATGTTTGTACACTACGTTGTGCAACTTTAGGAATTGTATCTTATAGCCTTCTAAAGGGTTTTCATTAAATCGATTTATAGGACTACGTAAGTACACAGAGAGTTCCTCAGACAGGCTTTCTTCATTTCTGTTTGTTTTTCAATTTCTATGACCTAATTTGTGATGATCGCTCCAAAGACTAAAGTCGTCTGCACCTACTTTGAAGTATCAGAGCCCAACTCTGATACTGTCTGTTAAATCGTTTTCCTTGAATTTTTCCAACGGCTTTGGAACAAGTAATTTGGCTTAAAAAATTATTTTTTTTTAAACGCGGATGCAATAGAAAAATTTAAAAAATTTTTGAATTGGACTAACGAACTACTTGCAAATATACATATGTATGTACATATATAAAATGTTACCACTTTGTTTAAATTGTGATTTGCAAATATTATCGATAACTAGAAATTCTTACTGTGACTTAGTACTATAAAATGTTTATATGACAACATTGTCCACTTACATTTACAAATAAATCATTTATATATGTAACTCTCAATTACAAACAAAGATCAAGCAGGGCTGTCGGGTGAAAACACCTCAATACTACAAGTATGGTTTTCGATATATCGATATATTTTTTGATACATTGATAAACATCGAGCATCCCTGAATCAAAGAAAGATAAAAGAAAGTGCAAAATTGGAAGATATCAGCAAGAGCTAAAGACTTAATTAAAGTCAAACGAAATAAAAAATATTTACTAAAACCCAAAAAATATTATTATATATACATTTAATATTATATATGGAATCTATTACTTATGGGGATAAGCATTTCTTTAAGGCCAAATATATTTTTTTGTTTTTAATAAAAAAATTTTACTTTTCTAGTCATTTGCTACAGGCACGCATTTATGAAAGAAAAATAGAATTTTAATTTGAAAAACAGAAGTGTATTGCTTTTAAAATCTTTGGTTTATTTTTATATATTAAATGGAATATAATTCTCATTTAGTGTAAAAATTTTTGAAAATAAGATTTTATAGTTTTATTAAAATCTTTAGGAAAAAACCCCTGACGAGTCTCTTGAACAAAAAAAAATAGTTATAGAGACGTGTCTATCCCCATAAGCAATATAGTACATTCCATATATAAAAAAATGTTTAAATATTTTAATTGCTTATAATAATAAGATCTTAAACATTATTTTAGAAAAAAATGGCGTTAAAATAGCAATAACTCTATGAATTAAAAATAAATTTTTATAAAAAGTATTCTCCAATTTTTTTTTCAAGCAATTGTCTATTCCATAAATTACCTTAAATAGGCTTTTTATTAAAAATAATAAAAATAATAAAATTTTGAATATTTAAATTTTCTTCAAGAAAAAGTACTATAAAATTATTTATAAACTTGCCCTCAAGTGTTAAGTTCAGTATTTAAGTTATTAAAGTGCTTTAATAGTATTTTAGTATAAAATTTAAGCATTTATTTTACATATGCTTGCAAATGCAAGCATCTAATGACAACAAATTATGGCTTAAATTTAAATACAAAAAATATTCATGTTCTACTCATTTTGGACTTAAATATACATCACGAATCTTTACAACCATACACATTTATTATTTTAATATTTACATATATTTACATGTGTATGTGAAAGTAACATTTAATATTTACACATGTAATATCGCAAATGCATGCATACATACCCAGCGAACACTCAGATAAGCAGTTGAAATATAAGACCAAAATTAAGATATTTTTTTACAACTTAGATTTGCCTACCTAATTAACAAATTTACAATGAATTATAATTTGTTACTATTCGCATAAAATAAATTATACACATACATACATAAGTAGTCATTACAGCTCTGTTTCATAATCGGACAAGTGGTTACGGTATTTTATATGTACAGTATTCCACGGGTAATTGCCTGGTCAAAAATTTCAACATATTTGGGCAATAATGCGTGGAAATTATTTTAACGAATACCCTTAATTGCCTGTGTACACTGCCTTCAATACATATAAAAGCAAGTAACTTTATACTTCTACTTATGCATAGACTTGGTAGACTTTAATTACAAGGTTCTATCAAAAAGTAGTTTGAAAGTAAATTTAACGGACATTTTATACCTATATGAACATAGTTGAGTTAGCTGCAGTTTTGACAAAATATTTATTATGAGTAATTAAACGAGGGAGTTTTAAGTGAAATTTCTCTTTGAGGAAAATATATTAAGCAAATATATTATTAAGAAAAATATATTATTAAGATAATTAAGCAAATAGCGCAGTTAAGTGAAAGTTAATTAACGGTGGAATTTTATTCGAAAATGGTAAGAAAAAATAAGGCGATTTACAAATTGAGGTAAATTACCGTGAAAGACAATTAAGCGTGGGGAATTATCCGGGGAATACTGTATTACAATACACACAAATTGCAGTCTTCTGGCAAAAGCTCTGGGAGTAATTCATTGCCATGGAAAAGTTTTTCAAATATGTCGTTCGGAGTCGACTTTAAACTATCGGTCCTGGTACTCATGGATAAAAATTAACACACACAACATGAGTGCTGAGAGAAGCTAGGCCGTAGCCCGGACACAGGATTGTAATGGCCAATTATGTTTGTATGTATGTATTATTCCGAATGACTTGATTTTTCTTTTTTCAAATCACACTCGGCTCTCGGCTTTGAAACCATTGAGAAAATTAAGTTAAATGAAATTTGAAAACAAATCTAAAATGTTTGCTGAGTACATATATTTGTTTGTTTGAGTGTGTGTGTGTGTTTGTGCCACATAAATACCCAGACAAATTGCGGTAAGCACTTTTCCTGTCCACATTTAAAATCAGTCGTAAATTTGTCGCACGTAAGGGGTTGTGTCTTAAAAAATAATAAAAAAATAAGGAAAAAAAATAAAACAGTTTATGCCATCATCTTTGCAAAAATATATAGTTGTAGATGAACAGCAATATTTTTTATATTAAACATTCAAACACATACACACACACACTTATTTTCAAATATTCTCTCCGTATGTTTGTTTGTGCAGAACAGTTAAGTTCATTTTTAAAGTTGTTTGCTAACGTTCTACCCCCTCAATTTGATAACAAATACATACATACATGTGTATGTATCATTCCTTTTAACCATTTTACCATTTTTGTTTTTTTGTCTTTTTTTCTATTCTATCTATACATTTTGGCCTTGGTTAAGCTCATCAGGTAATGCTATAGCACGTATTCAAAGTCAGCAGAAAAAGTCAAAAATTCATTGAATTGAAGTTGTTGTTGCATTATTAATGAATCTTAAAATTAAGAAAACCTCTTTACTTATATTGTATTTTCTCACATTCATACATATAACCCCGCTCATGCCTATACTTGTTTTTTTATGTAGAATTAAGGAGGAATATCAATTTAAATACTAAAGAAAGCTATTCGATTTTTTCACAAAAATACCAACAAAATTTGTTTCACTACAAATCGAATAGTTTTTTTGTTTTTTTTTACAAATTCATTGATAGGGAAGTTGTTTTTCTATATAGAATTAAAGAATATTTCATTTCAAATTGTTTTTGTTTTTTAGTCTCTCTTTAGTTCTTTACTCTTTAGTTTTGTTAAGTGCTGCCATTGTTGTATATATCTGTGGTTATTTGTTTAACAACAGTATCAACAACAAATTAAAAAGTTTCGAACAACTTTAGATAGCTTTTCATCAGGTTAAAATTTAAACAAAATAGAATAGGCCAAGTACTTCGTTCAGCAGCACATGCATACATCTTACCCTTTCTTTACGTGGATTTTTTTTTCTACGTTTTTGAAATAACAAAATATATGAAAATAAAGTTGTCCTACATTTAAATTTTGTATTTGGTTCTTTCATTAAGCACTTCTTATCTTTAATTTTAAATAAACTAAAGTGTATATGAGATGTTGGGTTCAAATCTAAGCTCTGATGTCTTGAAAAAAAGAAAAAGAAAAAATTATTTCCGTCCTATATGTCCAGTAATTTTCTTGTTTTTATATAATTTCAGTAAATTTTTAGTTTTAAGTTATAAACGAAACGAAACGTTTGATATCATTTTGTTTTGTTCTTTACAATGAGTAAAACAAAAACAAAACAAAAACAGTGAGAGCGATTGTCCCATTTAGTTTTGTATATTGTTTTTGTTTTGAGCACTACAAATACACTAACTCAAATGTGCGTAGGTAGAACAAAAAATGAATGAGAAGAAAAAGAAAAGAAGATGAAAAAAAAGAGCAAATTATAAGAATGTAACGGAATAACAAAGAAAGCACAAGAGCGAAAAGCAGATTGTTTCGTCTGCGCTCTTTCTCATTTAGAAAGTATTTGTTTTGGTTTTGCTCATTTACAATACGATTAAAAAAATTTAAACGTTTATGACTTTGTGGGAACGTTTGCGAAATGTTTTGTCTGTTTGCCCACTCTGGTTGGCACTAAAAAATTATCAGTTTAATTATTTCTGTTGATTACCCAGGAGAATACTGAAAGTTATTTCAAATTCATAGTACCTCCCGAAGTAGTCTTTGTGAATTACTTCTCCTAAGAGGGTTATCGTTACCTGTATAACTCTTGCTACCGAATTATACCGAGTCGGAGCAAGATACTCCACCGAGTAATACCAATCTAAAAATCTTATTCTGCCGAATTATATCGTACCGAAGAAGGGTTAATACTTAATTCCCTTCCAGTGAGGAATACACGCCAGAAATGTATGATAACTTGCAACTGTACAAAAAATTTTTATTAATTATTCATTATTATTAAATAAAGAATGGACTTTACTATTGCTCAAGAATAGTAGCGAAAGTCCGTTTCTTTTAATTTACTTAAAAGGCCAACAGAAGACCTTGCACACCTAATGAGCGACTCTAGCCAACGACAAAACTACGTTACACAACAGAGTACACATTTTTTAATTGATATCGATATTCTATTTGTTCTGCGTATGTACTCTGCTGTGAAAGGCCACATTATATTTTTTCAGTTTGTTAAGAAGAAAAATTAATATTTTTTTAAATTCTTGGCCTCTCTAAAATTAAATGGTCTCAGAAATAAAACACTTCAGTAGAATGACTAAATAACCGCTTGTGTTATTTTGTTTTTTTTTTTTCTAAAATTAAAAACTAAATAAAATATTTTCTTTCATCATCGTTTAATGTCCCCTGAAAGTTTTGCTTTAACGTTATTTTTTTTTCTGCCTTTTTTCTCTTTGATACCATTATTGAAGTCAATTTAAACTAAAATGGCGAAAATATTTAATTTAGAAAGTAAAAAATTAAATGGAACAAAAAACGTAAAACAGCATATACAGAATGCAATGGACCGGCTAAACGAACGACCAGCATAGATGAATATTTTTTAAATGAATGGAAAATTATAAAAAATTATAAATGTGATATTTGTTAAAACACTTACTTGCGACAAACACTTCTGCTGTGTGCAGCAAAAAACAAATTGAACCAAGATTGTCTGTGGAAGGGGAAGTGCAAGAAAAAAAAAAACAATAAATTATTATGCGTGGGTTGTTAAAATTGTACCCAAAATGCAAATAATAATAATAATGAGGACAAAAAATATAATAATGATGATTTGTTTTTTTATTTTTTATTTTTTATATCAAACGATAGCATAGTACGAGTATAAGTAGGGACTATTAACAGAAAACATGGGGTAAAAATGAATTTTTGAATGAATGCTGTAAAGTGACTCAAATGATTTGCTAAAAGCAAATAAAAATTTTTCTACATTTTTCACATACAGCCCAACAATTAAAAACAGAAAAAAAATATAAAAATGCAAAATGCAAAAACAAATAGACACTGAAAACTAAAATTATAATTATGGGTGTTGAAGTAGTCGAGGGAAAAATGTAATTTAAAATTGTCCACCACATACTCAAACACACTACAGCATCTTGCACAGACATTATGAAATACTCGTAATACTACAAATAATGTGACTGAAAAATGAAAATACTCACACAAAGTCTCTCTTGTAAGAGGCAGCTGTACAAGTATGCAACACTAGCAGCAGTAGTAGCATAATAGCAAAAGCAATTTCCACATTAACAATGTTGCATGGTGGCATATTGTTTTGGTTTTACTTTTCAGTGTTACACTGTCGGTTTGTTGGCTGCTTCATATTAAAGTAAATGAGTGCTTGAAGCGAGAGAGTAATAAACACTTTTTAAAAAGCCGAAAAGTATGCAATATGCTACACAATCATTATCATCATCAGGCAGCATATTTAATGTGATGAGCCGTAAATGATGATGCCAGCTAGAGGGATCATATTTAGTGGACTTGACTAAGTTTTACAACATATTCATGAATGTAGCTTTTAACTCAAATTCTATGAACAGGCATTTAGGATATTCTAAAAGTGAAACCAAAATCCAATTAGCCTTTGATTTTTCTTTAAAAAATATAGCCAATTTTAAATATTTTATATTTTTAAATTATCCCAAAGTGCGTTTTTAACGTTTGTGTTAACAAAATATGTAAATTTCCACTTTTAGTTCACTCTTTCTCTCTATTACATGTAGGATGGCAGGCAGGTAGCATGACGTGTTGCACAAACACCTAGAAGTCATTTTATTATTATGATAGGATAGAAAAGGAAGGCAAAAGCCGAGCAACTATAAAGAGATGTTCTATTCTTTCTTTCTGTTCTTCATATGTACTACAAAATTTCAGCTGAGATTGGTCCTAGATTCTCGTTAATGGTCTAAAGTTTCCTCAGCATGATCAGCATCATTCTAAAGCCGGACCAGAGGTTGTTAGTCCAATAGCAGTGGGACCTATTCTCCCAAATATCCTGCTCTTTTATATGAAGCCATATCTCAATAAGTCCATGAAATCAGCATATGGGACTTATATTCACCAAACGCAAGGACTGAACATCCAATCTATAAAAGATATCAACCCTTTCATTCAACAGAATATCGCTATATACCTGTATTAAGACCCTACAGACATGAACCATTACCAGGTCGACTCAATTGCTGTAAAAGCTGAGTATCTGTTAACGAAACTCACAAAGCAGTCTACATTTAAAGGAACGACAACTATAAAGCACTCGCTGCAGGCATCATACATTGAAGCTCCAGATTGATCTTCTTCGCAGAAAAATAAGTCACATCGTAAAAAATTGCATTTGACAGATAAAGATTTGATAAATCAAGTCAGGTTTTGTATAATTACCTTGCTTTGAAGTGAGTGTCAGATCGCCAGGGTAGTCCATTTATTGACTAGTGGACCATGACCATCAGTTCTAGGTTTGTTTTTGCATTTAATGATCTAATGTTAACCATAGTTGCCAGGCTTATAATTATAATTTTTCATCTCTCCTGTCGAGTACCTTTATTATGACAAATATCTGGCATCACTTTTAATCTAAAATAACTGCTCATTTTGCAACATTAACGTCATCATCAGCCCCGTTTCATATATTATTTTCTTTTTTTTTATGAGACTGTAGAAGAACAAAAATTATTTCCCAAACAAATTCACATGAAAAGCAATGAAAATGAAAATATGGAGAGTGAAAGAAAAAAAAAACATTTCATTACGCAAAAAGCTTAAAAGTCTATGGAAATGTTGTTGGTTGAAAATTTTAGAGAAAAATCTGAAAGAAATAAGAATTCAGGGCAAAAAAGAAAAAATGGTGAGATTGTTGAAATACTGTGAACGTAACTGCCTTACCACTGCCACCAGAAGGCATACAAAACTATTACACTTGAATTTGGCTTCGCAGTATAGACTGACTATTTGGCTGACTGGTGATGATATTTTTGATGCGATACTTTTCTCACAAGGTTGGGAGTAAGAAATAATGGGAATGATAATGGTGTGTATAATAGTAACTGTTGTACTTTTTTAGGTTTTTGTTTTTTTATTTTTGATGATTTCAATCCAAGTGCTACTACTGCTACTGCCACCGCTACTACTGGGAATGATTACTATACAATGTTAAGTGTAGTTGTTATATATTTAAATTTTTTTTTTTACTTTTTTTAATACATAGAAAAAAATTACAAAAAATTCTACATTTAATTGCGGCATTGTGCAATGACATGATAGCGCCACACAACGAGGATCATTAAAATAAAAATTCGCAATATACACTCATACTGGTAGAGTTGTGCTCCTAAAAATAGAAATAATATTGAAAGAAAAAATTCGAAGAAAATATAAAATCGATTTCAATTCACAAGTGTGTTTTACAAGCAAAAATAATGTCAATTAACAAATTAATAATTTCGAGTTTTTATCGGAAGCAACTAGTTTTAAAATTTTAATTGTATTTGACAAAATAAGAAAACATATGCACAAATATTTTTCGTATGTATTACAACTATAAAATTAATTGTATTAACGTAAAAATTAATTGAAAGTTTTAAATGGCAACAATTATCTTTTAAATATAAATTTTTTGGGCATAAATTCTAATTTTAGGTCAATTTCAAAGGTTTTAATTTAATTTTTAATTCACAAATGAGGTACTAAAGTACTTCGACCTATAAATCCATTGTACAGCCCTCAACTTAATCAGGATAATATCTTTCCCAGTCTCGTCTCTCTGACGAACTTCAAAATATCGGCCGGAGCCACCCTTGACAATTTCCCAGTTGGTATCTGATAATCACCGAGAGACCTCTTCGTACTGTAGATCAATGCTACACAAGCACTTAGTATTTGCTCTAATGACTGAATTGCCTCCGCACATATCGCTCAAAGCGATTCCTATCTCATTTGAATGCCTATTTATTTTGCAGTGATAGTATAAGAGTTTAGTTTATATCCTCAGACTATTCTTAGAGAATCTAATGCACGACGAAATTTCTTCTTTACATAGTTACCGAGAAAAAATTTGGAAAGTATAAGGTCAGTGTGGTCCAGAAAAAAGTAATCGTCTCGATTCCAAATCCCGTTTTCCATCCTACAGAAGGGTTCAGGCCTTACCAGCATGGATGGTCCCTTTCTGGCAAGTTGATCTTCCCTTTAATATAGCATAGACTGATATTCCCATACTAACTTTGATTCATTTTCATAGGAGCTACTACTACCTTTTGTTCTCTTTGTCCAGGTTGAATTGAGCGCATCTTTCAATGGCGAATTTCCGCCTTGAGTCTTAGATCCTTTCGTATACTTTCGGATAGTTCTCTTCCTAAAAGAGTATACAGCCTCTATACCTCCTCTTTTTGACTACTTTTTTTTATTTATTCTAATAAAAACGGAATTCATGATTTTCATGGAATAAATTTTTACTCACTAATCGTGAAAAAATTTAATATTTTGTCCTACATTTTTTATGTGAGAAAGCGAAAGGCACTGATGTGGTAGGCACAAGCATAATACTTTTTGCTTTAATGAGTATTATATATTCTTAAGATATATGTTGACTTTGGTAGAGCATATTTTGTATAAAAACTTATTACATATCATTTAGAACTATTTCTATTTTAAATTTTGTTTGGCGTCACCTTTAAAGATTATATAAATCCAGCTAACATGGCATTGCACTGAGTATACCATTATTATATTGCTATTATTTTGACCAACATTGTATAAATACAATTGCTGGACTTGCCTCAACCACCCGGCTAAAGTCAAAAGCAAAGTACGGGAATATATTGCTGGTCTGGAGGATGCCACACTTTAGAATTTGAAAAAAAGAAGTGGAAAGAGAAAAATTTTTTCAGATATTTTTACAGAGAAAGGAAAAAAAGTTAACAAAACTGTTTTTTTTTTTCTTTTATTTTATTTTAGATTTTTTTATTTTTATTTTATTTCAAAAACATTTCAATGTGAAAAGTTGTGCCTTTTCTCTCATTTTATTTTGATTTTTTTTCTTTTTGGTTTTTGTAATGAATCTGTGTTTGAAGTATAAGGAAAAAGTATATTTGGGCACAATTACCACTGCCACTGCTAACTGACTGTTGTAATTAATGCAACCGACTTTAACGTACACAAATTACAGGCTGATAATTCTGATACCAGTAAAGTTGTCTTGGTTAGCATACATTTTAAGCCATTTCTTACTTTTGTCTAATAAAATTGAAAACAAAATGGCTTAAATGTAGACTTCATACTCTCCATTGGGTTTTTCTAAAGACTTTATTGTTATATTTTTTAAATTACTAAATGGTTGTAAATTAAAGAATTTTTAAGATTAAATCTAAACTCTATGTTTATCAAGCCAAACTACTAAAAGAAAGAGGTATTTAGAAAGTTAATGTATTAAAAATATAATCTAAGGCAAGAAAAAATTGTATTTAATTTACTTTTGATTATTGTTTATACAAAAATTAAATAAAAAATTAGTATATTTTAAGGTATTTCTTTTAATATCAAGTAAAATTTAGCATAAAATTTAATGTCAAAGATTTTGGGAAAATGGACTTTTCTTTAACTTTTGACATGAGGGTCAAGTTAAAATAAATTTTTACTATTGGAAACCTTATCAGAAAGTTGCAATAATGATCCTTAACGTTCTAAAACCTTTATGTTATTACGAAGAAAGTCGGAAAAACTGTCACTGTTAAGATGAATTAAACTGTTGTTTTTTTTTACTGGACCCAACTTCTGATATTAAAATAAAATGTTTTTTTTTTTATTGAGACCAATACTCATTGGTAAACACCTACCAATGCTGTGAATTGTATTGGAATTTTTCTTATATTATTAAACGCTTTAGGAATGAGACAAATTGCTGTGAATTGATCATTCAAAAGCCAGTGTTATACCTTCACCCTTGAATAATCTACAGCGATTGCCTTATCGTTTAGTGTTGATTGTGGTGAGTACCTTCGCTAAATAGGTTTTAGCTATTATCTGCTACTTCTCAATAGGTGGCGCTATTTCTCCTGATCATTCGTTTTTTTTTTTTTGTTGTCAATGTTTTAGGTGGAATAGAGTGGAATGTCAGGGAGGGGTTTCTTTGTAGATGGACTTCTTGGACCGTTTATGTTTTTGTGCGAGTGCTCTAAAAATAGTTTTTGTATGTCATAAGAAAAATTTTAAACAATAAAGAAAACAACAATTTCTGTTCGAAAATAAAATCAAAAACCGAATCAAAGACAGTTCAAAATTTTATTTTTTTTCTACACTGCAAATCATGTTTAAAACAGAAGTCAAAAATACAACAAGAAATTTAAGTCAATTCAGCATCAGTTTTAATTCCATAACAATTCATACATAATGTAGAAAAATAAAAAAATAAAAATTATTAATAAACCAAAAATTAAAAAAGAAAAAATCTTATTATCACAAACAACTAAATACAGATTAGCACCTTTTTAACGGCTTCAAAGTTTAAAAATCCATCATCATACAGGAAAAGTTATGGGTATGAAAAGCAACTAAAATTCCGAATATAAATACTGACTCATACATTTTTTGTACATTATTATCCTGCTGATTCAGCAATGATATATGTACATGAACATATATACATATACACATAATTTTTATTATATTTTTAATTTTTATTGACATACATACACATAATATACATACATATGTATAGTTATTCCTGTTCCTTTCTTCAATAACAAAAAAAAAATACAAACCTACACCCAGCAAGGGAAATTAAAATGAGCAAAAACAACAACAGCATAAGAAAAAAAATTAATGAAACAAAATGAGAGAAAAAAGAAACTGTTTAAATAATTAACACGCTTTTGTTGAGTAACAAAAACACGAAAACAAACAGTATATTATTCATACGCCACCGTTAGTGAAGAGAGGATAAAAGACAGATACACAGAAAATAATATTTTTTAAAGCATAAATACACCTAAAAACACACACACACACTAATCCACAGTTGCAGCTAAGGAAAAACTATAAAACTAAGCGGTTAGATTTATTTTGATTATTAGCGCCCAATTTTATGTAAAAAAATCGCTAAAACTTATTATTTATTTAAACATATAATTACATATTTATATATCTTCTTTTTCCAATATATGAAATTCTCGTCTCCCGATGTCATGCTTCTCCGAAATGACTCAACTGATTTTCATGAAACTTTGTGTATATATCGGGTAGGTGTAAGAATCGGTCAGCATCTATTTTTCAGTCCCTTAAATGTTAAGGGTAACACAAGGGAGAATTTATTCATAAATGATGTACCGACTTCGAAGAAATTTGAAACTAAATAGATCTGCGTGCAGCAGAACAGATATGGTTTACTTTTTCTTTTTTAAATAGTACTCAGTGGGGGCGGTACAGAGGCTATTTCTCCCTATCCCCAACTATTAAACTGAAGTACCGAAAACGGCTAAAAATCATTCATTAAAACTATCACTAACGCAAACACTGGCGTTGACAATCGTTGAGTGGTACCATATTCAGATCTGCTGAGCAAAAAATTCAATGTTTATATCAATATTGAGTTTTGCAGTTCGGTGAAGGGTATCAAATATAAGTATTTGAATTAAAAAAATATTTCCCAGAAATAGTTTATATGGCATTTATATATTTAGTTTTTCTTAGTTTATAATTACAAGCCTGTTATTGATTGATGTTTTATGAAACACTCAATGATTTTTTTTAGAGTATACATGAGTTAAGTCGATGATCGAACAAAAACTTGTTCATGATATAGCGCCTATCTATAGCTCTTACAGACCTGTTGTATAATCCGTTGAAGAATATGTACACTAACAAAACTGAAAATTTTTCTCTTAAAAAAACACCCGTTACTTTATAAGTTGTTTTTCATGGGTATGTCGAGGATTTGGCGTAGGCAATATATGATCTGTTTTAGATTTTCCAGAACTAAAGAAACATTGATATCATAGAATTACGTTCACATACCGCATGTACTTTCCAAATAAGTTTTGTAATCGCCATATTAAAAAAAACGCTCCACATCTTAAAACTCTACACGGAAACACTACACAAAAAATTCAAAAGCAAGAGAAAAAGAATGAGAATAATATATATTTTTTTAGTTTTAAAACAACCTTTTAAGGGTTAGTGAGTGCGTACATATCTTATGCACCCCATACATGCTGCAATTAGTCGTTCAACTTTCGCCCAACAAGCTTAGGTTTTTAAAATGTTTCAATCTGTTGTCCAATCATCGCATACCGTGAATGTACTGCATTATTGTGTTATTATTATTATTATAACACTTGTTGTTTCTGTGTTGTTTTTATTTAAAGCAGTAAAGAAAAGTGTGAAAATCTCATTAAAAAAACTACATTTTCTAAACGCCAAGTCAAGCTCACTAATACAATTATACATACACTTAAAAAGATTAAATATTTGAAATTTGTTTGACATACACTCGTATATATATGTTTAATTGTTACATATTATAACTAGTAAGGCATTCATGATGATGTTCATTTAGCTGCAATAGTAGATATGTGAGCTTATTGAATTCTTATTATTAAAGTAATTAAAAACAATTGACACAACTAAAGCCTCATTCGTTGTTTGTGTCCCAAATTTCGCTAGTCTTTTTCACCCGCTCCTCACTGGAATCCTCAATGAAGTTTGGAGTCCAATATTACACCAAAATATTGACACTAGAGAAGAGTAGTTTAAACTAAGCTGGTTCATATGTTATAGCGAATATAACAAGGGCAGCTTTCCCAAAACTAACTGATACCGCATGTGGTAGCCCAATCACCCCGCCTAGCTAAATATAGCTTCAACACTATCATTAAATGCCTACATACGTACATAGAGCGTGTCAGGTTTACGGCCTAGATTCCGCAGCACAAATGTTGTGTGTTGTAATTTTTTATTCATGAGTACCGGGACCTACATTTTAAAATCGACCCAGGTTTTTCCACTCATATACGAAATAAATCAAAACAATTCTCCAGAAATAATGGTAGTCTTTAAAATATGTATCATTTAAATTTCTTAATAGAATTTAAAAATGTTTTCTTTTATTCAATTTTGTGAAAAAGAATAATATTGTTGCCATTAGAGATTTTATTATTTTTAAAAATATCCCCAAAAGTTGTATAATCTATGCATAATATCATAAACGAGTATTAATTTTTCATTAACAATAAATTAAGATAATAATTCTCTTCTATTATTATCATCACTCAAGTCATTATCCCAAGAAATTATCCTTTTTTGTAAGCATCTACTTTGTAACGATAATCTTTAAAAGCTTCTTTACTAATCTGTCCAAAGAAAAAAAAAACAGAAGTTGAAAATAAATTTGATTTTTTTTTTCTAAATTAAAAAGAATTTTTCTGTTAGCCCAGTTCTTACAGACTGATTGCTGAGATATTTCATTAAGAGCCCTTTTTATTATCAGATAAAGCCCTTATAAAAGTAACTATTGTTGCTGTTCTCTAAATATATAACGTAACATATACAAACACACATACTCAAACTTGTAGACATGTTTTGTAAACATGTAATAGTATTGTTGTTGTTGTTGTTATGTTGAAATTGTTTGCTGCCTGCAATACAAAAAACAATGTAGGAGATGGCAAAGCAACAATATGGCCAAATTCTCATCAAAATTTTATGCTGAAATTAACAAATCTGTTTACAAATTTATTAAAACGTTTGCTATTTTTTGGAGTAGAGTAAATACATGTGGGTGTGTGTGTGTGGGTGTTTGTGCAAATATATATATATGTTCTCAACTTTATTTTTCTTGTCCTGTTTTCTATGGCTCTTGTTGCAAACTCATTACATGTTAACACATTTTTACTGTTTTAGGTATAGAATTGAGACTGAGGATGGAGGGTAAAAAGGAAATTGGTAAAAGTATAAGTTTATTTGTTAATTATTATTATTTTTTTTATATTCACAACATTAGAAACGTATGCTATGTACACACTCATACACATATTCACAAACTAGCACAGAATTACTAATTAAAGTTGGTGAAACAAGTTCATCATTACATGAGATGAGTCATGTTTATATGTATAAATGTCATATAAGGAAAGAGGTACAAATTTGTGGAAATCAATTATTAAATTCAATAGATAACTAGAAATATGTACAAAGACAAAGTAAAAATAACCAAATATAACAAAAAGTACTATTTAATTTTATTTTAAAACACAGAAATCTTATCATTCTAATCATTGTTTACTTATAAATATAGTAAATAAATTTTTTTATACAAATTATTAAAAAAAGAAAAAAAAAAATAAAGAAGTACCAAATAATATAATTTGCATTAGATATTAAAAAAGTTACAAAATGTGATTATTCAGTAAATTGTTTACTAAATGAAGCATATTATTTAATAGCTTACATACATGTTTCATGTTTACAAAAAAATAAGAAATTTAAAAAGTACCTAAATTAAGATAACTTTAGAAGGTTTATTTATATTAGAACCAAGTAACTACTTATAAAGATTGTGTATTTCAGCTTAAGAATTATTTTAATTTTATTATAAAAAGAAATAACAATCATAAATGAAATATATAAAAAAATATACTTGTAAATAATAAAAATATACAACATACCTATGTACATAAAAATAAATTTAAAAAGTACCAAATTTCAGAAAAGTACCAAAAGAAATTCAATGAATTTGTTTACTTAATAAAAGATATTTTTTTTAAATTTTACTATTCAGATTAAACAAAAAAAAATTTAGGAATCGAATAAGGTTAGGTCAGATTTTACTAAGTGCTTCTTCCATACTTTTACGAGTACAAGAACATATTAGTACAGGAATTACTCAAGTACGAGTAGGAAGAAGTTCTGTAGCCATTCAATATTGTGTTTTTTAAAGGACAATGGAGCATTTCAGGAAATTCAATATATCACCGCCTGATCTGGAAAATCACAGAACAAATCATGAATAGTCTACTTTTCACAAGTATACCTAATACTTCTACAATGTGTTAAACGGCTGATCCATTCTTTCTGAAAGTGTACCGCATCTTTGAAAACTTGCAAACACCATTATAATTTTAGAGATAAAGAGATGAGGGACTAAAAAACAAGCTTCATAAGGGGAAAAAAGTCAACGGTCTAAAAATTATTAATAAAAAAGTCAAAAATAGGGAAGAACATAAGTATGTTTGAACATTATTTAATAAACTACAAAATCATGTTAATTTCTGTCAAGTTCCAGTGACAACATAAATTAAAAGACATATAAATATCTACGTATATAAAGCAGATAAATAAAGAGTTTTAAATTTCAAAAACAAATAGATCTTGGAACAAGATTAATAAAGATGATTTTAAAATACCATAAGATCAACAATTTCTAATACAATTTCTAATACAATTCTAATACTGATGAATGGAATTGCGAAGAATTTTGTGGTAACACAAAGGTACTAAATTCTACTTGTAGCGGTACAACTGGGAGAATTATCTTAGCCAACCATAAATAAAAAAAATAAACTAAATAACTCTAAAATCTTTCGGAGGTTTATAAATTTCATATTTAATTTTTTTCCTACAGAAATAAAACCCACTATTTTCACACTAATATAAGTACAATCTCACTCTTAAAAAGTACCGGTTTATTTGATTATTTGTCAACCAAAATGGTGCCTCTTTTAAAAAAAGAAATCTTCATATTAGTTGTAATAGGCTTTAGAAAAGTTTTTAATAATTTGTAACTTTCTGATTTTTAGTTTTATTTTATCTTTTCTGAACCATTTAAAATTCGCTTCCCTCTAAGCCTGAATATGTTTGTGTTACATACACATATATGCATATGTACATACATACATATGTATTTGCAATACCATGTTGAAAATAGCGCTGATGTTTAATACTCGTACTATGTATTGTACTTGCCTGCCACTTTGCTTTTTCGTATTTTTATTATCTTTTCTTTTTTTCCTTACGGCTTTCTTTGCTTGTTGTAAGTACAAAGGCTACAACAGCAACAAACAAAAAGCGAAATAATGAAAATAGACGGACAAACAGGCATACAAGAAAAAGGGATAAATGTTGTGGCTTGATGTCATCAGTGTTGTTAAACATGCAAAAACAGCAACAACAACATATTTATACAAATAAACAGTGATAAAAACAAATACTATTTAAAGACATGAACAAGTATGTAGTATATTGATACTCTCTTACATATACACATTCATACAGCACTACACATACCTACATACACTTATCATCGCACATACAGTTAACAATGAAACATACTCGGATGACTTGATGACACTTTAAATAAAAACATGTTGAGTAACAGCCACTCATACGTAAAATAAAACTTTAAAGTTCCATTATTAACATACACAAACACACATGGATATACATATGTACGTAGTTAGAGTATAAAGTGAGAACAGCGGCATTACACTTGTAATGTCTACTCTCTTTCTTTTAGAAGATTTTTATATTAATTGGAAGGGTTACATACATACATAGTCGTTTATTAAAAAAACCAAGTTGTATGTAACAGTGATAAAAAGTGAAAAGGGAAATATTGTTGATTAGAGTTTGAGTTAATTTAATTAATGGTCCGAAATATGGTACTTTTTACAAATATTATCAATAACTTACAAATTTACCGCCGTATTTACAAAAAAAATATTACAGGTTTATTAAAGACTTATATGACAATTCGTGTGTAGAAATTTGTCAAATAAACCCTTATTAAATATATTTTATTTTTCCCTAATATGGCAAAAAAATTCTGATAACCTCTTTGCAGTTGTGATAGAAGTCTAGTTCAGTTCCGCTGGTGTTTATTCAAATGTATTCCTTCACGAATGTTAATTCTCGCAAAAGATTATCAGTTTTAGGACCTTATAACAATAAAATAAATTTACATAATAAAGCTGCAATAAGTTTATTCCAATTAGGATTTCAAAAAATAAATGTTCTTAGCAAAAATTTTAGATTTTAAAGAATTTAAACAAACACAAAGAGTATTTAAAATAACCCTACTGTTTAATTATGATATTAAAAGATGATAAGAATATATGTGTATTTATACAAAGAGTTGAGAACCAATATTCACCATGAGGAAAAAAACGGAATGCAATTGGATTTTTTTATAAAACTTACATTAATTATTTCTTTATTAAAATGTAGAAATTTTTGATTTGATGTATGTATATAAACCTTTTACTTTTACTGTTAATTATTACTTTTTTTAGTAAATACTGGAGGACGTCAGTAAAAATCTTTTAACGTTTCTGGTTAGGATACAAAAGAGAAGTGAAATAGATAACATTTTTTAATATTAAATCAGTTATTTTGTAACAAAAAATTTATTCGTTAAAAAAATGTCGATAAAAAATCTATCAATTCACAATAGTTTAATTTATTTAAAGGACTAAATTCATTATTTAAAAAATACTCTTACAAAAAAAGAAATACAAAGAAACGTTCAGGATTTGATTCAAACACTTTATACACCTACAATAAGCGTGAGCTTTGATTTCTTGTTTTTTTTTTTTTTTTTGCTCAGTCAATTGAATAAATTATCATATTGTAGATCTTTTAGAAACAAACTATCAACTATACAGACTATGAACTATAACCTATCAATAGTAGAAAATCTAAATTATTCAAAAAGTACTTTAAGCAATCTGTAAACTACATACTGCAACCTATACATAGATATAATAATTGATTTTCTGATCAACAAAAACAATTTATAAGAAATGCCAATGGTTGGTATAGTACCAAAATGGTTTGCGGATAAACATATTCGTATATTTTGTGAGAACTGTTTTTTGATAAAGTAAAGGTTTGAATATAGGCTTGATTATTAAGTGAATAGTATTTGAAAAATTCATTATTATCAAAAAAAAAAATATTTTTCGCCTTATTGGCAAATACATTTAATATAAAATGAAATGTATTTTTTTGGGATATTTCCCAAATGTGGTATTCTAAACTATAAATACTTATGTTAAAATAGTTATAAACTAAATGCGAATCATATCCCATTTAGTATAAAAGAACCAAACAAAAGCATTTACAAAGCAATACATTTTTAAAAATTTCAAATTCTATTCCTCTGTTCTACCACACTAGCCATCCAGCGGTTGGCATAATTTCTGTAGCAAATGAATAGAAAAACAAAAAGTTTTTTTGTTAAACAAAAAATAAATATTTTTCGCCTTATTGGCAAACACATTTTAGCAGAGATGAAATGACTATAGAAATATGCTTATCCCCAAAAGCATGCATTTCATATTATAATTCATTATTATCTTTATAAACAGAAATCGTTTCTTTCAATATTTATTCATTTGTTTAAAAATATTTTTGCTGCTGAAAATTAAATATTTAAAAGTACCAAGTAAAGTCGATTTTTATGATGAATTTTTATAACAATACATTTCAATTTGTATTTCTTTTACAATTTTCGCTTACTAATAATAAATGAAAAACGATAATACCAAAAGGTTATTGCAGAGCAACATATTCTTTGCAAAAAAACATAGTTTTATATAAAACATAGACCTTCTTTGCCTCTGCAATTTTAACTTAAGAATTGGAAAAGTACCAAATATTTCAATAAATTAGTAAATCTTGTATTATACTCCACACCACTGTTTGCACTTTAATAAAATATTATAGATATATGTATGTATTTAAAAAACTTTTCTTATACATGTTAGTTTGTCTCATTTAGCTAACTTAAAACGTGTCATCACTATTTTAACAAAAATAAAAAGCATTTTTCCCTGCAACTTCTACTTAATCATTATGTCCCTTTACTATAGATTTTTTACCTTCTCACACTATTGTGTTAAATTCCTTCTCGCTCATCATTTTGACTCTTGTCAACAATTTGGTCGAAACAAAAGTATTAAATGAACTCAGTGGTTGATGTTTAACATGGTATTTTAACTTCGTTCATTACAGAAAAACTTGTCATTTCAGCAAAAAAAAAAAAAAATAATAAATGCCTTCCTCTTTCTCCAGACTACACGTAACGCTTTATAAAGACAACAGGGAAACAAATTTAGAAAATGGAAAAAAAAGTTTGTTTTTGCTTTGTTTTAAGGAAAAAGATTTTAAATATTTAAAGGATTTGTTTTTGTTTTTTTTTTATTTAGTAAAATAAATGCACACACATTCACATACACATACCCAAAAATAAAATATTAATATAATTTTAACACACTTATACACGCATACTCAGTCATAATTGTTTTGACAACTGCCATAAAGTATCATCAGTTATTCTTGTATGAGTATGTATGTAGATATGTAAATACATGTTTGTATATATGTGGATGCGTGTGTTTCATAATTAGTTGAGGGATGTTTAACAAATCATCTTAAGTGTGTGTACGAAAATACTTCCCCAGTAAACAAACAAGCTTGATTTGAACTTAAAGAAAATTTAACTTCAATAGTTTTTTCAAGCAGTAAGAAAAACAAACAAAGCGCTCCCAATAAACAGAGCGACCATTTATTTACAACCCTTTACATTTCTTTGAATTAAGCTTGACTTGGAAATAAGGCTTGAGATCAAATCAAATAAGCCTTAAGCCATTATGACTAACTGTTTACTGGGAACTTTTAAATGACATAGACTTTGAACGTATGTAAGTGTATGTGTGCCTAAGTGTGAATTATGTCAGTTTTAAAGTCATTCAATTTATTCTTGAATTTTAAACTCATATTCTTCCTTCGTGCATATGTATACCCTTACCAATAGCACAAACAAAAGCTCTTTTATAATTTATTAATTTTAATTATTTTTAAAGACAATTGAATGACAAACTTTTGCTTTTAAACAACATCAGCATCAATATTTTGTTTACTCTGTCTCTGTCTCTACCTACCACAGAAATTCTATTTTAAATAAATTTTAAATAAGAATTCATACAGGAAGTAAATGGTTTTTTAACAAATTTATGATAAAAGTTTATCAAAAAACTGCACACCAACTATTTTTATTACTTGTCAGATATAAATAACTTAAGTTTATAGTGCTCTAAATTAATCAAAAAGGGACAATAAAAATCTATATCTTTTAAATTCAGAAACAATTAAAAGTTGTTGTTACTCATTTTGATACAATGTTACATACTATGTGTAAATGTCGTAAATACATTAAATAAATAATTGTAGTTTTATCAGCGCTTTTAATACTTATATAAATAACATATGCTTTTATGTGAAATTTTCTTTCTTTTTTCTTTTTCTTTCTTTGCCGCTCATAATTTTTACATTCAAAGTGACCATTTGTTTCTGAAAGTTTTATAACTTATTTTGTCCATTAAGAAAATGACTAATGAATTAATCATCTATTTTTTGTCCTATTTTGACTTTTTTTTCGATGTTTTGAAATGTTTATTGACATGATTAGAATGGCACTGTGAATCAGTTGCCAGCATTAATTTTAATTTTATATTCTTTTCGCGGGTGTGTCATAGACGCCATTACATTAATTAGCACAACGTTAATATGTAAAAACAATAGATTGTTATGACTTCTGTTTTTCATTTTTTAATCAAATTCAAAATTAGAGAAAATTAATGCATAAACTAAACTATAAAATAAACTTTACTACTGCCAGTTTTTTTTTTAATAAAACTTTCAGGTATAAAAAAATTGTTTGCAATTTGAAGATATGTACAGGGGGAATGAACTATATAGTGTGGTCATTCAATTTTGGTTGGGGAAATTGTAATGTTACCTTGCATTTTTTGTACACTTATACACCTTATTCATTCTTCCTGCTTTCAGAATGATCCCAATAGATAACATGATCTCTAAGTGGAGTGACTTGAGTTAAAAGTCCTATCACCTAAGCTAATAAATCCAACTTGCTGTTCGCTTTCATTTGTACCCAAAAAAAATTTTCATTTTTTTTTTTCAAAATATTACTTACTTACTATTTTATAGCACCCATAAAAGAAAATAATAAATTACAGCATAATACTAAAATTCTAAATTTCAATGCACATGCATTGGTGTACAAACCTCCTAAATTGCTCAGGAATAAAATCCAAAAAATTTCAATATGACAGCAAAACGGCTTTGCTATTGTATGAAACACAGCTGTAAAAATTATATTTAACAGTATTTGTTTGCTTTGTTTTGCTTTCATTTATTTAATATTGAAACATATATCGGAACAATTTCTTTTGCTTTTTTTATTTTAGTATTATTAAAATAAATTAAGTCATGCATTACAAAAATTCACTCGGTCATACAGTTTTCTTTAGAATTTCTTCAGTTACTCACTGTATAACTTTCAGTATCATCAGCATTTGAAAATACATACAAAAAATAACTGTCACTATTTACACTGATCATAATGTTAATCGAAAGCATAAATTTCTTTTTCTGAAGTTTACTTATGTTAATTTTAAATTATAGAAAGAGAAACCGAGAATAGGCCGCTCATACGAAGCAATTATAGTATGGAGTTTGAACTCAAGCATGTAAAATTGAACGATTATCATTGGCTTCAAGCTTTTTGAACATGACATCAAAGCAAATATGTCAACCATGAAAGTGTTAATCGATACTATTTAGCACCTTACGATTATAATACAAACTCTGGAGGAGCTTGTGTTTTACCAATGGCTGCCAATGCTAAACTATAGAATAGAAGAAATGAAATCGTATGTATATGTCTTTATAAAATTGGTATGTTATAGATAATAGTACAAGTGGGTCAAGAACGTGTGGCATGTTTGTAACTATTTAAAACAAGGAGGTCTTAATTATGACGATGAATTTAGTACCACGCCAAGATGTAATAGAAAATTTTGTAACACATATTTTAGAAAAGATATTGTCTAAAAAAGATAAGAAGTATTTACAAGTGTATAAAAAATTTGTCGCTTTAAAACTGATGGTGGTGGTCGTATCTTTCATGTGAAGTGTAATTCATTTTGTAAAAAGCTTGCAATAGAAACAGTTAAAACCAATATACGAGCATTATAGATTTATTAGATTTAGCAAGACATTGGGTAGATTCCCTGCAAAATAAAATCACAATGTACGCTCTATCAAAAATATGGCTTCTGTTAGTGAAAGTGTGACAGATAGTCCGAAATTATCGATTCCAAAGCGTTCTCAGCAATTAAGATGGCCCATTATGGCATTGTTTACATTTGGTCGTGCATTTCCATCCATATTTTTTTTTTTTTTTTATTTGAGACCAATACATTGTATATTAATTTTTGGAAAGGTCAGTACATTTATGACAGAACATACATTTTGTTTTTCTTATATTACTATTAAGCGCCTTAAGAATGAAACAAATTGCTGTGAATTGATCATTCAGAAGACAATGTTATACCTTCACCCTTGAATTATCAACAGCAATTGCCTCATCGTTGCATGTTGATTGTGTTGTGAGTGTCTTCGCTAAGTAGGTTTAGCTGTTATTTGCTACTTCCCAATAGGTGGCGCTTTTCTCCTGATCATTCGTTTTTTGTTGACATTGGTTAAGGTGAAATAGATTGGAATGTCAGGGAGCGGTTTCTTTGTAGATGGTCTTCTTGGAGGGGGCTCTTATTTTTAAATTATAATTTTGAAAAAACCGCAAGCTAACTTTTTTAGTTTTTCATCTTTTCTGGGATTTGATCCTGGGCCGTTGGAGTTTTATTGCGAGCACTCTAACCACTATACCACGCACCTAAAGCCAAACTCAAACAGTCAAACCTGGCTGAGCGTTCACAACGCTATTGGTGAGCTGGTTTTGTACTCGAGTAGAGGCTTTAAATACTGAATTTCTAAAAATATGTTCTCCAGCGCCTGAGCTAATTCTTCACTCGGCGACTACGTAAGCAAGACAATTTGGATTATGTAGGGATAAGGTGACTGTTTAGTTCGCCTTATGGCCTAGAGACATACAGACATACCAATTATGTATGTCTGTATGTATGAGTAAAGAATGCAACAGATCTGAGTGTATGAAACAGAGATAATGAAAATCGAATATACAAACCTCGCAATAGCAGTCAGTTTTTAACTTTTTCGGTTTGATTTCAAATTGTAAATAAAAACACTTATGCTGCGAGCACTACATGTTCTGTTCAAAAGACCGCCTGCAAATATTAGATAGAAATTGATATCCTTAGATTCAAATCTCTGTTGACAATGCAAAAATTTTTATCTGGGAGTACACAGTAGATAGATTCGAAATTGTGATAGGACACCAAGTCTAGTTTAGTCTATCACTACACACAATAAACAGGAAATGGTCAAATTTATTCCGAGCCTTAAGGCCTTACGTAATTTTGCGGCCAAGTGATCTACACTGAAGTATCAAACATATATCAGTTATATGATGATGTCGTAAATACCCACAAAAGTGCGTTCTTAATTCGAATTTAAAAATAATTTTTAATTAACCCTAATATACATTTAACATTTCTGGTTAAATTGAAGGGCACTAAAAGCATCTAAGTTTACGATTGCCTAACAATTATTTTATTAATAAATGCCAATAGAAAAATAAACTTATCGATTTTAGAACAAATTTTACAAACACGAAGAGTATGAATAATGTGAAAACCATAGTGTGTTCATTAAACTTTTTAAAATGAATTAATTTTATTTGAATAGCAGACAGCTAGTGAGACGATATATGAAGTACAAATATGAAATTATAACAGTATAGTTTTCCTATATGTTGAAATGAAATTCATTTTGTTTATTTAAATTTATGCAGTGTGATATTTCTTATCATTTTTCACTTAAAGCCGTAAATTAAATATCTAACTTAGACTTATGGTCGTCAATAGTACTGGAAAATAAATATTCAGATGCAAAATACTACTATTTTGCATACCCACACTCCGCCTTTACTCCCTTCAACAACACGACGCTCGGCATTCTACTACAAATGTATTTATACTTAGTTATGAGTACATTAAAACCAAAACAGTTTTGCTCTCTTTCAATTATTAACAACAAAAAAAGAAGTCATACTGTCTGTGCTCATTTTATTTGTATTTGATTCGTTTAAAAGCCTAAAAGTCTTCCATTCTTGGACATGCACACACATATTTTAATTGTTACCAATAAAAGTGTTGAAGCATTCAGTTTTTAAATGTTTTTTTTTTTAATACTAATGGCCACATTTAACAAAGACTGGCTGAAAGGAGAAATACTTTTTCATGCTTCAAACGCTTGAATGAATTTTCAACTATAACTAAGCAAACAATCGTACACACATATTCATACACACATACGTATAACATTATTAACACTCATGCAAAACTACACACATTTCGAAATATTGTTTTTTCTCTATAGAAACCAATTTTGGTTGAGCAAAATCAAATATGATTCTCACAATTAATTTAACAAACCATAAGTAAATATTTAAAAATTGGTTTAAAAAGCAAAAAAAAAACAAAGAAATTAAATAGAATTTTACTAAAAACAAAAAATATTCTTAAAAGCCAATTTTGCTGAGTCAATATAAAAAAAAATGAAAATTAAATGAAAACCTAAGAAATCTAATGAAACATAGCAAATAGAGGTCAAATAAACTCACCATATCGTTTTAAGAATAAGCAAAACCTTAAGGCAAAAAAATAAAAAAAAACAAAATTCAAAAGCAAGCATGCAGCTAAAAAAAAATTTAATTCCTAAATTGAATTTACAGTGTTTCTACCGGATTTGAAGTACCTAACATAGTTCGTGTTTTCGACTCTCTTAATGATAATACGTCCATGAAAATTTTAGTACGAACAACTAATTTTTCATTTATTTCTTAAAGGAAACTTTATTTCAAGTACCTTAATTAATAGAAAATTTTTTTGGCATTTTATTTATTGCATTAACAGAACTTTACACTCGGTTATTGATATAGCTGTGAAAAAAAGATTATGTTTATTTTAACACGCTCGGCTGGATTGCGTAAATTTTAGTCAATTTTAAGCAAAGCTACAGGGTGAGAGAATACCTATTTGATGATGGAAAGCATTATTGAACTAAACAAACTATTCTAACTGTAACAACAACCCCAAGAACTTGGATGTCTTTTTCGTCATCCTTATATAGAAACTAAAATTTTTCTAGCCACAAATTTTCTAGCTTACAAAGAACAGTATAAAGTAATTTTTTCTTTTTCTTAAATTATTTATGAAAGTAAAATTTTTAATTAAAGACTCATTAATATGCACAAGAATTACTTCTTAGTCAATGATATCATACTAACAACTATAACTCAACGAGAAACGTAAAATTAGAGCTAGAGATGCCATATATGAATTAGCTATTCATATGAAAAGCATACCGTCATGCGGAAGTTTATGTGCTCTATTTGCCATTTCATATTTTTTATATATCTCGAGTTAATGATGCCATTTTAGGTTTTAACCTCCAAAACCATTATTTGGGTAAACAATTTTTTATAAATGAGCACAGATATAGAAAGCTGAGAAAATTTCCTTTAAAATAAGCCCTCTTCCTGCATTACAGGTCAACTATTCACCAATTGCAATGAATACTTCCAAAAAAATAGCATTATTTTCGGATGACCTGAACACCAAATTTTCTCGTAAAAAACCGGAAGCTCGATTTTGATTTTAGAACCATGGTTTCTTTGGGAAAAGTTCTTAGAATTTCCCGTAGATTACGATTTTGCTATACGCCTAGTAGGCAAAAAAATTTACCCACCCTAGTATACTTATTATTTTTACCATATTTATATGTATCATGTAAGAGGCTGCAGTCTTTTTAAAATTTTTTTTAATGTTCACAGCAAATTTATTTTCACACTGCATAATTAGCTCCACTTTTCTTTTATATCTCAATAAATTCGTTATATTTTGGGAAAAAATTAAAAAAAATGTATATATATTTGGCAAGTGTTTTTTTTCTAATCAGACGAGAGAAATATTGTTGAAGCTCTGACAAATTCATAAAGTATTTTGTTTATAAAGTAAATAAATATTTACACTTAATTTTCAGTACGAGTAATTCAGTTAAAAAGTCTGTTACCAAAAAGAAAATAAATAATAAAAATACCTGAGGCTGGCTGGCTGTCTTAATAAAACTGCATTAATTCCAACGGTATTTTAATAACTAATAATAATATTTTAAAACTCTGGCTTCATAACTTTAAACAAATAACCATTTATTATAAACAAATAAAAGATCAATTTAAATAAA
Organism: Metopia argyrocephala; assembly: GCA_963576795.1. Classification (NCBI taxonomy): domain Eukaryota; kingdom Metazoa; phylum Arthropoda; class Insecta; order Diptera; family Sarcophagidae; genus Metopia; species Metopia argyrocephala. Next base: position 199,766,862 of record OY756208.1, on the reverse strand, counting down.
AGTATTTAAAATTGTTGAAAATTGATTTCTAAAGAACATTTAAAAAGAAAACTTTATTAAATTTGTCATCATTTGAGCCGCTCGATTTCAGTTTGTCTTTGATTTATTTCAAACAACAAAAAATCTCGCTGCCTCTACAAATATTTGTTTAATTTAAGAATTTGAACATGAAAAAACCATTTCTTTTAAAACCATTTCATTATAAGTGAAAGAGGAGTGGTTGTAGAGAAATCTCACATTTTCAGTAATTTTTATTTATTTAGAGAGATTTCAAAATAGACAACCATGTTTGTCTTTCTACCAATTTTTTTTAATTTTTTTATTTTTTGTTTCTTTGTATAAAAGCCAAAGATAACATTTTGTAAGAATCAGTCAGTCATTCATTGGTGAAGCATAGAAATATTACAAAAAAGTGTTAAGAATCTGAAGTAAAAAAAAAGAAAAAAAAATAATTATTTTAAAAAAAATGTTTGTTAAACACGCGTTCTTTGTTTTAATAGTGTTTATTAAATTAATTACAAATAATGTTATGGCATTAGAATTAAATGCTAATGTAACCTTAGAACAGGGTTCTTTTCGCACGGGTCGGCGAAGAGCAGTAGCCGATAGTTGTGTTACAAATGAAGATACACCCGGTACTTGTATGTCGCGTTTTATGTGTTTAAGCTCGGGCGGCATACCCAAAGGCTATTGTAGCTCATTTGGTGTATGTTGTGAAAGTAGGTTCCTTGTTAATCCTTAAATTTGAACATCCACTTACAATAAATTTAAAAAAAAAATATATCTATTTTAGCAAATCTGCAATGTGGTGCTGTTTCGAGTTTAAAGCGTACCATTATAAAAAATCCTTCGGTCATAAATATTGATCCCTGCGTATATACCATACAACCCTATAGTCCTAATGTCTGCCAGCTTTTAATAGAATTCCAACGTTTTGAATTACAACCTCCCATTTATTCAACCGCAGATTTTAGTCAAGAGTGTGGCGATCATTTGTCTATAGGCGATTTTACTTTGTGTGGCTTTAATACTGGTCAGCATTTGTATTTGCCTTTCAGCGTAGCCAATGGAGTACCAGAAATTACTTTAACCTTTAATCTACCAAATCGTTGGCCTAATTCGATATGGCGTTTAGTGGTTACCCAATTAGAATGTCCTGCTCAGCCTAAAAAACGTACTCAAAGTTTTATGCCTTTCGTCAGTGGGAATAATTTACAAAATCTACGCACCATTTTTTCTTCACATCACAATGGTGACCTGGAATTGTTAGCACCACCTGGCTGCCATCAATATTACACACAACCAACGGGCAGTATAAAAAGTTTTAATTTTAAAGATGATACCACTTTCTATTTGCCAAATATGAATTATGTGATTTGTATTAAACCTACAGGAGGAGCAAATATGATTGAGTAAGTAAACATAAAAAGGTACAAATATATTTAAAAAAAAGTTCGGGATATTAACAGCAACAAAACAAAGTTATATATTATTATTTTGTATATAATAAGACGATAGCTCCGGGTTCAAACCTCAGCTCTGACATCTTGATTAAAATAAATATAAAAAAAATATATTTCGCCGACTACCTTTTAGCATACAGGCTGGCAAATGCATGATTGGTATGAAAAAGCTTCTAAAGTCGGTCGTTCCGAATCGGGTTTAATCTGTAGGTCATGGATAAAAATTAAAACCCTGAAACGGGGTTGTAATGGCCAATTATGTATGTATGTGTGTATATATACAGGCCTGTAGCACATTTTGATCGGATTGGTTTTAATTCCGTATTTGCAATTCCGATCGAAATTGTTTTACATTCTTTAGTTTCCGATCGATTTTGTCAATTCCCAAATATCACAAATACTCTGAATTTAAGTTTTAATATGGCAATATTGTTCACATCAAAACAAAAAAAAACTTATGATTTACAAAGAGAAAAAAATTAAAACAAAAAATTAATTGACGAGCATACAAACTAATAACGGCCGTATGTATAATGAAAAGTTAGCAACTCGTTAGCATATGGGACAAAAACTGGCAAGTTTATCACTAGGTATAGACTGATATGGAAACTTCTATTTGATAACTAGTCAGAGAATCCAAAAAATTAAGAATTCCTACGTTCGAGTAAGAATTTCCACTTAGCCACTGTGAACAACAACTTGCTAATTTTTTTTATTATAAATAAGGCTGTAAATTTCTTATTAAAGAAAACACACATTTATTTTTGTCTTGATTTCTTTTGTTTATGCGTTATGTTGCCAGTATGCAAATCGTTATCATATTTTTAATTTTTTGTTTTAATAAAAAAGTGATTTGCACAAAAAAATTCATTTTTTTGCTTAAAAAAAATTCTTTTTATACGAAAACGTTAAATTAATATTTTAATATACTGCTTGTCTGCTTCACTTATTAACATAAGTTTTTTTTACTTTTTTGAAGTTTAATTTACTATTAAAAACACTTTCACTTTGAAAACTTAAAGTGGTTTTATTCCGAAAAATATTTTCGTTTTTCGTTTTCTATAGAAGCTAAATACGGAATTATTTACACTTTCGATCGGAATTGAGTTCTATGAAATACCCGATAAGTAAGTAAAAACATCTCTAAAAAAATTGAGCAGATTAAAAATCCATTTAAAATATATGTTTCATAGCTTAAATTCTTTGTGATCTTTGATCACTAAAATTACGATAAATATATCATAGCCCGCATGAGCGAACATCTATGATTTTCCTCAGTACGAAAACCAATTAATTCGTGGCAAACAACAAACTAAATTATACAAATTCGCTCAGAAACTAATATAGCCAAAAAAATTTTGCTACACATTATTTCCGTATTAAATTATTTTTACCATATGGGATAAATAAAATTCAAAATCATTTCATTGTAATGCAAATGAATTAAGTTTTTTAATAAAGTATATATATTCTTGTTATTAAATTTTGTCAGTAGGTATACACAAAATAAAAAAATAAACACACCTTTCTACCAACATATATAGTAATAATCATGCTGCTCGAAACTACAATCACATTTTTAACAAGTACTTTTTGTTCTTTTAATTAATTAATTACTTTAATGACATTTTGTATTGATTATGGGGTAAGCATGTCTCTATGGCCATTTCGTCTCTGCTTAAGAGATTCGTCAGGAGCCTTTTTTAATTCTTTCGTTCGCTGTCTAAATACAAGAAAGCCTAGTAATAAGGCAAATAAATGTGAAATAGGCTGTTAATTAGGATTGATTTATCATTCAGGAGGTGGCGTAGTGTAGTGGTTAGGGCGCACGCTTACAACACCAAGCAGCCCAGGTTCAAAGTCGCAGCACTAGAGAAAATAAACAACAAAAAATAAAAATATACTTATAAGAGATTCCTCCCCCCCCCCTACCTCCAAGAAGTCCATTCTTAAGAAAGCTGCCCCCTGATATTCGACACTCTTTCCACCTTTGATATCTCAAATGAATAATCAGGAGAAAGGGCCTACCTACTGGAAAGTAATATGCAACTAGTTAGCCAAGATCCCCATCACTTCACAACAAGCCAAATTAACATCAACAAATGGAGTAATTGCTGTTGATCATTTCAAAGCTGAAGGCATTATACTGGCTTTTGAGTGATCAACTGACAGCAACTTGCCCTATTGAAATAAGGCGCTTAATAAAAATAAAAACTATATTTTCAATTCCAATACAATACACAGCATGAGTGCAGCTCCTGAGTGTTGGTCTTATAAAAAATCATTCGTTAGTAAAGTACCGTTGGGTAACAGTGCCTGCTTTGGGCGTACTACTAATGAAATAGTAAAACTATTGAAAAAAAAAAAAACATTGAAAGGTCTTCTAACCACATAAAAGAATAATACAAATTTTATTTCCACATTTCTGGATGTTTGAGACTTTGTTGTTTTAATTACCGAATGCCAAATTTACTGAATGCATTACATATTTGTTAAAACTATACCTTATATAACTATTTAGTAAATTTTTATAAATAATAGTTTTAAAAATCTGAAAAATTTTTGTCTTGCATTCAAATTGAAAACTTGTTGTACGATAGCAAAAGACTGCTTTCCTTCAATGCCTGAGCATAAATAAATCCAATATATATTGGATCGAACATACCGATATCGTGAATCAAGCTATACATTTTGTTATAATATACATATAATTGCTACTCTTTTAGTCCGTCTTCCGTTATGTGGTACATATTTCCTTATAAAGTCAAAACGCTATACATATTTTCATTTATTTTCTCTTATATAAAATTCACATTTTTAGCACGGAAAATTCTAAAAAAAAGAAACTTGCTGAGTCTTATAAATAAACAGAATATTTAAGGATTTTCAATTTTTTTTTTTTTTAAATGTTGACAAAAGAATTTTAAATTGAAACTGAAAATGTATGAATTAGAAGATTTGTTATATACATACAAAATTATAGCTACTATACATATTTTTTTTAATTCTTTGTTGGATACTGGAAGATTGTAATAAATTTGTTTAGTTTCTGACAAGAAAAAAAAAACGTGTTACACACACCCAAGAATAAATTGGCAGTAGCTTTCTACTAACACAGAGACAACTTCTGTTCCATAAACAGGCTATTGTTCTCTAATAATCTATTGCTTTTTTTTAAATAAAGCTTGATTTTATTACAAAATTCATCGAATTGTGTGGTCGGGGTTATTTCAAGTAATTTTTTGTAGTTAGTTTAAGTTTGCCTTTGCATCTATGTATCTTAATATCAAAAGTATCAAAATGTATAAAAAATTTAAATTTTATTTTATTTTCAGATATCAGGCTTTAAAATTCTCCATGTCAGTTGGTATCGATGGCAGTGAAGGTTATGATGGTGATTGTCACAGTACCATACAAACCCAGGGAAGACGTGAAGATTATCTCATGATACCACAATCCTATGTGGCCAATAGTCTAAATATATTACCCACTTATTACTGTGGAACTTCACTACAAACACGACCCTCACTGGTGGCTTCAGCACCATTCATTATGTATTTTTCCAGTGATGGTTATACGGATAACACAGAGACTGGCTTTAATATAATGTATCGTGTTAGAACCATGTATTGAAAATTATTTACAATGAAATTAAGATATAAAAAAAAAAATTAAAATGTAATTTAAGTTCAAAGGTTAGGGGGTTATATTTATTATTTATTTTATGTTAAATTTTTATAAATATTTAATACTTATACTATATATTACAATAGTTAGTTTCCATTAAATTTAATCAATTTTAATGTATTTCCTCTTGCTTTTTATTTATAATTTCCTGGGCGATATAGAAAAACTATAAAAATTGTGTTTTCTTTTTTTTTCATTTTTACCCTGAAAAATGGTTTATAATGATTTCTGTATTTTTGTCTAAGGTCATTTTAAAATGCACCTCCTCGCCCACGTCTCGCCACTGTTCTTTTTTAACAAACAACAACAAAAAAAAGCAAAAGAAATAATATTTATTCGCTCCATTTGTTTTACCATATTGTTGTTTTTATTTAAATTTTGTCCATCTTTTTTCAATTTCTTCTAAATTGTTCCAATTTTTTTTTCCATTTCTATTTTGCTGTATCATTAAAGGATGTCAGCAAAAACAAAACAAAACAAAAAAAAAACAGTAATCGAGACTCAAATGACCAACAAACATGACCAAATAAAGTCTGCTGATATAAAAAATGGCAGTAAAGCTTAAAAAATTTCTAACGTTTATTATAAATTAAAGAAAAAAGTTAATACTGCTTATGTGTTGAAATAAATGTGTACCCCACTGTACATGGTTCGATATTATTATTTTGTTTTTTCAAAATTTTTACATTAAATCTATACTTTATTTTTTTAGCTCCACATTTAGACTTTTGTTTTCCTGTACCGTCACTTCCCTACTATCAATAACTTTATACAGTGTTAGGAAATGCACAAAAATTTCAAAATAATTTTAAAATATTGAAAAATAAATAAATTTAGAAATTTCTTCAAATAATGAGTTTTGCATTATTGGTTTAGAAAAAAAAATAAACTTTCTACATAATAAAAAAATTGAATTCGAACTCATATTTTAATGCTATTTTAACATCAGAGCAAACACAATGTTATACCTTCTTTTATCTGTTTAAGTGTAGGGTATATAAATATTAACAAAATAAGTAAATATAACCAAAGTTTGTTACCAAATGTTTGTCCTGTTTATGTGTTTCTGTGTGTGTTCGCCGTAGCCGTACTTTTGCTCTTTTGTTGCTGCATTTGTTGGTACTACCATTACTGCTATTAAGCAGTGACCAAAAATGCATTTACGCTCTTTTTGCCAACAGCTGTGCTCACAGAAAATCCACAAAAATAAAACATTAAAAAACAAATATTCACAATGACACTCAACACTTTCAAATAAATACACACACACATGCATAAACAAATGTTTGCTTACAACAAACACCAATCCAATTACAACAACTCATTTGTATATACTTATATGGAAATTTATTGGTTTGTGGGTGTGTATGTGTATTTGTGTACAATAAAAATGTAAACAAGTGGTAAAGCAACAACAAAATATAAGAGAGTACTAACATACAGACTATCATATACGCTCCTTCATGGAAGCGTTTCCGCCACAAAATTTTAGAAAGTACCACAAAAGGGAAAAAAGTCCTTAAAAAGGTCTTTTTATTACTTTAGAGGGGAAAGGAAAAACTTAGAAAATTTAATTTTTAATAAAAGGAAGCAAAAAATATTTCTTTGTAACTACTTAACAGCATTTGTGATATAAGTATGACAATAAAGATTTGTTCATAAAATTAATTAATTGGCAAACACAGCTAATATTAAGTAAATTTGGAATATCTACTTCAATAACATAAGTAGATACATCATGGTTTTTTATTTTTATTCTTCAATTATTGTTGAACAAGAAAAATCATATATTATATAAAAATAATATAAATATGTAAGCACTTATGTAAGTTCAAAGTTCGCAAAGAATTTTATATGTACTTCGTATGTAAAAGACTAATGAATAGTTCTTTCTACCGAAATCTCTCCATCCATGTTCCACTTAAGGCTGTATCATGTGATTTAGGGCAGTAATGCTGAATAATGGTATCATCTGTAAGAAATCCTGTTGCGCAAAGCTCAATATCTACTTCAAGATAACCTTGAATATTGGTATTGATTTTCAAAAAATAAAAGGGATTTCCCCTAAATAAAGAATACAAAATACACAATCCAAATATACAGAAAAAAAAACAAAGAAATATAAACAAGCCAAAAAATAAAAAACATCAACAAACCAAACGCAAAATACAAAATACTTCGAGTTGTAGAATTCCATGCATGTTTTCCGTTCGAGGTATAGAGAACTTCGACTTATGGAAGTTCGAGTTAGGTAAAGAAGACTGTATATAATCTATTATCTTAATGATAGTGCAAACCTAATTAATTCGAGTTAGAGAAAATTCGAGTTAGAGTTATGGAAGTTCGACTGTATTATTATTCCATTAGTTGTATGATCAAAGACAAATACTATGGCCCAAAGGATCTTTTCTGTCCTAACACGGATGGTAATAATGATAACAATGCAAATCACCATCCAAGTTAAAATAGTCATGTTTTAATATTAAAAATAAATTCTACTAAGTATATATTTTGCCTTAAATATTTGTTAACGGGGGGTGGAAGGAATTTAAAATTTCATGCGATTTTTTATAATAATAAATAATGGATATAAAAAATTATTCTATAAAAAATATATAATTTTCTTACCTTACATACTTACATATATATACTTAAGTAGATTGTAAAGACGTTTTTTAGCTATTTTTTATCATCGAATTTTTTTTCAACTTTTGCTTATATTATCATCAGTCTTGTTCTTTTAAATCAATACACAATAAATTCACCACCACTATACTTAAACACACCTTTTTGCAAATTTATTATTATGTCCACAGAAGTCCCAGCACTTGGAATTTCACTCTAAAAACCGGTCAATGTACAAAATTTTGTTTTAAAATTTAAATTTATTGAGTACTGAATTAATTTAAATAGGAAAAATTTAAATTTTTTAATTTACAGAAATAAAATATTACTTTTATAAAATGTTGTTCTCAAGTAGCGGACAATTCAGAGGTTTCAGTATTTAATTCTCTTTTTATTAATAAAAAAACGCACTCAGTTGGACAATTTGTTTAAAAACTGCATATTTTACTACATTAATAAATAAATAAATAGTTGATTTTGATTTAGGAATTTCTTTTTTATTACAATTTAACACTTAAAATCCAATTTTAATGCACGGCCAAACTGCAACTGCAAGTATTTATTTTGTTGTGATCCATTTGTTTACATTTGTGAACAGAATTGCCAGATTCGAAAAATTGCAGCAAATTTCAATAGTTTGGTGAGTTGTTGAATAGGTAAAGTTATTATTTAGTTGAATAGGGATAAAAACAAAAGTGTGGGCTTACATATAATTTCATCTTGTCCATAATAAAAAGTACTTGGCATTTTAATGCAAGGGTTCTTAAATGCAGGCCCCTATTAATATTTCTTTTGGTTCACGAAAAATTTTGAAACATTTTAAGAATCGTAAGAATTAAAGAACTCTGTAACTGACAAAACATTTAATGTTCACCATAGCCAAAAAACGTGTATCAAAGTAGAACAAAGGCACTGGTATTTTTCAAAACGTAGACGGAGTAAGTGAATTTATTTTGATCGTAGAAATCTGGGACCGGGACCAATCGACGCGTATTTTTTCCCCCTGATAAAAATGATGCAAAAAACGTATTTTCGATTTTGTGTCAGTTACAGAGTTCTTTAATTCTTGCGACATTACAATATAATCATATTTCAATATACAACTGAATCATGAATCGATATCTATTCTAAAACGAAATGTTTTTATTAAAACAAGAAAAAAGTTTGAATTAAGAATACTAAAGAAATTTAGGCTGAAAGTATTTAAAAAATTTTTATAAAATAATTTAGGCAGTTCTTAGTAGCTCACTAAAATCCAATATCCTCGAATATTTATTCTACTACTTACTGAAATACAATTTACGTAAAACAGTCAATAAACACTAGATATACGTAAAAATTATGAAAGAATGTCATTTTATGCATGTTTCACCAAAAGTGACAAGGAAGCTACTAGAAAAGGATCAAATTGGCATTTTAATGCCATCAATGGTAACTCTGAGCTATATGTAGTTCTGCAAAGAGTATTTGGTCTGTATATACGTGTGTGTATACGAAGTGCTCTTTTTTCCTTTTTCTCTTTTACTTTTTTCAACATAACTGTTAATTTATGGTCGCATTCAGTTATGCTCTATTTTTAATGTGATATTAAAAGAAGAACAGGAAAAAACTAAACAAATATTAAAAAAAGGAGTAAAACACAATAAACATTAGAGTGTAGGTATATGAAAGAGAGAATTGCATTGCAAGCGTTTTTTAAGATGTTCCTTTTTAAAAATAACTTCAATGTAAATAGTAATAAAAGTAAAGAAACAGTGTGTAACAGTCACTTAGTCATCACATACACATTAAACTATAGAATTATTTCTACTGCAATCAGGGTCAATACAAACGGCACTGGGTGTTTTCAATTTTTATACCGAAAATATTCTTTATTTATAGGATTACGGCCCAGCTTCTCGCAGCACTCATGTTGTGTGTGTCAATTTTTATCCATGAGTACCGGGACCTACAGTTTAATGTCGACTCCGAATGACAGACTTGAGAAGCATGTTCATGGCAATGAGTTACTCTCAAAACTTTTGCCAGAAGACTGCTTTTTCATATTTCTTTTTTTCTATTTTAGGATGCTAAACAAATATTCGTCAATTTGGGATTCAGTAGCACTTTCATAACAATAATCGCATAAGTTTTCATTGCCACTATGATGCTGGCATCGACCAACTTAAAATCTGAAGTCTTTCTTGTACAAGCACAAAATACACTTATTGCCTTCACAAGGTGTGAAGATTTCTCATCCTGTCCAGCGAATAGATAATTTAGAGCTATTTTGTTTAGGATGGGACACCAGAAATTTGTAATCCCCTTGATATTGACAGTAAATTTAGCCCATTGACAAGCAATGTAATGGAAAATTTGCCGAATGTGTTTTCCTATTTAAGCGATTGATCGAATTTATTATTTACTACTACTTTTGACCCAGGTACATGTGCTAACAGTAAATAGTTTTTATTGGTCTGAAGCTGCTACAAAAGCAAGGAAATATCTAAGTAAGTCTTTGAGGTTTGTAAGGAGTAAATGCCGGTATAGCCTGATATGTTCTTTCCTAACAAGTGGAATAGCTCGTTTTAGGAATTTTCTTAGAACTAAACATTCAGGAAAGCTACTTTTTGCTACCTTTTGACAAATTTGAAGTCGACTTGTAATTTTAAAATTTTAAATCTTTCCATAATATTCCCCATATAAGTAATTTATAACATTTTGTGAAGTGTTAAAGTTTTATATAGAAAAGTTTTTGAAGGCATCTACTATAAACTGGAGATTAGTAAAGAGCAATTATAATAATTATTAATTTAATAATTTAAAAACTCACAACTTTTGCTTTGTAGAGACTTAAATTCAAAAAATCTATAGGACTTGCCCCGGATTGATCCACATTTACATCTATCGCGATAATTAACTGAACTTTTTTTAGAATTCCGAACTGTCAAAAGTGTTCCTGTTGAATCCTTGAAAACTTGCCAATGAGGAATCCATAGTAAAACAGATAAAACAAACTTTAAATCTAGCACAGAGCAACTTTATATGGCAAGATGTGAAAATAACAGCAACAAACTCTGTAAGACGGAGATATTTTCTAAAATCTATATACTCTCAAAAGGGGGAATGAAAAAAATTTTGTATTCCCTATTCTAATTCTTGTATGTAATAATGATCCTCTCATTCTTTTACTTATAATGCTTTTGAGTTAAGAGGAGAATTATAAATGACACACTTACAAAAGACGTGCTAACAGTCTATGAGCGGGGTTTTGCAAACAGAATCGATTTTAATATGCCCAGGACTGAATTTTTTCTTCTTCTACTATATGGTCCTGGAGTTTTGATGGAGTTTTTTTATGGGCATTAGAATTAACTGTAATGTCCACTGAAACAATCACAGTTTTCGAGTGTTGAAAGTAGATATCAAGTGTCTCGGTTTTTAAAAACGGAATAAGAAAGTATATTTTAACGGAGAGAGCCAAAGTCTATTTAAGAGAATTTTATATTCAAATGTATAGTATATTTCATTGTTTCTGTCGATACTGTAATTAAAATTACGAAATAAATGCATAGGCAGTGTACATGTATCTGTTTTTGATTGTTGTAATCTCTAAACAAATACTAAAGCTAAAATTATATTTATCATTCTATATATGTATTTGAAGTCATCCTTAATCTAATTTATTATTTGTAAAATGTTGCAATATTCTATCTACAGGCGTTTGCTTTACAACACTTTTAAAGTTTATGCGGCACACAGTGTTAGTTTATCTACTTTTACTTGTAAACCTTTTAAAAACCTTTTTCTGATATTAAATCTACGAGTAAGCCACCTCTTCATCTCAAGGCTACTTTGCTGCAAGCACTTAAAAAAGTATTTCAATTCAAAACAAATATATACATACTTATACATAAAAAAGAAATATACAAATACTTATATTTTAATATAAAAAAATATAGTTGTAGTAGCACCAGCAGCAGTAGTAGCTTTCTGACTTAACCCTTTTGTTCTTTGTTACTTTTTATCATAATATAAGCCATGACCTATGCTTTTAGCATCTGAGTACTTTTATTTCAAATTTGTATATTTAAATTATTTTTGAAAAACAAGAACAACAGCAACAACAATACAAAATGAAAATATAGAAAAACAAAAATAAGAGAATAAAACCTAGACAAATAAAACACTTGAAATTAAAATTGTATGACTTTTAAGTGGTATACCCCATAAACACACACACATACCCACACACATTCAAACTACAATTTTATAATCTGGTATTTGTGAAAATAGTTGTGGTTGCTGTTAAAGTTAAAGGCAATGTATGCATTGTGTAGAAGGAACAAGTAAACAGGGGTAACCTAAATTATTGGCCCACAATTGTTTTGGTTTAGAATTCATTCATTTGCCATTCATTCATTCATTCCCTCTATTCACATATATTCTCGTTTGTTATATTGTATTTCGATAGTGCTGGTGGGTGAATATTAACTTTATGGCAACAATAATTTTATAGCATTTTATTTCATTTGTTATCCTTTTTTTCCGAAAATAAGAAAAAAAAACAACTTTTTACTCCACTTGATATCAGTATAGTAAATGCAAGTGTGTATGTGCATTTTTACTCACTTATGCATCATCGTTGCCGCCATCATTGTCGGTATAAAACGATACTCAAATAATGTGTTTATACAGTACACAAAATGAATAAATAAACGAAGTTTTACTAAAAAAAATTGCAGAGTTTTTGGAGGGAATCATATTACACGTATGGGTATCTACATACATATATTGTAATATTAAAGAAAATTAACAAAGACAAGGCTACCTCTAGCAAACAAAATTTTGGAGCTATATTAGATACACCTATACTCAATTTACAATTTATATAATTTTATTTAAAATCCACCATAATGATACTATTTTCTCTTACAATTTTAGATTTTTCTACTTTGCCTACAAATTACAGAATTTTATAATAGCGGTAATCACTCTTCCTTGCAAACACCATTTTGAGCTTCAAAATATAGCAAACGTGGCATATCTGTTAACATTTTGTTATTTTTTTATGTTGTTTGCTACTTTTGCAAGACTTGCAAGGTATTAAGTAATGACAAGCAGTCTGTTTCTTATTATCCCTTTTGATTTCTTTTACAAATCTCAAAATTCAATTTAATTATTTCTTCGTCTTCTTAAATTATACAAAAATATTAAATTCATTGCTTAAAATTACTGTCTTCATATTTAGTAAGCTGCAACGTGAATAGTTGAAAAAATGTGAGTGTTTTTGTTAAATTCTTTGAATTTATTATTGCTGTCTTCATATCACTTTCTAATCTAAGCCCCAGGTTTTTGATTTTAATTAAACTTTAAAGAAATTCTTGCATCAATGCAACTTTTTCCATACAATTATTCTTTAACGTAGGGTTTAACATTTTTCATGAAGTATTTGCTGAAACTGACCGCAGCTTTAGTTATTGTACAGACAAGGAAATAGTGAACCCCCCAAAAACCCCTTAAATGTATCCTTAAATGAAACGAAATCTTTTAAATATGGAATGATAAATTCAAAATTGGTAACTCTGTTTGAGACAGAAAACGACGAAGAATAATAATCTATATAAAAATTTTGGAATGGCCCATATTTAAATCTTTTCAAATTGCGAATATATGCAAAGTCTGAAAATATGCTACAAAATTCAATAATCTATAACTGTGGTTATAAATGTGAAAAGGAAAACCAAAAATGTATAGTCGGTCAAGAATGGCATTGTAATAACCCTATTTTACCAAAATTATATACCTCACATCAGAGTGGGCAAACAAACAAAACATTTCGCAAAATTTACAACAAAGTCATACACTTTTTAAAATTTTTTTAATGGTATTGTACATGAGCAAAAACAAAGCAAATACTTTCTAAATGAGAAAGAGCGCAAATGAAACAATTAGCTTTTCGCTCTTGTGCTTGCTTTGTTATTCCGTCACATTCGTATAATTTGCTCTTTTTTCTCTTCTTCTTTTCTTTTTCTCATCTTCTTTCCTTTTTCTTCTCATTTATTTTTTGATGTACCTACGCACAGTTGAGTTAGTGTATTTGTAGTACTCAAAACAAAAACAATATACAAAATTAAATGGGACAATCTTTCTCACTGTTTCTGTTTTATTTTTGTTTTACTCATTGTAAAGAATACAACAAAATGAGATCAAACGTTCAGTTTTGTTTATTTTCCTACTCTGCCTCACATACAGAATAAGAATAATTTGTATGAAAAGTAAAACTAGTTGATCATAACCCCGCTGTATTTTATTTATATCCTGATTTTTTTAAGAAATTCTTTTACATATGTTTGAAATTTTATATAAATATATTGAAAACAAGAATAAAAGCCAAGATTTTGTTTTGTATGGGCGTTTCTATAAGATCTTTGAAATTTTCCGGGTTTTGACTATAAAAGCAATACTTCTTCATTTACTTCTGCATTTAGTGTGTTTTTGAAAGAAGGCTATCTCACAACATTAAAGGGCAAATGGAATACAGTAAATTTTGAATTCTCATTAAGCATTATTTTTACGGTAAAACCTATTACTAAAGCCAAACTTAAGCTATGTTTCTTCGGAGCGAATTCTGAACAATCAATTTCTATAACAAAAATGTAAACAACTGAAAAAAATTTAAAGTACAAGTGACTGTGAAAGCCATATGCATCTCACCGAAATCAGTGCTGAATGATCACTTGTGTTGATTAAAAGATAACTCCTTTTATGTAAAAAACCGCTTTTATTGCATTATTATGCTCAAAATTATAACGTGCGTGGTGTACAAGTTTTCTAGCCCGAAGGTAGTAGATTTCATTCCTATCAAGAACACAAGTTGGAGCCTTAAGCTTTTAAATTGCAGCCGAAAAATATTACATAGCGAGAAAAATATAAGCAAATCTTAAAGACACCAGGGAATGGCGATATATTTGTTTCTTAAGCCAATTAAATTTTTTGCGACAAAAAAGGCAATTAATATTTTAATTGATGCATGCAATTAAAATATTGACAAACATTCCTATTTATTTAAAATATTAATTAGAAAACTTAAATGATACCAATTAACTTTTCATTGAAATTTATTCGAAAAAATTTTTTTTCTAAAAAAATAAAATCAGCAATACTTATGAAATTAACATCGAAAATGATGTCGATTAAATATTCAGAATAAAAAGATTGTTTTAAGATGGTTCTTTACATTTGGGGCAAACTTACTATGTAATTTATTATCACTTATTACAGTGTAGGGCAGAAAACTTATGCACATATCTACAAACACAACAGCCTATAATAATATAGGGTATTTTTATATACCATTTTGAACATACGAAAAGACTTAATTCTACAAAGCAAAGGGGGCATAGCCAAATACGTGAGAAGGTTATTTTAAACTATAGATCAGAATCATTTAAGATGCAACGTTTAAAAAGAATAGACATATGATCAGTATGCTCTGTAATATCATCGTGAATAGACAAATAACGTTAAAAAAATGATTCGGAATTACTTTGACTAAAATCGTTTTCAAATATTAGTGCCATAAATATATGGATTATACACTTATGTTTTTTTTTTTTTTTTAATTTTGCAATTTAAAATTCTCTTGACGTTAAAAGAACACCCTATGTGTTATGCATACATTTGTACGTGTTACTCGCCAAATAAAACCAATATGTAGATGAATTTTGACAAGAATTTGGTATTCAATGAAAACAACAACAAGAAGTCTCTTTTATAAAAACAGTTTGACTCTTAACAAATATTTTTAAACGCATGTCCAGTAAAAACATACATCACTGTGCCATTGTATGAGTTTATCATATATTCATATGAATATAAAATAACTACTTGCATAGATGCTGAATAATTTTTCATATTCGTATGCTGGATTGTAAATCTACATATATTTTGTGTGAATTTTTGAAAACAAAAAAATAAAATAAAATATTTTTATCATTTCAATGAAATTTGAAATCAAAAATAAAAATTAAAAACAAAAATCAGGTGTAAGAGGAGAGAATATAAAACAAATATATACAATCGGCAAATACCTCAGATTCGAATATATTGCTGCTGCTACCGTTTAATTGCTCAAACAAATATTCCTGCTTTTTGCAATACGAGTGCCTTTTTATAAATACCTGACTTTGGTATTTTCAGAGCCACATACATACATACATAACTGGCCATTATCACCCTGTTTCAGAGATACGTCCTAGCTTCTCACAGTACTAATATTGTGTGTGTTAATTTTTATCCATGAGTACCGGGACCTATAGTTTAAAGTCAACTCCGAACGACAGATTCGAGAAGCTTTTGCATGGCAATCAAATACTCTCAGAGTAGCCGAAAGAAATATTTTTTGTTTCAATATTGCTTTACTTCAAAATGTTAGAGCCGCGGCTTGAATCGGAGCTCTCGTCTTAGTAAGCCAACACACTAATCACTAGACCACGGCGACTACGAATACAATATTAATAAGGTTAAATTAAATGTTCACAAGCATTACTCCCTCTTTCGTCCTTCCCATAACATACATATATTTCTAAACCATCACAATCCACATGGGTGGTCCTGTGAATGGTGGCCTCAAGGAAAGTAAAAAAAAAATAAAAATATTTTTTTAAAACTCATTGAATTAACAAACTGCCCTCGTATGTAGAAGATTAATAACCATTGTTTGAAGAATATAAAAAATATGATTTTTCCTTATTTATAAATATTATACAGATATGTATGTATATACTTATGCATATATGAACGTTTACACAGATATTAGAGCATAGGGTACACCATTAAGAGGTGATTTTTTTTCTGTTTTATTAAACCAATAAAATTAAATTTTTCAGTCAGTTATTAATGAGATGTTTGTTTTTTTTTTATTCCTCAAAAGGTGTAAAAGAGAAGGACCCCTAAGTGAAATTTTGAATTGATGAAAATCTCACCTTCAAGCGTTAAGCGCTTGAAAAAACATTTACATTCAAATTGTCCTCAATATTAAATCAAGCCTGCAGCTATATATTTATTGCATTATCAGTAATGTGAACAAATTTTGAGGTTATTGTGGCGTGATAATGTTTCATTCACATCAACAACAACTACAATGACAATAACAATAAATGTAATAATAATATAAAATATCGATAGCAACAGCATAAAGAGAAAGGCAGAGAGAGTAATAAAATGAAAAATGCACACAAATGCAGGCAAATACTCTTTAAGAACAATTTAGCAGTGTGGTATCAATTTATACGACTATTTATGGATTTTTGTTTTTTACACAAACATTTACATTTATATAATAAAATGTACTTGTATTGGTAGACGATATACAAAGTTTGGTGTGTTATTTAATTTTTTAATTTATGAAATTTAAAGGTTTTGTACATATACTCGGTTACTAAAGTATACATACAGTTTATTTTATGTAGAAACAAAATATATATTTTTATAAGTCAGTTCATACCAATTTTTATTATTGTGTGCAGGGTTGTCAGATAGTTTTTAATTTTTATCCGCAATTTCGAAATTCATATCCCCAAAAATCCCCAAAACATTGATTAGTTCATCCCCAAAAATCCCCAAATAAACTGCATTAATAATTTTCCATGTATGTACATATGTTTTATTTGATATGTGAATTCGGAGACTATGCAGATCAACTTAAAACCTTGAGGAATTCTTTTTAAACCAACCGACATCATGATGTCGTTTACAATATTTGTATAGTATACGGCATCTATTGTACCTCAATTCTAAATAGATGTTCTGTGCCATGGTATGAAAAACATTCCCATACCATAAAGTATGACGAAAGAAGTAATTGTGGTCGGACGAAACTAAAGTTGGTTTGTTTATCTCCGAAAGAAGGAATTTAGCTGTAAGAAGACCTTCTAACACTGAATCCCTCCGCAATAAAAACCAAAAAAAAAACCGTGGCGGAAGCATGGTTTTATTTATATGAGAAAATAAATCAAACTAAAACCAAGAGTACTGGTTGCAAAAATTTTATATGAAAGTATGAGTTTTAAACAAGTTTATAAGCAAGTCTTGAAAATTCAAATTCTATTGAAATTCTTTCATAGTGTGTTCCGAATGTAAAAAGTCTATAGTATATAATTAAACAAGCAAACAAATTTTAAAAATAGCCGAAAACTTATCGATCATCCCCAATAAAATCCCTATCCCCAAATGAATTTTTTTATCCCCATTTCAGAAATTAAATCCCCTAATCTAACAACACTGATTGTTTGTAAAAATTATAATAGTAGTATTAGCATAGTGTTAGGCGTTCTAAAATTATTTTTTATTAGTTTATTCAGGCTTAATTTATAATGAATTATTATTTGCAAAAACTATATATGTACATATAAAAGTTAATATACAACCTGTAGATAACGTCAAACTAAAGACACGAACCCCTAGCTCAATGTATTTTCATTAGGAAATATTCTCCTAACTGAAGCAAAAAGCATGGTACTTATAAATTAAAATGTTAAGGTAGGTATTTTAACTTCTTCTATTGGTACCATGGTACAGATTAGAATTAAATTCTTAAAAAGAATATAAATTATCCACTGTGTATGTATATTTTAATAACGAAGTGTATATGAATGTGAGTATGTGTACAATTCTATGGATTTATTTTATTCACAACACTACCTCTACATTCATGTGTGCAAACATACTTGCATACATATACATGTATACATGCATACATATACATATGTATATGTATGTATGTATACCATATGTTTCGTTTTATTTATTTATAATTTAAAAAAAACCCTTTTTTTATTTAAAGTCGTTATTTTTATTGCATTTATTATTACCATTTGAAATATTGTAGTTAAAAGCACTTATTGTCATTCATAATGTTAAACTGTTGTGTTAATTAAAATAAAAACACTTTATTTTTACAAATTTTTATCAACTTCACCACTAACATACTAAAGTATGTATGGATGTACTATTATTGTCAACGGTAATTGTAACGATTCAACACTATACTCGTACTTATATAATACAATATGATAAATAAGTTTGGCATTTTTCAACAAAAATTTATTTTAAAATAGTATTACAGGCATTACACAAAAGGTATTTTAACTAAAATGATAAATACGAGTAATATTTAGAAAAATGTTAAAATTGTTTAATCTTTTTAGACTCAGGGGTACAGAAGAGATGTAGCGACATCTTTATGGCGTTGGTTAAAATTTATTAACTTGGCAGTTGATAACAAAGAGCTTATGGAGTTAAAATGTTTACTATGAACGGAAGCCCTACGGCGGGCACTTATCAAGTCATTACAGTTTAAATTATTCAGAATCATGCCTCTTCATAATCTTAGCGAGTGTGCAACAGACTACTATTGGGCGATAATTTTCGGTATTATAAGCCTTATCCTTTTTAGGGACTGGCGCCATATTAGCAACCTTTCAGTTAGATATAAACACACCACCACGATAAGGTTAGTCAATGTTCTTTTAGTTCTACTTCTTTTATATTTTTTTATTTTTTTTTTTATTATTATTTTAATTGGAATTAAGGTTTTATGGAAGTACGTATATCATTTTAATTAGAACTCACTAGACAGCAGCCGGAATATAAACTTAGTTCAGTTCTAGTCAACAGAAGAAGTCAGTCGAATGAAAATACTAATATATTATATACATATATTCACTCTGTTGTTATTTACTCATTTACAGGATGTTGCATTTTTTCAGGATATTTGTTGCATGATAAATCTTGGTACGGAAAAATCAATGTAGCTGATCTATTTTCACTGAACAGAATACCAGTATTTATTTTAATAATATATGCATAGGTATACATTGTTTTTTTAAATAAAGTATTATTTTCAATTTTTTACGTTTTCATTAACCCTCTTTGGCGATTATTATCTACGAATTTGACGATTTTATATGGTTAATTTATCTGGCAGCTAAGACTGTAAAGGCTTAATTTCATCTTCTCTCTCTGTCTCACTCTCTTTCTTTCTCTTTCGAATTATATTTAAATTTTTCATATAAAAGTTTATTGCATACCTTTATATGCTACATTATCTACATATAATGTTTTTGTAAGTTACAATTAAAAGTGAGCATTAAACAATGTGTAGGTGTAAGTGCTTATGTGAATGCGCAAGTATGTATTTAAGTACATGTATGCTTGTATGTATAACGGTTTTCAATTTGTTTGGCTGTTGTTAAGTTATTAAACTGATAATAATGCTGCCAACATTGCAATTAACTGATTAAAAAAATACACATAAAAACAGCCGCAACAGCAACAGTAATAATAAAACATACAAAAATACCATCAACCATACCTATAGATACTGAATGCATGCAGATAGGTATGTTTGCCTGTGTATGTAAGTATATAAAAATATTAAAAACTAGAGAAAAATTATATTGTTTTTCAGTATTATTACACATTTACGTATAACAACAACTACAATAACGACATAAACAATAGATTACAAACCACATGCACACAAAAACACATGATATCTACCACCGACTTAAATATCACAATTTCACTATTCTCTTCGAACTCTTAAACACCTCTCTCATTGATAAACATGTAACGGAATGTAAAATTATAATAAAAGAAAATATAATGCTATGCATTATGATAAATACAAATGATGTATTATCCATTTAGTTATATATCTATCTCTCTCATCCGCTGCTCTTTTTCACTTATTTTTGTTTCTTACAAAAGGTCCATTTATGCACAAACATGCATACATGCATATTTACTCGTATGTGTGCACTATAAGTAAATGAGTATAGATTTTTTGTTGTTTTGAGCTTTCCAATGTGTGCATATGTGTTTGTGTTGTTCTGTTTTTGTTTGTTTTTCTGTGCATAATTGCAAATGTAGGACAGGTGTATTTTTGCATGCAATAGTGTCGGTATGTTTTTGTATTTATTTTTACAAATTTGGCTGAAAGTTGGTTGATTTTACCTTATTTTTTATTTTGGTTTTAATCAACCAAACAGAAATGACAAAACAGAATCCACACAAAGCAAAAAAGTGAAATAATAATCATAAACATACATATTAAAGGACACATTAACCAACTACAAAACAACAATACCTCAATTGTTTTCTATTTTTTTTAAATACATTTTTAATCAGGTGAAGGCTATATGATTAAAATATAGATATTTTGCTCCATATACATATGTATATGTAAATTTATGTATGTATATAGCAAACTAAGGAACCATTAAGACTTTAAATAAAGATTTCTAAAATGTTTAAAGAAATTTCAGCATAGCTATCTATATTGGAAATATATTTTTAGCTACATACTTTCATCAGCAACATAAATTCTTTGTAAAATTATACTTACCTACATACATACAAATATTATAGACTTTGGCGAAATTTTCTTACTTTACTCCTGCCAATTTTAAATATAATTAGGTATAATTTTTGTTAAAAAAAACGCAACCTTGGTTATGGTCGTTCATGTCTTCCATGTCGTCTAATGGGTATAAATGAAACAAGAGAACAGTAAGAAAAAAGACATAAAACTCTGGGTTCTAAAAAATGTTCAGTTCGGCTAGTGTACAACTCTTTCACCGATGTCATTTTCAATATTAATTGCGAAGTCATTACAATAACCAATATAAATTCATTTAATATAAAATTTAATTCAGATCTAGTTATATAATGAAAAAAAAACATTTTTTATTATACTCTAGTAGAAAATTATTCAAAAATTGATGAAAAAAAACATAAATAATAAATTTCAAATTAAAAATATTAGTGGTAAGTATTCTTCGTTGCAAACGCCCTTGCAAACCTTGCAAACAAGCAA
This sequence comes from Metopia argyrocephala, assembly GCA_963576795.1. Taxonomy (NCBI): domain Eukaryota; kingdom Metazoa; phylum Arthropoda; class Insecta; order Diptera; family Sarcophagidae; genus Metopia; species Metopia argyrocephala. The sequence continues at coordinate 199,745,226 of OY756208.1, read as the reverse complement.
TCGTTTGCATAATGCTTGCATTTTATTATGGTTGGCTACGTTTGCAACACTAGAAAGACCATTTGCTACGAAGCGTAATTACGGCTATTATTATCGGGACTCTGGATGTGGAATCGGAGTCAGATTTGCAGTATTTTAACAGTTCGCAACTCCGACTCCACAATTTCCTGGTAATACACGTTCATAAAATATTCAACAAATTTTTCAAAATTCTTCGTAATTTGCAACGTTATAGAAAATTATGAACAATTAGTTTTTTATTTAGTATTAAAAAAAACTCTTGCAATATAAATCGATGTTTATAGTTTATCTGTGGTAAGAGTACAACCACATTGACTTTAATTACTTTTGTTTATTTATTTTTTTCTTCGTTTTAATTTTTCATGCTTCTGTTTTAACTGATAACGACTTTAGAAAACACTTTCGTTTTTGCACTTATTAAGGGGTTGTCACAGAGTATTAGAAGAGTTTATAAAAATTATAATTAAAAATAAAACTATTTTGTGAATATGGATTCGTCAATAAGCAGAATTGATGTATGTGTACGAAGTGAAGTCAATCTTCTAGCAGTTAACGTTTCACTACAACATCCATTAAATTAACTGTTTGATGCGGTTTATATGCTGGCGTTATCATGGCTCTTTATTTCATTCGAAATGAGCGTGCATATGTCATTACTATTGCGAGTCATGCTGAATAAATTTTTGTTTCCAGAAATTTATCGACTAAACATAAGCAAAATTTGGTTTCAAGAAAACGGTGAAACTTTTAATGAAACGCGGTTAACAATCGATTTACTGCAAAATATTCCCAGACTGGTTTCCTCCTTTGTGCGACTTAATGCTTATGAATTACTTTATATGTGAATGCATTGATTTATACCGATAAACCAATAACTCTTTAAGCCAATTTACAATTAAATGTTATTCATACGGCCCGATTTATTAGAAATGGTAGCCAACAATTTGACTGATCGAATGAACCATGTACTTCGCACAGCCTGATATATTTAAGAACATCCCAGCGGCACCAAAAGCCTGGGATAATTACCGTCTAGTTCTCTTAAGCGTTCTAATATTTCCAGCAATTACCTGTTTCTCAATTCTTGTTTAGATTGAGAATGACGGTAAGCCGTGCTGCACAGAACGATTCAATGTTTATTTGCTGTCTCAGGGCTTCTTTCCCATTCAATTCATTTGTAGTCTCGTTAACCTTATTGTCTAGTGTTCACGTACCTAAAACAACTACACTCTAGTTTCAACTTCTTTTCCTATAACCCTCTTAACAAAAATAGTTTAAAATGTAATTGATTGTGATTAAATTTGATGTTCAAGCACATTTAATATGACAAACTGTGAATATCCCAAATGATTTATCTAGAACTGCTCACATGCATTTTTTTTTCTTTTTTGTTATTTTGCCAATCATTTAAAAGTTATACGATATCAATTTAGAAAGATAAAAAGATTTTTTTCATTTTTTTGGCATTTCTCCAAAAACATATAAAAACCAAAAATTATAACAGATATCAGCGTACTCGTCTTTCACACGATTCAGTGGCAAATACTCTTTCAAAATGAAAGTTTTTCTATTGGTAACAATATTCCTAATGGCCATCAATAATATGGTCTTAACAGCTTCGGTAGGCAAACCCAGTTGTGGTGCTGGCAGCTCTTACAAAAATATACAATTAATTAATCCAAAGAATCCACCCAGAGAGTGTATTTACAAGATTAATGCATACAGCAGCAATGTTTGCCAATTGCGCATCGAAATGACTTACACTTTAGCCCCACCTTCAGTGCCCTCCCCACAAAACGATTTAGAATATGTGGAGTGTAATAAAGACTATTTCCAGGCGGGTGATTTAAAACTTTGTGGTGTGGAAAATTATCAGCATATCTATTTGCCCTTCAATCGTACAGCTGGTGTGACTAGTGTGGATTTGAAAATTGCTTTGGCCAATAGAGTGGCCGCTGCGAATTTACCAACTCCCAAATGGAATATAATGGTCACACAGTTAGAGTGCCCGGCTGGAGCTTCTATTCGTGGTGTAATGCCCATTGAGCCAGCTTTAGGCAGTTCTACTCCTAAAGATGGTTTCTTTGTAGCACCACCTGGTTGTTTACAATACTTCCCGGAAGCAGAAGGTACCATAACCTCTTTCAATTTCCAACATGGTAATGGCCTTTACCCAGGAAATTTGAATTACGCCATATGCTTCAGACGCTCAACTGATACGAAGAGTCTGGTGTAAGTTTTTTCTTATTTTTTGTGATGAAAACCTTAACGATGTAAAACTTTATATTTTAAAATGTAGTCTGAAAAACAATTTCTTCCAATTGGGTTCTAATGGCTCTGAAGATGAAGACACTGATAGTTATTGTTATTCTGGTTTGAATGATAAAAGCCAAGCTTCTGATTATCTGCTTATACCCCAGGCTGTTGTTGAAGCCACCGGAAAGAGGGTCAGCTATTTCTGTGGTGACAGCATTAAACAAGAGGAAGTAGTCAGTAAGTAAACTTTGGATATTTTATATGATTATTAGAACAATTTTAACTTTGTTCTTAAATTTTTTTCTTTTCAGGCACCAATCCCGGACCCTTAATGCTGATCTTTAATAGTGATGGCTTATATAGCAAAGAATCTGGATTTTCTTTTGATTATGAAGTGATTTCTGATTGAAATTTTTACTCTTTTGTGCGTTAAATAAAAATCATATCAACTGTAAGCTTAGGACTTCTTTCAAACAATTTAAAAATGTTTAAAGACAAAACTTCCCAATAAAATATTTATGTTTAATATGATGCCAGCTTAATCCCGGCGTGCTTCGCTACACATAACAATATTATTTGTCCACACTTCTCGACTGATGATTTTTAGTATTTACGGAGTAATTGAAAACAAATTCAAAACCTTTAACTGTTATTGATTTCAAGATATACTGAAACTCAATAGTTAGTTTGTCTGGAAGCTACCACGTCTACTTGTCCGCCCTTTTTTCTACTGATAATTTTTAATGACTATGAAATCAATCACATTAAATTCAGGAAATTTAGGTTCAATACGTAAGTATAAATAAATCAATTATTACCTTGTGTGAGAGGTGTCACGCCCACTTGTCCAATTTCGCCTACTTTCTGACTTATGATTTGCTTTAGCCATGAAGTCATTGAGACCCAATTCTGAAACTTTAGTTCTAATTATTCTGAAGATATACAAAAATCAGTATTAAGAGATAAATAGGAAAAAGTGGGCGTAGAAATAGGCGTGGCAAATTTTTCTAAAAGTGGATTAATACAAACATTTGAAAGAAAAATTAGTCAAATCGATGGAACCATTTTATGATTTTAGGTAAATCAAAAAAGAAGGCGTAAAAGTGGGCGGGGTAGCATTTTCTTTCCTTTACAACCTAAGTTGGATAAGGAGTTAGTTGACTCCGAAAATATCGCAATACAACGAAACAGAAGTCTGCTAAGAGGTAGTCGCCGAAAGAAATATATTTTTTTTTTAATATTTCTTTGCTTCAAGATGTCAGAGCTGCTTGTCTCGTCTTAGTAAGCCAGCACACTTACCACTACACCGCGGCAACCACGGAAAATACTGCACAAATTATTGATAACATAATGTGTACTGAAGAATACCGCTTATACTTATCATGAATATATATATCGTCAATACGTATTATGTAAAATTAATCATTTGAACTTAGATATCTAGAGCGAAGTAATGGCTGCTGGAAGCTGATATGAAAAACTTCACGTAAGACTTCTATCCTTAGCTTCCAGAATATTAAAACCAACTCTGATATCTAAGCTGAAAGATGAAGATGAATAGAGTAAATACAAGATGCCGTGAAGACAGACTCAGCATATTTATCACTGGAAGTACTGGGTTTAGGTAGGATATGACTTTGAAGCAGAACTAAGTACACAACCACAAAGTTTAATATTTAAAATTAGAAAAACTTACTCTTTGTATTTGAAAACCTTACTGCTGCATATGCTAAACAAAATTAGTAATTACTTCTATAATTTTTAAAGTCTTTGTAATCGTTCAATTAAAATTTAAATAGAAATTTAATGTTTGTTTTGCCGAAAATCACTAATGAAGTATTTAGAAATTTTTAAAATAGTAAAATTTAAAATTTAAATTAACGTTTCTCTTCCATCCAATAACGCCATTTTCACCCATGCGGTGAGTAATTACAAATATAAAAAGATACTACATTTCTAAACGCAAACTTGGCAGCACCAATATTTGCTAACACTTTACTGTGACTAGCATTGTTACAATAAGAAAAAGCAGCATTTCCCCCATAATAATCATTACATTTACGACGCCTTTCGGAAAATAAAATGTAAATTTTTCTATATTTTACAATAAAATTAGTGAAAAGAAAGAATATTAGATTAACATTTTGTTCTCCAGAAAAAGAAAGTGCTTAATAAAGAGATTAAAAGTGTTTTAAAGCAAGACAAGAATCAGCGAGAGAAAATTACTAACAAAAAAAAAAAACAATTTGTTTTTTTAACACAGACGAAGCAGAGCAGAACATAAAAACTCAACTGAAATACATAATTGTGATAATTTTATTTTTAATTAACTGTGTGGGAGGTAATGAAAAATATATTTTTACAAGATTCCCCCAACAGGAGAAAGACGCCTAAGTTATAAAATATTGGCTGCTTTTAAATAAAAGTGTACTAAATTTGTAAACTTTGTAAAAACAAATATCAGACGAAAAATCAACCCTTTTTACTACTACATACTACTAAAAAACAAGTACATAATTGCTACGCCTTTGCCTAAAGTTTTTTATTAAAAAAATTACCACCACTAACAACACCCCATTGTAATTTGCAATAAGCAAACCAAAAAAGCCTTTCCAATGCAGACAGCCAGTCAGTTAATAGGGACATTATAAAATTAATCCTGTTCTTTTATAAAATTGTTTTAAAAAAAACGAAAAAATAAAAAAAACCACCGTATTAAACTTGAAAGAAAGGTCTTTATTACATAAAGCAAATCAAATAGCAAAAAAAAAAACATAATCAGCTGAAACGCGTTTGTTTATAAATCAAAACAATATAACATTTATACATACATCCCATTCCTGGTCTAGACTACATTTACAATTATTGTATTTGTTGTTCAATTTTTACAAAGCTCCCCCTTATATCTGTGAAAACGGAGCATTATTTATACACTAGTGTGTGTGCTATGTCTTCCAGACAACATCACACACAAGGGGTCAGTTATAATTTTTTGTTTTTGTTATTTTCAGTATAAAATTTATTTATATCGCAATGTGTGTTTGTATACAAAATTGCATTTAAATGTTGGCGGTGTATAAGAGTGAGTGAGAGAGGAGAAAATTATTGAAATAAAAAAGTCAACTGTAATTTATATATTTTAATAAGAAAACAAAACAAAAACGTTTCATAAATTTAATTAAAGCTAAAACAATAACAACGCTGATTGGTTAAAATTAAAAAAATAAAACAAATTGTTTGAACATGTCAGCCGATTCGGATATGGATTATTCTGATAACGATTGTGAATATGATGATTATTATAATTCAGGTGAGTTAAAAATATGCATGTACAAACTTATGTACCTCAACAAAAAAGTTTTCCAGGACTCTCTCTAATAAAAAGTATTTTTGCATGCAGGTTTCAAAAAACTATTAAATTTTTTTGCCGAATGTAGGGGTCGCATTTTTAGTTTTTTCATTATATCTTAGGCATTTATAGTCCGATCTTAAAGTATGATATATCAATGTTTTTATCTCGAGAAGAACAATATTTGCCCTAAGAGGCATTTGACCTCAAGTATCTTGTTCTAGGTCTTGCGAGACAGGGAAGACAGAATCAGAAGATTAAATGAAAAAAATCTTAAACAATTTAATTTTGGATACGATATGCTAACATTAAAGTCTCCTTATATGTGTATACCTTCAAAACTTCAATTCGGCGGCAACTTTGCAGAGAAATGTGTAACTTCTTTCATACCGTGCAAGCCAACTATAGTAAGCACACTATAAACAGTAGAACAAAGACATAAACTTCGGAAGTAGACAAGTCTTTAGACATATCCACAGCTAATTTTTTTTTATATTATAAAGATACCTACAAATTATATTAAATTGATTTGTAGTTTATTATTTGTTATCAATTAGAATACATTATTATCAAAGTTTTTGTTTTGTAAAGCAAGACAAGGAAGACAAGATAGCTTTTAAAATGGCAGATAACTACTTGTGAGCCAATTAAATTATACTCATATAGTCCTAAATTTATCGCTTTTTTCTAAATTCATTTTAAATATCGTATTGCCAAGTTATTGCTAAAGTAAAAATTTTATATGTACATAGGAACTTTCGGTATTGTGCGTCTTATGTGAACTAGGGCCTCTTTTTACAAGCTAAAAAAGATATGTCAAGACTAACTCAAAAATTAATCCTTTTCGAGGTAATAAAAATTAATATCACATACATACATAACTGGCCGTTAGAAACCTGTGTCAGAGTTAAGGCCTAGCTTCTCGCAGCACTCAATTTGTATCCATGAGTACCGGGACCTACAGTTTAGAGTCAACTCCGAACGATAGATTTGAGAAGCTTTGTCATGTCAATCAATTACTCCCAGAGCTTTTGCTAGAAAACTGCTGAGAGGTAGTCGCCGAAAGAAATAATTTTTTCATATTTCTTTTTTTTTCAAGATGTCAGAGCTAAGATTTGAACCCGGCTCTATCGTCTTAGTAAGCCAACACACTAACCACTAGACCACGGAGACCACACTAATATCACATGCAATTTTTTAAATATCTTTGCGATATTGAGTCTTTAATCGAGCACAGATTGTTTTTGTGCGTTTTAACACTTTGTTTGAGCAAGTACCGGGTAATTTTTTATTAATTTATTTTATTGGTCCTGTAAATGCTACAAAAAGCTCGTACATATTTTTAGATTCAATTGGTGAGTTTTTATAAACAGTAAGCTCTAAAATAAAAATAGTGTTTCCTTAAAAAAATTTGAAATTCGTCTAAGGTCCACAATACTTACCAAGTTTCTTTGTTACGCTATTTAAAGGGCTTTAGAAATTTCAGACATAACCATATCGTCGATGGAATTAAAGTAGAACAAATACACTAATATTTTTCATTTCGCAGACGGCGTAAGTGAATTTATTTTCATCGTAGAGATCTGGGACCTGGACCAATCGACGCGTATTTTTTTTTTTTTTTCTGATAAAAATGATGCAAAAAACGTATTTTCGATTTTTTGTCAGTTACAGCGTTCTTTAATTTCATTGACGATATGCAACCATATGAAACTTTTGAATAGAATTATATATTGGCAACGTATCTACCAATTAATGAGAACCGGTTTTTAGTACCTTCTAACATTGTAGTCACAATATTAAAAATACAAAATGCGAGTCGGCATTACCCTATATTTATTTAAAACAAAATATCTTTTAAATATGCTGATGAACACTTTTAAAAAAAGTACATTTAAGTAGCCATTTATATAAAATAAAAACTATTTATGTATGTACATAAATATAAGTTGTACGTATTTTCTTTGAACTCAAATTTATTACCATATAACGACAACGACATTTATTTGTATATTATTGCACTTAAAATTTATTAAATGTCATTTCTTACTTCCCCTTCCATTCAAAATTTAAACGTGTTTATATATAACTTTTCAAATTTTATTTTAAATATCGTAACGCCTAAGTTCAATGTATTTAATACGAGTATACGTACATATGAAAACAATAATAATATGCATGACCTGTGTGTTTACTTTTTGTATCGGGTTTCATTAACCTTTAAAATAAAAAATAAATAAAAAATAAAAAAAACAATGAAGCGAACCTGCTACATTCACATTAACATATAAACTTTAGGAAATAATCTTTAGCCTAGACCCCTTAAACTATTGTAAGACTTTAAATATAGAAGGGAACAATAAATACGTTAATCGAAAAGTACAAACACGAACATCCCAGCATAGAATAATAGCAAAAAAAAGATGGTTATTGAACCCTCTTCATCTACGTTATATAGTAAAAATACTCGTAAAAGAATATACGAGAATATACTAGTAATTGTGATCTAAACCACAAACCAGCTACAACTATCTACGACTTTTTTTTCTTTTCAGAGGAAAATATGAAGTAAAAATACGTCATAATGTTGTTGGCTGTCTACTTTTTGTTACTAGAGTGCAGTACTCGTAACAGTTGAGATGAAATAAGTATGATTTCATAGTAACAACATCGTAAAGATTATATTTATCTTCATTTGCTACTTAGAGTACTACGTGTAGAGTGTGTATAGCTTTAAATTCTAAGCAAGGAATTAAAATCTCTCTTTTGTTTTTGTTTTATAGCTGCCACTAAAGGGAATAAACATATGTTTTTTATAATTGTTATAAACTTTTATTCAAGCAACAAATTTCTAAATAACCTTATCCTTCAAACCAATTTCATTACAAAATAAAATAAAAATTAGAAATACAAAAGCGAACGAAACAAAGAAACCAGTCGGAGAGGTGATAATGCAGAAAAAAACACTAAAAACAAAACCACTTCGCCTGAACTTGAAAAAAGTAAAAATATAAACACTTGAAGCACGTCTTTAACGTTTGTTGTTCATTGATGCACATTGCAAAAGCCTCTTATACATTCATATGTACATGTATACTATATTTCCTTAAGTCTAAGTATAAATTACTTATTTAATAAAAGACATTGCACTGCAACGTGACCAACAACTTTATTAGTCTATGCAAAATATAAAATTATCTAAAACTAACCCTTAATTTCACTTGTTCAGAAAGAAGCAAGAGATTAAATAAAAATTTTGCTTAAAAACAGGTTTTGTTTTGCTCAAATAAATACCTGCTTCAGTGATTAAGTTAGCCATGCTATAATACGACCTGTTCTATATTTATATTTTGTGAACATTGTTTTCTTAAATATGGGGATTTTATAAAAGAAGAAATGTTTGCATTACAAAAAGTTTAAGTCATCCATAGTGTTCAGTTATAAATTTTATTCACTAAATGCCATATCACAATGAATCTTTATCCACAAAAATAATTTTATTGAGCCCTTTGCAGTGCATTGAAATTTCTTAAAGATTATTTTTATTTTGGCAAGTTTGATCACTAGAAATATATACTGACAGACAAATCCGAAGAATAGCGTAGAGGAGGAAGCAATTCGTAGTCTACTCAGCTAGCATTTACATTTATAGCTGACCTTCTTTGCAACCAGCTCCCATCTAATAATTTTTTCATTGCGATATGGTTACTGATGTAATAGGAATTTATGATTCGTCTACGGTAACAAAATACCACATGCAATTGACATATGTACATATGTATGGCTTCCAAAATAACTCATACCTCTGCCTTCAATAGAATAATCTTGAATTTTTTCAATTTTTTCTGGTATAGGTACCTCAGCTGAACATCTAGAGCACTTGACATCTTTCATGACTATACGTAGTTCACTGTTTTCAATATTTGTTTTCGTATCACCTTGTAGTATACTATCAATAATTATCAAACACAAACTAAGTGACGCAGTTTATTCAAATTTTGTCAGAATTCAACAAACAAATTCCTGTTGATAAGAAAATTCGAAAAGTAGCGCACTTATTAATTCATTTTTCTTAATTAATACTAATAACTAGACTATAATTCAATAATTTTACTAATTAAGAAGGAGTGAGAATGAAAAACCTTTAATGCTTCTTTTTACTGGGATATTAATTACGTGACGAAAAAAATATTCAGTGGGTCACGTTGTCTTTTTTCTTTATCGTCTACATACGTTTGTATGCATGTACGTTTCAGATGTGGGTAGGAAGGGAAATGATTATTTTCAAACAACGTTTTGTTTTATTTATATTTGACGCTTCGTATTGCGTAGTAAACTTTTGTTTTAATGGTTTTGTTTTGCTTCATATTCGTATTAATTGAAAGAAAAAATTATTTGTTTACAATTATGATTGTATTGTTTTTATGTTACACTAAAGAAACCCGGTCCTTTTTACTAACCCTAAGTAAAGAATTAAAATTAAAAAAAAAAAATTCAAATAAAATCTTCATAACAAAAACGAAACTTCACATAAACATCACTAACAAGCAGTCCATACAAAGAGATACGTACATAATTTATGTTTTGCTTTTTATACAGGGTGTTTATTTAAAACCACTGTATGTGTTGATGTTTAAAAATGATTTTAGGTTACTGTGGCTTTTCTTTATTCATCGTATTCTAGGCAGTCCTGGAATTTTGTAAACCGAAATCGAGTGAAATTAAAGTCGAATGAAATTTTCTATTGCAAAATTTTTTTAAACTTGACAGTTACAAGGTTCTTTAATTCTTGCGACGATATGTACATCTAAATATATAAAATGTGTTATTTGTTTGTTTATTTGTTTGTTTGTTTGTACCTTATAGGAGACCAAACCTCTGGACCGATCTTCCTGAAAATTTCACAGCATTTAACTGGGACTCTGGCATAATTAATAGGGTACTTTTTTTTCGAATACGCCCACTTTTTTAAAATTATGTAATTGCTCCCATATAGTTTTTAACAGACTTACTTCAAATTGTATACACATTATATTCCAGGCGATGTATAAATAAACATTTCTTACGCCACGCCCCCTTTCATGGCCCTTTTCACGCAAAATTTTGTTTGTGATATATTGGAGGCTGGACCTGTTAACCGATCTTAAATTTAAAATACATTTAAATTAAAATAGTGGGGTAGCCTCATTCTCATTATATAGCGAGGAGGTAGCGAAGCACACCGGGTTTAGCTAGTATTTTATAAAAAAATAAAATAAAATGAAAATGCCCTAATACTGAAGGATACCCGAAAATAAAACTTACTAATGCCTCGCAGACAAATACAAATTATTAGCTTATAAACAGATTTGGAAAATTTTAAATCATTTCTTAATGCTTTGGTCAAGTCATATTTTTATTTTTACATCAAATAGTTAATTTATTTTTTATTATTGCTGGTTTACAAGTCATTTGGTGTTTGGTAGCCATCATGCAATGTGACGGTGTAAAAATGTTTTGTTTTTATGTTAATATGGGTTTATTTTTACATACAAGCCCATGTACATACACATATATGTATATATACAGGGAATTATCTTGTATATTGTTATTTTTACTCAAACAATTTATTATGAGATATCTTTAAATCAATAGTAATGACGTCTAGTTTTTATATTTTCTTAATAGGCATGAATTACTTATTTCTTTGTTTTTATAAACACGTTTTTTATTTGTTTACATTTTTAACTATATTATACATTCATGCTTACATATTTTTACGTAGAGAATAACCTTCAAAATAGTAATACTAGCAATTGTAAATATACATACACACATACATATTCATACATATGAACATAGATACTACATATACATCTACTTAACCAAACATTACATCATAAAAATTGTTCCACTGACGATGAAGTGATACAATTTTGAAGAAAAATGAATGATTTTAACATAATCATGTAATTGAAGAATTTAAATAAATTTCCTTCCACTTAAATACATAAATCTATAGAATCCAACAATCCAATTTCCCGATTCGATTATGATTTTCTATTTTAATTACTTATTTTTATTTACGGATTAGGAAAAATTAAAAAGAACCATTATCTTAAGAGTAAAGGAGTGTTTAGTAATACCTATTTAATATTTTCATTGTGTGTAATTTCTTTTATCCTCTTTTGCAGGGGAAGATTGTGATGTGGAACGCTTAGATCCGAAAAGAACTGACCCTGAATATTTCGAATATGAATGTCTGACCGTGGAAGAAGTTGAAAAGTTACTCAATGAATCGGTGGAAAAACTCAATACAATACTCGATATAACACCATCATTAGCTAAAGTTCTGTTACTCGAACATCAATGGATGAATCAAATAGTGGTGGATAAATATCATCAAAATGTCAATGCCCTACTTGTAGAGACACGCATTACCCCGCCTTGTAATAATGCAGATCCATCATTGGAAATGGAAAATATACCCTCAACAAGTGCACAAGCAGCGATAGGTTGTGTAACAACAATAGGTACATTAAGCACATATAGTAAATCACCAACGATTACACCCTCAGCGAGTAGTAGTGGCTTAGTTGGTAGTCTAACACCACAGCAATATCGTAGTCAAATGTGTCCGGTGTGTGCGACAGTGCAATTAGGTGATAAATTCTATAGTCTATCGTGTGCTCATTCCTTTTGTAAAGACTGTTGGTCCATGTACTTTGAAACACAAATATTTCAGGTGGGTTATGGTTTTACAAAGACAAAAGAAGACAAAAAAAAATAAAACTCAATTTTTAAAATTTTCAGGGAATTTCTACTCAAATTGGTTGTATGGCTCAAATGTGCAATGTACGTGTACCCGAAGATTTAGTTCTGACCTTGGTAACACGTCCTGTGATGCGTGAAAAGTATCAACAATTTGCTTTTAAAGACTATGTTAAATCCCATCCCGAGCTACGTTTTTGCCCTGGTCCTAATTGTCAAATTATAGTGCGATCTCTGGAAATAGCACCCAAACGTGTTGTTTGTACTTCCTGCACTACTAGTTTTTGTTTTAAATGCGGCATGGACTATCATGCTCCCACAGATTGTCAAATTATTAAAAAATGGTTGACCAAATGTGCCGACGATAGTGAAACGGCCAATTATATAAGTGCCAATACCAAAGACTGTCCCAAATGTCACATTTGTATTGAAAAGAATGGTGGCTGCAATCATATGCAGTGTTTTAACTGCAAATATGATTTCTGTTGGATGTGTTTAGGCGACTGGAAAACTCATGGTTCTGAATATTATGAGTGTTCACGCTACAAAGACAATCCCAATATAGCCAATGAATCCGTACATGTGCAGGCTAGGGAAGCTTTAAAAAAATATTTACATTACTATGAACGTTGGGAGAATCATTCAAAATCTTTGCAATTGGAGCAACAAACTTTAGATCGTTTGCGCACACGCATTAATGACAAAGTTATGAAGGGTCGTGGCACCTGGATCGATTGGCAATATCTCTTCAATGCAGCTTCACTATTAGCCAAATGCCGTTATACATTACAATATACCTATCCATATGCATATTTTATGGAAAGTGGTCCACTCAAAGATCTCTTTGAATATCAACAGGTAAACATGAAAAGAAATTTTCCAATTTTTTTTTTCCTAAAACACCTTGATTTTGAAACAAATTTAAACTGCTTTATTGTTATAGGCCCAGCTGGAAGCAGAAATAGAAAATCTTTCTTGGAAAATTGAACGTGCTGAAACTACAGATTTAGGTGACTTAGAAAATCAAATGGATATTGCTGAAAAACGTCGCACTACCTTGCTCAAAGACTTTTTTCCTGTCGAGGGGTAAATTGAAACAACAATTAAACCAATAATTTATTAATACTATAAAATATTTAGTAAAACCAACATAATTTAAACAAATATTATTTAAGTATTTGCCAATACTGCTATTAAAAACAAAAATAAACATGATAGATTATGTAGCTAAATATTCAAATTTAATTAAAAGAAAAAAAAACAGCTAAATTTTTTATTTGATACAAAAATTCAAAAAAAAATTTTTTTTTGCAATATAAGATTTATAATCTATACAAAATAAGTCATAAAAAAGAAAAAGTTTAAGGTAAACTCAAATTATATTATTAAATTTTTTAATAATATGTTCAAATTACTCATTCATAAACAATTTCTTATAACATTAACTCACTCTATCTCTCTCTCTCTCTCTCTCTCTGCATATAACAACTAACAAACATAAAAAATATAACCATTAAAACTATTTGCAATATAAAAATACAAAAAGCTTATATGTATGTACATGTTTTAAGCATTAGTTTTTTGTTTTTAGTATTTAATTTGATTATTTTATTTCTAACGAATATTCTAGGCAATCATTAACAAATTTTGAAACCATAATGCAAAAGAAAAGTAAATTTTAGGTTTACATATGAACTATATAAAAGTATGTAAATTGTAGTTAAGTTTTAAAAATATACGAGTATCTATCTTTATTAATATTTTATGTTATAATATAAGTTATTCTTAGACTCAGTTATAGGGGGGTAAAAAATTAAAAAGTAAGTCTTTAGGAAAAGAAAAGTTCAGCATTAAATCTTAAATCTGTATATTGTAGTAACCTTCTGATTTATAAAAATAATTTTATTATATAAAAGGTTTATAAAACAAAACTTATTTGGGGGACTCAAACGGTTGTTTTAAAGTCATATATCATAAAACAATAAAACGAAAAAATATTATTGCTATGAACAACCGGTCATAGTTTGGTATATTATTTTTCATTTTATTTTTTTTTTTTTTTTTTTTTCAATTTATGACAAAATGATAAATAAACATAGGTTGAAAAGTCTTATTGTTTTATGACTTTTTTATTCAAAGACCAACAACAAATTTTTTATAAACTATTTTAAAATTTTATGATATGACAATATGACTTGATGGGACACCGTTTGAATACCCCTATTGTATATATTAACTCGTAAAATATAGATTTATTAAGAAATTGTTTAACAAGTACATATTACATAGAAATTTGTCAAATAAGCCCTTGATAAGCCTAAAATATTTTTTATCTGTTGTATTCATAAAAAATATCAGAGGTTTATGAAGCGCGAGCTTATTTGACAAATTTGTATGCAATACTTGTTGTCAAGTGAGCCCTTAATAAACCTATAATATATTTTTTGAATACAGAGGTATGAATACAGCAGAAAAATTATAAATCAAAATTATTTTTTTATATTTACGATGATTAAAATTTAAAAGACAATTATCTAATATAAATTTTTATATAAACAAGTTATCTGAAAATCAAACGCCCAATAAACGTATAAAGCATACGTATAGAAGAAATTCTCTTATAAGTGAAACAGTTGGAACAGTCGACTTGAAAAGGTGAATTTATCTCTATAGTTGTAATATTTCAGGACACTTCAAGTCGAAATAAGTCGAATAAGAAATCTTTTAAATTAAACTGCATAGGTTCCACATTTTATGTTTGGATATTGATTTAAATAAATTAAATAGGTAACTGTTTAAATGTCATCTAAACAATACTTTTATTAAAGTGAGCCAATGACAACTAAATATCACCACTTTCTGATTAATTTCATTTAATTTCACATCATGTCTGTCATGCCAAAAATACAATTTTCTAAGCAAATAAAAGTTTTTAATATTGTAATTTTTTTAACAAAAGTATTCACAATGGGTATCTTTAAATTTTAAAATATCAATATTAGAGCATCTTAAAACTTTCGTTGTGAATACCATTTTAAAACATAGCAAACATATTAAAACAATTATAACCCTCTTTCATGGTTACCGCTTAGTTTTTCGCGGCACACATGTTGTGTACGTCAATTTTTTATCCATGAGTACCGGAACTTACAACTTTATGACGAAAAGACATACTAGCACAGATTGTGAATACCCCAAATAAAAAAATAAATTAATTAAGAAAGCAGTAGAGAAACTTTAAAAGCATATTGAGTATTACAATTAAAATCTAAAAGCTTAAAAATTCGAAGCAAGCATTTCAGAATTTTTGAAAAATTTTTTGTATTTATTTGCGGTATTTACAAAGTTGTAATTTTTTATTAATAAGGAAAAGGATTTTATTATTAATATAAAAAAAGAAAAAAAATTATGACATGATAACACAACGTGTGTTGTTTTACAATTAAAAAAATTAATATTCGAAAACATAAATTCTGAAAATCGAATGATTTTTCAAAGACAAGTAAAAATTAATTGGGCAAATTATTCTATAGTTTTGCTCTTTAAAGAAGTTATATTATTGGTCATTAAGCGAATAAATAAAAAACGTATGTAAAGATTTTCACATTTTCAAATTTATAGCAGTTTAAAATTTTATTCGTTTGCAATTTCACTCGAACACACCCAATTAATTATAATTGAAATGAACGAAATACCGCTAACATTTTTCTATTTAAGAATGCTGAACTTTTTTTATTCCTTCATACATATGTGGATGATGAAATGTGTATTATTTATATTTTTTTTTATAATTAATTAATGTAAATCTATATAAATATTTTAAATTAGAAACAAGGCAACTTTTAAATAATTACTTTTATTTATAAATAAAATAATACATTTTGTAAACAAAATAATATTTTCAATTGTATTATATTAAAATAGTAATTAATATTGTATTTAAATAATTTTTATTGTAATTAATATAATAATTTGTGAAATAGTTTTTTATTTTTCTAATTTTTATTTAATTTCATTGTTATTTTCATTTTGATTTAAAAAGTGTATTTAGGCATAAATGTATGTATATTTGACTGAAAAACGAAATTGTGTTATATTTTTTCTTTGTTTTAATTAAGCCAAAAAAAGGAAAAGAAAAAAAAAAACTTATAAGTAAAAAGTTTTCATAAAATATGAAAATCCATTCATTTCTTCCGTTTTTAACTGAGCTAAAATAGTCATAAGAAAAATTAGGTTTTAATACAAAATTTTTATGAAAATTCCTTTTATAAGCTTATTATAATACAAAATATTTTTTTCTGAATAAGACTTGTTTTTTTTTTCTTCTTTTATTTTGTAAAATTTTGTTAAAATTTTTTTTATATCAATATTTTTGTTCCTTATTTTTAACCCTAAAATTAAAATTAGCTTTTAACCAATCCTTTTTTTTTGTATTAACATATTACAATAAAAAAAATAGAATAAACAATTTTTTTTATCTTTAATCAAATGAATGTGATTGAAAAAAATAAAAAATTATTTTTTATTGTTTTTTTTTTTTCATAAACAAAATGAAATTAATAAAGGAATGATTCGTTGTAACAAAAAATATGATATTTTTTTAACTAAATAAAATCAATCATTTCTTACGATGCTATACAAAGAAATAGTAAAATATTGGAAAATAAAATCTTGAAATTTTTTACAAGATTAAAATGTTTATTAAATAAAAAAAATCTTAAAATTGGGTATAAAAGGTAATGGTAAAAATAAAGGTTGTATCATAAATTTGACTTATGTATGTAATTAATTTAAACATGATTAATATTTTATGGAAAAGGGCAATTAATGGGGTATTATCTGTAGGCCAAAAACGGGTGAAATTAAAATTTAATGATATTTCAAATTGCTTTAATTAAAATTTAGACACTTATTGACCGTAAACAAATATAACGACCTTGATTATTAAAACTTTAAAATAATTATATTTTATTAGTCAATTTTGATTGAGAGTGGGAAAACAGAAAACGAAACTTTTTTTAAAAATGAAACCACTGTTTTATTTTAGCAAAAATTAAAAAAATGTACTGATTTGCACACTAACAACATATCACATAGGAAAAACAAATTAAAATAAAACTAAATTTGTATTTTGTTTAATAACAAATCATGCTATAATTATCATATGATGACTGTACCATGTAACAAATTTAATTTCTACGCTCGTCAATTTATTTTGTTTTAATTTTTTTTCTTTGTAAATCATGTGTTTGTTTTTATGTGAACAATATTGAAACTTAAATGGAGAGTATTTGTGATATTTGGGAATTGAGAAAATCCGTCGGATTTTATAGAAGGTAAAACAAATACAATCGGTATTGAAAATAAGGGCCAATACACTAACCACTAGACCACTTATTATGAAAACTATACAACTATTAGCGAAGTTTTCCTACAGATTCAATAATAATTAAAGAAAATGATGTCATCTAGCGTAGGGGAAATATAGAGTCTGTTCGTGAAAGCATCATTATGTTCGAAATGCAAACATTGACTGCACTGCAACTGTCAACTGCTTAAAAATGCAACAGACAAGTATATTATACAAATGTTATCAAAATTACGTTTTGCTATTTAGCAGGAGGATAAAATCGATTTTAACAGATTTTCTATAAAAGAAAGTAATAGAGATAGAAAGAGTGTGAACTAACCCAGTGATAATTTCACTCATGTTGTGTGTGTTAATTTTTATACATGAGTACCGGGACCTACAGTTTAAAGTCGACTCCGAACGACAGATTTGAGAAGCTTTTTCATGGCAATCAATTACTCCTAGAGCTTTTGTCAGAAGACTGTTGAGAGGTAGTCGCTGAAAGAAATAATTTTTTCATATTTCTTTTTTTTTCAAGATGTCAGAGCTGAGATTTGAACCCAGCGAAGCTAGGCCGTTACCCTGACACAGAGTTGTAATGGCCAATTATGTATGTATGTATGTTCAAGCGTCAACAGTTTATGATTTACGAGAGTATACAGATCAAAAATGAACTCAGCATAAGAGTTTGCTTAACCGTCTAATTTTTTCCTAAACGTTATTGTTTTTTTTTAAATAACCTCTAATAGGTATAATAAATATGAGCTTTGGAAAACAGCCGTAGTTTTGTATTTTTTAAGGCATTCATTCCCTCAAAATTATTTCCTTGCAGTAATTTACCTAAAACTTCGAATAGGATAAATTTGCAAAGGGTTTAAAGCAGTAAAATACTTTGTATTTCAACTAGCAGTTCATGGATTAATCAAACTCTTAAACGTTTCATTTCTCGTTTTGAAGCCTAAACAAACCCACTTTTGTTTTTAATGTGCTAAACATTTAAGCATCTTATCCTATAATTCTTCGTACAAAAACATTTTGTTTTTCTGCTTTGTTTTTTCTTCAATATTATATTTTATTCTTAAATTACTTATGCATATAGTTTTGTTTTATTTTTCGGTAATTTGTTTAATACACTCTTTTTATTTTATTATTTAAAAATTATTTGAACTAAACAAGAATGAAATATTGTTATATAGACGACATTGATTTTTCTTTACATTTTCAATTGACGTCATCATACCTTTCTTTGGTTTGGCTACCAAACCTAATTCCATATAATATATATAAATTCTTTTGTATGCAAATACATACGTACATATATGCATTTATAAGTATATATAGTATGTTAATATTTATCATTTGAATATGGATTATTTAATCGAATCTTTGTATTTTAAAGGTGTAATACACAAAAGTTTTGTTTGTTGTTTTAATGTGTTTATCGACTGGTTTCAATTATTATTTCATGGGTATCCAATTGTGAGACACTAAATTTTAATGGGGCGTAAGTGCCAAAATGACCACCAGTCACAGTATTACCGTCATGCGTTATAACATGCTCCTCGGCATGATCGTCAACTTCTTCGACAACAACTTCATGTAACTGTTGTTCAGGATTGTATTTTTGCTCTAACGTTTGGGCATTATCGTTGCATTCACTTTCGTGCATTTCAAAGTCGGTGAAGTTATTGAAAACCGAGCGGCAGACAGCACATTCGAAGCCACTTTTTTGTAGTGATAACATATGGAAAATAAAAGAAGAGAAACAATAATAATAAAATATTAAAATTTAACAAAAGTGTGAATATTTTAAATGGAAAAAGCAAAATGTTGATTATTTTACTTAATTAATTATAATTAAGTAATTAACAGTATAATCTTAAGGTTTGTATGCATTAATTTTGTCTCCCAACTAACACTTTTCGAAGTAATTTTAGTAGTTTTTGTTTTAATGAATGCTCTTAAAGCGTTTCCCTTTTCCCTCTTCTCCTAAAAGAACTTTTCAAAAAAATATGCTGTATGATCCAATTCTAATCTAGGACTCTCCAAATTCTATAGAAAATTATTGCAATTTATTTACACTTACACTGGTTGTTCATCTGCCATTTCTAAACTTTGTTTAGCCATTGCTTGAGCCTCTGCAACAATTGCCTTCACATCCATTTCTATGCCATCCTTTGCATGAGATTGCAAGTGTTTCTTAAAGTTACCCATTTGTATAAACGACTTTTGGCATATTTTGCACGTGTAGGGTCTAGTATTCAAATGACCCATTATATGCTTTTTAAGGTTAACACGCTGAGAGAAATAGCGGCCACAACGTTTACAGCGAAAAGGTTTCTCTCCCGTATGTGTTAGCTGATGTCGCTGCATATTAGATTGCTGGGTAAATGATTTGGTACAGAAGGTACACTGATATGGACGTTCACCATTGTGTACAGAGTAGTGACGATTCAAATTCACCGATTGCGCAAAAGCTTTACCACAGATGCGACACACAAAGGGCCGTACATCGTTATGGACTTTCATGTGTCTTTCTAGATTGCCACTATTACAGAAATATTTCGAACATATTTTACATTCGTAGGAGGACTTTGTTTGTGAGTGAACTTCTTTCTTGTGTAAAAGCTGATCACGTTTGCAAGGGAATACCTATGATTAGAAGAAAATTATTTTTTTAGATATTTGAAATTTAAGTCAGTCAAGTTGTTAGATCATACCTTGTTACACCTTTTGCAAGTATACATGGCCACCACACTATTTAAGGGCAAAGTATCATCGTATTCCTCTCTCGAGGCCATGATGTACCATAAATCTTAAATTCCTCTATAGCTACCGTTTATATTTTTACTAAAATCATATCAATGGGTGTTTATTTTAAGGCAATTATTATCCTACCTGTAGTTCTGGTTAGCTGGCTATGATTTTTATCCAAGTTTCGACGGCGGCTTTCGTCCCTTAAAAAATATGAGCTACAACTGTAAAAAAAACAGGGATGGAAGTCATATGGTTGACAACAAATATGATATTTGCTTGGCGTTGCCATATTGTTTATAATTTGGCTTTAGTGAAGCCAACAAAAGTAAGTAAAAATGTCAAAACTGTATACTATCTTGTAATTTATTTATACTATAAAGCAAAGCTATGCTTAAAATAAATTTGTTTATATTTTATAAACACATTTCAGATTAATTTTTTATAAAACTTCACGTGCCCTACAAAACTTTTTTGATTTAGAAGATTTTGCTTTTTAATGCATTTACTGCGAGTTGTGTCAAACAATGCCAACATATAAAGTTAATCCGTAAATGTAATACATTTGTATTATTAAAAGAGTTTTGTAATTGGTCATATACATACATACATAAATGGCCATTACAACCCTGTGTCAGGTTTACGGCCTAGCTTCTCGGTCATATATTAAACCATTACTGCATGAAGATTTAAGTTAAGTTTTTTTTAAATGCCACGTTCGCTTTATTTAATAGAAACGGTAACTGATGTTTTACCAAAAATGTTATTTCTAATGGAAAATGTTTATAATTTACATGTGTCCGATTTATCGAACGTTATGCTGTATTGGGTTAATGGGATTAATATTACTTTAAATATGTAAATTACTAACAAAGATTTTATTTTATTTCCAATAGTTTAAACATTTTTTTGCCCACACTGCTTCAAGATCGTGGGGGTCGTGGTATAATGGTTGGAGCGCTCGCACAGAAACTCAAAACGACCTACTTTCAATCCCAGCGAATGACAAAATTTATAAAAATAGAATTTGCGGTTTTTCTAAATTATAATTAGATAAAAAATATTAGAAGTCCATCTTCAAAAAACTGCTCCTTGACGTTTCCAGTCTATTCCACAGAAATGATTGATCAGGAGTACAGCGACGCCTTCTGGGAAGATAAGAACTATCCTACTGACGACGCCCGACACTAACATTCAACATCCACCGACAGACGGGGCAATTGCTGTTGATCATTCAAGGGTGAAGGTATAACACTGGCCCTTGAGTGGTCAAATTGACCGCAACTTGTTTCATCAAACAAAGAAAGCCGCATAATATATATGTATGTATATCTACTAGAAAAAGTCTATCTATCTTCAAAAGTCCAATGCATGAGAAGTGATCCAATACATTAAAAAAACCTGATTTTATTATAATTAAAAAGTGAGTAACTTTTACATTGCAGAATAAGCGAGTATAGTAAATGTGGCCTCTAATAGAAGGGGGTATTTTTTAACCATACTTCTATTCATTCAATTTTTATTACATATTCTGCTCTTGTAAATATTGAATAGTGTTGACGTTTAACAAGTTAAACAAAAATAAAAATACGGCCACCTTAATAACTCTTGAGTGTTATCAATTTACAGTGAAAAAACCAGCTGATCAAAACATAATTACAAATTAACAAACAATCGTTTTAGAAGCATTTTTAAACATTTTTATTAAAATCAAAAACAATGGCTAGAGACGAAAAATCTGGTTCAAGAAAATCTCGAAGGGAACGCGGACGTGACAAGCACGCCAAGCCACCTACTAAAGTAAGTAACGTCTGCTTTGGTTTTTATTGTTATTTGAGATATACTTTCTTTTTTTTTGCAGGTGGTCATACGGCACTTGCCACCTACCATGACAGAAGAAGAGTTTCTTAAGCAAATTGATCCACTGCCTGAACATGATTTTTATTATTTTGCAGAGGCAGATTGGTCACTAGGTTTTGATGCCACTTGCCGAGCTTACATTACGTTCAAGAACTACGATGATGTTTTTTTGTTTCGAGACCGATTTGATGGTTACGTTTTTGTGGATAATAAGGGGAACGAATATGCTGCCATTGTTGAATTTGCTCCTTTTCAGGGATTTCTAAAGAATAAATCACGTGGTGGTGATAATAAAGTCAATACTATAGAACAGGAACCACATTATCAGCAATTTTTAAAAAGGTTGGAGGAAGAACGCGAAGCTGCCGCTAAAGGTGGAGAAATAAAATTGGAGTTTTCATTGGATATGAAAAAGGAAGAAGTTACCTCTACACCTTTGCTGCAGTATTTGGCCAGCAAGAAAGAGAAACGTCGTGAAGATGCTAAAAAACGTACGGCTGAAAAGAAACGACGTCGCGAAGAGGAGAGAGAAAAACAAAAACAGACCCAAAATCAACAGCAATCCATAAAAGTTCTAACGGCCGAAAATAACGTCAAAAAAGTGGAAACCAAAACTGAACAAAAGAATAACAACATCAAGGAGGAGCCAAAAAATGCACGCGCCAGACGCAGAGAAGAACGCAATCGTCTGCGTCATGAAGCCTATTTACAAAAGAAAAAGGCATTTGAAGAACAAAAGAAAAATGGCGAGCAAAGCTTGGCTACTGAAAAGGATGCTACTTTAAAAGATAAAAAGGTAGAAGCCATTGAAAAAGAAAACTCGTCTCTCGAAAAAGATGCAAAGCCCTCAACAACAGCTAGTGCAGAGACTTCTCCATCTAATGATACACATGCTAAAGTGGATGAACTAACCGAATCTGTACGTAATTTTATATTTGCGGTTACAACCAATTTAACCGATGCTAAAACCGACGATGAAAGTAAACCACAAAGTGATGATAAATCTAATGATGGTGTTGATAAGTTACAAGAAAAGTTATTAAAAGTGGACATAAATAAAGACAGCCAAGAATCAGAAGACGATCGCAAGTCTTCTAAGGAAGATAAAAAGCAAGGTCAAAAAGAAAAGCTTACCCAAAAACAATTAGAAGAGAAGAGAGAGGAAAGGCGCATAAGAAATAAGGTAAGAGGATATTGCTTTGTATTCAAGAATGTATCATCCAAACGCATTTAATTTCGTTTTTATAATTTTCAATTATTTTAAAATAAAATTCTGTAACATCAGGGGGTTATTTTATAAATCACTTAGGTGATTCGCTGCGTTATTTCTGTATATTTTGTTTTTCTTACAAAAACTCTCTTCACTCAAGAAACGCAACACATCACCTAAACGAAATATGTACAAAATAACCCACTTACTACTTAACGTTTGTAAGTGCTTAAGCATTTTTTTTTTTTGTGTGGATTTTTAAAGGATTTGTAATTCATCTCCATAGATATATTGAATCGTAAAGGTTACAAATTTTATAACATAACAATCGAAAATACATAACGATCTTTAAATAACGTATCATTTGCATAATTACCAATATACAATACAAATTTAAAACTTGTGTATCTCTTTTTCATATCTTTAGGATCGCCCTTCCATAGCTATTTACCAGCCCAAGGCTCGCTTACGCATATCTGAGGAAAGTGATTCGAATACAACATCTAAAGATATTATACGTAGTCAATCAACTTCGGATTGTGAGGCTGTTAAAAAAGAAGAGCAGCCGCGTCATAAAAAAGTTCAACGTTATTCTGAACGTTCCAAAAATCGTAAAACAAAGAAAGAACGAACCAGCACCGAAACATTACCAACTGAAATAGCTGACGATTTAAATGAAAAAGTTTAATTAAATGATATTTTAAAAATAAATATACATATACAACATACATACATATATATTATATAAAAGCAAGAAAAAATGTTGGTTTTCAATTTAACGTCTTTTATGGGTTTTTAAAAAGCTTTTAAGTTAAGCAAATTACTATTTATGGCAACTTTTTTTTTATTTAAAATAAACAAAGAAAGAAAACCATAACTTACAATCCAAAAAAATCTTATACTGTAATTCTATGTTTTTAATTTGTTCGCACTCTCTTTAGATTTTATCCATAACCAAGAATTATCCATTATCCTTGAAGAAAATTTAGACTTTTGTTAAAAAAGCTTAGAGTAATAGGATAAAAGCACAAGTGGATTCTATGTTTTTATGTGACTTACAAAACACTTGTTGCTTTTTCTATTTCTTTCTCGTTTTCGCATTATTTTTTTGCGGTATTACTTTTTTTTCAAAGCTTTGCGCCTTAAACATATGTTTAAGAGCTTTTTAACTAACAAGTGGATCTGCTTGCTTGGCCTGCTTTTGATTTCCTTAATACACTATTAACCCGAAGGATGTTGTTCTTATTTGAAATCATTATTAGTTTTTAAGAATTTAGTCTTTTACGGGATTTTAGGGCGAATGGTTGATGGAAATAAATAAAAATTTTATTATGCGGTTTTAAATTAAAAATTTAAATAATTAAAAAATAATAAAAAATTAAGTGATGTATGTAGATAAGAATATGTATAATTATATGCACATAAAATAAATATGTTAATGTTTATTAAATAAATTCCTAAAAAATGAGGGCCGAATGAATTAAATTTAAAAAAAAAATTTATACAAAAAATTATTGAATTTTAAAAATTAAATTAAATATCAAATTGTAACAAAAATGCAGTAGTTATGGAGTAGTAACAACGTAATTGAATGTAAGCTTAAACAAAATAGCAACAGATATTTAATAACTACTATTTAAATATGAATTTTTATATAAATCCGAAGTCAATGTGTAAAAAAAGAAATCTTTTTAAAAATGTCAATTTCAAATAAAAAGCGTTATAATGGAAAAAATTTTATTATTAATTAAATTGTTTTTATTATTAATTTGATTTTTTTATATCCTTATGAAGCTACACAAAGGTCTAACAAAATATTGAAAATAAATTTGTAAAATATTTAGTTTAAAAACAAGTAAAATTTTAAATATTTTAATTAATAAAAAATTCTGAAAATCTCAAATCGCTTATTTTTTGTGTTTTCCAATATACTTTGAAGCAATTTGGTCTATTGGATTAAATATAAATTGTAACAAAATGGTGCACAATATAAAGTTTATGTTTTATTTATTTATAATTATTATTTTTTTTTGAGGAAGACTAATAGGTTTTTGTTTGAAAATTTTTACTAAAAATATTTAATTGAAAAATTTGCTTTTATTAGGCCACTTGCCTTTTTCAAATGATTGTATTTAAATAAAAAAAACTCATTAAAGGAGTTACAAAACAATTTCAAAGATTTATTGTATTCCTCTCTGAACATAGGCAAATGTAAATTTTGTAAAAAATGAAAACAATACATACATATTTCAAATTTTGAAAGCTAAATAAACTAAAATGCCCTTATTCTGAAAAAGGAACTTTTCCAAAAGTGCGAAATTTCAAATATTAAACAAAAACAAACTTAGTTTTCAATATAAATTACAAAACGTTTAAAAACGATTTTTTTTACAAACTATGGGTATATGTAGTCGCCTTAGTCTAGTGTGCAGTATGCTGGCTTACGAGAGTTCCGGTTTCAAACATCAGCTCTGAAATCGCGAGAGAAAGAAATATCACAAAAAAAAAGGGCAACAAGCTTATACCAGCTAAAAGCTCTGAGAATAATTGATTGCCATGAACAAACTTCTTAAGTCTGTCGGCTGGTTTAGAAATTAAACTGTAGGTCTCAGTAGTCATGGATATAAATTAATGCACACAAAATGGGTGTAAGGGGAATTGCTAAAATTGCATGAAAAGTAGCGTAGACATATAAAAAATTGTACCCAAATTTAAAATTGTCTTTTTTTTCTTTTTTGATAAGACTAATACTCAGAAGCTAAATCCATACTAATGCTGTGCATGTATTGGAATTGGAAAGATATTTTCTTCTTTTAAGCACCTTATTTCAAAAAGACAAATCGATCATTCAAAGGCCAGTGTTATACCTTCACCATTGAAATGATCAACAGCTATTGTCCCATGTGTTGCTGTTAATTTTGTTTGCTGTGAGTGGCAGGGATCTTGGCTAAGTCGTAGTTGGTAGGTTTTGATCCTTGCTTAGTTCTGCATATTACTTTCCAGTAGGTGGTGCTTTCTCCTGATCATTCATTTGGTATGCCAAAGGTGGATAGAGTGTGGAGGCGGCTTTCTTAAGGATGGACATTTTGGAAAAGGGGTGGGGACCTCTTATATTTAAGATTTGAAATATGCCGCACAAATTTGTTGTTCTTCATTTTCTCCTGGGACTCGAACCTGGGCTGATTGGTGTGGTCAGCGAGCGCTCTAACTACTACCCTATACCACCCCCTAATCTTTATCTGGCATTAAATGAAGTAGAGAAATTTTATTATTCTTTAAATTTAGAAATTAAAGATAAGACTTCAGCATATTAAAAGATTATAAGGACTATCACAGTCGTCACGACATTGTCTTCCATAATTTTTAGAACCAATTTGAGACTAAGAATAAAGCCAGATTTGATTAAATCTATTAAATTTCTAAAGTCAACTGCAGAGTAACTTTTTATTTTACTTTTACCATTTGAAGTTTTACTAGTTCAAGTTTTCGGTAATATTTTGTTTATTATTAAAAGATAAAAAGGAATATTTTAAAAATAAAATACTAAATTGCATCAATGACCGACAGCATAACACTTCATTTTTTGAGTTTTTGTCTTGTATATTGAAATATATTAAAAAATACCAAACACTGTGCCTGCTTTATCAATTAAAATAAAATAAGAAATTTTCTTCATAAGGAATGAACTTTAACCGTTCTCAAGATATGCAAAAAACAATATTTAGTATATATGGGAGATACTATGTATGTGAGGTAGCAATTTCGCACACTTGTTGACTGATGATCTGCCTTGATTATGAAGTCATTTAGACTAAATTCAGAGACTTTAGCTTTAACTATCTTTAACCAAACATTAGTATCTATAAACCGTATAGGTCGCAGCACCCACTTTATTAATTTGGTTCAAATCGATTCACGCTTTTAAGCGTATAAGTAATATTTAATAGATATTCCAAATAAATCATACGCCACCGTATAACAGCATATAAACCAGTTTAGTACTCGTGTCATTTTTAACAACAATGCCCTTTCCAAACCCATATATTTTCTTTCTTTTAAGACCAATACTCAGGAGTAAACCCCTACTCATGCAGTGTATTGTACTGGAATATTGAAGATAGAAGATAGAGAGATAGATTTTTTTCTAATTGTATTGATCGCCATATGGGCATTTCCTCAAAATGGTAAACCAGGATCGAAAAAAATATGTTGATAATCATAGTATTTTTTTGCTTATAATTATAAAAAAGAGTCTATATTTTTATAATAAATTGGATTCTTAGCATATCTCAGGCATTTTACTTGAGAAAATTGGGCTAGAAACTGTAATATTTAAAATTTCATTTTTAAACTACTTCTAAAGACATTTCTATATTTATTTATTTTACATGCAAAAAATGTATTATGTTTGCACTCTTTCTTCCAAATCTTTCTTTTACAAACAATTAAGAAGGGAAATGTGTAGGGAGAAAAAAAGAAAGTTCAATTAACGGTTAATTTTTGCTTTGTTTCTTGTCTAGGTTTTAATCGTACGTTCGCGACCGAAAACATCATTTTGTTGTTATTACTTTGCATAAAACGTCAATAGGTGCCAAGACATACCACATTTTAATTAATTTCGGTGTCAATAATTTGTAAATAATTAAAAAAAACTTCTGGGTTACCATTAAATAGACTTTTTTTGTTTGCAAAGTTTCGTACGTTCGCGACCGTAGGAAAATTTTTTCTATAAGCAATGAGTTTATAATTGATAAGATGTCTCCAACTTTTCTTTAAAAGTGAAATGATATATCGAATATTTCAGTATCAGAATGATGCATAGGATTTTCTGTGATGAGGACCTAAAATAAGCACAATTTTAACGGCCTGTTGAATAAAAACAATAATATCATAAATATTGTTAAAATTTTATTATTTCATATTGAATAATGTTATTAATAAAACAAATATTAAAAAACAAAAAACTGTAAGTGCTTTACTGAAATCTATTTATCAGAAGGATTACGTTCTCGAGAGGTTTTCTTATTTTTTTATTAGTTTCTGTAAAGGAATAGTGGCATGCGCTAACTTAATTATATTACAAAAATATCATATGTATGTTAATAATTAATATAATCTTAGTAAGTTATTTTTGCAAAAATTTTTTATTTAGCTTATTGATCATTACTTTACTGTAATAACGTAATAACGTATTTTTAGACGGAGTTTTGTTTTTCTGGTTAAAATTTTAATTTTCCACACAACTTTAATGTAAAAGTACAAGTACCCAAAAATTAGTAAAAATACTCGATACTTGGTACTCACTACTCAATAATTTGCCAATATTAGTTACCACACACTATAAATAGTGGATTAAAATTTTGGTTAGGGAAATTTGACGATATTTATGGGATTAAGCATGGTGAAAATACAAAAAAACCTATAGAAATATCGTACGTTCGCGACCGATACTTTAGCCAATTAAACGAAAACCAATAGAGATATTTTATTGTGTAAATACTGGATAGAGACCTACATTAGTATGCTTTAAAAATTATTTAATCGCTTTTGAATATTCCGTTGCATTTCGCAGAATTATACATTTCTCTACTGTCAGCTAAAGTTGACTTCTATTTTGCGTACGTTCGTTACCACGTGTTTATAACTATTATTATGAAAAGTTCAACTTGATGAAATCCATCTTTTGGACTACATATAGACCTACTAAAATGCTATCAAATCGCAAACTAAAATACTAGGAAAAGTTTTTTTTCTATACTCTTTGTACACTAAAAGCGTACGAACGTACGTTCGTTACCCCAGGAAATGCCCATATATCAATGAGACAAGTTGCTATTAGGAAGATGATAATCCTTTACTATTTACTGGTGCGGAATTTTATGTGCTCTATCAGCAATTTCATATATTTCGAGCTAATTATACCCCTTTATAAGTTGTTGACACCGAAATTTTTAAAATTTGCAATCCGTTTTCGGCTATTTATCTCAGAAACTAGACGAGATATCCGAAAACGCATTGCAGACTTTAAAAATTTGGGTTCGAAAACCTAAAGTGGCATCATTAACTCGAGGTATATAAAAAATATGAAATGGCGGATAGAGCACATAAACTCCCGCACGACGATTTATTGAAAGAATTTATAAATAATGCCAAATTTAGTTATGCTTTTACAAATCGATATGTTTGATTTACTTGCACCCTAAATTAAGAAATTAAAAAGGCTTTTCTTACAAATATTCAGGAAATATCCAATTGTTCTTAAATACTACACCAAAACGTAACTTTAAACTTAAAGAGAGTACTTATACATGTTCCATCGATATCAGGTAATCACTGTGGTCTAGTGGTTTGTGTGTTGGATTACTAAGACGATAGCGCCGGAGTTCGGAGTCGACTTTAAACTACCGGTACTCATAGATAAAAATTAACACACACAATATGAGTGCTGCGAGAAGCTAGGCCGTAATACTGACACAGGGTTGTAATGGCCAATTATGTATGTTATGCATGTCCATAGATATCAATTGCCCTCTCCAAAAGAGATTATTCTGCTTATTTACGTATCTGCTGTGATATAAAACTCATAATAAAAATTACGGTTACGAATCAGCGTGGTTTGAGTGATTATTATATCGTCGCAAGAATTAAAGAAAGTTGTAACTGACAAAAAATCGCAAATAAGTTTTTTGCATCATTTTTATCAGAAGAAAAATACGCGTCAATTGGTCCCGGTCCCAGATTTTTACGATGAAAATAAATTGCCTTACGCTGTCTGCGTTTTGAAAAATACCAGTGTCTTTGTTCTACTTTCATAAAGGTTTTTTGGCACTGGTGAATATTTACGATTTTGTCAGTAATAGCGTTCTTTAATTCCATCGACGATATGTGCCTTGTATTCAACCGCTAGTATCTTAAAGTTTCTTATCATACTTCTTTGATTGACGCCTGATTGGCTGGTATCTTATTTAGTTGATTCCAAGAAGACTTCTGTGACAACTTCAGCTATGACTTCGATATTCTTAGCAGAGCAACTATTACGATATTTTACAGCAGATAACTGTAATCCTTTCCACCAAAATCAACAAAAAAAGGTGTGTAGTTAAAACACGAAAATTTATAGTGCGGAGTCTCAAAAGAGGATTCGGAGTTTAAAGGTGATTGCAAAAGAAGCTATGATTTTCTTAAAAGTGTAGTAGTACTAGAGGTCAGCCATTTATATTAAAAAAATTTGTTTTACTGTACACAGCTGTAGCATATAAAGTAAGTCTGGGAAAAAAGAAAAAAAATGTCGTCAGTTTTCAAAGTTTGGCTTGTTCTCAGTCATTGCTAAGGAAGAATCGAAATGCTATTAAATTATATTTTAAACTAGTTAACCCGGCACACGTTCTTTTGCCATATAAATTTGCTCTATGAAACATTTTTTAAGTTCAAATATATTTGATACTCTTAACCAAACTGCAAAAGTCAATATTGATATGAGAAATCAATGTCTGCGTTACTAATAATTCTAATAAATGAGAACCCGCCGTTTTCGGTACTTCAGTTTGAGAGTTTCGGACAGAGAGAAATATCTCCTGCACCGCCCCCTCTGAGTACTTCTTAAAAAAAACGTAAACCATATATGCTCAACAGTACGCAGATCTATCTAGTTTAAAATTTCATCAAAGTCGGTACATTATTTAGGTGAGGCATAAATTTTCCCTTGTGGCGGGTCACCTTAACATTTAGGGGTATGAAAAATAGATATTGACCGATTCTCAGACCTACCCAATATGCACAAAAAATTTCATTAAAATTGGTCGAGGCATTTTGAAGGAGTTTGGCAACAAACACCGCGACACGAGAATTTTATATATTAGAGATAAGATATAGAACGTTATTATTATTCTGATTCTAAAGGCATAAATAATTTCTGTGCAAGTTAAAATACTAACTAAGCCTTGAACATATATACTGGTGTAGTTTTGTTATATTTAAATAATTTCACCCGCATGCAAATTAAATGCAGAAAGTTTGAAATATAGCGCTTTAAACGAAAGTTTGTGTGGATTTTTTTTTTATAAATTTAAACAAAGAAGAATAAGAAACTGCATCAAAAAATCTCAACATTGCTGATGGTTTACGAGTATTTTGCTTTTGACATGGTATGCCCTTTAATATTTTAGCAAAACAAAAAAAAAAAAAAGAAAAACGAATTCTTTCTGTCATTTAAATAATTCAAATTAAGCCACTTGCTAACAGCAGTACAATAAATTTTGCAAAAAGAAAAAACGAAAAAAATGGACATAAAAAGCTGTACAGAAAACAGTTGTAAAACATATTTGTTCTGGCAGTTTCTGTTATTCCATAAAAATTTACTCCCGTACATATACACATACATGCATGTAAGTATGTGTAAGTATAGAAACTGTTAACTTTCTCACATCTCCATAGTTGTTATATCCTGTTTTCTCTCCATTTTATATATTTTAATTTGTTACCATGACAAGTGTTACGACTTTGGGTTTTATGACTGATAAAATTGTATGGGAGTGGTAGCAATAATAATAAAGAAAAAAGAAAGCCGAAACAAATGAATGAATCCTTTAGTTTTTCTCCTGACATTTTCATTCTGGCCACTTAAGTGGAAATTTAACATTTTGAATATTCTCTTGAAACAAAAATTGGTTGAACTTTATTTCTCCTCAATGTTTGTACTGCTACAACGTAAAAGCCAACTCTGAAAATTTCATGCATAAGAACTGTTAATTTAAGTGAGTCTATATAGACTGTTTCAATAGATTTACTGGTACGTGATGATGATGAGTTGATGTCAGACAAAGAGAAATTATTATTTGATGTGAGCAACACTCTTATAACTTTGATATCCAAGGGGAATCAAATAAAGAATTAAAATTTAACTCTTCAAAAGCCAAAATAAGAGTGTTATCAGAGTCTTATCAGACCGTTGCGGAAAGTAGCAAACAGCAGTAAGAAAATTAATTAAAATTAAAACTATAATAACTTTAATATACAAAAGTTTTTTTTTTTAGCCTTTAAAAAACATACTGGAATTATTATATAGGGTATTTTATTAAGCGATTGCTATTTTAAAAGTTTAAATAAAACAAAGTGTATGTGAGCTATCATCGATATTTTTTATTCGTTTGAAAGGCAAATTGATGCCATTAAAGGTGGAGTTGAAATCCTGGCTCCTGTTTCTATGGGTAAAACTCATCAGAAATGTTTAATTTCTTATGACTCTGGCTCAAGATGTTCTCGGTCGGATGAGGCTGACTACGTGTGTGGCTGGAACAGTTCTGAAAAAAAAAACAAAATAAAAAATAATAAAATGACTTTTAAAAATCTTATGATGCTCATATGGATTACAACAACAGACTCTATAGACCCAGTGACATCCAGAAAAAAACCCTGTTTGGCACTTATTTCCTCAAACTTAAGCAGTATATGTTTATTAGAGAGAATAAATAAAAGTGATTAGTATGGCTCTATTGGATTTATGAAAATCACAATTTGGAGAAAAAAAAAATAACTACAAAAATCGCAGCGACAAGAATTGCATACTGTAAACAGGCCCTTAATTTAAAAAAAATTGTTTAAAACAGAGTGGGTAAATAAACAAAACATTTCGCAAACGTTACCACAAAATCATAAACTTTTCAAATTTTTTTTAATCATATCGTACATGAGCAAAAATCCGAAACAAATACTTTCTAAATGAGAAAGAGCGCAAATGAAACAATTCGCTCTTCGCTCTTGTACTTGCTTTGTTATTCCGTTACATTCGTATAACTTGCTCTATTTTCTCTTCTTCTTTTCTTTTTCTTCTCATTCATTTTTTGTTCTACCTACGCACATTTGAGTTAGTGTATTTGTAGTGCTCAAAGCAAAAACAATATACCCAACTAAATGGGACAATCGCTCTAACTGTTTTTGTTTTGTTTTTATTTTACTCATTGTGAAGAACAAAACAAAATGAGATCAAACGTTTAAAATGTTACAAAAAAATTAATAGCTGACGCAGCTATGTAAAGAAGTAGCGAAATATTGAAATGAAAAATATTACAATAATAGACCTAGATCTTAAAGAAAAGTTTAAATTTAATTAATATTGTGAATTTATGTTGAAATTTTTATTATAATTTTTATAAAATTAAATATTTTCGAGCTTCAAATAAGTTCCATTGTAAATAACCGTATATGGGCAGGGCCATAGAGCTGCAAAACAATCGATAGTACTATCGATAGTATCGATAGTTTCATTTTTGGCCAACTATCGATGGTTTCACTATCGGTAGCGATACTATCGGAAAATTTTAAAAGTAAACTTTTTCAACGCAGGTTTTTTGCCGGCGGTAAATTTTTGTATGTATGTTTTAATTTTTCAATAAACATAATATATTTGCATTTATTTAATGTAAAATAAAATAGAGTCAATATTTCAAAAAAGTGTTATATTATTAAGCTCCTTAGGGTCATTAATTTTATTTAACTTAGTTATTTTTATTCAGCGGCAACGGCTACCTTAATATAACGACAGCGGCGAATTATTGACGACACAAAAATAATACATAATCCATAGGAGTGTGTATGTCTGTCTGTGTTTAATAGAATATGGCAATGAAAATATTGAGGTAGGCAACGATGATGAAGAGGGTATTCAAAAAAAGATACGTAGGACGTATTCAGATGTTTGGACTTATTTTGAAATAACCAAAGATAAAAATTGTGCTAAATGCCGTTTATGTGGCAAATATTATAAAACTAGCGGCAATACTACATATTTATTAGATCACCTTAAACGTTCGCACCCTAGTTTCAGAGAAGCGGAAAAGCCAATTACGACCATAGACCACAAACGGTCGATAAACTCCTGTTCATTAACAAAAATTATTGGGTAAACCTGGTATAACTTATAAATACCTAAATTTAACGCTTCTGTACCTAATTTTATTTATGAATTGTTTTTTATAATCCCTTTTAATTAGAGAGAGAAGCTAGGCCGTAATCCTGACACAGGGTTGTAAAGGCCAGTTATGTATGTATGTACGTTTAATTAGAATTTTGATATTTACATATGTAGAATGTATGTTTTACGTTTTGAACTTTAAAGCCTTTTACGGTTAACGTTAATTTAAAAAAATTATCTCAATTTAACAGCTTTAATTAATTTTTTTTTGTTTGGCAAATAACACTAGTTTACAAAATGAAATTTTTTCATGTACATTTGATGAGATGTGATTTTTCTTATGTATTTTCTTCCGCTGAATTCGAAAATCAAGGTTAAAATTTTTTTATGGAACAGTTTTTGAGATATGGTCATTTTCTCATTTTTTCGACCTTTTTTCACTTGAAAAATTATATCTCGAGCTAGATATTTCCTATTGGGTCGTTCTTGGTTCCAAATGGAAGGTATTGAGATGACGAACAAATATGTATAACTGGATTTTTGATTTGTAAATCGGTTCAAAATATATTGATGAAAATATGGCACATTTTCAAAAGAATTATATTTTACAGTGCTTCTGTGCCGATGGAAAAGTACAAATCGTCGAAAAAACATCTGGTTTCTCTTCATTTACGTCAAGATGATACTTCTACGCAAGAACTAACACTAACCAGAAGAAAATCGACTGAAAATTGACAAAGGTATAAGCTATTGAGTGAAACAATCAAATCCCATATTTTTCGAATATTTTATTTTTTTTTACAATTTATTGGGTTTAAACGATTTTAATACATACGCCAATCATACGCCACCATGGCCAGTTTGCTAAAATACATTCACATATCACAACAGGAAAATATTTTGGATTGTTTCTTTGGAACCAAGAACGACCCAATAGGAAATATCTAGCTCGAGATATAATTTGTCAAGTGAAAAAAGGTCGAAAAAATGAGAAAATGACCATATCTCAAAAACTGTTCCATAAAAAAAATTTTAACCTTGATTTTTAAATTCAGCGGAAGAAAATACATAAGAAAAATCACATCTCATCAAATGTACATTTTTAGTGTAAACCAGTGTAATTTGCGTTTTTTTTTTGTTATTTTGTAATAAAATTGAAATTTATGTTACATTAGTATTCATATGTATGTCTTTTATTTAAATCAATACATTTATTATGAAAGCGGATAATAACCCATATGCATACATGGTACTTGCTATATTTTAATAGAGTTTTACTTACTGAACTTCCGATACAAATTAAATTCTACACATCCACTAGATTTTAGAAGAACATAGTAAAAATTTATCCAAAAATTCGTATTGCGATTCTAATTTTCTCAGAAAAATAGAAAACCGATAGTATCGATAGTATCGATTGTTTTTTTTTAACTATCGAAACTATCGATGGGGCCGACTATCGATAGTTTTGCAGCTCTACTGATTTTAGTATAATATAGTGTTATTAATTAAATTATCTCTTCACTGATGTGTTTAGCTTGAGAGTTAAAATTGGTTTTGGAAAATTTGTAATTTTTTCCTACTTTTCAGTTTTAGCGGCTATTTAGTACGAAAAATGTCGATTTGACTTCTGTTTTTCTTTTTTTTCTTTTTTGCGAAATATTTGTGAAATTTCGTTCTAAATGGTGATAAAAACATTTGAAATATAAAAAAAAAAAATTGGGCTTTGTGACAGAAAAAAAATCTATGTGGTTTTATTTTTCGTGGCCTTGCCGATATACTCTCTTTATTTAAAATCGGTGTACGAGTAGAGTATTACAACTCTTATGCTTTTTAAATCTTAGTATTTAAATCTATACGAGTAAGTACATAAAAAAATAACAGCTTGTTTTTTCATTATCGAAACAATGCTTTCGTATACCGTATTAGCATAAGGATGCCCAGTAAAAAAGCATACGCACGCAATCTTTTGATATCGTAAAACGAGGTCGTGCAAATTAAATGCTTAATATGTCTGGCTATGAACCATTATTTATGTATTGCATTGATTATATTTCTTCACATAAACCTTAATATACTCGTAAATGTTAAAATTACCTTAAGAACGTGTCTGTCATTAAGTTAAAATCAGTGCATAACAACAACAACAGCAACATTTAAAAGAACGTTTTAAAGCATTTTGTATAGAAACAAGTCTAATCATTAATTGATCATTAGTAATGATGATAAAGGCAATTAAAATGATAGGATATGTTGTTTTGTGTCACATACATACTCAATATCTACACATAAAGTACATAAGTCTCAAACATTATAACAGTATTTTATGGCAGTGTGGTTTTTGCTTTTGCTATAATTAATGTCAACAGCAGCAGTAACTTTTGCTTCTTTTTAAACTTTCCCCATTAAGCATTAAACATATCAAAGAGTTTTGTTAGTATTTTGACGAGAAACTTAGAATATTTAATTATTAAAATGCAAAGTTATGTGATCCCTTCAGGATCAAATCAAATGACAACTCTTTTCTCATACAGCTAATGATGGTAGTTATATAGCCTACAAAATTTAGGTATAAATTCCATTTATAAAATAATTTGAATTCTTTTTTTTTATGATTATGCAAATTATTATTTAAAACATTAATAGTTACGAGCTCTTTTCGAGCTGTTTATTGTCATTTTGCCGTTTTATTTTAAATAATTTGCCCAAATACATATGTGTATACATACGTATGTATTTTTACTATTTCCGCAAATAACAGAAGGGGCAAAATTATTCATTTTATTATGCAGACATAAAAACCACTTTAAAAGTTTAAATACAATTTTCCTAAAAAACCGTAAAAACAAATTATAAAAGTAGAAACAGAATTTTTAAATTGCTTTAATGTGCTTAATTAAAGTTGAAAATATAAAAATAAAATATAAAAAAATAAAAAAAAACCTTTATGGCAAATAATAAAAATGGTGTTAGAGTGGATAAAAAAATGTCTGTAGTTGTGTTAAAAAATTTAGTAAAAAAATGTTATTCTTAAAACCATTATTTACCATCAAATTCTATTGATATTTTCTTAGAATAGACAACGATTTTTCATAATTTTCCATATGTGAGAAATGAATACTTTTATTTCGCAATAGTTTCAAACTTGCAACTTAAAAACAGTGAGTCAGGCTTGGGCATTGTTAACTACATTTTAAATATAGAATCAATCATTTAAAATGTATGTATGCAAATAACATACATAACTGGCCTTTACAATCCTGTGCTGGGATTACGGCCTAGCTTCTTGCAGCACTCATGTTGTGTGTGTCAATTTTTATCCATTAGTACCGGGACCTACAGTTTAATGTCGGTTACTTTTAGAGCTTTTGCCAGTAGTCTGCTAATAGAGCATTTACACCAAACTCAAATCAAGTAAATTTAATTTGAAATCTCTTTGAAAATCTATGGTGTTTACATCGACAGTTTTTGACAACTTGCAGGATTTTATTTTCATAAAAATAACAGCCAATAAAAAAATCAATAAATAAAGCAATTTTTTATTCTTATTATTCTATATTCAATAAACAATAATTCAAAAGTCTTAAATTTATTTTCGTTTTAGTTCTATAAGGCATTTTTCACACAGCCATAGACACATAGACCACAGCGACTACTGAAATAAAAAATTATTTACTTAACAATAATTGACAATTAGTTTACAAATTACTACTTTTGTACAGCAATTATGAATGAATTTTTCATTTGGCCACATCTGAAAATTTTATTACTGCTATTATTTTTACTAACACTGTACTTACAACAGTATCGTATATACTTCGCTTGGATGCTAATCCCTAATATATTTTATTTCTTTTTTGTTTGCGGTTCTTGTATGGGTAGAAGTTTTTGTTGCTGTCACGTTTAAGGGTGGTTTGTTGTCTCATCTAGTAGAACTTTAGCATGTTCTCCATGATTACACTTGACCATAACCAATAGAGTTTTTGTGTTAATAAAAATTTTGCGTTTTTTCTTTTACACTCATGAACGAAAATTTTAATAGTTACCATTGCACACAGCTAATGTTCAAGTTGACTTAGAAAGGATCTCTCAAAAAGTAAAACAAAAAACAGTTTAAGAGCAATTTTTCAAATGATCGCTTTAGCAGTATTTTCATTTACATCAACAAAATTGGTAAAAATGCCACAGTTACTGGTAATGTTAAAAAATTTTATAAGTTTTGTACTGATATGGTACGTAAAAATAACTTATTTGCTGTTTCAGTGAAGAAATTCGTAGAAACAAATGAAATTTTGATTAAATTACAAACAAACAATTTAATTGAAAAAAAAAATTATTATTCCTTTATATTAGTCAGTCTTAGTGGTCAGTAAAAACGATATTTGTTTGCAACACTTTATTGTGTTCAAAGTGCTGATTAAAAATTTGAATTATTTACGTATGTTCTCAACGTAGGACTTCCACAATCTCTCACACTTACAATCTTCAATTGCTCGACATCATATCGTCTTGCGTGAGTTTTTGTGATCTATCCGCCATTTTGTATACATGCATACATACATAATTGGCCATTACAACCCTGTGTCAAGGTTACGGCCTAGCTTCTCACAGCACTTATGTTGTGTGTGTTAATTTTTATCCATGATTACCGGGACCTACAGTTTAAAGTCGACTTCGAACGACAGATTTGAGAAGCTTTTTCTGTCAGCAGTCTTCTGGAAAAAACTCTGGGAGTAATTGATTGCCATAAAAAAGCCATTTTGTATATCTGGAGTTAATAATGCCACTTTAGGTTTTTGTCACTAAAATTTTTAAAATTTCCAATTCGTTTTCGACTATTTATCTCCAAAACTAGACGAAATATCCGAAAACGGATTGCAGACTTTAATGGATGTTGATTATGAGTGGTGAGCGTCTTCACTAAATAGGTAGCTGCTATCTTCCCAGTAGGTGACGCTTTTTCTCCTGATCTTTCATTTTTGATAAACATGCCAAAGTTGGAATATAGTGGAATGTCAGAGAATGGTTTCTTGAGGATAGACTTCTAGGAGGGAACAGCTCTTTCTTCCCACATTCTGGGCAGATAATAGCTATTCTACATAACCAGATGCTCATCACTCACATTTAACATCCAAATGGGGCAATTGCTATTGATCATTCAAAGGCGAAGGTATAACACTGGTCTTTGAGTGATCATATTGTCCCATTGACATAAGGCGCTTAACATCTATCTATCTATATCTATATATATATTCCAATACAATGCACTGCATTTAGTAGGGGTTTACCCCTGAGTATTGATCTTAAATAAAAAAAATTATAATCTTGAAAAAAACGGAATTTTTTTTAGTTTTCTTTTTTGCTGGGATTTGAACCTGATCCGTTTGAGATTTTGTGCGAGCGCTTTAACACTATGCCTGCTTAAATTGCAAGATAGACTGCTAGTAGCAATGGCTTTCAAACCTAAATCAAATGATGTGGCTTGTCCAAATTTCAATGGAATCAACAGTTGACAGGAGTTGTGTATTCTTTTCATTTCGAAAGGCAGAAAGATTTAACAAGCCTTGGGCTTATCGATCCACCTTCGTACTTACGCTGCTGCGTACTAGTACTCTAACTTTAAAGCATGGCTAACTAAAGAGAAAATGAAGAATATTGTAATATACTGTAGTATGCCTTTAACTTATTAGACTTTGGTGCTTGAGCGCATAAGTAGCCAGACATGATTTAAAGTATAATGAAAAATGACGTATGTTTTTCAAATTTTTCTAAGACTTAGTTTATGTTTTTTAGCTACATTCAAGCCGTGGTCTAGTGGTTAGTGTGTTGGCTTACTAAGACACGAGCCCTGGGTTCGACACCCAGCTCTGACATCTGAAAAAAAAAAAAAATATAAAAAAAAATATTTCTTTCGGCGACTACCTCTTAGCAGTCTTCTGGCAAAAGCTCTGATTGCCATGAACAAGCTTCTCAAGTATGTCGTTCGGAGTCGACATTAAACTGTAGGTCCCGGTACTCATGGATAAAAATTTACACACACAACATGAGTGCTGCGAGAAGCTAAGCAGTAATCCTGACACATGGTCGTAAAGGCCAGTTATGTATGTATGTATGTAAGCTATATTTACACTACCTAAGTTTCTAATCTGATTAGAACAGATTATAACAGTTACAACTCAGACGGCAATAATTTTGAGCTCAGGCAAAAACAATAAAAATTAAATTAGATTTGCAATTAAACTATCTGGGTCTATCTGAGTGCGCTTCTGATATAAAACTCAGTTGAAAAATTTAGGTAGTGTAAATATAGCTTTAGTTTAGAAAATTCCAAATGTTCCAAATTTACGACTAATGTTGCGTTCCAAAGTGTTCTGGTTAATGTTATAAAAATAAAAGAAATATCCTGTTTTCGGTTAATGATTTTCTCATAAAAGTAAGTAGTAAAATAATAAATAACACTCTATTATGAAACACCTTTTAATAAAATATACTGCTTATATGTTCTAATATAAATTTTATTTATACCAAATTAACTTGGGTGTAATTCCCTTAATCACTCTTCTGTCATTCACCACTTTTTTTCTTCTCAGTATTTAAGTTTTGGCGTTTATTTTTGGTCCTGCTAAGCACAACATTCTTAGTTTGTATACGCTATACTATTCTTTTGGTCTCAGCCAGTAAATAAAGATTTCTTTTAGAAAAGAGAAATTTTTATTATTGTCTAAATATTTATATTTGACTTTGTGGCTCCATTTTTATTTATTTACAGGATTCAAACACTATTAAACACTGTAGCACAATTTGACTTGAACATTACAATTTGACTTAACCTTCTACTAATTCAAATTTACTTCTACTGAAGTATAATAGGAAAAGAAAAAAGATGTAATGGAAACAATCCTCCTACTTTAAAATAATTTATTTAGCGTAAGAAAAATAGTTCAAAGTATCTCTACTGTTTGTTTCTTATTTAATATCCTTAAGGATATGAAAGTATTTATTAAAAAGAAGACGAAACTGTAAATGAATTTCGTCTTAATTTTATTAACACTATCCGTTTTATTAGTTTTTTTGCCTCGTTGCTTTTACTGCTGTTGAAAAAGTATTTTAAATTAAATAGTTCAAGTAGTCCTTAATAAAAATCTGTGAGAGGGAATCCATTAGATAGATACTCGTAACAGCGCTTCAAATGGCTAAAACTATAAAAATTCATAGAACCACTAAAAAAGTGGAAAATTTTTATTGCAAAACAAACATTTTAAAAACCAAACTGTTTAAAAATTTAAAAATCCACAAAATTTTTTGAAGAATATGGTTTTCTTTTTTTTTTCTTATAAAGCGATTGTTAAAGGATTTGGAAGAAAAAGAAAATCCTAAGCTGTAATACTTTGAAGTATTTTGGTTGTAAAATTTTTATTTTTATTATTGTCTGCATGCATTTAAAAATAATTTTTTATTTTATTTTTTTTTAATCAAATTTATGTTGAAGTACCATAAGAAATTATTCGTATGCAGATATGTTTATGGTATGTTTTGCGGTTAAGTAGAGTTTTTTCGATTAAAAGTTGTAAGAAGAACGTTTGTATAGAATATTTATTTTTGTATATCATTTGCAAATTTAAAAAAAGATACGGTTGATAAAACTTATTTGCTATACCAATTTACTTAAGTAGCTTTAAAAAAATTTTTTGGCGTCTTGCTGACAAAAACCAGACAAAAATGCAATAAAAAAAGTTGTGCTCCGAGAGAGGTACGAGTTGTCCGTTAGAATATGCGGTTATTCAGAATCTAGTCCTTTATTTCATCAAAATAACTCCCATGGTAGTACCAATAGACTAACGAAACGCATGCCACATTGCGCCGATGCTCCAACGAATCGATAGAGTTGGATACCATAGCTTCGCTTACAAGCACCTTCGCTCTTTCATGTACAGGGTCGAGAAGCTCTAAAATATTTAGACTTTGAAGCACTTGCCTATATATAAAAGTTGTAGGATAAATGTAGGATAAAGGTCTTGTAAATATTGAGAAGGTCAGATGGAGTGAAATATTTCTGGCACCGTTTTAAAAAACTAAGTCACTTGAATGCTTCTTTCGAAAATCGAAATATGTTTTTTTTTTATTTAAGACAAATACTCAGGAGTAAACCCCTACTAAACGCAGTGCATTGTATTGGAATATATAGATACATAGATGTGAAGAAGTAATGATAAGCGCTTTATGTCAATGAGACAAATTACTGTCAATTTGATCACTCAAAGTCCAGTGTTATACCTTCACCTTTGAATGATCATCAGCAATTTCCCCATCTGGATGTTGAATGTGAGTGGTGAGCATCTTTTTTATGTAGGTTAGCTGTTATCTTCCCAGAAGAAGGCGCTGTACTCCTGATCATTCGTTTTCTTGGTGGAATAAGCTGGGAAAGCCAAAGAGCGGTTTCGTGAAGATGGATTTGTTGGAGGTGGGGGGAATCTCTTTTTTTTTTTTAAATTATAATTTTGGAAAAACCGCAAATTAATTTTTTTATTTTTCTCCTTCGCTGGGATTTGAACCTCGGTCCTTTGAGTTTCTGTGCACGCGCTCAATCACTATGCCACGACCCCCCCATGATCATTCAAACGGACATCACAATTAATACTCATGCCCAGAACATCAAGAGCGACCGCTTCCTCAATATGTCCAGTACCATTGAAACAGATAGAAGGATTGTATCATAACCACAACGCTTATGCGTTATACAATAACACTGAGTCTTGCACGCATTAAAATACGACCCCACTCGGAGAATGTTTGCCGGTCATTTGTGAGTATGTCAGGCTCGGCGTACGATCAAATTTGAAATTTGGACAACAAAAATAAATTATTAATTTTTGTTTCGTCAGAAACGCTCTAATTAGATCAAAGTTAACTGCAATGAATATTTTTGGTAATAAAAGGAAAAATGATGTCCATGAAGGAATAGTACACTAGCCAAACAAACTTCGGGCTTCCAGCACATAAAAAAAAATTAATTATTTTAGTAATAAAAATCAAAGTGCTACTAATCATTTGCTCAAAACTGTATGTGCAAATTTATTTTTGAGTGCATTGATAATAATCTTATTTTCATTTCAGACCAGTTATTTTCTAATGGCCAACAAATTGTCAATGTTGTCTTCGGTTTTATCACAAATGTTTTCGACATGAATGGAAAATGAACATTGAAAAGAATATCTTTTAAGAAAAGTGCAAAATAACAAAAAAAAAAAAAAAAAAAAAAATAAATAAATAAATGCGTTATTGAAACAGTGGTTAAGTGAATGAACAAAATATGTAAATAAAGTGTGAATTTATACAAATTTCTAGTTTGAGAACGATATGAGAAAAAATAGAATTTCGTACTTTAGAACATTATTTTTAAACCATGGCTCAAGCCGTTGCAAGGCTTTAAGCCAATATAATATGATCCAACTCTGCCTGGCAGCATGAAATAATGGTATGCCGTTCAGATCGTGTAATAGTCTGTTGGTTTTCAAAAATGTTTAATATTTTGTGTTTTCTATCCAGCCTTAAAGCTCATGCATTGTAATAACTTTCATTTGTGTTTCTGTAAGCGAACTATAATACCGGGAGTACAGGAGTACGCATTTTTAAATGAAATCTTTACATTTTGTTTGATTGTGGTGTTTCATAAACTTGGCTGGTTAGTATTACACTAACATAACACTCCACCTCAATAAGCAGTCAGTGCTGTCAGCCGAAGTTGGACAGTGCTACTACAGAAAAACATTTTTTTTCTTGTATCTTGCAAAATATGTGTAATTTAAATTAAATACTACCAGATTTATTAGACAACAAATATACACTCATTATTGTTCTACATTT
Source organism: Metopia argyrocephala (assembly GCA_963576795.1). NCBI lineage: Eukaryota > Metazoa > Arthropoda > Insecta > Diptera > Sarcophagidae > Metopia > Metopia argyrocephala. The sequence goes on along the minus strand of OY756208.1, from coordinate 199,700,903 downwards.
ATTACTATGAAGCTTCTAAATTAGAAACTTATTTCAACTCTATGTGGAACTAATCTTTTATTTCATGTTACCCCAAATGTGTTTTGATAAGTACATAAAGCACGCGATACACTTTTTAATTCAATTAGAAACTAAGTTGGTTTTTATCCAAATCAAGGCGTGTATATGTATTTCTGTGAATTGACTAGTGTGCCAGTTGTCGAGTTGGTTAAAGAAAAATTAAAAGATTTTGATTTTTTCAAGATGGCTAGTAAGTTTATCAATTCGATTATGCTGTGTGCGTTTGAATCTCTTGATCTCTTAATGTTTGTAAGTTTCTTTTGCAGAGAAAAACTTCAGTATTTTTAAAATTATTTAATTAATTTCATTGAATTGGACAAAAAAATATGGAAATTACATGGTTCTGTTATTTCATTCTTTTAAAATTTTTATTTAAATTTTAACCCTTTTGACCAAACTTGAAAGTTGATGAATATCTTTCTTATCAATTTGTGAAATGTGCCACCTAGAATCAATTCAGAAAAACTTAATTGACAATTTAATCGAAACGTGTATGGGGTGCTTCAGAAATTCAATTTTATTTCATACCATTTCATTCTATTAAAACACTGTACTTTACAAACATATTGAAAACTTTTGCAGTGTCATATTTTATTTTAAATCAGATTTTTTTCTCTCTTTATGGTTGTTTATTGGTGGTGTAGTTTGAAAGTAAAATGAAAATACTTCTATGGCTGTCAATTGCTGCTTGGCCTGATTGTCACTATTGTTATAATTTTATTTTTCATTTCCATTGTAACAAAATATTGACAGTTTATTGGATAAACGTTCAGTTGTTCTTTCAATTCACAATTTTAAACTTCTATTAAAATAGTAAAAATATGTGATTGTATATTATAGATCTACAAGAAAAAAATATCTTAAAGTGCTTAATTTTTCATAGAATACTCACAGAAATAGTCGTTACTAAAAAACATTAAAGAAAACTGAAACACATTGCAATGACAAGTATTAATATTTCTCTTGACGCTTAAGAAATTGTGAAATATATTAAATTTTATAACTGAAAATAATATTCACAAAGTATCAAATAGTTCGGACAGCGCTTAGATCGCAAAAGTAAAAATTTCTCCAAAATTATCTAAGCGATACCTGGACGGTGTTAAGAATCATTCCTAAGAAGTTCATAGGCTTTACAAAGTAGTTTATTGGTATCTAAGATAAATATTTGTCAAACTTATCGTGTACTTTGCCCATGTTAGGGTGTATATAATCTTTCTTCAGAGTGGATAATTTGAATAACAATAGATTGTTTTCGGATTACGTTTGTTTTGACTGAAAATTTGCATCTCGTGAGATGCTGTGCAGGGCAGCGTTAAAGAAGTTGTAGTCAATGTATGGTGTAGTATTGAAGAAGATCTAATTCAATTGATTCGTTGCTGTTCGCAGCAAGTAGGGTTATGTTTTTGATTTTGGCTTAAACTAGTTTTGAAAATTTAACTTCTGCTGAAATTAGACTCTATTTCGGTGAATAAGTTGAATCACAAATTGATATTGAATTTTCTTTTAAAATTAAGTTTTTTGATAAAGTATGTATATAAGAAAAATTTTCGCATTTTGAAAGAAAATGATTTACAAGACTTTTTTGGAACATCATTATATACACAGAAAATTAATGTTTAATGTGCTTTATGGGCTGGTGGAGTTGTTATATCCTCAAAAACGATGATGATCATAATGCTGCTTTCAATGATGAATGATCTAGGGACATGATTAGATATTTTCTCGTACCTCAATTGATTCCAACAAGACGGATCTACATGCTACACACTCCGCGCTAAAATTCATTTACTCAAAGAATTGTTAGATAAAAAATAACTTGAACTAGAGGTTTAATAAATTGGCCACCAAGATCGTATGATTTCCTCCCATTATAAAATTTTCTATGAAGTTGTGTCATTGGTCTATGTGGCTAAATCAGAGAAATCAGCATTCATAGAGTTATTATTTCTAGTGTCGAAAGAGGCATTCAAGTGCCTTGGTTTTATAAAACGGGGCAAAAAATAATTCAATTCATGTGACCTTCTCAATACTTATCTTTATTCGACTTCTCAACTACTTACAAGGAAGAGTGAAAATGGAAAATTCTCTGATAGAATAAAATGATTAATTCCAAATAATCTAAATAATCGCATATTGTTACGTAATACTCGCATCTTTATATAACACATGCTTTTATAGTTAATAGTTCAACGATTCATATAATGCACTACAGAGGAAATTTGATTTTTAGGCGCACTGTTCGTTTCTTGAATAACCTTCCAATGAAAGTTTTTGCTATCAATTACGTTTTTAGTAATTTTAAATCGAGTGTCCACAAACATTACTCCCTCTTTCCTTCGAACCATAACCAATTTTTCTAGACTAATGTAATATACCGCATACCTACATTTCTGGTCTCATTGCCAAAAGAAAAAACAAAGTTTGCTTTGCTTTGCTAGAAAAATTGTATTCAAATCTTGTATTAAGAGATTATAAACATATGATAGCTTTACGCTTGAGTAAGTGTACTATGCTCTTAATTTATATTGTAGGGCATAAAATTCTTGAACTTCAGTGACGTAATATTTTTAATTTATTTTATCAAAAAATTGGATGAACTTGTTTGCCATTCATCAGCTTGTCTTTAATTCCCAATACAAAAGTGAAGGTTAAAACGTTGTAAAACTTATATGTTTTAATAATCCCTTTGATATCATGACCTGTTTCATTTTTTTAAAAAATAAAAATCTAAATTTTAAATCCAAAATCTGCAGTAATATTAAATGTATTTTACTTTTGGAAAAATAAAAAAAAGCATTGCAACCAACCATTAGCACTCCCACTCTAAAAAAGTGCAATCAAAAACATCCAAGAGATTAAGTCAAGATAGGGGAAATAAATGTGGTAATTTATATATATATATACATACGTGCATATGTATATGTGTCATTTTGTTTAGAAGTTTTGCACAATGGATTCATTGTTATGGTATTAGAAGAAGAAAAAATAAAATTAACAGGACTTCTAGGATTCCCATATGCCGAATACAGACGAAACTAAGGGCGTTTTCTTTTCTACAACAAGTGCGACATTTATTTTTATTATCTTTTTTTTAATATAAAATGATAAATAATTTTGTTTTTTCTCGTTTTATTTTAATAAAATCTCTCTAAGGTATACCGTAAAAGATGTTCAACCAAACGGGCGTAATATTAATCAGCTAACAGAGATTTTTTGGTAGAAAACAACACAACGTAAGCTTAACAAAATAATTTTTCGTTTTTCACTATTTGAACAACTAAAATAAATATTGTTTGAATTCCATGTGCAAAAGAAATAGTGGAACTCTATGAATTGCCTTATTATTAGAAACAAAAAAAAAAATTTTTTTTTGTAGGCCTCCCTTAAATGGCATTCGTATAGCTTTTGTCTCACACATAAGTATGTTAACGCCAGTGCCATTAAGAATGAGCTTTTAAAATAAAAGTAATGCAGTTGTTAAAGAAAAAGTTCTGGCAAGTGTCACATTTAAATTGTTGTGGTTATTGTTATGCATTCTGTTGTTTTAAACAATAAAAGTTGTTCAAACGTAGCGATAAGACTTTACTCATAACACACTCTGCTACTATAACTCCATTAATATTAATTATAATTAAAAAAAAAAAAAATAATGAAAAATAGAAATACTACAACGCCATAAATATTAATTATAATTAAAAAAAAATAATTAAAAATAAAAAAATTTTCAATGATCTGTCCTTGTTAGGCAGCGTTTCAAAATCAACAATTTCAAATGCGTGTAAAAAAATCTCGCACTGAATTAAAAAATAAATCCTTCAATGTTTTGTTATGGATAATGTCAACTTTCATTTGCAATTAATCTCATCCTATTCTCATTCGGAGGATTTGATTTTGTATCACTGTACCAGTAGCTCTGTGCTATATAATATGTATATTGATATAATATAAGATCTTTTTTATATGTATCCCTGCGGAAAATTCAAAAACATTTAGTCTAAACGCACTTGTTATAAGATTTGTAAGAACAGGTTTGAAATGGTAAAAAAAAACAAGTTACAAGGTATGTTTATATGTATTATATTACAATATACAAACCATGTTATATGACATGTTTTTAGGCAAATGTAATTCTTAATGACAGCGAAGTCACTGGCTAGTTTAGGTTAGATCAGCAATCTATTAAAGGTATCAATGGTATCAATTGGACCCTTTCTATGACATCGCCATGGAAAAATAAAAGGTCTCTATCAGTTAGGAGACAGTTACCTGATTAGACTGCTGCCAGTTAGTTCATTTGCCTATAGGAATATTACAACTTTAAAATTTTTAAATTTCCTGCAAATTGGAATTTTTTTCCCCATCACTGTGATGTGGATAATCTTGAGAAAATTCAAAATACGAATTTACATAAATCACAAACTATAAATAATAAAATTTTTTTTATTGAGACCAATACTCAGGGGTAAGCCCCTACTAAATGCTGTGCATTGTATTGGAATTTTTTGGAAAGGACAGTACATTATGACAACAGAACATATATTTTGTTTGCTTATATTACTATTGAGCGCCTTAGGAATGAGACAAATTACTGTGAATTGATCATTCAAAGGCCAGTGTTATACCTTCACCCTTGAATGATCAGCAGCAATTACCCTATCGTTTCATCGTGATTGCGGTGAGTGCCTTCGCTAAGTAGGTTTTTAGCTGTTATCTGCTACTTCCCAATAGTTGGCGCTTTTTTCCTGATCATTCGTTTTCGTTGTCAAAGGTTAAGGTGGAATAGAGTAGATTACTTAAAATGTTTTTTTCAACAGTTGCTTTGTTTTAGTATTACATTTAGGTTTAGTCTCAATTGTCACACATTTGGTTTGCTGGATAATTTTAAATCTTTTAACATTTTCATTGTGATAAGTAATTTCTTACCATTATTCAGGGATTGTGGGTTTTTACCAAAATTGACCACTGCTCAGTGGTGCCATTGTTAAAGAAAAAGTTCTGGTTAATGACAGACACATTTAAATACGAGTAGTTTTTATTGTTTTTATTGTAGTGTTTTACACAATGGAAGCTATACAAATGTAACGATAATAGATGCACTCGTACCACACTCTACTATTACAAGCACATTAATACTAAGTAAGGCATTAACATTAGAACTGTTATGAGAATAACCTTGAAATAATTTAAGGACGTTAGTTTAATGTAAACATTGACGTAATTTAATGTAAATTTTAACGTTTTTGTCCCATAGTGTTTTATTGTTTCTTTTCAGTATTGTATTGAGGTTTAGTTTTTAGTTGCCACTCTTGAAATTCTACTAAAATTTTTTAATATCATCTATTGTTCAGTTTTTTACAGCATTAGTTCTTAGTTTTTGCAACTATGGCTCTGAAAAAAAAATCAGATTTACAATTGTTTTTACTCACAAAACACTAAATACGTATGCATTTGTTAAAAAATATAAAAACATATACATACACATATGTATATGAATTTTCAATTAATAAATAGAAATAAAGTGAGAGAGTCCGGAAGAAAGTCATTGAAAATGCTATCTTACGTGCAAATGTATATCGAAGTAGTAGTTGAATTTTATTTTTTTTAATTTATTATTTGGTAAATGCAAATATGTGGGAGGGATATTTTTTTTTTCTAAGAGTATATGCTTAAGTCTTTATATTTTATGCTGATAGAGAATTGAGAAAATAAATGCATTGGTATTAACAGCTCTAATGCATGACTAACTATAAACAGAATTTCATAAGACTAAACAATAAATAATAATTGCAAAGAAAAAATAAAAGGGCGTCAACAAAGAATTATAGAAACAGAGAAAAAAAAAAAAACACATATGCATGCTAATATACTATATAGGTGTTTGTATTTAATATTTTTGATTTATTTCTTTAATATTTTATATTTATGTTCTTTCAGTTAATTGTTACTTTTCGTTTACACTGACAAACAAATTTATAATTATGCCCCTTTTCTTTGGAAATCTTTCTGATCAAAAACCAAGTTTCTTTAAAAATTCTATAACCCAATTAAACTACTATAACCATATTTTAATGTGTGAACCATGAAACCAAATACAACTGGTTGTAATCTGTAGTTACGGTGAATAAGTTAATCAAGACTGTGAAAACCTAATTTCTCAAAATAAGTAAAAGCGCCATTAAAACAAATAATGTGGCCACGTTCAGCAGAACAAGTAACAACAAAAATTGCGTAATATTAAAACACTTAAAATTGGGACTTTGACGTCGAAATAGCAAAAATAATCGAAATAGTTAGAACTAACTACATACCACAGATACAAAAAAATACTGATAAACAGAAAATTTAGAAAAATTTTCTAAATATAATAAATATTGTGAACTGTTGGCCAGTGTTATATGGAAATAATTATACGAAATTAGTATTTCTATGCATCGTATTTTTATGTATGTATGTATGCATGTGTTCTAATTTCCAATGGTGTTAGAGCTTAAATACATATATTTATTTGTATAGAAATTGCAATTACAAGGGCATAATTATAGCTTAAGTAAGTGGCATTAAATTCTTTTAAAAGAAATTTTATTTCGTAAATAAAATATGTATGCATGTATGTATGGTTGCATGTATGTATGTATATATCAAGGGTATAGCCAACTTTGAAGTAATACGTAATTAAATATTAAATAAAAAGAGAAATCAATTTTCTTTTATCGTAAAATTTAATAGAATAAGTAAGTAAATTGTTTTCAAGCATAGCATGTAGTAATGGGTATATTTTAAAGAAAACATTTAAAGAAATTATGTGGTGTTCAGTTTATATAAAAACTTACGACGATATGAAATGGATTTTGACTATAAAATGCAAAAAAAACCTAATTTAAATGGCGTTAACACAAAGTAAGTTAGAAACAAATCAGATAAAAAACGTGTTTATATAAAATTCATAAAGCTGATTAACGTAAATTAAAACCAAATCTAATTTTAACGTTTAATTTTTTCCATGAACAAAATAGGGTTAAAATTAAAAAAAAATTGTTTATGAAGACAACAGCGATTTTTATAAATTCTTTGACAGAATGTTATCGAAAGGAAACAAATTGAAATATAATAAAATAAAAAGGAATTGAAAGATTTTCAATTAACTGTCAAATTTTTATTTTCAAATTTACAAATTTTAATACTATACTTAAAGCTTTTGGAATGTTAAAAAAAATAATTGCTTTATTGTGGTCTCTGTAGTTTAGTGGTTATTGTGTTGTCTTAATAATACATTAGCCCCGGGTTAAAACCACACCTCTGACATCTTGAAAAAAAAGACTTTCAGCAGTCTTCTGGCAAAAGCCCTGAACGATATATTGACGTTCAAACAGAAAAAGCGCATGTTAATGCGCTTAATGGCTTGTTGGTAATTTTTTTTATTTGAGACCAATATTCAGAGGTAAATCCCTACTAAATGCTGTGCATTGTATTGGAATTTTTGAAAAGGACAATACATATATATTTTTTCTTTTATTATTATTAAGCGCCTTAGGAATGAGACAAATTGCTGTGAATTGATCATTCAAAGGCCAGTGTTATACTTTCGCCCTTGAAGGATCAAGAGCAATTGCCTTATCGTTGCAAGTTGATTGTGTGGTGATTGCCTTCGCTAAGTAGGTTTATCTGTTATCGACTACCTCCCAATAGGAGGCGCTTTTCTCCTGGTCATTCGTTTTTTGTTGACATTGGTTAAGGTGGAATAGAGTGGAATGTCGGCGAGGAGCTTTTTTGTAGATGGTCTGCTTGGAGGGCTTCTTATTTTTAAATTATAATTTTGAAAAAACCGCAAACTAACTTTTTCATTTTTCACCTTTGCTGGAATTTGAACCTGTGTCGTTGGAATTTTTGTGCGAGCTCTCTAACCACTATACCACGCAGATCTGTTTATTGTACACTAGTTGTTATTGACGGTGTTAAAATCAAAGAAACCCTCGACATGTTTAAATTAAAGATTTTCTGTATACATACACGTATTTAAAAAGTATTTAATTCTGTTTGATAAAATTTGATTTTTAATTTCTTTCTAGGAATTTTTTAAAATTAAATAACGTTATGCAGGTGCATCTAAATTGGAGCATATGTATATTGGCCGTTGCATTAAAGTATTGTATATAAGTTTTATATCCAGTTATTTAATGATAAGAAAATAAAACATCGATGTATCGATTTTATTAACGATGTTTTTATTGCATCCCTACTACATGTCGTTTCATTTTTTAATAGTTTATATAAGGATTCAACATATTTGTGTGTTCCCAACTGTTGTATATCATTCATATTATTGGAATACAATTTAAAAAAAATCATAATTTATTATTATTTTTATTGTAATGCTGTACATATATAAATGAATATATCGTTGTGTATTTTAATATTTTGTTTTTTATCAATTTACATGAACTTATGTCATTATACTACTACTACCCATGGGTGTTTCTAGTAATACTAGATAAGACAATGAAAAGTTCTTATTTTTAAATTCTGTTTTGTTTCCATCTATATGCATTCATATACATGCACTTGTATGAAGTTTATAATGCTTTAACTTATATTTTCATGCTCATATTATATTTACGTGTGTGATAAAGATGGAAAGAAAGATTTGTCATTTAAAATTATTTTCTATTTTAATATATTGATGCTATTTATTATTTATTGACATACATATTTCAATGAATATATTTTTCTTATAGGAAAAAAGTACAAAAATAATAAGCAGTCAAGGGCGATTATTTGCTACAGTTTACTACACACAATATTTGCACACGTGTTATAACAAATTGTTGGTTGAATATTATAATTTTATGTATTATTTGTTTAGATATACATAAGATGACAATTAAAAATGCTGATGGATAAGCTGCTATCAAAGAGTAATTTATTGTAATTATACAATTATTTTATTCCCACTTAAGCCTTAATTTAGTAGTTAATAAATTTATGCAATTAAAGCCTTAATTGCATTATTAATAATTAGTTAATAATTAATTAATAAAAGCTTAATTAGTAAATTGTTCAATTAGTATTTAATTGCAACACTATTTTATACAACTTATAAATTCAAATATTTTTGAAGTATGTTCACTAAGCCAATACATATTCATTTCTTCAGTGGTCATATGTATTCGTGTTTTGATGTGTATGCATTGGTGGCGTAGAGCTTCAACCCGTCTAAACCCCTTATTAACAGCACAAAATCAATCCATAAATAGAACAACACTAACACATATACATTTATTTAGTCGTTCATCGATCGTCGTAGGGTTAATATCGTGGAAATACATGTATTTTTTTACTTGAGACCAATACTTCTAAATGCAGTGCATTGTGTTGGAATGTTTATAAAGGATAGTACATATACATATATTTTGTTTTTTTTTTATATTATTAAGCGATTTAGGAATGAGACAAATTGCTGTGAATTGATCATTCAAAGCCCAGTGTTATACCTTCACTCTTGAATGATCAACAACAATTGCCTCATCCTTGCATGTTGATTGTGTGGTAAGTGTCTTCGCTAAGTAGGTTTTTCTGTTATCTGCTACATCCCAAAATGTGGCGATTTTCTCCTGATCATTCGTTTTTTTTTGTTAAGATAAGATGGAATGTCGAAGAACGGTTTCTTAGTAGTTGGTCTTCCTGGAGGGGGGGAACCTCTTATTTTTAAATTATAATTCGAAAAAACCTCAAACTAACTTTTTAATTTTTCACCTTTGCTACGATTTGAACCTGGGTCGTTTAAGTTTTTGTGTGAGCGCTCTAACCACTATACCACGCACCCCCTTCAAATTGCGTAAAAAAATCACTAAAACATATAAAACTATGTATACGTATACATTTCATGCCAGAAACATTGTTCCCTTAAATATTCATCCAATGTGAATTGGCTCATTAATTTAAAAGAAATATATCACTAACACATGCAAAGCTGTATATACATGCACATATCATGCTATCGAATAACGCAAAAACTGCTTGGTTCAATAACGTTCTAGTGTGAATTGGCTCAGTGAGCATCAAGTTTGGTAAGTCAATTACAAACTAAATTGATGGTTAGAGATAACACTTAAATTCGCTTTGATTTATAATTATTTTTATTTCTATTTTGATATGTTTCTACATGTCTTTTTATTTTTAAATTTCATTTAACATAATATTAAAAAAAAAACGAAATTTTTTTTAAATTTAAATTTTTATTTGTCTTTTTCTATTTAGTTTGAAACTTTTTGTTTCTGTAACTGCTTTTCAAAGTTTTTTGTATTGTTTTATTTTATTCTTATTTTATTTTACTTTGAAATATTGACAATAACAAATGGTTGTTTTATGCATATGATAAGAATACCATAAAAATATAATAATTTTGGTTGCGATAAGAATTCCTAATTTATGATATTTTTTATATTTTTTCTTTTTATTTATTAGCTTTATAATTTATGTTCATGAGTTTCCTTATCTTTAAAGGCAATAATATGTATCTATACAAAGTAAGATGTTTTCCTCTTAAATATATATGTATAGCCTTATGCATAAGGAAGCAATTGACAAACTCCTCTCAATGAGCTGCAAAACTATCTCTCAGAATATTTTAAACATTTGCTTAGGGTTTGTCAATTATCTATAATAATCTTTTCCTTCCTTTTTGTTTTGAGTAATTTATATTTCTTAGTTTTTGTTTTTTAGTTCGATATACAAACAGTTGCCGAAATTTTGCCAGAATTTAGAGGAAGTGTTTAAGGAATAACATGATTTCACTGGTATATTTACACCTCTAAAGTATCGCACATGCTGATATTTTTTTTGGAAGGCACAAGGCCTGCTGAGTAAATACGAGTATTAGACAAGAAAAAATATAAAACGTCCCAGAGTCTGCAGTTGGGTACTGTTAAAATTTAATTATAAACATGTGAAGGGAATAAAATAAAAGTTATAAAGAATGAATTTAAAGAAAAATTATTTGTTTTTATTGCTCAAAAATATATTTCATTTTAAAAACGTCGAACTTATTAAACAATATTTGAATTTTTTTAGTTAATATATTGGGTTGGCAACTAAGTAAATCGGGGATTTTACTCATTGATGGCATTAGTTGAATTTTTAGGTTAGATGACGTAATTGAATTATCAAATACATTTTGTTATTTGATAGTCGGTACTTCAGCTGTCAATCAGTAAAAAAAATTTTTTGATCGGTGGCGTGGTTTTTGTTTGGCGTCTGTTGAAAAATGGAAATTTAAAAGGAACATTTTCGTCATATTTTGCTTTTTTATTTCCGGAAAGGAAAAAACGCTTCGCAAGCTCATAAAAAGTTATGTGGTGTTTATGGTGACGAATGGCAGTGTCAAAATTGGTTTGCTAAATTTCGTTCTCGTGATTTTTCACTGAAAGGTGAAAAACGCTCGACGACCAAATCAAAGCAATAGTTGAATTGTATCTTCACAGTACAACACAATACATTGCAAGGAAGCTTCATGTATGACATACATGCATTGAAAATCGCGTAAAGCAAAAATAAGTTTTATTTTCTAAAAAAAAGACATCAGCTCTGAACGACAGACTTCCTTAGCTTGTTCAGGGCATTCAGTTACCTCCCAGAGCTTTCGTTAGAGGACTGCTAAGAGGTACACGCCGAAAGAAATATTTTTTTCATGTTTTTTTCAAGATGTCAGAGGTGTCACACTAACCATTAGCTTACAGTGTTTACAATTTTTTGGTTGAGTTTAAATTATTTTGAATTGTATTACTAAAATCAAGCTATTCATACTCGTATTAGTTGCTATTCTTTATTTTTAATGTAATGCCAAGTTAAAACATACATTTAGGAAGTCTTATTGTGCCTAACTTTTAGAATTCCCTGCCTAAACATATTATTTTATTATTATTTTTTATAAAAATACAGTAGAGCCATTGTATGTATTTTATATCTTATAATAAATTTTTGTTAGAAAATTTTATTTTTTTTCCTCTCTAAGAGTTTGTAACTTTGGTCGGCATATTTAAGCATTAAAAACTCGTTAAAGAAACACAAACATACTATATTTCCACTAAAAAGGTCATAAATATTAATTTCTTTAATTTTAACATGATAGAAAATAATGCCATAAAATAAACGAATAAAATCATTAATTGAAATCATTTATTAAAATTTATTTACAGATCATTACAACAGTAGAATTTGCTACACGAGTTAGCTGTATACTCCCTTATATAAAAAAAAAACAACAGCAACAATAACAGCAACAATGAAACAATTATACCAAGAACAACAACCACAACGAAATATAAATTTATTGATTTTAATAAAACATACTTTAGAAAACACAGTATACAACCATTACGAGCAACAGTAGCAGCATCAGCATCAGCATCAGCATCAGCAGCATTACCAACTACTACACCATTAACCAATAATAGAATTTCGATTGTCAAAGCATTTATTTATTTATATGCGTATTTATAAGATAAGAAAGAAGAGCCAAAACAAATACAACCAATAAGAAACAAGTCAAACTATCCCTCCTACTTAAAGAAAACTTTTCTTTACCACTGCAACACAACCAAGAAAATAAATTTGTTTTTATTACCCTTTTTTTATTAAAAACAAAAAGCAACACAATATAAGAGAAACATGAATGAAACCACTTTATCGTTAATGTCTTCCGATAACTTTTTATCTACGTACAGCCAAATTATCAATACTTTACAGCCACCACTATTAGAGGATGTACAAAGTGAGAACGATTTAACTTTGGCAACATCAACCAATTTATCACTGGATGATCTGAATGATGAAATCAATCAAAGTGTTGAACTGCAGTGTCTGCTCAAAGAACATATGGATGCAATGACCTTTGGCAATGATAGTGAATATTGTTTAACACAATTTGATTCAATATTATGTTGGCCACGTACACCACGCGCTACATTGGCGGCATTACCATGTTTGGATGAATTTCAGGGAATACAATATGATAGTTCACGTAAGTTTTCTATAAATTTTTATATAAAATTTTACAATTAAAGAAAAACAAAAAAAAAAAAAAAATAAAATACATTACCATAGTACGAGTAGTAATCTTAAGGGTTCTATTACAATACAAACTAGAGAATTGTGATAATGAAGAACACGAACATTATGCATAAATATTTTGTATTCTTATTTACCAAAAAACCCATTAGTTTTAGAATATTTTCTTTATATTTTATATTAAAATTTTTTAGATAAAGTTTGTATGCAAAGTGCGAAACAATAGGAATATACGAGGGCAGTTTAATAATTTGTTTTAGAGATCTTTACTATATGTAATACAAAAAAATTTACAAATCAAACGCATATTGTACATAATAAATTGAACGAACGTTTGTTTAGTGGAATAAATAATAACACGGTGCTGCAGTGAAAATATACTTGGAAAGTGACCTAGTGTAAGTTGTAGGCCTTATTAAGTAGATCATAAATTAATATTTACAAGTTCAGAAACACCCTCAAATTTCGGAGTTATTCCTATTTTTTGGGTAGGTGCGAGTACTTATGAACACGTAACTCAGTTGATTTTAATCCGATTTTCAATTTTTAAACGGTTTCAGATAGAAGAAATATGTGCCTTTTTAAACATTTTAGAACAATTAAGTGTATAATTTTTCATAGACCTTAAGATACCAAAACTGGTATTCTTATAAGATTTTACATTCGTTAAGAAAATATGTACAAGAGTAGCGGAATTAAATTAATTTTCGGGGGTGCGTGATATAGTGGTTAGAGCGATCGCACAAAAACTAAAATGGTCCAGGTTCAGTCCCAGCAAAGGCAAAAAAAAAAAAAAAAAAAAAATGAAAAAGTTGGTTTGCAGTTGTTTCAAAATTATAATTTAAAAATAAGAGGACTCTCCCCCTCTAAGATGTCCATTTATAAAGTAACCGCTATCCGACATTCCATTCTATACCACCTTAACCAATGGTAACAAAAAACGAATGAACAGGAGAAAAGCGCCACCTATTGGGAAGTAGCAGATAACAGCTAAACCTACTTAGCGAAGGCATTCACCACACAATTAACATGCAACGATGAGGAAATTGCTGTTGATCAGTCCAGGGTGAAGGTATAACACTGGCCTTTGAAAGATCAATTCACAGCAATTTGTCTCATTTCTAAGGCGCTTAAGAATAATAAAAAAATGTATATATACACCAAAAAATTCCAATACATTAAGTACCATTCCAATACTCGATGATATTTCTTTTTCCCATTTGTTTCATAATAATGAATTTGAATAGTTGACAGAAATTCAATAATAGGTTACGATTAAAGAAAATTTATAGAATTCTCAAAGTGTCTACTTCTATTACAGAGATTGGCTTGACCTACAAAGATTTTTTCCTTGTTTGCCAAAGAGTACAAGCACTATAGTTACAGCATTGGTTTGTTTTAATTTTTAACGTTTTTATATAAAAACATTCAATCTCTAGAGACAAAACTTTACAACACAGTTCAGTGTTTATTAAACTCCCAAACACCCACTTACAAACTACATGTGTATACCCTCTCTTTTTAAAAGCAATTTGTACAAATGAGAGGTTCTCTTTTACAATGCTTTTGTGCAGTTAGTAAACTGGGGAATACAGTTTTTTGCCATATTTAGCAAATGTTGCAGTTTTGCTTTTTTCTCCAAGTTTTTTTTTCTCTTTTTATAAATATTTAAACATTAATCACTGTTTGGAATGTTTGGAATTTTAAATTAGTTTTTCAATTGCTTAAGGGCAAAATAGAAATAATAAAAACAGAAAAAGCACAATGAAAAATAAATAAAATTAATTTTTTTTATTGAATTCCATATGTGAAATGCTGCTTTTTTTTGCTCAAATAAAAGGCAATTTTTTTGTTGGTTATAAAATATTTTTGTTATTGAATAGTTTATGGTAAAAACTATTTTAATGACTCTAATTAGGAGATTCATCCTAACTCAATAGCAAAATATTTCACTCATTTACATCAAGAGCTTTAAGGTTAAAAAAATTAAATTCTTTACTTTAATTAAATATGCTAAGTTTCGTTTTTTGGCTAATACTGTGAATGATATCTTTAAATTGTATTTAACTTACGTGGTGATAATCACCTTGTCGTGGGTAGAGGCTTATACCGCAAGAACTCAACTGGCTAAACTGGCGCAGAAAAATAGCTCTCTGGCAGGGTCTCCCATGCCAGAAAAGCATGGGAATTATACCAGAAAGTGCTTTGACTTTTAAATATCATACAGTTATTAAAGCATTAAATTTTTACCACTTGGTTTATTGTCATCAAAAGCTGCTTTAATTCAACACGATTTATAAGTGAACTTTTAATACATTTTTGTTTTGTTTGACTAATTTTCAGTGTTTACATTTTATTTTCCGATAATTTTTTGTCAAATTGCTTTTTCTTTAAATTTTGTTACTCTTTTTTTCTTTTTTTTATATAATTTCACTCTCAGAAACGTGGCTGGTTAAGGTCTGTTTTTTAGATCTTTTGTATTATTTTCCAATACCATGTCTTGTTTTTTTTCTAAGAAGAAGAAAGACCAAAATAACACAAATATAAAACGAAATTATTATTTAAGTGTTTGTTTTTTTGTTATGGCCATGACTTTGACATTTTGCTTTTGTACCAAGAATTTCATTCATTGTCTAGATAAATATTTGTTGTAAAGTAATAAAAATAAAAAAAATATTTTTAAAGTTGAGACAATCAAAAATGTTCAGGAAAGATTATATTTTTAAAAGCATACATATATTATTATTTTTATTTGTGTTATTGTTATTTATTATTAAGAAAAAAAAAAAAAAAAAACAATAAATTTGTGTCTCACATCTAAATTATCTGGGTTAATCCTCATACCAACAGACGTATGAGTAATAAAGAATTCTTTACAAACAAGAATAAATTAATCATACGCCCGTCGGTACCAAAGAGAGAGTACGAAAGTCGAGAAATATAAGTTTTTTATATAATTTTTAGTTTGTATGTATATTTTCCTAAAAATTTTATATTTTTAAATAAAAAAATTGGATGCCCCAGTAGCCTAGTGGATAGCATGTGGGTTTGAATCCCAGCAGTGACCCTGGTTTGTGACACTACAACATGTAAATAAGATATTTACTGGTCCAAACGTATCGCAATAATTAGAAAATAATATTAATATAATTAATTTATATAAGTAAAAAAAAATTAAATAAAGAATACCTTTCCGTTTTAAATAATAAAAATAAAAAATTAAAATTTTACCCTGTTCAACAAATTAAGGCTAGTTGATTAGAACAAAATAGTGACTCTATAAGAAAAAAATTCCCAGTCCATCAGAGGCCTTATTCTGTAACTCTCCTTAGATAAAACTCTATCGCTAAAAATTTATAAACATGATTTAGGACTTCTTGTATGTGACCAGCTTTAGTTGTCGGGCAAAGTTTTTTCTATTGATTCATTGTTACGCTTTGTTATCAAACAAGAAACTAAGATAACTTCAAGACAAGTCCTTATGTTAATTGTGTACTCTTTAGTCTTTGGGTTTTTAGTTTTATAATTTGTCAACAAAATCGGTCTTTGTTACATTAAAATTTCCAAAAAAAAATTCTTTATATCGTTTTGCGTGTAATTGCAGAGATTTATTTTTGCTCCGTTTAAATTTTTTTTTTAAATTAATTTTTAATCTAATGTTGGTTTAAAGAATCTTTCTTCCAACACAAATAGAGAAAAAGATACCGGAAATATATATAAAATATTATGCCTCACCACAAACATCTTTTATATCCATTAGAAAATGTAAATGAATTTCGTTTTAGTTTTCAGCACTCCAGATGTTTATTGCAATTCTTATTTTCTTATTCATTTATTTCAGTTCTCTTTCCAATTATACAACAGGCAGGCTTAAATCATTAAAAACAACATGCTTTACGACTCCTACGTTTGCCTAAATAGTTGTCATTGAATAATCGATAAAATAATTTTATTCGACTCCACTATTTCTGCATTTATTGCCACGATCTCAGGCATGCTTTTATAGATTTTAATGTTTGGAAAAAAAGAAATATTCTTTTTTCTATGCCTTAAACGTTTAGAAACAATTTTTTCCTCACTTTTCTTTATTACGTTAAAAAAAACAACACTTTTCCCCGCCAGTGTTTAATAATTTTCTAAACTTGGAAAAAGAAAAGGAAAATAACGAGAAATTTATGTATGTTTTTATGTATTTTTTTTATTTTTTAGAAAATGCCACACGTTATTGTCATGCGAATGGAACATGGGAAAAGTATACAAACTATGATGCCTGCACACATT
The DNA here is from genome assembly GCA_963576795.1 of Metopia argyrocephala. Classification (NCBI taxonomy): domain Eukaryota; kingdom Metazoa; phylum Arthropoda; class Insecta; order Diptera; family Sarcophagidae; genus Metopia; species Metopia argyrocephala. Next base: position 199,683,497 of record OY756208.1, on the reverse strand, counting down.
TAACTGAACCCGTTTTAATATCGGAATTTGAGCCAATAATAGAATTGCCAACGATTATTTATTATATCGGTTATACCATCAGTTTAGTGTCCTTAACATTGGCTATTGTGGTTTTTGCATATTTTAAGTAAGTATTGCTACATAAAAAACTCAAAACAAAAAACAACAATATTGCTTTAATTGATTTTTGGTTTATTGGTGGTCATAACTTTTAACTTAAAGGGGATTTTTAATCATAAAAATGTAAATTTTTATACTATTGATACTATTAGTTCAAGCGATCTCTATGTGCATATAATTTTTTTTATATTTAAGAAATATCAATTTTACCCAGCAAAAACTGAACTTAGTAATCAGTAGCAAAATCATTGGTAAGGAAATACTTGGTATTCAATGAAGACATTTGGACTTTGAACTTACCTACTTACTTAGCTGGCTATAGCAACTAGTTATCGTGTTTTGGCCTGTCTCAACACTAATCTCCAGGCATCTCGGCTAAACGCGCACCTTTTCTGTCAGGCCTTCATCAATCTGGTTTTTCCAACGTAAACATCGTCGTTCTCTACGCCGACGTCCAGTGAGCTTTGCATCGAAAATCTTTTTCGTTGGAGTAGATTCTTCCATCAAAAAAATATGGCAGAGCCAGCGCATTAACAGGACAACGCCTAAATTGTAGAAGCTCCTCTACAGCTCATAGTTGGTCCTAATGCACCAATCATCGCCATGCCTCAGTGGACCAAAGATCTTGTGAATTCCAGGATTGCTGCATCGGCACAAGACAGCGTCCAAGTTTCTGCACCATAGAGAAGCACCAAAAAAATAAGTGACTTGTAGAGTGCTAATTTCGTCGCATGAGAGAGGTCTCTGTTACTAATCTGCCTGCCAAGAGCGTATTAACACTTGTTGGCCAGTGTGATTTTTCGCCTGATCTCCACACTGACATCAATCACCTGGACTTTAAATTTGAGTTTTGCTCAGAGCTTGAGAACTTTTTTTTAATGAAAACCGAAATAATAACCCCCAAACGGACTCCCTTTTAGGTTTTACTTTAAATAGCTTCCATTTTATTGCTGGGAATACTCAGAAATTAATGTGTAATTTGTATATTTAATTGAGAGTTTTGTGTCAAATATTAACATTTATTTCTTAATTTGTTTCATTGTATTTTGATTTTTTTTTCCTTTTGTTTTCTATTTATTTCATTATTTTTCTTGTTCCTTTTTAGTTTAATGTAGTTTCCTTTCTTTTTTCACAAATTTCTAATTACAATTTTTCTTTTGAACCTTTTAAATCTTTTGTTTTATTTAAAAATTAAAACTAAAAATTTGCAAAATATATAAGAGCAAGGTAGAGCGTAATGCTGTTTAAAATAGAAATTTTAAATAAAATTGCTGAAATTATTTTTAGTTTATGTGCTCCAAACCAAGAAACTCATTTATTTATATCGTAATTTACTGTAATGGTAGTCCACCTAGAGCGTATAAGTAATTAATTAATAATTCTTTGTTTCTTTCTTTTAATAAACCCCCAGACAACACTTTGTTTGTTTAGTGTTTGCAGCCAAGGAGTCAAAAGTTGAATCCATTTATCTTTCGTATGATTAATGTTTTACAAAAAAAATTTGTTTTTGTTTCTTTCAGAAAAAACCGATTTGAGTTATTAAGACTTTAATTTTTATCAAAAAAAGCATGGTTTTCATAAGTGAATAATAAAATTATTTGTTTATTATTGAATATGTGAAAAAAACAACAAAAATTTTAATTAAAATTTTTATAAATGATGTACGTTAGTGAAACCAAAGGAGAAGAAAAAAAAATAATTTGTACACACATGGTCAAAGTAATAATAATAATAGAAGAAAACAAGAAAACTGGTTAAAATTAATAAATTAATTAATTCAAAAAAATTATACCACTGAAAAACCAATGGGTACACCATGCTGAGATTAACTTGATAGTTGAATTTTTAATTTAAACTTCTAGGGTATTTACAGTCTTTAATTTTTTTCTTTCTGCAAGTTTTTAATGCTATTGGTGATGAAAATTATTTATTAGTGCTTGAGATATATATATTTCGTTTTGTGTGGTAGTGAAAGTAAATTTTACGACTGTTACAATGACGTTTGTTCTTTTGATATAGGCTCGACTTTGGAACAATATTCATTTCATTGATCAGTTAACTTGGAACCACGAGTATAAATTCAAGTCCCATCACAAGTTATGTTGCATATCATTCAGAGTAAGAATTTGCTCATTGTGCATTGCGCATGCCTAAAGAGCGGAGCAGTTAAAAAAGAGCAGTTATTTGCTCTTTTGGCTCTTGCTCTTTTTTGTAAGCGCTGCTCTTTGCGCTTTGCGCTTTGCACAATTTAATTTTTTATTTGGCGCTTTTCTCTGCACATTGAGCAAAATGAGTAGCGCATTGCGCATGCGCTTTTTATATCTACAGTGTCATTTCGGCAACAAATTTTTTTAATTTGCCATTCGAAAAAATGTTTTTGTACAGTTACAGAAAATCACCTTATGCAGTATTACGATGGAAATTTCCATCATAAATATACTTAAAAAAGACGAATGGGGACATTCGCGTACGTTTTTAAGAAAAAAAAAATTATGATACTCGTTTTTTTGCATGAAGAAAATAAATTTTTTTTTCACTCATTCTTCACATATGTATACTTAGAAAAAAAAAAAAAAAAAACGAATGCATATATTCGCGTGTGATTTTCAGAAAAAATTTTGTTGTACTATATTATGTGCGTGAAAAAAAAATTAAAAGAGGCCTTATTCTGTAACTCTCCTAAGCTAAAACTTTATCGCTAAAAATATATAAACTAGATTTAGGACTTTTTGGCTACGAATAGAATTCTTGAACGCTTATTGTAATATAAAAACTTCATGCCTATTACCTCTACACTTTTTAGTTTTATATATTCTAATGCCCAGCCTGTTTCAAAAACCCATAATTTTAGCATTTTAGCTTAAGCGATTTACAGAATAAAGCCCCAGTTTAATATAAAAAAGACAAAATTGTTTTATTATTTTACTCTAAAGTATATGAAAACACTAATATAAATTCTATTTACATTTAATTATTTCTTCTTTCTTCATATTAAAATTACTGATTTCAAAGTTTTTACATCACAGTAAATGAGCAATGCGCAATTACTCACTCTTTTGGCTCTTTTGCGCATTGAGCAAAGAAATGAGTGGCGCAAGAAAGCTCAAAATTCTAATGCGCCTTCTATGCGCAGAACAAAAAAGAGCCAAAAGAGCGGCGCTGTCTGCGTTTTTACTTACTCTGATATTATACTTCCTGATAGTTAGAATGCATTGTTTTACAAAAGCTAAAACGACTGTAGGATGAGAAGCTATGCCATAACTCTTAAACATTGTCGTAATGGCCAATTATGTATGTATGTATTATTGTCATCTAGTTAACAACATATGTCAAGAAAATTAATGCCAGCCAATTGAGTTACGAAAAAATATTTATTACGTCCTTATACCGATAACCTTTGACAGTAACATTTGGACCATTATAGTTTTTGAAGATACATGAACCAATGAGTCTGCCAGCCCATGAATATAATCAAATAATAATTTCATGTAGATATAATGGTGCTCCCACAAAACTTTGTACCTAATCCTCATCCTTAATATGACAATTTTTCTTATTTACGTATATATTCAACAAAAAATGGGTTTCATCGAGAACAGAATTTTGAATGAAAATTCAATATCATGCCTTTCGTAAAAAGTTCTGTGAGAAGGAATTTAACTTCTCTTCCTTATGTAACAGATCCAATGTTTCCTAGGAAAATCTGTACATATAAAACTACTGTGTTATTATATTTAATTTTGAGAATAATTTCAATTTTTTTAAGGCTTTATTTCATTTACAAGTTTGAGGTGTTATAAGGTCTCTTTTCTGGGGCCTGTGATGTTTAAAAATTCAATTTCAAAAGAGCTGCAAACATGAGCAAATATACAAAATAAACCCCACCAAGTAGGTTACTTAAGGATGTAAAATGTATAAAATATCTTTATAATATTTTCAAAAGAAAAGGACTGTAAATCCTTTTCTTAATTAGATGCCTAACCAACAACACGTTAATATAATATAATAAAAATAAACATAATTTCTATTATTTATTTCCTTGTAGTTAATAAATTGTGTAATAAAATATTTCCTTTGAAAAAAGAAAAAATAAAAGAAATATTTTTTTCTATAGAATGGTTTTCTTCTATTTTGTTTTCTTGTCTTAAGCAAAACTCATTTAATAAAATTATGGCACATTTTAATAGATTCCATAAGCTTGAAAGTAAAAAAAAAAAAACATAATTTTATGAAGACCTTAAGCTTAATCAACCTCATATTACCCCCTACCGTTTGTTTATTAAAAAAATCTCCTACAAAATATTAAATAACATTCTAATCTAACACTGTACTGTAGGTATGCAGGAGCTGGATTGTATATTTATAGACACTACTTGAAATAAGTATATGCCACAAGGAAAACAATATGATATTATTGGAGATTGGGATAATTTTTAAAGTATTTTGTCGACATTTTTTCAATATCTTTGTTAAGACCTGATTTGTTTAAATTTTTTATCTTGTCAGGTGGCATTTCTGTTTTAATGAAAATATTTCCTACCTGGTATGTTGTGTTAGGACAGAACATCTATAGATGCAAGTGGCACACTTGCATAAGGTGAAAAATTTTTGTGTCTCTTCCTTCTGAAACATAGGAATGGTTCTACACATTTGTTTATAAGCTCAAATAATTTTATAAATTAAAAACTTTTTGATTAAAAAAAAAATTACATAAATTGAATCTTTGAAGTTTTCATAGTTCGAGTATGTAATTAAACACTTTCTATACGAATCAGTTGATTGATTTTAATGCTTTAAACACATAAAAGCCAACAGGTTACACTGCTACGAGGCAACAAATGTCGTTGGCGGTAATTGTCGCAGTGTAATTAATTATTTTGACAATTACTAGCACATTTAAAATTTCGACTGACAGATTTTTTTTTTTAATACCAATACTCAGAGGTAAACCCATACTCATGCAATGCATTGTATTGGAATTTGAAGATACATATCCATATAGATATATATATATATATATTTTATTTTATTTATTATTTTTTATGCGCCTTTTTGTTGATGAGAAAAGTTATAGTCAATTTGACCACTCAAAGAAAAGTGTTATACCTTCACTTATGAGTGATCACCAGTAATTTTACCATCTGTAGGTGGATGTTGAATGAGACTGGTGAGCGTCTTCAGTAGGTTAGCTGTTATTTTCCCAGAAGGTGGCGCTGCTGTACTCCTGATCACTCTGGTGGAATAGACTGAAAATGTGAGAGAGCGGTTTCTTTAAGATAGACTTCTTGGAGGGGGGACCTCTTGTTTTTTAAATTATAATTTAGAAAAACCGTAAAATTTTTTTTAAAAATGTTTGCCCTTCGCTGGGATTGAACCTCGGTCGAGTTTCTGTGCGAGCGCTCTAACCACTATACCTCACCATGTAAGTTTAACTCAGTGGTGCTACTTTCAAATATGTAGTAGTTGTGTAGTTTGGGAACAGCTTTAAAAGATAGATGCCTATGTCGTATAAATGCAATGATAGTTAAAAACAAAAATGAAAAAAGAAAGATAACAGAAACCTTTAACGGAGTTACTGACGTAAAAACTGCTATACGTGGATTCAGATGATGGCTCAAAACTTCCTGACTCTTTGTTATTATTGAAAATTTTTTATAATTTAAAATTATTTAATTTAATTAATTATCATATTTATTCAAAATATGTTTGAAGTATATACAATAAATTAATCTCAAATTTATTTTATATTTTTTTAACATTAGCAGCTCTAATCCTACTCGTTTTTTGTCGGCAACAAAATTATAAATTATTTTAAAGTGAGCTACAGCGACACTGATGATGACACTGTAGCTCTGATGACATCAACATATTAATATAAACGTGTTTATTTTATTTTTGACAAGTTGTGTCAGTAGGCTACACTGGCGTCTACTATATCGGGGTGCGAGTTTATGTACTCTATCCGCCATTTCATATTTTTCATATATCTCGAGGGAATGATGCTACTTTAAGTTTTCGACCGCAAATTTTTTATGTCTGGAATTCATTTTCGGATATCTCGTCCAGTTTCGGAGATAAATAGATTGATATAGTAGATAGATAAAACAGATTGCAGATTTTAAACATTTTGGTGCCAAAAACTTGAGATATATAAAATGGCGGATAGAGCACATTCAAATTATGGTTCTTTATAATGATATGATCGAAAATTTTTTATTTGCTTGAAAATTTTTTCTCTTTAACCTTTAACTACTGAGGCAGTGGTAAATTTTACCCCCCCTCCTTAGATTTTTTAATTTATTTTCTTCGGTTGAGCGCTGTTGAGTCCCTGTTTTGTTATACTAAATCTTTAATTTTTTTAATTTATATAATCCTATTTATATAAAAATGTATTTTCTTGTTCTTTTAAAAATAAATTATTAAAAAAACATTTTTTTTGACTAATTTTTTTTTGTAAAACAAAAGGTGGTAAAATTTAGCCCACGTCAATAATTATGGCAAAATATTTCACGTCAGTAGTTAAAGGTTAATATATTGAAAAATTAATGCAATCGTACTATATAAAATAATTTCAGTCTGTTTGGAAAAAACCCACATTTTAAGTGGTTTATTTTGAGCTGTTTGAAAGGGAATATTATAAAATCTTATACCATATACTTATGTTTAGTAGTGTATTTATTTGTGTCTTTTCAAGATTCTTATAATTAAATAAAGTATTTTGCTTCTATTTTCTTTTTCTTTTAATCATTTTTCTTCCCTCTTTCCAAAAATATATGCTGTCTTATGGATGATTAAAACAATACGGCGATAACATGAACAACAATAACAACATGTGTTAAACCGTTTTTTGTGTGGGTTTCTAACATTACAAAAAAAAAACCATCAAATTTCTGTGGGGGAAAAATCAACAATAACAACAACTGAAATAACAATTCTAAACAATGAAATATTTGCAATTTCTTTAATATGAAAAACAAATATAAAAACAATAAAAATAATGTGTATATATATTTAAATATAAACAAAACAACTCTTCGCCATTTAAACGCATACATCATCGTATTTGGTGAAATTATTGCTTAAAACTCTAAATTTTATTTATGCCTGCCCCCTATAATATGGTTGGTTGCCTGAACAATACGCGTTTAATAACTAACAATGTGTTACTGCATATGTATTGGTGTAATATTTTTATGCTGTTCTATTTTGCCTCTCTCTCTCTATATGCATTAATGTGTACATTTGTGTGTGTGTGTGCCTGTGCAATTGGTTTACCTTTAGGGAATTACGTTGTTTGCGTAATTCTATTCATGCGAATTTATTTTTCACGTACATCATGTCAGCTTTACTATGGATACTCACACTTTCTGTACAGGTATGTACTATTTAGAGTTTGATTACAAATGTGTGCTTACAGGTATACATATGTATTGTTATTTATAGGTATTTGTGTTTTTTTATTTTTCCTTTTTTATAACATTATTAATAAGTATGAGAATAAATAACTTTTATAATTAGACATAAACTTTATGGCCTTTACAATAGAAAAAAAAAATTACAAATCTAGAGTTTCTGAAACTGAGGACTATAGTAGAATTCAGTTTAATTAAATAAATTTAGAATACATTTTAAAAATTACAATTTAAAACAAATAAGAAAGTTAGAGTTTCTGCTTCAGTTAACATTTGCTTTTTGTTTTTATAAATTCTGGCCATATTTTTACTTGCAGATCTCTTCACAAAGCAGTCTAGGTGGCTGTATTGTTCTGGTAACACTATTTCATTTTTTTACTTTAACAAATTTCTTTTGGATGCTGGTTGAAGGTAAGTTGTACGCCTATTGTGTTTATGAATGTGAAAATAAACAAATCCATCAATTCATCAAGTCATACCATCTATTCATTCTCTTTACTATCCTCTTAAGTATCAATAAAAAAATTTCATTCTCCATCATTTAAGGAATTCTGAATTACTTATATTTTTTTCTTTTCTGTTCTTTTCGAGTACTTTAAGACTCTATAGGAAATTAGTGTGTTGAGAAAATAAGCTGTAACTTGTATGAAATTGTTTGCTTCTTCGTTTTTTTCATTGAAAAGTAAACTTGAAACTTTTATAACTTCAATAGTTCCCAGCACAATAACTTTTCCTTCTTCACTTGCTTTGAAATTATATTTCTCTTTGAATCTAAAAGCCAGACTGAAATGCTTTCGGTAGGTAAACTTTTATAGCAATAGTTTCTTTAGTTCATTCGTTTGGCAATGTTTTCTATAGACATGAAATAATTGAAATTAAATATTTAAAAGTTTATTACAATACATAGAAGATTAACAACAAAAAATAATTGTATGAAAACGTATAGAGTTTTATATAATTTTTTCATATACAAGCTTATGAACACATGTATGAGTTTCTTAACTTTCGAAATTCTTTATTAATTTATTCTGTCTGTGAACAGATTGTTTAATAATAAATTTTATTTTATATAACTTTCATAACTCACTACTTGATTCTGCAGCTTCTTATAATATATATAAGACCTGTTCTAAATATTTTTGTATTTATTTGTGTTGTGAAACAGGTAGTCTTACTCGAGCTTTGAAATTTAATTGATTCAAGGGTTACAATAATATTCCAAATTTATTGCTTCACCATTTTGAAGATAGTCGATCAAAGAAAATAGTCTCTGGTATATACTGATGGCATCATGTTTCATGAAACGTCGTTTAAAATTTATCTTATTTTGATTCAAATTAGTGTTTAAAAGTGTGGCTTATGTAAGTGAAGCTGCGGTATATAATCCGAATTATATTCTCAGTTATTGGCCTACAATACGGCTTATTATGGCATCCCAGCAGAAAATTTTCCAAATTTGGTAAAATAAATAAAATTGTAAGCAATATTGGAAGCATTATATATTGTTTATTCATACTTGAAAGCTTCCAAAAATGCTACAGGATAAGGTATTATTTTTCATTTTTTGTACTAGTTGCTTACTGGTTGCAATAAATTTGCATTTTAGCGGCTCATTTCATATAAAAATCATGCATTATTGATGCGCACTTGTAAGTGATTGTTCATAATTTCTCTCTTACAAAATAGCTTATTGGTAAGCACTAATTTCTGCTGGGATATAATGCATTAGAATTTCTACCTTCACTCATATAAAATGTAACTCAACAAACAATTAACACCAGATGACCAATCACAGCGCCGTAGACATTTCGTTTGTGTGCTAGACCAACAGGATTTCAATGCAGATTTTTTAAAAAAAATATCGTTCAGCGGTGAAATTCATTTCTCATTTGGTCGTTACGCTAAGAAACAAAATTCGGAGAAACCAGAAGAGATTATGGAAAAGCCATTGCAACTGGTAAAATGACTATGAATTTTGGTGTAGAAATGTCTTTGATCCATATTTAATATGTCGTTGGGAAAATAGTTTCCGTCAATTAAGAGCGCTATGGCCGTAGCTAAGTGACGTTTTTTTGGCTTAAAATTAAAGATTATGGACTGTACAGTATTTGGATTCAACAAAACTACACCGCCAGCCATTTAGTTCGACTGAATGTGGTTTAATAGCATAAGAAATTTCCAAATTGTCTAATTTATCCATGCGAGGACGTTAATTAGCTACTAAGTTCATGCGATTTGACACTGTTGAACCCTTTTTCGAAGAGCGTATCTATGCTGCCGTCCTCTAATGTTGGGGCATTTTAAAATCAGCATTTTTAAGTTATCGCCGACATTATGCTTAAAACGTATGGTAAAGTGATCGAAAACTATTTCATAATTGGCCATTACAACCCTGTGTCAGGGTTACGGCCTAGATTCTCGCAGCACTCATGTTATTTTTTTCAAGATGTCAGAGTTGAGATTTGAACCTGGCGCTAAGGCAATAAACTAACCACTAGACCACTAGCTTTAGAATGAAATAAAAGTTTCATTTAAATTATAGCTTTATGCGTGTTTTATTTAACTTTACTTCTGATACCAACAATTACCCCTTTGAAAACGAGTTCGTGTTGTATTACATTTGGTTTTTTATTGTTAGTCTATATTCAGAGCTGTAATTGATAATTAAAAAATGTACTTTTTCATTTAATATTTTATACTTTTTAATATAATCATCTCATTCAACTCATTTAATATTTTGCGTTTCCCAGAAACTCAATCACTTTATCATGAGGTCTACCAAAATCATTTCCATTTCATTTTATTTAACCTTTATAAATGCAAAATGCTTATTATTTTTAATTTTTTTAATTCTGCTTTTTTTCCTTTTCCAACATGTTTTTTCAAATGCATAAAATCAGGCCTTTACTTGTATATATTGGTGGTGAAAACATTTTCGGGTGATAATATAAGATTTAATATCTACGCCATCATTGGTTGGGGTAAGTAAATGAAAAAAAGTGAGTTACGTGCAATTACAGCTGCTGTTGTTTAATTATAAATAAAAAATAAACCAAATAAAAATAATAACACTATAGTCAGCCAAGGACGGCTATGTAAGTAATATTAAAAAAATTGTTTTGTTGCAAAATGTTCAAAATGAGCCAATTTGTGAAAATGAAATGTTTTTCTCTAATACGAGTAAATGGTTAAAAACAAATAAACTAATCAGTGATGTCCAAAATTCTCTTTCCCTTTTTATATTTTAGCTTCTCTCCAACATAGTGCAGGGATGGATAGTGCATATTTTTTTTATCATTTTAATTATTCATTATTTCCCCCAAATTTATGTGACCTCGGTACTCCTTTATTCTTAATAGTTCGGTCACATGTCTATGGCACAATCGATTAGGTACTTTACTTAGAATTATGAAGAAATAATTATGAAGTTATAAACAGAAAGTAATTCGAACATTCCCATTTCTGGTAGAAGTAAGCAGAGTCTTTTCTCTGCTTCATACACAAGCGCAAGTGTGTTTATGTAGTAGTGGACATCACTGATCTAAAGTTGAGGAAGTTTTTTGTTTTTCTTTATGAAACCACTTCTCCGAGCAAAAGAAGAGAAAAAGAGAACCAAAAATAGGAGAAGTTTGTGTTATTTAAAAAAAAAATCTTGTATAAACAGGATTCGTTGTATAGTTTTTGTTTATGATTTGTGTATAAAATTACTTTTTATTTTAGACAATATTTTACTCGTTTTCAACTCAAATAATGACTTCTTCTATACAAAATTAAACAAGAAAGTAAGACAAATGCAAATACAAAACAAAAATTTGTGTTGAATTGTTTCTTTGAGGAGTTGCAAAGAAGCACGCAAACATTTATTATGCCCTCAGCATATACGGCAAAGTAGCGAATAAAAAATAGCTTTTTTAATGTTTATATCATGATTAAAGTAAAGCAAAGAACTGTTATTTATTTCAATAAAACCAAAAAAAAAAATTAACGTTTACAATTAATACAGTAAACTATCGCTAATTACAACTGTTCAGGAATTGGATCTGAATTTGATAGGATGCCTCGAATGCTATGAAATTAGAATCAGAGTTCGCAGTATGTGCTGCCATAGTTGTTATTTTTATTCAAAACTTTTTAAAAACGGTGTTGTTAGTTCTTGTAATTTATAGGCAAAAATTTGGAAACTTGCATGCTGATCTAATTTCCAATTTAGCGATGTGGTGATTTAAAAAATAGTTGGCGATTTCGTAGGCTGCTTTTAATGAGCCGTTTTATAATGAAGAATTGTATATTAAAGGTGTTCACAATGGGTATCTTAGGTAGGTAGGAAGGTCAAATAGCAAGTTAATCAAAAACGTGATCAACTACAATTAGCACAAGGTGCCGTTTTGAAACCATTACAGGACCAAACTAAAATCACCCAAAGTAGGAAAATAAACTACAGCCAACTAGAGCTGTCTATAAAGTGAAGGAGGGTCTAGGTTCTCACATTGCGCCAAGCTATCGAAAAAAGGCACCCAAAAAAACTTTAAACGTCTGACTGCCAAACCTGAATAATCACAATAAAAATGATCTATAGTCTCCCTTTCAGAAGTATTCCCGCAACTTTTGCAGTGCGGATTAAAGGACAGGCCCAATTTCTCTGCTGTTTACCGATCAGTCAGTGACCCGTACTCACCGCTATATGTCTGGACAAGGACTGACGCGGAATCCCCATGATTCTTAGAATCTTGCCCCGGTTATACCGAGACCAAAGTATTCTAGAAACAGTACAGGAAGTGATGGAATTTCATCTGCTCTGTGCTTACCCAAGGAAAAACTTCGCTATCCCTTCTTTTATGACAGTCATAGAGCAATAAAGATCCGAGAAGCAAGCAATAGACTCCCCTTCGGCAGAGGCGCTCCTAGCAGCTCATTCGCTTTTTCATTTCCCATGATATCCCTATGACTTGGTACCTAGACTAAGGATATGCCACAAGCATCCCCAAGGAGTTTCAGCTTCTCTTTACAATGAAGGACCCGGGGAGAGTTTCCCATGGGCAACGCCAGGGCTCTAATAGCGGCCTAGCTATCAGAAAAAACACTAATTACACCCTCGATACATCGTTCTCTCAATATCCTCAAAGCTTGCCTAATTGCAAATACCTCAGCCTGAAAAACGCTGCACGTCTCCGGCAATCTAAAGGACTCTGGCAATTTGGAAGACTCGGAGAAAACACCAGCCTTCATGTCGGATTCCATCTTACAACCATCCTTGAAAACTGAAAGACCGGAACTCATACAAATCCTTCCCGATGCCCATTCTTCTCTATTTATTTTTTTCAAAATAAAAAATATTTCCTGAAGAAGCTACGCAGAGAAGTAGCGAAATATCGAAAAAATAATTATTTAATCGACCTAAAGCTTAATTAAAAGCTTATATATTAATCAATAATAAGGTCAACTAAACTTATTAATACAATTTTATAATTAATAATAATTAAATAATTGTAATAATTGTAAATAATTGTTACATTCCGAAAACAATTGATCTTAATAAAGCCTACAAATTGAAGGCGCCTATTTTTCTTGCTGAAAAAGATTTAACAATTAATATTTCATTATTTTAAAAATGTTTTTCACACCTTGGCATTATTGTTTTAAACAGTTTTTTCAGATTCATTCCTTTACTGGCAAAACCCGAGAAATGTTAGCCAGCATGTGCTTATTAACATATTTAACCCATTGTTTTAATATATTTTGCCATGCATGCTCCCTTCTACCACGCTAACTATATAACTCTTAAAATGAACGTGCCACGTTAATTTTTTGTAGAATATATTTGAAAACTGTACCAAGCATACACCTATGAAATGATTTTTTTTATTAATTTGCCACGCCCAATTTCAATATACCTATAAGCCATTGCATGTTCATGCGCACGACAACTGTAATATTGATCGGTCAAGCAGTTAATTAATTATTTAACATCGAACAAACAGACAAACAAACCAATATCGATTTTTATATACATTATAATGAATAAGTACATGCATAGATTGATTCCGCTTCATACCCTCTATTTTGTTATTTCTTTTGTATGCGGCACTTAAAAATATTTATTCTATTGCGTATTTTTTAGTAAAGATTTTTAGAGAAATTTTATAAAGCAAATATTTAATATTTAATTTAATTTAATTTAATTTAATTTAATTTAATTTAATTTTATTTAATTTAATACTGCTACAGATAACAAACTTATGATAATAATGCCGATTATATTTACAATTTCAGGTGGTCCTGCTGTTTTTGTTGTAATCTGGACAATAGCCAAAGGATTGACAATGTCACATGCCACAACAGAACAGGTAAAATAAATCAGGGAGAGATAAAAAAAAAAAACATGGAAAACAAAATTATTTCAAATTACAAAGTTACACACATACAAATAAAACAAATATATTTTACAAATAAAAACAATTGATTTTAACATGTCTTCTCAAGAGAATTTATTTAAATATTATTGCATACACACATGCTTAAAATAATAAGTACACAACAGAAATAATAAAGAAAACATTTTCTGTCCATGATACACAAAAAAAGAAAAAAAAAATACAAAAAATATATCGTAATATTAAACGCAAACGGACGTAACTACACAAAATTTCGAAATTGAGTTTTTTTTTAATAATTATGATTTTTTTAATATGTATGGTTCAAAATACATGTTAGTCCAAAATTTTAGATTCCTACGATCAAAAATGGCGATTTTATTAACGAAATTCAAACGGACGTCCATACAAGTGCGTATGTTTCTAAATGCAAGAAGACAATAGTACATACATATTTATATGAAAACCTTACATTCGAACGCATTTGTTGTATAAAGGGATGCCAGTCCTTATATCTTGATCCTGAAAATGATATGATTTTCAGGATTTACAAAATTTTTGATTTTAAGGTTTTTTGCTTCTCCTGTAAAAAAACAGAAAGTGTAGCTATGTTCGTTGTTATTTAATATGACGGTATGTATACCTACATATGTATGTATGTATGTATATACAAAATGTAATGATATGTTTTTTATTGAACCCAGCTCTCTGGTGACGACCCCGACTCATGCAATACATTCTTCTGGTGTTGGAAAATATGTTATTGAAAAATTAATTAAATTATTAATTGATAAATATTAATTAAAATTAATTAATCGTAGTCGCTGTGGTCTTTTGGTTAGTGTGTTGGCTTACTAAGACATGGGCCCTGGGTTCGACTCCAGGATCTGACATCTTCAGAAAAAGAAATATGAAAAAAATATTTCTTTCGGCGACTACCTCTCAGCAGTCTTCTGGCAAAAGCTCTGAGAGTAACTAATTGCCATGAAAAAGCTTCTCAAGTCTGTCGTTCGGAGTCGACATTAAACTGTAGGTCCCGGTACTCATGGATAAAAATTGACACACACAACATGAGTGCTGCGAGAAGCTAGGCCGTAATCCTGACACAGGGTTGTAAAGGCCAGTTATGTATGTATGTATTAATTGATTTTGCTTGATTATACGAATATATTATACCAATTAAAGATTTTAGGTTATAATGTTTATAATAAACTTTTAAATAATTTAAATTACAAAAGATTAACTTATAATTAAAAAAGAATTTTTTTAAGATATTATTGATGCAATTAAACAATTCGATAGAAATTAAATCACCAATTAAATAGAGTTCTAAATACGCAATAAAAATGCGATTATGAGGCATAAAAACTCATCATAACTTCAATTTAGCTCACTAAACATATAATTGAATCAATTAAAACTATTATTAAAAATAAATTAAAATCAATAAGTGTCCAATTGAAACAAAATTTTTGTAGTGTAGTTACAAAACTTATTTTAGCTTTTAGTTTCAAACATAAGAAAAGTACTCATGTGGCTCATCAATCAACTAAATACATAATTGAACCAAATAAAATAGTTAATTGAAATTGCAATTAAATCTATTAAATTTTTTAGTTTAAATCAAATATGAAATATTTTTCTCATCACTAACTTTACCAAGTTTTTCTGTTTATTTGGAAAGTAGAAGATAACAGTTAAACCTAATTAGCGAAGGCACTCACCAGAATCAACATGCAACGATAGAGCCAATTGCTTTTGATCATTCAAGGATGAAGGTATACCACTGACCTTTGAATGATCAATTCACAGCAATTTCTCTCATTCCTAAGGCGCTTAATAATATAAGAAAACAAAATGTATGTTCAGTCATAATGTACGGTCCTTTCTACAAAAATTCCAAAGCAATGTACAGCATTTAGTAGAGGTTTACCTCAGAGTTTTGATCTCAATAAAAAAAAAATGCAAAAAAAAAAATTATTTCTTAAAGAGCATGATATCAATTGAAATCATGTGTTACAGAGTAGAAAATATCGTTATTTATGTAATTAAATGATGAAATTTTTATCACAAACTGAACCAGAAGGTAATAAGAATTTTGTAAATCTCAATCAGTGCTGAGGCAAAGGATTTCACAATTTGTATTAAATTTACAAATTAAACCTAAAACAAGTAACAGACTAAGAAAACAAAACTAAACAACATGTACTTATTATTTTAAGCACCTGTTGTATAAGTGTAAAGTGTAAAGAGTGCTGGTGTGGTAGAACAAGAAGAGTCTGTTTATGTTTTTGATTTCTATAGTACTTCGCATAAATTAATAATTATTCATTTATGTTTTTAATTTTTATTTATTTTTTGTTGTTGTTATTTCTTATCCTTTTTACAGATTCAAATTGAGGGCTGTCCTTGGATGCAGGAGACTTATGTTGATTGGATATTTCAGGGTCCAGTTTGTGTGGTTTTGATAATGAATTTAATATTTTTATTGCGTATAATGTGGGTGAGTTTTAAAACAAATCAATTGAAAAAATTAAAACAAACAAATAAATAAAAAAAAAAATGGAGAATAAACAGTGGTATTTATTAAAGAAAATTATAATTTATTTATAATTTTTGTTTATAATCATTTTAAATAACAAAAATTAATTACAATTCTTGGAACATTTTTCTTTTACCTCTAAATTTTAACAATTATACATTTAGACTTTGCTTTTAACTTAGCAAATAGCCCGTGAATAGAAAAACAACTTGCAAGTGTTTTTTTTTTGTTACCAATTTTTTGTGAAATGAAAATTGAATTTATTTCTTAAGAAACGCTATTAAATTAGAGATAAATAATTAAGTGACTTTAAAGTTTTTGGAATATGTACTTTAAGATGGCCAATATGTTGTTAATATTTTCCTTTGTAGACAAAGAAATTGTTAAGAAGTTCTGTTTTTTTAAATTAAATTTAAATATTTAATTTCAAATATAATTGGGGGATTCAAACGGTCGTTTTAAAGTCATATATCATGAAAAAATAAAACGAAAAAATACTTTATCACTTTTTTATTCAAAGACCAACAACAAATTTTTTAAACTATTTTAAAATTTTATGATAGTATGACAATATGACTTGATGGGACACCATTTGAATTCCCCAAATATTTTTTATTTAATACAAGAATGAAGGAACAAAATAAATAAAAACAGTACCATGGTAAAATCATCATAAGGTAGTCCCAGTTTGAAAAGGCGTAGAACCATGTGGTTTTGCAACCCTGCTGCTCTTAGAATTGTCAAATAAAAGCAACACTGTGGTTGACCGTTGTACACAAATAAATAAATTATTGTAAACAAATTCTTCCTCTTTTTTTTTTGTGTAAAACTTTTTTAAAAGTTGAGAAGTTTACTTTCATTCTGTAAAAAAGTTTATAAACTAAACAATATAATATGAATGTTTGCCCGTTATAAAATATAATTATCCAGAGGCTACCGCATTTCGCATTGGATGGTTGCATTTAAAGTAGTTCTGAGTGAAAAGATTAATTTTGTTGTAAAAATTTTTATTTTAATAAATTTGCAATTTGTATTAAAAAAATCTATTATATTGAATGTGTGTGTATGTATGGCAAAAAATTTAAATAAATAAATAAATATATAAACGTTTCACTTTTAATTTTAATTTCTAATTTGTTGTCAAAGAAAAAATTTTAAATTCAAATTTTCTTAACGTCAAAATAAATAAGAAAGAAGAAGAATAAGATTTTGACAATCGCAAGTAAACAGCTGTAAGTGTTTTGGTAAAGCGGGACTACGTTATAATGATTATACCATGTGATAAACAACAAACAAAAGTTACTAAAATAATAATTTTCTTTGCTGACATACAGAAAACTAGGAATTGATTTAAATTTTCTTCATATTATTTGTTACAAATTAAAGTTCGTTTTTTCTTTTTTAACATTTCAAAACAATAAAATATAAAAAACTACATATTAGTTTTATTGGTTAAAAAAAAAAACAAATTTTAATTAAAATACTTTTATTTTTATTTTTTTCTGTTTTCAAGGTATTGATAACAAAATTACGTTCTGCCAACACTGTGGAAACACGTCAATACCGCAAAGCTGCTAAAGCATTATTGGTTTTAATACCATTATTTGGCATAACGTACCTGGTGGTATTGGCTGGACCCAATGAAGGTGGTGTCATGAGTCATATGTTTGCCATTGTAAGAGCTCTATTGCTCAGTACTCAAGTAAGTAAAAATAACAATGTAAGCCCCCCTTATTGTTTTATTGTAGATTTTCTGGGGCAAATCGTAGTTATCATTATCGAACATTATTGATCAAAATTATGATATTTTATAATTGAACTGTTTTAATATTTCTTATGAATACAGTTGTAAGATTTTTTATTTATTTATTATTCATTTAAAACACTATATTAATATTATATTCAAATTATTACTAATGAAGAGTGTAAGAACTTTGCTCGGTGTAATTTCACTTTCCACAAATTTTTTTATGTTAATGGAACCCAAAGGGTGCTAACAGTCCAACACACTACCCCCTAAATTAACCACAATATAAGAAATTAGTAAAAGTTTACTTCGAATATTAAACTTATTATCTGATTCACACCCAGCACAATTGCAAGACATTGTCACCTATAAGATCTACGGTGTCCCTTTGAGTCTGTTTCGCAGACCAACTGCTTTCCCAATGAACACCAGCATGTCCGAAACTTTAGTGTTGGATATGTCCGCCAGCGAGTCTCCCTAAACACATCCATCTAAATCTATTTATAAGGAGCCGCTCACTCACATACGATGTGATCTGTTGTCTCTGATACCTGTGAGCATAGTCTACAAATATCTACATCTGTTATAGTCATTCTCATCAAATGCGCTCTCACACTACACTGACCCGTAAGGAAATCCGTTAAGCTGCATTTACACCACCTAAGTTCTTATCTGATTATAACATATTATAACAGTTACAACTGAGACGGCAATAATTTTCAAAGTAGAAAATGTCTTATTTTTAACTGAGCTCAGGCAAAAACAATAAAAACTAAATTAGATTTGTAATTAAGCTATCTGAGTCTATCTAAGTGCACTTCTGATATAAAACTCAGATAAGAAGTTAGGTGGTGTAAATATAGCTTTAGGATTTTTAGATCTGACCTTACATACTTTCGAACATCAGACTTACCTCCAAATCGCGGACGAAACACAGCCTTGGCATGCCCGAGACCCTACTGGGCGTTACAATGTTCCAAACATTAGACAGTTTCCCATTCACTCATCACATTGAGAATAATAGAAAGCGGTGCTGTACAGCTGGGCTCGGGAACAATATAAGGTGTCTTTTAATAGTTAAGGGACACGCCTCCACGTTTCAGCTTACACCACAGTGTCTAGGTACCTAGAACAGTTGCACCTAAGTGATAATCTTTACAAGTCTAGATGTCATACGATAAGACTCCATAGCCTTTAAGATAGACTGACTATCTGAGAATATATTAATTGTCTTGCCTTTGAGCTCAATATCCAGGTTAATTTCAGCACATGTGGTTATGGATAGGATTACAACCTAAAAAACACTCAATGACTTCCCTAGTGGAATTGATAGGTTACGATTGAATCTACGGCCAGCCCCTAACTCCACTGTCCATTTGGGAACCAAATTGACAAATTCAAATTGATTGAACTCACTAGACCAACATTCCCGGTCCGGAACCTCAACCTTGAATCTCCTGCCAAATCAGTTCGATTAAGAGTAACACGATTTGTCCCTGGTTTTTAATTAAAAATAAAAAATTATAATAAATTGAAAAAATTTTATTTTGACAGGGGTTTTCGGTTTCATTATTTTATTGTTTTCTTAATTCTGAAGTAAGAAATGCTCTAAAGCATCACATTTCAACGTGGCAGGATTCTCGTAATATAAGACTTAATCAATCGCGAAGGTAAATACCCAAATAAAAGAAAAGTTTTATTCAAAATCATAATTTAGATGAATCATTTGCATTTTTATATTTCTTTTTTTTTTTTTTTGCTTCTATTTAAAAATTTATTAACAGATATACTTCTAAAGGTTTTGCCAAAGATATTTCACCCAATACAGAAAGTAAGAGGTAATTATCAATAACATTTTTCTTTCTTTTCATTCATAAATTTTTGCTTTTGTTAAGAAAATGAGCATAATTTTGAAATTAAAGCAATTATTTATTAAAACTGTATTAAAGACAAGCTTTTTACTTCATAATTATTATTTGTAGCTGATTTTTAATCACATTTATTTCATCTAATTTAATGCTTTGATTAACTACTCTTTTGTTCAAAAATGTTCAACTGCTTTCGTTATGCTCACTTTCTTTTATTCGATTTTTGTTTTTCTTAAATTACAGACCTTTAACGTCATATTATGGTAAAAGTAAAAGAAAAGAATCCTGTGTTTCATCTGCCACCACCACAACGTTAGTTGGCCAACATCATTCTCTTTCATTACAACGTGGCTCAAATGGTGCTCTGCACATGCTACCCACCTCTACCGCTCTAACGATTATGCCTCGGGCTATTAGTCCTTTGATGAAGGTAAAAAGCAAACACACACACACAAATAGACCTACAATTTATATTATTTTGTTCAAATTGCCTAAATGTGTTTAAATTCGTTTTATTAAGAAAAGGGGAAAACAAGTAAAATTTTTCAAAAATTTTCAAAATATTTGCATTGATTCGGAATGCTATTGTTATTGGTAACAATAAAAACAATTTGCTTAGGAATGTGTAAAAAGGTAGTGAGGAAATAAATTTATAAAATAATAAATCCTATTGCTATAATTCTAGGTGGTAGGTTTCTGCTATACACTGGCATAACTGGCGCCATAAGTAGTTTTACCAAGGCGGGATTGAAAATTTTATTGTATAAAGAATATATAAGTAACATTTTTAAAGGGTTTTTCCTTAATTGTACAGATCGCAATATTCCGATTAATTAACCCTTAGTTTTGTGTTAAAATTTAAAGTCTATTTGTACTATCGATAATGCGATTTAGTAGCTTTTCGTTAATGCAATGAGTTGCCGAATATTGAATAACAGCTGTTAACTATTAAATTTACAGCAACAATTTTACAATTTTATTTATTGACATACAATTTTTTCACAAAATGTCACAATTTTTGTTTGAATTTTATTTATTTATTGCCATGAAAAAGGTTCTCAAATTTGTAGTTCGGATTCGACTTTAAGCTGTAGGTTCCAGCACTCATGGATAAGAATTAACACACACAACATGAGTGATGCGAGAAGCTAGTCCGTAACCCTGACACAGAGTTGTAATGACCAATTATGTGTATGTAATTATGTATTTTTTTTTTTTTTTCTAAAAGACAAAACCGCAGATAATTTAAAAACAGGAATATGATTTGAAAAGTGTATTATCAATAAACTCTAATCTAGGGAACTGCTAAGACATATCGGTATTTTAGTTGGCGGCTCTTTGGCCACTGCGTATACTATGAATAGGGCTGTTACAGGTTTACTTTGGTCAAATCTAGGCGTACTTCCTAGAAAATGAAATTGTTTGGATGAAATTTATTTTATAGAAACTTCTGCAATTTCATGATATACAAAAATCAATATCCACTACGTATGGAGAGAGCCTCTGCCAAAAATCCAATATTGCTTATTTTTGATTGATGATACATATTGGGAGCGAAGTTGTTTTTATAAAAGCTTGGAACTTTCAATATTACCATTCTTAGTATAAATATTCAAAAATTAACATTTACAGCCTATTTCACAATGTCGAAACATACAGTCACTGAGCGAAAGAAAGACACACGAAAAACGGTATATTAGGTTTCTCTATGTCTTTCTCCTGCTCTTACAAGTCACCATTTTTCTTTTTTACGTATCGTAAAAATAAAGTGTTGCCAGTTGGAAATTTTTGTTCTCACACAATTCTGATATAGAGAAACTAATATCAAATTTTTTTCGCCTAACAAGCGAAAGAGAATACTCACTCGATATTGTGAAATAGGCTCTTAGTTTGTATGGTGGTTACCATTCCTCTTATCTGACTCGCCCATTTTTTGACAGATGATTTTAACTAACTAGGTACGAAGCGATTTAGGCTACATTTAGAGATTCTTACTGTTATCATTTGAAGATGTTGGCAAATAAATATTAAAATTGCAAGGGCATATAATGTATACTATATAACCTAGAATTTATTATGGGATGAGACACTGTCTAAATTTCGGTTAAGAATAGTCTACGAATTTGAACGGGTCTTTTGATAAGACCTTCTCACCAAACAATTATTTA
Organism: Metopia argyrocephala; assembly: GCA_963576795.1. Classification (NCBI taxonomy): domain Eukaryota; kingdom Metazoa; phylum Arthropoda; class Insecta; order Diptera; family Sarcophagidae; genus Metopia; species Metopia argyrocephala. Next base: position 199,661,269 of record OY756208.1, on the reverse strand, counting down.
AATAGTTTGCAAATTATTTCAAGACCTGCATATGTATGTGCTGCTTTTGTAAACAGAAACCAAAATTACCAAAGCAAATACTCTAAAACTTGATGCATTTTAGAAAGAGGAACACGATTGATTATCACATAATAGTTATAATCATAAAATAAATCAGAACGACATAGGTGGCAGAGAATATATATAGAAATCCTACAGTAACCGAGTCCGGTATAATAGATATATAGAAGGGTTCCGTCACTTGAATGCCACTGTAATACAATTAATGGCTGTGTGCTGAAAAGAAGTTTTTGCTAAATTTGGATTTACTTAAAAAATATAAAATAAAATTAGAAGTTAATTTATCAATTAAATTGAATTAAATAAAAACCTATGTTTTTTATAATTAACGGCAGGTTTATAGGTAATGATAGAAAACTTTTATGAAAAGTACTAAATGAATAATTGAATTTATTATGTACTTCCTCACATATCCTAAAACAATTGCCTTCTATAAACAAAACATATACAAAATCCCTCGAAATAGTTGTCTTATTTGCTTACCTGATTCATAATATTTATTTAATATGGTTTTCTTTTCTTTTCTTTTACAGGGACTTGAAGAAAACTCGGTTTAAATACAAAATTTGCTTCCACATGACTCTTTTCTTTTTTAAAAGTGTCATGCTGTAGTGTGTTTTTTATTTTATTTTGTTAAAGTAAAGCAATATTGCTGTTAAAAAAAGGTGAAATAAAATGTAGATTTAGTTTTATTTTAAGAAAAGCATTTAACGAACAAACAATAAAAAATGTTTATATGAAAATCTGTAAATAAGAATAATATTTTTAAAACTCGTGACGTTTTATTTTCTACGAAAAGTTCAACATTTTATTTATTTTACGAGTATATACAAAAATGTAATATGTTTTATAATTTACGTTGATCTCGTTCTATTTCTCTCGTTGTTTTTAACGGATACTGTAAAGATTGAATAAGGCAATAATTGGACAAGGTGAGATAATCAGAGAGAGCGAGAGAGAAAGAGAGAGAGTAAGAAATAATGAATAGGCAACACTTTTTGTTTTCGTAGAAAATAATACGCCATCTAATAATCACTATGTAAAGTTTATTTAACCCTTATCGGTCGTAAGTCACCTCTGACGTGACAACAGTACTTTTCTGCAACGGTCGTATGGCATGTGTGAAGTGACAAGGCGAATTATGTCGAAACATATAGTCTATTGATGAGATTTGTTTTTAAAATGCATTCATTTCTTCAATTTACTGTTACCATTTGAAAATACGTATTTACCGTTACTTTCAATTTACCGTTACCGTTTGAGCATAAGAATCTTTTCAGTTTGTCGTTATCAGCAGAACATTTAACTTGTGCAATAAACTTTCAATTCTTTTTTTTAATGTCTTAATTTATTTTTTGCCCATAAAATGAATAAAGAAAATATTATAAATAAATATATATATATAAATATATATATAAATAGGAAAACAACAGTATACTTTTGCGAAACATGCCAGAGAAAACCATTTCTTCATGTTGGAGATTGCTTCAAAAAATACCATACCTTACAAGTATATAAATAATTATCAGAAACTCAGACATGTAGTAGTTGTACAAAAAATAAATAATTTGTAACAAAACTGAAAAGAAATGAATATAAATGTATAATAACATACTATTGTTTTTTTTTCATATTTGTTAAAAATAACTACAACCTGGTGAGAATCAAACGTGTGAAAAGTCGCGTCCGATAAGGGTTAAATTTATGTTTAAATAATATTAAACCCAGTTTATAAATAAGTTCCTTTTTAGGTTTTTAAAATTAAAAATTAACGAAAATAAAAGATAGAATTTTTTTTTTTCAATTTAAAAATCCTTTAAAATGTTGAGAAAGAAATAATGATTTTTAAGAAAAACTTTAATAAAAAACAAAAAATATTTTTCGCCAAATGGGCAATATATTTCGTATTGTATTAAAAAACTTTAATTTGAAAATTTTTTAAATCAATTCTTAAATCTGATCGAATATAAGAAGCTATAAAAAAATCTAATTCTATGGACGGATTATGACATGCATTGATATCACTTGACCTTCCATTAGTATATACTGTTCCAAAAGATAAATAATTGTCATTCTAAAACTTCATTGACATTTCTTATTTCCTCATGACATGACCATTGCTGTATTTTCACTTGTACCGCGACACATGAGAGAACATAGCAGATGCAGATTTTTATAGATTGTGATTACAGTTGGAATAATTTTTGATTTGGAAATCTTATTTGGTGAAATTATCTTCATTATTAGGAACGGTGAGTTTCAAAGCACAATTAATAAAAAAGTATTATTTAAATTATTTTTTTACTTGATTAGAATATTTATTGATGTTTTGATTTAATGAATACAGAGGGTGGTCTAGTGATTAGTGTGGTTCAAATAATTTTCAAATTATTTACAAAAAAAATATTTCCTTCGGCGACTACCTCTCAGCAGCCTTCTGGCAAAAGCTCTGAGAGTAATTAATTGCCATGAACAAGCTTCTCAAGTCTGTCGTTCGGAGTCGACATTAAACTGTAGGTCCCGGTACTCATGGTTAAAAATTGACGCACATAACATGAGTGCTGCGAGAAGCTAGGCCGTAATCCTGACACAGGGTTGTAAAGACATATTATCTCGTAGGAGATCATACTCACTAGATTTGCTGGCCTAAATTAGAAAAGCAGGAGATCAGCTGAACAAATTTCAGACTAGTGCTCAATCTCTTAACAATCAATTAACAATCAATCAAATCAATAGCAAACTGGAAGATTTAAAAAGATAATATTTGTAAAAGGCAGTAAAAAGCATTTTTTATTATATTCTCGTAAATAATTTTTTAGAATTTATTTTTTATACATGACTTTGGGCATATGTACATATCAGCTATGAGATACACGACCTATTTGATCAAATGCCATACATTTTGTTTAACTACCTGCTGATCTCTGAAGTCTTCACACATTTTGTCTTTATTAGGTTTTTTTTTACTGGAATCTTACATACAAAACAATTAATTTTTTTTTAGTAATTGTTTGCAGAGTACCCTAGAAGCCTAGTTGCTAGTGTTAGTGCAGAGAGATTTTGGCCTTTTACACTACACTAAGAATTTGCTTTTTCTAAGTAAAAATACAGTTTACCAATTACTACTGGTGTCATGGATGAAATCCACATTGAGTATTTTAATTTTTGGTAAAACATGAATAAATTTAATATGTGATTGTCATAGGACTGAAGTGATCCACTAGATCTAAATAGAGTTCGTTCTGCTCAGCCAGAGCTGTTTTAGAATATTAAATTTAACTTTTAGAAACACTTAATGTTCCAAACAAATGCTGTGATTTTGAAGCAACTTCAGTTATTTTATTGGGTTATCCCTCCACTCGTAATTACATAATTAGTTTAAAATTATACTTTACTTTTATGGGAAAATAAAAGAATTTAATAATTTTGTATAGGAATTTACGAAAATGACAAAATAAATAATGATGGCATGCTCTTTCCTTAAATAATTAATGACATGTCAACGTCTACACAACACTGTCACATAATACCAATTAGGTGATGGGGTGATACATTAAGGTGACGATAACAATCAATTCATGAGCATGTCTGAAACTACTTAACATACTGCACATTAAAGCTGTCTAAAGCCTTGAAATAATTAATTTAAATTTGCTAAACCACTGTGCAACCTTTAACTCATTAGGTATTCATTACCTATAGCCAATTAAAGTTTTTCCGTATTTGTTTTAATTTCAAGCGACAAAATACTTCTTGTTTCTAAACTTATGTAAACTTTTACACACACGCATACATGTGTATGTATGAATGTCGTCTTTAGAAGTTGAAGAAACAAAAATAAGCAAAACATTTACAATTTAAATTTAAACGATTTTAATGAAAAGAACATTTTGAAGGGTTTTTCTGTTTTCGTTTTCGTTTCCTTTTCACAACTTTCTTTCTCTTGATGCTTCAAAGAACATTTTTAAGAAAACATTTTTCTTTTAAATATTTGTTTTAACGGAATAGAATAAATAGGGACAAGAAAAAAAAAAACAACAAAATTAATTTGTATGTAAATGGATGTGTATATAAGAATAAAACTTAAAATGTGAAACCAGTGTCTGAAGTATAAAAAACTAATACTAAAAGTTAAAGAATAATTTATATCAAGAATACAAATTTAAGTATAAATATTGTTTAGTAAATTGTTTTTATAAGAATGTTATTATTTGAAAAGAATTATTCTTGTAAGTAAGACACAGCATTGCCAGAATTATGATTTTCTCATGTTTCTGATGATAATTTTTCCGTCTAAATTTATTTCCTGAATTTTTTTTTCACTACTTTATCCTTTTAATTTTACTCTGTTTGAACAATAAATATCATGTCCATCAATCGATACCATTGCGAAATGTTCTTTTTTCTTATTGAGGTCAGCACCCAGGGGATGACCCCTACCTTGTGCTGGTCTAGGAAAATATGTCAGGGCGAGGAGGAAATAGGGAGTAGTGATTGTGGGCATTTGATTTAAACCTGCTGATATCGTAATTGCTAATAAAAATGTTTACGGGAAGATTTTTTCACAAACGAACGGCTAAAACACGAATTCTCTCTATAAAGCATTGTGCGATTTACTAGACAATCAACTACAAACGGTGTGTGCTCTGAGAGAGTGTTGTGTAGTGTAGTGTAGTCCGTAAGAATATGAGACCATCGAGAATCAATTGCTTTATTTCATCAGAGTACCTTCCATTAGAGTTGTGTAGCTCATGAACGAACTAGTTCAACTGAACTATTCTCTTAAGTCAGATAAAAGAACGGTTCATTACAATATGCTCTTTTAGCTCAGTAGTTCATTTTTCTTTCTTTCTTTCTTGTGAATTCACATTTGTTTTCGCTCATCTTTCTTATTAGTTCGTTCTCTTTCTTTCTTGAATCTATTTTATTCTTTGACATTTCATGTTGAAGGTACATACGAATTGGTAATGCCAGCTGCAAATAATATACGTAGCTGCCAGAAACTTTATAGGACGTTACATTTTTAGAAATTTAACGATTTTTATGATAATTGTAAAAGCAATATAAAAAGGAATTATATTTATTTTTTTACTGTCGAATTTGAATAAAAATTAGCATTTTTAATAAAATATTTTAAATAATTAGATAATAACCAAACTTGCAATTACAATAATAATAAATTCTTTAAATTTTTCTGTAAGGCTAAAATTAATTTGTATACCTGAATTTCACTAGAGTATGATAATTGATAACCGATTACTGTAAAACAAGATCCATTGAGTTTGAATTTAAAAGCAAAATCATCTTCAAGTCTGGCATCAATGGTCAGAAGTCCAGCTTTGAAATTAAAAAGTGCAACTCTGTAAGAAAATTGCAATACAAAAAACATTAACCGTAATGGCGACACAACCCTGCCCACAACATGAGCAGTACCAGTGGAAAAAAGTTTAATATGATTCAAATGAAAATATTGAACTAAATGAGCTATTGAACTAATTGAGTGACCTAGTTCATTGAAATGAGCTGAACTAAAAAGAGCACTCACTCAAAAGAGCTAAAAAACTCAAAATTACCTTCCATGGTAGTACCAATAAATCAATGAAACGAACACCACAATGCGCCGATGCCCCAACGAAACAATAGAGTTGGATACTCTACCGTCGTTAATAAGCAACTTTGCCTTTTAATTGTAGTGCGTGCGACTTATGTGTTTTTAAATTTATGCTCCTTACATTAAAACCTTTATCAATAATATTTAATACTTAGCTAACATTTGCTTGCTTCCCTAAAATTTAAAAAAAAGTTTCTAATTCGTTGATTCAAGTCTGTCAACAAGTCAAATATAAGAAACAATAGAGGCATAGCTAAAGCAAGCAATATTCCAAAACTTTTTAAGAAATGCAATATTGACTCTCTTATTCATTAATATCTCACATATAACAAGTATGGTTACTGTTGGTAAACATACTGATGTCTTTAAGCCGAAACTTTTAGTAAAGAAATTGGTTTCTACCGGTTCTTTCTTAAGAGCTTCCTATCTTTTAATTTAAACAAAGTGGAGTGTGTGCGAAGTCGATCGATCATAAAAAAATTTATTCATTTGAAATGGAATATAACATCGTTCGAGAATCCGCTAGGACTACTAAAATTTATAGATTATTTGCATACTTTTGCAACTTAAGAAAACCCTTCTGGCAAAAATCTAACGATTCGGTGACCATTTTTCGTATGAGATGATCATGCCCTCAAATCGCTTGTGCAGAATAGCCAATAGTTATACTACACGTCAGACATAGCAACCATCGGACAAAGCATGCTACGCAGCTCACATTGAGAGCCCTATGCCAAAGGATTAGTAGTCTTGGCACTACCCTTACCTGGATAGTAGAACACCTCCTTGCTTGGGAGTTCAGTACTACTGTCCAGCATTACCACAACCACTATATCTACTCCTCGAAGCCTAAAATAATATCCGCTAATGAATAGTACACAAGTCAAACCGAACATGTTTTCGATCACAGCTACTCTAAAAGAAGGATAATTTTATTTTTCAAAATATATTTTCTTTTGCTAAATGATGATTTTCATTCGAATGCTTCTGGCAACGCTGATAAAAAAAGAAAACAATAAAAGAATCTTATGTATGTTTTGTATTTTATTATTTATTTGTGTTTGTTTTTGTTAATAATTAATTTAATATTTCGTTTTTATATTATAAAAACATCTTTATTACGAAGTAAGTAAAGAAAAAGAAGAAAGAAAAACTCAAATAGAGCTGCTTTATATAGAAAAACATTTGTAAAGAAAAAAAAATTGCTCTCACTAATGCAAAAACAACTGTAAATTAAAAGCCAATATTTATAAACATAAATGTGAGTGTAAATAAAAATATCTACACAATATATTAAAATTTTAAAAACTCAATATTTTTGTTAATAATAGATAAAAATAAAATAAAAAAATGTACAGAATCAAAAACAAAAGAAAACGAATACCTATAGAAAATTGCAAAAAAAGTTCTTATTTTTAATGAAAAATGAAATCACAGATTAAAAAATCTGAAATAAAAGTCTTAATGTTTTAACAATTTACAAAAACAAAAAAAAAAAAATAAAAATTATTTTAATGCCGTTTTAAATATAAATGAAAGGTAAGTTATGACAAGTAAGTGTTTGCTGTGTCCCTTTCTGGTTTGTCAAAAAAGTCTGTCTTCTGTTATAGTCTGACAAGTTTTGACTTGATTCTCAGCAAAATGTTAATCTTAACAAGTTTCACCATAAAACTGCGAGTACACAAAACGTAATCAATCTTTTGCATAAAATTTATTTATTTCTTAGAAATAAATGTAGTTTTTCGCTTATCAAAGCAATACATCAAATTCCTTTAACTTATAATTCCACTCCACTTCAATTTATTATTATTTAGTTCTTATAATATGCTGCTAAATTAAATTTGAAGTAAATACGAGAAAGGTTGGTTTGGTGTTGCGGAACAGACCAAAGTCTCTTGTGGCAATCGAATCCACAACCCCGAATCCTAAGTACTTATCCATTGCGGCACTCAATTTATTATTATTTTTGTTTTATTTTTATAAATTATTTTTTAAATTTAATTTAACAACTCTTTTTAATCAAAGACATATGACAACCCCGAATGTTGCTGAAGGAGTGCATTCTGAATACTTTTTGGATGTTCTAAAATTTATGGGGAATTAAACGACTCTCCAACTACTGCACCATCACAGTTGACTACAATACATTCAAGTTTAAATGGATGGGTCCAAGCTAGACTCTGGAATTATATCTGAAAGGCAATTAGATCACTGCCACAGCTGTCCTTTCAGTCTTATAATTTAAGCCTTAAGTCTCTTCACTAAAGTTTTGTTTAAGGCATCAGAGATAGCTTCAGCATTTGCATGGACATTTCTTCCTTACTCTTAAATTAATTATAACTACTTATTATTCATACACTGGGAAAAGGCAAGAGTGCACCAAGTCGTCTGGAGGTTTTTTTTATCTAAGAGTTTCCTTGTTTGCACCGCTTGACATACCTACATTAATGTCATTCCCATGAGTTAACAAATAGTCTCGTAAAAAATCTGTCTTAAAAGAAAACCATCCTACCTTGCTGGCATCTTTGAAGACGTTCTGTGATAAGTGAAATTTTCGACTATTACAATGGTAAATGCCAGGTGTAGGTCAAATCGCTCCGACGAATTCAGATTTTTGGCTGTACTGTGGCCGATTCTGGTCCAATCTGGCTGCATGACTATACAATACAACGATCATTGTCGTAACTATGATGATACAGAATAATAGTTTTTATGTACTTTGTAAGCCCTACTTAGTAGCTGTAACGATGCCTTTGGTATCAACATCCGGGTAACATCCGTCGATGTTCCGATCGATTACAAACTGTCTCTGGATGATACGCAATGAAATGTGATTAAAATTGCTTTTGTATCGCTTTAAAATTGTTTTTCTAGCCACTACTTGGTTACTTTATTTTCTGGTTCATCAACGTAAATCGAAGATTGTCAAATCGGTTGATCTTAGAGGCCACAGGTCTATTTTAGAAAATTAAATTTTCTTTAAAATTTGATGTCAAAAAGTCAATAGTTGCGAGACCCTTGTGGAACAATCTAATCAACAGGATCACTTACAAAATTATGACAATAAGTAATAGTGGAACACTTTTTGAATAGCCAATTATTTTAAATTATAAAAATATTTTTAATTTTACAAATTTTACTTTGACTTCTAAAAATTCCAAAATCATTATTTATTAGTTATCCTGTGTAAATATTATTCCTCACATTTCTCTTATACCTGTTAAAGAAATTTTGAATATTTACAGAGCAGTATTATTATATAAAGATCAGTAGTTGCCGTAGTCTAGTGGTTAGTGTATTGGGTTACTAGACGAGAGCTAAAACCACGGCTATGACATCATGAAGAAAATAAATTTGAAACAATTTTTCTTTCGGCGACTACCTCTTAGCAGTCTTCTGGCAAATGCTATGAGAGTAACAGATTGTCAAGAAAAGAAGTCTGTCGTTCGGAGTCGACTTGAAACTGTAGGTCCCGTTACTCATTTATAAAAATTAATACACACAACATAGGTGTTGCGAAAAGTAGACCGTAACAATGAAACAGGGTTGTAATAGCCAATTATATATAGTATGGATTTTTTATTTTTTTATTTTGAAGTTATTAACGCCTTATTAAAGAAGTCAATTTTTTAAGTCTTTTCTTTTACGAGTATATTCTCTTTTATTATACAAAACCAATTATTTTTACTCCTTTACGGTCAAAATAAATATATTTTTAATTTAATTTGAATGTTAAATTCGTTCAAAACCAGCAGGATAATTTATTAATTAGAGTCTTTAAAATCTTAAGTTAAATTCTTTTAAAATTTATAGTATTTGTTTATATGAAAATTTTTAAATTCAGTTTTAGAAATATAATTTTAAAACTTTTAACCAAATAAATTATTTATATAAAAATTTGAAACCATGCTTTAAAGAACATATTACATCACGCATGTCAGTGAACGAAATGTAAGGATTTTAAAGCATGAAAACAAATCTGCCCACAAATAAAAACAAGCATAAATAAATACTTATTTATAAATAAAAATGTGTATTTCGAAAAGTACAGCAACAACAGCCAGAGAAAAGGGAAAATACAAATATTTAATAATCCTTATCAAATTCCAGCTGTCATGGACACAACAAACTACTGTTGATAAAGAAGGAAAGAAAGAAAGAAAAAAAAAAAACGGAAATAATGGAGAAAAAACTGACTTTTTCGATTATTTATTTTAAAATTTAAAGAGTAAAAAATAAAATTAATTTTAAATTTTCAGGCATATAAATATTGGAAATGCAAATGTGTGTCGAGTTATTTTTAGTAGAATTTACAAACATGCATACATACGTACAGTAAATTTGTTTATTTTTAGAAATCGCTCAGTAAACTGTCTAAAGTAATAATACTGTTGAAATGTTTATTTGAAATTTTCTGTTACTACGGTTACTCGTATTGACATTCAGATTTTAAAATGTTAACTGTGCCATTAATGTTTTTGAATTTTAATTTAAATGCTTTGGCAGTTGAATTTTGTTTTATTAATTTTTGAGGTTAAATAAATAACAAAAAAAAAAAAAAAAATTCAAAGGGATCAAACTCATTAGATATGTTTTTGATTTATAACAGGCTTACAAAATTTGTTGAATAAACTTTTAGTAAAAAAAAAAAATATCAAAAATATCACTCCGAATGTATTAACATACAAAATATTCGAGATTAATTTCAATAAAATTAAAAATTAAAATGATTGATTGGATGAAAGAGATAAGAGAAAGAGATAAGAGATAAGAGAAAGAGATAAGAGAAACAAAAATTATGAGTGGATTTACGTTTGTTTTAAAAGAATAATCGTTATGTATGTATGTAATTTGTAAGTAAAGAGGATGATCATTGCTTTTATTTTCGTCTAGTATAAAATAACATTCCCTGAACTTTCACTAATTTTCCAATTGGTATTATATTTAAGATATTTTAGAAGATATCTGCAAGAAATTTAAACATTTCTCACCAAACATAGTGGGCATTTAAGATAACTTGCCAACAGCTTTTTCAAACAAATTTCGCCAAAAAAAATGATTCAGGGTAATCTGGGCGATAATGTTCTGTAGTCAGTCAAATAATTGTACACGGAGATATCAGCAAAATTGTTTTTCAGAAAATTATATTCAACAAAATATGTCAGAGAAAAATTTAATCATTTTTTAAAGACACTGTTAAAGACTTTTTCATTGATGACGATTGTGCCAACTGGGTTGTTAATATGAGGTGTGTAGAGTGTTTTATATAGAGATTTATTACTTTAAGTTGGCGGCACTAGTTTTGTAATAAGCTGATAGTTACGTTGGCGACTACCTCTTAGCAGACTTCTGGCAAAAGTTCTGAGAGTAAATGATTGCCACGAACAAGCTTCTCAAGTCTATCGTTTAGAGCCGACTTTAAACTGTAGGTTCCGGTACTCATGGATAAAAATTAACAACACACAATATAAATACTGCGAGAAGCTAGGCTGTAACCCTGAAGCAGGTTTGTAATGGCCAATTATGTATGTATGTATTTATATGTAGTGTCATTTTCCTGCAAATTTCAATATGATTAGACGCACACCAGAGCAACACTTTCAAATGATGGACATTTCTTCTCTCTCACTGTAGTGGTTCTTATCATACATATCGTCTATTTTATGTCGGTATATATTGAAAAAAGTGATGATTTGGACCTTAAGTGGTCGTCGTTCTCAGCAACTAAATTTATGATTTAATGAAAAGATCTTGGCTTAAAAGGTTTTAGGTTTCTCATATATGCGAATTTCCATCCAAAATTTTTTTTCCCAATGGAGCCTATTTTTGGTTAAATATGCAAAATTGTTACATTTAAAGTAAGGATAATCCATGAGCTTTTGTGAAACTCTATTACGAATACATTTAAGATTTTCGAAGTTTAAAATATATAATTATTAATTATATAATTCTTATATTTTTCAATATTTTATTTATTTAAATTTACTTTATTAATGTACCTTTTTTAAACTTTATTTATGAACTTTCTTCTCGGTTAAACTTTTGTTTGTTTTTGTATCCAAAATATGCAAAAACTGTGTGTTTATTAAATAACAATATACAATAAATTCTTCTGTATACTAATTTACATCTATGACCGACAATAATAGCCTCCGGGGATTAAACGTATGTGGCTTTTCACACACATATGTTATGCCCAGAATATCAATGAAATTCATAAGAACAAATAAAATTATAAATAGTCACTCAATATTAATACAGTCAGAAAAATTTTGCTAGACATTATGTTGTATTAACAAAAAATTACAACACAATTAATTATATTTTATTATAATGTCGTAATTATGAGAGCAGTGACTAAACGCATATGCTTGATGTAGTGTAACAGTAACAGCAGTCTTGCCCAAATCATCATACTTTTAGGGGAATGAATTTGTAAATTTTCTGTGTTAAAATTGTATGAGTTCAGAGACACAAAATAAAAATATTATGTTCACACAGTTATAGGCATGCTGCTCACAACTACCTACGGGTACAGTAAAATTTTTAACATGTTCTATTTTTGCCATCCATTGATTTATATCCATTTACATACTCGTATGTATGTATATTCCAATCTAGTATATTTTTTCTCTCTTTTATTTCCTAACAAAAAGGTATACTTGATTTTAAATAGAGATTTATTTATTTAAGTTTAATAGAGAGATAAACAAATAAATAAATAAATATATTAAATAATCTAATTAATTATAGGACGTTCTATTTTCGTTACCATTCAGAGCGCTACTTTTTTAATTATTTTAGAGACTAGATGCTTTATTCATTAAACATTTTATTAAAATTATAGCTTTATGAAAGGCTTATTTGACAAATTTCTAGGCAATCTTGTTAAATAAACCCTTAATAAATCTTTCAAATAAACTCTAAATAAGCTTTCTTTCCATTCCTTTTAATTTCTCTCAAATATGCACTATAAACAGCGTTGCCACTATTGGTAGAATTCTACCAAAACTGGTAGAAAATTTTTCGTTTGGTAGGATGGTAGGCTGAATATGATTTTGGTAGATTTTAGCAGAAGCTAAAAAGGAAGAAGTTTTGGATGCTAAACATTAGATTTTGCAATTTAACATTGAATTACTAAACCAAATCAATGCTAAATTTGATTTTAATCGAGAGTATATTAAATTGTTACAAATAATTAGAAGTATTGTCAAAAGAAAACTTGCTTATATTGTCCCTTGTTTTAAAATTTTCTAATCTGATAGATTGTGATCCTGATATTATTATGTTGCGATTAAGAGAAACAAATCTTTTAACGGAATTAAACATTGAATTATTTTGGGATAAAGTTAGTTCAACTAGAAACGGTTTAAATGAGAAAAGTTTTGGTGAATTAAACAACTTTGTTTTAATTTACTTTTTCTTAAGCATAGTTCTTCAGCAGATGTACGCAAATTGTAAACATTTTCCTTAATCAAAACCAAATTGAGAAACAAACTCGAAATAAATACAATTAATAATATAATGCTCTGTAAAGAGCTTGTAAAAGCTAATGATGGTCACTATGTGTGGTCAACAAAAATTTAAATTTCTATACCTACATATCCATTTAGATTATTTTTTAAAAATCGAATTGTTTTTTTTTTTTAATTTCTTGTATTTATAAATGTATTTTCGATTTTATTGTTTAGAAATTAAATTGTTTTTGTTATATGTGTATTTTTTGTTATATGTATTTTTTGGTTATTTATATGTACATGTAAAGCAGAGTAGGAAAATAAACAAAACTGAACGTTTGATCTCATTTTGTTGTATTCTTTACAATAAGTAAAACAAAAATAAAACAGAAACAGTGAGAAAAATTGTCCCATTTAATTTTGTATATTCTTTTTGTTTTGAGTACTACAAATACACCAACTCAAATGTGCGTAGGTACAACAAAAAATGAATGAGAAGAAAAAGGATAGAAGAGTAAAAGAAAAGAAGAAGAGAAAAAAAAAACAACAAAAAACAAAGCAAACACAAGAGCGAAAAGCTAATTGTTTCATTTGCGCTCTTTCTCATTTAGAAAGTATTTGTGTTTGTTTTGCTCATGTACAATACTATTACAATTTTGAAAAGTGTATGACTTTGTTGAAACTTTTGCGAAATGTTTTGTTTGTTTGCCTACTCTGATGTAAAGGTGTTAATAAAAATTGTTTTTCAGCTCAACAATGTGTTTTTAAATGATTTTTAAATAAAAATGATTTTTGGTAGATTTTGATCACTTTTGGTAGATTTTAAAAGAAATTTTGGTAGAATAAAAACTTTTTCAGTGGCAACACTGACTATAAATTTTATGTTTTCTGGGCTCAGCTGTAGGTGCATAAGTATATGTACTAACTAACTGTACTTTAGTATGTATATATGTACATTAGACCGTACCTCAAAAAAAAATTTTAATTCTCCGCCTCTAATACAATGTATTTTTGTAAGGTGGCTCCTAAAAATTTATTTTTTTTTTTGCCGAATGTAGGGATCGCGATTTTAGTTTTTTTTTTTTTGTTATATCTTATGCATTTACAGTCCGATCTTAAAGTATAATAGAAACAATTTTAAATTTAATTGGAAAATTAAAAAAAAAAAATTTTCTAAGCCACCTTGCAAAAAAGCATTAAATTAAAGGCAGTGAAGTAAAATTTTTTTTCCCCTGCAAGGTGGTACGCTCTAATGTACATATATGTATATATACATATGTTTATATGTATGTACCCAAATGTAAGTCTTTTTCCATATTGTTTATGTTTTTGTTAAATTTATATAGTTTTGTAACAGGAGTCATGCATTTTGTGAACAGTCGTAAATGACAAATGGATGCCGGTTAACACAACAAAAAAAAAATATATAACAGAAAACAGAAAACAAGAGTTCAAATAAAATTTTACTAAATAAGTTATTTTATATTGTGTCATGAATTGTTTTACAAACAAGTAAATAAATAAATGTATTACTAGTAAGAGAGAGAGAGAGAGTGAGTGTGTGCGCTTACTTTTTTATTGTTGTACAATCTTTGCACACATGAAAACATTCAAAATAAATTATAGAGGATATCGGAAATAGTCATTAATTTCTTATGACCATAGAAAACAATGAATTCTTTTAATGAAATTAAAAACCTATAGATGAGTAGTTCATGATACTGGATTTCTTTTTAATTAAATGTTGGACATTTTTATGTCATAAATTATTAAAAAAAAAGGAAAACAAAGCAGTTACATTTGTTATAGAGCAACTACACTACACACTACAACTACTAGCCTGCATTGAGATTTTTTTAAATTAATTTGTGTCCTTTATGTTAGCGTGAATAATATTATTGCTTCAGTAGATTATTTAGTGGTATGCTATTAGTAGTGTGATAGTCGGTTTGACTCTTAATTAAGAATCTGATCTGAAGATTTAGGCCTAAAATCCACAATGAATTAAAGGAAAACGAAAAACATTTGAAGAAAAGTTTTCAAAGGGCTGTTATAAGTTAACTAAAGCTATGGCCACATTAAGCAAATATTTCGTGGGAAAAGCATAACCTTTTTTTTAAATATTTTGTGAAAACTTTTCGTTTTATGAAAAAATTATTTTTGAAAATTATTAAAAAACTAATATTTACAAAAAAAAAAAAAAAATAATATTTTGATATTTAATTAATCAGACGTGAATCAATAGAAATATAAAAATAAAATATTTTTAAAAAGTAGTGGTTACGTTTTTTTTAAATATTTGCCTAATGTGACCATGGCTTAGATAAATATTAGTTTATAAGTTTCCTATTTAATATATACTTATGAGCAGCGGTCGAAGCCTATCCTAAAGTTTACATTTTTGAGTATCGTGGCATCTGATAAGTCTAACTAGTTGTTGTCCCCATTAAGTCTGGGCTTAAATTATTTTGATTCAATATAAGCTCTTCCCTAGGAATTTATAAAGAGCATTGTAAATATCATATTTAGGTTCTCGGAAAACTAATGTAGAATAACTTTACTATTCCTGATAAGGTGACAGCAGAACTGAGACCTGAATGTGTAAAAGTTATACCTCTAAAATTCACTTTAGATTGGGGTAAATAGTCTCATCGTAATCTTTAAGCAATCTGCCCATCACCTGGTTCTTTAACTTTTGTTGACCCCAAGCTCTATCATGTCTCATTAAGCTCCTTTGTGGAAACGCTCTGGTCAATGCTGTTATAATGGAAACGGGTACAGGATGGGCCATACAGCCTATTTTATTTAGTATAAGTATAATTTTGGATTTCACTAAAAATGTAAGTATATGGACACTTTAGGATCTTGGATTTAACTGAAAATGGAAGTACATGAGCACTTCATGATCTGGTAAATAACCTGTAAAATTTGGACGATTTTTGTTTTTTTAAGCTGGGATCGAACCTTCACAATATCTTTATCTGTCCATCATGTATGCGAAGTGATTCGGGTACAAAGAAGGTTTTATAAGTTACATCTTCTATATATGAACGCATTTTGCAAAGAACAGTACAGATGTAGAAGATTTTTGACTATATTTACGGGCATCACAAATAGTGAAACGATTACTAAATGAATGTGAAGTTCTTGATAAATTGATATGGATATGCCTAAGGAGGCAGAGGATCTCTTTGATGCGAATATCCACCTATGAAATTTCAGAACTACAGGTTAATAAGTCAAGCACTAGGATTACTGAACAAAAAACAGATGCTGGGCACAGTGCCTTGTAGCTGTACTGGACGTAGATTAAATAAAAATTATACATGAACAACTACTACATTCCTCGCCCTACATAACTTTGATACAAAAAACCACAACCTCAGGTTAAACTTATGGAACAAAATTTGAGCAACAAAGTTTTCGAAATATAATAATTTAGTCTGAACATCTTCAAGAGAGCAAGAAAATGTCATATTTTTTGTTGTTGTTTTTGTCTGGGATGAGTATTCAGCCTATAAGAATCTTAATAATTTTTCTGATACTACGTACCAAAATGAAAACGTCAAAGTATTCGCGTACAGATGTAACCGTATGTGAATCAGAGAAATGTGTCTTCAATAATAGATCCAAAATCTTTCATCTAAATTTAATGTAGTTTAGTTCACTTAATATCTCTTAAGAGCGGTTTAAAGCCCAGTTAGTTTAACTGAATTTCACCACATTTTTTAGTCTAAAATCTTTAGAATTATCTACAATGAATTATAAATTCCAAATCATATTCAATATGTAGAGAAATTTTCTTTAAGTAAATGGGGTAAATACTTATTTAAAATTTTGTTAATTTTCTAAATATTATTGTCCCATACAAATATATATTCCTGATGATGCTAAGCAAGGAAGTAGCGAAATATCGATAAATAGATACTTTAAATATGTATTTGACCCTAAGCTCAAAGAATTTAATTAATAATAAAATTAATAAAAAGGTCAAGGAAAATAATACAAAGATTTATAAAAAGTATAATAAATTTAAATTAAAAAAGAAAATCTATTTCATAAGTCTGTTATAAAACCATAATTCTTTGCATGAATACGAGTTTATTTAAAATAACTTATTTCTTAAATAAATTAAACAAAAAGAAAAAATAAACTTGAATATAAAATGCTTTTTCATTAAGTCTTTTAAATTGCTACTTTAAATTCTTTTAACATAAAAAGAAAAAAAAAATTACGCCAAAATGCATATAAATTTTATCTCAAAGATAAGAACAGAAAACCTTTTAAAAATGAATTTCCATCTTGGCTGCAATAAATGGCACAGACTAACATGCACTTTTAAAATGAAGAGCAAAATATGTTAATGGTGATGATGTTGCAGTTGATTACGATGATGATGACGATGTTTAAACTGAAATCTTAAGTAAAAGGAATCCCTCTTAAAAGTTTATTTTTTAAAGAATAACATGGAATTAACCATTTAAACCAAAAGTAGCTACACAAAAAATCTGAAGGGAATCAAATAAAATTTTATGTGAATTTTTTCTAAAAGGGCTTTAGCGGGGGAACAGTTTTGTTTTTTTGTGTTCTTTAAAAAAGGGCGAAAATGACAAAAAATTTTTGTGGCTTCCGTAAAATTCTTATTATATATAAAATTTTTAAAGTTCGTTTAACAAACCGTTGGTTAACTTTTGTTTATTTAATTTTTTTTTAAATATATTTACTTTAATCATTTTAATTTGTTACTCGTAGCTGTGTAGTTTGAAGACTTTACTCAAAAGTCTAGGTATTTATCGGGTGATTATATTTTAAGGGCCGATGTTGAATGTGAACCACACCTAAACGTCATGTTTTTTTCTGCATTTCATTTGACATTTCCCAATTTCCAACTAACTCAATTTGATACATGGAAATATACATAATCGAGCAACGCATTAAAGTTATTCAGGCTTATTATGAAAATGGACATTCAAATCAAAATGCATATCGTTTACTTCGTTAACTTTTCGGTCAATTAATCGTCCAAATGTGCGTAGAATTGGAAAAATCGTGCAAAAATTTGAGCAAACCGGGTCTATAGGAGATGTGAAAACACCAGTGCATGCTTGTACAGCTCGCACTGCAGAAAATATTGCTGCTGTTCGCGATGGTGTGGCTGAAGAGCCATCCACCTCAACTCGTCGTCCTGCCCAACAATTGCACCTTTCACGCTCGTTGTTATTGAACATTATGCACACAGACTTGCAATTTAAACGCTTATAAGGTGTTATTGATAATTGCCACATTTGGGCAAATAATAATCCAATAGTGATTGCCAAAAAGACCAATGCACCCACAAAGAGTAACTGTTTGGTGCGGTCTAGGGGCTGGCGGCATCATTAGGCCCTTTCTTTTTCAAAATGAAGCCGGTCAGGCGGTTACTGTGTATGGTGTTCCCTATCGTGAGATAATAACGAACTTTTTATGGCCTAAATTGGACGATTTTATTGTGGACGATATGTGGTTTCAAGAGGACGGTGCCACTTGCCACACAGCTAACGAAACAATGGCCCTTTTGCTCATGGGGTGGCGATGCCAATTGGCAGCCAAGATCATGTCAGCGTCATCGAAAATTTGGACCATCGGGTGGAGGTGTGCCGCCGAGGTCGGTGTGGCCCTTTGGCCGTTATTTTGTTCCATACATAATTGAACCGTACCAAATTATCATAATAAAAAGATATAGTAATAATTTCCTAAATAATTTGTGTTTTATTCAAAATCAACATCGGCCCTTAAAATTTAAAAACGCTTTAGAATACTCTTAACACATTTGAGATATGCTATGAGTAATTTTTTTTAACCTCAGAAGCCTATTTTACTTTTCCGTCGCGGCATCAATGAAACAATCTATTCCATAAAATACAAATAAAAGAAAACATATTTTGTATAGATAGAAAGACAGAACGTGAATTATTTATTGAGACTATTTGAAAACTACAAACAAATTGTTAATTAACTGGCATATAAAGTATGAAAAATTTGATCACATTTTTGTTTAAAAAATAAATTTAAAGTTTTTTTTTATAATAAAATTACAATTTTTTTTTGGTTTTAAAACCTCTTTTAAATTAAAACTATTATTTATGAATACGAAGATTAATTATTTCAAAACGGAAATCTTTTTAGAAAATCATCTATACTTTCTGGCCCCCTCTTGATGCGAAGAGATCGTTCAGTTCTTGAGTTGATCATTTCTTGAAGATAATTTTTCCAGCGTGTGGAAGAATTTGGTAATCGTTGTAGAATATATACTGTACTCGATCTTATTTCAAATAGTTCTGATCCCTGTGTTTCATCATTGAAAGGTACATTAGGCACTATAATTTCCTCAGCAGTTAAAGCTTCTTCACTTATTAATTGAATGTTTTGGAATTCAGGAATCATTTTTTTTTTGTAGAGCTCTGACTTTAAAGGATAGAACTGTGATAACACTGAGTAGATATCGGCAACTGATGTATGATTTAACAAACGCAATATTTATATATTTTTCAAAAGTTGTCCTTATCCTTGTCAGGTAGTAAAATTTTATAGTTTCGGTACGACCCTAAATAAATAAATTGAAAACGATTTTTTGTATGCCACTTTTATTATTTGTATACCTGCGTAATCCAAGGCTTTATTTCTAAGAATTGTACAGATTTCAGAAAATAGATAATTTTTTTGATAGAATTTTAATTGTCGTTGTCGTTTTGCGACAAAATTAATAACTGTTTTTCGCACAATTCTAGACAAAGTGACGTCAACATTTCAAAAAATACAAAATAAGTGTTGCGACTCCTCTCCTAACACAAAAAATTAGTTCTTACGCTGCTACAAGCAACTATTGTGGGCAGCCGTTGATTTACGAATAGGCACACTAGGCACCAGCCTAGGGCGGCAAATTTAGATGGCCGCAAAAAATTAGCAAATGACTGAAAAAAAGTTTATTTTAAAAATAAATTTTGCATTCCTCTATGATTGAACATATTAGACCAATATTTAGAGGTTGCGGTAGTATAATAAAATTTCGGGGTTGGGTAGAAATATAACATACAATGATTGTTTTATGGTGATATTCATTGTTTATTTAAAGAAAAAAAATATTTAATAAAACAAATAAATACAAAATTAATGTAACTGGATATTAAGTACAAATTATTATATATTTTTTTTAAATTATCGATAGCAATTTTTGCAATATTAGCTTTATAAACCCCGGGATTTTTTTTCTTTGGTGATCAACTAATCTAAGCATATACTGGGTTTTCTCCTCATTTTCGTAATTTCACAGTCATTTACAACTTTAAAAAGGGTAGCATTGTTTTTCATCGAATAAAAATGTCGTCGTCTTTCCCCTCTGTAGGATCCTTTGAAAGAAATTACTGCGCCTTATCTTGTCCATCATCGCATAGTAAATTGAAAAACTATGTTGACCTTTTGGTAAGATATGACTCAAGTCTTTAATTCAGCTTTTAGGTTAGCTAGAGATTTTTCACAACTATTTTTTAGTTTCATATGTAACCATGGAACCAACAAGGCTACCCCTATCAAATTCAGAAAACTACCATATATGTATGTCGTGAAATGCTTTTACAGCAGTTTTAACAATTTTTTATTGGGATTGTTTTCGAATTGTTTAAGGAAGTTTTGGACATGAGGAGAAGCATTTTTTGCTAAAGAAGCTTCATTCCAGTACCGGCCATATAAATGATTTATAAGCAAATTTATTTCGCTATCTGATTGCTTTTTCTCGTCTGTGAGATTAAATTGACTTTGAAGCGTACATATTTTTATGCAATAGAAAATGCATTTTGACGTATCCGAAGAAGATGAGAATATAACAGATAGTCCAAATGAATTATTAAAAAAAAATGTAATTGATAAAATTATATCAGTTTTGATATACGAATTATAAAAGCGCAAAAATGCATATATTTTTTTTAATGAAAAGTTTGGATATGTCGAAAATATATCGCACACGTAGTCCAAAAGTGACACAACTCAAATTTTTTTTTTATTTATATGCTTAAACTATGCAGAATGCACTTGTTTATTCTTAAAAATTATAAAGCAAAAAAAAAAAATTTTTTTGACTTGTGTCACTTTTGAACTAGGTGTGCGATATGTTCTATTTATACCGATATACAGAGAAACCCGTTTTTATGCGGTACATAGTGACTGCATAAAATTAATCGCATAAAAAAATTACACAAAACTTCGCAAAACGCTATTAAAAATAGTTTTCGCAACATAAATGAAAATAATTGCGGTCCCTATTGGTCGCATAAAAAAATTTTATCTAGAAAATAACAAAATATTTTTTATTTCATTAAACTAATTTCACATGTGGATATTTTTAAACATTTTATTTATATATTTTCTTGCTTTACATACAAAAATCAACTTAATCATTACCCTTCACAATGGCTTTCATTACTAAAAAAAATACCAATTCGCTTACCCAAATCAGTTTTTGCGAAGTTGGTTGTATCTCAAAGGCGTTTACCGGCTTTTTCTTGTTTGAAACAAGTAGATTTGCCATACAAATTGTTGGAGAACCTCCAATAATTGCTATCCTCTAGTTTTGTAACAATTTAAGCTAAACTCTGGTGTGAACATTGGGATTCCCAATCGTGGTTCAGAGAGTAAACCAAATGGTTCATCCCTGTCAGCAACTGGAAGATTGCTTGCTCATAAATCACCAAAATGAGTCTTTTAAGAATCCCTTAGGTGATTAAAAACTGATTAAATGTGCGGAATCATAAATTAATCGCGCAGACGTTCGAAATACGACTGCTTTTATAATTATTTTGCGTCGTATTTTATTGTTTTCTTCTGCATTTCGCTATAATGGGATTTATTTTATTTGAAAGAATAAGAGTTATGCAATTATTGTGATGTCGTGGTATAGTGGTTAGACGCTCGCACAGAAATTCAAACGACCGAGGTTCAATCCCAGCAAAGGGCAATAATTATAAAATAAAATTTAAGGTATTTCTAAATTATAATTTAAAAAAATAACAAGTCCATCTTCAAGAAACCGCTCCTTACAATCCAGTCTATTCCACCAGAAACTTGTCTCATCAATAAAAAGGCGCATAATATACATATGAAAAAAAGAATTCCTTCAGTTGAGCTTGATGAATTTATTTTTTTTTTTACATTTTTAAACAAAATACAATATTTTTATTATTGTAAAGATAATAAAAAGATAAGTAAAACTCGTTTAGTGTGCGGAGTCACAAATGACTCGTTCAGGGGAGTCGCGGCAAGGGTACATTTTTCTCCCGACAAAACATTCATTTTCGACTCAAAAATGAGCTCATAAGTGACTATTTTAACCGCCCAGAGGAGTCAAAAAAGACTCATAATTGACCAAAAATGCTGACTGGGATATTACCATGTGAACCGTTACATATTGGGATGAAAAACATATCAGTCATCATTATAAAGAAAAGAAACCTGTATTTTTGTCCACAACATACGTTCCATTAAAGACTACTGAAATATTTCGTAATTCTGTATATTTCTTTTACCATGTTTAACTTTTTAAATGTTTAACTCTTTTATGTTTAATAATCATATAGCGACCAGAAACTACCATAAATTTAAACATCGCAAAAAAAAAACGCATAAAATAAATCGCATAACAAAAGAAATCGCACAAAAAGAATCGCATAAAAATAAAATCGCACAAAAATTATCCGCATAATACAGGTTCTACTGTAATTATAAAAAAAAAAAAACAAAAGAATTGTACGAATTTTATGAAATGGATTTAGATCGTGCGGATCTTATGGAAGAAATTCTTCAGTTTAAACAGCTTTTACAGAAAATATGAAAGATATTATGGAAACCAGTTCAATTTTTTATTTCCACAAAAAATTTAATAACGTGTTTCGAAACTTGGAAATCATCTTCAGAATTTGTCTGTCACTAGCAGTAACAAAATGTTCTGCTGAAAGATCGTTTTCTTATTAAAAAAGAATATAGAATATATTGCCGCTGTTAGCGATAGTATGGCTGAAGAGCCTTCCACCTCAACTCGTCGTTGTCCCATGATAACGAACTTTTTATGACACAAATTGGAAGATATGGATGTGGTTTAAACAGGACGGTGCCACCTGCCACACAGCTAACGAAACAATGACTCTTATGCTCATGTGGTGGCGATGGCAATTTGCCGCAAAGATCATGTCAACGTCATCGACACTTTGGACTATCGTGTGGAAGTGTGCCGCCGTGGTCGCGGTGGCCCTTTGGCCGATATTCTGTTCCATACATAATAGAACCGTACCAAATAATCATAATAAAAAGAAATGATAATAATTTCCTAAATAATTTGTGTTTTATTCAAAATCAACATCGGCCCTTAAAATTTAAAAATGCTTTGGAATACTCTGAACACATTTGAGATATGGTATGAGTAATTTTTATTTTTTAACCTAAGAAGCTTCCATTAAATACAAATAAAACAAATTATTAATTTATGTAGACAGAAAGACAGAAAGTGAATTATTTATTAAGACTATTTGAAAATTACAATCAAATTGTTAATTAACTGGTATATAAAGTATGAAAAATTTGATCATATTTTTGTTTAAAAAATAATTTTAAAGTTTTTTTTTTATAATAAAATTACAATTTTTTTTGGTTTTAAAAACCTCTTTTAAATTAAAACTATTATTTATGAATACAAATATTAATAATTTAAAACAGAAAATCTTTCTAGAAAATCATCTATACTTTCTGGCCCCCTCTTGATGCGAAGAGATCGTTCAGTTCTTAAGTTGATCATTTCTTGAAGATAATTTTTCCAGCGTGTGGAAGAATTTGGTAATCGTTGTAGTAAGGATGATGTCCTCGATCTAATTTCAAATAGTTCTGTTTCGTGTGTTTCATCATTGAAATGTTCATTAGGCACTATAATTTCATCAGCAGTTAAAGCTTCTTCACTTTTTAAATGAATGTTTTGTAAATCAGGAATCATTTTTCTTTTTTTTGTAGAGCTCTGACTTTAAAGGATAAAACTGTGATAACACTGAGTAGATATCGGCGACTGATGTATGATTTAGCAAACGCTATATTTATATATTTTTCAAAAGTTGTCCTTATCCTTTTCAGGTAGTTAAATTTTATAATTCGGCACGACACTAATGCGTGACAAAACGGAAAGGAAAATTCCTTTTCAATTTCTATACCTGGGTAGACCAAGGCTTAAGTGCTTTATTTCTAAGAATTGTACAGTTTTCAGAAATTAGGTAATTTTTTTGATAGAATTTTAATTGTCGTTATCGTTTTGCGACAAAACAATAACTGTTTGCACAATTCTAGACAAAGAATGAATTTTCTCTTGAAATTTGAATTATAGTTTTTTTTAATTACAATAACATATGAATGAAAATAATTACTAAAAACCCAGTGAAGTGCAAAAGTGACGTCAACATTTCAAAAATACAGAATAAGCGTTGCGATTCCTCTCCAAAATTAGTTCTTAACAGAGTTCAAATTTTTCCATTTATGAATACTCAAAAACTAACATTTATGAATATTGTCCAGAATGCGATTTTTAAAAATTTTTATTTTTCTTCACGCACATGAACGAGCAGCAAAATTTATTTTCTTAAAATCACACGCGAACGTGTGCATTCATTTTTTCTAAGCGTCCATATATGAAGAGTAAAGAAATTTTTTTATTTTCTTCATGCACATAAATGTGCCCATAATTATGAAAGTGGTCTAAGTCATATATTTCATGTTTCGAGATATTTAATGATTTACATTTGAATAAATTAAAAAATGTTTTTACATTATATGACATTTTAATTTATAATTTTATTAGTCTTAATTAATGGAAATTTATTACGAATATGAAATTTTGTGTGAATTTCATACGATAATATTGTTTTTAAAGTTTGAATTGACTTAGACCATTTTCAAAATTAACTGAATGTCCTATAAATGACTCAAAGCAATAAAGAACTTTGAGTTTTATTTAAAACAATAAATTGACTGAACATTTATTAATTATTTTTCAACAATAATCCATTTTTATCAATATTGCGAGTATTTAAGATTCTTAAAATGTTCATGAAAAACTGGAAGGATGTACGGTAGTAAACTCAAAATATCCTTATGTTTTTTTCCGATACTGGTCTAATGATGGTGTATAATGGAAGTAATTTAATATTTCCGTATGTTTTTGGTCTTCCTCTTATGGTAAAAAGATCCAAAACATGATATTTAGAATCATCTAAGGAAGTTGTATAAAACATTTTATAAGGTTCATTTTTTAAGAATCTAATCCATTGAATTTGTAGCCAAGAGACAGATTCACCCGCGATATTTGTTACTCTTCTTGTTACTGATTCTGATTTTGTTGAAATAAAATCCGGCTGCGAAATTCGCTTTATCGAAAATTTATTTCTTATTCTGCACTTTTCTATCAACTCAAAATAATGCTCAGGGTTGTAAAAGTAATTTGCTTTTTTATTTTAATTTCTATCAACCCAAAATCACGGTCATTCGGTAGAAAGGAATGAGCCGATACCAAAAATTTGTGGTCTAATTTTTGACTTAGACCACTTTCATAATTAACACTAAATGAATTCCAAATAATATTGAAATTAGAAACACTATCTAATGGTTCATTTTTGACAATTTCGTAAAAATTACATTGAATAAATTTAGTTTAAAATAATGTGGTATGAAATAACTGATAAACTATTTTTTTTTAAATATTGACTTAGACCACTTTCATAATTATGGGCACAAATGAGCAGCAAAAATTTTTTTTCACACGCGAACGTTCATATTTTTCTAAGCAAAATTGTTTCATGACGTTGTTGTTGTAATGCATTCATAAATTTTTGGAATTTTTGACGCCTACCTGTCGCGAACACGCAATACAACAATTACATAAAAAAATTCCAAATAGAAAGGGTATTGTTGTTGTATATACATACATACGTACAATTGTAAATTTGAATTTGTCACTTGAAAAGCAAAGCGAGTATACATGAGCGAGTAAGTGTGTGAAAAAAATATTCATGCTCATAAAAGAGTATTCATCAAAATTGTATAAATGAATATGCGTCAAAAAAGAAAAAAAAGTAATATTCACACATGAAAAAGAGCAAAGCAAAATATTTTCTGTTTTTTCAAACATGTGTGAGGAGAAAAAAAAAATAAAAACTAAATGCACACGTCCACTCATAAGTGAAACGTGAGTGAGCGATTTGGTACTCTGGTTCTTAACGATGCCGAAAGCAACTATTGTGAGAGTGCTGCACTTAATGAAGCTAAAAAAAGCAGTGAATTACTGGCTGTATTCTAATCAATAAAATATTTCAATCATTTATGTTTTATTAAAGCCAGCACTCAGGGGACGACCCCTCTCTATAATACATTGTGCAATTCACAGGACAATCAACTACAAAAGGATGTGACCATTTAAGTTTTATATTTAAATTTTTGTATAGTATTTGAGTCTCCTTTCCCTTTGTAGATTTAATTTTCTGTATCGTGCACAATGCGCTTTATTTCCAGACAAGCGGCGTGGTTCTATTAGGAAGAATACTTTTAACCAGTGTGACCAGATTCTAAAATATTATAAAGCTAAATCATGTTTATAAAAAAACTAAAAAAAGTTTTATGCTAAAAAATAAAGCGAAATTTTTCTTTTCAAGAAGATAATAAGGAGGGCTGTATTTATGATCTAATTGTTATAGGTATAAATTAATTTGTTATAGGTATAAAAAAATCAATAAATTTATTTAATTAATATATATACATATATTTAATAAGACATAATTTTTATTGAAGTCTATGTATGATTGATTGGCCACTACCACCCTGTTTCAAAGTTACGGCCTAGCTTCTCGTAGCACTCATGTTTTTATCCTACAGTTTAAAGTCGATTCCGAATGACAGATTTGAAAAGCTTTTTCATGGCAATCAGTTGCTCTCAAAGCTTTTGACAGAAGACTGCTGAGAGGTAGCCATATTTGTTTTACTTCAATATGTCAGAGCTGGCGTTTGAACCCTGGGCTCATGGTTTAGTAAGCCAACACAATAAACACTATAATATTTAAAAATATTTTTTCAACAAAATACTTCAATATTCAAAAACACCAAAACTTAACAGCACTTTAAAAGTATTTAAGAAAGCATAATTATCTTACAAAATTGTCCTGTTTATTGTCATCTGTGCATTGATATTTTATAATTTTTGTATATACATATACAATATAAGTACATATAATATACCTATAATTCTAGAAATTTTTTAGTGACTTGCTGTAGTAACGAATTACTATTCGTAATTGTTTTTAGATCGTAATGACGGTTGACTCAGTGATAATAAGACTAGAGTAATTTTCTTTAATGTCATCTACAAGTTAGTGTTTAAAGTGTGGCATTAAAATAGACTTTATAACAGCTGTATACTTTGTTCGAGCCTACGTTATTTCGGCAGCTAATTTACTGTCATTATATATATATTCTTCTGCATTTTTATTAAGTGTTCTTCCACCCATCTGAAGGAGGCATGGACCGCCATGTACAACGGTTCAAAAAATTCTGCTTTTTAATTTTTTAAATAAGTATGTACTTATAGAAGTAAATTATATTTGTTTTTGTCTATTGGTGTTGAAATGTGAAGAGGTGAAGTGAAGTGCTTATTAGACTTCCAATCCGCCAACAGGTTACATAATTTAGACTTCTACGTGCAGTTGCAATACTTGCACTTCGTTGTTATTCACTTTAATAATTCAGTGCGATAGTCCCTAATTACCCTGGCCAACAAATTAGGCAAAAAATTTTGACTGTGGAAACGAAGTATGTTTTTTTTAGCTAATATGGGTGCGCTGAATTCGAATCTAGCAACAAAGTTGGGCCATCACGTCCAGTTTGTTTTTTATTGCATGCTGGCAATACTGTAAAATAGTTAATACTGACGCTACAATTTGACAGTTATTAATTTGACAAAAGCCTATATTCGTTATAAATTTGTATAAAGTTTAAGCATGTCCGTGAGATCATGTGTTATCAGTCCGAGCTATTTTTGCTTTGTGTGTGGTGAATTATTTGATTGGAAAAGAAGGATATGCAATATCAGAATCACTAAAATATGCATATCTACATTATTTTGGTTTTGCTGTCGGAAACTTGGACAAACCGTGGACACCAACAATGTTTATGATGCTTATGAATGATCATAATTTTTCGCAATATTTATCGGAGAAAGAATATGCAGCCTGGGAATCTTTTCATGCATCGTGAAAAGTTTTCTTGGAAACAATAAGAGTGAAAACTACAGACAAATTGTTGCTGAATTATTGAAAAATTATCATGGACGGGGTGCACGAATGTCACTCAAAATAAATTTTCTTCATTCGCATTTAGATTTTTTCCCACAAAACCTAGGTGCTGTTAGCGACGAACAAGGGGAGCGCGTCCATCAAGATTTAATAAAAATTTAAAGAAACTATCAAGGTTTTTGGGATAAAAGTATGCTGGGAGACTATTGCTGAACTCTAATACGTCAAACTGAAACAACGAAATACAAACGACAATCATGTAACGCTATTCACTTTTGAAAGCTCTTTGAGTTTTAAATAAAGTAATAATTTTTTATGGAAAAATCCAATAAACGTTTTTTTTATATCTCGAAAACCTGACGTGATAGAGAAAAACCATTTACAGATTCGAATTCAGCCCATCAAATTACACAAGGAACGGTATTTGTTTGCTCCAGTCAAAAACCTTGTTATCTAGTGTTATTGGACCAACTTTTTCTTAATGTTTGTGAATATATTCTAGAATAAAAAATATTTTCCTTTCAAATACCTTTTTTTAAAGTTTACCTATTACTTTAGGTTTAGGATCACAATTATTTTCATTTTAAATAGAATTAGATTCAGATTAGAATCAGATTAGACATTCATATTACAAAATTCATATGTAATATCTTCCATCTATACAATTACTTTTTCATATCACAAGTAGTTTTAAGAAAATGTTAAATTTGCAATTAATTTATTACAAAAATCACAAAACTCGATGTGAGTTAAGGATAAACGAATAAAACAGTAAATACATATGCACTATTTTAAACATTAACGAATATTTAAACAACAAAAAACCACATGAATAAAACAAAAATAGAGCTATACTAATCCTACCACGCATTAAAAATTTAAACAAACATTCTGCGATGCCCATATTCTTAATCAATTAAGAATGCCAAACTTTATATGCGTTATTATTATATGGTTACCACATATGAGTTAAATTTTAAATTAAAATTTACTTTTTTATTTAATAATATATTGCAGAGACAGAAAAAACTCAAAAAGCCAAAACATTTTTTTCAAGCTAAATTGCAAACAAATAAGCTAAATTTAGCTTTAAAAAAGCCAAAATGGTCACACTGCCCTTAACACTTTTGAAATATGGCATGAGTAATTTCTATTTCAAACGAGAGCATTTTTTAACCTAAGAAGCCTATTTTACTTCTCCGTCAATAAAATACAAATAAAACAAAATATTAATTTAGATAGAAAGACAGAACGTGATTTATTTATTGAGACAATTTGAAAATTACAATCCAATTGTTAACTAACTGGCATATAAAGTATAAGGAATTTGGTAAAATTTTTGTATATGAAATAAATTTAAAGGTTTTTTTTTATAATTAAATTACAATTTTTTTTGGTTTTAATAACTTCTTTTAAATTAAAACTATTATTTATGAATACAAATATTAATAATTTAAAACAGAAAATCTTTCTAGAAAATCATCTATACTTTCTGGCCCCCTCTCGATGCGAATAGAACGTTCAGCTCTTGAGTTGATTATTTCTTGAAGATAATTTTTCCAGCGTGTGGAAGAATTTGGTAATCGTTGTAGTAAGGATGATGTACTCGATCTAATTTCAAATAGTTCTGTTTCGTGTGTTTCATCATTGAAATGTTCATTAGGCACTATAATTTCATCAGCAGTTAAAGCTTCTTCACTTATTAATTGAATGTTTTGGAATTCAGGAATCATTTTTTTTTTTTTTTTGTAGAGCTCTAACTTTAAAGGATAGAACTGTGATAACACTGAGTAGATATCGGCAACTGATGTATGATTTAACAAACGCAATATTTATATATTTTTCAAAAGTTGTCCTTATCCTTGTCAGGTAGTAAAATTTTATAGTTTCGGTACGACCCTAAATAAATAAATTGAAAAGGATTTTTTGTATGCCACTTTTATTATTTGTATACCTGCGTAATCCAAGGCTTTATTTCTAAGAATTGTACAGTTTTCAGAAAAAAGGTAATTTTTTTGATAGAATTTTAATCGTCGTTATCGTTTTGCGACAAAATAATAACTGTTTTTCGCACAATTCTAGACAAAGTGACGTCAACATTTCAAAAAATACAAAATAAGTGTTGCGACTCCTCTCCTAACACAAAAAATTAGTTCTTACGCTGCTACAAGCAACTATTGTGGGCAGCCGTTGATTTACGAATAGGCACACTAGGCACCAGCCTAGGGCGGCAAATTTAGAGGGCCGCAAAAAATATGCATATGACTGAAAAAAAGTTTATTTTAAAAATAAATTTTGCATTCCTCTAGGATTGAACATATTAGACCAATATTTAGAGGTTGCGGTAGTATAATAAAATTTCGGTGTTGGGTAGAAGTATAATATACAATGATTGTTTTATGGTGATATTCATTGTTTATTTAAAGAAAAAAAATATTTAATAAAACAAATAAATACAAAATTAATGTAACTGGATATTAAGTACGAATTATCATATATTTTTTTAAATTATCGATAGCAATTTTTGCAATATTAGCTTTATAAACCCCGGGATTTTTTTTCTTTGGTGATCAACTAATCTAAGCAAATACTGGTTTTTCTCCTCATATTCGTAATTTCACAGTCATTTACAACTTTTAAAAGGGTAGCATTGTTTTTCATCGAAATAAAAATGTCGTCGTCCTTCCCCTCTGTAGGATCCTTTAAAAGAAATTACTGTGCCTTATCTTGTGCATCATCGCATAGTAAATTGAAAAACTATGTTGACCTTTTAGTAAGATATCACTCAAGTCTTTAATTCAGCTTTTGGGTTAGCTAGAGATTTTTCACAACTATTTTTTAGTTTCATATGTAACCATGGAACCAACAAGGCTACCCCTATCAAATTTAGAAAACTACCATATATGTCGTGAAATGCTTTTACAGCAGTTTTAACAATTTTTTATTGGGATTGTTTTCGAATTGTTTAAGGAAGTTTTGGACATTAGGAGAAGCATTTTTTGCTAAAGAAGCTTCATTCCAGTACCGGCCATATAAATGATTTATAAACAAATTTATTTCGCTATCCGATTGCTTTTTCTCGTCTGTGAGATTAAATTGACTTTGAAGCGTACATATTTTTATGCAATAGAAAACGCATTTTGACGTATCCGAAGAAGATGAGATTATAACAGATAGTCCAAATGAATAATTTAAAAAAAATGTAATTGATAAAATTATATCAGTTTTGATACACGAATTAGAAAAGCGCAAAAATGCAAAAAAAAGTTTGGATATGCCGATATACAGAGAAACTCGTTTTTATGCGGCAGATAGTGACCGCATAAAAAAAAATTACACAAAACTTTGCAAAATGCTATTAAAAATAGTTTTCGCAACATAAATGCGAATTATTTTTTTTATGCGACCAATGGGGACCGAATAAAAAAATTTATCTATTGCGCACGATACAGAAAATAAAGTCTACAAAGGGGAAGAAGACTCGAATACTATAAAAAAAATATTAAATATAAAACTTAAGTGGTCACATCCTTTTGTAGTTGATTGTCCTGTGAATTTCGGAATGCATTATAGAGAGGGGTCGACCCCTAAGTACAGGCTTTAATAAAAAACAAATGATTGAAATATTTTATTGATTAGAATACAGCCAGTAATTCACTGCTTTTTTTTTTTTTTTTTTTGTGAGTTTCATTAAGTGCAGCACCCTCACAATAGTTGCTTTCGGCATCGTTAAGAACTAATTTTGGAAAGGAATCGCAACTCTTATTCTGTGTTTTTGAAATGTTGACGTCACTTTTGCACTTTACTGGGTTTTTAGGCATTACTTTAATTCATACGTTGTTGTAGGTAAAAACTTAAAATTTAAATTTAAAGAGAAAATCCGTTCAAAAAAATTACCTACTTTATGAAAACTGTACAATTCTTAGAAATAAAGCCATGGATTACGCAGGTATACAAATAATAAAAGTGTCATACAAAAAATCCTTATTTAGGGTCGTACCGAAACTATAAAATTTTACTACCTGAAAAGGATAAGGAAAACTTTTGAAAAATATATAAATATTGCGTTTGTTAAATCATACATCAGTCGACGATATCTACTCAGTGTGATCACAGTTTTATCCTTTAAAGTCTGAGCTCTACAAAAAAAAATGATTCCTGATTTACAAAACATTCAATTAAAAAGTGAAGAAGCTTTAACTGCTGAGGAAATTATTGTGCCTAATGTACCTTTCAATGATGAAACACAGGGATCAGAACTATTTGAAATTAGATCGAGTGCAGCATCTATTCTACATCGATTACCAAATTCTTCTACACGCTGGAAAAATTATCTTCAAGAAATAATCAACTCAAGAGCTGAACGATCTCTGCGCATCAAGAGGGGGCCAGAAAGTATAGATGATTTTCTAGAAAGATTTTCTGTTTTAAATTATTAATATTTGTATTCATAAATAATAGTTTTAATTTAAAAAATGTTTTTAAAACCAAAAAATTTTAATTTTGTTGTAAAAAAAAACTTTAAATTTATTGTATAAAACAAAAATGTGATCAAATTTTTCATACTTTATTGGATTGTAATTTTCAAATAGTCTTAATAAATAATTCAAGTTCTGCCTTTCTGTCTACATAAATTAATATTTTGTTTTATTTGTATTTAATGGAAGCTTCTTAGGTTAAAAAATAAAAATTACTCTTACCATATCTCAAATGTGTTAAGAGTATTCTAAAGCGTTTTTAAATTTTAAGGGCCGATATTGATTTTGAATGAAACACAAATTATTTACGAAATTATTATCATTTCTTTTTATTATGATAATTTGGTACGGTTCAATTATGTATGGAACAGAATATCGGCCAAAGGGCCACCGCGAACTCGGCGGCACACCTCCACCCGATGGTTTAAATTTTCGATGACGCTGAAGTGATTTTGACTGCCAATTGACACCGCCAACACATGAGCAAAAGGGCCATTGTTTCGTTAGCGGTGTGGCAAGTGGCACCGTCCTGTTTAAACCACATATCGTCCACATTCATATATTCCAATTTGTGTCATAAAAAGTTCGTTATCATGGGCACAACGACGAGTTGAGGTGGAAGGCTCTTCAGCCATACTATCGCTAACAGCGGCAATATATTCTATATTCTTTTTTAATAAGAAAACGATTTTTCAGCAGAA
Source organism: Metopia argyrocephala (assembly GCA_963576795.1). Taxonomy (NCBI): domain Eukaryota; kingdom Metazoa; phylum Arthropoda; class Insecta; order Diptera; family Sarcophagidae; genus Metopia; species Metopia argyrocephala. Next base: position 199,627,624 of record OY756208.1, on the reverse strand, counting down.
CATTTTGTTACTGCCAGTGACAGACAAATTCTGAAGATGATTTCCAAGTTTCGAAACACGTTATTATATTTCTTTGGAAATAAAAAATTGAACTGGTTTCCATAATATCTTTCATATTTTCTGTAAAAGCTGTTTAAACTGAAGAATTTCTTCCATAAGATCCGCACGATCTAAATCCATTTCATAAAATTCGTACAATTCTTTTGTTTTTTTTTATATAATTAGAGTAGAACCTGTATATGCGGATAATTTTTGTGCGATTTTATTTTTATGCGACTCTTTTTGTGCGATTTCTTTTGTTATGCGACTTATTTTATGTGGATTTTTTTTTGCGATGTTTAAATTTATGGTAGTTTCTGGTCGCTATATGATTATTAAACATAAAAGAGTTAAACATTTAAAAAGTTAAACATGGTAAAAGAAATATACAGAATTACGAAATATTTCAGTAATCTTTTATGGAACGTATGTTGTGGACAAAAATATAGGTTTCTTTTCTTTATAATGATGACTGATATGTTTTTCATCCCAATATGTAATGGTTCACACGATAATATGAACCATTTGGTTTACTCTCTGAACCAAGATTGGGAATCCCAATGTTCACACCACAGTTTAGTTTAAATTATTACAAAACTAGAGGATAGCAATTATTGGAGGTTCGCAACAAGATTAAAAATGAAGAACGATATTTTACTCCAAAAATTTATATGGCAAATCTACTTGTTTCAAACAAGAATAAGCCGGTAAACGCCTTTGAGATACAACCAACGTCGCAAAAACTGCTTTGGGTAAGCGAATTGGTATTTTTTTAGTAATGAAAGCAATTGTGAAGGGTAATGATTAAGTTGATTTTTGTATGTATAGCAAGAAAATATATAAATAAAATGTTTAAAAATATCCACATGTGAAATTAGTTTAATGAAATCAAAAATTTTCGGTTATTTTCTAGATGCTTTATTCTCAGACAAAATCATCGTGGTTCTATTCAGAAGAATACTTTTTTTAACACTTTTGAGATGTGGTATGAGTAATTTTTATTTCAAACGAAAGCATTTTTTAACCTAAGAAGCCTATTTTACTTTTCCGTCGCGGCATCATTAAAACATTCTATTCCATAAAATACAAATAAAAGAAAACATATTTTGTATAGATAGAAAGGCAGAACGTGAATTATTTATTAAGACTATTTGAAAATTACAATCAAATTATTAACTAACTGGCATATAAAGCACAATGAATTTGATCACATTTTTGTTTAAAAAATAATTTTAAAGTTTTTTTTTTATAACAAAATTACAATTTTTTTGGTTTTAATAACTTCTTTTAAATTAAAACTATTATTTATGAGTACGAAGATTAATTATTTCAAAGGGGAAATCTTTTTAGAAAATCATCTATACTTTCTGGCCCCCTCTTGATGCGCAGAGATCGTTCAGTTCTTGAGTTGATCATTTCTTGAAGATAATTTTTCCAGCGTGTGGAAGAATTTGGTAATCGTTGTAGAATAGATACTGTACTCGATCTAATTTCAAATAGTTCTGATTCGTGTGTTTCATCATAGAAATGTTCATTAGGCACTATAATTTCATCAGCAGTTAAAGTTTCTTCACTTTTTAAATGAATGTTTTGTAAATCAGGAATCATATTTTTTTTGTAGAGCTCTGACTTTAAAGGATAGAACTTGTGATAACACTGAGTAGATATCGGTGACTGATGTATGATTTAGCAAACGCTATATTTATATATTTTTCAAAAGTTGTCCTTATCCTTTTCAGGTAGTAAAATTTTATAGTTTCGGTACGACCCTAATTCGTGACAAAAAGGAAAAGGAAATTCCTTTTCAATTTGTATACCTGCTTAAACCAAGGCTTAAGTGCTTTGTTTCTAAGAATTGTACAGTTTTCAGAAATTAGGTAATTTTTTGATAGAGTTTTAATTGTCGTTATCGTTATGCGACAAAATTAATAACTGTTTTTCGAACAATTCTAGACAAAGAACGCATTTTTTCTAGAAATTTTTATTATAGTTTTTAACTACAACAATGTATGAATTAAAATAATGCCTAAAAACCCAGTAAAGTGCAAAAGTGACGTCAACATTTCAAAAATACTAAAATACAGAATAAGCGTTGCGATTCCTCTCCAAAATTAGTTCTTAACGATGCCGAAAGCAACTATTGTGAGAGTGCTGCACTTAATGAAGCTCAAAAAAAAAAAGGAATGAATTACTGGCTGTATTCTAATCAATAAAATATTTCAATCATTTGTTTTTTATTAAAGTCTGCACTTAGGGGTCGACCCCTCTCTATAATGCATTCTGCAATTCACAGGACAATCAACTACAAAAGGATGTGACCACTTAAGTTTTATATTTAATATTTTTTTTATAGTATTCGAGTCTTCTTCCCCTTTGTAGACTTGATTTTCTGTATCGTGCGCAATGCGCTTTATTCCCAAACAATTGTGGTTCTATTCAGAAGAATACTTTTTAACACTTTTGAGATACGGTATGAGTAATTTTTATTTCAAACGAAAGCATTTTTTAACCTAAGAAGCCCATATTACTTCATTGACACATTCTATTTCATAAAATACAAATAAAACAAAACATTATTTTTATATAGATAGAAAGACAGAACGTGAATTATTTATTACGGCTATTTGAAGGTTACAATCTAATTATTAATTAACTGGTATATAAAGTATGAAAAATTTGATCACATTTTTGTTTATAAAATAAATTTGAGGTCTTTTTTCTAACAAAATTACAATTTTTTTGGTTTTAATAACTTCTTTTAAATTAAAACTATTATTTATGAGTACGAAGATTAATTATTTCAAAGCGGAAATCTTTTTAGAAAATCATCTATACTTTCTGGCCCCCTTTTGATGCGAAGAGATCGTTCAGTTCTTGAGTTGATTATTTCTTGAAGATAATTTTTCCAGTGCGTGGAAGAAGTTGGCAATCGTTGTAGAATAGATGCTGCACTCGATCTAATTTCAAATAGTTCTGATCCCTGTGTTTCATCATTGAAAGGTACATTAGGCACTATAATTTCCTCAGCAGTTAAAGCTAATTCACTTTTTAATTGAATGTTTTGTAAATCAGGAATCATTTTTTTTTTTTTTTTTGTAGAGCTCAGACTTTAAAGGATAAAACTGTGATAACACTGAGTAGATATCGTCGACTGATGTATGATTTAACAAACGCAATATTTATATATTTTTCAAAAGTTTTCCTTATCCTTTTCAGGTAGTAAAATTTTATAGTTTCGGTACGACCCTAATGCGTGACAAAAAGGAAAAGGAAATTCCTTTTCAATTTGTATACCTGCGTAAACCAAGGCTTAAGTGCTTTATTTCTAAGAATTGTACAGTTTTCAGAAATTGGGTAATTTTTTGATAGAATTTTAATTGTCGTTATCGTTTTGCGACAAAATTAATAACTGTTTTTCGAACAATTCTAGACAAAGAACGCATTTTTTCTAGAAATTTTTATTATAGGTTTTTTTAACTACAAAACTTATCAATTAAATTAATGACTAAAAACCCAGTGAAGTCCAAAAGTTGCATCAAAATTTCAAATACGCAAAATTAGTTCTTAACCATGCCGCAAGCAACTATTGCCAGAATTGAAGTTTAAAAAGAATTTTAAAAAGAAAAAAGTGAATTACTGGCTGTGTCCGAATCAATAAAATATTTAAATAATTTGTTTTTTTATTAAAGCCAACACTTAGGGGACGACCCCTATACATGCAGTACATTGTGCTAGGTTAGAAAAATATGTTATGGGATATGTTATTGATATCGTAATTGACAGTAAAAACATTCGCTGGAAGATCGTACCATAAACGAGCGGTACGGTTAAAGAACGAATTGTCTCTATAATGCATTGTGCAATTCACTGGACTGATATAAGGGATGTTATAATGCTCCATAGGACTTTTCTTTTATTTGGGTAAATAATGAATGTTAACATTCAAGTTATTGACCACGTACTCGTATAAGTAGTATAAAGACTAGCACTCTATCTTTATCTTCATTATTTAATTTTTTTTTTGAGAACTTAAGTTTTAAATTCAAATTTTTTTTTATAGTATTCGAGTTTCCTTCCAATGCGTTTTATTTTCAGACAATCATCGTTGTTCTATTGGGTGATTAAATTTTAAGGGCCGATGTCGAATGTGAACCACACGTTAACTTCAAGTTTTTTTCTTCATTTCGTTTGGCATTTCTCAATTTCAGACTAACTCAGTTCATAGAAAGATAGATAGACAATCGAGCAACGCTTTAAAATTATCCAGGCTTATTATAAAAATGGACATTCAAATCAAAATGCATATCGTGCACTTCGTGATTTTTTCGGTCAATTTAATTGTCCAAATGTGCATTTAATCGGAAAAATCGTGCTGTAGGAGATGTGAAAACACTAGTGCATGCTCGTACAGCTCATACTGCAGAAAATATTGCTGCTGTTCGTGATAGTCCACCTCTACTCGTCATCGTTGATGAACACTATGATGTGGACGATATGTGGTTTCAACAGGACGGTGCTACTTGCCACAGAGCTTACAAAACCATGGCTCTTTTGCGCGACAAATACTATGGCCGTGTTATCTCACATGGTGGCGATGTCAATTGGCCCCCAAGATGATATCGTCGATGGAATTAAAGATTGCTGTAACTGACAAAACCTTAAATGTTCATCAGAGCCTGTATGAAAGTAGAACAAATGCACTTGTATTTTTCAAAACGCAGGCGGCGTAAGTGAATTTATTTTCTTCGTAGAAATCTGGGACCGGGACCAATCGACGCGTATTTTTTTTTTCTGATAAAAATGATGCAAAAAACGTATTTCCGATTTTTTGTCAGTTACAGCTTTCTTTAATTCCATTGACGATATGATTTGACATCGTTGGACTTCTTTCTTTGGGGTTGTTTGAAAGAAAAGTTGTACGTCGATAAGCCAGCAACAATTTAAGAGCTAAAGGATGCGATATTTAGTATGTAAAGTTCGCTGGAGAAATGTTTGGATTGTGCTGTCTCAATAGCAAGGTTACACTAGCACCAATACTCTTACCACCAGAGCTATTGCATTCTTTGCTTCATGGTGAGACGTTGGAATCACGTCATTTTCAATCGAACACTCTGAAATTACGACAAGAAATCAATTTTAAAGACAAAATAACATTTACCATGTCAGCTAGTGGTTTATAAATCTGTTTTAAATATGTGCTTTTTTTAATATACTTTGCTTGCGTTTTTACAGTGATGATGTTTTGAAAATAATTAAATATTTAATTCTAATAAAAAAGTAATTGAATTGTTCAAGTGCTTTTTTCCAAATAATTTGTGACATGATACGCTACATGTAGCATATGTACAAACAAACATACATACATACACACATACATATGTAGACGTCGGTTTAATTTCCTTTTTACCTTCAGTAATCCAGTAATAACTGTTTACTGTGGAATCGCTATTCAAAAGCATAATCCGTAAAATATAAGTGTGTTTTAAAATGTTGTCGTTTTGTTTTTGTTTTTGTTGTTTCTTTTGTGAAGAAACCTTTTTGCAATGATTTATCATCATCATTGAAAATTATTAAAGATTATTTTCTAAATCATTTCATGCGATAACAAAATGGAAAGTGTGAATTTCCTTTGACAGCGTGAAACCTCTTTTCTGTATTTATTAAAAAACATCATCATTTGTACAAATAAATTTAAAAAATTCATCTCATTTTTCTGTTTTTGTATGTACTCGTGTAGTGTTTATTCATACTTATGAAATATTGTATACTCGTACATATATTAAAATAGCAAAATATTTTATTCTCATCCATCACACTTATGCTACTTGTGGTAGAGAGTAGGGTAGAGTGTTTGCCTTTTTCTTGCTATATTTCTTTTTGATTTGCTATGCTTTTATTAGAAAAGAACAAAAAAATAAAAAAATATAAATAATTTTATAAATTATGTATTGGAAAATTGTTTGATTGACAATTTTTCCTTTTTCTTTGGTTCGTAAAAAATTATCACTTTAATGTATGAGCAAGTATGTATGTATGTATATACGTCCTTACATACATATATACATATGAACGTAAGCACCTGCTTTAATGCTCCCTCTTGCTTTTTTCCTTATTTCATTTTTTCCTTTTCAATCATTATCACGTTTAATTTCTTGACACTTTTCACTTCATTAAATTCAAAAAAGTCGTTTATTTTATGCTTTTTCGTTTCTTTTTTTTTTTTCTTTTGTTGCTTTGGTTAGCAGAGGAGTATAATGGCAGAGATGAGAAATGATTTGGTATTGATTCATTAGAAATTGTGGAATTTTTTATTTTTTTTGTATTCTTTAAACCTCAATGACTTTAGGGATTTTTGGAATAATTTTTGATTTGGAAATCTTATTTGGTGAAATTATCTTCATTGCTTTTATTAGAAAAGGTGAGTTTGAAAGCACAATGAATATAAGAAAGTATTATTTAAATTAATTTTTTACTTGATTAGAATATTTATTGATGTCTTGATTTGAAGAATACAGAGGGACAAAAAACAAAAAAAAAAAATAAAATTTATCTCGAGTTTACTCTTACAGAATCATGGGTTATTGATTTCTAATCGATAGTAAAAGAGTTCGAGCTTTCGAGAAACATTTTGATTGAGCAGATAATTAGTTTACTTTAACAGATTCTACAGCATGTTAATTAAAGTTTGCTACTATCGTCATTTGAGAAACAATGCCCTCTTTTTTGTAGTCATCCAGGAAAAACACATACCTACATAATCAGTTGGCCACTGCAAACTTTTTTAAGAGTTGCGGCCTAGCTCTTCACAGCACCCATATTATGTTCGTCAATTTTTGCGCATGCTTACCACTTCCTACAATTTAAGGTTAATTCCACAGACATAGATTTGACAAGATTGTTCATGGCAATCAGTTACTTTTAGAGTGTGGGGATTTGTTAATCCTCACAACGAATTAAATTTGGGTACCGTATAAATAAAAACACCTTTGTTCTTAATAATAAAATATAAAAAAAAGATTTTTATTAGTTTTATTAGTTTGGTTAAGAACACGTTTCGTTTATGAGATTACCAAAACTAGAATGTTCTTTTTTAATAAAACAAGTGGCAGTTAATATTTTTCTTGTTCGGTGTTGCCGAGTTGTTTTGTCAATATTATCTTTTGATGCGAGGGTGTATGAGAGGGAATGTACGCCACATTACTCCCCCTTCCGGTTGAGGCAGAATCGTACTTTACGACCATATCGAGAAGTGATGATTTTTGCTTTGCCATTAGGATCCAGGAGGATATTGGCGCGTTCCTTTGAGATTGTAGGTTCTTTGGCTATAAGTTCTTTGTCTGTCGGTTCAGTGACTGTTTGCTCATCGGATGTTGGTTCATTGATTGCTGGCTTGTTTGAGGAATTTTCATCATTCAAAATATACGCTGCTTTTAGACGATCCACACTAATGTTCATCGTTTTTCCTTTTACGTCGACGGTAAAATATTTGTCGTAGCGTTTTACAACGGGGTATGGGCCTTCGTAAGGGGTTTGGAGTGGTTTGCATACCATGGAGTTGCGTATGAATACTTGTGGCGAAGTAAACAGATCTCTTTCTATAAACGGTTTTTGTTTTGTCAGTTGGGCGTAAATCATTCATGAATTTTCTTAATTTGTTGACAAACTCATTTTGACACGTTTCTTTTTCTTTACTCACAGTTAAAAATTCACCTGGGAGACGTAAGCTAGATCCATAGACTAGTTGAGAAGGTGTTGCTTTGATGTCTTCTTTATACGTGACCCGAAATCCTAGTAGAATTAGTGGTAGTATTTCGACCCAATTTTCCGACTCGTAACACTTGATAGCGGATTTTAAAGAACGATGGAATCTCTCGATAAGTCCATTTGCAGCTGGATGATAAGCTGTGGTTCTCAGATGTTTAATACCGAGGATTCTCGTTAATTCCTTAAAAAAATGGCACTCGAATTGGCGTCCTTGATCGGTGGTAACTCTAAGTGGTATTCCGAATCTTGCGATCCACGTTGAATAAAATGAAAAAGCTACGTTTTCAGCGGTAATGTCCCCTATGGGGCATACTTCGGTCCAACGGGTGAATCTATCGATCATCGTTAAACAAAAGCGGAATCCTCTAGACACTGGTAAGGGACCAACAATGTCGATGTTGACGTGATCGAAACGATCAGCGGTGGTAAAATATTCACAATGTGGTGCTTTGTTGTGGCGATGAATCTTACTTTTTTGACAGGCTATACAAGCCTTAGTCCAAAGACGGCAGTCCTTTCTCATGTTTGGCCAGACGAATTTTTCTGCTACCAGCCTTGTAGTTTTCTTTGCGTTAGCATGACACAAATTGTGAATTGACTCAAATGCTGTTCTACGAAATTCTTTGGTTAAAAAAGGTCTGAGTGCACCAGTTGAAATGTCACAATATATGGAAATGGTAGTGTCAGGCAGCGTGTATGTTTTGAGTTGGAGACCTGAAGCGTCGTTCAACAACGATTTGATTTCTTCATCATCGTTCTGAGCGGATGATAATTTTTTAAAATCGATCGTGTGGTTTACGTGAATACTTTCTATACGCGACAAGGTGTCGGCGACTACGTTATCTCTGCCAGATATGTGTCTAATGTCTGTAGTGAATTGGCTCAAAAAGTCTAAATGACGGATTTGCCTAGGACTTGCCTTGTCGAGCTTCTGTCTGAACGCAAATTGTAACGGCTTATGGTCCGTATATATACAAAACTCCCGTCCTTCTAGTAGGTGGCGAAAATGTTTAACAGCTTTGTATGCACTCAAAAGTTCCCTATCGTAAGTGCTATATTTACGCTGCGCTTCAGTTAAACGCTCCGAGAAAAAACCAAGTGGTTGGAAACTATCGTTGTCCTCCTGTTGTAGGACGGCGCCTATAGCAATGTTTGAGGCGTCCACCATTAGTGCGAGTTTCGCGTTAGATTTGGGAAAAGCAAGATATGTGGCTTCACGTAGTTGCTGCTTGCATTTCTCAAAAGCGCGTTTTCCGTCCTCAGTCCATTCAATGACTCATTTGTCATTTTTTTTATTACCGCGAGTAAATTCGAATAACGTTGCTTGGTGTGCTGCGGCCTTAGGCAAAAATCTTCTAAAAAAATTAATCATGCCCATAAATCGTTTTAAGTCACATACTCTTTCCGGTAGTTTGTAATTATTTATAACCTCGACTCTCTCCGACGGTGGGCGAATGCCGTTCTCGCTGACTGTGAAACCAAGAAATTTTACTTCAGACTTACCGAAATTAGACTTTGATGGATTTATGACGATTCCATTGTCCTGTAGTTTTTTAAATACCATCCGCACGTGCTGTGTATGCTGCTCGATACTTTTTGAAGCGATCAAAATGTCGTCCAAATAGGCGTAAGCAAAATCAAAATCGCGAAGTATGTGGTCCATCAAGCGTTGGAATGTTTGCCCCGCGTTTCTTAAGCCGAATGTCATGTACGTAAACTCGTACATGCCGAAAGGTGTCGTTATGGCAGTTTTAGGGACGTCTGATGGAGCTACGGGAATTTGATGGTATGCCCTGCGCAAATCAATTGTTGAAAAAATTTTGCTGCCTTCTAGCCAATGGGTGAAATCGTGGATGTGAGGGATCGGGTAACGGTCCGGCTCTGTGATGGCGTTCAGCTTTCGATAGTCCCCGCAAGGTCTCCACTCGCCGTTCTTCTTCTTTACCATGTGAAGTGGGCTTGCCCATGGGCTGGAGGAGGGACGACAGATACCGGCATCGAGCAGCGATTGGATTTCTGCCTTGGCGGCTTTCAACATACTTGGAGCGAGGAGTCGTGGTTTTGCAAAAACGGGTTGTCCGTTTGTGACTATATGGTCTTCGACATTATGCGTGGCTGCGGGTAGTTTTTGTTGAGGCTGAGTGATTTGTGGGAATGATTTTAGTAGTTGGTGGAATTCGTCGTTATTGTCAATCGTTGATAGACCTAAAATGGGCGATTCTATTGTTGCAATATTACATTTGGTGGCAATATTTGTGCGACCATCGTATAATTTACGTTGCTTCATACTAATGATTAAATTATGATGAGTTAAAAAATCTGCACCTAAAATTGGTCGGGAGACTTCAGCGATAATGAAGTTCCATTTTAAATTGCGTCGTAAGCCGATATTTAATGTCAAATACTTTTCGCCGTATGTCTTGATTGGCGATTTGTTAGCGGCAAATAAAAATATATTATTGTCTGGAGATTGTGGGGATTTTTGTTGTTGACGATCGGGGGGAATTACGCTAACTTCGGCACCTGTATCTACGAGAAATTTTAAATTAGTATTTTTATCAAGAACTATAAGACGGTGATGTAAAACAGGTTGTCCGCCATGTACCGCCGATAATGACAGACTGCTTAGTTTAAATGTTCGCTGCATGGCTCCCTACATTTCCTGGCTTTGGGGCCGTATTTACTATGATACCAGCATTTTTCTTCCGTATGGGAATCTGTACGAGAATTGCCTCGGTTTCGGTTGTTAGATGACGATCTGTTGCGACTGCGTGAACGCTGCAGTTGTGCCTTCAGATTGCTTACCTCTTTTGTCAACTGCTGTATTTGCTGCTGTAGAGCGTCGTTTGTTGTTGTGTTCCTTGGCGCTGAAATTTCGTTGAGGCATACGTTGTCGTTAACTTCGGCAATTTTATCGGCCATAATCGCAATATTGTCTACCGACTCGGTGCTGATGGAGATGATGCTGCGCATGTGGTTTGGTAAGCGTGTCATCCACATAGATTTAAGGAAAGCGTCGTCGACTTGGTTGCCGGCCAAATTTTTCATCTCGCGCAGTAGCTGCGACGGGCGTAAGTCTCCTAGCTCGATGTCTTGCAACAGTTTTTTTAGGCGTTTTTGTTCAGATACGGAGAACTCTTCCAGCATGCGTTTTTTTAGGATTGAATATTGATTTTCAGCTGGTATGTTCAATATAACGTCGCTAACCTGAGACAAAATTGCACTATCGATTGCCGCTACTACTGTGTGGTACTTGGTTTGCTCTGTAGAGACACCTGCAGTGGCGAATTGGGATTCGATTTGAGCAAACCACAGTTCTGGTCGTGCGTGCCAGAATGGAGGAATTTTTACGGTAATGCGAGCTAGCTCCTCCCGTCCAGGTGGCACTAGCGTGCCCGTCGTTCTGGTATCTTGCGTTTGATTATTTGGCATTTGGTTGCCTTTGGTTTCATCCATTCGTTATTTATCGGGGTCACCAAATGTGGGGATTTGTTAATCCTCACAACGAATTAAATTTGGGTACCGTATAAATAAAAACACCTTTGTTCTTAATAATAAAATATAAAAAAAAGATTTTTATTAGTTTTATTAGTTTGGTTAAGAACACGTGTCGTTTATGAGATTACCAAAACTAGAATGTTCTTTTTTAATAAAACAAGTGGCAGTTAATATTTTTCTTGTTCGGTGTTGCCGAGTTGTTTTGTCAATATTATCTTTTGATGCGAGGGTGTATGAGAGGGAATGTACGCCACAAGAGCTTTGGCCAGAGGACTTCTAAAGGGTGGTTACCGAAAGAAATATTTTTTTCATATATTTTTCTTTTCTTAAAGATGTCAGGAGTCGCCGTGGTCTAGTGGTTAGTGTGTTGGCTTACAAAGACGATAGCGCCGCGTTTAAATCTCAGCTTTGACATCTTGAAAAAAGAAATAGGAAAAATTTATTTCTTTCGGCGACTACTTCTCAGCAGTCTTCTGGCAAAAGCTCTGGGAGTAATTGATTGCCTTGAAATAGTTTCTCAAATCTGTAGTTCGGATTCGACTTTAAACTGTAGGTCCCGGTACTCAGGGATAAAAATTAACACACAAAACATGAGTGCTGCGAGAAGCTAGGCCGTACCCCTGCCACAGGGGTCCAATTATGTATGTATGTATATATGTATGTATGTAAAGATGTCAGATCTAGGGCTTGATCTCGAAGCTCTCGTCTATTAAGCCAACATACTCCATACAAAACTACTGCAACGATAGCTGTTGTCAACAACCATAGCAGCAGGCCCATCCTTTATACAATGACCTGTGAGAATAGACACAGTTCTAGAGATGTTCCTACAATAACGCTTCATAAGTTAATTGGTTGTCTTCCTATTTAATTTGTATCAAGCTACTCTGGCAGTGAAGCAAGCCCAGTATCCGTCTGGGTTCAATAGATGTCTTTGCTTAGTAAACAATTTGACAGAGACTAAAGCCAATCAATCAATCATTCAATCAGCAACAGATAAAAGTACAACCGCATTAGCGAGTTTATACGCAGATTCTATTGAGAAATCAAAATGTTTTTTTTTTCCAAACTTGTTGAGTTTTCTTTGTGTTTTAGATTTGCTAATTTTTGGACCCTCTTTAAAGATAAAAACAAAACAAACATTTGTAGTTTTTGTCTCAACAATTCCCAATATTTTATATTAAAAAAAATTTATTGAATTGTTTTAAAATATTTAAAATTAAAAATTGTTTTTCCTAAACAGTTTTAAAATAGGGTTTAAATAACACTTGTATTTATTTCAGAGTAGGAAAATAAACAAAACGAAACCTTTGATCTCATTTTGTTTTGTTCTTTACAATGAGTAAAACAACAATAAAACAAAAACAGTGAGAGCGATTGTCCATTTAAGTAGTTTTGTATATTATTTTTGTTTTGAGCACTACAAATACACTAACCCAAATGTGCGTAGGTAGAACAAACAATTAATGAGAAGAAAAAGAAAAGAAGAGGAGAAAAAAGAGCAAATTATACGAATGTAAAGGAATAACAAAGCAAGTACAAGAGCGAAAGCGAATTGTTTCGTTTGCGGTCTTTCTCATTTAGAAAGTATTTGTTTTGGTTTTGCTCATGTACAATACTATTACAAAAAAAAAAAGAAAAGTTTATGACTTTGTGGTAACGTTTGCGAACTTTTTTGTTTGTTTGCCCACTTTGATTTATTTTTTTCCTTTTTCGACCGGATTCACTTAGTAATAAATAAAGCGTTGAAGCCGCATTGCCTGTTGTGCTGTTCACTAATTGCCAGTATTTGTGCAAAGACTGTAAATATGTATGGAAAGTATGAACCCGTTTGTTTCTACTTCACATTATCACAGTTAAAGCAGTGTTATATGTACTACAGTCTCCAATCGATAGTACTCGATAATATTAGATACATTACTTATTTTATAATGAATAAGCAATTCAGCACATCTAATATCATATTTAGGCCTGAAGTCAGATTCATGTACTGTCTTGATAAGGGCTTGTTTTTAGTTTTCCCTGTTATCAGCGGTTTAATTTTAATGCAACACAGAACAGAAATTCATTCCTCTGGCAAATTTTTACCACAAAACCTGTTTTTCTTAGCAGTATTTCAAGATAAAAATGTTGTCTTTCTTATGCTTTTGAAAGGGTGTAAAATCAATAAAAAAAGAGATTTTCGTAATTCTTTATATTCGATTTTCTAAAAAAAAAGAGTGTTCCTTGTTAAGTAGTGATGCAACAGTATTTTTAAAAGTCCTAAAATGACTTTAAAATATTTTTTAAACTTTATAGCCACTTCCAGTTAATTTATCGTAAAAAATCAGTATCACTATTATGTTCAATATCCCAACACTTGATTATAAAAAGCCAAAAGTTAAAAACCAATAACTTTTTTGATTTTATGGTTTTAAGCCATTAAAATGGTTTATAACTTCCTTTTAGTACTTGTTATGGAAAATTTACTAAAAACAAGTATCAAGTCAATGGCTTTTATGTAACTCAGCATGTTTTATTACCATTGTGACGTACACGCTGTATACCCTACACATATAAATAACTGCTTAGATATTCTGTAGAATATATGTGTTTGTGTATTTAAAAAGTATTCTCCTTAAATTTGAAAATAATTTATTTTAATACTCTGGATTTAACCGCTTCTTAAATATATTTTTATATTATTTTTCATTATAAATGGCCATGTTTTTACGGCTGTTCTAGCCAAAATGTTATTTTGCAGGGGTTTCTATTTTTGCCAAAGACCAACTAATACACATACATTTTCAAAAGTGTTTGTTAGAATTAAGGTTTGTGCGAACAAACAAGTATTTCATTTTCAATTATATTGATTTGTTTAAGACTGGCTGTTCGTTTTAGCCAGGTGTGTTCATGTGTATTTCCGTTTTACCTTTATTTATGTGTATTGGTAATAATTAATGTAATTTAAGTAATACTACAAATTGTTGCTATTTTTAGCATTATTATTGGTTATATTGTTAAACAATTTGTTAGCCTGAAGGATTGTGTATAAACGTTTGTACGTGTGTAGGAGGGAAAAATGTAATTATTCCAGTGATTTATGAACTTAAAATAGGATTTGTTTTGGTTTGTACATAAAATTAAAATTAATTATGCATTTGAGTACAAATAGGATAAAATAAAATAAAAACAAAAACAAAGTTCAAAAGGTAATTAGGTATGTAGTAATTACTTAATATATCAAAAAAACCAAAAGAAAAAGTAAATGACCACTATATAGAAACTGTGGCTAGTCTGCAAAAGAAAATAAAGATAATCACTTCAAGCAATTTTAGCGAGAAAGTTTTCAATTAAAAAATTAATTGTTATCACTAAACTTAATCAGTTAGTTCATTCAAAATGGTTTTTCCTTTGAACAATTATCGCCTTACACGTTTCTATTACTCTGAGATAGTTTCAGGCAATGGTTTCTACCACTTTAAGTAAGTATGGGTTACTAGATGGGTAAAAGTAAACGATGGGCTCGATAGTTATCAGTTCGGTTATTGCAAGCAAATTAACCAAAACACTATCGGCCGTATGTATAATGAAAAGTTAGGAACTCGTTAGCATATGGAACAAAAAACTGGCAAGGAGGTTGAAAGGCATTCAAGGGTCACCCTTATGTGGGTCCCTTGACACGAGGGTATTGAGGGAAATGAAACAACCGATGCCCTTGCTAGGAATAGTTCCACTACTGATTCGAGCGAATTCAGTTGCGAGATCGGCATTCCCCTTTTGAGAGGAAAACAGCTAATCTCGCACAAACTCCACTTGTCCGCCGAGGAAAGATGGAAGAATGAATCTACTTGCTTAATGACAAGACAAATCTGGCCCAACATGAATACGAGTAGAACGGAGTTCGTGCTGAATCTAAACAGAGTCCATCTCTGAAATCTTATATTAGTGATAACAGGCCATTGGTCCATAGGCACTCACGCCCACAGGTTGAAGATACCTCACAATGACTTCTGTAGAAGCAGTAATGATGAAGAGGAAGAGGAAACAACGGAACATTTTGTCTGTCTTTGTCCCGCACTGGGGGACCTGAGAACGAAAATCTTTGGGCGCCCTGAATTTATCGACAGATCCTGTTTAACTGGAGGTGATTTGAACAAAATTCACACCTTCGTAAGATTATCGGGTTGGTTGGAGAGTGGCCAACTGTCGTAGGCATGTTTTAGTGGATATAATGGTATCACAACGGGACCTTATTGGACCCAAGTGTTCTTTGCCTAGAGGCGGCTGCCAATTTTAACCTAACCTAACCTAGCCACTGTGTACAACGACCTGCTAATTTTTTATTATAAATAAGGCTGTACATCTCCAAGCTATATAATCAGTTCTACAAAACGAATTTTGCTTATGTTTGCAAACATTTCCCATATAAGGGAAAATTTATATCTTCGCAAGAGGTGCACACAGCTGCAGCTGACGTGGTACTCGTATAATCAAAAGTTTTTGTAACCTGCACGTATTCATGACAATAAACAACTACTTGGCTTATAGTTTTCTCTAGAAAAAGTATATTGAAATGAGTAAATGTTTAGAAATTCATTACAGTAGTCGATGTAGTAGTTAGTGTGTTGGCTTATTAGACAAGAGCTGCGGGTTCAAATCCCAGCTCTGATATCTTGGAAAAAAGATATTTCAACAACAAAACTATTTCTTTCGTCAACTAACTCTTAGCAATTTTCTGACAAAAGCTCTGACAGAAACTGATTGTCATCAAAAAGCTTCTCGAAAGTGTCATTCGGAGTCAACGTCAAACTGTAGGTCCTGGTGTGCACTTGAGTGCTGCGAGAAGCTAGGCCGTAACACTGAAACAGGGTTGTATTGGCCAATTATCTAATTAAGGTGTGCGTCACTATAAAGTGTAACACCCATTTTTCTCAATAACTTTTTTCACCTTTAATCAAAATTATTTTTCTTAATCACAATATCTTTGAAAAATGTGTCAGATTTTAAAATGTATCAGTTTGTCAAATTTGACTTGTTAGTTAGTTCACAATAATCAAAGACAAGTGCATAAAAAATTATTCAAATAATTCAAAAAAACCATATTGGAGTTATACAAAAGTTGCTAGGGAAGTCCATGTGACCAGGCAATGTGTTTCTAGAGTGGTCAAAAAGTTCAACAAATACCTAAAAATTGAAAGAAAGCCTGGAACAGGTAAAGCAAAACTGGTAACGAACGACGCGAAAGCCAAAAAGGTTGAGAAGCTTTTGCTGGCTCTTCCAAACACTTCTGGTCGCGAAGTGGCACGGCGCGTCAATGTTCGGAAAGTTTTGTGCGCCGAGTTAAAGCTAAAGCTGGCCTTAAAACATTTAAAGTCCAGAAAGTTCTGGATAGAAATGCTAAGAAGAATATTGAAGCAAAAAAAGAGCAAAACTCCTCAAAAAAGAATTTTTTCAAAAGTTCGAATGTTGTGAAATGGATGATGAAACTTACGTTTTTGCAGACTTTGCGCAGCTTCCTGGCCAAGAGTTTTATGTAGCGGATAGTAGAGGCAATGTTTCTGAAGAGTTCCGAACTAAAAAACTATCAAAATTTCCCAAAAAGTTGCTAGTTTGGCAGGCTATTTGTAGCTGCGGCAACAGAAGTGCATCGTTTGTTACATTGGGATCAATAAACTCAGATATTTATATCAAAGAGTGTCTTCAAAAGAGGTTGCTCCCATTTCTAAGACAGCACAACATATCAACATTCTTCTGGCCAGATTTGGCAACATGTCACTACAGTAAAAGCGCAATAGACTGGTATAATAAAAATAATGTTATTTTTGTTCCAAAAGAGGCTAACCCACCAAACTGCCCAGAGCTGCGGCCTATTGAAAGATATTGGGCTCTGGTCAAAAGAGAACTAAAGAAGAGTACATCTGTTCCCAAAACCATTACTAGTTTTCGATATAAATGGACAGCTGGTACCAAAAAAATCACCGAAAACACTATAACATTGCTTATGGATGGCATAATGAATAAAATAAAAAATTTTATAAAATTAAATTAATTTTTAAATAAAATAATACAGAATATAAATCTGTAATAAAAATGCAAAATAAAACTGTTTTATTTTTAACTCTAGCTTACTCCAGTCAGTTTTTATTTGACTTTTGATGTGTTACAGTTTATAGTGACGCACATCTTATGTATGTAAATACTTAGTCGACGTTTTCTCAGGCATATCACGGTTTTTTGCCGCATTCTTCTTTTCGTAAGTAGATGATCAGAATTAAAATATTTCTTTTATTGCCTACTTGCTCCATTTATTTCCAATAATTGATATGGAGGTGGTTAGTGTGCGTCGTCAGACAGACTATTTTTCTGTTAAATGATCTGAAAATCTGAGTTAAGGTTCCAGTCAGATTTCTAATAATTTGTTTTTTTCTTTTGCATCAGAACTCGTAATAAATAAACTTAGATTTTTGTGGATTTAGTTTTAATCTAACTAAGGCGTTTTATGATGAAACAATAGTTTAAAAGACATGCAAATGAATGAATGCATATGAGTATGAGATGACATATATAAGGCAAAAGAACATTTCAACGGAGATTTAACATTATCCTACAAAAGGAAACGGAAATTAATATGAAAACGAAAAGAGAATTTACAAAATTTACACTCCCACGAAACTTATTTATGTCTAATGCATATGAGTGGGAGTGTGTGTGTGTGTGTGTGTAGGTGTGTGCATTTAAGTACGCACATGTGTAATATATTACATATTTTTTTAATTTTCTCAAAGAAAAGTTTTCTAAGTCATGGCAACAATTTTTCATATACAAATTTTCAATTGCTTAAAATACTTGTCTTCTCAAGTATGATGTTTTCCTTTTTCTGAAACTGTTTTTTGCTGGATATTAAAGCCAAATTTTTAATAAAAAAATACGTACAATTGAAATTAACAGCCAAGGCAACGTTTGTTTTTTTCAAGACATTTAAAGACATTAAAAAGAAAAAAAAGAGACAAAAGGTTGCTCGCAAGAGTGAATTCAATACAAACAGATGTTTTTGTATAATTTTTACATTCTCTTATTTAAAGGTCACAACAGTTAAGAATGATAGAAAGGGAGCAGATTATTATTAACAAATGGTAGATATTTAAGAATTTCATTATTGTTTTCAACAGTATTAAACGATAGTCTAGAGTCTAGACGGTGAGATAAAAGATATCACCAGTAATAAAAGCACATACAAAAAATCCCCAACAAAGTTATCCGTCAAATAAAGCGTTTTCGAAACAATGTGGTTGAAAGAAGAACGATTACAGGCCATGTGTGTAAGTACAAGTACATACATATCGTCGATGGAATTAAAGAACGCTGTAACTGACAAAACCTTAAATGTTCACCAGAGCCAAAAAACCTGTATGAAAGTAGAACAAAGATACTGGTATTTTTCAAAACGCAGACGGCGTAAGTGACTTTATTTTCATCGTAGAAATCTGGGACCGGGACCAATCGACGCGTATTTTTTTTTCTGATAAAAATGATGCAAAAAACGTATTTTTGATTTTTTGTCAGCTATAGCGTTCTTTAATTCTTGCGACGATATATAAAACGCTCACGACATCTAATACGCTAGTGATATAACTCTGAACTTTTCATGGCTGTAACCACTGTATTATACAAGGGATATCTGTACTAACAGTCTAAGGAAAAAAAAGAATAATTTAAAATTTAAAAAAATTTTAATGAAAGTAAAGCTAATGTGATTATGTGCTCCATAGACTTTGGCATTGCCAACTTCTTATCATTTACAAGTGCGAATACATAATTGTGTTGCGAAGAGGTATTACATTCACCAGTACATAGTTTTCGGTATTAGTTTTCTAGTTGGCATACTGCATACTTTCCACAAAATATCAGCAGACACTTGCCACAGAGAGGTTAGTCCTGCCCTTTAATCCGCAATGCAGAAGTTGCGGGAATACTTCTGTGAGTGACACTGGAGTTCATTACCTTTATGATTGCCCAGGTCTGGCAGCCAAACTATTGAAGTTTTTAGGGGTGCCTTTTTTCGATAGCTTGGCGCAATGTGCGAACCTAGACCCCCTTGCTTTACTCCACTTTATAGGCAGCTCTAGTTAGATGTAGTTCTCTTCCTATTTTGGGTGAATTCAGTTTGGCCCTGCAATGGTTTCAAAATTAACTGGCCATTTGACCTACCTACCTACCTACCTACCTACCTGCTGAAATTTCATTAAAATGTGCTTGCACACTTCAGCTCTTTCTTTTAGGTTTAGTTAAAATTAACAAATTTCGTATTTAATTTTTGCTATACTGAGTGGTATAGTTTACTCCCAAGTGCTTTAATTTTTCTTATATTTTTGAGATACTTAATGCCACAGACTTTGTTACAAGGTGTCTAAAATTTAAAGAACTGTCTTATAAAAATCTTCTTTTATGATCAACAGGTTATAGAACCTTCTCACTTGTAAAATGTATAAAAAATGTTTACCACAGCACTGAGTCAAGAACCTACTAATGTAATTAAGATTTGAATTGGTGTATAGAATGTACTTCAAGGAAGCTGCAGCCAACCCGCAAGCAAAAAACTAGAGATTAGATGCAAACAGTATACCTGATATTAGAATTGAGTGTATGTTATAAATCTCATTTGAGTATTCGATTAGATTTAATCATACTTAAGGTATGATTAAACATTTGGCTGGTATCCAACTTTAAAAATCTATTTTTTTATTCAAAACATCAAATGCCCATCATGCGTCACAGTTTATGTCATACACGTACCATCACAGTTGTTTTAACAACTGCTTTGTTGAATGTGAGGCCTTCTTTCACACAAAATTAAACTGACCAAGAAGCCTACAACAATAAGAAAACTTTTGTATGTGACATGAGATTACAACACACATAAAGGGTGTTAACTTAAGTTGGATAGAACTAATTTGGAAAATGAGATCTCAAGCTAACTGTTATATTTATTAAATTCTAAAGTTAACGGCTCTAAATCATAGTCGGTTGAAAATATAAACTTTCATGCGGTTGAAGACTTGCAGCTCACTTTGGTTATGTTTCTGTGGGCTGTGAGCTGAAACTTGACAAAACGGTAGGTGGACGATCCCTCGAAATGCTCTTAAACTAAGATGAAACAACACACGCTGAATACAGAATGGGCAAAGGCTATATGGCCAATATTATGCGAACTCTATGTACCAGGTGTCTTCCAGTTTTAAATAAGATATCTTTCTGCAGCACGCCGGATATTTCCGCAGATGACTTGTTGACCCGTACAAGTTATGGATTTCTGGAAGAAAATGTGAAAATATCAAAGATCGATGCCTCTAATTCATTTACTGAACGGAAGACAATAATGTCCTACGTCAGCACAGCTTTGCAGTAACCTATACGGTGACGAAACAGGGGGAGATCCTGTAAAACCCTGGTTAAGTTGAGGGCTGTACAATAGATCTACAGCAGGTCGAAATACTTTAGTACCTTCTCTATGAACGAATCAATGAATGAACCTATAATAATGGACTCTTTTAAGAGCCAAAGACATAGGGTGAAGGATGCGTCGGACGTATTTAGTCCCAGATTTTTTAATGACAACATTACAAATAGGTTTACAAAACGGCCCTTGCGTACTGATCTGTTTGGATCATATAGATTTTGAACTTAATTTTGGTCCTTGATGCTATACTTTTGTAAATGTGCTTTAATCGAAGATTTAGACTAGAGGTCACCGACCGGTAGATGTTCTCACTAGGAGCCTTAGTTCGAAGTAAGTTCGATCTGAACTGGAATATCGATGGCTCTTAAATTCAAAATAGAGTTAATGGGTCCAACAGAGTTTTCTCGATTCCACTGCATGATTCATTGGGGGTTTTCGGGGCCATTATCATATGTGATGAGAGATATTTTCATTATTTTCCATCGGAGGAGTGTTAAATTTTCCTGTAAAAGGTTTTCTTTATACGGTGTATCATAATCAAACAAAATGTAAATTTTTTGTAACTTTTTGAAATTATATGTCGATATAGGAGACAGAGTTGACTTTTCTGTAAGAGAGGCTGTATGTAATGCATCACTATTCTGGTAAGTACAGGTATACCATGGACATGTGAAGTCACTTGATTACCGTAATTAACCTGCAACAGTTAATGACTTGGGGGTTAATATTAATCGAGGTATAGTGGCCATCCAAGCGGCACAGAACTAAATGTTGAGAGTGCACTTCCGCAAGAACAGCCCTGTTTTCGAACTAATTTTCGAATATTACGATCATGTATTGAACTTTTGAATAAAAAATTGGTATGAATTAAAATCAATGTTTTGCAAAGTCAAAATCTCACGAGCTTAAAAAAACACTCTATATAAAAAAAAAAAATGAAATTTATAATACCAGCAAAGTTAGCAGCAAGAGAATTCCACTGCAGAAACTTAGAAGCTTTCATTTGTGGCATATTTTTGAGAGAAAAGTAAACGCTCAATCAAAAACTGTTTCCTTTTATCTTTTTTTTTTTTACTTTAAAAACACGATTTGTTTGCGGTTTAGGGACATATTTAGGAGAGCAACAACTCAAGTGCAGTAATATTGTTGTGCAACCAATGCTGTTAAATGTAAAATCCAAAATTAGAAAATATTCAGTTTCTAAATATGAATGAAAAGAGTTCAAAATCATCATGCCCGCATTAAAACGATTTAGAGTTTTCCATATAATGCTTAAAAATAGAACATTTTTTTTTGAATATTTTAACTGAATGAAATCATATTGATTTAAATTCTTTTCTTTATAAAATTTTTCTTAAATATCTCAAATCAAAACTTTTAAAATTATTGAAAGCAGAATATTAAAGCATTTGATGTAATAAATTATTAAAGCAGTTTTTATAAATTTTATTCTTTTGTTTCAATACTAAACAAGCATTGGGGCAACACACAAATCCACATTCTGAAATAAATGAATTTACTTGCTTTTACTTGATTTTCTAATAAAGCCAAAACACGAGTATATTTATTTTACAAACACTTTCAAATTCTTTCAAAACAATTTCTTTGCTTAATTAAACTTATTTTTGGGTTAAAAAAAATTTGTTCTTTTCTTTGCTTTTTCCACATTTCTCTTGCTTGCTCGTATTCACAGTTTACCACTCATTTAAACAATCTTCTTCAGTTGAAAAGAAGAAAAAGTTAAGAGAAAACACGTTCTAAATTAAAGGTCAGCAACATATTTGGATTTTTTTATTTGTTTGTTTTCTTTTTTGTTTTTAAATAAAAATTAATTTTCCATTAACACTGTTACTGTGTTATTATTAAATCTTTTCCTCCTCTGAAATTTAAGCGTTTCAAAATATAAGAGTAAGAGAAAAGTACAAATAAAAATTAAAACTTTTTATCAACGTTTCCACTTCTTTTTTTTTTTTTGTTCTTTTGGTGTAAGAAAAAAATTAAAAAAATGAAACAAAATTCAGCAGAAATTATTCCTTTTGAAATGCAACACAACGTATTAGTTGTGCTGAAAGCATACTAAGTTTCCCAGTATATGCCACACAGTTGGTGTTAAAATTTAATGGCAATTTAAGATTTAAAGTATTTATAATGAACTGTTAAAAACATTTTTGTGTTTTACATTGTTTTTAAAGTTACTTAAAGAGAAAAAAAAATCGATTACGAATTAAGGAATTAAAATTGCTTAATCAATAAAGTAGAATTCAAATGTTACTCAAAACCAGCAGGTTTGGTAGGGCCCATTGCTTTCTTTTCTCTTAATTCATACTATAAGTTTTCAAATTATTTTAAAAGAAGATTTGCTTTAAATATATTTATTTATTAAAGTGTAGTTTTTACTTATTATTTTTGTACTGTCTTTACTATACTTATGTATAGAATCTTCCCATATGAACTTGCAAGATAAAAGCTACAAATTTCAAATTAGCTGTCATTAATTCAGTTTGTCTGGCCAAATAACCATGAATAGAAGTAGCATGAAATTGTTTTATCAAAACGGTTGTTGTCAAGTGACCCAAATTCATAACGAAAAACCATGTTCAGCGATGAGGGTTATTTCGAAATAAGTGGAACAAAACTGATGAATTTGAGGCGATACCAATCCACATTAGATCTAAGAGCCCATAAGGCGTTGTAACGCAACATGCAAAGGGTTACTGCTTGGTGTCTAGCAAAGTTATCTAGAAAAGTTATCAATCCATATTTCTTTGAGAACAAAATTGATCAGGACATCACTGGCGTTATAGGCTGATGAATACATAGTGTCCGACGAGAAGGTATACTAGTTTTTTTTGCCGTAATTTTGGTCTTAATAGTTTATATTTCGCAGTCGTGAATTAGAGAGGTTTCAAATTTATTATGGAAAAGTATTCGTTAAACCAACGTGTTTGAATCCTTAAAACATTTTATCAAAATCAATCATCGGTTACTGTGATGATAAGAAAGTTACCTGAAATTTTTGGCGAAGAAAAGCGCCATCTATTGCGAAGTAGCAGATAACAGCTAAACCGATTTAGCGAAGGCACTCACCATACAATAAATATGATCCAACGATAAAGCAATTACTTTTGATCATTCAAGGATGAAGGTATAATACTGGCCTTTGAATGATCAAGTCACAGCAATTTGTCTCATTCTTAAGGCGCTTAATAACAATATAGGAAAACAATATATATATGTATGGATACTGTCCTATCTAAAAATTCCAATTCAATGCACAGCATCAGCACGTGTTTGCCCTGTTTGGTCTCAATAATAAAAAAAAACAAGGCGAACTATTTATCGTATACTGAATAATTTCGAAAAAAGAGGAACTGTAGCCTAGACCACAACATACTGCAAGATCAGCTGAAACCATTACTGCTGTTAAAGAACTCAATTCAACGCCGTGCTCAAAAGCTTGGTCTTCAAAGAACAACTTTGGCCACAATTTTGCACAAACGTTTGCATTTGTTTCCATTCAGTTAACACAAGAGCTTCTTCCAAAAGACCATTTCCGCCGCCGTATATACATATGCCAATAGGATATTACAGCTCGCCCATGATAACCCCAATTTTCACGAAAAAATCATAAAGAGTGACGAGGCATATTTTCATTTGAATGGATATGTGAATAAACAGAATAGTCAGTTCTGGGCAATTCTTATTCAAATTCTTCATCAGTCACCTTAGCATCCACTATAAGTGAAGTTCTGGTGTGCAATTTGGTCAGGAGGAATCATTGGACTATACTTTTTGAAATTGAAAAAGGCGTAATGGTAACTGTCCATAGGGAGCGATATCGTTATATGATTGAAACATTTTTAACGCCACAACTGTATGCTTTGGGCTTCACAAACATGTGGTTTCAACACGACGGTGCCACATCGCATATATCCGGGATTACAATGGAATTACTTTGAGACCTCTTTCCACAACAAGTTATTTTAAGGAATGGTGATGTTTATTGGCCTCCACGGTCGCCCTATTTGACTGCTCCGGACCTCTATTTGTGGGGATGTTTGAAAAGCAAGGTTAATGCACACAAACCAGAAACGCTGCAGCGCGCTGGAGCAACTCAAACAAAATATTAGTAATGAAATTTATGAAATACCACGTGAAATGTGTGAGAATGTAATGAAAAATGTGCTTAAATGGGCTCGCATTTGTGAGGCTAACACAGGCGGACATAATTTACCTAATATTGTATTCCACACATAATTGCCGACATTAAATAAAACATTTATTAATATAAGATCCATTTCCTTTAATTTAATCAAAAATTATAAACAAACAGAGTAGTATAAGGTATACAGGCTGACACCCTTTATCAATTTGTTTGCCTTGAATTGGTAATCACAGATTTATGCGAATAAGTACGTTCTATTTATCCGATTAAGGGCTATTATTACAAGTTATGATTTTATCAAACATATAAATTGCTTCTTATTATTATAAGTAAACTTTATAGCAAAAGTTAACTTTAATGCTATCGAGAAGATAGATTTTCCTTTAAATTTTAACGTGAGGGTTAAATTAAAGTTAACTTGGGAAGTAGCAGATAACAGCTAAACCTACTTAGCGAAGGCACTCACCACACAATCAACATACAACGATAAGGCAATTGCTGTTGACCATTCATCATCAAGCCTGAAGGTATAACACTGGGCTTTAAATGATCAACTCACAGCAATGTGTCTAATTAATAAGGCGCTTAATAATGTAAAAAAAAAAACAAAATATATCGTCGATGGAATTAATGAACGCTGTAACTGACAAAATCTTAAATGTTCACCAGAGCCAAAAAACCTGTATGAAAGTAGAACAAAGACACTGGTGTTTTTCAAAACGCAGACGGCGTAAGTGACTTTATTTTCATCGTAGAAATCTGGGACCGGGACCAATCGACGCGTATTTTTTTTCTGATAAAAATGATGCAAAAAACGTATCAGTTACAGCGTTTTTTTAATTCTTGCGACTGTCCTTTCCAAAAAATTCCAATACAAGGCACAGCATTTAGTAGGACTTTACTCCTGAGTATTGGTCTCAAAAAAAACAACTTGTAATCTCGGACACCTTATCGGAAAGGTGTAATAATGGTTCTAAGTGTAAATAAATTTTACAAAATTATAAGAGGATGGCAATTGATAATCAAAATAGTTTTTTTTTTAAATAATAATTGTTCATTTACTCGGTAATAACTATTTTGAAAATATACTTAAAAACGCCTAAAAATATGTCTATTTTATTTTATAAAATATAAGATTGAATTGATTGATTGATTTTAAGGAGGTACTTTAAGCCAACTGTTATATTTGAAAAGAGTAATATTTAAGATTTGCCAAATTTGTAAATTTTTTAATTCTTAAAAATACCATAATTTTTAGTTAAAAACAAAAAATTGTAAGGGTATATAATTAACTAATAAAGGTCATTGAAAATATATTTTTAATATTTGGTATATATTGGATAGTGCCTTAAATTTTGTTCTGCACTATGCCTTAGGTTTTTAGTTTGGATTAGAAAACTTACCAATACACTGCCAAATAGATGGAATTCTTCTTCCGTACGCAACTACACCCACTTTTAAAAACCACACTACTAAACATTGAATTGAATGCATTGAAAACGAAACCGCAACTACGGTTTCTTAATGCTGGCAACTGTTTGTATTTCAAAACAAATTACCACCACCATTTACTAACACTTCTATAAAAAGAGAGAGAAAAAAAACCAAAGCAAAGCAAAGAAAAAGTGCATAGAAATCATGTATTGCATAGAAATATTATGCAGGTGGAGAAAGATAGGGCGAAGGTATAGGGTGTGTGCTTTGGTTTTCAAAAATTATGCAGTAGAGAAGTAAATGTAGAAGAACTTCATTGGGGAAAACTTTGATAAAACATCTGAGAACGTGTTAAATTACTTTTACGACTTTTAAACTTCAACTATATTTTGCTCTAGCTTTTCTTTCTTACATTCTCTTACACTTGCACACCCACACTTTCAATCTCATATTTTCTCTCTGCTAGAGAATAATTTTTAGCGGTGAAAAAGAATTTTTGTTTTTATAATTTCCACTTACTCAGCTTATATTTCTACATAAAATATTATATTTTTCTAAAATTGTGTACTATTGCTGTAACTTTATTAACATGAGTTACATATTTTTTCTCTTGCTCCCTTTCTCTCCCTCACTGGTATATTTCTTTTAAATTATTTTAAGGTCCTACGGAAAGTTTTCATGTCATTGTGCCGTTGCAGTGTTAAAAAACAAATGAAACAAATGACTGAAATAAGGTGTGCGTCACTATAAAGTGTAACACCCATTTTTCTTAATAACTTTTTTCACCTTTAATCAAAATTATTTTTCTTAATCACAATATCTTTGAAAAATGTGTCAGATTTTAAAATGTATCAGTTTGTCAAATTTGACTTGTTAGTTAGTTCACAAAGGCTAATCAAAGACAAGTGCATACAAAAATTATTCAAATAATTCAAAAAAACCATATTGGAGTTATACAAAAGTTGCTAGGGAAGTCCACGTGATCAGGCAATGTGTTTCCAGAGTGGTCAAAAAGTTCAACAAAGACCTAAAAATTGAAAGAAAGCCTGGAACAGGTAAAGCAAAACTGGTAACGAACGATGCGAAAGCCAAAAAGGTTGAGACGGTTTTGCTGGCTCTTCCAAACATTTCTGGTCGCGAAGTGGCCCGGTGCGTGCAATGTTCGGAAAGTTTTGTGCGCCGAGTTAAAGCTAAAGCTGGCCTTAAAACATTTAAAGTCCAGAAAGTTCCGGATAGAAATGCTAAGAAGAATATTGAAGCAAAAAAAAGAGCAAAACTCCTCAAAAAAGAATTTTTTTAAAAGTTCGAATGTTGTGTAATGGGTGATGAAACTTACGTTTTTGCAGACTTTGCGCAGCTTCCTGGCCAAGAGTTTTATGTAGCGGATAGTAGAGGCAATGTTTCTGAAGAGTTCCGAACTAAAAAACTATCAAAATTTCTCAAAAAGTTCCTAGTTTGGCAGGCTATTTGTAGCTGCGGCAACAAAAGTGCATCGTTTGTTACATTGGGATCAATAAACTCAGATATTTATATCAAAGAGTGTCTTCAAAAGAGGTTGCTCCCATTTCTAAGACAGCACAACATATCAACATTCTTCTGGCCAGATTTGGCAACATGTCACTACAGTAAAAGCGCAATAGACTGGTATAATAAAAATAATGTTATTTTTGTTCCAAAAGAGGCTAACCCACCAAACTGCCCAGAGCTGCGGCCTATTGAAAGATATTGGGCTCTGGTCAAAAGAGAACTAAAGAAGAGTACATCTGTTCCCAAAACCATTACTAGTTTTCGATATAAATGGACAGCTGGTACCAAAAAAATCACCGAAAACACTATAACATTGCTTAGGGATGGTATAATGAATAAAATAAAAAAATTTATAAAATTAAATTAATTTTTAAATAAAATAATACAGAATATAAATCTGTAATAAAAATGCAAAATAAAACTGTTTTAATTTTAACTCTAGCTTACTCCAGTCAGTTTTTATTTGACTTTTGATGTGTTACAGTTTATAGTGACGCACACCTTAGTTAATGATGTTGTTGAAAATCAACTCAGGGGTTTGCTGTAATAGGAGTTTGTTTCAAATACTAGGTAGAGAATTTTTGAAATGCACACATTGAGAATATTTACAAATGACACGGGTTAGAATATCAGAAAAGAGGTGCACTTGTAAATGCTGTGAAATAGTAATACAGTATTTAAATACTCGTATTCTTAAAAAGGCAGCCGTAAAAAAGGCGCTTCAATGGAATCAATCAACAAGACAACTTCGGTTACTGGTCTGAAATAGCAAATACCAGTTGCAATTCAATTGCTTGCTGTAGAATCTTATCGTACAAAGGGACTGAATATAAAACACACGTAAGAAATAGCTAAGATAATAGTGTAAAAGGAACGCATACAGAATGATGGCTTCACTAACTTTATGTGGAAATACAATGACGAAAGTTTTTCTAAGCACTTGATGGGGTGATAATAAGAGACAGAGAGAGAAGTATTGTTAGAATGAAGTGCTTCTTTATAATAAACTTATAGGTAATTTAATGGCATTGATTTTTTAAGTATGATTTCCGGCAAATATTCGTCAGGACTACGACTTCAATAGTACCTTTAATTAGTCCTGGAGAGTAAATATTGGCAATGCGTCAAGATTTGCTGGTTTTGCGAGAATTTTTCTGTTATTGAGACCAATACTAAATGCTATGCATTGTATTGGAATTTTTTGAGGAAAGGACAATAGAACATATCGTCGCAAGAATTAAAGAACGCTGTAACTGACAAACAATTGAAAATACGTTTTTTTCATCATTTTTATCAGAAAAAAAAATAGGCGTCGATTGGTCCTGGTCCCAGATTTCTACGATGAAAATAAATTCACTTACGCCGTCTGCGTTTAAAAAATACCAGTGTTTTTGTTCTACTTTCATACAGGTTTTTTAGCTCTGGTGAACATTTAAGGTTTTGTCAGTTACAGCGTTCATTAATTCCATCGACGATATATTTTGTTTTTTTATATTATTAAGCGCCTTATTAATGAGACACATTGCTGTGAACTGATCGTTCAAAGATCAGTATTATACCTTTACCCTTGAATGATTATAGGCAATTGCCCCATCATACATACATACATACATAATTGGCTATTACAACCCTATGTCAGGGTTACGGCCTAGCTTCTCGCCGCACTCATGTTGTGTGTGTTAATTTTTATCCACGAGTACCGGGACCTACAGTTTAAGTCGACTCCGAACGACAGATTTGAGAAGCTTTTTCATGGCAATCAATTACTTCCAGAGCTTTTGCCAGAAGACTGCTGAGAGGTAATCGCCGAAAGAAATATTTTTTTATATTTCTTTTTTCAAGATGTCAGACCTGAGATTTAAACCCGGCGCTATTGTCTTAGTATGCCAAAACAATAACCACTAGACCACGGCGACTACAATTGCCCCATCGGTACAAGTTGATCATGGTGAGCTTCTCCGCTAAGTAGGTTTTAGCTGTTACCTGCTACTTCCCAATAGGTGGCGCTTTTTTCGCTGATCATTAGTATTTGTTGTCAAGGTGAAGTAGAGAGGAATGTCAGAATGAGAATTAAAAATGTCGCGTGGTTTTTAGTGTACTTCTGTACTTGGAAGGCGCTCTGATGAAATAGAACTATTAATTTCAGAAAGTCGCATATTCTTTTGGAGCACATGCTTTTGTAGTTGGTTGTCCACAGTAACAAATTTTAAATATAATATCGTCGTGCAGGCGTTTATGTGCTCTATCCGCCGTTTTATATATTTTGTATATCTCAAGTTAATAATGCCAGCTTTGGAGATAAGTAGCTGAAAACGGATTGCAGATTTTAAAAATATTGGTATCAAAAACCTAAAGTGACATCATTAACTTGAGATATATGAAATGGCGGATAGAGCAAATAAACTCCCGCACGACGATAAGATAATTTACTTTGACGAGAGCTTTACTAAAATCCATGTAAATATCTGTTTGACATTTTGAAAATATTTCAAGCGAGATGTCATGAGTTATAAGTTTTTAGCAATGCTAAAAGTTTTCCTATCCTATTATAATATTTTCATTGAAAGCCGAGTATTACTAAATCATGCATTTTTTATTCTAAAACAACTTTTTCAGAGTAAAACGAACACTATTTGCATCATTTCCATATAATCGTATTAATTTCAGTGCTGATTTATTATAAATAGAACTACTTGAGTTTGATTTCATCTCTAATTTAATCAATGATTGACAACTGCTGCTTCTGCTGGATCTTTCTAGAAATTTGGTGGCAATATCCGGTTCAACAATTCTTCTATAGTGCGATACTGCTAAACTACTAATACTTTGAAACAAAAGAATGATAAAAGACATCTTCCACATACTTGATAAGAGATCAGTGGTATTATCAATGTAGAAAGTACGTAGTCATTATTTATAAAGGTATGGACCAATAAATTTTTAACTCATGCGATTGGCATATAAAACGAATAAAAAAATTTATGCAATTTTTACTAAGATACCTAAATTTCGAAAAATATATAGGTTTTGTATAGTAAATCAAAAAAGAAAAACTTTTTTGACATATTATTTATTTTTTTAGGCATTTAAGCGCAATTTTAAGGTTTTTTTTTATAAAAAATTTTTATTATGATACTGAAAACCGTCAAATATTTATTATGTATTAGCCTTTTAAAATTATTTTTTATTTAAGTTTTTTCTTGTATATTTCTATAGCTTACGATGTTGATTTTTAAAGGAGAAATTTAATTTAATTTCATGTTTTTTTTTAATTCTCAGCTGTAAATAAGTTTTGTTATAACATATTCCCTTTGCGTTAAAATGCTTTAATATTCAATAATAAAAGTACTCTGTACGAGTTTCCATTAAAATAAAATTCATATTCATTTTCAATTTGCAGTTTAAATTTGTTTTTGTTGTTTAAATTCAATGGGATTTGCAATGTCTTTCCTTTGTTGTTAAAAGTTTTTATTAATTTTTAATTATTTTTGTGTAAACACAATGAATGGAGTCTATTGAAATATTTATGTGGAAACAATAAATATTTAAAATTTTGCATTCAGTTATTTATTATTAAGTTTTTTTATAACAAAATAAATATTATCAACAGTTATTTTAGTAATTAATTATTAAAAAAAAGGTACTTTTTGCTATTCTGTTTAAAGGTGGCAGTTTGAAATAATTGTTTTAGCCACTGGAAGTGTAAAAATGTTGTGGTCAAATAAAGTTTTACAACAAAGAAATTAAATTGCTAAAAACTACATAAAAAAAAATAGCAAAAAAATAAATGAAAGTTTTTGTTTGAAATTTAAAACAATAAATAATTACTGTTTCACTTACAATAATATAGCGGTAGTCGTTTAATATACTGAATGCTTCTGAAAACATTTAAACTCTTAAAAATGTAGGAAAATTTACGAGTTTGAAAGGATTTTTAGCATTGAACGAATTAAACTGAAATTATATGCTGGAGACTAGAGTTCGAACCCCAGGAAAAGTGATAAATTTTTTTAAATTAATTTTGTTTCATCGGAAATTTTTTTACGTATTTTTAATTTTTTTTTAAATGTTGAAAAAAAAAAAACGATTTTATTAGAATTAAGTTAAACAGTGAGATACTTAATGTTCATTAATATTTTAAACTATCTCCGTCCCAGCAGAAA
The DNA here is from genome assembly GCA_963576795.1 of Metopia argyrocephala. Taxonomy (NCBI): domain Eukaryota; kingdom Metazoa; phylum Arthropoda; class Insecta; order Diptera; family Sarcophagidae; genus Metopia; species Metopia argyrocephala. The sequence goes on along the minus strand of OY756208.1, from coordinate 199,595,595 downwards.
TTTGTGCTTACCAGTAAGTTATTTTGTAAGGGAGAAATTGTAAACAATCACTTACTAGTGCGCATCAATAATGCATGATTTTTATATGAAATAAGCCGCCAAAATGCAATAGTAATGGAAGTTTACTGGAACCAGTAAGCAAATAGTACAAAAGATTAAAAATAATACCTTATTCTGCTGCATATATGGACTCTTTAATGCATAAAAAACAATATAATGCTTCCATTATTGCTTAAAATTTTATCTATTGCTTCCAAATCTTAACAATTTTTTGCTGTGGTATAATCTAGTGCAAGGAAAACAAGTGATATTAGATGATAGCTTCAAATGGATTAAGAGTTTTGGGTCATCGGCATAAATCAATAATACAACTTAGTTATCCAAAGGCGTTAAATCACACACACAAGAGAGTCAGAGAACAGCATAATTTCTAGAAGGAAAGTTGTCGTCACAGTAATTGTGAAATAAAGCCCGCTATAGGTTAAGTTGCAACCAAATATCATCGCTGTTCAACTGTTTAATTTTTGGAAAGTCAGATAGCGCTCGATATTCGCAGTAAATCTAAATGAAGGTTTTCATTTCTTATTTTGAAAGAGATAAGAAAAGATACTAAAATAAGGACTACACTAAGCAGCAAATTTTAATGGATGGTATGGTTTTTCGTTAACAGCTTAAGTATTTTCTTCGCCTCCTATATGCCAATACTGTTTATAAAAATTTCGATTTAACTGGAAATTAGCTTTAGCACTAAGCATCATTTCAATACATCTTTGGCTAGTTTTTAATTAACCAAAGCAGCAAAAATGCGAATAATGAACAGGCTGAGAACGATAACAAAGTGACATTCAAGCACATTAGTCCATACTTTTCAAGTCTTTTTAGTACGCACATTCCTTTGTTTAGATGATGGTTTTCATTCGAGAATATGGATGGAATTAAAGAATGCTGTAACTGACAAAACCTTAAATGTTCACCAGAGCCAAAAAACCTCTATGAAAGTAGAACAAATACACTGGTATTTTTCATTTCGCAGACGGCGTAGATGAATTTAATTTCATCGGAGAAGTCTGGGACCGGGACCAATTGACGCGTATTTTTTTTTTTCTGATAAAAATGATGCAAAAAACGTATTTTCTATTTTTTGTCAGTTACAGCGTTCTTTAATTCCATTGACGATATAATAAAGTTCCTTGTGAATTCCGAAAAAAACTTTTCTTTTTTTAAATTAAATTTTCACAATATGTAAGCATTGTTCTGATGTCAAACGATTCATAACGAAGACACATACGCGTATATTGATATTACAAGATGTGATGTCGTCATGTTTCCATATATAGATTTATAGTTTTATCATGCATGTTTCTTCCATTAATAGAAATTATTATATAAGTGTGTGGTAGTGGTGAATGATAGAAGAAGCTGTCCAGCTATTGTTAGCGTTATCCATAGTTAGACAGCTAAAATCCTTTTTATAGCCAAGAGCATGTAGATACACTGACCATGGGTAGTGTTATGAGAATGAATAATAATAATTCAGCAGTAAAGGCATATGGTATCGAGCCTGGTGATGGCTCGAGCAGAAGTAGTTGAACGTAACTTGGATTGAAGGAAGGCAAGGAAAATCGAATGGACATATTTTTTTAAATCAGTTAGTGAGTATAATAACCTGTGTAAATAACCACCCAAGTAGACAAATAAGCATGTTAACTATTTAATAATAGACTATTATTCAAACAAGAACAAACGCACAGATATATATAAGCCAAGTTTCATGTCTTAATTATGGTTTTAATTATTATTAATTCTGCAGAAAATCTGTATTCTCCTACAACTTTACATACAAAATACATATCGAAAGCTTAGATAATGTTGTTTAAATTTTTGCTAACACAATTACTTTTTTAATGTTTCAAATTCCTCCTTTCTACTAATCAGTGGAAAAATCATGGATCAATGTGCCAAAATAAGTGATTTAATTATAGTAGTGTAGTGGCTACAGCATTCGCTTACAACATCCAGCAGCCCAGGGTCCAGTTCCAGTACTGGATAATTTTAAGAACAAAAATTTATGCGGCATTTCGAAGTTTTAATTTAAGAAATAATAAAAATCAGAATTCCATCCTTAAGAAAGTTTCCCCCTAACATGCCACCCTATCCACCTTTTAATTATCAAACGAATGATCAGGAAAAAGCGCCATCTACTGGGAAGTAATAAGCACCATGAAGCAACATAGCAAAGATCCTCACCAGTTCACAACAGAAAAATAATTAATTTAACGTCAACAGATGAGGCAATTGCTGTTGATCATTTCAAGGGTGAAGCTATAATTATGACCTTTGAGTGATCAACTGACAGCAATCAGCGCATCCAATAAAGTTCAAATATTTTTTTTTGTTTTGTTTAAACTTGCAGCGAATAAAACACGATGTTATAATATTATTATTAAAAAATTTTTTTTATCTGGAAGTAAGAAAACGCCTTAAAATATGCTGAAGTTTTACTATTCCCTTTCATTACAAACAAAAAGCAAGTACTGACTTAAAAATGTGTTTCTTTTATGTCACTTGTTTAGCTTTAATTAATTGCTTTCAATTGCCAATTAATTTTAAACAATCGAATTTGTTTTTAATATTGAAGGAATAATTAAATAACAATTTTTTTTTTCGAATTATATTTGCATTTTCCTTTTTCTTTTTTTCTAATAAGTAATTGTCCAAAATTTAATAACGCAAAGAAAAAATAAAACTTGTTTATTAAAAAAAGAAATTAATTTTAATAAACTTTGCAATTATCTTCTTTTAATGAATTTTACTTACGAAAGCATAATTTGAAAACATGGAGGAAAAAACACAACATCATGCTGTACTTTCCAGGAAAATTAAAATTGTTTTAATAATTTTGTATTGTTTTCAAATATGTCTTTTGTTTTAGAGGGAAAAAAATATGTAATTAAAAATTGCTTCTTGTTAAAGAAAAACTTTAAGAAGAAAAATTTCATTATTTTGAACTTCTTAAAAGACAAAAAATTTGTGTTTTTAAGAAAAGTAATAAATTAAAAAATCTCTTTATTTCTATATATCGTAATAAGAAATTAAACCGAAATGGTATGAAATTCAATCAAAAAACGTTAAAAAATATATTGAAATAGTCTTAAAATAGGACTTTAAGCTTAGAGGCCATATACGAGTAAGAGTACCTAAATCAAAATCTATAAAACTGACTGCTAGTATTCAGTTTGGTTTATTAAATCATATTGTGTGAATGGATTTCAAATTAAAGGACTCTTGAAGAAAGATATAATTGTTTTGTTAAATTGATTGCTCATGCTCGGTAACCTGTATCTTGATTCCATAGTCATTAGTAACGACCCAACACAAAAATTACTTTATTGTAGTTATTGACACTCAGTGTGATAAACCAAAAAGTATATCAAATATACCCTGTATAATGACTGCAGCTGGAGTGTATCATAATGTCGATCAATTAATATTTACATCATTGTCTAATCACTTTTTTGTTTGATTTTTGATTTTTTTTTTGATGACTCAAAGACAGTGTTATACCTTCACCCTTGAATGTTTAACAGCAATTGGCCCATCTGTCTTCGATATTGATTATAAGTGGTGAGCGTCTTCACTAAGTATTGTAGATTAGCTGCTATCTACCCAGAAGGTGGCGCTGTACGACTGATCATTCTTTTTTCATGTCAATGCCAAAGGTGGAATAGAGTGAAATGTAAGGGAGAGGTTTCTTGAACATGGTCTTCTTGGAGGAGGGGGCGGCAGAACCTCTTATTTTTGTTTTTTAATTATAATTTAAAAAAAAACCGCAAATTTTATTTTTCATTTCTCTCCTTCGATTTGGGATTTGAATCGGGGCTGTTTGAGTTTTTGTGAGAGCGCTATAAAATTGATACATATAAAGGACGACCTCTCCCCCCACTGTATTGACATACGCAATACAAAATACATGTTGCTGTAGGTTCATGTAATTCTGATCGTGTGTGGTTCTGTTTATATAAGAAACAGACCAAATTTGAATTATTTCCCTATGAAAAGAGAAAATAATTCTTGTAAAGATATTGTAGAGAAGCGAAACTGCAAACATTTTCGGCTCCAGCTGGGATAGACTCAACAGAGTTCTTCGTGATCTGTGAACTTTCATGGCAGTCATTAATATCTGAGTATTGAATATTTTTTTTTACAAAATGGCAATTAGTTAGGCAGGGATAAAACAAAGGTCAGAAATGCAGTTGGAAACTTTCAGAAGTCGCTAAGTGCTTAAAAGTAAAACAATAAAAAAGACATTTAATGAACATGCAAGCACAAGTTGATACAAATATGTAAGGGTGTCCCTCGTACAACGCGGAGCTCTACAGCGCGGTGTCAACATAAAGTCAGTTTCAGTACAGTACATGTGTGGGTGCGTAAATATACAAAACGCTCAAGACTTCTATAAAGCGAATCACATAATGTGTATGGGTCTATTGAAAACATTAAATGAAACAATACATTCAAGCAATTTAAATTGTGATAATATGTTTCTTACATACACACCTCTACCTATATATGTACAAAAATGGTCATTACAACCCTTTTTAAGAATTACGTCCCTGTCAGTGCTAAGGGTGCCCACGTAGGCCTACAAACCAAACTTTTTTTATATGCAAGCACTTAATTTTCCCATTCTAAAAAGTGTGGTATATCACAGTAGGGCTTAATTCAATCTGACATTTATGCTGTGCTTTAAAACATTTTTATTTGAAAATAACACTGTTTTTTATGTCTGTTGTTTTATGTCTAAATTTCTTTTTAGTCTGCAGTATTTTATGATTTTCTAAAGCGTTTTTGTGGTTATAAAAATAAGTTGATAATGTGTTTTCCAGAATATTACAAAACACTTTTTATAGCAGCTTTCAAGTTATGTGTATAAAAGAAAGAAAATATAATTTTTAAGTTATTTTTTTTTAAATCAAAAGGAATTTAAAATTATGTACTTTAAACAAAAAAAAAAAAAATAATAATAAAAAGCAACAGAAATTGCTTTCAAAAGTTAAAAAGACCAACAGACGATTATAAAGAATTATATTAAAAAAAAAAAACATTCATTGTCTGTTAAAAATATCTCGACAACAGCATATTATTTCTAAGTCCTTTAAGAAAAAAAAATCCCTTAAAAAGATGTGTGACTCCATTGTTTTTTAAAAGTCAAAGATGAATCAAATTTCAAGGAAATGTCATGTCTTTACTTTTATTACGAGTGATGTACATTTTTTTTTTTGCAACATTATGTTTCACGACATGATGATATGTGCTGCACGCGAAATAATAAAACCAACATTTCTTGTTTGTTTGCTTCCGTTTTCCTGTGATGGTTCATCAGTCATGTTAAATTGTCCTGTGCATGGCAAGTGTTTTATTTTTTTACCTTATTAAGCAAAGTATAATGAAAATAAACAACATGTCGATACATTAAATAAAAAGATTTAAAAAGTGTTAATAGCTTAAGCAAAATGAAAATAACAATTAAAATAATTAAAAAGAAAAAATTTAATAGCAAATAGAGAAGTTATAGCCGGCCAAGTCCTGTTATTATGCAATTGCCATATGATTTCACTTAGTCAGGATTTTTAAGTAAGATTTAAAGGAGTTGGTAGTTGAAACATTTAATTTCTCTTTTTTGTTTTATACTTATGTATATGTCTGTATGTAGATACCTATATACATAATTAGCCTTTATAGACCTGTGTCAGGATTTCGGCCTAGCTTATCGCCGCACTCATGTTGGGTTTGCCAATTTTTTTCCATGACTACCGGGACCTACAGTTTAATGTCTACTCCGAACGACAGACTTGAGAATCTTGTTCGTAGCAATCAGTTACTCTCTGAGCTTTTGCCCGAAGTCTGCTAAGAGATAGTCCCCGGAAGAAATATTTTTTCATATTTCTTTGCTTCAAGATGTCAATGCCGGTTCTTGAATCGAAGCTCTTGTCTAAGACAACACACTCACCACTAGAGCACGGCGACTACATACATATCGTCTAAAGAATTAAAGAACGCTGTAAGTGACAAAAAATCGAAAATACTTTTTTCAGAAAAAAATACGCGTCGATTGGTCCCGGTCCCAGATTTCTATAATGAAAACAAATTCACTTACGCCGTTGGCGTTTTGAAAAACACCAGTGTCTTTGTTCTACTTTCATACTTCTTTTTTGGCTCTGGTGAACATTTAATGTTTTGTCAGTTACAGCGTTCTTTAATTCTTGGGACGATATGTAGATACCAAAATCAAAACTACAACGTCCATTACATATGTAGTTTACATTTTAATGTAGTATTATAAAATATAAAACAGAGAAGTGTAGTTTTGGGAGCACACTGATTCCCAGATGAGCCTGAACGTGTTAAACTACACTTACCATTAAAAATACATCGTAACATTATAGTTTTGAATGTCAAATGGAACAAGGAATGCTTTGCTCCATCTAACCTTCTTTATCTGAATTTTACTCCCATCTATAGGGGCTTTAAAGACTATTTCCGTGGATAGAAAAGCTGCTTGTAAGTAATGACGAGGTATCCAGCTTTAGCGATTTCGGAGCAATGTGCCGTGCATTTCGCTATTTTATAACTATTACCCAGCAAGGTGCTCTGGTGCTTATTATATAGAACTCTTACCGCTATATGTAGAGCACATAATTTTGTAGTTATTTTTTCAGGAAATCGCACAATGTATTATGGAGTTATTCCGCTCTTTAGCTGCATGGCAGTTCTATCACGAATGGTTTTCTTATCAATTAATGCATGAACAGATTCAAATGAAATATTAACAAAAACTTCTCCTTCCCATAGCATATTTTTCTAAAACTAGTACAAAAACTACATGAGTAGAGATCATTCCTTGAATACTGGTTTCTCGAGAAAAGCATAACTGTTAGATGGACAACTCGTTGTGCGGTTTTGTAACCGCATAAGAAGAGTAGATTCACCGCAATATAAGAGAGACTACAGCAGCTAAAACAAAAAGAAGAGCTACAACTAAAAGAACTTCGGTAACTTTTCTATGCTTCACCTGTTAATTTCAGAGATCAGAAAAACCCAGAATTGTATGATTTCAATAGTCTTAAGATCCTAATAGCTGGATCGAAAATTAGTTCAGTTCTGCTAGTGTTGTTGTACATAATCCTTCACGGTTGTTAGTTCTCATAAGGATACCAATATTAGGATCTTAAGGCTATTAAAATTATACAATAAGTATAATATAGATCCAATAAATATTCGAATTTAATTCGAAAAAATATAATTTCGTGTTTGTCCGGATGTATGTCAATTCTCTTTCCGCAGCTTTTTGAAGCCGCGTGACGTCGCAGAAGGCTGAAATTTTGCATACTTAATGTTCACTTGCTCGACATATACAAGACGGAGACAGATTTTTGATTTTCCGACTGTGGTCGGTTTTATGGTTTATTTATGGAACACTCTCGGAATACATACGCTCACGTGGTTAGTAGAGAATTTCTCGTCTGAAGAAGAGCTCAATAGGCTAGGGAGGAGACTAAAACTTCAACGGGTATTGCATGGATCCGGGGATGGTCAGATCTGTTCCTCTTGGTGATCTACTCGACTTTATTTGGAGAGTGCAAAAGTTTTTATTGAAGCATGGCTTTTGGCCTGTATATGTGGAGAATAAATCAGCTGGTAGACGATTATGATTAATCGAATATATCGTCGATGGAATTAAAGAACGCTGTAACTGACAAAACCTTAAATGTTCACAAGAGCCTAAAAACTTTCATAAAAGTAGAACAAATACACTGGTATTTTTCATTTCGCAGACGGCGTAAGTGAATTTATTTTCATCGTAGAAATCTGGGACCTGGACCAATCGACGCGTATTTTTTTTCTGATAAAAATGATGCAAAAAACGTATTTTAAATTTTTTGTCAGTTACAGCATTCTTTAATTCCATTGACGATATTTTGACGTTTATATAGAAGTGATCCTATCGAGCATCACTGGTGAATAAAGTAGACAACAAAAAATCCTTTGGGTCGCAGTGTCTGCCTTTGGGCATACTTCTATTAGAATTTAGGATAATAAATAAATAAATACAACAATTTTACAATATAAGTACTTGGAAATCCAATTTTTTTCTTGTATAATGTAGGGTATGCAAAATAATTTAAAAATAATACGCAAATTAGCCATAAAGTCAAAGAACATACTGTCAAAAAGCATATCAAATTAAAGATGCTTTCATTGAAGACACATATTAAGACTTTAAAATATGAGACAAAATTGTGTTAAATAAAAATAAAAAGTATTACAACACGTGAGTATGAATATTAAATACAGCACAGTGTAACGAAAACTAAAGATCTTTCTAAACTTTTTCAATAACTCTTTAATCCAAGGAGAGAATAACATGCGTAAAAGGCTTGTTTAAACAACGCAATTTAACAGGCTTTCGATTGCAGCTACGTTAGTTTCATAACAGTTCTTTGTGACAGGTCATATTCATGAGTGTCAATAACTATTTAACTCATTCTATTCTCTAGAAATCGCATGTTGAAATTATATTTTTATCTGCATACCTTGTAATGAGTTAGTTTTAGTCTTATCGTTTTTATTAAAGAACTCACATTGTTTAGTTGGGTTAGATTAATCAAAATTGGTTTTCGTGGAAGTATCTTAGCAGAAAAATTTTCAAATTTGGAAGCAATAAATAAAATTGTAAGCAATAATGGAAGAATTATATTGTTTATTCATACCTTAAAGCTTACAAAGATGCTATAGGATAAGGTATTATTTTTGATTTTGTATAATGTTTGCTTACTGGTTGCAATAAATTTGTGTTTCCATTGCATTTTAGCGGCTCATTTCATACAAAAATCATGCATTATTGATGCGCACGAATAAGTGATTGTTTACAATTTCTCCCTTACGAAATAGCTTATTGGTAAGCACTAATTTTTGCTGGGATCGATAAGAAAAGTTTAATTTAATGAACGGCCCGAAAAAAGGCTGTTAGATTTTTATAAAAGAATTTGTTTTGTTTTAAAAATTGCTAATTGTGCCCAAACAAGATACTTACAGAGCAATTTAGATTCTTTTTAAAAAATATCAAATAAATATTTTAACCAAAACGTTACACTGTGTGAGTAACATGTAACTTTTTTTACTTATAACACGAAAAATTCTTGACTTCATTTAAAGCGTCGAAAATATTGTTTTCGTTTTTATTTTATTGGTGTTTTTCATATAATAAATAACAATTTCAAAAACATACACTGTAAGTATGAAAAACAGAACAAGAATTCTTTAATAAAACATACACGCACACTTTCATTTTAGGAATTTTTATTTTATTTCTTTATATTTATTTTTTGTTCATTAAATCATTATCATGGAATGTTTTTTGTTTTCTTTTGTTGGTCGTTGTTGTTATTATTTTAGGCAGAACATAATGAAATATGAATATTTTATTTCATAATAAATAAAACACTTAAAATACTTTCTTTCAGCATAAACAAACAAACACTCAAACACTTTAAAAAATAAGAGAAAAAGTATAGAAAAAGCTTAAGTTAAAATGTGCAAATAGTTGGAAAAATTTTCTAAAATTTTAAACGTAATAGGATTATAATCATAAAACTGTTGTAATTATATTTCAATATTGCCAGCACAATGGTACATACTTTATAAAAATTTAAATAATTTGCATTAATTTTTTGCTTTTAAAGTATTTAATTTATTGAAAATAAAACAAAAAAAGGGATTTTTTTTTTTTTAAATTACTTAGAATTTGGGTTTTTTCTAAAGAAATTCCTTAGAATTTAACACTTAAATTTAAACTTTTAAACTTTTTTAGGCTCGAAGTAATTTAGTTATTAACCAATTAACTTGAATGTTTTGGCACTGAGCAGGCTAAACTACCCTGCAAGAAAAAGATGACTCAAACTAATACATACACAATTGTTATACCAACACATTGAAACGATTTCACATATATTGCAATCAGCCTTGTCGTTTTTAAATTTTATCATCCAGTTGTTGATTGATTTTTTCTTTAAGCTAAATTTAATTTATGGCTTATTTTTATACATATTTGCTAAGCAAAGATAGGGATGAAATCGCATCCAAATATTTTTTTTAAAAAAAAACTGGATATTTTTTTTTTATTTAAGACCAATACTCAGGTTTAAACCCCTACTAAATGCAATTCATTGTATTGGAATGTTGAATATATAGATATATATAGATACATAGATGTGAAGAAGTAATGTTAAGCGCCTTATGTCAATGGGACAAATTGCTGTCAATTTGATCACTCAAAAGCCAGTGTTATACCTTCACCTTTGAATGACCAACAGGAATTGCGCCATCTGGATGTTGAATGTGAGTTGTAAGAATTTGTTTATAGGTTAGCTCTTATCTTTACAGAGGATGGTACTGTACTCCTGATCATTCGTTTTCTTGGTGAAATAGACTGTAAATGTCAGGGAGCGGTTTTGTAAAGATAGACTTCTTGAAGAGGGGGGAGGGGGAACCTGTTATTTTTTTAGATTATAATTTTTGAAAAACCGCAAATTTATTTTTTTATTTTTCTCCTTAGCTGGGTCTTGAACCTCACTCGTTTGAGTTTCTGTGCCCGCGCTCTAACCACTATACCACGACGAGATTTTTGAAAAAAAAAAAGTTTAGTTGAAACATTTGCCAACATAAATGCTATTTTCTGCATGCAGTACATATTGAAGAACTTAAATATTCAAAGGACTTATATCTTCTATACTGCACATCATATAGCGTTACACGAGGGATACCTGTACATTTAAGTTTAAAACGTATGTGACAAAAAATAATAAAATAAAGTTGAAATAAAAAATAAAAAAACAATAAACCGCCTAAAAGATGCACTTTTTAGTCAGTTTTGACGATTATAGATATTAGCTGTCTTGAATATTATGCATCATATTTTATTTTTCAATTCTGACCGATAATTCCATATTGAATGATTACTCTATTATAAATAATATATTCAATATCTTTGATTAAAAAAAACAGTAGGGTAAAGAGAAGTATAAGTGTAGTGGCCGTGGTCTAGTGGTTAGTTTGTTGGCTTACTACGACATGAGCACAGGGTTCAAATCTCAGCCCTAAAATCTATAAAAAGAAATATTTTTTTCGGCGACTACCTCTTAGCAGTCTTCTGGCAAAAGAGATTGCCATGAACTAGCTTATCAGTGCTGTAGTTCGCAGTCGACTTTAAACTATAAGTACCAGTTCTCATAAATAAAAATTAACACACACAACATGGGTGCTGCGAGAAGCTAGGCCGTAATTCTGACACAGAATTGTAATAGACAATTATGTATGTATGTATGTAGAGTTAGGAGTTCATATGTTCGTATATTTAATAGTCGACAGAATTAATTAGTAAGAGCACGATGCATAACCACATGCATTCTAATTTTTTTATAATTTTTTTTTATAAATTTCCTTTAGTAAGTACTGACTGATATTTCAGTCAGCAATGACAGATATATAATTGAAATGACTGGTAGTGTTCTTGTAGGGTATGCTTTTTTGAGATAATTTAACTATATTGCTAGGATTCTTAGCACTCGTAGATAATCAAAACAACAATAATAATGAGAAGACAAAGAAAATAATTAAACATTTTCATTACCAACAGTCTATTTTATGTTACGGCTAACCAGGCGATAATCCTCTCAATTTATTTTAATTTTGCTATATTCACAGCTATGGTTTAAATAGAAAAGGTAATATTTTGACAGTAGAGGCCATCTTACATAAAAATCCTGCTAACCTCATACATATATAACCACTCTATTATGAGGCTTAAAATTTCACCCTTTATAACCTGTTTAATTTGTTGATTATTCTGTTTATGATGAATTTAATAATTTTTCAGTTCACTGAGCTTATTTGATTTTTTATTTTTAAATAAAGACAGAAAAACAAGTTGTCATTATTAATTAATTTATTTTGTAAATATAAAAAATGAAAAAACAAAAATAAAAACAAAAGTAAATGTATCCAAAAAAATATTTTTAATTTGATTTGTTTAAAGAAAGTCATTTTGTCATTGAGAGCAACAATTAAATTTATACTTTTTTTTATTAAGACCAATACTCAGGGGTAAACCCCTACTTATGCAGTGTATTATATTGGAATTTGAAGAAAGAGAGATTTTTTTTCATATGCGCCTTTATTTTTTTCTGTCAATTTTACCACTCAAGGGCCAGTGTTATACCTTCACCCTTGTTTGACCAACAGCAGTTGCCTCATCTGTCGGTGAATGTTGAAGTGGCGAGCGTCTTCAGTAGGTTAGGTGTTATCTTCCCAGAAGCTTAATTTCATTAAGCTTTGAGTAAAATCATGTTTGTTTGTACCTTAGCAGAAAAAGTTTTAACGTCTCAAACTAGCTCTAAATTTCTTTCTTTGCTAACATGTCTTGACTTTAAATTTCCAAACAGATAAAATGAATTTTTATTATAATTAAAAACCCAACTCAACTTCTAAGCAGCTATTCATTTAGTTGTCCTCGTTCAGTTTTTACCTTTATTATGATTCACAACTCCTGTTTAGATATGATGTGTGAGTTGTCAAAGAAAACAACTGTTCGTTTTCTTTATATTTACAACTCGTTTTGTAACTACGCTTGGACTAAAATATAAAATTGGAAAATAAAGTTGCCCACAAATTTCGCAAAATGTGATGTTTTCAGCATAAGCTATTTTAAGCGCTTTTATACTGTAATAGCTTTATATTTATTCATGTATTTTATAGACAATTTATAGAACAAATCTTAAAGATGATCTAAACATTCGGTGCCACTACTTTTAAACTGCTGGAAGTAAGCACAAAAGTATTTAAATTCACTTTTTTTACACTCACAAGTAAAATTAAAGCATACGACGTATGATAAAAAATAAACGTTATTTTAATTTTTTTCAAAAAGTACTTATTTATTTATCAATAACTATCTTGTCCCCTTTAAAGTAATCCCCCTCAAATATACTACACTTATGCCAGGGTTTTTTTCCAATCCTCGAAACACTTCTGAAACACGCTTTTTGGTATTGCCAACAGTTCCTGTTTCGAATTTTCTTTTATCTCCTCAAACGTAGCAAAACGCTTTTCTCTCATCGGTGTCTTCAGTCTTGGGAAGAGGAAAAAGTCAGCGGGGGCCAAGTCTGGTGAATACGGTGGTGAGCTGGTGCGTTATCATGGTGCAAAATCCATCGTCATTGACATCTTCGCGGCCTTCCTTAAACCGGTTATACCATAATTGAACTTATGTTGTGCTTATAGTAGACTCGCGAAACGCCACAGTCAACATTTCAAAATTATTTTTTTCAAAATAACGGTTAATTTTTGATCAGACCTTGGATATCTGCTTAAAATAACTGTCAAAAGTAAATTATTCTACACAGTGTGCTTATTGTTATTGGTTTGTTAAAAGACAACAGAAAACTGCAAATATGGCAGTGAGAATTATTGGGCAGAAAATAAGAAATCTTATAAAATTATCACACTACCCTCGTATATACATATGTACATATGTAGAGGATTTTAATTTTACGTCTTGAAATGGCAATAAAAATGTTTTTTTTTCTTAAAAAAAATATTTTATAATTAATATTATTTTCATTTTGCTGTTAAATAAAGCTTTTAGTCTTCTGATATGGGTATTTCGATGCAATGCGCATGATGTTTCTACACCTTTAAGAGCTATATTGCATTCAGAGAATATACTTAAATTAAAAAAGAGTGCTAGAGAGCACATCTTGTTATAAAATAACAAACGATATATTCTGTGTGACACATTAGACTTTTTACTTATGGAAATACCCATATAAGTTTATTTTAACTTGCTTTTATCTTTTTTTGTTTTTTAAAAATTGAATTTATTTTATTATAAAACCAAATTATATTTTTAAATAAATAATTCTAAAGAATTTTTTTTCAAAATAACTTGAAATATTAAAACAAACAAGAAATAAAATGAAATACTGCTTTCAGAAATAGAAAATTTTTCTTTAATTTCAGAATTTTTTATCAAAAGGCTTATGATTTATCGCCAAGCGAAAGTGAATTCGAGTTTCATATTTTGAATACAAAATTATATTTATTTTTAACTCTTCTCATTGCCTAATTTCCTCTTAATTCTATATTCTTGTCACAAATGCTGTTTAAGTTGCTTTTGAACGAAAATCATATGTAAGCAATAGATAAATATGAACAACTGTTTAACATGTTCGCCAAATACTTTTTCATTTGCCTGTATGTAAAATGTGAATCGTGCCACAGTAATTTAATGTGTAGTATGGTTTGCGAAAAGTTGTGGTGGGTGATTCCCACCAGTGGCACTGGTCTAAGTCACTATACCGAGCATATAGTCTTAGACACTCCTCTCGTAATTATAATTAGAATATAAATAATAATAAAATGCGGCAAGCAAGGTAATCTGCAATGCGAAAAGAAACCTTCAACGTACAAATGTATACATTCCACTCTATTCCACCTTAACTAATGTCAACAGAAAGCGAATGATCAGGAGAAAAGCGTCACTTATTGGGAAATAGCAGATAACAGCTAAACCTACATAGCGAAGACACTCATCACCACACAATCAACATGCAACCATGAGGCAATTGCTGTTGATCATTCAAGGGTGAAGGTATAACACTGGTCCTTGAATGATCAATTCACAGCAATTTGTCTCATTCTTAAGGCGTTTAATAGTAATATAAGAAAAACAAAATGTATGTTCTGTAATAAATGTACTGTCCTTTCCAAAAATTCCAATACAATGCAGTGCATTTTGTAGGGGTTTACCCCTGAGTATTGGTCTAAAAAAATTTATATAAAAATCGCAAAATTTATTCCGTGAATAAAACAATTGTGAAGAAGTGTGTTTGCAGAAATAAAAACAAAAATATTTTGTAATTAAATTACATTTTTGTTTTATTTCTGAATTCCTACTTCTGACATCAAAGTTACATTTAACGTAAACGTTTTATTTTAATACTCTTTGTAATAACTTACCTTATGATGTTGCTCCAACATACTTAGCGATCTTTGAACTGTATTGTACATTACGTGTATTTATATTTCATCGTACATTTCAGTAGCACATCGCCATACAGAATGAATCTCCAGGATATGAAAACAAAGTATCAAAAAATATTAAATTTCCCAGATAAAATTAAAATCCTGTATGAGTGTGTAATTCAGATTGACGTCAAATCAAGTGAAAACCTTAACAAATTACTTGCAGTTTTTTATGAAATAAAACTTTTCCTAAATTTCTAATATTTTACCAAAATTTACACTTTTTGTTTTTATTTTAGACTTGAAGGAAAAAACTTCTTTTATTTTTAGTTAAACTTTAATGTGAGATACGCTTTTAAGAATATTTCTTCATACTTCTTCTTTCATATTCTTTGAACTGTTTTTTTTTCGTATTCGTTTTATCACTTTATTAGAGTAGGTTTGTAAAACTTCTCTCCTTCTTCCTTTAATAGAATTTTATTTTTTCTTCTTCGTTTATCTGCCTGAGGTTCTAAATGTTGTTTTTGTTTTCAAAACAAGTGTATAATTAACATTTAATTATAGAACAGTAAAACACAAAAAAATCTGGGGGAGTTTTTTCTCTTTCTGTATGTATTTTCTTTTTTTTCTTTTTTAAAGACTTAAAAGAAAAACTCATACAAAAGACTATCGCTGCTGAATCTTAAATAGCATTTTTATTTAAATTGATTTAAGCATGAGATTGGCCATTAAGAGTCTATGCAGGTTATTGGAAACTGGATTACATCGAAGTACTTTAATGGTTTAAAATTGTTACTTTATTCCCTGCTAGCATTTTTGCCATTTGACTTAAGCTTTTTTTTGACTTAAGTAGAGTTCTAACAAATCTCCATTAAAATGTGAAGTACTTTTGTTTGAAATTTTAATTTGAAACCTTAATAACAACTGTGTTACTTCCACAGGGCATTTGAGAAAGGAAATCTAATAACGGCTACATATAGAGAGAAGAAAATGAATTGAAATAAATGCCATTGTTGCTGCCGATGAGTAGCTTTAAGAAGCAAAAATTTAAACAGCATGGGCCGACAGCATTTTTACCAGACGTTGTAAGCGCCAAACACTCAATTTTAATGGATATAATAGCCATTGATTAACAACTATAGGAGTACTTTTCACCCCATTTATAGCAGTTTTGTTCATTGATGCAGATATTTTACAACTTACTTGGATCCGGGACACCTACCTATTTTAATCTACCGAACTGGATGTGAGGAACATTCTGACCGTAGTCAAGAGTGTTGTGGTATTTTGCAAAAAGGTGTCATTTGGCGTCACTTGACACAAATCTTTGATAAATTGGAGGGTATGTGGTATAGTGGTTAGAGCGCTCGTACAAAAACTCAAACGGCCCAAGTTCAAATCCCAGCGAAGGTGAAAAATTAAAAAGTTAGTCCATCTACAAAGTAAGCGCTCCCTGACATTCCACTCATCTTAACCTTTGACAACGAAAAACGGATGATCAGGAGAAAAGTGCCACCTATTGGGAAGTAACAGATAACAGTAAAAACGTACTTAGCGAAGACACTCACCACAATCAATCAGTGTATGAAAATAAACAAAACTGAACGTTTGATCTCATTTTGTTGTGTTCTTTACAATGCGTAAAACAAAAATAAAACAGAAACAGTGAGAACGATTGTCCCATTTACTTTTGTATATTGTTTTTGTTGTTAGTACAAATACACCAACAAAAAATGAATGAGAAGAAAAAGAAAAGAAGAAGAGAAAAAGAAAAGAACAAGAGAAAAAAAAGTGAATTATACGAATGTAACGGAATAACAAAGCAAGCACAAGAGCGAAAAGCTAATTGTTTCTTTTGCGCTCTTTCTCGTTTAGAAAGTATTTGTTTTGGTTTTGCTCATGTACAATACCATTAAAAAACTTTTGAAAAGTGTATGACTTTGTTGCATCGTTTGCGAGATGTTTTGTTTGTTTGCCCACTCTGGTTTTGTTGTCATAATGTACTGTCCTTTCCACAAAATTAAAATATAATGCACAGCATTTAGTAGGGTTTACCCCTGAGTATTGGTCTCAATAAAAAAAAGTATGCAAGTCGTGTACGGATTTTTAAATAAGCCCAATCAGAAAATAAGCGACGCAAGCGACAGTAATTTTTTTCTATTTGTGCACGAAATCTATTTTATGGATACAATTTTGCACGCAATCGAAAAACATTAGTCAGTATTCGATGACTGGCTTAATCTAGAGTGTGGTTGATGAAAACGTGATAGATATAAAAACATTCGTCCCGAATAATCAAATATTCTTACGTAATACTCGTACCTCGCACAGAGGACATCCTTTTGTTAATGATTGTACAACGAATAGCATAATGCACTAGAGAGATAACCGCGAAAGTTATTCCCTTTTCCACAACGTATAGTACATTTCTAGACTTATTTTTCAATAAAAAAAAACACACACACTAAGTATCGAAATTTCCGAGTTTTCTTCAAGACTTTTTGGTTTTTTTATTTATTTGACTTGTTGATAGTTTTTAATTGAGAAAATTTCAATTTAATTGAGATGTTGGCCTACTAAGCCGATTATGTTGAATCTAAAATAAACGCAGCATTTTATGAATTTTGCTAACAGAATTACTTGTATTGTATTGTATTCAAGGATAACGCTAAGAGGAAAAACTTGAATTGTAAAGTTAAAATGAAACAAGACTTTTGACACGTAATTTTTTTTTTCGCTTGACCCGATTTGTTACATTTGCAAGACCTGCAAAAGCGTTTGCCACAAAAAGTGATTACCGCTATTATTTTTAATAGCCTAATAAGTTTCATTTTTTATTCATTAAAATCTGCTAAAAATGGTTGCAAGTTTTGCCAAAAATTACTTAAAATGAATTTCTAATTTTCATTAATTTATTACTTTAAGAAGCGAAACATTAAAAGCAGACACAATTTATTAAAATTCTTTTTACATGACTTTTTTATGACTTTTATTACCCTTTATTTTAATTATATTTCAACAGAATAATAATTCTTCTTCTTGTGGAAGCAAAAAATTAGAAAAAAACCAAAAAAAAAGTTAAATTAACCTCTTTTGTCTATGCTTTTCAGCCTTTGTCTCCAAGGTGTCGTTAAATTATAGAAAGAAAAAAAAAAAAAAAACGTATTGTTTTATACTCGTATTATATGCCATCATCATTATTGTAAATATCATTATCATTTACTAGAGGCTATTGAGTTTTAAAAGTGTATATATGTATCAACACAACCCTTTTATTTATTTACTTGTTTTTTTTTTTGCAGCTTTAGGCCTTTTATGTTTTAAGTAACACCTAAAATGTTACAGAAAACAGCTTTTGGGAATAACAACTGTGCCCATAATTACCTCTAAACATTGGCAGGTGACAATATTCTATATTTTAAGAAAAGTAACAAAGAAGAAAGTGAAAGGAAAGTAAATTACTTGACTAATTGATTAATGTTTTGTAAAAGCTATTGGTTGGGTATAGGGAAACCTTTTATTGAATTCAATTTCATTCAATTAAAAGGAATGAAAATTATTTCAGTACCCTACAATACAACACAAAATAATATGATATGCGTTATGTTTTGGTGGCATTGCAACAATATAATACAAAATAATACACTTACATTGTTTCATTATATTCAGAATCATCATCGTATCATACTTGTACTTAAGTCGGTATAATTATTTATTAAAATTTAGCAGGATAACTATTATCGATTGTAATTTCTTTTCAAGTCAACTATTCTCTTCCGTTAATCCGGGTTTATAAGTCGATGTTAATTTTGATCTGAAGTACAAGTGATCTTCACCAAATATTTTGAGGCCTTTTTCTATTGAATTCATTTAATTTAGACAGATTATAGCATAAATTTTTCCAAATATCTTGCTTTCAATTCTGTACGAATTTTCTTTATTCACTTTTACGAGTGTTCATGCCTCTGAGCCTTATATAGGCTATGAGAAGCTCATTGCTAAGTCTGATGTCCTTTCTTCGGAAAGAAGATTTTTTCTAATCTTTTGATTTTTGTTTGTTCAACCCTAGTTATGTGGAACATTTTATTCCCGTAAATATATAATCTGAATATCTTATGGTGTAGGGTGTTGTTGTTAAGTTCTTTTTTAATGAAAAATCTAATTGTCTTACTAGTGTCAAGATAAATATTCATTAACGTATTTATTTCACATACAATTTAAATTTATAATATATAAGTAAATACCCAGTTGGCTCTGACTTAAAGACATCCTGGATAATAGAAAATCCTGCACGACAACTGGACGACAGCCAGAACAAATCATCAACGACATTTTCAAACAAGTGTCACTAAAATCGTCCACGACATGCTGAGCGACAATGTCACTGAGCTTGACGTCCATCGTACATTGTATGAAATTTCCCTTATGTAGTCGTTACCGAATACTTAGAAGACATTATCTATTAAGTTGTCTTTCAGGACATCGTAGTCGACAATAGATGTCGTTGAAGATAAATTAGAAGACACTGTCGTAAGGGTTGTCGTTGATGACAGGTAAGACGACACTGTCTTTCAGGTTGTCGTCAACGACATTGTAAAAAATTCATTATTAAAAATTTACATATATATATATTATATTTTAATAAAATAAAAACAATCAATTTATTCAAAAAATATCAATACACAATGATAAAATTAAAAGTTAATTCATTGAATCTTAAAATACGTGTAAAAAGTATTTACTCTTTAAAATTCTTTTTCTTTATTTCCCCAGCCCTTTCTTTAAGACTCTATAAAAAATGTGAATATATTTGTATGTAAATACTTTATAAAATGTATATATAAATGTATTAATATTCTTTACCCAAAAATTTAAATTTTTATTCATCCTCTGTATGAATACATTTCAGTTTAATAGTTAAAAGAGTAATAATTTTATTATATTGCAAAGGAAAAATATTTCAGTGACATAAAAATAAGACGAAGTATGATTTCGTGTCTTTACATATTAACAAGTATCAAGACACTGTCGATCAGCGTGTCGTTAATGGAGTGCATATACCACAACATGTAAGACTCTGTCAATGAGCCTGTCGCTAAAATATACTTTATTTAACACAACGTTGAAGACACTGTCAAGCTGCTTGTCGTCAACGGAGTGCATATACTACAACATGTAAGACTCTGTCGATGAGCTAGTCCCTAACATAGACTTCATTTCAGACAACGTTGAAGACACTGCCAAGCAGCCTGTCGTCAATGGAGTGCATATACTACAACATGTAAGACTCTGTCGATGAGCCTGTCGCTAAAATATACTTTATTTAACACAACGTTGAAGACACTGTCAAGCTGCTTGTCGTCAACGGAGTGCATATACTACAACATGTAAGACTCTGTCGATGAGCTAGTCCCTAACATAGACTTCATTTCAGACAACGTTGAAGACACTGCCAAGCAGCCTGTCGTCAATGGAGTGCATATACTACAACATGTAAGACTCTGTCGATGAGCCTGTCGCTAAAATATACTTTATTTAACACAACGTTGAAGACACTGTCAAGCTGCTTGTCGTCAACGGAGTGCATATACTACAACATGTAAGACTCTGTCGATGAGCTAGTCCCTAACATAGACTTCATTTCAGACAACGTTGAAGACACTGCCAAGCAGCCTGTCGTCAATGGAGTGCATATACTACAACATGTAAGACTCTGTCGATGAGCCTGTCGCTAAAATATACTTTATTTAACACAACGTTGAAGACACTGTCAAGCTGCTTGTCGTCAACGGAGTGCATATACTACAACATGTAAGACTCTGTCGATGAGCTAGTCCCTAACATAGACTTCATTTCAGACAACGTTGAAGACACTGCCAAGCAGCCTGTCGTCAATGGAGTGCATATACTACAACATGTAAGACTCTGTCGATGAGCCTGTCGCTAAAATATACTTTATTTAACACAACGTTGAAGACACTGTCAAGCTGCTTGTCGTCAACGGAGTGCATATACTACAACATGTAAGACTCTGTCGATGAGCTAGTCCCTAACATAGACTTCATTTCAGACAACGTTGAAGACACTGCCAAGCAGCCTGTCGTCAATGGAGTGCATATACTACAACATGTAAGACTCTGTCGATGAGCCTGTCGCTAACATAGACAGGCGAAGCAGCCTGTCGTCCGTATTCTTTTTACAATCGAAAACTTGGATTAAATATAATACAAAAAATAGTGCGCGAACACTTCCGTGATGTTGTCGACAACAGTTAGTGACATATTTGATAATGTCTTAGAGACATCCTTGATGACAATGTCGTCTACTATGAATTGGCCAACTGGGTACATATACCCATATTCATATGTATGTATAACAGCAAAATACATACATAATATCAAATTGGAAGTAAGCTTGAAACAGCTCTTAGTACGTTCAATTTTGGCATATTCTCACGTTGCGCGCTTGTCCCTGTAGGTATGAGCTCAAACAAAAAACCACAGAAAATAGTTAAAAGGCGTTCAATCGCACGATATAGGCAGCAAATTGACCTACCTCAAATCTGAAATATATTGTTTACGAAAGTCGCCTCTTAAGTGAGCCTCATTGTTTCGCGTTCTGTGTGATAAATGACACTATCGCGTTAATACTACATGTTAGCTCTTCCGTTTTGGATAAAAAAAAAAATTAAGAAAACAAAATTTTTAATTATCGCACGGTAGTTCTAGCCAAGCGCAATATCCCATTTTGTAGCTTTAAGAAAGTGCTGAAAATGTTGATGGCATGTAGTCGCCGTGGTCTAGTGGTTAGTGTGTTGGCTTACTAAGACATGAGCTCTGGGTTCGACACCCAGCTCTGACATTTTAAATAAAAAGAAATATGAAAAAAATATTTCTTTCGGCGACTACCTCTCAGCAGTCTTCTGGCAAAAGCTCTGAGAGTAACTAATTGCCATGAACAAGCTTCTCAAGTTTGTCGTTCGGAGTCGACATTAAACTGTAGGTCCCGGTACTCATGGATAAAAATTGACACACACAACATGAGTGCTGCGAGATGCTAGGCCGTAATCCTGACACAGAGTTGTAAAGGCCAGTTATGTATGTATGTATGTAGTTCTAGCCATACGGTATATCATTCCTGCCTTCGTCGGTTATGAAAGAGTATGATCCAATGATGCCATAGGCTCATAATCAATACCAAAAAGTTCATTTTGCGGGATGAATTGGCAGTTCTTGTAATGTTTCTGACTGCTATTCCTAGCAAATATGGCGGTTTTGTTTGTTGACAAATGAGCTTTGTGGCTCAACACATTTAAATCCTTCCACAAATTTTTGAAACTTTAAAGAAACAGAAATCCAATTGCTACAAACGGTGCCAAATCCAGCCAAACTAAATATGGTTGAGAGTAAAATGTTACACGAATACAGCTGAGCAGCCAAAAACAAAGCTGCCAAAGAAAGAGTTGCAATAAAATTAATCTTTTTTTTTATTAAAATCAATACTCAGGAGTTAACCCCTACTAATGCAGTGCATTGTATTGAAATTTGAACACAGGTAGATAAGAGTGTTATAGCTTCGCCCTTCAATGATCAACAGCAACTGCATCATTCATCGGTTGATATTGAATGTAAGTGGTGAGCGTCTTCAACTAAGTAGGTTAGCTATTATCTTCCCAGAAGGTGGTGCTGTACTCAAAATCATTCGTTTCTGATGGACTAGACTGAAAATGTCAGGAAGCGGTTTCTTGACGATGGAATTTGCTCCTTAAAAAATTTAAACAACATTGACAGGAATTTACTTAATTTTTTTAGCTTATTTTAGAAATTAAAGTAGTATACTACTCCAATAATTTGGTAAGTATATGATATCAAAAGTGATAGAATTTTGTAAAATTTTGATTCAATACGACATAAAAAATGAACTAAGTATAATTTTAAATCTTTCAAAACTGTTTGCTTTTATTGAAATAATATTATTAACTTGAAACCTAATAACTGAACTTGTTTAGTTAAATGTATCTTTACATGTATTTTTCTTTTCTTTCATCACTTTCACTTTTGTCATATTTGATTCCTTTTGCACAAACTTGCGTTAAATAATCCCTAAAGCAATTATTTATTTTTAGTAAATTTCATAAGAGACTGTTGGGCACACCATAAACATTTTTGAAAAGAAAATTAAGTTGAAAAACTAATTGCCAGTAAAAGAAAGGAAAAATACCACAAGATATTAAAACTTTCGCTTCTTGGCAAAAAACAAAACAAAAAATATATAAAAAGAGAAACAGCTGCTTTCAAAAATTTACAGAAAAATTTCTTTCGTAAAGCATTTGCAATGTCCTTAAGGAGTGTGTTTTGTTTCTTTTGTTTTGTCTAGAAACGAAATTTGTAAAAATTAAAACAGTTTTTGAATGTCTTTCTTATTGCTGCAAATTATGAAAACAGAGTTTTTTTTGTTACTTTACTTTACTGAATACTGTTGCCTGTTTTTGAATGTGGTTTAACCTTGAAGGTAAAAAAAAGTTTTCGTTTCTGTTTTTTGTTACTGCTTAAATGGCATGAATGGTTGTTTTGTAACAGATAATTGTAAAATACTAAAGAGAATATACTTGTAATGTTGCAACTTAAAAGAAGTTTTTGTTTCATACAAAAATTTTGTTTTTTGTTTTATTGAAACAGAAAAACACATACAATCGCACACAGTTTTTTTTATGCAGTTTAAAATTTATTCATTTCTTAAAGAAATAGCAAAATATCAAAATTTATTACATTTAAAGACAAACCACTGATGATATGTTAAAAATTTTTGTGTCATTATTATAATGATTGATGCATGTCTTACTCAAGCATCTTAAATTTGTCCTTTATTGAAAGAAAAATGGACAAAAACATCTGTTGAAGAAAAATATATTACAAAATTTTTAGAAGCTGAGCCAGAGGGATTCATTTTACATTCATTATATTTTATTGAGACAATGATTTCAAGCTTGCGTCAGTTATTCTAAAGGGTTGGCTTATCTAAAACCGCCTACTTGTTAAAGAGTAATCTGATGAGAACCTATATTTCAATGTCTGTGCTTGAAAGAAAAGTTCGTATACACATTAACAGTTTCTTTAAAAACAATTAAGACCGGTCCAAACGGTTGAATTCAAGAATCAGATGAAATAAAATTTCTTTGGTGGATAGCTTATTACATAGCAGTTTCCAATATTTTTTTGCTACAGACATTTACGCCTACCGGTCGATTGCTTGCTGCGTATAAAACAGAAAAATAGAATTTGATTTTTTGAAAAAGATAAATGTATTGCTTTGTAAATTCTTTTGTTTTTTTATGTATACTAAATGGGTTATAATTCTCATGTAGTTTATAAATGTTGAAATTTTTTATAGTTTTGATTACCATCTTTGGGGGGTCGTGGCATAGTAGTTAGCAGAGTTGGGTTTATTGCATTGAATTTATAATGCATTATCGTTTCCACTACCACTAAACCACTTAGTATTAATGCAGCAATATTGCAGCCACCACTAAATGCAGATAGAAATAGTTAACCACTAAATAAAACCATTTTAGTGGTAGTGGAAATTTAGTGCATTAAATAAAACAAATTTAGTGGTAGTGGAAATTTAGTGCATTAAATAAAACAAATTTAGTGGTAGTGGAAATTTAGTGCATTAAATAAAACAAATCTAGTGGTAGTGGAAATTTAGTGCATGAAATAAAACAAATTTAGTGGTAGTGGAAATTTAGTGCAGTAAATAAAAACATTTTAGTGGTAGTGGAAATTTAGTGCATTAAATAAAACAAATTTAGTGGTAGTGGAAATTTAGTGCATTAAATAAAACAAATTTAGTGGTAGTGGAAATTTAGTGCATTAAATATAAAAATTTTAGTGGCAATGGAAATTTAATGCATTAAATATATCGATTTTAGTGGTAGTGGAAATTTAGTGCACTAATTTTGAATATTTAGTGGTAATGGAATATAACTCCATTGGCACTATAGTGGAATGGAAATTTAGTTCCACTACCTCAGTTCCACTATCGTTTTAATATACCTTCATATATGGATATAATATTATTATATGCATACATAGCTTAAGTCAATGTCAAAATAAATTGTTGTGAATGTTATTTTCTTAATTTACTGAGTCCGCCTGTATAAAGTAAATAATTGTTGTTATTGTTTTAATAAGAATTTTAGTACTTTCAAATGTAATATATTATTCAGTTCACCATAGGTAAGATTTTAATAGCTCGGACTGTTAAATTGCCAGCCGCTAATCATTCAGAAGTAGTGAACTAAATTTCCATTACCACTAAAATCGATTCATTTAGTGCACTAAATTTCCACTACCACTAAATTTGTTTTTTTTAATGCATTAAATTTCCACTACCACTAAAATGGTTTTATTTAATGCACTAAATTTCCACTACCACTAAATTTGTTTTTTTTAATGCATTAAATTTCCACTACCACTAAAATGGTTTTATTTATTTTATTTTAAGCAATCGCTGACCTTCGAGTGATCAACTGATAGCATCCTGTTACACTGATATATGGCGATCAATAAAATTACAAAAAAAAATCTATGTATCACTCTTCTACTATGTATCTACTCCTGAGTATTGGTATTAAAAAAAATCTCTTAAGAAGAAACGAAATAGCCGTACAGTCGTGCTTATCTCCAAAGAAATATAAGTATTTCATATCATATTGAATTTATATGACTAAAATGCAAAAAATATTTTTGGTTTTTTAATAAAAAATTATTATTTTTCTATTCATTCGATACAGATATTTATGCTAACCGGTATGTGGCTTCTGTGGTAGAACAGAAAAATAGAATTTGATTTTTTGAAGAAGATAAATGTATTGCTTTATAAATTCTCTTATTTGGTTCGTATGTACGAAATGGTATATGATTCCCATTTAGTTTATAACTTTTTGAACTTTTTTATAGTTTTGATTGCCTTCTTTGAGAAAACGTCTCCTGACGAGTTTCTTAAGTAGAGACAAAATGGCCATAGAAGTATGCTTATCTCCAAAAGCAATACATTTCATATCATATTGGATATATTTGCCTATATGGCGAAAAGTATTTTTTATTCTTTTTGTGACTTCAATAAAATTTTTTTTACTAAATACGTTATATTTTTAATTGAAAACATCACAATTTTTGTTTAAATGAAATAATAAAAGTTTTATTTTATCATATTTCCAAATTTCTTTGCAGTATCGTAATTCAATTACTTATTAATTATGAAGCTAAAACAATATATTTTCTCTGTGAATAACACAGATTTCATTTAAAGGTACACCCCGAGCAGATAATACATAGAAAAATGTTCCACTGCTAGTTAATGAATGAAGGAATCGTGCTTTAGATTACAACCAGAGCTTATATTGTTATCTTACTCGTACACCAAGCATATGGTCTTCGTTACTCCACTCGTAGTTTCAGTATAATTCATAATTAAATAAGTACTGTAATATAAAAACAAATAAATAACTAAAATAGATTTGTCATGTTGTCTTTGGGTACACCTGAGTTTATTGGGTTTATTGAGTTTATTTTAAAATATTAATCATCCTACTTAACTCTGACAAATGATAACATTTTTAATAAACCCAAAAGTTAAGATAGAATTTTGCATTAATTTTCTTCTTCTCTTGGACACTTCCTTTTAGTTGCCTTAAAATGTTGGTAAAGTTTTGGGATTTTTTTCACAAAGATAAGATTTTAAAACAAAACAAAATATTTATTTATTTTCTATTTGGTTTGCTATAGCAAAAATCTTTTTAAAACATTTTTTATTAATAAGCCATTACGTGCCTCAGTAGCATGAAGGAGGCAGAGCAAAATAAGAATTCTTTCTTATTGAATATCGATTAAAAAGAATGTTTTTATATTGAATTTTGTTGAAACAAGGCTAAACGGATTAGAGGATGTTCTTTCCCTGTTTTGTATTATAATTTATGTATAAACTTTTAAATTGAATGTTTGTCTTTCTTTTATTTCCTTTTTTGTTTTCGAATTTTTTAAAATGTATACCAAATTGTATTTAAGGAATAATAATACCCTACAAGTCTGACATCAAAAACATGTCAAACTTTAATATTGATTTCTGTAACTCTATTTATCCTAATTTTAAATGCTAAAAAATATTTCCATTCTTGTTTGATATGTTGCATGTTATGTATGATTAAATGGTCTGTAAGAGTTTTAATTCACAGACTTTTATTTATTTTTATTAAATTTACAAAGAAAAAAAAAATGCTAAAGAATTCATTATACTTTGTTGTGATAGAAATTGATGAATTTTCTTTCACAAAATGTATTGCTTTTATGTGAACCAATTGGCTGCGTATACGTAATGTTAAGTGGAAGTGAATTAATTATTAATCATACGTTATGGTGTTGTTTTTACTCTTTTATTCTATACTTATAAATACAATATGAAATGGCCATAGAGACATGCTTATCCCCCTTAAGCAATACATTTCTTATTATATCTTATATAAGTATATGATTCTTTACAAAACTAGCAATAGGTTTAATAACATGAATTTTAAACCTTCAAGTTAAATACTTTATGAAATTATTTTCTATCATAAGTGCATAGCAATGGAGAGCTTTAAAGGAGTTTCTTTTTACCCTGTAAAAGTATATAAATAAAGCCTATTTACTGCATTAGTAGTATAATTTTCAACACTTAATATCTAGATTGAGTATGAAGACATTTTTCAATATTTTGGTTGAAATTTAATTGTTTGCGATTAAAATGTGTTGTTATTTCAGAACATTTCTGTTGTGATAAAACAGTTGGTTTTTCAAAAAACTAAATATTTTCTACCACAGGAAACTACAATGCTTATGTTAATAAATTTCTCTCAACTAGAGTATTTTGTATTTTGGCTGAAAGCGTAATATAAAACAATTGATAACCAATTTATTTTGAGCTTAAAGGCTTTTTCCTATTTTAACTCGTTATTTGCTGCTCCTTTGCTTAGTTTACCCAAAAAAAGAGACATTTCGTATAAATTTTAAACAATTTTAAGAAAAGGGTAGAGAATTATTGAATGAAAAATAAATTAAAGGTCTCAAACTGAACATAAAATGTAGGGGAATTTCAGAAAAAAAAAAACAACAAAATAAGATAAAAAAAATAAATAAAAAAAAAATAAAAAAAACAACAATTCACATGGCTTTCTTGAAAAATAATATTTTTTTGGTTATACTCGTACTACTATCGATATACAATATATTCTTAAATTTTTAATTGTAAATGAATTATTTATAAGTGCCATAGATGAGTTTAAAAACACCTCAAAATGTGTTTTAATTATGTGATTGTGAGATTGTGGAAAGAATTTAGTTCTTTAATATTTATGTGTAAAATTTCTTACGAAAGATTAGATGTTCTTGTGGTGTTTTAATTAAAATATTTCTTAAGAACATTTTGTTTTAGTCTGGTTTTTATTTATTTTATATTTCTCCCAATCTCACTCCCACTGTATAACTAAATACATCGTAATAAAGAAAAAGCAAAATCTAT
Source organism: Metopia argyrocephala (assembly GCA_963576795.1). Lineage (NCBI taxonomy): Eukaryota > Metazoa > Arthropoda > Insecta > Diptera > Sarcophagidae > Metopia > Metopia argyrocephala. The sequence goes on along the minus strand of OY756208.1, from coordinate 199,566,957 downwards.
TCGAATATTCTTAGTATTTGATGACTTATGTATGTCTATTTGTAACTTGAAATCCCTTAAGTTATTTTGTATTTTTAACTGAAATATGTTTTTTCTTTTCTTCTTCTTATTTGATTTCTAAGGTTATGTTATTCGAAGCAGACAATATTGACTTGAAAAATAACGAAAATAGAAACAGGCATAGCTAATAATGTAAAAAAATTTATACGAAATTGTTATATGGAAAAAACAAAAATCCTATAGTTGTGATAAAATTTATAGTACTCCTCAGTAAACCTTAGCAATCCAAATGAATACTGCAACTACATAATTGGAGTTGTATGTTCTTTGTGCTTAAAAAACTTACAATTCTTCAACATATATGTACTTCGACATTAAAGAGCTTGATTTCTTTTTTATTTAATATTTTGCTACCAATTGTTTTAGCATTGTCCGAAAATAGCCATTAAAGTTTAAAATCTAGCCCTTTTTAATAAGTTTTGTAGGAGAGAATTTAGCTTTTCTTCTTAACACAGTGGCTTACTAGTAAGTTTCAACCTTTTCTGGGTTAATATTTCGTTTATGTCAAAAAGATATGCGGAATAAAATGTGGAATGATTTTACGAGATTAATGAAAAAACAAATTCAAATAGAGTACCGAAACAAAACGGAAAATAAGTGTATATAATAATAAGTATAGATATTACATGTATACTTAATTCGTCTGATATATTGTATTCATAAGGCTAACATTGTTAAAGTTAGGAATATGTTAATTAACAATAGTTTCCCATTAAGTATTATTCATAGATTAATTAGACAATGTAAGGATAACATGAGGTGTGTTGCCAATTTTAATGATAATATTCAAGGAAGGGGAAATGGAAATGGTGATAATGCAATGGCGGATAAAATTTATAAATCGATAAATTGTATACCTGTTTTGTCAGACCGTTTGAAAATGTCAAGAATTTTAAATCAGGACAAGTGTAATTTGAGTTATACAACATATAATACTTTAGGAAGATTATTTAGCAAGACAAAGGATAAGGTAAAGAAATGGGACAAGTCAAATTTAGTTTATAGCATTCCTTGTAACGGTAATGATAGTGAAATTTGTGATAAAGTATATGTAGGTACGACCAAGAATAAGTTAAAAACTAGAATAGCTGGACATAAATCGGACCAGAAACGAAGGGATATTAATTCACAAAAGACGGCTTTATCAGCACATTGTTCAAAATTCAATCACTATCCAAATTTTGAAAATGTTTCTATCTTGAATGTAGAAAATAATTATAAAAAACGTTTAATATTAGAAATTTTACAAATTATTAATGTACCAACAACACACAGAATTAACTTTAAGGCTGACACAGGTAACATAGCACAAGTATACAGACATTTAATAAACAGAAAATAAATTGTTAATTTCTTGTTAATTTGATTTAATATTTCATTTAATATTTTAAATTAATTTGTTACACATTTACACTAATATTACTTAATTTCATAAATTTGTAAACATGTTTATATTATTGATTTTATTATGTTTGTTGGGTAGAATAATTTTTGATTTTTTAAAATTTTTTTCATTTGACAAAAAAATTTTTTGAATTTATAAATACGCATTTTCTGTATTTAAAATTTGAATATAATTTACAAATAAATATATCCTGAAGACGCTACACGCAGGAGTAGAGAAATATTGATAATTAAATAAAAGTTTTTATTTTAAAATAGACCTTGAGCTTGAGAATTTCTTTACATTAAATAATAAAGTTCGAAAAACCAGAATTAAAAATTTCAAATTTATGAATTTTTCCCAGATATGTTGAATGGATAATGAGGACCAGATTTATTGCGGTAACTTATTTGGGGGGTAAAGGTTAACGTTCGATGTACTGACATATGGGCACATGCTATTTGAACAAGGATTTAAACCAGTCGAATAATCTTTTTTGTTTTAATTTTTAATATAAAAAAATCCAGGATAATAATAATCTGAGGTATTTAACTATTTGATAATAAAATGTTTTGTTTAATTTTTGCACAATGACAATACGATATGTTCTTAGCCTGACACTGCTGTCATTACAGTATAAACATATGTTATATTTAATTTTGATCTGGCAACTCATTTGTATAATAACAGTAGTTAAAAAAATACAATTTCGTAGTTTCATGAAATATTTACTTAAGAAAGATTTATCGGGACAAGAAATTCATAATAATATGGTGCATGTTGTAGTTGAAAGTGAGTTATGCTAAGATGACTTCAAATTGTAAATAAAACAAATGATCAGGAGAAAAGCGCCATCTACTGGAAAGTAGCAGATTTCGGCTAAATCTCCTAAACCTACTTAGCGAAGGCACTCACCACACAATCAACATACGACGATGAGGCAATTGCTGTTGATCATACAAGGGTGAAGGTACAACACTGGCCTTTGAATGATCAATTCTCAGCAATTTATCTCATTCCTAAGGCACTTAATAATAATGTAAGAAAAAATATATATGTACTGTCCTTTTCCAAAAAATTCCAATACAATGCACAGCATTTAGTAGAGGTTTACCCCTGAGTATTGATCTCAAATAAAAAAAAGTGATTTTGGTACCACATCGTTAAGGCTGTATAAAACAGTTAAATTCATGAGCTTACAAAACTATATTCATGATATTCTAAATCATATAAACAGTTGTAAGTAAAGAACATATCAAATTGTAACTAAAACTGATTAATTTTTTTTAAACTACAAATTTATATATTGAACGCAACATTTTCGTTTATTAAATTCATTGTACGAGTATTAATAAAATTTTATTTGAAGAGGAATTGTTTCTACTTTATGTAATATTTTCTGTTGTACTATCAGGTGCAGTAACAACTTTCGAATTTGTAGGCTTAAAAAGACTTTGCTGTAGTACGGCATTTACACATTTATTGTGGTCAAATTTTATGCTGCTCCTTTATTACATACTACTGTACTGTATTATGTTTTCCTCATTTCTTGTCAGTCTTTAATTTGTATATGAAATATTGTATATAACCTGCGTATTAATATAACATATGAGAGAATAGTTAAAAATAGTTAGTAGGGAGGAGCTCAATAATTTGTTGTCTGTAAAAATGACAATATTGCTCTTTACTGATTAAAGTTTTTTTTTTTTTTTAAAACATACTTGTGGCCCATGTAACATAAATAAAAAACTTGGAATATGTTGAAATGTCGAAGCTAGACTTCACCAATTTGGCTAAGGTCGCGTCAGTATCTGATTTTCTTTAATTGATAAAAAAATTACTTCTACACAGAAAAATAGAAAATCGATTTTAATTACAAAATTATATGGTTTCATGAATAAGGAAATTAACGCTTAAAGAGCTGGGAAAAAATAATTGTTTATTGCGCATAATAGATTACAATGAAGATCGCCTACTCGCGGTGTAGCCTGTGTGATGATAAATGATCTTGCATTCTTTCTTAGCATTGACTTTGTGCTATACGATTTGAAGGTGTCATTATGTCATATCTTACAAAAATTATGTTGAAACATTCACTAACAGGCTATGAATAACAAAGTGTTTTGGAATTACTTTCTAATAAAGTGGATTTAATGGAAGTGGTACGTAAATTAATTAAATAATGTTTGGTTTTTTGATTTTTATAACAGAAGTTCTCACAGTTCATATCCGAGTAAACTAAATACAGGAACACGATAAATTGATGGCGAAATTCGTGTTAAATCGAATATTAATGACCATCTGTTTATATCGTTTTCACACACAAAAAACAATTTTGGAGCACAATTTTGAATTAAAAAGTTAATTGGTATTATTTAAAATTCCCAATTAATTTTTAATTAATACAATTAAACATTTTTGTTCGATTTTGAATTAAAAAGTTAATTGGTATTATTTAAAATTCCCAATTAATTTTTAGTTAATACAATTAAACATTTTTGTTCGATTTGTTCGATTTTTTTTCAATTAAAATATTAATTGATACAATTAAATTGTAATCCTTCTTTGCCAAAAAGCTCAAAATTACCAAGTTTTTTTAATATAATAAAAATAAATAATTGAAATCGACGATGAAGTTTTTCTTTGCACCAGTGTATGCTATCTAGCATGTTCTCAATCAATGTAAGGTACAACGACCGAGTATTGTCTTCGTGAAGAAAATCTAAAGCAAAAATATTTTATTTTATTTTCATAGGCAAAAACACATTCTTGGTTTTTTCTCTCTTCATTCAACTACACACCTCCCTAATATTTTTTTTATTATCACATATCTAACATATAATATCTATACTTGAATACATTTTAATACTATTATGATTGGGTCCATAGTTGCGATATTTATTATGTCATATAATAAATGTTATATAACAAATCATATTCCACTAAACAAAATATGTGTTTTGAGAATACTTTCGAAACGTTTTTTTTTCTAATAGTGAACATAAAAGAATGCTTTAAGTTTGTTGCTGGTTACCAAGTGAGTTTAAATTGACAATAAAAGAAAAAAAAAATCATAATATAATGAAAATATAAAATATTTTTTTGTATCAAATAAAGCCAAATAATTTTTATACAAATATCTGCGCACAACTTAAACCTCAAATCAATATACTTATAAATGTAATATATATCAATAGAATAAAAACATATACTCACACGAGTACTTTCATAAATAAATAAATAAAATATTCCTTCACAAACTATACATTAGACGTCGCTATTGGTTACAGAGTAATCATACTTCCTTATTAATAAAAGTCTACATTATAAGTAATAGTGAATAACAACAATCACAATCAATATATAATTTATTTGATATAAACATGATATATGTCATGCCGCAAAATATATAATTTTTCTACATCAAATTGGCTTCATAATCTTTAGCACTTATAGGAAAACAAAAATTAATGGAAATTGCAGAAAGAAATAGACATCTTGTTTATTTTTTGGCTGCATATATAGAAATAATCGTTTGAGCAAGCCAATCATAAATATTTTCATGTGGATAAATGTAAATATGATTGAAAATATCTTCTGTGTTTTCGTCTAAACTCCTCAATGGTCTCGGAACAGGGACTCCCAAACTTTGGCAGTTAGTAACGGCGACTTTTTTGCTGCTACATTTGTCATTTTATTTACTTACTTAATTACTTACTTATTTACTTACTTACTTACTTACATGGAAATAACAACCCGTTAATGGGTTTCAGTCTGCCTTAACACTAGTCTCCAAGCGTCTCTTCTAAAATCGCGCCTTCTCCCTCCATCATTAACCATTTCGTTCTCTACGTCGACGACCAGTGATCTTCTCATCAAAAACTTTTCTCGCTGGAGCAGATTCTTCCATCTGAGGAATATGGCCGAGCCAGCGTAGACTCTGAATGTTAATGCTCTGAACAACGTTCACATCGCCGATTAGCTCATACAGCTCATGGTTGGTTCTAATGCGAAGCTTATCGTCATATCTTAGAGGCCCAAAGATCTTACGAAGAACTTTTCTCTCGAACATTCTCAGGACCGCTGCATTGGCACAAGACAGCGTTCATGCTTCCGCGCTATAGAGAATTACCGGAAGAATAAGCAGCTTATATAGTGTTAATTTCGTCACACGAGAGAGGTCTTTGTTACTAAACTGCCTACTGAGATCGTAGTAGCACCTGTTGGGCAGTGTGATTCTTCGTAATGGCGGTGCCAAAGTAGATGAATTCCTTGACCACATCGAATGTATACTTGCCGGCTGTAATCTGGGAGCCGAAACGTTCAACATCCCTACTCGTCGACAACATGTACTTCGTCTTGCTCTCATTTTTAATAATAATTGTGGTTTATTCAGTCTGTTTTGCCAAATCACTATGTACAAACGTACATATAAAATAATTTTATCAAAATAAAAATTTGAGAAAAATTATTTCAGCGATATCACTAATAAACTTTCATTAGGGATCTTTCGCGCTAACATCTCTCTATAGTGTGATATTTTGATCATCTCCTATTTTTCCACAATAAACACTGAACTATTCCAGTTTTTTATTTATTTTTTACAAAATTTGTTTTTAGGAGTTACAAAATAAACGATAGAAGGGCCATATAGAACTGTTTTATCGTCCTAAAATTAGAATATTTATTCATTAAACATTTAATTAGTATTGAAATTTCCGTACATAGCGACTGTTAACAGAGGTCTGAAACGATAAAGTTGTGCTTGCTAATAAATGGTTTGTGTCTTTTCTTTTCAAATTCGAGTTTTTCTTAAGCCGTAGGTGTAAGAGAATGAGTCACAAGTCACAACGCTCGTCAAAATCAACATCGGTTAAATTCAGACTGACTAATGCGTCAGAGTCATGGAAAATATAATATTTCCAATGTGCTTTACTCAGAGAAGCCAAGGTAGACATTTGAACGATGTTAATTGCTGCAATAAACGGCATCAATAGGTCAGTCAAACTAATAAAATATGTCGATGATATCTGACACTCACTTGGCTTTATTTAAATTTAAAAATAGGAAGCCCCTTATGCAAGACCCTAATTTCAAAACAAGACTCATATATCATAAATATACATAAATAAATCCAATCTATATAAAAAGAAAGATTGCCTTACCTTTAAGTTAAAGTTAACTTGTAATAACACAAAGCAATTTATCGGTCTAATAAAATCCTACCTTTAACTAACGGCAAGTTTTAATAATAGACCTTATAAAATGTATTTATATTGATTGTTAAATGTAAATAATTTATAATTATTTAAGCCAAAGTCACATTAGTCAAATAATAATTTTGATAGAATTTTGCTGCCAAACAAGAAAAATTTATAACTCACAAGCACTATTAATTACATAATAACTTTAATTCTAGAACTCGAAAATGCTATTTGAAAACTAAATATATTCGTTACTTTGGACGAAAAGATTTAAGTTGTTGAAAGTAAGGGCTATGTACTGATAGAAAAGTTTAAGAAAAACCTAATCCGGTAATAGACTCCAGCTAAAAACAAGATAAAAAACTGAGTAAAAGACAATAGAAAGAGTGTCATTAAGATCTTGTGTTTATAACTTGATAGATATTTTAAACAAAACAATTATTAAGCACTGAAAGAAGCAGAGCATTTATTGAAAAGCAAACATTTAATTTAACTGTTTTAATGTAAATTTTAGGAATATGATACACTCACCAACTTGTGGATTCACTTTTATTTTTACTCCACAATGTCATAACGGAGTGTTGTTTAGCCTGTTTTTGACATTAATTTCTATTGAAAACTTCATAGGAGCAGAAAGTTGTCAATATTTTTGAGAAACGGTGATGAAAAACTCTATCTGACACCAATTAAGATGAAAAAATGAAACTTACTCTTAAAAGCGTTTACTTATTGGTTTTTTTATTATTTTAGTGCTAAAGATTACTTTCTGCAGCCTACTGTTTCCATGTATTTTAAATATCTTTGTAATGTTAGTCGAATTATAATTAAATTTGTAATTGGTTTACAAATTCTACTATTGTTGCTTGTTTTTTACTCCCAGGTTATGTTGTCCAGTTTTCTTTTGGTGCTACTTACATGAACCTTACCATTAACGCCAAACGAATTGTTGATTTCTTAAACTACAATACTGTTACAAAACTTAATTTTTTTCCATTTAATTTTAAAAATGTTGTCTCATATGTACTCTTGTAACAACTTATCTCTTAACAAATTCCTATTGAAAATCAAAAAGTGCACTGAAAAGTATTTGATAATTATTTTTAAATATTAATAGAAGAGAATAAATTCGTAATTTACTTTTTTAAAACGGCTACGAATTGTTAATTTTTTGTTTTTCAATAAAAAATTTTAATATTTCCTTGTATATTAGAGTGCATACATACAAACGAATAGATACTGCTTTAGACGCAAAAACTTTTAACGGTATATTTCATATATACTTATACTTCTGTATGTCTATTGTAACGTATAGTTAATTTTAGGTCATTTAATATATAGTGATCAAAATTGCCAGCAGGACAATAAACTGCCACATGTATGCATGCAGTCACATAAAGAAAGAAAAACAAGTGTCTGAGAAAAGCAATCATATAAAATTGGTAATAAAAATAGAAACAGAATAACAAAACCATCATAAAATAATAAAATTTATTATGAAAGGCCAACAATGAAAAACAACAACAACAACGTTTCTTTTTTTTCTCAAACTAAGGCACTCTCTCCTTCTAAATATTTGATTATATTTTTTTCTTTTTACAATAAAAGCATTACACAACTACAGTTTCAATAACATAAAATGTATGGACAGACTGGTACAAGCCTTGGTATGAGTATATGTATGTGTATCTCAAAAAAATGTATGCATTTAAATGGTAATAAAAATGAGAAAAAAAGGCAAAATGAATGAGAGACAGATAGTCGGTCGAGAGAGAGAGAGAGTGAGAGACAGAGAAAGGGGAGTAACATATTTAGTATTTGTGTAATAAAATGTATTTTGTGTTGATTTTATCAAAACATACCGCAAGTTAACAATATTCTGGTACATAATCTGTAACAGAATATAAAAATGTATGAGTATCTCTTTTATATACATATGTATACTCACATTCAATAGATTTTTTCTTTGTTATATATTTATTTATTATATATAAATATATGTTAGTTATTTGTAACAGGCGTTCATATTGTAAAACACAGAAAATATAAAACATTTTTTTGTTGTTCATTTTTCAAGAGATTTTTCCGGGAATTTTTTTTATTTTTATTTGTTACTAATTTTTTTGTTTGTTTTCCTTGTCTTTCTCTCTCTCTCATCTTGTTTTGTTCCTACAAAGTCTTATTATTATATTCTATTTTTACAGGATGAGAACAGTAAATGCTATTAAATACTCGCTTTTGGCAAGTAAATGTACTCGTATTAAACTACATATGTAAATATACAGTTGTGTGCAATATAGCAGTACTGCTGCTACATCAATTAGTTTTTTTGGGTAATAAATTACTAAATTATTTATGTACAAGATATCAATAAGTCTTTATCATATACAAGTATCTTGGAATTTTCAAAAGTTTAACTTTTTTCTGTTGTTTTTTTCGTGATGAAACGTCTAATTAGATCAGAATTAAAGTCTATAAAATAAATTTAGATTGTCTGTGTAATGATTTCTTAGTCCAAGACAAAAGTGGGTCTACCGTCGAACGGCAGGTCTACAATGAAATTCGATTCGAATGAAAAAAAACATACGAATTCATAAGATATCCTACAATTATTTTTCTTTTTACTAAAACAGATAAGTCTCCTAAAAATATATATTCAAGTGACATACATACATTCATTATTTGAAAATTGAAAATTAAAAGTGTGTAAAAAAAATAAAAGAAAACACTGCGGAAGCAGAAGATAATAATAAAAAATACTTCCAAAAGATGGCATACAAAATTTATTAAAATTACTTATTGCTGGATGTTCTTTGATAAGAAATAAAACAAAAGCCAGAAACAAACGAAAGCAAAGATTTGTCTCTATAAGCACTACTCCCTCTTTGCTCCTTTCTATAACACCCTGATTAGCACAATGTACTTAATAAGTAGGCCTTAAATAAAAAAAAATTCTATTTCATTAAAACTAATAGTCAAGAGTTGAGACCCTCTTTTGTGCTGGAATTTGAAAAATATAGATAGAGATTTTCTTTTTATTAAGTGGCTTAAGTCAAGGAAACAAGTTGATCACACAAATTCAAGTGTTATACTTTCACCTTTGAAATGAGCAATTAAAAAATCTTTTGTTTTTGTGTTTATTGTGAAATGGTAAGAATCCTTGCTAAGTTGTTGGTAAGCTACGATCCTTGCTTAGTTCTATATTTTACTTCCCAGTAGGTAGCTAGGGTGGAATGATGAAGGTGGGACAATAAAATACGAGTATGTAAAAAAAAGCAAAGAACAGGGAATGCAATTTCAAATTTCTGGTGAGGACCTTAAAGTAAGGCGTTGCAATGACCAAATTTGTTAGACAATGTATGAGATTTTTAATAATTGTGGATATTTTAAGAACAATTGTGTTACTTTAGGCAGAATACAGCTTAAATGACTGCTCTGGCAGGATCTCATTATGTCCCAAAATAAACATTAAAAGGTATTTGAATGGTCGGTTTAGTCCTCCGAAATTAATCCTATTGTACAAATTAAGAACAAAATTATTTTGTAAAAATAAATCAGGGAATACCAGTTTACATATATGTTTACATAATTGGCCATTACAACCCTGTGTCAGAGTTACGGCCTAGATTCTTGCAGCACTTATGTTGTGTGTGTTAATTTTTTATCCATGACTACCGGAACCTACAGTTTAAAGTCGACTTCGAACGACAGACTTGATGTCGGAGCTGGGTGTCGAACCCAGGGCTCATGTCTTATGGTGTTGACCCTAATACTCGAAAATTAGCTCGAGCAATTAGCTGTTCTTGCCGGAATGCACTCTCAATATTCAGTTTTGTGCCATTTGCCATTACAACCCTGTGTCAGAGTTACGGCCTAGATTCTTGCAGCACTCATGTTGTGTGTGTTAATTTTTATCCATGAGTACCGGAACCTACAGTTTAAAGTCGACTCCGAACGACAGACTTGAGAAGCTCTTTCATGGCAATAAATTACTCCCAGACATTTTGTCAGAAGACTGCTAAGATTTAGTCGCCGAAAGTAATATTTTTTTATATTTCTTTTGTTCAAGGTGTTAGAGCTGAGGTTTGAACCCGGAGCTATCGTCTTAGATAAAGGTATTTTGGGAAATGAAATGAAAATATTTATTAAAAAAATTAAAAATATTTATTTTTTTTTTAACTTTAAGAAATACTCTTTTGTTTACTTTATGAAAGTATGTTTCACACAACTGTATATTGCAATACACATATTCGCCTTTTTATTTACATATTATTTCATTTGATTATTTCTTATTTGAACGTATGCATGTAAGCATGTCAAGTATTATTTACACACGTTAAATATTGTAATTGTTTGGAATAAATTCTTAAGAATTATTTTAAAAATTTTATATTATACGTACACACATACATACATTAACACAATGCCGGCTAAGTGTTAATGTATCATATTTAAAAAAAAAATTCGTCGTCCATAGTAATCTATTTCAGTCACAGCAGAAGATTTCGTTGTGTTTCTATAGCGTTTACTTTTTAAATTATTTTGGTGTCAAAACTCATATTTCAGTCGATAGCCTGATTTTTTTATATTTTTGAAAGTATCACGTTATTCAGTTAAAGTGCTTTTGGTGACACGCCTGCATGGTAATCTGGATCCTTTTAAATTGAATAGCTTCTTCAGAGTGAGATGTATTTTTAATAACAAAATTCTCGAAATGAAACAAAAGATTCTAAGGTGTCATGTTAACATACTACCATATTAACTTCGCAGTTTAAAGTGGACAATATTTCCTAACTGAAAACACAAGTTTTAGGTGTCTTTTGTTCTTGATATAAAGAGGCAAAAAAAATTTCTTAAATTTTGTTTGAAATTTACTTAGAAACTAAATAGTGCTACATTTAATCTCTTTGGAGGTTTTGTTTCTATTAACTTTTTCAATAGAAATGATATTATATGTGGTTTCGCTGATTGTGACATTTACTAAATGAAGTATTTTATTTAAATGTTCGTTAAAATAATTAAACATTAATTAAACATTAAAAATAACTTCTTGTTACATGTTCTACCAAACGCTACTACATTCTTGTTTTTATGGCACGTGTGGCATCGAGAAGATTTAATTTTTATTTTTTCATTACGTCTCTTGAGATTACTTGGCTTCCACAAATCAGTATAATATTACCTGATTTGCTGCCTTTTTTTTCCAACAGTTGCCTATTTAAAGTTGTAAGTTTGTAGTTTCGTATCGTATTTTATCGCATGTCTGTAAATCCACAGCTTCTTGGGGCTTAAGGTTTTCATACTAGCACTATCCTTGTTATACTGTCATGTGACTAATTGACCTTCTGCGTTTTATGAACTTTTTGTGGATTTCTAGTTGATACGTTTCCAGAGATCTATATTACTGAATTTAAAAGACTCCAATATCATGCATGTGATTATTACGCACATGTTAAGAAATGCCTCTACTTATTGAGAGATGTTGTTTGATTCTAACCAGTTTTATATCCACACAACAGATTTAACTTTACAAATGCGTCAAATATTCTAAACTTAGTTTGTTTAGATATTTGTCGCTTTGTTAAGCCTGTTATATACATCTGTTTGTGCACCACCAAGTTTTTGTGGCTATTTACGTAGTCGGTTGAATGGCGTTGTTGTATGATGCTTTCGATACAAATGATATTAATGCTCATGGATATGATTTGCTTGATATGTATCTCTAATCCAGCATTGGGCACTAATATTTCCAAATTTTTAAGTTTTAATTCAATTGATCTTATGTGTGAGTAGATATATCATCTACATAAACCAAATTCTTGAGCTGGAGTGAGAGACAAAATAATATTAAATAACTGTGGCAATGAGGGTTATCCTTGTGTTTCTCTAATGTTTGCGTGATATGGATGACTGATATTTTCATTTTAAAAACATAAGAGGTCTGCACATACATACATACATAATTGGCCATTACAACCCTGTGACAGGGTTACGACCTAGCTTCTTGCAGCACTCATGTAGTGTGTGTAAATTTTTATCCATGAGTACAGGACCTACAATTTAAAGTTGACTCCGAACTACAGATTTTGAGAATCTTTTTCATGGCAATCAATTACTGTCAGAGCTTTTGCCAGAAGACTTATTTTTTCATATTTCTTTTTGTCAATATGTCACAGCTGAGATTTGAATCCGGCGCTACTGTCTTAGTAAGCCAACAATCTAACCACTAGACAACGGCGACTACAAACACTTTCCATATAATAATTTGTTAAAAGGTATCAAAGGGTCTCTTGAAGTCTGTGAATAGGAAGTACAGGGGAGTATGCCTTTATATATGCTGATGTCTTGTTTCGATAGATATGTATATGCCTGTTCGTCATGTAGATTATTATTATTACGACTTTTAATGTATTGGAAATGGCCGTAAGCAATATGACAATAAGAAGTAGCCTCTCTTTCTCCCAGAGTATTTCAGCTGTGATTTTAATGTCCGCCGATGGAATTTTTGCTGGTATTCCATCTTTGCCTACTGGCTTATCATGTTTTAACTTACCAATTGCTTCTTTTATCTCATTTCTACAGGGGGCTTACGTGATATAAGTAGGAGCTATGTTTTTCTTAACCTTTCTCCCTGCTTATTATTACTAGCTAGTTATGCATCACTGCAGTTAGCGTCTGTTTTCATCCTGTAATGTTTTCGTTTGGTGAGACAATTTATTGTTAATTTTCATATGATGTCCCGTCTAATCGGTTTATCTGCAGTCACCGCTAGTCGTTCTGGACACTTTCTTTTGCCCCTTCTTGCAACTTGTTTAGGCATCAGTTGGTACTGCTGTCTTAAAATGTTGTTGCTGTTTAATGCAGTTTGTAGTCCCTTATTTAAAAAGCCCGTTTCCATGTATCATCTTATACTTATATAAATTTTTCGGCGTGGTCCCACTGATTATAAATTTATTAGTAAGCTATTCACTCTTTGAATATGGGATTGAACCTCATCCCTATCAAGCCAGCTTATGTCCTCCATAAATTGCCGCCACCAAGACGGGTTATGTATGAAAGAATATTTGTTAAGAGTTACAAGCAAACGCAAACAGATTTACTTTTAGGTTATTGGTGTATAAATATTATTAATGGGGTTGTTACGAATAGAAATTATAATTCAGAATTGTTTTTTAAAGCACAAGGAATGAAGTTTTTTTAGTAAAGGAAGTTTCAAACAATGACAAAATTTTTTCAACGGTTGCGTGTTAACAAATTCCACTTTCTATTGGACTTTAAAACACTTTTTAAAAAGAGACCTGCTGTTAATATTACCTTTCTATCGGTAGAGTGATGCTAGAATTCCCTTCCTGTATCGTGGAACTCAAAAGATTTCTTTTTAAAAAGAGACACCCTGCTTAAATTGCCTTTCTTAAAATAATTTTTTCTCTCAAAGACACTTTTTTTCGTAAATAGCACACTTAAATTTGTGGCCATCCTAAGCTCCTCAAACATATCCTTTCCTTTGCCCGTTTTCTTTTTCTTTTTTTTTTGTGTTAAAATAAGTAATCCTATTTTATGATCTCCTTTTTATTTTGCGTTCAGCTGGTGTCCTGTTGTCTTAATCTTAGCCTATAATTACCAGTATTTTCCCAAAATTTTGGACTTTTTCTTTGTTTTGGGAATAACCATATCTTCTAGTATTTACGTCAGTGATAAAAACTTCTAATGCACTGTGTCAGGACAATCAAAGCACAACCTAAACGAATATAATTTTTTTAAGCCTTTCATTGGTAAGATTACTTTTTATTGTTTTGACAACAATTTTGTCTTGTGGTTTGAAATATTTCCGGCCATTGTAAGTATTTATGGATAATCATTGTAAAAGGAATATTGTAATTGTCATTGTCATTTAATGCGTAATATTTTCTGTTTATATTTTTCTCTTTTAGTATGTTGTTTAATGAAATTTTATATTAAGATTTTTGCACCTTCATTCTCTTTTCATTTTATTAAATATTAAATCTAATTTTAATTTCAATATCTCTTAAATAGGCAAATAAAGGAGTATCGCTTTAGGAAGATCTTCTTTTCTTTTATTAACAAAAATAAATACGTCTTTTGGTACTTTCCTTACGGTGAAATTATCTTTTCTTTGAAAAGGGTTGTCATAAGATGAAGGCGGAAAACGAAAATGGCGTTTTGATTACTTTATTTTGATTCACTCTTTGTATTGTTGGCAAATGCTTTAAACAGAACATTTCACTTTTTTTTTTCTTGATTTTAATTGAAATTTATATTTTAAAAGCATGTTAAACTTATTTTAAAAGCATCGGCATTTGTTTGTTTTTTTAAGTACATTTGCCTGGAGAAATATATAAAATTAAAATATAAAATTAAATTTCCTTACTAAAGCAAATTTTTTAAATCATTGTATTAAACCATCTTTTTTTATTGTCATCTTGAAAAGTAATTTTGTAAATTCTTTAAGAAACTTATTGTCTGCTTGAGAATTAAAAGTGTTTTACCAAAATCAGTAATTACGCTTCATGACGTAGTACGTTTGGGCTTAAATTTATATGAATTTCTAGATATTCTCTATCATAAACAGCGTTTGCAAATTTAGCAGTTTTTTAATAGAGGTAGCATATGTCTTAGTCATTTAATATATATTTTGGGACTTTATTTTTGTGCGGGGTGCCCCAGTAATCTAGTGGGTAATGTGCTAGTCTACTAGTGCTAGAATTGTAAGTCCGATTCCCAACAGAGACACTGGTCTGTAACAGTACACCAAGTATATAGTCATATTTACCTGGCTCTTTATAATGATTAAAATATAATTTAATATTTTATTCTAATTTAGTTATGCTTAATCTAGCTTTTTTCAAATATATTTGGCATATATTTAGCATTTTTACAAATTTTTTTAGCACTTTAAAGCATGTTTTAATTTTTTAATAATATGTATAGTTGCTAAACTTAAATCTTTTTTAGGATATGTAAAAAGGTATAAAAATGAGTCTTAAAGCCGAGAATCCAACAAAAAGGATGACCCGTAGAGATTGGCTAAAAATCTATTTATAGGCATGATTGTAAAAAACTACTAAACTGCTTAGATTACTAAAGACTTTTAAAATAGACTTTCTGATTGATAAACTTTTGTATTTTACTATAAATCCAAGTTATAAAATTAGTACTCTAATTGAAAAAAATATATACAAAACCGTAATCTTTAAATTTTTTTTCTTGCTTTTAAAACGTTGGTTGGGCACTATTTCATCGAACATTGTTGCACAGTGGGGTGATTTTGCTAAATAGGTCTTTTTTTCAAAAAGTAGGTTCAATGGTACAATCGATGTTATAAGTACTGAAGAGTCTGAGGCTTTAATGTGATGAAAGCCCTAATTATACTTGTTTACCTGGGGATGATGGCTAGAATGGATGAGTAAGTTGGTGCTGGTTACCTTTAATTGTTGGCAATAATTCCACTTGGTGATACTGTCTTGTGGTTCTTAATTTTGTCTCCCAATATCATGTAAAAACAGTCTTTGTTTTATGTTTTCTTTTGTCTTTTTTTATTTAAAGTTAAATTTAATAAATTCAAATATATAATTTAAATGTTTAAGAATATTTAATTTCTAGTTGCTCTTAACTTTCTTCGTTGCCCTTAGTCTTTCTTTGCCTGTTGCTCAGTATAAAAAAAAGTAAGTAATATTGGCTGTGGTTTGTTGACGCTAGGATCCACACTCAGTTACTAATACATACTTAGTATTGCCAGAATAGAAAAATATAGCCTTGCCGTGACCCATGTAAGTTTGTCAGCTAAGTTATTAAGCTGAGCTACAAATATGTGTGCGGCGACGTCAACAATACTATAAAGTCATTTTAGACAGTTTTT
Source organism: Metopia argyrocephala (assembly GCA_963576795.1). Classification (NCBI taxonomy): domain Eukaryota; kingdom Metazoa; phylum Arthropoda; class Insecta; order Diptera; family Sarcophagidae; genus Metopia; species Metopia argyrocephala. The sequence continues at coordinate 199,550,435 of OY756208.1, read as the reverse complement.
CATTACCTAACATAACCTTTGAAAAAATACGCTTAGTGGTCTGGTCTAATTTTTTTTTTTTTTTTTTTTTTTTTTTTTTTGGCGTGTGAGGTAGGGTTTAAAATGCCTTCGCACTTACAGCTGATCATCACCAGCTGCTTCGAGTGGTGAATCCACTAAAACAATCCCTCCTCCTCCTCTGGTGAGAATACCTTCCCGGAACCGCTTTCCGCACTACTTCGGGAAGGCCCAGAGCGTCGTCCTCATAAGGACCATTTTCTACTCTCCCATGTCTGGGGACGCCAGATTTGGAGCCAGTATCGAGCTACCGGCTCGTCTTCTTATCTCATTTCGCTGGAAAATATCCAGATCTCTCTTCTTTCTCCGGAGTATGTGCTCGGCGTAGCTCCGTATGGATCTCCATAGGTTCTCGCATTCAAGCATCTTATCTACTATGTTGCCGGGATTGAAATCCCCGATCTGCTCTCTTAGCGCGTCTCTTTCATCCTGCCATTCAATGCAGTGGAAAAAGGTATGTTCAGCATCGTCATCAAACGTCCCGCAGTAGATGCAGGAGGGGTTAGCCACCTTGCCCATTCTGTACAAGTATTTCCGGAAATAACCATGGCCCGAGAGGAACTGAGTCAAGAAGTAATTAGTCTCCCCGAAATTCCTTCGGGTCCATCTCTCTATACAGGGAATGAGCTTTGCCGTCCATCTGCCGGTCGTCCCGGTGTTCCACCTGTTTTGCCATTGTCGCATCGATTGGCTTCTCAGCTCCTCGGGGCTAATGACGACGTTCGCCCTTTTTGCATCCCAAGCCCTTTTTCGCTCACGCGCCAGTAGATCCACTGGTACCTGGCCGCTTATCACAAAGACCGCCGCCGCTGATACCGTGCGGTAGGCTGAGGTGACCCTAAGTGCCGCTGTTCGCTGCACTGCCTCCAGCACTTTGCGCTTCGTCCCGCTCTCCAGGGCATTACCCCAGATCTCGCTGCCATACAGCAGTATCGAGTTTGTGGCCGCCATAATAAGCCCCCTCTTACTCTGGGTAGGGCCACCTATATTCGCCATTAATCTACTCAACATGCCCGTCACCTTTGCCGCCCTGGCCGCAGCATATTGTATCTGAGCCCAGTAGGTAAGTCTACAGTCAAGTTGCACTCCCAAGTATTTCAACGACCTTCGGGTTACGAGGGATATATTGTCAAGCTGCATGTTGATCTCGAGTGGTATATGAGCCCTCGTCATCAAGATAACCTCGGTCTTTTCCCCCGCGAGCGTTAGCCCATGGTCCTCAAGCCATATGCGGGTCCTTATCATTACCTGATTGAGCTTCCTCCTAGCGTCATCTACATCCCGTGCCGATATGACCGCCACTATATCATCGGCATATCCTACTAGGTGTGTCTCCTCAGGCATCTCAATTCTCAGAATATCATCATAAGTCAGATTCCAGAGGTCAGGGCCCAGTATAGATCCCTGGGCTGCACCAGAGGTGATCCGAATAGCCCTCCGGCCATCCGGAGTGTCGTAGCGAAGCTCGCGATCCTCCAGGTAGCTCCGGAGTATACCCAATAGGTATCCGGGGGTACGAAATCTTCCCCGTAGTGCCCCCATAATATCAGACCATCGCAAGCTATTGAAAGCGTTTCGTACGTCCAGCGTTGCCAAAACAATTATACGCTTGGGGTAGTAGCGCGCGCTTTGAGCGCGTTCGACACTTTCGACCACATTTCCTATGGCACCCAGAGTCGACTTGCCGGGTCTGAAACCATACTGTCTCTCTGACAGTCCCCCGGCTCTCTCAACGGAATCTGCTAACCTGCGCTGCAATAGCTTCTCAAACAGCTTACCGGCACTGTCAAGCATGCAAAGCGGGCGATATGCCGTCGGTTCCATCGGGTCCCCTCTGCCTTTACTGATCAGCGTAAGCTCCTGTATCTTCCACTGTCGAGGGAAGATACTCTGGGCGATACAGGCATTGTATACTTTCAGAAGTACACTCGGACGCTTCTCAGACAATAGCCTCAATATTTCGGCCGGTATCCCATCTGGGCCCGGAGCTTTGTTTACCTTAAGACTCCCCGCAGCAGCACCCAGCTCCTGCTCAGTGAAAGGCGGGGGGAGGTCATCAGTTCGGAATTCCATCCCCGCGCTGAGAGGTGGGTGTGAGGGGAACAACTTCCTCACGATGCCATCAATTACCGCACTGCTTAGGTGTGGCGCAGCAGAGTTCACATTTAGCTTCCTCTTTACGATCCTATAGGCGCGCCCCCAAGGATTGTTGTTCAGATCGTTCCGAAGTTCCTCCCATTTCGCCTTCTTACTCTCAATAATAGCACGCTTCAAGATGCTACGGGATCGTCTGAAAACTTCAGCTTCCAAGACTGCATCGCCGTTCCGTCTAGCCCGGGTGTATCTTCTTCTCGCACGTAGGCAGACTCGCCTGAGTTCAGCGATCTCAGGTGTCCACCAATACACAGGGCGTCTTCTCGAATGACGCGCCATGCGGGGCATAGATGCGTTGCAGCTTTGAATAATGCGTTGTGTCATTGCGTCCACCAGGGTCTCCACATTTCCCCCTGTGTCTGTGGAAGAGAGTCTATCAAAATGTGCCAAAAACGTATCAGGGTTCAGCTTAGCCACGTTCCATTTACGTGTGCCCCTAAATACCGGCGCCCTGATGAGATCCGTTCCCTCCGCAATCCGGAAAGTAATATACTGGTGATCGCTACCAGTGTACTCCTCCAGAACGCGCCACTCCCCAATGGACCCGATCCACCTCTCGGTTACCAGAGTGATGTCCGGCGTTGTGTATTCACACCCCGGTCTTCTGAAGGTCGTGGCATTTCCGGTGTTCGCCACTATCAAACCCAACCTGGCAGCCATGTCCAGGACGTATCTTCCCCTTGTGTTCGTCGTCGCGTCACCCCACTCGACAGCCCTGGCATTAAAATCCCCAGCAACTATAAAGGGTCCGCCTATCTCGTTAACCTTATCCTCAATTCCATTAAGTTTCAACAGAAACTGTTCCATATTGTCACTTGGAGTGAGGTAGCAGCTCATTACCGTAAGCCGCCCGACCCGAAAGTGTGTGTAGCCACGACCGGTCCCGTGTTCAGTAATCCCGAGTCTTGTGTCGTCAGGCACCCAGAGCGCAGCGGTGCCCGTTTCATCCTCGGACCAAGATCCCCGTGATATCCGCCCATATTGTTCGCTTATAATGGCCAGATCTATCCCCCTTTCGGCAGCGATTTGCTCAAGTAAAGCGTCTGCCGTGCGGCTTCTGTGCATATTCGCCTGGAGAACCCTCATATTTTCCTGGTCATAGGGCATCTCCCCGAACCCAGCAGATGATCAGTTTGGCCTCGGTTTGCATCCGCGCAGAGGACGCATCTGGGGGCCCCTCCGCAGTCCTTCATGTCCTGGGAGCCCGCATCTGATGCAAACGTCCCTTCTATCCGGACCAGGGCATCTGGTCTGAGTGTGTCCTGCTCCCAGGCAGCGGTAACACCGCTTTATAGAGCCAGAAGGCCGCATTTTCGTACGAATCCAGCCAATTTTTATCTCCCCGATATTCACGAGTTCCGCGGCACTCTCCGAAGACAGTGTAATAAAGGCTCGTACCTGATCCCGAGAATTTGGTACCGTTATTTTCGTGCGGACCTGCTCCTCTTGATTAGCGAGGAGCTTCTTTACGGCTGTCTCCACTTCCTCTCTACTCGTCAGAGAGTCAAGGTCCCGTATCTCAATCGTGGAAGTCGGCTTCAACTCTGCGACGGAGGCTATTCCCTGCACGGTATTCCTCACTTGCTGGATTAAATCTGGTTTAACCCTCTCTCCTCTTCCAAGCTCCAGGAGGATGGCCCCAGACATCGTTTTCCTTACAGACCTAATTCCTGTCGAATCATTCGCCGACATTCCCTGGCGCAGATCCTTCAGCACTTCGGAGTAATTTCGGCCCGCCGCAGGTTTGACCATTATAGCCTCAGGTTTTGCGCGCCCTAATCGTGGTTTATCAGCCCCACCAGGCCCAGCTGGCTTCTTCCTGGGTCCTCTTTTCCTACGTCTAGTGGTAACCGTCTTCCACCCTTCCTTCAACTCTTGGGAAACCTCCATCCCGTTAATTCCAGGTTTCCCCGTAGCGGTAATTTCCCCCGCTCTGGGTCTTTTGCTGGTCTGGTCTAATAGTGCTTGTAGATTTACTGGGGCTGACGTTTTAGTAATTTTTATGTCATCTGGCTCTGGATAACATGTTCTTTTTTGCTTCTTGGATTTTTTTAGCTATAATAACAACAAAAATAATAACAAAAGATAATAAAAACAATTAGTTTTTTTTGCTTTTTTGACATTGATTTTAAACAACTGGAGTTCTCTCACAAAAACCTTGATAACTCAAAAATCTCACAAATGCGCAACTAGGTATTCTGAGATTTATTACTTAAAATCTCATATTTTAAGAGGAGGAAAGAATTTTTTCCTGCACTTAACCACAAAGTTGTTGATACTCAATGTAGATATCAAAAATTCCACGTTTTTAGACCAATTTGATTTTATTTTTTTTAAATATTTCTAAAACATTTATCTAAACAAAAAATAAATTTTTAAATTTTTAAAACTTTTAATAATGGCAGTTTTAATAAAAAATACAATTGCTTGAAATATCAAAATTTTCTCTTTTTGTCAATGCGCGTAAAAATAAGAAAAATAATTGAAATTTAAACACTCACTGCAAATAAAATAAAAAACTTAGAACTTTTATTTTTGCAGTTAGTGATAAAGAATTTTATCTACTTTCATATGGTACCAAATACTGTTGAGAAAGTATAAGTTCATATTTTGAATTAATCGCCACTTTCTATACCATTCACCCCACTGTGCGTTGTAAACATAATCCATTATTATAATTAAACTTTAACCTTTAACTACTGAGGTGAAAAATTTGGACATAGTTATTGAAGTGGTGGTAAATTTTACCACCTTTGGTTTTACCATAAAATTTTGCCAACAAAATTTCTTTTTTTTAATAATTTGTTTTTAAAAGAACAAGAAAACACATTTTTATATAAATAGGATTATAAAAATAAAAAACTCAAACATTTAGTATAACAAAAGAACGATTTTACTTCATAGCCACTTTTCATAAAACTAAAAAACAGTACATACTAAAACTTAAAAAAAAAATTTATTAAAAGATAATCAGGAACATAAAAGGCATTTTTCTCAGCCAAGATTATAAAATAACAAATGAAAAAGAAACGAAAACAAAATTATATATTTAAGAAAAAATGGAGAACAGCCTATTTGGAGATATTTTTTTTCATCGAACTTCGTATTTGCACTATGTAGGCCTGGTACAATACAAGTAAAAGTGGGAATTTTGGCGTTTTAGCTCACTAGGGCTTATGTAGCATAGCTTCCTGGAAGTTGTTGTCTGCACTACTGAAGGTGAAGCTACATAGTCTGCTCCTAAAATACTGATAATTGTGTTCCATAGTAATCTATGTAGCCCTTTTCTGTGTTGTATCGCTTTCCTGAATGCAAAAATCTGCATCAACAGTTTCATCATCAACGTCGCTGATTTCGCCTACTTATTGAAGCAGCATAGCTCTTTCTAAATTACTAAGTTTGTTTAATTTCGATATAGTCTGCAAGCATAAGCCGCAATAAAACGGAGGAGTGGTCAAATTAATTCTATAACAACCTAACGTCAATCCTGATGAGTGGTATTTTTTTACATTAAATACTTACACTTATTGGGTAGTGGTGGTAAAATATTTTCTTAAAAAAAAACACGTTTACTTTGAGAAGTGGTAAATTTTACACCAACACATGCATACCTCTGTTCACACGAACCCAACAGCAGCCAAAACTCAACTGAATGACAACTATAGGAATATAAGAAGATACTATGAAAATGAAATTGATAGCGCTCCACCGAAGAAAATAAATTAAACAAATCTAAAGAAAGGGTAAAATTTACTACCGCCTCAGTAGTTAAAGGTTAATATATCGCTTATGGTTATTACGAGAGCTCAATTACAAACGAGAAAATAAATCAATTATTAAAGTCTTTGTAGCATAAAACTTCTCCACTTATGCCGAACAATGTACTTGAAATTGTCGAAATACGCACACACATCATATTATATACAAATATTTAAAGACAATCCTTTAACTGTTGGACTGCATAGTAATTTGGCAATATTATAATATACATCTAATTGTTACATCATACACCGTACAATAGCTCTAAGAGCTGATGTAATTTTGGCAAATCAGCATTGAATTATTAAGAGAAGAAACATTAGAATAAATTTGTTGTCAAAACGACATCTAAAGCATCTTGAGCTCTAATTGAGTAGCACGATGTTAATAAAAGGTTTATACAAAAAAATGAAAATAAAGTCTACTATTACATTTTCATTAACATGTAAATATATACATTAATGTATTTCCCTTTTCACTTGGCCTACGAAGTAAGACTTTTGGCAAAATAATTCTTAACAGCTTAGCAAATTGCTCTTACAAAAAAAAAAAAAAAATTACAATATATTTTTAGACAATTATTTTTTTTTTGTTTTCTTCTTTATTATATTAAAATTTTTGTGCATAACATAAACGAGTTACATATTTCAAATTCATTTGCCTGTTCAAACAAGCAAAATTAAGAACTCTTTTTAACCAATTTTAAAACTTCACAGTCCTCAGTGCATGGAGTCAATTTGAAATTGAATTTCAACACACAAAATAAGAATTAAACAGCAGGAGGAAATTTTAAACAATACAAGTAAAATTCCGGCAATACAACAAAAATACACAACTTTTAATCCATCTGAAAACGAAGTAAGAAAAAACACAAATTTTTCTTTTAATCCTTAAATCTTTAATCTTTTAATCTTTATATCTTAACAAAGCAAAGGGTTGTCAGATGTGGCGATTTGGTTTCTAAAACTTGTTAGATGGTTTCGAATTAAATATACCATCTTTGAATGAAATACATGATACTGCAATATATCGAAAGGCCTGGTTCAATTCCATTTATGTAACATTACCAAAGAAAAACCATAACACAGGTAATGCCATAGCCAACTCAAATGATCTTGCTTTCTGCAAGATGGATGTCGTATCTGTTACCAAATGACTAAAAACGCATTCGAATGAAAATTTCTCAAGCTTGTTTGGATTGATTAAAGCCTAATAATAAGGATTTTTAGCACAAAAATAAGGAACAAATCAAAGAATGAATTGAAACTGATGGAAGTTCACCAAAAAAGACGAAAACAGTTAAATCGGGTATGTAAGATCATGACTATAGTTTTCTGTGACTACAACTATCTTTATTGTAACTTTTTGGATCAATTGAATTTCAAAATGGGACTTGCGTGGCATATGGTTAAAGCGGCCCAGGTTCAAATCCCAGCAAAGGTGAAAAATGAAAAAGTTAGTTTGCGGTTTTTTCAAAATTATAATTTAAAAATAAGAGGTCCGCCCTCCTCCAAGAAAACCTCATCTACAAAGAATTGTCTACCCCATATTCCATTTTATTTCACCTTTACCAATGTCAAGAAAAAACACGAATGATCAGGAGAAAAGCGCCACCTATTGGAAAGTAGCAGATAACAGCTAAGCCTGCTTAGCGAAGACACTCACCACACACTCAACATGCAACGATGAGGCAATTGTTGTTGATCATTCAAGGGTGAAGGTATAACACTGGCCTTTGAATGATCAATTCATAGCAATTTGTCTCATTCCTAAGGCGCTTAATAATAATATAAGAAAAATATATGTTTTTGTACTTTCCTTTCCAAAAATTCCAATACATTAAACTGTATTTAGTAGGGGTTTAACAATGAAATATGAAAAAATGAAATGAAAAAAAAAATAAAAAAAAAATCAACTTAACGCACCATCCCACAAGAGTGTTTTAGCCATGGCAAAACTCAACGAATTGAAACATATTGCTCGATCACATGATATATTTTTCTGATTTAGTTCCCTCTGACTTCTACCTGTTTCAAAATCTAAAGAATTTGTTGCTGGCAAACACCTTAACTTGAATGAAGTTACAATAGTAGCTGTAAACGATTATTTTCAAGCGGTTTCAGCAGTCTTCTGGCAAAATCTCTGGGAGTAATTAATTGCCATGAAAAAGCTTCTCAAATCTGTCGTTCGGAGTCGACTTTAAATTGTAGATCCCGGTACTCATGGTTAAAAATAAACACGCACAACATGAGTGCTGCGAGAAGTTTGGCCGTAACCCTGAAAATAATTTCACTCCAGGAATAAAATTGCTTAAACAATTTTGAATTAAGTGTGTGGAAACTTCAGCAGATTATAATGAAAAATAAAATAATTCTAATAATCTAGATTTTGTTTTTCATTGTTAGGTATAGAATATTTCGCACTGCCCTCGTGACCACTTAAAGATATTTTATTAAAATATATCGCAAGAAGGCTTAAGCTATTTTTATACTACCTAAGTTTCTCATCTGATTATAACAGATTATAATAGTTACAACTCAGACGGCAATAATTTTGAAAGTAGAAAATGTTCTATTTTTAACTCAGCTCAGGCAAAAACAATAAAAATTAAATTAGATTTGTAATTAAACTATCTGAGTCCATCTGAGTGCGCTTCTAATATAAAACTCAGATGAGAAATTAGGTAGTGTAAATATAGGTTTAGAAATTAAAAAGTTCAAAATGCACTGACATATATTTATAACCTACATTTGAATTTAATTTAAAAAAAATAATTTTTTTGTTGAGCAATTTTAAATTTTAATTTTTGTATAATTGCCCATATTTTGGTACACAAATATGTGTACCAGTATGTTTATAATTTAAGAAAAATTTTTGCATTGGTTTAAGTTTTTTTTTTTAATTTCAATTACGTTTACTTATAAAGTCTTGTTTATTGTTATGTATAAGCCCTTAAAGTCTACGTACATGCATATGTATGTGTGTACAAAAAATAAAAAAATAAAAAAATAATTTTATTTTATTACTAATTTGCATGCATATAAAATCTTGGAACATGACAATATTGATTTAATTTGTGACAATTAAAATTCTGGTAAAAATTTGTTTTTTTTATCTCTTTTTCATTTTATTTTCTATCTACAGAACGTATCTACTCGTACATACATATGCTGGTTAAAATGTCAAAATTTATATTCATAAATGAAAATCAAAAGTCATGTGCATAAATCTTATAACCTGCATTGACAACTGTACTGGACTTTAGCAAGCAGTCTTTTGAAATACAGTGAAGAGCTATTTTAACCCGTACTTTTAACAACTCTAGCATATAAAAATTATTATTCGCTCTGAGATGCCATATACCGTCTTTTAGTTTACACTGTACTGTACACTGTACATACATAAATAGTATATGTACATACGTATGTAAATAAGTATGTACATATGTAGTAGAAGTTTGTAAAACCATATCCATAAAAATATTGTACAAAACATGTGTACTTGATTTGTATGCATGTCTGGCTGCCAATATGTTTCACATTTTAACTTGTTTGTAACAGGTGGTTTTTTAAAAACGATATAACTTCAAACTGGACAATAAATAACAGAAATTATAAATTTTAAGAATAATTGTTTTTTAGTTTTCTATCTACACATTTTCATATGGGCTAATCCTGCGTTGCGGACGTTACGTTCGTACGCATATTTTTGAATACTGTTGGCGGTCTGAGCGTTATATTCTTAAGTAACCTACATTGGTACGTTGGCCTTTGAGAGTTCTTTAAAATGGCAGTTACAAATATTTTTTGAGTTTTATTAGTTACGATATAATTGTACTTAAATTGCCGTTGCGGACGTTACACAATACAGAAGTCGTTGTGGAGATCAATGCAAACTTTCATATAACTTTTTACATTATAAACAAAAAAACTCCAAATACATTAAAGAAAGAGGAATGTTTAAGCATATCAAACCCACTTTCGAGGCAAAAAAATAATTGTTAGTTTATTCACAATTTTGTCTTATATTTGTTGCGGACGTTACGTTGCGGACGTTGCAGTTTTGACTACTGTCCTACTCATATAAATAAAAAAATATTTTTGTGTTTATTTTCAAAAAATATAAATTTTATTTTTCTTTTTAAACTTGTAGTTTATGTTTAGGAGATACTGCAGTGCGTGCCATTTCGATAAAATTTTCATTAAGTGAAGACAAGTGATGATGAGATTTTTATTTTTTATATTTAGCCATTTCTCACCTAGATATTGAGTTGTGGTTTTTATATCGTTTTCTGTAACGTATATTAGTTTAACCCCATCGATATTACTTTTGGCCTGTCTGTAAAAATCGTGTGCATCCTTCAAAATAAGATTACTGTGTTCTCAAATCATTTTTTTTTTAATTTTCTTTAACCCTTCAATTCTTATAATTCTTATGCGTTCATAAGTATTGATGTATGCGGTTTCAATTATAGATTTGTGAAAACAAAACAACTTTTAGCAGAACTTAATTTTAGGACAGATCGATACCGTTGCGGACGTTACAAAATTTGATATTAAAAAATGAAACATACTTTTGTATATTTGAAATTTTTTTTTTCTTACTTTAAAGCACTGTTTTAGTTCTGTTTGGAATGTTAATATGGTGTCAAAAAAATTTTTAGTTTCTTCGTTATATATAAAAACCCTTATTTTCCGTTGCGGACGTTGCAAAGCGTGGACGTAACTTTACTCAGTTTTATTAAATATGTTTCAATAGAGTATTTAAAGCGCTTTTTTCATAAAGTTGCAGAAAATTAATTAAAAAAAAACTTTTTCGAAGATGGAGCAGCCGTGTTTTAGATAAAGCTTGTTTAACAGCAGCCAAAAAACATGCATATTTTGGCCAAATATTAAAGATGTAAGGTTGATGAACCTTAAGTTCTGATTTTCGTAATATGTACTGCCAGAAAATATTTTATGATGATATTTGTAAGAGTACAAATATAGTCTATTACTCTAAATAATCAAGAATAATTTTTGATCAACTTTAAAAATTTTTTATTGGTTGACATTTTTTCGGATATGCCCATATTCAAGATGCATTTCGCTCTGGGGGTCTATTCTGTAGTTCTCTTAAGCTAAAATGGAAAAATTTTAGGGTTTTGAAACAGGCTGGGCGTTAGAATATATAAACTTAAAAGGTTTAGAGGTCATAGGCATGAAGCTTTTAAATTAAAATAAGCGTTCAAGAATTGTATTCGTAGCCAAAAAGTCCTAAATCGGGTTTATAAATTTTTAGCGATAGAGTTTTAGCTTAGGTGAGTTACAGAATAAGGCCTCTGGTTAACCAATTTTTGAAAAAGTCGATGAAATGTTGCCCTAACTGGCACATAGCCAGCTTGGACGTTAATAATAATAAATAACTCTGACAATTTTGCAATAAAACAATGGATGTTTTTTAAATGGCTCTACTGACTAATCAGCAAAAGAACAACGTACGTAACTGCCTCGTGGCTTTAATTTTTGCACTGGTTGGATTTTAAAAGAAGTGCAGTTCAGGTTAAGATTTTTGTAAAAAAAAAATTTCCATATAGTGGAGAGTTGTGGAGCTACCATTCTTGCAACAAATTGATAGATTTGGATCTTCATATTCGGTATTTCAGTGTTGTTGAATCACTTTGAAAGGATGGTATGAAACCTATTAATAGATCGATAAATGATTAACTCAGTTAAACTATAATGTAAGCCATGTAAAATACGAAGATGTCTAAAGTTATGCGAATTGATGACTGATTTTCAAAATAAAATTGAGTTCAGAGCATAAAGATTTTCCAGAGCATTTGTTAGCTCTGTCAGGTTTAAAGAAAGACCCTCTTTAACGTAGGCATTTTTTATGAATTGGTACAGTAGTAGCTAGATGAGTAGTGTTACAGTATTTTTCGGTGAGTGTGTTAATAAAACTTATTTGTCAACATTTTCATTGCCTTTACAACACACACTACAAGAGTCTGTAATAAAAAGATTTTTATATTTTTGCTTAAGTGGATTTTGTTCTTATCACGCATTGCCTTTAAAGCATTTTAGTTGAGACCTATTCTTGAATAGATTTTTAAACGATCCTGTTGAGTAAATCTGCTGCCGTTTTTTTTAAGTAATAAATTCAAATTCACACTCCTACTAGCTAATTTTTTTTCAAATAATATTTTTGTAGCACAAGTTGCTATTAGTTGATCACTCAAAGCCTGAGGCTCGAACCTAGAGCCTTTAACACATTAAGTTATAATGCGCATGCTTCTAGCGCTGCACTCTAACCACCACGGCTACAGTCGTACATGTCGTCGATGCCGACTAATGTGGATTAAATGGAATAAGAGGGCAAAAACTAAAATAAAAATTGTAATTCTGTTTCATCCGAATGGGATGACAATTACAAGAACAGCAATGATGGTAAGAAAAGGAGAATATGATAAAAACTGTTGTGTGACTTTACTTCGACTAACTCATACAAGTGTATGTACATACATATGAAAGAATATAATTTCAGTATGCGATTTCCAGAAAAGTGTGAGTTAAATAGTTGATGTTTGGTCTTGAATATGCACAGGACACAAAGAACTCTGATGAGACTACCGTAGCTGGAGTCGAAAACAATTGTTCAGTTTGGCTAGTGTACTATTCCTTCACGGACATCATTTCTTCTTTAATTACCAAAAATATTCATTGCCGTTAACTTTGATCTAATAAAAGCGTTTCTGACGAAACAAAAATTAAATTATAAAAAATATTGATCAGACCTTTCCTGAGGCTCGAACCTAGAGCCTTTAACACATTAAGCCCTGTGTTATACTTTCACCCTTGAATGATCAATTGCCCTACTTGTCGGTGGATGTTGATAGTGAGTGGTGAGGGTCTTCACTAATTAGGTTAGCTGTTATCTTCACAGAAGATGGCGCTGTACTTCTGATAATTAGTTTTCTGATGCAATAGACTAGATATGTCAGGGAGCTGTTTTTCTTGCAGATGGACATCTTGGGACGGGGCGAACCTCTATTATTTAAACTATAATTTAGATAAACCTCAAGTTTGATTTTATAATTTTTGTTCTTTGCTGGGATTGAACCTCGGTCGTGCGCATTTTTGTGCGAACGCTCTAACCACTATGCCACGATATAATATTCAAATAGCGGTAAACACTTTTCGCAGCAAACTTCCTCATTTCAAGTCTTGCAAACGTAGCACACCCTGTCAAGCAATAAAAAAATGTGTGTATGTACGCTACGACTGCTACGTGGGCAATGTTGCAAGGGCGTCTTAAAATCATGCCTATATTAAAAAAAAAACAACTGCAAAACAAATTACAAATTTGTGTTTTTTGTAGAAAAATTTATAAATTTAAAATCGCACGAAATTTTACCAAAAGCTATTCATTATCATTAAATCAGTTTTTAATCTCACTTTTCGAGGTATTTCATACTTTTCACACGAATTTAAAATTTAATTTTATTTAATGTAAAGAATTACTCAAGCTTAAGGTCTTTTTTAAATAAAAATCGTTTATTTATTTATCAATAATTCGCTACTCCTGCGTGTAGCGTCTTCAGGATATATTTATTTATAAACGATGTTTATTTAAAAAAGACCTTAAGCTTGAGTAATTCTTTACATTAAATAATAAAGATCGAAAAACCAGAATTAAAATTATTAATTTAATTTTATTATTTAAAATATTTAAAGGTACTTACCAACTTATGGATATATTTAGCATAGGCATATAGAGGCCATGAATGGGAGTATGTGCTGAAATAATTACAAAAATAAAAACCAAAATCAGAATTTTTTAATTTTCATTAAAAATTATGTTACAAAATTCTATAAAAACTGATATTAAAGGCAAACAAAAAGAATTGAATGTTTTATAATTGTATTATTTTTTTTTTTACTTATATAGACTAGTATCCTAAACCCAGCTTGCTTCTCTACACCTACCGCTACCATTTGTACAAATTTTTCGACTGATTTTTCGATCATCTTTAACACTTCTTAAGATATAAAGATATTAATAATAAACTTGCATGGGAGTTAATATGCCTACTTTCTGATTGATGACTTTCCTGGAGCATAAAGTTGTTCAGACCAAATTTAGAAAATTTAGCTTTAACAGCTCTCAAGACATAAGTTAAGCATAATATGCAAAAATTTTACATTGAATTTGTATGGGAATATATAGGAAAATCTAAATGCCATATCTCCGGAACGAATAGGCCGATTTCGCACAAACTTCACATAAACAATTTACATACTACCTCCGATGTATCCCAACGTTGGCTGAAATCGATCCATCCGTTTCCACGTTTAGTGGTGACATCAAAATGTACATCAATTTTTATATATTAGATATATATCGTGTCCGCATTGTTTTGTGGTTAGTGTGTTGGCTTACTAAGACATGAGCACTGGGTTCGACACCCAGCTCCGACATCTTAAAAAAAAAGAAATATAAAAAAAAAGTATTTCTTTCGGCGACTACCTCTCAGCAGTCTTCTGGCAAAAGCTCTGAGAGTAATTAAAATGCCATGAAGAAGCTTCTCAAGTCTGTCGTTCGGAGTCGACATTAAACTGTAGGTCCCGGTACTCATGGATAAAAATTGACACACACAACATGAGTGCTGCGAGAAGCTAGGCCGTAATCCTGACACAGGGTTGTAAAGGCCAGTTATGTATGTATGTATGTATGTAGATATAATTTAAATTATATTCTATATAATTATTACGAGCAGATTGAAAAAGACCATAAGCTCGGTGTATTGTCGCAAACCCACAAGCCTGCCACTTGCATTCTGGCACAATACCCACTAGTTTACTGGGACATACATACAATAATACATAATTGGCCATTATAAATCTATTTTACCGTTATGGTCTAGCTCCTCGCAACACCCATGTTGTGTGTGTTATTTTTATCCCTGAGTACAGGGGCCGACGAAAGAAATATTTTTTTCATATTTCTTTTTCTTTCAAGATGTTGGGGCTGGGGTTTGAGCCCGGAGCTCTTGGTTAAGTAAGTCAACGCACTAGACCACGGCGACTACACTGGGACACTGTTTATAATTTTAAAACCAAAATTTATGAAAATATAAGTCATTTCGGAATTGTTTCCTGAAGTAAAGTGCATACAGAAAAATCTATATGTTAGAAATTACAGTATCCAGAAATATTTCAGTTGGGAATAATTAATTTTTAGAAGATATTTAGCACTAAACGTAGGACTTTACATACATGCATACATAATTGGCCATTACAACCCTGTATCAGGGTTACGGCCTAGATTCTCGCAGCACTTATGTTGTGTGTGTTAATTTTTAGCCATGAGTACCGGGACCTACAGTTTAAAGTCGACTCAGAATGACAGATTTGAGAAGCTTTTTAATGGCAATCAATTACTCCCAGAGCTTTTCCCAAAAGACTGCTGAGAGGTAGTCGCTGAAAGAAATAATTTTTTCATATTTCTTTTTTTTAAGATGTCAGAGCTGAAGACTTTAATGGGTTTATAAAACATTATATGAAAATTCGTTTTATAAATCTGCTATAACACAAAATAATTTCTTATAATAGTTAAATTTGATTGAATAAGTAGAACATATTTTATTAGCAATTGAAGATTCGAAACAAGTTTTTTGTACATAGGGAGACATATTCAAGGTGTGAAAGTCAAATTATCCTGTATTCCAATTATACTACGCTTTTAATACATACATTTTTGGCCAACAAATTATAGTTTTTGTAGGTTATTAACTTGTCGTTCCTGACTACTGTTTTAGTCATTTAAAAGTGTACATTTGCTATCCAGTTTATTTGTGTTATTTGATTTATTCGTAGGCCATGGTTAATTTAATTTTAGCAGAACAACATACAAAACAATATCTTTAATTCAAAGTCCAAAAGCCAAATGGCGGTTACGCTTCGAATAAGTGACTTTGTATGGCCTTTGTAAGGGTTTTGTTGCCTTTTATGTTTTTGTTTTACCCTTTCTAACAACCCATTAGTAATGGTGAAAATGTACGAGAGTTTTTAATATTTTCTTTCATGGGATCATATATTCAAATGACCTTAATTAAGAGACTGTTTGTTTAAAATGTAATGCTAGACTGTTTGAACTTTTTAAACATTAAAATTCTTTTTCAAACATTAATAATATGCATTTCATTATTATTTATGAATAAATTTAATAAATTATTTTTAACAACCAACCTGAGATATTTATTAAATAGTGTTGGTAAATATTTGCATGGCACATATAGGAAATTTAAATTAAAATAATAAAATATGCAAAAATCAAAAGTATTTTATACATTAAATTAACAGAATGATAATTTACTCGTATAATATGAATTTCAAATTTCTTAAAAGATCCAGGATGTTTTATACATTTTGTTACTGAAAGAAAAAAATTTCTATGCAATATTTGTCAAATAAACCCTCAACAAACCTTTAATATTTTTTATGAAGCAAAATACTTTTTCAAGTTAAAAGCAATAATAAAAATGTTTTAAATATTTCTTAAAAACACAACTTATTTTAACAATTTTAAGTACAGAAAAAAGTAAAATAAATATTTAATAAATTATATATAAAAAACTAAATATCAAACTAAAATTTTATTTCTCAAGAAATCTAATCAATTATCTGATGTCACACCCCTGTGCTTAATTAATGATTAAATTTAAAGTGACAATTACCAACTGGCCATTCAGTTGGAAACTGTTTTTGCAATTGCATTGCAAATTGGAAGTGTAATTGAAAATTTAAAAAAAAAAGAAAATTATCTTTTTGTCTTTTCGAATAGCAATTTGTTACATTTCATCTAATTGTGTATCTTGTAATTGCCTGTTTGACGTGATAATCTTTAATGATTGAAAACAGGAAAAGGAGGGCAGAAATAAAATTCATTAAAAGATATGAATGGATTGAAATCAGAGAAAAAATGAAATAAAAACTGATACACTTTTAGACAATTTGGGATTTAAATAATTTTTGTTTTTCAACAACCTGAAATGTGCCGTTGTTTTGGAAAATAGTATAAGTCCACTTTTTAAAATACTTACAACTAGCTTTTCTGGTGTACGATTTTTATAAATTAGTCAAAAGAATTTGTTATTAAAATGTATTTAAAAAATAAGTTTTTTTTAGTGGCATAAGTTCATTCCTAGCAACTATAGTGTGATTTTTTAAGAGGTATAGGAAAGTTTTTCATAATAAAAAAAAAAAAAGAAAAACACATAAAATTCAGAAAAATTAATGAAATCTCTACTTGAATCGATAGTACGGTCCATATAATTTAATGTTTGAAGATTATTTCATGCAAATGTTGACCGTGACTGCGCCTCAAATGGTCCATCCGCTTAGTCCAATTTTGGCATACTCCTTCCAACATTTCGACCGGTATCTCACGAATAAATGCTTCTATGTTGCCTTCCAATGCGTCAATTGAAGCGGGCTTGGCTGTATAGACATGAGCTTTAATATAGCCCCACAAAAAATAGTCTAATGACGTTAAATCGCACGATCTAGGCGGCCAATTGACCGGTCTCGAACGTGAAATAAAATGTTCACCGAACTCACCTCTCAATAAGTCCATTGTTACGCGTGCTGTGTGGCATGTGGCACCGTCTTGTTGGAACCATATGTCATGCAAGTCAAGCTCTTGCATTTTGGGCAAAAAAAAGTTGGATATCATCTCACGGTAGCGCTCACCATTCACAGTTACGTTACGATTCGCATCATCTTTGAAGAAGTACGGTCCAATGGTGCTTCAGGCCCATAAACCTAATAATAATAATGTTTCGTCAGAAATGCTTTAATTAGATCAAAGTTAAAATTCAATAATTTTCAAAAGTTGTTCGTTAGACCATTCCTGGTTAAATTATAGACCAAACTGAAGATGTTTGACAGTGAAAAAAACACAAAACGTGCGTCAGCTGTTTAAACCAGTGTTGCCAAATAGATAATAGCTAAAAAATCACCCTTTATAATTTAAAGAACATTTTGTTTACAATTTTTATTAATTTTTAAGGGCTTAGTGTGCACTGTCCTTTAACATTGTTAATAACGGCAACATTGTCAGCAAGACAATGATATTATTTCTCTGATTTTGTTTAGTTTTCTTTAGTAAATTCGTCTGTTTGGCGGGAGCCTCTAATAGGATGCAGTGTACACATTATTACAATGCAATTATTAATAAACCAAACAAACATTATTGCGTTTTTTATAACTTCTGGATATAAAACTACTCGTAAAATGTAATTTCAATTCATTGAGTTTTCCAATTAAAAATTTGTTTAAAATTAAAATGAAAATTAAATTTACTCTTCATTCTATTGTTCTTTTGTAAATATTTTATTTTGTTTTTTTACTTCATAATTAAATTTCAACGAGTTTTTTTTCCTGTAGTCTACAGTACAAAGTTTTTAAGGTATTTGTGTGCGTGTGTGTGTGCTGCAGAGTATATGAATTCAATTTTCCCATTATTAAATAAAAAAAAAATATAATAAAACAGAAAAAAAAAATTAAAATGAAAATTAAGTTAAACCAGAGAAAGTGTTGTTATTAAATTCTATTCAACAATTTTTTTTTTATTATTTTTGGAAAATTGTAAGGAATGTTAAGCAAATTAAAAACAATAAAAAGTCAAAAAAATGTTAAAGTCATTTAAAAGTGCAGAAAATTGTTTATAAACATATAATCTACACAAAAATATATGATTATTCCGATTACGAGTGGGTGACAAAGAAAATAGTGAAAGCAAAACAAAGGGTCTGATCATGACCCCAGATTAGAGACTAGCATGCCACCCACTAGTCAATATTAAAATATTAAAATACAGTTATTTTTAAAATGTTTTAAAATACTGTAGCTCGTCGACTATCTCCACCAATATAAGCATTTTCTATAACATTTCTTCCAACTTTAATATGCCGATCAGTGTCGACGTTTATAAATCTTTACCTACTTAACACTTAATAAGCAATCAGAATGTTGCAGTTACTCTCAACAATTTGACGTGGGAAATGGCGTAGTGTAGTGGTTAGAGTGCTTGCTTACAACACCTCAACCCAGTTTCGAACCCCAGCACTAGAAAATATAAAAAGCAAAAAATTTTGTGCTGCATTTTTAAGTTTTAAAATTAAATAAAAATAATAATAAATCTCTTTTTCCGAGCTTAAGATTTTTTTATATTAATATTAAATATTTATTTACTTTCAATATTTCGCTGCCTCTTAAAAAAAAGGTCAATAAAGTTATTATATTATTAAATAAAAATATGTATTAGAGGTTTTCCTTCACCTCTGAGACGTCCATCCCAAATAAATACGCCCTCCGACAATCCACTCTAACCACCTTTGAGCTCTCAAATGAATGATCAGGAGAAAGTGACACCTACTGGGTAAACAGGCAGAACTGGAAAGCAAGGATCAAAACCTATCAACAGCAGCTTAGCCAAGATCCTCACCACTCCATACAGCAGACGAAAATTAATATCAATAGATGGGGCAATTGCTGTTGTAAAGGTATAACACTAGCCTTTGAGTGATCAACTGACAGCAACTTGTCCCATACAAGGCGCTTAAAAAAACCTACTTTCCAAATTCCGATACAATGTACAGCACAAGTATGTAAAAAAATATATCTTTACCATTAAATTATTCTGTTGTTATATCAATATTGAGTCTATATTTCACTATTAATTAAAATGTTTCTCTTATTATTGTGACATAACATTTGTTTGGACTGTTAACATCTTTGAAATTCTTTTTTTATTATTATTTGTTTAATGCGCATCAACTTACAATATTTAATTATAATTTTATCACATACCAGTCACTCATAATCATAGGCCTTCCAGCAAAAAGTCTAAGAAAACATAAAACGAAATTATGTTTTTTATGTTTCCTAGACATCGTTATGGCAAATTGTGATAAATTTAAAAACAAAAAGCTGAAATGGCAGAAAAACAAAAGAACTCCAGAAGAACTTAATTTGGCTTTAATTTGTCCTTCAAAAAAAAGCCTTTAAGAGAAATGCTATTGCTATGACTTGAGTAAATTTTAATTATTATATTAATAATTGAAAGAAAGATAAGCCTAAAAACAGAAATAACTTGTAAAAATTAATTAAAACTCTTTCAGAAGATAATTTCTTATTAAGCAAATAAAATCCTTTAATTGTGATATTAGAAACCTTAAATTAGTAACATTGTTCCTATGGCTGCCTTGTTTTATTTCCGGTTTACTTAAACATAAATGTTTTTATTGTATTTTTTTAATTTAAATTATGGCTACAAATAGAAAATAAATAATAAATAAAACCAAATAATTAACGTTTTTCTTTTATATAAAACTTTTGAACTGTGGCCGCCAAATATTAAATATTTTTTATATATTGTCTAATAATGAAAACATGTTGTATTGTATAAAAATTCATTTTTATAAACCCCAAACTCTGAGCTGCCAAACTGTCTAATAACATACAGCAAAAATTTGTTTACATTTTCTAATATTGAAAACCTTGTGGACAAACAAATGTACAATCGTGTTACAACAAATCAAATTGTAGTTTTACACCATCAGCACACGTTATAATATTCGATTCCTGAACACTTAAGTGAAGATTATTCACAAATATTAAAAATAAAATCGGCCTAAGATGGCTACTCTGAAGAATGTCACAGGTAACAGAAATTTCTCTAAAACTAAATGCGATGAGTTCTGTTATTTCAATTGGACCTCATCCATCTGAAAATTCTACCATCGAAACCTAATATGTTAAATGTTAATTAAAAAGAAAGCCTATTCATTCATATACGAGGTGCTACAGTACTTCGATCTAAACAGCCCTTACCTCAACCAAGGTTTGTATAGTATCTCCCCCCGTTCCGTTACTCTGATGTATTTCAATATGTCGTCCGGTGTCAACCTTTACAGTTCCCTATCCTATATCTGCTAATCACTAAGGATCTTCGTACTGTTCATCAATTCTGCACAAATACCCAGTATGTGCTATGCTGACTGGATTACGTCATCACAGAATCTGCACAAATTACTCGAGACTGGTAATTTCCTCACCTTTTCTTCTTTCCCCTACAGTTGTCCTTCCAAACTCCCCTTACCATTCCACAAAAGAGTTCTAGCCCCACCAGAGGAATGGATGCTCTTTCTTTGCATATTTATCAGCCATTTCATTTCCCTGAATACCCATACGACCAGGGGCCCAGCATAGGCTGACCATATTGTCTCTGCCCAGCCGGTACAGTTTCAGTAGACAGCCCCATACTAACTTCGAGTTAATTTCAAAGGAGCCAATTGTTCGAATGGCAGCCTTACTATTTGATAGAACGGCTATCTCCTGCTTTCTGTACCCTCTATTCAGGTTAAATTAAGAGCATCTTTCAATGGCATAAATCTCCGCCTGGAAAATGTTTGCGGGAAGACTATGATTTAACTCTTATCAACAACCTTATTCGATCAATTCTCCATTCACTAAAATAACGAATGAAGGAAAGTGAGCCAAGACGTTCTTCTACAAAGAAACCGATATTCCACTCTATTCCACTTTAACCTTTGACAACGAAAAACGACTGATCAGGAGAAAAACGCCACCTATTGGGAAGCAGCACTCATCACAATCAGCATACAACGATGGGGCAATTGCTGTTTATTATTCAAGAGTGAAGGTATAACACTGGCCTTTGAATGATCAATTCACAGCAATTTGTCTCATTTCTAAGGCGCTTAATAATATAAAAAATAAAATATATGTTCTATTGCCATAATATACTGTCCTCTCCACAAAAATTCCAATACAATGCACAGCATTTAATAAGGTTTTACCCCTGAGTATTGGTCTCAACAAAAAAAAAAAATTTTTAAAAAGTAGAAAAATTTTTATGACAACCATGCTAAAAAGGTACAATGATGGAGAAAATCTGATATGAAATGTCATCCCTGACAAGTTCTTCAAAAAGTTCCGGTATGTCGTTAAATCAAAAAATTAAAAGAAACTACCAGATTGATAAACAGAAATCAAAAGAGAATTTCTCCAAAAAGATGGAAAGTAACGAAAATAGTGTGTTTTTTTTAATTAATTTAATATTAATTATAAATTAATTCAGCTTTTAAAAAAGTTCAAATTGAACATAATGTATTCATATTATATACTCGTATATATGTATGTATATATGTTACGCATGCACATACTTATACAATGTCGACTTCTATAAATACTGGTAGTTGTGCGGTTCATATGTATCACCAGTTAGTGACTGTAAATATACGATACGAGTATAACATGTGAGATTCTATTTAAAGATTTATTATATTTGAAAAAAAAAATAAGACATTTTCCCTTGACTTTTATGCGATTTAATATTTAATTTAATTTTAATATGTTTACAAAACAAACGTGTAAAAAGCTTCCCTTAAGCGAAATAAATTTAGAAACAAAAAATGCAGAAAAAATGAAAAGAGACGCGAGAAAAATTTCAACATCATCATTATACTCGTATTTTGATTAAGAGTTTTTGCCAATGCATGCTTTTTCTGTTCCTTCACATATTATAAACGTATAATTGGGCAAATGAAGAAAAAAGAACATCAGCGTAGATAGAGTACGTTAACAATGAAAAAAAAGCAATCTTTGTGACAAATTTTTTAATAAAAGAAAATTGAGTGGTAAACACTTTTAAAAAGCCCTATAAAAATGTCATGACCTTTTCCAACTGTAACTGTAGGTAAAGTAACAGATTAAGCGTCAACTCGTTTATATCAGTACTGATGCCTATCAAGCCTTGAAAAGTAGAAACTTGTACTTTATTTTCTAGACATCACGGTTTCATACACTTTTGTGCACTATAACTTACAATGAACAGCTATGGTACTGATTGTTTACTTTTCGCTATAAAAATTCCAATTTTCTTAGTACACTGAGTATCTAAAGCTATTGTAATTCCACATATTATATATAATGAAATCCCCTAAAAGTTTCAGAGGATTCTGCAAAATTGGCTGACTTAGTTAAAAAACCCGCCTCCAACCAGATTCCGTTGTAGAATAACTCGTGAAGGCAATAATACTAGCAAATGTATAAACCGTTCCTGTTTTTTGTTTATCCCTATTGCTTTAAAATGTCCTGGTGTGGCCCCAAAATCCAACTTCAGGATAGCCAGGTCTTTACTTACTTCTTTCGAATTATTGGAAAATGAGCATTGAACTGTTGTTGCCATAAGCACACCTTTTTTTAATTTGAGACCAATGCTCAAGGGTAAACCCCTACTAAATGCTGTACATTGTATTGGAATTTTTTGAATAATACATATATTATTATTAATTATATTCTTATTAAGCGCCTTGCGAATAAGACAAATTGCAGTGAATTGATGATTCAAAGGCCAGTGTTATACCTTCGATGATCAACAGCAATTGCCTCATCGTTGCATGTTGATTGTATGGTAAGTGCCTTCACTTTATTTAGTAGGTTTAGCTGTTATCTGCTACTTCCCAATAGGTGGCGCTTTTCTCATAATCAGTCGGTTGTTTTTTTTTTTTTTGTTGACATTGGTTACGGTGGAATAGAGTGGAATGTCGGGAAGGGGTTTCTTTAGGGGTAATTCACAGATTCAAATCGCTACTAATTTCTTTTCGTTTTAAATCTAAACACACATTAGGGGTAATTTATATATTGAGAAAATAATGAACAGATTCAAATCTCTAATAATTTTTCCTGCTTTTAAATGGCTTCATTCTGATGGCATTTTCTTAAAAGGCAAGCACTAAAACAATGAGCTCTACTCATTGTACTGGTTCTGTGAATATATAGAAAGTGGAAGAGAATTAGTAGAATTTTTTGGCTTTTGATTTGAACCTGTGAGAATTGCATAACGAAAAGGATAAGCCCAAATAACCTAAAATACTGCGAAATATTGTACAACAATGGTAGTATGAAATAAAGAAAATATTTGTATCGAAAACTTCAGATAATTTTCAATACTCGTATTAAATCTCTTGTAATAGAATTTATTTTCTCAGTTTATAAAGTATTTTTTGCAATATGTTTAAAGATGATTTAAACAATTAATTTTTTGCTATTTATACATTTACTTCTTATATTTCTTTATTATGAACTGTAATTAGAATTTGAACTCTTTTCTATATTTTTTGAATTTAACTGCTTTTTTAAAAATTATACTAAACCATTGTGAAGTTTTTGAAGACTATTGTTATTAATTTTAACTTAACGAGAGTTGTATTAATTACTGCCAGTAGAGGAAATTATTATTATCAATTTGTACTCCAAAGAAGTGAGCCTAAGGTTTAACATATATTATCTCTGTACAATTAATACATACATATTATTGGAAATGAATAAAATCTTGTGTAAGTTAATAATTTGAAATCAATACTTGTTCTTAATACCTTTGTGTGTGAACGGATTATTTGAAATTAAGTATCATGCTCAAATATTTCAGATATTTTCTTCGAATCGGATATGAACAAGCGACCTATTTAAATATGGTCCTTCGAGCCTAGAGATGATTTGAAAAAATATACACATGTTCTCAACAGAAAATTATTTTGAGTCTTTTGAACTACTTTAATAACTTGGGAACATTCTGTGTCCTTTTGTTTTTTAAAAGAATATTTCAGTATCTTATTTTATACTCTACAACAGCATTTAGCACTGATAATAAAGCCTTTTTTCATTTCCCTCTCTACATGACAAAAGTTCTCTTAATAACATGTGATTATTACTACCGTTTATAAAGTAGGGATATAAAAAAAATTTTTTTTTTGTTCATCTTATTAAAGTTAAATTTTGTGAAATGTATAATATTAGAACACTGTTCTTTAAAATCATTATTATTCATGTCATGTGTGAGCATATAAAAAGCAGATTTAATGCCATTAATATTGTCGAGATATTCGCTTATAATCATCGCATGCATTCAATTTAATTTGAATTGCTAATGATAAACGGATGTTACATTATGTTCAATACGTTTTCGTCATACCATATGTATTTAGAGTTGCACTATAAGATGCTGGTACATACATACATATTGTATAAGGTATATTAAAGAAAAAGATTTGGCATTTTTTTAATAATATTTTTATGCATAAATTGAAAAATACAGGCGTTCCTTTTTTCTTGAAATACAATCAAAATATTTTGTGTTTTTTTTTTCGAATTAAAATTCATTCAAATAAAAAATATTTTATATTCTTTTTCCAAATAGTTTTGGTCATTAATTTTCAGGGAAAGTTAAATTAATCATCTATTTGTCAGTTCTGTTTTATGAATTTGCCATATATTTTGAAATGGGTTTTATATTTTATTGCTGCGAAAAAATTTTTTGCTTCAATAAAAATGAACATTATAATTATTCAGGCGTAATATTTTCAAGAAAAATAAATTTAAAAATTAAACTAAACAAAAGGCGAATTATGTGATACCCTACATAATAACAAAGACCTGCTGCTACTTAGCTTTTATCAAGTTAAATATTTTCTTTTTTAATTATTTAAATGGAGAGAGAGAGAGAAAGAGAGTACTATGTGGGAATGTGCGATTAGTAGAAAATAAACTTTTAATTTCATCAAAGCCTTATCTTTGAAATTCATAAAGCTCATGCCACATTTTGCCAACAGTGCTACATAGCTTCATCTGTTTTTATTTCTCACACTAGTATCAGTTGATATTGGTGTTAAATACGCTCATCTTATGCAATTGCTTATGGCAGGTACCCTCTAAAGTACCTTGAAAGTTTTCCTGTTCAGTTCTAGTGTAAAAATCGCTGTAATAGACTATAACATTTGAGCTCGAGAGCTACATACTTGTTTGTTGATTCACTGATTTTTCTTCCTTACACCAGAATAAATATGCCCATCTTTTGCAGTTGCCTATTTCAAGCGTTGTAACCTATATAAGAGGGTGCGTAGTATATTAGAGAGAGCGTGGTATATTAGAGCGCTCGCACAAAAACTTAAACGGCCCAGGTTCAAATCCCAGCAAAGGTGAAATATTAAAAAGTTAGTTTGATGTTTTTTTTTATTTAATTATAAAAAAAATAAGAGAAAAGAAACCGCTCCCTGACATTCCACTCTATCTACCTAATCAGAGTCAACCAAAATGAATGATCAGGAGAAATGCGCCAGCTATTGGGAAGAAGCAGATAACAGCTAAACCTACTTAGCGAAGACACTCACCACACAATCAACATGCAAAACGATGAGGCAATTAGTGTTGTTCATTCAAGGGTAAAGGTATAACACTGACCTTTGAATGTTCAATTCACAACAATTTGTCTTATCCCTAAGGCGCTTAATAATAATATTAGAAAAATAAAATGTATGTATATAATGCTATCCTGTCCAAAAAAAAAAATTCCAATACAATGCACAGCATCAGTAGAGGTTTACCCATGAGTATTGGTCTTAATAAAAAAAAACCAAATTCTGAAAATCATATAAAAACTATTGCGTGTGGTATTTTAGCTTTTCCATTTAAATTGAACTAAAAATTTTCGTAGAAGAGATAAAAAATATAGATTTTAGCCACAATTTTTGCAAATAAAAATTTAAAAGAATACAAAAAAAAAAAAGATTTACTCCTGCTGCTTTAATCATAACAAAACAAAAAAAAAAAAAATAGAGAAAGAAGATTTTGATAAAACATCCGTAAAAGCCAAAAACGACTGTTGAATTACTAATTTATTGCTTTAGAATAAATAAACTGTTATTTTTTTTTTACATTAAGTACGTTCGGCTTATTATTGTATTTTAATGCCAAAGGTAATCTTTTTATACATTTCTTTTTCATATAATTTAGACTGAACAAAAAGTGATACAGAAATGAAACACAGAAATAAATATTCAATTAACTACTTAATTGACTTAAATTTTAATTAATTGTTTCAACTGATACAATTATATATTTAATTGATTACAAGTTAAGTTGACCGAATGGTGGAAATTTACAGATATCACACAAAAATAAATTTAATAAACGCATTTGTATTGCATACTTAAAATATAATTTCCCAGCAGAAAATTTTTCAAATTTGGAAGCAATAAATAAAATTGTAAGCAATAATGGAAGCATATTACTGTTTATTCATACCTTAGAGTTTTCAAATATGCTATAGGATAAGGTATTATTTTTGATTTTTTGTACTATTTGCTTACTGGTTGCAATAAATTTGCATTTCTAATGCATTTTAGCGGCTCATTTCATATAAAAATCATGCATTATTGATGCGCACGATTAAGTGATTGTTCGCAATTTCTCTTTTACAAAATAGCTTATTGGTAAGCACTAATTTCTGCTGGGTTAATGCGTGATTTCATAATAATTAAATTGTTAAGTAATTCAACCCAAAAAAAAAATCATTCAATCAAAAAAGACTTTGACTAACTCATTACAATGTATATAGAAAAAAATATAATTCCAGGATATGTTTTCTACAGAAAATTGTCAGTGATGATTGTTATGAACTTCTACAGTCCACAAAAAACTCCTCCAAAATACCGTGGCTGTATGTTTAGTCGACTGATATACATTCGTTTTAAATATAAAATACTTTTATGTGTAAACAGAATTGCTTTCCTTTCTGTCTTTAAAGTTTGACAACTCTTTTCGCTTGGCTTTTGGCTTTTTGCCATTAAAAGCTGAATTCAACACCATCTTAAAGTGAACTTTTCTTTTACATTTTTGTTCTCTTTGACTTACTTTTAGCCTTTACAATTTGTTGTTTGCTAATTTTCTACAAATTGCTTTGAATATTTTTTCTTTTCAACTTTTCTTTATTTTTGTGTAAATAATTTAACTTTAATAAACGTTGCCGGCTAAAGTTTTTTGTTTTGTATTTCTTTCCTTTGTAATGCTATATTATGTTTCTTTGAAAAACAAAATATAGTTCACAACAGAACTAAAAGAAAATATTATTTAACAATAACAAATATGGCCATGACTTTGACATTTTTTTGGAATAACAAAAATTTTATTCTGCCATAGATAGAAATTCGTTATAAAGTAAAAAAAAAATAATTTTTAAATTTGAAACTATTAAAAAAGCTCGCTGAAGTTATTTTCTGTATTCATAAAAAAATTTTTTTGATTATTAAAGGCATAGTGGTTAAAGCGTTCGCACAGAAACTTAGACGACTGAGGTTCAATCCCAGCGAAGGACACAAATTATAAAATAGTACTGTGCCACCTTCTGGAAAGATAACAGCTAACCTAATAAGTTAAGACGGTCACCACACACTATCAACATCCACCGACAAATGGGGCAATTTCTGTTGATCATTCAAGGGTGAAGGTATAGCACTGGCCTTTGAGTGATCAACTGATACCAAATTGATATATGCCGTTCAATAAAATTAAAAAAAAAATGCAATACTTGTCAAATAAACCCTCAAATAAACCTGTAATATTTAATACAACAGATTATTTTTAAAAGCATAAACATTTAATTTTTTGTTTATTATATTGTGTTTTATTATTAAGATATAAACATTTCTGTCTTACATTGAAACTACTCGTATCTGGGTTAAACATTACAACACTAATAGACATGTGAGCAGTAACGTATTCATTGCAAACAAATAAAAATCAATCATACGCATGTTGGTACCTAAAGGTGTATGCAATTGCAATTGACATGATAAATGTGGTTTAAATAAATAAATGAAGGGATTATTTAATGTTTATAAAGTTTGTTAAGAATTCTTTAAAATAAAATTAGATTTTTAAGGCCAAATAAAAGCGAACAAGATTTGTAGAATTAAAAACTGAATTTTCCGTTGCAAATCAGCGCATATTTTTGGTTTCTTTACTTTTTTATCTTTATTTTATTTTATATTATTTTATTAATTTAGGTCTTTGGACAATATATCCTTACAGACTAAGGTAAAATTATGTATATACATACATTAATAATTAGGCAAAGTAGGTACTTAAATATAAAACAATCTTACTTTTTACTACATAATTACTTTCAGCAAAGTTTATAAGATTTTAACAATTATTAAAATGTACACAAATACGACGAAAGGGATCATTATGAGCAAAGCGTTGATCTATTGAATTTTACATTAATTAATTGAAAATTCCTAGTTTGACGGGTTGGAATACAAAAATTTCTCAGAGTCAACATCACCAAGAATTAAACCAAGAAGAAAAGTAACACTTAACCTAACTCGACGGCTTTTTAACGTTGGTAATTTAATGAGAGCAAGCCTATGAGTATATGATGGCAATACATACATACGAATTCCATCCAAGGCCTCGTAGACAAAAAAAATAAAAACTGCTTTTGTACAGACTCAATTTTTTCTATGTGGATATTATAGTGTGGATCCCAAATGATTGATCCATAATCAAGAATGAGATGAACTAACGAAATGTACTGTAATTTAGTGATATAGGGATCTGAAAATTACTTGGACCAACGTTTCATAAGCCAAGGACACCATTAGTTTTTTAACCATTGATGTTATATGATCACGGAAATTAAGTCGTTGATCCAACAATAAACCAAGATCACTAATATTATCGACTTTAATAAGCATTGCATCATTAATGTCATAACAAGTGTCTGAATTATGTATTCTGTAGAAAGACATATGTTTAAATTACATTTTCTCCGGCATAATACCCATATTTGAATGCTTAAAAATTTCAAATTACCATGTTTCTCTATTTGGACTTAAGTTTTGAAAATGAATTATACGACTCAAATCTAAAATTCTAAATTAATGGCCTGTTTCTTTATGACAAACAATTTTAAGCAATTGAAAATTTATATGAAAACTGCTCAAAATCATTTGAAAAATTTAGTGTTTCTCATACAAATTTTCAATCGCTTGAAATTGTTTGTCATACAGAAACAGGCCATTCATTTAAATCTCTTAATATCTGTTGTATTCTATTTATCCTCTTATAGTGTACTCAGAATATTATTGTGATATCAAAACCAAAATATTTTTTAAAAGCTACAAAAACTTGACGCTTCTTTATTGCACTCTTGTATCATTAGAAATTGTAGCCTAAGCTTTTTGAAAAATTGTTAAAAAAAAACTTTTGCTTTAATAAATAATAGTAATTTAATAAACTACTAACATTAAAAAACCTAAGAGTTAAATGTCAAATGTATCACTTCTATGTGATATTATTAGTGGAGTAGGTAAAGAAGTATTGATAGTTGAAATACCGTTTAGAATACTTTAGCGATCAATTAAAGTTTCCGGGGGTGCGCAGTGTAGTGTTTAGAGCGCTCGCAAAAAAACTCAAACAGCTTAGGTTCACATCCCAGCAAAGGTGAAAAATTAAAAAGTTAGCTTGCGGTTTTTTTTCAAAATTATAATATAAAAAAATAAGAAGTTCCCCCCACCTTCAGGAAGGCCATCTACAAAGAAACAGCTCCCCGGGATTCCACTACTCTCTTCCACCTTCACCAATGTCAACAAAAAACAAATGATCAGGAGAAAAGAGCCACCTATTGGCAAGTAGAAGATAACAGCTAAACCTACTAAACTTACTTAGCGAAGGCACTCACCACACAATCAACATGCAACGATGAGGCAATTGCTGTTGATCATTCAAGGGTGAAGGTATAACATTGGCCTTTGAATGATCAAAAACTTACTAATTGCTTTTCCAAATTTTTGATGTGTCACTGATTGTATTCATACATATGCTTGTAGTAAAGAGATCTATTTCATAGTTTTTTTTGTTGTTAATTTTTGTATTTTAAACTCTAACAGCCTTATGTATAATAAAAACTTAGCAAGTCGTTGTACACAGTGGCTAAGTTTGTCATTCCAAATTCTTACTCAAAGATACAAGGTATTTAATTTTTTGGATTATCTGACTAGTTATCAAATAGAGTGGTATGGAAAGTTTTAATAATATCAGTCTATAGCGGGTGATAAACTTTTTTGTCTTATACACTAACGAGTGGCTAATTTTTTTATTATAAATAAGGCTGTAAGTATTTTCCGCATTCATACGAATTTTTTTAGATTTATTGAGGGCTCATTCGACAAAGTATAACATAGAAATTTGTCAAACAAAATCTAAATAAACGTATTTCAGTTTCTACGAAAATGGGGGAAAATATATTTTTTTGTTTTGAATTTTTAAAAATTTTACTTTTTCTTTTAATTTTGAAATTGTCTATAAGGTGGAGTCTATAAATATATATAAATATGTAACTAAATTCTCTTTTATAAAAATTTAAGACAAACTCTAATCTTTTTGTATTTTTTTCTGTATTTTTTTATTATCTTTCTACTTTAAACACAATTTAATGTGATTTTGAGTTACGGTTTCCGTTTCCCATTGGTTGCTTTGGTAAATTTATTTTGAAAAAACAGAAAAGAAAAAAACGTATTCTTTTTATATTGAATTATCCAGTGATACTGTTGACATTAGAAAAGAACAAATAGCATTACAAAGAATTAAAAATAAAAGATTTGTAACCGAGATTATTTATTTTAAAATAAAGAACATTTTGTTTGAATTGAAATGAAAAATTAAGTCGACTTACAAATGCCAGTAAGATTAAATTGTTTTAAGTATGTATTTCTAAATAAGACATAAAACAAATTTAAAATTTAAGTTGTTGAGTTTTTAGTCCTTTTCTTAATAAGATTTTGGGCATAAAACAAAGTAGTTTAGTTTAAAAAAAGAAGAAAAAAAACACAAAATTGTTGCTCATTATTTCCTTCTTTAACCATAAAAACAAGTTAAACTCAGTTAACTTTTTTAAAGCCATTACCCACGTGTGTTCTGTAACTTTTTACAGTACTTTTGTGTTACATTATTAATGACTTTATCCGCAAGCTATAAATAAAATTTACTAATAAACCAGTCAACCAGAAAACCTGGAGCTATTAAGGCTACAAAGCAACATCTGTCTTGGCTGAGCACGTTGACACAAGAAAACAATTTTTTTTAATGAAGTAAGAATATAGAAAATATGCATAAAAATATTATTGAACTTTATGAAACATTTATGCGTTTTGTATGGAAATTTGTTTTATAAAACTTTATAGCATAGCATTCACAACATGTTGATTTCATTGACAAAAAAGAAGACTTCTCTGAAAACAAAATGTATTGGCGAAAATTGGTCTCGTATCATAACTACAATGACCAAGTTTCTTCCAGTTTCTTTTGTCATGTGCAATTGGCAAATATTGCAGATAATTTTAATTATTGTATTATTATTACCTTCTAAAACTATAAAGCAAAGTTCTAACTTGTCATTTAATAAAAAAAATCATGTATTTGTGAAATCAAAATTGTAAACTCTAGTTTATTAATTTTTTACTAAAACTGATTTCTATTCAAAAACCAAATAAGAAATGCAACTTCTAATATTCTGCACTAATTCAGTAAATGATACAACTTAATACCATAGAATTAATTTTAAGCAGATTGTAAGTAGGGGGGTGTCCCCAAAATTATGTAGAAGAAATTGGGCATAGAAGACGGCACTAGCTTAAAAAGAAATGCTTTAGTAAGTAGTGGCAACCTAATTATGTTTTCTAAATTTGAGAGCATCATATTGTTCCATATACGTTTTGGAGACTTCAGAAGTAAACGATGTCAGTGAATTTGTTAAAATGGAAAAAGAATATGATCGCTGTTTAATTCAAGAATTTAATTTGAAAGGCACACTTTACTAAACCGACTTATAATATATTTTGAAAAAGTCTATTCCTGCGTTTACACTCACGAAATATGTATTAAAAAGCAGAATTCAAACCAAGTAACACAAGCAGAGAAGAGTAACAGTGCAGTTGGTTGTTCACTAAGGTATTCACACTAGAAAATTTGAAAAGTTTCCAAAAATAGCATTCGATGACTACTCAGTGTGTAAGCAAAGTAGTTGAAATGATAGGTGTTGCAGAAAATTTCATAATGGAGAAAGCTTTGCGTACAATGGGTGCCGCATTTGTTTACAATAGAAAAAACACAGTCTAGCGACGATGCTTCAATGTACTATTTGGCGACGTTTCACTACTGAAAAGCTAACCTTTTGCGCCGATACTTCAATATGCATGATATATAGGCACACCGTCGCCGTGGTCTAGTGGTTAGTGTGTTGGCTTACTAAGACATGGGCCCTGGGTTCGACTCCAGGCCCTGACATCTTAAAAATAAAAGAAATATGAAAAAAATATTTCTTTCGGCGACTACCTCTCAGCAGTCTTCTGGCAAAAGCTCTGAGAGTAATTAATTGCTTCTCAAGTCTGTCGTTCGGAGTCGACATTAAACTGTAGGTCTCGGTACTCATGGAAAAAAATTGACACACACAACATGAGTGCTGCGAGAAGCTAGGCCGTAATCCTGACACAGGGTTGTAAAGGTCAGTTATGTATGTATGTATAGGCACACCGCCTCGCTTTCGAAACAAAAATATAATTAAAAATTTGAAATTGAATAAGAGAAACGTATCGAAAAAAGGCGAATTCTTCTCTATCTGCAGCCAGATTCATTAGTTGTGTTCTTTGGAATGAGCGTGGAATAATTTTGTTGATTATCTTTGATCATGATAATTTATTGCAGACTTAAATTTTTTTATTTTTTTATTATAAGACCGATACTCAGGGGTAAACCCCTACTAAATGATGTACATTGTATTGGAATTTTTTGGAAAGGACAGTATATTATGACAACAAAACATATATTTTGTTTTCTTATGTTTTTAAGCGCCTTAGGAATGAGACAAATTGCCGTAAATTGATCATTTAAAGGTCAGTGTTATACCTTCACCCTTTAATGATCAACAGCAATTGCCTCATCTTTGCATATTGAATGTGTGGTGAGTGCCTTCGCTAAGTAGGTTTAGCTGTTATCTGCTATTTGGAAATAGGTGGCGCTTTTCTCCCGATCATTCGTTTTTTGTTGACATTTGTTAAGGGGGAATAAAACGGAATGTGGGGCACCGGTTTCTTTGTAGATGGTCTTCTTGGAAGGGAAGGGGGGGGGGGGAACCTATTATATTTTTGAAATTATAATTTAGAAAAAATCACAAGCTAACTTTTTTATTTTTCACCTTTTCTGGGATTTGAACCTGGACGTTTGAGTGATGTTATTAAAGAAAAGAGATCGGTTTTAGCAAACAAAAAAACAAAAAAACTATTGCGATTACTGAAATTAAACCTTCTCATGTCACATTATTAGTCACATTTGGCTCCCTTAAATTATGTTATATTTCTATACGTTAAGTTTTTAAAATTTTGGAGTCTGCATTATATTTGATATTCTGTGATTATTATTGATTTTAGCTCTTATTTCTTCAATAATGTATTTCCATAAAGAACTTTACAAATCGATCCAGTTTTGTTCTGATCAAGAAACCATAAATAATAATTTTATCAAACATTATTTGTTTTGAAAATTAGATATTAGAACTGATAATTATGTTGTATTAATAACAAGAAAGGAAAAAAATTTAATATAAAAATGTATACATAAAAACCGGAGTAGTACAAACGTTTTACGTGTAGATGATTAAACCTTCGTTTAGTGCCTGTTTCTGACCAAGTCATCAGTTTTCACAATTACTTTTGAAAATGATGGTCTTTATTTGGTAATACTTAGTTGAGTGATTGTGTTTAATTTACTGTGTTTTATTAATATCCATTAAACAGAGTTTTTAAATTGGTTTTTTTTATATTTTTATTTGAATGATGGTCGTTTTTAGCTTAAATTGTATTCTTGCTTGTTTTAGTTTACTTTTTTCTCTGTTTGGTCTTCGCAAAATCACTGTTCACTTTTTAATTTCCGTTTCCGGTTTTATTACACAGAATATTTTAAGGCAAAATTAAATAATAAATATAATATGCTTATCACTCACATTTTTATTAAGCCCCATACACTGTTATATTAATGCAGACATAAATATTCTGAATGATTATTAAAAATTTGTCAGCATTTTCAAAATTTAAATTTTGTTCTCTTTTCATTATTTTTTTTTTTTTTCACTTTTTTATGACTGCTCTTCGTTATATTTTGTTTTCACAAGAAAGTGTGGTTTTAAGTTTTTGTTTTTTTATAAATGAAAACAAGTAATAATGAGACCCATAAAATATAAAGGGTGTGGTAAATATTCTGTATACAACTTTAAATATATTTTCTTCAACAAATGTCTGTTTATAGTAATTTGTTTTAAAAGCATAACTGAGATTCTGTTTTTCAATTATTCTGTAATGTTTGCCAATAAT
Organism: Metopia argyrocephala; assembly: GCA_963576795.1. Taxonomy (NCBI): domain Eukaryota; kingdom Metazoa; phylum Arthropoda; class Insecta; order Diptera; family Sarcophagidae; genus Metopia; species Metopia argyrocephala. Next base: position 199,515,196 of record OY756208.1, on the reverse strand, counting down.
ATTTTTTATAGCTGAACAAAAACATATTTATTTTTTATAAAACATCACAATTTAAAGTATTGTCTTGGTAAGTAGAGAATAATAAGTAATAACTTTTTATATGGAGGCTACCACTCAGTTGACGATTCCTCTTCATGCATGATGAGTTGTGGCAGTGGACATTTGATTTGAATTCATTTTTAATTGACTACTATTCTTAGGTTTCGTATTATTATTTTCAATCCTTGATTATATTCGAGTGTTGAAAATTATAGCAAAACAATCGCACTATTTGGATAGTTCACAGTTTTCTTAGTTAACAGCTCTCCAACTAGCTTGGCGAGTAAAATTTAAGAGCTAAAGCGAGAGTTCTTCTTGGCTTAATGGCTATTCGAGGTTCGCTAAAACAAAAATATTTTTTTTATGCTAAAATAGCATTCAGGTGTCTTGTGTTTTTTTAGAACGGTGTAAGCAATTCTTTGCCGAATATCTGATTTTCTTAGTGCTTATAAAACCTTTATGTGACCCACAATAGAAGATAATTCTTCATTTAAGTCAATTTTGTACATTTTGATTGAGAAGAAGGTCTTGTATATTATTCTGATGCCCATCAGCACCCAATATATAAGTCGGTTCATTCATAAATTGCACATTTATCAGACTATTTCACCGGAAACGACTGATCAGCACCACCTTCTTTGAAAATAATAGCTAACCTACTTAGTGAAGACGCTCAGCACTCACAATGAACATACACCGACAGATGGGACAATTGCGTTTGATTATTTAAGAGCGATGGTATAATAATGGCTCTTGAGTAGCCAAATTGACTGCAACTTGTCTCATCAACAAACAAGGCGCATAATATATATATAAATCTATATACATATATATCTATTTTCAAAATTCCAATACAATGCACTACATGAAGAGGGTTTTACCCCTGAGTATTGGTCTTAGAAAAAAAAAAAAAACAACAGTGGAAGCAAAACAAATTATGAACACTGATATCGCCAGTAACAATAATTTTACTGCCACTTCTTGTTGTAGAATTCAAAAACTCAGTTTCTCACCCTGTATTTAAGAAAATTTGTCAAGTGTTTTGACTTTTGAAATATGTGATGTCTACAGAAGTGTACATACATATATTTAAAATTAATACGCTTCCATTATGGCAATGCAAATTAATGAAAGAAAAATTCAAATGAAATTCAAGGAGCGAAAAAAAGATTTTTGAAAAACTTTTGAAAGTTTTCTTTATTTGAAATTAATGAAGTCATTATTTTTATACTTTATGTTAGCATTTAATGAATTTTTTCAAAAAAAAAATGTTCTAATTGTAATTTCCTTACAGAAAACAACAAATGTTTGTTTTGACATCATTAAAACAAAAACACACATACTCGTTTGCACAAAGTTTTGAAGAGTCAACAGAAATCACAATATTTCTTAGTTTTGTTTTTTCTTTTTTTAAGAATTTTTTTAAATTAAAACTTAATTTAAATAAGACACACTTGCTTTGAATCTAACAATATAGCTCATAAAAGTTACAATCGTGTTGTTCAACAATTCAAAATCAACTTTTAATTCTTTTGTGCGATGGTTTATTGAAAATTTTTTTAATATTTTGAAAATCTTAAACAAGTTGAGCAAAAGTTGAACGACTAATTATTATTAAAAACTTTAATATTAAATGTTTGTTTATTAACAAGGCAGACATTGTTTGAATGCACAGATTGTAAACAAGCACACACTTACTATATGCAATATTTTACCCAGTTGGCCTTGTCGTAGAGACAATCTTGATGATGTACATATATATGCATGTAGTATATACAACAATAGTATCACGTATAGCATTGATGCCCAAGGTAGTAGTATTGGTGAAAGTGACGAAAATAAGACACAGAAGTTTGTTGACAAATCGTTCGACTCGATAGGGTGTCCCAATACTAACGCAAGATTTAAATTTTTACCCATTTTTGTATTAAGTTGTTGGCAACCCTGAAAAGAGAACTTTTTGACGGTTAAGAGTTAAGTGCTAACGTGGATTCAGGTGATTACTCTTGCATGAATTTGTTTCGTGCCTCAAATGTAGCAGTTTTTTGTTTGTTGCTGAATATTGCTGAAAAAAGGCACCAATTTTGTTTTTTGTGACTTGTTGGCAACTCTCTTTTAATCTTTATTTGTCTAGTCCACAAGCACTTGTATTAGATGAAACGGCAAATAAAGAAGTATAAAAAACCCACGATTTGAGACGCATAATTTAAAAGTTATCGCCATAATCCACAGTAAGTAAAAATGAATCGTTATAGGATACAAGTACGTAATTTTATTATTAACAATATTTTAAAAATAATGAAAGACTAATTAAAAAGACTAATTAAAAAGTCTTTCCTGAATTGATTAAATATCAATTTCAAAACTGTACATAGCAGTGTTAGTAAAGAGCCACAAACATCAAATCAGCATGTTAGACAAGAATTATAAATCACAAAAAGCTCTCCAAAGGTTTGTGTTCATACATGTATTTAACACATAGATGCCCAGTTGTGGGTGATATCAGCAAATTAACTCTCACGTATACTTATGCTCTTTTGTTTGTCAATCAACCAATATATATATTATATATTTATATATATAATAAGACACAGAAGTTCTGCAAGTGTAGTTTGTCTCTCCCACTCAACATGCTGATTTCCTATTGGTTGATTGACTATCAAACAAAAGAGCGTAAGTATACGTGTGATTTTAATTTGCTAATATCAGCCACTACTGGGCATCTTTGACCTATAGCCATTGTTTAAGAAATATTGTCAAAATCTTTTTCCAACAAATGTTACATAAATCTTGCATTAAATCGAGATATATAAAAAATTTGAAATGGCAGATAGAGCACATAAACTCTTATACGACGATATGTGGAAAGAACCATATTGCTTAGTCGGTTGGTGACATTTAAATTGTAAAAATATTCCATTTTATAATCGACAGCTTTAAGGACATAGATCACTAAACCACATTATTCACAATATTGTGCAGAAAGAAAAAACAATTGAACGAAAGAAAGATATTTTGTATTTCTCTATATCATCAAATTTTATTTTCTCGTACTTAGTACTCAGAAACAGAAACTAATACAAGATTAAAACCAATTTTCCACTCAGCGCTTTCTTTCGACATTGTGAAACATGCCAATAGTCTAGACTTGTTTTAACGATATTGTCATTTACCACGATTGTGTTAACTGGGTAGTTATTTGCTTCGTAACTTATGCTAAATAAAATATGGTAGTCATTTTCACTACTACATAAACTTTTTAAGGACATAAATACACTCATGGTTGCATGCATTCTCTCTTAGTCTGGTGTTGTTTATTGTAAAGTGTGAATGAAAAGTTTAAAAGAAGACCCTACTACTCACTTTTACTAAATTTATATAAATAAAATATGGCTCTCATTACTAAAACTACACAATACACATTTGTTTAAAATAATACGTATGATAGTTATTTCTAGTTTTCTTTAATTCTTATCTCCCTGTTCGAAGCTTATTGTGACACAGTAATTTTACCTTATAAATAAAATTTTTTTTTTTAATTTTCTTTACTTTTTGTAGTAGTTTTTGGGTAAAATGTTTGCGATTGGGTTGATCAAAAAATAAGTACTTTTTCCATTTTGTAGCATAAATCTTGTATTTCCATTCCTTTTTGGGAGAACTACACATTTTCATTTAATAACTTGTTAAAATTAATAGAAATAAAATAAAATTGCGTAATTGGGTAAACGGTAGTCCCAAAAGTATGCCGTAAAACGTATAGATGGTAATAGTATAGTGCACTCGCAGTACTGTGACCTAATTAAAACCAAGAGAGTTTATGTTAGCGAAGTTATTCACTTTAGCGATTGTTGCATTTCATGACAAAAGTATAAAATTTTCCAATATAAATCTGTATTTTACACGTTGAAAAGTGAAATTATTTTGTTATTTGAATTATTAAAGAGAGAAAATAATGCTCGTGATTTAATTTTTTGTGTGTGCCAAATTTCATGGATTTTAGTGGTATCATCAGCACAAGAAACATTGGCAAGATAAGTCCGCCATAAAAGTTAGTAAAACAATGCTTTAAATGTGATATCAGAGTCACATGCAATAACAAAAATTATTCACGTTATAGAGCTCTCTGAGTTTGTTCACGTTACAGAGTAGTCAATGTAAACAAAAGGTTGTTCACATTAAGCGATGTTCACGTTACCGCGAGTGAACTGGAGTTTAAAATTATTACGTGGTTGAATAGTAACAAGCTTATAAAACCAGTTTCAAGATATTACATTGTTAAGTGTTTTTTTTTTGTTTTGCTTAAAATATCAAAATTTTTTTATATAAAATATTATTTCGGAATTTATATATTTACTATATACATACATATGTATATCCGGGAATAACATTATTGATAAAATTCTTTGGGGTTATGTGACATAACTTGTCTGTCTACGTCGATAAACCAAAAACAACGAAACAGGAACACTTGGAATTCAGCATTCGATGAGTTATTGTAGCCGTATATGCTGCGAAAAATTTGTGAAAATTGGTGTTCTTAGTTGAGGCCACATCGACGAATCATATTGACATTTAAAAATCATAAAATTTTCTCTTCAATAAAACCCATTTCATTGATACAAAATTGTTTTCTCCTCTCTTTTATAATGATTTAAGCTTGCAAAACAAGACCAATAAGAGAGGGTAGATTAAATAACCAATTTTGGGAAAAGACTTCTTAATATGTAAATTTTTTTAAGCTCTCGTGATTTTTTTAATGAAATTGAGCTCAACTTTGCTTAGGGATAATCTAATCCTTCGATTACAAATACAAAATATTGAAAAGCAGAATTTAAATGAGCCCATATGAGCAGCCGAATTAGACATTTAGTCTTAGTACAAGAAACCTTTAAGAAATTGCACAAAATGGCTTTGGATTCTCGCCGGATAAAGATAGGTGAGTTATCTGAATAAACAGGTCGCATACATCGAATATTGACAAAACATGTCATGATGAGATGATAGTTGCAGTGTTTGCTCAAAATAGGACAAAAACAGTATCGTAAAGATATTTGAATTGAGTGTTTTGTGATGGAACTCCGCAATAACACAGAGATTTTGTATCATTTCCTAGCCAAGAATAGGATATGGGATCAGCACTTCCGACCAGAAGCAAAGGCATAACAAAAACATTAAACTGGAATGAAAGAGTCGTATTAAAAGAAGGCGAAGGCATTTTAATCTACAAGCAACTTTAATTTCTTCCAGTGTGAAAAAATACAAATTTTACCACCATGTTATTTGATGATCATAGCAAAGTAAACAATGCAAAAACAGGATTAGTAAGTAAGAATTGACGGTAATATTTTACTTTGATGGCTGAAAGAAGTTGCTTTATCTGTTTAATTAATTAAAACTTCTCTTTTATAATTAAAATTAGAAAAAAATTAGATTGATAAGTAATTTAATACTAAAATCATCTTGTCCGTTTCTTATGATAAATCTATTTGTAACACATATGTTCTGCTATACCTATTATTTTGGCCAGTTATGTTACACTATTATGACGAATAGAGACAAGTTTATTATTAAAAGAGTTCAAGAGAATTATGAACAAGGAGTGAGTGTAGAGTCCATATATGTAAAAGTGAATGTATTGACACAACAATTAAAATATACAAGTTTTCTTTTCTTTCTCTTTCTCTCTCACTCTCTCTTTGTCAGAGTGTATATGTACGGATGAGTAATTTATATGTAAAGAATTGCAAGTTGAAATGTCGAAAAAAAAAAATGTGTGTAAAAGACAGCAACTGTAAATGCGACATCATTATTATGAAAAATGTAAATAAAATGTTGTTAATGATGATTAAGACATGATAAAAGAAAAGAACAACAAGTCCATGATAGTTATAATAATAAATTGTAAATATATGGCATAAATAAACTTAGAGAAGAGAACAAATGGAGCCATCAATGTAGAAACAAAAGCTAAATACAAAACTACAACACTAGAACAGCAACAAGCATTGAATACTTTTGCAAAATAAATGAAATTGTGTAATTCAAAACCAGGAAATGATATCAAAAGTAAAACAAAGGTACGAGTAAGAAGTTATTTAACCACAAAACATTATATTGCGTGGGAGAATTCTAAGAAAAAGTAAAACTATACATAACATTCTTATACGGCCAAAGGCAAGACATTGGTTAAAAAAAATTTTTATTTTCAGTTTATTTTATGGCATTTTCAATTCAAAAGAAAGGCAAATATAAGTCAATTTCTATTAGTGATGCAAGAATTATAATGCAAGAAGCAGATAGATTTAAAGAAACGACTTTATACCTTTAAGGCATAAATTCACAGTAAATTCAATCTATAAATCCATTGTATTTTTAATTTTCTTATAATAACGTTTTTTAAAAGATGATTTTAGTTTTCTCTAAACAAAGAAACATTTTTTTATATTTGGTTTCAACTAAATACTTAATGATTTTAATTTCCATCGAATATTTTAATTAATTCAATTATATGGTTAATTGGTTTATGGGCTATGTTAAAAGTATAATAACGATTGTAACAAATTAAAACAAAAATATTCAGAATAATGTATTTCAAATTGACTTCACATAAGTGTTTTCAACTTTAGTTTCAATTAATTTATTCAATTATATGCTTAATTGAAAGAATGATAACAATTGCCAAAAATAAAAAAAAATATATATATTTTATTTTTATGATCGCATCTTTATTGCATATTAATAGCCTTAACTTTGCAGAACCCTTGAAAATGTATATTTAAAGCCTGGTAATGAGTTCAATTTTGTGAAAAAAAAATTTGGATACATTTATTTTTCCATTCGAAAAATTTGACATACAACATATATCCATAAAAGCATGCAACAACTTTTTACACAACAAATAACACGGTTCAAGAAAATATTTTTTTTTTGTTGCTTTTGACAAGAACTGACTTAACTTTCGTTTGGGACTCAGAATCTACATGTATTTTATTTAGTTTTCCGGTTCTTCTTTTTAAGACCTGCATTTTTATACAATCCTTAACAGTTCAGCTGCTGTGCAGGGAGTTGAAATTATAACGATATATCATGCATTTTATATACAGAAATTATAAACGAGCACCTATAGTAATTCAAATATCCAATATAATTTAAAATAACCCAACACCAAAGCTATATCAACATTATAAACTCTATTCTAAAATCCTGCTCACTATAATAAACAAAAATGTATGTAGGCTGGTGTAAATTTATTTTATTTCTTTGGAAAGAAGTGTTGACTATGTTGTTCCGTACATGAATCAAAATGTTGACAGAAACTTGTTGCAGTTAGAAAAAATATTGATATATAGATTTCACATGTTTTTCACAGCGAGAACAGAGTACTACTTTAGAAACATTATTTCACACTATTTCAAACGAAATATTTTTATATGTAATTTGACAGCTTTTCGTACGAAATTTTGAACTCAATACCAGGCTTAAAGCGAAAAAAAAAATTTCGTGTTTTATTTTTGTTTTTAATATTAACTTGAAAGCATTTAAAAACGAATTTTTTACAAAATGAGCGTAAAAATGTTAATTAATTTTTTTGTTAAACCTTTTAAGTAATATTATTAAAAGTTAATTAAAGACATTTTCAATTAAAATCTTTTAATTAATATGATGAATTCTGTTGTTGGTTCTTAATCAATTAAAATATTAATTGATGCTACGTATGTTTTGATTGAAAATCATTTTTAATTTTTCTTTGTTAATAAAAGTCTAAACAAAAATTTTGATTTTATAGACACTTTGATTTTATATGGTGAATATTTCACAGCGATTTCGATTTTAATTCGAATAGAGTTGTATTTTCAAATATCGTGTTATTTTTTTTTTTTTTGGTTATATACATAGCTAAACTATCGTATATAAAGTAAGAAAAATTTTAAGAAATTTAATAAGACAGTATGAATATTAATAAGCCAATCCCAACATAGGGGGGGTTTGCATAAGTCAATTTTGTCCTGGCTGAGTAATTATATTTTGCACAAAGAAAACAAGTAGGCCAATTGATTTGATATTTAGAGGAATTATTTGTATTATAATGTAGAATTATAAAAACGAATTTTTAAAAATCGGTATACAATTCAGTGTACAAATCGGTCACAACCCGCTATAGACATACATATCTTATCAGCTAAACAGGTAAACCGATTTTATTGAAATATTCACTGCATCGTTCTGTATGCCTGAAAAGACCTATATGTTACATAAACTTTCAATATTTTCACTGGGCGTATTGATTTTTGTACATCTTGAGAATGGAAGTAGCAGAAGTTTTAAAATTTGATCCAAATAGCTTGATGGTCAACACAAATTCATTATTAAAAAATGGACAGAATTGGGCAATTGAGCTTGATATCTCCTGAATAAATTATAAACTGATTTTTATATATCTTAGGAACGGTTAGTATGAAACTTTCGTCTAAAGAGCTTAATAATCAATACAAATCATTAGTTAAAAAATGAGAAGCATTCCATACAAAGTAAATATTGATTTCTGTATACCTTGAAGATAGTTTAAGCAAAAGTTTCTAGGTTTGTTGTAAGTGACTTCATACTCAATACAATTTTTTAGTCAGAAGGTGGCAGAATGAAACGAGTAGACATGGTACTTCCCAAACAAACTAACTATTGCCATGTTTTATATCTTGAGAACAGTAATAAAAAAACAACTTCATTGCTAATAAGAAAATATATATAAAAATAATAACATAGGCTTAAGCATATGATGATGATTAAATTCTAAATTTAAATATGATGAAATATTTTTATTTAATTTTAAATATTATCATTTACAATACCGGCAAATATTGTATTACTTAGATTGTGAGATTTAATTTTTTTCTTTTATTTAATGCAAATACTGAGTTGTGGAAAATAATTGTCAACATGATTTTAAAACCAGATTATAAGTGTCAATTAATTGAATCAATTAAAACAGTCAATTGAAGTTTAAATTTTAAATCAAAGAAGTGTTTTATTGAAATGAAATACGAGTATGAGATGGTTGTTTTGTGTTAGCATATGTGAATATATTTTACAAATTTATATTCAAAAATTTGTATATACGTTTTGAATAATATGTGGCAATAAAAGCAGTTTCCTTAACCTTTACATTTTCATAAATGCTAAAGTCTTTCCTAAACACTTTTATTGTTTTACTTGTTAAAGTCTCTGGTTTCAATTTAAATATCACTTTATATATACGAGTATTTGTATATGATATGCTTAAGCTGCTCCTCCGACTGTTGCCTATTTTTTATTTCTCTAAAGTTTAAAATCGAATTTAGAAAACAACGTTATTCTGTAGAGGATGAATATAAAATTGATAGCTTTCACACGTCTTTGGTTTACACATGATTTGATTGTTTTTATTTTTTTGTTTTTTTTTATAAAAGATTTTTGTATGCTATGATATGAAATAGTATTGGCTAAGGGAGAAAATTTTTTACTTTATGATAACTGTAGATGAAGATTCAAAATTGTATTTTAAGTTTTTTTAATTTTTATATAGGCACGTGTGTGTAAATATAAATTCATTTAATTAAATTTAGTTATGATCTTATGAGATGTTTCATCATGAAACGTAACTGCTACCAATAGGTGTTTCTAAATTTGATCCAATTAGCTTTAGATGCCGGGGCTTGATTGATAATTTTTGATAAAATATTTTTCAAATTTTTCAAATTTTTAAATTGTTTTATTTTAAAATTAATAATTTGTTTTGAACCTATTCAAAGAAGTAGCGAAATTAGACACAAAATATAAAAACAAATTCTTAGGGTGACACAAAAGACTAGTAATTAGTCTGCTAATTTATAGGTTTGACAATCATGGGTTTGATTTCTATAAGCAATTCTAGTATATTGCAGTATGTGCCTGCCAAATGATCTTTGACACTTTACTCTGGTTAAAAGTTAATGATTTTCCATATGATTTTTTTATACCAGCTAATAAATAGTATATAGATTTTTGTTTGGTTTTGTGACTCGACTATGTCAACAAAAATATTTGCATTTTTCTTAAGGTTCGCCTTTTTTTTCATACATACATATATTTGTATTATTTCTTTTTTTATTTGTTTTTTTTTTTTTTTTTTTTTTTTTTTTTTTAATATTGAAGATTTTTATTTTTGTTTGCAAAATTTTAAAGTATTCAATGCAAAGCCACTTGAAAGCTTATTGATGTTGTTTCTTTACGCTTTCATAGAGACTTTATCAATACATTCACCTTAAATATTGGCAATAGTATTATATATAGGGTTAGTGAAATAATGCTGAATATTAAGGTGGTTCAAAAAAGAATACAAATAAGCGTTATCACTTAACGCAGATTTTTTTTTGTTAGTTTGTATAAAAAGCTCTTCGAACTTCTTTAATATTTAATGTAGATATGCCTGGACACGACAGAAAATAATATCTCTTTTTCTTTTTCAACAACACTTTAGAAGTTTTTAATAGTATTAAATTTTTTTTGTAAAGAAATGTATGCTTTTAAAAGAAACAAAAACAGAGTCTACTTATCGATTACTTCCCGTTAAAGTAAATAATAAAAAAGAATTATTTGGAAAATTAAAGAGCACCAAGTTACATAAGAAATACAAATGGAATACCAATAAGTTCAATAAAATTTACAGGAATATTTAAAAAATATACACTCTCTTACTTTATTCTCTATATCTCTCACACTTTTCATATATGTACATACGATACCTACAATATGTCCATTTGACCCATCGACCTCCTCGCCAGGGAGCGACAATTCGTCCACCAACACAAGGACGAAATTGGAAGAGAAGGCGCACAATCTGTGGCAAGGTCTCAGTCCCTCCGTGACTGGCAGTTACGGTGGGATACTGAGACACGCGGAAGGTGGACTTACGCCCTTGTCCCTCAAGTGGACGCTTGGCTAAATCGTCAGCACGGTGAGGTAGATTACTACCTCACGCAGTTGCTGACGGGCCATGGGCACTTTCGGTCTTTCCTGTTTAAAATAGGAAAGGCCGTAAGTCCCACATGCGTCTACTGTGGAACACAATCCGACTCCGCTTTCCACACTTTCTTTGAGTGTGAGAAGTGGATGTTGGAGAGGCGTGCACTGGAGAGGGATCTTGGCATCTTGACTCCCAATACCATCATGGGAGTCATGTTAGGAAACCTTGCTGCATGGAGTAGGATCGCCTTTTTTGCGAGGGGGATTCTTCGTCGGAAGGAGAGAGACCTGGCAAGGTCGACAGAGCCGTAGGGTCCAACTGGACCGGCATATAAGGCTCCATCCTGAAGTAATGTCATAAATTGACGGTTCCAGGATGGAGCCTGGTGATATAGAGAGGGGTTTTAGCCGGTAGGCACGCAATAACTGCGTGGAGTCCGGCACGACGGGTGGCAAAAACCACCTAAGTGCGTAAATGCATTTCCCCTCTCACCAAAAAAAAAAAAAAAAAAATATGTCCATTTGAAACAATGAAATCTTGGGTGTATGCGTATGTGTAACATTTAGTACAATTTAAATATTGCGTATACAATACGTATACGGCAACTAAATATTATTCCATCCGAAATTAACAAAATTAAAAACGGAAACAAATACAATTCTTAAAGTGTAAATTGTACTTATCATGCTATAAACACATTAAAGGCTACCGACCGTCGACCACAAGCTATCAAAAATAGAATACATGTGTGCATATGAGAATAATTATTTTAGTGGCAACAAGACTACTTTTGTAGCCCATAGCCATCTTCTATTTATTTTTCTTGGCGACAATAAACAGTTTAGTGCTGTCAATACAATAAGATTCATGAAAAATGTGTTGTTAAAACGCAGTACATGAAATATACACATTAAAAATGCGAAAAAAATTTAAGTTGCACCACTTCATTTATTTGAATTTTTTTTTTTATATATAAAATTTTATTTACTTTTAATGTACATTACAATTGAATAACGTTGGTCTCAGCGCCGAAAAGGCATTATTGAGACAATCTGGCAATAATAAATTACAAATTTATATACAAAATAAAATTCAAATAATTTATATTATCCAATATGCTTTAAAAAAATGTTATTTATCTTTTTCCTTGACCTGATGGACACAAGTTCGGTGAAATCCTTCTTCATCTCGAGTCATACGGCCGTACCCACATCTTCTATGTGGTATTTATTATACACTTCATACACTGAAGCAGTTGTGTGGACTATTTTGGAAATAGTTGTTATACAATTAAATAAGTTTCCTTCAGACATTTTTCGTTTTCTCACAATTTCACTTAAAAAAAATAAGTTTGTATTGTTTTGTTTAGGTTATGTTTAACGTGTCAAAACAGATGTTTATTTTGTAGCTGTAGTCGTTATTATAATTAAGTATTAGGCTACTTGGCTACTTTTGTAGCCAGCGAATTTTGTAGTCGTGTGTTTGGTGGTCGATAGCCCTGAATGTGTTTAAATCATCAGGATTTTTTGTAGATATTTGAAAATGAAAAATGTAATTTAATAAAACAATTTGTATTAAACACATAGGCTATAGCAAGCAGAACAACAGCATGCAGCAAATGCAGCCGACAACATATGCTGCCATGCTATTGGCTACAGAAATATTTTGAAGGCAGTAACAGCAAAACAATTAGAAAAAAAAACAAATAAAGTAATGAACATTTGTTTGTTATTGAAATAAATATTTCAGTGATACCACTTTCAAGTGTACGAAATCGCAAAAATAAAATAGCTTAGACATTGTTCAGTAGAGTCTTCACTACATTATTGCCAAACATACATAGTTAAGCAGTATCTTTCAGTCTGAGTTAGCTGTTGGACAAAAACTGAGGACATCTTTTTTTGAGTCATACAGTGATTTTCAAAATCTTTTTAGGTCCATAAAAAAATTGGTAGTCAATCTGACCAAACCGAGGTTTTACTAACTTTTAGTAGTACAAGCGAACCTATACTGTCATTACACTGTTGCACTTTGTAATGTACGGTTTTTTTTTTCTTTCTAATAAAAAAAATTTTTAGGTCGTATTTATTTAATATTTTTTATTATATTAATATCACGAATTAGTTTTTACTGCCTCTAAAAATAGAAATTTCTCTAAGTTGGGCAGCAGCGACAAAGGTTTTTGTCCAGGGTTTTTGCTATTCTGCCTTTAAAATAATCGTTTTCATAGGAACGTGTGTATTCTAATTTTGGCAATTTGCTGCCTGCTGCTTGCTGCCGTCTATGTGTTTAATTCTTATGTGTGCAAAATTTCTTACAGGGTTACTATACATTTTACTGGGTTTATTCGCAATAACTACTACCAAATTCTTCCAACTTAATGCCAGTAATACTTAAAAAAAACAATTTTTCAACCTAAACCTTATAATTGTGGCTGGTGTTTTTGAATAACAAATGAATTGTAATTATACGATAATTGTATTGTTTTAGCATTAAGAAGGAAAATATTATTTAACAATCTTGTGATAGATAGTGAAAATTATAGGCTCCCTGTTACTCTTGGTACTAATTCAACGCCTTATTTACTTGAAAAGTTTTGTTTTATACTTGTTTGTAGAATGCAGTACTCAGGCAAATAAATGGTATAATAGAGTGATAGTTAAACGAGCCTAGTGATGGGAAAGGCATCAGGATTCTTTAATTGATAATTATAAATATTTAATTTATATTCTTTCTTAACAATCACGTAAAACTATAACTTTGAAATGCTACGCTCTTTGTAATATATTTAGAAAAAAAGGCATATTCTATACCATTTAGTTTCTAGAAACGATGTCTAATATAGAACCATAGCGTCTCATTGTTTTATGTCACATCGTGTAGTATCTTTCGATGTTCTCTTGTATAAAAAATGATCGGTCTTCTCATAAAAGGCATTCGAATTGCATATAAAGCTTACTTGGTGGTGATGAGCTGCCACTCAATACAATTTTTAAAGCCTCACAATACTATCGGATGCACTCGTAGGTATATAGAACTATATGGGGGCAGCTATAATAACCATCTACAAAGAATAGGCGTCTGCAACACCATCACTTTAAGTAATCACTGTGTAAAAGCTATTGCATGCCTATACGTATATAAGCAAGTCTTATTAACACTCCCATAAATAAAGACCATCTGTCGTCTTGACATACTAAACCCATCAAAGGCAAAATGTATCCATCAAAATCTGACTTTGAGTTGACCCCAATTTTACTATATTTTTCAAACGAAATTTCTGGGTAGCATTTGAAACTTTTAAAATATAATATTTAAGTATCATGGATGGATTGTCCGTTTAATAGTCTCTTACTTTGCTTTATATTTCAACAATGTTAAGAAAAAAAAAGGTTTTCCAACACAGTCTTCTTCAGTCAATATTTGTTAATGCTTTTTCTTTTTTTTCTTGTTTGTTTAATAAATATTTATAGAAGAAAAAAACGAATTAAAATTCATTGGCCATTTCATGAAATTCTTTTAAATGTTTGCACAAAAAACAAACAAAAAATAAATGTTGATTGGCAATGATGAGCATACACTTATATGCCCGCATGTAAATAAAAATTCGAATATTTAAACAGGATGTCCTGATACTCAACTCAAGGAGTCTTTATGTGTGTGTTCTCAAATCCATGAGAATACTAATTTGTCAAAATGTTTAAAAATTTTTTTGTTTTTGTCTTTCTTAAATTTTTAATCTCATAATAGTTTATTTGGCTAAGAAATAAAATAAGAAGAGATTTCGCAGCATATTGTTTTCATGAAAAAAAAAGCATAAAAACAAACAGAAAATTTTCTATTAAATTTATATTGAAAATGATTATATCTGAAGGTTTTCTGCCCTCTTCATAAAAAATATTTGAGGTTTATTATGAGTTTATTTGGCAAGTATTGCATAGAAACTTGTCATATAAGTCCTCAATAAATGTATTTTATTTTTTATAAGTAAAGGGGTTAAACTGTAATAAGAATTTTTCCATGGATGTCTTGTGTATAATAAGAAATTACTTGTGCCTTGCTTACGTAAGTATTTATAATAAATTATAAAAGAATAATTTATTTGACCTCTTTTTTTTAATTACGAGTGGTTAAGTTTGAAGAGCCGATGTTGAATGTGAATCACACCTAAATATCAAGTTTTTTTCGACAATTCATTGGACATTTCTGAATTCCAATTTGGCCCATGGAAAGATACACAAACAAGATACTCAATCAAGAAACGCGTTAAATTTATTCAGTTTTATTATGCAAATGGAAGTTCAAATCAAAATGCATATCGTGCATTCGGTCAATTTAATCGTCTAAATGTGCTTACAATCGGAAAAAATAATGCAAAAATTTAAGCAAACCGGTACTGAAGGAGATGTGAAAACACCAGTGCATGGTAGTACTGCAGAAAATATTGCTGCTGTTTACGATAATGTGGCGGACGAGCTACTGATTATGCTATTGATTTGTGTTGTTTACAGTGACTTGAAAAAATTAATTTGGCAAAAAAATGGAATTAACTCGTGAACATTTTCGTGCGATTATTTTCCACTACTTTCGACGGGGATTATCACGACAAAAGTGCATTAATGAACTTAAAACTTTGTCTGGCGATGAAGCTCCATCCTATAGCACTGTGAAAAACTTTTTAATGAATTCCATTGTGGCCGACGCTCGCTCAATGACGAATTCCGTGAAGGTCGTTCAAAAACGGCCGTTGTGCCGGAGAACATTGATGCCTAGCGTGAACTGACAATGCAAGATCGTCATGTGACATACCGTGAGATAGAGGCTGTTGAATCGTTCAAAAACCATGTTTTGGAGGTGTCTCAGTAGGAGTGGAGAAAGTGCTTCGACAATTGGTTTGACCGCTGTTGATGCTGTTGAATCGTTCAAAACCTCGTTTTGGAGGTGTCTCAATCGGAGTGGAAAAAATGCTTCGACAATTGGTTTGAGCGCATGCAAAAGTAAATAAATCATTCTGGAGAATACTTTGAAAAACAATAAAACCATTTTTAATGTACAAAATTATACAGATTATTCCATTCTCTGACACAGAAGCAGGTGCAAATGCATAAAAAAAATTCTGTAATAACATTTCTAAATTGAAATTTAGCTTATCTACTTTACGAAACTATTTAAAACAAAGTGTTTTAATTTTTTTGTTATATTTTGTTTTTAATACTGAAATTATTTCTTGAACACTAACCAATTTAAAACAAAATGAAATCTTCACTTGGTTTTTTATTGACATTATTGACTTTTATTTCCCCTACTAGAGGGAATTCAATTTCATATTTCATTTTAATTTGTGCCATCAATTACTTGTCACAGCATAATTACTTGGCAATTATTTCGAAAATCGAAATTTTATCGTTATCTAAGACACTTAAGCCCACATTTTCTTGTCAAACATCATTGCATACATTTTAATTAGCCAACCCGAAACACTACATCTTCCCACACACACAACCACAATAAATTGTGGTTTAATTCATGTACACATGCATGCAGGGATTTTGTAATCGATTAGCTAAAGCTCAGTATGACTGATTGAGTGGGTGAGTAGGTGTGTAAGTACGTGTTCTTATTGTCCTTTTCATGTATTTAACCTGCATTTGATATTTTTGTCAAATCAAAATGTACATTCGACAGGATAAAACACTTCGTACTCGTAACACAACAACCGATTAAATAAGATTTATGGTGGAATAGTAAGATGAAGATGGTGTGGTGGCTGAGCTTGTTGTTTGACAAACAGCAAAATAATGACAGCCATTATTCTGCTTGTGCTAAAAAACATATAACCTTCTTACAAAGGATATTAAAATGGTTTAGAAGAAACAAGCTTAATGTGGGTTTAACTACACATACAGCCATCTATATGGGTATTATGGCATAATTATATCTACACTGGAGTTTTATGTAAAATCAATGGCATTGAAAAATAATTAATTCAATTTATTTATATACAGTACATACATATCCTTTTTTATTTTAACATTAAAATGCCTTCTATCTGTTGCGACAGACATGCTTTTACAAAAATGTTCTTTTAAAAAGAAATTTGAAATCTAATATTTTATAAAATTAATTTTTACATACGTACTCGTATTCATATATAAATAAAAGAAAAATATAAACACTTTTAAATTAAATCTCTTTGGCAAGTCTTTAAAATATTTAATACTTATGTATATGCAGACATATGTATGTATTGTGTATTCAATTAAGTGTAACTAAATCTTGATGAAGAGATCATTAGCATTCTTTATGCAGATGCAATGTGAACATACGGGTCACCAAAAGCCTTTAAAATAAATTAAGGGTTAAATTTTAATACATTTTTTATGACACTTTTTGCAAAAGTAATTTAAAAAAAAAAGATTTCATTAAAATTTTTACACATTCCTTATCATCTTTGTATGGGAAAATGTAATTAAATTTCACATTTGAAATTCTTTTAATAAAAGTACAACAGTATTTGGGAGTGGCATATATGTACTACATTATTATATAAATATACGTAAGTGGCATATAAAAAATACAGTTGGTAACAAAATTAAGTGTGATATGATTCGCAGATTGTCATATTTATGTCTTCTTTTAATTGACTTATCAACATGCGATGTATAAAATTTTTTAAATTTCCCACAATTTTTTAATTTTCCCACATTCACGGCCTTAAGCCAACGATCATACAATACCACTCTTTTTATTGAGGCCAATACTCAGGGGTTAACCCCTACTGATGCTGTACATTGCACTAGAATTTTTTTGGAAGGAACAGTATATTTTTACCTTGTATTACTTACATTACTTAGGAATGAGACAATTTGCTGTCAATGGATCACTCATAAGCCAGTGTTATACTTTCAATGACCACAGCAATTGCTTCATCGTTGCATACTGATTGTGTGTGGTGAGTGCCTTCGCTAAGTAGGTTTTAACTGTTATCTATGCTACTTCCCAATAGGTGGCGCTTTTCTCCTGATCATTCGTTTTTTGTTGTCATTGGTTATTGTGGAATAGAATGGAATGTCAGCTAGCGATTTCTTTGTAGATGGACATCTTGGAGGGGGGGAGGAGAGGACGCCTTATTTTTATATTATAATGTTGAAAAACCCCAAAGTAACTTTTTCATTTTTTCATCTTTGCTGCGATTTGAACCTGAGTTTGAGTATTTGTGCGATCGCTCTAACCACTTTTTTGTCGATGGTTTGGATGCCTCCATTGAGTGAGTTTTGCGTTGTTCGCCTTGGCAGCTTGTTTCTAAATTTTTCTCACCAATAATTTTTAGTAGTAAAGAAAGAGACAGATTTCCCAGTCCAAGGCATAACAGAGTTTGTTAAAAACAAATTCGCTATGAGCGATTAGTTTTGAAGTCTCTGAAAATAAAATGCTAAGCACACTACTGCCGTCATCTATACCTCAGATAGGCTATGTTTTTTCTTTTTTTTTCATTTGAGACCAATATGTGCATTGTGTTGCAATTTTTTTAAAAGGACAGTATATATTGTATTGAATATATTGTTTCCCTATATAATTATTTAGCGCCGTAGAAATGAGACAAATTACTGTGAATGAGACAAATTACTGTCAATCAAAGGCCTGTGTTATACCTTCACCCTTGAAAGATCAACAGCAATTGCCTCATCGTTGCAAGTTGATTGTGTGGTGAGTGCTTTTGCTAAGTAGATTTAGCTGTTATCTTCTACTCCCCAATAGGTGGAGCTTTTTTACTGATCATTCGTTTTTTGTTGACATTTGTTAAGGTGGAATATAGTGGAATATAGGTTCGAAAAATATGTTGCTAATAATAAATAATTGTTAATATTGAAAACACTTCAATTAAATTTTCAAACAACCACATGATCTCCAATGGAAATGAAATTTTATAATGCCAGCCATGCATGTTTCTCCTGAATTGAACCACTCGCTATAAATTGAATAATTGATTTGATAACATTTTTGTCATGTAATATTTTATCACAAATTAAGCTGCTATTGAATTTGTGTGTTTTAACTTAAATGTTATAATATAATAAAATGTTTGACGACAAATTTTTTCTACAACTGTATTGCTTCATATTATCATTAACATTTATAATCGGCGTCATTATAAGTATATGTAAGTAAATGATGCAAGTATGTTATGTTACTGTTATTATTTGTTCAACTAACGTTCTTACACTACAGGTACCAATTCGTATTCTTGTTCGGGATTGTTAGTAAAATCTTCCCCAAGTTGTCACGGTTAATTTTAAAAAGAATGGATATTGATAATATTGTTTGTATGATTATCAATTTTGCCTGTAAGTATCAAGTAGTGTTATAATGTCCCTACTCGGAAACTAATTGAACACCAATGAGCCTTATTTCTTGTTATATACATATACTCCTACTTAATAATATTTAACAAAAACTTGGTTTTCCTTTTCAGGTATTTCAAATTTTCTTTTATTTTCATCAAACAGAGTAATTGTCATTGTCTTTGGCTTTTACAGTGTCTGTGATACAGGCTATCATATAGTCGATGTTGATTGACTGTAGATAGTACATTTTATTTTGTTTTTATTTTAAATAACCACAAGCATGTAGAAAATACAAGTGAATTAACACCTTAAGTGATACTTAAAATGAGTACAGAAAACATCAACCACAATATCATCATTAAGATGCCAATTATTTTATAATGTTTACGTTACGAGACATGTACTTGATGAACCCAAACATGTACATGAAAATAATGTTAAAAAATCATTAGTAAATATATAATATTTTTATATATAAATTTTAAGAGAATACATCATCACTCTCTAGAAAAGCATGTGGCAAGCACGTAAACAGCATAATTTTTTATTTGACGAAATTTAGATTTTTTTCGTAATTTTTTTACTTCTTACAAAAGAAAATTAAAAAAAATAGGATGGCTTTATTGTGTTTCCTTGTTTTGTATTCTTTCTAGCTCTAATAAAAAATTAAAAAAATAAAAATATTAAAAAAAAAAACAATTTTCTTTGATGGTAATTCAGCGAAGTAAAGGCTAACACAGTAACGTATGTTGTGTAGTCAAAGAGATTATTTTTTATTTTTGTAAACGACATCCATTAGAAAAATAAATTAATGAGAGAAATATACACAAATATGTTTAATTTAAAAAGTTTTCAGTGCTGTTCTGTATTTCGAATTAAAAAAGTGTTAATTTTTTTATATCTTAAGGTGCGTTGACATGTATCAAATATTTGATCAAAAGAGCGCAACCTTATTTTATTGAAATATTTATTTTGTTTATTTTTGGTTGTTTAAAAATTATTTAATTATTGTTTGTTGCATATATCGTATATCGGGGGTGCGTAAGTGCCCAAGTTCAAATCCCAGTAAAGGTGAAAAATTTTAAAATAAAAATTTGCGGTTTTCTAGATTTTAATAAAAAAAAAAATAAGAGTTTATTCCCCTGACATTCCACTCAAGGGTGAATGTAGGACACTGGCCGTTGAGTAATCAAATTGAGAGCAATTTGTCTCCGCCTCATTTGTAAGGCGCTTAAAAAAAACTATCCAATTTTCAATTCTAATAAAATTCACGCATGAATAGGGGTTTACACTCCTGAGTATTGGTCTCAGATAAAAAAAAATATTTCTATTTTAAAATACTTAATTCGTTTATAAATTTTTGCAAAAAACGAAATTTTTGTATAAAAAATTTCCACAAAATATAAGTAGAGGTTATGCTTTTTTCATCAAATATTTGACAAATGTGAACATAGCTTTAGCTTAGTATAATGGTAATGTAATCACTCTGAGTTCTGAATTGTTAAACCATCGATTGTAATCCATAATTTGAAACATTTTCTTCTATTTCTCATTAGACATCTCTTGCAATCAAAGGTAATATCAAGTATGAATTTAAATTTTGTTTAAATATTTTCTGTGCTATTCTGTATTTCGAACCAGACACATTTTATTTCAAGCCGAAATATTCTGCATTTCTTAGATGTTGTAGTTTCGAAAAATTTTTTTCTTTTATATCTGGAAAAATGTTAGTGGAATCAAGTTTTTTTAATAAAACTTCACTGAACTGTTATCACAACGGGCCGCCATGCGTGCTCAAGTGTGCCTTGTCATTACGAGGCTGCCACTTCCTCCTCCTATCACTGAACTGTTCGAACTAATATCGATTGAAAACTTATGATTTAAAAGAATTTCTTTTACTTTTTTTTATTATATACCCAACTGTTTGAGAAAAATTTCTATAAATTATGAAATTAAATGGCCGTATTCATAAAAAATAAAATTAGTTTATAGAGTGCTTATTTGACATATTTCTATGGAGTAATTTTCAAATAAGCAATTGATAAAACTGTTTTATTATTCATAAAAAACGGGCAAAAATTTTTAAATTCTTTTTATTCCGAATATTTTTATAATACTGACATATTGAAAGAAAGAAATATGAAAAAAATATTTCTTTCAGCGACCACAGTATACAATTTTAATCTATGGGGCGGTGTTTCAAAGTCTAT
Organism: Metopia argyrocephala; assembly: GCA_963576795.1. Lineage (NCBI taxonomy): Eukaryota > Metazoa > Arthropoda > Insecta > Diptera > Sarcophagidae > Metopia > Metopia argyrocephala. The sequence goes on along the minus strand of OY756208.1, from coordinate 199,493,624 downwards.
TTGGGGCTGGTGAAATCTGGTGAAAAAAAAATTATTCTTGAAACTATTTCATGCAGCGTTTAAATATAAAAAATACCAGAGTTGGGTTTATTGCATTGAATTTATAATGCATTATCGTTTCCACTACCACTAAACCACTTAGTATTAATGCAGCAATATTGCAGCCACCACTAAATGCAGATAGAAATAGTTAACCACTAAATAAAACCATTTTAGTGGTAGTGGAAATTTAGTGCATTAAATAAAACAAATTTAGTGGTAGTGGAAATGTAATGCATTAAAAAAAACAAATTTAGTGGTAGTGGAAATTTATTGCATTAAAGAAAAAAAATTTTGGTATCGCCTAGATAATGCACTATTTTTTCCACTACCACTAAATTTAGTGGAAAATTAAATCTAATGCAATAAACCCAACTCTGAAAAATACCAACATACCCAGTACAAAAACTCATATACAATTGTATTTTCTTTTCTGATATTTAACTAAAAATAAAAGAAAAACTTGTCCAATTTTTCTGGTTGCTGTACATGACAGCAAATTAAAGCCGAAAACAAATCAAACGACCAACATCAAACGGTGTATTTTTTGTTAACGGTGTTTGCCTAAAAGAAAATTAAAACGATAACAAAACTGTAAATACCCCGGCAAAAAAAAAAAAAACTAAAAACCATATGAATGAAATTATAATACCCATGAATTTACAATATTAGTGTTGTGGAATGGAACTTTACACTAAATTTTTTGTTTATTTAATTTTTATTATTTAATATGGATGTTCTGCCAACTCATTTTATATTTCAATATTGCCACTACTTTGAAGATTTGAAATTAATCATATTGGGAATTAAAAAAAATAAAAATTTAATAATATTTCATCTTGCAAACAATTCCGGCAGATTGTATTGTTAACCCCAGACAAACCCCTGGAAATTTGCAAAAATTAAATGCCCACAATTAAAAAATAAAAATCTCCAATTTCTGGATAAATACTAAATACTGATATTGTATCTTCAGTTAACTTTTCTGAGATAACAAATTTTTGAAATGGAGAGAAAGAGTATCAACCCAATCATTTCTAACAACTTTGTAGTAGTAAATAATCATATTAATCATATTAACACTGGTAGATTAGATGAAGGATGGCTGCAATTTAAAAAAAAACTCACGGAATCTGTCATTTCACAATCTATGAAGAAACCTTTTCAAGCGATACAAACAATATGTCGGATAGTAAATTAATTGTATGAATATCTCCAACACACTACTATAAAAAATCAAGGAATTAAAAGTATTTCATTCCTTTAATTCCAGATTTAAAAACTGCAAAGGAAGTAATTCCATTTTTACCTTTTTGTAATTGGTAGCTCTGCTCATTAAAATACATTCATTCATTAAAACAATTTTAAATGTTTTTTCATTTAGTGTACAACCGATTTTGTTATTTATTTATGAAACAGAGAAAATTAATTTTGTTTAGTTTTAATCATCAAAATTGGTTTTTAAATATTTTGCAGTTTGAGAAATTTTATTCTGAAAATAATTTACCAATGAAAGCAAAAAAAAAAAAAAAAAAAATGTAAAAATTTAAGATTTACTAGCTTTTATAGCTTATATATTTTTTTAGATATTTAAAGGTTTTAAACATTACAATTCCATCGACATTATTATAAGATTTGTCTAAGATTGTAATTCAAGTGTAATCAACAAACTGTTTGTTAATAGAAATCTTTTTACAAACCTGCCTGCCTTTATATAATAATTATCCCTAAAGGATGTTAATAATTGAGTTGAGTTGATATATGTAATCCCAAAACTTTATATTCATATACAATGAGTCAGTACAAAACTTGTTATATGTTTTTGTGTCTTTTCAAATCACATTCTATTGACACATGCATGTCATCATGGCATTTAATTGTTTGTCTCTTCTAAAAAGTTTACCATCAATGCGTTGCTAAGTATGAGAGGCATTTATTTCTTAACTCTCGTTTTAATAAAAGTAAAATAAGAAATTTCTTCTCTTTATTCTCCAGGCAACAATATATGCGTCGTTACATTACTGTTTTTAATATATGAAAAAAAAGAAATGAAATGGAAAAATCTAAAAAGGTATAAGAGCGTTATTGTAATGCTGTAAACACATTCAAGACTACCGACTATCAACCACACGACTACACAAGAAGTCAAGTAACCAGCTTCGTAATTATAATATATGGGAAGTAACATACATAAATAAAACTTAGCATTAAAACACTCCCCGAAGGAACTACATGACTGAAACTAACACAGACAAATTATTTCTATCCACTTACCCTATAGCATCAGAAAGCATATATCCAAGAGTGAAACTGCTATTAATTGTCCTATAGTTGCATTTTCTGGCTTAATAAATAAATTTTGTGCCAATTTTTCATAAAAAAAAATAGTTTCAGATAAAATACAGAAAGAAATCGTGACAGCTATTTGAAACAAATTAGTTTAATTACTTAAGAAAAACACAAACCTTTCTGGAAAGTTTAAAGTAGGTATTAATTATTCAGTTTTACTCATAAACATATATATTTGTTTTATTTCGTATGTAATGGAAATCCGATTATAAAAAGGCTGCTAGTAGTGACGTAAAGATGTCTTCCCGCTGTATTCAGAGTTTCCTAAAATTAATAAATTGTTTTATTTCATATTCAAGTATGGAAAATAATAAATGTTGTTTGAAAATTAAAAGAATACCCGTCAGACTTGATGGGTTTATACGTTAGTTGGGATAGCTACATATATTCATTAGGCTTATCAGTGAGCTGTGACTGACATATTCATCATGAGTGGTTAATCACTTCTGACTAATATTTACATCTTACTTGAAATAAAAAAAAGCAGCAGAGTTAAGAGTTCAGATATATGTTCAATAGCCAACATATTTAGCAAGTTAGACAGAGTAGGATGCAAAATCACATGTACACAAATATTTCCATCAGTCTTTTTATATTGTCCTTAAGAAAATAATAGAAACTTCTGATGGGTATTTCAGTCAGCAATGCCAGTCATTTGCAGGGTTTTCTTTTGAGTTGTTCCACTAAAAATTTGTTTTAAAAGTTATTTTTTCACAAGTTGCGTTCTTCTGTTTCATTTACGAGTATTTTATATTGGCAGCATAAACAAAAATAGAAAGCATAAATATCTAAGCATACAATTTTGTTATTTTTCAGTTTTTCACCGCTTTAAAAATTGAATTCCAATATTTTCAGTAAAAAAGAAAAAAAAAATATTAAATAAAACAGTCTAGATTACTGCGCTGTCTGCTACACCATAGGTATAGTTGAACATTAAAATCCTTTTTTTCGAAAAATAATGACATTAAGACTTTAAAAATGATAATTTTTTTTAACTCTGTACCTTTTAAACTATTTATAATAAATGTTTGTTTTCCTTTTAAAATAGAAAATTCTTAAAGACTTTGCACTTAATAATTCATTCAACTTTTGAAATAACTAAACAAGAATTTTTCTATTGAAAAAATTCTATGGAAAATGTAAAAACAAAGCAAAAAATATTGAGTGTAACAGCAATTATTGATGTTCAATTGCGTTTCAATAGATATTGATTGATTGTTTTGCTTTAATTGATATACACATAACAAATAACGTGTTATGCATAGAATTCATCAAAAGGGAAGAAATTTTAGATGATAACTTCCATATGTATAAATATGCAATGTAACATTCGATGTGTCATTTAATCTATCTTGAAATCAATTACAGGGTATTAACACAACTTCAGTACTTGAGAATTGTGATGATAACATCCGTAAAAAAATAAAACTAGAAAGACAATAAAAGCTTATACATACACACTTAAATAACATACACAGTTTTTTAAGCATCTGCCCTATTTAAAAAAAGTACATAACTTGGTTCGTGACTAAAGTGGTTCAAAACAAAGTTACATTATTTGAGGACAAGATAAGTTAATAAGCACCTACACCCAGTTTAGAGAGAGTACATTATCCCTGAATCAAGGCAAAAGCACAATAATTAACAATAATAATTAGTGTTCGAAAAAACTTTAGTTTACAAATCGTAAGTACACGGCTATACAAGATCTATAGAACTAAAGATTACGACATCACGCACACAAAATTTTAATTTTCTGAGCATTTTGGTGAAATGACGTTTGGAAAAAGGTAAGTATCTATTTGATGTCTCTACACCAAATCAAAAGCACGAATACAAACAAATCAAAATATAAACAAAAAATAAATAAATATCATGGTGAAATTACTTACAAGATGGTGGCAGGTGAATATAGTACAAAAACAATAGGGAATTAGATGCTGAAGGCTCGGGTTCGAGCCCTAGGAATTTGGGAATTTGGGAATTTGTTTTTATTTGTTCGGCTCTTTAATGTCAAAAGCAGGTATGGTGAATTAAAAAAGCACATGTCAAGTGTGTGCGTGTATTTTTAACAATATATGTATATGTCTCTGCACCAAAACAAAAACCCGAATTTAAACAAAACATAAATATAAACAAAGCTTTTGACAGGAGCAGTATGACCAAAAAAAAAAAAAAACCAGCTGGGTTTGCAACACCACCTTGTAAGTAATTTTACCATGATACATACTTTGTTTAAAAGGTGACTTTTTAATCTTCACTCTGTTAGTAGACATTACTAAAATACCATTATTCTGTGGAAAGTTGAATACGCTTAAAAATGAGTGAAAATTTAGAACTTGACTGTGCTAAAAAAATGTGTTAAGGTTACGGAGACGATGCTATAATTAGAAAACTACCATATGACAAAGAACTAACGTAGCCTAAGTCGAAAACATGTTCAGTTCTGCTGGTAGACAATTTCTACAGGAATGTCAAATTCTCCTGACAAACATTTAAAGAGCTTAGTTTTAATGCATCCATCAAATTGCCCAGAACTGGCACCTACACATTATCCTTTGTTTCAATTCACTACAGAATTCACTTAAAGTTGTTAATAAAAAAAGCCAAATCAGATCAGTTTTTAGTTCAGAATACCACAGATGGAATAATACCTTTACGCCAAAAAAATACAACGGTTCATCGATCAAAACAACACTCATTTCATAAATAATAACACAGTGTTTTATTTCTGTTTCGAAGATGTAATCGAACATTTTCGAACATCCGACATTTTATAATTGGGCCAAACAAAAGAGTTTTATAATTTATGCTTTTTTTATTACAAACAAATCAATGTTATGACGTTATTTAAAGTCTTTAGATATTTAAAATTTAATTTAATTTTTTATGTTACTCCTATCTTTGTATAGAAATTTTAAAAATTCTCGTACAACTTCTTTTAATATTCTTTCTTTTCATACACTTACTTACTGTATGTGAAATATCTTTTTTATGACCTCCCTCATGACAAGTGTAACTGTTTAAAGTGAAAACATATAAAAAATAAATAAATAAATAAAAACATAAAATATGCATTGACTTAAAAAAAACAGCAACAAATACGTTTCGTTTGAATTATTACCACCTTTTCATTCATTTGTTTAGTCAGTCATGCCATTGAGTATATTTTCTAAAGCAATTTTTATTTTTTTTTTTTTATTTTTTTATTTTTTTAAATAAATATTTTTATCCCTGTTTAGAAAACAAACTATTGAAAGAGTAATAAAGTTTAGTGAAGTGTTACGAAAGTTAATTCCTAAAGAGAGGTGATAACATTTTTTTTTTCTATCTTGTACTACTATGACAGCTTATAATAGTGTAGCACTATAAGTTCTACTCCTTGTTAAACTTGAATAAATTGTTAAAGTCAAATTTGTATGCAAAATTAATCCTTTAAATGCTAAAGTTGTCTTTAAGCTATATTAAATTTTAATACGGTTTAATTTTATAAAGCATTTACATCTGCAAATGACCTACTACTTTGGAGATTTTGATCAAAATTAAAGAGATTACCCACACAAAACACAAACTACTTCGACATTGTTTTCTGTGATAAAAATATGCATAATTGGCCATTACAATCCTGTGTCAGGGTTACGGCCTAGCTTCCCGCAGTGTTCATTTTTATCCATGAGCATCGAAACCTACAGTTTAAAGTCGTTTCCAAATGACAGATTTGAGAAGCTTTTCATGGCAATCAATCAATCAATCAATCAATCCCAGAGTTTTTTCCAGAAGACTGCTGGGAAGTAGTCGCCGAAAAAAATAATCTTTTCACATTTCTTTTTTTACAAGATGTCAGAGCTGAGATTTGAACAAAGCACTGTGGTCTTAGTAAACCAACACACTAAGCACTAGACCACGGCAGCTAATTGATTAAATGAATCAATAAGTAAAATTGGCCAAACTTATAACACTAAAAACACATATGAAGGGCAAAATTTTATTAAACAAAACGTTCTGCAACTGATCTGGTTGTGAAAACTAAATGATTAGATTTTCCATACAATCTGATAAAAAAAGCAGTCATTAAAAGCTTATCAATATCTAGGAGCCATTTTATTTTAGCTACGCTTAATCTTTTTATGATCTTATGATGAACGGTGTTACGTTTACCGTACCGTAAAGTGGTTCTATCCTATTGAACTACATGTCAACAAGTTTAATGTGAGCTAATTTAGGTAGAATAAAATTCCTAATCTCGTCCTTTTTCTTTTTCCTTTTTGACCTTCATTTTTTGAAGGCAAATAGAGCAATGGAGCTGGCGGTGTGCCAGCTCATAAAGTGACAAAGAGATCTTTCTGTTTGCGAATTATTTTCACTGCAAATGTGACAATATATTTTTTTTAATACCAATACTCAGGGGTAAACCCCTACTCATGCAGTGCATTGTATTAGAATGTGAATATGGTTGATAGGTTTTTTTTTTCATAGATGTTTGTATATTTTACACCTTTTATTGTTGATGAAACAAGTTGCTGTAAATTTGTCCACTCAAGAGCCAGTGTTATACCTTCACCCTCGAATGATCAAAGAGCAATTGCCTCATCTGTCGGTGGATGTTTGAATGTGAATGGTGAGCGTCTTTAGTAGATAAGCTGTTATTTTCCCAGAAGGTGGCGCTGTACTTCTGATCATTGGTTTTTGGTGGAATAGATTAGAAATATAAGCAGTATCTTGCAGCTGGTCTTGCTGGGGGGAACCTCCTATTTTTTTTTTAAATTTTATTTTTAATTTAAATTGTAATTTTAGAAAACCGAAAATTTTTATTTCTATAATTTTGTCCTTCGCTGGGATTGAACCTTGGTCGTGTGAGTTTCTGTACGAGCGATCTACCACTATGCCACGACCCCCCCAGCTTATTTAAGTACGCCTTTAACAAAACATGGGTTTCATTACAGAACAAAATTTAGGAAATTAAGTATCAATTAGAAATTGTGCTTCAAGCCATTTGCAGGATTGTCGACGTACAAGTTGAATTTTGAAATCTTTTAAGCAAAAATCATTTTTCATAATTTGCCCTAAAATGAAGGTGCTGCTAAAAACGCTGGTGAATTTATTGATTGAATCTCTATTTATGTTTTTCTATACTAGAGCTACAGCTTCTTCTGTGCGCACTAATCGATATCTGACATACATCCTTCGTAAGGAAATACATCCTTAGTAAGACTAAACGTTGTTTTGCAGTGAACCATTTTTAATTGAATTAGCCGATCTGAAGGATGTTTAAATATGACATAAAATGGACGAAAAAACATTTAAACAATTTGCCAGCTGCTCTAGTGTAATGTCAAACTATACTAAATTAAAAAACTGTTAATTCGGTTGTCAAATAAAACAGTTTTGCCTACCCAAAGTTGTGAAACCCACAAAAGTATAACCTTTATTTATTAATGATTTAATTACTATATCCCAAAACAATATTAAATTATAATCTAATTAATTATAAGGAGCAGAGTGACAAAGACCATTAGCTCGGTGTAGTGTCGCAGACCAGGGTGTTTGGTAGGAACCGAACCCACAACCTTTTCACTAGCAGCTATTTATTAAAATAAACAAAAACTGATTATTTAGGAGCCAAATCTTAATAAAATGATAAAAAAATTCTGTTTAATTATTTTAAAATGCTCAAAAACATAAAACTCTGTCAATTATTATTTTTTTTTTTTTTTGGTAAAGTACACACAGAAAGTGAAGAATATACAAAAACTAATTGTTTATTCAAAACTAAATCGAAAACAAATTGAAATTTGTAGTCAAACAGGCGGAAGGATAAAAACTTTTAATTACTTCAGGCAATAAAAATAAAATTCAGAAAAAGATAACAAAAAAACATAAAGAGACTTGTGAATCACTAAACATTAAACAAATTTAGTGAAAATATTGATTTATTTAAGCAAATATGTCTTTCTGACTCACTCATAAATGAAATAAAAATTGTATCTGAAACAAATGTTACCCATTCACTATAAAAAGAAATGTAAATGCTTTACTACTAGTACAGCAGCAGAATATATATTTTCATCATCTAACAACAAAAAAAAAAACTAAAAACTCTCATTAGAACCACACCTTTTATTGTAGGGTTTTAAGAAAAATAAGCATAACTGAAAACAAAACTTCTAAAAAAAAGATTATCGCAAGAGCGCGTGTTGAAATGTCATTCAACTCAAATGGTATGAAACTTTAACGCGAAAACATAAAATAGAAAATTTAACCCAAGCATTAGAAAACATGTGGTTGTTTACATGTTGTTTGTTATACTAATGGAATAAACTACAGTAATCCCTTTAATGACATCGCCAAGCTTCGGTTTACATCCTCTGTATCTTTTGAATTATACTTTTTTATTTTACTTAATTACATACATACATAATTGGCCATTACAACCCTGTGTCAGGGTTACGGCTTAGCTTCTCGCAGTACTCATGTTGTGTGTGCTAATTTTTATCCATGAGTACCGAGACCTACAGTTTAAAGTCGACTCCGAACGACAGATTTGAGAAGCTTTATCATGGCAATCAATTACTCCCAGAGCTTTTGCCAGAAGACTGCTGAGAGGTAGTCGTCGAAAGAAATAATTTTTTTATATTTCTTTTTTTTTCAAGATGTCACAACTGAGATTTGAACCCGGCATTATCGTCACACTAACCACTAGACCACGGCAACTATTTTGTTTAATTAAAATATGTTATTTTCGATTATGAGAAATTATAATATTGATTTACCTTGTGTCGATTTACGACGGTATTTTTTACAACCAATCGTGGCGTAAATCGAGGGATTACTGTAAACAAGATTTCTTTAAAACAGAAAATCTAAAAAAGTTGTTTTGACTGTAAAAATAAAATCAAAAGTAAACAAAACTTTTAGTTTTAGTTTTACTTTTTATTTGTTTTTTTTTTATTGTTAAGACAACATGCCACAAATGTCACACATACATATTAACCTCACCGATAACCCACACATGCATACAAAACAATCTTGTGTTTTTAACCGGAATGGCTGTTTAACAGAATTGTTGCGGTTTTTCTATGAAAAGTTTGATAAAGATACAAGAAATCGTTAATTATAATGGACAACAATTAAATATGTTCACTAATAGTGGCAGTAAGTCCATGCTACCTGTACCTGAGTAAAGGTACATTTATTTACTTACTAAATTACAATTTGGGTAATCATTGTTCGTTGCAAACACGATTTAAATCAAAAACAAAATATGGGCATTTATGCTACGATTGCCTGTTTTCAAAGTTTGCAAGAACTTTTGCTACAAAGAGTGATTACCACTAATATAATATTAAACATTACATACATACATACATACATAACTGGCCTTTACAACCCTGTGTCAGGATTACGGCCTAGCTTCTCGCAGCACTCATGTTGTGTGTGTCAATTTTTATCCATGAGTACCGGGACCTACAGTTTAATGTCGACTCCAAACGACAGACTTGAGAAGCTTGTTCATGGCAATTAGTTACTCTCAGAGCTTTTGCCAGAAGACTGCTGAGAGGTAGTCGCCGAAAGAAATATTTTTTTTTTTTTTCATATTTCTTTTTTTTTGAAGATGTCAGAGCCTGGAGTCGAACCCAGGACCCATGTCTTAGTAAGCCAACACACTAACCACTAGACCACGGCGACTACAATATTAAATATTATTTTAATTAATTATTACGTTACGAGCTTGGTGTAGTGTTGCAGACAAGAATCTCTAATGGGAATCGAACCTCGAATCCTCGCCCAAGCAGTCTAGCACACTACCTACTAGACCACAGGGGTAACCAGTAACGATATAACAATTATCACTGAATTCACATTATGATTTTTTTTCCTGCTTCAGTTGCATGACATTGTACATGACTTTTTTTTTGTTCACGAGAGATATAGAAAAGGCAGAGGGGCTGAAAAAGAATCAGGAATTCTGTTTTTCTTGAATGTTTTTGTATTTCTCTTTTTTTTAATTTCTGTATTCTTTTAAAGTCAATTGTGCTTTTTTATTATGACAAAAAGTATATGTAATAGACAGTCATGCTTTTTAAAAATCATTATGTGAATGCTAGAGGATTTAGAAAGATTTATTAAAAAAGTATAAAATTATTGTTTAGTGTGTATAAGCAATTTCGGGCATGGTATTCTCATGTGGAGGTGATATTTTGCGATTTGACCCCGCTAGGCTTTTCGTTGTTGGGTTGGGAACTGTACAGCGGAAAATATTAAGTAACTGGAAACTCTGTTTTTGCCTTTAGCTTTTTGTTTCATTGTTAAGTGAAGTCAAGGGAGAAGAGGTAGAAGAAAATCGACATTTTTAGCCTTTTATGATTATTCTCTTTTTAGTTTTTATAAGTTTCCTTAGACATTTTTATTTGCAGTTATAAATTTTGAATTGTTTTTGTATTTTTAGTTGCACCAACTTCTTAATAAAGAAGTATAAATAACAAAAGAGAATGACAAAAAAGTCTGTTGAAGGAAACCAATGTGTTGGTCTCAATGGTATAACCTGAATGAGCACTGGTAGGTTACAGGATATCCATGCAATCTTCATGAACAATTGGTGCAGTAATTTACATAATGAATAATGAGGAGTGTTTAAATTTTTTTGGGCAACAGAGCTGATTTTTTAACATATCGCAGTGGATGATGGATGTAAACTGAGCTCTGAATGGCAATTGTACTCGGTATAGATCATTTATTTATTATTTAATCTATACTGAGCATAACATTGCGGCATATAAGAGTTAGCGAGTTATTTTGGGTCTAATGGTTTTGCTAATAAATGCCAGCATGTTTGGAATTTTGGTGTGCCTCCCTAAATACAGCAACATAAATCTATTAGGAACCCCACATTCCGCTGTTTCTAATGCCTGTAAGCAGAATATAAATTTTACAATATATTGTTATTGTATTGTTAAGACAGTATTTTATGTTATTCCATCACAATTGCAGTTTAAAATACATAAATTTCAAGGAATGACTGCTAAAAAAATGCTTTTTCTACATATTCTGTCTTTTTATTTTTTGCACTTTAAGCTCAATTACAAAAAAAAAAACAAAAACCATGAGTAGAATTTATTACCAAAAATTTCATAGGATAATAGCAATAAAACTGTTAAAGGTTTGTTGTGTAAAACATTTTAATTTGAAAAATGCTCAGTATGTTAAAACTGAAAACATTTCCATTTTGTTGCCTGCTCTTTTAGTTAAAATAATTTCATAGTTTTTTTTTTCTTTCCTTTTTTTGTTTTCTCTTTTTGAAAAAAAAAAACAAAATAAACCACTCACGCACGTATACATTAACATGTAAATCTTGTTAAATAGAGAGCATTTTATTACAAAATTTCTCAAAACATAGGCAATCACATACTCAAATTAAAAACTGAAAAAAAAAATCCATTTTGCATGTGTGTTTGTTATTCATATAACATTTGTACTCGTATGCTTGTTTGTACAAGTGCATATACAATAAAATGTGTGTACGAGTATTTTAAAAATAACAGGCTATCAGCAAATTGGAATCTCATATGGTACATAAGTAGTACAGCGTTAAATGTATTTATCACACACATAACCACTTTAAACACTCATACTAAAACAAACATAAAAATGTTAAGTTTTCTTTTTTTGTTTCAATTTTTTTACACACCCAGGCACATCTTTCTCCAGGCCTTTAAATAAACACACTTCTATACATTTTTTATTTGCCATCTATTTGTTTACAGTTTTTTATCTATGATTTTTCCGCTATTTTTTTCAGTCGTGTATGTGTTCTTTTTATTACACAAGATTACATACTCAGAGCAAGAGTATACTTATATCGGTATGTAATACATAATCCCAATACACTATTTCGTTTTTGTGGGTGTATGCGTGATGCTCCTTTTTACGCCATTGTTGATGTTTTTTTATTACTTTTTTGTTATTTTAAAATAGAAAAAAACGTTTATTTGTATTTGGTTTTCAATATTGTTATCAATTATTTCAAGCTTTGTTTTTTATATTATCAGAGTTTACACACAGTGACTATAATTCAGCAACTTTTGAGTTTTAAGAGAGGGAATAGGAAGTAGTAGCATACGGAATCAGAAATATCTGTGCAAATGTAAAGGCCAGATAAAAAAACAAGGACGTTTTAATTGTACTTCTCAGCGTGAGCTATTACAACCCAAACATCCTGCAATTTTCCCTATTCCTTCATGGTCCATCCAGAATCCAACTTATCATCACATAATGGCTTCCTCTCTCTTTAACCAGTGCTTTTCGCGATATTGCCCTAAACCAATTGAGTTAATAGTATTTAGTTATAGATTATTGTTGTTAAGAGTACCTAGACACTGTGGAATAAGCGTCAATGATGCTGTGAACGCACTGTTTAGAGAGGGATCCCCGACAGCTTATATTGGTCTAGAGCTCTGATGTTTACCACCACTTTCTTCTATTCTAAATCTGCTTCGATAGTGGGTGTTTGGTAAAGTCAAGGAACAATAAAAAGCCCATGCGACCCACATTAGACATCTTAGGAAGTTGATAAGTCCACAATTTGGATGTAGTTTTAACGTTCTTAAATATCGAAACCCGAATGGAACTGCTGCCGGATTTTCTTGGGGTTTTTTTCCATACTCCTTTATTCTAGCAAATTAAAGAAAAAATTCCATGCATTCTCCTAACACTCTCCCAGCATAAAGTCGAGCGTCGTTTGTGAAGTAAAATATATACTTAAAGAAACACATCCTTGTACCCCTCTTAGCCGCCTTCTACATACTTGACTTATTGACTTATCTATAGGTCCACATCTTATCGTATAGTAGATATTGAATATTTTCTTTATTCAAACAAGGCTGTTCATTTTCCGTAACTGCTTCCTGTCTAAAAAAAATATTCAGATATTTAGCTTCATTAGGCTTTCTGAGCTCAATATTAATTCTGAACAATCCAAAATTCTTCAATTTAAAAGTAAAGTTTTAAAGTCAGCATATACATAAAACTCGAGTGAAGATTGTTGACTGCATTCTTTTTGAATAGAAGGTTTACCCAGTCATAAAGACAGCGAACTGTATTGGAGAAATAAATCTCAAAGCTTCAGTTCTTGCTATTTAATTGGATAGTCTTGCAAAGAACAAATCTCTTGATTCCTACGAAGTAATGACGAAATCTCTTCTCAGCTTTTTTCGCTGACTAGCCCAACTGGATTGCTAAATTGTTGATTTGAGATGAATTTTAAATAAAGCAAATATCTCGGGGAATAATATTACAATAAGTGCACAACTAAAAAGTTTTTGCTAAATACGGCTTTGACATAACAATACTACTTTGTAAATATTCAATATGTTCTGGCCTTCTCTGCCAATGCAAAAGGTAGGGAATCGATTAGGCTTCTTCACATACACATGTTCTTGTATTTTATGATTTAAAATAACTCAAAAATGTGTTGAGAAACTCTCCTTTTCAAATTGATTATTTTTTTTATTGAGAACGTTGTTGTACTTAATTTATGTTCAGATCGATTGCAAGTGCTACCATCTTAAGGAACTATCTATACTCGTATATGATTTTTTTTAAATAATCCAATATTTGAAAACAAGCCTGTGTGTTTGCTGGGTTGCAACCAAAGTAATTGAAGTGCATATGAGTTTATGTGCATATGTATGTGCAGTGGAACGAATTTTTTTCTATTCTGCTATTGTTCTTGTTTCCGTTATTACCCGTCATTGTTTTGATTGCAGTTTGTTTGTTGTTGCTCTTGTAATTGTTATTCTTTAAACATTGTTTCACAGTGATTAGCATTAATTGCATTGAATTTTTGCTTGTTTTTAGATTTTGACACGCTTTTTTGACGAAAAAAAATATTAAACAACAAACAAGCATGTGCACATTTGTTGGTTTAAAAACAAAGGAAAATAAGTATTTTAAGATATGCAGAAGAAAAAGCAGTTAATAATAAAACAAAAGAATATAATATTTTATTTTTAATTATTTAGAAAAAATAGAACTAAAGAGGGATTCACCAATGTTGTCTGAACAAAATTTTTGTCAGCGCAAAAATTGTTTGACTGAAAGTTTTCTGCTGTACGATTCACCCATTTAAAAAATTTTGGCGGAAAGAGCAAATCTGCCGTGATACATTATCCTATCGAGTCGTACGATTTGTCAAAAAAAAAAAATCGTGTGTGTTAAAAAAGTATAACAGTGTGGCATAAAAATGCATCTGTATGACAGATTTGTTGACAAGTCTGTTCGACTTCATAACACCCCGTCTATACTAGCCATAGATTTGGTGTATCATGAACAAATTTTTGGTCGATCATCGATTTGGCTAGTGTAGACTCTCTAAATCAATGTCATGTTCTTTGTCGACCATCGTTGGTAAAACAATTGTTCGAACAACTATGTGCTACCATCAACTATCATTTTTAGTTTGACGCCATCTTTTTTACATTCTCAACCGCAGAATAAACGAAATACCCTTGCTGAAATATTAAAAATTATGATTTGGTAAACCATACGTAGTCACCACATACACAAATTAGAACAAAATCTTGACATTTGCGCTGCCGACGTTTTATTCATAATATACCAAATCTATGGTTCGTATAGACGGGGTGTAATCTTTTGAAAAAATTCAGAAATATTTTTTTCCATGCGATCAGGGTTGCATTTTATAAGATGTTAGCAAGAAGCAACTGTACATACATATACATATATACTTTACATCTTATTTTGAGTGATGGTGTGGCACTAATGTTGCCAGTTTGATACGACTTTTAAAAGTGTGACAGAAATCGATGATTTTCGTGTGAATGAACCGTACGACTGTGTATGATAGTGTATCATGGTCTTTAGCAGTACTGTGACGAATACGTTGCAAAATAATTTATTTTTATTTAAAATTTCCAAATTTTAGAGCAAAGTCGAAATCAAACTGCATTAAGATACACAATTAAAAACGCAATTAAAATTTCAATAAGGTTGTTATCTCATAATACGAATTTAAGTATAAAAAATCTATTTATTTTCCAAATGCCAGGAATTAAAAAAAATTTGGAAATCACTGGCATGACGGTAATGCAGTCAGTGTAAATGCATGCTGTATGTTTCTTTTGATATCTTTAACAGTGTTGCCATAACAGTAGAGAAGAAGAAAAAGTTTGTCAATAATTATAAAAATTTACCGATGTGACTTAAGTGTTGAAAATTAATTTCAAACTCAAATGTAGCACAGTAAAGTTGAAATATAATGCCTCGGGAAATTAAAAAACTCAAATTTCAAAATAAAAATTACCAAATCACTGTATTTTGCTATTTTACTTTAATATTTATTAACAAATTACAAATCTTATGTAATTATATAAAAATGGAAGTGATTTTTGGCTTACGTACGTTGCCGAACCACGCTTAAATGCGTTTACCAATTTCAGACATATAAAGAGGGCAGATTCAGGGATCCATATGGTTTATATTAATGTTTTGTTAAAATCCAAAATGGCAGGTATGCGATAAGTAAGCTTCAAATCACCTCTAAGTTGTTCTTATTTTTGAGAAGGGTTAGACCTAAAGTCGCTTAAAAATTTGGGGGAATTGGACACGAACTCCCTTACGAACAAGATACTAATTTTTCCATATCTTGAGAACGGTTAAAGGTAAATCATCACTTGTGTGTATGGTACAACCCATACAAACCAAATATTGATTTGGTGTTTCATTTCTTATGCAGAACATTTCTTATCTTCGCTTGGTAAAGCAGGCACAGAGTCCTAGTTCTTATAAAAATGACCGAAATTAGTTTTTCCTTTTGTTCTTCTTTTTAAAATTTATATTTTTTTATTTCTTAATTACTTTAAAAAAATCTTCAAATTAATGTATTTAATGGTCAAGTCACTGTGCGAGTTACTTGTCTTGTTCATTTTGTATATTATAGGTTTATTAAATGCCTATTAGACAAATATTGCATAGAAATCGGTGAAATAACTTTTTAACAAATCTGTTTTATTTTTTAAAATACGCCAGAAAGCAAATATTTATTTAAAAAAGATTCGATGCACAAAATAATTTTGTTCAAAACTATAATATAAAAAAAAGAAAAGAATATAATAAAATTACTTTTATTATTGAGATCGAAGTCACTTGCTTTTAAATAATTAAATCAATAATAACACTATAAAAAATAAATCATAGTAAATAAATCATATTTAAATTTTTGAAAATTCAATGAAATGGCAACACCTTGTTAACGGTTTTACTTTAATACAACAGCTGTTTACTCGTTGTTTTAGAATGCGTAGTAGCGAGCAAAATGAAACCACAGCACACGAAGTGAAATTCAATGGTAGAGAAAAAGTTTTCATAGTAAACAAACAGCGTCAACAAATCGAATAAATTTACCACAAAATTTTAAAATAATTTAAAAACAAAATACATTTTAAATATTTAAAAACGCGGTTATAAATCGAATATTTTTACAATCAAAAGAAAATTATGCAATAAAGTTCAAAGACAACATGAAAGAAGAATATTTAGAAATTGAAGAAATTGATTTTAATTCTCATCTTGATGAGCAACCACAGAGACAAAATCAAAGTGAACAGCACAACAATCAAAAGGAATTTCCACCAACTCATGGCGCAGAATTCGATATACAATATGATGATGCCATGCTAAGGAAATTATTAAAAAAATTCCAAATGAGTTTTTTATACCCATTCTTGAAAGGTAAATATTTTGTTAAAAAAAAACCAAAAAAGAAAAAACAACTGCCTTTGTTGGTATCGATTTTACCACAGAAATTGTACAGCACAAAACAGCTGTGGTGGGTAAGTGTGTGTACACCAGCTGTTTTTGTTTATTTCTAGCGAGTGCTATATAAAGAGAAATTAGAATCGTAGTTAATTTACAAAGAAAGAGTCATAGGGTGACTCGGACAGTAATTTTGTGTATATTAGCTGACTATCGTTTCATTTAAAATTGAATTTAAATTAATCATTCTTTAACTTAAATACTTTGCAAAAAAAATTTGTTTAATTATTAAAACGCGATATAAAAACCTATTTAATGGTGACAATAATAAAAAAATTATATTAATCTCTTTGTTTTATAAAAAGCTTAAAAGTTTTCTGAATTTGTTGATTTTGAATTAAAAAAAGTTTTATTCCTACAACTGGAGTTTTTAATACTCTCCTAGAAGCTCATATACACATTCCTATTCAATTTATAATCATAACTTAATAGTTACTAGAAAAATTGGTCGGCCATATAATTTTTCTTTTGAGTTGATTATGGATGGCAACCGAACTGCAGTTGAGTTTTCAACTGGCAACCAAATGTTTAGTTGTCGAAAAAGTTTTTTAAGGCTATATTTATAAATATTGATTGCCAGTTGCTGTTTGGCTACTGAGCATCCAACACAGTTCGAGTCATAAGTTTTTCATATGGTTATCCGTACTAGTGAGTTATTTTACATATACATATATAGACATACACATCCATACTACGTGTATGTACATTTGGCTTCAGAAATCTATTAAATTTATTTTCTAATAAAATTGTATCATAATTTAAAATATTGTATTTACTTTTAATACATTTTCAGTATGTGATATAACTTATCGTAGTTTAAGATATTTATCGGTTGAAGATATTAATACGGCTATACGCAGTGTTGGCCATAGAGCAGAATTTCGTGAAAAACTTTTTGCTTGGCGCCGTAAAAGGGTAAAAGAAGAATAAATGCTATATAACATATAAATAGTTGTATACTAACAATATTTTAATTTGTTTTTCTTTTATTTTTAAAGTATCGCACAAATGATTTTATTATAGAATGTGAAAAAATAAATTCCCAAAATACTTCAACGATAGACCAAATAGTAACATTACCCGTTACTACTTTAACCAACAACAATGACAACAATTTAAATAATACTGTTATGAATTCTACTCAAATAAATACAGAAAGTGTGACACCATCATTACCAACAACAGTTACAACACAAACTGCCGTGATACAACCAGAAATCTCATCAAATCGTTTAAATAACAATCATAACTCGAATAATATATTTCAGAATGCAATTAAACCTTTTAAAAGGGATTTATCATTATGTTTAGATACTACACTACAAGACATGATCGATGAGTTGCCGTCTGATATGCATTTTGAAGTGGAACCGAAAAAACCAAAATTATATGAAACTACTGTAGAATTAAGGGAAACTCGCCTAAATGTGCAATTGGTAAGTACTTATAATAGCTTTTGTGTATACAAAAATTAAAAGTAATTTATTTTTAAACTTAGAATCTCGACGAACTTTTAGATGCCTCTTTATTTGGTCCAGTTATGAAAGCGTTTTATCAAAAGAATGGTTTTTTACAACGTAAACATCGTGATGAATTGATACAGAGCATTGTCGATTACGTTATTACACATGAAATTAAACTGCACTGTTCGGATTTTAGTAAAATTGTCGATATGATTATCAGTATATTTCCCACAGAAGAGGAGTCAAGAGTAAGTTTTAAATTCATTAATCAATCAGTAAATTTATCCTTTCTGAACTGCAAGAACAACATTATTTCTGTGAACAATTATGTGTCAGTTTACTTCTTCTGTCAACATTTATTAAACCATGGCTAACTAAATGGGATGGAAGTGTAATCGGCTTTTCATATAATGTTTTTATTGTTCTGACAGTTATGCCCCTTCCCTGTAGGATAAATATATATAAAAAAGTAATAAATGTGTCTGTCAGGTAGTGAGCAACAAGAGGATCGCCTATAATAGTAGTTCAGAGGCCTTATTCTGTGAATTTCTTAAGCTAAAACTCTATAGCAAAAATTTATAAACTTGATTTAGGTCTTTTTTGGTACGAATACAATTTTTGAACGTGTATTGTATGTAATTTAAAAGCTTCATGCCTATTATCTTAAAAATTTTAAATTTTATATATTCGAAAGCATAGCCTGTTTTAAAAACACAAAATTTTAGCATTTTAGCTTAAGAGAATTACAGAATAGGGAACCAGATTTTAATGTTTTAGCCACAACTGATTTTAATTAACTGCGTTATTTACTACGTAATTTACACTCATTATTTACCAGAGCAGGAAAATAAACAAAACGAAACGTCTGACCTTTTTTTTGTTTTGTTCTTTACAATGAGTAAAACAAAAACAAAACAAATACAGTGAGAGCTATTGTCCCGTTTAGTTTTGTATATTGTTTTTGTTTTGAGCACTACAAATACACTAACTCAAATGTGAGTAGGTAGAACAAAAAATGAATGAGAAGAAAAAGAAAAGAAGAAGAGAAAAAAGGCAAATTATATGTATTTAACGGAATAACAAAGCAAGCAGAAAAGCAAAAAGCAAATTTTTTTCGTTTACGATCTTTCTCATTTAGAAAGTATTTTTTGTTTGTTTTGCTCATGTACAATACGATTAAAAAAAAATTTAAAAGTTTATGACTTTGTGGTAACGTTTGCGAAATGTTTTGTTTGTTTCCCCACTCTGTTATTTACGGATTTTTTATCTCGTGATAGGTATATGGAAAAAAGTTAGTTAATTGTGCTCATTAAGTATTATTTTTTTTGCACTAAAAAAACTTTAAATTAAGACAGACACTGATAAATTGTAAGGGAAAACTAAGACTTGAATTTCAATAATAAAAACGTGGAAACGCTCAATTACATACTTGCCCCTATTTTTAGAAACTCTGTTTATGCTTTGTTTTTCTCATCTTTTATCCACTATTCCCTGGAAATATTCGTAATTTTACTGATATATTGAGACAGCGAGACATTGTAAATAAAATAAATAGCACACATTCTAAAAACTAAAAGCGATGTATGAATACGTCATTGACTAACTCATTACAAAGAATATAGAAAAAATATAATACTAATATGTATGATTGCTATAGAAAAGTGTAAGTCAAATACATAGTTAATGATTGTCATGAATATCTACAGAACACAAAGAACTCTAAAGATATTGCCGTAGCTAGAATCGAAAACATTTGAAGTTCGGTGTGCATTTTCTTAATTTCAAAAATATATCCCCATGGCTTCTCTGGGTTGAGCGAATTCGAAATATCCAATATTCTATAACTCTGTCGTAAAAATCGAACAGAATTTGACCGATGGCATGGGTTATGCTCGTTTCGAGGACCTCTTTAGTTTGTGACTTATTCCCATACACTTTCTATTTAAAAAAGCCCCACAGGAAAAAGTCTAGCGTGGTCAAATCGCACGACCTCGAAGGTTAGTTCACATCACCTGCATGTGAGATAACCATGCTCTCAAATCGCTCGTTCATAATGTCTATCTGACATTAGCAGTGTGGCACGTAGCGCGGTACTGTTAAAACTACGTGTCATTGGTTCACAATATATCTAATTCAGGCTAAAAGAAATTGGGAATTATAGACCTAAAACTCGCCGTTTACAGTGATGGCCTGACCAAAGACGTTCTCAAACAAACATATAAACTGATGACACCGCCTGCCCCAAATTCATATCAAAAAGTGACTTATTCTGGGCATGTATTGGACGTTTTTGGATCTTATGTGTACTGGTATCGTCCAAATTCGAAAATTTTGCTTTTTTCTTCGCTGAAGATGATTTTTCGATAAAGATTAGGGGCAATTCAGACACCATTCTGATTAAATAATTTTATTATTTGCACTTGCTGTTTAAGGTTTTATACATCCATGATTATTTTCCAAAATAGATTGAATAACTGACTATGAATTTGACAGATGTAGCCTCAACAATACGGAGGGGCTATTAACTGCCAAAGTTCAGAAGTTCCTATTAAAAGACCTTATACAACAACAAATGTTTTATTAAAACTATTATAATCTAGAATATCATTTAATATTCTATAATATTTAATTTAAAAGCCAAAACCATTTAATTTAATTTTTTATTCCTTTTTCTGTTATACCAGGATTATTATTTTATAAATCGCAAAGGAAAACGTAATCCCAATGGTCGTCTCTATACAAAATACTACAATACATTAAAAAGAATGAGAGTACGCGACATACACCAGGAATTCACACAGGAATCAATATTACAAGATGATGCAACATCATCTATGATGCCAAGCACATCGTCACCAACTGCAATGGCAGTGGCACAATTGAACACAATTTTAATGTCATCATCAGCATCATCATCATCAAATATTATAAGCACATCGACAACTAATATCAACAACCACAACACTAACAACAACAACAATATCAATATTGATAATAACGATTGCAATAGTAATAACAGTAATAGCAATCAGACACAAAAAGAATTTGTTGAATATGAACTTCAAGAGCTCATACAATTGGATGATTCTTCCGTAAGTGCCATAAAGAATTTTTTACGTTGTCAAGGGCTTGATTGGGATGATGTAAAAACAATGTGGACAAAAACTTACTTGGCAAGACAAGAAGATATTGAACATTCTACCATTAAGGATGTGCTACAACAATGGCCAAAATATTTAAATGCTAGAGGTATGGAATTGGTAAGTACGCGTAAAATAGTTCATCATTTTGTGAAAACAAAAAATAAAATATTTTAATTTTTTGTTGTTGTTTTAAATTATAGTTTGATATTGATTTTCGTGTGAAATTTTCACGCTACAAATTAAATGCTCTTCACAAAAAATGGTCAACTTTTACACAAAAGATATTCAGCTATTACCAAAGCAATATTAAAGAAGATATGTGTAAGGGTCTGTTTGCCTTATGTAAATCCAAACCGGGCAAAGGTATTAAATGCTGTTTTCTTATAGTCCAATATATGTATATAAAGTATGTATATAATTTGTTTTTATTGTTTTCCTGTTTCAGATACCGAAGACTATATAATTACGGTGTTACTCAATGCCATTATGCTGCCCATGGCTCGTTATCGTGATGCCCTTGGTAATCGACGTAAGGTTTCTATAGTTGAAGCTGTTGATCTCTTTGCCATACGTGTACAGGCTCTTGAAGATTTGGATCAGAAACGTGAAGAGTTTTCTATTAAATATGGTGACATTCATAATGACTACACACCGCTTATAGTTGTTGTGGGAGACACTAATATTAATATTCATGAAATCTATGTTCACTTTGATGTGGCTTTATATGAAATGCCTGATTTTATTAGTGCCCTTGATTGTTGCATGAAAATCTATCGTGTATTAAATTTACCATATCCCTCCTCGAATGAGTATTCATGGACATTTATTCAACGTTATTTTTATGAAATCAATTTACCGGAAGATATCAAATGTCCCTCAATGAGTTCTTTAATTACGTATTTAAAATTTTAGATGTAAGGGAATTTTTCGCTTAGAATTAGTAGCAAAATTGTATTCGCATTTTTTGGTCATAAGTAAAGAATTGATATTCTATTATAAGTGAATTGTTAGAAATTAATATGGAAAACAAATATTTTTATTGTTTTAAGATTAATAATATTGGTTTCAGTTTATTTGTATTTATTTTATATGTGAAATATATATTAGAGGTCAAAAAACTAGATAATGAAATATTAAAATTGAAATATAGAAAACGATGATTTTCAATGAAAATGCTGATTTTGTAAAAATTTCTATATTTGTTTTGCTGGCTTTTTCTGTCCGAGAACAATGGTATTACATTGAAACAGTCTGGTATGTGATGGAAATGGATTTCGATCGAAATTGAAATCGAGTGAAATTTCAAGTTGCTATAACTTCGAAATTCTTTCGTATTTGGAATTCCTTAGTTATTAAAATTTTAAAATAATTAAAACAGGGGAGTTACTTTGTATTCCGTTGTTTCGAATGGAAAATTTCTTTCGAAAGCATTTTCGATTCGAATCGAAATACAAAGTAACCCCCTGCTAAGAGTTAGTCACCGAAAGAAATAATTTCTCAAATTTCTTTATTTCAAGATGTCAGAGCTGGGGTACCGCAACTGCTTAGAATAGAACAAGAATAATGTGAAGATTTTTTAAAGTTTTTACATCGATTCATAAGTATAGATAAAGTATAGTTCCAACATAGCTTCATAGCACATCTGTATTTTGCTTTTTTTGCAGATTTAGTTCTTTCAAAGTTACTTTCTATTTCAAAAGTAATAAGGAAGTTCGATGAAAAACGATTTGCCAACAACGAAGGGGTGAAGACTGTGATTGATAGTCATTTTAAGAACCTAGATAGGCAGTTCTTACTATAAATAGGATATCGATTCCATAAAATACTATTAAGAAAAGTCAGGGTTGTTGTAGAATCCCAGTCAGAATTGTCATTTATCAGAAATGAAAATCGATTCTGATTTCAATTGGTGTCATGAAACCGTGTGGATTTTGGCTTTATTCGAAAATAAACAAAACCCATATCGAATCAGCTGTTTTTGCTTTGTTTACACTTTTTTTTAGAAATATTTTACCAAAAAATTTTTCTTCTTTTGGTGTTGAACATATTTTATAAAGAAATTTAAATTATACGGAACTAAAAATGGTAGAGGCTGTCGTTTTATTTTTATTAATGAAGGAAGAATCGAATGAAAAAGTTAAACGAAAGATATTGAGAGACTACAGCAATCCCTTGGAACTTCCGGAGATAGCGTAAGTACACATTGCAACAAAGTGCGAAAAGTTGAGTTGAATGAAAGTTTATTAAAGATTCGTAAGTCAATACCGTGTGAATAAAGAAGCATTCCAAATGTTGATGAACATTGTTGAAATTCACTTGCCTCCGTCAAATATTTTGTGTGTTATTCAGCTAGAAACAACATTACGATTTTTGGCAGAAGGCAGTTATCAAAAGTCAATTGAAAACGATTCTACCGTTAGTTTAGGAGGAGTACGGTGTTAATTGTGTTGGCCAATGTAATGGATGTTTCCCATTCCGTCCATATCTTTTGTATAAAAATAATTTTTTGTTAAATAATAGTGTCACATTTAAGAAATTAAAACTTTTTAACTTCTTCCATCCGTTGGCATTTTTGCTGGGTGGTCCAGCTCTGTTTAAATACTGTGTAAGTTCCTGCCAGAGAGACTCAACTTCATCCTTATCTTGTTTTGTATAACCCCTTGCGATATCTGCGTGTTCCTCCATAAATTTTACAAATATCCAATTTTGAATTATATTGTATATATTTCTATGTTTTCCCCTATACACATAAATATATTTTATATAAAATGAAATTTAAATTAATTTTACTTGCATTGTGCAGCAAAATACGTTTAACCGCCTACAACAAAAATCAAAACAAGTGTGTTTCTGACACCTGAAAACTGATCGGATTGTTTCTGACAAAAAACCGATAAAATCAGATTCGATGACACCATATTCTGACAACAATTCTGATTCGAATATAAAACCGGTATCATCTGTTTCTGTGACACCAAAATGAGAATTCTGTCGGTTTCAATTCTGATTCTGATAATAATCAGATTCTACAACAACCCTGACTGATCGGATTGTTTCTGACAAAAAACCGATAAAATCAGATTCGATGACACCAAATTCTGACAACAATTCTGATTCGAATATAAAACCGGTATCAATTGTTTCTGTGACACCAAAATGAGAATTCTGTCGGTTTCAATTCTGATTCTGATAATAATCAGATTCTACAACAACCCTGAGTGTATCGATTTAAAAAAAGATTATGTTGAGATATAACAAATTTTTTGTTCAAATTTGTTGGGTTCTCTTTGTTAGGTCGGATAATTTTGAAACTGCTCTCATATCAATCACACTTGACGAGGCTACACAAAGCCACTACGATATATTCGTCGCGGTTTTGTATGCAGAGTGGAATCAATCTGTGCAGATTTATAAAGTAATTCTGAGTCAAAAAATTTGAAATTGTGTCTTTGTTAAAATTTATAAACAAATTTTAATTTGATACAGACATACGTAATTGGCCATTACAAACCCGTTACAGGGTTACGCCCTAGTTTTTCACAGTACTCATGTTGTGTGTGTTTTAAGTCGACTCCGAACGATAGATTTAGAAAGCTTGTTCATGGCAATTAGTTACTCTCAGAGCTTTTTGCCAGAAGACTGCTAAGAGGTAGGCGCCGAAAGAAATATTTTCCTAAATTTCTTTATTTCAAGATGTCAGAGCTGAGATTTGAACCCGCAGCTATCGTTTTAGTAAGCCAACACACTAACCACTAGACTACGGCGACTACAATTTCATAATTTATGTAAAAAACTTAAAATAAAAGAACACTTTAATTTATGGATTAACCCATTCAGGGATATTTTATTTAAAAAACAAAAGTTGATTTGAATGGAAAACGCAAAATACCTATTATTCGAACTTGAAATACATACATAACAGCTAAGAAATGGGGAATACTTGGATTTAGAATCAAATCTTACAAATTCGGAATACAGAACAATCGTTGATTGAGAATAAAATTATAAAAACACCTTAACCGTTTGAGTGCGGAAGAATTTTTTTACGTATATGCTAAAAGTGCGGAATGAAATGCGTAATTATTTTTTTTTGGAAAATAATAAAAATAGTTTTAATTATTATAAAACAAGTAATTAAATATTAAATAAAATAATTAAAAAAATTAAAGTCGAAATCTAACTATCTTATTACATTGGCTCATTTTTTCTACCGTACCATTATCCACAGCTCTACTAAATTTTACCACTGTGTTTTATTTTAATTTTTATATAATTAAAAACAACAATTAAACGAAATTAATAATAAATGCAATAAATATAAATACAACTGATCTCAATTAATACGAAAAGTATACTAACGAACAGCGGTGTGGTCACGCGTCTCCGCATTCTTGGCTGGACAAGAGAAGCGCGATCGCGCTCCTCCGCATTTTTAGCATATAACAAGCGAAGCGCGATAGCGCTTCGCCGCACTCAAACGGTTAAGCTGTGTAATCAATAAATAAATATTTGTTATAAATTTTCTTCTCGATTGTATAATTTTTACTCACTTGGTGATTTTAATTTCAACATTTATTTCTAAATTTCACAAGTTTTATACTTTTTTTTTAAATTTTTTTTTATCACTTAATTTAAATTTTATTATTTTTAAGAGAACTATCTCTGTAACAAGTATTCTTATGCTTTTTTTCTCTTAGATTTCTTTTTTTTTTCTTTTTTCAACAACAACAATTACTCTCTATCGGTAGAATATTTGTAAACACAATTGGCGTTATTCTGTTCTTCTCTTGTAGAAGATAAAATATGCAAAATTGCAAAATATTTTTATTAAAAAACACTTTAATTTACTTCTCATTTGATTTAATTTAACTTTAATTATAAATTAATATTAATTTGTTACACTTTTTACATGAATTTTATACACAAACTTCACCGTGCAGTGATCTTTTCTGTAAATTTTCAACTAATGAGGTGAACAAAAAAATAAGAAACTAGTGGGAGTACGAATGAAGAGAATCAAAACAAAATAATGCAATTTGTTATTGTTTTATAGCTTTATGAGTCATATAACTAAATTCTATGCCACCACCACAGTGTTGGTGAAAAAGAGGAAAGCTGTATACTTAAGTTGAAAAAGAAAAATGTTTAATAATTTGTTGTCTATACGTCAAACACCAGTTACTTACATATTTACATTTTCACCACAGGAAACTTCTAAACTAAGTGAAGGCGGATGTGGATGGATTTTAGTAAACACATAAGTAAATGCAATCAGTGTGACCAGATCTATTTAATAATAAAAAAATTTTCAAACAGCTAAAAAATAAATCAAAAACATAAATAATTGTTCATAATACATATAATTTAAAGAAATTTGTTTCTTTTATATTTCCATAAATATTTTGTTTCCCTGATTACAGCAATGTTGATTAAAATCAATTACATTATGTCCCCTTACAGCTTTATGTATAATTAAAAATAGCAGGTCGTTGTACACAGTAGCTAAGTTTGTCATTCCAATACGTGGAAATTCTTACCTAAAAGTACAAGTTATTTAATTTTTTGGATTATCTGACTAGTTATCAAATATGAAAAGTTTTAATAATATCAGTCTATAGCGGGTGATAAACTTGCCAGTTTTTTGTCCCATATACTAACGAGTTGCTAATTTTTCATTATACATACGGCCGTAAGTATTTTCGTTCACTTTTTCTATTACTATATACCAGAGTTGTAAACGAATCATTCATTTTTGAATTAATTCGTGAATCATTCATGCAATGAATTGGTAAAATTTTGAATTAATTCTTTTCTCCAAAAAACGAATTGAATTAAATTTGAAACAATTCATTTGAATTAAGCGAACATGAATTGCAATTCATTTTCAATTCAAATGAATTGGTAAAAAGAATTGCAATTCATTTTCAATTCATTTGTATTGAATTGATTTGGATTAATATAAATGAGTTAGAAAAAATGAATTGCAATTCATTCCCAATTCATTTGAATTGATTTTGAATTAATTCAAATGAGTTAAAATATGAATTGCAATTCATTTTACCAATTCATTTGAATTAACTCGAAAAATTAATTTGTTATACATTTCCAATTGGAATAATGCAAAAGCATTACTCTTTTTCCAAGTACTTCTATTCTGTACTTTATCTATGTCTATTACTTTTAATCCAAGTATTTATTACTTATTTATAATAATTCTCTTTGTTACATTTATTTCATAAGTAGTTGTCCAAAGTCATTTGGACAATAATTCATTCTTTTATTTTATTTTTTTTATTATTGTTTTTATATCTATTTGTTATATTCATTTAAAAATTAATTATTTTGAAAAATCAAAATATTTGTTTTATATAAATTTTAATATGAAATTATTTGAATTATCTGAATTATTTACATTTAAAAATCATTTTCATTTACATATGTAAAAGCTTTTATTGTAACTTTGATGATATTCACAATAATTTGTCTCATTTGTAGATGTCGTTTCCATTTGTCAAAAAACCAAACCGTTTGCTTTCCATTCAATTTCTTATTTCTTTTCTTTAAAGAAACAAGCCCCTTTAATATTATTCCCTTTTTTACACTAAACAAGAAAACATCTACAAAGGAGACAAACTTATTGGGAAGGTATCTCAATCCCCACAACTTAACAATTTTAAAAAATAAAATTTTGTCATCAACATACGGAATCATTAATATCTAAAAGGAATTATTTAAAAGGAATATATGTATGTATGTACAATTCTATTATTATAACTTTATATATTAATTCTTGGTGGTACCAAACTTGCATCTAATCAACCTGTTTAAATCCAAAATAACCCATTTTTAACTTTTACCCCATACCCTAATTGGCATTGATGTCTATACCCATACATCAATATACATGGTCCATCCCTGTTTGAACCAGCAAAAAATTTATTATCATTTTCTTTATTCTCTCTCTTTATTTTTACCCTTTACTAAGGAACAAGTAGAAAAGAAGAAAAAATACGAACATCAGTAATAGATCAGCAGACGGGCAACGAGCATTTCAGTTAATATAAAGTGCTAATTAAAAATAATAAAATAAAAAGTAGAAAAAGATAACTGCAAAAGAAACAAAAATATATTACAGCAAAACCAAAACTCGCAAGAAAAGTAAAATTCATAAAGTTGTAAATAAAATAAGAATCGCAATAGAGCTGTGTGGTGTGAAATATATAAAACACAAAAACAAGAATTATAAAAAAAGTAATCCTTAATACAAAAGAAATTAAATATATATACTTACATTGTGCAAAATATTAAAACTTTTTAAAAAAAAAAGCGCAATTTTCATATTAAAATAAAGAAAAGAACATATACATAGATATGTATGTATGTATAAATGTATATGTATATTAATTTTGAAAATACATATATTTTGAAAAATTAGTACCGGTATTTGCATTTTTTTTTCTCAATTTTTTTCTATCACTATACCTAAAATAAATTCAAATATCTAAAGCAATAACAAAAAAGGCATACAAGTGTTGAATAACCGTAAAAGCAAATATTTATAAAAAACACCAAGTTACAGTGCTTTCACATAAGTAAAACACCACATAAAAAAAAAAAATATCGTATATAATGTGTATATAAATATTAAAAAAGTAAAAAAGTAAGGAGAAAATACCCAACCGTTAAAAATTACATAAATTCAAAATTAACAGTTAAACACCACGCTTTAAAAGAAGAAAAATTTACACAAGTATACAGTAAGAACCGAAAAGCAAAAAATAAATATAAACCGCTAAGAAGTGCGTGTGTATACATATGTATGTAACTGTATGCTAGTGTATATAAATTTGTATATGTAAGTACATATTGAATTATAAAAGTTCGACACATAAAAATATTGCATTGCAAGACCCTGTTTTAAGAAAAAGTAAAGATTAAAAAACAAAATAATAAACATATATGTATGTATATAAGAGAATTTTTTTTGCATTCCTTTGCTCAATATAGGAACGAATGGAAAAATAACAATAATGAAACAAATAAGCTAGACAATATAAAAAAGAAAAATATGAATTTGCGATCAAAATAAAAATAAAGAATAATTTAAATTGTAAACGCATACAGTAAGCAAAGTAAAGATAAAAACAGTGGGACAAAACACTAAAAACATTTTAAAATTTGAAGCGTAAAATATTTAATAATAAAAAATTGTATTTCATCTGAACAAGTAAAAGTGAGGATTATTATACGTCCAGCTAAACACAAGCTAATAAAACAAATTATATTTTTATTTCCAATTCTGAAAAAAAAAAAAAAAAAAAAAATTTTTTATAATCAATACTATATTGTGAATTTTGATGATCTATTAATACGCTCTTGCTCGTGAAAAAAAAATATATACAGTCCACAAAAATTAAAATTACAACAATAATAAATTAGCAAAAGTAAAAAACCTTAACCCCTTAAGGATATACGGACATCAGATTGTACTAAGATATACGCAACAAACAGGTATTTACGAATATAAAAATTTTAATTAAAATAACAAAAACCCATATACACAGACACATCCATACTTTTACAAACATATTAAAGTGTAATTAATACATGTATTTATGCACATACATTAAATCTTTGAGAATGCAATATGAAAATAAATCATTCAATTCCTTCTCTGTAAATGATTCATAACGATAATACAATTTCCAATTTTTTCTTCTCCCTATAATCATTTATAATTAAAAATTTTAGATGAAAATTTAATATTTTAGATGATAAAAATTGGAACCCAACCCATTTTCATATTTGTTGTATACTGATACTCGGATAATAAAATATATTTTTCTTACCATATTTACATCATACTTACCCTATACATTTATATACCCCTATTTTACATAACACCAATACAGTAACCCTATTAATACTCACCCAATCATTACGTACCCTTACACGTGTCATACTTACCCTATTTACACACCCTAATTCTGCACTCTGCTTACGTCAAATCATCGCTGGATATCATGCTAAGTCGTCAATCTTACTTACCTTAATTGCGTACTTATAAAATTTCTTATCCAAAATAGTGTATCGCGTACCATAGTTCATTATTTCTTTTTTTTTTTCATCAACATTTATTGGTCCCTATTCTTGAACGACGGATACAAATCGATCGAAACTTGAGGATTTTAAAACCCTCACCCATTTTAATTATTAAAATTTTCATATAAAACGCTTTTATTTGTCAGTACGAGGACGATTTTTCACTTTTATCTCGCTTTTTCCATAATCGTAAAGGAAAATTAAATTTCAATCGCCTCAAATTTCAAAATTTATTTGAAAGCGATCAAAATGCCTTCATCATATTACATACAGGAATCAAATGCCGAAGAGCATTTTCAAAATGACGCAGACAAGTTACTCTCGTTATGTTTTTGGAAATTCACTATCAGAATAAATCATTATTAAATCAGTTCTTTCTCTGTAAATGATTCGTAAGAATAGTACTATTTCCAATTTTTTCTTCTCCCTATAATTATTTAAAATTAAAAATTTTAGATGAAATTTTATTATTTTTAGAAGATAAAATTGGACCCACAACCCCTTTATATAATTTTGACTACTTATTGGTCATCTCATTGCCCCATGTATTTGTTCTTACCACATTTACACTTACCCAACACATTGCACTATACCCTTATAATTATACTATACTTCCCATATCACAAATACAACCCTATAAATATTTACCCGTATTTAAACTTACCCAATTCAATGATTAACACATTTCAAATTGGCTACATTATAAGCACCAATTTTTTCAAATTTTTACAATGTAACTAGATACCCAGATCTATTGTTACCCCTACCCCAAATTTTATCGGATTTTTTCACAATGCTTTCATACTTTCAATTTTATTATCATATCTTGACCCATAAATTACAATATTTAATTGCTTTTTTGCATAATTAACTCGTCGAAATTATTCCCTCAACGACTAAAATGGCTTCGAACTCTAGGGACTACACCTCTAATGCCAAGGAGTCTTTTCTGTTTGACTCCGAACATTTACTCTCTTTTTGCGAACGACTTCACGCAACTCAACTCGAAGATCAAACGGAATCTCTTTTGGAAGTTAAAATTAAACATTTGGATTCAATATGGAATAGGCTGCAAGAATCATATAAAGCAGTTATGATGTCCACAGACGTTCACACTACAACTAAAGGAAGAGAAGTTATTAGAAATAGGTTTAAGGATTACACAGAGATATATTATAATGGTTATGCTTTGATGTTGGATCTAAAAAAAATGATCAGGTTAGACATCCCAGTCAACCAAAGATTGCAATTGCTCACTAGTTATATCCGAAAATATCCCAACTTACACTACCCAAGACCTTGTAACAATTTCAAGCATGAGAAATCTCCTAACCCATTGGAGATATTAAAATATAATGAATGTAACCTAACCATTAATTCCAATGATGAATTAGCACAAGAATGCTCTCAAAAGTATACCCAGGATTGTTTACCCAATGCAATCCCAAACACAACAACGGGACTATACACTGAATTAGACCCCAGTCAACCTATTGACACCTTACTCAGTCAAACATCTAAAACTTCTCAGGAAACAACACAAATGCTAGTGCAAACAGAATTGACCCATCAGAAGATCTGCTCCAAACAGTCATCAGCGTCATCCCTTACCTCAACATATCAACTTGTTGGGAGGCGAGATCTACCAAAAATGGTAGAAACCGTTAATGGAAGGAGTTTCCTAAATACCTTCAGATCCCCTGAAGATGAATGCTCCTCTCACCCAACATCAGCGCCGTCACACATCCCCCTGAGTGACACTAATTCAGCTCCAATTAACCCACAAACAACTACCCTGTTAATGGCTCTTTTTGGACGGATGCTTAAAAATGTTTTTAATAATCCCCAATGGAAAAATACGAAGTCGACCCAACGCCATATATCTCTAAGGTGGCGTGACTATTTAAAATTTTTACCAAAACATCACAGATGGAAATACCTTGCAGATTAATTGCGTCCAAAGTCCTGCAAACTGCCTCTACCCCGAATGTAACTACAAGAGATCTAGTCGTGGCGTCATAACTCGCCCTGTAGTTAAATTATGCCTTTTACCCCTTTTGAAGGATTAAACATTTTATTTTTTTCCCTTTTTCAATGCACATATTTCTCACATCTAAATTTTCTCTTCCACTTAGCTTTACAGATAAGTTTATTGACTCATAACTTTCCCTTTACACTTTCATAATCTATGTTTTTTTTATTTACCCGTTTTATTACTTCTCCCATTAACAATTTACTTGTTATATATTCCTAGGAATCCTCAAAGCCGTAATCGTGGGTTAGAGATGCGGTCAAAATTGTTCATTTGCGCACTCTGCGAAAAATTTCATGCGCTCAGATTTTGTCGCCGATTTTTGAAAATGAGTGTAAAAAAGAGAGAAGAGGTGGTGAATAAGTATGGCTATTGCATCAACTGCTTAGCAAAAAGCCATAATCTACGGTTGTGCATTTCAATGGACACATGCCGCATATGCGATAGATTTCACCACACTCTTCTGCACCCACGCAGCTCAAACCATTACCTATCTAAAGGCATTACATCTCGAGACTTGCGCAAGAGACAACAACAACGTCAACAGCAACATCATCAAAACAATAGACCGACTCATCACCAACACCATACTACTCGCCGAGCAACATCCAGTACTCCGTTATCAGTTACAACCATCCCTAAATCTACAATGAAGACGAAGTCATTGTCAGCAAAGACTCTATCAATCACAGATCAACAAGCAACAGTTTCTCCTACGCCGAATGCGAAAATTATAGTTGACGCCATACATTCTTTGGTGAATGTTCTCTGTCCAACCCAACTCTCCACTTCGGTTGCCTAAGGGCAAGGCGGGCGGCATGTCCAAAGTCATTTGGACAATAATTCATTCTTTTATTTTATTTTTTTTATTATTGTTTTTATATCTATTTGTTATATTCATTTAAAAATTAATTATTTTGAAAAATCAAAATATTTGTTTTATATAAATTTTAATATGAAATTATTTGAATTATCTGAATTATTTACATTTAAAAATCATTTTCATTTACATATGTAAAAGCTTTTATTGTAACTTTGATGATATTCACAATAATTTGTCTCATTTGTAGATGTCGTTTCCATTTGTCAAAAAACCAAACCGTTTGCTTTCCATTCAATTTCTTATTTCTTTTCTTTAAAGAAACAAGCCCCTTTAATATTATTCCCTTTTTTACACTAAACAAGAAAACATCTACAAAGGAGACAAACTTATTGGGAAGGTATCTCAATCCCCACAACTTAACAATTTTAAAAAATAAAATTTTGTCATCAACATACGGAATCATTAATATCTAAAAGGAATTATTTAAAAGGAATATATGTATGTATGTACAATTCTATTATTATAACTTTATATATTAATTCTTGGTGGTACCAAACTTGCATCTAATCAACCTGTTTAAATCCAAAATAACCCATTTTTAACTTTTACCCCATACCCTAATTGGCATTGATGTCTATACCCATACATCAATATACAGTAGTACTTGAAGAACCAAACTCCAAACACCAAGTTTACTTCAATTGAATGCATTTCATTTTTGATTTGATAAATTTGAATTACAAGTTACTTTTCTAATTCATTTGAATTAATTCCAAATCATTTCAATTCAAATGAATTAGAAATGAATTGCGATTCTTTTTACCAATTCTTTTGAATTAAAAAATGAATTGCAATTCATTTTGCCTAATTCAAATGAATTGCAACTCATTTTGCCCAATTCATTTGAATTGGAAATGAATTGCAATTCATGTTCGTTAAATTCAAATGAATTGATTCAAATTTAATTCAATTCTTTTTTTGTTGAAAAGAATTAATTCAAAATTTAGCTAATTCATAATGAATTGAAATCAAAAAAGAATGATTCATTTACAACTCTGCTATATACATACATACATATTTGTATATATCGTAATACGACTTCAAAAAAGTCGTAATTTGCAAAATATTTAAAATATACTTTTTGATTGATTACTCAAATACAAACAAGTTTTACACTCCTCCTACACTTAAAAATGGCGAGTGTTTGACAAAATTTCAGATTATTTTTCTATGTAAGAGCATTGAATGAAAATTAGAGCTTTTATAAATTCACATGACGTTATGTAATATCTACTTACTTATGTTCTTTGTACCTTTACTCGTATATACTTAAACATTCAATTAAATAAATTGCCATAAGTATCTCAAATGAAATAGAATTTAATACTCTTTAAGAGACTTAACAAATAAACAGTTTTCATTACCGTCATTTTCAATGTCATTTCAACCACTTAAATTTAAAAGGAAATTACGTCTTTACCTATACAGTTTGCAAAACATCCGCCTAAAGAATGAATTCAAACTGTTTCTTATTCAAATTTATTTAAACCACATAGAAATACAGACACACAAGCACACACACACGAACACACATAATTTCACTCTGCGTAGGATATATTTTTCATTTTTTACGACTTTTGAAAAGCCAAAAATTTAATTTCAACTTCATATAATTCCAAACACCTGATGTGACTTAAAATATAATGCTTTTAAAAGAAATTCGAGGAAGAGATGAGGGAAATGTGGTAAAAATAGTGTTAACTTGAGGTTTAATATTAAAATCGCAATACAAGGTAAATATTAAAAGTTATACGAGTAAAAGGAAAAGAACACAAACAGAAATAGAATATAAAACAAAAAAGTTTTTTTATAAAACAATCTTTAGTAAAGTAGTGGTGGTGTGGTAATAAAGAATGTTACTACGAAATCACAAATGCATACAATTTCTTGATTGCCATGCTTTTTATGATATTTTGCTGTTCTAGCAAACAAACATATTTCAGCACAGTCACAGTTTTGACGTCACATCATCATTATTATCTTATTATTCATATTGTTACCTGTACATGTATGAATTTCCATAGAGTTTGTTGTGCCAAGGCTTATAAAGGGTGAATATTTTTAGAGGTTTTTAGCTTTAAATCTTCAGCCTGATTTGCAATTTTAACAGTTTCCGTTTATTTTTTTTATTGAGACCAATACTCAGGGGTAAACCCCTATAAAATGCTTTGAATTGTATTGGCATTTTTATGGAACAGAACATATATTTCGTTTTTTATATATTACTATTGAGCGCCTTAGGAATGGGAGAAATTGCTGTGAATTGATCATTCAAAGGCCAGTGTTATACCTTTACCTTTGAATAATCAACAGCAATTGCTTTATCGTTTCATGCTGATTATGGTAAGTGCCTTCGCTAAGTAGGTTTTTAGCTGTTATCTACTACTTCCCAATAGGTGGCGCTTTTCTCCTAATCTTCGTTTTTTGGAGTCAAAGATTAAGATTGTATAAAGTGGAATGTCAAGGAGCGATTACTTTGTAGATGGACTTCTTGGACCTCTTATTTTTAAATTATAATTTTGAAAAAACCGGAAACTAACTTTTTCATTTTAAACCTTTGCTGGGATACGAACATGGGCCGTTTGAGTTTTTGTGCGAGCGACTCTAACCACTTTACCACGCACCGCCAAAAATCTATATTTTGCTTGAATTGACATTTCACAGTGGATAGTCTAACACAAGAACCTCAGGGAAGTAAAGCCCTGCTCATGCTGTGCATTGTGTATTGGAATGTTGTAGACAGATAGATAGACTTTTTTTCACATTGCTGTCAGTTAATCATTCAAAGGCTAGTGTTATACATTCCCTCTTGAAATGATCAACAGCAATTGCCCAACTATCGATATTCATTGTGTATATTGTGAAGTGGTGAGGGTCTCTGGTAGATTGGTTACGATCTGTGCTTAGTTCTGTCTGCTAAAGCCAAAGGTAGATGTCAGGTGGCGGCTTCTTAATGATGAACTTCTCTTTTTTCTTTTTTTTTTAATTAAAACTTTGAAATACTGCACACATTTTCGTTCTTAATTATTTACCTATGCTGGGATTTAAACCTAGGCTACTTTGTGTAATAAGCGAGC
This sequence comes from Metopia argyrocephala, assembly GCA_963576795.1. Lineage (NCBI taxonomy): Eukaryota > Metazoa > Arthropoda > Insecta > Diptera > Sarcophagidae > Metopia > Metopia argyrocephala. Next base: position 199,456,707 of record OY756208.1, on the reverse strand, counting down.
ATTTTAACCACTATACTACGCCACCACCTATCAAAATAAAAGTTATGTTTGTCAAGCTTATTAAAAAAAAATATGACATTAGCTTGCAAACGATACGGTACTGATTAGTGTAAATAGACATTTCTGTGGAAATTTAAAAATCTTTTCTCATATATTTTTACTTTAAACTTTTATTAAGAGACAAAAAATATTTTTCGCCTTATTGGCAAAATACATTCAATATAATTTGAAATGTATGCTTTTGGGGATAAGCATGTCTCTATGGCCATTTCGTCTCTGCTTAAGAGACTCGTCAGTTTTGAATAACACCTTTGGGAAAAAGTCTCCTGACGAGTCTCTTAAGCAGAGACGAAATGGCCATAGAGACATGCTTATCCCCAAAAGCATACATTTCAAATTATATCTTTAATTAAGAGTTTTAAAAGTTAAAATAAACCAACCAGTATTAATAAATTACCATATACGAGAATTCTTTACAAACTTTTCTATTACCTAAAGTGTTTGCCACCTTAACTCCTCCTTAAAAAAAGGATAAATCTAATACAAAGGGATATAAAGGACAGATATAACAAAAGTTATAAAAAAAGTTTTTTAATATAAAATTACTTGCGGTTTGAAAACAAAGCATTTAACTTTATAAAATATAAATAATTTTTTTTTCATTATTTTACTTTTCTTTTATTTGTCATTTAGCTTTTGTTCAAACACAGTGTTTTATGACAATATTTTTTGTCTCAAACACAGCAGCAACATCAACTGCCTGCAATTTTTATGCATTTCAGTTCTTTTTTTTCTGTATAAAAATTTTAATTTTGTATGCTAAGAAAGTATTTTTTTTCTTTCAGTAAAATACTCGTAAAGAAGAATACTACCCGTATATCTGGCATGTAACATTTAATAATACGAGTAAGTAGGAAAATGCGTATAAAATTAATATTTACAGAGAACAATAGGTTGTGGTGGTCAAAGGTTTTTATGAGTAACAGTTTAAAAGTTAGCTATTATAGAATGAAAGCACAATAATTAAAAATTGTTAAAGGACACCTAAGCAATGTTTTTCTTGTTATGAAAATCAAATAAAAATTACTTTTTAAACCAAATAACGTTACTCATACAACTGTCCCAATATTTACTCACTATATGTAAATATTTGTAAAGATTGTCTCAATACTAACACGATATATAAATTTTATCCCATTTTTGTATTAAGTTGTTGGCAACCCTGAAAAGTGTACAGTTTGACGTTTAAGAGCTTAGTGTTAACGTGGATTCAGGTGAGTACTTTTGAGTGAATTTGTTTTGTGCCTCAAACGTAGTAGTTTTTTGTTTGTTGCTGAAGATTGCCGAAAAAAGGCACCAATTCTATTGTCTGTGACTTTTATGCAACTCTCTTTTACTCTTTGTCTGTCTATTTCACAAGCACTTATTTTAGACGAAAGGGCAAATAAAGAAGATTGAAAAAGAAATAAAGAAGTCTTAAAAAACGCACGATTTTAGACGCATAATTTAAAAATTATTGAGACTTTTTCCCAAAGATGAAATTAAAAACTATAAATACTTACGTTAAAATAGTTATAGACTAAATCTGAATCATATCACATTTAGTATATAAAAACCAAACAAAAGCATTTACAAAAAATACATTTCTGTTTTTCAAAAAATTCAAATTCTATTTCTCTGCCCTATCACAGCAAGCCATCCATCCATTAAAAGTTATTGTCTGAATCCACGGTAAGTAAAAATAATTCGTTATAGGATACAAGTACGTAATTTTTCATACATACATACATACATAACTGGCCTTTACAACCCTGTGTCAGGATTACAGCCTAGCTTCTCGCAGCACTTATGTTGAGTGTATAAATTTTCATCCATGAGTACCGGGACCTACAGTTTAATGTCGACTCCGAACGACAGACGTGAGAAGCTTTTTCATGGCAATTAATTACTCTCAGAGCTTTTGTCAGAAGACTGCTGAGAGGTAGTCGCCGAAAGAAATATTTTTTCATATTTCTTTTTTTTTAAGATGCTGGGCTCATGTGTTAGTAAGCCAACACACTAACCACTAGACCAAGGCGACTACAGTAATTTCATTATTCGAAAATCGAAAAAAATTGTACAAAAAATATTGTCAAAATAGTGTTTTAACCTCGCCAACTGTGAAAAGATTAATTAAAAAAGTCAGGGAAAATGGATCCAAAAACAAGCGTTTAAATATCAATATCAAAGCAGTGCATAGCAGACCCATGAACAACAAATCAGCATCGTGGACAAGAATTGTAAATCTCAAAAAGCTCTCAAAAGATCTGTGTCTTCATATTTAAAAAAATCATATAACACAACTGAGGCCTAATATCTCTAAACAGCGAAGAGAGTTCGTGGAATGTATTATTTTTCATCAATGCTGATTTTTCGTGACAAATTATCATCAACGATCAAGTAGATTTCCACCATGATGGATTTTTTAGTCACGAAAATTGCCGTGTTTGAAGATCGCATCAGTCTGGGGGCGTCATTAGACTATAAATCAGGTTGATCAAGCAGCAAAAGGTACTGGTGCTCGATATCGCGTCCAAAATTGGATGCTATAGCCAATATGTTGTTTAACAAGCCATACAGTCAATGAAACAGTGCAATTACAGCATGGCCATGTACTCTTCAGTTCAGCGGAGGCTATTTGCTCCATGGGTTATTCCACAAATAACCATATTCTATATACTTTATAATTCAAAAAAAAAAAAAAAAAAATAATAAAAATCTAAAAACTAAAAACCCGTTATATTTAATTCAAAACTTTTCTTTAATTTTGATAAAAAAAAACTACTTCCTTATTTTTCTACAACAGTATAAACTACAATAATCCATTTATTGTTTGTCGTTTTAGTCTACGTCTTCAAAATTTTTGTTTCCTCAAATTTATTTTCAATCTTTGAATTACTTGCATACATAATTGGCCATTACAACCCTGTTTTAGGATACACACTAGCTTCTCGCAGAACCCATGTTGTTGGTGTTAATTTTTATCTATGAGTACCGGGACCTACAGTTGAAAGTTGACACCAAACAACAGCTTTGAAAGGTGAGAGGTGGTCGCCAAAGAAATATTTTTTTCATATTTGTTTTTTTTTAATATGTCAGAGCTTGGGTTTGAACCCAGATAACAAAAATCTTAAGTTTTTTTCAAAATTTTTATTTCCTTAAAATCATTTATTTTTTTCCACATTTCAAAGCCGATTTTACTGCATATTTTCTATAAATTTTGTCCATAATAACAACCATTTGTCAATAAATAGAGTTCTAAATAAAGGTTACACAAAAGGATTAGTGAAATATTGCATTAGAATAGTTTCACTCTATAAGTACAGTTGTTTTGGTTACTCACAGTTACAAGTTCTTTTAGTTGTGGACTTTAAAAGACATACTCTTACAAAGCTATAAAAGGCTTACAAGTACAAATGCCATTTTGAAAAATAAGAGAACAGCAAAAGGAATCTAAATAAACACTTTCAGGATATCATTAACAATAAATGCAGTTTCTCTAGAAAAATGTTTAAAAGTATTATTTGAAATGTGTGTTCATAAAAGTTGTTGAGGTTTTAACATATTCTGTGATGATTTTTTTTTATTCTCTGTACTAAAAAGGATATTTGTATACAGAGATGTGAAATAATACTGTGAGAGAGAAAATTGATTTTAGGGAAGATACAAAATATTTCTTTACAAAGGAAGTAATTATATATGTATGTACGAGTAAATGATTCTGTTATAAGTTTATCAAGTGTTTTTAGATGCTAAATGAGAATTTAATTTTACCGATATTGGAATTCTGACATCACAGAATTCTCTGATATCTTGAAAAAAAAAAAATTTGAAAAAATTATTACTTTCGACGACTACCTCTCAGCAGTCTTCTGGCAAAAGCTCTGAGAGTAATTGATTGCCATAAAAAAGCTTCTCAAATCTGTCGTTCGGAGTCGACTTTAAACTGTAGGTCCCGGTACTCATGGATAAAAATTAACACACACAACATAAGTGCTGCGAGAAGCTAGGCCGTAACCCTGACACAGGGTCTCAGGGTTCTCTCTGCAATGAATTATAGGACTGACTGGATGTTATAAATAATGCCAACTGTGAAGACCCTAGACCATTGATGCCCAAGGTGGTAGTATTGGTAAAATAAAAAAAAAGACACTGAAGTTCTGCAAGTGTAGTTTGTCTCTCCCACTCAACATGCTGATTTCCTATTGGTTGATTGACGATCAAATAAAAGAGAGTAAGTATACGTGTGAGTTTAATTTGCTGATATCAGCCACTACTGGGCATCTTTGCCTTAGACACTTGTGCTGAATTTATGAAGTCTCAAAAGAACTTCAAAGATGAAAAACATCTTTTTATAAATTTTTAGTTTTTTATAAAATTTCATTTTTTGTACTCTTTTTATTAATGATTTAGTTCTTCAGGATTTTTAGTGCTTGGTTTCGATATTTTTTTTTTTAATATGTTTTAGAGATTTTTTTATAAATTCTATATAATCTTTGTGACAAAGAAGTTGGCATCACTGATTAGATATGAGTTATCTTCTTCCAATAACCTATATTTCCAACGACATTAACACAATATACTGTATGATTAGTGATCATCCCCAGAGTACTGGCCTCGCGAAAAAAAAAAAAATAAAAAAGAAACAGGCAACAATAAAAACACATTTTGTGCTTTACGTTTATGCTGAACATTTCCTATTTCCCTCTAACAGTACGTACATATTAGATTAAGAAAAGTTGATGAAACCAAGTGTCATAAGGGATTAAAAAGCCCATAAGGAAGACGTATCCAATGGGATGATGTTGCCATTACAAAATCTAATATTTTTCCCAAGACATCAAACATTATTTTTGAACAAATTGTTTTAAAAATTTAAAAAAAATTCAAATGAGTGGGTATATGTTTGGCTGAAGTCTGTAGACAGCTAAACGTCTGAACTGAATTTATTTATTTAAATCTTTACAGCTTCTCTATGTATGTGTTGCAGTACCACGCTCATATAAAGTCAATATTTATTTGTCTATATCTTTAAACTCAGAGGGAAAGAGTCTTTAACAGCTTCTTATTCAAAACAACAAAAATCGTAAGTAAAAAAGTGGACTGAATCGAATGAGTGGACATGGTACTCCCCAAAAAAAATAAATATTTTCTTATCTTAAGAACGCCTAAAACGAAAGCTCCTGAAGTTCATTTCAATGACTTGATAGTCAATAAAAATCATTTGGCAAAGAGTGGGCGTAATTGGACAATTGACCTTAATAAAAACGTAAATATATTTAAAATTAATTTTTTTGTTTGTTTGCAAGAACACATGAGAAAAAAGACCTGATTTATTACACGTCAATAAAGTACTCATTGAGCTAACATGTTATCGTCGTCCGGTAGTTTATATGCTCTATCCGCCATTTCATATTGTTTATATATCTCGAGTTAATGATGCCACTTTAGGTTTTCGACTCCAAATTTTTCAAATCTGTAATACGTTTTAGGATATCTCGCAAGTTTCGGAGATAAATAGCCGAAAACGGATTGCAGATTTTAATCATTAACTCGAAATATATAAAATGGCGGATAGAGCACATAAACTCCTGCACGATGATATGCTAACATCTTTTGAGAAAGGCAACGTAAGACAGATGAGAGATTCTATGTAACTCGTCTTTTACGAGGAAACGTTGTTACCATTACGTGAGCAGATGTTAATTGATGGATGTTGAAAGCAACAAAACGGCAAAAGCATTCGATAACGTAAAAATTTCAAATACTCGAATTTCTGAGAATACTAAAACGTCAACTAGCAAACGAAGTTCCGATTAAAAATTTAATCGCCGTAGTCTAGTGGTTAGTGTGTCTGGGTTTAAACCCTACATCTTGAAAAAATATTTCTCTCGGCGACTACCTTTTAGCACTCTTCAGGCAAAAGCTCTGAGAGTAACTCATTGCCATGAACAAGCTTATCAAGTCCGTCGTACTAAGTCGTCGCAAAACTGTAGGTTCCAGTAGTTATGATCCTACAACATGGGTGCTACAAGAAGCTAGCCCTAACCCTGAAACATGTTTGTAATGGCCAATTACGTATTCTCAAGTAATAGATTTATGTGGTCCCTCAGCTGCATACATGGTAGTTTTTCGTCTGAATATCTTTCTTTTAATGTGCTTGGCATAGTTTCTAAATTATAAAGAAAACTTTAATTTACTGTATAGTTTTGAAACATTTTAACAGTATTTCCACTGCGAGGGTAATATTGGCCAAACATGATATAAAATTTGGTTATAAAACAATTTCACACAAAAAAGAGTGCTAAAGTAAAAAAAAAAAAAACTTCTTACGCAAACATTTTTGTCCTGTTTAGCTGAACAGAGTGCTTAAGATTTCACTTGCAAACATCTTTAAATCAGAGTTGTTTGTTGTTTCTTTTTTTTTTACTTAGACATACTGTTCATACTAAATAATATTCTTTTACACTTTTAGTAAAGTTTTATTTTATTTTATTTCATTTTTTTTTAGAAAAGTAGTACCACATTACATGTGTACACTTTGTATTGCATTTCCATAACGAAATACTTTTGTAACTCTTAACAAATTTCACTTTTCTAGCTTTAATCTTAAGCTGTTTATTTTAGGTTATATAGGTTTTGTAGTCCGCTTATACACCAACTTATTTTCTGCTTTACTTCCTCACTTATTCAAATACTTTTATTTAAAACAAAACAAAAAAAAAAAAAAAACAAAAATAACTTTTTTTTCTTCTAAAATATGAAAAACATTTACATTTTAGCATAAAACTTTAATATTTTCGCGCCTGCACTGGGAATTGTAAGAAAAAAAAATATAAAATAAAAACATGGCTGTGGAATACAATAAAATAGATTATAATACTCGTAACAAGGAGGGAAAAAAGGACAAGAAACAGGAGTTTATTTTAAAAACAATGCCTTAGGAATGAAATCTCTTGAGTGCTTAGAATTCCTTATTTAGAATTTTCTTGATTTTTTTTTTTAATTTTTCTCTGTTTCTAATACACACTTCTCCACAGCCCTTTTATTGTTATTGTTTAGATGCCTTGTGTGCATTTGGTATTCATATATCGCCTTTTTTCAGTTTGACTTGTTTTAGTGACTTGAAAGAGTTTTATGGAAATCAGTTGTTTTTTTATATTAAAGCTGCTTGTAGGCGTTACATCTCATGTACAAATTTTAAAAATCGTATTTATTTTTTATTATATAAATATATCTGAAGCGTTTAAAATTCTTAATAAAATTAATTAAAATTATATAAATTTTTATCCAATATTTTATTACCTGCATCTACCTAGTAAAATAAAATAAAAGTGTTTCAAGAAAAGCGCAATTTCTATGAGTTTTAAATTATTACATGCATTGAATTCGTTCTAAATACATACATACTAGTGCTGGCAAAGTATTGAGAAATGGGTACCGAGTATCGAGTATTTGTACTAATTTTGGGTACTCGATACTTAAAAGTAACAACTCAATACTTTAGGAGTTGCATTTTTCCTTCGAAGTTTTATGGAAAATTTAGAATTTAACGGTCAAAACAAAATTCTTTTTAAAAACACAATACTTTATGAAATTGTTTTCTCTTAAAAATAAAATACGTTGAAAGTATTGAGTACCCAAATGGAAGTACTCAATACTATCGAGTAATGAAAAGTAGTAGAATTTGACAGCACTAATACATACATAACTGGCTATTACCACCCTGTTTCAGAGCTACGGCCTAGCTTCACGCAGCACTCATGTTTTGTGTTGTAATTTTTATTCAAGACAGATTTAAGAAGCTTTTTCATGGCAATCAATTATTCCTAGAGCTTTTGCAGAAGACTGATGAGATATAGTCGCCGAAAGAAATAATTTTTTCATATTTCTTTTTTTTAAGATGTCAGAGCTGAGATTTGAACCCAGCGTTATCGTCTTGATAAGCCAACACTCTAACCACTAGACCACGGCGTTCTAAATGCATTGCTTAATTCCAACAACAAATTTATTTAAAGACATGAATGAGTAAAAGCTCTGCATTATGCGATTTACAATGACTTTCTTTTGAGACCCATATTTATCCGTAAACCTCTCCTAAATGCCGTGCATTGTATTGGAATTTTTGTGGAAAAGACAGTACATTTATGACAGAATATATATTTTGTTTTTCTTATATTATTAAGCGCCGTGAGAATGAGACTAATTGCTGTGAATTGATCATTCAAAGGCCAGTGTTAAGTCTTTACCCTTGAGTGATCAACTACAATTGTCTCATCATTATATGTTGATTGTGGTGAGTGCCTTCGCTAAGTAGTTAGTTTTGTTTTCGTAACTTTTTCTTTTTTTCTGTGAATTGATGAAGTAGCGAGTCAAAAAAATTTCGTTATATAATTCAACTTCCCCAAAAATAAACACGAAAAAAAATTTCTTTTAAATTAATCAAATAATACCAATAACCCCACTGTGCAGCAATCTATTATTTATAATTAATTTGCTCTGAGCATTTCAAATGCATGGAAGAGAGATATAAATTTATGAAATAAAAATAAAACAGGAAATAGTTGAAATTTTATTTTTATATGTACATATATCCTCTTTATTTATTTATAAAAATTGCGTGACTGCTTGTTAAATTTTGTGCAGTATTATTAATGCAAGCTGACATTTAGGCGGATAGTGGTGTCGCGTATTGTTTTATTTTTTCAGGCTCTCTCCTTTTTCATCCAATGATACGAACATTGCCTTTATGGATTATAATACTAAAGTAAGCAAAATGCATGTGTTCATTTTCATATGTTCAACGGCAAGCAACTTGTCGTCCTGTACGTTGCTAACAAATATATCCTTTTTACTTTAGCAGTGCTGTCATTATCATCCTCATTGTCCTGGCAGTCACGCACGTCTTGAAAATTGCACAGTAGCTGCTGGTCTTATTGTTCGTACAATATTTATATTTATGTTTTGTAGTTTTTTGTTCTATTATCATAATAATTATCATCATCGTCATCATCTTTGTCGTTTTTCTTCTGCATTATCGGTACCAGGAGTATGTCATAAACAGGCTTGGGAATATAATACACACACACACATACGAGTATTAATTTGATTATAAGCAGGTAGTGCATGCAAAATAAAGTACGTTTATCTTTATCCTGCAATTATGAACCCCTATATTTTTGAATTTTTTTTCCATATGCATTCGTACTCGTACACATTTATATTCTTTAAATTGTCACATTTAGGAATCGGTTGTAAAAACGCGTAATACATTTAGACATTCATCGCTTTTAAAGCAAACTCTGTCAAAATGTTAAACATTTATTTTGTTATTCCATCTTTATAAGAATTTAAATTTATGATTGTGCAGAATGCACACATATTCGCATATTAATATTGCACTATGGTACTGCCAGTTGCATTTTATGCAATATTGCACTGGGATTTTTCGCCAAGAATTATTGATGGTAGTAGATTGACAAAGCTATCAATATAGAGAAAGAAAAATACAGATTCTTGAGAAAAAAAAAATATATGTATAACAGTGGTGTGAAATATGCTGGTATTGTAGGCGCTGAAATTGAATCAGTTTTATATGCAATAGTATACTACCGAATTAAAACACAATATTTCTTATCATTTCTTTGACCAGAACTTTACATTTAAGGGATGAGTGCTGCTGATGTTCGGTAGCAAAGTTTTTGGTCAAAGCAACCTGAGATGTGTTGGGAAGTTTGGTTGTTATTCACAGCGTCAACAGAAATCCAATTTCAATCCGGGCGGTTTTGGAGGAAAATTAAGAAGTGAGGTGACTGTAAATGTACAATGGGTTCAGTGCTGGTCTTCACGGATTCGATAATTGTCGATTCCACTGGGAGGGTTCACAGACAGAAATCATCACCATTGGCATTTGGGCTGAAATCAGTTTTAGCAGGTGGCTCAAATGTAAGACAATTACTACTTTCGTTAAGCATTTATTGTACAGTATGAAAAATCCATATTCATACACATTTTCAAAAAATGTTCTTTTTCAAAATCTCTATATTATAATAGAATAATTAATAATAAAAATATATTTAATAAAATGAATTAGCGAAAGGATATCTATGTATATAAATAAAAATCAATGTTGTTCATTGGTAATCGCATCAGTTGAGAATGGCTAAACCGATTTAGACAATATTTTCTTTTTAATGATCGCCGTGATCCAACTTAGGTTTGTACGGAAAGAAAATTTTGCTCCGCTCACTTTTTACTCCCAATTTTTTGATTTACTTAAAATCAGAAAACGACTCTATCGATTTGACTAATTTTTCTTTCAAATGTTTATATTAATAGATTTTAAGTTTTCATTGAGAGAAAAATATGCCACGCCTACTTTTACGCCCACTTTTTTCTATTTTCTCTAAATACTGATTTTTGTATATCTTCAGAACGGTTAAGGCTAACGTTTCGGAATTAGGTCTGAATGACTTCGTGGGCAAGGCAAATCATCAGTCAGAAAGTGTGCGAATTTGGACAAATGTGCGTGAACCCTCCCGTACAAGTTAAAAATTGATTTCTTTACAAATACTTATCTTTAGAAGTGTTAAAGCTTAAATTTCTGAATTTGGAGTGATTGATTTCGTAGTCATTAAAAATTATCAGTAGAAGAAAGGGAGTACAAGTAGACTAACTATTTAGTTCAGTATATCTTGAAATCAGTAACAGTTAAAGTTTTTGAATTTGGTCTGAATTACTCCGTAGTCACTAAACATCATCAGTCAAAAAATGTGGTCAAATGATAGTGATATGTGTGGCGAAGCACGCCGGTTTTAAGCTAGTTAAACAATAACAGCCTTATATATAATAAAAAATTAGCAAGTCGTTGAACACAGTGGCCAAGTTTGTCATTCCAATACGTGGAAATTCTTACTCAAAGGAACAAAGTATTTAATTTTTTGGATTATCTGACTAGTTATCAATTAGAGGGTATGGAAAGTTTTAATAATATCAGTGTATATCGGGTGATAAACTTTGCAGTTTTTTGTCCCATATACTAACAAGTTGCTAATTTTTCATTATACATACGGGCGTAATTGTTTAAAAAAATTACACAATTTTAGTAAATAATTTTGTAATTTGAGTGTATGAATATGGACTTTGAATAATGAATTTTTTTAAGGCCTTTTGTTTCTCTTGCCCAAACTCAATTAACCGCAGTATTGTTAGCGTAAACAGTCAAAAACACATGGTAAATCGGGAGTAAATTGCAATACCATAAGTGTTATTAAATTGCAATACTAAATAAGTATTGAAAAAACCTATACAGGTTTACATCCAATGATGAAAGAGGAGCCTACATTGTTAAATAAAATTAGGTTTTATTTAAAACTAAGGTTTCATTCAATAAGTGGTTGACTTATTGATATTTATTGAAATTTTTAAAATGCTAAAAAAAATCTAGCTATTTTATGTGCACTAGCAGACCCATTGTGCAGCTGCATACTCATTTAATGCATGCTAAGTATACATTGTGCTCATTACACAAAGAATTTAACAGAAAATAAAAAAATGAATGCATGAAAAAATAAAAAGATAGATAAAGTAGAATACTCATATGAGTTAAATATAAATTAAGATAATGTTTAAAGAAAGTAAGCAGATAACAATAATAAAGCAGCTTATAAAAGAGTAGAACCTAATAAAAGGGTAAACCTTTATAATATCAATATTTCTTTTATAAGTTCGCACATAAGCCACAAGCTGTTTAAATAAATTATCCTTTACTGAGACTTGCAACATTGTAGGGTTGTGTACAAGGACTTTGACTTAGGGAAATACATACATTTATTACAATGAGTCCATTGAATTGAAAAATAGAAGGAAAGAAAGAATAATTTATTATTTTTTAATTATTATATACCTGCAACTATGAGTAGGTATTAAAATGAGTACATGCAGGAAAATAAGTTAAAAAAAATTATATAAGGCCTTCTCGTTGAAAAATATAAAATCATTGCAACATATTTGACACACAAATTTTAGTAATTATTAGAGAGTTACCTTAATAAGTATGCTATTAAAAATTCAAAACACTCTACAATAATAAATTATATTTAGGGATCGTTTTAGATTCTTAACTACGAGTAAATTGAAAGCAAAATTTGGAGGAGGAGGAGGTAAGGCAAGCTTCCAAGAAAAACACTCGTATAGCACATTACCACGGCAATAATATCTGCGCTGTGGAAGGACCCCTACTCTCAGTCGGCCAAGCACTGTCAACTCTTCGCAAGCTGTGTAAACCCCAAGCTTTTCTCCAGAGATGAATTACCAAAAGAAGTGATGTTACAACAACAACTCAAGTAGGAAGCTATTGATTAAAACAGGTGTACTATGGTTGTATTCTGCTTTATACTTATTTATTTGGAAAAAGATATACTTATCCCGCTACATTCAAAGGTCATACCCTTGTTGATCGTTGCCCAGAAAGAAAATGTCATGCATTTTAATGTTTTATTCTGTACTTGGTGGTTACAGTAGAACAAGTTAGAGACAGACATACATACATAATTGGCCATTACATTCTTGTGTCAGGGTTACGGCCTAGCTTTTCACAGAACTCATGTTGTGTGTGTTAATTTTTATCCATGAGGACCGGGATCTACACTTACTCTCAGAGCTTTTGCCAGAAGACTGCTGAGACAACAACACACTAACAACTAGACCACGGCGACTACCTATACTACTTTAAATGATTACGATATACTTGAGATGTACCTTTTTTTTACCCCTACTCATGCACTTCTTGGTATTGGAATGTTGAATAAATAGATACATGTTTAAGATGTTAAGCGCCTTTTGTCAATTGGACAAGTTGCTGTCAATTTCATCACTCAAAGGCCAGTGTTATATCTCCACCCTTGAACGATCAACAACAATTGCCCCATCTGTCGGTGGATATTGAATGTGAGTGGTGAACGTCTTCACTAAGTGTTAAGCTGATATTTTCCCAAAGGGGGAGCTGTACTCCTGATTATTCGTTTCTTAATGGAAATGTCACGGAACGGTTTTTTGAAGATGGACTTCTTATTTTTAAATTATAATTTTAGAAAATCCGAAAAATAATTTTTAATATTTTCCTTCGCTGGGATTTGAATCTCGGTCGTTTTAAAATCTGGTTTTGCCTTCCTTTGCTGATTGTAATGGCTGTTAAATACAAATTATATTAAAATATTCCTAATTTGAAATTGTTTTTTATTTATTTAAAAAATCTATCTTTATTGACTTTTTTCCATAAAAGACTTTTACATTGACTCTTTTTGAAGGTAATGCTGCGGTCATGTACATATTATTTTGTATGAATATTGTAATTTGTGTCACAACATTACAAAAGTTACATATCTGAAATTTATATGCAAAATATTTAAACTAAAAATTCATTTATGTAGTTGAGCCCATATAGATTTAGTTTGGAGGCAATAAATATCATTTGTTTCACTGCATAAGATGACAATAAAATTTTCTCTGCTTAAATGAAATGGGAATAATGAAATGTTTGCAAATTTTATAACATCTGGACAGCTTTGTTGCTCATAATTTCCAAACCATTAAAATGAGCATTGAATAGTAACGATGATATGAATGGGTGGTAGTAACAGTAGCAATTGATTCTGTTAGAGCATTAGCAAATAACAGGAAAGTAAAAAATGACAAAATGAATGTTAATTGCAATATTAAATTCTAAACTTATTCTGTTTGTTCACAAATGTGCTCGTATGCATTGAATGTACGAGTACATAAGTGCTTCATAACTCTTTTAATTGTCCAATATTGTTCATTACCAATGGGGTTAAGAGGTTGTTGGGTGTTTCCATAAACTCGTTGTATGAAAAATACCGAGTAGTGATAATGGATAATAATTGCATTAACCTCATATGGTATATGCGCCTTCTGTACAAATGTATGCATAAAATTTACAGTTTGCATTTGATGCGAAACATTTTCTACAAAATGCATTAAAATCACTTGAGTGACATATAATGGAAATGTGTCAAGAGCAGATTTATTATTTCTATACATTTAACAAGAGATAAGCAGCTTCAAATCAAAACAAATAAGAAAGTCACAGTTGGACACAAAGATATTTATGGATGTGCTAAAGTACTCGTATAATAAAGTTTATTTATAATTATAAATAATTCGATTTTAAACTTAAAAACAACAATAATGTGAATAAATTCATCAAACTGCAGTGTATTTTAAATGGCTACTTAACAAGTCGCTTTATAAGTTTCCGGTTCACTTGATTTTCATATAATGCAAAGGCGGCCACAAATTCAGCTGCCCTAACGGATGTAGTAAACTATTTATTAAGTTTCAGGACGCCCCTCAAAATAATATCAAAACAGAGCTAGATTCTACCCTGGAGAGGTTTGCACCTTCACTTTAAACTATACAATATTGCCTAGCAAAATTTAGAAAGCCTTAGTGGCAGGTCACATCAGAAACATTTAGGAAAAAATGGTATCGGATGATCGTCGGCTAAAGGGGTGTGAACTAGTTAAAATAACAGACCTTTAGAAAAGGTGCTATATAACGCAAATTGATGGAAAATTTTATGATGAAAAAACTATGCCGCAGATTGATGTCACCTTTGGTCTCTACACAACAGAAACAAAATCGTTAGGAAGTGTTAAGCCGCAACAAAGCTAAGTTTTTGTGCCAATTTGTTAACTCGGTGAGACACAGCGCCTACACTGCTTACTCAAGACAAAGGAATTAGTAAAAAAAATGGACTGGAATTTTCTTCTTCCAGTCCATAACAGCCAAAGATAATTCCACCAGCAAGCAAAGTTATGACAAATAAAAAAAAAAAAAAAAATAACCAAAGGAAAATTAACATTCGACGTATTTCTGGTAAAATATGACTGCGAAAAGTTGGTGGAAATTGGTGTTAATCATGGCCGAAATCATAATCAATCAAACATATCGTCATATTTGTCATAAAACTTTCTAACCAATAAATACCATTTCATTTAAACTGTAATAGTAAACAAAATATTCGACGGTATACCTTATTTTGTAACTCTCCTAAGTTAAAACTCTATCGCTAAAAATTTATAAATATGATTTATGACTTTTTGGCTAAGAATACTCGGACAATACTTGAACGCATACTGTAATTTAAAAGATTCATGCCTATTATCTCTAAAATTTTCAATTTTATATATTCTAACGCCCAGCCTATTTTAAAAACCCAAAATTTTAACATTTTAGCTTAAGAGAATTACAGAATAGGACCCAGGTCTTTGGATCGACTACTCCTATCCTCTGACAAGCACATATTAAACTCGTCGCTGCTTCACTAAAGCTAGAACTACTCGTACTGCAGTGATTGTAAACTCTCTTTTGCTGGAATATTATTTTGTAACAGAGTGCTCGTTAAATCAATAGTTCGCTATACTCGGTGTTCATTTTCTATTAACAATATTTCTTCGAAGCAGTAAGCGCACACTTCTGTGCTACTCGATAATAAGATAATACAGAGAAGCAGTAGTAAGCGATTGTATTCTTATTGGAATTACAAAACAGATAGATAGATTTTTTCATCCTCAATTTTCAGTAATCGCCTTATGTCAATGAGACAAAATTGCTGTCAGTTAATCATCCTTGAATTATCAACAGCTATTGCCCCATTTATTGGTGGATGTTGAATGTGAGTACTAAGCGCCTTAAACCAAGTAGCTTATCTGTTATCTTCCTAGAAGGTGGCGCTGTACTCCTGATCATTCGTTTCTGGTGGAATAGACTGGAAATGTCAGGGAGCGGTTTTTGAAGATGGACTTCTTGGTGGCAAGGGGTGGAACCTCTTATTTTTAATTTATAATTTTGGAAAAACCGCAAATTTTATTTTTTAATTTTTCTTCTTCGCTGGGATTTGAACCTCGGTCGTTTGAGTTTTTGAGCGCTGAGTTGAGCGCTCTAACCACTATACTATATATATAGTATATATACTATACCTCGACCCCCAACATTATTAGAAAAAGAAAATTGAACATATCAAGTACTTAACATACATACATACATAATTGGCCATTACAACCCTGTGTCAGGGTTACGGCTTAGCTTCTCGCAGCACTCATGTTGTGTGTGTTAATTTTTATCCATGAGTACCAGGACCTACAGTTTAAAGTCGACTACGAACGACAGATTTGAGAGGATTTTCATACCAATCAATTACTCCCAGAGCTTTTGCCAGAAGACTGCTGAGAGGTAGTCGCCGATATCAAGTACTACGTCATATGCCTACTTGGTAGTAGATTTGTACTCGAGAAAGTGAAATAAAGAATAAATTGAGTGTGTAAAGTTAATTGAAACGAGTCCCGGTGAAGAGCTTTTTTTGTAAAAAAATGTTTTGCATTAAAGTGGAAACTCGCCAATTAACTGCATGTCTTCCTTAAGCGAGATATTAAGCGAAACTTTTACATTTCTCCCTCAGAAAGCTGCTTCGTCTCAAGCTAAACTTTGGGTTACAAACATGTCCTTCAATACTTTATAGATGGGCTAGTGTGAATAGTTTACTATCCTGCAACATACTGATACTGATTATTTTTATTTCAATCATTACAAATTGTTTCTTCCTTGCAATTTACAAAATATGTGGTATCATTATATTACGAAACCAAAGAAAATAAGAAAAGAAAAAATTGTCAGAAGATTCTTTCTGTATAATTAAAAAATAAAAACAGAATATTTTCGTATAATTTACACGTATTGATTCTGTGTGTTGTGGCATCTTCTGCGCACATATTTTGCTTTACATAAACGCCTTGCAAAAATATTAATTTTTTTTTACGAAAATGAGCATCAACATATTGAAGCTACAGATGTCTTTTCTGTTTTTTTCAGTATTTTTGTGGGTTTCTTTGTACGTGTATTTTAAGAAATAAAAACAACATCAACACATTTCAACGTGTACTTTGTATTGCTGCCTTTTTTTAACAGCAACACCTGCTGATGGTGACTGTTGTGCTTTTGTTTTTGGGCGTCTTTGTATCGTTATCAAAGTGAAAAAAAAAAAAAAATAATAACAACAACAATAGCAAGCGTAAAAGCTTAAAAACTACATAAGAATGTAGAATACATTGAAAGACAGACTCTTACACACCTGACTAAAAGACACTGTATGAAGAATCCTTCATCAAATAATAAAAATAAAAAAGAAAAAAAAAATAATGAGATTTTTTTTGGTTTCGTTTAATTATAAACAGATACAAAAACCAACAACCAAATGAAAAATAACAAAAATAGAAAACATACATAAATGCTAAGAAACCCCATAAAAATACTTGTGCTTCTTTCTTTGTACTGTAAATGAAAAGCAGCAACGACAACAGGAGCAGCAGATGTTTTAATTTTAAAACAAAAGCAAAAAAAAACAAAAAAATTAAAATGATATTTAACAGAATCCTGGCTAAAAGTCGCGTGGTTAATGGAATTGTATGAGAAACAAAAAAAAAATCTTCTTCTCTTTTTAATACATTTAAACACTTTTAAAATCACATACACAAATACATACATGCATAGGTACGAGTATACTCTTAAAGGATAAAATTAACAATTGAGTATAAAAGAAGCATAAAGCCATCCACATACACACACATACACACTTTCATTCTGCTAACATATTTAAAAGCTAATTTACACTCATACACATAAGCAATAAAAAAATCATTAATTGCCTTCAATGCTCGTATACGAGGATTGTATGATAAATCTTTTATATAATTTTGTTGATCTAAAATTCTATGAATATTTTATAAATTTTTTCTCTAAAAACTTGAGAATTTTTTGCATACCAACATTCACCCCCCCCACCCATATATTAAACATTTACTGTTTGTGACTGACTGGTTTATTTGTAGATTAACAATTTAAGATAATTTTTTTTTTGCTCTAAATTCTATTATACTGTGCAAATGATTTTATTCCGGTATTTATATTTAAAAATAATACAGGGTTATGTATTTTTTGGTTTCAAAATTAAATTTAATTAAAATACTTGGTCACCGTAGTCTAGTCGCTATTGACTTTGTAAATGATGAGATCTGACATCTTGAAAAAAGATATATAAAAAAATAATAATTCTTTCAGTGGCCTTCTCACAACAATCTTTTGGCAAAAGCTCTGAGAATAACTGAATGCCATAAATATGCTTTTCAAGACTGTCGTTTGTAGTCAACGTTAAACTGTAGATCCCTATACTCATAGATCAAAAATGATGCATACAAAGTGGAAGCCGTGAGACAGCTAGGTCATAACTCTGAAAAATGTTATAAAGATTAACTATATACGTAGACAAAAAATAATAATAATAAAAAGAAATCTAAGGGGTCAGAGCTATCTATTGCTTGGAAATCTGTTGTAAGCTTAAACGAGTATTTGGTTGAAAAAAATTTTTTGTTTAGTACCTCGCTCACATTTGAAGATTTTGGTGTTTTCAGAAGTCTGTTTCAAAGTATGTTTACCATAGAGGGTGTTTTCAGTATCTCAATTTCCTTCATTGGAAGTGGCAGGCTGTTGCATGGTACTTGAAATTTCTAAGTTGCCAAATGTTGGTCCCCTTTTGTTGCCTTTAATATTTGATTCAAGGCAACATATCTCTATGAAAAAAAAAAAAAATAAAACAAAAAACTCTATCTATCAACCATCGTCACATTCCAATACAATGCACTGCATAAGTAGGGGTTTACCCCTGAGTATTGGTCTTAAAAAAAAATAACTTTTTCTCATAATGACATCAGAAAGCCCGCATTTTGGAAAATTTATAAAAGAAAATTTATACTACTTATGTTGGTTAGCTTTTAAACGTTTTGCTAAATCATCGAAAATTAAGTTGTCTGCGGCTCTACCGTGCTAAAAATGCCATGGAATCGGGAAATTTTTATTGTGAGGGGCCGGCCCTATTCTGCAATTCTTTTAAGCTAAAATGCTAAACAGGTTGGGCGTTAGAATCAATAAAATTAAAAGCTTTAAAGATGATGAGCATATCTTTTAAATTTCAATACGCGTTCTAGAATTGTATTCTTAGCCAAAAAGTCCTAAATCTAGTTTATTAATTTTTAGCTATAGAGTTTTAACTTAGGAGAGTTACAGAATAAGGCCTCCCTTAAACTTTAAATAACAGATTAACATTCATCCACAGCCGTAACAACGTCTGTAATGCTTCCTGTCTCTTAACATTTTTTTATAATCTTGTCAATTGTACAATAGGTTGGCCACGTTTGCTTAATCAATTTTGTACTAAAAACTTTAGCTATTTCTAGGCATTCTTTGGTTGTTCAACAATCCATATACGTAAATGGGTAAAGAATTTAAACAAATAACACTTCAAATGATACATATTTAACAGGTGGTAGCTTTGCCAGACCAGCAGTTTTAAACCAGTTAATGGATAACCCGATAACAGATAACTTGAACGTCAAACGAAACTACTAAAAAACATTTCCATTTATGTTTGAAATTGTTATCATTTAATTGTCTGTTTTTCTATCCGCTTATACATTTTTTTTTTCTTTTATGAAGGTGCAGAACTTTTTTGAAGTGCACAGTTTTGGGCTAAAAACTTATATCAGGTTTGTGCATAACTGATTGATTACATACTTATGTATGAACATATATATCAGAATTTGTCATTCCAAGACTCAGTTAATGAGTTAGTATACTTAAGAAAACTCTGCTTTAAACGTAACACTTAAAGCGTTCAACGGAAACCAACATACTCGT
The DNA here is from genome assembly GCA_963576795.1 of Metopia argyrocephala. Lineage (NCBI taxonomy): Eukaryota > Metazoa > Arthropoda > Insecta > Diptera > Sarcophagidae > Metopia > Metopia argyrocephala. The sequence continues at coordinate 199,436,901 of OY756208.1, read as the reverse complement.
AAAGGATTATACTTTAATTATGTATAAATAAGTGGTTTTTTTTATTACAATAGTAATTATGAGCAAACATATTACAACTGCTGTTATTCAGTTAAATTAATGTTGTTTAATAGGTCTTTGATGAATTATCCTTTTACATTTGATTGCATGCGTATATTCTTTTAAAAATAAGCCCTTAAGGATATTCAGAAACCAACTCGGCAACAAAGTTTTGTGCATCCAAGTTGCATATTTATTTGAATTAACTTTTAAATATGATTTTATTGCAAGGTGTTTATTATAATGAGTTGCAAATAATTTGTATTGAAAACGCAAAATGAAAAACCAAAACCAGCTGGTATTTTATTTATTTTTTTTTTTTCGTTTTAATATAGTACAATTTTTCAATTTGTAAAACAAGCCAAAAAAGCGTGTTTTTAATTTTTAATTATTTTTCCTCTTTTTTATTTAATATTGTATGTCAAAAAATGTTATTTATTTTTTCTTTAAAGGGCATTACTAATATCTTTAAACACTGCAGCTGAGGCCATTTAAAACTTAGGAAGTCTTAAGCGTAAGGTAAACTGATAAACCAAGCTTTTCCATTGTAAGTCCTGTTTGTTTAATTCTTCACTTGGCATTTAAAGAGATCATCTTCAACTTGATCTTTAATTTTTCGTTTCAAAACATCTTACTCATATTCGAGACACACAGTGGTTACTTGCTTAATTTCATAGGCAAAACTACATTCAAATAAAGTGCTAAAAGTATATTTGCATATCGGTAGCTAAAATGTAAAAACACGTAACTCACAAAAATATATAATTTTTTTTCATCAGAAAATTCTATTAAATATTTCGATTTTTTTGCAATTATTTTTTTAATAATCATGTCCGTGCAAGAATAGCAATATTGTGAATAATCCAAATTTGCCGATTTCGCCCTGTTCTTATTATTATTCTTTTTATGGCATACTTTACATTTAAATTTTTTTTTATATAGTATCTATACATACATAAATTTAGGGAAAACATACAAAACATTATGAATATTGAAAATTATAAAAACATTATTAAAAAACAATGCATACTTGGGTTCAGCTGTTTGTTATAAAAATATTCTATTAGATTACATGAAATAGAGTCCTTGTGCTTTATGCAATCAACTCTTTTTCCATACGTGCCAATATAAAATAAAACGAAATAAAAAACTTTAATTTCACACATTATTGACTTTAAAAATTAAATTTTAGACACACGCATTATAAAAAATATAAAAAATATTCTTTTAGAACAAAAGCCATATAAAAATATGAGTTAAAAAAATGTTTTACTTTTTTGATGAAACCATATGCACACTGAAATGTTTTTTTTTTTTCATTTAATTATTAACTCAAATAACACTGGTCTGCAGCAAAAATTGGCTTTAAATAAAAATATATAAAATACAGTGTTCGAATTCGCAGAACTTTCTTCATCAGATTAAGATTTTTTATGGACTTGGCTAATATTTTGCAATTTAGATAAGAAGGCTATTTCATTATAACTAAAGGACAACTTGTTCGATTGCGATCAAGGAACCATTAGTAGGAGTTATTCTTCTGGTAGTTATTTATAACTTACTGACAATGAACTTTTATATAAATTTAGTAGCCCTGCTTGTTCAATGTTGTTCAGGATTCCCGAACATACAGAAAAAATATGCACAATATTATTTAAACATGGTTTTCCACAAAGAAGTTTGTGGGAACACTGATAATAAGCATTTTTTATATAAAATTGCCCAGATTGAAATATCTAACATTGTGCATATCAATGGTTTTATTTGCTTTTATAATTTGTAAAAATCGTTATTTTAGTTAAAAAATCAAAACCTTACCCATTAGCAAATACTGTGGCTTAATTCCAAACTCGGTAATATTATGGTATAATTTGTATAATAAAAACACAATTAATAAAAAAAGTAAAGAAGACTTTTATACGACTTTTATGGCCTGTTTCTGTATGACAAACATTTTAAAATATTTGAAAATTTGTGTGAAAAATACTAAATTTTTCAAATAATTTTGAGCATTTTTTATATAAATTTTCAATTGCTTAAAATTGTTTGTCATACTGAAACAGGCCATTAATCAAATTTTAATTATTATTAAAAAAAATTTCATCGCCAAAAGAAATTTAGTACAATTTTTTTTACTTGACCTATTTGTAACAGTCAGAATATTTTTTAATACTTCTAATATTACGCTTTTACCTAAAATTAGCATGATAACATGTGCTATTGAAATCTTGTATGCACTTAATCACCTAAACTTTTTAGCGGATTATTGTCATAGCATTGTGTAGTTATAATAATACTGCAGAAAATGAACTTCAGAATTCCATTGCCCTAAGTTTCATTTTTATTAAGCTTGTTTTTGAGTATGTAATCTTCTTATTACTATGGACTTACTTTCTGACCCAAAAAACGTTCAGTTTTACTTTTTGGAGAAATATAATGTTTACAGACAAACATTCTTATGAAGCTTCACTAACACGAGTTTTTTCTTAAAATGAATATTACAAAAATGTGTAACAGAGATTGACATGAATCGCACTCAAATGGCAATTTTTTGCCTTTTTAAAAATGAATATTGAGCTAGCAATACACACTAACTCAATGAATGCTGCTATTGCATGATTCAATTAAGTATGTCTTTTGCTACAAAATGCTTGTAGTTGCTTGCTAAACACTTCAACCAATCACAAAAGCAGTAAGTATATTTGAGTATTTCACTGTGTAAATGTGAAACCAACTACGAGCACAAGAAAAACAATAACACGATTGTAATAAAAAATAATGCAGTTTCTCTTATATTTTTAATAAAATATGCTACTTGGTTTTTATTTGCTTATTATTATTTATTTATTTATTTATTTATTTATTTACTTTGTTTTTTATTTATTAGTACTAAAACGCATGTATAAAAAGTAATAAATATTATAAACAAAACTAAATTTTCTATTTCTTAAAAATGAACAATTTCTATTTCTAAAAGTAAAAAATCAGGTAATGTTTATTTCATTTTAAGTAAAATTTATTAGTTGAGCTTTATTGAATCATTTGAGTGTTTTGTATACAAAGGAGTGTTTTGTATGTTGTTATTGCTAATGGTATCTAAAAATAGATTAAGAATAAACAATGCATTTACAAAAGTAAACTTTACAAGCAATACAGTTGCCACTGTTGATGAATAAAAACAAAACAAAAGCAGTAATAATATGAATAGGCAGTAAAATCGAATCAACTCATGTCATTCTCTGATGTGTAACCACGTATGGGATGGTTACGTGAATATGACAATGCCAATTTAATAAACAAGTAAAAAAATGACAAGCAAGAAAAAAATTTCCAAAAATATTCTTTTATATCCTTGAAAAATTCGTTATCGTTATCATCATTCAAGATTAAAGTCGGTTCTTTTTAAAATAAATTTTAAAGTCAAAGCGTGTTATTTTTGTGACTATAATGAGAATTAAAGTATGCTTTTAGTGGAATCAACTTTAAGTGGTTGCCATCTCAAATTTAAAACATGGTTTCTTACAATCTACAACCAAAAACTAGCAAGTGGCATCTCTGAACAGCTGATACTAAAGGTAGCAAAAGAAACACAATATGAAAACGGGTAACCGCCCAGAAGTTAAACTAGTTTGTTTTGGAGCCACTTTGTAAACATTAGTCTTGACAGTTCATATTTGGCAGTCGTAAAGTAGAGAAGTGGAAAATCAATTATGGAAAAATATTCGGTAAACCAACGTATTTTAAACTTTAAAACATTTTATCAAAAGCAATCATCCATTACTGTGACGATAAGAGGGAAGTAATGCTCAAGCATGGACGACTACGTACTGCAAAATCAGCTGAAAACAATACTGCTGTTCAGCAAAGTGTTCAAAACAATCCACCAGCATCAATTAGATGCCGTTCTCAGGAGATTTGTCTTCAAAGACCAACTTTGGCCACAATTTTGCACAAAGATTTGCATTTGTTTTCGTTTAAGAATCAATTGACACAAGAGCTTCTTTCAGAAGACCATTTACGCCGCCGCACATATGCCAATAGAATGCTACAGCTCGCCCATGACTAACCCGAGACAGAGACGAATATGGTCTAATTTATTCCATTTTTTTATTTTATTGTTTAATAGTTTTTTATGTAATAAGTAAACAGCTGTTTATATTAAAGCTCATGCTAAGATAAGATAAACAAAACTTCAGCTTTTACGTTTTTATTTGTTTACAGTTGACTAAATTCTAATTTTAAAGAAAAGTAAACTTTATAAAACTTAAATTATACTGTTTTCATGACTAAATTGACCAAATTTAAAAAGTTTTTTCAAATATACTTACACACATATCATCAAAAATATTTTAATCTAAGTTCTGCTAGTGTTCTACATATTCCCTAACGGATGTTAACTCTTATAAGAATACCAGTATTAGGATCTTAGGCTACCAAAGTTCATACAATAAGTATAATTTAATATAAAATAGTTATAATATAGATCCTATATATATTCGAATTTAATTCGGAAAAATATATAATAAGAATTAATTTATCGGAATTATAGCAGTTGTTAAATGTTTGCTCATCATTATTAATCAAAAAATCATTTATTTATACAAAAATTAAAACAAAATTCTTTTAATATACTCGTATAGTATTCATTAAAAGGCTTGTAAAATACTTATTTGTGGGTTTTGCAGACCAGTGTAATAGAATAATAAAAAATTATGATGGAACTCCTCAAAAAAAATTGTAATATTTCTTTTTTTGTAGTGAACAACCGTATGTTATGGTTATAACAGTAAAATTATAACGTTTTTATTTTTTTATTGCTTTAGAATTTCATTATATTCACAGGCAATATAATTCTAAACCCAGCAACAATAACAACTAAGTGTGTGGTCAGAGCATTATTAAAGTTGTTGCCCCTTTTTTTTTTCTTTGCGGTATTGGTTGATTTTGTGGCTTGTTAGTGTCAGTTGGTTTGGCTTGTCTTAGAGTTGTGGACTAAACAAAAGTTTTATTTTCATTGTGAAGTTTCTTTCTTCTTCTGTTGTTGTTGTTGTTGTTGTTGGTTTGTTTGAAATTTCTTTAACGTCGTGTGCCTTTTTTAATATTCTTAATTGGTCATGTTAATTGAAGTGTTAAAACTGGACTTACTAAAGATATTGCATTACAAAATACATATCCATTATACCATTACAATATGCCACTTTAAATGTGTCTGTATGCAGGTGTTTATGTGTCTTCTTTTAAAACAAACTGACAGTGTTAGGCTTTTAATTACAAAACGTATAGTCAGACAGTCAGCCAGTAAGTTAAAGGCTAATTATAATAGTATGGGAATTTAGCAAAGCAACCAACCAGCCAATTCATAATACAAGAACAATAAGTACTACATACGTAGTTGGTAGGTAATTGAAACCTTTAAATATTTATGTTTTCTGCAATTTGTGTGTTTGTGTGTGTATATTAATTAATCATTTTATGAGAAATGACAACATAATTGTACTCGTAAAATATGTACTGCACTTTATGCATATGTATGATGATGATCATGACGATGCATCAAAATATGCAGAATGGTTAATGGTAATAAACAACAATGTTTACGAGTAAGTGTAACGATGTGTATGAAAATCACTGTCACTTTTAATAAAATTGCATGAATATTTACAAAAATAATACAAAAGATGTCCGTCCATATACTTGGACAATATTACGGTCATTAAACTCATGTGAATTTTTTGGGGGCCAGTGATTTTTGTGTGTGTCTTTTTTTTTGATTTTTTTGGTACACATGAGAAAATTTGCAATAATTTCTGATGTAACCGCTGCCTGTTGAAAAATCCTGATTTATTTATTTATTTTTTTTTTTGTACTTTAAAAAAAATGATGAGAATTTTTTTTTTGGGGGAATCTTTCTACAATTTTTTGTTAATTTCTGGGAATTGTAATAAATGAAAATTCACATACTAACACATGAATTTATATGTGAATTGTCGTTGATTAATGTATCACTGAGCTGGTCAAATGCTTTTTTTTTAATTTTATATTCCTTTAAAGGCTTTAGTGTTTGTTTGTTCACATTCATCATCCTGGCAATTAGTGTAATATTTTGTGTAAGCTTCTGCTGCCAGATTTAAGGAATTATCGGGTTTACTGCCCACCCAAAATTAACAAAATTGTGATTTTAGCTATTTTTACTTTTCTAAACTTAAAGGCGAAGTAGTTTCAGTAATAAAAAAATTGATTTTGATCGGAAAAAGCTATAGAAATCTATTCTAAATATCAATGAGATGGCCTTTATTTGATAACTAAGTATAAAATACTAGTTAAAAACCGGCATGCTATGGTACAATTAATCCAATAAAAAAATTTCAATTTTTTTTTGTATTTACTGAAGAAGGTGTTGAAGTTTTTTGATTATGATGCAATTATTTTGAGTGGCACGCTCACTTGCCCAATTCCGCCCACTTTTTGACTAATTTTGTTGCCTTGACCATGAAGTCATTCAGACTTAATTCTGAAACTTTAGCTTTAAGCTTCTCAAATTAAACAAAACTCAATATTTATATAGGAAGTACAATACCCTATCGTATCTACTTCCTGAATGATGATGATTCCAAATTTGAAAACTTTACCTTAAACCGTTCTCGGAAAATACAATATAAAAATTACTATTTAGTTTATATGGCAGATATCACGCTTACTTGTACGTTTATGGTCAGCTTCTGACTGACAATGAAGTCATTCGGACTAAATTTGGAAACTAAAGCTTAAGCCGTTGTCAAGATAAGCCAAAAAGATTGATTCCTATAATCACCCCTACTTAATCAACGGCAACAAAGAAAATATAATCAATTGTCTACCATACATACTTGGGAAACCTAAAGAATTGCTCAAGCAACAACTTTTCCGCTCTCCAAATGAAGTCAAGTAAATCATTGAAAGGAATAGATCTGATCATTATCGGATCCATCTGATTTCGGTTAAAGATCTATAAAATAGTTCTATTCTGTGCCACACAGTTTTCTTTTTTTGTATTGAGACCAACACTCAGGGAATGACCACTACTCATGCAATACATTGTCCTGCTTTAGGAAAGTATTTTATGCGAAAGGGCAAAGAGTGAGTAGTACTTGTGGATATTTGATTTAAATCTATTAACATTGTAATTGACAGGAAAAACTTTCGAGGGAAGAGTATTCGCTAAAGGAGCCGTGGGTCTAAAGAACGAATTTTCTCTATTTTTTTTTAATTTTTTTATTGGAGACCAATACTCAGGGGTAAACCTCACTAAATGCTGTGCACTGTATTAGAACTTTTGGAAAGGACAGACAGTTCATATATTGTATATTTTTTCTTATATTACTATTAAGCGCCTGCAGTGAATTGATCATTCAAAGGCCAGTGTTATACCTTCACCCTTGAATGATCAACAGCAATTGCCTCAGCGTTGCATGTTGATTGTGTGGTGAGTGCTTTCACTAAGTAGGTTTAGTAGGTTTAGCTGTTATCTACTACTTTCCAATAAGTGGCACTTTTCTCCTGATCATTTGTTTTTTTTTTGTTGGCATTGGTAAAGGTGGAATAGAGTGGAATGTCGAGGAGTGGTTTTTTTTGTAGATAGCCATCTTGGGGGGGGGGGGACCTCTTATTTTTAAATTATAATTTTTGAAAAAATCGCAAACTAAATTTTTAATTTTTCACCTTTGCTCGGATTCGTACCTGGGCCGATTGAGTTTTTGTGCGAGCGCTGTAACCATACATGGGCACACTGCATTATATTTTTAATGCAGTATTTGAAGCAGTAAGCAGTAAAATTTTACTCGTTACTGAAAAAAATTGCAGTAACCAGTAAAATTTTACTCTTTACTGAAAAAATTGCAGTAACCAGTAAAATTTTAATCATTACTGCATTTTTTTTCAGTAACAGTAAAATTTTACTGATTACTGCAATATTTTAGAAACGAGTAAAAATCCACTAGCAAATGGAAGCGATTTTGTTGTTGTTGTAAAAAAATCTTTTATTATGGGATATATTTTGTTGTAACAGAAAAATGTTTAAATTTCAATGATTAATGCAATACACATAATTCTGGTTTTACACGATAGATTGTTCTTCGAAAACTCGCATAAAAGAAAATCACGTAAAAAAATAAAGGATTGTTTTTACGTAATAATAAGTAATTTAAATTTGTGTTGTGTTCATGCACTTATTTTTTTAAAAGAAAAACAACAGAAATGTGATTATTGAATAAAATATTAACAAAAAAAAATTTGTTTATTTAAAAAACCAGAAGTCAATTTTTAATCAGTATTGCTCTCTAACAATTGCTTTAGCTTACGAAAAATTTCACTTTATTTGCTGGAAATATTTTCAAAATCTTTTCCATTTACTAGTGGATTTTTACTCGTTTCTAAAATATTGCAGTAATCAGTAAAATTTTACTGTTACTGAAAAAAAATGCAGTAATGATTAAAATTTTACTGGTTACTGCAATTTTTTCAGTAAGGAGTAAAATTTTACTGGTTACTGCAATTGTTTTCAGTAATGAGTAAACATTTACTGGTTACTGCAATTTTTTTCAGTAAATAGTAAAATTTTACTGCTTACTGCTATTTTTTTCAGTAACGAGTAAAATTTTACTGCTTACTGCTATTTTTTTCAGTAAGCAGTAAATTTTAAATTTTTAATGCAGTATTTATTTAATGCAGTATGCCCATGTATGGCTGTAACCACTATAGCACGCACCCCCCCTACGCACTTATTAATATCGTAATTAACAGAAATACTTTCGAGGGAAGATTATCCCCTAAATGAATCGTGGGCTAAAGAACGAATTTTCTCTGTAGTGCCTTGTACGATTCACTCGACAATCAACTACGAAAGGATGTGCTCTAGGAGACGTACGGGTAACACGCAGGAATATATAAGAGTAAGTTGCCTAAAATATGCTCGGCGTTCTCATCTTACTCAAGAGAGAGCCTGCATTAAGCTGTAACCGGGAGACCTTACCTATTGAGACGATAAGTAACTGTACTATATTTCATCATTCATTTTTTAAGTATAAAAACGGAAGAAACATTTCTTTGACAAGACAAATGTATGCACTTTCTTCATATTGTTAATTAAAATTTTTATTAAAATTTTTATCTGCTAATTTAATTAAAAATATCGCAAAAACAATTTTATGGTCTAATTTAGAAATTAAAAGTAAATTTCTTGTCTAAATCATGAAAATAATTTCTTTATGTTTGTATGATGATTTAATAACGTTTTTTTAAACGGTTTAATAAATTTTTAATAAAATAAATAAATTTAAAACTTTAAAAAAACTAAAATCATTAAATCATTTTACAAAGTACTCCATAAATATTATTTCTTTACTTTTCTAAACTACTCGTACTATAGCGATTATGATGTGAAGTTTTTATATAAAAAACCATTCATACTCGTATTGGTTATGTAGACGTGATCCTTTAAAATACACAAACAAAGAACCACAAAACACCCTAAAAAATCTTTGCTTAATAAAACATTTATTTTAAATACTTTTGTGGCCAGACAATTTAAGTGGTTTGAAAAAACTCAACAACAAAAAAAATTATAAAAAAAAGTTTGTGTTGAAAACGTTTAAAAAAGCAATGCTTTAAATTTAAATAAATTGTAATAAATAAAATAAAAATTTAAGGCTGGAAAACATAACCACAGAATTATAAAAACTCTCTTTATATGACTTTAAAAATATTCAACGCCATATTTGATTTAATAAATTACAATTAATTAAAAATAAATTTGTATTTTTCTATTTTCAATTCAGTGCATTCAGTTTAGAATCATGTTTTCATTGTCACTTTTATAACGTCCTGTAATGAATTCTGGTTGACAAGCTTATCTTGATTGCCTGCAATAAAAACTAAAATAGCAAATGGTAATACAATAAAAATTTCCTTTTATTTCTTGGCATATTGAGGCAAACAGGCCATTAAGGAAGTATTGAAATTGAAACAGAAACAGAAACATAGTGGAAAAAAAACGGAAAAATAAAACCTTAAAAAAGTAACAGCAGATTGTCAACAATGTCAATTGGCTTAAGGGCCAAATGTTGCAAGTAATTTTCCAAGTTTTAAAATTGTTCATTTACTTTCTATCTATGGACTGTTGTTAAAATGTATTGCACGAGTAAAATGTACATATGGACTTAACTTCCTTAGTATTTTTTTTTTCTTTTTTTTGCTTTGGATCCTTTTTATAGCATGAATGCCTTTTATTTTCTTATTTCTTGTTAATTTCGTGTATTGTTATGCGCAATATAACGTATAAAGTAGTTGTTAGAGGTTTACACACCATATTTTGAAGTTTTCTTTTTTTTTCTTTTCTTTTGTTGCCTCTAAAAATTTAAACATACACACATAGGGACACCTACATACATATGTAAGATATGTACATGTATATGGGCAATTTCAAAAATTTTCAACATTTGTTGAAACTGAGTTCAGATGCTTATTATTCCTTCAGTTTTTCGAATTGACCAAAATGGTCAAAAGGGAATAGTAGGCCACACTAGAAAACTAGGAAATTCAAAATTTCAGACCATCAGTCCTTTATCTCTAAAAGTTATGAGCACTCAAATATTGAAAAACTCAAAAACAGGCTTGAAATTTACAAGAGTTTGTTCATATTTCATCACTTTTCTACTTTTAGTTTTAAACTTCCGATGCCCACTGATATAAAATAAAGTCACTAGACTTAGTAGATATTTACACTATAAAAGTTATGCCCATACTACTATTTGGGAAAAAGTTGTACAGCGGTTCATTTTTGAAACCAAAATCTTCCGATTTTTGAATTTTCGCAGTTTTTTCTATAGCGTTTTTGCGCCGTTCAAGAAAATTGCATTTCGTCAACAGTATTTAAAAGATGGTATAATTTGCTAAAATTTGCGCCATATCACGTCGATGTCAGGCTGCTAGTTGCTGAGAACGATGACCTCAAACTTTTACAGAATTGGCGTAAATTTGTCAAAAATGACAGTTTTTCGCGTCTGACATTTGCAATCTTTTTTAAAACTGGTTTATGTATTGCGTGATCTAAACTTCTTAGTAAATGGCACCTCAACGTCAAGAAGGCGTTAAAATATTTTAAAACGCAAAAATTTTATAAAGAAAATAAAAATTTTGCAAAATTTCATGATTTTGTTTCGCGTTTTTTTTTAATTATCCGTGGTTTAAAATCAATGTAAAGTATTGGAAATGAAGTGCGGCGGTGAACTAAAGATCATATATAAATACGGTTGAATTCGGTCCATATTTAGCGGGTACAGTGGCATTTTTCTTCAAACACATTTTGCTTTGTGACATCTGCAATTATGTATAGATTCTGCCACGATTAACAGCAAATGAAAGGTTTTTTTAAGCTTGATAATAAAACCGAATAGGCATTAAAAAATTTTCATGATTTTAAATTTTACAGGTCAAAAAAAAATCCTAACCTCAAAAATAATTCTTATATAATTTTTGTTGTTTTTTAAATTTGCAAGTCAAAACATTGTTTTTTTGTAAATTAGTTATGCGTTATATAAACACATATTATAACAATCGGTGAAAAATGCATATTTTTGCAAAAAATCTCGTTTTTTTAATGTTAACGAATTTTAATTATAATTGATATTTTTTATGTATTTGATCAGTGCATTGATGAATTTTGACTGCACTGATGAATTTGGAATGAGTTTCATGCATCCATACAACATTTATTAAAATAAACCAATAAATTTAACGTTAAATTTTTTTTTAAGAGATTTTAACTTAAAACCTCCATAACTTTCGTGCCGTTTGCAATAAATGATTAACGCGAACTGTTTTGGTATGCTAAAATATCACCCTTCACGTGACCAAAGCGTCATTCGTGTCATCAAAAAAAAAAATTTCGAAAAAAAAAATATCAAAATGTCGAAAATTTTTGAAATTGCCCATATGTATGTATTATACAGAACTTTTTCCCAGTGAACATTTTCATTGGCACACAGCAAGTGACATGGCTTATTGGTTTGAATTTTAAATGATCACTTGATCTCTTGCTCTCTCAGCCACTCTGTTCTCCGAATTTAGCTGCTAATGTACTTATAGAAATAGGATATTACAAACCAAATAAATCAACTCAAACCTTCTACTTTCCAACTGTAATTTTGTATTTTAAATATTTTCCCTTTTATTTGAAATTTTTTAAATTTGTTTTACTGGGTGAATGCTGCCAATCACCATGACATATCAAATCTTATACTTCGTTAAACATGGTCACTAATACTTTCCTGGAAAGTCCTTGCATATGTGAACAATTCTAAATATATCCAATGTAGTATGTACGGGACTTTAGTTTTAAAACTTTTCAATTTTTTTTTCAAATTAAATTTTTTGCTATTGTTGCTTTCATTATTAAGAAAAATAAGAAAAAAAAAAAAATACTACAGTGGGCAATAGAATACATTTTTGGTATAACTCTTATCCATTTCACAGAAGTTGGTTTTGGATTACATTTCGTGTAGAATTTCACAAATTAAAAAAAAATCAATTATAATTCTTGTTTCGTCAGAAACACTTTAATTAGATCAAAGTAAAAGCGTTTCTGATGAAACAAGAATTAAATTATAAAAAATTGATCAGACCTTTTCTGGGGCTCGAACTTCAGGCCTCCAGCACATTAAAATCAATTATAATTTTAAATATGAAGCGAAGTTTAATTAGACCAAAAACGAACAAAAGCAAAGGTAATTCAGAATAAACATGAATGAATAAAGTCCAATAAAATTTACTCAAGTCTTAATTGGGATCTTGAAACAAGAACTTTTGAACTTTGAAAGTTGATAACAGCTCACCACTCACATTCAACATTCACAGACAGATGGGGCAATTGCTGTTGATCACTTAAGGGTGAAGGTATAACACTGGCCTTTGAGTGGTCAAATTGACAGCAACTCCTCTCATCAACAAAAAGGCTTATAATAAGAAAAAAAAAAAAAATAAGTAAATCTATCCATGTTTCTCCAAATTCTATAAAAATGCACTGCATGAGTAGGGGCTTACCCCTTACTATTGATCTTAAAAATTTTTTTTTTACCTATTAGACGTATTTATTTGGTTTGGTTGCCAAATCATGTTGAACGAATGTATCACTCAACAATATGTGCAAATAACATCATTGCTTATCAAAATGAGTGTTCTGGAAGAACGATTACGTGAATATGACAACAAAAAGTTACTGTTTGAAGCGGATGTTGTAATGGTGGCCAGGCCATCACTTTTAAGGGTGAGCGCTATAGATCTATGATTACCAGCCCGAATTTGATAATCTGGACACCAACAATATATGGTTTCAACAAGATGACGCTACGTGTCACATAGCTCATGCTACATTGAGTATTCTGCACGAGAGATTTGAGGGCATAGCTACATTACGTGGAGGTGATATGAACAGGTCACCGATTTCATGCGATTTGACTCCGTTAGACTTTTTCTTTTGGGGGTTTTTCTTAAGTACTAGGTGTACGGGAATAAACCACAAATCACAGCGATTGACAAATATAACATAACCCATGACAACATAACCCCTATAACCCGTGGCGGACATAATGATATCAAATATGTATTTCAAATGAATAAAAAATTTCGATGATGTCTCACAATGAAAAAGTAGTTTATATATATAATCTCCTTGTGAGTCCAATTCCTTACTCGTATGACTCTACATTTTTTTCGTATTGATATAGATATGAAGAACAGTGTAAATAAAGTATAATAAGAAAGTCTTACAGGTGTAATGAGTTCAACTATATTCACAACAATACAGAATTGACAAAATATTTAGAAATGTTATCGATAAATAAGTAGAGTTTGTCAAAAACAAGTTAAAATATTTTACATTGAAATTGACATTTAGAATTTAAAATACTTACTATAGTGTTTCTAACTATATAGTGTTATTTTACAATTAAGCGATTTTTGTTTACATTTTTTATATTCCACTTTTTCTAGCATTTGTTGTTTCTCTCTTTCAATTCTGTAACAATTCAATTAAAAAAAAAATGTAGTGTCATAGGACTTAAGTGACAGACAGTACTATAATTTCATTCTGAAGAAAATTCGGAGGAACTGCAGGGTTATGTTCTATCTGCAGTTCTATTCGTTATGTTTCTTTACAGTCGTTTGTATATGACTATCACACGAACTGTTTGCAATCTCTAAAAAGGATTCCGCAAATAAAGTTGAACTTAATGGGCGAAAGACTCAATGTTTTTTTTCTCATGCATCATTTTTTGATGGTATTGGTGTCTTGTCACCTATGACTATGTGAGTAATGTAATGTTATTACGCAGCAACACTCTTAAATAAAAACAAAACAAAAATTTACACCCAAAAACAGAAAAATGACTCCAAATTTTAATTTTTGCTTCTGAGAAAAATTTTTCATATTTGAAAAATAAACCGCAACTGTTTGCTTAAGAAATTTTCATATTTCAGAATTGGGCGATATGTCATCTTAAAAAAACCAAAAAAGGGGAAATTTTTCATATTTAGTTTTAAGGCCATTTCTTAATTTGGAAATTTTGCTGACGAATTTTGTACTTCATTCTGAGGCAATATTTTATTACATGAAAACATAAATAACACCCCCAAAGCGCTAAAAAAATGGTTCCAAATTTGTACTTTGTTTCAGTCCATTAGTCGTTTTAAGCTCATTTTTTATGTAATTATTTTAAGTCAGTCTGTTATTCCAGGAGATTATTATTCTATTTTGAACATAAATTTTAAGAATTTTTTAACAAAATATATTTCTTTAAATATTTTCTCTTTCTTTTCACTGTACCTTTTAAAGTTTTAATTTTATTTTCTATTCTTCTTATTATTACTGTGGCTCGTGCTGTATTGTTGGAGCTGTCTGTTATCATTATTGCTGGTACCTCTGGTAGTTACAGTAGTCCTCTATAGACAGTTGTAAAGGCATTTGAGTTTCTTCATTCTACACAATTTCATTTGACAAAATGTTGTTGCCATTTTCAGTACATTCATATAATAAACGGAAATTAAAATAGATGAAGTGGTGTCATGGTTCGTTGATTAGTTGGTGACCACTTTGTTGTGTTGTTGCCAATATTGTAAATAGTTGTTATCATTGTTGCTGGGCTTTACTAAATAGATTTTTCTATAGAAAATATTCTATTTGTGTTTAAATTTCATTAATTTTTTTGTTTTTATTTTAGAAAAGCCTTTAACTGGGGCATGTGTGCCTAGAAAGAAAAAAAAATAAAAATAAAACTTTATTAATTGGCTGTTAAAAAAACAATAACAATTTAATAAAAGAAAGGAAAAAAAAACAAAAAAGGATTCTTATCTTTATGTGACAAAAAAACATTCAAAAAATTTGTGTGACTTTGCTTACGCAAAAGCTTAAAAAATATTCTCTTTTAAAACAATTCCCTCACGTTTGATAATTTACAACTTTGATAAACAAAACAAAACAAAACAAAACTAAAAAAAGAAAAAATATACCCTCATAAGTTTCTTATTTGTTTTTTTTTTTTTTTGTGGTTTGGTTTTTGTGTTTCCTGCAGACCAATTTATCTTTGCCAGTTGGCTTTTTGTAATTTGTTTTATTTCTCGTATATTTTGTAGCTGGTTTTAAAGCATTTACAACAATAAATGTGGGTTTTTAATAATGTCCTGTTAACAAGGTTGGGTCTGCGGGTCGGCATGAATTTTGTTATTTTTTCTCTTCTTTTTTTATTCGCATTTTATTCATTTAATTATTATGCCTAATAAAAGTATAATTAGTACACATTTATATCAGACAGTAGAAACAAATCTTATAACATTTGTATTTTATTTTGGTACCGGCATATTGTGGGTTATTTTATATTAAAAATACATTGTTTTTCAAAAACAAAAACGGCAGCAGATATAAATCAAAACCAAATCTGGGAAAATTAATTATTTAACTGACAATTGTTAAGTTTGTGATAATTTGTTTTTTTTTTGTATATCAAAAGAAAGATAGAGGGGGATGTATGCTGAATTGATATAAGAAAAATAACAAAACAGAATTTGTAAGTCTTCAGAAGACATTTTTAATGTCAAACTCTGCTACTGTACAGTTTTAGAACAGTTTACAGGGTACATTTAAAAAATTCGAAGGTTTCATTACGCAACAAAACATGTAAAGTAGCATTCGAAATGTGTTTCAATAGCTCAGTGATAGTGCTTTTGTATTTTTTGAAAAATAAAATATCAGACCAAAACATAATGCTGAATGGGAAAGTATAGCAAGCTCATTCCGAGCAATAGAAAAATATTTTTATTATCGCCCAACTTGCATAAAATACCAAAGTTATTAAAAAATAATTCGGTTGTTACAACAAAAATGTTATCACAGTGTATATATACTGTGCCGAACAGGTAACTGTTAGGGTAGAAGTACATAACACACGCTGGGCTAATTGTGTATTTCACATGCGTGTCAAAAAAAGTTAAAATAAATAATTTATAGAAAACAAGTTTTTAGCAAAAATGGCAGCGCATCTAACGCCTAGAAGTTTAAAAAAAAAATTTATTTTTAGATGCGTAAACAGTTGAAAAGTTGACTTACATTATACCTAGTAACCGCTGTTAACGCTATGTACTCCTACCATTAAACATTTGACCATATCTATTTAATGGGTACTGGAATAAGCAGAACTATAGTTGTTTCCATTAAAATCGACTGTTTGATATCGTTTGCACACTGGCCCCATCATCCCCAAATTTTTTTTATAAGCCTGGAGCTGCTGTTAGAGTAAATGGCGAGTGTTGTTAAGCAATGTTAACTGAATTTTTATTTCTAAAAAGTTAAAAATTGTAGTTGCCGTATTCTAGTGGTTAGTTTGTTGCCTCATTAGACAAGAGCTCCTGGTTCAAACCTCAGCTCTGACATCTAGAAAAAAAATATATGAAAAAATATTTCTTTCGAAGACTAAGTACTTCTTATCAAGCATCTGACAAAAGCTCTGAGACTAACTGATTGTCATAAACAAGTTTCTTAAGCCTGTCGTTGGGAGTCGATGATAAGCTGTACTGTCCCTGTACTTATGGCTAAAAATTGATAAACACAAGATGGGTGCTGCGATGGGCCAATTATGTAGTATGTATGTGTTTATGTAAAAAACAATTAGTTCTAATGAGGTGGTGCAACTTGCCATACTGTGCTCTTAAAAAACTCTATTTCTTTTCTTTCCGTTTATTTCATTCTAAAATTTTTATGGAACTATATTAAGTTCATTTATTTATATATGAGTTACTAGAGTACTTCGACTTGTAGATCTATTGTACAGCCCTCAACTTGACCGGGATTCCTAATATATCTCCTCCAGTCTCGTCGCTCTGACAAACTTTAAAATGTTGGCCGGTGCTAACCCCGAGAATTAACTGTCTGATAACTGATAGTTACCAAGGTACCTCTTTCTACTGTGCATAAATGCTGTACAATTGCCCAGTATGTGCTCTGGTGACTTGTATCGCCTCGTTATAGAATCTGCACATATCGCTCGAAGCGATTCCTATCTTGTTTAAGTGTCCATTGAGTCTGCAGTGGCCGGTCAGAAGGCCCGCTAAGAACTAAAATCTTTTCTTATTTTAATTACTAAGCAAAAGTTTGGAAAGCCTGAGGCTAGTCTGACCAAAGAAGAACTAGTGTATCTCCCTGTCTTCTTTTTTCCTTAGTATGCTTTTCCAAACTCCCCTTTCTATTCCACAAAATGGACCTGGCCCTATCAATGGCATAGCTGCTCCCTTCCTGGCAAATTCATATGCCAATTAAGTTCATAGCATTATTTCAAATCATTATTGTTTGATATAAAAAATTAGTCAAAAATTAGAAAGACCGAATTAAAAGTGTAGCTCCTAGCCGGGGCGGAAATTATGTTAAAAATTAAATGGCATAAAATTTTTTGTGTTATGACTTGGAAATCTCAAGCTCTTATAATTTCATATTTACAAGTATTATTAAGACTTTTTAAAAAATAACCTAAAAAGTACAACGAAAGTGTACGTTTGCAGGAAAAAGTATTTTTTAGAGGAAGTTTAAAATAATGAACTGCAATTCACTATAATAGTTGGTTAGAATAACTAGTTCGTCTTTCTTCTACTAAAACTGTCTTTGTTAACAATTGTTGTCAATGGCAATGAAATTTATGATATTTTTTGTTTTAATTTTTGCATAAGAATTTAAAATAGTAACAAGCTTTGCCTGAAAGCTGCTTTGAATTCTTAATGTCTTCTAATGTAAAACTTCTCATAATATTATATACAATTGTTATTATACTGAACATATGTAAGTAAATATGCATATGATATGCCATAACCTCTCTTCTTATTTCATAAATGGCTCATAAAGAAAAAAAATTAAAAATAACAATGAAACATTAACATTCCATTTAATAGTATTATTCAAAAGAGAAGAAAAGAACAGTAACCTCATGTCATAAAATATTATTAAATTATTTTAAATATTCAACATGAACATGAAGATTATTTTACAGAAACATTTATTATTACAATGGCACTGTGTTATACTCAAACGAATACATGTGCTCGTACATGATTTAGGGATTTTTTTATGTGACAGGTTTTGCTTAAATTACCAAAAGTTTTGTGAATTAAATAGTGAAAGTTTAATATGATTAAAGGAGCGCCATAGAAAAGGTTTTCTTAAAAGTTCGGTTAAATAATATTTCGAACTATCGATAAACTTTTGAGTTTTCTTCTTTTCTTTTGGAAAAACCCATTACTTCAAATTGCATTTTGCAGGCCTCTACGGGTTATAAACTTACACCATTAGGAGAACCCCACAGAGATTAAAACAATTGATAATATGAAGTTGTAAGATTTGTGCTTTAAGTATAGTGGTTGAATTAAAATTTCTTAGACAAGTTCTTTAAATGTCTGTTTTGTTCTCAAAAATGTATGTGTTTATTTATGTTGATTTATTTATCATTTCTGGCCATTGCAGTTGAATTGCTGTAAATGCTCATAATAAATAAATTCCCTCGAACTCCATCAGATACAAAACTATCATCTAGCTTCGTCTGACTTTGTTAATAATTGTTTTTACATATTATTATCTTTGTGGTGCATTTTTATTCGCTTCAGAAATGGCCGTAGCCTTTCAATATTATTTTCAAAAAATTACGGCTCTGTGATACCTTCAGACCATAATGCGCAACGAACAACATTTTTCTATACTTGAAGCTCCATATCGTCGTGCGGGAGGTTATGTGCTCTATCCGCCATTCTACATATCTCGAGTTAATGATGCCATTTTTAAAATCTGTAATCCGTTTTCGGTTATTTATCTCCGAAACTGGACGAGATATTCGAAAACAGATTGCAGACTTATAAAATTTGGAGTCGAAAACCTAAAGTGGTATCATAAACTCGAGATATATAAAAAATATGAAATGGCGGATAGAGCACATAAACTACCGCATGACGATATGTTGCAGCAATTTTGCTTATTGCTGTAACCAAAGAGTAATGCTTGAACACCTATCTACGGTATTACGAATGATCAGATAGCTTAAATTGTTGCGTGATTTAATTTAGATGGAGTTGTAAATTCAAATGCAAAATACGTGGTATAGTGGTTAGCGCGCTCGCACAAAAACTCACACGGTGAAGGTTCGAATTCCAGAAAAGGTGAAAAATCAAAAAATTAGTTTGAGGTTTTTTTCAAAATTATAATTTAAAAATAAGAGGCCCCCCCTCTCCAAATGTCCATTTACAAAGTTAACCGCTCCCTGACATTCCACTTTATTACACCTTAACCTTTGAAAACGAAAAACAAATGATTAGGAGAAAAGTGCCATTAATTGGGAATCTTACTTAGCTAAAATCTTACTCACTGTAATCCACATGCAAAGATGGGACAATTGCTGTTGATCATTCAAGGGTGAAGGTATAACACTGGCCTTTGAATGCTCAATTCACAGCAATTTGTCGCATTCCTAAGGCGCTTAATAGTAATATAAGAAAAAAAAAATGTATGTTCTGTCATAAATGTACTGTCCTTTCCAATAAAAAATTCCAATATAATGCAATGCATTTAGTATATTTAGCATATAGGCTGAATTGCTGAGAACATCATGCAATCAACAAATATGGATTACACGCCAAACTTTCACTAAGAAAAGCGATTAAACCTGCAGATATATTGCTCTAATGCACAGGTCTGGGCACATCTCTAACCTTTACAGTCTATTTAGAATTTGTTATAATATTCGTAGTCGCCGTGTGTTCTAGTGGTTAGTGTGTTGGCTAACTAAGACGATAGCACCGGGTTCAAATCTCAGCTCTGACATCTTGGGAAAAAAAATATATTAAGAAAATATTTCTTCCGGCGACTACCTCTCAGCAGTCTTCTGGCAAAAGCTATGGGAGTAACTGATTGCCATGAAAAAGCTTCTCAAATCTCTCGTTCGTAGTCGACTTTATACTGTAGGTCCCGGTACTCATGGATAAAAATTGACACACACAACATGAGTGCTGCGAGAAGCAAGGCCGTAACCCTGACACAGGGTTGTAATGGCCAATTATGTATGTATGTATGTATAATTTTTGTAGTGAAAGTTTCGACTATTTTTACGCACCTTTTGTTTAATAAATAATTAACACTTCATAGAGCGGGCATTTAACAGCTAACAGTCTTACCCGAATGGCGGATTTGTAACATAATAATGTTCGAAAACTTAAATTTAAGCATATTTCTATAACAATTTTTCAGGTATATGCAAAGCTGTTTTAAAGATCGTATTGTACGAATATTTGTAGACGAGTTTACGAATTATTTAGATCTTCTTAAATCGGTGGTTTTGATGTAAGATTTTAGACCCAACTACCGACTATTTTTCTTTAACACCACTTATCACTTACATCTATCCAAGTCCACCCCCTATCTGACAAAAACCTTAACGGGGATATGCCTCGTAATTTTCCAAATTTTTATTGCGATAGGATATATGGTTTTTGATTCTATCGAATACAGACAGACAAAAATTCAAAATCAAAACTAATGCGTAAGAGTCCCCTACTATAAAAGATACAAGTTTCGCAAGTTTTGTTTAAAATTTCGCTAAATAGACTGATTTTTTTAAACTTTTAATTATTTTTTTTAATATTTCCTGACTTAAATAACATTTCAAATAATAACTTTTTTCCAATTTCCTGCTATAAGAATTTTAAAGAAAATTTGTTTCTTCCATTTCCCCTTAAATGACCATAAATGTCATATAAAATATTACAAAAAAAAAAATCGTTTAAAGCGAAAAATGATGTTGAGAAAAATAAACATCATAATTCGTTTAATATTTTATATGGATCAACAAATTTATAAACATTTTCGGTATACAGACATAAGGCAACCCAAATAATCACCCAACATATATGAAGTACATATCGTTCTCTTTCTGTGTAAGTGTCATATGACAAAACAAGATAAATTCCATAAAAATGCCTTTAGAATGTTTGGAATGCAAGTGCTTTACAATAGAAATAAATGAAACTGTTTACAGACATATTTTTAGAATTCAATTATTTTAAAATTTTTTTCTTTTATTCGAAAAAAAAAGAGTTTTTGTGAACATAGTGACGCTATGATTTTGGTTATAGTTTGCATAACGTATTTAAGTAAAATTGAAAATTTTCCTGCAATAAAATGGATATATTTACAAACACATACAACCAAACATATACATATGCATGCGCTCGTATATTTTAGATGAAATGCATTTTTGAATATGAAGTGAATGCCACTTAAAGTAAAAAGGATGCAAATGTTGTGTTGGTTGGCAATAATAAAAAATATTGAATAAGTGGGATATAAAATGAAAATCAAAAACACCCTACAACTTTGTTGGTCATACTACAGATAAAGATACCTTATTTTGAGTTCTAAACCTGGTTTAAGTAAAGAAATTGCTACTGAAATAAGTGGCACAGGAATGTGACATTTACCTTGGCCGATATCTATCAATAGAATTAGAAACAATGGAGTACAAAATCTTATAAAAATTTAAAGAACTATTTAATATGTTTAACATATTTAAAATATAATTGAAACAAGTGTTACATTTAATTGAGATCAAATCTATATAAGTAAATAAAAATCAATGTTGTTCGTTGGTCATCGCATCAGTTGAGAACGGCTGGACCGATTTTGACGATTTTTTCTTTCTAATGGTTGCCGTGATCTGAATTAGGTTTTTACGGAATGAAAATTTTGCCCCGCCCTCTTTTTTTGATTTGCATAAAATCAAAAAACGACTCAATCGATTTGACAAATTTTTCTTTCAAAAGTTTGTATTAATCCTTTTGAAGTTTTGATCGAGAAAAAAATTTACCCCGCCTACTTTTACGCCCACTTTATTTCTAAATACTGATTTTTGTATATCTTCCGAATGGTCAATGCTAAAGTTTCGGAATTGAATCTGAATGACTTCATGGGCAAGGCAAGTCATCAGTCAAAAATTGGACAAGTGGGCGTGACACCTCCCGTACAAGTTAAAAATTGATTTCTTTATAGATACGTATCTTTAGAATTGTTGAAGCTAAAGTTTCTGAATTTGGTGTGATTGATTTTGTAGTCATTAAAAATTATCAGTAGAAAAATGAGCAGACAAGTAGACGTGGTAGCTTCCAGACAAACTAACTATTGAGTTCAGTATATCTTGAAATTACTAACAGTTAAAGTTTTTGAATTTGGTCTGAATTACTCCGTAGTCACTAAACATCATCAGTCGAAAAATGTGGGCAAATGATAGTGGTATGTGTAGCGAAGCACGCCGGGCTTAAGCTAGTATAAAATATGTATCTCTTTCTGCAAATGCTATAATTTTTCTTTTAAATGAAAAATTTTAAAGCTTGCATAGACAATGATTGTTCATATATTTTTCAAATACATTTTGGGTATTTTAAATTCTTACACATTCAGTAAAAAATAGAAAGTATTTTTAAAACTTTACTTAAAAAATAAATAGAAACGTTTGATTAAATTTAAAAAAATCAATTCTTAATCATTAGTAAAACATCTTTTGGACCATCAATCAAAAGTGAAAACTCAATCTCCTACTGTGTTGTAGGGCATAGAAAGCAAAAGTAAAAAAGGAATGTGATTTTAATGCAGAATGAAAGTAATGTGAATGATAACAACGAAAAAAAAAAGTTTAAAAGGAATAGCAGCAGTATACCATACATACATATATATACGTACATACATATATACTCGTATACACATCGATTTATAAATAAAAGTATTTGATGTTGAATATTTTTATCTTTTTATAGAAATACACTCGCATGTACATACATAGACGTTTGCATGCTTTTAAGAGAGAAGTAATATTTATGGTTTATTCGTGTTTGATTTAAATCTAATGCTGGTACAATAATTTGAGTGAAATTAAAAGCTTTCGAATAAGTTGCAATATTCTAAACACATAACCAGGTTAAGCGGAAATATGCAATGACATAAATTTCCTAAACATCGTTAAAATATACAGTAAAGAATAAAACTATTGCCAGATTTTACTATATTGTCGATGGAAGTAAAGAACGTTGTAACTGACAAAACCTTAAATGTTCACCAGAGCCAAAAAACCTGTATGAAAGTAGAAATAAAACACTGGTATTTTTCATTTCGCAGACGGCGTAAGTAAATTTATTTTCATCGTAGAAATCTGGGACCGGGACCAATAGACCCGTATTTTTTTTTCTGATAAAAATGATAAAAAAACGTATTTTCAATTTTTTGTCAGTTACAGCATTCTTTAATTCCATTGACGATATTTTCATATACTATACTGGCAATGATACCTTCGTATTGCAATCGCTACAAAAATTGTCAGATAAGACGACTGTGAGAAATGCTTATAGTTTTTTTTAACGCTTTCTTTGACTACATTGAAAAACCAAAAGTTTTTAATTCACACTATTATCATAATAAAACAGAACGAGAGTTGTTATGGTCTGGTAATGATTTGTCAAGGATTGCCTAGGCTACTTACATGATTTTCAAATTTTTGGCAATATTGTTATCAGCTGGTAGGCTGACAATCATTTTTAAACAACACAACATTGTTAAGAAAATTTTACTGACAATATTGTTATATCTGACAACCATTTAAGTAAATCTTAAGCATATGTCCATGGTACAAACATAATAAGGCAGTTTCGCTTCACCAAAACAATAACAGCTGTTTACTTTCAGTTGTCAAAATATTGTCTCTTCTTCTTCTTTATTTATTATGGCGTTAAACAAATTTAAAATTTTTTATTTAAAATTTATTTATTTATTTATGAAAAATTTTTTTTTCAAAACTGAACAAAATTTTTCACAAAAAAAAGAAGAGAGTAATATATTTATTTATTTAAAACATTCAACCACAGTATTTTTTTTCTGAGACTAATTTTTTGTCCAAAAACTATTTTAAAATTTGTTCAGTAGAGTCTTCACTACATTAGAGCCCTATATAGTTAAACAGTATCTTTAAGTTTGAGCTATCTGTTGGCCAAAAATTGAGGACACCTTTTTTTGAGTGTTGCAGTGATTTTCATTATCTTTTGAGGTCCATAAAAGGAAAGTGGTAGACCAAACCGAGTACAGGGTTTCACTAAGTTTTGGTAGTACAATCGAACCTATCCTGTAGATTCCGTGCATTTTTTTCGCTGTTGCACTGTGTAATCAGGAGTATAAACCCCTATTCATGCGTGCATTAATTTGATCATTCAAAGGCCTTTACCCTTCAGTAATCAACAGCACTTGCTCAGTCTGTTGCTGCATCTTGACTCTGAACTGTTGAGCAGATTTACTAGGTAGCTGTTATCTTCCCAGTAGGTGTCACTTTTTTTCCTGATCATTGGTTTTTAGATGGCAAGTAGAGGAGAGTTAGGGGGCGGTTTCCTATGGATGGACTTATTGTAGGGCGGGGGGAACCTCTTATTTTTTAAATTAAAATCTACAAGAACCGTAAATTTTTCTTCCACTTTTTACCTTTGCTGTGGTTTGAACCTGCGTTGTTTTGAGTTGTATGCAAGCGTTCTAACCAGTATGCCATGCTCCCCCATGCATTCATTTGACAATCGGCAGAGAAACAGGCTTGCAAGCCATTTTAAACTAGAACTACTTTGTGATGATTTGGTATACGTATAATCATATATTGATAAAACATTTAGTTAAATTTGCACTAAAATAGTAGAATGTTATGGTTCTCTCATATGTCTCGATTTCAATTACAGACTTTTGTCAGTTGCACTATACCAAGCATATAGTCTTTGTCAGTTTGTTCGTAATTCGCATATAATGTAAGATTGTATTGCAATAAGAAAATAAGTAAATACATACGAGGTATGATAAGAAAATAACCGTTGTTTTCAATAAATTCAAGAAGAATATATTTATCAATCAATCAATCATCCCCTTCAAAGTAATGTCCCTCAGATATAATATAATTATGCCAGCCTTTTTTCCAATCCTCGAAACACTTCTGAAACGCGCTCTTTGGTATCGCCAACAGCTCCTGTATCGATTTTTCTTTTATCTCCTTAAAACGCTTTTCTTTCATCGGTGTCTTCAGTTTTGAGAAGAGGAAAAAGTCAGTGGGGGCCAAGTCCGGTGAATACGGTACTTGAGGCATGATAACAGTTATGTTTTTGGCCAAAAAGTTACGCTCAAGCATCGATGTGTGAGCTGGTGCGTTACCATGGTGCAAAATCCATGATTGGTTTTTCCACAATTCTGTGCGTTTCTGACATAACTTCACGGTAGTATTCCTTGTTGACCGTACGACCTTGTGGCAAGAATTAATAATGCACCACGCCATTTCAGTCGAAGAAAAAAGTGAGAAAAACCGGCTGTTGACGTGCTCGGGCGACCAGGATGAGCATCGTCATTGAAATCTTCTCGGCCTTCCTTAAACCGGTTATACCACAATTCAACTTGCTCATAGTAGACTCGCCAAACGCTACTGTTAACATTTCAAATGTCCTTGCACATTTAATTTCATTATTTACACAAAACGTAATACAGTTTCTTTGAGCCATTTTTTCGAATTGTAAAAAATCGAAGAAAACACCAAAACACGACTAACCTTTTTATCTGTCAAAAACAAACTGACAATCCAAAATGGCTGATATTACCAACATATATAACAGACATGTGTACCAACATGTGTACCAACATAACAGAAAAAAAATGCGAAAATCGAGCATACGTAACTCACGAAATTTTAAAATAACGGTTAATTTTTGATCAGACATCGTACATATATGCCAGTACTCACTTTTGCTCCCTACTGTATAGAATGTTTAATTGTAAATACTTGTATTACGTTTTCTTTTTATTAATTTTAGTAATTTATTTTCCTCAAAGGGATGTGCGTACTCTTTTAGGTTACCAACAATTAAAAGAATTTATTTGACACATTATTTAGGGCACTCTTAAACACATTTACAATATTTCAAAGTGTAAATTTTTTTTAAAAGAGACCAGACATTTTTAAAGTTTCAACATCCTCATATTCGCCTTTTTGTCTGCGTTTTCTTTTACTTTGCATTACGAGCCACTCACTAACTCGTGTCTCCAGTACGAGTACATTCCTCCAATTTAATTGATTAATATGGGAATATTGCAAACAAAACTACTTAAGTGGTTATTCTTCCAAATTGTAAACAATTCAACGATTTTTTCTGATACCTTAACAGCAAAATGCATTTCATAGAGCCTCCTGATTTAAATTCTACCATTTATTTGCTTTACTTACATATATCAGTAAATAAAATTTAAACGCTAAAATAAAAGTTAAATTTCTGTGAAATTATTTATTCTACAGAGATAACAAGTCACATGGAAGAACAAATTTAAATGTTTGTTTAAAAACTGACAGCTATAAATTATTTAATTTAAAAGCCATTGAACGCCATAAATAAAAGCTTTAACAAAATTCACAGAAATAAATCTAATCATACCACCCAAAAGTATGCTAAACTGTTAAATTTTCTAAACAAGCCTTAAGGTGGGCAATTATATGTAAACACTTAACAAATTGACAGTAAATCTTTTGTAATAAATAGAGCAGAACAGAATACGAATAACTTAAATGCTAAACAATAACTGATATTAGAAATCTTAAGTTTTTCTTTTAAAAGAAAACATTTAATTTAAATATTTTGTCCTGAAGAAAAAAATACAATACAAAATAGAAGAAATAACAAACAAATGCTACATAAAGTTTTTACAGTTTTACAATTTATTTTAAAATTGTTTTATTTTTTATTGTTTTATTTTTTTATATTTTTTCTATTTTTCAATATCTTAATATTAACGTCTGTTAAGTGTAACAAACTGTGGTAAAACAAATTTTTGTCAAGTGTTACTTTATTTTTCTGTTTTTCTACTTTTTGTTATTTTCTTGCAACTTTGCCGCCGCTCACTTGTTTAGTTTTTAGACATGGTGTAGTTAAACAAAAAGTGTGAGTGGTATTAGTCAGAAATATTTGTCCTATATTAACACACAATTTAAAATACATTTGCGTGTGCTGGTTGTCAAAAAGAACAAAAAAATATTTATCATCTTACAAAACACCCACCACATACAATTCTTATAATCACACACAACCGCCTAGGCTGATACATATGTATGTATGTATGTACACATGTAGATTAAGATATTCGCACCACCATTATTGTCTATTTAAAATCATTATTATCTAACATATACGTTTATGCACTATGGGTTAGAGAAATATGTACGCTGTATTATAAAATGTAGTAAAATAATTGAAAATTTTCTATTTAAATAGTATTTTGTTTTACTTTGATAAACTTGTCAATTTTTTGTCCCATATGCTAATGAGTTGGTAAATTTTTATTTTACATACCGCCGTGGGTCTCTTATTTCTGATAGAATAAAGTGTGTGGGTGACATCATTGCAATTTTCTATTCATTTGAAAGTTGTACTGATTTCATTATGTGTGCAATAAAACATTGTGTAAATGTCCAGCAGGGCGTCTTTGGATGGAGCGCATCCTAAATGAAAAATTTTTTCATGACTATAGTATTAAAACCAAGCTAAATTTGAACGATGATATATGTATGTAAGTTATGTTTGCTTTGAGCACCACTGTAGCTTGTGGCTAATTCGCATAACTCTGCGACTTAAGAGAACTGCACAAGTAAAAGTCTAACGAGCTCAAAATTTAAGATGAAAAATACAAAACAGTTGAGTTTGGATAAATAAAATTATTGTAAAGTATCCCAGTAGTCTAATTGGTGCTGTGCTACACAGCTAGTGCGAGTGTTATGGGATTTATTCCCACCAGAGATAATGGTCTGCGACATTATAAAGTGATAAGGGTGGTTGCAGGGTTCTGCTTTATAATGGATTTTCATGGTACTGAGCAGACATGGATGGGAAAGGGTAATTGGGGCTTAACAACTGGCCTCCTGGATAGTGGTGTTCTATTGTGTTTATAAGTTGTGTTTTTTTATGGAATACCTTAAATTTTTTTTGTTATATAAATAGCCAGAGGGTTGAGAATCTACCCTGAGAGATGAGCTAGTCTGAGATGGTCTGAGTAAGAGTTGAAAACGAAATGTTATAGTTTCTCCGCTGGTATTAATAATAAAAAAATATTGTTTAATACTGTATTATATTTTAGTAAATAAAGAAATAATGAAGTTATTGTACCCAAACAAGCGCTTGTGTAGTGTTGAGACTACAAGAAAAAATATTGTAGAAAATTATTTATTTATGCCCGTATTCATAAAAAATAAAACAGATTTATTAATTGCTTATTTGAAAATTACTCCATAGAAATATGTCAAATAAGCACTCTATAAACCAATTAATCTATTTATTGTATTAATTTATAGGCTTATTGGATTTAAACCTAAGAGTTTAAAACAAGCCGATGAATGATTTGCATTATTCCTATGAATTAAAATCGTTTTTCTATTAAAAATATATTTTATTTCGAATACAATATATACCAAATGTGTTCAAAAGAAAAGTTGCAATATGACCGAAACAATTTTAAAATGCTGATACCAAATAAATCAATTAAAAAAAAAGAAAAAAAATTAAATTTAAAATAGTTTTATTTAAGAACAAAAAATATTTTTCGCCATATAGGCAAATACATTTAATATACATAATATATGAAATGGCCATTTCGGTGGTAAGCACCACCACCTTTGGGAAAAAGTCTCCTGACGAGTCTCTTAGGCAGACACGAAATGGCCATAGAGACATACTTATCCCCAAAGCAATACATTTCATATAGTAATTTCAAATAATAAAATTTGGATAGTGTTCTATTCCCTTACGGACATAACTTTTCCTTAGGTTACCAAAAATATTAATTTAAATTAAATAAAATTAATATTATAAAATATTAAATAAAATTAATTAATTAATTTAAAAATTAATAATAATAAAAAAAATGTATCACTTTTCCTGGGGCTCGAATTTTGTGCCTCCAGCACATTAAATTTAAAATATTTTTTGGTGTTATTTTGTACAAGTAGAAATTCTTAATAATGTTCAGTTAGAATTAAGTATCTGGCACTTTCTTACTTATTTCCTCTTTTAATTTAATACCTTTGCCATAATTTACACAGACCCATTGTGCATACAAAAGAATAATGCGGGTAAGAAAGTCAAGAGCCTTTAACACTTGAATAGTTTGTTATTCTTCCCTTATGAGCCCGAATATATAAATGTTTATTTGTCTGTATTTGTGAGTGTTTATGTATGCGTGAATGAGTTAATTTATATGTTTGAGTATAAGAGCACTTGTGTTCTTGTTGGTGTCGTTTTTCTTTTAGCCTTGTTTACAAAGTGGTGCTGGCTTCTGTGATTTATTTGTTTTGTTACCAGTAATTTTTTTCTTTATTTGGCAATATTTTATTTCCAAAACAAAACAAAACAAAAAACTACAACAAAAACAACATGAAACTGAACTGTAATAGCAACAATACTGAAAGTTTAACTAGCAATGCAGAGAGTGAGAAAGATAGAAAAAGAAAAGGGGAATATAAAAAACAATTATTAACTTAACTTGCAAAATTGTTTGCACTTACTGAGTGTCACTAAACAAAAAAAAAAAAAACAAAAAAAGGACAATAACAACAACAGCAACTGCAACAGAAAAAGGAAACAAATAAAACATAGCAAGAGAGAAAATAAATTTTTTAAAATGGGGCTATTTGTTTCCGTTTTTTGTTTTATGTACTAGACTACTCGTACATTTTAAATGGGTTAATACCCAACTGGTTTACATACATATGTCTCCCTCTTCTAGAATACATATTGCAGATGATATTAAAGCTGGTGTGTTTTACAATTTTTTTATTTTTTACAATCAGAGGCAAATTAAAATTTTGCATAAAAATATTTAAACATTCTCCTTTAATTGTATTACACATTTATGAAGTTTTTTTTTGTTGATTTTTTAGAAAAGAAAAAACGAACACAATTCAGAATCTAATTTTGTTTTTGAATTTGAGCTTTTAAGAACATTGAAGAGATTTTTTACATGTAAATAACGAAACATTCTTATTATTTTGTATCGTCAGAAACGCTTTAATTTGATCAAAATTAAATTCTATAAAGAATTTGGATATTTACAATGCATTTTTTCTTATAATCAAAAGACAAAATGATGTCCGTGAAGGAATAGTATACTAGCCAAACTGAACATGTGGACGTATTTGGACGGTAACATCTACTTTAGTCCCATGTTAAGATAATTTTAAGGTAATACAATTACTTGACGAAATCATCTCCATACATACATATCTATTTCTCTCTTTTAATACTAAGCAAAGTGACAAAGACCATAAGTTCGGTGTAGCGTACTCACAACACTATTGCGGCACCCAGTTTATACAACGTGAAACTTAACATTTTGTTTTAAATATGGCATAGTTTTGTATCATTCTCATTTTCTAACTTTTAAAATTCGTCGTATTTTCTTTTTTTTTGAAATAGGAACCCATAAAAAGAAATAAAGAAAAGTTGCATAGAAAAATTAATGAAAAAACAAAAATCTACAATAAATATATAAACATGTCCTGTTGCCGTAGAAAAAATAAATAAATAAAAAAATAAAAGAAAAATCTGAAATGATCAGTTTGCATTACAAAAAGACAGAAATTCCAGTTCAGTTTGTTTTTGGTTTTCTCATTCTTTGTAAAATATTAATCATTCTTACATTGCATTGCCAGGATATACAGAAAGAAATATTCTGCAAAATAAAAATGCATAAATATTTACATATACCAACACTCACACACACATACACACACACATGCACATATTTATACCCATGTTCCTGTGGCAGTTAAAATAAACGATTTGTTTTTCTGTTTCTTCTCCAATATCAATACAGATTGCTGGCTGGCTGGCTGGCTGGCAGATGCAGTTGCAAGCTGTGGTGTATTTGTCTTTCGACTTCATGAATTCATTTCCGTTTTACTAGCTCATCTTTGGTACAATTTTGTTATATCCTTTTGACATTTTCATTTGATTTTCAGTTGATTTTAAGTATTATTTTACTTTTGTTTTTTTGCTTTATTTTCCTTTTATGGCAAACAGGTAAACAAAGATATAAAATCACTCAGACACAACACATTGTATATCTTCTTTCAGATTAAACAGACTTTAACCAATACTGACTGACATACATGATAACTGTTTACATGTCCTTCTTATCTACTTCCGTGTTCTATAAATATTATGGGATGCATTCACTTCATTTTATAACAGCTGGTATAACTTTTGCAATTAAAATAAAGATTTGCAAAACAAAAATTTTAGGAATAAAGAAAAGTTATTTAAAAAGCGCTCACATTGAATGTCATTTTTGTGGTTAACGATTTAAGATTTCTGGTACAATGTAGACATACGATCAAAATAAAAATTCACTGTTTGGTCAAATTCCTTTCAGCCTGAATTTAATGATCTGGACACATGACAACATGTGATTTCAACAGAATTGCACTACGTTTTACACAGTTCATGCCAGATTATATACTTTGCAAGAGGGGCATGGTCATTTGTAATGGAGCTAATGTGAACAGACCACCAAGATCAGGATATTAAGACTATTTCTTGCGATGTTTTATTAAGTCGCGAATAAGCCACAAACCACAGCAGTCCTTAATGCATTGTCATGTCCTGTACTTCTTTTTCGCACGATTACAGATACGGTAACGTATGTGTTGATTCCAGCCCACAGTAAATCTTAACAATCCAGTTGTAAGTGGCAATTTATATGAAAAACATTTTGTTTTGGTAACTTTTTAAACTATTTGAATAATTTTTGGATTTTCTTATTTGTTCTCTATAAATATTTGTTCTCTATAATAAAAGTTATTTGTTGAAATTATTATTGTCGTTCTAGTTTGAGTTTTTTATGTTCTCTTTTTTGTTTGTTAATTTAATACCTGCTATAACAGGTATTATAATAACAATTTCCCGTACAGGGTTTTATTATGATTTCATATTAATTTTTATTGTTTTTATGACTTTTTCCGTTGTTAGTTTTATATAACTTTAATTCAATAGAAACTGTAAGTTGGTTAGAAAACTTTATTTTGCTTGAAACTTTTCTTAACACCCTTGAAGAACTCCATACACAATAATATAAGTAATATGTGTGTGTATACTTACAATATAAAAAAGTAACAACATATGTAAGAGTACGTAACAGTGATGCCAAATAGAAATTTTTTTTAGTTATAAATAGGGTTTGTAAAAGTGGTAGTCTCTGACAAACCTTATTTTGGAAAAGAGGTAAGTAGATGTACCACAATTACTTTTCGGGTATTTTATATACTTTAAAATTAGAAAGTATACATTTAAAAAAATGTCCAAAAGCACTACTTTTATTTTCCCCCCTCTCCTAACATATTTTCATGGACCAGCACAATGTACTACATTAGTAAGGATCGTCCCCTGTAGGCTGAAATCAATACAAAAAAAAGAATTAAATGAATTAAAAATTTCAAAATATATAAACTTTTAATTAAGCTTTAGGTCGATTAAATAATTATTATTTCGATATTTCGCTATTTTTTATAATAAATATTTCTTGAATAAGCTACGCAGAGAAGTAGCGAAATATCGACATAATAATTATTTAATCGACCTAAAGCTCAATTAAAAGTTTATATATTAATCATAAATAAGGTCAACTAAACTTATTGATACAATTTCAAAATATTTAAAAAACTGTATAAGTAAATACAAATTTGTTTGAGAAGCCAGGCACTTTTCTGAATTTTGCGTGAAGTAATTTGCCAACTAAAACAGCACCTTGCAAGTGTGGTTTTTGAGAAGCTAAACAGCAGAAAATAATGCTATCTTGTAAGTTACTTTGTAAGGGAGAAATTGTAAACAATCACTTACTCGTGCGCAGCAATAATGCATGATTTTTCTATGAAATGAGCCGCTTAGATGCAATAGAAATGCAAATTTATTGCAATCAGTAAGCAAATAGTACAAAAAATCCAAAATAATACCTTATCCTGTAGCATATTTGTAAGCTTTAACGTATAAAAAGCAATATATTTATAATTATATTATATAATAATTATTGCTTAAAATTTTATTTATTGCTTCCAAACCCTAAACATCTTTTGCTGGGTAATTGCTCCAAGATTTCTTTAATAACTAAAAGTACTGACATCCATCTAGTCTGTGATGAATAGTTGATTTTAATAATTAAATAATTTCGGAAATCCTTATAGTCATTAAGTTGTTTAGGGATGTTCTTTAAATAGCTATAAATGCCTCTTGCCTTGTGCTCATGCTTTAGAAGCACACAGTTGAAAGGATGGATAAATGGGTTTCAATAAAAATAAATCTCATACGTCTTTTGGAATGCGTTTACTAGTCGACCAATCTGTGCTTTTATCAACTAAGTTTTTACAAGAATTTTTTTCAGTCACATTTCTAACTAAAGCATGTGCTGTTGTTTTTTTCAGAAACTGGATCAAGCAGTGCGCTCAAGATTTTTTAGATTATATGTAAAAAAAGAAAACATTTAATAATTATCGTAAAATTCAACACACAGGTCTTTTCGCTAAATTTAAATCACGCATTATTGATTTTTGCTGATGTAATATAATGGGTGATCCATTTCGAAGTTTCCTAATTTTGTAAAGAAAAAACACAGACAATTTAAATTTAATGGGGAATGTTTATTATCATTTAAAAGAACATTGGCATTTATTTTTTTTTTTTTTTGAAGATTATATCTATCAAATGTTAGCAGTTGCTACGTAGCAGGTTGTCCATCCCTTAAGTCCAATTTATGATAACTCTTTCGAGCATTACGACTAGTAACTGGCGAATGACACGCCTGATGTTTTCGGGTTTGTCTTCATAAACTTTAGACATTACATATCCCCACAGGAAAAAGTCAAACGGTGTGATATCACACGATCTTGGTGGCCAAACGGCCGGTTCAAAACGTGAAATTATGTGCTCACGGAAGTGTTCTCTCAATAAATCCATTGATTGATGCGATGTGTGTGAAGTGGCGCCGTCTTGCTGAAACCAAATGTCGCCGAGATCACGAGTTTCAATTTCGGGCATCAAGTAGTCGGTTATCATGGCACGATAACGGTCGCTATTGACTGCTACGTTCGCACAGGCATCATTTTTAAAGATATATGGATCGATGATTCCACCGGCCCACAAACCACACCAAACCGTCTAAGTGTAAAGTTTATGCGGACAAGACCGCTTCGACTCAGGCCTCTATTTCCACAATTTGAAACGTTTTTAATCATAGTGCGTTTTTTCTTTTAAGATGAGAATTTTTTCATATTCATATGGTAGACATAAAACTCATTATACACTTACTTATTAAAACAAAGGAGAAAGAGAAATATTTATGTATATCAGTGAGATTCAA
The DNA here is from genome assembly GCA_963576795.1 of Metopia argyrocephala. Taxonomy (NCBI): domain Eukaryota; kingdom Metazoa; phylum Arthropoda; class Insecta; order Diptera; family Sarcophagidae; genus Metopia; species Metopia argyrocephala. The sequence goes on along the minus strand of OY756208.1, from coordinate 199,401,869 downwards.
AATAAAATGTTTCACTTTCGCCTGTTTTACTTACTTTTTTGTTCATTAAAACTTGAAGGTTAAAACGCAAAAGCTATTTTTAAAGTTTAAAATTATGGAGTTGTTTCGCATTTTAAATTAAAAAAAAATATTGAATTAATAAATAAAAATTTATGTAATTAAACTTTTGGCGTAAATTATAACGAATAACAATAGTTTGGTTTTATTTGGAAAAAAAAACAAGAAAACAAGAAAACTGTAGTTTTATTCTCCCAATATGGTAGCATTGAGCAAGACACCCAAAAGAGGTAGATCTATCAAAAAAGTTGTAGAGTTGACACCATGGTTACTTACAAACCAACATTAATGTTTTATTAAAGGATACACACAATTCCATTAATAACAATATAATGTTACACAAATAATTTATATTGTTTTTCATAATATCCTTTAAATAGGCACTAAATTATAATGCAAACTAACATGTTACCAAAGCTCGTGGTAGGGCAATAAATATTGTTCATGCGGTGTTTATTTTTGCTTTCTTTTTGCCCTTTAGCAAACCAACCTGTCACAGGCACTCATGATTGATTACATTGTCATCAACTAACGCTTTATATATATACTTGGCATTAATTACTTATACACAAGTGTTTTGCAGAAAAGAAAAAAAAAACGAAAACAAAAAATAATTTGTACGAATTTAAGTATATGGTTGGTAACATTTACACGTAGGTTGCTAAATTAAATATTTTCTTTTTACTAAACATATACATGTGGTATATGAAAATTATTGGCGTTGAATACCGTTTATCTTTGCTAGATTGGTTCATTTTAAATAAAAGATTTATATGCTTCACAAATTCACTGCACTGCACAGTGTCAGATTTTTCCAATACTGACAGACTAAATTCAAAATTTAAAGAACAAAATCTAATTACAAACGATAAATTAATAACTACTTAGAGGTTCTGAAATTTGAACATTGTATTTGCTTAATTTTTATTCTTTATTAACTAACATATCGTCGATAGAATTAAAGAACGTTGTAACTGGCAAAACTCTAAATGTTCACCAGAGTCAAAAAACCTGTACGAAAGTAAAACAAAGAAACTGGTATTTTTCAAAACGAAGACGGCGTAAGGGAATTTATTTTCATCATAGAAATCTGGGACCGGGACCAATCGACGCTTTTTTTTTTCTGATAAAAATGAGGCAAAAGTCGTATTTTCGATTTTTTGTCAGTTACAGCGTTCTTTAATTCCATCGACGATATGTGCTTATCTGTCTCTTTTTAGTTCATCAAACAACTTTCAAATAAAGTTGTAACAAGTATTTTGTTATTGTTTAACAATAGTAGTATTGACAAGAACACCTAGAGTTGCACTTTTTAAAAAGAAGAAAATCTTCAATTATAGAAAAAAAATGGTCACACAGCTGTAAGCAAATATACTAACAATTTTGGCAAATAAACACTTGTTACATTCAAGTCAGTCTGCGTTTTCAGTTTACTTTCCTAAAAGGTTCTGTATAAGGGAAAATATATTTTGACTTTAAAAATATTTTCATCAAATTTTTACAAAATATAAAAATATTTTCTCAGAAATAAAAAAAATTTCAACATATGCTACATATTTAGATGTTGGTTTGTATTCTAAAACAATATCGATGATGATTTGAAGGAAACAGTTATGATTACTGGTATACACACATACAAGGCTACCGACCATCGATCAGATATACAAAATTGGCTATTACAACCCTGTTTTAGATTACGGTCGAACTTCTCGGAGGTCAGTACCGGGACTTACAGTTTAAAGTTGACTCCGAACGACAACTTAAAAAGCTTATTCATGGCAATCAGTTACTCTTAGAGCTTTTGCCAAAAGACTGCTAGGAGGCGGCCGTCGAAAGAAATATCGTTCGATCATCTAAATGAAAAAAAAATGTTGGTTATAATATTTGCCAAATAACCAGCTTCTTTATTATTTTAATGCCTACAGCTACGAAATAAATAACTAATTGGACACACTGAACAAAGCATAGCCCATACAAAACATAAATTTACTAATTTTCTCGTTTTTAATAGTTATTTTGCATATGTTGAGTTTTTTAAATTTCTTTTTCATGCATCTTTTATATTGACAACAATATTTGCCAACAAAATTATTGAAATTGATCATTTTTCTCGAGGCTCGAACTTGAGTCTTCAGCGTATAATATGCAATACGTTCGCCTCTGGCGCTGCACTCTAACCACCACGGCTGCAGTCATACATTTCGTCGATGGATAAAATGGAATAAGAGGGCAAAAGCAAAAATAAATTGTGATTCTGTTTCATCCAAATAAGATGACAATTACAAAAACAGCAATGATGGTGAGAAAAGGAGAATATGATAGAAACTGTTGTGTGACTTTACTTCGACTAAAGGTACGGTCACATTGGGTAAATATTTGATGAAAAAAACGTAACCACTATTTTATGAAAATATTAATTTTTTAATTTTTCATTTCTTAACGTTTAGTTAATTATATACAAAAATATTTCTTCTTTTTAATATCGTTTTTAAACAATTTTTGAAGAAATGTGTACATAAAAAGAAATATTTGCATAATATATTTCAAAAAAAATCTTGGTTACGTTTTTTTCATCAAATATTTGCCTAATGTGACCGTAGCTTAACTCATACAAGTGTATGTACATACATACGAAAACAAAGTAATTTCAGTATGTGCTTTCTTGAAAAGGGTGAGTTAAATAGCTGATGTTTGGTCTTGAATATGCACAGGACCCAAAGAACTCTGATGAGACTACCGTAGCTGGAGTCGAAAACAACTGCTCAGTTTGGCTAGTGTACTATTCCTTCACCGACATCATTTTCTCCTTGAATTATCAAAAAAATTCATTGCAAAAATCTAAATTCTTTATAGAATTTAACTTTGATCTAATTAAAGCGTTTCTGACGAATCAAAACCAATTTAAATAGTTGATCACTTTTCCTGAGGCTCGAACTCGAAGCTTCAGCATATAAAATTAGCTTAAGTTGGCTGCCGGCTACATCGATAGACTACACATCTACAGAGTACCCAATTATTTTCACATACGCACAGGTATTCTATTTCTGGCAGCTTGTAGTTGGTAGTCTTTAATGTGTTCATGGCGTATAAATGAATGAAATCTGTTGTAGAAAAATCCAAAAGATATCAATCTCTACAATAGCCAATAATAACCAGTAGACGAAGTTGACGTTTATGTCGGTAGTCATATTTAAAAAATAAACGCCATGAAATTATCTACGAGATTATAAAACAAAGAAATTTTATTTTAAATAGTAATAGTTTCAAGTTTTCAAGCTTTGAAAAAAAAACTATGTTTTAATACGATTTGTATAAAAATTTAAAAACCCAAAATTATTTGTTAAGAAATTTTTGTCCTTCTATGTAATATATGCTTCACTTTGGTAATTAAAAATGCAATTGGAAAATAAATAAAAAAATCAAGATGAATTAATGAATTTCCACTTAGTAAACAAATAAGAAAAAAAACAAAAAAACAAAAATTGTTATTATTGTCGGCTTGCAGGCTGCAATATTTCATCATTTCCATGTGTTTCTTTTTTGCTTTTGCCAATTTAATAAAAGCTTTTTATGATAGTTTTTTGTGTCCTTTTTTATTTTTAGTGTCTTTTTATAGACTTTAAAAATCGTTTTTCATATACATATGTATGTGCCCTTAATTATGAAAGTGGTCTAAGTCTAGATATAAAAAAAAATATCTTAGCAGATTGTATCAATAAATTTCGTTTATCTAATTATTGAGTTAGAAATAAACTTTTTGTTAAGCTTGTACTATAAATGCAATAAACATTTCCTGAAGAAGCTACTCAGAGAAGTAGCGAAATATCGAAATAATTTTTATTTTAATTGACCCCAAAAGTACGGGAACTCAAGAAACCAAATATTTTACCCATTCACATAAATACATATATGAAAAAACACAACTTTACGTAACACACATAGATATTGATCATGTACTTTCGCAAAAAATAAACTACAATAATTCGACATATTAACATGTTAAGTAATTTTGAATTCAACTATTTTTTAATTAAACTTGTTAATATTTTTTTAGTCTTCTAAAACTTTTATTTTTCTATTATTTTTTAAACAGCTGATTATTTGTTTACTTGCACACACTAGCCCAAAGAAAAAGTACGGGCTATTTCGTGCATTAAGAATAAGAATGTCACTCTCGCAAAATTTCTCTCATTTACCCAAATTTTGTGTACGGGAACGCTTTTTGGTAAAATTGGGAGTAAAAAATAAGATCTAATGTAAAAATATATTTTATTTTATTTATTAAATTGCAGTTCGTTAAATACATACGTTGAAGCAGCAAATATATGACTTAGACTATTTGCATACTCATGGGCACATTTATAACACTTCATTTGGACTTGAAAATGAATTTTTTTAAGGGAAAAAAGTAGTAAAAAATTTGTTTGAAGGAAGTCTTTATATTTGCAAACTGGCGAACATTTTTGCACATATTTTCTTGAGGTTGACATTAATAAATGAATTGCCTTCAAATGCCATACAATCACTTAATTGTAGAAATGAATATTGCCATTTCAATTACAAAAGTGGATGTGATAAAAATGTATTTAATTTTAATTAAAAAAAAAACTTTGAAATGTTTTTCTTAAATTTTTATTTTATTTTTTATATGTTGATAAATTAAGCTTTTCAATCAATCTTCCTTTCCTTTTGAAATCAATTTTGTATCTCAACCATAGGAATATTGGAATTTTTAATATTGAAATATTTGTCAATGTTTTAGAGGCATATTCGTACTTCATGATATCGTGGTCATCATCAAAAAAAAGAACAGAAAATCCTCCAAATTCTGTGGGTTTTTGCTTTCCAAAAAGTGTTGACTGAATATTGCAGAGTGATATTTCGTATGAGTACTCTGTACATCAGCACTATTGTAGAGAAGTTAATGATTTTAAAGCCTTTTTTTCACTATGTTGGAATTTAATAGGATTCCAAGTAGTACAGCATTAAAACTTCAATAATCTGCATCATCAAACAGTTAATTTATAACGGAATTTTTGGCATAAAAACGAGCATATTTGTGTTTTGCAACAAAGACTTGTGTATTGTGGTGGATTCTACGTAATCATACCAAACGCATAGATAGATAGAAATAATCATGGAAATCATCTACAACATGATTGTGGGAAATCATAGAGAACAGAATCGGTAACATAGACAGTTAAACAAGATTTTTGGCATGAAACATGCAGATGAATAGTAAACGCTTTATTGATACAATGAAACCGGAACAAAAAAAAAAACAATTTTATTTCAAAGTAAAACTACGTTGCTGATTAAAACATTTTTTTCTTTTTGGTAAGAATTAGCTGCTAATTCGTACTGTGCTGTTGTTATAGATAAGATTCTACATACGATATGCAATTGCAATTAGTGTTCTTAACAAAGGTTCTTTACTAGATGAAACTAAATTTTATTAACCCATTATTGCCCAGCTGATATAATAGCCAATAGAATATAAGAAATTAACGGCCGTATGTATAACGAAAAATTAGCAACTCGGTAGTATATGGACAAAAAACTGGCAAGTTTATCACCCATTATAGACTGATATTATTAAAACTTTCCATACCCTCTATTTGATAACTAGTCAGATAATCCAAAAAGTGAAATACCTTGTACGTTTGAGTAAGAACTTCCACGTATTGGAATGACAAACTTAGCCGCTGTGTACAACGACCTGCTAATTTTTTATTATACATAAGGCTGAAAATATTTATTAAGCTTCCCTCTACGAGGGATAATTACCTTGTCGTGGTGTAGAGGATTACACTGTAAAGACCTCCCATACCAGAAAGGCAGTTGAGAATTATCCCAGGTGCTGGTTCAGGGAGAACTACAACAACATCATCTCAAATATCATTATAATTTTTTATTCCTTCCCTAATAAAAACTTTACTGTGTGGGCTTCTTTCGGTTGATTGCTTTTGAATAATTAATCAACAGCAACCGATTCCGTAGGACCTTTGGTTTATTATGACTGATGTTAGATATGGTATTGGTGAGTTCAAATTAAAGGTCCATACCCTCTTTCCCCCTTCCCCTCATATTTTCCTAGACCAGCACAATGTACTGCATTAGTAGGGGTCATCCTCAAGAAACAAAAAAAAAACAAAAAAAAAAAAATATAATTTGAAGCACTGCAGTTTCTTATTAATTTCGGAGTTCTTAAAGCATTTTTGATAGTCTTGAATGTGAAGAAATGATAAAAATTATATCCAAAAAGATACGTATGAAACATTTAAAAATTTTGAATTCTATTTACAACAAATGACCAGACCAGATAAAATATCTTTATATTTGAAAACGAATTTTGAAATTTAACACACTACTTTCTCTTATATAAGTGTGATCCAATCTAATTTCATTGAATTATAATAACAAAAACCCATGATTAATCTAATCAAAAGCTTTACTAAAGGCGGCATATATTAAATATAACTGCTTTCTATTAAGAAAACAACCTTTTTTAACGTTAGTAGTAAATTCTAATTAAAGCATTAGATACAAAAAAATTACGATATAGCAAAGGATTCGGTACATGGATTAAAAATGCCAGTTGGAACAGCATCGAGATCAGAAATAAAAGACATCATGTACATAAATTTTTTGTCTAGTTTTAAATAACATTGCCGTTAGGGGAATGAAAAGCTGTTACTTGACTTGATGTCAGCGAATAGGTACTCGTATAGACCTACATATCGTCGATGGAATTAAAGAACGCTGCAACTGACAAAACCTTAAAGGTTCACCAGAGCCAAAAACCCTGTATGAAAGTAGAGCAAAGACACTGGTATTTTTCAAAACGCAGACGGCGTAAGTGAATTTGTTTTCATCGTAGAAATCTGGGACCGGGACCAATCGACGCGTATTTTTTTTTCTGATAAAAATGATGCAAAAAACGTATTTTCGATTTTTTGTCAGTTACAGCGTTCTTTAATTCTTATGACGATATATTCTTTTCATTGTAAACAAATGCCAAATAACTGTTGGCATAAAAATCAGCAAATATTTCACATTTATCATTATCTTCACAAGATTCTTGATTACGAAATTTTATAACAGTAGATTTACTTATGAAGTTGTCAAATGCTCTGCGTTTCTTATTAAAATTACACTTCACTTCTGTAAGAGACTGTCCACCAAAATTGTCAAAAAATTCCAAAATCTTGATTTACGCTACAAATTGGAAAGTAGCAGAAAATAACTAAAACCTACTTAGCGAAGACACTCACCGCAATCAACATGCAACGATGGCGCAATTGCTGTTGAACATTTAAGGATGAAGGTATAACACTGGATTTTGAATGATCAAATTCACAGCAATCTGTCTCATTCCTAAAGCGCTTAATATTATAAGAAAACAAAATATATATTCTGTTGTTATAATGTTCTTTCCACAAAAATTCCAATACAATGAGTATTGGCTTCAATAAAAAAAATAATTTTTTTTCACTATATTGATAATAACTTTCAATATTGACACCAATATTAGCTTTATATGGTCAAACAGTATATGTGCATACATACATACATATATATTTCTTAAGAAATATTTACACCACCTAAGTTTCTCATCTGATTATAACAGAATATAACAGTTTCAACTCAGACGGCAACAATTTTGAAAGTAGAAAATGTTCTATTTTCAACCGAGTTCAGGCAAAAAAAAAAAAAAATAAAAATTAAATTAGATTTACAATTAAACTATCTGAGTCTATCTGAATGCGCTTGGGATATAAAACTCAGATGAGAAACTTAGGTAGTGTAAATATACGTAGCTTAAGTAGAATTTAGAAATTATATTTTTTTTGAAAAACGAACAAAAATTTTTCTTTTTTTGTGGAGATTTTGAAATGCTAAAATGTTTTTATAAGAGGAATTCTTCATTTTTTTTATTTTTTTTTGAGTTGAAAAAGTATATTTTATAGGAATTAAAACTTGGTACAATCATTGTAAGGTTTATTGTTTACAATACTATATTTATTTGTTTACAATAGTCAACCACAGTGTTGCATTCATTTGATAATCGGCAGAAAAACAGGGTTTTGAAACCATAGGGTTACATGCCATTTCAAACTAGGACTACCTTATGATGATTATACCATCGATTAAAATAAGAGCTATGTTTTGAAATCTGTTATTATTATTTAAAAAAGTACAATTACTGTGGCGTTCTTATAATTTAAGTATGTCGCCAAAAAGGTTGTAAAATACAGGGACAATTATACAAGAATTTATCATGTTAAATTGGATTTTTTCTAAAAAAAAAAATAAATTCACAAACAATTTTTTTTTTATCATTTTAATTGTTTTAAAAGTAATTTGAAAAACAAACGTTTTTGTAAATATTAATTTTTTAATATAAAAATTGGCCAACACCATGAAATCTCCTAAAATGTTGAAACCATTCTAAGTCAGGCATGTAAATTTTGCATTTGAAAAAAAAAACAAAAATCTGTTGGATCTATAGCAGGTTTTGGACATTTTAACCCAATTATTAAATTATTTCGTTTTTCTATGCCTCTCCAAAGCAAAAAAGAAAAAAAAAACTCAACTGTTTGCATATTAAAATATTTTCCCTGATGTTTGTTTGTAACAAAACTTGTGTGCACTTTTTTCTGCGTTTATTCATTCTGACTTTTATACTCGTACACGAACTAAAAATATATCAGGCACCACCATATTGAACAAAAAAATTGCTATAAAAAATTTCGCCATAAATTCGCGTATACTTTTTAAAGTTTTTCCTTTCTTTTTTGTTTTTTGATATGCAAATCTAAGTGAAATGCTGAATATATCCATTGTCAGGCAGTGATGTAAATATATGATGGAAATGCATGAAAATACGTGTTGAGAAAAATCTTTTTTGTTGCAAAAATTTTATGTGAGTTTAAGTGGTAATAGTGATATGCTATTGCTTGTGCCATGTGAACAATAATCTAGAAATATAACGGTTATTACTTAATAAGAGTATGAAATATCTCCTTGTAAGTCCAGAAGACTGCTTACAAACCTTACATAACCTTGGAAGATATCGAAGAGACTACTATTGGGCGATGATTTTGAGGATTACTAGTCTAGGGATTTGCGTTACATTGGCAAATTTCCACCGGCACGATAAGCTTCACTGAAAAAGTTAGCGTACTACACCAAGTTATAGCTGAAAATTTGTATTTGACAGTCAGCTGACATTTCACTTTTGCCCAACAAAGTTCAATATTTGGTTTTTTTCATTGTAATTTCTAATGCAGCAACTACAACGTACTCTATTGATACTACTTTTGACTGCATATAATAAAGCGACTATTATGTTTCTCACTTTACACCTTAGCCACAGTGTATACAGTGACGAAACTCCAACAACTATAACAAGAACAACAGAGCAAGATAGGCACAACAAAATTTTTAGCATACACAACATTACTGTGTATAATAAGATAGCCACAATAAAACACAGCTGATTTTAAACTTTTTGAGCTGTCATTCCCTTCATCACTGTATGCAATGTGCCTTAGCTTTGGGTCTGAAAAATTTGCTGTGCTAAAAGCTAACATGTCAGTTAGTGTTTACTTACTATAGCTTTTTACTTGTAGTATTTTTTTTTATTTTTTTTTTATATGCATATACCACGGTTGCGTTTTTTTCCTTTCATATACACGTTAGTGAAACATGAAATAATAGAAGTAAAATGAAAACAGCGAGAATTTTTTTCAAATTGTTTTTAAGATTTTTTATTTTTTTTTTTTTATTATTTTTTATTACAAAAACCATTTACAAATAAATAAAAAAGGGTATAACTAGCTTAGATAATGGTTTCTGCTATGATGGTTATTACAGCTGTAACCAAAAAAAACAAATTTTTACATTTACTTTTAAAATTTTTAACTTAAGCTACAGTCACATTAGGCAAATAAGTATTTAATGAAATATTTTATGGAAAAGTTTTTTTTTCTGAAAATTTATTTAAAACAATAATCAATCAACACTTAAATATTTAATTAAGGATACACGAGCAATAAAAAAACTTAAAAATACATACAGACCTTCATAAAATGGTTGGTTACGTTTTGTTAGTCAAATATTTGCCTAATGTAACCGTAGCTTTATATAGATTATGGAAAATATTTCTAGTTCTTTTAGCATATGCCATAAACAAAAAAATATACGCTTGATTTGTTACTTCTCATAGTTTGTAACCATAGAAAAAGAAAAATAATTATGGATTTATATATATCGTATATGTATATGAGAAATTTTGCCAGCTGTTTTAGTCAGTTTGTTAGACAAAACCATTTGTAGTAAAATTTTCTTCTCTTCTCTCAATTCACTTTACAAATTACCACCTTTTGAAACATTTAAGTTTTTCAATAAAAACTTCAGTAATTCGGTGCAGAACAGCAGGTGTTAAAAAACAGATTTTGTGCTGTTAACGAGTTGATTGAAACACAGATGCTCGTAGAACTGTAATGAAGAGTAACACTAAAATAAAGAAAGGGGAAAATATATGAAATTGGCTGACAATAGAAGTACAAACAAAGGCCCGTGACTTTATTAGAACTTTAATTAATATCTTAGAACAAAAAAAGAACAATTATTATTTGAAAATACAGGCAGCGAAAAACTTATATTGTATATTGAGAATAAAGGGTCCTCCAACAGGACCCTGCGAAATTTGACTTGTGATGGCAGCTATTTTGTTGAAACTACATCTGTGAAATTAGTCTGTTTTGCCAAATCATCACAGATGGATATAGAATTCAACAACATATTTTATCAAAATGGATTTTCTGTTCATGCAACGTTTTAATGAAAAATCAGCACCAAAAAAGTGTCTGTTTGGTGTGCATGTCAGTTCATATTCCTTTAAGAACTATGTTGGCCAGACCAGCATCTCTCTCAAGGCCATTCATAGGCCTTTTAAACAGATAAAAATGCCAATAATATTGCACACACTTTGTTTCATTTAAAGGTAAAAGTATAAAACGTTTAATGAAAGACCCTATACTTATAAAATTTGATTTTTCAAAAGAAATTATTTTAGTTTTTTTTTTATAGTCAACTAGCTGAACCCGGTGTGCTTCGCTACCCCCTCGTTATATAATAAAATTATCGGCGGTGACGTGGTTCATAGTTATATGGCGATGTTAACAGTACTAAGAGCAATATACTACCAAATAAAAAAAATCCGTTGGAAGGAACAAATTTATACAAAAAAAAAACTTTCAAATAAAATTTTGTGTAAAAGGGGGCGTGGCGTAAGAAATGTTTATTTATACCTCGCCTGGAGTGTAATGTGTATACAATTTGAAGTAAGTCTGCTAAAAACTATATGGGAGCAATTTGTAGTGTATTAATATAAGTAATCATTATTATTAGTAAATTAAGCTAATATTACAAAACTAAATTAATTATTGTTAATATACAAAATTTGTTATTATAAGTACTACCATAATTATTATTTTTATTCCTACTGGAAACCTACTGTATTCCCTAATTATTATTTTATTCCTACTGGAAACCTATTGTTATTCCAGTATTGTAGCGATATATTATGGAAATTTTGTAGTTTGATTGTACCGTTAGTTTTATATATAAACGAAAGAAAAATCAATAAAGAATTTAATATGATCTAAGCCTCTAAATCGGCATCAGACTTTTTTTTATTTTTGGCATATAAATTTGCCAGTAAAAAACCTTTTTGTACCCGTGGCGTTTATTAGCGCCGGTACACTATACGTTAGGCAGGGATAATATATCTAATTAATTTTTTTACTTTTACCCACAACACACTACAAATTACATAATTTTAAAAAAGTGGGCGTGGTCGAAAAAAGTACCCTATTAATCATGTCAGAGTCCCAGTTAAATACTGTAAAAATTTCAGGAAGATCGGTCTAGAGGTTTGGTCTCCTTTAAGGTACAAACAAACAAACAAACACATATTCAATTATATATATTTAGATAGTCACTTTTTCTTAAAACAAAAAAATAATTTTAAAATAAAAAAATTAGAACGGTATTACTAATTTCTAATAGATTTTTAACAATATTTAAATCAGAGTGGGCAAACAAACAAAACATTTCGCAAAAGTTAAAACAAAGCCATACAATTTTCAAAATTTTTTTAGTGGTATTGTACATGAGCAAAACCAAAACAAATACTTTCTAAATGAGAAAGAGCGCAAATGAAACAATTAGCTTTTCGCTCTTGTGCTTGCTTTGTTATTCCGTCACATTCGTATAATTTGCTCTTTTTCTCTTCTTCTTTTCTTTTTGTTTTCATTCATTTCTTGTTGTACCTACGCACATTTGAGATAGTGTATTTGTAGTACTCAAAACAAAAACAATATACAAAATTAAATGGGACAATCTTTCTCACTGTTTCTGTTTTATTTTTGTTTTACTCATTGTAAAGAATACAACAAAATGAGATCAAACGTTCAGTTTTGTTTATTTTTCTACTCTGGTTTAAATAAAATTTAGTCGAGAAGCAGATGTTGTTTTGTAAGCGTTAACTTGCTGCTAGATTTCTATTAAAATCTGTTTAGTACTAGATTTCGGCTTATTTTAAATGGTAATTGCTGAATAAAAAAATACAAAAAGATGTTTATCTTTTTCGTCCTTTTTAAAGTATGGACGCATTTTAATATAAAAATTATACAAATGCTCTTGATTTTCATACTCTCATTACATTTTGGGAGAAAAAAACCTAAATATGTGAACAAATACTGCAAAGGGGACCTTCAATTAAATGTTTGGCAATCTATCACACTTTCACTTGATATTTTTTAGTTATAAACAGACAGATAGAAATTTTTTATCAGTAAGCTCTAATCAATATGAATACTCATATAAAAAGAGAGAAAGCAGAGCCCATATCCTAAATCGATACACAATATTGTACACGTACGAGTATAGTAATAAAAATTTAATTTTTAAAACCCATCAGCTGTTTGTTGGTAATCTTTTAGATTTTGCATCTCAATCACTTAATGAAAAATCGGTTCAATAGCCTATTAAGCCTTTATATTCGCTTTTAAACTTAACAGATATGGATGTTTGTTTATCCATTTTTTTTGTGTGCTGACACATACAGCTTGTGCAGGTAAAACGCCAATAATAAATATTTGTGTGCATATGACACGAATGAACAATTTAATGTTTTTGGTTTTTAAAGTGTTGACTCTTAAATGCTGGACTTTTTTTTCAGATATAATTTTATTATTAAAGTTAAAATTTATGAAGTCATTATTATTGTGGTTCAAATTTAATGAAAAAAATCTTTAAAAATAAATATGACTACGGGTTAATAATTAAATTTATTATTAATATATTATTTTAAAAATATTCTATATTGAAAAACTTGGGCAATAACCTGCAAGAATAAGCGGTAATCACTCTTCGTTTTAAACGCTCTTACAAGACTTACAAACACGGCAAGCCTAGTACAACTACAATAATTATTTTACAGGTTTGGCGTGATTTGCTACATTTTCCAGACTTGCAAAGACGTTTGCAATGAAAGGTGATAGTCGCTATAGATTATAGCCTTTTAAAACAAACTTTTATTGTTACCATCGTATCATGCTGTTAAAAAGTGTTCTTAAAAAGTTTCATCTTTACATATGGTCTTTATGTAGTACATGTCTTCATGGAGTAGTCGAATATACTGCAAGGTAACAGTCAAAGCCCCTTTTTAAACGCAAATTATGGGTAATAATCAAACAAGTTCGCTCTTGACAACGATCTTCGCTAATAAAACAGCTTTCGAACATTTAGCCAATATTTCTCTGATAAAACAGTCTATAAAAGAGCGACTGTTGCTAGTGAAAAGATAAATAAAATAACCCATAGAGTTCACCTGTCGTTTAGTTTGTGTCTGCAAATATTTTAATCTCAAGGTTCGATTAAGATATTAATAACAAACTTAAAAACAAATCATAAAATATATGAATATTTAGGGAATCTATATCGAAAAAGAAACTCGTTCTTATTGGGTTTTCTTTAGTATTGTTAGTATTTTATTTATTTAATTTTTTTCATATCAGATTTTATTTATGGCCCCTATTATGAGTTGCATTCGACAAACGATATTCGTTGGGTATCGAATATCGACTAACGAATGTAAAATTTGTATTATAAGTTTATTTTCGACTCTGTAAATAAAATTGAAAAATTTTTTGAAAATGTAAGTACTTATACTTTTTTTGGTTTGTTGGACCAAATACCACTAACTGAATTATTTTTGTAAATTTTATTTCATTTATATATCTATTTTTTTATTTTATAATAAAATGCAATTCTTTCTTGGGAGCCAAAATTTTAATGTGTGTGCCATCAACACATTCAATAATCGCTGGTATTCTACTTTTATTAAAAAATACAATTTGGCTTATTGCAGTTCAGCTGCTGTATAGTTGTATTTGATAAATCTTAGGCAAATATTGTTTTCCAAAACTTCCAGAGCTTCTGACAGCACTAAAGATACTGTAGGCTCTGCAAGACCAAGCATATTTTTATTTCCAAGGCTAAGGTGGTAGATCCCTGAGCACAAAATCGTAGAACTGTTGCTAATTTTAATATGCTTGATATTGACCTACCTTGTGTGTATTGCTTCATGAGTTCATCGGTAATGGATAGTAGGTCCACAAACGCCTTCTCACACAGTCGATAATTTGTTATTAAACTGTAAATAAACTTTCTATATGAATTCTTTGTAAAAACCATATCGAAATATAAAAATACTTACGTAGTTGGGTCCATTTCCAATATGTTGGAAGTATCTCTTAACGTTTTTCTGCTTCTAGCCAGTTTCAGTAAACGTTCATCTTCATCTGACAAATCATCGAACTATCATTCCGTGGTGGTCATGTTTAATTTAATTTATTTTTTCTAATTTGTAAAAAAAAAAATTTATTTACAGTGCCAGCTGAAAGAATTTTACTACTGTGAATAACCAAAATAATCGGTAAAATTCACAATAGTATTTTTTTTCAGCGAATGTGCGCCATAATACCAAATGAAAATTCGTTCGATCAGCTAATTCGACAACAGTCGAAAATCGAAATTAGTTCATAATAGGCACCTAGTTCTACCTTTCGAAACAAAAAAGATGATTTCACTATTCCTTTTCTTTCGAATTGTATTTTATCCACTCCTTTTTTTCAGTTTAAGTAGCGCCCTTATTTAAATATTTTAATATTGTTTTTTTTTCTTTCTTCTTTTTTTATTGGTTTAATTTTTTATTACATTAACAACGAATATCGACAATTTATGTTTTAAAAAGTTTGCAAAATAAGCGATTGTATTTTAAAATGAAAGTTTTCCTTTGAGTTTCTTTCATTTCATTGATTTTCTTAATTTTGTCGTATAAATAAATAATTTATCAGAAAACAATTTTAAATGGCAAAAGTTAAAGGAATAAATAAATTTTCAATTTTGCTCCATTAAAGTTTGTAGATGAAAAGCTACATAACAAATTAATTAATTAATTACTGTGAATGAAAATTGAAAGGAAAACAAATTAATGAGAAAATTATCGTTTAAATGGCAATTTTTCAATAAATCATGCACCAGAGCTTGTGGATGTTCAAGTTATTTTAATAAATTTTGCACCAAAAAATAAAATTTTAAATAAATTATGTATTTGCAATGCTTGAAAAGGATCAGTAAAATTTCTAAATAAAAAGATTTGTATTCTGATATCGATAACTATGGGTTATAGCTGATAAATTGAAATTTTTTCGATATTTCTGTTCAGCTTGGCAACATCAAAGCGACAAAATAGGAAGACATACTATAGAAACTCTAATTAAGTTGAGGGCTGCATAATAGATATTTAGGTCGAAGTTCTATATGTCTGAACAACGCTTCCAAATTCTGAAAATTATAAATATGTACGCAAAGTTCATAGAGTACGTAATGTGTAAACAATTTGTTCAGTTATTAATCTTTTTCGCACTAATTTTACTTTTCTCGTTACAAAACCATCGACAAGATCAACAAATATGGATAAGAAAAAGAATATGGCTGCAGCGAAATATTAAAGAAGTTCACGAAGTGTCAATTCGTCTTCACATTTTTAATATTTTTCCTTCGAATACGTGGTAAATTTTACTTAAGAATCATAGCTTTGAAAGAATTCAACCAAAATAACAAACTTTTGTGTCGCATTTTTGCTAACTGAAATCATTTATATCGAATAACTGATTTTGATTTCTTCAGTAATGAGAGAAATTGCCGCACATTAAACGAGCCAATCCTCAAGCCCCGTCTCTGACATCTTGAAGCAAGGAAATATTAAAAAATATATATTAAAAAATTAATTATATTAAAAAAATATCTCTTTCGGCGACTACCTCTTAGCAGTCTTCTGGCAAAAGCTCTAAAAGTAACTGCTTGCCATGAACAACCTTCTCAAGTATTTCGTTCGGAGTGAACATAAACTGTAGGTCCCGGTTCTCGGAGATAAAAATTTACACACACAACATGAGTGCTGCTAGAAGCTAGGCCGTAATCCTAAAGTCCAGTTATGTTTGTATGTATGTAATCCTCTATCCCCTAACGTTCACTACAATGGTTTGTTTTTTTTTGCGGTTAAGGAGAAAAAATGTCTTTACGCATAAACAAGATCATCACCGTTATGTTCTTTACGTTGTGTCTTCTCCCACTGAAAAGTAATCCACCCCGGAACCGCACAAAGCATTTCTACAGGGTGATTTCCTATCGGACGTATCAGCCACTTGATCATCCTTGGCCGCGTCCCTTATTCTAAATTTAGTTCATTCTGCGACATCTAAATCCTTCTTCTTCAGAGCCAACACCTTCTCGCAGTATTTTTCATCAGCATACCAGATATTTTCACCGGTTGACATTATGGTTATCAAATTATCGGCGGTTATTGAACCTAAATTGTTTGGGGCGCTTTATTTGCTATAACTTAGGTCCTTATTTCTTTAAAATTGTACAAGAAGCTGATGTTACGTTGACTTTTCAGCCACTCTAATTGACTTTTCGTGATTAAATGACATGGTTGCAACAAGACAGTGCAACTTATCTTACAGCGTGCTCAACAGAAATGATCCTGTTCGTTTGGTTTGTGCATTTACCGCCTCTAAACTACTTTTTATTGAGCTCTATAATGAGTCTTTGGTTTATGTCGAGAAACTAGCACCTTTCTAAAGCATAGGAACGCAATATTTAGATCAACTTTGTATTCAGAAAAATAAAAACGTTGGATAGTTATACCGGAAATCATATTTAAAAAATATGTATCATAAGTTTTTATGAATGAAATTATAATAAAAGGAGTTTCATTTTAACAATATTTCTGTCTTTTATTATCATTTTAATTTCTCAGGTCCTTAACAAAACCCCCTATGTTAAGCTGTGATCTTAAATATTTGGTTGTCAACTAAGTAATTGCGATTTTCAATGCATGTATGTGATACATGAAACTTCCTTGCAATCTCACGTGTTGTACTGTGACGATCCGAATTAATTATTGCTTTGATTTGGTCGTCGTCCACTTCAACTAGACGACCGGAGCGTTTTTCATCTTTCAGTGAAAAATCACTAGAACGAAATTTGGAAAACAATTTTGACACTGCCGTTCTTTTAAGGCTTCGTCACCATAAACAGCACATAACTTTTTTTGAGCTTGCGAAAAGTTTTTTCCTTTCCGGAAATAAAATAGCAAAATATGACGAAAATGTTCCTTTTGATTTTCCATTTTTCAACAGACGCCAAACAAAAACCACGCAACCGATCAAAAATTTTTTTTTACTGATTGACAGCTGAAGTACCGACTATCAAATAACAAAATGTATTTGATATTTCAATTACGTCAATTAACCTAAAAATTCAACTAATGCCATCAATGAGTAAAATCCGCATTAAAAAACTAAAAATTTTTGATTTGCTTGTATTCAAATTAAAATATTTTAACATGAATTTGAAAGCAAATCGCTTTACCGGAATTAACAAATTCGTATTTAATCAATAACTATTTCAGTTTTTCTTAAATGTCTGTCTATAATGGCGACTCTACCCACCCTCTAATAAGTACTTGAAAACAAAGCAAACTAAATTTATTTTTATGAGTTCTTTAGTTGATAACCGATATATAATTTATTTGTGAACGGCACACTTTCACTAAATAAATGACACTTCATATGATGGATATTTAATAGCACAGGCAACTTTTAAATCTCTAAATAGATAACCCGTTAATTCCTAAAAATTATCTTTTAATTCAAATAATTTCTTTTTATTTTTTTAACAATTCTTTGTTTATATATTTTTTCGAATGAGATTTTGTGTCAAAGGCTACAAAACATTTCTTTGGCAATTTAATTTATAGAAAAATAGTTTTCATACACAAATTTCAAACATAAGCAATGAGGCATATGGGATATTCCAAGTCAAATCAACCAATGGTTTTAACCTACCCCCTCCGAATTTTATGATTTTTTGTAGAAATATAGTATATCATAGAACTAAATTAAATACAAAGTTTGGAAGCACTGATACATCTGGATCCGGAAATATGAGGTCTTGAAAATCGGAAAACAGTACAAAAATGCACAAAGTTACACTTACTTAATTGTAATTTTCTTGAAAAGTATTATAGCTACACATCTCGTAAAAGTCGCATTTGAAAGGGTATTGAATTACCTTTGATTTAATATGCAACATGATTTTTTCTTTGAAAAAGTCAAAGGTCAATTTTCTTTATCTGTAAGTCGGAAGCCTATATCTCCGAAAGCGACCTTTTTAAAAATTTGAAAAAAAATTATGCCAAAGATAGTTTCGTTCTCTACAGTTGTGAAAAATTTCAGAGTGGAGGTATTTTTGGATCAAGAAATAAAAATCAAATCGCAAAAGAATGTGATTAAAACTAGTCTAATAGTGCTGGAATGGTAGACGATTTTTCGATTTCGATTAGCTGGAACCGCTTATTTTGTAAGTTTCTACAAAAAATACATGAAACAAAAACGGGGGATGTGGGATGGGGGCAAATTGTTCTTCATCGGGGTCAAAGGTTGGGTTGAAGGAATAAAAATCTACAAAAAGCTTCACAACTGCTCTGGAGTAGCCCCTAGAGGGATAAAATGTAAGACCGACCCTTACTAATATTTTACCTCGAACTTTTTTTTCGAACATACCTACCCCCTACCTCCACCCCCTAGAGTGGTAGGAGCACATTTTATAAACTTTGTAGTGGAGCCTCCTTAGGGAGTGGAAATGGGGGGTAGGTATGTAGATAGGGGTTAGGTAGGGTTAGGTATTTACCCCCAACTTTTTTTCAGATCATACCTAACCCTTATCTCTACTCCCTAGAGTGGTAGGAGCAAATTTTATATAAAAATGTAACTTTGTAATGGAGCCCCCTTAGAGAGCAGAGATAGGGGATAGGTATACAGGTAGGGGTAGGTATTTACCCCCAACTTTTTTTCCGAACATACCTAACCCCTATTCCCACTCTCTAGAGTGGTAGGAGCAAATTTTATAAACTTTGAACTGGAGCCCCCTTAGGGACTGGAGATAGGGGGTAGCTATGTTCGGAAAAAAGTTGGTGGGTAAAATATTAGTAAGTATCGGTCTTACATTTTATCCCTCTAGGGGCTAATCCAGGGAAGTTGTGGAGTTTTTTGTGGACTTTTACTCCTTCAACCCAACCTTTGACCCCGATGAAGAGCCATTTGCCTCCATCTCCCATCCCTTCTTTTTGACTTATGTATTTTTTTGTTGAAACTCACAAAATAAGCTATTCTAGCTAATCGAAATCGAAAAATCGTATACCATCCCACCACTATTAGACTAGTTTTAATCACATTCTTTTGCGATTTGATTTTTATTTCTTGATCCAGAAATACCTCCACTCTGAAATTTTTCACAGCTGTAGAGAACGAAACTATCTTTGGCATAATTTTTTTTCAAATTTTTAAAAAGGTCGCTTTCGGAGATATAGGCTTCCGACTTATAGATAAAGAAAATTGACCTTTGACTTTTTCAAAGAAAAAATCATGTTGCATATTACATCAAGGGTAATTTAATACCCTTCCAAATGCGACTTTTACGAGATGCGTAGCTATAATACTTTTCAAGAAAATTACAATTAAGTAAGTGTAACTTTGTGCATTTTTGTACTGTTTTCCGATTTTCAAGACCTCATATTTCCGGATCCAGAAGTGTCAGTGCCCTTAAATTTTATATTTGTCTTAGTGTTATGATATAATTTATTCATGCCAAAAATTAGCAAATTCGGAGACAGTCATTTCAAAAACGGCATATTTTAAGTTGAGTTGATATGGTTTAACCCATATAGTAAAACACATACTGCAATAAAAAAATATTTATTTTATCGTGTTTATTAAGGATTTTCAAATTATAAAACATCTTTATTGTTTAAATAATTGAATGATTTATTTAAAAGAAACATGTGTTTCTGAAAACAGGATAATCGATAAGAAACTGTATTTGTAAATTCATATTTCCAGCTGTTTTTATTTATTTATTTATTTTTCTTGTTTTTTTTTACCAAAACTAAAGCAGAAGTCAAATACAGGAAACACTTTGTGTTTTGCAATTAAAAAGATTTCAAGGATAGTTTTTTTTTTAAAGAAACAATATAAAAGGATATTATGTGAGCATATGTCTTTACAATTCTATAGAATTCTAATTTTAAATTCTTGTCGATATCATACGCTTGAACATTAAACATTGAAAAGGGGGAACAATTAAAGATTTTCAAATGAAACAGCTGTTATTGTGCGGTGCACACTCTACTGCGGCTGTCTTCTGTATTCGATTATAGTCCTCATATTTGCTGTCATCATTAAATAGCTCTCAGACGCACAAGTTACATCTGTCTAATTATTGTTTTGTGTAGCTGCTAAATCCTTTTGAAAACCGAGGGACTGGTTTACCTTTTATATTATGATTATTATGCTTGTCTGCTGCATATTGTGTGCGTGTTATATTGCATGATGCATGTTTTTAATTTGGGATTTATTCCATTAAATCGGTTTATTTTTGTTTCCCCTAAATTTGCCAGCATTTTCTGTTGTATTTGGATTTGTTACTCTAAATGAATTATTTGTATGCAATATTGTGTGTGTTTTATGCACTGCCCTTCTCTTGCCTTGTCTTTTCATTTATTTCTGTTTCTTTGTTAATACCTGCCGTTTCTTTTGGCAGGTTTGAATGCTATTGTTGGCTTACTTTTGTATATTTTACCTGCTGTTAATAAATACAGTGAAATTTCAATAGAATGGTTTGTAATCTAAACCAAAACTAATTTTTCAAAACTCTTTGACCTTTTGTTGAACTGTTCTGTTACAAGTAACTTTAACTTTTTTTACTATAAAACTGTATTTCTAGTTAACAAGCTAATAAGATTTTAATTTTTTTTTCGTTAGGTGTTCTACTGTCATTATTTAAAAAACACTCTTCTGTCATGTTTTAAAGACGGTCATTTAAGCTGAATCTGGAATGAAATGTTTAAAAACCATAAAAAACAATATGAATGATTGAGTTAATGGAAGAGTATCAATGAATGTCAATTTAAGACTTTGCAAAAGAAAAAAAAAAAAAGAAACGCAAAAAATTACAACCATTCTTTCATTCATTCATTCATCTATCCATTGAGTTTCTTTCCTCAGGTATTGTAAAAAAAAAAAACGTTTTATTTTTATTTTCTTTTTACGAGTGTTATATAAATAAGGAAATTAAATTATCTTCAATAAAAATAAATTACATAAAATACTTAAGATGAATAAAATAAAATGCAGCATCAAGATTTACCCTGCGTAGTCATAATGACAGTTTAATATTTCCGTATTCACTGATAATAACAAGATAAAAATAAAAATTATACAAAAAAATTTTATATTCGCTGGTGTATGTTTCATAAATTATTTCATTCCTAAAGTATTTAGTGCAATGTTAATAGTGAAACGCAAACGGTTAATTACACAACAAATCATACCCTGTATTATTTGAAATGTATTCCAATACTTCCCTCTGTAATTTATTAGATGTTGTAACATCAGAATAAAATAAAATAGTTTTTGTTTTCAAGGAGGCCAACCCCTACTCATGTAATGCATTTTGCTCGTCTAGAAAATATGTTATGCGGGGGAGTGGACAAGTGAAAAACAACAATTTCTTTCTACAACATAATGCATTGTACTATTCACTTATCAATCAAATAGAAAAGCACGTGATCGATGAGAGATAAGAGAAGTATGTAAACATGTGTGATTATTTGAAATTAATGTTTTTGTTTCATCAAAGACGTATTTCATCTCGGTTCGGATAAATATCATTTAAATATTAAAAAGGACAAAAGGATGAAATTATGTCTGGCACCGTTTTTAAAAATCGAGATACTAAAATGCTTATTTTATACATACATACATACATAATTGGCCATTACAACTCTGTGTCAGGGTTTCGGCCTACCTTCTCGCAGCACTCATGTTATGAATGCTAATTTTTATTCATGATTACCGGGACCTACAGTTTAAAGTCGACTCTGAACGACAGATTTAAGAAGCTTTTTTTTTAATTACTCCCAGAGCTTTTGCCAGAAGACTGCTTCCAAATGTGCCTCTCACACGTCGTTCTCAAGCGTTGGGCATCTCTGAGACATCCTTGTGGGGAATTTTGCAAAAAGATCTTAACCTATGTACATCCTTACAAGATAAAATTGACCCAAGAACTGAAGCCGCTTGACCACCAGAAGCGTCGTATATTCGTGAATTGGGCTAACAAACAATTTGAAAATTATTCGGATTTTCATTAAAAAATCATCTTCAGCGATGAGGCTCATTTTTAGCTGAATAATAAATACCATAAACAAAATATGAGTCATCACTGCATGCCGCAAAAATTACGGTTTGGTGCGGTTTATGGGCCGGCGGCGTCATTGGGCCGTACTTCTTCCGTGATGATCAAGACCGGCACGTTACTGTGAATTAGAATCACTACCGTTCAATAATAATCGAATATTTTTAGCCCCAATTGGATAATATGGATTGATGAACTTCGTACGAATATCGAACGTGAAATTGCAGCACTATCGGCCGATTTATGCTTGAAAACCGTCGAAAATTGGGTTCAGCTTCTGGATTTCTGCAAGCGTGCACGTGGTGGCCATGCAAAAGAAATCGACTTCCATATACATATAATGGCATCGAACGTTCTTTTACAGTAATAAAGAATTTCATTGATATCTAAAACTGTTTTTGTTTTATTTAAAAAAACTTTTGTAGCACTCTTAATGAAAAACTCGATAATTCTTCTAAAAAAATTGACTCCGAAAAATATTTTTTTTTATTGGCCAAAATTCTGTTACTTTTGAAGTGATTAAACTATTTTAGTAATTTTTTTGTAATTTTGCATCATGGACGAAATCAGATTTCCGTCAAATAAAACTTTCTGTTGAGTCCTGCGTGTTCGTGTCACGAAAACACAATTCACGCAACCGTCTCTGACTTCAAAGTTATTTTATCAAAATTAATTTCTATATTTTAAAAACCTTTTATTTTTATTTACTAAGAGAAATTAAAATAATTGTTACATCTGCTTAAGCTTTATAAACCCTTTTAAACTGTATTGATTGTATTTCTTTAAATTTTTTTGCAATTAATTCTATTATTTTTTTATTTTCTATTGGTGCAAAAAAAGTCAAATGCTATTTATTTTCTGTTTTGTTTTTAAACTGAAAATCTTGTTAATGGTTTAAACAATCAAATGTTTAGCAAAGACAAAAAAATACTCACCATCCCTTATTTGAAATACAAAAAAAAAGGTCTGAACTTGACGAGCTGTTAATTTTCGGCAATTTCATTTGCAATCAAAAACAAATCATGCCTATAATAGCAACAAAGAAAAAAAAGTATTTGTTAAACAAAAAAATCTGAAAATTAATCCCTTTCTTAAACAGTTTTTTTTATGTTTTCTTTTAAAAAAAACCCTTTTAAATACAAACACTTGATTTTTCCCTTTAAATGGGTGGCCTATTTAGCAAATCAAAACAGAATTAGACCTAAAAATCATGTTGAATCAATGAACTGGAAAATAGTGAAAAAAAACATTAAATTTTTTTAAACAATTCGTAATGATGAAAAAAACGATGCGTTGACTGACCAGCCTGGCGGCTGGCAAAAACAAAAAAGATACAGCCTTGAATAAATGCTGAAAAAAGAAGAAAAAAATAACAAAAAGATTTACTGACTTACTGAAAACATGTTACTGGCCGGGTGAACATGTTCTGTAAAAAAATTTTTAAAGTCCTTTGAGTTTTTTTTGTTTTTAATTTTTTCTTTTCTACTAAATTATGATAAAAAGCACATGCTGATCACTGAAGCGTAAGCAAAAACGAAAAAAAAAAATACTGAGTATCTTATAAAGTTGCAGCTTTAATTGTATTCTTGTTCATTTGCTACAAAGAAAATACTGAAAAGAAAACAGATATCGTGTTCGAGTAACTGGAAAATGAAAAAGTAGGAAATATTAATAAAAGACAATTAGTGGTAACAAGTTCGCATCGCCACTTTTTTACTGTATCTTTGAAAAAAGAA
This sequence comes from Metopia argyrocephala, assembly GCA_963576795.1. NCBI lineage: Eukaryota > Metazoa > Arthropoda > Insecta > Diptera > Sarcophagidae > Metopia > Metopia argyrocephala. The sequence continues at coordinate 199,377,180 of OY756208.1, read as the reverse complement.
GCCAAAACTTGGCACCCTACACTGGTGGTGCCCAGTATTTAATTTCGTATTTATAAGACATTAAAATAAAATACGCACTACGCTGTGGTTAGTGGTTAGTGTGTTGTCCTACTAAGACAATACCTCAGGGTTTAAACCTCAGCTCTGACATCTTGAAAAAAAAATATTTCTTTCGGCGACTACCTCTTAGCAGTCTGCTGGCAAAAGCTCTGAGAGTAACTGATTGCCATGAAAAAGCTTCTCACGTCTGTAGTTCGGAGTCGACTTTAAATTGTAAGTCCCGGTACTCATAGATAAAAATTGACACACAATATGAGTCCTGCGAGAAGTTAGGCCATAGTTCTGACACAAGGTTGTAATGGCCAATTATGTATCAATGTATGTATTTATATTATTATTAAGTCGTTCAATTCCAAGCTAAATGCAATTTAAATGGCCAAAACAATTTAACAAGTTTTACATTTAATCATATGTTTTAGTCAGCTGATTTTCATTTTCGGCAAATAAAAACTAAAAGCATCATCTCTTTTTTCCCCTTTTTTGTGAAAAGTTGATTATTCTATAAACGAATCGTGCAGTATAAGAAAGACTTCTCTCTATACAAAAGTAATTTTTTTTTTTGATTCAGGTACGAAATTCTCAGAAGAGGCAAAATGTGTTATTCTATTGCCCATAAGCATGTGTCTCAAGTATATATTTGAATTGCTCCCACGTCCACTATATTCGCTAGATATGACTTCTAGCAATAACTTGCTTTTATCACACTTTAAAAAATACTCGGTGGTAAAAAATTTCTTACGAATGTAGAAGTTGCTGCTAAAACTGAGTCTTACTTGAAAGCAAATTATAAATTGTTCTATAAACGGGGTATTAAAATATTAAAGCGGCGATTGAGTGATTGGCCTGAGCTTGATGGAAATTGTAAGCTACGAGTACTTTTAAACAACCAAAAAAACAAAATTTGTTTCTCGTTTAGGTCGGGATGTTTCAGCCTATGTGCGTTAACAAACATTATTGGACTTTGGGAGTGTTTTCTTTTTTGCCTAATTGTTCCATAATCTAAATGACTTTGAGTCTTTTAATACTTTCTATGTTTAATGACTTGTGTTTTCATACATTCTTTGGTAACCGTGTGTTTCGATTACTAAACCTTAGGTCAGTACTATTCGAGCCGATTATTTGACGTTCAACGTCAAGAATTCCATCTGCAAGGAACCGCTCCTTGACATTTCCAGTCTATTACACCAGAAACAAATGATCAGGAGTACAGTGCCACCTTCCGTGAAGATAACAGCTAACCAACTTAGTGAAGACGCTCACCACTCACAATTAACATCCACCGACAGATGGGGCAATTGCTGCTGATCATTGAAGGGTGGAGGCATAATACTGGCCTTTAAGTGGTCAAATTGACAGCAACTTGCTTCATTGACAAAAAGACTCATAATATATCTATAAACAAGAGAAATCTATATATACTTATATATCTATCTATCTTTAAAATTCCAATACAATAAACAACATAAGTAGGTGTTTACTTCTGAGTATTGGTTAAATAAAAAAATTTTTTTTTTAAATTTAAACTACTGAATGCTTATTGTAGGGTGCAGAAAATTTAAATTTAAGTCAAGAGTAAAGATTAAATCAGGTTAAATTGCTAGCAAAGTTTTGTATATATTTTTCTCATTTCTCTTCTTTTTATTATTTTGGCAAGTTATTAAATGTGTCTGCGAAGAAAACCTACAAACACAATAAAATAACTTAAAAAAAAACCGTTTGCACCTGCTACTTCTGTGCATTTAATACGTCTTTCTTCCCTCTTTTTTTCTTGTTGTTGTTTTTTTTTTTATTATTCATTTCTACATACTACTTCTATACAAGTAAAGCTACTTACTTACTTGCTACTACAACTGCCACAAATAATATCTACAACGATTACAGTTTTTGTTTTTAGTTTTGCTTTATGTTGTATAAGTATGTACATGTTCTTGTTGCCATTGTAATTATTATCACTGCCATTGGCAAAAACCGAAAAAACCAACAACAAAAACAACAACATTAATAACAATAGCAATAACATTAAGAACAAGCAATGCCGCTGTTCGAAGAACACAAAACGCGATTGCTTAAATTTTACAACGTTGGTTGATAAAATATTTGCTCTTTCGAAATTGTGTTCCTGTTCTGTTTCATTATTTTCTTTTCTGTTTAAGGTTTGCATTTTCGTTTGGCATTTCATGCTGCAATTTGTGGCAGACTTTCATAGATTTAGTTCAGTTGTTATTGTTGTTGTAGCATATGTTTGTTCGTTACCAGTTTCTGTTTTGTTTTTTGTATTTTTTTTTTTTTGTTAATTTGGACCAGCCATGTGATTAGCACTTACCAGAAGGTCGTATTGTTTACTTCTTTTTTTTTTTGTAAATTCTTGTTGGGTTTTGCACTCAAGTAGCTATTGTTAGGGAATAAAGTCATTTTAAAATATCCTTAAATTTTAAGAGTTTCATTTTCTTAAAAAGTTGTTAAAAGATTAATGCCCGTATTCATAAAAATATTTTTTTCTTTTTTCTTTACTTCAACATTGAGATACTATGCTCTCTATTACAAAAATAATAAAAAATATTCGTATTATATTTATAATGTTGATGGCCGTGGACTTGCAAATCACACTTTTTTATGTTGGGGATCTAAAACGTTGTCTGAATCGTCTGAATCTGACTCTGATTCAGAACTTTTGGTGTCCACAGGCACGTTGGTTTCAGAGTGCCCTCCATTGTCAGCCTTTTTGTCCTCAGATACTTGATTAACATCAAGCAGGGTTATCTTGTGACTCCACCAACATACTTGAAATGAAGTAAAAAATAAATCAAAAAATGAATGCAAAACAATGCATAAATAAAACTGATATTACCTGTGCAAACAATGCGTCGAGTTTTTCGTCTTTGTAGGGTTTTTCCAAGAGCATTGTCGTTTGGTGAAACCGTTTCTAATCAGTGATTTTAACTGAAAATTTGTTCTAATTAATAGAAACAAATTTAATTACTTTTATTTTTATTTTATAATTTTTCTTTTAATTTTTCATTTAAATTTGCAAGTCCTTAACAATATCAATGACATCAAAAGCTTTAATGTTGTACTGTTTTACTCTTTTACTCTTTTACTTTGTACACAGACAGAGGAGATATTAAATATTTTACACGAATTAACGTTTATTTTCATTAATGATGAAATCGATACTAATGAGACCACTTTGTAGTTTCTGTTTTAAAGTTGTACGAGTAATTGATAATTTAATAATAAAAAAAAAGGAATGCTGATTATTGGAATCATTTAGTGGAATGTTAATGTGTGAGCCACTAAAAAATTTAGTTTTTTTTTTTTTTTTAAATATGTATTTAAAAGTTAAATAAAATGTTTTTAATAGAAAAAAAGGAAAAACAAAAAAATTTACAACAAGAGAATAATTGCAGTTTTTATGGGTTGAGTGTTTTAAACTATAAACGTACTTGGTAATTTGTAATGAAGTTCCACTATTAACCACTTAGTATTGTTATACAAAAAATTCAAATAAAAGAATACGAAATATTTCACATTTTATTTAACTTTCATTATTGGCATATTGAATTGCAATAAAAATGGTTGCTTTAATAACTGTAAGCTAATGGGGAAGAAAGGAGAAAAAAAGACTTATAAAAGAACAAATTAAAAAAAGTATAAATTGTAAGTACACAGGTGACATGGAATTTCGTCATATATTTCTTGTTTCCGGAAATTTAATGAATTATATTTTATTAAAATGAAAATATTTTTTTGTTATGGAAATTTTAAATTTATAATTTTTTTTTTGGTCTCGATTGATAAAAATTTATTACATACATACACACATAATTGGTTATTTAAACCCTGTTTCAGGGTTACCGCCTAGTGTTTCTCAGCAGCCATGTTGGGTGCTGCAATTTTTATCTAAACGGGCAATCTTGAATTTGATTGTTTTTATATGTTTGCGCTAAGTTTTTGATTTTGGTGTGTTCTGACAAATATAGTAAAATTTTATGGTCAACATTTTTGTAGAACATTTCATCCCCGACCGTCTCCTTTTTCGGGGTGCTTTTTACGATTTGCTAGAATAAAGCCGAAAAAAGTCGTTATTCGTGGGTGTTAGAGGGTTAATATGTTCTACAAAAATATTTGTTGTGATATATTCTACATAGTTGTTGAACATACCATACACCTCAGATGTAAGTAAAACATAGTTTTATACACCTATATGCTACAAGAGTTGGCCAGAGATGGAAAATAATAACCGCCTCTAAAGTAACATTCCGATGTGATCTGTCTTTTCTACCAGGATCAGTTGTTAGAACCCCGTAATTTTTTTTGTGGTGAAGATTGGAATTAGGAAAAGTGGTCTAAGTCAATATATAAAAAAATAAGAGGATCGAAAACTAGTTCAGTTCTGCTGGTATTATTTATACATAATCCCTTAAGTATGTGATTTCTCATAAGAATACCAGTTTTAGGATCTTAAGATTAATAAAAATTAGGCAATAAATTTACAGAATAAAACTTGAATCATGATTTCTATTTCGAATTCAGAAAATTTATAGTAATTATATAAAGACCTTATACGGAAAATTTTAAAAAATTCTCATCTACTAAATTTAGAGCCAAGAGATATTTGCACATTTGCCTTTCGAAATTTTACTCAACTCGTTAATGATCTTTCCAGGGTGCTCGCTGATATAAAATTCGAATTCACCATTAGTTCTATATGGGTATGTTTAAGTATATTAATTTTCTATTAATATTACCTCCAAAATTAACACGAAGTGCTTCAATTACAACCATTATCTGACGGTTCATTTTTGACGATATCGAAAAAATTGCATTCAACATATCGTCGTGAGGGAATTTAAGTGCTCTATATGCCATTTATTAAATCTCGAGGTAATAATGTTAATATAGGTTTTTGACACCAAAATTTTTAAAATCTGCAATCCATGTTCGGCTATTTATCTCCGAAACTTGATGAGATATACTAAAACGAATTACAAATTTGAAAAATTTGGGGTCGAAAACTTAAAGTGGCATCATTAACTCGAGACTTAAAAAATGGCATATAGAGCACTTAAATTTCCGCACGACGATATGCTAAAAAAACTAATGTGGTGTGCCATAACTCAATAACTTTTTTGTTTATATCTTGACTTATACCATTTTTGCTAACTATAGGCCCATATAAGTATGTGTTGTGTATGTGTGTTTGTTTCCTAAAATTAGTGAACATTTGTAAGAAGTAATTTACTTCAACGTTTTAATTTATATCTCATTGCCATATACGAGGTCTGATCAAAAAGTAACCGTTTTCAAATTTCGTGAGTTACGGTATATATGGTGAGTTGCGGTATAACCGGTTTAAGGAAGGCCGAGAAGATGTCAATGACGATGCCAATCATGAATTTTGCACCATGATAACGCTCCAGCTCACACATCGATGCTTGTGTGTGACTTTTTGGCCAAAAACAAAATCGTTATCATGCCTCAACCACCGTATTCACCGGACTTGACCCCAGCAGACTTTTTCCTTTTGCCAACACTGAAGATACCGTTTTGCTACGATTGAGGAGATAAAAAAAATCGAAACAGGAGCTGTTGGCGATACCATAAAGCGGGTTTCAGAAGTGTTTCGAGGATTGGAAAAAACGCTGGCATAAGTATATTATATCTGAGGGGCATTACTTTGAAATGGACAAGATACTTAGTTATTGATTAGTAAATAAATACTTTTTGAAAAAATTAAAAATAACGGTTATTTTTTTATCATACCGCGTATACATAAGTTCTGCGGTTTATTAATTATGGTGGTAATTTTGATTATTCCGAGAGAGCAAAATATAGTGTATTGTCAAATACTTCTTACAAAGTAAGTACAGAAAGTAGTATCTGGAGCAAAGTGTGTCTTAGATAGTTAATTTTTTTATTTTATTTTTATTTTTAAGGCCAGCACTCAGGGGACGGCCCCTACTCATGCAGTACATTGTGCTGGTTTAGGAAAATATGTTGTGGGAAGGGGGAAAAAGGGAGTAGTGCTTGTGGACATTTGATTTAAACCTACTGATATCGTAATTGGCAGGAAAAACTTTTGCCGGAAGATTGTTCCACAAACGAGCGGTGCGGCCAAAGAACGAATTCCCTCTATAATGCATTGTGCGATTCGCTGAACAATCAACCACAAATGGGTGCGCTCTGAGAGAGGTACGTGTAGTCCGCAGGAATATGCGACCACCCGGAATCAATTCCACTATCTCATCAGAGCACCTCCCATGGTAGTATCGATAGAACAGTGAAACACACGCCACATTGTGATTGTTTTGAAAGTGTACAGGTTACAAGAAATTCTTATGAGACTACCGTAGTTGGAGTCGAAAACATTTTCAGTTCGGCAGGTGCACAATTCTGTAACGGATGGAATTTTTTTTCTTTCACTGAGAGTTCATTGCAAAAATATTTTAAATTCGTTTTACAGAATTTCAATTCTGAGCTAATTAAGACGTTTTCTGAAGAAACAAAATTGATAAAATTTTTACCAATAGAATATGTTTACGGGAGTATGAAATTTTGCACAGTATCATTGGAATGAGCTTACATTATTAAATGTCTTTCTTGTTACAGAATTTTTTGATACTAATCTTTAATTTTACTTTTTCATGCATTTTTTCTGGTTGACTGTTAACATTTGCATTTGCAAAAATATGCTCTACAATGTTAAAGACAAATGCATTCTTAAACCATGACCATTTTTTTTAATTATTTTATTTTATTCTATTTTATTTTTAAAGTAGATAAAATTTCTTTCTACAATATTCAAAAATTACTAAAACAATTTAACACAAAGGTTACTCACTCAAGTTATTACTGAAGAATTTTTAATTGCATTCGTTTTAAGTCATTAGCAAGAACAGACAGTAAGAAACTGACCAACAACTCAAGGATAACGTCAAATTCAAAAGTCACACAAACCACACAATTAAAAGTTGAATAAATAAATAAAAATAAATAAATAAGAAATAACCAACCAGCTATCAGGTAAAAATTTGCCTGTAACTGAAAATTCACTCAAGTGTAAATAATTTCAAGAAGAAGCACAAAAAAAAAATAAAATGAATATTAAATTTTAAATAATTAATTTTGAAGTCGAATTTAATTCACTTATAAAGATAAATGAAAATATACATATAAATACTTATTTTGATATTAAAACAATATAGAGCAAAAGTTTTCATAATATTTATTTATATTGTTGAAATTTCTACTGCTGCTGTCGGCTCTAGAGACAATATGGAGACATGTGGTACCAGATTGCTGGTAGAAATCTTTAGACTACACTTCTTTTACTTTCACTGCTTTATTTGGCTTAAACGACTACAAGTCCACCACTCTCGATATCATCGATGGAATTAAAGAAACTACAACTAACTGACAAAACCTTAAATGTTCACAAGAGCCAAAAAACCTGTATGAAAGTAGAACAAGGACACTGATATTTTTCAAAACGCAGACGGCGTAGGTGAATTTATTTTCAGTATAGAAATGTGGGACCGGGACCAATCGACGTTTATTTTTTTCTGATAAAAATGATGCAAAAAACGTATTTTCGATTTTTTGTCAGTTTTAGCATTCTTTAATTCTTGAAACGATATGATCTTAGAGGCTAGCAGCAACTGGTAGTAACACAGTATTTAGAATAAATATTTGGCTTAGTAGCTCGTTGCATAGAGTTTTATGCATAATAATGTCTACCAACTTAATAGAAATCAACTCTGAAAACAGTGATGCCAAACTGGGTTTTATGAGTAAAATCTATGCCAACGAGCTGCTAATTTTTTTTTTGTTATACCATAAACACAACAAAGGCCATCGACTACAAGCTGTCAAACATAGAATACATATGTGCATATGAGAACAATTATTTTAGTAGCAACACGACTACCAACCACACGTCTACTTTTGTAGCCCGTAGTCAACTTAGGCTAATTTCTATTTTTCTTGGCGACAATAAACAGTTTAGTGCTGCCAATACAATAAGATGCATGAAAAATGTGTTTAAAAATCGCAATACATGAAATATAGACATAAAAAATGCGAAGAAAATTTAATTTGCACCACTGAAAAAAAAAAGAAATCATTTGTTTACATTTTTTGTTTAGTTTTCATTTAATTATTTCATTTATTTACATCAGTTTTTATTTAATTTTTAATTTATTATTTAATAACCTTTTTAATTTTCTCAAATTTTTATAAGTTTTCTTCAGACATTTGTTGTTTTTTGTTTCCTCACAATTTCACTTACAAAAAATAAGTTTTTTATATATTGTTTAGGTTATGTTCAACGTGTCAAAACAGATGTTTATTTTGTAGCTGTAGTCGTTATTATAATTAAGTAGCTGGCTACTTGGCTACTTTCGTAGGCAGCGATTTTTGTAGTCGTGTGTTCGGTGCTCGATAGCCTTTGTTGTGTTTATAGCATTATGCATAGGGCTGCAATTGTTTAGCAAACTATTCTGCTGTCTACTGGTTTAAGCATTTATAGATATTATGAAAACTTTTAACATTCACTGTTGCTTTTAAAAGATGCATGTGTGTGTCGATATACTTATTTAATGAGAGGTTATCACCCATATATTTATGTATTTAAAAGATATTAATTATTTTAAATAACCCCCAATGAATGACCACAAAATAAAACAACAACAGAATAGAGTCATAATTAAAGTTATAAATGCATATAAAAACTTTGCATTAAAAAAAAATGTTTAAAAGGGAACTGTATTTTCCACGTGCAATAAAAGTAAAACTCAATTGTAACGTATTTTTAAACCGTTTGTTGGTTTTTAATACTGCTGTTACTTTAAACAGGGCCAAAAGGCTGGCTCTCTCTCTCTCTCTCTCTCTCTCTCTATAAAGCACACACACAACAAAAAACCAAATTTTGTATTTCACTTAAGGAGAAAGATTGTTGTGTTGATAAAAATTAAATTAATTTTCATTTGAGTTGTTAAAAACTGCTGCATATTTGTTGGAAGAAAATTAAACTGCGTCTACAACCACAACAACAGCAACAATGGTCACAAATATTAAACAACAACAAAAACAGTAGAATGAAAACAGTATAATAAAAATTTGTTAACCGCAACACTAACAACGTGAGCATGCATCAACACAACAACAAAAAGTGTGCAAAAAAGAAAAAAACAAAAACTGCAACTTAATCGCTGACACAGTGTTACACACCATTAACTCCGCAACATGCTGACCATAATATGGAAGTGGGATTGTATATATCCTTTGTTTTATTTTTATTATTTTTGCTATTGTTGTTCCACATAAATACAAACATACATACATATGTATGTAAGTTCATAGAAGTAAAAATGCCACATGGTGGAATGTATAATGAAAATCAACTGACAGTTATATTCATTCACAGACATTTTACGATGTACGATTACTACTCCGTATGTACGAGTACAATAAAGTTGCATGTTCTCTCATGACATCTCTGTATATGGGTATGTATATGCGACTAGAAAAAAAAAAAGAAAAGTTAAAAGTACACAGCAATGTAAATTACAACTCATGTAGTACACTAATGCATAAACGCATACAAAGACAATAATAATATAAAAGGGATAACGAAAAAAAAGCTCTTCTCTGGCATATTTGAACACAAACTCACATATTCACATATGCATACATACACGTATAAACATTTACATATGAAAACGTATCTGTTCAAACAAAGGGAGATACGCAACACTGGTACCATGTTTTATAAATATATAATTATGACATTAGGCAGACAGACAGACAGACAAACAGGCATTAGCTTAAAGCCAGAGTAATGCTGGTATGAACTGGAAAATAACATGTTTTTCCTTCTTTTAATTCCATCTTGTTTTAGTAGTTTTACACAAAACTCTAAATAGTAATGAGCATAATAGGATTTGTTAATGTCCTTAATTAAAAAAATAATAAACATTTTGTTTTAGAATGCCACTATTATTTTATATGTTATAATTATTACATAGAGACTAACAGCTAAATAATTAAAATAACTAACACGTACTTATATAAAAATTTCTCTCTAAAGTCAATATCTATTTACATACTACACTATATGTACATATAGGTCAACAAAGCCAAATATTATTTTAGTTATTCTTTATTATTGTTTACAAAAAAGAAATATCTGCGTATATGCATATAATAGTAAAAATTAGCATATCTTAAGGCGGGTATTTAACTTATTTCACATATAAACCTAAAAAAATTTAATGTAATTTAACGTATACATACTTACATACGTACATAATTGGCCATTACAAACTATTGTAGCTTCTCGGAGCACCCATGTTGTGTGTGTTAATTTTTTATCCATGAGTACCGGATTCTACAGTTTAAAGTCAACACGAAAACGACAGACTTAAGAAGCTTGTTCATGGCAATCAGTTATTTTCAATGCTTTTTCCAGTAGACTGTAGTCTACTGGTAGGTAGTCGCCGAAAGAAATATTTTTTTCATATTTCTTTTTTTTCTAATTAATATACTACGAAAATAGCTTCGTTGTAAAAACTGAATTTTTAATTAAAATTTTTTTTTTATTATTTTTAACATAAAAATAACACTCTAATTAAAAGTAGGATTTAATCAGACCGATAAATTGGTTTTTGTTATTACAAGTCAACTTTAACCTAAAGGTAAAGCAATCTTTCCAATAACTTTATCGGTCTGATAAAATCCTACCTTTAACTAACGGCAAGTTGTAATAATGGGCCTTAATATCTTTTTTTCAGGTATATAGTAGGCAGGTATTAATAAATGATATTCCCACTGCACGATTTTTAAAACCCTATTGGAATTCCAATTAATTTTTATACGATTTTTTTTTAAATGAAAATAAAAATCACATGAAATCTTCTTTTGGTGTATAAAAAAAGAGCTAATTGATAATAGCAGTTGTAAAAAAAAAAAAAAATCATTTAATAATGAAAAAAATTAACAGCCTGTCTGTCACACAATATCTAACGTTTTCTTTTGTTTGCCTTCTCAAGTAAAGACGGTTATTTTGCATTCCAGTAACTGTTTTCATTATGACAAGTCAAACGAAATTAAATTCAAAGGACATTTTCCTAAAAATTTTAGGGTCCATTTTAGCGACTTTTGCTTTATTTTTTAAACTGTTAATTCATTGGGGGGTACGTGGTATAGCGGTTAAAGCGCTGGCACAAAAACTTAAACGGCCCAAGTTTGAAACCCAGCAAAGGTGGAAAATGAAAACGTTAGTTTGCGGTTTTTACAAAATTATAATTTAAAAATAAGAGGCACCCCTTCACTTTTCCAAGAATTTCATCTACAAAGTAACCGCTCCCTGACATTCCTCTCTATTCTACCTTAACATTTTGCAACGAAAAACGAATGATCAGGAGAAAAGCGCCACCTATTGGGAAGTAGCAGATAACAGCTAAAAACCTACTTAGAGAAGGCACTCACCGTACTCAACATGCAACGGTGAGTCAATTGCTGTTGATAAATTCAGGGGTTAAGTTATAACACTATCCTTTGAATGATCAATTCACAGCAATTTGTCTTATACCTAAGGCTCTTAATAATATAAGAAATCAAAATATATGTTCTGTTGTCATAATGTACTCTCCTTTTCACAAAAATTACAACACAATGCACATCATTTAGTAGGGTCTCAATAAAAAAATGGATATTTTTAAAAACCTCAAACATAAAGCCTAAAAAACGTACTGGAACACTTTTTCCAACAATATTGAGTGACTTGTTTTCGTTCGCATAGTTTTACTTTTGACATCGTTGAACAAGCTGTAAAAATAAAAATTATTTTGTTTTAACCCTTTCAGACCTGCCACTAAATTAATGGGAATTTTTTACTGATTTTTGGATTATATGGTCTCCATATCGTACGAAAATATAATCAATGTTTAGATTTTACCATTTTTATATCCTACAAGGATTTTCAGGACACACACACAATTGATGCACTCGTTGACCTCTTTAACTGGAACGCATATTTATTGCATCAAATGACTTCAAATGGTTTGAAACATTAAAATTTATATTTTTTTTAGTTAAAATATCCCCCAATTCACTATTTATTAGCCATTAGTACTTTTGTAGTTGTAAACACAAATTGTTCCTTCCGCTCATTTTGACAAAACTGAAATCTGACGCATGATTTTCGAAATAATTTAAATAACGGTAAATCGAATAGCAGAACAGTGTGAGAAAGAACAAAGAACAATCAGCGCAATCGATGCATGTCGGTGTTTTTGATGTTGATCATATATAAACGAAAATACTGAGACCTAAACCCACCCGCACAATCGATGCATCACGGTCTGAAAGGGTTAAAAGAAAAAATGTTACTTTTCATTATTTTTAATATTTAAAGATAAAAAATATTTTTTCGGTGTAATGAAAGTTTTTAATTTTTAACAAATTTCAGACAACAGTGATTTTATACGACTGTTAATTTTTTTACGTATTTTCTCTCAATGTAGAAAACTTCCATTCCATATTACATATACACTACCACAGTGCTACTGGTCTACACAAAAATTTGACAATCCATATAACTTTTTAGATAGTCTAAACATTTACCACAGTAGCAGTACAAAATTTGGTGCCATCAATTACGAATAGTAGTGGTCTTATTTGACTATATTTGGTTTGCATTGACCAATATTTACTAAGTATGGCATTTCGCTTACTTTTTGACTTATGATGGAATTTGGTCTTATGACCTGTTTCTGCATGACAAACACTTTCAAACGATTGAAAATTTGTATGAAAAACACTAAATTTTTCAAATAATTTTGAGCACTTTTCATATAAATTTGCAATTGCTTAAAATTGTTTGTCATACAGAAACAGGACATTAATTGAGAGAGCCTTACTAGTACCATTTTATAAATTAATAAATATTTAAAAACAAAATTAGAAATCAGACTGTGATCAATATTGCTGTCAACTTGATAGCATTAATTAAATGCAAATATAGTGGAAAATAATCAAAATGGTTTGCTTGAATTCACTATATCGAAGAGATTGCTACTAAGATTGCTTTTTCCTTTCATTTATTTCGGTGTATTAAGGAACAGTAAATTTCCAATAAGTTGTTTTTAAAAAAAGTCTTGTAATTATTGGAAAACTTCTGTTTGAATGAGTCAAACTAGCCTTTTTATTGAATCGGTTTATAACAACAAATAAATGAAATACTTTTAATTTGCATTACATACCTTTTTCAATTTTTTTTTTGGCAGGTCAACATCAAGTTCAATGGTTAAGACTGAAGTCTCTTATATGAATTGAATCCACGACATCATCCTAACTTGTAAAATTGCTCACTACCCATTAGCATAATGAGCTTCTCTCAATAAACCTTTTACTGTGAGTGAGAATAGAATTCTCCTTTTCTGCCAATTTAAAATAACCCTTTGAAAAGTACAGTATTTTAAAATTATTTAAAAGCATCAACAGACCTACAAACACAAAATATTTTATCAAAACTTGTGCAGAAATTGAATAAAAAAATAAAAAAAGAGGGAAACACATGCAAAGTACACATAGTATGTAACTTTATATGACAAACAACATGAATACGTTGAAATATAAAATTAAAAGTGCAAATAAATAAAAAACACACACAACCCAAGAAAAACTTCCACCTACCAACTATGAAAGTATATCCTGCAAATACCCACTTTATAAAGTTCATAGAGTGTCATGTTGTCATAGTTGGGAAAAATGTAAATAAGTAGTATTTGTCTGTCTATTTGTATACACGTATCTATATATATATATATATATATATGTGTGTGTATGAGTATGTGGGTGTAAATATGGCTCAGAGAACATAATGTTTTACAAATAATAAATTTAAAAATGTATGCAAATGTCATAAAATAAAGCCAGCTTAACCAGAAAAAGGAAAGAAAGAAAAAAAAACAAATTTTTGTAACACTGAACAACCAACAATAACAACATTTACCCAAAAATACGAATTACAAAGTTGCAAGTTGAGTTCAACAAGATGATTTATTGACGTTGTTTGGTTGCACTGTTGCTTGTGCTTTTACGAATTTTATATGCAAGTAGTGAGATAGTGGTTGAAGTGGTGGTTGGTATGACATTGTTGTTGGCTTAGTAATGATGGCCCTACTCTGTACTTTGATACTTAATTTTAAAGTTGCAACATTTATTACAACGGTTTCTATGGTAACCCATAACTATTTACAACCACACATACATACATACATGCACGCATGAAAATGAAAACTTTAATGTATGTTTTTAACAATTTTACTACAAATTGTAAAATATAAATGCATATATACAGAGAGTCTGAATGCAACAGCCTGGTAGTTTTACAAGCACATATAATGTCAGATGCTGCATGTGACAGGTCGCGATAAAAATGCAATTGTTTCAACTTTACTTTATATTGTAAACTTTTGTTGTCTTTCATTACTCTACAAGTACGAATATACTCGTATATAGACATCAAAGTATTCCCCAAATGGATTTTCCTTTTTGTTGTTGTTGAATATATGACGTTATAAAAAGATTGTTTCTTACTGTGTACTTGTAGCCATGCATGTGATCACCTCTACTCAGTAAACCCAAAAACAAGAAAAAAGCGGGCAACCACATAAAACAGCCAAACAAGCACCTCGTATGCACCACAGTTACAGCATTCATTCATTTATTCATTCATAGAATTTGCGGGGTTGAATGTATTCTAGTAATGGAATGTTATGTTTGGCATATAAAATTTAAAAATAGAAAAATTATTTTTTTTAAATCTGTCAAATCGACTTAAAGGCATGCTATAAAAATGTATATCGTGCTGACATATGAATGACTGCAGTATTTTAAATGTATAACACATTAAGTTGCTACTTAATTAACTGGCCCAAATTGAATAAGAAAAGCATCAATTAACTTATTAAACTTTACTATGGAGACATCTCTACGTCTGTGTGTATTATCATGGATCTATTGCTTAATAGATAGGCATGCGGAGAGTCTTAGCTCATCAGTAAATGATTTCTATCAAGATTGTAGCGGTGTAGACCATTTCCTATGACAATAACCGTCGTAAAATTCTCACATTTGGCACACTATTACTAATTATTTTTTTTATTTGAGACCAATACTCAGGGGCAAACTCCTACTCAATGCTGTACATTGTATTTGAATTTTTGGAAAGGACATTACATATACATATTTTTTTCTTATAGTATATTCGCCGTGGTCTAGTGGTTAGTGTGTTGGCTTACTAAAAGATTGCGCCGGGTTCAAATCTCAGCTCAGACATCTCTGAAAAAAAGAAATATGAAAAAGTTATGTCTTCCGCCTGCTACCTCTCAGCAGTCTTCTGGCAAAAGCTCTGGAAGTAATTGATTGTCATGAAAAAGCTTCTCAAATCTGTCATTCGGAGTCGACTTTAAACTGTAGGTCCTGGTACTCGAGGATAAAAACTAACACACACAACATGAGTACTGTGAGAAGCTAGGCCGTAATCCTGACACAGGGTTTTAATGGCCAATTATGTATGCATGTATGTATATTATTATTAAGTGCCTAAGGAATGAGATAAATTGCTGTGAATTGATAATTCAAAAGACAGTGTTATACCTTCACCTTCGAATGATCAACAGCAATTGCCTCATTGTTGCATGTTGATTGTGTGGTGAGTGCCTTCGCTAAGTAGGTTTAGCAGCTTAAGCTGTTATCTGCTACTTCCTGATCATTGGTTAAGGTGGAATAGAGTGGTCATCTTGGAGAAGGGGGGGGGGAAACCTTTATTTTTATATTATAGTTTTGCAAAAACCGTAAACTAACTTTTTTCATTTTTCAGCTTTGCTGGGATTCGAACCTGGGCCGTTTGAGTTTATGTGCGAGCGCTCTAACCACTATACCACGCACCTCTCCATTGTAAAATTCATAAAATTTTTATGCCAAATTCCAGCTTAACTCTCCCGAAAAATTTATGAAATTAATAGGACTGAAGATAGTCTTTTAGATGATCTCTTCTTTTGTTTCTCATTTGGGGCAAATAGTTTGTAGTAACTACTCCAGAGCCCAGCTGATGCTTAATACTTAAAATTTCAAATTTGGTATGAAACGATTAATAATGTATTGGGTTGGCAACTAAGTAATTGCGGATTTTTTTAAGAAACTAAAAGTCAATTTTTTCATGGAACGAAATAACTTTGTTATGTAATGTATTGTCCATTTTGAGCAATGATCTCTTTCCATCTTTCAGGCAGCATCATAACTCCACGTTCATAAAACTTCTAGTTTTTATGAGAAAAAAACTGAACAAGGTACTATTTCACATCATCATCATTATTGAAATTTTTCCATTCAAGGGGTTTTGCGAAGACCGAAATAAAAAGTAATCAGAGGGTGCAAGGTCTGGACTATATGGTGGATGTGACAAACCATCTCAACCAAGCTCCAATATTTTTTGCCGAGTGGCCAAAAATGTGTGTGGCCTTGCATTGTCATGATGGAATACAACACCTTTTCGATTTGCCAATTCGAGCCGTTTTTCTTCAACTGCATTCTTCAATTTTGTTAGTTGATCAATGTATTCATCTGAATTTATCGTTCGATTGGGTGGTAAAAGTTCGAAGTAGACAATTCCTTTGTAATCCCACCAAACTGATAACAGAACTTTCTTTTGTTGTAAAGAACCCATTTTTCATCACCAGTTAGCAATCACTTTAAGAATGGATCGTTTTGATTACGTTTAGTTAACAAAACGCAGATGTAAATTCGTTGTGTTAAATGAATTTCTTTCAGTTCATAAAGAACCCATACATCAAGTTTTCGTACATAGCCAAGTTGGTTTACGCGATTTTCAATGCATGTATGTGATACATGAAGCTTCCTTGCAATCTCACGTGTTGTACTGTGACGATCCGAATCAATTATTGCTTTGATTTGGTCGTCGTCCAGTTCAACTGGATGACCGGAGCGTTTTTCATCTTTCAGTGAAAAATCACCAGAACGAAATTTGGCAAACCAATTTTGACACTGCCGTTCTTTTAAGGCTTCGTCATCATAAACAGCAGATAACTTTTTATGAGCTTGCGAAGCGTTTTTTCCTTTCCGGAAATAAAAAAGCAAAATATGACGAAGATGTTCCTTTTGATTTTCAATTTTTCAAAAGACGCCAAACAAAAACTACGCAACCGATCAAAAAATTTTTTTTACTGATTGACAGCTGAAGTACCGACTATCAAATAACAAAATGTATTTAATATTTCAATTACGTCATCTAACCTAAAAATTCAACTAATGCCATCAATGAGTAAAATCCGCATTTACTTAGTTGCCAACCCAATATTATGGAATACATCGTATTCAAAACATTGACATGTACGATGTATCGCTAAACATCGAGCATCCCCAGTTTAATGCCAGAGATTTTGTTGCATTTTCTAATATTTTTTTCTAGCCATTCAGATTAAATTTTCCTACAAAATATTCATGAAAATCAAATGTCTTTTGAAAGTATTGTAGGGAGTTCATTCAGACAAAACCCTCTTAGAGTTGTTAACTGTAAGGGGAAGTTTATTATTTCTATATGGTTGGAATAATATAAAAACAACAACAACAACAATAATAACCTAAAACAATAATGTCTAACTAAAATTGTTTATTTGTAGTTTTATTGGTTGGGGTTTGTATTCGTTAACAAAACAACATAAAAAACCCTGCAAAAAGTGCGACTACTCCATGCACGTGTGTAAAATGTACTCCATGATGGACCATGACTAGTAACATCCTTAACCCATTATGCATGTAAAAAAGTGACCCATTTTACATTGCGATGTCCTAGGAGAGGACCAGGTCCAACCAAATATAACATAAGAGTAACCTGAAAACTACTCTCATGTAACTACTCAGTGAATTATACAATTGAGATTAGTTTCATAACTACTTCACGTATATTCTCCATGGATCAACTTTTGTAGTTATTGTGGTAACTACTTTATGTCATTAATTCAAGGACTACTAACAGAAGACTATTTCCTACAAACCTTTAAAATTTAAATCAAATTTTAATTACATTTTTTTAACACTTTTTAAGCCCTAATATATTTTATGATTTTACATGTATGTAAACACAAACTTTGAGAAAAACTGAACATGAATGCCGCCAGCGTTACCATTCAGTAATTTTTAACTCAAATGTGTCGCCAGTGTTACCAAATTGTAAATTTTACTTCAAACATACAAAAAAGTACACAATTTTATTACATAGGACTATTCTGGTAACTACTCATCTGGGTTATGTAGTCCAATTTTGTTTGCAGGGAAAGGGCAAAAGACCATAAAATGCAACCAACCGCATTTAATAATTTCCAGAATTTATTTTTGTAAATATTTTTAAATAGAATAAAAAAAAATATAAAAAAAAAATGTAAAACAATTAAATTTAAAAAATAAGAAAAAAGTACGAGTATCATGAATTAGTGAGTGTGTAAAAAAAATAAAAACAAAAAACGTCAAAAATATGTATTCTAACCTGTATTTACACATTCCCTACTTTTCTACACAAATCTACTCTACTCTACTGTACTCTATTCTACTCTGTACAAAAATATGTGCCACAATATAGAATTTAACTGCCAAAAATTTTTAGGAGAATATTTTGTTGGAATGTTTTTGTATTGCAAACATTTTGTTGAACATTTTATTTTACGAGTTGTTCTGTCTCTAAATAATAATGGAGCTGAAAAACAAAATAAAAAAAAAATTAAATCAAAAGGCAATGATAGCAATATCCAGATTAAAATAACAAAAAAAAAAAAAAAAGAAAGGGATAATAAAAGAGAACATCAAATGACAATGCCAGAAAAAAAAAACAAAATTATAGAATCCATACAGGAAGATAAACATGGAATAGAAGTACGAGTAGAGTTACTACACAAAACTGTTGCGCGGGTGCATTTTAAAGTAATATTGATGAAAACAGCAACAAAGCCGAAATGAAAAAAAAACTCTAAAAATGTCCAACAAAATTTTATTATTATGGAACACCACAAAAATAACATCAGCATCTACCAACAGACAATAATAACACGTCATTTAGTATGACTGTTGAAAACACACAAAAAAAAAAAGGAAAACAAAAAATAACAATAAAAAACCTGCAACGTTCCGTATATGTTGCTGGTTTTTAAAATTCACAAAAACATCTGTCGTTCTGGGTATTGAAATTGAAAACAAAACGCATTGAAAAGGAACGAAATATACAATAAAAGGCAGCCGTTTATCAAGCAAATGTCTGTTTAACTTGGCAGTTGTTTTAGTCTTATGTTCTCTTTTAGCTGTCCATTGAAGAGTATTATGAAGAGTAAAAAAGAAAATACTGTTTAAGAGAATTTTTAATTCCTCTTATTTTGTTACATTTAAAAAATAATTTCAATTGCCTGTAAAATTTATTATTTTGCCTTGAAAATTGCTTGACAATGATAAATTGAAAAAAACCTCTCTTTCCAATTAGTTAGTTTTGATTTCTAATCAATCTAAAGCTGATAGCAAAGAAGAACAACTGAATGTAATTAGTATATATTCACATATTCCGGACAAAATAGCAACTCTTTTAAACTAAAAGGGTCAATTTAGCACCATTTTAAATTTACATTGCAATACTTATGTTGTTTAAGTTGACATGTAATTTTTCTAATTAAGTAGAATAAAGAACTTTACAAACATGATGTTTTGTCTCCAAAAAAGCCCGAAATTTACCCATAAAGATAGAAACTAGGAGCTTAAGATCTTCGGAAATATTAAACGCCTAAAACTACAAATTTGACACTCAAACTCCCTATTTCATTCAAAGCTGTATGTCGAGAAACGAGTGAAAAAGGTCTGAACTGGATTTTACTTCTGCATATCTATGTTTGGCCGAAAATAGGGATTATGTCACGAATGTTATAAATTTTGATCTATGGCTGCTTGATATGAAGGGCAACTCTTCGTCACTAAGCTAGAAAGATAGCAAAGAAATGCGTGTATAGGGAGAATTCGCCCCAATGATCTTCACGTCGTTCTGTAGTTTTTGTTTGTTGGTAGCCACGCTATGTTGTGTGGAGTAGGGCTTTTGAGGACTATATTTGTGGGATCACAGTAACATTAGCGGGATATTTTTTCGTGATTTTAGGGAATTGTGTAGAGTTCTGCCCCTCTGAAAGTTTGATTTTGGAGGGTGTGAGAGAGCATTTTTCTCCAAGTCGTGGGTGGATCGAGATATAGTGGTTGAGCGCTCACACAGAAGCTAACACGACCGAGGTTCAATCCCGCCGAAGGACAAAATTATAAAAATAAAAATTTGCGGTTTTCAAAAATTATAATTACAAAAATTAGAGTTTCCCCCTCCCCCAACCCTCCTACCCGAGTAGTCCATCTTCAAGAAACTGCTCCCTGACATTACTATTCCAAAAGAAACCAATGATCAGGAGTTTAGCGCCCCCTTCTGGAAAGATAACAGCTAATCTACTGAAGACGCTCACCATTCACATTCAACATCCACCGATGCTCTTTGATCATTCAAGGGTGAAGGTATAACACTGGCCCTTGAGTGGTCAAATTGACAGCACCTTGTCTCATCAACAAAAATGGCGAATAATATATAAATATCTATGAAAAAAATCTCTATCTATCAACCATCTTCACATTCCAATACAATGCACTACATGAGTAGGGGTTTACCCCTGAGTATTGGTCTTAAAAAAAAGTCGGATACCTGTAGCATTTTCTTCGTCTGAGTTCCTGGTTTATAGGCATTGTTCTGAATGTAGCGCAATGCCTGAGCCTGAACTCCTTGTTCTACTGGGCTGTACATTTGCTTGATCAAAGTGATTTCAAAAATTATTAATTAAGGCCTAACATAGATCACAGGTTAGACCTGTTGTCATACGCCCTCGCCTAACTTAACAAGTTTTTTCTCTTTAATTTTTTAACTTTTCCACTGCAATCGCTCTAATTTGATTTATAGAAGTCACAAAAAAGTCGTCTAAATCCGCCACAATACATATGAATATAGTGCATTTTTCACTCACCAAACATAAAACATATGCAACATACATACATTAGTAAATCACAAAGCAATATTTTACAATTTTATTACTGTGTTATTATTTCACAAACAAATATATCCCTAAGAGTATGCAATCTCTCTTTAAACCTATAAAGGTAACAGTATACTCTCCCGTTTACTTAAAACTCTCTCAACAAAAACACCAACACTCTTGTAATAACAACCTGTTTGCTTTAGTCATACTCTTAGTGCAGAACAGAACAAATAAACTCTGAGCATTTTAGAATAATATTGAAACTATAAAAGGACAAAACAGGCATTGAAACAACTTTAGTCCTCATTCAACTCTCGTTTAATGCATATTAACACGGTTTATATTTTTATTTACAATAAAAATCAAAATGGAATAAATTAAGAAAATTTTCAAATAACAAATTGTTGAAAGTTTTGCGAAAAATTTTTGTTTTACTTTTTAAATACTATACAGCTACATACAAATACACGAGTGAATATTTATGTATGTATGTGTGCTTATATCGAGAACGTCTACGTAGAAGGAAGCAAAATTTTTTGTATAAAAAGTTAAAAGTGGAAAAATAAAGAGTGAAAAGAGTCTACGAAAGTGCTTATAAAGTTAAGAATTTCATTGTTTTGTTTTATTTTCACACAATAAGAAAAAAGAAAGAGCATTCAAAAAAGTTTTTCGTAATGAAATAAAAAAGTAGAAAAATTAAATTATTAATTAACAAAGAAATATCATATTTTTCATGTTTAATTTTTGTTAAAAAAAAGAAACAAAATCATTTGAAATTTTTTATTAAAATCATACAATAAATAACTATAAATAAAAATGTCCTTGACAAATTACAGTCTAATGGCTGTAATCATGCCTTTAATAACTTGGGCCATCTTGGCATTAAGTGGCTTTAGCGTTTTGCATGCGGAGGCCAGTGTTATAACCGAAATGAATAATATAATGCGCGATATTACAACGGAAGTAAATACATTAATATTACCAACTTCCGCTACCGTATCCAGCGATACTGGCTCATTGTCCTTGTCATCAACAACCGTCAAGCAAAAGATGTTACAAAATAGTCAAAGTAACAACAGCAACAATTACAATAGAAAAAGTAAAAATATTCTTGATGACAATAATAAGAGTGAAAGTGATAACGACGCTTCTTTGTCATATAATGAGCCATCATCAGCCGAACTTTTACGTTTTGTTAACGATAATGACAGTGACTATAATAGTGATGATTTTGGCATTGTAAAAAGTAACAATAAACCAGAGAACATTAAAAATGATAATGATTATAGCAATGAAATCATTTCTATGAATAATAATGATAATAATAATTATCAAAAAACAATAAATCATAATTATAATAACAATAACAACAACAAGAATAACAACAATAATAAAAAGAATAATAATTACAATAACGATTATATGGAATCATTAAGCCTACAAGATCAAGTACGTTTATTATCAAAACAATTAAATGTTTTAATGAATCGTCGTCGTGAGGATTATGAACTATTGGAACGTAATTTACGTAAATCTCTAAGGATTACACAAAATAATCAACCACAACAACATCAACGTCAGCAAAAGCAACAGCAACAGCAAGAGGAACCTCAACAATCAAATTCAAATAATTTGGATTTATTCAATGAATTGGAAAAATTGAGGTTAGTTTTCTCTTATCTTTTTTACAGGTCTTCTTCTTCTTCCTACCCATACTTTAGATTGTAAAAGTAATATGAGTTTTTTGTGAAAGCAACAATATATTAAAATTAAAAACTTAAAAAAGTAGACAAAAAAAAACTTGTTAAATTAAATCTGCCATCAATGGTATTATACGAAAAAAGTTTAGTGAGGCATGTGAAATGTGTTTTTCATATGGGTGACTTCACAATTAACGAGTATAGTGTGTTGCAGAATTTTGAAATAATTTTTATTTGTTATCAGTAGGCACTTGTTCTAAATACGTAGACATCTTATATATACAAATTTCCAAAATTAAATATTTTAAATTAATTAATTAATTTATATGTAAATTTAATAAGGATACATACATACATAATTAATTGGTCAATACAATTCCAGAGTTACGGCCTATCTTCGCACAGCACCAGTTGTGCGTCAATTTTTTTCCATGAACAACAGAGCTGAGAAGCTTATTCATGTCAATTAGTTAGAGTTAAATTAGAAAATTTTCCAAATTTGGAAGCAATAAATAAAATTGTAAGCTTTCAAAAATGCTACAGGATAAGGTATTATTTTTGATTTTTTATACTGGTTGCTATAAATGTGCATTTCTATTGCATTTTAGCGGCTCATTTCATATAAAAATCATGCATTATTGATGCTCACGTGTAAGTAGTTGTTCACAATTTCTCCCTTACAAAATAGCTTACTGGTGAGCACTAATTTCTGCTGGGTACTCTCAGAGCTTTTCTCAGAAGAGTGCTAATAGGTGATCGATGAAAGAAATATTTTTTCACATTTCTTTTTTCAAGATGAGCTAGAGTTTGAACCTGGAGCCAACACACTAAATACTAGACTACGTCTACCACAATTTAATAACAAATTTATGATTTAAAAAAAATTGTTTTTAAATTATTGGTTATATTTACGAGTATTTACTATATTAAACACTAAATTTGTTTAACTTTTTACTTGAATGAGATAAAAGCTAAATTTTCTATCTCTCTCTCTCTTCGCTATGATTTTTTTTTAAGTAAATGAGAAAATGATATTCGTGACGGATTTGCACACAAGCTAAACTGAACATGTTTTCAACTCCAGCCAGGGTGTTCTGTACATATTCTTGACAATCATCAACTATTCAGATCACATTTTTAATGAAAATCATATACCGGAATCGTAGTTTAGCTCTTTACTTCTAATGAGTTAGTCGAAGTATTGTCAAACACAGCCCATTCTATAATAATCTCCATTTCTCACCATTATTGCATTTTTGCTACGTCATCTTAATTAGATGAATCAGAATTACTACTTTCTCTTTGCCCTCAAATTCCAGATTATTTAGCTGTAGTCGAAAAACTTCGGTTTATTACATTTTCGCAGAGGAATTCTTTCGTAACCAGTAAGATTAAAAGCAAATTTACTCTACCATATGTTTATTTTACGAACAATAAAACTTTGAATTTTTTACCAAGACAAGAAAAACTCAAAAGGGTATTGAAAAATATCACAGCACTTCTAAGCTCGGTCAGAACATTCCTCATATTCAGTTCGAAAAATTGAAATATTCATGAATGTCTCCCGGATTAATTTACGATATCCTGTATTAACTCCAGATAGAGTGAATTATGACGTCGTCTTAAGAGGTGAGGATTGTATAACTGCAAAGGAAGTGCTCAACTCCTCGTCTCCGCATTACCTGAGCTACGAAGTAATTGTTGTATTGAATTGCCATACGGCGAGCATAGTTTAAGTAAGTACAGTTACCAATCTGTAAATAACGTTCCTACTGTGACACAATAGGGACTTATTACGTCTAAGATCAAAAACATGTCAAGTGAGCCTCTAGATCATATTTACAAGTAAAAAATGTGAAATTACTTGGTTTATAAATATTAGACACCAATATTTTAGAGATAAAATCAGGCAAACGTAGCATAAATAAAAGAATTTTTATCAAATTTAGTTATTTACGTTGGTCACCGTAGGTTAGTTGGTAACTTGTTGGTCCACTAGATAAGAGCTGCAGATTCAAACCCTGGCTCTGACACCTCTGAGAGTAAAAAAAAAGGATAAATTAAATAATTTTTATTTTTTCTCTCACTCTTTACCAGTATGGAGCCACCCATATTTATTAAATTTAATATATTTTATACAATTTGTTCTGTACGTATTGTTACATAGTGTTATATAGTATTTACGTTAAACCTACTGATAAGTATCTTTGACCTAAACGAAAAAAAGAAAAAATAATAATAATTTGATTTAATTTTTTGTTTTGCTATTGACTTTGTTGCTGTATTATATTCTTTAACTTATAAAAGTTTTGCTTTTTATTGACTTTGATGGACATCTATTATGAGGATATATGTATGTAGTTAAAATATTTTTTATAGAATACACAAACATTTGTAAATATCTAGCTGCTAGTGTGTGTATATTTATAGATATATTTTTGTGTATGTACATATGAGCATGACCATACAAGTTAAATCATGCATAATTGAGTTAATTCCTTTTTTCATTTATTCGGTCTTT
The DNA here is from genome assembly GCA_963576795.1 of Metopia argyrocephala. Classification (NCBI taxonomy): domain Eukaryota; kingdom Metazoa; phylum Arthropoda; class Insecta; order Diptera; family Sarcophagidae; genus Metopia; species Metopia argyrocephala. The sequence goes on along the minus strand of OY756208.1, from coordinate 199,351,780 downwards.
TTAGTCAACGGCATGTGTATTGCAAACATATAAATTTAGGTCTTTAGTTATTAAATTGAAATATTTATAAAAGAAAAAAAAAAATACGTTTTATTTAAATAACAAGCGTACTTATGTATGTGTGTATGCATGTACATACAAATCTGCAGCATAAATTTAGGCATATAAGTTGTTCATAAAAAAATAATGAAAAATAATTTAAAAAAAAACTGGATTAAAAATTTTGCAATCACAAAGCTTAAAATACATTTCGTTGTTTTAATTGACAATATTTACGTTTGACTTTAAAAAGAGCTTAACAACTTAGCCTCTCACAAATTGCCATCAAAACTTTTTAGTTTAATGTTTCAGTTCAATAACTTTTAAAATTTTATCTTTTTTATATTTATATAAATATTTAATTGTTTTTAAACTTTTTGTTTCCTGTTGTAAAGTTTTGTAATCGCTATTAAATAGTCTCATAAATATTCATGTTAAATTAGTTTTTATTTACAAAAAACTAATTACGGTTGCTATTCAATATTATATCCGTTTCCTTTTTGTCATTTTCAATTGTTTGGTTATTGTTTAGACAGCTCTATTCTGTTTTATTGTTAATGAAAACTTTTTTTTTTTTATAAAACTGACAGTGTTTAACAGAACAATTGTTTAACTAAAGTACAGCAAAAAAAGTTTTGTTTTGTTTTGTTTTTATGCCTTTTTTACTTGATTCCTTTAAAAAGAAAAAAGTGTAATAAAAATTTACCTTTTTGAAGTTGAAAATGTTATCAATATAGCCGAATAGATAAACCAACAAATGTTTTTAAAATAAACAAAAACTTATTATTTCTTGGAAAGAAATTTTTAAAAAATGTTGTGAAAAGTATTAAAAGAATATATATAAAAAAAAATTTTTGAATTACTCGCATACATTTAGGTAAAATTAAAGTTTTCAAAAAAAAAAAATCCTTAGCTTATATTTTTTTTGGTAATATATACTGTCTATTTGTAAATATGTATTTCTTGGGACTATTATCCACAAAACAGGAATATAGGGGCGACGAAAATTCCGATTCTAATAGAAGAGAAAACATTGTAATCAGCTGTCATATCTTTAGAAAAAAAGTCTCAGAGGAAAAAGTCTAAAATCTCGGTTAACTTTTTGATTATAATTTAGGGAAATAAAGAAAAATATCCATCGAATTTAGACTCATAATTTGATTAATAAAATTGTTTTTAAGTATGAATATTTTTAAAGTTTTTATTCTGCAAAATCAAATATTCGTTAACAGAAATTTAAAAATCTCTATACACTTCAACAAGGTGAAATTGAATATTACAATTTTAGCTGGTGATAACATATTATGAACAGAAAAAATTTTTTTCTTCTTCTATATCTGTAGCAGAAGTTTTATATTTTAATATAAATAATTGAAAAACTTATATTGCAAAACAATAACGTAACAGGAAAAAAAAACAAGAAAAACAAAAAAAAAAAAAAAATAAATTACCAGGAAGAAAGAAAGAAATAAAATTTGAAACATAAACACATAAAAACAAAAAATAAAATAATAGAAAACAAAAATCAATAATAATACTACTGATTAACAAGATTTTGCAACGAGAAAATAATTTTATTAAAATTAATAAAGATTCGTATAAATATTATTAAAAGACCTTAAACCCGAAATAAATGATACTTATATATTTAAAAAGAAATATTATAGAGGGAAATTAAAGTTTCCTTTTATTTTTGTTTAAACTAGAGCTAAGAGAAAAGAAAAAGATATCTAGCATAGATTAAATTTTTCACACTAAAAAAATTTAGTTTCATTTCAATTACAAACAAAATATCCACAGTTTTTATTGCAAAGAATATATAAAAACTGGTTTAAGGTTTATGCTTCCTAAAAACATTCTACAACCTTTATATAAATTGAATTTCGTGGCAAGTATGTTACGTTTTTTTGTTTAGAGTTTTTGCACTCAAAATTATGCAACAATTTTTATTTCAAACTAAATTGTACCGAAAATATGCACCGGTTTTTTTAACTTTCAAGTTTAAAAAGCCCAACAAAAAAATATGCTACAATTATTTAGTTTGAATTAAAATGCTCTAAAAATATGTTTTAAAATTTATTGGTATATCAAATATGTTCTAAAGCTATGTTTTAATGATTTTTATTAAATTATAGTAGAAAATACGTTGACTAAGAAAAAAGTTATTTCAATGAACTATAAATTAAAAATAAAATATTCATTATATGTAATTGTTTTCTATTAAACAGGGACTGTAACGGTTATAAGTTATATCGAAAAACTTATTTTTTTATGGTTATTTTGAGAGTTTTTCCAAAAAAGGTCAGTAGTAAAAGTTATTTTTCAACGGAAAAATAAAAGTTAAAAAAAACTCTCACAAATAGAGTTTTATTTTTTCGTCATAAAATAAAACTCATTTTGTGAGTTTTATTTTTCAGTCAGAAAATAACTGTTATTTTTTGAGTTTTATTTTTCCGTCATAAAATAAAACTCTATTTAGGAGTTTTATTTTTTCGGTCATATAATAAAACTCTTTTTTATGAAAAAATTTTTTACACCTAATCCTGATTTGACACATTAGCGTCTGCAAACTATTACAGATGTCATTTCTATCATATTTTGTTCCGTGCAGAACGTCGTAATAGATGCAGTCATCGAACCCGCTTTCATCCTCCTAGTCAAATATTTGTAACATTTTTAGCAAGTTCCGGCCATTATCGGTTTTAGTTGTGTAAATTTGCTCTTTTATTAATATTAAAGCACTCTAAAAATCGTTTAACTTTAGGTATTCAGCTATAAAAAATAATAAAATAAAGATACCACAAGCAACGGGATTAGATTAAAAATAAAATTTTTCATAAAAACGAGTTTTATTTTATGACGGAAAAAATAAAACTCCTAAATAGAGTTTTATTTTTTAACTGAAAAATAAAACTCGAAAAATAACGGTTATTTTCCGACTGAAAAATAAAACTCACAAAATGAGTTTTATTTTATGACGGAAAAATAAAACTCTATTTTTAAAGGTTTAATCTAAACTTTTATTTTTTCGTCAAAAAGTAACAGTTAAAATCTGATTAATGATCACTTATGCGAGATCACCACAGATTCTGTGAGAGCTCTCCAAGACGATTAATTTGGTATATAACATCATATATGTCTGTCGACTCTAATACGATGATTTTTTTAGTTTAATTTTTAAGCAATAACTGTTATTTGCGGTCCCTGCTATTAAAAACAAAAAAATATTTTTCGCCTTATTGGCAAAATACATTCATTTCAAATTATATTGTAATTGTTTTCTATAAACATACTTATTTCTGTATTATTTATTAAAAATGGTTTCTTTAAACAAAATGCTAATCAATGGAATTTATTTTTTAAATTATTATTGTATTATTTATCTGACAAATAAAAATTAGTTAAATAAATGAAATTTAAATTCAACATAGAAATTCCCAAAACAAAACAATAAAATTAAATTTTTATTTACAAGAATGCTATATATTTCTTTGTTTAATTTAATGTTTAAATGTATACACTTACGTATGTATGTATATACATTTTTTTACAAATGAATACTTATGGCCATATTCGTATTAAACTTTTATTGTAAATATTTTTTTATACTTTTTTATAAAACAGAAATCATTATTATGCACCCAAAAGTATGCTAAAATTTTTATTATATAAAATTATCACGAAAGTAAACTAACATTTTTAAGATGACAATTATAAAAAAATACAATGATTGTGAGAAAAGGCGAGTATGATAAAATGTGTTGAGTTTGACAATACTCGGACTAATTCATTACAAGTATATATATAGACAGAGAAAAATATGATTCCAATATATGATTTCTACAAAAGTGTTAGTTAAATATTTAGTTGAAGTTTATTAGAGAATATGTACAGAACACAAAGAACTCTGATGAAACTACCGTACCTGGGGCCGAAGAAATGTTTTTTGAGTAAATTATGACATTCCATATCGAATGAAATTTGAATGAAAATTGTTAAAATATTGTTTTTAGTTTTGCTCGATATCGAATGCAATAATTTGTTCCCAGTTTGTCTTGTATACAATTGCTTCATGTACATAATTTTCTTTTTTGATTATTTAAAAAAATACTGCAAAATTATCTAAATTATTAATAGAATTCAACTTTAATATAATTAAAGCGCTTCTGACGCACAACATTTTTTAAATGTTTCACCTAAAAATATACTACATTAATTTAGTTTAAATTAAATTGCATTAAAATTATGATTTAAAATTAACATGTTGTTAAGTTTTAATGACTTTTACCAAATTTCACTTTAATTCAATATTGATGAAGACAAAAATTAATTCATTAAACTAGAAACTAAAAATATGCATTTTAATAACTGTCTCTACGCATAATTATTTTATTATTTATAAATAATAAATCGTTTTAAAAAAATTTTCTGCAAATGAAAAATTTATTAATTTAATTTTTTTTAAATTATTATTACTTTGCTTACAAATTAAAATAAATCAAATTAAAAATGTAAAATTTAATTTCTGTATACTTTTGTTTATGATTTCTTAATTTAATTTATTTCTAAATGTGTGTATATACTTATTTTTGTTTTGTTTTTTTGTTTGTAAATAAGTATTTAATCCTTGAGTTATTTTGAGATTTTAACATTGCCAACTCCCTCATGTATTCAGATAATAAACGAAAAATTTTTAAATTTCATTCATATATCTTTTCTTGCTTCATCTTGATAACTGTAAGTTAATATATTGCTGAACATTTAAAGCTTTAAACATAAATTAAGATTTGGGTAACAAAAATCTATTGATTTCTTCTTAATAAAATATCACTTTTCATTTTCAAAAGAATATTTTACGGGAAATATATTTCTAATATTCAATGACGTAAATAACAATTCCCTAGGAAACAGAAAGTATTAAATAATCTATATGCATAAAAGCAAAAATTAACATTCAATAGCTTAATATATTAAGTAATGAATATGTTAAATTTTTAATAATGAATTAAAAATAGAAGTTCAAATTTAGAAAATAAATAACTAGAAAAAGACATACGAGTATGTATGTCTGTCTAAAGATAATTTACATATTAAAATATTTATATAGCTTCACACACATACATATATATATATAATGGCAATAAAAAAATATTTCTCTAATTATATCTGAAATTATACTTCAATTTATCTTTCTAAACATTAATTCATTAAAATTTTGTTCACAAATAATTTATAATTATCTCATATTATTAAGATATGAGTACCTACTAATTATTCTTAATACGCATTAAACATAATAAATCTAAACATATGATTTAAATGCAAATATATGCATATACCATCCATATACGAGTACAACATATAAGAGTATAGAGTTTTCTTAAGATAAATAAAACAGAAATAGCTCCTTAAGTTATACTATAACTTATTAACATACATATGAATGTATATCATCAGCTAACAAACACTCACACTCACACACATAACATTAATTGCATTTTCTTAATTACTTGGCTTGTGGTATTGAAATACTAAAGTAGTATGCATAGTCAGTATATAAATTGTCGATGAAACAAATTTTCATACAAACATATGTTACATTCAAAAACACTCATTTATTAGCATATCTGCAGGAAATTAAAATTTAGTAAATTGCTTTGGTTTGACATTCTTCTTAATGCCAAATTGCTGTATGTGTTTGTAATATTGCTTTAAACCACATAAACCGAAAATAGTTCAATCAGCATTATAGACAAGCATATGCAGAAGCAGAAGCCTAAGATGCTAAAAGGGAAACAGATAATTCTTATCAACGCCTGAGTATAGATTATGATTAAGCTATAATAGTGCATTAGTGTGTTCTGTAAGAAATATGCTACCTTTCAAATTTTTTTTTTGCTTGCAGGAGAGAGAGAAAGAAAAGAGAGCACAGATTTTGAGCAAACGAAATTATGTAATAAGAAAAACATGCTTAACAAAGCAAAAGTTTTGTAAAAAAGAAGAACAAACAAATAAATTAAGTTAAATATCTTTCCATACTGTATTTAATAAGAAAATCTAAATAAAAATCCTGAAAATAAAAGAACAATTCAAACAAAATTTTCATAAAATATTTGTTGCTGCATTGTACTTAATTGCTGGACATTATAACTATTTAATATGCACCTACGCCCGAAACTATTATTCAAGACACACACATTCATAATTGTTTTTTTAAAAATGGGATAAACTTTTGTAATTTCTTAACTCCCGCCATACCACAGCAATGTAAATGACAAATTTTACTGTGAACAACTTATTACTTTAATGCAAACAAAAGTTTAATTTGGTTTTGCAAAATGCTAATCAGTATTTGACAGTCAGCTGTCAAAAACATTACATCGCTTCATATTTTAAACAAGCCTAGAGATAATAAGAAAAGTAAGGAAATATATACCAGCCGAAGTGAACATGTTTTCCATTAGAGTTCTTTGTAAACCTCTAGGCTCTCTACTCAGTTACAAGTGTGACCACATCCGTTAAGAGCTGGTTTAATATCCTATGAATACAATTAATAGCTATGGAAAATATACATTTTAGTTTAACAAAAATATTTTAGTAATTTTAAAGTGCTCATGATTTCCCTGTTTAACTAGTTGATGGTACCTATAGCAGTCCAATAAATTATATGGCTGTTGATGAGCGTCTATATGACAACCTTTCAGTTACTTCCCTGTTACATAGTCTTATGATTAAATGAAAAAATCTTTTTTACTCAATTTTCACTTGTAACAGTCTGCTGTCAAAATCTTTATACCACTTCATATGTTAAGTATACCACTATTTAAGAGGTAATATTAGTGTCTAGAGGTAAGTGTGCTGCTTTACTAAGACGCTGTGTTCAAATCTCAGCTCTGACATCTTGTAAAAAAATAAAAAATAAATTATTTCTTTCGGCGACTACCCCTCAGCAGTCTTCTGGCATAAGCTGTGGGAGTAATTTGTCTAATCTGTCGTTCGGAGTCGACTTTAAACTGTAGGTTTCGAAACTCCTGAAAAAAAATGTACACATAAAATATGGGGGCTTTGAGTAGCTAAGCCGTGACCCTAAAAAAGTGTTGTAATGGTCAATTATGAATGGATGTATTGGCTTCTGTTACTGTATTAACAATTTATTTTTATATTTAAAAATTTGAAGATAAGCAATGAAGTTTTCAAACTATGACAAGAAGTTTTCTCAACACAGAACATTATTTATTAAAGAAGAGAGAAAATTGTCAACTTTTAAAAATATATCAGACAATATTTAACACACAACAATAGTGCTGCGAGAAGCTAGTCCGCAACTCTGAAACAGGGTGGTAATTGCCAGTTATGTATGAATGTATGTTGTTAAAGCAGCAAATGATATTCGTGAAGAAAATGTATACCAGCCGCAGTGAACATGTTTTCCATTAGAGTTCTTTGTAAACCTCTAGGCTATCTACTCAGTTATTATGAGACCTTCTTCGACAGGAATTAGTTTTATATTCTATGAATACAATCGATTGTGATTGAAAATAGACATCCTGGTTCAATCAAAGATATACAGTAACTTTAATGAGTTCCATGGTTTTATTTTTCTCCAAACAAAGCCGGCATAAGTTTTCATTAAGTATATGGTACTTATAACAGCACAATACCACTAATGCCTCAAATACAATTCTGATAATTTTAAAAGTTACATAAAGAGTCCTTGATGACCGTCTTTATGGCAGCCTTAGCATTACTTACCTTTTACATAGTCTTATGGTGAAATGAAAAATTTATTTTTTACACAACTTTCACTTGTTATAAGGGTCGATTTAAGGAATTAAAGTATATTGTAGCAATAAATAATAATAATAAAAAAAACTGAAACCCTATGTAAAGGGATAAATATCTCCCCTTAATTCTGTTTTATTGTTCATCTTAAGTTTGGTATTCTGTAAAAAATTTTTCTTATAATATTTTGCTTTGTTGAAATTTCAATTATTATTATGCTTTTTTTCTTTTAAATAAACTTTTCAAAAGTATACTTGAATTTCAAATATACTTCAGTTTTAAATTGAAAGAAAAAGAAAAAAATTTCATTTTTATTCATGAAAGAAAAAAGAAATTAAAATTCAATTTGATTGTTCTTTTTGCCATTTTGTTCGCTTTCTGGAATGTTTTGCAGTCTAAATAAAAGAACATTTTCTTATTACATATTTTAAAGTCTATATTAGGGAGTATTTATTCTTTTTTTTAAATACATATTTAACATTTTTGTTTTCTAATACTGATCAGCTTCAAAAGCATGCAAAATTTAAAATAGAAAAAAAAAATAAAAGTTTTTAATTTAATTTTGTAATTGAAAAGAAAATTCATTAAATTAAAAAAATAAAATAAATTTAATTACTTATATAACAATTGCACACATTCAAGCGCTACCAACCAAATTTCAAAGAATATATTTAGGCTTGTTTTGTTAAATTTTTTTTTATGTCTCTTCATATAAAATGTGGTTTTGTTGTGGTGAAAATTTATGCAAAATGAAAAATGTTTTTTGTAACAACTTTTAATTAATTTAATGAATTTAATTTAAATTAATGCATAAAATGAATACTGTTTAAAATTCATTTCAATAAAGGACTTACTTGGCATATATTCTTCAAATTATTTAAACACACATTTGTATGTCTTTTAAGAGTATTTCTTTATTATTTTAAATATTTATAATTTAAATCTTTATTATTTTAATTATTTTTAATTAAAAGTGTTTACAATTTAATATCAGTAATAGCTCTAGGTTTATTTAATGTATTTCCAAAAAATATGCAAATATTTCCAAAAGACATGAAACTTTTAAATTAATGCTAAAATCAATATTAATTATAGGATATGTGTTTTATATTAAATTTTATTAAAATAAATATATAAAAAAGTGTGTAAAATTATTTGGAAAGTTTTTAATTAAAATAATATAATAACAGGTATTTAGCCTTAAAATATGCTTTAAATTTTGCAATTATTTATAATAGATTGATTGTTTAATATTTTAAAATTGTTAAAATGAGAATGATGCAGCTTCTTCTTTTCCTCAGTATTTATTAGGCATTGCTTTTCAAATATTATTTGCTTATAAATATTTAAACTACCAAATCAAGATACTGACAAGAAATATATTTCAAGTCGTGCAAACTTTTAAAAATTCACTTGTTACTTATTTTGAAAAGTAAATACATTGTTTGTAAAAAAAAAATTCAAGTTAAACAACTAAAAAAAAAAGAAAAATCATTGTGTACTACACATTTAGGGCGCCTTAAAGTATATAAAAACTTTTGTTTTAATGAAAATTTAAAAATTAAAATTTTATAAAAAAAAATACAGGCATCTTACGATACAGGAGACAATACTTGCTTGTTAAAGGGAGATAGAAGTATGCTTGAAGGATGATAAAATATTTCAAGCAAATTTCAGCGGATAGGCGTAGTATTTAATAGGGTACTTTATACTTTTATAAGATTTGCCTAAATAATAAGAATTATGTGTTGAAATTTATTTATAAACTGTGAATACCTTTAATGAGTCTCGTTAACAAAACATTTTGGCTGGTAGAAGTATTTTAATAATGACATATTTGCAGTAATTGAAACTTTTATTAGCAGTAAATTTATACAAACATAGTCAGCCATTCTCTTTCTACGTAAAATAAAGTTTAGTTTTTGTTTTAAACAAGAGAAACAAATTACAATTTTAATAATATATACAGCATACCCTAAGGCACTTAAAACAATGTATATTTTTCTCTTTTTTGTTGTTTACTTTTAATGCAAATACTTACTTATTTTTAACAAGACATACAAAACTATTTACATACATATATTAGTAAATATTTACACATTTCCATTGTATTTTTTGTCATTTCAGGCAAGAGGTACAAACTCTGCGTAATGGCCAACAAATTGATGGCACCATCGTAAGTAACAATAAGGAGCGTTTAACTATTGAATGGTTACAGCAATCCATTGGTGAATTACGTAAACAACTTGTAGAATTGCAAGAAATTGCTAGTAATGCAATGAAAGATGTGACAACACGCACACAAAGTTGGGAAGATTTAGCGACAATACGTAGTGATTTTCAACAACTTAAGCTTGAATTAGCAGCACTCAAAGAACGTCAACAACAAACTGAAGTCTATTTACAAGAATTACGTGAGGAGACTCAACAGCAAGAAGACGAATTTCAACATTTTATAGTACGAAATAAACAAATAGTGTCTGAAAGACAAGAGCATCAGCAACAGTCACAGGATATGAAGACTGTAGTGGATACAGACAATTTAAGCAGTAGCTCAAGTGAAAGTTTTGTAGCAGAAAAAAGAGAAAATAAGAAAGAGGTAAATTTTTAAGTTTACATTTAATTTCTTTTCATATATATGAAAGCATTAAAATATATGTATAATAGAGACACGAGCAGATATGTAGGGATGTACACATGGTTGGTGAAATATAAAGAGGCGTAACTTTTTTTTAGTATTTTTTGTTATTTTACATTAAAAAGGAAATTTTAAGGCAGATTTTAATAAAAAGAGACAATAAATTTTATTAAAATTTCTTTAAAATTTTAATCTTTTAAATAAGTTTTTTATGTTAACTGTTATGTTGCCGAACATCGAATTACACTGTTTTTATATTAAGCCATCGTAATGTATAAGGGTATATAGATATGTCGTGAAGGCAGTATTACAGATATTCTTAAGTACTTATATATTCTATATATGTTGCTTTACGATTATTCTGTTTAAATATTAAACTTTTTGCCTTAAAATATGCTTTATAAGTAACAATTTCTTTAAGCCTTACCATAGGCTTAAGTGCTAAACAAAAATAATGTCTTTAAAATGTAAATTTCAAAAAATTCGTTTTTTTTAAATACTAAAAAAACCCTTTATTTAGTACTTCAAAAATAACCACCTAAATTAAGATGCCACAAAATATTTTCTTTAGGTTGTTTGAATACCAGAAAAATTTTTCATAAAATATTATTAAAAATCTTTTAGTTTTTATATATTTATTTATTTTTGTTTGTTTAAGTTTCCACTGCCTTACTTTATCATCATGAGATAAAAAAATTTCATCTTGAATGTGTGAAAGCATTCAAATTAAATTGAAAACACTTATACAACACAATAGAACATAATAGATATGCATTTAAAAGAGAAATATTCTGTATAAAAAGAATAAATAATAAGAAAAAATAAAATAACATTAAAAATTTTTTGATTTATTATTTAAATATGATTTCATTACTGAAATTCTACAACGCCTAGATGTAGGCTTTATTCTTTTGAATTGTTTGTAGTAGTTATCTTCTCAAATCCTGACAAGATAAATTGTTTTATTGCATTCTGCTTTCAATTTTTGTTTGAGTATGCAATTAATTTAATTGTTTTTGTCTTATAAAAAAAGAACAAACTCTATAAATGCACATACACATTTATCAACAAACTTTTATCATTCTGATGTAAGGCATTTGCAAACAAATCATATTAAACAATTTTTATGATAAAATTTTATTACTGCCTTTTTTCTGGAATAGACAATTAAATCAAAAGTTTCATTTGAAATATGATATATAAACATGTTCTTTAATAACTTAAAACATTGTTTGTTTTCTAAATTAAAACAATTAATAAATGCTGCCTTAAGATAGGCAATTTAAATTGAGTACCAAAAGTGTTGTACATATGTATGCGTTTGTATTAGGTGGTATGTTGGTTGGTTTGCGTGGTCATGTACAAAATTACATGTACACGCACATATTAATTAAGAAATTCTTTGTTAAAATAAATAAAAAAATTTAAACCTATATATCATCTTATGAATTTATAAAAGGCCTTTTAGAAAACAAGCATAAAACTTTTGCATAGAAAATCATCCATTTTAGTCAACCAAAAACTAGATTTTAAATTATTTCGAAATTCAAACTTTTTATGCAGATTTTTCAAAACATATTAATTAAATATAAAATTCAGTATCTGGTTTACAGCCATAATTTTTCAACACAGGCGTTTTAGCATATCTTGTAATAAATTCTTTACTATTCGTGTTTCATCAGAAACTTGCTACCACTCCAAATTTCGTCAGTCCGTTAATATTTAGAGCAGTGCTTTGCACCGATCAGAGTTCTCAGAGTATACGTCAGAAAATGGGAAAGATATTAATTTTAATATGAGTTTGATATTGGAAACTATATGTATATGCGAAACTTTTATTTAATTGGTTTTCAGTTAAAGGAATAAATAAAATCACAATATTTTTTCTGATTGAATGACAATTTTTAGGGGTAAAATGAAAATGGCAACGTTTATTTTAACGTGCAATTTTTCATTACTTGTTCTGTAACTTCAGTGCTTAGTTCAGCCTTGAAATAGCCAACAAATTTATTTTATTTTAAATTGTACGCTTTAAATTTATTTATTTTTTCTACATTTATTTTCTTTTTGTTTTTTATATAACACATATTTATATATGTACATATAACAAAATAATCTCTGTTGCTTTATGAGTTTTAAATTCATAGTTTTTTTTTGTTCTTCTTTTTGGTGAAACACACATGGAGAGCATTTTAATAAAGTAACTTTTTCTAACAGAAGGTTCATGACATTTGGTAACATATTGTGTAACTGTAAATCTCTAATATACATAAACATAGTATGTGTACATACATACAAACATTTTATATATTCTGATTTTCAAAACAATTTTCAAGTGATTTTTGACTGCTGCTGACTTTGGGAGTTCATGTATGTATTTATTTAGCAATTACAGTAACAGTTACAGTAACAAAATAGAGCAGAATCTACATCACAACACGTTAACAATATTGAAATATTAGCTTGTCAAATTTAAAAACATATATTTTATTAAACAGACTGTCATATAAACACATACCCTGGCTTATAAATTCATAAAACTTTTTCGTTTTGTATGAAAAACAAAAATATAAAAAAAGGAATAAAAGTCAATAGAAACTTTTCAAAGGGAAGGGCTAACACTGAGCCAACCAAGTTTATAAAAATATTTGCTTAAAGCAAAATAAGAAAAAAAAATGAACAAAATTAGAGTAAAATTCTAAAATATTTTTATACTGGTTCCTTTAAAATTGTTGTACTTCTGATTTTGATATTGTTTATGTTCGAATACTATAACACATCACAGAATACGTAAACTTAAAATGCTTTTAACAATTTGTTTCTATTGATATTTAATATGTTATCCCTGTTGCTTACTACGTTTTCAATAAAGTTCTTAACTAACAATTTTCAATAGAATTTTTGTTGCATACTTTTTAGAGAGAAAACGAAAATTGAATTACACGTAAACAGGAGTGTTTTTGTCATACATACATATACTTAATGAAACTATAAGTTTTTCTCTGATATATTATTATTTTTTTTTTTCTTGTAAAGAAAGCAAATGACAAAATTTCTATTAAATATGTAATGCAATTTTTATTCTCAGTGCATACTTTTAGGATTGAAGAAAATAATTTCAGTTTTTCACTTGTGTAGTTTAATTCCAAAATAATTTCCAAATGGTCAAATATGTAATATTGAAATAAAATTATTTTAAATACAAAAATTTAGCAAGAACAGTATAAAATCACTGGATGGTTTGGTGATTTGAGAGACAGTAAAAAATTTTTGTTCTTTCTAATTTCCAGATCTGTTGAAAATACTTGTAATCAAAAATTATATAGATTTGTGTAACAAAACCACTTGGAGGGTATTGTGAGCAGCTTTCAGCGATTTTCAGTTCTTTTAATAGGAAAAATATTTTGATTTTAAAAGAACGTAGATGTGCTTGCATATACAGGGCCAATAAATTCTATAATTTAGATATTTGTTTCTTTTTATAGAGACCAGTACCCAGGGGTGCTCCACAACTCATGTAGTACATTGTGGTGGTCTAGGAGAATATGTTAGGAGAAGGAAGAAAGAGGGAGTAGTTCTTGTGGACATTTGTTTTAAAATTGCTAACATTGCAATTGACAGGAAAAACGTTCATGGGAAGATTGTTCCACAAACGAACGGTGCGGCTAAAGAATGAATTCTCTCTATGATGTATTTGCGATCAATCAACTTTGAATGGATGTGCTCTGAGAGAGTTACGAGTAGTCCGTTGAAATATGTGACCACCCGGAATCAAGAGCACCTACCATGATAATACCGATAGAACAATGAATCACACGCCATATTGCACCGATGCTCCAAAGAATCGATAAAATTTTTACACTGCCGTCGCAGAGTACGTGGTTGAGAAACTCAAAAATCGGTCTTGTAAAAGTTGAGAAGATCAGATGGAGCAAAGTACTCCTGCACTAAGTCCATACACAGGAAACCGCCTACTGACATTCCACTTTCTTCCGCCTGTGGTATGCCATCAAAAACGAATGATCAGGAGAAAAGCGCCACCTACTGGTAAGATAAAGCTACCTACTTAGCGAAGATACTCACTACTTCATAGTCAACAGATGGGGCAATTGCTATTGATCATTCAAGGGTGAAGGTATAATACTGGCTTTTGAGTGAATAAATTGACAGCAGCTTATCTCGTTTCATTCGTAAGACGCTTAAAACAATGCACAGCATGAGTAGAGGTTTATAGTCTAAGTGAAAAAAAATTATGTTTTGGATATTTTAAAAAACCGAGGTACTTGAATGCTTCTTTCGATACTCAAATTATGTGGTAACTTCAACTGACATTACAAGTAATTCTTATGCTCAGAACATCAGGAGCGTCCGCCTTTTCAATATTTACATTACCCATAGTCACAGATGGCAGTATTATACTACCGCCACAACGAGTATGCGGGATAAAGCAAAATTGAGTCTTGCCTTGCGAGCATTAAATTCAACACTGTTTGCAAGACCCCAATCGTAGATTATTTACAGGTCATTTATGAGCGTGTTATTTCATATTCATAAAATCGAGGAGGTAATTACAATTTGAACCACTGATAGCTTATACTTGTTTTCAACCTTCAAATGCAATTCATGATATTATATAATGAGTATCACTAACGCAAAAAATTTCTAATTTTACAGAATGACTATAAACTTATGCATAAAAGAAGTTGTTAATCTTAAAACTGTCAGAACAAAATTTGAAAAATATTAAAAAGTTTCTTGATAATTTATTGAAATTGTTAAAAACGAAAATTTGAAAAATCTGTATAATATAATTGCTTTCCTCTTTGGTATCTGATATAATTTAAATAGATATAATAGTGGTACACCGTACGCTACAATCCAGTTCGGTTGAAGTACAAGATATCGCAACCAATAATTATGCAAAAATTACGTCGTCGGTTCTATGAACACTACGAGTATATTAGCAGTAATCACTCATCTTCAAGTCGAATATTTGGCCAGAAGTTGATTTTAGTATGATTATATTAAAAATTTCTTTTTGTATTCTTTTTTCTAAAAGATTTCTTTAACGAAATTGCTGAATTGTGTAAACAAATATTTGATGAAACAACATGAATTACTTTTGCAATTTAACTTCAGGTAAAATATTCATTTTTGTTTTTTTTAATTTCTAGTCAGCAGAAAAAAACAATCACTAATCCCAAGGCAAAAGAGTATTATTTTACAAAAACATAAAAAAATATATAAAATTCTCCTGTAAAATTGCAAATTATATCAAACATTCTTTTATAACAATTGCAATATCACTTTCATTTCAAAATATTAAAAAAAATTAAAATATTTTCTTTTCTTTTTCTGCCCTCAAGAAAAGTGATAAATTCTTATTTATTTATTTTAATTAAAAATCGCAAGTCGCCAGAAGCCTGTTGTGTTGTTGTCATTTCTTTAAAGTAAAATCGATATTTTGCATTTTTTTTCTTTTTGTAATTGACTTTTTGGTAGTTTTTTTTAACTGTTTTCTTTTTTTTATTAAAGAAGTTATGAAATTTGACCACAATGAACAAATATGTCATAAACATGCTTAAAAATTAAAAAAAAAAAAAATTATAGGCTGACCATATTTAACATTTAACCACCGTTTTTTAGGAACTATATGAGATTGTTAAAGTAACAAGATACCAAGAAGGGTAATAAATTTTCAAGTATAGACAACATATTTTCTGATCGGGTTTACTTATTGCTGCTGAAACGAAATTTTAAAAGATCAGCACATTACCAAGGAACCAAATTATTTATTATCAAAGAGTTATAAATCATTTGAAGAATGGATGGATGCACAAGGAATATCGATGATGTTATGCCACAAGAGTTAATAGTGAAATGATAATGGTACCGAGTTCACTACAAAATATGCGGTAGTCATAAGAAAAATATAGCATATCTAAAGGCGTTTTATTATATTTTTGTTATTTCTTTTTAAAAATTAATCAATTAATTAATGAATTCATAGTAGAACGTAGAATTTAGTGATAGCTAGATCACACACTACTCCTATGAGTTGGCGAAAGTTGAGATAGATTGACTGGCAGTTATCAAGCCTCCATAGCCTAGACCTGCACCTTAAGATTAGCTTTTATTTCAATATTTGTAGAATATTAATATGAAAATTTAAATTTTGTAGAGGCCTACAAAATACTATTGGATCAGTTTGCTGCTCAGAAAACTCTGAAGTTTAACACAAATAGAATGAAAAATGATTTTATTCCAAAAATGATAAAACGATACACTAAGCACATTACAAACAAAAGAAACAGGTGTTTCATTTTTGTTCAAATTTTTAATCAAAGCAATTGATTTACAATAAACCTTTCAATTTAATGGATTGCTTAAAATAATTTTTCCACTTGATTTCATAGATTTTGTATGGGTTTTAGAATTTTTGAAATTTTTTCTAATTTTGTCAAATTTACCTTCTGATCATAACCGATATTTAAGATTTTTTTTTTTATTTTTTCATTATAAAATAAGCTTTTGCGACATTATTAATTAGGAAAAAAAATGAAAAACAATTTGAGAAAATTTACTTTCACAAAAAAAGAATGCATCTACCAATGTAGTGTTACTTTTGTTTTATAAAGCGAGAAATGCCAATAAATTTTTTTAATTATTAAAAATATTGAAAATATTGATTGTTTTAATGTCAACATGGTGTTGAATACGTCTAAGGTTAAGAGAAATCAAAAAAAAAGTTCTCATTTTTTCTGTTTGTTGGTTTGTTTGTTTGTTTTGTACACATACAAGCACATTTTGACATTTCTTACAAACTAAATTGAGAACAGAAATACAGCATTTACGTTTTCTCTTAATAAAAATTGTCATTTATTTTAATGGAAACCCAAATCAAATTTTTCCACACAAACAAACTAAATTTTTAATTCACTTTTAATATTGTAAAGAAGCCATTAAGATAAAATTTGAAATATTTGAGGAGGTTTGTTCATTTTATTTCAATTTCATTTATTAATAAAAATGAAGACGATTTGCTAAAAATTTACAACAAGTATGTAGTATACTTACCTATATAAAAACATTCCGTTATGACACTGTTTGGACACAACTTAACCCAACAAATGTTTTTGTTATATTTATATACAATTGGGCAATATTATTAGAAATTTGTTTACATTGCAACAGACATCATTTAGGCTCTATTCAGAAAATCTGGGCATCTATTTTAATGGGTTTTTTTTTAAATTATTAATCTTAGTTATTTATATATATTATACAACAAATATTTCCTTCAAAACGTCTAACACTCCCTTTTTCATTGGTCATTGGTTTAAAATAGGTCTATATTGGGCAAAATTATTACAAATATTATTTAAAAAACAAACCTCCGAGAAATCGGTTTTTCAATGGAAACTTAAAATTTTGAAGTGTTTCATATATTTTAAAATCAAAATCTTGTTATACTCGACAATATCTGTTAAAACAGTAGTATCCTATACCCAGAAGTGTATTTCACGTTTTTATATAAATATTTGTAAGACCGTGTAATAACTAAGACAATGTACATATGGTTCAAAACAACAGTGGCTACGCTCTTATCACCAAATATTTGCCTAATATGAATGGTATAGTGGTTAGATTGCCCTGGATTCAAATCCCAGCAAAGGTGAAAAATTAAAAACTTGGTTTGCGGTTTTTTCACAATCATAGTTAAAAAATAAGAAGCCCATCTACATAGAAAACCGCTTCCTGACATTTCGGTCTATTCCATCTTAACCAGTGACAGCAAAAAATGAATGATCAGCAGAAAAAGTATCATATACTGGGAAGTAGTAGATAACAGCTAATCTTACTTAGCGAAGGAACTCACCACACAATCAACATGCAACGATTAGGCAATTGCTGTTGGTCATTCATGGCTGAAGGAATAGCACTGACCTTTGAATGATACATTCACAGCAATTTTTTTTCATTCCTAAGGCGCTTAATAAAATTAGAAAACAAAAATATATGTTCTGTTATAATGTACTGTCGTTTCCATAAAAATTTCAATACAATGCACAGCATTTGGTAGGAGTTTACCGCTGAGTATTGGTCTCAATAAAAAAAATTAAAAAAAAATATACTGTACTTGTGCTTAATAATCTCATTTCCACTAGATACAGCGCTCAAAAGTATGGAGTTTGCAACTTTGCTTTGAAAAAGAGAGCAATGAGAGTGAAAGTTCTAAGCCAACGATCCAAAGTGTTATTTTAAACCAGGGGTTACCAAAAATTTTTTGGTTGTATATTAGTGAGTAAGAGGGAAAAAAGAAGTTGGGAGAATTTATTTGTTTACAGTGATGGAAAAATTTTAGTAATATACAGTGAAATGAATGTCAGCATACATAAAGTTATAAATGTTTGACTATATTTAGAGCATGTTTTATAGATATTTGCTGGGAAATAAAAAATCCATTTCTTCTTCTTAAAAAAAAAAAATTTTAAAGTATAAATAAACTGGGCTATAAGATAAAATCTTCTACTTTTATACTCTTATGACAGTTTCGTATTTGTAGAATGTTTTTTATATAAGATGAACGTAATTTGTTGCGTTGCTTTGAACAATTAAATTTTAAGTCGCTAAATATTTGTATTATAATTAGGCCTTTTAAAATTTTTTTTCAACAATTGCTTAATAAAAAATCCATCACTAAATGGTCTACCCGTTCTAACAATTTTGAAGCTTATTAAACTTGAAATCGCAATTTTCAATTTAAGAACTAATTTTCGTTCATAAATTTCCTCTCTTACTAACCAACCCTTCAATGTTTCTAAAAAAATTGAAATTTTAACATAAAACATTTTTTGAGTGTCACCGATTAGTTTTTTTGAGTAAACCTGGAAAAAATAAAAGAGCATGAGTAATACGTGTAAATGCTCTCTGCACAATTGTGCTATGAAATGGTAATCCCTGTTTTAAACTGCTTTAGTATTAGTGGTCAAATTGTATTTAAAAATCCATTTTGTATCCCGCAAATATTTCGTTATGTTCAGCATCATTATAAATTAAACTTACTGTTTGCTGGGTTACAGCCAATATGTTGGTTGTTGGTTTAAAGCTGTCAAAGTAACATTTTCAAAAACAATTTAATTCCAGTAAATAAACACAAAAAAGATATCCTATCCAACTCAATTTAAGGTAAAAAAAAGAAACCGAAACCAAAACAGATGTTTAATAAATTGCTTAACCAGAAAACAAAGCAAACAAAAAAAAATAAAAATTGGTAACAGAACTTCAAAACACAATTCACTATCCATACTGCACAATTTCAACATAATTTATGGCCAATAAAGAAAAGGGGGAACCGTTTAAGAAAAAAGAGGTCAAATTTTTTAATTAAAAACAAAAGTGTTGGTTTTTAGTTTCTCACGCTAAATTCAAAACAAAAAGAAAAAAAAAAAATTACAAAAAGCCATAAAAGAAAACCAAAAAAATTTTAATTATAACGTAAAACATTATGGAAACATTATGGAATGATGAAAAACAATTTTGCAAAAATCTCATTAAAGGATTCCATGGATTGAATGCAAATGCCGATATTTTTAATAATTATTATTATTGAAGTAATAAAAATAACAATATAGTTTGCAAATAGTTTTTAATATTTTTTTTTTTTAATAATATTTCTTTCTATGCAGGTGAGTTAATCAGAATACTATGAAAACAACTACATATGATGGTGTAGGATACAATAAATTAAAGTCGTTATTTTCAATGGCATTTTTTTTTCTGTCTGTTTTACTCATAATACTCAAGTGTATTAAAATCTTTTATGATAAATTATTATATGTAAACGTTTATTAATCTCATTATAGAAAAACAGAAGGGCTTTTTCATTAAAAAAATAATATTTCAGTTTTCATAAAAGGTATTTACAAATTAAATAAATAATATATTATACATATATGCACTGATTTACAGCTGTATAAATTTCTCCAGACAGACACATGTACAAACATATATGGTTGCAACCGTAAACTAATGTGTAGACTCCACACTGTAGAGTTATAATGTATTACGAGGTATTTACGATTATTTTTCACCAGATAATTTCTTCTGAAATATTAAGCGAGCAAACCGCATTTCAACAAATTTTTATATAACAAAAGAAAATTGTTTCACGCCTATATCTTCAATAGCACTAATTAGCCACTTCATTAAGTGTACGTTAAGGGGTTGAACAGACAATGGACGTAGTCGCCGTGGTCTAGTGGTTAGTATGTTGGCTTACTAAGACAAGAGCTCCGGATTGAAAACTTCACATCTCACATCTTAAAAAAAAAAAGAAATATGAGAAGAAATATTTCTTTTGGCGACTACCTTTTTAATACTCTTCTGGCAAAAGTTCTGAGAGTAACTGACTGCTTCGAAAAATCTTCTCAAATCTGTCGTTCGGCATAGACTTTAAAACTGTAGGTCCGCGTACTCATGAATAAAAATTTACACACACAACAGGGTTGCTGCGGAAAGCTAGGCTGTAAACATGAAAACAGGGTTGTAATTCCACATTATTTATGTATGTATGTATGTACATGCAACAGACAAAAACTTTTCATTTCCAATTCCTTGTTTCATTTATTGCTTATACAGGCCTTGCACTTTCTCTTCTGTGTCCAGTAGCTCGATTCAGTAACATATTTTTACGATAATCGCATTGTTTTCAACAGTAAACAACAGAATTGTCGATATTGCTATTCATTATCTTTTGTTTACGATAGTCCCAGTAGCTATTGTCGTAAACTAAAGACAAAAATTTTTATGCTGTTTATTTAGTTGGAAAATCGTACATTTTTTATTTTGAAATTTTGTAGAGAGATGTGCCTACGCTATTAACTAGTTTGTTTGAGAACCATTTTTGTGTGCTTTTATACCAAAAGAAAGTAAAGGTTTGTAGCTTTGCTAACTTTCTACCCATTTTATTTGCCAACTACTCAAAAACTGGCTGATTTTATACGGTGTTGCTCCATTATTGAAATTTAAACATAAAGAAAAATAGAGTTCTCGGTTGTCGCTAAAGTGTACTTAGTGAATCGCATAATCGTTACTGCAAACAATAAAAATTATCGACTTCTTTTGCTAATATCGTATTGTTAAAAGTTACTGAATCGCGGTACAGATCTGATAAAAGGACCTCTAAGTAAGGACTGGCTAAAATACCTTTCGGATATTTCTTTAAAATTCTTTAAGTCACTTTATAAATATAAAATTATGAAACAAAAAATTTTTTTACAGTATATAACATACGAGTACAAAAAGTTCATTACTGTTCAACAATGTTCCATTAGTTGCTACGTTACAACAACGTTACCTTAAAACTTAATACTCTTTTGCAATGATTTTCTTTAGCGTACAACTACTATGTTACTTTAAGGCAGAGCTCAACTAATTCGGGATTTAGAATGTACTGCTTCAAGAAAAATAAATTAAAAATTTAATTACACGTAGTTTTCTGTGGATTTAAAAAAATTTTGTGGCATACTGTAACAAAAACTTTTAATTTATTAAGAGCTGTTAGTATTTGTATATGTATATTAAGACTAACATATCAAATATCATATTGTGATATATCATATTGAGTAACTGTTGTGTTTAAAAATGGGTTTTAACATAGTTTGCCATACCTTATATTTCAAAGTATATTTGTACTTTAACACTCTTTAAAATACCTTTTAGAAATATGTGTTAAACCTAAACGTATATGTTTTACTCTACCACATGAAAAAAAACCCTAAACTTTTACAAAAAAGTGGCAAAAAAAAAGTGTTTATCTTTCAGAATTTTTAAAGCATAATGAAAATGAAAACTCACATAAAATTATTACCCCCATAAGAAAAGCTTTTAATAGTTTTTGAAATATATTTAAATGCTTTAGCACCATGGCTGCCATTTGTGTCTGTAAATTTTTAAATAAAGTTATACGACTTTAAGTTAAAGGATTAAAAGCACAAACAATACACCTGGTTTCGGTTATAAAATTAAAAATATAAAATTAAATTTCATGACCTTTAGAGTATAAAGTTAAGTAAAGTAAAGTAAAGTTGGGTATTACTTTAAAAGTTAAAAGACTGTTACATAAGCAGTTCATAAAATATAACAGCCCTAAAGAATACTTGTGTTTTTTTTCCCCCAAAATGGTTGCTTTAATTGTATGCTTTAAATAAATATGTTTTTGAATTGTTTTCCTCTTAAACATTATTGCATACCTTAAAGCATTTTCGATAAAGTCGTATTTAAATGCTTATGCTTTTGTCATATTACAAAATAAAGAAGAAAAAAAAAACGGAAACAAAAATTATATAAAATTTAAATGGAGGTATTTTACCATAATTTAAAAGTTTTAAAAATAGGTAAACAAAAACAAACAAACATAAATTTTTTACAATACTCAGCCACTAAAACAGCTCACTAAGTATAGCAAGCCCAAGAATTGATGGTTAATATTTTACTTAAAACAGGCTTGTGTAAGAAGAATCTTCTTTCTAATAAATGTTCTGCAAACATTGAAAAATAATACCGTTGAGCACATAAAGATGAAAGAACATTTTTATTAACTCATGAGCGCCTAAAAGTCTGCTAAGGATTTCATGACTAACTGTCGGAGTTCTTTAATGGCGCTTATATTCGTAAAACATACTATTTATTAAGCTACCGGTATATTGAGTAAAAAATTTACTTGAAATTACTTTAAGATTTCTTTTGCAAATTCTGTAGATTTGCCAGGGGCACTTTAAATACTTAAACGACTTCCAGTTAAAAAGAATTAAAATTCTAGAGGAGACATAGGGAAAGCAACTAAACACGCATCTACCAATATAGAGACGCAAATAATATATCCTTTTTGACTCTTGGTCTGTTTGCGTTGCATTAAATAACTTCAAAAGAGAATCATAAGAAAAGTTTGTAGCCATATTAAAAATAGGCGTCGTCGAAAGAGGCGTGAGTAATATAACAATACAACTCGGTACCTAATATGCAAAAACGAATGAAATTTGGTAGCTGCTTACGTGGTATAGATACAATCACTAAAAAAAATTGAAAAACTGTAAAATAATTTTTTTTAACCATAACAAGACATATGTTTTTCTTGATATTTGAGCACCAAAGAAAATTTTGCGAATTTCCGAATTTAAGTATTTCAAAATAAATCAACAAAGTATCTGTTTATTGTAAAAATAGGAACTGATTCCTGAAATTTTTAAGCAATATATACTAATTTAGTAAAAATTAAAATGAACAACTGGTTTTTCAATCGTTATTTAAGAATATCAGGTGTTATGCAAACTTCTGAAGCAGATTTCTGTTGTACTCGGCAATAAGTTTCTGTTTGTTACACCCCATGGACTTTGTAAGGAAGTATATTTATATATTATATAAATATTTAAATATAAAACCCTTTCCTTCATTTTCTTATTTATTTTTTTTTTCTTTTACAAATTTAACAATGAGGCTTACGGAAAAAGATTACATATTTTAGGACTTGTAATTTTAATCCCTTTGATAAAAATTTAAAGCATAAGTTTGTATGTGTTTTTTTTAAGAGGAAAATGTAAAATTGCTTTGCATATTTTTAGGAATTCTTTTAAAAGCCTTTGATAGCAATAATTTTTTTTTTGTAATATTTATATACATAATAAAACAGCATTTATTGATAATAAATTTGAGTGAATAGAAAAAGCAAAAGAGCCATTAACAAAACTTTTATGGTATTTCCTCTGTTTTTTTTACGATTTTGTTATATGAAGCATAACTTAAATGGTTGTTTTGTTAAATATGTTTTAAGAGTTTCTATATACTTCTATTTATCTATTTAATCGTTATAGATTAATATATTATTTCTTTAATGGGATTTTATTTTGTCTATTTGGCCAAAAAAAATATTGCTTTTGGGTGCTTAAATATTCAATATTATTGAATATATTGCTTATGGGATATACTTTAAGTGTATCAGAAATTTTTGAAACTGAAAGTTTAATAAAAGCGATAAATATTTATTATTTTCATTGCATATCTATAATTTTTAACTGTTATGGATTACCAGTTAAAGCATATTCTACGGCATTTTATTTATAACTTTGCGATAAGAAATTCGGAAGTTTAAAATATAATATTCATAAAATTCAAATTAATTTGTGTTAATTTTTAAAAACAGTTTCCATACCTTTTTCCCTTTTTCACTTTTTAATAAATAATAAGTTATGTATTTATTTGTTTAAGTACTTTAATGGTAAGAAACTCTCCTCCCTATAAATATGCAATAAAATTTAAATTCTTCCTTTATATGTATTTATTTTTTTTTACTTTTACATAACGCACAATAAAAAAACGCAAAAATAAGGCAGCAAATCGCTCTAGAAATTTAGAAAAAAAAAACACGAAATAAAGAAAATAAATGTCCTTGCAAATATAATTTTTATTATTATGATTATTATTATTACGATTATTACTTTTTATAAGTACCGTAATATTACGCTTCGCTATAAGGCTTTAATGTGTAATGTAAATTGTATATAATTTTTAGGAAAAAAAAAAAATAAATGAAAAATTTTACAACGAAGAAAAGAAAATCAGTAAGGCAAATACTTTGAATAAAAATAAAGAAAAAAATTAAGAAAATAAAAGAATTTATACAAAAGAAAATTCCAAAAAACAAAAAAAAAAGCAGGTTAACAATTTCCCTTAAACGGAAACCTTGTCAAGCTTAGGTAACGCTAAAGAGGTAGCAGAATTTTTCTAAATAATTCAAATAAAACATCTTATGCATTAACTTTGAAAACTGAAACATAATATTGTGATAAAGTAATGAATAACATAAATACAGCAAACCAATTTACATATAAATTATTTTTGCATAAGCCAGTAAACGATACTCATAATGTGTTTTACCAGAAGTAGAAGAAAAAAAAAGAAAAACATAAAAAGCAATATAACAAGAAGGAAAGCAGGTGTTTAGCACTTAAACGCCTTTTTGTTTTCTAATCATGCTAAAGCACAAAAAAAAAAATAATATACACATGTAAGTAATGTCTTACGGATTAAAACACAGCTTAGCTTTATGGCATACTTTAAGGGGGGTTAAGAATTTTTTTTACATTTAAAAATCAAGTAACTGATAGCAAGACATTTATTTAGTGCCAAGAAAGAAGTTGGATAAGAAAGTAAGCTTTAATAAAACACACATTTAGCTATGAGTTTGATGAAACTTTAGTGTGATTATAATACCAGGACCATGTGATTATGTAGGAAAAATGAATCTTATGGCTGACTCTGAATGATGCAGCAGTCAATTCTTTAACGGTGGTTGTCTACCCTTTTTTTTTAATTTAAAGTTTTCAAATATTTCAATATTGGAA
This sequence comes from Metopia argyrocephala, assembly GCA_963576795.1. Taxonomy (NCBI): domain Eukaryota; kingdom Metazoa; phylum Arthropoda; class Insecta; order Diptera; family Sarcophagidae; genus Metopia; species Metopia argyrocephala. The sequence continues at coordinate 199,325,920 of OY756208.1, read as the reverse complement.
GACCATCCACGTCTACAAAGTCTGTCATATCAATACAAAAAAATTAAAACGGCCTTAAATCGCACAACCTTTATGGGCAATTGTAGTTGTCAAATCAAAAACTTATGTGATCGGAAAATTTCTTATGTGGTGGGTCTCGTGGCACCATCTTGTTGAAAATATTCAACCACAATACAAAAACAAAAACGCTTATTTTATGGCCATAGCACTCTAAATAGATGGTAACAGCTCTAAGGCTTAATGACACCTCAAGACCACAATGCGTACCTAGATGTTCCTCTTAAAGCATGCAATAGCTTCACCACCGTTATTTTTATAGTTTTGTTGTAAATTTTACTCAATATTGTTTATTCTTTGGTTTTAAAAAATCCATCTTAAAAATGGCAAATCAATCATTTGCATAAATGACATTTCATATAACAGACGTTTAAAAGCTGACAGCCCTGTCGGAATAGTGTTATCGAAGTCACTAAATGGTGCTCAATTAAATACCACAGAAAAGGTTCAATGCACCTTAACCAATGTCAACAAAAAAAAAAAAAAAAAACGAATCATCAGTAGAAAAGCGCCACCTATTAGGAAGTAGCAGATAACAGCTAAACCTACTTAGCGAAGATATTCACCACACAATCAACATGCAACGACGAGTCAATTGCTGTTGATCATTCAAGAGGTGAAGGTATAACACTGGCCTTTGAATGATCAATTCACAGTAATTTGTCTCTTTCTTAAGGCGCTTAATAATAATATAAGAAAAAAATATATGTATATGCACTGTCCTTTCCAAAAATTCCAATACAATGTACTGCATTTAGTAGGGGTTTACCCCTGAGTATTGGTCTCAAAAAAAAAAATTATTTTACAATTTTTTTTAATGAACAAAAAAATTTAATATTGCAAAAACAAAAATATATATATAGAAAAAATTAATTAAAACTCGAATATTTGATTGATTATCAAATCAAAATGCATATTACTGGAAAATTTTACACTCAAGAGGTCAAAAATTCCGACTGTATATTAAAGGTTTGAACTGATTTTCTATATATCTTGCCAATCCACTCAATAATATCCAAAAAGAAAATAAATCTTAAATACTTTTATTGCTTGTTTGATTCGTAAACAAACTTTTCACACAAATATTTAACAGCTAATAGTTTTGAAACAGACTTGTATCGATAACTCCATGCCTAACTAACTCGGAGAGAGTAAGGTTTTCGTATATTTTTACAGTTTTTAGTGCCAATTATTTTTTTAATTTTATATAGATCTTCCTGAAGGATCAAATTATACGAATTGTTATAGAAGGGATAACAATAGATGTGCTTCAGAGCCCTCCTATTTTCTCTTCTTTTTTTTCACATAACGCTTGTTTTAACTCGTAAATCAAAAGCTATAGAACTGACAATTTAATTCTATAGCCTTTTGTAATGATAGAAATGGCAAAAACTTCGTTTTTCCTTCAAAAGTTTTAAAAATTAGTATGAAAAATATGTTATCCTTGAAATTATACTTATAAAGATAAATTCAATTTGCCTTAAAATTAAAAAAAAACTTTAAAGTTTAACACAAATAATATGTATCCGGTAACATCCACACATGAACTTTAGAATAAACCAATTGTGAATAAATTTTGTATTCACAGTGCACACACAAACCCAATTTATGACTTATTTAAGCAAAAAATAACAAAAAAATAAATAAATTGTTAATAAATGCATACACACACACATGATCATAATTATTTACTCTCATACAAAAAGTTTTTATAGACAATCAACCTCATCAACATACTCCACTGATTTATTTTTCATGATAAAATAAATAAATAAATACAACGGCAACGACAACAACAAGACCAACAATAAGTAAAACAAATAAAATAATATGCAACACCATGTAAAAAACAAAAATAGAGAGGGAGGAGATTGAGAAAACAGGAAATGAAAACAACAAAATGTGAATACAATGATGCTGAAATGCAACAAAAAATCATATACAAAATATAAAATGCAGTTTTATTTTTTGTTTTTTTTTTTAAATTACACTACAAAGTAATAGTTTTTAATGCAAAAAAAAAAGAAGAAAAAAAAAATTGAAAATAACAATAAAGCACTTACAACAATAGTAATGATCTCAATATGTCAACAAATGACAATAAACAATAATACGAGTAGTATGTACTACTTTAATGTGAAAATAAAAACCAAACAAACAACAGCAATAAAAGACAACTCAAATTAATTTCAAATAAACAACTATAATGGCATGTATGTACATACCAGTATATGTATGTATGTATGTATGGGCATATGGACGTGTTATATCCCAACAAACATATTGAGTTAAAAATTCAAAACATTTTTTTATAATTAAAAATAAAATTAAAATGTATATTATAGTTTCTCATTCAGAATTACATATTTTAGCGTTATTAAATATAATATGTACAAATAATAAATTATTTAATTATTATTATTATACGTATGTAGTCGCCGTGGTGTAGTTGTTAGTGTGTTGGCTTAATAAGACGATAGTGTCGGGTTCAAATCTCAGCTCTGACATCCTGAAAAAGAGAAATATGAAAAAATTATTTCTTTCGGCGACTACCTCTCAGCAGTCTTCTGGCAAAAGCTCTGGGAGTAATTAATTGCCATGAAAAAGCTTCTCAAATCTGTCGTTCGGAGTCGACTTTAAACTGTAGGTCCCGGTACTCATGGATAAAAATTAACACACACAACATGAGTGCTGCGAGAAGCTAGGCCGTAACCCTGACACAGGGTTGTAATGGCCAATTATGTATCTGTGTATTTATAAATAATAAAATTTCTTTAACAGAAAGAGTATTTGATTTGATCCTAATTCTTATAGGATAATCATCTTCAGCTATGAGACTCATTTCTAAGTTGAAGGATGAATAAACATAATTGTGAAATTGGGAAAAGTTGTCAATCAATATCGCCGTTCGGGAGTTTATATGCTCTATCCGCCATTTAATATTTTTTATATATCGCGAGTTAATGATGCCACTTTATGTTTTGACCCCAAATTTTTCAAGTCTTCAATCCGTTTTCGGATATCTCGTCCAGCTTCGGAGATAAATAGCCGAAAACGGATAGCAGATTTTAGAAATGTTGGTGTCAAAAACCCAAAGTTGCATCATTAACTCGAGATATAAAAAATGAGGGATAGAGCACATAAACTCCCGCACGACGATACTAAATCCAAGAACTTCCAATGCATAACGAAAAAGTTACTGTTTAGTGTGCTGGCCGATAATGCCGGCCCATATTTCTTTGAAAATAAATTTGGTCAGACCCTTATTCTCAACGGCGAGTGCTATATGTCTATGATTACCAACTTCTTTTAGTCTGAATTGGATGATCTGGATACCAATAGCAGTCCTCAAAGCTAACAAAACCTATGCCATTTATCAAAATCAGTCTGATTTATGAGCCCGAATCATAAAAAATTTAACATTTTGTATGAACATCATCTAGAAATATGTATATTCTTTCGAATGAGTAAAAAATGTCTATGTTATCTCACATACACTTTGTTTTCTTTACATTTAGAAATAAGAAGCTCTCAACAACAGATTTTATAGAATCCAAGGAAACAGATTGATTTTCTAATTATGTGTAATAAAAATTTATATATCTATTGCTTATGGGGAGGAGGGGGGATAAATATGTCCCTATGGGTATTTCGTCTGTGCTTAAGAGACTCGTCAGGAGACATTTTCCCAAAGGTGGTAATCAAAGCCACAACTACTTATATTCAAAAAGTTATAAACTAATGTCCGTAGAGACATGCTTATCCCCATAAGCAATACATCTCATATACACATGTATTTATATATACCGAATGTGTTTGCTTATATAGCGAAAAATATTTTTTCTTTAAATCTAATAAAAATAATCAATTGGTATCTGTTATCGATCGTTACTAATTTGGCAGTTTTACAGATTTAAAAATAAATTTATTTTTTAAAATTTTAATTTAATGCGATGCGACCATTACCACGCTTTTAAATTTAATTTTTGTTTTTAAAGTAAACCAAACCAAAATCGAGGGTTGAGTCTACTTATTAAGTAATAATTTTTTATTTTCTTATATTTATATGGATGGTGGTTTCTCTTATTTTACATTCTAAAATTAAACAATTACCCAGCAGAAAATTTGTAAGATTTGGAAGCAATAAATAAAATTATATTCTTTTTTATACATTAAAGCTTCCAAAGATGCTACAGGATAAGGTATTATTTTTGATTTTTTATACTATTTGCTTACTGGTTGCAGTAAAATTCCGTTACTATTGCATTTTTGAGGCTTATTTCATATAAAAATAATGCATTATTGATGAGCACGAGTAAGGATTGTTTACAATTTCTCCCTTCTAGAATTACTTACTAGTAAGCACTGTTTTCTGCTGGGTAGATACTCTTTAAGTTTAGTTTTGCTTTAAGCTTTTGAATCAGCAAGGTGTCATTTCGCTTTTCTGCGTTAGGTTGTAACTAGATATTAAGCATACTTCTAGTTGGTTTTAATACCCTCACCTGCACCCTCAAATAAAACTACTTATATAAATAACTAAATTTAAGTTTAAATAATTAAACAAAATATATTTAAACGTAATTGGATGAATAGAAACTAGTCTTTTTAATGACTACAAATTTGAGAACAATTTTTCTTTATTGAGTGTGAACTAAAAATAAGAATTAACAAATTTAAGGCATTTAAGTAATAAAATGTCACGGTTAATTTGGAAAAATGTCAAATATTTAAATAGGGCATGATAAAAAGGGAATAAAAAAAAAATGCTTAAACCCATTTTATTTTAAAGTGTGAAAGTTCAAACGAAAGACTTGTCTCTCAATGTGTTTTTTGTTTATTTTATAACCTAAAGGTATGCTTTATTTTAACAACAAAAAACCGTAAATGAAATTTAAGTAGAAATCATAAACTTACTATTTATCAAATAAAAAGTAAAAATGTAAAGCAAAAAAAAAAAAAAATGTTTATTTTATAATGATTTTAATAAACCGTCAAAAAGCCTTAAAACATACAATTCTAGTAAAACAAATTTATTAGCATAACATACCTTAAGGCATATACCTACATACACATATAAATTTTGTTTTTCTTATCTGTTACTTATAAAACCAAATTTAATATCTTGTCTCATTTGGCTTTATTTCATTTACAGACAATGCCATCATCACTCACTTTACTGGCTGACCACAAACGTCGCCACTGTCGTTACCAACGACAACAGCTTCATGAACTTCAAATGTCGCAACACCAACTCAAACGTCAGTTTAATGAATTAAAATATCATCGCATTGCTGAACGTGTACGCAGCATTGAAATTGAACAACATCGCATAGCAGATGCCAATTTTAATTTATCACGTCAAATCGCTTCGCTCGATAAATTACACTCATCGATATTGGAACTACTTGAAGACATTGAAAGTGTCCAAACAAAAGTTGATAAAAATCTACCAGAATTGCGTCACGAAATTTCAAAATTGGAATTCACCAATGTTCAGCTAATGTCCGAACAGAATTTGATGCGTGAAGAAGGCAAAAATGTGGCACGTTCACTACAAGCAATGGCTGTCAGTGTGAGTACATTGCAGGATGAACGTGATGGTATACGAAACATGCAAACGAGTGTTGGTGAAATGCGTACAAAATTGGATCGTTTGCAAACAATGGTCGAAGATGTTCAAAGGGCAGTGCAACATCGCCAACATCGTGGCTATGGCAACAACAATGAGGTAAGTGTATAACCAAAAACAAAAAAAAAAAAAAGGAAAGAAAAATTCTGACAAAAGGAAGAAAGAAAATTTACTTAAAGGGATTTGGCTGTAATAACTGAAAATACAATATACGAAACAATTTCGAGTGTTTCAATAGCAAATTTATTTTCATATTTTTGTTTTATTTTTTATTTTCTTAAAAAATCTATCACGTTGTGTCAACATTTTCATGCTGATGATTTGCTTAATAAAAGCAGAAATGAAAAGAATATTTTGCTATATTTCTTTAAGACCAGTAAAAACAATGCGAGATAAACATAAAAAATATTAAATTTCATGTTCTAAAAGTATGCTTTATTTTCAATATGCAGAAAACGTCCTAAAGTATGCAATATTTGTAAAAAACAAAAAAGTTGCACAAAAGAAAGCAAACAATTGAATATACATTTTACGTAACACGTGCAAATTTAAAATATATTCACAAAATATTGTTTAAATTAAACCTACTTAAGTTATAAGATCAAAAGCTGAACATATTTATTGAATCACTTAGCTTACAAATAATTCAATCGATTGAAAAATATCAATAATTTATGAAATCCAGTTTTCACTTAAATAATCCGACTTTTTTTCTTATAGTTCAACGAAATTAATTATTTTTGTGTGTATTTTCTTCTCTTCAACTAATAAGTCGGAATCATTTTTTTCTCATTATAAGTATTTTGAAATTATGTACTTAATAAATTTCAAAAAACTTTCTTGTATTAAGGATATGCGATCAACATTTTCGTTAATGATCTGACAATCCGAGTTTGAATCTGAGTAAGGTTGTTGATAACTTTTATTAACTAATTTCTGCTTCGTCATTAAACGTTTTAATTAAATTAAAACTAAATTATTTGAAATGAATTAAAATTTTTTTTAATGGTTTCTCAAACAAAAAAGAAAATAACATATGTCAAGGAATTGTACAACAGCTGAACGCACATGTGTCAACTACGGCTACAAGAGTCTCATCGGAATTTTTTGCAGTCTGTATACATTTATTCAGGACAAAGATCAATTGTTTTCCTCACACCTTTCTTTAGAAATCGTATATTGGAATTATTTATTTCTCTATATATTTTCTACGGCGTTAGTCAAAGTATTTTCCGTCATATTCTTCTTGTATCTCCACCGTTCTAATTTCTTATAGTTCTCCTTTCTTCAAGATAATTAGAATTACAACAGATTTTCATTATTAATATTATAAATATTCGGATACCGAAATAGTTTGAGGCAGAGCTTAAAAGGTTTAAAACAAACTTTAATTTTTTTGTCAAACCATTGCATACCAACAGGCTTTAAAAGCCAAAATTTGAATTTTAATAAATTAAGAAATTAATCATTTAAAGCATACTTTACGGAAACCATTAATTTTATTTAAATAAAATAAAAAATAAAAACAAAGCATTCTGTAAGTGTCGTGTAAGCAAAATTTTCCTTTAACAAAAATCAATCATTTATTTTTTGTTAAAAAATTTTCAAGTTAAAAATGAAAAAAAAAAATTCATATTCCTTTAAAACTTATACATACTTTTATATACGTTTTATGGTTTTTGTTGTTAAATTTGCAATTTCATCTGTAAATTGGTATTAACTTGAAATCATTTTTCTTTTCCCTTCTCTTTTTTTCGTTTTCTTCTTGCTTTTTTGGCCATAATATAGAAATCTTTACATCAACAAAACAATACATCATATACCACACAACAGCAACAGCCGCAAACCACAACAGGCACACAAAAACAACAAGACCAAACGCAAAATGCTGAAACCTTGGTTGCCAAATTGGAAAATGTTGAAGCACAATTTGAATCAATCATTGAAAATCTCCCCAAGGACTGTAGTGATGTAACACCCACAGACATAAACACTAACAATGCTAACTCTGTTGTGGGTGGTGGTCTCTATCTGATTGCACCGTCAGCTGAACGTCATCCTTTGATGGCTCATTGTACTGGTGATGGTTGGACAACCATACAGAGACGTTATGATGGCAGCGCCGACTTCAATCGTACATGGGAGGATTATGCCAACGGCTTTGGCTCTCCAGCTGGTGAATTTTGGATAGGAAACGAGCAATTACATCATTTGACACTAAACAATTGTACACGCTTAAAAGTGGTCATGCAAGACATATACGATAATGTCTGGCTGGCCGATTATACACAATTTTACATATCGTCACGCTCAGATGGCTATCGTTTGCACATTAGTGGCTACAGCGGCAATGCCTCTGATGCGCTGGACTACCAGCAGGATATGCAATTTTCGGCCATCGATGTTGACCGCGACATATCACAAACGCATTGTGCTGCTAACTATGAGGGTGGGTGGTGGTTCTCTCATTGTCAGCATGCAAATTTAAATGGTCGCTTTAATTTGGGATTGACATGGTTCGATGCGGCCCGCAATGAATGGATTGCTGTCAAATCATCACAGATGATGGTTAAACGACAATCGACGGCGACTTGCAATTACTTGCAGGACGTCAGCAATGCTGATGCTACAACAGTAACTGTAGAAACAACGACGACGACGACGGCGACGTCCACAGCGGAGGCGTCAACAGCGACAATAAATTCTAACAAGTCAACAATACCTTTTAATAACTTAAGAATAAAACAGCAACAAAAATCATCCTCATCTGTGCTGTAGAAAAATATTTTGCCTTTCGCAGTCACATACCCCTCATAATCATGGAGACACCATCTCAATCATAACCATTAAAACTTTTCTATTCATGTCCATTTACATTAAAAATTTAATTTTATTTAAAGTCTGTTTATATTCCTAAGTTATTAAAACATAATTAAATATTCTTTAAATTTTTTTGAATAAGAAAAAACAGGAAAAAGAAATTTAAAGAATATAAAAAATATGGGTCAAAGAGAGAGAGAGAGAGAGACAGGGAGAGTGAGTATTCAAAATAATCAGATTTGAAAATAAAAACTTGTTAGAGTTAGAACCACCAAAGCCATACCTTATTATAGTTTGGAGTACAGTACGATTGTTTATGTGTCGATTGTGAGACAGCAGTTGATTGTGCAAACGCTAAGAGAGTGAGATTGTAAAAGTGTGTGTGTTGAAAAAGCGGTAAAACGTATTAAAACAGGAAACGGAAAATGAATTTGTTATTACAATATAATTTTTATTTTTAGATTAAAAATATTATGAAAATTCATTGTCAAAGGTTGTGTTTTTAAAAAATATGTAAGTTGTTAAAAAAAATATAGTCCAAAATTAAATCTGCAGAAATATATGAAAGTTACCAAAAATATAAAATTTAAAGTGGATAATGAGTGGCAGTAAAAAAAAGGTATTTACTTGTCAAAAATAACAAAATAAAATGAAAAAGATAATAAAAAAATATTACGAAAATATCAAAATCAAATACCGACGTTACCTTTCAATTTTCATTTATAGAAATTTGGACAACTACATGAACTAATATTTTTTTTTCTTTGCTAACAATATCGCCAGATAAGATTATTATCAGACAGGCATTTAACAATAATCTAAGGGTGTTTAGTGTTGCCCATTTCTAGTTTTCAATACATTGGTAGTATATTTTCAGATCTAACAATATTTGTCTCGAATTTTCAAGTTTAACTGATCCAGAAGTCTATTTTAATTATAAATTAATTGTTTTACCCATCTGAAAACCTACATACATACAAAGTTGGCCATTAGAACCCTGCTTCTCGCAGCACCCATGTTGTGTGTATTAATTTTTATCCATGAGTGCCAAGATCTACAGTTTAAAGTCGATTCCGAACGACAGACTTGAAAAGCTTGTTCATGGCAATCAGTTACTCTCAGAGCATATCTCAGAAGACTGGTGAGGGGTAGTCGCTGAATAAATAATTTTTTCATATTTCTTTTTTTCAAGATGTCAGAGCTTGAGTTTGAACCCGGATAACAGCTTAAGTTTTTTCAAAATTTTTATGTCCTTAAAATCAAATATTCTATGGCAATCAGTTACTCTTAGAGCTTTTTGCCAGAAGACTGCTAAGAGGTAGTCGGCGAACAACTCGTTCTGAAAACACTCATTTAAAAAAATACTTTGTAATCCAAGAAAACTATTTTCCTGACCATTCCCAGCCAATTGAACAGTTTTTGTGTATTTAGTGTATTTTAAATGTATTTTCAGTAGCTTCCGTCCATTGCTTGGATTGTTCCGTCGTCTTTGTTTCACAGTGCTGGAACAATGTTTCACTAACGGTTATGAAACGGTGCTTAAAATTAATTTTATTTTGCTTGAATCGTTTTAAACCTTCTCCATGTTGTTGTGTTTTTGGGTAACTTTTCCAAAAAAAACTTTTTCATCTTTAGTTTCTGATTTGATGCAAAATACATTTTAAATGATCATGGCATTCACTATTTGACTAACTTTTACTTGTTGATCATCGAGTAGGTTTTTTACCATCGTTTGCTGTTTTTGGACTTTCACTTCCTGGGTCGCATTCAGTGCTTGTATGACTAGATTTTGTAAAAATATTTGTCCCTCTTACAAGTGCACGAATATATTAAAGCAGCTTCTATAACTACCAATACAGTTTTCAACTTTATTGGATTAAGGGAATTCTTTTAATAATTAAAAATTTTTTTTTTTACTAATTTGTTTAATTCAACATTTGACAAAACTTTCACCTTTCTTATATAAGCATTTAATTACACTACGAATTTCTATTCTTTTTCTTTATGCTAGAAACACAATTAGGACGAACGACGAATTTCGCCCACCTCGACGAATTCGTTAGCTAAAATTCGTCGTATGAAACACAATAAGGACGAATGCATACATAACCTATAACATAAATCTTTCCTATACTTCATTTTTTGTTAATTTTTATTATCTTTTGATCCCAGATTATACAGGCATTCATAACATTGCACATTTTCAATTATATTTTCACTTGTGCCCATTTTTTATTTGTTTATTTAAAATTCTTAATAAACCAGTATATTGCATTTACTCACAGAAATTCTCTTTTGTGTTTCAATGGCAACTGATAAGGTGACCATAAAACGAAAATATTATTTAAAAACTAAATTATTAATAAAAACACACTTTGAAACAATTTTAATAGTTAAATATTTTATATATTTATTTGAAATGCCTTACAGTTAGCAAAAAACAAGTAGGGCATTTAAAAATAACTTTATTTACTACAAAACCCAAAAATTAAAAGAAAACATGGTCATTCTGAACTGATAAGTTCGTCGTTCGCCGGCGAATGAATTAAAATTAAATCTAATATGAGTTCGTTGCTTACGGCGACTTTCGCCGTTCGCCATGATTGTGTGCATTTTCATATATACGAATATTTTAATTTTTCCCGAGGAATATTCCTAGCATCACAAAAAAATATAACTGAAAGGCCTTTTTTGAACACGTGCTGCTATGCGAATGAATTGTATATGAAATTTAAATGTGTTTATAGGACTGATGGAAGTTTCCATTATTTTAAGTTTTTTATTGTTTCTACCACCATCTTACTACCCTGGTAACAACAATTGAAAATATTTTAGAATTTATCATTAAATTTATAACTTTTGCGCCACATATTAAACCTGCTTTTACAAATTAAATACACAAATCTAATTTAAATTCTGCTTAACGCGGTCATTTCCGTTTCCTGTTAAATAAACGAACAACACTAAAACTGATACAAATTTGTTTTACTTTTTTTTTCATTTTTTGTAAATAAAATAAACACTATTAAGTATTTATATTTTTGAAATAACTGTTGGTGTGAAATCATAAATATTTTATTATATTTAAAAAAAAAAATTTTTAACTTTGAGTTTATTTTATTAAATATAATTAATAAATTAAAATATTAATTAAGCATTTAATAAAGTAAAAAGCTAAAAAAAAAATAAAAAAAAATAACATGGAAAACAAAAAACAATAAACCTAAGCGTCCATTAACAGTCAATATCACTTACAATTATATAGAAAATAAAAAATAATTAATAAAAAACACAAACAGAAATAAATATATAAAAATTTATAATGAAAAGCTAAAGGAATAAAGAAATGAAATACTAAAGATAAAATAGAAATCAATAACATGTAATAATAGTTACTATGAGTAGAAACAGTCAGAGTCATAAACATTTTTAAATTTGTTTTAAGACAGAAATAAAATTTTTAAAAGAATTTATTTGTAGTTTTAGATAAAATAAAAACCACAAATTTAGGCTTAATTATTAAGAAAAAAAAACACAAACATTGTTCACTTATGTGCTGTACTTTAAAATCGGAATCCCTTTAACCCTGCTACTACGTTAGAAAAAACTTACGTATATTATGTTGTGGGTCATTTTATGACCCGATATATTTTTATTATAAAAATATTAATTTTTACAAAAGAAAAAAGTTTTGAAGACTCGTGATGATTGCAGTAGGTTTTATATAAACTTATGTTTGGTGTTTCGGTGCGATGGACACACATAATTATTACAAGTAATGCATTCTGTAAAGGTCTTTTTCTCTTTACTCGCCAGAAAAATGCAATTTGGGTCATAAAATGACCCTAACGTAGTAGCAGGGTTAAAATTGAAATGAAATTGAAATTTTCTTAAATATTTTAAGCTTCACCCAGTACTGTTTAAACAAATTGCTTGATTTTAATTTACAGCACATAGGGAAGAATCTACGTTTGAATAGAAATTTAAATATAATATAATATTTAAAATGTTGTAAATAGTTTTCTTTTTCTTATTTTTATTTTTTTTCTAGATATAAATATACATATACGAGTATTTTAAGTTTATTAGTTTGTACGTAATACTGTGTATGTCTCATTGTATTGTAAGTTTATGAAAATTAAGAAACAAAATGTAATGAAACAACTATTTATAACAAAAACTAAAAAGAAAAGCCAAATATTGAACAAAAAAAAGAAGTAAAGAAAACAACTGAAAAAAAGTGTTGCATTTATTTTTTAATTGATTTAAACTTAAAGTAATAAATATTAGCATTTCTAGGGTAATAGGTCTGTTTGGTTACTTTTACAGCACATTTTGCTCAGTAAAAAAAACCTAATTCCAGAGACTAAAACATAATTTACTCCCGAAAACAAAGCAAAGAAAAACAAATCTTGCGAAAATTAGTAAAAACAGCTGATTATTTAATTAAATTAAAATGAAATTCTGTAAAAGAAGAAAAAAGCGAAAGAAATGTTTTTTTTCCTGTAGAAACTTTTCGTATAAGTAATTGAAGTTCCTAAGTATCGAAACATATGTTTTGATCGCATTACATACATACTTACATAATTGGCCATTACAACCCTGTGTCAGGGTTACGGCCTAGCTTCTCTCTCATGCAGGGACGGTTATAAGTTATATCGAAAAACTTATTTTTTAATGGTTATCCTGAGAGTTTTTCTAAAAAAGGTCAGCAGAAAAAGTTAATTTTCAACGGGAAAAAAGTTAAAGTTATTTTATGACGATAAAATGACACTCACAAAATAAGTTTTATTTTATGAAGAAAAAATAAAACTCTTTTTTTAAAGGTTTCATCTAACCTTTTATTTTTCCGTCAAAAAGTAACAGTTAAAATCTGATTAATGATAATTTTTACAAGATCATAAAAGATTCTGTGAGAGCTCTCCAAGGCGATTAATTTGGTATATAACATCATATATGTCTGTCGACTCTAATACGATGATTTATTTAGTTTTACTTTTAAGCAATAACTGTTATTTGCGGTCCTTCTCTCATGTTGTGTGTGTTAATTTTTATCCATGAGTACCGGGACCTACAGTTTAAAATCGACTACGAACGACTGATTTGAGAAGCTTTTTGATGGCAGAGCTTCTGCCAAAAGACTGCTAAGAGGTAGTCACAGAAAGAAATAATTTTTTCATATTTCTCTTTTTCAAGATGTCAGACATGAGATTTGAACCCGGCGCTATCGTCTTGATCGCATTATTAAATTTGAAACAAATTTGCTGATGAAAACTGTGTAGAACACAAAACGTTACATACAACAGGGGAAGCAATTTACGATGATGTTTTTAAAAAAAACAATGAACAATGAACAACAGTCGTATGTGAATTTTGATCGTAAATCTCAATCATCTGTTTTTTTTATTGACAATAATTTCTGTACTAAACTTTTACTTTTTCTCTTTTTACTGAGTTTTTTTTTTGTAATCAAACACAATCTACTGGATAGACACTTTTACGCATTTTTGAGTACAAAAAAAGATTTAATTTTAATCATTATTTAGCTTGAATTTCGAAACAAAGTTTTGAATGTTTGGGGTTGAAAGGAACCTGATTTTCTCTGGTACATCCATGTAATTTGGCGAATTTCTTAAAACTGCATTTGCAATGAATGATCAAAAAAAAAAAATAATTCTATACACTTTTTCAAAAGATTTTCTAATAACTTTATTCCTTTATCCTCTGAAGAATAATTTCAAAAAGTCTTAAAAAATATTAATTGACAGCCGCTATCATTTCATCATTTTTTTTTTTTTTGGGAATTCAGAAAAATTTGAAATTTTTTGAATTTCGTCCAGCTTGAAAATTACGCATTTGAAGGCGATTATGGACAACTGTAATATAAATAATAAATTTGGATAAAGCACAATTGCAAGACATTGCGACCTATAAAATACTGACTTCGTAACGAACGCTAGCAAGTCTGAAACTATAATTACAGTGGATATGTCGAACTGTTAGCATGTGCGTCTACCATTTGACACAAACATATTCAGCAGAAATCCCTAATGAAAAATATTCAGACTCATCCAATTGAAATGACTATAGAATCCGTTATTTTACGGCGCTTTATTTGTCCATCAAACAACACCATTATTCGTAGATTTAATATACAATTTCTGTTGTTGTAGTAGCTATTGGTTGTTTACTGCAGGCATGAAAGTCAAAGTTTTTACAACCACTTTCAAATATAGCACTTTAGAAAACGGTGAGTAAATTTGATTTGCTTTAAAACTAAGTATAATGACAATTATCTCATAACATTTAAGTACATAATAAAACCTACTAGAGATTAGCAATAATAATTTGTTTTGCATCGAACTGCTAGTTTACTCTCATTTTACTGGGTATTTGTGTAAACTAACACGATCCAGTAAAAACTTTTCGAAATTTATACAAATTTTTTTGTACCCAAACAGACTTAATCTCAGTTCTTATTTTATTTAAGTTTTAAGAGATCAAGTTTTGAATTTGTTTCATTTTTTCCAAAGATGAAATACAGTCTCGATCGCCAACCAGAAAGGGCAAAATTGGTTATTGAAGAGAGTATCATATCAAACTCCATTGATTTATTAAAGTATCGGTGCAATGTTGTTCTATCGATATTACAATATGAAGTGCACTGATAGAATATAAAGATTAGTTCCTAATAAAGAATGTTCTTAGGTAGTACTCGTATCTCTTAAATATGTCGTTTTTTGGCCGCATTATTGGTTTATGTAACTAATGTCCACAAGTATTATTAACTTTCTGCTTCTCATACCGTCGTGCGGGAGGTTATAGATCATCCGCCATTTTATATATTTCGAGTTAATGTTGCCACCTTAGGTTATTTTATTTTTAAAATCTACAAATCCGTTATCGGATATCTATTCCAGTTTCTGAAATAAATAGCCGATTGCAGACTTGAAAAATTTGGGGTCGAAAACCTAAAGTGGCGTCATTAGCTCGAGATATATAAAAAATATGAAATGGCGGATAGAGCACATAAACTCACCCACGACGATATATTTTTTGCAGAAAATAACGAATTAAAATAACAAGTAATTTATATTACAAACGCTTTTATTGAAATCTAAATGGTATTAATGGTAAATGGAAATACCCACATACAAATATCGTATGAATTTAAGAAAAACATTTAAAGTATAAATTGTCTTCCAAGAATTACGAAGTTTGTCTGTCTTACTGAGGCAATATCTATCGAATTGAATGTTATTTATTAGGCTTTCTCAAATAATCATGAATGGCTACAATGGTAAACAAAAAAATTAAGCCCAATACAAACACAGTAAACCTCTTTCTCTAACAAAGTAATTGTGTACTGCTTACAAAGTTTCTCTATTTAAATTTTTTTAGGCTAAAATATTTCTTGTTTTTAAATTGTTTTTTCCTTAAAATTTTTTAGCCAAAGTTGTTATTTAAAAATATCTTTTGTTTAATATTATTTAATTTTTATTTCCATATAAAAGGTCGTAATACTACCTTTAAGCGATTTATTTTAGTGGTTTCGTTTTATAAAAAACTTATGTTTTCTCAGATGCACACACACTCTACTTACACGAACATTTCCTTATTTTTTATTCTTTTATTTGTATACGTTTGAGTGAAAAAAAATATTAAGTATTTGGAATTACAAAAGAGAAGAACTGAACACAATGAAAAAATACTTAAGAAAACAATAACCCGAAGCATATCAATAAACTTCTATAAATACAAATGTGTATGCACATCTACAAACATATGTATAACAATAGAAATAAAGAAAATTGATAAACAACAAACAAAAATAAAACAAACATTCGTAAATTTTTAAATTCGTATACAATTACAGGGGGAGTTTGAAAGTTTCCGCATTAGCAATTTTGTCATTCTTTATTAGACCAATAAATTGTGCAATAAAACGTTAAGTGTGAATTATTTTGTTTTATTTTTTTTTCATTCATTCATAAACGAGCTATTAAAGTACTACGATTTGAACATCTATTGTACAGCCCTTAATTTAATGAGGGTTTCAACAGTTTCTCCCCCAGTTTTATTTCTCTTTAAATGTCCCTGGAGAACCTAATACACGCCTTAAGTTTTTTCCAATTATAGTTACCAAGTAAAAGTTTGGAAAGAAAAATAAGCGTCTCTCCTTCTCTCTTCTTTTTTCCATAGTAAGCCCTTCCATAATAATCTTCTAATCACAAAAAAGAGTTGTAGCTCCATCATCTGCCATTTCAGTTCTCTGAATTCCCGTATGGCCAGCATACATACATACATACATAATTGGCCATTACAACCCTGTGTCAGGGTTACGGCCTAGCTTCTCGCAGCACTCATGTTGTGTGTGTAAATTTTTATCCATGAATACCGGGACTTACAGTTTAAAGTCGACTCCGAACGACAGATTTGAGAAGCTTTAGCATAACAATCATTACTCCCAGAGCTTTTGACAGCTGAAAGGTAATAGCTGTAAGAAATAATTTTTTTATATTTCTTATTTTCAAGATGTCAGATTTGAGCTCGGCGCTATTGTCTTAGTAAGTCAACATACTAACCACTAGATCACAGTGACTGCATGGCCAGCAAAAGCTGACCTTATTACTAATGTTTTGGCAAACTTCTTAATATTCCCTTTTTGATACTTTTAATTATGTAGAGCATGGGAGGCCTAGCTTTCGTTGCTCGTGCGGATTCTCTTTAAAGATTTCAATACTTAAAGAAGATGACCGCTAGTTTCTTAGTGCACTGTAATATTGTCAGTTGGATATGTTAGTAGAAGGATAAAAATTTTTTTAGTATTTATGGACATTTGTTTTAAAATTAAATTAATATCGTAATTGACAGGAAAGACTTCCACGGGAAAAAATGAGCTGAATGGTGCCTGTGGACCATTATGGTTTACCGAGTAAATTCTGCGATTAGCTTGGAACTAATAATTGAGTTGGCATGAGCATATTGTCGATGGAATTAAAGAACGCTGTAACTGACAAAACCGTAAATGTTCACCAGAGCCAAAAAACCTGTAAGAAAGTAGAACAAAGACACTGGTACTTTTCAAAACAGAGATGGCGTAAGTGAAAAAAAATAAAAATGATGCAAAAAACCTATTTTCGGTATTTTGTCAGTTACAGTGTTTGGGTGAACTACCAATGAAACTATTAATAATAAATATTAGCAAAGAGTTACGTCTATAACGTAAGAATATTCGATTGCATATTAGAAACTGAACTATATACTTCAAAAAAGCATCACAGATTGAAACGTAGAACGCAATCCATATTGTGCCCCACCTATAATAAATAATCATCTTTACCTCTTGCTGTAGGCAGTCGAGAAGCTTGAAATAAATTGTGAAACACTGGTCTATGCAAGGTTGTATCACACTTTGTGTAAGATAAGGTATTAGAAAAAATGAATTGATATACATATTGCATCGCTTCAAGCAACACCAATAAATTTAACAAGACTTATATAAGCAAGAACTACAAGCCATGCAGTTGTATCAAGTGCCATAAATGAATAAAACCAAAATAACCAATTTTTATAATTTTTAAATAACAACTGTCAGCCGACTTTAATTTTATTTTGAGGGTGTTTTATTTTTTTAATTAATTAATTAATTAATTTAATTAATTTTACAAATTAATTTTAATTTGAGAATAAATGCTTTCACTAGCAGCATCCTTTATACATTTTTTTTCTTTTCAAATTTAAAACTCTTATTATAATAAAAAAGAAAACAAATAATAAGAAAATTTTCTATTGAACAAATTTAGCCAATTTGTTATGTGTTATTTGCAACACATGTCCGGAAGTGTAGTTTCGTATTTACTTTCTTTATTCTTTTGTAACAAAACATTTTTCAAAACAATTTTCTATTTTTTTTATGTTTTGAGAAGAAAAAAAAAAACTTTTGGTCTTTAAGCTTAATAATGCTTTCGATTTCTTATTATATGTTGTGCCACTAAAAGTTGTAGAGATATATTAAAAAACTGCTAAAGCTGGTAACAACAGTTTCATAAACAACACCTTTACTAGGAAAGGTTGTAAAGCAAGGTTGTAAATTTGGTGGTACAGTGTTGCTTCCGAGTATGGAGTTGTAGTCGAAGAACCTACAAAAATTCGCTATTCTGCCCACAGTTTCTCGTTTCTTTTTTTAAATATTTTTCAAAATAAAAATTCTTTGACATTGGCGACTTAATATTATACAGATCTTTAATTAGGTTAAAACTACATTCTTGAAACGAAGTAAATTTATTTGTCAAAGCATTTTCCAGAAATTCTATACCGGCCGAACTTAATATGTTTTAAACTGTAACTAACAGAGTATTTCATTTCATTTCATTATAATCAACCCACACAATTCTATAGAACTTTTTTATAATAGTCGTCCCTTGAATATTGGATTATATGAATAGAAAGCATAACGAAATTTAAAACAGAATAATAAATTTCAATTATTTGCAATATTTTGTCTTAAAGAGAAACGGACATAATTTCACAAATTGTTATACTGACGACTTATTCTGATGAAGGGGTCAGTATGAAGGAAGCTTTGTGTAGCTCCAGACTAGAACAAACAGATATGAACTCTTATAAGGATCCCATATGATGGATCTGTATTCCTAATTTGATCTCAGAAGTAACACATATTTGCGTTTTGTAATATATGGATGGATAAACACAAGAACACTATCCAGCTAAACAATTAAAATGCAATTATAAAAAATTCTGCCGACGGTTTTGCTTGTGCACAGCAATTAAAATTGATGAGTGCAGATCTGGCATAAGCAGCTCATATTTCCTGGTATTTCGTATTTGTCAATACAAATTTTTTTTCTCATTGGAATATGATGTTTATCTATTTTGCACATTAAATTGTTTCGTGTTTTATCGTGTTAATTTTCCATAACACGACACGACACAAATCGCGCATGTAATTTGATTTCTGTCACGAACAGTTCGTATTGAGTGATTCATATTTGTGACCCAAAAAAAAAATCATAAAGTGCAATGGGCACTACGCCTCTTTGTTTAAATATTTTATAAATGTAATGATTGTACTTCAAGTCATACCTCCTCAGTCAGTATAAATAAAACTTTCATACATGTTTGACAAATTTATTTCGTTTTGAAAAAAAAATCTAATTTTGACGATTTTGGTCTTGAAGGTGAAGTTTTTTGAGTTTATATCTTCTTGATTTTTGTTTTTCATGACAAGAGCTACAACTTTGTCTCAGAAAGTTAAACCAAATTCCGAACGGTTTGCAAGATCTGAGTCTGTGAAAATTATCAGTTTTTTGCAAAAATGACACCGAGGCTCCAAATGTTTGGGGGCCCATAAAAAAGATTGCATGTATTTGGGCAAAACTGGGATGCACGAGTCCTCTTTCTTTGGTCTTTTATCACGTAGTGATGTCTGTATTTTTGTTGTTCGTGTTGCACTGTGTAATTGTAGCAACATTAAAAGGTCAAGCTTGTCTCTAACAATTTTGTTCTGTTATACTATTTTTGTCAATGAAAACTTTAGAGTTACAAACTATATTAAAAGGAAACGGAAGCATATTTGCCGTCAGTTTCAAATACAAACTTCTTAAAGAGACTTTAGCCATTTCCTTCCTAACTGTTTCTCAGTGAAATAAAACACAAAAAGAAAAAGTTTTATTTTCTGTTCGAATAAAAGAGGAAAGTTTTCTTTCACAAGTGCAATAATACTTTTATATATACATATATAGTTATATGTACATAAGAAAATATGTTTTAAAATATTTTTTTATGTTTAAGTTCAAAAACTAAAAATAAAACCAATAAATTTTCTTCTTAAACTGCAGCTGCATTTGGCAAATAGGTATTGGACAGAGAAAGTGTAACCACTATTTAAGACATTAAGTTACACAAGCATTGTATGCAAAATTTTTCTTACAGGGAAACAACTTATTAAAAATATGTAGTTCGAAATAAAATAAAACTAGAAGATATTTACAAAAATAAATAAACTTTAAGTACCTTCTGCCAAGTATTGTCGAGAATCTGTGCTTCTAATATTCGAAAATCGGTTTACAGGTTTCTTGTTAAGAACCTAAGACGAACATTAAATGATTTTAAAGTAACGAGGATCAGTAAGAGGAATATGAAACCTTTTAAACTATATATACGAGGGCTGTTTCAAATTTTCTTAGCCCAGCAATGAAAAACAAAAGCTCTGTGATTAAAATTATTTTATTTTTCAATACAACCTTTCTAAACTTAAACACAATTAGTTCACTGTTTTTCCAGCAGTTCTATACCTTAGTCAGAAAAATGTTATTAAAGCTCCCTAAAATAATAATTTACAGCTGCCATTGCATCTATATTCGTGTTAAATCTTTTCAGCATGAAAGTTTTTACATTTGGGAACAGGTAGAAACTACAGGGACCTAAAATAGAAACAGGAGGGCAGCCAATCAATTCGTACCTCATTTCGTAAAATTTTTCTATTGTTACAACACTCTTATGGTTGATCGATACAAACATTTTTTTGTAATGTCGACCAAGTCCTTTTAATCGAATTTTAATCGTTTTATCTCGAATTTTTTGTCTTATCTTTGTGAAGACAGTCGAACAATAAAATATTTTTGTAATCTCACAAAATTGTTGTTCTGGCCTATTGAACTCTTTTTGCCTTCCACCATCCTCAGTTCATTGCTTGGCTTGTTCGCTAGCCTCTGGTGTATAGATATAGTAGGTCCATGTTGCATTAATAGTTGTAAAACAATGCATAGAACTTATTTATTTTTTCTGTTGAAATTGATCCAAACAAGCTGGTGAAATCTTTACTTCAATGTGTTTTTGGTCAACTTTTAACAAATGCGGTGTACTAGAGCCCTGTTGTGTCACAGTAGGAAGGTCGTATCCAATACAATGAGCGTTGTAACATTCTCACTGTGAGGCAATAAAGAGGAGGAAAAGGAGATAGTGTAGCACTTTCTTTATGATTACTTGGTTCTCCTTAAAGGACGCCAAGAAGTTCTCAATATGAGGTTTATATAGTATATCATGGATATATGGGGTATTGAGACTTAGATACCTCAATCTAAAAAACTGAATACGAGTGTCATTCTGACTGTGTTTAAAAGTGCTGTGGCACTTTTCAAAATGTGGTTTTAGAATGCTATGAATGACGATTTATTAATGTTACAGAATAAAAGCATATCTGCATATAAAAGGAAATATACATAAATATCACAAGAGAAATATTATGCATTTAGGAAGCTTTGCAACCAAATAAGAAGATTAAAAAAGTCGTTTAAAAACCACATACTTTTAGCTTAAGCCTGTTCGTCGTTGAGCTAAGCTACTGCAATTTTTATTTACTCTTCTTTTATTTTTGTTTTTATATTTTTGGTTGTATGTCTAAAAAAATACTAATGGGGTATTATGTATGTATGTACATACTCATAGACACATAAAACATATATAGGCTGCAGTATTACTTGTAAAATTAACACACCTTAACCTTCTTCTTGCTTCCTAAAATGCATATCAAAATTATATCTAATAAGTATACTTTCTACAGTTTGTACCACCTCAATGTCTGTGCACCTGCCACATATCTATAGAAAAAAAGAGAACATTTATTATCTGCAGGATATATGCTCTTTGTATATAAAAATTTACTTTTATTTGTTTATGTAAACGAGAGAAGGTTCTGAAAATTTGTAAATACAATATGTTTTTGTTTTTTGTTTGTGTGCATTCAATTATCAAATAAACAATTTTGTGGTCAAGGTGTTAAATATTTTTTTTTCACATTTTTTCCTGTTATTTACTATAATAAACTTATGTTACACATATGTGTATATAAAAATACGCACACATCCATATACCACACATACCCAGTTGGTGCACGACAATAGAGTATCCTGCACAACGTATAGACGACAGCTTGAGCAGTTCGTCAGCGACATTTTCAAACAAATGTCGCATAAAACGTGCACGACTATCAGAGCGAAAATATCACTGAGCCTGTCGTCAATCACATATTGTATAAACTATGCAGTCGTGTTGTCAATATTCTGTTTTTGATCGACAACTTTAAGGAAATAGACTAAAAAACATCGTGCACGAACACCGCCGCGATATTGTTGAAAACCATTAGTGGCATGTCTTTAAGCCATCCTTAACGGCAATGTCATGCACGACAATTGTGCCAACTGGGTATATACATACTTGTATAACATATTTATTTGTGTGTTTGTGTATATACCCTGTAGGGATTTCAGATAACTCAAAGCGCAGTTCTAGGTAAACTATTTTTGTCAAAGGTGACTAAAAAGTCAACTCGTTTACATGGAAGAGGTTCATTTGGATTTAACACACAATGAAACACGATCTGGAATTCTCGGCGTAAATTTTTAGTTAAACAAAAGCTAACTTATTAAAAGTGTTCTTGTGGGCATAAAACACATTTTCATACGAGTTGGTTGATGATCACGCTGCATGAGCCATAAGTTATAATGCATAAAAAAAGGCATTATTAGTTTCGAATTGCAAAAAATTACACGTTTCAGTTGAAGCCGCGAGTTAAATATATATATAAGTAGATAAATATAAATTAACTATTTTCTATAAATTGAATATTTTCCAAAAAAAATGTTTTTTTATTTTTTTCAATAGCAACTCATGTACGAGTATTAGCAACAGTTTCGAGTTGGCGTTATGTTAGTTATTAGTGAGTTATTTCATCATGAAATTCCGACAGGGTAAACTCACACACATATACTATATTTCATATACAATTTGTGTATAAAAAATAAAATGAAATACAAATATTTTTAAACACTGCACGAAAATTTGCCTGCAGTATTAAAACTACACACATTTACATAAACAAGTCTTACAACTATATGTTACATATTATCAGGACAAAAATGGGGAAAAAAAGAGAGATCAAATTTAAATCCTTTCTATTTATTATTTTTTTTCCTTGTATATATAAATTTATTTTGTGTGTGAAAATGAAAAAAATTGGAAACATATTTTTCACGTTTAAATTAGTGTTAACCTATGAAAATATAAATAACTTGTAGTGTTTGCATATACAAATTTTTTGTTTATTTCAAAGTAAAATGAAAAATATTTTCCATCAAATACAAAACAAACAAAAAAAAAATTGTGTACAGATTGTTTGTAATTTGACATTTCCTTTTTTGCCTGAAGAGCAAAAGCTTAATGCTTTACATGCCTTACTTTTTCGAGTAATAAACACAGCTTTGATATAATACTACTCTAAACTTTTCAAGTATTGGGTCAGTTTTATTTAATACCTTAACGGTTCTCTTAAATTTTTATAATTTAGAGATTATTTTGGTCACAAAAACTTATGCTTGTTGTTTAGGTTTAATACTTAAATACAGGATTTTAGTGTCTTACAAGACAGGTTAGTTTCTTACAAATTCGCTCAAATACGATAAAGCTTGTAAGAACTACTCAAATAATTTCGAGGCAATTTATAGAAACGTATTAACCGTGTTTTAGAAGGCTCAACATTTATTTAAATAAAAAAGAAAAAAAAGCCTCCCGACATACAACGAATATTTATATTTTATTTTTTAAAAGAGTTTAAAATTATTATTATAATTTAAATGTTGTTGAAGTGCATAAAAACAAATTTTTACACAATTGCGCATTTCTGATAATCTGGCCGATAATTGAAGAAAATATCGTTCAGTAACGTGTTTGTAGCGCCATTTAAGTACGTACATAAGTACATACATATTGACCATTACAACTCTGTTTCAGTTTTACGGCCTAGCTTCTCTCAATGTCAATTTTTATCTATGAGTACCCGGAAATACGGTTTAAAGTCGACTCCGAACGACAAACTTGAAAAGCTTATTCATGGCAACCAGTTACTCTCAGAGCTTTTGCCAGAAGACTGCTGAGAGTTGTTGCCGAAAAAATATTTCTTAAATATTTCTTTGATTTTAAGATGTCAGAGCTGGGTTTTGAACCCGAGCTCTTGTTTAGTTAGCCGGCACACCAAGCAATATCCTACGGCGACCACAAAAACTCTAATACTGTCATAAATTTTTCACCAAAGGTCAGCTTAGATTTGCAACAGCACTCTTCAGGATCGAAGAGCTATCGCTTCGTCCTTGAATTTAATTAACTTAAATGTACTTCTTCTCTACCTGAAATATTTTTTTTTTACCAATATGTTCTTTATTAAATATTTCAAAAATGGTGAATGATTGTTAAAATCTGATGTCTCTAATTTTTTTGTTTTTTATAAAAGAACCCTATGAAACAGAATTCACTCTGGCAAAACTGTTATAAATTATTAAAATATATTTATTTAAGTGCAGATATACTTTTCTGTTTTTAATCTTTAGTACTTTTATATTTGAAAATATATATGTATATGTGTGTTTATTTGTAAAAACGTATGAATGCACATACCTGACAATACATAAAATTTGTTTACCTGAAATTGAACAAAAAAAGAAAAAAAAAAATACATTTTAAGTAAAATATTATTTTCTAAAATTGTAAAATTGTTAAGCAATTACTTTGTGGTTTTTCTGTAAATAATTTCTTTAATATTTTTAAGATAAAATTTACAGGTTTTTTTTATATTTAACTGACAGATAAGACAAATAATTGTATTTAAATTTTAGGTTTTTTTCTTTCCTTATCTACATGTAAACAGAAAAGTGTATTTTTTTATTGGAAAACTTGTATGATAAAATTGTAAAATCAAAAAACGTTTGAACAATATATCTATAAAGCATTTGGCATGAGTTTTAAATTATAACACGATTGAGACTTTATTTAAAGAGAAAATTTATTTTAATTATTAAATATAAATATTTTCTTACTTGCACATACTTACACATGTATGCACATACGAGTATACTATGTATTCAAATACACAGCCAGCATTTTTTAAAATTTTTAATCAATTTCGAGACTTTTTTGATTCTTCAATTTCTAATCTTAAAGAGACTTTTTGCAAAAGAAAGTAGTATTTACAGTCAACTCTCCTTACTGAATTATTTATGATTCCTTTTTCTTGTTATAATAGAGCCGTGCTCATTCAGATTTTTTATATGTGAACATGATTGCATTTGGATGGGCTCACAGGGCCAGCGACTGTTTAGAGTCATTTTTTTTATCATTTTCTAATATGTAGTACTTAATGTCTTTTTCAAATCGTGTACATATTTATTAGTCTTTATACTTCATTAGTGATCCTTTTTCTAGTAAATTTTTAGATCCATATGAAAATTTTTCAGCAAGATTTCTATATAATAAAATGTTTTAATGTCCGTGATCATGGAACTTGCAACCTTGAATATTAACGGCTGTATTTATAATGAAAATGTAACAACCCGTTAGCGTGATTGCATTCCTATATAGTGTTGCATGGATGAATTCTTTTGAGTGCATGTCTGTTGTTGCATTCTCGGTGCATGCTTGTATAATATTATAGAAGTGCCTACTTATAAAAGAGTATCATGTATCATTTAAAAGAGTACTCGCGATATCAGACACCTCTTTGGTGATACCGCTGACCGTTGTCATTCAAAAATTAAATACTTAAGGACAAAATATTAATACTACAACTGCACTCTATATTGATGCAAGAATGTGACCCGCTTCATTTTCCAACAGCTCAGCTGTTTATATTTGTAATGCATATGTTGCTGTCATACATGTTCACTTTGGTGTATAATTTAACCACAAATCGACGTACAAATGAACATCATCGGAAGATTATTAAATTTTTATCCAAATTCCTTCTTGTTTAAGAAAATGCACTGTGCTTTTTTTCCATTTTAGAGTCAGTTTGTGAGACATTCTGAGGTGGCTACCCAGGTTCTTGTGACAAAAATTCTTATCAAATTTACATTATTTGACATTAAATCACCAACACTCATACTTACAGTGGGCAAAGAGGAAAATATCTCAGCTGTATTCGTTAGTGTTATTGATGACTGTGAATTATCGATTCGGCGCCGTTCGAACCAATTGGACTGTACTTTTTCAAAGACGACAAATTCAGGAACTTTACAGAGCAGTGATTGTAATTTTTTTTTGCCAGAAATCCAAGAGCTAATTTCGGTTAAAATATTGTTTTAAAAGGACTGTGCCAAATGCTACACAGCACATGAAATAATGGCCCAATTAAGCGGCACACTTATTTGGGTAGAATACTGGTGGAAGCCAGTATTGAAGAATTTTTTTGTGAAAAGAGTGTTAGAAAATTTTACCCAGCTTATAAACTTTTTGAGGTTTAGCCGCGATCAACATTTAGATTTAATCATCTTTAAACATTACCAATCATTAGAGGAATAACCCGTAACTATTAAATTTTACAGGCTGTTGCCATAAAACGGAAACCAATCAACGCCCAAATAGTATTTGTTTTGCTGATAAAAAGATGCTTTAGAATATTAAATTCAGTTTTAAAAATACTTGGTTGAAAATATTACAATTTTTTCTTTTTTTTTCTCTGGATATATTACTAAACCATTCAATAATTTTTTTTTAATTAACGAATTTATTCTTTACAATGACACTTAATTTTGTTAACGGATTTCCGTATATCGCAGAAATCGTTGGAATACGTTCAGTGACATGATAACGTTTTTAGTAATCTTCAATGTTACGATTAGCAAGACGTTCATGTACATATCGTCGGTTGACAAGTAAAACTCACTAACTGTAGTCATATAACATAGCACTTAGTGAGTTTTACCTGTCAACCGACGACATATTGTAATCCAAAAAATTTATGAGATAATTTGGGCACAGTATTTGCTCATCAAAGTACCTATTGTACTAGAAAGAGACTCAAATGCTGGCTGGGTAGTTGTAAAAAATTATTTTAAAATATATTTTCGAAACAAATATGTGAATTTAAGAAAACTAATTTATATAATTGACTGCAACAGTTTTGTTAGTTTTCAAATAATAACATTTAAAATTAATAAATTATAGGCTGGAAAACATATTGAAGAGGTTATAATTTTATTATTAATTTATGGGTTGCTTTTCATTCATTTATAAACAAAGTACTGGGGTATTTAGAACTGTAGATCTAGGATTCCTTCAAATCAAACGACCGATGTTCAAATCCCAGCAAAGGAGAAAAAAAAATTAAAAAAAGAAATTTGCGGTTTTTCAAAAATTATAATTTAAAAAATAAGAGGTTCCCCTCCTGCCCTCCAAGAAGTCCATCTTCACGAAACTGCTCCCTGACATTTCCAGTCTATTCCACCAAGAAAGGTATAATCAGGAGTACAGCGTCACCTTCTGTGAAGATAACAGCTAATCTACATAAAAAGATGCTCACCAGTCACATTCAACATCCAGATGGAGCAATTGCTGTTGATCATTCAAAGGTGAAGGTATAGCACTATCCTTGGGTGATCAAATTGTCAGCAATTTGTCCCATTGACACAAGAAGCTTAACATCTATCTCTGTATATATCTATATACATTTACTTGGGTTTACCCCTGAGTATTGATCTTAAGTAAAAAAAGCATAAAAAAATAAACCCCAGTCTCGTGACTCTGACGAATTTTAAAATGTCAGCCGGTACCAGACATGAGAATTCCCTATCTGATAACTGACAATTACCATGGTATCTCTTTCTACTGTGCATCAGTGCTGCACAATTGCCCAGTATTTGCTCTGATGACTTGATCGCCTCGTCACTGAATCTGCATAAATCGCTTGAAGCGATTCCTATTCTATACAAATGCTTATTGAGTCTGCAGAAGTCTCGCAATATTCTAAGATTATATTTAGAGAAATTAATGAGCGACTGAAAACTTCTTCTATCATAGTTACCGAGTTAAAGCTTGGAAAGTCTAATTCCAGTTTGACGCAAAAAGAGTAAACGTCTTTCTCCTTCAGTATGTCCTTCCAAACTCTACTTCCTATCCAACAAAAGGGTTCTTGTCCCGCCAGTGTCATGGTTGCTCCCTTTCTGGCGAGTTGATCTGCCATATGGGTTGCTTACTTAAAGTAACAGAAATAAAAATAAAATTAAAACGAGTCTTCGGAGTGAATTTTTGTTAACAAGGGAGAAATGTATCATCGGTACGGAATTTATTATTATTATTATTTTTATAAACTAAGATTGATTCTATTATGGGGGAGACTGTTACATCGATAACTACTATAAGAGTTATTTTTGTTTTGTAGAAATATTTTGTCACAGAAAGTTCAAATATTATTTAATACTCTTAAAGAGAATTAATAATCTATTTTTAAAACACAAAATACAATACTAAGAAAGATTGTAGGCTTTTATTTGTAATATTTTATAGGCAACAACAACAGTTCAATATGTAGACTTAATGTGGAGAGAAGCACACAGTAATATGCAAATAATACATCTGTGATAATAAATAAGTATCATAAATATGCATACAAAGAACTACTCTGACAATAATTTATAAGAAATAGCAAAATTGAATTATGAATTATGAATTATTTAATCATATGCCATTTACATACAACTACAAACAAACATACATGCATCATGTTATCAAAAGGATATGAGAAAATTTCTGAGCACAATAATGTCGATACTCTTGTGAGTGTTATTGTTTTGTAAGATGAAACAATATTTCACATTCATAATAAACAATGAGCCATGCACAGTTAAGCAAATAGAAACAAGAAAGGATGTATTAAACTTTTGTTATATGTACCTTTATTGCTGCATTTCTATGCATCGATTTCTATACATCACTAATGACTTCATGAATTCAATTTAAAACAAAACAATAGCATTCTAATAACCACGATTCTTGTTATATGGAACATAAGTCGAATAAACAAAATATCGAACAGATTTTATTAATTCAATAGTTTGCAGGTGCAAAATTATTAAGGCAATTTAAATTGTAGGCTAACTACGGCCACTGTATAAACCAATGCCTTAAGATGAACGAAAAATTTAATTGTTCCTTAATTATGGGTATTTTGCAGGCTGCATTATTTTCTTGTTATTTGATCAATTTCAATGTAAAAAAACCATATTTTCTTTCTCTGCGAGATAAAATGCTCACTTTTCCGATTCTGTCCAGTTTTTCATTGCCGATTTGTGTTCACTACGAAGCTATTTGAACCAAATTTAGGGATTTAAGTGTTACCATTTTAAAGATATAGAAGAATAACAGTTTTTTTTTATTGAGACCAATACTTTGGGGTAAACCCCTACTAAATATTGTGCATTGTTTTGGAATTTTTGTGGAAGAGATAGTACATTATGACAAGAGAACATCTATTCTGCTTTCTTATATTATTATATTATATTTACTATGTCGAACCAACAGTCACTGTGCGAAGGAAAAACACACGAAAGATAGGTATTCTGGGTATCTCTATGTCTTTCGCCTGCTCTTACAAGTCACCATTTTTCTTTTATACTTATCGTAAAAATAAAGTGTTGCCAGTTGAAAAAGAGAAAATAAACTACTGTTTTGCTAGTCAACAAATGCAATTCTGTTTAAAAGTTCTTACTTGTACATATCCGTTACAAATATTCTTCCAGCTGTCAACCAACGTTTGACACATATTTATCAATCTTCTAATCAAGCGTTGTGGTTTGGTCAGTTTCATGTTGTAATTATAACGTGTATGGGCAGCTTAATGATATAAAAAATGACGACATAAATCCAAAAAAGAATAGTTTGTGTGTGTGCGTGTGATGAGTACGCATGAGAATTATTTATACTGGAATCGGCATAATTTTGTTGGCTAAAATCTGTTTGTATGTATCTATTGTATAGTGTGTGATTGTATGTGTATACAACTATTTAGTGTTTTGCATCAAAAGAAAGCAAAAAGGCAAGTGACTTATTTTGACATTTGCCTTCGCTGCATTCGACATTGTGAAACTGGTTTTTGTATGAAAATCATTCCATATTTCTCTTTTCTTTTTCTTATTCGTTTTTTCGCACACAATTCTGATGTAGAGAAACCAAAATCAAATTTTTTTCGCCCAGCAAGCGAATGAGAGCGCCCACTCGACATTGTGAAATAAGCTATAAGTTTTTACTTTTTATGGACCTGGCACCCCTGTAAATTGAAATTAATAGTATTCTTCCGTTTTCAGAAAATCGGTTCATCCTTTTAAGTGTCTTTAGTCTTAGTATAATTAGGAGCATACATTAATTTTTATAAATATAAAATTAGTTGTGTAGTAACTTAAAACATTGCATGTTTAAAATATTGTTTTTTTCTTTTTTTTGAGTTATTCTGCTAACAGTTTCAATTTAAGCTAAACTGAATTTGATGTTTCTTTTTTTCATGGAGAACAATACTCAGGGGTAAACCCCAAGTTTCTCAAACACTATATAAATCATAGCAACGAAACTTCGCAAGTGGTGGGAATAGAAAAACATATCTTTTATTAAATATATTACTTATACGCCTAGTGTAACTTGTATTATAAATTAATATTTGCTTATATTCATACGGTCTAATTCATAATAACTCCTTAAGTTAGGTTTTATCCATATATTAGTTATGAGACGTTATCTGTCTTATAAGCTCAAAATAAAAAATCTTATTCATAAACCTTTCATATGAGCAAATTGACTAATAAACGATTTTAATGTCATGCTGGCAATACCATGATGTTATTTCAGCATAGTGATGCACAATAAAAGCTATCGGTTACTTCGGTAATTTTTTAATATTCATAAAAATAATGTAATAGTAGCACAATTATACATAAAATAGATGTGATTGAAGTAATATTTACTGCTGTTAAAAAATAACTAAAATAGAGTGAAAAAATACAAAAAAAAATTTTCTTTGAAGCACATTTTTTTAGTTCATGTTTAAAGTAATCGAATACTACCATTCTCTTCTTGGTTTGTGCATCACTATTCTGTTTACATTTTTTTATATCAAAATTTGGTAAAATGGAATTGTGAACTGGAGAGAAAGAGAAAGAGAGATTTACATTCGTAATTTCAATAGGCACTGATGACAGAGCCTGTAAAGGAAAGAGATGGGATATGTAAGACAAAATAAAAACAATTTTTTGGCTATTTAGAAATTTTATTTTGTACAGAGACTGCAATCATTTGCTATTATACGAAAATTTATAATTATGTGAATTTAAATATGTACATATGTATCTATACTTGCAACTATATAAGTTTTATTCATTGTAATACTATATTATTCCACTTTTATTTATACAATATCCAATCTAACTCACAAATGTCATGTTATTGTACAGTTAAAGTACCTAGAAACCTACAATAAAAATTTCTTATTTATAAATGGTTTATGAGAGCGTTATGACACTGTTTCTTAATTATGAATACAAAATTAAGAGATTTTGCTTATAAGGCTCTTATAAGCACGTTTTATCTCATTATGAATTAGACAGATAATAGTCTACTATATTCATTTTATTTTTCTTTAAAATTTTCTGTTATTCTTTTTAAACTAATTTAGTATTGTTCATAGAAGACATTTATAAAAATTAAATCAATGTTTTCTTTAATATTTAATTTTCCACCTCATTTTGTGTTGCAAGAAACCATGACCTTATTATTATTATTCTTTTTTTAATTTTTAATATTTCACTATTCACATTAATTAAGCGGGATATAAAATATTTGTGAAAAATTAAAAAGAAAAAAATGTTTGAAAAAAAAAATTTTATGTTAGAATGAATACTACTTCACTAATACTCATACTCATGGCCGGGTAAGTAAGCCATTTCTATGGATTTCATATGTGATATCATATGAATGAAAAGAGCGTGTGCCTGTGTTTTTATATATGTGTGCCTACACTAACCCAGTTAACATTTATAAACAATTAAAACATTTTATTAAAAATTTTTAATTTACGTTGCTAAGCAGTCACACCTGTTATTATATAAATTTGCTACATATATAAATTAAAAATTTATTATTACATTTAAATAGTAATAAGAAGGTGCTATCAAAAAAAAAAAAAAACTTAAAAGCTACCTAGCATTGACTATATGTAGGTATGGCGTAGTTGTATAAAACACAACAGTACTGTATTTGGAAGTCTTGTTTGTTCTGTGCAAATTATTCTTTAGCATTTGTTCGGTATGTGCATTCCCCAGAGTTTAAAAATATTATCGTAGTTTGTGTTCCAAAAATACTGTTCGCAAACTGTTATAATTAACAATAAAAAAGGCTTAAACATCAGAGATGGAAATAGTCATATATCACTAGTTACATATGTATGTCTCGCAATATTTGCAAGAAAAATTTAATTTGAAAGATTTTTTTTAAGACTTATACTCATGCAGTGCATTGTATTAGAATTTTGAAGATACATAGATTGTTTTTTTTTTTTTTTTTCTAGAAATACAAATATATTAAGTATGTGTCTTTTTTTGATGATGAGACAAGTTTCAAGTTTCAGAAGGTAGCGCTCTGTACTCCTGATCATTCGTTTTTGGTGGAATAGATTGGATATGTCAGGGAGCGGTTTCTTGAAGATGGAGCTCTAGGTCGGGGGGACTTCTTTTTTTTAAATTATAATTTAGAAAAATCGAAAATTTAGGTTTCTAATTTTTGTCATTCACTGGGATTAAACCTCGGTTGTCTAATTTTCTGTGTGTGCGCTCTCACCCCTATACCACGACCCCCTACGAGTATAAGTTTATAATTATTTAGCTATAACTTTTTTATTTAATACAAATATTTACATGCATATTACAATACCATTGATTGAGTTTGGGAATTTCTTAATAAAATATTTTTGTTTCGTTATTTGTCTAGCTTCGTCAAGTATTGAAAATTAATTTAAAAAGAAATAATAAAAAAGAACTTTTAGGAATTTATTAGATAAAAACTTCTGAACTTTCCAATGCATTTAAAGAAGTCAATGCGCCAAAATAGAAGAAAACTTGGTTTAGTTTGTACTGAAGGTTCATTAAAATTTTGTCAAATTCAATTTTAACTTCCTAATTAACTTTTATTTCGAAATAATTAGTAGAGAAAGTTGAAGAATCGTAACGCATTTTAACTCATTTTGTTTTATATAAGAAATTTCAGAAGTTTTCCAAAGTATAGAAAGGCAAATTCTGCAAAACAAAAATAAATCTACTAATTTAAAAACTCCGAAAAATACAATCTTGCTACCTTCAGGCTAACAGACATGAATATCAGACATTAGCATACCTGGCCCAAAATTTCAAATATCGAGCAAATTAATTGCACATTAAAAAAAAATGAATAAATAACCTACAAAAGAGGTTTAAATATTTCTTTAAAGTAAACAAGCTTTTGACATAATTTCCATATTTCATCATATCTGTGTATGTTTGTTGGGTTGCAACATTATTTGACATGAAACCATTGAATACATGAATGGATTATTTTTTTATATTTTGTTTTATATGGAAAACTGGCATTATTTTTCCTATTCAATGACTAAAACTTAATATTGCGAAAAGAGGAAAAATAAAAAGAATTAAAATCTTAAATAATTTGTATTTCAATATCAGTTTATAGTTGTGCTAGAAAAAAAATTCTAAAATCCTGCTTTTGAAAAAGAAAATGGGTTAATTGTAATAAAATACACTACAAGAACAATACCACTGCTAACTAAAATATCACTCTGTAATTCCTATCACTTTCTTATTTATTGTTAATTATTATTTAATTAAAACCCAGTAACCTTTAAGTTCAACTGTGTCCTTTCGCGCCTACTTTTTGTTCAGCAGACCTACTGTCTTCTTAACAAAAGACAGAATGTCTAGATCTGTTTAGTGGTGGACATATTCTTCTGGACACGTCCGCTGTTTCTAAAGCCTGTATCTGTTTGTACAATCTACAATCTACAAACATATATGTCTTTGATCACTATTCTCTGCAACATTTTATTTTCCTAACGGCAACGAAAAAAAAATTATGAAAATATTTGCCTCCATGTAATGACATGCAAAAAATTCTCGAGTGGGGTCTTGCGAACAGGTTCGAAATTAATACCCTGCAAGACCTAATGTTGTTTTATCACGCACAGACGTTGTGACAATTTAAACCAGCCATCTTTCATTTTGGATAATGTAAATATTGAGGAGGCAAACGCTCTTGATGTTCTGGGCATGAGAACTAACTGCGACGTCGATGGACTGATAACATATTTCGAGTGCCCAAAGAAGCATTCAAGTGCCTCGGATTTTCAAAACTGTGCAACAAAGACTTGACTCTATCTGACCTTCTCAATATTTACAAGACCTTTATCCGACCTAGGATTAAATTAAATTATCATGTATGAGCCAGTGCTTCAAAGTCTTTTTTGGACCTTCTAGACCGCTTACAGGAAAGGGCATACATAGGTGCTTATCAGCGACGGTGGGGTATCTAACTCTATTGATTCGTTGGAGCCTCGTCACAATGTGGCGTACGTTTCTTTGTTTGATCGGTATTATTATGAGAGGTGCTCTTTTTTTATTTTTTTTTTATTTGAGAACAATACTCAGGAGTAAACCCCAACTAAATGCAGGGCATTGTATTGGAGTTTTTGTTTTTCTTATATTATTACTAAGCCCCTTATGAATGAGACAATTTGCTGTGAGTTGATGATTCAAAGGCCAGAGTTATACCTTCACCTTTGACTGATCAACAGCAATTGCCTCATCGTTGCATGTTGATTGTGTGGTGTGTGCCTTCGCTAAGTAGGTTTAGTGGGTTTAGCTGTTATCTGCTACTTCCCAAGACGGTGTTCTTGGAGTGGGAGGACCTCTTTATTTTTAATTATAATTTTGAAAAAACCGCAAACTAACTTTATCATTTTTCACCTTTGCTGGGATTTCAACCTGGGCCGTTGTAGTTTTTGTTCGAGCGCTCTAAACACGATACCATGCACCCCGCATGAAATAAAGGATTTGATTCCGGATAGTCGCATATTCTGACAGTCTACACATACCTCTCTTAGAGCACATCCATTTGTAGTTGATAGGTCAGTGAATCACAAAATGCAATATAGAGAGAATTCGTTCTTTAGTCGTACCGTTCGTATATGAAACAATCTACCAGCGAATATTTTCCTGCCAATTACGATATCATACATGCATAATTGGCCATTACAACCCTGTGTTAGGGTTACGGCCTAGCTTCTCGCAACACTCATGTTGTGTGTGTTAGTTTTTACCCATGAGTACCGGGACCTACAGTTTAAAGTCGACTCCGAACGACAGATTTGAAAAGCTTTTTCATGGCAATAAATTTCTTTCAGAGCTTTTGCCGGAATACTGCTGAGAGGTAGTCGCCGAAAGAAATAATTTTTTCATATATCTTTTTTTTAAGATATCAGAGCTGAGATTTGAATCCGTCTCTATCGTCTTAGTAAGTCAACACACTAACCACTAGACCATGGCAATTACGATATCAGTAAGTTTAAATCAAATGTCCACAAGTACTACTCGCTCTTTTCCCCCTCCTGATAACATATTTTCCTGGACAAGCACAATGTACTGCAATAGTAGGGGTCGTGTTCTGAGTGCTGGTCTTAAAAATAAAATAAGAAAATAAGGCCCTTAATAGAAAAAATCTCTACATTTTTCCAATTCCAATACAGTGCACAGAATGAGTAGGAATGTAAACCTCTTAGTATTGGTCTAAAAAAGTTACTTAAAAAATCAGAATTACTTATAATTCTTTCTAATTCGTTTGATCACCTGCAATCATCAATTATAGACTACGAGTATGCAGATGATGAGAAAACTTATAATTTTTTATAATCTAGAACATACCACATAATTGCTTGGTTGTACATTTTCCTTAATGAATTTTGTTTTTTCTTTTTTTAAGGAAACAATTTACTTTAATTTATCAAGAAAACCTTCTATACACTTATACAGAAATACAAAAATGCAACAATAAAATCATAATTTTCTTCGACTTTTAGCAAATTATACGGAAATTGCTTTGGTAGGTACTTTTTATGTTCAACAACTGAGAAAGGCCACAATGCGACAAAGACTACTATTGTTGCCATTGTTACATACTTTGCAATTATAAAACAACCACAGAAATGTAACTTTCTCTGTTGTAAGAAAATTATTTTGCTATAAAATTATGTAACAATCGAAAGAGTTTGAAAAGTTACTTTTAATTTCTGCATTTTTTTTTATTATTTTGTTTTCAATAAAATTACATCATTTATGTCATAACTTGCTCTTGAGTAATGACTACGTTTCATTGAGCTCTGTGGCTGGTGTGTAATAAAATTTCCGATGCTACTCATATGACTTGTGCCTGAGCATTCGCATTCATTAAGGAAAATAATTACTTAAAGGCACAAACCAATGTACGATTGATATTATTTTCCTAATAAACACCATCTCTTCTTGTTTATGTGGTAACACAAGTTTTAATTGTTGAATTGCATTTCTTCCAAAGTAGCAACAATGCAGTTCTCTGTGGCATCATTTTGTTTAATTAATTTATAATTTATGACTTGAATTTTAAACAAAAACACTACAAATTTAAGAGATTTTTATTAAACAAAAAGTAGCTTAGTTGTTACACAAGAAGTTTGTGGTGCGTTTTTATGGCAAAAATCAAATATTTTTCACTTGTAGGTACGAGTGAGTATGCATTCATTTTAATCATTAGATTCTGGTTATAAATAAACTTTTGCACTTTAACACATACTACAGCAGATTAAAAGTTAAACGCTCTTTTTTATTTATACTGCTCAACTCGAAATAACTTTCTAAACTGTGATTTTGTGTTCTTCCACACTAAAGGTTTTATTACTAAAGATTTGAAATGGTTTGCATATGATACGAGTATCCAACATTTTAAATTTTTCTTAAAGTTTTGCAAAATTTCATGATTGTGATTTCTCTTTTGTGATAATTTACGTGAAAAGAACTACGATTGTGCCATTACCCACACCACATTGTTTGCTACGTAAAGCAAAGAAAAATATGAAACGAAATATCTGCTGGCTATGTGGTTTAAGTGCTTGCTTAAAAGAGCTGAAAGAGATTGCAATCAATGTAATGCAACACAAGATTTTGCGTAAATGATTGCTATTATTTGATACCGTTCAAAGTTGCAAATTATTTTAGTTAATTTCAGTTTAAGAACGATGGAATTAATTCACAATATCATTGTAAATGGATTAAAATCGCCTTGGTCCTCAAATGCAACTTTATTATTATAATATTAAACTCGCCTTTGATAATTTGAAGTTTTCAACAATGAAAGAAATCTTTGGCACAGCTGTTATTTTGTTAGTTTCTCACACCAATATGTACTGTTTGATGTGTTTTATGAAGTGGTGTATTCATTGGTTCATATGCCTTCAAAACCGATTATGGTCAGAATGATACTGTCAGTGATGAAAGGTATGTACCTAAATTAGCTGGCATTAATCTCGAAGCCACGAAGCTACATACGAGTACTTAAAAAATTATTGACGAAAGAATAATTTCATAAAATGCCTCAATTAAAAGGCCACAAAAATCGTGTGATTAATCGCCATTTGATTATTTTCTTGTCTATTTCGGGGAGTTATTTGTGAATCATCCTGGCTAAAGTTTGTTAAAGTTGGTGTTCCAAATTGTACTTTGTAGGAACCAGCCAGACACCACATGACTGAAGTCTAATTTTGACACTAGTTTCATAAAATTATCTATTCAATACAGACATTTTCATTATTATATACATAAATATATAAAAGAGCATGCTTTACGATTCGCTGCAAGAGTTACTCTTAGGCTCACAATTTAGCGCATGCTGCCTTTTGTAGATATCTTTTTTTTAATATCTTTTGCAGCATCAATCACATACATACTTACCAATGTTATTGGGTGAAATCTGGGTTGCAATTGCTCTTTCCAAAGAGTTTTTCTGTGTCTTACAGCTCGAGCAATCCAACAATTTGCTATGCCGTCTTATTTATAATCAGACACTAGGGACACACGTCAATGATATTGTGTTAATTGCTAAAAAGATATGTCCTTAAGTATCCGTGTCGATTTGAGAACTGCGTAAGATGTAAGTTTACATCTCCATGCATTGTAAGACGTTGCCACCTATGCTTCAGCACGCATTACCATAAACCTATTGAAATATCAGATTAAAGGGCAATTATTAAGACTTTTTGCAGCAGTTTATTGTGCCAATAAAATATATTTTGCATGATAAAGTTTAGCAACAAGCCCACCCTGACAGAAAACAGTATATCTGCTATGGAAAATGGCCGTAATATTGCAAGAAGTGTATCCAAATTGAAGCTCATCGATAGACCATATAAAGTGTGATTTTTTAAGAGCTATAGGAAAGGTTTTCAAAAAAAAAAAAAAAAACATAAAATTCATAAAAATTAATTAAATCTTTATTTAAGTCGATAGTACGGTCCATATAATTTAATGAAGATTATTTCATGCAAATGTTAACCGTGACTGCGCCTCAAATTGTCCATCCGCTTAGTCCAATTTTGGCATACTCTTTCCAACATTTCGGCCGGTATCTCATGAATAAATGCTTCAATGTTGTCTTCCAATACGTCAATTGAAGCGGGCTTGGCTGTATAGACATGAGCTTTAACATAGCCATACAAAAAATAGTCTAAAGGCGTTAAATCGCACGATCTAGGCGGCCAATTTACCGGTCCCGAACGTAAAATAAAATGTTCACCGAAAATTCTATGTTGCGGTAGGTCGTTCAGCTTAAATTCTTGCATCAGCTGTATTTTGAAAGACTATATACCTAAATCCTTTCGCCAAATTTTCCACATCGTTGAGTAACAGAAGCTCAATTGCTGCGAACGGCGACGAATCGATAATTGATGGTCATCATTACCACTGGCCGATACAGCTGCGATATTTTCTTCATTTCGCACTCTACGTCAGCGTGTTGGTGGTTTAATGTCCAACAATGTAAATTTGGTGTGAAATTTAGTCATAATAGCCCGAATAGCCGCTTCAGTGGGTCGATTAAACTTACAATAAAGTGGAAGAAGCGCGATGAACTTTCTTAACAATAATTTGCAAGCGTTGTTCGTTTGTAAGACGATTCGTGGTTAAATTATAGACCAAACTGAAGATGTTCGAAAGTGAAACAAAACACGAAACGTGATTCAGCTGTTTAAACCAGTGTTGCCTAAAAGAAATCACCCTTTACAACAACACTAAAATAAAGCAATTTATAAAAACTAAACGGTAGGCATTCATTTATATTATCAATATCAATAAATATTTCAATCACTTTTGCAAATCTTCTGTTTTTTAATATTTAAAAAGGTAAACAGATAAAAACACT
Source organism: Metopia argyrocephala (assembly GCA_963576795.1). Classification (NCBI taxonomy): domain Eukaryota; kingdom Metazoa; phylum Arthropoda; class Insecta; order Diptera; family Sarcophagidae; genus Metopia; species Metopia argyrocephala. The sequence continues at coordinate 199,286,097 of OY756208.1, read as the reverse complement.
CTTCAACTTCTAAACCTCTTTTTTTTTCTTAAGAATAATATTTTCTACAAACATGATAAATAACAGAAAATATCGGTAACATAGTTATTTTAATATTTATTTTTATTATAAAAAAAGAGAAATACAGATTTTTATTTACATACAAAAAATAACGGCTGTAACGATCAAAACTCAAGTGTATTTAATGGCATATGAAATAAATTTTTATTTACTTAAATGTTCTGTTAAAGTGCAATTTTTATTATCAAATTAAATTTCCATACAAATAGTCAAAACATAACAATTCTACTCAATTTTGTTTTATTCGCACATATGCAGGTAATTGCCAGTCAATTGCTCCGGTACAGAAATTACAACATAATGTGAAAAGAATTGTAATAAAATTTTTAAATAAAAAAAAAATACAATAAAAAACAGCATCTAAAACGTATAATAAACAAATTTTTATTAAAAAAAAAATAATTTGTGTGGTTTCCTACATACATACATACATAACTGGCCTTTACAACCCTGTGTCAGGTTTATGGCCTAGTTTCAAGCAGCACTCATTTTGTGTGTGTTAATTTTTATCCATGAATACCGGGACAGTTTTAATGTCGACTCCGAATGACAGACTTGAGAAGCTTATTCATGGCAATCACTTACTCTCAGAGATTTTGCCAGAAGCAAATTTATAACTTTTTTTAAATGATTAGAAGATCATTCGCCAATCAAAGTAGACTATCATTAAGGCTGCGTTTTAAACAATTCAATAAAAAAAATAACAAAAATTTTCCGAGCTATCATTATATATGTAAGTGAGATTTTATAGAATTTTCTTCAAAATTATCATAAAGACACAAAAGAAAAAACGCCTTTGTTACATTGTGGTTTCATATAAAAATTCCATAGAAATTTTTATTATAGTGGCGGTTTTCTCTCACTCATATTGTTTTGGGAATAAGTAGTTGAAAAAAATACATATTTTGTTGTCAATTCTAAACATACTAGAGCTAAAACATAAATATGAATGAATACGTGAAAGTGAACAACCTAAAACAAAGTCAACAAACTCTAGCATTCCTATGCAACTTGCATGCATACATTTGTATGGGTTTTTGTTTTTTTTTTTTTCTTTTATACAAAATGTATTCCTGCATAGCAAGAATCTGTTTCTTATTTCTTTCAACTGTGCTTTCACAGTAACTACTTATATATCGTCTTAAGAATTAAAGAACGCTGTAACTGACAAAAAATCTAAAATAAGTTTTTTCCATCATTTTTATCCATTGGTCCCGGTCACAGATTTCTTTGATGACAAAAAATTCACTTACGCCGTCTGCGTTTTGAAAAATATCAGTGTCTTCTTTCTACTTTATTACTGGCTGTTTTGGCTCTGTTGAACATTAAATGTTTTATCAGTTACAGCAATCTTTAATTCTTGCAACGATATGTAATTTTGTATTCTAGTGCACGTCTTTAATATTCTGCACTTGGTTTTTTAATAATGATAATAATGTATTGCATTAATCTTGATGAGCTGCGATTGCACAGAATGAAATAAAACAAATTTCAATTAAAATATTTCTAGTACCAATAAAATTTTTAATTGATTTCCGTCCAATAGCTTAAATTTTTTAAATAATTTCATATAATTGAAAATAATTTTGTTATTTCAATAATAACTCAGTGCAATACTAAAATCTTGGTTCAACTTTTGCCTTGAGATAAAATAAAAAGGCAACATCTTATTCAAAACAGCAAAACTGTCAATGAACGTAAAATTTTGTCATAGATTTTAATTGTTGATGATTGAATATATAAGGACACTTCAAATATTTTAAAATATGAAGATTCTTAGAAAAATTTATGATTTTGAACATAAGGAATGAAAAATAAGGACACTTTATCTTTTTAAAAATATATTGAACTTTAGTCGTCGCTCTTGGAGCTAGTCTCATCATCTGAAAACATATTTCCGAATGAAAATTCTTTATGGCTAGACCAGCATACTTGTCCAAGAATTGCATCTATTTCTTACCCTTTTTAGGCATGGAACAAATTTCTCTGCTACATGTGAGTAATATGTGGTTGTTTTTTTTTTATTTCATTTCAAGGCAAAAATTTTATATCTAAGTAAGAGGTAAAAATTTGCTGTAGAGAGTAAACCAATATTTCGAATAGTTCACCAGATATAGATTTAAAAATCGGAACATACATGTATTTTGAAAATTGTAGTAAAATCCACCTCCCAGTCGAAAACTTTAAAAATTAATTAAAAAAAACCTTAGCTAATAATTCAAAACCAAGATTTTGGAGGTCTCAATTGGTTCCAGATTTTAAGTTGAAAAATGTGCTACTGTATAATCATGGGAAAATAGTTTTTATTCATCTTTTTTTTTAATTTTAGTGACATACATTTTTAATGTTTTATTTATAAAAAAAAATTATAGGTTTATTAGGGGCTTCTCTGACAAGCATTGCATAGAAATTTATCAAGTAAGCTCTTAATAAATCCGCATATAATCATTTTATGAATACGGCAATTTTGTTTAAAACATTTTTTTAATATCCCTTTCTTTACTTCTTTTATGAAATTGGTTAAATATTGTTAATGTTCTAATTCTTTTGTAAAATAAAATTATAAATTTCTCTATTATTTCCGATATACTCGTACATACATACTAGTTTACTGGTTTTAATGTAAGTAAAATAATACAACATACTTTGTATTTCTTCAGTTCTGTAAAAATAATCTGATAATATTGGGATTCTGTCCTTTTAGGTCTTCTCGGCAAAACTCAAATAAAGACATCAGTTGTATAAACCACCTAATCAAGTTTCACTTGAATGAAAACCTTTTGCTTCTGATGAAAAGATGTCGCCAATTGTTATTCAAACTCATTAAAAGCCTTAACGATGAATTTTGTTGAACTTAAGTGCGAGTTAGATCCTATTTTTCCATCAAACAAGATTCCTTTTACCCGAATAAATATATTTTTTTGGCTTGTCTATAAACATATTTATGCATATATTAGTCGAGAAATACATGGATGCTAATACGAAAGTTTTAAATAAAAAACAAAAAATATTTTTCGCCTTATTGGCAAATACATTCAATATAATTTGAAATGTATGCTTTTGGGGATAAACATGTCTCTATGGCCATTTCGTCTCTGCTTAAGAGACTCGTCAAATTATATTGAATGTATTTGCCAATAAGGCGAAAAATATTTTTTGTTTTTTAATAAAAAAACATTTTGTTTTTCTATTCATTTGCTACAGACATTATGCCAACCGCAGGTTAGCTTGCTGTGGTGGAACAGAGAAATAGAATTTAAAATTTTTTGAAAAACAGAAATGTATTGCTTTGTAAATACTTTTGTTTTGTTTTTATATACTAAATGGGATATGATTCGCATTTAGTCTATAACTATTTTAACATAAGTATTTATAGTTTTGAATACCACCTTTGGGAAAAAGTCTCCTGACGAGTCTCTTAAGCAGAGACGAAATGGCCATAGAGACATGCTTATCCCCAAAAGCATACATTTCAAATTATATTGTTTTAAATAAAACTAAAACTGAAAAATTATAATGAAATTTAATATTATTCTTAACTGCTACTATATATAATCTCAGTAGTCTAGTGATTAGTGTGTTGGCTTACTAGACAACAGCTCCGAGTTCAAACCCCAGCCCCCAGGGGCCCTATTCTGTAATTCTCTTAAACTAAAATGCTAAAATTTTGGGTTTTTGAAACAACCCAGCCTGTTAGAATATATAAAATTTAAAATTTTAGAGATAATAGGCATGAATCTTTTAAATTACAGTACGCGTTCAAGTATTGTATTATTAGCTAAAAAGTCATTAATCAAATTTATAAATTTTAAGCGATAGAATTTTAGCTAAGGAAAGTTACAGAATAAAGCCTCTGACATCTCAAAATAAAAAAGAAATATGAAAAAATATGTCTTTCGGCGACTACCTCTTAGCAGTCTTCTGGAAAAAGCTCTGAAAGTAGCTGATTACGCTGAACAAGCTTTCCAAGATTGTCGTTCGGAGTCAAAACAGGGTTATAATGACCAGTTATGTATGTATATATGTATGTATGTATATAATAAAATTCATCATAACTTTTCTTTGGCCTCCCTGCTTTTGAGTTTACCACAAATCACCACAGTGCACTTTTATAAAATTTCTAAATTCTTAAAACTTTTATAACCGCAATTATGTAGGTTTGGGAATTATTCTTTTTAATTTTACCAATTCAGTACAGTCCTGCTACGTTTTTACATTACTTTTCCCTAAACTATAAATAGCACTTTATGTTCGTTACGTAGAATTACGGAATAGCAAGTGACCTTCGATTCGAAGAATGCGTATGAATGTTTTTGCTTTTTGAATCGAAATAAAAACATTGAAAACTCTCAGGTGCTATAGAAACAGAAACAAATTCAGTATCTAAAAAAACATGCAACCTCAATTAACTTTGAAAAACATCAACTAGAGCAGACAATTATGTTTGGAATTAATTTTTCGAACACAAAATTAACATTCACATCCCACTGAAATGCTTCTTAACTTTACTAAAAAACTATGGTTTATTTAATTTTGTGCATAATTTAAATACCAAACACTTTATAATTTTTATTTAATCAACTACTGCGTCGTATTTTTATACAAAATCATAATTACTTTAGTGAGTACACAAACACTTTTGTTTTCCATTTTAAGAGTAAATCTTCTTAAGCATTTTCGTGAAATACTTGATAAGCCAATTTAAAAGCCACTTTTGTAATTAAGAGTTAAGAGTATAAAGTTTAAGTAAATTGCAGCTTAAAAGACTAAAAAAGAAGTGTGAATATATTTATGTTTTACATGCAGGTAAGAAAGTTTTTCTTCACTAAATTTATTTGTTGAGTATTTTACTCAACGTATTCATAGTGTGTTTAGATTTACTTTAAAATTTCATTTGAACAAAGAACCCCCATATGAAATATCTAACAAATTTAAAATTTAAATTTTTATATAAAACAAGCAAAAGGGTTGAAAAACCTTTTTTACAAAACATTTATCTTTCGCTTGACTTGTCAAATTTTCCTATGCCGTAAAATATATGAACATAATATGTCATGTAAATGTATTCAAATACTCGAGTTGTTTCTGTGAAATCTCCCTGAAAATGCGTCTGATATGATTTAAAATTAGAATACGTTGTATATTGATTTGACAGGCGTATGACATACATACGTATTTGGCGGCTTCCAAAGGTAATACCTATTGATGGTGTCATGACACTTATTTTTTAAATAAATAAATATTGTTTTTTTTTGGGTTTTATTAATTTTTAACAAAATGGGGATATTTTAAAACACACATAAAACTTTATTTTGCAGAAATTTTTACTTCATTATAATGTTTGAGTCATGCCATTATATACAGGATACGAGTATACTCGTAAATTAATTTAAATGACCACATATGTTTTAGTTGCAAAAATCGATTCTCTATGGGCACATTTTATGTATTTTTTCGGTGATAACTGGACGAATGCTGATTTTCAATTGCTCTAGATAGACACAGTAGCCCTATTAACAAATCTAGAATCTTAAATCGCATAAGCTCGTTGAGCAGTGGACGGTATAAATAGAGAAATTGAGTAACCGGAAAATTTTTTATGCAAAAAAGCCAAAGTGTGGTGTTTGTGGCAACGTTCTGTTGAAATCTCTGTAATATATTTCTAATACATACATTAAATTTTGTTGTTGCGAACTAAGTTCTACACAAGCATTGGAAGTTTACTGTTTTTAACACGCTCCTGTCCGTAGTAGTATTGCTTACTTTTCCTACTAATATCTCGAATTATGATAAAAAAAATCTTACGAAAAATTTTTTCGAACTTTCTAAGCTTAGTTATGGCCATTTTTTTCAAACTATGTCTTTTAAATGAGATGCAATTTATTAAGTACCCTTTGACAAATAATTATTTTAGTAACCAGACTGTTACATCAAAGAGGCTATATTGTTCGGGAGCAATGGACAACATATTTTCATGGAAAAATCATCTTCAGCGTGAGACCCCTTTCTTCATGAGTACGTACATGAACAGACAAAATTGTTGAATTTGCAACAATATCAATGAGAAACATACATACATAATTGGCCATTACCATCAGGTTTCAGGGTTACAGGCTAGCTTCTCGCAGCACCCATGTTGTGTGCAGTTTAAAGTCGATTTCTTACGATATACTTGAGAACCTTTTCCACGGCGATCAGTTACCCGCAGAGCTTTTGCCAGAAGACTGCTAAGAGGTAGTCCCAGAAAAAATATGATTTTTTATATTTCTCTTTTTCAAGATGTCAGAGCTGAGGTTTGAACTCGGAGCTATAGTCTTAGTAAGCCAATACACTAACAAATAGAACACGGCGCACATTGGTTCAAGTTCATTTAACGAGCGGCTAAAAATAGAAGAAGTTGTCGAAGGACAATGAAACTTGGCACATAGGCATTTTTTGTTTGAATCAAGAAAAAATGGAAAAATCAAAATGATCCGCCCACTTTTACGCCCACCTCCCATACAAAGTAAAAATTAAATTTTGACCTACGGCATTGTTTTTTGGCACATAGCATTTTTAAACACTCAGAATCATTTGTGTGAAATTTGAAAAATATCCGCCCACTTTTACGCCCACTTCCCATACAACTTGTATTGAAAAAGTGGCATAACTCCCTTGATTTTTAATGCATCAACTCAATTTTCACAAAAAGTAATTATTATAATTGTAGAATGGGCTCCTGAAAATATATACCTGATCCGCCCACTTTTACGCCCACCTCCCATAGAAAAAACATGAATAAATAAATTAAGCATAGTCTTTTAATAATTTTTTAACATCATTATCGTACTCCAATTTTTTGATTTGCAGCTTTGAGCGAAATCTATTTATAAATGGGTCTGAAGACAATAAAAGGTTATGCATTACATCTTCATTAGTGGCACATTTGCACACTTTGTAAACATTTTTCAGCCAATTTTCATTAAGATCAAGAAATCTGGTTTTTATGCGTCTTGCTTTTTGCCATCTATCTTTGAACTTTGTAAAAAAGTTTTTTTTTAAAAATCCAGTAAAGACTTCAACATCCTCAGCAGTCATTCCTTCATTGCTATTTGCAATGACTTCGACAGTAACATCAATATCACTGTTGTTATCAATCAATATTTCGCAAATATTTAAATAAGAAATTGTTACATTTTCCATAATTAATAAAATTAAATCTTGATATCACTTAAAAACACACCTCTTATCACTGCACTTGCCAATGTAATGTAAATTAGCTTATCAATAATATTAGAAATTTATACCCAATTGCAGAAATTTAAATCAGAAACTGTATATTATATTGTTGGTACTTAATGTATTACTTATTAAGCTCTAACGGAAAAGATTTTGTGCAATAAAGAGAGCAAGACATAATGTGTAGTTGTTATTGCATGCAACAACATAATAAATGAATGATAACACAGCACCTAATAGTCTATCGCTTGATCTTCTATTGTTGTTATCAAACAGTATCAGTAAACAATAATTCAAATTCAATTGCAGCTTATGCTTTTTTCAACAATTAAATATATAAAAATTAACACAATTGACTAGTATGTATATTACATTATGTAATAATTTTAAACAGTAAAGAATTATGGCAACAACAACAAGCATGAACGAAAATTCACGTTTTCTTACTTTATCACTTTATAGTTTTTACTGTTTCTTTTGGAAAGGAGCAGGTAGGAGCAGCTGAATTTTTTTTTAGCTTTTAGCTGAGACTTCAAGCTGTAATTTGACGTCTTTCGTTAAACAGTGCTCCACAGCGCTAAAAAGATGCAGTCCACTGAAATTGATGAACATTGAAATTTTGATGTTGTTTATATTTTGTTCTACGAAATTTTTTATGTGGCACTTTTTCCAACTTTTTTTAATGCAAATCTCATCTATGACAATTGCCATTTACGAAAATATACAACAAAGTCAAATGATAAGTTTACTGTGATTGTACCAAAAGATTGAATATACAGTAAATTTGCATGCCATTTTAAACAAGCGAACATATATGAACTTGGAGCGTGTCTGTCCAAAGAAATACTAAATATATCAGCCTAATATTACGGAATCATAATATTCAACTATCTGACAACAAAATACCAAAAAATTATCCAAATCGGCGAACATGAAAAAAATGAATTTCGGCCACTCTTGAACCAATGTGCGGCGTATCCATTAAATATGAGATGAAAGTGTAAAAAAATCACTATTCGATGTGGACTTTAGGGTGGCAGCGTCATCAGTCCATATTTATTTTAGAACGATAATGGCCTTTAGTGACATCGCTCTAGTTTGGCGATTCTCTACTGCTTTTAAATTAAATTGGATGATCTGCACACCAACGACTTGAGTTTTCTACAAAAGAGCGCTACGTGGCACAATCTCATGTTGCAGTGAATATTCTCATCAAACGATTTGGGGGCATGGTCACCTCAGGTGATGTGAATTTTCCGCCGATTGGACTATATTAGATTTATTGTGGGACTTTGTCAAGTCTTATGTATACACGAGTAAGCAACAAACCACAGTGACCTTTAAAATCCATGCCATCGATCAAATTCAGCCTGATATATGTGCCAGAATCATGGAGAATCGGTCAATTGAAATATTTTATATTCCACACATAAAGGCATCAATAGATATTTGAAACGAATGCAAAATTGTCAGCATGTTACACACATCCTAAAACATTATGAAACAAAATTCGGCAGACTTGAGAAGGGTGATTTTGTCTCAAGCTATGTAGTTTAATTTTTTGTTATCCACCAAAGGTTATTTAAAAAAGTACTTATTGAGATCATCAAAAGCACTTCTAATAGTTTACAAGTCTTACACAAAATATATGATTTAGAATCGCACGCTGTTATGTGTTCAAGTACCGATTCAACTATGTTTTACAATTTTTTAGTAAACCCTTGTTCTCAATTCGCTTCTCAGTTCTTCCGTATACCATCAAAGCTTTGTTTTATACTTTTCAACAATTAAAGTTGCCATTTAAAAATTTAGACTTTTTGTCTAAAACAAAAAAAAATACAATTTATGTACATATTTCTTCACTACACATGCACATCTAAAATCCATTCTGCCGACATATCACATACAAGCATATTACGTGTCAAGAGTTTAAAGTAATCTTTTGTCATTGCATTAAGCCAAAGCATTATAATGTTACCTGTCACTTAATATGTGAGAAAATGTAGAAATATTGGCATGTGATTGAACTGCAATGCATTTACAATATAATGGTAGTGTTGGAGTGTGTAAATTTGTTTTGTTTTTTTTTTATATTTTGTTTGTGTAAAAGATGAATTTTCCGCACGTGTATGTCATTTTCTAAGTCTTAAGGATGATGACGATAGGGAGTTAAACCCCATAATATAATTTATAATATTTTTGTTGTCAAACTCTTGTTTGAAATGTTTTAGAGAATACAAGTAAAAAAAAAAGTAAATAAACAGAAATACGAATTGTTAGACAATGTTTTTAGATTAAAAAAAAAAAATTAAGAAATTGTCAATTGTAAAATAAATTATAATACTGTGCTTATTTCTGATAGTGTACTCGAACAAATCATCATAAACAGATTAAAACAGATTAAACTTAAACCTCATGCTACAAAAATAAATTTACTTTGAAAGTCAGCCATTAATGTACGCAAGTGTGCTTGTGCGAGTGTTGTAGGTTCGATTCCCACCAGAGGCCTTGATCTGTTGCACTAGACCGAGGGTATGGTCTTACTCACTCAGCTTGTAATAATTAGTATAAAATATTAATATCGTAAATTCACTCATTTTCAAGATGAGTTCATGACACCTGCAGATATTCGTCGAAATGTGGATAGATTTGATAAAAAGTGGTAACATAGAAAGAACGTGAATGCTAACCTAGTGAAGAGAATATCGCCATTATAAACGAAAATTTAAATAAAAATCACAAAAACAAATTTTATTAATTCGTATTTAACAACGTATTTAAGTAGTCGCCGTGGTCTAGTGGTTAGTGTGTTGGCTTACTAAGACATGGGCCCTGGGTTCACTCCAGGCTCTGACATCTTCAAAAAAAAAAGAAATATGTAAAAATATTTCTTTCGGCGACTACCTCTCAGCAGTCTTCTGGCAAAAGCTCTGAGAGTAACTAATTGCCATGAACAAGCTTCTCAAGTCTGTCGTTCGGAGTCGACATTAAACTGTAGATCCCGGTACTCATGGATAAAAATTGACACACACAACATGAGTGCTGCGAGAAGCTAGGCCGTAATCCTGACACAGGGTTGTAAAGGCCAGTTATGTCTGTATGTATTTAACAACTGGAATTGTAAAATTGTATACAAAAATTTCATCTACACCCGTCATATACGCCATTAAGTGGGTTTAAATCCCATTGTAAACTGTTTTATTGCAAAATTATGTTACACAATCAGGCAAATGCAATTGATTCCACAGCATACTTCCTTCTTAATGATTTGCTAATTTAAACAGACTATTTAAAGTAATATTAATGAATTTATAATTTTGTTTAAAATAACTGCATTTTTGTATTATGTTTTAGGTCTAATTTTTTTTTAATTGTTCTAAGTAAAATTCTTACAAAAATGATGCATGTAAATATATGGCATCCTATTGATATTGGATTATTTAAAAGATTTTCTTTTGAAATTCGTAGCGTATGATTTATTTTCTTTTGCTTGCAATAAATAAATATTACTTATACGCTGGGTGCACCAGTAGTCTATCTGGTTTTGTGCTAGATTGCCAGTACGTGAATTGTGGGTTCTATTCCAGACTCTAGTTTGCGGCACGATATCGAGTATATGGGTTAAGTCAGTCCATCCGCTCGAAATAATTACAATGTAGAATTAGTATGGTTTTGTAATTGAAAAATAAATTAGTTTTATACGTTGCAGTAATTTTTTGTATACAAACTTGGTTAATGGCTGGTTTCGAATTAGAATTCACGCGTGGCATTACACTTATGTGACTAGCTGTCGTATTCCTGCAAAATCATGTCATATTCTTGTTACACTCTATTAGCCTTATGTATAATAAAAAATTAGGAGGTCGTTGTACACAGTGGCTAAGTTTGTCATTACAATACGTGGAAATTGTTACTCAGTGGTAAAAGGTATTTAATGTTTTGGATTATCTGACTAGTTATCAAATAGAGGGTATGGAAAGTTTTAATAATATTAGTCTATAGCGGGTGATAACCTTGCCAGTTTTTTGTCCCATATTCTAACGAGCTACTAATTTTTCATTATACATACGGCCGTATGTAGTGCAGGGTATAATAATAATCAAAACGTAGTTTTTTTAATAAAAATATGAGATTGTTTCTATCATATAACGTAGAATTTTCTCCCTTTTATTTTTTGTTTTTATTTTTTTTTTTTTCGGTAATAAACAAAATAGCCGCATATGGATTAAAACCAAAGCAAAACAGAATCCATTACATTCACTAAAATACGTTGTTTGTTGCGGTTTGCAACTTTGGTACCATGAGATCTCAATCATTTTAAATATGGATTTTTAGCTCTCGTTACATATGTATATTCCTATATAAACATATGCATGACATACATCTAACACGTTGTGATGTTTTAAAATGAAATGCTTGCTTTTATATTTAGTTTTGGTGACAAAAATTCATTTTTTGTTTAGAAAAAAAATTAATATTTAAATATTTATAAAAAAAAATTTTAGTTTAAAAACATTAAATGAAAAATTTAGTAAAATGGTAAGTTTGCTTATCATATTAACTGCGCGTTAATCCAATTGAAAACTCTTGAAATTGTAAATTAGATTCAGTTTAGTAGGTTATGCTGCTTAACCGCTACCTGAACGGAGTTACGAATCATTCCTAAGAAGTTCATATGTTTTAGGGAATTGTTTATTAAGATCTCTGATAAATTTTTGTTTTCTTAAATTTTGAATGGTTTGCTATTCATCGACCTAAACAAGGAAAAAAAAGACAAAAGAGATCGAATTTTCGATTTTAATCTTGAAGGTGAAATTTTTTTTATTTTTTTATTTTATATCTTCACAATTTTTTTCTTCATGACAAGAGTTACAACTCTGACTGAGAAAGTAAATCAAAAATCTCTACGGTTTGCAAGATATGAGCCCGACTTTGGGCAATACTGGGAGACACGGGTCCTCTTTTTAATTTTTTTTTTTTTTGGCTTTTTATCACTTAGTGTTGTCCGTATATCGTTATATTTCCATGACTTAAAAGATTATACACAGTGGATTCGATATCTCTTTATAAATTAAGCAGCAAATAATGTCGTCGTCGAGATCTGAATAGCTGTTGTTAGCAGCTCACTCAACTCAAATGTAGAAGCTTGCAATATTTATATATACTCTACATACATAACTGGAAATTACCACCCTGTTTCAGAATTCCGGCCTAGCTTCTCGCAGTACTCATGTCGTGTGTGTTAATTTTTAACTATGAATACTGGGATCTACAGTTTAAAGTTTACACCAAACGACAGATTTAAGAAGCTTTTTCATGGCAATCAATTGCTCTCAGTGCTTTTCCAAGAAGACTGCTTAAAGGTAATCACCGAAAGACATAATTTTTTCATATTTCTTTTTTCAAGATATCAGAGCTGAGATTTGAAACCAGCGCTGTTATCTTAGTAATCCAACACACTAACCACTAGACCACAGCCATATAGTTCCTTTAAATAAAAAACAATTTAAACCAATAGAGATGCCTAATCTGACGGTATCTGACAGTTTCTTAAGAGCCAATACTAATACCATGCATTGTGTTAATTTGTATAAATTTTTGAACTAAGTTTGTTCAAGGCAACAAAAGTAAAAATTTTTAAATTTCTGAATATAATTTTTGTATGTTTTTGAATATGTAAAGGGTTTTAAAAATAAGTTCAATCAACTCATATACATATACATTAGCATGCAATATGCATAAATTAAAATATTTTCTTGTTTGAAAACTTAAAGAACAAACTGTTCGTAATTCGTAAAATATATAAAAAATATAAAGAAAAGCCAACTGCCAATAATCTGTCTTATTGTACAAACACACTTGAAACCCAATTTCCTTTTCTTTGAAGCCAAATAGAATTTGTTAATGAGAAAATTTTGTAAAACTGTTTTAAATGTTAAATGCTCATATGATTTCTTTCAAACATTTTACTTGAAAGCATTTTAATGTCAATGTAAATCACAAAAAAAAAAAAAACGAAAGCTGTTACTGAACCAATTTTGTTTTCTGAGAAATGTGTATTTTTAAGATTGACAGAAAATAAAAAGGTTTATTTTAATATAAAATAAAGATTGAGGTTTGGTGAGCAAAACTAAATCTTAGTTTGATAAAAAACAAATCATAATATTAATATTAATTTATCTGAAACCTTTAAAAAGTTTAAAAACTTTTAATTTAACGAAAACAAAATTAAAATCATGTTTCAGTAAACTAAAGGGTAATTCGCTAATTTTATGTTTGTAACTAAGTTTTTCATCAGAAACTGGTCTTTTATTCTACAGCAATCATATGGAATAAGTTGTAAATTATTGTTCAAAGCTGTTACCAAATTATATTATTTTCATGGAACATCAAGCACAAAACTGAATAGAAGCGAATAGTTTCAGGTCTTTGGATTACTTTCGTTCTCTGACAACCACATGTTAAATTCGTTGATGATGCACTAAAAATATATGTACTTAAACTTGATTGCATGAATAAGTTTAGATTGATTATTTTATCAGTTACAATTTATTGTTTTCTAACCGATTTGTTTAAATTTCAGAAGCAAATTTTATATTTTACCTCGTAGTCAGTTGGGTCCATACATACATACATACTTCGAAATTTGTGATATAGACAGCTTTTACTGAAGCCAATGCTTTAACTGTAATTTATTTATAACACAGACTCTTTATCCCTTCCTGGCTTTATACATTTGCTCATTTTCCTTGTATTTTACGTTTAATTTTTATTCTTTATTTCTTTTTTGTGGTTAGTGTGTTGACTTGCTAAGACGATAGCGCCGGTTTAAAATCTCAGCCCTGACATCTAAAAAAAAAAAAAAGAATAATGAAAAAATTATTTCTTTCGGCGACTAACTCTCAGCAGACTTATGGCAAAGGCTTTGGGAGTAATTAATTGCCAAGAAAATGCTTCTCAAATCTGACGTTCGGAGTCGACTTTAAACTGTACTCATGGATAATAATTAACACACACAACATAAGTACTACGAAGAGCTAGGCCGTAAACCTGACACAGGGTTGTAATGGCCAATTATGTATGTGGGTATATACTTTTTTGTGTAATGAATTTTATAACGCAGACTACCAGTCATATACAAATTTTCATACAAATTAGTGAAATGTAAGAGAGGATTAAATCCAAAAAAAGTAAAACCAATATAGGTAACATTATCCTTTATTAAAAGCTTATTTTTATCATCCATTTGGATTATTTGAACACATCTTTATACTGAGTTTTTCAAGGTAACAAGGAATGCCTTTTTTATTTAAAAACCAAATAAAAAGAAAAAAAAAACAGCCGCAAATTTTTTATTGCTGACATTTTATGTGATCAATTAAACTTAAAAAAACTTCAGGATATCCTTTCTATTACCAGAAAAATAAAAATAATTATTAAGAAATAAAATTTAGAGGCAACAACAGAACTGTGGAACAGCACTTGTGGATGGCCCCATAGCCAAATCAACAGCATTTTAAAAAACACACAAAAGAAACAAAAAATAGAAATAATTAAAAAGTAGGCGAGAATGTGTGTATTTTGTTCATTTTGTTTTTCTATTTGTTGTCTTATTATACATTCTTAATTCCTTAAATGCTGGTGTATTTTTTTGCATTTTAAAGAAAATCATTTATCATCCTTCTGCCTCTTTTTTTTCTCAATTCCAAACACGTACAACAATTTTACGTTATTGCCCATAACATGTGACATTACTTAGTTCACTAACTTCCATTGCTGTCTGTGTCTGTTTTATATAAAATCGTACATTTACACAAGATTTGTATAAAAAAAATACAATGGCACGAGTTTGTACACATTTTCCTGTCATGTTTCCAAAATTCGTATACAAAAAAAAAAAAAAAAATAAGAAAGAAAAAAATTCGATTCGAAAGATTAAATGAAAGAACTGTTCATAGAAAAATATAAAAAGTAAATACTTATTATGAATAGAATAACGACATAATATTTTTCTTTTAAACATTAACTTATTAAGTTTAAGTTTGTGAGCAAAAGTATGTATGAAGCGTAAATGAAAATATTTTTTACCTTTCCATAAAAGGTATGTCCAAAGATTTAGCGAAATTGTTGTCGTACACGAAGGCTTCAATGTCAAGACTTGGTCACTCGAATGCACCCAACATTGTCGTCTCGAAATGCCTAAAAAACTGTATTAAATAAATAATAATTTACAGGACCGCAAATAAGTTTTTCGATATAACTTATAACCGTTATGGTCCCTGATAATTTATGAACCTTCTTAAAGTAGTAAAACCAGTATTACACTAGTTCAGTTCTGCTAGTGTTTGTACATATTCCTTAACGGATGTTAATTCTCATAAGAATACCAGTATTAGGATCTTAGGCTATTAAATTTCATACAGTAGTGAAACCAGTTTTATTCCTACTGCAGAAATATCTAAAACTTATTATATTTTCATTTATTGACCTAAAAAAAAAAAAAATCAAATAAGGCAAATAATTCTGTTTAATAATGTCTTACTATTTTATAATTAAAACTTTCATTACACATTTCTTTACACAAGAAAAATTCATAAGTAGTGGAAAAATCTCATTTTCCAGTTTAAAGTCAGCACATATTTTATTTTAATTCACAGAAGAGAGTATTTAACAAACAATTAAAAGAAATTTTACTAATTGTTGTTGGCATTATATACACACATATGTACTGTACTCGTATACAAGTGCACTTTACTTTGGCTGAAAATATTTGTGTGCTCAGTTATACAAACAATTTATAATATTGTCGCAGTCATAAAATGGTTAAACAAAAACAAAAATGTTTTAAAGAACATTTTGCATACACCCGAAATATATATAAAATTTAAAATATCTCCAAATAAGTCTACACTGCAGAGATGGTAAAACATTTGTGCTAATATTAACACCCTACACTATTTAGAATTTACTCCAGTGGTTTGTCTTGTCAATTGTAAAGTGTTTCAGAAATATATTCAATTTTAAGTGGCTTTAATTCTAAGAATAGGTTTATATTGACTTATTCTGTGTGTTATTGTTTCGAATCATAATCATAATCATTGTGTATTACATAGTAGAGTGGTGCCAAGCAGTCGGCATTGGCAGCGCTGATTGTTATCCCCAAGTTGTTTAATATAGATAAAGTTTAAACCACATTTTGTTTTGTTTTTCTTAGAGCTTATTTCTAATTTTTCTTTTTGTTTCTAAATTATTTGCATGCAGGCTCCATTTTTTTTTAAGGAATGTGTAGATATGTAACATTTTGCAATAAATTTCTTTTAGGACTATAACTTGCTATTTTACTCATAAAACAAATTTCTTTTCAGATTCATTATTTTGCATAAAAAGAATATTTTTTAAAAGTTTATAAACTTATTTGGAAAACATGATTTACCATTTATATTTCACACTTAAACCCGTTCAAAAACCCCATAATAAAAATAAATGCTTAGCTTAAAGTGAACAGTTGACTTACATTGTACACTCTAAAGGCTGTGCTGTTAACAAGGAAACGCATGTTATGCTATTTCTACCTTAAGGCAGTTTGATGCAACTCTTTCATGATCTGATGAGTTTCAGGAATATCTGGATAAATTCGTAAATGAAGGGATAATTATTTGCAAAATAATATTTGATATAAAAACCTAAAATTTTAAAATCTCTCTTATATGTCAGAAATCTGGCATTATATTTCATTTAAATTTAAACATTAAGCCCTAGTAACTAATACAACTTAAACGGTTATATAACTGTAAAATATATGAAAAAAGAGCTGCTAAGACTAATACCCTGGTCGACCAATTATGTTATTCACACCATAAACTCTTATAAAAAATTCACTAAATGATATTACATGATATTCAGAAGTCCGGCTAATTTTATATCCAGCTTAAAAAAAATAGACAAAAATATTCCTTAAACTTGTAAAAGTTTTCAAAGTTTGCAAGAAGAAGAGATCTCTACAGCAAAACAGAAGTGAGAACTTTTTCAGACACATCAGCAAGGGTAATTAAAAAAAGGGAACTTGTTTAACTATATGACGAATAAACCACGCAAATAGCAACAAAATTAGAGGCATCTTAAAGAATAAGTGTACAAGTATGAGTTATAGAGAAAATAAATATAAATTATATATATATAAATATAAATAAAATATAAATAAATTCTTTTTACTAATAAGCGACGGCATTGACAACAGATGAATAATTTTTTATTTTTTATACGAGACCAGTATTTAGAGGACGACCCCTACTCATGAAATGCATTGTACTAGTATTAGGAAAATATGTTTTGGAAAGAGGGAAGAGGGAGAAACGTTTGTGAACATTCGATTTGAACTCCTTGATATCGTAATTTTATTATTTTTTATAATTATTTTATCATTTCGTGAGAATATTAAAGAAAATACGAAGGGCAGAATCATGAGAAGAGCACTTAAAATTAAGCAATATGGATGGCATCAAAAACGTACAATTGAAAAAATGTACATTCTCAGTTGCCCATACTATATTTTATGAACTAACAATGGCTATCTCTACAAACATTTTTAATTCTTAAATTTCTTTGAGCTTAAACTGTTTAAATTTAGTAAATAAGCCAATCGTTATTGTGTTTTGACAGACAGAAACTATATCCGCTTTGTGCATGTCACTCAAGGTTGCATAAGTTGAGTGGGCTTAAATATTTTTTTTCTGTTAGCACAACACTATCTAAAGAAGATATGCAAACAATTTTAGTTTCATATTCGTTTAGGTGTAAATACAATATAACACGTGTATAAGAAACTAAACGTGACCGTACAAAAAATTTTATACGTTAAAGATGTAATTCGCTGTGAATGTAGTAGAACACATGTATAGCAGTAACACTAGTATTTACTTGCTTATTTGTTCGAAGGTCTGTAACATATAGCTTTTTTGGAAATATTTTAAACAAGAGTTTTAAAGTGAGAACTTTGTAAAAAATTGTCATGAACAAAGCAATTTTTGCGCCAAAAACGTATGGCTTCTCTGCAACAAAACTGTTTTGTCTAAAGCTCAAATTTTATTGGGATGCTAAATATAAAGGTGAGTACAAAACTAGACAACTATTTAAATATATATTTAAATATATTATAAAATGTATAAAATACAAAACTTGTTTAACAGCAGTGAAAGCATCAGTTAGAGTACCACAGTTGAGGGGGGTGCGTGGTATAGTGGCTAGAGCGCTCACACTAAAACTCAAACGGAAACTTAGAAATATCGAAAAGTTAGTTTGTAGTTTTTTCAAAATAATAATTAAAAAATAAGAGGTACCACCCCCCTCCAAGAAGACTATCTACAAAGAAACCGATTCCTAATATTCCACTTTATTCCACTTCAACCATTGACAACGAAAACAAATGATCAGGAGAAAAGCGCCACCTTTTGGGAAGTAGCAGTTTACAGCTAAACCTACTTAGCGAAGGCACTCACCACACAATCAACATACAATGATGATGCAATTGCTATTGATCATTCAAGGGTGAAGGTATAATACTGACCATTGAATTATCAAATCACAGCAATTTGTTTCATTCCTAAGGCGCTTAATAATAATATAAGAAAAATATATATGTACTTTCCTTTCCAAAAAATTCCAATACAATGCATAGCATTTAGTAGGGGTTTACTACTGAGTATTGGTCTCAAAATAAAAAAATTTAAAAAATAGCATAGTGTGTATTCGTTATAATCGTGTTTTACTTTATAGATGCTCATATCGTGTGTCATATTTAGAAGCATGTGTTGTGTTTGACTTTTCAATGGCTTAAAATAAACATTTTTATGGTCAAGGTGTTGAATGTATTTTTATATTTTATTTTATTTTTCTCTCTATTATACAAACAAGCAGCTCTCAATGTACATGCATATGTGATGTGGTGTTGTTTGTAGATAATAATTAAAAAATTGTAAACCAACACCAAATACCTTAAATAAATATTTTTCTTTTCTAAAGAAAAACACTTTGTTTCATCTAGAATGTGTCAATGTTTACTTCAAAGCTCTTATGTATTTAAGAAATTCTTTATTTTAAGGATAATTATAATGTAAAAAAAACGATATGTGGCGTAAAACTAAAATGCACATAAAAATTTTTAAAATATTTTGTTAAAATTGAAAAAAAAAAATATCTCGTTTTATGTATGCAAGGGCAGGCACAAAACTAGCCTTTCTAATGTGTACATGATACTCGTAGCAGTAATTAAAATATTTGAATTCATTATTCCATTACTTACTGATAAAAGTTGGCCAATGTAACGCATTAACGATATTGGTAAATAAATTTGTTTTTTTTTTCAAATTTAAGGGAGTAATAAATTTGATTAATTTAAAGTACATTGAAATAACAAGATGGCTGCATTGACGTAGTCGCGATGGTCTGGTGGTTAATGTGTTGGCTTACTAAGACGAGAGCTCCGGTTCAAGCTCCAGCTCTAACATCTTGAAGCAAAGAAGTAAGTATGAAAAAATATTTCCTTCTGCGACTATCTCTTAGCAGACTTCCGCAAAAAGCTTTAAGAGTAACTGATTGCCATGAACAAGCTTCTTCTGCCATTCGGAGTAGACATTAATCTGTAGGTTCCGATACTTAGGAATAAAAATTGACACACACAACATGAGTGCCGTGAGAACCTACGCCGTAATTCTGACACAGGGTTGTAAAGGTCAGTTATGTATGCACAATGCAGCAATTATTGGTTTAATTTAAATACCTATAGTGAGAGTTTACAATTTATATTTTCATACGGCAACCTTGACCAATATTTTGCTTTTCTGGCCCAATGAAATAGAACAGTGAAGCGGTAATAATCTAAATGATCGATATGCACCCATGCGCCAACATATAAAACATATATTATATTTCTTTATTCTGCCTCAATAGAAGAATGCAGTAAGCATCAGTTAATTAATTATTTTAATAATAAAATAATATATTGACAACAAAACAAATAACAAAAACTAAAGCATAACCTATGTATGTAAATAAATATAAATTTTTAAGAGAGAATTTGGTTTTGACTATCCGTTATCCTCAATTCCATTGTTTTTTATATGCGATATTACCGCTTTGCTTTGACAGTCTAAAGTTCTGACTTAAGTTCTTCCTTCTATTTACAATCTTTTTCAGAATCAAATTCGTTCATAAATGCGATACATATCGTCGCAAGAATTAAAGAACGCTGTAACTGATAAAAAAATCGAAAATACGTTTTTTGCATCATTTTAATCAGAAAAAAAATACGGGTCGATTGGTCCCGGTCCCATATTTCTACGATGAGAATAAATTCACTTACGCCGTCTGCGTTTTGAAAAATGCCAGTGCATCTGCTCTACTTTCATACAGGTTTTTTGGCTCTGGTGAACATTTAGGGTTTTGTCAGTTACAGCGTTCTTTAATTCCATCGTCGATATGTAAAAAAAATGGTATAGTGGTTAGAGTGCTCGTACAGAAACAGAAAAGGACAAAAATTAAAAAATTAAATTTAAGGTTTTTCTAAATCATTTAAAAAATAAGAAGTTCCTTCAACCTTCAACAATCCTAGAAGTCCAATTTCGAAAAACCGGTGCCTGACATTTCCAATCTATTCCTCCAAAAACGAATGATTAGGAGTACAGCTCCACCTTCTGGGTAGATAACAGCTACTACGTACTGAAGACGCTCGGCACTCGCATTCAACATCCACCGACAGATGGAGCTAGTGCTGTTGATCATTCAAGGGTGAAGGTATAACACTGGCCTTTGAGTGGTCAAATTCACAGCAATTTGTCTCATAAACAAACAAAAAACCGCATAATAAAAAAAGAAATAAAACTATCTATGAATCTTTAAATTCCAATACAATGCACTGCATGAGTATGGATTTGCCCCTCATTAATTAAAAAATAAAAGATAAGACATGGCTGAGACAGCGTAGCTGCAATTAATGCATTCTCTAAACTTTTGCGCCTACTACCGATATTTGTTCTCAAATAAGAAATAGTGTGACGCCAGGAAATTTAATAGCGGCAATTTCCTAAGCATAATAAAAATTTTCTCAAACAGGTATATTGCCACAATCATGTGATCCTGCTTTTATCTTGCAACTCACTAACTTTTTTTGTGTTTCTTGTAATAAATTTAATTTTATTAGTACGCTAATAAACAAATATATTTCAAAATAGCTAAATAATAAAACAAAGAACACAAACTGGTGTAATTTTACTTATAGTTCATAAAATTATGTTAAACACTTAAATAAAGTCTTCAGAAGTCAAAAAGGGAAAGAAAAGAGACAAAGTTCTTTTTTTTATTATATTTTGTTTAAACCAACAAAACTAAGCGTCTGCAAGCAAGTGCATTAACAGCGAACAATTTTACCAAATTCAACACAATTTTTGGCCCCTTTTCGTTACTCTCCTTGCAAAGTGCTTTATATTATATCATTATTATTGTTAGTATTATAACTTTAAACCTAAAGTGCTGATATTTTTTATACATTTAGGTTATTGATATATCTAAAAGACATGTTTAATTATATACGCATGTATGTAAATATTTATATTAAAAGACGTTGACTATAATAATTTTAAAAATTGTAATAACTCCAGTCCAAATTAATTTAATAAAATATATTATTAATATTGATTTCCAATGATTTCTCTTAACAGTGAGTTTCGCGAAAAAAAAATGTTTTAAAATTTTGAATATTACGAGTACATACGACTATCACATTTTATTGCTATAAGACTTTTGACAAAAAAAAAATAAAGTTGACTCTTCTTAAAGGGCATGTTTTTTTATATCAAAACTATAAAAACTAATAAAAATAACTTTCAGTGCTAAAATACAAAAAAAATATAAAAATTTCAACATGATTTTAACTGAATTCCTTTTTCTCAACAAAGTTTTATATTTAGTAGTCCTCTTTTTTATATAATTTAATTTCTTTTTTTGTTAGCTTCAGTACAAGTGAGTAGCAATTCAGACATAAACTTTGTATTCATTTTTTCATGCTTCTTTATTCACTTCGGTTAATTCCTTTTTCATTTAGTCTTTATTAAAATTGTTTTAAGAAACATTTTGTATTTTATTTTTTCTAGCCTGTTTTATATCCTACACTTTTATTGTTAGTTGAGTTGTATTGAGTTTATGGTGCGTTTTGTTGGTGTAACCCAGTTGGCAAATATCACGCATCAATTATAATCAACACTATCAAATAATTAAATCAGAGAAAAAACTTTACTTCAAGTGAAACTTAAAATCATTATCAACAATTGAGACTATTTTATCTTACTTCTGTCGCCGAAAATACTTAAACGCATGAACCGATTACTATCATATTTATGAAGAGCATAGGTCGTGGGATCTAGGGGGATGTGTTACATACTTACATACATACATACATAACTGGCCTTTACAACCCTGTGTCAGGATTACGGCCTAGCTTCTCGCAGCACTTATGTTGTGTGTGTCTATTTTTATCCATGAGTAATGGGACCTACAGTTTAATGTCGACTCCGAACGACAGACATGAGAAGCTTTTTCATGGCAATTAGTTACTCTCAGAGCTTTTGCCAGAAGACTGCTGAGAGGTAGTCGCCGAAAGAAATATTTTTTTTCATATTTCTTTTGTTTTTTGAAGATGTCAAAGCCTGGAGTCGAACCCAGGACCCTTGTCTTAGTAAGCCAACACACTAACCACTAGACCACGGCGACTACGATTTGTTACAATGTTTGGTTAAAATTTTAAATCGCATGTGTGCGATAAGTTTCAATCGCCCTTTTTTTATTGAGACCAATACTTAGGGGTCAACCCCTACTGATGCTGTGTATTGTATTGGAATGTTTTGGAAAGGACAACTAGTAGAGGGTTTTACGTGGGTACCTGTCATAAGACTGATCACATGCGGCCCGTTGCCGGGGCGGTAGTTGAATACAATGCATCCAATTTCCGCCACCCGATGCCGGTACCCTCTAATTTCGAAGATGTCAAAGACACCCCGGTCAGAAGAAGGGCCATAGTCATCGAATTAGCAATTTAGTTCCTGGGTAGTAATACCCCCCTTGTTGAGGGGTTTTCTATCTAGCACTACCACAACCACTACGAGTACTCCTCGAAGGGACGCACCCAAACCATCAGGCCGGTTTACCTCACTCCCCGAATGGCAGGGAGCACAGACATAACCGGGGGCTTCCTGATGCCCGTAAATCCAGATTAGAGTAGGTTTCTCTGGTCAATCCCTGAGATGGTCAGTAATTAAAAATTACCAACCTCTCTGCCTATAGCGAGTGCCAGGCCACCCGGAACTAGGTGAACTTCATATTCCCCGGAGAAGACATGCCCTTGGTGTGAAGTAATTACAAGCAACTTTTAGTGTATCCCCGGGGAGATTTTGGAAAGGACAGTATATATTGTTTTTCTTATATTATCATTACTATTAAGCACCTTAGGTATGAGACAAATTGCTGAGAATTTATCATTCAAAGGCCAGTGTTATACCTTAACCTTTGAGTGATCAATAGCAATTACCTCATCGTTGCATGTTGATTGTGTTGTGGTGAGTGCCTTTGCTAGGTAGGTTTAGCTGTTATCTGCTACTAATCAATAGGTGACGCTTTTCTCCTGATCATTCGTTTTTGTTGTCAATGGTTAAGGTGGAATAGAGTGGAATGTTAGGGAGCGGTTTCTTTGTAGAGGTACTTCTTGGAAGGAGAGGGTGGGGACCTCTTATTTTTTTTTAATTACAATTTAAAAAAACTGCAAACTAACTTTTCATTTTTTTAGCTTTGCTGGAATTTGAGCCGAAGCTGTTTTAGCCTATATGCGAGCTTTCTTAACAACTATGTATACTGTGAATTTGAGGATGCCCTGGTGAGACCTTTTGGTCTCTGTGGGATGTCAGAATTCCGGTAGAACGCCAACCGAAGAGTGATGTGTAGTGCTCCCAGAGATGACGGATACTTCGGGCTTCATCAATCATTTTGATTTTTTTTTTTTTATCTCGTAAAGTCTGGCATGAATTTTTTTTTTGTTTTTTTTGTATTACTAAGCTGAGGAGACGACGAGATTGGCAAGAACCGATCCGTCCGGCGAGCCACAGCCCGGCAATACGCCAGCATACCAGCAAAGCCTAACATTTGGTACCGTCTCCAAAAAATCATGGCCAGATTGCCACATGAACCAGCGTTGCCGTTGGTTTTGATTTTTGTATACCTTGTAAGTTTCTGAATTTACCCTAAATTACTCTATGGCTACTGCAAATTTTCACTTAAAAACTAGGCGGCATTTCTAATCCATAATACATGAAATTTAAAAAATTTTTTTAAGCATATCCTATATTGTAAAATTATTAATAGAAACTATAGGGTGTTCAGAAAATTCGCTTACATGTAATATGTCTGGTAATATTAATCCCATTTTAGGCAATTTCATTTCTATGCATATAGCCGAAAGTAATTTTTATATATGGTGCGTCTATCTCTAATAACTAAAGGCTTGTAAATGATATAAAGTTATCCGTCATGAATATCACAGTAACCAAATTACTTGCATAACTATTTTGAGCAATAGGGCATTATAAATTCGGTTTAATAAACTAATTTATTTCTCTAGTGTTTTAATAATTATTTTTTTTTTTTTTTTGAGTTTCATCAAGTTTTGCTTTGAATAGCAAAATGAAATATGCAAATTAACAGTTTATGGAATTAAATAAAACGCTGTGAATGAATTCGTTAAACTTTGTGAATTTGCTTAATTAAATAATAATTTAATGATAAAGCTCGATTAAATACAAAAGAAAATCAGTAATAGAAGATATAACAGCAACTGTTAATTTATTCTAATCATTAAAAAAGGAAAACAGTAATTGGTTACTGATCATTTTGTCTATGATTGGTCAACGGGCTTAAACTGATTAGAGTTCGTGTGACTATGCCAACAGAATGCTTCACAAGAAAAATTGGTGCCTATATTTGACAAGAAACAAAAAACTCCTTTTAAAATAATAAATAGATAAAATAGAATAAAATATTGGTTACATATTTTCGTGAAATATACTTATATATAGATTAAAAACTAAATTTAGGTAAACTCTCTTGTTCGTTTAAAGGTTAAACTAGTTTTGTATATGCTTCCGTTTAAACATTTTTAAATTGATATCACACAATAGTTCTATATACTCGTATGCATGTATGTATGAAAAAAATAGATGATAAGACTGATGATGCTGATATGATATTCATGATTCATACCATAAAAATAAGAATAAAAAATTGAATATCTTAGAGACTGTTGAGAATAAAAATGATGAAAATGTTATGATTTGAAAAATGATTGATGGCAGTACGAGTATGAATATAAATAACAAAAAAAAAAGGACAACGTTTTTTTTTCTTTACCAAATGCGAATGGGTTTAACAAACATGGATATTTTTCAATGACTTACACAAATATTTTCTGTTTATGACATTAAATCTACATATTAATCGATTATAAAAGAATTTTCTACATTTCTTTTCTTGATAAATCTTTTGTAATGAAATGTTTGTTTTTTTTTCAGGAATATTTTTTTAACAGAGGTATTAAAGGGATATGTTTTAAATGCTTTATATTGATGGTACTGTGGTTTTTTTTCAGAAATTCATATATATACAGGCGGTCCGCCGGGAAGGTGTACTAATTTATTTATTTATAATTTTTAATTAAACGAAAGGGAATGGACCTTATATTGATAAATTTTTTTATTTAATGTCGACAATTATGTATAGAATACAATATCATCTTAATGTCCTCTTCTGTTAGCCTCACAAATGCGAGCCCTTTTAAGCATATTTCTATTATTTTCTCACACAGTCTACGAAGTATTTCAATAATTTCGTCACGAATATTTTGTTTGAGTCTCTCCAGCGTTTCTGGTTTTTTTACATAAACCTTTCTTTTCAGATATCCATACAAAAAAAAGTCCAAGGCAGTCAAAGCAGGCGGCCGTGGAGGACAATCAACATCACCATTCCTTGAAATAACTTGTTGTGAAAAGAGGTCTCTTCGTAATTCATTTGTAATTCTAGATATATGCGATGTAGTACCGTCTTGTTAAAAACCACATGTTAGTCAAGCCCAATGCATGCAGTTGTGGTTTTAAAAAGTTTTCAATCATATCACGATAACTCTCCCCATTAACAGTCACCGTTACGCCGTTTTCAGTTTCAAAGAAGTAAAGTCCAATGATTTCTCCTGATTAATTTAACACCAGACTGTCACTTCTACTGGATGGAAAGGTGCCTGATGAATAATTGGAGAGTTTTTCGTTGCCCAGAACCGACTATTCTGTTTATTTAGGCATATCCATTCAAATGAAAATGTGCCTTGTCACTCATTATGATTTTTTCAATCATCGTCATAGTAATCGATGCTTGATTTTGATAAAGTATTATAACTATTTAAACACGTTGGTTTACCGAATGTTTTTAAATTATAAATTTGCCACGTCTTTACTTCACGACTTCAAAATATAAACTGTCAAGGCTAATGTTTACCAAAATGGCGACAAAACAAAGTAATATACCTTCCCGGCGGACACCCTGTATTATAAATCTCTTTATTTTGTCTGTTTTTTCTCACTCAATCAGCTCTAAGCGACTGAACCGACTCTGTTGAAGTTTGGAACACTCAACTACCGAAAGAGCAATGGGATATCTTATTTCTCAAAATTGGACCTGGGCGTGGTACCTCTCACACATACTAAATATTAATTTCTATATATCTTGAAAACAGTTAAATCCAAAGCTTTTGAATTGTGTCTGAATGTCTTCACAATCTAGGCAAATTATCAGCCAGAAAGTGAGCGGAATTGATTTGGTGGGCGTGGCACCTCCCAGACAAATTAAATACGGATTTTTGTATATCTTGAGAACGGTTAAAATTTCTAAATTTGGTCTGGATGACTTCAACCCAAGGCAAATCATCAGGCAGAAAGTTTGGAAGAACTAAAATATTATCTGGAAAAGTATTGAAGCTAAAGTGTCTGAATTACTTCATAGTCACTAAAACTCATCAGTCGAAAAATGTGGACAAATGATACTGGTAGGTGTAGGGGAGTACATTTATAATTTCTTTATTTCAAAAATATATGCATGCAAATTATATGTATATTAAAATAATTTTATAGGTCAGCCTAAAGAAAACATACATACATAATTGAGAATTACAACCATTTTCAGAGATTTTATGTACTCGAAAGTTTGACTATTTAACTCGTATTGCACTCAGTTGAACACAAAAAAAAACTTCAAAAAATTTGTGCCTGCAAATTGTATGATTTAAAACGACAAAATTCTATGAAATAATACTCATGTGCAGAATTTTTTGCCTACCCTGGATTTATTTCCATTTCACAATGTATCAGATACGTGATTTAATTTGAGTAAAATTGTTTATTTGAAAAAATAATTAATTAATTATATGAAAAGTATATTCTGAAGAATATTTTATTTATTTTTATTGTCTGTCTGTTTTCTCTTTTTATACATTTCATGTCGCATTCAAACGTTGGTTTATAATGAATAAGAATCTCGGAAAATTTCGTATTAAATGAATAAAGAAAACAAGCAAAAGTTAAACTTTGAGATTTTATAACGAAAATAAAAAAGAAAACGGAAAAAATAAAAAGAAACTGTTGATTGTTATTTTTATTTGTTTATACAACTAATTAAGTTTTGCACATATTTAGTTTAAGATTTAATTTAAAGATAACATGTTGTTTCTATTATTTGCTAAAATGGGCTTTAACACAAATGGTCTGAGTTGCAAAAGGTAGATAAAGCAAATATTTGCTTAACTTTTATTATACAAAAGCTGTTACTTTTCATTTATACAGTGTTGCCAGGACAACAGCTAAAAGAAATATTTGAGTTTATATGTTCTATAATCCTAAAACTAGTGGAGTGAAATTGAAATCGAATGAAATTTCTATTATTATAAATGTGAAAATATTTTACAATCTTTTTTAAATCATGCGCTTAATAACGATTACCATAACATCTTTCTTTGTCAAAACCGTAGAAAAATTTGCTCAATTCAGTTTTTTTTGTCTTTGAAAAAAACTAGATTTTAATTTCACTCAAATTCGTTTTCAGAACATACCCACATACTCGTATCTCTAAAAAATTGTTTAACATTTTATAATAGCAAATTTGAAAATTTGAAATATTAAGTAAAACATTCAAAGTGTCATACGAATTATACCAAGAATTCTCTTGGCTCTTTTTTATGATTTGCTGGACATGAATTTTGCCTTTTTCGTGCCTTTACCAATAGGTTCAATTTGTCAACAATAAATCGTATTATAAAACATACAACATAGATCAGCTCAGCCAACATATATAAAAAAAATAAATAAAAAAAAATTAGAATAAAATACACTAAATACTTCTTATTGTTAAAATGACAAATTTTTAGTTTTTCTATCAACGGACTGAAATTAATCCAGATTTTCAGGTCAAATTTGATCAAACTGTTTTATGTGTGGCTTTATACAGAACTGAGGAAGAATTATTTTAAATATATATTTTTTTCTTGTACTTACATATAAAACAGATTTTTGTAGAAAATTTTACAGATCGAGTTACATTATACCTGAAAATAAAAAAAAAAAAAACAAAGAAACAAAAAATGATAAAAAAAACGTACGTCACATATCGTCACAAGAATTAAAGAATGCTGTAACTATCAAAACATTTAATGTGCAACAGAGCCAAGAAAACCTGTATGAGAGTAGAAGGAAGACACGGGTATTTTTCACAATGCAGACGGCGTAAGTGAATTTCTTTTCATCATAGAAATCTGGGACCGGAACCAATCGACGCGAATTTTTTCTGGTAAAAATTATTCAAAAAAAACTTTGTTTCGATTTTTGTCAGTTACAGCGTTTTTTAATTCTAGATTGTATAAAAAGTAAAAAATTGGTTTTTTTTACACAATCGATTGATTCAACCCAACTAGAATTTTGATGTGCAATGGTAAGCATCCACACCATCTAGTAACATAATATTTTTAAATCATTTATTTTTTTTTTTCGCTTTCTTGAATGACAAATTGACTCAATTAAATTTTTTTTGCCTTTGAAAAAATATTTGATTTCAACTTTACTCTAATTCGTCTTACAGAATATAGGAAAATATTAAATAAACACAATTTCAAATGAAATTATAAATATATATTATTTAAACAGATTATAAAATTAAAATATTATATAGGAATGCGTTGCTTATGGAGATAAGCATATTTCTGCTCAAGAGACCCGTCAGAAGACTTTTTCCCAAAGATGGTATTAAACTTTAAATTGTTATGTTCCAAAACTAATGCACTAAATGAGAATTATATTCTATTTAGTATATAAAAAAACAAATAAAAAAATTTAAAACCAATATATGTATATTTGAAACATTTTTTTTCAACTTCTGTTAGAAATACCTAAATTTTTAGATATAGAATAGTCATCAAAGAATGTAGAAAAAATGTTTCTACATAAAATATAAACTTATAAATTATTGGAGTTTATACATAAATAAAAAATTATTTGAATAAATAATAAAACATAATGTATTAAAAAAAGCGGGACAACTTTTTAACCTTTTTAAGACCTGGTAAACATATACATACGTATGTATTTTACGTACTCATTTAGAGCAGAATCAGTATCAAGTCTCTATATGTCTTCTTCTCTACAGAAGTCAAAACTTCCTCGACTTTGTCTGTTATGCGTCGTTTTCAAACTGATTTTTTCGATCAAAATCACACAATTTGAAACCCAAAACTATGCGAACAAAAACAAGTCACTCATTGTTGTTGTAAAAAGCGTCACACTTTAGATAAATGTACATATCATTTCTTTTGGGTTTATGTTTGTGAAGTCTGTAATTTAATTTTTTTCAAATTTCAACGGTTGGCGAATCAACAGTTTAACAACTGAACCGAAAATTACAAAAAAAATAATTATAAATCCAACACTATCTCAAATGAGTATATTATGACCCTAAAATATTTACGTTATTGATCGAATTTATTTTCGTTAGACTTGTCAAAAACATTCGACATTGTGGGACAGACTATTCATATTTATTATTTTTTAAAATATTGTTTAAATTTTCAAACGTTAATAATATTTTTATTATATGAAATAGTTCTATAAAATATGAATTCATTATAGTAAAAAAATTAAATAGTAGATTAAAGAAAATCTTTAAAAACCCCTAAAAATCTACACATTTTTTATTATATTTTTCTTCTACAAACAAATATAAAATAAAAAAGAAAAAACTATTATTTTTCTGTTTATTTGTGCTGCCAATCAAGTAGAAATTCACTTAAAAAAATCTACGCTTTAACTGCCGTAATTATAAAAAATTGTATGAGTTCATTAAAGGGTTTATTTGACAAGTATTGCAAAGAAATTCATCAAATAAGCCCTTAAAAAATGTGTTTTATTTTTTTTTTTTTTTATTTTCTGTGAATAAGGGGGTAAAACTTCAATATTAATTTATTACTTCAGTTTAAATGTAAGTACCTGTTTAGCAAACGAAAACAATATTAATAAATTATAATGGAATGTAAAATTTCATGTAATTGGTTTAAATATCTCATAAATTTTATAGAATTTGTACGAAAAATGTTTTATTTTGTGTTATATTTTTTATGTTGGGTTGATGACTTTTAATGTGCATTTTATTTTCTGTATCTTTTGCAGAGTGATGTTTGTTCTCTGTTGTAATTTTTCTTCTTTTTTATTTAATTTCGCTTTTTAACATCAACAATTAATTTAAAAATATTATGTTGAGCAGGCATTTAGTAAAAAAAAATGTGTGGAATATTTCATAATGAATACTTTTTTGTTTAACTCTTTAAATATTATTTTTTTGCAATTAAAAGTGATCATTCATTCTAAAGTCCTTAATATGAATATTAATTTGAAAAATATTGAATTTTTACATAAAGAAAAAACAATGTTTTTTTAAAGCCAATAAAACTGCTCATATACGAGAGTGGTTAAATATCAGAAAACACATGTAGAAAAAGAAATAATTTTCATTTCGTTTGTGGTAATTTTTCAGTTATTTTCTTAAATTTAATTCAATGGTTTATTTCTTTTTCATGTCTGAGCTGTCACGTAAAACAAACAGAACCACAGAAAATA
Organism: Metopia argyrocephala; assembly: GCA_963576795.1. Classification (NCBI taxonomy): domain Eukaryota; kingdom Metazoa; phylum Arthropoda; class Insecta; order Diptera; family Sarcophagidae; genus Metopia; species Metopia argyrocephala. The sequence continues at coordinate 199,254,586 of OY756208.1, read as the reverse complement.
TGTTTTTCGTCTGCAAGCAATTCAGAATTTATAATGAAATGCAAAAAGCAGTTTAAGGCAAACAGGCATACATAATATGTGCATATATGTATATGAATGTAAATGTGTGTGCATAAGCATATTATTATGTAAATATTAAAGTTTAAATTATTTGAAAATTAAGGCGTCGTGTACAAACATATGCATTTGAACGTTTTAAAATTAATCTATTTTTTCTCGCCATTTCTTAGTCATAGAAATTAATTTTTTTTTTTTTTTTGTTTAATTAAATTATATTTTTCTGTTTTTTTTTTACACATACTGCTTATCATTACCGTCTATTGGTATGTATTGTAGAGTACAAAAAGACATTTTAATCACAAAATTATGAAAAGATTAAGTTTAATTCTGTTCTAATATTTACATTACACTGAAATCTAGTAGGTTAGATGTGAAATCTTATCCAAAATTAATATAATTTAAACAGAATTGTTTTGACATTTGGCAAGATTTATAGAAAACTAACTTAAATTCAGCGTGCTTCGCTACACCTACCAGAATTACTTGTATAAAAATAAATATTTACTTTGAATGAGAGGTTCCAATCCCACTTATCCAATTCCGATCACTTTTCGACTGATGATTTGCATTAACCACACAGTTATACATTCAGTGAAAGTACACAAAAATCAATATTTACTTTGTATGGGAGGTGCCACGCCCACTTCTTCAATTTTGCCCATATTTCAATTGATGATGTCTATTGACTACGAAGTTATTTGAACTAAATTCAGAAATGTTCACTGTTACTGTTCGAAGGATATACAAAAATCAATATTAACTTTGTATGGAAGGTGCCACTCCCACTTATCAAAATCCGCCCACTTTTTAACTGATTATTTGAATTGCCCACAAAGTTATTTGGTCCAAATTAAGAAACTCTTACTATTACAATTTTAATGATATAGAGAAATAAAAAATAAATTTATATGGGCGTGGTACCGCCCAATTGAAAAAAGACATTCAGTGAAAGTACACCTTTCCAACACATGTACTGGTTTGTAAATCGGTTTAGTGGTTCTCGAGTTATAAAAAGTTGAGCATAGGACAACTTATTTTTATATATATTGATTAAATGCACTGTAAAACGAAAAACTCACACTCTTATTACATATTTTTTGAGTAATCACAATTGTATTATTTTTAATTTTTAAGAAATACAAATTTTTCTTGAATATAAATTTCTTCGAACAGTTTCAACAACTTCCACCTCCTTTCACACACTACAATACATTTCGACAACATCAAAAAGCAACAAACTGGTATACAGTTGATTGACTAATTCTTCATAATCAATCCTCCTTAAATTGATTTATTGATTGTATAATTATCATAAGGTAGTCTCGCTTTACCAAAATAATAACAGCAGTTTGCTTCCGATTGACAAACTCTTGTTTCTTCTTCCTCCTTATTTATTTCGACGTTAAACAAATTTCAATTCAAATTATTTTCTTTACCGTTAAATAAATTGGAACAAGAAAGAATAAATTTCCTTTGAAGCGAATTTAATGCTTTAGAAATTTGCAGATACATATTAAAACTTTGGTTATATCGTCGTAAGAACTTAAGAACGCTGTAACTGATAAAAAATCGAAAATACGGTTTTTTACATAATTTTTATTAGAAAAAAAATACGCGTTGATTGGTTTATGCTCAGAATTTCTATGATGAAAAGAAATTCACTTACGCCGTCTGCGTTTTGGAAAATACAGGTGTCTTCTTTCTACTTTCTTACAAGTTTTTTGGCTCTGGTGAACATTAAAGGTTTTGTCAGTTACAGCGTTCTTTAATTCTTGCGACGGTATATAGTGTTTCTCTATCATAGTAGTGTCGAAATTTTGGTTACACTTCTCCACATCATTGAAATTGAACTATAAAATATGAGTACCTCGTTCTGGATATTGTTCTGGACTACCTTATGATGATTATACCATGTTTTCTGCTTCTTATTATTCCATTGTTTTTTTTTTACATATATTTTATAAAATCCGAGTTGTATTACTAATTTGTGTTAGATTTTGACAAAATTTCGTTAAAATCTAGATACGAAGCTGATCTGGTTTTGTATGGTAAAGCAAGAAAAAATCTATAGATTTTGATCGAAAGCTCATAAGTACCAGATTTCTGTATAACGTAACATACAAGAAAAAAAATCGAGAATATATATGTTGCAACATTTTTTGTTTGTATAAAGGAGGTGCCACTTTGTTTTTATAAAAATTTTTTTAAATTATCATCTCTATTTATATAAATTTGTTCACTTTATTCTGTTCAAAAATGTTATTTTATTTTGTAGGGTATCATACATATACGGGTAAACTTTATAAAACATATGTGGTGTTAAAGAGCATTTATAACCAATTAAAATAATTACACAATAATTGAAAGCCAGTTCAAATAGACTTTTGTTTAAAAAAAAATTTTCCATTGTTTTTAAGAGTATAAAACATTTCTCAACTTTTCTATTTTAAATGATAAATTAATAGAAATTATATTCTGATACAATGAATTTCATATGAATTTAATATTTCAAAAAGTTAATTTTTGTTGACAGCACAATTTCCACAACTATTTTTAACACACAAAAAACGACCTCAATAACCACAAAAGAAAAGTAGTTTATAGTGGAAAATTTTACTATAAGTTCTAACAGAATGCAATGCAGAGCCTTATTAAGAGCCTATTTTTAATAACTTTTAAATATGCGTATATATGAATATTTTCTTTAAAAGACTTATGACGTTTTCTTTTTTAAAAAAATTTTATAATTTTAATGTAATACTATGTAAGTATGAACATAAATATTGTTACTACTTTGAGCATACCCATTAAAATTGTCAAATTGAACATACCCTTTTATTATCGCCTGTTTTTTGAAAGGTAACGTCTATAGCAATAGTCAGATACGGGAATTTGAAATTGTGTTAACATTAACCATGGAGTGGTCAGATAAAGAAAGTCATATCGGGAAGAAAAAAAAAATTCTATTTTCAAAACGCGTAATGGCCGTGGTCTAGTTGTTAGTGTGTTAGCTCTGACATCTTGAAAACGGTAAAACATGAAAAAAGTATTTCTTTCGGTTGCTACCTCTTAGCGGTCTTCTGGCAAAAGCTCTGAGAGCTCTTCTCAAGTCTATCGTTCGGAGTCGAATTTAAGCTGTAGGTTACTGTACTCATCGATAAAAATTAACACACATAACATGGGTGCTGCGAGAAGCTAGGGCGTAACCCTGATAGAGGATTGGAATGACCTATTATGTATGTATGTATGTATCTATTTACATTCTCTCAAAGTTTATTTTTAGATATTGTTTGCTGTTCTATGACAGCTTTGAAAGTCAACAACTATACTATTTGTAAAAAGCATTTAGGTATATTTTAAAGAATGCCTAAAAGTATGCTTATTTTATAATATACAGTTATGTAAGAAAGGCCCCTTTTTATTATTACTACATATATACTTTTTTTATTATCAAAAAAAAAATTATTTGCTTTGAAAATTTAATTAGTCAATCGCATCACAAAGAAAAAATAATATTTTAAATAAAATATAATTAATTTATAAATAAAATTTTATATTTAAAAAAAAACTTATATTGTGAGTATTATTTTATTTTTTTTTTTTTTATTTTTATTTTTTTGTACATTTACGGACGAATGTATAATGAAGAATTGACAAAATGAAAAACCTGCCAAGTTTATCCCCCGCTATAGACTGGTATTATTAAAACTTTCCATTTCTTCTTTTTGATAGCTAGTCAGATAATCCAAAAAGTGAAATACCTTGTATGTTTGAGTAAGAATTTCCACATATTGGAATGACCAACTTAGCCCATGTGTACAACAACCTGCTAATTTTTTGTTATATATAAGGCTGTTAATTTATTGATTTTTTTATAATATTTTTAATTATTTACATTCGAGTATCCGAAATTTTGAAAAGCTAATGACTGGAATTTTATTAAAATTATCGAAAAAACCAAACAAACAACAAAAGGCTGAAACGTTAGTACGTCATCACCATTAGCTTTTTTTAGGTATTTTAGGCACAAAATAAATAAAATTTTTGATGCATAAAAGAAATTTTTTTATTGCTTTGACTAATCACTATGCGGAGTACTGCCTCTCATTTTAAACTCAAATTGGTACCTGCTGGTTTGAAAAAAAAAATTAAAACAGATTTCAAATATAATTCTAAGAAAAAAATTGTATGAAAGATTTAAAATGTGTTGCTTACTTTCACTGGTAAAAATATTATAAATTTTGTTGTGGTTTAACTGTAAATATTAAAACGAATTCCTGAGAAAGAAATTAAAAAAAAGTTGAGAAATTTAATTGCTGATGGCAAACTTTGATAAAAAAAATGTTAAGTTTTCATTTATTTTGAATAGAACATTCTATTATCAATTCTAGATTTAAATAAATTTTTATTTTTTAGTAGCATAAATTAAATGTCTACGACAGTATTTCTAGAAATAATTTTATCATTATCATTGTCTTCTACTTATGAGTTCTTACTTTGTATTCTTGATTTCTTGTTAATTTCTATTTATTTTCATTTATAAAAGGAGTTCATCCTGATAAATGCTTATCTACTGCAAAAAGCAACAGATGTCAATTATGGCATTAATATGGTAATTGAAACGTTGGGAGTTCTGTTAAAAAAATCTATAAAAACAATTAAAAATTTAAAATTGTTCAAGACATAAAAAGAAAATTCGAAATATATATAAACTCGTATCCATTGTGAGTTAAAAATAATGTAATTAAAATTTTTAAATTAATAAAAATTAATCTCTTTAATCTATAAGATTATTAGTCTAGTCTGCAGGCCAAATAAAAGGCCAAATTTTAAAAGTTAAAAGAAATCTTTTTTTGTCAAGATGTATTATTAAAAAATGCTTTCCATGGCAATTTCATTATTTTGAGTTTATAAACATTCAAAGTAAAATGCGGGTTAAATAGGGGTTTGTGTTCGTATGGAAGAATAGCTTAAGTCAAAATATGAAATTTTGAAATATTCTTAATTTTATGTAAATTTTACTACAAATAGTTTTTGCAAAAATTTGTAGTTTTACCTCCTGATAATAGACTTGTGGTACAACAAACATACACTATAATATTTTATCTTTTATTACTACCCTGAGTTCTATGAAGCAATTAGAATATTGATTAAGTTTAAGCTTATGTCAACTTAAGCTATTCTTCCATATTGCCACAGATACATATCTGTGGAATTTTGAAAAACGTCTTCTCTCGAAATAAAACAAGATTTTTATAGTTAATATAGAATTTCCTTGTCCTTCTTTTGCTTTAATCCCCGTATTTCTACGACCTTTGGATCGCAAGATATGCAGTTGACTAATCGACCTCTTTCAGACTTTCCCCCAATTTCAATTTGACAAAACGACTTCTTTCAGAGAATTAAGAATAATGTGAAAAATTGAATGTCTATAAAATATTTTATTTAGTTTTTATTATAATTTTTTTAATTTTTGCATATTGTAGAGAAAAATAGAAGTAATTTTTTTTAATAAAACCGAAATATATTTTCCAGATCAACTTCTTTCATCCTTTTTTTTCATATTCCATTTTAACAAAACAACTTGTTTTGACTAAAGCGATTAAGATAATTTTCAAATTTAATCAAAAAAATTTTGACAAAACGACTTGTATGGTGGAAGCTAATTTTTTTCTTTAAAATCTATTTAACAAAAAGTCTTAAATTAATTTTTTGTCGTTTTAAAGAAAACTATTGCTTCTAGAGGGGAAAAAAAGGTCGCATAATGTTCGTTAAGTATTAGTGTATATTATTAAAGTTCAAAATTTCTTTAATTTTTTAAGCAATAACTTCTGTTAGCCTTTTTAACTGTTTTTTTTACTCTACTGAAAAGTTGTTGATTTAGAAAGAAGACGTTTTGTCAAATGTCCACACATATAATGAATTAACAAATATAAAATCAATAAATTTAAAATATTATAACGCATGCTGTGTACTATTACCTTTAATGTCTATTGAAACTAGCAATTGGTTTTTATCCTCGTTTATTGCCACACTCATTTGTATCGACTATCTCTCAATATCTCCAAAGCAGCAGTTACTTTCGACAGTGTCTAAGCAGTGATATAAATATCATAATCATATTCGGAATAGCGTATATTCTCGGGTATAAATGCTGTTTGTTTTTTAACCACTTCATCGCACAAGATCGTTTCTACGAAAATACTGAAAAAAGCGAGACAATAATCTGTCGCTCTGTCTACAGTCTCGTTCTGTATTAATCAACTGGGACATACTACTTTTATTTCCTATATTAATTATATGGCGTTATGTCTGTAGATGTTATTCCGCAAAATCTTATATCTCAAATTTGACGAATAGATGAGTTGTTTTACTAGAAAATTTCGCTGCTCGCTACATAGAGTTTTGTACGCCACTGGAAGGAAACGTATACCCCTTTAATTGACGCATACCTTCTTTCGTACTTTTATATGCACAGTATAGCACTATCTTGTTTTGTTCTCTATCGGCGCATGGGTAAGTATATATATATATAAGTTTGAAGTTGAAATTCTTCGTGTCTTAAAAAAAATTAATGATAGATTGGGATTACTCAGACAGAATTCTATTCATACTAACTTACCAGAACATACTGATATTAAATACAATCTGAAATCTTTATAACTGTTTATTTATGCCCGTATTCCTGAAAAAAGAAAAACATTTTAAGTTTATTGAAGATTTATTTAACAAGTATTGCATAGAAATTTTTGAAATTATCCCTTAATATACCTAAAATACTTTTTATGAACAAGAGCTTTAGCACTTAAACTTAAACTTTTCAAAGTACTGATAGTGTCATAACGGTTAATACGCGCTTTAATTAAGGTGCTACTAAGCAGACAAATTTGGCTCATTAGAAAGAGGAAAATATGGAAAGAGATATAAACAAACTAAGTTCCTCAGCTTTATTTATACACGTTTTTAAATTTAATTCGGTTTTTGTATTCATAATCATAATACATTGGCAGATTTTAAAAATTTTACTACACTTTTTTCTAGGACAAACAATGGGTTCAATGACCTCTGGGTCTAGTACATGTGCTCCAGACTAATACAAGAGTACTAATTAAATTTGCACTTTGACAAACAAACCATTACACAAGTTTGTTTTATTGCTGATAAGCACAAAATAAAAAATATATTTGAAAATCATTACACCAAATCTATAAACTCAAATTTGGCCTATTATACATAACTGATAGCAATATTTATATGATTTAAGTAATTCTAATTGCTGTAGTATTTTTTGATATATGGATTGAGCAATTATTGATGCCTATGGTTGACAGTCAACCTTCACTCAATACATCTTAACAGCCCACGGTAATACGAGTACTGATATGATATTTGAAACAAATTTAACTGGAAATATATAAAAGCTTTAATATACAATTATTGTGTAAATTAAATAATCATTGTGCTTGTACTGTAATTTGCTTGCAAAGTTCATCAGGGCGTATAATTGTTGCATTTTAACAATATATCACTCATACGCACAGAACGTACCAATATTCTAAATATTAGAAGTATAGATATTAGCAACATACATACATACATACATACATACATAGGCACATACGTACGTACGTAAAATATATTTCCAGTCAACAATTTAAATCATTATTTTTTGTTTAACAAAGTTTTCTTAGAAACTTATACAAAAATTGTATTTTTCATCTTTTTGATCTCCGACATATGCAAAATTTTATTGACACTTGTCAAAACCTTTTATATATTCTTATTTCTTCAAACAGTTTGCTTCTTATAACCTTATTTGTATTATAAAAAAAATAAACAAGAAAAGTATACGAGTATGTGCATATTAATTTAATTCTTCGTTTTTGTTTATTTATTTTTAAACTTAAATTCAGACCATAATTTTAAGAAATAAGCTTTTATTTTATTTTAAATTAAATTCCTATGAAATTTTCATAGATTTCTAAAGAACAATAAGAAACAAATTATGGATAAAATCAAAGGAAAAAAATTGTAGGCATTTTCTTAATTTATTATTGACCTCATTATAAAACAAACAAACAAAAAAAATTCAGAGTGTGTATCAACAAATAATAAAAATTCTAAGAAATCCTTAATCCTTTAATATTAGAAGGAAAAGAAAAGGTTAGGCAGCCACAAACACCAAAATTGAAAAACTATGTTCTGTTAATAATCAGTTTGTAAAAATAAATTACAATTCATCAGAGCTATGATATATTATAGGTAACCTACCTAAAGTGAGGGCTGTACAAATTTTCAGGTCATCATGAATCGTTTAACATCACAACAACGTTTTCAAATTATAGAAATTTAACTTAAAAATAAAAATAAATAAATATGTACGCATATTCCAGCTTGTTCATTCTACTGTAAACTTGTGTAATTATTGATATTTTTCGCCATAATTTTACTCGTAGCGAAGAGGATATATCTGTTGTAAATAAAATAGAATGGCTAAATGTTGATTAGTGGTCATTTCCAACTGTGGGCATTTGTCCTTCAAATATGTGTAAAAAAGGATACTGGCTTAATGGATCACAATAAGATCTACTAAAGTTAGTTTTTTGGTGCGGTTTATAAGCTGGCGTCATCAACGGTTCTTATTTCGTTCGAAGTTGTGCAAGGATATTCAATAAATGATACACAGCGAGCACTATCGAGCCATGAGGATTTAATTTGTTTTTTTACAAGAATTAATCATTGAAATATCAACGTTATTTGATTGTAACAAGATGACACAAGTTGCCAGCAGTTTAAGCACGCTGTTAAACACCGATTTATTGCAAATGAAATTGAGTAACAACTTTTTTCCAGAAGTATAATACTTTTTATGAGGCTACGCCAGCTCATTAGAACTTCTGCAGACGAAATGGCAGCTCCTGAAGCAATAAAAGGTAATGCTCAAACCACTATATGGCCACATTAATTGTAAAATGTAGTCAAGAATTGGATACATCGTTTAAACCATGTAACTCGTAGCAGCGGCGAACATACTTCGGAAATCATTTTTAGAAAATAAGTCTCCTGAAATCAATTTCAGGAAAATATTTCTGTTTAGCACAATTCGCTTAAATTTTTCAATCCTTTGCAAAAAAAACTCTATATTTGTATCATAAAATTCACAAAGATCAATTCGCTTTAAAAATGTATTTCAACTCATAGTTTAGTTCTTAAAAGAAAGGGAAAACCAAAATAAAAAATAATTTGAACCCATGAAGCTGAATAATTTCCATCTGTATTAAAGTGCATAAAGGTAGTTCATACTGTTCAGAGATGGTAAGTTATATGCAATTGAATTGAACCAAATAGTCGTCATTGCATTAAAACTGTTTGAAATTTAACATTTAATTTGAATCGGTTGCTAATTAAACAGCAATTTCAATGTATTTACACGTAATACAACTCATTTAAAGTTAGAAAAATTCAATACCGCAACAAGTAAATTCTTTTTACTCTAAAAAGTTATTTAACGCCATAAAATCCTGTTTTTGCATAGAATCATAACTTTAAAAAAAAACGTAAAAATGTTTTCATTTCGACAACTCATAATCAATATTCAACATTTAACCTACAAAACCAGCAAAGTATTCATTCATTATATATATAAAAAGCTACTGAAATAAACTTAAAAGTTCGAGTCGAGAGTAGCCATACCAAACGCATTTTATTTTCAACTGAAGCAATCATTGTGCTTTCATAGTTACATGTTGTTCCAAACACTTTCACTGATATACAATTTACTTGTTTATAAAAAAAATTCCAAATTTATTTGATTTGTTTTTGACTTCAAACAAATTTGCATTATTTGTGGCCTCCTTTATTAATCAAAAAATTATTTTTGAAATTAATACAGAAGAGTTGTGAAATATTTAAAATATACGAATGAAAGCATTAATTGCCGAATTCACAAAACCTTTGTATTCATTGTTTGATTGTACGGCACTACAATAGTTTTACGCTTGTTGTTGGTAATTTGCATATAAACATTTAATACAACTCATACACTTTTTTTCATATGTTTTAAAAAAGTTGTATTGGTTTCTGTGTTATTGTGAATGAAAAATATTGACAAAAATATAAACACAAAAAAATTGCTTTTTATTGTCAGCAGCAAATTAAAAAAAAAAATAAATAAATATAAAAATGGAAGAAAAATGTATTTTGCTTTTAAAAATCAACTTTCTTATACAATTTTTCTTTTTTTCTTATTCGGTTTTTGACGTTTAGTACACAAAAAATACTTCCATATACACACAATAGATTTTCACATGCAAACATTGTATTCAATACATACAAAACTTTGTGAATTCGGCAATTGGTGTTTTCAAAAAGATATTAAAACTTTACAACTAATCAATAATTTGATTAAATCCATATTTAAGTAAAGTTATGCAATAAAAAATTGAATTATACATCCAATAGATAATACTTTGCCAATGGTAATAATTTTATTTTTTAAATGGCTGTAAACATCTATTTGTAAATCCATATATCTGTAGCAAATTAGAAGGGTTTAAAATAATTTTATAAAAGTATATGGTTGTCTGAGCTGCTCGACCCATAATATATTCAGTTTTTGTTTAATATCTGAAATTTTGTGTGAATGACAGATAATTTTATGAGTAAACATGTCTTTCAATGTCACTCAATGAAATACATGCGTTGTTCTTACATGCAAATACAGTGGCGAACAAATTTGAAACTATAAAATTTAGTATATTCAGTAAATGTTTTATTTGTTTAAACTATTATATAAAAAATATAAAACAAAAAAGGGGGTTCTTTTATAGTGGTTTAAGCGCTCGCACGGAAACTCAAATGACCGAGGTTCACTCCCAGCGAAAACATAAATTATTAATAAAAAAAATTTTACATTATAATTTACAAAAATAAGAAGTTCCCCCCCCCCCACACCCTTCCAAGAAGACCATCTTTAAAAACCCCTCCCTGACATTTCCAGTCTATTCCACCAGAAACGAATGATAAGGAGTACAGCGCCACCTCCTAGAAAGATAACAACTAACCTACTGAAGACGCTTACTATTCACATTCAACATTCAGCGACAAATGAGGCAATTGCTGTTGATCATGCAAGAGAGAAGGTATAACACTGGCTCTTAAGTGGTCAAATTGACAGCAACTTGTCTCATCAACAAAAAATAGGCGCATAATAGATATATATGAAAAAAAATCTATCTATCTTCAAATTCCAATACAATGCACTGCCATGAGTATCGGTCTTAAAAAACAACTTATAAAAGCAAAATTTATTTTTAATAATTTTAAAAGAAAAAATGTTTAACTGTTCTCATATGGTTAATAAAACAATTTTAAAAACAAATTAATTTTAAAGACCATTCACCTATTACATCAAGCAAAGAAATAATAGAAAGAAATGAAATTCAAAAATAATTTTGTAAAAAGCTATATACAGTTATGGAGAAAATTAAAATTGAACTGATAGTTATTTGCTACGGTTATAGCCATGACATTTGGTTGATTCGTACAGCTATTTTATATGATTTTGGCACATATTATTTAACATTAAAATGGCATTTGTAAAGCAAGCATACAAACAAATTTGCTTGCTACTGTATGTTTATAAACTTGTTATAGGATTATAACAAAAAACTTTGTTTTCATTGATTTATTTTATATGCTGTTTAAGGATTATTTTTTTCTAACAAAATGTTTACTGAAGTATAAAAAATTATACTTTATGAGGATTTAAAAAAAATCATTGGAATAACAAAAAAAGTAAGATTTCTCATATTTGGTTTTGTGAAAGCAAATCATTATATACCATATTGAATACACTGATAAAGGTTTTAATTTAAGTTATTTGGCATACATTTGATTTGATGAGTAAATTTTTCAATTAAAAGTTTATATGACAGCTGGGATCAATAGCGGTTCGTTTGTTAGGAAATTTGTTAGCGAATAAGTACAATATATTTAAATCTGCAAGTATATAAACATTTTTTGCAAATTTATACAAAATACATAAAAACTAAATTAAATAACGAAATTGTGAATTAAAAAATAGAAAATTTTAATGCTTTAAAATATCTAAATTTAAGGAAAAGTCATCAAACTTAAACAAATAAAATAGTCATGCGGGTGTTAATTGCTCTATACGCCATTTTTTATATTTCATATATATCTTCAGTTAATGATGCCACTTTATGTATTCGAACCCAAATTTTTGAATTCTGCAATTTACTTTTGGATATCTTGTCTAGTTTCGGAGACAAATTGCCGAAAACGGATTGCAGATTTTGAAAATGTTGGTGTTCAAAACCTAAAATGGCATTATTAACTCGAGATATATAAAATGGCGGATAGAGCACATATACTGCACATTGGATATATAGTCTACAACCCCGAATTTCTTATATATGTAGTATATTGCTTACATGCATACATACATTCCTAATTGGTTATTACCACCCTGTTTCAGACTAAGGGCAACACAAATGTTGTGTGTGTTAATTTTTATTCATAAGTACCGGGCCCTACAGCTTAAAGTCTGCTCCGAAAAACAAACTTAAGAAGCTTGTCCATGGCAAACAGTTACTCTCAGAGCTTTTGCCAGAAGACAGCTAAGAGGTAGTTGTCGTAAGAAATATATTTTTTTTTCAAGATGTCAGAGCTGAGGTCTGAACCTGCAACACACCAACTACTAGACTACTACTAGACTACTACTAGACTACTACTAGACTACTACTAGACTACTACTAGACTACTACTAGGCTACTACTAGACTACTACTAGACTACTACTAGGCTACTACTACTAGACTACTACTAGACTACTACTAGACTACTACTAGACTACTACTAGACTACTACTAGACTACTACTAGACTACTACTAGACTACTACTAGACTACTACTAGACTACTACTAGACTACTACTAGACTACTACTAGTCTACTATTAGTCTACCACTAGACTACTACTAGGCTACTATTAGACTACTATTAGACTACAACTAGACTACATTAGACTACTACTAGACTACTATTGGACTACTATTAGACTACTATTAGACTACTATTAGACTACTATTGGACTACTATTAGACTACTATTAGACTACTATTGGACTACTATTAGACTACTATTAGACTACTATTAGACTACTATTAGACTACTACTAGACTACTATTAGACTACTATTAGACTACTATTAGACTACTATTAGACTACTATTAGACTACTATTAGACTACTATTAGACTACTATTAGACTACTATTAGACTACTATTAGACTACTATTAGACTACTATTAGACTACTATTAGACTACTATTAGACTACTATTAGACTACTACTAGACTACTATTGGACTACTATTAGACTACTATTAGACTACTACTAGACTACTACTAGACTACTACTAGACTACTACTAGACTACTACTAGTCTACTATTAGTCTACCACTAGACTACTACTAGACTACTACTAGACTACTACTAGTCTACTATTAGTCTACCACTAGACTACTACTAGACTACTATTGGACTACTATTAGACTACTACTAGGCTACTACTAGACTACTATTGGACTACTACTAGACTACTACTAGACTACTACTAGACTACTACTAGACTACTACTAGACTACTACTAGACTACTACTAGACTACTATTAGACTACTACTAGACTACTACTAGACTACTATTGGACTACTATTAGACTACTACTAGGCTACTACTAGACTACTATTGGACTACTATTAGACTACTATTAGACTACTTTTAGACTACTATTAGACTACTATTAGACTACTATTAGACTACTATTAGACTACTATTAGACTACTATTAGACTACTATTAGACTACTATTAGACTACTTTTAGACTACTATTAGACTACTATTAGACTACTATTAGACTACTATTAGACTACTATTAGACTACTACTAGACTACTATTAGACTACTACTAGACTACTATTAGACTACTATTAGACTACTATTAGACTACTATTAGACTACTATTAGACTACTACTAGACTACTACTAGACTACTATTAGACTACTATTAGACTACTATTAGACTACTACTAGACTACTACTAGACTACTATTGGACTACTATTAGACTACTACTAGGCTACTACTAGACTACTATTGGACTACTATTAGACTACTATTAGACTACTTTTAGACTACTATTGGACTACTATTAGACTACTACTAGGCTACTACTAGACTACTATTAGACTACTATTAGACTACTTTTAGACTACTATTAGACTACTATTAGACTACTATTAGACTACTATTAGACTACTATTAGACTACTTTTAGACTACTATTAGACTACTTTTAGACTACTATTGGACTACTATTAGACTACTTTTAGACTACTATTAGACTACTATTAGACTACTATTAGACTACTATTAGACTACTATTAGACTACTATTAGACTACTTTTAGACTACTATTAGACTACTATTAGACTACTATTAGACTACTATTAGACTACTACTAGACTACTATTGGACTACTATTAGACTACTATTAGACTACCACTAGACTACTACTTATCCAACAATATAATAAATTTATTAACAATTTTAATGACGATTCTTAAAAAAAAACTTAATTTTAAATTTTAATTAAAAAAATTATGAGTGCTTTTATTACTAACGCGTACCATATTAATTTATTGAAACAATTTAAATTTAACTTTCACTTAAAAGAATTAAACACGTCAACTAGATAACATTCGAATTATTTAGAAATATGCTCTATTACGAGATCCATATGTATATGGTAGTTATTTTATCATGCTGCAACAAAGCATTGTTAAAATTTAAAGCAACACGCTCATTCATTGTAAAATTTATTCGTGTCTTAATTTGTGGGAAAGCCAAATAAACAAAAATGTTTTGATATCTTCTTAGTGATAATCTTATGCTATAGAAAATGTGTTGTAAGCAACAACCCTACAAATACATTATTTAAACCACAGGAAATAGATACGCTATTCCCTAAAGATTCTCTCTGTACGTCTTAACTCATTCTTAGAAACATCCAAATTTTACTTTTCTTGTATACGCCAATCGATTTTAAAATTACATTTTATGATTAGATTTACTTTGACCTGTTTTTGTATTTTAGATTTTTGCGTGCACTTTTCTTGCTACCGGAAAACGATAGATTGTTGTTTCAAACATGCAACAGTTGAGTGGTGTCATGAATACATATTAGAATGAGATGTTAAAAAAGAATAAAAAATAAATAAAATGTTGAGAATGAAAATTGTGTACATGATGTGATTTTGATGGTGATTGATTGATGTTTGAATAGAAATTAGAAATAAACAAACAATTTGCCTTGTTTTGTTTTCTTCAAGTGTTGACAAAGATAATATGATTTGTGCAGGACACAAGCTGAGATTGCGTATTAAATTTCATTAATAAATATTACTAATCGATTATGAAGTTCTATAGACACGTAACTAATGTTTTATGTCATATATGTATGTGTGTTATTTCAAAAATATAACAAAAAAAGTAATTTGTAAAACAGTACAAAAATTACAATATGCTACAAAAGTGAAGAAAAAAATATGCAAGGGTTCTGATATAGCAATCCTATGTTGTGGAATATCAGAGAGTACTGAAATAGTTTTAAATTTTTTCGATCATTTCGTTAAGTGTCTTTTAATAGCAAATATAGTGAAATACCCCTATTCAAGAAATTCCAACTTCAAAATATCGTAAGTTTTTTGCTTTGAAAAGCTCTACTAAATGCTGAGCATTATATTGGAATTTTTGTTAAAAGTCCAATACATTCTGACAACAGAACATATATTTTGTTTTCTTATATTATAAAGCGCCTTAGGAATGAGAGAAATTGCTGTGAATTGATCATTCAAAGGCCAGTGTTATACCTTCACCCTTGAATAATCAACAGCATTGCCCCATCTTTGTATGTTGATTGCGGTGAGTGCCTTCGCTAAGTAGGTTCTTAGCTGTAATCTTCTACTTCCCAATAGGTGGCGCTTTTCTACTGATCATTCGTTTTTCGTTGTCAAAGGTTAATCTATGGAGCGGTTACTTTGTAAATGAACTTCTTCGGGTGGAGGAGGGGCGGGAAGGACCTCTGATTTTTTTAATTACAATTTTGAAAAATACGCAAATAAACTTTTCCATTTTACATCTTTGCTGGGATGCGAACCTGGGCCGTTTGAGATTTTGTGCGAGCGCTGTAACCACAATACCACGCACCCCCATATATTTTTATTAAATAAATTTCCAATATGCATTCTAAACATTTATTTTAGAAGGTCTCGCAAAGGTTTTTAGTTTTGAAAAACGACTCGGTTTATCAAACAGCTTAGCCACCCACCCCTAGATTAAGGTTTTAAAACTGAATGCAAATTTTAACACCAGCAATACTTTATTATAAAAAACGATTTGATGGTAATTAATATATAATTTTGCTTTCTCAACATACCATATTTTCACAAATAAAGTCCTTTTAGTAAATAAGTAAAGTACTTATATGCACAATTTTTTTATTTCATAAAATGTTATATTATGTAAACTGTTTATTATTACTTGGATTTTGCATCTGTTTATTTAGAGTTTATTACGCTTATTTTGTTTTTTTTTTTACATGAAATGCTTTGCAATTAATTTTAAAAGTTTTTAGAAAATTAAGCACCAACTTTTATTAAACAAAACTTTGCAAAATGACGATGAAAATAAAAAAATTTATAAAATAAGAATGAAGTGTTTTCGCAAGCAAATGTTATTCAAGCAATTTAAGTTTTTAAAAGTAGCTGAGTGAGAAAAAATGTATTACAGAAGAAAAAGTGAAAAAGACACAACAAAGTGATCAACATTTACAATTTATTCAAAATTATTTTGAGAATTTCTTTACATTTATTCAAAATATTTGACAACTTATTTAAGCAGTAAGTAGAGTTCCTTTCTTCTAAAAATATTTGGCACAATAGCATTTAAAAAAAACTGAAATTGGGTTTTCAGTTTAAATCCTTTCTCTGTCAACTTACCGTAAATTTTTATTTGTTTGAATCACCTGCACAAGTATTTCCTGTGCTATTACTTGTATGTGATTAATTTTATAGAAAACATTTTTAAGTAAAACTCTTTATTTTTTTATTTATAACTTCCTAATATCTAGAATGGATTAATAGTGTATGAAAGTATTTCCATCAACATCACGCTTCAAAAAATTTATTTCAAGAAGGTTTCCTTAAATTCCTAATTTTGTCTTAAAGGTTTAAAAAGGGGTATTTGAATTACTAAAAAAATCTAAATCTTCTTTAATCGTTTATGCAGAAATATTGTAAATAAATGTATATCAAAACCTTTCATAAATGTATATCTACACAAGCTTTTAAAAAAGTAATTGTTCCCCACAGCTGTCTTATGCATATTGTATCGATTAGGTATCAATGTGTATCATAAAAAATACAGTTGAAGAGGAAAATCCTTACTTGAATTACTTTTCTGCCAAATAAGACCAAATTCATTTATTGACACATTCATTTCACTATTTAAAGAGATCAGCACTCGTATACAGTAATTGGTAGAAGAGTGTAAGTTAACTAGTAAAAGAGAAACATTCTTGACAAAACAACACATTCTCTTTTTTATTTATTCCTTTAATTTTATTACTTATTAGCTGAAATGAATTACTATAATAATAGGCGATGAATTTTGTTTCCTTTTTTGAGTGCGTGGTATAGTGGCTAGAGCGCTCGTACAAAAACTCCAAAAGCCCAGGTTCAAATCCCAGCAAAGCTGAAAAATTAAAAAGTTAGTTTGCGGTTTTTAAAATTATAATTTAAAAATAAGAGGTCTCTCCTAACCGACATTCGACTCTATTCCACCTTAACCAATGTCAACAAAAAACGAGTGATCTGGAGAAAAGCGCCACCTATTGGGAAGCAGCAGATAACAGCTAAACCTACTTAGCGAAGACACTCACCACACAATCAAAAGCAACAAAGAGGCAATTGCTGTTGATCATTCAAGCGTGAAGGTATAACACTGGCCTTTGAATGATCAATTCACAGCAATTTGTCTCATTTCTAAGGCGCTTAATAGTAATATAAGAAAAACAAAAATGTACGTTCTGTCATAAATGTACTGTCTTTTCCAAATTCCAATTCAATGCACTGCATTTAGTAGGAGTTTACCCCTGAGTGTTGGTCTCAAATAAAAAAAATTATCCCACATACATACGAGTACATACATAATTGGCCATTACAACCCTGTTTCAGGGTTACAGCCTAGCGTTGTGTCTGTCAATTTTTATTCATGAGTACCGGGCCCTACACTTTAAAATCGACTCATAACAACAGACTTTAGAAGCTTATTCATGGCAATCAATTACGATCAGAACATTTTCCAAAAGACTGTTAAGAGGTATTCGCCAAACAAAATTTTTTTATAAAATTTTGAACCGGAATCTCTTGTCTAGTAAGCCACCACACGAAACACTAAACTACGCCAGCTACAATAGTAATTATAACACGTGTATGCACGTTTATTCATATCCTTGCCTGCAGATGAAACTATTTTCAACTTCTTTTACTTGATTTAGGTTTAAAGGAGAGCCCCGATTTCTCATCTGTGCCAATAAAACTTTGTTTTTTTGTTGTCAGACATCGATAAATACGCCACAGCAAAATTTTCACGATGCCGTTTTTTTTTCAATTGTAAGCAAGCGCGGTATACATCCCAGCAGAAAATTTTTAAAATTTGGAAGCAATAAATAAAATTGTAAGCAATAATGGAAGCATTATATTGTTTTTAATACATTAAAGCTTCCAAATATGCTACAGGAAAGGGTATTATTTTTGATTTTTTGTACTTTTTGCTTTTTGTACATGCATTATTGACACGCACGAGTAAGTGATTGTTCACGATTTCTCCCTTACAAAACAGCTTACTCGTAAGCACTAATTTCTTCTCGGATATATCTTGCGCACAGCTTTCAAATTATTAAATTATCCATCAATATGCACTTTTTAAAATGTCTACCATTTTTACACGCTACCAGTTATCATCAAATATTATCTTGAGAATTTTTTAACCGTATATGACCTCCTGCACTTTAAGTGGTGGACGATTACGGTGTTCATCTTATCAGCTCGTATTGCCTCATTTAAATTCTGCTTATTAGTATTTAGCAGCTATAAATAATGTTCTAGATGCCATAAGACTATTATTTCATGTAAGTTTTAAGCTATATTTACACTACCTTAGTTTCTCATCTGATTATAACAGATTATAACAGTTATTCGTACAACTCAAACGGGAATAATTTTCAAAGTAGAAAACGTTCCATTTTTAACAGAGCTCAGGCAAAAACAATTAAACTTATATTAGATTTGTAATTAAACTATCTGAGTCTATCTGAGTGCGCTTCTGATATAAAAAAATCAGACGAGATACTTAGATAGTGTAAATATAGCTTTAAGGCCTGGTTAGCCAAACGTTGATGTCGTAAAAACGGTACGTACGTTAACGTACGTACGTATGTGCAGTTATACAAACGTGTCATATGTCAACAGAAAATGTAAATAAAAATAAAACAAACGAAAAAATTATAAAGGCATTCATTAGCCTAAAAACAAAATATAATAATGTTTTATTTTATTAATATTGATTATATAATTTATTATATTTTTCTACTTGTTTTTCACAAAACAGCACAAATAAAAAATTTTTATTTTTAAATGGCAATATGAAGCCAGCTGTTTAGAGCAGTGATGAATGTTGTTAAATTAACACAAAGTTAAAAAAGGTACCAGAAGTACCAAAATAAGAGCATATTATAATTACTTCTTATAATTTATATTTCCTAAAAATTTATTCTTATACTACTACTGAATATTCAATTTTTGGTTTAAAGTCATTATTTATTGAATCGGATCCATTGGTACATTGTGGACCGGAGACGAAAAAAGTTAATTTTTAAGTAGAACTTTCAAAAAAAATATTGTAATTATCTCGGAAACGAGCTAGCACTTAAATCAATCATGCATCCCATATGCTTCTTTTTAGATAATCGAAAAATTATTCATTTGGTATGTATATAATTCGTCTGTCGAAGATATGTTAAGTGAAACATGGGACTTTTAAAATAAAAAAAAAAATAAAAATTAAAAACAAACTTTATATTCACATAAAAATTTAAATTATTCACATAAATATCATTATATGTATCTAAAGACTTCAAAAATTAAAAAGTCTTTTTGTACACATATAAAAGAAAATGATTTGCAAATAAGCATGAAAGTACCAAAAAGGACATTTGGGCCACATTGCCATTTAACATACAATAGTCCCATCACTCGCATTGAAATCTCACGTAAAAACGTTTAGAAATTCTATTTTATACAGATTCTTCCGTCCCGTCAACGTGACATTTATTTTGGATAATCATTTGCATTGTTTTCATATGCTAGAAACCAACGTACGTTGCGTTACGTTACATCAACGTTCGGCTAATTCTACCTTTAGTATTGGTTTAATGGAGTTCCTTGAAACAGGAGCATTGAATTACATAGCGATGACAAATTTTTGATTTTTACTGTGGTTTTTTTAAAACTTAACAATACAAATTTTATAAGGTAGTCACTATTAAAGAAAGTGATGTTTTCCTTTGGGCTAATTTAGAGACTGTCCTTATATAAGCATTCTTATAATCAAAGCCATTTAACAAATTCTTAAAATATTACAAATGCAAACATGTTGAAGGCACATATCATTAAATGTAAACTAAGCTTTTTAAAAGAAATCAAAAAGCTGAAATCTGTTATAAATCATTATCGTTTGAGGCATTATTATTCAAACGAAAGTTAATTATTTCTTTGAGATGTTTTCCAATAATTCCTGCTCTGCAACAAATAAACATTTCATCTCATTAATAATATGCCACACTCTCTGTTTGGCACATCGTCCTGTAATTCTATTGTTATGCTGCTGCTGCTGCTACTGTTCTAAAATCAAATCTCAGTAATCCTTTGCACATTCAATTCAACATTGGTTTGAACTTTAAAATGCTTTGGGATGTTTTTTCTCATGAGTAAACAAACTGAATAGCTAAAAGAAGAAATATTTTCGAATATTTTTTTAAGAGTTTTTAGATATACTTTTTATTTGTTGTTTTCTTAGAAATTGTGTAGTTAAAGCATTTTTGCATGTAGAAAAATTTAAAGTTTTTCTAAAACTCAAACTATGAAAAGTGTTACTTTTTTTTAACCTTTATTTAAGAAAGTATTTCTTAAATTTCTTTTTAACAGAAAATACTTTAAATATTGGTTATGTAGAGCCAGAGCAATAGTAAAAAGATGTTTTTGTTTTTTTCAAATATATTGCAAACTTACGAAATTTGTTTATTCTACAACCCATCAAAGAGGATTTTTTTTATATTTCAAAATTTGATGAATTCTTTTTAAATAGCTTTCACTCTGAGTATTTATAAAAAGAAAAAAATACAAAACAAAACTTTTATTAAAATTATAAGAGGCTTTCTTTGGAAAATAATTCAATAAAAGTTAAATGTTATCTTTTTTTTTACAGGAACAAAATGTGTTCTTTTGGCACTAAAAGTGGCAAAATATTGAGCTAAAAATATGAAAGATAAAATAACACTAAACTTAGCAATTAAATTTAAAAAAGTGGTTCACGAAGACAGCTACAAAACTAGTAGTATTTTGAACTAAATTAAATTGGTAAGTAGTGCCCGTGGTCTAGAGGTTTAGTGTATTGGCCTGCTAAGACACGAGCTCCGGTGTTAAACCCCAGCTCTGACATCTTGAAAATAAAGAAACATGAAAAAAGTGTATTTCTTTCAGCGACTAACTCTCAGCAGTGTTCTGGCAAAAGCTCTGAGAGTAATGATTGCCATGAACAAGCTTCCCAAATCTGTAGTTCGGAATCGACTTTAAACTGTAGGTCCCGGTACTCGGCGATAAAAACTAACACACACAACATGGGTGCTGCGTGAAGCTAGCCAATTATGATGTAAGTAGTGGCCAGCTTATTCAGAATTAACCGAAAGTAGTAAATATGACCATCAATATCAATGCTTTAGAATTACAATTTAATAAAATGCTAAAAATGGAGTTAATCGCTTTGGCAAGTGAAGCATTCTAGTTTAAAAGAAACAACATCTATAAAAAATAAAATTTTAATTTTTCTTATAAGATTTTAACCCATTTCCTTAAAGCACTCAAGAGGCCTAACACTTTAAGTAAAAAGTCAATTATGGAAAGAGTTTTATTTGTTTTTGCATAATTAAATTTAAATTGTTCAAAAAAAAGCACCACATTCTTCCTGCATTTATTTTTGATTTTGTTTGTCTTTTTTTTTTTTTTTCTTTTTTGATCCCTTTTAAGTATTTCCTGTTAAAAGCAGAGATTAAAAAAAAATTATATTTTAAATTTTTTTTTTATAACCACAGGATAGAAGCACTTGCGGAAATTTTAAAGGAATTCTTTAAACTCCCTTTTTACTTTTACCATCTTTTTCGTTAAAATAATATTTATTTTCTGCTGTGTGAACGTTGTGTAAATAAAAATTATGTTTGATGTGGGAGATGCTGGAGAAAAAGCGGCCACTGTCTTTTGGTGATCCCTTATTCCATGTGAATACCAACCCTTAGGATTAGCGAGCTAATAGTGCTACGTGTTTACCAAAGAACTTTTAAAGTGGTTTGAACACTAAACTTACAAATTTATCCCTGCAAAAGTATATAATAGTGAAGAAGAAAAGCAATTGTAAATGACCGAAATATAGATAATAATCAACCCAAACGCATAATGGAATTGATTGGTTAAATTAGTCATAATTTCGTAAAAGTAATCGGATATAATTGCCATCAAAATGGAACGAAGTCGGAGTCACTATCACTCTATCTGGTTATAATGTCTTTAACTGCTTCTAGATATGGTTTCGTAGGTAGTTAAACATTGTCTTGTAGACGAATGGATTGCTGTGATTGTCATCAAGGTGAAGAGAACGATGTGCTCAAATCAATTTGAATAGAGAGTACAGATAGCAGAAGATAGCCATTCTATCTAATATTTAGGCTGCCATTTGAGCACTTGGCCCCTATGAATAGAATAGTATGGGACTGTCTATTGAAACTGATCCAACTGGGCAGAGAAAATAGGGTCAGCTTATGCTGGGTCCCTGGTCATTTGGGTATTCAGAGAAATAAGTAACTTGAGGGAACCATGCATGCCTTTGGTGGGGCCAGAACTCTTTTGTGGAATACTGAGGAGGATTAAGAAAGGCATATTGTACGAGATAGAAGAAAAGGAGACGGGCCCTAAACTTTCCCAGCTATACTACTGGGTAACTACAATGGCAAGAAATTTGAGTCGTACATTAAATTATTTAGGGATAATCTGAGGTTACTGGCGGGACTCCTAACCAGTCACTGCAGACTCAATGGAGTTTTATATAAGATGGGAATCGATTCGAGTAGTAGGTAGTTTGTGCAGATTCTGCTATGACGCAATCGAGGCAACAGACCACATACTGAGTACTTGTGCAGCATTGATGCACAATAACAGGAGGTACTTTAGTGATTATTCGATATCGGACGGAGAACTGTCAAGGTTAACTCCGACCGACAAAGCGTTGAAACTAAGGGGATACAGTAGGAACCCTGGGTAAGGGCTGTACAACAGATTTTCAGGCAAAGTACTTTAGCATGTCGTATATAAATAAAGTTATAAACCAGATCTGTGCTATAAATAGGAATAAGAGCAAACATGTTATAATTTGTTTAAAAAGTATTTGAAGAAAGCATACGACCATTGTCTAATATATTACGTACTCGGATATTATCCGTCAGCTGCCTTATTGCTATTTTCATTTTTAATTAAACAAAACAACAAACTCTTTTACATATTAACTATATTTGCATCTATTATACGTTATAATACCTATATTCTAAACTTTCTTAATGTTTAATAATTTTAATAGTTCCATATCCTTTATGAGTTAAATTCTATTCACACTGTTGTGGAAGTTCAAAGTTATTGTGATTTTTATAGTAAATTACGATCCGTTTGTATTCATATATTGTGATGTCATTGAGTTCAGTCGTCTTATGTATCATATAATTTTATGCTCGATACGATAAAGTATGTAATGAATAATGAATCTTGATTTATGCTTCAAAGTCGTAATCACAAAAATACGCATTTACCAACTCTTTTATTAAATTCTTATAAATTATATTTTGTTGATTTTGTTTCCTTTTCTTTTTACGTTATAGAAAATTTATTAAACGTATTGTCCGTAAATTATAAAACTTAATTTAACGATAGTTCACTTCTCCTGAAAAAGATACACAAAGATATTTTGAAAAAAAAACTTCTTCACTAGAAAAAAGTTCTTTTTATGCTAAACTTGAAACGTATTTTAACAACACAAAGCAGCGCCAAAAAATTTAAAATTTTTCAAGCCCAAAAAATATTTAATAATAAATTTTTGCTTCTGGTTTAAGTCAATCTTCGTTAAAGTTGCCATACCAACATCAATTCTCTATAGAGAGAAGCCATTTATATCACCAACAACTCACCTATACAATTATCCTTCTGATATCATGAGTCTAAAGTAATCTTTTGTCATGGCATTAAACCAAAACTTATGGTAACGTGTCATTTATGTATATACGAGTATATTTTATAAGTATAGGATGTGCATATATGGTGGCATGTTCTCAATGTACTTAAATTTCTCTGCGGTAGTCCTTGAATATATCATGTTTAAATAAAGATAAATGCTTATAACGAATTATGCTTTGAACAAAAAATAAATTTAATGCAATCAATGGAAATATAGAAGAAATTAAAAAATATTATTTTAAGTTATGGCCGAAAATACTTTAACGGGCACAAAAGAATCTCATGAAAATAATTAAATTTTTTTTATATAAAGAAGCAGTATTTAGAAAAAACTGTTTTGCTACCTAAAGGGTATGTCTGGTATTTGTACTTTTTTTTTATTTGAGACCAATATTCATGGGTAAACCCCTACTAAATGCAGTGCATTGTATTGGAATGTTAAATATACAGATACATAGATATAGAGAGATAGATAATACCCTTAAAGAGTGAGAGTAGAGTTTACCATGCTGATTTGGTATAACTGACTTATTTTAAATTAATTTAATACACTTTTGCAAATTGTAACAATTCGTAGCCATAAGTTTTAAAATGCGTTTTTATATACCACGTGAAATCTTATTAACTCGAAATATATGAAATGGCGACAGAGCACATAAACTCCCACACGACGATATGAAGAAGTATTCTTTAAGCTGAATTGCGTGCTACATAAATTTCTTTTCCGTGCGGCTACATGTGCAACACAGTGTATACAATGATGAAACAAATGACAAATACAAAATTAAAAATCAGCTGTTCTTAATTTTACTACCACTTAAAACCAACAAATATGTATTTGAAGTTCTGCCAAAGCTTGTTATCTCTTTAATTTTAAATGGAACCAATTTTGTTGTGTTGTTCTTATAAATTTATTCTTTTTAGTTTCGTCAATGTATATACTGTAACGTACAATATTACTTTATGATTCACACATTGAATCTTTAAGTGGTATTTCTGTTGTCGATGATATTATTACACCAATTATTTGCGATTTGCGTAATACAAGTAAAGTGAAGAATTTACTTGTAACTTTTTCTGTCATCTTTTCTACATTTTCAAGTCCTAAAAAAATATTTTTAGAAATATTTACAAGTAATACTAAAGCCACGTAAGACTAACGTACACAAGTTATACTCTTAATACTAATGCAACATAATTTCCACGTATGTATACTCGTTTAGTAAACATACACTTACAACAGGTTATCGACTAAAACCGTGTACTTTTTGTGAATATGATCTGTAAAGAATAATTGCTGGAAGTACATGTGGAATTTGATTCCGTTAAGCTACAGAATGCTTGTGTGGTAACAAAAATATAAAAAAGCTACACGTAAAATGTACGTACTTTAGTATTGCAGGATTAAATCTGTAAACAAAAGAGCAAAAGTAAATAAAATTCATTTCTGAGAAAATTTTACTTAAATTTAACAATATTTTTGAAACTTTAATAAACAATGCAATATAAAGGGCGGATATTTCATTCACATACAACCATATACACTCCGGTTCACTTATTTAAAAGCACAAAAAATCACATATTCAGGAGCCACTAATTCAGGCCATTAAGGATGCTTGGAATGAAGCAAGATGTCTAGCTTCCATTTCTATTTTAAAATTCTGGAATCGGTTAAAAATTGCAAAAGATACCGGCTCCTGAATATGGGATTTTTTGTGCTTTTAAATAAGTGAACCGGAGTGTATGTATATATATGAATTGAATTTTTTGTCAATTAATATATAAAAGAAAAAATATAAAAATATAATATAAAATAAAAATTAATTTTCTAAATACTGCACATCAATTATAATTTATGTTAACAATAAAATCTGTGCACCTCATACTAGCCGACTTGCATCATATGACCCATTAATCTAAAACTGAACTCTATATACATACAAATGCATTTACATACGAATGCACATATATACTCCTACATATGTATATACATAATTTACAAAGTGCATAATTGGCTTTCCGAAAGAAATTTTTTACCAATTACCTTCTCCATTCTTATTGATTACAATTTCCCACTGGGTATTTATTAATAATTTGAAGGAATAAGAAGAACTAACGAATTTTTTTAATTAAATGTGGAACAAGGTATTCCTTCTTCTGTAGGTGTGGGAATACACATGGTAATCAATATTTACTGCGCGCCACATGAAATTACCTTCTCGATTCCAAACATTCCAATACTGTAAAAAAACAAAATTCGCTTTGTTCAAATAATTAAAGCGGCGATTTAAGGGCAAGCGCGTTACTAATGAAGTTTTTAGGCATTTCTTTGAAATGAAATGTTTCAAACACTAAATTTGTCGGTATGTAATTGAATATGTAGTATCAATTGTGGTTTGCTTTCATTTCACATGAGGTAATTTTTTTTTATTAACACACCCGTTAAGCCATAAATTTAATTCATCGTTGAACGAAACAAAGAGCTTTTTAGGTGTTAATACATTTAAGGTGATTTGCCAAACTATACGGTTCTATAGAAAAGTGTAATATTTTATTATTGTAATACATTTTTATCTCCTTATTTCAAACTTATTTTAAATATTGCTTTCAGAGAGGGGTCTTCACTGATTTGGCGAAAGCAAAGTTGTTGCTGTAGATCAATGTAATCCAAATCTTCCATTTCTCTACAAAATTGTGCTACAGACGCCTTTCATTTATTGAGAGTTTTGGTTAAATGAATCACCAAGTCGTTTGATAAGCTCTTATTTTGAAACTTGCTGCTTTCGATATCGGTAATCATAACGAGTTTTTCAGATACCGCGCTCTATAAATTATTATAGACGTATCGCAGTGCTCCATGCTGTCGCCTACTCTCTTTTTGTTAATTCTTAATGACTCTTTCTACTCTTTCTCAGATAACAGCAACATTTGTCATTCATATTTATTTAATTACACTATGCGACAAATGAAGACTTTTGGAAAAATGTACGAACTCCACAGTATGGTTTCGCTTGTACTACCAAAATTTAGTAAAACCCTGTACTCGGTTTGGTCAGATTAACTACCAATCTTTTTATGGACCTCAAAAAATTTTGAAAAAGATGTCCTCAATTTTTGGGCAACAGCAAAGAATAATTTTTTCTTGCACTTTTTTGCAAAAATCTACAAAAAAAATTTTTTTTCAGCATAACTTACAGGGACTCGTAATTTTTCACTAACAATATATGACAATATTGTAGCTTTTGTAAATCTGAACTACTTTCGTGAACATATTAATACAATTTGAACGTTTCTAGGCATCCAAAATAGCTTACCAAGACCAATTTGTACCTTAAAAATTTTATTTTTCGCTATTTTTTAAAAATTAAAAAAAAAATTTAAATAAAATTAAAAAAAAATTTATTTTTTATAAGTATATGTATAGATGCATCTCGGTCAAGTAAACGAACAGGGTAAGTGTCTATCTATCGATTCATTAGAATATCGTTAGAATGTGGCATGCTTTTCGTTGTTTTATCGGTACTACCATGAAATGTTCTCAAATGAAGTAAAAATATTAATTCAAAATAATAATACATCATGGCACAGAGTACATAACTTTGTGTTGATTCTTCATCGTATCTTACAGTGCACTAGAGAGAAAACTCGTTCTTTAACCGTGTTGTTCACTTCTGAAATAGCTACATATTTCCTCTACTACTTCCTGAGTGCTGATCACATAGGAATTGTTGAATTTCAGTTCCCAATAGTGGAATAAATTAAAAAACATAAGTAGAATATATAAGATGATGGTTTAGAGTTGTTACTCTTGTAATTTGCATATGTTGTTTTGTATTATATAAAAATTTTCATTCATTTTGCTTACGTCACATTTCTATTATTTATTACACAACCATTTGAAAGGATTATTAATTAAAATGGTAGGTTTCAAAGGATTTTAGTAGATTTTTTTCTAAAAATTGGTAGGAAAGTTTCTTTGTAAGCCGTGACACTAAAATAATTGTTTCGTACAATTTTTTGTTTGTTTATTAATTGGCAGGAGAATTTTTAATAAAGTGTAAGTAACACTGGTTGTGGCGTAAGTTTGCAATTGCTCCGTCATTTCTTAGGAAGAAGAATAAGAAACAGATAATCAGAGGTTTCCAGCACCATTTAGTGCCATCTTATATAATAGCTTCTAGCAACTGCTCTGACATCAGCTTTAATAAGCTCTACGTTTTAACATTTTTAAGACAAATTCTTATTACTACTTCCACTAAAATTAAAACTCTATTTGTTTGCTTAAAAAATAAATTTAAATTTTCTAGTTATTGAATAGAAAACGAAAAGCAAAAAACAGAATTTCAATAAAATAAGAAGTGCTTGTAATTCCACTTGTAAGTTTTACAGTTTATCGAATATTTAAGAATGCATGTCAAGTGCTATTTAAAATTTTTTTTTTTTTAGTATTTGCAAGGCAAAAATATAAGAAAGAAAATATATATATATATATACTTACATACTAATATACTATATATGTGCTATATTTTTTTATATATTTAAGAACAGAACAAGTAGTTTATATTCTTTAAAATTAGTTTAAGAAGATTGAAAATACATATGTATGTGTGAGTGTACACAAAGTGATTATATTAACTTGCTTGATATAGGGTATTAAAAAGTAAATTCTCCCTAAACCGCTATATAGGTTTTCATGTTATACAATTTTGTTTAGATTTTGCCAACAGTCATATTGTGTTGTGCCATTTTGGAACCTTTTAGTTTCTACATTGCATACAGAAAATGCATGATTTTGTAGTCGAACAGCCAGCCAACCTTTTGTTGCCGTCAAAATTGTTATTAAATTTTCTCTGAATGTTTCGTTAGAAATGGTTGAAAATTCGAAAGCACTCACTATACGAGTAGTTTTCGGTGAATAGAGTGTTTTTACTTTGTTGTACTACTTTTAGATTGAATTGATTTATTTGTCAAAATGTTGTAAATTGAAGTTTCATTTCAAGTAAGTATTTGTTATTTTGTATTTATTTTTCTGTTGCAATGACTGCAACTAATTCAACATTCATTGTTATAAACGACAAGATTGAATGAATGAATTTGCAACAGCATTTTTTTCAGCGTTTTGTTTTTGTTGTTGTTGTGTTTCTTTGATAAAAAAAAATCCACTGATATTATTATAGAAAAATAAAAACACAGCAAATAAATAACATTTTGGAACTCTTTAAAGATTTTGATTATGTGTGTAGCATAGCACAGTCAGTAAAAGTGCTCAATACGTTATGTACTAGAGAAACAATTTATATACAATTTATATAAGTATGTTCATATATACATAAGTGCTGATTGGTGGAAAAAAACTTATGTATTTATAATATGAGTGTAAAATGCAGTAATATTCCCTGTATCTTATATAATTTTAGTGAATGAATATAAATTTCTGTTCGTGTTGTTTATTTTGGTTTTCACAGGAAATTCGTGTTACAAAAGCCAAAATAATCTGTTAATTGTTAAGTTTTTTACGTAAAGAATGGACATTCGCTTTATATGAACACAAATTTGCTTGACGTTAATGTTTATACGTGTGTTGTTGACAATTCGTATTCTATAAACCGGTTGTAAGTTTTGTGACTTGAATGACGAAATGTGAGTTTTACATAAATCATAAAAATATGTAGAATGTTTTTATTAAGGATCCAAATATCCGGCTTCGCATCAAAGTAAAATTGTTAATAGTGTTTTTTTCCTATTAATTAATTTTAGTTTCGTCACTAAAACGCCTTAGTAGATCAGCAGTAAATTCTATTAAATGCGGTAATTCGATGTAGTGGTACATGTTGTCAATATCGAGTAATATGTATAAATGGAAAAAGAGGGCAATGAAGAAAAACAATAAAAAAAACAACAATAGAGAAAAAAGTAGAATTTTACACAGAAAAAAACTCATTGTCACAATGATTCCATGATTTCTGAGCTCTTTAGTATGATTATTATTCCCTGCCACTACCGCTAATCTAATACATACATACAAAAATAATTGGCCATTACAACTCTGTGTCAGGGTTACGGACTAGCTTCTCGAAGTACTTAGATTGTGTGTGTTAATTTTCATCCATGAGTACCGGAACCTACAGTTTAAACTCGACCCCGAACGACAGAATTTAATCAATTACTCCCAGAGCTTTTGCCAGAAGACTGCATAGATGTAGCCGCCGAAAGAAATAATTTTTTTTATATTTCTTTTTTTCGGAATCTCAGAGCTGAGATTTAAACCCGGCGCTTTCGTCTTAGTAAACCAACACACTAGACACTATACCACGGAGACTACATCTACTAATCTAATAACACCTAATAATAAATGCTGATGTTTCTTCTTTTTAGTAAAACAAAAGTTATAAATTTCATACTCAATAACTCACTGCATCACCATATTCTATTTGCCAAAATATACTGTAATGTTGCTTTTTTGAACAGTCGATACTTGCACTGCTACCAATAATAGCATTTTC
This sequence comes from Metopia argyrocephala, assembly GCA_963576795.1. NCBI lineage: Eukaryota > Metazoa > Arthropoda > Insecta > Diptera > Sarcophagidae > Metopia > Metopia argyrocephala. The sequence continues at coordinate 199,223,338 of OY756208.1, read as the reverse complement.
AAATATAATGCATTTAATATATAGTGCAGTGTTACACTTACAAACAAGCTCTGAGTTAAATAGCGGATGATTTTTATGAATATGTACAGAACACAAACAACTCTACTAAAGACTTATTTAACAGAAAAAAACAGGGTTTATAAGCTTTGTATACTGCTGAGAAAAATGTATCGCGCCACAAGGAGATGAAAATGAAAATGTGTCTTTTTCGTCAGGTCAACTATATTTGCTACTGTTTTCGTACTTACGGACTAATCGTCCAAAAGCTATCAAGTTTTTACACACATCGTTTGAAAGTTTTTATGTATTGGTCTATAAAAATTTTAAAACCAGCTGCGAATTTTGAATCTTATATGCCCTCATTACTTTAAAATTTTTTGTTGAAATAGTGTATCATGAAATAAATGTTAAACTTAAATTTGTGAATATATTTTTCAGCAGTTTTTGTTTTTATTTTATATCTGTTTGTTTTTCTTTAGTGTTTAACAACACAGATTTATGGAAACAAAAGTGTCAACTAAAAATAAAAAAAAAGTTTATGAAAAACAAAAATTATAACAAAAACCTAACAGAAAAAAAGGTCCAGCACAGTGGCAAGCTAAACTATAAGATATACTATACCAGATCGATTCACTGCTGCTAATTTTAGTTGTAATGTGGGAGCCTAATATTCTAGCAAATAAACCAATTATTTAATAGACTTTGCATTTCTGTCTTTTTTTGTAAGGAATACTATACATGATAGTTTTTAACAAGACAATATTTTGACAAAGTAAGAGAGAAAATATAAAAAAGGCAACACTATTTTTAGAAACAAAACTTCAACGGTTTGGTAATAATGATACGACGATCATACAACGATACGATGATACAAGGACACAACAAAATGAAATACAGTGATACAACAATACAACGAAATGACGATACAACAACACGACGATACGACGATATGACGATACAACGATATGACGATACAATCATATGACAATACGATGAAATCATAATAAGTTTGTGGAAAACGATTCAAAGTATACGTCTACAGGCCGTCGTAAAAAATTTTTAAAAGAATTAAGTTTCCAACTTTGCATGGACAACGTTAAGAAAAGATGTAAAAGTTCAAAAAAAAAAATCTAAATTCTTTATAGAATTTAACTTTGATGTAATTAAAGCGTTTCTGATGAAGCAAAATTAGTTTAAAAAATTGAAAATGTTTGCTAAAATTGTTAAAAATATCAAAAAGAAGGTATTTATAAATATAGGTACCGGGTTCATGATATTAAGGGTGTAAGTTGTAAAATTGTTTCCTATGCCTATTCAAAATTATTGTCTATCCAAAAATTAGCAAAATTTGAAAGTATAATAAAAGCTAGGAATTCTCAAGAAGATTCAAGTATGTAGATTGTCAATTTCTATTAAAAACTTTAAACCAAAAATTCTAAAGGTACCCGGGTACCTGGCAGTTAACCTTAGGCTTAAGCAACATCGACGCTCTTACTAACGTACTTCGCGTTATTTATCTTATGTAAAAAACCATCACCTGCTGATAAATTCGACACTATTTGGCTCATGTCTTCTTTTTTATTTTTAGAGTACTGGAAAATTGTTTTTTAAGCCCTTACAGGAGATTCTTCTTTTTTACGTTCCATACTTTTAAACTCTTATTTGAAAGTTACGCATTTGTCTCCTGGTGCTTTGACTTTTTCAGCGTATTGTTTTTGAACACAATTGACAAGCTGCAGTATCTGGTGTCTTTTTTTTTAAATATTCCATTACCAAGGCTGTAAAACTTTTTATCCTCCATTTATTAAAAGTTTTTTCCGAATTTACGAATTATTCATTCACAATAATTTATAGGAATTCCTGCACAATTTTCCGGGATTTCAGGATTAAAACAAAATTTTAAAATTCTAGAGAATTATTTTGAAAAATACCAATTCTGTTTTGAAATGCTTCTCTCTATCACTTTTATTTCGTTATCAATATATGTCTGCATTCAATCATTAGGCCCTTTTGCACCTTTTCATCCATTTTTTTATTTAGGGACAGATATGAGTATTATGATGTCATTATTTAAGGAATCGAATCTATCCATTCAAAAAGATTTTGTAAATTTTCTTTGCCATGAAATCTCAAAATAAACTTTTTTCGTTTATCTTTTATAAAAAATATAGAACTAAAAATTTTGCATTTATTTATTTTCGGGATTTCGGGCTCGCGTAATAAAAATCACAGAATTTGGGATCTGGATAATCTCGTAAATACCGGGATTTCTCGGAATCGGGATTTCGTTATTGGCATCCCTAACTTCAATGCATACCAGCCCATTGTGTAACTCTAACAATATTTGTTAGAGAAAAACAAAAAGGGATCAAATGTTTTCTTCTTTATTTGAGAGTCTTTATACCTTTTTTTTAACCATTGTTTGCTTTTAATCATTTTATATTGTTAAAAAGAAAATAAGAAAATATTTGCATTAAAAAATTAGTTTTTTTAAATTAGCAATAGGAGTTTGATACAATATTTAAAGAGCCGTATTTTTTATCGTATTTTCTAAAATGACTCAAACAATTAAATCTTTAGCAAAAAATTTTAAAATTAATAAAAAAAAATTAAAAAGCAATTTTTTAAAAAATTGTGTAAGTAATTGAAAAACCATTTCGTTCGAAATTAAAATCGATTAAAATTTTATGTTTCTGTAGCATCTGAAATCTGAATTCCATATATAAAATTATTTCATATTAAAATATGTCACATTGCCGTAACATAACCTCTCCGCTGTTTCTTTTGGTCTTATTAAAAGCAATACAAATTAAGATTACGTCTGGTATTTATAATTTTTTTTATTATGTCTGTCTTGTATCAATTTTTGGCTCAAATTAAATACAGTGCGAGCTCGATTTTCGCAACTTGAAAAAATCTGGCCTTTTGCAATTACCGAAAAAGTTGCAATTATCGACCACTTTTTATTGTACCTGAAAATACCCCATTTTTAATAAAAAGAAAAAAATTAATTATTAAATATTAAAAAACAATCTTCTTGATGAAACATTGGCATAGCGAGCAATTTTTTGTTTTAAAAAGTGAAATTATACAAATATGTTAGCCTACGCATCTGTGTAAACATACATACGAGTATGTTGCAAAACAGAAAACCGATGCGTTTGTAATTGCGTTTTAAAACGTGTTTGGGACAGCACTAACGTGGGAGAAATTCTATTGAAATAGGATTCTTTGATTACATATACATAATTACTTTTATAAAACTACGTTTCTGAACAAGAAATACAAACAGAAATCATTGTAAATATATTAAAAAAATATTGTTGCACTTATTGAGACTCATTTTTTGAAAATCGTTGAACTTATAAAGACTGTAATGTAAAAAATTTGCCTGTTGCACTAATCGGGGTGTTGCGTTAATCGGGGGTTGCGAAAATCGAGCTCGCACTGTACAATTTTTTTGTTATTTTTTTTTTATTTATAAAAAACCGGTAAAAATTTGAATTTACATTGATTAGCTCTCTAAATCTTGTGTGGAGAATGAAGTAATTCGACTCATAATTGGAGGTTAAATTACGAATAAAGTATGTCGTGTGACAGAATATGAATATGAAACTCTAATTGACTCTTTTAAATCGGACAAAAATAAGATATTTTGTGTGTTACCTTAATTATACATCATCCTACTTGCGAATCCAACTCTTAAATTTACAATCAAATTTGTTTCAAGAAAAAAAACCCTATTTTTACTAATAAAACTAACTGTGATCAAAGGATCTGGAGACCCGAAATCGATTTCCGAACAGGTTGGGATGATCCATTTAGAATTTAGATTGCTTTTTGCACTAATTTTTCAATTAAAAGAAAAAAATATATTCACGAAGGAATTGTACAACAGCCGAACTGAACCTGTTTTCGGTTCCAGCGACGGAACTCTCATCATAGTACTTTGTATTCATTATTCAAGGATGTTACTTTCTCCTTTGGTTGACAAATCATTGCAGAAAACAATTAAAATTTTTAATAGAATTCAGTTTCTGCTCTAATTAAAGCGTTTTAAAGACGAAAACAAAATATTTTCAAAAACGTAAAAAAATAACAACAAATTAATCTTAAAATTATATGATATTTGTTTGCATTATCGTTTCTCTTTATTTGTTGACGTAAGATTTTATACAATATTGAACCTTAAATTTGTCTTTATAGGCAAAAAAAAAAATCAAATAATACTAACATATTGACCGGCTTTTGTGGTTTAATTAAAATTTTATTAAACCTGATGCACTTATTGTATTTCAGTATAATTTTGAAGTACCTAAACGTTCAAAAGCACAATAACAAAGAAAAAAAAAACAATTTTTTTTTGTTCTTTCATAGAAAACTCAAATCAATTGTGAAAAAAAAAATAATCCGCTAATTTACATAATACAACACAGAAGTACATAAAATAAAATATTTTTAGTACTCGTACATTCAGATGCATATACAACATATGTACTCGTGTTACTAGTGTAACACTGGTGTGCTTCGCTATTTCAATTCATACACGTATGTATACTTAAATATATATATACATACATTCATATACGAGGTCTGAACAGTAAGGGCCTTCGATGAGCGATTTTTTTATGTTCAACACATGTGTTTGGGTGAGACATGTTTTACTTGTTCTGCGATTTTTTTCTGTGGAATTTTATGTAAACAATAGAATTAAGTGCTCAAAAGCACTTGAAATTTTAAGAGTAGCGTATGATGATTACAATCTGAGTCAGAAAATTGTACAAGCTTTCAAAGAAAATAACGACACTCGTCTTGGAAGGTACATCACATCAACAACCACTGGAAAAGTTGAGAAAGTGATGTCGACATATCGTTTAGCTCATGCCCTGCATTTTCTTTCACAAATTTTAAGCATGAAAAGTGTGGCCAGTGAAGTTCGTTAAATTTTTCGACAAATTTTCTTGACTATCAATTTTATTGATTTTGAAGTCAGATAGATGAAGTTTAGAAATTTTCGCTTTAACCATTCTCAAGATATACGAAATATAACATTTATTTTGTGTGGAAGATACTATGCAAACTTTTTGACTGATGATTTGTATTGACGGCTAAATTATTTGAAACAAATTCGGAGACTATTACCGTTTCGGTTCAATCCCCTGGCTCTGACATCTTGAAGCAAAGAAATATTATATATCTACGATATGCCAATATTTCTCAAGACGAGTTTGTTCAAACTATGGACCGAATATAAAAGTCCTTCTGGCTATCTCTTGGTAAGAATTCAATACATTTTTTTTTTCTTTTTGGTCTGTTTTATAACTCATGCATACATTTTTAATTTAGATTGACATGGATTTCGCATTAGAGTTTCAAATGGCAAGAAAAATACATGAACGCTGGTCAAATTTTTTAAAGGAATTAATGTTCCTTAAAATCAAGAATTTCCTTAGTTCCTCAGTTTCCAAAAAATTAAAAGACTTTTAGAATTTTGTTAATTATTTTGTTATACAATTGCCAATAATTAAATATTTACATAAATAATAGTTACTATTATTATATAATTTTAAATAGGCAATCAAATATGCACTTGTATAAAGAATAATAATAAGTGGTTAATTTCTTTTTTGTCGTATTGGTTAAATATTTACTCATCTCTGTATTTATCGGATTTTTGTTTTTATTAGTATATTTTTAATAAAAAAAATTAATATAATTTGCAATTTTTTGTAAATTTGGGGTTTGCATTTAAAATATCTTTATCATTTTAAATCAGCGGGATCAAATAAAACTTTAGCTATATTAATTAATTTTTTAATCAGTTTAAAATTTTTAGCGTCAATTAATTTTTTAATAATACCAAATAACTTATTTAATTAAAACGTGCCTGAATTTTTAATTAAAATATTAATTTTCCCAATTAAATATTTAATTGAAAATTTTTTTGTGAAAAAGCTCGACACTATTACTTCTTTAATTGATATTATTAATATTGTTTGTAGGGGCAAAACTAGTAAACAATTTAATTGGTAGTACAAATTTGTTAACTGAAATCGATTTTAAATTTTTTGTGTGTATGGGAAATTTAAATTTTAACGGCCAAAACATAATTCTGTCTAAAAACACTATACTCGTATTTTATGGAATTGTTTTCTATTAACACGTTCCCGGCCAAGTTGTAAATGAGAAGGTGTCATTTCTAGATCACATGTACCATTTTCGGCAAACGGTAACCACTTTAATAATAATCTATATACATATTTTTTTCTCGTTTTTGAATGAATGTATATTATTTTCATAATAATAGATATTAAAAGGACAAAATGCGCAAAATAATAATAAAAAATTAAATTCATTTCGCATTGGATAATTTAAATAAAAAAAATTTTCGATGGAAACATTTAAAATTAAAAAAAAAAACAGTTTGGCGTACAAATGAGTCTTCGTGTGCACCGTTTTCCGTTAAAATATCGAGTTGTATTTAGTACTTTCATTTGGGTACTCAATACTGTCGAGTAATGAAAAGTAACAGCACTAATCTGTATTGACTACAAATCAATTTGAAGCATGTTTAGCTACTCTTGCTGTTAATATTTTTAAGAAACAAACTTACTCATTTGCTTTGTATGGGCGTGGCATCCAACAGTTGGAAGTATATTCTGTTTATATAAATATATGCATATTATTGGTAAATTTATTGTGCATTTTGTTATGACGGTTTTTAAGTAAAATTTAATGAACTGCCTACAGACTTTAAACAAACAAATAAACACATATTCTATGTTATATATAAGTTCTCGTAGATGTATGTTAAAACATTATTATTTTTTTAGAATTTTCATTAATTTAAAAGTATGTTTTATTTACTATTTTTTATATTTTTTAATAAGTATATTTTTATTTACATAAATAATGCGGTTTAAGTATAGATTTTTAAAATAATTGTTTTTAATTTAAAATTTTTTTATAATATTTATTTATATATAATAATTGAATTAAACAACTAAATTTCAATGTAAATATTTTGATAAAAAGTAATAAAAATAAAAATAAAAAAAAATATTTATAAATATTTACTTTATAGGGCATTTACACATAATTTGTTAGCGTAACTTTAAGTGAACCACAACACCATGTTTAGTGGAAACATTTTATATTTAAAATGATTTTTGTAACATTTATAACATTGCTACTTAATTCACATTTAAACATAAATATTATTTATTTTTAAACTGTATTTTGTACAAATTATATGGAGAGTTTTAACTGATATTTAATGAAACTGAGCAGAGGGGGGTCGTGGCATAGTGGTACAGCGCTCGCACAGAAACTCACACGACCAAGGTTCAATCCCAGCGAAGGACAAAATTATAAAAATAAAAGTTTGCGGTTTTCTAAAAAATTACAATTTAAATAAAAAATTAAATTTAAGAAAATAAGAGGTCCCCCCCCAGCAAGACCATCTGCAAGAAACCGCCCCCTGACATTTATAATCCATTCCACCAGAAACCAATGAACAGGAGTACAGCGCCAACTTCTAGGAAGATAACACCTAATCATTCACATTAAAACATCCACCGACAGATAAGGCAATTGCTGTTTGATCATTCGAGGGTGAAGGTATAACACTGGCTCTTGAGTGGACAAATTTACAGCAACCTGTTTCATCAACAATAAAAGGCGCAAAAATACAAACATCTATGAAAAAAAAAAAAAAAACCTATCAACCATCTTTACATTCCAATACAATGCACTGCATGAGTAGGGATTTACCCCTGAGTATTGGTCTTAAAAAAAAAATATATTTTTTGGTGTGTATTATGGGATACTGACATCATTTAACCGAACTTTTCCAAAGATGATGAAGGCAGGAATATTGTTGCAATGGCGAGGGCTACCGTGCGATGATTACAAAAAAATTTTTTTTTCTTTTTTTCTTGCCAAAATTTAAGAGTTGAATTCGGTTGTCATGCTGTCTCAACGAGACTCCCCCCCGGGGATACATTTATGGCTGCTGGCTAGTGTCCCAGTCAGTAGCCTGTTTTCCCCGGGGAATATTGGGTTCGACCTAGCCCTGAGTGGTCTGGCGCTCAATATAGGCAGAGAACGCCTTTAATGGCGATTATGTGGTGCATAGTCGTTCAATGCCACGCGTACTTGTACGAGTGGCAGGCATTATCTGGTGTTCTCACGGACTGACCAGAGATGCCTTAATCTGGTACTACGGGCATCAGGAGCCCCCGGTACAGATAACTCTCAGTCATTCGGGAAGTAATGTCCGGCCTGATGATTGGTGAGGTCCTCCCTCGGGAGGTACACGTAGTGGTTGTAGAAGTACCTAGATAGATACCCCTCAGCAAGGGGGGTATCATCACCCAGACAGTGGTGATATCATATTGCCAACTCGGTGTTATGGGCTCTCTTTTGAGCGCTATGCCTTCGGGTATGGTGAGTTTAGAGGGTACCGGCATCGGGTGGCGGTGGTTGGGCGCATTGAACTCAACTACCGTTCCCGACAGCGGGCGGCATGTGATTAAGTCTTCGGACAGGTGCGCATGTAAAATCACTATACGTTGTCTCAACGAGACTGTGCCACAATGTACATAGTAGTACTAGAAACAATAGACTAATTAAGAGACAAGTTCGGTGAAAAGTTTATTTCATTTTTATAGCAAAGCAATTCGTCACCTAGATCGTGCGTTTTAACTCTTTGGGACAATTTTTTGTAGGGTTATGTTAAGGCTCATGTCCATAGACACAAGCCCACAACAGTTGATGCATTGGAAGCCAATATGGAAAAATTTATTCGTGAGATGTCGGCCCAATATGTTGAAGGGAATATGCCAAAATTGCTCGCAGCCTATGAACCATTTGTGGTAGCGGCGGCCAACATTTACATGAAATCATCATCATATATTGAATTATATATATTATTTTATTGGCATTGAAAAGAATTTATATATTTTCTAAATTTTACGTGTTTTTAAAGCTCTTAATAAAACGCTCAGTCAATATTTAAAATCTGTTTTGAAACCGCCAAATAGTTAACCTGATATGGTTTTCAGTCATTCCCTTAACACCCAAGTTTTTTTTACTAATTTTATATATTTGTGACATAAAGAAGTATGTTACTTTCAACCGATTTGTCCACTGTGCACTGCTTTGGTTTTTTTAGGGTTTTTTTTTATTTCTCCTAAGCCTTTCGTTGCGTTGCATATTATTAATTTATTAGCAAATATATTTTAATTCTGTACTTTACACTTAATTTTTTTTTTTACATAAGGTTTTAAAATATATATTCACTTATGTGGACAAAATAAATCCATTAAAGCCTCTTATCCAAATTAACAAAATAATGTATGTATTTGGTTAAATTGCCAATAAATTGACAAACTAATTTAAAAACAATTTAATTGGTTCTGTTCAGTTCTGTGCAGTTCTTTTTTTTTCTAATTAAACCACAATTTACAATACCGCAGCAATTGTATTACAAATTGTATGGAATGCTATAGAGAGAGTTAAAATATTGCTGAATAATTGGAAACATAAAAAGAAAGCGAGAGAAAGAGAGAGAGAGTGAGATTGGGAGAGGAAAATTTACTAGAGTTAGAAACATGTATTAAATGCTATTGTGGTTCATTAAATGTTGAAAAACAATGTAAAACAACATTTAATCATTTCATTTGGACACCAACACAGAAGTTTTAAGCTTTAATGTTGTCCATGAAAATAAATTTCAAATTGTAGAAAATTTTTGTAGTAATAAAATAATCTTTATCACGGCCGTAGAATCGAAATACATATAAAAATTTGTGATTTCATCTCCATAATTTTTAGGTATTATTAGTGCATAAAAAAAGTAAAAGAATTTTCAAATATGCAATTCCCAAAATACAAATTCTTCGAAATTGGTGACACAATATTTTATAGATTCTGCTGTAATAGAGGTAGTTTTTCATTTATACATCAAATACTCAATTTATTATTTTATAGAAAAGTGTGTAGTAATTTAAATTATTTTGGCATTTTATTTAATCGTGCAAGTCTCAATTATGTGCATTAGCGGAACTTATAGGCTGTTTTTGATCTTCTTGATAAACTTTAGGGTTAAATTAACACGTTAAGCTTCAATCGGGTAATTTCAGTTAACTTTAAATTAAGTCATAAGTACACGCTTGATTGATTTGATTCTTACTGATAAGGCCAACCAAGATCCAACAATGGGAAGAATTAGAGGAACTTATAAGTTTCTTTGTCAGCCTTATATATACTCGTACATAACACTGTTCAACACGAAAAAAAAATTACAGAGTTCTGACAATTGACCCACTTTTTGAATTAACATGTGGAATTTTTAGAAAATCAGTTGCCAACGGAATCTGATGAACATGATGAACGTTTTCATCAGGTATGTCTTCCAATTGAAGAACGATATAAAGGCAAGAGCATTTTATCTATGATAATATATTTATGTTGGACATTGTTGGATAATGATTTCGAATTGCCAAGAGCTAAAAAGAAAATAATTTGAAAACAAATAAACCAATGTATTTACTTAGTATATCGTTTCGTACAAATGTCACTAAAAGCGTCTGTAAAAAATAACTAAATTAACCCTAAGTGGGCAATTATTAATTTGTTCTGATATATATAGTAAAATTCATCCCCGCTTCTCCCCTTTTTCAGGGTGTTTTTTATGATTTGTTCAAATAAAGCCGTAAAACGTAGTTATGAGGGGCAGTCAGAGGGTTAATATGTTCTACGAAAATATTTGTCGTGATATTTTCTACAAAGTTACTGAACATACCAAACACCTCAGTTGTAAGGAAAACATAGTTTTATACACCGATATGCTGCAAGAGTTAGTCAGAGTTGGAAAATTTTAACCACCTCTAAAATAAAATTCCGATGTGATTTGTCAAAACGCCGGCGCACGTGTATATTTTTTTAGTCTTCTCTACCAGGATCAATCATCAGAACTCCGTAATTTTCCAAAAAATTTGAAATTGTAGTACAGTGTAATTAGTCCTTAAAACCTTGTGTCAGGATTACGGCCAATCTTCTTTTTTGCAATCATGTTGTGTGTGTCATTTTTTTTTTCTATGAGTACCGGGTTGTCAACTACGAACGACAGACTTGAGAATCTTTTTCATGGCAATCAATTTCTCAGAGCTTTCGCCAGAAGAGTGTTGAGTTGTTGAATTTTTTTTCATATTTCTTAGCTTCAAGAGTCGGAGCTTGAACCGGAGTTAAGGTCTTAGTAAGCCAAGACACTAACCACTAGACCAGTTGCCTTATACCACAACTTAAAATCTTTAAGCGGTAGTTTTAACCCCGAATATTAATTTTTCACTAAGTATGGTGTATTCTTATATTCTACTTCGCTAAAACCAATTGTAAAGTAATTGGTTCTCTTATTCTACCAGCTGGTACATACATCCGTCGTTGCTATAGTCCAAGTATTACAAATCGAGTAATTTAAAATTATAGCTAAAGATCCTTTATATCTCCCAGGCTAGTAGTTCTGGTCGCATAAATAAAGCTAGTTAAGAATATTAGAAATTCCAATAAACTCGAGACAACTTTGTTATGAAAAATATCAAAAAAATTTTAATATTTTTGTAAGTGATGACTGTGCTGATCTATAACCCACCAAATTATAATTTTTCATTGATCTTCAAATGAGTTTCATTTACCTTTTCGGATAATATATTAAAAATCAAAACCCTCAAATTGAAAACGACAATCGTAGTCGAATTATTGATTTCTCAGCGTTAGTCGACCAAAAATATAACATGAATTTATGCCGTTTGTATAAGACAAATCGACAAGCGAACAATATGTTTTTAACATACAATAATTCAATAAGTAGTATAGATAAAACCACATAGAAAAAATTACACCTGGGCTTCGTAGACAATTTAAATTTACGCACAATATCTAAAATTAAATAGAAATGAAACCCGGATGTAATCATACTTTGCCATGGTGAATTGCGTGCAGTGTTTGCACCATAAGGTAACTACGAGAAGAGATCCTTTCTGTTGTTTGTCTGTGTTGTTTTATAGATACTATCTTATAAGTAATTTCAAAGTGATTGGGCTCAAATTTTCATCTCATCGATCATTGTGCAGGTAAAATATTTGTAAATTTTCATATATTGGGCTTTCAGATATATCTTTTGTAAATATTCCCTATGTCTTCCTTAAACTTGTCCATAAAATAAATAAATGCTTAACCTCAGCACTAGGGTGGGAGAAGGAGAAAACAAGCCTATTCATATGAAAATTATAAAAAAAATTTTTCAACTATTTGTTGTTTGAATTAAATTTCTTGTCTAATCCTCTCCTCTATTCGTTTATGATTTTGTAACTTTTTGCAGTTTTTACAACTTTTGTATTTATTTAATAGTGAGTGTAATTTATAACATTTCAGTTATAAACAACTTTACAAAAACTTTTTTTTTTAACTTTATAAAGAAAAAAATAAATACTTTTTTAAACTTTTATTTAAGGGATCAGTACTGCCATATTTGAAATCTCAAAGAAATTATTTTTCAGCAAAAATAAAAAAAACATTTTTTTTAAATACAAACATAAACTAATCATTTCTGGCCCATTCAATTTGCAACATTTGCAATAAAAAAAAATCCTAGAAAGGCCAGCAGCCTGACGCTATAGGAAGTGCCACTTATTTGTGCAAGACTAAGAATTAATAAAAATAAATGGAAGACTTAAAACAGTTTACTTGGAAAAAGACATTTTTTTTAAATTTCTTACAAAGATATTTAACAAAAAGAGTACGTTGCAGAAAAAGAAATGGAAATGAAAAAACAGAAGGACTTACAAGAGAAGACAAACTTTGACAAGAAAATATAAGTATAAAAATTTCCTCAGGCTGTTAAGGAAGTAAAATACGAGTTGTAAGACAAAAATAGAAAATTTTTTATTCTACAGATAAAAGATATTCTTAAAATGCACTATAAAGAAATGTATTTATTGCGGAAACAATAGAAACGCTTTTCTTGTTCCTCTGTATTCTGTTTGTAATTTAAGTGAAGATATGACCGCGTACAATGACTTTTATGCATTCACTTAAAATTTTTTTTTAATAAAACACAAGACAACAGCACTTCTTAATTTTCTTTATATTTTTATTTTTATTAATTAGTGGTCATTTTAAGTTTGTACTCGTATATTGTTAACGTTTTTTAATTACAGATTTCGATAAGAATACAGGTATCCCTTGTATAATGCAGTGGTTACGTTCATAACGTAAATTGTATTGCAGTTGTAGTGAACCATACTTAATGTTTAAATAGTTTTTTTTTAAATATTAATTCATTTATTTCACTATAATCAGAGTTGGGTTTATTGCATTAGATTTAATTTTCCACTAAATTTAGTGGTAGTGGAAAAAATAGTGCATTATCGCCTATAATATTTAGTGGTAGTGGAAATTTAGTGCATTAAATAAAACCATTTTAGTGGTAGTGGTAATTTAATGCATTAAAAAAAACAAATTTAGTGGTAGTGGAAATTTATTGCATTAAATAAAAAAAATTTAGTGGTAGTGGAAATTTATTGCATTAAATAAAAAAAATTAGTGGTAGTGGAAATTTATTGCATTAAAAAAAACAAATTTAGTGGTAGTGGAAATTTATTGCATTAAATAAAAAAAATTTAGTGGTAGTGGAAATTTAATGCATTAAAAAAAACAAATTTAGTGGTAGTGGAAATTTATTGCATTAAATAAAAAAAATTTAGTGGTAGTGGAAATTTATTGCATTAAAAAAAACAAATTTAGTGGTAGTGGAAATTTATTGCATTAAAAAAAACAAATTTAGTGGTAATGGAAATTTAGTGCATTAAATAAAATAAATTTAGTGGTAGTGGAAATTTAGTGCATTAAATAAAATAAATTTAGTGGTAGTGGAAATTTAGTGCATTGAATAAAATAAATTTAGTGGTAATGCAAATTTAGTGCACTAAATGAATCGATTTTAGTGGTAATGGAAATTTAGTGCACTACTTCTGAATGATTAGTGGCTGGCAATATTAGCAGTCCGCGCCATTAAAATCTTACCTATGGTGAACTGAATAATATATTACATTTGAAAGTACTAAAATTCTTATTAAAACAATAACAACAATTTTTTACTTTATACAGGCGGACTCAGTAAATTAAGAAAATAACATTCACAACAATTTATTTTGACATTGACTTAAGCTATGTATGCATATAATAATATTATATCCATATATGAAGGTATATTAAAACGATAGTGGAACTGAGGTAGTGGAACTAAATTTCCATTCCACTATAGTGCCAATGGAGTTATATTCCATTACCACTAATTATTCAAAATTAATGCACTAAATTTCCACTACCACTAAAATCGATATATTTAATGCAATAAATTTCCATTGCCACTAAAATTTTTATATTTAATGCAATAAATTTCCACTACCACTAAATTTATTTTATTTAATGCACTAAATTTCCACTACCACTAAATTTGTTTTTTTTAATGCAATAAATTTCCACTACCACTAATTTTTTTTATTTAATGCAATAAATTTCCATTACCACTAAATTTTTTTTATTTAATGCAATAAATTTCCACTACCACTAAATTTGTTTTTTTTAATGCATTAAATTTCCACTACCACTAAATTTTTTTTATTTAATGCAATAAATTTCCACTACCACTAAATTTTTTTTATTTAATGCAATAAATTTCCACTACCACTAAATTTGTTTTTTTTAATGCAATAAATTTCCACTACCACTAAAATGGTTTTATTTAGTGGTTAACTATTTCTATCTGCATTTAGTGGTGGCTGCAATATTGCTGCATTAATACTAAGTGGTTTAGTGGTAGTGGAAACGATAATGCATTATAAATTCAATGCAATAAACCCAACTCTGACTATAATAACCAATAAAAACTCTTTTAGGAGCACCTAAAAATATGCTAATTTTATATTATATTTTTATTCTTACACAGTAAATATGCTTTAGAGAATACAGAGTGAAGAATAATAACTCATGCAAATATTATATAAATAATGTATTACATTAATAACATCAGTATAAAGAATTAAAAAAAATTATAAATCTATAAAATAAAACAAACTAAATACATATACGAATTTGTCTTTTTTCTTTATTTGGAACTAATACTCAGAGGTAAGCACCTACTAAATGCAGTGGAATTGGAATTTTTTTGAAAGAACAGTACATATACACAGATTTTTTCTTATATTATTATTAAGCGCCTTAGGAATGAGACAAATTGTTGTGAATTTAGGGTTATACTTTGACCCTTGAATGAACAACAGCAATTGCTTCATCGTTGTGGTGAGTGTCTTCGCTAAGCAGGTTTAGCTGTTATCTGCTACTTTCCAATAGGTGGTGCTTTTCTCCTGATCATTCGTTTTTTTTTTTTTTTTTTTTTTTTGACATTGGTTAAGGTGGAATAGAGTGGTAAATATTCTAAATATTTGTGTTAAAAAAAATTTATTTGCTGATGATGATACACAAAGAGGTAGCAAAATATCGAAAAATAAATATCACAGATATTTACTAAGCTCAAAATAATTTATGTAGGTAGTAATAAAGAAATATGAGCGGCAAAAACCATTGTAAGTAAGTGGTGTAAATGTAGCAAACGATGTCAAACAATAATAATATGTAGGCATATATGGTACGATTGGTTGTTTGTAAAATTTGCAACGAAGACTGATTGCCGCTATAATTAATTAGTTTTAATATATGCATGAGAATATTACAAAAATTGAGAAAAGTTGTAAAATATTTTTCAATCGTACTTATGTCAGCCAAGTTAATTCAAGTTTCCGCAAAACAAATTCATGTAAAAACAGGTTTAGCTATCCCTTGTAATGCAAGAGTTATCTTACGTGATAAACTTTGTAAGATGAAATTTAACTTCTCTTACTTATAAAAATCTTACCAGTAAGCTCCAGTTTTTGCTGTGTATTCTATAAAACGAAATTAAATTATTTTGATCTGGAAAGCCAAATTAGAATCTTAGGAAGATTGCAAATTAATTTCTGTTTTTGTTTGGCATTTTCTCCTCCAATTGAGAAATCATTGCCATAATAATTTAAATTCATTAGCAGAATATAATTCTGATCTAATTAAAGCATTTAATGACGAAAAAGAAATTAATTATTAGAAGTGATCAACAATCTTATAGGGATTGTAACTAGAATTATCACATTTTTATTTCTGGTAGGATCTAGAAATGCCATCTAACCATCACGGCTATAGTCATACATGTTGTCAATGTCAAATAATTTATATGAATGGAAAAAGAAAGCAACTAAAAATCTTTTGTATATCTGAGTTTCTGTAACAGATTGAGATTTGAAAAATGCAGTGGTATTTGATTTTTATTTTTTGATTTTTATTTTTTTCTTTAAGACCAATACTCAGGGGTAAGCCCCACTCATGCAGTTCATTGTACTGGAATTTGAAGATACGTAGATAGATTTTATTTATTTTCTTATTATGTGACTCTTTTTTGATGAGACAAGTTGCTGTCAATTTGATCACTCCAAGGCCAGTGTTACACCTCCACCCTTGAATGATCAACATCAATTTCCCTATTTGTCGGTGGATGTTGAATATGAATGTCGAGCGTCTTAACCCAACAGAAATAGTGCTTACCAATAAGCTATTTTGTAAGGGAGAAATTGTGAACAATAGCTTACACGTGCGCATTAGTAATGCATGATTTTTATATGAAATGAATCGCTAAAATGCAATAGAAATGCACATTTATAGCAACCAGTAAGCAAATAGTGTAAAAAATCAAAAATAATAGTATATCTACTAGCATTTTTGGAAGCTTTAGGGTACGAATAAACAATATAATGCTTCCATTATTGCTTACAATTTTATTTATTGCTTCCAAATTTGAAAAAATTTTCTGCTGGGAAGTAGGTTAGCTGCTATCTTCCCAGAAGGTGGCGCTGTATACCTGATTATTCCTTTTATGGCGGAATAGACTGGAAATGTAAGAGAGCGTTTTCTTGAAGATGGTCTTTTCCTGGCCGTGGAAACCTCCTATTTAGTTTTTT
Source organism: Metopia argyrocephala (assembly GCA_963576795.1). Taxonomy (NCBI): domain Eukaryota; kingdom Metazoa; phylum Arthropoda; class Insecta; order Diptera; family Sarcophagidae; genus Metopia; species Metopia argyrocephala. Next base: position 199,206,230 of record OY756208.1, on the reverse strand, counting down.
AAAATCTAATTGGTAGAATTTTATTTTTATACTTTTTGTCCTTTACTGGGATTGATTATCGGTCGCTTGAGTTTCTGCGCAAGCACTCTAACCTCTATACCACGACTTGCCACCATTTGGATTTGGCAGCCTGCATTATAAAAAATATAAAAATTTTATATTTCCAATATATAATATCTGTACGAAAGTGTGTTTTAAATACTCGTCTAGATCACAAATAAGTCTGCTGAGACTTCTTTAGATCTAGTAGAAAACATGACCAGTTCGGCTATCATATACATATTTCATCTTTAATTAAGAAAACATTGCAATACAGAATTTAATTCTGATGTATTTAAAGCTGGCGTTTTATGACGAAACAGAAAATAAAATTGCATTTTCTTTCTGGCTCTCTTAAACAGGAAATGGCTTAATATATAAATTATTTTTTTTATATAAATTATATTTTATATCATGAAAAACATGTAAAAACACTTGCAAAGAGATACATTTTAGTGATTTTCTTAAATGTTGTTGAAAAAAAATTCATTTGAAATGAAAGCATAAATTTTAACAAATATTTCCAGAAATGTCAATTAAAACTAAACATTCTTCAAATAGAAATAAAAATATTAAATATGTGACAGTAAAAAAGCCAACATTTCTGGAATTTAGAAGATATAGAAAGAGAAACATTTAATACGAGTAATGATACAGTTATTTCTGTTTTTTTTTTTTTTTTTTTTGTTTGTTAATTTTAACGAATTGCCATGACAACCATTAATTTACTTTTACAATTAGGCTGTCCCCTTTGTAAAAAAAAATCAAACATTATTCTTATATGTATTAAATATCTGCATATATTTCTTAACTTTAAAGTATAGTTAAGTAACTCTATCTTAAAATTAATGACTAAGAAAAGAAAACATAAAACAATTTTGAGATCTCTTTTATAAAGTATGTTTTGAATTCTGAACTCCATATTTCATTACGTCTTTATGTAGCTTCATTAGGAATTATTTTTCGTTATTTTCAATATATAATTTGTATCAATTTAAAAAGAAGGTCAGACAAACTATTCTTTTCAATTGATGACAAAAAAAAACAAAGAAAATTAAAATTATTTTAAGGGATACCCAAATATTTCTACGCACTCTTCAAATATCATTTTATAAATATCTTCAGTTGACATTAATTAAAATGAAATTTTTTGAATGACTTGTTAATTTTTATGCGTTTAAAGCATATTTTATTAAATCAAATTTATTATTTTTATAACAACAAAATCTGCCAAAAACAACAATCAAAATGTAACTTTACGATGGTGTTTGATGCTTTTGAGAAAAATGGTTTTTTTTTCACTTACATATTTTATAAGTAGAGAAATGTCTTTGACAGGTAATTAATTGTGTAAATATAAAGACGCACAGCTTAATAGTACACATTCACCAATAAGTATATACATATGTACACATACAAGTATATTAGGAAATAAATGAATGGTTTTAATTATACGTTTTAAAAACAAAATATGATTATTTATCCCTAAACTTTGTTTTGGATTTACACTACTATTGGTAAACTAAATTTAGCAATTATATTGTCTTTCGGGGATTTATGTGCTCTATCAGCCATTGATGACAATTTAGGTTTTAGAGCACATAAACTCCCGCACGACGATATGTACTTACAATAAGTCAGCAGAAATTAGTGCTTAATAGTAAGCTATTTTGGGAGGATTCGTGAACAATCACTTACTCGTTCGCATCAATAATGCATGATTTTTATATACAATGAGACGCTAGAATGCAATAGAAATGCAAATCTATTGCAACCAGTAAGCAAATATTATACAAAATCAAATATAATACCTTATCCTGTAGCATTTTTGGAAGCTTTAGGGTATGAATAAACAATATAATGCTTCCATTATTGCTTACAATTTTATTAATTCCTTCCAAATCCTAAAAATTTTCTGCTGGGTATAGCGTTTTGTATATATAATACCCACATTCGTCCTGTTATTCCTTTAAACAAATCATTCAGTCGTTTTTAAGATTAGAATTGACTCACAAAATTAATAAATAAATTCTTTATAGAGAATGAAGTAGGCATTTATTTTATAAAATTAAAAAAAAATGTTTTCTTTAAAAAAATCAAGCAAATAAATTACATATTGGTTTAAAAATTGTTTTTTAAGTGAGTGGAAAAGTTTTTAGATGTTAAAACTAAAATAAACTAAGTACTAATGGTTATACAGAAAATACTATATTTTTCCCATATTGTAAAAAATTAAATACATTTTTGTTTTATAAAGATTAATAAAAATTAATTGGGCTCGTAGTCGCCGTGGTCTAGTGGTTAGGGTGTTGGCGTACTAAGACATGAGCCCAGGGTTCAAACCCCAGCTCTTCTGACATCTTGGAAAAAGAAATATGAAAAAAATTTCTTTCGGCGACCACCTCTCAGTAGTCTTCTGGCAAAAGCTCTGAGAGTAACTAATTGCCATGAACAAGCTTCTCAAGTCTGTCGTTCGGAGTCGACATAAAACTGTAGGTCCCGGTACTCATGGATAAAAATTAACACACAGAACATGGGTACTGCGAGAAGCTAGGGCGTAACCCTGATACAGGGTTGTAATGGCCAATTGTGTATGTATGTATGTAATTGGGCTTAAAATCTTTAAATTAAATTAATTTCAGTCCCTCACTAGGGTATGGTAGACTTCTATGGCCAGGGTTGTGTGTTTGATTCCCATCAGACACTAGAACGAGCATGTGGTCTCAGTTACTCAACTCGTAATAAGTATCTAGAATGTAATATTAATTTTTTAGTGTAATTTAATTTAAAAAAAATCCGACGACTATGGTCGCACATGTAGTTGATGTCAACTAATGTAGATTAAATGGAACAAGAAGACAAAAATAAAAAATTTGGAATTCTGATTCATTCAAATAAGATGGCAAAAGCAAAAATGCAATGATGATGAGAAAACGAAAGTATGATACAACGTATTGCGTTTGGCAGCACTTAAACTAACTCATTACAAGTATATAAAAAAAATATAACCAATAGTCTCATAAATATGTAGAGAACACAAAGAACTGATATTTTAATTGATTAATATAGAGAGCAGTATAGAAAGTTTAACTATATCTTGGTCCCACTGTATTTGCTGACTGAAAGCCATTTTAATATCTTACTGAGCTAGTTGTGAAGATATATATAACGAATACCGCATGCAGCGAAAGCAATAAAAGCAACTAAAACTAAAATACACAACTGAATGCCATATGAACTATTAGAATCTATCTTATTTTAAATATAACTTTATTTGTTGTAATAAATTCGCGAGAACTGAAACTTAAGAAAAAGTTAAACCTTTTTTAATCAATACAATACGGATACAAAATACAACAAATTAATTAATGAATCGAAAGATTTTGCCTGTGAAATACAAATGATTTTTCTTTTTTTTTAAATTTTAATTGCCGAATTCACAAAACCCTTGTATTCATTGTATCCGTTGTTTGATTGTACGGCACTACAACAGTTGTACGCTTGTTGTTTTTGGTAATTTGCGTATAAACATTTGATACAACTCATAGACTTTTTTTTTCATATGTTTTAAAAAAGTTGTATTGGTTTCTGTGTTATTGTAAATAAAAATATTGACAAGAATATAAACACAAAAAAATTATTTTTATTGTCAACAGCAAATTAAATAAAATAAAATAAAAAAATATAAAAATGGAAGAAAAATGTATTTTGTTTGTAAAAATCAACTTTTTAATGCAGTTTTTCTCTTTCTCATTTGGTTTTTGACGTTTAATACACAAAATACATTCATATACATATAATAGATGTTCACGAGCCAACATTTTATGCAATACATTAAACAACGATACAAAACTTTGTGAATTCGGTAAATATTAAAACTTATCGGTATTGTCTTTGACTACATTACATACTAAATAAAAAAATAAATCCGTATTCATTTAATTACGATTTTCTTATTTGAATATTTTTGGGATGGAAAAAGTAGTTTTGGGGATTTTTGGAAACAAAAAATTTTAAATTGGGAATAAAATTAAAAAAAAAACTGGAATCTCTGACACTATTACTTCATAAAAACAACCTGTTTGCTTAAAATGTTCTCTTAATATAACAGAACTAAAACAAAATAAGAGAATTCTGCAAAACAGTACCATTTTGTGTATAAAAAAGATAACAGAAAATTAAACAATTTTAGTTCTCAGTCAACTAACGACTAAGGAATGTACAAATTGTTGGTGTGCTATTGACATTACTGCTATAATTCTCAAATAAAGCAATGAAATCCTGTTACATATGCATGTATGTATGTAAATATGTAGGTGTGCAAGTGAAATTTAAAACCATTAGTTCTACGAGTAGAAACTATTTATTTATTAAAGGAAAAAAATTTTAAATAAAAATTGGATTATTTTTCAAATTTAATATATTAAAACTAAAATTTAAAAATAAAACATAAAAGAATATATTATTCAATTACAAATTTATGCCCGTATTCATAAAAAATATTTTAGGCTTATTGGGGGTTTATTTGACAAGTATTACACAGAAATACGGGCATTAAAATATTTTATATAGAGCTTATAAAATGAAACACCAAAGCAAGGGAACCATTTTGGCTATTTGGCTGGATGACTTAACATTTTGTAGTGTATGACGCATAGGACGAGCCACATTATATAACGAAAAACGGCCCAGAACAAAATGGTATAGCCACTATGATTAACTGTCTTTTTGTTAAATTGTAAATGAAATTATTTACTCATGGGGTTATATGCATTTCAGCGGTTTGCATAAGTAAAGACATTTACTTCGATATTATCCTCTAACAAAATTTTATAGCATTTGTTAATAGACGAGGATTGTCATGATTTGTTTTTTTTTTAACTATATATATTGTTTTTAAATCTTTTTGTGCAAAGCAAAGAAGCCTTACTGGCTAGTCGACCGCGTAATAAAGGCCATTGTAGTTATTACCAAACTCGGAACATTTGAATCTAATAAGATACGTCTAGTATTAGCTGACCGCTGACCGAAAATTTTAATATAATTTCTAAAGCTATATTTTGTTTAACGGCTTGCAATGCAATGTGTCATCCAATTTACGCAGTACTGATAAATTAAATTGCTTTATTTTGTAACTTTTCTCAAAAATAAAAGGCACTATACCCGTATGTATGTATGTGCTAATAAAATGCTAGATAAAAATAATGGAATTTTATGAACAGAAAAAAGAAAAACTTCATTTTTTTATAATTTTGCTTAAAATTTTGTTTAAACTACCATGTCGCCTTTACAAAAAATCAAAATTAATGACATCTTAGTATCAGGAACCTTTTGAAGGTTGGGTTTAGAAGGTATAATATGAAGGAAACAAACGAATGGCAAATTGCTAACAATCTCCAAGTGGGTTTGTGTAAGCAGCGGGAATATGAAGACGTTTCTTATGTACTAGGCACTAATATTAACAACGTCAACCCCTTTAAATGTCAATGTGCAGTGCTTAATAGCGTTGGTGAAAACACAGTAATATATTAATTCGACGACGTGAAGAAGACTTGCAAATTTCAAGAAGATTCTTATAGCGTGTACTCACGAACAATCTGTTTCTTTACCCCTACAAAATCTAGTTAACACAACAATTCAAACCTAATGAAAGCGAACACGAAAAAGAGTTTATTGTCTGATTTACTTTACGCCAAATATGATGACGTTAATTATTTGTAAATCGCCAAAATTACGTATGATTGGCAGACAACAAATTTATTCACAACATGTAACTATTTGATGTGGATTTTGAGGGGGTGGCATTATTGTATCAAACTTTTTGCAAAATAAGGCTTGTCAATCTGTAAACATTACTAGCGCTGTGAATAGAGACTTGATAACATAAATCTTTCTGCCGAAGTAGGATGCTATTAGTGTAACTAATATGTGGTTACAACAAGACGGTGGTGCCATATGTCACACTTCTAATAAAAGAATTCAATTATAGCATAAGACGTTTCCTGCTCTCTTATTTCGTTGATCAGAACTGGCCACCTAGTTGATGTGATATAAAACCATTAGGTTTTATTAAAAAATTCGAAAAAAGCAAAGCCATGGAGACCATTTTCCCAAAGTGTTATTCTATAAGCAAAACTACAGAATGATTCGATTAAAAAATAAAAATCTTAAGACTCCATTATATATTTATTTCAAATCTTGCGTTAATTTTGAGACGCCCTTTATATTACAACCATAGAGTATTTCTGTTGATTAAAAGTAAAATAATTTTAAAACTTTGTCCATTCAAATTAATTATTATGAAGGACAGTTTTGTTAAGCAATTGAAGAAAAAATTCATTTTTAATTTAATTAAAGATTGACAAAGAATTTATAACACGTGGAATAAAATAACTTAGGAAGAACAAACATGTATTAAATATTTATAATCAAGGACCTCATTGCACTTTCACAAGTCCGATAAACTACACTCAATTACTTTTCTAATTTCATTTACAAAAAGTTAAAATATGACGAATGAAAATTTTATTTGAAATACGAGTATAAAAAGAAAAACCATTTATGTTTTCTAGTTTGCCAAGGTTGTTGAAAATTACACAAAATATTCTTTTAATTGTCTTTGTTTTTCCTTTGAAATCATTAATAATCTTAAAATAAATGCAAAAGAACTGCGTGCATTGCAATGAAATTTGTATAAATTTTTTTGCTGCTTTAAAATTGTTTTCTTAATTTCAAATCAATTTTTTTGTTTTTTTTTGTAGAACTGTAACATGATTAAAGGAATTTTGCTTTACTCAGCCTCACAATTAACTGTACAATATACTGTATTGAGTAAAGATAAGTATCAGGCTTCCTATTGTAAAATACTTGAAATTGTAATTCTCCAATACTTACAATCAAAGGAAATGAAAAAAGAGATTTTTGTGGAAATTGCAGAAATAAAAAAAAAATGAAAAACAATTTGAATTCTAGGAAAATTGAAAATAGAAATTAAAAGGAAAATAAATTAAAAATTAACGCAGTAAAAATATAAATTCAAAACTAACTGATTAAATAAAACTTTATTTTTTTTTTTTTTTGGTAAAAGTAAACATAATTATGAATAAATTAACTACGAGCGGGTAAAAGTCAAAATGAAAAGTATTCATAACTATTTGAAATGTAAATATAAATTTGCAAATAAAATGTATTTAAAATTTTATATAGAAAAAATTTAATTTAAATATTGGCTTTATGGCTATGAATTTCGGAATTCTGTGGCCTATGACAGGCACAATTAGCAATTTTTTCAGCCAGCCTCACATTATGTTGCTATTTTTATACAATTTATATATACTTCAGTAATAATTACAGTAAATATTTAGAAAGCCAATACTTATTTTCATTTTCTAAAGTGAAGACTAATCAATAGCAGAAAAATGGTTGTTGAGCCACGAGCATATTCTATGAACCTGATCAAAGTCTCCGTTTAAGTGGAAAGTAATATCTTGTTGAGAGGAGTAGGATTAAGAATTATACCTTATTAGGCAGAGCTAACACTATATTAATAAGGCAGTACTACAATTCCAGACAAACAGATGGTATATGTTGTTACCGACGGTTATTTCCAAAATCTCATATTCTAGACAAGATACCGTCGGTACACCTTTTGAATCAAATGAAAAATTTATTTATTTACGAAATTGCAATACACACATTTATATATAAGTAGCTATTACAACCTTGTTGAAATGTTATAGCCTAACGTCTCTTACACTCATGTTGTATGTGAAAATTTTTATCCATGACTACCTGGACGTACAGTTTAAGCTCAACTTCGAATGACAGGTTTAAGAAGGTTGTTCATGACAATCAGTTACTCTCAGAGCTTTTGCCAGAAGACTTCTAAAATGTAGTCGCCGATAGAAATATTTTTTTTCATATTTTTATATTTTTTTTAAGATATCAGAGCTGGGGTTTGAACCCGGAGCTAAGTTGGAATACAATATTAATTTATATTCTAACTAATTATAAGGAGCAGAATGAAGAAGACCATAAGCAGGGTTTTTGGGGGAACTTGAAACCACAACCCTCCTACTAACAGTCTACCTCACTACACACTAGACTACTGAGACACCCTGTTTCACTTATATTGGGTTTTTCAATAAGAGCGCTACAAAGGTTTTTTTAAATAAAACAAAAACAGTTTTAGATATCAATGAAGTGCTTTATTCCTTTAAAAGTAGGTTCGATGCCATTATGTATGGAACTCGATGTTTTTGCATGGCTTCCACTGGCACGCTTGCAGAATAAAAAGGATAAAAATGTAAACCTCGGAATTTTCTTAAATTATAAAATAGAAGAATTATTAAAATTGCATTTGATAAAAGTAATGCAATTACTCTACCTAATTTATTGGGGATTGATCGTAAATTTGCATAGGCAAATAGGAAATATCATTCTAGTTGAATGTGAATATGTGTAACTATAGGATTAGCAGGAATAAAATTAGCTGGATCACCAAGTATTTTATAATTAAAACTAATAAAATTAATATTATTCTTATAATAATGAATCCAACAATTGGAGCCAAACATATTCGCTTATCATTGAAGGTTAGAGATTCCTATTCACAGTAACGTGCGGTTCTTAATTATCACAGAAGAAGTACGGCCCAATGACGCCGTCGGCCCATAAAATGCACCAAACCATAATTTTTTCAGGACGCAATGATGACTCATGGAGTAGGTGTGTACTACTGCCTGACCAATAAGGCAGATTTTGTTTATTGACAAAGAAATGAGCCTCATCGAATCATTTTCAAGTTGCTGCTCAGCCCAATTCACGAACATACGACGCTTCTGGTGGTCAAGCGGCTTCAGTTATTCCGTCAATTTGATTTTGTTAGAATGTAGGCCAAGATCTTTCCACAAAAATTCGCCACAACGACGTCAAACAGATACCCAACGCTTGAGAACGACGTGTGAGAGACACATTTGGGCTTTCTTCAACTGAAACCTTATCGACAGCAATATTCTCGACACTACGCCCACTTCTTTGTCTCACTGGTACGGCAAAATTTTGTACTGAGACTGTGAATTAAAATTTTTCTACTAGACGCTCAATTGTTGATCTTCTAGGACAATTATGGCGACCATAAATTTGACATAGCGCTCTTAACGTTGAGGCCACTGACTCCGAATTTCGGTAGTAAATTTTAATTTAATTTCGACTCGTTGATGGCTCGTATATCTTTCCATCATGAAATGCAAACCTTACTGAAGAGAAATGTCAAAAGAGCGGCAAGAAATATGGCTTCGGTTGCTGTCTCTGTCGCTCTACTTTTGTAGCGTCCCTTTTGAAAAACCCTGTATTACGGAAAAATAATAAGAAACCTATTAAAGTTTAACCCCTAAAAGCTCCCTTCACCCGATCCTGTTTCTAATTTTAAGTTAAGAAAAGTTACAAAAAACTTTTATGTCATTATTCGATACACAAAAAAGTCAAATAAAACCTTTTTGATTTGGTCAAAGAAAACTTAAAAATTATTGCTTTTATTTGTTTTATTTTATGCACAAAAAAGGAAAAAAAAATTTTTTCTTACAAAATATAATTTCTTTCTATAACCAAAATTTGTACATTTCCCTTGATAACCAAAAGAGTAAAAAATCACGTTCATTGTTAAATATTCAGATGCCTGCCTGTAATAACATTCTTAACAAAAATAAATAAACAAAACAACAGAATGCTTCTACTTCTACATCTGCTACTGTCGTTTGAATGCAAACCATATAAAATGGCAGTACAAAAGTTAACTGCTACCACAGACAGGATGGGTTATTTGGCAATCGAAACAATGTGCATTGTGCTCTATGGTAAAAACAATGTAACCATAAAGTAAAAATCCAACAAACCGGTAAACAATGTTAACATGAATACACTTACCTGTAACAAGCATGGCCAAAAGGCAAGAAATGTGAGATATGTATATGGATTATATGGAAAGGAATATTTGCAACGTAATAGAAATTATCATTATCAACTACAATTTCGAAATCATTTTCTTTTTTCTTTCTCTTTCTCTCTCTCTCTTCTGTTTTGTATTCAAATACATAGAGAGTGGAAAAAAGTTTTCCCATTTCAGCAATTGTTTTGAATTTTTAAATTCAATCAAATTTTCTAAACTTTTTAAAGGAACATATTTCTTGTTAGATTAACAACAAATAGAGAATAATTACTCACACATTTATAATGTTTTCATATGCAAAAGCTTTTTATGTTACTTGTGTTTGTGGTATAAAACCGTATGATGATTTTTAAAAATTGTTTCAAATATTTGTGATTGTAAATTCATACTTTAACAAACATATCAAAAACATTGATGGCAAAATTATGCTGTAACTTAACAATCCATATGGAATTCTAAACAATATCTTTGAGGAAACAACTTTTTTCATACCTTTATCATGTTTGTTTAAAATTTTTGCGTAGTTTAGTATCAAACTAAAGTTTGTTTATGAAAATATTTCTCAAATAAAAAGAGTTACTGAAAAAATTTGCTAAAAAAACTTTAAACGTTTTAAACAAATATCTAAAATTTGTTTGTTATTACCCAACTAAATATATACTACTACTTTGAAGTTGCATAAAGGTGATTGCAAATTAATTCGTAACATATTATTTCAAAATGTTAATGCTATACGATAGATCAAAGAATAAATAAAGGCATATGTATTGGAGTAGAGCTATTGAAGTACTGGTGTTGTGCTACTAATGCAGGATTGCAGTCGGATGACACTTTACTTCAATATAAAATTATTATCTACTCATTTCTTGCACATAAGCTAACATTTTGTGTCAGCATAATTGTGCTCCTGTGAATATACCAAGTGTAGTCGCCTTGTTCTAGTGGTTAATGTGTTGGCTTACTAAGCCATAAGCCCAGGGTTGAAACCCCAGCTCTAAAATCTTGAAAAAAAAAATATGAAAAAAATATTTCTGTGGGCGACTACCTTTTAGCAGTCTTCTGGCAAAAGCTCTGATAGTAGCTGATTCCCATGAACAAGCTCTCCAGTCTTTCGTTCGGAGTCGAAATTAAACTGTAGGTCCGTGTATTCATGGGGCTGCGAGAAGTTAGGCCGTAACACTGATTATGTATGTATGTTTGTATGTATGAATATGTCAATTGATATTAAAAAAAAAAACAAAAAATAAAAATAAAATAATTCCTAACGAAACTACACAAAGTGAAAGATCGAAAAAAAATTATTTTAATTAAAGTACTTTAAGCTCGATATATGTGCCCATAATTATGAAAGTGGTCTAAGTCATATATTTTTTGTTTCGAGATATTTACTGAATTGCATTTAAATGAATTAAAAAATGTTTTTACATTATGCAACATTTTTATTTATAATTTTATTAGTCTCAAGTAATGGAAATTTATTAAGAATATGAAATTTTGTGCGAATTTCATACGATAATATTGTTCTTAAAGTTTGCATTGACTTAGACCATTTTCAAAATTAGCTGAATGTCCTATAAATTACTTAAAGCAATAAAGAACTTTAAGTTTTATTTAAAACAATAATTTGATTGAAATAAATCGTGAACATTAATTAATTATTTTTAAAAAGTAATTCATTTTTATCATTATTTCGAGTATTTGAGATTCTTAAAATTTTCCTGAAAAACTGCTGATATGTACGGTAGTAAACTCATAATATCTTTATGTTTTTCTTTATTCTTACTGGTCTAATGGTGGTGTATAATAGAAGTAATTTAATATTTTTGGTCTTCCTCTTTTAGGTGAAAGATCCAAAACGTGAAATTTAGAATCATCTAAAGAAGTTTTGTATAACACTTAAAAAATGTTCATTTTTCAAGAATCTCATCTATTGAATTTGTAGCCAAAGAGACAGATTCACCCGCGGTATTATTTTTCTCTTCTTGTTATTGATTCTTCTAGTGATTTCGTTGAAATAAAATCCGGCTGCGACATTCGCTTTATCGAAAATGTATTTCTTGTTCTGCACTTTTCTATCAATACATAATAATGCTCAGGATTGTATAAGTAATTTGCTTTTTTTATCTGTCATTAGGTAGAAAGGAATGACTCGATACCAAAAATTCGTGGTATAATTTTTGACTTAGACCACTTTCATAATTAAAACTAAATGAATTCCATATAATGTTGAAATTACAACCACTATCTTATGGTTCTTTTTTGACAATTTCATAAAAATTACATTGAATTAATTTAGTTTAAACTAATGTGGCATGAAATAACTGATAAACTAATTTTTTTTTAATTTTGACTTAGACCACTTTCATAATTATGAGCACATATTTATCATAATTTTTTTAAGCCAAAAAAGGTCAACAACCTTCCTTTATTATTTAAATTATTTTATTACAAGTGCTTTAAAATTTGTATAATTTATTAATATGTTCAACCAACCTCTTTCTTTTGCCTGAAACTCTAAAAAATGTATTGCTATTCAGCCCATTATAATGGACACCACAACGTATGAGTAATAAAAAAATATTTAAAGAATATTACTCATACGTCCTGTTGAACATACTAAAAACTTTTTTGTAGAACAACATATTTAAATTTTTTATAGATGTGGGATTTTGGAATAAAATTTACCAATTTAATACAAATTTATTTTAATTTTGTTTATAACCACGTCTGCCTTAACAAAAAGAACAAAACCAAAACAAAACAAAAAGAACAGAAAAAAAGATAAACACTGAGTTATTACTAATTTATTCAAAACATTTTTTCAAAAACAAAAAACGCAACACAAAAACTTGCTGAGGTTGTAGTAAATTTTGAAAGAAAAACGTGTAAATGAAACATAAAATATGAAAAACAGAAAATATCCAAACACTAGCAAAAACGTAAAATGGCTCATGCAGAAAAAAGGCACACAAAAAAAATTAAGAGAATTTGTGCAAATCCCTTAATAAGCATTTTCATTGAAAACGACACTATTGAGACTTGTTAACAAGCGTTAAGACTAAACTAAATAGCAATTTAGTTAAATATATGGCAACTACAACTACTACCAAACAAAAAAAAAAAAAAAATAGAAAAGAAAATATTTATAAAAGAATAAAACAATAAAACAACAACAAATAAAATATATTAAAAATACAAAACATGCTAAGACATGATAAGGCAATAGAAACATAAATGACTGAACAAATAACTCAGAAATAGAAAAAAAAAGAAAGAAAACTTGAAAACAACACACACACACATACAAATATTTCTTTCACCCTAATAAACCTGCTCAATAAAATATTTTTTAGGCGCCAACAAAAAATTTCAAATATTTTTAGAAGAATTACAACATACACACTCTCTCTCGCATATAGTATGCACACATACATACAGAACAAGGCATTAATGCATATGTTCACTCTGACATGTTTAACATTATTTGTTAAGAAGACTATAAACTCTCATCAACATTACAAAAACAACAACAACAAAACTGTGAATAGCAGTGAATAGCTTAAAATCAAATAACAACAAACATTATCAAATAACAAAAACATTTTCAAATAACAACAACAAAACCTAAAGAAAAATAAAAAACAAAGAAAACAAAAATAACAACATTGAATATGTACAAACATAAGCACTCAGAGAAATTTACTACCAGTTATAAAGTTAAGAAAGACACCCCTTTACTATTAGTTGTCCCAAGTCGTACAGTAACAAATGATCATTTTACGTGTAACCAAATGTTACTTAAAATAACAAACTTTATGAAGACTAGAGTTAGAAACGAGTAATACAAAGATATTTAAAAGTTTCAAACAAAGATGCCCAGTAGTGGCTGAAATCAGGAAATTGAACTCACACGTATACTTACGCTCTTTTGTTTGATCGTCAAACCAATAAGAATCAGCATGTTTAGTGGAAGAGACAAACTACACTTGCAGAACTTCTCACCAATACTACTACCTTGGACATCAATGGTTTCAAAGCAAAATTCTTAATTAGGGGTTGTGGTAACATGTGAAGATACGATTAGCAATGAAAACACTACCTTAAAATTATTGCCGAAGAATATTATAATTTTATCAAATGGTGCTAAAAATTAGTTGATACTCAATATGTTTTATGTAAATAGATACAAAATTCTCATCAGAAAGTTATTAACCTCTGGCACTTGTTAACCGATTTAAAAAAAACCTTACGGCTTCAGAACAGTCAGTTTGCTAAGGATATTACAGCTATAGCTAAATATATTACAGAAGATACTTTTGATAAAAGATTCTTTTATAACAAGATTGATGTAAACCACTTGCTAACAGATCGGACGTAACCTAAGTGTGAACAAAGAAAAGGCAACGAATTTAAAAAAATAAGAGCACAATTGTAAATAAAAATTATCCTGGATATTTTTTCTCTCAATTATAAAAATGGGAAAGAAAAAAAAAACTGCCGAGTAATTTTTATTAAAATTGGGCTGAGAAATTATTATTTATCAACATAATTTCCTTTTAGCTTATTACTCTTTTCCCAGCTATATTCAGTAGCTTCGATACTTTCTTTATACCTGGAATTGAGTAAAAATCTGTCAAACGCAGACACTATCACCACTTTAATTTTGGCAAATTTTTTGCCACCGATCCATTTTTAAGGTTTGGAAATACAATACAATGGGGTGATTGCGCTGCGTGTTAAAGCAATTCAAACTTCAATTAGTTGATGTTGATTGCTAATTAAACAAAAACACATTGTGTTATGTTATCATAGTTGTATATAAATAAAGCGACCGGTACAGCCCTCTGTTGATATAGAATTTATTCAATAATATTACCCCAACTTTGTCAGCCTGATAAATTTTATATATCAGCCAATGCAAACAATGATATTTCCATAACTAATACACAGTAAGCTCTAAAGTGTCTCTCTCTAGAAAGCATTAGACACTACAATAGCTCGAATGGCTCTGTTTCTTGATCATGAAATATGCATATTGAACTTGAAACCACTTCTTTTCTGTTCAAAAGTCAATTTCTTCATTAACCTCAGGTTATTCTTAGATAATCTGATGTGAGACAAAAATCACTATCTGTTGTACATACCTGTTACATTACAACCCTGTATCAGGGTTACGTCCTAGCTTTTCGCAGCACTCATGTTGAGTGTGTTAATTTTTATCCATGAGTACCGGATCTACAGTCGACTACAAACGACAGACTTGAGAAGCTTGTTCATGGCAATTAGTTACTCTCAGAGCTTTTGCCAGAAGACTGCTGAGAGGTAGTCGCCGAAAGGAATACTTTTTTCATATTTCTTTTTTTTGAAGATGTCAGAGCCTGGATTCGAACCCAGGGCCCATGTCTTAGTAAGCCAACACACTAACCACTAGACCACGGCGACTACTAATTATGTTTAGGATATTTAATAAAATACTATTCTATTAACACACTCTACGATTTTGTCTGCACATGGTACTTTTTCCACAACCAGTACTTTGATTATTTATTTTGCCTCAATGAGAAGCTAAAATCTTCAGTAGGGACACTGTCTTCCAATTTTAAAAGGTTTTCTCTATATACATATGTGTTTGTACGTGTATTGGCTTTTTACACAAATTACAAAAAAGGATTTTATATGTTGGTTTTCTCATCAAATTTTTAACAGGAATAACAACATGAAACACCCATTACATTTGAGAGCAACACATGAAAAACAAAGTACCGAAAAATTTGTTAAACAAATTCTAACACCCTATAAACTATTTAAATAAATTGAGAAAAAGATTTCGATAAATTATTTAAATATATTGAATATATTACAAAAAAAAGGCTAAACTTTTAAGCATGTAACAATAAAAATTTGTTGAATATTTGAGACCATTTGGCCTTCAATTGATAAATAACTTATCAGATAATGAAGAAGACAAATTCGTATATTTTGTTTTTTCTTTTAACAAAAACTATTGAAAAATATTCGCATATTCTTTAGTAATGGTTGGTTGATTTTTAAAACTTTTCAATAACAACTGAAAACAAATAAGAAACCAAACTGAACAAAAAAAAAAACAAAAAATAAAATAAAAATAAAAATAAGTTAAAGGAAACATCAATACTAATTAAATTTCAAACTTTGTACAAATCTTAATTAGTAAGATAAATAACAAACTGAGGAAAGAGAAAAAATATTTAAGGAAAGAAAGTTCGTTCTTCTACATTAAATTACTTCTGCTTTTTTCTTCGATTCTTTCAATTTATCTTGTCTCTAATGAAATAACATGTTCAGAGTTGTTTGTCTTACTGATTTTATCTTTCAATGTCTTGTGTTTTCTCCTTCTATATAGAAAAGGAAAACATTTTTTTTTTATTTCTTTAAATAATTTTTCTATTAAAAAGCATTTTTCTATTGCAAGTGCCTGTTAAAGGCAATGATGTTCAATTATTTTTCTTTTCTGTTCTCAGGGACATTCTAAAAAAGAATGTTTATTTAAAACCATTTTTTCATTTTATTTTTTTCTCTTTTTTTTTGCCAAGTTCAGTCAATCTATAATGGAATATTATCCAATAATAAGTTTTAATCTTTTAACAAAAGAATAGGAAATAAAGAAATATGTTTTTATGGCATATTTGATGTAAAAAAAGTTGTGCTTTTTAAAAAGTGTAGTTCGAATCAGTATCTCTTAACGATTTGTTTGCTGCTAAAATTCAAGGCCTGTAATAGGACTTGCTAAGAAATTCTAAAGACAATTGTTTGGTTCAAAATTTTCCAAAACAAAATAAGCGGTTTTGATATTCGGAAACATTTTTAAACCACAAGCCAATATAGGTAAGAGTTTTTTAAACAACAGATCCATTTGAGTTGTTGAAGGAAACATAAAATTAAAACAAATAATTTTTATATACGAATTTAAATTATTTTAAAATATACATTTTATAATATAAAGAAAAATTAAGAATAAAAATTGGAGGTTTTCGGAAATTTTAAGAACACCATCCTCGAGAAACCTTAGCAGATTAATTTCGAAAATCAGAGGATGTTGTCGGCGAAACGGAGACTATTGATGGAGGCCTGAAATAGCACATAATGCTAAAAGGAAGTGAAATATAAGCCGAGACGCTAAAGGTAAGAGGGCGAACTTATTTGCTCGCATCTTTCCAGAGAGCAGCGACTTTGAAAATTAACTCGGCTTATCGCACAGTGTCGGGACCTGATGTTCTTGTTATAGTCGGCACAATCCCTGTGGGCCTAGTGCAGAAGAGCGGATGATGATCTATAGGGCCAAAACGACAGGACGCCCTATAACTAGTTCTATTAGGTAGGATACCATTCTCAATTGGTAACAACGCTGGAAAGCTGAAGAACGAGGAAGATGAACAGCGAGACTTATACCGACTAGAGGGTCATGGATAAATCGAAAATCCGCAGAGGTCAAATTTTATACCACATAGATGTTATCGGATCACGGTTTCCTTTCTGCATTTACGAAGGTGATGAAGATGTGATTCACGATGAGGAGAAACACAAATTGTTATAGAAATAAAAAAAATTTTGGGGGATAATGGTGTACGTGTAAATGCTTTCGATAGCCAAAACATTAAGCGCTCGAAAACCATAATATTGGCAAAAAATTTACCATCTGATACAACGATACAAGAGCTGACAAAAGTTTTTGCAAAATTCGGTCCTTTAGGTAAAATTTCTATTGCATGCGCTGGCATTGCTATCGAGCGGAGCTAATGTCAGCAGTTGAAAGAATTACGATCGGGAATATCGTTGAGATTATGACGACGAACATGGCGATTTCGACTTCTATTGCAGGAAAAATAGGAAAAAATAGGACTTTGAAACTATTAAAAGTGCGGGTTCTGGACGCAGGAAACCTAGCCAAAACTGGCAACCGTGCTAAAGAGAGGTCCACCTTGAAGTACTGCGAATGTGGTTCCGGGGTGGTATTCTACCCCTGGTGAGGAGATAATGGGGATTTTAGTCGCTATATATGGGCGAGTCTGACATATCCGCGAAAGCATAAAACTTTTTCATTCCTTCCAGCACAAAAAAAAATCATTAAGAGACCGCTTCCTAGCATTCCACTCTATTCCACCTTTGGCATTGGCATACAAATACAAATGACTAGTAGAAAAGCGCCACCTATTGGGAAGTAGTAGAAAATACCTACCTTTTTAGCAAAGATTCTCACCACAATGAACATCCAACGGCAGATGGCGCAATTGCTATTGGTCATACAAGAGTGAAGCTATAACACTGGTCTTGGAGTGGTCATCAAACGGACAGCAACTTGTCTTATTCGAAAGGCGCTTAATAAGAAAACTCTATCCTATCCCTTCCAGAAAAAATTCAAATACAATGCACAGCATGAGTAGAAATTTACTTCTGAGTACATACATACATAACTGGCCTTTACAACCCTGTGTCAGGATTAGGGCCTAGCTTCTCGCAGTACTCATGTTGTGTGTGTCAATTTTTATCCATGAGTACCGGGAACTACAGTTTAATGTCGACTCCTAAAGACAGACTTCAGAAGCTTGTTCATGGCAATTAGTTACTCTCAGAGCTTTTGCCAGAAGACTGCTGAGAGGTAGTCGCCGAAAGAAATATTATTTTCATACTTCTTTTTTTTTTGAAGATGTCAGAGCCTGGTGTCGAACCCAGGGCTCCTGTCTTAGTAAGCCAACAAACTAACCACTAGACCACGGCGACTACTACTTCTGAGTATTGCTCTCAATAAAAAAAATTCTCTCGAGAATAAAATTAAAATCGAATCCTAGACCGGTTGAAGAAAAAAAGGAGAATATGGTAAAAATGTTAGAATATGAAAAAAGTCTTTGAGTATATAAATACAAAGGATGTACATTGTACAAATAATATATCATTCTAATGTTTTATGATTTCTATATAACACGGTGAGTGAAATAGTTAATGATTTTTATGAATAGAAAAAAAAAACAAAGAATTCTGTTGAGATTTCCTTAGTTGTTGTACAATGTTTTCACTAATAAGACTTTCTTTCATTCGGATTGATTGCAAGAAACAATCTAAATCCATGAAATAAAATTTAGTTTCTGATCTAATTGCTTCATTTCATGACGAAAGAAAATTATAAATAATTTTCAAAAATATTTAAAAATTCAACGCAAATTTAGTGGAAACTCCTTATAAAGAAATATTTTTAAATCTTGCATTGGTTCGATATTTCATTTCAAATGGCTTTAATTTTTCCAATTTCTACAACTAACACATAAATTTCTCTGATACGCTAATGTTAACAACTATCCAGTTTTCTTTGAATATTTACCACTTCTTCTTATGTTAAAACCATGAAATCATTACACTTTGTCATGTAAAATTTTGCTGGGTATTATTTTGTGTTTTTGCAAGACACATACAATGAATAAATAAAATCACAATTGAAAATTCTCACCGCTCTTTAAACAAACCAGCCCCTTGATAATGAAAACTTTCATAATTTATGTCTATAATCAGATGAACGAACACTTAATGATGTTAAGCTTTTATACAAATAACGAATATAATTTTAATACTTTAATTCCTTCAAGTTTATCAGTTTTAAGTACTCAATTAAAATATTTCAAGAAATTCAAATTAAAAGCCGATAATTAAATGGAAATTTCATTAGATTTTTTTTTTCTTTCAACGTAAATAAGAATAAAAGGCATTAATTAATTTAAAAAATCTACTTCCGTAGAATTTTCTAAAGGTTTTCTTTATTTACATTCCATTGCCTGTTAGTTTTCTGTGATTTGTAAAACAAAATGAATTATATTCGTAAGTGTGTTAGTGAAACATTTTACCTGTCATATTTGAAAAATATTGTATCATTATTATTAATGTAAATTGCATACAGTGCAGAGAATAAATCAAGGTACAGTAATTTAAAGGGACTTCCAGAAGACACTCTTACACTTGAAAACGAGCAACTTGTTAAGGCTATAAATACTCCATTTTTTGTTATTTACTCAGTCTGTTTTGTCAAAACATCATGGACCGATATAGCATTCAACTTCAACTGCCAAAAAAAACTAGTTTTACAATAATGGGGGTTGCGTGGTATAGTGCTTCGCACAAAAACTCAAACGGCCCAGGTTCAAATCCCGGCAAAGGTGAAAAATAAAAAAGTTAATTTGTGGTTTTTTCAAAATTTTAATATAGAAATAAGAGGTCACCTCTCCCCACTTCATTAAGACCATCGACAAAAAAATCGCTCACCGACAATCCACTCTATTCCACCTTAACCTTTAGCAACGAAAAACGAATGATCAGTAGAAAAGCGGCATCTATTGGGAAGTAGCAGATAACAGTTAAAAAACCTACTTAGCGAAGACACTCACCACACAGGCAACATGCAGCGATGAGGCAATTGCTATTGATTATTCAAGGGTGAAGGTATAAAACTGGCCTTTGAATAATTAATCACAGCAATTTGTCTGATTCCTTTCCAAAAATTCCACTGCATTTAGTAGGGGTTTACCCTGAGTATTGGTTTCAAATAAAAAAAAAGTGGTCTATTCGGGAAAAGTAAAAACAATGTTTGGTGATAAGACGAATTTCTGGGTACGTCAATAAATGATTTTGTCGAATTTAGGGCGATACCAATCTCCATACGATTCACCGACTCACCGACAATCCACTCTATTCCACCTTAACCTTTAGCAACGAAAAACGAATGATCAGTAGAAAAGCGGCATCTATTGGGAAGTAGCAGATAACAGTTAAAAAACCTACTTAGCGAAGACACTCACCACACAGGCAACATGCAGCGATGAGGCAATTGCTATTGATTATTCAAGGGTGAAGGTATAAAACTGGCCTTTGAATAATTAATCACAGCAATTTGTCTGATTCCTTTCCAAAAATTCCACTGCATTTAGTAGGGGTTTACCCCTGAGTATTGGTCTCAAATAAAAAAAAAGTGGTCTGTTCGGTAAATGTAAAAAATATGATCGGTGATGAGACCAATTTCAGGGTACGTAAGTAAATAAGATTGTCGAATTTAGGGCGATACCAATCTCCATACGATTCAAGAGCTCGCAATGAATCCCGAAAAAATCACTGTTTGCTGTAGATTTTGGGCTGTTGATATCATTGCTTCATATTTCTTTGAGAAAAGCATTAATCAGGCCATCACTGTTAGCGCGAGCACTTTCGGTCGATGATTGCCAACTGCTTTTGGGCTCAATTGGATTATCTGGACACCACACAGTTTCAGATTTGAATTCAATAGAAAAGAGAGATTATAAGCTTTAGATTTTAATTTTTTCATTGAAAGATAAGTACATAGGATACAGCTATTTATGAAATAAAACATCAGACAAATTGCCTCCAAGGCTTTGCTGGCACATACGCACCATTCCGTTGAAATTTTTTATAACTTTTATGCATTTTTTCTCTTGTAATGCACGTGTGGTTGTGAGCTATTTCATATAAACCTTTAATTTTAAATAACCCCATAAGAAGAGATATAACAGTGATACATCATATGAACTTAGGGGTAACTTTTGATCACCGATCGAAATAAGGGAGTAGACGATCATCAAATGTCTCATACAGTAACTGAATTGTTTTCACGAACTCTCTTCACTGTTCATTGTCATTAGGCTTCATGTGTAGTATTTATTGGAGTTTTACAAGCATAGAAATAAAGATCTCTCCTTGTTTTCGCTGTAGCTATCTTTTTAAAATTTCCAGTTTTTACCCAGCAGAAATTAGTGCTTAATAAGCCATTTTGTAAGGGAGAAATTGAGAACATTCACTTACACGTGCGCATTAATAATGCATGATTTTTATATGAAATGAGCCGCTAAAATGCAATACAAATGCAAATTTATTGCAACCAGTAAGCAAATAGTAAAAAAATCAAAAATAATACCTTATCCTGTAGCATTTTTGGAAGCTTTCAGGTGTGGAAAACAATATAATGCTTCCATTATTGCTTACAATTTTATTTATTGCTTTCAAATTAGAAATTTTTCTGCTGAGTATTCGCGATGCCTACATTGACATTTACTCGAATGATTTTTCGACGACCAGTGTGTTTAGCGTCTCCAACTCATCCATTCTCCTTAACCCAAATAATCTTTTTACGGTTGACGAGGTTAGAACACTATTTGTATTATATTTTGTATAAAATTTTCAAACTGTGGTCACCAAACCAAACCTCTTTAGATTATTAATCGCTTCAATAGATCACATAGTCGGCACTTGTGCAGCATTGATGCAAAGCAAATAAAGGTTGTCAAAGCGACGAAACTGGGGGAGATACTATAGAAACTCTAGTTAATTTAAAGCTGTATAATAGATCTTCAGGTCGAAGTACTTTTATTGACTCCTGTATGAATGATAGAATTAATGAAATATAATTTTTGTACTTTAAAACAGTCCATCTTTATTAATCCTATTCTCTCAGCTACCAAACTGTTCTGGGTTCATGTTTGCCAACAATTCACTGCCAAAATGGGGTGGCAAATTCAAATCTCACCCAAATACAAAATCAGACCCAATTTAAAATTATATAAATCTTAAGCTAAACTATGGTAACTATTTGAGAATTTTTGTACTATTTTACACGGTAACTTTAAGAAGTTGTTTGAGATATTTGAAATCATAATTTTTCAAACACTGAGTTTGTTTGCTAAAAATTCGTAATTTTATCATTAACAGTTAGTGTATCTTGATTTATGCTTTACTGTGTAGAAACTGTATATTAACAGTGTGTTAATATATTATTACTTCTTTTTATGTACACATTTCTGGATAGATGAGCCTGGGATATATATAAATATATTAAATGTCTACTAAATAATGTCACATTTTATGGGCTATGACATAAAATTGTCATCTTATACGTGTATGGCATATAAAAGTGGCAGAAAAAAGGAATAGGAAAACTTTAAACGTGATCATTGAACTAAAACACCAGCTATTATTTATAGTTTTACTAACGGCAGTTATAATATAAACTCATCCTTTTACTTAATTCTAAGACAAACAAGAAACAATAAAATATGGCACAAAAAAAAATCCTATGAAATTCTGCCCCCATCCATGCCTTCCGTAGCAATGTTTGTTCAGAATATTAAAATGCTTCTGCTGCAGTAGCGAAAACATTTAATGTCAGCCAAATGGCAAATTTTTATTCTGTTCAACATTCATTAAAGCCACTTGCACGTGTAAAATCCATTGAGTGCAATAACAACAAGTGGCATCAGCATTGTAATTCCGTGTTCTTAAAAATTGTAGTTCTCTTCTTTACTCAATAATTGTAAAATTCATTATTGAAGAGCATTTAAAAACCTAATGATGCGCTTTTATAGTGGTATTTGTGAAATGGTTTTCTTCTTTTTTTTTTTTTTTGTCATTTAGCTTATATTGATAAAATGGTTTAGGAGTGGTGTTGATGCCACAAATTTGTTAAAAAAAAAGAATAAAGAAAACTATAAATTATTCAGGCACATCTTTGCAGCTGCTACGTAGACAACATCAAAGCTAACATAACAAATGCCATGTATGTGCCAGATTAATGGAAAATTAAACATTTCGAATGCACTCCACCTATAGAAGACAAAGCGGTTATTTTACCGACGTTAATATCACACATATTGGCATGAATAGGTCTTGCAAGTAAATAAAAAATGTCGACGATATCTCACACATACATACTTGGTCTTATTTCAACTTAAAAATTGAAAGCGCTTAATGAAAGACCCAACATATGTAAAGTGGTATATAGAGTATATCTATATAGGTATGAGTATATACTTGTACTATTAGTAAAATAGGGAGGGGACTCCCGTTTTTAATTCTGGTCACAGCATTGTAACCAATATATGGAGTTTCATTTTTTGAGTGTGAGAAGTGGATGTTGGAGAGGCGTGCACTGGAGAGGGATCTTGGCATCTTGACTCCTAATGCCATCATGGGAGTCATGTTAGGAAACCTTGCTGCATGGAGAAGGATCGCCTTTTTTGCGAGGGGGATCTTTCGTCGGAAGGAGAGAGACTTTGCAAGTTCGATGGAAACGTAGGGTTCAAATGAACCGGCATATAAGGCTCCATCCTGAAGTAATGTCATAAATTGACGGTCCCAGGATGGAGCCTGGTGATATATAGAGGGGTTTTAGCTGGTAGGCACACAATAACTGCGTGGAGTCTGGCACGACGGGTGGCAAAATCCACCTAAGTGCGTAAATGCATTTCCCCTCTCACCAAAAAAATTTATATATATATGGAGTTTTGATTCAAATATTGCAATTCCATTTTGTTTAAGCTTATTTATGATTTTTCAGTCTGGACTAAATATTGAATATTTTCTATACATTTGCTGTTATAAATACCACAAAAAATTTTAATTTAAACTTGACAGTATAACAACGAAAGTATAAAATTCTATGATAAAATTAAAAGCATATTTCCTAGACTATATCGCAATTTTTTTATTGTAGTCGCCATAGTCTAGTGGTTAATATGTTGGCTTACTAGGCAAGAGTTACGGATTCAAACCCCAGCTCTGACATCTTAAAAAAAATAAATAGAAAAAAAATATTTCTGTCAGCTACTACCTTTTAACTGTCCACTGTAGATCCTACTTACTACTCATCCATAAAAATTGACACACACATCACGAGTGCAGTGAGAAGCTCAGTAGGAATCCTGAAACAGGGTTGTAATAGCCATTTATGTGTGTAATTTATGTATGATGGACTATAAGCAAATACTTGTGTAATTGCTATTTTTAAAAATAGTAAAGTAATGGTTTGGCACATTATAAAATTAAACTAAATTTGGATTTTTTCCTCTTTTTTTTTCGTTTTCAATTATAATTTTTTTCAATATTACGCATACTTTACATACGAGTACTCATAAGCCAATTGCTAATTATTTTCTGTAAACACACGGATTAAAAACTACATTTTAGTTTAATTAAATATTCAATGGAGAGTATTTCAAGCAATTAATTCAAAACACTCAATAATTAAAATACTTGTTTACGCACACACGCATACAAACCATAATACACAATTTCAATTGTTGCATGCAACGAAATTAATTTTAGCAAATACTAAATGCTACACATACTCTCTTCATGCATATGTATGTACATGTAGTACTTGTATAAGTATCTGTTTACAGTGAACACATATGTACACCCAAATATGGTCTTATACAATATTACTTAATTAGCATAAAAATCAACAGCAATTTTCAAATATATTTTTTATTGATTATATTTAAAACTTTAATTAAAAACTCAAATAATTTGTTGATTTTTAATTTAATAAAAGTAAATAATGAATATGCTCATGAATGTGTAAATATTCTCTCATACATTCTCTGGCTTCCCCACTTGAACACTCTTTTCAACTGTTTTTAAATTCAAGTGTGCAATTCTATTGAGCACCATTCAATTAAATACTCAAAATACAGTCAATTTATAAAAAAAAAGGGGGTGAACAATTTATTGATTTTTGAGGTTTTTACTTTAATTATTATTGAGTGTGTGCAAGTAATCATTAAATAATCTATAGATTAATTTAGGGGGAAAACAGACATAAAACGTGTGCTTAATTCCTTTTTTTTCTGTTTTATAATACAATTTGTAATGACCAAATGCACACATACATACATTGAGTTTGATAAAAAAAATACATAAAATTAATTAAATAAAGGCAGAGATTTAGGAAGGATGATAAGGATGAGAGTGAAACAATATGCGGTAGAAAAGTAATAAAATATAATACAGGATTATGAATATTAGTTTACTTCATTCATAATAATACCATATATATAGATATTAAAGCCATTAATTTATTTAACAAACAGAGGTACACATATGTATACACAGAAAAAAATTAAAAATGAATTTTAATTACATTATTTATAGTATCAATAAAACTTTTAATTGATTACTTAAACAAATTTGAATTTATAGTATCAATTAAAAAATTTAAATTAAAGATATTTTAAATAAATTTTTAATTATATTAATTAAAAAGTTTAACTGAAAATAAAACCCATAAGCAATTAAAAATTTTAATTGAAAACAAAACAAAATAAAAAGATTTAAAAAAATATAATTGAATCAATTAAACAATTTAACTGTAATTAAATTACTAATTAATTGAGATTATGTAAATGCAATCATAACGATGTAATAATATATTATCTTTAATTATTTTAATATAATAATAATTAATCAACTAAATATAAAATTAAATCAATTAAAAATATTAATTGAAATTAAAGTTAACTAATTGATTAAATGAAATTAGATATGAAATATGTTTAAAGGATTTTAAATTGTAGTAGGTAGTTATTACAACATGCAAGCGACATTCTCGTAAAGTGAGTGAATGGAACTAGTTATCATTTTATGTCATTGAAAAGCATTCGGCAAAAACAAATTTGTTTGTAATTTTTTATTTTTAAAGTTCCAACAGATGATTTTTAGCGGCTGCTTTAAAAACTACATGCGTTTTAGTAGTAAAACTATTTAATGGTAACTCATGAATTAAAAAAAATCAATTGAATTTTTAACCGATAGTGCTTTGATAGGTATTTTAAACTGTTAACACAATATGCGACAACTTACAGATGTACATAAATCCCCTAAACTTTGAGACAATAAGAACACGATATTAGAAAACTGAAGATTCGAAATACATCTGGACACGACAATATAACTCAAGTATTTTGTCGGTACATGGTAAACAATGGTAAAAAAATAAATCTTTGTCAGTTGAAAAAATAATTTTTTTACGAATTAAAAAAAAAAAAAAACAAAAAAAATTATGTGGTCTGGAGATCGAATTCTAGAGAAGTGGTGGTGATCTATTTTTTTATTAACTTAATTAGGTGGGGTCGTGATATAGGGGTTAGAGTGCTCGTACAGAAACCCAAACGACCGAGGTTCAATCCCAGCGAAAAACAAAAATATATAAAATAAAATTTGCGGTTTCTCTAAATTATAATTTAAAAAAATAAGAGTTTCACCCCCCCCCCCCCCCACCACCACCCGACCAAGAAGTCCATCTTCAAGAAACCGCTCCCTGACATTTCCAGTCTATTGCACCAAAAAACGAATGATCAGGAATACAGCGGCACCTTCTGTGAAGATAACAGCTATTCTACTGAAGACGCTTACCACTCACATTCAACATCCACCGGCAGATGGGGCAATTGCTGTTGATCACTCAAGGGTGAAGGTATAATACTGGCCTTTGAGTGGTCAAATTTACAGCAATTCTTCTCATTAACAAAAAGGCGCTTAATAAAAATATAAAGTAAATCTATTTATTCATCTTCAAATTTAAATACAATGCACCACATGAGTAGCGGTTTACCCCTGAGTATTGGTCTTAAATAAAAGGAACTAAATTCTATTATGAACTTAGATTAGCTTGTCAATCAAAAGAGAAAATAATGAAGGAATTGTACACCAGCCGAACTGAATGTGTTTTAGACTCCAGATACGGATCATGGGATGTGTTAGTGTTCTGTATAAATTCATTCAAATCACCAAGTATTTAACTTGAACCTTTTATAGAAATCATGTATTGGAATTATACATATTTCTTCTATATACTATGTAATGACTCGCAGACTTACTGAACATTTCTCATTTTTCTCATATTCTCCGATTTTATCTTCATCTTTCTATAATCTTTTTTTAAATTGTCATTCATTCTGAATGAACAGCCTGAGTAAACTAATCTAACTGGAATGCGATTCAGATTTCCAGATTACTAAAAAAATGTTTTTTTCCTTTTTTACTTAAACAACTTTTATATAAAGTTTTTGTTTACAATTTTTTTTCTAAAGCCGAGTGTCCACTAGCAAGTTTTCTTGCGGAAGTTGCTTCCAGAAGTGACTTCCAGAAGTTTTTGTCATGTAAACACGTATTAGAAGTCGACTTCCAGAAGTTTTTGCTTGCAAGAAAAACTTGCAGAAATTATATGGAAACACATGTTCGTTGCTTGCTGGAAGTGACTTGCGCAACTTGCTGTGAACTGCAAGTGTTTTTAAGACTTGCGGAAGAAATCAGGTATATGTCGGGTTTTGTTTAGTGTTTTTTTTTTCTTTTATTTTTGACTAATTAAATAAAAATGGAAAATAATAAATTTATTTGAAGTAAGGAAAGTTACCCAGAACTATGGGACACGTCTTCAAAAGAATATAAAAATAAAATTAAGAAACAAAACGCTGTAAAGGCAATAGCCAATGCTATAGACGAGCCCGAAGAAGATATGAAAAGAAAATTACACGACCTCCGAACGCAGTTCGGTCAAGAGGTCAACAAAGAAAGAAAAAAAAAGTGATCAAAGTGCTGAAGGCTCATGCCTTAATAAGCCAACACGCTTACTACTAGACCACGGCGACGGTACATGAGATGTCGTGATGTATTTCATGTCATGATAAAACTCCCACTTGCTAACGTATCGTCGTACAGGAGTTTAAGTGCTCTATCCGCTATTTCATATTTTTTATATATCTCGAGTTAATGATGCCACTTTAGGTTTTCGACCCCAAATTTTTCAAATCTGCAATCCGTTTTCGGATAGCTCGTCAAGTTTCGGAAATAAACAGCCGAAAACGGATTGCAGATTTTAAAAATTTTGGTGTCAAAAACCTAAATTAGCATCATTAACGAGAGATTTAAAAAATGGCGTATAGAGCACTTAAACTCCCGCACGACGATACGTTAGCAAGTGGGAGTTTTATCATGACATGAAATACATGACGACATCTCATGTACCCAAAGAAACTGAGAACAATTTTTTTTTGTAATTAGTTGTTTCTTTCCTATTAAATATGCTGCGATGGCAGCTGCCACTCTTATTTTGCCACCAGACATTTTTATACTGTCACTGTTTAAAAAAGCTAACTCTACTGCAACCTGTACTCACATTGTGTGTAAACACGTCTGCAAGTTCTTGCTGCAAGTTCGTCGTAAAACTTCTACAAACTACTTCTGGAATCAAACTTCCGCAAGTTTTGGTTTCAGTGGAAACACTTCAGCAAATACTTGTAGAAGTTCTTCCGCAAGTAACTTGCTAGTGGACACTCGGCTTAAAATAATTTTCAAATTTATTTAAATTTTTTGTGAATATGGGGCTAGAATTTAAGGCATGTATGAGTAATAGAAAATTTAAAGCGAATAATTTTTAAAGCAATTTTTTTATTATTACTTACACGAGTTTTTCTATAAATTATTTCTATTTTCTCTTTGCACGATTTGGTCCGAAACGTATCTATCGCGTATATATAGAAACAGATATATAACGATTAAATAGCTTCGTGCCAAACAAATTTTTATTTTCAGATACGCACATTGTTTTTAGAACACAAAATTTTAACATTTCGCTTAAGACAATAGGGCTTTACAACAGCAAATAAGATTTTGTTTTCCTCTTTTTTTTTTTTGTGAAATTTTTTCAATATAAATATTCCAGCACACACAGATACCTTTTTATGTATTTAAAGTGTACAACAAAACCAAAAATTTTAAAACAAGGAAATTAAAATTTAGAGACCATTTAGTGGAAATGACACGTTTTTGCAACTCATTATAATTACAGTTGCGGCATCAATCAAAAGTTCAATTAGTGGGAAACAGCAGAAGTTACATTGGCTGCAAAGAATCATATGAAATGATATTAATTTTTAAAATAAAAAATACAAAAAAAAAAGAAGAAACCCGACGAAAGGATGAAAACATGATTTCATCAATATGCCAAACACACACAATTATTACCAATTCGTGTCACTTGTTGAGCATTAAAGCCAAAAACTCATTAGCTAAACATTTTATATTAGAAGTGCCAGCGGCAAAAGAGTTGTATATGAAAAACAGAGCAAATATTTATTTCATTGACGGCTAAATGCCTTTAGACGGAAATTGTAAAGGATAAATTAAAAAAAAGAAAAATAAAAATAAAATGAAACACGTCTTTTGAAACAAATTTCATTGAAGTTACAAGCAGAAGCAAAAATTCATTAAAGTTTGAAATTTAAAATTTATTTTTCATGAAATTAATTACTTGGATAGATATTTACAATTTATGGCTTTTGTTATTTAAAGAATTTTTTTTTTCTTCCTGGGAGAAATTACAAGACTCTTCTTTCGGATATTTGCTCTTATTAATAAAATAATCTGAGTGTAGAAGAAAAAGCTGCTAAGTAACAGGTATTGTCGTACAATATGTGAATCTCTTTAAGAATTTGCTAAATTTCTGTAAAATCTTAAGTTACTCGTACAATTAGTTAAATATTAAACAAAGTAGTATGGAAAATAATAGTTTTTATCTATTTAATTTTAAAAAAAAGTTTACAAAAGTTTTTGTTTTGTAATGAATTATTTGATTATAAGTTGTTTTGATTTTAACACACACTCTTAAATTAGGTTTGTAATAAGAGTATTCAACTCACAGCATGCATAGATTAACAAAATTTTAACTTTTCTTAAAATTTTTTATTTGTTTAACTTCTATTATAACGAATATGTTTCTTTTTATATATATACTTAGAACACAAAATTTAACTTTGGTTAACAAAGATATATGGCTTTAAGATTGATAAAGATAAAGTTTTAAATACGCTCAGCATATAAAAAAATATTATGAAAGTAAGTTTTATGTTTGCAATTTATAAAACTTTTGCTTTGCTTTGGTTTATTTGTCTAATAAGTTGGTTAAGGACATTTTTAAAAACTATACAGCATATACATATAATTGATTGGAACTTAATTGGTAATGCTACGAAATATTGCTGAACAATATAAGAAAATAACTTATGTTGGCCAAGATAATGAATTTGTAGAGGACACTAGAGAAACCCCCACATAGAGCAAATTAATAAACAAGAAGTAATAATTTGAAACACATTTTATTCAGGGTATAACACTGTTATTATTAACAGTCAAAGTAAAACTACACCCACCAAGTTTAAAGATAATAGGTGGCAAAATTGTTCAGTACCGCGATTCGGTAACTTTTAAAAGTACGCTATTAGCAAAAGAAGTCGACAATTTTTATTATTTGTCGTAACAATTATGTGATTCACTAAGTACACTTTAGCGACAACCGATAAGAAGTAAGCAAAGCTACAAACCTCTAGTTACTTTGGGTATAAAAATACACAAAAATAGTTCTCAAACAATCTAGTTAATAGCGCAGACGCAGCTCTCTACAAAATTTCAAAATAAAAATTTTTTTTTTATTAATTGAAAAAACAGCATAAAAATGATCAGGAGTACAGTGCCATCTTCTGGGAAGATAAAAGCTCACCTAATAAGTGAAGACGGTCACCACTTGCTATCAACATCCATCGACAAATGGGGCAATTGCTGTTGATCATTCAAGGGTGAAGGTATAACACTGGCCTTTGCAACTTGTCTCATTGATTTATTACGATCAATAAAATTACAAAAAAATCTATGTATCTCTCTTCTATTTTAAATATTCCAAAACAACGCACTTAATGAGTAGGGGTTTACTCCTGAGCTATTGAGACTATCGTAAACAAAAGATAATAAATATCAATATCGACAATTCTGTTGCTTACTGTTGAGAACAATGCGATTACCGTAAAAATATGTTATTGAATCGCGCTACAAAATGAAAAGTGTTTGGTTACTATCGCTCTTTTAACATCTAAATTTAATACTGAAAGCAAAGTTATGTATATACGCGCTTTTGCGTTCGTGCTCATGTTTGTATCAAATATTGAAACTACAATTATAGAAACTCAAACAAAGTTTAAAGATTTTTTCCATAAAATAGCAGTTACGCTTTTTTCATCAAATATTTGCTGAATGTGACTTTTGCCTTTTATCAAAGAATATAAATCATATAGAATGTGCATCACGTACAAGTAAAATTTCTTATGGCGGGTCGTAATGTTGGAACCCGCAAAAAGAATTGTTACTCTCTTACTCAGCAAAGAGAATTCGTTTACTCTCTTACTTTGTGTTGCTGTTCAGCCTCAACAAAATTTTTGCACACACAACATCACAGTGTATAAGACGATAGCCACAACAAAATTTTTGCACACACAACATCACAGTGTATAAGACGATAGCCACAACAAAATTTTTACTTCGTGTTTTTTTTTTTTGCTTAAGTACAGAAACGCCCTGCAGAAATCGAGAGTACTCCTTACACGCGTGTAAAGAGTACTCCCCAAAGGACCAAGATTAGTCCAAAAGTAATCCAAATATATAGGGAAAACATGCTCCATTTTACATTACAATGTCCTATGAGAAGACCATGTAATCCAAAAAAACATTACGTCAGAGTAATCCAAAAACTAGTCTAAGTAGCTAATCCGCATATTATTTACATTGGGTTAGTTTTGAAATTACTCCATGTCACTACTCCATAGATTACCACAGAAAACTAGTTTGAAAACCAAATTATACTATCACCCCACGGAATGTAAATAAAGGGCAAGTTTTTAAATTACTCTAACGTAAATACTCAATGGAGGATCACAAGAGACTAGTTTGAAAACTACTTGGAGTAACCCGAAAAATGTTATTGTACAAAAAAAAACAAGAGTAATGTAATCACAAAATGAGTGTTTTATTATAAATATAAAAAAAAACAGAAATAAAAAGGAATTGCAAGCATAACAATTTCACTGGACGCCGTTCTTTTACCCAAAAGTCTATATAAAAAATTAAATTCAGTAAAATTAGCACTATCCACTAAAAACATTTGAGTAAACGAACGCGGCTACTTGTAATAATAATGATAATAATAATAAACATTTGAATTCAATTTCATTAAGAAGAATAACTTAAATCTTTGTCTAAAAAAAAAAAAAAATACTAATTATGAATTAATAATTAATACTAAGATTTTTAATCTTTTTGTTTAGACTAGTTTGTCTTAGAACTCAAGGCAAAGGGCTTGAATTGATTTGCTGACTTGATTTTTTTTTTGCACAAATGAACCGGAAGTGTCGTTTCTTTACAACTTGGAGAGCATTCCTCATTTCTTTATGTGCATTTGTACTATAAGAACTAATTGCATCTGAAAACAATTTTACTTCTAGAGATTATACCGCGTTATTTTATACGATAAATACATACCTATAATAGTTTTATAGAAGTTCTTATAATTACGTAAACTCTTTTTCCCACATATTCCGTCAGTATTATACATCACGCACAATTCTCGGGATAATATACATTCCAAATTTTTGAGAGCACTTCCACATAATAAGTCTTTTATGGCCGATATCTATAAATATTTAAAAATTAGCCAATATTTATTTGCTGTACTTTTTAAAAACTCTTTTCGTAATAGTTACATATTTTTCTTCATTAGCTTCGTTTATATCTGCCTCTATCTTCTGCAGATCTTCTTCAGTTTTTATTGGAAATTTTTGGATTAAGGTATTAATACTTTGGCGCACTTTTTGTAGACTTTGTAGCTGAAGTTTTTGCTCAGTCAGCATTTCAACAATTATTTTGTTCTGGTCAACCGTTGTTGCTTTAAATATTAAAGCAAACTTATTAGGATATAAAAAGTAGGATTTTTAACTAATAATACCTTGCAATTTTGACACCTGCCCTTTTAAGTTTTTGTGATCGTCTCTCATTTCTATAATGATTTTGTTTTGTTGTTCTATCATTTCTGAAACAAAGTAACAATGTTATTGCACTGATTGTTTGGCTATGTGCATTGGGGTTATAACGAGATTTTGAAAAATTTCTTCGCCACATCAGACAATGTTGTCTTTATTATAAAAATCAATAAGTTATAAACGTACCTTTAAATTGTATACACTCACAACATGGGGTTTTTTTGGCACCATCTGAAAAAACAACAAAATAGTATATTCTTTATTTAATACATAAGACAGTGGTAATACTTTGTACTTACAATTTAAGAGTTCGCTGCTGGCATTTAGTCTTTTCAGGTTTGAGTGTTGGCGCTCCATTTTTACAGTATGTATGTATATTGTTTTGCTATTTTTAATTTATTGTAAATATTAGTTACGTTTTTATTTAGTGCAACTGTGTAAGATTGGTATTAAAAGAGTTTTGTTTTCAAAGGGCAATGACAGAAGTTTGCAGTGAACAGTATTTACATCAAAAATAGTTTCTTCTTCTACCAAGTTATCAGCAGTACATATGCCTAATGCCGACAGTGAATTCATCGGCTCCTCAAAAAATGGCTGAATATTTTTAAAACGTTTTCCCACTACCATGGTTTCATTATTTTGTCCTATTTTGAAGCCAGAGATTTTAAAAGGCTCATAAGGAAGTAAAAGGCATACATTATTTGGAGCTTTTATACTTAAGTCATATTCGTCGGATGAATAGCTATAAATAATACCATTTTTCTCTTTTAATCCAGAAATTTTTTGTTTTTTTAGTATAGATGAATGATAATTTCTTTTGAACAATTGCTCCAAGATGCAAGTGGGCTTGCGGACGTCTTTTTTAATCATCTGCAAATGATTTTCGAAGTCGTATGCCGAGAAATTGTATAACAAACCATGTTGCCTGACGCACTCACATATATGAAGCATACTGTGTACATTGTGTGTTACACTTTGGGGGCCAAATACGATACTAAAGTTTTCAACAAATAGTCTTAATAAATTTTCTGCAGATTCGATGTTATTTAAAAAATTTTTTGGACACGACAATAACCTTACAGCACAATGTAATTGGAGAAATGTGTAATAATAATCAGCACTGACATTATTTTTTAAAACTAAAATTCCGGTGTATAATAGGAATTGACGAAACTCAGTCGCTTTCCAATTGGCAACTTCCTCCAAACGTCGAGGCAATCTTGTAAAATCATTCGTCATATTTTTCTTTAGAGAAACCAATAAACTTGATATGTTTAGCTTTTCCAAATTCGAGCTGCGTTCATTTAATTTATTTTGCATAAGTTTCTTCAGCATTTTCCTAGTAACACCTAAATCAATTACGTGCATAGGATCTAGGGGAATTTGGCTGACCATATTCAAACCTATTTTTTCCAAAGGCGTTTTAGTATTAAGAAACTTTAATTGGTGCTGATTTTTATATTTTCTTTTAGCAAAGTCCTCATCACTAATAACTTCCGCAATTTCTGTGCTATAAGATAAAACGTTGCATATTTTTTTCGCTGTTTGTGTACATTTTGAGCATCCATTAGATGACGAGTGATAAGCAATGCCACAAACCAATGACTTTGCGGGTGCATCACAAACTACTGCCCGTATTTTAAAAACTATTTCTTTTGTGTCAATTTTTAAATTATTTTTTTGAAAATCAGAAACTTCTTCTATAAATTTTTCCATAAATTCGTTCACATTAAACGGCTTTTGTTTCCCAAAATATATGCCAGCGGCAAAGACCTTTATGTTTTTGATATTTATCACTTTAATTAGAATTGGCCAAAGTTGTGCATTTGAACTTTTAAAAAGTGGTAAACCGTCTACGTTAATATCACAAATTATTTCATCATATTTCTTAAATAAATGTGCTACTTTTAAAAGACTATTTTTTATACCAAAATGCACATATTGCCCAGGATGCACTTTCACTATATCTATTTTGGAGTCCATTGGTTTGAATAACGCAGCTGATGAAATTGGTACATCAATTACATTGCTTTTCAATATACACAATAGATCTCTCATGTGTTTACGGGAAGTTCTGCTGTTCATCTGCCATTGCCCTAAGTCACTAATTAAATTTCTTTGATGGTTTAAATTATTTAATTCTACAGGTGAATCCTGTAATTCCAAAGAATCGTCTCCTCCTAGAGATTCTAATTCTTCTTCTTCTTCTTTTTTGCACTCATTGAACGCATTTGCGTTATTTAATTTATTTAAATAATGGTCTTTTTCTTTTTTAAGAATTCGTCGTCGATGACGAGCACTACACTCCATTTTATTACTTTATTAAAATTTTTATTAATTTTTGATTTTTACTTACAAGATTTTTAGCTTTACAAAATACACAATAACCAAACACGTGTTGACATTAAAGTAAAAGTATGTATAAATAAACAGTGTTACCACAGTTCTATTTTTTTTTTTTTAATAATATGTTGCGAGTATTGCCAAATATCCTTTTTTTATACATCATGTTCCATGTTTACATTACATGGGACCATGTTGTAACTACTCCTTTTTACTTAAAACAAATCATGTACTCCAATAATTTCTGCAGGGCGGTTTCATGCTAACAACAATATTCACATACAATACAATTTATGTGTTTGTGTTTCTTATTCATTGTGAGCTGTTTTCGTTTTTAAATTTTAAAACTTAGAGAATAATATTGTTGGTTCAAATATTTTTGTGTATTAAAGAATACAGTGCTCCGATACGACTACATAACCTAGTGTAGGGCAAAGCATATTTAATTTGTAGTTGCGTAAAGGAAAATACATTAATCTACATCGAATATATAGCGCCCTATTTAATATCGTAATAAAAGTGTAGTTAGAAATATATTTTATTATTATTATTTATTTAAGCTGAACAATTGATTTTATATTTATTTGAAATAAAAGGTTAACTTGACCAAAGAATGTAATTCCAAAAATACTAATAAAAAAAAAACAAGTACATATATGTATATTCATTAATGAAAAATTTTTGAATGATAAATTGATGATTTTTCAATTATATGAAAATTCTATTTTTATTTTTAATTTATATATGTATGTATGAATTATATAAATGTACGTATATATACATTTTTAAAATAAAAGACACTTTAATTTTTTTATGTTAAAAATAAATAATAAATAAATAATAATCAAGATTAAAATTATTTCTTATTTTATACTTCAAAGCATCAAAAAGTATGTATATTTTGAGGATTTTCATCTCCATAAAAAGGCTAATAAAGCTACTCTTTTTAAAGATTATTTATTGAATAAAATATTTAAATGTCTAAATTCAATGTTTTCGAAGGAGTACCAATAATAGAAAATCCAATACCTCTATTCTGTGTTGAGAACAAGTGTCGGCAAACCACTCTGGGGTCATTCGTTTACATGACTGAATAATAAAAGATTTTATACCAATTTTTTGCATTTCAGATTTAAAGACATTATGAAACATTAAAATGTGTTTTTCGCATGCATCCATTAGTTTATCTGATGGGGCAGCTAAATTTCCAAAATCTGTTAGCGATTGATAATTTTTATAATATATGAAAAGCTCGCTTGGGGCGGTTAGAAAAAATATAATCTGCATATATGTATATTACTGTCGAAATCAACGTCATCAATTTTATTGTAACTTGGTTCTTTATGTTCATTATATAAATCTGCTTCACAGTTGGCATCAATTTGCGTTATTTCGTCTTGTAAATGCAGACAATTGCTGGACGAACTTGACTGAATTATTTTAGTTACCATTAATTTTGCCAAAATGTTATTCAATTCGGCTACGGAAGGGTTGTTATTGTTGCCACCTTTTTGCCGTAATACAGAAAAAGTGTTTTCTAGTTTGTCTTGATTGAGGGACTTTGTCATTAAGAAATATAAATCATCACCTTCCCTTAAAATTTCATTTGTTAACATAAGAATTGAATTTAGGGTGAGTTTCATTTTATTTGAAAAGAAAATACGCTTGTTTTGATCTACAAACTCCACCTTTTTTAAATATTCTAAAAAGAACTGAATATATTTATATACTTCATTGTTAATCTGAATTGCAGATCTGTAGCAATTATCCCGATAAAGGGAGCCACTATTAAGACAATCAAAAATTTGGCAATTTTTTCCATAAACTGAGCTGTTGATAAAGCCAATTCTGCGGAACATGTCTTAAATTTTGTGGTTTCAGACGTTGTATTAATAGCAGCAGAAAATATATAATAGCCTGCTGAAAATTTGTGTGGCAAATATTACACGTATTTTTCAAAAATGTTAGGAAAAATATGTTGCCGTGTTGGTCTTGGGCACATTTTTGTTTTCGCATTTGCTTTCTTTTCTTACAATTCCCTAATTACCTGAAAGCTTGCCGTCCCATCCGGGGTTATTATGTCACATTTTAGCCACCCCTTCCGCAAAGGTTTAATTGAGTGTGGAAAATTATAAAGTCAAGAAACTTTTTGATCGCTTAATTCAAAAAACGGTTTTTTAGCAGATACTTAGAATGATAGCAAAATGGATGCAAGCAAAAAACACATTTCAATATTTCATAATGTCTTTAAATATGAACCTCAAAAAATTGGTATAAAATCTTTTATTATTGAGTCATGTAAACCAATGATCCCAGAATGGTTTGCCGACACTTGTTCTTAACACAGAATAGAGGTATTGCATCTTGAACTACAGAAAAAGGAAGTTCCAAGAAAAGAAAATTAGATATTTTATCCAATATATAATCTTTAAAAAAAGTAACTTTATGAGCCTTTTTATAAAGAAGTAAGAAATAATTTTAATATTTATTTATTATTTATTTTTAACATACAAAAATTGAAGTGTCTTTTCTTTTAAAAATTTATATATATGTACATATACAATATAATACATACATACATATATAAATTAAAAATAAAAATTGAATTTTCTTATAATTGAAAGATCATCAATTCATCATTCAAAAATTTTTCATTAATGAATATATACTTGTGTTTTTTTTTAATATTTTTGGAATTACATTCTTTGGTCTAGTTAACCTTTTATTTCAAATAAATATAAAATCAATTGTTGAGCTTAAATAAATAATAATAAAATATATTTCTAACTACACTTTTATTACGATATTAAATAGGGCGCTATATATTCGATGTAGATTAATGTATTTTCCTTTACGCAACTACAAATTAAATATGCTTTGCCCTACACTAGGTTATGTAGTCGTATCGGAGCACTGTATTCTTTATTACACAAAAATATTTGAACCAACAACATTTTCTAAGTTTTAAAATTTAAAAAACGAAAACAGCTCACAATGAATAAGAAACACAAACACATAAATTGTATTGTATGTGAATATTGTTGTTAGCATGATACCGTTTCTGTACTTAAGCAAAAAAAAAAAAAACAGGAAGTAAAAATTTTGTTGTGGCTATCGTCTTATACACTGTGATGTTGTGTGTGCAAAAATTTTGTTGTGGCTATCTTGCTGTGTGATGTTCTTGTTATAGTTGTTGGAATTTCGTCACTGTATGTATTGTGGCTGAACGAAAAAACCTAAACAACAATGCAAAAGAAATAAAACACACATTAGCACAGTGCATACACTGTGACATTAGTTTCTCTTATTTTGTTACGCTCTTTTCTTTTGTTTTGCCTTTTGCCCTTCCTTCCCGCGTCTGAAAAAATTTTGACAAAATATTTGAATAAGTGTTGAGATGTGCATTCTATATGATTTATATTCTTTGCTTTTATGAATCATGCAGCTTGGAGAATTTTTACTGTTGCGTATACGCAATGTAACATATTACTCGTACGTAACGTGGCCAGATGATTTTTTCGATAGTAATCAGAGTTGGGTTTATTGCATTAGATTTAATTTTCCACTAAATTTAGTGGTAGTGGTAAAATGGAATAAATTGCCAAAGGAGTTATATTCCATTACCACTAATTATTCAAAATTAGTGCACTAAATTTCCACTACCACTAAAATCGACGTATTTAATGCATTAATTTCCATTGCCACTAAAATCGATTCATTTAGTGCACTAAATTTCCACTACCACTAAAATTTTATTTTTTAATGCACTAAATTTCCACCACCACTAAAATGGTTTTATTTACTGGTTAATTATTTCCATCTGCATTTAGTGGTGGCTGGAATATTGCTGCATTAATACTAAATCGTTTAGCGATAGTGGAAGCGATAATGCATTATAAATTCAATGCAATAAACCCAACTCTGATAGCAATGACTAAAAAATCGATTTTTTTAGTAAAAATTAAAAAAAGCGGCTTATTTTACTTTCTAAGAAGCTAATTGTTTAAAGAAAAATTAAATTTATAGTCATTTAAAGGGTGCTAACTATCTGCAGCTAAAAAACTAGAGTTGAGTAAAAAATAAATATATATATATATAAATAAATAAAAATAAATAAATAAAAAAAATAGACTAAGATTTCGTTTCAGGAAGAAAACTTACTTGGTCGCCGTAGTCTAGTCGTTAGTATGTTGGCTTACTAGACAAGAGCTCCAGCTTCAAGCCCCAGGATCTGATTTAAAAAAAAACATATCTTTCACCGACTATCTCTTAGCAGTTTTCTAACAAGAGTTCGGAATCGACGATAAACTGTAGTTCTTGGTACTTGTGGATAAAAACTGACACACAAAAAATTAGTGTCGCGAGAAATTGTGTTACTGATGATAATGAGGCTATTGTCCTTATACTTTCAATGTAGCTCAATAATCAATTAAATATAATGGAATCAATTAAAACTATTCATTGAATTTGAAAGTATAAAATAAATTAAGTGTGAAATAGAAATTAAATATGAAATATATTTTAATATGAAAGACCATTTAATCTCAAATCTAATAAAGCAAGACTTATACTTCAAATATTTAAATTAATTTTTTATTTAATTTTTCAGTTCGAAAATCCAACCGATTCTAAATTTAATTATCTTTTTAATTAAGTTTCTTATTTTATTAAAGATTATAATTTTCTAAAAATGCAATTCATTTGCATAGGAAAACCATTAGTTTTTCTTACCACGATAACTAAAATTTTACCACAATCAATCAATATGGAAATATAATAAAAAAAAAAACAAATTAAATGTTTTTACCAAATAATTACCAAAATTAAACCTGACAAGACAAAGCTCTACAAACTCTTCTATTGTGTGGCTTTATTGCTTTGTTTTTTTAGTCTTTCGATTTTTTTTATTGTTATTGCAACGCTTGCTATTGCCATTGTTGACAATTTGATAAATTTCGTTACAAAACATTTTAATTGCTTTTATTTTTTTTTACAAAACACAACCGCAAAAGCTTACAAATGCAAAGTATAACAACATTTGTAATACAAGTTTTATAGCAAAAATGCTGAATACCAGTGCCAGTGCATAACGAACAACTGAATTCAAAAAATATAAAAAAATTATTCTGGCTTAAGTACTAAATAAAGAAGAACAATATTTAGAGGGAAAAAATGGTATAGCCAGAGAAAGAGAGAGAGAGATAAAGATGTTGAAAGAGGCCACAATTGACAGCATAAAATGTAGTACATAAATGAGCATATAATACAAATGCCACAAACCAACTCAATTACCAACAATAAAAATAAAACAAGAATCGATTAAATGCGATTTAATGTTAAAATTGTGTAGTATAACTACAGTGTAAAGCATAAATCTAGGTATTCTAACTAATAATAAAAAATATGTACTTTATAATGTTTGCAGTAAAACGCAAAAATACATTTTAATCGGTATTTATTTTATACCAAAATTATGTTCAAAATTAGCGCAAGATCTGAAATAAATATAAGAAGAAAGTATAAAGTCTTTAGACAAGTGGCCATTAGAGCGTACCACCTTACAAGAAAAAAAGGGTTCGCCGGAGATTTCGAAAAAAAATTTTTTTTTTTTTTGCCGAATGTAGGGGTCTTCTCTCTTTAGTTTTTTCATTATATCTAAGACACTTATAGTCCAATTTTAAAGTATGATATAACAATTTTTTTTTGTCTCGAGAAGGCTAATCTTTGTCCTTTTGGGCTAATGACCTCAATATTGGTAATTTCAAAACAGAAACATTGCAATTTTTTGCCGAACTAAGGGTAGATATTTTAGTTAGTTTAGTTTAGTTGTTATATATTTGGCATTTAACGTAATATCTTTAAGTATGATATATCAATGTTTGAAATGTATTTTAAAAAATTTTAGTATACAATTTGACACACTTGAAACATATTTTACTTTTCTGTAAAATGATTGTAAGGGCTTTGATAATATTTCTGCTTTCAAATTTATTGCATAGCCTGATTTGTGTTTTCTTTTTAACAACTTTTATAAAATTAATCTAAAACCTGAGTTTGTATATTCATATGTGAGTAGATACGATACATATGAGTATATACAGGGTGGACCATTTTTAACTGATTGATTTGAAATGCTTTTAATTTTTTTTTTTTAATTTTGTTTGATTATAAAATTCCTCAAACAGAAGAGAACTAAACTCTATTAACTCAATTCATATTATCTCTGCAAAGAGTTTTCAATCGAGTAACATAATGGTATCCATTTAGAAATTGTACAGGATCCGAAACGATAATTTTTATTTCTTTAATCTGCAATGAAACCGTTTTTTGGATTTAATCTGCGTGGAATAATCAAGGTATCGTCGTGTAGAGGCTTATACTGCAAGGACTTAACTTGCTAAGCTCGTGGAGGGCAATAGCTCTCTGCCAGAAAGTCATTTGAAGAGCAGTAGCCAAGAATTATTCCAGAGGTTGGATCGAGGACAGCAACAACATCATTTTAATTGTCATATTTTATTTATAACATAATTTAAACTTTACTGTGCGGGCTTCTTGGGATTGATTGCTGTTGGATTATTAAATGGTGAAGGCAGCCGATTTCCATGCGGATCGCATTCTCACACTAGGACCTTTGTTTTTTTTCAGTATGTAAGTAAGTAAGTAAGTCTAAATCACAATTCCACACCCTTCCTCGGATATTTTCTTAGTTCTTCATGAGAAAGGGTTACCCCTGAGTACTGACCTCATTAAAAAAAAGAAGATCCAGGAGTGTTCAATGCAGTCTGAAAATGTTACTGTTTGGGTTGAGGCGTCATCAATCCATTTTGTATTTCGAATGACCATGAAAACAATCTAGAAAAAAACCGCTCCACGATATTCCACTCTATACCACGTTAACCAATGTCAACAAAAACCGAATGATCAGGACAAAAGTGCCACCTATTGGGAAGAAACAGATAACAGGTAAACTTCTAAACCTACTTAGCGAAGGCAGTCACCACACAATCAATATGCAACGATGAGGCAATTGCTGTTGATCATTCAAGGGTGAAGGTATAACACTGGCCTTTGAATGATCAATTCACAGCAATTTGTCTCATTCATAAGGCGCTTAATAGTAATATAAGGAAAACAAAATGTATGTTCTGTCATAAATGTACTGTTTTTTCCAAAAATTACACTACAATGCACTGCATTTAGTAGGGGTTTACCCCTGAGTATTGGTCTCAAAAAAAAAAATAATAAAGAAATGACGTTCGCCACGCTATCACTGTCAACGACAATTGCTATAAGCCGATGATTGCCAATTCGTTTTTCCCTGAATTTATTGATCTTGATAGCAATGATATGTGCTCTTTAGCGGACAGCGCTATATGCCACAAAGCTCATGCCATGTGATTAGAAGGCGTCAAAATATCACATGGGGGGATGTTAGACCTTTTGTTATGGGGTTTTTTTAAGTCACAAGTGTATGCAAAGAAGGTACAAACTACAGACGCCCTCAAAGCCAACGTCAGCAATAATATTTCGTACTTTTGGATGCTCAAAAGAAATTTAAAAGCTGATGTCTAAACTTACTATTAAGACTTACCAAGAAGCAGCAAATAAACTAAAACCCTTTAAATGATATTTAAATTAATCAAAGCTTAATTCACTTCCCTCAGTTATTCCCTACATAGAAGCAGTTTGTAATGATTGGGTTGTCTTCAAATGCGAACAAGCCATATAAATTTAATTTCTTTCGTAAAAACATCTCGTCCCTACAAAACTGTTTACCCGTAAGCTCCAGTTTTTGCTAGGAACATAATACATTCCATTTGTCAAATTCAGTCTCATTTAGCTTCAGAATCATTAAAAACTAGACACTTCAAATGCTCGTAATCCAATCAAAGGTCTTTCATCAAAAGGTCTTTCAAATGAACACAACATATCGATGATATTCCACACACTTTATTTTATTTAAATTTAATGATTTAAAGCGCTCAACCAAAGGCCCTGTACATATAACTTCAGTTATATGCATATGGAAACCCATGTCTCATAATATTTATATTAAAATTGCTACAAAAAAAGAAATGAATCGGT
The DNA here is from genome assembly GCA_963576795.1 of Metopia argyrocephala. Taxonomy (NCBI): domain Eukaryota; kingdom Metazoa; phylum Arthropoda; class Insecta; order Diptera; family Sarcophagidae; genus Metopia; species Metopia argyrocephala. The sequence continues at coordinate 199,162,157 of OY756208.1, read as the reverse complement.
CTCTATGCAATAGTTTTAAAATTAGGATTACTTGGTAAACGAAATCAAACCAGACCAAAGAGATTTGCAATTTCTTAGCAAAACTTTTTGAGCAATAGGAAAGCTAAACTCAATGAGCAGAAATAAACCTCAAGTAAAAAAAAATAATTTCAAAAACTTGTCAAAAAAATGAGAAAAATTCAATACAAAAGCAAAAGTAAAACACCCACACGATAAGAAAACTATGAAAATTTTCAGAAATATAAAGAAAAACCAAAAACGAAAAACAAAAAAGTCAAATACTTCACATCTCTTTTAACCTGTTTCTTAAGGCAATTGAATTTTTGTTTCTGTTTGTGGTTTTTTGTTCAAAATAGTTTTAAGAAAAATAACAGAAATTTTCCAAAAAAAAAAAAAAAAACAAAGTTTAAAAACACTAAAAAATCATTTTTTTTTTTTAAGTTAATTTTACTTCCATCATGAGAAAACTGTTGCCTCCAATTGCTGTAAGAAAAAAAAAATTAATTTTTATTGTTGCATTGTCTTCTAATTTTTGTCTTCAAATCAGTAGAGGCAGTTTCGGTTGTATGTTGCAGCTGTGGAAACGACAGTGGTTTTCCAACAATTATTTTAAGAAGAGAAAAAAATATCTTTTTTTTTTCCTAGTTTTTCCTTTTCAGTTTTGGTAAATTCTACAATTTTTTTGTTTCCTGTCTCGAAAATGTTATAAATTTTCCTTAAAGTATTTTTTGTTGTTGTTGCCAGCACGTTTACTCCGCCTCAGCAGTAGAAATCAAAAAGAAAAACTAAAAAGATAAGAAAATAAAAGAACAAAACCGTTTACAACAGGATTGAAAAGGGCAGTCAGATGATGTTACACATTATGGAATAAGAAAACGAAAAAAGGGGAAAGTTATGACGCCGTTTAAAGTTGTTGATGTCTTACGAGACTTTTAGTTTTTTTTTTTTTTTTTTTTTGTGGGGTCTTTTTAACGATTCCCTTTTTTTAGGTTTCTTATGAAAATAGAAAAATTGCCAAAGATTAAATGATTATTTGAAAAAGTATTCAATACTATTAAAAGATAAAAATATTATGGGAAATTCATAAAAAAACTAAAATAGAAATTTTTATTGAAATTATATTTATGGCGATTTTTTTTCTGTACAAAGAGTGCAACATTTTTTGTTTTGTTATAAAAATTTATTTTACGTATACAAACTTTATAATTTTTCTGTGGTATGATTTCATTTATACGAGTAGCTTGGCTTTAACAGGGTTAATGAATCATATTCTAAAAAAGGCAATATTATGACAAGGTTGGTAAGAAGAAGATAAAAAGGCAACCTATTTAGGTATTAAAATAGTATGACAAAGAACCACTGTCGGTATTGGCTAAGAAGATAGTTAACATGTTGTCAATTTAATTACTAAAATTTAGTATAGTAAAAAAAGCCGAATCAGGTTTTATAATAGGAGTGTATAAGGGCACTAAGAGGCCCAAACTAGTCATAGTCTTATATGCTAAAAACTTAGAGCTCAAAATCGAAGGTACCCCAGACCTGTTCATGTTTCCACACGTCACTTGATCGTGGACCAGTTAATTTCACAACATGGTTCTGAGGGTCTTGTTATCAATTTTTTATTTTATTATTTCTTTTTTTATTGAGATCAATACTCACGGACAGTTTCCTACTAATGCTTTGCATGACAGAACATATATTTTATTTTCTTATATTAAGTATTAAGCGCCTTAGAAATAAGATAAGTTGCTGTGAATTGAGCATTCAAAGGTCAGTGTTATACCCTTAACTTTGAATGATCAACGATAATTTCCCAATCGTTACATATTGATTGTGGTGAGTGCCTTCGCTAAGTAGGTTTTAGCTGTTATCTTCTAATTCCCAATAGATGGCGATTTTTCTCCTGATCATAAATTTTTTTGTCAATGGTTAAGGTGGAATAGAACGGAATGTCAAAGTGCGGTTCCTTTGTAGATGGACTCCTTGGAGGGGGAGGAGGGTGTTGAGGGAACCCCTTATATTTAAATTATAATTTTAAAAAGACTTCAAAGAAACTTTTTAATTTTTTACCTTTGCTGGGATTTGAAACTGGGCCGTTTGAGTTTTTGAGTGAGCTCTAACTACTATACCACGTGCCCCCCATTTTTCGTAATGTCACTCTCCTTCTCAGTGATTGAATACGAACATTGCTACTGCATTTATATATCAAAAATGCTTTTGTATAATTTGAAGAAGTGCTTCTCAGAGTATATGTCTCTCTTTAAATCGATCTCTGAATAGATGAAGATTATCTGGATATTATCTAAGAAAACGTATTGCCACATGCCCTTCAAAACTTTAGTATTTTAAGAAGTATTCCACAGATGGCTTTCAAAGCGTTACTTGATCTTCATACTTTTGAGATTACAAGTTTAAATGATTAAACAGAATTATGACCGCAAGTCTAAGACGAAAACGCTGTGGTACCATAATTGAAGTGAGTTGCAGAAGTATATTTTAAACTTTTTTTCTTTTTCTATCTCACAAAACCATATGACTTCGTTTATAAATTGCATAAAATTTCATGAAAGTATGTAACACTATTCAAAGATTTTCAGAGTATCGGCACTAGAATAACCACTATAGACTAATTATGGATCGCAAAGAGCTTTTGCCAGAGGACTGCTGAGAGGTAGTCCCCGAAAGAAATAAATGTTCCATATTTCTTTTTTTCAAAAAATCAGAGCTGAGATTTGAACCCGACGCTATCCTCTTAGTAATCCAACACACTAACCACTAAACCACAGCGACTACGTGACATTGACCGTAAAGTGGACGATGTTCTCTGAACTTCGCATTAAGATTTATTTTACTTTTTTTCTAAATCTTAAAATGTTCTTCTAATTTTGGTTTTTTGATTATTTCTTCTCTATTAAATTATGTTTTCTTATTCTCTCTTCCCATTAATTCATAGCGTAGAAGGCTGTCAGAAGCTTATAATTCACATACAAGCAACCCATTAATGAAAATCTCAGAAAAAAGTTCCAAATTATTTCAATAAAATTATAAATATTTTTTTTTAATAAAGCAAAGTTTTCCTATTTCAACACAAGCAATAAATTAATTGAAAAAAAGAAAGAAAAATTTAGTTGAATGGCTTTGATAACATAAAAAATAATTTCTTTGTGTACGAGTATTAAACTAAGCGATAAAATAACAAAGAATCACCATTTATTACGAATCATATAATCTTTTATCACTGTATAGGAGACAAACATAAAACCACTTATAAAGTTTAATATTACAAGTTAAACACCACTTGGGCGATCAATAATATTTCCATATTTTATAGCACAAGTTTTTTAGTTTTAGTTTAAGTTTTTAATAACAAAAAAGAAAGCAGACAAAAAGTGCTGCTTAGAACATAAACAAAAAAAAAATATTTTATCATGGAATACATAAACTAATCATTTCTAGCCGAAGAACTTCCATCACTTGCAAAAAAAGAAAACTACATACTTCGTCCTTCCTACTTTTTCTTGTACCAACAAGACACACAAATAGTTCACAAGTATTTACTTAAAACTAAAATTATAAAAAAAAACAGAAATAAAAAATTTCCAGTTTTACAGTTGACTAAAGAAATTCTTCATATACTCATTCACCCACGCCCTCTCATATAAATACTTTTGACCCTTTACACACCAACAATGAAAAAATTTTCTTCTTCGAAAGAAAAAAAAAATGCCACAAGAAAAAAAACTTGTGAGTATAGAAAATATAAAAGAACTGTTAGGAATACTTAGCAGATGACAAACTTTGACATAAAGACACAAAACTAGCCTGCAACAGTGCAACATTATTCGGAAAAAAAAGAACAAAAAAGGCACACAGACAAAACTTTTTTCCTCCACAGTCAACTTTAAGAATTTTTAAAACTTTCGACAGCGCAAAAAAAAGAATAACTCCTAAATATATAAAAACCTTTTTCTTGCCAGTTTTATTTTGCTTTTAGTGTTATAAAACTTTTTAGCAGAGTTTTTTTTTTTTTTTCTTCAGATTACTTCTTTTTATTATTTTATTATTAATGGAGTGAAATTGGGTGATACGTTTGTCTTCTTTCTCATGTCGTTAATCAACAACCAAACTCTTAAGATTGCTTAACGATATCCAATATTTGTTACTAATTTTATAAAATTAATAAATAATGTAATCAATTTGAGTGATTTTTGTTTTTAGCCGCCTGATAACTATCGATGTCAATAATTATGTTTTGACAGCTAAGAATGTCAAACTTTTTTGACATTTCTTTGTCAAAGCCTGTTACTAAAGGGGGGTTTAGACTTTAATACAAGTCGTGCCGCATGTTAAATTTTTGTCTAAAAGACAGTGAATAGTATCGTGTAAACTTGACATGTAATGAGACTGTAAGACATTAAGAGGAAATACGGACAAGAATTTGACAGCCGTACGGCGCTCTTTCTTTTTGAAATTTTTTAAACACCATCACATTTCATTAGATTAGGGGTGCATTTTTATGCACTTCACTTTTCACTTTTTGATTGCTACATAAAAATCAAAATTTACTTCATATGGAAAGTACCATGCCTACTGGTTCAATTAAACCCAATTTTTTTCCTAATAATTTATATTTATCATGAAGATAATTGAACCCCCTTTGTCAAAATTAAAAAGTTCTAACTTAGAACAGTTCTCAATAAATACAACAATTAATATTTAGTTAGAATTCCGCAGACTTTTTGACTGATGTTTTATATTGACTACGAAGCCATTTGCATCGAATTCAGGCACTTTTCTCCGTATTTATAAATAAAAATAAGTAATTGTTTTTTCTAAAACGAATTTCAAATCTATTTTATTTTTCATGAATAAGGTGATTTTATTCTTATAATTTCGAGGATTTAGAGAAGTAAAGGGCGTTTTTTGTGGAGGTATAGAAGAAGTAAAACAAAAAGGAATTTTTAAATTAGCATAAATTTACTTTATTTGAAAGGTAATTTTCTTGCACTTAACCAACACGGCTGGATGCGACGCACAGTGTGACAACGCCGGCATTAAATACAAGGAGTCATTGTAGAGCTCTGAAATTTTACAGAGGTTATTTTTGGGACAATTCCAGTTAAAAAAAAAATTAAGAAAATCCGCCCACTCTTACGCTCACCTCCCATACAATCGAAATTTGTAAAACGCCATATTATCCGTAATACTTTAGGTAAAACTTTCAATTTTGGAGTACTTGAATGCTATATTATTACAAACATTATCGGAAAAAATGTTGAACTTTGGCCCACTTTTACAACCTCAACATAAAAAGTGCCATATTTTCTAAAATATTTTAGGTACAACCTTCAAATTTGATATTACTGTAACCTATGTACATATATCATTTAAAATGTTTCATGGAAAAATTACAATAACACGCCCACTATTACGCCCACCTATCATTGAAATGCAATTAAAAAGAAAAATTTTGTTTTTCATTCTATCAATAATTTTTTAATATCATCATGGTATTCGAATTTTTTCAATTTCATTCTTATTCTAAGTGAATTAATATAAAAAATTGTAAACAATTAAAAAAAAATAAAAGTAAAAAGTTGTAAACATGCTATTGCATGCTAACATACGTATAGCGACAGAATGCGTATTTTTTGTTGTTTTTTGTATGTTTAAAGTACTTTTGCAAACTTTTGCTATATGTTCTTTTCTTTAAATGAAAGCTGAGACTTCAATCTATTTCCTAGATCATTGAAAATGCAAAATGTTCAATTTTTGCACTACAATTCTGTTGTTAAGAAATTTTTTTTCGTGCTTTTTTTTAATTTATTTTTTCATCTACTCATTCTAAAACAACTAAATTAAATAAAAAAATAGTTTAAAGTTATACTTACTATGTATTTTTTATTAATAGGCTTTTGGCTATTACATATTATTATTACATATATTGGCATACCTAAACTTTGACTTCCTCTAGACCAAAACGTAATGAAATTATAAGGCTGAAATTTCAGGGAATTGTTACTCATATACCTGTTAATATAATATAATAAATATAATAAAAATTTCATCAAAATTGGACAACACGCCAAAAACCATTTTTTGCCGTGGTTAATATGGGACTGTCACACTGTGCGACGTAGTGTAGTCTAGAAGCCCAATTTTGAAGGACTTTTTTCAACATATTTAGCCGTTTTTCAGAAATAACTCCGCAACTGGTTAATCATTTCGCGCGCTTAATCGCTTATAGTGACTTCAGAACTCCCCATAGAAAATAGTCTAGCGAAGTTAAAACAGATCTAGAAGGTTGATTCAGGGGTCTAAAACGTGATTCATTGTCATTACCAAACCTCTCCTTCAATAACACTGTGCTGCACCAAAAATATGTAGGGATTCTGATATAGCAATTATGTTTTGTGGAAGCCTATAAGGTACTGCAATAGTTTTCTTTTTTTAATAGCAAATATAGTGAAATACCCGTATTCACGAAATTACAACTTCAAAGTTTTTTGTTTTGAAACCGGTTTCCAAAAATTTAATTTAAACAAAATAATGTTTTTCAAAATCAGTTGGAAAATGGCTCAGTTACGAACGTTTAATTTTATACAAAACATACTTTTTCAATAAGTTTTCATTTTATTCACGCACTAGTTGGCCCTTAAGTAGAATATTTTTGTTTTATTATATTTGCCGTGGTCTAGTGGTTAGACATGGGCCCTGGGTTCGACTCCAAGCTTTGACATCTTCAAAAAAAGAAATATGAAAAAAATATTTCTTTCGGCGACTACCTCTCAGCAGTCTTCTGGCAAAAGCTCCGAGAGTAACTAATTGCCATGAACAAGCTTCTCAAGTCTGTCGTTCGGAGTCGACATTAAACTGTAGGTCCCGGTACTCATGGGTAAAAATTGACACACACAACATGAGTGCTGCGAGAAGCTAGGCCGTAATCCTGACACAGGGTTGTAAAGGCCAGTTATGTATGTATGTATGTATGTATTATATTTGTAAAAAAGCTAGCTAAAGTAGCTTTTGAAAACACGTAAGTTGATTGAAATCGATTTAAAAATTAATGAGATATGATAAGTTTTGTGGTAACATGTCTTTTGTCTTAGTTTGTTTTTTTCTTAGAAATGCTTCCGTGTTGTTTTTCTTTCATATAAATCGTTCACCTTGTTTATCACTCATCTGGCCTTAATTTGAAGGAAATATTTTCAAATGAGCATGCAGACGGTGAAATTTTATGGACATTTTCAAACCCATTACATGGTAGGCAGATAACATTTCATATACTATCTCCTCATATACTATCTCCTCCTAAAAAATTTTCACGTACCGAAACAAAACCTTTCATTGCCTTTTTAGAAAACTTTGGCGATTGCATATTTTTTTTTTCTTCTCTTTTGTAGCATAGTGTAATTGAACTGTGACATGAGCTGTGTGTCATTTTGCGCCGTCGTTTTGAAGCCACAGCTCCTACACTTCATGGACGTGCAATTGATGAACGAAAACGTCAGTATTCTATTTTACGATCACCGTTTACTGTAACTTTCTGACAAGCTTTTTCCGAAAGAAGTGCTGGTCAATGATTTCACCACCCTTAAAGCAACAGTTGTTCTGAATGTAGCTGTGTCTCAACGTACGCTTACAATTATCATCACTTCAAGGATGGCAGTTTCGTAAATTGACATAAGCATTAAAAGAAAGTGAGCTTGATTGCTAAACAAAATTCGCTCATAAGAATCGGGATCAGCGGCAATCTTGTGTTGGTCCCATTCACAGCATCTACAAAATGCCACATTAAATTTTACTTTGTATGAGCGCGGCACAGTCCAGTTGAAATTTATATAGCTTAGAGTTATTTCTGTCTATATACTTCAAAGAACGAAAAGAGACCCACAAATCTTACTTTTATTTTTTTATAAAATTATAAATTCCAATAAAATTGAAATATCTGCATCACATTTACTGAACAATGTTGGTAAAATTTTATTTTTCTCCACTCTAAACTGTACACAGTTATTGAAAATTAATTTTTCTCATTCACATGAAACATGACCGTTTGTTCGTATGTTTGGAATTCTTAAGTAGTTAGACATTAACCCAGACTTAAAATATTAGCTACACTTCTATATTTGCAAAGTAAATTATTTATTGGCTTACAAAATTGTTAAACAAAATTCCCGAACAATGTAGTATATAGTAAGCTTTTGATAATATTCGTTTTTAGACTCTCGCAAAAGTACACTACAGTGTAGAGTACTGAATGGTATTTCTTTTTTATATTATTATCTTACTTTCTTAATAAAGTTATACAATATTCGTCTTTACTCGTTAATTAAGTAGGTTTTTTACTCATTTTGTTTTCTGTGTTTCTTCTAATTACATTAATCTGAAACGTTGTTTTTTCCCCGACATTTAATTACTGCAATTGCATTACAGAATGTTTATTTTATTATTAAGGTGGTTCCAAATTTATCAGAAAACAATTTTAAATTTTAATAATTTTTAACAAGAATTCAAATTCAGTATTAACAGTTGTTAACTGATTATAGATTTCTATTTAATTGAAATATAAGATTCCTTTAACTTGCATTTACTTATGAACGACCCTATTGATAATTACCTCATAAAATTTTCTGGGCATGTTGTTCGTACAATTTACAACACATTTAATTTACTGCCGCCGATGTCTAAATGAATGAGTTGAATTCTTTTTTGTTTTTTTTTTCCTGAAATCTTATGTTCTCATGTTGCATTAGTACGTATTTAGTTGTTAATTTGCTGTTTCATTTATAAAAAAAAAAATAATAATAAAATGAGGAAAAGGATTTCTATTAGAATTTAGTCAAGCATTTCACTTATTTACTAAAGTAGTAATTAAAAGAAAATTGGGTTTTAGAAGAAATACTGCTGCTACTTTTACAGAAAAATAATTCTTTTAAAAGAAAACACATTTTATTCAAACCCAACTGAGCATAAATTGTTGAATATTTGAACATTAAATTTATTTAAACTCAATAATATTTATTAATGGGAGAAAAATATTTTAAATTTTTTGTGTTTTTATAGGTACACTAGTAATAAAGCCGACCACTAGTACACTAGTAATAAAATCTGGCACCGTCTTCCACATGTGGAGCAAATGAACATTAAGTATGCAAAATTTCAGCTTTCTGCGACGTCAGATGGCTTTAAAAAGCCGCGGACGGAGAGTTGGACATACATTTGGACAAACAACCAAATTATATATGTATCTGGGGGGTGCGTGGTATAGTGGTTAGAGCGCTCTCACAAAAACTCAATGGACCCAGGTTCAAATCCCAGAAGAGGTAAAAAATGAAAAAAGTTAGTTTGCAGTTTTTTCAAAATTTTAATTTAAAAATAAGAGGTTCCCCCCCCCCTCCCCCTCCAGGAAGACCATCTACAAAAGTAACCGCTCCCCGACATTCCATTAACCAGTGTCAACGAAAAACGAATGATCAAGGAAAAAAGCGCCACCTATTGGGAAGTAACAGATAACAGCTAAACCTACTTAGCGAAGACACACTCACCACTCAATCAACATGCAACGATTGCAATTGCTGTTGATCATTCAAGGGTGAAGGTATAATACTGGCCTTTGAATGATCAATGATCAATAATAATTAATAATAATATATGTACTGTCCTTTCTAAAATTCCAATACAATGCACAGCATTCAGTAGGGGTTTACCCCTGAGTATTGGTCTCAAATAAAAAAAAAAAATATATACATATAGAGTACTTATAAATAATATATTAGTACGTTTAGACTGAAAACTTAATCTCGCAAAAGTCCGTTTGTCTCTTGTTTTAATCTTACTCTTTAGGAGTTAAACCAAATTTGTTGAAATCTAGTCTAAGTCGAGTGTCGAATCTTCTTTTTCCCTTAGTATGTTTTTCCAAACTACCCTTCCTTTTCTACAATGAAAAAATGGCCCCATCAATGAAATAACTGCCCGTTCTTTTTTTTTTAATTAATATTTAGAAAAACCGCAAATTTAATTTTATAGTTTTTTGTCCTTCGCTGGGATTGAACCTCGGTCGCTTGAGTTTCTGTGCGCATGCTCTAACCACTGTGCCACGACTTGAACTTGGCAAGTTCATCCGTCATTTCATTCCCCTGAATGCCCGCATTGCCAGAGACCCATAATAGGCTGACCTTATTGTTTCACCAGACAATCTCATACTAGCTTACAGTCGATTTCATAAGTGCCAAGTGCTCGAATGGCAGCCTGACTGTAAGATAGCATTGCTATTGTAATTCCCGTCCTTTATATTTTCTCTCCAGATTAAATTGAGAGCATCTTTCAATGGCATAAACCTCAGGCCAGCCTCAGCCTCAAGAAGAGGTACAGGGCCAAATAAGCCCACCACTGTGCAACCGTCAGTCTTAGACCCATCCGTATACCTCCGAATAGTTCCCTCTTTAAAAGAGTATACAGCCTCTAAGTTGCTAGATTCACACTTATTACTAAATTGATATTAAATCGCTTTTCAAAGTCATAGAGTTTCCCGATTTTTTTTTTTTTTTACAAATTGAAAAGAAATTTTCAACTTTGTTTTTCTCGAAAAATACAACTGATAAATCTTCTGTTTTTTTACCCCTTTTTCATAATTATTTACCCTGCAATAGCAAAAAGTCACGTTCTATTTATGTATCTTGTACTTGTTGTGATCTCGAGGGCAGTTTATGATGAATGCGGCTTGCGAACAGAATTACATATCGCAAATTGGTAAAATTCATGGACTACAGGCTATTAAAAATAGAATAATTGTGGGTATATCAGAATAATTATTATTATAGTCCGTTGCTAGGATATGCGAATTTCTATATTTGTTGGCGGTAAAATACAAGTTAGTGCTGTCAATACAAAAAAATGCATAAAATATAAGTTTTAAAACGCAACACTTGAAAAGTAACTATCAAAAACGCGAGTAGCACTACTGAAAAAGAATGAACATTATGTGCGTTTATTTACATTTTGCGTTTAGTTTTCATTTAGTAAATATTTCATTAATTTATTTCAGATTGTTTTACTTTTTTGCGCGTTTTTATTGAATTTGGTAAGTAGCCGTGAAATTGCTTTTCGTTTTCTCACAAGTTCACTTGGAATATAAAAGGTGTTCGGGAATGTGCTATAAAAATAAATCGTCCATTTTGTTTTTATTGTGTCAAATCAGATGTTTATTTTGTGGCTGTAGTCGTTAAAATAATTTTGTAGCTGGTCACTTGGCTACTTTTGTAGTCAGCGTTCTTTTGTAGTCCTGTGATCGAAAGATGGTATCTTTAATGTGTATACAGGATTACTCTAGTAGTCAAACTGTTGGATGACTAAAAGCATATGTAGATTAAATATGGTTTTAAAAATTTGTTTTAGTTTTAATATTACAATGTTACATAAATTTTGAAGATTCACTTTTGCATGATGTAGGGAATTTGTTTCAAATAAATCAGTAAATCGGTTGATGAAGATACACTTTGTTAATCAGGATTCTTATTTCATTTAATTCGTACAATGGGGACAATTAAAACAAACTTAACTGCAACACTCACTTTAAACATTCGACAAGAAAATTCGTATATTCTCTGTAACAAAACCAACAAAAACTAAGGCAGGGAAATATGTCGAATTTTTCTTTTTACCAATTTTTTGTTTTCCAATTTTTCGTTCTTTTTGAAACACACTATTAAAGTTTCACATTTCTCATACACAATGACGAGTATTTTATCTTCTTTGTAACAACTTTTAAACTCTATAAATGATGTTGTGACCCCCTCAAAAAAGGAAAAAAAAATCCAAATAAAGATGACTCAAGGGCTATAGGATGTCGTAAATTAAAGCGAATTTTTTTTTTCTTTATTCTTCTCCTCACATTTTTATTTTCACTATAGTATACTACTTATGTATATACGTATACATATATTAAGGAAGTAGTATTTTCATAAGCATGTGAAAAATAGATTGCACGCCATGGCAATAACATACACTGACAGCATTAAATTTTTCACATGACGTACTTCATCGTATTGTCACTGTCAACTGGAAACTTTTTCAACCATTAATTGTGTTGTGGTTTAGAGTAGCGAAAATATCAAGCAAGACATGTAAATGAAAATAATTTAAAATATTCTTTTTTGCCAATATGTGTACACATATGTACATAAAAGGCTTCTCTTTAAGAGAAAAATAATAAAAAATAAAATTATAAAAGAGAATATTTCATATGAAGACATTCACTCAAACCATTATGATGATGAATGAAATTTTTTGGAGAAAATTAATTTTACTTCTATTATTAAATACCATTTGCAATATAAACGGCCTTTTTATTACTGTAAATCCTTAAAATATTAATTAAATTTTTGCATGGCACTGTACATTTTGGGTATATAAGTGCTGCTTTCTCTTTTTTTTATGTTTTCTTTTTTTACTTTAATTCATATTTTAAGAAGACATTAATATAGAATGTTGCAGAAAATCATTCCTGACTGTCAATATTATTTAATATTATATGTAGTTACACATTGGCAGAAACAATTTAAATAAAAATGTAGTAAGATTCATTTTATGTTATCAAATAATAATTTAGTTAATACAATTAATTTTTTAATTGAAACAATGAATTGTACTTTTTCTAAAATTTATTAACTAGAATAGTTTTAAAAAAGTCAATATTTAACAGCCTGATAGAGAAAAACAAAAAGGCAACATTTTTTCAATTATCTAATTGTGATTTTTTTTCCTGCAAAAATGTGTAGCCTTGTATTTGTGTATTACAAAAATTAAGTATGCTATACCTATTGTGCTATATACATTGTTTTTTAAAACAAAATTAGAAAAAGGCAGTATTTTGATAATATTGAAAAGAAAAATATTAAAGGCACAGAAAAAATTTAAAATCGATTTCAATTAACAAATTTGTACTACCAATTAAATTGTTTACTAGTTTTGCCCCTACAAACAATATTAATAATATTAATTAAAAAATTAATAGTATCGAGCGTTTTGAAAATATATTGTATCAATTAAAATTTTTATTAATTCCAAAAAAAATTAAATATTTAATTGGACCAATTAAAATTTTATTTAAAAATTCAGACACTTTTTAATCAAATACATTAATTTTAAGCCGATTAAAACATTAATTAACAGAACTAAAATTTTATTTCATCCCATTACTGATTTGCAGATACAAATTTTTTTATTTTTTTAATTTTTTTTATATAATATTCATCTAAAAACATACAAAGTAATTAACTAATATATAATTATTTCACTACTATTGTATTTTGTTTTTCCTCCATAAACCATATGTACTTTTGGATATATATCTTTATTCTTTTTTCATTTGTATAAAATTCCTAAAAAATAAATAAAATTGAAGATAAATAATTTTGTATTCAAATTGGAAATATTGTAAGTATTTACCAATTTCTCCAGCATTTTTTGAAACGTTATGTTTCTATTAATGTAATAGAAGAATTTTATGTGTTACTGCACAAAAAACGCTTTTTTTTTTTAAATAATTCTTTTTGTATGTATGTATGTATATAACATAATATAACTGACCTTTACAACCTTGTGTCAGGATTACGGCTTAGCTTCTCGTAGCACTCGTGTTGTGTGTTGATTCCGAACGACAGACCTGAGAATCAGTTACTTTCAGAGCTTTTGCCAGAAGACTGCTATGAGATAGTCGACGAAAGAACTATATAGCATTTTCAGTTTAAATTAAACCTTTTTCAAAATAAATGAAACCTTTTTCAAATTAAACGAAACTCTATTCAAAATAAATGAAACTTTATTCAAAATAAATGAAACTTTATTCAAATTCATTTGAACATTTTTCAAATTAAATTCAACCAGTTATAGAATTTAATAGAAAACAAAAGAAAAAAAAAAATAAAACATATTAAACATATTCATTTTTATATAATACTAGTTAAAATTAATGAAGAATTTGTCCACTGACCGCTTTAGGAATTAACATGATCATATCCATAACATAGTTCGCACAATCATTTTGATTAATTTGTGCGACACTTTCCTCAATTATATACACTTACTATGTTATGTTCTGTGGTAATGTCACTTTAATAATGATCGGGCGTGGAATTTTATTTTAGAAAATGTTTTCTCTATCGGGTTCAACATAGGAGAATAAGGTGGTAAAAATTTAAACGTACAGTCGCTATTATCCACCATATTTCCAATTTCCTGGGTTTTATGGATTCTGGCATTATCCATAATTAAAAATGATTGTTTTATTTTTTTTTCTTTTGTTTTCTATTGAATTCAATAACTGGTTTAATTTAATTTGAAAAATGTTTAAATGAATTTGAATAAAGTTTTATTTATTTTGAATAAAGTTTCATTTATTTTGAAAAAGGTTTAATTTAAACTGAAAATGCTATATATAAGTACACACAAAAAAAAACAGACGCATACACATAATACAAAAAAATTATTACGAATACATATTTTTTTGTTTGCTTCCATATGCTAGTGATATTAGATTTTATATCGAAAAAAATTTTATGGTTAATTACATATTTTTAATTACTTAAAATTTTAAATTATTTTTTTTAATACAAGTTGTTGTTTTTAAACTAAAATACTTGTAAATATATGTATATAAAATATGTCTTATTTATATTTTAATGCTAAACATTTATTTAAATTACGTAAATAACAATACGTATTGGAATTTTAAATTAAAAAGTAATCATATATTGTCTCTTTATATAACACATTACACAACAATAAGGCAAACGAAAAAACATAAGCACAAACATTTGTATTTGTGTGCTTCTATTAAAAACTTAATTGTAATAACTCAAAATTTAAAAGGAAAAATTGAATTAAACTAATTAATTTGTTAATTGAAATTATTTCAGAAAAAATTTTTTCTGTGAGGGCAACTTTTTTTTCGTAAAAGAAATTAAAAATTTTTTTGCTCTCTTTTTCAAGAATTTTTAACATATTTCAAGTATTTAAATTATAAATATTTTTATGTAAAACACTTACAGTCTGCCTTAGTTACAGTGTATAAACTTTATAATTATATATTTTGCTTAAATAAAACCATAATTCCTTTTCATTATATACAAAAAAAAATCTTGTTTTTTTTTTTTGTAATCTGTTTGAAATATGGTTTTTATTTGCATTCTTATGAATACAATAAACTCTTAATCCAGGTATTTGAAAAAAAAGGAAACCTTTTATACATTTATATGCTGCATAATTGTCATTGTACCGGGTATTACTGGTAGCCATCATAAATCTTTTGAAAGGAGGTAAAAAAAAGGTAAAAATTTCCAACAATACAAAAATTTTTTTATATGACAAAATTTTATCTTGAATGTAAAATCAGGTTTAGCTATTGTTATAGTCCTGAAGTCATAAATTATAGAATGAAAATTTATAAACCACATGGCCTAAGCTCATACAAGAGCACTACTGGCATAATAGTTGGATAAATGAAGTTTATAAACACATTTTTATTTAGAAATTTATACATAAAGAGCAATGAATTAAAACAGGCATATGGTACTTTTAAAACAAAAAAGGAAAAAATATATATAAACACTTTAAGAATGTTTACCGGAAATTAAATTATTTCTTTTTTTATGAACAGTTAGTTAGACCGTGCTTTGGAACTATTAAAGAGAGAGAAGGAGAGTATTTTTTAATACCAGCACAACTTAAGAAAAGATTAACTGTTCAACAAACTGTTTAGTGCACCAACTTTTTACTACTTTTTAATTTACTACTATTTATTTATTTTAGCCGTTTAATTATTTACTTTTGCAGTACAAAAAATTTTTACAAAAATAAATTGTAATGCAGTGTAGGATATTCTATAGTTTTAATAAACCGTTGATATTTAATTTCTGTGTTAAGTTTTATATTTAAAACATTCATTCACACCTTTATTTTAAGCTTTATTGACTTGATCCAAAATAACCTTTTAAGTGTTTTGTTTGCCAAATAATTTTATATAGAATTTTACTTCAGGCAAAAATTATAATATTTTCTTAGGAATTTTTATGTTTTTAAATGTTTGCATACAAAAAAAGTGAAATTTAAATGGAAAATAAACTAAACAATGTACCCGACACAAATAGCGTAGAGACTTAAATTTATGGACTTTTCACCTGCTGTGTCACAGTTTTGTTGTTTTGCAAGGTATACGGGTAATTCCATTGTGATGATTCTGACCATAAGACACTTTTGTTTACAATTTAAATATAAAAAAAGAATGTAATTCCAAACCAAATAAAGGTTACAAATTGTTAATAATAGGAAAACGCATACATAACATGGTTTCAGCACAACCTGGGACTACAGCTAAACCAAACATTTCTAAAGATTTAGTACAGGCTCTCACTAGAATCAGATTGCAAGTTCTTAACCGGGATAAATTGGATGCGGTAGTGGTTAGATATGTTCTTATAGGATATTTACATAACTACATTCGAAAAGCGGTGAAGTTACGGTTGTTAGTTAACCTTTATATACATTTATTGGGAACACATGAGCAGAATGATGCCGAACACCTTTTGTCATCAGCCTAGAACTGATGATTCAGTAGAGGTGATCACATGTTTCATTTTTTTGAGTGTCACATTTCGAGAATCAACAATTGTAACTATGTATATATGTGCACATATGTATGTGCACGAATGCTTTTGGTTAAATTATACGCTATGCCATTACGCTTACTACGTTCCTTTGGAAAAGGTTCTTAACTCTAGCAAAGTTTTACTTTGATTCATTACATTCCACCAGCTCTTACTTCTTTAATTTGTACAAAACCTTGTATGGTTTACCTTTTCTTATCGTATAAAAATAATCACCCTGAAAATGGTGTATTGTTTCGACATTTGGATACGAAAGTGTCAAACCATATGTCTGTTAAATTTCTTTCGTTTTAGCTTCTTTCAAAGCCACGTCAGTTATGTATTCTATTTTAACTTTGGGTGTAGATTTAATAGCTGTGGGTGTAAATGAATTGCACCCAGCATAAGCTTTTGTTTACTCCTACTTTTTGCTCGATTCCACTGAGACAATGGACCTCTGTAGACTTTGAGCGTACTACTAAATAGAAATAATTACAAATAATAAATGCAGTCACAGTGCTAAAACTTTCATTCTCATTATATTGTCGTTGTTTGTTTTTTTTTTATTTTTTTGTTTTTTGTTATCTTTCTCGATCCTTTTCTCTTTTTTCACTGTCACTTTTCTCACTAAAACAAATCGTCGTACTGGAGTTTATGTACTCTATCCGCCATTTCATATTTTTTATATATCTCGAGTTAATGATGCCACTTTAGGTTTTCGACCCCAATTTTTTTAACTCTTAATCCATTCTCGGATATATCGTCCAGTTTCGAAGATAAATAGCCGAAATCGGATTGCAGATTTTAAAAATTTTAGTGTAAAAAACCTAAATTGGCATCATTAATTCGACATATATAAAATGGCGGATAGAGCACATAAACTCCCACACGACAAAATTCAAAATATATATTGGGCATTCATTGAAAAAAATAGTACTCTAGCGTTGCTGTGATGAATGCAACAAACTCATTACTCGTATATTACAACGAATATTAAAAAAAAATTATCACTGTATCGTTAAATGCGATCACTTTGGTATTGTTGACCAAAACGTTGTAACTGAAAAAACATTAAATGTTCACCAGAGCTAAAAAACCTTTATGAAAGTAGAACAAAGACACCGGTATTTTTCAACACTCAGACGCGTAAGTGAATTTATTTTCATCGTAGAAATCTGGGACCGGGACTAATCGACGCGTATTTTTTTTTTTTCTGATAAAAATGATGCAAATTAACTTATTTTCGATTTTTTGTCAGTTATAGTGTTCTTTAATTCTTGCTACGATATATTCTTCGACGGGTGTGACTAGAAATTTTTATATGATCACCAGCATAATCTTTTTAGAAATATTCACAACAACTTTCCATTTTTCAATAATTTTTTAAAAAAGAAAAATCATAAAAACAAATAAGGAGAGCAGAGTATTAAGAATATTATGGCCATTTTAAAGGTATGCCTAATTCATAAAATAGAATAATAAAACATAATGAATTGATTTAATTGTCCACAATCACACCCAATATTTGAACTTTATTTGGCCGTTCTTTCTTTATTTTCTTTCTAGTAAAGGGTCATTTTGCGTGGAATTACCCATATACCACTTAATGAAGAGTAAACAAAAATAGCGAAATATTTTAAAACATTAAAATGTAAATATTTTGCAATGTTTTTTAAGTTTCAAAAAATGTGAATTTAAGCACGTATTCAAATTAAACACGATGTCTTCGCTAGTGAGTGCCTTGGGTTATATTAAATGTTTTCTTATACAACATATATACATATATTCCTACATGTTTATGTATTAATTGTTTTTTTTTTTATAAATATTTAACCATTTTATGCCATTCACATTCCCATGAGTTTTTTGGGGTTCTAACATTTAAATACGAATTTTTTTGTGAATTACTTTCTCCTTAATAAGGCGAACAAATACATATTTTTCGCAATATAAATAAATTAATAAATAAAAAAATCATTTATAACTTTTTAAATTTATTTGGGGCATTCGCAAGGTGTTGCTAGTTGAAGCTGTCAAAATATATTGTAGTATATTGAGGTGGAAGCTGTCAAAAATTATTTCATTATTGTGGTTGTTTTAAAATTGTCTATACTTGAACATTATGCACATTTATTTTTGTTTGGTTGAGTTCAAGGCAAACTGACTATAAGCTGCAGTTAGTCGAACAGAATATATTGCAGTATATTGAGGTGGAAGCTGTCAAAAATTATCTCAATATTGTGTTTGTTGTAAAATTGCTGGCAACTTATAACCAATTTGCCTTGGGTGTACATTTGTAAAATTGAGTTGACCTACGGCGCACTTACAACAAGTAAAACAGTAAAAAACACAACATGGCTTTTTGATGTTGTAAAACACTGTTAAAACAGCACAGCAAAAAGTATGAAAAATAAACAATTTATATAAAACAAAGACAAAATTGACAACTCTCTTTACAAAAGCTGATATATCGACTACACCTTATAATCAATACGCCATGAGTTGACCTTATAAATATGCCTCGAACATATATATATACACATTCTATTTAAATGTCAAAAAACTTTGTCCTTAAATCATTTTAAAAAAATAAGCTAAAATGAGAATTAAACACAGTTTCTAAGTGTACAACACAATCAATTGGAAAACAAAATAAAAAAAATGTCTCAAGATGAAAGAGCTCATAAACGTCACGAAATGAATACAACTCTTTACTTTTTAGTAATTGGAATAAAAATCATAATTATTGCAATTTGTTATTACTGCGTGGGACGTTTCAGCGCAAAGGAACGTCAACAACATCAGAAATCTTTACAAAAAGTTGGTAAACAAACATCAGTAGATGGTAAATAAAATGTCTGATTATTTTTTATTCAAATCTGAAAATAAACGTATCTTGGAGACAAAATTAAATTTCTTTTATAATTATATTTTCATTTCCAAAGAAACCAAAGCAAAGTGCAACGACTTTTTAAAGCAATAACAAGATAAGTATTGGGTGAGGGAGGCATTACTTATATATTAACATTAACAAAAATCAATTAAAAAATGGTGGATTATAATTTGAATACGACTCTAATTATATTATTGGTTATATTTAAAGTCATACTGATTGCAGCTATTTGTTGTGCGGTTTATATACGGTTTCGCAAAAAAAATGACGCAAATCAATAGAGTAAGTGAGTGATTTGGTAAGTAAAATATCATTTTCAAACTTTAGGTTCTAATTGAGTCCATATACAATGCCAGCACAATACTACTGAAATATTTGTTACTATAACGCGAAATGTGTATTGAAAAAATTGATAAAAAAAATTATAAAAATTTGCAAAGCATTTATTTCCTTCATTATTAATCCAAAACTTAAAACTTATTACAGTAACATGGAAATATTTTCTATAATTCAAGAAATTTTCCCTAAAAGATTTTTACTATTTTTCAAGTCATTGGCAATGTCAATTCAAGTTGACTGTAGAAAATTGGCTAATGCCTCACGACTTATTTTTACCCATAACCAACTTTACAAAACCTTATATTTTTCACTGAATTGCAAACAATTGGACAATTCTTTGCAAACGTGAAAAATCAAATCAAACAACAAAATGTAGGCAGATATTCTATGTGTTCAACGTTTGCAAAGAAGAGTGATTATCACTTATATGTTATTAACTTACTGCAGTTAATTTTGTGCACGATTATTTTTTAAATATAATTTCCGGCATATATCCCCTAAAGCTGCGACCAATCAGTCCAATTTTTTGTTATTTCTCTGAACAAATCTGGTCATATGACGTCAATAGGGGCTTGAATATTAACTTTCAACGATTATAAATTGCCGCTATAAACCAATACCTTAAACGTAATTCCAAGACAATAAATAGCACAAATTAAGGGGCCAGTAAACAAAACCACTTCTCAAATGAAAGTTACGACAAAATTGATGGACTGTGTAACAAGTTGAACCATTTTGTAACCATATGTTATTGATATTCATGTGATTAATTTTTGAGAACAAAACTTCAGTCATTATGGCTTGATGTAAATGCAATACTTTTTTTATTTCGAAAGAACTAAGAGCCAATGATGAAACCAGTAAATCGTAACAATGATTAACAATGATTACATATATGGCCGTTTTGCTTGTTGACAGACATAGACAGCCATTTGGAAAGTGAATTTAGAATTGGATTTCATTTGTTAAAGACGCTTTTTTGATAGAAACAAAACTTCTCTTCTTTGTAGGTCAATTTTAAATGATACCAATCGACAAAAAAAAAAACAATGCAACATAAAAGATAGTCATGTGGCTTCAAATATGGCGCAGGACCTATTTTATATATTATGATGATCCTTGACAATGACAAGGATCTTACATTATGGCGTCGTCTTTAAGACTTTATGCTATAAGAGTAATATTATGCTTGGTATACACATATTGTTGATAGTTTTGATTTTAGAAGAGTAAAGTTAGAGTGAAAATTCCATAACTGCACAAATGGCTTGCTTATTAAGCAGATTATGTTACTCTTAAAACGTACAAAATGCCTTATGAACTACCTGAACAATTTTAATTTCTCCAAAGTAAACTTCCACAACTTGAAAACGTTCTTCTCGCATTAAAAAATTTATTAAACAATTTACCATTTTTAGCAATCAAACCCTAATTGTCGACATCGATAGTTTTCATGCAGTTTAAAAAAACAACCCTATACTTTTTACCTGCTTAATTAAGGGATTAAAAATACGGTCTAGCTCCTCGCAGCACCCATGTTTTGCGTGTTAATTTGTATGCATTGTGCAAAACTTGTCAAATAACCCCTAATAAAACTGTTATAATCTTTAAGTTATATTTTTTAATAATTCTCGTATTTAATTTGATTTACCCTGCCATTACACATGAAAGTACTTTCATGAAAGTTCCGTATACGTATTATAAAAAAAAAATAAAAAAAAACAAAAATACAAAAACAAAAATGAAAAAAAGCGTTTATGGATAAGTAAAAAATTGAGAGTGTTTTAAAATTTTCATGAAAGTACTCTCATGTGTAATGGCAGGGTTAAAACTTTAAGAGAATATGTAGCACGTACAGTGATGCATTTAATATAATTCATACAACCCTGTGTCAAGGTTATGGCCTAGCTTTTCGCAGCACTCATGTTGTGTGTGTTAATTTTTATCCATGAGTACCGGCACCTACAGTTAAAAGTCGATTCCGAACGACAGATTTGAGAAATTTTTTAATGGCAATCAATTACTCCCAGAGCTTTTGCCAGAAGACTGCTGAGAGGTAGTCACCGAAAGAAATAATTTTTTCATATTTCTTTTTTTCAAGATGTCAGAGCAGGGATTTAAACCCAGCACTATCGTTTTAGTAAGCCAACACACTAACCACTAGATCACGGCGGCTACGTGATAATCCTATATTAATAAATTTTTCTTTAAATCTATTCATCCCATCAAATAAATTTTTTTTAAACTTCTGGCGAATAACACTTGATCTTAAAATATTTTTCTCTATTTTCTTTTTTTTTTTTGCATTGTGGCAAAAGGAAATTTTTAAAAACCGCCCTAAAATATGCTAATTTTTTTAACAAAAGGGAATGCTACATTATGGGACATTGGAATAGACTTACATTTTTTTCATTTTTTCATGTTAAGCTATAATTTTAACTATTTTTATTTATTTAATTATATTTAAAAAATTATTTTAAAATTTTCTTTTTAGCACAAATTATCCACAACATATTAAATTTCTATCAGTTTAATGCACATATTAGTGGCTGATTATACATATAGTACAACAACAACAACATCAAAAAAATAACAATATTTTTCAACAACACTATCAACAGCACTTTCAACGGCATTTCATCATGAACATCATCAGCAAACTTTCAATGATTGTCAATGTGGTCATTGTCATCATTAATAATGTTGTCGGTTGAAACAATTCTTATTGTTATTGTTAATAATATTTCTGTTATGTTTTGGTTTTTTTTTTGTATTGTTGTATATAAATTTATTAATGAATATATTACAGATTATTTTCGTGTTGTTTTTAATTTTGCATGTCACATCGTATGTCGATGAATTAAGATTTTTAAAATTGATCGTTGTTTCGTTTAACATCGAAAGGATTTGTATTGGTATGATAATTATTAATTTTGTTTTATTATATATATTAAAGCAGTGATTGTTAAGTATTTTTGTTTTTTTTTAATCGTTTTTTATATGAATTGAAAAAAATTAATTGTATAGTAATTTTATTTTTATTTTCTCAGCAATATTAATCATTAAATAATCACTTACACATGACACTTTATGTTTTATTTTATTGTTAATTTTTTTCTTTTTTTTTCTTCTTTAAGACCATAATCATATTTGAGGCTCAGCTTTTTTTTTAATTATTTTGTATAAAGAATTTAAAGTAACATATTTCTTGAATTATAGGTATGTACTCTGTAATAACATCAGTAACACTTGATTTATTAAAACAAACGTTTATTTTTTAATTGTTTATTTAACTTCTCTGATTTAAATTGTGTTTTGTAGGAATAAAGTATGTGTGGTCTTTTATAAACTGTTACCTAATCCCAGCTCTAATAAGTGGCTTAAGCTTTTCTTTTATATTTATAAAGATTTTTTTTTTATCAATTTCATTTATAACCTCTTCTTCAAAAAAATGTCAAGATAAAAAGAATGAACAGCACAAGTTGTATGATGAATATTTCATGAATATTTATTACTCATACGTTTAGGTGGGCCTCATATGATTAATTAGTTACAGCCTGCTTACAGAAGACGAATGACTGAAAACGTTAATTTTTTTATATGAAAAAACAATAAAATTTAATTTTTTTATATATAAAAAAAGAACATTTGAAGCCATTCGTCTTCTACATACAGGCCGTTATTCAGAAAATTGAAGTCTTATGAAATATTTTCTTACTTTTCAGACATTAATAAAAGAAGTATAAAGAATAAATGTATGCGTTTGTTTATTTAAAGTACATTTGGTTTTCGTACTCATTTCAATATTTTATACCGTTTTTATATATATAGGTAAGTTACCAAAGTAAAAACAATAATGTTTTTAGCTTCTTTAGAAAACGTAAAATGTAACATTTTTTACGTTTTATACGTCAATAAGCAAACAGAAGTTTGATAATTGCATTGATGAATTAGTCCCAAAGAATTTGAGACTAACCGAGCCATACAATTGTATTAAGTCAAATGTAATTTCGTACTTAAATCTTGTCTTTAGTTTCATCTACTATTAGTTTAATGAAACGAATAATGAATAGAACAGATTTCATTAGCGATAAAAAATTTGAAGAAGATTCCATATATCTTTAGATATAAAAATATAAATTTTATTACATTTGTAGGGATGAAAGTTGATGATAAACTAAGTTTTTCAAATATTAATAATAACCAATAATTAAGCTATATTAACCATTTAAAAATATTTTTAAGAATGCCTAAATATAGGCTAATTTTACAGTACGCTTTGTTTAAAAAACATGACACCAAATACTATATTCCTAAGAAAAACCCAATAAAGAAATCGCGTGAATGTATCACAAATAGATAATCTATATACTGGTATGTGATGGACATCGATTTCGATCGAAATTGAAAGCGAATGAAATATAAAGTTGCTATAAATTCCAAATCCTTTCATATTTTAAATACCTTTTTTACTCTCATTACCTTACTGATTATTGAAACTGCATCCTTGATTATTAAAATTTTAGAATAATTAAAACAGAGAAGTTTTATATGAGTTTGAAAATACAGACCATTTCAATTTCGATCGAAATCATTTTTCATCACATACCGGATAGACTTTATATAAAATTTTGTTTTGCCAATTTGCCGATTTTGTTAAAATTTGGAACATAGATATATTCAACTACTGAAGGTGCAATAGCGTATATTCTAAATAGTGGTTGTTTTATATCTTGAGAACTGTTTAAGTTAATTTCTGAATTTAAATTAATGGTCAAGGCAAATCATCAGAAAGAAAGGGGGCAGAATTGAATATGTAGGCGGGTATCTGCCCTTGAAGTTTAATTTTGGTTTCATTATATCTTAAGGATTTTAAAAGTTAAAGTTTCTAAAGTTTGTATAAATAATTTAAAATCAATTGAAATAATTGGGAAAAATAGATGTGATATTTCGTCGTGTGGGAGTATAAGTGCTCTATCCGCCATTTCATATTTTTTATATATTTCGAGTTAATGATGCCACTTTAGGTTTTCGACCCCAAATTTTTCAAATTTGTGGTTCATTTTAGGGTATCTCTTCAAGTTTTGGATATAAATAGCCGAAAACGGATTTCAGATTTTAAAAATTTTGGTGTCAAAAACCTAAATTAGCATCATTACCTCGAGATTTAAAAAATGGTGTATAGAGCACTTAAACTCCCGCTCGACGATTTGTTTATCTAGAGAAGAGTTGAAGCTAAAGTTTCTAAATTTTTTGAATTATTTTATAGTCATATACTTACATTTATTCACTCTTAAACGAATTTCTAAAGCTCTTCGAACTGTAGATATATTGTACAGACCTCAACTTATCCTATAATATACCCCATATCTCATCCCTCTGACGATGTCATATACATACATACTTGACAAGTTTTATATATCACAGTAGTAAAATTATATGACATTTATTTTAATCAATGGCGTTAAAAATACCGAGTAACTGAATCAAGAGTACGAAGTAAACGAAATAAAAATTGTTCTAACTGTACTAACCCAGAAGACAATAGTGCTTGCAAGTAGAATATTTTATAAGGGAGAAATTATAAACAATTACTTACTAGTGCGCATCAATAATGCATAATTTTTATTTGAAACTAGCCTAAACCCGGCGTGCTTAGCTACATCTACGTACCGTTACAGTTTTTACACTTTTTTCGACTTATAATTTTTAAAAACTAAGAAATCAATTACATCAAACTCAGAAACTTCAGCTTTAACACTTCTCTAGATATAAAAAATTAATGCCCGTATTCATAAAAAACAGTTTTATTAATTGCTTATTTGACAATTACTCCATAGAAATATGTCAAATAAGCACTCTATAAACCAATTTTATTTTTTATGAATACGGGCATTAATATTTAACGTGCATGAGAGGTACCACGCCTACTGATGATTTTCTTTGACCATGACGTCGTTCAGACCAAATTTAGAAAATTTAGCTTTAACAGTTCTCAAGATATAAATAAGTTAGGCATAATATGAACAAATTTTACATTGAATTTGTATGGGAATATATAGGATAATCTAAATGCTATATCTCCAGAACCAAGGAGCCCGTTTCTCGCAAACTTCACATAAACAATTTACACTATTCCCAACGTATCCTGGAATTTTGGCTGAAATCGATTCTGTTTCCGTGGTTAATGGTGACATCAAAGTGTACATTAATTTTTATATATATATATTAGATGAGTCTCTAAAATGAATTGGAAATGTAAATTTATTGCAACCAATAAGCAAACAGTACAAAAAATCAAAAATAATAACTTTACTTGTAGCATATTTGGATGCTTTAACATATAAAAAAGATTATAACGCTTCAATTGTTGCTTATAATTTTATTAATTGCTTCCAAATCTTATAAATTTTCTGTTGGGAAGTAGGAATTGACCTTCGAAATAATTTTTTTTAAATACATTTGCCTATAACCTGTTTCACATTAATATTTATTGCACTTATTTGCTGATTGTATTGAAACAATACTTTTTAAAATTTCCTCTTCCTACCATTTTTGGTTCTGACTAAAATACAAACGTATCCCTCTTATGTCATAAGAATTTTTGTTTTCCAAATGTTATGGGTTCCCCTACTTGTTTGTCTAACAGAAATAACAATTAATTTGTACTGCAGAGCAGCACTTTGTTGGATTTGATTAATAAAAACACGCTTTCTTTCTTTTTCTCTTAAACATTTCAACACAAATAAAACTTACTTTGGGGAAATTAAATTCTTAAATTTAATTACTATTCTTGTTGTTGCTGTTTACTCAAATGCTACTTCCCACTAATGTCTATTTACAGAGTTGATTAACTATCAAAAAGTTTTTATTTAATTTTGTGAAATATTTATTGCTGTGTCGTCGTTTTCGTTGATTTATTCTATATAAATTTATCAAATATTACGCGTACTATTTACTTGGCTTTATATAAAACATGTTTTAAAATTTTCACATTAATTAACAAGTTATTCGTGTAATTTATTCTAATTAATGCCAAATGATACATTGGAATTTCACTTGATTATATTATGACTGTGAAGGATAGAATGTATAATAAGGGTTTCTTATGAAATACTGAAATTTCGTTTTAAATTAAATTAAAAAGATTTTAGCGACCTCAATTAATGGGAAACGCTAATTGTTATTATTTTTCAGCTAAAAAACAAATTAATAGCAAGGACTTTCATAATAATGGAAAGGAATTTCTAAGGGAAGAATAGGAAGTTAAGCTAGTATTTGTAAAAGAGGGTGGTTTTCTGTGTACTTCTGATTTTACAAAGAGACTAACAATTTTCTACTTTATCATACAACTTCTGATTAAATCTTTGTAATAATTTTAAGTATCAGTTTATATCCCAGGCAGAACTTCTTATTTAATTGTTTTTA
The DNA here is from genome assembly GCA_963576795.1 of Metopia argyrocephala. NCBI lineage: Eukaryota > Metazoa > Arthropoda > Insecta > Diptera > Sarcophagidae > Metopia > Metopia argyrocephala. The sequence continues at coordinate 199,134,854 of OY756208.1, read as the reverse complement.
GTTGAAATGACTCAACAATTTAAAGTACCACCATCATAAATAAAAGTCATAAAGAGAAAGGCTGAAAAGTCATAACTTTTACAGAAAATTAGAAATTTTAAAACAGAATTTTCTTTAAATATTGTTTTAGGATGGCATCTTAATTGGTTGGAGATATCTAAGTTTCTAAGAAAATAAATTAAATTTTAACTAAATATCTAAGTTTATAAGCTTATTTTGACTGGAAGAAAATATTTCTTATTTAACAGATTTTATTTTTATATTATTTTGATTTTAAAATTTTAAGCTAAAAATGTCTTCATATATTACTACGATCTTCTAGTGCATCTTAAATGAATACACATGAATACATGTTAACGCCTGCACCCTCTCTATAATTCATTCCGCAATTCCCAGGACAATCAACTACAAAAGGATATGACCACTTAAGTTTTATATTTAATATTTTTTTATACTATTCGAGGATTCTTCCCCTTTGTATACTTGATTTTCTGTATCGTGCGCAATGAGCCCTATTCTTAGACAACCATCGTGGTTCTATTCAGAAGAATATTCCTAACACTTTCGAGATATGGCATGAGTAATTTTTATTTCAAACGAGAGCATTTTTAAACCTAAGAACCCTTTTTTACTTTTCCGTCGCGGCATCATTGAAACATTCTATTCCATAAAATACAAATAAAACAAAATATTATTTAATATAGACAGAATGTGAATTATATATTAAAACTAATTGAAAATTACAATCAAATAGTTAATTAACTGGTACGAATATATAAACTATGAAAAATTTGATCACATTTTTGTTTATAAAATAAATTTGAATTTTTTTTATAACAAAATTACATATTTTTATGTTTTAAAAACCTTTCTTAAATTACTCCTAAAACTATTATTTATAATTACAAATATTAATAATTTAGAACAGAAAATCTTTCTAGAAAATCATCTATACTTTCTGGCCCCCTCTCGATGCGAAGAGAACGTTCAGTTCTTGAGTTGATTATTTCTTGAAGATAATTTTTCCAGTGCGTGGAAGAATTTGGCAATCGTTGTAGAATACAAGCTGTACTCGATCTAATTTCAAATAGTTCTGATCCGTGTGTTTCATCATCGAAAGGTGCATTAGGCACTATAATTTCATCAGCAGTTAAAGCTTCTTCACTTTTTAATTGAATGGTTTGTAATTCAGGAATCATTTTTTTTTTTTTTTTTTGTAGAGCTCTGACTTTAAAGGATAGAACTGTGATCACACTGAGTAGATATCGGCGACTGATGTATGATTTAGCAAACGCAATATTTATATATTTTTCAAAAGTTGTCCTTATCCTTGTCAGGTAGTAAAATTTTATAGTTCGGCACGACCCTAATTCGTGACAAAAAGGAAATTCCTTTTCAATTTGTATACATGCGTAATCCAGAAAGTAGGTAATTTTTTTGATAGAATTTTAATTGTCGTTATCGTTTTGCAACAAAATTAAAAACAATTAAACAATTCTAGACAAAGTGACGTCAACATTTCAAAAATACAGAATAAGCGTTGCAACTCCTCTCCTAACACAATAAATTAGTTTTTAACGCTGCTACAAGCAACTATTGTGGGCAGCCGTGGATTTACGAATAGGCAAACTAGGCACCAGCCTAGGGCGCCTAATTTAGATGGCCGCAAAAAATTTGCATATGACTGAAAAAAAGTTTATTTTAAACATAAATTTTGAACATATTAGACCAATATTTAGAGGTTGCGGTAGTATAATAAAATTTCGGAGTTGGGTAGAAATAAAACATACAATGATTGTGCTATGGTGATATTCGTTGTTTATTTAAAGAAAAAAATATTTAATAAAACAAATAAATAAAAAATTAATATAATATATAATTAATATTAAGTACAAATTATCATATACTTTTTAAAATTATCGATAGCAATTTCCCCTATCAAATTCAGAAAACTACCATGTATATATGTATGTCGTGAAATGCTTTTACAGTAGCTTTAACAATTTTTTATTGGGATAGTTTTCGAATTGTTTAAGGAAGTTTTGGACATTAGGAGAAGCATGAGATTATAACAGATAGTCCAAATGAATTATTTAAAAAAAAATTTAATTGAAAAAATTATATCAGTTTTGATACACGAATTAGAAAAGCGCATAAATGCATATAATTTTTAGAATGAAAAGTTTGGATATGTCGAAAACATATGTTCTATTGATACCGATATACAGAGAAACCCGTTTTTATGCGGTACATAGTAACTGCATAAAATTAATCGCATAAAAAAAATTACACAAAACTTCGCAAAACGCTATTAAAAATAGTTTTCGCAACATAAATGAAAATAATTGCGGTCCCTATTGGTCGCATAAAAAAATTTTATCTAGAAAATAACCCAAAATTTTTATTTCATTAAACTAATTTCACATGTGGATATTTTTAAACATTTTATTTATATATTTTCTTGCTTTACATACAAAACTCAACTTAATCATTACCCTTCACAATGGTTTTCATTACTAAAAAAAAAATACCAATTCGCTTACCCAAATCAGTTTTTGCGACGTTGGTTGTATCTTATAAGCGTTCACCGGCTTAATCTTGTTTGAAACAAGTAGATTTGCCATATAAATTTATGGAGTAAAATATCGTTCTTCATTTTTAATCTTGTTGCGAACCTCCAATAATTGCTATCCTCTAGTTTTGTAACAATTTAAACTAAACTGTGGTGTGAACATTGGGATTCCCAATCGTGGTTCAGAGAGTAAACCAAATGGTTCATCCCTGTCAGCAACTGGAAGATTGCTTGCTCATAAATCACCAAAATGAGTCTTTTAAGACTCCCTTAGGTGATCAAAAACTGATTAAATGTGCGGAATCATAAATTAATCGTGCAGACGTTCGAAATACGACTGCTTTTATAATTATTTTGGGTCGTATTTTATTGTTTTCTTCTGCATTTCGCTACAATGGGATTTATTTTATTTGAAAGAATAAGAGTTATGCATTTATTGTGATGTCGTGGTATGTCGCTTGCACAGAAATTCAAACGACAGAGGTTCAATCCCAGCAAAGGGCAATAATTATAAAATAAAATTTAAGGTATTTCTAAATTATAATTTAAAAAAAAATAAGAAGTCCATCTTCAAGAAACCGCTCCTTGCATTCCAGTCTATTCCATCAGAAACTTGTCTCATCAATAAAAAGGCGCATAATATACATATAAAAAAAGAATTCCTTCAGTTGAGCTTGATGAATTAATTTTTTTTTTTTTACATTTTTAAACAAAATACAATATTTTTATTATTGTAAAGATAATAAAAAGATAAGTAAAACTCGTTTAGTGTGCGGAGTCACAAATGACTCGTTCAGGGGAGTCACAAATGACTCATTCAGGGGAGTCATAAATGACTTGTTCAGGGGAGTCAAGGCAAGGGTACATTTTTCTCCGGACAAAACATTCATTTCCGACTCATAAATGAGCTCATAAGTGACTATTTTAATCGTCCAGAGGAGTCAAAAAAGACTCATAATTGACCAAAAATGCTGACTGGGATATTACCCATATTGGGATGAAGAACATATCAGTCATCATTATAAAGAAAAGAAACCTGTATTTTTGTCCACAACATACGTTCCATAAAAGATTACTGAAATATTTCCTAATTCTGTATATTTCTTTTACCATGTTTAACTTTTTAAATGTTTAACTCTTTTATGTTTAATAATCATATAGCGACCAGAAACTACCATAAATTTAAACATCGCTAAAAAAAATCCACATAAAATAAATCGCATAACAAAAGAAATCGCACAAAAAGAGTCGCATAAAAATAAAATCGCACAAAAATTATCCGCATAATACAGGTTCTACTGTATCATATAAAAAAAAACAAAAGAATTGTACGAATTTTATGAAATGGATTTAGATCGTGCGGATCTAATGGAAGAAATTCTTCAGTTTAAACAGCTTTTACAGAAAAGTGATATATCCGAATATGAAAGATATTATGGAAACCAGTTAAATTTTTTATTTCCAAAGAAATATAATAACGTGTTTCGAAACTTGGATATCATCTTCAGAATTTGTCTGTCACTAGCAGTAACAAAATGTTCTGCTGAAAGATCGTTTTCTTGTTAAAAAAGAATAAAAATTTAACTTCGTTCACAGATGAAAGAAACCAAATTAAATAACGTTTCGATTTGCACATCGAATACGGCGATTAGAAGAAAATTGGGTTTGAAGACTTTTTATTTCAATTCAAATTACAATAAAATTCTTATAGAGTGCCTAGGGGCGGCACATTTTCAAATCCGTCGCTTACTCTATCTTTATCTTCATTATTTAATTTTTTTTACAACTTAAGTTTTAAATTTAAAATTTTTTTTATCGGCTGATTAAATTTTAAGGGCCGATGTTGAAAATGAAACTTCAAGTTTTTTTGACATTTCTCAATTTCAGAATAACATAATTCACGGACAAATACACAATCGAGCAACGTTTTAAAATTATCCAGGCTTATTATGAAAATTGGCCGATATTCTGTTTCATACATAATAGAACGGTACCAAGTTATCATTATAAAAAGAAGTGATAATAATTTCCTAAATAATTTGTGTTTCATTCAAAATCAACATCGGCCCTTAAAATTTAAATACGCTTTGGAATACTCTTAACACATTTGAGATATGGTATGAGTAATTTTTATTTTTTAACCTAAGAAGCCTATATTACTTTTCCGTCGTGGCATCAATGAAACATTCTATTTAATGAAATACAAAGAAAACAAAATATTAATTTATGTAGATAGAAAGGCAGAACTTGAATTATTTATTAAGACTATTTGAAAGTTACAATCCAATAAAGTATAAAAATTTGATAATATTTTTGTTTGTAAAATAAATTTAGAGTTTTTTTTTACAACAAAATTACAATTTTTTGGTTGAAAAAACCTTTTTTAAATTAAAACTATTATTTATGAATACAAATATTAATAATTTAAAACAGAAAATCTTTCTAGAAAATCATCTATACTTTCTGGCCCCCTCTCGATGCGAAGAGAACGTTCAGTTCTTGAGTTGATTATATCTTGAAGATAATTTTTCCAGTGCGTGGAAGAATTTGGTAATCGTTGTAGAATAGATGCTGCACTCGATCTAATTTCAAATAGTTCTGATCCGTGTGTTTCATCATCGATAGGTGCATTAGGCACTATAATTTCATCAGCAGTTAAAGCTTCTTCACTTTTTAATTGAATGGTTTGTAATTCAGGAATCATTTTTTTTTTTTTTTTTGTAGAGCTCTGACTTTAAAGGATAGAACTGTGATCACACTGAGTAGATATCGGCAACTGATGTATGATTTAGCAAACGCAATATTTATATATTTTTCAAAAGTTGTCCTTATCCTTGTCAGGTAGTAAAATCTTATAGTTCGGCACGACCCTTATGCGTGACCAAAAGGAAAAGGAAATTACTTTTCAATTTGTATACCTGTGTAATCGAAGGCTTAATTGTTTTATTTCTAAGAATTGTATAGTTTTCAGAAAATAGGTAATTTTTTTGATAGAATTTTAAATTGTCGTTATATTATTAATACCTGTTTTTTGCACAATTCTAGACAAAGAACGCATTTTTTCTAAAAATTTGAAATAACAGATTTTTTTTAACTACAACAACTCCTCTCCTAACACAAAATTAGTTCTTAACTACTTAACTTAAAATGCACGCCACATTACGTAAATGCTCTAACGAACCGATAGAGTTAGATACTCCACCGTCGGTGATAAACACCTTCACCCTCTCCAGTACGTGGTCGAGAAGCTTAAAATAGACTTTGAAGCACCAGCATATACAGCATATAGGTCTTGTGAATACTGAGAATGTCATCCATATATATCGTCGTGCGGGAGTTTAAGTGCTCTATCCGCCATTTCATATTTTTTATATATCTCGAGTTAATGATGCCACTTTACGTTTTCGACCCCAAATTTTTCAATTTTGTAATTCGTTTTAGGATATATCGTCAAGTTTCGGAGATAAATAGACGAAAACGGATTGCAGATTTTAAAAATTTTGGTGTCAGAAACCTAAATTAGCATCATTAACTCGAGATTTAAAAAATGGCGTATAGAGCACTTAAACTCCCGCACGACGATATATAATTGGGCATTACAACCCTGTGTAGGGGTTACGGCCTAGCTTCTCACAGCACCCATGCTGTGTGTGCTAATTTTTATCCATGAGTACCGGGACCTACAGTTTAAATTCGACTCCGAACGACAGATTTGAAAAGCTTTTTGATGGCAATCAATTACTCTCAGAGCTTTTGCCAAAAGACTACAGAGAGGTAGTCGCCGTAAGAAATTATTTTTTCATATTTATTTTTTTCAAGATGTTAGAGCTGCGGTTTGAACCCTGGGCTCATGTGTTAGTAAGCCAACACACAAGCAACTAGACCACTGCGACTACTGATAAAGGTTTCCAAACCCACAAGAGTGCCTTATAAAAGTGTGAAAATAAAAAGGGAAAGTAAACCAAATAAACAAGTGCTTTTCTTTACATTTACAATACAGATTTGATACGTGTTTTATGAACCCAAATTTTCTTTGATTGTTAAGAAAAATTTTATTACTAAAAATTCAAGAATTTTGAATTTATAAAGCTTCTAGCATTTCCTGAGTGGTGGTTGCATTTTTGTAAAACTAAGTTTAACCTTTTATATATAGGCCTTGATAAGGCTTTTGTTTCAATAACCAGTTTGAACAATTTTTTTTTTTTTCTTAAAACTAAACAAATCTAAAAGTGAATTAATAATTGAAATAAATAGCAATATTTTGCTATTGTATTTGTTGTTCAAGTGTTTATATAAAAACAGCAAAAAGATATTTCTTAGCTGTAACAAATAAGGTTTGGCTTCAATTTAATATTCGTAACACTTAAATCATACAACAGATTTTAATTTTATTTGGCTTTCTATTCCTTTTTTTTCGTTCATTTTCAATTTAAATGTTATAAACCATTACAACAGTATTCTGCCGAACTAAAATCAATTACAGCCTCTTTTGTAATCAACATTCTGTTATACACGTGCAATTAAATGATAACGAGAAAAACACATATTGGCAATTGAGGGTTATAAATATTGAAGCAATTTGAAATCGAAATTAAATTGGAAATTATTATTGAGGTAAAAGAAAATTTATTCATTTATTCAATATTAAATTATAAGTGTGTATGAGTAACTTTGCCTACTACATAATAATCTGTTTGCAAATAGAATATTGTTTACTTTATGCTCATTTTATTACCAATCAAATGTTACCGCCTTAAGAAAAAGAAATTCGTCAAGCATTGTAATATGTACATATGTATGTATGACTATATATAATATATATAAAAAATACGAGGGCGGGGAACTTTTAAAAGAAAAAACAGCAATGCTTTTTTTTCCTTTAATTTGAGCAGCAGTTTGTTCAGAAGTTCTCAAAAGTCTTTTAATTTTATAATCTTCTGTAAAGTCCATATGTAGTTTAACATCCAAAAAATTTAAGAAATTTACAATATAATGTTGACTAATTGAAAATGGAAAGTGCAAGTGCATTTGTGTTTGGAAAAACTTTCTGCAAAAAGGGTGCTGCAGTTGCTCACAGTCACGCCCAAAGCAGTTTGGAGTTGTTTAGCATATACTAGTTTTCACGCACACAACCTACCAGAACTCAAACAAAGCAAAAACCAACTTAGCTATGACAGTGACCATTTTTTGGTTAAAACGTTTACAGGCTACTTCACAAAGTCTTTTTCCCTTGCTGGGCGAAAAAAAAACTGATTTCGATCTCTCTAGATCAGAATTGTGTGCGAATGAAATGAATAAGAAAAAGAAAAGAGAATTGAAAATGATTTTTATACAAAAACCAATTTCACAATGGCGAACGCATCGAAATCAAATGTCAAAATGAGTCACTTTGAGTCTTTTTGATTTCATTAGATGCAAAACACGAAGTAGTTGTGTACACATATAATCACACAAATTTCTAAAACTGTAAACTGTACAAGAGATACAAAAGCTAACAAAATTATGCCAATTTCAGTATAAAAAAGGCACATGCGTATATCATTAGATTGCCCATACACGTTACAGTTTCAACATGAAACTGACCTAATCTCAATGCAGTTTGGTTCGAAGATCGATTAATATGTGGTAAACGTTGGATGATAGCTAGAAGACTATTTGTAAGGGATATGTATAAGTAAGCACGTTTAAACAGAGTTGCATGTTTACAAGCAAAATAGTAGTTTATTTTCTGTTTTTACAGATATTCATTAAAAATTTTCATCTGGCATCACTTTATTTTTACGATACGTAAAAAAAAAATGATGACTCGTTGGAGCAGGCGAAAAACATAGAGAAACCCAAAATACCTTTCTTTCGTGTGCCTTTCTTTCGCTCAGTGACTGTTTGTTTCGACATTGTGAAATAGGCTGTTAACATTCTGAATGAATACAGAAATCAGTAGCAACTATTATGTCAATTCATTGTGGATTTCAAGCAGAAACCTTTATTGCACTCAGTTCTTTTAAAAGACTACGCGCGTGTGTTTTTTCCGGGCCAAAACAAGCATAAATAAAGCTATGAACTGCCCTTTCATCTTCGAGGTATTATATCTCATTTTGAAACCAAAATCTTCAAAAAGACATTGATTTCCAACCCTCTTTTAAGAAAGTTCACAGATCTTATTTTGCGAAAGAATATTTATAAGAAATTAGAGAAATATGTTAAGAAAAATTTTGTAGTAATCAAATAAGACTACATTACAAAATATTAAAATTTGTTTTATCAAAAATCTGTGTTTAATTTTAAAACCCATACACTTACTGACTCGCCCTCGTACTCTTGTAAAAGTATTATTGAGCTTCAAGAGCAATTAGTATTCATTAATATATTATCAGCAATATAGCACATATCCTTAACAAATGTTATTACATCTATCTTTACGAGTAAAATCAATGAACAGTGGGCACCAAAAATCCTAAGTTTTCATATTAAAGTGAACTGTGATTAAAAGCAAAACTTTTGCTTCAACAGATCTTAGGTATTAAACCTAAACTACAACGTTCTAATTGTCAACAAGAAAAGATATCAAGTAATGATGGTAAATACTAAATGAAATTTTTATTTATTTTTTAATTATAACATCTTTTTAACCACTGTGCAATACAGCTTAAGTGTCATATAACAACAGGAGAAGTATATGTAAGTGGATACGCGAATATTTGCATTACAAGTGTTCTTTCAAAACATTAAGTATTTGTAGGCTTTATTCACTTGTACACCTGCCTTTTATTGTTGATGTATTTAATGCAAAACAGTAAATGCTATGGTATAATGAACATTTAAAATTCAAATATATTTCCATGATTTTCTAATGTTTTTTAAGAATACATAAGTATACATACATATGAATATATATGAAAATATATATGGGCATATCCGAAAAAATGTCAACCAATAAAAAATTTTTAAAGTTGATCAAAAATTATTCTTGATTATTTAGAGTAATAGACTATATTTGTTTTCTTACAAATATCATCATAAAATATTTTTCTGGCAGTCCATTTTACGAAAATCAGGACTTAAGGTTCAGCAACCTTACATTTTTAATATTTGGCCAAAATATGCTTGTTTTTTGGCTGCTGTTAAACAAGCTTTATCCAAAACACGGCTGCTCCATCTTCGAAAAAGTGTTTTTTTAATTAATTTTCTGCAACTTTATGAAAGAAGCGCTTTAAATGTTCTATTGGAACATACTAAATAAAACTGAGTAAAGTTACGATCACGCTTTGTAACGTCCGAAACGGAAAATAAGGGTTTTTATATATAACGAAGAAACTAAAAATTTTTTTGACACCACATTAACATTCCAAACAAAACTAAAACTGTTCTTTAAAGTAAGAAAAAAACATTTTAAAATATACAAAAGTATGTTTTATTTCTTAATATCAAATTTTGTAACGTCCGCAACGGTATCGATCTGTCCTAAAATCAAGTTCTGCTAAAAGTTGTTTTGTTTTCACAAATCTATAATTGAAATCACATACATCAATAATTATAATTATTATAATTATAATTATTATTCAAAAGCATCATTCAGTATCTAAAATCCGTGTTTTTTCCGATGGATGCAGTAGTCAGTTTAAAAACAAATTTATTTTACGTAGCATTCCACAATTTAAGAATGAACTTGGTGTTAACCATTTTGAGTGGAATTTCTTCGCTACTTCTCATGGCAAAGGTGCAGTAGACGGAGTAGGCGCTATCGTGAAACGTAAAGATTGGCAGTTAGTAAGAGCTCAAAATCTAATTCTGAAAGATGCACACGATTTTTACAGACTGGCCAAAAGTAATATCGATGGGGTTAAACTAATATACGTTACAGAAAACGATATAAAAACCACAACTCAATATCTAGGTGAGAAATGGCTAAATATAAAAAATATTACAGGCGTAAAATCTCATCATCACTTTTCCTCACTTAATGAAAATTTTATCGAAATGGCACGCACTGCAGCATCTCCTAAATATAAACTGCAAGTTTAAAAAGAAAAATAAAATCTATGTTTTTTGAAAATAAACACAAAAATATTTTTTATTTATATGAGTAGGACAGTGGTTAAAAATGCAACGTCCGCAACGTAACGTCCGCAACAAATATAAGACAAAATTGTGAATAAACTAACAATTATTTTTTAGCCTCGAAAGTGGGTTTGATATGCTTAAGCATTCCTCTTTCTTTAATGTATTTGGAGTTTTTTTGTTTATACTGTAAAATTCGCTAAAATTTATGAAAATTTGCATTGATCTCCACAACGACTTCTGTATTGTGTAACGTCCGCAACGGCAATTTAAGTACAATTATATCGTAACTGATAAAACTCAGAAAATATTTGTAACTGCCATTTGAATGTACTCTCAAAGGCCAACGTACCAATGTAGGTTACTTAAGAATATAACGCTCAGAGCGCCAACAGTATTCAAAAGTATGCGTACGAACGTAACGTCCGCAACGCAGGATTAGCCCATATATAATAAGCTGAGTGACTAAAATCATATACTCGATTTAGAATCTATTTACTAAACTACTGGTCATCCTAAAATATATATAATTTTTATTCTGTTTTTTAACTAAAACAGTGCTGCTCAGCAAATAATTTTAAAAACGAGTAATTTAAAGTTCGTTTAATTCGTTCATACAAAAACTCGTCGTGCGGGAGTTTATGTGCTCTATCTGCCATTTCATGTTTTTTATAAATCTTAAATTAATGATGCCACTTTAGGTTTTCGAGCCCAAATTTTTCAAGTCTGCAATCCGTTTTCGGATATTTCGTCCAGTTTCGGAGATAAATAGCAAAAAACGACTTTCAGATTTTAAAAATTTTGGTGTCAAAAACCTAAAGTGGCAACATTACCTCGAGATATATAAAATGGCGGATAGAGTACATAAACTCCCGCACGACGAACTGCTAAAATTTAAATCAAACAAAAGTTTTAATAAAAGCAGTAAAAAAAAATTATAAACAAACAAAAAAAAACTCAAACAAAACTTTTTTTTGAAATTACATTTTTTTAGAAATATTTTTTTCAGAGTGTCTTTTGATTTAAAGTGTATGAGTAAAGAAATTTTGGAAAATTCTACTTTAAGTCGATGTTTTGTTAAAAGTTCACAGATCTGTATATATGTATGTATATACATAAGTATAAATGTATGGATGTATATATGTATGTATTAAACATAATAAACAAGTTTGTATATATTTTTTTGAATACATCTTGAGTTCTTATATTAAAAAAAGAAACTTAAAAAAGTGTAAATGTGAATAAATTTGTAACTACTCGTACCAAGTGCGGTATGTTGTATTATACAAATTGAAATAGTTTATGTCACAATAATTGCGCACAATAATTATTACATACAAGTAATTTACATACATAGTAAATACATATGTATGTGCGTAAGTAGTTTATTATTTTTATTGTCATTTCAGTCTTTTAATGAGAGAAAAGCAAAATATTCAGTTTTCGTTTGAGTCATGCAAATATCGAATGATGATGTTTTTTGTAGCATTTCATTTCCGAGCATATAATGTAGGAAAATGTACATACTCGTACAAGCATATCGTCATACTAAATGCAAACGGACTTTACCACACTTTTGTTTTTTTTTTTACAGGAGAAGCAAAAAACCTTTAATTGAAAATATTTATAAAACCTGAAAATCAAATAATTTTCAGGTTCGAGATATAAAGATTGGCATCCCTATATAAAACAAATGAGTATGTAGATAAGTTATAATCATCTTGTACTTCCTATTCATTAAAAATTCTAGGGATGTATAATTAACAAAATAAGTATTGCATTGTTTTTTTTTTAGAAATTCTTATAAATTTATTTCATAAAATCTTAAATTAATACACAAAATAATACTTTAAAAATTAATTTCCTCCTAATGCAATAAAAACCAAAGACAATAATGATGGATTTTCAACTGCTTTACAATTTTTCTTTTCTTAATTGATTTAAAAACAACTTTTTTAATTCTACGAATACAGATTCAAGTAGGAAATTGTAGCCAACAACTACAATATTATTCCTTTTATTTTGTGATTCTTCTTCAGAATCATGTCCAGATGCAAATCCCAACCCATTTGTAGATTAATTATTAATCATTAAAATATTCTTCGGGTTCATCTCCAGATTCAAAACCAGATTCTCCTTCACTTTCGGTCCCCGATTCTTCTTCTGACTCCCCTTCAGAGTCAATACCAGATTCTTCTTCAGATTCAGATTCTTGTTCCGAATCATCTTCAGTTTCATCATACTCAGAATCGTCTGGTTCATCTTCAGAATCTTCAGAATCGTCTTCATATTCGTCGTCAATTTCCATCGCCTCAAGTTGACTAACCTCACATTCGCTAATAAATTCGATGGTTATATTTGCAGCAACCTCGATTTCATCTTCACCAAATAGTATTTCATCACCACTTTCAATTTTTTCTTTCAAAGAATTGCAATAAACTGCAGAATCCATTTTTATAAATTTGTTTTCCGTATGTTGCTTTAGAAAAGTCGAAATGCGAATGATGATCTATTCATATAAGCATACGTGCTTTTATACTATTGCTGTGGTCCTTTGCAGGTAACGCAGGTAAAAAATTTTAGAATTTATTTATTTGGGTATCAAAATTAGGTACTTGCATAATATATTTTTATAATACTGCAGTTGTCGTCTGCAGATAATGCAGGTAAAAAATATTTGAATGTTTCTATTTCGGTATTAAAATTCCCCATATTTCAGGTGCATTTTTCGTCTTATACTATAAACACAACAAAGGCTACCGACCATCGACTACAAGCTGTCAAAAATAGAATACATGTGTGCATATGGGAATAATTATTTTAACGGCAACACGACTACCGAACACACAACTACTTTTGTGGCCCGTAGCCAACTTAGGCTAATTTCTATTTTTCTTGGCGACAATAATTAGTTTAGTGCTGCCAATACAATAAGATGCATGAAAAAGGTGTTTAAAAAACGCAATATATGAAATATATGCATTAAAATGCGTAAAAAAATTTAAGTTGCACCACTGAAAATAAATAATCATTTGTTTACATTTTATATTTCATTTATATACATCAGTTCTTATTTAATTTTTAATTTATTATTTAATTGCCTTTTTAGTTTCTTAAATTTTTATAAGTTTTTTTTCTTATTTCCTCACAATTTCACTTACAAAAAATATATTTTGTTTAGGTTATGTTCAACGTGTCAAAACAGATGTTTATTTTGTAGCTGTAGTAGTTATTATAATTAAGTAGCTGGCTACTTGGCTACTTTCGTAGCCAGCGATTTTTGTAGTCGTGTGTTCGGTGTTCGATAGCCTTTGTTGTGTTTATAACATTAATTTTCTTGATTCCTTTTTTCATAACAAAACAATTCTGGCAAAAGTTTTGGAATCCCAAATATGTTGCTTAAGTTGCAAAGAATAGCGAACAATAACAAGGAATTAAATATAATAAATAGGCAGGTAGTATTTCATCCTATTTAGGCAATTCCGTTGTGCCACATAGGTATCGTTTTATTATTGAAAATATATAAAATTCCTTATCATGTTATTGCACGATTTTATTTTGCACAATTTTGAATTAACATGTTTAACAAAAATAATCTTGTGCTCACATGTTTATTTTAACTTACAGTTGCTGCCCTTATACAATTTTAACAACTTTTTATAAATAAATATTTTTAAAACTTGTTACTGAAATAGGCAATTACTAATTTTTCTTTATATTTTAGGGAATTATTTCTTTTTTTCTTTCTTAAAGTCATTGAACGTGGTGTCGACAATACAATACGTTATCCGTAAAAATAGGATTACGTGTATTGGGGCATTCTTAAACATTTTTAATGCATAACTTGCAGCATAAAAAATGAATCAATATTTGAAAAATCTCTTTTCACCACAAGTATCATTCGCTATAATTGTAGTAAAATTTAACCGTAACCGGATGATTTGGCACTGGAAAAATAAAAACTCGGTTCCAATTGACAAATTTAATTAAACTTAACTCTGATTGGTCGAAAAAATTATTATTCGATAAAAATCAGGATTTTTTCATTAAATTTAGTGACAAATAATAATAAAAAATAATAAAGTGTTTTTAATAAGAAAAAGTGCAAAAAATCTTCGCAAAAAAAAATCGAAGCAAAAGATAAACATAAAGTGTACAGTGGGCAAATGCAAGCAAAATGATAGTTAAAAATCATGTGAGCGATAATGTGAAAAAGTATAAGGTTAAGTATTACATCAAACTCTTAAATGGACATGTTAAAATCTTGTGATAAAGTTTTTGCAAGGCTAAATGGGGAAAAATTACTTGCTACAAAGATATATCTAGAAAAGCACTTGGTTGAAGCAAAAAATATAAAAGCCAGTGAAGAAGTAAAAAGACTTTTCTTTAAATGCAGAATTTATTTTAGAATAAGGTCTCTTAATGCAGAAATGTCCCAAAATATAAATAAGCGTAAAAGAAAATTAAATAAAACCACAACCTAATATAAATAAAAAAAAATATATATTTTTTTTCTTAATTTTTTTTAACAAAAAGAATAATTTGGCCCACTGTTATGTTTACATATTTTTTGAAAGTCGTGACATCACTTCACCTAGCTGCGCAAAAGAATCAAATTTTGTATGCGTGATGTCGTAATCTGTTTTCCTATCATTCTTGCTAACTTGATAAACTTAACTCTCGCCTTAGTAAGGCAATACACTACGTACTAGACTACCGCATTATTGTGTTTGACCTATTTTTCTAATGACCATTTTTCATGGAGTCCAATTTCGTATTGGGACGATATTTTATTTGAAATTACCCATTTTTATTTATAGTTTTGGGACTCGCTTTCAGAATGGCACAATTTTGTGCAATCATTCCGTCTTTAAAGCCATTTTTCATTACGAGGAATAACTCTAAATATCCAGAATAGTAAAAGTTATCCAAAATAATCATCTTGTACTTCCTATTCATTAAAAATTCTAGGGATGTACTCGTATAATTAACAAAATAAGTATTGAATTGTGTTTTTTTTTAGAAATTCTTATAAATTTATTTCATAAAATCTTAAATTAATACACAAAATAATGCTTTAAAAATTAATTTCCTCCTAAAGCAATAAAAACCAAAGACAATAATGGTTGATTTTCAACTGCTTTACAATTTTTCTTTTCTTAATTGATTTAAAAACAATTGAAAATTGTAACCAACAACTACAATATTATCCCTTTTATTTTGTGATTCTTCTTCAGAATCATGTCCAGATGCAAATCCCAAACCATTTGTAGATTAATTATTAATCATTAAAATATTCTTCGGGTTCATCTCCAGATTCAAAACCAGATTCTCCTTCACTTTCGGTCCCCGATTCTTCTTTTGACTCCTCTTCAGAGTCAATACCAGATTCTTCTTCAGATTCAGATTCTTCATCTTCATCATCTTCAGTTTCATCATACTCAGAATCGTCTGGTTCATCTTCAGAATCTTCAGAATCGTCTTCATATTCGTCGTCAATTTCCATCGCCTCAAATTGACTAACTTCACATTCGCTAATAAATTCGATGGTTACATTTGCAGCAACCTCGATTTCATCTTCACCAAATAGTATTACATCACCACTTTCAATTTTTTCTTTCAAAGAATTGCAATAAACTGCAGAATCCATTTTTATAAATTTGTTTTCCGTATGTTGCTTTAGAAAAGTCGAAATGCGAATGATGATATATTCATATAGGCATACGTGCTTTTATACTATTGCTGTGGTCCTTTGCAGATAACGCAGGTAAAAAATTTTAGAATTGATTTATTTGGGTATCAAAATTAGGTACTTGCATAATATATGTTTATAATACTGCAGTTGTCGTCTGCAGATAATGCAGGTAAAAAATATTTGAATTTTTTTTAATTTGGGAATTGAAATTCTTCATAATTTAAATATGTATATAAAATAAAGACAATGGAATAAAGCGAGAAACATTGCGAAATTTGTCAACACATAGAAATTCACTAATGTCGATTACAGAGTCTCAGCAGATAACGGGATAAAGTAATTCCGCGTATTTTATTTTCAAAGAAGGACAAGTATACTCGTCTTTGGCAGCGGATGGGTTAACGTTTAATTCCATTAAATTTATTTGACACCATTGAAAAATTTTATCGATATCTGATTGCAGAAAACTTTAATCTTGGGGGGTATTCAAAGTGTTGCATATTTTTACATCATCAGCATACATTAAAATTTTCGAATATAAAATAACTAATAAATAAGGTAAAAATAATGGTCCTAAATGGCTACCTTGGAGAACACCAGAATTATGCTTTTGTATTGAATTCATGTTTTTTGTATTCATATACTTATGCTTGGCCCATGAATCTGGGTAAATAAATTAAATATTAAAGTTAATTTGTAGTGATGATTAGAATATCAACCCAAATAACTGCAAAATGGCATTTCTTTTTCTTTCTCTTCCATTAAACGTGACAGAAAATAACATTAAGTTTTATATAGACACACTAATTTTTATAAACTGACGATTTTAATTCATTTAGAGAAAAAAGGCAAAAAATTAAAAAAATTGAGAAATTTTCTTTTATTGTTTTAAAGATTTTTAACATTAAATATAAACAAAAAAAGGCGGAATGATTATAAGTCGCCATTAACATTTGTTGCTGGTCTAGTCAAAGCGTCTCATTTTATTATTGCGTTTGCTATACACTTGCTCACACATTTGTTGCTGGTCTAGTCAAAGCGTCTGATTTTATTGTAGCGTTTTCTATATACTTACTCACACATTATGATGTATTTGCCTTAAATCAGCTCATCCTAACCATTACTTCCTATCATGTAAGGCGTTGTTGACATTCATTAAATGCCATAACAAGAAATTATGTTGCTGAAATTGACAACAAATAATTTTTACGAAGCGACTTGCTGGCTATCGTCAGTAATAACCTAATGTTTCAAACGGCACCTAAAGTTCTCGCATTGGTTTGGTAACCAAAACGTCTTATATAATATTTAAATAACTTGTAGGATCGTTGGATCCTACAAAGTTTGGCAATAACTCGAGAAAGGGCTCGTACAAAGAAATGTTGAAAAACTACTATCGACGTGCTTCAAAAGACGTTTATAAGATCGTCACCGGTGACGAATCAAAACAACAATTAACCGTATGGGTCTTCGAATACGAGTCAAATCCAGCTAAAGTTGTTCGTGGATGAAGCACTTCGAAGCAAATAGAGGCCTGTTTCTTCGGCAAAACTGAATGGTCAATTCTAAGTGATACACCACAACTTGTTTGCCGGAAGTATTCAGAGAAATTCGAATAACGAACAAGAGAAGACGAATCATTGTTTACCATGACAATGCGAGGGCCTTTTTAACTAATTTCGGAATAGGACAATATTTTATTTGAAATGACCCATTTTGATTTATAGTTTTGGAACTAGCTTTCAGAATGGCACAATTTTTTGCAATCATTCAGTCTTTAAAGCCATTTTTCATTATGCGGAATAACTCTAAATATCATGGAATAGTAAAAGTTATCCAAAATAATCATCTTGTGTAATTTTTGTTTCGTCAGAAACGCTTTAATTAAATCAAAGTTAACTGCAATGAATATTTTTGGTAATTAAAGAAGAAATGAGTAGTCGCCGTGGTCTAGTGGTTAGTGTGTTGGCTTACTAAGACATGAGCCCTAGGTTCGACACCAAGCTCTGACATCTTCAAAAAAAAAGAAATATGAAAAAAATATTTCTTTCGGCGATTACCTCTCAGCAGATTTCTGCCAGAAGCTCTGAGAGTAATTAATTGCCATGAACGAGCTTCTCAAGTCTGTTGTTCGGAGAAGACATTAAAACTGTAGGTCCCGGTACTCATGGATACAAATTAACACATACAACATGAGTGCTGCGCGAAGCTAGGCCGTAGTCTTGACACAGGGTTGTAAAGGCCAGTTATGTATGTATGTATGTTATTACTAATGCGGCATATCATAACCGCTTAGGGTCTTTTGGCTGATATTCTTCCTTATTTATTGTATTTATTTTTATAGGAGACAAGTTACATATTTAGCACCTTACCAGTGTCTGGTAGGAATCGTATTCACGACCATATGGGTAGGAAAGCATGCAATAGTTTAGCGGGCATAATGTATTATGAAAAAATAATAAACCTAGGGTTAAATAAATAAAATGTAATTAAAATCTACTTATTTTTAAAATCAAATATATTTGCTCTCAGGCATAAAACACATCTACGGCAAAATTAGGAAAAACTGATTCAATATAGAAATCATAGTGTCATACACAGAGGTGTACTTAAAAATTAAACCGAAATTAAATGAAAAAAGTTGATATGTTGATATTTTATAAGATTTTCGTAATAGCCATCCATCCGTATGTCATCAAATCTGAAAAACAATTGAAATATCGTATTATGTTGTCAACTACATTGCATGAGATTATTGCAACATATTTAACTTTGATTTCACAAAAGTTAACAATAATTGTTTAAAATACAAATAAAAAAATAATATTACACATATAATAACTTACAATTGCATACTCGTACACATGCATACATACCTACATACATATTTTGTTATTGTTTATGATGACATTCATATACCAAAAAACGGAAATAAAAAATATAAAAGACCAGATGTTATTTAAAATTTTACAAGCACTGCATCGGATGTAAAAACCCCATCCCTTACGTTTGCGAGTGTATGTATAAGTAAATTTATAAATATTTTTAAGTACGACTAGTATTGCATATACAAAAACAAACATACTTGCACACATGTAAGTCTGTATGTAAATTTGCAAATAAATTTCAAATATTGTTTATATGGAAGTCAATTGCAGTACACAATGGTTACATTATGAAGCCAATTTGCAGAAGGCACAATTTATTTGTCATAGAAAATATGCAGTTTGTTATAAAAGTACTAGCCTAAACCCGGCGTGCTTCGCTATACCTACCGCTACCATTTGTACATATTTTTCGACTGATGATTTTTAATACCTACGAAATCGATTACACCAAAATCAGAAACTTCAGCTTTAACAGTTCTCAAGATATAAAGAAATTAATATCTAACAATCATGGGAGGTACCAGGCCTACTTTCTGGTTGATGATTTTCTTTGACCATTAAGTCGTTCAAACCAAATTTAGAAAATTTAGCTGTAACAGCTCTCAAGATATAAGTTTTATATAAACAATCTACAGACTATCCACAACGTCCCCTGGAATTTTGGCTGAAATCGCTCCATCATTTTCCGCGGTTAGTGGTGACATTAAAATGCACATTAATTTTTATATATTAGATATGAACTTGGTTGCGGAAATCAAATGTTAAATAGAAATTCACATTAATAGCAATTTTCTCTTAAAAACAAAGAAACGAAATTTTATGCAGAAATCCTCAAAAATTGTTAAATTAATGTTAATGTTTTAATTTGATTAATTAAATTTTTGGCACGGTAGAAAAGTAATCGATGGAGTAGAATTCAGCAAAAGTACGGTAACATATTTATAAAGGGCTTTGAGGTAAAACAGAATTTTATGACTTCTATGTTCAGGAAGGTACATACATAAGTATATATTTCAAGTGAAGTTGTCTATAATTTTTTTAATGTCACTGAAAGTGATGTAATTATATTAAGTACTTGAAAAAAAGCATAATATTTACTTTTGTTTAGAAGCGAACATTTTAGAGAAGCAAGAGAGGTAGACAAAAACACGATTTCGTTATAAATACTTAAAGATCCGACTATAAATGCTGACTGTCCTGCAGGAATTATAGTTATCTTCCTTGATAAAACTGTAATGATTTTTAGTGAGTTTTAATTTTCCAATTAAATTTAAAAGAATTTCTGTTGGAACTATCGAATTGCTTCCTCAGCAGAAGTTTCATAGTTTCTTCCGAGCTTTAATTTTCTGTCACTAAGGTGGTACATTAGGGTAGTAAAAAGAGAGGTCTAGTGGATAAATATTCGAATGAGATACTTGAGCTCAATGACATCCAAAGGAAAACATTTGTCTTTACGAGACAAAAACATTGATATATCATGTTTTAGATCAGACTGAAAATGCGTAAAATATAACTGTTAACGCCACTGTCTGTCCGCTTATAATATTAAATTAATTTCAGTGTATTATTGTTCTAAATTTTTTTTCTTTAAATGGTAACACTTTTTAATTGTCAAATTTATATTAATTTTCCAATCAATAATGATTATTGAAAATGGCGGGAAAATAACTTAATATAAAAGGACGTACATATTAATCGACATTTTGTAAAAAAGCACATTTTATCGCCAACAACGAAGCCTGCTCGGAGTTCAAACTAAAAAAGTGTGAAACTTTATTTTACATAAATGTATTATATTAAATTATCTATTGTAAAATATTAGTAATTTTAGGAATTTCAACTTCATCAATAAATGAATTAAATTTTATTATAAAAAATCATTTGGAGTTAACAATCTATTGGCACAAAGAGCTTGGGTTGCTTCGCCCGACAACAATAACAAAAGAAGACGAAAATGGGGAACCATACATTCGGCAGAAAAATAATTTTTTTTTTTTTTTTTTTTTTGAAGCCACCTTTCAAAAATACATTATATTAGAGGGGGTGAAGGGAAACTGTTTTTTGAGGTACGATAGCAAAAGTGGTGTAGGTAGGACAAATTGCCGGTCAACCAAAAACGTGATCAACTACAATTAGCACAAAGTGCCGCTTTCTAACCATTGCCGGACCAAACTGAAATCACCTAGGAATTGGAGAAGAACTACAGTCAGCCAGAGCTGTCTATAAAATGGAGTAAAACAAGGGGGTCTAGGTTCGCAAAAAAAATGCACCCCAAAAAACCTCAGACGTGTAACTACCAGGCCTGGGCAATCACAAAGAAAATGATCTATAGTCTCCCTTTCAAAGGTATTCCCGAAACTTCTGCAGTGCGGGTTAAAGGGCAGGCCCAACCTCTCTGCGTGCTCACCGATCAGCCAATGACCCGTATACACTGCTTTAAGCTTGGACAAAGACTGACGAGGAATCCCTAAGATTCGCAGAGTCTTGCCCCGGTTATACCGAGACCAAAGTGTCCTAGAAACAGCACAGGAAGTGATGGAATTTCATATGTTCTGTGCTTTCCCAAGGAAAAACTTGGATGAAAGTGGTGTAATTAATATTAAAAATGATCTACATGCAGTCTTTTTTGCGAGATCTTTTTACACTGTTTTTCTTGGAAAGTAACTACTCCTTCAGAACAGGGTTAGGTATACTATTGCTTGTTAAAGAACAATAGAATATAAAATTAGTCCCTTTTAGGCCTTCTTAAAAATATTTTTCAATAGTTATTATATTATATATTTGACCTTTATCGAGTGAATAGAACAAATATGACGAACGTTTGAAAATTTAAACCAGTAATACATACAAATATACAAAGTTTTTAATTATTATTTTGCAAATTGCATACTTTCTTTCAGATTGAATTTGAAGGAATTTGAAATTCCTTTCAAAACAAAACCTATTAGAAGTAATCGATTGGTGTTTTCTGAAATCCCTAAACAAAATAAAATTGAATATATTTTAATGCACAGTAATTAAGAAAGAAGAAATAGTTATATAGAGTGTGTCGTCTCAAACTAGAAACTGTTTTTATTTCAGTTGTCTTTTTGGTTTTGCATTGAATTTATGCAGTCAAAATACTGCAGGCATAAATATGAACTGTTACACAAATATGCACGTTCTTAGAAAGGCACACATAAATATGTACTTATTTACTTATATACAAACGTATGTATGTATTGAATTTCTCACATATACATGCATATTTTTTCATATACTTGTATGAATATGTTTGTAAGTGTAACAATAGTTTTGTAAATTTCCCAACAACTGTCTGCCTTTGAAAGCTTTTCACAAAATAACAATTTAAGTGGCAATCAACGAGGGGTTAGCAAAAATATTTTACTTCTTATAGGATAATAGCTTGGCTTTAATTTTAATTTTTGCACAATTTCAACCTAAGAAGCTGGTGACCAGTTTTTGATTGTTTTGGGATATGTTTAATGATTTTTAGTGACTACGGAGTAATTCAGACAAAATTCAAAAACTTAGCTTCAACACTACTAAAGATACGTATGTATAAAGAAATCTATTTTTAACTTATATAGGAGGTGTCACGCCCACTTGTGAGATTCGCGCACTTTCTGACTGATGATTTGCCTTGCCCATGAAGTCATTTAGACTAAATCAGACACAATTAGAAACCAAATTCTTTAAACAAAATTAAATTCTTATTAACAATCGTAGTTAATTTTTTTAATTACGTAAAAATCATACGTTCAGTTATACGACGAAGTATTTCATAATTCTGGATTTTACGATAAGCAGTATGTTTACATATTTCTACGTAAAGAATTGCACATTCAAGGATTTTACGATTCATGTGTGGTTGGTTGGATGTGAGGCATCTTCTCATGCGGTATAACAACAAATAGCCGCTTAGTGTGCTCTAGTGAACTTTGATTTGCAGAGATGCCTCTCCCTCTATCCTATCCTATGTATCAGCAACTTAAACGACAACTCTCGTACAAGTATTTAAACGTAAGTTTACAAATATAATGAAAAAGTCACATAAAAATATTTTTTCTTACTTGCTTGCAATGCAAGTATGGCATTCAAAAAATTTTGTTTGATTTTTTGTTTATATGTATATATGTATGCAACGGTAATATCACGCTATACACCCAGTTGATTCAAGAAATGGTTGCACAACAATAGACTATCCTGCAGGACACATAAACGGCAGCCAAAACAATTCGTCAACGACATTTTTAAATAAATCGTGCACAACTAACTGAACGACAATATCACTAAGCTTGCTGTCAATATTGTGTTTATCAGCGAAATATGCAAGAAAATAGACCACAAAATATTCGCAATATTGTTGACAATTGTTAGTGATATGTCTTAGAGACAACCTTGACTACAATGTCGTATGTGACGATTGTGCCAACTGGGTGTAAACATACATACATATGTGTGTACGTATATGACGATATGCTTTTATGCTCTATTACAAATATATGAAGTTTATGCAGCATATTGTTAAATTTCTCTATGTGTGTACATATGCATATGCCTTACCCAAGTATGTATTTTGTTTAACAAATTTATAATAATTTATTGTTTTTGTTTTTCTTGTATATTCTTTTACTGCATTTATTTATTTATTTGTAACCTTAATGTTGCAAATAGAAAAAAACAACAACACAGATTATAAAACAATAAAAAAAAGAAAAATGGGGGAAAATAACAGCATAATAAATTGTTTATTGCAGTTGTTGTAAAACAAATAATAATAAATAAAAATTGAAAATAATATTCATTCATTCATCCTCTAAAAACAATATATGCAGAAAAATAAAGACCTTCTGGTTGAAATACGCAAAAAAAATAATTCTAATATAAGTAGATTCAATTCTTATTTATTAGTCATAGAGTTATGAATTAAGTAGATTACATTTTTATATAAATAAAACATATGTATTTGAGTGCAGTTACTTATGTATATCATATGTTGGACTTGATTAATAATGTTTTTAATGCATGACAGATGGCAGTAACATTTGTCACTCAAATTCATTTAATCATAAGCCGAGCATTTTGAAAATCGGGGTGAGAAGGCAGAATATAAATGACACAATCTCAAATAACCTGCAAAGAATCTCCGAGTGGGTTCTCGCGAACAGGGTCGAATTTAATGCGCGCAAGACTCAATGTTGTTTTATAACGTATAGGCGTTGTGATGACTTAATCCTGCCATCTGTGATTAGGGGTAATGTTAAAATTGGGGAGAGGCTGACGCTCTTGATGTTCTGGGCATGAGAATTAATTGTGATGCCCGTTGGAATTACCACTTATTTCGAGTGTCGAAAGAAACATTCAAGTGCTTCGGTGCAAGAAATACTTCCATTTGACCTTCTCAATATTTACAAGACCTTTATACGACCTAAGATGGAATACAACTCTCATGTATGAGCTGGTGCTTCAAAGTCTATTTAAGCTTCTCAACCGCGTACAAGAGAGGGTGAAGGTGTTTATCAACGACGGTGGAGTATCCAACTCTATCGATTCGTTAGAGCATCAACGTAATTGTTCTATCGGTACTTTAAGGAACTTGGTTCTGGATAATCGCATATTACTACTAGTACCTTTCTTGGAGAACATCCTTTTGTAGTTGATTTTCCAGTGAATTGCACAATGCATTATAGAGGCAATTTGTTCCGTACCGTTCCTTTATGGAACGATCCTAAAGCGAATGTTTTTCCTGTCAGTTACGATGTCTACAAGCACAACTCCCTAATTCCCCCTTCCCATAACATATTTTCCTAACATAGCACAATGTTGGCTTTAATAAAAAACAAATGATTGAAATATATTATTGATTAGAACACAGCCACTTCTTCTTAATTGCAGCACTTCCACAATAGCTGCATGTGGCATCGTTAAGAGCTAATTTTGTGTTAGGAAAGGAATCGCAACGCTTATTCTGTATTTTTGAAATGTTGACGTAATTTTGCACTTCACTGGGCTTTTAGTCATTATTTCAGTTGATCATTAATTTAATTGATAAGTTGTTTAAGTTAAAAAACTATAATTAAAATTTCAAATGAAAATAAGTTCTTTGTCTAGAATTGTGCAAAAAACAGTTATTAATTTTGTCGCAATACGTTAACGACAATTAAAACTCTATCAAAAAAATTACCTACTTTCTGAAAACTGTACAATTCTCAGAAATAAAACAATTAAGCAATGGACTACGCAGGTATACAAATTGAAAAGGAATTTCCTTTTTGTCACGAATTAGGGTCGTGCCGAACTGTAAGATTTTACTACCTGACAAGGATAAGGACAACTTTTGAAAAATATATAAATATTGCGTTTGCTAAATCATACATCAGTCGCCGATATCTACTCAGTGTTATCACAAGTTCTATCCTTTAAAGTCAGAGCTCTACAAAAAAAAAAAAAAACAAAAATGATTCCTGAATTACAAACCATTCAATTAAAAAGTGAAGAAGCTTTAACTGCTGATGAAATTATAGTGCCTAATGAACATTTTAATGATGAAACACACGGATCAGAACTATTTGAAATTACATCGAGTGCAGCATCTATTCTACATCGATTACCAAATACTTCCACACGCTGGAAAAATTATCTTCAAGAAATAATCAACTCAAGAGCTGAACGTTCTCTTCGCATCGAGAGGGGGCCAGAAAGTATAGATGATTTTCTAGAAAGATTTTCTGTTTTAAATTATTAATATTTGTATTCATAAATAATAGTTTTAATTTAAAAAATGTTTTTAAAACCAAAAAATTGTAATTTTGTTATAAAAAAAAATTCAAATTTATTTTATAAACAAAAATGTGATAACATTTTTCATACTTTATATGCCAGTTAATTAATAATTTGATTGTAATTTTTAAATAGTCTTAATAAAGAATTCACGTTCTGTCTTACTATCTATATAAAATAATATTTTGTTTTATTTGTATTTTATGGAATATAATGTTTCAATGATGCCACGACGGAAAAGTAAAATAGACTTCTTAGGTTAAAACATGCTCTCGTTTGAAAAAAATATTACTCATACCATATCTCAAAAGTGTTAAGAGCAGTGTGACCATTTTGGCTTTTTTAAAGCTAAATTTAGCTTATTTGTTTGCAATTTAGCTTGAAATAAAAATTCATTTAGCTGTTAGCCTTTTTTTGCTTGTTTCTTTAATTGCATTTGGCTCTTTGAGCTTTTTCTGTTTCTACAATATACATATTAAAATCAAAAAGTAAATTTTAATTAATTTTAATTTAAAATTTAACTCATATGTGGTAACCATATAATAATAATAATGCATATAAAGTTTGGCATTCTTAATTGATTAAGAATATGGCATCGCAGAATGCATGCATTAGTAATTTATTCGTTTATCCTTAACGCACATCGAATTTTGTGATTTTTGTAACAAATTAATTGCAAATTTAACATTTTCTTAAAACTACTTGTGATATGAAAAAGTAATTGTGTAGATGGAATATATTACATATGAATTTTGTAATATGAATGTCTAATCTGCGTATATATATTATTTAAAATGGAAATAATTGTGAGCCTAAACCAAGTAATAGGTAAACTTTAAAAAAAAGTATTTGAAAAGAAAATGTTTTTTATTCTTGAAAATATTCACAAACATTAAGAAAAAGTTCGTCCAATAATAAGGGAATTTCACACTGAATTATTAAAGTGAATAACAACGAAGTGCAAGTATTGCAACTGCACGTTGAAATCGAAATTATGTAACCTGTTGGCGCATTGAAAGTCTAGTAAGCACTTCACCTGCACTCTTCACATTTCAACACCAATAGACAAAAACAAATATAATTTACTTCTATAAGTACTTATTTAGAAAACTAAGAAGCAGAATTGTTTGAACCGTTGTACATGGCGGACCATACCTCCTCATAAATACAGCCCCCCTTAATATTTTCTTGAAAAGAAAAATTTTGCTTTATTTTTTAGCATAAAACTTTTTTTAGTTTTTTTATAAACATGATTTAGCTTTATAATATTTTAGAATCTGGTCACACTGGTTAAAAATATTCTTCTGATTAGAACCAGGCCGATTGTCTGGGAATAAAGCGCATTGCGCACGATACAGAAAATCAAATCTACAAAGGGGAAGAAGACTCGAATACTATAAAAAAAATATTAAATATAAAACGTAAGTGGTCATATCCTTTTGTAGTTGATTGTCCTGTGAATTGCGGAATGCATTATAGAGAGGAGTCGACCCCTGAGTGCAGGCTTTAATAAAAAATAAATGATTGAAATATTTTATTGATTAGAATACAGCCAGTAATTCAATCCTTTTTTTTTTAAGTGCAGCACTCTCACAATAGTTGCTTTCGGCATCGTTAAGAACTAATTTTGGAGAGGAATCGCAACGCTTATTCTTTATTTTTGTATTTTTGAAATGTTGACGTCACTTTTGCACTTTACTGGGATTTCAGTAATTATTTTAATTAAGTAATATGGTGTTATAGTTAAAAAAAGTGTAATTCAAATTTTAAGAGGAAATTTTGTTAGAAAATGTCTAGAATTGTGCGAAAAACAGTTATTAATTTTGTTGCAATGCGATAACGACAATTAAAACTCTATCAAAAAAATTACCTACTTTCTGAAAACTGTACAATTCTTAGAAATAAAACAATTATGCAATGGACTATGCAGGTATACAAATTGAAAAGGAATTTCCTTTTCCTTTTTGTCACGAATTAGGGTCGTGCCGAACTATAAGATTTTACTACCTGACAAGGATAAGGACAACTTTTGAAAAATATATAAATATTGCGTTTGCTAAATCATACATCAGTCGCCGATATCTACTCAGTGTTATCACAAGTTCTATCCTTTAAAGTCAGAGCTCTACAAAAAAAATCAAAATGATTCCTGAATTACAAACCATTCAATTAAAAAGTGAAAAAGCTTTAACTGCTGATGAAATTATAGTGCCTAATGAACATTTTAATGATGAAACACACGGATCAGAACTATTTGAAATTAGATCGAGTGCAGCATCTATTCTACAACGATTGCCAAATTCTTCAACGCACTGGAAAAATTATCTTCAAGAAATAATCAACTCAAGAGCTGAACGTTCTCTTCGCATCGAGAGGGGGCCAGAAAGTATAGATGATTTTCTAGAAAGATTTTCTGTTTTAAATTATTAATATTTGTATTCATAAATAATAGTTTTAATTTAAAAAATGTTTTTAAAACCAAAAAAAAAAAAGTGATCAAATTTTTCATACTTTATATACCAATTAATTAACAATTTGATTGTAATTTTCAAATAAGTAGTCTTAATAAATAATTCAAGTTTTGTCTTTCTGTCTACATAAATTAATAATTTG
This sequence comes from Metopia argyrocephala, assembly GCA_963576795.1. NCBI lineage: Eukaryota > Metazoa > Arthropoda > Insecta > Diptera > Sarcophagidae > Metopia > Metopia argyrocephala. The sequence continues at coordinate 199,106,245 of OY756208.1, read as the reverse complement.
TTTTATTTGTATTTAATGGAAGCTTCTTAGGTTAAAAAATAAAAATTACTCATACCATATCTCAAATGTGTTAAGAGTATTCCAACGCGTTTTTAAATTTTAAGGGCCGATGTTGATTTTGAATGAAACACAAATTATTTAGAAAATTATTATCATTTCTTTTTATTATGATAATTTGGTACGGTTCAATTATGTATGGAACAGAATATCGGCCAATTGGTTTAAATTCCTGATGACACCGACATTGTCTTTGCGGCAAATTGACATCGCCACCACCAAATGAGCAAAAGGGCCATTGTTTCGTTAGCTGGGTGGCAAGTGGCACCGTCCTGTTTAAACCACATATCTTCCACATCCATATCTTCCAATTTGTGTCTTAAAAAGTTCGTTATCATGGGCACAACGACGAGCTGAGGTCCATGGCTCTTCAGCAAAACTATCGTTAACAGCGGCAATATATTCTACAGTACAAGCTGTATGAGCATGCAATGGTGTTTTCACATCTCTTACAGACCCGGTTTGTTAAACTTTTTGCACGATTTTTCCGATTGTACGCACATTTGAACGATTAAATTGACCGACAAAATCACGAACTGCACGATTTGCATTTTAATTTGGACACCCATTTTCATAAAAAGCCCATTTTCATAATTTTAACGCGTTGCTCTTTCCGTGAAATGAGTTAATCTGAAACTGAGAAATGTCAAACGAAGTTTACGTGTGGTTCACATTCAACATCGGCCCTTAAAATTTAATCACCCGATAGATCCACCACAATGATTGTCTGAAAATAAAAAAATTTTAAATTTAAAACTTAAGTTCTAAAAAAAATTAAATAATGAAGATAAAGATAGAGTAAGCGGCGGATTTGAAAATATGCCGCCCCTAGGCACTCTATAAGAATTTTATTGTAATTTGAATTGAAATAAAAAGTCTTCAAACTCAATTTTCTTCTAATCGTCGTATTCGATGTGCAAATCGAAACGTCATTTAATTTTGTTTCTTTTATTTGTGAACGAAGTTAAATTTTTATTCTTTTTTAACAAGAAAACGATCTTTCAGCAGAACATTTTGTTACTGCTAGTGACAGATAAATTCTGAAGATGATTTCCAAGTTTCGAAACACGTTATTATATTTCTTTGGAAATAAAAAATTTAACTGGTTTTCATAATATCTTTCATATTCGGATATATCACTTTTCTGTAAAAGCTGTTTAAACTGAAGAATTTCTTCCATAAGATCCGCACGATCTAAATCCATTTCATAAAATTCGTACAATTCTTTTGGTTTTTTTTTTTTATAATTACAGTAGAACCAGTAGAACATGGTAAAAGAAATATGGGCATTTCCTGGGGTAACGAACGTACGTTCGTACGCTTTTAATGTAAAAAGAAGGTAGAAAAAAAACTTTTTCTAGTATTTTAGTTTGCGATTTGATAGCATTTTAGTAGGTCTATATGTAGTCCAAAAGATGGATTTCATCGAGTTGAAGTTTTCATAATAATTGTTATAAACACGTGGTAACGAACGTACGCAAAATAGAAGTCAACTTTAGCTAACAGTAGTGAAATGTAAAATTCTGCGAAATGCAACGGAATATTCCAAAGCGATAAAATAATTTTTAAAGCATACTAATGTAGGTCTCTATCCAGTATTTACACAATAAAATATCTCTATTGGTTTTCGTTTAATTGGCTTAAGTATCGGTCGCGAACGTACGGGTCGCGAACGTACGATATTTCCATAGGTTTTTTTTTGTATTATCACCATGCTTAATCCCATAAATATCGTCAAATTTCCTTTACGAAAAACGTAATTCTCTATTTATAGTGTGTGGTAACTAGTACTGGCAAAGTATTGAGTAATGAGTACCACGTATCGAGTATTTTTACTAATTTTTGGGTACTTGTACTTTTACATTAAAGTTGTGTGGAAAATTAAAATTTTAACCAGCAAAACAAAACTCCGTCTAAAAATATATTATTACGTTATTACAGTTAATGATCAACAAGCTGAATTAAAAATTTGTGCAAAAATTCACTTACAAAGAATATCTTTTCCTTTTATTAAGAGGTGACACATACATATAATATTTTTGTAATATAATTAAGTTAGAGCATGCCACTATTCGTTTACAGATACTGACAAAAGAATAAGAAAACTTCGCAAGAACGTAATCCTTCTGATAAATAGATTTCAGTAAAGCACTTACAGTGTTTTTTAATATTTGTTTTATTAATAACAATTTTCAATATAAAATAATGAAATTTTAACAATATTTGTGATATTATTGTTTTTACTCAACAGGCCGTTAAAATTGTGCTTATTTTAGGTCCTCATCACAGAAAATCCAGTGCATCATTTTAATACTGGAATATTCGCTATATCATTTCACTTTTAAAGTAAAATTAGAGACATCTTATCAATTATAAACTCATTGCTTATAGAAAAAATTTACTTACGGTCGCGAACGTACGAAACTTTGCAAACAAAAAAAGTCTATTTAATGGTAACCCAGAAGTTTCTTTTATTTATATACAAATAGGTGACACCGAAATTAATTAAAATGTGGTATGTCTTTGCACCTATTGATGTTTTATGCAAAGCAATAACAATAAAATGATGTTTTCGGTCGCGAACGTACGATTAAAACCTAGGCAAGAAACAAATCAAGAATTAACCGTTAATCGAACCTTCTTTTTTTCTCCCTATACATTTCATTTCTTAATTGTTAGGAAAAGAAACCTTTTGATGAAAGAGTGCAAACATTATACAGTTTTTGCATGTAAAATAAATAAATATAAAAATGTCTTTAGAAGTAGTTTAAAAATGAAATTTTAAATATTTCAGTTTCTAGCCCAATTTTCTCAAGTAAAACACCTAAGATATGATAAGAATCCAATATATTATAAAAATATAGACTCTGTTTTATAATTATAAGCAATAAAATGCTATGATTATCAACATATTTTTTTTCGATCCTGGTTTACCATTTTGAGGAAATGCCCATATACAGAATTACGAAATATTTCAGTAATCTTTTATGGAACGTATGTTGTGGACAAAAATACCGGTTTCTTTTCTTTATAATGATGACTGATATGTTTTTCATCCCAATATGTAATGGTTCACATGGTAATATCCCAGTCAGCATTTTTTGTCAATTATGAGTCTTTTTTGACTCCTCTGGGCGATTAAAATAGTCACTTATGAGGTCATTTTTGAGTCCAAAATAGATGTTTCGACAACGCCTTACATAATAGAAGGTAGTGATTGGAATGAGCTGATTTAAGGCGAATATATCATAATGTGTGAGCAAGTGTATAGCAAACGCTATAAGAAAATCAGACGCTTTGACTAGACCAGCAACAAACGAAAATGGCGACTTATAATCATTCCGCCTTTTTTTATTTATATTTAACTTTAAAAATCTTTAAAACAATAAAAGAAAATTTCTCAATTTTTTCATTTTTTGATAATAAGACCGACTTGTCTTATTTCTGTAAATGAATTAAAATCATCGGTTTATACAAATTAGTGTGTCTATTTAAAACTTGATGTTATTTTCTATCACGTTTAATGGAAGAGAAATAAAAATAAATGTCATTTTGCAGTTATTTGGGTTGATATTTTAATCATCACTACAAATTAACTTTAATATTTAATTTATTTCCCCTGATTCATGGGCCAAGCATAAGTATATGAATACAAAAAACATGAATTCAATACAAAAGCATACTTCTGGTGTTCCCCAAGGTAGCCATTTAGGACCAATATTATTTACCTAATTTATCAGTTATTTTATATTCGAAAATTTTAATGTATGCTGATGATGTAAAAATATGCAAGACTTTGAATACTCCCCCAAGATTATAGTTTTCTGCAGTCAGATATCGATATAATTTTTCAAAGGTGTCAAATAAATTTAATGGAATTAAATTTTAACCCATCCGCTGCCAAAGACGAGTATACTCGTCCTTCTTTGTAAACAAAAAACGCGGAATTGCTTTATCCCGTTATCTGCTGAGACTCTGTAATCGATATTAGTGAATTTCTAAGTGTTGCCAAATTTCACAATGTGTCATTTAAATTTCGCAATGTGTCTCGTTTTATTCCATTTTCTTTATTTTATCCGTTGAAATTATGGGAATTTTAATTCCCAAATTAAAAAAATTCAAATATTTTTTACCTGCATTATCTGCAGACGACAACTGCAGTATTATAAAAATATATTATGCAAGTCCCTAGTTTTGATACCCGAATAAATAAATTCAAATATTTTTTACCTGCGTTATTTGCAAAGGACAACAGAAATACTATAAAAGCATGTATTCCTATATGAATAGAACATCATTCGTATTTCGACTTTTCTAAAGCAACATACGGAAAACAAATTTATAAAAATGGATCCTGTAGTTTATTGCAATTCTTTGAAAGAAAAAATTGAAAGTGGAGATGAAATACTATTTGGCGAAGATGAAATCGAGGTTGCTGCAAATATAACCATCGAATTTATTAGCGAATGTGAAGTTAGTCAATTTGAGGCGATGGAAATTGACGACGAATATGAAGACGATTCTGAAGATGAATCAGACGAATATGAAACTGAAGATGAATCCGACGAATATGAAACTGAAGATGATTTTGAAGAAGAATCTGAATCTGAAGAAGAATCTGGTATTGACTCTGAAGGGGAGTCAGAAGAAGAATCGGTGCCCGAAAGTGAAGCAGAATCTGGTTTTGAATCTGAAGATGAACCCGAAGAATATTTTAATGATTAATAATTAATCTACAAATGGGTTGGGATTTGCATCTGGACATGATTCTGAAGAAGAATCACAAAATAAAAGGGATAATATTGTAGTTGTTGGCTACAATTTCCTACTTGAATTTGTATTCGTAGAATTAAAAAAGTTGTTTGTAAATCAATTAAGAAAAGAAAAATTGTAAAGCAGTTTAAAATCAATCATTATTGTCTTTGGTTTTTATTGCATTAGGAGGAAATTAATTTTTAAAACATTATTTGTGTATTAATTTAAGATTTTATGAAATAAATTTATAAGAATTTCTAAAAAAAACACAATTCAATACTTATTTTGTTAATTATACGAGTACATCCCTAGAATTTTTAATGAATAGGAAGTACAAGATTATTATTTTAGATAACTTTTACTATTCTGGATATTTAGAGTTATTCCTCGTAATGAAAAATCGTTTTAAAGACGGAATGATTGCACAAAATTGTGCCATTCTGAAAGCGAGTCCCAAAACTATAAATAAAAATGGATCATTTCAAATAAAATATCGTTCCAATACGAAATTGGACTCCATGAAAAATGGTCATTAGAAAAATAGGTCAAACACAATAATGCGGTAGTCTAGTACGTAGTGTATTGCCTTACTAAGGCGAGAGTTAAGTTTATCAAGTTAGCAAGAATGATAGGAAAACAGATTACGACATCACGCATACAAAATTTGATTCTTTTGCGCAGCTAGGTGAAGTGATGTCACGACTTTCAAAAAATATGTAAACATAACAGTGGGCCAAATTATTCTTTTTGTTAAAAAAAATTAAGAAAAAAAATATATATTTTTTTTTATTTATATTAGGTTGTGGTTTTATTTAATTTTCTTTTACGCTTATTTATATTTTGGGACATTTCTGCATTAAGAGACCTTATTCTAAAATAAATTCTGCATTTAAAGAAAAGTCTTTTTACTTCTTCACTGGCTTTTATATTTTTTGCTTCAACCAAGTGCTTTTCTAGATATATCTTTGTAGCAAGTAATTTTTCCCCATTTAGCCTTGCAAAAACTTTATCACAAGATTTTAACATGTCCATTTAAGAGTTTGATGTAATACTTAACCTTATACTTTTTCACATTATCGCTCACATGATTTTTAACTATCATTTTGCTTGCATTTGCCCACTGTACACTTTATGTTTATCTTTTGCTTCGATTTTTTTTTGCGAAGATTTTTTGCACTTTTTCTTATTAAAAACACTTTATTATTTTTTATTATTATTTGTCACTAAATTTAATGAAAAAATCCTGATTTTTATCGAATAATAATTTTTTCGACCAATCAGAGTTAAGTTTAATTAAATTTGTCAATTGGAACCGAGTTTTTATTTTTCCAGTGCCAAATCATCCGGTTACGGTTAAATTTTACTACAATTATAGCGAATGATACTTGTGGTGAAAAGAGATTTTTCAAATATTGATTCATTTTTTATGCTGCAAGTTATGCATTAAAAATGTTTAAGAATGCCCCAATACACGTAATCCTATTTTTACGGATAACGTATTGTATTGTCGACACCACGTTCAATGACTTTAAGAAAGAAAAAAAGAAATAATTCCCTAAAATATAAAGAAAAATTAGTAATTGCCTATTTCAGTAACAAGTTTTAAAAATATTTATTTATAAAAAGTTGTTAAAATTGTATAAGGGCAGCAACTGTAAGTTAAAATAAACATGTGAGCACAAGATTATTTTTGTTAAACATGTTAATTCAAAATTGTGCAAAATAAAATCGTGCAATAACATGATAAGGAATTTTATATATTTTCAATAATAAAACGATACCTATGTGGCACAACGGAATTGCCTAAATAGGATGAAATACTACCTGCCTATTTATTATATTTAATTCCTTGTTATTGTTCGCTATTCTTTGCAACTTAAGCAACATATTTGGGATTCCAAAACTTTTGCCAGAATTGTTTTGTTATGAAAAAAGGAATCAAGAAAATTAATGTTATAAACACAACAAAGGCTATCGAACACCGAACACACGACTACAAAAATCGCTGGCTACGAAAGTAGCCAAGTAGCCAGCTACTTAATTATAATAACTACTACAGCTACAAAATAAACATCTGTTTTGACACGTTGAACATAACCTAAACAAAATATATTTTTTGTAAGTGAAATTGTGAGGAAATAAGAAAAAAAACTTATAAAAATTTAAGAAACTAAAAAGGCAATTAAATAATAAATTAAAAATTAAATAAGAACTGATGTATATAAATGAAATATAAAATGTAAACAAATGATTATTTATTTTCAGTGGTGCAACTTAAATTTTTTTACGCATTTTAATGCATATATTTCATATATTGCGTTTTTTAAACACCTTTTTCATGCATCTTATTGTATTGGCAGCACTAAACTAATTATTGTCGCCAAGAAAAATAGAAATTAGCCTAAGTTGGCTACGGGCCACAAAAGTAGTTGTGTGTTCGGTAGTCGTGTTGCCGTTAAAATAATTATTCCCATATGCACACATGTATTCTATTTTTGACAGCTTGTAGTCGATGGTCGGTAGCCTTTGTTGTGTTTATAGTATAAGACGAAAAATGCACCTGAAATATGGGGAATTTTAATACCGAAATAGAAACATTCAAATATTTTTTACCTGCATTATCTGCAGACGACAACTGCAGTATTATAAAAATATATTATGCAAGTACCTAATTTTGATACCCAAATAAATAAATTCTAAAATTTTTTACCTGCGTTACCTGCAAAGGACCACAGCAATAGTATAAAAGCACGTATGCTTATATGAATAGATCATCATTCGCATTTCGACTTTTCTAAAGCAACATACGGAAAACAAATTTATAAAAATGGATTCTGCAGTTTATTGCAATTCTTTGAAAGAAAAAATTGAAAGTGGTGATGAAATACTATTTGGTGAAGATGAAATCGAGGTTGCTGCAAATATAACCATCGAATTTATTAGCGAATGTGAGGTTAGTCAACTTGAGGCGATGGAAATTGACGACGAATATGAAGACGATTCTGAAGATTCTGAAGATGAACCAGACGATTCTGAGTATGATGAAACTGAAGATGATTCGGAACAAGAATCTGAATCTGAAGAAGAATCTGGTATTGACTCTGAAGGGGAGTCAGAAGAAGAATCGGGGACCGAAAGTGAAGGAGAATCTGGTTTTGAATCTGGAGATGAACCCGAAGAATATTTTAATGATTAATAATTAATCTACAAATGGGTTGGGATTTGCATCTGGACATGATTCTGAAGAAGAATCACAAAATAAAAGGAATAATATTGTAGTTGTTGGCTACAATTTCCTACTTGAATCTGTATTCGTAGAATTAAAAAAGTTGTTTTTAAATCAATTAAGAAAAGAAAAATTGTAAAGCAGTTGAAAATCCATCATTATTGTCTTTGGTTTTTATTGCATTAGGAGGAAATTAATTTTTAAAGTATTATTTTGTGTATTAATTTAAGATTTTATGAAATAAATTTATAAGAATTTCTAAAAAAAAAACAATGCAATACTTATTTTGTTAATTATACATCCCTAGAATTTTTAATGAATAGGAAGTACAAGATGATTATAACTTATCTACATACTCATTTGTTTTATATAGGGATGCCAATCTTTATATCTCGAACCTGAAAATTATTTGATTTTCAGGTTTTATAAATATTTTCAATTAAAGGTTTTTTGCTTCTCCTGTAAAAAAAAAAACAAAAGTGTGGTAAAGTCCGTTTGCATTTAGTATGACGATATGCTTGTACGAGTATGTACATTTTCCTACATTATATGCTCGGAAATGAAATGCTACAAAAAACATCATCATTCGATATTTGCATGACTCAAACGAAAACTGAATATTTTGCTTTTCTCTCATTAAAAGACTGAAATGACAATAAAAATAATAAACTACTTACGCACATACATATGTATTTACTATGTATGTAAATTACTTGTATGTAATAATTATTGTGCGCAATTATTGTGACATAAACTATTTCAATTTGTATAATACAACATACCGCACTTGGTACGAGTAGTTACAAATTTATTCACATTTACACTTTTTTAAGTTTCTTTTTTTAATATAAGAACTCAAGATGTATTCAAAAAAATATATACAAACTTGTTTATTATGTTTAATACATACATATATACATCCATACATTTATACTTATGTATATACATACATATATACAGATCTGTGAACTTTTAACAAAACATCGACTTAAAGTAGAATTTTCCAAAATTTCTTTACTCATACACTTTAAATCAAAAGACACTCTGAAAAAAATATTTCTAAAAAAATGTAATTTCAAAAAAAAGTTTTGTTTGAGTTGTTTTTTTGTTTGTTTATAATTTTTGTTTACTGCTTTTATTAAAACTTTTGTTTGATTTAAAGTTTAGCAGTTCGTCGTGCGGGAGTTCATGTACTCTATCCGCCATTTTATATATCTTGAGGTAATGTTGCCACTTTAGGTTTTTGACAACAAAATTTTTAAAATCTGCAAGTCGTTTTTGGCTATTTATTTCCGAAACTGGACGAAATATCCGAAAACGGATTGCAGACTTGAAAAATTTGGGCTCGAAAACCTAAAGTGGCATCATTAATTCGAGTTTTATAAAAAACATGAAATGGCAGATAGAGCACATAAACTCCCGCACGACGAGTTTTTGTATGAAATATTAAACGAACTTTAAATTACTCGTTTTTAAAATTATATATTTGCTAAGCAGCACTGTTTTAGTTAAGAAACAGAATAAAAATTATATACATATATTTTAGAATGACCAGTAGTTTAGTGGATAGATTCTAAATCGAGTATATGATTTTAGTCACTTAGTTTTTTATATATACAATAAAATATCAAAATTGTATTGTAATTTAAAAATAAATACTTCAATTTGCATTTTTTCTATGTTATTTTCAATTTGTAAAAAGAAAATAGTTAAAAATCCCCGGTTATATTCTACAGCGAAAAATTGTTAATGCTATTTTTTCTTACTAAAATAATTTTTTTTTAAATAATTTTTATAATAACATTGTATGGACTTTTACAGGCCTATAACAATTTAAACTATGGTTCTTATTTAGTATCTAGGGGTTAGTGTGTTTTTCTTACTGCAACTACCTCTTAACAGTCTTCTTACAAAAGCTCTGAGAGTAACTGATTGGCATGACCAAGCTTCTTAAGTCTGTTGTTCGCAGTCGATGTTAAACTGTAGGTCCTGATACTCATGGACAAAAATTTACACACACAACATGGATGCTGCGAGAAGCTAGGCCGTAATCCCGAAACATCGTTGTAATGACCAATTATGTATGTATGCTATTATCTAGTAGTTCATCCAGAGACAGACACTGCTAATCAAAGGTTATTCTAGGTCTTATAATCTTAAGATCGTTTGTCAGAGTCAGTTCTTGGTTTTTCTTAAAAGAAGTGTGTTTTTCCACAATTTTGTGCCTTTTTTAATACATTCCTTGTCAAAAGTCCACAAATATGTTTGAATGGCTATGTACTCATATATTTATAAATACATAATAGTGTCACATACGTATACAGTATATATTTATTAAAAATGCCTTTCTAATTATATGCAAAAACTATTTTACATAAAAAATGAAAACCGAATAAAAACAATATGAACTGCTTTTGAAGAAGGCAGCAATAAATTCATTAAATTGTTAAAATGGAAATTGCTCTCCAAATATGTTGTAGAATACAATGAAGAGTTTTTATTTTGGATGTACATTTGTATGCATGTATGCATCATATGAATGTGTTTGTTACCTGTTGTTTAAATGAAAAAAAAAATTGCAATTTGAAAAAAAAATTTTTGTTCTTAATAAAGTCTGCAAAACAATAAAGTATTAAAAAAATTGAAATAAAATAGAAAACAGAAATATGGGTCAAAAACTCTTATGTTTGGGCAAAAATGTGGTGATTATTTTTAAAATGCAGAGTAAAAGAAATGTTATTATTTTATATGTGCTGAGATCAATCTGGACAGTGTGTTCAAAGGCAAAGATAATTAATATTTTTTAGAAAACCCTAGCAGTCTAATAACATCTAATCTTTTCAAATGTTGCTATGACACATTGCAAATAGTGGAACTTAGAAATAGACTCCGGATGTTTTGTGTACACAGTGCACACAGTAATGAAACTCCAACAATAACAACAAAAATAACACAACAAATATACATAATTTTGCTGATTTAAAGCTGTGGAAAAATAAGTAACATTTGGTTAAAACTTTCGAAGCTGTCATTAGTTTCATAACTGTTTACACTGTACTGTATATAAGGCAGCAAAAAGGTTGCAAATTCATTGGCTAGAAGAGAGATGCGTGACACCCTGCACTGTTACACTGCTTACTATTTTCTCAAATACAGGTGCACTTGCACTTTCCATTTTCAATCAGTCAACATTATATTGTAAATTTCTTAAATTTTTTGGATGTTAAACTAATTTAATTTCGATTTGAAATTGCTTCAATATTTATAACCCTCAATTGCCAATATGTGTTTTTCTCGTTATCATTTAATTGCACGTGTACGAGTATAACAAAATGTTGATTACAAAAGAGGCTGTAATTGATTTTAGTTCGGCAGAATACTGTTGTAATGGTTTATAACATTTAAATTGAAAATGAACGAAAAAAAAGGAATAGAAAGCCAAATAAAATTAGAATCTGTTTTATGATTTAAGTGTTACGAATATAAAGTTGAAGCCAAACCTTATTTGTTACAGCTAAGAAATATCTTTTTGCTTTTTTATATAAACACTTGAACAACAAATACAATAGCAAAATATTGCTTAACAAAAAAAATTTATTTCAATTATTAATTCACTTTTAGATTTGTTTAGTTTTAAGAAAAAAAAATTGTTCAAACTGGTTATTGAAACAAAAGCCTCCTCAAGGCCTATAAAAGGTTAAACTTAGTTTTACAAAAATGCAACCACCACTCAGGAAATGTTAAAAGCTTTATAAATTCAAAATTCTTGAATTCTAAGTATTAATTAAATTTTTCTTAACAATCAAAGAAAATTTGGGTTCATAAAAAACGTATCAAATCCGTATTGTAAATGTAAAGAAAAGCACTTGTTTATTTGGTTCACTTTCCCTCTTTATTTTCACACTTTTATAAGGCACTCTTGTGGATTTTAGAACCTTTATCAGTAGTCGCAGTGGTCTAGTTGCTTGTGTGTTGGCATACTAACATATGACCCCAGGGTTCAAACCCCAGCTCTAACATCTTGAAAAAAATAAATATGAAAAAATAATTTCTTACGGGGACTACCTCTCTGTAGTCTTTTGGCAAAAGCTTTGGGAGTAATTGATTGCCCTGAAAAAGCTTTTCAAAACTGTCGTTCGGAGTCGAATTTAAACTGTAGGTCTCGGTACTTATGGATAAAAATTAACACACACAACATGGGTGCTGTGAGAAGCTAAGCCGTAATCCCTACACAGGGTTGTAATTCCCAATTATATATGTATGGATGACCTTCTCAGTATTTACAAGACCTACGAGTATATACGATCTAGGAGTGAATACAACTGTCATGTCTTATATGTAGTAGAGTAGTAGAGTATCCAACTCTATCGGTTCGTTAGAGCATTTACGTAATGTGGCGTGCGTTTTAAGTTAGTTAAGAACTAATTTTGTGTTAGGAGAGGAGTTGTTGTAGTTAAAAAAAATCTGTTATTTCAAATTTCTAGAAAAAATGCGTTCTTTGTCTAGAATTGTGCGAAAAACAGTTATTAATAATATAACGACAATTAAAATTCTATCAAAAAAATTACGTAAGTACTTTCTGAAAACTGTACAATTCTTAGAAATAAAACAATTAAGCCCTGGATTACGTATGTATACAAATTGAAAAGTAATTTCCTTTTTGTCACGCATTAGGGTCGTGCCGAACTATCAGATTTTACTACCTGACAAGGATAAATGAATTTTTTTTCAAGCTAAATTGCAAACAAATAATTAAATTTAGCTTTAAAAAAGCCGAAATGGTAACACTGCTCTTAACACTTTTGAGATATGGTATGAGTAATATTTTTTTCAAACAAGATCTTGTTTTAACCTAAGAAGTCTATTTTACTTCTCCGCCACTGCATCATTTAATAATTCTATTCCATAAAATACAAATAAAACAAAATATTATTTTATATAGATAGTAAGACAGAACGTGAATTCTTTATTAAGACTATTTAAAAATTACAATCAAATTGTTAATTAACTGGTACATAAAGTATGAAAAATTTGATCACATTTTTGTTTAATAAAATAAATTTGAATTTTTTTATAACAAAATTACAATTTTTTGGTTTTAAAAACATTTTTTAAATTAAAACTATTATTTATGAATACAAATATTAATAATTTAAAACAGAAAATCTTTCTAGAAAATCATCTATACTTTCTGGCCCCCTCTCGATGCGAAGAGATCGTTCAGTTCTTGAGTTGATTATTTCTTGAAGATAATTTTTCCAGCGTGTGGAAGTATTTGGTAATCGATGTAGAATAGATGCTGTACTCGATCTAATTTCAAATAGTTCTGATCCGTGTGTTTCATCATTAAAATGTTCATTAGGCACTATAATTTCATCAGCAGTTAAAGCTTCTTCACTTTTTAATTGAATGGTTTGTAATTCAGGAATCATTTTTGTTTTTTTTTTGTAGAGCTCTGACTTTAAAGGATAGAACTTGTGATAACACTGAGTAGATATCGGCGAATGATGTATGATTTAGCAAACGCAATATTTATATATTTTTCAAAAGTTGTCCTTATCCTTGTCAGGTAGTAAAATCTTATAGTTCGGCACGACCCTAATTCGTGACAAAAAGGAAAAGGAAATTCCTTTTCAATTTGTATACCTGCGTAGTCCATTGCTTAATTGTTTTATTTCTGTGGAATTTTGAAAAAACATCTTCTCTCGAAATAAGACAATTTTCCAAGAATTATATATTTATTTTAACAAAACAACTTGTCGTGACTTAAGCGATTAAAATAATTTTTAAATTTAATCAAAAAAATTTTGATATAACGACTTGTATGGTGGACGCTAATTTATTTCTTCAAAATCTATTTAACAAAAATTCTTAAATTAATTATTTATCGTTTTAAAGAAAACTATTGCTTTTAGAGGGGAAAAAAGGTCGCATAATGTTCGTTAAGTGTTTGTGCATAATATCCAAGTTTAAAATTTCTTTAATTTTCTAAGCAATAACTTCTATTAGCCCTTTTAACTTTAACTTTTTTTTGCTCTACTGAAAAGTTATTGATTTAGAAAGAAGACGTTTTGTCAAATGTCCACAGATTTCTAAGAATTGTACAGTTTTCAGAAAGTAGGTAATTTTTTTGATCGAATTTTAATTGTCGTTATTGTTTTGCGACAAATTAATAACTGTTTTTCGCACAATTCTAGACACAGTTAAGTCAAAAATTAAAGTTCAAATTTGACTTTTATTTTTTAAGTCAGAAAAAAAATTTGCTATGCCATAATAATAACAATGTAATGGAAATATAAGAAAAATAAGATCGATGACAATCAGTGTTGTTGTTTTGGTTATTTCTAACCAACCCAACTTTAGTCAAATTTGCTGTTCAATTTTAAACAAAGTTTAATGCACCCGTTATAATTTCATGTCTGCTTCACCAAAAAATTTCGTTTTAAGGGTTTTGGTTATATTTTTTCCAATTAAGTTACTTTTTACTAAAATTTTGTTACAAAAATTTCAAGGCCGCGACAATACTGATGACAATATTATTTTACCGTTATTTATACTTTACTAATTTTAGAAGTATCAACTACTGTGATAGCACAGTAGAATTGTTATATCATTATTATCAACTATTCTTTGCCTTTGCTTTGCATATCAGTAAACAGTTCATTTTAATGCAGTTGACAAATATTTGACAACGTGATTTTTTAAGTCATTAAGGGTACTCACGATTGAATCTGTGCAAACTAAAACTAAGCAAATTTGCTGTGCAAATGGCTATAGATCGTGAGCGTCCTTTTATAATTAATTGTAATTTTTGAAGTATTTGTTTGACTTAGTGCTGCTGGACTTATAGACTCAAAAACATCTGACATCTCCCTCTTAAAATGCCAAAAAAAATAAGTTTATTGCAAATAAAAATGCCTAAATGCAGAGAAAAGGAAAAAAATAATTAATTTTTTAATAAATAAAGGCAATAACTAAAAAAGAAAGCACGTGTTTTGTATATATGAAGTAATATAATTTTTTGGTTTCCGTTGTTATCTTCACATTCGTAAATACATGGCTGTAAAAATGTTAAAAGTTTTTAAGCAAAAATACACAGCTAATTTACTTAAGGTTTTTTCAGTGCAATTAATGCAAATTTCAAATGCGTATATTTTGTTGTTGCAGAGAAAAAAGTATTTTTACACACTTTGCATCGTTTGCACAGTTTGCAAGGCCCTTCGTGAGTACCCTTATTAATTAATTTTTATTGATAAATCAGTGAAATATGGGTCGTAAATGGAATATTTTAATCCGCGAAATATACAAAACACCAACTTCTTTCTTAACTTTCTAGTCAATAAAAGTTTTTGTATACATACTCTATTATAATTTTGTTTTTTTTTGTTTTAATACAAATACAACATGTACTTATAATTCTAAAAATAAAAACTATGTTAATATTTAATTAAAATTGTATTTAACTTTTTTAACGTCTGCTTTCAATAAGAACAAAAGTAAAATTTTAACTTTTATTTTTGACCGAAAAAATATCGGTCAAAAAATAATTATTATAAAGTGACTTTTTGATAAAAGTCAAAAAAATTAAAGTCTTTTAAGTTTATTATTCCTTAGCATAACAGCATCAACATGCTGTATTCAAATACAGGCATAGAAATAGGTATATGGTACAAATATTTTTATGAAATAAATTTTTTATTTTATCAAGAAATTTCAATATAATAAAAATTATATATACTTAAGAAATTTTACATTGTTTATAAAATATATTTTTATTATCAATTCATTTATATTATTATTATACAAAAATAGTTAAAACTGTGGTATGAAATAAGTATATAGTACAAAAAGAAAGAAATTTTAAAAAATTAGAAAATTAATCATGTTTATTAAAATTTACTAAAAAATGTTGGTTTAATATTTGGTCCTACTAACCACCGTTATTTATAACTTCGGATAATCTAAACGGCATTGAGTTTATTAAAGTATAAAAAGTATCCTGAGGTATTTTTGTCCATTCCGATGATATTGCTGCTTTGAGATCTTTTAGGGTCTCAAACACCCGACCATTTTTATAGATATTATTACTTAATATTCCCCATACGTTTTCCATCGGGTTTAAATCTGGATTAAGAGACGGCCAGTCCAAAGTTTGAATACTTTTATTAACGAAAAACTGTCTAGTTTTATTAGCAACGTGTATTGGCGCATTATCCTGCTGGAAGGTAAAATTATCTCCATAAGTTTCCTCAGCAAATGTAATGAGAACATTGTCTAATAACAACGTGTATTGGCGCATTATCCTGCTGGAAGGTAAAATTATCTCCATAAGTGTCCTCAGCAAATGTAATGAGAACATTGTCTAATAACTCGACATACATAGTTCTCCGCATTCATTTTGTGTGAAACAAAACAAATAGGAGAATTCCCTTTATATCCAAAAGCAGCCCATGTCATACGAGAACCTCCTTTAAAATTTGTACCGACTGTATTCAGCGTTTCTGAACCTTTTTTCTTCCAATACCCTTGCATGCCATCCGGACCATCAAGGTTGAACTTCTTTTCATCACTAAATATAACATTTCTCCATTCATCTTCCCAAAATTTATATTTTTCGGCAAAGATTTGGTTTCCGGACCATTTTACGTCTTGAAATGTTGAAATCTTCATTTAAAATTTGGTTTATTCGTCTCACCGTCACTCTTAAATTTGTTCTTGATTTTATTTGCCCACAGCTTAAGTTCTCCATAATTGCAAGACGTTTAATTTGTCTTTTATCTCGTTGTGTTATAACGAGTTTGGGTCCTTGTCTTTTAATTTCTCTGTAAGATGTTGGGTCTCGCAAGTAATTTTGAATTGTTGTTTTTGATCTATTTAGGTTGAGTGCAATTAATCTAACAGTGTGTCCAGATTCTCGATATGCGTCGATTTTTATTTGCTCCGTAGCAGAACGTTTTGTTCCACGCGGCATTATGCACTATAATTATGATAGGAATTAACTAATAACATTAATTATACTTTCATTATTAAACAACTACAGTTTACTTACAATCATATTTATTTTAAATTTGTATTTGAATAAAATAAAATTAATTAAAATTTTTTATATACTTTGTACCATTTATCTATTTCTTATAAAAACTTCATTATGGGTATATACAATGCAAAATAACGGCAAATTTATAACAGGAAAGTAAAAGGCAAACTCATTTTTTGAAAAGTTGCTAATACAGTGTTGTAAAAAATATGTAGTAAATTTCTTGCAACTTAAAATTTTGAATTCTAAAATCAATGTTCGCTTTGTACCATATACCTATTTCTATGCCTGTATCTGGTAGACAAATTATATCCACCTGACTTTTTGATTTAAAATTTTAAAAATAACTGTTATTTTCGGTCCCTGATAACGACAATTAAAACTCTATCAAGAAAATTACCTACTTTCTGAAAACTGTACAATTCTTAGAAATAAAACAATTAAGCAATGGACTACGCAGGTATACAAATTGAAAAGGAATGTCCTTTTCCTTTTGGTCACGTATTAGGGTCGTGCCGAACTAAAAGATTTTACTACCTGACAAGGATAAGGACAACTTTTGAAAAATATATAAATATTGCGTTTGCTAAATCATACATCATTCACCGATATCTACTCAGTGTTATCACAGTTCTATCCTTTAAAGTCAGAGCTCTACAAATAAAAAAAAAAAAATGATTCCTGAATTACAAACCATTCAATTAAAAAGTGAAGAAGCTTTAACTGCTGGTGAAATTATAGTGCCTAATGCACATTTCGATGATGAAACACACGGATCAGAACTATTTGAAATTAGATCGAGTGGAGCATCTATTCTACAACGATTGCCAAATTCTTCCACGCACTGGAAAAAATATCTTCAAGAAATAATCAACTCAAGAACTGAACGATCTCTTCGCATCGAGAGGGGGCCAGAAAGTATAGATGATTTTCTAGAAAGATTTTCTGTTTTAAATTATTAATATTTGTATTCATAAATAATAGTTTTACGAGTAATTTAAGAAAGGTTTTTAAAACATAAAAATTTTAATTTTGTTGTAAAAAAAAAAAAAAACTTTAAATTTATTTTATAAAATAAAAATGTGATCAAATTTTTCATACTTTATATACCAGTTAATTAATAATTTGATTGTAACTTATAAATAGTCGTAATAAAGAATTCACTTTCTCTCCTCTATCTAAATTAAAATTATATATATTATTTATATATACGAGTAGGCTTCCATTATTGCATACAATTTTATTTATTGCTTCCAAATCTTAAACATTTTTCCCGGGGTTGACGATTTCAAATTGAAAACGCAAAATTCAAGATTATCAGTACATGGGCGATAATGTTGTATGTACAATACATACATATATAATATATTTTGTTTTTTAAATAGATTTTCTTTCAAGCTGTTAGTTAATAGTTTTACTGACTTCTTCCCTTACTTAATACCATACTTGGTAAGGGTAAGCAAAGATTTTACTGGGTAATGCAGGTTTTAAATTTTTTTTTTAATTTTTTAGCATTGCAAATAAAAATTTTGTTTGTAATAGGTATTCGTTTAAATTGTAAATAGTGAGCTATTGATTTGTTCTCATTACATAATGCCTTACTTGGTAAGCAAAACTTTTTGCTCGAAACCTTGTCTTGATGGCAAGTTTTACTTACAAAAATTAGTACGATTAGTACAAATCATGTTCATTTTGTTTTATTTCAATTTACAAATATGTTTACAATTGTTCAAATAAAATACTTCACTTGTGTTTTGTTTCATTTGAAAATTCAATTGAAATTTTTAACTAATTTTACACCAATTAGCACAAACGATAAATGTTTGTGAACACTGTACACCTGCTGTATACACAGAAATACATATTTATGTATGTGCATACATACATTTGTTAATTCCCTGTCAGCAATTGGAAGATTGCTTGCTCAGAAATCACCAAAATGAGTCATTTACGACTCCCTTAGGTGATCAAAAACTGATTAAATGTGCGGAATCATAAATTAATCGTGCAGACGTTCGAATTACGACTGCTTTTATAATTATTTTGCGTCGTATTTTATTCTTTTCATCTGCATTTCGTTATAATGGGATTTATTTTATTTGAAAGAATAAGAGTTTGCAATTATTGTGATGTCGTGGCATAGTGGTTAGACGCTCGCACAGAAATTCAAACGACCGAGGTTCAATCCCAGCAAAGGGCAAAAATTATAAAATAAAATTTAAGGTATTTCTAAATTATAATTTAAAAAAATAAGAAGTCCATCTTCAAGAAACCGCTTCTTACATTCCAGTCTATTCCTCCAGAAACTTGTCTCATCAATAAAATGGCGCATAATATACATATTAAAAAAAGAATTCTTTCAGTTGAGCTTGATGAATTTTTTGTTTTTTTGTTTCTTTACATTTTTAAACAAAATACAATATTTTTATTATTGTAGACATAAAAATTATTGTAGACATAAAACTCGTTTAGTGTGCGGAGTCACAAATGACTCGTTCAGGGGAGTCACAAATGACTCGTTCAGGGGAGTCATAAATGACTCGTTCAGGGGAGTCGCGGCAAGGGTACATTTTTCTCCCGACAAAACATTCATTTTCGACTCATAAATGAGCTCATAAGTGACTATTTTAATCGCCCAGAGGAGTCAAAAAAGACTCATAATTGACCAAAAATGCTGACTGGGTTGCAACATTTCAATTAATTTTTTTGCACAAATACTTTTGCCTTTTTTAATAAAAAAAAGTGCCATTTTGTTTTTAATTTTAATTCAAATGATATGTACTCATATGTACTTATGGTATATGTTAGTCAGTACTTTGTATACTTTTCATTTAACAATTATTTGACTGTTCTCTTATTTCTCTTTGTGCAAATATTAAGACTAATTAAAACTTTATTTGTTAAAAGTTTTAACAAAATTGAAATGTTGCACAACATACAGGTATGCAAACTAAAAATTCATACATTCGTCCCTTATGTACTATATACTGATTTATCAACAGAGATGATTCTACATATTCAACATATTTGAAACACAATAATAATTTGTTGCAGCATAAAAACAATTTCGTTTAAGAAAATTGTCAAATCTGAGCTGTCAGTACAATACAACACAATCTGATGGTAATATAAGCGACATTTAGCTATTAAATTTTAATAATTATTGTAAAATGAAGCCAATTTGAGACATATGGCACTCTCTGATACATATCGTCGTGCGAGAGTTTATGTGCTCTATCCTCTATTTTATTGTAGTCGCCGTGGTCTAGTGGTTAGTGTGTTGGCTTATTAAGACATGGGCCCTGGGTTCGACTCCAGGCTCTGACATCTTCAAAAAAAGAAATATGAAAAAAATATTTCTTTCGGCGACTACCTCTCAGCAGTATTCTGGCAAAAGCTCTGAGAGTAACTAATTGCCATGAACAAGCTTCTCAAGTCTGTCGTTCGGAGTCGACATTAAACTGTAGGTCTCGGTACTCATGGATAAAAATTGACACACACAACATGAATGCTGCGAGAAGCTAGGCCGTAATCCTGACACAGGGTTGTAAAGGCCAGTTATGTATGTATGTATGTATCCTCTATTTTATATATCTCGAGTTAATGATGCCTCTTTAGGTCTTTGACACCAAAATTTTTAAAATCTGCAATCCGTTTACGGCTAATTATCTCCGACACTGTACGAGATATCCGAACATAGATTGCATGTTTGAAAAATTTGGGGTCGAAAGGCTAAAGTGGCATTATTAACTCGAGATATATAAAAAACTAGCTAAGCCCAGTGTGCTTCGCTACCCTCCTAGTTATAAAATAGAATTAAAAGTATTTATATATTTTGCAAATAGTTGTATGAAAAAGAGAACGGGGCTACCCCACTATTTTAATTAAAATGTACTTTAAATTTGAGTTAAAGCCGTTAATAAACGTAATAAAGAAGTAGGTGCAGAAGGGTGCATGGTCGAAAAATATTATCGTGTAATAAGTATTCCTGAGTCACTATGTGAAAATTAAAGATTGGTTAACAGGTCCAGCCTCCAATATATAACAAACAAAGAGCGTGCTCCGTCCACTTTTCTTTTGGTACGTATTTCTATTCATGCCAATACCATATATAGCAAATACTGCTGCTGTTGGTCAAAAAATGCCCAAGATATGACGATTTTAAATTTTGGGTTATATAGGCGGTGCCACGCCCCTTTGTCCAATCACAATTTCATAATATCTATTATTCCTTCCAGAGTCACAGTAACATTCTGCGAAAATTTCAGAAAGATCAGTCCAAGGGTTTGGCCTCCTATAAAGCACAAGCAAACAAACAGACAGACAGATATTCATTTTATTATATGTATACAGATATGAAATGGTGGATAGAGCACATAAATTCCCGCACGATGATATTGTACTCTCACCACAAAATTGTACTCATAAGTTATGCATTAGTTTTTATTCTGTTGTAAAACTTTGCCGTCGTGATGCACTAAAGTGATGCATTTATGAACAGACCCACACTCTGAACTAACTAAATTTCATTCATGGTTCTAAAATCATATACATACATACGAGTACATATGTTGAGGTTAGTAATAGCCTAGCCAACGCAACACGTGATCAACTACAATTACCACAAAATATCGTTTTGATACCCAAGCTGTAGAAGGACTACAGCTAATCAAGATTTCTGAATCAGGCAGATATCGATGTCTTCTCCCCAGAGTGTGACACACAGATGGCTTAATTGGGTTGCCGCCTTAAGTTTATCTGAGCCATCTTCATCATTTCTTGTAGTGATACAAAGGCAATCCTGTTTAGGACTGCATAGTTAGGTTCGATTCAATACCTATCCCAGACAGAAGACACTGTCCTTCCATCCATCCAGTTTTGTTTTGGAAAACCAAATGCGTGTCCTAGATCTCCTCGAAATTTTGGTGGCTGGGATGAGTTAAAGCGAAAGCCCGTCTTAGGTGCCACTGACTTTAACAACATATTTCTCCTGAAAACTTTTAGAAAAAAGTCATATGCGGATTTGATGACTTCGCAACTACGTGTTGATCTCTAGTAGTCGACGTGGTCTAGTGGTGAGTGTGTTGGCTTACTAAGACGAGAGCTCCGCTTCAAGCCCCAGCTCTGACCTCTTGAAACAAAGAAATATTAAAAAAAATATTTCTTTCGGCGACTACCTCTTAACAGACTTCTGGCAAAACCTCTAAGAGTAACTGGCTGCCACGAACAACTTCTCAAGTCTATCGTTCGGAGTCAATATTAAACTGTAGGTCCCGGTACTCATGGATAAAAATTGACACACACAACAGGAGTGCTGTGAGAAGCTAGGCCGTAATCCTGACACAAAGTTGAAAAGGCCAGTTATGTATGTGGTATTTATGTATATTGATCTCTATATAATCAACCGCCATCTTATCGTCATTCGATTTGGCATCGGCAAGGACATCCTTCAGGTGATACCTAGGGGCTTACTTTGTATTTCGATTCAAATCGAAATTGGTTTCGAAAGAAATTTCCCATTTGCAAAAATCAATACTAATGAATGCAAAAATTTTTTGAAAATACATAAATTTTTACGAATTCGTAAGATTTTCGATTCGAATCGAAATAGAAAGTAACCCCGCTGACCACCTCGCTATAAGCTACCTTTGCAGATGCTACCGCCGAATTTATACACTTCTTGACGCTAGATTCGCTCCAAAGAGCTTTTCGTCGGCCAACTTTTTCATCATTAGCACTTCAAATTTATATCTTGGCTTTACTTATTCGAACACTCTGCCTGCAGTTAAGGAAGAATGAAAATTGACGAATTGAATTCGTGTTTGAATGTAATTGAATTAAATTACTTAATTTCGAAACATTGTTTTTGTTTTTTTATTTCTAACCATTAAAATATAAAATTTTAGATTTATTTGCATCCATCATATAGTCAAGCCTGTTTCATTTCATTATCACCTTGAGCCAATACTGTTTTAATTGTTCGCATCATGCTGGGTATTAAATCTATATGTTTATCAGCACATTTTACTGTACAGCGTTCGAATTGATAACGATATTTGGCAATATCCGAATCATGAGATTTCAGTGGTATATCATGGCGTATATCATCATTACATTGCTAAAAGAAATAGAAATTTAAGTAAGTAAAGCATTATTTAAACTCTCCCCGTTTCCAATTCTAACCATCATACAACGCTGCAGACTGGATTGAAACTCTCTTAATTCATGTTGTATATAATCTTGAGCTCTTAGCAGTGGACCTGCACAATCTTCTATACAGCTTTGCACATTATCGATATTGGGGCGACTTTTATGATCATCGCAACAGCTAACGGCACACAAATGCATTTCCGATTGCATTTTCCTCAAATGTGTTTTATACATATCCTGTATGGCATTTGCTATAGCTTTTTCAATACGTTTACGCTGATCTTCAATCATTACAGAGAAAATAATTTGATATTTATTTTACTTCAATAGCAAAATAATAAATAATAAAACATTTAATAATTTATAAAAAAAAAAACGGAATGTGTCAGAATTTAGATAAAACGTAAAACAAGTAGAATAGAATATAATGCCTATAGTTTTAAAAACATAAGATTCCAATAAGTGTTTTCATTACAAAATTCAAATCTAATAAATTATTTTGTACGTATGTACACCTGACTCAATTGGCACGACAGTAGACTATCCAATAGACTGATGCAAGAATCGTGGACGACTGATTGCGCGAAAATGTCACTGAGGTTGTCGTCGTCCGCACACTGTATTAGCTATGCAAGCCATGTCGTAAGTTTTCTGTTTATCATCGACAACTTCAAGGAAATAGACCACAAAATGTCGTGTGCGAACACCTCTGCGATGTTGTCGACAGCCGTTAGTGACATGTCTTAGAGACATCTTTGACGACAATGTCATGTACGACTATTGTACCAACTGGGGATTACGTTGAAATAATTTTATGTATAGATATTATCATTAAATAATGTTATTAGAAACACATAAGCACATGGGCGGAGCCTACTCCATTTACAATCCTTAAATGTCAATAGCACATATTCGCTGATACTATGGGCCTTGTGCAGAGCTCAAGTCTGATTGGAAGTGGTTTTAGGAATTAACGCCACTTTCGTGGCACAGCTAAATAAGAAGAAAGCATTCAATCCTGTAACATTTAATGTTCTTTCAGTACAACCGATTACTCATAAATTCAAGAGATTGACTTGCTGCCTCAAGGTTTCTTATCCTTCTCTTTTTTTTTAATTTCGTTGTCTGTATGTATATAAACAAAAACATTTTTTTATGTTACTTTACAGGGAATGGAAAAAACTTAATATAAAAACACGTAAAATTTCTGATACAACAATAGATTTAATAAAATATTTATAAAATGTAATGCCTCTTTTTATAAAAAATTACATTAAAACGTTTTTTTATATCTAAAATTTAACAGATTTTGTTAAGTTTTTTCTTTTCTCTGTAAAGTAGTAAAAAAAATCAAATGACAGCTTTTCGAAATTAAGTCAACGATTGTGTATTGCATACAGATACATATGTATATAAAAATAGCATTAACAAATATTAAAAATGGTAATGGTACTCTCAAGTCCTGCTTGTTTAAGTTTATTTAAAACAAAGGAATAACTTTTAATATGAAATCAATTTAAAGTATTCAATTCAACAATAATTATAATATAAAGAAAAATTAAAGCAGACTACAAAAATATATAATAGAGAACATCAAATCATTAATATATTTAAACTTGTGGTATCGCTTCGGGACCTTTAGCCAACACTTGTTTCATAGTTTTCATCATATGGGGTATTAAACCTACATGTTTATCTACACATTTTACAGCACAACGTTCGAATTGATCAGTGTATTTTGCAATAACATCTTCACTAGGATTGGCGGGCATATGAACTTTGGCATCGTCATTGCATTGCTAGAAATAATAAACAAATAAATAAGTTTTCTTAATTGAAAAAGCATTTAAAATTAATACTCACCATAACGCATCTCTGCAATCTTCCCTGGAATTCACCTAATTCATGTTGGACATAGTTTTGGGCATTAGTCAATGGCTGGGAACATCTATCCACACAACGTTGAACATTATCTAAACTTGCATTAGTGTCTTGACAACATTTGGCAGCACACAAGTGCATATCTGTCTATAATACAAAATTTCATTTTCTTTACAAAATTTACTAGAAAATAACTTTCAATGTTTAATACATTTTGCATGGCTACAATAAAACTTGTGTAGTGTGTATAAACTTAAAAAAAAGGAATTGTTTACCTATATTTTATATAAGAAATAGGTAATTATGCATTGAACTGTTCGTAGTTAAAATTAACAAATTTGTCTAACCTTTTGAGTAATAAAAGCATTCTATTCTTAAAGTAAAAAAACTACAATAGGTTTATAAAACAGCAATGTAAAGAGCTCTTGTGAGTACATTTCATTTGAATAGAGAATTTTAGATTTTTATTAAAAGACAGATACGCTAGAATAGTTTAAACTTATAATTTATGAAGAATAGACTTATAGTACTGGAATGTCAAACAGTGTTAGTACCATGTAATACGCTACATACATGTATGGATGTATATTTTAGGTTTGTACACACCTTTAAAAAATTAGATTTATACTGTCATTAATCTTCAAACTATAGTGTGCAGATTTGACAACAATAAGCGTAAGTACTTTCAAACAAAGAGGAATACACTACTTGTAATTACTGACCCTCTTCAAATCTGTGCATGTTACTTTCCATCCATATCTCAAATTATACTATAATTAATATTATTGATCTGAGTAATGAAATGTATGCAACCATAGATTTTAATTGCTAGTGGGAGTCACATTTACAGGCGCAAACAATCTCTTTCATTAATAAAGTATTTTAATTCTGATTAAAATAAACTGGTCAAAAAGCTTTTCAATTTCTATTGATACTCAATACCACTTTTAAACATAATTAGATTTAAATGAGAGACAGCCGGCAGTATATGTTATCAAATCAATACATCAACTGAATAGAGGTAGTTGACCCAGTGACTTTTTACCTGCATTTTCCTAAGATGAGTCTTATCCATATCGTTGATCATTTCAGTGACCGCTTGTTCAATACGTTGACGTTGTTGCTGAATCATTTTGCAGGATATTTATATAGAATTTAATTTAAGAATTTTATTACAAAAATAATTGTGTAAGATAAAATAAAAAGTGTAACTCGTGTTGACTTCTTGATAGAAAAAAGGCTGCTTACAGGGTAATTCACAAACATTAAAATAAGGAAACAGCTGAAATTGTTTTACTTAATCAACACAGCGAAATGCAGTGAGAGAAAATATTGAATTTGATAACAAAAAAATTAATCAAAGATTTTAAAAACAGAAATGTATTGCTTTGTAAATACTTTGGGCTGGTTTTTATATACTAAATGGGATATGCTTAGCATTTAGTTTAATACTATTTGTATTTTGATTAACACCTTTGGGAAAAAGACTCCTGACGAGTCTCTTAAGCAGAGACGCAATGGCCATAGAGACATGCTTATCCCCCAAAGCAATACATTTCATATATTGTGTTAAATGTATTTACCTATATGGCGAAAAATATTTTTTGTTTTTGATTTAAAATTATTTTATAGAAGAAAAAAAAAAATATCTTCCTAAGAATTAAAAAAAATTAATTTGAAATATTCACAAAAAATATAAAGTATACCTGAATCAAATTTTCCATACAAATTTTTCTCAAAGTACGCTTCCGATCTATTTTACTTATACTTATATCATTTTTTTTTATACGGCAAACGTCCTAAAAATTTCATCGATATTTTTGGATTATATGACCATGGGTAATGTAAGTGCTCTTGATATCATTATGGGGTTTTTGACGAAATGCAAAAAAGAAAGTAAATGCTGTGTCCAAAGTTATCTAAAAAAACAAATTTTTTAATTATTGAAATACAAGTGTACCTTACTTTTTATATTGAGATCTATTTAAGTGATTCTAAAGACTTAAAAGTCATAATGCATTACGGATGTGAAAATTAGTTCAAATTCATCTCTGAAAGCATATTTTTATTTTTATTGAAGAACATGTATTTACCATGTATTTACCCACTTTAAATACCTCTTTCATTAAAACCTTTTTTCTGCTTGAAAATTTTCTAATTCAGCGTTAACTTTTATATGTAAACATAAAACAACTTATTGTTTAAATAAATTTGCAAATAAAATGAATAAAAAATTATTCCCTTAATTGCACAAAAATTTTACATGTTACGGTTTTGGATACTTTTGTGCAAAATCGTACTGTTTCGTAATGCATGTGGAACAAACCTAATACATGAATTTGAAGTGACTATTAAACAAAATTCTAATTCTACTGTCATGTTACGCTTGTTCAACAAAGCTCATTAATCAAACAGCTGTTTTACATAACCTTTCTTGAATTAAAGTTATAATTTGTTTTAAAAAGTATTAAGTTTGTTAAATAAAATGTCTTTTCTATGCCGGTTTAACAAAAGAGCTTTGCAAACATGCATCAGAAATATTTCAACGACACAGCATTATTTTTCTTCGGACAATAAAGATAACCAATCCAGTGGCGCAGCTTTGGAAACTGTTGAAGCAAATATCAGTTCTGAGAAAAAAGGTTTTGCCAAGGCTTACGAAAGTCATACTGATGCACTGAAACCCAAAGAAGAACCAGAGGATACCGAAACCTTTGCTTCTTTATTAAGAAAATCTAAATTTATAGATGTAAGTTTAAATCAACAAAACGCTCTAATATAATGATTAATTTTTGTTATTTTTAGTTGGGTGACCCAGAGGGAAAAATTGTTTCTGGTAAAATCTTTCATGTCGTTGGCGATGATTTATATATTGATTTTGGTTGGAAATTCCATTGTGTATGCACCCGACCTGCTCGTAATGGTGAAGATTATGTGCGTGGTGCTAGAGTACGTCTAAGGATTAAAGATTTAGAATTGTCTACAAGGTTTTTGGGATCAAGTAAAGATTTAACAATTTTAGAGGCTGATTGTCATCTGTTAGGTTTACTCTCTTCACCTGCTAGACAAAGTGCAAAGAGAACCAATATCTCTAATTAAATTAAATAAAATCGTTGAATTGTGGGATATGTTGAACTGAATTGTTTTTTTTTTTCAACCATAGTCGTGCGAAACAAAAAGTTCTTTTTTATAGTGCATAAAAGCTAAAGAATATTAGGCAGTCTAAAAAAATGTATGCTGGAAGTTTCGTAATATTGGAACATATTATTAATTGAGTCTAAAATGGCTGTATACTATTAAAATCAAACACAAAAGTAATAAGAATGAAAATGGAAGCGAAAACAATAATCCTAATTTAAGTTATTGATTTTAACACTAAAAATTTTACAACAACTTCAATACAATGTTAACGAATTCAGGCCAATAACAAGATGTTGTTTTCCTAAGCAGCTGTAGTAGGTAAATTAAAATGAAATAAATGTACTCTTAAGTGATATTAACATTTTTTGTTAACTTTTATTACTTTCTTTACTAGCGCTTAGTATTTGATACACTTCATAATGATGATTCAGTTCAGGTACGGCTTGTAACTTAAAACGAGTATGTAAAGCTCCATTTTGTGAGTCTTCTAAGAAAAATACTCTTTTGGCACGACTGTGTACTAATGCCATAGAGCACATTAAGCAGGGCTCTTGGCTGAGATAAATATCATAGCCAGTACACAAATAAGGGCCATATTTAGCCAGATTATCACCCTCTAATGCAAACAATTCCTTTGTTTGCAGCTTTTGTTCTTTTTCATGCACTTTCTCAGCACCGAGTTGAAGTTCTCTGTATTTTTCTTGGCCATTAAGGAATGTTTCAAATTCAACTGAAATTCCACTTAAACTCAATTCACTTGATTTCTCCTGAGTTTCTATGAATTTGTCGTTGTCTAGAATAGAGTTCCATGCTCCAGCATCTTGGGTTTTGGCCACATAATCTACTAATACCATAGCGGCATGCATGACAGGACTTTTGTCAGTTTCACTTGAAGCTACTGCCACAATTCTATTATTACGAGGATCTATGCAAATACCTACTGGTTTATTTTGTTTTAGTTTGCTTGAGACGTCTTTAAGCAAGTGTGCTATTTTTAAGTGAAAATTCCTTTCTTCCGGAGAGAAATTCGATCCGTCATACCTTTGCTCCGCATATTTATCGGGATGAAATTTACATGACCACTTAGTTTTAATCTCTTCATATTGCCACTTTAATTTTGGTGCACTTCCGGGTACTTTTATTATTGCTGTAGCCTCTAGCAGTTTAAACAAAATATCAATATTGTCCAATTTATTTTGCAAAAATTCGTCCAAGTCTTTAAAAGACTCCACCTCTGATTTGCTGCAAATTATTATTTGTTTTCCATTCACTCTTTTTAAGTGTTGTAGCTCATTTAAAGGCAGTTTGCTGGCGAGTTCCTGCATTATAAGGGAAATATGTTTCTTGTCTTGCACTGTAGCAATAAAAACTTCTTTATCTTTGATGGTCTCTGTGTATTCATTAGCCAATATTGCTTTAATTTTAGTTTCCTGACCCATTTTTGAGCGTTTCGGTGGAGGAGGTTCACACATTTTACAGTAGATTTATCAATAGTAGTATTTCTAAAGTGCGGCCTTTTTTACTTGCTGTGTAATACTCTTAAGTTGCTGTTGTTGTTTAAAGTAATTAAAATGTAAACAAACGTAAACAGCTGCTGAACTAATTACAGCGACAACGTGCTGATGTGTTGAGTAGGAGTGCATATAGTAGAAGAATGTTATTAACATTGTATTACGACCACCACTGTTCATAACACGACAAGATATTTAAATTATAACAGCGGCTGTTATGAAATTTATTTATTTTTACCAGAGTAGGAAAATAAACAAAACTGAACGTTTGATCTCATTTTGTTGTATTCTTTACAATAAGTAAAACAAAAATAAAACAGAAACAGTGAGAAAGATTGTCCCATTTAATTTTGTATATTCTTTTTGTTTTGAGTACTACAAATACTCTAACTCAAATGTGCGTAGGTACAACAAAAAATGAATGAGAAGAAAAAGGATAGAAGTGTAAAAGAGAAGAAGAAGAGAAAAAAAACAACAAAAAACAAAGCAAGCACAAGAGCGAAAACCTAATTGTTTCATTTGCGCTCTTTCTCATTTAGAAAGTATTTGTGTTTGTTTTGCTCATGTACAATACTATTAAAAAAATTTTGAAAAGTGTATGACTTTGTTGAAACTTTTGCGAAATGTTTTGTTTGTTTGCCCACTCTGATTTTTACTATTACAGTACAGTGATAAATTATTTTCTAATAATGAGTGAAATAACGAAGGCCATATGTTCGGTGTGGTGCAACAGATCGGAGTCTCTGATAAAAATCGAAAACTTAATTTTTACACTAGCAGTCTAGCACACTACTTCCTAGTCTACTGGGTTACACTTGTCGTGATATTAGGTTTGTTTGCATACAAAGACACAGTAAGAAGGGAGGTTAATGCCGTACTTCTACCTTTAATGCAATAAGTGAGTGAACTCAAGTTTTTATTCTGTAACTGTTGACTAGCAATTAAATAAATGTTGCCAATATAGCGCTAAATGAATTTTACATTTCCAACAAGGTGCCTTGGATATTATAACAAGTACTAAATTTACAAAAGTATCTTTGTCTACCTCAAAAACAGAAACTTTCAGTAATTATCAAACTGGGTCCATTGGACTCATTTGTATTTAAAAAGTATGGATCTAATAGAACCGACTGGTAGTTTTCGGTGATTTGCGGTGGAAAATTGATTACGCCAAAAGATAATATAAAATAAAAATTAAATAGAAAGCACAAGCAAAATGAGCAAAAAAGTAAAGTCATATAGAGATAAAGCATCTGGATTATTAATAAATTAAAAAAAAGTAAAACCAAATTAAAAAAAAATAAATTAAAAAAAAAATTAAAAATAAAAAAACTAAAACCTTGTTGTAGACATAGGGTTAAAGCAAAAACAATTTGCTTTAACAAAAAAAAAAAAAAAATAAAAAAAAAAATAAATAAATAAATAAAAGAAAATGAAAAAAATACTGACAGTCATCTTACACTTTGCCAAGGAAATAATTAACTCCGCTGTGTTATGATTTCCACAAATGTTTTCTTTTTCTCACGAACATATGCCTCACAATCAGCTGTTCTTTATTTGTTTTATGAATTATTACTAGCAAAATCAGTAAAGGTGGAAGTACATAACAAGCGTTCTGAGCGCCATGCCTTGCAAGCTTATGTCAAAAAAAGTTAAAACAGTGCATTTTCATAAAGCAAGTTACAAGCAAAGTATGCAACACTGCTAACGCTAGAAAGTTGACCAACTTTTAACTTTTACAAACGTTGACAGCTGGATGAATGAAAGAAAAAAAAATTAAATCACTAATACATATAAAAAACGTGTTTACGTTTTTATGTAGAAAAAAGAAGACTTGTTGAGAAATATAAAAGAATTAGTTGTGGTTTTATGATTGGCTTGTAAGAAAAACATTTTGTTAAAAAAAAAATATAAAATTTTTGGAAAAAATACATTAAACTTAATAATAATACATATTTAAGTGGCGCCTGTAAAGTATGGTATGTAACTTGCCATTTTAAAAGCATTAAAAGTCTTAAAGTTTAAAACGCGTTCAGCAGCTAACGCTTGTTATGTACATATTTCTACCTTAAAGGTAGAAGTACATAGCATGCGTTACTTCGTTAACAGCGGTTACAATGTAAGTTAACTGTTCAACTGTCAACGCATTTAAAAATTAAAATATGGCCAACTTCCAGACGTTAGATACGTTGCCAATTTTCCGAGTAACTTGCTTTATGAAAATACACTATTTCAACTTTTTCTGAAAGGCGTTGAAAACACACATTTGGCGCAAGACGTATTATGTACTTCTTCCTTAAGTTCGATTGCATCGAATAGCAACTGTATTCTCTTTTTTTTTCACTCTCACTACTGAGTATTTGTGTATGTACTCGTAAACATGTTGCGGTAAGAGATTTTACAAATTTGTCCAAATTTTTTAATAAATATTTTCAATTTGACCATTAAAATAAAATTTTTTCTTTCTTTTGGAAATTCCTTAATTTGTAAATCATTTAATTTTGACTTCTCCAATGAATTTTAATGTAATCATTCCAATTGGTGTCCACATCTTGATAATATAATAAGAAAAAAAGAACAATTTTGTTCTTTTCACTTTTGCTTGCAATCATTTTCTTCAAAAAAAAAACTTTAAAAGAATTCCCTTTCTATTTATCAATGCCATCAATTTAAACGGTCTCGTATGTATCTTTTAAAATCGATGTAAATGAAATATTTAAAATACTTTTTTACGAAACACACAACTACCCCCAAGCTATCTCTTTGAAAATATTTCTTTAGAATTTAAGGAGTGAAGCCACTTGTTGATAGCCATTTATTAAAAGGATCCCAGTGTACTCGTAAAGATAAAAACGTTTTACAAAGAAAACATTTTTAATTGTTACAATAATGTTGTTGTGTATGCAAGAGATTTTTTTGTTGTTTAGTGGGTGGTAAAGGATTGACAGAGGGCGCTGCTGTTAGAAGTCGTATGTAAAGCCGAAGTGAATTGAAATTATTGTAAATAAAACATGTTTGAAGTGAATTATTATACCACATGTTTGAAACAATGGCGTGGCTAAAATTTTTTATTAAATTTTCTATGGCAACCAGTGTTGCGTTATATAATAATATTGTGACTATAATCGCTTTTGAAGACATATGGATCAATGATTCCGTCAGCCCATAGAGCATAACAAACAGTAATTCTTTGTGGATGTAATGGTGTTTGTTGAAGTGACAATTCCCATTCAACCAAAAATGAACTTTATCAGAGAATAACATTTTGAATGTTAGATTCAGTTCAATATCAGTTCGTGTTTCCCTCAATTTGGCGGTTAAGGAATTAATTACAGCACACTTTTAATCTTAAAAACTTTTAGGTCAAGATCCATTTGTAAAATGTTTCATAAAGTGGAAGTACACAATCCCAGTTGCTGAGAACGGTATCGAATTGATTGATTTGTAAAAAAGTACAACAGAACTATTTTAGTACCATTTAAATTAAAAACGTAGTAAAATTAATAACATCGGATTTGACTTTTGGAGCTGTAACTTGTTTCATCACTATATACACTGTGAACTGCACTAAACAACAAATCGTCTATCAAATATAGCAGATCCAAAATATGGCGGTCCAATTATTTGGCTACCAAGATGGTGTGGTTTAATTTGGAAATACGGCCACATAAGCTACGAAAAGTTTGTGAAAATTGGTGATCCCATGGCGGCCACATTGTCGAAATCATATTTATTAAAAATTTTTTGCTAAAATTTTATTCTGAAATTTAAATATATTTTTGTCTTTTTGTACATTTTTTGTGGAATTTCTTTAACACTTTTGTTTATGAAAAAAATATATACATATTTGTTTTTTTAACACTCATTTTTAATAACTTTTCTTCTTCAATAAATTCCAACACATACCTATTTGACACTCAACATCATCATTAGTAACCTTTATTCCACACATTACGTATGGCAACATAGACCCGTTTACTATTAGCAACAATGTTGCTGGATACACAAGCAAACACATGCATATTAAAGAAAAACAAAGTTGGCAGCTTAGCAATATGTAACAAAGCAACAAATGTTTTATTATTTGTTTGTTGAAGGAATAAAGAAAAACAGTGAACAAAAAAAAAGTATTCGCACGCACGACATAAAAAATCTTCTTCATACAAAACTGACGGCAAAAATCAGTCGCTGCCAGACAGCCGGTTGTTGAAATTGTAAAAAGCGGATAAATAGAAGTAGAAAAAAAAAAAAAATAGAAAAATAAATTATGACCGATTTACGAAAAACCGCAAACCATAAATATTTATAATAATTTTTAATCCAATGTGTAACGTAAATGTTAATATATTCATAGCAGAAAAAAAAACATTTTTTTTAAATATTATTAATAATGATTTTAATAAAGTGTTAAAAATGTTTATGAGTGATTTTTGTGAAAGCTTTTGAAAGAAATTTCACTGTTTTGTTTATGGAAAAGAATAAATAAACAATTAAAATTATTGCAGGAATTAGTTTTGATTTTGAAAAGGAAAAGTACAACAAAATTTAAGAAACTAAAAATTTTTAAATTGATATTAAAAGAAAAATAAATAAATAAATAAACAATTAAATAATTAAGAAATTTGTTTAGGGTGTTTTCAATGCTGAGAATTAAATGATAAAAGTGAAAATTTAATAAACTATTAATTATCAAAATAAATAAATAAATAGAATATAAAATTTTTCGTGATAAATAAAGAAAAGTGGTGTGTGTTAAAAGAAAAATAGAAAAAAGAAATGAATTTAAAAGTTTTGCTTTAATAATATTTTACTGCAGTAGATAGACAAGGGATAAGTGTACCTGGTAGTTAAATTGCAATTTTTATTTAACAATTTGAACTTTGTGTGTGGATTATATTTGAAGAGTTCAAAGGAGTTTTTGGTAAGTGGTTTTAGCTAAGATTATCTATTCTTTTTTATATTCTTCAAATGTTCCTTGAAATGATTCTTAAATAAGTAAGTAGCCACTTAAACCTGTGGCCTAGTCAACAAGATGGTCGCAATATAGATCATATTCTTAATTACAACACTGCCAATGCTATCAACTTTTAGCACTGTTGTTAGTCCTTTTTAAAGTTTTCCATTCGAAAAGTTTTGGTGTTAGTGCCCGCTGCTTTTTATTTTAAATTTTAAATTTCATTGCAAACAAAAAGTCTTATAATATTATCTCTTCTTTCACCGTGTTTTCTGTCTAATAATATATAAATCTGTTGTTGCAATCCACTGTACTTTTATGCTTAAAGTTCTTTGAAATTGGGTTATTTTCCTTCTTTTTGCAAAAGTTATTTTTTAATTCCTCTTCATCAATTTGATAGCTTAATTCTAAATACGGGGACATAGAGAAATTGAGTATAATTCCGAAATTATTTTAGATAGTTATCACTGATAACATTTCACTTCAGCTATACTCAATCACTCAATTATTTTACCTTCTCAGCTTGGTTTTCGTAAGGGATATTGTACTGTGTCTAATGTACTTCAGTTTTCATATTCAGTTATTTGTAGTAGTAGTCGCCGTAGTCTTGTGGTTAGTGTGTTGGCTTACTAGACAAGAACTCCAGGTTCAAACCTCAACTCCGACATCTTAAAAAAAAAGGAATATGAAAAAATATTTCTTTCGGTGAGTACCTCTTAGCCGTACTCTGGCGAAGTCTCTGAGAGTAATTGATTATCATGAACAAGCTTCTCAAGTCTGTCGTTCGGAGCTGACGTTAAACTGTAGGTGCCTTTATTCATGGAAAAAAAATTTACTCCCACAACATGGGTGTTGCGATAAGCTAGGCCGTAATTCTGACACAGGGTTGTAATAGCCAGTTATGTGTGTGTATGTTACCTGTAGTTTTTTACTCATATAGTTACCCATACTGTGTGTAATATGGATCATTGTATGTACCTGTCTTTTCTCTGTTGGGTAAGTGCGTAGCGGAGACCGTTCGCAAACAAAAACAAGTTCAAATCAAATGCCTACAAAAACTATTAATTCTTATCAGATCCTTCGGTTTTAAAAATTGTCTGAAGTTCTAGTTTACGAGATGGCGATCTGGGGAACTTTTGGTATTTTCGTTGGTTATTTGTGATGAGACATGAATTTGTTTTGAAAAATATTCTTCTTATAATGTTGATATACTAAAGACGTTTTTATGTAGAGATTACTTGTATTTTGGTAAATGTTTTGACAGTGAATGATATAGCGCTCTCCAAAATTTGTTAAAAGTCAACCACAAAAGATTTTGATTATTTCAAACTTGTATTGTGTAAATTGTGTAAATTATGCTTGTATTGTGTAAATTAATAAATTTTGTTTTATTTTTTAAACAAAAATTAAAGAAAATTGTGTTTTTTTTACCCATTTTTGGTAAACGTGAATGAAAATTTAGAAACATTTTTTTCTTAAAAATGTTCGATAGTTTGAGCTTGGCGTAACTGAAATCCTATATTGACACTTAAGTGACATACCTAAATAAAAGCGTTAAAGTTGTGTCTTGAACAGTAAATCACAAGATTTGATGTAAAATTAACTAAAATAGCATTGATTTTATAAAATAACAAAATTCATACTGTCAAACTGAAGCCATCATCTCATAAAAGTTTTATTTTGCTTTGTTTTGAATCTACATACATATTTCAGTAAATCTGTGATAATTTTAAATATAAAAACTTAAAAAGTATGTTTGAAATTTGAAATACTGTTTTTTTAATCTTAAAAGACAGTAAACCGCCCTAAAACTATGACCTCAAATAATTTGAATTTACATTATTTTCTAATATTTGCATTAAAAACATAAAAAAATTAAAATAAATTTGAAATATGACAAAAGTTTTTAAATGTAAATTTCTTTGCCAAATAATTAAAACAGATTTTTCTTTAACTTTTTTTTTTAAGAAAATATTTGCAGTTGATGATGAATACCTACACGACAGTCTCTATAAATAAATGTCATTTTTTTGTTTACTTTTACGCACATACATGTCTACATACATATGTAGGCATATTGATATTTTAAAAAATACATAAATATTCATATATTTTGTGTAAATGTTTTGCAAATGTTTATTAAGAGGCATCAGTAATTATTGATGAGTCTTCTTTTAAGCCGTATGCGAATTTGAATGTGATTGATATCTTAAAATCGTTGGGTCATTAACAATCCATTAGCTTTGGTTTTGATTTGTTAAAGTGCTTTTCTTGTTTTACGTACAAATGTTGATTTGTTCGTTCATTTGTTTACATGTAATTTAAATATGTACACCCTACATAGGCATATATGGGCCTTTAAAGGATATTAAGTTTACGCTACTCTTCAATTAAGTAAATAATTTTTTTATTATATCCATTATACTAAAATGTTCTTCCCAAATACAGTAGTCTCAACTTAACTATCATTTAACGTACTCAAAAATTTGTAAAAATTCGTAAAAGCTTTTAGTGAATCGTGTTTGTTTACACAAATACTCATTAAGGAGATAGAAAAAAGTTGAATAAAGTAACAATTCGATGCAAGAGAACTAACTGGTTTTTACTGGACAGATTATTGCTAATAATAAGTTGTAAGATAAATACAAAACTGCTCAAATTGTGGTTTACAGGCTGCTATTGAATTTAAATTTATACCAATAAAAAAATTCTGTAGACAAATAACCAAATGATTATATGTATGAAGATTTAAGGTTATGAACTTATTAGTCAAAAAATATGTGTTCTTTGGAGGGAATATATGTATGTATATCATACAAGTTAAAGTTCTATGAGATTAATTTCATTTGTATTTTGTTTTTGCGCAGGGATTTATTAGTTCGGATAAAAATGTTATAGTAACCAATATCATGTATCACAATACTGACTATGTGTTTTATGCAACAATTTTTCAGTATTTTAAAATAAAAGTGTGATTTTATGATTGTGGATCCAAACAAAAGACGGTAATGAAATAATAATTGCTTTTACTTTTACTTCATACAATGCTGCTCCTGTTTTATTTAATTCGGATTACAATAGCTTTCTCCAGGTGTTAACAGAAATGCCAATTTTCTGCTACCTTGTTAGTTCCAGTCTATTATCATCTTAAATCTATCATTCTGAGATCTTCTCAAATTATTTAAAATTCAGCTCCTTTTTAACCTTGTAATTTGTGTATGTCATTTGTGATATCATCCCTTAAGCCATCTATAGTGGATACAATACAGTATTTTCAACAGGGATGCTACTAAAGTAGAGCGACAGGGACAGCAAACGACGACATATTTCTTGCCGCTCTTTTAACATTTCTCTTCAGTTAGGTTTGTCATTTCATGATGAAAAGATATACGAGCCAACAACGAGTCGAAATTATTAAAATTTACTACCGACATTTGGAGTCAGTGGGCTCAACGTTAAGAGCGCTACGTCCAACAGGACGGTGTCATAAGCCACACAGCGAATGTCACAATCAATTTATTGTATACCAAGTTTATTGGTCCAGTCGATTATCCGCCTCGGTCGTATGATTTGACGCCGTTGGACTATTTCCTGTGGGGCTACGTCAAGTCTATGGTCAATGCCAACAAGCCAGCGACTATTGATGATCTTTGTACGAATATCGAACGTGATATTGCAGCAGTATCGGCCGATTTATGCTTGAAAACCGTCGAAAATTGGATTCAGCGTTTGGACTTCTGCAAGCCTGCTCGTGGTGGCCATGCAAAAGAAATCGAGTTCCATACATAATGGCATCGAACCAGAGAACATGTAATGCCTACTTTAAACATGGCCGACTACTGCATAATAATTGAGGTCAGAGTAATGTTAAATGACAGAGTTGATAAGATATATACTTGGCGTACCTCAATGCTTACGCTAATTGGATTTTACTTTATTTTTATAATTAGACAACTCCAGTGTAATCGAATTTCTCCAGTGTACATGTAATGTCTACTTTAAAGCGAATCAACTTTTGCATAATTGAGATCAGAACAATGTTAACTAATTCAGGTGATAAGATATATCATTGTCATGCTTTAGTGTTTACGCCAATTGGATTTCATTTGTAATGCATATTTTTACATTTAATTCCCTTTTTATTAGCTAAGAATCGTTTTCAATTATTCTCGTATTGTGCTAAAGGGTATCAATGTTGTCGAACTTGATCGTCCATTTTTTTTTTATATATTTTTTGGTTGATTTACGTTTCTTCTTTCACTGGTTCTTTTTTTTCTCCACTTTAATTTTGTTGATTGTTTGAAGGTTTTGTTTAGAGTCTCTCTGTAACAGCAAGTTGATGTGAAGGATCATTAATAAATTCAGCTTGTTGGCATAATTAATTTATAAAAAAACATAAATTTCCATGCACTTGACTACTTACGCATTAATGACTCTGATGACAATGGAATTGTATATTGTGGATTTGTTTTATTTCAGTTCCAGTACACACATGTACACACAAACAAATATATTTATATATACACATACATATACATTTTTTTCATAATCACTGGCTTTTGTTAAGAAATATGTCATTTTTCAAATTCACAAAATGTTCTACATGAAATACAACTTTGAACTTGTGACACTTTATAATTAAAACATATTTCAAATGCAAAAAAAAAAAGAAAGAAAGAAGCGAAATACGTATATTTTATT
Source organism: Metopia argyrocephala (assembly GCA_963576795.1). Classification (NCBI taxonomy): domain Eukaryota; kingdom Metazoa; phylum Arthropoda; class Insecta; order Diptera; family Sarcophagidae; genus Metopia; species Metopia argyrocephala. The sequence goes on along the minus strand of OY756208.1, from coordinate 199,066,832 downwards.
TCAATTATATTAAAGTTGAATTATTAAATTTTGCTTTAACTGAACCAAAGTGAAGTTACCTAGAAATAGGAAAAGAACTACGGCCAACCAGAGTTGCCTATAAAGTGGAATTAAGCAAGGGGGTCCAGGTTTGCACATTGCGCCAAGCCATCGAAAACGGGCACCCCAAAAATCTTCAAACGTCTGACTGACAGACTTGGGCAATCACAAAGAAAATGTTCTACAGTCTCCCTCTCAGAAGAATTCCCGCATCTTCTGCAATGTGGATTAAAGGGAAGGCCCAACCTCTCTGCGTGTCTACCGATCAGCCAGTGACCCGCATACACCGGGAACAAGGACTAATGAGGAATTCCAAAGATTCCTAGAGTCTTGCCCCTGTTATACCGAGGCCAAAGTGTCCTAGAAATAGCACAGGTAGTTATGGAATTCCACCTGCTCTGTGCTTTCCCAAGGAAAAACTTGGATATCCTTTCCTTAATTACAGTCATAAGGCAGTGGACATCCGGGTAGGAAGCAACAGACTTCCCTCTGGCAGAGGGTCCCCTAGCAAACTCGTCTGCCTTCTCATTTCCCAGGATATCCCTATGACCAGGAACACAGACCAAGGATATGCCACAAGCGATTCTAAGGCGCTACAGCTCGTCCTTACAGCGATGCCAGGACTCTGATAGCAGCCTGGTCAACCTATAAAAACGATATTAAAATATTTTCCTTAATAGCTTGTTTATAGAAATGATCAAATTTATTTATAAACATGCTGTTAGTTAAGAATAGACCAAAATATTTACCACTTTCAAATGTTGTGATGTGCAGAAACTTTAGTGATTCACTGTATTCATTTTAAATGTTTTCATATATTTTAAATAACGTATTAAGCATTAAATTAGCCAATGAAAATATTTCAAAATGAATGTAAATTTGGGGAATAGCAAAAATTGCAAATAACACACCCACATAATGTGAAGATCTTTATTCATTTTATTTCTTTTTTTTTAACATATTGAGGTGATATGCTTTTTTAAACACCCATAAAAACAGTGGGTGGCCTAAAGGTGTTTGCGTGTTTGACAGTCAGCACAAGGTGCTGACTGAACAATCTAAATTGTAAAATAATCAATTAAGAGCTCAAAGCGTTTATTTTTCATTCAGTTTGATAGATATAATTTTTTTTTAAATAATACTGCAGGGATGATAGATATCCTATCCCTGCAATTGCATTTAGTTGCGCTATTTAGTAAAAAAATTCAAATTGTTCAAAACAGAGAATAATGCTTATAAGCCTTAGATTTTAATTATTTATTGTTGGAAGATAAAAATTTGATAAGAAATGGATTTTTTACATACGACAAAAAACAATGAATATTGTACGAGGAAAAAATATAAAAATGTGAGCTTATTTAACTAAAGCCCTCTTGATTAATGAAACTAAAATATAGAAAAATTTAAGCCTCATTGCAATGGTGCGCTAACAAACTAGTAGAGTTTAATGTCATACATACATATGTATGTGTGTATTTTAAAATATACTTTCAAATATGGAATACAACATTGCACGTAAATTATTTGAATTACATATACATATCGTCGCTAGACTTAAAGAACGCTGTAACTGACAAAACATTTAATGTTCACCAGAGCCTAATAACCTATATGAAAGTAGAACAAAGGCACTGGTATTTTTCAAAACGCAGACTGCGTAAGTGAATTTCTTTTTATCATAGAAATCTGGCACCGGGACCAATCGACGCGTATTTTTGTTTCGATAAAAATTATGCAAAAAAAAAACGTATTTTCGATTTTTTGTTAGTGATAGCGTTCTTTAATTCTTGCGACGATATGTATGTTTTTGCATGTGTGGCTGCTTTTTTTTCGAATACATTATTTCTCTGTTGGCATGAAAGAATTAAAAAATTAAATTTAAATATTCCCAAATTTTTTTAAATTTCTAGTAAAATTATTCATACATATATGTATATATAATTTTGGATAATAATAATAATAGATTAATCAGACAACAAGTAAAGAAGACCATCTACAAAGAAACCGCTCCCCGACATTCCACTCTATTCCACCTTAACCAATGACCACAAAAATAATAAATAAAATGAATGATCATGAGAAAAGCGCCACCTATTGGGACATAGCAGATAACAGCTAAACCTACTTAGCGAAGGCACTCACCACACAATCAACATGCAACTGTGAGGCAATTGCTGTTGATCATTCAAGGGTGAAGATATAACAGTGGCCTTTGAATGATCAATTCACAGCAATTTGTCTAATTTCTAATGCTCTTAATTAATAATAATATAAGAGAAAATGTATATGTACTGTCCTCTCCAAAAAATTCCAATACAATGCACAGCATTTAGTAGGGGTCTACCCCTGAGTATTGGGTCTCAAACAAAAAAAAAAAAAAAAAAAAACAAACAAAAAAAATACTATTTTACTGCTATAAAGTATCTAAAATAGTAAATTAATTAGACTTTATTCTCTTTTTCTATATAATAAAATATTTAAAAAAAAATTAGAAGTGCATTTAATTAGAGAGTAAATTGACATCTCATTTTCGTAACCAAATAACAAATGTGTTATTTGTTATAATTTTTAAATATTTATATGAAATGTATTGCTTATGGCAATGATCATAATGATAGCCATTTCGTCCTAGATTAAGAGACTTGCCAGGAGAGTTTTATCCAAAGATGTTGTTACAATTATAAATTCTTAAACTCAAAATTTTACACACTAAATGAGAATTATGCCATTTACTAACTCAAACCACAAACGAACGAATTAAAAGAAATAAACTTCAGTTGTATTTTTTTTTTGTCTAACATCTCCGATATACAAAGGTATACAGTAAAATTGTCTGCGGTTAAAGCAGTATCTTAAGCTAAAGCTTACTTTAGCTTAATGACTTACAAAATATATATTTCTCTAAAATATATATAAAAAAAAATTTAAATTTTAATATACTCGTACATATGTATACTTGAAAGGTTATCCATAATTAACACAAATTCTGAAAACTGATGTACAGAGATAAAGAAAAATATACGGAAGTGTAGAATAAGTTTGTTTTTGGTGCCCCAGTATGGATAGTGTGCTAAGTTATTAGCAATGATCTTAGTCACTCCCCAGGTAATAATCAGAATATATGCATAATATTGCATTGTAATTTAAATAAATAAATAAAATATTTTTGTCAACCATATTAATTCAATATTGTGCAAAAGAAGGTATAAGATGTGCCAAGTGATAAAATAACATCAAAATGCTTAATTGTAAGAACTGAGCTTAAATTTTATTCATATACATAAAGCTCACTTACTATACTTGATACTTAATCAATACTCATATGTTCATTTTTGTTGAAATAAATTCAATCGAATTTAAAGCATACATTTAGGTGCCAAAACTATTTAAAAATGTAGCATGTCTGCAATTCGTTTGCATAAATGATTTTTATTTCTCTTATAGGATTTTAAATTAAAAGCAATTCTGTTTGTTGTTAAACAGTACCATAAACGTGTTTGCTGTTGGTGCTTAAGAGCGTTAAAATATAGTGTTTTTGCAAAACCAAGCGTAAATGGACCACCTTTTAAAGTTTTTATTTTTTAAAAGTTTTAATTTTGTTTTGATTTTTTTATATTGTTTAAGGTTATATGTAAATTTTGTTTTAAAAATTTCATGTCAAATGAAAAGGTCTTAAAATATGTTCATGTCACACAGCTCTAAACAAAGTCCTATTTTAACACAAAGAGGAAGAAAAAAAAAAAAAAGAACTTAAAACTGTGTAATGTGGTTTTGGGTTTTTTTCTACAATTGGTTTTATATTTTAAAATTCTTACAAAGAAAATATAAAATGAAAAATGAAAGCCTAAACTGAGAAATTTAAATAACTTGCCTACACCATAAGCAGATCAAAGATGTTAAAAAGGTCCAGTTGAAATAAAAAAAACAGATATGATTTAAATAAAAATAGAAAATAAAATGAATTATAAAAGAACATTTTTGCTATTGTTGTCATAAAATTGTGTTTATTCGGTGACTAGCATTAATACCTTTTTTGTTGTTTTCTATTTAAAACTTGTGCAGCCCAGCCGCTTTGCTGGCTCTAGGTAAAGAAATATAGCATTTTAATAAATTAACATAAACAATTTCAAAAAGGTAAAAGAACATTATTTGTACAAATTTGGACAATAATTTAAAAAATTTCTCTACTTGTGCAAAAGTAACACAATTTTTATGTGGTATTAGAAAAATGTAAATTATGTAATAGATTGAAAAGTTAAGATGCCAGAGCTAATATTATAGGAGGGGGGCTTAACAAATCATTGTATAAAAAAATTACTTATTGAACTTAAGATTCCTTGAGTATCGTTTTTTATAAGGATTGAAATGTTGAATTTTAATCTAGTTTCGGCGTCCAATTCTTTAGGTTTGGAAACAACTAAATAGTCACTCGAAACCATATGCGAAGAATGGGGTGGATCATGAAACGATTTCTACTCAGTTTAATAGATTTCTATTACGAAAACTGCACATGTGTATACACTTGAACTGTTCTGGTGCTAAAAATGTATTCATTTTTATCAATATTCAGTAAATTCAACCAATAAGGTTCACATAATACTCGCCATTAATTCTTTTAAATTTTTGGTTTTAAAATTTAGGCGATTATTCCGCCTGCATTGGAGTAAAAGAAATAAGGGTTGATCCGAGTTTCGACTACTATTACTAAACTACTCAAAATCCTGTTCATATATATTCTTTTTAATTTCACAAGAAGCACAGGGCCGTAACAAGATTACTTTAGTTCACTTGATCTGCAAATAGTCGTCTTATTACGCTAAATTATAGATTTAGTTAAAACAAATTCTTTTCTATTTAGCGTTTCTACATGCCTATAACTATGCCATTTCTATGCCTATTAGATTTGTGTAGTACATGAACGACCGAGTTCAACTGTAATACTCTCTCAATTGAACTAAGTGAGCTGCTCATTCAATGAGATCTCTTAGTTCAGTATGTCTTTTTAGGTTTTGTTTCATTCTAGTACATGTTTGGCTATATTTCGCTATATTTTAACCGTTTGGACATATTTAAAAAAGATTGGCAAAAATACAGTTTTTTTTATGGAAATTTTACATGCCGTCTAACATTCTGCAATTGTAGAAAAAATTTCAATTCATAGTTTATAATAGAAAATTATACATCACTGAATAGCTATGAATCTCATCATTGTTACTAAGGGCATTTGGGGTTGCCATTTAGCCAGGGTTCATTAAAGAATGGTAAAAGAACCGTTTTTTTTCTTTTAAAAAATTGTGAAAAATATGGAATTTAATCTTTTTTAAACTAAAATTAATATGAATGAGTAAATAAATAAAGTAAATAAAACATAAAATAAAGTACTGTATTGGAAAATTAAATCCAATATTATTAGGTTTTCGTTGTAGCTGCATGTAAAAGGAAAGGAGCCGTAGAACTAAAAATTTGAACTACTTCATCTTTGACCTTTGGCCCAAAAAGAGCGCTCACTTAAATAAACTATTAAGCACAAGTCTAATGCCTATTACTATTGTGGGCTACAATCGACAACCCACTTTACAAAATCCTCCGATTGTTTAAGAAATATCAACATGGATTCATTGTTGGTGGGTTCTGACAAAAGCTGAGTATTTGGTATTGTCCCTAACAAATGTCTACCAAGGATATTTCTAAGTTATCTGCTACACCCGCATACAGTAACATCAATTTTATGTTTGAATTATAATATTCTGATTTCAACTCATCTCTATACGACGATTTCATACCATCAGTTTACACGATATGGTTTGACCTTGTTTTGGTTATCTGTATTTATCCGTATTGACATCTCCTTAACATTGTTTACTCGTATTTTTTTTTTATTTTTAACCCAAACTGACTTTCAGCTTTTAATACCCGTATTCTGGGGTCATGCATATCCGAAAAGGTATGGAATACTAGACAAATGGCTTTTCATATACATTCAACATGAATTTCAGCAAACTGCAAAACAAAGAGGTTGAACAGGCAAAGCGCGCCGTTGTAATAACATATGAAACCATTCTTCAAATTAACCGGTCATGACAAGCATCACAAATCATCACCTCGTCCTCAGAAGTCGACTTTGCTAAAAATTAAAACCAGCTTGGAAGTCAAAATTTTTTTTCTTAATGTGTTTGAGGCTCTAGGTTCGAGCCCCAGGAAAGGTCTGATCAATATTTTTTTATAATTTAATTTTTGTTTCGTCAGAAACGCTTTAATTAGATCAAAGTTAACGGCAATGAATATTTTTGGTAATTAAAGAAGAAATGATGTCCGTGAAGGAATAGTACACTAGCCAAACTGAACAATTGTTTTCGACTCCAGCTACGGTAGTCTCATCAGAGTTCTTTGTGTCCTGTGCATATTCAAGACCAAACATCAACTATTTAACTCACACTTTTCTGGAAATCGCATACTGAAATTATATTCTTTCACATGTATGTACATACACTTGTATGAGTTAACTTTGATCTAATTAAAGCGTTTCTGACGAAACAAAAATTAAATTTTTTTTCTTAAATTATAAATACACTGAAAGAATTAATAACTGACTTAATGAAATAATTCTTCAATTTCTAAACAACTATTTGCTATACATGAGAAAGTTGTTTTTGTTTTGAATATATCAACACTTTCCTTAACATTATGCATCTCTTTGTGCTTGGCGCTGATTTATAAACTTTTTTTTAAATTTATACGTTTCTTTGATACCTCTATTGTTAATTTCATGCCACATTTCTATGCTATCAGGCAGACGGATGAACAATTGTTTCAAATATTTTAGGCATCTTGTCTACTATTTATTGGTAAACACGTCATTTGAATTGTGGCAAATATTTTTGGATTAATAATCGCATTATTGTGCAAAAACAAATGCTTTTATCATTAACAAAACTTTTAATAAAAATCAACACCAATTCATTGGTTTCGTTATTTTTAGAGTTAGAATTTATTTTTGGATTTTAATCTGAGTCTGTACAATAATATTTGCAGACAAAATTAATTGTTTGTACTTTAACAGTCATCCTTTGAAATTAATGAGACTAATGGATTATGTAAATTGAGGCATGAAATACTAATTAAGGTGAATTTTAGATGCTTTTACTTATCTCTACAGAGAATTACATTTTACCTGTAAACTTATAAAACTCTATGGTCTGTTTATAAATTACTGTTTATATGTATGTGAATGTCTAAAAGGCAATAATTTTTTTGGATAACATAAAACAGTTGGATTTGTTTGTATATACTATTGTAAAAAGGACACCAATACAAAAAAAAAAAAAAAATAAGAAACAAAAAATATTGTTTCAACTTTAAATATCTTTAATACATTAAACTAAAGTACTTGATAAGAAGGTTGTTTATTATGGGGTAAAATGGCTTAGAAAGCATGTTAAAAATATAAGGAATGCTATTTTCTTGAGGTTTCTAAATCAATTCAACTTTCTGATAAGACAAACAGTATGAGTCCCCATTTATAAGACTTTAAAGAGAAAACAAAACACAGTTTAAGGCATGGTTGGGCAAGTGAGCGCTCAAGATCCGAAGTATAATCGGCTTTACATTACATAGTATACAGCTCAGTGAAAAACGTATCTCTTTCATTCTCTCTTTGATCAGCAGTGTTTTATAGCAATTGCGTGCTTTAATAGAACAAAGTTGTCCATACATTTAAAGCTTTTCTTTCAATACCACTCATTTATGTTTAATAGTATTTCTTTTTACAGTTACACAAGTTTAAATCTTGATGAAATAAAGAAAATTGTATGACATTAAGGACTAAACATGATTTCGGTTATGTGGTTGATAGGATTGATGCATACAAGTCACTATCGACGCATTTTGCCAATGACTTTGGGTATGTCGAGTTCCACTTATTCAATTGTCTCTGTTTTGGGAGTAGATCCAAAACACTATACACCTTCCGTGCTCGTTAGATCACAACAAAATTCAATAAATGCGTAGTTGGTTTAGTATTTATTAAGTTTGGTCTTGATTCAATTCATGCGTTCATTCTCAAACGCTAATGTACTCTATTCTCTCGTCGTTATTCTTAAATCCCAAGGTAGTCATTAGCTATCAAACAGATTGCCGTTTATTAAATTTTGACAGAAGCCAACTGATACACGCTTGCTAACAGAAGCAGTGTGGTCATATCAATTAACAGGCGAGAACTTAAACAAAATAATTCCCTTATTGAACCGCTCTTAGAAGATTGGCATTCGTGCCAAAAAAAAAACATAATTAATCGTCGTGCGGGAGTTTATGTGCTCTATCCGCCATTTCATATATTTTATATATCTCGAGTTAATAATGCCACTTTAGGTTTTAACCCTAAATTTTTAAAGTTTGCAATCCGTTTTCGGATAACTCGTCCAGTTTAGGAGTTAAATAGCTGTAAACGTTTTGCAGATTTTTAAAATTTTGGTGTCAAAAACCTAAAGTGGCATCATTAACTCGAGATATATAAAATGGCGGATAGAGTACATAAACAACCGCACGACGAAATATCTGGGGCCTTATTCTGTAATTCTCTTAAGCTAAAATGCTAAAATTTTGGGTTTTTGAAACAGGCTGGGTGTTAGAATATATAAAATTAAAAGTTTAAAGGTAATAGCCATGAAGTTTTTAAATTACAATACCCGTTCAAGAATTCTATTCGTAGCCAGAAAGTCCTAAATCAAGTTTATAAATTTTTAGCGACAGAATTTTAGCTTAGGAGAGTTAGAGAATAAGGCCTCTGGTCACCTTATAGTATATAATTTCTAGCAGTTTATAACTTGTAATTAAATACACTATTAAGACACATTTTCTATATGTACATATGTATGTATTCTTAATTAACTACCAATCTTATATTTCATTTGAGTCGTTATATGTTCATATTACCTGCCAAAAAGTGCTTAATTTACAAATTCGCAAATATCCACAAAGGTTAGAGGTGGCAATTCACTTTAAACGTTAAATAATGATTAACAGATTAACTGTAATTGATGGCATACGAGTATCTTTTAGAATACCAAAGAAAAAACACACAAACACAATACATATGTTTTTATATAATTAACGAGCAAATATATATGTATTGTAGACCGACCATTTACATTGAAAATTAATCCGTATTAATTTATTTTATCTCAAAATGATTAGAAGCAAAAAAAAAAAACCTAAGAAAATAATAAAAAAAAAACAACAGCACCAGCAACAGCAAAAACAGCAACTATAGTATTTAGTTTGGCATTAAATAAATGTTAAACGCAAATAATTTTTTAATTTTAACGCTTAAAGCCAAAATTTGTTATGGAGATTTTTGCACTTTAAGTTCTTAAATTTCAAGCTTCGCCAGCCATTGACTACTACCGTGTGCTTAATTCCTTCAAATTAATTAACTGTGTTGTGTAGCGAAGCAAAGCGAGGGGCAGAGTTATGAATATATTATAGACTAAACCACCTTTTTTTGGTGAAAAAATGTAATGGAAAAACAGTTTCTTTCATAAATATTTCGCTGCTAAAATTATTATCTTTACAAAGATGATAATGCGATTATTTATACCACCAAATAGTACTCACAAGCTTCACAGACTAGTCTTGCACTTTGCAGAATAGTAAATTCTATGAGTTTAGAAGATAAAATAAAACTGTCGGAATGCAAAAGTAAAAAATAAAATCATATATTTGTTAGTTCGTACATGATAAGTGAGCAAAAAACAAGATTGTAAAATGTGATAGGAAAGGACAGTAAAGAACTTGCTTTAAACACATGTGTAATATAAGGTAAAAGCAACAGTTTTTTATTTTTAATTTTACGAGTATTGCATTAAACACAATAGAGACTATAGGCCACCGACTGCAATCTTTCTAAAGTAGAAAACATGTGTGCATATGAAAATAAATATGTTCACGACAACACGTCTACATGACCACAATTGCAACTGTGGCCAACTGAGGCAAATTTTTATGTGTGTTGGTGACACTGAACGGGTTAGTGCTGTTAATATAATAAAATGCAGGAAATACATACATAACTGGCCATTACAACCCTGTGTCAGGGTTACGGCCTAGCTTTTCGCAGCACTTATATTGTGTGTGTTTATTTGTATCCATGCATACCGGAACCTACCTCCGAACGACATATTTGAGCAGCTTTTTCATGGCAATCAATTACTCTCAGAGCCAGAAGACTGCTGAGAGGTAGTCGCCGAAAGAAATAATTTTTTCATATTTCTTTTTTTCAAGATGTCAGAGCTGATGTATAGTTATAAAAACACGAAAAAATGTTAGTGGCATCACTGACAAAACAATAGTCAGCATATAGATCATATGTTTATTTTTTTGTTTCCAACTTGGAAATAATTAAGTAGCTGACTAGCTGGCGATATTTATTGCTAGCAGCATTTGTAGTAGTCTAGTCGGTGGCCTGTAGTCTTTAATCTGTTTAATGCATATGTTTCAACGAACAGTAAATGAATTTGAAAAACAATAAAAAAATTATTTTCTAAACTTTTAAATCCTGTTTCGTACAGTGGTAGTCATTCGTTTGGCTCCACTTGTGTTTTTTTAATTTCCAGGTGTTTTCACTCGCTATACTATACATACATGTGAATAGTAGGAACAACAATGCTTTTCATTATACATATTTATATAGTCTCTGCAGTTAATAACGACTGTCTCGTTGAAGCTAAACTTGTCAAATTACTTATAAATGTTTTGCTAAATTATTAAGCATTCAACAACCCATGCCAATAATAAAATTGTTCTCTCAAAATGGATATTTTTTTTGGGCAATGTAAAAAAATTTGGATCATTCCTGGTACGTGGACGAACAAAATTGTTGAATTTGGAATGATACAACTTCCTATGATATCCCAGAACACGAAATGCATGCCGAAAAAGTAAATTTTTTTTGTAGATTTTGGGTTGGCTGCATCATCGAACCATATTTCTTTGAGAACGATGTTAGTCAAACCATCACTGTCAACGGCGAGCGCTATAGATAGATAGTTACTAACTTCTTTTGGCCTGAATTGTACGGCGATGCAAGCCATATATGCCACAAGGGGGAACTCGGCATATAAATGTCTTGCCTTCGGTAATAAGTTTTGTAAGGGGTATTTAAATTCTCTCCCTTACACAGAACTACTTAAAAGCAAACTTGGGATATTATGTCTAAATCTTGTTTGTTTAAAGTATTTCTTTGTTGAACATACAAATACTCGATATACTATTTATGAAATTGTTTCTTAATATCAATAAAACTTTCTAAATATTTATGTATTACCTTTTAATTTTTTCTTTTCACATTTATGAAATGGAAAATAATAAATTATGTTTTTATTTAGAAGCGTAAAACGCATGAACGATATATCAATATTAACCAAATAAATATTTACATAAAAACGTTTAAGGAAAAGAAAAAAGTTAACAGGCATTGTTGTGTTTGATATGAAGTACTCAGGTTGGGTTGTCTTTAATATGTTTTCTTTTGTTCTTTAAGGATATTTCCTTCCTTTGTATTAAAAAGTTTTTATAATACCTTTCTCTTATTAAACACCGCTAAAACAATATTCTCTTTTGTAAATATAAGTGTTGAAAAGCATTTCATTAATATAGGTATAATATTCCTGTGGCACAGTGGTCTATTGCGAACAAAAATTATTACTTTTTTTTAATTTAATTGTAATGGACAATTATAGCAAACAATCTTTGTAAAAGCATACAATTTCGTTTATTTTATGATTACAGCATAATCCACTTTGTCTTGTAGAAGTGAAAATTTTTTTGACCAATTTTAATTTTTTTTTTAATATCGACAACTATTTGCATAACTCTATGAAAAATTTAATTCTAAATGGAGTTTTTATTTCTGACTTAAATTATGATTTTATTTATTACAGAATTTAATTACAATGGTAAATAGCAATATTTACTTGACAATAGGCTTTATGCTTTCTACTATAGTAGTTATCCCTGAATATGTCAATCATTTTTTTAAAGATCAAATATGCCATTGCAACCTAGTTATGAGCTGTCATATAGCTTACACTATATGTTACGAAATGTCAAAAAATACATATACAAAATTGACAGTCATATGGCTTTCATTATTTCGTCTTGCGGGAGTTTAAGTGCTCTATACGCCATTTCTTAAATCTCTAGTTAATGACGATAATTTAGGTTTTTGACACCAATATTTTTAAAATCTGCATTCCGTTTTCGGCTATTTATCTCCGAAAATTGACGAGATATCCTAAAACAGATTAGATTTGGGGTCAAAAACCAAAAGTGGCGTCATTAACTCGAGATATATAAAAAATATGAAATGGCGGATAGAGCACTACTATTTATAGACATTTTACTAAACATATAGATTTTTAATTTGATTAGATTTGTATTTTTACAAAAGCACAATAAGATGCACAGGGATGCAAAATGAAAGTTATTTTTTAATGAATAATTACAAAAAAAAAAAAATTAAAATTAAGTTATAACTTCAAGCATTTCTTTCTCATTAAATACATTAAACATATTTATTGTAAAAAAATAATTAGAAACCGTATATAGTATGCAAAAACAATAAATAAGTACCCATCCCTGAAGACAATATCAAAACAGCTGTTTATATTATAAAAAGAGTTTTTATTTTATTTGAATTGTAAAAATATAAAGGCAAAATGTAATAAGAAAATGTTCTACCTAATTTTTCTTTTTCTTTTATTGAGAACAATACTCAGGGAAACCCCTACTAATGCTGTGCATTGTATTGGAATTTTTAGGCGTTAAGATTTAAATTTAAGCGCCTTAGGATATGCGACAAATTGCTGTGAATTGATTATTCAAAGGTCAGTGTTATACCTTCACCCTTGAATGATCAACAGCAATTGTCTCATCGTTGTATGTTGATTGTGTGGTGAGTGCCTTCGCTAAGTAGGTTTAGCTGTCTTTTGCTATTTCCCATAGTTTTTTGACAATCAAATGAAAAACGATTGGACTTTCTTCTTACAAAGTCTAATAAAAATCTTAAGACTTATAGAATAGTGCAAACTGACTTTTAAAGCAATAAAGAAGTTATAAATTTTTGGCCTACATTAACCACTGTGCAATACTTTAATTTTACCACCAAATCTTAAAGCTATTTACATACATACATACATACCTAAATACTTATGTATTGCCTTCATTATTTAATGGAAAAAAGAAAAAGTAAAAACAACAACTTTCAACATTGAGATTTGGTTCGTTTTAGTTGTTCTCCCCTTTTTTTTGATTACAAACTTTTTATTCCTTGTTTTTTCCTCAGTAATATAAAAATATGTTTTTGTTTAGGCCCTAAGTTCTGGCAATTTTTCCTTTTTTTTGTTGATCTTTAATGCAGCTTTAGATGTAACCAATAGATACTTATGGCACAATGTCAAATGTTTTACAATAGCATTAGAGGCGAATATACTCGACTGTATGAACTCACAAAAAATTTCGTATTGTTTTTTGGAAATAAGGAAATAAAGTGCTAAATAAGCCTTAGGAATACAAGATGTTTAGGAAAAAAAAAATAAAAATTTGTATCTGTTTTTAAATCTGTGGGTTACTAATATTGGCTGGCAAAACTGAAACCAGTACAAGTTGCTTTCTCGTATGCTTAATGATGCCATTGTTGGTTATATCTAGGAAGTATTTTTTTTATCTATTTAATCAGCAAGCTAAAGGTCAACACTAAGAAAGTACCAAAAACACACCCAATATATGTATTTTCGTTTATTTTTTTTATTGTTGTTGTCATTTTAGTTGTAACAAAACTCTTAAATAAACACCATTAAGAATGGTTTTTTTTCCTTTTGCCACTTTCTAATTTTCAATTGCGAAATGGTATTGAGTTTACACTTAAACAACAAATGAATAAAAGAAATTGCCAAACTAATAAATAAAATAAATAGATATATTTAAGTTAAATGAATTAGATATAATCAAATAATATATAGAATATCAAATTATAGTTTCAACAAACATACATACAACTGAGTTACTGTTATTGTGTTCTATGTTTTGACAACAAATTTTGTGGTGTGGGCATACAAAACCATTCGTTTATGGGGAAAGAAAACCTCTTGGTTTTATGGAATAGATTTTAAATTTATCTTTTAATTCTTAAGACTATATCCTGTAGTTATCCGGCAAAAATTTTGTAAGGTAGAGAAGTTAAATTCCCCCTTTAAAAAGGTTAAAATGAAAGGCATGATTTTTAAATGGCGAGTTGCCGCCTGAAATCATTAATTTTTAAGTTTTTTAAATACTTTAAATGCAATCTCTTACTTTATAAGGGATAACTGTAAAGAGTTAGTTTCATTTATATTAATTACAAAATCATTTTAGCTTTTTTTTTTTATTTAACACCACTACTCAGGGGTAAACCCCTACTAAATGCAGTGCATTGTATTGGAATTTTTGGAAAGGACAGTACATTTATGACAGAACATACATTTTATTTTTCTTATATTACAAATAAGCGCCTTAGGAATGAGACAAATTGCTGTGAATTGATCACTCAAAGGCCGGTGTTATACCTTCACCCTTGAATGATCAACAGCAATTGCCTCATCGTTGCATGTTGATTGTCTTGTGAGTGAGGTGAGTGTCTTCGCTAAGTAGGTTTAGCTGTTATCTGTTACTTCCCAATAGGTGGCACTTTTCTCCTGATCATTCGTTTTTTTATGAAATTGGTTAAGGTGGAATAGAGCGGTTTGAAGATATATACATAGATCGATTTTTATTTTATTTTTTCGTTATGCGCCTTTTTGTTGATGAGATAAGTAGCTGACAATTTGACCAAACAAAGGCCAGTGTTATACCCTCACCCTTGAATGATCAACAGCAATTGCCCCATCTGTTGGTGGATGTTGAATGTGAATGGAGAGCGTCTTCAGTAGATTAGCTGTTATCTTCCCAGAATGTGGCACTACTCGTTTTTGGTGGAATATACTGGAAATGCCAGGGAGCGGTTTCTTAAAGATGGACTTCTTTGTGGGAGGGGGTAACCTCTTTTTTTTTAATTATAATTTAGAAAAACTGCAAATTTTATTTTTATAATTATGTCCTTTGCTGGGATTGAACCTCGGTAGTTTGAGTTTCTGTTCGAACGCTCTAACGAGTATATCACGACCCCCCCCCCCCCCCCCTGCTTCTCGTTAGTAAGCATAGTAAGCTAACACATCAACAGCTAAGTTCCCTTTGAGCTTTCGTAAGTATGAAATGTTTTTACTGGGAAGATTTTGTATGGGGTATATTTTATTCTACGCTGAATTAAACAAGAAAAAAAAAACAAAATAATGATACTGATTTAGGGTATTCAATTATTCGACTTTTTTCTTTGGTCGATTAATCGAGTGAGTAATTATTCGGGTTTTTTTCTTGATCGATTAATCGAATAAAATTTCAAAATTGTTCGGGTAATCGTATTTTGTTTTATATAAAATAACATACCAATTTTGTGTATTATTAAAACATTTTATTCAAAAAAACAAATAATAATAACCAAAAACCTAGTAATGTGTAGTGTAGAAAATGTAATGAGATCGTATATTTTACTTTCAAACATATTATTGAAAAACTAAACCATAAATAATTCACTAATTAATTTTAATATTTGAGATCATATATATAACGATTTAATATATAAAAGTAATAATTTACTACTTCGTATGCAATAAAAATATTAAATAAATAATTAAAAATAATTCATGTGTTAAAAATTAGTTAAAAAAAGTATGCACTTCTATTAAAGTAGTCTTTTAAAAAAAGGATGTAATTTATATGTTTAGCTTTCAACCGATTGTTTTCTTTAGTTTTAAAAAAAATTCGATTTTGAGAACACTCTCTCGCTGATTGTAGAAGTTGGAGAAATTGAGAAAAGTGCATGGAAAAGAATATATAATTTTTCGGTTCTGTTTTTGGCTTTTTCTGAATATAAGGAATCACCCATTAAATCGTTGCAACCTCTTTTAGGTTTTTTAAAATTTTGTACACTTTAATTGCTTCATTGAATTGTGATAATAGATTATTTTCGTTTATTTCAATCAAATCTTCTGCAATCATATCATCATCTGACATATTTTGTTCCATATTTTCTAAAAACATTCTCAAAAACAATTTGTTTGCAAAATCTTTTATTTCAGATTTTGTGCAATATTTTAAAAAAGTGAAAATGTACCAGAATTTAGATATAAAATAAGTGTACTAATTAGTTTTACACGCCTTTCATTTATTCGAATCATAAGCCTTTCTAATAAATAATTTGGAAAAGGATTGTTTGCATTTTCCATTGTATTAATAACAAATTGTATAATGCCTTCTAAATCTATCAATGTAGCAGAATCCTTGCCGAGCTCCGTAATACAACATCAAGTGGTTTAAGGGCTTTATTCAAATTTGATAAAACTTTAATTTCCATATCTGTAAAAGTCCTCAAAATTTTCAATCATGGAAGATAAGGACGACCATCGATGCTTTACAGCATGTACAAGACGAATTTCTTTTTCTTTTCTTGCAGCATAACATATGTTTGTAATTTCTTTTGTTTTTCTTTAGATTTATTAAATACAATATCTTACAACACTTATGAAGTTTATTAATACCATTTATTATTTCTATAAATAAAGTATTTTTTTATATGGATTAATCGATTAATCGTAGGGAATTATTCGAGTTATTCGTTATTCGAAATTTGACTATTTTTAATTGTTCGAACAATTATTTGAACAAAATTCTTCGATTAATTGATTAACGATTAATCGTTTGAATACCCTATACTGATTGTTATCAAACTTGACAAGGCATAATTGTAACTTATGATATTGAGAGTTTTTGGTAACTTAAAAAAAATATTTTTATATACGATAATTTCTACGAGAAATATGTTATAGTACTTATTACTTTGTAGATATTTTTTTTTTGTTAAAATGTAATATTAATGACTAACACTTACATTTGAGTGTATAGTAAAATATTTGTTTTCCTGTTTTCGTATACAATATATTGTTTGTTGTCTATATAAGTATAAGAAATTTTTAATAATCCCATTTACATTTTAACAGTCTTTTCCTATATAAGTTCGTTCCTACGCCGTTTAATAAATACAAAGGGTGTTGTTTTTAGCTGTATGCGAACTAGCGATATTGTTATGTTTTGTTTAAAAGCTGAGAATCTCAACACTATTGTCAACTTAGAACAATTAGCACTGTTTTTAATGCTCTTTGAAATTTTCGATGCGAAAATTTTAATTCTTTTAGTTAGCTGATAATAATATTTACAAGCCGCTGCCAAAATGTGTACGTGAAGCATAGAAATATGATTAAATATTTTTTTCACATCTTGTGCCTTTGCATATAATTACATTTTGAAAACTTCTTAAAAGAATACAAAAAATTTATTAAATAAATATACATACATAAATATAATATATGTATTAAAGTACTGCAAAACGCAACATTTTATGTAAAACTTTAATTTTTAAGAAAACCATGCTATGCTATGTTATTTTGTTTCAAACACAGTGTCATGCCATATCATACAAAGCCGTCATAGTGTCTTAGTATGATGTTGCAAATCGGTTAAGCTGTTGTTTCTCGTTGTGTTAAATAATAGATGTAGCTTGTGTATAATGTTAAAACATTAAAGCAATAACGATCGTTTTGGCTATAATATTTTTCTTCACAAGTCAAAACAAGAAAAATATTTGTATATTCAGCGACGTCTTGAAGAAGACGCCTAAATTACGATTTCTCCCCTTTCTCAACTTATTGGCCTTTGTCTTACGAATACGTGGAAAATTTTATGTAAAGATTATGGCCCAATGACTCTTGCTTGAAAATAAGTACTTTTTTCTGTTAACAGGCGGTCCATATTTCTGCCGAAATGAGCAAGTAGCTGTCGTTATGAAGAATGAGAAGTGCTACCGAGCTTTGATAATTGGCTGTTTGCTTCCATGATATCTCCGATATTGAAAAATCTATTTGGAGACGACTTTCTTGCAAAAATGTTGCTGCGATTAAACTTCTTTGCATTACTTTTAAGTCATTAGCTTGTGCTGTCAAACAAGCAATTCTTGAAGTACTGGAAGTCAAAATTCATTCTACCATTTTTATCAGATGGTTAGATTTATTGGACTCGTAGACGTTTGCGAGAAATCATATTAAAATAAAAAAGAAAAGCCTATCAGTCAACTTAGCAAAGATCCTCACCACTTCACAACAAAGAATTAATATCAACAGATGGGGCAATTACTGTTGATCATTTCAAGGCTGAAGGTAAAACACTGGCCTGTGAGTGATCAACTGACAGCAACTTGTCCCATTGACATAAGGCGCTTAAATGGAACTATAAGTGTGTATATGAACTATATCGTCAAAAAAAAATCCAATACCACGCACAGCATGAGTAGGGGTGTAGTATTGGTTTTACAAAAAAAAAAATAAATAAAAAAATCAATATCCTGAAATTATCTGCCAGATTTTAATTAAAAGATATAACACATCAATAATATTTCTATCTGGTTTAATCATATTAAATTTGTAAACTCTTTAAGAAAACACCCTTTATAAATAAATATAAAAAAGAAGGAAGTGAAACCAAAATATTCTCCCTAATATTTTGATTACAAACCATTTAGTTTGTAAATGTAATAAAAATTGACAGAAACGATATTACAGATTTTCTGATAGGAAACATAAGTGCGCCAGTGTTTTAAAAACAAATAAATTTGCAGACGATTAAAACTTTATTTTTGGAATCAGTAATAATGAAAACATTTAACGATTTTGTTAAAATTTAAAAAAATAAATATTACTATAAAATTTTGCGGAAAATCATAGCCTTCGTTTTAGTTGTTAAAATTTTATTTAAACATTAATTTTTATGTGAAATTTGAAGGTCTTCTACAACATTTAGGAGATTTAATTTTTAAATAAAATCTACAGCTTCAAATCTACTTTTCTTACTTTATTTAATAAAAGTTTTATTACAAATATTCTGTAAAGAATATGTTTCACGTTTCATTAGTTTTTGAACGTGAAATTGTCCTTTTTTACGAGAATCCGTTTTACTAACTAAAAACTAATACAATGAAATCTATATTTGAATCCTTTGAGAGTTTGGATTGTCTGTAAAACAGAACAAAAAACTTTTATTAGTGTAAAATAAAATAAAATAAAAAAAAAAATTAACAAAAAGTATGGCTGGTTAATATAGACTTGGTTATTCACTAACCCACAGAATAATGTTTACAATAAAGAGTATAAACAGTGAAAGCTCTCATGGAAGGTGGACAATTTCCGCTCTTGAAAATTTTGTTCACAGTTGGAAATGTCACCTCAAGTTATTAAAGTCTTTATTAAAACAAAATTTTTCACACTGAATGCCTTTTTAAAAATTCTAGATTTACGAGTATTATAAAAAATCTTAAATGAGCAACACTGATTTTCACTATCAGCAGAGGTGTGAGTCTTCCCAATAAGTGAAATTAATAACTTGAAAGAAATTTCAACAAATGAAAGAGAAAATAAATTAAGTTCCACCTACTGTAACATATCGAATTCTGTACTGATTCCTGCAGTACTTAATTTATTGTTATGGATAGTTCATTCTAATAATGATTTATTACTAAAAATTCAATATTAATATAAACAATTCTATACTGGAAAATGCTTTTCTTGTCGTTTCACCTTCACTGCAGCTACAACTAGCATTCTCCTAAACTCACATTCAATGCTCGTTCTACATTTCTTTAATTTACATAAAACAAAAAATATTCTAGTATTTATTTAAAGGTATACTGAACCTGGAACATTTTGTTTATTTAAATCGACAATCTCTAGAAACTGCCTTGGTTTTGCCATACATACTCATCATGAGTTACAAAAATCTGTATCTTTTAAAATATTAAAATTTTTGTCATTAATTGGAGTTCATAAAAATTTTTAGGTGATTTGTCATTGAAAACAGTAAACAAAAAAATTTGGAAGCTTTTAATTTCAGAGTTCAAATCAAGTTCTTCCTACAAAACAGGAGCCCCAATAATAATATGAAATATGGTCTAGTGGTTAGTATGTTGGCTGGGTTCAAATCTCTGCTCTGACGTCTTGAATATGAAAAAATTATTTCTTTCGGCGACTACCTCTCAGCAGTTTTCTGGCAAAAGCTCTGGGAGTAATTGATTGCCACGAAAAGTTTTTCAAATCTGTCGTTCGGAGTCGACTTTGAACTGTAGGTCCCGTTACTCATGGATAAAAATTAACACACACAACATGTGCTGCGAGAAGCTAGGCCGTAACTCTGAAACAGGGTGGTAATGGCCAGTCATGTATGTATGTATATGATACATATTGTAGGGTACAAAAATACATATGCATGTACAAAAATATCAATACACACGAGTATGTACATACAATACAACTATAAAAATAGTGTCAAAAAGAAACTCTAAAATGTTCAATTGTCACAATTCTTCTTTGTTCGTTTTGGTTTTGTGGCAAATCATTAGGGTATTGACAGATAAAAACTAAAGGTTTATAATCAGATAACAAAAGGTTAAAATTCCTCAAACTAACGAACACAATAATGAAACATGTCTTTAAGCTTTGCACTATAGACAAACAAGATTGTTGAAAATTCTACAAAAAAGAAAAACAGTATGATTGAAAATGAAAATCATTTAAACGCCAAGCAGTCAATTTAAGAATTTGATTTTAAAATATTGTGTTATGGTATATTTTCTTTTTTGCCCAAAATTGTATTTTTGCTCTACCTGATATCTTAGTAACACAGGCATTATCTAATATATTTAAAAAATTAAATCTCATTTTAATCCTTATAAAGTATACTTTTTATCTCATTACAATTCAAATCAAATAAACGTTATTACACTTGCAGTGAATGATAATTGATGTTAAAACAGGGTTTTCAAATATTAAACCATTCACTAATAACCATGTACAAAATTTTTTAAGAATGCCTTAAAGTATGCTAATTTTACGAATTCCCTTAACAGACAATAGTGCACCTCGTCCTCAGTTTACATCTAGAAAAAAAATCGCCTAAAAATGAGAGCAAATAGATGTAAATTATAACATTGATCCTATAAAATATAAAAAAAATTAATTAAAATTTTAATATATATATACATGAGAAGTCTTGTATAATTTAGACAAATTGTGAAAAATTGTACAGAGTGTTTTTATAGAGTGTCACAACTTTGAATTGGCATCACTGTTTTATTGAACTACCCACTTAACAGCTGATAGTTGCTTTTTGTTAAGTTTGCTTTGAAATTTCAATATGAATTGACTTACACCAGAGCAACTTGTGCTAATCGATGAAGTTTTTAATCAAAATAATTGTTTTATTCTATTGATGACGGCGGCCACATGGCAATTATATTTAAATTATATTTAAACATTAATTGCATAAAATTTTCTTTTCAATAAATCCCGTTATATTGATATTAAAAACATATTTCATTGCTTTATTATGATTTAAACTTGTGTCACTCCATAAAAACACCAATTATATGTCACCACTTGTAAAAGTAAAGTGAAAATAAAAGTGTAATTTGAAATCATACAGAAGATAAATTAGTAAAAACAGGATAAGGTGTACAAAGTGAAAATATTAAATTAAAATTCTATATAAATTTTGGAAGTTCGAAAAAATCTTTTCTCATTTTACCTTCTTTTAGGAAATTTCAATCAACAAATATTTGAAATTGAAAATTATAAATTTTTATGCTCTATTGTTTATTAAATAAATACCTATACATACAGAAAGATGTATGTATTTTCATAAATACAAATATAATTTATATTAGTGTTTTATTAAAATTTTCAGTTTTTCATTTCTATAAGCAGACATATTATTAAAATAAAATTAATTTTTACCATCAATGATGAGTTAAAAGAAAGATTTGAACGCAATATATTTTCATATAAAATTTATGTGTTTTTTTTATGGAAAAATTATTGAAAAACCTTTTAAAATATTTTTTTAACACCAAAACAAATAAACAAAAACAGATGTTTTGCCAAACAAAATTAATAAAGAGAAGATTTTGATTTATTAAAAAGCATATGAAAATAAATATTGATTTATAGGAAAAAGACTAAAGAAAAGATGTTTTATTACTGTAAGTGGTATGTTCACTGAAGTATAAATTTAAATTATTTTTTTATATTTATTGTAGTAACAATACCAAATTTGTAAGAGTTTTTCTTGTTACAGGACAGAAAGTCAATTTCTTTACATGATCGATCTACTGAACACAATTTAAGCGTAGACATCAGGTATAAACACTAAGCTTTTCAAATTTGAAAATTATTACGTTTACAGTTGATGTCCAATAGTACGAGTAATATAATGATAGGCCTATTGTATTACGCTACCGTTTTTCTCGTCTTTTATGAAATGAAACTCATACCGATAGATTAATTCAAATTAATTTTTAATTTAAACAAAAGGAGAGAAAACTTAAAAAATATTTTAATTCTGTTTAAATTTATACTCATACATTTGTACTGTAAATAGTTTCTTAAAACAAAAATTACTCGTTAAAAAATTCAGTCATTTAACATGCTTTGTCGTTTAAATACACCGTGCTCGAATTTGATAAGCTGGGCACCCAGCTGGTAAAGCTAATTAGAGTACGCTGAATTAAATAGCATTAGCCGTTTTTAGAAGTTAACGCTCCTATTTGCGATTTAAAATTTGTAGGCTAAAGTAAAAAAAATGGTATTTTTATACTTTTTTTAAATTTAAGTCAATTCAATTCTGTTGAATAAACACAAGATTATAGATTATATGAAATTCTTTTTTTTTTCTCCAAAAATCAATTTTTTTCGCGAAAAAGCAATAAAAAATTATAAAAACACAGCAATTTTTATTGGCGCATAATAGTTTTTTGGCGAATTTTATTTATTTTTTATTTTTTTTTTTTTTGCTATTAATTTATCAAATGTGCTTTATTGTCACATCGTTTAATCATTTTTTTATGATTCTTATGTTTCAAGCAATTTGGGGGGGGTCGTGGCATAGTGGTAGAGCGCTCGCACAGAAACTCACACAACCAAGGTTTAATCCCAGCGAAGGACGAAATTATAAAAATAAAAAATTTGCGATTTTCTAAAAAAATTACAATTTAAATATTAAGTTAAATTTAAGAAAAATAAGAGGTTCCCGCCCCCCCCTCCAGCAAGACCATCTGCAAGAAATCGCCCCCTGACATTCCTAATCCATTCCAAAAGAAACCAATGATCAGGAGTACAGCGCCACCTTCTGGGAAGACAACAGCTAACCTACTGAAGACGCTCACCATTCACATTAAACATCCACCGACAGATGAGGCAATTGCTGTTTGATCATTCGAGGGTGAAGGTATAGCACTGGCTCTTGAGTGGACAAATTTTCAGCAACTTGTTTCATCAACAATAAAAGGCGCAATATGTTCAAACATCTATGAAAAAAAAAAAAAAAAACCTATCAGCCATCTCCACATTCCAATACAATGCATGAGTAGGGGTTTACCCCTGAGTATTGGTCTTAAAAAAAAAAAAAAATTCTTCTTGTAAGTTCCAGCAAATGTCACCTAAGCGAAACCTAACTTGCGCCTAACACAGTGCTATTACCGCTTTTCTTAAAACAATCTGCATAAAAGTGTTTTGGAAGTTTCAATATTGTTCATCAAAGCCTATGCATGTGTCATCAATATTCCAATCATTCAGATCGTGAAAAGCAAAACTAGAATTTGCAAAATCTTATTTACAAAATTAAAAAAAAAAATAAAAAAAAATTAAACTTGCCCAACTCATTTAAACCTGCTAGAAAGAAAAAAAATTGCATCTTGGTAAACAGCTGTAAAAAACAATTTAAAATAAATTCTTCACTGATCTTTCAAAGCATTTTTTATATTAAAGAACGAGGTCAATATGTAGGCATCGATTAATGTGCTATTCACCACTTTAGCTTTATAATTAAGGCATACACGTATTATTATGCTTTCTAATATATCTTTCTAAACTTTTGTCATACAGCTATATAATAGCAATGACAATTTTCTGGTATAATATGTTAAATGTACAAATTTAGCTTTTAAAGTTCTTTTTTGTTATCCTTATTATACAAATAAAGGACTAAATTACAAACTACATACTTGTATGTATATTCTACCGCTAACACATGCATCAATATTGAGAGATGCAAGTATTTAAAACATTTTCAAGTGTAAGACTTTGACTTTTGCCCACTGTATATGAAATGTGAAAAATTTTCATTACATTACACAAAAAGAATTTATTAAACAATTTAATATCAATTAAGAAATTGTATGTCATATTTGACATAAAAACGGCTTATTCCCATTAGTGGAAAATTTTTGAAATTTTTAAATTCATAATTTCTTAATATTAATTATTTATGTTTAAATTGTGCAGACGGCAGAAAAGCCTTTCATAAGGTTTAATATAAACTGGAGTGTGACATTAATCATCATTAAAAAGAAACAAAGTTGGATCATAAGCTACTTGAACCAAAATTTTGTCTCGTTTGTTTGTTTGTTTGTTTGCAACACATGTTGTTTGGCTTACCACGTGACTTGCTGTATTACAACAGTCAAATGGAAATCTATAACACCCAGGAAAACAATTTCTGATTGTTGAAAAAAAAAGAACAACACGCATGGCGTGTGTTATTTAATAAGTCAGAGGAGAAAGATATTTTATGCGTTCCTCTACGAAGAAGATTTTTAAACACTTTTTTTAAGATAAGAATAATGAAAGCCATAAAAAATACACAACTATAGCGATAAGAGAAAAATAAAGAAATATGGGAAGAAAAAATTACTGACACAAATTATTTGGTTTTCCTTAATAACAGTAATGTAGTTATAAAAAGTTTGTAGCTTATGAAGCAATTAAAACAAAATTTATTAAGCCTTAAGATAAAATGAGTCTTTATTCTGTAAATTTGGTTATTATAAATATGTATATGCTTTTAAGGCTTTAAAATAATGGAGTAGCTAGATTGTAAGAAACTTGGCATATAACATACTTTTTGGAGTAGAAAATTGTATTTCAGCAACATTCATACACGTTTTGAAAAGGATTCTTCATTACGTGCTTCGTATGTTAAAACGTAAATAAAAAATAATATGTGTAAGCTAGTATTTCCTCTTTTTTTTTTGCTTAAGAAATATCTATTTTTCATAACTATAGCTCATAATTCAGGATAAATTTAGCCTATAGCATAATTTAATATAGGCTTTGAAGGCCACTTGCGTTTTGTATGTTATTTTTCTTAAACTTGTGGTTTCGAGAATAAATTGGATGATTTGGTTTATCAATGACATTCCCGTTAGTTGCCTCCAAATCTCTTATGCAGTATGACATGACAGGAGCTGTGTGGTTTTTAAGGCCGTCCTGGTGACCATTTTGTAGCACGTGAACACCTGGCGAATTTATATTTCGACAACTTTTCTTATTGATATCATAAAGGGTTAGTTTTAACTCATTTAGGATCTATTTAGTAGTCATAAAATTAAAATTAAGCCAAAAAATTTGCATCATAACAAGTAGCTGTAAAAAATAATTCAAAATAAATTCTTCACTGATCTTTGAAAACATTTTTTATATTATGGAACGGGGGGCTTTGTCATTAAAACCTTTAATTTTCTTTTCTAGTATATTTTTTTAACAAAAAGTAACCTTTTGCTTTTATATGCCAATTTTTGTGATTAATTTTAAAGTTTCATATATAAAAAATACTTAATTCTTGTCCGAATTTACACAGAAAAAGCCGTGCAAATTTATATAAGAAATGAATAACTTACTCTCATAATTGAACAAAAATTGTTATCTGAAACGCATTTTTGATAGTTTGTGTATATTTCCACTGCTTTGTTGTGTATGTAGACTAGTTTTAATACTTTAGATGACAGATATTTAACAGCTGAAAGCCTTGGCAGACCTTCGGCTTTAAACCACTAATTGGATAACCCAATACTATTTATAATGTCAATATATGTATATACAAAAATGCTGCTACACTTATGTACGACGACAACCTCGCTCAATCAGACGTCCACGATTTTTGCGACATTTGTTTGAAAATGTCGTTGACGAATTGTTCTGGCTGTCGTGTATGCGACGTGCAGGATAGTCTATTGTCGTGCACCCATCCTCGAGGATGTCTTTCAGACAGAGCCAATTGGGAATATAATATTTTATATACACATATAATGTAGATAGACAATAAACGTTATATGTATGGACATCCTAAAGAAAAATCCAAATTCAAATTACGGCTTTTAGTTTTGCATCATCGTGATACAAATTTCATTTCTAAAGTTCAAGTGAGTCGTTAACCTGCTTTAATCAGTTTACAAATTTTACAAACATTTTTTTTTAACTTTTGAAATAAAAAAAAAAACAATATTTTATAAAATTTTAACAATCAGTTACTTAAATTAATTAAATTGTAGTCGCCGTGGTCTAGTGGTTAGTGTGTTGGCTTACTAAGACATGAGCCCTGGGTTCGACACCCAGCTCAGACATCTTAAAAAAAAAAAGAAATATGAAAAAAAATTCTTTCGGCGACTACCTCTCAGCAGTCTTCTGGCAAAAACTCTGAGAGTAATTAATTGCCATGAACAAGCTTTTCAAGTCTGTCGTTCGGAGTCGACATTAAACTGTAGGTCCCGGTACTCATGGATAAAAATTTACACACACAACATGAGCGCTGCGAGAAGCTATGCCGTAATCCTGACACAGGGTTGTAAAGGACAGTTATTACTTAAATTTATTAAAATTGGGCTCTTATACCCCTCAACTTAACCAGAATTCCTTTAATATGTCCACTTGTCTCGTTGCTCTGACGAGCTTTATAATTTCGGCCGGTGTCAACTTCGAAAATTTCCCATCTAATATCTGATAATCACCAGGATATCTCTTCATACTGTGCCATCAATGCTTCAGAATTCCCTAGTATGTGATCTGATGATTCGATCGCTTTGTCACATAATCTGCACAAATCGCTCGATTAGGACAGTATTTAAGTCTAGATTCTTATTACTGGTTTTTTTTTAATTCCTAAATAAATTAACAAGGAAAGGAGATATGTAATGATTTTTTCGATCGTTTTCATTTTTCAAATTTGCGCCATCTATCGGTCATTAATGAAACAGTAAAGAAACACAATTTACAGTGTGAGAAAAATACATATGCATAGAGTTTTGTGAAAACTTGAAGTGTTTCTGAACTTATTGTTTAAGTTTTGAAATTCTTCTTATGTATCCTCATTGACTCTCTATTAAAGGTAAAAATATTTCTTTAGTCTTATTATGCCATACGAGTGGCGTGTTATATTTTTATTTCTATTTTCAAAATAATATATTCACAATCTGTTTTTATGAAAAGCGTGGGTATAAGCAGTTAAAAGGGATCTGATATTTCTGTTTTCTAAAAAGAAATCAATGGCAAAACAAAATTTTAAAACCCCACAAGCTCCTGCTTCAAGACGATATATGTAAAAGAAACGAAAAGAATGTTACGAATTTTTTTTTATTAAAACTGCATTAACAGAAGCGTTTGTCATAAACAGACGTCATGTCATGTATGACAACAACTAATACGTCTCATTAAATGCAGTTTTGAAACTTGTTAAATACCAATTAACAACTGTCATAACTCTTTACAGTCACTGTCATTGCCATCAACAATTTATGTTAAGAACTCTTTATATAGTATAGCGATGACCAAATAGGGAAAAATATGTGTTTGTATTTATATTACAGGAGGCAATATTTGTGTTGGTGGAATTGATAAAACGCATAGAGAAAAATGTGAGAAGAAAATTATATTCAGACAAATTTGGCTGCAAAACTTAATCCATTGTATTTCAATAGGTGTGTTTTTTTACTTTTTGGGTAAAGTTCGGTAAATAGAGAGTAAGCAATAATTTCTCTCAATAAGAGACAAATTTGCCCAAAAGTACGGGAACGCAAAAAACCAAATATTTTACCCATTCGCAATGAAAGGTTCAAAAACTAAAAAAAATTTCAAAAGTTGAATTAAAAAATATTTATAAACCTGCAGTGAAAGGCTTATAGTATAATTTAATTCAATATTTATATAAAAAAGTTTATCTTTGCCTTATTTAACATGTATAAGTCTAATTATTGTCGTTTGTTTTTGCGAAAGTACATGTTCAATATGCGTGTGTGTGTGACATAAAGTTGTGTGTTTTCATATTTTTATGTGAATGGGTAAAATATTTGCTTTTTTGCGTTCCCGTACTTTTGGGCAAATTTGTCTCTTATTGAGAGAAATTATTATTTACTCTCTATTTCCCGAACTTTACCCAAAAAGTAAAGAAACACACTTATTATCTGTTTAGTTAGTTTAAAGATATACTATTTTTTAACTTAATTTGGCCTTTATGGCTGCTTAATTCATAGAGAACTTAAAATGCTTCTTTCGAATTTACTTTCTAACAAATGTTAAAAACAAACTATTCCTAAAAACTGTGATTCACAGTTTTTTTGCAATATGCATGTGGTAGCATATACGGATGGCTTAAAATGCTTAATTTATAGAATTAATTTGAGATGATCTATGTATTAATAATATGAAGTCTTTTAAACCCCAATCACGTACACTTAACTATAGGGTATAAATAACAACTTAAAAAAGCAGCAAAAAACAAACAAACATTAAACTTAATTTATCATATCTCTTCTTTATCTGAATGGCCTGTTGCATGTTACCATGACAATGAATGCAAGTTAGTCCTCCAACATTAGCAGCTGTCTGAGCCAACCAGTATGTTTTTCCAAACCATTTAAGGTGGAATTTATTTCCTTTTGGTAAGCGCACAATGTCTAAACACATTCAGATACACAATTGGCTTAATTTAAACGATGAAAATGTGTCTTAAAGATTGTTGGTTAAAGTGTTTCTATTTCATTGTCATGATGGTTATTACATCGTTTAAAATATCAATACCATCTATGCGAGCTTAAACATCATTAACCATATCTTTAATCATATTATTATCATCCTTATGACCATTTTCAATACCTTTAAGAGTTCTTGGTTTAGTTGTGTCTCTGTTGTTGTCCGTAATTGGCTTGTGGTTAAAAGGCTTTTATTGAACCCCCACATATTTAATTACTGACTGAGTGCATATGGTGCTTTTGATGTTTTATGGTGTTGTAGCTGATGCTGATTGCCGGTTTTATAACACACCGACCGGTCTTAACTGTTAAAGCTAATCAACAAACAACAATATAAATCGTTTTTTACCTTAATTAGAAGTTAACATACATACATACATACCACTTGAGGAGGCCAAGAAAAGCAAAAGCAAGAACTGTAGACACAGAGAGAAGTAGTATTTATTTGTAAAGAACGTCGGTAAAAAAAGAAACAGATATTGGTTACAACTTTAGTTCTAAATATATTTTTTTCATAATCTACTTTGTGAACTAAATATGTTTTAATTTTTTTATAAAATATTTTTTTAAAAGAACCCGTGTTCAAATATACTAATTTTCACCAAATTTTGTTTGAGGGAAAAAATTAGTAAATTTTTTACATAAATATACAACAAGTTTATTAAGGGTTTATTTGACAAATTTTTGTGCAATATTTGCCAAACAAGCCTTAAATAGTTTTTATTTTTATTAAATCCTGATTAGCGAATGAGCGATATTAAAGGCTTCATAGCATCGGCACAAACTGAACCCATCAAACAATCTTGTTTTGAAATACATAAAATACAATTTTTCAGATGTTTAAGATGTATAAAGAGGGCAATTTTGAGGTTAGGAAGTAAATTGGCTTAAAACCACAATTTTTTTGACAAACTCAGTTGTATTGATACCAGGTGGGTGCGTGGTATAGTGGTTAGAGCGCTCGCACAAAAACTCAAAACGGCCCAGGTTCAAATCCCTGCAGAGATGAAAAATTAAAAAGTTTATTGGCTTTTTTTTTCAAAATTATAATTTAAAAAAATATGAGGTTGACCCCTCTCCCTCCAAAAAGACCATCTACAAAGAAACCGCTCCCCGACATTCCACTCTATACCACCTTAACATATGTCACCAAAAAAATGAATGATCAGGAGAAAAGTGCCAACTATTGGCAAGTAGCAGATAACAGCTAAACCTACTTAGCGAAGGCACTCACCATACAATCAGCATGCTACGATGAGGCAATTGCTGTTGTTTATTCAAGGGTGAAGCAATTGTTTCATTCCTAAGGCGCTTAATAATAATATAAGAAAAATATATATGTACTGTCCTTTCCAAAAAATTCCAATACAATGCACAGCATTTAGTAGGTGTTTACCCCCTGAGCATTGGTCTAAAAATAAAAAAAACTAAAAAATGCAAAGTGCAATACTAATAACCGAATATGATGTCTGACAATGTCTACCTCTAGTATATCGTCCGCTCTTAATACAAAATTTTTAACCAAATATCGCAACAAAACTGCACTTAACTCCTCAATGCAGTGCCAAATTTCATCTTTCAGAGCGTCAGTTGTTTGTGGTTTGAAAATAATCCAGCGGCGTTGAATCACAAGAACGAGGTGGCCAATTGAAATCGCGACCGGGAAATTGCTCATGCAATTACTAAATTGTTTAGACGGCAGTGTAACTTGTGGCGCTGACAATTAGTTAGCCAATTGTAGCCACAAAAAAATCTGTTATCATAATATCATCACTAAGCATGATTTTGTTGAAAAATTCGTTGTTGCCGTTGAGTTTTTCAAATAGTCAATTCACAAACGTTCGTCGCAAACAATGGCACTGTAGCGTTCCATGCTTAAAATTTCCTAACCTTTTACTGAATAAAGAATAACAGATCAATTTCTGATATTTCATCATTTGGCAGCTAATGTACTTTTAACCTAAAATTGCTCACCCTGTAGACGTATAAATTGATTTTTAATTTAAACCAAAGAGTTATCAGTTGTCAGTTTTCAAATTATTTCACTGAAACAGTGTTGTTATATCCAATTATGTATGTGTATAATAATAAAATAAATTTTAATTAATAAACGTTTAATTTAATATTCTATTTTGTTTTCCTTAAAAAGTTATTGTATTTTTTTATTACCACACAATATAGTATTGATTTGTATAAAGAAATATTGTGAAATGTTTATAAACACTGCTTATCAAACATTGTTTATAAACACAGTTGTATCATATAAACAAACAAATACAGAAGTTGTTTGAATATTTTTCTTTAGTTTTATATTTTTGTCTCATACATCATTTTTTTAAAAGAATACAAATGAGAAGAAAAATATTATAAAAAACTTTCAATTATTGGTCACTTAAGTAAAAACAAAGGAAACAAAATGAACGTTTTTTATTTTTATAGATACACTGAGAAAACAGTTTAGTTGTAGCAACAAAAATTCTTGTCAATCGAATTTGATGGTTACATGCAATATTTTTAATTTTAAACATTTGCAAAAATATTTCCAGTGCAGTCGGGATAACACTTTAAACTTTTCTGTTAACAACAATTATCCAGTTTGTGGACATTAAATAAACAAGAAGAAATGGGAATAAATGAAATGATTCCAGCAAATCCGATTGTATTTGTATAAGTTTGTGTGTTAATTTATTTTAATTTGGAGATTACATTACTTTAAAAACGAAACACAATGTGCTTTATATGAGCCGTTAAACCGTAATAATTTAATATATTTTTTAATTGCTAACAGTAATGCGATTTTAATTGAAAAAAAAAAAAATATCTGTGTATTTTCGAAACGATACCATATATTATTTATTAAATATAATATAATATCATTGGCAATAATATTTCATTAAAAAAAATCAGAAAAAATTTTTTAATAACTAAAAAAAAGAATTATAATAAATATTTATTTGAGTGGTGTTGTAAAGCATCACGTACTACAGGTTGTTTTTTTTAATACAAAATAACGTTAAAGCAAATCAATATATGACAGTAAAATTTAGAACTAATCATGGTCACATTACCAGTGCTGCTGTTTATAGGAAAGGAAATTCTGAATTTCCAATTTAAGGCCTCCCAAAAATTTTACACTCTAATAATCTTTTCAGTTTACTATTTATAAGGCCGTGATGATACTAAAATACTATTAACTCATCTGGGTTATTAGCTTTTGCGCGAATTAATTTTATTAATTAATAAAATAATATTAGTTTTAATGTATTTACTATTTGCAGACAAATGTTTCCCCAAGTACCCAGCATGGCCTGCTGTTGAAACAACCTTTGGCTTCTTTTGACATAATTCTTCATTCTAAGTTCACATTTTTGATTGTTCCTTTCCATCAGGTGTAATGAAGTGAACCCATGTCTCATCCATGGTTTCAAATCAAAGCAAAAGCTTGGCTCCAAAAACAAGCTCTAAAAACTCTACTAAAACAACTTTGGGATGCTGTTTTGTTAAACTGTGTGCCAATATGATAAAAAATTTGCGCACAGCTTTTCGTCAGCAAATTTTCCGTAATTATACGACATAGAAAATTTTTTTAAATGTTTATAACTTCAGCTAGCTCAGAAACTTTCAACATACGATTATCCAATATCATTTTGAGATCATTTTCGTCACAAGTATTTGTCGTGGCAGATAGTACAGATTTGTTTAAATTCCATTACCCGATATATGATAATCTGCTTCTCCTTTCGAGTTAAATCTGGATCGGTTTTAACATTGTTTGGAGTGAGATGTTCAAATGAAAATATTGAATTACATAGTTTACAACTAACAAATTTATTGCATTCGTTTATTTTAAAAGTGACATTTTGAAAGACAATCTCCTGGCAAAAGCTCTAAGAGTAACTGATTGACACGAATGCGCTTCTGAAGTCTATCGTTCGAAGTCGATGTTAAACCGAGGTGTCGGTAGACACGAGAACCTAGGCCTTAACCCTGAAACATTATTGCCGCCATCTACACTTCAGTTCAGCTAGTTAGGGAAACAACCTCGAGCTCTGTTTAAGCCTCAATCTCTTCATAATGTTTTACCATAGTTTACTCATTATATATAAACGTAGAGAAGTAAGAGCAGTTTGACAATATTTCTATGGAACTTAAAAAAACACCCTCTCTTTTTTTATTGAATATGTACGTGTAACACATAATATCTGGTCAAGATGTTTAAAACGTTATCTTTTTTTTGTAACAAATCAATAAAACTCATACAAATTCATGTGAATTAAAACAATTTAAACCACATTTATGTGCGCATTTTCATTAATGTAAAGAGTATACTTTTAAAAGTGTTATTTTTATTTGGTTTACTTTGTATAGGTTTCTTAAAAATAATAAAAATAAAATAATTTTACCATGTATAACAAATTTTTAAATAAATTAATAATTCGGTTTAATTATGATTATTGCCGGGTAATTTGTTGCCAAACAATATGAAAAAAAAAAACAAGAAACAGTTGTTTCCATTTTGAATGGAGAATGAAAATCCGAATCACTTGTCATTACTTTGAGAAAGTTTCGACAAAAAGAAAAGAGTAGAAGTATATGTTGATAAATTTAGAAAATCAGAACCAGAGGAGAGTGAAAATCGTTATCAGGTGTCAGAATAAAATTAAATGTACTCGTATATAAAAATAAGGAATAAAAGTAAAAAAATTTGCTCAAACATTTCAATATTAATATTAAGTGTATTTGCCTATATGGCGAAAAATATTTTTTGTTTTTTTAACACAAAAATTTTTCTGTTTCTATTCATTCGCTACAGGCAAATTTGCCAACCGATGGATGGATGACTATAGTAGAACAGAAAAATAGAATTTAAATTTGAACAACATGAATTTATTGCTTTTAAATTCTTTTGTTTTTTTTTTTGTTTACATACTAAATGGGATATAATTCTCATTTAGTGTATAAGTTTTTCAACATAAGAATTTATAATTTTGATACCATCATTGGGAATAAGTTTCCTGACGAGTCTCTTGAAAAGAGACAAAAAATACTTTTTTTTCTTGATTATAAAAAAAGAAAAAGAGAAGGAATTAAAATTTTTTGTTGAGCTGAATGACTTTTTTTTTTAAAATAACATTACTTATACGATAACTCATTACATATTGCTGTAAAGAAAAACCAGAAAAAATTATGAAAAAATTTTATGAATTAAAAAACGAAGACCAGACCAATGGAAAAGCGTTTGATTGACGACATCGTTGGTGGTGCCAATGCTGTTGACAGCATTATAAATCATAAAAATAAAAAAAAAAATCTAAAAAACTAAAAGCAAAATTGAAGAGGAAAAAAAATATTCACTTGAAAGCATTTAATTGGTGCGTTGCGTTTTAATTAGAAAAAATTAAAAAAAAAAAACAAATAAAAAATTGGAAAAAAATGCTCGTAAATAATTAAAAAAGTTGCCGGATAAAAAAATCAATTAAATCTCAATGAAATGGCAAAGCAAGGAGTAATAAAAACTGCCAATATAACTCCACGGAGACCAGTAGTTGATTGAATGATTGAATAAATTGAACAAAAAAGCAAAAAAAAAAAGAGAAAAACAAAAATTAATGGCAACAAGAGTA
Source organism: Metopia argyrocephala (assembly GCA_963576795.1). Lineage (NCBI taxonomy): Eukaryota > Metazoa > Arthropoda > Insecta > Diptera > Sarcophagidae > Metopia > Metopia argyrocephala. Next base: position 199,032,149 of record OY756208.1, on the reverse strand, counting down.
AATGATAAAATGTGACAATGTGATTACAAATAGTCAATAATCAGGCATTAAAAATGTATTGATTGATTGATGGATTGATTTATTTTTCTTTTAATTTTTTTTAATACACACAGTATCTGACAAAAATAAAAATTTAAAAATACAGTAAATATTCAAAGAAATGAACATTTTTTTGTCTGCCTTACAATGAAGGGAAAATGGAATTAAAAATAAAATCCGTTTTAAATATAAAAGTGTAATACCAATTAAATTTTATAATAAAGACTACAAAAGGAATACTTTAACAAATGAAAACATGAAAAGAAAACAAAAAAAATAGTACGTATCGCTTAAATATACAGAAACATTCAGTAAATTTTGTTAAATAAGAAAAAAATAATCTGTAGATGACAAACATGAAATTACTTAAAGATTTAATAAAACTATTTTGTGGATTCTGTGGTTTCGGAAAATTTTTTTACGTTTGTCTACTCCCGTTTTGAGAAATTAAGCACATATGCACTGTTAAGCTTCACTAAATAATTAAGACGACCATACTTAATTTGTGGGATGTTTCGAATAACCGTACTGGCTTACTTTTTCATACCATCTCAGAAGCACCCAGTCTTCGGCGCTAAACTGGAAATAAAATTTTTGATTTTTCAGTTTTTCAAGGTACGCCATTAGCTAATGTAGTTACATTTAGTGCACTCAATTTTCTTTACCACTAAATATTAGGGGTCAAAATTAATGGAAAATGAAATCTAATACAACAAACCCAACTCTAGTCTGAACAGGTACTTTCTCGAATAAATATTTAAATTATCTATTTTCCGATTTTCCGTAGCATCATCAACAAATATATATGTATAAGTATAATCAGTTCACTCTAGTAACCTATCTAATTATTAAAATTAAAAAAAAAAAATTGAATAATTTGAATTATTTCGACATTTTATTTCTTAGTGCAAGGCTAAGTTATCAATTGCATTACCAGAACTTGCACTCGGTTATTGATTTACATACATACATACATACATAATTGGCCATTACAACTCTGTGTCAGAGTTACGGCCTAGCTTCTCGCAGTACTCATGTTGTGTGTGTTAATTTTTATCCATGAGTACCGGGACCTGCAGTTTAAAATCCATTCCGAACGACAGATTTGAGAAGCTTTTTCATGGCAATCAATTACTCTCAGAGCTTTTGCTAGAAGACTGCTGAGAGGTAGTCGCCGACAGAAATATTTTTTTATATCCCTTTCAGACCGTGATGCATCGATTGTGCGGGTGGATTTAGGTCTCTTTATTTTAGTTTGTATTTGATCAACATCAAAAAGACCGACATGCATCGATTGAGCAGATTGTTTTATATGTTTGTTTCTTACACTATTCTTCTATTCGATTTACCGTTACTTAAATTATTTCGAAAATCTTGCGTCAGTTTTCAGTTTTGTCAAAATTAATGGTAGACACAATTTGTGTTTGCAACTACAAAACTACTGAAGGCTAATAAATGGTGAAGCGAGGCATATTTTAACTAAAAAAACTAATAAGTTTACTGTTTGAAACTATTTGAAGTTATTTCATGCAATAAATATGCGTTTCAGCTAAAAATGTTAACGAGTGCATCAATTGTGTGTGTTATGCAAATCCTAGAAGGATATAAAAATGGTAAAATCTAAACACTGATTACATTTTCGTACGATATGAAGACTATATATTCCAAAAATCAGTAAAAAATTCCCATTAATTTAGTGTCAGGTCTGAAAGGGATATTTCTTTTTTCAAGATGTCAGAGCTGAGATTTGAACCCGGCACATTCGTCTTAGTAAGCCAACACACTAACCACTAGACCACGGCGACTACGGTTATTGATTAACTTAATAAAAACAAAAAGATTTATGGTTAATTCAAAGCGTTTGAGAAAATTTGATCCAACTTGAGATCATGATTGGCGTGTACTTAATTGATGTGTAAACCCTTTATTGAAATAAAGCCTTTACTTATCGGCAAGGCTAACCCAGCAGTAATAATGACTGATGCGACTTATAACTTTCAGACTGCAGTTTTAACTCCTAGCATGATGTTTCAGCAAAAATAGTGTATAATTTTTTTCGTTTTTCTGAAAGTAATCGCAAAATAGCTGATTCAATAATGTGCAGGGAAATTACCCTCATAGAAAATGATATCCTACTATCAGGTATGTATGTATGCAGATCTATCCCATGGCCCAAGAAATGTAAAATTATTCGAATGAAAAGCGTACCGTCGGTAGATAAACACACATCGTAGTGCATCAAACATATGTAGGTAGGTTTTAGGCCTTGTTCAGTTAATTATTTTCAAATTTCCAACATATTAAACACACACTCAAAATCCATAATCAAATATGAAAGATTTTTTTTCTGCGAATAGTAAGAATTTAAAAATTTACGAATCTCTCACAATATCTTTAGATATTTATGTTCTTTTAGGGGCTCATTAGCTGTAATACATTTTCCATGCTCTAAAGACATTTGTTCTAAAATTCATATAAATATGTATGTATTTTGTGTTTCCAAAGTATCTATATATCAATTTCAAAGTATACATTTTCTACAATAGCCAGATTTGCCAGTGTAGCAGTAAATTTATTAAAACAGATAAAACTTTTGCTTGTGACTCTACAAAGAGTGAATAAAAAGAAAATGTTTTTATACATATTTTGTAGTTAAATTCACCAAAAGAATATATTATTTGCCAGTGGCTTTTAGTTTATCAATATGTCGTCATTTACTTTACAAAGTACCTTTGCTTTTAAAATGTCTCAGAGTAACAATTCAATAGAAAACTTTTGTTTAAAAAATTATAGGACTTCTTTGCATTTGCCTTTTATGTTTTGAAAAATATTTTTTAAAAGAACAACCAGTAGTTGACTAGAATGTTATAAAAGCCTGAACTCCATATTTCAACAAATGTACTTTTAGAGAGAGTACAATACACTGAGTAAAATAGTTATAAACTTGATTAACGAGGACAAGAGGAACTGTTCTTTGCCTGAAATAGTGTATAATGTCATATGAACACATGTTACATTTTATTTGCATCTGGCAGCTCATTTGTTTTATAACAGGTGATCAAAAAAGGCGATTCAGTGATTTTTGTATAATTACAAATATTTACATAAGAAAGGTTTATCGGGACACAGAATCCATAATAAATGATTTGATGAATGTGTTGGTGATAATGACGAGAGATGCTCAATTTAAACGCTGTCATACAAGCTTTGAAAATGAATCACAAAGTGAACATTCAAAAAACGCAACAATGACGGAAATCATAGCTAAAGTGTTTGATATGGTATTAGACGATCGAAGAGTGAAAGTGCCTAAAACTGATAGTGCCATAGGCATCTCAATTAATCGAGAACATTATATTTTGCATTCGAATGAAAATTTCTCAAGCTTGTTTGGATTGATAAAAGCGGAATAGAACAGATTTGAAGCATTGTTTCAATTATGTTGATGAAACATGGATCTTTCACTTTACAGCAGAGACAAAAATGATGCAAACAATGGTGAAGTTTTAACAAGGGATTTGACTGAAACTATATTTATTATAAATACTGTGTCATGCAATAGCTTTAATGGAAAATTTGATTGAACTTAAAAAAAAAACTAACGGCCGTATGTATAATAAAAAATTAGTAACTCGTTGGTATAGGGGATAAAAAACTGGCAAGTTTATCACCAGCTATAGACCGATATTATAAAAACTTTCCATACCCTCTATTTGAAAACTAGTCAGATAATCCAAAAAATTACATACTTTGTACGTTTAAGCAAGAATTTCCCCATATAGGAATGACAAACTTAGCCACTGTGTACAACGACCTGCTAATTTTTTATTATACATAAGTCTGCTAGTTTTTAAATACAGTGCCTCACAATAGCTTAAACGAGAGGTTCGACTGAAATTAAAAAAAAAACAAACGTAGTCCGGATATATGTAAATACAGAGTCGTGCGAAAGCGTTAAAGTGGGATTTGACTGAAACTAAAAAAAAACCTATTTCGGATATAAATACCGTGACGTACAATATCTTTAATCAGGTGATCGACTATCTCCAAAACCTTTAGCTGGTCTACTACTTAGTTTTCATCACGGCAAACCATAGTCCCACAAGAGTTTTTTTAATAGTAGCAAAATTCAATGAATTGAAGTGCCACTCACCTTTTTCTTCTGTTTTAGCTCCCTCTGACGCTCTACTCCAATTCTACAAAAAATATTTACTGGCGAATGTTTTACCTCAAATAAACGTGCAATGGCAGCTGTATACAAAAAATTTTGTTAATCAAGGGATAGAATTAAAACAAAAAAATAACAAAAACGTTGGAAAAGTGTATTGAAGTTTTAGGAATTCTTGTTTTTCATTATTATGCAATTGGTACTGCCCTCGTTATTTAATAATATGATAGGGAAGGCTTATGTGACATACATTTTTTGTTGTTACAATAGAACAATAACTTCATAATTATAATAATTATTAGCTTTAATGTTATTACAGAAAATGACAAGAAACTATAAAAACTAACTGATAAATATACATTTTTAATATATAAAAGACAGCAAAAATATAATTTTTTTTATACTCGTACATATGCAAGAAACACAATGCAAATATAAATAAAATTAAATATAATGGAAATAGAAAATAGAAAAAAATATGTATAATTTTATAAATATTTCTTGCCGTTCTGCTCTTAAAGTGAACTACGAAAATATGGGTCAAAAGTGAACTAAAGCTGCGAAATAAAAAAATTTTTTTTTATTATTCTATTTTTTCTTTCTTAAATGATAATCAGACTTGACTTTAAAGAATGTTTCTGCTTCATAAACATGTTAAAAATAATTACAACATACGAGCACATAAGAACATACATATATACGTTACATATCTAGATAAATAAGTATTTATAAGAAAGCGTGACGAGATTAAAAGCAACGAAATTTGCAGTGACAACTATCTAAACGTTTTGTTGTAAATGAAGTAATCAAAAATGTCACACTGCGTACGTTAAAAGTTGCTCAACTTTGTACTTTGCAGTGGCGGCGACGTATTGAATGCAGCATTGCTTATATGAAAATTTGTATTTTAACTCAGCTATCAGTTGAAAACTCAACGTATATATGATCGATGACGGATTCTAAGTGACTATCAGATAACGAATTCAACATTTGAAAAAAAGGGTACGCTTATACTATAGATAATAGTGCATAGTTTATAAATCTCAATTAAAGTCCGAACTAATAAAACATAAACTAAAAAATTCATAACTGCTCTCAGCTGGTATATGAAATGCGATTCTGCATATTGACATGTAGAGTATAATTGTACAATGTCGATAATATTCTAAACGATATTCAACACTATAATGTTAAGGGATCTATTAAAAAAATTTCTGTTCTTTAAAGACACGTGTATAGTTATAGAAATAAAATTGTTCAGTTATAATTAACGACCAAAGCACATTTCTAATATATATTTTTTTTGAGGTAAACCCCTAATAAATGTTGTGCATTGTATTGGAATTTTCGTGGAAAGGCCAGTACATTATAACAACAGAACATATATTTTGTTTTTTTTATATTATTATTGAGCGCCTTAGGATCATTGCGAATTGATCATTCAAAGGCCAGTTTTATACCTTCACCATCGTTGCAGGTTGATTGCGGTCAGTGCCTTCGCTAAATAGGTTTTTAGCTGTTTTCTGCAACTTCCCAATGGGTGGCGCTTTTCGCCTGATCATTCGTTTTTCGTTGTCAAAGGTTAAGTGGAATAGAGTTTAACGTCAGGGAGCAGTTACTTTGCAGATGGACTTCTTGGAGGGGGGGGGACCTCCTATTTTTAAATTATAATTTTAAAAAAACTGCAAACTAACTTTTTCATTTTTCACCTTTGCTGGGATTCGAACCTGAGCCGTTTGGGTTTTTGTGCGAGCTCTCAAACCACTGTTTTATGTAGATATTTTCTGAATGCAATAAAAATGGAAAGTTTTTATAAGTTTCAATTTTCTTCACCATATTTTCAACTGATAATAATTGAATATACATTTTACAATTTCTTTTCATTTCTTTGGTTTTTTAATATCACTTTGAAAACATTTCACTTCTTAAATGGAGTATAAAATATAAAATGAAATCAATCAGCTGTTCTTTGAATGCGACAGTTAGCTTTACCTATCATTTAGTACAAACTTTTCGTGTTGAAAGTAACGATGTGCACAAGTACTTATAATAGATAATAAGAAAACTTTGCGTTTAGTGCAAAACGAAGACTTTATATAAGTAGTTTTATGTTTTAAACTTTATTTTGAAACTAAGAAAACTTTAGAAACTTTTAAAAGCCTAATACTACCAACAATTCAATGAACATTTTAAAAATGTAGACTTGTTGAAAAGCTAATATCTTGATTTAAACTGCTAAATGTGTTTTTTCTTTGTTTTAACTTGACTTGCTATATACAATAATATAACGGCGTTTGCTTGGTAGTTATGTAAAGTTAAATTGGCACAATAACTAAAACAAACCGATATATTTTTTATGATTGAAGTTTGCAGTCAAACAAAAACATAATATCTTGTAAAATAAAAAGATAAGACAAGATAATAAGATAACCAGAAAATATCTAAAATGTTTACAAGTTTTAGTTAATAAGTTCAACTCGAAGCTCTTTAAATATCTATTGCGACTGATGGTCTTTTAACCCACCCTAATATCATTGAATTTCATTTCATGTTTTTGTCTTCTATGAAATTTATGATTTTAAAGTCTGTTTTTTATTGTTCTGTAACATAATCTCTTTTCTTAACTCCTATTTTAATAAATTTACGATTCTATACTTATTCAGTTTTATTAAGAAATCCCTTATAATTTTGCTTTTTAACTACGAGTATGTAATATTTGTGGTGTTGGGTGTTAAATTTTATATGGTAAGTTTTTCAATAAAAAACAAATATATAAATAAAAAAAGCAAAAATAAAACAAATTATTTAGCGTATCTCTTAAGGTGGTTTTACACTATCCCACTGAGTATAACGACACGTCAAAAACTCAAATAAAATGAAAAAGTATAATAGTGTGAATACAATTTGTAATGAATTGTCAAAAAATACGGATAGAAATTTGACAGTCGTATGGCTCTCATCATTTTTAGAAATTTTTCTAAACCATTAGACTTTTCATTTTATCAGAGTTGCGTTTTTACGCAAATATAAGAAAAATTCAGGGTTGGAAAACTGAAAATTTTTAGCCAGAATTTTGCTTATTCCTTTTTTTTATTAAATAACTACAAAAATACAAATTATAGTTAATATTTGAAGTTCTTTCTCTTTAACATAAAATAAATTACAAGCATTTGTTGTAAAAAATAATTAAATATGGCTTTTATTATGAAATATTAATAAAACATATATTGCCGTATCAACATGTCCATCCTTGGAGAACAAAGAAAGCACAAACAGCTGTTGTTTCCACTTTATTTTAAATGTGATAGTGTAAAAGCAAAATGTAATAAAAACATTTTACGTTTGATTTTTTGACAGTCAGACTAAAAACCATTAGATTTTCTTTCGACAAAATCCAATGAAAGTCTTAAGACTTGTAGAATAGTGTAAAGGCACCTTTACCAAACCAAACACATTAAAAATGAAATTCCTATGTTTCTGTCCTTTTGCAAATGGTGACACTGAGCCTGTAATTTAAACCACAACATTTGTATGATGACACCACAGACATACACAGCAACATTTGTTATAAAATTTATGCCATTACATATACAAAGTGTTAGTGAGAGGGAGAAGAAGGCTGTGTAATATTTCATGTGGCCTGTATAAAATGCGAGCATTATTGTCATTAAATTTAAAAATTTGTTAAATTAACACCATTAACTACATTGAGTACTTGAAAAGTGGTTTTAAGTATTTAAATGCCTTTAAAAAATTATTATTTCTACTTAAAAATAATAAAAATTTGTAAGTCTTTTAAAATAATTTAAGATTGTTAAGAAATATTTAATGAGATTGATGAGTGGGAAAATATTACTGTGACATTTAGATGAAAAAAGTTTGTGTTTATCGATATAATTTCGTTGAAAGTTTATACATAATATGCTTGGTTTTAAGATTGCAATACCAGTAGATATTGTAGAACGTAGACATAAGCATCAGCCGAATTTTTCGAACGCAATACAACACACACAAAACATACTATTAGCTAAAAAGCAATTTCCACAAGATACGACACAACTCACACACGTAATCAGTTTTAAAAGTTTAAACAGGGTTGTCAGGTAGTTTTCAATTTTTATTCCCAATTTCGAAATTCATATCCCCAAAAATCTCCACATAAACTGTATCAATAATTTTGTATGTATGTACATATGTTTTATTGTATTTGATGTGTATGTATTGGTGTTCAATAAAATAGATTCACTTTGATCTACCATCTTTGAGGCCGAACAAATATTAGATAAACGTGATTAATATGTTTGTTTGCTTTTAGCTTCAATTATAAAATAGATCAAGATCAAAATTAAAAAAATCATGTATTAAAAAATATTGTTTAAGTGAACTTAGGCTGTGTTTGAAGCGGTAGCAAAGTTCCCGTGTTAGTAAAATTTTGACAGTTTTGTGGTGAATAAAATTTCACTAGGCCTAGGGGCTAGAAAAATTTTTGACATAAGTGTAGAAATATTTGACAACTAAAGAAACACAAAACAAAGTAAATCAAATATAAAATACTAATTAAAATATTGCAGAATAATAAAGAAATATGGGACGAGAAGCTGTAAAATAAAAACTAAAACATCAAATAAATGCGGTCTTCTGATCTCCGGAAAAATTGAAATGAGTAATGGAATACGCTTTGTTAATTTATTCATTTTTTATTAACTGTTTAATTAACAAATTTAATAACAAAAAAAGTTTTTTTTTAGTAATAAATGTCAAAATTGTATGCAGTCAAAGCAGAAAGAAAAATGTTTTAATACAGAAAAATTTGTTTTTACCATAGAACTTTGCCTTATTTTGGCTGTTCAAAGAAATCAATTCAGCAAACTTTATAAAACATTTTTTTTATTAATTAAACTAAATTATTCTTTTCAATTATCGTTATTTTGTTGAAATACCCATCTCTGTGTCATTTCATATTCAGCATAAGATATCGTTTTAAATATTTGTATAGTATATAACATGTATTGTAACTCAATTCTAAATAGGTGTCCTGTGCCATGGTATGAAAAACTTTCCCATACCATAAAGAGGAAGTGAAGATATAATTTATGGTCGGAAGAAACTCAAATTAGTTTATTTATCTCCGAACGAAACAATTTAGCTGTAAAACGACCCTTTACACCCACACGTTTCAAAATTTTTATATGAAAGTATGAGTTTTAAACAAGTTTACAAGCAAGTCTTGAAAATTGAAATTCTATTGAAATTCTTTCATTGTGTGTTCCGATTGTAAGAAGCCTATAATATAGAATGGAGTAAGCAAACAAATTTTAAAAATCCCAAATAAAATCCCTATCCCTGAATAAATTGTTTTATCCCCATTTTAGAAAAAAGATCACCATTTTGGAGATAAATCCCCTAATTTGACAACACTGAGCTTAAACAACATTTTTTTTCTTTTGTTTATTCAAAGTTATATTTCCTTTTTATTTTAACGCTTTATTAATAGGTTGGCCCTTAACACACACTCTACCAGTAACTTAAACCCCGTTTAACGATATCAAACGAATATGTTTGGTCGCCTTCTTACTATGCTTTCTTGTGCGAACGAAATCATTTTTCCGATATCTTGTTTGACACCTCTGATGAGTAAATGTTTGCTGCCAATATTCTACAATTTGGCACTTATGAGAGACTACAAATCTCATTCTCTATATTTGTCTTCTTATTCAAGTTGTTTTTTTAAATAAAAATAATATTCCTTTGATTTCATTCACATACATATTTCAAATTAAATCAATTATTTTCAAAAATATTTTTTAATTAAATATAAGTCCACTTACGTTAGATATAAAAAATAAAACTATTTTTAAATCTTCTTTCTGAAATATTTTAAAGAAAAATTATTTTTGTTGGTTTTTATTTTTGCCTCTATTTAAGTTATTTATGATACGAGTATGATAAAAGAATCTTAAGAGCACCATTGCATTTATCTTTTTGGCTTCGAAGTAGCCCATTAATAATTTCTTAAATATAAATGATAATTAAAATGTTATCATATCAGTAAGATAATTTAACTTTTGCGAATATATTTATTACTCAAAATAAAATTCAAATGTTTATCTCTTTACAGATGAAATTACAACCGCAAAACTTTTCTTCAAGTTATTCAATTCAAGGTAAAATTTATTATTTAAAAATTAATTTAATTTAATTGAAATTTTAAATTATAAATAATATTTTTTTAAGAATTACATACATATGTATGTACATATAATTCATGAGGTTTATAATTTTTAATTTAATTATTAATTAGTTTACTCGTATTTAAACAGAAATACAAACATGAAACTTTTAGTTTTAACAACAAAATTTAGCATTTATTGACAAATTAAATGCCTACATTTATGGTTGTCAATAATTTAATTTCAAATTTGTTAAAATATTGTAAATGAATTTAAAATAAATATTTGCTTAAACTTTTAAGGCATCTTTTTTTTCAACACATGTGGCTTGTGGCCAATAAATATTTGTTGGCCAATCTTTTGTTTACACATTCAAATTCATAAATAAATTGGCAACAACTTGCATGTAAAATGAGAAAATAGAAAAATTGTAAAAAAAAGATTACACACAAAATGTGTGTGGGTCAGTCGAACGATAAAATATTTACATAAATATTTACACGTCTTTACACAAATATACTCTAGACAAACGCTGGTTAGTTAAAACCCATTTAAATATTTACAAGTAAATAATCTGTGTTTTTCAGCGTTTAGAAGAATACATTAAAGGCTTTTGAATAAATTTATTGCAAGCTTTTGTTGAGTGTCTCATCTAATAGTAGGTACGAGTATTATGGCGTTTTCGTTTCTACAAAAATGTGTAACATTTTATTATTATATTATATAAAAATAGGATGTTATACATTATTTTTTGATCTGGTTTTATTTCAATCGAAACTTTTAATTGTTGCTCTAAAGGATAGTTTTTTTAAAAAGGAATATTTTGTCAAGATGAGGGAGAAAAATTTATGAAAGGCAACATTTTTTGGTAGAAACGAAAACGCCATTAGATTTCTTGTATTAGCACACTACTGCTACACCTAATACACTACTACTCTTAATAGGGATAAAACAAAGATCAATAATGAACAAATATTTATATCAACAACCTGTACTATCAGTAAAGATAAATATTTCATACATTTTGAAGCTCAAAAGTAACTTAACGTTACTGTGAAGATTTAACGAGAAATACGATTTAAGCGGAAAATAAGCAAATTCTATAGCAAGGTTTTTTTAAATTAAAGTAATCGAAACTAAATCATCTGCTTACAGTTTCCCTTTAATATGTATAAAGAGTTTGTAATTGTAACTCCCTGTTTACACATAAGTTTTAATTGAGTCCATTTGAAATTTCGTTCGAAAACTTTTCTCGCTATCAAATTATATTTTCGTTTATACGATTTGTTACTCTGTATATGTGCGTTTTATATTTTAATATTGCCACTACCCAAAAAAGATTAACTTAATCATATAATATAATAGGGGATAAGTATTTCTTAATGACCCTCAATTTTTAAAAGACTCGTCAGGAGACTTTTTTCCTAAGATAGTAATCAAAACTGTAAACTGTTGTATTCAAAAAGTTATAAACTAAATGAGAATTATACCCCATTTTGTATTTAAAAAACAAACAAACAAACAAATTCACAAAGCAATAGATTTCTGTTTTTCAAAAATTCAAATTTTAAATTATTGGAACAGAAAAATAGAATTTGAAAAACAGAAATGTATTTCTTTGTAAATTCTTTTGTTCGATTTTTCTATACTACGTGGGATACGATTCTCATTTAGTTTAAACTATTTGATCATACATATTTATAGTTTTGATTACGAATTCGGGAAAAATTATATATAATCATAAAAATTAAAATTATTTGATTTTTCTTAAACACCGGAAGGTTTGATTGGGGATAACAAAAAAATGTGTATCGTCACTTTGAGGAAAAAAGCCCATTGTTTGGGAATAAATATACCCAGAATTGGGAACACTGCTGTAAAGTATGGTGATGTGACTTTTAAAGTAAAAAACTTCTGTTAGTACAGAAAATAGGGTGCCTCAAAATTCAATAAAAAAATTTTGCACTTTAGTTTACGAATCTAGGGATATTTGTTTCTAAATTTAAAACAAATATAGTTTGCTGAAGATATCGAATTATTTGTCAATCATTGGTGTAAACATGTAACTTTAAGCCTCAATTTCCCTACGAAGATTTGAAATTGGGTGGTGCAGTAATGCGCTAATCTGCTTGTGTGAGGTTATGATTTTTTGATTCCCACCTGACATTATGGTCTGTTACACTATACCGAACCTAATGGTTTACGTGGCCGTGCTCGTATTTAGTTAAACTTCAAGTTGACCTTAGATTGTAATATGATAATAAATAAATTTGGTATTTAATGGAATCAATTTGATTTAGAATACTGCTGAAAGCAAATATAAATGAATTTCAGCAATTAGTAACTTCAGAGGCAACCAAGCTGCTAATGCCAATTAAAACTCTTCTTTTGCAATCAATTATAGTTTAACGAATTTATGTTTGTAATTTCAAAAAACATTGTTTTGTAAAAAAGTTTCATCAAGCACAACTTATTTCCAACAATATGTTTATATTGTTTTTCTCATGTAAACTATTTAAACAATAGTCTTAAATATTTTTGTGCTTTTTATATAAATGTCAAATTGTTAATTCGTATCATTGCTTGTTTGTTTCTTCATTGGCTTTTCATTTTATGGCATTGTGTGTCAATTCCATGCCAATTAAAATTAACGGTCACTTTATTCTCAAGCTCAATTCGAATGTCCAGTATTCAGCTTCATGTTTACGTTAAAATGAAAACAAACTCATCATAATGTCAGCAAGAAATAAAATTATTTTTTCGTTTTTTTTTTGGAGGGCGTATATTTTCTGCAAAAAAGAAATTCAAGATAATTCATAGGTCGGCATTTCATAGCTGAATTCAGCCGGGAGAGTTCACATGTATTCTTACGCTCTTTCATTTTGTCCTCTCTTTGCATTAGTTTTTTTGCAAAAACACTTAAAGAAATGTATCATGTTACGAGACAAATGTTGTTTTATGTTTTAGTCGTCAATGAACTGCTGACGAGTGCACATATGTATCGGATGTTTTAATTATTTTTTATGAAAATAAAATTATTTTTTAGATAAATTGGAAAAAAATTTATGAAACTCTAAATATATTAGATTATTATTATTAATTCAAGATATTTGAGTGCATTTTTTTTTTTCTTTTTAATAAAATCACACAAAATTTCTTAAATTATTATAATAAATGTGACTTGTAAACTAAAAAACAAGATATTATAATTTTTTTTTAAGATCTTCCTTCAGCAAACGGTTAGAACTACTGAATTTCACGTACCCGAATTATATATACCCGATATGTTTCCTTCAGATGTAAAAGAAAGTTCGTAGTTCACGCCTAGTGATATGTAAATTAATAACATACATATATATGAATTCACACATTTTTTTGTTCAGTGCAGTTCTCTTCCATGCTCACTAACACAATTACAAATCAATTTTGCCGACCTATGTTTTAGTCGTCAATGAACTACTGACGTGTGCACATGTATACCGGGCGTTTTTTTATGAAAATTAAAATAATTTTTAAGATTAACTGGAAAAAATTTATGAAACTCTAAATATAATAGATTTAATAATTTTTAATTCTGGTTTTTCGACCTTTATTGATTAATGTAATGAATTATTCAAACTCAAGGTCTATTTTTAAATAAAAAATTTTTATTTAATTATCGATATTTCGCTACTCCTGCGTGTAGCGTCTTCTTATTATTATTATAATGTAATAATATTATAATGTAATAATATCGATAATTAAATAAAAGATTTTTATTTAAATATAGACCCTGAGCTTGAATAATTCTTTATAATAGATTTAATTTAAGACATTTAGGTGCATTTTTTTTTTCTTTTTATTAAAATCACACAAAATGTCTTAAATTATTATATTAAATGTAACTTGAAGATTAAAAAGTAAGATATTTAAATTTTAAATCTTATATAACTTTCTTTAAAATCTTCATTCAAAAAAAGGTTAGGACTTCTGAATTTTGCATACCGGAATTAGATATACCCAATATGTTTCCTACAGTTGTAAAAGAAAGTTCCTAGTTCATACACAGTGATATGTAATTTAATAACATACATATTTATAAATTCACACATTTTTTTGTTCAGTGCATTTCTTTTCCATGCTCACTAACACAATTGCAAATCAATTTTGCCGACCTATGAGATAATTGCTTATAAAAAATTTGGAGAAAATTAAAAAAAAAAAACAAAAAAATATTGAAAGAAACAAATGAACTGAATTGAAGGAAAATGATTGAAATCTGTACAAAGTGTGTACTTTTTTTTAAGAACAAATTTATTTCACTTATCTCTCAAATATTTGAATTATACAGAGTACAATGTTATGAATCATTTTTAATTTGTTATAAAAATTGTTCTTTTTTTTTACAGTAAACACTTTATAATTCGAACTCTCGGTTTTAACGAATACGCTATGCTACACATTTTTTAAACTGCAATAACAAAGAATATAATTCTCTGAAAGTTTAAACAAGTTTTTAAAGTGAATCGGGGAAAGTTAATCGCAAACTTTAAAAAAAAATTGTGATCGAAACACTTTCTGTTGAAAATTAGTTTTTCTGTCGAACTTAAGAGACTTAGGCCGAGGCCACGCAATGGGCGGCTGAGCAGTTAGCGGCAAGTGGCTTATTACTGAGCGTCATTTCTCAGCGGTTAGTTGTTAAAATGCCATATTTTTATTTTTAAACTTTGGAAATCTATCTTGTCGTAATAGCGATCGGCATTGTACAGAGTAAATTATAAGCTCCGCATTCACTTTTGCCATGTTTATACTTCGCAGCTCAGAAATCACTAAAAATTAAAACATGTTCTATTCCTGAGCGATGCCGTTCAGAAATGCCACTCATTGCGTGGCCGCTTTAGTAGTATTCCATATGTTTTAATTTTTTTGCCGCTCACCGCTCATTGCGTGGCCTCGGCCTTAAGGTTACATTATGTGAATAGTTAATAGTCTACGGAAAAATTTTGTCTTATATAAACATCACTATAAAAACGATTAATAAAACTGTAAGAAAAAAAAATATGGACTCTTAACATCTCCAGCCTAAAATCCAAAAGTTCAAAAGCGAGTTGTTTAAAATGAATTGCTGATAAACACATTCACTTAGAAATGGGCCTCATTTTTGGTATAATTTTTTTATAAAAAATTACAGTGGTTTAACCAATTTAATTAAACAACTTTAAAAGTTGTGACAAACGTATGAAACTAAATAACTGGTTGATTGCTGGCAATCTTTTAGTAATCACTATTTCCTTTCCGAGGAATCTTTTTTTTTTTGCACTTTTAGATCAACGCAAAAACTAACCAACCAACGGACTTAATAAAAAAATTAATAAAATTTGTGGACAATTATTTAACAACAATGAAAAGTTTTTATTTTATGATAAGTAAATTACCTGCTACGTTTGTTGTCCAATAAAGTAAATAAAGAAAACGTTCATACATATATAAAATAGGCCATTACAACCCTATTTCTAGGTAACGGCCTAGCTTCTCGCATCACCCATGTTGTGTGTGTTCTTTTTTTCTACGAACAAAAACAAATGGGTAATTCTGCCTTTAAAAATTATTTACGATACCAACGTTTGCTGTCTTGGCACACTTAAAGACATTTCCACCGCTTAAAATTGTAACACTAGCATATAAACCAGATTATAAATGCCCTTCACTAACATTTAAACCAAGAATACATTGTATTCTTAATTAGTTTGTGGAAATTAAATTTTCTTTTTAAATTGCTAAACTTTCCATGAATGATTTTCACTGAAAACTGTGAAATATTAAAGTTTATGAAGAATAAGAAAGAAAAAGAAATTAAAGAAGTAAATTACGACTAACATTGTGAAATCAACATTGTTTGAAGCACATCCATATTAAATAATAAAAATCTTTTTAAAAGGCTGAAGAATGAATGTTGAATTCATAATGGCTTTGCTGCCTCTCCTCAAGTGCACGAGAGTATATTTTCGGTTTATGAAAGGCAAGCAGGCAGGCAGTCAATTCTTTATGTAGTTTTTCTTTTCATTTGCCTCTCAAATTTTATTCAGTTTGTTATTTTTTCAAGATATGACTTAACATGTCGATATAAAACGTAGAATATTTTCTTTTTATTCAATGCTGAGATTTAATAAAGAAAATGTATTTTTTTAATTTGCCAAATTTCTTTTAAAACTCCAGTAATACCACGAGCCAGATGCAGATATTGCAAAAATGTTTAAGACACTTTAAATGCAAGAAAATAACAAACAAACAAAAATACATTTCATGGCAGCTTAATTAAAATCTGCAGTAGTTTTAATTAATCTTTCTTTCTTTCTCTTTGAAATATGTACATTGTCTTAGTATAGCATTTGTTATGATAAGAGGATACTACTTATTTGGTAATTAAAACTTTCTTCACTCAATTATTTTTCGGAGAAGATAAAAGCTTTTAATCAATATCTCTTATGAAATGTGAAATCACGATATTGAAACTCGCAGTCTTGCACACCGTGCCAGCTAACCTAACCGCTGGTGTTACCTAGTAATATTAATCCAGTAGGCTAGGCCTTGCAACATAAAAATAGGCTTACAGTTTATTATTAAGCAACTACACCGTTTAATTAATACTTAACATTTTTAGTTAGCAAACAATTTAACAAAATTAATTAATTAAAAGTAGTTTTTCGTAATTTATTATTACGATCATAGTGCAACTATTATTTGCCAATTCAATTCATTTATTTTTCAGACACAATTACAGGAAAAAAAAATATTATTAAACATGCTAAACAGACCAAAACTTTAATAAGTATGTGTTTGTGTACACACTTGTATTTCAAACCGTTGGCCAAATGCCCATGAATTCCAATTTCTTTTCACATTATTTTTTTTTTTTTTTTTTTTTTTGGTTTCTTTAATAGAAGATTAAAAGATTCAAATTAAACAGCAAAAACTAAAACCTCAATAATAATTCTATGTATAGTCAGTATGTGGTCCAAAAACATACATATGTGCCGTTATAATAATGGCCAGGTGAGTTTTCCGCTGTGCTTCATAACGATGATGAGCTTAATTTGAAAACGAATATTCAATAGTGTTGCTGAGGTTAATGCACTGCAACACATGCATGCAATTTAAATAAAAAAAGAAATGTTTTCAACGATAAGCAAATTAAATTACTACCTTCAGTCATATTTGACTACAGTTTTCAATATACTTTTTTTAGGTTGTTAAAATAACTTGAAATTGCCATAAAGGTGAAATCATAGAATTTAGACCCTGGGGTTAAGTAATTTAGCACGGGCTCACTCAAAAATTTGCCAAATCGATTTATGATCTACAGACCAGTTATGGTTTAATATTGTAACGTTTAACATTCTTAAGGCCGAGGCCACGCAATGAGCGGCAGAGCAACGAGATTGAGCGGCAAGTAACTTATTGGGACATGGCCAAGCAATGAGCGGCAAAGCGGCAGAGCGTCGAGTTTGAGCGACAAGGGGCTTATTACTATGTGTTACTCCAGAGTTGTTGTTATTAAAATGCTATATTTTTATTTTTAAAATTGTGTAATCTATCTTGCCATAATAGCGGTTGTCTTTGTACAGATGAAATTATAAGCTCCGCATTCACTTTTGCCATGTTTATACTTCGCCCCTCAGAAATCAATTAAAAATTAGAACATGTTCTATTCCTGAGCGGAGCCACTTAGCCGCTTGGAATTGCCGCTCATTACAAATTGCTGTGAATTGATCATTCAAAGGCCAGTGTTATACTATCACCCTTGAATGATTCACAGTAATTGCCCCTTCGTTGCATGTTGATTGCGTTGAGTGCCTTCGCTAAGTAGGTTTTTAGCTGTTATCTGCTACTTCTGTGTATGTGGCAGGTTCGTGATAACAAATTTAATAACTGAAAGACTTGACTTAAATTTCCGTTAAAATAACTTTTTTTTATTATACAACTTCACTGTTTTGTTAAGCTTTAGAAACTGTATTGCCGATCTTTACCATGCATGTGAGTATTTAATCGAAACTGACTTTCGTTTACTGCTTCTTCTTTTACATAAACGACACTCTCACATAAACTGAAATAGCCCAGGTTCAGATCCCAGCAAAGGACATAAATGAAAAATAAAATGAGCGGTTTTTCTAATAATTATAATTTAAAAATAAGAGGTTCCCCCCAAGTTGTCCATCACCAAGAAACCGCTCCCTGACATTTTTACTCTATTCCAGCTTAGGCAGGCATTAAAAATGAATGATCAGGAAAACAGCGCCTCAGACACTCACCACATACAATTAATATCGACAGATGGAGGAATTGTTTTTGATAATTCAAATGTGAAGGTATAAAATTGGCCTTTGAGTGATCAAATGCCAGCAACTTGTCTCATCGACAAAAAAAAAGGTGCTTAGTAATAAAAATCTATCTACATGCCTTCACATTCCAGTACAATGTACAGCATGAGGGGTTTACGTCTGGGTATTGGCCTAAAAAAAAAACTAAAAACTTTTATACTCTGTAAATATGGATTTTCGTTTAATATTAAACTTTCGTTTAATATATCTCGGCATACCCTAGAGAATTTCTCTTTTCAGTCCGAAGAAAAGTTGTAAATGTTGAATAGGAGAAAAAAAAGCAGAAAAAACCCACAAGTAAAGAGGTTCATAGAGTGAGTTCATCCTTAAAAATCGGGTAAATGCACATTTCCCCTCAAATTTTACACTTTTTTTGCTCATTAAGTGGATTACAAATCCACAAATATGCTGTTTTTTTAAGGTTTACATATAAATATAAATACATGTTTAAATTTTTATTAATTCTCTTTTGCATAAATAAATTAACAAACAAATGATATATGACACGTTTAATATCAATTAAAAAACAAATAATAGTGGTTCCTTTGAATTAAGCAGTAAAAGGAAAGACATATTTCACGTAGGAATCACTTGTGTGTTGACTCTTTAATTATTATTTTTACATTCATTTAGCGAAAAAAATATAATTCAACAGAAATAGGGCAGAAAAAATCGGTGTAGGTTTAACAAAACAGCTACCAAATCATATCAAAAAAAGATGAAGAACAAGTCTTAAAAGCATTTTTCATGTTCATTTTTACAAAGTTTTATTTAAACAATTATTTATTGTGATTTCATTTTATTTCAATCGCTGTTCGCAATTGAAGATGAACTGGAAAAAGAAAGGAAGTATAGAAAAAAAAAACACAAATAATAAAAATCACTTTCTGTCATTAACATTTTCTCTGCATTTGCAGGAAATTTGTATTTGCACGCTTATGGTAATATGTCGACAATAAATGAACAATTCAATGAGGTCGACTTCGATATTGCAATTTCCTTTATACTTAAATAGTATTTCAAAGACAGGTATGAACAACCGCTTACTACTAATGGGGTAAATTAGGACACCTTTGAGTCAAATACAACTGTTTTTAGTGAGTTGATAAGACAAACTGAATAAATGACAGCATATTCACGTCTATGCGTTTTATAAACTTAAAAATAATTGTGTTTTTTTTCACAAAAAACGTCAAATATTATTGCTAACAACATATCGTCGTGCGAGAGTTTATGTGCTCTATCCGCCATTTTATATATCTCGAGTTAATGATGTCATTTTAGGTTTTTGACACCAAATTTTTTAAATCTGCATTAACTCGAGATACGTAAAAAATATGAAATGGCGGATAGAGCACATAAACTCCCGCACAACCATATATTCACATGTAAATAATATTTATTTTCAAATGTACGAGTATGGCAAATAATAACTTCTATGATGATTAAGAATCGAGTAAAGTTCAAAGCTTTTAATCCTCTAACAATTTATTTAAAAGAGCATGGACTTCTCTTGATAAATTTATATAGAAGTGGTGAAGCATGACTTCAAAAGCCTTTAAATTCGTTGCACCATCAGATAGTATGTACATGCTTTAACCAGATGCTTTTTATGAAAACATTTTTAATTGTTTGGCTCAAAGGCATACATTTTGAAAGCAGCTATTTATTTTTCTAATCTAAATCTCCATAGCTACAAAAAATTGATTTAAACCTTAGTAATTATGAATATAAATTTAGAACGTGTATTGTATTTAAGAAGCTGCTTGTGTATTCTCGCTAAAATTTTTAATTTTGTATATTCCAACACCCACCTTGTTTATAATTTACCAGACGAAAATTATGGAATATGGCACCTGAAGCCATTAATGACCTTTAACTAACTTTATTAATAAAATTTTCTTCAGATGTGAAAATGTTTCTTTTTTCCCACAGTTTACGCCTTTAAATTCTCAATAATTAGAAACCCTCAAAGAGAAACAAAACAAAAAAAAAAAAAAAAAAAAAATATTTTTCATTAAAGCATTTAATCCAGATAGTAAAATGAAAATAACAAATAATACAATTTTATCACCATAAGTAAATCTTTCAAATAACTTAAGGTCTTTTTCTTTTATTCAAATCAATTGTTTGTTCTTTTGTCGAGACAGAATGGATGTGTGCTATTCTGTTTACATTTCCATTTGAAATTGTGATCACTTGTGAACTTTAAAACCTTTTGTGTAAAGAATCAATACAAAAGAAAAAAAAAAGATAAAATAAATAAGTTTTTAGAATATAAATATGTCTGCCAAGTAAGCATTTTAAATGAACAGTGGGAGGAATCAAATTGTAGGAGACAAATTTAAATTTATATAAAAAAAGGGAAAAAGGTTTATTTAACTCTGTCTGTTGCTAGTGGACATTGTTTTTATTTAAAGAGTTTTTTTTTAAAGAACCACAAATATTAAAAAAAATCCATTAAATAATTATTCTTGGATACGCAAACAAAATTAGAAAACACTGCATTACAAGCATTTAAGAAACACATATAATTCTTGGCATATCAGAACTTTGTTTTTAGCATAAAATAAAATAGGATGTATTATCAGTATGTATTAGGGATGCTAAACGGTAATGTTATTAGCCAATTCCGGGTTTCTGAGATTTTTCGGGATTTGTTTTCGGGACTGGCATCCCTTATATCAAAATCAAAATTCTAAAATTCTACAAAGTATATTTTTTAACTAACACAGCTACACTTTTAGTAAATGTGTATATATATAGTTAGCTAAAATGCAAGAAAGCTTAACTAATAAACAACTCAAAATCGAGATACACAGTGCAACAGGAGAAAAATAACCATATACGGACACCATTACATGATAAAAGACCAAAAAAAAAAAAGAAGACCCGTGCAATGCAATTTTTTTATTGGCCTTCAAACATTTGGGGCTTCGGTGTTGTTTTAGCAAAAAAATGTTCATTTTCTCAGGCTCATATCTTGCAAACATTTCGGAATTTAAATTTACTTATGAGGCAAAGTTGTAGCTCTTGTCGTGAAGAACAACAATTGTGAAGATATAAAATCAGAAAAACGTCACCTTCAGGACCAAAATCGCTTCGGGAAATTTCGGGAAATTTTTACTTTAGTCGCTACCTAAGCGCTAGGAAGTTCACATGTTTTACAAAGTTCATTATTGAGGTCTTAGATAAATTTTTGTAGTTGTTTCCTTAAATTTTGAACAGTTTGCTACGGGGGAAAAAAAGGTAAAAAAGATCGAATTTTTTAAATTTTTTTTTTTTGCGATTTTGGTCTTGAAGGGGTTGAAAACATGTTCAGTTTGGTTTGTAAACTATTCCTTCATGGTCTACTTTGATTACCAAAAACTTATTGCAAAACAATCTAAATTCGAAATAGAATTTAGCTTTAATCTAATTATAGCTCTTCCGACGAAACAAAATCAAATGATATCGCAACCTTTCGTGACAAATAACTGTCTAATAGCATAGACAGACGACAGCCTTAATTCGCTTTAAAAATCATAATTCAAATTCACTTAACTGTAATGCAAATGATGCACAAAGTAAACTGAATTTAAACTGCATTTAGTTTTTTTAATATGGCAACACAGTCTACAACGCTCAGCTGTTGGCAAATTGTTTAGTACAGTATTCCACGGATAATTGCCTCGACAAAAATATCAACATTTTTGGGCAATTATGCGTGGAAGTTATACGGTAACTGCCATCCCTAAATAAAAGCGGCAAGCGTTTTCTAGCTGTCAAAATTTCTCATGCCCATACAATGTATATGGAGCATTTCAAAATAACGCGGCGGCAACGCTTTGCAATTGGAAAATCCAATTTTGACAGAGCGTTTAATAGTAAAGTTGGTCGTAAGTGGCAACTAAAATGTAAACAAATAAAAAAAAACAGGGTTGTGATATAAAGATATGTTATTTGCATAACCATGTTTTATTCGTAAAGGCAAAAAAATAAACAAAAGAAATATTAGTATAAAATAAATAAATAAAATATAACAAAAATAAATAAAATAGTACTATAAAATTTAGTTTATGTTACAAAAACCCATAGAATAATGTAGTTTATTATTAAAATAGTGAGAATTGTTATATAAGCATATGTTGTTGTACTTATTACCCTGTTTTTAATGTTTTATCAAAACGTTTCCGCTTTTATTTAGGGATGGCTGTTAATTACCTCTGTGAGGTAATTAAACGAATACGCTTAATTGCCTCTATACACTGCCGTCAATACATATGAAAAGCAAGTAACATTATACTTATACATAAACTTGGTAGACTTTAATTGGAAGGTTGTATCAAAAAAGAAGTTTGAAAATAAATTTAACGGACATTTTATGCCTATATAAACACAGTAAAGTTAAGCTGCAGTTTTTAGAAAATAATAATTGTGGGTAATTCAACGAGGGAATTTTAAGTGAAATTTCTCTTTGGGGAAAATATATTTGGGGTAATTAAACGAATAACGCACTTAAGCGAAAGTTATTTAACCTTGGAATTTTAATAGAAAATAATAATTGAGGTAAATAAACGTGAGGGGCGTGGGGCAATTATATACGGAATACTGTATTATGAATTAATATTTAGTTCACAAAATTAAAATAGATTTGAAAATCTAAAAAATGTAAAAAATTCGTATTTTAGTATTAAGATATTGAAACTATCTATGTTATGTAGATATAAAATCCAGAACTATAGTTAAAAAAACAAACAGCTGTTTACAACTTAAATGCATAGGTCAGCTATGTCAGGGTAAAATTTTAATTTGCATTGGTGAGTTTTTAAATTAAAAATTTATTATTTTTTAAAATATCCTGTTTTCTTGTATTGGTGTAACTAAAAGCAATAGTTTTGCTTCATTGATTATTTACTTTTAACAAGAAAACCAAAAATATATTTCAATTGAATTGGTTTTTTCTTTTATTTGTTTATTAAGTTTTTTTTTCAACCATGAAAAGATGTATTTTTTTAACTTTTAGTTTTTATTTATTTAACTTTTAAAGGGCAAAGTTGTTTTCTGTGTTTCTCTTTCTATCGTATCTGTGGCAATAAAAGTTTTCATTTTTATTTGTTTGGGATCAATTTAGCCTTTAATTTAAATGAACTTTGTTTATGTTTTCCATTGTTATGACAGCTTTTTAAAGTTAAGTTTGCAAATTTAAGCTCAATTGTTTAGTAAGTTGTTTAAAATATATTTTTAAATAGTATTTCTTTAATTACTTTAAAAAAAGTGGATGTTATTTTGCAAAAAGTTGGATTTGCAACAGAAATTGAAGAAGGAAATAAAATATGTAGTTCGTGTTCTTCACGTACATAGCTGGCTCAGAGCTATTCTAAGCTTTGAATTTTTATTTTTAGATTTATCGTCTTGAGGTGAATTGCTTAATGGCTTGGAGTTTTCTAAAAGTTGCTATTGAGTTGTTGTGTAAGACCAGAAGCTTTTCTTCTTGGTTTCTCTTTTTAACATTATGTGGTGAAAGATGAGAAAAATAAAAATTCAAAACTGAAATCTACTTGTGTATTTATTATTTTGACCATATGTGTATATTAATCACTTACTTGTGTTTATCTTCCCCATTATAATAAAACAATAAACGAAATTAGTATATAATTTAAAGATGCTACTTTAAGTACGAGAATTTATATTCTATAAAAAAGTATAAAGATATAAATTCTGTTTAAAAGAAATATAGCAAAAAAAGAATGAAAAGAATTTCATTTCACATAATCTTTATTAAGTATCAAACATGCAAATAGAACTCTAGAACAAAAGAATTTTAAAGGAATCCTTTAAAGGAAGGAAATTAATAAAAAAAAGATGAACAAAATGGAAAAAAACAAGAAATGGTTGACACTGAAAAAAGATATATTATCTACGCTTTATGTTTTTTCCTTACGCTGGACTCCAAAGAATTCTTAATAAATTTCTCATCGTTGTTTGTATATGTTTTAGTTGTTTTTGCTACAAAGTACAACACACAATAAGACGAATGTTATGAAGAATAAACAAAAGGATAAGATATTCTAGAATTTAATATTAAATAAAGGAAGACAAGGAAAATATTGCAAACAAACTCTTGTTAAGTTATATTGAAAGCATCATTATAAAATAAAATATAAAAATATGTGCGAGCATTGCTTTTGGGGAACGTTAATGATAATTTTGATTTAATAAAACTGTTTTAAATAACAGGAATTTCTTAAGGAGATAATTTACTAATACGTACGTTTTCTTGAAGGATAATAAATTACACTATTAGTTATGGTAGGAATGCATTGTTAAGGTGCTTTAATCTTTTATCTGAAACAAAAGTTTACAATTTTGAGTAAACTTTAATTAAATTTTATTGGTAGGGTAGACCAATTACTCGTATAGCACAGTTCTAAATTATATTTTTGAATCAAATAAATGTTTTGCAATTTATGTGCTTTAATAACTTTGTAGTCAAAACATACAGGGGTGTCCAATAAAAAAGATCAACAAAAAAATTTTTTTTGTTAAGACCAGTACCCATATGTTGTGCATTGTATTGGAATTAAGAATTGAGAGCTCTTTTTTCTTTTCTATTAAGCGCTTTAGGTCAAGAAGACAAGTTACTGTCAGTGCATCACTCAGAGGCCAGTATTATACCTTCAACCTTGAAATGATCAACAACAATTGTTCCATCTCTTAATGTAAATTGTGTTTTATTATGAAGTGGTGAGAATCTTTGCTGAGTTGTTAGTAGGTTGCGATCCTTTCGGCTTTGTTCTGTCTATTACTTCTCAGTAGGAGGAGCTACAATTTTTTTTTCTTGATCATTCGCTTTTTGATAAGTCAAAGTTGGATAGGGTGGAATGTCAGGGGGCAGTTATTTTCAAGGTGAACATCTTAGTGATTTGGGGGGATCCTCTTATTTTTTTACTTAAAACTTCGAAATACCGCACAAATTTTTTTTATTCATTTTCTCCAGTACTGGGACTTCAACCTGGGCTGTTCTAACTAGTGCTGGCAAAGTATTGAGCAATGGGTACCGAGTATCGAGTATTTGTACTAATTTTTGGGAACTCAATACTTAAAAGTAACTACTCAATGCTCTAAGAGTTGTATTTTTCCTTCGAAGTTTTATGAAAAATTTAAAATTTAACGGTCAAAATAAATTTCTTTTTAAAAAACAATAGTTTATGCAATTGTTTTCTCTTAAAAATAAAATCCCAAACCCAAATGGATGCACTCAATACTATCGAGTAATGAAAAGTAGTAGAATTTGACAGCACTAGTTCTAACCACCACGCTACGTCATTGTGAGCATTTTTGCTTAATTACTCGTATATTTAATTAAAAATTAGTGTCATAGTTATATGAATATAAAGGAGAACTTATCAGTAAGAGCTTAAAACATCATGATATTGCATATGCAAGTCAAAAAGTTTGGAAATGAAGAAAACACTGAAATATTTTTTTCTCTTTTAGAGCTAAATTTGCTCTTTTTTCATGGCTTTACTTAAAAATATTTTATATAGCTTATAGCTCTATTTTTGGACTATTTTTCTAATGCTTTTAGCGTTCTTAGCAC
Source organism: Metopia argyrocephala (assembly GCA_963576795.1). Lineage (NCBI taxonomy): Eukaryota > Metazoa > Arthropoda > Insecta > Diptera > Sarcophagidae > Metopia > Metopia argyrocephala. The sequence goes on along the minus strand of OY756208.1, from coordinate 199,005,833 downwards.
TCGTTTGTTTTAATTATACAAGCTGAAATTACGTTTCACAATAAAGCAAAATACAAGTTGAAAGGATATTATAAATTAATTGTCAGGACGGGTGAGAAAGAAACATGGTATATTAAGCTTTTAACTTTAGCTTTCATATAAAATTCTTTCAACGTGTTTTATATACGTATACAGTTGAACTTTCCTATAATAAATTTTGAAAAATGTTACTTCATTTTATACACATAAAATTAAAATTATAAAATTAAAAAAAAATATTTATACTTTTAATAATCAAATTTTTTTTATTTGGATAACATTTAGGGATTTAAATCCTTCATTTTAATTATTAAAAAGACAATTTTGCTGCGACTTCTATAGAACTAGTCGATGATGGTTCATTTTTATTTTATATTAATAATAAATTTTTGATATACGAAAAAGAAAATGCGCTTTTAAAACGCATATATTACTTATAAATTTAGAGCTCATGTTTTAATACATATGTACTTACAAATATTAGCTCTGGTCACGGCTTTTTTACGGCAAATTTAGAATTAAGTTTTTTATTCGATCAAGTCTTTTTATTTATTTTTTTTTTGATACAAAAGCTAATACATAATTTGATTCGTAAAGCTGTCTTCTTGGTTTTGGTTAAAGTCGGTTCTGGATTACTTACCTAAAAAAAAAATAAAAGTTTTTAAAAATTATATAATTTATTTACTGAAATAAAATACACTATTAAATTATATTCTAATTAAATATTACTAGCGGAGTGACTATATATATAGCCATATACTCGGTGTAGTGTAGCAGATCAGAATTACTGTTGGGAATAGAACCCACAACCCTTGCACAAGCAATCTAGCATACTACTTCCTAGACTAGTTGGGAACCCTTTGATTTAAAATATGTTTTTTGTTTTAAACAAATTATCACAAATTCGTTATACTTACGGTCTCCAAATGATATAATTGTTTATATTACACAGTGCAGCACAAAAAAAATAACCATATACGGATGAAAAAATACCATATACGTGATAAAAGACAAATAAAAAAACGGGAAATTTTTACTTTTGTGGCTAACTAAGCGCTACCTGAACGGTGTTGAGAACCATTCCTAGGAAGTTCATATTATTATTTATTTATTTAGGTCTATGGAAAATATTTCTTTACAGACTAAAGCAAATTATATAATTTTAAGCAAGTTTAAGTATTCAAATACAATATAATTTTTCTTTTACAACATCAGAATTCTCAGAAAGATCTATAAGATCGTAAAAATTATTAAAATTTACACAAATATACCAAAAATGATTATTATTGGCATAAATAGATCTGTAATATTACACTAATCAGTTGAAAATTACGAGATTGTCTAACTGGAACGCAAAAGTTAGTTCTGTTTTACAAAGTTGTTTATTGAGGTCTCAGATAAATTTTTGTTGTTCATTGTTTCCCTTAATTTTGAACGGTTTGCTACCTATGGACCTGAAAATAAGGTAAAAAAGATCGAATTTTAAAGTTTTCTGCGATTTTAGTTTCGAAGATGAAGTTTTTTTTTTATTTTATATCTTCACAATTTTTGTTCTTCATGACCAGAGCTACAAGTTAGCCTCAGAAAGTAAATCAAAGTTCCGAACGGTTTGCAAGATATGAGCCAGAGAAAATGATCACTTTTCTGCAAAAATTACACCGAGGCCCAAAATGTTTGGAGGACCATAAAACAAATTTCATGACTTTGGGCAAAACTGGGAGACACGGGTCATCGTATTTTTGGTGTTTTATCACGTAACTGTGTCCGTATAAGGTTATATTTCTCTGACTAAAAACATTACGCATTACAGTGTTATTATTATAAATATTTTTGTACTCCTTTGGGGAGAATCATATGAATTTGTTTATGTAATAAACTTTTAAAGGGCCCATCTTGTCTAATATTTTTAATTGTTTAAAGTGTTTAATGCAAACTTTTAAACATTTGGTTAAATATTGTCGTATATTAATATACACAATTGGGCTATTCTCGGGGTGTGCTATTAAGCCATGTTGTCATAAAAATTTTCTCTTTTACTAAAACAATTTTCTTACTTATTACTCGAATCCAGATCTCCAATTTATTCCAAAAAAAAAAATTAAATAATTGTTCGTTGTTTTTAAATGATAATACTTATGAAAAGGGGAATGCAAATTATGAATAAATTAATTATCATTTGAAGACTTTAAGAATCTTAACTTGATAAATTTTATGTGATTTACACACATATATGTTTAAAATTTTATTACAATATAATTCTCCATTAGATAGACAAGTAAGTAGTTTTTTTTATTATTATAAACCACATACTTGTAAAAGCAATATTTGTTTTAAATATACAATCAATTTGTCTCCCCACTTCTGCTCTTTGCTGCAACAATTTTGTAAAATTCTTATAAACTCATAATATTTTGCATGAATTTTACGACAAAATTGCTTATAAAATTGTAAAAATAAATTGCAAATTTTCGTAATAGTTTAAGGGTTTTTATTTTATATCAATGCTTTAAGTAGAATTTTGCAAAAATAAAAGAATAAAACGAATTTTTTAAATAAACAAATATTCAGTTTAACTTTTTAAAAATACATTTTTTATACTTATACAGTTCATCAAAAACAATCCCCCTTCGATTTCAAGATTTTCAATTGGCCTAAACAACGAATTCAATAGAAAAAAAAAAAAAAACACACAAAAGAAGATAAAGAAAAAAATTGTTAGCTTTGCTTCTGATATATTTCTTTTAATTACAATTTACTTCTGTGACAATAATTCCATATAATGAGGATGATTTCAGGAAAAATTTTACAATTTTAAATTGAAAATTTATGTTTAAATTTAAAAGATTTATAAAAGTTGCTTGAAATTTAATAACACGGTTCACTTCCGTTTACTAGCAAACTTATAATTTGCCACTGAAACGTCTTTCAAAGTTCTCACTATTACGCTGTTCATTTAACATTTCAAAAATATTTAAGGAAAACTGTTCATATGCCATTTAGTGTGTAATTAAATAAAAGTAATGACTGTCACACTTATGTAGTTTTGAGTGGAAAACAAAAAAATAAAATACAAAAAATAAAGTTTTTTCATTTTCTCCGCGTTTGCGAATTATTGTAGAAATAAAATTTTGGTAAAAAAAGGTGTGAGAATATTTTTTGTCATACACCACTTAAAGTGCTCCGCAGAAATAATGGCAAGAGTTATATAAGTGCGTAGTCACGATAAGTAAATTAAACACTTTCAGCAGGTGGTATGAAAATACGAGTAATTTAGAAAAAAAGTTATTTTGTGATTCATTAATTAACTAAACTGAAGAATAGTAAGGATTGTCCTTAAAATAACGCAAAAATATTTGGTGTTAAAAAGTAACAGTTTTCTAAAATTTTATTAATTTAACACTCTTCACTCGCAAAAGACCCAAATTAATTTTGCAGGAGAAGCAAAATAAAACTTTTTAGTAAGCAATCCAGAAAGTAGTAAAATTTATCGCAAGTGTGTGGAATTTTCCATGAACATGTATTTTAAAACGATACAGAATAACCATTCAAGGAAGTTGATTTGACATTTTTGGTAACTTATGGCATTTCTGAAATCACATGACGATATATACTTGTTATTCTGTTTATACAAACGTAGAAACCTATAAAAATTTGGCGTTGTTTTTTGGGTTATAGAATAAAGGTAAAGAAATTAAATAAATTTAATAAAAATAAATTTGTATGTACGAGTAATTTACCGCTGTACTCAAGTTAGATTAAGAATAAAAACATAGAAAACAAAATGTCGTCACTTAGAAACCCTTCGGTTCATTATGACCCCTTAATAAAAGAAAAACAGCTATAGCAAAAAGAGAAAAAAAAAAATAATAATAAGAAAACGGGAAAGAGATATAAAAGAAATCCAAAAAATAAAAGGTTCCCTGTCTCCTCCAAGAAGTCCATCGTAACGAAACGGCTCCCTGACATTTCCAGTCTATTCCATCAAGAAATGAATGATCAGGAGTAGAGCTGCAACTTCTGGGAAGATAACAGCTAATAATAGGGTTTACCCCTGAGTATTGGTTTTAAAATAAAAAAAAAAAAAAAAAAAAAAAAAAAAAAAAAAAAACAAGAGGAAGATGATGATCAATCATCTCTAAGCTATTGAAAGTCCAACATAAACCTGTTTAATATGTTGATCAACAACTATCCCATTATACTGCGTTGAAGCATTGGACAACAAAAAAGTAGTTGACCCACTCATTTAGGTTCCTCTACATTATTCATTCGTCATTTGTTCTATTAGGAAGTAACCAGTAATCATGCTCAGTATAACCATAATAATGTTTTAGACACTCTTTGTCCTATCAGGCATTGTTCTGAAATAGGGTCTTGCTGGGCTATTTTCTTCTACTTCCGCCAGTTCGCTCTAGTTACCGCATTGTCTCCTGAATTTAAGCATTAGGCTAGACTGGATATTGTGTACCTCACTATCTTCATAGATAGTTACCTTACTTCACTAATGCTTGAATGTGTTGTTTCTATTAAACTTTTTAATAAAACATACATACATACATACATACATACATACATACATACATACATAACTGGCCTTTACAATCCTGTGTCAGGATTACGGCCTAGCTTCTCGCAGCACTCATGTTGTGTGTGTCAATTTTTATCAATGAGCACCGGGACCTACAGTTTAATGTCGACTCCGAACGACAGACTTGATAAGCTTGTTCATGGCAATTAGTTATTCTCAGAGCTTTTGCCAGAAGACTGCTGAGAGGCAGTCGCCGAAAGAAATATTTTTTTCATATTTCTTTTTTTTAAGATGCCAGAGTTGGGTGTCGAACCCAGGGCTCATGTCTTAGTAAGCCAACACACTAACCACTAAACCACGGCGACTACAGAGGGTGAGGGGGGGAGGAACTCTTATTTTTTTGAATTATAATTTAGAAATCCGCAAACTCAATTTTTATAATTTGTCCTTTGCTGGGATTTAACCTTGGTCGTTTGAGGTTCTGGTTCCCCCTCCCCCTTTTTTTATTTTTACGCACTTATCGATTTTAAATTTTACAAACTGTATTGCCACAAACTTCATAATGCCACTGCTATTTCCATATTAACTTTCAGTCAATCAAACTCCTTTTGCATACTAAAATTCTAATCTGGAACATTCTGTCTTTAGTAAATTCAGGGGTGTGTGTTAAAATTATAATGCTTTTTTCATACGAAGCTGCAAGTTTATATTTGCATTCTTATGTAAAGCGTTTAACATGTTTCTGTTATTGTCCATCACAATGGTTTGTAAGGGGTGTTTTTTATTGAGGTATAGAACTTTAAAATGGCATGACTTTTTTAACTGGCGGCCATTTTGTCAGCTGTCAAGTGATTAATATTTAGTTTGGTTTGCCATTTCATCATGAACAGGTTGACAAAAGAACAACGCTTGCAAATCGTGCAAATTTATTTCGAAAATAATGGTTCAGTTCGCGAAGTTTACCGGAAACTCCGTCCATTTTATGGTCGACATAATCGTCCATCAGAGCAATTAATTCGGTTAACCATGGATCGTTTTCGCACTACGTTTACTCTATGTGATAATACGCATCCGCAGAGATGTCGAACAGTGCGCACCGAAGAAACAATTGCCGCTGTAGAGCAAAGTGTTGAAGAGTCAGTTACCGTTAATGGAGACCGGTATAGAGCCATGATAACCGAATTGGATGGCATGAATGTGGATGAGTTGTGGTTCCAACAAGACGGCGCTACATGCCACACAGCGCACGTCACAATCGATTTATTGAAGGAAACATTCGATGAGCGCATAATTTCGCGGAATGGACCTGTCAATTGGCCACCAAGATCGTGTGATTTGACACCATTGGATTATTTTCTTTGGGGATATGTGAAGTCGCTCGTCTACGCCAACAAACCAGAAACGTTAGGGGACTTGGAAGCCAACATTCGTGGCGTTATTACCAACATACGGCCCCATATGCTCGAAAAAGTGGCTGAAAATTGGACCTGTAGAATTGGCTTTATTCGAGCTAGCCGCGGCGGCCACATACCCGAAATCATATTTAAACATTAATGGCATAAAATTATCCTTCCAATAAAGCCAAATTGATGGACATTAAAACGATTTTCTTGTCTTTTATTTCAATTCGAAATTCTATACCTCTAAAAAAAACATCCTCTAGATTCGACGAAGAAAGTGCGCCTAGGGTTAAATTACAATAATTCAGTATTTCTAACGTTTCATAAAACTCAGGTTAATATTAAAATGTAAAGCATTATAGTCCAGTATTCTTGTGTCAAAAGTCTGTTATCAACAGATAAAATTACAGATTTTTTGCAGCAAACAATTATAGTTAAATTTACATAAATTTGGAAATACATAAATAAATACATACATGACTTAAGCTGTTCTTTTATACCGTCACAGTTATAAAAAACATGAAAAAGTTTATATAGCTTATTATCACAAATTTTTAGTGCCTGACCAACAAATTTATTGTGCAATTTTTGCCACACACACACACATGTTTAGCATGATGAAGAAACAAAGCGTACAGATGGATTTCTTTTCATGAAACATTTGGCAGTGTTGGTAATTTGTTACAATTACTTAAATTTTTTATAGAAAAATAAAACAAAAACAGCTTTCCAGGAATTTCAGAAGTGATTTTTGTAAATACAATATATAATTATTATATAGTTTTAGTAATCAAGGATGTTACATTATAATTATTAAGCGAATAAATAGAAAAAGTTATTAAAACAGTTAAGCATTTTAAAAATAAATCAGTTTAAATTGAGCATTCCTGCTCAATTTCATTCGAAATCGCTTTTCAGAACATACTCGATGATCTTATTTGTTTTATTACTTACCAAAAATGCCTTAAATTTCCTTGCCACAAATCGACCAGCCCTAACACACATAAATCAAACACTAAATATTTAAAAACATTCCATTTTTATTTTAAGAAGAGCGTGACGAGAATGAGACAAAACTGAACTAAAATACATACAGAAAATTATGTAAGCGCTCATATTTCGGATTTTTTTCTAATTTGTTGTGGACTTCCACAACATGTCACAAGCAGGGTTGTCAGATCTGGCGATATATCAAGCGCTCCCTGACATTCCATTCTTTTCCATCTTTGGCACTGATATCAAAGGTCTAATGATCAGGAGAAAAGCGCCATCTACTGGGAAGAATTAAATAACAGCTAACTACTTGCCGTTGATCATTCAATGATAAAGGCATAACACTGGCCCTTGAGTGATCATCAAGATGACAGCAACTTGTCTTATTCAAAAGGTTCTTAATTAGAAAACCTTATCCTTTCCAGAAAATTCTAATACAGTGCACAGCATGAGTAGAGGTTACTCCCCTGAGTATTGGCCTCAATAAAAAAATTGTTTTCTCTGAAAAATATTAAAATTATTCAGATATAAAAACACAAAAAGGTAGTGAATAAAAAAGGAAGTGCTTAATAAAAAATTTGTGAAAACAAATCCTAAAAAGGTTAGCATTTTTCTTTTATCAGGATGTGACACATATTATATTTTTATAAAATGTTCAGGAGGGAAACTCAAGTTAGCATAAGACACTATTCGTTTACTGATGGTAAACCAAAACGTGATCAAGTACAAATGGCACATGGTGCCGTTTTGGTGCCATTACAAGACCAAACTGAAATCATCTATGTAGGAAAAAAGAACTACGGCCCACCCGAGCTGCCTTTAAACTGAAGGAAAACGAGTTAAAATTCAAACGTCTGACAGATAGACGTGGCCAATCACAAAGAAAATAACCTATTGTCTCCCTGTCCGAAGTATTCGCGTAAATAAGTGAAGAAAGCTGCACTACAACTTGTTTTTTTTTACAATTTTATCTGCCGTTTTGTTAAGTAATGTCAGGTTAAGTTTATCATTTTATTTCTCTTTATAATGGCTATTAAGAGCTTTTGAACAATCAAAGGAAGAAGTAATCAATACAGTTTTTGGGACAACGTTGATGCTTTTGTTAAAGTTACTTGTTTTAGCGTTAATGATAAACGCAAAAGTACGCTGCTCTTTATGCTCTAACTTAGGTTATTCAATCCCGAAAATTCCCCGCATATACGAGTAGAAACATATTTTAAAGTAAAAATAAAACCACATAATAAAATATATATAATATGTTTATTATAGAAAAAAAGCTTGTTTAAATTTTATTATTATTTAAGTTCTTGGAGCTAAAGAGTTATTTTTTTGGGAACGTCTTTTATATTTTTTAGCAGTATCAGAGCATTTAGTAGTTATAGCTGTTCTTACTTCTCCTTTTGAACACATACATTTTTCTTGTACACAACTGATAATATCTTCGATTATTAAGGGATCCAATTGATTCTTAGTTGGTCGTTTACGTTTAGGGTCACGAAAAGCTGGTGATGGTTTACCGCTTAAGGAGTGTGTAGCCAGAGTCTCAAATGAAAACATCAAGTCCAATAGGCGACGTGTAGCAGTAGTCATTGAGGTCCACGGAATGTTATCATAAGCCAACTTGTTAACTTTAGTGCGATTCGGGCCTATTTCTTCATACAGTTTTTCACTAGGCCGATATCCTGGATCAGACTCAGATATGTTAAGCTTAATCCGCTTAGCAGCTTGAGCAGATGTGGAGGGCATTGAATCCATTGAACAATTTAATGAATGGTTTTGATCAGAGGATGAACTTGCATTTACTGTTTTAAAATGATCCTTAAAACGTTCGGTAGTTTCATTAATTCGCTTTTCATAGTCGGCAACTATTGCTTTATTTTCACGTTGACTTTTTTTGATCTTCCATGAACGTAGTGTGAGTTCTACTACTTTTAATGCTCTGATATTAGATGATGCTGTATTCTCTTCTATTTCTCTGGTACCCATATTGTTTGAAATTAGGTTTCGTTATTTTAAATATTTCAAAAAAAATTTAAATTTTTATTAAAATTTATACTTTATTTTGCGCTTTAATTTAATTATTTTTTTCTATATTTCGATCTTGACAAAATTTGAATATCGACTGTTTAATTTGTATTCAGTGGTAGGCTATTTATAGAGCAACGGCAAAACAAAATAATAAAATGTCCTTTTGGTTTATATTAGCAGGTATAAGATTTCTTTATTCATTACATCGCACGGGTATACATACAATGCTCTTTCTAAACACTTTCTACCTGGATCTAAAAAACTTTTTTCTTTATAATACATTATGGTAATTCACAAGTCAGACAATTAAACTACAGTTAATACTCGTATAAAGATCCAGGTAGAAAGTGTTTAGAAAGAGCATTGTATGTATACCCGTGCGATGTAATGAATAAAGAAATCTTATACCTGCTAATATAAACCAAAAGGACATTTTATTATTTTGTTTTGCCGTTGCTCTATAAATAGCCTACCACTGAATACAAATTAAACAGTCGATATTCAAATTTTGTCAAGATCGAAATATAGAAAAAAATAATTAAATTAAAGCGCAAAATAAAGTATAAATTTTAATAAAAATTTAAATTTTTTTTTGAAATATTTAAAATAACGAAACCCAATTTCAAACAATATGGGTACCAGAGAAATAGAAGGGAATACAGCATCATCTAATATCAGAGCATTAAAAGTAGTAGAACTCACACTACGTTCATGGAAGATCAAAAAAAGTCAACGTGAAAATAAAGCAATAGTTGCCGACTATGAAAAGCGAATTAATGAAACTACCGAACGTTTTAAGGATCATTTTAAAACAGTAAATGCAAGTTCATCCTCTGATCAAAACCATTTATTAAATAGTTCAATGGATTCAATGCCCTCCACATCTGCTCAAGCTGCTAAGCGGATTAAGCTTAACATATCTGAGTCTGATCCAGGATATCGGCCTAGTGAAAAACTGTATGAAGAAATAGGCCCGAATCGCACTAAAGTTAACAAGTTGGCTTATGATAACATTCCGTGGACCTCAATGACTACTGCTACACGTCGCCTATTGGACTTGATGTTTTCATTTGAGACTCTGGCTACACACTCCTTAAGCGGTAAACCATCACCAGCTTTTCGTGACCCTAAACGTAAACGACCAACTAAGAATCAATTGGATCCCTTAATAATCGAAGATATTATCAGTTGTGTACAAGAAAAATGTATGTGTTCAAAAGGAGAAGTAAGAACAGCTATAACTACTAAATGCTCTGATACTGCTAAAAAATATAAAAGACGTTCCCAAAAAAATAACTCTTTAGCTCCAAGAACTTAAATAATAATAAAATTTAAACAAGCTTTTTTTCTATAATAAACATATTATATATATTTTATTATGTGGTTTTATTTTTACTTTAAAATATGTTTCTACTCGTATATGCGGGGAATTTTCGGGATTGAATAACCTAAGTTAGAGCATAAAGAGCAGCGTACTTTTGCGTTTATCATTAACGCTAAAACAAGTAACTTTAACAAAAGCATCAACGTTGTCCCAAAAACAGTATTGATTACTTCTTCCTTTGATTGTTCAAGAGCTCTTAATAGCCATTATAAAGAGAAATAAAATGATAAACTTAACCTGACATTACTTAACAAAACGGCAGATAAAATTGTAAAAAAAAACAAGTTTTAGTGCAGCTTTCTTCACTTATTTACGCGAATACTTCGGACAGGGAGACAATAGGTTATTTTCTTTGTGATTGGCCACGTCTATCTGTCAGACGTTTGAATTTTAACTCGTTTTCCTTCAGTTTAAAGGCAGCTCGGGTGGGCCGTAGTTCTTTTTTCCTACATAGATGATTTCAGTTTGGTCTTGTAATGGCACCAAAACGGCACCATGTGCCATTTGTACTTGATCACGTTTTGGTTTACCATCAGTAAACGAATAGTGTCTTATGCTAACTTGAGTTTCCCTCCTGAACATTTTATAAAAATATAATATGTGTCACATCCTGATAAAAGAAAAATGCTAACCTTTTTAGGATTTGTTTTCACAAATTTTTTATTAAGCACTTCCTTTTTTATTCACTACCTTTTTGTGTTTTTATATCTGAATAATTTTAATATTTTTCAGAGAAAACAATTTTTTTATTGAGGCCAATACTCAGGGGAGTAACCTCTACTCATGCTGTGCACTGTATTAGAATTTTCTGGAAAGGATAAGGTTTTCTAATTAAGAACCTTTTGAATAAGACAAGTTGCTGTCATCTTGATGATCACTCAAGGGCCAGTGTTATGCCTTTATCATTGAATGATCAACGGCAAGTAGTTAGCTGTTATTTAATTCTTCCCAGTAGATGGCGCTTTTCTCCTGATCATTAGACCTTTGATATCAGTGCCAAAGATGGAAAAGAATGGAATGTCAGGGAGCGCTTGATATATCGCCAGATCTGACAACCCTGCTTGTGACATGTTGTGGAAGTCCACAACAAATTAGAAAAAAATCCGAAATATGAGCGCTTACATAATTTTCTGTATGTATTTTAGTTCAGTTTTGTCTCATTCTCGTCACGCTCTTCTTAAAATAAAAATGGAATGTTTTTAAATATTTAGTGTTTGATTTATGTGTGTTAGGGCTGGTCGATTTGTGGCAAGGAAATTTAAGGCATTTTTGGTAAGTAATAAAACAAATAAGATCATCGAGTATGTTCTGAAAAGCGATTTCGAATGAAATTGAGCAGGAATGCTCAATTTAAACTGATTTATTTTTAAAATGCTTAACTGTTTTAATAACTTTTTCTATTTATTCGCTTAATAATTATAATGTAACATCCTTGATTACTAAAACTATATAATAATTATATATTGTATTTACAAAAATCACTTCTGAAATTCCTGGAAAGCTGTTTTTGTTTTATTTTTCTATAAAAAATTTAAGTAATTGTAACAAATTACCAACACTGCCAAATGTTTCATGAAAAGAAATCCATCTGTACGCTTTGTTTCTTCATCATGCTAAACATGTGTGTGTGTGTGGCAAAAATTGCACAATAAATTTGTTGGTCAGGCACTAAAAATTTGTGATAATAAGCTATATAAACTTTTTCATGTTTTTTATAACTGTGACGGTATAAAAGAACAGCTTAAGTCATGTATGTATTTATTTATGTATTTCCAAATTTATGTAAATTTAACTATAATTGTTTGCTGCAAAAAATCTGTAATTTTATCTGTTGATAACAGACTTTTGACACAAGAATACTGGACTATAATGCTTTACATTTTAATATTAACCTGAGTTTTATGAAACGTTAGAAATACTGAATTATTGTAATTTAACCCTAGGCGCACTTTCTTCGTCGAATCTAGAAAAGACAAGAAAATCGTTTTAATGTCCATCAATTTGGCTTTATTGGAAGGATAATTTTATGCCATTAATGTTTAAATATGATTTCGGGCATGTGGCCGCCGCGGCTAGCTCGAATAAAGCCAATTCTACAGGTCCAATTTTCAACCACTTTTTCAAGCATATGGGGCCGTATGTTGGCAATAACGCCACAAATGTTGGCTTCCAAGTCCCCTAACGTTTCTGGTTTGTTGGCGTAGACGAGCGACTTCACATATCCCCAAAGAAAATAATCCAATGGTGTCAAATCACACGATCTTGGTGGCCAATTGACAGGTCCATTTCGCGAATGTTTCCTTCAATAAATCGATTGTGACGTGCGCTGTGTGGCATGTAGCGCCGTCTTGTTGGAACCACAACTCATCCACATTCATGCCATCCAATTCGGGAACAAAATAGTCGGTTATCATGGCTCTATACCGGTCTCCATTAACGGTAACTGACTCTTCAACACTTTGCTCTACAGCGGCAATTGTTTCTTCGGTGCGCACTGTTCGACGTCTCTGCGGATGCGTATTATCACATAGAGTAAACGTAGTGCGAAAACGATCCATGGTTAACCGAATTACTTGCTCTGATGGACGATTATGTCGACCATAAAATGGACGGAGTTTGCGGTAAACTTCGCGAACTGAACCATTATTTTCGAAATAAATTTGCACGATTTGCAAGCGTTGTTCTTTTGTCAACCTGTTCATGATGAAATGGCAAACCATACTAAATATTAATCACTTGACAGCTGACAAAATGGCCGCCAGTAAAAAAAGTCATGCCATTTTAGAGTTCTATACCTCAATAAAAAACACCCCTTACTTATATGTATATACGCATGTGTGTGGCATAAAAGACTAGCGTTACAAACAATATTAAGCAGGTATTGCTGTTAATTTTTAGACGAAATGTTAACACATCATTTGCTTTTTATGTATTTTTTTTTATTTTGTATTTTTCATAACAATAAATCTTGTGCAACTCTTATTTACTAATATCGTCGTAAACAAAATCAGTGATATATTAATCGTTTACTCGCCAAATCGATTAACTCCATTTTTACCTGTTATACTTTATACCTTAACCAATGTCAACAAAAAACGAATGATCAGGACAAAAGCGCCACCTAATGGAAAATAGCAGATAACAGCTAAACCTACTTAGTGAAGGCACTCACCACACAATCAACATGCAACGATGAGGCAGTTGCTGTTGATCATTCAAGGGTGAAGGTATAAAACTAACGCTTAATAATAATATAAGAAAAATATCTATGTACTGTACTTTCCAAAAAAATTTTCAATACAATGCTCAGCACTTAGTAAGGTTTATATCTGAGTATTGGTCTCAAAATAAAAAAAAAAAATTCCTATTAACATTTGATAGACTCTGATATTTGTTTTTCTTACACCTTTGGGAACAATGAAATCATAACCAAATAATTCCATTTGATTCTATTTAACAATTAAATGAAACTAAGCAATTAATCCTCAAATGCATTATATACCCGGATTTCGTCATAAATTCTTTAACTAGCAATACTTTAACTCCCCTCTAATAATATTTTTGTGATGCATACATATTATGAAATTTTTTCACGACTTTGGAAGCGTTAAAACACTATAAATAAATCTATTCAAAAGTATGTATTTGTCATGGAAATAATGACAATGTTGAAAGACAATAAAAAAACTGGTCATTTTTATATGCATTTTATGGTCATAAAAATGCCATAAAATTTGCATTATAAATAACGCCTACAACAATTGCTCAATGCTTTATAGCAAAGAACAAAATATTTTACGCACAAATTTGCATACAAATATTGCTATTAATTCTATACACTTGGAGAAAATTTTATACGAAAATAGAAAAAATTATTCTATAACAGCAACGAAGGTACTGTATCACAAACCTTTAAGGTTTTTATAATTTTTTTTGTAGAATATTTCTGAAGCAACTTGCACAAAACTCAACATTGTGCCAACATTATATCTGTTGTGAGTTAAAGTCCAGATCTTCGAGCTATTAATTTTGCATATTAAATATTAATCTATGAAGCTTAATAAATTATTTTTTAACATATTCTTAAATCTGTATATACTCGGAACTTAAGTACTTATAGTGGATTTTAATAACCGTTGACACTTGGGTGTGGAAAGAAGCATTTAAATGTTTCGTTTTTTGAGAATGAGACAAGAAATATGTATTATTCAACTTCCGACGGATTTAAATTTTTTTTTTCTTCTAGAAGACAAAATCCACAAAAGCAATGTTAGATCACCATGCTGAGCACGTAGTCTGATTTTAGGATTAGAGGATTTATCCCCAAAATGGGGATTTTTTCTGAATGGGGATAAAAAAATTCATTTGGGGATGGGGATTTTATTGGGGATGATCGACAAGTTTTCTGCGATTTTTAAAATTTGTTTGCTTGTTTAATTATATACTATAGACTTTTTACATTCGGAACACACTATAAAAGAATTTCAATAGAATTTGAATTTTCAAGACTTGCTTATAAACTTGTTTGAAACTCATATTTTCATAAAAAATTTTTGCAAAGTGTGCTCTTTATTTTAGTTTGATTTATTTTCTCATATAAATAAATGGGGCATTATGTTTCCGCCACCGTTTTTAATGGTTTTTATTGCGGAGAAATTCAGTATTAGGGGGTCTTCTTACAGCTAAATTACTTCTTTCGGAGATAAACGAACTAATTTTAGTTCCGTCCGACCACAATTACTTCTCCACTTATATTTTATGGTATGGGAATGTTTTAGATACTATGGTACAGGACATCTATTTAGAATTGAGGTACAATAGATGCCGTATACTATACAAATATTTTAAACGACATCATGATGTCTCATACTGAATATGAAATATTCAATATTTCAACAAAAGAATGATCCGAAACACAAATCGAAGAAGGCAAGAACATACTTACATGCAAAATTATTTATGCAGTTTATGTGGGGATTTTCGGGGATGAACTAATCAAGGTTTTGGGGATTTTTGAAGATATACATACATTTCGAATTTAGGGATAAAAATTGAAAACTATTTGACAACCCTGATTTCAATGCACCGATACCTAGATGAAGGTTATGTAAAGATTTTCTCTCAAGAGAAAGAGAGACTCTTTTGATCTGCTCCACTAGTTTTGAAGCTCCATGTTTTGGAAGAATAAGCAAAAAAAAAATCATCTGCTGTGGCATCATTGTGCAAGTCTATAGTGTAAACATGGCATCACCTAAAATAAAACTCTTCAGGGTCTTCCGGATCTTACCATAAACTTTTGTTTGTTCGAGTCATTGAGGAATAAGAGCATGCAGTATCTTTGTACATGCTTCGCATATGAAATTATTTGCAAATAAAACTTTTAATTCATCAGAGCACCACCTGACAAACACACTTGAAACGCCTTAGCGATAAAGAAGTAGTAAAAAGCGCAATCTTCTAGAATCACTTCATATTTTTTTCATTCAATAGTTTATACAAATTGTTAAAGAGTCCTGAAAAAAATGTTATTACTAAATGGCGTAATTAAGCTTAATTTATTTCTCAGAAAACTTGTTTTTTTTTCTTATGCACTTAACTATCACTTATGTTAGATGACAGTTTTTAAATCTCTTTAAACCAATACTTCAGTTTTTTTTTTTTTTTTTTCTTAGTGTCATCATCTTGCTCATATGCAAATTATGTACTTGCCTGAATGCATATAGATAGACAGCCATAGTTTAATATTAAAAAAAAATCCTCAAGTCTTTGCATGTCTATTTTACATATTCATCTTCTGCATTAAATTTTTTCCTTAAAGCAATCCTTTAATATTCTTTTTTCCCATCTCTAACTCCTTTACATACATATAAGGTTTCAGGCATTTCCAACATTATTTCACTACTTTTTACTCCCATTGTCACTTATGAAGGACGTGATAAAGTATTTCTTGTTTATGACAAATTTTCTATGAAATGTTTGAGATTTATGATGGTTTTTTTCTTTTGCTTTTTTTAAATTCTAAGCGCTTGAAAAATTTCTAGAAAATTATTTTGTGGCTTGTTGAATTAAAGTAATATTAAAAAATTGTTTAGGCCCTTGTTAAAAAAAAAATTGTATATACATATTTTTCTAAACTTATTCTACAAAATAATTCGACATTTTTTTAATTTTATTAAGCTTTTGTTTATTTTAAAGTTTTTTAATAGCAGCAAGGTATGCACAATGTTTTTGTCGCGAAATATACAATAACCGTTAAAGTAGTAAAAATTCGATACGTTTGATAGCTTTCAAGTATTGACTTCATGGTTTAACAGTTTTCTTGAATTAAAATAAAAACCGAAATACAATTTGATTTAAAAAAATTAGTGTTTAATAATTTTTTAATATTGAAATATATGTTTTTATGTTTTATAATACTGCCCACACATTTTAAATACCGCCTATTTCCTAACTAATGATATGTATTTATATATATCATGAAGCTATTTTAACCAAATTTGTAGTGTCACCACTTCAAAGTCATAGACAAATAAATATTGACTTTGTGTGGGCATTAGCCAACCGATTGGTTGGCAACTAATTCATTGATTGTCCATTGGATAGAATCGGGAAACTCTCTGACTTTGAAAAGCGATTAAGGATACAATTAAGTAATAAGAGTGAATGATTAAACAGAACTGGGGCATGACGTCTTTTTCTATACAAATTGACAGATAAAAACGCTGGAGAATGCAGTCGTGAAATATAATCTATTTTATTTTGACAGCGATTTTTCTTATTTGAAAGTTTAAATAAATTAATAAATTTTGGAATTTGTTAAATAAAAGATAATTAAATTATAAAATACAAATTCAATTCTTTGCAAAAACGCTCATAAATTTTATTTTTAATAGCTTTACATGCAAGAAATGTAAACACAATAAATGCCAGTTCGTGAAGTTGCGGCCGTCGTTTTAATTTTGGGCACGTTTTCTCTGAGAGACGTTTTTGCCTGAAGTTGCGGTCGTATTCTGTTTAATCATTGAATGGTGCAAAAAAAAAAAACTATTCGGTGGTATACAAATGGGTCTAAGACTGAAGGCGATACAGGAGCGGAGATATTTGGCCCTGGGATGAAATATTCTGAGCCCATGGGAAAACTCGTTAGCATCTTCCTTCCGGACCGAGGTTTATGCTATAGAAAGATTCGCTCAATTCAATCTGAATGTACAGTCAGGCTGTAATTTGAGCATTTGGCTCTTATGAAATCGACTCTAAGCTAGTATGAGACTGTCTGGTGAAACTAAACCGGCTTGGCAGGCACAATAATATCAGCCTATGCTGGGTCCCTGGTCATGCGGGCATTCAGGGGAATAAAATG
Organism: Metopia argyrocephala; assembly: GCA_963576795.1. Taxonomy (NCBI): domain Eukaryota; kingdom Metazoa; phylum Arthropoda; class Insecta; order Diptera; family Sarcophagidae; genus Metopia; species Metopia argyrocephala. The sequence goes on along the minus strand of OY756208.1, from coordinate 198,988,125 downwards.
ACAGATGAATTTGCCAGGTAGGGTGCAGCTATGCCATTGATGGGGCCAGAACCTTTCTGTGGAATAGTAAGGGTAGTTTGGAAAAGCACACTAAGGGAAAAAGAAGACAGATAGTAAACTTGTTGTTCTTGGGCCAGTTTAGCCTTAGACTTTCCGAACTCTTTCTTAAGCTATATTTACACCACCCAAGTTCTCATCTGCACCGGGACCTACAGTTTAAAGTCGACAACGAACGACAGATTTGAGAAGCTTTTTCATGACAATCAGTTACTCTCAGAGGAAGACTTGAACCCAGCGCTATGGGTTTCGTAAGCCAACATACTAACCACTAGACCACGGCGACTGCATGGATAAAAATTAACACACACAACATGAGTGCTGCGAGAAGCTAGGCCGTAACCCTGACACAGGGTTGTAATGGCCAATTATGTATGTAAATTCTCATCTGTAGTTTAATTACAAATCTAATTAAATTTTTATTGATTTTGCCTGAGTTTAGTTGAAAATAGAACATTTTCTATTTTCTAAATTATTGCCATCTGAGTTGTAACTGTTATAATTTGTTATAATCAGATGAGAACTTAGGTGGTGTAAATATAGCTTTAGTAAATATAATAGAAGAAGATTTGAGTCGTGCATTAAATTATCTAGGAATAATCTGAGAATAACTGCGGGACTTCTTACCGGGCACTGTAGAATCATTGGACACTTAAATAAGATAGGAATCGCTCAGAACAATATGAGCAGATTCTGTGATGAGGCAGTTGAATCATCAGAGCACATACTAGGCAACTGTGCAGCATTGAGGCACAGTAGAAAGAGATATCTTGGTGATTATGTGTAGGCTTCTCAGTGTTAGCACCGAAGAAGACAAAATAAAATGAGCCCACACTTCTTAAATAGCGCCCATTTACTAACTGATAATATGTATGTATGTATACATTATGAAGCTATTTGGTGGCTCCTGCTGTCACCATCCTAGACAATTAAGTATTTTCTTTGAAATTAAATTGCCCACTTGTACATTCTGATGATTTGTATTTGCTTTGAAGATATTCCGATCAAATTAGAAGGCTCATCATACCGTTAACCCTTAAAAATTTTTGTTTTGGGCGTGGCAACTTTTATTCTTTTAAGGCGTTTAACAACGAATTATTAAGAAGAAAAATGTCTATTCATATATTTTCCATTTCATTTCTCTCTACTACTATGAGTTTATTTCCTTTGCAAAGTAATTAAAAAAACTATAAAAAATTTAACAAATTACGGGTAAAATAGTTTCTGATATTTTAAAGCTTTTTCTTTTATTATTATCTGCTATAAAATATGCCTCATGATTAATATTTTAATGTTTGTTTTTGTGCAGTTTTAAAAAAATGAAAAATTATTTGTATTTACAAGTGCAAAACTGCAGCTCATTTGTAAGTTGAGAAATTTGTATTATTTGTCTATTTTATACTTGTATATGCTTTGCAAAGAATAATGAAAACAAAAAAAAACCAAAAATGAATAAATAACCGAGAAGATAAAAAATATTGTACTACTTGAACGAGTATGTATCAGTTTTATCTCACTGTTTGATTTATTGTATTCACGCAATTGTATAAAATGTATTCATGGTGGCAGTGTTACTTGCACAGTGTTTTTGTTGAAGCAAAAATCTGCACAGGCTTTATATTGCTTAAAACAGATTTATTTGCTGGGAAAATATATTTTAAAGTTAAATTTCTTATAAACTAAAGAGCAGTTAATGTTAGAAATATTTTGAAATTTCATGTCTGAAAAGTAAAAACAATAAACTCTTTATCCACAAACTATTGACGGACCAGTAATAAACTACCGATAAGTATTTTTCTATTCTTCAAGTGGCTCTTTTTTTAATACGTATTCGTTAATATTTGTAAATAATTTAGGCTCCGCAGCAATTGTTTTGTCCTTTATTTTTTATAAAAAAAATTTCATTTGACTCATTTTAAATCACTGTGCAATAAAAATTGTATTTAAATTTGCAAATAGACAGCATGTACGTACGAGTAGTTTCATTTTAATACGAAAAACCAAAACTGAATTCTATTTGCACTTGTGGTGTACTGGTGTTTAGTCACACTTTTTTGCTTGCTTGACAGCACATGCGGTGTAGAGATATTGCAAATGTGTACGACTTTTTATCAAGATGTTTAGACGAGAGTTTCTTTTTTTTAATTTTCTTTCAAATTCAAATTGTTTATTTGACTTTTATTTACAGTGAAATAATATTTGCATTTAAAAGGATGACACTTTTTAAAAATGTGAATATGATGATGAGATTTTTGTTTTTTTATTGTGTTTTTCATTTGCAGGTATTCTTTGACAAGAATATGTATTTTTGTGTGAAAGTTTTGGCTATTTAGATAGCAGTGTGACAGTATTTTAGTGGCATATTTTATAGTAATTCATAGTGGTAAATGTGTGGTAATATTCTGTAATCCATGACAGATGTACAAGCCAAAATCCTGTAGCGTTCAGCTTAACCCTAGTCCTGTCATTACGTGCCTTGCAAACACATTTTCACTTTTAAAACAATATAACTTTCTTAGATTAACTTTTAAGCTCCTGATACTTTTTGAATTCTTATTTGAAGTTTCCTATAAATTCACTTTAATTTACTTTTATTTTTTTTAAACCAAACTTGCACCTAATCCTGTCACAATAAGCCTGTTAGGCACCTATGCCAATATTAACGATTACCGCCTCATTTCTAAAAAATATGACACTTGTAAGTTACGTTTCTAAAAAAATAGTGTGGTTTTGTTACTATCATCGTTACATTTCGAAGCAAAGACGCATCGTGACGACACACACAAGCAAGAAATTCTAATTGACTATAATGAGACCAAAGGCGAGGTACACACGCTTAATCAAATGGCTCACAGCTATTCCGTAAAATGAAAAATAATTCGTTGGCCTCTCGTCAAATTTTATAATTTAATAGACATATCAGGTATTGCTGCTTTTGTTATTGGGTTGAATAAACACCCAGAATGGAATGAAAGTAAAAGGCAACTACGTTGAAAAATATTTTTAAAAGATTTAATTCAGTAACTTACTATTCTAAATAGAAAATGTCGCAGTCTTTTATATCTACTAATATATAAAATGCTCGTGTCGCGGTGTTTGTTGCCAAACTCCTCTGTAATGGCTCTACTGATTTTCATGAAAATTTATGAGCATATCGGGTAGGACTTTGAGAATCGGTCAACATCGATTTGTCATACCCCTAAATGTTCAGATGACCCTCCATAAGGGGAAATTTATGCCTCGCCTAAATAACGTACCGACGTCGATGAAATTTTAAACCAGATATGTATACTTGTGTACAGTAGAACACATATCGTCGTGCTGGAGTTTAAGTGCTCTATACGCCATTTAATATTTCTCGAGTTAATGATGCCACTTTAGGTTTTTGACACCAAAATTTTTAAAATCTGCAATCCGTCTTTAGATCTTTATATGCGAAACTGGACGAGATACCCGAAAGCAAATTGCAGAATTGAAAAATTTGGTGTCGAAAACCTAAAGTAGCATCATTAACACGAGATATATAAAAAATATAAAATGGCGTATAGAGCACTTAAACTCCCGCACGACGATATATTTTAGGTTTTTTGTTTTTTTTTAAGTAGTACTCAGAGGGTACGATACAAGGGATATTTCTCTCTATCCCCAAATATGAACTAAAATACCGAAAATGGCGCATAATCATTTATTAAAATTTTTAGTAATGCAGAGTTTTATTGTTCATATCAATGTTGACTTTTGCAGGTCGGTGAAGAGTATCAAATACATTTGAACTAAAAAAATGTTTCCTAGAGCAAATTTAAATGGCGAAACAACGTTTGCCGCGTTAACTAGTAATTAAGTAAATAAAAGCAATGTGTCCAATATTAACTCTATACTTTGCGAAGAGAACTCCCGGAATTAACCAAATTCAAACACAGTAGGTAAATAAGTGGTGTAGATGCTATATTTGTTCACCAATAATATGCAGATTGTATAAGCATTCTTCCAGTATTTGTCACAAAAATACCTGCAACAAACATTGCTCAAAATTGCCTGCGTTTTTTATATATTAAAACAAATAATATTTAATTCATGCATCATTAATAAAAGAATGTAATAAAATATGAAAGATAAAAAACAAAAATTTTGCCAAAATTATTTATATGTGCCTCTGAGGCACTGGATTTGTCACAATGCTGTTCTGACTAGATTAGGGTTAAAAACGACTCATAACAGACAACGTTGTGAATATAGACTTTCATAGGTAAAATGTCACTGCAATGAGTGCCATGTACAACTAGTACTACAACTATCTTCAAAAATAATTATTTTATGACAAATTAAGAATGATTTCCTGTGTAAAAGTATTGCTTATGGGAAAATATTGTGTTTCTTCTTCTTCTGTAGAATATTTTCAAAGTAACTCAGAACTTTTATGAATTTATTGTAACGATATAGTTGGTAGTAGTTTTTAAATTAAAACCATTTAACGCAAATGAGAGCAAAAAGATAAACACATTTTTTTTATTTAGCTATAATTTTACCCGTCATTGTTAAATTGTCTTCCCTGACAATGATGTGTTTTTGTTTATTTTGGTTGTTTATTGTTATTGTTTTATAACCTCAACACCAACAACTTTAACAACAACATAATTTAATGCCATAAAAAATATACCAACTATTGTACGAGTTTATAATGACACAACTAATTATTACAACAGTAGGCCACCGATAAGAAAGCGAATAACGATGTCGTTATGGGAGTATTATATTTGTCAGCATATTAATTCCATATAATAATTATTATATGCATGTATATTTACTTTTTAGACAACGTTCACTTGGTTCAATTAAATTACATATTATGTAGGTATTATGTTTGTATTTTGAATTATTTGTTTAAGCCTCTTTGATATATTGGTTTTATGTGGTCATAATGTGTTTATTTATTTATAGCGGTTGATAACCACTTAATAATCGAATGTGTACATATAATTAGAATAAAATTATTTATAAAATTTGTTAAAAGGCAATCAATCACTGGGTGTAAAATTAGAAAAGTATGTAAGTCATAAATTATTATTTTCAAAGCAATGGATTATTATCAAAAGTGTTAAATTAAGAGAGTTAAGGTAGAGTAAGAAATCTATGATGTTTCAAATATTTATTTAATTATTTACTAAATTACAATACAATATTAAATTATATTCTAATTTATTATTACGAGCATAGTGACAAAGACCATACGATCAGGGTCTTTGGTGGGAATCCACCCACACCCCTAACACATTACTGAGTTTATCACTGGGGCACTCAATCATAAATATAAAATGCAGTCGATATGCGGTAGAAGTCTTTATTTTATGCATTCACTTATTAACTAACTATCAGATCTTAATATTATCAGTACATTGTGCTAAAAATGTTCTACTTCCACCTGTAAGATCTAATAATTTTTGCCTGACGAAATAAAAGTAAAGCCTTACAAATTTCTCAACATAATGTGAACGTAACCTATACATACATATATGTATGTATTGTCAAAAAATTTTTGTCTCACAATATGACAATATTTAAACAAAACTACAGTAAAAGAAGAGTAAAGTTGTAAGAGTTAGAATATAACAGAACTTAAGTACATCTCTACGCTATTTTATATATCTCTAGTTAGTGATGCCACCTTAGTTTTTTTGACAACAAAATGCTTAAAATCTGCAATTTGTTTTCGGCTATTTATCTCCGAAACTGGACAAGATATCCGAAAACGGATTACAGATTTGAAAAATTTGGGGTCGAAAACCTAAAGTAGTATCATTAACTCGAAAACTCGACTCCGACCGACAGACCTGAGAAGCTTTTTCTCGGCAATCAGTAACACTCAGAGCTTTTGCCAGAAGACTGCTAAGAAATATTTTTCTACATTAATTTTTTTTTCAAGATGTGAGAACTGGGATTTGAACCCGAAGATCTTGTCTAGTAAGCCATAACAATAACCACTAGACTATAGTGACTACATTTTTTTTTCGGTATCACAAGTGCATAATGAATTAAAAAAAAAATTGTTTTTCAAATATTTTCCAAAATATGGATTTTTTTAAATAGGCGGTGATTTTACAGATCAACACCGTACTCGAATTAAAAAAGAATTCGTAAAGTGTGTAATAATTTAAATTATTGCAGAGTTTTATTTATGGGTGCAAGAAAGGTTTCAATTGTGGATATTATCAGAACTTATACTCGTTTATTGATCTAGTTGATATAAAGGTTTTGTGGTTAACTTATAGTAACAGGCTCGGTTTAATTGCGGCTTCACCGCCCTGTTGGCACAATAACATTCTTTAGCTAAAACTTGTTGGAGGTTAAAATTTCAGAAGCTTTAGCAATGATTATGAGAAAGAAATTACTGTTATTTTGTATTGATATATATGTATGTGTGTCACCAATAAAAGGTCATTTTACCATAGACAGTCCTTGTACAGTAATTTCAATGCAGAATAATTTTTCAAATTGTAAATTCGTATATACTCTTTGGCCTTCAAAAGAAAAAAAGCAGTTACTCTTTTTTAAATATTCTACTCTAGTTTAACTTAAACTAATATACATTTTTCAATTTCATTATTTTGAAACTTAAATTAAATACTTATTGAAATATTACAGCAAAAATGTGTACAATTTATCGTAAAATACACTACAAATCATTTTAGTAAGGAATCTAATCAGGAGAAACTGAAATTTATGAAAATAAATAAAAGTTGAAATAAAACAAAAGCGCTCAAATAGAATTTAAATAGAACAAATAGAACCATTCATGAGTTTGTGAAATAGACACATTATCAGATTAAATTCAGGATAAAAGTCAAAATGATCCCTTATAGCACAGAATTCCATAAACCCCACATATCTTGTTTACAATATATACTCAGCAATAGTGAAATCATTGATGAAATTAACCCAAGTAGTTTTATTTTTGGTTATTCATGAAATTATGAAATGAAATTAACATGTGGCTGTCATTCAAATACCTGAACAGTATTCATTGTGCTACCAAAGTTGTGTTTTAAAGTATTAAATTCAACTGGTATGTAGTGGAAATGCTATTTTATTGGAAGAACTTTTATTTTGGTTTGCTGGTTATAAATATAGTCGTTCGAAGTCCGTAAAATTTTAATACTAATTTAAGCTGTGCGCAGTGTATAACAACTAATATTACATTTTTTCAATAGTTAATTGTTCCACAGCATCTCAAGGTGATTTTTTAAAAGCACTTTGCATATAAATAAGCAATTCTAACGTAAGTTTTTTTTTAGTTTGGTAACGTTGTGTTCCTTTTTTTCTATTCTTTGTTTTTTTTTGTGCAGTTTTAAACCACATGATGCATTAAATATTGAAGAGTATTTTTCAAAAAATGTAAATGAAAATTGCTCTTGAATAGCAAGCATTGTAAGTAACTTTCCCAGAAGAACTGCTGTAAAATGGAAAATTATTATTTTCATATTGCCAAAACGAGAATAAATTTTTATATTTTTTGTATAAAATGTAAAAAATATGTTATTTTCTTATTATGGAAAAAATAACTTTTTAATTTTTAATTTATTTACATGTATGTACGATACATACAAACATATACTAAAAACAATAGCGGTAATCAGTCTTCTTAACAAATGCCCTTGCAAGTCTTGTAAAAGTAGCATATATCTCTGGATTTTGTTATTGCTTGACGTGCTTTGCTGCGCTTATAAGATTTACAAGGGTTACCGTTAATGCCTTTTTTAGAATCTTCTTTGGGCAAATCAATAAAACCAAGACATTTTGAAATTATGATACTTAAGAACTATGGTTAGTGAAACAAATTTCAGATACCTTTTTTGCATAACAAAACTATTTCTCAAAATCACAATTTCAATGGTGAAACAAACTGGCGGCTTACAGAATTTTTGGCAGCCGTGCAAGTACGATTGATACCCAACTTGATGTACGACTAGGAGATATCTCTACAACTTAAAAAAAGATTCAAATAGGAAATTGAAACTGTATATACTATTTAAATTAGAGAGTTTTAGTGTTAACATTTTAAAGATAGAGATAAATTAACATTTACTTTGTATTCGTGTGGCAGCGCTCAGTTGGGGCATTTAAACTTATATAAGTCGTTCCAGAAGTACAGAGAGATAGTGTAAAAATGTCTAAATAATTCAGCCGTTTAGCTGTCTATAGACTTAAAACAGTCCTTTAAATTCATTTTTTAATATTTTATAACGAGACTACCTTAAAGCCAGTATGTATTTATTAACATTAAACATTTCTTTCAGCTTTTCACTTCCTGGGCAATATCATCCTTAGTTATTATGCAAAGGAATTTTCATTAATATACGATCTACCAATTGGAGCTTCCCAGCTTTAATAGTTAATAACGTCCCTCTTATTAAAGCAACATTTGACAAATTATATAACTTTCTTCACTGTGTTTTGCCAAATCCACGAGGAAGGTGCACACTTATAAAGAATAAGTGAGTGACTGAACTGATTCTTCGAAAAGTCATCTTCAACGAGCATAATTTAAGAAAACGAATATAAGCTATAAAAATCGTGCAATAGCTCTAACCGCGGATTTGACAGAAAATTGTGTTAACAAATGAATAATTTAGAAAAGGGGTGCAATAGCTCTAACCGGGGATTTTATTAATAACTATGTTAATAAACTGGAAGAATGTTGAACTTAGGCCAACATCAAGAATGTTCAAACCATCCAGATCCAGCGTCATGGATCCATACTTCTTTGAAGACGAAATTGGCTATACATCATAGTCAACGGTGAGCAGTATAAATCGATAATGAAAAAATTTTTGTGGCCTGAATTGTATGGTGTGAACGTCAACGACTTATGAAAACTTTTGCCACATTGAGAATACTGCACGAGCGATGTGACAGCAAAATTGCGCGATTTGATCCTAGACCATAGATAGATGGTTTCTTGCGGAGTTTACTGAAGTCGCATAAGCCCCAAACCACAGCGGTTCTCAAAGCCGACATAACCCACTATCGCTCAAATTTAGCCTGATTTAAGTACTAAATGTTGTGCATTTTATTGGCATTTTTGGAAAGGACAGTGCATATATATTTTTTCTTATATTATTATTAAGCGCCTTAGGAATGAGACAAATTGCTGTGAATTGATCATTCAAAGGCCAGTGTTATGCCTTCACCTTTGAATGATAACAGCAATTGTCTCATCGTTGCATGTTGATTGTGTGGTGAGCGCCTTCGCTAAGTAGGTTTAGCTGTCATCTGCTACTTAACAATAGTTGGCGCTTGTTTCCTGATCATTCGTCTTTTTTGTCGATGGTTAAAGTGGATTAGAATGGAATGTCAGGAAGCGGTTTCTTTTTAGATGGACTTTCTGAAAAGGGGGGGGGGAACCTCTTTTTTTAAATTATAATTTTGAAAAAACTGTAAATAAATTTTTTGTGTTATTTTTCACCTTTGCTGGGATTTGAATCAGGGCCGTTTGAGTTTTTGTGCAAGCGTTCTAACCACTATACACTCAGAGTTATAAAACATTTAACATTTCAAATGCAATCCAATCTAGAAAAAGCGTACTAAATGCTTGAATAATGTTAAAAATGGCAGCAATTGCTGTTTTAAACAAATGAAATTGTTTATGATATCTCACAAATACTTTATTTTGTTTAAATTTAAATATAGCAAGTGCTTGAGGAAAGACCCGATATTTTACATTTCTGAAAGTGATTGCTCTGTTTGGCTAAAATTCCAATTAACGTTATTAAGAAAAAAAAAATGTTTTTTCTTTTTAGCAATAAAGAACCCTTATAGTACATTTTCAATATTCTTATTCATAACCAAGTTTGCTTTCTCATCTATTATAAGCATTTGAAATCATTTTCATGCTATTCACACGAAACTGCTTAAATATGTTCAAGGAAGTAGTTGTACATGTTTACGCTTCTTGAACAGCACATTTACAGGGAACAGCTGGTTTTCTTCATACTCGTATAGTCGTCTTATCGATATTTAAAGTGATGCATCAAAATTGTTTGCTATTCAAATTATTTGCTATTCAAACTTATTTACATCTCACGTTCACTGTACTGCACTGCTGCTTTGCATAACACATGCAAGATTTTTTTTAAGTCCCAACATATGAAGCATGTGGTTATGTGCCACACGAACATGTGACCATAAGCTGCCCCAATATTTATAAGTATATGTTTCTTGGGAAGTAATTTATAATTTTTGCTTAAAGTTTTTTTTTTTTTTTGTTATTTTTTCTTAATTTATCTTTCATGTAAAGAGCTCGCAGTTCATGTTGCCTGTATTCTAATTGAATTTTATCAATAATGACTTACAAGAGATTTACTTGAACGTTCATTAATTAAATTTTAATGACATCAATCTTTGTATTAAGAACAAGATGTTCAACAGATTAAAAAAAAAAATAAAACGAAAATATAAACTTGCTAAAACCAATTACTTACTTTAGAAATAATGCAAAATGAAAAAAAATCATGTTAATAATTGATATTTAATGATTTACGAGTACGATATACTGCATATGCAAGCCAGGTGCAAAGAGTTCAATGAGCTAATTTTATTTAATATACGAACGGGTATAATTTGAAAAGGTTAATGACATTAGTTTTGATAATGTTTGTATTACAAGTTATAAAATGGAATGTTATCAACAAGAATGCCTTTTTCACGACTTTTTAGTCATTACATTAATAAATTCCTATTAATTCACCACTTTTTGAAGTCATGAAATTTGGTTTGAAAAGCAAGCTATCAAATCAGTTTTTTTCGATGATATCCAATAAATAGGAAATAAGACATTTTCCTCAACACATATAAAATATCTTTAACGCACGCATCATGTATTATGGTACGATTTCAAATAGGTAGGTAGGTAGGTCAAATGGCCAGTTAATCAAAAACGTGGTCATCTACAATTAGCACAAGATGCTGTTTTTAAACCATTGCAAGACTAAAGTAAAATCACCGAAAATAGGGAAAGAACAATAATTCATGAAATTTAAATAATTGCATGAACTTTAATGACACCCTAATGTAACAGACGTGCATGTTTCATCTAAATTGAACCACTAAGTCATGTTTAATTATATCTATGTCTCCAATACATATTTGTCATGTAATATTAATATTAATATTTTAAAAACATTAATTACATACATACATACATAACTGGCCTTTACAACCCTGTGTCAGGATTACGGCCTAGCTTCTCGCAGCGCTCATGCAGCCCTACAGTTTAATGTCGACTCCGAACGACAGATTTAAAAAGCTTTTTCATGGCAATAAATTACTCCCAGAGCTTTTGCCAGAAGACTTTTTCTTTCTTTTTTTTAAAGATGTCAGAGCTGGGTGACGAGCCCAGATCTCATGTCTTAGTAAGCCAACACACTAACCACTAGACCACGGCGGCTACAACAACATTAATTATCTCCCGAAATTCTTCGTACATTGGGAGCATTTTTTTTAGCTATATGAGAACTATAAATATCGATAGCTAGTTATGATATGACAGCTTAAAATGTCGAACTGTATTAATATTTCTGGTCAATAATGCTTGGTAATCCAATAAGTATTGTTTAACGCCAGAACAAAGCTTTCAAATTGTGAAAATTTATTTCGAGAAAAATATATCTGATCGCGTAGATCACAGAGGACTTCAGCTACATCTACGTTTAACATAATCGGCCTAGTGAACAGAAAATTCGTGCAGTTATTAATCGGTTTCTCACCAATTTTACTCCTCTCATATCAAAACTATCAATAAGACAAAAAAATGTACGTACAGAAGAGAATATTGCAGAGAAAAAGTGAAATCTTTAACCAACATTGCTATTCATGTTCGGCTTAGTGCACACACATTCCCGCAAACTTTTATAACAAGCAGTAACAGAAACATGGTAAACACTTTACATAAGAATACAAATACATTATTTATAAAAATTAAATAAGAAAAGTGTCTTTATGTAAAGCATTAGAATTATGGCAGACACACAAGAAAGAGAAAAAATACTTGTATAGCAAATGCTTTATAAATTAATTGCGAGCTTCAATTCCAACTTCCTATAACTATACCACATGCAAAAGAGCACTAGACTTTTATTCGACAAATAAAATAATCAAAAATTTAAATCGAATCTACCTTGAGCTATAGACAGAATTATTGTTGAGGGAAGTGACATGTTTAAGCTGATTAAGAGTAGGAATTATTATATTAAATAAAGCAATTATATTTTACTGAATAATTTTACAGCTTTGTTTAAGTGATTTCAATTCGTATATTTTGTTTACAAATGTCATATTTGTAGTTTACTAATAGGTTAACTGTCAAACGAGCTCACAAGCGGTCAAATTACGCTCACTTTTTGATATTGAATCACATAAAGCTAAACAGTTGTACTTTGAAAGTTAGTCCTTTATTCACTTAAACTCTACACGATGTTTTAAGGTAAAATTGTGAAACCAATCAACAACTAATCGTTTCATATTTTAGTTATTGACTTCATGGTTTTGCTAACATCTGTTAGTAAATAAAAAATAAAATCGCATACATAGTTTATTAACAAAAAGATTTATGTCTAATATACAGGGGTATTTCTAGCAAAATGTTTAAGACATATTTATAAATGAATGAAATTAAACATAATTAACTTATAACCAGAGTAGGAAAATAAACAAAACGAAACGTTTGATCTCATTTTGTTTTGTTCTTTACAATGAGTAAAACAAAAACAAAACAAAAACAGTGAGAGCGATTGTCCCATTTAGTTTTGTATATTGTTTTTGTTTTGAGCACTACAAATACACTAACTCAAATGTGCGTAGATACAACAAAAAATGAATGAGAAGAAAAAGAAAAGAAAAAGAGAAAAAAGAGCAAATTATACGAATTTAAAGGAATAACAAGGCAAGCACAAGAGAAAAAAGCGAATTTTTACCGTTTGCGCTCTTTCTCATTAAGAAAGTATTTGTTTTGGTATTGCTCATGTACAATACAATTTAAAAAAATATTAAAAGTTTATGACTTTGTGGTAACGTTTGCGAAATGTTTTGCTTGTTTGCCCACTCTGCTTATAACTCTTTTCCATTACGCCTAATTTACTTACGTTTTTAATTTTAAAAGTATTAAAAACCACAATTAGTTTTTTTTTATGGATAAGAGGTTTTAAAGACTACAAAACAATTTAAATTTTAAAACAATTTAAAGAATACATTTGCCACAATTATTACCGCATATTGCGGTGGCATAATTGAATTTTTTTTCTTTTTTGCTTAAATTAAACAAAAGATTGATTTCAAATTCTATTTGACTGATGCCGTCTCCAATTACATGCATTTTGAAGGAGAAGTAAAGGAATTACGAATACAAATATTTACACTTAAATGTTGTCTAGAGGCTTCAAATAATACAATACAATAGAAATTTACATAAAAATTCTATTTTAACGACTTCAATTCAATTTCTTCACTTCATACCTCATCAGCCTAGCTGCTAACAATCAACCACAATCATCAGCCTTTAAAGCATATCATTACAGTAGACGTTTTCTTTTCTTTTATTTTCTTAATGTTTTGTTTGTCTTTAAAACACCCCTTTCTTTTTTTCGTTTACTTTCAACACAGATTCATTTTCCTTTTTGTTTTTATTTTCAATGTCATTTCGCTTCAAATTATTATACAATTTCATTCCTTGTTATTATTGCTATTTAAAACGAAGCAGAAGAATAAGGCAATAAATAGGCATGAGCAACGATATGTTGGTAATTTTTATTGTTCAACAATGCTAAGCAACAACTAAAGAGGACGAACAATTACACAGACATTTACCATACAAAAAGCAATCAAAATCTATGATATTCGTAATATGTACGTACATACGAGTATAGTGCAGCCTATTAAAGCTTAAACCATTAGCTTGTATAGTCATTATGAATACTAAAATGATTTACACCATTTCCAAGAAAAATTAAGAAAAACGACTTCAATTAGTATTTAACAAGATATTGGATTACGACTCAACTAAAAAGAAAACCTTTTTTGGTAAAAAAAACAAACGAAAGATTAAAATAATAGTTTAGGGATTCACTTAATTATGTACGATTTTTTTTCAATTTCTAAGGCTTTTATCTTATTAGCGCAGGCAAATCGTTATAAAATTCCTAAATTCCATTAATATGTCGAAAATAATTAACGCATTAATGTTATAAAAGAATTGTTGTTAAAAAAAGTTAAAAAGGTTTTATAAGAACGACTTTTAAATTTCATAAATATTTCTATAATATTTGGGCTGTGAAGTTAAATTTAGACATTCTAAGATATTTGTTAGAGTAGGCAAGACTCTCAACTTCATTAGTGCAATTTATTTACTTTGTAGTTAAAAGGCTTTGAACACGCTCGGCTGAATGGTGCCTAAATAAGTTAAGGACTGTAATTCCTCTCTATTTTAAATCACATATTTTAACCATCAATACTGTAATGTACTCATCACAGTACAGAATTAGTATTACTATAGTGCTAAAACACTAACACTAACACGAATAAAGTCCAAACTATCAAATTCCAATTAGAAAACTTATGTACGTCCATGTCCATGTACACTGCGTACGAAAAACTGCTAATTAGTGAAAGAGTTAGCATAGAGCTTATTTATAAAGAATTTTTATCGATAAAATAATATTTCGAAATGCAACTCTGAAAGTGTAAGGTATTGCCAAACATGAAATTGAGCAACAGCTGTGATGTATTTTTTGTTCCCACAAATTATAAAATTGTATTCGGTGTATGAAATTAAAAGAAATAAAAAAAATGTAAAATTGGATCGAGATAGAAAAGTTAGTAAGTATGTGGCAGTTTTTAGAAATGTACTCTCCGTAATCTTCCTCAGCCTATTACGGCCCCACATCTTAATGCCACTAAAACTAGAACATTAGGCGAAATGCTTTTTTTATTCATTTTTCCACTTCTTTTAAGTCGTTCTTTGCTTTGTTTCTTAGCTATTTAGAGTTTTCTTTTGTAAACCTCGTACAAGCAGTGACAAAGTATAGATTGTAACGGTAAGTCAGCCGTATGGCCTGAAGTTTGTGATAACCCAATATATGGCTATTGGTAACTGTCAGCCATAGTGTTCCTGAGTTAAAACTGATCCACATTGGTAACTGAGGCAAAGTTCGTCTTTTATTATTTTACAAAGTCACACTGCTTTGCCCACTCAAATGGTACTTCTTTTTTAAATAGAAGTGTAAAAAGTCTGGCAGAGAAATTTCTTATAAAGCTTTCATAATAGTTACAAAACACTTTGGCGATATCCACGTTTTTAGGCGTCAGATAATTTTAATCTAAAAATGCTCCTTTTTAAGTACACTTGTAGCCGCGTTAGGTAACTTCATAATAGAAACTTTTTTCGAAGTGTAACTGAAGTTTGCGCGAAAATATCAAAAATATTATAGGCTAGAAAATATATTTTTCTCAGAGCATCTCAATACAACGAAAATTTTTGATCAACTTTTGAGAGGATGCGTGGTATAGTGGATACAGCGCTCGCACAAAAACTCAGACGGCCCAGGTTCAAATCCCCGCAAAGGTGCAAAATAAAAATTTAGTATACGGTTTATTCAAAATTACATACATACATACATACTTAACTGGCCTTTACAACCCTGTGTCAGGATTACGGCCTAGCTTCTCGCAGCACTCATGTTGTGTGTGTCAATTTTTATCCATGAGTACCGGGACATACAGTTTAATGTCGACTCCGAACGACAGACATGAGAAGCTTGTTCATGGCAATTAGTTACTCTCAGAGCTTTTGCCAGAAGACTGCTGAGAGGTAGTCGCCGAAAGAAATATTTTTTTTTTTTTTTTTTGAAGATGTCAGAGCCTGGAGTCGAACCCAGGACCCATGTCTTAGTAAGCCAACACACTAACCACTAGACCACGGCGACTACAAAATTATTCAAAATTATAATTTAAAAAAACAAGAGGTTCCCCTCCAAGAAGTCCATCAACAAAGAAACCGATCCCTAACATCCCACTCTAATCCACCTAAGGCATCGACAACAAAGACGAATAATCCGTAGATAAACGCCATTTATTGGAAAGTAGTAGATGACAGCTAAACCTACTTAGCGAAGGCACTCGCGACACAATCAACATGCAACGATGAGACAATTGCTGTTATCATTCAAAGGTAAAGGGATAACACTGGCCTTTGAATAACCAATTTACAGCAATTTGTCTCATTCCTAAGGCGCGCTTTTTATTGGTCTCAATAAAAAAAAATAATTTTGGTCAAGTAGTAGTCCGCTAAATGCAAGTGTTATCATTCTTTAAAAAAAATTTGGTCTGTAAAAGCCGAGAAGTGTGTAGAAGTATAACAATATAGAAAGTTATGTAGCGTACATTTAAATAGAGAGTTTTATTTTTAAGTAGGAGTTATACCGATTTTTTTACGACTCTACAGCTGCAAGTGTTTAATGTTTTGAGAATATAAGCTTTATAAATGTAATTTTATGGGCAATTAACCATTATTTAACTAAAAAACTAAAAACACTGGCTATGAATTGATAACAACCTTCTTTTGCGATATTCATCCATATTCATGTGATGGCCTCTTTTTAAATTTAAGCATAAGTTAAACGGTATTATTAATAAGATGACAGTTTTATATTGATATTTGCTTGGTCTGCTATTGCTGTACATGAAAACGAATAGAACAAATAAAAATATGAAATATGTTAGTTATGGGGTAGTAGCATGGTCATTTCGTCTCTGCTTAAGAGTGTCCTTAGAAGATTTATTTCCCAAATTAAATTAAGGCCTTTCTGCGATTCTTATTAAAGTAAAATATTTTGGCAATTTAAGATATTTTATAAAATTCTAAATATCTTGTATGGAATGGATATTGTGTTTATTCAAACAAACCCACATAAAAGTAATAGTTATTGTAACCATATCGTTAACAAGTTTTTATTTTATTTATTTTTTTTTTTTTTGTTATTAATATATATTTTTGTGTGCTTTTGTATATGAGTAGTTGAATAAACCTTGTACTTCTTTACTTAGATGGAATTCAATTGAAGCAACATCATGTAATGGTTAGTTTCTATTGACAATAACATTTTACAGCAAAAAGTACAAAAAAAGAAAGCAAAACTGTCTTTTTGAATATTATCGTTTAATATCAACAGAAAGGATAAAAAATAAAAATAAAAGAAGAGATATTTATTAAAGAAAATAGAAACAAAAACATTATTTTTTCTAAAAATAATAATGAATAGCATATCTGTCGCGTGTCTAATAACTTGCTAAAATAAAGACATTTGTGTGCTGTTTTCTTTTTATCTTTTACATTTTACATGGACTTTAAGCAACCTGATTTCGTGTTTTTAATAACCAAAACTAATGGAACTATTGTATATTGTCTTTGTGTTGATTTTGGCAACATTCAAAAAAACATTGACTTGAGTATACGTATTTTGATTAATAGCAGTCAATACAGAATCACAATGAGGAGCTATTCAGCAATGGCACATATCAACATATGATTCTTAAGTATTAATTTTTGTAAGACTACCTCTTTAAGTTATAAACAGATCGTTACATTTAGCACTAAAAGTTTAACCTTAATGATGGGTAAAGCTCTAACTAATTGCCTACTAACTTACACATTCAAACAAAACAGCTGATTAATTTCATTTTATATTTTATGCTTTATTTCAAAAGTGAAACGTTTTTGATGAAAAAAAAAGACTAAAGAAATGCAAAAATTTAAGAAGAAATTTTCAATTATTATCGGTTGAATATATGGTAAAAAGGTTAGCATTTATAAAATATCTGCAGTTCCACTGCATCGTGTGATCGGTGACCAACAAATACACCCACAACGTGTCACTGTGTGCTGCGAATTTTAGTCAGGCGGCATCAAAGCATTATAATTTTTTTAAATTAAACAACAATAACCAAATATTGCACAGAAAAAATTATTGATATTTTTTTCAATTAACTTGTTAATTCAAAAATAAATTTGTTTTGATTAATAATTTAATTAACCTTTTAATGCTTTATACAACTTTACTTTAAATACCTTTAATTAATATTAGAAACAGCTTAATTGATAGCATTAGTTTGTTTACTTGTGGAAAAATAAACAATTTTTTAATTGATATCACAAATTTTTTAATTGAAACACATTTTAATTTTTTTCTGTGTGGCAAATATTTTAGGTTGGCTACGCTTGTAAGATATACCAAAGCGTTTGCAACGAAGCGTGATTACCGCTAATATTTTTTTAAAGTTATTTTGTCTTTCAAAAGTTGCGCTATAAAAGTTGGGGACCATTTTGAATTTAATAAAAATGTATTTGTTCTTCACAATGAGCCCAGCACTTAGGGGATAACTTCTACTCATGCAAATTATCATTTTGCTGGTATAGGAAATTGGTTATGCGAAAGGGAAACGAAAAAGTAAGTTTTGGTGAAAATATGATTTAAATTTATTAATGACTAGAAAATAAATTCTTTCTGTAGTGTATTGTGCGATTTATTGACGTGCAATCAATTAGGCACTATGTAAGAATAGGCAATTATTCCGATTTAATCCATTTGACTTATCACAACACTTCACATTGTAGTATTGACAGAACACTGAAACACACTCAATATTGTTCTTCAATGCATCGGTACAGTTTGATACTCTATCTACGTTAATAAGCAGCCTTGGCCTTTATTATCTTGAGCCAAATTTCCATGTAAGGTAGTATAAATGTCTTGTAAATATCGCATTATCGCTGCTAAATTTTTGTTACACTATTGAGAGAATAAATTCAAATTTATTTGAGGCCACTTTTCACGTTTGGTCAAGCATCGAAGATGCTACTCGTTCTAATCACTCAACGTTTTAAAATTTAATCAAATTGTTTAAAGCGGTTAAAGCATGTTTGGAATTTTTTCAATAGCAATTTTATTAAATTTTCATAATTTTTTCTTTAATTTTTCTGTCTTATTTTGTTAAACTGAAGGATTCTCTATACCGTTTATTTAACATATTTTTTTAATATATCACCAATTTAATCATATTGTATGTATGTTCTATGTAATACATAGAAATAAAATATATTTCTTTATTTATGTTTTTGTCTGTTCCCTTGTCTATATGTCTTTAGCCTCGGGCCAAATATTGTAAATACTCGTATATTTGAAAAAATGTTATCGTGTTGTTATTGCTTAAACAAGGATTTTTACTTGTTTTTATAAATTTTTCAAAACAAAAATTAGAGAAAATTGTTCTTATTTGTACAATACATACATACATACATACATATAAGTATATCTATGGATGTACATATTTCTTTTCTCTAACTTAATAAAACTGGTTAAATGTACGAGATATTGTAAGGATTTTAGTATTTTATTTTGTCATTGTCATGCATTTTTTCTTTGTTTTATTTACAAAAAGAAAAAACATCGTCTTCTTGAGTTTCTGCGGTTAACGTATATCTATCCCTCCATTTTTTAGCATTAAACATACAGACCACAGCAGGCCAAATAGCAACACTATTGCAAATGAAGTTGGCTTCAAGTGTCATCATGTTGTCAACTGCATAATTATTTTGAAAACGAAAACATCATAAACAGCTGATACTGTTGTGGATATTTATAACCTAAATAACATATTTTTTCTTATTCGGACCAACACTCAAGGGCAAACCCCTTCTAAATGATGTTCATTGTATTGGAATTTTTGTGGAAATTATTAAATGCTTTTAATACAATGTACTTAAACTTTTATACCTTAAGGGAAAGTATATATATGTGTATATAAATGTGTATAAAATTAAATATTCATATAAGTATATCCATGTTTATAATTTTTATTAAATTCGAGTATATTAGTAGCACACGATCGACTTATTATCATATTTTAATGTTTACGTCCGTAGTATGCTGTACTCTATGTGTTCATTACTTCTCTGTGATTGCGACATACCACACTAACTTTCCGTCTTTCATTTTATTGTAATTATTTTTAAGAGATTTACAAGCACCCACACATGAATACAATTTAGTAATCAAGTTTCATTACCTATTGTGTCCATCTATTTTCTTTTTTTTCATATTCATTTTATTTTCCAGGTTTTATGTGAAGCACATGATATCATGCCTACTAATCATTTTCAGTTAAAATTCATTAAAAGTTTTAAAATGAAAATGATGAAGAAAGTCCACTCAAAATGTTCAAACAAATATTCAAATGTCTCATGACAAAGCCAACAAAGACTTCAATATAGAAAAAAAAGAGAAAAAAAATAATGAGACAATACACGAATAATAAAAAAAAAATAATAAATCCCTAAAGATGCGGCACGAAACATTAACAAAATTGGATTGCATTTAGAGGCGAAAAAGAAAATGAAATAATTTGAATGGATTTTTACCAGGAACCAAGTTTGAAAATGGAATTGGTGTTGTGCATTATTTTAGTAGAAAAGTCTTGTGTGGGTATGGGTTGGTATAATGCGATGTTATTGGTAGATTGTATTTTATTGGCATGTTGTTGAAAAACGTAACAATAGAAAATAATTTTTTTTATTATGGGGGATTTAATGCCATATTGTCATAATATCATAAAATTTTGAAATAGTTTAAAAACTTTGTTGTTGGACTGTGAATAAAAATATAAAAATAAAACAATAAAAATTTTCAAGCTATGTATGCTTATCATTTTCTCATAAATGGGCAGTAAGTAAAATGCAGAGTTGAATGACTAAAGTTATTTAGCTAGCTGGCGATAATATTTACAATCCACCGTGAAAATATACGAAGCTTTGAAAGAAGGTAAAAGATTTTTCAAACTCAAAGCTTAAGGACAGCTGAATTACTTTTATTAAAAATTGCTATTATAAATATGTATTTTTACATGCAAGTGAGAATATTTTGTTTTTATAGTTGATTTGACTGGCAGCCAATGAACGCTTTATCGTTAGCCGCAATTGGAAATATAAATTACTTTTTCTATATAAAAAATAACATAGTGAACAACCCGCCATGGGTTGTTCACAATTGTTCATATTTTTTCGAGTTATTGGTTTACGATACGTACATATATGACTTTAAAACGACCAAGTGAATCTCCCAACTGTTTATACACTTATGTTTGTATACATGCGTATGTATTTTTATACCTAAGTTGTTCATGTGGTGAATAAATTAATAGAACTTATATTCAAACTAAAGCCTGGTATTGAGTTCAATTTTGTGAAAAAAGTTTAGCTACATTTATTTTTCCATTCGAAAAATTTGACATGCAACATATATCCCTAAAAGCATGCATCACCTTTAAACACAACAAATAGCACAGTTCAAAAAAATGATTTTTTTTGTTGCTTTTGATAAGAACTAATTACCCTTTCGTTTGGGGCTCAGAATCTACATGTATTTCAGTTTTTCAGTTTTTCTTTTTAAAACCTGCACTTTTTATGCAATCTTTAAGAGTCTAACTGCTGTGCAGTGAGTTGAAATTATAATGATATATCATGCATTTTATATACAGAAATTGCAAAAGGCCAATATAACTCTAAATAACCCAACACCAAAGCTATGTCAACAATAAACACTATTATAAATTCCTGCTCATTATAATAAAAATAAAGAAAGAAATGTTGACTATGTTGTTCCGTACATGATTCAAAATGTTAACAGAAACTTGTTGCATTTAGAAAAAATGTTGATATGTAGATTTCACATGTTTTTCGCAGCAAGAACAGAGTACTCTTTTGAAACATTTTTTCACAAACATTTCGTACGAAACATTTTTATATGCAATTTGACAGCTTTTCGTACGAAATGTTGAACTCAATAAACCAAAACGTCCATATGCAAAAACAAATAAAGTAGACTTGAAGCCTTTATTTGCCATACAAATTTTGAATTAAATTCTACTTAAATTTTTTTTTTTTGCAAACGGGCAAATATTAAAGCTATTTCAATCCACTTTAAATATAGCAACTAATCCTACGTTTCGAATTAATTCCTGAAAAAATTATCCGGTTACATACATATGTACATAACTGGTCAAGATTACGGCCTAGCTTCTAGCAGCACCCATGCTGTGCGTGTTAATTTTTGTCCATGAGAACTGGCACATACAGTTTAAAGTCGACTCAGAACGACAGACTTGAGAAGCTCGTTCATGGCATGTTCATGTTCATGAAGATTTCCCAAGATTCGTGTGAAACTACTGTTTCCTTTACATATTATCCCATCGATTTTTTAAGGCATTCGATTTAGGATAAATTCAATGACTCACAATATGTGACCAGTGGCTTGGGCCGAATAAAGTATTTTGAAACTACTCTCTAATAAAATTCTGTAAGTGGAGTTAATAGATTTGCAAGTAGAGCAATCATTTATTCAAAAGAATGTGAAGTATCACTATCTTCTAAACTGTAGCTTTTAATTATGCAATTCCAATAGGCAGGCGCATATTTACGATAAAGAGGAAGAGTGTAGTTGACTCAAAGCTCAATTGAGTATACATAGCGGCGCTTTAAAAATATTACCTCTAAATTATAAAAAGTTTTTCTAAATAGATTTATTTACTTGCAGTGATTTATTCAATTAAATATATCAGTTTAAATTTGCACATCTTTTACAAATAAATAAATTTTAAAATTTATTTGACAAATTTTTTGATAATGAAATATATTTTTCATTATTATCTCTATTTATTTTTAGAAATCAAAGCGTGTGTCTATGATGAACTGATAAATATTTTGCAGTAGGCTGGTAGTGTGTCAAAAAATTTTATCAGCATTTAAAAACAACCGATGTGCTTCGCAGTTCCTTCTAAAATAAAAATTTCTTTTTGCTGTTTTCGTTTGAATTCAAATTTTAAATACGACACCCATTAAATGCGAAATGTGTCAAATTTTTTATCATTTAAAGAAAATAGCACAATTCGTACAATGCCGCCAGTGATCTGTTTCCACTTGATAAGAAATAGTAACGGTGATAGCACAGCTCTGTCTTATAGCTGAATTGTTGTTAAATGCTTAAAAATATTTGCTCTTATTAGTTACAGTGCTTTGGAAAATCTTTTTTACGAAACATTCTTATTGCTCAATACAGGCCATATGCAGTCTCTGTGAATAGTTCGATAATATTTTAATAATTCTAATTACAGTAAACCTTATAAAGTCATGAAAATCTACATACATATTTACAAAATATGAGATTCGAACTAAAAATGGCAACACAGTGACGAAATTACTAAAAGCCATTATTTGTGGGTGTGGCAAAAAAAAAGGAAAAAATTATTATTGGAATCTTTTTTACAATAACTTTAATGCTAGGGGCACAGTATAATACAGTGACGAAACTCCAACAACTATAACAAGAACAACACAGCTAAGATAGCCACAACTTATGATAATGAGAGATAGATTTACTTATTAGTATATACAGCTATCTTATTTTTCTTCAGTACTTAATATAGCCACAACAAAATTTTTTGCACACACAACATCACAGTGTATAAAAAGATAGCCACAACAAATGGTAACAGCTGATTTTAAACTTTTTGAGCTGTCATTCCCTTCATCACTGTATTACACTGTGCTAGGGGTGACTAACACAACTTTTTCTCATGGAAGTCTTGCTCACTCAAGGCAAACATTTTCACTATCCATCTCTATGATCTTTTTGCTACAAAATTAAAAACCTACCAAGAGCTTGTGCGAATAAAATGGGTTAAAAAAATCTTGTTACTTGAGGTTTTTTTTAGTATGAAACTAACAAGTATTTCACTATTTTACAAACCTGATTAAATGCGCGAACTTTTAATGGCACTTGCCTAGGCACTTTAGAACATTTTTTTTTAAAGAAAGGCATTTTAAAGTCGAGCAATTTTGAAAATTTTAAATTCATAGTTTAACAAATAGTCTTTATTCTAAAAAAAAACTTGGGGCAATTAGGTCGATATTTTTGACTGTGGTTCTAGAAATGTTCTTTGAGGTTACGGATCCAAAGTTTAAATGAACAAAAATAATGAAAATTAACCACCATAAGTGAAAAATAGTTACAGTTTGAGCAAATTTCTCGGTTTTTCTTAAATGCCCATATCTTTCATCTGCATGGGATAGATTTTTTTCTGACTTTACTCATGATGGTTACCCTGTTTTGGTTTGACGTTGAATTTTGGCACACCCCGCATACGAGTATTCATAAAAATGCTACATATTTTTTAATTTATTTATTCAAATTATGTTAATTATTATTTAATATCAATTAAGTTAATCAGTGCCACTGTAATTGTGTCAGCGTTGAAAGAGTATTTTTTAAAAATATATTTTTCAAACACTATATAAAATATTTAGAAATGACATAACGCTGCAAATTTTTGTTAATAGAAAATAGGTTAAAATACTTTTATGTGGTCCATTTGTCTAGTCTGAGTTTAAAGTTTTATTATTTATTAGTTGGGGTTATTCATGTCATCTATACAATGTGTATTTTTATAACACTTGCGTTTCTTCCTTTTTTTTTGTTTTATAATTCGGTTTAAGATTATTAAACCTTTTCGAAAAAAGTTTTGTATGTGAGGGTAGTTTTGAAATTTTTGGAAACAATGTATTATTTATTAATGCCCGCAAAAAAACTTATTTAATAATAAATTAATAATCATGATATTGAAAAGCTAAGCAAACAATTTTTTTTTTTTTAATGAAAAATCAAAATGTTTTCAAATATTGTCGTGCGGGAGTTTACGTGCTCTATCCGCCATTTTATATTTTTATATATCTCGATTTAATGATGCTACTTTAGGTGGGCAATGTGGGCAAAAAAACATTTTTAGTAATAAAACAATAATTATGATATTGAAAATCTAAACAAAAAAATTTTTTTTATTACTTTTAATGAAAAATTAAATATTTTTTAAATATGGTTTTTATGACAGAGCATGTTAAGTCGGTTTTAGACAATTTTTAAAAAAAAAATTTTTTTTTTTGAGTGCTTATCGTAATTTTTAATGTTGTAATATCGTAGTCTCAAAATAACCTATAAGTCCCTTGGAACAAAATTTGAGTTTGGGTACGAAAGTTTAAATGTGGAAGTGTTTGTCAAAGTGTATACTTTAAGTTCATATTCATATCTCGCCAGCAATTTTCGGCAAACTACCACAATTATCATTTTATTTTCACGTAAACCGTACCAAAACGCTTTTGGTTCGAAAAACAAAGAGTGTGAATAAAAATCTCAAAATCAATAAAAAAAATCAAATTAAACAGGTTGATCTTAATTTATTTTCTCAATTGTCTGTATAAATTTCAACAAAGTCATTAATATCAGTTATGATACCATCCCTTTTTGTAAACTTAGGGTGTAGATGGGGTAATGGTATACTTATGTCATCGCCATTAAATGTGCAGAAATTAAAAGCTCTGACGAAGCTGCTGATTTAATTGAAGCCATATTTAATCAGTTTAATGCCTCTTATACATCTTAAAGTTTCATGCATGTTTATAATTTTAAGAGGTACACGAAGAGGAATTAGCTGAATAAATCAATACCCTCAATATAGCAAAAAATAACTTTTTATTTTACACTACAAGACCTAAAATTTAGTTTAAAATCAACTAAATTATAAAAAAATGTGTGTACATCCCCAGCGAGAAATGGTAATCAATAAGAATCGAAAAGGTAATACAAGGAATGTATAATGTTGATTCCGTAAACCATTACCCTTATCACAGAACATGTCCTACGGAAGTAATAAATGTTTTTAATGTCTCCCCGTAATAAGTATTAGGAAGGAATTCCTTCTTCTGAAGATGTGGGAATACACATGGTAATCAATATTTACTTGTGTTTCACATGAAATTACCTTCTCGATTCTAAAAGTAATATATTCTGAAGGCATAAATTATTTTATTGATTATATAATAAAGTAATCTATTTTTTCCCGCTGGATCTCTTCTACAGGGCTTAGAATATAGTGCATTTTTCCTGTTTAGCAAGTTATAACAGTTTTTGTATAAAACTTTGTGTAGCACTTTACTATGCTACATATGTGTACTCGTTCGTTGTTGAGTTGTGACTTAAATTAATATATTAAATTTATTTTGTAGGGTTAAACATAATGTTGCCAATAAAAGATTAAAATAAGGCAAATATTCCGCCTAACAACTCACTATAAAAGATTAATGCAAAAATATATTTTATTTTTAAAAACAACGACATTGCAGCACCCTACTTCAAACACCTTTAAATGACTTAAGATTTCTTAACATCAACTCAGGCGTGGATTTTTAAACAAAAGCGAAGATTGCTCGTGTATAACATTGCAATTCAATGAATATATTTTCAGAATATTGAAATAAACTGGTTTAAATCACATTAAAACATTGACATATTAATACTGATTTCTTATCATTTTTTGGTTTAAGATGCCAGTGAGTGAGTGTACGGCGTCTAAGATTAGATCATTCAAAAACAAAAGAGTGTCTGTCTACCAAATTCTTATTTCATAATGAAATATTTTCTTTTTATATTTCTTTATGCTTTCAATTATTATCAACAAATAATCAGTTGCAATTCAGAGTTCTTATGAAAACGAGGATTATTCATCTAAAATCATAAAATAAAATTAAAAAAAAAAAGAAAAAAAAATCGGAAAAAAAGAACAAACAAATATACAAGAATGAAGTTTTTTTTATACACACTTTTATTCTCATTTGGTTTGCTGTGTGTGGTGGTGGCGGCCCAAAAGTCACAAAAAATGGGTAAAGAAGCTGTAGACCGTATGCTGGAGGAATTGTGCACTGAAATTTTAACTAAAAAGAAAGCTCGTTACTATTATGGCCTACAATTTGCAAAATTCTGTGAAAATGCTTACGAGCACAAAATTCTTAAACAACGCACGAGACGTAATGTTGGCCTTCACATGTTTAATTATAATAAAAATGATAATTTTATTGAAACTCAAATGCAGAATTACAGAAATCAATATTTCTTTAGTAATAGAAAAAGTATTAATAAAATTATACACAATGTTTGAATATAAACTGAATTAAAGAGAATATTTTTTCATTTCTTTTTTTCCATTATTTTGTAAATTGTTTTAAAGCGCAATCAAGAGATTTGAAAAAAGTAATTTGGCAAAAATAAAACAAATAAATGACGTAAAAATAATCAAAACGTATTGTATTTTAAGAAAAAAAAAAAAAAAAAGAAACAAAAATTAAATATAAACAATTATTAATTTAAATCAAAAATAAATTTTGCTAGTCAACCTAAAACAGTGAAACAAATATATACTATCAGGTAGAACACTCAGCTTCAATTTAAGGTAGAGTTTATTAAAAAAAATCAATTAAATTCAAGGCTCTTCTACCAAAGCGGCTTATCATAACCATTTGAGGTCTTTCACCTGAATTTTCCAATTCATTATATATTTTTTTTTATTTTAAAACCAATCC
Organism: Metopia argyrocephala; assembly: GCA_963576795.1. NCBI lineage: Eukaryota > Metazoa > Arthropoda > Insecta > Diptera > Sarcophagidae > Metopia > Metopia argyrocephala. The sequence continues at coordinate 198,960,569 of OY756208.1, read as the reverse complement.
CAGGGGTAAACCCCTACTAAATGCAGTGAATTGTATTGGAATGTTGAATATATCATCGATGGAATTAAAGAACGCTGTAACTGACAAAACATTTAATGTTCACCAGAGCCAAAAAACCTGTATGAAAGTAGAACAAACACACCGGTAGTTTTCAAAACGCAGACGGCGTAAGTGAATTTATTTTCATCACAGAAATCTGGAACCGGGACTAATCAATGCGTATTTTTTCTGATAAATGTAATTAAAAAAATTATTTTCGATTTTTTGTCAGTTCCAGCGTTCTTTAATTTTTGCGATATATAGATATAGATAAATAGAAGTCTATGGGACTAATTGCTGTCAATTTGATCACTAAAAGGACAGTGTTACCCCGTCACCTTTGAATGATCAACAGCGATTGCCTCATCTGGATGTTGAATGTGAGTGATGAGCATCTCTTTTGTAGATTAGCTGTTATCTTCCCAGCAGGTGGCGCTGTACTTCTGATCATTCTTTTCTTGTTGGAATAGACAGGAAATCTCAAGGAGCGGTTTCATGACCTCTGGTGACCTCTTATATTTTTAATTTCTAATTTTTGAAAAACCGCAAATTTATTTTTTAATTTTTTCTCCTTCGCTGGGGTTTGAACCTCGGTCGTTTGAGTTTCTGTGCACGCGCTCTAACCACTATATCACGACCCCGTCAAATGGAGTGTATATCCATAATTAAAGTCGTAACTAATAAAACATAACCTAGAAAATAGCCAATATAGTTAAAGATCTTATAAATAATTTATAGCTAACGCGATTTATAGCAACTAGTATTAGCTGGTATATGAAATACAACCCTGCATTTTGTTTCGTCATTATTATTATTTAAAGAAGATATCAATTGTCGCCGTGGTCTAGTGGTTAGTGTGTTGGCTAACTAAGACATGAGCCCAGAGTTCAAACCCCAGCTCTGACATCTTGAAAAAAAGTAATACGAAAAAAATTTTTTTCGGCGGCTACCTCTTATTTGTTAGAAAACCAAAGAGAAAACAAATAACTGCAATTGCTCATCTCTCCATAGCCGTCTACACATTGACTTTGATATCGGGTTTATGCATGACATCGCAGAGTTACTCTTATTATGCAATTTTCATTCTGATTAGGAGCGATATGATATTTTACTTAAAATGGCATTTAAGGATGCCACTTGACACTCATGTTGATAAACTGCTCCACCAATCGGACCTATCTCAACCAACACATTTCGATATTAAAAATACAATCCTATTTTATGTCTAATTGTAGTTCAATGACCGAAACGCACAAGTAGCATAAAATAATAATTAGAGCATAATCTTATCAGTAGATTCAGATGCTTGTTATACATAATTATGTACTTATATTTATATGTTAGCTAGTCTTAAACAAAAATGGATCATTTAAGCAAATTTAGTTTGGTTGTCAGCTTGACTGTGCTTATTTATAAAAGTTTTATAGCAAACATTTTGTTATCAACAGCTTAAAAACTGAATTTTGATTGCAATTGCTCTTATTAAAAGTATTATATGCTTTAGAAATGTCAGCTCATATCAAATGTAATCCAATAAGCTATAGTGTAGGGTGTAAATGTAATTTATGGCAGAAATCAAATTTCTATAAAACACATAAACAGAAAAATGGAATGCATTAGTAAATTCAATTATTCTAAATTAAGGTTTAAACCTTTCTAGCCCTATGTTTTAAAGCTGTAATAATCCCTTCAAATCTTGCTAAATTGAACATTAAATATATTTTTTTTTATTTAAATCACAGTCATATAATGACGTCATGTTATTTTACAACACTGCTATCAGTATGAACCCCAGACGGCGGCATTATTGACCTATAACACATTAAAAATTTGAAAAACAAAATCATGTAAAAATTTTAATAAAAGTTGGTATTTTGCTAAATTATTACAATTTGGTTTAATAATAGAAAGTATTTTGCTTGTAAAACTAGTCTTATCTTAAATTGATATGCCAAGTTAATGTGTAGCCTGAATTATGTAAAATTTAGCCTTGGATTTTTGTTTTTAATCTTTTGTTCTTTTGCTTTAGAAATCTATTGTTTACTTGAGATTTTCAATATCTTGTACTATAAGGGGCTTGTTAAAATAATTCATGTTGTGAATTAAAGATTTAAAATGAAACAATTTATTCAAAGTGTAGGAATATGCTTAAGTAATAATATTCCTACAAAAGGTATACATAGTGTACAAGTATATTATAAAGTTTTTAATTTTTGTTTAATGGAGAAAATTTAAAAAAATTATGTTTCTCCGTATACTTATATAGAGGTGCTCAGATAAAACATGTTGTATATTTTCTAAGCAGCAGGCTATATATTTATATAAAAAATCTTCAAACTCTCGAATAAAAACTGTTTATAAAACTTTTTTAATAAAAAAATTTTTTTTGTTTTGCTTTTCACAATTGACCACAAAATATCATTGTGGTCTTTAAACACAATGTTGTGTAGAAAATAAATCACTTTCAACAAGGAAGAGTATATTGTTGCCTTTAATATATCACACGTGTCAATAGGACAAACATCACTTTAATGCTTTTCGTAACATGTTATCACTTATGGTTGCTACGAAGTGCTCTTTACCACATACGACAAGGAATGAAAGCAATTTTTTTATGGTCAGGTTAAGAACTGTTTTTTATTATTAAAGAAGTATACCCAGCAGACATTTTGAAATGTACTAAATATTAATGAAATTTATTGTATGTATACATAGACAAGGTTGGATATCTTATGTAAAAATAAATAAAAACTATGAATTTTTAAACAAAAATTTCTCATAACTTTTTAAAAGTGTTTGTTATGAGTAAAAACCCGATTTTTCGACTTTTCTTTTCTTTGAGAGATAAATGTTTTCTAGTAAACCAAACGCCAAACTATGAACTCCAGATATAATCAAAGTGCATTAACATGTAACTCCGCTCTTTCCGGGTTTTAGAAATTCTGAAAAGCTTTACAAATTAAAGCAATTTGTATCTTCAACAGTCTGGAAATTATTTTCTAATGGCCAAGACTACAAATTGTACCTATTTTTTAAATCTTGCTTTACTTTATGTCTACCTGATCGTTGTCTTATATTATTGAGATTGATTAATTGTGTTTCAGTTAGATCTAGATATGAAGATCTTCGTGAACAATCATGCGACTCTCTTCTAATAAGAAACTGCAAGACTAAGCCCATTGTCTGGATTGCCCTTTTGTAGGATTACCTGACATCGGCGTATTAATTGTCTCAACTCCATCTGGCCTTAGTGGCATATAATGTTTCCCATATCCATAACATACTTACCTAGACCAGCGCAAAGCACTGAAAGAGTAGTAATAAGTCGGTCCCTTATTTCTGACCTTAATTAAAGAAAAGCAATTAGTCGGCTCTAATTAGACTCAGAAATAGTGTCTTTGTTGCATTGAATCCAGAAGTATCATGCATCGATCCCTATTACATCTGTAGAAATCTTATTTCGATGAGCTGGCGACGAGGAACATGAGATAACATGTTGTTCCTAGTGATATAGCTTTTTCTGAAAATATGAAAAAAATATTTTTTTCGGCGACTACCTCTTAGCAGTCTTCTGAAAAATCTCTTCTCAAGTCTATCTACCAAATCAAAATTTTCAGTTTGTCCTACGGTGTTATCGGTTTTATTGTTACAATTGTATGTATAATTTCAAATAGTGCCACTATCAACTGGATAATGGTATTGTTTTACACAATAAATGTTGTTTAGTATTAATGTTGATTTGTTTGTTGGGTTGAATTTTATACTGTTCTGACATACACTTACATATGCACAACGTTCTACACATTGTAAAGAATTTTCTATGTCACTCACAAATTAAGTCACATACAGCAATTCATATTATGTATTTTTATATAACAGAATAATGTCACATAATTTGTCATGCTGTTTTGGTACATATTCACTACATATGTAAAAATATACGAGTATGTACATGAAATATGTATGTATATACTTATATATATTATTTTTTACATTTATTGAATTCAACTCACGGGTGAGTATGTCTGCTCGTATTCTTTTTACATTAAGTATTAAAAGCATTTTATTTGAAACAGCATATGGGGTTTCCCTGATTTGTTTTTTTTTTATATCGATACTTTTCGGATATTGACAAAATACTTTAATCGTTTTCTTGCCCTTTAAAAATTAAGAAATTAAATTTTATTTATCAAAGTATTGTGGAAATATTAAATTAAACGATCTCATGTTTTCCATCGTTTGTGAAATATGGAAACAAAATAAAGACGTTTTCGGACTTAACGAGATTTCTTCTTTCAATAACAATACTGGACAAAATATCTTTTTATTCTATTCCACAGAACCATAGATTTTGGTGGTTCAAAAGAACATCAAATTATTATACATATGTATATACTAGCTGGTGTGACCCGACGTTACCCGGGTTCTTCAAGATTTTCACTTTGTAATATTATTTTACATTTAGCCTTAGTGTGAAAGGTGAAATTCTTTTTGTTGTGATACACAACATTTTAGTTTTTTTATTTCGGTGAAAATATATAAAACCGATTGTGTGCCAACACGCGAACAGGCTACATGTATCTGTCCATGTAAGAAAACCGGATACAAATTGATACCACAAAATTCTAACGGACTAGAAATTAGATTTTGCTCTGCTATTTATTCAGTATAAAAAACTAATTTAAATTACAGTTTATCTGAATAGGAGATGGATGCAATGTATTACTTTTTACTTGATGCAATTACGTTTATAGAGATGAATCATGATAAATAGGTTAAATAGAGCGTAATTGTAAAAGTACACACTTACTTGTAAACCAATAAAGATGCAAAAATGGTTTAGGCACCGACATTAGCTTTAATTTGGTATGTCGGAGAGTAAAATCGGTTCACGCATTACAGAGATTATTGATTAAAAGCACAATGCAAAATTATTTTACATATATAGATCTATGTATGTTTGTATGCATGTAATTTATAAAGTTGCCACTATTTATCAAAACTAGCCCCATCTTTACGTCAAGTGTGATAATAAAGGATATAGTTTTTAATTACTCGTATACCTGCAGCATAAATAAATGCTAAACAAATACGAGGGTTTAAAAGGGTTTATTATTTAACACAGGAAAACTATTTTACTATCCTCTCTATTATCGCGCAGTATATTAAAGAAGTTTGTGTGTGGGTAGTGACAAAAAAATTCAATTTCTCTTAACGGTCTTGCTAAAGAGCAAAACTGACAGCAAATGTTTTCAACATCACAATCTGTAAAATTTCATTTTAAATTTGCTTGACAGTTTGGTTTTGGGTTTCATTTTTTCTTGTCTCTTCTTTTCTTTTTCTCTTTTTTTGTCATGTTCACACTTCTGTCTATGAAAGTGATGAGAAGAAATATCATGCTGTCATTAAACACAATATAATTTAAAATATTTTCATTTATGCTGATTTGATGTGTATTTAAAATATGTCAAATTGTGATTAATGAAAGGCAAAAGTATTATTTAATTTATTAAGAATGAGTAAACATTTATGTATGGTGATGTAACTTAGATCTCCAGCCACTTTTTGTTGTGGAATTTTATGTTATAAAAATCTTAAACCCAAAAAAAAAGTTTCCTTTTTGGCTTTAAAAAAACTTACCAAAATTAGATTTTTAGAGAAATTTTATTACAACAAAACAGGATTAATTAACTTTTAAGAAGGGGTGCCTCGGTTGTAGACTATTGGATTTTGTAATAGTCTGAAAGCGCTCGGAACGTTGGTTCAATGCCCGCAATAGAATGTTAAATTAAATAAAATTTATCTTTCTAAACTTATTTTTTTTAGGACCAATAATCAGGATTAAACCCCTACTCATGCAATGCATTGTATTGTATTTTTTTGTTGTAATTTTATTGATCGCCATATATCAATAAGATAAATTGCTATCAGTTGATCACTCTAAGGTCAGTGTTATACCTTCACCCTTAAATAATCAACAGCAATTGCCCCAATTATCGGTGGATGTTGATAATGAGTGGTGACCGTCTTCACTAATTAGGTTAGCTGTGATCTTTCCCAGAAGGTCTCGCTGTACTTCTGATCATTCTTTTCTGGTGGAATAGACTGGATATGTCAGGGAGCGGTATTTCTTGCAGATGGACATCTTGGTGGGGGGGGAGCATCTTATTTTTTAAATTATAATTTAGAAAAACCGCAAATTTTATTTAATAATTTTTGTCCTTCGCTTGAACCTCGGTCGTTTGAGTTTCTGTGCGAACGCTTCAACCACTATGCCACGGCCCCCTCCAACCCCTTCTTCAATTGAAGGTAAATATGTAGGTAGATATAGGCAGATAAACTGTAAGTCATTAATTTATAGGTTGAAAAACAAAAAACTAGAATTCAAGCCGTAAAGTTTTTAATGGCCCCTTGGATTTGAGAAAGCTGTCACCAAATAAGGGTCGTCGTATCTCACAATCGAGTACAAAACAAATCGTGTGACAACTTTGCGGAAGTGCTCGACATAATAGAACCGTAATATTTAAGCACTGTTGTGCCGTTTCGTAATGGCAAAGTAAAGAATAAGTGGATTTACCAAAAATCAAAACTGTGGTTTTGTTTTCTTTTTTGGATGAATTCAAACCACAGAAAGCCACGATTGATTTTCCAATCAATAAAGCCATAGTTTTTTGAATATACGCAGTATAACCCACAGTCGTTAACTTTTAAAATTTAACGCAATCAATGGCGAATATTATGACAACTTACTGAGTTCATTTATTGAGGATTTGATAAAAAAGCAAAGGCATTGTCAAAACAACAGTACAATACAAGGGTATACAGATGTACACTTTTTGTGAATAAATCTAGGAATTTTTATATTATTCGACCTATTTTCTAACATTGCCGTTAGTGACTACTTTTCATAGGTGAACTTATGTCATCAAAATAGGTAGATGATCGCGATCGCAAGAATTATTATATTTTGGAAAGGAATAAAAAAATATTTTTTTTATTTTTAATAAGAAAAAACTTGTTAATATATAGTTAATTGAACTTTAAGAAATAAAAAATTTAAAAATAAATATTTTTATAAAATAGTGGTTACGTTTTTTTCGTCAAATATTTACCCAATGTGACCGTAGCTTAAGTATATTATATATTACTCAAATAACACTAATTTAAACAATAATATTAATTTGAAAAGTATACACCTAACACTGGTTCTACACGGTAGATAGATTCCAAAGATCATAAGAGAAAATATAGTGCAAAGAAATACAGCGTATATGTATGTACGATATTGTTTAAGATCAAATTAATAAATTTCTAAGGCCTAAAAAGAAACAAAAATAATATTAAATTTTGATGTACAAAAGAGAATTTTTTTTTTTTAATTTTAGTAAAGCTGTGAACATTTTTTGTCATATATGACACCACTTGTCTGTCCCAATATAAATGAAACACGTATAAAAACAGACTTGAGTGTACCTCATTATTTACGTTTTTTTTATTTAGACCAATACTCAGAAGTAAGCCCCTACTAAATGCTGTGTATTGTATTGGAATTTTCGTGGAAAGGAAAGTATGTTATGACAACAGAACATATATTTTGTTTTTCTTACATTATTAAACGCCTTAGGAATAAGACAAATTGCTGTGATTGACCATTTAAAGGCCAGTGTTATACCTTCACCCCTGAATGTTCAACAGAAATTGCCCCATCGTTGCCTGTTGATTGCGGTGAGTGCCTTCGCTAAGTAAGTTTTTAGCTGTTATCTGCTACTTTCCAATAGGTGGCGCTTTAATTCTAAAATATTGCCTTTATGGAAATAGTCAGTAGACTTTTTACCAAAATGTTCTTTCTTTTCTGCAGCTTCTTATGCTAGAAATTGTTTATACTAAATGAGAATTATCCTGAACTCATCGAAGAAAAAAAACCGAAATATAAAATCAAAAAATAATTTCAGTACACGTTGGTTGATTGTATTTTTCAATATAAAAAACGTCTAAGAAAACTCATTTTGATTAATTTCTTTGCTTAATTGGACTTAATTGACTGTAGTAGGAATGAAATGTTTTTTGAAATTTCTCACAAATTTGTTACAATTATTTTTAAAATTTCCTATAAACTTTTTAAATAAGTGTTGAACCAATACACAATTAAGATCCTTTATTACAATTTTTATTTTTCCAGTATTTCAAGGATTTCTAAATATTTTTTCTATTTTTCTGTCTTTTCAGATTTTAAATTTCATAGAGAAACAAAGTTTTTCTATACATCCTATTAGCCAACATAAGGAAACTTTTATAACGAAAAGCTTAAAAGTAATAAAAATCAACTAAAAACTTTAACAAGAACGACAAGGACTTGCCGTCACAATAAAACTTTAATCGAATTACTAAAAAGAGAGAAAACAACATCAACAAAAAAGCAAAACTAAAAACAACAACGGAACACATAATTACATGTTTGTTTAGATGAAACTTACTGACTGAAATTATGGGTGTTTACGTATTGCTGCTTAATGGTGAATCTTAAATATTTTTTTTTTTTTGCATTACTTCCGTTCTACGATAAACAATATTTGTTGGATATACCAGTAGTTGGTAATAAACTTTAAGTAAATCTAATCTATGAAAAGTTTAGACAAAAATTTCAAATTAAATGGTCATGTTAAACAGTGATAGCACAAATATGGTGACTCTACAGACATCTACCACAACAACTGTAAGTTCTTTCAGTGCGGAAGAACAAACGGAGACTAATGAAGCACCACCGGATCCATTTGAAATCCTACGCCAAGAATGTTATGAACGTTTAAATCAAACATCAGCAACAGCAGCAGCAGCAGCAACAGCATTGACAACAGAGAAGCCTTTAACAGGTAAACACTTTTTATTAGGAACTTGTATTCTCACACAAAAATGAAAGGAATTACTAGAAAATGCTTTTATATGTTCTCTCTTGCTACACAGAAAAAAATGTATGACATATTTGATAATTGCAATTAAACTATCAGCCTTTTACTCCCGGCAATATTTTTGTTTAATAAGAAATTTATTCGATTATTTGTTTTAATTGATTTAATTAAATGTTGTATTAATTAATAAGTTGTATTGAAAAAATTATAATCTGGAAATCCGAGTTAAAATCCCAGTAAGATTGTTGTTCCCTTTTGTTAATTTATTTTATTTCGTCATAAAATGCCTTAATTGGATCAGAATTTTATTATTTTAATTAAATTAAAAATCTTTTTGCAATGATTTTTCAATCAAAGAAGTTGTACATCAGACGTATTGAATATGTTTTCGACTCTAACTACAGTAGTCTCATCAACGTTCTGTGCGATCTTCATGCATTCATGATAATCGTTAACTACTTAAACACACACACACTTTTCTCTTGAAATCATAAATTAGAATTATATTTTTTCTTGGATGCATCTGAGATCTAATGGGTAGTCGGCCAGACTGCTAGTATGAGGGTTGAGGTTTCAATACTCAATAAAGACCCTGTTACACTATACATAGCATATGGTCTTAGTCATTTAACTTATAATAATTATAATACCTATATAATATTAATATTGTATTGGAATTTAAATAAATAAAAAAAATGTGTTTCTATACACTTTTCCCTATAATAACAAATTCTCCTCTTCTCTACATCATTGCATTTTATCATTGTCATATCGTCGTATGGGAGTTATGTGCTCAATACTCCATTTTATATTTTTGATATATCTCGAGGTAATAATGCCACTTTAGTTTTTCGACCCCAAATTTTTCAAGCCTGCAATCCGTTTTGGGATATCTCGTCCAGTTTCGGAATTAAATACCCGAAAACTGATTGCAGATTTTAAAAATTTTGGTGTTAAAAACCTAAAGTGGCATCATTAACTCGAGAAATATAAAATGGCGGATAGAGCACATAAACACCCGTACGACGATATGATTCTGATAATCAGAATATCAACAGTTTTCTTATTGCTCTTTTGTTCCATTTATCACTATTAGTCGCCATCGACTACATGTACGAGCATCACTGAGTTGTTTGAAAGGCATCGCCAATCTAAATTCATTTATTGGAATTTAGTTCTGAGTTCTGTAACTCTCCTAAGCTAAAACTCTATCGTTAAAAATATATAAAGTAGATTTAGGACGTTTTGGCTACGTATAGAATTCTTGAACGCTTATTGCAATTAAAAAATTTCATGCCTATTACCTCTAAACTTTTTAATTTTATATATTCTAACGCCCAGCCTGTTTCAAAAACCCAAAATTTTAGCATTTTAGCTTAAGATAACTACAGAATAAGGCCCCAGATCTAATTCAAATGTTTTATAACAGAATAAAAATAATTTTGCTTTTTATAATTTTGGTTAATCGATGATTTCGTTTTGATTAAGTTTTTTAATTGATTCAATAAAAGGTTTAATAAACTTTTTAATTTCTCTGCAATTAAACTTTTTAATTTACTTAAATTATTAAAATTTTTCTCAATATAATTTGAAATGTATGCTTTTGGGGATAAGCATGTCTCTATGGCCATTTCGTCTCTGCTTAAGAGACTCGTCAGGAGACTTTTTACATACATTTCAAATTATATTGAATGTATTTTGCCAATAAGGCGAAAAATATTTTTTGTTTTTTAATTTTTCTCAATTTATTATTATTTTTAATTTCTATTTAAACTGGTATTATTAAAAAGTTAATTAAAAATATTTTCAATAACAATAACTTAATTGATATTACAAATATTTTAATTGTATTAATTTTAAATATTATTATTTTTTTTTATTGTTATATGGTCTGGAAATCCAAGTCCGAATCCCAGTAAGAGTCATCATTTTTTATATGATTGCTACAATAGTTAATGCTTGTCATGAATTGGTACAGAACACAAATAAATCTGATGAGACTACTGTAGCTGGAGTCGAAAACATGTTCAGTTTGGCTAATGTACTATTTCTTCACGAACATTATTTTATCCTTTGATTATCAAGAAAAAATTCATTTCAAAAAAATCTAAATTCTTAATAGTATTTAACTTTAATCTAATTAAAGAGTTTCTGATGAAATAAAATTCTTTGTTTCTTCTGTGTACTGCAAAGTCAGCAAGTTTGCCTTAAAATTATAATTTAACCAACAACTTGTACTTTTGTTATCATTGTCTTACCAAAACTAATTATTTCTGTTTTATGTCACAAACTTCCTTGTACTTATATCCATATCCTTTTCCACTTTCTGCCCTTGCTTTAGAGTATTTGGTTAATTTGTGGTTGTACAGTTTTAATAGATTGTGTTTGGCCATAACAATAATAATATAAAAACTTACTTATTTTATCTTTTCTTTTCTCCTCTTGTTTTTATTTTTTCTAACAATTAAGGCAAATTTTGTCCTGGTACTTTTGATGGTTGGCTGTGTTGGCCGGATACTCTTGCTGGTACATCTGCTTATGAACGTTGTCCTGAGTTTATAACAGGCTTTGATCCCTCAAGTAAGTAAACCATTTAAATTACTACAACTGTCATTAACAATATATGTAAAATTTTCATATGAAGTATTTGCCTACGAAGGCAAAAATCTGTTTAGAGTAATTTCTTTACGTAACAATTAGAATAAAATTTCATTCAATTACCAGCAGTCGACTAGAAGCTGCCAAATACTGTAAAACCATTCACTGTAATTTGACTACTATTGTGAAATGAAAATTATTTTGACTCAAATGAAATGGAGTATTTGATTTTTTTTTAAGAGTTTTTAAACTAATTTGAAACATTCTAAAAAAAATATATCTTAATATGATTTGAATCATTAAATTATCAGAAAGGATGTTTTTATAAAAATGTATGTGACAGTTCTGGTCAAATGTATTTGTTAACGCGTAAAAACGCTTACGATCGTGTTTATGTATTACAGTCCACTTATATTTGTAGCAGATGTGAATCTGAAAAAGCACGAATGACTCGCGCATGGACGAATACGTAGAAATAATTTATTTACGATAAAGCCGTATTAAAACACAGTATTGTCATTTTGCAATATGGCAAAGCTAAAAACATCTGAACAGCAAACTTGGCAGCTCAGCTGTTTTAATGCTGCATGTTACTGTCAAACATGTTCAGTTTCGTCTATAATTTTTCCATGAATCAAGAGTTACAGCCGTACAACGCTTGCATGTTTTGCATTTTATTATTAAAAATCATGCTCGTTTAAGAAAGTGCATCATGCACTTCTTCTATTTTATGGTCAGTTTGGGCCACCTACAAAAGCGACTATTCGGATTGACATTACTGGACATAAAATCACCAATATGTAGAGTGTGTAGAGAGAAAAATTTTGCAGCTGTATTCGCCAGTGTTGTTGATATCAATTTGGCGCTATTCGTAGTAATTGGGCTTCTCTTACTTCTCTACGTGGAACATTTTGCAAAAGATTTAAATGTAAAACCTTTTAAAATTTAGCTGGTGCCAGAATAGAAACCACAAGGCCTATGACAATGGCTAACTTTTGGTGAATGGATGCTGGGGATCTTTTTTAAGCAAAAACTTGTGTTTTGCCACGAAGGTTGAATGTTTGAATGAATAGGTGATAAATGAAAATTGACGTATTTGGTGTAAAGAGCTATAACTGCCAATGCATTCCGATTGATACTTATCCAAAGGCGATGAAGGAAGGAACGTTAATTGAATGGCGAGCTAAAACCTGCTATAAACATTGTCGATGGGCTAAAGCTCTTTCTTGCCCTTGTGGAAGTAAGGTGTTCGTTAGAAGAATTAGAAATAATGCGAGTTCAGTTTCAGCTCTTATAAAATATAAGAAACCAAGAACTAACCATGTCGAAGAGGCGAGCCTTTTAGCTAAATAATTTACAAGAAAACAACAACTGGTTTGAGAGCTCGCACAAAAACTCAAACGACCCAGGCTCGAATACCAGCAAAGATGAAAAATAAAAAGTTAATTTGCGGTTTTTTAAAATTCTGATTTAAAAATAAGAGGTCCCCCCCACCAAGATGTCCATCTACAAAGTAACCGCTCCCTGACATTCCACTTTATTCCACCTTAACCTTAGACAACGAAAAACGAATGATCAGGAGAAAAGAACCACCTATCATAGATGGGCATTTTTCAGTACCAGTACTTTTTCAGTATTTTCTTTTTTTACTGATTATTGAAAAGAAAAATCAGTATTCAGTAAATTTTACTGATTACTGAAAAGAGAAATCAGTATTCAGTAAAAAGTACTGATTACTGAAAACAGAAATCAGTATTCAGTAAATTTTACTGATTACTGAAAAAAGAAATCAGTATTCAGTAAAAAGTACTGTTTACTGAAAAGAAAAATCAGTATTCAGTAAAAAGTACTGATTACTGAAAAGTGAAATCAGTATTCAGTAAAAAGTACTGATTACTGAAAAGAAAAATCAGTATTCAGTAAAAAGTACTGATTACTGAAAAGTGAAATCAGTATTCAGTAAAAAGTACTGATTTGTGTAAAAAAATTCAGTAAACATTAAATGACTGATGGTAGATACTGTGTGTTTTAAAAATGATATGTACGCATTGCTCACTTACATGAATAGTGGCATAACTGAAAAACTGAATTTCGAGGAATATTTCTGTTTTGTATGTTTTTACATTTTTTAATTATGAAATGTGTTATTGGGTAAATAAAAACTGATTTATATAGCTGAGAATTCAAGTTCAGAAAATATACTGAAAAATGTAAAATAAAATAATTTTTTCAGTTCTTAATTTTTTTCGAAATGCAGTTTTTCAGTTATGCCACTATTCATGTAAGTGAGCAATGCGTACATATCATTTTTAAAACACACAGTATCTACCTACTATCAGTCATTTAATGTTTACTGAATTTTTTTACACAAATCAGTACTTTTTACTGAATACTGATTTCACTTAATGTTTACTGAATTTTTTTACACAAATCAGTACTTTTTACTGAATACTGATTTCTGTTTTCAGTAATCAGTACTTTTTACTGAATACTGATTTTTCTTTCCAGTAATCAGTAAAATTTACAGAATACTGATTTTTATTTTCAATAATCAGTACTTTTTACTGAATACTGGTTTACGTATTGCAGTAAAAAAGTAATGCAGTATGCCCATGTATGCCACCTATTCAGAAGTAGAAGAAAACAGCTAAAAAAAACCACTTAGCGAAGGCACTCACCGCAATCAACATGCAACGATGAGGCAATTTCTGTTGAGCATTCAAGGGTGAAGGTATAACACTGGCCTTTGAATGATCAATTCACAGCAATTTGTCCCATTTCTAAGGCGATTAATAATAAAGAAAAACAAATATATATGTTCTATTGATATAATGTACTGTATTGTATTGTTATAATGTAATGTACTGTCCTTTCCACAAAAAATCCAATACAATGCACAACATTTAGTAGGGGTTTACCTCTGAGTATTGGTCTCAATAAAAAAAATAAAAACTAACTGAGAACGTTTAACTAACTACTGCCTGAGTTCGAACGCGTATTTTTTAATATGAAAAGTATATTTGTTCTTACAGAATTGGGGGCACTGGTTCTTCCCTCTGAATAAAGTTTTACGATAAATCATCGTATCGGTTACCCGGCTTGATATAATTTTGAATATAATTCTTGCACCAGCATCACTGTTACCCCAAATTTTTAGGCGGCCAAAGCCTAAAGTACCTGCCACCGATGACGAAGCAATAGATTACAATTTTCTTTCATAGTTTTGTTTACAGGACCAGTATTCTTTTGAGGACGAACATTTCTTTAAATTATTGGTGTTTTAGTGAGTATGTCGTATAAAATACCTTTACCAACGACTTGCTTAGATGTACTATTTGACAGCGTTGTTTAAATACAGTTAGGTCTCGATTATCCGTAATGGTCGTGACGAGAATCATTACTTATAATAGATTTTCAGGTTAATCAAACAATTTTGGGTATAGAGTTTTTTTTTATATTTTTACTATTTATCAAGTTAACACTGGTGTACATACTAATTTACATTAAAAAATTAAATCAAGATAGCAATGTCATAAACGGTCTGCATCCCAACTTCGTATTTTTAAGCCGCCACATTATTTTTTGAATGCTTGTTAATTATTTTAACTTTATCTTCAATATTTAAAACGTTTCTTTGTCCTTTTACCACTGGTAACGATTCCATATTAGATATATTTAGAATAGTCCGTTTTCATCACGGTTACCTCACTGTTAATAGAAGCAAATAATTTCAAAACATTGCAAAAAAAAAAACAATAGACTGATCATTAACCATCACGGTTAATCGAGATTACCGGTTAACCGGATAACGATAATCGAGGCCTGACTGTATTAATTAATTTAAGATAAGTTTCCAGAGTATAGCCTTTCTTGGGTGGTATTGTGCTTAAAAAGCATATTCCATTAATAAATTCTAAATAGAATATTTTTACAATTTGCAAAGAATTTAGCAAAGGATATTACTTATGACCAGAGTCACTAGCAAGTAGCACTGAGCTTAGTTGTTAATATAGGGGCATTGAAAGTTTTGCTATTCGATCACATAAAATTACTTCCATTATCAAAAATTGGAATATCAAATTCGATGGTGCAAGTCAAGGTATTAGCGTAGATGAATTCTTATACAGGGTAAGAAGTTTGATAAGGGATCTTAATGGAAAATTTGCGCAAGTTAGGATCAACGGAAGGGTGGGTAATGATGCGCTTTCCTTTCCAATGACATCTTAGGAAAAGGAATACAATTATGCTTCAAATATCGGCTGATCTATTTTTTTTTTTATTATGCATTATTTATGTTAAGCCTTCAAATGGGGTTTTATTTTCCAGCTTTTTTTTTGTTGGCTTACTAAGACATGAGCCCTGGGTTCGACACCCAGCTCCGACATCTTAAAAAAAGAAATATGAAAAAAAAATATTTCTTTCGGCGACTACCTCTCAGCAGTCTTCTGGCAAAAGCGCTGAGAGTAATTAATTGCCATGAACAAGCTTCTCAAGCCTGTCGGTCGGAGTCGACATTAAACTGTAGGTCCCGGTACTCATGGATAAAAATTTACACACACAACATGAGTGCAGTTATGTATGTATGTTTTTTTTTTCAGGGAATCTATAATAATTAGGGGAGTCTATAATAATAGTCGCCGTGGTCTAGTGGTTAGTGTGTTGGCTTACTAAGACATGGGCCCTGGGTTCGACTCCAGGCTCTGACATCTTCAAAATGTGTAATAATTATTTATGATAATGAGAAATCTATTGGTAGCAGAGATTATCGAGAACAAGAATCCCCCCACTGACTGACTGCTAGCATCTGCAAAAGCTCCCGTTCGTTCTCTGTTTTCTCATCAGAGCCACCTCTACCAATACGAAAATCAGATTCTTTTATGGAAACTGTTCTTGATAGTAAATAGAAATAAATTTGTTCATTACACCATATGTACATATATTAATATGATTATCATTAATTTGATTATCAATCCCTTTTTATATGTATGTATACAGTATTAAATATTTAATGGGCTTAAAATCTATTACTGTTTTCTTTTTTCTGACATTTTATTGAAACTAATATCCCTTAAGTTATCTCATGAATTATAGAATTTTCGGTTATCAATGCCAATTTTCAGTCTATTGAAATATAATATTTAATTTAAACGATATTTTAACAAATGCTGTTGAGTCCTTTCCTTTAACAGGCAATCATTATGAGTTTTTCTTTTTTAATAAAACCTTATCGTGTGGTTTTTATTTATCCTTTAAAAAGGATTATTGAGACATACTACATATTCTACAGTTGATTTTATTAACATTTTTATTTTATTTTATTTTTTTTTTCAAAATCTGTTTGACCATAAACAAAAGCTACATGACCATGTGAAAGAACAAGAATTTATTTTAGACAGGATTAAGAAAATAAATGTTCATTTTTCATGTTCCATTAGTTTGGGTATATTTGGAAATGTCAATCTACTCGTAGTAAAGAGAAGCAGAACTTTAATAGCATATTTATGTTTAAAGATATTTTTATTTAATTTTTTTCTTCTCTTTCAACACACTTGGTGTTATTGTCGTAAATAAATGCGAGTTAATAGATTATTAAGAAACCACAATAATTTTAATATAAAATTGTCAGAAGGCTTAAGAAGAGGTTTTCTTATTTAAAAAGTTTAAAGTTTTTATAATTTAAAGAGTATTTAATCAGAAAATTTATAATTTTCATAAACTTTTTCTTTTGTTGCAAAATTCATTACAAGGCAACTAAAAATGTGTGTCAACAAAGTATTCATTGACAAAAATGTAATAAAGTCATGGCTTCTATATAAGTAGATATGCAAACGATACGAGTACATGAATGTTATGAGTGATATATCGTTGATATATCGGTGTTTAATTTGAAAAGAAACGGCATTATTCTTTCTTATTTTTATCTGAATAAAAGTACAATTAGAGGAATGCTATCATAGCATTAGGGTTCAGCTGTTTCTATTTGATTGTAATCTGGCGTTAAATGGACGATTGGAAAGATTAAATTTAATTTTCTTATAAAGCTACAAACTATTTAAACAAAAATAAGAAAAATAAAAAGCAAAAAAAAAGCCATCAGTAAAATCTCTTTGACTGAATAATATTGTCAATGAATAAGCTAAACAGAAAAATCAATAACAAGGACACCCATAAAAACAGAATCCTTCACAAAAAAAAAAAAAATTACAAATACAAATAAAAAAACAACACTTTTATTCTTTGTGAACAATGCGCTGCCTGTAGCGTTACAGAAATACAGTGGCTATAGGTCTTCTGAATGTGGGTGCAAATGTTTATTCATGTGTAAATGGGCATGTGTTTGTTTTGAGGATATAAAACCAATTTATGTGTGTGTTGTGTCCTTAAAAAAACACGAGCAAAAGATAAATTCAAAAGTGTATATTTTTTTTTTTTTTATTAAATTGATAAAAGATATTATAAAGCCTAGGCTGAAAAAAGGCCACAGAACCAATTTTGTATTTTATATTCAATTTTTTTTTCTTTTTGTCAAATATGTACAAACAGTCTGTAGGGGAGTATAAATGAATGGCTGATTTTAATGGCTGGCTTTTTAAAAAACGCAAAATGTTATTGTTTTACGAAAGTCATGACATTTGTTGTAGGCCAGTAAAAAGAATTAAATACTGTGGCGTTATAAAATTGTAAAAAAAAATAAAAAAAAAATGTTGAAACAAGTGTTGCTTTCATTTGAACTATATTTTGAAATCCTATTACTTTTTTCTTATCAGCTACACAAAAAAAATAAAATAAAAGGAAAATAAATCAATAAAAGTCATCAGGTGTGACCTTAATAAGGGGTGTGTTCTGAGAACTATTTTGCAAATTTTATTTTTAATATCAGTTTTAAATTATATTTAATTAAAAATCTTTAATATTATGCTTTAAATTTAAAATTCACTTGAGTGCTGTCAATAAATTAAAGAAAAATGATAACGTTTATATGAGCTGAATAGTTTAAATGGGTTTATAGATGCGAATCTTCGAACTCAAGTTTTAAAATTTAAATTCTAAATTTTATGTTCTAATTGCTAAAGGTACAAGCATCAGATCTGAGTATATTGTTATAAGCTCTCTTCCTCCTAATTCCCTTGCTTTGAGGGATGAGCGGTTGCTAAGTAAGTGTTCAACTGTCTCGTCCTCCTCCGCATTGCCACAGCTATGACAGTGATCGCTGATGAAATACCCATCCAACGAGAATGGTTTTCAATCAGCCGCGAATGTATACTAAACACAGTGAGCAATCTGGAAACTATCTTCCTACTGTGACACAACAGCAACCTTGTACGTATTTTATCAAAAATATGTGTCGTTGTATTGTGGTTAGAGCGCTCGCACAAAAACTTAAACAGCCCAGGTTTGAAACCCAGCAAAGGCGAAAATTTAAAAAGTTAGTATGCGGTTTTATCAAAAATTGTAATTTGAAGGAATAAGAAGTTTCAACCCTCCAAGAAGTCTCTCAATAAAGAAACCACTTCCTGACATTTCACTCTATTCCAACTTAACGATCGACAACAAAGACGAATGTTCAAAAGGCAAGCGCCACCTATTGGGAAGTAGAAGATGACAGCTAAACCTACTTAGCGAAGGCACTCACCACACAATTAACATTCAACGATAAGACAAATGCTGTTGATTATTCAAGGGTGAAGGTATGACACTGGCCTTTGAATGATCAATTCACAGCAAGGCAGGTAATAATTATATAAGACAAGAAAAAATGTTTCAAAAATTCCTATATCATGCATAGCATCAGTAGGGGTTTACCCGTGTCAGCATTGATATCCTGCAGGAGTCAATTACCATCCACCTAGTATTTGCATTCTTATTACAGTAGCTGAAAATACTTTTCATTTAAAGACCATATTAAAGGTTCTACCGGGGAAATACGGATTATCCTTAAGAAAGAACTTTCGCAAACCAATTCATTCGCTCGCGCATTCCTCTTCAAACCCACCATACTCGGAATTCAAATTTGAGTCGTCTCAGTGAGAACATAAAGCGTTCAGTGCATTCCTACACTCCTCTAATAGCCAATAGTAATTGTAATTCAAGTGCAAATGAAACCGGCTGTCTGTTCAAGCAAGTGCAAATGCGACTCTGGACGTCCCGAAAAGTCAACAGCGGAAAATCTTTTCCAATACGAAAGAGCTGAACGAAAGAATATTATGCAGTATTCTCTACATTGATTTGAAGCAAAAACTTTGAACTGATTCCATATAAGATTAGCCCTCTAACAATCAAACTGAATTATTTTTTGCTACACTATTTTCAGCCTGGTACTCTATGGCTTTGCGAGTCTTCATTGCTACATCCCCACGAAGACTTTGCAGAATATGTTTAAATAGAAAAATATTTTTTGCGACTACCGGATTAGAAGAATGACGAACTTGCCTACAACTTGCTGTCTAGCTTCACCATATGTGCTACAGCTACAGATGTGGAAAATTCCTAATTTTGTCGCAATCAAGGAATTTCTGCAATTTGGGAACATACAGAAAACCTTAACCATTGATTCAAAAGCATTGATCATAAGCTACCTCAGCCAATGAAAATGTTATGTTCCTTGATTTAATAATATATTAGAAATATGTAGCTTATTATGTTTCATTGGAAGAGAAACCACTATCTCACACTTTCCCTTTTTAGTGCTGGTGTCGGTGCTTTTCTGATAATGTTGCGGATTTGATGGTGTTTGATGTCAGAGGTAAAAGAGCAGAAGACAGTGTTTCCGTGACTATGGCGACTATGGCATGCTCTCGCATAAAATAGACAATAACCATGCCAAAGATAATTTCGCTCTAATACAAATAATAGAATATGTACGTACCCTAACCCAACTATCATCATCCAATCTCTATAAAAACAATAATAGACTATAATCCGATTTTGATAATTTATTAATATTAAGATGGACTGATGGAAAATCCCTCGTAGTTCCAATAATTTTATGACCGAAGGAAAATAAACTCTAACTTATAATTTTTCTTTCATCACTTTCATCTTTTCAATGTGAAACCATACCTAGATACACTCTATATAAGCGTTATTAACAAGATTTTTAAATAAAAAGAAAGAACCTTACAAAACACACTTTAAAAACATTGTAAACTTTTTCAGAATATGGTTTCTGTAGGTTTTGTTAGCAACTTTTCCAGTTTGCTAGTTTGTTTAACATAAAACTCTAATTCAAATACTTGTGGTTTTCTTTTCTAAAATATTCAATTCTTTCATTATCCTTTTGCATCACAATGTTTTACGTACTCTTCAGTTTTTCTTTTTTTTTTTTTAATTACTAGAAAAATTTATTCGTAAATTAAATTAAACCAAATCAATTATGTGGAAACAAACAATTAAAAACTTTTAAAGCGAAATGTATGCCAGTGCAAACATTTTAAGCCGATAGAGTAAAAAAAAAGATAAGAAAAATTGAAGTGCAACAATACCACTGCGGAAAGTAGTTCCAAGAAAAAATATTTTTTTTTTTTTAATCGAAACCACTGTAGTTTAATAGAATAAATTGAGTATTATGGTTTGAAAGCGACGTATAGCTTTAATAATACAGCTTTAAATGTCATACAATTCATATCTTGTAATGGGCTCTCATGTCCCGCAAATATTTCCCAGGCCTACCATACGCTAAGTAATATATCAAGTCCTTGGTTTAACGAAGAACCAAACAATTATGGATTGTTATGGAAATATTCATTAAGCTACGGTCACATTAGACAAATATTTGATGAAAAAAACGTAACCAATATATTATGCAAATATTTTTTTTTATGTGAACATTTCTTCAAAAATTGTTTAAAAACGATATTAAAAAGAAGAAATATTTTTATATATAATTAACTAAACGTTAAGAAATGAAAAATTAAAAAATAAATATTTTCATAAAATAGTGGTTACGTTTTTCTCATAAAATATTTACCCAATGTGACCGTAGCTTAAGAGGTTAGTTATTAGTCCGAACTGTTATTGAATTGTTAGTAAAAGTAAGACAAACATATCAGGCGTAAGAATTAAAGCAAAATCAGTTATTGATACGTCATATTAAAACTGTTTTTATCTGGGCCACTGGCTTTAGTTTTAGTTTCATTCAACAGCCAATCAATCTATCACAGCTATGCAGAATCGTCGAAAATATGTGTGGTCTGCCGTCGTCATGATGGATAGTTATTAATCAGAATATATTTTATTTCAGGCTCGAAACTCATGTCGCAAAATTAAAATATTTTTGACTTACAAATCCTCACTGACTAAAACTAATTGCGCTGTATGTGAACATCAAGCATAGTAACTAAATTAAAAACTAAATTTACAAAATTTTACACTAAATAGACTAGCTTTTCGTCGTGCGGGAGTTTATGTGCTCTATCCGCCAAAATTTTTAAAATCTGCAATCCGTTTTCGGCTATTTATCTCCGAAACTTGACGAGATATCCGAAAACGGATTACAGACTTGAAAAATTTGGGGTCGAAAACCTAAAGTGGCATCATTAACTCGAGATATATAAAAAATGTGAAATGCCGGATAGAGCATATATACTCCTGCTCTACGATATGATAATAAGAGAGTATGTTCAATATTTTTATTATAAGGAGCATGTTCAGTGTTGTAAGAGGATTTACGTACATATGTCCCTTGCAAATTTATTTTGTGAAATTATTACAATACATGCTTCTACCGTGCAATTTTAATAGTGATTATCAAAGAATATGTTAATCATACCTGTTTCAACTGCACTTTATTCGACCAGCTGAAAATATAAATTTGTAGAAAGAAATAATTAATAAACTTGTGAGAAACTTTTTTTAAATAAAAAACAAAATGATAATTATCAGAGAATCAGTTTTACATTTGTTTTGGTTGCTAACGTTTACAGTGTTCGGTATATGCCATAAAATGGAAACTGCCATAATGCACTGAACATACTCACAGCCAGTGTGAACGAATTCTAAAATAATATTCAGGTAAATCATGTAGTCGCCGTGGTCTAGTGGTTAGTTTGTTAGCTTACTAAGACGATAGTGCCGGGTTCAAATCTCAGCTCTGATATCTTGAAAAAAGAAATATGAAAAAATTATTTCTTTCGGCGACTACCTCTCAGTAGTCGTCTGGCAAAAGCTCTAAGAGTAGCTGATTGCCATGAACAACTTTTCAAGTCTATCGTTCGGAGTCGGCATTAAACTGTAGGTCCCGGTGCTCATGGATAAAAATTAACACACACAACATGAGTGCTGCGAGAAGCTAGGCTAGGCTAGGTAACCCTGACACAGGGTTGTAATGGCCAATTATGTATGTATGTATGTAAATTATGTTTAAAGAAATTTAGGCTAAAATATAAACTAAATTTAGCTTTAAAAAAGTCAAAATGGTTACAATGCTCACAGCTTTATCTCTATACCTGGCTTTTATTACGATTTCAGTGTTGTTAATAAATTATCACGATTTTAGAAGTTACAAATGTATGGAAAATGTGCTGATGTAACTTTTGTAAAGTCATGTTATTTCCAAAAGCACTCGATGGGAATTGTAGTATAAAAAACATTATATACTTAAGAGGGGTTTTCAGGCAACTTTAGTCCTTATAAGCATACACATTTATATTTTGTGATTTTGTGGCACCAAGTTGGGGGTGGCATAAAACAACGGAAATAAATTCTTTTGTTTCATATGTGTGAGACAAATTCTATTGTAACGATTTATTGTTTCATTGAAAATAGTTTAAAATAATAGTAGTGGAGAAAGTTGGTTACAAAACTTTAAATGAAAGTAAGAAAAAATGTCTTTTGTTTTTATTTAAAACTCATACAAAACCATTGTATTGGTTTTTTTCTTTTAGTTGGTTAATAAATAAATTGAAAGTATACAAGTTTATTTTTAAAACTCTTAAATAAATAAACAATAGAAGTTAATAGTAAAAATGGCTAAAAATACAGTGTGGCATGCAATAAATTACACAAAATTCGATTTCAACTACAAGTATTATATAATTTAGACTGAGTACAGTTGCAAGATACTTTAACTTATAAGATCAATAGTGTCCTCTTGAGTCTATTGGATGCATAAGAGACCTTCATGTAAAAGCTAACCTGTCTCCCAGTGAGGCTAAAATTTAGTTTATTTCGTAAAGCAGTCAAGCGGGCAACTATATAAGAGGCCCTTTGGCAGATATTATTTTTCTTCTGAATAAAGAAACAAACAAAAATTTGGAATCAAATAAACATTATTCAAAAAGCAAAATTAGAGTTTTTTATTTATTATATCGGTTAA
This sequence comes from Metopia argyrocephala, assembly GCA_963576795.1. Taxonomy (NCBI): domain Eukaryota; kingdom Metazoa; phylum Arthropoda; class Insecta; order Diptera; family Sarcophagidae; genus Metopia; species Metopia argyrocephala. The sequence goes on along the minus strand of OY756208.1, from coordinate 198,936,713 downwards.
CAATTTTTGCACCGTCTTCTGTATAAAACCAGAATTAAAAAGTGAACTTCTAGTGACCGTACTATGTATGAATATTTTGCGAGGGGGATTCTTCGTCGGAAGGAGAGAGACCTGGCAAGGTCGACAGAACCGTAGGGTCCAACTGGACCGGCATATAAGGCTCCATCCTGAAGTAATGTCATAAATTGACGGTCCCAGGATGGAGCCTGGTGATATAGAGAGGGGTTTTAGCCGGTAGGCACGCAATAACTGCGTGGAGTCCGGCACGACGGGTGGCAAAAACCACCTAAGTGCGTAAATGCATTTCCCCTCTCACCAAAAAAAAAAAAAAAAAAAAAAAAAAAAAAAAAAAAAAAAAAAAAAAAAAAAAAACTATGTATGAATACATAAGTATAAAAGAAATTTTGCAAAAAAAGAACGGTACTGGCTAAAATTCAGCCCCGTGGTTTTAAATTAAGCAAAATAAGGAAAGCATTACATTTGAAATTCCGAAAATTTTTAATAATTGTTAAAAAACAAAAAAAGTTAATTTACAATGAGTGTACATATAAATTTCTATTTCATTTTCAATGATAAGAAAATTTTGTTTTAGGGTATCAAATAGCCCAGCCTGACGGACAGCAACTTTACACTTTTCTTTTTACGTATTTTATATGCTTTTTGTTAAACAAGCCATTGAAAACACTCAACTTCCGCTTCCCGGATGTGTCGTAAAATATAACGGTGGTCAAAACAACTGACACACTTGCAAAAAAAGAAATAAACGTACAAGCAAGAAAAAAAAAACAACAGCAAACAACCAGAATTGAGCTGTCAAAAAGATTACTTTTTTTTGTAGAAATTGTATTTTGTGGTTGAAATAACACACTACCTATAAACACATACAAACAGGCCACAATAAATTTCCAACAAATATCTAACCATGCCATATGCTGCATGGTGAGGCTTAAAAAGTTTTTAACTGAATCAGAAAAATGTATTTTCAATGTTAACAAAGGGAATAATAAAAACTTATAATTATGCACAGATTTTCGGATTTATAAAATTTCATGTCAAATCCCTGAAGGAGGTGATTTTAGTTTGAGTGCAATTGGTTGCCTTTAAAGTGTGTTATAAGTTAAAAATAATAATAAAAATTAAAAAATACTATTTTTAAGGTGTCTATTGAAACTAATACAGCTAAAGGTCTTTTCTATAAAATATGTATTATTTTTATATTCGATATTTCAATATTCTTTTATGTCGCTTCGTAAGGAATTATTTTTCAAATCGCCAATAAAATAAAATTATTTTAAATTTAAATATATTTATAAACTAAAAAAAGGCCGGAAGAACTAGTTCTTCAATGTAGATTATATTGTGAAATGAAGCACAATTTATTGCACAGAATACAATATTTACATATACAGGCCTGTCGCAGATTCCGATCGGAATGGTTTTCATTTCGTATTTTCAATTCCGATCGGCTTTGTTTTAGCTTCTTCAGTTTCCTCCCGATTTAGCAAACTCCCATTTTTCTGTCTTTTTCTTAAAATATGGCAACATAGTGTATACCAAAACAATAATAAGAATAAGAGCAAAACAAATTGAAAAAATTTAAACAAAGTTATACAAATTAAAATAATTAATAATAAAAGAAAAATGCCTGGAACAGTAATATTTTATTTTTATTTTGTTTATGATTTTCGTATTGCCAGAATGTAAACTTTTTAAAAGTTTTAATTTTAGTTTAAAACCAAAGAGTGGCAACACTTTATTTAAAAATGGTTTATTTTAGAAATAAAAAGTGGGCTTCTTTTTGATAACAAAAATTTGCTTATTTTTAAATAAAATAAATCAAATACAATATAATATGAAATGTATGCTTTTGGGGATAAACATGTCTCTATGGCCATTTCGTCTCTGCTTAATAGACTCGTCAGGAGACTTTTCTCCAAAGGTGGAATTCAAAACTATAAATAGTTATGTTAAAATAGTTATACACTAAATGCGAATCATATCCCAGAAAATTCAAATTCTATTTCTCTGTTCTACCACGAGTCTCTTAAACAGAGACGAAATGGCCATAGAGACATGCTTGTCGCCAAAAACATACATTTCATGTTATATTAAATGTATTTGCCAATAAGTCGAAAAATATTTTTTGTTTTTTATATATCAAAAACATTATTTATTTCCCATTAAAAGTGGTTTTAATAAAATTTTTAAAATTTAAGTTACTGATAATATCAATTCCACTTAGGAAACTGAAATTGGTTTAATTCCGCAAAAAAAAAGTCGTTTTTCGTTTTCTGAAGAAGCAAAGTACGGAATTCATTCCACTTTTGATCGGAGTGGATTTCTGTGACAGGCCTGATTAATTTGATTTTAATTAAAAATTAAATTCAATTATCAAACTTAGTGCATTCAAGTTTTGCGAATTAGCATTTGACAAATAAATAGACTGGCGTGAAAATCATCGTTCTAGAAAGATAATGAGCTATTAAATAGCTGTCATCCGAATGACATTTGTATAGAGAAAAGTTTTTAGTTTACGACTATGGATTGTTTAACAACCGAAAAACACGTAAAATTATTGAAAATTTGCTAAGAAACTACTACTGGTGACTCTTCGAGTATTACGGCCTAAATATGGTAGTCATAAGTGTGATCCACTATTAAAGGAATTGACTAGATTATAATGAAATTTCAAGAGACAGGAAGCATTACAGATATGATTAGGCATGTTAAATACATCCTTAAACGCAGTACTGCAAATATCGCTTGTTGTTGTAGAAGTGAGACGAATAATCCAAATATACAAGTATTTTGACTTCACAGATTGTTTTTATCTCAATATGGAATAGTATTTGTATGCAATTAAGTTTACAACTCCTTCAATATAACATCCAGCTCACTCAATGTTTATAGCCCACTGATTATGCTGATTGAGTGCTAGAATAACAGGCTTTTAATACTGATTTTTCAAACAAAATTTTCTTCAGCGGTGATTACATAAGCATATAGAATTGGGGCTCAGAGATTCCAGAAGTGATTGTGGGAAAACCATTGCATTCGACGAAAGCGACTATTTAATATCTACTACAGTCTGGAGTTGTAATTGGCTTGTAGACATTTTTGCGAAAAGGACGCTTGAAAAATCGTTACCGTCAATACAAAACGCTATGGCCGTGTAATAACCTACTTTTTTCTAATTGCAAACGAAGATTATGAGCTGTAAGATATGTGGTTGCAAGAAAAAGGTAACGCAAGCTACACAATGCAACCAACAATTAGTCAAATTATCGATTCGTTAACGATCGACATGTGCGAAAAAAGTGGCCTAAAAGTGCCTAAAAAGGATGGATGTAAATTTAAATAACATTGTATTTCGTGCATAAGGGCAAGCAATGCTCAACTATTATAAGAAATAAAAATTTCATCGAAATTATAACTTTTTGTGTGATTTATTAAACTTTACTTTTAAAAACAGAATATTGAGTGATTGAAGTTATTGATTTGGAATTCCATTATTATGAGTCAATCGGTAAATGTGTGCATATATTTGAATTCACATTCAGGTTTCAATTTCCTGTTGTTATTTAACTGTCACTACTTATTTCAAGCAAAACAAATGACGACAGTTTGTGATATACTTCCTTTTTTTTTGCTAAAGTTCATCATAAAAAATCTTTATCTGAAATGAAATTTAATTTTAATACTCAATCGATAGTCATTGTGTTTAGTTTATTGCAATCTCTTTATTTTTCATAATCCAATTTTTGTTTAGAAATTTATTTTGGTAATACACACAATGAAATAATGAAATGAAAAATAAGAAATTTTATATTTTCGTCTTCTTTATTATCAACACAAAACAGAGCTGTGCAATAATATTTGAGAATTATGGCCATATGTGTTCAATGATGTATATGGTTTTGATTACAGGAAATAAAAAAGGAACGTTTAGAGGAATTTTTGGCTTATTAAAGTGGAATTAAAATTTCTTATGAAAAATTAAGAAAATGCATAAGCAAATAAACATAAAGGGTTATCCATTTTGCGATTTCAAAAGTAAACGTAAATAAAACACATATAAAATATATTTTTTCATGATATTTCTTTTTTGTTATAAAGTTTGAACGTTGACATTATGTGTGAAACACTACATCATTTAGATGACCTCCACGCGACGTGTTGCAAGCATTGATTCTTTTGAGGTAATTTTCTACCACTTTTTGACACATATTGGGTGGTATCTCAGCCATAACTTGACGAATGTTGGTTTTTAAGTGCTCAAGAGTTGAAGGTTTATCTGTATAAGCACGGTCTTTCGCGTAGCCTCACAAAAAAGTCTAATGGTGTCAAATCACATAATCTTGGTGGCCAGTTGATATAGCTACGACGAGAAATTACGTGGCCAAGAAATGTCTCTTGCAATAAAGCCATATTCGCTCGAGTTGTGTGGCATGTGGCACCGTCTTTATGAAACCACATATGCTCCAAGTCGTATTGTTCAATAGCAGGCAAAAAAAGGTCGGTTAACATATGATCAAAACGCTACAAATTGACGGTGACAGTCGTTCAATCGTCGTTTTCGAAGAAGTAAGGTCCAATCACACCTTCGGACCAAAGAGTGACTTTCTCTGGATGTAATGGCCTCTCTTCAATTACTTGAGGATTCTTAGAACCCCAAATACGAAAATTTAGTTTATTAACATACCCACCGTGTGAGAAATGTGCTTCATCGCTGAAGAAAATCAATGTTCGAAGAATTGCCGTCCACCGCCCGTTGTTCAAGCACCCATTCCACGTATCTACAAAAAGAAAAAAAATTGGTTTAACAACTTAGTTTGACAGATGTTGAATTCCAGTCCCATACATTTGAAACCATGATATAGATAACTCGGTATTTATTATATTTGTATACTAAAAACGTTGCAACTATTTCTGGTTAAAAATGAGAAAAAAAAGATTAGAATATGGTAGCTAGCATGACAGCAAGCTAACAGTGTTCCTCTTAATACTACTAAAGCTTAAAAGAAGAATTTTAATAATATGACTAAACTTTACAAACTATTAACTATCACTGTAATATTTCGAAGGCAAGTAAGAAATATATCATGAACAGTGTCTCAAAATATAATCAAGCTAAAGATAATCGGCTTCGCAGGCTTGCACGAATGTACTGAATGCATTACTACTCGTATCAAGAATAATTTCATAATTTTTTAGTATGATAATTAAACATGCTTACACAACTAACGCACAAAAACCAATTATTAAATATAGCAACTAATAACTTCTTGTATGCATTATTTTGTTAAGTTTAGAATGCAACTCTGTATGAGGTATGTTCCGTTAATAGTTGCAAACACAATTCCTGTTCAATTAGGTACACAAAAATGACGAGTGTAGTCAATAAAATTTTATGAAATATGCTGGTATGTTTTGAGTTACTTTATAATAAATATTTGTACGAAACACAATATTATATAAATGACCGTCTTTGGATTTCTAGCATTAATTCATACTTTTAAAGTATTTCGTTACCTCTTTTACTCATATTTCAGGCGTCATGTGCTCGATAACGTGACGAATATTAATTTTCAAATACTCCAACGATCCTTGATATAGCCCAACCAAAAATAAATGTAACTGTGTGATATAACATGACTATGTTGGCCAATTAACGTCGCCGGGAAATTCCTTATATCATAAAGCGAAAATCGTTTACTTAATTTTCTCCAATTGAAAGCCAATAAACAAAGGTAACCGAAAGAAATACTTTTGTATTATTTTTTTTTTTTCAAGATATTAGAGCTGGGGTTCGAACCCGAAGCTCCTGTCGTAGAAAGCAACACACTAGCCACTAGACCACGGCGACTATAAATTCGTAGATAGCAAACTTTTGAAATACTGATACTTTAAGCGATAAATATCTAACTCAACACTGACAGAGTTATGAACTCTGGCATACAAAATATGATGATCGGATTAGAAAAGTCGCCACATTGAGCAAAACACTAAAAGGGCTGGTATTTATGGGCGTAGAAAAAAAACATTTTTAACGCAAACCGCTATAGTATGTACTATTTTTTTAATTGTTCTACCCAATTTAGTATACGAATTAAGTATTTAATACTAAACTAAATTGTTATAATTTTAAAGTAAAACACAAAACTGTTAAGGAAAAATAAATTTTTTTCTTTTTTAAAAATTTGTATTAAATTTGTATTAAAATTTAAATTTTACAATATGTTTTCTACATGAGCACATACACATGTACATATAATATACTCGTATATTCAATTAATTATAAAAAATCAAATGTTAATTTGAAAAGTCTGAAAAAATGATTTCTCTTTTCACTTACAGGATATGCACACAAAGAATGCGACGCCAATGGTGAATGGTTTAAACATCCGTTAACAAACAAAACCTGGTCAAATTATACAACGTGTGTAAATATTGATGATTTTGAGGTGAGAATAATTAAATTCATTTACATACATATGTATGTATGTATACCTGAAATATCATGTATTATTTATTTTTATATTTTATTTTATTTTTTTATATATGTTACCATTTCAGTGGAGACAAAAAATAAATCTCATATATGAAGTTGGTTATGGCATCTCACTGGTGGCAATTTTATTATCACTGGCAATATTGGGTTATTTCAAGTAAGTACCAGTTGAGATATGTTTGTAGTACTTATACATGTATGCACACACACATACATATGCAATCGAATTTAATTTTCATTCGATTTTTCTTTTCATGACAACAATTTCTTTTGCTTTGCAAATAAATAGTATTTAATGAAGTGTAATGATTTCTTCATTTTGGTTTTTTTTCTATTATTGTGATATGTTTTTTGTATTTATTTTTTTTTTTTTTTTTTTTTTGAACAGCAATCAATTCGAACGAAAGTTGTAATTGAGTGGAAATTACACAATATCCTTTAGAAAAAATAGAGAAAAACACATTTTAAAGAGACACAAAATGTATTCTCTAAACATTTCATTTCCTGTTTATAAATGAAAATAAAGAATTGTAACAGGAAGAGTAAAACGATGGCTACAACAGAGTTCTTTCTTTAACAAAGAAAGTCACTCTGACAAACAGTTTCTTGTAATGGAAGTTTCATGATTGATGAGTATATTTGAAAAAAAGAAGAGAAAGCAAATTTGTTATAAAAGTCAAAAACAAATAAACCCTTAAAATTTAGACCAGCCAGGGCAAAATGGTCATATACTATATTGGAGTATATAAGTATTTTCTTGTAAAAGTGAAACGTGCTACAGCAATTTTAAAACATAAATGACAAATAATATTAATAGTAGATCAAGTGGAATTAAAATACAATATTTCCTCTTTCAATAAATCTAATCAAAATATTTCGTAAGAATTTATTAAATTTTACTCAAACTCTTCTGATAGGGACTGGTATTTTCTAGTTTTGTGAAATTTATTTCATACACTAAAATGATTAGTTTTATAGAAGCAGGCTATTCAAAAATATGCTTTTAATTAAAATGATGGTTAATCCACATTCACATGCTTCTTCTTCATTTCATTAATACTGTAAAAATTCGTAATACGAACTTCTGCACATTTTATGAGTTTAAAACTCAAAATGGCAAAGTTGAAACGAAAAAATTTACATTTGAATCTATCAAAGTAAGCCAGGTTTTAAAAATAAAGTTGGAATATAAGGGCGCGAACGTTTTTCATGTTTTTCTTCTCATACATTTAGTATTTTAAAACCGTGGATCTGGCAATGCTGTCAATCATTACATGCCTGTCGTTAGTAGTGTCAGTTATTAAAGATTTGGTTTTTTTTATTTTTTATTTAAGACCAATAATCAGGGGTAAACCCTTACTGAATGCAGTGCATTGTATCGGAATGTTGAATACATAGATAGATGTAAAGATGTTAAGCGCCTTATGTCAATGGGACAAATTGCTGTCAATTTGATCACTCAAAGGCCAGTGTTATACGTTCACCCCTGAATGGTCAACAGCAATTGCCCCATCTGGATGTTGAATGTGAGTGGTGTGCGTCTTTAGTAGGTTAGCTGTTATCTTCCCAGAAGGTGGCGCTATACTCCTGAACATTCGTTTCTGGTGGAATAGACTGGATATGTCAGGGAGCGGTTCTTTCTACAGAAGTGGGGGGAGAACCTCTTATTTTTTTAAATTATAATTTAGAAAAACCACAAATTTAATTTTATAATTTTTTGTCCTTCGCTAGAATTGAACCTCGGTCGTTTGAGTTTCTGTGCGAACGCTCGACCCACTATGCCACGACCCCCCCCCCCCCCCCTTATTCATAAATAAGTTACTTTGACCTGTAGACCTATCAGCTCTCACCTTAACCAGTGTTTCTATATAGTATCTCCCTCAGATTTGTCGCCTTGACGAATTTCAAAATGTCTGCCGGTTCCAACTTTGACAATTCCCTATTTGATTATCACAAGGGGTGATTACCATCACCTACTGGGCATAAACACTACACGATTGCCTAGAATGTACACTGATGACTCCATCGTATCGTCACAAAATGTGCACAAATCGCTCTAAGCGGTTTCTATCGTATTTAAATGTCCATTGTGTTTGCAGTGACCGGCCAGGAGTCCCGTCTATATCCTCATATTTTCCCTAGAGAAACTAATGAACGATTTTGTCATTTACTAATACATGGTTCTTTTAAAAGCCGAGGAAATATAGTTAATAGTTTTCAAATGTTGCCGAATCGTCATAATAGATATAACACGTGGCTCTGTATTCTGAGCGGAATTATAAAATCACTAGGAATCTTTGTTTAAATTTATATACAACTTTTAATATCATAATTTATAGAAACTTTTGGTTCGGGGAGTTGTGCAAATAATTTGAAAAATAAAAGAAAGCCGACTGACTTATGATTTACAATAGAGATTTTAACACTTTAGAACACTTTTATCTAACAAAAATCTAATTTTCTTTTGACTTCACTTACATTTTCCTACAAGAAATAAAACGAAAAAATTATTCGGAAATAGAATACAAAACAGCTAAAGAAATGCCGAAAATTTCAAATAAATTTCTTCTAATTCGGAATATAGAACAGCACATTTGCATCAACACAACATATGTACGTTAATTTATCAATTCCACAGCTCTCTTAAAATTTCAGCCTATATTACGTCTCATTGTGCCATATTTTGTATTTGGATGTGCACTTCTATGCCTATATAGATGATACACAACACCGTAGATATATCGAGTGGGTGCTACAGCAACAGGCTGATTTTTCTTGGTTACATCAGCAAGCAAAATTGTCATATATGGGCTCGAAGAACCCAGAAGTGATTATGGAAAACTGACTATTTGTTTCGCATTATGGTCTGAAACTGCCCTTGGCTGTTGTCTTCAGTTCAGAACGCTATAGCGCTATCATACAACCGACTTTTTTTAAATAATTTCGTAAGTTTTGTTTATGTCCAACGAATCAATAGCTCAAGGTTTGTTATATCGAAGTTCCACTGTGAATGTGTGACATTTTGTTTCATCTAATTAATATTGGCTATGAAAGAAAATAGCATGAGCTTTTAATAACTAAAAACAAATTTTCCAATATGTATGAACAATTTTGCTACTGGCAAAGCAAAATACAAACATTGATTTCCCCCTGCTAACGAGTAAACCTGAAAGAAATTTCTCAACTTCATTATCAAGTGTTTGACTGTATAAGCATGTTTTCTGATTAAAAGACTAAATTATGTGAAAACATTGTGTTGGCGACATGAAATTAATATTTTGGGCTTTTAAAAGCCTGGGAACAACAATACACATCATGGCACAGTCTAAAAAACAACTTCATTTAACGAGTAAAATGACAACATTTGGTAAAGCTTTAAGAAATATTAAATACTTGTCAAAGAGTATTCCTTTTCCTTGTATTAAAATTCAAAACATATTTCAATATTTTGATTAAAATATCAGCATAAAAAATTAATTTTCTTTGATAGCACCCTACTGACTTTAATAGTATTCCCTTGTTTTACAAGTTCATATATTTGTAAAAAGAAAAATTGTTAATGCCCTGAATGGGGCAACCAACAGCCGACATTGTATTTAATGTGATTCGTCATTTTTTTGTTTTTTTATTTTTTTTTTTTTTTTTTTTGTTGTGTGTGTTTTAACAACAACGACATAAACATATGCCATATCCGCATGTAGGAGTATTTGAAAAATAAAAACACAGCATTTTCATAACCACAGTGTGTCTGGAAAAACATCAACGACTGTGTTAATGTACGAGTTTAAAACGTGTTGACTGGAAGTAAGAAAAAAAATTAATAAAAAAAAAGTAAGGAAAGGTCAAAAGTGCACAGTCAGCTGATTGAAAAAAACAGATATGAAAACAATAAAAGAAACACAGGAGAGGAGGTTGTAAACATTCTAGATTTCCGTGATAATACCCTATAATGCGACACACTATCTGGTAGAAATTATATTTCTATATGACAACAGTTACAATGGGTCATATGAATAATTACAAAGAAAGAAATTTAGCAGGAGCACATTAAACATTTTTATTATAATTTGGCTTGTGAAGGTAGTGTCACATTGTACAAATATTTTGCTGAATTCTTCTTTTTTCCCCTTTTTTACTTTATTTTAAAAAATTAAATAACAACATATTTTATTATTATTTATAACATATTCCATTAATTTTTTTTAATTCCTACGAAAAGCGAATATTGTTGAAACAATGAAAAAATTTATTGCTATTTTGTTTGAAAAAAAATTTTCTTTTTCATAAAATAGTAGGCATATACATACATACATTATATATACATACGTTTATACATATTTGCCTAGTGTGACCGTCTCTTGACAAAAAGTACACACGTTTTATTTACCTCTCCCCCGTTTTATGTTGTTGTAACAAATAAATACATATATTCTTGAAGCTGTCAATGATGTCACTCACTGCTTAAGCTGTTCGACAGGTATTTAGGGGCTTTACAGGTTTAACCAACAAAGCACAGTTAGATAACTTTGTTAATACAATAGCACAGTTAGTCTTCAAAGTATTTGATAAATAATAAGTTTGACAGTTGAAGTCAATAAAAAAATAGTATTGAATTTATTAGAAAAAGTATGTAAAATATGTATCTGTTCGTTGAATTGATAGATGGGCATTAACAGAGAAAATTAAAGAGAAAATCATATGCAATTTTCTAGCTCCGTATTTTAAAAATGAGAATAAAAATCTTACGGTAGATAAATAAAGTCAAATGAAAACATAAAATGTATTAAATGTATTAAAGCCTGCGCTTAGGGGACGACCCCTGCTCATACATACATACATACATACGTAACTGGCCTTTACAACTCTGTGTCAGGATTACGGCCTAGCTTCTCGCATGTTGTGTGTGTAAATTTTTATCTATGAGTACCGCGACCTACAACTATGTGGGAGTTTTACATGCGCACCGTCCGTAGACATATCACACGCCGCCCGTTGCCGGAGCGATAGTCAGAATATAAGCGTCCAACTAGCGCCACCCAAACCCGGTACCCTCCAATTTCGGATATTACAAAGAAACACCGGTCAGAGGAGAGCCCATGGACATTGGGTTAACAATTTCGTCACTACCATTGTCTGTATAACAGCAACCCCCCTTGTTGAGGAGGTTAAACTACTACCCAGCATATACGACTGCCACTACGTATACCTCCCGGAGGAGGACCTCACCAATCATCAGGCCGTTAACCCCATCTCCCGAAGGACTGGGAGTCTCAGGTTAACCGGAGGCTCCTGATGCCCGTACTACCAGATTAAGGCATCTCTGGTCAGTCCGTGAGAACACCAGTTCCATCGGATATTGTTATACTTTCGATTTTTATTGTGGAAAATCAGAGGAAAATTCTACTGATCCTTTAGGATCTAGAGTAGTTAAAAAGTTGATTACCAAAATGGAGACAGACCCAATAACTTTTTTACTAGTTATAATCTCATGGTGGAACTCAAGGAAAAAGGATTTAATGGATCAATTATAGAAAACAGAACTAAACACATTCCATTAAAAAGTTCTAAAGAAATGAAAAAAGAAGAGCGAGCCCCATATGAGGTTTGACACACAAAATGAAGTCTTTTGGTAAAATGGAAGGCAAATAGTGTATGTACGATGGCAACAAATTATGATACAATTGAGCCTTTAGGAGTTGTCAAACGTTGGTCTGCTACACAACGGCACAAAATTGATGTCAGTATGCCAAAAGTATTTCAGTCTTACAATAAACATCTGGGAGGAGTAGATTAATTAGACCAGTCTATTTCATTTTATAGAATAGCCATTCATGGTAAGACATGGTGGTGAGTTTTGCTTACCTATATTATAGATATGGATATTTCAAATGCTTGGAGATTACATGTTATGAGTCACAGCGATAACATGGACCAACATTTATTTAGAAGTTCCATTGCAAGGTATTATTTACTCCAAAACGTGCAAACAAAAGCTCGACCTTCATCTTCATTGATACTGGGGTTACCTCAAGATGGTATAGGTCACTACCCCCAAAAACTAGAAACACAGCTAAGATGTGTTTTATGTCATGCAAGAGTTCGCTGGCAATGCAAAAAATGTTCAAAAACTTTATGTATTGAAAAAAGATGTTTTGAGGATTTCCACCTGTAAGCCGCCGCTGTACTCAATTGAGTACACCCATCCCACTCAGCCTACTTATCACTTTTAAAACTTTTTTCGTTAATTTGTATTAATTTTATATAAAATTAACTAAAAAATAAACTTTTTTGTTAATTATCTCTTCTCGTTTTATTTTGGCGGTAAATGGGTTAAAGAGCGGTGTGACTAAGTAACAAATTTTCTCTATATTCCATTGTGCGATTCACTGGACAATCGAAAAAAATATGTATGTGATAATCCGGAATCAAGTTTCTTAAATCATCAGAGTACCTTCCATGGTACTAAATATATGTATTTAGATTTAAGCACCCGCACTTCTTAAATTTCAAAATTAAACTAATTAATTGCAAATGCTTTTGACTCATCGTATGCAAACAAGGGAATTCCCCGTTGTAATCACGGCTAATAGAGGTAATCACGTTTAATTGAAGCAAACAATTTGAAAGCATTGCAAACAAAAAACAATAGACTGATCTTTGGCCATCACGGTTAATCGGGGTTACCGGTTAACCATATCACGGATAATTTAAGCCCGACTGTACTTATATACTGCTAATTTTTATTCATCAGCCATTAGCTTTCTTTTGTTTTTTGTGATTTTTTTTACTTATAAAGTTTTTAAAATCGTAAAAGTAATAATTTACATAAAATTAAATAAATACTTGAAAACCATTTAGTAAATATTTATTGTGTGATAAAACAAAACAAAAAAAAAAACGGAGAAAACCAAATTTAAAAACTCATATTGCATTACATTTACCAACAGATTTTATTAAATTGAAACAACTTTTCTTTAATAAAATTTTCCCATATAATCGTTTTCGTTATAACGCCCAATGTATTTCACACATGCTGGCAGGCATATTATAAATACAGGGCGTGTAATGCAACTAAAATAGAGTATAAAAAATAATAATAATATTAAGGATATTCGCTTAATCTACTTAATGCCTATTATATCTCTTAAGCATATCAAAGTGTAACCAAATTTAAGAGTTTAAGTGGTATACGAGGCATTTAGCAGATTAAACGAATTGTTGTGTTTTACAAATATATAAATAAATTCTTTGTGGGACATTTTTATTTTAAAAAATTAATATTTAACCTCTTAAACTCGTAAACAAAATGATAATTATAAGTAGAGCTTCTATAATTGGTCCAAAATTTTTTTTGGTTCACTTTTTTGTAGCAAAAAGTGAATTCCTTGTAGAAGAACCAATTTTTAATATAAAAACTTAAATTCATAATATAATATTTGGTGTCCAGCAACGCGGTTTTTCTATTTTTAAAACTATATTTCTGACACTTTTCTAATTTTTTTTTTACTGAAATTTGACATTTAATAACATATAGTATGTTTTTTAATGCAGCACCCTGTAAGAAATTTAAAAAAATTTTTTTCTGTTTTAAATTAAAACAGTAGTTAAAAGTAATGAAAATTCACCAACACAGTTTGTAGATTTGTCAGGGGATTTTCTTTAAATAAACGTTTGCACACACGTTACACGTTGAACAGCATTTTCATTTCTAAGATTCCTTCAACCAATTCACATACATATGTACGAGTATGTTCTCGTACATATACCCACACAGACTGTATAATTATTAAAGGATGCTGTAAGAAATTTTACAAACTACGAGCATGTCGTATACGTGGATTTTATTTCTTAATTTAATGGTGCACTGATGACAACACTTATCGTTGCATACTTACAGGCATGCAAAGAAGAGAGAATTTTGGTGGGGTTCAAATAAATATAGGCCAAGAAATTATATTTTTGTATATTCAAACTGCCACTGTTGTTAATAACGTAAACGGCCCCTTGATAAGGTATTTTAATGGCTTTTACAAACTGCTTTCATATTTTTTCTTTGTGTTTTTGTTTATTAAACTCGTGTTTTAGAACAGCAAAAAACATATTTTTTTTCCTTGGGATTGTCGTTTCAGGCTTCGTTTTAGGCAAATGAAATTAAAATAAAACCTTTTTACCACTGGTAGTAGAAGTTGAGCTGTTTGTAACTGAATATGGAAAACCGTTAACTGGTATACATTAATTTGTGCCTCTCTTATAAAATAATTAAATTAAAGGTGAAAATATACAAAAATCTTTTTGTAAATTTTAAATTTTCTCTTTTGATTAAACTAAACTGTTCATAAATTTAGGAAAATTCGTAGAGAAATAAAAATGGAAAAACACCAGTATAAGTTGTATAAATTGGGAAAACATAAAAATCTAAAGAACTAAACTGAAGTCAAAGATCTGTGAGAAGTGCGAAGTAAAACTTTGTTTCATAAATTTATTTCTAATGCTGCTGAGGCATATATATATATATATATATATATATATATATATATATATATATATATATATATATATGTTTTTTTTAGAGGTATAGAACTTCGAATTGAAATAAAACACAAGAAAATCGTTTTAATGTCCATTAATGTTTAAATATGACTTCGGGCATGTGGCCGCCGCGGCTATCTCGAATAAAGCCAATTCTACAGGTCCAATTTTCAACCACTTTTTCGAGTATACGGGACGGTATGTTGTCAATAACGCCACGAATGTTGGCTTCCAAGTCCCCTAACGTTTCTGGTTTGTTGGCGTAGACGAGCGACTTCACATATCCCCAAAGAAAATAATCCAATGGTGTCAAATCACACGATCTTGGTGGCCAATTGACAGGTCCATTCCGCGAAATTATGCGCTCATCGAATGTTTCCTTCAATAAATCGATTGTGACGTGCGCTGTGTGGCATGTAGCGCCGTCTTGTTGGAACCACAACTCATCCACATTCATGCCATCCAATTCGGGAACAAAATAGTCGGTTATCATGGCTCTATACCGGTCTCCATTAACGGTAAATGACTCTCCAGCATTATTTCGGAAGAAGTATGGCCCAATGACTCCACCAGCCCATAGAGCACACCAAACAGTCAGTTTTTGTGGATGTAATGGCGTCTCAAGGGTCTCATGTGGATTCTCTTCACTCCAAATGCGGCAATTTTGCTTGTTGACGTAGCCATTCAACCAAAAATGAGCCTCATCACTGAACAAAATTTTGCGATGAAAATCAGCATCGAGATCAATCTCATTTTCGGCCCATACACCAAAATCACGACGCATTGCATGGTCTCGCGGCTTTAATTCTTGCACAAGCTGGATCTTGTAAGGTCGCAAGCCAAGATCTTTGCGCAAAATCTTCTATAAAGTTGATGGACAAAGCTCCAATTGTTGTGCACGGTGGCGAATCGTTTCATTCGGGTTCTCTTCAACACTTTGCTCTACAGCGGCAATTGTTTCTTCGGTGCGCACTGTTCGACTTCTCTGCGGATGCGTATTATCACATAGAGTAAACGTAGTGCGAAAACGATCCATGGTTAACCGAATTAATTGCTCTGATGGACGATTATGTCGACCATAAAATGGACGGAGCTTGCGGTAAACTTCGCGAACTGAACTATTATTTTCGAAATAAATTTGCACGATTTGCAAGCTTTGTTCTTTTGTCAACCTGTTCATGATGAAATGGCAAACAAAACTAAATATTAATCACTTGACAGCTGACAAAATGGCCGCCAGTTAAAAAAGTGATGCCAACTTAAAGTTCTATACCTCAATAAAAAACACCCTATACATATACAAGAAAAATAAGGCTCCTTGAATAGAGGCTCCGAATCAAAATGCCACGAAGCAATAATTTAAAATTAGCTTATAAGCTGGTGCAACTTCTTAAAACAAATCGTCGTGCGGGAGTTTATGTGCTCCATCCACCATTTCATATATCTCAAGTTAATGAGATTCAAGTCTGTATTCAGTTTCCGGATTTTAAAAATTTTGGTGTCAAAAACCTAAAGTTGCATCACTAACTCAAGAAATATAAAATGGCGGATAGAGCACATAAACTGCCGCACGAAGAAATATTTCCCTATTGTCTACAAAATATGTAATTTGGCCCTAAACCCAAAAGAAAAATTTCTGCTTGACAAGTATTCTTAATAAATAAATTAATAATAATGACTTCAAGGCTTGTAATAGAATACAAAAACTCAGTAGAATATTTTTCAAATTTACATTTATGATTTATTCGTGACTTAAAGCTGTCAAAAATCCTACAGGGTAATGGTTGCAAAATCTATTGCTTTTTAGCGGCTCAATTCATATGAGGAATTGATTACCAAAATCATATGATTTGACACCATTGGACTTCTTTCTTTTGGGGTTATTTGAAAGAAAATTTGTGCGTCGATAAGCCAGCGACAATTCAAGAGCTAAGCGATGAGATAATTCCGCACAATAACGGCATAAAACCTCAATTATGTCTCAGCGCCATCGAAAATTTGGATCAAACTACCAAAAACTACCCCCAAAACATTAAAAATATTCGTGTCATTGTAATCAATTAAAGATTTTGAGGTTAATTTGTTTTCCTTCTTTTTTTTTTTTTTTTTGCTATTTTTAGGCGACTTTAAATTTTTTGGATTCATTTCGTTTTTAAATATTTTCCAACTATAAACAATGAAAGCGAACAGGAAAAATTGCAAAAAAAAAAAAAAAGAATTAGAAAATTACCTCACAAACTTCGTGCTATTGCACTCAATCAACCATTTTTTACCATATTCTGTGGGTTAATTTTTTAATTCAAATTTTATTATGCCAAATAAATGCAACAAGAAATAATAGGAAAAATCTTCCCAAAAACTATAGTAATTGTCCAAAATATTCGTGTTATTAACTTGTGGAACATTTTTCCATTAGAGTCGTGTTTTAAGGAGGCAATTTACTGTTTTTTAGTTGTTTTTGGATCCGTTTTTTGCAAAAAGCCATACAATTTAATTACAAAAAAATTTCAATTGTTGCACCCAACAAGATATATATAAATGATTCTAAAGTTGCTATTTGTCTTATTTGCTTATTTTTCTGCTTGGGTCTGTATTTAAATTGAAGACAACTGATCCAATATTATCCATTGTTTTGAGTCTCGTTTTCTAAATGGCACAATTTTTTGTAATCATTTGAGTTTTTGAAGCCATTTTTAATTATGCGGAAAAGCTCTAAATATCCAGTGTTGTCAGATTAGAGGATTTATCCCCAAAATGGGGATTTTTTTTTCTGAAATGGGGATAGAAAAATTCATTTGGGGATGGGGATTTATTTGGGGATGATCGACCAGTTTTAGGCGATTCTTAAAATTTGTTTGCTTGCTTAATTATATATTATAAACTTCCTACATTCGAAACACACGATGAAAGAATTTCAATAGAAACTCAGTTTTCAAGATTTGCTTATAAACTTGTTTAAAACTTATACTTTAAAAATATATAATATTTATAAAGTTTTTGCAACGTGTGCTCTTGGTTTTAGTTTGATTTATTTTCTCATATAAATAATAGCATCCCCATATCATTATGTTTCCGCAACCTTTTTTAATGGTTTTTATTGCGTAGGAATTTAGTATTACAAGGTCTTCATACAGTTGAATTACTTCTTTCGTAGATAAACAAATTATTTTAGTTTCGTCCGACCACAATTACTTTTACACTTATATTTACTTTATGGTATGGGAATGCTTTCCATAATATGGCACAGGACATCTATTTAGAATTGAGATAAAATAGTTGCCGAATACTATACATATATTTCCAACGACATCATGATGTCTTTCAACAAAATAACGACCTAAAGCACATATCGAAGCGAGCAAGAGGTTGGTTAAAAAAGAATGTCGTCAAGATTTTTAGTTGATCTGCACAGTCTCCAAATTTAAAATGTACATATGAAAAAAAAATATGTACACACAACCAAAATTATTGATGCAGTTTATATGGGGATTTTTGGGGATTAACTATTGAAGGTTTTGGGGATATGAATTTCGAAATTGGGGATAAAAATTGAAAACTATCTGACAACCCTGTAAATATCCATATTTCTAGACCGGCACAATGCACTGCATGGTTAGGAATCGTCCCATGAGTGTTGGCCTTAATGATAAAATTATGAAATCATCAATTTTTTCTTTCAAAGAATTGCAATAAACTGCAGGATCCATTTTTATAAATTTGTTTTCCGTATGTTGCTTTAGAAAAGTCGAAATGCGAATGATGTTCTATTCATATAGGCACACGTGCTTTTATACTATTGCTGTGGTCCTTTGCAGATAACGCAGGTAAAAAATTTTAGAATTGATTTATTTGGGTATCAAAATTAGGTACTTGCATAATATGTGTTTATAATACTGCAGTTGTCGTCTGCAGATAATGCAGGTAAAAAATATTTAAATTTTTCATTTTGGTATTAAAATATCCCATACTTTAGGCGCGTGAATAGTGCATTTTTCGTCTTAATTTTCTTGATTCCTTCTTTCAAACAAAACAATTCTCGCAAAAGTTTTGGAATCCCAAATATGCTGTTTAAGTTGCAAAAAATAGCGAACAATAACAAGGAATTAAATATAATAAATAGGCAGGTAGTATTACATCCTATTTAGGCAATTCCGTTGTGCAACATATCGTTTTATTATTGAAAAATAATTTAACTTCCTTCTCTGAATAGTCAAAGTTGTAATGCAAACAAAAAATATATAAAAATTACAAAATATATAAAATTCCTTATCATGTTATTGCACGATTTTATTTTGCACAATTTTGAATTAACATGTTTAACAAAAATAATATTGTCCTCACACGTTTATTTTAACTTACAGTTGCTGCCCTTATACAATTTTAACAACTTTTTATAAATATTGTATTAATAAGTTTAGTTGACCTTATTATTGATTAATATATAAGCGTTTTATTTAAGCTTTAGGTCTATTATAAAATTATTTTTTCGATATGTCGATATTTCGATATTTTTTTATAAAAAATATTTCCTGAAGAAGCTACGCAGAGAAGTAGCGAAATATCGAAAAAATAATTTTATAATAGACCTAACGCTTAAATAAAACGCTTATATACTTTTTATAAATAAATATTTTTAAAACTTGTTACTGAAATAGGCAATTACTAATTTTTTTTTTATATTTTAGGGAATTATTTCTTTTTTTCTTTCTTAAAATCATTGAAGGTGGTTTCGACAATATTATTCGTTATCTGTATGACAATGTTTGTTTAAATGTATCTACCCCGTAAGAATAGGATTACGTGTATTGGGGCATTCTTAAACCTTTTAGTGCATCATTTACAGCATAAAAAATTAATCAATATTTAAAAAATCTCTTTTCACCACAAGTATCATACATACATACATAACTCGCCTTTACAACCTTGTGTGAGGACTACGGCCTAGCTTCTCGCAGCACTCATGTTGTGTGTGTCAATTTTTATCCTTGAGTACCGGGACCTACAGTTTAATGTCGACTCCGAACGACAGACTTGAGAAGCTTGTTCATGGCAATTAGTTACTCTCAGAGCTTTTGCCAGAAGACTGTTGAGAGGTAGTCGCCGAAAGAAATATTTTTTTCATATTTCTTTTTTTGAAGAAGTCAGGGCCTGGAGTCGAACCCAGGGCCAATGTCTTAGTAAGCCAACACACTAACCACTAGACCACGGCGACTACATTTCATTGCCATTCAATAAAAGCTTAAGACACTTGCTTTCCAAGACCGCGGTATATCTACATTTGCCTGAAGCATTACGTAAACATATAGCATTACATTTCGTTGTATTTATTAAGACTCCCCAGAAAGAGTAGAAGTCGTACACACAATTTAGGTGTGACGAAACAAGCTGTAAAGCAACCGAAGGCGATTCGTCATGTGCATAAAGTAACGAGTCATCAGCATATAATATACTCTTTGAACCATTGAGTTCACCAAGAAAATCATTTATAAAAATATGAAAAGATGAGGTGCCCACACCAAGCCGTGAGCAACGCCGCAACTATTCTACCGACCGAGAGAAGAAAGCTTTTAAAAATTTTTACAATCACGGGATTAAAAACTATTGATATCAGTTTGTAAAGAATCCCTTAGTGATATGCTTTATCAAACACCGCATGAACTGTAGAATGGACCTATTTGAACCCAAACGGATTTCGGGGAATATATGTTCCAGTTAAACCAATATCCATCTTTCTACGAATATTTCTTTCGACTATCTTTCCTAAGTTGGATAGAATAGAAAAACAAAAAGTTTTTTTTATTAAAAAACAAAAATTTTTTGCCTTATTTTAAGCATTTAATGTTAGTAAAGTACTTAGTACAAATGAACTTCCAAATAAACTTCCCTTTTCTTAATTTGTATGATCTTTTACACATATACATAAACATATGTATGTAAAATTAACTGTTATTTATATATTTATTTAACCCATTAACGCCCAAATGAAAACCAAGAACAATTTTTAAAATTCAATATTTATTACTAGATTTAAACAACATTTTTTAAAGTACATTAAAGAAAAAAACAAAACAAAAAATATTATGAGTTGTGTTTTTTCAGGTGTACTAAGCTTAGTACAGCAGCTCTTAATATGCTATAGCTCAAAAAATTCTATACGAACTAAACTGTTTTATATTGCTTTTCTTAGAATGTGATGTTATCAAGTAAATAAGCTGCTATTTAACGTTCTTCAAAGTTAACTGATGGAAAATAAACTACATAACCATTCACAATCTCACAAGAAATAAATCACTAGCCAAAATGGAGATTCCTGTAATTGATATTTTTCAACTATGATATGATATGATAAGTTGATGTACAACAGCCACGTGGATGTTGCATGAACTCTTATTTACTGATAAAAAGCGTTTCCCGAGTAAAAAAACTGCATTTTATAATTTTTACTTGAACTTTAAGTTGTGTACTATATGTAGTACAGCGGGCGGAAATGGGTTAATTCTTAATAAAAAAAAGTTCAAACAAAAAAAATTAAAAAAAAATTTAATCGACCTGGAAAAAGTATAATTTTGTATTAAAGTTAGTACCATTTGTAAAGACCAAAATCCCATCCCTGAGTAACGGGTGCCACAGTTTAAAGTCGAATCGGTACTAGATTGATAAACTCGCCTTAGTAATGCAATACACTACGTACTAGACTACGGCATTAGTGTGTTTGACCTATTTTTCTAATGACCACTTTTCATGTAGCCAAATTTTGTAATGGGACGATATTTTATTTGAAATAATCCATTTTTATTTATAGTTTTGGGACTCGCTTTCAAGATGGCAAAATTTTGTGCAATCATTCCGTTTTTAAAGCCATTTTTCATTACGAGGAATAACTCCAAGTATTCAGAATAATAAAAGTTATCAAAAATAATCGTCTTGCTTTTATTCATTAAAAATTCTAGGGATGTATAATTAACAAAAAAAGTATTGAATTGTGTTTTTTTTAGAAATTCTTATAAATTTATTTCATAAAATCCTAAATTAATACACAAAATAATGCTTTAAAAAGCAATCTTACTTTCTATTGTAAATAAAACCAAAGACACATTACACATTTTCAACTGCTTTACAATTTTTCTTTTCTTAATTGATTTAAAAACTACTTTTTCAATTTTAAGCATAAAAAATCAAGTAGGAAATTGTTACCAACAACTACAATATTACTCCTTTTATTTTGTGATTCTTCTTCAGAATCATGTCCAGATGCAAATCCCAACCCATTTGCAGATTCATTATTAAACATTAAATTATAGTTCGGATTCATCTTCAGATTCATCTTCATATTCATCATCAGATTCATCTCCAGAGTCATCTCCAGATTCATCTTCAGAGTCATCTCCAGATTCATCTGCAGAGTCATCTCCAGAGTCATCTCCAGATTCATCTTCAAAGTCATCTCCAGAGTCATCTTCAGAGTAATCTTCAGAGTAATCTCCAGATTCAAAACCGGAATCGAATTCAAATTCAAAATCAAACACAAATCCCAATACTCCTTCTGGCTCCCCTACACTGTCAATACCAGATTCAGATTCTTCTTCCGTATCATCTTCAGATTCATCATACTCAGAATCCTCTGATTCATCTTCAGAATCGTCTTCAATATCCATCGCCTTAATTTTCATGCTCACATTCCCCAATAAAAACAAGCATTCGAAGAGGTCGGTTGTGTTTATCGCATGCTCTTATATCATAAAATTATTCTCGAAATTTGACGCCGAAAAACAAAATATAATTGTGAAACAGGGAACAAAATATTACAATTAAAAATAAAAAAGATATTTTAAAAATCACAAACAATAATTAAAGCAAGACAGTTAAGCGATATCAAACACAAACATTAAAATATAAAAATATTGAATAAAACAAAATAAGTAAATATCCAATATATCACAAAATAATAAACTAATTCGATGTTAAGAAAAAACAGCTAACAACAACAAGAACTTTTTCTTTTAATGTCAATATTTTTATTTGGTTCACACCAACACTTTACAGAAATCCTAAACTCCTATCATTCCAAATACAAAAACAAACTATACAGAACAAACCAACAATAAACCAGATACATAGTTACAACAATAAAATTCTGCAAACAATAACAGCTGTTTTATTAAAACAATTTGTGATTTTGTACTTGGTGTATTGAATATAAGCATAACAGTTAACCTACAAAAACAAAAATAAAAAAGCATAAGCGATTGCTTGCCAAATAAATAAGCAAATAAGAAGACAAAATCAAAACAAAGCTCTCCCTTCAATTACATTTGTAAACAGTGTTGCCGTTTTGATTATTTTTAACCAAAATTGGTTACTTTTTTCTTCAATGTGTACATGTGGACTTTTTTCTTATTTTGGTTACTTTTTGTCTCAAGGAAATTAATAAAATATTTCGAGAAATAATATTAATAAATATAAATACATACTATTCAACAAAAATATTTATTTCTTTTATTTTATTATTATTAAGGTACGTTCACATCAAATTTTCTCAAATATTTGATGGAAAAAGCGTAACCACTATTCATTGGAGCTTTTAATTTTTTGAGTGTTTACTTTTTCGAATTTAATCTATAAAAAATGAAAATATTAGTTCTTCTTATTATCATGTTTAAAATAATTTTTTAAGAAATGTTTACTCAAAACAACATTTTTGTATAAAATGTTTTCATAAAATAGTGGTTACGCTTTTTTCATCAAATATTTGCCAAATGTGAACGTAGCTTTAGAATTTATGGTTATGTAAAATTATAAAAGTAGAAAGTAAAACAGATTTACTGATTAAAGATACAATATACATACATACATACATACATACATACTAGACTTGTGTAGTACATGAACGATCTAGTTCAATTGAACTACTCACACTAACGAACTAAGAGAGCCGTCCGTAACAATCTGCTCCATTAGTTCGCTAGTTCTTTAGTTCTTTTTAGTTTTTGTATCTTTTTAGTTTATGATTCTTTTGGTCATGCTTCTCTTTAGTTGGTATTTCTTTTATAATTCGTGTTGGTTGGTATCGCCATTCGAAGAATAAAAACATTAGTTGTTACCAGATTCTTTATAAATAAAAGCTAACTGGGCTAATAGCATTTGACTTAAACAATTCAGTTAAACATTTTTATTTTAAGCTTTTTATGTTTTCTAATTATTAATGAAATAAATAAATTTTTCTAACATTTAATGGCCTGTTTCTGTATGACAAACAATTTTAAATAATTGAAAATTTATACAAAAAGTGCTCAAAATTATTTGAAAAATTTAGTGTTTTTCATACCAATTTTCAATCGTTTGAATTTGTTTGTCGTACAGAAACAGCCCATTAAATAAATAAATTCTATACATATTCTTGAACTATATGATAGCAAGGGAGCAGATGAAGTAGTTCATTTTTTCTCTTTGAATTAAAAGAGCGCTCACGTAAATGAACTATTAGGCACAAGTCTTATACATACATACATACATACATACATACATACATACATATGTTAATATTTACAGTTTTGCGATAGTTTTTTGACTAGAGTTGTATCGGTATGATCGAGTAATGAAAGGAAAACTGCTTAGAAATGTAATACAGTAGAATCTTACAAATTCGAACCGTCCAGAAGTTATAACATGCCATTCCAATGTATTGAACACTTTAAAATTAGAACTACAGATTTTGATTTCTGGATTTCTCGCTCATTAAAGTAAAATATAAAATGGGGAATCACGAAGTTATTTGTGGTGTGTACAAATCAGTGAAATTTAATATCCAATGTACAAATTTGAGCCCGGTGATAACTAAAGTTAAAAAAGATTTTATATTAAAAACCAATTCAATACCTAATAATTAAAAACCTATTTGAAAATTGTCTATTAAATTATTATGTTTAATTAATTAAATGTTAACCACAAAAAAATTGTTTTGTGTTCAAGAAAAGCTCACACAACTAGTTTTTATTTAACATTTTCTTAAAAAAAATGTCCAGAAATCGGATTTGCGCGGTGCACAAAGTGGTTATATTTTGTGAGATTGTACTGTATTCTGATAAAAATGGCCGCTTGCTAAAAATGTTCAAATGTGATGAAAAACAAAATAGTTTCTAGTTTATAAGTGCTTATATAGCATATTTGACGGGATTCATATATACTATATACATATGTACATACAATATGAAATGGTTGTCACCATAACATTTATCAATGTTTCTCAATCAACATATTCTCTCGAGAAGCATTGTCAGCCATATTTAGTCCTTGATACATATTTTGGAATGGCTTGTTAATGATAAACTGAACTTCAGAACACTTCTTAAAAACATGGAAACAGTCGCTACAAAAAATATTCCTCTACAATAAATATTTTAATTTAAACTTAAAAATGTATAACGTGTAGTCTTATTTTTTAAGTAATTTTTATACATATTCTAGCAAAACTAATTGATTTTGGTAAATTTCAATGCAGAAGTTTAACTGAAAATAAGCAAGAAATTTGGATACGAATGATTTTAATATTTTTGGTTACTTTTTGATCAATTTGGATA
The DNA here is from genome assembly GCA_963576795.1 of Metopia argyrocephala. NCBI lineage: Eukaryota > Metazoa > Arthropoda > Insecta > Diptera > Sarcophagidae > Metopia > Metopia argyrocephala. The sequence continues at coordinate 198,911,096 of OY756208.1, read as the reverse complement.
CTTTTTTTTTTGTTGAAATTTGATTATAAAATATTGAAGGCTGTGGCAACACTGTTTGTAAATAACAAAACAATATAAACAAAAGCATAAATAGGGATAAGAGATAAAAAAAACAGAAATCCTAATAAAATAAAAACAAATCGTTCCCGCCAATTATATTTGTAAAAACTAAATAATATAAAAACAGCTGCTTCGACTTGGTTGTGTTCATATTTCTTATGTGGATATGCTGTGTGTATTGCACTTTGTATTTATTCGTTACCTTTTAAATTTTTTACACTGAAAATAAATTTAAAATATTCACTGTAAATATTATCCTCTGTAGGACAAATGTGTAACACAAAATTAAGAAGTCAGTCTAAGACGAAATCTAAAAATAAAAGTAAAGCCACTTCAAGCGATATGGATTCTTATAACCCGCCTACACAAAAACAACAAAAGTTATCCAAAATAATCATCTTGTACTTCCTTTTCATTAAAAATTCTAGGGATGTACTCGTATAATTAACAAAATAAGTATTGAATTGTGTTTTTTTTTTAGAAATTCTTATAAATTTATTTCATAAAATCTTAAATTAATGCACAAAATAATACTTTTTAAAGCAATTTCCTCCTAATGCAATAAAAACCAAAGACAATAATGATTGATTTTAAACTGCTTTACAATTTTTTTCTTAATTGATTTACAAACAACTTTTTTAATTCTACGAATACAAATTCAAGTAGGAAATTGTAGCCAACAACTACAATATTATTCCTTTTATTTTGTGATTCTTCTTCAGAATCATGTCCAGATGCAAATCCCAACCCATTTGTAGATTAATTATTAATCATTAAAATATTCTTCGGGTTCATCTCCAGATTCAAAACCAGATTCTCCTTCACTTTCGGTCCCCGATTCTTCTTCTGACTCCCCTTCAGAGTCAATACCAGATTCTTCTTCAGATTCAGATTCTTGTTCCGAATCATCTTCAGTTTCATATTCGTCTGATTCATCTTCAGTTTCATATTCGTCGGATTCATCTTCAGAATCGTCTTCATATTCGTCGTCAATTTCCATCGCCTCAAATTGACTAACTTCACATGCGCTAATAAATTCGATGGTTATATTTGCAGCAACCTCGATTTCATCTTCACCAAATAGTATTTCATCTCCTCTTTCAATTTTTTCTTTCAAAGAATTGCAATAAACTACAGGATCCATTTTTATAAATTTGCTTTCCGTATGTTGCTTTAGAAAAGTCGAAATGCGAATGATGTTCTATTCATATAGGCATGCATGCTTTTATACTATTGCTGTTGTCCTTTGCAAATAACGCAGGTAAAAAATATTTGAATTTATTTATTCGGGTATCAAAACTAGGGACTTGCATAATATATTTTTATAATACTGCAGTTGTCGTCTGCAGATAATGTAGGTAAAAAATATTTGAATGTTTCCATTTGGGTATTAAAATTTCCCATACTTCAGGTGCATGAATAGTGCATTTTTCGTCTTATACTATAAACACAACAAAGGCTACCGACCATCGACTACAAGCTGTCAAAAATAGAATACATTTGTGCATATCAGAATAATTATTTTAACGGCAACACGACTACCGAACACACAACTACTTTTGTGGCCCGTAGCCAACTTAGGCTAATTTCTATTTTTCTTGGCGACAATAAACAGTTTAGTGCTGCCAATACAATAAGATGCATGAAAAAGGTGTTTAAAAAACGCAATATATGAAATATATGCATTAAAAATGCGTAAAAAAATTTAAGTTGCACCACTGAAAATAAATAATCATTTGTTTACATTTTATATTTCATTTATATACATCAGTTCTTATTTAATTTATTATTTAATTGCCTTTTTAGTTTCTTAAATTTTTACAAGTTTTTTTCAGACATTTGTTGTTTTTTATTTCCTCGCAATTTCACTTACAAAAGATATATTTTGTTTAGGTTATGTTCAACGTGTCAAAACAGATGTTTATTTTGTAGCTGTTGTAGTTATTATAATTAAGTAGCTGGCTACTTGGCTACTTTCGTAGCCAGCGATTTTTGTAGTCGTGTGTTCGGTGTTCGATAGCCTTTGTTGTGTTTATAGCATTAATTTTCTTGATTCCTTCTTTCAAAACAAAACAATTCTCGCAAAAGTTCTGGAATCCTAAATATGTTGTTTAACCCTTAATTGCATGAATTTTTTTTTATTTTTCTAAAATAAGCCACTGATAAAATTCATGCACAATTTTAAGGAAAAATATTTAAAAATATTTTATTATAAATATATAAAACTACAGTCCAATGGGTATAATCTAGTGCCGAAATATTTCAGCAGCGACCAATTTAAACTAAAGTTTTTGTACATTTCTTTTATTTTTCTTCAAAAAAATTTATGATGGAAATTTCCATCACAATGCAATGAAGGGTTAAGTTGCAGAAAATAGCGAACAATAACAAGGAATTAAATATTATAAATCGGCAGGTAGTATTACATCCTATTTAGGCAATTCCGTTGTGCCACATATCGTTTTATTATTGAAAAATAATTTAACTTCCTTCTCTGAATAGTCAAAGTTGTAATGCAAACAAAAAATATATAAAAATTACAAAATATATAAAATTCGTTATCATGAATTAACACGTTTAACGAAAGTAATATTGTCCTCACACGTTTATTTTAACTTACATTAGATGCCCCTATACATGAAACAGTTTCAACAACTTTTTATAAATAAATATTTTTAAAACTAATTGCTAAAATAATAAACAACTAATTAATTTTTTTATATTTTAGGGAATTATTTCTTGTTTTCTTTGTTAAAGTCATTGAACGTGGTACCGACAATACAATACGTTATCCGTAAAAATAGGATTATGTGTATTGGGGTATTCTTAAACGTTTTAATGCATACACAGAAAAAATTATTTTTTTGATTCAGACACGAAATTCACTGAGTTAATAAATTTTTTGTTTAATTTCAGTCCTACAAAGAAATTTGGGAATTCGAACAACAAATTTTTAATTTTTTGTTTGAAAAAAAATTGCGATATTTTCAATAAAAATGTTGCGATATTCAATAAACATTTTTATTGGAGTCACAAAAACGAATCAAACAAAAAATTTTATAGAAGTAGGTAAAAGTTTTATTGAATATTACGGTTCCAAACAAACAAAAATTTTGTCAAACCAATTAATATATTTTTTGAAAAAAAAATTGTTTTTAGAGAAAAAAGTTCCCAATTAAAAAAATAAAATGTTTAAAAATGAATGCAAAATTGAACAAATAATTATTCGAGACAACAAAATAATGTTCAGAAATTTGACAAATAATTTTTTTACAAATTTAAATTTTTTATGATAATTTATTTTTATATTTTATTATTATTAATAGTATTATTAATATTATTATTGTATTATTTATTTTAATGTAATATGAAATGTATATGGGGATAAACATGTCTCTATGGCCATTTCGTCTCTGTTTAAGAGACTCGTCAAGAGACTTTTTCCCAAAGGTGTTATTCAAAACTATAAATACTTATGTTAAAATAGTTATAAACTAAATGCGAATCATATCCCATCTAATATATAAAAACCAAACAAAAGTATTTACAAAGCAATACATTTCTGTTTTTCAAAAAATTCAAATTCTATTTCTCTGTTCTATTTTATTTTATTTACTTTTTTTTATTAAATGTGTGAGCATAAATAAGTGTTGCTTACTATTTTAAAAGAATTATAAAAGCTTTAACAATGTAAATATGCGGAAATTTTGTACATAAATAAAGCAGAATAATGGTAAATTAAAAGCCGCGTTTTTATTATATCATGTTTTATCAACATTGATACTTTTAAAATACATTCAAACAAAATTATTAATAGAATCAAACAAAACTTTATTTGAAAATGAAATAAAAATTGAACAAGCGTTAGTTTGAAAATATTCCAGCAATAATTTTTTCTGTGTAGAAACTGTTTTATTTGTTACTGGATTTCATGCTTCCTTAACAGAAATCTTATTTATTTATTAAGTCTATAGATAAGATGTCCTTACAGACTAAGCAACAATGTACATACACTCGTATATATTTCAAATTAGGTATTAAAGTTCAAAATAATTTTACTTTTCACAAGGCCATTACTCTCAGAAAGACCCATTATTAAAATTCAAACAAATGCTACGAAATGGATCATTATTTGCTTATACAGGCCTATACTAATTAAGACTTAACAGCTGAAAGGTTCGAGTAGGTCTAACTGGAACACTAATATTAACTTTACCAAGCAGGACTTCGGAATCAACGTCACCTCTAATTAGTCTAAGCATAAAAGAAACGCTAAGCATAATTCGTCGACTCTTCAAAGTTGGTAAATTAATAAGACCAAGTCTACTTTCATATGACGGCAGCTCATAAGAGTTCCAGCCAAGGCCTCGTAAACAAAATAATAAAAACTACTTCTGTACAGATTCAATACTATTAATATGGATAGTATAGTAGGGATCACATATAATCGAACCGTATTCAAGTATTCGACGAACTAATGAAGTGTACAATTACTTTGTTATATAGGGATCCGAAAACTGTTTAGCCCATCGCTGCATAAAACCAAGAACACCATTAGCTTTGTTTACAGTAAGTGCTATATGGTCACGAAAATTTAGTTTTGAATCCAACAAAATACCAAGATCGATAATCTTATCAACTTTTTTCAGTGATTCAGTGATTACCGAAACTAATGCGTATTTTGAGGAGTTCCCAAAATCGTATTATTCAGATGGTATAAAAAAGTTGGAAAATCGTCTTACTAATTGTATGGAGCTAAAAGAAGACTATGTTGAGAAATTAATAGTTTTTGAAACAAAAAAATGTTTTTTTTTTCTACTTAGGTAGCTTCAATATCAATCCGCCCTCGTATATGCCAAATAAATACAAAAGGAAATAAGATATGAACAATTTTTCCAAAAAAAACTATATTAATTGTCCAAAATATTCGAGTTATTGCACCCCTTCAAAAAATGTGGAACAATTTTTCTTTACAGTCGTTTTTTAAAGAGGCAATTTACTGCTCATTAGTTGTTTTTGGGTCCCTTTTTTGTAAAACAGCCAGTAACAGTTGTTACACCCAACAAGATATGCAGATGATTTTAAAGTTGTTATTTGATTTGTTAGTCGCCGTGGTCTAGTGGTTGGCTTGTGTTAGCTTACTAAGACATAAGCCCTGGGTTCTACACCCGCTCCGACATCTTAAAAAAAAAGAAATATGAAAAAAAATATTTCTTTCGGCGACTACCTCTCAGCAGTCTTCTGGCAAAAGCTGCGAAAGTAATTAATTGCCATGAACAAGGTTCTCAAGTCTGTTGTTCGGAGTCGACATTAAAACTGTAGGTCCCGGTACTCATGGATAAAAATGTACACACACAACATGAATACTGCGAGAAGCTAGGCCGTAATCCTGACACAGGGTTGTAAAGGCCAGTGATGATTTGTTTGCTTGATATTCTGATTGGGTCTTTATTTGAATTGAAGAGTGATCCATTTTTTTTCATTACTTTGAGCCTCGTTTTCCGAATGGCAAAATTTTTTGCTATCATTTGAGTTTTTGAAGCCATTTGTAATTATGCGGAATAGCTCTAAATATCCATATTTCTAGACCAGCACAATGCACTGCATGAGTACACAGAAAAAATTTAAAATCGATTTCAATTAACAAATTTGTACTACCAATTAAATTGTTAACTGGTTTTGCCCCTACAAACAATATTAATAATATCAATTAAAATTTTAATAGTGTCGAACTTTTTGAAAATAATTTGTATCAATTAAAGTTTATTTTGTTAATTCCAAAAAAATTTCAATTAAATATTTAATTGGACGAATTAAACTTTTAATTAAAAATTTAGACATTTTTTAATCAAATACATTAATTGGTACAATTAAAAAATTAATTGGCGCTAAAAGTTTAAACCGATTAAAACATTAATTAAAAGAACTAAAATTTTATTTCATACCACCACTTATTTGCAAATACAAATTTTTTTTATTCTTTTTTATAAAATGTATAAAATTTCTTTGTATACATATTACTAGGGCAACCAAAAATATGCTCTATAAAATTAGTTTTAAGTGCCTAAAATATGCATTGAAAAAACTGTTTTAAGCGTTAAAAATATGCTCTATAAAACTCATAATACATACTTACATATGTTGATGCAAAATTACGTATATTTTTTTCAAAAATTTGAAAACACGAAGAATAGCAATTAGCCACCAACCAGATAAAATAAATTTACTTTATTTTTACATATCGCTCATTTGCGAGAAGAGTGACATAACTCAGCGTTGAGCTTAATATGCTTTTGACTTCCGAGGTGTTGTTTTATGGTAAATGTTTTCTTTACTAAAACTGGCTTATTGCAGACTTTACAAAACTGAATATTCCTATTAGTTTTAAAATCTCGGTATTCGCTATAATATTATTTAGTCTGTTTGACACGGATTGCTTGATCTTTTGCATATTCATACGAAAATTTCATTAATTTAAAAATCAGCTTTTAATTTAATTTTTTATATCATGCAATTATTGCAATTTTTTTCTAATATGTACAACGTTGAAAAATACGTAAAATACGAATGCATTATTAAGCAATTTTTTTAAATGCTAATTCCTATAAATGTATTTAAAATTTGTATGCTTTGTATTTAACACGTTGAGTGCCACCATACAAAATAAAAATATATTCGCAAGGTGCCAACATATAATAACAGATTCAAATTAAAGTTTTTGTGATAAAAAATTAATTTGTGAAAATCGCTGTTTGTGTATTAGAGTTTTTCGTACCGTTATACATATGTGTGACAGCCGGCGGTACACGTGGCACATAGATAATATTATCTTATTTAGGTGCTGTTTCAACAAAATTCATTAGTTCCTTTTTTTATTGAATTTGTTGTTTTTTTTATTATATGTAAGCTAAAATTTAAATCATATATAAGTTTCTTATTTTAATCATTGAATTTTGAATTATTTAAGTTTTTACGTTGTAATAAAATTATAATTTTTTGTTCCTTTCTAATTCATCTCAAATAAAAGATACAGTCAAACTTCCCAAAGTGTAAAAAATATGACTTCTTCTAGGTGCCACAACATAAAACTTATCAGAATTACTGTAGTGCAACAAAAAATATATTAAATTGAATTCACATGTAGCTGTGCACCGCCGGCGGTACACATGGCACTCTAATCAAAGTAAAGTGTGTATCGCCGGCGGTGCACATGGCACTCAACGTGTTAATTTGTTTTTTGCTTTGACGTTTTTATTAAATTGACATTAACTACTGCACAATAGTTTAAAAAGGAGCTTCGCCAATTTTCCCAATGTTAGTTTTAAGCGTTTTCATGAGTACACTTATTATTTAATAGATTAGATATATATATATGGGCAATTTCAAAAATTTTCGACATTTTGATATTTTTTTTTTCGAAATTTTTTTTTTGGATGACACGAATGACGCTTTGGTCACGTGAAGGGTGATATTTTAGCATACCAAAACAGTTCGCGTTAATCATTTATTGCAAACGGCGCGAAAGTTATGGAGGTTTTAAGTTTTAAATTTCTTTAAAAAAATTTAAAGTTAAATTTATTGGTTTATTTTCATAAATGTTGTATGGATGCATGAAACTCATTTCAAATTCATTCAGTGCAGTCCAAATTCATCAATGCACTGATAAAATACATAAAAAAATATCAATTATAATTAAAATTCCTTAACATTAAAAAACGCGAATTTTTGCAAAAATATGAATGTTTCACCGATTGTTATAATATGTGTTTATATAACGCATAAATAATTTACAGAAAAACAATGTTTTAACTTGCAAATTTAAAAAACAACAAAAATTATATAAGAATTATTTTTGAGGTTAGGATTTTTTTTTGATCTGTAAAATTTAAAATCATGAAAATTTTGTAATGCCTATTCGGTTTTATTATCAAGCTTAAAAAAACCTTTCATTTGCTGTTAATCGCGGCGGAATCTATACATATCATACATACAATTGTTGTATTATGAAATTAATTTGTTTGTTTTAAGAATATGTATGTATATTAATGTAAACTTTTCAACATCTGTAGTATTAGATACAAAACAATTTGTGATACTTTGTAAGCTTACTTTCTTGTATTGTGCGAAGGTATAACCTACACGGTTTAAGAAGTTTTCAGTGTAATATTAATGTGTTTATATGTAAACTAAACTATATGTAAGTATTTATATTATAGGTAGTATTTATCTATTTCCAATTAAAAATATATATTATGAATTTAAATAGACGACTCCCTTGATAAAGTGAACATAAAATTCACGAAACGTCGGGAAACATAAAATAAACTTGGTTTTATTTATATGAAACAATTTGGGCCTAAGTAGCTTGAAGATAAATATTGGACAGTTAAAATACAAACTTTTTTGGCCGAAAATATTAATAAATAATTTATATATGATCTTTAGTTCACCGCCGCACTTCATTTCCAATACTTTACATTGATTTTAAACCACGGATTAATTAAAAAAACGCGAAACAAAATCATGAAATTTCGCAAAATTTTTATTTTCTTTATAAAATTTTTGCCTTTCAAAATATTTTAACGCCTTCTTGACGTTGAGGTGCCATTTACTAAGAAGTTTAGATCACGCAATACATAAACCAGTTTTAAAAAAGATTGCAAATGTCAGACGCGAAAAACTGTCATTTTTGACAAATTTACGCCAATTCTATAAAAGTTTGAGGTCATCGTTCTCAGCAACTAGCAGCCTGACATCGACGTGATATGGCGCAAATTTTAGCAAATTATACCATCTTTTAAATACTGTTGACGAAATGCAAGTTTCTTGAACGGCGCAAAAACGCTATAGAAAAAACTGCGAAAATTCAAAAATCGGAAAGATTTGGTTTCAAAAGTGAACCGCTTTACAACTTTTTCCCAAATAGTAGTATGGGCATAACTTTTATAGTGTAAATATCTACTAAGTCTAGTGACTTTATTTTATATCAGTGGGCATCGAAAGTTTAAAACTAAAAGTAGAAAAGTGATGAAATATGAAAAAACTCTTGTAAATTTCAAGCCTGTTTTTGAGTTTTTCAATATTTGAGTGCCCATAACTTTTAGAGATAAAGAATTGATGGTCTGAAATTTTGAATTTCCCAGTTTTCTAGTGTGGCCTACCATTCCCTTTTGACCGTTTTGGTCAATTCGAAAAACTGGAGAAATAATGAGCATCTGAACTCAGTTTCAACAAATGTTGAAAATTTTTGAAATTGCCCATATATAGATATTATAGATTTATTTTGAAAAAATAAAATTTAGTAATACACGTAAATTTTTCTAACATATGTAAAAATTTGTAAAATATGCCATACAAATATGAAAAAATTTTAAAAATGCAAAAGTATGCATTTATGATGAAATATGCAAAAATATGCCGTAACAAATAGGGGTTAAACGTCGTAGTTTTTCCTAAAATGAATTAATATTTTGGTTGTTTTGTCAGTAACATTCAGAAAAAAAGATGCTAATGCATATTTTTGGTTGCCCTACATATTACTAACAAAATACCCTTAATAGATAACTAAGATGTATAAAAATGCATTTTTATTGTCCATTTTTTGGTTTTCCTAGCATAAAATGCATTTAAACACACTTTTAACACATCTGTCTATGTATTTCCATACAAATTACATGTAGGTCTGCACAGACCTGGTTATGCTGTTTATGACTAAACATTTTTAAACCCGGATCAACCCGAACCCAGATCCACAATAGCTCTGATTTTTCGCTCATTGTGTTTAGAGACAGTTGCTCCAGGAAGTCATGGAAGGATTTGTCTCTAACATGAAAAGAAAAAAGTTATACAGACTTTTATATGCAAAAAGTCTGCACAGACCTGGATATACCTACTAGGGTTAAAGCCATTTTTCATTACGAGGAATAACTCTAAATATCCAAAAATAGTAAAAGTTATCCAAAATAATTATCTTGTACTTCCTATTCATTAAAAATTCTAGGGATGTACCCGTATAATTAACAAAATAAGTATTGAATTGTGTTTTTTTTTTTAGAAATTCTTATAAATTTATTTCATAAAATCTTAAATTAATACAGAAAATAATGTTTTAAAAATTAATTTCCTCCTAATGCAATAAAAACCAAAGACAATAATGATTGATTTTAAACTGCTTTACAATTTTTCTTTTCTTAATTGATTTACAAACAACTTTTTTAATTCTACGAATACAAATTCAAGTAGGAAATTGTAGCCAACAACTACAATATTATTCCTTTTATTTTGTGATTCTTCTTCAGAATCATGTCCAGATGCAAATCCCAACCCATTTGTAGATTAATTATTAATCATTAAAATATTCTTCGGGTTCATCTCCAGATTCAAAACCAGATTCTCCTTCACTTTCGGTCCCCGATTCTTCTTCTGACTCCCCTTCAGAGTCAATACCAGATTCTCCTTCAGATTCAGATTCTTGTTCCGAATCATCTTCAGTTTCATATTCGTCTGATTCATCTTCAGTTTCATAGTCGTCTGATTCATCTTCAGAATCGTCTTCATATTCGTCATCAATTTCCATCGCCTCAAATTGACTAACCTCACATTCGGCAATAAATTCGATGGTTATATTTGCAGCAACCTCGATTTCATCTTCGCCAAATAGTATTTCATCTCCACTTTCAATTTTTTCTTTCAAAGAATTGCAATAAACTACAGGATCCATTTTTATAAATTTGTTTTCCGTATGTTGCTTTAGAAAAGTCGAAATGCGAATGATGTTCTATTCATACAGGCATGCATGCTTTTATACTATTGCTGTTGTCCTTTGCAAATAACGCAGGTAAAAAATATTTGAATTTATTTATTCGGGTATAAAAATTAGGGACTTGCATAATATATTTTTATAATACTGCAGTTGTCGTCTGCAGATAATGCAGGTAAAAAATTTTAGAATTGATTTATTCGGGTATCAAAACTAGGGACTTGCATAATATATTTTTATAATACTGCAGTTGTCGTCTGCAGATAATGTAGGTAAAAAATATTTGAATGTTTCCATTTGGGTATTAAAATTTCCCATACTTCAGGTGCATGAATAGTGCATTTTTCGTCTTATACTATAAACACAACAAAGGCTACCGACCATCGACTACAAGCTGTCAAAAATAGAATACATTTGTGCATATCAGAATAATTATTTTAACGGCAACACGACTACCGAACACACAACTACTTTTGTGGCCCGTAGCCAACTTAGGCTAATTTCTATTTTTCTTGGCGACAATAAACAGTTTAGTGCTGCCAATACAATAAGATGCATGAAAAAGGTGTTTAAAAAACGCAATATATGAAATATATGCATTAAAAATGCGTAAAAAATTTAAGTTGCACCACTGAAAATAAATAATCATTTGTTTACATTTTATATTTCATTTATATACATCAGTTCTTATTTAATTTATTATTTAATTGCCTTTTTAGTTTCTTAAATTTTTACAAGTTTTTTTCAGACATTTGTTGTTTTTTATTTCCTCGCAATTTCACTTAAAAAATATATATTTTGTTTAGGTTATGTTCAACGTGTCAAAACAGTTGTTTATTTTGTAGCTGTTGTAGTTATTATAATTAAGTAGCTGGCTACTTGGCTACTTTCGTAGTCAGCGATTTTTGTAGTCGTGTGTTCGGTGTTCGATAGCCTTTGTTGTGTTTATAGCATTAATTTTCTTGATTCCTTCTTTCATAACAAAACAATTCTCCCAAAAGTTCTGGAATCCCAAATATGTTGTTTAACCCTTAATTGCATGAATTTTTTTTTATTTTTCTAAAATAAGCCACTAATAAAATTCATGCACAATTTTAAGGAAAAATATTTAAAAATATTTTATTATAAATATATAAAACTACAGTCCAATGGGTGTAATCTAATATTTCAGCAGCGACCAATGTAAACTAAAGTTTTTGTACATTTCTTTTATTTTTCTTCAAAAAAATTTATGATGGAAATTTCCATCACAATGCAATGAAGGGTTAAGTTGCATAAAATAGCGAACAATAACAAGGAATTAAATATAATAAATAGGCAGGTAGTATTACATCCTATTTAGGCAATTCCGTTGTGCCACATATCGTTTTATTATTGAAAAATAATTTAACTTCCTTCTCTGAATAGTCAAAGTTGTAATGCAAACAAAAAATATATAAAAATTACAAAATATATAAAATCCCTTATCATGAATTAACACGTTTAACGAAAGTAATGTTGTCCTCACACGTTTATTTTAACTTACAGTAGATGCCCCTATACATAAAACAGTTTCAACAACTTTTTATAAATAAATATTTTTAAAACTAATTGCTAAAATAATAAACAATTAATTAATTTTTTTATATATTAGGGAATTATTTCTTTTTTTCTTTCTTAAAGTCATTAAACGTGGTGTCGACAATACAATCCGTTATCCGTAAGAATAGGATTACGTGTATTGGGGCATTCTTAAACGTTTTAATGCATAATTTATAGCATAAAAAATTAATCAATATTTGAAAAATCTCTTTTCACCACAAGTATCCTTGGCTATAATTGTAGTAAAATTTAACCGTAACCGGATGATTTGGCACTGGAAAAATAAAAACTCGGTTCCAATTGACAAATGTGTTGTATGTTAGTACAAGTACAACATACATACGTAAGTCAGCAAATTTTGTTTTCTTTTACTTCAATACTGACTTAAATGTTTCCCTACTAAAAATTTTCTAATTCCCAAAGAACAAAACAATACCCCAATTCTAGGCTAAAAATTCACAACTTGGCAACACTGGCTCTTACATATATACATTAGGGTGTCCCAAATAAAATAAAAAATTGGAATTCGTCGGAAGATCATTCTTAATTTGGATACTCATGAGGAAAAGTATTTTTGCGAATTTTTTCAGATTTTTCGGAAGTGGTTTAGAGGTCGCGCAAATTGATTTTTGATCAAAAATCGAGCATTTTGAGCTCTATTTAATTTTTGGTTATGAATTAGTAAAAAATGTATATTTTCTCGACTATTGAGTCAATATTGTTATAGAAAATATTCTGATCTTTAATTTTATGTGCATAAATAATAAGTTTCGACAATGATTTTGCACATTTTGATACATTATATAACAGTTTTCCCTAAATTTCCAACAAATATCAAAAACAATGGTTTATAACTTTTAAAATTTGTATAAAGACTAAAAAGACTAATGATGCAGTTTAAAAGATTACTAAGTTTTAAGTAAGTTAGCAGAAAAAAAATAAATTTTCTTTTACCGTTTTCGAGTTGTACTCTTTTAAAGCTTTATACCCATTTTTAATACTGTGTGAACTACTTTACTTAGGTTGGCATCGGAATTAAATATACAACAATTTTTTAAACAATAACAAAAAAATTTGATTTTTTATAAATCATTTATTGGGGTTCTTGCAATGCTGCTCTATGCCCTGCGGTAAATACTGAAAGTCTGTTTCAGAAGTTGTGATATTAAAATAACTACTAGCCAAGGCCTCACCACGTTCTGCGACATCATTTACAACATGCAATTATTGAACTCTGTGTTTTGCTTCCTGGAATGCCTTAAAAAACAGATAAGTGCAGGACAGTAAAATAGCGGTTTTTTATTAGTGCTTGAGATAAATTTTACGGCTCGAGATAAAATGTTTTATGTGCGGACATGACAAGCTCCAATACAAAACGACGGATCGGGGCATGCGTTTTACTTCTCCAAAAATTAAAAAAAGACGTCATATCTTTGGCATGTCGCCACTATATGTTTGAACTAATTTCTGGATCAGCGTTTGGGGCTCTTAATATTGAGGATCAAATTACATCCCCACAAATTAAAATTTTCGTCACTCTTCGGCAAAGGTGGGCCAAAAACAATTTTTGGGATTGTACGAACCACGAAATTGTTGGAAAAATTATCCCAATTAATTATTATTGACACGAAAAGATTTAATAATTTTTGTAAAAGGGAAACTGGAGAATATGCAACTAAGGAAACATTATAAAGAAATGCACAATTGAGCCTTATTTTTTTGGGTTATAGACCTGAGCATCATCCAACAATAAAATCTTCTGGAGCTATTAACCGAGCTCGCTGGATGATGAAAATTATATACTCTCTAAAAATATGTATTTTTCGAAAGCAGCTACAACCTTTCGTTAAAAATTCAGAAATTGATGCCTTCTGAAACAGACTTTCAGAATTTACTGCAGGGCATAGAGCAGCATCACAAGAATCCCAATAAATGCTTTATAACAAATCAAATTTTTTTATTGTTTATATAATTGTTGTATAACCTAGTTCACACTTTATAGTATTAAAAATTTCATACAGTGGGTACAAAGCTTTAAAAGGGTACAACTCGAGAACGGTAAAAAAAAAAATTATTTTTTTTTCTACTAACTTATTTAAAACTTAATAATCTTTTAAACTGTATCATTAGTTTTTTTAGTCTTTATACAAATTTTAAAAGTTATAAACCATTGTTTTCGATATTTGTTGAAAATTTAGGAAAAACTGTTATATAATGTATCAAAATGTGCAAAATCATTACCGAAACTTATTATTTATGCACATAAAATTAAAGATGGGAATATTTTCTTTAACAATATTGACTCAAAAGTCGAGAAAATATCGACTTTTTACGAATTCATAACCAAAATTTAAATAGAGTCCAAAAAGCTCGATTTTTGATTAAAAATCAATTTGCGCGACCTCTAAACCACTTCCGAAAAATCTGAAAAAATTCTCAAAAATTCTTTGCCTCATAGTGGTCCAAAATTAGCTTGATCCCCAAAAAAAATTTTTTTTGGGACACACTAATATACATATAAAAGGAATTGGTTTATATTTTAATTTGATTGACACAAATTTACAGAAAAAATTTGATTTTATTAAGAGTATAATGATGTTATTTTTACTGTCAACTTATGTTTTTTTAATAAAACAATACTATGGAACTGTTAATAAACGTTTATTATTTTCATGAATTTTAAATAAATTTTCTATTTTCGCTTCTTATTTTACAACAATATTATTTACAGGCAGTGCGGATTATTAATATAATTTCCAAAAATAAAAATTCCGGCTCTAATTTTTTGCTGACAACTTTTAACAACAACTCCATAAAGGGGGCCTAATTCAAAATCTTGTCTAGAAGAGTAGTTGTGTGATAAGAATTATATGTAATCGAAATATATTGAGAAACTTTGGCTCTCGCCTTATTAATCCAACACACTACATAGTACTCGTAGACGACGGTTTGACATATTTTTCTAATGACCATTTTTCATGAAGCCAAATTTCGTAATGGGACGATAGTTTATTTGAAATGATCCATTTTTATTTATAGTTTTGGTACTCGCTTTCAGAATGCAAATGGTGACATGTTTCTTCGGCAAAACTGGATGGTCAATTCTAAGTGGTACACCACAACTTGTTTGCCGGAAGTATTCAGAGAAATTCGAATAACGAACAAGAGAAGACGAATCATTGTTCACCATGACAATGCGAGCGACTTTTTGACCAATTTCGTGTTGGGACAATATTTTGTTAGAAATTACCCATTTTTATTTATAGTTTTGGGACTCGCTTTCAGAATGGCACAATTTTGTGCAATCATTCCCTCTTTAAAGCAATTTTTCATTATGCCCAATAACTCTAAATATCCAGATTAGTAAAAGTTATCCAAAATAATCATCTTGTACTTCCTATTCATTAAAAATTCTAGGGATGTACTCGTATAATTAACAAAATAAGTATTGAATTGTGTTTTTTTTTTTTAGAAATTCTTATAAATTTATTTCATAAAATCTTAAATTAATACAGAAAATAATGTTTTAAAAATTAATTTCCTCCTAATGCAATAAAAACCAAAAACAATAATGATTGATTTTAAACTGCTTTACAATTTTTCTTTTCTTAATTGATTTAAAAACAATTGAAAATTGTAACCAACAACTACAATATTATCCCTTTTATTTTGTGATTCTTCTTCAGAATCATGTCCAGATGCAAATCCCAACCCATTTGTAGATTAATTATTAATCATTAAAATATTCTTCGGATTCATCTCCAGATTCAAAACCAGATTCTCCTTCACTTTCGGTCCCCGATTCTTCTTCTGACTCCCCTTCAGAGTCAATACCAGATTCTTCTTCAGATTCAGATTCTTGTTCCGAATCATCTTCAGTTTCATATTCGTCTGATTCATCTTCAGTTTCATATTCGTCTGATTCATCTTCAGAATCGTCTTCATATTCGTCGTCAATTTCCATCGCCTCAAATTGACTAACTTCACATTCACTAATAAATTCGATGGTTATATTTGCAGCAACCTCGATTTCATCTTCACCAAATAGTATTTCATCTCCACTTTCAATTTTTTCTTTCAAAGAATTGCAATAAACTACAGGATCCATTTTTATAAATTTGTTTTCCGTATGTTGCTTTAGAAAAGTCGAAATGCGAATGATGTTCTATTCATATAGGCATGCATGCTTTTATACTATTGCTGTTGTCCTTTGCAAATAACGCAGGTAAAAAATATTTGAATTTATCTATTCGGGTATCAAAACTAGGGACTTGCATAATATATTTTTATAATACTGCAGTTGTCGTCTGCAGATAATGCAGGTAAAAAATATTTGAATGTTTCTATTTGGGTATTAAAATTTCCCATACTTCAGGTGCATTTTTCGTCTTATACTATAAACACAACAAAGGCTACCGACTATCGACTACAAGCTGTCAAAAATAGAATACATTTGTGCATATCAGAATAATTATTTTAACGGCAACACGACTACCGAACACCCAACTACTTTTGTGGCCCGTAGCCCGTAGGTTATGTTCAACGTGTCAAAACAGATGTTTATTTTGTAGCTGTAGTAGTTATTATAATTAAGTAGCTGGCTACTTGGCTACTTTCGTAGCCACGGATTTTTGTAGTCGTGTGTTCGGTGTTCGATAGCCTTTATTGTGTTTATAGCATTAATTTTCTTGATTCCTTCTTTCATAACAAAACAATTCTCGCAAAAGTTTTGGAATCCCAAATATGTTGTTTAAGTTGCAAAGAATAGCGAACAATAACAAGGAATTAACCCTTAATTGCATGAATTTTTTTATTTTTCTCAAATAAACCACTGATAAAATTCATGCACAATTTTAAGAAAAAATATTTAAAAATATTTTATTATAAATATCTAAAACTACAGTTCAATGGCTATAATCTAATGCCGAAATATTTCAGCAGCAACCAATTTACACTAAAGTTTTTATACATTTCTTTTCTTTTTCTTCAAAAAAATTTATGATGGAAATTTCCATCACTATGCAATGAAGGGTTAAATATAATAAATAGGCAGGTAGTATTACATGATATTTAGGCAATTCCGTTGTGCCACATAGGTATCGTTTTATTATTGAAAAATAATTTAACTTCCTTCTCTGAATAGTCAAAGTTGTAATGCAAACAAAAAATATATAAAAATTACAAAATATATAAAATTCCTTATCATGAATTGACACGTTTAACGAAAGTAATATTGTCCTCACACGTTTATTTTAACTTACATTAGATGCTCCTATACATGAAACAGTTTCAACAACTTTTTATAAATAAATATTTTTAAAACTAATTGCTAAAATAATAAACAATTAATTAATTTTTTTATATTTTAGGGAATTATTTCTTTTTTTCTTTCTTAAAGTCATTGAACGTGGTGTCGACAATACAATACGTTATCCGTAAAAATAGGATTATGTGTATTGGGGCATTCTTAAACGTTTTAATGAATAATTTATAGCATAAAAAATTAATCAATATTTGAAAAATCTCTTTTCACCACAAGTATCCTTGGCTATAATTGTAATAAAATTTAACCGTAACCGGATGATTTGGCACTGGAAAAATAAAAACTCGGTTCCAATTGACAAATTTGTTGTATGTTTGTTAACATGGCAGGGAGTCAACTAGTTCTTTACATCTTTTTTTTTGGGAAATTGTTCATTGCCTCCTACATTGTAGCCCATAGTGACTCGTTATTTGTAGGATTCATTTCTCGAATGTGTTTTTTAACGTCAGCTAAACGGTTTTCTATTGGGTTTAAGCCTGCAGGCTGAGCCGGCTACTCCATAACATTTATTTTATGTTCTTAGAACCACTTCTTGGCATTTCGACTCGTGTGTTTCGGGTCCTTATCCTGTTGAAGGACACATAACATGGTCACCTTATTAAAGGCAATAAATAAGCAGTTAGTATTTCATCCTATTACTGGCACTTAGCGCTTAATTGAAAATAATTTTTCTGTTTTTATTAGACATAACAGTTAAATTCATAATTGAGTTGTCACGTGATGTTTTAAGTGGGCCATAAATATTTTTTTTTTGTCAATATTATCAATATTATATGATAATATTAAAAAAGTTGACACATTTCTAAATCGCGGTTTTATACCTAAAGGAAGATAAGCATTTAATATGTAAATCATAGCTCAATTAAGCTGAGCAAGTTTACATCAGCAATAACAACGTTTTAGAAGCAAAAATAGCCAACACCACATTAAAAAAGGGCTAAAAAGGGCTAAATTTAAATTTAAAGTTTTTTTTTTAATTTATTTTATTTGTACTTTCGAGGTAATATTAGTTTTATGAGAATAGTACGTAAAAAATAATATAATGAAGGTGATATTTAAAAACAATTCGCTATATTTGCATAGCATTGCATTGTCGTCTTCAGTCCACAAAACAGATTTAATAAAATATTTTGACATCTTATATGTTTCGTTTAAAATATTTTCAAATAGACATTTTCTGGCATTTCGTAATCTTTTTGTTTTTAAAAGAAAAGGAAAACGTTGGAGAAATATGAAAAACTTCACGACTTTGTCTACTTTGACGGCAGCTTTTCAGTTACTGTTTAAAACAAGCTCGTATTACTCATACGCCTAAGAACACCAACATGGTACGAATTTCTAATGAAAATTGTTTTGAAATTATATGAAATCTTGCTCGATGCCGAATGCCGTAATTTAATTCCAGCTTTTAATTTTTTCGGTTTATAAAGATTTTTAAAAAAAGATTTCAATTTTAAAGTTTGTTCATATTTTTATTTGTTTACTGAATTTTAGAGCCTGTTTTTTTTGCCATTTTATGCCTACAGAGCAAACATTAAAAAGCCTCCCTTTTTTGGTACACGACAAAGCTTACCGTCACCTCTCACCCTGCATCTTATTTTTGATTTTTTTATATTTACAATTACAATTTTTTACTTTGCAGAACCCTAAAGTGTGCCCGCATAACATTGCATATGAACCTGTTCACATCCTTTGCTGCCAATAACTCCTTGTGGCTGTTGTGGTATTTAGTTGTGATGCCAGATCACCAACTACTCCAGCGTGGGCCGGTAGGTAGCTATTATTATTATTCAAATAGTTTACAAGAAAACTACAATAATTATGAAATTATATTGTCTCGTTAATATTAAAGAAATTTGTATGAAAATTTGTTTTTTTTTTATTTTTTAATGTTTTTCCTTTACACTTTACATGAAAATGGCATCCCTATACACACATACATACATACATCAACATATAGCCCACATGTGTGGCTTTACATGTGGTTTTACATTATTTTCTATTGACCAACTATTCATGGATGTTGTGTGAGGGCTTCTATTTGCATACAGTTTTAGTATCGGCTTTTATATCGGAGAAAAAATTAGTTAAATGGCTGATAGCATTTGGTTGGGGTTCACCAGCTGTTGTTATATTTGTTTATGGTCTGACACGTGGCTTACTTGGTTCCGATAATGATACTAAACAGTAAGTTTTGTAGCGACATTTTTTTTAAAGATTTCTTTTTTTTTCTTTTTTTTAGCAATAATAAGTGCTTTTTAGTTAATAATTGTCTTTCTTATTAATGATTATTTTTAGCTGTTGGATGAATAGCACCGATTTTGACAATATTTTGGTTGTACCTGTTTGTATTTCAATGTTCCTTAATTTATTGTTCCTGTGTAATATTGTGCGTGTTGTTTTATTAAAATTAAAGGCACCTGCTAGTCTACAAAACAACTGCGGACCATCACGTACAGTGCTGCAGGCATTTCGGTGAGTGAAAAACATGATAAAAAAGGAAACTTTATTATTTTTATGTAATTTCGTTTTCTTTTCATTCATTTTAAATGGTCATTTGCATTCGTCTGATGTCTAATGCTCATTTTAGATATAAAGTTGCCTTTTTTGTTCTTTATTCTTTAAATTTTATTTTTTTTTTTTTGCTGTTGAAACTGTTAAATGGTATAAAGTTTTAATAAATTTTAAAATTTGGCCATTACTTATTTAGGGCAACATTATTGCTGGTTCCTTTGTTGGGTCTACAGTATATTGTAACCCCCTTTCGTCCAGATCCTAATCATCCTTGGGAGCAAACCTATGAAGTTATATCAGCATTTACTGCTTCATTTCAAGTGAGTACAACAAAAACAAAAAACAAATTTTACTTTTCCTTTTTAGAATTTTAAGATGTAATAAAATGCTTATCTTTTTACAAATTGAATTCGTACTTTTTATGCAAACAGACGTCCCCCATTGAGTTTTTTTTTTTAAGTATAAAAGCTAGAATAAAGAAATGTGTGTATAAAAAATTTTTTAATTTGAAATCAGTGAACCAAAATATGCAGAGAAATATGTACTAAATTTTGTTGCAAATTATACTAATAATGCTAAATGCCAGAAAATGCTAAAAGTGTGGTGAAAAAATGTACGAAGTCGTTTAACCTGCCAAATTATCTCTTAATCTCATAAAAACTTTTGAATGTTTAACGACTTGCAAAATCTAAAAGGAGTATTTAGAGGCTAAACGAATACTATTGTACTATTAAAAATTAAGCAAAGTGGTATCCATGGTGAAATTACTTACAGGGTGGTGGCAGGTGAATATAGTACAAAAACAACAAGGAATTTGTTTTTGTTTTTTCAGCTCTTAAATGTCAAAAGCAGGTATGGTGAATTAAAAAAGCACATGTCGGAAGTGTGTGTGTGTAGTTTTAACAACATACATGTCTCTACACAAAAACAAAAACACGAATACACACAAAGCAAAATATAAACAAAGCATATATATAAACAAAACTTTTGACAGGATCAGTATGACAAAAAAAAAAAAAACCAGCTGGGTTGGCAACACCACCTTGTAAGTAATTCCACCATGTATCGGACTATGATGTTGTAAAATTAAGTATAAAAACCACTGACAACAGAACAGGGTTGCCAGATGGTTTTCAATTGTTATCTCCGATTCCGAAATTCATATCCGCCAAAAACCCCCACTGAAACTGCCTCACGAATTTTGTATGTATTTATGTACATATGTTTTATTACTTACCACTGTACTTAGTGGAATTACCCTAAATTTTAAGAAGCATTTTGGAATATGAATATCCTGTAGATCAGCATCCTCAGAAATCTGGATCTCACTTAAGGCGAAAGCAAGTGTACACGTTATCGAAAAAGACCTATCATCACGATATCAGTTAGAAAATAAAACAAAAAAAATTGCAAACTACATCGTTTGCTATTGATTATGTATTCATGGGATGGATGGGATACTTCGGACAAGGCAAAGTCTCTGATCGGGGTCAACCTGGCGGCCTCCAGAACGATCCTTGTTCCCGTTGTATTCAAGTCGACATACAGCCTCCACGCGGCCCTCCTGGATGACATACTAGCACCCGCTAGCTTGTTAACTAATGTATGCGGCGATTGTCCAATCCCCTGGACTTTAAATTTGGGTTGTGCGTAGGGCTTGAAACCCACCACGTAAAAACGTTCTTCAATGAAAGCAAAAACAATAGCCTCTAAACGGACCCCCTTTTATGTTGACGAACTTGGCAAACGTTTTAAGGACTATGATTTAAGGATATGCACCTGGAATGTGAGAACCCTTTATAGGGAGGGTGCCTCTATCCAATTGGCGGATGCTCTCACAAAATGCAGGGCTGACATCACCGCCATCCAGGAAATGCGATGGATAGGACAAGGTTGTACGAGGCAAGCAACATGTGACATCTACTACAGCTGCCATGACAAGAGACGCGAATTTGGCTGCGGATTCGTAGTAAGTAAGAGACTTCGCCATCTTGTCTCGGAGTTCACCCCCGTGAACGAAAGAATTGCTACGATCCGAATAAAGGCAAAGTTTTATAATATCAGCCTTATTTGCGTGCACGCCCCGACGGAAGAGAAGGATGATGCGGTCAAAGATGCTTTCTACGCAAAGCTCGAGGACGTATACGATAGGTGTCCGGCACATGACGCCAAAATTGTCCTCGGCGATTTCAATGCGAAAGTTGGACGGGAAGGTATCTTTGGCCCCACTGTCGGACAGTTCAGTCTT
Source organism: Metopia argyrocephala (assembly GCA_963576795.1). NCBI lineage: Eukaryota > Metazoa > Arthropoda > Insecta > Diptera > Sarcophagidae > Metopia > Metopia argyrocephala. The sequence continues at coordinate 198,888,611 of OY756208.1, read as the reverse complement.
CATAATTCCACCTCACTGAACGGCATGAGACTGATCGATTTCGCCGCGGCGCGAAACATGGTAGTTTGTAGCACCAGGTTCCAGCATCTCGATATCCATAAGGCCACCTGGCTCTCTCCTGATCGATCTACCAACAACCAGATCGATCACATTGTGATTGATGGAAGGCATGTATCCAGCATACTAGACGTGCGCACATTTAGAGGTCCAAATGTCGACTCGGACCATTATCTTGTCGCAGCCAAGATGCGACTGCGTATATGCGCGTCGAATACGACACGTTCTAGTGTGCAAGGGAAGCTGGACATCAAAAAGCTGCGATCACAAGAGACAGCCAGGTCGTTTTCCGATCGCCTTTCTAACGAGCTGAATTACATCCCATCCTCTCTCGAAAGTATTGGTGGACAGTGGTCTCACATTGCTCACTCTCTGCGCAGCGCTGCCGAAACAGTTCTTGGTTTTGAGCGTCCTCCCCGCAGAAACCAATGGTACGATGAAGAGTGCCGTGAGGCCACTGCAGCAAAGAACGCTGCCTATAGACGAACATTGCAGTCCACCTCTACAAGAGCAACGGTGGAGGCGTATAGAGAAAAGAGGAGGGAAGAGAGACGCCTATTTAGAAAGAAGAAAAGAGAGCAAGAAAGGCGTGATCGTGAGGAAATCGAGATGTGCAGGAGTAGAAATGATGCTCGAAATTTTTATAAAAAGATAAGGCGTCTTACTACTGGTTTAAAGCCCGGAGCAACCTTCTGCAGAGACGAACATGGTAACCTGGTTACAGATGCACAAGGAACACTAAGATTATGGAGACAGCACTTCTCTAATCTATTGCAGGGCGATGGCGACACAAATTCCGCCTCTAGAGATGCTGTGCCGGACCCAATCATTAACGACGACGTCGAGATCCCGTCCCCCAGCCATGAAGAGGTCAAGGTTGCCATATGGCGACTAAAGAACAACAAAGCAGCTGGACCTGATGGTTTGCCAGCTGAACTCTTCAAGTATGGAGGCGATGAGTTGGTTAGGTGCATGCACCAGCTCATTTGCAGAGTATGGCTGGAGGAAAGTATGCCCAACGATTGGAATCTTAGTGCTCTCTGTCCCATCCTGAAAAAGGGAGATCCCACGATATGCACCAACTACAGGGGTATAAGCCTTCTCCCTATCGCATATAAGGTTCTTACGAGCGTATTGTGTGAACGACTGAAGCCATTCGCCATCTCACTGATTGGACCTTATCAGTGCGGCTTTAGACCTGGTAAGTCCACCATTGACCAGATATTCACACTGCGCCAAATCCTGGAGAAGACCCATGAAAGTCAAGTCGACACACACCATCTTTTTGTCGACTATAAGGCAGCCTTCGATAGCCCAATAAGGGATCGCGTTTATGCCGCAATGTCTGAGCTCGGTATTCCTGCTAAGCTGATAAGGCTATGCAGAATGACGCTGAGCAACTCCTGCAGCTCCGTCAAGGTAGGAAGAGACCTCTCCGAGCCTTTTAATACCGTGCGAGGTTTCAGACAAGGCGATCCCTTATCCTGCGACCTCTTCAACTTCGTCATGGAGAGCGTTTTGCGAAAGGCAGGTGTGCATCGTAATGGCACTATTTTTAATAAAAGTGTCCAGCTCCTTGCGTATGCCGACGACATAGACATCATTGGGCATACCAAGCGAGATGTCACCGCAGCCTTTAATGCTATTGAACGAGAGTCTGCAAAAATGGGTCTGGCGGTAAATGAGAGCAAGACGAAGTACATGTTGTCGACGAGTAGGGACGTTGATCGTATCGGCTCCCAGGTTACAGCCGGCAACTATACATTCGATGTGGTCAAGGAGTTCATCTACCTTGGCACCGCCATTACCAGCAAGAATGATGTCAGTCTGGAGATCAAGCGAAGAATTACACTGGCCAACAGGTGCTACTACGGTCTCGGTAGGCAGTTTAGTAACAGAGACCTCTCTCGTGCGACGAAGTTAACACTCTACAAGTCGCTTATTCTTCCGGTGCTTCTCTATGGTGCGGAAGCATGGACGCTGTCTTGTGCCGATGCAGCGGTCCTGGGAGTGTTTGAGAGAAAAATTCTTCGCAAGATCTTTGGTCCTCTGAAGCAAGGCGATGAGTTTCGCATTAGGACCAACTATGAGCTGTATGAGCTCCTCGGCGACGTAGATGTTGTCCAGCGCATTAACATCCAGCGGCTGCGCTGGCTCGGCCATGTTGTTCGGATGGAAGAATCTGCTCCAGCGAAAAAGGTTTTCGATGCGAAGGTCACAGGACGTCGGCGTAGAGGACGTCCATGTTTACGTTGGAAAGACCAGGTAGATGGAGCCCTGTCATCAATTGGTGTGACCAACTGGAGAAGGCGTGCGCTTAGCAGAGACGCCTGGAGACTAGTGTTGAGGCAGGCCGAAACCCGTTAACGGGTTGTCATGGCCAGCTAAGTAAGTAAGTAAGTAAGTAGATCAGCATCCTCAGAAATCTGGATCTCACTTAAGGCGAAAGCAAGTGTACACGTTATCGAAAAAGACCTATCATCACGATATCAGTTAGAAAATAAAACAAAAAAAATTGCAAACTACATCGTTTGCTATTGATTATGTATTCAATGACCAGTGGTATATCTTCACCATGGATTAATCCAACAGCAAGCGGCCCTGGCGACTTAGACCGCCACAGTAAAGTTTAAATCATATTACAAGACAGGAATGATGAAACCCATATGTACCGCTAACGTTGCCATAAAAGCCGCGAATTCGGCACTTTTGCTTCTTCCATTAATATTGCCAAATGATATCCTCTCGGCTATCCCAAATACTGTTCTTTTTTTCTGTTTTGTCAATGCATTCGTTAGTATTTGATTGTATTTCTATTTTTATTGTTGCTATTGGTTATGTTTTAATTGTCGGTTTAATTTTTATATTTATAATTTTGGCTGTTTAGCTTGTCGTAATCAATTGAACTTGAATTTTTAATTTAGCATAAAAACCGGACAGCCCCAATATATGGCAACGTATGCGCGACTGATGGCAAAACAATAAGAGAGAGTCAGTTAAATAAGCGAAAGTTAATTCTCCCTGGAATTTAATCAGTAAATAATAGGACAGAAAGGCAATCTAGTAATTAAGGCAAATAAACATGAAAAAGGCTTGTGCGCGCAGAAGTAGAAATTTTTATTTATTAATATAGTGTATTAAAGTCATATAATATAAAATTTGTATATAATATATACAAAAAAACTTAAACTTGCAATACTTATAATTATATAATTCTTTAAGATGAAGTTCTTTTGATTTTATATCATCAGAATCTTTGTTCTTCACGACAAGAGCAATAACTTTGTTTCAGAAAAAATCCGAACGGATGATTTTGAGGATTCTGCAGATGAATCAGAGGAATAAATTTAAAAAAAGTGTCTTCAACTGTTTATCAACTCTTACGAAAAAATTCCAGATAATAGATATGAATTGGAGGATAATGAAAACATTTACAATGATACCGAGGATGATTTTAAATATGAATCTGAGGAATAGTTTTAAAAACTATGTTCCATGGTGGAATTACTTACAAGGTGGTGTTGCTAACCCAGCTGGATTTTTGTTTTTGATCATACCGCTCCTGTCAAAAGTTTTGTTTATATTTATGTTTTGTTTACATTTTGCTTTGTGTATATTCGTGTTTTTTGTTTTGGTGTAGAGATATGTATGTTGTCAAAAATACACACACACACTTCTGACATGTGCTTTTTTAATTCAGCATACCTGCTTTTGACATTAAAGAGCTGAAAACACAAAAACAAATTCCCTGTTGTTTTTGTACTATATTCACCTGCCACCACCTTGTAAATAATTTCACCATGTTGTAAGTAATTTCACCATGCTGTGTTCTGAATTGCTTATGAAATCTTTCTTTAAAAGTCGTACAAAAAACCGAAGAGAAAATCATATGAAATTATCTTCGTATCTCAAAAATGAAAGTTCAAATCTTTTTTGTTTTTCGTTAACACGATTGGTATAAGATCAAAACAAAGAAAAAAGAAAACATAAAATACATTTGCCCAATTCACAAGGCCCTTGTATCGTTGTTTTAGACTACAACAGTGTATGCTTGTTGTTGGTATTTTCATGAAAAATTTCTATAAACTCATACAATTGTTTTTCATGTGTTTTTAAAAAATTGTATTGGTTTCTATGCTATTAATATAAAGTGAATGCCTATTATCGAAAAGAAGAATAAAAATGCAAAAAAAAAATTATTCATTGTCAGCAGCAAATTTATTTAAAATATAAAGATAACGAAATATATAAATATAGAAGTTTCATTAATGTTGATAAAGTGTTAAAAATATAAATTAAAGATACATTTTTTCGTTTGTGAATAGTTGTTTTCTTCTTCTTATAAATAACGTAAAAATACATCCTTGATCTAATGATGTGTAATGGAATTTGAAAAAAGCAGCTGATGTCGACGAGAGTTCGGAGTCAATGGTAGAATTTATGTAGTCCTCTACCCGTTTAATTTTATCACCTTATTGTTCAATAACTTTCTGTTCTATTGTACTTTTTTAAGTACTACTACTCTACTATTTGGCTCACTGGTGAACTACTAATCCATGAGGGCTTTAATGCTGGTTCTGGTAATATTGGCGGTGGCAAAGCTGCTATACCTGAACAATCAATGTCGCTTAACAAATCTATATTTGAAGATTTTCTCGTATCAACTGGCAAAGGTTTAGCAATAGTATTAGCTGTTGGTGCAGAATGGTTTGCCATTGCTGCTAATTTTTCCGTCTCTGTTGTGTTTTGTTGCCTTAGCGGCATCATTTGCGACTGCTGACGACTGGTAGCATAAGTATTCACAGCTTTTGTAGTTTGAGTAATAGAGGTATTGCCAGATGCGCTTTGCATATATTTATGATTTTGTTGACAAAATATTTGGTGTTCTGCAACTGTTGAGACCACTACAGCTGCAGTTGTATGTGTTTGATTAGTGAGACTAGTGATTTGTGTCGATGCCACAACTGGCGACGACGGTACGCCGTTTATCTGATAACCATAAGAAGCGTTATAATAGTTAAGGTTGGTCGAAAGTGGTGGTTTAGGTGGCAGTGAAGTAGACTTTGTATGAGAAATTATTGGAGAATCGAAGCCGGTAGTCAAATTTATTTTATCCGCAGTTTCTGAATCTGTGGTGCCAGCTTGTGTGTTTATTGCAGCAAGACCGGTGGTATATTGGCCATAAAACTGATTATTGTTTTTTGCGGTCTGTTGGTAACCGCTGCTATAATTATAACCACCAGTTTGAGGATCATTGCTGCAACCAGGATATATTGTGGAATATGAAGAAAGTGGTTTTGTAGTTGTTGTCACACCAATTGTAGTTGAAGTCATAGGTTGGAAAACTTCCAGGTAAGGAGTTGTATTACCTACAGTTTGAGAAACCGATTCTTTTGTTGGAGCCGTATGCAATGTGCTGGTTTGATTGTGTGTATTATTGAATACATAGGGTAATTGCATTGTTAGTGGAACGTGTGTATTATTTTGCGCTGACTGTAAATGAGTTGTTGAAGATGGTAAACCCGCTTGGTTTGAAGGTACACCACTCGTGGAAGTTTGGTAATTATTTTGTTGGGAATTTAATGGATAATTTGTATTTAAATTGTTAGCAGTATTATAATATGTTTGAGGGGCATAGCTAGTCGAAGATGCAATTGTTGCAACAGGTTGTGGATATATGTGAGCAGAATTTGAAACTGTGGCTTGTGTTGAACTTAAAAAGTTGGATGGCAAATTAGAAGCTACAGTTGGGGCGGCAGAGACAGGATAATGATTACTAGTGTTGTTGACGTTTAGGGGCGTGGTATGTAAGGGCGTGTAGTTGTGTTGTGAGTTAATGTTGTAACCCTGCTGTACTGTGGCCTTATTATTTTGATTGTTGCTTAGAAAACTTGGTGTATTATATTCCATTGCATTACAAGATATTTGGTTTCTAATTCCGAAAGCTGGTGCATTCATCATTTGATTTGTTGCCGAGGCAACACATGTTGGCTGCTGTTGTTGCAGTGTTAAATTGGCCATATTGGCGTTTAAATATGTCAATTGGGAATTGGTTGAAACTTGCGATTTATAGGAGGGAGGTGCAAAATTTTGCTGATACTGCAAAAATATGGGATTGGTGTAGCCAGCCCTAGTCATATCGTAATATTGAGTATAATGTAGCGGTTGTTCATTGGGTTCATGTGTTGGTGAATAATAAGTACTGCCACTCGAGCAGATAGCATGTGATGGATTCTTCCACCCCAAAGCATTTGGTCGTACCGGCGATATGTTTTGTTGGGGATTATAACCAGCTCTGACATTAGAAGATATTCGTGATAGATTTTTATCTTTAGCCACCTTTTTGGCATTCATGTAGTCACGTAATTTTGGAGCAGTTGGTATTGAATTAATCATAGACGAATTATTGCTAGTTTCAAAATTATCTGTGGGAGCAGTATACGAGTATGACCTGTGTTGGCTTGAGCTTTTTACACGCCGCTGACGTTCTTCAGATAGCACATTACGTGCTGACTTGCAGCGGGAAAGCAGTTTTTGTACTTTTGCCGATAAATTATTATAGAATTCCAAACCCTTAGCCAGTTTGTTTAACAATTCCCCATACACATCATAAGATTCCGCCAAACATGCAAAGAAACTTTCTCGTTCATTTTTCAAACCGGTCAAGATCTTTAAAATAGGCACTGCTTTAGCATAAGACACTGTTAAGGCCTTTAAAATATTCTCTTGAGCCAATAAATTTTGATCAATTAACTGAATTAAATGCTCATGTTTAGCTAATTCACGTTCAAATAAAGTCTGTAATTCTTCTTCACTATCGTGAGCTATAATTTTAGAGGTTATGTCGTCGTCATTAACAGCTGTACGCAAATCAGCATAAAACTGAGAACGTTGTGCCTTCATTTCGTTGACTTTATTAACAATCAGTTTAACATCCTTAAAAACTTGAGTAGTATTCAGTTCAGAACTTAATTTTGGTACCGACTGTTGTATCTCTCTTAGAGGTTTCGATAAAATTTTCAAATTTGTAATGTGTAGCTCCATGGCCTTTCGTAAGGTATCATTTGATTTGCCAGCTTGATTGTGAGCCTCGGAATACTTTTGAAATTGTTGCTTCAATTCAGTTATATCAGCAATTGATGTTCTTTGTACACCAGTTGGTTGTTGAAAATACTTCTCCTCCTCTTCTTCGTGCTGTAAAATTATTGAAATCTCATTCAGGTTTGCCTCTACATCACAACAAATCTCTGCCAAGCGCGACATAGATTGTACCAAAACAGGTATGGCATGTTTGTTAGCATTTAAAGCTGCACATCTATCCACTATGCCTTGTGGTATTTTATTAGCTTTTTCTTCGTTGTTATTGAGATTATCGAGTGTTAGGGTACTCATGAAACTGGATAATTCAGCATCTTTTTGCTCTATTTCACTGCCATATTTTCGCAAAAGTTTCGCTTTCTCCTCACTGTACATAGAACTGGCTTCGTGAGCTTTCATTGGTACTAAGCGCGCAAATATATCTTCACCCGCAACGTCAGGATCTGTTGTTGAAAATCCAATGCCAGTAACAATATTAGCACCCTGCACTGCACTTATAGTGAATAATTCTGGTACGGTTTCATGGTAAATAAATTCATTCTCATTTTTAGCATTTTTGCGTTTTGCCTCAACAACATCAGCAGTGAATACAAGTGATTTATTTATTTCTTTAATATCAGATAAACCTTTTGATACTCTGCGAGCTTCTTCAAGTTTTTCCCAAGCGGCCTCATACAATGTAACTCTTTCGCCCATTTTTCTTTGGTCCTCTGCATGTCGACCTTGATACAAATATAGAATGCAATTTAAATAGGAAATCTTAAAGCGTATGTATTTCTTCCACTGTTTATAAACCAAAGAGTCCACTACACGAGCTACTGGGCCATCATCTCCACCCTTTAATAAGGCATTCAAAGCGGCACCATAATACTTTATAATTTGTGCAGTTACTTTAGCCACAATAATAGGTTTACGATCGTCTATTAAAGCTTTTTCCAATATACATTCTTGGGCCTGAGCAAAAGACACCTGTTGCATAAGGACTAAGAGTTCTGCTTTAAAACAGTCACCCAGTTCATTCATGTTTGTATAACGTTCACGTATTTCACCAAAAGCCCAGGCGGCACATTGAAAATGGGTACAAGCTAACTTCATGCCTTCTATATCCGTACGATTAACTGCAGCACCGGCTTGAGTATGAACAGCAGCTATATTATAAAGTACGGCTGCTTGCTCATACCCAATGTCATTGTATTCCTGTACTTTGTTGTTGTATAAATCCTTCCAGCTAAATTGAAAGATTACTTTTTCATCCCTTAGTTTGGGACAGCGATTTAGCAAAGACTGTAGTTGGCAAAAATAACGTTTGAGTAGTGCACAATTATCCTGGGGTGTATTTAAAGCTTGATTGCGTAAAGTTTCTAAAGCATACAGCTCTTTGGAATAATTATCTGGATTTTCTTGATAAAATTCAGCGATATATTTCTTTAGGCCAGAAAAGGAAGTGCCTTCCGGACTGGACTTACTAGGAAACCAAAGCATAGGCTGCCGTGGTACCGCCTCCATTATAAATATTATGAATAGTTAAAAGTTTCACTAGTTTATGGTTTTTTCTTTTTACTGCCAATTTAATTTCTTAATATTTTTTTCTTTAGAAACATCTAATAAATTTTACTATTTTTAAGACACTTTTGCTTTCTTTTTTAAATTTTCTTTTGCCCAAAATTAAGCAAAAAAAATTTATTCTTTCCGTTTTGCAGAAAATTTGACAAACAGCGACTTGTAAAAATCTTTAAATTAAAAACGACCGATCGATTTGACTGTTGATAACAGACTGCACTCTTATCTTAAAATTTCCTCATTTTTTATAGTATGCATGAAGGCGTTACTACATATTACATACATACATATATACATAACTGGCCTTTACAACCCTGTGTCAGGATTACGGCCTAGCTTCTCGTTACTACATATTAGTGCTGTCAAATTCTGCTACTTTTCATTACTCGATAGTATAGAGTACTTTCATTTGGGTACCCAATACTACTCAATAATTTTAACGGGTTTTATTTTTAAGAGAAAACAAATTCATAAAGTATTGTGTTTTTAGACAGAACTTTGTTTGGCCGTTAAAATTTAAATTTTCCATACAACGTCGAAGAAAAAATACAACTCTTAAAGTATTCAGTAGTTACTTTTAAGTATTGAGTACCCAAAAATTAGTACAAATACTCGATACTCGGTACCCATTACTCAATACTTTGCCGCCACTACTACATATACATACATATCTTAATGATGAAACAGAACTTCAGACGACCGCAACTTCAAGCAAAAACGATCTTCAGAGTTAACAGGCCCATAATTAAAACGACGACTGCAATTTCACGAACTGTCATTTAATGTGTTTATATGCATACAAACATAAATACGTACATACATAATTGGCCAATACAACCCTGTATCAATCAATTACTCCCAGAGTTTTTTCAAAAAGACTGCTGAGAGGAAGTCGCCGAAAGAAATAATTTTTTCATATTTCTATTTTTCAAGATATCAGAGCTGATATTTGAACCCGGCGCTTCCGTCTTAGTAAGCCGACAAACTAACCAATGCTTTTATATATTACAATTTAATCATGTTTGCGCACTTCTTCAATATTGTTTTTTTTTTTTTTCTATAATACTCGTAACACTAATTTTATTTAACAATTTACAAAATTATTAATTTATTTCGGATCGCAATTCATTTCTTAAAATTCAAAGCATTAAATCGGTTGCTCATTAAAATATTGCGAATAGTATCTAATTAGTATTCTTTCCTTTTCCGAAAATTTGCAAAAGGAAATATTCGAACATTTCTGGCAGATACCATTAGGCATAAAAAGAGAAATTTTTAATTAGCAGTTTTGAAATTAATGTAGGAAACAGTGAAATGTTTTCGTCAATTTCGACGAACCGGTAGCTATGGTAAGAGGTTGCATTGCTTCACATTTTAGGTGATGATATACATATATTCAGATAAATTCAAATACTCTTCTATGTAAACAAAAAAATATTTTAAGCCATTTTAAAAAGATTAGGAATCAGTAAATTTCTCTTCTGGTGCCAAAATTTTTAACAGAATCTCTTAATTTAAGGGGTTGTTTTTTCCTTTTTAAACTAGTAAACTATAGCTGGCTATTAATAATAAATATTAAAAATAAAGTTAAATTGTATATCATTTAGAGGCGTCGTGATTGTCTGTCAATAGTCGTATCCACGACTTACACACTAACGCTCTACTGTATTGCCTACCTACTAATCTATTGTTTTTAATACGAGTTCTCGTATATACGAGTACCAGGAAAAACAAAGAATATTTACAAGTCAAGAATTGACGCTAAGTAGGTAGTATTATAATGAAACCATAATGAAAACTGTACCTACAGAGGCAAAAAATTTTAAATGGAAATCCCTAATTAATAATACATATATAAAAGAGCATTTTGTTACCTAAATAAGACAATTAAAATATATGTTTACGTTCTAGATCTGTAAGAGGCTTTAGAACAGGCCTGTGAAAAATAAAAACTTCATACACAATTGTGCCTTAGCTAAACTCACATGTATTCTTACGCTCTTACTTTCTGTCGTCACTGAGACAGCGATTTATTGTTTGCACTGAGAACAAAATTAATAGCAATGCACACAAATATTTTTTATTATAAATGAATTTGTAAATGCAATACAATATTTATCACAGAACGTTTAAAAATATAGTTTAAAAGTTTTTCAGCGACATTTTAATTATTTTTATACAATTGTTAATAAATTGAGTGAAAAAAACAGAACTTAAAAGTTTTTTTTGTTAAAAAATTAAAAGTAGTTTTTATTTCTTTATAGCAGAGTAGTATTTATAAATTATTCTTAAAGTAATTAAATTTTTATATGAAATATTAGATATAAATTTTAATTTAAAAAAATTCATACAGTTGCTTATACTGCTACTTACACGTTCAGCAGTGTAATTCTCATTTTCTCACCAACACAACTACATTTTTACTTCTGCACAGGCCTGCTTTAGAAATACTAAAAACGAACATCATTCTCAGTGGAGGATTTATGCATAAACACGTGAGATTGAACGACATAATTAAAGTTTAAAGAATGCAGAAGCACTTCAAATTCATTTTTATTTTGAGCATACAGAACATGAGGAAGAATTTTAAAAAATGTTTCCTAAATTATTTATGACTTGTTCTGAAAAAATACCAGAAAATAAATATGAATTCGAGAATGATGAAAACATATACGATGATACTGACAATGATTTTGAGTTTTCTGAAGATGAGCCTGAGTTTTCTTTTTTTTTTTATTTAAGGTCAATACTCAGGGGTAAACCTCTACTAAATCTAGTACATTGTATTGGAATGTTGAATATGTAGAGATAGATAGATAGATAAATAGAGGTGAAGATGTTAAGCGCCCTATGTCAATGGGACAAATTACTGTCAATTTGATCACTCAAAGGCCAGTGTTATACCTTCACCTTTGAATGATCAACAGCAATTGCCCCGTACTATACATACCACTCGTTGCGCCATTTGCGTGTTTTGCACTGCTGTCAAACAAAGTTAAAATAGTGAATTTTCAGAAAGCAAATTACTGGCACAATTGGCAAATTATTTAACGTATAGAAAGAAGTTGAAAAATTTTCGAATTTTTCAGACGTTATACATAGTTGAACAGTTGACTTGCACTCTAGATTCCCTCCCTGTGTGGTCTGGTGCTCGATATAGGCAGAGAATGTCGGTAACGGTGGTGCATGGCCTTAACTGCCACGCGTACTTTAAGTGCGCGTGGCGGGCATTTCTGGTGTTCTCACGGACTGACCAGAGATGCCTCAATCTGGTACTACGGGCATCAGGAGCCCCCGGTTAACCTAAGACTCCCAGTCATTTTGGAAATGGGGTTACCGGCCTGATGGTTTGGGTGCGGTCCTTTGGGAAGTACACGTAGTGGCTGTGGTAGTACTAGATAGAAACCCCTCAGCAAGGGGGGTATCATTACCCAGACAGTAGTGGTGCTACGTTGCCAACTCGGTGTTATGGGCTCTCTTCTAAGTGCTATGCCTTCGGGCAAGGTGAGATTAGAGGGTACCGGCATCGGGTGGCGGTGGTTGGGCGTATTGAACTCAACTAGCGCTCCGGGAAGGGGCGGCGAGTGATTAAGTCTACGGACAGGTGCGCTCGTTAAATCAACATACAGTTGCACTGTAAATTGCAGAGTAGGAAAATAAACAAAACTGAACGTTTAATCTCATTTTGTTGTATTCTTTACAATGAGTAAAACAAAAATAAAACAGAAACAGTGAGAATGATTGTCCCATTTAATTTTGTATATTGTTTTTGTTTTGATTACTACAAATACACTAACTCAAACGTGCGTAGGTACAACAAAAAATTAATGAGAAGAAAAAGAAAAGAAGAAGAGAAAAAAGAGCAAATTTTATGAATATAACGGAATAACAATGCTAATTATTTCATTTGCGCTCTTTCTCATTTAGAAAGTATTTGTTTTGGTTTTGCTCATGTACAATACCATTAAAAAAATGTTTAAAAGTGTATGACTTTGTTGTAACGTTTGCGAAATGTTTTGTTTGTTTGCCCACTTTGATAGATTGTAACAGCTGTTTACTCCTACCATTAAATGCAATTAATTTATTATATGGCCTTAGTCATCTCTGTTTAAAAAAACAAACAATATAGTCAAATTTAAATCTAAATATAGGCAAACCTAAATTGTAGATTTTTATTAAAAAAAAAACTGAAAATTTAGAGGACGATATTCCAACAAACAGGTAGAAACACACAATTACAGTTTGTTTCTAAAAGTTTATATGTAATATTATACTTTCAGTAATGAAAACAAGAATTTAACAAAATAAAATTTTGAGCCGAGGAGCTAAATGTTTTTGACTGGCTCCAGAAAAAGGATGGTTGCGTTGTGTATTAAAAAAGCATTTAAAATCTTCAAAAGCTATGGTCAAAATTAGTTCCAAAAAAAAAAATCAGGCAAGTATTACACACGTTTTGATCAAAAATCGTTACACCATTTAAGAGCAAGTATGGCATGCTGAATTAACTTTTATAATGTTTTGCATTCATTACCCACAACCTAACGTTTATGTTAATGAATTAACTGCTGAATAAATCTGTTTATACAATGTTATCAGGGCTGGCCATAGATGGGGCTAATGTAATGGCTGGAGATGGTGGTGGCTTAAAAACTTTATTAAGAGCTGATACTGAAATTATTATTATTGTTATTGAGCTTTGGTAGGCTGGAGAGGATTTTGATAGGTTTTTGAAATTTTTTTGGTAGGAAACTTATTATGTCATATAATTTTATATATATTATTTATATACTTATTCAACAAAAACTTTAATCGTACAATACATTTAGCTATAATGAGCCATTAGGGCTTTCTTTTATTAACATTAATAAATTAAAATAAAAACCAAATACATGACAAATAATAATGAAATTTATCATTTATTTAATCAGCAATTAGAGGCAATTCATCGTCATCTTCATCGGTATCTGAACATTCATTTTCTGGTTCTTCAACGTCATCACTATCTGAATTACTTGTGTTTTCTTCCAACTTTTTTAATAAACGAGCCTTATAACGAGCATAACGCAATCCATAGCGATTTACATCATTAATATCTACATCGCCATCCTCTTCGGAATCTATAGAATCTGAATGAGGATCGGAATCATCATTACTTAATACACATCTATTTAAAGCTCTGGTTAAACCACTCTCATAATCATCTTCTTCATCATTATCACTATCGAAAGTGTCATCGGTATTCTCATCGGGATATTCATTTGCATAAAAGTTTTCGCCATTTGAATCTTCCGAATCATATTCATCATCATTCTCATCTTCATATATAAAATTATCAAAAGCACAAACACTTAAATTATTGTTGTCCATAAGATCGACGTTATTAGCTTCTTCTATATTCTCGGGTATATAAAGATCATACACATGTTCCTTGTCAAAATCTGCAGGTTTTAAAAGACCAGCTGCTGCAGCCGCAGCTGCTACCGCTGAGGTTGATGGTTCGCTTGTAAGTAACTTAGTACCTACTTCGTTAATTCTGGGTAATGCTGACTGATCTTTGGAATTATCCACAGTTTTATCATTTGTAGAGTGTTTTTCTATGTCAACGATGGTAATTTTATTAACTTTCTTATTATTATCATTTAGAGTGGTGCGTAAACAATTCACCACATGAAAACGTTGTTCATGTCTATGTTGGCGTGATTCTTGTCGAGCCTTAGCAGTGGCCTCCTTGGGGGTTGGAGCTTTATGTAAAACCAATTTGTTGGCCTCCTCTTTGGTTAGGCATGCAAATTGTTTGGTCGCCGTATCATCCTGTTTCTCTATGGTTCCCGCAAATTTCAATAACGTGGATATTTCTTCTATGTTATTAACAGAAGAAGCAGCATTATCTTGTTCTATACAGCGGCGTTTGCCATTTAAAACCAAAGCCGATAAAGGCTCTTCGTCAATGTGTCGTTTTACTCTTACAACTGCTGTCATTTTGTTTAACTTTACAAAATATCTTTTATAAAAATAACACTATGTTATTTATTTTATTAAAATTATAATTTTAGAACTGAAAATGGGGAATTTTTTTTTTTTAATTTTAGTTTTTAAAATTTCAGGCTGTTTCCTTAGACGTCTACTTTCTTTCGCTGTTCAATACCACTTCTGAATTAAATTTATCAATAAATCTTTTCAACTGCATTCACAGCCGACCTTTACTGTATGACTGCTTAGACTCTACTGACTGGCTTGTAAATTTTGCACCTCCTTTTTATAAAAATTTTCATACATTTAGAGGATATGAATTGTCATGAGTAGGTAATCAAAATGAATATTCAATTTTCGAGGACAAAAACAACTAAATCACGACTTAACGATTTCTGCTTTTAATACGACTACTTTCCTTAAATTATAAACATTTTCTATAATTTGGTAAAATATATAATTTAGATTTAAATTCACTTTGTGGACTTAAAAAAATATGTACCTCATGTCATTTGGTAATTTGATTCTAATGAAGTTGACGATAAAAATTAATTGCTTTAAAGCATTGCTCATTTTTTAGCATAATTATGCAAAGAGAATTTACAGATAATTAATTGTATGCTCTAACATTTATTGCTCTCATTGTTTTTATGATAATTTCTTAAGAGCACTGAAAGAAATATGGTATACATAAATATTTATTTCTAACCTTAGAATTATATAGATTAAGTTTTTTCATTCCCTCCAAAATCTTAAGTCTTTGGTTCAGATTCCGGGAAAAAAGGGCTAGAGTCGTTTGTGATTGCATTAACTGTAATTATCATGTTTCGAGAAAAGAACCAGAATTATTTAATTAAGGGATTTTTTTATTATATTAGTAAAGTAAAGCTGGCTATTAATAATAAATATTAAAAGTAAAGTTAAATTGTATTTCAATTAGGGAAATACGATGTAGATCTACATCACAATGCATTTAAGGGTTAAATTGTATATCATTTAGAGGCGTCGTGATTGTCTGGCAAAAATCGTATCCACGACTTACACACTAACGTTCTATTGTATTGCCTACCTACTAATCTATTGTTTTTAATACAATTTCTCGTATATACCAGGAAAAACAAAGAATATTTACAAGTCAAGAATTGACGCTAAATAGGTAGTGTTATAATGAAACCATTATGAAAACTGTATCTACAGAGGCAAAAAATTTGAAATGGAAATTCCTGATTACGGATACACAAAGAGCATTGTGCTACCTAAATAAAACAATTAAAATATTTGTTTACGTTCTCTATCACATAAAAATATAAAAAAAACACAACTTTATGTCACACACACATATATATTGAACATGTATTTGCAAAAAATAAACGACAATAATTCGACTTATATATCGAGCCGTAACCGCCAAAAAAGCGTAACCAACCTAATTTTCGATTTTCGTTTTTTTTTTAATAAATGAATTCATTGACAACATCTGCATCATCTCCTAAAATTTCATCTTCGTACAAAGTACCGTTACAAATTTAGAGCAAAAACAATTTTAGCGTAAGTGCACAATGTATATTTGTTTACATTTTTGATGACCGCAGATTGTTGGTTATACTAAAATTCTCTTTTAAACCTAAGTAAACAGTAAAAAAAAGCATTTTGCATTGATTAAAATACATTTATAATATTAAATATTGTTGAAAATTCGCATTTTATAATAATTTTATAATCTTTTATGGCAGAGGTAATAAAAATATTTCTTATTCCATTTGGATGTTATATAGGTATCAACTTATAAACGTGTTCTTCTAAAAGTGCGTTCGATATGATCTAGTACCAGACAGTGATAGTGATACATCTTCAGATGTAAATTGTTCGAAATCTGAGACTAATGAAACATGTGTGGGAAAAAGAGGATATAGAAAGCAAAAAACAAAAATACCCGAAAGACTGCAAAAGGCTAAAGTCCGTGATAGAGGTGTTTTGCCTGACCCATGCCAAAATAAAAAATGTGGGAATTCATGTAGCTCTAAGCTTACGGAAATTAATAGAGTACAAATAAATGAACACTTCTGGGAAATTGGCAATAAAATTAGACAAAAAGATTGGTTAAAGTCTTGTATTAAGAGAGTCAGATTTAAAAGGCCAAAAGGAGAAGGCAGCAGAAGACGATACAGTTATAATTATAGCATTAACTATAATGATAATTGTTTTCAAGTGTGCCAGCAGTTTTTATTAAAAACATTAAATTATACCAGAAAAATTCCATACTGAATATTTAAATTTGAAATATGACAATTCTGTGAAAGATTTATTACCTGAAACGGACCAAGAAGACAATATCGAATAAAATTAGTGACAAACTTATGTAAAGAACTGAAAACACGTTGTAAAGATACTATGAAGTAAATACATTTTTTTTAATTTATTTTTTATTTTATGTTAACTTTTAAAATGAAATTAATTAAAAGAATTAAATAAAATAATACTTATGTACATATCGCTAATTTGCTGCAATAATGTCAGCTCAAAAAAAATTTTTTTTTTCAGTAAAGCAGTTTAAAGTTTTTTATTTTTGTTGGTACATTTTACACATCGCAAAACATTAATGTTTATTCGGATTCTACACACTTTGGTAAATTGTTTTCATCGCTTAATAAAATTTTAGGAACCAAAGATTGAGATTAATTAAAAAATAACAACTTCATTTTTATTGTACAACGATTTTGTAGCGCCTGAAATCTGTCGTTGTTGTATTAAAAAAATAAGTAGTATCGAATCACTTTCTGATCCTAAACGCTCAAAATCATTCCGATCACAATAGGTTTTATACACAATATTATTTACGATATTGGGAACATTTCTACATATTTAACTCAGAAAAACGCGATTTTGAGTTATGTCACTGTTGCAGCAAATGAGCGATATATATAAACAGTATTTTGTTTCTCTAAAAAAAGATTTTTTAGCTTAACTGACACAAATATCATCAGTAGGTTACAAGAGTGACAGCGAAAAAAGCGTAAGCGACAAAAATTACCGTTATTATTCTAAAATGTGAGCAATTTTAAATGTATTGTATAAATCGTGAAAAATAACACTTACATACTAAATTTCATGGCAATAACTGCAAAAACAACGAAGATATTTAAAAAAACCTTCTCCTTTAAAATTTTATTTTTGTTGGTTACGCTTTTTTGGCGGTTACGGCTCGATATGTTAACTAAGACAAAAAAAAACTTTTTTATATAAATATTGAATTAAATTATACTATAAGCCTTTAGCATTAAACACATAGACAACAGCAAGCAGCATGACAGCAAGCAGCAAATGTAGCCGACATTATTTGCTGCCATGCTATGGGCTACATAATTATTTTGAAGGCAGCAGCAGCAAAACAATAAAAAAAAAACAAATAAAATAATTAACATATGTTTGTTGTTGAAAAAAATATTTCAGTGATACCACTTTCAAGTGTACAAAATCGCAAAAATAAAATCGCTTGTTTGAAATGTACATATGTGAATATATTTTTTTTTTTTTATTTTAATTTTTTTATATATTATTAGTATTAAAAAACTTTACAAAACTCATTAACAAAATATATTTCTCGGTAATTTTACACATAGTCTTAAAAAAAAATAAAATTTTGCTCTCATCTCAAATTATTTGGCAATGTTGCCCGTTTTGAAATGCTGTGTATTTCTCAATTGGTACGGCTGAATATTCGTCAAATATGTTTGAAGTTTAATAATCTTTATCATTTAATTGATCTTTCTGAGAGTAATGATTCCTTGAAGAGAACAATTATTTTGTATTTAAATCATTATGTAATTATTAAATATTGTTTGTGAATTTAATTTTAGTTTGTAAGAAACTATTATACATAGACATAAATAAATAAATAAATAAATAAAAAGATAATTGAAAATAAATCTCCTGTTCACAAAGATATTTCGATGCATCAAAACGTGTTTAGTTCTTCGTTTTACATTCAACTACTTTATCGCATTTCGCATCATACTATACAAGCATTTTTAACAACAATGCATATTGATCCCTGTAGATCACCAAACATAACTTTAAAATTTTAAATTTGATTAAATAAATACCAACTTGTAATGTTAAAAGTGTTTAATTGTTATTATCTTTATTAATAAATACATTTTTTTAATTGTAATAAAAAATATTTTTTAGGTGGTATTTATTTAACATTTTATGTTGTATTAGCATCACTAATTAGTTTATGCTGCCTCAAAAAATAGAAATTATTCTAAGTAGGGCAGTAGCAGCAAAGGTTTTTGTCTAGGTTTTTGCTCTGCTGCCTTTAAAATAATCGGTTCCGTATAAACGTGTGTATTTTAATTTTGACAACTTGCTGCCTGCTGCTTGCTGTCGTCTATGTGTTTAATGCTTTTCACTGCAGGTTTATAAATATTTTTTAATTCAACTTTTGAAATTGTTTTTAGTTTTCTGAACCTTTCATTTCTCTATTATTTTTTAAAACGCTGATTATTTGTTTACTTGCACAAACTAGCCCGGAGGAAAAGTACGGGCTGTTTCGTACATGAAGAAGAAGAATGTTACTCTCTCAGAACTTCCCACATTAACCCAAATTTTAAGTACGGGAACGCTTTTTGGTAAAATTGGGATCCCACGGGCGCCCAAAGAAACAAACTTAATGTTATCAGGGCTGGCCACAGATGGGGCTAATGTTATGGCTGGAAATTTTAGTGGCTTAAAAATTTTATTAAGAGCTGATATTGAAATTATTATTATTATTTTACAATCTTTTATATTATTGAGCTTTGGTAGGCTGGAGAGGATTTTGGTAGGTTTTTTTGATGGTAAAAAATTTTCTTCTGTGCAAGGCTGTACAAAACCAAAACAAAGTAAAATGAGAAGAACATTAAATGGATGTACATTAAACATAAAAATACATCAGGATCTAATGATGTGTGAGGGAATTTAAAAAATTTAAGAAAAACAATGAAGAGAGCCATACAACTGTCAAATTTTCATCCGTATTGTCTCTCAATATCTTATGGCTTCATTACATATTAAGTTTAGAATTTCATTCATTTCATTCATTCATGAAGTATTAAAAGTACTTCGACCTATAGATCTATTGTACAGCCCTCAACTTAACTAGAATTTCTATAGTATCTCCCCCACCTTTTTCGTTCCGATGAACTGCTAGCAGATAATCACTAAGGTACCTGTTACTACTGTGCATCAATGCTGCACAATTGCCTAGTATATGCTATGATGACTCGATCGCCAATATTCTAAGATTAATTAATGCCTGACTAAAATTTTTTGCTATTATAGCTACCTTGTAAAAGTCTGAAAACTCTAAGGTCAATTTTGCCCAAAAAGAATAAACCTGTCCTCTTTTTCCTTCTAAACGCCCCTTCCCATTACACAAAGGAGCTCTGATCCCACAAGTGGAATGAATGCTAATTTTCTGGCAAGTTGATGTACCATTTCATATCCCTGAATTCCCGCATGACACGAGATTCAGTATAGGCTGACTTTTTTGTTCATGCCCAGCCGGTTCAGTTTCACCAGACATTCCCATACTATCTTTGAGTCAATTTCATAGTAGCCAGTAGGTCAGAAAGTATGGCTGTCTCCTGCTCTTTGTACCCTTTATTCAGGATGAATTGAGTACATCTTTCTATGGCATTAATCTAAGCATACAAAATGCTGGCGAGATTCCTCGTGGGTTTCGAATATTTCTTCCCAGGTCCAAATATCCACGCTTCTGGGCCGCTTTCACTCCATTCCTATATAATTAAATTTTTTTCTTGACATTTTATATAAGTATATAAACTTGATTTCAAGAGAGAGAGAGAGAAAATCAGATAACTAAACTTAAGTTTCGTTTCTTCCTGGAATTTTATTAGCGAATAGTAGAAAAAAAACGGGAATCTTTGAATTAAGGCAAATAAACATGAAAAGAAATTATTCGTGTAGAAGTAGTAATTTGCATTTATTAATCTAGTGTGTTTATGTCATATAATTTTATATATAATATTTATATACTTATTCAACAAAAACTTTAATCTTACAATACATTTAGCTATAATGAGCCATTAAGGCTTTCTTTTATTAACATTAATAAATTAAAATAAAAACCAAATACATGACAAATAATAGTAAAATTTATCATTTATTTAATCAGCAATTAGAGCCAATTCATAGTCATCTTCCAACATTTCTAATAAACGAACCTTATAACGAGCATAACGCAATCCAAAGCGATTTACATTATTAATATCTACATCGCCATCCTCTTCGGAATCTATAGAATCTGAATGATACACTTCTATTTAAAGCTCTGGTTAAACCAATCTCATAATCATCTTCTTCATCATTATCGCTATCGAAAGTGTCATCGGTATCCTCATCGGGATATTCATTTCCGTAAAAGTTTTCGCCATTTGAATCTTCCGTATCATATTCATCATCTCATCCTCATATATAAAATTATCAAAAGCACAAACACTTAAATTATTGTCGTCCGTAAGATCGACGTTATTGGCCTGCTCTATATTCTCGGGTATATAGAGATCATATACATATTCCTTGTCAGAATCTGTAGATTTTATGAGACCAGCAGCTGCAGCCGCAGCCGCTATCGCTGAGGTTAATGGTTCGCTTGTAAGTAACTTAGTAACTACTTCGTTAATTCTGGCTAATGCTGACTGATTTTCGGAATTATCCACAGCCGCAGCCGCTACCGCTGAGGTTGATGGTTCGCTTGTAAGTAACTTAGTAACTACTTCGTTAATTCTGGCTAATGCTGACTGATTTTTGGTATTATCCACAGTTTGATCATTTGTAGACTGTTTTTCTATGTCAACGATGATAATTTTATTAACTTTCTTATTATTATCCTTTAGAGTGGTGCGTAAACAATTGACCACTCGAAAACGTTGTTCATTTTTGGCCTCCTCTTTGGTTAGGCATGCAACTTGTTTGGTCGCCGTATTATCCTGCTTCTCTATGGTTCCTGCAAATTTCAATAACGTGGATATTTCTTCTATGCTTTTAACAGAAGAAGCAGCATTATCTTGTTCTATACAGCGACGTTTGCCATTTAAAACCAAAGCCGATAAAGGCTCTTCGTCAATGTGTCGTTTTACTCTAACTACTGCTGGCATTTTGTTTAACTTTACAAAATATCTTTTATAAAATTAACTCTATGTTATTTATTTTATTAAAATTATAATTTTAGAACTGAAAATGGGGAATTTTTTTTTTTATTTTAGTTTTTAAAATTCCAGGATTCCTTAGACGTCTAACTTCTTTCGCTGTTCAATGACACTTCACGTCAATAAATCTTTTCAACTGTATTCACAGACGACCTTTACTGACTGGCTTGTAAATTTTGCATCTCCTTTTTATAAAAATTTCCATACATTTAGAGGATATGAAATGTTATGAGTAGGTAATCAAAATGAGTATTCGATTTTAGCCTGACAAAAACAATTAAATCACGACTTAACGACGACTACTTTCCTTAAATTAAAGTGTCATCGGTTATTTCTAAACTTAGAATTATAAAGATTAAGTTTGTTCATTCCCTCTAAAATCTTAAGCATTTGGTTCAGATTCCGGGAAAAAAGGGCTAGAGTCATTTGTGATTGCATTAGCAGTTAACTGCATTCTTCATGTTTCGAGAAAAGAACCAGAATTATTTAATTAAGGGATTTTTTTATTATATTAGTAAAGTAAAGCTGGCTATTAATAATAAATATTAAAAATAAAGTTAAATTGTATTTCAATTAGGGACGTCATGATTCTCTGGTAAAAATCGTATCCACGACTTACACACTAACGTTCTATTATATTGCCTACCTACTAATCTATTGTTTTTAATACAATTTCTCGTATATACCAGGAAAAACAAAGAATATTTACAAGTCAAGAATTGACGCTAAATAGGTAGGGTAGTATTATAATGAATCCATTATGAAAACTGTATCTACAGAGGCAAAAAATTTGAAATGAAAATCCCTGATAAAGGATACACAAAGAACATTTTGTTAACTAAATACATACATACATAACTGGCCTTTACAACCCTGTGTCAGGATTACGGCCTAGCTTCTCGCAGCACTCATGTTGTGTGTGTTAATTTTTATCCATGAGTACCGGGACCTACAGTTTAATGTCGACTCCGAACGACAGACTTGAGAAGCTTGTTCATGGCAATTAGTTACTCTCAGAGCTTTTGCCAGAAGACTGCTGAGAGGTAGTCGCCGAAAGAAATATTTTTTTTCATATTTCTTTTTTTGAAGATGTCGGAGCCTGGAGTCGAACCCAGGGCCCATGTCTTAGTAAGCCAACACACTAACCACTAGACCACGGCGACTACAACTAAATAATACAATTAAAATATTTGTTTACGTTCTCTGTCTGTAAAAGGCTTTAGTAGTACTCATACAAGTAATTTCTTTAAAACGAACATCATTAATCATTCTCAGTGGCGGATTTATGCCTAGACCTGTGAGTCGCTCTCCTTAAGGGCATAGCTTCCAGATTTGACGATTTATCGTCATTTTGACGATTTTACGATTTTTGGCCTTAATTTGACGATTTTTGATTATTTTGACGATTTTTGAAAACTCAAAATTTTCAACGATTATTTGTTTGAATTTTTGTACTTTATTTCAATTTTTATTATAACACTATTTTCAATTATTGCTTTTGGAAATTCAATATAGAATATTACAACATCTCTGAAATAATTTTTATATATTTTGCATACAGAAAAATACAGAATTAGCTTCGAACATTCAAATTATAAATTCAAAAGTAGAATATTATTCTATTTCTGAAAGAAATGTTATGCTCTGTAAATATTATGTAAAATCCAAGATTGGCAACTGTTATATCAACCAATTTAATGCTTCAAATTTTAATTATATTATTAATAGAAAAAAAACCAAGAATTTTTCAACTACTAAAAATGTATTTTCTTACGTACATCGGCAATGTGTAATTGTTTAAAAATCATTTTTATTTGGCAGATTGTAAAGATGAATCAAATTTTTTAGACTTCGAAGAAAAGATATTTCTGCTAATGAAAGAATTGATGAAATAGAATAGAAAAACTATTACTACTTAGATAGATTTTTTTTTAATTTTAGTAAGCGTCTTATGTCAATGAGACAAGTTGCTGTCAGTTGATCACTCAAATTCCAATGTTATACCTTCGCCCCAGCGCTGCCATAGAAAAAATTTTTTTCCTACCAAAAAATTTCAAAAATCCGGAAAAAATCCTCTGCAGTCTACCAAAGCTCAATAATATAAAAAAATTTAAAATAATAATTTCAGTATCAGCTCTAAATAATATGTAATATGACGGAACATGTTTTCGACACTAGCTACAGTAGTCTAATGAGAGTTCTTCGCGTTCTGTACATATTCATGACAAACATCAACTATTTATCTCAACTTTTTGTGGAAATCATATATTCAAATTCTTTTTTGTTGTAGTAGTTTACTTAGGTATTAATTAAAAACTAATTAGTTTTAGTCGCAGTGGTCTATTAATCTTCCAAATGCTTGTGAAGCATCCATCGTTGACAGCTTCCGCCACATTCTAGCTGATCCGTCGTTGTATTTTGGTTTCATCGCAGATTATCACGTCATCCCAATTAAATGCACTGGATGCAAAATGTTCTGCATAGCGAAGAAAGACCATTTCTCTACATTTACACCAGAAAGTAGTGGTTTTTGTAGGGCAGATCTTAAATTTTTAATTTTTTTTAATAAGATCTACCAAACAGTTCCATGAGAAACAAAAACATCACACTCTTCTTCAAGCCCCTTCGCAAGTTGTCTCATATAAAGCTTTGAGTTCTGGTCTACTTTTCATAGAAGTAAACGTTCTGTGGGTGAATTTATTTTAGACACTAGTAGACGAAGGAAATCAAAATTCCTCAACAATGGAAACTTTCGGAGCAATAACTACCATAACTAGTAAAGTTGATTAAAGTTATTATATATACCCTTCTTGATTATTAACTATCTATTGTTTCCAATTTCCTTTACGAGATAAAAAAAACCAATTGAAAATTGTATAAATTAAAAAATAACAAAAACTATAATATCTCTTACTATAGTGTTCCATATCAGCTGTCATGACCGTCTAAAAACTCCTCCCATTTCTTATGTTTTTTCAATTTCTGTCTACAAGTTTTTGTGGCAGTATTTTCTTTCATTTTCACTACTGCCCCCTACGGGGCTTTTAAGTGTTTCCTTTTCTTTTATATTTTCACATTATTCATGTTCGTGTTGAAGTAAAAAATTCTTTTGTTTTTTACACTTTTATTTAGAATAAAAATTAAGGAAATATGTATTTAAGAAAGGGAAACATTTCTCTTCTAGCATTTATTATTCTCAATTTTAATGGGAAAAAAAACATTAGTTTACGGTTTATTGCACTTTTTGCATAAATTTTTTTCTAAAAATTTGTATGAAATTGTTATCAAAATATTTCTTGAAAATAAATCCAAAGTTTGTGTAAAAACAAGGACTTAATTCCAGTAGACTTTTCATTAAAATAACGTTAGCGTTTCAGTATATACATATGTATATTGTAGTATAACAAAAAAATCTCTAATGAAGCTACACAAAGGAGTAGCGAAATATTTGAAAAATGAGCGTTAAAAATTTTTTATACGAAAAACTACCCAAAAACATTAAAATATACATAGTTCTAATAGGGAGTTCAGAGACCTTATTCTGTAACTCTCCTAAGCTAAAACTCTATCGCTAAAAATTTATAAACCTGATTTAGGACTTTTTGGCTTCGAATACAATTCTTTAACGCGTATTGCAATTTAAAAGCTTCATGCCAATAATCTCTAAAATTTTAAATTTTATTAATTCAAACACCTAGCCTGTTTTAAAAACCCAAAATTTTAGCATTTCAGCTTAAGTGAATTACAGTATAAGACCCCAGAACTTTGACAGTTGATAATGGTTAAATGGCTGAAGTTTAATCTGTCAAATTAATCCGTTTTGCCAAATGGTAGTTTGCAACTGACCCTGATCTTTATCGAATTATTATATAATATATAAGTATATATATGTATATCAATAACAGCACTGAGGCCCACTTCTGTATAAATGTGTACGTGAACAAACAAAATTGTCGAATTTCGGACGATGCCTGCCTACATGAGATCGAAAAACATCTAATGCATCTTGAAAAAGACGTTGTTTGGAGTGCAGCCCCATCGTTTCATATTTCTTTTAGAAGGACGATGGACAATTGCATTTTGAGCTGAGTTATATGCATTAACTAGAAGCCATCAACATGTGTTTTCAACAAGTGAATGCTAAGTGCCACACAGCTTACGGAGAAGGTGATATGAACTCACCGCCGAGATCGTGTGATTTGAACCCTGTATATATTTTCCTGTGTGAGTTTCTTCAGTTGCAAGTGTACGCCAATAAGCCACAGATTATAATGGTCCTCAAAACCAACAACCAACTTGTGCCATTGATCAATAGAGTCATAGAAAATTGTATACTTAGCATGTGCTCCACCCAGAGAAACCGTGGTGGGCATTTAAACGATTTTATATTTAGGCATGTCACACGAAATGGCATCAATTGTCTTTCGAAAGAATAGAAAATTTCAAATGTATTTTACCTGAATTTAGAGATAGAAAGCGCTTAATGAAAGACTTTAGATACTTATACATAAATATTATAAAATTTTAATTTTTTATAGTACTAAAATTTATTTACATATACGAGTATATGCATGTATTTGATAACATACATTCATATTTTACTGACTGCTATTTACCCGCACACATGTTTCTTTATTTGTCAACAAAAACGTTGTAGTTTCACCTGTCATACCAACAGAGAACAATGTAGACAAAGTGGCGTGCTGCATGTTATGATTCATAAAATCAGTTATAACTCTTATGATGCTCAAAAAAAACTTTTTACATTTATTCTTAAAGTTATAGCACAGAAGAAGGTTAAAGAATAACATGCTTTTTTTTGCAAATACAACAAAAAATCCTATAATTTAACGTTTTTGTGTTAAACTTCATAGAAAAACTTTCAAGGGTGAATAAAGAAATTTTTAATAAACAATGTTGTCATATAGAAAATCAATAAAATTTCTTTTTTTATGAAGTCATGTTATTTAAACGTAAAAGTGTAAAATTTTAAAGAAATATGTATTTTGATACGGTACATCAATAAAATCAATCAGAAAGTAAACGTTGAATTTTTTATAACTTAAGTTTTTTTAAATCATTTGAGAATATATCGTCGCAAGAATTAAAGAACGCAGTAACTGACAAAAAATCGAAAATATGTTTTTTGCATCATTTTTATCAGAAAAAATATTCGCCGATTGGTCCCGGTCTCAGATTTCTATGATGAAAAGAAATTCACTTACGCCGTCTGCGTTTTGAAAAATATCAGTGACTTTGTTCTACTTTCATACAGGTTTTTTGGCTCTGGTGAACATTAAATGTTTTGTCAGTTACAGCGTTCTTTAATGCTATAAACACAACAAAGGCTACCGACCATCGACTACAAGCTGTCAAAAATAGAATGCATGTGTTCATATGAGAATAATTATTTTAACGGCTACACGACTACCGAACACACGACTACTTTTGTAGCCCGTAGCCAACTTAGGCTAATTTCTATTTTTCTCGGCGACAATAAACAGTTTAGTGCTGCCAATACAATAAGATGCATGAAAAAGGTATTTAAAAAACGCAATATATGAAATATATGCATTAAAAATGCGAAAAAAATTTGAGTTGCACCACTGAAAATAAATAATCATTTGTTTACATATTTTGTTTAGTTTTCATTTACTTATTTCATTTATATACATCAGTTTTTATTTTATTTTTAATTTATTATTTAATTGCCTTTTTAGTTTCTTAAATTTTTATAAGTTTTTTTCAGACATTTGTTGTTTTTTATTTCCTCACAATTTCACTTACAAAAAATATATTTTGTTTAGGTTATGTTCAATGTGTCAAAACAGATGTTTATTTTGTAGCTGTAGTCGTTATTATAATTAAGTAGCTGGCTACTTGGCTACTTTCGTAGCCAGCGACTTTTGTAGTCGTGTGTTCGGTGTTCGATAGCCTTTGTTGTGTTTATAGCATAATGCTATAAACACAACAAAGGTTACCGACCATCGACTACAAGCTGTCAAAAATAGAATGCATGTGTGCATATGAGAATAATTATTTTAACGGCTACACGACTACCGAACACACGACTACTTTTGTAGCCCGTAGCCAACTTAGGCTAATTTCTATTTTTCTTGGCGACAATAAACAGTTTAGTGCTGCCAATACAATAAGATGCATGAAAAAGGTGTTTAAAAAACGCAATATATGAAATATATGCATTAAAAATGCGAAAAAAATGTAAGTTGCACCACTGAAAATAAATAATTATTTGTTTACATTTTTTGTTTAGTTTTCATTTACTTATTTCATTTATATACATCAGTTCTTATTTTATTTTCAATTTATTATTTAATTGCCTTTTTAGTTTCTTAAATTTTTATAAGTTTTTTTCAGACATTTGTTGTTTTTTATTTCCTCACAATTTCACTTACAAAAAATATATTTTGTTTAGGTTATGTTCAATGTGTCAAAACAGATGTTTATTTTGTAGCTGTAGTCGTTATTATAATTAAGTAGCTGGCTACTTGTCTACTTTCGTAGCCAGCGATTTTTGTAGTCGTGTGCTCGGTGTTCGATAGCCTTTGTTGTGTTTATAGCATAATTCTTGCGACGAAATGCACACATGCTGGCTGAGAGTAATAGCTCTCTGGCAGGGTTTCCCATGTCAAGAAGGTAGTTACTAAGAATTATCCCCACAACTCCAATATCATTATAATCTTTTATTTCTCCCCTGATTTAAACTATATAGTGCGGTCTCCTTGGGGTGGCTTGTTGCTTGATTATATGGTTGTGAAAGTATAACACTGGCCATTGAATAATCATTCAACAGCAATCGATTTCCTTGCGGTTCACATTTTTAAAGTAGGACCTTGTTTTTTAGCATATGTATGCTAAAGGCCAAGAAATTAAGCAATTAAATTGTAATTTGACATTTCTATTTATTACGAAAATTTAATTCTAATTGTTTGGTTAAGGCCGTGATACACTATCCTATTAAGTGGTAGTATTTGTCAAAAAAATCATGTGTGTTAAAAAAGTATAACCGTGTGGCATAAAAATCCATCTGTATGACAGATTTTTTGACAAGTCTGTCCAACTTCATAATCTTTTGAAAAAATTCACAAATATTATTTTCCATGCGATCAGGGTTGCATTTAATAAGAGGTTAGCAAAAAGCAACTCTGCATATGCTTTGCATTTTATTTTGTGTAACGGTGTGGCACTAATGTTGCCATTTTGATACGACTTTTAAAAGTGTAACAGAAATCGATAAGATTTTCTTGTGAATGATTCGTACAACTGTGTATAATAGTGTATTATGGCATTTAAAACTATTTAAAAGCCAAATAACGCTTTAATAGATTTCAAATAAATGTTTCCAAAAATTGTATTTTCTTATCACCAAGTCACTAGAATATCTAGAATTTAATTAATAAATTAACTCGTTATTTAATTGAAATAGCTACACGCTCCGTATCTCATTTAATTTTTACTTTGTTGTACGAAAAATTTTCCGTTTCTGCTATTATTGCCATAGCTTGTGGGGCACAACGCACCGTGGCTCGGTTAATTTCTTAATTTAGCTACGTCATTTAGCCACCAAAGTTATGCAATGTGCCGAGGTTAGACTTTCTTGTTGTGGTGCTAAATAAGTCAAAGGCCTCATATAAGCGGACCATGTGAAAACCAACATGCATCAATTTATTGCCGATACATAAACCAAAATGTGTGAAAAATTGTTTGAAAATTACTTCAAAAAAATCGACTGCTGCTACAATCCATCCCGAAATAGTCACTGTATTTTATTTATAATTCAAAATAATACAATAATAGTGAAAATTTATAATTAGTAATTAGGGCAACCAAAAATATGCATTTGCATTTTTTTATTCTGAATGTTACTGAGAAAAGAAGTAAGTTTAACCCCTATTTTTTACAGCATATTTTTGCATATTTCGCTATAAATGCATAATTTTGCATTTTTCAATTTTTTTCATATTTGTATGGCATATTTTACAAATTTTTACATATGTTAGAAGAATTTAAAAATCGAAATACGTTTTTTGCATCAATTTTATCAGAAAAAAAAAAATTCGCGTCGATTGGTCCCGGTCCCAGATTTCTATGATGAAAAGCAATTCATTTACGCCGTCTGCGTTTTTTGCTTTTTTGTATGTCCTATTTTCATACAAGTTTTTTGGCTCTGGCGAACATTTAATGTTCTGTCAGTTACAGCGTTCTTTAATTCTTACGACGATATGTATATTTTATGAGTTTTATAGAGCTTATTTTTAACGCTTAAAAGTGTTTTTTCAATGTATATTTTATGCGCTTAAAACTAATTTTTAGAGCATATTTTTGGTTGCCCTATAAATAATTATAACGAAATAAAATTAGTGGTGTTTTTTTCGAACCGAATATAAATATTCCATACAAATTTTTGTCTATATCCGCTTATATAAGCGGTTAATTTTTAAACTGCTTAAAAATTAAGCACATATGAAAATGCTGCCAAGTTGGAGTTTTTTTATCTTGACGTCATCTTTTTAAAATTCTATAACATTTTATAAATTAATAAAAGAATAAACGTTGTAAATATGGCTGAGGAGAAGGAATGTAATTATTTTTATATTGTTTGAATTGTTTTTAAAAAAATAATTACAAATTTTTTTATAAAAATTGTGAGTAATGCCCAATTTAATTTCTTAAGCACTTATGTCGTTTTTTTCGAAGCAGTTTATCTAAGCGGCTATAGGTATCGAAAAAAACACCTCAATTATTGAAAAAGTCAGAGTCTTGAAAACAAAAAACGGATGATAACTTCGATAAAAAGAAAATTCCGAATCTAATTTCAGCATGAACGCAATTATACCTCCATTTTCATAATTTTTGTGTGTTATTTTATAAAAATATGCAAAATGTTATTGAATTTTCTAGAATAGCAAGATTGAAAAGGACAAGACATCCCCACTAACAATTTATTAATTTTTTTTAGCACAATATAATCCTATTCCATTCTGTCATGTAGCATAGCGTGTATTTCTTTATAATCCTTAACATGTATTTTCTTTTTTTTTTATTTCTATTTTCAGGGTCTTTGCGTGGCCACATTGTTTTGTTTCTTTAATGGTGAAGTTATCGCTCAGGTGAAACGTAAATGGCGTACAACTTTTTTAAGCAACAGACCGCGTGCAAATTCCTACACAGCCACTCAGGTCTCGGTAAGATTTTGTATATTGTGTTTGTGTGCGTGCGTGTAAGTGTTGTTAGCATTCATGTGGAATTGTCACCTGCTTTGTTTAATGCTTTTTCCCCATTTTAATTTATTGTAGTTTTTACAGCTTTTTGCTTTATCTACTCAAAATTTATGAACTGTGTAGCATTTTTCCTTTTCAGAATTTTATTTTGTTTTGTGTTTTTTTTTTTGCCTTTTTTTCAATATTGGAATTCTTTATGGTTTTTCTTTTTTTTTATATTAACAACTGCTAGTATTTGAAGAGAAAACAATGTTGTAAAATATTTTTAGAAATTATGAAATAATTTTAAATGAAAAATCTGTCATTAGCACGTATTATAACAGATATTTATGATGATCTATAAAAGTCTGAGGATAATCATAAAATAGCTACGTGTTGTAAAAAAATTCTTACATTAAAGTTGAATCAAATAGAGTTTATTTTTTTTATTTTGACTAAAAAACAAGGACAAATATAACAAGCACTAAAATAATATATTTCATATATACATAAGTACATACAAGGTATAATAATCACAAGGTAGTCTCGTTTTACCAAAACAATAACAGCTGTTTACTTTCGTTTGTCAAAATCTAATTTCTTCTTCTGCCTTATTAATTGTGACGTTAAACAAATATGAATTTTAAATTTCTTTTTGAATTTAACGCTTTAGAAACAGAATAATATTCAGATTTATCACTAAATTAATCTACAGCTACATCTCCAAATTAAATTCCAGATTCTCCTTTACCTTCAAACCCTTTAAATTCAATTACAAATTCGTCGTCAGATTTTTGTTCAGAATTATCTTCAGATTCATATTCCGAGTCGTCATCTGATTTAACTTCTGAATCGTCTTCAGATCCGTCGTCAACTTCCATCGCCTCAAATTGACTAACCTCACATTCGCCGCCAATAAATTCGATGGTTATATTTGCAGCAACCTCGATTTCATCTTCACCAAATAGTATTTCATCTCCACTTTCAATTTTTTCTTTCAAAGAATTGCAATAAACTACAGGATCCATTTTTATAAATTTGTTTTCCGTATGTTGCTTTAGAAAAGTCGAAATGTGAATGATGTTCTATTTACATATGCATACATGCTTTTATAGTACTGATGTTGTCCTTTGCAGATAACGCAGGTAAAAATTTTTTTAATTATTTTATTTTGGTATTACAGTACCATTATTGATTAATTAATTAGGGACATTGTAATATGTTCCTTAATTTCACAAAATTTTTTTACATAAGTACATATCGTCGTACGGAAGTTTATGTGTTCTAACCGCCATTTTGTATATCTCGAGTTAATCATTTCACTTTAGGTTTTTGACACCAAAATATTAAAAGTCTTCTATTTACCTCCAAAACTGGACGAGATATCCGAAAACAGATTGCTGACTTGAAAAATGTGGGGTCGAAAACCTAAAATGGCATCATTAACTCCAGATATATCAAAAAATATGAAATGGCACATAAACTCCCGCACAATGATATGTATTTCTCTAGATTACGGCGACAAATTAATTTCATAGTGAACTAATTGGACCAGCACCCTTTTCTTCTAGCTTACCCAACAAGTTTAAAAGTTCCAGATTTAATACTAGAAAAACTTGTCATTCCCCCCGGGGATACAGTAAATGGCTTCTGGTGATTTACATCACATCAGGGGCCTGTATTCACCGGGGAATATGGAGTTCACCTAGCTCTGGGTGGCCTGGCGCTTGCTATAGGCAGAGAGGTTGGTAATTTATTACTGACCATCTCAGGGACTGACAAGAGAAACCTACTCTAAACTGGTACTACGGGAATTAGCAAGCCCCTGGTTTTTTTGTGATCCCCGTCACTCGGGGAGTGAGGCAAATCGGCCTGATGGTATGGGTGCGGTGCTTCGGTGAGAACTCGTAGTGGTTGTGGTACGCTGCGTAGTAGTTTTAACTTCTTTAACAAGGGGTGTGACTACTATCCAGGAAATAGTGGTGGCAAAATTGTTAATTCAGGGTTATGGTCTCTCCTCTGAGCGGCGTGCCCTCGAGCTTGACTGAAATTGGAAGCCACCGGCTCTGGGTGGCGGTGGTTGGAAGCATGAATTCAACTACCGCCCAGACAACGGGCGGCATGTGATATGTCTACGGACGGTGCGCATGTAAAATCACCCTCCACTAACTTGCCATTCGATGGGTGTATATCCTTTTAGACAAAGTTATTCATATCTAGAATATTCTGTTTCAGTATTCTCGGTTATTATGTACAACAGTTCATAATACGTAGTACCTATTTTGTAATTTATCTGTTTAACGTTTAGTAGAATTTTCTTTGACACGAGTATATATCTGAAGATAGGGGGTAGGTATGTTCGGAAAAAAGTTGGGGGGTAAAATATTAGTAAAGCTCGGTCTTACATTTTATCCATTTAGGGGCTACTCCAGAGCAGTTGTGGAGCTTTTTGAACTTTTACTCCTTCAACCCAACCTTTGACCCCGATGAGGAGCTATTTGCCCCCCTCATGTATTTTTTGTAGAAACTTACAAAAGAAGCGATTCTAGCTAATCGAAATCAAAAAATCCTTACCATCCCACCACTATTAGACTAGTTTGAATCTTATTCTTTTGCGATTTGATTTTTATTCTTGATCCAAAAATACCTCCACTCTGAAATTTTTCACAACTGTAGAGAACGAAACTATCTTTGGCATAATTTTTTTTTAAATTTTTAAAAAGGTCGCTTTCGGAGATATAGGCTTCCGACTTATAGATAAAGACAATTGACCTTTGACTTTAAAAAAAAATCATAGTATACTAAATCAAAGGTAGTTTAATACCCTTTCAAATGCGACTTTTACGAGATGTGTAGCTATAATACTTTTCAAGAAAATTACAATAAAGTAAGTAGTATATTTTTGCGCATTTTTGTACTGTTTTCCGATTTTCAAGACCTCATATTTCCGGATCCAGAAGTGTCAGTGCCCTTGAATTTTATATTTGTCTTAGTGTTATGATATACTTTATTCGTACCAAAAATCAGCAAATTCGGAGACAGTCATTTCAAAAACGGCATATTTTAAGTTGAGTTGAGGTGCTTTAACCCATATGGAAAATAAAAACTATAAATTCAATTCAATTCTCAAAACTGATTTTTTGACATTGGCCCTATTAGCACCAAGCCACAGATACATATGTAGGTACAAAATTTATGGACAATGTGGAAAGCTTTTATTTGTGTGCTTGTATAAATGTTTCTGTTCCTGTGTAACATAATAAAGGGTGTTTTTTATTGAGGTATAGAACTTTAAGTTGGCATCACTTTTTTAACTGGCGGCCATTTTGTCAGCTGTCAAGTGATTAATATTTAGTTTGGTTTGCCATTTCATCATGAACAGGTTGACAAAAGAACAACGCTTGCAAATCGTGCAAATTTATTTCGAAAATAATGGTTCAGTTCGCGAAGTTTACCGCAAGCTCCGTCCATTTTATGGTCGACATAATCGTCTATCAGAGCAATTAATTCGGTTAACCATGGATCGTTTTCACACTACGTTTACTCTATGTGTTAATACGCATCCGCAGAGACGTCGAACAGTGCGCACCGAAGAAACAATTGCCGCTGTAGAGCAAAGTGTTGAAGAGAACCCGAATGAATCGATTCGCCACCGTGCACAGCAATTGGAGCTTTGGCCATCAACTTTATGGAAGATTTTGCGCACAGATCTTGGCTTGCGACCTTACAAGATCCAGCTTGTGCAAGAATTAAAGCCGCGAGACCATGCAATGCGTCGTGATTTTGGTGTATGGGCCTAAAATGAGATTGATCTCGATGCTAATTTTCATCGCAAAATTTTGTTCAGTGATGAGGCTCATTTTTGGTTGAATGGCTACGTCAACAAGCAAAATTGCCGCATTTGGAGTGAAGAGAATCCACATGAGACCCTTGAGACGCCATTACATCCACAAAAACTGACTGTTTGGTGTGCTCTATGGGCTTGTGGAGTCATTGGGCCATACTTCTTCCGAAATAATGCTGGAGAGTCAGTTACCGTTAATGGAGACCGGTATAGAGCCATGATAACCGACTATTTTGTTCCCGAATTGGATGGCATGAATGTGGATGAGTTGTGGTTCCAACAAGACGGCGCTACATGCCACACAGCGCACGTCACAATCGATTTATTGAAGGAAACATTCGATGAGCGCATAATTTCGCGGAATGGACCTGTCAATTGGCCACCAAGATCGTGTGATTTGACACCATTGGATTATTTTCTTTGGGGATATGTGAAGTCGCTCGTCTACGCCAACAAACCAGAAACGTTAGGGGACTTGGAAGCCAACATTCGTGGCGTTATTGCCAACATACGGCCCCATATGCTCGAAAAAGTGGTTGAAAATTGGACCTGTAGAATTGGCTTTATTCGAGCTAGCCGCGGCGGCCACATGCCCGAAATCATATTTAAACATTAATGGGATAAAATTATCCTTCCAATAAAGCCAAATTGATGGACATTAAAACGATTTTCTTGTGTTTTATTTCAATTCGAAGTTCTATACCTCAATAAAAAACACCCTATATGTCTGTGTGCATGTATGAATGCGGGTGTATGAGGCATAAAAGCAAACCCCATGATAAAACATTTTTATTGCAGACCTTTTTAAAAGACATCTAAATCCACTCCTTTTAACTTTCATTCCACGCTAACTTCCAAAGAAGGTCTGCTAAGTAGTATGCATGTCGAATCTCCTTTCCAAAATATTTAATACACATTCTTCTTGCCTTTTTTTAGAAGCCGTAATAAGTTTTTCTACTTATAATACTTTGTCTTAATACGGGTTTATTACATATATTTTTAAAAAGTTTGTTTTTATAATTTGGCAGTATTTTTAAGGAAGAGTTACTCCACAAATATCTTGAAAGTTTCAATTTCCTGAATTCTGTATTAAATTTAAAAATAAACGTATTGATAATATTTAAAAGAAAAATGTTAATTGTTTTAATTAACAGGTTTTATTAGGGAAATTTTAAAATTTAATTAATTTTTTTTTTTTTTTTTGATGGGCAACAAGTTTTAAATTAATGAAATTTCTGGCGGTTTTGCTAAGAAAATATAATAAAATTTATTTCATTTTATTTTCCTATTATGACTCTTTTCCCCTCTTGGTTGGTAAAACATTTGGCAAAAGAAACCAAATTTAAAGTTACAAATTTTTCTTTGTATTTTCAACAAAGATTGTCAACTTTAAGCTCGTTTATGGCAAAGATTTCTATGATTAAAAATAAAAAAACCTCGACAGCTTTAAAATTTGTTTCCTTTTTGTTTTTTTTTTTTTAATAAGTAACCCTAAAACCATAGAAAAATGTAAAGAAAAAACATTGTAAAATGAGTAAACTGATGATGTATTTGAGGTTAGTAGATATACTTTTGGTTCAACTTTTAGTTCATGTACCCTACATCACTCTACTTTTAAATTTTTGCTTAAAATTTTGCTTCATTCATTCATTCTTTACTATATGAGGTACTAGAGCACTTTGACCTGTAGATCTATTGTACAGCGCCCTCAACTTGATCTGGAATCCATCAATTTGTCCCTCAGTCTAGCCGGTCTGACGAACTTAAAAAAGTCGGCCGGTGCCTAACCCCGAGAACTCCCTATGTGATAGCTGATAGTCAACAAGGTACCTCTTCCTAGTGTGCATCAATGCTGTATAATTGCCCCGTATGTGCTCTGATGACATATCGAGTATTCTAGGATTATTCCTAGAGAACCGAATACACAGCTCAAGTCTTCTCTTAAAAGCAAAGCAAAAGTATTGAAAGTCTATGGTCAGTCTGACCCAAGAAGAACAAGTTTCTCTACCTGTCTTCTTTTTCCCTAAGTTTGATTATCCAAACTCCGCTTCCTACTCTACAAAAGTTATGCCATCAATGGTTAAAGCTACAGTCTATTAATTTAATCTTAATCACTCCATGTTTAAAGCAAATCATTAGTCAAAAAGTGAACTAAATTGAACAAGTGGGCGTGGTAACTCGCTCACAAATCAAATATTAAATTCATTATATCTAAGATCTATGAATTTGGTGTGAATGATATAATAATAGTATGAATAATATAGTCAATAAAATTCATCATATTTTAGCCAGTGAATAATTATTAGTGGCAGCATAAAACTTCCTCTTCTCGGGGATCTCTTAATTCACAAGTTTTTTCTATTGATTAGCGCTCTTGATTAGTAATCGCTCTTACTTGCAAACGTTACGGGAAACCAAATGTTACTTTATTATTACTATCAAGGAGTACCCAAGCCCAAAGGCAGACACCGCGATCCAAATGATCTTTTGTGCTCAAATGTTAGCAGATATGCTCTGTTTGTTTCCGCTTATAATTTGAGCTATGGAATACATTTAAAATTAATAAAATTGAATTCAATTTAAGTAATGATTAAAGCACAGTTTTGGGTATTTGGACACTTGGAAACGAGGAAGCGGATGCATTGCATAGGAAGGGGTCAACGACGCCTTATATAGGACCAGAGCCCTGCTGTGCAGTAACGCTTTCTACTATTCTCAATCTAATTAGTGAGTGGGAAACTGGCAAATATTTGGAACTTTGGAATGCCTAGTTGGGTCTTAGCCACGACAAGGCTGTGATTCGTCCGTCTGATGTTCTAAAGAAAAGAAGGCCAGACCTAAAAATCACAACGGATTTTCATACGAGTCACTGTAGTGTGAGAGTGTATTTGATTAGAATGGCGATCACAGATGTAGATGTTTGTATTGTGTGAATGTGCAGCTCTTGATAGATTTAGATGGATGTGTTTAGGGAAACATATGGTCTCACTGGCGGACATATCCACCGCTAAAGTTTCGGACCTGCTAGTATTCGTAAGGAAGGCAGTTGGTCTGCTAAACAAACAGTAGACTTAAAGGGACACAAAAGATCTTATAGATCGCAGTGTCTTGCATATATGTTGAGTCTAAACCAGATAATAATAGTAAAGCACTTTAATACTGTGGGCAAATTCCGGCATTCGATATTGTTCGAAATTTCATACAATTTTAAAACAGTTTTCATATGAATTTCGTTTGATATCGAATGTTAAAATTTGCCCCCTTTTTTTAAGGTTTTTTTTTTTTTTTTGCTGCAGAATTACAACTTTCATGCCTAAAACTAATTACTGCAATAAATTATTTGTGGTGTAGGGTATACCAGTTGACCATTTTTGTTTTTCTTATTTAATGGCTTTGTAGAAGCTGTCATTATTAAACTTTCATGTTAAAATTTTCTTAACTTTTAAGAACATTTATCTTTTGCAAAAAAAACAAACTTAATTTGTAAAGTTATGGAAGGGGTTTTTATGTTTTTCTTTTTTTTTGGTGAACGAGGTTACTTTCTAGATAAAGAAAATAAAAATCTGTTTTTTTTCCTTTAAGACAAACTAAGTTTATCTACACAAGTAATTTAATATTTACAGGTGTTTTAGATAAACAAAAGTAGAAAATTAATTAAATGGTCATTGTCATTAATTTTCAATGTAATTTATATTAAAGTTTCAAGATTTCACAAAAGACCAGAGAATAATAAAATCTTATTTAAGTTGTGCCAGGAACAGAGACATCTATTTATACCTATGTATACTCAGTTATACATACTGGAAATATAAAAAATAACTTACTTTAATTCTAAAAGCAATACTCAATGGTAAAACCCTACTAAATGCTGTGTATTGTATTGAAATTTTTGTGAAAAGGGCAGTACATTATGACAACACAACATATATTTTGTTTTCTTATATTATTAAGCACATTAGGAATGAAACAAATGGCTGTGAACTTGATCATTCAAAGGATAGTGTTATAACTTAACCCTTAAGTGATCTACAGCAATTGCCCCATCGTTGCATGTTAATTGCGGTGAGTGCCTTCGCTAAGTACGTTTTTAGCAGTTATCTGCTATTTCACAATAAGTGGCGCTTTTCTACTAATCATTCGTTTTTCGTTGCCAAAAGTTAAGGTAGAATAGAGTGGAATGTCAGGGAGCAATTACTTTGTAGATAAACTTCTTGGAGGAGTGGTGTGGAGGGGACCTCTTATTTTTAACTTATAATTTTGAAAAAACAGCAAACTAACTTTTTCATTTTTCACCTTTGTTGAAATTCGAACCTGTGCCTTTTCAATTTTTGTGAGAGCGTTCTAACCACTATACCACGAGTGCTATCAGTGCTGTCAAATTCTGCTACTTTTCATTACTTTTAACGGATTTTATTTGTAAGAGACAACAATTTCATTAAGCATTTGCCGAATTTACAAGCTTCTGTAACGTTGTGTGCATTATTGAAAACAATTTTTGTTTACTTGCTTGTGAACACCTAAGGTATCATTGTATTCATGTACTTTGTATCGAAAACGTCAAAATCAGGTAAGAAGAAGAAAAGCACTATTCACTATCAACATCAATTTAACTTGTATATTTATATATACTGCGTTATCGTTTTTTTTAATAAATTTGAATAATTTTTTTGTATATTTATTCTTCTTTTCGATAATAGGCATTCTTTTTATATTAATAGCATAGAAAACAATGCAACTTTTTAAAAACACAGAAATACAATTGTATGAGTGTATAGAATTTTTTCATGAAAATTACCAACAACAAGCATACACGGTTGTAATGTAAAACAACGATACATGGTGAAACATTGCAGTTGTTTGTTACACACCACCATGGTGGAATTACTTACAAGGTGGTGTCACCAACCCAGCTGGGTTTTTTTTTGGTCATACCGCTCCTGTCAAAAGTTTTATTTGTATTTATGTTTTGTTTACATTTTGCTTTGTGTGTATTCGTGTTTTTGTTTTGGTGTAGAGACATGTATGTTGTTAACAATACACACACACACTTCTCACATGTGCTTTTTTAATTCACCATACCTGCTTTTGACATTAAAGAGCTGAAAAAACAAAAACAAATTCTCTGTTGTTTTTGTATTATATTCACCTGCCACCACCTTGTAAGTAATTTCACCATGCACACCACTTAATACTTAATTTCACTATTGTAATAAAGATTAAACCATGGTGAAATTACTTACAAGGTGGTGGCAGGTGAATATAATACAAAAACAACAGAGAATTTGTTTTTGTTTTTTCAGCTCTTTAATGTCAAAAGCAGGTATGGTGAATTAAAAAAGCACATGTCAGAAGTGTGTGTGTGTATTTTTAACAACATATATGTCTCTACACCAAAACAAAAACACGAAGACACACAAAGCAAAATATAAACAAAACATAAATACAAATAAAACTTTTGACAGGAGCGGTA
The DNA here is from genome assembly GCA_963576795.1 of Metopia argyrocephala. Taxonomy (NCBI): domain Eukaryota; kingdom Metazoa; phylum Arthropoda; class Insecta; order Diptera; family Sarcophagidae; genus Metopia; species Metopia argyrocephala. Next base: position 198,848,180 of record OY756208.1, on the reverse strand, counting down.
TGACCAAAAAAAAAAACAAGCTGGGCTGGCAACACCACCTTGTAAGTAATTCCACAGAATTTTGTTTTGGCCGTTAAAATTTAAATTTTCCATAAGAGTACAACTTCGATGAGTTACTTTTTTTTAGTGCAAATACTCGATACTCGGTATCCATTACTCAATACTTTGTCAAAACTAATTTGTGCCCAAATAAAAAAATATATAGAAAATGTTTAATTTTTTATATAATCTTAAATGTTTATAAAAATCATGTCTTAAAAACTTTTTTCAAATTATGCAATTCTAAAGGAAGACAATAATTATATTTTGTTTAACTAGTTGATAACATAAATCACTTGAAATTATACCTTGTAGTATTATTTTTAATTAACATGTAACTTGTATAATTTAATGCCAGAAAACAAATAATGAAAAATAATTTAACGCTATAAATACAATAAATTGAAAATCTCTTAACAAGTTTCTATGAGTTAAACTTAAGATAATTTTTCTAGGGATTGGAATAACTGGAAAGACGTTCCAAATAAAACGATGTCACCAAATACGAATCAATTTCTGCCGGCTCTTGTAGTTGAGAATACCAATTATGAATAAATTCGTCCATTATCAAAACTTCTTCTTGAGTTAGAGTTGAATCATCAGTTTCGGTTATTTCATATTCTGGATACACAAGTTCATGTTCATAAACGAATATTTCATCGGCTACCACTTCAGGCCCATTTCCAGTTACGGTTGTTTCTATTAAAGACGTTTCGTACAAGTCGGAACTCATTTTTTTAAACCACTTTTTTCTATAGTTTACTCTAAAGGAGCAAAGCAAATGTTGTTTAACTTTAATCAGTCAACCAATTTATAGAAATTTTAAGTTTTACTGTTGCCCTTGTCAGGTAAAAATTTTGTTAATTATTTAATTGTTTTACCTTTAATTAGGAAATTCTCTAAGTAAAGTTTTGTACCTGAAGGCGACTCTTAATTTTCATAATGAGTTTTTAACGATCGATTCTTTTCAATCGTAAAAATTTGTTTTCCCCATTTTTCTAGGTAAAATTTAAACTACATAAAATTTCTATGTATAAATAAATTTTAAATGTAGACTAAAAACAATAGATTAGCAGGTAGTCAGGCATGTTCTGAAAATCACGTGATTTTAAATCACGACCCGATTTAAAATTCCGCCAAAAAATTTATGATTTTCTGAAAATCACTAGCTTTTTAGTTTTTAGAAGTGATTTTCCTTGTTCTAAATCAGAAGCTGTTAAGCTCTTATGTTTCCTTTATAGAGCTGCCAGATGCATTGCTTCCATTTTTATTAAAATCGCCCATTATTATAATTATTATAATTCACCAATTTGTGTAAACTATTTTATTTAAAGTGTTTGAGGCTCTAGGTTCGAGCCCCGGGAAAGTTCTGATCAATATTTTTATAATTTAATTTTTGTTTCGTCAGAAAAAAAAACTGTTGTGTGACTTTACTTCGACTAACTCATACAAGTGTATGTACATACATGTGAAAAGAATATAATTTCAGTATGCGATTTCCAAAAAAGTGTGAGTTAAATAGTTGATGTTTGGTCTTGAATATGCACAGGACACAAAGAACTCTGATGAGACTACCGTAGCTGGAGTCGAAAACAATTGTTCAGTTTGGCTAGTGTACTATTCCTTCACGGACATCATTTCTTCTTTAATTACCAAAAATATTCATTGCCGTTAACTTTGATCTTAATAAAGCGTTTCTGACGAAACAAAAATATTTTATTTAAATTTGGTCAAATTATACATAAAATAAAATAACATGTTGTTAGTCTGGCAACTCCAAAAATCGTTTTGAAAAATAAAAGCAAATTGTAAAAAATGTAAACAAATCAAACAATTTTAATGAAAATTGTAGTGTGTTCTAATATTTGCAAATTTTGGAATATTTCTAAATGAAATTATAATTTTTTATTGTAAAAGTAAATAGAGAACAAAGGAAGTTTTATGTTTGTTTTTCATTTTTCGCCGAATTGTAGGTACAATAGTGTTTAAGAAGGTAAGAGATTTAATATTGACAAGAATTTACCTGACGATTTCAAATCACAAAATTTCCAAAAATTTTGTGCTCAAAACACCTTTCTCATGATTTGAAATCACTCAAAAAAAAAAAAAGGTTTTCAGAGCATGAATGAATATTTCATTATGTTTCTGTAATTTAGTGTTTTTACTCTGCTTTCAATGAAAATATAATTTAACTTTCTTTGTTTGGGGTTAACTAAACCCCGGCGAGCTTCGTTGCCTTTGTTTGGAAGAAATGCAACGATTACATTTTTCATTTTACAACTTCTAATACTATAGTTCTCTAGATACATATATATAAATAAAATTAATATTTAAGTACTTTTAATGGGAAAAGACATGTCATGACATGACATGACTATTTTTTGACTGATGATATGTACCCACCATGAGGCTATATACAGTATGCGACAAAACTATAGCACAGAATTCTTGCAAGTAAAAATTTGCTTTATATCTTTAAAATCTAATATATAAAATTCTTGTGTAGCGGTGTTTGTTGCCAAACTCATCCGAAATGGCCCGACTGATTTTCATGAAAATTTGTGTGCATATCGGGTAGATCTGAGAATCGGTCAACATCTATTTTTAATACCCCTAAATGTTAAGGTGGCCCCACCCCAGGGAAAATTTGTGGCTCACCTAAATCATGTACCGACTTCGATGAAATTTTAAACTAAATGGATCTGCGTACCGTAGAATACATATGGTTTACGTTTTTTTTTAAGAAGTACTCAATATCCCCCTTTGAGTACTTCCCTATCCCCAACTATCAAACAAATTACCGAAAATGGCGGATAATAATTTATTAAAATTATTAGTAATGCAGACATTGATATCTCATATTAATCTTGACTTTTGCAGTTCGGTGAAGAGTATCAAATAAAACAATGTTTCCACTACCACTAAATTTGTTTTATTCAATGCACTAAATTTCCACTACCACTAAATTTATTTTATTTAATGCATTAAAATACCACTACCACTACATTCGTTTTATTTAATTCAATAAAATTCCACTACCACTAAATTTATTTTATTTAATGCATTAAATTTCCACTACCACTAAATTTATTTTATTTAATGCATTAAATTTTCACTACCACTAAATTTATTTAATTTAATGCATTAAAATTCCACTACCACTATATTTATTTTATTTAATGCATTAATTTTCCACACTACTAAAATGGTTTCATTTAGTGATTAATTATTTCCATCTGCATTTAGTGGTGGCTGGAATATTGCTGCATTAATACTAAGTCGTTTAGTGGTAGTGGAAGCGATAATGCATTATAAATTCAATGCAATAAACCCAACTCTGATAACGGAAATCCCTAATTAAGGATTAACTAAAAACACTATGTTACCTAAATAAAACATTTTTTACCTGTTCTATCTATATAAGGCAACAGTAGTATAAATGCAAGTAATTTCTATTAATCGAAAATCATTTACCGTTTTACTCCAGTGAAGCTAACTTCGAAAAGCAAATTTATTTAAGTGCTAAATAGTTTAAAAATATGTGTCCGAAATCAGTTATTCAACATTTTCAAGATATAAAAATATATTATTATGATTTTGATAATGATATTGAAGACTTAGTCTCCATTGACGAATTTGAAGATTCAGACGACGAATTTGAAGATTCAGACGATGAGTCTGAAGTTGCTGCGAATGAAACAAACGGAAGTGATGATAAGTCGGAAAAGATGGTTGGATGTGGCACAATCAAGTTTTTCCTCAAATGTATGCGCATTATTAAAAAAGTAGTTTTGCATTCAGTTTTTTCCGTATCGACTGAAGATATAACTCCTTAAAATAAAATTGAAGTACTTGCAACTGTAGATGATCCTGTGGAGACGAAAGAATCACCAAATACAAGAGATAATATGTGGTTATAACTCTTGTTTATATAAAAATTGCTTTTAATTAATTGTAAATCCTTAGTTAAGAAAGAGATATAATTTCTGTCTTTATTTTTGAATTTTAACATAAGAAAATAGTTTTAAATTACACAATTTACATATAAGTATATACTCAATATGAACATTACTCTTAAAAATTCTTCGAAATAAATTTATGAGGTTTTAATCTATATAAGTATATAAAATGAAATGTGTGTTTGCTTATTTGTTTGTTTGTACCTTATAGGAGACCAAACCTCTGAGCCGATCTTCCTGAAATTTTCACTGGGACTCTGGCATGATTAATACCGATTTCGACGAAATTTTAAACTAGATACCGTAGAGCATATATATGCTTAATTTTTTTTAAACACTCAAAGGGAACGGGTCAAGAGCTACTTTTCCCTATTCCCAACTAACAAACTGATTTTGATTAAATTTTGTTGATGTCTTAACACAACTTTAGATTAAGATATGTACATTTTCACATATATTTTTCATACCCCTAAACTGCCTCAAGGAGAAATTTATGCCTCACCTAAATAATATACTAATGTGGATAAAATTTTAAACTACATATGTATATCTGCGTACCGTAGAACATATATGGTTTAAATTTTCTTTTTAAGAAGTACTCAGAGAGAGTGATACAGGGGATATTTCTCCCTATCCCCAACTATCAAACGGATAATTATTTATTAAAATAATTAGTAACGCAGATATTGATTTCCCATATCCGTGTTGACTTTTGCAGTTCGGTGAAGAGTACCAAATATATTTGAACTAAAAAAATGTTTCCTAGAGCAAATTTATATGGCAAAACGACGTTTGCCGGGTTAACTAGTATTTTTATAAATAACATTATTTTATGTTTTAAATTGATGTCTATTAAGTACTTTAATTAAACTGAAACAAAAATAAAAAATGGATCCATGGAGAACAAAAATTATTCTTAACAAGACATATAATACATTTTTTATATGCGACAAAACTAAAGCACGTTTTAAAGTAGTAAAATATTAGCTGAGAATAATCTAATATTTAGTGGCCTCAGGATTTTTTTTTATCTTCTGCACACCTGTGAGGCATGGACTCTGATAAGTAAAATATCACTCTTGTAGAAATTTCATTCCAAAAATTTTTCACCTGCCAGAAATGGTCATCAGTAGTTTTGCAGTTGTCATGCCATAATCCTCGATTTACAATTTCCCATATATTTTCTGTATGATTGAGATCAAGTGACTGCACTGTTCATTTCCAAGACCTCGATTTTATTTTCAACAAACCATTCTTTCACACATTTAGATGTGTCATATTGATATCGCCACTTTACGGTCATTTCTTTCTCCACGAACGGAAGCATGACGTTTTACCAATTGTTCCTGTAAAGGCAACGGTCCAATATGCTATCAATTCTATGAAATAGATTGTTACAATGCGCAGAAAAAAATTCCCAGACCACTAAATTGTTTTACTGTAACTCTGATGTATTGTGGTTTAGCGCGCTGTCTTTATTCTTTTCGTATTGGCTTTATTTCAGCAGAATCTTTTAGATTGCTTTTGTATTTACCAGAGAAAAGCACTGAATTTTATTGTCCAGTTAGTGCAGTTAATGTGCGCTAATCGATGCTAACTTCACTTTTTTTTCTGGAAAAGTAAGGTTTTTTTACGCTTCTATACAATTTTGTGCCACTTTCTACAGGTGGTCTTTAAATCATTTTAAAGGAAATATTTAAAGCCAATTAAGAAGCTATACGTGTATATGTACAGTAGACAAGTAGTGCGACGTACTATAATAAGTTATAATAGGGTAAATTGTATCATAATGAATGTTATTTTCTATTAACAAAATCATAAACTATCTTTTCTTTTAAATCCACAAAATATTTGTTTTGAGCCATTATTTCCTTAAATTATTATGCCCGTATTCATAAAAAATAAAATTGATTTATAGAGTGCTTATTTGACATATTTCTATGGAGTAATTGTCAAATAAGCAATTAATAAAACTGTATTTTTAATGAATACGGGCATTAGACAATAAACTTTCCTATTAAAGGTACACAAAAAGCCGCATGATCGATCATAGGTTTATTTTCTTTAAAAAAAAAAAAAATCTTAAGATAGTAGAATTTAAAATAATGGTATTTATTGTAAATAATTTTTAACAAATAAATAACAGTAAACTGAGTGTTCGAAATAAAATACAAATATTAGTTATGATATGACCGACTATATTCATGTTATTATATAATTTGCCATCATAAAGGAATACGTGCTTTAGTTTTGTCGCCTACTGTATATTTCAATTAAATCCTAATCGAAGCCGTAGTCATGCTTTGGTAGAAATTGTACACACGACTTACACACCAAAATTCTGTTACGCTGCCTGCCTGTTTGCTAACCTATTGTTTTTAATGTATACTCGTAACAGGTAAAACAAAAATATTTATAATTTAAAAACTCTCGTGAAAATGGTTGTTATAATGCAACCATTATCTAGTTTTAAATACATATTTCTACAGAAGTAAAAAATGTATAACGAACAGGGTTGGGTTTATTGCATTAGATTTAATTTTCCACTAAATTTAGTGGTAGTAGAAAAAATAGTGCATTATCGCCTTTTATATTTAGTGGTAGTGGAAATTTATTGCATTAAATATAAAAAATTTTGTGGTAATGGAGATTTAGTGCACTAATTTTGAATGTTTAGTAGTAATGGAATATAATATATAACTCCACTATAGTGGAATGGAAATTTAGTTCCACTACCTGAATTCTACTATCGTTTCATATATGGATATAATATTATTATATGCGTACGTAGTCGCCGTGGTCTAGTGGTTAGTGTGTTGGCTTAATAAGACATGAGCCTTGGGTTCGACACCCAGCTCCGACACCCGGCGACTACCTTTCAGCAATCTTCTGGCAAAAGCTCTGAGAGTAATTAATTGCCATGAACAAGCTTCTCAAGTCTGTCTTCGGAATCGACATTAATCTGTAGGTCCCGGTACTCATGGATAAAAATTTACACACACAACATGAGTACTGGGAGAAGCTAGGCCGTAATCCTGACACAGGGTTGTAAAGGCCAGTTATGTATGTATGTATGTACATAGCTTAAGTAAATATCCAAATAAATTGTAGTGAATGTTATATCCTTACTTTACTGAGTCCGCCTGTATAAAGTAAATAACTGTTGTTAATGTTTTAATAAGAATTTTAGTACTCTAAAATGTAATAAATTCTTCAGTTCACCATAGGTAAGATTTTAATGGCGCGGACTGTTAATATTGCCAGCCGCTAATAATTTAGAATTAGTGCACTAAATTTCCATTACCACTAAATTCGTTTTATTTAATGCATTAATTTCCACTACCACTAAAATAGTTTTATTTAGTAGTTAATTATTTCCATTTGCATTTAGTGGTGGCTGGAATATTGCTGCATTAATACCAAGTCGTTTAGTGGTAGTGGCAGCGATAATGCATTATAAATTCAATGCAATAAACCCAACTCTGGTAACGGAAATCCCTAATTAAGGATAAACTAAGAACACTATGTTACCTAAACAAGACATTTTTTACCTGTTCTATCTATATAAGGCAACAGTAGTATAAATGCAAGTAATTTCTATTAATCGAAAATCATTTACCGTTTTACTCCAGTGAAGCTAACTTGGAAAAGCAAATTTGTTTAAGTGCTAAATAGTTTAAAAATATGTGTCCGAAATCAGTTATTCAACATTTTCAAGATATAAAAGTAAATAATGATGATTTTGATATTGATATTGATGTTGGTATTGATGTTGGTATTGATGTTGGTATTGATCAATACCAAGTCGTCATATTCGCCATTGAAGAACTTCAATTTTTAAACTTTCTATCTGAGGCTGATACCAAGAAGGAGGTTAGATGTCGCACAATGAAGTGTCTCCTCAAATGTATGCGCACTATTAAAAAAGTATTTGTGCATTCAGTTTTTTTCGTATCTTTATTTGTCGATTTAAGATGTAACTTCTTAAAATAAGATTGACTGTGTGAGTTTTGGCACAAAAAACGTACATACATACATACATATAAAATAAATATAAAAAAATATAAAATAAAATTTTGAGATTCCCGAGCAGCATTACACACTTTTACTTGAAGTACTTGCAACTGTAGATGATCCTGTGGAGACGAAAGAATCACCAAATACAAGAGATAATATGTGGTTATAACTCTTGTTTATATAAAAATTGCTTTTAATTAATTGTAAATCCTTAGTTAAGAAAGGGATATAATTTCTGTCTTTATTTTTGAATTTTAACATAAGAAAATAGTTTTAAATTACACAGTTTACATATATGTATGTAAGTATATACTATATATGTGCATTACTCTTAAAAATTCTTTGAAATAAATTTATGAGATTTTAATCTATATATATAAAATGGAATGTGTGTTTGTTTGTTTGTACCTTATAGAAGACCAAACCTCTGAACCGATCTTCCTGAAATTTTCACTGGGACTCTGGCATGATTAATAGGGTACTTTTTTCGACCACGCCCACTTTTGCTCCCACTTTTTTTAAAATTATGTAATTGCTCCCATATGTATACTTTCTAACAGATTTACTTACTTCAAATTGTATACACATTATACTCCAGGCGAGGTAGAAATAAAAAGTGTGTATTTTACAGAATGACACAAGTTTAAATCATAATAAAGCAATGAAATAAAATTTTATTTCAATATAACATGCTTTATTGAAAAGAAAATGATCCTCTGGTGTAAGTCGAAATTTCAAAGCAAACTTAACAAAAAGCAGATATCAGCTGTTAAGTGGATGGTCCAAAAAAGCAGTGATGCTAACTCAAAGTTGTGACACTTTATAAAAGACATCCTTTACACACTAACAGAGAGATGGAAATCTCGACAAACATTTTGCCTTGTCTTCACTGCATCGCATTGTAGAATGATTCTCTTTACATACAAAAAAATTGTGCTAATCAACCCCTAAAATTGAAGATAATGTAAAAGCAATTCTAATATTTGTTCGTTGTATAGAGATGTTTATGGCTTTGTGAGGCTACATTTACACTATCACATTTCATATAACATTAAAACTCTTTGTACTATATAATAACAGCTTTTTCAATTTTATATCTCTGATTTTATTATTGTGTTGTTGTTAAGATATATTTTAAATCCATCAGATTTGAAGAATCAAGTTGTTTTAAAGAATATACTAAAAATGACGAGAGTGTAAAATCTTTACATGCATTATTTGACATTTCAAAACATGTTGTGTTTACACTACTACACTTTCTATTTTGTTTTGATTGTTTGATATTTCGTAATGCACAGTGTTATAGTGTAAATGGAAATTAAACAAAGTGTTTATGTATTTTGTTATTAAATAAAGCAACAAAATATTTTGTTTTTACTATTAAAAATATTTTTAAAACTGTAGTAAATAGGTAATACTGTAGATCAGTGGTCTTCACCCATATTACTCAGGTAACGAAATTGTTCCGAAAATTTTTCTAGTTTTTCTTAAGGCGGATTCACCCATAAGTTTCTGAAACATTTTTTGTACAAACGAATTTTTTGCTTACTGAGAGTTTTTTGCACCACGATTCACCCATTTCAGAAATTTTGTTCGTAAAATCAGTGCTGCCATATTCAATTAATAATTACATAAATACATATGTGCACAACGAAGTAGAAAATTAATTATATTTGTGTCAAATTAAGCAAATTACAAGCTACTTAATAATATTCGAATATATAACTAAAGTAAATAAAGAATTGATAGTATTTGATGTGAATCATTTAGAAAGAATAAAAAGATTTTGTTTTGCAATGCATGGAATAGATAAAAATCATTTGTAACAATTATACAGTAAATTTATTTAATAGTAATATCTTAAATAATATTTTATAATTTACATTTTTTTTTATTTTTGTCACCAATATTTCTTATATTTTAATATGTTTACTTCTTATTTGCTTTTTCTTTATATTATACATTTTATCATACTAATTTTTTAATACAAATGACAAGTAATACGGCATGACTCTTGTATAAATTTTGTATGATGTGGCAACTTTTTTAATGTGGTTCGGACCAAATTTGAAATTAATTTAAATCAAGCTGAGAGTACTTCGCACAAAATCAGTTCTTTCGCTCTCTGAGAGAAACGTCAAACGGCATATAAAAAAAAAATTGGTCCGAACCAAAAATGTTTCAGAAACTTATGGGTGAATCCGCCTTTACTCTCTTCGTTAATATAACAACCAGGGTTGCTCAACTAAACAAGAATCCCACCAAACATCTTCTTGAAATGTACCAAAACTACCTGTGTCGTTCATTCTTATTATGTTATTGTTAAAATAAATGTATTATACTGTTTTTAAGAGAATATATTATACTGTTTTTAAGTACGCCTGGAAACCCGTTTTTTTATTTTTTATTTTCCTATCAAAAACTTAATTAATTTAAAAAAAATTTGCAGTGTTAAACATCTTTCATGAAAAGAAATCCATAAACTTTGTTTTCATCATGCTTAACGACAACCACATTTATAACAAAAACATGTGTGTGAGACAAAAATTGCGAATGTATTCATGTTTTACAGGGTTGTCAGATAGTTTTCAATTTTATCCCCAATTTAGAAATTCATATCCCCAAAAATTCCCTCATAAACTGCATCAAAAGTTTTGGATGTATGTACATATTTTTTATTTGATATGTAAATTTTAAATTTGGAGACTGTGCGGATTAACTAAAAATCTTGACGACCAGCGTTGCCACTATTGGTAGAATTCTACCAAAACTGGTAGAAAATTTTTCGTTTGGTAGGATGGTAGGCTGAATATGGTTTTGGTAGATTTTAGCAGAAACTAAATATATCTTCATAAGGAATTTCAGTCGGAAAGTTCAAGATTGGCGTACTTATATTCAAGCATAAAATCTAACTTTTAGCTCATATTAAGCAATTTTATCAAAAAATGTTTAATACACAACACAGAAACTGATTTTAAAAATACAAATTGATTGATGTTTCAAAAATTTTTATCGGTACAAAAGCCAAAATGTATAGTACTAAAAATCTTAACCACGAAGATGGTTAAACATGGAATTTTGCAATTTTACATTGAATTACTAAACCAAATCAATGCTAGATTTGATTTTAATCGAAAAGATATTAAATTGTTACAAATAATTGCTTCTGAGAAAGTATTGTCAAAAGAAGACTTGCTTATATTGTCCCTTGTTTTTAAATTTTCTAATCTTATAGACTGTGAGCCTGATATTATTATGTTGCGATTAAGAGAAACAAATCTTTCAACGGAATTAAACATTGAATTATTTTGGGCTGAAGTTAGTTCAATTAGAAACGGTTTAAATGAGAAAAGTTTTGGTGAATTAAACAACTTTGTTTTTAATTTACTTTCTCTTCCGCATAGTTCTTCAGCAGCAGAACGCAAATTGTCAACACTTTCCTTAATCAAAACCAAATTTAGAAACAAACTCGAAATAAATACAATTAATAATATAATGCTCTGTAAAGAGCTTGTAAAAGCTAATGATGGTCACTATGTGTGTTCAGCAAAAATTTAAATTTTTATACCTACATATCCATTTAGATTATTTTTAAAAAATCGAATTGTTTTTTTTTTTTTTTTTAATTTCTTGTATTTATAAATGTATTTTCGATTTGATTGTTTAGAAATTGAATTGTTTTTGTTGTATTTGTATTATTTGTTATATGTATTTTCGAAGAACTGAATTCTTTTCGTTATATTTTTTTTATTTTTGGTTATTTATATGTACATGTAAAGGTGTTAATTAAAATTGTTTCCCATCTCAACAATGTGTTCTTAAATGATTTTTAATTAAAAATGGTTTTTGGTAGATTTTGATCAATTTTGGTAGATTTTGAAAGAAATTTTGGTAGAAATAAAAATTTTTTCAGTAGCAACACTGTTGACGACATTCTTTTTAAGCCAACCTCTCTCTTGCTCGCTCGATGTGTGCTTCAGGTCGCTATTTTGTTGAAATACTGATCGCTGTGCCACTTCATATTTAGCATAAGACATCATAATATCGTTGGAAATATTTGTATGGTATACGGCATCTATTTTACCTCAATTCTAAATAGATGTATTGTGCCATATTATGGAAAGCATTCGCATTCCATAAGTAAATATAAGTGAAGAATTAATTGTAGTCGGACGAAACTAAAATTAGTTTGTTTATCTACAAAAGAATTAATTCAGCAGTAAGAAGACCCTGTAATACTAAATTCCTCCGCAATAAAAACCATTAAAAAAGGTGGCGGAAACATAATGATATGGGGATGCTATTATTTATATGAGAAAATAAATCAAACTAAATCCAAGAGCACACGTTGCAAAATTTTTATATGAAAGTATGAGTTTTAAACAAGTTTATAAGCAAATCTTAAAAATTGAATTTCTATTGAAATTCTTTCATCGTGTGTTACGAATGTAAGAAGTTTATAGTATATAATTAAGCAAGCAAACAAATTTTAAGAATCGCCTAAAACTGGTCGATCATCCCCAATTAAATCCCCATCCCTAAATGAATTTTTCTATCCCCATTTCAGAAAAAAATCTCCATTTTGGGGATAAATCCCCTAATCTGACAACACTGATGTTTTATTACTTTACAAGAGAGCTAAATTGGTTTGACACTAAGAAGATGTGGTAATAAGCAACATACACGTATTAATGTCTATATTTCTTATAAAAACAGCATTTAAAAAGTATTTATTTTATGAATAATTTTAATAAATTAGTTTAAATTTAAAAAGTAAAGGTTTTTAAAACGAAAATTATCACTAATTTCAAGTTGTGAAAGAGAACACAAATAAAAAAACTAATCTCATCTGTCTCTCTTTGTGAGAACCAGAACTTTCTATTTCATTAATTTATTAACTCTGTGATATGGTAAATTTCTCATAACTGTACCTTTGTTTCCGGTGGTAGTATTTAATCAATTTTTTATTTTGTAATTCTAATGCATTTATATATTTTTTTTGGATAACAAATTATCTTTTTTAGTTAATTATTTAACTTAATAATGCTGCTTATTTTGCTTTTAATTTTGCTATTTTTGTATTCTTAATTTTTTTTATTTATTTTATGTATATAATATAGCTTTTGCTTGAAGAAATAAAGCATGTAATAAATCAACCCTAGAAAATGCGAACTAAATTGGCTTAAAAAAACAACAGCAATTTTTCCTTGTTAATAGAAAATCACAAAATCTCAGTTCTTTTGATTATAGTTCGTACGCTGTGGACCTGCAATGCCTGGTGAAGAAAAGGTATGACTAAAAGAGTTGTCATCGGTGGTAACCAGGAGAGCATCCAGTGCTGCCACTTCATCGGGAGGCTTTTTATCAGCACGCCATCACTATCAACAACAACAACGTCAGCGATCTCATAGTACAGCAGCACAGTACCATCATCAACATCAAGTAACGTCCCATAGTCGTGCTACAAATAGTTTTCTAAATGGTTTAAGGAAAGCTCATTTATTACGACGTAAAAATATAGATGCTACACATTCACGCATCACCCAACCATTAATGGAAGAAACACAAGGGAATGCTTTGATAATGCAACCAACTGTAAAAAATGTCAACGAGTATTGTCTATCAGAGTTGACAGCAGCTGTTGCCGATGACAAAGATGATATACAACACATTGTTGATACAACTACAGTAAACACAATGACAACAACTCAAACAACTACGACAACTACGGTAGAATTAATACCGATAAATGAAGAAATACATACAACGACAACAACTCCTACACAAACTACTTATGCAACTACAAAAGCAACAACTTGTGTAACATTCACATCAAATACTACAACTTTTGCTAACCCTTTAAATCCATTACCCATACATATGGCAACGAGTAGTAGTAGTAGCAGTACGGGTAAAAGAGTAAATTTTGTTCATAATCCAGCTTCCACACAATCAGCAACAACGACCCAACAACATAAACAAGCGCAGTCTTTAACTTTATCGACAGCAACGACTAGCATGTCAACTGATTTATTAGACAATTTTGTTACATTTTCTAACACCGCCGCCACAACTACGAGTAATAATTTAAGCTTTCAAGAGCATAAACTAGTTGATGAGTCTCTTTAAATTAAAAACAGAGTTTATAATTTTTTTTTCTCTTTCTTTTCATTTAATTTATTGTGTTAAAAGTAATTAAAACTATTTATTTAAGTCTGTTTAAGTTTGATTATTGTTTGGATTTAAATAATTAAAGACAAAGGCCACAGCAGGTTATACAGCAACACAAGTGCGAATGAAGTTGACAGCAATTGTTATCGTGCACTCACCTGCACGATTATTTTGGAACAAATGACAGTTGATGATAAACAGTTGTTGCTGTCTTATGTATAGAAACTATAGCAGTGTGATGCCACCATTTAGCAATTTCCTTTAATAAAAATAAAGCTTTTTATAAAAAAAAATATAATTTTTTTATCAATTATTGTTAGCCATAACAAAACTGTGTCAAGGTTACGACCTAGCTTCTCACAGCACGCATATTGTGTGCGTCGGTTTAATGTCGACTCCGAACGACAGACTTCAGAAGCTTGTTTACAGCAATTAGTTACTCTCAGAGAACTGCTATTAGATAGTCGTCGAAAGACATATTTTTTAATATTTCTTACTTTCAATATATCAGAGCTAGATTTTGAACCCGAGGCTCTTGTCTAGTAAGCCGACACGTTAACCACTACACTACGGCGACTGCTAATGCATATTATGCAACATCATCCATTCATTTCTCTTGAATACAATTGGGCGCTTTTAGGCACTTATTGCTAAATAACACGAACTTTAGCGCATTTTAGTAATACGTTTTTAACAGAATTGTCGATTTTTATTTACAATATGAGCTGCTGTCATAAAATAAAAAAGAATTTTTAATTTAAACATAAAGACCATCGCTGATATGTTTATAGTGAATCATATAATTGTTAATGTTAACAACGAAAATATTCAACTTGTTTTGCGAATGCTGTATATTTAAAATATACCAAATCGCACTACTGTTTGGCTGTCAAAACTTCTAAAGAAAGACGAGCTTTTAAGCCAATTGGTTGTGTCAAAAACAGTAATGTTTACTTACCTTGTTTGATAGTAATCATATAAAAGAATTACTGATAATATATTTTACACTATATTTTTAAATTATAAAAAACATTTTTGGGGGGTGTTATGCTCAAAACAATAAAGTTCGAAAATAAAGACCAACCTAATGTTTATAGGAACGAGTGTGGTTTACAATTTTAACGTTTTGTAGTTAGTAGTCTGCTGTGGTCTATGTGTTTGCCTTATTTAGCCAAACAAATATCTATTAACTCGTGCAGTACATAAATAGTGTACTTAACCAGCAGCTGCATTTTACCACTAATCCCTATAGATATAGACAAATTTAAAAAAAAGATTTAAAATATATTTTTTTGTATTTTACTTAATAAGAATTAAATCCCACTTTTTTATTGTTTAAGTTATATTTAGATTTAATGTTTTTATTTATTTATTTAATTTTTTTATTTTTTTTTTTGTCGTTAATAATTTAATTCATTTTTAATGCAAAAATTAATTTAGAAAATAAAAAAATATATGATTTCATCCGTCATAAATGTACATGAACATACATATGTAGTATATGTCATTGTGTAAATGTAATTACTCACTTTTATTTAAATTAAAAAATATTTGTGTATATCTAAAACTAAAATGCTGAATTTTAAAATTAAGAAATTGAATGTTTTTATTTAAATTACCATACATTTATGTAAATGTTTTATCAATATCATTACAAAAGGAATAAAACAAAAATTTGAAACAAAAACGTAATAAAAAACCTCTATAATTTTCTTTTTTTTTTTTAATTTATTTATTGCCAGATGTAAGTAGAAGTAAAACAGCAATTAATTTTTTTACTGACCTCCCCCTATAAAATACCACAGACATAAAGAGCATAATCATGGTCATATGCATGTACATGCAAAGATATTTACATAAGAGCATACCTTTTGGTGTAACTATGGACTAGTAAACTGACACAACTTTTTTATAATGCAGTTTTTTTTTTTCATTTCAATTATTAAGAGGAAATTTTATAATTTAATTATTTTTTTATATTTTTTATATTTAGTAAAAAAACATACACATTCTACCCACATATGTATATGATTCTTGTATTTTTATATTTGGGGGATTCAAACGGTGTCCTGTAAAGCCATATTGTCATAATATCATACAATTTTAAAATTGTTTAAAAAATTTGTTGTTGGGCTGTAAGTAAAAAAGTCATAAAACAATAAAACACCTATTCATAGTCAGAAATAGAGCCGACTTTTGTATAAGTCGACTCTAACTCATTCATAAACAACTTAGGCCCATTATTAAAACTTGCCTTTAGTTAAAAGTAGGATGTTATCGGACAGATAAATAGCTTTTGGTTATTACAACTAAACTTTAACCTAAACGTGACCGATAAAGTTATTGTTAAGATTGCTTTACCTTTAACTTTTAAAGTGAGGTTTAAAGATTTGAGCCTACCATATTTTAGTGAGGCTGCCATAATTTTTGTCCATTGAATTATTAATAAAACTATTTTGTTTATTTTGTTAGAAAAAGAAATAAATTCAATAAAAATGGAAAGTAAAACACATATCTTTGTGGTTAAACTTTTTTATAAAATTTTTTTTATTTATTTGTTCACTTAAACATGCATTCTGTGGCCACTTAAGATGGAAGTACATAACCAGCCATGGTGAAATTAACAAGGTGGTGGCAGGTGAAAATAGTACAAAAACAACAGGGAATTTGTTTTTGTTTTTTCAGCTCTTTAATGTCAAAAGCAGGTATGGTGAATTAAATAAGCACAAGTCAGAAGTGTGTTTGTGTATTTTTACAACATACATGTCTCTACACCAAAACAAAAACATGAATACCCACAAAGCAAAATGTAAACAAAACATAAATATAAACAAAACTTTTGACAGGAGCGGTATGACAAAAAAAAAACCCCAGCTGGGTTGGCAACACCACTTTGTAAGTAATTTCACCATGTAACAAGCGTTCTGAGCGCCATGCGTTGCAAGCTTATGTCAATAAAAGTTAAAACAGTGCATTTTCATAAAGCAAGTTACAAGCAAAGTATGCAACACTGCTAACGCGAGAAAGTTGACCAACTTTTAACTTTTCAAGCGTTGACAGCTGAATGTATGAAAAAAAAAAAATGAAATCACTAATACATATAAAAAACGTGTTTACGTTTTTATGTAGAAAAAAGAAAACTTGTTGAAAAATATAAAAGAATTAGTTGTGGTTTTATGATTGGCTTGTGAGAAAAACATTTTGTTTAAAAAAATATAAAATTTTTGGAAAAAATACATTAAAATTAATAATAATACATAGTTAAGTGGCGCCTGTAAAATATATTGTTTACGTTAAAGTCAGCTCTTAAGTTAAAACTAGCTACACGTGTTTATAACTTTTTAAAAAGCACAGTTACTCATTTTAATGCAAAGCAGATGTTCGTCAAAGTTATAAAAATGTTCGGAAATTTGGTATTTATTGATAATTGTGGCTAATGTTTTTTTGAAACCCTGCCTAAAAAACTAGTACTAGTTCAAACATAATCCAAATATATGAAAAAAAACATGATGTTCACGATACATCGTGAACTTACATCGATGTTTTGTAATTGATGTTCCCTACTCATATGCTAAATTTTTTCTCTTAAATTTTTTCAACGGCTTTGAAAAAAGCAATTGGTTGTCAGGTGAAAACACCTCAAAACTATAAGTATGGTTTTCAATGCATCAAATAATATAGCATCATTAGATGTGTCGATGATGCATCAAATTAAAATCATCGATAAACATCGAGCATCCCAAGTTGAGTGGTACCATATTAACCTCTGCTGAGCAAAACTTTCAAAAGAGTATAAACATATATAATATATTTGAACTAAAAAAATATTTCCTCGAAATACTTTAATGGCCGTTTGCCGGGTTAACTAGTTATTTATAAAAAGTCATATGTTATATAAGTTATTATTATACGGCAAAATATTAGTTAAGTCAATTGTACCGTATCTCTGTTTTGATTGAAAAAAACCTCCTTTTCCAAAGTTTCTATACATACAAATGCATTCAATTACCTTCAAAATATTGAAAAATTATCATCAAGTTAATTATTAAAAATAGGCTCAACTGAAGTAACAAAGAGACGAAATTACAAAAGAAAATCTAATCTATGGTATGTCCCATTTTAGTGTAAAACTGTTAAAAGTAAAATGTAATAATTGCGATCAATTTTAATTTTTGCACAGCACTAACAAACCAATAAAAATGCCTTTAATGTTATATTTATGGTATTATATAGTCGGTTTTAGCCAAAAAATTTATTTAATTATTTTTTTTTTTTATTATTTACACTCGCTTCTTAAAATCATAAAGCGCGTGGAAAAACTTTTTTATTAGAACAACTTTTTCTAACAAAAGTCATTTTCTTTGTTATTGTATGTACTTTTTTAAAGGTTACAACGAACAAGTCCGTAGTCATAAAAAAATAAAATAAAAAAAGTTTTATACAAGGAACAGTAAAAATTATTTTCTTATTTTCTTGTTTGTGATAAATTATTTAAAACAAATATGCAACTCAACAGAGATCTGTTACCAGTAGAAACAAACAATACAACAGAATAACATCAGTCATATCGTATTTAATGAAAGGATACATGAGAAAATTAGGAAAATGTTGAAAAAAAATTATAATATTTCAAAGAAAATGTTTTTCAATAAACAAAATTAAGTTATTTTTAAACTTTTGAAAATATTAAAAAGTACAAACGAAATTGTAACAGTAAACAAGTTATATAAAATACAATATTTTTTAAAGTCAATTCTTATTTTGTAGTACAAAATTTGTACTACAATAAAAAATTTTATTTAAAATTAATTACCCCTCAAAGTTTTCTTTAATATAATTCTGAATTACAACGTTTGTTAATTTAAAAAGCGAACAAAAACAAATCAACTCACATTGTAAGCTTTTGCCAATCTAAATGGACAAAAGTACTACTCGTATATTGGCAAATAATGGAGCTAGACTTAGATTTAGGTACAAGGTGCCACTAGGCCACACACAGGAAAGAAAAAAAAAGTCCATATCTAACCATTAATATTTTAGATTAGACGTCAATCTGTTTAAACATACTAATATTTTTCTGATTTTCCTTTGTTCTTTTTTTTCTCTGCGCCAAACCTGGAAAACATATGGTTTTGTTGACAAAATGTAGGAAATTGAATAAAAATGTGGTAACATTGTTGAAAAAATTTGTGTCTCAAAAATGAGAGCAAAAGAAAAATCGCTGTCAAAATACAGAAGATTCTATTTCACACCCGCATTCTGTTTTTATGTGTCAATTTATATGGAAAATATCGTTAAATATCTGTTTCACCATTTACTTAAAAAAATAGTTACAGTTATCAATTGTATTGAGAACCTTATTAAACGTTTAGAAAAAAAATGTTACCATTTTTTTTAAGGCCAGCACTCAGGGGTGACCCCCCTAATGCAGTACATTGTGCTGATCTAGGAAAATATCAGAGAAAAATAAAAAGAGGGCTGTGGACCTTTGATTTAAATTTACTAATATCATATCTGATATACATATCGATTACTGTTGATTGACTATTCAAAGGCCAGTGTTATACCTTCACTGCTGAAAAATCCAACAGCAATCAACCTCAAGAAGTAGTCCTGTCAAATTCTGCTACTTTTCATTACTCGATAGTAATGAGTACTTTCATTTGTGTACCCAATACTACTCAATACCCTTAATGGATTTTATTTTTAAGAGAAAACATTTTCATAAAGTATTGTGTTTTTGGAAAAAAATTTTATTGGCCGTTAAAATTTAAATTTTCCATACAACTTCGAAGAAATAATACAATTCTTAAAGTATTGAGTAGTTACTTTTAAGTATTGAGTACCCAAAAATTAGTACAAATACTCGATACCTACTAGGTATCTATTATTTAATACTTTACCAGCACTACCAAGAAGCCTCAAAGTAAGGTTTAAATTAGGGGAGGAGTAAAAGGTCATTAAAATGGTGTCTATATTCTTAATCATTCAATCACATAATCAGTATTTAGTCATATACATATCTACTTAAAATGTCGTTACGAGCAATTTTATATAATCAGTTTATGTAGACCATACAATTTGTTGTTGTATTTTGAATTAATTACTTTTTAAACAGAAGAGCTAATCCTTTTGAACATTAATTATAATATGAAGGAAATTGGTCAAAGTTTTTTACTAACGAACAAGTTTCAGAAAAGTCATTTGTAAAAAAACAATGCTCCAAAACGAAGCAGTTTGTACATAAGTATTAAAATTTATATATTATTTAATTACTTTACAGCTAAACATTCAATAAATAATTTTAAATGTTGTAAAAAAAAACTTACCTTAAACTTAATTTTCTTGAAAACTATGTACCGCCTTAATTTTATTTTCTTTCATCTCTTTATTTACTTAATAGCTGCTAAGTGAACAAGAATTAGAAAAAAAAACGTTACATTTTGTCACATCTTTTTATGCCATCTCATAAACACTACCACACGCGTTCAATATCGTATTAAGTAAACCTATATCAACAACAACAAAACACACACACACACCACAATTTATGTACGAAGAAACACCAATCACATAACCCGATAGTCGCTTAAATATTTATCAAAAGCTTTTTCTTATTAACAATTGTTTTCAATTTCAATTAAATAATTTAGTTTTTTTGTTTTATATTACAGAGTTTGTTTTCTTACTTTTGTATTTTAATAACTCTTTTAATATGCATTTGAACACACAATACTACTTTACTAAATTTTTGCAGTAACGAACGAATACAGTATACACCGGAACGATACCCCAACAGAATAAAGAGGATATGAAACAATTTCACCACAACTTAAAATCAAGCAGTTGCATGGTAAGGAGACAATAACAGCTGATTTTTTCTTCTATTGGAGACTTCACAATGAAGTCTGTATTAAGCAAAACCACAGAATAAGAGATGAGAAAATCCGATAGTATAGTAAGAAAAGATAGATGGCGAGAAATTAATTAGGCTGTGATCGGCAGGGTTGCCATATTTAGTATTTTATATCAAATTGGGATATTTTGCTTTTGTGCTGGATTTTTAAAAAGTAATCAAATATTATGTATTCAGATATTCAGAAAGCAATTAACTAATTATTTTACTAATAATAAAAAAGTTCCTAATGTAGAAGGAAGATGGTTTATATATAAAAAATATATTTTAAATTCGCCGGCGCATATTTTGAGACAGCATATCTTAAGGTATGCCGTCTAAATATATTTTGCTGTCATCTGCTCAATTCAAGGATTTTTTTCCGTATGCGAAATAGCGGAGGCGGTTCAAAGAAATATCACTAAATATATTTCTAAATTTAGAATGTTAGTTCTGCCTGATCACATAAAATGTCAAGTATATCTATTTATTCCATATTAATAAAACTCATATTGATGAGGTATTATTATAAAGATTTGTATGTATTAGTCAATAGGTCAAAGTACTGGAAGAAGGGAAAGTTTAATTAATTTAATAAATAAAGTTAGAGAATTATTTAAATCATATCCTATTGGAAATTTAATTAGTGAAGTTGGCTGATTACAAATCCCCCCGCCAAATTATATAATAGTTACTTTAAGTATCAATTTAAAATAAGTATAAATACCTTAAAAGAAAAACCTGCCACAAAAAGCCAAACAAAAGTATCATTGCTGTGACAAACGCTACGTTTTCAAAACGCATTTAAGCATGTTCTGGCAAATGCGCGATTTTTTTTTGGATTTTAACACAAATGGATATATCCCATAAACAAACGCAAATGGCAATGTTCGCCTATGAATATTCATCCTTAAATTTGTTTTTGAACTCCTTTTAAGAGTTTTTTTTTTGCAACTTAATACAAAATTGTGTATTCAGTTAATAATTAATAAGTACTGGTAAGCAATTAAAACCGACGAGTGGCCTTAAAAAAGCAAATTTTTACTAAAAATTCAAGCGTTTTGCGATTCTTAGAACATCAGTAAATATCAGACGGGTATTATATTATTAAATATATCTATTCAGATAACAGAAGGAGGAAAATCAATATAAAATAAAGATAAATTACTTTTTGATCCAAAATTATGGGTATTTCAGAGTGGAAATCTGCTACTATGCAAATACTCGTTTCCCCTTAGACTTGATTTAACTTTTTATAAAATTTTGGAAAAACATATATTTTGTATACTTCAAAAATTCTCAATTTCATATTCAATGTCATGTTTATGCCCGTTTTGTTTTTGTTTTTCATTCGCTCAAACCTATGGCATAAACAGCTATAAAAACAGTTTTGAAATTTTTAAACGTTTTCACTGACACTGCTTTTCATATCTGTTTGAGCCAGATCTAGCGTTTTAAAAATTGAGTATTTATAAACGCATACAGTTCTGAAATCTTTATGAAAATAGCTGTAAACAAGGTTCTGTCAAATTTGAGGGGGTTGCCAATTTCTTCCATTGGATGTTTTTATTATTCTATGCATATTATTATAGAAAATATGAAAAAATTAGAATTAGAATTATTTAGAATCAGTTGTTAGTTAAAACAGTTTTAAAATTGTTTCGACTCAAAACATAGGCATAAATGCATACGAAGTTATAGTGTGTGATTTCAAAACAGGCATAAACTAAGTAATAAAGGAAGGAAATATTCAAAAATACAAAGCCAATGTTTTCCTATTTAAAATTAGTCCATAACTGCAGAAAGGTCCTTGCAGGCATAAGAGTTAAGTTGTTTTAAAATAATATATTCTTTATTATAGACAACAATACAGAATGACTGAAAGTCATAATAAATAGAAATTGAGGAAAATCATTGTATTCATATACTGAAGCGGGTCATCCATAAAAAAGGAAATAATGGCTGTAACATAAATGAAATAAAATATATATAATTCAAATAATTATTCAAGCTCAAGGTCTTATTAAAAATTACTTACTTATAGATATATCGTTACTTCTTCGTGTAGCATCTTAAGGAATTACCTGTTTTGTTTAAATTATTATTTATATGAATATTAAGGAATAATTATTTACATTAAATTATAAAGGTCGAAAAACCAAAATTATAAAATTAATTTATTTTATATCTTCTAATATTTATTAGACACCGTCTGAATTATAATTTATAATTATAATAATTATTCATAAGCAATTAAACAAATAATTATTTGGTTTTATATAAAATACTTTAAAATATGGTAATATTCTACCATATTAAATAAGACACCATTTACCCTTGGGAACTAAAAAAAACAGTTAAAGTTTTTATGTGAATTGATAGATGGAAGAAACCTAAGGTACTCGGACACCAAGTTTTA
Organism: Metopia argyrocephala; assembly: GCA_963576795.1. Classification (NCBI taxonomy): domain Eukaryota; kingdom Metazoa; phylum Arthropoda; class Insecta; order Diptera; family Sarcophagidae; genus Metopia; species Metopia argyrocephala. Next base: position 198,824,680 of record OY756208.1, on the reverse strand, counting down.
TACCGGATTTTTTTTTTTTTACTTTTCGTAATTTTCGCTTGTTGCTTCATATAATTTTTCTTATTTCACGAGCATTTTTATTCTGCTGTGTATAAAAAAAAAGAACATTTCGATTTTTTTTCTAATTTTCATAATGTAAAAGCTTTAGGTAATCAAATGAAAATTTAAGAAAATATTTCATTCAATTTTCAAGGTGTAAATTTAGCCTAAATCTTATTAAACTAAAAGTTGCTTCCCTTCACACACATCAAGTTTAAAGCAACGAATTGCATTCCTTAGTGTGTGTGTATAAAATTTGAATTATACAAAACATTATGAACGTTGTGTGTAAAACGGAACTAACCAATTATAGCAGTACTGTTCTCATTAATTGCTTTCTCTTTTCTCTTACACATTTCTATTTTTTACTCTAATTTTTATCACACAAAATACAGTAAGGAAACGAATGACTGTTCCAGTAAAATAAAAATCAGCTGTTCTTGTTAGCTTACAGTGTGTTAGCATACAGTTGATAGATATTGAGTTGTAGTAAATCGTCATTTTTTTCCCTGTTGTGTCTCTACTGTGTTTTCTGCATTTTTATTAAAAGTTGTGTGAGTTTTTATCTCTGAGTGGAAATATTCAAGTTTTTAGTTGGAAGTTTGAAAAACAATACATAATTATTAATTTTATAAAAGTAATATTTAAAATTTTGATATAAATAATAAATTGTAATAATTGTTTTGTTGTAGTTAATAAAGTGCTGCGTAAAGTAAAGAATACAAAAAGTTTCTTCGTTTTTTAGTATTTTATTATTATAGCTGTGTATTGCTAAAGTTGTTGTTGTTATTTTATATGTTCGCGCGGTTTTTGTGTAATCGTATAAAAAGTGCGACAAAATAAAGAAATCAAAATGCAAAGAAAACGGAAAAAAAAGAAAAAACTGTAGGTATTTGTGTGCTTTAATGCAATTGCCTGTTGTAGTTGATGTTCGTAATAAGTACATAAGTGGGTGCATATTAAAGGAAATAATATTAAGGCGGTACATGATTTGAGAGATCTGATCTGAGTGCAAGTAAGGTAAGTTTTTTTTTAAATAATTTTTTAATAAATAAATTAAAAAATTCTACAGTTGCTTTACTGGATATTGAAAATTCAAAAAATTTATAAAAATTGTTTTTTCATGTAAATTTATGGTGTTTCTTTTTGCGGCGCAAAAGTTAAAGTTCGCCCTGCGTTATTGTACAAACAGCTGATTTTGCTTCATTTTTACAATAAATTTTCTTCTTCTTTACATAATGTAGTGCTTTTTTTTATTTGTGACCCATACTCAGGAGAAAGCCCCTACTAAAAGCTGTACATTGTATTAAAATCTTTGTAACTGACAGTACATATCTGTGGCAATATGGAAGAGTAGTTTAAGTCGAAAATTGAAGTTTTGGGATATCATCAATTTTGTGTAATTTTTATTCTGTATGTTTTTTGAGAATAATTTATGAGTTAATACTTTGGTAACATGTTCATTAGAGAAGAAGGATGAATATTTAAAAAAAATATGGTTTATTTTAGAAGATTTTATGCCTTTTCTACTTTTTTTTCTTTTAAGCGCTTTTAAGCGCTTTTTCGAAACTGAAATCTGCGTTGGACAGGTCCTTAAGTAACTTAAGCGCTTCTGTTGAAATAAAAAGTATGTATTGTGTAGTTTTAAGTAAACATAAGAGGATTTATACAAGAACTTACATTCACTTAAGATAACTGTATACAAGAATTACATTTTGTTAAAAAAACTAATGTAAATATAAGTTATATGATAAATCGAAAATCTGAATATGTAAACAAATCTATGTGTACATAAGTTGTTTTGTTCAATGCATTATTGATTTAAAAAACTTATTCTAAAAAGTAAACGTACAAAACATTGATAAAAAATAGAATTTTTCAAAACGGACTAAACACATTTAAGCGCCTTTGCTTCTGTAATGCCCCAAATGCCTTAACTCAATTCTCTCTTATGTCGACTTCAGCTACTCTTCCATATTACCACAGATATATTATTATTAATTAGGTATATTATTATTAAGCACCTTGAGAATGAGAAAAGTTGTTGCAAGTCGATTGTGTGGTGTGTGCCTCCGCCAAGTAAATTGAGTAGGTAGTTGGCGCTTTTCTCCTGATTTGTTTTTTGATATTGGTTAAGGTGGAATAGAGTGGAATATCCGGGAGCGGTTTCTTTGTAGATGGTCTTTTTGAAGGGAAAGGACCTCTTATTTTTTAATTATAATTTTGAAAAAACCGCAAACTAACTTCTTCATTTTTCTTTCACCTTCGCTGGGATTTGAATATGGGCCGTCTGAGTCTTAATGCGAGTGCTCTAACCACTATTAATTTCTGCTAATTCAATTAAGATCCTGGCTTGCACGAACAAATAAAACCTCAATGTACTAAATGTATATAAATTATTACATACTTTGATTTTAGTAATTCATTTGGCTAAAATTAAAATAAAAACTATTTGCTCATACTGACCTATCCAATTCGAAGAATTTTTGTTTTGAAAATAATTGAAAAATTAATGCACGTGCAAGTCGCCGTGGTCTAGTGGTTAGTGTGTTGGCTTACTAAGACATGAATCCTGGGTTCGACACCCAGCTCCGACATCTTAAACAAAAAAAAAAAAACAGAAATATGAAAAAAATATTTCTTTCGGCGACTACCCCTCAGCAGTCTAATGGCAAAAGCTCTGGGAGCTCTCGTTCGGAGTCGACATTAAATTGTAGGTCCCGGTACTCATGGATAAAAATTTACACACACAACATGAGTGCTGCGAGAAGCTATGTATGTATGTATGTATGTATGCAAGCCCGAATAATTTTCGTAAGTACCCCGACTCAGACTCCACAGCAATTGATCAATTATTTTAACTTATGAATCTATTAAAATAGATGCTTAAAAATGAAAAACAACTTAAAAAACTAAAACAACTTTCATTTGGACTTCCATAGTTTTGTCTTAAGTTTTTTTTTTATCCAAATAATAATGTTTAAATGTTTTCCAAGATTTGTAATCTTAACGTTAATGAAGAAAATTTTCTGAAGAGTAGGTTAAGAACCAACAAAATTTTAGAAAAAATTGTATACGAACTTGTTTTTATTTTAAAATTCTAATTTATTTATTTATTTAATTAAAAAAAAAACGATTTTTTTTTGCGACAAAGAAAAAAATCTCAATACGAGATAGATTTCAAAATTATATAATGAATGCAAAGAAAGGCAGTTTTAATTATTAATTAAAATTAATTGATACGAGTACAATAGAAATATAAATTTCTTGAATTTTATATAATTTTCCTTGACAGTTGTCTCATTGAAGGTTTTTGCTTTTATTCAAATGTTCTAAAAGGTTGCGTTTAGCCAACAATTGTATGCGTTGCTCAATTAAACCCAACGGTTTATTTGGTACCAAATGGCAAGTTGATTGTCTAAAAAAGGACAAACGATAAAAGAACACACAAAAAATAGACAAAAAAGAAAAAAAGGATATAAATTAAATATTCACTTAAATGATAAAACTAACAAAGAAATAAATGTTAAAGAAAATAATGAAAAAATTTACTTATAAATGATTTTCTCGCGATCTGCCCAAGGCCAACAACGTTCCAATTTATCCACCTGAAAGATAAAGACAAATAAAATCAGGTAAAAGAAATGTAAGGTAAGTAAGTGTATATAAATAATTTAAAAATAAAATAAACTCAACAAAAGATAAGAATTATTGTTTTTAATTAAGAATGAAATTTAAATGCGTAATTTTACAACCAATAGCTTTTTATGTAACGGTGTATTCTTTTTAAAATAGAGCTAAATATGAACAATTTCTACTTTTGTTTTATATTGCATAAGATTCGGTTCACGTTAATGCTTTAAAAATTCCACAAAAGACTTGTTTATTGAGACCCCTACTCATACAGTACCTTGTGCTGGTCTTGTTAAAAACGACAGTGAAAAAAAGGGGGAAAGAGGGTATATTGCTTGTGGACATTTGATTTAAACCTATTAACATTGCAATTGACAGGAAAAACTTTCGCGGAAAGTTTATTTCATAAATGAATCGTGCTGGGTTTAAGCGTAGTTTGTGCATTGGCTTAAACAAATTTCAAGATTCCTGAATAGATTTCTTCTTAAGGTGTATAAAATTCTATTAATAATCTACTAACTAATAAACGTATCGCCTTCCAGGTTACAGCCGGCAACTATATTTAAACTTACGATGTGGTTGAGAAGTTTTTCTACCTTGGCACCGCCATTACCACCAAGAATGATGTCAATCTAGAGATCAAGCGAAGAATCACACTAGCCAACAGAGGCTAATACGTTTTCGGTAGGCAGTTTAGTAATAGAAACCTCTCTCGTGCATCGAAATTAACACTCTACAAGTCACTTATTCTTTTGGTGCTTCTCTATGGTGTGGAACATAGACCCTGTCTTGTGCTAATGCAGCGGTCGACGTTGAGTTTCGCTTTAGAACCAACCATGAGCTGTATGAGCTCCTTGGCGATGTGGGTGTTGTTCAGAACCTTAAAATCCAGCGGCTACGCTGGCTCGGCCATATTGTTCGGATGGATAAACTGTTTCAGTGATGAAAATGTCATCCTGTCACCGATTGGTGTGTCCAATTGAAGAAGGAGTGCGCTAAGTAGGTTATTATGGCCAGTTAAGTAACTAAGCACCTAATAAATGGGATATATTAATTAAAGCTTTCTATTTTTATTTTATCATCTCATATTTCTATGACACGTCCAGATAGCAACAAAAGCAAAAATTCCTTAATAGGATAAATATCAACAAAATTCAAAATTGTCACCCAAGTGCTATATATGCATGTATATATCTAAAGAGAGAGTCTCTAAATGTAAAAGTAATTTCTAATTTAATTAAAAAAAAGAAATACTTTTCCAAAACTGTTCAATTTGTTAGGGACTTTTTTTTGCCGCAGAAAAATATGTAAATATATGGATTTATTGTGGACAATGGTCAGATTCTAAAAAGTATTCCTGGTAAAAAATTGTCGAGAACGTTTTTAAGAAACGCGATATTGGAGAAAAGTGTTTCCCCAAAAAGTTGAGAATTTTTCATTTAGCTAGGAACCACTATTATTTGCGCAGCAGAATATGCACACAAGTATTGTATACCTATATATCTGTGGAATTTTGAAAAAACGTCTTCTCTCGAAATAAGACAATTTTCCAAGATTTTTATAGTAAATATAGAATTTCCTTGTCCTTCTTTTGCTCTAATCCCCGTATTTCTACGACCTTTGGAACGCAAGATATGCAGTTGACTAATCGACCTCTTTCAGACTTTCCCCCAATTTCAATTTGACAAAACGACTTCTTTCAGAGAATTAAGAATAATTTAAATAATTGAATGTCTATAAAAAATTGTATTTAATTTTTATTATTATTTTTTAATTATCTGCATATTGAAGGGAAAAATAGAACCCCAATATATTTTCCAGATCAACTTCTTTCAACCTTTTTTTCATATTTCATTTTAACGGAACAACTTGTCTTGACTTAAGCGATTAAAATAATTTTCAAATTTAATCAAAAAAATTTTGACAAAACGATTTGTATGGTGGAAGCTAATTTTTTTCTTTAAAATTTAAACAAAAAAAATTTAACAAAAAGTCTTAAATTAATTTTTTGTCGTTTTAAAGAAAACTATTGCTTCTAGAAAGAAAAAAAAGGTCGCATAATGTTCGTTAAGTGTTTGTACATAATATCCAAGTTCAAAATTTCTTTAATTTTCTAAGCAATAACTTGTATTAGCCTTTTTAACTGTTTTTTTGCTCTACTGAAAAGTTTTTGATTTTGAAAGAAGACGTTTTGTCAAATGTCCACAGATATGTATATGGAGAGACCCGTGCAAGCCCTACTGGTTTTAATTGTTTCAATTATATGTTTAATAGGTTACTGATTCCTTCATTGATGTTATTAAAATATTAATTAAAAATATTTTTAATTCAAATCTAATTTATAATTCAAACGAAACAAGGTGGATTGATTATTAAGTGCGGTTAGCCAATCAGCTGTCTATTGGTTTATTGCTGGTTGAAGCTGTCAAAACGTATTACAGTGTATGGAGTTGGAAGCTGTCAAAAATCATTTTATTATTGCGTTTGTTGTAAAATTGCCCACATCTAAGCAATTCACTTTGATATGATAAATTTATTTGTTGGGCCGAAATTATTTAAAAATTTAATTGTTACTACATATAATATAATAACTTTATTGACCTCTTTTTTTAAATAATAATAAATCTCTTTTTCGAGCTTAAGGTCTTTTTATATTAATATTAGATATTTATTTTTTCAATATTTTAATTTAAATATTTTATTTAAAATAACAGTAATTTAAAATAATTTAAAATAATAATTCCTGAAGACGCTACGGCAGCGAAATATTGAAAAATATAAATATTTGATATTAATATAAAAAGACCTTAAGCTCGAAAAAGAGATTTATTGTTACTACAAATATTTTAATTTAAAAAAAATGTTTTTCTCTTTGTTAAATAGTTCTTTATGCTCAGACAGCATAGTTTAATTTTTAAAACTTAAGTATTTATACACCTATCCCCCGATTTACACGGTACTTTTTTACACGATTTCACTTTTACACGTTTTTTTTAAGATCTCTCCCCCGATTTAAACGTTATTTTTCGCTTTTTCACGATTTTTAAACTGAACGAATTTTACAAAATAAAACTGTTAAAAACAAAAGTTTGTGTTATTTTGCTACACCTTTTTTTTATTTCAAACACTACATCCCAAATTTGTAAAACGACAGTACTGAGTACAACCCATAAAAAAACTCTTACCAATCCATCAACTAGAGAATCGCCTCAAATAATATCAAGTGATGAAAGTGACATGTCACCAATCAAAAAAAAAAAAAGGTTAAGAGTCAGAGCAGATAGTGATTAAATTTGCTAAAATCTTTGATATATTTTTTGTAATTTTCTAATATTTTTAAAAATATGTAATTCTTTTTTACATATACATATTTGTTATTACAAAACTGAATAGATATTTTGTTGCTTTATTAGGTGTATATTTTACTTTTATTTAACGTAAATGAAGGAATTATAAATGAAAAAAATTTATAAATAAAACAAAAATTAATTAATTAAAATTAAAAAATTAATTTGATTTTACTTTTTTTAGACTTTTTTCGTTTTACACGATTTTTCATACAAAAAATTTGATTTCGATTTACACGGTTTTTTCAGGAACCGATCTCGCGTTCAAATCGGAAATTTAGAAGAAAAGAAAAGATAAGTAATATTCTTGTATTTTTTTTTCCTTTTTTGTAGCATCAATTTAATATGGAACGCATTAATAGGTAATAAGAGAATTTTATAACGAAATGTTTGAAATGTTATGTTGCGTAAACTGGTGTGTAGTTTTCCACAAATATGCACCAGAAACAATTTTTTTTTATCAAACATTTTCTATTTCAAATTGATGCTACAGAAAATGTCAAGAATTTCCATGAACATCACTTAAAAATGATTTTGTGTGGTTTGCTGCTGTACAAGGTTGGGAATAGGATAACGTTAGTTTTATGAAGAATGAAATTATGGTTAAAGAAAAGCAAACAAAAATGAGTAGAAAATTAGTTGCACACAAACCTTTTGTTCCTTTTCCGGTGTATTGCTTTGCTGTTGCTGTTCCTGATGCCAAATGTGGCTTTCTTCACTAAGAGCTTTTTGTTGAACAATATTTGTTCTCATACTATCATCTTTTACAACGATGTCATTGTTGTCATCAACGTTTTCGTTGTCTGATTGATTTAAATCAGAATCAGAATCATTTCTTTGTAATTTTGGTTTATTTCGTAAATTCCATGTAAAAGTTGTTGTTAAAAAGTCTTCATCGTTGTCATCGTCTTTAACATCTTCTTCATAGTCATTGTCATTGTCGTTGTCATCTTCATCACCATCACTCTCTTCATAGTCTTCGGTATCACTTTCATTATCGTTGACGTGGCCTAAAGATGTTTTGAAGAGCGGCAAATTAAACTCTTCATACATGTCACAACTTTTTTCATCATCATCATCATCGGTGTTTTCATTATCAGTGGAATTATATTCTGTGAAATTCACTTTCATATTGTCATTGTCCATCCAGCTGCTGTATGAATTCTTTCTGCTGTCATTGCTTTCATTACGCTGGTAATTATTTTCTGAAACATAATCTGATTCTGGTGTAACATCTTTGGATTTTCTTTGTTTCGCTGCATAACGTTTAAGTTGCATAAACGTTTTTTTTGCATCGAATTCCTCGTCTTCACCATCCGTTTCAATTAACTCCCCCTTATCACTTAGTTCGTAATCATAAGCATCCTCATCATATGAGAATTTGCGTTTCTGCTCATCCGCATAAAAGTCTTGCGAATTGTAATGGGGCTGGGAATTAAATTCATTTGTTGTTGCCATGGATGACGTGTTGGTGGTGGTAAGTTTATCAAAAGTTTCGGATACTGTTGCCAAAGTTGATGAGAGTATTTTGGGTATTTCAGCAATTTCAGATAGTTTTCTATGCAACTCTTGCAGACGCTTTTCTATAGTGGACACTACAAAAATGTTTTTGTTTTCTTTATAAATGTGTTTTTATTTTAAAAAGAAATAAACAGTAACTTTTATTTTCTAGCATTCTGTCTACTTAAAAAACTAAAAATCAATTCATTTATTAAACAAAATTATTGTAAACTTGGTTAATAAATATCCAAAATTTATATAAATAAATGAAAAAAAAAATTAAAACAATTTTTAAAATTTTTTTAACAAAAACAAAATTAAAAAAAAAAAAAATTATAATTCTTTCGAAGCTGTAGGCAAAGCCAATAACATATCTTCTGTTATGCGAGCTCTTAAGTCTTTATCTTTGACTTCTGCAAAGAAACGTTTTATATTGCGTACAATACGATGATGTGGCAACTGCTTTTGTGCAATACAAGAGTCCATACCAAATGTAGATGCGACGTCGTTGTAGGTGTAGATATAGACAAACAAAAAATAATTAATGGGTTAATAGTGTTTGAAAAAACAAAAAATTAAACACAAAACTAAACAGTTGTTGGCAATACCTCCTCTTCTTCCTCCTCAGAAGATTCATCTTCACTCAATTCGATGATAACTTCGTTGCCTTCTTTATCGATTTCGGTTTTGGTTTTCTTTTTCTTTGGTTTAGGTGGTGGTGGAGGTTCAGTCCACATAATGGGATGCCAACAACGGGAGCCTAGCAATGGAGTGGGGGTAAATTCTACAAATAAGAATAATTTTTCGTTTTGTTTCTTTTAATTCTTCTGGTTAGATTTTTTGCATTCAAATTTCAAGGAAAACAGGCAAAACGAAATTTATTTAGAAAAAAACAGTGTAGCATGCATACATTTACAAGAGTGAAGTCATACAAAATATTGTAGTTCTTACCTTTTGGCGGCGGTGGCGGTTTTGGTACTCTCAAAACAATACATCTTTCTTCACCGGGTTCATATCCTTCCATGGGCTCTTCGTCTTCCATACTAAATTTTAAAAGAAAAAATACAATGAAAAGTTTTTATTTTCTTTTTTTTTATGTGCTGAAGGCCCGAAGTTCGAGCCCCATGAAAAATATTATACACATGTAGGACCTTTACAAACACTTTTAATTCATGGCAGTTATTAATAGTGGTAATCACTCTTTGCTGCCAAGGTTCTTGCAACACATGAGTGTTTTCAAATTCCTATAATTTATTTATTCTTGTTTTTTGTTATGTGGTCTGGAGACGAATTCGAATCCCAAAATAAGAAAGAGATTTTTTTTTATTTTCGAACCCTATAATTGAAGTATTTTCCATTCTATCTGGTATAATTTCATGTATGTATATACTTAGGTGAAGATGCCATTTAACAATTAAATTAATTTAATTCAGAAATATTGCAAATACACATGCGTTTTTTTTTTTCAAGAAAATTTAATATTATTTTTATACCTATTTTCTATCGACGGTTTGTGCTTGCAGACGTCTTGAGTTTATTCTACCAAATTTTCTATGGTATTGTGAATAATTGGCACATTTTAAGTCTTTTTAAGAATTTCTTATTGATTTAAAGAAAATCTCTTATATTTCATATATACATAATTGGCCATTACAACCCTGTGTCAGGGGTAGGGCTTAGTTTTTCATAGCACAAATGTTGTGTGTGAGTATCGGGACCTACAGTTTAATGTCGACTCCGAACTAAAGAAGTCTACTAAGAGAATTATTTTTTCATGTTTTTTTCGACCACGGCGACTTTATAATATTTCAAACTGGCACAAGGGGTGGAGAAATGTCGACTAATATTTTTAATATAATTTAAAAAAGAAATCCTATACTATATACATATATGGTACTCTGGGGATTAAGATTACTCTCAAAAAACTAATTTGGTAGTCATATTAAAAGTTTATTTTCAAATGTTCAATTTAGCGAGATGATAAGTTTTTAGCTGGGTTGGAAACCGTTACCGTTATTAATATCGATACCGTTTAAATACCGTTTGAAATTGAATACCGGTACTCATACTCATTCTCGACTATGTACAGTAAAGGGCGAATGTGCTTATCAGCGATGGTAAGGTATCGATTAGTTGCAGCATCAGTGCAATATGGCTCTGTCAGTACTACTATGAGAGGTGCTCTGATGGAAAAAAGGTATTGGTTCCCAGTAGTCGCATATTCTTACGGGCCACTTGAGCACATCATTTTGCAGTTTATTGTCCACTGAACAGTACAATGAATTATAGAGGGAGAGTTCTTTCTTTAGCCGCACCACCCGTATATGAAACAATAAACTTCCCATAGCATATTTTCCTAGGCCAGCACAGTATACGGCATGAGTAGGGGTCATCCGCTGATTATAAATTAAAAAAAAAAAAAATATTTACAATTTATGGAAGTAAGGTGGCTTTTTCCAAAATAGTTCATTTGAACGATTTACTGTTATGTTTAAAATATTATAAACTAGCTGAGAATCCCATTTTTAGAAAAGTCTCCTGACGAGTTGGTTAAGCACCAACGAAGTGGCCATCGAGACATGCTTATTCCCATAAGAAATACATTTTGTTATATGTAAATATTTTGGAATTAAGCACGAATAATAGGAATAAATTGGTTGATTGGGCCACGAGTTTTTTTTTTTTTTTTTTTTTTTTTTTGAAAAAAATATTTCTATTTTGGTTTTTATGTTTTGTTTGAAAACCGCAATAGGAACAAATATGTATGTATGTCTTTAAAATGGTAGATCGTATGCGAAGTCGATGTACTGCAAACATTTTATTAATTTTTTCTGTTCCTCTTAACACTCTATTGGCATGAAGTGTGAAGAAACCTTTGGTCCCTTTAAGGCAAATGTAATATTTTCCACCTAATGAAGATTGTTAATAAAATTTGGAATATAGCTATTAATCTAATGGTGTTAACAAAAATAACGCAATTGAACAAATGTCCTTTAGTTTCCTTTTCTAAACGCGATTTCTATAAATGTAATTAAACGCACATTTGTACTAAGGTGTATCGTTACGGCCTAGCTTCTCACAGCCCCCACGTTGTGTGTATCAATTTTTATACATGATTATCGAGACCTACAGTTTAAAGTCGACTCTGAACGAAAGACTTGGGAAGTTTTTTTATTGCAATCAGTTACTCTCACAGCTTTTGCCTGAAGACTGTTAAGGGTTAGTCGCCGAAAAAAATATTTTTTCATATATTTTTCTTTTTCAAGATTTTAGAGCCCACACACTAACCAAACGATTGAAGTTTTTAGGCGTGCCTCTTTTTGATAACTTGGCGCAGTGTGAGAACCTACACACCCTTGATTTACTCCACTTTATAGGCAGCTCTGGTTAGCTGTAGCTTTTTTCCTATTTTGGGTGAATTCAGTTTAGTCCTGCAATGGTTTCAAAACGGCATCCTGTGCTAATAGTAGTTGATCACGTTTTCGATAAACTGGCCATTTAACCTACCTACCTACCAAACCACTAAATTACCGCGACTACACAATATATTATGCATGAGTATATACTAATTAAGTATAAGGAGCAGAGAAACAAAGACCATAAGCTAGATGTAGTGCTACAGACCAGGGTCTGTTGTGGGACTTGAACCAACAACCCACGCACTAACGGTTTAGCAAACTAACCACTAGACTACTGGGTCACCCTTTAATATATTTATTATTGTATTTTGTAGTAAAAATTGTACTTTTCGTGTGTACATTAATTTTATTTAATTTTTTTTTTTACGAAAATTGAATACAATGGTGACTGTTTCCCAATTTTTGGCGAATTGTCGCTTTTCGAAATAAATTTACTTTTCGTTATACATACATGTAGGGATATATTTAACGGACAGACACAATAATCTGGCCAGATTCTTCTTACATACGTAGGTATAATTATAAAAAATATTCTTAATACTTTAAAAAAATTTGTATTTGATTGGTAAATTCCTAAACTGAAAATCCTTTGGTGAATTTGGGAATTATTCACATTGAATTTGGCGAAAAAGCTTAACATACATCTGACAACACAGATCACTGATCCAGGTTAAAATTTAAGCAATATTTGTTTTTGTTATTCTTTTTATGCAACGCTGCCACATTACTAGTTTTAGTAACACTATTGTATGTTTTGCGTATTTCAAAGAAACAAGATGTGTGGAATGTTTTTCATATGTATTTAGAAGATATTTAAATCCTATCACAACAAATTTAATTGAAATATAACACACACACACATAATCACATAAAGCAATACCATATATTACCCAATAAATTCATAATAGATACCTTTTATAAGAAAGAATTTAGAAAATTGTTTTCAATTTAATTTAAAATCACTTTAGTTTTCAAACATTTTAAATGGCATCAATCAAAATTTACCATCTTTTTTACAGCAGGGGTGGGGGGGAACAATAAATTATTTACTTTGCAATGATAACTTACCTTTTAACTAGAAAATGTATTTTTTTGCCACTGGCGTTTATTTTCTCGTGAGCCTGTGACAAAGTCAAGTGTGTGGCGTCCTCTTCGTTAATTTGCAAAATAATGTCTCCCAAACAAATGCCACCTTTATCAGCTAAACCATCAGGAGTGACCTATAATTGTTAATATTTCATGGGATAGTTTAAAAGCACTTGATTTATTTAACTTTTATGATTATTTTATTTTAAAATAAATTTGTTAATGGATTTATTATTTTATTCTTTGTATCTCTGTTACAATCAAAATCAGCTCAAATATATGAGTTCTGTTTTGATTCAAAACTAAATTACTACTGTGCGGCTATTAATACAAGTCACTTGGGGTGAATATATTTTCGTGTATAGAAACATACAAACAAACAAAAATTCTAAAATTTTAAATTTTTAAAGGCAAGAAAACAAAATTATTTTTTTTGTTTTTTTTGTTTTAACCTACTTTTTTGTATTTTAAATAATTCATACTTGCATTCACTATTTGGTATTATTTGGTATATGAGATATTTGTTTTTCTGTTCATATATAAACAAAGAAACCAAAAAAATAAAAATAAAAGAAAAAAAAATAAATAAAAATTTTCTGTATTTGAAATTTTAAAATAATTTATAAATAAATATATCCTGAAGACGCTACACGCAGGAGTAGCGAAATATTGATAATTAAATAAAAGTTTTTATTTAAAAATAGACCTTAAGCTTGAGAATTTCTTTACAATAAAAGAATATAGAACTAATACGATGGATATTCACATCTTCACATTTCTTCTACGAGTACTTAATTGAATTTAAAAATGAGTCAAGTTATCAATATGCCACATAAAATTGCGAAAGTGATTTGAAATCAAAATACAGTGTTTCTTTTATTACTCCTGGTCCAACAAAACCGCCCGAGGTCAATTGTAAATAAAACAAAAGGTTTTAGGGAATTATCCTACTATTTTATTAAGATAGAAGAATTTAAACCAATTATTTGTGAAGCTCGCTGCGACTTCGTTTGCGTAATTCCAGCCCAGCACAAGGTTCTGCATGAATAGGGGTCGTGCTGGCGTCAATTAAAAATAAAAATAAAAAAAAATAATAATAACTGTGATTCAATGCTGTTAGTGAGCCAAATTTACTTTTCCTTAAATTGTTATTGGCTTATTGACGTAAACGTTCCAAGGTTTCAAATCGCATGATCGTAGCAGCCTATCTATATGAGATAACGCAGTCATTATGCCACTTTTTAGGTGGCTGTGTGACAAGTGAAATCATATTGTTGGAACCACATATCGTTTAATTCCATATCATCAATATATGGCCAAAAAAAGTTTGTAACGTTGTTTAAAACATGGAAAGGATTTATTATTATTATTTTTCTTTTTCTATATTTTTCTTGTTCATATTTGTTCATGCCTGCTAAGGAAACAACATCAGATTAAAATTATTAAAAAAAAAATAAATAAAATTTCAAATATATTATGAAGCCTTATATTACTTAAAATATATTTTAATTCACGGGCTCAATTTATGTAAATACTCGTTATTTGACGATTTTAATGGGCATTATGGCACATTGTAATTCAACTACGAAAGTTTAGTCGATCACTAAAGAGATGATTTTGTCTGAGATATGTTTCAAAATTTTGGTTTTAAGGTATTGTAGTAAAAAAAAAATTATATCCTAAATATCTGGCCAAAAAAAATAGTTTGTAATTATATTGCGTTAGCAAACACTATTCCCGGCAATTGCTTAACAAAACGTACGAACCGATGACTCAGCCAAAAAGTCCTTTTTTGTGCTATATCGGTTTTTTAATAATTACTCGTGAATTTCCATTAGCTAAAATTTGGCAGTTCTGGTTGTTTACGTATACCCTGAGGTGTGAATTATCGATGAAGAAGATGTGCTTTGTACAGTCACCATTCACTACTGCCTGCCGATGTATGAAATTGTAAGTAGGCCTCAATTATTCCTACAGAGCAGGTTTTCTCGACTGTGGACATTATTTATCGATTCGGTTGATCAAAAAAAAAAAAATCACGAATTGCTTTCTATGGTTGAGTTTATCAAAAAATTAAACAAAAAATTTCAAATTAAGTAGGGCAAAAGCTTGACGTTAAGATGCGTCTCGATCATTATGGTTAGACCACCTTTTACAACAGCCAATCGAGCTTAACTATGATGCCAAACAGAATTAAACAAAAGCAGAATCAAAACTTGACGTAGAAGCATTGTGACCGATGAGCTAAATTCAGTCTAATAATTTGTAGTCTATAGATATCTCCATCTAATAGATTGGGAACGAGTATACGAGTATTACAACCACATTGCCTCTTTTATTTAGGTTTGGCTTTTAGTCTTGAGTTTCAGTCTCTAACTTAAGAGTAACAGTGTTGCCAGAATTGTCGAGTGTAAAACTTTCAAAAACGAGATATGTTTTGTAAAAAAAAAAATTGTCAAATCATTTATAAAAAGTAGCAAAATAGAAATAACCAATTCATATTGCTTTTTGATTATTTATTAATATAAAAACAAAACTATATACAATTACAGTATACACTAAAGTTATGTAAACAATAAATATTATTTAAGGGGGGTTTAGACGGTAATACAAGTCGTACGTAAAATCAAAGAGAAAATAATATGAAATTCCAAAAAATTATTTAAAAAATTAGAGTAAAAATCTTACGACAGATATTTTTTGCGTTTACACGGTTGGTAAAATACCAAAACAAATTAAAATGAAAACTTAAAATGCACATACACGTGCACACAAAATTTACATGCATTGTGACATAAACAAACAAAAACGTAAAAATGCATCCCTGATCTAATGAAATGTAATGGTTTTTTAAAAAATTTCAAAAAACAAAGAGATCCGTACGACTGTCAAATTTTCATCCGTATTTTCTCTCAATGTCGTACAGTCTCATTACATATCAAGTTTACACGATACTATTCATTCTCTTCTACACAAAAATTTGACATGTCGTACGACTTGTATTACCGTCTTAACCCCCTTATACATATATACATACTTATTAAATAAACAATTCATACGTAAATATTTGAATATAACAATTTTAGCAAATCGTCGAATCTGAGTCTTCAGATTTGTTTTAAACTTCATGTTCAGAGTCAGTTCTATCTTCATCATCCAAGTCAAAATCAGATTCGCTTAGAGTTTCATCTTCAGATTCCTCTTGATATTCTTCATCAGTTTCAATTCCAGACTCATCTTCAGATTCATCTTCCTCTTGATATTCTTCATCAGTTTCAATTCCATACTCATCTTCAGATTCATCGTCCCAGTTATATTCCTCTTGAGATTCATCTTCAGATTCAATTCCAGGCTCATATCCGGTTTCATAATCAGATTCAAATTCACTGTCAGATTCAATATCACTGTCAGATTCCAATTCACTTTCATATGAATCTTCAGATTCGTCTTCAGTTTCAGTTTCATCATCAGTTTCAATTACGACTCCATTTTCGCCATACACATCTTCCCTTAAACCACTGGGCTGGAAAATGACAACTTGGGGTTCATTTTCGGCAAACATAATTTCTCTTTAAACACTGGATGGTAATTTATGAGTCCCTTAAAAGAAAAACTTTCACAAATTTCTTTTCTGAAGTTCTATTTACAAGTAAAGTAGAAAGGTGAATGATGTCCTACAGAAATATGTATATAGTTTTATGTGTTAATAGTCTTAATTAGGTAACAAAGTGTTTTTAGTGTATCTCTAAAGAGGGACCTTCATTTTAAATTTGTTCTTCTGTAGGTTTTTATTATAACACAACAATTTGCAAATAAATGTTTTTGTTTTTCTCGGTACATACATATGTATGTGTGTATGTAAGTACATACATTAAAAACAATAGATTAGTAGGTAGGTAGTATAATACGAGTAAGATGTCGGTGTGTAATTTCCGAGCATTATTAAGTCCCTAATTGAAATATAATAAATACTACAAATCCATATTCATATTTCAATAGAACATCATTCGCGTTTCTACTTTACTTGTAAACTATACTTCAGGAGGGAAATTTGTGAAAGTTTATCTTTTAAGTGACTCATAAATTACAATCCAGTGTTCGAAGAGAAATTATGTTTGCCGAAAATGAATTCGTAGTTGATGACGAAATTGACGACGATTCTGGAGATGAATGGGACGCTATATTTGATAATAATTGGTTCGTTATATTTGGAGATGAATCTGACAGTGAACTTGAATCTGATGACGAAACCGAAGATGAGTCTGGAATTGAATCAGAAGATGAATCTCAAGAGGAATACATCTGGGAAGATGAAACTGAAGATGAGTCTGGAATTGAAATTGATGGAGACTATGAAGATGAATCTCTAAACGAATCTGCATTTGACTTGGATGATGATATATAGAACTGACTCTGAACATGAAGTTTAAAACAAATCTGAAGACTCAGATTCGACGATATACAGATCAGTTCGGATTTGCTAAAATTGTTATATTCAAATATTTACGTATGAATTGTTTATTAAATAAGTATGTATAGATGAAGCCGGATCTCAATATAAATAATATTTATTGTTGATATAACTTTAATGTATACTGTAGTGCTTAGTTGTTTTTTTTTAATAATAAATCAAAAAGCAATATGAATTGGTTATTTCTATTTTGCTACTTTTTTTAAATGATTTGACAATTTTTTTACAAAACATCGCTCGTTTTTGACAATTTTACACCCGATAATTCTGGTAACACTGCTACTCTAAAGTTAGAAACTGAAACTCAAGACTAAAAGCCATACCTAAATAAAAGAGGCAATGTGGTTGTAATACTCGTATACTCGTTCCCAATCTATTAGATGGAGATATCTACATATAGACTACAAATTATTAGACTGAATTTAGCTCATCGGTCACAATGCTTCTACGTCAAGTTTTGATTCTGCTTTTGTTTAATTCTGTTTGACATCATAGTTAAGCTCGATTGGCTGTTGTAAAAGGTCGTCTAACCATAACGAGATGCATCTTAACGTCAAGCTTTTGCCCTACTTGATTTGAAATTTTTGTTTAATTTTTTGATAAACTCAGCCATAGAAAGCAATTCGTGATTTTTTTTTGATCAACCGAATCGATAAATAATGTCCACAGTCGAGAAAACCTGCTCTGTAGGAAATGTGGTATCATCTGGGCTCGCTCAGATTGCTCTGCAGAAAATATTGCCGTTGTCCGCGATAATATGGCAGAAAAGGCGTCAACCTTTATTCGTTGTCATACCCTACAATTTCATATCTTATATATATCATTGATATGAATTTTTAATAAAGTTTTGAATTTACACGCTTCTATGCTCAATTGACTAAAGAATTGAAGCCTACTTACAATTTCATACATTGGCAGGCAGTAATGAATGGTGACTGTACAAAGCACATCCTCTTCATCGACAAGGCACACCTCAGGGTATACATACGTAAACAAACAGAACTGGTAAATTTTAGCTAATGGAAATTCACGAGTAATTATTAAAAAACCGATGTAGCACAAAGAAGGACTTTTTGGCTGAGTCATCGGTTCGTACTTCTTCGAAAATGAGTTTGGTTAAGCAATTGTCGGGAATAGTGTTTGCTAACGCAATATAAATATAAACTTTTTTTGGCCAAATATTTAGGATTAAATACAATACCTTAAAACAAAAATTTTGAAACACATCTCAGACAAAATCATTTCTTTAGTGATCGACTAAACTTTCGTAGTTGAATTACAATGTGCCATAATGCCCATTAAAATCGTCAAATAACGAGTATCTACATAAATTGAGTCCGTGAATTAAAATATATTTTAAGTAATATAAGGCTTCATACTATATTTTCAAGTTTATTTCTTTTTGTTTTTTAATAATTTTAATCTGATGTTGTTTCCTTAGCAGGCATGAATAAGTATGAACAAGAAAAATATAGAAAAAGAAAAAAAAAATAATAATAAATCCTTTATATTTTCCATGTTTTTCATTAAACTTTTTAGTAAAAAATAAAAATGTTTTTCAAAGTGTATTTCTTTATTGTTTTATTTTTCATATTTTGTAAATACTTTTTGCCTCATAAACAGCTAAGAAAGGGTGAATGGCTGGTACTGCTTTATTGCTTAGGGTTGCCATTGTTGTGTGTAAAAGGTTGTAGTATTGGTGAAAATGTTTTTACATTGTAACCTGAGTGACTCACAGTTTATTTATTTCATTTAATAATAAGTGGTCTCCAAAATAACATTATTTCTGCTCAATATAACCATTAGAAATCTGTGATATAACAAATTTTGTGCTTAAAATTATAATGACCTATTTGAAACAAGCTTTTGAATATCAGAGCTTTATGGCTGAGCAACCGTTTCTGGTAAATCGATATTTTTGGCCAGATCAAAAGATCGTTAAAGGCTTAATATATTTACCATATTTACCAAATAGAACAATAACTTCGTCAAACAATCGGGAAAAGAGGATCAAACGAGAAAATCTAACGACGAACTAGAGTCGAACTTTGGCATATGAAGTATGCCTTCTCAAACAAACTACAATCTCAACAGACTTCATTTGCAATTAAACGCAATCAATCCGCATGCGTGTCCCATTATATTCAAACAGCCGTGTGAATAGAAATGTTTCTACAATCAAACCCAACAATATATACCGCTGTCTAATAATCAATTTGACAGAGGCTAGATAAATGGCAAAATTCAGAAATGAATTGAAAAAGAAGACTCGTTCCTCCCAGTTTTGCCCAAAGTCATGAAGTTTTTTTTTTATGGGCCCACAAACATTTGGGGCCTCGGTGTTAATTTTGCAAAAAAGTGATAATTTTCTCAGGCTCATAGCTTATGAACCGTTCGGAATTTTTATTTACTTACTGAAGCAAAGTTGTTGTTCTTGTCATGAAGAACAAAAATTGTGCTGACATAAGCAACAAAAAGCTTAACCTTCAAGACCAAATCGCAAAAAAAATTACCGGTTTTCCCCTATTTAGGTCTATAGGTAGCCAACCGTTAAAAATTTAAGGAAACAATGAACTACAAAAGTTTACCTAAGATCTCAATAAACACCTTTCTAAAACATATGAATTTCTAGGAAAGATATTTAACCCCGTTCAGGTAGCGTTTAAGTAATTTTCGGGAAATTTGTATTTTTGCGGCTACCTGTAATTATATATATTATATACTATTATAAATTAATTCCATTTAAAGGTAGAAATACACAGCATGTCTTACATTGTTAACAGCTGTTATGAATCTAAATTTAAAAAAATTTTTCAACTTCTATAGGTTAAATAATTTGCAAATTGTGCCAGTAATCTGCTTCCTGCAATTAACTATTTTAACCTTTTAACCTGACTGCAGTGCCAAACGCAAAAATGGCCCAACTCATCCCTATGTAAGTAATAGAACTGAAATGTTTTACACATAACTGCCCCACTTGTGAAAATGTTTAAACAGTGTTAAAATTAATGCAAGTTGTTTACTCGAACAAAAAATGTTTTTTTTTTCTTACTCAAAAATTATAAATATTGTTTTCAACAACCAACCAACTAAACTACCAAACGGTTATAAAAATACGAAAAACTACCAATTTTGGTCCATTCGGACCAAAACGGCAACGCTGAAGCCTTTGTTCTCATTTTTCTGTTTAATTCAGTACGTCATAAATTGCTTTTCATAAACGACTACACACATTGTAATAGTAAAAAAAATAAAAAAAAAAGTACCAACTTATCATATGCATATACTCTGTATGTCGCAAACATTTACATCATCTGTTTAAAGAAGAAATAAACTAAAAAAATATATCTCTTCATATGCACATACAAGGAGATTAAAAGTTTCTTCCATTATTTACAGACATTGTTTCCGGAATTTTATAAAATGAGAAAATATGTTTTATTTTAAATGTGTACTTTGACATTAATTTTTTTAACCAACGTACTCGTATGTCATCTTACAATTCGCTACATTTTATGTATGTACGTAAAAGGTGGCATTTCTTTTTGTTATTGCTCGTGGAGATATCTTTAATTTCCTTAAAATGTTTAACTTTTCAAAAAAAATGTTCTTCCTTTTTGAGAATTTTATGGTAAGGGGGAATGATATTTTTAAAAATCTCTCATATTGTTATATAATTTCCCTCTAAAGAGCTATTTTTTTATTGTTTATTCTGATTCCCTACATCAGATACCTGAAGCTAAAAGAACTTTTGTGTTCTACTTAAGCCATAAATTATTATTTTTATTTAGAGAATTGAAATATTTCGAAGATTCTGATTGTTTTCAGTTGAATATCTGCATATCGTTTCCAGAAATAGCATTACATTAACGCAATATGTGATCCACGGTATTTCAATCACCAAACAGAGCCTTCACTTTGTTTTGTTTAAGTGATGTAGTTCTATTGCGACAATACAAAGACGGATCAATAAATCCGCAATTTTTCAACATAACTTCTTTTTAGCTCTATACTCTATAAAAAAATAAAATGGGGCTAAAAACAGCCCCAAAAACTAATTCGAATTGCCGTTCCAAACAATTCTTTGAAGTTGTCAGGCGATTACGTTTATTCTCAACCTTCTTGCAGACACGAATAGATAGTTTTACATGCGCACCGTCCTTAGACATATCACATGCCGCCCGTGCCCGGACGGTTGTCAGAATATAAGCTTCCGACCAGCGCCACCCAAAGCCGGTACCCTCCAATTTCGGATATTTCCAAGAAACACCGGTCAGAGGAGAGCCCATGGACATTGGGTTAACAATTTCGTCACTACCATTTCCTGGATAGTAGCAACCTTCCTTGTTGAGGAGGTTAAACTACTACCCAGCATATACCACTGCCGATTAGCGCTCCAAGGAGTCCTTCAAAGCTAATCGGGGCTTCTTGGTGCCCGTAGTACCAGATTAAGGCATCTCTGGTCAGTTCTTGAGAACGCCAGATTATGGCCGCCACGCACACTGAAGCGTGCGTGGTTGTTCGGCCATGCACCACATTCTCTGCCTATATGGAGCACCAGGACACTCAGAGCTAGGTGAACTCGATTTTCCCCAGAGAACACAGGCCACTGACAAGGCAGATACGTCAGCAGCCCTATATGTGTCCCCCGGGGGGGCTCTTCTTGCAGACATCATTTTTAAATCCAGCTGAAACGACACTGCCATATTAAATAAATTCCTATGGCATAAACAACCACATGTACTTTTACTCTTTGATCGACCAACAGCATATCGTGGATTTTTCGACATTTTTGGGTGTATTGACCTCAATTGGCCTGGCCGTCCACAAAGTTCAGGGGAATTTGTGCGACCACAACGAAAGTCAGTAAACCACTATTGTACAATGAAGTTGCTGAGTCCCCATAGTATTTGTCAAGCTTTTCCTTGGCTTGATTGACGATTTTCTTTTCGCAAAAAAAAACGGATGCTGATGTTTTTTTCTGTTTTTCAAAAAATACACTTGTATGATTTGAATAGCTGTTAAATTTAAAGTAAATGACTAAACTTGTTAAAAATTTGACAGTATGTAGTCTATTAAGAGCTGGTACTTGAGAGGAGCAGTGTTGCATTTCATATAACTTCAAGGGAAATTAGAAAAGTCACGGACTTTTTGATCCACTCTCGTATTTTGATTAGAAGTGTCTTGTCTGTGTCTGTCTATGCTTTACAACTTACTTACTTACTTAGATGGCCATAACAACCCGTTAACGGGTTTCGGCCTGCCTTAACACTAGTCTCCAGGCTTCGAACGATCCTTGTTCCCGTTGTATTCAAGTCGACATACAGCCTCCTCGTGGCCCTCCTGGATAACATTCTAGCACCCGATAGCTTGTTAACTAATGTATGCGGCGATTGTCCAATCCCTTGGACTTTAAATTTGGGCTGTGCATAGGGCTTGAAACCCTCCACGTAAAAACAAAAAAACAATGAAAACCGACATAATAGCCTCTAAACGGACCCCTTTCTGTGCTTTATAGAGGAAATCGAAATTACTAACAATTTCGTTTTCATCTTACTTTTAAATTAAGTGGATTATCCTAGCACAAGGTAGAACTGCTAGAATTTTTAGCATATTTTACTATATCGAAAAAATCTTTCACTGCCTAAAACCCAGTAAGGTAACGAACGAACGACTTTTTTTCTCGATATTGTGAAATAAGCTATCAGTGTCAAACCGATAAACTTTAACGTTTTCTTATAGCCATTGGGATCCTTGTATTTAGAAACCGCCGCTTTTTACTCATTTGTAACTAAAAATATTTTCGCTATTTTGGTGGCCTTCTTAAATAGAAATGCATGGACTAGGTGTGTTTTTTTACTTTTTGGGTAAAGTTCGGTAAATAGAGAGTAAGCAATAATTTCTCTCAATAAGAGACAAATTTACCCAAAAGTACGTGAACTCAAAAAAACAAATGTTTACTCATTCGCATAAAAATATAAAAAAACACAACTTTATGTCACACACACACATATATATTGAACATGTACTTTCGCAAAAAATAAACGGCAGTAATTCGAATTATACATGTTAACTAAGGCAAAAAAAAAAACTTTTTTATATAAATATTGAATTAAATTATACTATAAGCCTTTCACTGCAACTTTATAAATATTTTTTAATTCAACTTTTCTGAACCTTTCATTTTTCTATTATTTTTTAAACAGCTGATTAATTGTTTATTTGCACAAACTAGCCCGAAGAAAAAGTACGGGCTATTTAGTGCATGAAGAAGAAGAATGTTACTCTCTCAAAACTTCTCTCATTTACCCAAATTTTATATACGGGAACGCTTTTTGGTAAAATTGGGATTCCGCGGGGGCCCAATGTATTTAGAGTAAAGAAACAGAATCACTATGTTTCCATATTGTTGCCATATTGTGGAATTCGATATCGAACGAGATAATTTTCTTATTAATTTTCTATGCATCTCTCTGTATATATCTGTGTAGAAAAAGGAAATTTACCCCTGTTTTGCAATATGGCTTAATTTAATAATTTGAAATATCTAAACAAATGTCATTTAATTATTCTATTCTGCATACGTCAAAATATATTGTATGTATGTACATATTTGTGTGTATGTATGTACATATGTATATATGTTTTTGTTTATTTGTGTGTAGATGCATATTTTTGGCCAAACAATTATTTTTAATATTTTTTGCTATTTTTATGGTCGGTCGGTGTACAAATGTGATTTTTGGCATGAGATTTTATTTATTTTTATTGTCTGTTTTTCTACTACCGAAACAGTTATTGCTTTAGTAGACGCGTGCTAGAAAATTATTTCTTTTTTTTTTATAAATACAGTCAAGTGGGGATGTATATTAATTACGACATACATACTCCTATACATATAATGGTTTCTAATTAAAAATCGTATATCAAATGCACTATAATGTACGAGGGTGAACATATAAAACAAACAGTTTCCTATGATAGTTTTTAAGTATCTCCAAATCTAACGCTATTAAACAAATCTAACACTACTTGTAGGTATAAGTGTATTGGCATAAGCGCTAACAATCCCCCATTTAGGAGTTCTGGAGAGCAAGGCACACACTCTTTAAAAACTTAGTATTAAATTAAAGCTCAAAATTTCTAAACTCACAATACTTTCATGATTAGAAGACATGGCAAATTAGAGAAACATATGTGCTGGAAATCCCCCTACAGGACGTATATGTCTTATGTCACATTATGATATTTTTCTTTCAGTGGTAGTCACACATTGAAATTATTTTTAGAGAAAGTAAATTTTTTAACAAAAAAAAAAAAAAAACATTACGAATGCTGGAACAAAATATAATTTCAGAGTACATAAAACACTATACTCGATACCGTTTGTCTGTCTCCCCTCTCCTATAAACTCAGACTTTCAGAAAGAAAAATTTCATAATGTGACACCAGACTATAGCATGGATTTAATGATCTAAATTGATAATGGCTAAAATTTCTGAGTTCGTCCTACTTTCATACATTAAAAAGCATAGCAAACAGCAAGCCATACCATTAGTTTACCCATGGATTGTGATGAGTTTTGTGGACCCAAAACCGCGCTAAGTAGGAATTTTACTACTGGATTGTTTTTTTTTTTTTTTTTTTTTTAAACGACGCACAGTAACCAATTTAACAATCATTAAATCAAAAGGTCATTCCTATATTTTGTTTCTGAATAACACTTCCTTACCGACTAAGGTTTGTTTTACTAACAAAACATGTTCTTCTACTCATGCATTAGTCGACATTGTCTGTCCAACTTTAGAACTTTAGTTAAAGTTCTGAAATGTTTTAAAAAATTCTTATTTTTCATTACTCACCTGAAATACCGTTAATGGCATATGAAATTCCGCACCACCGGTAATAAGAAAACCCCATTTTGAATCATCTTTGGCTGCATATTGATCAGAATCAACATCAAATGCTGGAAAACCATCAGTATCACCAATACCACATGACAATTTAATAATGGGAGCCTTTTTCGGTGGCTCTGCATTATAAGAGAAGAGTGCCAAAAAATCTGGTTCTGGCATTATTTTAGCACTTTAAAAAAGTTATTTTTTTCAACAACAGTTCTTTAAATTAAAAAGTTCAGCTAAAATAGAAAACTTAAACCAATTTACATATGTTCATACTCAGTAATTCAATTAAAACTAAAAAAAAAATTTTATAATTTTGTCACTTGGTCTGGAGACCCGAGTTCGAATTTCAGGAAGGGTGATCATTTTTTAAATTAATTTTGTTTCGTCATTTAAAAATTTTGTTTAGTTGAGATAAAGAGCAGAAATTCAAAGATTTATTAAATATTCTCCGAGTTTAAAATACCCAGCAAACAATTTTATTAACAATAAAAAATTTGTCAGATACTTTGGTGTGTTAAAATCCAACGATTTATATTTTATGATACGAATCGAACTAATGTAGTAGATACTATTGGATAACATTGCATATTATGATATAAATTAACATTCCATTCGTGATGAGGCTATTGAAAGTATGCAATCTTTCCGGAATATATTGTTGTACAGAAATACTTGAATTTAATGAAAAAAGAAATAAAATACCTCTGGAAACTAAAAATTGATTTAAATATTTATGACGATATTTTGCTCCGAAAGGAGTATTTTGGAAAACCTTAATCCAGCTCATTCTCTGTTAATAAATTTTTATATCCTCCATTTGAAAGAAAAATTATTATGTGATCGCTTAATTTTAGAGTCTAAGAACTTCCAATTTTTTCTTTTTTTTTTTTAACTTTTGTACTATCGAAATATACCCAAATCATGTATAATAAGTATGAATTCTTTGAATAATTTTTATATTTTATACATCCAGAGTTTTTATAATGATGATTATTTTTTCTTTCTGTTATTACCAGCTGTGCATCATTTTCTGACAAAATATTCTTTAGTGTTTGAGATACGTTTCGTTTAGTGGAATGCTACGCCCCTTTACATAAATACATACATACATAACTGGCCTCTACAACCCTGTGTCAGGATTACGGCCTAGCTTCTCGCAGCACTCATATTGTGTGTGTCAATTTTTATCCATGACTACCGGAACCTACAGTTTAATGTCGACTCCGAACGACAGACTTGAGAAGCTTGTTCATGGCAATTAGTTACTCTCAGAGCTTTTGCCAGAAGACTGCTGAGAGGTAGTCGCTAAAAGAAATATTTTTTTCATATTTCTTTTGTTTTTTTATAGATGTCAGAGCTCGGTGTGGAACCCAGGGCTCATGTCTTAGTAAGCCAACACACTAACCACTAGACCACGGCGACTACCTTTGTAGTGTATTATTAGCTATGAGGTTTAAAAACTATGATGTATTTCAATATGATGGGTCTTCATGGTAAGAAACAATTGTTTTACAGATGGCAACACAACAGTATATTACAAAAAATTTACTGGTTTTGGAACCATAATAAATTACGATCTTCTCGAGTTCATTTCATCACACAAAATCAGTTTAACCGATCCAAATGTTTGGTCTATCGACGATATTGAAATCTAGTGCGTTCGTTTTGTTTTACGAACCGTTAATGTGTGTGACTGTATTATAGCGATAACGCATTCTCGCGGCTGACCTTGAACTCATTATTCCTTACTTAGTTACTTAGATGGTCGTTAACGGGTTTCGACCTATCGAAACACTAGTCAACAGGCGTCTCTGCTAAGCGCGCACCTTCTCCAGTTGGTCACACCAGTTGATGACAGGGCATCATCAACTTTGTTCTTTCAACGTAAACATGGTCAACTTTACGCCGACGTCCAGTGACCTTCGCATCGAAAACTTTTCTCGCTGAAGTAGATTTTTCATCCGAACAATATGGCCGAGCCAGTCTAGCCGCTGAATGTTAACACGCTGAACAACGCCCACATCGCCGAGGAGCTTATACAGCTCATATATTCCTAAGAGGACCAAAGATCTTACGAAGAACTTTTTTCTCGAAAACTCCCAGGACCGCTGCATCGGCATAAGACTGTGTCCATGCTTACGCACCATAGAAGAATAAGCGACTTATAGAGTGTTAATTTCATTATTCCACTTGTAAATATTCTTTGCGAACTAAATCTGATCTCCAAAAGTTATCTACAGCATTCTTAACATTCCTGCAAACGAAGTGCAGTTCAATAACTGAAGTAAACATCACAAAATACTCTGTTAGCACCTCATAAAACGGAACGTATCCCAAACATTAATGTTAATATTTTGATGAGAATACCAACGGACGGCCTGAAAGTTTTAACTAAAAATTCATATTTCAATTTGAAGTATATTTGTGCGCTTTTTTTCACCAATAATAACAGAAGCATAGCGAATTATGAACGAGATTAGAACACAATTATAGGCCTGACATAAAACTTGGAAGTAATTTAAATGATTTTCAATATTGTCTTTTATTTTTTTCTACTATACAGGAGGATGGTTAAGACATTTCAAATATTTCTGTATTTCTACTCGTATATATAAATTTAAAATTTTAAACAGATCCCTTAAAAAAACGCTGTTTAACAACACTGTCCGTTTTTATTTTTTTTTTTTTTTCTTAAGAAAATTGTTTTAAGAGTACACAATTTTTTAATGTTCTCTTTGCATAGAACTTGTTCACAGAGATATTGTACTATTTTTAATGAGAATTTAATTTATTTTTTCTTGTACATAAATTTATTATTAAAATTTATACGAATATGAGTAAAATAAAAATATTGTTGAAACAAAAATTTTTGCACGTTTTTCATTTTGCAAAATATGCCGGTTTGTTTATATTTTATTTGAAAGATAAGACGAATGAATTTGTTCCCTAAATTTAAATTTTTGATAAAAGTTTTTTATACTGATCATTAAAGTATTACGTAATATGTATAATAAAAATTATTTTGGTTATAACAGAAAACCCATTTACATTTTGAGATAAAACTTTATTTATTTGGTTTTCTTTGAGCTTAAAGATTAACTTGTTTTTTATTATTATTATTTAGTGTTAATATTTTTAATAAAATTGTTTATTGCCACTGAACACTTTAATTTTTGTTCTCACTTTTGGTAATTGTTTTTTACATATTCTTTGCAACACTGCAATTTGTAGACTGATTAATTTTAAAGTTACAATTTTATTTCTTTGCGGTATTTTCCTATAATTCTTTTACATCTTTTCAGTGTTCCTCTTTCAAGAAGAACAAAAAAAAAACAATCTTTCGTTAATAGATTTTTATTGCAACAATAGTTTTATTTATTTGTTTTTTTTTTTTTTTTTTTTTTGCTTTTTTTGGTTTTTTTGTGTGTAAAAATTTCTCAATATTTCTTGCGTGTTTTCATCAGTAGCATGTGTCAAGAGATGCTATTTTGGTTTAATTTATGTTATTTTGGGATAGGTCTATATATTTTGTTCGCACACAATGTGAATATTGTACCATAAACACCCAGTTGGAAATTATAAAAAGAAAATTTAAATATCCAAGTTCTTTAACGTACGCTTATGCACACAATCCAGCTATTTGGCAAAAGAAACTTTTCAACTATAGCATGAGCATTATTTTTTCTTACATGTTGTTTTAAAATTAATTAATTAAATAACGTAAAGAATTATTTAAGGCCGATTTTTAAATAAAAATCATTTATTTATTTATCGATATTTATTTAAATAATTACTTAAATTTATTATACGCAGTATTTTCTATAAATCAGAGTTGGGTTTATTGCATTAGATTTAATTTTCCACTAAATTTTTTTTATTCAAAATTAGTGCACTAAATTTCCACTACCACTAAAATCGATATATTTAATGCAATAAATTTCCATTGCCACTAAAATTTTTATATTTAATGCAATAAATTTCCACTACCACTAATTTTTTTTATTTAATGCAATAAATTTCCACTACCACTAAATTTTTTTTATTTAATGCAATAAATTTCCACTACCACTAAATTTGTTTTTTTTAATGCATTAAATTTCCACTACCACTAAATTTTTTTTATTTAATGCAATAAATTTCCACTACCACTAAATTTGTTTTTTTTAATGCATTAAATTTCCACTACCACTAAATTTTTTTTATTTAATGCAATAAATTTCCACTACCACTAAATTTATTTTATTTAATGCACTAAATTTCCACTACCACTAAATTTGTTTTTTTTAATGCAATAAATTTCCACTACCACTAAAATGGTTTTATTTAGTGGTTAACTATTTCTATCTGCATTTAGTGGTGGCTGCAATATTGCTGCATTAATACTAAGTGGTTTAGTGGTAGTGGAAACGATAATGCATTATAAATTCAATGCAATAAACCCAACTCTGCTATAAATAAATAAAAAAAAATTTATTTAAAAATAGACCTTGAGCTTAAATAATTCTTTACATTAATTAATAAAGGTCGAAAACCAGAATTAAAAATTATTAATTAAATAAAAAAATAGTTTTCCTATTGTTATGCCGTTTTTTGATTAATAGAAAAAAAGTTTCTATAAAAAAGCGCTGTTTTCGTCAAATGTCTGCCTATGTAACCATTCCTTTGAAGATAGTTTACAATTTTTATCACCGATTTCGAAATTCATATCCCTAAAAATCCCCAAAACCCCGATTAGTTCATCCCCTAAAATTCATCACATATGCATGTATGTAGATATGTTTTAATATTTACCACTGTACTTAGTGTAATTACCCTGATTTTTAATAAGGTCCAAGAAGTGTTTTGCATTTAACTCTACAAGTAATTAAAACACATCGATTGCAATGTTCTTCAAAACATCTTGAACAAATTCCAACAACTGTTCCTTAATAGAAGGTTTTTTTCCTCTAAGAGCTGCTTTGATAATATGCCAGAAATTTTCAAGAGGATTAAAATCTGGAGACTGTGCAGACCTTAACATCGTTATTGTGAAGCCAACCTTTTATTCGCTTCGATGTGTGTTTCGGATGGTTAACTTGTTGAAACACCCATATATGTGGCATTTCATATTCAGCATAAGACACTTACATAACACAAACACTTACATGAACGAATATCCGCAATGAATAATGCTATAAACACATTATAGGCTACCGACCATCGACTACTAGTTGTCAAAAATAGAATACATGTGGGCATATGAGAATAATTATTTTAGTGGTAACACGACTATCGACCACACGACTACTTCTTTAGCCCGTAGCAATGGCCATGAAGTTATTCCGGCTGAATTCAAAAACTTTATCTTTAACCGTTCTCCAGATACACAAACATTAATATTCAGTATGTATGGGATGCTCAATATCTTTGTCGTAAGTGATAAGTAGTTTTGGCGTTGTAAGCTTTTGTTTTTAAAATAGAACATTCGAAGTTCGAACACATGGTCAATGTTTGAGTGAATGAATAAAATGAAATATGAGTAATAGATGATTTAATAATACTTATGAATACATGGTTTTTTAAATTTCAATTTTGGAAAGAAAATTTATTTCTAGAACGTACATATGTAATTATGTATACCGATTTATATAAATTATGATTTTAAAAAACTACATATATTCTTATGTTACAATTAAAAATTATATAAAAGAAAAAATTATACTTCCAGTTGACAAATAAATTGCTTTAAAAACTATTTCTTTTTTAATTTTACGATTAAAAATGCGCATTTCAAAATAATTTAATACTTCAAATTCAAAGCCCTAAAAACCAATCCATGGCCATCTCAAATCTACTTTTTCCATTGGCTAGAATGCTGCTATCTACAGGAATCGATCGACTGACCATAACATATTCTTCATCAGATTCATTTTCAGATTCATATTTGGTTTCATCGTCAGATTCATCATCAGAATCATTTGCAGATTCATATATAGTTTCATCGTCAGATCCATCATCAGATTCATTTTCAGATTCATTTTCGGTTTCATCATCAGATTCGTCATCAGATTCATTTTCAGATTCATCGTCAGATTCGTCTAGAGATTTATATTTGGTTTCACCTTCAGATTCATCATCAGTTTTATTTGATTCATACTTGGTTTCATCGTCAGATTCGTCATCAGATTCATTTTCGGTTTCATCGTCAGATTCATCATCAGATTTATTTTCAGCTTCATTTTCGGTTTGATCGTCAGATTCATTGTCGGTTTCATCGTCAGATTCATCATCAGATTCATTTTCAGAATCATTTTTACCATCAGATTTATTTTCAGCTTCATTTTCGGTTTGATCGTCAGATTCATTATCAGATTCATTTTCGGTTTCATCGTCAGATTCATCATCAGATTCATTTTCGGTTTCATCGTCAGATTCGTCATCAGATTCATTTTCAGATTCATCATCAGATTTACCATCAGATTTATTTTCAGCTACATTTTCGGTTTGATCGTCAGATTCATCATCAGATTCATTTTCGGTTTCATCGTCAGATTCGTCATCAGATTCATTTTCAGATTCATATTTGGTTTCATCGTCAGATCCGTCATCAGATTCATTTTCAGATTCATATTTGGTTTCATCGTCAGACTCGTCATCAGATTTATTTGATTCATATTTGGTTTCATCGTCAGATTCGTCATCAGATTCATTTTCGGTTTCATCGTCAGATTCGTCTACAGATTTATATACGGTTTCAGCTTCAGATTCATCATCAGATTTATTTGATTCATATTTGGTTTCACCTTTAGATTTATCATTAGATTTATTTGATGCATATTTGGTTTCATCGTCAGATTCGTCATCAGATTCATTTTCGGTTTCATCTTCAGATTCATCATCAGATTCATTTTCAGATTCATTTTCGGTTTCATCGCCAGATTTATCATCAGATTTATTTTTTTTATCATTAGATTTATCATCATTTTCAGCTTCATTTTCGGTTTGATCCTCAGATTCATCATCAGATTCATTTTCGGTTTCATCATCAGACCCATACTCACTTTTAGATTCATCATCTCCACATTGGTCTTCATTTTCATCTATAAATTCATCATCAATACCAAGTTCGATTTCGTCAAACAAAATTTTTCTTAAAACACTGGACATAAACATAATTTCTCTTCAAACACTGGATTGTAATTTATAAGTTAATTAAAAAAAAATTTTCACAGATTTCACTTCTGAAGTATACTTTGCAAGTAAAGTAGAAAGACGACTGATTTTCCATTGCAATAGATGTATGGTTTTATAGTACTTCTGTTGTCTTTGACAAGAAGTTCAGGTAAAAAGGTATTAATGATTTTATCTAGGTATCAAAATGTTTTTAGTGTATTCCTAATGAGGGATGTACAATTCTTCTGTAGGTTTTTATTATAACCCAAAAATTTGGGAATTACAAATGATTTTGTTTTTCCCGGTACATTGTATATTAAAAACAATAGATTATTTGGCATAATACGTTTTTTTTTATTCTTCTTTATTACAGACATATAATTACAAGCTAAAACCCTGCAAACTACACCCTCGCTTCCATTTGTCCACATTTTTCGACTGATGATTTTTAGTGCCTACAAAATAGTAAAGACTAAATTCTGAGAATTTTGCTGTAACCATTCTCAAGACCTTGGACCTTGCAATTATGTACGAAATACAATTTTATTTAAATGATAACCTCTGCAGGGCTATTTACACGAAAATATGTCTATGTTAAAGTTATAATTTTTGGTGTTAATACAATATACAGTAGGTATTGGCTATAGTGAATATCGTAAATAGAACTTAATGATAATCGACAATTCTATTGTCTACTATTAAAAACAATGGATTGTCGTAAAAACATGCTACTGCATCACACTACTAGATTGGTTCCAATATTCGATAATTTTAAGTTGATTTTCCATTATTAGTTATGTCTCACAGTAGCGCTGAACAGGGTTTTCCCAAATTGGGTATAATGAAAAATAACTTAATAACTAAATTGAAGGTAGAAACCTGTAACTCCATATTATCGGCACTAAATTTATTTAATAAAGAAATCGAAAATTGAAGTCCTACTAGTGACCTTGTTTAAAATTAAAGAAGAAAAGTTTCTAAAAAGTAGAATTTTAATAAAATGCATCTCCTTTTACTTTAATACATTGTTAGTATGTGTTATAATTATAAACTCCGGTTCACTTATTTAAAAGCACAAAAAATCCCATATTCAGGAGCCGGTATGTTTTGCAATTTTTAACCGATTCCAGAATTTTAAAATAGAAATCGAAGCTAGACATCTTGAGATATAAACAAAATCATTACAATGGTGGCTTCTTAACTAAGGAACCTTGTTTTGAGAAATTTATAAAAAAAAAAAATCTAAAAATGTGTTTTTTTTTGTTTTTTTTGGTTCACTTGAATAAAGGCACTTTAACTAACTTTAATGAAAAACAGTTTTTCTTGTTTTTTAAGTTATTATTACTTTATTTGCTTTATTAAGGAACTATTAGTAATGGGTACAACCCCCTTTGTTTTTAATAACTTCAAATATACGAGTTTTCATTGACAGATAAAGAGAATTGATGTACTTAATCCAACGAAATTTCATTCCAATCATCCTTAATGGCCTGAATTAGTGACTGCTTGTCATCATATTGTCTACTTCCTTCATAGACCTTACGAGATAACCAACCCCACACAACTTCGATAATGTTTAGATCTGGCGAATAGGGTGGCCAGTCAAGAGTATTAACATTTTGGCTTGCAATGTACTCCTTTACTACTCTGGCGTTGTGTATAGGGGCATTATCCTGTTGCAATATGCAAGGTATTGGACCAAATAGTTCATTGAACTTCGGAAAAGCCGACTCCATTAACGTTCTATAGGTTGCACCAGTCATTTTTGCACTTTGAA
This sequence comes from Metopia argyrocephala, assembly GCA_963576795.1. NCBI lineage: Eukaryota > Metazoa > Arthropoda > Insecta > Diptera > Sarcophagidae > Metopia > Metopia argyrocephala. Next base: position 198,790,352 of record OY756208.1, on the reverse strand, counting down.
ATTCAAGATCGATGGTGCCATAGTACGTAATATCACCCCACACCATAACGCCGCCCTCTCGGCTGTGATGTCGGTTCAAAAATCGGTTTTCTTTACGCAGATCATGGAAATAATAGCTGTAGCCATCAGGCCCATCCAAATTAAACTTCTTTTCATCCGTAAATACAACGGTTTTCCAGTCATTTACATGACCTCTTCGCTGCACATTCCATACCATGTAGTCTTTTGCGCATTGAAGACGCTTTTCCTTACGAGAACCATTAAGTGGCGGCTTTTTTTGTAATTTCTGGTATTTAAGATACTCACAGCTCTTAATAACTCTGCGTACTGATGATTTGCTAGCTTGCACTCCAGCTTGAGCTCTTATTTTTGACAAGGATAAGGCAGAAATAAAAAATCCTGAAAATTATATGATTTTCAGGATTTACAAAATTTTTGATTTTAAGGTTCTTTGCTTCTCCTGTAAAAAAGCAAAACGTTTAATTACGTCCGTTTTCATTTAATATGACGATATGCAAACCTTAAGTAAACCTTTATTAACCCATTCGCTGCCAAGCCTAAATTATATGAAGTCATTCCCATTGCTATTTATATTTTGAGTGTTATTGTTTACCAAAACCCTGTTATTTCTTGGTAAGTGCACATTAAACTAAAGACGTGTATGCTCGTCGTTGGCATTATGAAGGCAGAAAGACTCGATATCCTTTTTCGTATTTGAGTACGTTTTAGTAGAAAAACAAATAATAAATCATGCAGATGCATAAAATAAAGAAAATGGAATAAAACGAGACACATTGCGAAATTTGGCAACACTTAGAAATTCACTACTGTCGATTACATTGTCTCAGCAGATAACGGGATAAAGTAATTCCGCGTATTTTGTTTTCAAAAAAGGACGAGTATACTCGTCCCTGGCAGCGAATGGGTTAACGAACATTTTACTTAAATAAAGCTCTGTAGACTAAGTTGACGCTTATGTTGTTCCTAATTCCAATCTTGGCATTTTTCTAAAAATCACAGCAATATTTCAAGAATGGGTGTAACTACCAAATTAGGTGACGGATGCTATTTAAAAACCAAACATATAGACAATGACTTTGTTATCGCTTTAAATTTAACCCTACGTTTTGTACTATAATGCGTTGATGTATTGTACTGATGAGTTTAGACGAATGTGAATGCGAAGAGAGGTTTTGTACATTTTGCCACTGTTTTTATAAGAGCTAAAAATTTGGTTATTTTTCCCCCATTTTAGTTATATTTTTTCTGAAATTTAGTTACAAAAAATTAAAAGTTGTGGCAACACTGTTCTCAGCCATAAATGCACTGTTGCCATTTTGGTTATTTTTAACCAAAATTGTTATATATAATATGCAACGGTTCAGCAACTCCTTCACAAATGTCATTAACTTTTTAATTGAGAAACCATTACAAAGAACAGTCGAAACAAATTTAATAGAATTTTGTACTGAACTTATTACAGGGTGTTTTTTTAGAGGTATAGAACTTCGAATTGAAATAAAACACAAGAAAATCGTTTTAATGTCCATCAATTTGGCTTTATTGGAAGGATAATTTTATGCCATTAATGTTTAAATATGATTTCGGGCATGTGGCCGCCGCGGCTAGCTCTACAGGTCCAATTTTCAACCACTTTTTCGAGCATATGGGGCCGTATGTTGGCAATAACGCCACGAATGTTGGCTTCCAAGTCCCCTAACGTTTCTGGTTTGTTGGCGTAGACGAGCGACTTCACATATCCCCAAAGAAAATAATCCAATGGTGTCAAATCACACGATCTTGGTGGCCAATTGAGACATGTCCATTCCGCGAAATTATGCGCTCATCGAATGTTTCCTTCAATAAATCGATTGTGACGTGCGCTGTGTGGCATGTAGCGCCGTCTTGTTGGAACCACAACTCATCCACATTCATGCCATCCAATTCGGGAACAAAATAGTCGGTTATCATGGCTCTATACCGGTCTCCATTAACGGTAACTGACTCTCCAGCATTATTTTGGTAGAAGTATGGCCCAATGACTCCACCAGCCCATAGAGCACACCAAACAGTCAGTTTTTGTGGATGTAATGGCGTCTCAAGGGTCTCATGTGGATTCTCTTCACTTCAAATGCGGCAATTTTGCTTGTTGACGTAGCCATTCAACCAAAAATGAGCCTCATCACTGAACAAAATTTTGCGATGAAAATCAGCATCGAGATCAATCTCATTTTCGGCCCATACACCAAAATCACGACGCATTGCATGGTCTCGCGGCTTTAATTCTTGCACAAGCTGGATCTTGTAAGGTCGCAAGCCAAGATCTTTGCGCAAAATCTTCCATAAAGTCGATGGACAAAGCTCCAATTGCTGTGCACGGTGGCGAATCGATTCATTCGGGTTCTCTTCAACACTTTGCTCTACAGCGGCAATTGTTTCTTCGGTGCGCACTGTTCGACGTCTCTGCGGATGCGTATTATCACATAAAGTAAACGTAGTGCGAAAACGATCCATGGTTAACCGAATTAATTGCTCTGATGGACGATTATGTCGACCATAAAATGGACGGAGCTTGCGGGAAACTTCGCGAACTGAACCATTATTTTCGAAATAAATTTGCACGATTTGCTAGCGTTGTTCTTTTGTCAACCTGTTCATGATGAAATGGTAAACTAAACTAAATATTAATCACTTGACAGCTGACAAAATGGCCGCCAGTTAAAAAAGTGATGCCAACTTAAAGTTCTATACCTCAATAAAAAACACCCTATATTAAACGCACACCTTTATTAATAAAAAAGATAATAAAATATGGGTTAAAGGTATTAAAAAATACATTCACCTCTGATTAATTTTATATCTATGAATGTGTGTCTGTACACATAATTAAATGGATTTGTTAAAAATTAGTACTTGATTGCTTTTCCCGTTTTTTACAATAATATTATTGTTAACAATTTCCTATTGGCTGTTTTGCTTGTTTACATTTTTTTTATTTACAATTTGGTTTTTAGCCAACATGTTCCATAATAAGACCACTTAAGTAAAGATGTTTTGTTTACCAGACAATTAAAAAAGATTAAAAGCAAAACAAAATAGAATTTTCTAAATAAATTTCTTAATAATAATGTACATATTAGCATATACATACATATACTCGTATGTACACATATACATACATTACATATGTATGTGTTTATGTATTTTTGTCTGTACATTTTGTAGTTTGTTTTTATCTACATATTTAAAGTTTTCTTTTTTAAACCCGTACATACATATGTATTTCCTCAATAAGTCAACAAACTTTTTTAAGGTACTTGAAAAAAATATGAAATTCCAAACATATATGATAAGGTGATGTTGACGATCTGGCAAAAGTTCTAAGAGTAACTGATTGTCATGAACAAGCTTCTCAAGTCTGTGGTTCGGAGACGACATTAAACTGTAGGTCCCAGTACTCATGGATTAAAAAAAATTCACACACAACATTGGTGCTGCGGGAAGCTAGGCCTTAATTTTGCAACAGGGTTGTAAAGGCCAATTATGTATGAATGTATTTGAATTTTTCTGCTACTGAAAAAACTTTTACTTTCTATTGAATTTGGACGTAAATTAAAAGGTGTTCTTAAATATTTATTTAATTTTTTATTTGTTTCTTAAAACAGACTTTTAGTTTAAAAAAGTAAATATTTTTTTTCAATAATTTACTTTCCTACATAAACTTTTTCAGAAAACGGAGGGGATTTCCTGAGATAAAACCCTAACAACATTGTTAAAGGACTAAAAGCTGACTATCTAAACCAAACTCAGTTTTTTTTTAATTAAACATTTAGACATTTACAGCACTATTCATAATGAAAACGTAGCAGCTCCCTAATTCAAACGGCTAACGATCTACTAACTAAATAGAATATCGATTTGACTTAACAGCTTGTCATAAATCAAATCTGAATTTTAAAGTTATCATATTTCGTTTTCTAAAAGTCAGCCATTTTTCTACCAATTCTGTTTCATTTTGACATTTAAACTAATATTTTACATAAAAAAATTGTTTTATTCAAAACAAATTTTGAAATTTTGTGAAAAAACTATGTGTCAATAGATAAAATTGTAGGTGTAAATTTAATATTTTACAATAGCTTAGTCAGTGTATTATGAATTAACTCTACTTTAAACCTTCATTCCAAAATATTTTAAATATACTTCTTTAAACAGATATGTATACACTACATATACTTTACATTTTAAACTGTTCTTTTATTGGAATTTTTGAATACATATAAGGTATAAACTGGGATTTAGTTGGCGAAAAAATTGTATTTGCATTTTGTAGCAACATCACCTTATTAGATATGCTTAAGCAAAAAGTTTTGATTTTTAAACTTAAAGAAAGCTTTTAAAAAAAGCTTTAATTTATACAGTGCATACAAAAAAATACATTTTCATTTAAAAGCAGAGCAGGAGAATAAACAAAACGAAACGTTTGATTTCATTTTGTTTTGTTCTTTACAATGAGTAAAACAAAAACAAAACAAAAACTATGAGAACGATTGTCCCATTTAGTTTTGTATATTGTTTTTGTTTGTGAGCTCTACAATTACACTAACTGAAAAGTGCGTAGGTGAAAAAAAAAAAATTAATGAGGACAAAAAGAAAAGAAAAAGAGAAAACAGAACAAATTATACGAATATAACGGAATAACAACGGAAGAGCAAGAGCGAAAAGCAAATTGTTTTGTTTGCACCCTTTCTCATTTAAAAAGTTTTTGTTTTGGTTTCACTACATGAGCAAAACGATTAAAAAAATTTAAAAAGTTTACGACTTTGTGAAAACGTTTTCCAAATGTTTTGTTTGTTTGCCCACTTTGTTTAAAAGTTGAACTGTTGCACGGTGGCAATCAGCTATTGTAATCAATTAATTTTTCTGTAATATGATTGCAATCTGCCATAAAAAAGATCGGGATTGTTAGTTAAAGCAATCCATTATAAAACAATATTATTTAAGTTGCAGTCAATTGGTAGTGTTTGAAATTTTCACTAATTTTTCAATGTACAAAACTTTTTATTAAAAGTTTAGCTTCATTGTAGAATTGAAAGACGATTTGATGCCGTATACTATACAAATATTTCAAACTTGTGCTGTCAAATTCTACTACTTTTTAATACTGGATAGTATTGAGTGCTTCCATTTGGGTACTCAATACTTCTTAATACTTTTAACGGATTTTATTTTTAAGAGAAAACAATTTCATAAAATATTGTTTTTTTAAAAAGAAAAAAGTTTTGACCGTTAAATTTTAAATTTTTCATAAAACTTCTAAGGAAAAATACAACTCTTATAGTATTGAGCATGGTGAAACTACTTACAAGGTGGTGGCAGGTGAATATAGTACAAAAACAACAGGGAATTTGTTTTTGTTTTTTCAGCTCTTTAATGTCAAAAGCAGGTATGGTGAATTAAAAGAGCACATGATAGAAGTGTGTGTGTGTGTGTGTGTATTTTTAACAACATTTATGTCTCTACACCAAAACAAAAACACGAATACAATATATTGTTTTTGTACTATATTCACCTGCCACCACCTTGTAAGTAATTTCACCATGACCAAAAACAAAAAACCAGTTGGGTTGGCAACATCACCTTTTAAGTAATTCCACCATATTCAAAACATTATGAAGTCGGAGAGATTTTTAAAAAAATCTGTCATACGGATGCAATTTTTTGACAAATCCTACGACTCGATAGGATAGTGTATCACGGCCTTTATAAATACAAGGTTTTTTAAGTTTTGATCTTGGAAAGTTTTGTGTTTTTCATATTATTTTCTTAATAACTGAAATAAAATAAAAGCAATCAAAAATATTAATCAGGTTTTTTTATGTTTTTTAGCCTAAAAGATGTTAGATTATTGTGAATCTATTTAATTGGACACCATGATATATTCCTTTATCCATAAAATTAAACTTATATTGCCCATAATTAAAAATAAAATATTGAATACTTTGTTCCTTAATAGGAAATTTATTTCATATAAACTGAAACGTATACTATGTATACATATATACATACATATTATGATCTTAAAACAATATACTTATATTAATTAAAAATTATTGCCCGTATTCATAAAAAAATATTACAGATTTATTGAGAGTTTATTTGACAAGTATTGCATAAAAATTTGTTAAATAAGCCATTTATAAACCTGTAATAGTTTTCATGAATTTGGGCATATATATCTAGTTGACAAATAAATTGATTTCCAAACAATTTCTTTTTTAATTTTACGATTACAAATGCGCATTTCAAAGTCATTTAATACTTAAAATTGAAAGTCTTAAGAAAAATCTTAAATATAATTTATGTACACATATGTTTCCCATTGTCTAGAATGCTGACAAGTAAGGGGATATTTTAGTTCAATCTGTTATCGCTTCGTTTTCTGATTCATCGTCAATTTCAATTAAAGATAGCTCCATAGGTTCATCGTCAATTTCTATTATTTCATGTTCACTATCCACAGATTCATCGTCAGTTTCTATTTCGTATGTATCTACATCAGACTCATTATCATCAATAGTGATAATCTCATTTTCAGCCACTTCAATGTCGTCTTCAGATGACTCAAATACATCTTCAGCAATCCTAGCTTTAGCTGTTGCTTTTTTTTTCAAATAATTGTAATATAATGCATCATCAATAGTGATAATCTCATTTTCAGCCACTTCAATGTCGTCTTCAGATGACTCGAATACATCTTCAGCAATCCTAGCTTCAGCAATGCTAGATTCAGCAATCCTAGCTTTAGCTGCTGCTTTTTGTTTCAAATAATTGTAATATAATTTACCACCCATTTTTTTTAATCTTTTACAAAAAGTACGAGTATACAAAATATTTCCGTAAGAATTGGAAATACAGAAATATCGAATAGTTAATAAATGATTTTTATTTAAAACTACACCTTGACTTCCGAAGTTGACTATAGAGGAGTAGAAATGCGAATGATATTCTTTTAATTGCAGTTACTCGTTTAAATACTTTTGCAGATAGAGCAGGTAAAAAGTGCTTTAATTATTTTATTTAGGTACCACAATGCCCTTTGTGTATCCTAAATAAGGATTCATAATGTTAAATGTTTTGCTTCTGTATGAGTGTTTAAATTTTCTTCGTTATTTCATTATATGTATGTGTTAACAACAAAATAACTATTACGACCCTAATTATAATATACTTAAACTTTATTTATTACAAATATTTGTATATATACGAGGGTGGATCAATAAGTTCGTGAGTTTTCGAACTTTCTCTCTTAGTTATATGAAATGCAATACTGCTTCCATTTAGTACCACCTGTTAGTAGATTAGTGCCAAATTTTGAACAAGTTCCGTCATTATCTTTTTGAGTTTAAAAGCTAGCATGCAACCTCGTGTATTTTTGCAAAAATGGACAAAAGTTGATGTTGATGCCATAGGCATTTCATATGGCAGTGGAGTTTCGAGTTTAAATGGTTAGCTGGGTGATGGTGATGCAAGATGGATGCCGCGTTTGCTCTCCACTAACCATAAACGCAATCGTGTGGTCAGAGGATTGTTGGGAGTTCTTTAACCACGAATGAGTTTTTGCGGCGTTTTGTAACAGTCAATTAAATACAGATCCATTACAACACTCCGGAGACCAAGCAGCAGCCTAAACAATGATTTTCTCTGGGTGTACCGGGTCGGCCAATAAAGTGATGGCAATAGTTTTTTAGATAGTCCACCTCGATTACCTTTAAAAGGGATAATCAGTAAACGGCGAATATTATGCCAACTTATAGGACTGATTTAACGAGGATAAAAAAAGAAACGACACCATATGGCCAAGAAAAAAGTTATTTTACATCAAGATAATGGACTGAACACGTGTGCGGTATCAATGACATACATAATTATATGAATTGAGCTCATCCGCCGTATTCTCTGGATTTATTCCCCCAGTGACTATTTCCTATTTCCAAACCTAAAGAAATGAAATTATTGATCAAACTAATACCTATTTTATGGACCTTGAAAATTCCTATTTTTTTGGAAAGGATACAAATACTGGGGAAACGTTGGACTAAGTATATTATTAAAAGGAGATTATGTTGAAAATAATCAAAAAAAATGTTGTTTATTTCTTCTCGCCTTGGTTTCTATACATCCCTGATCTAATAAAGTTTGATGTTTTGTTAACTGCCAAATTTTCATTTGTATTTTGCAGAGTAGGTAAATAAACAAAACGAAACGTTTGATTTCATTTTGTTTTGTTCTTTACAATGAGTAACACAAAAACAATGACAATGATTGTCCCATATTGTTTTTGTTTGTGAGCACTACAAATACACTAACTCAAATGTGCGTATGTGAAAAAAAATTAATGAGGACAAAAAGAAAAGAAAAACAAGAGAGCGAAAAGCCAATTGTTTTGTTTATGCTCTTTCTCATTAAAAAAGTATTTGTTTTGGTTTTGCTACTTGAGCAAAACGATTAAAAAAAATTTTAAAAGTTTATATCCTTGTGGAAACGTTTTCGAAATGTTTTGTTTGTTTGCCCACTCTGGTATTTTGGATTAATGTCCTACCCATGATATATTGATTACATGGCGTATAATACACCTACTGAATTTCTACAAATTGCAAAGAGAAATGAAAATTTTTTCTTTAGCGTTTACAAAGTGTTTTTGTTTTTTATTTAAGACCAATACTCAGGGATAAACCCCTACTAAATGCAGTGCATTGTATGGAATGTTGAATAGAAAGAGATAGATAGATAGAGGTGAAGATGTTAAGCGCCTTATGTCAATGGGACAAATTGCTGTCAATTTGATCACTCAAAGGCCAATGTTATACCTTTATCTTTGGATAATCAACAGCAATTGCCCTATCTGGATGTTGAATGTGAGTGGTTAGCGTCTTCACTAAGTAGGTTAGCTGTTATCTTCCCAGAAGGTGGGCGCTGTACTTCTGATCATTCGTTTCTTGGTGGAATAGCCTGGAAATATCAAAGAGCGGTTTCGTGAAGATGGAATTCTTGAAGGGGGAGGGGACGGGGGACCTCTTATTTTTTAAATTATAATTTTTGAAAATCCGCAAATTTATTTTTTAATTTTTTTCTCCTTTGCTGGGATTTGAACCTCGGTCGTTTGAGTTTCTGTGCACGCGCTCTAATCACTATACCACGACTGTTAACAAGTTTACCTAAAAAAAACGTTTTTTTAATAATCTTTTTTTTAAAGAACAAGGAAACACATTTCTATATAAATTGGATTATAAAAATAAAAGAAAAAATCTAACATTTAATACAACGAAAGAAGGATCTTATTTCATAGCCACTTTTTTTCGAAAACTTAAAAAAGATAATCAGGAACATAAAGGCATTTTGCACAACCAAGTTTATAAAATAAAAAATGAAAAACCAACGAAAACAAAATTATATACAGAAAGAAATTCCGTATTTGCACAGTGTATGCTTGTATGCGTTTTCTGCATTCCATACACATAAGCTTGGCACAGTGCAAGTAAAAGTGTGATGTTTTCCATTTTAGACTACTAGGGCCTACGTACTCGTAGCATATCTTCTGGGAAACTGTTGTCGCCTCTACTGGAGATAAACCTAAAGAGTCTGGTCCTAATTAACTGGTAATTGTATCTCGTAGTAATCTAGGCAGTCTTTGGTTGTGCTGTCGTCTTTGCAAATGAGGTAAAACCAATTGCATTCTAATGCTTTTCAAAAAGTCTGCTCTAGATTTTTTATCAAAATCAGGCATTTGCGGTAAAATATTTTCTTAGAAAAAAAACATTTTGGCTTTGGCAGTGGTCGCCGTGGTCTAGTAGTTATTTGTAGGCTTACTAAGACTATAGCGCTGGGTTAAAAAAATATGAAAGAATTATTTCTTTCGGCGACTACCTCTCAGCAGTCTTCTGACAAAAGCTCTGGGAGTAATTAATTGCCATGAAAAAGCTTCTCAAATCCGTCGTTCGGAGTAGACTTTAAACTGTAGGTTGCGGTACTCATGAAAAAAAATTAACACACACAACATGAGTGCTGCAAGAAGCTAGGCCGTAACCCTGACACAGGGTTGTAATGGCCAATTATGTATGCATATACACTCCGGTTCAGTTATTTCAAGGCACAAAAAATCCCATATTCAGGAGCCGGTATCTTTTGCAATTTTTAACCGATTCCAGAATTTTAAAATAGAAATGGAAGCTAGACATCTTGAGATATAAACAAAATCATGACAATGGTGGCTTCTTAACTAAGGAACCTTTTTTTGAGGAATTTATTTAAAAAAATCTAAAAATGTGGTAGTTTTTTTTGGCAGGTGGTAATTTTTACTTGAGCCCATGCATATCTACGCTCACACGAATAGAACAGCAGCCAAAACTCTACAGAATAATAGTTATAGGATTATAAGAAGATACTGTGAGAATGAAATTATCAGCGCTTAACCGAATAGAATAAATTAAAAATATCTAAACTGAAGCTAAAATTTACCACCGCCTTAGTAGTTCAAGGTTAAAAAAAATTAAAGCAAATATTGTAACAACTTGTATTCACTTATGCTCTCCACTGTATGCGAGTGTCGAGTGTAGAATAATGTGCACATGTCTTATCATTTATGGTAGAGCTCTTTCTTAGCTCTTTACCTTTTGCAGTTCGATTTTAAATATAATTTTTATTTATTTTTTTTTTTCTATTTATTCATTAATGTATGTATGTATTCAATTGGACAGTGAAGATGATTAAAGTCTTCACACAGTTTAGTGAATGTGCATGAACGACAAGCTAAAATCCTGATAAGAAACCAAGAAATGTGTTAAGACCTTGATAATGAAAGAAAAGAAAAACAAAAACAATAAAAATAATACTCGTTTATATTTAAAGTAATATTTCTTTTTACACATTTTATAGACAAAAAAAAAATATAGAAAACCTTGTTCTTCTAACATTTCCAAATAATTGCGCATTAATAAGCATTAAAAGTTAAATAAATTCCCTTACAAAAAAGTTTCGTTTTTGAAATTTTATTTTGTTTTTAATAAATTGCGGCTAAAATATTATTACTCATTGAAAGTGGTTTCATTATCTTCGTTTGAGTTACTGCGCGAATCGTCGCTATTATTACCACAACCTTGAGCATAATCTTCATCAGAATTTTTTTTCGTTTCCAACGATTTGTCTACATTATTTTCGCCTAATACTACATATCTATTAGTTTCCAAGTTTTTGATTTTAAAATTTTCTTCTGAGTCTTGTTGGTTTTCATTACTGTAGACAAAAACTTCATTAATGTCTTCCTTCAAATCAAACTGCTGTTCTTCACTTGAGGCTGAGTTGGAATTCCCAGTATTTTTACTGTGCTTAAGGGTTTCAGATTTAATTTTGTTATCCTCCTCAGATGAACTTTCCTCTGATGTATTAATATTTCTACGCCGTCTAGTTGCTTCAGTATCGGGCTTAGGATCATTTTCTGCAGGGGCTGTTTCCGGCTTGCCTGCCAATTCAATATGCTCTGCTGGAGCTGTTTCAGGTTTTTCAGCAATAACAATTCCTTGTGCTGATTTTTTATGTTCCTCAGAGGAATCTTCTTCCGAACTATCGGCATTTCTACGACGTCTGGCTGCTTCATTTTTAGCTGCTTCTTGTTCATCGGCCTTGGGTTTGTTTTCAACGGGTGCATTTTCAGTCTTTTTGTTTTCTTCTGAGGAATCTTCTTCTGAAGTTTCAGCTTTGCGAACAAATCTGTTTTGTAAGTAATAGGTAACATCCGATTCACTGATGTCTAGTTCTCGTCTTAAACGTTTTAATTTTAAATACTTCTCATATTTAATGGCACCTTCGTCTTTTACTTTTAAATGATTTTGCCAATTGGAATTATAGTCGACATTTAATGACCTCTTGGATTTGTGTGCCAATTTGTGCAAACCTGAGGTCTCATCTTCATCGAACACAACAATTAATTGTTGTGTTTTAGATTCAATTTGATTCTCTTCAGAACTACTTTCATCTTTCATCATTTCGTCCTTGACGACATTGTCTTCTTCTTTAGAATTAGAACTACTGTCGTCTTCTTGTTTCTTAATTTGCCCAATTTTATTGTCCTCTTCATCATTTTCTTCCTGAGAAGTCAAACTTTTGTCAATATTATTTTTATTTTCAACACTTTCTTCACTATTCGCAGAGGAATTTGCTACATCATGTATCTGTATCTTTACTGGACCAGCAATGCTAACTGCTAATAAAACACTTAATACTGCGCACAATGTTAAAAACCTCATTATCCTTTTTATTTTTCTTTTTCCTTTTAATGTTTTTTTTTATTTTTTTTTTTTTAATTTATTTATAAATTTCTTATTTTTTTACTTTAATTTCGCAATGTTGTTTGTAAGACACACTTCGTTCGTATACTGTTTCAATAACAAAAATTCTTTTTAAGTTTTTATTGATTTTCAGAGTTTTCTTATCAGTTGAACTCTGCATTCTAGTGCTTTTTATTATAATTAATCGATTATTCGTTTAAAAGCAAATACGTAGACACGTGTATTCACAAATAAAATTGTTGTTGAATAATTGATTTTGGATCAATGTAATCCAAATCTTCATTTTCTGTACACAATTGTGCTACAGACGTATTTCATTTATTGAGAGTTTTGGTTAACTATGTTTTGGATCAACTTCAGAATTTTAACTGAAAATATTTGTACAGCATGTCTCTTCATTTGTTCGCATTCTCAACGAGAGACAAGTGCCTTGCGTCTAAGTAGTTGTTTTCAGTTTCACAAAGTAAAGTAAATATTTTAGAGACATCTTAACAAAATGGGGTTTTCATGCCTAGAAATTCTCACGTGAACAGAGACTAGACTAAACTGACCTTATTTATCGTCAAGAAGGTAATTGCACAGATGCATCTATGTCCCGTCCTTTGTATTTCATATTTAAGATAAACGAAGCACAACTTTCAATGGCATGAACCTACTCTGGGAAATTGACTTTGAATCTCACAATTGCCTTAAAATTTTTCATCCACAGGACAAAGAAGAGAGTATCTCTATCACGTTCTACCGTCCACCATTAAAGCTTTAAAACTGCTCTTTTTCCTCTTATTGTTTAAAGCTACTCTGACAACTTCAGAATATTTCAGAGTTTCTTGATCCTGTCCCAATCCTGACAACCTATATTTAATTGTAATTTGTAGCAAGCTTAGGTCCAGTTATACTTATGCTCACCAATCTCTATACTTTCCTCAATATTACTGCAAGAAACTAATTCTGCACAACCTTTCGCGGCCATGGTTTATATGGCTCACATTAGAAGAACAACATATTGCTCTCCTATGGGTTTTCGATACCCATTATTAAAAAAATATTTTAATTTAATTAATTAATCGTTTTATACCATGTTCACACGAATAGCAAATATCGAGGTCCGCTCTCTCATTCGCGGTTCGCGACCGAATCTTGTTTGAAACAAGTAGATTCGCCATACAAAATTGTGAGAGCGAACCTTCGTGTTTCATTTTGAATCTTGTTACGAACCTCGAAAAATTTGCTATCATCTCTAATTTTGATAACAATTTATCGCTACTTTATCTTAATTAACTAACAAAACAGAAAAAAGCAAAATAATAATATGTTAAATATGACAATTTTTTTTAGAAATAAAGAACTAGGAAATTAATTTACGTAAATATGTTATATAAAAATCAGAAAAGCAATAAGCAAAAACATAAAAAACCAAAATTCCATCCTAAATATGTAAGTATGTATGTATGTGTGTGGTATGTACATTATACATTGTGGTATACATAAAAGAGAAATGCCAAAATGAAACACTAAACTGTCGTCTGAACGGTGAGTTTCGCAATCGTGGTTCAGAGAGCGAACCAAGTGTTTCATATTGTCGTGTGAACATAGCATTAGTGAGAACAAAATTTAGAGATTATGTAGACTGACCGCAGAGAATAGATTCGTTTTTTAATTATTTGTACTATCAATTCATAAACTTGTTCAACCTATTAAGCTAAAGTAAATTTCTAATATGTACTTGTAATGGAAGACAATGAATGTCAATAATAGTTTTTTTTTTTTCGCATAAATACTAATTTATTATTTTCGCTGTAATAACCATTTATAAATATTTTCAAGTCTGCCTAAAAATCTGCTAACTTTATAATAATTTTTTCTATTACAAGGCACTACCTTCCGTGTGATAAAATCATGCAACAAAAATAGCAAATGGATACTGTATTATACTGATTACCTCATTTTCAACAACTTTAATAAAGAAAAATTATAATTCTATAAAATATACAAAATGAATTTAAATTTTAATACATAATTGACAAGTTTTCCATAATTTTAATTTTTAAGCAAGTTTTACGAACTGTTTGATTTACAGAGCACCGCTCAAAACATATAAATGTGTAAAAACAGGTTAAGGTGTACAAGTGATTAAATAAAAATATTTTATTGCTGTCCTAGGTAGCAACTTCGTTAAAGCTGATTTTTTTGTTTGTTTTATATATAAATTTCTACAATTTAAAAGGGTTGCTAAACTTTTCTTAAAATAAATGTCAACTAAGTTTGACATTTTTACCTGTTATGGAGCTAAAACATGCATTTCTTTCTACTCGGCTACTAATTTAATCCAAAAATAAAAATAGATAAAATTTCCAGAATTTTCAGTTTAGGTATTATGTTTCTTAAACCTTTTTTATTGTCTTCTTAGGTATTTTGATTCTTAATGAGTAGAGGATAATACGAGGGTCGTCTCTAATATTTCGGAATTCGAGAATAAAAATAAATAATAATGATTGAAAATCACTTTATTGTTTTTCAAAGTATTCCCCATGAACATCTATACATTTTTTTATGCGTTTAAACCAATTGTCGGAACCCTTTTGCAACTCTGATTGAGGTTTCTCCAAAACATGCATTCTAAACGTAGAAACAGCTACTTTAGGTGTCGAAAAACGTTGACCTCTGAATCTGTTTTTTTACGTACGGGAATAAAAAGAAGTCATTCGGTGCCAAATCAGGACTCCTCAAATCGTTGTTTTGGATGCTCAAAAATGCGGTTACTTGAGCCGATGTGTGAGAGCTCGCATTGTCGTGGTGAAGAGTGATCCGCCTTCTGCGGTTGGTTTTCCTGATTTCTTGGAAGACAACTGGCATACACATGGTTGTGCATCACACAGAATTGACTGTTCTGCGCTGCTCTATTAGAATGTTTGCGATATGTCCAGTTTTTCCAAAAAAAAAAAACAGAGCTTTGCAAGTGCTTTGTGCGCGAACAACTTTTGTTGGATTTTGCTCATCTTGAAACACCCATACAGTTGACTACGGTTTACTTTAGGGCTCATCTGCTTAAATCCACGATTCATCACCTGTCACGATGTCAGAGACGTTTTTCGAAGCACCGCGATCGTATTTTTTGAGCATTTCTTTCGACCAATCGACATGAGCCGTTTTTTTTAGCGATTAATAATTTATTTGGGATTCAATGCTAATAAATTTTTTGACAGGCAAATGCTTATGCAATATTGAAGGTATGTTGTTCCTACAAATACCTCAGGTTGTCTGAATCTCACGATAGGTCATAACACGATTTGCCAATATCAGTTCGCGCATAGCATCAAAAATTAATTTTGGACAACCTTCATGAAATTCGTCTTAGAGTGAACTACGGCAACAATTAAATTCACCATGCCATCGATAAAGACTGGGTCTTGATGGAACTCCATCCGCAAAAATTGAATGAAGTTCATCCATGCACTATTGATTGATTGATATTAATCCACGTCGAAAGTTGTAAAAAATAATCGCACGAAAATGTTTACGATTTTTTCCGAGATAAGTCTTTTAAGAGTAAATTACTGTACTGTAAGCGATCATATGTCAAAACGTTCTGAGCACGTATAACCTCCAAATTTCGGTTGCCAAATTGAACGCTATTGTTGCCAAATTCCAAAACATAAAAGGCAACCCTCGTATTACTATTATTGTTATTATATTTTGACTCATCGCAGTTGCAAGACACTTCGACTTACCAGATTTATTGAATTCTTTCGAGTCTACTGTTTGTTTAGCAGACTTACAGCCTTCATAATGAACGTCAGCAAGCCTGGAACTTTAGTGGATATGTCCTTCAGAAAGATTATTTGCCTCCCTAAACACATGCATTAAAATCTATTTAGAACACTACATTCACACAAGAACCATCTACAAAAATTTGCATCTGTGACTGCCATTTTTTTGTAAATGCACTTTCACCGTACAATTTTATGTAAGAAAATCTGTCAGGAGTTTCAGGTTTGGCTTTGAATACCTCAAAGTATTAGAATTTCGGCCATATTGGGGAGCAAAACAAACCTTAGGGTTCCAAGCAGTTGCCAACTTCCCAACCTCTAAACAGATTGATAACAGTAGACAGCGATGCTGCGCAGTAGGGCTTTCGATCAATAGACGCTATCACGGTACTCGTACGTATTCGATTACTTTTCAACACTTCAATACCTGTGTGTTGTACAACAGCATTAAAAAATAAATTTTGAATGAATGTGTCTTTTTGGTTGGCATTTAATTCTTGCAGGTCTTCTAAAATTTTAATAATTATTTCTTTTGTAAAATAATCCATTGTTTGGAATTTAGAAATAAATTTTAGGAATTTAATTGTTTTTTTTTTTTAACTGAATTCAAAGAATTCTATAAAAAGGTTTTATGGCTGCCAGACTGCATGATGCTGTAAACATTTTGTAATATTTTTAAATTTAAAAACAATTTATTTTTAAAACGTAGATTTATTTCATTTATATGAAACTCTTTTTGAAACCCTGATAAGCTACAATATTTTATTGCTTTTCTTCTGTAACAGGTCAATATTATCATTAAAATATTTTAATCGCATACATGAACTAAATTCTGGTATTTTACAGAGACGTAGTTAATTAACTTTAATTTGTATATTACATTTCGAAACAACTCACAACAACTTACATATTGAATTTTTACAGTCTAATGCATAAATTGATAGCAAACAAAAAGAAAGGGAAATTTGCGTATGTTCTTTGGACCTAAAACGCGTGCACTTTAGTTTTTTATTGTTTTTAGAATTTTTAAAATTCTCTTAATGATCATTAACTTAACTTTCTGGATTGTTACTTTACAGTTGCATTTGTCTTTGAAAAACCTTTTAATTTAAATTTAAATTTCAGTTCAGAGAACTGAACTGATTTTTGCAAACATTATTCAGAAGAACACATAATTTAATAGTAAATATCTGTGGCAATATGGAAGAATAGCTTAAGTCAACATAAGCTTAAATTATTCTAGTATTTTTGACGCTTCATTAAACTCGGGGTAATATTAAAACGTAAAATATTATATTGCATCTTTGTTGTATCCTAAGTCTATTATTAACAGGTAAAATTACAGATTTTTTGGAAAAACCAATTATAATTAAATTTATATAAATTTGGGATTATTTTAAAATTTTATGTTTTGACTTAAGCTGTTCTTTTATACAAAACACAGGTATATAGAAATCATACTCTTAAACACTACTTTGTTTTCTTACAATTAAACAATATTTGAAGACAATATTTATATTTTTAATTGACAATGGATTGGATACTTTTTTTTAATTTTACGAATAGAAATGCACACTTAAAATACTAAAATACTATTTTTTTTTAAATCAAAATTAGAAGTCCTAGATTTTCCATAATAACCTGGAATCATCTCTAGAAATTTTGACAATTTTCAAAATAGATAATTTTTTGAACCCAAATATATCAACTTCCAAAATTATTTCAGATATGCCACTATTCCAGGTGGATAGAGAACTATTAGGACTACAACGCAGATATAGCCCTATATCTGTAGAGGTCCTAGATTTTCCATAATAACAATTATAAAAGAGTGAAAAAGTTCACAATCAACAGTGCTTTTGGCATATTTAGCTCTGCTAAAATAAAAGGTTTTTGTCTGTGCTAGTTAAATACATATTTATCTTCACACACATACTTTTTTGCTTCTTCTGCAAATTTTTGTTAAGTGCAAAGATATGCTGTTTCGCATTTAAGGTAACGATATATGTATATATATTCAGAAAAATTTAAATACTGCTTCACATACACAAATTTTCAAATGGTTTTCCCTTATATAGAGAAAGCTTTTTTTAAAACATTATA
The DNA here is from genome assembly GCA_963576795.1 of Metopia argyrocephala. Taxonomy (NCBI): domain Eukaryota; kingdom Metazoa; phylum Arthropoda; class Insecta; order Diptera; family Sarcophagidae; genus Metopia; species Metopia argyrocephala. The sequence continues at coordinate 198,772,138 of OY756208.1, read as the reverse complement.
AAGCCATTATGGAACATTAAATCGTTTTCCTGGAATTCCTTAATTAAGGAAAAACTAAAATTTGTTAAACTATGAAAACAAGCATTCTATGGTACTGCCTACCTGCCAGTCTAAGCTAGATAAAGCATTTTCTACCTGCACAATTTGTAAAAGGCAACAGTAGTATTTATACGACTAACAGCTATGAATGGAACCTCATTCGTCTTTAAAGTTTTGCAAAGTGAACTTCGTTAGAGTGTAAAATATTAATAAAAGTGGAAATTACAACGACATCTAAAGTGAATCAAACAATGGATCGCAAGTCAGATACTACAAAAGTCATGTGCCTCTTTAGCTGCGGTTTTTATGGTAATCCAGATACAGATGGTTTATGCTCAATGTGCTACAAGGAGTCCATGAAGAAAAAGCAGCCACTACTCGATGGTAGTACAGCTGTTCCAGTTCCAAGACCACAACCAAGTCCCACAGTACCTTCAAGAAATGAAGAAAAACCGAGCACATCAAAAACTAGCTGCGAAATAGCCACACAACCTGCCGAAGATGATAAAAATAAAAAAGATTCTGAAAAGAAAAAGAGGCGTTGTGCTGAATGTCGCAAAAAAGTTGGCTTAACAGATTTCCTTTGCAGATGCGGTGGTTTATATTGTGCTATTCATCGCTACAGCGATAGGCACAACTGTACCTTTGATTATCGGGAGCACGGAGCTCAAGAAATTAAACGTAAAAATCCCTTAATCGTTGGCGAAAAAATACAAAAAATTTGAACTTTTGTGCCATTATTTTTAAACAACAACAACTACAAAATATGGTTTTAAAAGAACAAGAATCGAAAAAAGTCTAATGAAAAAAAAAAAAAAAACAAAAAAAAAATTAATTGCCTTAAGGTGCCCACACACTAGTGATTTGTGAATATGATTTGTTGTGTTCGACGTCTTTTTACATGTTAATGGGGCTGTATGACAACAAATCACAAAAATTTGAAATTTTTCAATTTATTGTGATTTGTAACAAAGTGTATGGGATTGTGCGCGAACATTTGAAAAAATTTTTAAATTAGTTCACAATAAAACGCTAAAATATTCATATTAAAATAAAAATACGAAAAGTGAAAATATTTTTTGTGGTTGCGGAGATGGCTAGCAACCAATTTTTTGTAGAATTCATTGAAATTTTACAAAATGAAAATGCCATTTAGAAAAGTAAAAGTGATGTCTTGTTGTTGACGTTTAAATTTTTTGTGATTTTTTATAGTGTGTGGAGAAATGACAACCGAACAAATCACAGTCACAAATCACTAGTGTGTGGCCACCTTTAAGCAGACAAATTCTCGTAAATTTCAAGAATGACAAAATTAAAAAAAATATATATAAAAATATGAAAATACATGTGCTTTTTTATGCGTTTAAAAAAAAATACCGAAATCGGATAGTATTTAAGATTGGTTCCTATGATGTAAAAGGAAGGAGTATTAAATTATTTTTAAGTGTGCATTTCTATTTGTAAAATTAAAAAAAGTATCCAATCCATTGTCAATTAAAAATATAAATATTGTCTTCAAATATTGTTTAATTGTAAGAGAACAAAATAGTGTTTAAGAGCATGATTTCTATATACCTGTGTTGATATAAAAGAACAGCTTAAGTCAAAACATAAAATTTTAAAATAATCCCATATTTATGTAAATATAACTTATACATTGGTTTTTCCAAAAAATCTGTAATTTTACGTGTTAATAATAGACTTATGATACAACAAAGAGGTAATATAATATTTTACATTTTAAAGAGTTTTATAAAGCGTTAAAAAATCTGTAATTTTACGTGTTAATGTTTTACATTTTAATATTAAGCTGAGTTTTATAAAGCGTTAAAAATTCTTAACTAATTTAAGTTTATGTGGACTTAAGCTTTTCTACCATATTGCCACAGATATACATTTAAGATTATATAAATAAAAATAAAAAATAAACAAACAAAGTTTTCTATATATTTTTTCATTTTGTTTAAATATGTTTTCCTTTTTATGGTCATTTTCTTTGGTTTGTAGTTTAAATTGTAGAGAAAAATTTGTAGGCCAACTACTAGTCCTAAATTGACTTTTTATTTGTGTACGTAGTGCTGCCAAATTTATATATTAAAACTGAAAATTTTATTAAAGTTATTACCTACTGAATATACAGTAATGCAGACAGTATGTGAAATTATAAGAAAAGAAAGTACAAAGTAATGTGATGGCATCAACTAATTTTTTTTTGCTGCACAGAAAAATGTACAAACATTCGTGTACTACATTCTTTACATTTTCGTCACTATTTCTACAAATTTCGTCTGTCTGTCTTTCAATTTCTACATTGTAAATCCCGACCTACCAAAGTACAATTTTTTGTGGCTGATGATGATAGAGATTCAAACAAAACTGGTGAATTTTCTTAAATGTCGCAATTCTGCTTATTTACGTACGTATTCAATTAAAAATGGGCTTTATCGGATAACATTTGAAATTCATTATCAATTTGTGTTTCAACGCATTCCGTGAATTGGAAACAGATACGATGGTCGTTTTGTATTAGTTCCTGTAAAAGTTAAATTTTGAAAAATTTATAAAGTGGACGCACACAATTGCAGTTACTGTATTTCCCTCTTCACATTGTTTTAAAATTTATGAAATCTTAATTCTTTTCTTAGGATCCTCATCAGTTTTTCGAAAGTATAAAAAATTATATTAAAGGTTTCTTGAAATAAGTGGTTTTTTGGCATATAATTTTTTTTTTTTTTTTGTATTGGCAACACCATAATTGGCAATAACAACCCTGTTTCAATTTTTATGTTGTTCATGGCAATCAGTAACTCTCAGAGCTTTTATCAGAAAACTGCTAAGAGGTAATCGCCAAAAGAAATGTTTTTTCATATTTCTCTCTTTCAAAATGTCAGAGCTGGGGTTTGAATTAAGCCGACTAGCCGATTAAAAAAGTTTACTTCTCAACATTATCTCCTTTTATTTCGATGCACCGTTCCTACCCATCAAATGCAGACACTGCCGCCATTTATGCACATTCAAGGCTTTCACGTATGTCAGGAAAGCGTTCACTGCTAAGCGAGCTGTCAAAGTAAGCACAACATTTGACATTTATGATCAGTCTATAATTGTAGCACATAAACCAAAAAATAAGTTTCTCTCGCCCTTGATTTATAGCGTTTTTCATTAATTTCCTAGAATTTGCTATCATTTAGTTGTTGCTCTTAAAATTCTATTATGATTAACACAAAAAAAAAACAAAATAAAAAAAGAAGAAAAAAATAATCAGATCTGATTAGGAACATACAATATATATATGTACGTATATGTATATACTGTATATATAATAAAAATTTCATCATATTTTCTTAGTCAGTAGTAAACTTTCCAATTAAAATCAACTTTTTACTTTGACACTGAAATCAATATGAAATTAGTTTTGTTGGGTTTATACGTCGTTTACGTTTTAAGTACTACCGTTTTAGGAAAATCCTTAGATTCGGAATATGATATAAAACTTAATGAAATATCTGATAAATATAATGATTTGGAAGACATCAATGATAATTCACTGCATGCGGATGATTTCACAAGAAAACAGCAAAAATTTAATTATTTACTGAAGTTAAAGCAAAACGAAAATGAAATGAAATTACTTCAACAAATTTATAGTAAATATAAAAAGGTTTAATAGTGTTTAAATTATAAACTGCAGCCAATTATACAACAAACATAATAATGCAATTCGTTTTGACAGCTCCTACCTTAATATACTGTAAAGACATACATATCTGTGGCATTTTGACAAAACATCTTAAGTCAATTTTGAAAAGTTGAAAAAAATTTTGTTAATGATACGAATTTTTATTCAAAAAACATTTTTGTGTACGTTTTTAAAATTTTGTATTATAGAAGAAATTTTTTGTTTAATTTCGGTTTATTTTATTTTTTAATAAAAATAATTTTTCCCCGATTTTTTTTGAAAAACTTTTTTTCTATATTATCTCGACTTAAGGTGTTTTGTCAAAATGCCATAGATATGTATCTTCTGACAGCTTTAACCAGCAATATTGAATAGACCATATAATCAATTCTTCTTGTTTATAAGTAAACAATTATCTTACATTTATGCACATAGTACATATGTTGGAATGTTAGTATATTGTTTAAACTCTTTATATGTAAATAATTTATTAAGATTTCTTATATAATAAATATTTATGTCAAACAAAAATTAAATACAAATACCCGTTTAATAAAATTTTTTTATTTTTACATAAACCTAATACAGAAAATACTTAAAAATTGTATTTCGGCTGCATTTCTTGTTAACAAAGAGTCTTTCAACAAGGGCTTCAGTACTTTGACAGTTATTAGGGATCATCTTGTTGAAGCTACATCGATAATATACATACATACATCCATACATAATTGGCCATTATAACCCTGAGTCAGGGTTTCGGCCTAGCTTCTCGAAGCGCTCATGTTGTGTGTGTTAATTTTTATCCATGAGTACTGGAACCTTCAGTTTAAAGTTGACTCCGATCGACAGATTTGAGAGACTTTTTCATGGCAATCAATTATTCCCAGAGTTTTGCCACATTAGTGCTGCGAGAAGCTAGGCTGTAACCCTAGGTTGTAATGACCAATTATGTATGTAAGTATGAATGTCAACGGCATGCGCTATAAGTCAAGTCGTCGATTACCAACTTCTTTTAGCCTAAAGTTAATGATCTGAACACCAACGACAAGTGCAGGACGATTTTACGTGACACACAGCTTTTGCCATTGTGCACGATTTGAGAGCATATACATATCGTCGATGGAATTAAAGAACGCTGTAACTGACAAAATCTTAAATGTTCACCAGGGCAAAAAAACCTGTATGAAAGTAGAAAGACGACACTGGTATTTTTCAAAAGGCAGACGGCGTAAGTGAATTTATTTTCATCGTAGAAATCTGCGACCGGGACCAATCGACTCGTATTTTTTTTTCTGATAAAAAAGATGCAAAAAACGTATTTTAGATTTTTTGTCAGTTACAGCGTTCTTTAATTCTTGCGACGATATGCATAAGCACAGACGAACAAACTTCACTTATAATAGAAGAAAAGCAGGATAGTTTTCGAATCGCTTTTTATGAAACTGCAGAGTTTTGAGTACAATTTAATAAGTATGACCTCAAAATCTAAAGTCGATGTGCACGAACTGGGCAAAATTTTCTTAGAATTTTAATTTTGCTCGACGCTTTGTTGGTTTTTTTCCATCCATACAATTCGACCCGGTCTAATCTATATATGTATGTATATGTTAAGGAGCCACAAACCACAGTGGTTCTTAACGCCACCGTAGCTCATACAAACGGTTTTATTGCGCCAGCGTCATGTAAGATTGTGAGACATTGCGGATGTGCTCCGCCTGTGACGGACATTTAATTGATGTTCTATTTCAAAAATAATGATATCAATAGGTCTTTGAAACGAATTAACAATTAGGATGGTACTCGAATGTACATTGTATGTCATACATATTTCGTTTAATTTTAAATTAAAGATGGAAAGCTGTGATTGCAAGTTAATAGTTTATTTTTATTGTAGAGAAAGCTGAGTCTGGAACTGCTAGCATTAGAATTATTAGTCAATTTTAAAATTCTCCAATTATAATTGGTTTTACTATAAAAGAAATTATAACAAATAATAAAAAAAGCATGAGCTGTTACAATTACATCTCCTCTAAGAGATAAGTATGTACATACTATATATATACAATATATTGCTAAAAGAAAAGCCTATCGGGTATATTTTGTAAACCGAAAACTAATGAAATTGAAATCGGAGAAAAATTCAAATGGCTATAATTGTAAAATATGACTAGTTTTTTATATAATTTTTTATTCATTATCTAAATAAGCATTAATAAAACTTCTAAGATCATCAAAACTTTTAAATACTTTGCGCAATTAAATATTAATTGTCTTTGAAAAAAACACTCAAATACACTTTTACTCGATTTCAGTTTACGGAAGATACACGTATGTGTATGTACGAGTATGTATGAATGTATGTATGTATGTTTAGGTATATAAAAATAAAAAATATATATATCTATCGTTAACAAAAGTGCAAAAGGGTGCATCTAACAATCAATTTAAAAACAAGTTTTTATTTCTTTATTCTAAATGAGCGACAAAAGGATCGATCGTTAAAAAGTCATTATGGTTCCAGTTAAGGGTCTTCAAAGAATACTCTTTTAAGCAGGTAAAATAATTAAGAACAACAGTAGTATTTTGAACTGCTATAAATAGCTTGACAAATTAAAATCAAACATCATTCGATTGCCTACTCCCTAAGAGTTTACTCTAAAGATAAAGCGAGAGTTAAAGCGAAAATCCTTTTTTTTCTTTTTAATTATTACTGTGAGTGAAGATGGAACAAATTAAAAAGAACTATTCACAAACAACAATGAAGTTGCAACAACTGACGCTTAAGATGAGACTATTGGACCTGAGGTTAAAACTGTTGGAAAGGAAAATAGATCTTTTGGAAACTAAACTAATTCTGTTGTGGGTTAACGAAGAAAATATCATAAACGAATATCGTTTTTATGGACCGGAAGCAGCATGACAGCAAAAAGCAAATGTAGACGACAGTATTTGCTGTCTAGAGTTTTTTTGTGCTTTTATTAAAACAAACCTTCTCATATGAGCTGTTTGTTGTTGTCATTGTGTTTAATGCTTTAGTTGTAAGACAGTCTTTATCGTAATATTAATATCATTATTATATTATTGTGTAATACTACACCTTTTGTGTATTAAAAACATTTGCCAAATGTAACACTATTTATAAGAATTACAATAAATTTCAAACAAACATTTTTCATGCTAACAAAAAAAATATTTTGCTTTTTTTAAATACTAGCTTAAATCTGGCGTGCTTCGCTACACCTATCACTATCATTTGTCCACATTTTTCGACTGATGAGTAATTCAGACTAAATTCAAAAACTTTAAATGTTACTCAATTCAAGATATACTGAACTCAATAGATACTTCGTCAGGAAGCTATCTTGTCTACTTTTTTCTATTGGTAATTTTTAATGACTACGAAATCAATCACACCAAATTCAGAAACTTCAACTTCAACACTTCTTAAGTGTCCAATTTCCCCAAATTTCTGACTGATGGTTTACCTTGCCCATAAAGTTATTCAGACCCAATTCAGAAACCTTACATTTTATTTTATTTCCGTAAAAACCTAAGTTGGATCACGATGATCATTAGAAAGAAAAAAATCGTCGAAATCGTCAAATCGATCCAGCCGTTCTCAACTGATGCTATGACCAACGAACAACATTGATTTTTATTTATATTGATTTTTCATAAAAATTGTTTGTTTATACATATAAAGTAAATCTCCCAGATTTAAAAGAATCAATAAAAAAATCGATCCAACTTTATAACTGTTTTATAAAAGATGATTGGCCCTACACCATTTGGTATTGTAGTTTCCATTATTGTTTTGTTGTTTTTACCGGCTTTCCATTCTTCAATTGGTATTCTTGTAATACGAGTATTTTAAGGCAAAGACGATAAGTTACAGGACTGCATATTTTTTACATACATATCTGTGGACATTTGACAAAACGTCTTCTTTCAAAATCAACAATTTTTCAGTAGAGCAAAAAAAAAAAAAACAGTTAAAAAGGTTAATAGAAGTTATTGCTTAAAAAATTAAAGAAATTTTGAACTTTAATAATATACACTAATACTTAACGAACATTATGGGGCCTTTTTCTCCCCTCGAGAAGCAATAGTTTTCTTTAAAACGGCAAAAAATTAATTTAAGACTTTTTGTTAAATAGATTTTAAAGAAAAAAAGTAGCTTCCACCATACAAGTCGTTTTGTTAAAATTTTTTTGATTAAATTTGAAAATTATTTTAATCGCTTAAGTCAAGACAATTAAATGGAAATGGAATATGAAAAAAAAGGATGAAAGAAGTTGATCTGGAAAATATATTTCGGTTTTATTAAAAAAAAATACTTCTATTTTTCTCTACAATATGCAAATAATTAAAAAATAATAATAAAAATTAAATAAAGTTTTCTATAGACATTCAATTTTTCAAATTATTCTTAATTCTCTGAAAGAAGACGTTTTGTCAAATTGAAATTGGGGGAAAGACTGAAAGAGGTCGATTAGTCAACTGCATATCTTGCGTTCCAAAGGTCGTAGAAATACGGGGATTAGAGCAAAAGAAGGATAAGGAAATTCTATATATACTATAAAAATCTTGGAAAATTGTCTTATTTCGAGAGAAGACGTTTTTTCAAAATTCCACAGATATGTAATTACAAATTCTTTGGACTAATTTTAAATGTTAAAAAAAGGAAAAAAATTGCCAATGTTTAATAATTTTTACTTTTCCAGTTCAAGTTATGTGGATGAATATACATCCAAAGGCTTTACATCAAGACATAACAATACATAAATACATTTATAAATATATGTGTATGTATAGGGTGGCTAAATTTTAAAGGCTGATGATGATTTTGAGCGTGAGCGTTCAATTGTTGGGCACGACGACGAGTTGAGGTGGACGGTTCTTCAGGCAGATATGCATTTTCCTAATAAGTCTGACTGAATAACTTTAATGCGTTGCTCGATTATGTACCTTTCCTTGGTTCACATTCAACATCGGCCCTTTAAATTTAACCCACCGATATAAGTATATACATTGTAAGCTACTCATTTTTCTTAATCGTTTGCAAATACTGTGCTTTCCAAATTCTAAACAACTTCTTCGAATATATAGAAGAAAAAACTCTATATTCTTGTTTCAAATAAATAAATAAATAGAAAAAAACCTGATATCTTTAATTGCACTATGCTCTGATAATAATAAATATTAAAAATTAATTAAATATATTAAATTTTGGGTTGGGTTGGGTTTAAATAAGAATTATTTTTGTAACAAAAACCAATTACACAGAAATTAATTTCCGATTTTGGCGACCAAACGCATTTGTATTTTCCAAAGCTAGCACGGCCCAAGAATACATCAAAGGAACTAAAATTAGTAAAGCTGTACCCAGAATTTTCATATTTTTTATTCAATTTTCTTTAGTTCGGAAGCAAACGACCTCAATAACCCCGTGAAAACACAGTAACAACTGGTTTGTCGCAATGCATTTAGATTTTGTTAATCCTTTACTACTTATGATAGAAGCCTGCAGTTTCGAATATGCCATGTCATTGCCAGATCTGAGTTTATGTTTCATCCATTTGATAATGTTTTTTGCTTGTCTTGCAAATTTTTGTTAAGTGCGAGGATATGCTGTTTCGCATTTAAGGTAACGATATATGTATATACATTCAGAAAAATTTAAATACTGCTTCACATTTTCAAATTTTTAAATGGATTTCCCTTATATAGAGAAAGCTTTTCTTAAACCATTATAAAGCCATTATGGAACATTAAATCGTTTTCCTAGAATTCCTTAATTAAGGAAAAACTAAAATTTTTTAAACTATGAAAACAAGCATTCTATGGTACTGCCTACCTGCCAGTCTAAGCTAATTAAAACATTTTCTACCTGCACAATTTGTAAAAGGCAACAGTAGTATTTATACGACTAACAGCTATGAATGGAACCTCATTCGTCTTTACAGTTTTGCAAAGTGAACTTCGTTAGAGTGTAAAATATTAATAAAAGAGGAAATTACAACGACATCTAAAGTGAATCAAACAATGGATCGCAAGTCAGATACTACCAAAGTCATGTGCCTCTTTAGCTGCGGTTTTTATGGTAATCCAGATACAGATGGTTTATGCTCAATGTGCTACAAGGAGTCCATGAAGAAAAAGCAGCCACTACTCGATGGTAGCACAGCTGTTCCAGTTCCAAGACCACCACCAAGTCCCACAGTACCTTCAAGAAATGAACAAAAGCCGAGCACATCAAAAACTAGCTGCGAAACAGCCACACAACCTGCCGAAGATGATAAAAATAAACAAGATTCTGAAAAGAAAAAGAGGCGTTGTGCTGAATGTCGCAAAAAAGTTGGCTTAACAGATTTCCTTTGCAGATGCGGTGGTTTATATTGTGCTATTCATCGCTACAGCGATAGGCACAACTGTACCTTTGATTATCGGGAGCACGGAGCTCAAGAAATTAAACGTAAAAATCCCTTAATAGTTGGCGAAAAAATACAAAAAATTTGAACTTTTGTGCCATTATTTTTAAACAACAACAACTACAAAATATGGTTTTAAAAGAACAAGAATCGAAAAAAGTCTAATGAAAAAAAAAAAAAAAAACAAAAAAAAAATTAATTGCCTTAAGCAGACAAATTCTCGTAAATTTCAAGAATGACAAAATTAAAAAAAATATATATAAAAATATGAAAATACATGTGCTTTTTTATGCGTTTAAAAAAAAATACCGAAATCGGATAGTATTTAAGATTGGTTCCTATGATGTAAAAAAAGGAGTATTAAATTATTTTTAAGTGTGCATTTCTATTCGTAAAATTAAAAAAAAGTATACAATCCATTGTCAATTAAATATATGTATATTGATTGCCTTCAAATATTGTTTAATTGTAATAGAGCAAAATAGTGTTTAAGAGCATGATTTCTATATACCTGTGTTGGTATAAAAGAGCAGTTTAAGTCAAAACATAAAATTTTAAAATAATCCCATATTTATGTAAATAGAACTATACATTGGTTTTTCCAAAAAAGTCTGTAATTTTACCTGTTAATAATAGACAAGAAAAGTGCACTATAATGTATTGCATTTTAGTATTAAACTGAGTTTTATGAAGCGTTAAAAATTCTTAACTAATTTAAGCTTATGTGGACTTAAGCTTTTCTACCATATTGCCACAGATATACATTTATGATTATATAAATAAAAATAAAAAATAAACAAACAAAATTTTTTATATATTTTTTCATTTTGTTCAAATATAATTTCCTTTTTATGGTCATTTTCTTTAGTTTGTAGTTTTAATTTTAGAGAAAAAGAGTCCTAAATTGACTTTTTATTTCTGTACGTAGTGCGGCCACATTTATATATTAAAAGTGAAAATTTTATTAAAGTTATTACCTACCGAATACACAGTAATGCAGGTAGTATGTGAAATTACAAGAAAAGAAACTACAAAGTAATGTGTTGGCATCAACTAAATTTTTTTGCTGCACAGAAGATTTGTAAGAGAATGTCAAGATAAAAAGCAAAAAACTGTACTTTAAATTTAAACTAACCAGCTATATAATATAATATATATATATAATATTTTATCACATTAAAGTTTATATGATTTTGTCCTTGTGACCGCCATGGCTGGCGGGTACAAGGTGTAATCCACGAACTTTTGGCAGCATAATAACCTCTCCATTTTATCGACGTACACAAATGTCTTAAACCCATACAAAATTATTTAATGAGGCTAAATCACATAATCTTGGTATCCAAATCATTGGACTAGTACGTAGAATTATTCTTTTATCAAAATTGTTTTTTATAGGAAATCTATTACAGCGCGCACTATGTGACATCTTTATGCATTGTGTTGGAACCACAGAACAGTAGCATTAATGCCAATAATTTATCTAATCATCTGATGTTCACGATTGTCATCATCATTTTCGAAGACCTATGGACCAATAAATCGATCTGCCCATTAAGCTTAGTCGGGATTTACAATGTGGAAATTGAAGGGCAAACATTCTTCAATTCTTGTTTGCTCTTGCCTAAAACTTTTACCATATAGAACTTAGAAGAGAAGCAGAAGAAGCAAAAGCTACAAAAAGTGGAAAAGCAAAAGGAAAAATGTCCTGTACAAACATTCGTGTACTACATTCTTCACATTTTCGTCACTATTTCTACAAATTTCGTCTGACTGTCTTTCAATTTCTATATTGTAAATTCCGACCTACCAAAGTTCAATTGTTTATGGCTGATGATGATACAGATTCAAACAAAACTGGTGAATTTTCTTAAATGCCGCAATTCTGTTTCAACGCATTCCGTGAATTGGAAACAGATACGATGGTCGTTTTCTATTAGTTCCTGTAATAGTTATATTTTGAATAATTTATAAAGTGGACGCACACAATTGCTGTTACTGTTAACGACGACGAATTCATTGATTTAAATCTCTTCAATGCTTCCCTCTTCACATTGTTTTAAAATTTATGAAATCTTAATTCTTTTCTTAGGATCCTCATCAGTTTTTCGAAAGTATAAAAAATTATATTAAAGGTTTCTTGAAATAAGTGGTTTTTTTGGCATATAATTTTTTTTTTTTTTTTGTATTGGCAACACCATAATTGGCAATAACAACCCTGTTTCAATTTTTATGTTGTTCATGGCAATCAGTAACTCTCAGAGCTTTTATCAGAAAACTGCTAAAGGGGGGTTTAGACGGTAATACAAGTCGTACGACATGTCAAATTTTTGTGTAGAAGAGAATAAATAGTATCGTGTAAACTTGATATGTAATGAGACCGTACGACATTGAGAGAAAATACGGATGAAAATTTGACAGTCGTACGGCTCTCTTTGTTTTTTGAAATTTTTTAAAAAACCATCACATTTCATTAGATCAGGGATGCATTTTTATGTTTTTGTTTGCTTATGTTAAATGTATTCACAATGCATGTAAATTTTGTGTGCATGTGTATGTGCATTTTATGTTTTCATTTTACTTTGTTTTGGTATTTTACCAACCGTGTAAACGCAAAAAATATCTGTCGTAACATTTTTACTCTCATTTTTAAAATACGGATGGAATTTCATAATATTTTCTCTTTGATTTTACGTACGACTTGTATTACCGTCTAAACCCCCCTTAAGAGGTAATCGCCAAAAGAAATGTTTTTTCATATTTCTCTCTTTCAAAATGTCAGAGCTGGGGTTTGAATTAAGCCGGCACAATATCCACCAAACTACTGCGGCTACATAAATACGACTAGCCGATTAAAAAAGTTTACTTCTCAACATTATCTCCTTTTATTTCGATGCACCGTTCCTACCCATCAAATGCAGACACTGCCGCCATTTATACACCTTCAAGTTTTGAAGGCTGCCACGTATGTCAGGATAGCGTTCACTGCTAAGCGAGCTGTCAAAGTAAACACAACAATTGACATTTATGATCAGCCTATAATTGTAGCACATAAACCAAAAACTAAGTTTCTCTCGCGCTTGATTTATAGCGTTTTTTATTAATTTCCTAGAATTTGCTATCATTTAGTTGTTGCTCTTAAAATTCCATTATGATTAACACAAAAAAAAAAAAAAAACAAAATAAAAAAAGAAGAAAAAAATAATCAGATCTGATTAGGAACATACAATATATATATGTACGTATATGTATATACTGTATATATAATAAAAATTTCATCATATTTTCTTAGTCAGTAGTAAACTTTCCAATTAAAATCAACTTTTTACTTTGACACTGAAATCAATATGAAATTAGTTTTGTTGGGTTTATACGTCGTTTACGTTTTAAGTACTACCGTTTTAGGAAAATCCTTAGATTCGGAATATGATATAAAACTTAATGAAATATCTGATAAATATAATGATTTGGAAGACATCAATGATAATTCACTGCATGCGGATGATTTCACAAGAAAACAGCAAAAATATAATTATTTACTGAAGTTAAAGCAAAACGAAAATGAAATGAAATTACTTCAACAAATTTATAGTAAATATAAAAAGGTTTAATAGTGTTTAAATTATAAACTGCAGCCAATTATACAACAAATATAATAATGCAATTCGTTTTGACAGCTCCTACCTTAATATACTGTAAAGGCATACATATCTTCTGACAGCTTTAACCAGCAATATTGAATAGACCATATAATCAATTCTTCTTGTTTATAAGTAAACAATTATCTTACATTTATGCACATAGTACATATGTTGGAATGTTAGTATATTGTTTAAACTCTTTATATGTAAATAATTTATTAAGATTTCTTATATAATAAATATTTATGTCAAACAAAAATTAAATACAAATACCCGTTTAATAAATATTTTTTTATTTTTACATAAACTCAATACAAAAAATACTTAAAAATTGAAAAAATTGAAATTTTTAATAAAGTGTCCTTCAACAAAGGCTTCAGAATTTTGACAGTTAACCGTTTGACGGCTACGCGGCGCCGTCGCGCTTCGATTAACATCTCTAATACGGCTACGCGGCGCGGTAGCGGCGCCTTATATATTAGGCTTTCCATTTTTTTTATAACATACTACTTGTATATCTTTTGATTGCCTCCAACAGTTTCCATTAATTCTTTATCTACAAAATGTTAAAAGCTTTATGTAAATCGATGTAAAATTGGAGAAGTTATAAAGTTTTAAGTAGATATATATTTTTTATTTATTTTATACCCAAATTTTCTATAGCAGTTTTAGAATGTATTAGAATTTTGATAGATAGCTGTCAAACGATTAATAGGGATCATCTTGTTGAAGCTACATCGGTGATTTACAAACATACATACACATAAGACCATTACAACCCTGTGTAAGGGTTATGGCCCAGCATCTTGTATGTTCGGCATGTTCTGTAAACCAAAAACGAATTGTAAAATACGACAAGTTTTTTATATACTTTTTTATTCATTCTCTAAACAACCGTTAACAAAACTTTTAGGATCATCAAAAATTTTAAATACAATTCTTTGCGCAATTAAGTATTAATTGTCTTTGAAAACCATTCAATTCACTTTTACTCGATTTCGGTTTACGGAAGATACCCGTATGTGTATGAATGTATGTATGTATGGGTAGATATATAAAAATATATATATGTATATGTATATCTATCGTTAACTAAAGTGCAAAACGGTGCATCTAACAAACAATTCAAAAACAAGTTTTTATTTCTTTATTCTAAATGAGCGACAAAAGGATCGATCGTTAAAAAGTCATTATGGTTCCAGTTAAGGGTCTTCAAAGAATACTCTTTTAAGCAGGTAAAATAATTAAGAACAACAGTAGTATTTTGAACTGCTATAAATAGCTTGACAAATTAAAATCAAACATCATTCGATTGCCTACTCCCTAAGAGTTTACTCTAAAGATAAAGCGAGAGTTAAAGCGAAAATCCTTTTTTTTCTTTTTAATTATTACTGTGAGTGAGGATGGAACAAATTAAAAAGAACTATCCACAAACAACAATGAAGTTGCAACAACTGAAACTTAAGATGAAACTATTGGACCTGAGGTTAAAACTGTTGGAAAGGAAAATAGATCTTTTGGAAACTAAACTAATTCTGTGGTGGGTTAACGAAGAAAATATCATAAACGAATATTGTTTTTTTGGACCGGAAGCAGCATGACAGCAAAAAGCAAATGTAGACGACAATATTTGCTGTCTAGAGTTTTTCTGTGCTTTCATTAAAATAATCATCTTCATATGAGCGTGGAATCGTGTAATCTAATTTTGATTACTTGCCGTCTATAGCTTGTTGTTGTCATTGTGTTTAATGCTTATATTTTAGTTGTAAGACAGTATCTATCGTAATATTAATATTTGTTATTATATTATCGTGTAATATTAAATTATTCTTTTATGTATTGAAAACATTTTCCAAATGTAAAACTATTTATAAGAATTACAATAAATGAGTTACATTTTATGCGCTAGCAAAAAAAAATATCTTGCTTTAAATACTAGCTTAAACCCGGAGTGCTTCGCTACACCTATCACTATTATTTGTCCACATTTTTCGACTGATGATTTTTAGTGATTACGGAGTAATTCAGAATAAATTCAAAAACTTTAAATGTTACTGAATTTAAATCAAATCAGAAAAATTATATAATTGTTCGACCTGTTTCCAAATTATCCAAATAATAAGCAAATAATAAGTATATTATAAATAAGTATATATAATAAATAAGTATTTGCTTATTACTGAATTTAAGATATATTGAACTCAATAAATACTTCGTCAGGAAGCTATCTTGTCTAATTTTTTCTATTGGTAATTTCTAATGACTACGAAATCAATCACACCAAATTCAGAAACTTCAACTTCAACACTTCTTAAGTGTCCAATTTCCCCAAATTTCTGACTGATGGTTTGCCTTGCCCACAAAGTTATTGAGACCCAATTCCGAAACTTTACGTTTAACCATTCTGAAGATATGCAAAAATTAAAAATAAATAAAAAAAGGTGGGAGTAAAAGTAGGAGTGGCAAATTTTTCTCTCTGTGAAAGTTTAAAATTGATTTACACAAACATTTGAAAGAAAAATTATTTAAATCGATGGATTCGTTTTCTGATTTTAGGTAAATCAAAAAAGTGGGCTGAGTAGAATTTTATTTCCGTAAAAACCTAAGTTGAATCACGACGATCATTAGAAAGAAAAAATCATCAATCAAAATCATCCAGCCGTTCTTAACTGATGCTATAACCAACGAACATCATTCTAGAAAGATAACAGCTAACCTAATTAGTGAAGATGGTCACCACTCACTATCAACATCCACCGGACAAATGGGGCAATTGCTGTTGATCATTCAAGGGTGATGGTATAACACTGGCCTAGCAACTTGTCTCATTGACATTTGGCGATCAATAAAATTGGAAAAAAAATAATAAATAAAATCTATCTCTCTATGTTCTATCTTTAATATTCCATTACAATCCACTGCATGAGTAGGAGTTTATTCCTGAGTATTGGTCTTAAAAAAAAAATTGCACTTTGCTCTGATGTTCTTTCTAATAATAGAAAAGGTTAAATTTTGGGAGTTATTATGTGAATCATTTAGGAGATGCATTGCGTTTCTTAAATAAAAATTATTTTTGTAACAAAAACCAATTACACAGAAATAATGCAACGTATCAACTAAGTGATTTAAAAAATAACCCATTTTTTATTTGAAAAAAATTAAATACTTAGTTTTATACTAGCTTCATCTAGCAAGCATTACATGGACTGTATACGTTTTAAGTGATCTATAGAGGTAGTCACTTCAGGCACCGGAATGCTACGCTTCCCTATCTTGTTAATTAGGATTATTTAGATACATATATTTGCTGTGACTGCAATTATTTTTAGTAATTTAAGCTTTAAATGTTCTCAAGATATACAAAAATCAGTACTCAGCTTTTATGAGTCCACGCCCACTTTATTACTGATGATTGGCCTTGACTATAAAGATTACTCGTTCAGTCCAAACTTAGTATTCCAGATTTAAATGTTCTCAAGATATACTAATAACTTGCCTTGACCATAAAATCATTAAATTATTCGTACCTCTCATAGAGCACATCCTTTTGTAGTTGATAGTACAATTAATAGAACATTGCATTATAGAGGAAATTCGTTCTTTAGCCGCACCGCCGGTTTATAGAACAATCTTTTAACGACAATTTTTCCTACCAATTACGATATAAATAAGTTTAAATCGAATGTCCACAAGCACTAATTTCTCTTTCCCCCCTTCCCATAGAATATTTTCCTAGACCAGCACTAAATGAGTAGGGATCAGAAGCAAATATTAATATTTATGCCCGTATTCATAAAAACTCTTTTTGGTATATTAAGGGTTTATTTGACAAATTTCTATTCAATACTTGTCAAATAAACCCTCAATAAACCTAAAATATTTTTTATGAAGACGGGTGTTAGTTGTTTGAGAGGTACGTTAACAAGACATACAAAAATCACTATTTGGTTTATGCGGAAGGTATCACGCCCAAGTCCAATAGGTAGTTGAATTCATTATGTTCCAAATATCATTAAAAAGGGTTTAGTGGTAAGGGTGTGATTGACCGACAAACAAAAAACAGAATTACGAGGAGGTTTAGTATTTAAATGCTTAACATTATATTCCTTTTTTGTTTTATTATTAAAAATATTTGCCATATACATACTTGTGTATATAAAACTTTATATTTTAATTATCCATTTTATTTTAATTTACAAAGAATACAATAGACTTCTTCAATTTGCTCTAACTTCATCAAGCCGTATTGCTTTGGCAGTAATGTTGGTTCTACGAAAATAGATCGGATTACTTGAGATTTTAACTTCACTTTGAACAATGCCATTGTAAATTTCCGGATCTGCTTCTACAGTTATTAATTTCCTATTTTGGCGACCAAAGGCATTTGTATTTTCCAAAGCTAGGACGGCCCAAGAATACATCAAAGGAATTAAAATTAGTAAAGCTGTAGCCAGAATTTTCATATTTTTTAAACGAAATTATTGTATTCATTCGTACACGGTTAAAGGAAATACTGATAGAAATTCAAATGGAATGTTTTTAATTTTGTTTATTTTTTCTTTCTTATTTTTTATATTTTTATTTTGTTATTGAAAATATTTTGCTTTTTAATCACATTTTTAAATACGTATTTCTAATCTGTATTTGCGATGTTTATTTGGCGACAGATTAAAAGGGTATTTAATAAAGAAATTTTTATATACTCGTACATATACACTTCTATTTCAATTAAAGAGCTTTGTTTTAACAGTGAATATAATTTTAATGCTAATTAACTGTGAAATATAAAGGTTAAGCTATATAAAGATTTCCATTTGATTGAGTCAATTACGTGCAACTATAGACAGACATTTTAGGAATTGAATATTGTAAACGATACGATGTAACAAAACCTGTGCGCAATGTCTTGCGAGAATTCAAGTAGCAAGTAGAGAGCTATTCTAAAAAGAATTTATAAAGTCATTAGTAAAAGACCAGGCGAAATACTTATATAATTGGCCATTACAACCCTGTTTCAGGGTTATAACCCTGCTTCTCGCAGCATCATTGTTGTATGGGTCAATTTTTATCCATGAGTACCGAACCTACAATTTAACATCGACTACGAACGACAGACTTGAAAACCTTGCGCATGACTATCAGTTACTCTCATAGCTTTTGCCAGAAGAATGCTAAGAAGTAGTCGCCAAAAGAAATAGCCGTCCTATGACAAGCATATGTTAGATTCATTGATTCACCATAAATGGTTTCATTAATAATTTGATTTATGATCGAAAGCTGTTTTTTATGTGATTACACTCGAATGACACAAACAGCATGTGAACCAAAGCCAATCTTGAGTGACGAAATAAACAATAAATTGGGCGCCATTTTTACAGTAATTTGTTGATAACCCTGAAAAAGAAACTGTTTGACAATTGAGAGCTTAGGGTTAGGGTTTTAATTATTGGAAAATATTGAAAAAACTAAAGTATGTCGGCCACAGTTTGAAAGTTGTTGGCAGCCCTGAAAGAAGAACGGTTTGACAATAAAGAGTTTAGGGTTTAATTATTGGAAAATATTACAAAAAATTGAAGTAAATAAGAGTGGGTGACTTAGAGTGTAAAATTGCTTAGGGAAGAAAATGCATAGTGTTAAATTTTCCCAAATATTTGTCTACAGACATTTCAATTCCTGCGAATATAACATTGCTATCAACTCTAAGTTGCTACTCGTAAAATTTCTTCGGAAATAAATTGCCAACGAAATTATTACATTATTGTCAAAGATTGCCATGCTAATCTTAACATTCCCCCCCCCCCCTCCCGGTGTTAGCGGGAAAAAGATCTACCTCTGCTTGTCAGGCGACTAAATGGGAAATTGGTGCAGGGGGAAACGTGAACGAAATATCTGTTTTTGCCTGATAGCACCAATATGGGATAAGGTGATGGAGGGATGACGACTAGCGCTACGATAAATGGAAATGATTTTGTGAATCGATCTGAAAACGATGAGACTGACCTGGCGTTTGCTGCATTCTGTTATCTGAGTTCACCGAGTTAAATCTGGTTGAAATGACTTTCAGGCTAATGTTGCAGACGCCTCCGTTCTGTTAAACCCTTGACAGGGCTTCAAGTACCTTCCATCATCGTCACCATTAAATTGGTAATGCAGGTTTAGTTGAGACAGCAAATAATTAGTATCCGACCTGGCTCAGAATGCGAACTCCCTTAAAGACTCGTGTCAAGTTTAGCGAGAACCTTACTGACTGTCAATGGGACCCTCGGGATCTTAAAGGACAACTGCTTAATCTATGGTGGATAGCGGCTTGAAGATGGAACCCAAAATATAATAAATCATAAAAATTTGAAAATTGATGAGATGATGCAAGGCGAGATTGCTTTTATATAGTGGTTAGAGCGCTCGCACAAAAACTCAAAGGACCCGGGTTCAAATCCCAGAAGAGGTGAAAAATGAAAAAGTTAGTTTGCGGTTTTTTCAAAAAAAAAAAAAAAAAAATTATAATTTAAAAATAAGAGGTTCCCCCCCCTCCCCTCCAGGAAGACAATTTACAAATAAACCGCTGCCCAATATTTCACTCTATTCGACCTTAACCAATGTCAACAAAAAACGAATGATCAGGGAAAAAAGCGCCACCTATAGGGAAGTTGCAGATAACAGCTAAACCTACCTAAACCTATCAACATGCAACGATGAGCCAATTGCTGTTGATCATTCAAGGGTGAAGGTATAACACTGGCCTTTAAATGATCAATTCACAGCAATTTGTCTCATTCCTAAGGCGCTTAATAATAATATAATAATTAATAATAATATATGTACTATCATTTCCAAAGTTCCAATACAATGTACAGCATTTAGTAGGGGTTTACCCCTGAGTATTGGTCTCAAATACAAAAAGTACATAGTTGGCCATTACAACCCTGTGTCAGGCCCAGCTTCTCGCCGTGGTCTAATGGTTAGGGCGTTAGCCTACTAACACGAAAGCGCTGGGTTCAAATCTCAGCTCTGACATCTTGAAAAAAGAAATATTATAAAATTATTTCTTTCGGCGACTGTCTCTCAGCAGTCTTTTGGCAAGAGCTCTGGGAGTAATTGATTGCCATGAAAAAGCTTTTCAAATCTGTAGTTCGGAGTCGACTTTAAACTGTAGGTCCCGGTACTCATGGATAAAAATTAACACACACAACCTGAGTGCTGCGAGAAGCTAGGCCGAGAAATATCAACCTCAGCTTTGTTTCAATGAAATGTGGTCCACTGATATATGATTCATGCCATTTTTTTTTTGTTATAATTCCGAAGAAGAGATAAGACTTAATTACATGTTTTATAAGGAAAAGAAATTGGTTTTTGTTAATTTTATCACAGTTATAGATATTTCTTTATAAATTATTATTTATTTTATATATTTTATTTGATTTAAACTATCTATTACAATTAAAAACCATTTGAAACTTATCTATTTGAGTTGGGTTTCCATAAGAGCAGCCTTTATTAGTTTATGAAAATATAGTTTTGATTTGATATCTTGCATGTTATCTAAGGTCTGTTTAATTTTGTATACATTATCACGTAAGACGTTGATGTCATTTGTAAAATTTTGCATATTTTTATCATCACTTTCATTAGCAATGATATTATAAAAATCCTTGTCCATATTTAGTTTATTCAGAAGTAAGTTATCTTCTAAAACATCAAATTGTTCACGCACTTCAACATATTCCTGTACAACATTATTATTATTAGCATTAGATGAAAAACTGTTTGGTAGATATGGTGAACTGGTGGGTTGAAGTTGTACAGCAGGAACAGTTATGACATCATATTTATGATTATCAAAGCTCTCTCTCTCAAATTCTAAGCCATGGAACTCTAATGAAACGCTTTCATCTTCGTTGCTTTTGTTTTGTTTATCATTATCATCATCATTGTCAGCTTTGCTGTCATTCTTATCATCATGTGCCTGTTCTCTGTGGTTATCATTATTATTAGCCTGCTTTTTAATTTCTTTTCCTTGCTCTGAACTGTCTTCTAATACCTTATCTAATAATGAACCAAATAAAGACAAATACTCATCAACTTCTTTTAAATTTTTTTCATATAATTCATCTTTGTTTAATAAATCATCATTTTCGGTTGTATTTTCAGCAATTCTCATTAAATCTTCTAAAGTACTTATCATCATAAGCATGCTAGTTAACTCTCTGATATCCTTTTCACTAATTTTTAAATCATATTTCTTAAGCTCTTCGTCTGAATCATTTTCTTTACTATTGTGAAAAGTCAATACTTCATTTGATTCCTTGGAATCATTTAAAGTTTTATTTTCTTCTGATGTTTCTCTCTCTTTAGCGGGTATCTCTTCTGGACTGTTATCTTTTTCATTACTGTCTTCATCTTTTTCTTGACTTTTTTCGTCTGTTTTTGTGTCATCTTTACTTACACTCGTATCATCAAGCACCATTGAGTTAAAAAAACTTTCAATTTGTTTTAATTGTGTGGCTCTAAGGTTCTCAGCAACATCATCTTCTTCATCATGTTCATCACTAGCTTTGATTTCTTTGGGTTCATGTGAGTCTTCTGAACTTTTAGCAAATAATTTGGAAAATATTTCAAAATCACTTTCTTCTTTGGAATCTTCTGAACTTTTGTCAATAGCACTCTCTTTATAGCTGTTATGTGCTTGAGGTAATGGGTATAGTTCATCGTCATAATCATACCTCGACCATGGATTGGCAACATGTCTATGATAGGGACCCCACAAAAGGCTTCGTGCCAAAATTAAATTTAAACCACCGCACAGCAATATTGTAAGCAATAAAAATTTCATGTTTGTCTTTTCTATAGTATTTTTATTTTATAAAAAATTTTGTTATATTTTAAAATTTTGTGCACACTTTTAATGTAAATCTAAATAAAGACTAATTGTGTAGCATTTAATATTCAGTATTTATGTGACTAAAACTGATCTTTTTCTCAAAAACAAAAAAAACAAAAAACAAAGTACTGATAAGAATTTCCAAGATTAATTGCTTTTTCAAAGAATTTGAATTCATAATAAATATTTATTGTACTCAGCCTCACCATTAATTTGTAGGAAATGCATATTAAGCAAATCGATACGTTTGTAACATGTATACGAGTATGTATTCAAATTATTCGATTTTCTGTAACACAAATACAAACTTGTCTCTAAAATTCATCAAATAAATGTTTGATAATTAGTAATATCATATCAAAGCTTATAAATCAATATCCATCTTGTATGGAAGCCATCATGCCCACTCTTTCACTGTTGATTTCTGTGGCCTGTGATTTTATTCATACGAGAACAAATTAACAAATTTTAGCTTTTAACGTTGTCAAATTACACAAAAATTAATATTGACTTTGTATAGAAGGCATCGATCATAATTTTTGGTGAGGGCAAAACCATTAAAAGATTCCACTGGTAAAAAGATGCCTACTTCACTTCACTACTGTACAGTATGTCTTATTACAGCTTGTAGTGTAGCTGGTGCAGTAAACCTAATAATTTTGTAGTTTGATTTCGCTTCCAACTAAGCACCGTATAATTAGAAAGGCGTTGCAATACTCCAGTCTTATAGTTTTCGTATGTTATTTGGCAGTGAATATCAACACCAATACATGATAAGGGGCGTGGCAAATTAATAAAAACTGACTAATGCAGTAAATACTAGTTTTTAAATATCAGGAGTATTTCGATAATCTGCTAAATGGTTTAATCAAGGCACAAACATTAAATTTAACACGTATATGCATATATATGTATTGTATGTATTTTGTGTAGGCGTGTTTAAAAGGGGCGTAACATATATATTAAAGAAAACTAACTCTGTATACAAAGATTATGACTTACAGTACTTATGAAGCTATATATTTAAGATAATTTAGAATCATTTCACAAAAATGGGCTGCCTACTTCATCAAGAAAATCGCTAAGTAGACATCAATAACAGTTTTGTTGGATATAAAAAAGTCGACCATACTTTTGCCCGCTTTTACATATTAATTTACTCAAAATAAGAGGCGGACGGCCATTCAATTCACAGCAATGAAATATTTTAAGAGGCTGCACATTTCGGCAGATATTTCCCTCAGTATAAATATTTACTTACGCCGTAGATGTGTACAGACATTAATTATTTAATTATTTGTAATACAAAAATGCTTAAATGATAATAATTATTATTGCAATCAGTCTATGCTAAATGTCTATGTATATACATATAAGTAGAAATATGTGTGTAGTATGTGTATGTATATACGAGATCAGTTTTAAAAGTTCTTAGTCTAGCAATATAAAATAAGTGCTAGTTTATTAAAATTATTTCAATTTTTAATATAATCTCTAGACGCTTTATTGTTCAACGTTTTTCTTACAGTTCTATCCCTTTATTAACTAAAATTTGCTGAATTTCTCCTTAAATTATTCGTTTACAGCTGCCATTGCATATTTATTTGAGGCAAAATGCCTCAGGGGAACAAAGTCGGTGATATTCAGAAAATTCGTACTACTATTGCTGCACTATATACTTTTTGTATTGTCTCGAATTTTTAAATTCAATTGGTCCAGAAACTTGCATTAATACTTAAAATTTATTGTTTTAACTTCACCATCTTAAGTCCATTGTTTGTCTTTTTTTTTTTTTTTTTTTTTTTTGTTTCTGGTGTATAAAGATGGATCATTTTATTCTCCTTGGGTCAATCCCAACAGAAATTTTCATTCGGATGCGTTTTTGGTCAACTGTTAATTTTTATGGTTCTGGAGGCATATTCGATCCTTGTATTTATAATTTTTGAAATTGTAGTTTTTAAACATCCGATGCAGCAACCCAATTTTTTACTGTTGCATATGGCACGATCACCATATCGTTCTGAATTTTTTGCAGCGGCAAATATTTCTTATGTAAGAATTTTAATCACAAACCGGATTTTTTTTTTTTATTTTGAGACCAATACTCAGGGATAAGCCCCTACTAAATGCAGTGCATTGCATTGGAATTTTTGGAAAGGAGAGAACATTTATAACAGAACATACATTTTTGTTTTTCTTATATTACTATTAAGCGCCTTAGCAATGAGACAAATTGCTGTGAATTTATCATTCAAAGGCCAGTGTTATACCTTCACTCTTGAATGATCAACAGCAATTGCCTCATCGTTGCATGTTGATTGTGTGGTGAGCGTCTTCGCCAAGTAGATTTAGCTGTTATCTGCTACTTCCGAATAGGTGGCGCTTTTCTCCTAATCATTCGTTTTTTAATGACATTGATTAAGGTGGAATAGAGTGGAATGTCGAGGAGCGGTTTCTTTGTAGATGGTCTTCTTTTTCCATTATAAAAAATCTCTGAACCGCCTTTTTCGAACACCTATTACTATACGAATGACTGGCCAGATCTAATCATATAACGGAAGGAAGTTGCGATTGTATAAAGTATTTTGCTGTTTATGCAGCCATCACTGTGTCACCACTAAGAACATTTCGAACTACCCTCGTATAAGCATATGTAGATTTATGCATAAATACAGCAAAAAAAAAATAAAACAAAACATTTTAAAAACAAATATATATGTTTGTACATACTTTAATGTTTTATCTAATCTTTTAAATTAAAAACATATCTTTAAAAAAGAATAAATCTTTAAATATTTGATAACATACGTTTTAATATTTTCGTTTAAGATCAACAGTAGGAAAAGTGTGGTAAAGTCTCAAATTCCCAAAACCACTAAAGTGGAGAAAAAAACGCCTTTAAAAAAAAATAAGAAAAAACTAGAAATTTTTTTTTTTTTATATTTTGGTTTTCGTTAAAATTTTTGTACTCATAACAATAACTTAATAAATTATGAGAATACCTTTATTGATAACAACATGGTTTTGGTGGTGTTGCCAGTTGCCAACAAACAATTAATATTTAAAAATTTTAGCTATATTGATATAAAATTTGCTGCTATTTAGTTTGCCGTTAGAGCGCTCGCACAAAAACTCAAACGGCCTAGGTTCGAATCACAGCAAAGGTGAAAAATTTAATAGTTTGCAGTTTTTTCAAAATTATAATTTAAAAATAAGAGCCATAGAGAGATCTATTTCAGTCAAAAGTGATGAGGAAATAGCACAAGTAGAATCATACATCAGCCACTATATTCTATATATTATTCTTCATAAAAATTTGGGTTGTTTATGGCATAATTTTCCTTTATCAATAGTCAGCAATGTTTACTTGGCTTAAAAATTTAAAATGTCCGGTGGAACCATAGTTTTGTATTAAAATTTACTTGTACAAAGCTACTATGTTGTTGCTTCAAAACAGGCGAATTGGAGTTAAAAATTTTAAAAAGCACTAAAATTAATTCTAAAATTTCTGAGTTGACAACACGACTTGGGAATCCACCAAACTAAAGTCAACAACAAAAAATATGAATCATGTTTTAGCACATGACACAGTCATGTACATATTCTGAAACTATTTATCAGTTATACAGTAAGTACTACTTGTACGACTGACCCTCTCTATTTAAAAGTATTTTAAATGATGTACGAGTATAATGTTATAAAACAAGAAATGGCATTAAAGTAGAATACTGATAATTTGTTGTAAAATTCATTCTGCGCTTTAAAATTTCTGTGACGAGAATAAAATTTAATAATTTATTTGTTTGGTAGCCTATCAAATTATTTATTGATATTTTTCCAATATTTTTGCTGCAATATTTTATTGTTAAACAAAAAATTATAAAGATGAACTTGAACCTTAAAGCTACAAGTAATTAAGTACATATATTTTTTATAATGTTTGGAATTTTGCGAGTTTTTCTTGAATTATAATTACGTCGGAAATTCCGTAGACCCTACTAATACATATATAGATAATAAAATACTGTCTGCCGTTTTGAGGATTAAGGAAAATAAATTAAAGAAAATAACTTAAATAAATGCAAGAGAAAATATGGGATTATCCATTTTCCGGTGTCAAAATTAATTAAATAAATCGCAAATCAAGTGAACTTTCGATATTGTAAACTATACATTTAATTTAATTTAGAGGTTCAATTTGCGATCCATATGCAACCGTTGCAAAACTAGCATATCTTCCTACAATTTGTTGTTGTCAAAAATGGTTTGCTCCATTAACTGCTCTTGCAGTTAGCAAATGGAGCACTCTCGTTTGCAATGGAGAGTGATTACCATTCTTGTTAATTTCTCTTAAGTTGCCAATTTATATTAATTGGAATAAGCATTATTTATTATTATTTTCTTTTTAAGTTTTTTATTAAACACGATTGCATGGTCTTATAATTATTTCCATGGGTTTGTTTTAATAACTTTAAAGAAAAATTAAGAAGAAATTATTTAATACACATGATTTAATATACAGTGTTATATGTACATATACATATGTATTAAAAATAATTTTCTGTTTTGATCTTATAATTATTTGCCAAAGTGTATTAACAAAACATAAAACAAAAACAAAAGCGCTTCATAAGTTTTTACCTCCAATAAACATAGTTTCCTTTATATTCATATTTCGAACACGTCGCATTGATTTTTGACTGAAACATGATTTATGAGAGTACCAGTGAAACACCTCCACGTTGTAAAATTGGTGTTCTTCTATGCTTTGCTTGCATATTGATAACCTTTTTTTAGGTATTCGGATAAGTGGAAAAATATTTAATTTAATTGTAATGAATTTTTAATCAGTTTCCTTGCAAATCCATTAATATTTTCATTTATAAAAAAACAAAAACTTAAGCAATTGATTGTTAATTCTGACATGTGAGATTGTTATCTGGGCATGTGCCGTATGTGACCCCACACAATGCAAAAAAGTTTTATAATTTCCATCATATACATACATATATGTAGATATATGTAGATGGTAGTGTTTTTTTTAATTTTTTTTTAATTAAGCCCCTTAGGTAACGAGCGTCAAAATGACCGCCAAACTTAAATACACTTAAAGGCCTCATGATACTAGCTAGATTTCAGATTCTTGTTATCATATTGTTGGAATGAAATAATAACAACATGCTAATGATATGCATACATACGAATTATGATAAAAAATAACTGTTATTTTAATTTTTATCAAAAAGTATTTATTTATTCATCAACAACTATTTGGTCCCCATCAAAGTTATCCCCCTTAGATATAATACACTTATGCCAGCGCTTTTTTTCCAATTCACGAATCACTTTTTTAAACGCGCTTTTGGTATCTCTCAGCTCTGACATCTTGAAAAAAGAAATATGAAAAAATT
Source organism: Metopia argyrocephala (assembly GCA_963576795.1). Classification (NCBI taxonomy): domain Eukaryota; kingdom Metazoa; phylum Arthropoda; class Insecta; order Diptera; family Sarcophagidae; genus Metopia; species Metopia argyrocephala. The sequence continues at coordinate 198,744,059 of OY756208.1, read as the reverse complement.
ATTTCTTTCGGCGACTACCTCTCAGCAGTCTTCTGGCAAAAACTCTGGGAGTAATTGAGTAATCGCCGTGGTCTAGTGGTTAGTGTGTTGGCTTACTAAGACATGAGCTCTGGGTTCGACATTAGGCTCTGACTTCTTCAAAAAAAAAAAGAAATATGAAAAAAATATTTCTTTCGGCGACTACCTCTCAGCAGTCTTCTGGCAAAAGCTCTGAGAGTAATTAATTGCCATGATCAAGTTTCTCAAGTCTGTCGTTCGGAGTCGACATTAAACTGTAGGTCCCGGTACTCATGGATAAAAATTGACACACACAAAATGAGTGCTGCGAGAAACTAGGCCGTAATCCTGACACAGGGTTGTAAAGGCCAGTTATGTATGTATGTATAGAGGTTTCAGTTCTTAATTTTTTATGCATATCCGTTCTTTTAATAGGCGATTCTTATATTTAAATTTTAATAAAGCAAAGTACGTGTGAGACATCATCGAGTATTGATTAAAACACCGGTAAATTTTTCGACACAGCATCTTCAAGTGATACGCAACCGAAATGTTAAATTTTTCATAACTCTGACTTATAAACCACGCTGAATTTGACGGAAGGCGTATGTTGTATTGGCTTTGAAAACAGCTGTGGTGTTTGACTTATTCGAATAAACCTGCTGCTTAAGAAAACCTCATAGGAAAACATCAAATGAGAGTAAATCGCCCGATCTCGTAAGCATTGCTTTTATGTGAGTTGACCATGATCTTAAATCGCACGTGCAGAATATATATTGTGAAATTAGTTATGTGCTACGTAACGTCAAACAGTGATTTTTTCAGGATATATTGGATGATTTGCATATCGTCGCAAGAATTAAAGAACGCTGTAACGATTGGTTTCGGTCCCAGATTTCTATTATGAAAGGAAATTCACTTACGAAGTCTACGTTTTGAAAAATACCAGGATCTTTGTTCTACTTTCATACAGGTTTTTTGGCTCTGGGAAACATTAAATGTTTTTTTTTTTTTTTTCAAGACCAATATTCAGGGGTAAACCCCTACTCATGCAGTGCATTGTATTGGAATGTGAAGATGGTTGATAGAAGGTTTTTGTTTTTAATTTTCCCACTCAAGAGCCAGTGTCATACCTTCACCCTCAAATGATCAAACAGCAATTGCCTCATCTGTCGGTGGATGTTTTTAAATGTGAATGGTGAGCGTCTTCAGTAGATTAACTGTTATCTTCCCAGAAGGTGGCGCTGTACTCCTAATCATTGGTTTCTTGTGGAATAAATTAGAAATGTCAGGGGGCGGTTTCTTCCAGATGGTCTTGCTGGAGGGGGGGGGGGGGGGACCTCTTACTTTATTTAAATTTAATTTTTAATTTAAATTGTAATTTTAGAAAACCGCAAATTTTTATTTTTATAATTTTGTCCTTCGCTGGGATTGAACCTTGGTCGTGTGAGTTTCTGTGCAAGCGCTCTACCACTATGCCACGACCCCCTGTCCGTTACAGCGTTCTTTAATTTTTGCGACGATATAATGTGGACTACTATCGTCTCAAATTCGACAGTTTTGTCTATCTTCTTCGTGACCATTTATCCAGATATGACCCTCATCGTTGAAATGGGTTTTTCGTTATTTTGATAAAACACTTTTAACCAGATAATAACTTGTTCAGTTTTAATATTCTCTAAAATATGCTTTCAATTAAGTGATTGTTTTAAAAGGGAACATGACTATTTTTATACTGCTTGTTTCATAAGCCTTTAAAAGCCTGCAAGGCTAGAGTACTCAATAAAATTTAAAGCCTTATATTCAGTTTTATTTTGTCAACGTTTTTCTTTTTTGCTTTTTTTTTTTGTTTTTTTTTTTTTTGTTTTAATAAATGTATAAAGTGGTAGTAGGTGGTAAAGGTAGTTGTGTTAGAAATATTAAACTCCATCAAGCCGTGGTAAAGTCTAATCAAAAATAGCAAATGAATGTGTCGTCTGAATTTATTGAACAGTGTCAATGTATTTTACACTATTACTTCTTTCAGTGAGAACGATTATAACTTTTACAAGTCATTGATTTTTAATTGACATCAATAAATATGTGGCACGAGTACCAATGTGTTTAAAAACATTGATGCGTAAAAATTCAAAATTGTAAATAATTATTCAAGAATTCATAATCAAAGAAATATGCTACTTTGCTTTAAATTTCTTTAAATTTGTGGTTGAAGAAATTAACAAAAAAAAAATAATACAGCCGACGTTGTTTATTTATGGCAGATTTTCAAGCGGTTTGATATTGGACTTGTTAATAAAAATTAGCTTTTTATGTGTAACTAAACCTCGGCGTACTTCGCTACCTCTGAACTAGATAATGATTTTAATACATATATAAAGAGAACCACATCCAAAAATTCACAAAACAGAATCTGACAAATTGGTACTGTGCATTCCATAGAAAAAGGTTAAGTTTCTGAATTTGACCTGAAAGACGGCATAGCCCTTTCCGACCCCAGCTACACAAACCTGTAGATAAATTTGACATGTTTTGAAGAGAAAAGTTTATATATTAAGATTTCATTTCTGTTACTTTTTAAAGTATTTACGAGTATATATGTACGATGTGTTATGTCCTTTTTATTCCTACTCGTGTAAGTAAGGACAAGTAATGTACGTAGGATTAATTAATTTTAATTATACTCAATACATAAAGATTTTATTATTTTGTAACAAAAGCATCCTATATTTACATTTGTATACGAATCTTTATAAAATGCCTACACATGTATGTAGTATAGTCTTTTATTAACTCAATTTCTCATTGTTTTAGTACAAAAGTACCATTTATAGTACGAGACAGATTTGGAAGAAGTACTCACATTATTATGAAAGGGGAAGGGGAATAGTCAAACTGTTAAAAAACCTAAAACTGTTATTATTTTGACATAAACCTCCAAAACCATTATTGGGGTAAATAATTTTCTATAAATGAGAAGAAAGCTGAGAAAATTTCCTTTAAAATAAGCCCTCTTCCAGCGTTACAAGTCAACCATTCACCAAGTGGAATGAATATTTCCAAAAAAAATAGCATTATTTTCGTATGACCTGAGCACCAAATTTTCTCTTAAAAAACCGGAAGCTCAATTTTGATTTTAGAACCATGGTTTCTTTGGGAAAAGTTCTTAGAATTTCCCGCAGATTACGATATTGCTATACGCTTTGTCATGTTTTTCGGTCCCGAACAAATTGACCCACCCTAGTGTATATCCTGTTTCTAAGGTTATAGAACTTGTATGGACATAAAAAATACATTTTTGTGTTATTTTAGAATGAATTATAATACACTGAAAATTTCATTAAAATCCGCTTTCATTTGAAATAGCTTGGGATTGAAAAGGATAGGTAGGTCATACAATTCAAAGTTAATACCTAGTTTTTTTATATTTAATTACTAACGTTCAAGGTACAAATGAGTTCATTACACTCATACTACAGTGTGATTTTAGAAACTTGCATTGGTTTCTGAAATGTGAATGGCCCTCTTGTAAAAGAAAAAGAATTTCTTCAAAGAATTTCTTTTTATTCTCAGAAGCAAATTTGTTTAATGGAAATATGTAAATAATTAATAATTTGGAAGAATTAATTAAAAATACTGTTTAATTTTGTTTATGAAAATCTACTTATGAAAAGAATTATTTTCTTTGAATTTGGTTTTTGATATTTACAATACAACATACAATAATACACTGAGTGTTTACAAACAGGTAAACAAAAAAATTTTGTTGAGCAGTGAAATAAAATTAAATAAATAAATAATAAAGAAGTATGTACTCGTACATAAATACTTGGGTAAGTATGCATGTTGGTAAGCTACAAAGAAATGTTGACACAGATAATAAATACATACACATACTCGTACTTTAATCGTTTATTTAATTGTCTCCATTTATACAATGTTTTTCACATGTGTTATATGTGTAAAACCATTACGTATAAGTACATACATATGTACAGATATGTGTCGTTTTCTTAGGCTTTGTATTTCAAGTAAAATAAAATAATATATAAAAATATGTAGTTTGAATGACAATAACAATAATGTTGACAACAATAAATTATACAACAAGAAAATTAAATGCTCTTATCCAATATTATTTATTGTGTGCTGCATGCAACAAATTATTGACGAGTATTTTTGCAAATCCAATTTACATTTGATGTTTGCTTGTGCATGTGTAACTTACAATCCAGGAAGAAATTGCTTAAAAAAGAAACAAGAATTGTAGAAAATAATCGACCCTATTGCATGCAAATAATATTTTATTAATAATTTAGAAGTGTAATGTCATACAATTAGCAGGTTAGGAATTAGTGAGTGTAGTGTCAGAGAAAAAAACTAGAAAATTCTGCTGAAGGCCGCACCACAGCAGATGGAACAAAGTCGTATTCAATGGCATATATTCACCGCTACTAAACTTAAGGTTTCTGAACAACTGAAGAGTATAAAAGAATATTTGCACAAACACGGTCAATTGACCGAAAATTTTACCTCTAAAATGCAGAAAGCATGTTTGTTAAGTCCTTGAAGTTAAAATAGTCCCAGTCTACCCTTAATTTTAAATATTTTTTTTTCTTAAAATATTTTTATTTTTCCCATATAAACAAATTATATATATTTTTCCTTATACATTATTCCCCGGATAATTGCCCCACGCTTAATTGCCTTTCACGCTTATTTACTTCAATTTCTAAATCTCCATATTTTTTCTTACCATTTATTAATAAAATTCCGCGGTTAATTAAGTTTCGCTTAATTGTGTTATTCGCTTAATTACCTCAAATGTATTTTCCCCAAAGAGAAATTTCGCCTAAAATTTCTTCGTTTAATTACCCAAAATAATTTTTTTCTAAAAAGTGAAGCTTAACTCAACTATGTTTATATAGGCATAAAATTTCCGTTAAATTTACTTTCAAACTACAATACATTTTTGATACAACCCTGAAATTAAAGTCCACCAAGTTTATGTATAATTAGAAGTATAAAGTTTCTTGCTTTTCACATGTATTGATGGCAGTATATACAGGCAATAAACCGTATTCGTTTAAATGACCCAGGCTTAATTGCTCAAAATTGCTCATTTTTGTCGAGGCAATTATCCGTGGAATGCTGTAGTACATATATTAGCCTAAACCCGGCGTGCTTTACCTACCATTACCATTTGTCAACATTTTTTTACCGTTGATTTTTAGTGACTAAAAATTAAAATTTTTTTACTTAAGCAATGTATGAAGGATTTCAAAATTTTTTGACAAAAATGGCTTTTATAAATCACTTTTCTTAAGATTTTAACTGCCTGTTTCCGGAAGACAAGCAATTTCAAACGACTGAAAAAAATTTGTTTGAAAAACACTCAACTTTTCATATAAATATTCAATCATTCAAAATTGCTTGTCTTATGGAAAGAGGCAGAAAATTTTCATATAAATAATAATGTATAAAAGATACAAATGTATGCAGGTATGTATGTATATAACATTGTGTGGATGTTTTATTGCGCTGAGTCAGTGTTGCCGTTTTGTTAATTTCTAACCAAAATTGTTTAATACTATCTGTGTACATGTTGATTTTTTTTATTGCTTTATTAGTACAAGAAAAAAGTAAATCATGTCTTTCATGCTACAGTCGACTAATCATTGTTTGACACAAAATGTGGCAAAAGAAATTGAAAAATAATAATAATGCATATCGTCACCTTAAAGACCAAACAGCCTATCATCAAAAATTTCAGAACTGAGTTTTTTATTTCATATTATTAACTATATTAGAACGCATATGTATGCAAAATGTTGAACGTCTAATATTACAAATAACCAAGCTATTACCAAATTACCAAATACCCTATCAGCAAGTGTATAATTTTCTGAAACCAAATAACCTAACAGCACTCATACTAAAGATGAAATCAGAGTACAAATTTATTTTTTTCCAGCAGACTGTCATTACTTTTAAGATAACATACGTTTTGAATAATTTTTGTGGTAGTGACTACGGAGTAATTCAGACCAAATTCAAAAACTTTAACTGTTGCAGATTTCAATATATACTGAACTTAATAGTTAGTTTGTCTGGAAGCTACTTGCTACACGTCTACTTGTCCGCCCCTTTTTAATGATAATTTTTAATGACTACGAAATCAATCACACCAAATTCAGAAACTTTAGCTTTAACACTTCTAAAAGATACGTATGTATAAAGAAATCAAATATTAACTTGTATGGGAGGTGTCACGCCCACTTGTGCAATATCGCTCACTTTCTGACTGCTGATTTGACTTGCCCATGAAGTCATTCAAACCCAAATCTGAAACTTTAGCTGTAACCGTTATGAAGATATACAAAAATCAGTATTTAGAGATAAATAGAAAAAGGTGTGCGTAAAAGTAGGCATGGCAAATTTTTCTCTCTATGAAAACTTAAAATTGATTAATACAAACATTTGAAAGAAAAATTAGTCAAATCGATAGAGCCGAAAAACCTAAATTGGATCTTCAAAATCGGTTCAACCGTTCTCAACTGATGCGATGACCAACGAACAACATTGATTTTTATTTATATAGATTAAAAATTTTAGAAAAAATAAAAAAATTTTACTTTGGAAGGCCGTGACGTACTATAAAAAGAGGAAAATAAAACTTCAAAAATCCTGACAAAATTTTAATTTTCTTGCACAGTGTAATTTAAGCAAAGATTAAGCACTTTTTTGTTTAAACAATTAAAAGAAACTATATCTGTTGTTATTTAATGTAAATAATATGTATGTGTTCAAAAAAATGCTTAATTAATTATTCATACTAATTAGTATTGCTGATAGGTTGTTTGGTTTCAGATTTTTACAATTCAGAAAACTTAAGCGCCATATCATAAGCTGCGTTTAGAAAAATAAAGCTTTCTCAACAGATATATACTTCTGGTTTGATTTTAATCAGAATTTTCGTTTTAATATTGCAAATAGTTCCAATTGTATAACGTTTTTTCTCTCTCCTGTAAACTTTTGAAAACTGCTGATAAGTTGTTTGGTCTTTAAGGTGACGATATGAGCATTCGCTATATCATTAATAAACAAGAAACATATGGAGGTATACGATAAAAACCTAATTTAGGTAAAATTTAATTATATGACATTTCAAATAGTTTTTTAAACTTACAAAATTTCAATGTTTTTTTTTTTCGTAATGAAAACTTTAAAATAAAAAGGGCACATAAATTTTGTATGTCGCTGAAAATATAGTCGATTTCAACTTCACTCGGTTTCGATTTCTATTATATAATTCTAAATCTGACTACAAAAATTTCTTAAATTGTTATGATCAGTATTATTATTTAAAATTTTGTTTATTTTTAATTCCTTTAGACTACTTTTTTTGTTAAAATTTCTTACACAAAGAAATGCAAGGCAATGGCAACACTTTGCTCAATATAAAATTTATTGAACATAAATGTTTTCAAACGGCAATCAATTTATGATAATCCTTAAAATATGCTTTACGTTTTCCACTAAATCAACTTATAAATAATACACTGTACAAAATAAATAAACAAATACAGAAATATACATATTTTCGCATACATAATAAGTATGTATTTATTTATTGTTAATATTTTTATATTTCTCAGCTTATAATGCCAAATCAAGGTAAACATATTCGTAACTTTTAAAGGATATTAAAATTCAACAGAGCTTTTCTACACATTTGAATAAACGAATTTATTTTGAATGACTAGACAATATTTGAAAGAAAATAAAAAGAAAAATCCTGCATAATAAGCGATTTTTTATAGACAGGTAGGTAGTTGAGAATAAACATAAATTTGAGTATGTATAGTATAAAGTGGAATCATTCATAAAATATTAAATGTACTTCACAAATACATTTCATATAATATTCAATCAGCTTACAAAATAATTCTAATGCTGGCATTCTGACAATAAATTGTATATGAAATTATGTATTTGGATATGCAAAATATTAATTCAACTTTAAAGCACCAAAGACAATTAAGGAGAGGAGAAACTGCAATGCGACAAAAAATGTAAATTTTTATTTTGTTAATTTAAAGAAATATTCATTGATTTCATATAATCCACATAAAAACAATACTTATGAACATTTATTTTTATTTCTTTATGAGAATAGTTATTCTTAATGCGCGATATTAGTTTCACTTTAAGGTCCAAAGCATAAATTTTTTATTTTTTTTTATTTGAGACCAATACTCTGGGGTACTCTAGCAAATGCTGTGCATTGTATTGGAATTTTTTCAAAGGACAGTACATATATTGTTAATATTAATTATATTATTATTAAGCGCCCTAGGAATGAGACAAATTGCTGTGTAAACCTACTTAGCGAAGGCACACTCACCACGCAATCAACATGCAACGATGAGGCAATTGCTGTTGATCATTCAAGGGTGAAGGTATAAGACTGGCCTTTGAATGATCAATTCATAGCAATATGCCTCATTCTTAAGGTGCTTAATAATAATATAATTAATAATAATATACATATGTACTCTCCTTTCCAAAAATACACAGCATTTAGTAGGGGTTTACCCCTGAGTATTGGTCTCAAATAAAAACAACACTGTAAAGGTAAAGGTGTTTAATTTATTAAATTTCCAATTAACTTCTATTGAAAAGGTTAATAGACAAAACCCTCTTAAAAAGATTAAACGTAACAAGAAAAAAGTTTTTTATTCAACAGACAGCATCTTTCTTTAATCTATTACAAAAATGTCGAATTACGACAGCATAATAATGCCTATTGTATAAGTACATTTCTTATTTTCTATATTGTAAGATTTATTTGAACTGTTAAAAATCTATTTTTATTATGTGCAACATATTATTCAACTTATTTAGATATGACACTTCTCTCTCTCTCTCTCTCTCTCTAAACCTCTATATTAAATTTTTAACAATATAGGCACTTCAACGGTTAAGAAGATTTTTCCAAATCACTACCACTACTGAAATATTTTTCAACAGAATCTAAAGATCTGGAAAGAAATCTATTATAACGCTTCCAGAAATTTTGTTTCTCAAGTTGTGTACTACCACGTCTTAAAAAAGGTTGTTTAGGCCTCGGCAAACGACGTCTTTTAATACCAACAGCAAATATGGAATCAGACGAGTATTCTGGCAATTTTAACAATTGTATACGTTTTCGTTCCATAGCCTGCCTCTTTTGTTTGGATTTATAAAATTTTACTTTTGGATATTTTTCCAATACCCCGCTGCTAGCCGAAGATTCTGCATAACAGTCCTCAGTTGTTTCATGATCTTCGTATAATGATTTTAAACGATTCGTCTGGCTTTGATTATTTGAATTTGTATTTATTTTAGATTGAGACAAATTTTCAACATTACTTTTCATATTCTGTGCAACAATATGTGATTTTGGGCTTTTTCTTGTATTTTTGGATAAGATTTTAGAGAACATTTTTGTACAGAGAAAAGTTGCTGTTGTAGTTTCTTTTCTTTTTAGGTTTTTAATAAAAAAATTTAACAGAAATTTTGATAACTGGATTTCTAATATATATAAAACAAACAAAAAGAAAACATTAAATATTAGGGGTGTTTTTCCATGGTACAATCATCATAAGGTAGTCTCGCTTTACCAAAACAATAACAGATGTTTTCTTCCGATTGTCAAAATTTGGTTTCTTCTTCTTCCTTTTTAATTTTGACATTAATTAACAAATATGAATTTAAAAATTGTTTCTTTAGCGTTAAACAAATTGAATATAAGGCTTTAGAAATCTAATTTGCAGCTACATATTATTGCCCATATTCATAAACAATAAAACAGTTTTATTAATTGCTTTTTTGACAATTACTCCATAGAAATATGTCAAATAAGTACTCTATAAACCAGTTTTAATTTTTATGAATACGGGCATAAAACTTTGGTTATCTATAATATTCCTCTATAATAGTAGTGTCGAAAGTCTGGTTACACTTCTCCACTTAATTAAAATTGCTCTCTGGATATTATTCTGTTGTTCTGGAGACTAATAGCCCTTTTCTGTAAAAATAACTTTTCAGAACGCTTGACAATTTGTACTTAATACAAAAACAGATTTAGTTTTTTTTTTCAATATTTAAAATTTTTTTTGGAAAAAAAAAGAGGAAGAACTTGTTTACAACAGTCAACCCCAGTATTGCTTTAATTTGACAATCGGCAGGAAAATAAGGTTGCAAAACCACAGGGTTGCATGTCATTTCGAACTGAGACTACCTAATGCTGATTATACCATACATCAAATAGTTTGATCAAATTCATATCTCTTTAATTTTTAATAAAGTCTTAATATGCATAAGTTTTTGCAAAAAGTTAAAACAACTTCGATTTTGACAACTTTAAGGCGAAATTTTTCAATTTTGCAAACTTTGATGTCTAAGGGAATATATGTACATAAGTGTCAAAGCTTATATTAAAAAAAAAATAATAAAGTAAAACAAAAAATAATAAAAAGATATGCGTATGTTCAATGAATAAATGTTGCTACATAGTATGTAAGTATGTATATTGCTTATCATATCACATGGAGTTCGATGTATGTTATAAGAAATTCGGACCATTTTAGATTTGAACATATTAAATCTAAATTATTGTTTGAACGCACAAGATTCTTTTCACATCAAATGACACAGAGTCTTTGATATTTATTTGAACAAAATCAAACAACTTTTGATTATTAACGATTTGGAAGCGAATTTGATGTGTGAAAACATAAAATCAAACCAATAAAAATATGTGAAAACGAATTGTAAATTATTGTTAGCGACTATGTATTGTAAAAATAAATTTGATGTATTGTTGTCAAACTATACTTTGCCAGTAAATACATAATCTTGAATAAATAGTATAACATGTGACAATAACGTTTCAGATCAAAACAAAGCCACACATTGTTCTTTTAATTTTTACCAGCTTTAAAGGTAAAACTGAGCTTATTTAGGAAAAACAAATGTAACAAATATTGAAGTGTAAATATTGATGGAGAGTTTGATAAAATAAATTTGACGTGAATGAAACATGTGCATTTATTTTACCAAATACTTTGATGTGTGACAAAAAAATTTAATTCAGCTTGATATGTGTATGTGCATTTTTATTTAATTTAATTGAAAATATTGTTATTACATGATTGTGTGTTAAGCCATCAAATATCTTGATGTTTGAACAAACGAAATATAACTCCAAATACCAAACTCTTTTATTTAAATCAAGTATACAAAGCTCCTCTTGCTGTCAAAAGTTAAGTTTAAATTTAATTTTTAATTCACAATAAGAGTGATAAATTTATATTTTTTATTATTTATTTTTAAAATCAAAATATAAAACGAAATAAACCGAAACCTAAAACTACAAAAGTAATAAACTTTCTTAAACCATGACCAAAGACAAGCAGATAAAAACAAAGCTCGCTTCTAAAGCGCCAAGAAAAAAGAGTATCAACCTTAAATCAAAAGAAGAACAAAAGACGACACAGAGAGAGGAGCCGTTGCCTGAACTAAAATCTCCATCTACAATATCATTTTGGTCAACGTCCACCATTTCTACAGAATCAATAGTATCGAATAAATACGAGGAAGATGAGAGTGTTAAAGATATATCAGTTATTCTAAACGATATTGAAGATTTTTCATCAGAAGAAGAGGAAGAAGACACGAAAGAAGAAGACTCTGTCCTGCATGGTAGTCAAACTTTTGCAGAAATGCCAGACTTCTTTGACAACTTTAAAGATTTACCCGATATATCCAGTGTGTCAGAAGACATAAGCATAGTTATGAGTGTTGAACAAAAAAGGCGTAAGGGTCCTACTGCTACAGATGATATAGGCCATTTTGTAGATCCTATAACAGGCTTAGAAATACACAGCTCATCGTCAATGGCAGAGAATGCCATTGATAGTGAACAAGGAAGTGAAAAACAATCTGAAACTCTAACCGAATCTGTCGATACATTAGATCACAGTGAACTCTCAATATTACAAGATATAATCGATGAAGAAAACCGTGGTACGTTAGGCGAAACAGAACTAATAGATATTGATACGAAAGATATATATGATATTTTTTATGATTACGGCCTAACAAAAGCTGAAAAAGCTGTTGACTACATCGATTGGGAAGCTGTAGCAAGTGAACATAGAGCGCAACTACTTAAAGAGGAAGCAAAAACATTTTTATGTGACCTCATCCATAAGGTAGTTGAGAAAGCCGAACATATGAATCCTGAAACTGTACTCAGACAAAATCTTGACAAACGCAAGCTTATAATGGAATTTGCACAAAAATATCAGCAATACCAATGTGAAATGAAAGAGTCTGAATTGTGGCAACGTAAAATTAGTGAATTTTATAAACGCAAGCAATCATTTCGTGCTATTAAAGCCGATAATGTTAAGAATTTAGCAGCTGATAAGAATAAATATCAAAAGACTTTGTTACGTATAGACAAGCTATTAGCCAAAAAGTCTGATATAATACAGTCGTCTATCGCTAACAAAAGTGCTATATTACAAGAATTAAACGAATGCGAAAGTAAAGCCAATAATCGGATTAATGCATACGAAAATTTAGTGAGAAGATCTCTCACCAAAAATAGATCGGAACAAATGAACTTCGTAAGTTATAAATACTGTAATCGTATATACATACATATATAAAATGTTTGTCTGTTGTTAAATAGCTGTAAAACAGCTAGATTGTTCACCATGAAATATGGCATGTGGCCGTATTTTTCATAAGGATTGTTTTACAAAAAAGCTATATTTACAATACCTAAGTTCTCATCTGATTATAACAGATTATAACAGTTACAACTCAGATGGCAATAATTTTGAAATTAAAAAATGTTCTATTTTCAACAGAGCTGAGGCAAAAACAATAACAATTAAATTAGATTTGTAATTAAATTATCTGAGTCTAACTGAGTGCGCGTCTGATATAAAACTCAGATGAGAAACTTAGGTGGTGTAAATATAGCTTAAGCTTATCTGATTATAACAGATTATAACAGTTGCAATTCAGATGGCAATAATTTTGAAAATATGTTTTATTTTCAACTGAGCTCAGGCAAAAAAAATAAAAATTAAATTAAATTTGTAATTAAAGTGCGCTTCTGCTATAAAACTCAGACATAGATATACCTGAGAGTGCAGTTAAGCTTCGGCAATGAAATTGGGCACGAATATGTTGTATTTTTTTCCCCAAAGGATCGTTAGAACACTGTTATGGATTCAATATACATACTGTGTGATATTTGAATCGAGATTAATTTCTTGGAATTTAGAATATTTGGTTATTCCGTTATATTTTGATTCATTAAAATTGGATATAATGTATGATGAAATTTAAATACTTTTCAGTAATTTTAATTCTGGTTTTTCGACCTTTATTATTTAATGTAAAAAATTACTCAAGCTTAAGGTCTTTTTTAGATAAATATATCCTGAAGACGCTACACGCAGGAGTAGTGAAATATTGATAAATAAATAAACGATCTTTATTTAAAAAAGACCTTAAGCTTGAGTAATTCTTTACATTACTTTTCAGTAATTAACCACGCCCATTTTCATCTAAAAAACCCTGTAAAACGAAGAGACAAACATGTTTTAATTTTTAATTATCGTCACCTTAAATTCCAAAGAACATAATTGCTCTTTTATATCTTTGTATGTTACGATTGGTTGGTTCACGATCGCTGTGATATACCAATTTGGGAAATATACCACTTTATTTGGAACTACAATATTTGCTGCGGCATGTATCTCATATCTAATTCTTCGAATTCTGATACTAAGCTTGTCTACATTGGGATCATGCAGAAATCAATTGTGTTCCAGCTGGAATTTATCCTTTTAATATAGTAGTCCATATCGTACCTTTTACTTCTTTCGAAATCATCGATACATATATTAATACTTAAAAAATTATTGATTTAGACCAATGTAACAGGTGATTTTATAAATGCAGAGAAAACATGACATGTATTTTGTATGCTTTTTTATAAGGCACTGTACTCACAATTAGACGGAAAAAAATACTTTTTTGTACAGTTTCCCAGCAGAAATTATAGCTTATCAATAAGCTATTTTGTAAGGAAGTAATTGTAAACAATCATTTACACGTGCGCATCAAGAATGCATGATTTTTATATGAAATGAGCCGCTAAAATGCAATAGAAACGCAAATTTATTGCAACCAGTAAGCAAATATTATACAAAATCAAAAATAATAAACAATATAATACTTCCATTATTGCTTATAAATTTATTTATTGCTTCCAAATTTGAAAAATTTTCTGCTGGGTTGTCAATAAGGATTTATGATAACGATACTGCAGGAGAAGTAAAAGATGGTTATTTTATTAGATTTTGAATTTTTGCATCTTTCTTCCTTTTTATTAATCATATGACAATAGATTTTAATTCAAAATTATAATTTATTTTAAATTTTTTATTAGGTCATTGAACAACTTATAAAAAAGATGAACAAATTTCGCAAGCAAATAAGTGATATACGTTTAAAAATGATTACTAAACAGCATAATCATGCTGTACTAAGCGAGGTAAGATTTAAGCAATTGTAATGTGACAATGTGTTTTACAAAAATTCTGTTTTACTATTCATAGAAACTAGCCCAACTTGAAGATTTGGGTAATGGTTTAACTATAAGAGACTATGATCATATACATCATGAAACTCAAACATTAGATAAGAAAATCGAAGGTACATATACATACATACTATGTTTTCATTAGAACATCAAAACCAGATCTATTCCATCACTATTTCTATTCTATTTCATATAACAGAACGTAATACTGATCTCAAAAGATTATATGTACGCTCACGTCGTGGTGTTAATATTTTGGCCCACTATAAGGAAAAGCAAAGTATGATTCGTGATGTTATTGAAACTCAAAGTTTGGAATTGGAAAATCTACTCGATGAACGACAAATTCTACGGCATCGCATTTATTGTTTAAAATTGCAACATAATCGCATACGTCAAGAGATTAAAAGCTTAAGTTTTAATGGCGGTTTAGTGGATAAACCTTTACTAATGTATGATTATGATCAGACAGTGGAACTTTGTAATAAAAAACGTGATATTGTTGCCCGTTTAAGAGTGACTTTGGCTACCATACAACAAAGAATCAGCCGTCTGGAAAAGAGATTAACTGCAGACACATTAACATCTTTTCTCAAGTAGATTTTACAATTGCAATGCAATGTGATATAATTCATTTTAATAAAATGAAAATGTTTTTCCTTAATGGTCTGATAATGATATTTGTTGTTAATGAATTTTGTTTTGTAGGCTTAGGTAGATCAGAACTACATAAATGCAACCAAATGAACTTACATATATAAATATATATAGACAAATATATTTAAAATATAAAAAACAAAAAAAATTTTTCGCCTTATTGGCAGAACAGAGAAATAGAATTTGAATTTTTAAAAAAACCGAAATGTATTGCTTTGTAAATGCATGCATAGAGACATGCTTATCCCCAAAAGTATACATTTTATATCACATTTAAAATATACATATATGAAATGTATTGTTATAGGGATAAGCATGTGTCTATGGCCACTTCGTCTCTGCTTAAAGCTATATTTACACCACCTAAGTTCTCATCTGATTAACAGTTACAACTCAGTCGGCAACAATTTTTAAAATAGAAAATTTTGTATTTTCAACTGAGCTGAGGCAAAAGCAATAAAAATTAAATTAGATTTGTAAATAAACTATCTGAGTCTATCTGAATGCGCTAATGATATAAAGCTCAGATGAGAACTCAGATGGGTGTAAATATAGCTTGAGAAACTCATTAGGACACTTTTTTTGAGAATAATATCCAGAGACCGTAAATAATGATTATTGTTGGTTTTTTTAAATCAAAAAATCAATCATTTAGAACAGACATAAATAAAAATTTTTTGCACCATTATTATTATTTTTTAACAATCTTTGCATATCCGTCATGATTTTTAAATTTTTGATTTTAAAGTTTTCTTCAATGGTAATGATTATTTTTGAGTAATATTAATAAAAATTAGCCATAATCATTATTTTTGAGCAAAATAAATAAAACTCAAAAATAATCATTATTTATGATTTTTATTTTTTTTTTATTACTTTTGCTCAAAAATAATGATTATGACTGATTTTTATTAATATTGCTCAAAAATAATCATTACCATTGAAGAAAATCTTTAAAACTCGCAATATAATCATTATTGTGTAATTTTTATTATAAAACTCATAATGATTACGGTCCCTGATAATATCCCATTCCCTATATAAAAAATCAAACAAAAGCATTTACAAAGCAATACATTTCAACGAATTTAGATTATCTTTGCAATGATTTCTCAAAAGAAAATAGGATAATCATGAAGGAATTGTCCACCAGCTGAAATAAATATGTTTTCCACTTTAGCTAAGATAGCTATTTATAATATATGCATTGTGCCAGTAATTGGACAATCAAATACAAAAGGATGTGCTCTGTGAGAGGTCTAAATGAGTTTATATTTTAGGCAAGTTATTAGTATATCTTGAGAACAATTAAATCTAGAATACTAAATTTGGACTGAATGAGTAATCTTCATGGTCAAGGCTAATCATCAGTAGGAAAGTGGGCGTGGTAACACTCATACAAATTGAATACTGATTTTTGTATATCTTGAAAACATTTAAAGCTTAAATTACTAAATATATTAGCGGTCACAGCAAATACATATACATATGTTTCGAAATTAATCTTAATTAACAAGATAGGGAAGCGCAGCATTCCGGTGTCTGAAGTGACTACCTCTATAGATGATAAAACTAAGTAACTAATTTTTTTCTAATAAAAAAGGAGGTTATTTTTTAAATCACTTAGTTGATGCGTTGCATTATTTCTGTGTAATTGGTTTTTGTTAGAAAAATAACTTTTATTCAAGAAACGCAAAGCATTTATATATTCGAAGGAGTTGTTTAGATTTTGAAAAGCACAGTACTTGCAAACGATTAAAAAAATTAAGCTACTTACACTGTATGCACCTATATCTGATGGTTAAATTTTAACGGCCGATGTTGAATGTGAACCACACCTAAACGTTAATTTTTTTTTTTTCTACATTTCATTTGGCATTTTTCAATTTCAGACTAACTTAATATGAACAAAGGAAAGGTACATAATCGAGAAACGCATTAAAGTTATTCAGTCAGACTTATTAGGAAAATGCATATCTGCCTGAAGAGCCGTCCACCTCAACTCGTCGTCGTGCCCAACAATTGCACGCTCATATTCATCCACATAACTTGAACTGGAGAAGTAAAAATTATTAAACACTGGGAATTTTTTAATATATAAAATTAGTCCAAAGAATTTGTAATTACATAGTGGGGGGGGTCGTGGCATAGTGGTAGAGCGCTCGCACAGAAACTCACTCGACCAAGGTTCAATCCCAGCGAAGGACAATTTTATAAAATAAAAGTTTTCGGTTTTCTAAATTTACAATTTAAATTAAAAATTAAATTTAAAAAAATAAGAGGTCCCCCCCCCCCCACTCCAGCAAGACCATTTGCAAGAAACCGCCAACCAATGATTAGGAGTACAGCGCCACCTTCTGGGAAGATAACAGCTAATCTACTGAAGACGCTCACCATTCACATTCAAACATCCACCGATAGATGAGGCAATTGATGTTTGATCATTCGAGGGTGAATGTATAACACTGGCTCTTGAGTGGGCAAATTGACAGCAACTTGTTTCATCAATACAAAAATAAAAGGCGCAAAATATGCAAACATTTATAAAAAAAAAAAAAAAAAACTTCTATCAACCATCTTCACATTCCAATACAAAGTACTGCATGACTAGGGGTTTACCCCTGAGTATTGGTCTTAAAAAAAAAAATACATATGTAAAAATTAACAACATCAAATGTTGAAGTCCTGCAACTTATCGTCTTCGTCTTAATACACTCGTATTACAAGAATACCAATTGAAGAAAGGAACGCCGGTTCAAACGACAACACGTATAAAAACAATAATGGAAACTACAATACCAAATAGAGTAGGGCCAATTATCTTTCATAAAGTTGGATAATTTTTTTATTGATTCTTTTAAATCTGGGAGATTTATTTTATATGGATAAACTAAAATTTTTATGAAAAATATTTAATAAAAACAAAATATTTTTTTTTTTTGTTAGCACGTAAAATATAATAAATTTTTTGCAATTTTTATAAATAGCTTTACATTTGGCAAATGTATTTAATACATAAAAGAACAATGTTATATTACACAATAATATAATAATAATATTAATATTACGATAGAGACTGTCTTACAACTAAAAGATAAGCATTAAACATAAGCAGACGGTAAGTTATCAAAATTAGATTACACGATCCCACATTCATATGAAGACGATTATTTTAATGGAAGCACAGAATTTAATGCTTTAGACCAGGGGTGCCCAAAAGTTTCTTATGGAAGAGTAAACACCAATACATTTAAACAAAAACTAATTTTTATTTAATATTTTTTATTGTAAAAACTAATACATACAAAGAAAAAAGAAAACAAATATTTCATATTTTTTTTGCATATACGTACACGGCAAAAAAAATTCCTTTCCATGATCCGTCCAATAAATTATCGAAATTTATGTCAATATCATTTGTAGATAATTTTAATAAGGCCTCCAAATTTTCGTTGCTTATTCTACTTCTAAGCTTATTTTTTATTAATTTTAAATTTGAAAATGCACCAAACATGGAATACAAATATAAAATTTCCTTGTAAAGTAAAGGGTAATTTTTGGTTGTACAGATTTCCAAAAATTAATGCCACTTAAATTAGAAGCTTGCAACATAGGATGCTTTTAGAGGTCCAGTATAAGAATCATTTGACTGAAAATCAAGACGTTGCATGTTTATTTCGTCACCATAACTTTCAATATACTCCAAGATTCGGAGCGCATCATGAACCAAAAAAGACTATTTAAGGTCCGTAACTAATTGTTCTTTTGAACCACCTGCTATATTATTGGCGTTAGTTTGAATTATTTGTAAGCATATTAAAAAATGTGCTTCAGCCTTAAAATTATAAATAAAAAAAAATAATTTTTCCATTTATTTTGCAAATCCATTTTGTAGGGAATACAAAAAAATCACAAAAACCTTTTGAATTATGTGAGAGTAGACTGTGAGTGATCATACAATAATTTTTTTGTGAATAATACCTAAAGTTTTAAAACTGAAACTAACACCAATTTTTTCCAAGTGCATTTTAAAACACACTTTTTTAAACGATATCATACGTCAAACAAAAACAAATAATAAAATCAGCAAAGCATACGAAAGTGTTGTTGCATTGAATGAAATTTTTGTCTCATGGATGTAGTTTTTGTTGTAATTGTGGTTGTCGTGTACCAAGATGAAAACAAAACGTTTGTATTTTTCTTTATGAAAGATTCTGTAGCATTGTTAATTTATTACAATTACTTATGTTTTTGATAGAAAAATAAAATAAAAACAGCTTTTCAGGATTTATAAAAACAATGTCAGTAAATACAGTACAGTATATTTAAATTAAATGATATAATAAAAATTAACGATACAGGTAGTTTTGGTACATTTTAAGAAACAGTTTGGTAGGAATTTTTATTTACACTGAGCAACCCTGGTCAAAGAATAGTATACAAAGTTGTTTGTGTTTTTCGTATTGCTAGTGCTGTATTGGTGTCTTAAAATACACAGCCTATAGCTAAGAGCATTTACAAAAACAAATGAGCACCAAGAGTATAGGGCTTGGGCACCCTTGCTTTAGACCAATTTTTAGACAATGAAATTCTTATCTATTCAATGAATAGAAAAATAGTCCATAAAAACAAATTCGTCAAGTTCGTTAACAATATTCGTTTGCGATATTTTATTCGTTAGCCACCACTGAATTATTTTCTTTTTCAAGAGATCTGTTTTTATTCCCAACTGTTTTACATTTAGTTTCATCTTAAGTTTCAGCTGTTGCAACTTCATCGTTGTTTGTGTATAGCAGATACACTTTTATAGAAATAATTAAAAAAAAAACAATATTTTCACTTTAACTCTCGCTTTATCTTTAGAGTAAACTCTTAGGGAGTAGGTAATCGAATGATGTTTGATTTGAATATGATAAGCTATTTATAGCCGTTCTGTATTCTACTGTTGTCCTTAAATATTTTACCTGCTTAAAAGAGTCTTCTTTTTTGCACTTTATGTAACGATAGACATATATACATACATAACACGGATGGAAATCATGGTACAATTGTACTTTTTTCGGTACATTTTGGACCTTGTTGGTACCGTGGTACTACCGCGGCTTACTTGGTACAATTTAAAAATATCCACGTTTCGCTCTATGGCAACATTAATTAAAAACTACGCCAAAAATTAATTACTTTCTGACAAGTGTCTCCAAAAGTTCTGCTACAGAATCTGCAAAAAATCTAGAAATAATACTAAGCGCTTTGGCTTCTTTAGTTGCTGCTAAATATGGCATTTCAAATGAAATAGAAAAATTTATTAGAGATTAGAATTAACACTTTTGTAATAGTGCTAGACGAAGAGATGATTTCATAAAATTTCAAGAATATTTTGAAACGGGAAATTTATATAATTTTTAAATATGCATCAACAAGATGGCTGTCGTGAGAAAAAGTAGTTCAAAAAATAGTTGAGCATTATTTTACAGTGAATGATTTTGAGATCGATTTAAAAAATGAAAGACTAGCATTTCTTTCATCAGGGCTTAAAAACCCATTTTATAAGTTAACTTTTTTGTTTCTACAATTATTCTTAAGATTATAAATTCTGTGAATTTAGAAATGCAATCGGAGGAGGCACGAATGCACATATTTTTTATTTCACCAAGTAGCACGACATTTTTAAATTAATGTGAATGTGATACATATATCTGCTCTGAACCTTAATGAAAATAACATTCCCATAGATGAAATTTATTATGGTACAGTTGTTGATGTGTACACTTCAACAAATAATATTGACAATGACACTATACAAAAATTTAAATGCTAGAGCTTTTTATTCACAATTTTGTAGTGTTCTAAGGTCAAAGGTTAAGTTTAATAATGAAATACTAAAGTGGTTCGATAAGTTTACTCCAGAAAATGTAGTTATGGGAAAAACAAATTCAATAGTACCTCTTCTGGTGAAAATGTTCCCAAATGAACAAACTAAATTTGAGGCAATAAATAGCCGATGTTGTGGAACTTAAATCATACAAAGATTCAAGTATTTCCTGTTTTTGGTCAAAGGTATCACAAATGAATAATGATTTAAATGAGTTCATGTTTCCAGATATTTCAAGAGTTGTAACAGGCATTCTATCTATTCCACATTCTTCGGCCAACGTCGAACTTGTTTTTTCTTTCCAAAAGCTAATAAAAACAAAGGAAAGAAATAGACTACACGTTTCCACTGTATCCAATTTGATACAAACTAAAGATTTATTAAAGTCAACAAATTCATGTTGCTTCGATTTTAAAATAACAGAAAATTTATTATCTAAAAATATTTTATAAATAATTATTTTAATAACTGATCTCAAGAATTGAAAAGACTAATGTATGTACCTTTATGTATTTAATATTTATTATTTTTATGTTATTTGTTATTGTATACTTCTGAATTTTTGTACACACTTTTGTTGAGTTTCTGTTTTTAATACATATTAAAAAATGGTACCGTCATGGTATGAAAAGTACATTTTGTTTTCATAGTTGGTACAAAATCATAGAAGCCATTTTCCATCCCTGATACATAAATATGTATGTATGTATATTGTATACACATATCCTCGTGTAAATATTCATGACAACCATCAACTATTAAAATCACATTTTTCTCTAGAAATCGTATACAGGAATTGCCCTTTTTTCTACAACCAACGGTATGATGCCGGTATATAGGCAAAGCAAACAAATACATTTTAGGTTTAATATTTTTGTTATTGTTTTTGTTGTTTCCTATATTTCCTTTTTGTAATTGCTTGTCATGTCTGCTACCGTCAGCGGACAATCATCCGATAACATTTTGTGAATTTTCTGAACAGTTTGTTAATTGATCAACCATTGTGGTGCTTGTCTTAGCTGCGCGTATACTCCCGTTTGATATATTTGCCCAATATTTTATAGTCATAAGCGAAGAAACAGACTACCCTAAAGCAGTATTTAGCTGGTTTTTAATATTGCTTAAACTGAAACTCTTCTTTGAGTGATCAACTGATAGCAACTTGTCTCATTGATATATGGCGATCAATAAAATTACAAAAAGAAATCTATGTATCTCTCTTCTATATATATTCAATATTCCAATACAATGCACAACTGTTAAGGGTTTAACGTGCCGCACCGTCCGTAGACATATCACACGCCGCCCGTTGCCGGAGCGGTAGTTGAGTTCAATGCGCCCAACCACCGCCACTCGAAGCCGGTACCCTCTAATCTCACCATTCCCGAAGGCATAGCGCTCAAAAGAGAGCCCATAGCAACCAGTTGGCAATTTGATACCACCACTGTCTGGGTGATGATACCCCCCTTGCTGAGGGGTATCTATCTAGGTACTTCTACAACCACTACGTGTACCTCCCGAAGGAGGACCTCACCAATCACCAGGCCGGTGACCTTACTTCCCGAATGGCTGAGAATCTCAGTCTAGTGCCCGTAGCACCAGATTAAGGCATCTCTGGTCAGTCCTTGAGATCGCCAGATAATGCCGGCCACGCGCACTAAGTACGCATGGCAAAGTACGGCCGTGCACCACATTAACGGCAATTATC
Source organism: Metopia argyrocephala (assembly GCA_963576795.1). NCBI lineage: Eukaryota > Metazoa > Arthropoda > Insecta > Diptera > Sarcophagidae > Metopia > Metopia argyrocephala. The sequence goes on along the minus strand of OY756208.1, from coordinate 198,721,154 downwards.
TGCCTATATTGAGCGCCAGACCACTCAGGGCTAGGTCACACCCAATATTCCCCGGAGAAAACAGGCTACTGACGTGACACGGAGGGAATACAATGCACAGCATGAGTAGGAAGGCATTTACTCCTGAGTATTGGTCTTAAAAAAAATTCAAAGTGTAAAATAAATGAAAATAAAACGACGTATCGCCATGATAATTGAAACGAATTTCATCGATTTCAACAAATCGAATTGATTATAAAAACAAATATTGTAGGAAAAGAAATTTTCCGATCCATATATTCTAAATTTTTTTTTTTTTTTTTTTTGTAAAACTTCTATGATTCCGTTGTTTGAGATACGTATACGTATATTTGTATGTGATTCAAAAGAACTGTGTCGAGCTTATAAAAAATAATATAATTTTTCTGTAGCACTCTGTGTTTTTGTGTTAATTTTCATAAAAGCTTTCACTTTTATATCAAAAGTCATGAAAACAAACAGTTTTTTTTAAGCATTAGCAGGAGAAGGATTTTTTTTTTTAATAATTTTTTAAACAATTTATTTTTTTAAGTTTTTTTATCTGTTTAAGTATTGTTTAACCAAATATACACACATTTTTATAAAGTGTAAAAGAATATTTGAAAATAATTTGGAGTAAATCGTGTTTGAAACAAATTATTCAAAATGCCTTCAAAAGCAGCGCATTTAAGGAATCTGGATAAAAAGTCTCCAAAATCTAAGAAAAATGTTCCCAAAGTCACACCATTACCAAAAACAGCTCCCTTAAGGAATCCAGAAAAAAAATCAGTAAAATCTAAAAAATATATGCCCAAAGTCATACGATTATCGAAAGCCAAAGCTTATGACAAAACCAAAGCCAAAATCACCGTTCCAACCCATCAGAAGGTCAGTTTAGATGAAACCGAAACTAAAGCACATAAAGAAAATGTTTCTATAACATCAACGAAATCACCTGTAGCCACTCCTAAACGCAATAGTGTTGAAGGTCCAAAATTTAATATTTTAGCACGTTTAGCTACAAATGCAAATTTAGAGAAAGCAATCGCTGAAATTGATTTAAAAGGTTCATCATCGTCAGAGTCAGAAGAAAGTACAAAAAAAATCTATGGAGCAGAAGTAGACACAAGTGAATCCGGGGTATCGGAAAATAAAATTCCAGAAATTTTAAAAGTCACTTCAGCATTGTTGACACTTGTCATGAGCTCTGAGGAGGAATCTGAAGAAGAGCCTGAGTATTTGCGTCAACAGGAATTAATTGATGATGAAAATTTTTTCGAAGCATTTGGAGATGTACCTGAAGTAGATGAACTTTCAATGGATTCAAGTGAAGATTTGACAACAAAGGAACAACCGGTTGTCAAAAAACCTCTTTCCCAAAGAAGTGTAGATGCAGGAAAATTTGTTAATCCAATAACGGGCAAATCGCCTTCAACATCAAGTCAAAGCGATTCAATTGGAGAAGTAGACGAAGAAAAAAAATCGGTTGTTATAGTAGAAGAAAACGACTCATCTCGATCAAGTGAAGAGGATGTTAAACCTGGTGAAACAGTATCTGCAGAACGAAAATCAGCACTTTTAGATAGATTCGAAGACAATGAAGAGACGTTGAAAGAAGACGATGATCAGGACGATTTTCTGCAGTTCCTAGAATTAGGAAAGAAAAGAGAAGCAGCTGAAACGGATGACAATCTTGCTATAGATGTGGAGGCTTTACTAAGAGAGCAAATGGAGAGATCAAATTATGAGCAAACTATGGAATTTATAAACAATTTAATAGACAAGTGTGTGGAAAAAGCTGAATATGTCGATGAGAATGTGATTTTGCGTAAAAATCTTGATAAAAACAAAATAATATGCGAAATAAAAACAAAATTAGCTGCTCTTCAATTTGAAAAGAAATCAATGCACTTCCTTAATCGTAAATGTGTTGAACACTTTCGTCGTAAATGTTCATTTCGCCAAATATACGATGACTTTACAAAAGCCAATCAGAACAACTACTACAATATTCTTCAAAATTTAGACAATTTACTAGTCAAGGAGAAAAAGCTTAAAAAACAGTGTTCAATTCGTATAGAAGAATCTAAAGAAGAGTTTGAAATAGCCCACAAAAAAACCCAACAGAAAGTCGAACAGCTGGAACATCTAATAAAGTCCACATTCCAGAAAGAAAAATTTGACAAATTGAAGGAATCTGTATCGCGAGATTTAGGAATTATGTCATCGATTAGAAAAGAAGTTTCTGCGATACGTTTTAAACTTTTCACAGAACAACATGACATCAGTAAACTTAAGGAGGTAAGAATTTAAATGGACGACTTGGAATACGTCTTCTGATAATAATTTTCACTTTTTCTTAAAGAAACTTGGAGTATTAGAAGATTTAGGCAATGGGTTACGTGTAAAAGATTATGAAAATCTTGAAACCGAAACTACAGCTTTGGGTAAAAAGTTAGAAGGTAAGAAATACTTTACAAAATATAGTTTCTTTTTTCTTCCTAATAAAGTTAATTTTCTACCCTTCCTTCCACCAGAACGTAATACTACTCTAAAAAAACTTAGTTTTCACTGCGATTCCGATGTTCATGGTTTGGCCCATTTAAGAGAAAAACTAGCAATGACCCGTCATATGATAAGTGTTCAAAAGGAAGTTTTAAACGAGTTACAAGATGAAAAAATTCGGTTGCGAAAACATGTAACAGAAATTAAAGCCAAACACAATCGCAACAGATACGATATTCATCAGTTGAGTTTTCAGTGCGGTCTGCTCGATAAACCAATATTAATGACAGATTATGACCAAACAATAGAAACGCTGAATAAATTAAAAATCTCTAATGAGGATTTAAAGAAGAAAACTGATGGTTTAACTAAAAGAATCGCTGTGCTGGAGGATATGAGTTTTAGAAAAATTCATAGCAACAGTAGTAAATACCCTCAAAATATTTGATAGCATTTAAAATTTGTGATGATTAAAGATGTAAAATTTTTAAAATCTAAGGAAAATAAATTGAAAAGTTATTTTAAATAAAACACAGAGAACAAAAAAGCATTTTAAAGCCAATTACTACTTAGGACAACAAGGAAAAATATTAATTTAGTTAAATCTCATTCGCAGTATTGTGTTGAGGTTTCCGTACTCTAGCGTGTAGTGTATTAGCTTACTAGAAAAGAGCTCGGGGTTCAAACTCCAGAGGGGTTACTTTGTATTTCAATTCGAAACGAACATCTTAAGAATTATTCATTATTATTAATTTTTCGAATGGGAAATTTCTTTGGAAAACATTTTCGATTTGAATCCAAATACAAAGTAACCCCCAGCACTACCATCTTGAGGGGAAAAAAATTAAAAGATGTCTTTTTCGGCGATCATCTTCTTCTGGTAAAAGCTCTGAAGGTTATAGATTGAGGAAAACAAAGTCTTCAAATCTGTCGTTCGGATCCGACATTAAATTATACGTCTCTGGTATCTTGAGAAACTAAAAACTTTTATCTTATAAGGGTGATGCCATCTAATTTATGGCATGCAAGTTTTAAAGTTATGCAAACTAAGTTTGAATAAAAAAATTCCCTGGAATCTGTGCGTACTAATTTCCATCTTTTATTTAAAAAAAATCATAACAACTGATTATGATTTTCTCCGTTCTGTCAAAATCAGAAAAAAAAAATTTTAATTCTTTCAATTCCAAAGGAACATTCATTATTTTGCTGACATCGAAATTTTTCTATATATAACAGAGTCTTCGCCCTTCTTTTTTAACCAAAATAATGGTGATAGTTTTATTTGTTGTTTGTGGATATGAGTAATATAAATATTGAGAAGACGAAATCTCTTGATGTTTTGGGCATGAGAATTACCTGTGATGTCTGCTGAAATGACCACATTTTTCCTCGATTTTTTTAAGCGCACCTTAGTATTCACAAGACCTTCTTAATATTCCAACACAAGATGGGATACAGCTCTAATGTATGGGATATTCAAATTCTTTTTTGGGGCTTCTTGGCTATTAAACTCTATTGATTCCTTGTAGCATCGGCGAAATGTAGCATGCGTTTTTCTTTTCTATCGGCACAATATGCTAATCCCATATTCTTAGGTAGTAATCGTAGGTCTCACAGGGCACATCTTTTTGGCCTGTAGTTATAATATGGTTAGAGCATTCGCACAAAATCTCAAACGACTGAGGTTCAATACCAGCGAAGGGCAAAAAACTATAAAATTAAATTTGCGGTTTTTCTAAATTATAATTTTAAAAAATAAGAGGTTCTCTCCCCCCCCCCCCCCTTCCCCTTTCAAGATGACCATCTGCAGGAAAAACCGCTCCCTTACATATCCAGTCTATTCCACCCGAAACGAATGATCAGGAGTACAGCGCCACCTTATGGGAAGATAACAGCTAACTTACATACAAAAAGACGCACACCACTCACATTCAACATCCAGATGAGGCAATTGCTGTTGATCATTCAGAGGTGAAGGTATAACACAGGCCTTTTAGTGATCAAATTAACAGCAATTAGTCCCATTGACATAAGGCGCTTAACATCTATACATCTATCTATATATTCAACATTCCGATACAATGCACTGCTTTTAGTAGGGGTTTACCCCTGAGTATTGGTCTTAATATATAAGTATATATTAATATAATAAAGAAGAAAAAAAGAAAAAATGCCGAATAACACTACTCCCTCTTCTTCATAATATATTTTCTTAACTCTAGTAAATTGAACTGAATGAGTAGAGGTCATCCCATGATTACTAGTTTCCTGAAAAAAGATACAAAACAAGTTAAACATTTAATTCAGTATATACGCATGTTATAATGCCTAAATGTATATTTACAAATAAATACTCAAGGTAGTAAATCAAGTTATATTCATATCACCTGATTCTTTTATACTTAATTCTACTCTCACAAGTATTCAAAAATGATCAATAAAAATTAAAGAGAGATTACAAGTGATGATAGCTTCTAGGTGAATGTTCAAATCATATGATCATATATTTTCGGTAGTCTATAAAGTTTGGATTTGTTATAATAAATTCGCCTTGAATACGAATATAATAAATTATTTTCTGTAGCACTCTATGTTTTTATGTCAACTTTCACAGCAATTTTTCTATAAAAACTATGAAAACCGTCAGTTTTTTTTAAGCATTAGAAGGAGAGGATTTTTTTATAATATTTTTTTTAATATATTTTTTTAATTTTTTATATTTATATCTTCTTAAATATTGTTTTTAATAATATATGTATATTTGGAATAAATCGGCCTTGAAACAAATTATTTAAAATGCCTCCAAAACCAGCGTATTTTAAGAATCCTGAAAAAAAATCTCCAAAGTCTAACAAAAATATATCCAATGACAAAACTAAAGTGAAAACAACTAAACCAACACATAATAACGTTAGTTTAGATGAAACAGAAACTAAAGCACATAAAGAAAAGGTTTCTATAACATCAACGAAATCATCTGTAGCCACTCCTAAACGCAATAGTGTTGAAGGTCCAAAATTTAATCTTTTGGCACGTTTAGCTACAAATGCAAATTTAGAGAAAGCAATCGCTGAAATTGATTTAAAAGGTTCATCATCGTCAGAGTCAGAAGAAAGTACAATAGAAATCTATGGAGCAGAAGTAGAGTCAAGTGTATCTGAAGTATCGGATAAACAAATGCCTGATATTTTAAATGTCACTTCTCAATTATTGGCGTTTGCCGTGACCTCAGAGGAGGAATCTGAAGAAGAGCCTGAGTATTTGCGTCAACAGGAATTAATTGATGATGAAAATTTTTTCGAAGCCTTTGGAGATGTACCTGAAGTAGATGAGCTTTCAATGGATTCAAGTGAAGATTTGATAACAAAGGAACAACCGGTTGTCAAAAAACCTCTTTCCCAAAGAAGTGTAGATGCAGGAAAATTTGTTAATCCAATAACGGGCAAATCGCCTTCAACATCAAGTCAAAGCGATTCAATTGAAGAAATAGCCGAAGAAAAACAATCGGTTGTTATAGTAGAAGAAAACGACTCATCTCGATCAAGTGAACAAGATGTTAAACCTATGGAAACAATACCTACAAAAGAGAGAACCGAGCCTTTGGATGAATTTGACGACAATGAAGAGACTTTAAAGGAAGAGGAAGATCAGGACGATTTTTTGCAGTTTCTAGAATTAAGAAAACAAAGAGAAGCAGCTGAAACGGAAGACAATCTCGCTATAGATGTGGAGGCTTTACTAAGAGAGCAAATGGAGAGATCAAATTATGAGCAAACTATGGAATTTATAAACAATTTAATAGACAAGTGTGTGGAAAAAGCTGAATATGTCGATGAGAATGTGATTTTGCGTAAAAATCTTGATAAAAACAAAATCATATGCGAAATAAAAGCAAAATTAGCTGCTCTTCAATTTGAAAAGAAAACAATGCAAATCCTTAATCGTAAATGTGTTGAACACTTTCGTCGTAAATGTTCATTTCGCCAAATATACGATGACTCTACAAAAGCCAATCAAAACAACTACTACAATATTCTTCAAAATTTAGACAATTTACTAGTCAAGGAGAAAGAGCTTAAAGAACAATGTTCAATTCGTATAGAAGAATCTAAAGAAGAGTTTGAAATAGCCCATAAAAAAACCCAACAGAAAAACGAAGAGCTGGAACATCTAATAAAGTCCACATTCCAGAAAGAAAAATTTGACAAATTGAAGGAATCTGTATCGAGGGATTTAGGAAATATGTCATCGATTAGAAAAGAAGTTTCTGCGATACGTTTTAAACTTTTCACAGAACAACATGACATCAGTAAACTTAAGGAGGTAAGAATTTAAACGGACGACTTGGAATACGTCATCTGATAATAATTTTCACTTTTTCTTAAAGAAACTTGGAGTATTAGAAGATTTAGGCAATGGTTTGCGTGTAAAAGATTATGAAAATCTTGAAACCGAAACTACAGCTTTGGGTAAAAAGTTAGAAGGTAAATAAGAATAAAAAAGTAGAAGTTTGTTGTGTCTCATTTTAAAATCTTTACAATTTCTCCCACTTGCTTCTCTAGAACGTAATAATACTGTAAAAAAACTTCGTTTTCAAAGCGATTCCGATATTCACACTTCGGCTCATGTAAAAGAAAAAATCAGAACGCTGCGCCATATGATAAGTGTTCAAAAAGAAGTTTTAAACGAGTTGCAAGATGAAAAAATTCGGTTGCGAAAATATGTAACGGAGCTTAAAGCCAAGCACAATCGTAACAGATACGATATTCATCAGTTGAGCTTTCAGTGTGGTCTGCTCGATAAACCAATATTAATGACAGATTATGACCAAACAGTAGAAACGCTGAATAAATTAAAAATCTCTAATGAGGATTTAAAGAAGAAAACTGATGGTTTAACTAAAAGAATCGCTGTGCTGGAGGATATGAGTTTTAGAAAAATTCATAGCAACAGTAGTAAATACCCTCAAAATATTTGATAGCATTTAAAATTTGTGATAATTAAGGATGTAAAATTTTTAAAATCTAAGGAGAATAAATTGAAAAGTGATTTTTAGTAAAACGTTGAGAAAATAAAATTTTTTTAGTTTATCTTCGTTGCGTGGGTCAAAAACTTGTTCAGTTCTGTTAGTGTTAATATGCATTACTTATTACTATTTTAACATCATCAAAAACGGTTAAAGCTGCTGTGAAACATGGGGTGGGCAGTTGATGGTCCAGGTCCTCTGAATTAAATAGAGGTTAGAATGAACCACTAATGATTTTTAGTGACTACGAACTTATTCAGAAGCTTAAGCTTTAACCATTCTCAAGACTTAAAGACATCAATAGTTAGTTTGTATGGGAGGTACCGCTATTATTTGTCCACCCTGTTTTCGATCGATGATTTTTATGAATTACTAAGTTATTCACATCATATTCAAAAACTTTAGCTTTAACAGTTCTGAAGATATATTAAAATCAATATTTAAGTTGTATGGGAGGTCCCATGCCCATTTGTCCAATTCCATCCACTTTCTAGCTGATAATTTCCCTTAATCATAAAGTCTCATTCATGTCAAATTCAGAAGGTTTAGATTTAACCTTCTCAAGATATATAAAAATCAAAATGCCTACTTGTACGATCGAGCCCACACTTATTAATCAGTTCGCCTTGAGCTAAACCAAAATTACTAGAAAAGTAACAAAATTTTTAGTGTACGGGTTTGATTTTTACTTCCCGCATATCGGAAATAATTTTAAAATGTGAATGCTGCACTAATTTTAGAATAAATTTCAATTGCATTTGTCTATTTGTCTAGCCTGCTGCGATCTAAAATTTTTTACGTTATTTTTTTACAATTAAAAGTTCTATGGGCACTGCTACACGTTCAATAAATATCGCGATATTTGGATCGCGATCCATTTTAATGGATTGATGGATCACGAGCGTATGCTACACGTTCAATATTTATCGCGTCAGTATTTACGTTATTTTTGTGCAGTGCATATCGGCTATTAAAAAAATGTCAAGAGAAAACCAATTACAATTACCATTACAATTTATTAAAACAAACTTTATACAAATGTAAAACAATTTTTTATTTTTTATTTGTAAAATTTTTTTTTCTCTTTTATTTTGTTTTATTTACATATATATTTATTTAACGTATCGCGATCTAGATCATGAAAATGCTAGACGTTCAATATTTATCACGCGATCCGCGATCCGCGATCTGGATTTCATATTTTAGGCCATTCTGCGATATGGATCGCGATCCATCAATACTGCATGCTACACGTTCAATAAATATCACGATACTGCAAATATCACGATATTTATTGAACGTGTAGCAGTGCCCTTAGGCCATTCTGCGATATGGATCGCGATCCATCAATACTGCATGCTACACGTTCAATAAATATCGTGATATTTGCAGTATCGTGATATTTATTGAACGTGTAGCAGTGCCCTATAGGGTGTAAAAAAAAGATGAACATAATAGAAGTTACAAAGGACACTACACTGGCTTGAAAACAAGTAAGTAGTAGAATTAGAAAGTAAATTATTATTTTCTTGCCTGAAATTTTTTAATAAGAAGACAAGAGGTATTGTCATCAATTATATCAAATGTGTGTACACCTGTATTTTCAAGGTTAATTAAAAAGCAAAATTCTAATTATATATATCGTAATATGCTAAAAATACCTTTCTTTTAGCTGCCAAATTTCTTAATGGCTCATAAAGACTCATTAATTATGAAATTAAAATAAATAAATAATTTCCAAGTTAAAACGGCAATTATGTAGGTCTAGTCAGTTCTATAACAACTATAACAAGACAGAACATTTAAACAGTCAGTTGATCGATTAAACACACACTCAACTCTTTCAATTATTTTAACGGCAACGTGACCAAATCCAATAGAGACTCATTACATTTTTACATTTCTTTGAACCCATTATTTGCAATGATTTCATCACTTAAATTAACTAATCATGTAGAAATATATTTTATTAATTTTGTATTTATTTCTGATTTATTTTTATTCTACAAATCTTTAAAAAAAATTTTCTTTTAAGAAATTATTGCCAAGAAATATTTTATAATTTAATGTCGTGTCCAGATGTTGACAAAGCTGCAATAAAAGTTATAGAAAATTGTTTTTTTTTTTTGCAACTTATTTTCATGTCTTTAAATTAGTTTCTTTAGCAGATTTTTTGTCAAGTTTTTTTCAACAGCCTACTTATAATACCGCCCACATCGTTTGATTCTATTATAAAAGTTTTCAAATACGAGTAAAACAAATGTTTTAGTTAAACTTGACAATGAAATTATTAATATTTTTTTTTGCATTTTTCTTTCTTTTTGATTTATTTTTCATATCAATATAAATGTTTTGTACAAGAGATATAAACAATGTCTATATTTTAGCTTAAAGCTACGATCACATTATGCAAATATTTGACGAAAAAAGTGTTTGCTTGCTATCACAGCCTTAAACCAATCACTTTGCATACGATAACAAGGGAAGTCCCCCTTTTTCATCACAGATAATAGAGGTAATCATGATTAATCGAAGTTGGCCATCACGGTTTAACCCCGATTAACCGGAAGGCGAATAATCGAGGCCCAGCTGTAATATGTGTTTTTTTTTAAGTAGAACCCTTTAAAACCCTTTTCTTAAAAATAAGAATGTAAGCTTACGGTACGCTTACGAACAGTTTAATTTAAAAATATTTCGTTTGGATGAGTGGAATTGTAGTTGAATGTGTTTGAGAGTTAGTGATGTATATTCTTTACAAACCCATTGTGTATTGAAATAATGAAATGAAGCAAAATTATAAAAAAAAGCTTTTAAATATTTTAAATTCTATAAATTTTCCAAAATATAATTTTAATAAAAAAAATTGCAATTTTATTTCGATTGAAATTCTTTAAATTTCTTCAAATACACACACATTCATACTCATGTATGTATGTATATTAAATATTTTACTATTTAACCTTGAATATATCACAGAAATTATTAAATTGTTTAAAATACGAGCATAGATGAGCACATAAATAAGCATGTTGAGAGTGCAAAAGTAAACAAACAGGACAGCCAGACAGATAGATACATTAGAATGAATCAAATAGAAACTGACATGGGAACAGGAAGAATATGATGATTATAAAAAAGATATTTTAATCAAATTTAAATTAAATCATGGTTAAGGTAATATTATTTAAATATTAAAAAAAATAAATAAAATCAAAGTCTTTCTATGACACTTACAATCTATAGTGCCTAACTTACTCGTATTTGTGGAAATATTTTTTTTATTTTATATGAAACATGAAATGTTATCTTTTCATTGAGATTTCAAAATTATAACGGAATATTATTCCATATGAATAATATTTGAAATCAATCTAGAAAAAGAAAACAAAACAACACAATTAGATAAATAAAATCTAACATTGAAATGAATTAAACTTTAGATGATATATTTATTTATTTATTTTGTTTTTTTTTTGTTTATTAAAAAAATGGTAAAAAATAGACTCTTATATCAGTACGTATGTATATGTAGAAGATTTGTTTATTTTATTGTGTTTAGGGTAAAACAAAGTCACCAAATAAATATGTTTTTATCAGCTGTTTGTGTTTTAATTATAATAAAAATTATTCCAACCAATTTATGTTATTAATTTATAAATTATTCTGTTTACCACTATTTCGACTAATTGATACAGTCACTCATAGATTATTTTATGCAGTCATAGGATTTAAGAAAATTTTCCAATTTTCGAATGTTCTTGATATTAGAAGAAAACGTACATGTACGTCAATAATATTATTATATTACAGATTTTATTGAAAAACTGTTTTTCAAAAACACAAATAACAAAATAACTTGCTATAAAAAATATCTAAAAAAACTGGCAAAAATATTACATTTTAAAAGCACAGCTTAAATGATGCCCCAAATTTTTAGAATTCAGAAAAGAAAAATTCTGTTTTGTCTGTCAAACAGCATTTATAAAACCGAATAGCGATTCTGGGTAGCGACTTTCAGGCAAGTGCATATTTGCCGTCAGTGGCCCAAAAATAGTTCTGACCAAATACTTTTCCATATTGAAGAATTTGCAACAAAATGGCATCGATTTGTTTTTGCATATTTTGCTATAAATGCACATTTTTGCATATTTTGCTTTTAAGTGAATATTTTCGTGTATATTTTGTGATTTAATTTAATTTAAATTGTGCTTGTAGTCGCCGTGGTCTAGTGGTTAGTGTGTTGGCTTACTAATACGATAGCGCTGGGTTCAAATCTCAGCTCTGATATCTTGGAAAAAAAAAGAAATATGAACAAATTATTTCTTTTGGCGACGATCTTTCAGCAGTCTTCTGCAATAGCTCTGAGAGTAATTGATTGCTGTGAAAAAGTTTCCCAAATATGTCGTTCGGAGTCGACTTTAAACTGTAGGTCTCGATACTCATGGATAAAAATTAACACACACAACATGTGTGCTGCGAGAAGCTAGGAAGTAACCCTGACACAGGGTTGTAATGGCCAGTTATATATATATATATGTAATTGCGTATTTTTCACTTTATTGTATATTTTTGGAAATTTTGAAATTTGGTTATTGATTCAAGAATTTGAGAGAAAAAAATATTTGTTAACTCTGTAGTTTATACAACACTGCACTAAAAAATAAAAAAGTAATAAAAATCAGAGTTGGGTTTATTGCATTAGATTTAATTTTCCACTAAATTTAGTGGTAGTGGAAATTTAATGCATTATATAAAACCATTTTAGTGGTAGTGGAAATTTAGTGCATTATATAAAACCATTTTAGTGGTAGTGGAAATTTAATGCATTAAAAAAAAAACAAATTTAGTGGTAGTGGAAATTTAGTGCATTAAATAAAATAAATTTAGTGGTAGTGGGAATTTAGTGCATTGAATAAAACAAATTTAGTGGTAGTGGAAATTTAATGCATTAAAAAAAAACAAATTTAGTGGTAGTGGAAATTTAGTGCATTAAATAAAATTAATTTAGTGGTAGTGGAAATTTAATGCATTAAAAAAAACAAATTTAGTGGTAGTGGAAATTTATTGCATTAAATAAAAAAAATTTGTGGTAGTGGAAATTTATTGCATTAAAAAAAAACAAATTTAGTGGTAGTGGAAATTTAGTGCATTAAATAAAATAAATTTAGTGGTAGTGGAAATTTATTGCATTAAAAAAAAACAAATTTAGTGGTAGTGGAAATTTAGTGCATTAAATAAAATAAATTTAGTGGTAGTGGGAATTTAGTGCATTGAATAAAACAAATTTAGTGGTAGTGGAAATTTAATGCATTAAAAAAAAACAAATTTAGTGGTAGTGGAAATTTAGTGCATTAAATAAATTAAATTTAGTGGTAGTGGAAATTTAATGCATTAAAAAAAACAAATTTAGTGGTAGTGGAAATTTATTGCATTAAATAAAAAAAATTGTGGTAGTGGAAATTTAGTTCACTACTTCTGAATGATTAGCGGCTGGCAATTTAACAGTCCGAGCTATTAAAATCTTACCTATGGTGAACTGAATAATATATTACATTTGAAAGTACTAAAATTCTTATTAAAACAATAACAACAATTATTTACTTTATACAGGCGGACTCAGTAAATTACGAAAATAACATTCACTACAATTTATTTTGACATTGACTTAAGCTATGTATGCATATAATAATATTATATCCATACATGAAGGTATATTAAAACGATAGTGGAACTGAGGTAGTGGAACTAAATTTCCATTTCATTATAGTGCCACTGGAGTTATATTCCATTACCACTAATTATTCAAAATTAGTGCACTAAATTTCCACTACCACTAAAATTGATATATTTAATGTATTAAATTTCCATTGCCACTAAAATTTTTATATTTAATGCAATAAATTTCAACTACCACTAAATTTATTTTATTTAATGCACTAAATTTCCACTACCACTAAATTTGCTTTTTTTAATGCAATAAATTTCCATTACCACTAAATTTGTTTTTTTAATGCAATAAATTTCCACTACCACTAAATTTGTTTTATTTAATGCATTTAAATTCCACTACCACTAAATTCGTTTTATTTAATGCATTCATTTTCCACTACCACTAAAATGGTTTTATTTAGTGGTTAATTATTTCCATCTGCATTTAGTGGTGGCTGCAATATTGTTGCATTAATACTAAGTAGTTTAGTGGTAGTGGAAACGATAATGCATTATAAATTCAATGCAATAAACCCAACTCTGATAAAAATGAAACAAATGAATTTAAAAAGGGAGTATTCCCCAAAAGAATTGGCTTTTTTTCAGTATGCTGCTGTAATTTCAGTAGAAGTAGAGCGTACATTTTTCATGTACTTTTATTGATCGAACAGACAGAGTTTTATATATCAAAATTTGAAAAAAAATATTATTTATTTATTCAAACAAAAATTTAATTTAAATTTGTAGTTAATACTGTATTTACACCAAACTCAAATCAACTAATTACCAGATTTCAATTGAAATCTAGTCGGTTTTTACTTGATTTCCCATATAAAATAAAATCTACTTCGTTACTTGATTTCGACAAAATCTAGTTGAAATCTAGTGTACTTTCCGATGCAACTCTGTATTTTTTCTAAGTTGTACTAAAAAATACAAAACTACAGTAAGTCGGAATTTACAATGTGGAAATTGAAGGGCAGAAATTTTTCAATTCTCTTTTGCTCTTGCCTAAAACTTTTACCATATAGAACTTAGAAGACAAACAGAAGAAGCAAAAACTACAAAAGTGGAAAAGCAAAAGGCAAAATGTCCTGTACAAACATTCGTGTACTACTTTCTTCACATTTTCGTCACTATTTCTACAAATTTCTGTCTGTCGTTCAATTTCTACATTGTAAATCCCGACTAAGAAACTGACAATTGAAAAGAACCCCATAAAACTAAAACAAAAATAAATTCAAGATTTTTGAATTATTTTTTATTGAATGTAGAATAATCAAAAGAAAAATTGTTTTATTTATTTATACTTCTATTGAATATAAAATAATAAGAAAAAATATTGTTTTATTTATTAATTTTTTTATTTGCTGTTATTTTTATGAAAATGAAATCCTGCTAGTTGTCAAAAAATGTCGGTGTAAACACTATAGATTTTCAAAGTGATTTCAAATTAAATTTACTTGATTTGAGTTTGGTGTAAATGCACTATAATATTCAAAATTTTAGAACTTGTAATTTAATATAGACTGAATCGTATTTTTTCTTTTTTTGTATTTCTATAAATATTTAAATACAAATCGTCGTGCGGGAGTTTATGTGCTCTATCCGCCATTTCATATTTTTTATATATCTCGAGTTAATGATTCCACTTTAGGTTTTCGACCTCAAATTTTTTAAGTCTGCAATTCGTTTTCGGATATCTCGTACAGTTTCGGAGATAAATAGCCGAAAACGGATTACAGATTTTAAAAATTTTGGTGTCAAAAACCTAAAGTGGCATCATTAACTCGAGATATACAAAATAGAGGATAGAGCAAATAAACTCACGCACAACGATATTGCAACTAATACTTGGATTTTTTATTTTAAATAAATAAAATTTTAAAAAATTAACGAATTTTAACTGATTTTTTTTTTATTTTCAGTGCCTATTATGGGTGCATATTATTTATTATATACTGCATATTTTATGCGCATATTTTTGATTTTTAGTGCATTAAAGTCGCTGCCCCGGATCAGTGATCCTTACTGAAATTTTTCTACAAAACATTTTGTAAAATATTATAATCAATAAATATCCTTTTGGAGGACTATTTTCATGACTAAAAAGCAGAGTACCAAATTGTTCACTTACTTTTTACTTATGAGTGGATGTGTGCATTTAGTTTTTATTTTTTTCTCCTCACACATGCTTGAAAAAAAAGAAAATATTTTGCTTTGCTCTTTTTCATCAGCGTTGCCACTATTGGTAGAATTCTACCAAAACTGGTAGAAAATTTTTCGTTTGGTAGGATGGTAGGCTGAAATTGATTTTGGTAGATTTTAGCAGAAGCTAAAAAAATCTTAATAAGGAATTTCAGTCGGAAAGTTCAAGATTGGCGTATTTATATTCAAGCATAAAATCTAAATTTTTGCTCATATTAAGCAATTTTATCAAAAAATATTTAATGCACAACACTGAAACTGATTTTAAATATACTAATTGATTGATGTTTCAAAATTTTTTACCGGTACAAAAGCCGAAATGTATCTTAATGTATCGAAAAATCTTAACCCGGAAGAAGTTTTTGATGTTAAACATGAGATTTTGCAATTTTACATTAAATTACTAAACCAAACCAATGCTAGATTTGACTTTAATCGAGAAGATATTAAGTTATTACAAATAATTGCTCCTGAGAAAGTATTGTCAAAAGAAAACTTGCCTATATTGTCCCTTGTTTTAAAATTTTCTAATCTTATAGACTGTGATCCTGATATTATTATCACACAGTGGAATATGTTGCGATTAACAGAAACAAATCTTTCAACGGAATTAAACATTAAATTATTTTGGGCTAAAGTTAGTTCAATTAGGAACGCTATGAATGAGAAAAGTTTTGGTGAATTAACCAACTTTGTTTTTAATTTACTTTCTCTTCCACATAGTTCTTCAGCAGCTGAACGTAAATTGTCAGCAGTTTCCTTAATCAAAACCTAATTTAGAAACAAACTCGAAATAAATACAATTAATAATGTAATGCTCCGTAGAGAGCTTGTAAAAGCTAATGATGGTCACTATATGTGGTCAGAGAGAGAGATTTTTGTAAGAAGCAATACAAATTGTTTGAATTAACCCATTTATTGAAATGGACATGGCATTGATTTTTTAAGATATGTACATTTTTATAATTAGCACATATTTATTATTATAAGCATTTAGTTTTTTAGTGAACATTTATGTAAATAAATTAAAATTTTAAAATAACCTTTTAAATTTTTATACCTACATATGCACTTAGATTATTTTTGAAAAATCAAATTGTTTTCTTTACATTTCTTGTATTTATTTATGTATTTTCGATTTTATTGTTTAGATATAGAATTGTTTTTTTATGTGTTTATTCTTTGTTATATGTATTTTCGAAGAACTGAATTCTTTTCTTTACATTTTTTATTTTTGGTTATTTGTATGTACACGTAAAGCTGGTAATAAAAATTGTTTTTCATCTCAACAATGTGTTCTTAAATGGTTTTTAAAATAAAAATGGTTTTTGGTAGATTTTGATAAATTTTGGTAGATTTAGAAAGAAATTTTGGTAGAATTAGAATTTTTTCAGTGGTAACACTGTTTTTCATGTATGAAAAAACATAAAATATTTTGCTTTGCTCTTTTTCATGTGTGAATATTACTTTTTTTATGAGCATATTCATTTATGAAAAATTACAATTTTGACAAATACTCTTTTATGAGCATGAATATTTTTTTCACACACTTACTCGCTCATGTATACTCGCTTTGCTTTTCAAGTGACAAATTCAAATTTACAATTGTACGTATGTATGTATATACAACAACAATACTCTTCTATTGGGAATTTTTTTTTTGTAACTGTTGTATTGTGTGTTCGCGACAGGCAGGCGTCAAAAATTCAAAAAATTTATGAATGCATTACAACAACAACGTCATGAAACAATTTTCCTTAGAAAAATATGAACGTTCGCGTGTGAAAAAAAATTGTGCTCCTCATTTATGTGCACGAAGAAAATAAAAAAATTTCTTTACTCTTCATATATGGACGCTTAGAAAAAAAATGAATGCACGTTCGCGTGTGATTTTAAGAAAATAAATTTGTGCTGCTCGTTGATGTACATGAAGAAAAATAAAAATTTTTAAAAATCACATTCTTCATAATATTCATAGATATTAGTTTTTGAGTATTCATAAATGGAAAAATCTGAACTCTGCGAAAAAGGGTCAAATTGACACACAAGGAGGAGATCTAAGATTTTTCAATACAACTCTAATATGTAATAAAAACTCTCTCAAACATAAACTGGCAAACTTTGGAAGAAAAAAATAAAAACTGTTGTTAATTGTAAAAAATAAAGCTCACACCAGCAAAACTGTAAATTTATACTACAAAACTGATTGTATACCCAACATGACTTTTTAGAATTTTAGTGTCACTATTCTGTTCCAGTCAATATCCCAACTATTATACTAAATTAAATTTAATCATAATTATCATAATTTAAAATATTAATTTTTCAAGTATTCACAAGTTAAACAATAGCCACACAAACATTTATTTTTTTTTTCTTTAAATAACAACAAAGAAAAAATGTAGTGTGGAACAGAAACATACATATTTTAAATTTAAAATTTTTCTTTTAACAAAATTTCCACATTAATTATTCACACATTAAAATTTAAGAATAAAAAGAAAAACCACTCATTTCGTTTATTGTTTTTTTTTTTTTTTTTTTCTTTTTAACAAAATTAGAAAATATTTAAGAAATAAAAAATATTTTAATTTAATTAAAAAAAAGAAAAATAACAAAATTCTCTGTTTCTTTAAACAAGCTGTTGTTTATAAGATTTCAAATGTAACATTGACTGAATATTTATGGTAGAAAATTAAATGGAAAAGAAAAATTTTAAATTTGAGTATATGCGATATTTAAAAAAAAAATAAAATAAATTTTTTTCGTTTTACTTTTTAACCTCGACATGCTTTACATATAAAGAAAAGTCGAAAATTAGAAATACGAAAAAATTAATTTGCAAATATTTTGCAAGTTTTAAAGATTAAAATTTATTTTACAAAAAGAAAATACAGAAAGTAATAAAACGAAGAAAAATATTGAAATTGAATTTTAAGATTTCTTTTAAAATAATATTCACAATGTTATTTGCCTATTATATAAAAAAAAAAACTTAAATTTTTATAAAGTTATTGAACTTTCAGTCTGCAAATGCTAATGATTTAGTGATTTGAGTTTTCTAAGTTTTTATCTTTATCGTTAGCCATTATTTGTATTAATTTTATAATTAAAATTTGAAATTGTGTTAATTTCGAGCAGTAATTAATTAACTTTCAGCAACTGCCTATGTGATCTAAATTTTTAAAGTCGCAGTAAATTTTAATGGAATTAAATTTCTACTCAAAAACATGAAGCATGTTATAAACAAAGATGAGGCATTCTCGTTTTCAACATAATTTTGTACTGCATCAAATCACACTTCACAAATGCCTAAAAATGCGTTTATTGTATAAAATTTTAATAAAAATGGAACACATACATATGTGCATGCAATTAACATGCGAGGTAAGCTCGTGAGCTTTCGCAATTCTATGAAATGCAACACTGCACCCATCAAGTACCACCTCTTAATAGACCACTGTAAAATTTTGAGCAAGTCCCATCATTTACTTTGCGTTTACAAGCTGTTCAAAACATACAATCTCATATATTTTTTTAAAAATGGAAAGAGAGGAATTTCGAATCCAAGGAAAAGCTTAATAAATACTATGGGGATTCTGCAACATAAAGTGGTTTACTGACTTTCGTTGAGTCATAGGCATTTCATATGGCAGTGTAGTTTCTATTTTAAATGATCAGTAAGGTTTAAGATGGATACCGCATTTGCTCTTAATTGACCATAAACTGTGGATGAAACAACATAACAACATTTTTTATGTGCTAGAGGCCCAAAGTTCGAGCCCCAGGAAGTGTGATACATTTTTTTATAAATTTTTGTTTCGTCAGGGCATTATGGCACATTGTAATTCAACTACATAAATACATAACTGGCCTTTACAACCCTGTGTCAGGATTACGGCCTAGCTTCTCGCAGTACTCATTGTGTGGGTAAATTTTTATCCATGAATACCGGGACCTACAGTTTAATGTCGACTCCGAACGACAGACTTGAGAAGCTTTTTCATGGCAATTAATTACTCTCAGAGCTTTAGCCAGAAGACTGCTGAGAGGTAGTCGCCGAAAGAAATATTTTTTTCATAATTCTTTTTTTAAGTTGTCGGACCCAGGGCTCATGTCTTAGTAAGACAGCACCCTAACCACTAGGCCACGGCGACTACTAAAGTTTATTCGATCACTAAAGAGCTGATTTTGCCTGAGATATGTTTAAAAATTTTTGTTTTAAGGTATTGTATTTGAAAAAAAAAATTATATCCTAAAAATCTGGCAAAAAAAAAAAATTTTGTAATTATATTGCGTTAGCAAACACTATTCCCGGCAATTGCTTAACCAAACTCATTTTCGAAAAAGTACGAACCGATGACTCAACCAAAAATTCCTTCTTTGTTCTACATCTGTTTTTTAATAATTACTCGTGAATTTCCATTAGCTAAAATTTTCCAGTTCTGTTTGTTTACGTATACCCTGAAGTGTGCCTTGTCAATGAAGAGGATGTGCTTTGTACAGTCACCATTCACTACTGCCTGCCGATGTATGAAGTTGTAAGTAGGCTTCAATTCTTTAATCAATTGAACATAGAAGCAAGAAGTAAATTCAAATCTTTATTCAAAATTCATATCAATGATATATGTATATAAGATATGAAATTGTACGGTATGACAACGAATAAAAGTTGACGCCTTTTCTGCCATACTATCGCGGACAGCGGCAATATTTTCTGCAGGGCGATCTGCGCGATGATACCACATTTCCTACAGAGCCAGTTTTTTCTCAAACTGGTGTATACATGAACTGGTGTACTGATTTGTTGATTTAACTTTTAACTTTTTTCTTTAAATTCTTTGCCAGAAAAGAAAACACCATTAAACAACATGGTGCCTTAAAGTTATTCCTCGTACGCCTGTAGCCCAAGATAATGTTGGATAATCCAATTTTGACAGAGCGGTCAATAGTGAAGTTAGTTGCAAAAAGCAACTAAAGAATAAACAAATAATGAAAACCTAGTTTGGGATATGATTACATGTTATTTGGAAACATTAACGCTTTTATTTAGGGAAAACGTTTCGCTTGTTGCTTTTATTAAGGGATGGCTCTTAGGCTTGACTTTCAGTTGCTAGCTTGAGATTAACAGTGTTGCCAGAATTATCGGGTGTAAAATTGTCAAAAACGAGCGATGTTTTGTAAAAAAGTTGTCAAATCATTTAAAAAAAGTAGCAAAATAGAAATAACCAATTCATATTGCTTTTTGATTATTTATTAAAAAAAAACAACTAAGCACTACAGTATACATTAAAGTTATATCAACAACAAATATTATTTATATTGAGATCCGGCTTCATCTATACATACTTATTAAATAAACAATTCATATGAAAATATTTGAATATAACAATTTTAGCCAATCCGAACTGATCTGTATATCGTCGAATCTGAGTCTTCAGATTTGTTTTAATCTTCATGTTCAGAGTCAGTTCTATCTTCATCATCCAAGTCAAAATCAGATTCGCTTAGAGTTTCATCTTCAATTCCAGAGTCATCTTCAGATTCATCTTCCCAGATATATTCCTCTTGAGGTTCATCTCCTGATTCAATTCCAGAGTCATATTCGATTTCATCATCACTGTCAGTAAAACTATCAGTATCACTGTCAGTTTCATCTTCAGATTCATCGTCAAATTCATCATCAAATACGAGTTCATTTTCGGCAAACATAATTTTTCTTCAAACACTGGACTACAATTTATAAGTCACTTAAAAAAAAACTTTCACAAATTTCTCTTCTAAAGTATAGTTTACAAGTAAAGTAGAAAGGCGAATGATGTTCTATTGACATATAGAAATATAGTTTTATAGTACTGCTGCTGTTTTTAACGGAAAGTCCAGGTTAAAAATGTGGTCTTATTTAGGTAACAAAATGTGTTTGCGAATAAATGTTTTTATTTTATGTATGTAAGTACATATATTAAAAACAATAGATTAGCAGGTAGGTAGTAGAATGCCGGTATATGGAAATTACCATGTCTTTTTTTTGAAAAAAAAACAAAATACTTTTTGTCTTTTTGTTTCGTCAGAAACGCTTTAATTAGATCAAAGTTAACTGAAATGAATATTTTTGGTAATTAAAGGAGAAATGATGTCTGTGAAGAAATAGTACACTAGCCAAACTGAACAATTATTTTCGACTCCAGGTTCGGTAGTCTCATCACAATTCTTTGTGTCCTGTGTATATACGAGACCAAACATCAACTATTTAACTTATACTTTTCAAGAAATTACATTCTGAAATTATTTTCTTCCATATGTATGTACATACACTTGTATGAGTTAGTCGAAGTAAAGTCACACAATAGTTTCTATCATATTTTCCTTTTCTCACCATCATTGATTGCAGTTTTTGTAATTGTCATCTTATTTAGATGAAACAGAATTACAATTTATTTTTGTTTTTGCCCTCTTATTCCATTTTATCCACATTAGTTGACATCGACGACATGTACGACTGTAGCCGTGGTGGTACAGTGCAGCGCCAGAGTGCAGTTCGAGCTCCAGGAAAGGTTTGACAATTTTTTTAATTTAATTTTTGTTTCTCAATCTACATACATTGGACACCAAGATCAATATATACATACATATAAATTTGACAGCACCTGTGTTTAATTTCATATAACTAAGAGGAAAGTTTGAAGTTATTGATCCCCCCCTCATGTACATATATATGAGCAAATTCCGTCATTTACTTTGCGTTTAGCAGCTATTCAAAATATACAACTGTGTGAGTTTTTTTAAAAATGGAAAAAAGTGAATTTCGAGTGCTCAACAAATTTATTTTTTGCGAAAAAAAAAACCGCCAATTAACCCAAGGGAAAACTTGACAAATAATATGGGTTACTGAATTTCGCTGTGATCGCACCAATACAAATAATGATGAACTGTTTTGACTGCCAATTGAGGTAAAAACACCCGAAAACGTCAAAAAAAAACTTCACGACATGGTGTACGTTGATCGAAGAGTAAAAGGGCGTGAGATTGTTGATGCCATAGGTATTTCGATGACAGTCTGGTATTGATTTTAAATGAACAGCTAGGTTTATGAATGCTGTCTGCAAGATTCGTGTCGTGTTTGCTCTCAATTAACCATAAACGTAATCGTTTTGACAACTTTGAAGGATTGCTTGGAATTGTATAACAGCAATTCGAATGACTTTTTGTAACTGTGGATGCAACAGACAAGCAGCAGCGGCTCCGAAGAAGAACAATATAAGTTTATCGGCCAATAAGGTAATGGCAACGATTTTTGGGAATGCATGCGGGATAATCCCCATCGATTACTTTCAAAAGGGAAAAACAATAAACAGAGATAATTATGCCAACTTACTGCACCGACTTAACAGGCATTTAAAAAAAAACAACCCCACATGGCCAAGAAAGTAATTCTTTTTTATGATGATGCACGTGTGCCGTGTCAATGGCAAAATTACATGAATTGGGGTAAAAATTGGTACCGCATCCTTCATATTCTCCGGATTTAGCACCTAAGGAAATGACTCGGTGGAAAGAGATTTACCTAGGTAGGTAGGTAGGTCAAATGGCCAGTTGATTCGAAACTCTGATCAACTACAATTAGCACAAGGTGCCGTTTTGATACCATTGCAGGATCAAACTAAAGTTGCCTAAAAGTAGAAAAAGAAGAGAAAATAACTACAGCCAACCAGAGCTGTCTATAAAGTGAAGTAAAGCAAGGGGGTCCGGGTTCGCACATTGCGCCAAGCCGTCGAAAAAGGGCACCCCAAAAAACTTCAAACGTCTGACCGCCAGACCTGGGCAGTCACAAAGAAAATGTTCCACAGTCTCCGCCTTAGAAGAATCCCCGCAACTTCTGCAGTGCGGATTAAAGGGAAGGCCCAGCCTTTCTGCGTGTTTACCGACCAGCCAGTGACCCGTGTACACCGCTATGAGTCTGGACAAGGACTGACGGGGAATCCCCAAGATTCCCAGGGTCTTACCACGGTTATACCGTGGCCAAAGTGTCCTAGAAACACCACAGGTAGTGATGGAATTCCACCTGCTCTGTACTTTCCCAAGGAAAAACTTGGATATCCCTTCCCTAATGGTGGTCATAGGGCAGTGGACATCCAGGTAGGAAGCAACATGCTCCCCTCCGGCAGAAGCTACCCTAGCGAGTTCATCCGCCCCTCGCATTTCCCAGGATATCCTTATGACCAGGAAACCAGACCAAGGAGATGCCAAAAACGTCCCCAAGACGCTTCAGCTCCTCCTTACAACGAAGGACGAGGGAAGAGTTTCCCATGGGCGAAGCCAGGGCTCTGATAGCAGCCTGGCTATCTGAAAAAACCCTAACTTCACCCCCTATGCACCGTTCCCTCAGCATCCTCAGTGCTTGCATAATTGCAAACACCTCGGCCTGGTGTACCTACAACGATGAAATTATTGATCAAACAAATACCTATTTTATGCTCCTCGAGAAATCGTATTTTTCGGAAGGTATACGATAATTGGAGAAACTTTGGGCTATGTGTAGTGAGCTGAAAGGCGATTACTCGTATATTGAAAAATAGTTTTTGTTTTTTGTAAGAAAACTGTGTTTCGTTTAAAAAATTTAGGATGTATTGAAACACCCCCCCCCCTGTATTACCAAATTAAACAACTTAAAGTCTGGAATATTCAATGTTCTGTATTCTTTTATTTATGAATAACATAAAAATATGAACAAAAAAATAAAAATAAAATAATTGCATTTGCATTAAGTAAGAAAATATAAAGTGAAATAGCAGCTCATGCAGTTGCAGACTCTTATTTAAGCAGTAAATAAATTTAACCCTTAATATTTAACATTTTTTTTTTTGTTTTTTTTTAAGACCAATACTCAGGGGTAAACCCCTACTAAATGCAGTGCATTGTATCGGAATGTTGAATATATAGATAGATGTAAAGATGTTAAGGCCTTCACCTCTGAATGATCAACAGTGGTGTGCGTCTTTTTATATGCAGGTTAGCTGTTATCTTCCTAGAAGGTGGAGCTGTACTCTTTATCATTCTGGTGGAATAGACTGGATATGTCAGGGAGCGGTTTTTCCTGCAGATGGACACCTAATGTTATGTTTTCAATTCCAACACCAGTTTTTTTTTTCAATTTTTTGGAGTAAATGATTCCCATTTTGTATATAAATTTGTTTAACCTATTTAGCTGGGAAAAAAAATTTTTTAATTTTTTAGAAATTTGAATTTATGAAAAATAAAACGAATTTGTTATTTTTATGGTGATCAGTTCATCTTTTAATTTTTTTATTTGAAACGCGTTTCCTTTTTTATAATTTTTTTTTCTAATTTTACATTTGTTTATAAATATAAAATTAACTTAAGCATAAACTTATGTTTACTTTTATATTAAAAAAAATACAAAAAATCTAAAACTTTCCTTTTATAAAATTAATTTTTGTGTGTTGTGTATTAATTACTTCCGTGTTGAGTGTGTTTTTTTTTTTGTTTCTTTGTTAAAGGAATATTTAGTTTTTCTTTTTGTTTTGACTTAAACTAAAACGGTACAAAAATGATGCAGTAAATTTATCAAAAAAAGATATTTTAAATATGCAGTTGGAGATTTATTTGCCGAGCAAAATTTTACGGCCAGCACCGATATTTTGACCGGATTGGGTGGCACCCTTGTTTGTACCAGCTTGCAAACCAATAACGGTTTGGCCAGCCTTCAATTGCTCTTCGGTGAAATCACGTTTGCATTCATCGGCAGGCTTGGGACCCAAGAAAGGACCGCTGAATTCAGGATGTTTGTAGCACTAAAGAACATTAAAGAAAAAAAAAACGAAACTCTTGATAAGAATTTAAATTTCTATAAATTCGTTTTCTAAAGAATACTTACAGCACGGCCTAAAGCAAAAATGGTATTGGTTACTTGGGCAATATCTTTCTTTTCCCATAAATCAACAGTTTGGAAAACATCCAAATCGGGTACACCGTAAGCCTTTAAAGCCTTTTGGAAGTTGTTAATGTTTTCCATCATCTTGAATTGACCACC
The DNA here is from genome assembly GCA_963576795.1 of Metopia argyrocephala. NCBI lineage: Eukaryota > Metazoa > Arthropoda > Insecta > Diptera > Sarcophagidae > Metopia > Metopia argyrocephala. Next base: position 198,695,658 of record OY756208.1, on the reverse strand, counting down.
GGATGAGTTAATTTTGGGTACAGCATTAGGCGATAAGATGTTGATCAATTTGCACAAAACTTGACCGTCCTTAAGATGATCTTCGTATTCAACACCAGCTGGGAACTTTTCACCCAAAATGGCTTCAACCCATTCTTGGGCTTCTTTGTCCATCTCGGGGTTGCGCTTGCCAGCGATCTGCATTGAATAAAAGAATAATTTTTAAAAATAAATTAATTATAAATTTTTTTGATTATTTAATTAGAATTGAAAAAAGATATATTGCAAAAGATAAACTAGAAATGTTATTTAATATTTTGAAAAAAAATTTTTTTTCTTAATTTTAAACACTTTCCTAAAATTTTTATCGTTTTATTATTAAAATGTAATTTTTTTTTTCATTTTCTACACCATTATGTATTAAAAATTTCCCGAAAAATATTTCCATAAAATGCCATTTTCTTAAATTAAAATTTACTTTTTATATCAAAAATCTGTAAAAGTAAAAAAAAATCCTGCTCATTTATAAATTGAAATTTCCTCGTGATTTTTGGAAATTTTCGCCGATTTTTTTTTTTTATTTTTATTATTATTATTTTCTCCCTCCTCTTATGACAGTTACTTCAAAATCAGAACAAGTGATTATTAATTTTTCCATTCTGTCAAATTCCAAACATTTCCTGGAATACGATCTTTTGGGAATTCCCATATTTTAATTTAATTTTAAATTTAATTTGTAGGAAGATATGTTTCCGAACGTTTGAAAATGTATGTATAAAACAGTTCAATGTTTATTTAAAAATTAAAAGCAATAAATTGTAGGTATTTTTTTAAATTTTAAGAGAAATTCATGATGCAAATAAGGATTTTATTGTTGCTTTCAGTATAAGTTTCAATTTATAATAATAAAATTTTAATTAAAAGGAATTTGCCATGTTTTGTTAAGAAAAAGTTTAGAAAACTTTAAACAATTGCGTTTAAATTTTAAAATAATATTCAAATTGTTTTAAGTCGCACATTTTCAATACAATTTATGCTGAAAATTTGAAATCCTTTCAACTAAGTTGTTCTTTGGTCGTTTTAAACTTTACACAGTTTTTTTCTATATTTTGTCATTTCTTCATTTTAAACTTAAATCCCTTTTAAGTTTCTGAACACTTAGTAATCATTAAACACTTTTATATTTTGCAAAAATTTTCCAGAATATTCTTTTTTTTATAAATATTTTCAATATTTTCTTTTTTCACTTAATATTCACCTTAGCCTTAATAGCACGTTCAAGAGACATGTTGTTTATTGGTTGTGTTATGGAAAAGTTGCTTTGCTAATAATCCAAAGTAGACTGATGCCGTTTCTCGCTGATGCCAGAGTTTATAAACACCTTGATTTTCTCCTATAATCGCCATTGTAAATGTTATTTTCCTCGTTTTCCGTTTCACCCACACATGCTCTTGTTAATAAGTAAGTTATTCACTCAAATCCCCATTATGCTCACGCTCTCAGAATAGGCAAAATCGCCACACAAAAAAGCCCCCAAAAGAACTCTTTGAAAACGGAAAATTTTTATTCAACAAAAATTCCAAAAATATCGAAATATCTCACTCAAATGTATAAATTTAGAAAATGTGAATAAACAAAGAGTATCCACCACGCCCACGTAATTATTTCTTTTTTTTCGTGTTTTTCTATACAAAATTTAAAAAAAAAAAACAATATTTTTTTTAAATTACACAAAAACCAAAACTAAAAAAAGGAATAATATTTTTTTTTCTATTTCGTGTTACTCATCTCTTGATGACTTTTCATTAATAATTATAGTTTCAAAAGTATTTCCTTATAATATTGCATTCCGAAATGATTAAAAAATTTATTATAAGTAAAGCAAAAACATAAAAACATATTTCAATGTTTGTTTTTGATGTATTCTATAAATTATTATAATCAAATTGATTTGTCAAAGGAATTTTCCTGTTTTATTAGCCAAATACATGAAAAATAATTTGTAATATTTTATGATGCATTAACCAGCCATCGAACATTTCAAAATCAAAAATATTTCTGCTTTTCATCGATCATGTTTTCGTGAAAAAAACATACTCGCAATGATTAATTGAATATTTGTGTTGAAAAATGTGTATAAAATTCATTTGAAAAAAAAAATATTTGTAAACAAAAATTATATTGTAAATAAACAAAATATTTAACAAAATTTGTCAAATTTTTAATTAAATCTCAATATAAATTAAAAATAAATCAATTTAAATGCAGTGTCTTGTTAAAATCAATATAAGAATATGTTTCAAAATTAATTAAAAATAAATCAATTTCTTGTCTTTAATCCTTTAAAGATCAAGAAAACTAAAATAAATATCTATAAAAAAAATATTCTTTTTTACTAAAACAAAAAAAACAAACAAAAAAAAAACGCAAAAAAAACAGAAAAAACATGTTTTAAGTTTAAACAATAAAAAAATTGTTTGTTTGTAAATTTTGCCAAATAAATATTTACTTGTCACAAATAAATAATTGCGGTGGATAGAGATCGCATTAAATAAATCGCATAAAAAGTTGTTCAAAACTTTACAAACAGAAAATTTTTGTAGCAAAACAGGAACCGCTTTAAAAGTCTCACGCTGTAAATGAATCATAATTACTTTATTTGGATCTAGAAAATGCACTTGTGGACATATACATACATATATACATATTAATTTATATTAATTTTAGTTTTATTATTTTAATTAATTAATTCACTCGTATGCATACTATATGGGCAATTTCAATAATTTTCAACATTTGTTGAAACTGAGTTCAGATGCTTATTATTTCTCCAGTTTTTCGAATTGACCAAAACGGTCAAAAGGGAGTGGTAGGCCACACTAGAAAACTGGGAAATTCAAAATTTCAGACCATAAGTTTTTTATTTTTAAAAATTATGGGCACTCAAATATCGAAAAACTCAAAAAAAGGCTTGAAATTAACAAGAGTTTTTTAATATCTCATCACTTTTCTACTTTTAGTTTTAAACTTCCGATGCTCACTGATATAAAATAAAGTCACTAGACTTTGTAGATATTTACACTATAAAAGTTATGCCCATACTACTATTTGGGAAAAAGTTGTACAGCGGTTCATTTTTGAAATCAAAATTTTCCGATTTTTTAATTTTCGCAGTTTTTTCTATAGCGTTTTTGCGCCGTTCAAGAAAATTGCATTTCGTCAACAGTATTTAATAGATGGTGTAATTTGCTAAAATTTGCGCCATATCACGTCGATCTCAGGCTGCTAGTTGCTGAGAACGATGAACTCAAACTTTTAAAAATTGGCGTAAATTTGTCAAAAATGACAGTTTTTCGCGCCTGACATTTGCAACCATATTTAAAACTGGTTTATGTATTGCGTGATCTAAACTTCTTAGTAAATGGCACTTTAACGTCAAGAAGGCCTTAAAATATTTTGAAACGCAAAAATTTTATAAAGAAAATAAAACTTTTGCGAAATTTCATGATTTTGTTTCGCGTTTTTTTTAGTTAATCCGTGGTTTAAAATCAATGTAAAGTATTGGAAATGAAGTGCGGCGTTGAACTAAAGATCATATATAAATGCGGTTGAATTCGGTCCATATTTAGCGGGTACAGCGGCATTTTTCTTCAAACATATTTTAATGTTCAGGAATTTTAATTATAATTAATATTTTTTATGTATTTTATCAGTGCGTTGACGAATTTGGACTGCACTTCACGTGACCAAAGCGTCATTCGTGTCATCCAAAAAAAAAAAAAAAATTGGAAAAAAAAAATATCAAAATGTCGAAAATTTTTGAAATTGCCCATATACATATTCTGTACATATGTATGTATGTATGTAAATACATACATTCAGCAAAATTTTTAAAATTTTTCAGTTGTAAATAATTACCCGATATTTTTATCCCCACTTGTTCAAACTCTAAACTTTTTAGCAAATCGAATCATAAAATGAATTTAAAATTGAAGATGCCCAAATTTTGGTGAATAGTGAAACAAGTATAAGCGAATAGCTACATAATGCTGTTCCAACTTTTTATGTTAAGTACTTTTCAGCACATTATTCTTCATAATCTAACAATAAGCTGAACTTTTAAATACATAGCTCTTTCATCACTTAAAAATAAATTGTGGAAAATGAGATACTAATAGGGCTACAGTGGACCAAATATGACATCTAAAGCGTAATTAGATCTTTACAAAATGAAATTCATACTTTTATGATAAATCGAAACTACTAAATGACTGATAGCTTCGTCCAATTTGTGTGTTATATATACGGTGACCATCCGTTCTGTATTATACAGAACAGTTCTGTATTTGTGTGTTCTGTATAAATTATTCATTAGGGAAAAACATTAAAATGTTCTGTATTTTATTTAATGTTCAGTATTTGTTCTGTATTTTCATGTCTCAAAGTAGTATTTGTAGTTTTGATTAACACCTTTGACAAAAAGTCTCCAGACGAGCATCTTAAGTAGAGACGAAATGGCCATAGAGACATGCTGATCTCCATAAGCAATACATTTCATATATGTATGTATATTTTGACGGTTGTCGAGTTCAGTTTGTGTTTACCTGGTTCAAATGCTCCAAAAGAAAGGGTATTTTCTGTATTAAATAATATATGGACCAATGAAAAAACTCAAATGAAATTGGAAACCATCCAAGTCATTTTGGACACTATATTAAATGATATAGTTTAATCATATATGATATGAATTGCATAGGGTTTAAAGAATATTTAAAGGTAAATGATAACTTAGTAAAACAAATTTATCCATCAGAAAAATACCAAAATTGGTTGTAATTTATTTTACCCTTTTAATGCACCTTTCTGTGATTCTACTTTGAATGTTTACTTAATGATAAAAGCAAAATATAATTTTTTTTAATTTAACTTTAACTTTTAGTTTGATATCTAGAAACAAATTTTTATTTTATGGTGTTTATATGTAAGTATCTTATTTAATGATCTCAGAAAATTTTAGTTATTTCTGAATTTTTGAATAATTTATTTTATTTTTTTGTTTTTTTTTATTTTGTTAATTTTGCATTTAAATAACAAATATAATAAATACATGCCAATGTACGTATGAAAGGTTGTTTGTTTTCATTTTATAGTTGTTATTGGTCAGATATTTCCTTGTTCTGTATTTTGGTTTAAAAAATATGGTCACCGTAATTATATACCGCTTCAAAATAGGTTCTACTTCACATTAGGTATGCCAAATGAAATAATATTTAGAGATTGATGTATAATAAGATCTTAGAGAATTCTTGCTTAGAACTTAAAAAATTCAAAAAAGTAAAAAGTTCTTTTCCATTTTTAATGAAGAGTTTCTTGTTTCATACTCGTATTACGTTGAATATCTAAAAATCATTTTATTCACAAGCGTGTATTGTAAAAAATATTTTGCAACAGCAGCTTATGTTGTTAAAAATAAAAACCGTCAACCATAAACGATAAAAATGTGAATATCTTTTGTTAAATTAACTATTCAAATTAATAAGTGCAATAATTTTATACAATATCATGATATAATCATAATAAGGTAGCCTCGCTTTACCAAACAATAACAGCTGTTTACTTTCGATTGTCAAAATCGGGTTACTTCTTCTTCCTTATTTATTTTAACAATTTGTTTAAACAAATATGAAATTAAAATTTCTTCTATAACGTTAAACAAATTGAATTTAATGCTTTAAAAATCTAATTTGCAGCTACATATTACAACTTTGGTTATCTATAGTGTTCCTAAATATTATATATCTTGTTTCTAAAGACGTTATAAGATAGACATTTTGGAGAACTTCAATTTTAGGAAGAGTTTATACGAAATTCGAAATTCAAATTATACTTATTTTAACTCTTTAGAAACTGAAAAATAAGGAAATTTTTAAAATATTAACACAATTGTAATTTTCTGTGTCTTCTAATTGTGTTCTAAAAATCTGCTTCGTTAAAAAAAATGCTGAATATGAATTTACACAAAAACGCCTTTTTTATAAAGAAAACCCCAAATTAAAAATCGTACAAGAACGTTTAACTCATTTAAAAAAAAGTTATATATAAAATTATGATAAAAATTTTATTATTTTTTTATTCGTTTCTTTTTTTTTTGCAGGTAAGCAAATGTTTCTTCTACTAATGCAGCAACTAAATTAAAAAATAACTTGGGGTCATTCTACTCGAGTTTGCATCTAAATTAAATTTACTATAATATTGCTGAACAATACAAGACTTTTTCCTTTAAAAGGTGGAACTCAAACTTTGGGCCATATTTACAAACAAACAATTTTTGATGTACAATCAATTATTAAATAAGCATATAAACAAATCAAAAACATTAAAATTAATTAAAAATCTTCATAATATTCTAACATTTTAAAATACTTAGAACAACATAAACAAATATTTTTATAATTTTTTTTTTTAATTTACAAATATTATTAAAATGACACTTTAAATTATTTATAACATGAAAATATCAAGAAAATATCATAATGTCTTTAATTAAAAAAAAATAAACAGAATATAAAAAAGAAAAGTTAATGGCCAGAAGATAAATAGCCAAGGTCAACACAAAAATATTGCCAAAATTTTTTGAGATTGTAAAACATTATTAACAATTCCCTAAAGTTAAATCACAACAAATAAAAACAAAAAAAGGAATGGCTTATTACTCTGTAGAATTTTTTTTTTTTTTGAAAACATTCTAAAAGAAAACCAATGATATTATTTTAGATTGGCAAACATTTAATTTTTGAATTTCTTTTCTCTCTTATTTGATTTTTATAAAAAAAATATACCAAAAAATTAAATAATAATAAAAACATAAACAAGACAATAAATTAAAAAAAATAAGTAGAAACCAGAACTTTTATACGCAAGATACAAAAACCCGATATTTAAAAAAAAACAGATGACTATCAATGGTCCTCCAATAAACACTTAAGCAAAAATATAATAATGAACTCAAAAAAAAAAATCCAGCAATTTTAAAATTTTAAATGAAAATTAAATTTTTATAAATTACAAAAGAAACCATAACACAAATCATTATTTCCCACACTTTTAAGTGTATTTTGAAAACTACATGACACCTATGCCAGTAATACTGATGGCCGAGATGATTCCACAGAGCACAAAACACCTTTATTTAGACCATAATAAATATGTAATAATGGCCAATGGCTGATACACCGTCAAGAAGAGGTGAGGAGGTAAAACGAAAAAAAAAGAAAACAAAATAAACAGGTGGAAAACGCGTAAAACAAAATAAAAGAGGCAAACATACATATAAACAAACGCACAGTGGCACATTAAGCTAAAATTCGTTGCACAGTTGAAATTGTTTATTATTTAGTTTTTAAAATTGAGCGAATATATCACTAAAAGAGCTACCTAAGGATTAAAAATTAAAATTCAGTTCGTAAATTGTATGTTAATTAGGTTGGTATTATATGAGTAAACAGAAAAAAATTACAATTTTGACCAAAAAAAAATTATTACTTTCCAAAAGATCATAATACAAGTATAAAGTTTGCAGCCTATTAATACTTTTTTATTATTTCCTTTGAAATGATTATCCATTTTTAATAAAAAATTTGGTTGGTTTTATGTAGAATGACACTACAAATTGAACGTTACATGAATACAAAGTAGCAGCTAATGACAAAAAGTTCTACAATTCCACAAAAACTAAAGAATTTAAGTCAAAAAACTATACGCTCTTGAAATAATGTGTACATACATACATAATTACAACCCTGTTTTTGGGCTACAGCCTAGCTTCTTGCAGCACTCATGTTGTGTGTGTTAACTTTTATCCATGAGTACTGGGACCTACAGTTTAAAGTCGACTCCGAACGACAGATTTGAAAAGCTTGTTCATGGCAATCAGTCACTCTCAGAGCTTTGACCAGAAGACTGTTGAGAGGTAGTCGACGAAAGAAATATTTTTTCATATTCCTTTTGTTAAGATGTCGGAGCTGGGGTTTGAACCCGGAAGCCAATACACTAACAACTAGACCAACGGCGGCTACAAGGTGTACATAAAACTATCAAATTAAAACGTAATCAGCTGCTATTAAATATTAAACATGTAACATAGATGACAGAAAACTGTCGAATTTATTATACATACATACATACATACTAGGGATGCTCGATGTTTATCTATGCGTTAAAATATTGATGCATCGATATATTTTTCGATATATTTTTTTCAAAATTTCTGTTGGATCCACACATTAAAAAAATTATATTCTAAACCCAATTGCTTGTTCCAAAGCCGTTGGAAAAATTCAAGAGATGACAAAGGATTTAACAGACGAGTCCGGCTTTGATACTTTAGATAAGGTAACAGATAACTTTCGCCTTTGGGGCGATCATCAGAAATTAGTTCACAAAAATTGGAAAACAAATAGAAATGAAGAAAGCCTATCTGACGAGCTCTCCGTTTATTTACGTAGTTCTGTAAATTGATTTAATGAAACCCCTTTAGAAGTATGGGCCGATTATAAAGTAGAATTCCTAAAATTGTACAATGTAGCGTACAAACACTTAACAATAGTTGCCAGTTAAATTAAATGTGTTGAATTAGTGGTTTTGCCAAAATTCCACAGACGTTATATTCATAAAAAAAAAATAACAATCATACACATTTGTATAATTTTGGAAATTTTATACATATGTACGTATGTATAAGCAACAATATCTTCAGTTTATAGGCTAACAATACAATTACATTAGGTTTTCCAAATTCCTTTTTAAATAGTTTTATATTTTCTACCTAAAACTCATATGATAAAATTGTACTTTTGTTGTCCTAAATTTTTGATTTCGATGGCAAAAAAAATTGAGTAAAATAAAAATCTTAATTTTTAAGCTTTTTTGCAATTTTTTGTAACTTTTTTTTACTATGTAGTCATTTCGCTGATTATTTCATGTAAAGTGCCGCTTACTTTTTACCCGGTGCCTTATATCTATTTTTTTCATCAAATTCACCAACTTTAACCGTTCTCAAGATACACAAAAAACAATATTTCGTTTGTATCGGAGGTAGCACGATAGCTTAATATATCTAAATATCTGTGGAATTTTGAAAAAACGTCTTCTCTCGAAATAAGACAATTTTCCAAGATTTTTATAGTAAATATAGAATTTCCTTGTCCTTCTTTTGCTCTAATCCCCGTATTTCTACGAGGTTTGGAAGGCAAGATATGCAGTTGACTAATCGACCTTTTTCAGACTTTCCCCCAATTTCAATTTGACAAAACGACTTCTTTCAGAGAATTAAGAATAATTTAAAAAATTGAATGTCTATAAAAAATTGTATTTCATTTTTATTATTATTTTTTAATTATCTGCATATTGAAGGGAAAAATAGAACCCAAATATATTTTCCAGATCAACTTCTTTCAACCTTTTTTTCATATTCCATTTTAACAAAACAACTTGTCTTGACTTAAGCGATTAAAATCATTTTCAAATTTAATCAAAAAAATTTTGACAAAACGACTTGAATGGTGGAAGCTAATTTTTTTCTTTAAAATTTGAAAAAAAAAATTTAACAAAAAGTCTTAAATTAATTCTTTGTCGTTTTAAGGAAAACTATTGCTTCTAGAGGGGAAAAAAAGGTCGCATAATGTTCGTTAAGTATTTGTGTATAATATCCAAGTTCAAAATTTCTTTAATTTTCTAAGCAATAACTTCTATTAGCCTCTTTAACTGTTTATTTGCTCTACTGAAAAATTGTTGATTTTGAAAGAAGACGTTTTGTCAAATGTTCACAGATATGTACGAGTACATATATTCCAAATTTCAACAAAATTTGGTTCGGTCGTTTAGGCGTTATTGACCGACAAAAAATATAACTTAAAAAGAGATTTATAATATACATATGTGTGTGTATGTATGTATGTAGTTTAGATAGAATAAAAAAAATTTTTGAATTTTTGGAGTTTTTCATATAGTTTTCGGCTTAAGTTCAAAATGTCACCTCTGGGTCAAAATAATGAACATCAGATTTCATTTTAGAGGTATGGTTTCTTGGGCAAAGTTTCTTATTTTGATCCCTAGAGTACGATTTTAATTGTCACTTGGGCGATTTTTTTGCGTTCCTATAAATCGACCCGCTATAATATACATACATATATGAAATGCATTTGATGTCTCTATGGCATTTTCCTCTCTGCTTAAGAAGGCTATAAAATCTTTTCTTCGCCTAAATCAAACACTAATACATGATCAAGCGAATTATAAAACATAGTAAGACAAGATGAATTTGTACCCAGAAATACGCACGTTGTCTTAAAAATAATAAGGTAGCTGGTGTCTTGGCTACTTTTTGTAGTTAGTGTCTTTTTGGTAGTAGTTTCGTCGATGGTCGGTATGTGTTTAAAGCGTTATACTGGCATAACAGGCCGACTTTCTAAACGCAAGTTGCAAAGCATAATTTAAAAATCTACTATAAAAGTGTGCTTTAGCAGCAACCTTGCATTGCAGAGAAATGTTTTGCATAACAACGGCATTGAGGAATGCCTCTGCGGCCTAATACAGTAACTGATTTGCCATACAAAAAGGAACATTAGACATTGCCATAAATCTCCTGTATGAGTTTAGGAACTTTATGCTTTGCAACTTGCGTTTAGGAATTCTGCCACAGTTTTAAAACCTAAATTATCTTCTCTCAATATATTTTTAAATATTTTATTAATATAAAATTTATGATTTCTTTTCAGTCAAGGAATCAAAGTGACCCACACCCACTGTTTAGCTGTTGTGGCAGTTTGCTTTTTCATTATTCATTCTAAAAATAGCTCATGTTCGTCATTTCAAAATTTTTTTTAATTTTCGTTGTTCAGAGTGTGAATGAGTAGATATTTTTTATTTAGAAATCTCACATAACAATCATCATCAGGCATAAATAAAAATATTCCAGAAGAAAAACAAAAAATTTGCCTATGCCGAACATCATTTATTAAAATAATTGGATAACGTCAGTCTACAGAACTCATTTAGGTCAAAAATATTTTTAATTCTAGAGAAAATTATGGTTGTCACTTTTGACTTTTAAACAACCTTTTGTAAATTTGCGACAGTTAATAAAAAAAAATTAAGCTTTTTGTGTACATTTCAAGTATAAGTAGTCTCCTATAGTAATATTATAATGTTTTAGAACCTTGAACTGAAAAAGCCGCTTTAGAATATTAACACTTATTAGAGAGTATATAGTTTGTTTTTCCAAAATACCATCAACATATGCAAACTGATAGAAATTCTTTTCGGTCAACATGTCACACTCTTAATTCATTCTGACGCGTACTTTATAAGTGCTTTGACAATACAACGAAAAAACAGGTTGTTTTGGGCAAAAAATTTCGAACTTCTACTTTTTGACATAAAGTTCTTAATAATAATTGTATATTTTTTCGAATTAAATTCGTATATTTATTGAAACAATAAAAAAAAAGAAAATTTTAGTGTAAGAAATTTTTTTTCTTTAAAAAAAATATATCATTTTAGGTATTTTCAATTATAAGTACAGTGCACTCGCGGTAACGTAAACTAAAAAACCAAAGGAGTTCATGTTAGCGAAATTGTTTACTTTAGCGATTGTTCAATTTCATGACAAAAGTATAAAATTTTACAATACAAACCTATGTTTTACAATCTTGAAAGTAAAATTATTTTGTTATTTGAATTATTAATTAAAATATAAAACACAACGAAATCACGAGAAAATAATGGTAGTGATTTAATTTTTTTTTTGCCAAATGTCATGGATTTCAGTGGTATCATCAACACAAAAAGCATTAGCAAGCTAAGCACACTATAAAAGTTAGTACAACAATGCTTTAAAGGCTTGTTCACGTTAATAATAAAAAATTTGTTGTTATTTTCGAATTATTAAGTATTTACAACACTAATGAATGACCCAGAGTTGCTTTTGTACTCATAAGATTAACGCAATGTTGAACTGACATTGGTTTTTGAAGGTTAACAAATTATTTAAGATGCTCTGCTTAAATAAAAAGTAAGGGAAAAAAGCCTTTTGGGGCAAATATGCATTAGAAATGCATCAATCGTGAACTGACTCAAAAGCTTAAGTTTCCAATAGTCCCGGAAGTTGTCTACAATAGTCCACATTTGTATATTTTATGTTTAACAGTTTTAGATATGTTGCAAGTTTTTATTTGTATTCTTATGTAAAGTGTTTAACACGTTGGTTTGAAGTAAGCTTGAAATATTTCTCTGCGGCTCAGGTTTAATTATAAATTTTTTATGTTAAACTTTTGCAATTACCTTTTGTAAGCTGTAATGTTTCACACTAATGAAATTTTTTTAATTAAAGCCTGGTACTGAGTTCAAAATCTCTGTCAAATTAAGCCTGGCATTGTGTTCAAAATTTCGTACGAAAAGCTGTCAAATTACATATAAAAATATTTCGTTTGAAATAGTTGTGAAATAATGTTTCTAAAGTAGTACTCTGTTCTTGCTATGAAAAACATGTGAAATCTATATATCAAAATTTTTTCTAACTGCAACAAGTTTTTTCAACATTTTGATTCATGTACTGAACAATATAGTCAACATTTCTTTCCAACGAAACAAAATAAATTTACACCAGCCTACAAAAAAATTATTTTATTATAATGAGCAGGATCTTAGAATAGAGTTTGAACTACTTATATGGCATTGGTGTTGAGTTATTTAGAGTTATATTTGATATTGTGTTCAATTTCGTGAAAAAGTTTAGCCACATTTAGTTTTCCGTTTGACAAAAATGACATGCAACAAATATTTTCCTGGACTTGCAAGAGGATTTGCTATAAAGTATGATTACCTTTATTTATTTAATAAAACCTTTTTAAAAATATTTTGTTATAGAAATATATCTAATAACACTCTTGCCCCTTTCGAGACAAATATTTTTTCAATTTAATTTTAATTTACTTTTTTTGAGATTTCAAAAAACGAAAAATTTGTTTCCATTTAGTTAAATGGCATTATTAACATTGAAATACATAAAGAAACAAAAATTTTTATGAAAAATTTATATTTAATGAGCCAAACAAATCTCGGTAAGAGTTTAAAAATATAAAACAAATAAAACAAAGTCTAGAAATATTTGTAAATAAACACTATTTTTTTAAAAACATTCTTATTTTATATTTATATTTAGATATTTGGTATGAGTATTATTCATAAATATTTTTATTTTATTTATAGAAATATTACGAATAATGTGCTATTCGCACACGTTTATGATTTTTATAGACTTTTTATTACTATACCTTATATTTTTGTTTTTTGTTTTTTTTTTATTTAAGACCAATACTTAGGGGTAAACCCCTACTGAATGCAGTGCATTGTATTGGAATACATAGATATAAATAGATGTGAAGAAGTAATGTTAATGTTAAGCGCCTTATGTCAATGGGACAAATTGCTGTCAATTTGATCACTTAAGGGCCAGTGTTATACCTTCACCTTTGAATGATCAACAGCAAATGCCCCATCTAGGGGTTGAATCTGAGTGGTGAGCATCTTTTTTTATGTATGTTAGCTGTTATGTTCCCAGAAGATGGCGCTGTATTCCTGATCATTCGTTTTCTTGGTGGAATAGGCTGTAAATGCCAGGAAGCGGTTTCGTCAAGATGGATTTCTTGGCGGTGGGGGGGACCTCTTATTTTTTTAAATTATAATTTTGGAAAAACCGCAAATTATTATTTTTTTTTATTTTTCTCCTTCGCTGGGATTTGAACCTCGGTCCTTTGAGTTTCTGTGCATGCGCTCAACCACTAGCCACGACCCCCTAAAAAAATTTTTAAAATGTTTAACTGATTTTTTAAATACAAGTCAGTCTTCTATAATATTGTAGATATGTTCCTTAAAAATAGCTATTTATGTCTTCTAAAGCGTAATCGTATATAATTATAGTAAATCAGATATTAATATAAACATAATAAACAATAATATATACGGCATTATAAGGTGTGAATAGTCAGTCAGCTGTCTAGTCGTGTGTTTTTGGTTATAGCTGTCAAAATGCATTGCAGTATATGGAGGTGGAAGCAGTCTAAACTTCTTTTATTATTGGTTTTTTTTTTTAAGTTGCCCACATTTTGTTATCAATTCGCTTCGTTTGCCTTGTTTAACATGAAAGTATTACAGGTTCGGTAGGTAAATTACTACTTTTATTTGAAATGCTTCAATACAAACTATATTAAAATTTCTGCACCAAATTCGAAAGTGTGACTCCCCTTTCTGCATGTACGAAGAGGAAGAAGATGTGATTAACGACGCGGAGCACACCATTTTCCATTGCAAGCGCTGGCATTGCTATCCAGCGGAACTGATGTCAGCATTTGGAAGAATTACTGAAGGCTATAAAATTTTCGAAGAATTTAGAATACAGCATGCTACTAGAGAAGCGGTTAGGAAAGTTTACAAAATGGAAAAAACTTGTTACACACCGCACTCTGATGAAAAATTGTGTAACAACTGTGCGTACAATAGAATAAAAGCAGCCTCGAGAAGATTTTTCAATCAAGTGTTGGCGAGGTTTTTGTGCAATAAAAACAAATTTTGGAAAAGCTTCGTAACAATGGATGAGCATAACTCCAACATCTCATACCTAAAACAAAAATTAATTAAAATTAAATCAGTGGACTGGAATGGTGTAATTGGGAAAAATAGGTTCATCTGCAGGCAAGTTTATGGTGTCTGTTTTTTTTTTTTAACTTTCAAAAAAAAATATAAAAACTACATGTCGTCGATGTCGACTAATGTGGACAAAATGGAATAAGAGGGCAAAAACAAAAATAAATTGTAATTCTGTTTCATCCAAATAAGATGAAAATTACAAAAACTGCAATCAATGATGGTGAGAAAAGGAAAATATGATAGAAACTATTGTGTGACTTTACTTCGACTAACTCATACAAGTGTATGTACATACATATGGAAGAAAATAATTTCAGTATGTAATTTCTTGAAAAGTATGAGTTAAATAGTTGATGTTTGGTCTTCTATATACACAGGACACAAAGAACTCTGATGAGACTACCGTAGCTGGATTAGAAAACAATTGTTCAGTTTGGCTAGTGTACTATTCCTTCACGGACATCATTTCTTCTTTAATTACCAAAAATATTCATTGCATTTAACTTTGATCTAATTAAAGCGTTTCTGACGAAACGAAAATTAAATTATGAAAACTATTTCTTTGGGCGACATCTTCTGGCGAAAGCTCTGAGAGTAACTGATTGCCATAAATAAGCTTATCAAGTCTGTCGTTTAGAGTCGAAGTTAGAGTGTAGGACTAGGTACTCATAAATAAAAATGGACCCACACAAAATGGGTGCCGCGAGAAGCTAGGCAGTAACCCAGAAACAAGCATATAATAGCCAACTATATATGTAATTTGCGAGTATGAAAAATCGTATTTGATAAAAAGGAAATTGTTGTTTTACTAATACCAACCAGCAACCACTATTGCAATGGCCAAAACAAATCAATTCATGCATGAATTGCCAACGATAAAAAGCTGGGATGTAGACAGTTCTTGCTGCAGACAGAGTATAGAAGCCATTGAATATTGATATTTCTTTTTAGGAATGAATTCGTAAACTTCTGTGAACAAAGCTAAGCTGCCAAGCAACAATGATATTCAAATTTTTTAAATTGTAAGTTGACTAATGTAATTCATGTGTATATACCCGCATGTAATTTTCACAAATCAAATGTCTTCCATTTTTATTATTTCAACTTTTTTTTTATAAAAATTTACAAAAAAATAAAAACAAATAATGGAAACCATTTATAACAAAACACATAAATCTAATGAATGTGGTTTTAAAATAGTTCTGCAAATGCGTTGTTTGTTAGTGTGTTGTGTTGCATGCAACACACAAATTGAACCATGATATGTTTGTTAATTTGTCAAATGAAAAATTATAATTAGACAGACAGTTTTAATTATTTTCACTTTTCATGTTTACCATAATGGGAATAATTTAAATGGACGAATAAAAGAATATTTTTTAATTAAAATTTTGTTAAAAATAATATCATTCGACAATTTAATTAAAAAATATATATAAAAACACATACCCAGTAAACTATTATGCTAAAGGTCTGGAATTAAAAAATTGTTATAAAAACAAAAGTTGCATACGTTTTGATAAAATTTTACAAACTAAGATCTTATTCAATGAAATCTTTGTAAATACGAAATAAATAGAAAACAAAATTACATCGGTAGAGTCTTAGTAAAGACATACCCCCGTATTCATAAAAAATAAAATACATTTATTATGGGCTTATTTGACGAATTTCTATGCATTACTTGGCAAATAATCCCATAATAAACCTGTTATAGTTGTTATAAATACAATCGTATCTAAGCAGTTTAAAATCGACTCCGAACGATATATTTGAGAAGCTTTTTGATGGCAATCAGTTACTCTCAAAGCTTTTCTTTTTTTTCAAGATGTCAGAGCTGGGCTTGAAGCCGGGGCTCTTGTCTTAGTAAGCCAACACACTAACTACTAAACCACGGCGACTACAAAACCCGAGTATGTCTATATTGAATTACATGAATCTGGTCTCTAAATTGTGGTGGGTAGTTTGATATTTTAAAATTGTTCAAAGTATTGAACACATCGTTGTACATATTATGTTTCTGCAACTTTAATTCAGAGTATAATTATTTTATTATTATCGATTTCCTATCGTAAGTTATTATATTATTTTTTTATTCATGTATTTTTTTATTATTGTCCTTCTCTAAATTCTCTGTGAGTTATACCTGCACATTTAAATAAAACTTTAAAAATAATCCTTGTAATAAGTATGTCCTGGAAAACTATGCAGCAAATACGAAGCAAATTAAATTTTAAGGAAATATTTCATCATTCTTATACCCTAGTAAATATAGGTGTTGATGTGTAATACACATTTTGATACAACTCTTTCATTTTTTAACACAATTTATTATTTCTAAACCATTACAATATGCTTCACAACTTTACTGCTGCTTCTTTTATATTTTATTTATTATTCCATTCACATTCTGTCTTATCTGATGCACGTACACATTTGTAAGTCTGTCTTTAAAATCAAATTCTTTAGTAATATATGCACTAGAATTGATAAAAATCAATCGTATAAATTTGTTTATCAAACAGCAACTTTACACTCCAATGCCTTACTTTTCTTATTTTTTTATATATTCAGTACTGTTGGTACATAGTAGACAAAAAAAACGAAAATTCTTATTTAAAAAGCATAAAATTTACAATTTTCGATATGTACAAATGGATATCATTTGTCATGTTTGTTAAAATAAAAAAAAACTCAATGAAAAGAACAATAGCAACACCGTTTTTACGAGGGATAATAATAATCTTGAACTAAACATATGCAAGTGAAATGTTCATTTTAAATATAAAAAAAGGGATGTAATCCCAAATAACATACTTAAACAACTAGAGTGAAAATAAGCTTTTTAGCTAGCGATACAATTTGATTTTTTGTAATAATGTCGTCAACAAAAATTGTTTTAATTTTGAAAATCTGCAATTTCTGATGTATGCAGAGATATTCTTTATTTAACATCAAAACCCTAAACTTGGGTTTATACCAATCAAGTAGTGAGTCAATGACTGATGAGATTGCAAAATATTTAAATATATTATTCGTTTGCGATTCCAAAACATAGACGTGAGGTAGAGATGATGGTAGAAGACTGCCAAAACTTTCTTTGGTATAAAGTGGCATCTTTGTAAAACGAGTATGTTTAAAGCTTCGAGCTCTTTTTTTTTTTTTTTTGAAAACTTCAATATATTAAACGAAAACTATTTAATTACCAAAAAATATTCATTGCAGTTAACTTTGATCTAATTAAACCGTTTTCTGAAAAAAAAAAAAAAAAAAAAAAAACTATTCATTTATTCATACATACATACATACATACATAACTGGCCTTTACAACCCTGTGTCAGGATTACGGCCTAGCTTCTCGCAGCACTCATGTTGTGTGTGTAAATTTTTTTATCCATGAGTACCGGGACCTACAGTTTAATGTCGACTCCGAACGACATACTTGAGAAGCTTGTTCATGGCAATTAATTACTCTCAGAGCTTTTGCCAGAAGACTGCTGAGAGGTAGTCGCCAAAAGAAATATTTTTTCATATTTCTTTTTTGTTTTTTGTTTAAGATGTCGAACCCAGGGCTCATGTCTTAGTAAGCCAACACACTAGACCACGGCTACTACAATCGAATATACCTAGCCCGAGAAATATTAAAATTCACCTTTTAGATAATGATGAAAAAAAATTGCTAGTTATAATCATTTCAAAAAGTGTTATATATTTATTTATTCTTTAATATAAAAATGAAAAATAAATATAAATGGAAAAAATCCACCACAGATCCTGTGACAGCACTCTAATAAGGCATAAGGCGGCTCTAACACAATAATTTTTTCAATTAAACTTTTAATTGTAACCGTTATTTTGTTCTTTTAATTAATTAATGTAATTAACTTTTGTTTTAATAAATTGTAATAATCTTAATATTTTGTTTAATAATTAATTTTAAAACAACAACTTAAATCAAAATATACTGTCCATTTAACAATGACTACATGATTTCATTTGTGTTCTTTTTTTTTTTTATTGAGATGTAGTCAGTGGTGATGATTGTGGCAATAATGATGTTTCTGTTACCTTGACTTAAAGAAGAAAAGTTTGTGAAATTGCGAAGAATATCACAGAAAATTAACTTAAAATTTGTCTTCTTTTGTTTATTTATTTTCTAAAAAAAAAACAACTAAAAAAAACTTTTTCTGCAGCCTGAAAATTTTTTGGCGAAAATTCGTTATTCAGACATTAAATACCGAAAAACAAGTACGTGACATTATAAAAAATTGTATATTCTTTGCTTATAAATGTGTACATACATTTTAATTTTGTACATTTTTAATATTATTTGTATATGTACATTTTCTTATACCCTATAGGGGGAAAATTAAATCTTTAATATGAATTGCCTACCAAGCACACCTAAATATAAACGTTAAAAAGCTTTGCCTTCGTATAGTGCTTTTGTTAAAAAAAATTTCGTATATAAAATTTCCTATTTTTTAATTATTTTTTTTTTTTTAATTAGCAGCTGTTTTTCTACTTGTCGCCATATAAGAATTACCCTTTTTTTGTACAAAAAATTAATTTTCTATGAAAACATATCTGGGTATATTGCAGAATGGTAATACGTTATGCTATGTTGGCTCTTAATCACTATTAGCGCTACTTAACATAAGGCGAACGGAATACATGGACTTTTCCTCTAACATAACAACAATTTAGTAATTTAACGTATGTACCCGTCCGTAGACATAACCACACTCCACCCAGTTGTGAGGGTGAAGGTGAGATACTATACGACTCGCTCAGCGCCATCCAAAGCCGGTTCTCCCAAATTTCGGATATGGCCCTATGGACAATAGATTAGCAATTTCGATACCACCACTGCCTGGGTAGTAGCACCCAGGAGGTGGTGGCTATCTAGCATATACCACAACCACTATGTGTACTCTCCGAAGGGCCGCACCCAAACCATCAGGACGATTTACCTTACTCCCCGAATGATAGAGGAGCACAGACAAACCTGGGGCTCGTGATACCCAGATTAGGTAGGTGTCTCTGGTCAGTCCCTAAGAGTGTTATTAATTTACCAACCACTCCCTGCCTATAGCAAGCGCCAGGCCACTCCTATCTAGGTAAACTCCATATACCCAGAGAGTACAGACTCCTGTACACAATTTTTTTTAATTGGCTATGTGATACTTGTCAAATAAACCCTTTATAAATTTTAATTATTTTTTATGAATACAGTAGTAGTAGTACAAAAATTTATAAACAGACTTGATGTCTACGTGCATCATTTTTACGAGCAGAAGAAAAAATTTGGCAAGCAAAAAAATTAAAAAAAAAATCACAAAAATATTTTTGGAAATCCCCTAGCAAATCTCAAAATCTCTAAATCGATTATTTTATTTATTAGACCAACAAAAGAATCCGTAACTATACTGACAAACTCCCTTGGCTGACAACATTCTAGGGCACTATCTACGTCACGCACAATGCGTGAAGTTATGAAGTTATAAAGAAAAAGCTTTTCCAATACAACTTCCATTCAAAATATTCTTTTACATATATATTACGGTGTAGAGTATTATATAGTCAGTCTTAGCTAACTATACATTTTTTTTTTATTTAATTTGATTTTATAAACAAATTACCAAAAAAAAAGCACAAAAAGGAAAAAAAACAAAATTAGCAAACAAATATTTAATAATGAAGGCAATTTTCTCACTCAATTTAATGGAAATGTCGAGATGTAACAATTTAAAGAATTTAAATCTTAAAGAAAATAGTTATTAAACAAAATATTATTAGAGAATTTTACTAAATTCATTAAGAATCACAAAAAAGTATTCTGACATATCGACTTGATTCTTTACGTGTTCTTGCCGTAAGATACATGATTCTAATTCAAGCGTCATTAATGCTTTCTTGAGATCCTTTCTGTTGTTATTTGCTCTTTTGCATAAATAGTTCTGTAACTGTTTGAACGGGATTTTTTTTAACTGTTCCCTAATTTCAGAGAGTAAATAAACGCGGATATGTTTAGAGTTATTTTTAATGTAAGCTGTCTTTAACATTTATATTAATTTTTTTTACCAGACTATAAAAAACTCTATATAAATGCCAGCAAATGTAAGGTTGACAATGCATTACAATTTTATAGTTGATTTTCTAGTTCTTAATTCTGTTTTTTCTAATTCTCTGCTAATTTTAGTTATTTTGCTTGTTCATTGTATACGATGTGTAGAATGTTTTTGTTGCTGAAATTCCAAGAATTCTCTACTAATAGTAGACATTTTCATAGTTCTACCGGTACTATCAAATAAATTTCTCTGATACAATAAAAGTATAGTAATAATCGCATAATCTAACGGACTACTAATGTCTCTCATAGTACACATCCTCTTGTAGTTTTCTTTCGAGTGATTCCAACAATTCGTTTATGAAATAATATAATAATATTATACATATATGACGATACGACGATACAACGATACGACGATAAAATGATACAAGGATATGACGATACAATGATACAACGATACGACGATATTACGATACAATGATACAACGATACAATGATACAACAATATGACAATACAACGATACGACGATATGACGATACAACGATACAACGATACAATGAAACAACGATATGACGATACAATGATACAACAATATATGACGATACAATGATACATATGACGATACGACGATACAACGATACGACGATACAATGATACAACAATATGACGGTTAAAGAGTTCAGTTTAGCTGTAACCAAAATATTACATCATGATTCTTCCAAATGAAGTTTTTATGTAGTTTTACATATATTTTTGTCAGTTACAGCGTTCTTTAATTCTTGCGCCGATATACATATATGTACATATGTATATACATATTAATAAATCTATCGAAAATACTTTTTGCATTATTTAATACTACGAGTAAAACAAAAAATAATTAATCTCTGTTGTACGATTTTAGCGAACATTCACTGTATTTATTAATTCTTTATATTTCTTATTTAAATATTTTTTTCCAAACAAACATTAATTTAATTTATTAAAGATATATGTAAATAATGCATTTCAAAAGAATTTCCAGCCTACGATTTTATTGCTAAATGTTTCGAAATTATTTATTTTAGATTCTTAAAAAAAGTATGTATGTATATCTGTATAATTTTTTATTTCGCTTGACAAAAAATTAATTAAATTGAATAAAAAAAAGAAAAAGTGTTCTGAGTTCTTATTCATAAAAATATTTTAATTTAAAAAAGCCGAGCGGGACATACAGCTGCGTTAGTCTCACCAGAGATTTTTTGTAATTGGTTGGTCGAAGTCTGATCAACTAAATTACGTTTTTTCTCTGTCATATTCCCATTATGGTATTTTGGTAGCCTTCATCTGTGTTAGATGACCGGAATTTCAATAACTAATTCGGAAATTATTGCAAAATAAAATCCAAATTCATTTGATAATTTAATTTAATTAATGCAATTAGGCGTTTCACCACGAAATAAAATAAAATTTTGCCATCATTGTTAATTTTAAATCATCTTTATTCAATAAAACATTTTATAACCGAAATCAATTAAGTGTTTACTTGAAATCAAATATAAGAAATTTTTTTTTCTGATACCTCAGGAAATGCGATGAGTAAGACGAGTGTTTTTGTCTCCACAACAAGCCCAACACTTGGGAGAGATTATCTGCAAAGCTGAATTCTAAGTAATACATACATACATACTTAATTGGCCATTACAACCCCGTTTTAGGATTACGGACTAGCTTCTTGCAGCAACCATGTTGTGTGTGCTAATTTTTATCAATGAGTACTAGGACCTACAGTTTAATGTCGATTCCGAATGACAGACTTGAGAAGTTTTACCATAGCATTCAGTTACTCTCTGATCTTTTTCCAGAATACTACTAAGAGCTAATCGCCGAAAGAAATATTAGATCTGAGGTTCAGAGCTGAGGTTTGAACCCAGAGCTTTTTCTAAACAATAAACAACTCTAAAAAGAATAACAAAAATATACTTTGAAAGTTAAGTAACAATCATCTTTTCTTTCTTTTTATGGCGATTTTATGTACATTTTCTCCAATGAAATTTCAGTGTTGACTTTTTAAGTAAAATATTAAAAAATCTCAAACCAGCACATTAATTTGTGCAAATTTATTTCATTTATGCGAATACATATTTCCAGTATAACAGAAAAAATTCCATAGCTTCCATAGTTCTTTTGTCATAAAATTCTAAAAAAGAAAATAGCTATTGAATACAATTATTTGGCAGCATATTAAACGTGTGTCTGACTTATTAAACGAAATGCGCGTCTAAGTATGTATGTAACATATGGAATTCTACAAAAAAAAATATGTTGCCAAAACTCACAATAAAATTGATATCATTTTTACAACTCAGCGTATAATAATAAGTTTATGGTTATTTTATGGATGTTAAATTTATGTATACAGTGTGTAGCAAAAATGTTGTGTTATTGTTAAGTGTGTGAATTGTTTTTTTTTTTTTTGCTCAGTGGTAAACCCTTACTAAATGCAGTTCATTGTATTGGAATGTTGAATAGTATATAGATAGAGATATAGATAGATGAATATGAAGTTGTTAGGCGTCTTATGCCAGTGTTATACCCTCGCCTTTGAATGATCAATAGCAATTGCCCCATCTGCATGTTGAATGTGAGTGGTGAGCATCTTATTTTTATGTAGGTTTAGCTGTCATCTTCCCAGTAGGTGGCGCTGTACTCCTGGTCATTCGTTTCGTGCTGGAATAGACTGAAAACGTCAGCGAACGGTTTCGTGAAGATGGGCTTCTTGGAGAGGAGGGGTGGGAACCTCAATTGTTTTATTTTATTATAATTTTGAAAAACTGCAAACTATTTTTTTTTTATGTTTTCTTTTTAAGTATCTTTGCACGCGCTCTAACCATGTTCCATGATTTTAATACTCGAATTGTCTTGTTATTGAGTAGAATCGATTTTAATTAAAAATAGCATGTTAATTTATTTATTAAATAACAATATATATTAGATTATATTCTCTTTAGTTATTATGAGTGGAGTGACTAAGACCATAAGCTTGGTGTAGTGCCGCAGCCCAGGGTCTCTGGTGGGAATCGAATTCACAACTCACGCGCTAGCAGTCTAGCACATTTCTGGGACATTTCTTACAAACTATTGCCCGTATTCATAAAAATTATTTTAGGTTTATTGAGGACTTATTTGACAAATTTCTATGCAATACTTGTCCAATAAACCCTCAATAAACCTAAAATAGTTTTTATGAATACGGGCATATACCTATAGGTATAATAATAATAATAATAATATATAATTCTTATAATAGCAAATATATATATATTTGCTATTTTAAGAATTAATTTTAGTTACCACTAAATTTTATCGCTAGACAAAGTATTTATCAAATTATGTTGAAAGTATAAAGGATCTTAGTTAAAAAAAATAATCGTATTTCAAAAGAGGGTGTGACAGATAAAATAAAAATACTTCTTAAGCCGAGTAATTGTTTTATAATATTTATCGCTAAATCACGAAAAATAGTATTTCTCTGATTTTCATAGGCAATCTCGCTGTAACCATTTTTTCCAATATTGAGCTATTCGTTGCCATCTAAGGATCTAAGGTTATAAGATTTCGAGATTCAACTTCGGCAGGAATTGCAGTCAAACACCTGAATTTTCATTTAACATGTTGTTTTCCAATGAAGCCCATTATTTTTGGTTAATTAGTTATGTCGCATTTGGATTGATAATAACCCATAATAATACATGCACAGTTAAATTACAGTTTGTTGAACTTTATGGGCTGACCAGTCAAATGTATTTCATATGATACTGTCAATGGAGGGTAAAGTAGCATGATTATAAATTTTGCCATGCCTCAGTTAGCTGGCATTTATCTTGCTGGCATGTAATTCCAACACAACAGAACCATTTGCAATACATCTTGCTTTTCAAAGGATTCATTTAAATAATCTTTTGATAAAAAAAAAAATTATTTCACGTAATGCTGCAAAAAACTCACTACCAAGAATGTGTAATTTAACTCCATTGGATTTTTTTCCAGCTCAACTAAACATTTGGAAAATAATACATCCACATAATATGCGGGTTCAAACCCCAGGTCTGACATTTTAAAAAAAGACATATGAAAAAAATATTTCTTTTGGCGACTACCTCTCAGTAGTCTTCTGGCTCTGGTTCTAAGAATAACTGTTTGCCATGAACAAGCTTCTCAAATCTGTAGTTCAGAGTCGACTTTAAACTGTACGTCTCGGTAATCGTGGATAAAAACTTACACATACAACATGGGTGTTGCTAGCAACTAGGCTGTAACCCTAAAACAGGGTTGTAATGGCCAATTATGTATGTAATATGCAATAGCCACTGGTCCAAAATCATATGTAAACTTTAATTTCGTAAACATTTTAAACCAATAAAGCCCGTTTCATTGATATTAAAAATACTTTTATTTGGGATTTCACTTTGTGTAATAGTACGAGTAAAGAGAAAAACTCCTTTTTATATAATTTAAATTCATTTAAACTTACACCTGACGACAGACTTCACACGTTCAGTATTTAGTGTAATAAGTATGTCACAATAAATGCTATTAACAAATAAAAAATATTAACAAGTGTTTTATTTTTTACAGCATTATGATCCTTAGCAATAAGCAAACTTAAAGCCAATGCCAAGGTTTATGGAAATCATAAAAATGAACAAATAAATGTTACAAAAGAAAATAAAAAAGGAAAAAAAAACAAATAAAAAAAAACTTAATGACAATTTCATTATCGCTACTCGCTGTGAATTGAAACATATTTTACTTCTTAAATATGTAGAATTTGGTCATGAAATAAAAACCATATCGTTTTAAACCCAATCTCATACACTTCTCCATAAGCATTTGTTAATGTGGTCACACAAACTTTTGGTTTTTTTATGGGTCATATAAAAAGAATATGTATTTCTTATTGCATAAACGAAATAAAAATCGTAAAACATTTGAAATTCCATTAGAGAAAAAAAAATTAAGTTATTCTCATTGATGATTTCACTTTAAATTTTTTTTTTTTTTCATTTTTTTTTACGTATATGTATTCATTATTCATTAGGAAAATTATTGAATAAAATTAAAACAATCTAAAAACTACAAAGCTCTTTAAACACCTTCTCTGTGCTTGTTTTTCATGTTGTTTTATATTGGAATTAGAGATTTGCCAATCCAATCTCAATTTCCATGGGATGTAATATCCGGAGACTATTTACAAACTTTGTTTTTGGCAACAGTGTTTTTGGCAGCTAATAGCTGTTTCGTGTAACGTATTACTATCAAACATAATCAAGAATCGATTTACAAACGAAAGAAAGTCAGGCGTTATTCTGAGGCGCCTTTTCCTAACTTTGTGACTAAATTTTCTCACCAAAGTTGTATTGTAATGTATGATTTAGAGTGACCAAAAGGATTTTTCGTATGGCACTTCTCAATTTGTGCACCTGCGTAAACCAATGCTTAATTGCTTTTTATTTCCAAGAATTCTACAGAGAGTTGATAATTTTCTTGATAGAGTTTTAATTGTAGTTATCGTTTTGCGACAAAATAATAACTGTTTTTCGCACAATTCTAGACAAAGAACACAATTTCTCTTCAAATTTTAATTATACTTTTTTAACTAAGTACAACAACATATGGATTAAAATAATGACTAAAAACCCAGTGAAGTGCAAAAGTGACTTCAACATTTCAAAAATACAGAATAAGCGTTGCGACTCCTCTCCACGATGCCGAAAGGCAACTATTGTGAGAGTGCTGCAATTAATAAAACTCAAAAAAAAAAAAAGAAATGAATTACTGGCTGTGTTCGAATCAATAAAAAGCATTTCAAGCATTTTTTTTATTAAAGACTGAAGTCAGGGGGCGACCCCTCTCTATAATGTATTGTGCAATTTACAGGACCATCAACTACAAAAGAATGTAACCACTTAAGTTTTATATTTAAATTTTTTTATAGTATTCGAGACTTCTTCCCCTTTGTAGACTTGATTTTCTGTATCGTGTGCAAAGCGCTTTATTCTCAGACAATCATCGTGGTTCTATTCAGAAGAATACTCTTAACACTTTTGAGATACGGCATGAGTCATTTTTATTTCAAACGAGAGCATTTTTTAACCTATGAATCTATTCCATAAAATACAAATAAAACAAAATATTAATTTAGATAGAAATACAGAACGTGAATTCTTTATTAAAACTATTTGAATGTTACAATCAAATTGTTAATTAACTGGTATATAAAGTATAAAAAATTTGATCACATTTTTATTTTATAAAATAAATTTAAAGTTTTTTTTTATAACAAAATTACAATTTTTTGGTTTTAAAAACCTTTTTTAAATAAAAACTATTATTTATGAATACGAATGTTAATTATTTAAAAATGAAAATCTTTCTAGAAAATCATCTATACTTTCTGACCCCCTCTTGATGCGAAGAGAACGTTCAGTTCTTGATTTGATTATTTCTTGAAGATAATTTTTCCAGCGTGTGGAAGAATTTGGTAGTCTTTCTAGAATAGATGCTGTACTCGATCTAATTTCAAATAGTTCTGTTCCGTGTGTTTCATCATTGAAAGGTGTATTAGGCACTATAATTTCATCAGCAGTTAAAGCTTCTTCACTTTTTAATTGAATGGTTTGTATTTCAGGAAACATTTTTTTTGTAGAGCTCTGACTTTGAAGGATAGAAATGTGATAACACTGAGCAGATATCGCCGACTGATGTAAGTATGATTCAACAAACGCTATATTTATATATTTTTCAAAAGTTGTCCTTACCCTTTTCAGGTAGTAAAATTTTATAGTTTCGGTACGACCCTATTGCGTGACAAAAAGGAAATTCCTTTTCAATTTGTATACCTCTGTAATCCAAGGCTTATTTGCTTTGTTTCTAAGAATTGTACAGTTTTCAGAAAGTAGGTAATTTTTTGATAGAATTTTAATTGTCGTTATCGTTTTTCGACAAAATAATAACTGTTTTTCCCACAATTCTAGACAAAGAACGCATTTTTTCTGGAAATTTTAATTACACTTTTTTAACTAAAACAACAGATCAATTAAAATATTGACAAAAAACCCAGTGAAGTCTAAAAGTGACGTCAACATTTTGAAAATATAGAATAAGCGTTGTAACTCCTCTCCAAAATTATGTAGTTCATAAAAATGCCAAAAGCAACTTTTGTGGGAGTGCTGCAGTTAATGAAGTTCAAAAAAGAGGTGCATTACTGGCTGTGTTTTAATCAATAAAATATTTCAAGGATTTTTTTTTTATTAAAGCCAGCGCTCAGGGGACGACCCTCTCTTTAATACATTGTGTAATTCACAATTAACTATACAAAAGGATGTGCTCCAAGAGAGGTACGAGTAGTACGTAAAAATATGTGATTACCCGGAATGAAGTTGCCTATTTTATCAGAGCACCTACCATGATTGTATTGATAGAATAATAAAATGCACACCACATTAGGTCGATGCTCTAACTAATTGATAGAGATGTATACCCCACCATCGTTGATAAACACCTTCGCCCTCACCTGCACGCGGTAGAGAAGCCTAAAATAGACTTTGAAGCACCGGTCCATAAATGAGAGTTATATTCCATATTAGATCGGATAAAGGTCTTGTATATGTATATTGAGAAGGTCTTATGGAGTGAAGTATTTCTTGCTTTGTTTTAAAAAACCGAGACACTTGAATGCTTCTATCGACACTCGAAATATGTGATTATTCCAACGGACATCACAATTAATTCTCATGCTCAGAACATCAAGGGCGTGCGCCTCCTTAATATTTACATTACCCATAGTCACAGATGACAAGATCGCATCATCACTTGCGCGCATTCACCTTTATCTGATCTTTGCGTCGAAAACGACGCATACCCTATACGATTTTTGAATTTTTATTAATATGGTTATTTAAAAGTTCGTGAAATTTCCTGACTTTGTAGTATACATATATGTGCACATTTAGACTTATTTTCGTATTATAAATTTTGTTTTTTTTTATTGTATCTAAAAAGTAACGTTGGCTACCCTCATGCGTCGTTTTTGACACATATGAGAAATCGTATGTTTTTTGGCGGGCAAGTTTGTTTTTTTACCAGTCATTGTGCTTTTTATAGGTGATAAAGTCATTTTTGTAAACAAAATATATCAAATAATTAAAAAGAAGTAAATAAAATATTTTTAAGTGAAGAAATAGGAGTTCTTCTAAATGAAAGTGAAGTTGAAAATAACTACAGTTTTTCTGATGTCAGAAATCCTGTAGTTAGTAGTAGTGTAGTCAGCAACAAGGTGGCAGGTTTAGAACTGAAAATGTTATCGATCCTCTGCCCGCCGTCACACGAATTGCATCTTGAAAGCATATTTCTAAGGTATACAAAAGCATTTGCCAAAGCTAAGTATGGCGACGATTTCTTGCAAATCGATTCCAGTTTGTTTTCAGCTTCTATGGGTGTTTTGACATAACTACTCGTTATACATGAATGTTGTATATTTTTTTAGATCACAAAATCAATCAAATGATGATTTATTCGATTCAGAGTATAGTCGTATTATGTTAAGGGCAATTACTTACATATGTCTAAAAACACTTTTGAAGATGTCAATGAAGTTATTCCTTTGGATGATGATATTAGCTTTTACCTTTGCACAAATCAACATTTTCATTCACAATCAATACAATACTTGTTTAATATATTGGCAGAAAAAATGAGTGTACAATTTTACAAAATATATTGCATAACTCTAAAAAAGTTGAACCCGGGGAATAAAAGGTTGCCAACAATTATGAGTTATTATAACAAAACCACAATTTTAAATAGTTTGTTACTTCAATATAGACTGTAGGAGGCCGATGGCTGTATTTGCGAATATATTCGACATGACAGCATTCTAATTGCCAACCAATACATAAACTTACAATAAAAAGGAATTTTCTAGGGGAACCGGGGTTATCCTTTGTATGAAAAATAGAACAGGAAAGCTACGATCAAGTTCATTTGTAAATTTTATTGAATTGCCATTTTTATCATATGTACCGAAGAGATCAAAAAGAGTTCCTTCACAAATTAAAGGTACACAATGGTGCTCGATATGTTTTGAAAGGAATTCTACTTCAAAAAATAACACGCATACTACTATTTGTTGCTTTTGTGCAAAAAGTGCATGTAAAAACATATATTTATAACCAAAACGTATGTGTTAAATGTATTAATAATAATTCACTCTAATATAGAATAAAACTAAAAGCAATGTTTTAATATTAAGCAAATATAAATACTAGCAATTTTTAGTTTTCACATCATGTGTGTTTAGCGTTTTTCTACTAAAAACCATAAGAAATGTATTGTGCGTCGAAAACGACGCCAGGGTAGACAATGTAATTTATTTTGAGGAGCAGATGAAGGTTAAATTCGACTCTATTTACGAGACCCCACTCAGAGAGTATCTATCTGTAAGTCATTTGTAAGTGTGTCCTTCATATTCATTTATTCTGTGATAAGTACTACTAATTTAATTAATAAATTATTAATAATTTTTTTTTTTTTTTTTTTTTTTGACGCCTATATTTGAAAAATTTCGATGCAGTTGCCCTGATTAAATTTTAAATATTTTTTATAATTTATTTTTTTTTTCGTTTACTTTTTGAAACATGTGCTTGCTTTCATTAAAAAACAGTTAGATAAAAAAAAACTTATTAAACAAAAAATTCTCAAATAAAGAAATAATTTTTTTTATAAAATTTTATTTTGACAAAACGTCTCATTTTTCTTTCATAATATTTCATGGAAACCATTATGACTAATTAAAAACTTTTAGTTGTAAAGAAAAAACTTCTATTTAATTTACCAACGCGTGTATTGTTTATATTTCTCAAGAAATATGTACAAAACTTTACTTTGTTTTTGTGGAAAATGATTTTTAAGCCCTCATGTAAAATGTGTGTCCTTAAAGCAAATTCTTTTGTTAACAGAATAATTCATGCACATGTATGTGTGTATTAATATTCTATACCGGAAATAAATGTTTAACCTGTTATTCATATACGCTTTCAATAGGAAACCGATGTCATTTTGATATTTACGGGCTGTATAAAGCGAACTTATTTTATTATTACATGCATACATACATAATTCGCCATTACAAACCTGTGTCAGGTCTAGCTTCTCGCAGGACTCATATTGTGTGTGTCAATTTTTATCCATTAGTACCGGGACCTACAGTTTAAAGTCGACTCCGAACGTCAGATTTAAGAAACTTTTTCATGACAATCAATTACTCCCAGAGCTTTTGCCAGAATAATGCTGAGAGATAGTCGCCATAAGAAATAATTTATTCATATTTCTTTTTTTTTTCAAAATGTCCGAGCTGAGATTTGAACCCGGCGCTGTCGTCTTAGTAAGCCAACACACTAACCGCTAGACCTTCTACTAATCTCTAAAACAAAAAAAATCTTTCTCTATTATTAACAAATGTTACATAAATAGATACGGCACACTGTTTTTATCATTATCAAAATTTTAGTCAATATGCAATCAATATTATTTTGATTTACATATTGGCGAATTTTATTCAGCTTAAAAGCCAATCTAGATTTATAACACTCAAGTTTGCTAATCAGTTTTTGTTAAAAAACAAAAAAATTTTAAAATAAATGCTAAGACTTAAAATATTTTACTTTTCAATCTCTTTACGAGACAGTTGACATATTTAATGAATTTATTTTTAAAAAATATAGAAAGTATGTATGTGCAAGTGGATGTGAGTTTTAAGCCGCTTGCTAGACACAAATGGCATTTTCATTCTACAAGAATTTTTCGAAATTTTAAAAGAACTTTTACCCATTACCATATTCGTAAATACTCTGTTTAAAATAGGCATATACAGTTTTGAGAAACTGTTTAGAAATTTATAACGAAAATACTTTTCGTATTTTAAATAAATTTAAAGCTTTTATTGTATTTATTCACTATTGATTTGATCACCAGTACTACACATTATACCTCGAACAGTGCTATTTTCAATGTTTGTCAAATGTTTGCCATATATACAGTTACTAGGAATACTCTAGAGGCGCAGATACTACTACAGTTAAACCTCGATAATCCGGCTCTCGTGGGACAAGCAGCAGCACGGATAATCGAAATACACGGTTAATAGAGGTTACATTAATATATACAAAAATTTATTTTTTTTTATTTATTTTGATTTAAACATTCGATGTAAGTATGTAACTACATAACATACATAACTGGCCTTTACAACCCTGTGTCAGGATTACGGCCTAGCTTCTCGCAGCACTCATGTTGTGTGTGTCAATTTTTATCCATGAGTACCGGGACCTACAGTTTAACGTCGACTCCGAACGACAGACTTGAGACGCTTGTTCATGGCAATTAGTTACTCTCAGAGCTTTTGCCAGAAGACTGCTGAGAGGTAGTCGCCGAAAGAAATATTTTTTTCATATTTCTTTTTTTGAAGATGTCAGAGCCTGGAGTCGAACCCAGGACCCATGTCTTAGTAAGCCAACACACTAACCACTAGACCACGGCGACTACAAGTATTTAACTACAGATTCATATTTTTATACAAAACATACAAATCGTCATAGAGAATGTAAATTCAAAAAAAGGGGACCTACCGGATTTCGATTTACATAATAAAAGATATATGAATGCAGCCCGGTTAAAAGAGGTATAAATTTAAAGGACGGATAATAGAAAGCATGCCGGTTAATAGATGTAACCGATTAATAGAGGCCCGGTTAATCGAGGTTTAACTGTATTTAGTTAATTTTGACTATTTAGTTGGTTTTCATATGAAAACGGATAAATTCTTGTATATGTATATGCAGATATGGTCATATGGAGTAAAAAATTTTTAGCACCGTTTTAAAAAACCCAGACACTTGAATGTTTCTTTCGACACTCGAAATATGTTTGATTAGAACTGAGAAGTGATGGTAAAACAACCACTACATGCGCAATTGTGGTCTATGCTACTATTTCTAATGCACGTCTATTATTTGCACATTTTTAAGGTCCATCATTGTATGTCGAAAACATGTGACATACCTTCCCTGTTTATAATTACACAGATTTGAAAACACTGCAGTACATTGAATTATGACTAAAACAACGTTAGGATAGCCAGACTTTAATGGATAACGCCGTATTTGTAATAATAAATTCTGAACTTCAACTACTATACCATTGTGGTGAAAATTCTCATATAATCGAAGTTGTGCATGTACCCGTTTCATGTTTTTGTTTAACACTTTGACACATTTTCTATTCTAAATTGAATTCTTTTCACTTATCACCAACTGTCTGAACTTGAAAAATTATATAACTTTTTTCTTTTAATCCCAATCAAACTCTTCTACATACATATGCAGAAATGTTTGTATGACAAATTGAATTTTAGATAAAAAAAATATGTGTCTGCTTCTAAACTTCAACAAAAGTTCTGTTGACGCGCATTTTTATTAAATAATGCCTATTTTTTTCGTATTACGAATATACCCAACCATTACTGAATACTTCACATTAAGTGTGTCTGACATAATTTAAGTAATTTCGATTAAAAAAGTAAGCCCGAATGTTTTTAGAGTCAATAGATTTGTTAATGAGCATATTAGGTAGATGATAAGTTGACAAACAATTTCGTAAAACATACAAAAGGTTCTAGCACATATACTCGTACTTATAAATATAAAAAACAACAGAACAAACTGTTGCAAAACCCTTTTCACAATGTTTTTTTTTTCTTTGCATATTGGCTAAAATTATTATTTCATTGTTAATGACACTTGTTATGTCTTCCTCTTTTATTCCCTGTTAATAGGAAAAAAGAGAGCCTTAATAGAATAACAATTAAATTTTCCAGTATTTGATAACACTTGAACAAACAAATACTGACACTTAATGACATGAACAATTACCCTATTTCAATAAGTGATGAGAACATATTTGGCATACAATTTTTTTTTTTTAAGTTTAAACAAGCATATTCTATTTCCTAATTTGTGCACATTAATTTATTTATGCAGGAGTGAGTAGTAATAATTAAAAATAATAATTAAAATTATTTAGAATCTTAGGGTAGAACATGCTCGCCTACTGGTGCTCGCTCTGCTGCGTTGAATTAAATATAGAATAATGGTGGCAGCCAATGATTGTTTTATTTTTTCAACCTTTCACTTTCTTGACAGCAGAGTTGAGTTTATTGCATTAAATTTATAATGCATTATCGCTTCCATTACCACTATACGACTTAGTATTAATGCAGCAATATTCCAGCCACCACTAAATGCATATGGAAATAATTAACCACTAAATAAAACCATTTTAGTGGTAGTAGAAAATTAGTGCATTAAATTAAACGAATTTAGAGATAGTGGAAATTTAGTGCTTTAAATTATTCAGTTCGCCATAGGTAAGATTTTAATGGCGCGGACTGTTAATATTGCCAGCCACTAATCATTCAGAATTAGTGCAC
This sequence comes from Metopia argyrocephala, assembly GCA_963576795.1. Classification (NCBI taxonomy): domain Eukaryota; kingdom Metazoa; phylum Arthropoda; class Insecta; order Diptera; family Sarcophagidae; genus Metopia; species Metopia argyrocephala. The sequence continues at coordinate 198,661,377 of OY756208.1, read as the reverse complement.
TAAATTTCCATTACCACTAAAATCGTTTTATTTAATGCAATAAATTTCCACTCAGCAGTCTTCTGGCTAAAGCTCTGCCATGAAAAAGCTTCTCAAATCTGTCGTTCGGATTCGACTTTAAACTGTAGGTCACGGTACTCATGGATAAAAATTAACACACAGAACATGAGTTCTGCAAGATCGTAACCCTGACACAGGGTTGTAATGGCCAATTATGTATGTATTTGCCGTCTGCATTAATATTTTTAGTAACTCGCAACTCCACCAAAGTTCGCTTAGTCGATTCATAATTAATTCATCCAAACAACACCAATTTTTAGCTCCAAGTTTGGATCTATTTTAAGTGGTTGCCCTGTAAAATGGGCGCCGCATTTGCTCACAATAGAAACAGCATCGTGAAGAGAACCGTATTTTTGCACCGATTTGTAATAAGAGATAAGACAAGAATCCACCATTTTTCCTTTAAGTTTCTTTGATGATTTTTTTAAAAAGTTATATAAAAAACTACCATCTTATTCCAAAAATTTACATTTTGAATTCTATGGATTTGAGGAAATATTTTTTTAAATTCAAATCGAAAACGTAAAAATGAATTGATTTGCTGTGAAAATGATTTATATTAAAGACAAAAATATAGCCCCTACAGAGCCATGAACACCGATATACAAAATATTATGAGCGGACTAAAATTGGCAACACAGTGAAGAAAATACTTAAAGGGCGGTATTTATAGGCATGTTAAAAAAATAATAATAAAAAAATATTTTCGGGATTATTTTAAAATTATCTCTATACCTAGGGGATGACAGGCACAATTTTTTTTTTATAAAAGGCACACCTATCACTGCATTGTTTTAGTTAAGAAATAGGCACTTGTTTTCAAACTGGTTGTGTATTCGTGGTTAGGTGGGGTAGAAGGCCCTCCTATATAGAAACGATTAAAAGTGCAAGTGGTTAGCTTAGAGACAGAAAACTATTATATAATATGTCGCCTATATTTAGGCCACAATAATTTTATCAATGCAAAAACGAAAGCCTAGTATGATTACAAACAATATCAATATATAATATCTTTTATACGTTTTTAATAAATCATGCTGTTAATCATATAATGTTTTAAAAATACCCGTTACAAATATGTTTCGTATGACAGAAATTACATTCCACATCTTTAGGTAATTTAACTACATTTTGATAATTTGATATTAAACGTGGTATTTTCGACTTATAAGTACGAGTATTTTGGTGTTTAGCATTAATACAATCAGCACATTTTTCCTGGCATTGAAAGTCTTTCGTCATGAATATGTGATAAATAAGTTTTGTAACTTCTAGACTCTCATCGATAAGAGTACAGTAGGATTTGCTGTGATATAGAGTATTTTGAAATTTTGCTTTAGATTTTGTTTGACTATTGCAACCGGCTTGTAGGCGACCTTTTGTTGATGACTGTTTTTTCGACTCCGAATTCAGAGAGCTATTTCTAGGACTTAGAAATTCGTGTTCTTTACCCATATCAGAGGAAGATGGCGTATCTGTGATACCATTTTGATTTCGTTTTTCTGGATTTAATAATAAAAGATTATTCACAAGCTTAGGAAAGGTACAGGCATTACATTCTACAATGGAATTCATTTTTGTTTTGCCTGCTGCAGCATCATTATCTTCTGTATTTTCATTAATGACAACATCTTCTACAGTTACAAAGGCGTGATTATCATCCGTTGCTTCAGAGGTTTGATTATCATCAGTTGCCTCAGAGTCCTTTGGTATTGTTAAAATTGCTGTACGTCTCTGGGAATCACGTTCAATGGCCTCTTCATAATTTGGCTTCAAATTAATATTTTCTGGATTTAGGCGACAGCTACAGCAATTAATTTGTAATTGTTTACAATTAACTGTAGAATTGTTAGTGTCCATAAAAATTCTTTTACATTGACAATTGGCACTGGCATTTTCATTTAATGTACTCGTTGATTTAAAATCATTTTCTTGAGCTAAACTGCTATTTTCTAAAGACCCTGCCTGTTTTCTTATTTGGGGTGCAACATACTGATCATTTTCTCTTTTTGATTTCAATGCACAGGAACAACGATGTGTTTGATCTGGAATTTCTTCCCCAAAACAGTTGCAAGCCTTAAAGTTTTCGTGAAAACTTTTTGTTTCACTTGTAGTGGTTAAATTTCCATTATCATTAGATTTCCTCGGTAACTGACATGTATGTGGATGTTTGTCTTTCTGTTGATTTTCAATGGAACCTAAACAACTACACGCTTGATCTGATAATGGCGTTTCTGCGCAACTGCAATAGTTTAATTTTTCCACATTTTCCCTACATTCAGTTTTATGAGAATGATCAGTATTTGCATTGCCAAGACAACTGGCAGTGCAATTTCTATCACAAGTTTTGTGACAATTATTTTTTTGCTCCTTCAATTTCTCTACAACAATATGAATGACTTTTTCAGATATATCTTTATCCTTCCCAACTGTATTATTTCTAGTATTATTGGCATAGGGTGCTGCATTAGATTTACTACAGCTACTACAGTGACATACAACTCTATTACATTTTCTATGTTCCATACCTCTCCTTCTCATATCAATACACTCTACACAAGAATTGTTTTTATTACAACCTTGTTGTGATTGAGAGATTTTACGACACTCTAAAGATGTCCTACGCGGACAATAAGTACAATTAGCTTTCTTGCAAACTTGAGTCGTTTTGTAAGCATTACAAGAGTCGGGATAAAAGGTATAGTCGATATCAGGTTTCTTGTCACAATTTATTGCTGAAAATATTTTTATTATTCAAATTCTTTTATAATTTCAAATATTAATTCAGAAAAAATTTAAAATATTTTTGTGCATTACTCACCTATATTGCTTCTATTTGGCCTAATACAGTTTTCAATCCTTTCATGTTTACCTGATTTGGTGACTTTTCCCGTGCAACGAATTTTGGTATTTGAAGTTGATGTGTAATAACTACAATGATAGCAATCTGTTTTTGCTTCGCTATTACTTTTTCTGTGGTCGTTTTTACCAACATTCTCTAAATCGCTATCATTCGATAAAGTTTTACATTCTAAATTCAATGGCTGCAGTTGATCTGTTTGGAGTTGCTCTGAAAATGCTGAAGATCTTTCAAAGGCATTGTTCATATAGAGATTCACATCGCTTGTCAGATCTATTACTTGATCTTTTATTACACATTTATCTGTTTCATCCAAAAAGCACCACTTAGGTTTGTCGGCTTGTCTACATTCGCTATCAAAAGATGTGGTGGGAAATGCAAATTTTCCCAACATACACAAGAAATAACGCTGCTTATAAATACCCTCATCGTTGTATTGATAAAATTCCATTTTCTTTAAACGATTAAACCATACAAATAAATTGGGGAATTGATTGTTATCAATGGGAAAAACAATATTTAAAGTTGCTACTGCAGAAATTGTCGAAATGTCCGCAATGGTCAGCTGAAATAATGTATTATTTGATAACTGAAATACTCGAAAGGGTAATGGACTTACACAATCGCCAATCATATAAGAGTGACAGTTCAAAAAATTATTAAGAGTCTTATAGGCTTTTAAGACTTTACAACAGTGATAGTCTTTATCGAAATTAGAATATGTACATAAAAATATATCCGTCTAGAATTAAATGCATATAAGAAAACATTTAAAATAGTCGTATATGTACCTACTACGGCATAATATTATATATATCAATAATCTTACCAATAAATGCCCCAAATAACGATGCAAATAATAACCCTCATAAAAGAATATACTCATTATTTTAATTCTTGAAACATAATCCCGAGGAAATAAAGCTTTTGCTGTTCCATTCGAACACTTTTCACATAAATACATCATTATTGTCTGGCCATGGCATAATGTAATATTTCCATCAATTAATGTGGGTGCCGAATGAAAGGTATTCATCTATATACATTTTAATTGTTAATCAACAGTTTTAAACACTTCTCTGATATAAGTATGTATGAACTTATATTTACATGCTTACTTACCCCTCTGTAATGTTCACTTATATTTCCATAATGAACAAAATTTATTTCTTGGACATCTACAACGATATTAAGAATTTTTATCAGCATATAACAGCTGCGTGCCTGAGTATTTAGAGCATCATAATAGAAAATGGGTATTTGCTGACATATATACTCTTCCATGACCCAAAGAAAATAACGTTAATGGATATTTTTTATGAAGGAATTTCGTATAATAAAATTTATTAAAATAATTTTGAAACTTTTATTCACAAGAATTTTGAAATGTCTAATTTTTGATAGGTATGTAAGAAACAAAGTGGAAAAAAGATATTTTCAATTCATATTTAAAGCACATCTAATAAGGTGATGTTAATTCTACAACAACTAATAGTTTACCAAAAACAACAGGTATTGAATTTGTGTAAATGTGCATGTAAAATGTCAAAAATTCAGTATAAAAAAGAACTTAATATGTTTGAGGGTTATTGGTGAGTATTATGGGCATTAATATTTTAAATTAAATCATTAAAATAAGCAAAGAACTCTTTATGACCATTGAAAGAAATCTTAAACCATAGAAAGTAAAAAATGTAAATATTCGAATGTATGTACACAAGTTGCTTTGCAGTATGATAATGTCATGAAAGTATGTATTCTTAAACACAACAATATAAACTGTGATAACATATAGCATTCCTAAACTCACTTGTTTTTCAATTGATATGCAAACAAAAGCAATTTCGGCGTAATTTTAATTGACAATGCTTTTCATACACAATGCATTTAATTTACAATATAGTATAGTATACATGATTGATTTAAACACTGCTTTGACATGGCATACAGACGTTTGGGAAGGCAGTCTTTTTATATAAATTCGTTAAACGGGCATGTGTTGATTTGTGGTACGAATTAAAGAAATAATTTTCTGTTTTATTTCATTTTTAGTTTTATTAGCATTTATTAGTAAGTCTTCTGCCAATAGTTTGAATAAAGAAAATTTATTGCTACAAAGAAGCCGCTTCCCGACATTCCACTCTATTCCACCTTAATCAATGTAAAAAAAACGTATGATCAGGAGAAAAGCGCCACCTATAGGGAAGTTAGCAGAAAACAGCTAAACCTATTTAGCGAAGGCACTCACCACACAATCAACATGCAACGATGAGGCAATTGCTGTTGACCATTCAAGGGTGAAGATATAACACTGGCCTTTGAATAATCAATTCACAGCAATTTGTCTCATTCCTTAGGAGTTTAGTAATAATATAAGAAAAAATATATATGTACTGTCCTTTTCAAAAATTCCAACACAATGCACAGCATCAGTAGGGTATTGGTCTCCTGAGTATTAGTCTAAATTAAAAAAAAAAAAAGTATCTGAACTTAAGGTCGAATAAATATTTGAAATATTTATTTTTCGAAATTTCGTTACTTGCTTGCGTAGCATCATCAGAAAATAAAGGCCCTTTGTTACTACAAAAATACGTTTTGAATAATTTCCTAAAATCGAATTATAGAGTATAACCCAAGAAAACAAGATTCCTGAATGCGATTATTGCATTTGTTTAATGTCAAGTATTTAGCTGATTGCAATAGGTTTTCTTTCCTATCCGATTTTCATTTAATTGCTATCCAAGGTTTTATGAACTGAAAAAAGTATCAATTAACAATTTATTTATTTTTAATTTAATTTTGGTTGGCTATCCAAATACAAATATATTAAAATTACAGTATTTAAAAAAATCGAATTGATTTGTTAATCACCTGCCTAGATGTTTGGTGGTGGGTGAAGCTATCACACCTTTTTTATTATTGTATTTGTTGTAGAATTACCAACTTTGTTTTAGGCATACATAAAGGGTGATCCATTTTGAGGTGTCCTACTTTTTTAAAGAAAAACACACAAAAAATTCAAATTTAATGGGGAATGTTTATTATCATTTGAAAGAACATTATTTCTCCTTTATTTTTTGAAGATTATGTCTATCAAATGTTGGCCGTTGCTACGTCGCAAATGGTCCATCCTTTGAGTCCAATTTTCAATGACTCGTTCGAGCATTTCGACTGGTAACTGGCGAATGACACGTGTGATGTTTTCCTCCAAGGCCTAAATCGAAGCGGGTTTGTCCGCATAAACTTTAGACTTTACATATCTCCACAGGAGATATGTAATATCACACGATCTTGGTGGCCAATCGGCCGGCCCAAAACGTGAAATTATGTGCTCACTGAAGTGTTCTCTCAAAAAATCCATTGATTGATGCGATGTGTGGGAAGTGACGCCGTCTTGCTGAAACCAAATGTCGCCGAGATCACTAGCTTCAATTTCAAGCGTCAAATAGTCGGTTATTATGAAACGATAACTGTCGGTATTGACGGTTACGCTCGCACCTGCATCATTTTTAAATCCGCTATATTTTTAGACTTTACATATCTCCACAGGAGATATGTAATATCACACGATCTTGGTGGCCAATCAACCGGCCCAAAACGTGAAATTATGTGCTCACTGAAGTGTTCTCTCAAAAAATCCATTGATTGATGCGATGTGTGGGAAGTGACGCCGTCTTGCTGAAACCAAATGTCGCCGAGATCACTAGCTTCAATTTCAAGCGTCAAATAGTCGGTTATCATGAAACGATAACTGTCGCTATTGACGGTTACGTTCGCACCTGCATCATTTTTAAATCCGCTATATTTTCTTCACAGCGTACTGGACGTGGTCTATTCGGTCGAATATTATCCAATAATGAATGCTGGGTCTCAAAATGGTTGATGGTGTTGCGAATAGTAGGCTCAGTAGGCTAATTACTTATGTTGATCATAAGTTGAGCGAAGTGAATGAAACACATTTCTTACAGAACATGAATTATCGTAATAAAGTTGAACAATTTGTAAACATTGTTCAGGTGTAAGGCTTTCCATTATGAAATGCCAAACAATACTAAACAGAAATAACACGACCGCATGGCACGACTCACACGTGATCTGTCAAAAAAAGACTATTGAAAAAAGTATATCTACTTGAATCACCCGTTATATAGTATGGTTTTAGAAGACTTACATTAATTGTACCCAGCCATTCCTACGTTAATAACAGCAAATTGATTTTTGTCAGTGCTAATAATTTCTGGATCTCCTTACGAATATACATACATACATACATATGTACGTATGTATGTACATGCATATATAAATGTATGTATATAAAATTCATATTGAGTAAAAACGGTTTTAGTTTATAATTTTATTTAAAATATGTATATGTTCGTCCAGATATTTAAAAAAAAATTAATTAAAAATAAATGATTCTATGGATATACAATTGCAAAATGTTATAAGCATGTACGCCGTTTTGTTTTCTACTGTATAATATTTCTTTTACTGTTCAGTATCCTCAATCAAACAACTATGTACCTTTAAAACGTAATATTGAATCACACTACAATAGATATTTGATTTAAATAAAATATTTTTTATCTGTAGCCAATGATATAAAAAACTTTAAGAAAACTAAAAATGTTTTTCTAAAATCCGATTTCAAACTGCTGGGTTTAAAACTGCTTTAGAAGATGTTACAAATATCAGCCCAAACCCAATATACTATTATCACTTATAGTGCACTGCTATAATATATCAAAATAAAAAAATGCAAACAACCGCAAAAATATTTTTATTTTATGCGGAGTTGATAAATTCAAGTGCAAAACAAAAATATTTTATTTCAATTTCAGTTTTATCTGTTATTTCAATATCACTTAGATTTATCTTCCAACAACAACTAAAGTATTTTTTTTATGTTAATAAAACCACAATGTAAATTATTCATTATATTCAACCTTCTTACATTAATCCTCTTTGTCAGGCATTGGCATTTGAATTTTACCTTTTCCATATTCTTCAATGGTAATTTTGAATTCTTCTAAACCTTTCTGATTGATTTCATATGCTGGCATCGATTTCATAACATTTAACCACGAATCCAATAAGGGCCAATGTGCTTTCTTTATCGGAAAAATGAGATTGACGGTACTCAATGTAGTAACAGCAGAAAGATCAGCAATGGTTAACTTATAATGAATGTATAAATACGTACGTAATTAAAGCATGTTTAGAGGTGGATTTATATTATTATTTAGTTATAAAGATACATAATTTTTTTATAAAAATCCAAAATACTTACATAATCTGTGGCAAAATATTTATGATTCTTTAAATGGGCTTCGCAAATGTCATAGATTTCAAGTATTTTTCTTTGATGATATTCCAAATTGACATTTTCACCTTTTTTAGTTATAATTTCCGTCTAAAATTGTAATGGTAAATATATATGTATGTAAGTATGTAAATATAAGCAATTGAAACCCAAAAGAACAGCAGGGGCCAAATCGTCATCTAATTGGTTATCGGTTATTCTTGATTGAAATTATTATTATTGAATAACAAGAGAAACGATTTGGCCCCTGGAATTATTTTTATATTAGTATGTAGCCCTATTCTGCTGCATCGCTTTCTGGTTATTACAGATTTTAAAACGGTGATCAGTACCCAATTTTGGGGTAATTCTAGTGTTCTAAAGTATCTAAACTTCTAACGAATTTTCGTATTTGTCAAATCGTTAGCAAAACATACATATATAGTTTGAACCTGGAATTCTTGATAGATTTAGATGAATGTGTTTAGAGAGCCATATGATCACAATTAAAGGTATTTCATCCATTAAAATTTCCCACTTGCTGACGTGTAGTAGGATGGCCGTAGGTCTGTTGAACACAAAATCAACTCAAAGGGATATTATATGTCGCAGTGTCTTAAAATTGGACTCAATCTAAATTGAATAATGATATAACAAAAAAATAATGATAACCTGCTTATATTCGAGTTTAAACAAAGACAAGTTGTTTTGAACAAAACACGTCAAACTCTTTTCATTATATATTTTACAAGTGATTTTGTTCGAATTTTCGAAATCGAGTTGACGGTTATGTTGAAAATTTGGTTTCTTTAAAAAAAAATCGAACAGGATAAATTAAAGTATTTCATACATAATATTGCAATTAGTAATAAAAAAATTTATACAAAAAACATCGATTTTTCGAATTTGTCAATCTAAATAAATGAATCATTTGTAATTGCACATGTAATCGTTACAGCAACGTAGTTTTGCACAGACAATATTCGATATATTTTGATACAAAACTAGTTTTCAATTAAATATTTAGAACATGAGAAATATATGGCAAAACAATAAGGCACAAGGCAACGACCATGGAATATCCATTCGCCTTCTAATTAAGACTTTGTTCGATAACACTGCAAAACACCGAGTCAATTAAATATTCGTACAAATTCCACTACATATGTATATCGCAAGTAATGAACAAATTCGTATAACTTTTTCCATCGATATCATCAATAAAGCGACGACGTACAAAATTAGACATCAACAGAAGTCCGTTACAATAAATTTTGTTGAAAGAATTGAAAATTCTCATCCAAAAAACTCAAACTTTTGAAGAAATGTGACCCTTGGACAAAATTAATTCAGTGACATTTATAAATCTATTTTAAAAATAGGATCATTTCATATCAACAGCTCGGTGTCTGATAGAGATTTTGAGACACTAATTTCCCGGTAGAGTATTATCCCTTATGCTGATTTGAATTAAACATCTTAATGGCCAGATCTAAAAGCACCAGGTTACTTCTTTTGAAGCTTTTTAAGAACTTGCTTTTGCTAAAACAAATCAAAAGCCTTGCATGAATTAAAAACTAACACTCAAAGCCTAATTATTAAGGTCAACTCAATTTCTAGGCTAATTTAAATGTAAGCAAGTGGCTAATTGTCACAATACTTAAGTAATTTCTTGTTTTTTGGATGGTTGTAGTTTTCTAAAATAGAGTTGACCTTATTAATATACAGTCGAATTCGGATATAAGCACACCGTTTAAAAGAAAAAATCGGATAATTGCAAAACAAATGCATTTACTTTTGTTTTCTATTAAATTCGAATGTATTTAACTCCATTTAAAAGAAAAACCGCTTAAGAGACACAGATAGATTTGTTTTATTCTTATTTCAATAATATTTTAGGATTTTTTAAAGAAAAATTCCGGTTATAAGAAAAACAAATGCTGTTTTTTTACATTTTCGAATTCGACTGTATTTGCTAACATTAAGTTAAGTTTCTTCTCCAAATAATTTTATAATTAATTTCGCAAGATTGGTAATGAAGTCTGATTTATAAGTAATTCTAGTTACTTTATAAATAGGATCGTACCTCAATGAAAGCGTACGACATATATTTTCTATTAAAATTGTTATGGATTTTAAAAAGCCAAATTTAACTAATATTTAAATCAATTTTTGTTTTGTTATATCATTCCAATTTTTCCGGAATTTCGTTGTACGATATAATATAGTCGAGCTAAGTTGCGTTTAGTTTAACATCCCGGTTCCATACTTACCCACATTTCACTATCACGACGAAAAATCAATGTTCCTTCCAACATAAGCATATTGGTAACTTTCATGCGTTCCTTGTAATCTCGAGGCCATAATTTTAAATCTTTTTTCTGATAGTTTTCACACAAATGCATTAAAATTACATGAGAATCAGTTAAAATCAAATCATCATGGACTAAAGTTGGCACAGTATGAGCAGGATTAATCTGTAATTTTTTAAATAAAAATATAAATAAAAAAAAAATATCAATTAAAAGAAAAGTTAAATTTATATCAACATCGTACATACTTGTTTAAATTCTGGCTTCTTTTGATCGCCTTTAAACAAATCCATGAATACATATTCAACATCAATATTAAGAATTTTTATAAGTATTAAAACACTGCGAGCAGGAGGACTGCATTGAGCACAATATAAAATGGGCTTCATTACTTGCGCCTACTAATAGTCAGAAGACGTGTTTACAATCAAAATAACAAATAATAACTGGAAAGTACAGTGCGCTGAAAACAATACAAACAGTGCTGGCAATGTACTTCGGTTACACAAAGGAAAGTATTCAATACTAACTACAAGTAGAATGAAAAGTAATAGAATTTGCCAGCCCTATATACAACTCAATCATTAATTAATAATTTATAAAATGAGATTCCAAGTTCCACTTTACAATTTCTCAAATAAAGTTATTCACCTTTATTAATACAGTGGTTGTTGTCTTTAATAGCCATTATTACTTCTCTGAGTGTGGCATTACCACAAGCATTTTAATTGTAAAATGTAAACAAAAACAGCTGGTACGTGTTTAACCTCAAAATAGGATTTTTATTATATTTTCAATAGTGTTCGGTGGTGTGTTTTGGTTAAATTTATTTTGTAATCAATTTCTCAATAAAAATCAAGTATTACTTTAAAAATTTATTAAAAAATATTAAAAACAAAATGCTTTTAGCAAGACGCTGGCAATATTTACCAAAGACTTTTCTCAAACGCTCTATAAATACTACTCCTAAATTAGCGACAAACAATACTGTGGAAGAAATTGTCATACCCAATCGTATACAACGGTCCCCAACCGACATACTTAGAGCCTTATCAGCTACGGTAGGAAATGATCCCACATCAGCGCATTATAAATATCACGATGATCCCTATCTAATACCAACTTCTAATGTTACCAAACGGACTTTTGCCATGGCTCAAGAGGCTGGTCGCAAAGCTGCCAAATGGATTAAAGAAGAACACCGTGATCTATTTCAAGTAAGTTCTTATTAAATATATGTATGTTCATAAATTAAAATGTAATTAAATATTTAGCATCAAGAAGCCCAGCCACCCATAGAAGCTTTTGTACCAAAAATGGTTTTTACTGAAGAATCCGAAGTTACTCCTGAAACACTTGATAAATTAATAAAACGTTCTCAGTTGGAAGATGCGGTATTCGTCTATAATCTAATGAAACAAAAAGGCATCGACATTAGCTCTGAACTTAAACAAAGTCTTTTGGAATTAATTTCTTTTTACAATAACGAGGAACCTTTGCCCGAAGATTTACATGAAGAACGTGCGTTTAAACAGAATAACGAAATCCAACAACGTTATCGTAAAACCTGGAAAGATGGTGATTTAGCGGAACAGATTTTTAATGAAATCGAACCTAAAACCGCAAATGCTTATGCGGCTCTTATTAGAGGCATGGCAAAGTATAATCAGGTGAGTAGAAGAAAATCTTTTATCAGAACAATCTAAAAAAAAATGCACAAACGGAAATAAATCTGCTCAATTAGGAACATTTCCAAGGAATTATAAAAGAAGGTTATAAATTAAAGAAGTGAGGAAAGCATACACAGTTATCTTTTAATTTGATGAATTTTCTATAAAGAGCAAGGAAAAGTAAAGAATTCTATAAATATTTCAATTTAAAATAGTATTAATACAAAAGCACAAAAGCTTCCCTAGAGTAGTTTTGTATATTTTATAACAAATTCACATATTTTATTCCGGTATGTGATGAAAAACGATTTCAATTGAAATTGTTTGTATATGCAAAGTCATATAAAACTTATCTGTTTTAATTATTTTAAAATTTTAATAAACAACGATGTTGTGGTAACAGTCAACAAGGTAATGAGTAAAAAAGGAATTCCAAATATGCAACGATTAGAAAATTATAGCAACTTGAAATTTGATTTCAATTTCAAACAAAATTTTTTTCATCACATACCGGAATATTAATATTTTGCTATAATAAATTAATAATTTTACATATATGGAAAAGGCAATCAAAAAAAATAAAAACCTCCTTAGCATTAAAGTAGATAAACAATTATAATTATATGTTTTATAGTGTTATCCTTTAATTGTTTCCATTATGTTTTAGGCCGAAAGAGCTTATGCTCTATTTCAAGAAGCCATGGAAAAGCAATTTTTGTTAGATACCGATACTTACAATTTCATCTTAAGCAATGTGAAATTCCTCAAAGAAACTGCTGATCAACGTTGGGAGATGTGCAATGAACTTTTACAACAAATGAATCAACAAGAGTTGAAACCAAATTTAGGTACAATGAATTCTTTATTGGAATGTATAAGTAGCTTCGGAAATTATAAATTGGCTCGTAGTTCGGCTTTAAAAGTTTTAGCAGAATTCAAACTATTAGGCATTAGTCCAAGCTTAGGTACATATTATTATGTGCTAATAATATTCTGCCGTGAACGTGGTCCTGTGTCTCATGTAATAGTTGATATTTTAAATGAAATTAAAGGCAAAGAATTTAAAATTCAACACCATAAGGATACTTTCTTCTTTGCAACAGCCATGGATGTGTGTCGTCACCATTTAAGTGATCGTTCTTTAGCTACAAAGGTTGAGGATTTACTGCACACTGGAAATAATTATGATTTAATTGGTGATAGCTACAAAGAATCTATATATTACAGGCACTATTTTGCCTTGTTATGTCAAACATCGACTGTTGAAGAATTTATGGAAATTTATGAACGTTTGGTACCAAATATATATATACCAGAACCCGGTATAATGGAGGAAATATTGAAAATGGTAGAAATGAATGGTGCTTTTGAATTAATGCCTCGCCTATGGTCTGATATGGTAATATTCGATCATATAAATCGTGAAAGTCTGTTGTTGCGTTCACTAAAAATCATGATGACCAATAAACCAGATATCAGCAAGAAGTACCAAGAACAGTTGCCGGAACAATTTGCCAAAGTAGCTCTGGATATATACAACAAAGTGCAGGAATCGGAGAGTAGACAGAAAAGGCTTTCTTTTACTGGTCAAATGATTGGTGATATTTTGACTTTATTAGTACGTGGTGGTAATTGGGAAAAAGCCGTTGAAGTTTTTAATTACATTGATAAAAATCAACATCGCATTCCTGGCACTCCGTCTGAGGCATGCCTATTGGAATATGTAGAAGCTTCCATTGTCAATAAAGCTCCAACACAAGCTATATTATGTTTACAATATGCTGTCGAAAACAACATGGATAGTTTAGATTTAGCACAACGCATTAATAAAGGTTTTACCTTAAATGAAGTCCATCTATCTAAGATGAAGTCTTTAGTAGGTGATACATTTTTAAAGGAGCAATTTAATTAGATTTTTTTTGCCTTTGTTTTATAAATTATTGTAATGTATAAAGAATAAGATGTATTGTATGTTTTATTACACATGCTGATTAAAGATTAAAATACAAAATGATAACATACTTTTGTTTAAATTAGAAATATTTTATCTTTGTATTTCGATTCGAATCGAAATCCCATTCAAAAAATCAATAATAAATGAATACAAAAATGTGTCGAAAACTCGTAAATTTTTACGAATTCGTAAAATTTTGTATTCGAATTGAAATACAAAGTAACCCTCTTGTTATCTTTTCATCATATCTGTGTTAGACTAAATCTGTCTGTTCCATTGCCATGGGTTTTTTAAGCCAACAAAATGGATTTCATTACCTATTGAAATTCCAATATAGGTACAGTTTTTTAAATATATGTACTCGTAATAAAACAAATGCTTGGGTTTGTTAAAATTCCATAATTTTATCTATACAAAAATATTAAAATATTACAATTAGATTTTAAATCATTCCCTTTATATATTGGATTTACAATCCATTATTTTTAATGAATTTGTTTCAATGAATTTAGAGATTTTTTAAAACACACTCGTAAATAAATACAATTTTATAAGTTACTAATAAAATATGATTGCTTTGAAACCATTTTAGACAAGTGTACTCGTAACAAAGGGTTAGCATTTTAGTGCGTAATAAAACTTAATTTTATTTTTGTATATTTTTGATTTAGACGTTTATTAACTATATAAACAATTTAAAAATTTAGCGATTTTTGGCAGTCTGCTTTAAGAGATTTTCCCAGTGGATGCCATCGTGAGGTAAAGGGCTTTTTAAAAATGGAGACAACCATACCAAATACCAACGTGTACCTAAAATCATTTCCAAATTCTTTTTCCAACCCAAATCATAATGCGAATAGTGACGTTCATAGGTGGTAGCACCTTTAAGAATATTTGGCAAATGGAAACACAATAAAACAATTATGTAAATGAATAACACAATATTGATTTCATATAAGAAGAGATAGAGATTACGCCAAGATAATTCAGTAAAAAAGCCTAAAAACGGACAAACAAGCTTAAAGGCAGTACGTAAATTCCAATAAAAATCATGATGCAGCCACCAAATGTATAAGTTGTTATAAATAAAAGAATAAGCACAACCAATAAGCGAATGAAATAGGAATAATAAAAAATAGCGTTGATTACGATGGCCCACACAGTTAGCGGTGAAAATGCAATGATGATCACGTTTTAATATACAAGTTTTACATATGTCACAATGCCAGGAGCGAGGCGGCGCCAATAGCTCACATACCGAACATAAACGCCAATGTTTCCTTAGTTGTGGTTCAGTGGGAGGTTTTAAAATTAAAGCTTTAAAAAAAACGAAACAATTGGTTAATACCCCTACATACCTGCATACATTATTATTTATTAAAAACAATTATTCGCAAACTTACTTCTTATACTAGAATCTGCCAATATACAGGCTATGTAATTACCCATTATATTGTAGACGACATAGATACTCGCCAGCCATGTCAATGTAAACATTATGCTGCCTGGCTCATGAAATGCTGGCATAACAATGCATAACTCAAATATGAAACTCACAGGCACAAAGGACAGTAAAAATATTAAACAGCCCACATCCGCTGGTGATTGTGGTATTTCCCGGACAGTTCTAATACGAAACATATTTTTGTATCTTTTTTGTTTTTTAATTCTAATTTATTGTAAGCTTTTATAAATATGTATGATTTTCTTAAATTATTTAAAACCCGAGCAATACGTTTTCTTGTTCTCTGTTTATTTATTTGTTTGTTTTTTTTTTTTTTTTTTTCCTTATTTTGTGTATGCATATATATTTCCATATACATATAAACAGATGTGTTTTATTTCCTTGTAAACAAATGATATAAAATAACTGTAACATTTGACATAATTATGGAAAAAGTGAGGCCAAGTTTAAAGTACTTTATTAACATATACATTTCAAAATAGTTAGCTTTTATATACAAGGCTATAATAAAACAAGATAATCATAAATTTTGAGTTAATGACAGTTATACTTGAATGAAGTGAACGCCAAATAAATAAATTAAATGTCGATCGTTAAAACTAAATTGATGTTTTCTCAGATATATGTACATATGTAGAGCTATAATAAAAAATAATTTACTTAATAGAGCATATTTTATTCGTCATCTAATATAAACACACATATAAGTACTTACGAGATATGATAAAAAATTAACCGTTATTTTCAAATTTCGTGAATTACGTATGTTCGATTTTCGCATTTTTTTCTGTTATGTTGGTACATATGTCTGTTATATATGTTGGTAATATCAGCCATTTTGGATTGTCAGTTTGATTTTGACAGATAAAAAGGTTAGTCGTGTTTTGGTGTGCTCTTCGATTTTCTACTATTCGAAAAAATGTATCAAAGAAACTGTATTAAGTTTTGTGTAAAAAATGAAATTAAATGCGCAAGAACATTTGAAATGTTGACTGTAGCGTTTGGCGAGTCTACTATGATCAGACCACAAGTTCAATTATGGTATAACAGGTTTAAAGAAGACCGAGATGATATCAATGACGATAGATTTTGCACCATTATAAAGTACCAGCTCACACATAGATGCTTGTATGTGCCTTTTTGGCCAAAAACAAAACTGTTATCATTCATCAGCCACTGTTTTCACCGGACTTGGCCCCCGCTGACTTTTTCCTCTTCCCAAAACTGAAGACACCGATGAAAGGAAAGCGTTTTGCTACGATTGAGGAGATAAAAGAAAATCGAAACAACAGCTGTTGGCGATACAAAAGAGCGCGTTTCAGAAGCGTTTCGAGGGTTGGAAAGAACGCTGGCATAAGTTTATTTATATATGAGGGGGTTTACTTTGAAGGGGACAAGATAGTTATTGATGAATAACTAAATAATAGAAGACTATGATTCACAACAGTTGTAAACTTTATGTTGTACTTTTAAAATTGCGATTATGGTTTGTAACACCTTTGTGTTGTACCATATACTCTGACTATCGTTTACAACTTTTATTTTTATACTTATGTTGTAGCCAATACAACACAACATGTAGGTGTTGTGAACAGTACTGGGGGCCTATATCCTTACTTTTCTAATGCAGATACAAATTTTAACTAAGATTTTACTATTGTCAGTATATTTTTCAGTTAAAGTAATTTCAACATACATACATACATATGTAAATTTGTTATTCATTTTAAGTCTCCAAATATTTCTACAACGATTTTCTTTTGAAACTGCAGTAAAAACAAATGCAATAATTTTTTTTATTCATTTTATTTCATCTTTTTATTATTTGCACGTTTTAACTTTTCAGTCTTCTCTTTAGTTGACAGTTTCCAATTTATGCCATCATCTGGTAGTTCACTTTTCAGTAATGGTGAAAGCCACACTAAATGCATACGTTTACCAAAAACAGTTTGTAAATTATGTCGCCATGAATTTCTATTATATGGATAATTTTTATCCTTTTCATAACAAACACCGCCCTTAAAAAGACAAGGGCCATGATAAATAAGCAAAACTACACTGTAGACAACTGCCAATATATTAAGATTGTAATAGATTAGAAATAGATTATGCCACAAAGAACCACTGACGAACATCAATAGCGGACAGGTCATTCTCAAGATTGACAACCAATTACGATATATGCGTGCTTTTATCACCCATAAAAATAGAGAATTGTAGACAAACGCATAAGTGGCACCAATGAAAAGAAATATTACGAACATCATAAAATAACGATGATTTTTATGACCTACACAACAGCCAACAAAAAGACAATGATGATCACGCTTCAGAATACAAGTTTGGCATATGGAACAATGCCAGCTTCTAGGCGGTGCTATCTTTTGACATTTTTTACACTCATGCCAGCCTAATGGTTCCAGCTTTGATTTATCCCATTCGGGTGGTTTAAGATTTTTAACTGAAATTAAAAAAATTAATAAAATATGTATGATAATAGTATTTGATATACATTTTGTTTTATAATTTGATAAAATATTAATTAAAATGTAATTCTAAGAGGAAATTTGATAAAGCTATAAACAAATTTAGTTTTATATTATTAACGCTAACCACACTTCGCCGCAAGCAGCCTTGAGAGTATTGCAAACGTAGCAAACGTAGCATATCTGCCTACCATGTGTTATTGCTTGACTTGGTTGGTGTGTTAAATAATTATATTTGGTTTTTTTTATTTCAATCTTTTTTTTTTAACGTACATTATAAGGGATAAATTTAAAAAAGACAATATTTTGACATTATGAGAGAAGAAAAATTTAAAAGGGCAACACTTTTTACATAAACGAAGTATTCTGTATCACATACATATGGTATACAAAAATTATGTAGTTAAAAACTATATCTTGTAATGTAAATAAAGCTCGACAGTTGATACGGTTTGTCTGAAGTCTTCCATAGAGAATTAGGTCTAAGTCCAGACCTCCGTGATTCAAATACAGTGAGAATTATACCTGCTATGGTGCTAAGATCATCAAAGGTTGCGCATTAACCTCGCTGTCATCTATGTAGCAGGTTTTACACAAAGTATTTCTTTCCGTTCAAGGATATCAACGTCCAAGACCCGATAGTGAACGTCAATAGACGGGAAAGATACTCTCCCGGGGATATTATTAGAAATCCAGCTCTAGTTTTAGTTTAAAATGGCTATGTTTTTCTTTTATGCTCTGCCTTTCTCTGAAAGAAAAATTTTTATCAATTACTTCACCTGTACTACTGACGGATTAACTTGTGCATATTAAAGTTAGGACACAGCAGTCCCTTCACGGACCGACATATTCACCACCTAATTACCGTTAATGCCACAATGAATTGAAACCTAAATATAGTCACGCCTGAACTTTTCAACTAACCTCGCGATCGTCGTCTTTGACCAGCCCGAAAGATCCAGGCAGCTTTTTATAATGAAAAATATAATTTTTAAAGTATATTTAAATGTATCCTTTTTTAATGGCGTAGTGTAGTGGTTAGAGCGCTCGATTATAACACAAAGTAGCCCAGGTTCAAATCCCAGCACAGGAGAAAAATAAGGAATAAAATTTTGCGGTCTTCCGAAGTCTTAATTAAAAAATTAAATAAGAGGTTCCCTCCCTCAAAGAAGTTCATCCGCAAGAATACGTCTCCTAACCACCTTTGGCTTTGGTATTAAACGAATGATCAGGAGAAAGCGGCACCTACTGTGAAATAATAAACAGAATTAAGCAAGGTTCGTATCCTACCAACTTAACAAAAAAAACTCTATCTATATATCAAACCATTCCAATACAATGCACAACATGAGTCGGAGTTTACTTGCGTGAGAACAAAAAAAAGAACAACCTTTTAAATTTAGTGAAAGTTTTAAATGTACTTTCGTTTAGAAAAGAAATTTCAAAAATCTACCAATTAATTAATCGCAAAAGCTCATAAGGATTGGGATGGACCTATTCATGGAAATCTAAATCTAATCTAAACTCAAATTAGTTGTAAACAATGGTAATACGTAGAGAATATTTGTTGCCTCTATGTATTAAAATTTACTTTAAAACTTTTTTTATGAAGTTTTACGGATTTTATAAAGGTTTTTCCTTTTCCTGTAAAGTGATAAGTTAATCAATAATAAGCCATTAATGTATTATGCCTAAAATTAGAACTAGTTAGCAAAAAAAAAAAAATATATGTTTATCTTTTCAAATGAAAAGAATGCACTCTTTTAAATCTCTGCTTTTTACTTACAGTCAACACTTGTATCCACCATTAGACATGCAACAAAGTTTCCTTTGATTTGAAATATCAAAAACATGGCAATGGCAAATGTAAATGTGTGCCAAAAACCACCCGACTCATGAAAAGCCGGCAGTACAACAACCATTTCAAATATAAATATGATCGGCATAAACACACCGATCAATAAAAAGCACAGCCAATCGACTAAGCGTCGTGGTAATAAATGTCGGCGTATTTTCATTTGTTGTTAATGTTTGGTTTGCTTTTATTTTCACTAAAATTTAATTCAAACGTTATTTTCTTTTTTTTTTTGCTTTAATTAAAACTGAAACACACATTCAAACAAATATTTATGAAATAAAAAAAGTGAAAAACTAACTCATTACGCTAGAGAGTAACAATTAATACTGATGAACTAAAGTGTTAATGAAATTCAAAATAACAATAAATTCATTATTTTTCTCTTTTTTTTTTTGTTTTTGTTTCAATTTTATACTCTTGTTATCTATTTTTATGCTCCCCTTCTCTAATATCACGTGAAACCAACAAAGCTTAATGCAATTGATTGTAATGTCGTTATAAGTTATCTTATCTCTCTGCTCTAGAGTTAAATAAAGCTGAAAAAAGCTTTTCGTACAGACTAGAAAGTTAATGTAAAATAACACGCTTTTATTTCAATGAATTCAATACTCGTATTGAAGGTGTGAAAACATTTTCTTATTAACAGAAACAGTGGGTGTGTTGATAAATTTTTTGATGATTTTTTGAAACATTTTTAAACGGTTTATCAAATGTATTCGTTTAATATGTTAAATTTCTTTATATGTGCCTCTTACCTAACCTAACCTATAACGGAAGGTTTATCTCTTAAACTTTTTTATTTGTTTATGAGTTTAAGAGGTATAATAAACCTTTAGCAGTTTAAGCGAAATCCCTATTATTTATTACCAGTGGTTTAATTTTTTGAAATAATAAAATAATAAGTATAATATAATAAGTAAAAAAAATTAATAAAGAAATATAAAGGGCTATTTAGGAATACATATGTACAATTTTTTTTCTATTTATTCGCTTAATAACCATTAATATAACTTCCTTGAATACCAACATTTTAAAATAATTCGCACATTTAAGATTTATTTGCCTTTGAAAAACCTCCGTTTTCAATTTCACTCGAATTCGTTTTTCAGAACATACCCGACATTGTAGGTGTACGAATCATATTATTAAAATAAAAAGGATTTTATTTTAAAATCACAAACAAGTGCGTTTCAAAACATTAGCACTGCACATTTATTGATTACATATACTATATAACAATACATTTCAGTTTTAAAATTATAAGCATTCGTTTTACTGTGATTTGACTGTATATATTACAAGAATATTAAGTATTTAAAAAATGTTAATATTAAAAAAATTCAAAATTCATATTCATTGAGAGTGACTCAGTTCCATTGTAATTTTTTTTTTGTACAACAACGACGTACAATAATAATCGTGTCCTGTTTTAATTAGTAAGATGCGAAATCTTGTTCACGATTAACTTAAATTCAAAAATATTTACGTATACATATGACATATACCAGAAGTTAAAAAAGGGGAGAAGAATCGGTCATGCACAACTGCAGCAACAAATACCGTTTTAAATTGTTTCAAAACATATTTTCTGGGTACCAATCAGATGTCGAAGCTGATGAGAATTTGTCGGAATATGTACTTTGAGAAAAAAAAAACAAATAAAGAAAAAGATGATGGTTGAACTATTTTGAAATTATTGTGGACGAACATGTGTTTCTTTATATGAGTAGTAGTAGGGTTAAATCGACTATTGTTTTCCTTCACACGGTATTCAGTAACCGATAAATCTAAAAAGTTAATATCCGAATCTGAAGAATATAAGAAATTCCTTTTTTACGCTTTCAAAAAAGTAGTTTTGTTACCCTACTTTAAGTAGTACTTTACTTTAAGAAGTACTGGAATTAAATAAAAGTTTTATTGATTATTAATGTTGAAAAAACTCAAATTTGGAAAAATGTTTCAACAAGTCTAAAGTCCCCTTAATTGATGTTTTCCCTCATTCCCTAAATAGCAACACTGGCTACTTTTAACAACAACTAACAAAAAAAAAGAAATTTAAAAAAATGTCTGCTGTTTTTCGTGTGGTCGTATTCTTGAACAACTGAGTTGTCCACAAATTTTAGACAATATTTTAGGTTTTGAATCCAAATACTTATAAATATATGCAGAAATAAATAAGCTTTGGTTTAAGCAGACAATTTTAAATTTGGTTTTCATAAATAACTGTGCAAATAATTTACATTTCTGTTGAGAATCAAATCCACTACCTTTATAAAGGTAGACATACAATTTTTTATAGATTTTTTTATTTCCGTTGCTTTGTCTGTTACTTCCATTTAACTGTTTTCAAATATGCAAATACGAGTATTTTTAATAGGACAAAGCAATAAATATTAGTGTAGATCAGTGATTATTTTACTGTTCTAAACAAATTTTAATAGAATTTCGCACCTTTGTTTAGTCACGTTAGCAGTACTTATATTACATATTTATACTCGTATATATATTTTTTATTACAAAATCATAAAAACAAATACAAAAACAAAGATATATTAATATATTAAAATTAAACATATTTGTTAAGTAATAATCACGTGATATGCAAATACCCAGTTGTAAGATATACTCGTACTGCTGAACTGAAGAAAATGGGAATTTTAATTTTATTTTGAAAGCCGTTTTCGATCAGATTTATGTTTTTTGTTAGAGAAATGTACGTAAAAAGGGATTCATGCGATTAAGCAACAGGTTATAAAAATTTCAGTTTTACAAAATATTTGAAAACTTATCATACCCGTATCATTATTAATATTTAACTTAGACTGAGTACAATTGCAAGACACTGTGAACTATGATGTCTGTTCTAGTTTATTTGTTTAGCAGATCTACTGATTTTCCAATGAATGACAATGGTTTATAAAGGTCACATTTACACAATATGTGCTCACTCCGCTATTTCTGACGCCGATAAACGTATATGTACCTCTGAAATCATCCCATTCTTCGTAAATACGCTTTTAAACCACTTTAATTTATTTATTTGTTTTTATATATTTATTTAGTACAATAACCTATTAGTTTAAATGAATGACTGGTTTCTTAAATTAAAACCACGAAAAGCTACGGAACAATAAATTATTATGTGGAAATTATGCGCAATTATAAATAACTTTTATTTGGTTAATTATATATTAAATATTTGACCAACAATTTGACCCTAAAATTTACTTTATCACACTTTTTTATGATTGCTCTTATAACACTGTGTGTAATTTTTTAAGTCATGGAAGTATAACCATATACGGACACCACAACTTGATAAAAGGCAAAAAAGGAAACCTATGTCTCCTATTTTCGTCCAAAGACATGCATTTTTTTCATTTTCTCAGGCTCATATCTTCCAAACCGTTCGGAATTTTAATTTACTTCTGAAGCAAAGTTGTAGCTCTTGTCATAATGAACAAAAATTGTGTGAAGTTACAAAATCAAAAAACCTTCACCTTCAAGATCAAAATTGCAAAAAACTTTAAAAAAGTTAGTTCTTTTTACCTTTTTTTCCCTGTTTAGGTAGCAAATTTTAGGAAACAATTAACTACAAAAATGTACCTAAGTTCTCAATAAACAACTTCAAAAACATATTAACTTCCTAGGAATGATTCTTAACACCGTTCAGGTAGAGCTTAGGTAATGTGTGCTGCGTCCCTTGATGAGCTTACTAATTTGCCTGTGCTGCTGCGGTCAGTGCGTGATCGCATGAGTTGTTTATTGTTAATTGGCCATTACCACCCTGCTTCAGAGTTACGGCCTAGCTCTTGCAGCACTCATGTTGTGTGTGTTAATTTTTATTCATGAGTACCGGGACCTACAGTTTAAGGTCGTGTCCGAATGACAGACTTGAGAAGCTTTTTCATGGCAATCAGTTACTATCAGAGCTTGTGCTAGAAGACTTCTAAGAGGTAATCGCCGAAAGAAATATTTTTTTTTATATTTCTTTGTTTCAAGATGAACTGGAGCTCTCGTCTTAGTAAGCCAACACACTCTAACCTTTAATATTAGCGCACTTTAAATTATGGCGGAAATTCACTACTGATTTTAACTAAACTTTTATTATCTCAACTGAATTCTAAAATAATGTAGTGGTGTTTTTTTCGATACCTATAGGCGCTTAGATAAACTGCTTCAAAAAAAACGACATAAGTGCTTAAGAAATTAAATTGGGCATTACTCACAATTTTTATAAAAAAAATATGTAATTATTTTTTTAAAAACAATTCAAACAATATAAAAATAATTACATTTCTTCGCCTCAGCCATATTTACAACGTTTATTCTTTTATTAATTCATGAAATGTCATAAAGTTAAAAAAAAATAACGTCAAGATAAAAAAATCCAACTTGGCAGCATTTTTATATGTGCTTAATTTTTAAGCGGTTTTAACATTAACCGCTTATATCTATAAGCGGATATAAACAAAAATTTTTATGGAATATTTATATTCGTTTCGAAAAAACACCACTTGTATTGACCTCTTCAGTTAAATAAAAATTACTGCAAATAAATCGAGCTTATGGTCCTCTAATAATAATTGTTTGTTTTCGACATTTCACTACTACTTTGTGTAGCTTCGTTAAGAATTATTTATCTTTGCAAATACAAACCCACACAAAGGTGTAGCGAAATATCGAAAACAAATAACGCTCTATTTGAAATTTTGAGAAGTTAGTTCTTTTATAGTTTAGAGCTTTGTTTTATGCCGCCGGTGTGTACGATCAGCTTAATATGTAAAAACAAAAATGTAAATAAATTTATGAAATTATGTAAATAATATAATATAAATATTATTTCTTAGAATAAACAGTTCTTATTTGAATAAATGTTTATTTTCAACATGTTAATAATAAACGTTTAAGTATCAAAAAACTATGTTTACATACATACATAAATATTTTAGCACTACACCACTTCGATTCATTTTATTCCCATCATGTCTAAGCGATGCCACGGTTAAGTATAAAACAATCTGGAAAAATTGTTTCGTTTTTTATTTCTTTTTTTAATAGAGAACAAAACCGTAATATACTGAACTTTGAGGTTTTAGTCAATCGTTAAACTTAAATAAATAAATTTGTTTACGAGTAATATTTTAATTGCCAAATGTCAATAATTATTAAAGAAATTTCCAAAAAAAAAAAGCAAAAAAATTCCTAAAATTTTTATATTGAAATACAAGTATGAACGAGTATCAATAAGTAATTAAATAGATAAACAGTAATAATTGAGTATAAAATTTGAACAAAATAAGTGTTAATAGGGTTATTGGGGTATAAATTGAGTACAGTGTTTTACAGGGGTTTGCACCCTTACTCTTGATGTGCATTGTATTTGAATGTTTGAAGTTTATATAGTTCCATTTAATGTCGATGGGACAAGTTGCTGTCAGTTGATCACTCAAAAGCCAGTGTTATACCTTCACCATTGAAATGATTCACAGCAATTGCTCCATCAGCTGAAGTTAATTCTTTGACAGTTATGAAGTGGTGAGGATCTTTGCTATGTTGAATGGTAGGTTTTAATCATTGCTTAGTTCTGTCTATTACTTCCTAATAGGTGGCTCTTTCTTTCTCCTGATCATTCGTTTGATAAGTCAAAGGTGGATAGGGTGGAATGTCAGGGGTCGGCTTTCTTAAGGATTTTTTTAGTTATCTATTTCACTAATTACCATTATTACAACGTTCCGGTAAGGTGTGCGATAGTAAAAGTTCACTTTAGTTTAACCCTCACTTTAAAAGTTAAAGCAAAGTTTATTTTTTCAATAGCTTTAATGTTAATTTTTATATTGGCCCTAAAAAGAGAAACTGAACTTTTGAAGAAGAAGATAATATTGTCATATAAGTTCATAAAAGCCCTGAGGTTATATTTTGACAAATTTTACAGAAAATGCATATAAATTTTTAATAGTGATTAATGTGTTGGCTTACTAAGACGATAGCGCCGGGTTCAAATCTCAACTCTGACATCTTGAAAAAAAAAAGAAATATGAAAAAATTATTTCTTTCGGCGACTACCTCTCAGCAGTCTTCTGGCAAAAGCTCTGGGAGTAATTAGTTGCCATGAAAAAGCTTCTCAAATCTGTCGTTCGGAGTCGACCTTAAACTGTAGGTCCCG
The DNA here is from genome assembly GCA_963576795.1 of Metopia argyrocephala. Classification (NCBI taxonomy): domain Eukaryota; kingdom Metazoa; phylum Arthropoda; class Insecta; order Diptera; family Sarcophagidae; genus Metopia; species Metopia argyrocephala. The sequence continues at coordinate 198,635,244 of OY756208.1, read as the reverse complement.
GTGCTCATGGTTAAATATTAACACACACAACATGAATGCTGCGAGACGCTAGGCCGTAACCCTGACCCAGGGTTGTAATGGACAATTATGTATGAGTGTACGTATGTAATCCTTTAACCCTTATTGTCTTCTTACGTGAATGTTTTGTACACAAATTTGATTTACCACACAAAAGATAAAAAAAATCTCATTTCGCACGATTTATATTTTGAATACGATTTTCAATATTCTATGAATTTTTTTTAAATCTTTCATAAAGCAAAGTATATTGTTTTTAAAATAGTGGAAGTCACTCTTTGTTGCAAATGCCCTTGCAAGTTTGGAAAAGTGGCAATTGTAGCATGCACGCCTGCTATATTTGTTTGCTCTGAATTTATAAAATTGTTTATATTAAAGTCACTGCTCAAAAATTTATGTGATACACCCTGTAATTTTTTTAGAAATGCTGTTTATAACTAAAAAAAACAACAATTGTATTGAATACGATTTAATATAAATGAAAAGAAATTTTTAAACCCATCTGTCTGGTTGCATAGATACTAATAATTTATAAATACAACGACTATTTCATCGTTGTCCAAATCAAAGGGTTTATAAATTAAATAAACAGCACAGTTTTACGCACATACATGTTTAAACAATTTCATATATAAGTGCTAGAAAATATTCACATGAACATAATTAAATTATATTCGTAAGTATGTTGTATGAGTGCATACAATGAATGAACCATAGACTCGTACATATATAAGTATGAGTATTTCTAGAAAATATAAATCCAATTATTAACTAAAGTTGATAGGAAAATTTTCCACGAATATTAATAAAAGTATTCAATAAATTTTTGTTTATTTGTTTAATAAATTCAAAAGCAAAAAAAAAAATAATTTCTTTTAATACGATCATAAAGAAATAATTTTTTTTTTTTCGTTTTCTTTCATATTATTTGCAAATTTCACACATAAATAAATATTTATTTATAAATTTGTATATGTAAATCAATAAATTTTAGTTATTGTTGTAGTTATTATAATATGAGGAAGTCCGTTAAATATCACTTGCAGCCTGAGTGTCGAGTGTTTTTTTTTTTTGGAAATTATAAGCGATATGAAAACGTCAACGTCCAAAGTAAATATAAAAAAGAACAAGATTAGTATTAGTTGTAGTTGTTGTTGTTATTTCTGTTTATCGCAGCTATTTAGTTGTTTTGACTGCAAATACATTTAAAATAATAATAATAATAAAATTTTCAAATAATTTGTTATTTTTTGTGGGTATTGAGAATATTTAGATCTGTTTTTTTGAACTGTTATTGTTGTAGTTGTTAGAAATAATTTGTAATTTTATTTATTTATATAAGGTGCACACACACACACTCTATTTTTTCGCAGTTTTTTGCAAAATGTATTCACTCCGTCTGTACAGATTGTGTTTATAAAGGAAGCGCCAGCAGTAAAAACAAGTTCGTTGCTTAAGTCTTTTGTTTGTTTGTTTGTTTGTTTGTTTGTTTGTTTGTTTGTTTGTTTGTTTGTTTGTTTGTTTGTTTGTTTGTTTGTTTGTTTGTTTGTTTGTTTGTTTTTTTGTTTGTTTGTTTGTTTGTTTGTTTGTTTGTTTGTTTGTTTGTTTGTTTGTTTGTTTGTTTGTTTGTTTGTTTGTTTGTTTGTTTGTTTGTTTGTTTGTTTGTTTGTTTGTTTGTTTGTTTGTTTGTTTGTTTGTTTGTTTGTTTGTTTGTTTGTTTGTTTGTTTGTTTGTTTGTTTGTTTGTTTGTTTGTTTGTTTGTTTGTTTGTTTGTTTGTTTGTTTGTTTGTTTGTTTGTTTGTTTGTTTGTTTGTTTGTTTGTTTGTTTGTTTGTTTGTTTGTTTGTTTGTTTGTTTGTTTGTTTGTTTGTTTGTTTGTTTGTTTGTTTGTTTGTTTGTTTGTTTGTTTGTTTGTTTGTTTGTTTGTTTGTTTGTTTGTTTGTTTGTTTGTTTGTTTGTTTGTTTGTTTGTTTGTTTGTTTGTTTTATTTCGCTTATTATGTTCTGTAAATAATGATTTAAAACATATTACTTAAACTATTGCTAATTAATATTGTTACGGTTATTTTGAGTTTTTATATGTCAAATTATATATTTATTTTTTTTTCTTTTTTGCTTTGTTAAACCCTTTGTCTAAATACAATAATGTATAATATAAATTTGAGTGCAAAACAAAAATAGTCCGTGCATATGTACTAAATAATAGGAACAAATATTGAAAAGAAGCAACAACTCATAAACCGTGAAAATCGTGATTATCTTTAGACTGTAGCAATTTCTTAAAATCATTCAGCATTTATTTTTTTTTTCGCTTTTCTTTTATTTTATTTTCCAAATCAAAATCCTGCAACAATAGGACCAAAAAACTATATTTGCTACTTAAATCTGCTAATCTATTAACAACTATTAATATGAAAAAAAATCAATGGAAATTTTCTATAAAAATGAATTTAATAAATATTTAGAGCAAATAACCGTTTAGAGTGTTAAGAACTAACAGTGTTTTTTTATAAGAAAAAACACAAAATTCACACAATATGTAGTTATAAAAAAATTATTATACATACGAGCGTGTATTAGGGCTTATAAGAACAAATTTTTGCATTAACTTTTATAATTATAAAATACTATATGAGATGGTTATATGTAAATACAAAAATTTTTTGTAGTTGATCGATTTTTATTTGTCGGAAATTAAAACTATATAGTATTGGACTCAAACAAAAAGTAGCTGTTGACAAAAATCAAGAGCAAAATTATTTGATCCAAATTCGATTTTCATTTACATCTTTTTTTTTTTTTTTTTTTTTTTATTTGAGACCAATACTCAGGGGTAAACCCCTACTAAATGCTGTGCATTGTATTGGAATTTGGAAAGGACAGTACATATATTATTATTAATTATATTATTATTAAGCGCCTAAGGAATGAGACAAATTGCTGTGAATTGATCATTCAAAGGCCAGTGTTATACCTTCACCCTTGAATGATCAACAGCAATTGCCTCATCGTTGCATTTATGTATTAAATGCTTCTTAGTTGGTTTTTATTGTTTGATTAATTTTGAAACAGAAATGTATGAATTAAGTAGTTAATGTAAGAAGTTCTCCATTAAAAAATAATTATTTATTACGAAGTTATTATTTTTGTATATGAAAACGATACAAAACAAATGCTTAATAAAAATAAAGAATTGATTAAAACATTTGTGAATTATGAGAAGTGTCATAGTTAAAATAAAAAAAGTAGATAATAGTAAAGAAAAACATAAAATATTAGTTAAGCAGGTGTTTTTTATTCCAGTTCAATACTTGAGTAGTTTATCAACTCCTGGACGCAGACTAGCCTTTAAGACTTGTCATACCAGCCCGCATAACTTCATCGACCAGCAACAGATTACTGGCAATTACAGAGCAGGAGTTCAAAATTTGTTTCTTAACATTGTAATTATCGTAAACACCTAAATCGACAGGTTTCATGGCTTCACCAGTAGATAAGTCCAAACCAACTGGATCAGGATTGAGGCGATCCTCTTCGGTCAATTTAACAATAGTATCTTGTGCATCATAACCACTATTGATAGCCAAGTTTTTAGGTATAACCAATAAGGCCTCAGCAAAAGCTTGTATTCCTAAACGCACTTTACCCTTGACTGTATCTTTGTATTTCATTAATTGATTGAAAGCTCTTACTTCAAATGCAGCAGCTCCAGGAATAACGGCTTTATCGTTAATGGCATTGTTAATAGCTCGCAAACCGTCTCTGATAGCATCTTTAATTTGTAAAATTGTATGTTTATTGGGGCCCTTAATCAAAATTGTAACTGATTGGGGATTTTTACATTCCTCAACAAAAGTATATTTGTTTTCACCCAAAGTATGTTCATAAACCAGACCAGCATAACCCAAATGAGATTCTTCTAAATCATCAAAAGAATTCATAGCGGTGCCACCACAAGCCAGAGCCAAACGTTCCATATTACGGCGCTTAGCCCGACGCAAGGCCATTATGCCTTCTTTAGCCAAAGCATCTAGAGACATGGGGTCAATACCCTTTTGATTAATAACAACAAATGATTTTTCGGTGCCATCACAGACTTTACGCTTTAACTCAATAATTTTCTTAACTCTTTGGTCAATAAAGTCGCGTTCAGCTTTAACAAACTTCTCACGTTCTTCAGCGGTTTTATAAAAAAATCCAGAATTAACTTCAGATTTCTCATATTCCAAAGACACATTGCAAGTCAAAATATAAGCATTTTCCAAACGTTTTGGCATATCAGGATGTCTTGCTCCATGATCCAAAACCAAGCCTTTGATCAAAGCAGTATCAGTGGCCGTCTTATGTTGCATTTCCATAATTTCAACCATATGTAAATCCGCTGGCTTTTCATCTTTACGTATAGCTAATACAGCATCAACACAAACATCAGTAAGCAAATCAGCCAAAGCAGAATGAACTTTAGTTCTCAAACTGGTATTGGCAACCTCAGCCAAACTTTTCTTGTTTACCTCAATGGGTACTTTCATGGTTTCCAGAACGGCTAAAGCTTGTTCGCGTGCCTTTTCAAAACCTTCAGTAACAATACGAGGATGTAAACCTTCAGCCAGAAAGATATCTGCCTGCTTAAGAAGCTCTCCAATTAAAAGAACTGTCGAAGTAGTGCCATCACCGGTAGCATCATCTTGCGCAGTACTGGCGCGTGCAATCATTGATGCAGTAGGATGTTGAATTTGCATTTCATGTAACAAAACGTTACCATCCTTGGTGATTTTAATATCACCAGCGCCAGATACCAACATTTTCATTGTTCCTTTAGGTCCCAAATTAGTACGCATCACATCTTGCAAGCCTTTGGCAGCAGAAATATTTATAGCTAAAGCCTGGGCAGCCCGAGCAAATTCAGCTTTTGGATTTAACAAACTTATGGAAGCCATATCTTAAATCGTGTTTCTTCTAATCAAATTTATTCGTTTGTTTCTTTTTTATTAAGAAAATTCCAGACTTTGTGGGACCGTCTTACCGTGTTTTACTAAAAGAAACGATTGAAAATGTGCATTTGCTTAATTGTATATGATCTAACAGCAAATTTTTAGTCGCATCAAAAAGTTGCTTTTTGAAACGATTTGAGTGTAAATTCTATTTGGGGTAGGTTAACTTCATTTGCCATTAATACTTTTTTTTGTGTAGAATACATTAGCCATCAAATCGTATTCTCCAAAGGAGGAAGGCGACTACACTTCTGCAGTAGATTACAATTTGACAAAAGTTTATCTGTTTTGAATAAAAAAAACCTCAAAAACCTTATAAAAATGTAGTATTTTTTTTTTTTTTTGCTATGTTAAAAATATGTAGCTAAAGTTATTCGAACTAATTTTAAAATTTTTACTTTTATAAAGCCCATAAATATTATTGATTAATTGTCAAATAATCGAATAAAAAATTTTCTTATTACAGTTTTTTCATTTACATTTCAGCTGCACTTTATTGTTTATTCAATGTAGTCTTGAGAAGGCTTATATAAATATAAACAAACATTTACACCAATACCACACAAGGGGCTACTATCAACATACAGACACACACCACAACAAAGAGTTTAATATTTACAAGCATAAACAGCACTGTAGTCATTAGATAGGCAATGGATAATAACCCGACATACCCTCTAGAGTAGTAGGTACATATGTGCGACAGACACGTACATATCTGTGTATATTTTAGTATATAAATTAATTGTAGCCAAAGCCTATTTGTATTTTGACGAGTGTAAAAGCCTTTGTATATTTTTTACAGTCGTCACTATATTACATTCATACATACTTGGTCATTATAACCCTGTTTTAGGGTTTCGGCCATGATTTGAGAAGCTTGTTCATGGCAATTAGTTACTCTTAGAGCTTTTGCCAGAAGACTGCTGAGAGGTAGTCGCCAAAAGAAATAATTCTTTGATATTTCTTTTTTCAAGATGTCATAGATTTGAACAATTCGAATTGCCGTTGTAAAATTGAACTCTGGTCGAATGAATAATTGAGTTCTTTGGAAAAATTTCTAAAAATGATGAAAGTAATACAGGTGTTGTCTTATTTTTTCCCCCTTTTTGGCTAACATATTGCGTGTGCTTTAATGGTATTCACACCGAACTTGTTAATTTGTTTCTCAGTAGTTTGTTCATTTGTTAAAGGTAGCAACTGTGAACGACCCCCTTTTTTAAACTTTGTTGGTCTGGTAACTTTCGTAGTATACCATCTGATTTATTGTTCCGACACAATTTATTATTCTGAAAAAATTAAACATGCCACGAGAAAATGTAAAAAAACAATTGTTTTTTATTTTTTTTTTTAGAAATGTATCACAAATGACTTTTATTATTTAGAAACTGCAACAACTGTTTGTGAGTTACCAACTAACAACTATTTTATCAGGGATGCCGTGTCGTTAATTTGTTAAATGTTAATCCGGTAGTGCGATAAATATACAAAAACAAAATACGTGTAAAAAAGTAACTATTAACGACTAACAAACAAACAAGCTCGGTGTGAAAACGGCTATTATAATATTTTCTATAGTTTTTTGATTTTCCAACATGTCGTAGTACATAATACTATAGTATTTCTTAACTTGTCTTAACCAGCATGGATTAAAGGTTCTTAATAATCCTATATTATTTCGGAGATCAGCTTGTCTGAAAGTTAAATTATTCTGTCAGCAGCAGCGTATTATCATTAAAGAATAACTCCATTAAACTATCGGCAAAAAGTGTGCCAAATAAAGTACGAGTTATAGTACACTGAGCCAGAGGAAATTCTTTGAAATTAAGAAAAAAATTTTTATTATTACATATTCTAAATATTTGGAAGAAGCAGTACACGAAAACGAATAGATTTGAAAAATTAAGATTAAAATTTTAGAAAATGGAGTTTTTTCTTCTAATCAACAATTAAAACGTGCATATGAAACTGAATAATTTACTTACTTTAGGACATCAAATAATTCGAATAATACAAATATTATTATTTTATAAAAAAAACGTTTTTACCACGGTAATAATTAAGTTGAAATATATTTTATTACTATTTAAGAATCTTTCTCTCTTTTAATTAATTGTTATGAATGGTTTAAATATAGAAATTTTTATTGTTTTATAGCAAATACTCATTCACACCATAAAAAATGTTTCGCAAATTAAAAAAAATATTTCTAGAAACCAAAAAGCTTAACCGCTTTAAACCAGAATTTAAAATAAATCAGAAAATCTGTAAATTAAAGTCAATTTTGTTAGAAAAGTCTCATGCTAAATGGCTCATCTACTTTAGGAGCACTTTTTCTTTTGTCTCGTCTTTGTGTTTGTCATAAAAGTTAAATAGAAAAAAAAAACCGTTTAAGCCAGACAAATTAAAAAAAACACACCCAAACAATTTTCACACTTTTTTCAGCTCTTTAATCTCTTTTTTGGTACACAAAATTGCACAAAATGGGTTGCTTTTGGTAAAATATAATATTTGCGCCAAAATGCTTTTCTTGCCAGAAAATTGATAACAGCCTTGAGCCATTTGTCATATACTACTGCAAGGTTATGTGGTAAAAACCTTAACGCGTAAGAAAATACAAACCAATAACACCATAAATTGTAAATTTAGTACATATTTGCCATTTGAATGGTGAATGGTAAACAAAAGACTTAAGACCCAAACTCTACTTTCTTTTTGTTTGTGTTTTAGAGCCTGTTAAATTTTTTTTAAATTGAATTTTTATGATTTTGTTAATTAAAACGTATCTGTTTATAGTTTTAAAAATATTCCTTACCCAAAATATTCCTTTAAAATATTTATAATGGAAAAAATATCATTTAATCATTTATAAGTCATTAGACATATGGCTCTAAAATCCCTAATTAATATTAAATAAATTTAATTATCTTTCTTTTTATCTCCCCCAGCAGTATAACTGAATCGCGGGTCTAAAAGTATACATATGTATTAAGTGTTTAAAGAAAATCGTGCCTACTATTATTAGAAATTTAATGAAATTTTATAAATAAGAACAAAACCTTTAACTGCGTCAAATTTTTTGTTTCAAATTAAATTTTATAAGTTTATATATATTTTGTTTAATATGATTGAGTAAATTCTAAAGCCTTTCATTTGAATATATTTATTTCATGTGGGTTGCTGGCAATTCTTACAGCGAGTGAGAAGAGTTTAGATTGATAATTTCACAGGTTGGTGTGAAAATAAAATTCATTAAAAAACAAATTTTAAATTTTCTAACTTTATAATTTCCTATAAAAACTCTTTGTGCATAACAATTAAACCAACAGAATTATATTGAGTTTCAAATTGTTAACAACGCACAGCTTAAGAACAAAAATCAAAAATTTGTAAATCGTTATTTTGTATATTAAAGAAAGAGAAAAAAAAAATTGTAATAAAAAGCTTAAACACGTCTTCTAAAGAAAGTACTAAAAAAGTGAAAAAAGTTTTTAAATTTATTTCAAGTATTATCTGTATTTTTATTATTAAAAACGGAAAGCATTTACAAGAATTACAATGAACTTAAAGGTAAGGAAACAGCTAAAAAAGTTTAATTTGAGCTAAAAATTTTTAATAATTGTAAAATTAATTCAAAATAATATAAAGAAAGGAGGCCAGCCAAATAATGTGGAATCTCATGCTTAGAACTTCTATATAATTCGTTGAGTTGAATCCATTTTAAGAGAGTTTCTGAAATTCTAATAATTTCGTAAATTGTGAAGTAAAATAAAAATTAGCATGAAAAGTGAGTTCTCAAGTCTAGTGATTTGCAATTATTCTTCTTCATGAAAAACTTCTATCAATCATTCGTTATATTATGCATTGGTTCGTTTCAATCATTTCAATTTGTCTAAACTCTCGCAAAGACACGCTAATTTTAAAATCATTTATGTTTCACCTAAATGAAACGAATGCATCAACACTTGCACCCATAATACAACCGAATATTTTGCATATAGTATTTCACCAACAGTGATTAGCGAAGTGGGTATGCCACACAATATATCATATTTAACCAATTCAAGCATGTCTCCTCTTAAATTGCCCATCGAGACGTTCTCTTCTATCAAGTAATTAATTTCATTTTTATCGTTAAACAAAACAAATTTTATTTTTTTTTTATTTTAGTCCAGTGTGAATAAATTTTGTTTAATAAAATTTAAAACACTACGCGCTTCACTTTTATATTTGAATACAGTTTTCTTTTAATATATTTTTATGTCAAATAATGTTTGATAGGCCAAATTTATCCAGAGCAGCTAAATAAGAAAATTCTTAAAAATTAAATTGGTTGCTTTGATACGATATGTACGAGTATTTGTTTTTGGAATTTTTCTCATATAGTAATTTTAGTTTAAACATGAGTATCTTACAGTTTCCACATGATGGAAAAAATTCTCTGATTATGCGCTAGCGAAATAACAATCTAGACATGCCTCTTAATTTTAAAGAATTTAAACGTTTATTTGTGAATAGTTCGACATTGTGACGTTAGTTGTAAATTGCTCAAATACTCGTAATTTAATTGGTTTACACATATAATATTATCTGCACACACTTTATATTTCTCTTTTTTCTCTCTTTTTAGCACTACTTTATCTATATTACACTCGTATTTACTATACTTGTTACACTCATTGTTGAAAGTACTGCACGGCCGTTTACTGATTTGGACACCTTCATTTCTACACCTGTAGATATTGATGATAGCTATTTCTATAACTATAAAACTCGCCCGGTATCTCAAAAGAGTTCCCTAATCAGTCGTCTAAGACGTGGCTACTATTATATTGATGATGGTGAAATAACCCCGGTTAATCCCACAGATTTTCAACCAAAAGGACAAAGACGTCAGGATACTGCTGATATTTACAATTCAAATGAGTCTGATAATTCCGGCGGTGTTCGATATACACCCTTGGTACGTTATCATCAGACCAAACATAAGAAATTGTTTGTACCCAATTTGTTTGGTTAAATTATTTGAAAATGGCACCAAATTGATTTGTGCAACAAACTAATGGGTGGCAGTAGATAAATGAGAGTACAGACTGGCAAAAATAGTTGCTTATTTTTAGTTTATTATTTAGTTTTATAGAAAATAGTAATTTAAGTTTTTAAAATACATGTATGCTGTTATATACTAGTAGTAATAATATCTATAATTTGTACTTTTAATATAAATAAATGAAAAAAAAATGTATATAAAAATTTCTAATAAAATACTCTTTTAATACAACAATTTTGATTTAAGAAGGCCTACTATAAGATCTTATTTGGCAGACACAAGCTGTGCATGTTCTCTTCTAGACATATTTCTTTTTACATAAGTTTGCTCTGTAATAAAGGCCTTGCAGGGCCTTGATTCTATATCCCGGCCTGATAAAAGTTCTATTAAGAACAGACTGCTACAAGCGCTACTACATGAATTCTGAAAAAAAACCTCGTAATTGGACCTTTAACATTGCTTGCCACTCCATTCTATTTTTTTATATTTTTTTTTTTAAACAAAAAATATTTTTCGCCATATAGGCAAATACATTTAATATACATAATAAGTATATGGTTTTTATATACTAAATGTGATTCGCATTTAGTTTATAACTATTTGAATATAAGTATTTGTATATTTGCTTACCACCTTTGGGAAAAAGTCTCCTGACGAGTCTCTTAAGCAGAGACGAAATGGCCATAGAGACATGCTTATCCCCAAAGCAATATATTTCATATATTATGTATATTAAATATATTTTTTTTTCTTTTTGATAGTTTATAAAAAAAATTGGAAAATATCACAATATACTATATATTGGCTTTGAGGAAATATTTTCATATTACACGCAATTCACATCATGGTTTTTTAGAAGCATGCAACTTTTTTTTTTAATTTTTTTTTTTCATATTAAAAAAGCACAATTGAATTTAAAAAAAATTAAATACAAAAACATACAAGAAAAACAGAATTTGTGATTCTTTTTCAGCCCCTCTGCCTATTTTACACCTCTCGTCCACAAAAAAGTCATGTACAATGTCATGCAACTGAAGCATGAAGAAAATCATGATGTGAATTGTATGTTAAAAAAAATTAAAATAAAATAAAACGTATGAAAAAGGAGTATTTATACATTTTCTGAAAGAAAGTAGTAAGACTGTGTATTAGATCTTGAGACATTCTAGAAGACCTTTTTACAGGAAATGCAATGCTATAGAGAAAAGGAGAATATGACAGAGAAAAAACGTGATGTGTTTGCTAAGACTTGAACTAATGCATTACAAAGTATATTTAAAAACGATAGGGCCTGTTCGTAAATGCTTCACTACAATGCATTACGCCATTTAGCTAAAATAGAGGAATACCTATTATTTTGAGAATAACACGACATAGCTAGCACCACTGTAGTATTTAAAGATCGAAATGTCAATTTGAGTGTAAAATATTTTAAATTGTTTTTGACAGACCCCACTTTTTTATCGGTAACATCGGTGAATATTTTGACAATTCTGTATTGATGTGAATATAGTTGAACTGTTTACACTTTTTAGCGACAGACGTAACCATAAGACAAAAAAGACATCCCTTATTAGGATTTCGATAATTGCCAGTAGAAAATGTATAACTTATAAATAAAGCAAAGAATGTTATTTTAAATACTCTTACACCACATGATTTTTTTTTTTTTTTGTTTTATTATTAAAGCCCAAAAAAGTTAAAAAAAATTTTTGTTTACTCCTTTACATATCGTTAAAAAAATTAAAACGGCTCTTATAAAACTTTATTTTTTCTGGAATGGCCCATATACTTATATATTTACATACATACATATAGTATATACACGCTTCCGAAATTGATACATATTTTTTATTGATTGTCACAAAAGTAAATAAATAAAGTAAAGAGAAGAAAACGTGGAATTTGTTATAAACTTGCTAATAAATTGTACAGATATTTTTATTTTTGTTGAACAACTAAAATTGTAAATATTATTCTTTTTAATTGCTGATGAAATAAATTTCATTTCAATAATTTTTCTTTTGTAAAAGGTATGTGTGTGTATATTTGATGTCAAAAAAGTTTAAAATCAATATTTTATAAGAGCACACCTAGAAATATGCAATTAATTTTGTAAATGTTTACTAATGACCGTTACTAAATTTCACAATTTAAGTTTTATTTTTAAACAAATACAATTGAGTCAGTTGCTCTTGCACTTTATCTATAGGTTTAAAGTATATAAAGTTTTTTTAGAAGACAATTAAAAAAAATTGTTTTAGTTACTTATTTCATTACAACGGACATTTGAACAATATGTCATTTATATAAAATTTTTTTTTTATAAATTTAAATTTATTGTCAAATTAATTTCCATTTCTCAATATTGAAACCTGTTTTTAAATTGATTTCTTCTTCGTTATCATCAAAAAATAAATCCACCGAGTTCATCGTATTTAAAGTTTATTTACTTTTTAATTTTCAAAATATTAATATATACATAAATGGCCTTTACAACCCTGTTTTAGGATTACGGCCTAGCTTCTCGCAGCACTCATGTTGTGTGTGTAAATTTTTATCCATGAGTACCGGGACCTACAGTTTAATGTCGACTCCGAACCATTCAAATGAGGCTCTATTGGGCCGGTTTCTTCTTATATTGTCGCTTCAGGCCTCAAAATTTGTTTTCAATTTGTGTTGTTGAAAAAGTGTAACCTTTTTTTTTTTTTGTTCTATTCTCAAACTCGCGTTTGTACAACTTGTTTTTATTATTCACCTTTAAATTTGTCTCAACTTTGTGCAGATTCTCTACCATAATTTTTTTTTGCAATAAAAAAATTACAACAAATGATTTTTTTTTCCATATTTTATTTTATTTTTATTCTGTTAAAATTGCCGTTCTGTGAGGGAACTTTTTGTTTTACTCCGATTTTATCAAACTTTATCCAGTTTTACAAAAGCACAACTTTTATTTTAAATTTAAACGCAAAATGTAATGAGAAAATTTTTTATTAGATTTTCTTCTTACAAAATCTAACTAAAATCTTAAAACTTGTAGAATAGTGTATCTGTCCTTTCGAGAGGGTAAAATTTAAGACTTCAATAATAAGAAATATCAATGTAAATTGTGGTGTAGTGTGTTATAAGATCAGGCTTTGCCAACTACAAACTCTAAACCTGTCTACTTATTTTTAATAACAGGAAATAGTTTAGTGTCCTATTAAACTAGCAATATCAAATCGGAAATCATTAAATAAATAGAATTTGTTAAACGTGTTTATTTCAAAACTATTTTTGATTAAATAAAATTTGCATGTAATGCAAATATCAACAAAAGAATAAAAAAATTAAAAGCAATACTTGAACTCTACACATGATAATGATGATGTGCATAATCATATAATATAGCACGTGATACCGATTCAATATTTTAATTTTTCATAATAATAAGTTCTTTAATTAAAAAAAATTAATAAAATTTTTGTTTTTATTATTTTTTAGTATTGTTCTTGGCTGGCCATAGATAATGTCAAAAACCTCTTAATTAAACCAATTAACTGTTGTTTTACTCGTACTCATATAAACTGTTTAAATAATTTATTTTCTAATATAATTTATTTATTTTGCCTTTTTTAACTGGTTTAACTTTTTTTTATATATGTATTTGACACAAAACAAAGGAAAGAATACATTAAAAATCAAAGATAAAAAATCAATTCAAATTAATATGATTTGGTATTAAACGATTTCAAGTTATTTCATTTTTAATTTTTCTACTAATTTATAATAAAATAAAAATCCTAAATGCATATAAAAAAATATTAGAACTGATTTTATTTCAATTTTTTTTTTTTTTTTAAAGCCGGTTTAAACTAAACAAAAGGTATATTATCAGCCAGTTATAAAATAGAAATTAAAGGCGTCAATTAAAATCTCTTATCAATTTTTATATATGTATATTTTGAGTAAACAAATTTTAAAGTATTCTATAAGATTTTCAACAGAAATAATAAAAAGTTCTTTAAAAATTATGTTTTCCACGAAAAAGTAAAAACAAAACGTGCAATATTTGTATGTATACTTATAGTACTTTAAAGACACTAAAATACTTTTTGTTTTTAAATTATATTTTCAAAAATTAAAAATGTGAGCAGAGATCAAATTACTCATCCGTTTTAGTAATTCAAAATATGTTTACGAGCTCTCCTCAAAACAATCATTTCAAAAACATGGCAAATTACTATCTGCTTGAAATTCTTCAAAATAATATTTCAAGTTAAAATTGTTATAAAGGATACTGATTTGTTATGTAGCAACATGCTCTTTTAAGGTAACAAGTATCTATTTCACAATGACAGCCAAATTGAAGTACATAAGCATGCGAAAGAATGTACACATCAATATACTAGTAAGACTGAAGATAATTAGTGGCTAATTTGAATTCGGAGAATAATTCTAAGAGCTTATCCAATACTTATTGTTATAATCCTACATGCATATATATATATATATATATATATTTATAAAAACATTGGTAACTACGCTGTGTGTAATTGATTCAACAACAAAACACATGCCACATCCCGTTCATGCTCTAATGAATCGATAGACTTGGATTCTTTCCGTCATCGATAAGTATCATCGCTCTTTTCTTTTGTCTGCTAAAAAGCCCCAAAATAGACTTTGAAGTACCGGGCCGTACATGACGGGTTGGATATAGGTCCTATAAGTAATAAGAAGATCAGCTGGAGCGTTTTTAAAAACCCTAACACTTTAAATCTTCTATCGACATTCAAAATATTTTATCATTCCAACAAACATCACAATTAATTTTCATACCCAGAATATTAAGATCTTCGTCCTTCTCAATATTTCTTTTACGCCATTATTACCTCCACACCTATGCATGAGAAAACAACTTCGGGTATTGCTGGTAATAAATTTAACCTTATTAACTCAACGCCGCTAATAGTGATTTTTTGCTAAAACTTTTAAATTTCTGAAATACATATTTCCTTTTTTTAATATTTAAAATCCAATTATACATTCAAGAATTAAATTTTAAATGATTAAAGGTAATTAAAGAAGATCATAAAAAAGATTTCCGTTGGATTATAATGTTAATGAAAAATAAATTCTAAAAATTTTACAATTCGTCAACTTCATTAACATGTATTAGAGATGATAAAAAATTAATTACCAAACAGCTATTAATTAAATACATACTAAATATTTATGTATATATAAATTTAATTCTATAAATTCATATAAATAATGGAAAATAAGCATGTAATTAAAAAATTAAATACATTCACTAAAAATATATGAAATATCCTCTACAAATGCTTTTTTCCCTATAGTCTGAAAAATGAATTCCAATGGAAATGAAAATGAACAAAAACTGCAAGTTGCTATAATTTTAAATCTGACACCATCACTGGAATGCTATTTCCGGAACATAACCGACTTTCTTTGAGCTTTACTGTTAAAATCCAATGACCTCTTTTAAAAATATGAAAAAAAATTATTTACTTTGTTTTGTATAAATTGGTTTATATTATAAAAACTTCAGATACAATATATTTGCATCATTTTAATTAATAAAAATAAATAAAAAAGTTATATATTAATTAACAACTACTCTTTTTTATATTTTAATAAAATTTTCCAAAATAAACAATTTTTTAAAATCTTCCTGTAAGTTGAAACAATTTTAGCGATATTTTGTGATTTAATTAATATGACGTGAACGGAAATAAACACAAAAGTTCTAAATTTAGTACATTTTTAAGTTTCATTTCAATTAAAGGTCGGTCTACCATACTTTAAATATTTCATATTTGCATTGGTATGTTTTGTTCTGTTTTCAAACAAGGTACTATTCAAAAACTCAGAGTCTCTTCTTGTAGATAACGCTTAGAAATTTCAAATTGGTCAACACTTGACTAAGTCATGGTGAAATTACTTACAAGGTGGTGTTGCCAACACAGCTGTTTTTTGTCATGTCGCTCCTGTCTTAACACACACCTCTGACATCTGCTTTTTTAATTCATCATTTCTTTTTTTTTTATTTAAGACCAATACTCAGGGGTAAACCTCTACTAAATGTAGTGCATTGTATTGGAATGTATAATATATACTTATATATGTATATATAGATAGATGTTAAGCGCCTTATGTCTATGGGACAAATTGCTGTCAATTTGATCACTCAAAGGCCAGTGTTATACCTTCACCTTTGAATGATCAACAGCAATTACGCCATCTGGATGTTTAATGTTAGTAGTGAGCATCTTATTTTACATAGATTAGCTGTTATCTTCCCAGAAGGTGGCGCTGTACTCATCATCGTTTCTTGGTGGAATAGACGGGAAATGTCAGGCAACGGTTTCGTGAGGATGGAATTCTTGGAGGTGGGGGGAGACCTCTTATTTTTTAAATTATATTTTTTTGAAAATCCCTAAATTTATTTTTTAATTTTTTTCTCCTTCGCTGGGATTTGAACTTCGGTCGTTTGAGTTTCTGTGCACGCGCTCTAACCACTATACCAAGCCCCCAATACACGTTTTTCACATTTAGGAGCAGAAAAAATAAATGGAAATTCTCTCTTGTTTTTGTATTTTATTCACCTGCCACCACCTTCTACAATTTCACCATGGACTAAGTAGTGACTAGGTACATAAGTGAAAAAACTTCCAAGAACTGGTTTTCTACCTGTAACTCAAGGTTTTTGAGATGTTTTGAAAATTCGGAGAACGAATCCTTATTATGGTCGACAAAAGCTTTCAGAAAAGTTATTTCACGCTCAGTGTGTTCCATTTCTTTGCACCACAGTCGGCTTCTATCTATTATAAAAGTCTTAATTCTTAATTCTAACAAAAAAATCAATTAAAAACTATTAATAGACAACAGCATGAATTTATTATTGTAATATTTGGTGATTTTCGTTATTGGTACGTGATACAACTGGCGTAAAACACTGATTGATTTGTTATGATTTTACACATGTTTTTGACGCAAGCCCAACCAATTCTAATCTAATTAACACTTCTCTATAAACGAACCGAAAGTGCGAGAAAAAATGGCCTAAAGAAATCAATAACGAAATATATAAAAGTTTCCACAATCTCAACATTTATAAAAACAAATTATTAACATTTCAATACTGAATCATATTGACTAATAAAGCCATAAATGTGAATTTGACTAATAAAAAATTAATCGGAATATGTATTTGAAATATATAAAAATATTAAAACAACAAATGAAATATTTCTGCAGTTAAAATTCCATTCAATGCTTTACTTATGTGTCACTAATTAACACCTCGTTTTAAGAAGAGGACAATCAAATTTCAATGAAAATTCTTGAGGCACAGCTGTTCAAAAGTTGCAATTGACGGCTTAAAAATGAGTAATATTAGTAATTTTAGTCTGTTTTCACACTTATTGTAACACAATTACCACAAAAATAAACAAATATTATAATTAATTTATAGTAATAATATTTCACAAATACGTCATCAATAATAGAAAATAGTTAAAAGTACTGCAGGAAATAGTTTTAATGAAAAATTGTAAAAGATTTTCAAAACATTTATTTATTTATTTAGTTTTTTTTATATTTTAAAGTGTGTTAGACTGCTAAGGTGAGGGTTTTGGATTCGATTCCCACTAAAGACCCTGATTTTCGACCCTACATTGAGCTTATGATTTTTGTCACTCTGCTCCTTTTAATTAAATAGAATATAATTTATGATTGTATTGTAATTTAATAAATAAATATCTGCTAATAAATAATAAAGTTATTTCTTTTGAGTAGCCGTGGTCTAGTGGTTAGTGTGTTGGCTTTTTAAGACTATAGCTCCGAGTTCAAATCTAGCTCCGACATCTTGAAAAAACAGAAATATGACAAAATTATTTCTTTCGGCGACTAACTCTCAACAGTCTTCTGGCAAAAGCTCTGGGAGTAATTGGTTGCCATGAAAAAGCTTCTCAAATCTGTCATTCGGAGTCGACTTTAAACTGTAGGTCCCGGTACTCATGAATTAAAATTAACACACACAACATAAGTTCTTCGAGAAGCTAGGCCGTAACCCTGACACAGGATTGTAATGGCCAATTATGTATGTATGTATTTCGTTATTGTTTTTTTTTTATTCCACAAGTTCGGAATAATGAGATTAAAAATAAAATTTACTCTCTAAATTTGCCAAAGTTACTCAAAATTGCTAGCACACCAAAAATCAACTTTTTGAAATTCTAATTCTGCTTAGATCTATTTAAGAATCTATCTACCACGCAGATCTGATGCACCCGAAAGTAAATTTTAAATATATCTACCTTATTAATGATCCGGTTGTTCCTTCTTGACTTTATTCCTTTGTTTATGTTTCTTGTGTTTTATATGTAATTTCTATTTTATATTCGTGGCTGTACGACAAAACTCGCTTCGCATCTAAGCAAGTGACTCTTCACTTTCAAAGGTTTGTTTCTTAGGCATTCTAAAATAAAAAAAAATAAAATACCTGTGATGACTTATCGATAAAAGCTATACAATTTGTAACATCACTAAAAATTTGTTCACAAAAAAAAAACGAAAAAAGAAATTAATATAACAAAGGAAAAGTTAAAAAAATTTAACCAATATGAGCTCAGTGGCCTATTTTATTGCAAGAAGATCTGAAAACTTAAGAACTGCATTGAAAGATTTCAGAAGTAGCACAATAGATGTGTTTGATATGAATGATACATACATATCTGTGGCATTTTGACAAAACACCTTAAGTCGAGATAAGATAGCAAAAAAAAGTTTAAAAAAAAGTCGGGGAAAAAATCATTTTTATGAAAAAATAAAATAAACCAAAATTAAAGAAAAATTTCTTCTATAATACAAAATTTTCAAAACGTACACAAAAATGTTTTTTGAATAAAAATTCGTATCATTAGCAACATTTTTTTCAACTTTTGACTTAATATGTTTTGTCAAAATGCCACAGATATGTATGTACTCTGCATTTCAAACCATTAAAAAAATCATCCATTTGAAGTTTTTGGAAAAATTTTCGGATAAACAAAGAGGCTTTTAGGTACGTATTGATAAACTAGCAGCAGCATTTTGTTTTTTCACTGAAGGAAGCTACACGGAGTTGGCAAAGGTAGGCTGGCGGCTTAACATTTTCACTTTTGTATTTTCTCTTTGATTTCTGACAAATTATAAATTAAAAATTCTCTTTTTTTATATTTTTTTCCCACAAATACGCGTTAAAGTGGGTGTCGAAGAAAAATAATGCATTTTAATGGTGAAAATGTATTTTGAAATGCATTCAATATGAAACAAAACATATGTTTTATTCTTGCTCATCGCTAAAACATGTGTTGATATGTGTTGACATCTCTAGCGCTTTTTAGAATAGAAAAAGTGACTTCTTGAATAGACATGATTTTTTTGCGATAGACACAAAACAATGTAGAACTGTTAAGGCCTAGTCACATAGAATCCCGCCTTTTTATAATTGACCTAAATTTTGTAATTGATAGCTGTAATTTTTAGAATATAATTTTTTGCTTGTTAACAAATTAGGTAAACATAGTGATTAAAGCAAATTTACTCACGAGTGTTATTGTTACGCAGTTTTATTATTTCGAACATCAATACTTTCCATTGTTCTTTTTTTTTTTTTTTTTTTTGAATTACAAAATATTCTAAAGATTTCAAGGTTACATTATTTTTGAAAATGACTTCTGATTGCCATTTCTAATTAAGTAGTATAATATTTTGTAGGTATTTAAAATGCGATTGTAAAAATTTGATAAGAGAATTTAGTATAATTCGCACAAATCTATTGCTAAAATGGCATTCTGTTTTTCATTCTTAAATTTGAAATATTTAGTCTCTTTAAAAATTGCATGCATATAAAACAAATTTATTTAAATCTTTGATTACAAATTCAATAAATGATTTCCATTTATTATTATAAGAGAAACTTGAAACAAATTTAAAAAAAAAGAATGCAAACAAATAAATTTAAAAATATATTAAAAAACGCGTTTTACGCATATATTGCATATTATTTAAAAGAAAAAAAAAAGAATATAAAAAAATGTCATTGAAATAAATGAGTTTTTTGCTCATCCCAAAATTGATTCTTATTTTTAAATAGCAAATCTTTAAGCAAACATTTAAGAAAATTCTAACAAGTTGGATACTCAATTTGGCATGTTAACGACCATAATGATGAATCTCTCTATGAATGAATATTAAAAAGAAAAAAAAATATTGTAAAAATTTATAATAAATTGGTTTTAAAATGGGCTTAAAGTTCTTAATGAAAAAAAAACACGTTTTTATGTGGTGACGGTCGGTGGTCATAGCATACAATCCGAATGATCCCAAAACAATTTGTTTTGTGAAACCACAATAAGAACGATAACGTCAATTAAAGCCAGCAGCGCTGTTTTTGTTGCTGACGTTATAAAACCTGATAATGATCATAATACGAGTAATATTGTGTTTGTATGGCTACAACTACTGCTTTCAATGGTCTACCTGATAATCACAAAAAAAGATGCCACAATACAAACAATAACAGCTCAACTTTTAACTCGATCAAGCCGATAGATTTTGTTTTCTTGTTTTGTTTTCTTCTTATTATAATTTTTTCGCTTTATATAAAAGTAATTTTGTCATTTGAATTTATTGACAGTAGCGTAACAGAACTCAAAAAGTGAACAACAGCTTGATAACCAAAAATTAAATAAATTTTTTTTTCATAAATAATCTACAATATAAAACAAAGAAAAATTTAATATTAAATTAAAATAATTTAAAGTTGAAAAGCAATAAATTATTACATTAAAAAAATTAAAGGATTAGTAGTGATATAAAAAGAACAACAACAAATTAAAAAAAATTATTAACAAACAAACAAAAATAAAATTAAACAGAAAGTGTTAATAATTTTATTTAAATATTTGACATTTTGCGTATTTTGTGCCTGTTGTGAATAATTAAGTTTTCTTTTCTTTTACAAATTCAAATCTCAAATACGTATTAATCAAAAAAATCAACACAAAATGACAGCTGTTAATGGAAAGGTAAGTTGTTATTTAAAAATAAAAACACGAAAACTTCTTAAAAAAAAGTTAAGCAAATAATTAAATTTTTAATACTACCCAAAAATTATTGAAAAGTAAAATTTAATTTTATGATTGAATTTATAAAAAACAAAAAATATTTTCCGCCATATAGGCAAATACATTCAATAAATAAGTATGTATATGAAAAGTATTGGTTATGGGGACAAGCATATCTCTATGGCCAAAACAAAAAATTTTTCATTAAAAAAAATAAAAATATTTTTCGCTAACTGTTGGTTTTACATTTACAGAAAAAAATTGAATGTCATTTTCAATTAATAAATTTGTAGTACCAATTAAATTGTTTACTAGTTTTGCTTTTACAAACAATAATAATAGCATCAATTAACGGATTATTTAATTAGAGTTTTGTAACAAAATTGTAATCAATTAATGTGTTAATTGTTATAAGCAAAATTAGAAAGCGAACAAGAAAACATACGCAGAAATATTTCTATTTATGTGTTTTAATTAAAAAAAAATTAATTGCGGAAATGAATTGAAAGCAATTAATTTTTTTATGAAATTTTTTTTTGTATTTCTAAAATATATATATATTTTTTTAAGAGAAGGATCCGTGTGGTTACATTTGGCAAGAAGAAAAAGATAGTTGAAACGATAAACTCCTATATATATGACTTTTGAAATATTCCAATAAATCTTGGAATATCTTAAATCTGATTACACCTTCTCAGACGTAATAATCAGGACTTCGTTTCCATTCATTGGTGTTTAAGCAAATTAATCCTTTGAAGCATATCCCAAAAGAAAATAGTGCTTACCAATATGTTATTTTGTAAGGGAGAATTTGTAAACAATCACTTACTCGTGCACATACATAATGCATGATATTTATATGAAATGAGACGCTAAGATACAATAGAAACGCAAATATAATCTAACCAGTAAGCAAATAGTACAAAAATCGAAAATAATATCTTATCCTGTACCATATTTGGAAGCTTAAATGTATAAACAATAATATAATGCTTGCATTATTGCTTACAATTTGATTTATTGCTTCCAAATCTTAGAAATTTTTTGCTGGGATTTGGCAAAAAAATAACCAGAATATATCCTCAACTATTAAAGTATAATTGAGTTGATCTTTAATGCCATATCAGGTGAAATATGTAAAATTATTACCAAATTTCTCCTACTCCTACTCTGTCATCTCCTACTCTATGAGGGACAGGATCGATGGAGTTTCATTATTTCTTGTGCTATTTGAAGAAAACTGTGGCCACTAAAATGTCTGAGTGTCCCACGCTACTCTAGTTTCCAAATTTATTTTGAGATTTATTGGGGATTTATTAAACAATCTTTAAATTTTTCTATAGATGTGTAGAAGTGGCGTTTATAGGATTAAGCAGTTTTGAGCTACCTGTTACCAATGGCTTAGGGCACTGAGCGGGTCAGGATGCCTGTAATCTTTCTTCATACTTTTTGATTGATGTGGTTTCAAAACGGCTGTCAGTGCTAACTCTAATTGTAATTAGTCTCGTTTTCGATTAAACAGCCTACTAAGCTAACTTCACAGAAGACAGTGGTAAAGGGTTACACAAAATTATAAATTTTATGTTTCTGTTTTTAATGCCAAAACGTTAAATTGACAGCACCACATTGACCCTTCATAAATGATTTAACACAAATTGGTAGGCTTAACATAAAAAACCTTGACCCAACTAAAAGTTGTCAAACGGGAAAGATACGAGTATTCAGGGGCACACAAAAAGGCAGAAGTACTTTTTAGCATAAAACTGGTGCAGATATAAATATTTATAAATGAGTATTTAAATATGTACGAGTATGTATACTGACTTTTATTTTCAATTTTTTTTTTTTTGCATATTGATTGCCTTAAAAATATTAAATATTTTTTTTATTTTAATTTCATTGAAACCAAACAAGTGATTCCATAATATCAATGCAAAAAACCACATTACATACCAAACGATAGACAGACAGTCAGACTTAATCGAAAAATGTGTAAATACACCAAAAATTTATTCAAAAATAAATATAAAAAAAAACATGTTAAAAAATTAAAAGTGTTGGTTTATTGGATCAGGGTTGTTAAAATAAAAAAAAAGCAAACGTTGAGAATTATTGTTGAATCCACAAATATCCGTATATAACGAATGCATTGCCGCAAAAACCACACAAACCTCAATAACAAAATTAACTTCAATATTTTTGATACATCGTTTAATCGTTTAGTCCATATTTATAACGAATTTAACCTTTAAAGTTAACAGAAGTAAAAAAATTTTAATATGCAAACTTTTATATGAAATAAAACCGAAAAGCAAAAATTTATAAATATTTATGCTATGAATTCACAAGAAATTTATGAATTATAAACAAACAAACAAAACAAACAATATATATATTACAATAAAATTTATTATAAAATATTTATATTTTAAATTAATATTAAAACACGCGAGTTGAATAACAACAACAATAATATTCCTTGTACAATAAATGTATTTTAGTACCCTACCTAGTGAAGCAGGTAATGGATCGTAAACATTTAAAATTCCATATTAAATATAAAACATAAACAAAATTGGTTTAAAAATATATGTTGTTTAATATAAAAAATAACAATAATAATAATAAACTGTACCATATGCTGAAATGTTGCAAATAGTTCGGCGGAAACACCTGTCAAAAATATCTTTGGTTCTAAGCTTAAACTATCCGGTAATTTAGAATTTGGTTGCAAAACTTTGCCATCTCAAAAATAAAAAAATATAAAAAACTAAAACTTTCGGTGACTACTTCTCAGTTTTCTAGCAAAAGCTTTGAGAATGACTAATTGCCATGAACAACCTTCTCAAGTCTGTCGTTCGTAGTCGACATTAAACATCTTTACGTCCCGGTATTCATGGATAAAAATTGAAACACACAAAAAGAGTGCTGCAAAAAGCTAATGGCCAATTATGTATGTATGTACATCCTTTTGTAATTTATTATCCAATGAATGCATTATAGAGAGAATTCATTCCTTAACCGCATAGCTCGTTTAGGGAACAATGTTTCAGCAAGTGTTTTTCCTACTGATTACGATATAAACAGATTTAAATTAAATGTTCACAAACACTGCTCCCTTTTTCCTCCTCCTCATAACATATTTTCCGAACTTTAGTAGGAATGAGTATGGGTCATCCACTGAGTACTGATCTTGTGAAAAAAATATATAGAACTAAACTATACTAAATATAAACCTTTCACTGCAAGTTTTTAAATATTTTTAATTCAACCTTTAATTTTTTGTTTTTAGTTTTCTGAAACCTTTATTTTTCTATTATTATTTTTTATTTTTCAAACAGCTGATTAGTTGTTTACTTGCATAACTAGCCCGACGAAAAAGTACGGGCTGTTTTGGGCAAGAAGAAGAAGAAGAAAAAGAAAATAGCTCTGTCATTTACCAAACTTTTATGTACGGAAACGGTTTTCCGTAAAATTGGGATCCTCCAAGGGTGTAAAGTATTTTGCAGTTATTTTATTATTTTGTAATACAAAATGTATAGTCAGAGTGAGCTCATGCCAGCAAATTTCGTTATATTTATTTGATTTTTTTAGTTTTTTTTCTTAGTACGAAATTTTCAATTAAAGTCTGTTTATTTGTGAGAATTTATCAAAATCGTAAATTCAAAATTATTTCCCATTTCCTCACTTTTGTGTAGGAAAGGCAAAACAAGTATGTACGAGTATTTACATGCATGAAAACTAATCATATACAAAATGTTTTCCTCCCTTATAAGTAAAATTAGACATTAATGAAAAGATTAAATTTCAAATTTAACGGTATTTTATAAAATATTCAATTCTTTTAGAAAGTGAATTAAATTCCAAAATCTAAATCAAATGTCAAACTAACAAAAAAAAGTTTATCTTATTTTAAATTATTTCTTAAATAATTTTTAAAACAGGATATGTGCTTTTTTCTACTTTTCTTTAATATATAATTTCTTTTTTATTTTTTGTGCAAATTAAATTCAAATGTTACAGTTTAATTAATTGTTTTAATTTAATGCAAATTAAATTTAAGCGTATATATCATTAGCGAAATGTTTTTTTTACAGTTCTACAGATATTTTGAAAACGTGTTTTTTTTTCTATCACATGAATAAAAATGAAATTGTTTGACGTTGTTCTCCTGTTTTAGTGTGTTTGGATAATATAGTTAAAAATATGTATGTATATCCGAAACATCTTCTATTTTTACGAGTTAAATGTGAAGAGCAGTTAATGTCAATATTTACAAGGCCGTTAAAAAAACGTGCATATATTTCTTTTAGAATAATCATTTAAATTCAAATTTTCTACCAAAATTGTCAACATTTACATAAAGTGCCATTTATGATTTACAATAAAAAACAGTTTGATACTCTCAAGCTAATTTAAAAGGAATGTTGCGTGTATACATAGATAAATAAATTTTTATTATATTTTATTAAATCGTTAACAAATTAGCATTTAGTTAAACTTTGATTTAAAAGAAAAAAATAAAGAATTTTTTTAAGGTCATATAAGTTCATACAACTTTAAAAATATATATTTGGGTTGTTCGCAAAGTGTGCTATTATATCTTATCGTCATAAAGTTGTGACTTTTTATTAGTAAGAATCTTTTTATAAATACATACAAAACCAATAAATTTATGACAATAAGACATAATAGCGTACATTGAATGACAATTAATTTTATAGGTGCAGATGCAGCTTCAATAAGATATCCATTTCCTTCGTCAAAATTCGAAAGTCCCTGTTAAAAGAGTCTATAAAAAAAGTATTGCTTATTGAGAAGTTTTTTTCTTCTTTTGTGAAATTTTTCAAAATAATTAAGAATTTTTATGAATTCATATAAAGTAAACCATAATATCAAATTAAAAAAATTGACACCAACTGAAATCTTCTGGCAAATTTTTGTTTATAAAATATTGGTCCTCCATTTTATCTACACAACACGCCTTTTAAGAATTGTGGGGATTCTTTTCAGTTCCAGTCCAAAAGTGTTAATATGTAAGACAGTGTAATTTTATATGCATAGATATTGCTTTACACAGGTTTTTGACATTAAACACTAATAAATAATAGAACTTGAAAAGATTTTTATATAAAAAAAAGTTAAAAACCAGACATTTCAAATACGTGTAATATATAGTAGTGAAGGGTATCTGATATTATTTTAAGTCAGTTTAACTTGTTTTGTTGAAAGTGATTTATTCTATTCTTAATACACATACATACATAAATAGAGAATCATGGCATCTATTAATATTAAAAATTTGTTTTACAAACGAATTTTAATGTTCTTCTTACTGGTTTTTTCAGTTCCATTTAAAACACTCGTACATATACAAGCATGAATGTATATAAAAATTTAGCAATTTTCAAACATTTTAATGGTTTATAGACAAAAAAAAACCGAAATGTGAAAAAAGAACTCAACTTTATGTTTAATTTGGGAACTCCCATGAGCTTATATGAAATTTGCAGACATTTAATATCTGCACACACTTTTTGAATTTTAAAAGAACAAGTTTTAAAGAATTTTAACAATTTTATTAAAGAAAAAAAAAAATATTAATAAAATTATTTAAGTACGTAAAGCACATCAAAAGATATTCAACATGGATAAAAGTGAACTCTGATAGTTAATAAAATGATGAATTGAATTAAAATTATGCATAAGCTACAAGTATTAAATAGGGTGCTCCATAATGAATGCAAGATTTAAATTAGAAACATTTTACACAGTTACACAATTTATTTAAAGTGTATTGTGGTCGCCGTGGTCTCGTGGTTAGTGTATTGGCTTACTTAGACAATAGACTTGAAAAAAAGAAATATGAAAAAATTATTTCTTTGGGCGACTACCTCTCAGCAGTCTTCTGGCAAAAGCTCTGGGCGTAATTGATTGCCATGAAAAAGCTTCTCAAATCTGTCTTTCGGAGTCGACTTTAAACTATAGGGGGTGGTACTCATAGATAAAAATTAACACACACAACATGAGTGTTGCGAGAAGCTAGCCGTAACCCTGACACTGGGTTGCAATAGCCATTTATGTATGTATGCATGTATTTACATCTGTGAATTTACATCAAACTTTCCATTGAAACATCTTCACGACTCAGATTTTATTATTTACTCATAATGCTCACAGCTCTCTCATTACTTTTCTGAAATTCCTTTCAGTTCATGTAGCGCGGTAGCTTATGGTAGACTCAGAACTTAAAGCTGAGCTAGTGAAAACGTATCGTGTACGTTGGCATCAGCTATGAAAATCTATAATATAAACAAAATTGGAAGCTGCTTAGTAAAAACGTATTGTAGTCAATGTCACGCAGATAATCTACAAAAATTGTATTTTCACGTTGCAAATGTTAATTTGCTGAAAAACAATTGAATTCATTTTTTTCACAATGTTTTGTTCACCACAAAATATTAACAGCTGACTAA
Source organism: Metopia argyrocephala (assembly GCA_963576795.1). Classification (NCBI taxonomy): domain Eukaryota; kingdom Metazoa; phylum Arthropoda; class Insecta; order Diptera; family Sarcophagidae; genus Metopia; species Metopia argyrocephala. The sequence goes on along the minus strand of OY756208.1, from coordinate 198,607,594 downwards.
ACTGATTGTTGCGATACGTTTTCACTAACTAACCCTTAAAATTTACCAATTTTAAAAAGACTAACGTTACACTAAGCGTTTTCACTAACTCAGTCTTTATCCACGGATATTGTAGTCGCAAACACTGCATTGCGTAAAAAGAAAAAACTCAAGTTCAAAGAACTAAAATTTAGAAGATAATTTTTTTTGCCAGAAAACGCTTTAATTACATCAGAACTAAATTCTATTAAATGAAAAAAAAATTCAATGATGGAAAGAAAAAGAAAGAATTTGTCAAGTCGTAGACTAGGTCATTTTACAAAGTCCAATATATAATATATATAGAAAAATGTGAGTTAAATAGTGGATTATTTTCATGGGACTACCGTATAACGAGTATATTTTCCTTTAGTTCAGGAAGTAGTTCAAAAATTATTGCAGAAATTATTCAAGTTTTAATCTAATTAAGGAGTTCGATAACAACATGAAATTACTTAATTAAAAAAACTCTATGAATAATTCCACTGGGATTCAAAGTCGGATTTTCAGAACATTAACGAAATGAATTTTCTAAAACAACATGCGATGTTGTCCCTTCAATAACTTTCAATTGCAACTCCCTCAGATAGTATCACCCAGTTTAATAAAACAAAAATCTTTAAAGACTTTAAGAAAAAAAAAAACTAATCAATTTACGTAACTAATACGTTGTTAATAAATTAATATTAATATTGCAATAACATAAATCATGTTTGAATAAAACACAAATCATGAGCATTACTTATGTATAAACACGATTACAAGCATTTGCCACATTATCATCTATTCGTACACACAAACATGAATGGTGCAGACAAATGGCTGCAACCATTTGAATATATTAAAATCGATAGACTATAATTAAATTCTATAAACAGACAATAATTATTTAAGAATAAGAAATTAATATTGAAATAACATGGAATATATAATTTTGCATCTTGTTGAGGGTGTGGGAATACCACAATGTTGTGTTAAGTTAACTCAGGGAGGATGATTTAAGAAAATCAAATCAAGACAAGACGAACAAACATAACAACTTCCTGCTTTTAATATAAAAAAACAAAGTTTAAGCAAATTTTTATTAACTATTATATTAACATTTCTGTATGTATTTAATAATACAAATTAAACAACAACAATCATTTAAGCCGGTTTACAAAAAAATTTAAAAAAACTAAAAAAACTTGTTAAAAATTTCATGTTTTTTTATTACTTCTGTTTTCTTTTTTTTTTTTGTTAAATATACATTCTTTGATGTGTTTAATTTGCATACATACGGATAGACGCCTATTAAGTGACGTCATAGAATTCAAAAAATTTTTATTACGGAATACAAATTTTATGCAAAATTATTGTTGTTTTTTTTTTCTCTCTCTCTCTCTCTCACCCTCTGGTGTTTAAGTTCACACCTGCAAGTATTATTCTTTCATAATTATTACTTAAATAACTTTATAAAACTTTAAAAAAGTAAAATAACTAGAAAACCACGTGAAATTTTAATAAAAAAAAACACGAGAAAAAAACATAAAATTTAATTAACAAAATTTTTTTATTTTATTTTTTTTTAGACATTTTTAATTTTATCCATGCTTGTGGCGTTGGCTTGTTGTCAGCAACAGTATCAACAACAGCAATTTGGCAGTGATAGCGAAGTACCTGCCGTTTTAAGCTATAACTCTCCACTCAGACAACCTGATAGCTTAAGATCACGCCCTTATTTTGATTTCTTGAGCACCCTTTATAGACATGATAATGACAAAACTCAATTGTTCCGTCCCTATACACGTAGCCGTCGTGAGGCTGTAGCCGCTCCTCACAGCCTAGAACATAATGCACGCAGTAAGAGAGCCATACTCTTTCGTCCCCTTTTCGTATACAAACAACAACAAATACGAAAACAAAAGATTGAAAATGAACGCAGACGTCGTGTTTAAATGAATTTTTTCTATCCAGTTTCCATTTTAATGTACATACATACTACATACAATGTATTGCATAATTATTATCAAAACTGTGTTAAGAATATATATTTAAGTAATAAAAAAAATTCCTTAAAATTTATTTAAATGTTTGTACAGGTTTTGTTATTCTTGAGCTGTGTTCACATTAGGCAAATATTTGGCAGTATGTGTATAGAAAAATTTCGTTTAGTGTGAAAATTTAAAAAAAAAATTTAGAAATATTATTTCAACATTTAATTAATCAAACTTGAAGCAATGGAATTTTGGAAAAAAAAACAAATGTTTTCATAAAATAGTGGCCACATTTTGTTTTTCGTCTAATATTTGTCTAATGTGAACGTAGCTTTAGAACTAGAATAACTCCTTATTTTATATTTATGGTACTTTATTATACATTATTCTTTAATTTTGCTTTAATTTAGTTTTATTATTTTTATTTTTTAATCGATTTTAACATCAAATTATCATCTCTTTCATTCGGCCAACAAAATTGATCATATTTTTTTATTTAAATTTTTTGTTTAAACAAAACTTAAAATAATAAATAATTAATTAGATAAGTATGTAAGAGTATTTTATATTTTAATTATTTGTGTTTTTTCGATTATTGCTTATAGCTCTTTTTCATAAAATATATTTTTGATTTATAACAGATTTATTTAACGAATTGGTATATAAATATGTTTCATAAACCTATTAAATATGTATATTTCCTTTGTGAATAAAGGTTTATAAATTGTATAGTTATTAAGGGCTTATTTGACAAAAAGTACTTGTCAAATAAAACTTTGCTAAATTTAAAATTGTTTATTGTGTGAAGCAGATTATATACATATATAGTAATATAATCAAATAATTTACTTCTAAACCGCTTGTTAATAGGAAACTATTGTTGATTTATAAAAAAAAAAAATATGTTTAACAAAATTTTTATAAAAAAAAATATTTTAATAGCAGTAAGAACTTTAATTTATGTTGTTAAAATAGAATTTTAATTTTTGTTATTTTTTATACAAAAGAAAGAAAGGATTTTAAATAAAAAAATTATATAATAAAACAAAATGTATATTTTAATTCTATAGAACTGACTATTATTTTAAACAGTTATGCAAGCATAATTTGAATGGCCTACAAACACAGTGTCCTTTTTAAGTTTTTCAAAGTTAAACTTGACTTTAAAACCAGCTGTTTACCAAGTATATTGCCATTCATAATATTCAACCAAAACTTCGATTTTGAATTTTTTGTTTTATATTTTATTGAGGCTTTCTTGAATTTTAGCTAACGATATACAAATTTAAGTAATAAAAAGTGTTGTTATGTTAGTTAAAAAATTTAATATGTGAATTTTAGAATTTTGATTTTGCGCTTGTATATGCGTCTGTAGCACAATTGTGTACAGAAAATGAAGATTTTGATTACATTGATCTATAGAGAGCAATTTCTGATTACCGAGATGACATTGGCTGAATGGCATGTGACACCGTCTTGTTGATACAACATATTGAAAGAACCGCGCTATCATATCGAGATATCAACACCAGTAACAATTCCTGATTGACCAGTTAATAATGTAAATAGCCTATAAATTAGTTTAATGATGAAATAAAATATATTCTAATAACTTATATTCAAATAACTTTGTAATATATAAAATAAAATGTATATTTTCGTTTCGTGTTTACCTGTTTAGAAAACCCTTAACGATACCGAACGTTTTAAAAAAAATCTACTGCACAAAAAAAATTTTATTTTTCGGTTTATTAAAATGTTTAACCAAACACTTGGGGCTCGAACTCGGGTCTTCAACACATCAATTGTCGTTAAAATTGCATAGCCCTACTGGTCTCTTACTTCTGCGTACAAAGCATGCGATTGTAATTTTAAAAAATTTCGTTAGTTTTGTAGCGATTTTCCATACAATTGAAACTTCTTCAATGGTAATATTTAATTTGATATAATTTTTATTTTTCTTTCACAAATCACTATCATAGTTGCGATATGTTCAAAGCAGAGGTAGTTAGGTATAGAGCTAGTGATGTGAGTATGTTTAGTATATTATAACGTTGTTTCTATTTTTTGCCACATACCGAATATATTGCATATACGCTAGCAATCCAAACAAAAAAGAAACTGATTTTCTGATAATCATTTTGATTTTTGTATACTCCAAGGAAGTTTAGTACTAAATTTTCCAGATAATTCAATAATTTGTTTTCCTCCATTTAACGTAAAGAATTGTTTTTTTTTTTCTAATAAATTGTTCGACAAAAAACCATAGTTTATGGTTACTGTTTAGCTAAATCTATATTGTGAATATCTACAATTTAAACATTTTGTATAGACTACCTTTAGGCAGTCAGATTATACTTATTCAAAATGAATTCATGTATGCATATATGGATGCCTATGGTAGAATAACGCAGATGTTCTTTAATGGTGATCCGTATAAAAATATTGGGTGGCCGCGAAGAACTCAAAAACATGTTATTGAAATGATGATTAACTATTTAAATCTACATATATAATATGCAGATCTGTTATATACTAATTAGTAATCGTAACCATTGTTAATTACGATTATTTTCAGTTTTTTATGTTTACTAATTGACTACGATTATGAATTTAAAAAAAATCTATCAGGATTACTTGAGATTATCAGTAATTATCAAAAAAGTACAGGGACTATTTTAGTATATGATTCCCAAAACGATTAAATACAAATTGAGAGAGTACATATAATTTTTATATTAACTATTTAAATCACAGTATATTGAAATAAGGTTATATGAAGTATATGATTAATCCAAAAGTGGGTGGAATAGGACAAATTGGAGTGGCAAAACCTGAAATTAGATTACATGAATTATATTTTTTCGAATGTTATTATTCTAGTATTTTGTGTTGTTAAAAAAATAAAAGGAAAAGGGTAATTCTAGTTACTCAATTTTGTAATTGCTACACAAAAAAACTGGTGAGGATAACATTCGAAAAAAATATAATTCATGTAATCTAATTTCAATTGTTGCCACGCCCATTTGTCCTCTTTTACCCACTTTTCGATTAATCATGACCAAATTTAGAAACACTAGCTTTAACCTTTTTCCGGATATGCAGAAATCAATAGTTAGTTTTTAGGGGCGGACAAATTGCCGCCTTTGATTTAATTTTTAATAAAAAGTCCTTTACACCAAATTCAAAAACTTTAGCTTTAAAAGTTCTTAAGGTAAAATAAAATCAATATTTAGTTTATATCAGAGGTACCACGCCCACTGGGCAAATCTCCCACTTTTTGCTGATGATTTATGTTGATCACGGCGTCATTCAAACCAAATTCAGAAAGTTTTTTCTTTTGACAGTTGGAATTTTGAAAGGTATATAGCCTACAGTTCGTTCCAGACAAATTGTAAAAATTTCAAGAAAATCTATTTAGCAGTTTAAGTACTCATAAGGCGTAAACAAACATACTCGTACATAGAAATACACAAACAGGTTGTGCACTGTTCTCTAAACTGTATTGATACAAAAAATGTCATAACCAAGGAGCCACAAGTATTTTGAGTAAATAAATGATCCCAAAAATCTCAAACAAATGCAAATATGCCTTTTGTCATCGCTATTTTAGAGACGTAATTGTCTACACTTAGCATCAGGTACTGGTACTAGTTAAAGTGATTAGTATTTGAAATATGAGTGTTACTTAGAAATTGTTTTTCTATAGTAAAAGTCATAAAAGAGGGCACCAAAGAAGAAATACGTACATAAACCATACATTTTATTATATATTACCATTGAATAATACAAGAAATTGCTATAAGTGAGTGATTAAGCCATAAACAAACCAAATTTCAATTTTTATATACGTATGTACATATATAAAATTATATGTTATCTGGTTGTATATGTAAATAAATGTAAAAAGTGACAGCAACAATAACAAAAATCATAAAACAAAAATACAGAGCAATCCAAATAAAACACATGTGCAACGCACATTTCACATTTTAAAGATATAAACTACGAGTATGATCAATGGAAACATATTGAAAGATGAAATGAAACGTTTGGATTGTGGAATGATATGGTACAAAAAAGGAATGGAAAAGCCAAAAATAAATGCTAACACAAGTAGAAAGATTATTTATAAAAAGTGTTAAACGAAGGGTTTACAAATTTAGTACACGGACAACCAGTGAAAAGTTAACAACGCGTACGCACTAAAGCGACAACAATATAATACGGAGTGAATTTTATACATTTTTATTTTAACTTAACGAGAATTATAGCATAAGAGTTGATTGTGTGATTGTTTATCTTTGAAACTTTAGTATTTAAAAAGAATTTTAAAAAAATTAAATATGAAAACAGTAAGTTTAATGTTTAATCAGTTTAAAAAGGAAGTTGTATGTGGAAAAAAAAAACAAAATCAGAATTATACTATATTATATGTACTATACCATGAATAAATACATAAAACAATATCAGAAATTTAAAAGTAAAAAAAAAACAACAAAGAACAATAATTCATATAAAATACTGTATGAAATATAAAATTGAACTGTGTTTTTGATAAATTTGTTATCAAAACCAAATTCAGAATATATTATTTATACAAACTTAAATACGAACAATATGTTTATCTTATCAAAAATTATATACCCTGGTTTCTTATTTATAACTTATTTATTATATCGTGTTTGGGGGATAAGAGACAGACACACTTAAACACTTTCCCCTTTTTCAATCAATTATTTTAATTTTAAATGAAAAGCATTTAACAGATAATATTTTCAAATTTATATTCATTTTTATAGATAATCCTCGTTTCTTTATGCCTATGCCTGTTGGCCTCGGCCATAAATGCCGAAAAACAACATAAACATCAGGACAAACTTTTGAAAAGCGAACCTGAAGAACACAAACAACATACCGAAGAATTGCAAGCTGTAAAAAAAGAAGAAACTGATGTCAAGGCTCTACCCGTTACAAATGAACAAACTGCTGTGTCAAAACCGGCCGGTTCTGGTCGTAAACATCGTAATAATCATCATGGTAAAAATAAAAAGGGTTCTAAGTTGGAACAAAACTCTGAAGCCCATCATAAAGGCCGCAATCGCAAGACCCAAACAAAACCCAATAAACACAATGGCCAAAGGTCCCATAATAAGCATCATGGCCGCAAGCATGGACGTGGCAAACAAACTCAATAGATTTTTAATTTAGTCAAACGCAAAACCAAAAAAAAAAAAAACTATAACTTAAAAAAAAACAGTACAAAAAATGTAGTGTTTTATGTGTTTTAAAAATTAAACAAAAAATCACAAATTTTTTTATTTAAATTTATTTAATAAATCCATTAAAGTAAAGCTAAAATTAAGTTTTTATTTTTTTAATTGAAAAATAAACAATTTTTATTTGCCAAACATTTAAAACGCGTCAAATTTATTAAATTATTTTTGTTTACTCTTTTAAAATGTTTAATAAAAAACAATTTATAGATAAAGAATAGCATAACTAATATCGTTCCGAATATGTGTCATATCTTTTCTCTTTCTTTAATTTTAATGATTGAATTGAAAGAGTTCTAATTAATGCGCAATGAAAAGTTTTATCAAAAAAGATGGTTCATTGAACTTGTGATACTGCATATTTGAGAAAATAATGGAAATCTTTAAATGCAATCGTACATTTATTTTTATTTATGCCGATGGTCTCATAATGGTCTTATTGTCGAAATTTGTCTTCAATTGAATAGAAAAGTTGCTAATAGGACATAACTTTCGGTTACTTTTTTTTTCATATGCAAAATAGACAATGGTAGATAAGCATTTGTGTACGGATGAGCATATCGTTGCAAGAATTAGAGAACGCTGTAACTGACAAAAAAACGAAAATACGTTTCTTTGCATATATTTTATCAGAAAAAAAATACGCATCGAATGGTTCGGTCCGAGATTTCTTTGATGTAAAGAAATTCACTTACACCGTCTCCGTTTTGAAAAATACCAGTGTTTTCTTTCAACTTTCATACAGGTTTTTTTGGCTCTTGTGAACATTAAATGTTTTATCAGTCACAGCGTTCTTTAATTCTTGCGACGATATGGTGCATAGTTCGTGATTATACGTAGTAGGATACGAAAGTTTTTTTAGATAGCAGCATGAGAAACCTACCTAGGTTTGAGAAACCTACTAGAAAACATGATGAAAAAGTGACAGATCAAAATTTTACAACTAACACTATGTTACAAAAATGAATAAATCTTGTGTAACTTATCAGTGATATTATTTTTGTGTTAGGGATATAACAAGTACAAGCTTCTTCAATCGTAACTTAAGATTTTTAGGGTATGCTGCAAATTTCTAAAACATAACCGACAATGTCTTTCAGAAAAAGAAATATCACGATCAGGTACTTCAAGTTTGCAACTTAGACTTCGTAGAAACATTTTTACGTTGTTCTAATTTTCTAATTATAATCTAAAAAAAAAAAGCTACTATCAACCATCTTCACATTCCAATACAATGCACACTGCATGAGTAGGGGTTTACCCCTGAGTATTGGTCTTAAAAAAAAAAAAAAAAAAAAAAAAAAAATATAGCCCAAACAATAAACCTTACTCCAGTAGTCATAGTCGATGCGTAAAGATTCGTTTATTGTAGTAGTCGTAAAAGTTTTTATCGATAAGTGCTTATTATTAGATCTGTTTCTATACTCAAAACTTTTACAAATTTGTGAAAGTTTTTACTCTATCGTTTTTATTTTAAGTAAATATTCAGTAGGAAGACAGAATAACGTGATATTTCGATGTAAGAGCAGTTACTAAGTTTAACTGGACAAAGTTTGTGGCTAGTAAGTATTTTTAAAAAGAAAGTCTTATTTTGTAAAAATAAAAAATGGCAAAGTTGAAAAAATAAAGTTACAAAAGTTAATCCATTTTAAGAGCGTACGGAAGTAGTGCTCGCAAAGTATTGAGTAATGAGTATCAAATATTTGTATTTATTTTTGGGTACTCAATATTTAAAAGTAACTACTCAATAATTTAAGAGTTGTATTTGTTCTTCGAAATTGTATGGAAAATTTTTAATTTTAACGGCCAACACTAAATTCTGTCTCAAGCACAAAACTTTATGACATTGTTATCTCTTAAAAATAAAATCCGTTAAAAGTACTGGGTAGTATTGAGTACCCAAATTAAAGTACTCAATACCATTGAGTAAAGGAAAGTAGCAGAATTTTACAGCACTATACGGAAGTGCTTCCATTGCACTAAGTATATATAAAGGTGTGGCTGCTTTTATCGTTAGAGAAAAGAAGGAACCATTTTTCCTGTATTGTACGAACAGACCAAATACTTATAATCTATTTATTACTATAAATATTATTTAAAACAATTGTTTATTTAATAGACAACAACATTTTTAAGGTACATACATATGTATGTATGTATATAACGAAAAAGAAATGTAACGACTAAATTACTGAAACATTTTTTTTTTTTCACTAACTAATTCAAAATTTAAATATTATTTCTTAATTTCAATTATTTATAAATCATTATTTGAGAAACATTTACATAAAATGAAATTTTTGCATTAATCATTTCCAAAATAATGGTCAAATATTTGACAAATAAATAAATAAAGCTTTATCGTTTTAATTCTGTTCTGATAGTTTCATTATAACTACAAAACTTCATCTTCAATTTTTACTGGAAGCCATAAAAAAACACTGTTGCTGTTTTCTTTTTAGATATCGTCAAATTATAAAAAAAGCAGAAACAACATCAACAAAAATTAAATAAAAAGTTAAAAAAAAGTAAAAGAAATATTAAAACAAAGTTTTAATTTCAATCGTTGCTGCTTTTTTCATAATTTTTAATGTTCCCACTTTTACACTTTGTACGTCGTTGCGGCTTTTATTATAATTATTGTTTGTACTTTAAGCACTTCACTTACTCATATAAGAGTACTTACTTACATACATACATATAAAGAAACTTGTATACTTAATGATGAACTTCGTTTTATTTTTTTCCTTTTAAAAATAATAATGATAATGATCATACTGTTACTCCACTTATACTAACCAAACGTATATTCATTTCAAAGTGAAGATTACATACGAAGTTCATTGAGGCATCAATATGTGGTGTTAGTAAACACGGGGTCAATTTGAATCATTAAATTGTAACACTTACAAAAATACAAAAACAGTAGTAAAAGAAGACTAACAAAACATGACACAGTTAATTATACCCTACAATAATACATTATCATACATACTACAATACATGCATATGTGTTGACATTATATTGGGATTTTGTTGGTGTTTCTATTATCGCCAATAATTTATTTTGAAACTTTCGGGTATAAATACAGTGAAAATCAAAATCGAATCAAATTGAAATCGAGTTTACTTTTAAAGAAAAATAAATCTTTAATGCCCATTTTTTAAGTTTGTATAATATATTAATGAATAAAAATATGTTTTCAATCTTTTCAGATTTAGGAATTATAGAGATTTAAAGTTCTATTCGATTTCAATTGAACTCAATACTATGGCACAGGACCTCTATTTAAAATTGAAGGTACAATTGACGCCGTACACTATACAAATATTTTAAACCTCATGATGTCTTGTGCTGTTTAATTAATAAAAAAAAGTTTCAAATTTACTGAACTAAGTAGTTTTTTTTTTTTTTTTTTTTTTTTTTTTTTTTTTTTTTTTTTTTTTTTTTTTTTTTTTTTTTTTTTTTTTTTTTTGAGCAGCAAAACTATGTAGTTGATTTTAACAATATGATTGAATTCGAGGTTTTTTAAAATTTGATCTCGGGAAGTTTTGTGTTTTTCAAGTTATTTTCTTTATAATTGAATCAAAATAAAAAAAAAACAAAAATATGAATCACGTTTCGTCATCATCGAATTCAAGTCTGCAATCCGTTTTCGGATATCTTGTCCAGTTTGGGAGATAAACAGCCGAAAACGGATTACGGACTTTAAAAATGTTGGTGTCAAAAGCCTAAAGTGGCGTAATTAACTCGAGATATATAAAATGGCGGATAGACCACATAAACTCCCACAAGACAAATGTTTTTTTTTTATTTATTTATTTTTTTTTTTATTGGACATCACTATTATTAAAATGTAAATTAACAGCCTGCTCATAGAATATGAAGTGTTTTTGACATTCATCTTTCTATATGAAAAACACTAACAAATTTGAGTGTTTTTGTAGTTGTTTTACATATAAAAAGACGAATGTCAAAAACCATTCGTGTTTTATGAACAGGTTGTAATTTTGGTAGAGCTTTGAAAGTGGTTTAATTGGTTTAATACGTTATCATATAGGTATGCTATAATTTTTTGCACGGTTTTACTTGGGACATATTTAATGTATAAAAGCATAATTAGCTGTATTATCCATTAATTGTAGAAGTATATACATATCGTCTCAAGAATTAAAGAACGCTGTAACTGACAAAACATTTAATGTTTACCAGAGCCAAAAAAACATGTACGAAAGTAGAAAGACGACACTGGTATTTTTCAAAACGCAGACGAAGCAAATGAATTTCTTTTCATCGTAGAAATCTGAGACCAGGGCCAATCAACGCGTATATTTTATTCTTTTTTTTTTTTTTTTTTTTGAAAAAATGATGCAAAAAAACGTATTGTCGTATATATTTTTTCTGTTATAGCGTTCTTTAATTCTTGCGACGATATGTAACTGGTTAATGGAAGCTCAGAAGACCTAAGTTCGTTTAAAAAATTTAATTATGATGTAGGGTATTATAGCTGTGTATTATTTGTATTCAGTTTAATTTAAATTGGAGTTCATTTTGTTATTCCATTCATTAAATTATTTCACGAATTAAACAATTTTAATGTTTTACAAGTTTGCAAATTCAAAATTAAAAATATTATATACATACATATACTTATATAAAAAAAAAGTTACTTAATTTCTTTAATTTTTATTCAAACATTATAAAATTCGCTATTGCTCTTTTCTATACCTTGTTACGAGTACCGTATATGTAATTTATAATTATAAGTTTAATTAAATTAAATAAGTAGGTAAATAAGTAAAATATCAAACACATACATATTTCTTACTTATATTCATGATAGTCTTTCCGCAGAACGAGAATTGGGTTTATCACGCGTACAATTATAAACAACAACCAAAAACGCGTTTGTGTTTTAATTTTTTTATAAAAAGGACCAACCGTTTTCTTCTATTAAAAATTTATTATTATTGTTCTATTATATTTATAAAATTTATATAGTTTGCACTGATATAATAGACATTAAATATATTTTTACTGATCCACACTTTGTAAGGCATTAATTTTAATTTTTTTAACATAAATTTACAAAATCTTAAATTATTTTTTGTTAGCAAAGAAGCACAGCTGTTTTTTTGCGCCAACATGTAAGAGTTACCCTTTTCCGTGCTAAAAATGAAACCAGCAGCTAAAGAATAAAAAGACCAAAATTTACAAGTTTTAGTTGTGTCTTACAAAAAAAGAATTTTAGTGCCTAATTCAACTGCTCTAGACATCTTACGTAGGTGGTGCTTTGTTTTTTTTTTTTATTGAGACCAATACTCAGGGATGCATTGTATTGGAATTTTCGTAGAAAGGACAGTACATTATGACATCAGAAAATACATTTTTTTTTTTAGATATTATAATGCGCCTTAGGAATGAGACAAATTGAATTGAATGAATTGAGCATTTAAAGACCAGTGTTATACCTTCACCCTTGAATAATCAACAGCAATTGCCCCATCGTGGCATGTTGATTGCGGTGAGTGCCTTCGCTAAGTAGGTTTTTTGCTGCTATCTGTTACTTCCCAATAGGTGGCGCTTTTCTTCTGATCATTCGTTTTTCGTTGTCAAAGGTTAAGGTTGAATAGAGTGAAACGTCAGAGAGCGGTTACTTTGTAGATGGACTTCTTGGAGGGGGTGACCTCTTATTTTTAAATTATAAATATAAATTATAAAATTTTACTTGAAAATATTACTTTTTTTTAGCAAATAAAACATCCTTTAATATAAAGCGAATTATATGTTTATGAATTCGTCTTTTTGTTCTAAACAAATAAAAAATATTAAGAGATCAGGTAGTTGAAATCTGAGAAATAGAAATTATTAACCACGAGTATATGTAACAGATACGAAGCTAAGTTTTAATCAATTTTCTGGCATTAAAAAGTAGTTGAAGTGCTGTATTTAACATCATTTCAAAAACTCTATTGGATAATTCGTCAAATTAATATAAACAGTCCAAAAATCTACAATGAACTCAGTATTGTGATACTCGTACAGAGTAGTGTAAATACAGAATCATTAAACATTATCCACTAATTTACTAATATTATTCTGCTGCAGGTCTTATGCTATTTTAATTTTCTCTAATACTTCCTTTTTTAAAAATATTATTATTTCAGCTGTTTTGAATGTTTAAAATGTTGTAATAAAATAAAATACATACACCTTAAGGCGGGTTTAGACGGTAATACAAGTCGTACGTAAAATCAAAGAGAAAATATTATGGAATTCCATCCGTATTTTAAATATGAGAGTAAAAATATTACGACAGATATTTTTTGCGTTTACACGGTTGGTAAAATACCAAAACAAAGTAAAATGAAAACATAAAATGCACATACACATGCACACAAAAGTTACATGCATTGTGAATACATTTAACATAAACAAACAAAAACATAAAAATGCATCCCTGATCTAATGAAATGTGATGGTTTTTTAAAAAATTTTAAAAAACAAAGAGAGCCGTACGACTGTCAAATTTTCATCCGTATTTTCTCTCAATGTCGTACGCTCTCATTACATATCAAGTTTACACGATACTATTCATTCTCTTCTACACAAAAATTTGACATGTCGTACGACTTGTATTACCGTCTAAACCCCCCTTTATAAATACGCCCTAAGTGCAAGTAAACGAATCACAATTTCGGGTTTCTTCATGACATCGAAAGAATGCTTTCGTAAGGAAATGAACGAATAGAATTACGCTCTCTTATTCAAATATTTATTTATCTAATGTAACCATAGCTTAAACTGAAGTGTGTTTTCTTTGACCAAAAGCCACTTGCAACAACTGTTGTAATAAGAATACATAGTGAGATAAATATTTGTTAACCAATAAATTCCATTAATAGATGCGTTTTTTATTTTATACAAAACTAAATATTATAAAAAAGTAAAGAAAAATATTGAAACTTTTAATAAATAAATGGCACTTTAAAAACATAAAGCTGTTGAAACATTGCACGATCAGTATTTAAATTGTTATCTATTTAACCCCAGGCCACATAGACAGGATGACGGCGATAAAACTCATTTACAGCACCAGTATTACCGTAATCCCAACGATTGTCATAACCATAACCGCTGCCATATTTATAACCACTGCCATAGCCATAACCCGAGCGAGCATAACCTGCAGAACCGGCAGTTAAAGTAGTCGTTGTTGCCAAAGGAGCTGCCACTATAGATGGCCTGGCCAAAGGTAGAGTGTGAGATACTAAAGGAGCAGAATATATATTGGGTTGATAGTAGCCGTAACCAAATGTTTCTGATGTTTTCAAATCATCGGCAGAAGTAGATTTTTCCTAGAATAAATTTAGATTGGAAAAAAAATAAAAATTATTTTTAATATCTGAGATGTTACAATTACTTTCGTATGTATTTCTTCTCAACTGTGAAACGTTATCGACGTCAATTCAATATAACAACAAGTAGTTTGCCCACATGTCGTCCTTTTAAACAATGGTTGATCATGAAGATAGCAACTTAAGATTTTCTAGGCCTTAGAGAATAGTAAAAGCATACTAATAGTGGTCGATTATTTTCGACACATACGATAAGCAGTTAAAAAAACCTGCATCCCTAAGACCCTAAGCCACCTTATGACGTTTAAGTGAAACCTCATCTCTGCTGATCTAATTTACATAAAAATTTATGACGAAATTAATAGCCTGTTTTCATTCGACTTTTTACTGTGTTTTCGTATACTTAGGCAGCGAACGAAGGTAATCTGTTAATATTGTGCGATAGGCAATAAATTGTTCATGTTGTTGTTGCACTTACCACTTCAATTGGTCCTGCCAAACCACGATAGGCCAATGTAAGGAGGATAAAAGCGTTGAGTAATGAAATCTGTATTTTAATACAAAAAAAATATTTTTCGTTTGCAAAATAATTCTATAGATTTAAAAAAAATACCTTTTCCATTTCGTTTTTCTAAAAGTTATGGAAAATTTTAGCACTTCGTTTTCTTTTTTAATACACAATGTTCTTAATTGAGATGATAACTGATGTCTGAAGCCGATGATTGTGTGTCTTTTATACAAAACAGGGAATTAGAAAATGAATTTGCAATTAAAAAGAAAAAAAAAACATTTCCTCTTTAACAAGTGCTAATAAGAGTATTGAGCATTGTAATAGAATGCAGGCAGATATTGATATTCATCTCATCTCACTAATGGAGGTCAAGAGAAAAATATGGTAAAATAATTAAGTTTGCAAAAAATTAAAATAAAAATAAAAACGTTTAGTTAGTCGAGAATGACTAAAAATATCACCTACATATGATATTATGGTTGCCTCTAGGGTACCATTTTTAAAAAGGTGAGTTTAGCCTTCTTAGCAAAAGCAACTTATTTCTGATATCCAGCTACCGCATCAGGAACTCTATGATCTGACACTAGAAGGAGCAAGTTCTTAAGGTTTATTTTTAAGGGGCGTTTTTAAAATCCACAGAATGGCTCGTAAACCAAAAAGGAGACACAATTTGACAAGTAGTCCGAAAATTCATTGCCCTCATAATCTTCATGTCAATGCACAGATTTTTTTTACTATATGCAACGTATGTATAATTAATACTTAAGTAGTGCTTTTATCTAAGGAATTATGATTTGTATGATGCATGTAGGGTTACTGTGCAATTAAGGGTTAGTAAGTTAGAGTCTCCGTCATCTGCTAAACAGCTTAAAATTGAACTTGTTTATTCGAGGTATTAATTCAATATAATACAACTTTATAATGGCGTTTTCTGTGAGTTTTTTTAGATTTAATAAAAAAATTTTGATTAGAAATATTTTTACTTCAAGCAAAAAATAACATCTAAATAAAATAAATTTTTCAAGAATTTAAGTACATAAAAAAAAATTAATTAAATTCATTGCTTTATACATGCGTATGTACATATTTATATACGAGTATCAATGTAAAATATACCTATAAAAATATATATAATTATTGTCAGCCTGTCCCACGACGTTAAAGAATTACATTTGTTCGTATTCTTAAGGAAAGGCAGCTGTTTTGCCTCAAAGTAACTGTTTTCAATATGACAAGTCTAAAAAAAAAATAAATTCGAACAATTACGTAAATACTTTAGGGTCATGGTTTAATATAAATATTTCAGATTTTTTTAATTTTCGGTTAATTCGTTAAACTGTTGAATCACCAGCACTGAAATTTAAAATTTTTTAAATATCGTACGTCTCAAACATAAACGGTACATTAAAACATAGTATAGTTGTCTACTTCCGTTCTCATAATTAAATTCGTTGAATATAAAAAAATCCCAACGCCAATCTAAAGTGTAATAAATGTAGTTAACCGAATTCATGAACCAATTTTTATTTTTACATATTAAGAATTTCATTCAAAGGAAAATTATAAATTACATACAAACAATCAGTGGTTTGTGGCTAGCCTTAGGTTACATTTTTCACCACTCCAGCACTTTCGTTGCAGTTTTGACGCTACCAGATCAGTTTTTGAGTTTTTTTTAGATATAAAAAAATAAAATTTAGTAGTCGATAAACTTATATATTTTTATTAAATGAATATTTATTTATGTAAATATTTAGTTTTTTTTTTAGAAATGATGAAATATGTTTTTTTTGCTTTTTTCCGGCTTGGCTCATATAACATATACTAGTGACAAAATTACGATTAAATCTGATGGATTTTAAATAGATTTCCCATATAAAACTAAATCTAATACGATCAAGATTGTGTTAAAATGTAGTTGAAATCTAATAGATTTTATGATACAAATCTAATTTTTGTGCTAATAATAGAAACAGGCGAAACAAATTTAAATGGACTTGGCATACTAAAAAATCAAAAGGCGAATTATATTATTATAATAATAAGAGAAAAAATACGTTAGATTCGAAAAAAAAATCTTATCTAAATCCATTATAAAATTTTAAATTCAACAAGATTTTAACTATTAAAAAATCTTAACTTGTGGCAACATTGATCACAATATTCAGCTTTTGTATATAAGATGCCTAATAAATAAAATGTCAAATCTGACAGTTCTTATATCCACCATTTTTAGTTGTTGTCTGACGTTCAACGAGTGCGGTGTTTTTTAATTTTTCAACTCTTTCATTCGTTCTCGGTTGACATTTTTTTAAACTTCTCAATATTTTCTTCTGTTATTTATTTTTTGCTACAAAAATAAAGTGTTTCAACAAATAAATATCGTATCAAAAAAGTAAAGTGATTTATAATACAGAAAACAAATTCAAAATACATCTTTTGAGCCATCAAATATAATTGCAAAATCAAAACCTAAAAAGTGAGTGAGTCAAAGTGGTGCAACAGATTTCTTTCACTCCCTTTTTTTCTTTTGACCAAATAATGGAGTGGATTTGTATATATTTATGTAAAAGTGAATTTGTTCATATTTTGCAAAAAAAAAGTGTTTTATATATTTAAATTAGCACTAGCAAATTTTGTTAACCATTTTTTTTTTACTATTTTAATCTGTAAGTTACAAAATAAATTCTGCAAAATTAGAATGAGAAGCAAAAGCACAACAACAAAAGAATCTTAGCAAAGTAAAAGCAATAGAAAAAAATTAGTTGTTCTTTTACAGCTATTTTTGCATGTTTTTTTTTTTTTTTTGTATCACGTATTCTACTTTTTATTCCTTGTATGAGAGTAAGTAGTATAACTATATTGTTTTCTCTTTTGGTCTTAAAGCAATTTCTCGCATTTGCTCTTATTGATGCCGGTCATTTGTTTGCAAATAACTCATTACTTTTTTTTGCTGCTGTTGTGTTTTTGAGCATTTCTTTTTATTTTTTTTTTTTGTGCGCTCTTGTGTTATACGAATCCAACACCCAAAAAAGGGAATAAAAAGATTTTTTCGTTACCACTTCCTCGCCGTTGGTGTGTGCGTGTTTTGTATTTTTTTCACTTTTTGTTTTGTGTGTGTTTATTTTCAATGGTTTTTGTTTGTTTTTTACCGCTTAGTCAGATAATTTTGCGCTCATTTTTTATTGCTTTTGTATATTTTTTAAATACAAAAAAAGGAGCAAAATGGCATTATAATTAATGAAAAATTGATTATTTTGTAGTTTTTGGCCAAATTGTGCAAATATTTGTAGTAATTTTTTTAATTTATATACAAATTTTCTTATTGCTTTCATGGTACAAGAATAAATGTGCAACAAGTTGTCATAAATCTGTTTTTTTTTTGTGAACAGCAGAGAATTGAGAGATTGTGATGGATGTTTTGTTTTGATTTTTTTTTTTAAGGAAAATAATGTTGCCGTATCATCTAAGAATTGGAATACAATGATTTTTCGTACATTTAAAAGCGTTTTATTTTTCAATTACAGTACGACGCAGATATAGTATATTTAAATAATTACTTGCTTACCAAAGCAATTGATCCATGTTCTTACAATTTCGCATTATGCATTGTTAAGAAAAATATATGTGTTTGTTTAATTTAAATATCAATGTGCTTCGTTTTTTTAAACAAAATAGTACTTGCTAGCTACATATATGTACGTTTGTAATATATTGTACATACATTAAAATATATTATATATCTTATTGCGTTGTAATTATAATTTGAAATCAATAAAAATAATTATTGGTAATATCTGTGGTATTTAGATATTTTTGGTAAAGATTAACACATTGAGTGCCAAGGGGTTTTGACGAAAACCTTCCCCGGGTGCCAACCACATTTTTTGCTGTAAACTGGTGCTTCTATAATAGCTCTACAACCATCCCTTTAACTAATATACATAATACATACATAACTGGCCGTTACAACCCTGTGTCAGGATTACGGCGTAGCTTCTCGCAGCACTCATGTTGTGTGTGCCAATTTTTATCCATGAGTACCGGGACTTACAGTTTAAATTCGACTCCGAACGACAGATTTAAAAAGGTTTTTAATGGCAATCAATTACTCTCAGAGCTTTTGCCAGAAGACTGCTGACAAGTAGTCGCCGAAAGAAATATTTTTTCATATTTATTTTTTTTTTTTTTTAAGATGTCACAGCTGATTGTAATGGCCAATTATGTATTTATGTATGTATCTGACATACAATACAATAGGGTAGAGTATACAAAAAAATCTTAATAAAAAGTATACGATTTAGGTCAGTGGTCTTCACAAAGAGAGTCACACAAAAATACACTGAGAGATGAGATTGGTTTCTTCATTTGTATTGTTTTCAGCAACTTGAATGAAATTTGTGAAAATTTTCGTTTTAAAAACCTTTAATTTTAAAATTTAAACTAATTTATTAAAATTATTCATGAAATAAATTGTTTGTAAATGCTACTAACAAATTGAAATGTAGTTAAAAGAAATATAAACATTAATAAGTTTATGTTGCTTATTATCATAACTTCTCAGTGTCTGACAAACAAATTTAGCTCTCTTGAAAACTAATAAAACATAAACACATAAGCAATTTTTGTCTCACACACATGTTTTTGTAATAATTGTGGTTGTTGTTTAACATGATGAAAACAAAGCGTATAGATTTCTTTTTATGAAAGATTTTTAACATTGCAAATTTTTTAATAATTAATTAAGTTTTTCATAGGAAAATAAAACAAAAACTGGTTTCCAGGAATTCTAAAAGTGATATTTGTTAATAAAGTACAATACATTTAATTTTAAAA
Source organism: Metopia argyrocephala (assembly GCA_963576795.1). NCBI lineage: Eukaryota > Metazoa > Arthropoda > Insecta > Diptera > Sarcophagidae > Metopia > Metopia argyrocephala. The sequence continues at coordinate 198,587,618 of OY756208.1, read as the reverse complement.
TAATATAATAAGAATTAACGATACGGATAGTTTTGGTATATTTTAAGAAGCTGTTTGCTAGAATTTTTGTGGAATTAAGCAACCCTGGTTGTAATATTCACGAAGAGAGTAAGAAAAACTAAAAAAATATCCGAACAATTTATTTACCTGAGTAATACTGGTGAAGACCACTGATTTAGGTACAATCTTATACGAAAAAAGTCTATTCCTACTAAACTATGTACTGTCAAATTGATATTTAATATTGTTTCACATTCGAAAACAAAGCAATACTCTTAACATAAAAAAGAAGAAAAAACAAAACAAATTATTAAACATAATAAAAGCAGTATGGAGATAACTTTTATGTATGCAGGTATTCTTATTTTATTTATTTTTATAAATTTTTTTTATTATCTCTTTATTGAAACTACTACTGTTTGGTTACGCACGTTTATATTATTCTATATAAAATTTGAAAATATAGGTACTGAAATTCAAAATAATAAATGAAAGATATACATATACATACATATGTATGTATGTACGTATTTTATTTGAATTTTTAATGAACCCCACGCAAAAGACATCATAAAAAATAAATCTTAAAAAGGTATGTAAACCATTTAAGGTTAACACATAAGCCATAGACAATGGAAAACCGCATACAAAAGTTATATTCTATTTTAGCAATATACAAAAAAAATGATTTTTTTAAGCACCATTTATTGATTCAATTAATGGCTTCATAGCAAATTTAAATTTGTTGAAAAAATACAAGTATCTGTTACACACTCACAAAAACAATTTTTTTTATAACTTAATAATTCAATTAATAAAAGTCTAGTAATTTGCCGTTTAAACAAACCACTTTCACTAAACGCACTTTTTTTAATTAAAATTACACAAAATAAATAGTCGTCTGGTAATTTGTTTTATTTTCTAGTTTCTTATGGTTAAATTAAAAATTTCTAAGCTAAACTATACTTCGTCACTTAAAATCGAGAATGCTATAAGTATACTTATGCACATTACTTTTTTTTTAATTATAGAATTCTTAGCAGTTAAACTTTATATATCTAAATGTTATATGTATATCTAAAAGTATTAAATTGATAGCGGTTTTTTAATAATGTGTCTTAAGCCCTGTTGCAATTGCGTTTTCTGGAAACAAAATGTATTTTGTATCATTTAATTTTTTAGTTTATATTCAAGAGGACAAAAAATAAATAAAATGAAATACATACTAAATCCCTAAATAGAGAAATAAGACTCCATTTATTTTCTTTTTCTTTCGTTTTTAATATTTATTTGGGGCCTTAATTTATTTTAGGTGTGGGGTCTTATCTTCCGAAGAGTTCTTATTACTTATTTGTGAAAAATTTAATTCTAAAAGCGATAAACGGAAATAAAAGGAACGCAGACCTTCGCTCAATTTATTAATTCTCTTTTTTTTCTTCAATTCAGTTGTTTACATTATAGTTACGACTTATTAAATTACTTTAACTAGTTTGATGTTGTGTGACATACCTGTGTATGTGAGTAAAATGTTATTGGAAGATGTATCTTTAATTTTTTGCCGCTTAAGGTATTTTGGGTTTTATGTGACGATTTGTCTATACATATAAATACATATGTACATAAGTACAGACACATCTACATACATATATCTATAGTATATGCAATTTTGTTTGTTAAATCGGTTTTTATTATATTTTTTGTTATAACAGATAATCAAAATTAAAAAAATAATATGAAAATACACTGCAATACAAAAGATGAAACAATCTTATTCACTAATCTTATCTCCCAGTACAATTTTCACTCGCTCAGCACCACAATCACAGTTTTTGTGTTTGTACGTCACTATCTTAAAACCTTTTGGTATTGATTCACTGTTCACTTGATAGGCTTAAACATAATTTTTAACAGAGACCCATAAAAAATATGCTCGATTAAAACAGGTTAGATGCTACATTTTAAATTTGTATGTCATATCTACTGGATATAAACTTGAGAATCTTTTTAAAGTATTTGGCAAAAAAAATTTACAGGTCAATGGTTCAAAGAAACCTGACTTTTTTAATTTTCTTTAATAGAGTCTTTAAAGAGCTTTTAGCGTCTATATTATATACTTCACAAATTGTACTTTCTTATTACTTTGTTCGTCCTTAGTTTCCCTTTCATCTAAAGCAACTGCACGAAAGATAGAAAGGCAAATGGTATAAATGGAGCAATAATCGAAAGACAGCGTTCTTTGTTTTTTTTTCAACCTCCCTTTTCTACCCCCTTTTTATTATGCAAAACGCGCTGTGTTTCAAGCACGAAAAACATGTCTCTAAAAAGTCAGTCTTTAAACTGGCAATAGTTAAGCTATTTTTTCAAAAAGAGTTATCTCGAAGGAAGCTGATGGTCCGATCCACATTATTTTTATAACACTAAACCATTTATATACATATCAACAACTTTTCAAACCAAATCAATTAACTATTACATATTATAAAAGAAATTTAAAGTTAGTTTTTGTATGTGTATTTGTATATGTACTTATGAAGAAGCTCGGGAAAAAGCACATTGAAAAGCTAAGAAGCTAAGCTACCAATTTTCTAGTTAAAGAAGTATTTTTTATAACTCTAAAAAGAATTTGCATTTCTTAATACGTAAACTATGCAGGTCAGTTGTGTAACTAGGTACTCGTACGTAAACTTTAGGTTGCTTTGCATATGAACCTTTCAAACAAAGCTTGCATATATAAGTATGCATTTTTTTATTCTTAAAATGTCATAAAAATAAATACTAAACTTAGTTTAGCTGCCGCACAAAACATCAGTCATCATTAGTCATATTGTTTAGCCGTGTAAACGATTTTTTTACTTTCAGTTAAGCGGTCACGCCTTTAAGGTTTAAAAATAGTTTACCTTATAAGATTAAAATCTATATACTCGTTACTGCATACATCATATGAGTATATGAATAAATAAGTAAAACCATTTAGACGGTTTGACTGTTAACTTGTATGACTCAGTGTAGAAAGATGTACTTATAAGATTCATGCTGCGTAACGTCAAATCTAACACCCAATAGTTTTCAAAATTTCTATTTTAAAACGCATCATGATCAGCTCTACCATCATTATCATTCTAATTATCATCAAGAGCAACTTTTCAAACAGTGGCATAGAGAAGATATAATGACTAAGTAAATGTCTTAAAATTGGTGCATGGTGGTTTGCATACACAGTGTGTGTGTGTGTGTGTTTTATGTGCGCAGATACTATGTGTATACATACATACATATTTGTTTGGTGGTGTCAATTATATACATTGTCAAATACCCCCCGCCTAAGGAGGTGGTATTTTTGTCACCAGCAACGTTTAGATTTTGCTTTTAACAAGCAAAAGGAGTTTTTCCACCTAAATTACGAGTCTATATAAAACACATCATACGTTATACGCACTTTACTGAATTTCTATAAAATTTATTTTTGTCTTATTTTGGCCAGATCCTTTCTTTCTTCTTTCAAACTACGAGTACAACGAAAACTCTAAACATACAAATTCATTGGTTTGGTTGTGTATGTGTTTTTATTTTTTAGATGTTCGTGATCGCGTATTGTCGTCTATGAGTCTGTCTATTTGTCTGCCATTATTATATGGCCCCAAAAATGCATGTTTTTTTGTAAATGACTGGCACAAAAAATTAAAAAATTTATGGGTTTTTCTTTTGCTTCAGTGATAATTGTGAATAAATGTAACACACCACAACAAGTCGAAAATCTTGAACTTTTTTTGCACTCGTAACTCGTTCAGTTTTATATTCAAAATTTAAAAAAATATGTTTTGTTGAGTGACAAGATGAGCAAAAATTTTTCCTTAAAAACTATATTTTTTTAATTGAATATACAGATAATAATCAAGAAGTAATGTTATGGCATTGTTTTATTGTTCTAAATTAAATCCAATGCTTTGTTTAAGGAGTGTAAATATTTGCAATGATATACAAAAAATTTTCGCTGTTAGGAATGTTTAATATGAGCGGTATTTGAGAGATATGACTTATGAGGTGTTACTTTATAATACGTATCTTCTTGCAGACTTTTAGTTTTATTGGCAAGTCCATTATCTAAAATCTGGACTCACATTGTAAGTTTTACATAAAGAATTTAAATGAAGTAAAACCTAAAACTCATAAAGGTAGACAGATAATTGTCCAAATTGGTCCTCTATCAAGCAAAAACGAAATACATAATAAAGAAAAAAATAGGACTGACGATCTATATCAAATACGTGTGTACAGAGTCTTCTGAATTTTTGTAAGTTTTTGTATAAATGATTCATTCTGGTATGTGATGGAAAACTATTTTGATCGAAATTAAAAACAAGTGAAATTTTATGTTGCTATATTCCTTTATATTCCCATTGAAACTACTTTCTTGATTATTTAAATTTAAAAAAATTAAAACAGTTAAGTTTATGAGTTTGACAATACCAACGATTTCAATTTAGATCGAAATCGATTTTCATCACATACCGGATTATTTTGAAAACATATTTATTTTTTTTTTACATACATAGACTGTGATCATGGTTCCTTATTTTGTACTTTATTAAATATTTATCAGATTTTTTAATTTATCTTTTATTGATCATGTTTATCTTTTATTCGGTTTGACATTGAAATTAATATATTTCTCTTTTTTTTTAGTTTTATTTACATTTGATTTAATCGTTTACTCTGACTTTTTTTAAAGTCTTGCTTTCTTCATCTTATTATGTCACTGCTTTGCTCTTTTATCAACAGAAATCGAAAAATGAAAAGTTTTTGTTTTACAAATAATGCATTGTATTCGTTTTATATTGTGCTGTTTTTGCATTAGTAATGTATTATTCATCTCTATGCATATTTTTTTATTCTCTCAACATTATGTGATTAATACATATGTATGTTTTTGCCACATTTTTAATTTATTTTTGTAAAAAAAAATATCCACATAATCATACATTTTTGTTATGTCTTTTATTCAATTGTATCAAGATGATGACAACTGATGAGTCATTTTAATTTGTTGTTTTTTTTAATAAGAAATTATGTAAATTTCTTTTTGCATACTAACATACATATGTATGTATATGATGTATTTAAAATTTTCAGAAATTAATACTTTCTTATAAGTACAGAAATTCTGTTTAAGATTTATAGAAAATAAAATCTGTTCTATAGGATTAAAAAAAATTCAATGTGAGAAGATTGAACACTTTTGTCTCTGCTAGAAACATAACAAGTAAGTGAGTAGACTCAATATCACTCAACTTATCTGTTCTAAAAAGCTACCGAGAATCAACAGTAAAAATAATATAAAATGGATGAAGTAAGCTGCATAAAATTACTTATCAAAATTGTACTGTAAAAAACAAGTAAATTTGTTGGTTAAAATTTATTCTTAATTTGATTTTACTTATCAATTTGAAAACAATTTTTATTTCCGCTTTTAGAAGTCATTGGTTTTTAAGTTGTCAACCAAATATGATGTATTTATTTTATATCATAAAATTTTAATAATTTCTCATTTTAAATGTTTTTGTATTGAATTGATAAAAAAAATATATAAAACAACATTTAAATGCATTTTTGCTTTTTATTATTCTCTATAAACAAATCAATGTCAATTTGAACTTTGTTTTTAAAGTATTTACAACCGCTTAAGATATGTATACATGCATAAGTATACTAATATGAAAGTGTATTAAAAATTTTATTTTTTTTTTTTTAAATGCGCCCACATGTTTATAATTTAATGTCCAAATTACTATCATATACATACATACATATTAGCCTTATACATATGGAAATATTGCAAATTAAGCAATTTTGGTTTTAAAAAATGAAAAAATTAGTTAAGAAATTATTTTTTTTTACATCTTACAATCGACTTTGATTTAAGAACTAAATGCTTTACTATATGTACAGTATCGGACAAAACTAAAGCACGGATTCTTTCGTGGTTCTAATTTATGTAATAACCTGAGTGTTGCATATCATATCAAAACTATTATTTGTTATTTATTTAGAATACCCACTGTACTTTTAAAATTAGGAGACTTTTTGTTGTTTTTGCAACTCACTTTTATTTTGTTTGGTTTTATTTAACAGTAACTGAAATAATGCAGCGACAAAACTAAAGCACGTAACCTTGAATATGTGCTGTTCTATTTAATTGTAATAAATTATTAAGAAAAAATACCGTTATTTGTAATTTTATTTTTTTAAGATCTATTTAAAATAAAACAAAAGTATGATCATTCAGTTTTTAAAGTGCCTTTGGAAGGAAAGCTTATAATTGTATAATTTAAAGAAAAAATGGCACGAAATAAATATTCAGTGGCTCTGAAAGAAAAAATAGTTGAAGATTTTGTTAATGGTGAATCGGTAACTCAAATATCTAAAAAATTCAGCATTCACCATAGCATAATTTCTCGCATCATAAGCCGTTTTAAGACTTCAGGATCCCTGTCTACTATACATAGAGGTGGTCGCCCACGTAAAACCAGCAAACGTGAAGACAAAGCCATAATTCGTTTGTTGAAAAAGGATCCTTTTGTGTCGGCAAAGTCCATAGCGTCTCAATTACCTTTAAATATTTCATCTAGAACGATTCAAAGACGAGCTGTGGAAGGCGGATTAAAATCGTATAGAAGCGCAAAAAAACCTTATATTTCAGGAAAGAACCGAAGAGCTAGAATTGAATTTGCAAAAGCCCACATTAACTGGACTGTCCCTCAATGGAAAACTGTGCTCTTCTCTGATGAATCCAAATTTAATCTAAAGGATTCTGATGGAATAAAGTTAGTACGAAGACCAAAAGGACAACGCCTTAATCCAAGATACAGTAGAGGTACAGTAAAACATGGAGGTGGTAATGTAATGGTCTGGGGATGTTTTTCTGCGCATGGTATCGGTCCACTTCATAGAATAAACGGCACAATGGACCGTTTTATGTATAGGGACATTTTGCAAAACGTGATGCTTCCATATGCAGAGGAGGAAATGACCCTCAAGTGGCGATTTCAACATGACAACGACCCCAAACACACATCTAAATGTGTGAAAGAGTGGTTTATTGAAAATAAAATCGAAGTCTTGAAGTGGCCAGCACAGTCACCTGATCTCAATCCCATAGAAAATCTATGGGAAATTGTAGATCGCAGAGTACTGCGCGGGAACTGCAAAAATACCGATGATCTCTTTCGGCAGGTGGAAAATGCTTGGAATGAAATTCCTGGAAAAGTAATTTCCAATTTAATTGAGTCCATGCCACGCCGGTGCGCAGAGGTTCTAAAAAATAATGGTTACGCCACTAAATATTAGATTATTTTAAGTATTTTCTTTATTACTCTAATATGTGCTTTAGTTTTGTCGCATATAAAAAATGAATTTCGTATTTAATTAGATATAACTTTTGTTTTTTAATTGAGATTTTTTTTATTTTGTTTCGGTTCAGTTAAAGTATTTAATAATCTTGACTTTTAATTATAAAATAAAACTATTTACATATTTTTTTTAAAGCTATGAAATGAAGTTTTATTTACAAGAGTTTCGTGCTTTAGTTTTGTCCGATACTGTATATATGTATTCCATATGGCTAAAGATTGAAAAAAATTTTAGATAAATGAAGAAAAAAAAACAAATTTTTTTGGTTTTAAATATGTACATGTAGATAGTACATTCATACATACATATGTATATCATTTCTCTATTTTTTTTTAATAAATAGAAAACAGGTGAAATTTTACACCTTTTTTTATACAAATTTAAAATAGCTTTAAAAACAATTACAATTAAATTGCAAACAAAACTAAAAAAAAAATATTCAAATCACTTACAACATCTCATTGACCTATAAAGAACACAATTAATTACTACAGAACATTTTTCGTCTCTCATTCTTTTTTCTTGTAAAGAAATTTTTAAAACATAAAATTTTAAATTGCTTTGTTTAATCTCAAACAAAAGGGTTAATACTAATTATTTTGGCTAGGATTTTGATTTTAAAACACCATTCCACCTGGGGCCAAATTTTCTCGTGATCAATTAAACGTTCATATTGAAAAATAATAATTTAAATTACAAAATGTCATAAAAATTCGATCAAGGTGGTTCGACAACGAAAGCGATGATTTGGCACCAGGTGTTTTCTGTATGTACACCCTAATATATTTTTGAAAATTAAAAAAACAATGTGTCTTTGTAAATATATACATACAAAAATAACCAAAAAATTATAATAGGACTAGCTGACCCGGCAAACGTTGTTTTGCCCTGAAATATTTTGATTTTGTCTCCAATTATTTCTTTTGAAACTTAAATTCTTTTACAAATTTTTAATATCGTTGGTCTCAGGTAGAAAGGCCCTAACTCGCATTTTTTCAAAACTTACTTTTTTTCAGTAAATCCAATGCATTTTAAAAATATTCCGCTCCTCACAAAGAATGTTTACAATATTATTAAAAATAACGTTATTACAAGCAATTGTACAGCATTTAATAAAAAGTTATATATTAATAATTACAGTATCTGTTGTATTTTTACCGCCTCCTGTAAATTTTAAATTATTTGAGTTAGGGCCTTTCTACCTGAGACCAACGATATATTGACAATTTTTTATTTTTGAATGCCCATAAAAGAAAAGGATACTTATTTTTGTTTAATAAATATATTTTGTGAATTTGAGCCAAGTCGTACCATAAGTAACAAAAATCGAAATATTACGACAATAGCGCCACCTATCGTCGTTAAACTTAAGAGAAACCTGGCTCCTGACTAAACTTATATTGTCCAAGTTTGGTGTCAATCGGTCCAGCGGTTCTAGAGTTTTTGTAACATGTACCCGGCACAAACGTTTTTATATATTAAGATAATACTTTGTATGTTAGTTTGGTGTTTGTAGTGGTTTTTACCAGCAATTAGAGAAAAATAAATATCTTTAAATAAGATAAAGTACGTTAAATATATCCAGATTTAGCTCATTATGAGTTAACAGTTTAGTTTTTAGAAAATTATGGCCTAGCTTCTGCCTCGCAGCACCCATGTACCGGGACGAAAGAAGTAGTTTTTCATATTTCTTTCTTTCAAGATGTCAGGGCTAGGTTTTGAGCCCGCAGGTCTTGTCTAGTAAGCCAACAAACTAACCACTATTCTACGGCGACAACAACTTGTACAAATTGATGAAATAATATTTTGTCTTTATGCCACTTAGTTAAACAGAAAATGTCTTCTTCCTATAGGGTATTGAAGAATGTTTAATTGTATTTCATTAATTTGTAATAAAATTTATAAAATTATTTTAAATTACTATAAAATTTCAAAAGTTTTTACAGTGGTTTATGTAGAAAAGTATATGTATACTGTTTATAGTTTTACCCATAAGAATATCGAAAGAAAAATATATTTTTTTTGTTTACTTTTCACTTTTTGCTTTTAATTTGAAATCTTACCAATTAAATTTTGGTGATGATTTAATTATTTATCTATTTAAAATTAAAACATTTCATAATTTGAAAAACAAACTAAATAAGTATTTATGACCTTCAATATTCTCGAATGAAATGAAAAACATGTGAAAAAGAAAAACGTCAGTTTATATTAAATAGAAAATTATATTTATAAATAAAAAAAAAATGCTTGCTTCAATATGTATAATTTTTTCTTATAGAATAGTAGGCGTGAAAATGTTATACACAATTTTTTTTTAACTGATTAGCTAAACATTTACATTATAGTTCTTAATGAAAACCTAATTTAGCTGCTTTAAAATCGAGTAATCGCACAGCTAAATTGTCTCAGCTATGAAATAATTCTACCAAATGTCTCCGCATACCTTTTCAGATATGTACATGAATTCGAAAAAAGTTTAAATTCTGTGTTAACGGCAAACATACAGCGTAACGTACAAAGTGAGATTTCCCATAATTTTTCCACCAGCGGTTATGTTATCAAGCCAGCTAGCTGTTATAATGATAACCCAATCACTTTATACACCTTTGCATGCGCTCAAACCATTTGTTGAAGCACTTTTATACTTGATTGAGACACCTCCTTTGAACGCTTCAACAGCATCCTTTGGCGACGAAAATCGTTGACCACGTATTTTTTATGTTATCGCAAACGAGTAAATTCACATACAATAAAGACAAAATCGGGTGTATTCTGTGGCTCGTGTCATCGTCTTGTTAAACATCTCATACTCTTGGAAAAAAAATTCGGTTTTCATGCAGGCAATACACTCTGAAATGAAAAAAAATTCTACCCAATGATATTTCAGATTACAGATATTTAAATGCTGACAGTCTTCCCAAACCGTCTATTCTATATGTTTATAAATTAATCCTCCACCGTCATAGGACCATTAACATGAAAATTTCCGCTCAAATCGTAAGACGACCCAGTAGTAAATGAAGCTTACGAATTAATATCCTCCTAGCAATAATAAGTTTAAGATCAAATTAAGTCAGCAGTAGCTAGTTTTACTACTAAAACAGTTGCCAAATATATTCTGATGTTTTGAAAAACAAATTCTAGTGAAATTGAAATCGAATGAAATTTTAAATAGCTATACTTTTAAAATGTGAAACGTTTTTGATACTTTTTTATTTATTCGCTTAAGCACCATTAATGTAACTTTTTTGAATAACCAATCTATAAGAATAATTTGCGTATATTATTTGTCTTTGAAAAAACTCTCGAATTCAATTTCACTCGATTTTGTTTTACTGAACATACCCGATTATAAAATTTAAGTTATTATATAAAAAATTATTTATTTGTTCTCCTTTTTTAATTTCATGAAATGTATCAGTTTACTAAAAAATATACACATACATACATACATAACTGGCCTTTACAACCCTGTGTCAGGATTACGGCCTAGCTTCTCGCAGCACTCATGCTGTGTGTGTTAATTTTTATCCATGAGTACCGGGACCTACAGTTTAAAGTCGACTCCGAACGACAGATTTGAGAAGCTTTTTCATGGCAATCAAGTACTCCCAGAGCATTTGCCAGAAGACTGCTGAGAGGTAGTCGCCGAAAGAAATAATTTTTTCATATTTCTTTTTTCAAGATGTCAGAGCTGAGAAAAAAATATAGCTAATTAAAATTACGCAAAATTTTAACTTTTAATCGCTTTATAAATTATTGTACTGGTATAAATATATTAGATTTATACCGTAATTTGCCAGTTTGCAACTCATTGTTCATAAAAATGCTTGAATTAATTTTACACGTTGCGTATTATGATATCAAAAAGACCTTATTGATTTGACTTCATATGTTTTTTCTGTTTTATGCAACAGGCATATCAATAAAAATAAAAAGTCATAAAGGTTCCTATAAACTATCAAAGGTCATTATATTGTGAATCATAAGCTTATCAGAATTAAAAATTAATTTTTCATTTCTGTTAGAAAATTTTATGTGAAAGAAAATACATTTTTGTTTACATTGATGACTCATTTTACAGTTTTTTAAAACCATATAATTTATGAAATACTTTGATTTTATATCTGTTGCTCTTTTTTCATATTTATTTTTCTGTTTTTGATTACTTAATTTGAAAATGAATCCAAATAAACAATTAAAAATAATTAGACAATATTTTTTATTTTTTGTTTAGAAAGTGTTATAAAACAACTCATGTTAGTTAAGCATTAAAAACAGGTGTTATCAGAGACTTTGTTTTTAGTGAGACCATAAACTATTTTGTTATCTTTTACTTTTAGTTCTACTTTCTAAACTTTTGCGAAATTGGGAGTTTCAATTATTTTACTACACTTAGTAGTGCCTTGTTAACAAAATTTAAGCATTTTAAGGTCTATTAAAATATCAATTTTTTATATTTATAGATAAATTTAAAACGAGAATACATACATATAACTTTTTAAGTATGGGTGTTATAATAGATTAGATTTTCTAAATAATATAATAAAAAAACTTTAATTTTAAAATAGAAAAAAACTATCAAGCCTCAAAAAATAATATGAACTTTTGGTAATGTTTTTTAAAATGTAATTGTTATTCAATAAGTATTATTTTTATAACACTTTGGGAGCGTCAAAGTTTTATAAGAAATGATGGTGACATGTTCTTTTTAAAAAGTTAATTTAATAATTATATTACACTATAAATTAACAAGTATTGTTGCACTTCACAAAAAAATGTGGTTCTTAGAAAGCAGCAACCTGCTTGTTTATATTTTAAAGAGCACAAAGTTGACGACAATTGTCCACAAGAAATTGTTCTTTTTGAAATGTAAATAATCAAACTGCTATATGTATGTCCAATCAACACCAAATAAAACTTACCTCTACATTTAATACTTTATCTAGCTTTTAAAATATTTTTTATTTGAGTGATGTCGTCGTCAGCATTACAAGAGCAGATATGAAAACACCTTTTTTCACAAATTTTTAAATTGTAAGATATAGCAATATGTCTCAAAAGGTGGTACTTTGGTTGTACGTCTAACAAAAAGTTAATTTCTCACTTAATAAGTATAATAATGTCTGACCATGTGGTCGCTGAAGCGATTTAATGTAATCAGTAATACCGTTTATGCTGTTCTAGTAGCCGCGCTTATAACTTTAACGCAATTAACGCTCCATCCATTGTCCAAATTTTCGTTTTTTGAAGAACTAAAATATATTCTGAATTCCGTTTCCGAACGGAAATAAACTCGGTGAAATGGCAGATTTTTGGCTTCGCAAGTTTTCTAACGGAATCAACTAAATGTTTAAATAGATGTCTGCTAAAACGGAAAAGGCTTACAAAAAGAAATTCCTTAATTAGCATTAACATACTACAATGAAAATATATGTACATATGCCTGTGTGCATATGCTATGTTTGGCATATTTTAAATTCATTTTTTGTTTTCAGTACAGTTTGTAATTTTTTAATTTAGAAACTATGTTATATGACAGCATGGAATATCAATTTACATTTTAAATACTCTATAACCCACTTTCAAATGACTATTTGCAAATTGTCTAGAGACACAATAATACAATTAAAAATAAAAAAAGAAATAATCATAAAATAGCAAATCATTTTACAGATTCCAATTGAATGCATTTACAGTAGAGTCTTGATAAAGTTAATTTCTTGATTAAGTTAATCGAATTTCTGTCTTTAGGTTACATACATATGTATATCAAAATATTTTTATTGTACGCTTTTGATCTCAATTACGCGTTATTCGCTGATAGAACATTTTTTATTTTAACCAGAATATTTCAAAATTTATAATCTGTTAAATAACAACAATTATGTATGTATGTATGTGACTTCAAACTATTAAACATTTCGATTAATTTTTTCGAGATTCTATTTTATTTTATAAACAGCAGTTAAATTTTAATTAAAAAATATACAAATTTATATGAAATTTAAGAAATTAATTTATAACAAAAATTATATTCAAGAAAGTAATTGATGCATTAAAAATATATCGTCATATGAATTCACAAAAGCTCTATCTCTTTTAAATTAATTTGAAAAAATTTTACAGTATAGCTCAAAAAAACTTTTCAATAAGCAAAAGCCTTACAATCCATGTCTTTCATATAGAATCGCTAATTTTGTACGCAAAAGTATTAAATTCTTCAAACAACACGTATTTTAATACTGTTTAAGGGAAGTTTCCTCTGTATAACTTTTACGTACTTACTCGTACACAAAACCTCAGAGAAGATAATATGAAATTCTATACGATTATTGGATAGTCTAATGCCCCCTTTATCATAATCAATTAAAAAGTATTTTCTGAATTTTTTTGTAACTTATGACTTTTTTAAAATCATATGACGATATGTACAGTTGTAAATCTATCATTTGAAAGATGGGTTGACAAGCGATGTAAACAATACATTTTTTTTGTCCTGCTTATAATTATTCAAATGAAACAAATGTTCAATGATTCATAAAATTAAAAAAAAAAATAATAATGATAATTATAAAAAATACTCATTTAAGAAAGACGAAATGTCACAATTATAAAAGTGATAAAAATTATTTAAAATAAATCGCTAAACTGAAATTAACATATGTATTAAAAATTTTGAACATCTGTGATATATTTTCTGCATATATTACATTGGAAGCCTATAAGGCCAATAATACATGTATTTATCGAAAATTTTAAAAGCTAAGTATAACTAAATTATATATTACATATGTATATCATATATGGTTCCCCAACCTCAAATATATCACTTAAAAACAATTTATTATTATGCAATAATCCATTAATAATAATCCTAACATTACCACAGATGACTTTTAACTTTAAAGACTTTTTATAAGAAGCTTTGTTTTAGAACAGTTTTATAACACGAAATATAATTTACATAGCGTAGGATTATTTTGTTTGGCTCAACCTTTCTCAATAGTTTAGGGGTGCTATCGTATCATATCGTATCATATAATCGCTCTATGCCCCTATGACGGTTTTGTTTTAGTTTTAAGTTATTTGTCACCTAAAACTATATGTTATTCTTTTATATTCTTAAATCTAAAAAAAATTGTTTATGAGGTTTAGTAAACCTGTCTCACGTTTTAAAACGTGTCTATTTTGGCAAATTTATTGACTTTCTTTTTTGTCTTTCTGTTTTAATTCTTCTACAAGAATAACTCATATTTAAATGGATTTAATATCGTATTTAAATATATTTTCACTTTTTGTACTTGTATTTTCATTTCAATGAAGCTATATTCGGGCGTTGATATTGAACTCAAGTTTATTTTTATATTCATAAATAATAAATTTGTGAAAATAAATGTGTGCTTTTACGTATTCACTGCAAAACTATGTACATATATACATACATATGTATGTATGTCATTAAATAATTGTCGGTCAGTGTGGTTTATCTACTTTAGTATACGAGTAGCATAGTTATAAAAAAACGACAATACGCTTTTCAAAAATTCTGTTTTAGATGAATTGGAATTTATATGTAATGCGGTAAGTTATTGCCATTTTAATATGCTGTGTTCTTCTTTTATTGATCGTTTGATCGGAAAAATAGCTACTCGGAAGAGGCCAGTTTATAATAAAAATTATTTATTCAAATTGGGAATTTTTTTTTTTTGGAACACGGAAAAATTCCTTTAATAAGTGCAATAATTATTGCATCTACAACATTTATAGGTAGATATTGAATGATTAATGCAAAATAAGAGAATCTCTATTTTAATTGTAGCCAGCTTTTTTAAACCATATAAACTAAAAATACTCATTTTGAAAAAAAAAAGAATTATAAAAATTATAAATGTTTATTTGCTATCAATTTTGCTGAAGGAGACTACCTAAATTCATGTTATGCTTTTGACCAACCATCGCTAGTAAACCAAATTGTCGACTACAAGTGTGCTACCACGAATATACCTTGCACATCAACACGTAGTCGGCAAATAGAAATTGTAAGAAATTTTTTACATTTGTGCAGTTGATATATTCTTCATATTATACTAAAGCGATGCCTCGTATACACGGTGTTTTTCTTCTACTTACTTGCTTAATTCCTGCAGAATCACAAGAGGAACTTCTGTCAATATAAATAATTTTTTTCCACGCCTACAAATCCCGCCCTTTAAGTATTTTATTTACTGTATCGCCATTTTTAGTCCGATCATAAGTACAAAGTTATATGTAGTATTTCTTTAACAGTAAATTAAATAAAAATGGATCTAAATTAAACTGCATATAAAGGTACGTTCATATTTGCCAAGTATTTGATGAAACAAGCGTAACTAATATTTTATTTAAACATTTATTTTATTTATTGTTTATTGCATGAGGTCTACAAACAATTATATTCTGAACTGAATGTACCCAAATTGTCCGTAAAACTCCCAAAGTCAATTCAATTTTGATGTTTTTTTTTATATAAGTATGTATGTAAATTAAGGTGACCATACGTACTCTTTTTTAGATGACAGTCATCTTTTTTCACTAGCTGTAATCTATAAAATTTTTGTCCTCTTTCTGTCATATTTTTTTATTTTGTAAATCTATTTATAATTAAAATTTATTTTTTTCGGTGACTACTTCTCAGCAGTCTTCTTGCAAAAGCTCTGAGAGTAATTGATTGCCATGAGAAAGCTTCTCAAATCTGTCGTTCGGATTCGATCTTAAACTGTTGGTACCGCTACTCATGGAAAAAATTTAACACACACAACATGAATACTGCGAGAAGCTAGGCCGTAACCCTGTAACAGGGTTTAATGGCCAATTATGTATGTAGTATGTATGTATTTATAATTATTATATGGGTATTAAGATCCTAAAACTGGCATTCTTTACGAGAATTAGCATTCGTTAAGGACTATGTATAAACACTAGCGGAACTGAACCAGTTAAAATTTGGAGAGATAATGCCATTAAATTTGACCAAAGATGAGTGGAAATATTTTCTCACTTTTAAGAAGAATCTGTTAATGGGAAATATTTTCTTACAGAAAATATGATATGATAAAAAAGAAATAAAAACAATTTGGGATTAGTGTGGTATAAATCAAATTTTTATTTTTTTTTTCGGGCTACTTACATTCGGTTTGGAGGTTTGAGCAACAATGAAAAAAGAAATAAAGTACTTTTAGCGCCAAATACAAAACGTTAAAAAATTAAATATCTTGACTAAACATGTATGTGGGGCATTTCACACACAAACATAATCAATATCCTTTACAGAAAGTTTGAAGGTTGTTCAAATTACCTCTACTTCGCGAGGTGAATGTAAATTTGTCTCTAAAATATGTAAAAAATTTTGAAGTGAAATAAATATTTTCCTTTTTTTTCTTAATGCCCTCTATTTTTATTTTCAGAATGTGGTCGCCTTATTTAAATATTTATTTAAAATAGTAACTTACAATTAATTATACATACATATGTATGTATGAACTTGTAAATAAGCATGTCTAAACCTGTATTAGCATAGTAAATTTTAAGAATCTGCATATATTCACAATTTTTCTAATAAACACTTACTAGCCACAGACATTTATATGTACACATGTAAAAATTTTACATGCATGCCTGCCTGTTTCTGTAATAAACATGTTTTAAAAATTCAATGTCAGTTTAAAAAAATAAGAGCGCCACCTGTTGTTGTTGGCTATGTTTTTAATATTGTTTTGATTGCTTTGTTGTTGTTTTTAGTTTACTGAAGTTGTTGTCTTTTGTATGAGTGATTGGAAATACTAAATAAAAGAATTAAATTTGGATTGATTTTTCTTGCTTCAGTACTTTCCCTCGCTGTTTTTTTTTTATTCTATAATTTTGCGCGCCATATCTAAAAGTGTAATATAATGCTAGAAAGTTTGTTGCGCATATTTTATGTGTATGTGTGTTTATTGTTTGAACTACTAAAACTATTAAAAATTGCTTAACTGTTGCAAGAGAATATTCATAATACAAGTCTCACAAATTTGGCTAATTACATAAATTGGAAATTGTACAAAGAGTTTAGATAAAAATCCTAATTTGTTTTGGTTAATTAAAAGATATTTGTAATTACAATCGTACTGCATTTAACAGATGAAAATATTTTTTAAGTTCTTAAACATTTTGAATATTCGTATATGGATATTCGTATATGTCTATACACAATAGTTCGCATACGTATTTTGTTTTTGGATTTGTATATTGTATGTATGTATTATATAAAAACATATTTATTTAACTTGGCTATTATAGAGGTATATAGTGTACATATAACATTGTATATTTACTTTATGTATGTATGTATGTATATATTTACCCACACATTAATTTTTTTATAACAAGTTAAAAGAAAAATCATAATTTAATAGAATTTCTATTTATTAAACACTTACGTATTCAAAACCATGGTAATATTTTAAGTGTTAGAGAGTGTAACTAAGAAAAAAAAAAGATTTTCTAGAAATATACATACATATGTACCACTTCTTAGCAGTCTTCTTACAAAAACTCTGAGAGTAACTGCTTGCCATAAACAAGCTTCTCAAGTCTGTTGTTCGGATTCGACAATAAACTGCAGATCTCGGTGCTCATGAAAGAAATTGACGCACACATTGTGGCTGCTGTGAGTAGCTAGGCCGTAATTTTGGAAAGAAATAATTTTTTTTATTATTGAAACGTTGGCAAACGAAATTATATTTTTAATTGACCAAAAATGTGTAAAAAAAAAACTTGTTTTTTCTGTATTTCGCCAACGATGAAATTACAATTCTAATGATAATAAATCTTCATTACAAGTTAGTGTTTGATACGGTTTGCTACGTTTGTAAGACTTGCAGGATTGTTTAAAATTTTATTTACTTTAGGTGTATTTAAAAAAATTGCAGTAATTACTATGCGTTGCAAATCTTGCAAACGTAGCAATCTACGCAAATGAGAAAATTTAGGCAGATATGATACTAAAGAATTTGAGGCGAACTATTCGTAAATTCTAAAATATATACATATATTAAAATAATGTTTTTAAAGACTTATTTGACAAATTTCTATCCAATACTTATCAAATAAGCCTATAATATTTTTTATGAATACAGTAGTAATGGGTAGTATCGAGTATTCAAAAGTATCGAAATTTTACAACTCTTATTACAGATAAAAATATGTATTCACATTGCTGGATACTGTATTGTATTGGAAGTTTATTTTACTGCGAGTTCACTGAATAATGAAAATCAAATGACTTGTTGCATTGTTATTAAATATTTCTTGTTAAGATATCATTACTTTTGTGTGTATATTAGAAATTCTTTTCAAAAGCTATTAGTAGAACAGTCATTTGTTGTCAACATCAAGTTCAATGATAAAATTGTTCTTTAGTTATAAAGAAAACTAATGTACTATGAGTATATTTCGCTTTGTTCGTTATAATTGTTGTACTGAAAGTTATTATTGTAGTTGATTTTTATTTATTTGCTTGTTGTTGTTATTCAATAAAATAAATTCCTTTCGACTTGTTGATTACTAAACGGTTAAATCATAGAACAAAAATAGATTTTCATAACTGATTATAAAGATTTTTTTTCTTTTCAATTTTTTATTTTATTTAAACAAAATTATTGCAATAAAATATTGAAAATCTTCTTATAGCATTTAAATTAATCATACTTCTTCTCTCATAAATCTAAAAACAATATGTAATAATCGTATGTACAGTGTAAGTGAGTAGAATCGAGTGCATGCTTACAACTTTGCAATTTTTTTATCAATAGAATCGTTACTTTTAATCAATATTTTTTTTTAATTTAAGATACTTGCGATTTTTCGGATTTCATATATGTATGTACATATAGAGGTAACAAACATAACATTTTAAAAATTGAAAACCCGGGATATCGAGATTTTTTGAAAATAAAAAATTTAAATTTCATTAATTTTTATATCGTTGGTCTCAGGTAGAAAGGCCCTAACTCAAATAATTTAAAATTTACAGGAGGCGGTAAAAATACAACAGATACTGTAATTATTAATATATAACTTTTTATTAAATACTGTACAATTGCTTGTAATAACGTTATTTTTAATAATATTGTAACATTCTTTGTGAGGAGCGGAATATTTCTAAAATGCATTGAATTTACTAAAAAAAAGTAAGTTTTGAAAAAATGCGAGTTAGGGCCTTTCTACCTGAGACCAACGATATATACCTATTCATTAAAATAACATATCAAATAAAAACCTCTTAAGATGATAGAAAAAACGAAAGCTTTTAAATCCAGCAGTAAAAAATAATAAAAAACAAAACAAATTGATAAAAAAAAACAACAACAAAGCAAATAAATGACTTAGTATTCGGGATTCAGAAATTATCACTAATATTTAAAGTTAAATATATATTAAATATAGGTTTAAAGTTTACACACATATCGATTTTGATTTTTATCACACACATCTAGAAAGCAAATTACGGCATTCAATATTAAACGAAATCGTCTTTTAAAATTGTATAAAATTTCGCTCGATATTGAATGTCATTATTAATTATTTTTCCTAAATTTCTAATTAAGTTTTTTTTATATTATCTTTTGCTTCTTTTTTATTTTAGTTTCATAGAACGAATGTGATTATTTTGCCGCCTTTTTTTATCATCAACAAATCAAGTGGCCAATAGATTTTATTTTTGTACAGAACCAGCAACAAAAACTTCTTATATCACAACAACAACAAAAACAACAAAAAACGATTTCACTCTCCTCCCTCTGCGGCATATGTGAATGAGGAAACAGAATATAATAATATTTAAAAAAAAATATATGTTTTATAAAATAAAATATTTTCTATAAAATTAATTCTAGTTGTAATAAAAAAAAGTAAAAGACTTATAACTTATAATAATTTTATTAATACTTAACAACAATAAAGAAAAAACAAAAACTGTAACAGCAACAAGTGGAAAAGCTAAGAAAATAGAAAATAAAAAATTGGAAAAGATTAATATTACAGTTGAGGAAGAAGATAAAGAATGTCTTTTCGTGTTGTAAGAAGTTCAAAATTTCGTCACGTTTACGGTCAAGCTTTAAAACGTGAACAATGCTACGATAATATACGTGTCTCAAAAAGTAGTTGGGACTCCACATTTTGTGCAGTGAATCCAAAATTTTTGGCCATCATTGTTGAATCGGCAGGTGGTGGTGCATTTATAGTGTTGCCTCATAATAAGGTAAGTAAGTCATACAACAACTACATATGTATATAGTATTTGTTATTTATTTTTATACTCTTTTTTGTTTATTTCTTTCACTGTTAAAGAAAGTTTTTCACATTTTGTGTTCTACAAAAAAAAAAAAAAGTAATTTTTTTTATAATTTTGTTTCAGTGTTAGCATACATCGAGTGATATTAACACGTTCGCGGACGTGAATGCTACAGCATTCATTTTCATACTTATGCAAAATGACGTGAATGCTATAGCATTCAAATTTTAAAGCCAATTTTTATTAATTTATTTTTATACAATCTTAAGTTTTTGTAATTAATATGCATTTCAAACTAATGACCAATTGATTCATTAGCTATTTTCACATTATTTTATGTTGTTGATGTTCTGACTAGTGCTGTCAGATTCTGCTACTTTTCATTACTCGATAGTACCGAGTACTTTCATTTGGTTACTCAATACTTTTAAGGGATTTTATTTTTAAGAGACAACAATTTCATAAAGTATTGTGTTTTTAGACAGAAATTTGTTTTGCCGTTAAAATTTAAATTTTTCATACAACTTCGAAGAAAAAATACAAGTCTTAAAGTATTGATTAGTTACTTTTAAGTATTGAGTACCCAAAAATTAGTACAAATACTCGATAGACGTTGCCTATTACTCAATACTTTACCAGCACTAGTTCTGACTACTCTTAGAATATGGTATGTCTAATGAGATATCGGATATTATAACTACATAGTTTAAAAAATAATTGTCTGCATGTTTTTGCAGCTACCTGAAATTTTTAGCGTCCGCGAACTAGTCCACATTGTGACATTTTCATGACTTATAATTACTTACATGAACTAAAATCTTTTTTAATACATTTTTCGTGCCAATGAATTTATAATTTTTTAAAGTCATGAAAATTATTATAAAAATAAGCCAATATCAAAATTGTGCAAAATAAATTAAATGATTTATATCCAGAATTTAATAAAAAACTTGTTAACTCGATTTCTAGGAGACTAGAAGCGGTGTAAAAACAAAAAGACAGAAAACAAAACATTAAAAAGTAGTTGAATATAAAATTTACGTCTAATCTCAAGATACTTTTGTGATAAAGAGAATTACTTCCGTTTAGCATTAGTAATGATGATTGCAAAACTGATTAACCTATTTTAAATATTTTTATTAATTATGAGTCTTCATTTATATCCTATTTAGATAGAAATTCAACCGCAGGTATCTATAAAAAAGATTAATATAATATGTATTAATATTTTAAATTTAAAGTAATCTGTAATTAAAACATTGTTTACCACTTTTTGATATGTAGTATCAAGCTACTGCCAAACTTTCAATGATAATTTGTTGTTACAAATTTAAGTGTATTAGTAATTATTTGTGAATGTTTTGAATATTTCAAATTAGCAGTGGCATGTCTAAACGCTAGGTAAGATACGAAATCATGAAAATAAAGATATTTTCCACTTATATAAAATCTATATTTTACACTTGCTTTAAACCCGTAATTGTTTAAACATAAGATGATTAGAAAATAAATTAAAATAGACAAATGGATTTCACCTTATAATTCCTCTTAAAATCAATAAAAATTTTACTCAAGTAATCATTTAATCTCCTATGGATAATAAAACAACGCCAAGAGCTAAAGTACTCGTAAATAAATTTTATTCCAAAACTGTTAATTTGAATTTAAAATATTAAAATAATTTTAAAAATTAAAACACTATAATAATTATATTTATTTGTATTTTTTTTTTTTTTTTTTTTTTTGTTGGTGTTTAATACGTTTGTTGTGACTATTTTGGGAAAATGAAACAGAAAATTATTTATAAATAAAAAAGAATACATGGATGTGGTATATGTACATATACGAGTATGTATATGTAATTAAACAAAATATAAGAGAAGAATGAAAAATATCTTCTACTTGTGATTGTTTTATGCGTTATAATATTCTATACATACATATGTATATATGTAAAAACGTATATAAATTTCAAATTTGTTTCTATTTTTCTAAACGTTCTTAGTTAGAATTTGGCCAATGGCCAACGAAATGGGGTAACGCGCGCAAAAAAAATTGAACATATACTCGCACATTTACACTTAAAAAAGTAGAGAAAAAAAGTGGGAAAAATATAAATAAATATTGGAAAAAAGTAAAAATTAACGGAAATTTTTATTAAAAGAAAAAAAATCCAATAATATACATACGCATGTACATATGTATGTGAGATGGGGTTATAAATTTAAAATATTATAAACAATAAAAAATAATTATTTTAAGAAATAGAAATCTTACGAGTAATTTTGAATATGTTTACAGATTTTTACCTCAATTTAATACAAAGTATTTTATAGATGCTTGATTATAATATTTATGACGAATAAGCTTTTAATTACATACTTGCAATATGCTCTTAAATATACTAAATCATGGTTGGCCCTGGTGGGCGTTCAAGTGCCGAATTGTAATCGGTTTTACAAGCTTATAAAAATACAATGTCATACATTTAATATAGTTATTAAACGTGTACTGTAATTTAAAGTCATAATGCCACGAGCCATACCACATATCTCTATTGCATGACAAATTTCCTAAACGCGTAATTTCTTGATTTGGCGGCATTAAAAGGCCACCAAGATCATGCAATGTGATGTCGTTAAATTTATTTGTTATGGGGCTACATTAAAGACTATTTCTACGCAGATAATCTTATAGCGTTTGAGCATTCAAAAACCAATATTCCTCAGCTAACGTCAAGATACCACCCAAAATATGCATGAAAAAGTTATCAAATACTACCTAAAAAGTATTAACAATGCATAAGTCCAAATAAAATTATCAAATCCAGGTTAAAATTTTAAATTATTTTTGACTTTATAATACTTACACCATAGTACATACAATCATCATAAGGTAATCTTGCTTTACAGCTGTTTTATTACCATCATTAAGTTCTTCTTCTTCCTCTTCATTTTGACGTTAAACAACTTTGAATTTAAAATGTTTTCTTTAACGTTATACAAATGGGAACAAGAAAGAATAGATTTTCTTTAAAGAGAATTTAATGTTTTAGAAATCTAATTTGCAGCTACATATTAAAACTTTGGTTATCTATAGTGTTCCTCTATAATAGCAGTGTCGAAATTTTGGTTACATAGTTGAAATTGGCCTCCAAAATACACCGTTCTGGATATTATTCTGTTATTCTGGAGACTAAAAGCTTTTTTCTGTAAGATAAACTTTCCAGAACGTTTGAAAATTTGTATTTAAAACGAAAACAAATTTAGTTTTTATTTTTGCTTTCAGTATGAATTTCAAAATGTTTATAAAGGATTTTTTTTTCTCAAAATGAAGGTAAATAAAACAACAAAAAAAAGAGATCATGTTGACAATAATTATTTATTTATTTACAACAGACAACCACAGTGTTGCATTCATTTGACAATCGGCAGAGAAACAGAGTTCTTTAAAAGTAGTTCATGTCATTGGGGTCATTTTTTATATGACTAATAACGAATTACATTTGTAAAAAATATTTGTTGACATCGATGTTTGTTGATTTTGAAAAAAATCTTATCAGCAACTTAACTTATAGAACCTTTTTACACTATGCCATGATTGTATCATTAAGCTTAAAGTATGCAAAACAACAGCATACTGATACATATAATGTTCATCTGTTTACAATAAGTGTGTAGAAAAAGTAGGTTTAAAAAGTGATAAAGTTTTTGAGACTATTTTTGATCACAGTTTTAAGTGTTTATTAGCACAAAAATAACTTGTACAATTTGAGGAAAACTCAATAATTTCTTTTACCTTTCCCTAGAATAGTATTTTTTTTTACGTTAAATATTTGACTAATGTGAACATGCCTCAAGATAGTAACTAGCTAGCAGAACTATAAAAGATTGCAATCCATTTAATTGCATTCAAAATTTAAATTTAATTTAATTTAAAATCAAGACCATACAAAAGATTAAAAAATTTCATTAAGTCAATTTAAGGATATCCATGTTTATGATAATGCTTGTATGTTGTTAATATACCCACATAAAATATGTTACAAATATATTGAATATAAAAGAAAGTGTTTTTTTGATTGATTGATTGACATGAAAAACAGTTGACTTACAGAAACCGTTTAGCAAATATTCCAAATGGAATTATCGTAATAAATAGACTGTAGAAAAATGCAGGGATATACAAGGATACAAATTCTATGCGTATAATGTTATAATTTGCTAAGTTTATATACATTCCTTTTGAACTATAAAAGAATTATATTCTTAAGGTTCTTACGGAGGAATATACCAAAATAAATAAATAATTTAAAACAACACTATTACTTTTGCAACAATTTGCTACAAAATTTAGCATTAAGAGGGGGCTGTCTTAAGTTTATTTATAGCTGGACACAGTAGGGTACCACAGTGTATACAGTGAAAAAAAGAAAAAGTGATTTCTAAAATTGATTGTAATTTTGGCAACATTTTGTTTTGAAATCTGAAATCATTTTGAAAGCAAAGATTGCAGCTTTTTTCAGCACTGCTCGATAATCCTCATTAAGTGTTTAAATATAAAAATGGAACAATTACTTATAACTTTTTTTCTGTTAAAGAAAATGAGTCTGATTTATTTTATTTATAGAAAAAAATGTATTCAATTATCTAATCAAATAATTTGCAAATGTTGTATTCTGATTAAAATTTTAATTGTCAGAATTTGCTAATTGATAACATTTGTAATTTTATGTATCTGTTACAAAATCTATTCATATATTTTTGTACATACATATGTACGTATTAGTTTAGAATGATCTAAATCTCCATGAAAAATATAAATAAACTCGTACCTGTCAGTTTTTTTTTATTAAAATGCAAACATATTTTTGACACCTGTTGTATACACACGGACACCATTCGCAATGCTTTAAGTTTTTACGTACATACTTGTACGTATCCGGCGGATATTATGACTTACAAACATTAATTTGCCAGCGAACGAAAAATAACTTTGAAAAAACAAAAATAACAAATTAAGTGTGTGACTTTTTTTGGTCAGAATCATTTGCAGCATCAGAACACCATTTCCAATAAATGTTGACGAAAGGAATCGTTTCTTTTTTTATTGTAAACAGACATTGCATTTCTTAAGTTTTTACTTAACATTTTATTTTTTTATTTACTATTCTCCTATGTTTGATTTTCAGAAAAAATAATTTAAAGTCTCTTTCGAGTAAGCAAAAGTATTAAAAACTGTCCGAATTCCAGGTATTCTTTTATACATTTCATTGATTTTCGTAATTCAGTCGATAAAGAACTTTACATGGAAGTTAAAGCTAAAGCATTAATACATATTCTTATTTATATACGAGTATAAGAGTATTGTGAATGTGGGCTTATCGGTTTCTTTGGAGTCTGTAGACTATATATACATATACAGTTACAGTATCTCTCTGTATGTCTGAAAGGAACTTTAGGCGAAATATAAATTTCAATTATTCAAACGGGCCGATGCCACACCCATACAAAGTAAATATTTATTTTATTTGTCAGTATCTTTAAAGAGTTTATAATTTCGGTCCAAATTGCTTATATTATATGTTATTATTCCTTTGAGTAGTATGCCCAAAGACAGATACTGAGACCCAAACGATATTTTGTGTGTCCTAATCTATTCACGAATGAACAGGTCATCTCTACTCAATCATAAGTACTAAACTGATCGCAGAAGATGCCCAGTTGGCCATAATCGCCCATCGCCACCTTCCGTCTCAATTATTCCCCGTGTGTAAGTAATCAGGTC
The DNA here is from genome assembly GCA_963576795.1 of Metopia argyrocephala. Classification (NCBI taxonomy): domain Eukaryota; kingdom Metazoa; phylum Arthropoda; class Insecta; order Diptera; family Sarcophagidae; genus Metopia; species Metopia argyrocephala. Next base: position 198,561,109 of record OY756208.1, on the reverse strand, counting down.
GACAGCCGTGCCAAGCAACTTGTTAGCTCTCCAAATGAAGTCAAGTAGATAGCCGACAGGAACATATCTGATACCCATCGGATACATTTTAACCCGGTTGAAGAGCTATAACCTACTTCTAGTCAGTGCCAAACAACTGAACAGAAGCAGAGCACTCAGTCTTATCCAAGAGACGTAAACTATTAAGATTTTATCTCCGGTGGTAGTGTCCTGATAGGAAGCCCCACTATTCTTCTAATACTTGATCTCCATACGATAAATGCTCATAAAATTAATAACAGCTGATTTTACAAGGTTACTGTAAGAAAACGTTTGAAGCGAAGTAGATTCTCAAATTTAAAAATTTAAATATGTATATTATTGAAGCCTAAAAAAATACAAAAATAAAAAAAGCAAAAAATTCTTGAACCTAGAATTATATTCGTAAGAATGCTAAATTTCAGTTTCTGTAGGAAACAGTGTTAATATTAAAATTTCAAAATAAAATAAAAATAAACAACTTTTAGTATTTCGTATGCAAAAGCTTAAGATGGAAAAAACAAAAAAAAAAATTAAATATTTTTAAAAATCTAAAAAAAAAATAAAAAATTAGAGAAAATTTTAAGAAACTAGGCTGCATGCTTAATTATGATCAGGGGGGGAATAAATGGTAGGCAGGCAGGCAACAAAAAGTGTTGTATATCACTTTCCAAACTATGTATGTCATGTCATATCTAGGTGGGTGTTATAATTTTGCATTTATTTTTTAATTTATTGGTTAAACCAAATAAAATTTTACATTTTGAGTTTTTTTTAATAAATTAAAAAATGTTTTTTTTTTTATTTTTAACAGGTCGGACGTATAGCTGCCGATCATCCTCTAGTAGGAGGCCACAAAGGTCCAGTACTTGATATTGCCTGGTGTCCACACAATGATAATGTTATTGCTTCCGGCTCGGAAGATTGTGTAGTTAAAGTTTGGCAAATACCCGATGGTGGACTATCAAGAACTTTAACGGAACCAGTAGTCGATTTAGTATTTCATCAACGACGTGTTGGTTTGGTACTATGGCATCCCTCCGCTTTAAATGTTCTTTTAACAGCAGGTTCTGATAATCAGGTATGTTTCTTTTTTATTTCATCATAATCAAATTTTTACAAATTTTCGTATTCTTAAAAGGTTGTTATTTGGAATGTGGGCACTGGTGAAATTTTAGTTCATATTGACTCACATCCTGATATTGTGTACAGTGCCTGTTTCAATTGGGATGGCTCAAAATTGGTTACCACCTGCAAAGATAAAAAGATACGTATCTATGATCCACGCACAGGTGATATAGAAAGTGAGGCATTGTGTCATGAGGGTTCAAAAGCAACAAGAGCAATATTCCTACGACATGGTTTAATATTTACCACCGGTTTTAATCGTTCCTCAGAGCGTCAATATTCACTAAGAGCACCTGATGCTTTAAGTGAGCCTATAGTTATGGTTGAATTAGATACATCCAATGGTGTAATGTTTCCTTTATATGATCCTGATACAAACCTTATATATCTATGTGGCAAAGGCGACTCGGTTATAAGATATTTTGAGGTATTTTTGGCATAATTTTACATGATTTATTTATTTATTAAATATATGAAAAAAAAATTAAAATTTTAGGTCACACCCGAACCTCCATTTGTTCATTATATCAATACCTTTCAAACACCCGATCCTCAGCGTGGTATTGGCATGATGCCAAAACGAGGCTGCGATGTAACCACCTGTGAAATTGCCAAATTTTATCGTCTCAACAATAATGGCTTATGCCAGGTTATCTCAATGACTGTTCCCCGCAAATCTGATTTATTCCAAGAAGATTTGTATCCTGATACCTTAGCTGAAGATGCTGCTATTACCGCCGAAAAATGGATTATGGGTGAAGATGCTGATCCACTTACCTTTTCACTTAAAGTAAGTTTTCATTTACTTTGCCTACACTAATGCTATTAAATATTGGAATACAGTTCTCACGGTGCTCTGTTATCATGGTATCATGTAAAGCTTATTGATGATTCGACCATGATCACCAAATTTTTTGAGTGCATAGCAGCTATTCAGAAAGTAGCAAATTACAGCATTCGATATCGAACTAAATTTCCTACAGTTTTTAAAAAAATTTAATAGAAATTTCGTTTGAAATCGAATGCCGTAACACGGCCCCAGTTTAAGAAAAGAAAAGTAAAAGAGAATTTAACATATGCCTTACATGTATGTATGTATGTATATGGGAACTTATTTATTCTCTAAAATTGAGTTCTAGCAACCAATTACTTTTCTTTTGACAAAATATAAAGTAAAAATTGGAAATTTTGTAAAACGAAATCGAGGAATATGGCAATCAAGCTACGGAAAATATATGGTCTGCAGTGGATACTCTCTTCTTTCATTTAATTCAAATTTTTATTATGTAATCTTTGAACAAATTTATAAAACTTTTATGCAGAAGTAGAAAAAAATAACGTCAAAACTAACTCGGTTTTGTCGTTAAATTCAAGTTTTTTTTTTCTTCGTAAACATCCAGAATCATTGAAACACAATTACGGCTGGGGAAGACCAAATTAAAAGCAATTTGATAAGTTGTAGTTTAGTTTGGTTCGATAGTGTCTTATGAAAAGACTTATAATATTTCTTTTAAGATATGCCTAAAAATATGCTCAGATTTTTAAGTATTTTTTGCAGTATACAAAATATTTTCAGCAATAAAATTTTTAAGATTCGCTTTTCCAATGTATTCCAATATTAGAGAAAATTGTTCTGATATGTTGTTTAAATTTAGTTTCTTTTTTTTACATGTTGATCTTTGTTGATGGTCAAATTTTCCGATTATCCTTTACTAAAACTGTTGTCATTGTTAATATTTTACGCTCTGTTTTTAAAAGTTACATGCTTTATTAGTTTTAAGAATGTTTTTTGAATGGAGTTTTTTATATTTTGTTTTGCACGGTTGGCATTACCTGGCCAAAGTTGATATGTCCTTAATTAAAAATGCTTAAATAACATATGTATGTATTTGCCTCTCATTAAAACCAACATAAGGTGGCTTCTTGTGCAAAAAAAAAAAAAAATCAGAAATAAATTATTGAGAAAGTTAAGATGATTGTAAATTAAAAAAAGAACAAAATCAATTTTTTTTTTTTTTTGCAATTTTTGTAAAGTCATAATACAATGTGCTGATGTCTGCACTGCATTGCGCTCCTGCTAGTTGTGTTTTGTGTTGCTTGTTTGTTTCACAAAACCTTAAAGAACAGAATTACTAAAAAGTCTAAATAGGATCGTGTTTCTATTGTACAGGGTGGTTATGTGTCACAATCGGCTAATAAATCTCTATCGGTGTCAAAGAAGGCTAATATACTCAATAAATCAGCAGCTGGAACCTCAAAAAGTGCCTCAACAGCGACCTTGGGTGGTGGAAATCACGCTGCCGACACTGGTGCATCAAGTGGGTCAGCGACGATTAGTGGTATAACTGTAAGTAAAATGAAATTTTTACTTGACCATGTTTCAGCATATTTGAAAAATTTTAAATGTTCATTTTAGGAAAAAGATTTACGTGATATTACGGATGAAATACGTAAACTTAAAGCGATAATTGTAAAGCATGAAAATCGTATTAGAGCCTTAGAAGCTGCGTTGAGAGCTCAAGAAGATGACACTGATGCTGTTGCCTCAAGAAACGCTAATAATAACACACAATGCAATGACACCAAAGCCTCCGATAGCAATAAAAAAGATAATAACGATACAAGCGCCAATAATGATAATGGCACCTCAGCTACCGCAGCATCAGACGACGCGTAATTCTATTTACGACTACTATCGTTTCCTACATCTAGTGCTACTACTTTCGCTGCAAATTTTTGTAGTTTAATGTGTTTTCTTTTTTTATTATTATGATTTTTCAAACTACAAAACTACTTCATATAAATAATATGTTTTAATTATATAAAATAAATTTATAATTAAACTGGTAATGCAAACAAAGTGAGGAAGAATTTAGACACCCCTCTTGGCTTGTACCCTTCTTGTAGTATGTATTTTGATAAGTTAAAATATAATTGTATTTACATACAACAGACCACAAACATATTTATTACAACAACACTACATCAACAAACAATGGAAATTATTTTTCGTTTCGTTTATTTATGTTATAAAAATATTATTATTATTTTTTATTTTAATTATTGTATTTGTATAATTATTTCTATTTTATTGTAATTTAAAAATTGGTTTATTTTTGTATTATTTTTTAATTCCTGTCCGTCGTATTGTACTTTTTTAAAAAAGTTTCTTTTGCCTTGCTTGTATTTATAATTTTTAATTTATCTATAAAATTGTTTTTATTTGTATTAGTTTTCTATTACTTTAAATTAATTTCTTTAATATTTTTATATTTTTTAATAATTATAAACAAAACTTAATTAGTTTTTGATTTGAAAAAAAAAAACACACACAAACTCTTAATTCATTATCCCTTTTTAATTAATTTTTAAAAAGCCTAACAAAGCTCAACTTTACAACATAAGTATGTGAACACAACAACAACAAAGAGTAAAAATAATAAAAACAAAACATATATTTTTTTTATTTATTTTGTTGAATTTAATTTGTTACAAATTCTTCTCTACTACCACACTACTCAAATTTACATGATCACCTAAATACGAAACAAAACAGAGACATAATAACCCGCCTTCGTTTTTTTTCATAACTCACAACTTTTTAAGCGAAAAATAACCCTCCAAATATTTCAAAAATAACTTTAAAGAAACTATTTTATAATCCGCCCGTTGTTCTCTTCTATACAGTACGAGTATTCTTCTATTTCTTATCATAATTAAACACAAATCGAATGTTAAAAAAGAAAAGTTATTTTATTTTGTAATTAAAACTAAACAAACAAATAATAAAAATCCTATACATCTATTTAATTATAAAATATATTTAGTATATGCCTACTCCCAAATAAAAAAAATTTTGTAAAGTTTTTCAAAGAAAATAAAAGATTGAAGTTAAAGAATAAATAAACAAAACAATATGTATTCTTTAAAGAGATTTATTACATCCTCCGTTTCTTTCCTGTTTAACAAAATTCAAAATTATTGAATAAATAATAAAAGACTGTAAATAATAATCCAAGCTCAAGGTCTTATGCCTTATTTTAATTACAAATTCTATTTTAATCGATATTCCACTACTCCTTCGTGTACTTTCGTCATACGTTCTGTTTTTGAAAGAACTATAGAAAAATAATAAATATTCCGATAATAACGGTAAAATGAATAAAATAAAGAATTTTAATAAAAATAAGACCGTGAGCTTGGATAATTATTTACATTAATTAATAACGATTGAAGCCCTGTCGTCAATTGGAAACTCGTTACGGGTTGTTATGGCCATCTAAGTAAGTAAGTTATAATGATTGAAGAACCAGAATTAAAATTTTTGAAGATGTTGTTAATGAAGATGTTTTCTCTTATTCCCAAATTAAAATCAAACTTCTCAGGTTTGTATATACTTAAGAACATATATTGTAATAAGAACTTATAAAGAAATCAGTTAAAGAAGCTTTTCTGTCTTTCTCTAATTAGTTATTATTGGCGATGTCGTTGTTGTCTGACGACATTTTTGTAGCAGAATAAAGAAAAAATTCTTCTTTTGCCTTTAATCTATTACAAAAAAGTCGACGTCGCCAATTGGAACACGGTCTATTGTTTCTGTATAGCTGAATGTTTTATAAACTGGGAACATTTAGCTACTTTCGGTAGCTCACCAAATAAAATAGACTACAGATTCATAAAAAAAACCAATGCGTGTAGATTATTACCCCGTTATTCATAAAAAATATTGTAGGTTTATTAAGGGCTTATTTGACGAATTTCTATGGAATACTTGTCAAATAATCTCTTAATAAACTTAGCATATTTTTTTATTTTAATTCAGCATTCAATATTTAATATTCTTTAAATATTTATTTATAAAGTACAATGTTGGCTGTAGCATTAAAATTTATAATTTTTTTTATATTTTATTTTATAAATTCAAAATGCATTGTATTTACATAGGTTGTAGAAAATAATTTCAAATTTACTCTATTTATTTGTATATTTCGTCATCGTTTTACGACATTTTTGTAATAGAATAAAGAAGAAAATGTTCTCATACCTTTAATCTATAACAAAAATGTAGTTAGACGACGACGACGTCGTCAATTGGAATAAGGCCTAATATTTTCTAAAAAAATGGAAAAAGCACGGTGTGGTCTGCTACTTCACATTATGTATATATTGTCATTAAAGTTGGGAATTTCAGTAAAACACATGCATGTATGTATTATGATTTTAAGGTTTCATTCATATTACAGCCCAGTCTAAGTTATTATTCGAAGTAAGTTATCTTTGCTTAAACAGAAATATAATTTTGAAATTTCATGTAAATTATTTAATTTTAAAATTTTGTATCTGTTAAGGTACTTTCTTATTTTTCCCCCTTTTAAAAAATGAGCAATAAACCGTCTCTAGCACTCAATACAACTTTTTACAACTGCGGTTCTTTCGCGTTGTTTGCAGACAAAACAGCATTTTCGTTTCTCTGTTAACTCACTCGATTTTGACAGTTTAACGTGCTCAGATGTGTTGTCCGTAAAGCGAAAGAAAAGAATATTAAAGAAAAATTTAAGTTGTAGAGAAAATTCGCAGCACATACTTGAAAAAATATAATTTTAAATGTGAATTGTTTGCGATTAGAAGAAATATATTTAAAAAAGTGAATAAAAATTGAATAAATAGAGTAATTTATAAAAACTACAATAAGGTGAAAAATCGAATGAATCATATTCTGCAAATTACATAAGCTAAAAAGAGATGCTATAAAACCAGTAATCAAACAGGGCCTATGTACGTGAGGAAGTTGCAAACAAAGAAACTTAATAAAACTTCACGAAAGAAAAAGAAATACGAATAGAGACAGAGACTATTGGGTACAAAAACGTGATATAAAAAGTCTGTTGAAATTTATTTTTGAACACGTTACAGTAGACGCCCTTTAATTTGGAAGGAAAATAATAAAACTGTTATACAATTCAAGAGGAAAATGTGCATTAATACATCTATAAAAAGACAAGACAAAAAGAAAAGAAGCAACAAAAGGACTATTGATTTTTCCATTAATAGAGCTGCTTCTGCCGCTAACAGTCTTGAATTAAATTTGGATTTACTAAAGAAAACAAAAGACAATCTTTGATTTATAGCCTAATTCTTTACCGTTAAAAAGAAAAACTATAAATACCAAAGAAATTAATAAGTTAGTTAAATTTTCCTCGCCCCTCGTCTTACAAATCAGCATAACAAAATAAACTGGCAATTGAGCCCTTACCATTAATATATATAGAAACAAAAGTTAGCACAATTAACTAAATTTATATAAAAAAACTTAAAAAGTGATAAACAGAAATGTTATAAAAGAAAGAAATTTTTAATAACAGTAATATTAAAATTGTCATTGAAAAAGCTGCTCAAACAGAAAGAGACACAAAAACAGTCAATTAAAAAAAGAGAGTGAGAACATAATTTTCCAATAATAAAAAAACCGCAAATAGAAAATAATACAAATTATAAACACATACTTATTATATATTTACAATAGAAGTAAAATTTTTATAATAAAAGTTCCTGTTTTAAAATATATACATCTTTAGCTAATACATACCACACAAAACAATGTCCGTCATGAGTTCTACTAAAACAAACGCCAGCGTTACCAATGGTAAATTTAAATTATCCACTCATGTGAAATATGAGCATTTAGTTGCTGGCATTTCGGGTGGTGTCACCTCGACCCTGATATTGCATCCACTGGATTTAATAAAAATTCGTTTTGCAGGTAATTTATCCAATTTATATGATAGTTCTTTATTTAAATACATATGCATGTAGGTATATTTTTCCAAAAACCAAATTATTGTTCGTTGATACATATTCAAAGTATGTATTTCTTACGGTAACACAATAAGAGTTTTGAGCATTTTTTGTTACTGCCTAACGGTAACATTGAAATAAGATTTCTAACTAACTAGCAAAATTACTTCAATTGTTGTAACATGTAACATCGATGAACGACGAAGGGGAAGAGATAATAGTTTACTTTGAAAAGCTGTAGGAAATGAGAAACCATACTAAAGCGTAATGCTACTCTGTTGTAAGTGGGAGGAGATATCTAAAAAACCAACACTTATTAATAACAGCAATATGGAGATTGGTGGAGTGTAGTTTTGTTACCTACATTCGTTGCAAATCTAGTTGACAGCAAATCTATCATTTAAATTCTTTTTTATTTAGTTGCTTGCGAAATATCTACGCTCAACTTTTTTTTTATCGCCAGTCATCAATAGCTGCACGAACCTAATCCATTGGAAAATTGACTACAGCACGAACCAGAGCCATGTTAAGAGAATCAATGTTATGGTATATTTTGTGGGAGACCATATCCTCTAAAACCATACACAATTTGTAATTCAAAGGATTCAAATCAGGGCTGCCAGTTGGCCAATCTTCAGAGCATATATATGGCTGGAAAATTGTTTCGAAGCCAAATTTTTGTCGTTTTAGCCTTATGAGTTGGTGCAGAATCTTGTTGGAAAGTCCAAGGCTGGTTTTCGAACAGGGAATTGTTAAGCGGCTTCATAACTGTTTCCAAAACGATTTCATGGTAAACTTTGACCGATATTCTGACCCCTTGTTCACAGGTAGTGCCAGTCAGTCACGACACCAAACCATAACTGCAGCTGTGGATTATGACTCTTTTCGACCCGTGCAATGATTTTTAAGCTTCTCTAGATGATCGCCCATAAACCCTATCATTTTGTTTGCTAAACTTTTCCTGTACGGTAAAAATGTTTTCATTCGTAAACAATATTTTTCTATGCATTTTATCAGCGTACTTCAACAAAAGAAGTTTGATTATTCTACCCAATTTTTTAAGGCTGTAGTCAACAAACATCCTTTACGCCGTTTGAAAGCTCCAAGACCCAAGTCTATTTTATTAATAATACGACACCTGGACTTTTGTGTGATTTTCATCTCAATTTCACTATTCTAATGGTTATGTTCAAAGTAGTAACAATATTTATGTCCCTACTAAGTATAGGTAATTTTAGAAATATGAATGCTAAACACAGATTAGAAAACCATTTGAAATAATTGGTGTGGATGAACTCGTAGGAACTTAATACACAAATAAACTTCACATTAATTTTCTTAACGTCAATATTTACAAGGAAATGGGTTTTTTTATTTGTGTTTTTATTTGATATAAAGAATTCGTTTTTATTGTTAAAAAAATCAGCTAATCTAAGAATAACAACAAATATTTATTTGTTTTTCTACTCTATTTACGCCAGCGAATCTGTGCTAAATAATAATTGAGCACAAATAACAAAAAAAACGAAAGATAGGAACAACATTCGCAATTAACAAATCGTTAATATATTTTATCAGAGTAAACAAACAACTTGACTGGTTGTTTACCGTAGAGTATAGGACTTGGCTTAAAATTCAAAACAACACTACTTTAATCACATTAATTTATTTCTAAAATGTTTTGTGTTAATTTATTTGTAATAATCGTAAACATAAATACATTTTCAACAAAAAATAGATTGTTGCAAATATTTATTAAAGTTGCTAAAGTTAAGAAGCTATAAAGAAAAATATATTTTTATTGACAATACGTACTTATTTAACACTTGAGATGATATTATTTTCTATACGAGTATAGACGACAATGGAAAATTACTAAATAATTCATTTAACTAAAGATTAAAGAATTTTTCTTTCTTAATGTAGGCTCCCAGATGATGGAATTTTTGTTCAAAATGTATGTCAGCTTTTCTTATTGTATTCGCTTAGTTTAAGTAAGAGACCACCATTTACAAACTACAAAATTTTTCTTTCTCTTTTACTACTGGTTATTGTAGCACTAAATTAAAAAAAAGAAAAATGTAATGTAAAGAAAAGAGACTATACACACACATGAACATACTTTTCAGCTTAAAAATGTTTGCTCAAAATCAGCTATTAATCACGTGCTGTAATCGTGTTACAGTTTTAAAGTGACAGTATTGTCTACTATTACAACAAAGCAATATTGAATATTATTTATTCAAATAAACCGGTTGTTTTTCGTAGTATGTATATTCATATGTTAATGTTTTTGTCAAACTATAAAAATTTCCTGTTTAATATTTATACATACATACGGCTATATATCTGTATAATTATATGTACATACATACGTCTACATATATATGCGTACATTATCTTTGGTTTGGCTCTTGTATTACTTTGATTGGTTTAGTGTTTCTGGTAAATTATGTATGTATGTCGTCTATAGCAGATAATGAATATTTGTATAATTTTAAATGTGTGTGTTTTAGTTAAATGACTTTGAATTTTACAAAGTATGTACTTGCAAAAATAGGGTATATCGATAACAACTTTATTTCCCATACAAGTACATATAAATTTTCGCAATGGTTACAAAGGTTAAATTTGACACAACTAAATATATAATAAAAAATTTGTTTAGTTTATGAAGGAGTTGCAAATGTTTTGAACACGTGAATAATTTTCGTTTTGTTTTGATATAAAAATGAACTGAATTTAATAAAAGCATTTCATTTCATATTTCAAAAGCTGCTTAACCCTTAAATGCATTGTGATGTAGATCTACATCGTATTTTGAATCGCTCGTATTCTGCAATGAAGAAACTTTTATAAAGTTTTTTTGATTTTTTTTTTTTTTTTTTTTGAATAATAAAAAAGGGGATTTATCGTTGTTAAACATATATAGGGCCTGTGACAGCTAGTTTTATTATAATCGACAAAATTCTTCATTGACACTTTAGTTGAGAAATAAAAATTCATTCATTACTGTAGGTATTAATTTTATCGCATCGTGAACAGCTCTATTTATTTGCAAAGCAATGCCGGAATTGGAAAGTCCTACTTTCACTGATTGTGAAAAAAAATGTGCAGGTTCAGAATTATGCATTATGTATGCGTAACAATAAGTACCAAAGTTAAAAAAATTAAGAGTTCATTAGCCAATGCAATGAAACTTAAATTACATTTAAGAAAATACAACTTTTTTTAATTCCTGTTAACTGCTAAGGCGGTATGCACATTGCAACACTATGATTATTTTTTTTTTACCTGTCAATAATGTCTTAAAGTACAATCAAAGACTATAAATATATAAAGATGTCACACTGCCATACAATGAACTGCTAGCTCCAAATTTTAGTGATGGCCGTAGCGCTACTTCCACTTACAAAAACAAAACTAAAACAGAGCTTATTCTTCTTAGAGAACTTATTTTCATCTCTCATGTGTGTACATGTGTGTATTACCAACGTATAAAAAATATAAAAACAAACTAAAAGAAACCGGTTTTATACAGAGAAGAGAGCATATTTATATTAATACAAACATATAAATATATTAACAACGAAATCATATATGCATGAATACGTGTGTGTATTTACAATATACATCATATATCCATACATGTGTAAACGTGTGTGCATTTATATTGCACATTGCCAAATCAAATAAAATAAATAATTTTTTGAAGAACACTTATTTTCGTATAAATTAACGCGCAACTAACCTAAGCCAAAGTCAATGTGATCGACTGTGTAATTGTACGGCAAGAATATGTGCTTTTTTGTTGCACACATGGAATTATGTTGATTTGTACCGAATTATAATGTTATTATTTTTGAAGAATTCTTTAATAAGTATACTTACAACACGTGAAATTAAAATAAAAAACAGTTTTTCTTTCTTTGGTTATTGTTTATTTTATTTGTATATTTTTGGAAAACAAACTTATGAAAAACATAAAAAGATTTATTATTGATCAATGCGTAGATTGTACCAAAAATACTGTTTATTCCTTTCGGTTTGAGGATAACAACGTTTGTTACAACCATAGAATGAAGATGCTAAATTTACTTGTGCTTATATTATTACGAAATCATTTGACATGGGAAACATATAAATACAAATCAGCGAGTACCGAAAAGATTAAAATTTTGGAACATTAAATATGTCAGCGGTATACAAATAAAATAAATAATAGCCAAAGAAAGAAAAAAATGTTTTTTTATTTTAATTTCATATGTTGTAAGTAATAAGAGAATTCTTCGAAGATAATAACGTTCTAATTCGGTGCAGATCAACATAATTCCATGTGTGCAACAATAAATCACGTATTCTTCTCCTACTATTGCACAGTCGATCACATTGACTTTGGCTTAGGTTAAGTGCGCGTTTATTTTATACGAAACCAAGTGTTCTTAAAAAAATTATATATTTTATTTGATTTGGCAATGTGCATTATAAATACACACACGCATACGCATATATGATTGCGTTGTTAACCTTTAATTAGGCGCCTGGGGTCAGGAAATATTAAAATTAAACAAATGTTGGTGGATTTGTTTTTAAACGAAAAATATGTTGTATTTATTTGTTTTTTATGTATTATTAAAATAAATAACTGAAAATTTAACAAAACATACTCATTTTTCTTTACACTTGCAGTAAACTCTGGGACACCATACGACTAATTATATGATTTTCTAAATGCGCCTAATTAAAGGTTAATGTATGATATTAATATGTACATATGTATGTGTAAAAACAGTTTCTTTTATTTTGTTTTTATATTTGAATTCCCAAATGTATATTGTAAATATGTATGCATTTGTTGTTGAGAGATATGCTCTCATGATTAACATTTGCAAAAAATGAGAATTGTTTTTTTTTCTGCTGACCACATACTTGTCCCCCGCTTCTAAATATGAACAAAATTTTTTTCAAATAAAAATGTAGGGAGTGTAACATCTTTATATATTTATAGTCTTTGGTACAATGGCCTTTGTGCGTAGTTGTTTTGGTTTTGTTCTCTAAATTTGCTTTACCCTGATTCATGCTTGCTGCTACGAATACAATTAAATTCGCTTAATAAAAAGGTGCAATATTGCCTTGCACACAAATTTACATGTTAGGAAGCGAAATTTCTAGATATGGGTTTATGAAAATCTATTTGAAACTATTACAAGCCTTTTCCTGATGTGTACTATCTGTTATATTCTGTTTTTATATGTATAAGTAAAAAAGGTATTAATAATTAAGTGATAAGGTTTCAAAACTTGTAAACAATATTTTTTTTTAAGTCCACATTTTTTATATTAAACTCTCGCTAGGGGGTAAACTTACAAATAAATAGATTTGCATACCTATAAGGCTTTCATAAATTTACTTTTTTATATTTTTTTGTTCTAACTACGTACATACTACTTATTATTGCTTATATTCAAAACGTTTTTGTTTAATTTTTATAATATTGCATTAGAAAATTTTCATACAGGGCAGAACATAGATGATAATAATTCTTTGAAATTTGTATGCCCATACTACATAAATAATATGAATTATTTTACATAGCAAAGTATCAACGAAAAATTATTTTAGAACTCAAGTTTTACCACATTTGGTGCCGAGGAACTTTATCAGCCAAAAAAAAAAAAAAACATTGAAAATGTTTCTATTTTCACTTCTATCTATTATACTTTTTTAAGAAACAAACAAATAAAAAACTTTTATAAAAAAATTATCTATAACAGCAGTATTGTTATTCTGAGTGATAAACATACGACCTGTTGTTAAGAGCCAATCATCACGCGTTTTTTTATTTAAATAAAAATTATATTCAGTATTTTTGGGAAAAATATACCTAACAACAACTTTAAAGAATTTATGTCTTATCAGTAACATATGAGACCTATGAAATAAGCACACTTTTTTTCGTTAGAAATTTTATAAATGTATTTGACAAAATAAAAACAGAAAGTTTTCTAAAAAAAATAAGGGGCTCGTCTAACCCCGTAACGATTTTTTTAGAAGTAAACCTACAAAATCTATTTAATGGCCAGCGCACATACATTATGTCTTAAAAAAACCTTGAAAACTTTTTTAAACATGTTTTTTTTCTTTTGCCAATTTTTTGTCTTCAATTATTTTGTTGTTGTCCTATTTTATGTTCATTAATTGCTTAAATAAATAAATGTATATGAACATATATACAATAATATACTTGCATACATACATATGTATGTACATATACAGAAAATTCACCGATTACCTCTTACGCATACGATTATAAAGTGTACAGCATAAAAAATAAGAACCAGTCAATATGAAAAGCCAGATGTACAATGAAAAATAGGTTCTTTTTAACGTTGTTATGTACGAATATAATATCCCTGTTACGAATCATATAAGTACTATGCGCCACTTGAAAAATCGCGTAACTCCACCTTCAAAAATTGTATTTATTCATATGATTTTCTGCACAACAAGAAATAAATCTTAAGCATACTTACCTAGTTATAGTAGAGTAAAATATTTCATGAAAAAATGTAATGAAATTGCATCTTCAATACTTGACGAGATGGTTCAATTTATGTGAACCCTGTTTAATTTAAAGATAAGCGTTTCATTGAAAATTATTTCAACAAAACCTTTTAAATTGTTTAAGCAAAATAACGAATTTTTCAATAGTATTGCGTTTTTTTAATTTTCCTAGGGACAACAAAAAAAAAAAAAAAAAACAGGTTTCTAAAACTTATTGGGGTATGTATTTTAAATCTAAGTAAAGAAACAAATTAATTTATATTTTTTTTTATTTTCAAATGACTCATTTTTAAAGTAGTTACATACCTATGTTTGTTACGATACAAATATTAATTTCTCAACTAAGCGCTTAGCAACAACAAATTGTTGAAATAATGAGAGTGTGTGAAAAAAACACATTTTTGTATTAAATTTTATTTTTGCTATAAGAATAAATAAAAGATGTGGAACTTGTTTTAGGGTAGGAGGGGCTGACTGTACACAATATCAACACGCTTAACGTATACTCACGTGAATTGTTATTATAACAATAATATGAGAATAAAAAATTGACAAAAACAAAAACACCATAAATAACAAACGAACAGTACGCTTTATAAAAACTCATTAAATGTACTTTAAAAAAATATAAGAAAAGAAAAGAAAACAATATCAAAACAAATGAGATCATATTGGTAAATCAAGTACTTTAATGCAATAAATCTGTATTAAACTTTATTAAACTTTACTTTGTGCATACATAGTACATACATACATAAATACGAGTATGTACGTATATTGAATTGAAATTTTCGATTATTTTTTTTAGTTGCACTTTTAACAAGTGTTTGTTTAAGTTTTTAATAACAAATTATTGTAGAAATAAAATTTCAAATGCATATGTACTACCTCTTTATATTCGTCTTAAGTTTTTTGTTTTTAGGGTATGTAACCTTTCGATTTGACTACTCGTACTTAGTTATAATAAAACTTGTCATTTGATATATGTATACATACATAAATACCTACAGTATTGTTCGAAACCCAAGCAACTTTTCCTGATGAGGTAAACAAGGTCTCAAATTATTGTTTTAAATTCATTTATTGAAAACAATGCTTATAGGATATGTAGTTATATTATGTCCTTACAGTCTAATAATAACAAAATAAATTTAATTCTGTTTTTTAAAATATAAAAAAGGAACATAATTAAAACCTAAGCAACTTTCAGTCTTTTGTTTGATAACCTTTATTTTTTATGACGCCGGCACATCATTTTGGCATAGTTTTTATGAGTTTTATAAGTAGCAGTCAGTTACAGCGTTCCGTAATTCTCGCGACGATATGTATGTATAACAAAATGCCTTATTTTAAAACATTCCTTTCAAACAATTGCTTCCGCGTTGCGTTTTGTAAATGGAATTATCTATAACGTTAAAGAATATCATGGTCACTTATAACTGTTTATTATTAGAACTTTGAACATATAATTTTTGTATATTCATTTATTTGTTTAAACACAAAAATGTATTAAGGAGATTAATAGAAAAAATTCATTTTGTTTTTAAACGAAAAATTTAGTTCAAAAAACACTTATAAATGAACGTTTTGAAGGTCTATATTGTTTTATTAGCGTAAGAAAAATACAAATATTGTTAGTTATGTATTTACGTGCGAGTATTTTTTAAAAAGACTAAAACAAATTATATAATTTTTAGCACTTTTGTTTGTCTGGCCTTCACAAAATCAATAGATAAATTTATAATTTCCAAAAATAAAAATAAAAGTACTATAAATAGGTATAATAAAAATATTGTATACTACATATACATACATAGATATGTGTATACATAAGTATGTATTTATAAATAAAATAGTGGAACCTGTTCCACTTTACAGTTCACATAATCAAAGATTTTTTTTATAAATTAAACTCTTGTGAAGTAAATTATTATGATCTTGTCGTTTCTTATATACGACATAGTATGTATGTACGTACAAAATTTTTCATTTTCGATATAATCCATCCCTAATTCTTTGTGTAGTAACGCCAAGATGTAATTACATATGTACAGTGCATATTTGAAATACATATTGAACAAATTCAGAACAAGTTAAAAGTATGTATGTATGTTTGCATGTACAGTAGTGCCCACCACCTTACAAAGGGAATAAAAAAGTTTTACTTCGCCACCTCTAATATAATGTATTTTTTCAAGGTGGCTTCGAAAAAAAATTGTTTTCCGAATGTTTTTTTGTTATTTCTTAGGCATTTTGTCTCGAAAATACCACTGTTTTCCCTTAGAGGTCCTTTTGCTGAGAAAATTAAAGCTCGCTAAAAATCTTTACAGTTTTATTAAGGAAGGATTACTATAATTCATGCAGGATAGTCAGCATTTACAGTCGGATCTTTAAATATTTATAACGAAATCGTGTCTTTTTGTCTACTTCTCTTACCTCTCTAACCCGTTCGCTTCTAAACAAGGGCAAATAAAATGAAAAATTAATTAAAAATTATTACATACATATGTATGTATGTCATATTAAATGGAAACAGACGTAATTACACTTTTTGTTTTTTTTTTTACAGGAGAAGCAAAAAACCTTAAAATCAAAAATTTTGTAAATTCTGAAATTTATATAATTTTCAGAATCAGATATAAGGATTGGCATCCCGTCGGAATCTAAAATTTTGCATGAACATGTATTTTGATAAAACGAAACATAATTAATAAAAAAAATTTTGTGTAGTTATGTACGTCCATTTGCATCTAATGTGACGATATGTATGTAATAATTTTTACGTCCAGATTTTTGCTGGTTTATACTTTAGTTATGATGAGTTTATAAATTATTATAAAACGCTTACACAAAAATAATATCCTAATTAAATTTATTGGTAAACAATATGCATGAATGTGAGTTTGTGTATAGTTGTGTTGAAATCAGCTTCAAATATGATTTTGTTGTCAATTTCTAATTTTTCCTGGAATTGTGCGTGTTTTTATATTATTAGTTAACACGTGCCAGCAGTTTTTTGCTTGATAAATCATATACATACACATATGTATATGTATTTACAGTATATATTTATTACGTACATACAATAAACATGTACGTATGTTTACGCAAATAAGTACAGCTGATGAGTGAAAATCTAATTCTAAAATACATACATACATATGTATGGATGTGTTCTTTGTTTAATTTCTATACAAATACATGTATAATGTAATTTTCCACATTTGCTCTTTCTTTACAGTTAACGATGGTCGTACAGCTGCTGTGCCCCAATATCGTGGTTTGGGTAGTGCTTTTACCACTATTTTCCGTCAAGAGGGTTTCCGTGGTCTTTATAAAGGTGTAACACCAAACGTTTGGGGTTCAGGTTCATCATGGGGTCTTTACTTTATGTTGTAAGTTGTTACAAACTGTAGTGATAGTAAAATTATGTTTCCTAATTTATTAAATATATAATTTTTTTTTTTATTTAAGCTATAACACCATTAAAACCTTTATTCAAGGTGGTAATACTACTTTACCACTGGGACCCACTATGCATATGGTAGCTGCAGCTCAATCTGGAGCTTTAACACTAGTGTTAACGAATCCTATTTGGGTAGTAAAGACACGTTTATGTTTACAGTACGGTTCAGAGGGTAAAGGTGCAGAATATCGCGGTATGACACATGCGCTATCGCAAATTTACAAAGAAGAAGGCATTAGAGGCTTGTATAAGGTAAATTGAATATATTTCTTTTTTTTAATTTACAGAGTATATTTTGCAATATATTTTATTTTATGACTTATTTGAATTTTATTTTATAAAGGGTTTTGTTCCTGGCATGTTGGGTGTTTCTCATGGTGCCATACAGTTTATGACGTACGAAGAAATGAAGAATTGCTACAATGAATATCGGAAATTACCAATCGATACAAAATTGGTAAGTTGTATTAATTTTTTTATTGGTTCATGTTTGCTGTAGAAAAATATCTTATTATTTTATTTTCTGTCGCAAACAATTCGAAAACAGAAACAAAGTTGCATAGCAATATAAGACACCCAAGAAGATAGCCTTGAAACAGCTTGAATGTTATTAATTTTTGTTAAAATAACTTACAAAAAAATAAAGTCGTTAGTATTTGCCCCCACTAATACACATGGCCTTATATGTATTATAAAAAAAATTGGGGTCCATCAGTGCTGCATACAATCAACAGTCAATATGTTATTTTGTAGTATTACTAGCAAAACAGATGTTGCCCTGCCCTATCACTGACAGATTCTTTTATGTTCATTATATGGCAAATTTGTTAGTTTTTTTTTATTAGCAACGTCCATCTTTAGTGGCCCATTAAATTCATAAGACAAAATAACATACATATACCTGCATATGTTTGTACGTTTCAAATTTCATTACTGCAGGTTAAGTAGTTCATATTTATGTATATGTATTTCTTAAAGTAGGCGTGGCAACCTACCCGTTTTTATAGAATTGTCTACTACTATCTACCAAATGTATACCTTTTTCATTAAAAAGTACATACACGTGTAAAATATCATAGTGATTAGATTAATCAAGCGGTTTAGAAGTCTTAATAACCGAAAAACATCCTGTTTATTGTATCTAAATGCACAGCTACTACTTTGTAGTGGATCATTTTATTTTTTTAACAGAAATAATATTTAAAATCATATACATATTTTTTAACACCCTCAGATTTATCTCTCACTCTTAATTTGTTTACAAATCATTTTATCCAGTATTTAAATGTGCATTAATATTAATTGTTATCGTCATTAAATCATATGACTGCCATCAAATATGTATATAGATAAATTTTATATCTGGCTTTTCTATTTTGTTTTACAATTTGTTACTTCTTTGTTTCCATTTTTATTTTTAGTTTGTATTGTTGTATAAATAAGAAAACATATTCTGACGAAATATTTCAAAATTCCTCATCATTTAGTTCTCATAGAATTTCTATTTTTATTTTTTAAAAAATATTACTTGAACTTGTAGATGACCTCCCCATGTATTTATCACATGACTATGCTCTCTAATTTCTCTAGTCTTTATTATAATTTTTTGCTTTAAACTTTTATAGATTTATTCATATATTCATTGTCTATTTTATACATTAATTTGTTGTCCATTATTTTTTATTTGGCTTAATTCCAATGCATACAAATGTATATAGTTTTTTAACACAAAATTTTAAGTTTATACCTTCCTCCAATTTATAATAACTTAAATTTAGCAAACTGTACCTAATTTTCTTGCGGAGACACATGCAAAGTCTTAGTAGGAAGCAACGAAAAAGTATCTGCTACTTTTTGACACTTTTTACATCTCTTACGCCTTAACTATGTGAAACAAAACATTTCTTCCTATTGGCTTAATTTATATATCGTCAAAGTTGGCATATATCACAAGTGAAACCATTAAATAGATGTATTCATATATATTTTTAAATAAAACTCTTAGGTTGTTAAATAATTTTCTTTTAAAACATAATATTAGAATTTGAATTTTGTATGCACATATAATAATTTGATTAATTTTAAGTAGAGCAATGATATTGGTATAATGACACTTATTTTTGTTTATGAGCGATTTGTTTTCTACAAGAAAATAAAATTAATACAAAAATATAGGTTCATTGTATTTTATAAATTGATATCAAAGTTAATTACATTATTTTGCAACAAATATAAATAGAGCCATTAAATTATTCAGAGATATTTATATTACCTTATCAAAATATTAGATGTTTCTTTTAGAAATTATTGTACAGGCATTAATATATTAAATTAACATTTTTTAACAATATATTTGCTAGTTAGTTACACAACAAAATAAAATTTATATATTATAAAATAAAAAAGAAAAAAAATCGATATTTGATCATTTTTCTATTAAGAAGTGAGATTTTAAATAAAATTGAACAATATATAATGTACCTATACTAAAAAAAAAAAAATTATAATTTTAATAAACAAATTTTTAAACGCAAATAGCTTTTCCAAAACTTAGCCTATAGCGTAGCCGTCAATGTTCAACATTCAACAACAAAAACGCTTATAATGATTTTACCACGGCGCACTTATCATAAATATACAACATCCAATTTACAACTGTTGTGAACCATAATCGGGGCCTTAATTTTTGCTTTAAAACTTTTTTTACACATTTAGACAGAAAGTAGTGTAACCGTAAAATTTTGTACATACCCTTTGTATTATTTTTTATTCTGTAGTAAATTGTTATCAAATTATAAAAAACAAATTTAATTTTAAGAAAATTACAAATTTATAATTTTTTCTCTCTTATTATATTACAGGCGACAACAGAATATTTAGCGTTTGCAGCTCTATCTAAACTTATAGCAGCTGCCACAACATATCCATACCAAGTTGTACGAGCACGTTTACAGGATCATCATCATAGTTATAGCGGAACTTTGGATTGCATTAAACAAACATGGAGGTACGAACGTATGCGTGGTTTTTATAAAGGTCTCATACCATATTTAGTGCATGTCACACCAAATATATGTATGGTCATGTTAATATGGGAAAAATTGACCAATTAAACTCGAAACGTAGCCTATAAATATTATTATCTCTCTTATACTGCTCTAAATTATAATTACTATTACTATCAAACTTATTTTATATGTTTAATATCACACAAATCTTTACAAGAATCTTCAATGCAACTGAAATATAAAGCATAATTTTTTCTTTTTTAATAGTTCATAAGAAAATTAATTTAAGAAAAGAAAATGCAAAAAGAAAAAAGAAAAAGTATGTACGAGTATATTGAAAGAAAAACAAAAATACTACAACATTAAGAGAGGTGTTAGGAAAATATACCTTTATTTTAAAAGTTCTTAATAAACAAAATGATAATATTTATAAAGTATTCGATTAACAAACAAAGACGAAAAACAAATAACAAAAAAAAAAAAAAAAGTAAGAAACGAGAAAAGAAAATTATGTAAACGCAGCAGCATAAAAATGACATGCTCTTCTGTAAGAGAGTTTTAAAAATTGAACAATTTTGTATTACTGTTGTTATAAGTTTTTAGTTTTATTGTTTTTTTTTTTTTTTGTTTTTATATATACATATACATATATTTAAGTCTCATTTTTTATACATTTTCTTTTTCTTCAATAATTAATTATTCAATTATAATTTTTATACCAATTTTGAATAATTCCATGAAATATTTATTTACTTTAGCGCGTAAGTTACTGTTCAAAATCTAGTTATGAATGGAAATTTTTAGTGTAGAAATGTAACAGCAAAGCAAACATTTACTTAAAATAGATAAAGACTTAAGAAATTGATGTTTTTGTTATGGGTAAAAAAAAAAATTCATCAAAACAACAAAATATCTATAGCAATTTCAATTTCCAAAAATTATATTTGTTGTTCATATTGTTTTAAATTTTGAGTTTTTTGTTTTAAAACGCTGCCCCATAATATAAACTTTTATCTTTTTTTTTCTTTACAATGTTTGTTTTATAAGTTTCCATTAAAATTTCATCGTTGTGTTCTGAAATATTATTATAAAATTTTGGGGCTTAAAGCAGAATTAAGTTTAATTAATTTCTGTATAAGTTTAAAACTATTTTTTTTTCTAACCCAAGAATTAATTTATTTAATTATAATTTTAGAAATATACAAAAGAAAGAAAATATCCTTAGCTATTAAGCTTAAATACTTAAATATATAGTAATTACAAAAGATCTTTTTTTAATTATTAAGCTTTTTAAGACTTCTCATAAAATATCATAAAACTACTTAGTAAATATCTTTGGAGAAAACAAAATAAAAAAAAATTTATTAAACTTTTTTGGCAAAAAGATACTTTAAGTTAAAAATTTTTAAAACAAAACAAAAATGTTAAACTTAAAAAAGAAAATAATTAAAGAGATGCAAAAACTGATCAGTAACAGCTTAATAAAATGCTTAAATAAGTTACTGTAGTAAAGTACATACATAGTATATTAAACATATATTCTATATATACATTCTTTACAATGAAATTTTATTAACATTTATAGTTTTTCTTTTATTATTTGTTCGTTTATGGGGAAAGAAAAAAAATAAGCAAATAAGTAAATTCGTTTATTTATTATAGTGTGTCTCAGTAATGTAAGTGTTTAAAAGCATATGATTTTAAAACCGTTCCTACCGTTCTAAGAGAAAAGTTCCGTTTTACTTGCTATCAACTAACTCTTAACTAAACAAATATTTTGATTGTTGTTTTTTTTTTTTCTTAAGTTATTTTTAAGTTTCGTTTAATATTAAACTACTGTGCTGTATTGTTGTTGTATTTCCTTTTTTATATTCTCTTTTTGCTAAATGAATTTATTAAACTATTTTTAATTTGTTTTCGAAAAAGAAACACATGAGCATACGAAAAAAACTAAAACAAGAAAATCACATTCATTGTCTCGTAGTGTAAATATACTGTAACAGAGGGTAAGCATTTTGTTCAAACTTTGCTAATGTACAAATATCACTCTTCTTGTTGTCTCATTGCAGTTTCGAAGGTCCCAAAGGTTTTTATAAAGGTTTACAGGCCAGCCTGACGCGTGTTGTACCCGCCACTATGATAACATTTTTAGTTTATGAAAACGTATCGTATTACCTATTGCAACGTTCCAAAGAGAAAAAAAGACTAGAAAAAGAATCTTAAATTGTTGTTGAATATTAATTACCTTTACACCCTGTTCCTGTTTGTATCCATATTCCCTAATTCCTTTACTTTTCCCCTTACAATTTTAATTCATGAAAATTAGCTTTATTAACTTTAATTTAATCTTAATGATGCATATCACTTTTGATGACATGCCTGATTTTTTTCTTTTTTTTTCGAGTTTAGTTAAAAAAACAAAAAATATCAAAAAAAAAACATTCTTAATTTAATTTATTAAAAAATAAAAAAATTGTTGAACTATAAAGCTGCTTATAGTGCGTGTTTTAATTTTTTTTTCTAGCAGGGGCATGGTTTCCGTGAAACTAAAATGTTGTGTTCCTACGAGATATATGAATGAATGAATTTTTTTTATCTTTAAAAAAGTACAGCATATTTTTAGGCAATTTGAAATACCATCCTAAAGCTTAATAAATAGCTTTTAACATAATTTAGTGGTGTTTTTTCGAAACCTATAGCCGCTTAGATAAACCGCTTCGAAAAAAACGACATAAGTGCTTAAGAAATTAAATTGGGCATTACTCACAATTTTTATAAAAAAATATGAAATTATTATTTTAAAAACAATGTAAAAATAATTACATTCCTTCGCCTCCGCCATATTTACAACGTTTATTCTTTTATTAATGTATAAAATGTTATAGAATTTTAAAAAGATAACGTCAAGATAAAAAAAATCAAACTTGGCAGCATTTTTATATGTGCTTAATTTTTAAGCAGTTTTAAAATTAACCGCTTATATAAGCGGATATAAATAAAAATTTGTATGGAATATTTATATTCGGTTCGAAAAAAACACTACTTTTGTTAAAAAAAAGTCTTAAGGAAATATAAGGTTTGTTCCAGTACATAATTTTGGTATGCCGTGGGATTTCATTTTTTTCGAAAAACGTTACCATACTAAAAAATTGAGTAAGTAAGAGGTTTTGTTTATATGGAGTTATTATTTATTTGTTTTGCGCCCAAAAAGAAGTTCGCTATTTAAATTAAAGAAAATATTTATAAACTTGCCGTGAAAGACTTATATAGCCATATCACAGACTACAATTCCGTTCGGAAACTGAATTATTTTTAGTGCTGCAGATAAGAAAGAAAAATATTCTGAATGAAATCACTTATAATATCATGAATGGAATTAACTATGGTGGAATTACTTACAAGGTGGTGTTGCCAACCCAGCTGAGTTTTTTTTTTTGGTCATACCGCTCCTGTCAAAAGTTTTGTTTGTATTTATGTTTTGTTTACATTTTGCTTTGTGTGTATTCGTGTTTTTGTTTTGGTGTAGAGACATGTATGTTGTTATCAATACGCACACACACTTCTCACATGTGCTTTTTTAATTCACCATACCTGCTTTTGACATTAAAGAGCTGAAAAAACAAAAACAAATTCCCTGTTGTTTTTGTACTATATTCACCTGCCACCACCTTGTAAGTAATTTCACCATGGAATTAACATTTTCTAAGACTTAAAGGGAAAAAGACTATTCAAAATTACTTTTCCTCGGTAGAAACTCAGGTTTATTATTCATTTGTCACAAGACAATTTTTTGTAAATAATTCTTAAAGCAATACATATTTGGAAAATCTTTAAAACTAAAAAAAAATCTCAGCGAAAAAACTAAGGAAGTCATTTTAAAAATCAAGGTAGTACTACATTATATGAGTTGCGCCAATTGTGTGTTTCCCACGTCTGTCTAAAAAGTTCAACTTCTATCTTAAAGATAGAAGTACATAGCATGTGTTACCTCCTTAAGAGTGTTTACAATGAACGTCAAGTATTAAAGCATCTAAAAGTTAAATCTTCTTCAACTTCTATAGGTTAGATGCGTTTCCACTCTTGCCAGTAACATCCTTTATGAAAATTCACTATTTTAACTTTTTTAAAGGCGTTCAAAACACACAACTGACGCAACGCATGTTGTGTACTTCTACCTTTACTTAGGTGATGCGTTGCGTTATTTCTGCATAATTTGTTTTTGTTACAAAAACAAGTCTCATTTCAAGTTTTTCTTTACTCTAATTGACCTGTATAAGTCAAATTATTCGTTAAAAATAATTAGGATTATTTTGTAGTAATTGCCAGTAATTCTGGTATATTTTTTTATTATTTGTAATCGTAATCAATTAGTAATCATGCAAAGTCATAAATAATCGTAAACATTACTTCGCCCTTAAAAAAAGTAATCTAATTAGTAATCATTACGATTACAGTATATTGCCAGATAATTGCCTTTCACGCTTATTTACTTCAATTTCTAAATCTCCATATTTTTTCTTATCATTTTATAATAAAATTCCACGGTTGATTAATTTTCGCTTAATTGTCTTATTTGCTTAATTGCCTCAAATATATTTTTCCCAAAGAAAAATTTTCTTTAAAATTCTCTCGTTTAATTACCCAAAGTAATTATTTACCAAAAATTGTAGCCTAACTCAATTATGTTTATATAGGCATAGAATGTCCGTTAAATTTTCTTTTAAACAAATTTATGTATAAATTTGCTATTCACACTTATTACGTCGGTATTTAGAACATGGCAATTATGAAGCGGACGAAATCGAAAATTTTTAAAAACGAAGTTTGTATTTTTCAAAGGAAACTAAAGGAATATTTTAAACAAGCATTGTTTTCTTGTTTTTTTATAGTACTTACATACATACATAATTGGCCATTACAACCCTGAGTCACGGTTACGGCCTAGCTTCTCGCAGCGCTCATTTTGTGTTTGTTAATTTTTATCCAAGAGTACCGGGCCCTACAATTTAATTTCGACTCCGAACGACAGATTTGAGAAGCTTTTTCATGGCAATCAATTACTCCCAGAGCTTTTGCCAGAAAACTGCTGAGAGGTAGTCGCCGAAAGAAATAATTTTTTTATATTTCTTTTTTTCACGATGTGAGAGCTGAGATTTGAACCCAGCGCTATCGTCTTAGTAAGCCAACACACTAACCACTAAACTACAGCGACTTATTTATATGTAGTACAAAATTTACTATGTGGCTACTGCTGTTGCTGTGTATGGCTAGTAAACCTTCTATATCTATAAATATTTAAGCAATATTAATGTTTTTTATTATTTATTTTTATTTTTTAGTTCTCATAATTAAATAGGCTTTTTTTTTTAATAAATTCCTTGCTACATTGCTTCCAAGAGGCAATTAAGCATGTTCGTTTAAATGAGTTCCACGCATAATGGCACAAAAATTTTGATATTTTTGTCAAGACAATTACCCGTGGAATACTGTCCTAATCATTACTTAACACAGGTATGTATGCTTATAATTTCTTTGATAATCAAATCTTTAAAATAATAGGATATTTAAATATTATTTGTCTTTTTATTTTCTTAAACATCTACATAAATACCCCATGGTAGTAGCACTTATACATACATACATACATACATAACTGGCCTTTACAACCCTGTGTCATGATTACGGCCTAGCTTCTCGCAGCACTCATGTTGTGTGTGTAAATTTCTATCCATGAGTACCGGAACCTACAGTTTAATGTCGACTCCGAACGACAGACTTGAGAAGCTCTTTCATGGCAATTAATTAGTCTCAGAGCTTTTGCCAGAAGACTGCTGAGAGGTAGTCGCCGAAAGAAATATTTTTTTCATATTTCTTTTTTCAAGATGTCGGTGCTGAGATTTGAACCCAGCGCTATCGTGCTAGTAAGCTAACACACTAACCACTAAACTACGGCGACTTATTTATAGTACAAAATTTACTATGTGCCTACTGCTGTTGCTGTGTATGGCTAGTAAACCTTCTATATCTATAAATATTTAAGCAATATTAATGTTTTTTATTATTTCTTTTTATTTTCTTTCTTTTTTTTAATAAATTCCTTGCTACATTGCCTCCAAGAGGCAGTTAAGCATGTTCGTTTAAATGAGTTCCACGCATAATTGCACAAAAATTTCGATATTTTTTATTTTTTTTTTTTATATTTTAATTATGCGTGGAATACTGTCCTAATCATTCCTTAACACAAGTATGCTTATAATTTCTTTGATAATCAAATCTTTCAAATAATAGGATATTTAAACATTATTTGTCTTTTTGTTTTCTTAAACATCTACATAAATACCCCATAGTAGCACTTATTGGAATAAAATCTGTTACGGAGCATTTAAAAGAAAATAAAGTTGAGAGTATAAAATAATAGCAATAGCAATAACAAAAACAATTAAATCCTGATAATTTTAATATTCTTGTCATTTTTTAATATACATTATGCTTTTACAGTCTTTATTTAACTGATTATAATTGTTATAAATTGTATTTAATTGTGTTTTTGTTTTTTTTTTACTGCTGGCCGGTAATGATAAGCAAGACGCACACTCATAACCTAAAACAAATATTCTGGAATTTCTCTATTCATTCCCAGCAAACATGCAGGCTTGATTTCAAATTAGGGATAAACTGAATTTAATAATAATAAATAATAATAATTTCTTAACCGATTAGAAGATAAATAATGCTCTTCTTTTAAATCAAAAAAAGGCTTCTTTTAAAAAGCCTTTCTTATGATATTTTCAGTTACATTTGCAGTACATGATGTGGTGGTTCAATTTAGTTGAAAAATTCCTGATTTCAACATAAGAGTGAAATTCTCACAAGCAGCGAATCATGTGTATTTGTTTTTAAAATCCAGCAAACACAAGTCAATTGCTCTAACAAAAGAGGCAAAACAAAATGCATAATGCATGAATCAAAGACGAGTTATCAGATATTCACGAAAACAATTTAAATTAGTTTTTATTCTTTATTATTTATAATTTGCGTGACTTTAAAAAACTTACGTATTTACATATTTCAATTTAGGAATGCATTTAAATCGTATACAATTCATGGAATGATTTAGAAGTCGGGTAAATAATATTCTTGAACAACTTTCATTTGTTTCATTGTGTTGGAAATTTTGTTAACTGTGTTCATTAAAAAATTAAACAAAGTTTAAGTCAAAATTTCAATACATTTTTTTTTTCTTTTCTAAAATAAATTAAATTTGAGATCTATTTTAATTTTGGGTGCCCTAATGGTTTATTGGGGAGTGAGTTGTACTGCTAGTGCGAGGGTCGTGGGTTCGATTTCTACCAAAAACCGTGGTCTGCAATACTACTGCGAGCTTATGGTATTTGTCATTTTGGTCCTTATAATTAATTAGAATATATGGGTATAAATATGTATAGAAATTTATATTTAATTTTTAATTTAAATTAATGATACTTAAAAATAATTAGTAAATCAAAAAATTTTTGAGATTTGTTAGCAATATAGTATGTATGTATTTCATGCATTTGACAACGTGTTTGCCGGGTTATTTAAGAACAAATATTATTCCTTGCATGTGAGAAGAAGTACAGTTTTGAAATGATTTTGTGATTATTTTTTTTTTATTAAAAATAATAAAATCATTAAAGTATTTATTTTATTATTCTTTGTGGATCTTTTATTATTGAAACAAAAACAACATTTAATACTCAAATGCAAAAAGAAAAAAAAAAAACAGAAAAACAATATGTAATAATTAAATATTTGTTAAAAATACTTTGTGATAATTTTAATTATTGTTTTGGTTTGATTTGATTTTCTAATGACCCCATCCAATAGGTGATTATATATAAATTTTTTTTATTGTCTGTATAAGTGTTCTTATAATTGCACCTTCAAAAATACAAAGTAAATTCAGAACGTCTTTAGTTAAACAAAACAAACAGTTTATATACTCGTAATTTCTTATTATAAAGGACTTTCTGTAGGTAATTTTATTTAATCTATTAAAGTTTATAAGGAATAGTTACAAGATAGTCCATTGTATTGCAGACATGCTTGGCCGAAGATGGTTCGTTTATTTACTAACGCAGATTTTAAACAAAACTGTAACTTACTTGGCAACATGTGTATACTCAATGGAGTAGTTTTTAGATTTCTCTTATGTAATGCATAGCTGGATTACGTAGTCCTCGCCTAGGACATTGTAATGTTAAATAGAACACATTTTCTTCATACATTTGGGTTATGTTTGCATTAGTCCATTCTGATGCAGACATGAACCATATCATTTTACCACAAGTAGTCATTGCTTGGGCGAAGACCCAACAAACATTTTTTGGGAGTGAGTTCACAAACATGAAATATGGCATCGCTAATGTTTACTCCCAAAAATTATTTTGTAAAATAAATTCGCAACAAGTGCCAATGGGAACAAGAAGGGAATAAGAAAAAAACATGTAAGATATAAGAAGGAAACATGTAATATTCTTGGAATCTGTAACGAACACGTGGTTTACAGCTAAACAAAAATATTTTTGTATGTATAATTCTTACTTTATCTCCGGGAGTGGTAGTGGATCCGATTCATCTCGAATAAATCTTCGCTGCAACCTTACCATGGATTATTTCTCCTCTTCCAGCACCAAAATACGAAGATACACGCTATTCATTGTTTTTAAATATTTGTATATTACTTTAAAAAATTGTTCAGAGGTAATTCACAATAAATACATTTGTTTATACAGCATTCATAAGTAATTCACAATAGAAACTTTAACTCCCAATATCTTCGCGATACCGATTTTTTGGAATGGGAAAAAAATTTTACTCCCAAACAACTTATTCTCATAATATTCACGATAGGGGTGAATGGTATAGGGATGCTATAGGACCTAATTGAGAATTGTAGGTACAATGGATGCCGTATACTATATAAACATTTTAAACGACATCATGATGTCTTATGCTAAATATGAAATGCTACTTCAATTGGTGTTTTAACAAGATATCGATCCGAAACACAAATTAAGGTGAGCAAAACGTTGGTTTCAAAATAATGGCGTCAAGCTGGCATAAACAGTCTTCAGACTTAAATCCTATTGAAAATTTATGACAAATTGCAAAAAAGCCCTTCTAATAAGGAACAGTTCCAGGAATTTTTTAAAGATGTGTGGAAGAACATTCCAATCGAAATGTTTTAAAAACTTGTGGACTTAATGGCAAAACGCCGCTTGGACCTTATTAAAAATAAGGCTAATTTCACTAAATACAGACGTAAGTAAACTGTTAAAACGCCAAAACTATTTAACTTATTGTTGATGTGTGCATTAGGAGTACAGTCTATGAAACCGTTATTTTTTTATATTGAAATAAATGAAAAAAGTGCATGTTGTATAAAATATTTGAGTGGCTGTATAAAACGGCAATCGAGAGGAATAATTTGGTTTAATTAACAAAAAAAAGTTTCTTTTAGTCCATCAAATTTGGTGAATCTATTGAACAGTTAAAATTAGTTGATTTTAACAATATTTATGAATACAGTCGCTTTCGGTTATAAGAAAATATTGGAAAGGACAGTACATTATGGCAACAGAACATATATTTTGTTTTTCTTATATTATTAAGTGCCTCAGTAATGAGACAAATTGCTGTGAATTGATCATTCAATGGCCAGTGGTATTCCTTCACCCTTGAATAATCAACAGCAATTGCCCCATCATTGAATGTTGATTGCGGTGAGTGCCTTCGCTAAGGAGGTTTTTAGCTGTTTTCTGCTTCTTCCCAAATAGATGGCCCTTTTCTCCTGATCATTCGTTTTTCGTTGTCAAAGGTTTAGGTGGAATGGCGTAGAATATTAGGGATATGTTTTTGCAATTAAGCGGAGTTCTTTTTATTCAATTTTGTGCTTTTTAACGCAAAATCTGTTTCTTTTGAGTGGTTTTTCTTTAAAACGGATATTCTTTTAAACGAAGTTAAACACCTTTGAGTTTAACAGAAAACAAAAGTACATTTGTTTGTTTACGAATTCGACTGTACATGGTTTTTTAAGTTTTGATCTTGGGAAGTTTTGTGTTTTTCATTTTATTTACTTTATAATTAAACCAAAATAAAAACAAACAAAAATATGAATCACATATTTCTAATATTTTTCGTTTTAAAGATATTAGGTCATGATGAATCTATTTTATTGAACACCACTGTACATATGTATTTGAAATACATACACTGTACAACGTAAATTAAATATATTTTTTACTAAACAAATCAAAACAAAAAAAAAAGGATGTATAGTCTAGTAAAGTTTAATTACAACCTACAACATATTATATGACCTAAGCCGTTTAATTGTAAACTTCCTTTAAACTTCAATTTAAACGAAATGAAGTTACAATTGCGTTTAAACAATAATTTTCGCTAAACAATAATTGACTTGATGGCAATTACATTTTACAACTTTGGAAGCATGACTTCATATTTAATGGCATGCTGGCGTCCAAGATTAGTTGCACCAAACAATTGTTATTTTCTTTACTTCTGTTGCAACGGTACAATTTATTATTCAACAAAAAATCCAGTTTAAATGACACTCAAATACTTGCCTAAAGTTGAAATTATAACGTTTTATAATACTGGCAAATTGCTATACGACTTTACGAGCTTAAAACTAAAACAAAAAAACTTGTTTCTCATACTCTTACTTTAATTCGACTTCAGTTGCTTTTGTTTTTATTCAAGGTCTATTAAAGATTTGCATAGATTTTCTTATACGGGAAATTATTTAACCAATTTGTTTTGTTTTTTGTTAAATGGTAGCATTAAGTAACCAATTCAAAATGGCATGGGTGGGATATTGGAAAACGTTATTTTCCGTATTGTTGTTTAGTTTTCTTTTTGTTTTTTCAAAAACTTTTACTTTTAATAAATGTACAGGATATTGATAAAAATATAAAGGAATAGTGCATTGCGGATTGTTTTCTATTAGTTGTGTTAGTTTAGTTAAAGGTAAATTGAACAATACTAAAGACATCTCAACCCAGCAAAACATTATATGACAAAAATGTAATATCATGGATTGAACTTTATTTTAAATTTAAATACAATACGATTACGAGCGGACTGACTAAGACCTTTGCTCTTTGCTGCAGGGGCATCCAGGATTCATCTTATAATGATATAGTTTAATAAAGTGAGACTTACATGATTGAACCACAAGCGTGGCATTAATTGCAGATCACGTGTTTGTACAAAAACTTAAATTTGAATAAATTGTTTTCTTATAAAAAAAATTTTTTGGAACTTATGTATACTGATAAGATGGATGGTGGAACTGAATTCGTAATTGTTGTGAATTTCTTAAGTTTCTAAGAAGTTTTCTTCTTTATTTCTTAATAAACATATTTGTTAAATATAAATTTAAATTTGTAACCATTTTTGTGTGGCCTATGATTATGAGTATGTATGTATGTTAAAAAAAATATATAATAATTGTTTGCTATTATACATTGTAGTCGCCGTGGACTAGTGGTTAGTATGTTTGCTTACTAAAACTCTGACATCTTGAAAAAAAAAAGAAATATAAAAAATGATTTCCTCTCAGCAGTCTTCTGGAAAAAGCTCTGAGAGTAAGTGATTGCCGTGAAAAAGCTTCTTAAGTCTGTCATTCGGAGCCGACTTTAAACTGTACACATGGATAAAAAACTGACACATGCCTAGCAGAAATTAATGCTTACCAATAAACTATTTTGTAAGGGAGAAATTGTGAACAATCATTTACTAGTGTGCATCAATAATGCATAATTTTTATATGAAATGAGCTGCTAAAATGCAATAGAAATTCAAATTTATTGCAACCAGTAAGCAATTAGTACAAAAAATTAAAATTAATTACAGTGAAAGCTCCACTGGCGGACAGCTCTAATAGGCGGACATATCCGATAGACGGACGATTAGATTGTATTTTTAGAACAAATTTATCCCCCCCTGGACGGACATCTCCCGTAGGCGGACAGAAATGCTTCGACGGTCGGTGTCCGCCTATGGGAGCTTTCACTGTAATACCTTATCATGTAGCATTTTTTGAAGCCTTAAGGTATAAAATACAATATAATGCTTCCATTATTGCTTACAATTTTATTTTTTGCTTCCAAATTTAAAAAATTTTCTGCTGGGATGAGTGTTGCGAGAAGCTAGGTCGTAACTCTGAAGCAGAGTTGTTATGACCAATTATGTATGTATGTATGTTGCCTGATTCGCTTGTGTTTTTTTTTTCATGGTTAAATACATACATACATATAACTGAAGTGTTAATTTCTTTACATTTACACAAGCGTTTCAGATGTGAATTGTTATACCTAACTTGTAAAAATTCTGATAGATTATTTGGAATTTAAGCTACGGTTACATTAGGCAAATTTCTGATCAAAAAGACGTAAACAAAAAGACTAGAACCTTTTTTACCCTCTTCTTTCTAATTACTTTCTTCTTATTTTACAATTTACAAATAATCTAGATATAATATTTTATTGTTATAATAAATCCGGCTTCTGCGAAAAGTATTTATGGCATGTTTATGACAGTTTATTCTTTGTATTTACCTATAGTACTCCAGAAGAGTATTGTTAGTGTTAACCGTAATAAGGCGAAGAGAAAAAGAAAACACAACAAAATATGAAAAATATATTGTGTGCGGGTACAAAAAGTGAAAGGTATTGTATACAACAACAATTGGTAAATGTTCTCTGTTACATGAACTTTGTCATTAAAATGTTTGTGATAATGAAGTTTTAAAAATCAGAGACAAAAACACATTGCAGCTATATTCAACAACATACAGATATCAACCAACCTCAGTTTAATGGAAGATTAGTAAATTTTAATTCTCTGTGCATGTTTTACAATCCGGTCATAATAGGTATATGTATACATTTGCAGCAATGACGTTTATTGCAAAAGAGAGAAAACACGTTTATTTTAATACTGGCATACCTATTCTATACACAATTATAAGAAAATTGTATTGTTTTCCTTATTGTTTTTATTTTTGGGGCAAACTAAACAGCATTAAATGTTTTTAAGTGAGCACTGGATAACAAAAACTTACTCTCAATAAATACAATACATACATATGTACACTTATTTCTTTTGTTTTTGTACTTTTATTTTAGCACTCAAAAACAAAATATAAAATCAAAAACAAAAACAAAAAGACGAAATGCAAATAAAAAACACAAAAACAAATTTAGAGTCATATTACGTTATAAAGTTTAGTTGTTATATTGAGACACTTGTGACCGGACGCTAAAGTGAATAAATCACAGAAAAAATAGTCAAAAATTAACCGTGAATTTGTCCGCCAATTCGTATCATATTTTCACTTATACAAAGATACATATTTATCATATCTGGTTCTCGTTAATAAACAAAAGTGATGTGTGTTGCTTAAAGTGCAAGTGCGTATATTAATTTTTGTTGTTGTGACAATTTATCAAAAAAGAGATAAACTGAAGATAATTACCTATAACAAAAAAAAAAAAAAAAAATACATACATAACGGTTTCATTAAGTGCCAAGTTATAAAATATAATAAAAGAGAATTAAAAAATATTATAAATTTAAAAACATGAAATGAAAACCGTAGAAAAATGTTAGCCAAAAGAGAAATTTAGAGAGAAAAGAGAGAGAGTGTGAAAAAGTATATTGTTAATACAATATTTGTTAGTGTTATTTTTCTGCTTAAATTGGTGTTACCGTTGTTTACATTCATACTAGATACTTATTAAGTAATTTTACATTTTTTAATTCTATGTAAATTTGTGTTGACAAAAACTCACTGGTCATTAGTTTGTTAAATAAAACTGAATAAAAAAAGTTAAAATATTTGATAAATTCTATATTAAAACAATGTGCAAAGTTGCTTAAGCTGTATACATTAACTTTCTACGGAAAAATAACTAAACTTTTTTGTTTTTACTAGAAAGTTAGTACATGCATAGGTAGTACCCATAGTTCTAAATTATAATTTTTCGGTCTAATGCAAAAATAAAAAATAAAGTAGACTTAAAGTCTTCATTTGTCATACAAATGTTTAGTTAAATTCTGCTTTAATTTTTTTATACGAGCATTTTATTTTTCTTTAATTTATGGATTTAAAATACAAATATAGATGGCTTTGACCTCTGTATTAGTACTGTATTAATATCTGAACGTGTTATATAAAATCATAGAAAATAAAATTAAAAATCACCTAGTAAAATTTATACGAATTAAAGGAAGCAATTTGCATCAATGACTGGCACTAGTTTTGTCCACAGGGGTCGTGCATCTTCGATTTATCACAGACATATGGTATGAATAGCAATAAAATTCATAATGAAGAACAAACAAACATACAATTTCACTCAAAAATTCAATTATGTATGCTTGTTTGTTATATAGTATATAAAGGAATTTTGCTATAGGGAGGTACATTGTTTACCTATTTAAGAACTTTTACCTTGTGGGATAAAACAAATTCAAAATCATCATATTCTAATCAAATGAATTAAAAATTTTTAAAGAAAATCTTATGTCAAACGATACCTTGTGAAATTGCAATCGGTTGTTTTATAAAGACAAATAAGACTTACTCGCGCTAATTATTATAAAGTTTTGATAAACAAAGAACTTACATATGTTATTGGTCATAAAGCTTATTAAAAAAAATATCACTCATGCGATTTCAATTTTTGATCACTTCATTTTACAGCGCATAGCTGAATAATTTTATATAGCAAAACAAAACCTACATACTTACATATCGATGGCTTATTATAAAAAGAGCGTAATTCAATTTTTGATTACGTTACAGACAAAAGAAAAATCTTAAAATCGGTAGAATTTTATTTATAAAACAATATATGAAATATTAGCATTTTTAGAACCACAAAAATTGTAGTGTTCCTACTAACAGCGTACTTTTATTTAACTACATCAATAAATACATACATGCATACATACATACATATGTACATACATGATTTAAATTTAAGCTTAATCTAGCAATTTCTTTCTTAAAGTTGTTGTCGTATATACATACATACATACATATGCATGCAATTGTTATTTGGTTTTGTTCATATTCATTTTAATTCTACACCTCAATTTACAATACAATCAAAATTAAGCTGAAAAATTTTTATGTGTTTTTCTTAAACAAAAGGTTATTGAACTTTTGCTGAATTTTTTTCTTTATTTGATTTAAATTTTACCAATTTTTCGTTTTCTTGCTAAATTTTTAATTTTCTTTTATTCTCTTGGTATTACATAAACAAACTTTTCTTTTTTACTTTACCTCTTGCAAGTTTAAATATGTAATTTCAAAAGTATGTACTAAATTTAACTGATGTTTGTAATCCATAAAAACTTGTGTAATTTACAGTACAAAGTTCCAATTATGATAATCTATACAGAATCAATTTTGAATTAAAATAAAACACATTCTTCTGGTTGGATACATATATGTACATACTATTTATTAAAATTTAACAATTCTAACTTATTTGTAACTTTTTTGAAAGTGCATATGAGCTTGTTGTGTCTGATCTGATTCATACGTATATATGTATGCTTAATCCCTGCAGAATATGCGGCTACTCCAAACACGCGTGAAAAGAGTAGTACCAAAAAGACTAGGACTAGTCCAAACACAATCCAAATGTATGCAAAAAATTTGTTCCATTTAACATTGTAGTGTCCTAGGTGAGGACTACGTAATCCAGATATGCATTATATAAGATTATTCTCAAAACTAGCTTATGTTACTACTCCATGGGGTATGCACATGGGGTTAGCTTCGTTACTATTTCGTGTTTGTTAGTACTCCATGGAATACACTCTGTTGCTAGTTTTAAAACTATTTTATTATAATACTCTACGAAATATTTTTTTTTTTGAATTGCCAAGTAAATAACGTTTTTTGCATAAAATCTGCGTTCGTAAATAAACGAACGCTCTTCGGCCGAGCAATTACTACTTGTTTTAAAATGACATGGTACATGTCTGCATTACGATGGACTATTTTGTAACTACTCCCTATAAACAGAAATGGCTTATGTACTCCAATATTTTCTGCAGGGATTTTTCACACTGCCTCGTTAGGTCAAAGCTATAATCACATAAGGCAAATTATTTGACGTAAAAAGCGTAACCTACGTTTCTTACAAGAGTTTTAAGTCTGAAAGTAAATGCCGACCCTCATATTAGTCGACTTTAACTGGGGCATCCCGGTGAAAAACAGTCAGTATATTTTAACAACAGAAAAAACAAGTACAACGTGTTACGATTTCATTGTGGGGTAGAATATTAAATAGTCTACTTAACCAACTATGATATGTATTTCTTAACATCTTTTGTTTGTCAATTTTATTCACATTCATATGTGATAAGAAAGAAAAAAAAAGATAAAGAGTTGCAGAAGAATACACATGCATACATATTTATGTATGTATATAGTTGTTGTTCTAATAAAAGTTAAACGAGATAAATTTCCGCCAGAAAATTAATTATTAAAACAGAAAAACAAAAACCAACAATGTTTGCAGGCAAATACACTTTAAAATAATCATCACATGGTATCATCCATACAACGAATCCACCAGTTACTGGTAAAATAATTTAAATGCATATTAAAAATGTCCACAATGGCCAATAATGCATTTCAGAGGGCCAAATGATTTTTTTTTAAATATTACATATCCCAGTATATGAAGAGAAAAGATTACGATCGAAATTGAAATCGAATATAGTCCACTTTTTGATGAATTACGTATATATGCATAAAGGCAACGAAGTTGTTTGTACTAAATTTTTAAAGCTCTGAGAGTTATTGATTGCCATGAAAAAGCTTCTCAAATATGTCGTTCGGAGTCGACTTTTAGCACACACAACATGAGTGCTGCGAGAAGCTAGGCTGTAACCCTGACACAGGGTTGTAATGGCCAATTATGTATTTAAATTTCTAAACTTTCCCTGTTACCGTTTTAAAGCTATAAAAAATCAACATTTCACTTGGGAGGTTTATACCCATTTGTTTTATTTCGCCTATATATTTTGTTGTGACTATAAATCTATGTGGAACTAATTAAGAAACTTCTAGTATTAGATTCTATGAAAGGTACCATCAATGCTCTCTTGCCTAATTTTTCCCACTTTTTAATTGTTCATTAGTATTTACTGTGTATCTGCTTTGAACAAATTTAGAGACTGTTGCTGTTACCATATTGGAAATATAGACAAATAAATACACGCTCTGTATCGTCGTGGAACTGCCTAGTTCAAATTTTGGAAGTTTATATATCCTTTAATTACTACCAAGTTTATATATCCTTAAATCACTTTAAAACCTACGGAGAGTTCTTGTAAACATATAAAAAAATCGGTTTGGCCTTTTAGTTGTCCACACGGCACTAATATTTTAGAAAGATGATAGATAAAACATACAAAAGGCAACATTAACCCTAGAACACTAACGCTAAGTTTTACGCAATTTTTCAAGTTAGAAAATTTTTAATTTATTTACTTTAATTAAATTAATTTATTTATTTTTATAAAATAAATTTAATAAAAAAATAATTTTTACTATATTTACATTATTCAGTTATCGTTTTCCATACAATTTTGACAAATTAAAAAAAAAGTGCACGTAAAATTTACGTAGGTTAGTATTCTAGGGTAAAAACTCTTAAACAAAATAATTAAATGCTTTTTTTAATAAACAACTTTGTAGGAAAACAAAAAACCTTAATTATTTTAAGTTTGAGGTTCTTTATGAAGCGTTACTTTTTGTTTTATTGAAACAGAAGAAGAACCGTATTTTTATCTCATTTTTGCAAATCTTTTGAGATTTTTTTATATCTTCATTATTAATTCAAACGTACATTTGTGCTATAATTTTTTATTGCTTTATTCCATTATTATTTATTTATTTATTTTAATGACCGGCACAAAGAGAACATGCTAAAAACGTGACTGTATTTGTGAATAGCATCCCAGTTGGCACATTCATCGTACCCGACATTGTACTCAAGGATGTCTTTAAGACAATATTAAATGTGTCACGAACGGTTGTCGACAACATTGCGGAGGTGTTCGTGAGCGATATTTTGTAGTCTAGTTCCTTGAAGTTGCCGATGATAAACAGAATATGGACGACACGCTTACATAACATATGTAATTTATATAATGTGCGGGCCACGACAAGCTCAGCAACATTGTCTCTCAGCTAGTCGTGTATGATTTTTGCTATATTGGCCTGAAAATGTCATTGATGCATTTTTCTGTCTGTCTTTTATGCATCGTGCAGAATATTATATTGTCGTACACTCATCCTCCTTGAGGATGTCTTTAAGACAGATCCAACTGAGATGTGTATAACTGCATGAAAAAATGTTAATCAAAAGTGTGCTCATTTTGTGTAATCTCGTATTAACTGATACAATTCAATAAAAAAATTTACATGTTACATTAAAAAAAACAATGATTAATTTTAATTAAAATATGATGATTTTGGATATTATTTTATCCCACATGGTAGTTATATTTCTCTGGCTGTATAACATTTTGAGAGAATTTTTATAAATTTGTTTGCTTTTAATTATGTTGTTGACTTTCGCGCCATATGTATGTAGATCCAAATGACAATTAAATTAAAATATTTTTGTTTTTACTTAGATTTAATTAATCATTTTATCAGTTAACTTTTGAATGAACTTTTATAAAATTTTTTCATAAGAAATCGTCATTTATTTATTTGTAAATATTGTATTTATTTGTAGTATTATAATACTATATAGAAGTACACTTTTAATGGATGTATACTACTATATAGGAGTACACTTTTAATGGATGTATAAGTAATGTTTCTCAATCAAATCACATTTATAGTGATATAGGATAAAACAGCTGGTTTAACAGAGTTGCATTTTCACAGAATGCAACACTTTTAAAGATTGTTTCTCAAAATTTATCTAGTCTTATATTCACAGACTGACTTTCTAAGGACTTGCAAACTTTTTTCGCTTTTGAGTTAAGATTCTAACAGGTCTTCAGTGAATTTAAAGTAATGGTAAACATTTTTTTGTTAAGACCAATACTCAGGGGTTTACCTGATGGGCATTTTTATTGGAATTAGAAAGATACAGATGGAGATATATATGTTTTTTTGTCTATAAAGCGCCTTATGCCAATGATACAATTTACTGTCAGTGGATCACTCAAAGGCCAGTGTTATAAATTCACCCTTGAAATGATCAAAAGGTGAAGATCTTTGCTAAGTTGTTGGTAAGTTACGTTCATACGGTTTGATAAGTCAAAGATGGATAGGATGGAATGAAATTTAGGGCAACAATGATGATTTTATTTGCTAACTAATTATGTATTTATTAAATTGTCTAGTATTTTAAACTGAGGTCAATAGGATCACGCAAAATACATATGAATACATAGATAGATATTCTATTTTTAAATATTTGATTTATATGTCTCGTTTTGTTTTAAAATATTCGTGCATACATACATATGGTGTGTATATGTACATATTAGTCTTTAAAAGCAAAATATTTAAAATAACTGAAATGCACTGTCTGCTTCTATTGTACATATGAAGCTAAAATTTCAAATTTTATTAGCTTTGCTGACCTTGAGCTAATGATAACATTTAAAAAGGTATTTATTGTTCAGAGTGTTTAAAATCAGCATACCAATAAAAACTATGAACAAAAAAACAAAGCTTCATTTCTCTCTAGTTTTAACGGCTGGCTACTAATTATTCTCTACTATGAGAGAGTCAAATGAATCATATTAATTGTTATCTTTTTCACATATACAATATCTGCATTTTTTTTTTAAAGATAAAAAGACAAACTTTGTTAATACTAAACTAAAAAAAAAAATTAAAAATGTCATAATTTTGCACCACGTGCTAAAATGAAACAAAAAACAATAACATTTAAACAAAAAAGAGAAATTAAAAAGAGAACCATTGAATTTAAAAAATATTTCAATTTTAAACACTAAACAAATAGAAACATTATATTGCCGTTAAATTGTATGGCAAATACAATAATAAGAGACGTTGCTGTTGCTGGAAATTTATCTACAACGAGAAAGGAAGGAAATCGTTACAAACACAAGTGTAATAGTAAAAGAATAATTGATCATGAAAGTAACACCATCACCAATAATAAAAATTATACAACAACCCACCGTGTAGTTGATCTTATTTGTAAGTGCATATGCCATTTAACGACGCCCTTGGCTGATTCACTGCCGTCCAAAAATAAGGAAAATAAGCATATTACTGATACTGCTATTGTTACCATCACCAGTCCTAATGTAAATATAACAAACTGCACAAATTGCTCATGTTTAAAGTGTTACGAAGAACATTTTAATTTTCAAAAATCAAACACTTTGTCGTCAACAGCATTTGAAGACAAAGAGATCTTTACACCACCACCCCATAATAATTCATATAATTATACATCATTGGGTAAATTAAAAATAAAACGTTCACCTCTATTTGGTCCTCTCTTAAATACATCTCCCCAAGGTTTGTCTTTGCGCTGCGAAGAACCCTTCTATTCTAAAAATATTTTACAAATTGATAAAATAATCCAACCGAAATCAACGAAAAGGAAATATAAAGAAAATATAGATTTTGCAGCTATCGAACCTTTAAGTATGAATGGTGGAAAGCATCTAAATAATGGACCTTTAAGAGCACCACCAAACTCAAATTGGTCCGGAG
Source organism: Metopia argyrocephala (assembly GCA_963576795.1). Classification (NCBI taxonomy): domain Eukaryota; kingdom Metazoa; phylum Arthropoda; class Insecta; order Diptera; family Sarcophagidae; genus Metopia; species Metopia argyrocephala. Next base: position 198,519,318 of record OY756208.1, on the reverse strand, counting down.
TTTCCCTTGGTGGTTCTGATATAAATCGTAATAATGGAGCTTCAAAAAATTCGGTAAGTAGATAGATAATGACACAAAATATTTAAAATTATTAATAATCGAGATATTTCAATATATCAATTTACAAGTCTCAGTTATTTAAAAGTACATTTATGCATATACATGTACATATGTACGTATATAGTATGTATTTTCTAAATTGAACACAAGGTTTTGTTAAATTTTTGCTTATACATACATACATACATATGTACGTATTTGTTATATTAATGTACAGATTTGTAATATTAACAGAATTTGTAAATTCTTATTATAAATCTGTCAAAGAAAATTCAATATTTGCTTGAAACAAATAGATAATTTCTCTCTACTTAAATTTCAATATGCAAAACAAGAAAAGAAAAAAAATTTGCTTTTAAACACAATTTGTAAAAAAACACGTAATCGAATTAGCTGTAGTCATATCGTATTGCTTAATTGACATACGAGTACAGTAACAGCTTGTTATTACTGACTGAATATTAAAATTACATATTAATTATCTTCCATACATAGTTTAAAATGTTTTTGGAACCAAGTTGTGACTTCTGGTATCAAAAAGCGGATTGTTATGATACGCGATTTTACTTAATCTTCTTACAAAACTTCCGTGGGTATCAGGAAATAAGTTCGCCTTCAGCACAGTCGTTGTACTTCAGGAAAGCATTGATTGAACCCTATTCTGTAATTCTTTTAAGCTAAAATTTTTAAATTAAATATTTTTCAAACAAGCTGATAATTAAAATAAACCACCACCATGGGACTCGTGAACGATCACTGAAGACTCAATGGACATTTAAATAGGATAGCAATCGCTTGTGCATATTCTGTTACGACACAATCGACTCATGAGAGAGACAATTGTGCAGCATTTATGCACAGTAGGTAGAGGTACCTTGGTGATTATCAGATAAGGAATTGTTAAAGTTAGAACGAAAAGCGACAAAATTGTGGGCAGATACAATATAAACCCTAATTAAGTTGAGTGTTGTACGATAGATCTGCAGTTTATAAATCAATGAATAGAATAAACAAAACTAAAAAATGCATTGATGATATGCATTAAGCTCTTACATCACAATACTCATTAAAAATAATTTTCATAGTCAAACTTATACATTTTCAGCAAAATAGAAGATCTAGTTTATTAGACTTACAAAATAATCGGAGTTCACATAAAACAAACTAAACAGCCGTGCATTTGTTAGCAAAGGCTTCTTGATATAGGAATCTGTCTATCTCGGGCATTGAATAGTTAATGCGACTTTAATTCACTATAACTATCACATCTGCAACTGTTTTCAGTGGTCATTACGAGACTTCAATAGATAGAATTGCTTGCAGCAGGCGAAGGCTTTCGCAACCTTTGAGGATAGAGGAAACAATTAAGTATTTATGCTCACCTTGTCATAATAAAAGAACTCGATTTATGTTTACTTTTTTAAAGAAATACTCACCCAAACTCTTTTACTCGTACGAGTACTTTATACATATTAATTGTCTGACACTAATTAGGCAGCAAACATTTTCTTAAATGTTCTAATTTAATTATAAGCGGTAATATTTTATTCTAAATTCAAGTCAAAAAAAGATTAAAAAATCTCAATGCAATTATCACTTTTGGCAGTTCAAATGTAGCTGTCCATTTTGAATAGTATTTACTGTTTGTGTTGTTCTCTTTCACCACATTCAATAAATATTCAATTGCACTTAAATATATAGGGAATAAAATTTCCTTAAAACTATCAAACCACGGACGTGTTTAAAATAAATAATTTTTTATTTTTTCTCTGTTAATAATTGTTTTTGTTAACAAATATCCAGATCAGTAGACTGCAAAAATAAATATTTACTCGTAAATAATCATTCACAGCTAAAGTAATATAATAATTTTACGAGTATTATTTAAATAAATTCACTATGAATGATTTAAAAGCAATAAAAAAAAGTTTGTTAAAAAATTTTAACAATTTTTTTATTTATTTTTTGTTTGTTTTTTTTACTTTTTTACAACCATATTACGAGTATGTACTATAAACCATTAAAAACAATTATGAAAGAAAAGAAAAATAAACAATTACAACAAATTTGGCTTGTGTGGATAAACATGTACAAATGTGAAGTAAAAAGTTACATTTTAAAATGTACTCGTTTATACTCACTCGTACAAGTATAATTATTTCTTTTAGGAATTCCATTGAAAGTTTAGTTAAAAGTAATGGCCATTTGATAAATCTTTTAAAATGAAAATAAAAGTACATACGAGTATAAGGCATAATCAACCTCAATTTGTTATTGTTATTGTGTATAAAAATTGGTCAAGGTCGTTTAAAAATACATATATCACGCTCCAATCTAATTATCTTTAATCTATTTGATTTACTAGTTTTTTTTGAGGGTGTTTAACTAACGACATTAAAATGATTTTCTAAAAAAATTTAAGAAAATTTTATACCGCTAATTTTAGATAATACAATAAATAGCTTTTTTATATCATAACTAGAATTTAACCTCTATAAACATTCCAAAATATATCTCAGCTGCGGCGATGTTGGATATTAAATCCTGCTATGAATAGTTGGAAATAGGGATGGCGGTGGAATTGTTTCGGGATTTTCCGCCGAAATAACATCTGTTAAGTATGCTGCGGAGGTGATTCTGGAGAAATGAAAATCCGAACACTGACATATGTGTACATTTATATATTATCTGCCAGAGAAGTGGCGATCAGATCCCTTTCGACTATCAGGTTTATCTCTAAACTTGATACCTTTTCATAGTGGCTTGGTATACACTTTGCATGCGTATCTGGTCACAGAGATATACAGTTAAATTGCGTTGCCTGTGAACTCGCTAAAGTGGTTGTCATTCTTCTAATCTCTTAAAAATTAATAATCAGGCACTTAGTTTAAATTCAATACGAAGCTCACCAATAAAATATAAAGCTTGATTGCAGGTTCACCCTTAGGCCTGTATCTATTCTCACGGATCAATGCTTAATGGGTAAGCATGCGAAGAAACTACGTTAACCTACAAATGATTTCTGTGTATAATATCCATCTCTAGCACGGTGTAGGTTTCTGTCATTTGGTTCAATCTTTCTGGTTAGTTTCATAAACATACATATATGCCCGTATTCATAAAAGCTATTTTAGGTTTATTGAGGGTTTATTTGACAAGTATTGCATAGAAATTTGTCAAATAAGTTTTATGAATACGGGCAATATATATAAAGAACCTTGTCAGGTTCATTGAGCTTTCAGATTGGTCTCTGGCACAGTTTAAAGGAGTTATTATTTTAAGCGAAGTCTCTAATTCTCTATATGTATAATCAAATATTTCATTATGATTACACTATTCATGATTAAAAAGCTAAGATTTTAAAATAAATAACTGTACCAAAAAATACGTTCAAATAAAATTAAGATATGTAGATGCGTTCTATTTGTATAGATACAAAATATTTGTAATAAAAAAAGAAGAAAACTAGATAAGATAAAAGATTTTATTCCTCTTATTTCTTAATCCCATGAAATCATATCAAATATAGAGATTTCGAAATGAATGATAGGCGAAGTAAGTGAAATAAATATTTAAACATTTTTCTTTCACACATTTGAATAAAACATACGAGTAAATAGAATATTATAATAATTCTGTTTCATTTGAATAACTTCCATGTTAAACATTTTTATTCTTAATTGCTTTTTTTTTTCTTTTCTTTTGGTATGAAATATACGTTTCTTTACGTGCAGTTTGTATGATGGAGGGAAAACCATTACATTTTATATGCAAATATTTATTTATCATAAATCTAAAATACACGTACATACCAGTATTGCTAGGGAGAAAAACACTTCCACTTTCATTTAATGGGCTAAAAAAAATCCATAAACATATGTATGTGCCATAAAGAAGTACCTTTACTCTTAAAAATAGGTTAAAATACGTACGTCAATGCACTTAAAGATTCTATAGATTCTTAGAAAAGTGTTACATTTTATATTTTTTTTCTCTAAATTAAAGAAAAGAATTAAAGTTTTTCCTCAAGATATTTAAGATGTGATATCCATACTTACTTTAGAGTTGGCATTTTAGCATGTTTGTGGTTTAAATAAAACTATTGATAGTCTTGTTTCCCCATATTACCCCGGAAAAAGAAACTTTAAGGCCCATTATTACAACTTGCCGTTAGTTAAAGGTAGGATTTTATCAGACCGATAAATTGGTTTTTGTTATTATATAAGTTAACTTTTACCTAAAGGTAAGACAATCTTCCCAATAACTTTATCGGACACTTTAGGTTAAAATTTATTTGTAATAACAAGCACCAATTTATCGGCCTGATAAGATCCTACCTCTAGCTAACGGCAAGTTGTAATAATGGGCCTAAATGGTATAAAATTAAAATTTTAAAAATTAATTTTCTCAAAGCTAATACTGAAAAACGGTGAAACTCCAATTAAATTCAAATAATTGCTAACTTATTAGTTATCTGTTTAGTTGTAATATTTGTAATATGTTATTTTAATTACATTTTTAAAAGTGAATAGAAATGGCTTCACAAAGAGCTCTGCAAGGAAGAACTCTAGTTTTTCTAGTTTTTAAATTGTACTTCATCGTAATGCTTAGATCTTGACATAGTCAGGCTTCGATTATTCGTCATCTGGTTAACCGGTAACACCAATTAACCGTGATGGCCAAAATTCAATCTATGGATTTTTATTTGCACTGTTTGCAAATTGTGTTGTTCAATTAATTGTGATTACCTCTATTACCCGTGATGAAAACGGGGAATTCCCTTGTTTGTATACGATGAGTCAGAAGCATTTCCAAGTGATTAGTTTAATTTTGAAATTTGAGAAGTGCGGGTAGTTGCAGCAGGTGGTAAAAGGACAAAGAAACGTTTTAAATATTGAAGATAAAGTTAAAATAATTAAAACGCGTATTCAACAAATAATGTGAGTATTAAAATGCTAGCTCAAAAATACCAAGTTGGGATACAGATCGTTTATGACAGTACCTTACATACATATATAAAAACATAATTTGCCATTACCACCCTGTTTCAGAGTTACGATCAAAGAATAAGAAAAAAAAAACTCTATAGTGATACTTTTTAATATTTCATTGGTCTTTTTAATCCTCTTAAGAAAATTTTCTCGTTAAAATTTTCCAGATTTTTAAGATTAACATATTGAAATGCGAAGGTTAAATGTTAGGGCCAAAAGTAATAACAGATTATCTTGGAGTGACAGCGTCGAGTTAACATTTTTTAAATTTATATAATCTTTGGTACCTGCAGACATACAAACAAGATATTGTAAAAATTTCAAGAAAATCCGATTAGCCGTTTAGCTGTCTATAGACTTCAAACAAACCAATAAACACAACTTAACTTTTATATAGTGTAGAACATTTATGTACCGTGTTAAAAGTGTTTTAAGTGTATAATTTAAAGATTTATTACATATTTATTTTGACTACTAAATGATATTTCTACTTGAAGCTTTGACAGTTTATATACTCGTATATTACTTAATTACTTGTTGAACTTCCTAGTTAATGGCGCTAAATTTAAGTAACCGTCTGTCTATCTTAACAATCAACATTTAAATCTAATTCATAATAGATTTGTGTTTTTATAAATTTATTATAAATTTATTAATAAATCTTACAAATCACTAAATGCATTGATATAAGGAAAAGTTGTAAATTGTAAATGATACCTTTGGTTGCGGTTATTGGTTACGTTTTAAAGCCCATATTTCATAATACGATACATATAAAACACTTCCAGTAATTACATATTGTACATATTCATAATTAATTTTTTTTTTTAATTTAAAGAATAAATACAATATTACACGTAGTATTCTTGAGTAAATATTTAAATTTTACAAAGATTTAAAGTCTAATTCAAACCCAACAAGTGCGTATAATAAATATTTTTAGTACCCAAACTTAAAGATATTTAAACAGAGTAAGTAGAGCAATTGATAATAAATATGAGTTAATACGGATTTACTGGCTTTCTATAGGCAGTGAAGCATAACAACAGAATCCAGTTAGCCATCAGTCAAGAAATTGAATTACTGAGAAGAATACAAGTACCAAATATTTAATGCTGATATCAATATCTGGTTAATATTGAATTGAAATCATATGTACATACATACATACATATGTACAGTATGACACTTGAATTAGTTTTTATAATAAAATTAAAAATAGGAATGTATTTGTATGTATGTATGCATGTGCATATGTACATGGAATACCGTAAATCAATACAAGTGATTGTATTAACTTGCAAATATTTTAGGATTTTTAGTTTTTATTTTTGTTGGAATGTCAGGGTCTTGTGCTTATTAACGTTATCACTTAATTAGAAGTTTAATTAAAATATGCAATTGATTTACAAAACTGGCCATTGTTGTAAAAAATTATTTTTAATTTAAATTTTTATTCATAATATAACGATATTTCATAATATATTTACGTCGACAGTCTATGTTAAAAGTAAATTGTAAGTGTGTATACACAGTGCTGAAACACCAACTCATAAATTTCTCACAAATTAATACCACTTTGTTGATAACTGCTAGAAAAACTTTCTCAAATTAGAACCTCCATTTATGATATGCATTAACTCACGTATGAATATTTTTTTAGGTCTACTTTCCCAGCTGAGGTTTTAATTTCTAGACAGTTCCAATTTATGTATAAGAGTTCTAAGTTGTGAGAGTTTACTGTATTTGTTATTTTTAGGTGATATATAGTAAAATATATCATTTTAACAGCTGATTTTTACTTTTGAAGCTGCTAAACGTGTTCTTACTGTGTACACTGTACACTGTGTATGTTATATTTAAATCTTTAACAAAATGGATTTTTAGACGCAAAGGTGACAAAGCTCTGAAAGTAACTGATTGTCATGAACAGGCTTTTCAAGTCTGTCGTTTGGAGTCGACTTTAAACTGTAAATCCCGGTACACATGGATGAAAATTAACACACACCACATATGTAGGTGCTGCGAGAAGCTAGGCAGTAGCCCTGACACAGTGTTTTAATGGCCAATTATGTATGTATGTATGTAAAGATGACATATACAAAATAAAAGATATATGGTTTGCTCAATAGAAACAATCATAATAAAAACAAGAAAAAGATGATTATTTCTTATGGCGTTTTCTTTTCTGAAAAAAAAAAATTGTCTTTAAAATAAGTGACAATTTAAAAGAATTGCCTTCACCCCATTAAATTGCACCCTGTTTTATGCCAAAAAAGAACATAAAAAGTCGCCCTATTGTTATATGTAAAAAAAAATTAAATAATACAATAAAAATAAAATCACAAAAGTTTAAATATTTTAAATTTAAAAAAAAGCTTATGTCACATAAAAAAATAATAAAAATGACAGTTGCATTATCTTTACCTTGTGAATTTTTTGAGGGCGAGAAAAGTTTCATTTTTACACTTAATGATGGCAATTTTTTTTAAGAACACACAACCCCTTTTTTGTGTCACATTGTTTTTAGAAAAGAACTCAAAATTTAATTTTGAGTGCTAAAGACAATAAATATTTTACATTTTTTTCCAGAAAAGAAAACGCAATTAGTTACTTAGTGTAAAACATAATACAGTTCCAAGCATTTTAAATGTGCATTTTATTTTTTTTTTTTTAATTCTCATATTTAATCTTAAAAGATCACATTTACCTTGAGTTTTTCAGTTTTCTTCTGATAAAATTCCTTCCGAACACCGCGACTTATGAGAACTATTGTGTCCCTTTGAGTGATTATTTCGAGTTTGATAAATAGAAATATTAGTTTTTGCTATTTTTTGCTATTTTGTTTACTCGTATTGTAGAAGGTACACATACATATGTATGTGTTACCATCTATCGAAATTATGCCAAAATATAGCACCTTTAATGTCACGGTTTTTTTCACAGTTTTCTTTGATTATTGTTTCTTAGTGCATTAGAAGCTCTGCAAGGTCGCACCAATAATCAGCAGTTTTGAGAAACATATACAGAAATATGCTGTTAACTGTGGAAAATAACTCATGGTTTTTGCACACTCATTGTTGCATGCGATTGATTTTTTCATTTTTTGCAACAAAAAACGAGACACTCATGCCTTGGCTGCCATATTTACCGGAACTAGAAATGGTAAACATTTGCAACGATTGACAAGATAAAGCACACACTGTTTAAAGAGCTCAAGGCTATACCGCCAAATGTTTACCAAAATTGTTTTGAGGATTGTAAAAAGTTTTAGCACATGTATGTTTGTCAAAAAGCTTTACTTTAAAGTGAACAATGAATAGATGTTAATGAATGCTTAATGAAACAAAAATTTAAACATTTTTTTTTTTGTTTCGTTAGAAATGCTTTTATTAGATCAAAGTTAACTGCAATCAAATAAAATCAAATCAAACTTTGATCTAATTAAAGCGTTTCTGACGAAACAAAAAATAATTTAAAAAAAATTTATCACTTTTCCTGTGTCTCAAACTCGAGTGTCAGCACATAGTTTGACCTAAAAACTATTACTTGGATTGCAAAACAAGAAAAAAGAGAATTGATTGATGTTTAATAAATTAATTGCCTTAAAAAGTACACTTTTTATCGATTTAAAGTAGATCAGTTTGACGACCATCTTCTTCTATAAACAGGCTGGTAAAGTTCGTTATAATGTATTTGACTATTTTCGAAATGAGTGCAATCGTTCTTATTATTCTCATATGCAAATTGAATGCATAAGAATAATGTGTCTACTTGTTTTGTGCACTATACATTGACCGCAAACAATTTTGAGTAGAACTCAAATTTCTACCTCACATTGTACTCATTATTGTTATTTTTTTTCTTTTTCTTTTCATTTGTACTTGTTGGTATTTTAAATAAGCTAAACCAGACTAGAATGGTTGGTGTTGATTTAAATTGTCTTGTCTATCTATGTTAACGCAATGTAATCTGAAACCCTTTTTTTTCTAAATACACTGGCTGATTACTAAAACAGCAAAAACAAAACAGAAAAAACTCTGTTTATTTGTTAGATTGTAGATCGTCGTTCGTGGTTGGTTTGGCCCTCAAATGAGCACTCATAGGACGCAATACCCATAGTGCATATAACAGATGAACGGCGATTGCAATATTTTGTTGCTGAATTGAAAAATGGCAACAACAACAAAATGTTATAAAAAGCCTGCAATTATTTAGAAGAGAATAGTTTTACACAAATTGGCGTTGAAAACGGTGGTAATTTGAAAAAAAAAATACAACACAAAACTAACGGATAAGTTACATTTAACGGTTATTGTTCTCGTTGGTTTGCTTACGGTGAAATATCTAAAGTTGAAATAAAAGTACTTTCATAAAAAAAAATATTAATTATAGAAAAAATGGCTCAGGATATGGAAAAGAACACATAAAAATAAATAAAATTTTTAATTTCATAAAATTTATTGCTCTCTAAATGAAATCAAATGAAAATTGTAAACAAATGTATTAAAGAAACCTTTCAAGTGTTGGTCTAGCAAATTTAGAAAATTTGTTGTGCAAAAATTTATGTTTTACTTATTGGCAATATATTCACCTTTTTTGTAAGCAAATTTGTTTATCCTATTTTTCCTGCCCTCAACTAGTCCCCTTAATATCCTTCGAAAACTTTTAAAATTTACAATAATATGCAAAATATTGATACTGGTGAAAATAACGATAATTTTAACAAGTTTGAAAACTTGCAACTAACACAACCTGCCTCATTAGAAAGTCTAACCTGTGAACAACGTAAATTGCTTACAGACTCTCCCAAAGCAGACAGCTCACGAAAGGTATATTCTGATCCTGAAGAGACTCAAGCTAAAGCCAAGACACGTTCACGATTTTCAGCTGCTTTAAGAAAACTTTCAGGATCTGCCAGGAAAAAACAAAAATCAATTGCAAAAGGGCACTCGTCGACTGCAGCAAGTGAATCATCTGAACTGATAGTTTCAAGTGGAGCCGAAGACTTGGCCGATACAAGTTCTGGTGCGGATTCAGATAAGAAACTGAAGAAAAAAAGTAAATCATCAAAATCAATTTTTGGCTTAAAAAAATCAAAGGTAGCACCAAAACCAGAAGAAGAGGGTACACTACTAAATGCAGAAGAACCAGATGAGAATGTAGGAACTGCAAAGCATTTGGAGCCAATTTTTCAGGATAACGAAAATGAAGTAATTGTTACTAGCGAAAAATTTTCACCTCAATTTTCGAGAAGTCAAGTTCAGATAACTATTAAATCGAAAAAAATAGAAACTGTGGCTTCAACACAAGATTGCTTTAACAAGAACCAATCACCAACCTCATCACCATTACCATCATCTGCAGCTCCCACTACTACCACCACTACCAATACAAAAGTGCTTAACGAAGAAAGTGAAACAAAAACAAACATCCCAGATAATTTGAAATCTAATGAACCTATAGATAAAAAGAAAAATCTTAAAACAAAAATTATTACACAAACGCCACAAAAATCCACAGCAACAACAACAACAGAAATATCACAATCCAAAAGCAAACAACAGCAAGACGAGATAACAATCACTCAAAGTTCTAAAGATACGCCACCAAAAGACAGAGCACCTACTAAACCTTCGCGTTTAACTGTAACAACGACCCCGGCATCACCAACAGCTAGTCAATCGGTTTTAAGCAGTGGTGCAGTACGCAAAACAGCTACGACAACTAAAGCGGCTATTAAATTGGTAACTGCTGGAAAATCTAAAAAGAAAAACGCTTCAAAGACCACAAAAGGATCCAGTAGTCCGGTCAATACGAGTGACAATTCAACAGTAACTGCAACAGTTACATCGGACAAAATACAAGAAACACAAGATTTAATGATAAATCTACAAAGAGGTCATAGACTACCAAGACCTACCTCAGCAACAACAACAACAGCAGCAGTTGCATCAACAACTACCACGAACACCGTTAAGAATTCACAAGTTACAGCAACAACTCAAGCCGCCGATGATTGTTCAACCAATAGAGAGCTGTCAGTAAATCTAATAAATCAAAATCAAACACAACAAGATCAACAGCGACAACCAACAAACCCAACAACACCCGACTGTCTGGCGATTACAAATTTACCACAAACATCAGCTGAAATTCAATCCTCTTTAATAAACGCTTCATTGCCATCACAATTGCCACAACAGACACAACCACAGCGACAACAGCAACTTCAAAAGGAAAATCTACAAGCATCTCCCATTGACAGTTTAGTTCAATCGAAAATCTTTTCACAAACAGACGATCACATCTCATTAGCGGAAAGTGTTAAGACAGGCATTTCATTGGGTGAAGACAACACCCATTACGATTCGCGTGAACTCATAAAGGAACCAATAACAGCTGTTCATTTTGCTGTTGGAAGTCCCGTGAGACCACTTTTTCAAAAGTCACTCTACGAATATTCTTTGCAGGAATCTTCTTTAGAATTAGAGAAGGATTTTAAAGATCCCGATTTGGCTATAACTGAAGCTAATCGAAGACGTATACATTATATATCGCAACCGACATTATATGACGAATTTAATAGTTTAGAATTAAAACGTTCACATTTTCGTTATCAATCCGGTGTTAGTGATCTTTCCTTAGATACGGACGAGAACGCAGTAGAAGATACATTTGATGATACACAGTCGATGCCAGCTTTTGGTGATTTAACTATGGATCAAGATATGGAACCGGTAAGAGTTAATTGAAAAAAAAATCCTGTGTGTTTTAAAATTTAAGGATTCATTTACTTTTTATAATTAAATTTCAATTATAAAAAAACAATGGACTGTGTTTCAAAGTACTTGAGTAATTAATATTTTAAACTTGAATTTGGAAATTATTTTCATTGCTTAAACGTGAACTGTGATTAGTAACTGAAATATTAATGCCAAAGCTATTGTGTAATGAAATTGGCAAATTTAAATCAATTTTATTTTCAAAAACTTACTTAGTTACACATTTTTTTTTTCTTTAATGCAATAAGTTTATGGTCAAATATTTTTGCAGCCTATCAAAGGATTTACAAAATAGGGGTTAGAATACATGTTGGCCTTTATAACCAAAGTTTAAATGAAATGTCAAAATTTTCAATTATAACTTACGGTGTTTTATTTTCTATTAAAAAATTTTGCTTTTTGTATTTTGTTTTTTCTTCTCTGTTTTCCTCTCTCTTCTGTCTCTTTATATTTTTTTTTTTTTGTATTTTTTATAGTATCAGTTACGGCAAAGGATATTGTATAAAAACAAGAACAAAATGCTAAACATTTTTGTAGAAATAAAAACACTATTAATCTTTTAATTTTTAAACCCACATAATTTATTTCACTCGTATTTTCCGTAAGATCAGGTACCAAGTTTTTCTAAGTGAATAGAAAGTTTCGTATTTTTCAATTAATTGCATATTGAAGTACGTATGATATCCTTGAAGAAATGGTATGTAAACACCAACAGAATTAAACATGTTTTCGATTTTAGCTATGAGAGTCAAAGTAATCCATGCATTTCAAATTTTTAATCTCTTATTTATAAAATATATAAATTAATTTTTATTCTATCGTCGTAAAACGCTTAATTTGAATAGAACTAAATCCTATAAAATAAATTTAGAATGCTTTTGTGCAATAATTTTTTAATTAAGGACCAGAATGATCCGTGAAGGAATTGTTTATCATACATACATAACTGGCCTTTACAACCCTGTGTCAGGATTACGGCCTAGTTTCTCGCAGCACTCATGTTGTGTGTGTAAATTTCTATCAATGAGTACCGGGACCTACAGTTTAATGTCGACTCCGAACGACAAACTTGAGAAGCTTGTTCATGGCAATTAGTTACTCTCAGAACTTTTGCCAGAAGACTACTGAGAGGTAGTCACCGAAAGAAATATTTTTTTCATATTTCTTTTTTTGAAGATGTCCAGAGCCTGGAGTCGAACCCAGGGCCCATGTCTTAGTAAGCCAACACACTAACCACTAGACCACGGCGACTAACAGTTGTTTATCAGTCGAACTAAATATATTTTCGTCTCCAGCTACGGAAGTCCCATCAGAGTTCTTTCTACTCTGTACATATGTATATCTGACAATCATCAACTAATTAACTCACACTTTTCTATAGAAATCATATGTTGGAATTAAATTGTTTCTACATACTTTATAATGATTTAGTCGAAATTGTATCATACACTTCTTTTCTCTCCAACATTGTGTTTTTGAAATTGTTATCCGTTCCGGATAATGAGAATTACAGTGGTTTTATCATGGTAGAGAATTAATAATTGTTGTGTTTTATAAAAATAAGAGTAATATTTATTCAACAGCAAAACGTAATTGACAATAATAAGTTCCTAAAACATGCATTAATTTAAAAAAAGGAATATAAAAACTTAAAACAAAATACGACTTAAAATAAATGTTTAAAACAGGATAACAACAAATTCCTCCACTCATTGCCCTCATTTTGAATTTATCACCACAGCCGTGGTGGTGATTATATGGCGTCGCTTGATTGAGAGTTATTCTCCTGTGAATGTTGTAAAAATCCGGTTTCGAATTCCTGTAAGATTGTTAATTATTTTTATTAATTAATCATATGAATTTTTAATACCCTAAGATCCTAATATTGGTATTCTTATGCGAATTAATATCCGTTAAGGAATATGTACAAAACTAGCAGAACTGAACTGTTGTAGTTTTCGGCCCAACTACGAAAGGTCTCATCAGAGTTCTTTGTGTTTTACATATTCATATTTTTATATTTCTATTTAAAGCACAATCTATTGGAGATTGATTATGTGAAATTTATGTTAATATAATTAATATCATATATGTATATGAATGTTATTCTCACCAGTCTTTTTCCTTTGAACTGAAAATTTTTCAAATTCAACTATTTTGTTGATGTGTAATTCCAGTTACATAGAATATGGTAACAATTACATTGAAAAAATATGTTGAATTTAAAATTTCAACGACATTGAATTTCGTATACGAGTATAATGTGAAGGTTCAAGCATTATAATGAAATGAAAGTATCATCGAAATAGTAACTATAAGAATACACTGTGCTTGAACTTTAATTTTGAAGCTTGAAAATAGATAATGGTTCTATATAAATACATACAGATTTATAAAATTTACCTAAGAAACGTATCTAAATATCAATTGAAGGGATTGACTGTGTGTCGGTCGAAATTTGACTAAGTTAACTAGCAATTTATTGAAAAACCGGTATTTTAATCGTATTAAGATTTGTTTTGCAAATTAAAAAAAAAGGATTCTGATTATGTTGGAAGATATATATCAGAAAATGATATCATCTTCCACAGTTTTTTTTTCACACCATATTATTAAATAGTGATTTCTTTGAAAAAAAAAAACTTAAAAACTTTTAAGGAAAATACATACATACATACATACATATATAATTTCAAATATCACAGATGACAGAGCAATCCAGGGGGCTAATTCTGGGACTCGTGATCGAAATAAATTCGTATCGAAATTAATTTCGATCGTGCGAGTTTTTCTGATGATGGCACTCGTTACCTTGCGAATCGATTTTTTAATAAAGTGTTGTAAAAGATTAAAAAAAAGTCTTAACCAACACTACAAATATGTAAGCAAAAAACATATCGTCGTGCGGGAGTTTAAGTGCTCTATCCGCCATTTCATATTTTTTATCTATCTCGAGTTAATGATGCCACTTTTGGTTTTCGACCCCAAATTTTTCAAATCTGTAAACTATTTTAGGATATCTCGTCAAATTTTGGAGATAAATAGCCGAAAACTGATTGCAAATTTTAAAAATTTTGGTATCAAAAACAAAAATTAGCATCTTTAACTCGAGATTTAAAAAATGGCGTATAGAGCACTTAAACTCCCGCACGACGATATGCTTACAAAGAAAATTAAATAATTTATCAAAAGAACTGCGAATTTGTTTTATAATTTTGAAAGTTTTTCCTTTTTTAATCGCGGTTATGGACGTTAATGTGGAAAACAATTAATAATTTACCTTGCGCCATGTTTTTACATCTTTTAGCGGTGTGCCGGAGGCATTTAATTTATTAGTTAAAGTTTCCCAAAGTCTGTTAGCAGTAGCTTTTCCTTGGCATGTATTTGGTAAAACGCCTTTGGCCAAATTACTGTGCTCAGACATAAACTCAGCAAGAATTTGTTTTTGTCTGAAATTTATTTTTGTTATATTCGACCTAACAATTAATATTAATTACTTAATTTGCATAAAACTTATTAAAGATTTAACTTACATTTTCTTGTTGTTTGCGTGTACCGAAATAAATAAAATTTGGTTAATTTTAAAAAACTGTTGTTGCACTTGTAAAGCGTTCAAACAAGAATAATTATTTTTTACTTTTTAACGAAAACAATAAACCGTTAAGTTACTCGTTAGAGTTTGTGTAAAAACTCCTTTACAAAGGCGCAAAAAAGGGAGAAATACAAAAAAGTAAGTAAATCTATACGAATAATTAATTAATATAACAATTAGAATCTTAAATAAACACTTGTTATTCAACGAACTATTTAAAAATAAAATTTCGACACCAAATTTGGTATCGAATAAAACTCGCACGGTTACACTCGATCGTACACTCGCTATCGAGTGCCATCATAAGAAATTTCGATACAACTTACTCGATAGCGAGTGCGAGAATCCCAAAACTAAAAAAAATCCAACTTCGAGTAAATTTCGCACGGTATCGACTGCGAGAATTAGCCCCCAGAGTTTTAAATTAATCCGATACACATTAGCATAAAAAGAGATGTTAGTTGTTTGAATTTTACAACAAATTATACATTTTAGATATCGATGACTTTATACTCGTACATATGTATGTGTTTTATGCATTTCACCGTTTTACGAGCATTTATACAAACTTGTGGTGGTGTTTTAAAACAAATATTTCCTCATTGATTTGTTGCTGGTGTTCATTGTTCATCTATAATTTTCTTGAGTGAAAGAGCAATAACATGAGAAATTTGAGTCTGGAAACCTTATGAATGCAAATTGTTGATTTCTTTTCCTGATTTTCTGTTATAATTAATGTTGTTACTGTGTTTTGCCTATTTTTAATTCTCTTGCTTAGTATCGATGTTTAGTCAGAGTTTTATTGGAAAATTATTATTTTAAACATGTTTTTCTAAGACTTAATTTTTTTTTCTCTTCGCTCGTATTATAATAAGTATGTCTTTAAGTTTTTCCAAAAGAAATTTGTTCAACTATTTGAAGACCTAAAGTACGTGGGTTGTGGGGAGGCAAAACAAGAAAAATTTGCATATATTTTTATGTTTTTTAATTTCCATATTTTTTAATGTCTATTAAGACAGTATCGACGGCAAAGGTATTAATAACTTTTGTGAGGATACGATACCAATGCTTTTTTCTTGTTAAACATTTTTCAAATGGTCACACAAAAGAAACACTTTGATTATAATTTTTTTTAATACTCATCTAACTTGTAAGTTTTTATTTTTTAAATTCAATCTGCATGTATGTATGTATTTATGTAAATGTAGAGGATATTTTTTAGATCTGATATGGCTAACGGTCATATGGTAAGCATATATATGATCAATATACTCTCCCAAATCATTTTCAAGAGATTGGCGCTTTGCAGCGCTATCAAATCGTACAGGTTTATTTATAAACTTTAAAGTCGGAATGCATCATCAGCCTGGATACCCTGAGAGGTAACCTTTTTGCAATCCCTTTCTGACACGACTTTGTGTTTTTAAATAGAAGACTAGACTGTGAACCATAAGCAGCCCCATTATAATTTCATCATATTATAAGTATAGATTTTTAAAGGGTTGGGAACGTCTCTTGCCAAAAACTCAAGTTATCGGGCCAGTACTTTTTCGATAGCTTTATAGAGGTTGCAGCGTGGCTGTCAAAATGTTTAATTTAGAAGGTTTCCATAGTGATTATGTAGCTTCTGAAATCATACTTTTGTATGATTGACAATTATGTACACTGACAATTAATCAAAGATACGAGCAACTTATATGTGAAGGACCAATATAAGCGGCAAGCAGTATTTTACTTATTTTGGCAAGGCTGTTTAAGTGGGACACGCATCAACTTCTTTTTACTTTTATTGTTGCTGCTTGAATTTGATTAAATGGAAAAAAATTAAAAAATTAAATATCTTTTGTTGAGTATATTTGGCCACATTTTTTCTTTTTTTAGGTATTTAATAGTAGTTTCAGCTTAATTGATTTTTCCCGACGTTTCGTCGATTTTTTGTCGACTTTTTTATTCTGATTTTTCTTTACCTTTGGTTGATTACTGGGTTAATTTGGCCGCTCACACACGAGCGTCAATTAGAATTCTACGACGCGGTTTTAAAAAATATCACAGCACTCATAAGCACTGAATAGGGTTTTTAATAAACTAAATTGCCACAATTGGAGTGAAACCTATCCACAACAGATCCTAAAAGCTTTACTACATACAGGGAACTACCAGTTTGATGCGTTTAACACGATCGTGATAATATTTCTCGCGAAATGTACGATATCTTTTTTAAATAAGTATTATATTATTATAAAATTAAATTTCAAGTTTTATTAATTTTAAAAAACCATCCTATACGTAATGTTCAGATACATATATATGCATGTATGCTATAAAGTTTATTAGAATACTAATACGATATACAAGTAGTTTTAAATTATTTACTTCTCTGTTAATAAAGTTGTTTTGAATAATTGATTGATTGTATCCTCGTATTACAAAATATAAGAATCAAATATCTGAAAATTATTGTCGGTAATGGGTCAAATCTAAGTTGTAGTTCCTTGTAATTTATCAACAATTCATCCAATCAATCAGTGTCGTTTATTTATGACAAAAGCAGCTTAAGAACTTCTTAAGCTAATAATTGTTATGGCAGAGTATTACATATGTAAATACGAGTACATATATTGTACGAGCATGTAACATTTTTTTTTTTAATTTTCTCTTTAACCAGCAGAAAGGTATTTAAACTACGAAAAAGAATTGATTTTTATTATTTTCTTTCTTTACTTGTAGACTATAATGACATCAGCAAACACTGAAAAGCGTGAGCATTTGTATAAAATTCTAGTCATTGGTGAATTGGGTACTGGTAAAACATCATTCATTAAACGTTATGTTCATCAGTTTTTTAGCCAAAACTATCGCGCCACAATTGGTGTTGATTTTGCCTTAAAAGTTTTACATTGGGATCCAAATACCATTGTACGCCTTCAGCTGTGGGATATTGCCGGTCAAGAACGTTTTGGTAATATGACAAGAGTATATTACAAGGAAGCCGTTGGTGCCTTTATTGTTTTCGATGTCACACGTAGTGGTACATTCGATTGTGTTAGTAAATGGAAAGAGGATTTAGATTCAAAAGTACAATTGCCGGATGGTAGTCCAATTCCATGTATATTGCTGGCTAACAAGGTAAGCCTTATAATGCTTATTTTATTTTGTTTGGATTTTTTTTTCGTTAAATTCTAAAATTTTACATTAAAGTGCGATCAAGATAAACAGGGTGTTGTTACGAATAATGAGAAAATGGATGAATATGTTAAGGAACATGGTTTTGCTGGATGGTTTGAAACATCAGCCAAAGAAAATATTAACATAGATGAGGCAGCTAGAGCGCTAGTTAATAAGGTAAGTTATATTACAACAAAAACTGGGCACACTAGCTAATATGACCACAAAGGGCCAGAAATGTACGTTCTGTTTTAACTTCGTTAGTATGAATAAAAGTTTGTTAAAGTTGTATATCCGTATTCATAAAAAATAAAACACATTTATTAAGGGCTTATTTGGCAAATTGTTGTAGGTACAATACTTGTCTAATAAACCACTAATAAACCCATAATAGTTTTTATGAATACGGCAGTTAAACTTTAAACTGTTGCACTATGATGTCAAATCAGTTTTTTTTTATAAATTACAAAAATTATATCACTAAGTACTTTAAATTTTGGCACATTTAATGGACATGGCTTATAAATATTTTAATAACAACAGAAAAATTCAATATTCAATTGGACCATTTCCACTAAAAGGGAAGGTATCCTATCTGAAATTGATGACTTCTTTGATAAAGAAAATAAAATAAGATCAAACTATTTTATTTGATTTTATTAATTTTTTGAAGAGTCCACTTTGACGAAAACTTTCACATTTAAACTTCCATTCAAGTTTATGCCCAATCACAAGTTTTGGTATATGGAACTTATAGGTTATGTTGAAACTTCATAACTACACAATCACAATATCAACACCTCAATTCACACAACACAACTTTAACTTTGAAAGCCTAGCAGGCCGACAGCGTTCCTAACAATTTTTTTTATATATTTTCCTGCTTGTTTGGGGTGTTGGTACCGTAATGAAGTGGAGGAATTGACACGATGAGAAATGAAATTGTTTCATTTTTAACATTTGAATAGGAAACGTTCTATCAAGTTTAATTATTTCTTCTAGTAAAAACGAATATGATATTAAGAAATATAGTAAAACAATTCGACTTCCTAAAGGCATGCAAGTTAAGGCCGTGATATACTATCCTATCGAGTCGAACGATTTGTCAAAAAAATCGTGTGCGTTAAAAAGTTAAAAAAGTATAACAGTGTGGCATAAAAATGCATCTGTATGACAGATTTTTTGACAAGTCTGCCCGACTCCATAATCTTTTGAAAAAATCCATTAACATTTTTTTCTCCATGCGATCAAGGTTGCATTTTATAAGTTTTTAGCAAAAAGCAACCCTGCATATGCTTTGCATCTTATTTTGTATGATAATGTGGCACTAATGTTGCATTTTGAGGCGACTTTTATAAGTGTGACAGAAATCGATAAGATTTTCTTGTAAATGAATCGTACGACTGTGTATGATAGTGTATCATGGCCATTACAAACAGATTTATTTATAAATATATGTATTTACACATATCGTCATGCGGGAGTTTATGTGCTCTATTCGCCATTTCATATTTTTTATATATCTCGAGTTAATGATGTCACTTTTGGTTTTCGACCCCAAATATTTTAAGTCTGCAATCCGTATTTGGATATCGCGTCCAGTTTCGGAGATAAAAAGCCGAAAACGATTTGCAGATTTTAAACATTTTGGTGTTAGAAACCTAAAGTAGCATTATTAACTCGAGATTTATAAAATGGCGGATAGAGCACATAAACTCCCGCACGACGATATATATACATATGGACTACGAACCGTTTAAAATCATATGTTATGATACTATTTCGTTAAACTGACTGATGTATTACGTAATGGATTTTCGTATGCTTGCATATGCGATCACTTATATATGTATGTTGCGAGCCAGCCAAGGTTTACGCAATGTTTATATTATTAACTCATTTCTACGTAACAGCATGGTTGCATTATCATGACAATTATTATAAATTAGGTTTCTTCAAATATTTTCGTACCATATTTTTTCTTTGTAATTAGTGCTCTTACTTAGTTTGAGATTATATAAATTTTTATTTTATATTTCATTTTTAGATTTTACTTAATGATAAACTAATAAGTGATGCAGATTTGGCCGATAGTGAAAAATTCAATATCAACAGTACAGGAGACCAAAACGTTATGGATGGCAAAAACAAATGTTCCTGTTGATTTTGGTTTTTATATTTATACAACAATTACTATTAATAAATATTATTTATATTTTTATCATTTATTATTATCTACTATCATTAGATGAAGTTATGAGAAGTAAGATTTCGTAAAGGTCTAATTCATCTATATTTTTAAACGTTTTATATTGTTTAGTTATGTTTTTATTGTTATTTTTATTCATTCTTAAATCTTAATACGTGTTGAAAAAGAAATTAAGAAAAAAAAATAGTTTGATTAAATACATACATATATACATAGTTATTAACAACTTCATTAAAGAAAATAAATTTTTAATTATTGTAACACTTTTTAATAATTCAACAAACACTGCAATATACACAAACATGCATATGTATAAATAAATAAAATACATTTTCAAAAAAAAAAACAATAATAATAACAAAAAATTATATAAACGAATAATTTAATGAGAATATATTTACATATATACTTACATACATACATATGTACATACACAGCATATATTTATGCAAGTTTTCTTTTCATTTTATTTTTTTTTACTTGTAGTATGTACTTTAAAATAAAATTCTAAAATCAAAATTCTATCAACATTGTGTTATTTCAAAAGGTAATTAAATCTTACAAATGAACTGCTGGATTTATAAAAATAATTTTTTATATTCAATAGGGGCTTATTTGACCAATAAAATTTACCCTTATTGAGCGTAAAATGTTTTTTATGTGAGCTGTTGGTAAATATTTAAATTAAAATTTTTATATATTTGCCACTTTTATCATCAGATGTTTGTTAAACATGCAAATGTGCCTGTAATTGTTTCCTTTATTACTTCATAAGCATGGAGTAATATATTTTTAGGATATCTTTTCTTAGGCAAGAGAGAGCAAGTGTGGT
The DNA here is from genome assembly GCA_963576795.1 of Metopia argyrocephala. Taxonomy (NCBI): domain Eukaryota; kingdom Metazoa; phylum Arthropoda; class Insecta; order Diptera; family Sarcophagidae; genus Metopia; species Metopia argyrocephala. The sequence goes on along the minus strand of OY756208.1, from coordinate 198,497,684 downwards.
GAGCTGAGAGTGAGAAACTGCAAGTATTGTTTCGCCTCATAAAATTTCATTTCCTCTTCTTAATTTTTGTCGTTTTTTTTTACACACAAGCGGAAACGTGAACATATCCAGCAATATAATTCCTATAATTGTTATTCAGCACAGTGCTGGTAGTTTTATTAGAATTTTCTAAGTATTATTGACTCCTGTATAATTTAAAGAAATTAAAATATTTCTACTCGACATTGTAAAATCCTTCATAAATCGAATTTAATTATTGGTTTTGTCATACAATTTTAAAATAAATATACGTTTAAAGTAAAATACTCGTGCACAATAAAACATCACAGCCTTTAAGTTATTATTGCTTTTACCAAAAACTTATTTTAAATTACCCGTATCGCTCATCATTGGAAATTGTTTCATATCCTTTCAATTTATTCCATTGTATAAAACGTACTCATAATGTTGTATACATTTGCTTATACATATGTATATTGCCAGATTTAAAAATTTATTGTTCTGAAAATACCAGATTGATCATATAAAACGATGTTTGTAATTATTTTAACGATTTTTATAAAATTTTTATTTGTATACCTAAAAGACAGGATTTTGGAATTAACGTACCTAAATTAAATCGTACAAAGTACGACAAATAAAAAGTATAACTTATACGAGTAATTTTACATGTGTGAATAGCAAAAATTTATGTTATAAAATTTTTAAATCAATTGGTCAAACTGAAAAATTAAAAAAATACAGTAAAAACTCAATTAATTTGTTAAAGCCCGACTTCGATGATAAATGTAGTTAGTGTATAGACAAATGGGGCCTACAACACTGCACTGCATATTATGCGCAGGTGCTACTTGAGTTACTCTTTTTTAGACAAATTGTGAAGAGAATTGTCAATATTTCTGCATTTTATATAAATTGTTTTTGGTTTTAAACTTTTTAATTTGGTTTTTTAACAATTCTATACCCTAATCAACAATAAAAAGTCATGTTGTTCTTGTAAATGTTGTACTTGTTGTAATCTTAAAGTCACCTTATGATAAATGCGCCTCATAAATAAAATGCATAAAATGAATAAAATGCCAAAATACTTAAAATTATTACACACTTTTATATTAATAAATTTGGCTACTCGATTGAACCAGCTCTCATAAGATCAATGAAAAACTATTTGTTCATATTGATCTGAAATTGCTTACATCACAAACTTCGAAAAATTGTTATTTTGAAATATTTTCTGTAATACCAGAAAATGTTGAAATCGGAATCGTTAATAATCCGAGTCAGATAAAAATACTGCAACTCGTCGAATCCACTACCCTGAATAAAACTATTCTTACCTAAATTTGAATAGCAATCCAATGATTTTTTAATGTTTCAAGTATAAAAATATATAATAATATATAATATATATAAATATAATATATATAAATATAATTTTTTTTGTAGTGATTTTTTAAAGGATACGTATTTTAAATTTTAACAATTTTTTTTATAAAACTTCTATAAATAAATTTTATTTCTTTATAGAAAGAAATTTAAATTTCTGGATTGTGATGAAATTATTATTATCTATATATGTAGTAAAATATAATGTAAATGTTAATGTAAAAAATGTAAATAAAAGTATGTAATCGGATATAGAGTTGTACTTATTTTTGAGATTTTTTTTTTTTTTTTTTTTGCGATTTCAATAAACCACTTTAGTTATTTTGACGGATTTTTCATAATTCGTTTGATTAAATTATCTGGCAACTATGTATGTATTTAGATTATCAATGAATTTTCAGCTGAAACATCGCAGACTTTAATAAAAAACGCAGTTGCAGAAACCTAAAGTTGATACACCGAAAAACAAAAAACAGAATAATAACACAACAAGTATAAATGTGGTAAAGGAAAGGGAGGAAAATAACAAAGAAATTAAACAGTGATTTTAGTGCATTTCAATATACAGTGGTAAAAAAGGGCTTAAAATATATTTATTTATAAAATAAAAAAAGTTAATTTAGTCTATGGTAAATTGTATTAAAAAGTAAAATAATAAAATTCCATCAGGATGTCACTGAATATTTTATGTGGAATTTGTAATGAATATTTTGGAAATGATGATGTTATTTATAGCACCAGATGTGGTCATATATTCCATAAGCGTTGTCTATTTCAATGGTTGGAGAGCTCAATCACCTGTCCACAGTGTCGTCAGTATTGCGTTCAATGCCATTGTCATCAGCTTTTTATTAATTTTGTTGAGCGGTCAATTGATAATGAAAATGATGTGGAGAAAGAGTATCCAAGAAGTTATGAATGGATTTATTTAGATCCTGAATATATTGAACCTCATAGATATTTAATAGGAGCCCTATCGTTTGGAAAAGATGAATATGATAACGATATTTATGCAGCTCGTGTACACTTTAATGGTGACCTTCTACCTGCTCATTATGCACCCCAACTGCAAGCAATTTCTGCTGCATGGGGCTCCGAAGCACAAACTCTGGTTACCGGCTTTGAACTTCTGAATATTGGTGATGACAATGCAGAATATAAATGGGTTGCTGCTTCTGATGGTGATATACCAGATAACGCTTTTGCGACTGGTCGCAGTATACACGGTGATATCCTGTATACTGCTCGAGCTGAATATAATGGCATGATTTTATACGGTAAATTACATCAGCGTTATAGAATGGCTTTTATGCCTTACAAACATGAAGAAGTTTCTAACTCAAACTATGAAGTATTGGTACGAATACCATTGGACCAGAGACCAACTATGCCTTCAGTAAATAGCAACAGTACTAATACTAGTGACAGTACTAATTAATTTTACTATTTTGAAAAAGATCTCCAAAAAAGTTGCCCGTTTTTAGAAATTAGACAAATTTTAATTATGTAGTGTTAAGAAGCTAAGAGTAGCTCTTTGAGTTATCATATTGATTCAATATTCACATTAATTTAAGTTTTTGGATGGCAGTTTAAACTTTTTAGTGCTGCTATGCTAAGCAGCATATTAGCGAAATGAACATTCATATGTACATACGTACATCTGTGCCAGTATGGAAGAGGAGTTTATCAAAAAATTAAATCTGAAATACATAGTATGTATATACAAATTTTTATAAATGGTACTGTAATTATTTCTTGCAAATAATCTGTGATATAACAAACTCCACTATAATACTTGATATTATTATATGTATTACCAAGACTACTATACATAAAAATTCGATCTTATGCTGATTTAAACTATTCTGATTCCATATTACGACAGATATGTACATATATACTACTATATATAAGATAAGAATTTTATAATTTTTTAAGGTAAAATATTTTTACTTTTTAATATTTAGTTAAGGTCTTTATATAATTATAGTCATAATCCCTAAAATATTTTTCATCAATTTATTTTATTTTTATATATATGTATACTAGTTGACCCCGCAAACGTTGTTTTGCCCTGAAATATTTTGATTTTGTCTCCAATTATTTTTTTGAAATTTAAATTCTTTTACAAATTTTTAATATATTGTAAATTTTTTATTTTTGAATGCCCATAAAAGAAAAGGATAATTATTTTTGTTTAATAAATATATTTTGTAAATTTGAGCCAAATCGTACCATAAGTAAAAAAAATTGAAATATTACGACAATAGCGCCACCTATCGTTGTTAAACTTAAGAGAAACCTGGCACCTGACTAAACTTATATATTGTCCAAGTTTGGTGTCAATCGGTCCAGCGGTTCTTGAGTTTTTGTAACACGTACCCGGCACGAACGTTTTTATATATTAAGAAGATAATATTAAAAGCTTTTTATGTGTTACATAATTCCAGTCTAGAATTAATAAGTCGATTATGGATCGACACAACAATTTTCTAATTCCAGCTGATAACGCAACTGTTTGTACAGTTGCTATCAATGATCGTCACATAAGCCACCTACATCAATAGTGTTAAACTAGCAATTAACAATAAAAAATAAATAAATTAGTACGATTCATTATAACAATCTTCTTTTTATTAGTATTGGAATGTCGAAAGAGGGAAATAGTAGGGTAAGTTTACATTCTAAAAGCATCTCTTCAACAGTCGTTTATCAAAAAAAATCATTGCAAAAATTTAAATTCTTTATAAAATTTAACTTTGATCTAATTAAAGCGTTTCTGACGAAACTAATTATTTAATATTTGTTTTTATTTTATGTAAAACTAAAGTATTAAAATATGTACATTGTATGGAATCCGTTTTTGGCAATTTATCTCCGAAACTGGAAGAGATATCCGAAAACAAATTTCAGACTGAAAAAATTTGGGGTCGAAAAGCCAAAGTGGTATCATTAACTCGAGATATATAAAAAATATGTAATAGCGGATAGAGCACATAAACTCCCGAACGACGACTTGTATCACAAAACTTAAAAAAAGGTAACATTTCATTTCAAATTTCATTTTCAAATTTTACTCGTAAAAAAACTGAACCCAATCGAAAAGGTAATTTCATCAAACATAAGCTATAAGAATTGGATTAAAGAGTATGCGTTCTATAATCTTAATCCGACAAAAGTACAACGTCAAAATATCAGTGTGAGTATAGTAGTCGCATCCACAAAATTAATCTCCCCTTATTCTATAAGGCGTTTTCAAAGAAAATTCAACACGACAATTGACTTGCGATTTTTAACAAAAGTAGTCAATTGCTGACCGTATTTACTACCACAAGTACCAATTTTTTAATGACGCATTGAATTTACTTCGATGAGGAAAAAAATTGTTTCAGAAACTAAGAATTACAATACTATGTATTTATTTATAATGTAACTAATCTATACTTTTCGAATAGCTTGTTCTGGTTATTTTAAAAACAATTGAACAATTGTAAGGCCTACTTTTACGATCGATTGCGCACGAAATCATTTGATCGAAAACGATTCTTTTACAGAAACCAGCCATTATTCAAATCAAGCTAAAACAATTAAAACTGACATGATTAGATATAGTATGTATGTATATAGAAAAAAAATAGTTTATACCAAAATATTATTTTTCTTAAAGTAATTGCACTAATTATAACTCTTAAGATATTTAAAAATAATTTTTAACAATTTCCACTTAATTAAATTAAAAGTTAAGTTTTTAACACCGGGCTCCGCTATGAACAAGACAATTTAAGCCATAAACCTGAGAAATTATCCAATACCTTTTGTACAGAGTTCTGAATGTCGCACATCTTTGTGTAAGAAAGATATCATTAATATTTCAATTGCTTTGTATGCGGAATACCTTCGGCCACTAAAACAAAGAATAGGCTAATTTTAACTTTTTTTTTTAGTTGGAAAATATTAAAAAATACTTTCTTAGATTAAATTAAATTGTATGTTGTATGTATATTACAATTTCAATTAAGAAAATTGAATTTTTCTTCAGTCATCAAGAGTTTTTTTGGGTATTCGAGTAAGCACTTTGTAATTTGGGCTATTCATCTCTTTGCCCTCATAGGCGAAATAGGCACAGCCATGCGAAGGATGCAATTTACCAAATTGTGTCTTGTTATTGTATATAGTTTGGGCTAAATATAAAGTTTCACCATTTTCACAATGGCCAACTTTTAAAGCATTTTTTGGTACTTCGCCATTGGCAGCAGCCACCCAAGTATATTTATATGCATGATCATTACTCACATCTAATATTTCTATATTATCAGTAACTAAATGACCCTTACAATTCCAAGATACAAGGACACCTTTAGTCTTGGGTACATAACCACCGGGTAAAATATCATTTCCAAAAGGAGCCCGAGCTGCATAAACAGGGCCCTTATCATCTTCATCAATGCCCATAACGAAACCAATGTCTGCCACTTCCTTTTCTGTTACAGTATCATCCAAGTACGTCCAGTCAAAACTTTTAATTGGTTCAATGTCTATATCCGATGGCTCAGTAAAGTTCAAATACACACGATGAACATTTTGAGCAAATATACGTGTCCTACATTGAGGGCAGGTATTGGCACATGACATCCAACGCTGCAAACATTGACGATGGAAAACATGACCACATTTAGATATACTGCAGATATAGTCTGTATTTTTATAGAATTCACTGCATATTGCACACAATACATTTAAAGATCCAGGTTGTATTTTACTTTCTTTGTTCTCACTAGGAGTTTCGGTTTCCATTTTTAGCAATAAATATTAATTAATATTGATTGTGAAATTAAAAAATATTTTCTTCGAAGAAAGTCTTTCTTTACTTCTTTTTGCGTACTATAATGCAACAAAAGCACAATGTATACAGTGATGAAACTCCAACAACTATAGCAAGAACAACACACAGCAAGATAGCCACAACAAAATTTTTGCACACACAATATCACAGTGTATAACAAGATAGCCACAACAAAATTTTTAGCATACACACAACAGCACAGTGTATAACAAGATAGCCACAACAAAATTGCACACACAACATTACAGTGTATAATAAGATAGCCACAATAAAACACAGCTGATTTTAAACTTTTTGAGCTGTCATTTCCTTCATCACTGTATGCACTGTGACAAAAGTAAGATAAAGACAATCAAGGCCCTTTAATACATTTCACAGAAAATAAAAACAGTGTTGTCATAGTGTGTAAAATTTAGCAATAATATTGCAATTTAAATTAAAATTTCGGGTAATTTTATACATCAATTGCAATCAAAATAATATGTATATACATACATATGTCCTATGATTTAAACATAAAAAAAGTTGGAAGTCTCTTATATAAAATATATTATTCTACTAAAATCTAAAAAAAAATATTACAACGTTTACTTAAAACTTCATGGTATTCAACATTAACGATAATAATATAATGTTTATTATTATTATTATTTATTTCAAATAAAAATACATTTTTCCTCCAAAATAGTAAATAAGTATGTAATTAAGCATTGAACACAAAAGTACCCAACTTTGTTAAGAAATAGCCAATATGGCAATACTGATTGTAAACATAAAGAAGGTAGACAAACTTTGACATACATATTCAGCCTGAAAGATGCAATGGTCTGTTGTTACCCCCCGTCTACACGTACAATAATTATTTCCAAACATAAGAGCCAGCGTCGGCAGAGTAACAGTAAAATACTGTTTATGTTCAAGTTTATGTTTTTAGGTGGAGAACACGTATTGCAGTAAAAATAAATAAATAAAATTTCTAAAAAACACACCATTTATTATTTTTTTCATAGGACAATTAAAACACTATTTTTAAATAATTTAGCGTAATTACAAACGAGAAAAATTATTTTTTCAAACAAAAATCCAGTTTAAATGTATAATTTGACAGCTTATGTTTAACATTATTTCTTTGCAAAATGTGCGAACAACTATGTTAACATACATGTGCAAATACATGTTTTTGCGGTCTACACTTGAACATATGATGTTGGAAATAGAATTTGACAATTGAAAACATAATTATTTCCAAGTTTATGGCGCGTGTAGACCGGGGGTTAATTGGCTTTGTTATGATGTTATTTTCCAACTAACCTGATTACATTATAATGGCAGTGTTTTCTATCACAAAAACAAAAAAACCAACCATAATCAGTGTTGCCACGAACTTAAATTTTTTGGAGCCAATTTTCAGCAAAAATATAACAAAAGTGTAATAAAAATAAGTACATTTTTTTCTTTATTCTATTAAAAAAATGTTCTCTTCTATTGATCATCATATATTTTATAATGACCAATTATATAATATACATTTGTATAATTAAAGAAAATTGCGAAAATACGAATAGTAAACAAAAGAGTGCCGTTCGTCTCTTTAACCAATGATTTTCCAAATGTTTATATTTGCAAGTTGTTTAGGATTAATACATTTTTGTTTTTCGATATATGTAATACGATATCATAAAATAATTAACAAATATTCAAACTACAAAATAAGGAGGCTTTTAAAAACCATTCATGTTCTAGAAACAGGCTGTAACTTAAAAATGGCAGCACTGATTATAATGGAAACAAAACAATTTGTGTTGACTGTTACATTTGAAAATAAAAGAATAAAAGTCCGCCGTTTATAAAGTAAAAATAATAAAGAAAAAGTATGTATGTACATAAATCTTTTCAAAAATACATACATACATACATATGTAAATTCATTCCAGCTATTTTTCTATTTACAACTTCATCACTAATTAAAAATAAATTTTGATGAGATTGTTTTTATCTTATTATTCAGAAACGTAATGAGTCACCACTTGTTTTTAGATTTTATAAATAAGTTATAGGTATATTTGTTGCAATACTTTTTTAGTAATGTATATATGTATTTCTACTGACATAATGTAGTTATACTGTCGTATTTAAAAATTGTATAAGTATTGTAGGTTTATTAAGGGCTTGCTGGACAAGTATTGCATAGAAACTTGTCAAATAAATCCATAATAAGCGCATTTTATTTTTTATGAATATATAAAATTGTAATTAAAAATGATGAAAGTAAACAAATTAATTTAAAATAAAATAATCAGAAGAAACACTTATAACCCTTACCTAGTAGATTAAAGGGTTGGGTTAGAGTACGTGACACTAGTAATGCCAATTAAAAAATTAACTCATTTTGAATTTTTGAAACTTAGTAAAAACTTGTGCATTTAGTGGATTATAAGTAAGCAATTTAAATAGACAAGTAGCCCAATAATGATGGTGATCGACTGTAATTTTATGTTGTTATAACTGTACAGATTATTTGTAGTTTTTTTTTTTTACTCATAACTTTAATGTCCACTGCCTTTACTACCCTGATTATAACATTTTTAAAGTAATCAAAAATATTACTTTGAAAATAGAAAGGACTTTAATTTTGCAGGATTGACGATTGCACGTCACTTACCAAAGTAGTTTTATAAATTATTGACCTATGCACATAGATACCATTTAGAGTTTAGTTGTGTTGCAAGTGGCCAATTGACAACCAATATTTTAAAAATGTACTTGTAATTTTTTTGTTTTTATAAAATTTTTGTTGTTTTTGTTTATAAATTCCACTTTTATGTTGTAAAAAAACAAAAAATGGTAAAAGATTAACTAAAATTTTTAAAGTTTTCTAATTAATCTAAATAAAATATAGTTTTAATTTTAAGCTCGTTTCACAGTAACAAAACATTTCAACTGAAGTATCTCAGAAATTAAAAAAAATGCGATCCATTTTAAACGGCTAACTCCTGTATGTAAAGGTTGCAAAGTTCAGTTTTATGTAATCTCCTTACATTGGAAACTCATTAAATCTGGATTTTTATATGTATTTAACTTCAGTCCAAAAATCTATATTGTAACACAGTGTTATAGTATTGAAAAGGCAAAATCGTATAAACTGCATGTATAATCCTACAATGCATGTATAATTGACCTTTTAGGCTTTCTATGTATTGATATTAAATAAATAAACAAATAATATTCAAACAAACAAAAAAAAAAACTGCACTATCAATTCGCGTTAAAATTTTGACATCGTATGTTGTAGTTTATTATCATCACAACATTAATGTGATAAAAATCGATAATAAGTGAAATTGAAATCGACTGAAATATCAAATGGTTATAATTTTTAAAAGTGACATTATGAATTTTCTTTTTCTTCATGAGCTTTATGACTATTCGCCAAACTTCATTGGTAACAAAAAAGTTAAATTTGTTCATTTTCAATTTACATCACATACCTACCTGCTGATAGTGCTTTTCCAAACAATTGTTTTTAATAATATGAAATAATAAGAGTCGATATCACCAAAAAAAGGAATAATATTTAAAACAAAAAGGAACAATTTTAAAAAAGTACTATAATCAGTGGTAAAGCTTACAGCCTGTTTTTAGAACACGAATGGTTTTTGACATTTGACTTAAAAAAATTTGAGTATTTTTGTTGTTGTTTCACATTCGTGTTCTAAAAACAGGCTGTTAGTTAACAACGATGACACGGCCATTATTAATGCCCGCAGTCAGTCCGGCTTGCTCTTGGAAAGTAGAAGAGGTCCTCGTTCCATAAGTAATTGAAGAGTTATTAGGCACAGTTTGTCATATATTTAATTGTATGTTTTACTCCAGAACATATCGACTCGAAGTGGACTTTATAGCATGTTTTAGTATAGCGACACAATGAAATAACGAGCTGAATAAAATGAATTTATTTTTTTCTAATTATATTATAAATTTATTTGTTAACATTTTTTAAACTTAATTTTATATGTATGTATGTATATAAATTTCTTAAAATCTATTAATGGATTTTAATTTTGTTTACGTTTTAAATCAACTTTTTTTTTATTACAACAATCTGAAATTGTTATATTTTTTTAATAATGTAATAAGTTTTTAAAGTATTAAAAAAAAAAATCAAAAATTAAAAGAAATTAAATGTAAAAATTAAAAATAAAGTATGTATGTATACAATTTACAAATATAATCATGTTTTTATTTTTTCTATTTATCAATCATTCTTAAAAACAAATAGTAGTTAATAATAAAATTTGTCTCGTTTTTCTTTTTTTTACATAGTAAAATTAAATACAAAATAGATAGACATAGACAAATAAAAACAAAAGAAGTATTGAGAAATATTTTAAGCAAGCAAAATAAAGTTCTATTATATACAATGATGTATTATGTGTGTATATAAAAATTCTGTTTTTAAGGGATGGGGGATGCAAAAGGTACATATTTAAAAATAAAATTATATGAATGCGAGTAAAAATTTCTAAATTTGTTAAGTAAAACAAATAAAATGGCAACTGAATTTATTTAAATTTAAAGGTGGTTTATATTTTCTTCTAACAAATTAATTTTGTCTATTTTTTGAGCTTTAAGGCAGTACTATATTATTGTTAATTAATTTAAAAATTTTTATAATTACATAGATTTCTTTACTTTTGCATTTAACTGAATTTTACTGATTATTTAAACAACCTGAGCTCCGGCGGAAATTTTGTTATATATTTTTTATCTGCAATAATTTTTGTGGTTACTAAAAATAATTTTTTTTTTCTTAAATTTTCAATAAAACTAATGTATGTATGTAATTTATATAAATGAAATAATTTGTAATTATTAAAAAAAAAACATTTTGTTAACAATAATTATTATAATTTCTAATAATAACACATTTTTGTTTTAAGGAAGGGTAAGGAAGGATAAAGTACATTAATTAATTATTTATATGTATAATTCTTTTTATAAAATAATTTATAATAAATTGTTATTGTTATAGCTGTTTTAAACACTTTCTTTTTTTTTTTTTGTTTTATTTAATGTCTAAATACCCTATTAGTTTAATTTTGTATTTTTTTGATTTTCCTACCCATGAATTTTTATTATACCACAGAGAATTTTTAGATAAATTTTTCTAGCAGACATTGAAAGGAAAATGTTTAATAATTTCATCTTCACATCTTTCAAAAATTCACTAAAAATAAAAAAGAAGTTTTGCTCAATTATTTGTTTCAACATATTTAAATAATTTATATAACACCAAACGTGTGTACACCACACATACATATATTATGAATTATATGCATATGTAGTATCTACGAGTTATACGTATAGAAGTATCATTTTCTAATTTTATAAGGTGTTTACATGCGCACATAGAGTACAAATAAATAGACAAAAAGGAAATCATAAAAGAGCGTGCAATTACATAAAATTTAAAAAAATTAAAGAAAAATAAAAAGGTAGATACAAATTGTACAAAATACATATATATTGCTTGTCTTTTAACTAGTGATCATGCAATAGTGTCATAATAGGTGGAGAATGACTTAAAGCGGGAAAAGGATTTCTAAATTTATTCTCTACAAATCAAAAAACACACTACAGAAGACATAACTGCAAATAAGGAACTTTAAAATTACAATTCTAAGTTTTAAATTTTCCCTAATTTAACGAACCATTTTCAGTTTATTCGTAAAATTTTCAATCATTAAAATTTATATATAATATTTATAGAACTGATTTTCGTTAAGAAAACAAAAATTATCTTAAATTTAACAAAAATATATAACGTCTATGCAAAAAATTTAATTGTAAAAATTAGTTCACTAATATTCGTACTCTGAAAGAATCTTCTACAGGTACAATGTATTTATATTATGACAGTGTGACAGTTGGAAAGCGATTAATTTAAATGTTTTGGTATACGGTCGTCTAGATTACATAATCCGATTCGAATCAAAATACATAATAATACCTAGATTACATGTTACAATCTTTTTCCATGGAATAAATTCCAATTTATCGTGAAACTATACAATTAATTTCAATAATTGTAAAAAAAAAGAATGGGAAATAGTGCAATAGTTTGTCCTTACATTTATATAAAATATATGATCTCGATATATTACTGGCCAAATAGTTTAGTATAAATGTATTAAGTCAAAGGAATTTTAGTTAATATTTGAAGACATCAAAATAATTAGTACGTACAAAGAAGTAAATATTTCTCTCAATGTTCAAAATAATAGCATAAGGAAAAACAAAAAGGAAAATACAAAATTAAAATAAAGAATATGACATACATCTTATACCACACAAACATACATACATATACTATACTATTAAATATGTTATATACATATAGTATGTAAATATATATATTTCAAACGAATAGGAAAGAAATCACAATTCTAAAATTTATTATACTTAATTTTATAAAATTTGTTTCAACGAAAGGGATAATAACTAAACTTGTTATTGTCCCTTTTTTATGTTAAAAAAAAAAAAAAAACTTATTTCTTAGATGATAAATAATTCATATAATCTGCTGTTTGACGAGCATTACGTACCAATTCACTGTTTCTATCTACATCATTCCAGTGTTGTATATCATTTGGATGATCTTGCTGTTGTTGTGACGAAGATCGTCGGGAAAACGAACGATTTCTTTGATGATGACGACGGTCCAAAGTGCTTGAAGCATCACTTGCCAAACTACTTTGACTGCTATAACGATTGACAAATTTATGGGATCTATTTTTATTTGTATGCTGGTTCTGATTTTGATGATGATGATGGTGATTGCCACCACCACCACGCTGATAACTATTGGGACTTTGACTGCGTCTGTATCTGTTATTTTGATTATTACTATCCATTCTAGACTTGGCTGGTCGTGGCAAAGTTCGTGCTCTAGATGAACTGCGACTATTTGATTCGGGACCGTTTGTTGTGAACGAAGAATTTTCATCTACATAGCGTAAACTGCTGCTTGAATTTCTCCATGCATCCGAGTTTTTATCTTGATTTATACTATTATTTTTATTCTTTTGAAAACGTGGTGGTTTATCATATGTGGAACGATTGTTATAATGTCTGCCGCCGCTACCACCTCTGCGATTATTATTGCCACGTTCATAATTACTCATATAGGAGCGTTCACTTCTATCATCACGTTGGGATTGGCGGTCCCAATTTGAATTAGCAATGCCTGTATATGTAGCCATATTGCCAGAACGTTCGATTTTTTCTTCAGCATGTTTTAAACGATCATTTATACTGTAAAGACGTATACTACCACCATCACTGCGTATGCTTTGGCGATCATCATCAAAACTGGCACTAAAACGACGCTGGGCATTACGTGAACGATTGTCTTTCGTTTGATCGTCACGATTAAATCTTGGAGCACGCCAACGAGGCAATGGCTTTGATTCATCACGCTCCTCATTGCCACTATTTTGAGAATCACGACTATTTTGCAATGATTCATTGCTATAAAAATTAAAAGTAAAATAAAACAAAATAATAAAAAAAACAACAATAAATTTTCAATTACAAAATTAAAAAGAAAAAAACATTTAAAACAAATCGCTTATTTATTTTAATAGTCTTAGCTCCGATTTTTGGGTTATGTTGCCTACAACCTACAAATGTTTCCCAGATTATGGCTGATATAGTGTACAAATTGTATTTTAATTATATATTATAATTGATCATATCGTCCGTTGACAAGTAAAACTCACTAACTGTAGTCATATCACATAGCACTTAGTGAGTTTTACCTGTCAACCGAGTAAAACTCACTAACTGTAGTCATATCACATAGCACTTAGTGAGTTTTACCTGTCAACCGACGATATGATAGTTTTTGCAAAATTAAAGTAGAAGAAAAATTGTTGAGTTTTACACATATTCCTTGTTTTGATAATAGATTGCTGAAGCGGGAAGTATATTTTTTAAGCTAGTTGTATTAAAATAATTCAGCTATATAAATACAAATAATATCACACTTAATACCACTTGTTATTTTAATTTACTTGTATGTTTAGATAAATGTTATGTCTTAATATTTAGTTTGAAGCCTTTTTTTCGATATTTATGTAGCTTTGTCACCAATTATAGGGTGTAGTGAAATAATTTACACAGAATTACAGTCAACTCGCGAAAATGTGAACACTTGAAAATTGTGAACGTCTCAGAAACGTGAAAATTTTTTTATACAGACTACTCTAAGACGTGTACATTTTTTCTCTTTACTTTTTTAAACTACTTCCTACTTTTAATTGAGAAATCTCCAAAAAAAATTTTTTTAATTTTAATTTTTTAATATTTGCTTGAAATAGTAGTTTTACATTTTTTATTAAACATTTATTTCTGATAATTAATAGAATGTCTAAAAATAATCTTGAAAATGTGAACTGCCTTTAATTCATTTTATTTAAATACATTCCTAAATTCAATTAATTTGTCATAATTGCAATATTCGTATCTAAAACAACTGTTTAAATGCAATGAAATCAGTTTATATTTGCAAAGGTTATTACAATTTTTGTAAAAGAAAAGAATAAAAAAAAATGCAATTTATTTTATTTTTATTTTGTAAATAAAAAACTGTACTGCACTGCTTAGCCAGTGCTGTTATTGGTTTTTAATTTGTCTTATATACGAAGATGGAAAAACTACAAAAGAAATGTGTTAATGAAAAGTTGAATAACTGTTGTAAACTTTCATATCAAAATATCATATCTTTAAAATTAAAACAGTTGAAACAATTTTTTTTTTCTAGATATTAACTAAAACAGGGATGAGCAACACGCGGCCCGCGGGCCGCTTGCGGCTCTTTGAACATGTTTATGCAGCCCGCCAAACAAATGTTACTACTTCTCAAAAACACACATAATACATAACACATTAATCAACGAATTTCAATTACGAAGAAACTGAGAAGACATCAATTTCCATGAAAATGTTTTCCTAACCATTAATTGTCGATGTGGATACAGTTCCCGAAGACTTTCAAATGGAAGTGATGGACATGCAGAATAATACTGATGTAAAAAATGAATTTCTCTCAGTAAACATCGAGAATGTTTATAAATCTGACCACCGACCAATTACCACCGAACAAGACTGAGTGATGCACGATTAGAAACTTGTGTATGTGTAGCTACCTTATCAATTCGGGCTGATATTGATCAGATTGTATCGATAAAACGGTGCCAAATTTCTCATTAAAAATTTCAAGTAATTTCGTTTTTCTGTTCTTTTTTGTTTGTGCTGTTTTTTTTTTTTTTTTTTTTTTGCATTAAAATTTATATATGAAATTTTTACTCTTTCTTAAATTTTATATTTTTTTATTCTAATTTTTATTATAAATAGAGTTTTATAAATTATTAGTAAGTGTTTCTTTATGTGCGGCCCCCCAAAAAATTTTAAAATTTAAAGTGGCCCGTTGATTAAAAAGGTTCCTCACCCCTGAACTAAAACAAAACTTATAACTCAAAAATATTTCAAAATATATATAAACGTACTTTTAAAGCATAACAAGTTTTATTTACAAAGGCTCTAAAAAATAAATTGGACTTTAATTTTTGTTTCGTCAGAAACGCTTTAATTAGATCAAAGTTAACTAACTGCAATGAATATTTTATTTTCTTTAATTACCAAAAATATTCATTGCAGTTAACTCTGATCTAATTAAAGCGTTTCTGACGAAAGAAAAATTAAATTATAAAAATATTGATCAGACCTTTCCTGGGGCTCGAACTTCGGGCCTCCTGCACCTTAAATTGGACAAGGATTGGCTGTGTAACAGGCCGAAAAGTTGACGAACATCACTGTGGAGCAGGTTTTTTTTAAATAACTTTTGAATTGATTAATAGGCAATTTTGGCGAATTCTGTAAAACGATCTTGTCCAAACGTTTGAAATGTTAAATTTTAAATAAAACATAAATTTCAAAACGTTATTAAACATATTTTTACATTTTTTAATGTTAACGTAGCACCGTGTAATCATTCTTTTTACTTGAACCAATTTTTTGACATTCAATGAGGCGCTTATCATAAATTCATGCATGGTTCACTAACATTGAACCACTTAGTGATGAATTGAGCA
The DNA here is from genome assembly GCA_963576795.1 of Metopia argyrocephala. Taxonomy (NCBI): domain Eukaryota; kingdom Metazoa; phylum Arthropoda; class Insecta; order Diptera; family Sarcophagidae; genus Metopia; species Metopia argyrocephala. The sequence continues at coordinate 198,481,301 of OY756208.1, read as the reverse complement.
TATGATATTATACAATAATATTTTTGTCATTAATATTTTGCTTCAAAAATCATACGTTGTTTAATAGTTTACTTGTAATATAATATATGTATGTATTAAATAAAAACAATTGTAATGATAAAGACTTAAAAAAATATAAAAACGAAAATATTAAATAACCGCAACCATTTTCCCAAAATTAAACTATTTTACAACAAATTAGTTTTTATTATTATTATTATTGCATAGATATACAAATGTATTTACTTAAAACATTTTCACTTATGTATGTAGCATGTATGTATTGTTATATTGGGGTTTTGTTGTATTTCACAAAAAAAAAAAAATAACTCACCCAGTAAAACTTTGTTTAAGTGGTCTTGGACATTGTCTTGGCTGGAATGAACGTCTTGAATTACGACTCTGTCTATCGCTGTCGTCATAACGACTGTTCGATGAATGTTGTTGTTCGCGATCATCTTTGCAAGATCTTAAGTCGTTTAGAGAGTCCTCATTTCCATTACCGCTCAAATTAAATTCACTATCAACACCATTACACTCGTCATATGACTCATCACAAACCTGTTCGCTCCACTTTTTGCTGCTAAGAGGTTCAACATCAGTACTGTCAAACACATTACCAGAATCACCATTTCCGTAGCTTAACGAAGCTGGAGAAGTCTCTTTATAACTAATATGCTGTTGATTTAGTGGAGTTGAAGGACAGGTGGTAAAATCTTTTTGAGGGTTATTATTAGGAGGTGATGATTGTTCTTGATGCTGAATTTGTGGTGTTTTCGGTTGATTTAAATTTTGATTATTGTTGCCTTCGTCGTCATCATCCATAATGAAATATTTTGTATACATTACTTCTAGTTCTTTCCCCAAACTTTCACAATTACTATGAAATAAATCTAAAGTCATTAACATAATGGCTTTAATAGTTGATTTTAAATTTGGCTGTTCTATAAGATTCTTTCGTATGTGATAGAGTATTTGTGATATTTCTTTTGTATGCAAATTTCGCATTAAATTTCCGTTTAGTGTAATTTGTGACAATATTAATTTTGCTAGTTTAACATCATTAACATACTTTTCTTCTTTAATCTCTCGTAGGAGTAAGCCCAAAAGGGATTCACCCAATATATTTATAGGTGAATTGTCTGCTAATCGTACACGGTGATAATATTCCCCCAAAAGAGTGATAGAGTTGTAAAGACGCTCTCGATTATGTAGTCTATATGTTTCGGCGTTTACAAAATTCTTTTGTAATAAGGTTAACATTGCTGTTCGCACCTTGGTGTCATTCATGGCTAAAGCATCAAAGTTGTGTGATGCAAAAAGCATAGCAAATTTTAAAGCAGTTTCACCATCATCCAATGCCTGGTCATTGATGTATTCCATTGACTCACTATAATGAAATATTTATTATATTATTTTTTGCTTTCTAATTCAATAGCATGTGTTGTTTAATTAAATATAAATGAATTGTTTTGACACAATAATAAGAACTGAGGTGGTGTAATAAATAAAGTTAATTGAAATGCTGTTAACCACATGTTATAGAGCGAAAGTCATAATTTTCAGAGTTGGGTTTATTGCATTAGATTTAATTTTCCACTAAATTTAGTGGTAGTGGAAATTTAGTGCATTAAATAAAACCATTTTAGTGGTAGTGGAAATTTAATGCATTAAAAAAAACAAATTTAGTGGTAGTGGAAATTTATTGCATTAAATAAAAAAATTTAGTGGTAGTGGAAATTTATTGCATTAAATAAAAAAAATTAGTGGTAGTGGAAATTTATTGCATTAAAAAAAACAAATTTAGTGGTAGTGGAAATTCATTGCATTAAATAAAAAAAATTTAGTGGTAGTGGAAATTTAATGCATTAAAAAAAACAAATTTAGTGGTAGTGGAAATTTATTGCATTAAATAAAAAAAATTTAGTGGTAGTGGAAATTTATTGCATTAAAAAAAACAAATTTAGTGGTAGTGGAAATTTATTGCATTAAAAACAACAAATTTAGTGGTAATGGAAATTTAGTGCATTAAATAAAATAAATTTAGTGGTAGTGGAAATTTAGTGCATTAAATAAAATAAATTTAGTGGTAGTGGAAATTTAGTGCATTGAATAAAACAAATTTAGTGGTAGTGCAAATTTAGTGCACTAAATGAATCGATTTTAGTGGTAATGGAAATTTAGTGCACTACTTCTGAATGATTAGCGGCTGGCAATATTAGCAGTCCGCGCTATTAAAATCTTACCTATGGTGAACTGAATAATATATTACATTTGAAAGTACTAAAATTCTTATTAAAACAATAACAACAATTATTTACTTTATACAGGCGGACTCAGTAAATTAAGAAAATAACATTCACAAAAATTTATTTTGACATTGACTTTAGCTATGTATGCATATAATAATATTATATCCATATATGAAGGTATATTAAAACGATAGTGGAACTGAGGTAGTGGAACTAAATTTCCATTCCACTATAGTGCCAATGGAGTTATATTCCATTACCACTAATTATTCAAAATTAGTGCACTAAATTTCCACTACCACTAAAATCGATATATTTAATGCAATAAATTTCCATTGCCACTAAAATTTTTATATTTAATGCAATAAATTTCCACTACCACTAATTTTTTTTATTTAATGCAATAAATTTCCACTACCACTAAATTTTTTTTATTTAATGCAATAAATTTCCACTACCACTAAATTTGTTTTTTTTAATGCATTAAATTTCCACTACCACTAAATTTTTTTTATTTAATGCAATAAATTTCCACTACCACTAAATTTGTTTTTTTTAATGCATTAAATTTCCACTACCACTAAATTTATTTTATTTAATGCACTAAATTTCCACTACCACTAAATTTGTTTTTTTAATGCAATAAATTTCCACTACCACTAAAATGGTTTTATTTAGTGGTTAACTATTTCTATCTGCATTTAGTGGTGGCTGCAATATTGCTGCATTAATACTAAGTGGTTTAGTGGTAGTGGAAACGATAAAGCATTATAAATTCAATGCAATAAACCCAACTCTGATAATTTTTAATTTAAATTTGAAAATAAAGTACATGATGAACTTAAATGATAATACATACTTACAAATTTATCTATTAAAAAATGCTTAAGAGACAAATATTTTAAACGCAAATACTTATAGTCCCAAATAATCAAAAACTTGTCTTTTTTACCGACATTTACAATAATATTTTAATAAAGTATCGTAAAGAAATAAATAATTTTAATATAGATCATGGTTTTATATACAATCACTATCACAAAATGGCCAATGGGAAAAAATTTTTTTAACCCTAGGATGTTCAACTGGGCTTTTCGAGGCCCATTCTGATTTTGAGTAGTCGCCAAGTTTTTACCTTTGCTCTGAGCGAAGAAATATTTTATGTCAACTACCGCTAATGCCTTCTGAACATAACGAATTCAGTAAAATACTGTTACTATTGATTTCGTAAAACAACCTTGTCTGTTTATGTGAAAATGTGGTAAGTGTACCTACTGGGCCTCATGAAGCCCATATGGAAAATTAATGACAGCTGATCCACATTCAACACAGTTAATCTTCTGATTGACGTTAAGTTGCAAAAATTGCGAAAACGTGGCAAAGCTGTACAAACCAGTGTATTGTACTCGCTTTCTAGTATTTATCATTTCGGTTGGCTTTTTAGTTCCTTGTGCTCATCGGGTGTATTGAATTCAACTTTTTCAAATGTCTGGTATAAGTGATGAGGTGTGGGAAGACATCGACATGGTTCTAAATCGGATGCAGCGATTTTCCAGACTTACAACAGACCAACAACAGCTCACTGGGAGCCGACTGGCCACACTTCTTCCAAGTGAGAACATCGAAGATGAAGAAGACGTTCCTTTTGAATGTCAAGATGGAGATGATGTAGATTATATCCCATTTGATGAAGTGGACACTGATTGTGAAGACGAAGCAGCTGTTGAAGAAGAAGTGGGTGAAGGAACTTCCAATTTGCCAGCTGGCGAATTTTACGCACCCAAAGATGGTGTTGTGTTATATTTGCAGGCACCATTGAATGAACAACCAATAACAAGCTTATCTGGACAACCAGCGAAGAAGCAACGAAAGAACTGTGCGTGGTGCAATCTTAACCCTGACAAAAAACGGCGCAAAACATTTTTTACGTGTGAAAAATGTAACAAATTTATGTGCCTTTAACATGGCTCTATGAAGAAAGTTTGTCTATGCCATCAATGCGCTGCTGCTTTCTAATTTAACTTTAAGCTCAAATTAATAATAGAACTAATATAATTTAATAAAATAAAATATGTATATAAGGTAGATTGCATTAAGTTATTCAAAGGTATGCAATCAAATGTAATTACTCAAATTTCAAAAACAGAGAAAAAATTAAAAATAAAATAACCAATAAATATTAATAAGAATAGTATAATGTTGAATATATAAATTATAAAAATATATTAATACATTAAATTTCAAATATTTATCAAATCAAAGTTTACAATTATGAAAAATTATGAAATAAAAACTTTTTAAAACTGGTTGCGTTACTATTAAGTTGCTGGGTATGTGGTAGTAGATTCCAGAGACGTGCGGCATACACAAAGAACTTTCAGACACAAGGTAACGATAATTAGGAATGATAATTTTCCTGCCCTGAGAGATCGAGTAAACCTTATTTTGTCAAAAAGAAATCGAGGAGATTGGCTGTAAATTATTCCATGTATTAGGAGAAGAACTCGAATTTTGAGAAGATTATCGAAAGAAACACCATAAAGCTCCGAGGAAAACTGGGATATGTGTTCAAACCGTCCCAGACCATATATATACCGCAAAATATTGCTGTATAATACATTCATCCTACGTTTACTAACAAAGTCACAGCTAGCAAATAATTCACAGCCATTAAATAAGCCAGGAATGAGATAGGTCTTAGCAAGAAGTTTTCTTATATGTAAGAGTGTGTAGTATTGAGTAGACCAAAGAGACCTTAATTTATAATAATTTCAAAAATTAAAACAAAACAAATTATTATATATTTTCATTTCTAAAATATATAAAACGCAGACGTGAGATTACAGCTAGATGCAAAAAGTCAATTAAAAGCCAATATGTATACTTATAAGTAGTCGACTTAAAGCTAACTTATAAGTATGTAGTTAACTTTAAGTTAGCTGAAAAGTAATGCAGAGAACAACTGCATTACTACTACCAACTAGTAGTGTGTACTAGTTGCGAAATAGGTAACTTAAAGTTAGTTTAAAGTTAACTATTTTTCTGAATGGGTATTATCTACATACATGCCAATTATTTTAAAACTTTACAAAATTTAATGCGAACAAAATTACCATTTATTATACATGCATAATAATGTGTTTAAAATATAAGATGGATTATGAAAACAATTAAAAATAAGAAACTAAATAGCGGAAACTCACCACAACATATTTTCGTCATGTACAATATTGCAAAAATCTGTTTCTATGGACTTAATTTTATGATTCATGGTTATGCCATCATCTTGGAGATCGAGACCACGTATCATTTCAATAATATGATCAAAGGGACAAGCACCAGGTGGCAAAGGCATTGTATTATTGATGGGTTGCAAATAGTCTCGTATTTCGCTAAGATTAGTTACGCCACCATTATTTACTTCACCAACTTGTATTCCACCAACATTACCATGAACAACATTTGAATGACCTATTGTGTTATGTTGCGGTAAGTCAACTGTATAGTTTTTTATAGCTGTTGTAGACGGCGAATCAGCAGCGGGTATAAATTCACCTACTCTTACCTTTGCAATACTTTTTGAATTTGAATTATTGTTACTGATCATATTAGAAATATATTGATTATCCTTAGGTAAGTATGTTTGTCAATCGGCAATGGCAATTATTCTTCTTTAATAGCGCCTTTTTCTCATGCAGTTTATGGCTTAAAGCCAAATTATCTTTCTGTTATTTTTCTTTCTTTACAGTTGATGTTGAATTGATGTATTTTATTGCTGCCTGATTGCCTGTCTTTTTATAATTTTGTGGTGGTTATTTCCCTTTTCTTTTGTCAAGTTAGCTAATAAAACAATCAACAAGAAAATAGACGTGCGTGCGTATGTATACTTTAAATAATTTGTAAAGGGAGACAACAGAAATGCGTCTTAAACACGATTTTTTTTCGTTTTTTTTATGGTGAAATTTTTTTTATAAATTTATGACTTTGTTAAAGCACCTGATTATAAAAAATTATATTTCTTTAAGACTATTTACTTATATTTATATTTCTAAACAGAAAAACACTTAACATTTAATGGCTTTGAAAGTTTTATTTTAATTTTAAAAGAAATGTTACAATTTTGCAAAGAAATTTTTTTCGTGAAAAAAATTATATTTTGCCCGAAAATATTAGAAGAATGCAAAATTATAAAGAATAAAAAACAAAGCAGACATAAAAAGAGAAAAAACTGGCGGCGATAACATTTTTGTCATCATATTAAAAATCGATAAGTTAAAAATGTGAAAAATATTACACCACTGTTTTCATATACCAAAATATGTAGAACAGAGCGTTATTTCAAAGATATTATCAATGTAAAAACTAAACTTGAAACAGTTACACAATAGATTAGATTCACATAAGGCTGAGTTAAGGTAGAAGTACATGACATGCGTTGCGCAAATTGTGTGCTTCGTGCATCTGTCAAAAAATATTAAAATAAGGAATTTTTATAGAACAAGTTATTGACTAAATTGGCAACGTATCTAACGTATAGAAGTTGAAAAATTTTAACTTTTAGATGTGTCAACAGTTGAATAGTTGATTGCCTTTGTACATTGTAACCGTTTTTAACGCTGTAACGCATGCTATATCTACCTTAAGCCCAAAAATTTACATAACATTAGGTCTGTTTCTTTACTTTTTGGGAGCAGTTCGTTAAATAAAGAGTAAACAATAATTTCCCTTAATAAAAAACAAATTTCCCTAAAAGAAGGGGAAGGCAAAAACCAAATAGTATTTTACCCGTTCCATAAAAATATGAAAAAACACAACTTTATGTCACACACATGCACAATGAACATATATATTCATCAAAAATCAATGACAATAATTCGACTTATACTCGTACATGTTAACTAAAACAAAGAAATATATTTTTATATAAATATTGAACTAAAATACACTATAAGCCTTTATTAATAAGTATTTTTTAATTCAACTTACCAAATTTTTAGTTACCTTTGTCATGTGCACGATAGAGGGTTAACCTATAACCTCTGGCAACTCTGTAAGACAGCTGAGTGAGTGGCAAAGCGAAAACAACAAATGGTACCAATACCAATGCAAAACAATGTTACCTAAGAGATTTATATAAAACAGGATGGAAAAGATACTAACAATTTTGGTAGGTTGGAAAAACAATGTTAGGATAGAGGATGGTAGGTAGGCCTGAAATAGGTATAAAAAGAGGGGAGAAAGGAAAAAAGGAAAAAAAAAAAAAAGATTAAGATTGTTTTTTTTTTTAGCGGAAAAAAGTTTAAGTTCGGTTTTTGGTGCGGTAAAAAGAACAAAAATAAAAAAAAAAAAAAAGGAAAACGTTATATTGAGTTCAAGAACACTTTTAGTTGAAAATAAATTAAATTTTTTTATTAAACATACTGTTAATAATTTTGGATTTTTAACAAAAATACAAGACAAACAGAAAAAAAACTATATGTAATAAACAAACTTAAATTAAGCATATTTATAAAATATTAAAAGTGAAACTATATAAAAAACAAAGTAAAGTTGCAAAGAAAATAAAAGAAAAAACTACCTGTATAAAAACTTAAAGCTAGAACTAAAAACCTAAACTTAAGAGCTAAATCCTATAAACGTAAAACTTAAAAGTGAAAGTTAGAAACATAAAAAGCTAAAATTTTAAACTACATCTTAAAACTATTTTTAATAATTCTAAAGACTACACCTGAAAAGTGAAAATTAGATCATCAGAATAAAATTAAAACCAACCCCATCATTGCTATCAACCAATACAACATCATCACAAGCAACATCAGTCTTCATTATCATCATCCGATTTATTCCGATCATCATCAGCATTCACTCGATCATCATCATCAACATTATCTTCTTACACATCATTATCATCAGCATCAGCTTTCGGCAAGTCTAAATAAAAGAAAAAAAAAGGAAATTTATAAAACTATATTTATATATATATAAATATTTAATTATTTCAAGTAGTTTTTTTAGTTTTATTTTATTTTTTTTTACTAATAATAGTTTTAGAATCTAACATATATTTTTAAATTTCTATTTTATTTTCTGTATTTCTTTATTAAAATTTTTATAAGTAACTTTAATAAACTTCAAGTTAGCTTTTTCCTTTTTTTAAATTTTGAATAAATCATTACCTTTATAATGTTAAAATGAAATTTCTAATTGCTTGTCATCTAATTGAAATGGTGTGCTAGGATAAATTCTTTTAAGCGGTAAGTAAGGTAGACAAGGGTTGCAGTGTAAGTCTGGGGCATCCATAGACCGAATGAAGATGCCATGGAGAGACCTCAGAGTCTCAGAGGGAGGGCAAATATCCGGCGAACCATCAGCCGAAGAGTCCGGTGATGTATAGTGCTACTAGGACGACGAATACTTCGGGCCTCATTTATTCATATTTATTTTTTTATATAGCTGGCATGGATTTATTTTTTGTAATGGGGTAATTGGAAATGACCAGACGGCAAGAACCACCCCGTCCGGCGAGCCACAGCCCGGCATACGCTAGCATGCCAGCGACGCCAAGAGTCTGGCATCATTTCCAAGGTAAACGGCCACATCGGCATCTGAATTTCAAATTTAATTTGAAAATTACCCTGGCAATACATTACAAAAATGGCGCCCAACGTGGGGCCCGAAGTATGTTTCCTGACCTAGAGCGAGACATTTGGATGCAAAGTCTCTTGTCCAATGCGTAAGTCCCGTTTGGTTTAACGAAGAGTCCTGGACGCGTTGCGACGTATCGGACAAGAGACGTATCGAGTGATGATGTCCCGGCAAGCAGACTTATGATCAATAATATTAATTAGTGTGTGATTTTTTTTTTTTTTTTAACCGCTGCTTGTCCGGGGTGTCATCGCAAGATATGGGCGATGGATATCTCAAGTTCGACTGGCATTGCCGTTAGCACCCACGTAAGTCCCGATGTTGGGCACCTTTTGAGTCCAAAATCGCGTTGCGACGTGTGGTGCTGGCGACATAGCCAGGCGGATTTGTTTATCCATTAATCCCTACCCTTTGAACACACTTGAGACTGTGAGTTTTTTTTTTTGATTATTCTATCGAACTTGTCCATTGCTCAAGTGCTGAACAAAGGATAGAGAGGCCTGGAATCGGACTGAGGAGTGGTCCATTGTGAACCCTCAGTGTATCGCCTAGGTCATGAACGAGGGTCGTTCCTGGAAGCATACGCAAGATTAATAGCACATATATCATCGGATTTGAAATAATAACTTACCTGCAAACCTTGAAACCTGAAAACACCGCTCCAGTAATGATTTTTATTTTTGATTCAGTGTCATATTAATTATTGTGCTCATAGTGAAGAGGAAGCTATAATAATATAGTTAGAAAGTGAAATTTATTATTACCTTTTTTGAAAACGATTGAGGGGAACCTACACATTTTTAAGCAACAGCAGTGCCAAATATTAAGTACATTCATTTTGATATTGTTGGTGTTTTTTTTATAGGATTTTACCTTTTTTTCATTATCCTTTTTTTATTGTTTATATATATATATATTTTTTTGTTTTTTTTCATTTATAGTGTTTATTTATATTTTCTTTTTATATATAAGTACATATGTATACATTATTTTCTTTCATCATTTTTTTTCATTGAATCTTTTTATTTTCTTTGTTTTTTTATTTTATCTTTTTTCTTTTAGCTTATACCCTTTTTATTTACATAGCTTATACCCTTTTTATTTACATAGGTATATATTTTTTTTATTTTTTTATTTTTTTATGTGTTTGTTTTCAGTCGATTTAAGCTGAATATTGCAGTCTGTCAGTGGAATCGATACTTGTTTTTCTCGCGTATAATTTTATTTTATTTTTTTTTTTTGGGAAGTATAAATGGTTTTGACCCGGTCGGGGAGAAGTAGATTAATAGAATTAGGTTACAACGTGGACACGGATTTGAATATGGAAGATATACCTGCCACTACTACCACCTCAGTGGTTACGATGACGACGCCAGTAACAGCGGTGGCTAGTGTTCCTGCGGCTTTCACGGCTTCCGTAGTGATGACGCCTATGCTGCAGCCGAGCAGGGTAATGGCCGGGGAAATGAATGCACGGGATGCCGCACAGGGGACTAGTGACTCGGTAACCACCCCAGCCTACAGCAGTCTAACGGGTAGAGACGAGGGGCGGCAAGCGGAGTCCCGACAGTCAGCTGCACCCATTCAGGATGTGGTAGGGTCGTTGAGGGAGGAATTCTCGCGTCAGATGCACGATTTTCAAAGGTCCTTGCAGGAGATCGCGCGGACTGTGGGCCAACAACAGCTTCAGGCGGCTACCGGCATCGGCGGTGTATCAGCTCCGGGTCAGGTACCTTTCCAGTCAATGGCCGGGGTCTTCAACAACGATGCGCCCGGGGATAGCCCGTTTACTCGACATTTTCGGCCAGTAAGGTCACCGCAATACGCGCCAGGGGTCGGACAGAATTCCTCAACCTTCTATCAACCACGTGATCAGGCACCCCCATCCCGTAATCGAATTGATCTGTCTAAATGGGGGCTAAAGTTCGATGGTACGTCGAAATCGATGAGTGCGGAGGACTTTATGTTCCGATTGGACGTCCTCAGGCAGGATTATGACTGCACATTCGCCGAGGTGCTGCGAGGATTCCACTTGTTGTTGGAAGGCCAGGCCTTAGACTGGTTTTGGAACACTCGCAAAGTGACGCCCTTAAACAACTGGCACGATTTAGAATCGGCATTCCTGGGACAGTACCGCCGTTTTGAAAACGAATTCGAGGTGCAGAAGAAGATTATGGACAGACGTCAGTTGCCTCAAGAGTCCTTCGAGGACTTCTATAATTCTGTCATCAGACTGCGGAACCAGCAACGAAACCCCTATTCGGAACGGGACCTGGTGGAGATTATGAGGTCCAACCTGAAGCCGGCATTGTCACACTTGTTGTTTTCGGTTAGGATTGGGTCCTTGAACGAGTTCTGCCAGCAGGCCAAGAGGGCGGAGAGCCTTTTGGGTAGACAGCGCCAACAGTTTGCCCCTCGCACTTTTCCACCTCAGCGAGTAAATGAATTGGCCTATGGGGATGAAGTACTACCCGATACAGAACCGGTGGTAGAGGCATTAGCTTCTAGCAGTCGATATACCTGCTGGAACTGTCGGCAGCCCGGTCACAGCTTTATTGACTGCCCTTCCCCCAATCGAAGGGTGTTTTGCTACAAATGTGGTCGGGATAACGTGGTGACGCCGAAGTGTCCAAAATGCCAGGGAAACCTGAAGGTGAACCAGACTCTCGCCGGGGAGGCTCGTTCGACCCAAACCTAAATCCGGTGTATGACAATAGGATGAGGACCGAACCTGACAACAAGGTGAAAATTTTGGTTAATAACAGCAGGCAACTTATGACACCTGAAAGGCCCAGGGTTCGTGACCTCAAACCTCTCCACCAGAGGATTAAAGAATACAATGAGGCCAAATTAAGAATTTTCGGGATGGTATCGAACCGGATAAAGAAGGCGCGAGAACGTTATAAGGTTAGAAAGAGAGTTAGGAATGAGATTTCGGAGGCAGCATTATTTGAGGGTCGCGACGCCCGTCTATATACGCGAATAAATATAAATGGTCAGGAGATAGAGGGTCTGCTAGATAGTGGCGCGACGGTAACTTGCTTGGGCCGCGGTTGTCTAGAGTTCGTTTCGAAGGCCGGCCTTCAAATACACCATTTCAGGACCGTCGTTAGAACCGCCGATGGTACACCGCACGCTATAGTAGGTCGCGTGCGAGCGAGTGTAACATTTGGTCGCGCAACGCAGGACATAACATTCTACCTAGTGCCTAGTTTGAGCCGCGAGCTTTTCTTGGGGATTGATTTTATGAAGGCTTTCAAGATGTTTGTCCACCTAGATAGTCTCGCGACCGACAGTACTTCTCTCGGGGAGGAGACTGACAATACCCTTGATGTCGCAACCCATAAATTGAACGCTGAACAGCAGCAGAAATTGGATTCGGTCATATTGACGTTCCCCTGCTATACAAAAATCGGACTTGGTAAAACACATTTGGAGACACATACCATAGATACAGGTGATGCAACTCCAGTTAAGGATCGTCACTACCCTGTCTCTCCAGCGGTACAAAAACTAATGTATGCAGAGCTTGATAGGATGCTTGACCTCGGTGTCATTGAGCTCAGCGAGAGTCCATGGAACCATCCTGTTACTTTGGTTCGTAAGGGCCAAAAGAACAGATTGTGTTTGGACGCTCGAAAGCTCAATGCGCTGACCGTCAAGGATGCCTATCCTCTGCCCAACATTGAGGGTTTGCTCAGCCGCTTGGGAGATACCTTTTACATTAGTAGTGTCGATCTCAAAGATGCATTTTGGCAGATCCCACTAGACCCATCTAGTAGGCAGAAAACTGCATTCACGGTACCAGGAAGACCACTTTATCAATTTACCGTCATGCCCTTTGGGTTGTGTAACGCAGCCCAACGGTTATGTCGGTTGATGGATAAAGTGATCCCCGCGGCGCTTCGTGATAGAGTTTTTGTCTACTTGGATGATCTTTTGATAGTTTCTCCAGATTTTGCTACACACCTGGAGTTGTTATCACTTGTATCTAGTAGATTAAAAGTAGCAGGACTGAGCATTAATGTGGCCAAATCCAAATTCTGTTTCAAAGAGTTGCGCTATCTTGGGTACATAATTGGAGGTGGACAACTGAAACCTGATCCGGCTAAGGTGGAAACGATTACTCGGTTTGCTTACCCTAAAACAGCTAAGCAAGTGCGGAGCTTCATGGGGGCCACAGGCTGGTATAGGAAATTTATACCAGACTATGCCACCATTGCAGCCCCAATCTTTGACACGCTAAAGAAGGGTAAACAATTCAAGTTTTCGGATGAAGCCAAAGTTGCGTTTGATCGCCTCAAGAGAGCTCTAACTTCAAGCCCGCTTCTTAATCACCCAGACTTCAGCCGGCATTTTTACGTCCAATGTGACGCGTCAGATGTAGGCATTGGGGCTGTTCTTTTTCAGAAAGACGATTCTGGAGAAGAGCACCCTATTGCCTACTGTTCGCACAAACTGACGCCGGCACAAAGGAATTATTCCGTGACCGAACGTGAATGCCTGGCTGTTGTCTTTGCGATTAAGAAGTTTAGGCCCTACGTGGAACTTATGCCCTTTACCGTGATCACGGACCACAGTAGTCTTAAGTGGCTTATGTCACATAAAGACCTCAGTGGTAGGTTAGCTCGGTGGAGTCTACATCTCCAGTCATATGACTTCACCATAGAACATAGAAAGGGGAAGCAAAATGTGGTACCCGATACATTATCAAGATACACCTTAAAAAAAAATATATATATATGTATATGTATATATATGAAAAAACTACGTCTTCGGCGACTACCTCTCAGCAGTCTTCTAGCAAAAGCTCCGGTATCTCAAATCTGTCGTACGGAGTCGACTTTAATCTATAGGTCCCGGTACTCATGAATGAAAACACAAACAACATGAGTGCTGCGAGAAGCCAAGCCGTAATTCTGAAACAGGGTGGGAATTGCCAGTTATGTATGTAAGTTTTCATTATTATTTGTTTACTTGCAGACACTAACCCGAAGAGTCTGCACCGATCGGACCAAAATTGGTAGTTTTTCTTGTTTTTAAAACCTTTTGGTAGTTTGATTGGTTTGTTGCAACTTTCCTAGGTTTTTGGTAGATTTTCATGTTAAAAACACTCTTTGTAATTTTTGAGGAAGAAAAAAGGTTTTTTTTTAGAGAAAGCAATTTCCATTACTGTTAATACTGTTTAAACAGTTTTACGAGTGGGGCAGCTACACATGTATAAGAGCTGATACTGAAATTATTATTATTTTACAATTTTTTATTTTATTAAGCTTTGGTAGGCTGCAGAGGATTTTGGTAGGTTTTTTGAAATTTTTTGGTAGGAAAAAAATTTCTTCTGTGGCAACGCTACGGGCTGAAGAAGAATGTTATTCTCTTAAATTTCTCCCATTTACCCAAATTTTGTGTACAGGAACGCCTTGTTGTAAAATTGTGATCCCGCGGGCGCCCAATGAAGAGTAAAGAAACAGAGCTATTATTATTGCATCATGACCAATTATAAGTTTATTGGCATGGTTGTCATGTAGTTTTCAATTTTTATCCCCGATTTGGAAATTTGTATCCCTTTGCGCAAGCTACATAGGCTATCGGTTCAACATTTAGAAATTAAGGCCCGTATTCATAAAAAATAAAACAGTTTTATTAATTGCTTATTTGACAATTATTCCATAGAAATATGTCAAATAAGCATTCTATAAACCAATTTTATTTTTTATGAATACGGGCATAATTATATATAGGTAATAGCACTGCGACTTTAGTAAATATGTATATATTAGGTTAATATATTAATACTCTTTGATAATTGCACAAATGCATACAAAAATCGCTCTATTTATTAGTGAAAACATTAATTTGATAGTATTGTTTTACCTGCACAGTTGCATAAAAAGGGAGTATTTATTTTTCTCTAGTATAATTTGACGCATTTTAATGGAAGTTTCTGTAAAAAACAAATAATAGGAAATTGTGGAATTAATTTAAACTTAAATAATATATATTGAAGTTCTATTAATATAGAATAAAGGCTTTTTGTTAGCTGTTTGAAAAAAGACGTTTTTTGTGGTAAAGATAAATAAGTATGTCGGATGTTTGTGGAAGCAGCGGCAGTCGTGATGGCGTTGGTGTTAATAGTAGTGGGACCGGTGTTAATAGTGGAGATTGGATTTGTAGCGATGTAACGTGAGTGTAAAGCATCGTGTGCTTTGGACGCTTATAAATCCACAACCAATATCAATCATAAAATTTATTTTTAAAATCTAAATTAGAAGAAAAAACTAATTTGTATTTTTTACTTAATCCCGTCTTTTTTTCGGTGAATACATTGCGCTTACACTTTTAACCCATTAACTTAATTTTGGGGACATTGCCGGACATGGTCAATGTGTATTTTTTGTGTATATATATTTGTATATAGCTGTCGCCATTCGAATTTCGCTCGTCGTCAGCAGTGTAATAAATGTAAACGAGATCGCAGCTTGGAACGCAGCTGCAGTGTAGGCAGCGGTAGTGGTTCAAACAAAAAGAAACTGGGAACCGAAATAGGAAAGGCTGCAGCTGAAAAGTCGAGAGGTTTATTTAGTGCCGAAGATTGGCAATGTAATAAATGCGCTAATGTCAATTGGGCTAGACGTTTGACCTGTAATATGTGTAATGCTCCAAAGTTCTGTGATGTAGAGGAGAGAACTGGTGAGTACAAGCAAATATAAAGACTAAATACTACGTAAAGATCATTGCTTTAATTGGAAAATTAATTTCTATATTCATAGGATTTGGTGGAGGTTATAATGATCGTGGTGTAGTAGAGTATAAGGAGAGAGAGGAATCAGATAGTGAGTACGACGAGTTTGGACGTTTAAAGAAGCGTAGACAGAACTCTCATAATCTAGAGGAAAATCAAAACAAAAATAATTTGAAAAAAGCAAGGACTAACGAAGTAGAAGATGAAGACGATGAAGATGAAGAAGAAGGAGATGATGACGATTTAGCAAAATATAACCTCTTTAGTGATGATGAGGAAGCTATTGCATCTGCAAAATCTTCAAGTTCTAAATCAAAAGAAAATTGTAATGATGAAATAATTAAAACTTCTGATAGACGCTCGCGTTCTAGAACACGTTCTGAAATAAGGAGGCGCCAATCATATTCATCGTCCAGAAGTTCGTCATCCTCAAGCTCTACCTCATCGAGTACATCATCTACATCCTCGTCCAGATCGACATCTTCCTCTTCCTCCGAAACCTCTTCGACACGTCTTTCAAGGTCTTTCGGACAAAGTCGTACTGAAAAACAATCATTTTCACGTTCTCGCAGTCGTAGTCGTACCAGGTCACTTCCTAAGCCGAAGCGTTCAGTTTCTCGAGAAGCTTCTATTAAAAAGTATCATAAGGAAAGCATTAAGATATCTGAGGTCGGGAGTCGTCCTCATTTTTTAAAATCTCGGTCTAAATCACGAAGTATAAATCGTAGTTCCCGCTCCCCATCTGTTAAACGTAATCGCAGCCGTAATTCAAGCATGTCTCGTAAGCACTCAAAATCTCCACGTCAACATCATAAGAGGGCAACACGTTCTCGATCTGTGACACCTAAACGAAAACGTTGATTGTATATGTCTGTTCATTTTCTTAAAAAGTAGTGAACTTTTAAGATTTGTTTAAAACAATAAAGCACTTGTTCTTTTTTAGTATTCAAAATAAAAAGAAAACCCCAATTTCAAAGCAAGCAAAGAATAAGCAAAATTAGCTTTCATTACAGATTAGTAAGAAATGTTCAGTTCTTTTATTAAACTCCAATTGATTGAAAAAATATGACGTCCCATTGGATTTAAACTACGCTGTTAGTGCATTCTTAATAGGCCGCTGCATTCGGCTTTCAGACAACCACATTGTTATAATTTATTGATTAGGTTTTATACCAATCTCGTATTTATACAATTAAATAAATGTTCAATAAAAATATAAACGTTGATTCACTAACTCTCTTCCATTAACTACCGTACTTGGTTTCTTAAAAAGTTTACTAAATTAAATCTTAAAATGTGTATTTATATAAATAAGTCGGTCGACATTTCATCATCTTCATGGTTTTAGAATATTGGATAGACAACAATTTATTTGTTAGATGTTTATCAAAAGTACCGTAAACAATTATATATATATGTTTAGAATACGAGAATAAGTTTATTACACAAGGTCATCCTTTTGAAGGCCAGATTTGGTTTCTTCCCTAAACAACTTCAAGTCCTCCAACTGTGTTTTGTGTTCTTCTATATCTTTTAGAGATACTGTCACGGGTATATCCAAATCAATTTGTTCTTGGCGTATAAATTCCATTTTCTTAATAGCATCTTCCAAAAACGGTATCTGTTGTTCCTCTAAAGTTTTGCGATACTCTGCCAATTTTTCTTGCCTAAGTTTTTCGCAATGAATATCGGTTAGCTTTTGTAAAGATTCTTTACGGGTAATCCAATGGAATTTAGCCGGTGGAGGTTTGTAAACTAAATCCAATTTTTCTAATATCCACTCAAAACGCCTATAATCCCAACGCCTTAAATATTTAAGAAACTTTTTGCGTTTATCTATCATTTCTTTAAGAATAACTTTACGTCTTTTGTCGCGTGGGTGCTGCTCCATATGCTCTTGATAACGACGTATAGTAGCCGTCATGCGGGCCACTATATAAAGAAATACATTTTAGCTTATGTAATTATATTGGTTTAATTTTGATATTTCAACTTACGTTTTGCTTCCATTGATCCGTAATCTAAGGGATGTCTTTGTACTTCTTTTATAAGTAGATCACGATAGTAGTTACTAGTGTGATAACTTGGGTTATTTTCCAACGAAAACATTTTCTTTATACCCTCATCGGCACTAAAATATATTTTAAAAATTACTATATTTCCGATAACAGAAATAGTGTATACTTACGTTTCAAGTTCCTTAGACTTATCAAAACCTCGTATAAAGGTTTGTTTACTTATGGGTGGCAATTTGCTGCAATCACCACTCTTAATGGGATCTGTTGATGGAATCTTTTCTGGTCGCACCCATTTGATTTTTAAATCTGATTTGAAAGCATACTGACGTACTAACTGGCGGCTTAACATCAGTGAACCAGTACGGAGTAAAGGTGGCATATTCATTTTCTAATAATTTTTTATTAAGAACTTTTGGTATTTCAATGTTATGGAGCGACAAATTAGAAATAAACGAGGTTGTGTAAAATCAGCAGAAATAAAGTTATAATTTATAGAGTTGCCAGGTTAATGGAAAATTTAAGAGTTATGTAAACAAAAATCTTTTATGAATAGAAAACTCAGTTCTATAAATTTTTAACATATAGAATTTAATAAAATATTTATTTCTTTCAATTCAAAATGCAATACAATGTTTTTCAGTTGGTGTTCGTAACAAACTCATTTATTTAACAGATTGCTTTCATTTTAAAGTTCATCAATGTGATATTACTTTCAAATGAATGTCTTTGCACGTAACAGCTGATCAGTGTTATTAACATATTAGCCGTAATGCAAAATTCTATCGAAAATTATTGTATTATACATTAGCAATTATTGAGCAAAAATGTGTTCTACTTCTGTTTTTGTAGTAAAAATTTTCCTTTAGGCTTAAGTTTTGCTTGCATAACGTTTCGTCTGTCAACTTCTTTCTGTTTTTGTAATTGTAGATAACGTTGTTTACCCATATCCAGTTCCTTGGTCATGCTAACAATTTTTGTAGCTATTTCTTGCTGCTTCAATAAGCGTTTCTTCTGGTTGGACTATAAGTTTAAAAAGATAAAACTTAATTAGAGAAACATAAAACGAGAAAGTTTTACAAATTATGCATACTTACACCTAAAGGTGTGGGACGTCCGTCTAAAAATGTGTAATCGGGTAAATTAGTAAGTGGTCCAAATTCATTAGGATTTACTGGCAAACCCTGATCCTCACGCCATTTTTGGTCAAGTGATAATTTAGTCGTACACGAAAATCTGCGGGCTGTTTGTAAAATCAGTTGTAAATCAATTCATTGTCTTTGTTTACTGCAAAAATAACTTACTCAATGTTTTTTTAATTATTTGAGAATAAGTTTTGGCAATATTCATTATATTTATTTTGTTATCCAAAATATCAAATATATATGCAAGTTTTAGTTTGATTTTTTCTATTAAAAACTATTCTTTTCTATTCACTAACCTCTACAAGTATTATAGCAACAACCAGTGTTGTAAATCGCATAAATAAAAACAAATAAACATATTCTTATTAACCCTAAACCGCGATTAATGTTTAAAATTACTTCTAAATACATATTTCAATAAAAAAAAAACCGCTGGTAGCAATTTCTAATTCCATAATAGAAATTAATACGAAAATTTCCGAAAATTCGTAAACTTGTACAAATTTTTGGATTTGAAATTTATAATAACCCCCAAGGTATACAATATTATGAGTATAACTAGAAGTTTACTCCCATACGAAAATGTATTTCAAAACCACATCAAAAATATATTTTAAGTAAAATGGGAATGTGTTTTTAGAATACTTTTTTTTAATTAAGAGTTTTATTTTTTTTTATTAACGATCCCTAAATTTGTATACGTCTTTTTAATTTTTCAAAAAAAAAAAAAAAAAAAAAACATGTATTATAACAACAAATACATGTTTTAAAAGACATGATTCATTTTACCTTAAACAAATAAACATATGTTCTTATTTCTATTCTTCCATTTGATCAGGAATTTCTGAATCCTCTATAACTTTTGTCGATGGTATGTAAACTTTAAATGAAAATTTTGATTTAACAAAAGAACCTGTATTCAATACCGTACAACCATGTTGAGATGTTGAAAAATTTTGACATGAATCTCCGATTACTATTAAATCTGGTAATGGATATAACCATAAAGCGGCATCGTAGTCCCAATGAACCGGCATAGCTATAGGATGTATAGGTGTTAAATGACCTTGACATATTAATGTACGTGCAAAATGTTGTTCAATTTTTGACGTATCTTGTGGGAAATGCAAGGTATTACGACAAAACTTTGCCATTAAATCCAAACGACAAACAACAATTTGTTGTGTACAATATTGTAGGCGACAAGGATTGGTAGTTAGACGTGTGCGGGGCCAGACTTTCAGCAAACCGCTAACTAGAGTAGTTGGTATAGGTGGACGTGGAAAAATATTCGGAGCTGAAGGATCTTCACATGAAGGCACTAGTATAAGCTCGGTTTGTTTTTTTAAATGTTCACAGCCAACAAGTAAAGCTGCTAAGCCATTAAAGTGCTGCTTTAGGGCATGATGTTGCCGTTCACTGGCAGCAAACGGGCCCATAAGAATAATAGCCACCGGGGGACAAGAATCGTAACCAACAAACAACATACGCAATTTTTCCATTACTAATGGATTATCCAGTCTAACATCAGAAAGAAATACTATAGTTGCTTCAGTGTTGGTTCTTTCCAATTCCTGCAGTCTAGATGAATATTTTAATAGTTTTGGGGAATCACCACCCCAACTGTTTTGTGTGCCAAAGAAAGCACGGCTACTAACGGCAGGTTCGGCTGGCGGAAAACCTAAACCATCGACTAGAAAAAAAAAATGGAATTATATTTGAACATTTTTAAAACTTTTTCATAAGTAAATACCTTTAAGAACTCCACCACTGTAAGAACCTTCAGCTAATACGTAACAGCCTTCACAAAAGAAACCAGCATGAAATCTTGCTGCACTTAAGTCCAACTCCACAGATCCCGTAGGATCTTCTATATAAAATTTACCCTCTTTCAGCTGAGTTAATAGGCCTAACACTACAGCTTCCTCCACCGATGAATTTGCTAAGAGATTTTCACAATACAATAATTTGAACTTTTTTACTCTTGACTCTGTAGATACACCATTTTCAATGACAGCTGGAGCAAATAACTCATGCCTTAGAGTTTTTTGTAACAACATTTCATAACGTTGTCTCAACTGTGCCGCTTTCATTGAAGGTTTCGCAAGTATGCTCCTCGTTTCCTTATTCAATTCAAATTTTTTACTCATTTTGTTGTAGGCATAACGTGGTACATCGAACGCATCAATTACCGAAAATACAGTTTCTCCTTCATCTAAGCCCACTCGGTTTATTTCATTAATGGCTTTTTCTAGAGCTGCTCTCTCCACATGAGCAGATTTCAATCGTTGGCTTTGAAGATTCTCTGTAATTACGGTCAGCCACTTATCGCGTTCATCACAGCCAAAAGGTAATAACTGTTCGGCCAGAAATAAACTATTTTCAGATCTTATAAGGAATCCACTTATTTTAAAAGTTGTCGTTATTTTCTTTTTTAATTTTTCCAAATCATCCATTATTAAAATAAAAAGATAAATTTTCACTACGTTTGATCAAAATAAAAAATGTAAACAATTTACATACAAAAAATAAAAATGTGAAAAATACCCGGCAATTTTTAGGAACAGTCAGTTACCAGATTATTTGTTTTCATAAGGGAAATATTGTATTAATTATTTTGGGATTTTCATTTATATAAAAAATGTATTTTTATTAGATATTCTTATTTGTATACGATTTTTATTAAAGATTAACGTTTATCTACAATAATTGATGTTCATATAAACATTGATACTTTTAAACATACTCATCAAACTAATAAATAAATCATAATATAAAATTCGCCTTACTCTTAAATATAGGATGTTAATGCTGCCGGACTATTTATTTATACAAGGCGAATTGATAAATGGCGGATAATTTTATTTTTTCTTAAAAATTTGTTTTTTGCATTTAATACGTGAGTATTTTATTATTTAAATCCTTTCAGAAATTGTGACAACATTTTAAATTAAATGTGAAATTAAAATAAAAAGAAATACAAGTTTGTTAATGCAAATGCATAACGGTAAATTTGTTATTAATATTATTAATTAAATATGCTAAATAAAAACTATAAACATACATACATAATTGCATTTTCACCTCAAAGATAGTATGCGGCATGGTACAATAAATAAATATTAAATTTGTTTGGTATGCTTACGGTGACCATCCGTTCTGTATTATACAGAACAGTTCTGTATTTGAAACCCATGTTCTGTATAAATTATTCATTAGGGAAAAACATAAATATGTTCTGTATTTCATTTAATGTTCAGTATTTGTTCTGTATTTTCATGTCTCAGAGTAGTATTTGTAGTTTTGATTAACACCTCTGGGTTAAGAGAAGTCTCTTAAGCAGAGACATTCTTCTTCTCATAAGCAGTACATTTCATATATGTATGTATGTACATTTTAGAGAAAGAAACATACATTTTAAAAATATTTTGGCGGTTGTCAAGCTCAGTTTGTGTTTAGCTGATTTAAATGCTCCAACAGAAATATATAGACCAATGAAAAAACTCAAATGAAAATGGAAACCATCGAAGCCATTTTGGTCACTAAATTAAACTATAATATGAATTGCATAGAGTTTAAAAAAATATTTTAAAAATTATGTACATACATATATGTATGCAAGCTATGTACTTATTTAATGATCTCACGAAACTTTAGTTATTTTTGAATTTTTGGTTAACCTTTCTGCTAGGTCTAGAAAAACTTACGAATCTTAGGTATAGGACCGTTTAGGTCCATATATATGTATGTGCTGCACCCAGTTTCACTTTGAAGTGTTTTAATAAGTTACCTTTATTTCTGGGGTTCCTCTTTGTAAATTTACATATCATTTGCGGTAGTTAACTTCAGTGTCTGATTTGTTGGCTTTGCTAAAACAATGGAAAATGGAAATTGATATGAGATGTAAAATTTTGATAATTTCCTTTTCAAGAGGTGTTGATACCGTCGATCAAATGATTGGATACTACAGTGTAAAACGGAAAACAAACCGATGGCCAAATATTGTGTTTTCCAATATGATTGACATCTTGTTTTCTGAAATTGATGGTTCCTGGGCGCCAATGGACAAAAATCGTAAGAGGGCAGAATTTTTGCGGCAGTTAGCTTTATCTTTAACTCAAGACTACATGACAAAAAGATCTAAGCTCCCTACAAATAAATTTTCAACTGAACTTTTTACCGAAATAAGAACATTAGCTTTTGATTGTACAGTATCTACAAGCGGTTTACCAAAATTACAACAACTAGAAACCGTGAAATCTGCAGCTGTTGTAAAATTAACCCTTTCAGACCCACCACAAAAATATACATTTTCACGAAAGTAGAGATTTAAAATTTTTCTTTTTATAGACGTTTAAAATTTTATTTTTAAAATGTTGGCACAATCATGCATTTTTGAAAAAGGACCTCATACGTTTGTGTATTTTGGCTATTTACATGTAAGATAATTATTATTTTTCGAAAAAGACCAACCAAGGCCAATGCACAATTGTGTATGCTGGATCCGAAAGGGACCAGTAAATTGCAACGGATGTTGCGGGTGGCCCTATTGGAAAAAATATTGAGTATCTTGAATACTGTATTGTTGCCAATCTCCCATATACAATGATGTTTTTTTTGGGTACATTTACATCTGTTTTGTAGTTAGGGGTATGGCTTACGAATGTTGCGCGGGAAGGGGGGAATGAGAAAAGAATCCTTCGTGGATTTCCCTTAGGAGTAGCATTTTGGGAGGAGGACAAACTGACACCTAACACCTCGACTCCCTTTAGGGTGTATAAAACTCAAATTGGGGATGGGCATATGACCTGTGGAGACACTACCTCCTGCCCGAGTCCCAGTGTTATGCATTCCATTTCATTCATATACATGTCCAGTTACATGTATTTTTATAATTTTTGCGCGCGTACATACATACATGTGTTTAGGCTGAAAGAAAAGGAAAAAAAAATAAATTAGTGCCGGTTCAGAGACTACTCTTGGAACGATACTTATCCTGTTATTGTAGCCCCTGACAGTTACCAGGTTAATCCGTCCTGTTTATCTGAAAAAAAAGAGGAATATAAAATAATGTCAGAATCATACTTACCTGATGAATGTTTAGTTTTAATGTACGAAGTGTAAACAGCAAAAATTGATTACAGCGGCTGATAATTTAGGTAAATGAGGTTGCCAACGCATATTAAGGTTAAAAATAGAACTTGATGGGCAACAAAATTTAGAACCTCTCATGAATAGGCTGAGGTGGAAATGTATAACCTCCCAGTACTCTATGTAGTCGGAAAGAGCAGGAAATGGGTGATATAACAATGATTTTAATTTTTATTATATTCGTTTGGAAATAGTAGTCTTTATATGGTAGATAAATTTTTGAGTTGTGTGTAGGAAAAACGTTATGAAAAATTGTTTTTTTTTTTTAAATAAGCAAGTATAAGTATTATATGTATAATTTTTAGGTATATAAAAAAAATAGTCTGTTAAGTTACGGTTTATAGGTAATTTTTAAAGCACATAGAAATTACATATACACGAACCCAAGTGAGAGAAAATGTAATTCAGCAGCAATATATATATAAGAAGAGAGGTATAAGATCCTGGAAATAAACACACACACATATAGGGATATATTTAAAATCGAGGCCATGATCATTGTAAGATATTTGTGAAAGTGATCTGGTGTCGATAACGACAAAAGTGTAGTCCAGATGAAAAGTTAAAAATAAAAGTTATTTAAAACAGTGAAAGTAAAATCTTAATTCACCGTATAAATAAATAAAGTGCATAGGGTAAGATAGTTAAGAAATTGAATTTGTGGTAAAATTTATTTAAAATAGGGAAATAAATCTTTAGGTCCCAGTGAGAGTGTTGACAAGGCGATAGATATTCATTATTCAGATCCAAATAGAGGCTATAAGGGAAAAATAAAAAGAAAAACGTGAGTAAAATAGAGATAAAATGGGACAGAATATTTTATGGTTTGTTTTCTTTTTGGTGTCCAGCTGGCTGTTGCATCCCTATATCCTGAAGATTATTTTGAGAAGTGCGAAGAGTATACAAGGAGAATAGGGCATAATACTATAAACAGCCAGGTAACGAGTTTTTGTTTTATTTTATTTTAAATTGTGTAAAAATTCGGGAAAATAGCAATATAAAAAAACAATAAGCTAAGAAAAGTGGCCTAAGAAAAAGAAAAGAGATTCCCGATTTCCCTATATTAAAGAGAAAAAAGAAAAGGACCCTGAAAAACACCAAATAGCACAAAAAGTTAGAATAATATTACAGAACCTGTATTGGTGTGATGAACATATTTTAATATATGATATATATAAGTAAAGACTACATTATAGTTATATAGATTGCAATTTTATTTATTTATTGTGAATTGTTTGTGCTTGTTGTATTAGCTTAATTATAATATTAAACTACAGTTAGATAAATTAGAATATATTTAAGGGTTGTTAGTAAAATATATAAATAGGGATATTTTTTTGGTAGATTAACTTAAAAATAATTAAAAAGAAAAATACATATATAGGTAAAAAGGAAAGGAAAAATTGAAATAAAAATAAAAAGATATTGCTCTAAGGTATAATCGTAGGGAAGACACCAGAGATAGATAAATAGATAGACTACCCTTAGGGAGCTCCTTCAGGGAAAGTATCTTAGTAAATACAGTGTGACCCTCAGGCTTAGTGCTAGATCCAGAAGAAATAGAGAAAAGAAAAGTATATGTATTTTTTTTTATTGTTATTATTTTGTTAGAGTTAAAAAAGAGAAGAGAATATTTAAGTAAATTAATTATTTTTCAAATTTGTCAAATGTATTGTATTATTTTATTTAATAAACAATTAAATTATACATGTATATAAATATCTAGATTGTTAATAATATTATGGATGCTTAATTGAGTCAAAGGTAAGGTTGTGATGGCTGGATAAGGTGGCGGAGGGTTTGGCGGCATTCGGGTCATGGCAGCTGTATGATGAGGATACAGCCATGACAAGGTTGGGAGGGCAGGAGACCAACACCTCGTCTCTTAAAACCTGCTAAAATAGTAGCTTTTTGTTTTATAAAGTAAATTCAGCTTCATTTTTTTTTGTTAATTTAATTTTGTGTTCGGATACGCGGTCGTCGAGGAGGGTTGGAACCTTCCTGAGGATAGTACAGTTAGCCGGAAGCCTCGTCGATCAACCGGTCTGTAACACGGAAGATCATTTGCTCATCATATAGTGAGAAGAATTAATAAAAGAACAATAACGGACCAAAATGGCCTTAAACCCAAGATTCGTAATTTTTTATTTTTCTAACCTCCATTTTATTATTTTTGGTTGAAAGTTTTCCAGGAGTAATAAAATATAAAAATACCCCAATACCAAACGTTTTATATTGGTATGTTTCACCATTTCTTAGTCAAGGCAAAAACAAAACAAAAATTGACCAAAATGGTCCAAACCTAACAGCAGGATTAATTTAATTTATTAATAAATACAATAAATACATGCCTATGTAGGTTGCTTGTTTGCATTTTATAGTTGTTATTGGTCAAATATTTCCTTGTTCTGTATTTTGGTTAAAAAAATATGGTCACCGTAGGTATGCTGCACTCAAGGTAATCTTCCAAAAGTTCAATTATTAGAAAATCTCGACTCTTGTGTACATACTTCGCACATTGTGTAAATACCAGAGAACAGTTTGATTACCTGTTTAAGAGCTTTGAATGCATTCTCCCAAAATGAGCACATATGTATCTGTTGTCAATTTTCACTATTATATTTAAGCAATACAAGATAACAATAAAATATTGAATATAACGAATTTCATGCATTGTATTATTTGTTTTTTCTTAAAGTCATCTAACACTCGAAAAATGCATGAAATCGAAATGAATAGTTTACATGTCTAATGAATGAAATGCAATATAAAAAATTAAGTTATACAGGTGGTGGCATTGTCGTATTGATTATAAGGTGCATTTGACATTCCAGCTGAGCTATTTTTTTTAGACAATTTGTGAAGAGAGTTGTGAATTTTTTTCTTTGTTTTATATAAATTGTTTTCATACTTTTGCTGTGGTTTCTTTGACAGTCTTTTATCCTGACCAACATCAAAACGTTTTTGTTACTGTTTTATTTGTTGTAATCTGGAAGGCACCTTATGATAAGTGCGCCGTGGGTGGTGCTAAAGAACCAGCCTATTATACCTAGATGTGTCAACGGGCAATAGTTTTTCAAGTTATCTTTTTTTTAACTACATACAGTCGAAACTCTCTATAACGAACTCCTGTATAACGAAGTTTTCTTTATTGCGAAGCAATTATAAGAACACTGTGTTTTGGGTCTACTTTGAGTGTATTATAATCGCCATATAACGAATTTCCATATAGCGAATATTTCCTTATAACGAAGCATTTTTGCGACCGTAAAGGTGCCCACACACTAGTGATTTGTGACTATGATTTGTTGTGTTCGACGTCTTTTTACATGTTAATGGGGCTGTATGACAACAAATCACAAAAATTTGAATTTTTTCAATTTATTACAACCTTGTCCTATCCATCGCATTTCCTGGATGGCGGTGAAGTCAGCCCTACATTTCGTGAGAGCATCCGCCAATTGGATAGAGGCACCTTCCCTATAAAGGGTTCTCACATTCCAGGTGCATATCCTTAAATCATAGTCCTTAAAACGTTTGCCAAGTTCGTCAACATAAAAGGGGGTCCGTTTAGAGGCTTTGGTTTTAGCTTTCATTGAAGAATGTTTTTACGTGGTGGGTTTCAAGCCCTACGCACAACCCAAATTTAAAGTCCAGGGGATTGGACAATCGCCGCATACATTAGTTAACAAGTTAGCGGGTGCTAGAATGTTATCCAGGAGGGCCGCGTGGAGGCTGTATGTCGACTTGAATACAACGGGAACAAGGATCGTTCTGGAGGCCGCCAGGTTGACCCCGATCAGAGTTTTTACCTTGTCCGAAGTATCCTATCCATCCATGCAAGGACAAATCGATCATTAAAAACAAAGTGAAAAAAAATTGTAAATACATTCGATATGTTCTCTGTTACATACATACATACTTACATCAGTTCTTTAAAAATTTATACTTACAGCCTGTTTCTAGAACACGAATGGTATTTGACATTCGTCTTTTTATATGAGAAACACTAACAAATTTGAGTGTTTTTGTTGTTGTGTCACATATAAAAAGACGAATGTCAGAAACCATTCGTGTTCTAGAAACAGGCTGTTAAACAGATTTAAATAAAAAATGTTTGTAATAAATATTCAGTTATTTTTTTAATAAAATTTTAAAAACGTGAGACAGAGCTTTAAAAGCGTATACATGGAGGGGAGCATACAGAAACATGTTGTATATTGTTAGGTCATGCTAAACTTCGCCGATTCATTAATATTATTTTAATATAATTAAAAAAGATAAGTTTTATATGACTTTGAAAATACAAACGATTTAAATTTCATTTTGAAAAATATGTACAAGTGTCTTTGCTCTATTTTCATACAGGTTTTTTGGCTCTTGTGAACATTTAGTGTTTTTTCAGTTACAGCGTTCTTTAATTCTTACGACGATATACAATCTAATTTTGTGGTAAAATTCTGTAGTACATTCTTTAATTTCTTCTCAAGACGCATATTATTAGTTCAGGAATATATTTAATAAAAACAAAAAATAAATTACAAAACGATATTCACCGTCTTTTTTTAAGGAAAAACCTAGCTTAATTTATTTCAAAGATTTATTAAATAATTTTTTCTGGTTTTTCTTCAATAATTTCGTACTCAATTGTTGGCTTTTCCCCTATTAAACATTCTTTACTATCTGAATTCTTGTCTCTGTTAAAATTAAGAAATATTAATTGATTAAATATTTTTGAATTAGATATAATATTTGTATTGTTTTTAGCCAAGTATCGAACTATTGAAAATATTCTTTCAGAAGAAGCACAACTAGCTGGTGCTGCTAAAATTTTACAACTTAATATATAAAGTAATGGAAATTGTGCTTGTCGTAAATGCCACCACTGGAGTATATCGAAATTATCATCATATGGTACATTCAGACTTTCATATACCTCAATTTCACTAGAAATCTCATCGCAATTATCAGAACTTTTTGGTGGTGTAACAAAATTTTTAAAATATGACGAAATCATTGTATTGGATGAACTTGACTTGCAGGGTTCTTTCGTAATGTCCTTCTTGTTGCCATTTTGTACGTACGGTTTTAGATATGAAATAATTTTAGCCTTTATAAGATTCTTTTCGATTTCACTGAATTGTGTTAATTTGTTAGCAGGTGGAAAAAGAAATAAGGCAATCTTGTGTGTAATATTAAACTTGGAAATTACTGTTGTTTGCAACTGTTCTATTAAAATTTCCTTAAATTGTCGAATAATGTTATTATTCTCGTCTTCATCGCTAGTTACGCATGAATCTTTCAAACCATTAACGTAGGCATAGACAAGGTGTATAGTTGGATATTTTTCACCTTCCAGAATCTTACAGGCATGTTCGAACGGTTTTAAAATGCGTAAAACATTTTCCAAATGTTTCTTTTCAATGTTCTTGATTTTTTGAGATTCGCTGTTTTGTTGCAATATGTTTTCGATTTCTAACCAGTTTTTCTCTATGGCATCTAACAGATAGTACGCAACATTCCACTTTGCTAGACAAAAACTTTTGAATATTGCACTCAAGTCGCAATTTGTATTGAAATCAGTGAAATATTTTTTTATTTTTAAACATTGACAATAGAGTTCGTTAATCTCTTCAACTTCTTGGATAGCTTTTTCAATGACATTATTTAAAATATGATTAATGCAGTTGATGTGATTGAACGTTTTTAGTGCTGAAGTCATATTATAGTCTCCATCTAGAACAATAATGGAGTCTTTATATGTAAAATTATAATTGCTAAGAATTTCATGTATTTTGATTCCAAGAACATTGTCTGTTAAAAAAAGAACATTAAAATTAGAAACACTAATCATTAAAAACTAAATACTGCAACTTACTTATGATTTCTTCGTTATCTATTACATTGAAGCCTAAAAGCTTTGAAATTAATTGACCATTGTTAACGTAATGAATAGTTAAAGTAATATATTTCTGTTGCCAACATTTGTCAATCCATAACTTGGAAGTTAATCCATAGCCATACTTGCAGTCTAATTCAATTTCATTTCTTAGTTCTTCAAATATCACATTAAATTGAGTTCCAATATTTTGTGATATTGCTGAAGGGTCGGGTAATAAATTGTCAATACTAATAGTTGTACCGTAGTTAGCTGTTGTAGATATTACAAACTGTATAAATCTACGCAGTCCGGTGTCTTGCGCTAAATCAAAAGGGCGAAAGTTTTCAATACACCACTGAGAAAATATTTTCACTGCTTCCGCTTTTACATCATCATAAGTACTATTGTTGATTGAGGATATTTTTATGAATTCTTGCTTCGTTTCAGGTACCTCCTCCAATTCCATCACTGATTTCTCTAATTCTTGTATTAACATTTCATCCTCTTCGTCTTCTTCTCTGAGACGAGAAGAAATTGAACGCTTCTCGTTATTTGTTGTGTCTGAGATAGTGTACTCTACGTAGCATTTATGTCTCACTAAATTAGAAGCACATTTTGGATTTTGATTCAGAACTGAGTAGCATATTTGGCAACATACTTTTGTCGGTATTTCGTTCCCTTCAGTATCTTCAATTTTTGAAAATATATTCCAAACTTTACTTTTGGCTAATACTTTACGTAGCTTAAAGCTACCTTTTAAAATTTTATACCTTATTTTAGCATTTTCTTGCACATAATGGGAAGCAATTTTTTTATTTTTAATGCGTTTTGCTTTGGATAAAATTCGTTCCTTTGTATTGTTATATCTGATAGCAAGTGGTATTGTTTTAAAAACAGGCCTTGCTTCTCTGCCAGAGTTATTTTCTGCTTGGCAACATTTATGACGCACCAAATTTGAGGTTGTTTTCGAATTAAAACTTAAAACAGTATAGCATAGTATACAACAGACTTTTTTTGGTATTTCATCTCCTTTGTCGTTTATAATACTCACGAAATATTTCCAAATTCTACTTCTGCCAGTTTTTTGATTGAGTGAATATGTGCCTGATAATATATTCGTTCTTATATCAGCATTTGTTTCTACGTACGTATTGTTCTATTTTTGGGTGTTATAAATATGAAAAATAAACAAATTCTATTTGGTTTTTCGTTTCAATTTTAATTAATTTATAATTTTACCTTGTCTTCTGACATATTGCTGTGCCATGTATATAAAAGAAAACAAATGAATGTGATTTTTACTAAAAAAAACCTTTCAAGACGTTCACTTTTGCCACAGAAGTATTATATTTGCTCAAGTATTGCAGTGTAACAAAGAGAAGAACATTAAAGTGTACCTCTTTCAGTGATGTCAATATAAAGCATGTTGATAATTGCTTTTAGTTTTATATGTACATATGTATACTATAACGGCGAATTTAAGCATTAATAAATGTAAATAAAGCATGTAATCGTAAGTTTAGAACCGTATTTCAGTGGTTAAAAAAATTTATTTGGATACATTTCGAAGAGACAAAATTTCCTAATTAATAATATAATTGCCGAATTCACAAAACCCTTGTATTCATTGTATTCGTTGTTAGATTGTATGGCACTACAACAGCTGTGCGCTTGTTGTTGGTAATTTGTATATAAACATTCGATACAACTCATACACTTTTTTTCATATGTTTTAATAAAGTTGTATTGGTTTCTGTGTTATTGTGAATGAAAAATATTGACAAAAATATAAATATAAAAAAAAAATCTTTTTATTTTCAACAGAAATTAAATAAAATAAAAAAAATATAAAAATGGAAAAAAATTTATTTTGTTTGTAAAAATCAGCTTTTTAATGCAGTTTTTCTTTTTCTCATTTGGTTTTTGACGTTTAATACACAAAATACATTCATATGCATACAATAGATGTTCACAAGCCAACATTGTATGCAATACATGAAACAACGATACAAAACTTTGTGAATTCGGTAAATATATTACTTGAAAATTTTTAAATAAATAAATAAAAAATAATATAAATTGTATGTATATTTTTAAAATATATAAGCATATGTAACGTGCTCCCATACTTGAAACTAAATTCAAGTTTAAATAAAATATTAAAAAAGGAATTATCTATTGAATTCAATATTTAAATTTTCCCGGCTTATATCGCTACCCCTATTTGCTTTAAATGAAAAATTTAATTTGCTCAAATTATATACATACATACTATATATTCGCTTTTGCTGTTTCAGGATATACAAATATTAAAATTTACCTTGTACATATACGTACCACGCCAACTTGTTAAATTCTACCAATTTTCTTACTTACATATCCAATTCCTCCCACTTTCTTACTGATGATTTGCTTTGATCATAAAGTCATTCAGATTCAATTTTTAAACTTTAGCTTGACCCGTTCTCAATATATACAAAATTCAGTATTTACTTTTTATAGAGGTACCCCCACCACAGACACAAATAATTTTTTTTTCTTTTGCTAACAACCACAGCTTGAAGTTTTGAAAAAATTTCAGTCAATTTTTTTATAAACTTCTCGTTCGAGGTTATGCCACTCTATGTCATGACCACCTTCAATGTTCTGCGCTTTCCTCCACATTTGCTTTCCTGAGTCCCTAATTCCCTTTGCCAAATACATTTTACAAACCCCGGATGCTAATATGTATAGAGGTACTGGTATTTCGGAATTGAAAATATGTATAAGAAAATATAATATGTATAGCAGGGACCGGAAATAATTGTTATTTTTTTTTTCTGAGGAAAAAGGTTACGCAAAAATACCCTTTATCTGCATTTGGTAATTTTTAACCATTATCAGTACATTTATATTATTTTGGTTACCGTAACCAATTACAATGAGAAAAAAATTTTTTTGGTTATAAGTAACCATTATATCAACCAAAAAATATTTTGGTTAAGAATAACCATTATTTCACTCAAAAACCTTTTTTGGATAGAAATAACCATTATATCAACCAAAAAAAAAATATTTTGGTTAAGAATAATGGTTATTTCAATCAAAAACTTTTTTTGGTTAGAAATAACCATTTGACCTAAAAAAAAATTTTGGTTACATCCTTAATTTGTAAAATTTTTTTATTGGTTTTAATCATTCTTGGGATAGCTTCCTTTGCATCATCCAAAATATACAAAAAATTTTGCATTTTGTGGAGTAATAACCAAAAAAAAATTTTTTTTTTTGATATTTGTTATTTTTAACCAAAAAAAATGTCTTTTTTAACATAATGGTTATTTCTAACCAAAAAAAAAAATTTTTATTAGTATAATGGTTATTTAGGACCAAAACAAATTTTAGGTTGATATAATGGTTATTTTCAACCAAAAAAAATATTTCTCATTTTGATTGGTTACGATGACCAAAATAAAATATATTTCTTGTTAATGGTTAATTATAACCATTATATAAATTCATTGTCATTAATGGTTAAATATGACTGTTTCGTAGTTTCTCTTATAACTGTTACCGTCCCTGATGTATAGTGTATAAGTAAGCAATAAATGAATATTACATTGTTTACGATAATGTACACTAAACGTGTGCACAAACATTTTGCTGGCTCACTCTTCATAATGTGTAGCAGTGAAATGTTCTCTTTTCTGTTGCTCCTGATTTTAAGAGAAACGTGATATGTGCATTCTATTTTGATTCAAAGTATACAGCCGCACTCATTTATATGCGAAGAAACAGAATTAGGCATTGTGTTGTCATATTTCAATAGTGTCACTAAATTTACAGTAGTGATGACTTTAAGTAAAAATTAGATGACATAGATTTGTAAATTAGTTATAAGAAAAAAATTATTAATAAATTACAGTAATATATTATATATGTATTATATCTTTTTATTACTCTTTTTCAATTATAATTTTGAATATTCTATATTATATATAAGTACATACCGTTGGTCTCAGGTAGAAAGGCCCTAACTCGCATTTTTTCAAAACTTACTTTTTTTCAGTAAATCCAATGCATTTTAGAAATATTCCGCTCCTCACAAAGAATGTTTACAATATTATTAAAAATAACGTTATTACAAGCAATTGTACAGCATTTAATAAAAAGTTATATATTAATAATTACAGTATCTGTTGTATTTTTACCGCCTCCTGTAAATTTTAAATTATTTGAGTTAGGGCCTTTCTACCTGAGACCAACGATACATATTGGTACATTATTAATATAAATATTTTAAAATATAATTTTGGTTTTTCGAAAATGGAAATATAATTGCATTAAAAAAGTAAACATGTTTTCTTTCTCACTAACTAGTAAAAAGAAATGCATGTTACCACACACATACAATATTTTTATTTTACTCTTGACACAAGTGTATTTTAAAATATTGTGCAATGGCTTTTGTGTGCAGTTGTATTTTTGTTCTCTATAGTTGCTTTACTCTTATTTATATATACAACTACAATTAATATTCGCTCAGGAAAAAATGCAATACTCTACAATTTTAGCGTCTTGTGCAAACGTTTAGTGTACACTAATCTACCAACTTTTGTGTGATATTTATCGTTTGATCCTTATTAACAAATCAAATTTTCCTACAAAAGTAATGTACACTGGTTTCTTTTTAGAAAATAATCAACTTCATTTATCAAAGTTATTTATTTAAAACTTAAATATGCTCAATAACTTCGTATTCAACTGTTGGATTATCCCCTATTATACATTCGTTAGTATCTAAGATTTTGTCCCTGTTAAAATTAAGAAATATTAATTGATTAAATATTTTTGAATTAGATATAATATTTGTATTGTTTTTAGCCAAGTGTCGCACTATAGAAAATATTCTTTCAGAAGAAGCACAACTTGCTGGTGCTGCTAAAATTTTACAACTTAATTTGTAAAGTAATGGAAATTGTGTTTGTCGTAAATGCCACCACTGAAGTATATCGAAATTATCGTCATATGGCACATTTAGACTTTCATATGCCCCAATTTCACTAGAAACCTCATCGCAATTATCAGAACTTTTTGGTGGTGTAACAAAATTTTTAAAATATGACGAAATCATTGTATTGGATGAACTTGAATTGGAGGGTTCTTTCGTGATTTCCTTTTTGTTGCCATTTTGTACGTACGGCTTTAGATATGAAATAATTTTAGCCTTTATAAGATTCTTTTCGATTTCACTGAATTGTGTTAGTTTGTTAGCAGGTGGAAAAAGAAATAAGGCAATCTTGTGTGTAATACTAAACTTGGAAATTACCGTTGTTTGCAACTGTTTCATTAAAATTTCCTTAAATTGTCGAATAATGTTATCATTCTCGTCTTCATCGCTAGTTACGCAAGAATCTTTCAAACCGTTTACGTAGGCATAGACAAGGTGTATAGTTGGATATTTTTCGCCTTCCAGAATCTTACAGGCATGTTCGAACGGTTTTAAAATACGTAAAACATTTTCCAAATGTTTCTTTTCAATGTTCTTGATTTTTTGAGATTCGCTGTTTTGTTGCAATATGTTTTCGACTTCTAACCAGTTTTTTTCTATTGTATTTAAAAGATAGTACGCAACATTCCACTTTGCTAGACAAAAACTTTTAAAAATTGCACTCAATTCGCAATTTGTATTGAAATCAGTGAAATATTTTTTAATTTTTAAACATTGACAATAGAGTTCGTTAATCTCTTCAACTTCTTGGATAGCTTTTTCAATGACATTATTTAAAATATGATTAATGCAGTTGATGTGATTGAACGTTTTTAGTGCTGAAGTCATATTATAGTCTCCATCTAAAACAATAATGGAGTCTTTATATGTAAAATTATATTTACTAAGAATTTCATGTATTTTGATTCCAAGATCACTATCTATTCAAGAAAAAACATTAGAATTAAAAACATTAATCATTCAAAATAAAATGCTTCAACTTACCTAAGTTTTCTTCCTTATCCAATACATTTAAGCCTAAAAGCTTTGAAATCAGTTGACCATTGTTAACGTAATGAATAGTTAAAGTAATATATTTCTGTTGCCAACATTTGTCAATCCATAACTTGGAAGTTAATCCATAGCCATACTTGCAATCTAATTCAATTTCATTTTTTAGTTCTTCAAATGTCACATTAAATTGAGTTTCAATATTTTTTGATATTGTTGGAGGGTTTGGCAATAAATTATCAATACTAATAGATGTACCGTAGTTAGCTGTTGTAGATATTATAAACTCTATGAACCTGCGCAGTCCGGTGTCTTGCGCCAATTCAAAAGGGCGAAAGTCTTCAATACACCATTGTGAAAATATCTTCACTGCCTTCGCTTTTACCTCATCATAAGTACTATTATTTATTGAAGTTATTGCTATGAATTCTTGATTCGTTTCAGGTATCTCCTCCAATTTTATTGAAGTTATTGCTATGAATTCTTGATTCGTTTCAGGTACCTTCTCCAATTCCATTTCTGAAGATGATTTCTCTAACTCTTTTATTAACATTGCGTCCACTTCTTCTTGTTCTTTTATACGGGAAGAAATTGAACGCTTTTCTCTATTTGTAGTGTTTGAGATAGTGTACTTTAAGTAGCATTTATGTTTCCTTAAATTAGAAACACATTTCGGGTTTTGATTCAGAACTGTGTAGCATATTTGGCAACATACTTTTGTCGGTATTTTGTTCCCTTCAGTATCTTCAATTTTTGAAAATATATTCCAAATTTTACTTCTGGCTTCTACTTTACGTAGCTTAAAGCTACCTGTTAAAATTTTATATCTTATTTTATCATTTTCTTGCACATACTGGGAAGTAATTGATTTATTTTTAATGCGTTTTGCTTTGGATAAAATTCGTTCCTTTGTATTGTTATATCTGATAGCGAGTGGTATTGTTTTAAAAACAGGCTTTGCTTCTCTGCCAGAGTTATTTGCAGCTAGGTAACATTTATGTAGTATCAAATTTGAAGTTGAATTTGAATTAAAACTGAATACTGCATAGCATAGTATACAACAGACTTTTCTTGGTATTTTATCTCCTTTGTCGTTTATTATATTCGAGAAATATTTCCAAATTCTACTTCTGCCAGTTTTTTGATTGAGTGAATATGTGCCTGACAATATATTCGTTCTTATATCAGCATTTGTTTCTACGTACGTATTGTTCTATTTTTGGGTGTTATAAATATGAAAAATAAACAAATTCTATTTGGTCTTTTCATCTAAATTTTAATTAATTTATAATTTTACCTTGTCTTCTGACATATTGCTGTGCCATGTATATAAAAGAAAACAAATGAATGTGATTTTTACTAAAAAAAAAACCTTTCAAGACGTTCACTTTTGCCACAGAAGTATTATATTTGCTCAAGTATTGCAGTGTAACAAAGAGAAGAACATTAAAGTGTACCTCTTTCAGTGATGTCAATATAAAGCATGTTGATAATTGCTTTTATTTTTATATGCACAAATACTAAACGGCGGATTTAGGCATGAATAAATGTAAACAAAGTATGTACATCAAGTGGTTAAAAAAATTCATCTCGATAAATTTCCTGATTATTCATGTAAAATTTATATTTTTAAAATATATACGTATATTGTACCTATAAGTTCTTTTAATATACATAACGTATGCACATACATGTATATCGTTGATGAAATTAAAGAACGCTGTAACTGACAAAACCTTAAATGTTCACAAGAGCCAAAAAACCTGTATGAAAGTAGAACAAATACACTGGTATTTTTCAAAACGCAGGCGGCGTAAGTGAATTTATTTTCATTGTAGAAATATGGGACCGGGACCAATCGACGCGTATTTTTTTTTCTGATAAAAATGATGTAAAAACGTATTTTATTTTTTTTGTCAGTTACAGCGTTCTTTAATTCTTGGGACGATATATACATACATACATACATATATTCTATTGTGTTTCATTAATTAGGCATGTCAACCATTCATACCTGTTTTTTTACGACCAATACTCAGGGGTAAACCCCTACTGATGCAACGTATTGTATTCGAATGTGAAGTTGGTTGATAGATAGAGACTTTTTTATTATTTATTTGTGTATTATGCGCCTTTTTTTTTTGATGAGACAAGTTGCTATCAATTTGATCACTCGAGGACCAGTGTTATACCTTCACCCTTGAATGAACAAACAGCAATTCCCTCATCTGTCGGTGGATCTTGAAGGTGAATGGTGAGCGTCTTCAGTAGATTATCTTCCCAGAAGAAGAGGCTGTACACCTGATCATTGGTTTCTGATGGAATAGACTGGAAATGTCAGGGAGAGGTTTCTTAAAGATGCAATGTATGAGATTCCTTACATTCACTATTTTATTGTGTTGCCTTGTGTTTCTTATATAAAATAGTCAAAATAAACAACATAAACAGGCAATCAAACTGTTCTCTGGTCTATATAAAGCTGATTGTAATATATTTTGACATGGTTGACATTTTTATGAAAATGCCCATTTATTATTTCTACTTATAAAAATATACACTAAAAGGCTGAAGGTACATAGTTTATTTTATGGATTCATATAACTTCCTGTCGTTACTCTGTTTTTACATATTATTTCTAATTAAAAAAAGTAAGCCGAACTTTTGTGTGATATTTATTGTTTGATCCTTATTAACAAAACAATTTTTCCTACAGAAATAATGTACACTGTTTTTTTTAGGAAGTAATCAACTTCATTTATCAAAGTTATTTATTTAAAACTTAAATATTCTCAATAACTTCGTATTCAACTGTTGGATTATCCCCTATTATACATTCGTTAGTATCTAAGATTTTGTCCCTGTTAAAATTAAGAAATATTAATTGATTAAATATTTTTGGATTAGATATAATATTTGTATTGTTTTTAGCCAAGTGTTGTACTACAGAAAATATTCTTTCAGAAGAAGCACAACTTGCTGGTGCTGCTAAAATTTTACAACTTAATTTGTAAAGTAATGGAAATTGTGCTTGTCGTAAATGCCACCACTGGAGTATATCGAAATTATCGTCATATGGCACATTTAGATTTTCATATGCCTCAATTTCACTAGAAATCTCATCGCAATTATCAGAATTTTTTGGTGGTGTAACAAAATTTTTAAAATATGAAAATATTATTGCATTTGATGCAGTTGAAATGGATGGCCCTTGTGTAATTTCCTTCTTGATGCCATTTAGCACGTACGGTTTTAAATATGAAATAATTTTAGTCTTTATAAGATTCTTTTCGATTTTACTGAATTGTGTTAGTTTGTTAGCAGGTGGAAAAAGAAATAAGGCAATCTTGTGTGTAATACTAAATTTGGAAATTACCGTTGTTTGCAACTGTTCCATTAAAATTTCCTTAAATTGTCGAATAACGTTATCTTTATCATCTTCATTGCTAGTTAAACATGAATCTTTCAAACCGTTTACGCATGCATAGACAAGGTGTATAGTTGGATATTTTTCGCCTTCCAGAATCTTACATGCATGTTCGAACGGTTTTAAAATGCGTAAAACATTTTCCAGATGTTTCTTTTCAATGTTCTTAATTTTTTGAGATTCATTGTTTT
Organism: Metopia argyrocephala; assembly: GCA_963576795.1. Classification (NCBI taxonomy): domain Eukaryota; kingdom Metazoa; phylum Arthropoda; class Insecta; order Diptera; family Sarcophagidae; genus Metopia; species Metopia argyrocephala. The sequence continues at coordinate 198,441,878 of OY756208.1, read as the reverse complement.
GTTGCAATATGTTTTCGATTTCGAACCAGTTTTTTTCTATGGCATCTAACAGATAGTACGCAACATTCCACTTTGCTAGACAAAAACTTTTGAAAATTGCACTCAATTCGCAATTTGTATTGAAATCAGTAAAATAGTTTTTTATTTTTAAACATTGACAATAGAGTTCGTTAATCTCTTCAACTTTTTGGATAGCTTTTTCAATGACATTATTTACAATATAATTAATGCAGTTGATATGATTGAAAGATTTTAATTCTGTAGCCATACTATAGTCTCCATCTAGAACAATAATGGAGTCTTTATATGTAAAATTATAATTGCTAAGAATTTCATGTATTTTGATTCCAAGATCATTGTCTATTAAAGAAAGTAGATTAAAATCAGAAATGCTAAACAATAAAAATAAAATGCATGAACTTACATACGTTTTCTTCCTTATCCAATACATTTAAGCCTAAAAGCTTTGAAATCAGTTGACTATTGTTAACGTAGTGAATAGTTAAAGTAATATATTTCTGTTGCCAAGATTTGTCAATCCATAACTTGGAAGTCAATCCATAGCCATACTTGCAGTCTAATTCAATTTCATTTCTTAGTTCTTCAAATATCACATTAAATTGAGTTTCAATATTTTGTGATATTGTTAAAGCGTCAGGTAATAGATTTCCAATATTAATTGTTGTACCATAGTTAGCGGTTGTAGATATTATAAACTCTATAAACCTATGCAGTCCAGCGTCTTGCGCCAATTCAAAAGGGCGAAAGTCTTCAATACACCATTGAGAAAATATTTTTACTGCTTTCGCTTTCAACTCATCATAATGACTACTGTTTATTGAAGCACTAAATTCTTCAGTCGTTTGAGGTACCTTCTCTAATGCCATTACTGAAGATGATTTCTCTGATTCTTGTATTAGCGTTGCCTCCTCTTTATCATCTGATTTTAGACTTTCAGACATTAAACGTTTTTCGCTTGTGTCAATATTTGTATTTTTTGTGAGATATGACTTTATATAGCATTTATGTTGCACTAAATTAGAAGTACATTTCGGATTTTGATTTAGAACTGAATAGCAAGTTTTGCAACATACTTTTCTTGGTACTTCATTTCCTTCAGTATCCTCAATTTTGGCAAATATATTCCAAACTTTTCGTTTGGACACTTTTTTACGTAGCTTAAAAGTGCCTGTTAAAATATTATACCGTATATTTGAATTTTCTTGCACATACTGGGAAGTAATTGACTTAGTTTTAATGCGTTTTGCTTTGGATAAAATTCTTTCTTTTACATCGTTATATTTACTACTGAGTGGTATTGTTTTACAACTAGACTTTGTTCCGTTGCCGTTATTTTGTAGGGTGCCACATTTATGCCTTAACAAATTTGACGTCGTTTTTTGGTTATAACTTAAAACTGTATAGCATACCATACAACAAACTTTTCTTGGTATTACATCTCCTCTCTCGTCTATAATATTAACGAAGAATTTCCAAATTCTACTTCTGCCATTTTTATGATTGAGCGAATAAGTACCAGATATTATATTCCTTTTAATATCAGCATTTGTTTCCTCGTACTTAATAGAAACATTGTTCTATTTTTCGGTGTTGCAAAGACAAAAAATAAACAAATTCTATTTTTTGTTTTTTATTAGTAATTTTAAATTAATTTGAATTACCTTATCTTCTGACATATTGCTGCACCATGCATTTAAGACAAAACAAATTAATGTAATTTTTAGTAAAATGAAGAAAAAAAAAATAACTCTTTCAAGCCCGTTCAGTTTTGCCACAGAAGAACAATTTTTATTCAAGTATTGCAGTAGAACAAAGAGAACAACATTAAAGTGAACCCTTTTTAGTGTTGTCTATTTAACGCAATGCCAAATACTCACTATTGTATATTTATGCCCGTATTCATAAAAACTATTTTAGGTTTATTGAGGGTTTATTTGACAAGTATTGCACAGAAATTTGTCAAATAAGTCCTCAATAAACCTTAAATAGTTTTTATGGATACGGGCATTATATTATACCTACCTATCAAACTATACAAAGTAGTCATATTTTACCAAAAAACAATAACAGATGCTCATTATATGAATGTTAATCTAATACGCTTATAATATAAATGTTGTTTTAAAGTAAACCTCAATTTATTTTAATTTTTAGTTATGCACCTATTTTTTTATTTTTGTGTAAACGAATATATGTTAATAATAGATTGTTTGGGCAGCAAAAATGGCAGAGTATTTTACTCTCCTAACCAATACTTGAATGGAAAGACATACATACATAAATTTTGTGCCGACAAACAAAAAGATAAGCAACTCACTGCTGAATTAGTAACAACTCTTGAAAATTTGAGCTGGATGTGTTATTTTAAGAATTTGAGAGAGGAATTAATTTGAAACATATTTATAAACACGATTCTATACGAAAAGGACTATTAACTAAAGTTAACGTTTCATTGCATAATTCAAACTTTATTGATAAGACCATAGTGATCGCCAAAAAGGCCTCATTTTTGATAGCTGCTTTGCTATTCGTCTCTTTTATAATAATTATAGTTGTAGTAGACATAAATAAACTAAATGACAATAAGTCGTGATTCACACTTGTCAATTTCGACTCGTCAATTTTGCTTTTTCTTTGTCAAAATGTCAAAAAGATAGAAAGTTGTATTTAATTTACAGGTGGTTTTGTATTTCGATCCGAAAATTTCCCAATTTCCGAAAAATGTTTATATATAATATTATTGTTTTTCTAAATGGAATTTTCTTTCGAAAGAATTTTTCATTTTTTAATTTTCCTTGCATACATTTAATAATAATACTTGGGAAATCAAATTGCTATCAATCATAGTTTGAATATACATATATTCATACTATTTCAACCCATTTTTTGTAAAATTCTGATTTGAACTTATACTAACTACTCTTCTCTTACGACATTCTTCAGTTAGCTTTTTGTAAATAGGTAACGATCTATACAGTTAAACGCATACAGTAGTTTCTCTTATCGATGGATATTATTTTTTGTTACTCGTTTTTAAAATTTGATTCAAAAAAAAAAAAAAATGGTAATCGATATAAACCTAACATAGTCCTGGCTGATTTTTTAGCAGCTTTCTTTTTGGTAACACTGTTTTTGAAAGCTCAGCGGTTTTTATGTAACATGTTACTGTCAAACATGTTCAATTATTTTATAATTTAACTATAATTCACAGTGTATACTATTATTGTCACTGTGCCGTGAATCGACTTACAAATAAACAACACTTGCAGTTACAGTGTATATACTATATACAATGTATGTACATATACGTTGTGCTTGCAGTTTATAGAGATCTATTATCAAAATTCATGTTCGGTTAAGAAAGTGCATCATGCAGTTCTTCCATTCTATGGGAACTTTCGTAATGTGGTGACTTAATTTCGCACCATATTTACATTGCATACATACATAGGCCCCGATTATCGTTCACAACACCTAAATGTTGTGTTGTATTGGCTACAACATATAAAAATAAATGTTGTAAACAATGTTTAAAGTATATGGTACAACAAAAGTGTTGTAAATCATAATCTCAATTTTAGAACTACAACATCAAATTTACAACTGTTGTGAACCATAATCGGGGCCATAATTAGCCGTTACAAGTCTGTGTCAGGCCTAGCTTCTCGCAGCATCCATGTTGTGTGTGTAAATTTTTATCCATGAGTACCGGGACATACAGTTTAAAGTCGAGAAGCTTGTTCATGGTAATCAGTTACTCAGAGCTTTTGCCAGAAGACTGCTAAGAGGTAGTCGAGAAAGAAATATGTTTTTCATATATTTTTTTCAAGATGTCAGAGTTGGGGTTTGAATACGGGGCACTTGGCTTAGTAAGCCAACATTTTAAACATTAGACCACAGTAACTACACCATATTTACATTATTGGACATTAAGCGTGATTTGGCTAACATCTATTTCCAACAAGACGGTGCCTCATACCATACAGTAGACTAAACAATGAGTCAATTAACAGGCCAGAACGGTGAACAGTTTATTTCATGTTTTGCTGCCTAGATATTGCGATTTGACGCTTTTAGAATAGATTTTTTGTGGAGTAATGTTAAGGCTCATATCTATAGGAACAAGCCCGGTCAACATTGACATGGTATCATCTTAAACGTTGCATTATATACTTATGTATGTATGTACATCCTTCTACCGACTCAAACATTTCTCAAAATTTTTTAATTAGATCCAAAGACTTTCAAACATCACCCATTGTAAAATCAAACTTTATTCTAACTTATGACAGTTGTATAGTGTTTGCTCTTTATTAAAAACATAATTTTTACTTAAGAAAACATGTACACTGATTTTGTTTTAGAAAACAAAGAACTTAATTTATTTAAAGATTAAATGTGTTCTATAACTTCGTTTTCAATTGTTGGGTTTTCCCCTATTGTACATTTTTTAATATCTATATTTTTGCCCCTGTTAAAATTAAGAAATATTAATTGATTAAATATTTTTGAATTAGATATAATATTTGTATTTTTTTTAGCCAAGTATCGAACTATTGAAAATATTCTTTCAGAAGAAGCACAACTTGCTGGTGCTGCTAAAATTTTACAACTTAATTTGTAAAGTAATGGAAATTGTGTTTGTCGTAAATGCCACCACTGAAGTATATCGAAATTATCGTCATATGGCACATTTAGACTTTCATATGCCTCAATTTCACTAGAAACCTCATCGCAATTATCAGAATTTTTTGGTGGTGTAACAAAATTTTTAAAATATGACGAAATCATTGTATTGGATGAACTTGAATTGGAGGGTTCTTTCGTGATTTCCTTTTTGTTGCCATTTTGTACGTACGGCTTTAGATATGAAATAATTTTAGCCTTTATAAGATTCTTTTCGATTTCACTGAATTGTGTTAGTTTGTTAGCAGGTGGAAAAAGAAATAAGGCAATCTTGTGTGTAATACTAAACTTGGAAATTACCGTTGTTTGCAACTGTTTCATTAAAATTTCCTTAAATTGTCGAATAATGTTATCATTCTCGTCTTCATCGCTAGTTACGCAAGAATCTTTCAAACCGTTTACGTAGGCATAGACAAGGTGTATAGTTGGATATTTTTCGCCTTCCAGAATCTTACATGCATGTTCGAACGGTTTTAAAATGCGTAAAACATTTTCCAGATGTTTCTTTTCAATGTTTTTGATTTTTTGAGATTCACTGTTTTGTTGCAATATGTTTTCGATTTCGAACCAGTTTTTCTCTATGGCATCTAACAGATAGTACGCAACATTCCACTTTGCTAGACAAGAACTTTTAAAAATTGCACTCAATTCGCAATTTGTATTGAAATCAGTGAAATATTTTTTAATTTTTAAACATTGACAATAGAGTTCGTTAATCTCTTCAACTTCTTGGATAGCTTTTTCAATGACATTATTTAAAATATGATTAATGCAGTTGATGTGATTGAACGTTTTTAGTGCTGAAGTCATATTATAGTCTCCATCTAGAACAATAATGGAGTCTTTATATGTAAAATTATAATTGCTAAGAATTTCATGTATTTTGATTCCAAGATCACTGTCTATTAAAGAAAAAACATTAGAATTAGAAACATTAATCATTCAAAATAAAATGCTTCAACTTACATAAGTTTTCTTCCTTATCCAATACATTTAAGCCTAAAAGCTTTGAAATCAGTTGACCATTGTTAACGTAATGAATAGTTAAAGTAATATATTTCTGTTGCCAACATTTGTCAATCCATAACTTGGAAGTTAATCCATAGCCATACTTGCAGTCTATTTCAATTTCATTTCTTAATTCTTCAAATGTCGCATTAAATTGAGTTTCAATATTTTGTGATATTGTTGAAGGGTTTGGCAATAAATTATCAATACTAATAGATGTACCGTAGTTAGCTGTTGTAGATATTATAAACTCTATGAACCTGCGCAGTCCGGTGTCTTGCGCCAATTCAAAAGGGCGAAAGTCTTCAATACACCATTGAGAAAATATTTTCACTGCCTCCGCTTTTACTTCATCATAAGTACTATTATTTATTGAAGTTATTGCTATGAATTCTTGATTCGTTTCAGGTACCTCCTCCAATTCCATTTCTGAAGATGATTTCTCTAACTCTTGTATTAACATTGCGTCCACTTCTTCTTGTTCTTTTATACGGGAAGATATTGACAGCTTTTTACTTGGATCAGTACTTGAAGACTGTGTGAGAGATGCTATTATATAGCATCTATGCTTCACTAAATTAGAAGTGCATCTCGGATTTTGGTTTAGAACTGAATAGCATGTTTGACAACATACTTTACTCGGTATTTCATTTCCTTCAGTATCTTCAATTTTTGCAAATATATTCCAAATCTTACTTCTGGATACCTTTTTACGTAGCCTAAAGCTACCGGTTAAAATTTTATATCTTATTTTAGCATTTTCTTCCAAATACTGACATGTCAATGATTTATGTTTACTGCGTTTTGCTTTGGATAATATTCGTTCCTTTACATCACTATATTTGATACCAAGCGGTACTGTATTATTAACAGGATTTGTTTCGCTGTCCATATTATTTTCTGCGTTGTGACACTTATGCTTTAACAAATTTGTAGTTGTTTTTGGATTACACGTTAATACTGTATAGCATAGTACACAACACACTTTTCTTGGTATTTCATCTCCTTTTTCGTCTATAATTTTAACGAAGAATTTCCAAATTCTACTTCTGCCGTTTTTGTGATCGAGTGAATAAAAGCCAGATATTATATTCTTTCTTATATCAGCATTTGTTTCCACATAAGATTTAGAATCGTTACTCTATTTTTATGTGACGAAAAGAAAAAAAAATTCTATTCGGTTTTTTTTTATCAATTTTAATTAAAATAGAATTTTACCAAATCTTCTGACATGTTGCTGTACAATATAACCAAAAGAAAAATTATGTATGCATATGAAAGTATATGAATTTTACTACAACAAAAACGTTTCAAATCGTTCACTTTTACTCAAGTATTGCTGTATAACAAAGAGAAGAACATTAAAGTGTACCGTATTCAGTGTTGTCAATATAACGCATTTTTGCACTTTAAATGCTATTGGTTATATATTCTTATATTCATGTATATTTCTACGTGTACATACACATTCACACATACATATGCATGTACAATTAATATAAAAAAGTAAATTCAAACATGAATGTAAATATTTAAATAACACAAATGATAAATAGTATTATTACACATTGTTAATAAGTTTTATTTACATAAATTTAAACAGAAAATTCATTTGTTGTAAAATAAATGTACTTACATACATATGTATGTAGTATACCTATTGTAGGTACGTATGTATACTAGGGTGGGTCAATTTTTTTGCCTACTAAGCGTATAGCAAAATCGTAATCTACGAGAAATTCTAAGAACTTTTCCCAAAGAAACCATGGTTCTAAAATCAAAATCGAGCTTCCGGTTTTTTATGAGAAAATTTGGTGTCCAGGTCATCTGAAAATAATGCTATTTTTTTGGAAGTATTCATTGCAATTGGTGAATAGTTGACCTGTAACGCTGAAAGAGGGCTTATTTTAAAGGAAATTATCTCAGATTTCTATATTTGTCCTCATTTATAGAAAATTGTTTACCCAAATAATGGTTTAAGAAGTTTATGTCACAATAATAATAGTTTTAGGTTTTTAACAGTTTTACTATTAATATTTTGACATAAACCTCCAAAACCATTATTTGGGTAAACAATTTTCTATAAATGAGGACAAATATAGAAATCTGAGATAATTTCCTTTAAAATAAGCCCTCTTTCAGCGTTACAGGTCAACTATTCACCAATTGCAATGAATACTTCCAAAAAAATAGCATTATTTTCAGATGACCTGGACACCAAATTTTCTCGTAAAAAACCGGAAGCTCGATTTTGATTTTAGAACCATGGTTTCTTTGGGAAAAGTTCTTAGAATTTCTCGTAGATTACGACCTTGATATACGCTTTATCATGTTTTTCGGTCCCGAACAAATTGACCCACTCTAATGTATACACTTTAAAAGCACAAATGTAGATTTCACAAATTTCAAAATCACTGTACCCATTGAATTCATTTTAGATGAATTTCTAAACTTCAATAAATTTGCCCTTTTTGTGAAGTCTTAAAATAAAGCATGAAAAACATCAATGTGCTTTGCAATATTTAAAAAACAAAGAATACAAATTTCCGTTTGAATGAGTTTCAGATCAATGAACCCAAGATTTCAATACATTTTTGTAACATTTTGCTGGGACATTAATAAAGATGAATAGTTCTAAATAAATTGCTTTTATTTTATAAATATGTACATACTTACATAATATGTAATATTATGCATATGATATTTTTAACTGTAGTACGGATTCTAGATCTATTACAATATTAAGGATTGAATTATAAAACACATATTTGCATATATTCTGTAAACCGACAACGAGTGATATCGAGTGAATTAATTTCAAATTTATATTATTTTAAAAACATTCGCTTAATGATCTTTCACATAAATTCTTTGATTAAGAAAGCTTTAAAATAATTTGCACAATTAAGTTTTATTTGTTTTTATAAAAAACACTTGATGTCAATTTCACTCGACTTTGTTTTTCTACAGAACATAAGCAATTATTTAAATTTCTTCAATTATATTATTTTCTAGTCTGATTTCATCACTATATAGTTCTTCAAATGTTGTGATCTTATTATTATTAAAATTAAGAAATATTAATTGATGTAGCGCTTTAAAATTAGATAAAATAGCTGTATTGCTTTCATTCATTTGTCTAACCATAGAAAGAACTAAACCGGACGTTGTACAAGTTGCAGGAGTTGCTAATATTTTGCAACTTAATTTGTAAAGTAATGGAAACTGTGATCGTCGTAAATGCCACCACTCCAATATGTCGAAAGTATCATCAAATGGTATGTTAAGACATTCATAAGTATGAATTTCATTTGAAATTTGGTCAATAGTGTTATTTGTTGGCTGCATAACGAAATTTTTTAAATAAGAACTTAACACGGTACTTGATTTGGATGACGTGGATGATGCCTTTTCAATTGGTTTACAATAATCTTGGGCATATGGTTTCAGCAATGAACTAATTTCACTCTTTATAAGCTTTTTTTCTTCTTCATCAAATTGTATTAATTTGTTAGCAGGCGGAAAGAGAAAGAGCGCTATTTTATGTGTAATGCTAATATTTGAAAATACCGTTGTTTGCAGCTGTCTGCTTAACACATTTTTAAAATTTCGAATATTATCGTCATAATTATCATCAGCTGAGCAGGAGCCTTCCAATCCATTGATGCATGGATAGACAAGATGTATAGTAGGATGTTCTTTGCACTCCAGTTTTTTTGATACATGTTCAAATGGTTTTAGAATTTCTAATATTTCTTCAATGTACTGTTCATTTAGGTCCTCATATTCAAACAGTTGATCGTTTTCTAGTAAAATATTTTGGATTTCTTGCCAGTTTTTTTTTATAGCATTTAAGAGATAGTAAAAAGCATTCCACTTCGTCAAACATAAACTATCAAAAATTGCACTTACATTACAATTAATGTTTGATTGTGTAAAGACTTCTTTTATTTTCAAACATTCGTTGTAGAGTTTTTCAACTTCGTTGACTTCCTTAATAGCCTTATTAATTACATTATCTAGCATATGGTTAATGCAGCTAATATGAGTGAAATTATTTTGAGCCGTCAACATATTTACACTTTCATCTGTAACTATAATTGCATCTTTGCAAAAGCAATTGAAATTGTCGAGTGTTTCTTGTAGTCTAGCTTGAATGATATTGTCTATATGGAAAAAAAATTGAAATATAAATGAACAGGCCGGAGTAATAAATCAAATTTGTTTACTTACTTATGTTGCCCTCATTATGGACCGTATTAAGGCCTAATAATTTTGAAATTATTTGACCATTTTTTATGTAATGTATTGTTAAAGAAATATAGCTTTGTTTCCCATATGTGTCATTCCACATTTTTGATGTCAAACCATAGCCATTTTGGCAGTTTTCAGAAATCTCATTTTTAATGTTTTTAAAGACTTTTTCATATTGGCTGGTTATAATTTTTGATATATTTTTAGTTTCTGGCAATATATTATCAATATCTACACTTGTACCATGATTGGCACCTATCCAAATCATAAATTCTGCAAAGCGTCGTAGTCCACTGTCTTTTGCTAATTTAAAGGGTCGAAAACTTTCAATACACCATTCAGAAAATATTTTTTCAACTTCCAATTTTAAATTAATATTCGTGTCCCTATTTGCTGACGGTATTTCCTCTACTACATCCATTTCGTATGATTCTTCCCATTCCTTGGTGGGTGGAAATTCATCCAATTCTGTATATGAAGCTGCTTCTAAACATTGATTGTTTTCATTTGAATTTTCCACACAGTTTGAGGTTTCGATTTCAATAAAATCGCTTGTCTTTTCAAAATAAATCGTATGTTTTAACTCTTTATAGCATTTATGTTTAACTAGATTAGAAGTGGTGTGTTCGTGAAAGTTAAGCACTTGAAAGCATATTTTACAACAGACTCTTCCCGGTACTTTAAAACCCTCGCTATCCTCAATAAATTTGAAAACATGCCAAACTTTACATCTTGAATATTTCGTACGCAGTTTAAAAGTGCCATTTATAATATTGAGTTTGATTTGATTATTATCTAGTGAGTGGTTGCTGTTACTGTCACTGGTGACTGTCTTTATTAATTTCGGACTCCTTTTAGTTTTCAATGAAGAAGTTATTTTAGGTTTTTCAATTTTTGTTGCTTCTGCTAATTTTTTACGACCATCTAAATTCTTGTATTTACAACAACATTTATGTCTTGTCAAGTTGCGGGAACTAGTTCTATTATTGAATGTTAGAATAGTATAACAGTCAATACAACATACTTTGTCGGGTACCGTCAACCCATTGCTGTCTTCAATTTTAGCGAAAACGTTCCAAATGTTGCTTCGACCATCTACTGGTATTAACTTATATGAGCCGGATAAAATCTTCTCTTGTATTGCGGCTTTTTTTTCGTTCTGGGTTAGTAGTAATGTTGGTTCAGAATCAGAACTTGATTTCTAAAAAAAAATAAAAACAAATTGTAACGTTTTGTTTTTCAATATAGAAATCTTTTTAAGATTCTTACTTCATCATCTGACATTGTCATAGTTTATTTGATCGAAAGAACTAATATGTTTTTAATATAATCTAATTCATAAAAAAACTCTATACCGAAATAGTTCAACAAGCTCAACGTCACAAAGAGCGATACAAAACAGTTCAAAGAAGTGTTGCCAAATTTTATTAGTTCTGTGAGTATGATTGCGGGAGACTTGTTCTACACAATGAAATAATTTCATATAGAACACATACATACGTTTATCTGTTGAAGAGTGGTGAATTTTTACCCTTGTAGTACACTTTTACACTATATCCATTAAATTACAGACAGCTTTTGCATTAAAAGACGTACAGAAATGTTTGTTATCTCTTTCTTTCATACCCAAGAGCTTTTAAAATGATAATGAAATGTGAACAGGAATATGAACTAATAAGTTTTAACGCATATGAATGGGCAAAAAAGAGAAAGATAAACAGTTCCATACAGCAAACAAATTTCGTCTGTTTTTCATTCAAGTGCCAAAGTTTGTACATACACATGTAGATATTAAAAGCTTTTGCAAAGAAATAATACAATTTAATTAAATTTAAGATTTATTGTAACTTGAAAATAAAAAATTGATTGCTGGTTTAAGTTAAATAATTATCTTATTTTTAATTCTGGTTTTTCGACCTTTATTATTTAATGTAAAGAAATTCTCAAGCTCAAGGTCTATTTTTAAATAAAAACTTTTATTTAATTATCAATATTTCGCTACTCTCCTTTTTAAAAAAAAAAAAAAAATGTTTTTTTTTTCATTTGACAAAATACATTTTTTTGAATTTATAAATATACATTATCCATATTTAATATTTGAAAATAGTTTACAAATAAATATATCCTGACGACGCTACACGCAGGAGTAGTGAAATATTGATAATTAAATAAAAGTTTTTATTTAAAAATAGACCTTGAGCTTAAGAATTTCTTTACATAAAATAATTAACCTTTTGCTTTTATATGAAATATTTCCATAGTGTAAACCCAGTCGTTGAAAAATGCACGTAATTTCAACCATAAGGCGTACTGAATAGGGTAGTGTCGTCATATTTTTTTAACCATGACTGAAAATAAAAACCATGGCGTATTGATTATAATATATACAGTCGAAACTCTCTATAACGAATTCCAAGGGACTGGAACATTTATTTAACATTTATTATTTGTAGTAGTCGGTTATTTTGGTTTGAAGTACATTTTTCCACTTTTCTTCTCCAATGCAAAGGCAAACGGGTAGCGACTGAAAGAAAAATTTAATTTTATGGTAAATAAACGATTCAAAGCATCAGACTCTGCTTGTGCGTTGTAAAAGCAATAAAGTACACACAGAGCAACAATAACAACACCAATAACACAAAGCGATATCGATTTATTTTTTGTGTGCGTGCGTTCTGTTTTACCTAATTCGTTATATGGAGATTGAAAACGCTTCAATCTTGAAGTTACGGTCGCAAAAATGCTTCGTTATAAGGAAATATTCGCTATATGGAAATTCGTTATATGGAGATTATAATACACTCAAAGTAGACCTAAAACACAGTGTTCTTATAATTGCTTCGCAATAAAGAAAACTTCGTTATACAGGAGTTCGTTATAGAGAGTTTCGACTGTATATATAATATATATATGTATATAATTGCGCCATGATAAAAACGAAGCATTTTTCTACATAACAGCCATGCTTTAAACATATTCAAGAGTACAGTTGAGTTGAATACGCAACAGCGTTGCCACTCTTGGTAGAACTCTACCAAAACTGGTAGAAAATTTTTTGTTTGGTAGGATGGTAGGCTAAATATGATTTTGGTAGATTTTAGCAGAAGCTAAAAAAAATTTTCATAAGGAATTTCAGTCGGAAATTTCAAGATTGGCGTATTTATATTCCAGCATAAAATTTAACTTTTTGCTCATATTAAGCAATTTTATCAAAACATATTTAATACTCAATACTGAAACTGATTTTAAAAACACTAATTGCTTGGTTTTCCAAAATTGTTATCGGTACAAAAGCCGAAATGTGAATACTATTAAAAATCTTAACCCGGAAGAAGGTTTTGATGTTAAACATGAGATTTTGCAATTTTACATTGAATTGCTAAACCAAAGAAATTCTAGATTTGATTTTAATCGAAAAGATATTACATACATACATACATAACTGGCCTTTAAACCCTGTGTCAGGATTACGGCCTAGCTTCTCGCAGCACTCATGTTGTGTGTGTCAATTTTTATCCATGAGTACCGGGACCTACAGTTTAATGTCGACTCCGAACGACAGAATTGAGAAGCTTATTCGTGGCAATTAGTTACTCTCAGAACTTTTGCCAGAAGGCTGCTGAGAGGTAGTCGCCGAAAGAAATATTTTTTTCATTTGTCTTTTTTTTTTTAAGATGTCAGAGCTGGGAAGATATTAAATTGTTACAAATAATTGCTCCTGAGAAAGTATTGTTAAAAGAATACTTGCTTATATTATCCATTGTTTTAAAATTTTCTAATCTTATATATTATTACGTTGTGATTAAGAGAAACAAATCTTTCAACGGAATTAAACATTGAATTATTTTGGGATAAAGTTAGAAACGGTTTAAATGAAAAAAGTTTTGGTGGATTAAACAACTTTGTTTTTAATTTACTTTCTCTTCCGCATAGTTCTTCAGCAGCTGAAGCAAATTGTCAACACTTTCATTAATCAAAACCAAATTAAGAAACAAACTCGAAATAAATACAATTAATAATATAATGACCTGAGAAGAGCTTGTAAAAGCTAATTATGGTCACTATGTGTGGTCAGCAAAAATTTTAATTTTTATACCTACATATCCATTTAGATTATTTAAAAAAAATCGAATTGTTTTCTTTAAATTTCTTGTATTTATTAATGTATTTTCGATTTTATTGTTTAGAAATTGAATTGTTTTTGTTATATGTGTATTTTTTGTTATATGTATTTTCGAAAAACTGAATTCTTTTCGTTATATTTTTTATTTTTGGTTATATATATGTACACATAAAGGTGTTAATAAAAATTGTTTTCCATCTGAACAATGTATTCTTAAATAGTTTTTTAAAACAAAATGGTTTTTGGTAGATTTTTATCAATTTTGGTAGATTTTGAAAGAAAGGCAACACTGATACGCAACTATAAATGATTTGCCAAATTTTTTAAAGTACTCGAATGTTTTAATGTATGCCGATGACGTGATGATATTTCTGAGATATAAAAATGCTTGCGATCATATTTTCTTATAAAAGACTTACATATTGCAGGGTTGGTACAGCAATATAGAATGTGGGCTTAAATATAATTTTTTTTTGGAAATGGAAACACCATAAAATTCGGTAATTGTAAATAAAACACTCATCACTGACATTACACGGTTATATTATATTATCCTGGACAAACACCAAAAAATTTAACTGCTTATGGCAATACTATCAATGAATTAGCAAATGCAATAACATTTAGTGGATATTCCTGTAGGAAATGTAAGAAATTGCAGTGTTGCTGTCTTGATTATTTTTAACCGAAGAAATTGAATTTGTATGTTTTGTATAGAAGTGTCAGTGCTGCAAATTTCTATGTAATTACATATGTATGTCAAAATGAGATAAAACTTTGTCTCGAACTATATTTGAACAATAAAATTTTTGTGTAATTTTTCAAACCTATCGTCAGTAACAGAGGAGAAATTTGTTGCTATCAAATTTTCATTTACCGTGAAGGGAAATTTACTATCGTTAATTTTCTGTAACTTTTATTCTGTTTTCAATTCTTAGTGAATTAATATAAAGAAGAAGAATATATAAATATTAAAAGCTTTTCTGAAGATGCAATACAATTTAATAAAATTTAAGACTTATTGCAAAATATAAATAAAATATTGATTTTATGCAAAAGCGAGGAGTTTATATGAACTGGCTACTGCCATCGAGACTTTTTCATTTGGGGTTTTCTTAAGTCGCCATTGTATGCAAATAAGCTACGAATCAACTAGAAATTTATATGATATCACACACACACACTTTGTTTTATTTATTTATTTAATTATTCTTAAAGATAGCAAGCGTTTAATGAAATACCCAAAATAATAAACAATCATCGATAATAGCAAAAATCGAGTTGGCACTTTATAATATATAAAGTTGAGAGTGCACAAAACTTTGATAAATAAGAGTTTTTAGACTTTTTCTAAAACAGCTTACCTCACTTAAAAAAAGGTTTTTTAGCTAAATTTTTTGTAACAAACACCAAGTACCATATGAGCAATAATTTTATATCATTAAGCTTATGATTAAGAAATAACCAACAGTGTTTTGAACGTGTTTCTCTAAATTCCGACTGCATTGAATTTGTGCTCATACAAACATACAATCTTATATTTGATTTAAATGCTGAAAACGAAAACAAAGTACATCTTTTCATTTTTGTTTTACTTCCTTTAACTATTCACGCGTTAATTAGGTTTTAAGCAAATAAATGTGTTTTTTTTTTCCAGAAAAATTTGGAGGAGAACAATTTTTATTTCTTCTTTCATTACAATTTCCATGTAATTTATATAAATATGTACGAGTATGTAGATATTTACGCCGTTCAGTCTTTTGTTATAAAATATTTGAGCTGCATTTAAAATGCTTATTAACACCTTTACATATAAACACTCAGCATCCTCACTTAACATCGAATAAATATTCGCACAAAAGTATTGCCTGCTTTAGGGAATTTAATAATACAATAGCACAGTACAACAACTACACATTGCTTGTATTTGTTTTGAATGTATAATTATAAGAGGTTCCTACATAAAAATATGTAGTAGTGTGTGGCAGTAGATGGGTCTATAGGTCAATAGTATTACACAATTACGTGAACACACGTATGAGTAACCATTAATTTTACTTACTTGTATATGACTTGTGTTGTCAAATGATAAATTACATTACATTTAACAACAACATTATCATCATTAACATAAACATTAACATTAACATCGCCATCATTATCATCGTAATTATGTTCCATATTTGTTGAATAACATCACAATGGTATTAATCATTTTGTCATCATTATTTGCCAATGATTATTGAGGTTTTGCTAAATGCAAGTGCATAACAAGTGTTTTATAATTAATTAGTCATCCGTGCTGACTTTGATTCCATAATTCATTAATGATGTTTGTTTTGCATATGCACCGAGTGATAAGCTCAGTTAAAATACATATTTTTTATGAAATGCTAAAGCTAATAAGGAAATGATGCCTCAATTTTTTTGAAGTTGTTATATTTGTTTTAAGATAGAGGCAAAGGGGGGATTTTTTGTGATAATTTTGTTTGTTAACACCTTACTACCGTACTATATGTATATCAATCAACAAAATATTAGGGCTACATTCCCTTTTTAGAATTAATTTTCTATCCTATTGTTAAACAGACAAACAGACCCCACCTTAAACTTATAAATCAGATATCTAATGCGTTTTAATAAGAAATCTGAGACCTGTTGGGAGGCGAAAATATTGTCTCCTTAACGTCCTATAAAAAATATTTTAAAATATCACCACTTGTATTTTAGCAAAAGATTAACAACTATAATCCATTAAAGCGCGTTCACACTTTTTTTTATTGAGACCAATACTCAGACGTAAACCCCTACTAAATGCTGTGCATTGTTTTGGAATTTTTGTGGAAAGAACAGTACATTATGACAATAGAATATATATTTTTTGTTTTCTTATATTATTAGCAATACAATAATATAAGAATTGAATGAATTGATCATTTAAAGGCCAGTGTTATACCTTCACCCTTGAATGATCAACAGCAATTGCCCTATCATTGCATGTTGATTGCGGTGAATGCCTTCGCTAAGTGGGTTTTTAGCTGTTATCTGCTACTTTCCAATAGGTGACGCTTTTTCCCTTATCATTTGTTTTTCGTTGTCAAAGATTAAGGTGGAATAGAGTGGAGTGTTAAATATTTGATGAAAAAAGCGTACCCATCAAAGCGTATAGGCTACTGTTTAGCTGTTTTTGGTCCTTCTACGTAATGGTACCTCATTATTAGTTTTTATTGCGCTTTCGTTTATTTTGTGTTTTTTTACAGAAACAATGTTTAAGGTGGTTTTACACTATCCCACTGAGTATAACGACACGTCAAAAACTCAAATAAAATGAAAAAGTATAATAGTGTGAAAACAATTTGTAATGAATTGCCAAAAATACGGATAGAAATTTGACAGTCTCATCATTTTTAGAAAATTTTCTAAACCATTAGACTTTTCATTTTATCAGAGTTGCTTTTTTACGCAAATATTAGAAAAAACCAGGGTTGAAAAACTGAACATTTTTAGTCATAATTTTGCTTAAGACTTGTAGAATAGTGTAAAAGCACCTTTATTTGACTGATAATTTTGTTTTAAAAACATATTTTTTTGTTTATAATTTGTGCAATGTTTTCACAACACTAAGGCTGTAACTCTTTTTTTTCATGTCAAGTAACAGAATTAGAAAATTACGAACTATCGAATCCATCCATATTATAAATGAGTTCGGTTTAGCATAAAACAGAAACTTTGGGATCGATTGGCGTTCTTACCTACTTTAACAAATTGTCTGAATTTAAACACGTTTCTTTTAAGGTTCAGTACTAGGTAAAACTCATATGCTATTATTTACACTGTGCAACAAATTTCAGGTCATCGCCGCCAGCCAGAAATTATAATTTCCGCTAACTTTCTAATTGATTTCAAAAAATTTTTTATGAATTTTAGAATTTCAGATTCATTTGCTCTAGAATAGTTTTAATTTTTTTTGAAAAAGAACAATGAATGACAGGTAGTGCATTTCAATCCAGAATTGTTAATTTCTTTATATTTAACCACGCCTATACCGCCCACTATTTGTTTAAGTAAAGGCAAATTATTTATTTTTCCACATTGCATTCAAGGCAATAATAAGCACGAACGTTCTTTTTTCTTCAATTTTCAGTCATAGTGCAAAAAATGGTCAAAAATTTCCCACCTTTAAGAGGCCATAAAAATTAAATTCGAGCTAAGATTTCAAAACCCTTTGGCAGTTTTGTTTACTTAATGATCTAATTTCATTTCCCATTGGAGTTGTTGAGGCTGATTTTTCTTGTTGCATTGTGTTATAGTAACGTAACGTTTTCTATTTGTTAGAATACGAAAATTTCTGTCCAGCTCGTATCACAATCACAAACAGCCCAAAAATTTTTTTTATCATATTGTACTTCTATAGAGCATTACTAGAGATCATTCTATGTTCTAAGATCCTTTAAATAGGTTTCATAAAAGCAAATAATTTTTTTTATAAAGAGGATCCAAAATACTCAAATGATTTCAAATGTAGTGATTTGTGAAACCATACCAAGTATTTGTAGTTGTTGTTTTTAGGTGAGGTTAGATATGTCGTACTGGGTACATCCAAAGTCCAATTCAATTTGTATAAAAAAGCGACCTATCGGAACATTCGGTAGTGCTGTCCCTGGATTGCCAATCTAAGATCTACAAGCGCCGAACATTTTAGCAATTTAGACAGATAATATTCTTAACACAGTAGAAATTCTGTGTCTTGGCAAGTTCAATTGCTAACCAGAATTGCTAAAATGATGTGAACAAGATTACAATTTTTCATCGTTGGTATTCTTTTTGTGCTTTTGTAAAAGTACAACTCTGATCGTTAATTAAAAGCGCATTTGCCGTACCTGGGGTTAGCTACCATTATTAGTTGTTCGGGCTCCTATTCCTTCTATAGTAATGTCGCTTGGAGGGTGGGGAAATGAGGATTAAATCCCTATATTCAATTTTATTAAATAAAATCCTGTTAAAAAAAAATTTATAGTAAGAAGCAAAAATTCTCTCAATTAATTTAAATTTGTTTCGAGTATAAATGGGAATTCACTTTTCAGCAGCTTTTAATTCAATTTGTTTTTAGGATTTAATCGAAAATATCTTTTGATTTTTTAAATTTAATTGAGAAAATTCTGGTTTCCATCAATAACAAACATTTAAAAAAAGTGCTGTTTTTATACTTATTTCGCTATCCATGTATAACTTTTCTACCACATGCATAATTAATCTATAAAGTGTTAAAGGAAACCTTAAATCCATATAGCCAACCAAACAGTCAGTTTAAAAATCCTAAATAAACAATTATGCGTTAAATTTTTAATGAACTCTTTAAAGGTTTTAGGCACTTTGCTTTTGCATTACGCGTCCAGTTGTTAATACTGCAGTTGTTGTTTGTGTTGTGGTGGTTTTTCATGTCACAGCTGCCTTTTTGTCAAATTCACAGCAATCCTTTTTTTTTTTGTTTGGTTGCGGTAATCGTACAAAAATATCAGCAAGAAAAAAAAAAAACAGAAACAGTCACATCATACGGACATTTCGACACGCATTCTTTATCCATTCTATTCGACATTTTAAACAACACAACTGACGACAGCCCTCTCATAGGCCACACTTAAGTTGAAAAATGGAAAATAGAAAATGGAAAAATAAATATTTAGAAAAATCCTTTTTTTCGTGATCTTTAACCATAAACACTTTGAGTGCTTGTGCTTATGGTTTAGGCACTCGCTTACCAAATAAACAAAACTGTTGAATACAAATAAAGTTGGTCGCTTTCACTGTATATTTATTTTTCCTATATTCTATAGGGTAGTGTATCGTATTTTTTATGTATTGATGCGTAAGTGTGTATGTTAGAGTTGCCAAACGGTGTTAATTTATCTGGCTTGACAAAATATGCTTTATCGAAGATTTTTGAAACAGATTTCAAGAAAAATAAAAGTAATTTAAAGTTAGAACCACACGGTTGCCGTAATGCGTCAATTAGACGTAATTTTTTAATCCCTATAACGTTTTTCTACCAAATATTCAAGAGCCTTAATTTTCTGAATATTTACAAGACCTATCAGATCCAATTTTATCGTTACATTGAAGCATCGGCGAAACCTGGTGTGAGTTTCGGTGTTTTATTAGGTACTGCAATTAGAAGTGTTCTGATGAAATAAAAAGATTAATTCCGAATAATCTCACACAGATCACATTTTTTTGAAGTTCATTGTGAAGCAAATCGAACACAGAGAGAATTCGTTTTTTTATGAACCGTTTGTCTATGGAACAATCTTTCTACGGATGTATTTTCTAATAATTAAGATATAAAAGACATAAATAAATATAGAATTAATGTTTCTCTTGGCTTCAATCCATACCAAAAATGTCGTTAGACTACGTCGCCAACTGGAATACAGACTTTAATTGAGAGTAAAGCACGAAGTCTGTTACCTATTTATTTCTCGCATTATTTTATTCGAACAAAACTGAGTTTTCTGGTCCAGATTTTTTATAGTGGGCGTGGTAAATTTTGCACTACATTCCTATATTACTTTTACTATTTGAAAAATGAAACAAAAGATACTGCAGACTCTGTTAACCGATTAAGAGTTACATGAAAAATGTCTAGATTTTTGCATTTTAAAGCCCATAAACAACATATTAAGTCTTAATAGCTCTTCATAAAGATAACTTTGCTACAAATAAAGGAAGCTGTATATCGTAGTCGCTATAGTCTAGTGGTTAGTAACTTAGACAAAAGCCCCGGGTTCAAACCCAAACTCCTACATCTTGAGAAGAAAAGAAATATGAAAAATATTTCTTTCGGCGGCTACCTCTTAGCAGACTTTTGGCAAAGCTCTAAGAGCAAAAAATTACCATTGACAAGCTTCTCAAGTGTGTCCTTTGGAGTCCACTTTAAACTGCAGGTCCCGGTACTCATGAATAAAAATTGAGACACACAACGTGGGTGCTGCGAAGAAGCTAGGCCATAACCCTGCAGCAGGGTTGTAATGGCCAATTATGTATATAAGCATGTATCTCGTAAAAATCGATTAAAAAATATTGATTTTATTCACAAACAATTTTTTTTTCTTTTATTTATGTACATGCATCTAGATACATATATGTACATTAGTGTGTCCCAAAAAAAATTTTTTTTTCGATTTTTATAGGTCCCCCAGCATTTTTTGAAAGCTTATAGGGTAAAGTATTTTTGTGATTTTTTTCAGATTTTTCGGAAGAGGTTTAGAGGTCGCTAAAATCGAATTTAACCAAAAAATCGGGGTTGCTTGACTTTTTTGAATTTTGCGCATTACTCGGCCCATTAGCACGATTTTCTTTGTTACTAAGTCAATTTTTTTAAAGAGAACTGTTCAAACTTTACTTGTCTGTGCAGATATTATAAGTTTCGGTAATATTTTTGCTCATTTGAGTACCCTTTAAGTCATTTTTCTGTAAATTTAGCATAAATTTTAAAAATAATGCTTTGTAACTTTTAAAATTTCTATTGAAGTTAAAAAAACTAATGATTCAGTTTAAAATGTGGATAAATTCTGAGTCATTTAAAAAAATAAATATTGAATTTGCTCTTACCGTTCCAAAGTTATGCCCAAAAAATCTAGGCAGATTAATTCTCATACCCAAAAAAAAAATTAAAAAATTATTTTGTTTATTAGCTTTTAATTACACTGGTGTACAGCCAAAAAATACTAAGAACGCCACATGCCTAGATAAGTTAACTGGGACCTCCTGAGCACGAAAAACGCTGTCATAATTTTTTCCAAAGTACCGTTTTTTAGATAACGGTACTTTTGTGTTTTTCGGTGTATGGCCCCACTCAAACCCTTGTGGAGTCCAACTAAAAAGTCCGATCGAGATAAATGTCATATCGATGGAAAGGTAATTGAATGTCTTTTCTGTCAATATGCTGGAAAATTCTATCTGAGAAGAAATCGCTGAGATATGGCACCTCAAAATTCAAAATTTTCATATTTTTTCAGTTTTTTTCAAAATTTTTCATTTTCATTTCAATTTTTTCCTACGTTATATTGAATATTTGGAATGTTTTTTATTCTTTTACCAAATAGCTTATTTAATAACCAATATTTTAAGCGTATTTTGAAAAAAGCGGATGAAAAATAAAGTTTTTATTAAGGATTTTGTGGAACGGCAATATTTTCATTTTCATTACTCACACAGTATATTAGTGATTTTAATTTAAATTTTTTACGTCGAATATACTGTGTGAGCAATGAAAATGAAAATATTGCCGTTCCACAAAATCCTTAATAAAAACTTTATTTTTCATCCGCTTTTTTCAAAATACGCTTAAAATATTGGTTATTAAATAAGCTATTTGGTAAAAGAATAAAACATTCCAGATATTCAATATAACGTAGGAAAAAATTGAAATGAAAATGCTAAATTTTGAAAAAAACGTAAAAAATAGGAAAATTTTGAACTTTGAGGTGCCATATCTCAGCGATTTCTTCTCAGATAGAATATTCCAGCATATCGACGGAAAAGGCATTCAATTACCTTTCCATCGATATGCCATTTATCGCGATCGGACTTTTTAGTTGGACTCCACAAGGGTTTGAGTGGGGCCATACACCGAAAAACACAAAAGTACCGTTATCTAAAAAACGGTACTTAGGAAAAAATCATGACAGCGTTTTTCGTGCTCAGGAGGTCCCAATTAACTTATCTAGGCATGTGGCGTTCTTAGTATTTTTTGGCTGTAAAGCAGTGTAATTGAAAGCTAATAAACAAAATAATTTTTTAATTTTTTTTTTGGGTATGAGAATTAATCTGCCTAGATTTTTTGGGCATAACTTTGGAACGGTAAGAGCAAATTCAATATTTATTTTTTTAAATGACTCAGAATTTATCCACATTTTAAACTGAATCATTAGTTTTTTTAACTTCAATAGAAATTTTAAAAGTTACAAAGCATTATTTTTAAAATTTATGCTAAATTTACAGAAAAATGACTTAAAGGGTACTCAAATGAGCAAAAATATTACCGAAACTTATAATATCTGCACAGAGAAGTAAAGTTTGAACAGTTTTCTTTAAAAAAATTGACTTAGTAACAAAGAAAATCGTGCTAATGGGCCGAGTAATGCGCAAAATTCAAAAAAAGTCGAGCAACCCCGATTTTTTGGTTAAATTCGATTTTAGCGACCTCTAAACCTCTTCCGAAAAATCTGAAAAAAATCACAAAAATACTTTACCCTATAAGCTTTCAAAAAAAGGTGGGGGAACAAAAAAATTTTTTTTTTGGGACACACTAATGTACATATGTATATTGTCTATAAGAATTGTAAATTCATAGTATCTACATTATATACTGATTGATAGCTCTTTAAAAAATGAAAGTTTACTTTCAGAAAATAGACAATCAAAGGCGACATTTATTATTTAAACATTTAACTTTTTATATAATTACTTATAAAATAAGCATGTCAAAACGACGGCGAACTTAGCTACCCCTCGTTGAGTTGAATAAAAACTTTATAAAAGTAAGAAGATAACAACTTCCTAAAATCGAAAATTGATCACATTTTCATTAAGATGTGTATTAAAAGCGAAGTTGATTGTGCCAAATTCCGAAAATAAATTGATTACCGTTCTCAGGATATTTAAATAATGCGATATATCCACCTGTCTAATTCTGTCCTCTCTTAGACTTTGGTTGATGATTTGTATTGACTAAGCTGTAAACCCAAGCAATATCCAATATTTTCATACACCTTTATTTGAGTGGGATATTATCGTTTATGTTTCAATAGCATTGTATGAGGCATACTGCTGGCTACTAGACTAAGTGACTATTTAACCGTACCCAAGATGACTAAAAATCAACATTTACATTATATGGGCGTTACTATGCTCTCCACTTGTCCAATTAAGCCCTTTTTTATTTAAACCAAACTTTCCTACGATTTAGAGCAGTTCATATTTAGACATTATGGGAGATGCCTGCCTTTAATTGTGAATAAAATCAACAAGCATTTTACAAGTTACTGATCCTGGTAATCCTATTCAATGTACACATTTCAGGCCATATGTACGAGTATTTAAATTTTAGTATTTAGACGCAATTTGTAAAGTGTTACATTGTAACAAAAAACTGTCTATTATCTCTGGTGGTATGTTAGGGTTTTGTTCCCTTGTGTTTTTGGGTGCTTCTACATTGTATTTATTTTTGTTTTAATTTGTTTTGGTCGATTTTTAATACACGAATTTGTAGACTTAATGATTGTATTCATATAGGTGTATGTATAGCAAATTGCCACAAATATATGCGTGCTTTTGTCAACAAACAAACGTTTCGTTTACCGCAAATACAAATTGCGTTATTTGTTTCAAATTTTACTTTTACCCAGACGCTGTGCATTACATACTTTCATCCAAAAATAAAAAAAATCTTGTTTGCAGGGCTAAACAACACTTAATAACAAATTAATTAATAACAAATGTTTGTCTTAAAGAGATAACATACATATAGTACATATGTTCATAAAGTTAATAACATCTTTGAAGTGCTTTATCTATGCATGGGTGTCTACTAAACTAGCAGGCATTATGCTACTCTGCTAGTTTAAGGGTTTAATTGCCACCAGAAACTCTAGTTTACAGCTCTAAGCGCATATCTCGCCTACACAAAACAAAAAAAAACTGGAAATCTAATACATAAAGAATAGCTTTTAATTCTTTTTTTATAAAATTATGCGACCAGAGAAATATAAAATATTTACATATAACACATAAGAACTACCCGTAGTCCACAAAGAATTTTATTTTATAAAAAAACTAGCTTAAACCCGGCGAGCTTCACTACACCTAGCACTATCAATTTTCCACATTTTTCGACTGATGATGTTTAGTGACTACGGAGTAATTCAAACCAAATTCAAAAACTTTAACTGTTACTGATTCCAAGATATATTGAACTCAATAGTTAGTTTGTCTGTAAGCTACCACGTCTACTTGTCCACCCTTTTTTCTACTGATAATTTTTAATAACCACGAAACCAATCACATCAAAATCAGAAACTTAAGCTTCGGCACTTCTAAAAATAAAGAAACCAATTTTTAACTTTTATTGTAGGTGTCACGCCCACTTGTCCAATTTCGCCCACTTTCTGACTTATGAATTGCCTTGCCCATGAAGTCATTCAGAGCCAATTCCGAAACTTTAGCTTTAACCGTTCTGCAGATATACAAAAATCAGTATTTAAAGATAAATAGAAACAATTGGGCGTAAAAGTGGGAATGGAGATTTGCGTTAAAATTCGTTGTACCATCAAAGTTGTATGTGTTTTAACATCCATGAGTTTCGATTTAAATTTATTTGTAAATTTCGATTTATTTTATTTGAACAGCCCAGAATAATTCGTACTTGGGAATAGGTTTTACTATTCAGGTTGTTTTTCATGATACATGGTTTTCTTCTGAACAGTGCTTGCTTAGCACAACCCATAATATAATTTTCTATTGCCAAAATTTTTTAAAACGAATTTTGCTTATTAACATCGAAAATACAACTTATCGTTTTAAATATTTTTAAAAAATATTTTACAGCTTGCACTTGACCTGTTTATCAATTTGGAAAATTTTTTTAAATATACTTATTAATACCAAAACACAAGCATATTTATTTTTCACTATAATTATGTAAATAAAATATATGATCAGAAACCGAATTAAAATATCATAATCTTGTTTTATGTTGGTGCTATTATTTTGATAGTAACTGCACCTGGTTTTTAAGTAGAAAATTAAACTCATTGTATAACTTAGTGAAAATTAAAATCATGTTTGCCCATAGGAAAACTTTACAAAACATAAAATATTGTCGGTAATACTTTAGGTTGAAACATGGTCTAAGCATTTTTTTATATATATGTTTGAATTCAATAAAACTTGTTTCATAATAAAACTTGTCATTCAATTTACACAATCATTCATACATACATATATCTGCCTATGCAATACTTGTACATGAGGAGACATTATAATTTCCGGTAGCTTTTCCATTTATTGGAAATGTCATTTGTTACAACATGTTTTTCCAATAGTTATATGTATGCATTTATATGTGTGTTTGTGTTTGTTTTATTAACATACATGTGCATAAGTAAACATCTTTTAAGTTTTGCTTGCTTAAATTTATTTCTCCCAAAGGGAAATTTCTCATTTATAGCTTTGTGCTCTATGTATTTCTCTTTCTCTTTATCTACTGTGTACTTGTTTTTTGTTTACTGCCTTTATGTGGTTACAGTATAGCGTTGCCGTTTTGGCTCGAATGGACTACAATTGATAGTTTTTCACTGTTCAAAAATAATTGCTAGTTGGATTGGCTTCACAGAAAAAACTGTAAATCTGATTTCAATTATAAAAACACGACTAACGAAAATTGTTGAAAAAATTAAAAAGTTGATTGATTAATAGAATTTTTACTTTGATCAAAGAAATTATTGGTTCAATTAAAAGTTAATTGATAATAAATTAATTCTTTTATCAGTGAATTTTTTTTGCTATGTTTGATAAACAAAACATTTTTAAAGACTCTGATAAAAAAATTTTATCTATACCCAGAAAAGTAAAATGGAAGTGGTTAAAGTGGAACATAATTTTTTTAATCTGAAAATTAGTATAAAAAACAACGTATCAACAACATGAGTGCTGCGAGAAGCTAGGCCGTAACCCTGACACAGGCTTGTAATGGCCAATTATGTATGTATGAATCATCTATTAGGCATGGGATCGACCCATTCATTTCAAATGAGTTAAAGTTCTCCAAATTCTCAGAAAAACACATGATTTTCAATGACTCGCTATTTGAACTCTTTCATCATTTAATTTCATTAACTTTTTTTCTGCAATATTTTGCTGAACATTTTTAATAGTAATTTTTCATTAATGTTAACACTGGTTAAAACAATTTCTCGCTGTAAAACATATCTTTCTGCAGTCGTCATCACGTTTGTATTAAGAAACTTTAATAATCCTGCAAAATATTTTCTGATATCATGGTTTCAACTTATAAAAAGTGGCACATCTTCAAGATGTTGGTTTGCAGTAAGTTAAGTTATGTGTACATATTCTAAAAGTTTGACGGAAAACTATGATGGAACAACTGCTTAAATAATAAAACCATTGCAGGTCTTTTAATTATAAATTAAATAAAAAAACTTTGTAATATATTAGTATTTCTTTTTATTTTATATTATAAAAAAATAACTTTAAAAAACACAATTTGTTAAATGATTGTCGATAGATATATGATTTTTGAAATATTTCCAATTTCAATATGTATTTAGTGGTGTCCCAAATTGCCAAGACTTTGCTGTAACGATTGCAAAATGCCAATTGGAATCTGTAAAAAGAAGAAAAACAAAATATATATTAATTAAAATTAAACAATAGTTGCATGTGTTTCGTATAAGGGCAATGATTTTCAGCGTCTTCAACTTTTTGTAACCAAAACGTGCTACTGTTCTCAATAAGTGAAAACCTTAAAAATAACTATAGCACAAAATAATGAATATACAAACATTATTTAAATAGAATGCAGTACAATTTCAATCGGGACCTCAAGTCCTTTTACAAATTTGTTAATTATAGAAGAAAATTTAGTGGATTTCCTTTAATTATGTAATCTAATAATCAAGAGAGAGTACAACATGTATATTTTTTAAAATATAAATTATGGTATTTAAATTGTACTCTAACGGCCGTATGTATAATGAAAAGGTAGCAACTCGTTAGCATATGGAACAAAAAACTGGCAGACGGATATTATTATAAACTTTCAGTACCTTCTAATTGGCAACTAGGCAAAGAAATGATTTTTGAAATGATTTTTTTCTCTTCTTCTTTTTAAATTTTTTATTCAAGAAATTTGATAACACTGGATAACATCTACAACAATATTTACGACATGGTGTTCACAAAATGAAATGCCATTTAACTATAATCTACAACAATATAACATTTTGTGAATTGGGTAAATAATTTTTTGGAATTAAATGAGGGAATTTTAAGGGAAATTTCTCTTTGGGGAAAATATATTTGAGGTAATTAAGCGAATAACGTAATTAAGCGAAGGTTAAATAACCGTGGAATTTTATTAGAAAATGGTAATAAAAAATATGGAGATTTAGAAATTGAAGTAAATAAGCGTGAAAGGCAATTAAGCGTGGGACAATTATCCGGGGAATACTGTATTACGAACTTGTTTGCTTTTTTTTAGGAAATTATTAATAATGGTGCTCTTATTTTGACAGGCAGAATTTGAGCGTCTTACTAAATGTACTGATTCATTTCACAAAAATAATTACATTTTTAAAGAGTATACATTACTGTAAATAAAAAAAAACTAAATGCACAGAAACAGAATTGAAAAAAAAAATCAATACTTATATTGGTGCTATAATTTCGGCAGTAACTATACATAATACACGGCTGAAGTGTTAGGTAAGTGATTAAATCGAGCTACAGGTTCATTTTTTAAACATTTTATTATTTTCTTATATTTACCTGTAAAGCACTTTGTACCACATCTGAACGCACTTCTCTATTGGCCGTTTTACATTCCGATTTGGAAGCATCACATGGGGTTATTGCATCTGCAGGATGTGGTGGTGGAGGTGGTGGAGCAATCAATTGACGTCTAACTGGACGTTGCTAAAAATACGAAAAATAGCAAAAAAAAAAAAAAAAGGAACGTAATTTTTATTTAAGTTTATTTCTTAAAATTACATATAAAAATAAATGTGGACACATGTATGTTTAAAAGCTTTTAAGTCAATATTTTCATATTTAACTTCAATTTGTATAAAAGCAATTTTTTTTTGTAAAATATTTACATACAAATTTACAACATGTCAACAACATTATTTTAAAATGAATTTCCATAACAAAAATCATAACTTTTATAGACAAAAACATTATAAATATTGTATTGAAATATATATTGGTTGAAGCATTGTGTGCAGCAATATTCTTAAAAAAAAGCCATAACACACTTACATCTGTTGGGTTGGTTTATTTTAGATTTTGCTGTTTTTACATGTCTTTCACGCATAGACAAACATAAATAGATATTAAATGTCAAAACCATATAAAATATTTTTATGCTCCTGAAATACATTTTTGCTATTTATAAAACTAAAATACATGTGTAATCATAAAAAATAAATTTATTTCTTGTATTTTTTAACATTTTCCAATATACGTGTACATATTTGCAAATGTACATATATTAGTATGTACATACATACATATGTATGTTGCATATAAGAAAGAAAAAAAGGTAACAAAATAGTGAGGTAATAAATAATTAAATTGAATAAACTTTAGGATAATTTTTTTTAATCGGCTATCACGTTTACGTTACCTTGGCTGTTATCTGAAGTGTCATTTATGCATTAAACACATTTAAGACCACTGGCTACCGACTACAACCTGTCAACAATAGATTATATATCTGTGGAATTTTGAAAAAACGTTTTCTCTCTCGAAATAAGACAATTTTCCAAGATTTTTATAGTAAATATAGAATTTCCTTGTCCTTCTTTTGCTCTAATCCTCGTATTTCTACGACCTTTGGAACGCAAGATATGCAGTTGACTAATCGACCTCTTTCAGACTTTCCCTCAATTTCAATTTGACAAAACGACTTCTTTCAGAGAATTGAGAATAATTTGAAAAATTTAATGTCTATAAAAATTTTTATTTAATTTTTATTATTATTTTTTATTTATTTGCATATTGTAGGGAAAAATAGAAGTATTTTATTTTTAATAAAACCGAAATATAATTTCCAGATCAACATCTTTCAACCTTTTTTTTCATATTCCATTTTAACAAAACAACTTGTCTTGACTTAAGCGATTAAAATAATTTTCAAATTTAATAAAAGAAATTTTGACAAAACGACTTGTATGGTGAAAGCTATTTTTTTTTCTTTAAAATCTATTTAACAAAAAATCATAAATTAATTTTTTTATCGTTTTAAAGAAAACTATTGCTTCTAGAGGTGGAAAAAAGGTAGCATAATGTTCGTTAAGTATTTGTGTATAATAAGCAAGTTCAAAACTTCTTTAATTTTCTAATCAATAACTTCTATTAGCCTTTTTAACAGTTTTTTTGCTCTACTGAAAAGTTGTTGATTTAGAAAGAAGACGTTTTGTCAAATGTCCACAGATATTATGTGCATATGGAATTGATTATTTTCATATTAAAACGAGAACATGACAAGACGGCCATCATAAAGATAACTTCATATGCGTTTATGCCAATGTTTTGAGTCGAAACAATTTTAAAACTGTTGTTACTAACAGCTGATTCTGATTCTAATTCTAATTTTTCAATGTTTTCTATAATAATACACATAGAATATCTAATAAAAACAACCGATGGAAGAAATTGGCTACCTCATCAAATTTGACAGAACATTTTTACAGCTGATTTTCATAAAGATTTCAAAACCGTGTGCGTTTATACTCAATTTTGAAAACTCTAGATCTGACTCAAATAGGCTTGAAAAGTAGTGTTTCGAAATTTCAAAAATGTTTTTATAGCTGTTTATGCCATGGGTTTGAACGTTTTTAAAACGGGCATAAACATGGCAAATTTACAACTTTAAATTATATGCAGAAATTAGAGGATTTAGCCAAGCAACGCATGAACAAAAAACATTGCAAACGAATAATCAGCCTTTTTTAAAGTGTGAAAAACTGTTAAAGTCATAATAGTTGATTTGACTTTTGTAAGCTGCCATTCATTGTCTCTCCGTGTTATTTGCCAACTGAAGAATAATTAATTTTTTTTTTAATTTTTAAGTTCGTTAGGTTTTAAAAAATACCCTTTATAGTATTGTAGATATACAATACATTAAATAAAAAATTCCTTGCTTCTTATATAAAGAGTGCAATAATACTCGTAAATAAAGAAATCTGTTTTTTTTTTGTTTTGGTGTGATTGCACTCTTCATTCCCAGATTTTGTTTACAAGTATTAGAATATCGGTTACATATGCATATTGCTGCTGTAATGTTGTTGAACTCAACATTTTCTGCCTCCTCCTTTGTTTAGTTCTCCGACAACTAAGTACTTAGTTTCAAACCCTTGTAAATTTACTTTAAAAAAGGGGATTAAAATTTAAAATATTGAAAAAACTTTAGTTTTTTAGAAAAAAAAATTAAGAAACTAGAATGTTTTAGAGTGATGTACAGCAGTACAACATTTTAAATACTTAGTTGTATATGTACATATGTATATGGCTTTAATTTAAATTATACAAAATTTTCAATAAGCAATTTTTATTTGTTTTTATCTATTGTCTAAGGAAAAGTGTGTCAGGGATGTGTTAACAAGCATACCGCCGTTTAAAATTTTCGTTTTTTAAACATAATGATAATGAAGTAAAATTAAATTTTTCATCGTTAATTTATATACATATAAACAAATTTAAAACTGTTCTTAAATGCATTGAAAAAAGTTCATTTGATTGTTTTACTTTATTCATAATTTTTCTATTGAATTGAATTTCATTAAAGGAAATAAAAGAAATATTCTGCTTTTATTTCCTGTTAATAAAAAAGTCCTCAGGCGATTAATTTTGTTAAAATAAAATTTACATTTAATTGCCGTTTTATATTATATTAAGTATATATAGTGTGTAGAGCAAAAATACTATAGTGATAGCTGATTAAAAACTACAATTTTCATGTATTTTTTTTATTAAAACATTAAACAGTAGTTCAGTTTGCTCATAAATTGCTATATAAAGTCAGATAAAATTAGACCTGTTAAGTAATGATTAATAATTACAGACCCTAGTAATTATATTACATACATAACTGGCCTTTACAACCCTGTTTCAGGGTAACGTCCTAGCTTCTCGCAGCATTCATTTTGTGTGTGTAAATTTTTATCCATGAGTACCGGGACCTATAGTTTAATGTCGACTCCGAACGGCAGACTTGAGAAGCTTGTTCATGGCAATTAATTACTCTCAGAGCTTTTGCCAGAAGACTGCCGCCGAAAGAAACAGAGCTCATGTCTTAGTAAGCCAACACACTAACTAAGTACTAGACCACGGCGACTACAGTAATTATATTATTGACTTCTATTATTGTCTACTTCCGATTTCCGAGCAATGAATCGCTTTGATCTCTCAGCTGCCTACTTATTGTTTGCTGTTTTCGGCAGTTCCGTAAGTATTTTGGTCGTCGAAGTCTATTATGTAGTGTGTTGGCTTACCAGACGAAAGCTGAGGGTTTAAACCCCAGCTCTGTCATCTTGAAAGAAAGAAATATGAACAAAATATTTCTTTCGGCGACCACCTCTTAGTAGTCTTCTGGCAAAAGGTCTGTTGTTGGATTCGACGTTATTCATGGACACAAATTGATGTACACAAAATAGGTACTGTGAGACGTTAGGCCGTAACCCGGAAACACAGTATTGTGGAAGTTAAAAACAATTTTGAATTTCATTGAAAACTACGATCCGTTTGTAAACGTATGCTACGATGCCATCCTGTTCAATCGATCGAAGTATCACGTACTTGTTTTTCATACAATTGCAGATACCATAAGATATGAGACGATTCGAGCCTAGATGTGCAGATTTTCATTATATTTTATAACAAAAAAAAAAGTTCAAGACAAACTGCATCTAAAACAGGCATTAGTTTGATTTAAGTACTCGTATTATGGAAACTTTAAATACCGATTGGAAAATAATTTTATTTTAAATTCAAATACTTATATAAAATATAATTTAAAAATAAAAAATAAGTTAAAATGTTATGTGCAAAAATTTTGCTTCATTGCTCAAACCTATTATTTTGAAGTTCTAAAACGTTTAGTAGTGGTAAAACTTGCTTAAAATGTATAAAATGTTAATTTTTAAAATTTTTGAAATTAAGCCGGATAATTGCCAATTCAATAAATACTTCTTACTGTGCAATTTTTATTCGTTGACCAACACAACCGCAGTTTTTGGTTTTTAAATAAGGTATTGAGAAGAATTTTTTTTTTCTTCATAATTTTTGTCAGAGTGTAACACTGTGCACTATAAGTCGTATACGTGTTATAATAATAAAGGCCTGTGGTGCGATTCAGTAACATATTTTTACGATAATCGCATTGTTTTCAACAGTAAACAACAAAATTGTCGATATTGCTATTCATTATTTTTTGTTTACGATTGCTGTTGTCGTAAACTAACGCCAAAAATTTTTATGCTGTTTATTCAGTTGGAAAATCGTAAATTTTTTATATTGAAATTTTGTAGAGAGATGTGCCTACGCTATTAACTAGTTTGTTTGAGAACCATTTTTGTGTGTTTGTATACCCAAAGAAACTAGAGGTTTATAGCTTTGCTAACTTTCTAGCCAAAAACTGACTGATTTTATACAGTGCTGCCAAATTATTGCAATTTAAACATAAAGAAAACTACAGTTGTAGACTGTCGATAAAACGTACTTAGTGAATCACATAATCGTTACTGCAAACAATAAAAACTGTCGACTTCTTTTGCGAATATCGTATTGTTAAAAGTTACTGAATCCCGGTACTGGTTAGCCAAACGTTGATGTTGTAAAAACGGTACGTACGTTAACGTACGTACGTATGTGCAGTTATACAAACGTGTCATATGTCAACAGAAAATGTAAATAAAAACAAAACAAAGCAAAAAATTATAAAGGCATTCATTTGCCTGTACCACTAATATTAATTTTTCGTCGTCCACTAAAAACAAAATATAATAATGTTTTATTTTATTAATATTGATAACATAATTTATTATATTTTTCTACTTATTTTTCAAAAAACACAGCACAAATAAAAAATTTTAATTTTTAAATGGCAATATGAAGCCAGCTGTTTAGAGCAGTGATGAATGTTGTTAAATTAACTCAAAGTTAAAAAAGGTACCAGAAGTACCAAAATAAGAGCATATTATAATTACTTCTTATATTTTATTGTTCCTAAAAATTTATGTTTATACTACTACTGAATATTAAATTTTTGGTTTAAAGTAATTATTTATTGAATCGGATCCATTGGTCCATTGTGGACCGGAAACGAAAAAAGTTAATTTTTAAGTAGAACTTTTTCAAAAAAATTGTAATTATCTCAGTAACTAGCTAGCACGTAAATCAATCATGCATCCCATATGCTTCTTTTTAGATAATCGAATAATTTTTCATTTGGTATGTATGTATATAATTCGTCTGTCGAAGACATGTTAAGTAAAACAAACTTTATTTTCACATAATTTAAATTATTCACATAAATTAATAATATGTACCTGAAGACTTTAAAAATTAAAAAAAAAAATAAAAAAAATTAAAGGATTTAAAAATTAAAGTCTTTTTGTTCGTATAAAAAAGAAAAAGATTTGCTTATAAGCATGAAAGTACCAAAAAGGGCATTTGGGCCAAATTGTCATTTAACATACAATAGTCCCATCACTCGCATTGAAATGTCACGTAAAAACGTTGAGAAATTCTATTTTATACAGATTCTTCCGTCCCGTCAACGTGACATTTATTTTGGGTAATCATTTGCATTGTTTTCATATGCTAGAAACCAACGTACGTTGCGTTACGTTACATCAACGTTCGGCTAATTCTACCTTAAGGCTTTGTTGTGACCATGGAAATGTTGTTTTTGGTGCGTATGTGTGTGCTTAAGTGTGGAGATGTCTTAATACATACTTAGGAAATACTATTTCACCATTTTCTAATTACTTTTACTTTTATTACTTTATTTGGTTGTTGTTGTTGTTTTTGTTTTATGGATATTTTGCCTCTCCCTTCCCTGTATGCAAAAAATTTTAATTTTAAATGTGGTTACTCTCTACCTGTAGGTAATAAATTTGCGGATGCTTTTGTTGTGGCTCTATTGGTAACAACTTTTCCGGATAGCGATTTTGTTGTTGAGCTACAACTGCTGCTGCTGTGGGCGTTAAATTTTGTTGCTGTAACTGTAACTGTTGTGTCTGTTGTTTTTGTTTAACAACTTTAACAATAGTTTTAGAACGATGACGTTTCGGATGAGTATTATGACGTGGATGATTACGTTGCCTATTGCGTAATTTTGTTTCAGTTCGTGTTATAATTATGGCTGTTGTATTGTCATTGTCGTTAACACCTTGAGCGTTAATTCCATTTGAATTGTTCGCATTTGAATGGTTTAATGAAACGGATGAATGAATGCTTGCAGGTGTTGTTGGTGATAATTTAGATGGCGATGATAATACTGTAGTTGAATATGCAAATGGTGATGAAATAAATTTTTTGATACTGTTTTCATCACTATAACTTTTATGTTGATGATTACGATTATTGCCGTTGCCATTATTGGCATCAATATTTAATGGCTGCACTGATTCCTCTGTCAAAACTGGTGATAGTGAGGGTAATGATGTTAATGATGACAATGATGATGATTCTATTTCATTTAAAACAGCATTGTGTGTATAAGGCAACTGAAATAGTGTAGAAATTATTGATTTCATTTGTGGTTTTCATAAAAACAATTGATTTTGGTTTTTCATGTGCAATATCGCAGATACTTTTGGTATTTTATTGGTATTTAATGTAATACCACATATGTATGCATATTAAAACTTTTATCGCTACTAAACAAATCATATTTAAAAATATATGCATTACAGAGAAAAAAGAAGAAAGGGTGACAGTGAGTGAGAGAGAGAGAGAGATAGAGAGAGAGAGGTGGAAAAAGGCAAGAAAACAAAACAATAGGTTTGTTTCCCGTGTCGCCATTAGCAATAACCAATGCTAACCAAAAATTGGTTATTTTTTTGCAATGTATGGTGTGATTTGAATTCAAAATAAGAACTTCATAATTTGTTAATTATTTTGAAACATCATATCTCTTATATTTAAAGATACAAGTTCGACATACATAAAACTAAATCTCTGACTAAAGGGACTAAAAGACACATATTTTTGAAATTATTTTTAATTCATCATTTTAGTAATATTGGATATAAGAGGAAACATTTCTCAGCACAATTAATATAATAAATTTCACAAACATATCACAAATTTCTACTAAACCGTCCATTACAAAAATAATGCTTAAAGAATTAAGTTTTTGTTTAATTAAATAAATCTAAAAGATTGCTTTTAAATCCAATCGGATATTTTCTTAGTGGGCCTTTAAAACAGGTCTATTTACCAAATTATATAAACGGATAAATGTTCTTTAAAAACCAAACAAAGAATATACAGTCGAAACTCTCTATAACGAACTCCTGTATAACGAAGTTTTCTTTATTGCGGAGCAATTATAAGAACACTGTGTTTTGGGTCTACTTTGAGTGTATTATAATCTCCATATAACGAATTTCCATACAGCGAATATTTCCTTATAACGAAGTATTTTTGCGACCATAACTTCAAGATTGAAGCGTTTGCAATCTGCATATAATGAATTAGGTAAAACCGAATGCACGCACACAAAAAAGAAATCGATGTCCCTTTGTGTTATAGGTGTTGTTGTTGTTGCTCTGTGTGTACTTTGTTGCTTTCACAACGCACAAGCTGAGTCTGATGCTTTGAATCGTTTATTTACCATAAAATTTAAAGTGGGGGAACCCCGAACTATGCAGGTGACAACTGGAATCATTACCATCTCTCACATTTCTTGCAGTCGCTATCCATTTGCCTTTGCATTGAAGAAGAAAAGTGGAAAAATGTACTTCAAACCAAAATAACTGACTACTACAAATAAAAAATGTTAAAAGGAACAATATTGTTTTTCTTTTCCATATAGCGAATTTTCTCTATAGCGAAGTAAATATCCAGTCCCTTGGTATTCGTTATAGAGTGTTCCGAATGTAACTAAATTAGGTACCCTATTTACTCTATTTTTGCCTACGGGAACAGTATTTAATAAGATGGGGACCAAGCGGTTACCCAATTTTGAGTAAAGAAACAGACCTAATAATTGTTCGAAAAATTTCCAAATTGAATTTCTTTTTTTCAATTTCCTCGCAAAAATCCATGACAGACATTTTGTCAATTAACAAAACAAACTCTTGCACTGTCTTTAACATCCTGTTTAAAATATGAAAAAGTAAAAAAAAAATAATAATAAAATATTTTTCTCTATAGCTTTCTTACTGTTTCTGATGAATAGTATTTCTTGGGTGGTCGTATCTTTTGAATGGCATTAACATTTTCCGTTACAGGCTGGGATGGTAAATTAGCTGCTGCTACATTATCAGTTCCATCATGTTTTTGATATGAATTTCCGGCCACAATGTTTCGTGTACGACTGGCTACTTTACCATTGGCATACGCTTCGGAACCACTAAAACCGCCCTGCGATGTATCACCACCCAATACAGCGCTAGCGCCAACATCTGGTGTGGCTTGAGCTCCAGCATATAAAACACCAGCAGCACGTCCTGTAAAAGTTACAGAAAACAACAAAATTGTATATAAAAAAAGAGAAATAATGGTATCATTAGTTGCATTTTTTGTAATAGTGGGTTTATTCTACATTTATGTGCTTACATACATACTGGTATAAACATGAGACATTTTAAGACAAACAAACCTTCATACATATTGTTTTTTACTGTATAAAGAAGTTACTTGTTCAACTCGTACCATAAGTAAATTCGTTGTGTCCAATGTTCTATACGTACATATGTATGATTAATGATTTGGTTTTATAGCAGAAATGAAATATGATTTAACACTTTCAGTTATTCTGTTCAATTTTCCGCTTTAAAATGTATTTTAAATTTATTACTTTTTGTTTAAAAAATTTAAAGTTTAAAAATTGTTGTATTACTGAAAAACTTAAGGTATTAAAGAAATAACCGTTATTTTACATTTTTTCAAAAAGTGTTTATTTATTCATCAATAACTATCTTGTCCTCTTCAAGTAATACCCCTTAGATATAATACACTTCTGTAATGCGCTTTTTGGTATCGCCAACAGATCCTGTTTCGATTTTTCTTTTATTTTCTCAATCGTAGCAAAACGCTTTCCTTTCATCGGTGTCTTCAGTTTTGGGATGAGGAAAAAGTCAGCGGGGGCCAAGTCCGGTGAATACGGTGGTTGAGGCATGATAACGGTCTTGTTTTTTGCCAAAAAGTCACGCACAATCATCGATGTGTGAGCTGGTGCGGTATCATGCTGCAAAATCCATCGTCATTGACATCTTCTCGGCCTTACTTAAAGCGTTTATACCACAATTGAACTTGTGTTCCGCTCATACTAGACTTGCCAAACGCCACAGTCAACATTTCAAATGTCCCTGCGCATTTAATTTCATTGTTTATATAAAACGTAATACAGAGCACACCAAAACACGACTAACCTTTTTGCATGCATAATTGACTATTACAACCCTGTATCAGGGTTACGGTCTAGCTTCTTGCAGCACTCATGTTGTGTGTGTTAATTTTTATCCATGAGTACCGGGACCTACAGTTTAAAGTCGACTCCGAACGACAGATTTGAGAAGCTTTTTCATGGCAATCAATTACTCCCAGAGCTTTTGCCAGAAGACTGCTGAGAGATAGTCGCCGAAAGAAATAATTTTTTCAAATATTTTTTTTTTAAGATGTCAGAGCTGAGATTTAAAACCAGCGCTATCGTCTTAGTAAGCCAACACACTAACCACTAGACCATGGCGACTACACTAACTAACAACCTTTTTATCTGTCAAAAACTAATTAACAATCCAAAATGGCTGATATTACCAACATATATAACAGACATGTGTACCAACATAACAAAAAAAAAAATTCGAAAATCGAACATACGTAACTCAAGAAATTTGAAAATAACGGTTAATTTTTTTATCAGACCTCGTATATGCTTGATTCTGTACATAAATGCTATTTTGTGTACTTAATCTACTCTAACAAGCTGTCCAATTTACGTATCTTTTTCAGGTTAAAAGCTTAGCTTCATATTTCACCCATGCTGAACACCACACGACAGCTTCCTCATCATAATTAGTTACTCTCAAGGCTTTTGATAGAAAGAAATATTTTCTTATAGTCAAGGGAAACCAATTGAGAATTACAATGAATACACATTTTAGCGTGTTCTTTATTACTTTTTTTTGACAACAGAAATATCTTATCTTTGATGCGCACATTTCTATGTCTTTTTGAAGGTTATAAATTGACAAGACCAAAACGAGTACGCAAACGATTAATATCTGCACGAATTATGTACTTACTCATTACGACGATTATGTTGACTGTAAAATGGATGAAGTGCTCTCTGAACTTTGCTTTTTTTCAAAGCTAATTTCCATTCTTAAGAAACTTTGTTCTAGAAGCTGAAAGGGCGATTCAGGGTGATTTGTCAAACTCTATTAAACGGAAATGTCAATATTGACATATTGACGTTCTCAGCTATCAAACTTTAATGATCAATTTTGGTAGCTCTTATGCAGCTAAACAAACACCTTTTCTTAGACTATGTGTTATGTACTCCAATAATCTTTTCTGAGACATTTAATTTTGTTAATTTTTTGGCATAAAATGCGTGATACGTTTCTCTTTATCCTTTTATTAGATATGCTATTATTTCTTTATTGCTCCTTAAGTTCAAAATTGTTAAACGTAATATTACAGAATTAATATTTTATATGTATACCTGTGCTAACTTTTGTTTACAAAGAAGCCAATAAAATCTTATTTTAATACTTAAAGCCTTTAACTTACGGACAGAAGACCAAATTTCAGCAACTAAAACTAACTCCATATGCTACCCATTTTACTTTTAGTTTTTAATTCAAAATAAAAAAAAATCTATTTTTTTTAATTAAAATACTATAACAAAATAATAAATTTTAAAGTATAAAAACTTCATTTTATAATTTGCCTAAAACGAGCAAAAATTTTATTCCATAAGTCAAGTGCTTAAACTCTTTAAGGTGATTAATTGAAAAACTTCAATCTGTGTACGGACAATAAAAAACCATTTTGTTGTTTAAGTTTTACACTCAAAAGTTATGTTCGTAAAACATAAGCAGTGGTAATAAATAAAATATGCTCTCGATGGTTATACAGATTTCAGTGCAACATAAAACTTTTTTTGAATGTGGTAGTAAAAATTTATGGAAATTTATGTGTCCTGATATCTGTTTAACCTATAGAATATTAAACAGTTTTTTATGTCTCATATACATATGCATGTACTCGTATATGTACAACTTTAAGCTTTTAAAAACTTTTTTTGTTGCACTATCAGTTGGCTTTTTGTATGACAGTATTGGTTTGAGTGTTATACCATCTGCAAATAGTTGCCAAGGGCCTCATTTGCCAATGTGTCAGTTAAATTAATTATCTTACAACTATATATGTTTGTGTTCGTAGGTATGTATGTATGTATGGGCATACAAATTTTCCTACAGATAAATAAAAGAGAAAGCCAAAAAGTGGACAGAGCAGGATAGTGCCCAAATATTTGCAAAGAGTAAAGAGAAAGAGAAATGCTCAGAGTGTTATAATTAACTGAAGTGATAACAAGCATAGCTTTTTGAAGTGAAACTTACAAATATTAAAAAAATAACGAGAAAAATAATGAAAATACATATAAATGGTACAGCCAGCCAGTCTTCGTTGTTGCTTCTTTACCACCAACCATTTTTCATTTATGTCTTTAGACCTTTGGTAGAAAATTTAACAGGATTTTCTTTTGTTAGAGAATGTGGAGGAAAACTGTTGTGTCTCTATTGTCTGCATGAGTACAAACTGCAGACTTTCACTTAAAAATAATTATTTTTATTTTGTTTTAATACAATGCAAGATACTTTTGAGATCTTTTATAACTTTTATAA
Organism: Metopia argyrocephala; assembly: GCA_963576795.1. NCBI lineage: Eukaryota > Metazoa > Arthropoda > Insecta > Diptera > Sarcophagidae > Metopia > Metopia argyrocephala. The sequence goes on along the minus strand of OY756208.1, from coordinate 198,400,901 downwards.
CTTGTGTTGAGTATTAAACTAATTTGATAGTTACACAAAAATTAAAATAAGCTTATATCTTTAATCAAAAGTGCTTTGATGCCTTGTACATCCGTAGCTTTTGTACATATTTAAATTCTATTTGGCTTGTGCATCGACTTTCCAGTATTCCCATAATAACGTCTACCACATCCAAACAAAGGTAACATCAACTGTTTAGTGAGGAAGTTTTCGATCCTATTTGTGGTTTTTCTCCAACTGTAGAATACAGTTCATTTGACACTTGATTTTATTCATCTGTTCTGTAATTTGTTTTACAGAACAGTCCTTTAGTAGTCTCTACTTTAGCTGTCGCTGTAGTCTGGCATGTAGTGTGTTGGCTTACTCCAACCGTCGTGTGGGAGTTTATGTGCTCTATCCGCCATTTCATATTTTTTATATATCTCGAGTTAATTATGCCACTTTAGGTTTTCGACCCCAAGGTTTTCAAGTCTGTAATCCGTTTTCGTATATTCTGTCCAGTTTCGGAGATAATTAGCTAAAAACGGATTACAGATTTTAAAAATTTTAGTGTCAAAAACCTAAAGTGGCATCATTAACTCGAGATGTATAAAATGCCGGATAGAGCACATTACCTCCGGCACAACAAAACAAGAGCTCAGGATGCAAACCCCAGTTCTGACATCTTGAAAGAAAAAATTATAAAAAATATATTTCTCATGGTGATCACATCTTTGCAGTCTTCTGGCAAAAGCTCAGAGAGTAATTGATTGCCATGTCTGTTTCTCAAGTCTGTCGTTCGGATTCGACGTTAAATTGTAGGTTTCGGTACTCATTAATAAGAGTTGACGCACTCAATATGGGCCGTTACTCTGAAAAAAGGTCGTAATGGCCTGTATGTACGTATTTACATATGTTTTCTATGTGTCATACTCCTCTTGTTATATCAATTTGGTCTATAGTTTTCTTTTCTTTAGGTTTTTGTAGATAATACATATATCGGGGTTTTCAGTAAGCGTTTTCTATGTTCAAATTTAAAGAAAATTAAGTGTGCCTGAGATATCGACATTTTATTCGTATTATTCTATTAATGCCATTATTTGTGGTATATAACATTGTTCAAATGACCACAGTTATTTTGGTTAGAGCGCATTCGTAATGACGAATTTTCCATGACTCTGATGCACAAATCAGGCTGATTTCAAACGACGACATGGGTTAAGTTGGTTTTGAGGACCGCTCCGTGGGTTATTCGCATATACTTCCGATTTAAGAAAACCCAACAAGAAAAATTCTAACGGGGTCAAGTCTCACGAGATCGGTGACCAGTTCACATCACCACCATGTGAGGGGGTATGGTATCCCTCAAGTTACTCGTGCAGAGTGTCTATGAGCTGCATGGCATGTACAGGCCATCATCGATTGATACAATTAAAGAAACTTCAATATAAATATAATGTACTAGTATTGTCATTACTTTACTATTGTAGAGTAGGGTATTAAATAAAAATGGTTAAAAAGTTAAAAAAAGTTTTCTTGTAATTTAGAACAACATACAACCTTTCAAAAAGTTGAGCCAACAAAATAAGATATTAATTCCCTTCTCAAAATTTTGTTGTTCTTCATTTACTTACCACTTTTCCTTTTATTCGTTTGTTTTAAGAAAAAAACAAAGACAATATTAAGAAAAATTAACATGAAAGCTAACAAATAGAAAAGAAAAAGTAAAAGGATTTATTTTTTTATTGCCCTCTTGGATTCAGAGTGAAAGTATAAAAACATGATTGCGCAGGGAAATGAAATTAATTACCGTAAAAATTTAATAAAATTAATTATTTTTGAAAAAGTATAGAAAGAACAACAAAAAAAAAGGGAAAAGGCAAATAGAATTCTTAAACAAAATAAAAATAATTTTTCATCAATGGTTAATTGCTGCTGTAAGACATTAAAATAATTAATTTTTTTTATTTGTCTGTTATTCCTCTTCTTTCACGGGAGCTTAAATTCTTAAAAAGTAGGTAAAACTAAAATACCAAAACTGCGCGACACATAAACTTACAGCCTGTTTATATATAGCGGACAAATGTCTTAAGAGGATCGTCTTTTTTATATAAAAATTATACATAAATTTTAGTGTTTCTTATACAAAAAGATAATCGTCTGTAGACAATTGATTCTATATGTCTACTAAACAGTATGTTAGTTTGTGTGGTATTCAGTTTTATAAATTTATGAAGGGCTTATTTGACAAATTTCTAGGCAATTTTTGTTAAATAAGCTATTATGTAAAGGTTTTTATGTTTTTGTGAATATGACAGTGTATATTTATATATGTATATTATCTACATATGTATGTATATCGGGAGTTACATTAAGTGCTTTCTATTGTTCAGTGGCAGTTAAAGTTAATTTTAAGAAATCAGCTTCAAATGTATATTGTGCTTTAGGGTTTGAGATATCCAAATTTTCCGTCAATTGTTTGGGGGGGGGTCGTGATATAGTGGTTAGAGCGCTCGCACAGAATCTCAAACAACCGATGTTTACTCTCAGCGAAGGGCAAATTTATAATTAAAAAAATAAGAATAAGAGGTTCCCCTCTCCCCGACAAGAAGTCCATCTTCAAGAAACCGCTCCCTGACATTTCTAGTCTATTCCACCAAAAACGAATAATCAGGAGTACTGCGTCGCCTTCTGGAAATATAACACCTAAACTACCTAAGATGCTCACCACTCAAAAATTTAACATCCACCAGCAGATGGGGCAACTGCTGGTGGTGGATCATTCAAGGGTGAAGGTATAACACTGACTCTTGAGTGGTCATTAACAGCAACTTGTCTCATCAACAAAAAAAAAAGGCGCGTATACATCTATAAAGAAAAAATCTATTTATTTTCATAAATTCTAATATGGCGGTGAACTAGATGAAGAAACAGAAAAATCATGACCCAGTATTGAATAATTGGCTGGTGATTGCAAAGGTTCAGAACTGTTCGGAGCAGGTTGTACTAACTTCATGATAACGATAATTATGGCTATTAAAATCAAAATTAAAATAATTATCAAAATGAGCACTGGTAATGCTTCCGTCATGGGACTACCCAAAAGCATAATTTCATTAGCCGGGGAGCCGTCTTGATAAAACCATATATTGTTTCTAACCATCGACCTATAGTATTTCCAGTTGACAGTGATGGCTGGGTCAACATCGTTCTCAAAGCAATATGTACCGATAACGCTACCAACCAAAAAATCCACACCAAACAGTGATTTTCAGGATGCGTTGAACGTTCTTGTATCATGTGAATTCATATCGTCACAAATTCGATAATTTTATTTGTTCATCGCTGTAGATGATATTTCGAAGAAAATTAGGGTCAGTTGCTAAATGCTCCAGAACACCAATTTTTATAAAACAATTTTATTATCTGCAAGTGGTGTTCAATACTATATCCGTGTATAGTGAATGAATAAAAACTAATTTGGCAGATGTAGCTTCAACAAGATGGCCATTATCAAAATTCGGAAGTTCTTACTGGAAGCCTAATAATGTATTATATTGATTACACCAGTTCTAATTATAAAACTGTAGTATACTTCGAAAGATTTTTGTAACTTAAACAAGTTGCGGATACCATTTAATGTATGGGCTCTACTTATAAGTTTAGACAAATATTAACATGTCATGACAAGGTTATTTGTGCCATCCATGTTTTTTGAAAATCCCACAAAAGACAACTTTATAACAACAGGATAAGGTATGTGTAGTGATTAAATTTAATTAAAATATTGTATTGCTCTCCTAAGGAGGAATTAAATTTCATCGTCACTTTCAGTTTCAGCTGCTGCTACAACTACTTTAGTCTGTTTCAGGCCTTAGAATTAAAAAAAAGCAGCGGAAAAGTAATTCATTATTGTTTGACATTTATAATGTACGGGTATATAAAGAATGTTTGTTATTAATGCTAAAGCACAACGACATTACGGCCCTTTTTCAAATTCACATTGTTAAAATATTTTTTTTGCAATTAAAAAATTTTATCTTCTTAAATATAACAATAAATTTACTTTCATATCTTTTAACTGATTCAGGTAGTGATTAATTGAACAAAATATCTAAAATTAGCTATAAACTTACCATTAACATTACCGCCTAAACCAGCAGCAGCATTTTGACCCCAGGGTGTGCCAGCTGATGCATGTAAGCCGCCTAATAAGCCACCATTCTGACCATTTTGGCCACCACCCAAACCGGCCTCAGCATGATAACCGAAAAAATTAACACCCACTTTGCCATCTTTAAAGGTGATAAGCTGAAAAAGGAAACAGCAAACATTTATAAATTATACCCGATTAAACTATAAATTTATAAAATCAACCATAAAACAACAAGAACAACATCATAAATTAAATAAAACAGTAACGACAACAATAACAATATGGCCATAATAGCATAATAGTAATGCTTTATTTATTCATTTTGATTTACTTTCTTTTCGTTTGTTGTCTTTTTTTATGCCAAACAAATACAGTCGTTAGTCTTGTGTGAAAATATTTTTTAATATCTTACCAATACAATAGAAAAATGTCATAAAAATAGTAATAAAAGTTAAAATAACTATTAAGAGAACTATAGCACCTATATAAGTATATTACAGATTTATTACAGTTTCATGCGATTTTTAATGATATGTTCATACAGTACGCAACAGTATTTAACAGACATGAAGGATTTATTGATGAAACATTTTTCTTCTACTTTTTGTAAAAGCTTTTATACATATTCTATATATATACTTATAAAAATGAAGGCGATTTTCTATTTACGTTTGTTGCCGCATTACGCTTAAACGCATAGACTAATTTCAACCAAACTTATGACGACAGTAGGTTCTGGTTTATATAAATGTTTGATTAACATCCAAAATCGCATGCATGTGATCCTTCATATCTGTATATCTTAGGACGGATGAAGGTAAAGTTTCTGCATTTCGTCAGCATATAAACTAAATATTAATTTTTGCGTACCTGGAGAGTGGTTAAAAGTAAAGTTTCTAAATTTGGTCTGAATGACTGCACAATCAATAAAATTCTTCATACAAAAAGTGGGCAGAATTGGACAAGTGGGTTTGGTACCTCCCATATAAGAAAAACATTTATTTTTGTATCGGGGTTTTCAATAAGGTTAAATTTTTTTTAAATAAAACAAAAACGGTTTTGGATATCAATGAAATTCTTCGGCCCATAGACCGCACCAAACCGTAATTTTTCGGGATGCAATAATATCTCATGGAGTACGTGTGGATCGCTGCCTGACCAATAACGCATATTTTGCTTATTGACGAAGGCATTCAGCCAGAAATGAGCTTCATCGCTGAAGATGATTTTTCAATAAAAATGCGAATCATTTTCAAGTTGTTGCTCAGCTCAATTCACGAACATACGACGATTCTGATGGTCCAGCGGCTTCAGTTCTTGCGTTAATTTGATCTTGTAAGGCTGTGGGCCAAGATCTTTTCGCAAAATTCGCCACAACGACGTCACAGAGATACCCAACGCTTGAGAACAATGTATCAGAGACACATTTGGGCTTTCTTCAACTGAAGCCTCAGCGGCAGCAATATTCTCGAAACTACGGGCACTTCTTTGTCTCACTGGCATGGGAACATTTTGTACTGTGCCTGTGGATTCAAATTTTTCCACTAGACGCTCAATTGTTGATCTGCTAGGACGATTATGACGACCATAAATTTGACATAGTGCTCTTAGCGTTGGGGCCACTGACTCCGAATTTGGGTAGTAAATTTTAATAATTTCGACTCGTTGTTGGCTCGTATATCGTTCCATGAAATGGCAAACCTTACTGAAGAGAAATGTCAAAATAGCGGCAAGAAATATGGCGTCGTTTGCTGTCCCTGTCGCTCTACTTTTGTTGTGTCCCTGTTGAAAAACCCTGTATATCTTAAGAACGCTTAAAGCTAAAATTCCTGAATTTGGTCTGAATGACTTCACGGGCAAAGCAAATTATCAGTCAAAAAGTAGGCAAAAATGGACAAGTGGGCGTGATACCTCCCATACAAACCAAATATCGATTTGTGTATTACTTGAGAACAATTATTATTAAATTTTTTTTCCTGTTTAAAGATAATCAACAAAAAGTTAAAGACCGATATAATTAATATAGCCGAACTTAGCCTCCCACAAGATGGCGTTACCTGCCTTGTTAGTAACTAAAATCTCTAAAATTTAATGGAAAGGTTAGGCGAAGTTCATTATTCAAGTCAGCACAACTACATATCTTCTGTTATAATACATTTTTATTCTGCCCTTCTAATTCTTTATATTTATACTGTAAGACCAAACAACAAAGCAAATTCAATTATAAGAGTGTGACGTTTATTGGTGTAAGAACAAGCTGAAGAAAAAAATATTTTGAAATATAAACTCCTGTATAGAAAAGAAAACAATTTTAACAAAATAAATTAAACTTTAAGTCTAACAGGTTTCTTAATTTCAATTCACGATACGAATTTTGCTTGAAAATATAAAAGAAACTTTTTTTTAATACTTTTATGTTTTTGGATTTTTATTGTTTTTTATTACAGCCACAAAATGTTACAACAGTCCAAAGTAGTTGGTCTTTTACAAGAGAACTGAGGAAAAAATTGAAAAAATTGAAAAAATAAGAAAATGTTAAAGCCAATAAAACCACTTTTGTTGACTTTGTGGTCAAAAAGTTACTTTAAGCCTTAACAAAGTTATTGTGTAACACAGAATGTCCACAATTATTTGTACCCTACATAATTGTATGTAATGTGCGACTTAATAAAACAGTTGCACTCTGAATTTTTAAAGAATATTTTTTATTGCAGATTTTGAACAGCGTACCCGTAATTTGTCATATTTGTTAGTGGCTTTAAATAAATTAACAGTGCTTTAGAGTTAGATATAGTATAGTTTTTTAAAAAAGTAGAAAAATAGGGAAAACTATTATTGGCCAATACTCAGAATAAATTTATGTTTTACTAATATTTCATGCCCAAAGATCCATATTTTGATTTTCGGCGTTTGGAATGAAATTTGTCAAATTTTATCAACGATTTGGAAGTAGACCATACATATGAACAAATGCATGCATGTTTTCGGCGCACATGGTTCAATATATTTTCTCTGTTATTACGAGGGCGTTCTCGACCCCAGCCAAACTGATATATACTATAGACGGGGGCAGTTGTTTGAGAAAAACTACTTTTACAAATAAATTTGAACAGGCCACATTGTTTAGTATTATCTTAGGGACTTAAGAAACTCATGATCACCGAGAAATTTTTAAGATTGAAGAATTTGTTTACCGCTATGCAATCAATACTTTAATTTGAATATAAACCGGGCTTGATTCTAGTTCTGTGTCTTGCTTTACGACTATGAAATATTCTGTAGTAGAATTTAATCGAGGTCGTACATGTTGCCAAGAACGAATGACATAAACGGTTAAAAAATTTCACAATATGGTACTGAATAAAAGGAATGATTTCAAACTTTTTCATATGAAATTTTGAACGTTCGTTTTAAACTAACAAAGCCCTTAATTTTACTTATTTTATGATTTTGGAATTAAAACGATCGTTTTGCTGTGAAATACTGTTTCGTTTAACCTATTTACGCCCGCTGTACTATATATAGTACACAACTTAAAATTCAAGTAAAAATTATTAAATGCAGTTTTTTTAATCGGGAAACGCTTTTTATCAGTCAATAAGAGTACAAGCAACATCCACGTAGCTGTTGTACATCAACTTATCATATCATAGTTGAAAAATATCAATTACAGGAATCTCCATTTTGTGTAGTTTATTTTACATCAGTTAACTTTGAAGAACGTTTAATAGCAATTTATTTACTTGATAACATCACATTCTAATTAAAGCAATATAAAACAGTTTAGTTCGTATAGAATTTTTTGAGCTATAGCATATTAAGTGCTACTGTACACTTAGTACACCTGAAAAAACACAACTCAGAATATTTTTTTTGGTTTTTTTCTTTTACTGTACTGTAAAAAATGTTGTTTAAATCTAGTAATAAATATTGAATATTAAAAATTGTTCTTGGTTTTCATTTGGGCGTTAATGGGTTAAATGAATCATAAACTGACTAGTAGTGTACTGAACCAAACGGTCGTGCTTGACAGATTAAAGTTTTCAATAATTATTTGTTTTTTTTCTTGCAATCATTGTGCAGTACATAAGAAAGGCCGTCAATCTTTATAGCTTACAAAGAAAAAATTTGGAACTGAAATAACAGCAATAGGATAAAAATTGAGAGAAAATGGTGCAAGAAGTTTATTTTAACCGGAAAACTTCTTCAACTCACGCAATCCCCACACCCACACAACTACAGACTTAAACGAAACTAAAGTGAAGTAAAGAAAACTTTTCTTTTTGTACATTGCGAAGAGACAGGGAAAATAGCATTGAGCAGCAGCATTGTGGTTGCCGCAGAATTCGTAAAATATTGCGTCTGTTTTTTCAGAAATTTTGTTGATTCATTTAGCTGGTTCTTTAATAAATTTTCCTCTTATTTTTTACTATTACTTTAAGGTAATAAAAAAAGGATAAATTGATTTAGTGGAACAAAGCAAAAAAAAAAAAAAATTAGAAAAAGAAATCAATTTTATAAGTGATTTGCAACAAATGCTCTTACTGGGTTTCAACGTCTAACAAACTTAGCAAAGTCTCTTGTAGAAAATATCAAAAGAAGAAAGAAAAAAAAATGTTTCTTCTAGACACATAATACTGAAAAGACCAAAGCAGGGAGCTTGCAAGTTTTTTTTTTAAATTTATTTTAAATCTGTCATGCTATAAATATAAAAATACAATTTTAAAAACTCAAATATGATGAATTGGATCGATCGATCCTGACTTTTATTGCCATAATACAAAGGGACCTCGATAAACCGTGATACGGTTAATCGGGTTTACGGATTATCTTTGTTGGCAATGTTTGCAAATTGTGTGCTTCGATTAACCGCGATTACCTCTATTATCCGTGATAAAAACGGGGAATTCCCTTGCTTGCATTCGATGAATCAGAAGCATTTCGTTTAGTTTTTAAATTTGAGAAACGCGCGTGGTTAGATTTAAATTTATTTTACCAGTGGTAACAAGACAAAGAAACGTTTTAAATATTGAAGATAAAGTTGAAATAATTAACGAACATTCAAGAAATAATGTGGGTGTTATAATGCAAGCTCAAAAATACGAAGTTGGGATACAGACCGTTTATGACATTGCTATCTTGAATTAATTTTTTAAATGCAAATATGTATGTACACTAATGTTCCCTTATTAAATAGATAGAATATAAAAAAAACAGTATAATCAAAACTGATATACGATTAACTGTGAAAATCAATTATCCGTAATGCTTCTGTTTCCGACGAACACGGATAATCGAGGCCCGACTGTATTTATAAGTTTGTATTTACTGACATATTTAAACATTTATGCACCTAGAAGTTTTAATATACTCGTAAATCTAAAACTCGGTACTAGAAGTAACCAAATTTCTAACTGTTTATGTGTTTCTATGAAACCTATATCCATCCCATGCATGTTTTCCTACTGTTTACTAAGGCATCTGTTGTATTCTCAAATTTTTAATTGAAGAATTGAAAAACATTTGATTTTGTAATATCTCTCCTTTTTAAAATTCATAAAACAAGAAATTCAAAATCTAATTTTTGATTGATTACGATGATGCACCGTATCAAAATACATATTTCTGGAAAATTTTATACTCCTGTTACATCATTTCTTCTTTGAGTTAACTTTAATCTAATTAAAGCGTTTTTGACGGAACAAAAATTGTTATTTTTGTTTAAAGTCTACTTTCTATTTTCTGGACTGTTAATATCTTATTTCTCTAACTTTGTATCAATTTTAGATCAGCTCTGATTTAAAACTTCTAACAAAAAACCATAGAATAGCAAACAAAGAAAAGCCACGTGAACAAATATTGTGCACTTGATATATAAAAAAATTGAAATTTAATTTTTGGCAATTGTTTAATGGTCGCTTTATTGTGGTCTTTTGTTGTTAAAGTCAAAAGAGAAAATAAAAGCAAAGCCAAAACCAAAACCACTAAGAAACAACAAGACTTTTTTCTGTACTGTACCATGTTATAGTCTGACATTATTTTCATTGAATAAAACAACAAAAAAAAAAAAAGAAAAATAAATAAGAGAAGAAAGCAAAAACAAATATTTTTTAAGAAACATTTGTAGTAGATTTGCAGTAGATTTAGCAAATGGTTTTTAGATAACTTCATTTTGGTTTAATCTTTTACGATATTTTTTTTTTGAATATCTAAACAAAGTGATTTTCGTTTGTTTGGTTAAACAAAAAAAAAAACCAAATTATTGAGCTGCAAGTCTTTAAATTATAACAATAAATTTATCAGCATGTTGCTATTCCTTTGTGTAGTTTCATCTTGAATTATTTAGTTTTATCAAAATGTGTTATAAAGTTTTTATATTTTTTAATTGCATTAAATTTGTTGTATTGTGTATGCCCAGAATTCTTTTTGTTGAACCATATCTATGCACATAAGCCACCCATGTTGCAGCCATTATTAATAAAATTAATGTTTGAAGAATTATTATTATTAAAAATTATTGACACTTGAATGTGCCAGTCTTGCTGATTTTCTCTATTAACCTTTTCTTAAATGCTATTTTGACCATATTTTGTAAAATATCTTTTTAATATATAAAAACGTTTGTGCCGGGTACGTGTTACAAAAACTCAAGAACCGCTGGACCGATTGACACCAACTTGGACAATATATAAGTTTAGTCAGGAGCCAGGTTTCTCTTAAGTTTAACAACGATAAGTGGCGCTATTGTCGTAATATTTAAATTTTTTTTACTTATGGTACGATTTGGCTCAAATTTACAAAATATATTTATTAAACATTATTATTCTTTTATAGGCATTCAAAAATAAAAAATTGTCAATATATTAAAAATTTGTAAAAGAATTTTAAGTTTCAAAAGAAATAATTGGAGACAAAATCAAAATATTTCAGGGCAAAACAACGTTTGCCGGGTCAGCTAGTTTTTATATAGTTTTCGAACTGTGTCCGTCTTTCATTATCTTTAAAATATTATTAAAAACTGAAAACACGTTGTAATATTGTATAACGTTCCTTTGTATCAACCCTGAATTCTCAGCTGCCAAACTGTTGTTTTTTTAGATTTTTTTTTATTGAGATCAATACTGAGAGGTAAACCCCTACTGATGCTGTGCATTGTATTGGAATTTTTGGAAAGAACAGTACATATATATTTTTTCTTATAATATTATTTAGCGCCTTAGGAATGAGACAAATTGTTGTGAAAATGATCATTCAGAGGCCACTGTTATACCTTTAGCCTTGAATGATCAACAGCAATTGCCTCATCGTTGCATGTTGATTGTGTGGTGAGTGCCTTCGCTAATTAGGTTCAGCTGTTATCTGTCACTTCCCAATAGGTGGAGCTTTTCTCCTGATCATTGGTTTTTTTTTGTTGACATTGCTTAAGCTGAAATAGAGTGGAATGTCTGAAGGCGGTTTCTAGGAAGGCGGTCTTCTTGGAAGGGGGGGGGGGGGGAACTTCTTATTTTTAAATTATAATTTTGAAAAAAAACCGCAATCTAACTTTTACATTTTTCACCTTTGCTGGGATTTGAAACTGGGCTCTAATCACTATACCACGCACCCCCAGAAATTACCAAAAACTTACTGTAAAAATGCCGGCAAATTCAAATATTGCGTTAATTTTGGAACACCCTTTACCCTATATTGAACATTTTTATCGCTTAACTTGTAAAAAGTTCTATTAAGGTCATTGTCTTAAAGCTCTTCATAATTACAAATGTATTTTGTTTTTGAGATATATTAGTGTCAGGCATCCATCCATTTTAATTTAACTTTTAAATAAATTAAATTTTTCATCAAAAACGATAAGAAATTGTATGTATTTTTGACACTTAAACATACGTTCTTTGCAGAGATATGGAAAGTGGTAGCAACTTTATTTTTATTGTCGAAATGATAACAAAAAAAAATTAAAAAAAAAATTAAAATTTCGCAGCAAAAATAAATAAATAATGAAATAAAATGTATTAAAAAATTGATAAGAATTTCTTTGGCATTTAAAATGTTTCCAATATCCAATATTTGTAAGTGTTTTAGGTTATTTAAAGAATATGTAACACAAGACCGATCAAGAAAACTCTCACTCCAAATACCACTATAATACTTTAAACATATAGACGATAGCAGGCAGCAGACAGCAAATTGTTGAAATTAGAATACTCATGTTTATATGAAGATTGGCAGAAGAGACAAAAAATATTTAAATTAAATTTTAAATTTTAAAGTAATATTTGAATAAAATATGAATTTCTACAACAAACAGCTGTACATACATACATACATAAGTGGCCATTACAACACTGTGTCAGGGTTGCGGCCTAGCTTCTCGCAGCACTTATGTTGTGTTTGTTAATTTTTATCCATGAGTACCGGTACCTACAGTTTAAAGTCGACTCCGAGCGACATATTTGAGAAACTTTTTCATGGCAATCAATTTCTCTCAGAGCTTTTGCCAGAAGACTGCTGAGAAGTAGTCGCCGAAAGAAATAATTTTTTCATATTTCTTTTTTCAAGATGTCAGAGCTGAGATTTGAACCCTGCGCTATCGTCTTCGTAATCCCACACAATAACCACTAGACCACGGCGAATACAACTGTACATACTTTGTTGTATTTGCCTACAAAATATGTACGTAGCCGACAGCCTTCCAGTGTCATGCTAATTTAATAAAATATTCTCAATATGTAACTAAAGTACAAAAGAAATATTTTTCAAAATTAACACCCACCCTACAGTACTGCCTTTCTTATTCCATAGAACCGCCGTTAGCAAGCATAGTCTTTCATATATTTTTTTTTTAATTAAAACTGTGTCAGATACTGAATATTTATTTATTAACTACTTTTCTACAAAACTGTGTACAACCAGTTAAAAGTTGTCACTGGTAAAAGCAAAGCAGCCATAAAAAAAGAAGAATATATTGAAAATATACAATTAAAGTTAAAAATAATTTTTGAAAATACTTTTAAACGAATGCATGCACAACAAATTTACTGCGTTTCTAGTGAGTTGAGTCAATTACAAAAGGCCAGCTATCGATGCCAGTAGTTGTTTTTCAAAAATACTGATAAAAATAATAATGGATTTATGCCATGAAAAACAATATTTTGGTTCATTTTTATTTTTGTTGGTATTGCCTTTACTAATAGCAACAAGTGCTGCTACCAAGAGCAACACATCCATTATAGAAGCGGAAGCAACAGCATCAAATGGAATTATTTCAACGTCAACTTATAAATCAGCTTTAAGCTTAAACAGAACGCCTATAACGCCTTTACTATCACTACCACCACCACTGCCACAATCATTACCAAATATTTCATTGTTAACATTTGCTTGGGGTCATACAACAAAATATGCCACCATATTATACAACGAAAATGTTATTGTCAAAGGATCTAATTTGTTGGATATAAAATATCCCGAAAATGTGAGTTGCCACTTAAGCATTCATTTTAAAAATGCGTTTTAAGTTTTTGCTCATTTCCGGACAGCTTTTGTACAATAAATGGCAAAAATTATTGTCCGAAAAAAGAAAAACACAAAAAATTTTTGTAAAAAAAAGTCGTTTTTTTCTCTCTCTTGTTTTTAGGGTGACTTGAATAATTACACCATAATTGGTATATATGCTGATGCTACTAGAGCAGACACTGCAACAGTGTTATCAGCGGCTCAAAATGTATCCATTTTTATAATTGAGGGTGGAGTTGGACATAAATTTGCCACAATACGTTTCATACCAAAGGCAGTAGTGAATTTGGAATATAATTTAAAAATCTATGGCGTGGATATATGATTGGTAGGGAAAATTAGCAAAAAAAAAAAAACAAAAATGATTGCATTTGTTATAAATGTTGCTGGATTGAAGAAATATAAAGAAAGCAAGTAATTTTGTAATTTTTTTTATGTATTTTAACAGAAACTTAATGACAAAGGGGTAATAAAATTTTTACACTTTGGCGAGTATAACAGAGATGCGTGTCTTAAGCTATATATACACCCATTTGAGTTCTTATCTGAGTTTTATATCATAAGCGCATTCAGATAGACTCAGATAGTTTAATTACAAATCCAATTTAATTTTTATTGTTTTTGCCTGAGCTCAGTTGAAAATACAAAATTTTCTATTTTAAAAATTGTTGCCGTCTGAGTTGTAACTGTTATAATCAGATGAGAACATAGGTGGTGTAAATATAGATTTACAATTTCTTAAATCATTATTTTTTTTAAACAGATTTTAAGAAATTAAGTCCATACAAAATATGTTTTTTATAACTAGGGTTTTCCAACAGGGATTTCCGAAATTCGACAGTTGTTAGTGGTCATTTTATAGAAGCTACATCTGTTAAATTAGTTGCCATTTATTTAGTCTGTTTTGCCAAATCACAACTAATATAGCATTCGTATATAGTTTTATCGAAAAAATTTTGTCGAATTTGGGATAATACCAATCCATATGAGTTCCAAGAGAACTCAATTCATATCTTTGCGAACGAACATTACTGTCAATGGCGAGTGCTGCAGATCGATGATTACCGACTTATTTGGGTCTGAATTGGATGATCTGGCCACCAAAAATATGTGGTTTAAAGAGGAAGGCACAGCTTATGCCATATTGGTTACACTGCCCAAGCGATTTGAGGGCATGATCAGCTCACTTGGAGGTGATGTGAACTGGCCATGAAGATCGAGCGATTTGACTTTTTCTTGTGGGGTTGTCTTAAATTGCAAGTGTGTACAGATAAGCCAAAAAACAATTCATGGAAAATTGAACATTTTAGATGCATTCTACCCATAGAAGCAGTAACGGACATTTGAATGATGTTATATTCCACACATAATGACAGTAACAGGTCTTTCAAACTACGGAAAAATTTCAATAATATCTTACACACAATTTCTTTTATTTGATAAAATGCAATATATTCGTATAAAAGGCTTTTAATTTATAAACATTCATATATACATATGTAGTATATAAAAAACTGGAATAAATATCGTACAGAGCATGGTGAAATTATTTACAAGGTGGTGTTGCCAACGCAGCTGGTTTTTTTTGGTCATATCGCTCCTTATCCAAAGTTTTGTTTATATTTATGTTTTGTTTATATTTTGCTTGTGTGTATTCGTGTTTTTGTTTTGGTGTAGAGACATATATGTTCTTAAAATACACACACAAATTTCTGACATGTGCTTTTTTAATTCACCATACCTGCTGAAAAAACAAAAACAAATTCTCTTGTTTTGTACTATATTGTTTTTGTACTATATTCACCTGCCACCACCTTGTAAGTAATTTCACGATGGTACAGACGAAACTGGTGGCTGATTATTTTGATATTTGTAAGAATTATTTCTATTATAATGCACCAAAAATGTTGCAAAAATTTATATCTTATAATCCAAAATGAATGCGTGTTTATTTGTGAGTTTATTTGTAGACTGGGGAAAATAGTGAAACACTTTTTGAATACTTTATGCACATGTTTAAACTAGAAATTATATAGTCGGAGTTGCGAATTTTACTAGGGAGTCCGACTCCAACACCACAGCCCTGCCCTGTTATATGCTCGTACTCGTACATCATCAGTCATTAATAGTAGGCGAGTAGATATGAGTAGATATACATTTTTCAATAGATATCATGAAAATGGCAATAGCAGAAATTTTCTAAATTTAATTCAAATAACCTTGTAGAACCTGTAGCAAAGCACGCTAGTGGGGTGTGGATTTGGCTAGTGTGAAATTTAACAATAAAAAAATCCCAGCAGAAAATTTTTCAAATTTGGAAGCAATAAATAAAATTGTAAGCAATAATGGAAGCATTAAATTGTTTTTTTATACATTAAAGCTTCCAAATTTGCTACAGGCTAAGGTATTATTTTTGGTTTTGTATAATATTTGCTTACTGGTTGCAATAAATTCGCGTTTCTGTTGCATTTTAGCGGCTCATTTCATATAAAAATCATGCATTATTGATGCGCACGAGTAAGTGATTCTTTACAATTTCTCCCTTACAAAATAGCTTATTGGTAAGCACTAATTTCTGCTGGGAATATGGTATTGTATGTACTTTAAAATTTCTTTTTCACGATATCCATTTATAATAGAAATTCTATTATTTTGTTTTTCTTTACAGCAAAAGAAACTTATAATTTTGTATTATTTGCAGAGATTTTTTTTGCAAGAGGGAAAATTTACTTAAATTGCATACATTTACTTATTTATGTACGAGTATGTACAAAAAGATTTATTTTTCTGTATATAATTTACTTTATATATGCCCTATAATTCTCTATAAGAGAATAAAATTGCATATGCAGGTATTTATTTTTTCTTTTATTTTAAATATGATTGTAAATTGTTGTGAATTCTATACTTTATAAAAAGGTTTTATGAAATACAACAATAGTGTTTTGTAAAGTGTTCTCTGTTTCTAATATATTCACACCCAGTAATTCAGTGTATTTTTTTCTGTTCTGAATGCAAAATTGCCAAGAAAAAGGAAGTGGAAACTAAAAAAGAAAAAAAAATCGTTGGAATAAACAGTTTGTTTAGGAAATGCATACACACGCAGAATGGCTACGGATATGAACCAGGGGAGAATGTTAACAACGGAAGTGTAAGTGACTAACAGGTTATAGTTGAAAATAAATTTTTATTGCATTTAAATAATGACGTTGTTAGAGAAAAGGAAAATATGTATGCAGTCTTTAAGTTAGTTGCTCTCTGAAAGAATGCTTGTAATCTTGATTGAGTAAGTGGCTAAGTATTTGAAACTCCAAAACCAAAATTATCCTCCTTTGCGATAACCAGGCTTAGAAGCTGTTGGTAGCCTTTAATTAACGCAGACATTTAAATTTAAAATATCATAAAATTAAATTTTGTTAAAGTATTTAATAGCAGGACAATTCGAAAAATAGCTAGATGGCGGTAGAATTTTGAAAAAAATTACTTTAATGAAAATTATGTTTTTTTTACGCT
Source organism: Metopia argyrocephala (assembly GCA_963576795.1). Classification (NCBI taxonomy): domain Eukaryota; kingdom Metazoa; phylum Arthropoda; class Insecta; order Diptera; family Sarcophagidae; genus Metopia; species Metopia argyrocephala. The sequence goes on along the minus strand of OY756208.1, from coordinate 198,383,740 downwards.
TAAGGCGTCATGTTGTTTATTATTTTTGTTTGAAACTTGTTGTTAACCTGAAACAAATTGATAATCATTTTTATTGTATTACGCATACGTTAAAAAATTGTGTTTACTTATTACTTGATTATAATCAGAAATAATTTATTTAAAAAAAATTGAAATTTTTGGTAACTTCGTTATATACCAATAGATTTTTAAAAATTAAATTCCATTTTATCCCCTATTAAATGTAATTTTTTAAAGTTCACAAAAGTGAGTCGAATCCTTTATAAAATACTAAAAAAAAACATCTCTGAATTTGAAAAATTACGTTAAAAATTAAAAAAACATTTTTTTGTTTCTTATAGAAATACATATAGATTTCTAAATTTTACTTAAGTAATATACATGTATATATCGGGTGAAAGGTTTCACACTCCTCTTTCTGTTTGTTTTCATTAGTTTAAAATCGATCAATACTAGATTAATGCCCATATTCAAATATGAAATTAGTTTGTAATTGATTGTGATAAGAGTATGGTAACTCCACCAAATGTAAAAAAATTTTTCTTATCTTTTTCCCCCAACAGCTGAGACTGGCTTTATAACTTTTTAACATTTAGTGAGATTTCGTTTTCATAACAACAACAACTTACTTGTGTTTTAATATTATTTGTTTGATTCTATTTATTTATAAATTTTTTTAATCTGTTATTTTCTTCCAAATAAGTTATTTTAATTATTTTCGCTCTGTTTTTAAATCTAACGCCTTTTTTTCTCCCAAAGTGTTGTATTTTTAGTACTACAAAGTATATTTTTAGTACAGAAAACAGAGTTGCTTTACAAAATTCTCTAAAATTCAACTAGATTATAAGGAAATCTTATCGCGTAATAGGCTTTGTATTGTATGTCAAAATTGCTTAAAATCTACTAGACTTTGATTGAAATCTCAAAATTAGTAGAATTCGTGCAAATGTCAATGCACTATTAGCCAAATAATATCAGTTAATAACAATCTTATTAATTATTATTAATTTTATGATTTAAAGACTGTAAAGGGTTTTATATTCATTTGCAGAACATGAAAACAAAAAGGCGGAAACATATGTTTATACTTAAGACTAAATGAGTGTTTTTGTTATTGTTTCACATATAAAAAGACGAATGTCAAAAACCATTCGTATTCTAGAAACAGGCTGTTATATTTTTTTGATATTGAAAACATCTTTTAGAAAGCTAGTATCATTTCCCGTGCATTTGCTTTATTTTGTTACACCGTATTGTTACGAAATATATTTGGTAAAATATAAATGAATTTAAAACTGTGGCTTTCATAGGACGGAAGGATGCAAAGACCTGAATATTATTTATTTTTGCTGAAAAAATGGTTTACAATACATATTAAATTCAGCTCGTAAGAATAGTTGGTTATTAATAAAAATGCTAGGAGTATAACTTTGAAATAACTTTCAGGCTTTTGCCGCTTTATTATTTAAATTTAAATACATAATTCGTTTTATTAATTTTATAGTACGAGTATGTGAAAATATTTTAATTAAAATAACGCCTTTATTTAACGGCTAATTTTGTATTATTTTTTTTTTTGCAAACAATAATAAAAAGTAAGTAAAATGAAATTCTATTCTGCTGACCCATCCATATAAGTAGCAATTGCCTTTTTTTCTTTTTATTTTTTCTTTGCTTTATCTTACAAATTTATGAAAATTTTTGTTTTCACTCTGTTTTTTAATCTGCTCTAGTAGCCTTAAGGAGCAAAAAAATAATTCAATAACATTTATAAGGGTGTTAAAATATAAAAAAAACAAAAAAATTTTCCTTTTTTTTATTAACTTCTGTTTTATGCTCTGGCATTAATAAAAATTCTTACGCATTTTCGTTTAAAAAATACAAGGATTTTCCTATATGTATACGAATAGGTACTACCTTTTGTATTTGCCACTCAATGGGTTTACAAACACATTTAAAAATTAAATCTGTGGTTTCTTTTTATTATAAAATGATTGTTATCATTTACAAAATATTGCATTTGCATAAAATTAACATAATTTACCGTTACCGTTACTGTTACTGTTACTTTTTCTTATTCTCTTGTAACGAGTTCACACTTGATTGCCTTCAAATCCTTTAAAAGATTTCGTTTTTCTGCACCTTTTTTTGTAAATAAAGGTTTTTATAATTTTAAATTAAAAATATTGCCACATTTTAATGTGTTTTTAAATGTGTTTTTTTCTGGTGGTACGACCTATAGTTGACATTTTAAGCCATCTAAAGTAATGTAATAGTCAAAATTTAATAAAAACAAAAAAAAATGAGACTTAGGTTTAGAAAAGACGTCGAAATCTTTTCAAAACTCTTCAAAAGCCCACTGTAATGCAAACAGTACCTTCTAATATTTTTCTATATTTAAAGGTACTGTTTAATTAATTCTATTTTGCCTTAAGAATCATTCAAATTTGAAATTATTTAATTTATTTCCAAAACATAAGTATTTCTTGGAGAATTACAATCTCATGTCGTAAATCTAAAACATAAATTAGTCGAATAAAAAAGGAAAAAAAGAGCACATATTTATCCCAAATTTGTTTTAACAGTAAGGTTTTTAGGTATGAATTTTTAATTAAATTCTTAATGTTTCTGCCCATTTCCCTTTTGAAGGCTTTTGCTTGAGCATTAAAATTGTTTTTACGATTACAATTTTGTTTTTAATTTTATGTGTACTCGTAGGCCAGTTTAACATTTTTATGGAAAAATACCAAATTAAAAATCGACATCATTCTGGACTATCTATTTTTACTGGTCTTAATAAGTAAACTGTTTAATAACAAGTATGACGCATAAAATATATATCGGGTTAGCCATTTAGGGGTTTTGAAATAGTCAGTCTGGCAAGGCTGGCACCTGTTAAGTTTATAACGTCTGAAATTAGTGAAAAATTCTATTCATCTACCAATATATGAAAGGTTTAAGAACCGAATAATCCGTAAACTTGGATACTGTGTAATCTAAATTAGAGCGTAAAGCACAAACTATCCGTCAATTCTCATGTCTATACAACATGTATGTATAAAAGCAACCCAAATAGCGCAGCGCTAACGCTTTAAAATTGGAAAAGCTAGTTTTGACATTTGGCGTAAAGAATTGAAGTTATTTGCAAATTAACTATTGCTATATTTTTCTTCTACAATTTTATCCGCCATTTTGTTAAGTAATGACATTTTAGCTGCTTTCAGATAATTTTATGATTTTATTTCTTTTTATTATGGTTATTTTGCTGTTTTTATCAAACATGGTAAGTAACAGCCAGGCCTACGATATCGAATCGTGTAATTTTAAGCGACAAACAGCTGATTTGCGGCACACTAATTTTTGTGTCGCCAAAAATAAATGCGATTGGTATCACAAAATTTTTTAACACACATATACATAAATAAACAAAATCGGAATAAATTTGTTTACTACATTTCTGTCAAGTTAAACTATTACACGGTTGCATTTTTTACTGTACAATTTTAGCATTTCAGCGCTTTTTTTCGTGCATATTCGCAATTATTTTTTGATATGTTGATATGGCAGCTTTGTTGTTTATTTGCATTACATTGGTAACGTAAAGCAAAGCGAACGATAAAGTGACAATTAGTGGGCCGCAGTTTAGATTCGCAGTGAGTGACTGAGTTTCTTTCGCTTAAGTTTTCTTTCGATATCGTGGGCCTGGCTGTAAACCTTACTGTTCTTGACACAACGTTGACGCTTTTATTTAAGTTGCTCATTACAGCATAAATGGTAAGCGCAAAATCACGTTTACAGACAGATAGTTTGCGTTTTACGCTCTAACTTAGGTTGGTCTCTAACAGGAATGATAGAAGTAGAGATTACGCTATGCGCATGTTTTCCCGTTGGTTGATGTAGATTCCCCTATATTTGAGAGAAGAAAGAGAGAGAAATAAAAAATTGTCTCACTGTTAGGAGTACACACTTAACGTTTTCGTGAAGTCGTTGTACCTAGATGCGCAGCAAATTCTAATTTTGTGTGGGTGATGTCGTAATGTTTAGATCTATTATTCTTGGGTCTGTAAACTTCGGTAAACATTAGTATTGATGATGTTCATATATGAAAAACGAACAGCTGCCCCGTTACGTTACGGCACCGTTTGGCTAACTCTACTTTAACACTTTAATAGTGAGAATTGAAATAAACTAACTTGGGATGAGTTGGTTTAGTAGCAACAAAATAACGATAAATTATATAATTTTTGAATCAAGAATTAAAAATAATAATTAATCTTATTATTAATAAATTTTAGGGGATATATTTATAATGAAAAGTTAGCAACTCGTTAGTACATACATACATAACTGGCCTTTACAACCCTGTGTCAGGATTACGACCTAGCTTCTCGCAGTTCTGTGTGTAAATTTTTATCCACAAGTACCGGGACCTACAATTTAATGTCAACTCCGAACGACAGACTTGAGAAGCTTGTTCATGGCAATTAATTACACTCAGAGCTTTTGCCAGAAGACGGCTGAGAGGTAGTAGCCGAAAGAAATATTTTTTTCATATTACTTTTTTTAAGATGTCGGAGCTGGGTGTCGAACCCAGGGCTCATGTCTTAGTAAGCCAACACACTAACCACTAGACCACGGCGACTACAACTCGTTAGTATATAGGACAAAAAGCTGGCAAGTTTATCACCCGCTACAGACAGCTGTTATAAAAACTTTCCATACCTTATATTTTTAATTGGTCAGAGAATTCAAAAATTAAAGAGTATTGAGTAACAATTTCCACGGACAGAAATGACAAAGTTAGCCTTTACGTATCACGAGCTGTTAACTTTTTAATTAATTCGTATTAATTTATTTTAAAGTTTTTGGTTATTAATTTTTGAGCTAAAATATATGTAAGTATTTCAAAATTACTCTTCTACATTTTGTTTACAATGAGTTTTCATTATTATTGTCTGGACGCGTACGTCACAACGCACACTTTTTATAATTGTTGACAACTAATATGTATTCTTTACTGTCATAACAGCTCTTTGTAACGTCAACTTATCGTTGAGATAAGTAATAAGTGAAAAAGTGCTTGAAATATACCCAAAAAAAATTCACTGCTGCAATACATTCAAAGGCGGTAATTTAAAAAAAATTATAATTCATACATAATGTCAAGTTGAAGCATTATTATATGGAAATTTTCATCGAAATTAAAGTTTTATGTGCGTTTTCTATTTAATTTTACCTTTAACCCCTGACGATGGATAACCCTGTATAATTTTATTTGAGATCCAGTGTATAACAATTTAAGTTCCTGATTAAATAATTTCGAATTAAATTGCGTTTTACTTTTAAAACAACAATTTAAAGTTAAACTAGTTTTTGTTTCTTTCTTCTTTTTCTTCTGTTTCATCTAAATCGAAACTTTGTTTTTGTAGTGAATGTTTTTGTTGTTTCTTTAAATGTTTTAATTTAATTGCAGTTTTTGTAAAAAAAAAAAAAACAGGTCAAAACTTGTATACACATTCTCGTATCTTAAGTGTTTCATTCCAATCATTTGTGTAATTAAGGTTTTATTTATTTGTAAACTTTAACTAGTTTCGGCTTTTATGTAGCTTTTGTTGTTAACAGAGACTTAAAGGAATTAAGTTGTATAAGTTATTCTTTGTCTCTTTGAAGTTTGACTCGGCTTTTTCTGGAATTAAAAAATAAGTCTTTGTTTTGCCAAGTATGGACCAGAAGTCCTTTTAATGCTATAAATTGGCGTATTAGGTTTAAAGTTTTTAATTTAGTTTAATTTTTAGAATTGCTACACATTTCGCTGAATTTATGGTTTAATTGGAAAAAGCTGCTGCCTATTTGGATTTATATTTTTAATGCCAAATAGGTATATTGTGCTTAACAAAACTATTTCAAGTGCTCTTTTGATTCCTAAATTAGTTGAATAATAAATATTTTTTTTTAATTTTTTAGAATTTTAAAATTTAATTAAATATGATGTTATTAAATTTTGAAAAAAAACCTATATAATAGCTATTAATTTTTAATATCAGAGTAATTACAGAATTATTAAACTTTAAAAAAGAAAAAAAAAGAGCAAAATTTTATGCAATTTAAAAACAATTTTCATATAAATTTCGTTCGATATTGAATGCCGTAATCTGCCTTCAGGTTAAATTAATATCCATATTAATTTTATTACATTATAGAAGGTGTTACACATAAATAATGTGTTTGATTTATAATGTTTGTTTTAAACTCATTTTTGAAATCGTTAAGAGGATAATTGACTAAAATTTTTATTATTAAAAATGTTCTCTAATTTGTTTTTTATTATTTTAAGTTTAATTTAATTTTAGAAAATGTCATTTACACCAAATGAATTGAATGCCAAATCTAAATTGCGTGTAATTATTGGCTCTAATAATAATTATATTATTCTTTTTTGTAATGTAAAGAACTTTATAATGGTTATACCAATAATGGCAATTAATAATAATGACGATGCTGTTTGTACTCGTATACCCTACAAAATCATAGCTACATATTTTCGGTTGTTTATTAAATAAAGAAAAATAAATACTGGTCTTCTAATAATAACATCAGTTACACTACACAGAACACATTTTTGAAGTACAAATATGAACTAAAAAATTAATTGGTATCATTTAAGATTTCCTATTAATATTTTTAATTGATATAATTAATTTTTTTAATTGAAACAAAACAAAAATATGTTTGGGAGAATGTATTCTTTTTTAGATTAAAACAAGTTTTAATTACATTTACATTAACTATAAAAAAACTCAAAATGAATAATTTGTTGGCAGGGGCAAAAACAAATTTTGACGACATGTCAAAAACTTCCAGGGTGACCATCTACAAAGAAACCGTTCGCCGACATTCCACTCTATTCCACCTTAACCAATGTAAGAAAAGAGAAAATAAAAGAAAAACGAATGATCAGGAGAAAAGCGTCAACTGTTGGGAAGTAGCAGATAACAGCTAAAAACCTACTTAGCGAAGGCACTCACCACACAATCAACATGCAACCATAAGGCAATTGCTGTTGATCATTCAAGGGTGACGGTAAAAAACTGTCCTTCAAATGATCAAATCACAGCAATTTGTCTCATTCCTAAGGCGCTTAATAATAGTATAAGAAAAAAATATATATGTACTGTCCTTTCTAAAAATTCCAATACAATGCAGAGCATCAGGAGAGGTTTACCCCTGAGTATTAGTCTCAAATAAAAAAAAATAATTGTAATGAAATCTGGAAACATGCCTAAGGAAAATTTCGACAAACTCTAAGGAAAATCTTAAAGCTTGGAAGAACACAAGTTTGATAATTGAAACCAATTTTACATTTCCTCCATGTACAGAAACGGGGCATAGTTCATGTGTATTTCTGAGAACTTTTGTCCCTAACCTTTGAGCGCAAATTTGAACAAACAAATTACGAGTAAAACATAAACATCATTTAAAATAAAGTGCTGTGTAGGGCAACATTTAATCGTACTGAATCAATTATAATTTTTCATTCATTTGATGCTGCCAATAATTATGATAACAATGTGTTGATAATTTGTTGAATTAAATTGTTTCGCTATAATTTCCTTCAATATGTTACGAGTATTTAAATTTCTAGTAACAATGCTAATGCCATGTTGTATTCATGTGAGAGTGGGAAAGTAATTTTTGATTTTTATTTCTATTATTTTGTATTGAGGATAGAGTAGAAATTGGATTTTAATTTATAATTAAATAATAATTTCCATTATGCAAATTTTTTAATATGTAAATGACATTAAATTACAATTCTTTAATAATGCAGAAATTATAATACAATAATACGATTAGATTATGTCTTTAAACTCGTATATCCAATATTTCTTAATTTTTATTTTTTTTTCAATCAGTAAGGCTAGATCGTATTCGCCATTCACCATAACGGCAATTTCTTGCTTATTTCGCAAGAAATAAAAACCGATAATGCCGCCAGCGTGCCACCAAACAGTCTATTTTAATATATATAGTGGTGATTCGTTAATGGCTTGAGTGATGTTCCATATATGTTAATTTTGCTTTTTCACTAAAAACAAGTCTTCGTTATAAATGCTCATCTTCGGTCAGATCAAATCAGCTCAATCAGCAAAAAATTCGATTTCAACAATAATCATTTGATTTTAATTCCGGCAGGCCAACTAAAATGCTTGCGTCAAAATTTCCATGTTGTCGGAAGATGCAAGCCCAACAAATTTAAGAGCGCTTAGAAATCGCTTTTTCGTCGATTTCTTTAAGACTTTGTGTTACGGCAGAAATATTCTCTTCGCGTTTCCAGTAAAATTAGTAAGAAAATGATTAATAATTTCACGAATTGCTTGCTTACTAAGGCGACTATGTCGACTGTAAAGTGTTTTATGTGCTTTGCGAACAGATTTGTTTTTTGTAAGGATACATGATCTGCAAACCTTGAGTTCTTGTCCCAGACTGAACTTTTCATTTAATTCGAATTTGGGAAGCGAAGCACACCGGGGCTTAATTAATTATAAATAAAAATGCAATTAAACGAACAATAATTTGTTTAATTTGTTTGTTTGTTTCTATATAAACATTTATTTTATAATGCTGATAAAACGAACAACAATTTCTTTAAGCCCCTCTTAAATAATTAAAAGATTATTTTAAACACATTTAATTTAGTTGAGTCATATTTATTCACAATATGATTTCAAGTTCAAAAGGTCTGCTTTTGTTTTCTAACTTATAATTAAAAATCTACTGCATCTCTCATATGATTATAAATTAATCAGGAAAATAAAATGTGTATTTAAAGTTCAAGTGAATTTAATAATTTGAACACCTCTGGACTCAACTACTAATAGCATTATAATTGACTGCATATGCATTTACATGTGAGAAGGTGAACTCTTTATTTTATTCAATATGTAAAGATTTATTTTTCATATTCTGAATCGTGGCCATTTAACAAATGAAATGCAAATTGCAAATAAAAAAATAAAGCTTTTATTTATAATTCCCATTAATCTAATAAATTTAATTAATTTGCAAAAGGCGTACATATGTATTTATAATTAATGTTTTAATCTTTTATAGGAAATAATTATTGCAGTTAAAAAAGAGGTGCAAATGTGTGTATTTACAATATCGTATTAAATGTTATTCTCTTTGCAAAAGGTAAGTAATAGAGATAAACATACCAATTGGAATTTTTAATACTTTTTTTAAAATGCTTTGCAATTTGCATATTGATTTTTTAAAACTGACAATTTTTTAATAGAATAGAAACCCTATCATTCTAAAGGCTCATGTAGAGCAGTGCAACTGGTCTGTCTTTTAATATTTTTTTGTTAGCGAAGGGAGAAAGTTTTCTGTGGTTTATTCGCATATATAAGTACATACCAGCGGTTTAAGAAAATTCGACAAGTAAAAATCTAGCAGGGTCAAATCATACGATCTTGGTGTTCGGCCCACATCACCTCCATGTGAGATACTCATGCCCTCAAATCGCTTGTGCATAATATTCAATGTGGCAATGAGTTGTATGGCATTTAGCGCTGTTCTGTTGTCGTTGATGAGTAGATCATCAAATTCAAACCAAAATAAGTACATAATCATTAACCTCTAGCCTCGCTGTTGACAGTAATGGCCTGGCCAATGTTTTTACCGATAATGCCGCCAGTCCACAATTAACATCATACACTGACTTATTTGGGATGTATTGGACGCTCTTGAATTTCAACTGGATTTGTTTCGTTGCAAATTCAAGAATTTTGTTTATTGATGTTCTCATACATCAAAAATAAATGACATACATATGTAGATTTACCAAAGTTGCTTGTTAATCACCTTTCTCTTTTTCTATATACCTGCTTATTTGACTTTTAAAAATCAGCTGATTTATAGATACAAAATAACTATAAAAGGATTAATTCTTTTATAAACGACTTTCAAAGAACTAAATTAAAAAAAAGGAACTCAATATAAAAAGTATTAAGTGGCTTTTGCACATTCGGCCTGATGAGTAGAAGAGCGAGTGTTTTGTTATTACAGTGTTCCACGGATAATTGCCCCACGCTTAGTTGCCTTTCACCCTTAGTTACCTTAATTTCTAAATCCCTATATTTTTTCTTACCATTTTCTAATAAAATTCCATAGTTAATTAACTTTCGCTTAACTGCGTTATTCGCTTAATTACCTCAAAAATATTTTCCCAAAAAGGAATGTCACTTAAAATTCCCTTGTTTAATTACCCAAAATAATTAAGGCATAAAATTGTCCATTAAATTTACTTTCAAACTACTGTTTTGATACAACCTTGCAATTAAAGTCTACCAAGTTTATGTATAAATATAAGTATAAAGTTATTTGCTTTTCACAGCAGTGAAATATATTGACGGCAGTGTATACATGCATTTAAGCGTATTCGTTTAATTACCTCAAAGAGGCAATTAACCATATTCGTTTCAATGACTTCCACGCATAATTGCCCAAAAATTTTGACATATTTTCGAGGCAATTATCCATGGAATACTGTACACTATCTAGTCAAGTTTGTCAAACATCAGTACACAAGCAGACACTGAATAACTTAGTTGTTAAAAATCAGCTGTTATTAAGTTTATTATCTCTTTCATTTTTAACGGTAGTAAAATTGTTGTATTGTTCTTGTTATTTTTGTTGGAGTTTCGTCAATATATGTATACACTGTGGCATACAAGCAGAGACTGAATGTTAAGTTCATATTTTAGATGGTGCGTGAATTCATTGTTGCTTTGGTAACTGGGGCATTGTTGGAATACGACAATCAGTTAAGAAAAAGTAATTGGGATAAACTAGTTTGCTAACCGGCACAATTATCCTACACACTCAACAACTTTTTATGCTATCTTTTCATAAAAAAATTATTTTCGTAAAATAGTTTTTAGAATACTAATCAGACAAAATTCACAATTTGGAGTATTTCTTTAACCTGCTAAATGCCTCTTGAACCTCTTAAAGTCGTAAGAATGTATAAAAAGCATTTAGCATTAACAGCTAATATTTAAAATTCACTTTATATTTTCCATAATTCTGGTGAACTATCATAATTCACTTCAATGGAATGTTTTAAAAACGGCAGCTCTAAGCAAAACATTTGTACTGTTCACTTACAAAATCACAAATTAAATTTCTGTATACTGTGTTTGACAAACTTATTGTTACACGAGTTTGATGGCCTGATGGCAAACTCAAAATATTAAACAATTTTTGAAATTCATCTATCCAAATCGACAAAGACAAATTTCGCTCTATTATATCAGCTGGATGGCATATGATAAGGCAGTGCTGTTAGACCGTGTTTAATCGTGTAACAGGTGCTTTACATGTTACAGCTACTGCTGACATTCATTATAATGTCTGAGACAAAGTAAAGTTTTTTTTTTTTAAAATGTCTAAATAATTTTCTTAAAGCAATGTCTGAAACATTCATTAAAGATTTTTTCAACCACGAGGCGGTATTTTAAATTAAGAGAAAATGGGATTCTATTCATTAAAATGAAAAAAACTTTTTTATGTATTTCAAAGTTAATCAAAGAAGTTTATTTGTGTAAATCACAGCTTAGAATTATTTTACATTTTATCTGAATACAAATATGAATACGAATACAAATTACAAATTTTTTATGTCACATATTGAATGAATTATTTATCAGTTTGTCTTCTAAATACATATGCAAATTTTATATATTCATAACGAATGTGTGTGGTGTAGTCCTATGGAAATTTTATTATTTTAATTTAGTATATCATTATACGCATACATATGTATGAATGTATGTATGTACATACATATCTATGTATACATATCCCATGCTTATATTGCTTAGATTTTGTACATAAATATGAAAAATATGCATTTAATTGCAAAAATCTGTGGTCATAAATTATAACAGTGTAAGGCTGGTTTTTAAATTTTTTCAGAAGAACAGTTTAACATTTAAAATTATAACTGTACAAATTATATATGTACTATATAAAATAATTAAGGTTTTTAAAGAGTTAATTGTTGTTCTATAAAAGAAAAACCCTGTTTAATACAATAATGCCTACGTTTAATTTTAAACATCGAATTTTGTTTTAACTGGAGTTAAGCGCTAATTGTTGGTGGCCATTAAAATATTTAAAATTTCAATATTTATGTTGCTGCTCATAATTTTGGTGCAGCAACAAAATATTTGGTTTGTTCTTTTTTTCCAGAAAATTAAATATTCATGAACATTTTAATAATTTTCGAATTGAACATTAAATTCGTTGTCAGTTTATTTGATTTATGGGATTTTCTAAGTATTGTATGTACATACGATATGTGCAATAGAGGCATTATTAACAAAATTATTATGAAAACAATCACAATGTTATGTTTTTGAATAGAATTTTTATCGATAGATTGTCATTTATTTATATACTTAGAAATAATAGTAAAAAAAACACAAATGAATATTAAATTAATGAAAAGTTTTATCACAATAAAAAAATATATATAAAAACTTTAAAAGAAACATTTCAACTGGTATAAGTTAAGGCTTTAATTTATCCTTCAGGCAGCATAGAGTTAACAAGCTAACATCGTATGTTACTTCTATATACAGTTAAACCTTGATTAACCGGGCCTCTATTAGTCGGATACAACTATTAACCGGCATGTGATTCTTTTTATTTTTCCCTCTATTATTCGTGTTTTATCTCTATTATCCGTGTTTTAAGTCTATTAACCGTGCTTTACTTCTATTATTCGTGCCGCATTCATATGTCCATTATGAAAGACTAAATACGATGGTTTCCCTTTTTTGATTTTGTATTCTCTATGACGATTTGTATATTTTGTATAAAAATATGTGATATATTTAAGTCTCTAGTTATATACTTAGATCGAATGTCTAAATCAAATATAACCTCTATTAATCATGTATTTCGATTATCCATGCTGGTGCCAGTCTCACGAGAACCGAATAATTGAGATTTAACTGTATATTCCTTTCAGAAGCTTGACAAATTAAAATGATATTAGAAACACAAATCAGAAGGAATGTTGGAATAGATATTTTTTTATTATTTGGAGAAAATTTCTCGGTATTAATTCTTTAAATTTGATTTACGGCATATGTATTTTCACTGCGGCTCCGAATTCGATGGTTTGAATACGTTTTCCAGTAAGTACGGGCTTTCTATGCTTTAAAGGTTTCTGATTAGTCAGCATTCACCAATGACTTAATAAAGCCGGCATAAAAAATAATCCAGTAACTACTTCTAATTCTTAACAAATTGATTTTGCAATAATTTTGTTATAGTGTCTGGCAATTTTGCTCGGACTCAATTGAATAATAATTATAAAAACCATAATTAATGGGGATAAGCAAGTCTCTATAGCCATTTCGTCTCTGCTTAAGAGACTCACTCGTCAGGAGACTTTTTCCAAAGGTGGTAGTCAAAGCTATAAACGCTTATGTTTAAAAAGTTATCAACTAAATGAGAATCACATCCCATTTAGTATACAAAAACAAACAAAAGAATTTACAAAGCAATGGCCATTGAGACATGCCTATCCCTGTAAGCAATACATTTCGTTTTATATGGAATGTATTTGCCTATATGGGAAGAAATATTTTTTGTTTTTCAACAAAAAAATAATTATAAACGTTTAAAATCAAAATGCAGTACAAATTTGAGCCACTTTTTTTATAATATTTTAATTGTTAAATAATTTAAAAAATAATTTTCTTTTCATTTTAATTTAAATCTTTAACTCATATGCTATAGTTTTAAGGACATAAAAAACGTTTAATTTCTATTTACGAATACATATTTATTTATATTTTTATAAAAATATTGTGCAACTCATTAATGTTTAAGAGTGCAGCAGAGGTAAAATTTTTTATAACCGTCTCAATGACCATTATGTTGTATATTTTCGAAATTAATATGTTTTTTATTTGTTTTATGTATTTTGTTTTTTACTATTCTGTAACCGGGTTAATTAGTGCTATACATGATGATGTTCAATTAACGCTAACAGGGAAATATGAAAATTTTTTAATGTAATTTTTCTTACTTTTTTTCTATTTCTTTTATAAAATATTGTATGTGTAACCCATTAGGTGAGAATTGGTAAATTTATTAAGCTGGTCGAGTAAGTTCCATGAGCCGAAAATGTGTGAATCGAATCAAATTTTAAATGGGTTAATTTTATATAATACATAATAAGATTTTATTACATGACAAGGTTTCGATATATTTTTTCATTCGTTAATGACTACAATAAATGGCGATTTAAGTTTTACTTGTATTTGCCACTAAGAGAACACAAAGTTTTAATTCCACTCGATTTCCTGGAATTTCATTAGTTTTTTTTCGTAACTCAAATGAAATGAAATGAAGCAGTTGCTAAGGGTTTTTTTAAATCATGATTCTTACCCCCCATTTATACATATACGGCCGTATGTATAATGAAAAATTAGCAACTCGTTAGTATATGGGACAAAAAACTGGCAAGTTTATCACCTGCTATAGACTGATATTATTAAAACTTTTTATACCTTCTAATTGACAACTAGTCAAAGAATCCAAAAAATTAAATACTTTGTAAGTTTGAGTAAGAATTTCCACGTATTGGAATGACAAACTTAGCCACTGTGTACAATGACCTGCTTATTTTTTATTATACATAAAGCTGATAATATCTTTTAAAACATATCTTTTCTAAATTGTGTTTTAAAATTAAAAAAAAAATAACTTCATTTAAAAATTAAAAAAAGTCTTAAAAAAATCAGCTTAATAGAAATTGAAGGTTCGGCGTTTGGCTTTTTGGACTTGTACGAGCTAACATAAACATAAAACTACTCAACCTTATATGTGATTCCATAACTAGTCTATCGTCCTGACACTTTTTAGTTCCTCAAGAAGATAACCTGCAGCAGATATTTAAAACAATTATATGGAATACAAAGAATAAAAATGTGTGACATATGTATCTCCTTTCTTAGCTATCTTAAACCGCTATAGGCTCCGGTAATCCTATATTGAACTGCTACTTAATGAGTTTGAGGCTCCAAAAGACAGATTTGTCAATAGTCTGGTATCCCAAAAGAAAAATCATCTGGTTAGAGACATATGTTTGTCTAACAAATCATCAATTAAACTGAGTTTACGCTTTTACAGCTCTGGTGTAGAATTACCATAGTAAGCGTGAAAATATACTCTGAGAGGTTACAAACTTAGCCGTCATCACAAAAGTTCGAAAACGGACCTCTGGCCAAATCGTCTCACTTCTGATAGAATAAATTTTTGCATCGAATGTTCAGTAACTAATTCGACGTTTTGGCTTCTGAAGTATGGACGGCGGCAGTAGTTAAAAACAGGTACTTTGATGAATAGTGACAACCTCTAAAACAACTGTTTTAGGTTTCAATGTTCCAGATTATTTAATACCTTTTTTTGAGGCTTCAAGTATAGAAGATTATAGTGACGTTGTTAACAGTGGATATATTGGTTATCGCTATATAATCAATAATAAAAATTTTCTAGAACATCTTAAAAAAAAAGAAATATAACAAAAAGCTCTGAGAGTAACTGATTGCCATTAACAAGCTTCTCAAGTATGTCGTTCGAAATTGACGTTAAATTGTAGGCTCCGGTACTCATGGATAAAAATCGACACCCACAACATTTTGTTTACGACTATAAGACAATAGGTAGCCATACTTCAATCACACCGTAAGATCGGTTAAGATCAACTTTGTAGTTGCCGACCAATTGGTTCACAAAATGTTTGGATGATCATTGGCTAAAGTTGCATGAAATATGTAGTTCAAATAATATATAAATTGCATACTTAAGGACAATTTTGTTTTATTTTGCCATTTTATTTCTTTGAATCTACTTAAACCTTCCCGAGTCGCTTTATAAAGAAGACAAAATTTGCCACGCCCATTACAAACAATTTGGAACTGAGGAACAAAACTAACAAGTTTATTTAGAACGTTAAAAGTTTCAGGTTTTTATCATTTTTGTTCTTGTGACACAAAAGTAGCTTTATTTGTTGAGCATTTTAAATTTCTATATACAAGCAATATTGAAGCAATAATGGGTTAAATATTACCAAAGGCAACTTTAAAGAATATTGCAATATATTTACTCGTACATATTTGTATGTACATACATACATACATGTACCAATGACGTTTACATTATCATCATATCAACACTTTTATGATTATAACGACCATTAGTGCACTGAAGTGCAAAACAGATCAGTGAATTGTGCGTTACAAGTGTTTGTACATACCTGTGGTGCTGCTAATGCAGTTTGTAGTACACAAATTATTAAAATTAAATTTTTCATTTTTTTGTTTTATATTTTTTGTATGGAATTATTTTTGTTCTCTTTTTATCAATATCGGCGTTTTTCTTCTGTACGTTGTAGGAATATTGTATTTAATTTGTAAGTTTTTTCCTTATTTAAAAATTTATTTTTTTATCAGTTATTTAATTTAAAGAATTAAAACACGCAGAATCCTTATTAAAAAGTTTTACGCTACACATATAATATTTTTTTTACTATTATTTTTTATAACGTCATATGTATTCATAAAAGCCCTAAGTTATATTAAACACAGTTTTAGAGGAGCAACTTAAAACTTTTCAATAAGCAATGCTTTTATATAGAAAATCCATTTAAATTTGTGATTAAGTTGTCATTTTTGAACCCAGGAATGTGAAATTTTGTATTTTGAGACGATATATTATAATTCAAAACAAAAATTAGATTAAAAATTTCTTGCAACTTAGGACTTTTTTGAAATTATATGACGATATGTATTTAAATAAATTTTTTTATTTAAATAGTTTATAAATGCTTAACACGTTTATAATATTAAATAATAAAAAAATCTGAATTTTTTTAATATTTATCTTTTTTATGTTTAAATTTAAATCAGTTTTTTTTCTGATTTACATTCTATGCATAAAAAGCATCCGATGTAGTAATTTTTTTTTTTAAATTTTTGAACTGGTTTTTTTGGCTTACAAAAATAAAACTGTTTTATTTCGACTTTTGCTAATTATTTTTGTTTTGATTTATTTGTTTCACCAATTTTTTTTCTTAATTAAAAAATAAGAAAATTAAGAAAAACAAAAATCCGTTTCAAGTTTTTTAAACCACAATTGTCTATGGTGGTTCAGTGATCACTGTTGCTTTTCAGAGATTGGCTTTTGATTTTTTTCTATAGGAAACTGAATGTTTCATTCGTTAATTATTTAAGCCCGTTGTAGGGGGATTAAGAGAGAGCTTTAATTGTCTGTTTGGTCAATAAGTTAAGCTTTTATTTGGTCCGTTAATAGACTCTAAAGAAAAAAAGAGACACTGAGAGCGATAAGATTTTAATTTTTATTTATTTTTTGCTTAATTTAGTGTACATTTTTGTAATTATTTATTTGTATTATTTTTTCTTAATACATTAATTAATAATTTTTTTTCTTTATAAATATTATTGAAAATTTTCCGAAGGAAATACGTAAATGAAACATATTATTCGATATTTATGATACAAACATGATTATGGTATTCATTGTTCAAATAATAATTAGAATTTTGCTGGCAAATTTATTTGAACATAAAAAACTTATTTTAAGATCTTTCATAAAACTGAGATTTTTATATTCCCAGCCTAAACCAATTAATTTAAAATCCGTAATTGGCCATTACAACCCTGTGTCAGGGTTACAGCCTAGATTCTCGCAGCACTCATGTTGTGTGTGTTAAATTTTTTCCATGAGTACCAGTACCTACAGTTTAAAGTCGAATTTGAACGACAGATTTGAGAAGCTTTCTCATGGCAATCAATTACTCTCAGAGCTTTTGCCAGAAGACTGCTGAGAGGTAGTCGCGAAAGAAATAATTTTTTCATATTTCTTTATTTCAAGATGTCAGAGCTGAGATTTAACCCCGGCACTATCGTCTTAGTAAGCCAACACACTAACCACTAGACCACGGCGACATTTATTCATTTGCATTTAATTATAGTGCGAATATTCAAATGTTTTAAAATTAACTTCAAAAAATTTTTTAAATAAAATTGCACAAAAATTAAAAAAAAAATTGTTAAAGAAACAATTTTTTATGTGACATTTGGATAATTGCCAAAAAATTGCCAAGGCTAGGTAAATTCAAACATTTTTCCTACCAATCCATGAAAGTAATGGCCTTGTGTTTGTGCATCGTTTGTAAAAAAAAATTTGAACTCAAGGGCAGACTATAAGAAAAAAAATATTCGGCATCCCTATAACTTAAATCAAGCATTTTTTAGCTTTATTTTTGATTAATTAATAAAATTAAAAGAAAAATCCTGCAAATTTAGTCAATCCTTACCCAGACTGAGACGTTAAAGTAGTTCGAAGTTTTTGCAATAAAAAGAAAAAAAAGCAATATAGCACAAGAAGTATTATTTTAAATCAAAAAAAATCAATTATTGAAAAATTTAACGTGTTAACAATGCAGCAAATAATTTAAAAAACTCTTCTAAAAATTAGGGGTAATCACTACTCGTTGCAAACGTCCTTGTAAGTTTAGTGATGAAACGTAACAATCACGTCAAACAATAACAACATAGGCAGCTATGCTACTTTTATTATGAAAGGCCTGCAAGGGCATTTGCAACGAAGAGCGGCTACCGATATTGTAAAATTTTTTTTAATTTTTAGTTTCTACTTTTGTTAAAATACAAAAATATGCTTTGAATTAATCAATCTCTGTTCTTCTATCTGGTCATGCTTTGCTGCATTTCTATCAAGACCAAATATGTTGCAAAAATAAAGAAAAAGCGAAACAATAAAAAATTTTTGTGTTTCAATAGTTACAAAAACGTTAACTTTACGTTGTACTCTTCAACACCACTACCAGTATAGTTGACTAAGTTATTTCGCTTAAATGTTTGTAACACTGCATATATTTGTTTTGCAAGAGGAATTACTGCTTTAACAACACAAGTCTGGTTAAGTTTCAAACAAACATACATACATACCACCCTATTTCAGAGTTACGACCTAGCTTCTCGCAGCACTCATGTTGTGTGTGTTAATATTAATCCATGAGTACCGGGACCTACAGTTTAAAGTCGAATCCGAACGACAGATTTGAGAATTTTTTCATGGCAATCAATTACTCTCAGAGCTTTTGCCAGAAGACTGCTGAGAGGTAGTCGCCTATTGAATTAATTTTTTCATATTTCTTTTCTTTTCAAGATGTCAGAGCTGAGATTTAAACCCGGCGCTATCTACTTAGTAAGCCAACACACGAACCACTAGACCACGGCGACTACTTCAAAAAAACATCGGTACTATTAATTTTCTTACAAATGTAAATTCTGATTCAAAATGAGAATACAAAGGAAAAAAACTCAAAGTGTAATATTTATATAGCATAAGTAATATATGTATATTCTAAACTACTTTATTCTGTTCCGTCACACACAATTTTTCTGAAATGAATAGTTTGATGTAATTGTAAGTTTACTACGTCAGCCTTAAAGCGGTTGCGATGTCATAGGCACCGCATTGATTTTACACAAATATTTTTTATACTTATTTATAATGTGTGCCAAATCAATGCGGTGGCTATATATGTATGTATGAATATAAAGCGATCGCCTGTAGACTATCGTCTTCTATAAACAGGATGTGTGGTATTTAAAACTAAACTACAAATATTTTAATATTTACAATTACAGTAAAAATTATTTTAAGTTTCATAAAACTGAGCTGAATTAGATTGTTTTGTAGGGTGCCAAATTGTCATGCTTAATTGGCTACAAACTTAGTTACTTTTTTTTATTTATATAGATATATACAATATATATATTTTTTAATAATGTTTTCTAGCAGTTGTAAAGGTTATTATGTATTGTAATAAATAAGTTTTATTAAAGCCAAAGTTGTTTTTAAAACAAAGAAAAATTACATAAAAAACATAAAAAATTGTTATCTTTTTAATGCTTTTAAACTTGGATTTTTAAGCAATTAAGATACAAAATATTATTCTAAATTTATAAAAATACGAAACATTTTGGCTGTGAAAACTATTTTGAAGGCAAGAGAAGAGTAAAACCTTTAACCCCTAAAAATAGTAATTAAAATTAAATGTACATTTTAATTAAATTAAAATGATTTTTTAATTTCTTGATGCGGTAAAAAACAAACCATTAACAAAAAATTAAGTAATAAATTTAACTAAAATAGAACTTTTTTTGTTTTCTTGTTACGTCAACCAGAATTAATGACTACTGTTTAAATTATTTAGATATTAATATACAGTGGTGTTCAGTAAAATACAAGCATGCATAGTCAACTATTTGGACCAAATTTAGAATCTTTCCCTTTAAGCATATTCAATATACTTACGAGTATAAAAAATCAATATTTACTTTGTATGAGAGGTACCATGCCCATTTATCCAATTACGTTGATTTTATTACTGATGATTTGTATTGTTCATTAAGCTACTTGAAACAAATTTTGAATACCCTGCTCATAAAAGCCAATATATAGTTTGCATATGAGTAATTACCTATCTTTGCCCACTTTTTAGTGAGAATTTGTATTGACTACGAAGACATTTGAATGAAATTTGGAGACGGTTACTGTTTTAGAGATATATATGGACGTGGTCTTGTCAATTTTATTTATATCGCCTGCACTTCTTTCTAGATATAAAGATTTACATTATCAACATTTCAATATAATAAAAAAAACAAACATGTAATTTGGTTAGTGTGTTGGCTTACTAAGCCATGAGCCCCGGGTTCTACAACCAGCTCTGACATCTTAAACAAAAAGGAATAAAAAAAAAATATTTCTTTTGGCGACTACCTCTCAGCAGTCTTCTGGCAAATGCTCTGAGAGTAATTAATTGCCATGAAAAAGCTTCTCAAATCTATCGTTCGGAGTCGACTTTAAACTGTAGGTCCCGGTACTCATGAATAAAAATTAACACACACAACATGAGTGCTGCGAGAAGCTAGGCCGTAATCCTGACACAGGGTTGTAATGGCCAATTATGTATGTACGTGGATGTAATCTGCACAAATTTCAAATTAATCGGCCTATAATGAATCGATAGTGCTAGCATTGATAGGTACATTTTCCCTTGCCTCTACTCGCTCGAGAATTCCCAAAATAGACTTCATATATGAGAGCTTTATTACTTCTTGGGTCGGATAGAAGTCTTCTAAAGATTACGAGTAAGAAGGTCAGTTGGAGTGTAGTTTTTTTTTTGAAACTAGAAATATGAAGTAATATCATAAATAATTTTCATGCCCATTAAGATAAATTTCAAAGGCGTCTCTCTCCTAATATTAACAGTTGCACCCCAACCAACATGTCTATGCCAGAAAAAACAAAATTAAGCCTTTCTTGCATTAAAATCGATTCAATTGTCAGCAGGTCATTTGTTACCTACTAAATATATGAACACTTATGGTACTCTCTTTATTTAACTTGAACTCGTTTGACATTATGCCACCCGTAACCACTCCAATAGTGGATAGCTCGCTATGAAAGATAGCTCGATTTTGAAGACGTAATGTAAAAATTTCTCTTAAAAAGGTTTGTAAACTTGTTTTAAGTTTTTAAATCTTCTTAAAACTTTCAGTTTGTCATAATATTAAAGGTGCTTTACAATATGCTAAAACTTTAATTAAAAGTAAATATTTCAATTTATTTTTTAAAATTCTTCTTTTCAAAAAAAAAAAAAAATGTTTGAAAAAGTGCTAATTGCTTAGGAACAAGAATTTAAACTGTTTTTGCATAAATGGTTTTAAAACCGCTCCCTTTACTGCCACACTTCTACTGCTAGCCTACGAAATGTTATAAAGCAGAGAGCAAGTTTTAAATTGTGGACTCAATGGATTTCTTTTAGAAAAAATTTGACTTCAAATTATAATTTGTTCCCAAAAATTCAAATCTTTTATTTTAATAAAAATTAAAAAGTCTACTGGTTAGAGAGATTTACATAAAAAGTGGCTTTAGAATTTTTATTTTTTTTTTCATAGCAAAACATTCAAAGTTAAAGCTTTTTTTATATATATAGAAGACAAAAAAATAAAAAAATATTAAAAGATTTCTTTTAAAATTTCAAACTATGTACGTGTGTGACTTTTTGTTGTTTTTTTATATGTTTTTTGGTGACTTTTTTTTCCTTTTTTTTACTAATTAAAAAGGCAGCTCATGTGTGCTAAAAAATACAAAAGTTAGACGTACAAAGAGTATATTAACATATAAGAAAAGAGTTTTAAAGTTTGATTCTTTTCATATAATTGAGAGAAATACATTCAGATTCATAAAATTAATGTGTTTAGATTCTTCAGAATTTCTTTATAATTTGATACTCTACACTCCTACTGCTGTATTTCTCTTACTGTTTGTTACATTTTGAAAATATTTTTCGTTTCATAGGCTCAACTAGATTGAGTTTGTCGTGCGTACTCGTCATAAGACACACCACACGCCACCCAGTTGGATGGGTCTGACCAGCGCCATCCGAAGCCGGTGCCTTCTAATCCCGATCATGCCAAAGACACGCCGCTCAGAAGAAATCCCATGGACATCAGATTAGCAATTCGGCATACCACTGCCTGGGTAGTAGTACCCCCCTTGTTGAGGACTTTCTATCTAGCATTACCACAACCACTACGTGTAGTCCCCAAAGGGTCGCACCCAAACCATCACGCCCCCTTGTCCTATTTCTACCACTTTCTGACGGATGATTTGCCTTATCCATAAATTCATTCAGACCCAATTCCGAAACTTTAGCCTAAACTGTTCTGAAGAAATACAAAAATCAGTTTTTAGAGATAAATAGAAAAAAGTGGGAGTAAAAGTAGGCGTGACAAATTTTTCTTTTGATTAAAACTTAAAATGGATTAATACAAACATTTGAAAGAACAATTAGTCAAATCGATGGAGAAGCTTTCTGATTTTAGGTAAATCAAAAAAAGTGGGCGGGGAAAAATTTTCTTTCCATAAGTTGGATCACGACGATCATTAGAAAAAAAAATCATCAAAATCGGTCCAGCCGTTCTCAACTGATGATGATGACAAACGAACAATATTGATTTTTATTTATATAGATTTTATATTTATTTTATAAAAATAAAATACAAAAATTATTCAAGTAAAAACAAACTTTTTTCTAAAAAATTGTAAATTAAAAACAAGCCTGGCATCCTCACACTGATTTGTTCGTCGTTAGCTGGTGCAAGAAATAGAAATAATGACGCCGCATATGACGAATTTCGAACGACGCTTTGATTGTGTGTATTTTCGTATGCACGGATACGTTTTATTTTTTTGGGACGAATATTCGCTGCAAAAAATTCGTCGTTCGTGTTCTTAGTATTACAGTTTTGAAGTATTTAAGCTAGCGTAGGCTATCACTTAGTCGTCGATGTACTCTATTAATTGCTAAAATTTTTATTTTTTTTTTAATTTTTTTTTATATTTTTCTTGCATGGAATTTATTTGTATTATTTTAATAATAAGAAAATTAAATCTTTGCATATTAATTAATTATTTCAGTATTATGATGGGGGGTTTAAAAAGTTTCTTTATTTTTCGTTTTTGTCTATTTGTCGTCAGATTACGATTTCTACGCATGAATAACTTTTTTTTCAGATTTCTTTATTTGTTTTTTTTTTTTAATTTGAAGACATAATGGGAAGCTTTATTCAAACATATTTTGTTAATTATAAAGTACATGTTATTCACTGCATGAAGATAATTATAAAATAATACTAATAAAACCCTTATCAAATAAATAATTAATCAAGTAATTTATTGATTTCCCTACAGGAAGAATTTACAAAGATTGAAACATATTTTTGTTTTTTTTTTGTTAAAAATTCTTATCAGTGTTCAATGATCTGTACAATTATATTTTTAAATGTGAATAAAATGCATTCAATGCATGTGGATTATTTTGGGGTTCAATTTAATATTTTTAAAGTCAATGTTTTTTCCATTAAATTAAAGTGCAGAGATAATCCACAAGAGAATTATAATACAATGACTTAAAATTTAAATTAAAAATAAAATTGAAAAATTTGCATCCCAATAATATATAAATTCTTAAACTACGAAGAAATAAAAAACATGCTATACAAACAATTTTTTTAATCAATTCCTACTTTGAACAGCAAAGAAACAGCTTTCATTTATTTATACTCGGCAGCATAAGTCTGCGTACAAAATTTTTTTTTGAATTTGTATGTATAAATTTTCTGTATTTGAAATTTGAAAATAATGTATAAATAAATAATTCCTGTAGACGCTACACGCAGGAGTAGCTAAATATCAATAATTAAATAAAAGATTTTTATTTAAAAATAGACCTTGAGCTTGAATAATTCTTTACATTCTTTTAAAATTTTTATAAATTGAATTGATTTTATATTAACAGTAAAATATATTCATTTTAATTATAACATGCTATACATATTTAATATTTCAATATTTATGTAAGTAATGCAAATGAGATTCCCAACAGTTTTAGTTCTCCGTTTGAAATTAATTAAAAGCCTTAAAGTATGTGTTGATATTATTAAATCCATGCAAGTTAGTTACACAAAAATCTTGTATTAATCTATGCCTACTTATGGGCTTAATATTATACAATTGAAGTTGTTAAGATTCTAAAATATGCAATTCAAATGTAACATATCTTAAGGGGAGCGAGATAAATGTATGCTTTTTTAAGTGTTTAACCCTAAATTGGTACTTATGCAAATTTAAAGCGGGAAGCAAGTTACGGCATTTGATATCAGCTGGAATTTCAAATGCAAATTGTTGAATAATTTAATGAAATTTTGCACGAATGCCTGTTTAAATTCATATAAATATATATAAGAAGTCACAAAGTGCGTGCGACTAATTTAAGGCTTTTTCCAAAAAAAAGAACAATAAAAGAAAGAGTTAACAAATTTAAATGGAAGTTAATTTTTCCATGATGAGAAAAATTATTGTGAAAAATTGACAAAGAAATAAATTTTTTTGTGATTACTTTTCGCAGCCAACTCACTTGTAAGACTTGCAAACGTAGAAAGCCTACTACAATACACTCTTCCTAATTCGGACTTCTCAGTAATCCCGATATTGAAATAATAATTTAGACATTTTTCATCTATAAATCGGACAAGTGTTGTTCTTTCTCGGTAAAATTTTTCCGTTATTTTACCGAAATATAAAGTAAGTATTTGCGAGCACACACTGAAAATTTATTTACTAACGATTTCTAGGTTGAAGATATCGTCCAATCAGTACGTGGCAATACATAGTTCTATAGTTCAATCTGAGAATGCTCAAGCCAAAGTCTTAAATAATGTTGCCAAAACTATTTTTTTATAAGCTAAACAAACTAAAGCATCAGGATATTTGATTTTTAAAGAACCATGGTCATTAATGGTTTGTATTCTAACTTCGTATTTTTCAGCAAGCATTTTAGCACTCACAATGTTTTTTGAATGCTCATTAATTATTTTTACTTTATCTTCAATATTTAAAACTTTACTTTGCCTTTTTACCACTGGTAATGATGCCATACTAAATATATTCAGATCTAACCACACGCACTTCTCAAATTTCAAAACTAAACTAATCACTTGTAAATACTTCTGACTCATCGCATGCAAACAAGGGAATTCCCCGTTTTCATCACGAATAATAGAGATAATCACGGTTAATCGAAGCAAACAATTTGAAAACATTGCAAACAAAAAGCGATAGACTGATTTTGGGCCATCACGGTTAATCGAGGTAACCGGTTAACCGGTTCACCGATAATCGAGGCCTAACTGTATTTAACTTTTTTGGAATCGGTGCAATAGGTTTTGAGCTTATTGTTTGTTTTAAAGACGGGATAAATAAAAACTTTGTTATTTGAGAATATTCACATATAGATAAGTAGATAACTCAGTTTTATGGTAGTACAGGGTGTTACCTGGTACAGCTTGACTTACTTGTTTTTATAAAAAAATTTAAAAAACGACAGTTTTTGCTTTTAATTAAAATATTTTTATTAATTTCCTTATTCCAATTACTAAATCACAAAATGTTATCTTAAAATAAGTTTTTATTTCATATTTTAAATTACTGGATAAAATTGAATTGTTTTTCAAAAACTAATTAATGCATTCCTTTAATTTAATGATTTTTATATATATCGTCATATGAAATAAAAATAGCTTTAAGTTGAACACTTGTACCGCTTAAAAGATTAAAAATTTTAAAAGTTTTTTAAACACGCTTATGTTGATAATACAGTGGCTTCCATTAAGATGCGTTATAGCATTGTTTATATATAAAATTATTCTTTATATTATAAAAATAATGAACACTAAAACCTACTATCTATCAAATCACTACTTAGCTGAAGAAGCTACAAACCACAAAATCATGCAGGGATATGATTGTTGGTTGTTTTATGGTCGTTAACAAATAGTTGGCAATTGTGTCCAAACCATCTGGGAGATGTTAATTTTGATAAAAAACAATTGAATATTAAAAGAAGTCACTGTACTTAAAAACATATTGTAATTCATTTACCATTTAAATAGGTTTTCATATGTTCTATATAATTTGTTAAATATAACTTAGGACTTTATAGATTACATATGACGTTAACTAAAATACAAAACGGCGTAATTACAAAAAACTCAAAAATAAATTTCTTACGAATTACTATGCATACCCTACATTAGACGTGTTGACAAAATTTTACACTTCTATGATCAAAAATGACGACTTAATACAAACATAATTGGCCATTACAACCTTGTATCAGGGTTACGGCCTAGCTTTGCGCAGCACTCATGTTGTGTGTGTTAATTTTTTTACCATGAGTACCGGGCCCTACAGTTTAAAGTCGACTCCGAACGACAGATTTGAGAAGCTTTTTCATGGCAATCAATTACTCCCAGAGCTTTTGCCAAAAAACTGCTGAGAGGTAGTGGCCGAAAGGAATAATTTTTTCAAATTGCTTTTTTTTAAAGATGTCAGAGCTGAGATTTGAACCCAGCGCTATCATCTTAGTAAGCCAACACATTAACCACTACACCACGGCGACTACGACTTAATGTCGAAATGAATTGCTCTTTGAAAGGTTAATATATTTTTTATTTACGCAATTTTGCTTTTTAGCTAACGTTATATACGCATATATACTATAAACTAAATAGATTTACATATAATGAACATTTGTATATAGGAAGAGTGTGAAGATAGAAGAGAGATATATTATCGTTATATGTATGTGTGTGTACGTATTACAACTAGAACTGGCTTGACTTAAACGACATTAACAAACAACTTGGGATAATGTTTGCATTTTAAACCAATAAAACATATGTAATATTTTACTTAAACACACACTAACACTGGCATATACACACATACACATACACAAATATTACAAATGCATATATATATAATTTATATGAAAGGATACAAAGAGATATTTTATATAGACATATAATTTTCATGTTATTGTCCGTAAAATTACAAACAGTTAATAATTTATTATAACAACAATGGATAACATACATACATACATACATACCGACAGTTATACATACATACTGACAGACAGCCATATGAAAACATATAGTATGTATGTATGTATGTACATACACTACATATAAACACATTTATAGCTAAACTTTAAAACAAGTTTAAAAACTACTACTTAAAACTATAACAGCTACTATGAACTAAATTAAAATACTCATAATGTTCTAACATCTATACATATATTTATTATGTTATACAGAGAGAGAGAGAGAGAGTAGTATGATTTACGGAGGAACAAGAAAAAAGGATTTACAAAACTACACACACTTATACAACCAACAACAGTTAAAACTGTAATGCAGAACCAACAAAACACATACAATTTCAAACCACAATAATAAATGGATGATAAAGGACCTTTGTCACCCTTATTTATCCTTTTTCGTGAGTGCTTATATATGAACTTGTAGAAGTGAAAGTGACCACAACATTATTTAAGTTTTTATACATATTTTTTTTAAATATTTTCAATTAAAATTGTGTTGCATTTAACGTAAAAGTCAGTGGGAAATGGGTTAAACGAATGTAATTAAAAATTGTTAAATAATTTGAAGAGAAAAAAAAAAAGAAATAAAAATCTGCTTAACTCTTATGCTCATCAAAAATCTACACGGAAAAAAATATTTCATATTTCATTTCCATTTAAAATACAATAAACTGTATTTAAAATAGAGTTTCAGTTTTTTAGTCATTTAAGTTTGAAACCGTTCCCTGACATTCCAATCTATTCCACCTTAACCACCGATAACAAAGACAAATGATCAGAAGACAAATGCCATCTATTGGGAAGTATTAGATGACAGCTAAACCTACTTAGCGAAGACACTCACCACACAATCAACATGCAAGTGTTATACCATCACCTTTGAATGATAAATTCGCAGCAATTTGTCTCATTCCTAAGGTGCTTAATAATATGCAGGTACTGTCCTTTCCAAAAAATTCCTATACAATGCACAGCATCAGCAGGGGTTTACTTCTCAGTATTGGTCTCAAAAAAAAAAAAAAAAAAAAAAAAAAAAAATTTGTCAATAAATTTTAATGAAAAAAAAAAACAGCTGTGACTGGTTTAAACAAGGAAAACACACTGTGCTTCATGAGCATACGAGCAGCATATTTAAAATTAAAAAAATTGAAATTGTGTAAGTAAATACGGAAAACGTAAATCAAAAAAATTAGCTTTCTGGAAAAATAATTTTTCTTCAAATGAAACATTTTAATTTTTTTTTCTTGATACACTAATACTCAGGGCCTGACCCCTACTAATGCAATGTGCAATGCTGGAAAAATATTTTATGAGAAGAAGAAAAGAGGAAGTAGTGTTTGTGTACATTCGATTTAAAATTGTGCACCTCGCGCAATTGTTAGGAAAAGATTTCATGGCTAAACAACAAATTCTCTTTATGATGCATTGTACGATTCATAGGACAATCAATCACAAGAAAATGGGCTTTGTGAGAGGTACGAGTACAGTGTGAATATTAAAATTTTTATTCCATCAGATCACGATCTATTATAGTCACGAAAGCACAGACTATCGTGCCTATGCTCCTATAAATCGATACAGTTGGAATCGATACAGTCATTGATAAGCGAATAAAATTCTTTTCTATTTTCTTACTGTGTAATAACATATACTGTTTAATTATGATTATTTTCATGGGATTGTTTTTATGAAAATAAAAAAAAAACTTACAGAAAATATCATAATCAGTTGTTTTTATTTCTGTTTTTTTTGCAGAAGGGAGAAAATATCAATCATGATTAATGATTGACTTTGGAAAGAACTTTAATTAAAGAGAAGATAAATGGAAAAATTTCCATAAAATTTGCTAATTGTTAGTAGAAGTTGTGTATAAAAAAAAGCTTTATTAAAGTACGTTTGGAAATGTATTCTATTTGAGTTTAGAAAAAGCCACTAAATTATTGGCTGGGTAGCTGGACTTTTCAAGTTAAAACAACAATTTATTTACTTTCATATTTATTTTTAGAAAAAGTAAAAAAAAAAAAAAAAAATGAAAATAACGATTGAAAATGCTCAAAACCTTGCTTTAGTGTGATAACTTTTATTTCAAATTGAAGAGATTATGTATTTTAGTCCTTTAGCCGTATTATTTTAAGAGACCAAACCAAACCAAGTCTGTTTGGCAATTCACATTAAACGTATAAATTTCATTTGAAAATATTAAAAAAAAAAATAAGAAAAAATCATTATTTTCTTTAATATTCTATATATGCATAGTACGGAGCAGAATCGAGTGCCAGTTTACTACTATTGCATGTTTTTTTAATTTTAATTTTAAAACATTTATTTGGTTTTAATTAAAATAAAATTATAAAGTCAAAAAAAAATAAAACTTTTCAATTAACAGAAAAATTGTAAAAACACTCAGGTTTTGAATTTTTTTAAATGTCAATTTAAATACTCGTATGCCCATAGAAATTGAAAGTAATATTATGGCAATGACCCAAAATGGTCTTTCTGTGCGGAAAATGGCTGCCCAATTTAATATTGGACAACGCACATTCTTTTTTGCCTTAGAAGATTGTTTGAGGACGCCCGAATTTTCCTGTGATTTAAATGTATGACTTATTGTAGGGAATTAAAAAAATAAAATCAAGAATCCGAAAACAGCACAGCATAATGTTATTCCCCTTAACAAAAGTAATCAGAGGACAAATTCTGGCATTCGAAAGCGAACGAAATTTTTAAGTACATATTGTTTTCCAATTTAATTACGTGCGATATCGTATGGCAACATTTGTCCCCTTGTATCTGCAAATAAAAAAACAGAAACTAGTTTTGTGTGACAAAACCCTTAAACCCTTTATCGAATGAAACCAAAACCAACTTAGAAGTATAATTGGCATCAAGCTCATGAAAACCTCTAAAAACCATAAGTGAAGCAAATCCTTAAGCGTAGAGGAATCAGTTTGATGACGTGGTATTGCTTTATTAGGTGGCATACTTGGCCATAATTAATCGAATCATGCGCAAACCAATTTGCCAGCCTTTTGGGCATAAGTTCCTGTTCTGAAAATGAAATAATTTTTCCGCAAAATCCAGACCCAAAAGACTCCGCTAAAGTTGTTAAATAATGGTTGCTTAGAATACTGTACTACAGAGCTCTCTTTTTAAACCCATTGAATGTCTGTCGGATGTGGTAAATTGGCGATTATAAGTACATAAACACCACAACGCTTCTAAAATTATTAATGAGTTAAGAGGCTGAGTGCAATGCGCAAATCAGCTCAAATTCCGTGGGAAATCATTGAAAATTTAAAAGAAAGAATACCAAAGTATGTGAAAAGTAGTGTTGTCTTAAAAAAAAAAAAAGTCACTTTACAAAATATTTCTTTATTCTTAGTTTTTATATAAAATGCAATACTGAGTGTATTCAAGCTCGTCTCAATATTATTATTTTTCTGTTAATGAAATTTTATTTTAATTAATATGTTCTGAATTTCTAAAACAGTGATTCAAAATAAAAAAAAAGTTATAAACACATTCACTCAGTTCTGTTCCCTACTGTATATATTGTTTCTAATTTCTATAGCTAGAAGAACACACAGAATTTTAATTCACTTAAACAAGCCAGTGAGAGAAAATCAATGAAAATACGTAGAATTCCTTAAAAGCAACTTAAACGCTTTGAATTCTAATGAAAAACAATAAAATGAGAGAAAATGAGAGCAAAAAAAAAAAAATGAAAAATTACAATTAATAATACCAAATGATGCACACAAATACATAAGAATGTGTGCACAATACAACCCAGTTGGCTATGTCTTTAAGACATCTCTGGCGAAAAAGAGAAAAAGAAAGATATTATTTTTTTCATTCGACGGTACAATTTTATATGTAGTGCCGATTACACTTCGGATCATGAACTCCCACATGGCCAGCCATGCTTTGAAACATCCTTGACGTTCTCTGTACTATAATATACCATCTGCACATCTTTTCCAAACAAATATCACAAAAATCATGCATGACAATCTGGGCATCAATGTCTCTCAGTCTGTCATTGACACCAAATTGTAAAAATATTTTTTTATACAAAAGAATTACAAAATTTATCATGCATGAAGATTTCTGGAATATGATCGTTAAGATAATTATAAACGACAAAACTCATCAGTGACATATTCCATAATTTCTTAAAAACATCTTTAGGCCGATTGTGCCAATTGGGATTAAATATAGAATAAGGAACTTACATTTCCACATAAACAAACACACATATACACATTTACACACACAACAACAAATACAAATACACATATATACCATAAAACAATAAAGTGAATAGTGTTACTATTGTGTGGGCATGTTCCACCAGTTTCTTAGATGTTTTTTAACATTTCATATTGGCTGCCACCAGTACTATTTAGTGAAGATTTTCTTAGGGTTGCATTCGGTGTAACAGCTGTTGAAGCCATTGCCTGTTCAGTTGTTGTTTGCCTTAAACGATTTAGCATTTCAAATTGGGTTTTTGGCTGTTGAGTATCATCAGCAGCAGATCTTTGCATGCCATAGTATGATGATGAGGATGATTGAGAATTGGAAGGATAATTGTTGAAATATTTGGTTGGCTGCTGTTGCTGTAGTTGTGGCAGCAAAAATTGATGCTGCTGTTCCTGTGGCGCTGGCTGCTGGTAACTGCCCGTAAGGCGACCCACCAAATTATTAACGGCACGTAATGTTGATATGGGTATCTAATAATTGAAAGTGTAAAATAAAATAAAAGAAAAGTAAAGAATGAAACGTTTTTGTTTTTTTTTAATATTTTTTTTTAACAATTTTCATTCATTTTCAATAAAAACTTCATTTAATTAAACGAAAACAAAAGTAAAACTTATTCTACAAGACTATGAACATGAAAACGCATTCACAAAAAAATTTAATTAAATTCTTTTGCAACTTTCCCTCCCCGGCAGTTTTAACTTCTCTACTCACCTCAAAAATACTGTCGATTATTGGACGAAAATTAAATGTTCTGACATCACCTTTTTGTTCATTATTTGAGTTGAGACTGAGTAAATTATTGTTGGCAGTTTGTATTGCAGGTGGTGCTGGTTGTGGTAGTTGTTGTTGTTGTTGTTGTTCTTGCTCATTTTGATTATTATTGTTGTTAAATTGATTAAATAAATTACTTAAAAAATTACTAGTGTGCTTATGATTATTGTTGTAGCTGCTGTAATGCTTGTTGCCGTTGTAATACTGTTGGTTTTGCTGCTCGTAAAGTCCATATTCCTGACCAGGATACAGAACTAGATTCTGCACTCTTATAGGTTGAATTGAGGACTAAAATAAAGAAATCAAATAAAGAATTATTATTAAAGGTAATTAAAAATATTTAAATATAAAATATGATACATATGTACGAGTATTTAATGATAATCTAAATTGTTTGAGCTTTCGTTATTCTGTTAAGTAAGAGTATACTTTATATAAGTACATTCATATGTAAAGAGTGTTTTTTATGGAGTGTCACAACTTTGAGTTGGCATCACTGCTTTATTGGACCACCCACCCACTTAACAGCTGATAGTTGCTTTCTGGTAAGTTTGCTTTGAAATTTCAATATGAATCGACTTACACCACAGCAACGTGTGCAATTTGTTGAAATTTTTAATCAAAATAATTGTTCTATTCTATTGATGTCGATTTTGAATTTCCATTTCAAATTTTATTTTCCGACAAAGCCCATTTCTGTTTGAATGGGTACGAAAATATGTAAAATTGTCATATTTGGAGTGAGGATAATTCACAAGCCTTTGTCGGAACACCATAACATCTACAGAAAATTAATGTTTGGTGCGCTTTATGGGCCGGCGGAGTCATTGGCCCATATGTAGTCAAAAACGATGATGGTCAGAATGCTACTGCCAATGGTAAACGGCATACGAACATTATTTGAAACTTTTTCGTACCTCAATTACGTGGCATGAATCTTGCTGATATGTGGTTCCCACACAACGGAGCCACATGCCACACAGCGGGCGCTACAATTGATTTACTCTAAGAAACTTTTGATGAAAGGGCGTTTTCAATGAATTAACGATAATATAATTTATTTTTCGATTCTATACTAATCCTTTTTGTACATCGTCAATAATTATTTTTTATATTAGTGGTAAACATTCGTTGTTGCAAACGCCCATGCAAGTCTTCTAAATATCGGAAAAGTAGCATATTTGTGTATATTTTGTTATTGTTTAATGTGGTTTGCTACGTTTGCGAGACTTTTAAGACCGTTTGCAACGAAGAGTGATTAACGCTATTAAATTAAAAAAAAAATTATACAAACATGTATATTTACAAAATACTCGTATAATAATAGAAAAACTAATTCCAGATGAGTAGCCTGGCAAATAATACTACATTTAGCTTAAAAAGCTAAAAATGCTAGAAAAAATGCTAAAAAAATATACAAATATATTAGAAATATCAATCTTTCATGGTTTAGAAACGATTATGTAAATAATATTTTGCTTTTCAATATAATCCCTTGAAACTTCAATACATTAAATCCATAGGTCATTAACAAAAAATTCTTGTCGCAGTTTTAAGCGATGCCCTCTTGCGGTCGTTCATGTCCGTCAATGTCGACAATTGTGGATTACTGGGAAAAGAGGGCAATGAGAAAACTGTTGTAGTTCTGATTATCTCGGACAGATTACAATTAGAAATAATTCAATAATGGAGAAAAGGAGAATATGATATTAAGTCTGCGACCAATTCATTACAAAGTATGTGGGAAGAATACATTACAACCCTGTTTCAGGGTTACAGCCTAGCTTCTCGCAGCACTCATATAGTGTGTGCTACTTTTTATCCATGAGTACCGGGACCTACAGTTTAAAGTCGACTCCGAAAGACAGACTTGAGAAGCTTGTTTTTGGCAATCAGTTACCCTCAGAGCTTTTGCCAGAAGACTGCTAAATTTGATTTTGATTTGGTTGACGTTTTAGACTGAACAATTAAAAAAAATGGAGTTGATGTTTTCGGATGTTGGCGAAATCAAATATCAATCCTATTCCGAGTGCATTAAAATAAATCAATTACTTATTTGTACTTGTATTTCCACAAAGGCTTGTTTTTTTTAAACCATTATACCGCGGCTTATAACCATACATTTTTTATATTTTCTATAAAGAGCTATCCTCATCATTAAGGTTAGACGTTCAATAAGAAAACATTTTTTTTTTTAAGCGAATCAACTGCAATTAACACCGTCAGCATTGCAATATATTAAATTTTTTCCATGACTTGTACAGAAGACTTCAATGACAAACCAGGCCGTAGAATGATTTGTTTGTTTCTGTTGTTTAATTTTTTATTTTGCGCTTTATCATGCAAATAAGACGAAGCACAAAAATAAAAAAAGAATCCCAAAAAATAACATCTTTCAGTTCAAGTGCATAATAAATATTTAAACATAAATTGCAATTTATAAACAATAACTTAAACAAAATAAAACATATGCCAAATACTTAAGAAAATAAATTTAAAATCCAACCAACATAGAAAACACACAACATTTACTTACTTACGTCATTTACCATGACCACATCTTGACGTGATCCTCTGGTATAACCAGTGACTCGCGTAAATTCTGTTACTAGATGTGACATAACCACCAATAAAACGAACCATACAAAACGATCCATAGCGGTAATAATGATCTGTAAGAAAAAAAAAAAAAACAAATCACAGATAGGAAACCAAAGTAAACAAGAAAGAAAACCTAAAGTCAGCTTAAGATATAGATGAGATATAGCGAGATATTGTTGTGGATATTTTAAACATAAATGAAAAAAGAAAAATAAATTTAAACCAAACCAATATCAAAGCTAACTAGAAATAAAAAATTAAAAGCTACAAATTAAGCAGAACATTTAAAGAATGTAATCATATAATGATTTTTTTAACTACAAATGTATAATATAACGTCTATAAAGTCTTCCCATCACATAAAATGTTTAACTGTTTTATGTCTCAAAATATGCCCGAATTAATTTATATGATGAAACTATAACAAAATCATGGGATCAACTCATCACGAAGTTTTACAATTTTCTGGCAACATGTATGAGTGTATGATTACGTAGAAAGAAGGACATATTTGTTTAACCAAAGAAATTTGCAGAATATAATGAAAATTTGTTAGAATTAAAACTTATCACAAACTTCGCAAATTCAAACAACGTTATTCAGCCCAATTACTTATAAGAGTTTTTTCCCTTTTGAAACTCTTAGAATTGAATTTAAATGAGAAAAATATGAATAGGGAACAAACTCATGGGGAATTTTTTATTCTTAATTGCAATAAAATTTGGATACTTTTGAATGCTCAACACTACTCGATATTTTTTAATCTTTTAACTCAATACTACTCAAACTTTAATGGTTTTATACAAACATCTTTCACGGTACATACATATGTATATAAAAGCTTCATTTTAAATTAAGACTTATACAAATTTTTTTAATAAAAATACATGAAAATTAAATAAATTATTTCTTAATAAAATTTAGCAAATAATTTTATTTTATTATCGATTATTACTGAAAAAAATATCGATCAAATATTCGCCGGTTTTTTCAAAACACACCTCTGAAAGTTTTGAGTAACAGTGTCGAGTATCATAAAAACAACATATAACAATATTCAAGTGAATAGTTTTTAAGGGTGTAAGAAAACTGACTTGGGATACTGTGTTTTCGTTAAATTTTTTTTAAGTTACTTACAGAAAAGATCATAAAGAAGAACTTGTTTTGGAGTAAGGAATTATCTAACCTATATAATCAACTGCAGTTTTTTTCATCTAGCAACAGTACATCTTTATGTACGTGCACATTGGCAGGAGATTATACGCTTATTAGAGTTAAAGAACAGGCAGGATTTTGAATTTCTTGGTGCAGACTGACAATTTCATGTTCTGTATTCAACACCTGATTTTAATGTTGCTTCTAAACTGACTGAGTTTTCCTTTCGTGCCACCAGTTTAATTATAAAGCATTTGTTCAATCTATAATAAATTTGGAAGGATATATTTTGGTGGTAATGTTCTCAGTAGTAATAAATTATGTATATTGAATGACACGAATTTTGACACAGTATATACTTAAATACTTTTAAGCTTGTATTAATTACAGATATTTGATATTAAATGAATTCAATGTTTTAATATAATTAATCACTTTGAAATTATTATTGTCAATCTGGCTTACAGCTCTTTTGCTCTGCCAATTATAGATTATATTGATTTCGTTAATTTTGAAAACAAAAATATATTAATAAATAATAACAAAATAATATTGCTCTTCTCCATTTTCATTTTAAACTAAATTAATTTGTTTTTGACCTGGGGCTCGAACCCGAGTCCTCAGCACTTAACAGAAATTAATTTGTAATATTAAATTTAGGGGGTTCAAACGACCGAGGTTCAAATCCCAGCGAAGGAGAAAAATTTAATATGATTAAACAGAACTGGGCTATGACACATTGACACATAAAAACGCTGGAGAATGCAGTCGTGAAATAGGAATCTATTTTATTTTGACGGCGTTTTTTCTTAGGCTCTCATTTTTATTAACAAATTCTCTCAACAATGTTACCACACTTTTATTAAATTTTATACATTTTGTAAAGAAACCCATTTGTTTTTTGTTGTTGGCGAAAAGAAAAATAAGAACAAAAGAAAATTGAAAAAACATTTGAAAGTTTAAAAAAAATTAATAAATTTTGGAATTTGTTAAACAAAATGAGCGATTTAAAAAAAAAGTAATTGAAAAAGTGCTTAAGGATGATTAAATTATAAAATATAAATTCAATTCTCCGCAAAAACTCTCATAAACTTAATTTCTAATAGCTTTACATACAAGAAATGTAAGAACAATAAATTACAGTTCGTGAAGTTGCGGCCGTCGTTTTAATTTTGGGCATGTTTTTTCTGAGAGTCGTTTTTGCCTGGAGTTGCGGTCGTATTCTGTTTAATCATTAATTAAAAAATAAAAAAATGAAGTCCATCTTCAAGCAACCGCCCCCTGATTTTCCAGTATATTCCACCCTCAGAACAAATGTTCAGGAGTACAGCGCCACCTTCTGGAAAGATAACAGCTAACCTACTTAGTGGAGACGCTCACCACTCATATTCAACATCCACCACTGACTTTGCCGTTAACTATTCAAGTATAACACTGGCCTTTGAGTAGTCAACTCGACAGCAACTTCTCTCATTAACACAAAGGCGCATAATATCTATAAAAAAATAAAAAAATCTATCTATCTTCAAATTCCAATACAATGCACTGCATGAGTAGGGGTTTACCTCTGAGTACTGGTCTTAAAAAAAAATCTATTACATTGAATGATTGCATTCTTTTTATGCTCTGCATTAAATAAAAAATATATAGAAAAATACAAACATCATTATTTAAACTCATCGTTAACAAAGAGGTGAAACAGCATAAATAATAAATATTAAAACACCATCAAAGAATCGTTAAAAAAAATAAATCAAACGAGATATATTAAGTGCTTGAATGGCTGTATAAACACTTTACAAAAACTAAGAAACTCTTAACAAAAGTTCAATTTTAAAATTAAATGCTACATTGATCCAGTCAACAACATAAGTATGCAGTTTATCAAAATATTTAAAAACAACAGCAACAACAATTTCATATAAAAGCCGTAGCAACACAAATTAACTTCAAATGCAAGTCTCAGTTTTGTTAATATTGTTGCACTCGCAATGTTGTTGTTATTGATATTTAGTTTGTTTGCCTTTTGTCGTTTTTAGTAAAATTTTTTTTATTCTTTTTGTCTCGTTTGTTCTTACAAAGTCAAGCTCAAGAGTTATACGACGAGTAGTTAGTTAAGAGACACTCTTCTAGAGTAATGGTTTGTCTATGACTTTATAATTTGTTTTCAATTTAAGACACACAACACACTCGTCAAACACTTTACAGTTTAAACACTCAATGCAGCATATGAGTCCATATGTTGTGTGTGCATGTGAGTCACAAGAATGTGTTTCATGGACCACTGCTACTGCAAATTTTTAAAAGTTGATTTTCGTTTTTCTTCTTATTTGTGAAATTTTTTGTTTCTTTTTTGCCTAAAAGTTCTTGTCATCATGACTAATGTTGCAGTTGAACTTTATAAGTTGTTGTTGTTGTTGTAGTGGTTGTAATTGTTGAATGTATGTCAATCTGACAACAATAATTATTGATTTATGCAGTTGTTTTTTGTTTTATTTTGCTGTATAACAGTTGTTGCACCCGTATATTGTGTTGCGATTTATTAAACGCGCCGCGTTTTGTTAGTTGCCGATCTTAACTGATGGAGTGTTAAAAACATTCTGAAACTTAAAATTGTTTTAAAAACTGCACAGATATTTGTAAAAATATTTAAAAAGTTTCTTTAAGAAAATAAACGACAACCAAAACATTTTGTTTTTGTTGTTTTTGTTTTTTTTTACAATAGAAAATGGATATTTAAATTGAAGACTGACTTGTTTTCTATTTTTTTGTTTTATGGAGTTGTTAACATTGACTAATACTGTTGCAAATATCAATAATAAGGCGCACTAAATAAGGTGGTAAGACCATTACAACAACAATTACAATTTTTTTTAGCAATACTAAATTGAAATTTAACATAGAAATTAAATATTTTATAAATAAAGGTTTTAATTATTTTTGATTATTTCTATTAATTTTTATCTTTCTTTCGTTTTCTTTTGCTGCCTCAATTTGCCTTTCAAAAATAGATTAAAAAGGTAACAAAACAACCGATTGTTGTGAGTAACCGCATGCGGCATACATTGTTCATGCAAAACTATTGATTGAAAAGTATGTGCATATGGCCATTTCGTTGGAGCTTAACTAGTTTATCTAATTTTTTTTAATAAATAAAAACAATTATTAAAAAGATAATAATTTAGACCGAATCCAAAGCACAAATATAAAGGTTTAAATTAAAAAAAAAGAAGTCCATCTACAAAGAAACCGCTCCCTAACATTTCACTCTATCCCACCTAATCAATGTCAACAAAAACGAATGATCAGGAGAACAGCGCCACCTTTTGGGAAATAGCAGATAACAATTAAACCGACTTAGCTAAGGCACTCACCACACAATCAACATGCAACGATGAATGGCCTTTGAATGATTAATTCACAGCAATTTGTCTCATTCCGAAGGCGCTTAGTAATAATAAAAAATATATGTGTACTGTCCTTTTCAATCAGCATCAGTAGGGATTTACCCCTGAGTATTGGTCTTAATAAAAACAAAATCCCAAAACTATTATTTTCAATATTTGTAAAAATTTGGTCAATCATTATTGTGGGACACTAAAGTTTACTAAAATAAATGAAAAATAAATTTTAAAATATTAAATTAGACTCTGGTGTTGTAACACTTCTACTGTTGCTGGAAGTTCCTTTTTGGAAAAAAAAACTCCGCTAAGTATGCTTCTATTGCTTTAATTATTTTCATGTTGAATTGATTATTGGTTTCTTCTCCAAGTATAATACAACTGCCAAATATCAAACAAAGATACGTTTTATTTTTCATAATAATTAAATTTTTAATAGTTTTTGATTTTGTTTTTAATTAAATTTATTAATTGAGGCAATTAAAATTTTTTTTAAAATTTTGTCTTTCATTTCAAATAAATAAACTTTTTAATTGATAATTAAAATTAAATCTTTGACCTACTTAATGTATTAAATTTGGGTTTTGGTTCGAAATCAATTAAAAATTTAATTGATACCACAAATATTACTTTTTATTTATTTTTTCTGTGTGGCAAGATTTAGTTGAAATTTGAATGAAATTTTGAAAACTGACATTTTTCAATTTCATTTTTTTTATTGTCAAAACTGAACAAACAAATCTATTTTGTAATCTTCTAATATTTCATGTGATTTTCAAAACCACTTAATAATAATTGTTGCTATTGTTGCAATAAAATTTAGTAAAAATGAAAAATAAATGGCAACATATTTATGGTTGACTAATTTACAAGACGTTGCGGCAACATAACCTTGTGTTAACCCACATTTTCTAACAAGTTTTCAGTTTTATACAGACAAGATTTGACTGTTGTTTGTTTTTGTTCAGCATGAAAATGTTGAAAATTGAAATTCAAACAATTGGAAATAATTTTTTCAAATGCTATGAAGATATGTACACAAACATATGTACATACACACAATATCAGCTAATATTTTTAAATTGCTAAACGAAAAAAACGAAAAAAAGCAACAAATCAGTTTCAAACGTCAAGTTTAGAGTTTCAAACGTGCAACAAATGTGAATATAATTGAACGGTTGTAATGTTGTTATGGAAACTTTGAATTTAATTTTTTTTATTATTATTATTTTCATTGCAAATAATTTACATATTTCCTCTTTTCAAAATCTTTAATTACAAGCTTCACTTGATTTGACTTGTTTTACATTGAATTTAATTTTTACATTCTAAAACTATAAGAAATTAAAACAATTCAATATTTAATAAAACAAAAAATTAATAACTAATAATAGAATAGAGTTTTGTTTTCATTTGTTTTTATTGTACTCACATGAATAAAAGTCATTGTGAATGCTATGGATTAGTTAGTGATTTTTGAAAGTGGGAAGGTTAATGGGAAACAATAATTTATAATATTGTAAAATACTCGTAATTTGCTACCATTACCTAAGTATTGCAATAAATATATTGTGCAAAAGGTCAAAGGTTTAAAATTTAAATTAAAAAAAAACCCAATAAATCTAAAGCTCCCGTCACATTAGGCGAAAATTTGATGAAACGTTTTTTTTCGGGCAAACATGTTTTGTTTCAATTATTTAAAAATACTTTCAAAAAGGAATAGTATTTCGATATTTAATTAATTAAATTTGGAGCAATTTAAATTACAATAAACATGTTTTTATATAATATTGGTTACGCTTTTTACGTCAAAATTTGCCTAATATGACCATAGCTTCACACACAAAGTGTTTACGGACCGAACACTCGTACCTCTCTCATAGCACATTCGTTGTAGTTGATTGCCCAGTAAACTGTACAATGCATTATAGAGACAGTGTAGTCAGATTAGAGGATTTATCCCCAAAATGGGGATTTTTTTTTCTGAAATGGGTATAAAAAAATTCATTTGGGAATGGGAATTTTTTAGAGATAATCGACAAATTTTCGGCGATTTTTAAAATTTCATATAAAATTTTTGCAACGTGTGCTTTTGGTTTTAGTTTAGTTTCGTCCGACTTCAAATTCCTTCTATTTATATATTTCATACAGTGGCACAGGACATCTATTTAAAATTGAAAGTAAAATAGATGCCGTATACTAAGCAAATATTTTAAACGACATTATGATGTCTTATGCTGAATATGAAATGGTACATCGATGGGTGTTTCAACAAGTTAACGACCCGAAACACACATTGAAGCGCGAGCAAAAGGTTGGTTTCAAAATAATGGCCTCAAGATCTGCACAGTCTCCAGATTTTAACATTATTGCAAATTTATGGCAAATTATCAAAGCGTCTCTTAGAGAAAAAAACCCTGCTATTAAGGAACGGTTGTGAGAATCTGTTTAAGATGTATGGAAAAACATTG
The DNA here is from genome assembly GCA_963576795.1 of Metopia argyrocephala. Lineage (NCBI taxonomy): Eukaryota > Metazoa > Arthropoda > Insecta > Diptera > Sarcophagidae > Metopia > Metopia argyrocephala. The sequence goes on along the minus strand of OY756208.1, from coordinate 198,341,426 downwards.
CAATCGATATGTTTTAAAGCCTTGTGGACTCAATGGCAAAACGCTTCTTGGACTTTATTAAAAATTAGGGTCCATAATAAAACATATGTATGTACATAGATGCAAAATTATTGATGCAGTTTTTGTGAGGATTTTTGGGGATGAACTAATCAGGGTTTTAAAGGTTTTTAGGTATATGAATTTTGAAATCGCGGATAAAATTTGAAAACTACTTATCTGACAACCCTGTAGAGAGAATTCATTCTTCAGCCGCATTTTTGGTTTATGGAACTTGACAAGCTTTTTCATGGCAATCAGTTACTCTCAGAACTTTTGCCAGAAGACTGTTAAGAGGTAGTCGCCGAAAGAAATATTTGTTTTCAGATTTATTTTTTTTTAACTGTTAGAGCTGGGGTTTAAACTCGGAGATCTTGTCTTAGTAAGCCATCACACTAACCGCTAGACCACGGCGACTCAATAATAATAATAATAATAAAAAAAAAATAATCCCACAACTAGAACAAATTATAGTTAGAATTTTTCAGCTTTTCTATTACACATTTCTTTGCGATACTTATGGAGTAATAGTTGTGTCATGGCGATAAATGTTAAAATTGTTTTTTTTTTTGCAATCGAAAAATCTGTAATTCGATGTATTCGTAAGTCGAACTTTTTGGCTATGTTTGGATAATATTGATTTGAGTTATGGAAGTTCAACTGTAAAAATAAAAATATTAGTTTTTAAACATTCCGACAACCCCACATATCGTCACCTAAAATGCGAATTAACGCATCTTCAAAAAATTCGAAATTAACTTATTGACTTCGTTTCACTACATCCTAATCACATATCGCACTTGATCAACAAGAGGGTATTATCTCAAAATTTTTGTTGACCAAATGCAATATGTGTTTTAAGATTGTTATAAAATCGCATACGATTTTAAAATTTTATTTTAATATTTCTACTTATATAAAAAAATAATAAAAAAAGAATGTAAAAGTAATATTATTATTATTATAAAAGAAATTTTGTGATTTTCTTTTTAAGAGATGGTATTGTAAATACTGTAGAGTTTTAAACAAATACTACATGCCTTAGCATTCTCACAACAATCTATTGAAAAATATTTTAAATGTTTGTCAATTTACAGAAATTGAGCTGAGCTACTTAGATATAAATTCTTAATATTATTAAAGCATATAAGTATACTTATATGTCTATTGTTATTTAAACATATTTTTTAGACAATTTAATACCAACAAATTCCAATGAACCTACCAATCCTTTTCTGAGACAACATTTTCAAATAGTGATAAATATTTTCAAAGAAAAAGCCATTTATCTTCTTTATGCGAAAAGTATTTTCAAAATATTAGACATAAAAGAGAAATATATATATACTTATACATAAATGTAAATACTCTTATAATAGAAACAACAATAATAATAATATTAGCTAATAAACCTACATATCTGTCTAAAATAATAAGAACAGTTTTTTACTTTACGCTAATATAGTAACTTTAGTATAGGTAATGAAACTGAATATGGTAGCGCTAATTTAAATAAATACTATCAGCTACGGCAGTCTCATCAGAGTTCTTTATGTGCATATTCAATTTCTGATGAGACTTCCGTAGCTGGAGTAGAAAACATAAGTTCAGTTTGGCTAGTGTACTATTCCTTCACGGACATCATTTTCTCTTTGAATTATAAAAGAATTTAAATTTGATCTAATTAAAGCCTTTCTGACGAATAAATTAATTTATAAAATATTGATCACTTATCCTGGGGCTCGAACACGAGTGTTCAGCATATAATAAATGACTATTACTTTTAAGCCCTGAAATATGGTAGGTGGTTGGTTAATTAGTGGACATGTGTTGCCTAAAATTCGTGTACACAAAGAGAAATTTTCCCTCAAAGGGCTAACGTGACGTCGGCAATGGCTTACATTTTATTCTGATCACACCTTAGTATCAGTCTAGTTTGCTTAATAACATACAGTAGCTGGAATAAATTGTCTTAACTAATAACACAGTGCATACAGTGATGAAACAAATGACAGCTTCAAAATTAAAAATCAATTGTTAAAGGAGGTTTAGACGGTAACACAAGTCGTACGTAAAATCAAAGAGAAAATATTATGAAATTGCATCCGTGTTTTAAAAATGAGAGTAAAAATTGTACGACAGATATTTTTTGCGTTTACACGGTTGGTAAAATACCAAAACAAACTAAAATGAAAACATAAAATGCACATACAAATGTACACAAATTGTACATGCATTGTGAATACATTTAACATAAACAAACAAACACATAAAAATACATCCATGATCTAATGAAATGTGATGGTTTTTTAAAAAATTTCAAAAAACAAAGAGAGCCATACGACTGTCAAATTTTTATCCGTATTTTTCTCAATGTCGTACGCTCTCATTACATATCAAGTTTACACGATACTATCCATTCTCTTCTACACAAAAATTTGACATGTCGTACGACTTGTATTACCGTCTAAACCCCCCTTAATTAGTTTACTGCTACTTAAAAACAGCCAGCTACGAAGCTACGCAACAAATAATTATTAACCAACGGTGAAGGAATGCTAAATAAACAGCAACATCGTAAAGACCGTAATAAAGAACCGTAATGAAGTTTGTAAAGTATAAACGTGTGACAGTTAAGAAGTTATTTTATTGTTGAACTTGTATACAAGAATCTGTAATTTATACGGACATTTAAATAAAAGTAGAAGTACATAACTTGCCTTGCACCCATAGTGCGTTTCGCACTCCTGTCAAAAAAGTAAAAAAAAAAAGTATTTTTATAGGGCAGATTACAGGTAGAATTAATTAAGGTGCTTCATATAATCAATTTGCAATCATCGAACCCACAATAAATAAGCGTCTCCGTTGAAAACATTGATAGAAACAAGACGAGTTAAAAGTCTAAACTTAACCGTATTTTAATATTAAATTAAGTTTTATTTATCGTTTGGCTATTACAAAAGACAAATTGTATTGGTGTGCTTATTATTTTCGAAGTGAAAATGTGTATGTATATGTGCATAACAAAATTTTTATATGTTTTTTCTTTATTTATTTAATATAATATTTATAAATAAATATTTTTTTTTAGTTTTTCTGTTTATTTATCAAAATGAAAATAAGACAACTTTTTTCATGTTAGTCAAAGCAATAAATAAATCTTTTGAATTTTGTTTTTTTTAAAGCATATCCCAGGATACAGATTCCTGTCTGCGAAAATAAAAAAAAAACCTACACACAGACAAAAACTACAAAAGCAAGAGTATACAAAAATATTATCCTTTTTCCCACAAAATTTAATTTTTATATATAAAAAAGAAAATTGCTTAAAAGCTTTTATGTTTCTTAATATAAAAATAAATAAACCAAAGACTTTAAATGGTAACATAAAAAAATTTCAACTAAAAAAAGAAAAATAAAAAAATATGGCAAAATATTTAAAGTGTTTTGGGTTTATTTTCCAATACCGGTCATAGCATTCAGACTTGTATGCATATTATAGAGAAAAATTCAAATTTTTTAAATTAAAAAAGGACAACAAAACAACAAAACTTCTTATTTTACTAAACAAATACCGGCGTGTCTCACTACACGGTCAAAGAAGTTTTCTAGATTAAGTTTAGAAACCTGCGCTGGAATCTTTTATCACTACATACTTCCAAACTAGTGGAACAAAGCAAAGGTAGCCTTAATACCTTTAGAATGAACCACAATGTTACCTTAATATGGATGACGCGGTACGGAAATATGGCAGATAACGAATTGGCAGATGAGCTAGCTAGATGTGGTTATCAAGACTTGTTGCGTTGCGTTATCAAGATTTGTAAAACTCAATATCAACTCAGTATGGAGAGAATAGCAACTGCTAAAGTATACAAAAATGCTAACTATATAGACTGATGCCTTGTTTTATGGGGTACGGATATTCCCTGTTTACCTCATATGTTGCATTAAAGTAAGCGGCAGAATAAAAATCAATTGTGTAATCACTAGCTTCATATTGCTGAAATGCCATATTTGCGGTAAAAATCATTTGACTTTTGCTTTGAATTCATAAATTTTAAATAGACTTGGGATTATATGTGAAATTCATATTAATTTATTTAAGAAAATATCAAAAATAATCCACAGAAGATCTAAAATTTTATATGTAAATATATAAAAATTTAGGTTATTTTTGGCTTTTGATGGACCGATTGCAATCAAACTTATTGAGAGGGACCTCCACTGCTAAAGTTTCTGAATTTGGTCTGAGCGACTACATGTTCAAGGCAAATCATTATTCAGAAAGTGAGCAAAATATGATTTTTGGGTGTCTTGAGGACCGTTCATATTTATTCATTCCTTATGCAGAAAATTTATTTTATTTTGCCTGGTAAAGCAGATACAGGGTCCGCTAGTATTGTATAAAATGTATTTGCTTTTTTATATATTAAAAAAATATATATATATATATATATATATATATATAAATACAGGGTGTCCGCCGAGAAGGTATACTGCTTTGTTTCTTTATAATTTTTTATAATTTTTATTAAATAAAAGGGAATGGATCTTATATTTATAGAAGTTTTATTTAATGTCGGCAATTACTTATGTATGAAATGCAATATCAGATAAATATCCGACTCTATTAGCCTCACAAATGCGAGCTCTTTTGAGCACATATTTCATTACATTCTAACACATTTCATCACTAGTTAGTTTGAGTTGCTCCAGCCTTACTGTCATTTTTAATGGAAGCAAAGGTGACTGATAAATAATTTGAGGGTTTTCCATTATCCAGAACTGACTATTATATTTATTCACATATCCACTCAAATGGAAATGTGCCTCGTCACTCATTTCACGTAACATCGTCACATTAATCGATGTTTGATTACCAAATCAAATATTTTAACGATTAAAACACGTTGATTTACCATATATTTTTCCATAATAAATTTGCCAGGTCTCGACTTCACAACCGCCAAATATGAACTGTCAAGACTAATGTTTACCAAAATGGCTACAAAACAAAGTAGTATACCTTCCCAGTGGACACCCTGTATTAGTAATTAAATAACACCTTTGAAAGTTTCAAGTTGCTTATATATGACCACCAACGAAAATTCTCACACTTTAAATATTTTAATATAATTTTTTTTTGAATAAATAAATAACAGAAAACAAATGAAATGAGATTCCTCTACTCAGCATACTGGCATATCTACTAATTAAAACAAACAAATTAACAAACAAAAGGAAAATTAACATAATAAATAAAATATTGTTTATGAATAATAATAATAATAATAATAAAAATTAATTAATTCATGACACTTCTGTGTTTTTTTTTTGTTCATTTCTTTTTGTCTTTTCATACAGCCACTTAAACATATAATCGCTTTCAGTTTCATTTCCCATAGAACTTAAAGGCTAATAAAGCAGACGAACCAAAAATATTTTGCAAATATTAATCAATATTTATATTTTGCCTTTCTGTCAATAATCAATCTTAATTAGTCTTTGAGAAAAAAAAATATATTGTATATTTATGTATACATAACACTATAATACATTTTTATTTCTGCTAAATATTTTAAATTCTTAAATTCTTAATTTATTTTCGTTTCGTTTCTTTTCATTTAATTTTTTATTTCATTAGATGTGTAAATAAAGCAAATGGTAGATGGTACATGGTATGTAGGTACATACGTCTGTCTGTATGTGTTTTATTTAAAGGCTTTTTTTATAATAAAAGTTTTCTGATAAAACAATTTTAATTTTGTAGGCGTTTGCAAAAAATAATTTGAATAAAGAAGAAGATAAAAAAAATTATTTTAATATTTCGCTACTCCTTTCGTTAAAAATTATATTTAAATTATCAAATCATTCTTTGTGGAGTAGTGAAATTTAGAAATAAATGTCAGTTTCAAATGTTAAATTCATGTACGAATACTGTTCTCTCATATAAAAAACGTAATTTGTATGTAAATTTAATTTCTTTGTTGTGTTCTTTATAATTTTAAGTTCTAACGGGCTTAAAAACATTCTTAATAATAACTAGGCATGCCAATACCGAATTCCCTATCCCGAAAAATCCCGGGATTAACGGGATTGTTGAAAACCAGTTCCGATTGGCATCCCTCAGATCACTGTTGCACCAGAAGTCAACATTTCTAAATTTATTAACAAATAACGTTTAATTATTATTAATTAGCATATAGAATTTTTTTAACAGTTTTAATTGTTTTTTTATTTGCTTGTTAATGCTAAAAATAATTACAAAAATTAATTAAACAATTAATTACTTAAAATCAATAATATTTATATTTCCTTTTCTAATACTCGTGTTACTTGTAGAAATGTGTGTAATAAGTAATTTTAATTATAAACCTGGCTTTACGTTATAAGTATTTGTAATTAGTTTTTCAACTTATTATTAACCTTTGAGTGTAAATTTAAATAAAATTTATATGACCGCCCATTATAAAAGAGGGTTGAACCGTTAACGTATAAATGTTTAAAGGCATATAAAGTAAATTATAATTTTTGTTTTCTTAGAAAAAATTTATAGCGATTTTACACCGACGATTGCTGATTACTTTGCAAGGGAAATGATTTATAATTAAAAATCAAGTCGGAGAAACAATCGATAGTTATCACAATATATTAACATACTATATATTACTAGCCTAAGGCCGGCGTGCTTTGCTACGACTACCACTACTATTTGCAATTCCGTAATTCAGATCAAATTCATTTAACTGGTAACGATGCCAAGATATACAAAAGTCAATAGTTAGTTTGTGTGGGAGGTAGCAAGCCTACTTGTCCGCCCTTTTTTCTACTGATGAGTTTTATTGAATACGAAATGAATGATACGAAACTCAGAAACTTTAGCTTCGACACTTCTCAAGATATAAAGAAATCAATATTTAACTTGTATATTACTTATTCATTTCCGCCCATTTTCTGACTAATGTTTTTCTTTGAGCGTGAACTTGTTCTGACCAAAATTTAGAAACTTGAGCTTTAACCGTTTTCAAGGTATACAAAAATCAGGATTTAGTTTGTATGGGAGGTACCTCGCCCACTTGGCGGACTGATGATATGCCTTGAACATAAAGACTAAGGTTAGAAACTTTAGTTCAACTGTTGTCAAAATATTCAAAAATTTATATTAAGTTTGTGTGGGATATACCACGCCCAGGTACAATTTTGGAAAAAGCACATACCCCATTGCACTTTTAGTGGTTAAAGCAACCTATGGTCCAAATTTTATGAAACGGACTTACAAAGAGATTTAGATATATGAACATACATATATATATGTATATACATAAGTACATACCAAAGTATATGAATTTTTATATCTATACTGGGTCTCGGGCCATGCTGGTATTCAAGGAAATCAAGTGGCAGATGAACTTGCTTTAACTCTTTTGTGGGATGGGAAGGGGAGTTTGAAAGAACATATTGAAGAAAAAGGAGGACAGGGAGAGAGGTGTACTCTTCTTGGGCTAGACACGCCTTAGACTTTCTAAACTTTTACTCGGTAAGTATGATAGGAGGAGATTTGTGTCGTGCATTAGATTCTCTAGCGATAATCTGAGGATATTGACAGGAATTCTGACCGGTCACTGCAGACTCAATGGACATTTAAATAGGATAGAAATTACTTCGAACGATTTGTGCAGATTCTGTAACGAGGAAATCGAGTCATCAGAGCACATACCAGGCAATTGTGCAGAATAGATGCACAGTAGGAAGAGATACCTTGGCGATTATCAAATGCTAGATGGGGAATTATCAAAGTTGGCACCACCCGACATTTTGAAGTTTGTCAAAGCGACGAAACTAGGGGGAATATTATAAAAACCCTAGCTAAGTTACTCGATGTACAATAGATCTACAGGAAGTTCTTTAGCATCTGGTTTATGAATGAATGAATGAACGAATGCATCACTCTCCGTTGCAAACGTAGTAAACAATGTCAAACGATAACAAAATGTAAGCATATGTATATGCTACAACAGCTTCTTTGAAAGTATTCAAAATCTTTATTTCTTACAAAGCAAACAAATGCCTGCAAACATATTGTACGCTATTTATTAAAGAAGAATTATTTTATATATGAGTAGATAAAACGAAATACAAACATTAAAGTGCAAGTTAGTGTTGAATAAGCAGTGACATAGTGAGGATCGTAACCATAAACTGCAATACAGTTTGTAACATACGCTAAGTGTGTAAAAGTATAACAACAAAGAATGCTATTTAATAAACATTTCTACAAACTACACCTAATTCCGTTTTTACGCCATCGAAAACTCACATTAAAAAAACAGTGTTCATTGAAAAAAGTAATACAAAAACTTAAAATAAAAAAAATCAATTTTTAATGAGTACCACTTTTTGACAATAGCTTTCGTTTGACAATCACTTTAATTACTGGAAATATTTTTAAAATCGTCTCTAATTTCTGGTAGTAGTTCAGTGGTTGTTGTAAAAAATTCCCTAATCAATCACTGACTTTTAAAATTGAATTACCCTGTTATGTAATTTGCGGTAATTAATTTTTAAAACTTCCAATTTCTGTTAAATTTTTCGACGTTTTCTTATTAGTCCCATTATTAAAATTATCACTCAACTTAGCTACCATTTGAAGATCGTCTTTAACAGTTAGGACGGAAACATTAAGTATTTCTTTACTTGGGGTGTTATAAACCGAAAATCAATGATTTCATCGCATTAAAATTAATTTCTGTAAATTTAGACCATAAATTTTGAATTTGGAATAGTAGACCTTGTTAGAAGGAACTAGGCCGACATTTTTAACACAATCTGACAAGGGAAATTCCAATTTTTATTGTGGTAAGTTTTTGTACCACATGATTTTAAATATCTTCAATATATCAATTCAATATGAACATAAATTTTTCTGAACAAAATATATAAATTTTTAGTCCACGCTACACCAATTAAAATCGCGTAAAAAGAGAGTGAAGTGTGTTTTTAAAATCGTTCTAAAGTAATTCCGTGTAAAAACAGAATTAGGTGTTTTTTATTTAAAAATTTGTAATCACGACTCCAAAAAATAATCGCTTCTATTAATACGATTAATAGAAAAAAAAACATTTATGTTAAGCAGGTAAACCATGCCAGTTTTATTATTTTTTAAAAAATATTATTTAGAAAAAAAAGTTTGAATAAATTATACTCATACTCGTAAATGATAAACTTAAGTGGCTACTGTTTGACTTATAAAGTAGCAAAATACCACTTTTAATGAGAAAAAAATAGTAGAAATAGAAACCATAAACAACTATTTGATATAAAATTGCTTATATAGACAATTTGAAATAAATATTCATAATTTGTTTAATTATTTCAAAAAAATATTTCATTCTAAAAATAATTTTACGTTTTTTTTGTTTTTTTTTGTTTTGGACCTCTTTAAAATATTCTGAATTGATTTATTGTTATGATTTCATAGACATGTCTTGAAAGATTTTATTTTTATTGCCTCAACAACATATTCATTAAAACCAAAAATAGAAACTTGAGAAAGAAAAGAGTCTGCGTTTTTTTTATTGCTTTGAGTTTATTTATTCAGTGTCTGTGTTTTATTTGTTTGAATATTTAAAAATGTACAACTTTTTCTTTGGGCATTCTTGAATCAACAGAAATATGCTGAGTTTGGAGAAGATGAATCAAAACAGTTTAAAGAATATTTGATCAACTTATTACGTTGGAATAAATTAACCGACAAGTCTCAGGAATACTTAATAAAAGTTATTACGTTTGAATAAATTAAGCAACGTTAACAAAATTTGTCTTTTATTGGTGTTTTACTTTTTCTTCTTCTATTTGGTTGCTCAATTTGATATACTTTTTTTTTATTTAAATAGATTTGGTTGTTTAATTAATTATTGAATTTCAATACAATATTAATGTAATATTCTAATTATTACCAGCGTAGTTAATGAGGTCATATGGTGGGTGTAGTGTCATACACTAGTCTGTTGGGAATGGAACTCATAATGCTCGCATTTGCACACTACCTATTGTACTACCGGCGCATCCAGATTTTGTGATTTAGGTTTAAAGTTTCATATTTGATTTTGATTTTAAGCAGTTTTCTCTGCAAAGTTACAACATTTTTTTATCTTTCCCTACCTAACCACGGCGCCACACAGTGGGATTTCTTCATACTATGTTTGGCAAAAATTAAAAAGAGTGCTTGTAGAATGCTGAACTTTTTCTCTGAGTCTTTGGTAAGCTCAATTAAGAAAAATATAAAGTTTAATCAAAATTGGCCACACCCACTACCCACGGCCCATCGAACCTAAAATTTATTTTTAGGCAAAAGTTTTTGAAATTTTGCTCTGAGGATTTGGTTAGCTCAATAAGAAAAATATAAAAAATTGCCACACCCACTATCTACCGCCCATAGAACCCAAAATTTATTTATGACTCAAATTTTTTGAAATTTGGCACAAAGCCTTTATTACCTCAATTAACACCGACCACTCACTGTCCCATATCATATTTTTTTCCACAACTTTTTGTTTCCATACCAAAACTAATTAAATTTTAATTTTAATTTTTTAATATTTTTAATTAAAAATTTCATGAATTTGGAGAAAAATTTTATGATTTTATAAAAGATTATTAATTATTTAAACTTTTTTTCTTTTACTTGATTGTTGGAGTCTTATCTTTCATTTTATTATAGCGAGAGCACCTAGCACGACCTAGCAACCCTTTTTTTTCTTCCAAGGAAGTTTGCAATCACGGCACATTATAGACCAAATGTTATTCTATCATATATTTAAGCCATACGAGCGAACTTTACAATTTCTTTTTGGGACTAAAACTATTTGACTAAAATTTACATGCCACTTTACTTCATTATTTCAAAGCCAAATAAACGTTTTTTTGGGGTACGATTTATGGATTCTTCATACTGAATAAATTTTCTACAAAGCTGCATCATAACATCTTTACATTTTATGGGACGAAAAATTTACTTATTGCAAAAACAATCCCACTGTGCGCCATATAGCGCAGGTATATCTCTTTTGCTGTATATCTTGTTAGACAAGGTTAGGGCTCAGCACAAACAGTGGTCTGATAGGCTAAGAGCCTTTGTACGAGTATATCCATTTCTATCACTGACGTAAAGTGTGCTTTTCCTAAATAAATTTTCTACTCACAATGATGATCATTTTTGTAAAGGAAACCAATATACCTCTGCTATCTTTTGCCTGCTAAATAATACAAACGTTGTTTTCGTATACCTTATTGACAACCTACTACATCCTGCATTATTCCACTGTGGTGTCCAGATCGTTCTGCACCAATTCAACAATCGTCCCTGATTTACAGCCGATAGTTTTATCCTAGTCTGGTCCGCAAAAAGGACAAAACACATAAGAAGATTTTAACAGAATCTGCCGTGAATTGATCGCTATTCTTTTTTGACAATTTATGTAAATTCAAGTTGTTTTGGAAGCATACAAATTAAGACTGATGATGACCCAAATTACTTATAGTTACAGCAGTAAGAAATCCTTTATGCAACAGAAAAAAAAAAATAAGAAAAAAATTTATTTTTTTGCTGTCTTTTTGGGCAATATATCAACACAGCCTAAGAGGCCTAATAATACTTTATTAAGGAAAAACAAAAAAATTTGTATCCAACAGTGAAGTAGTATAAGTGTAACCAAGGAAGTGGAAAAGGAAGAAAAAATGAAAAAGCTGAAGTACCAATTTATTTGATTTCCTTTTTATCACATTTAAGATGACCATAAAACAAATAAATAATTGCCTTCACCGGAAAAACACTTCTGTTAAAAAGGAAAGTGTTTGTATTTTTGTGCATTGATTGATGAATTTTTTGATTTGATTGATTTGTTTATTGCTAAGGCGATTATTTATGTCACAAAAAAGAACAAAAAAAAAAAAACAATTTCTTATGAATAAAAACATTAAATGGGTGTTAAAACATTTAAGTAAATGTAGATTTAATTTATGGTTTCCATTACAATTGTTTGAATTAACAATCATACGGGTGGCCAGTAGTCTAGCGGGTAGTGTGCTAGACTGATAGAGCGAGGGTTGTGGTTTCGAATCCTACCAGAGATCCTGGTTAGCTACACTATGTCGCGATTATGATTTTAGTCGCTTCGTTTGTAATACACAATTAATTAGAATATAATTAATATATAAACTTTTATTTATTTTTCTGAAGAAGCTACGCAGAGAAGTAGCGAAATATCGAAAAAATAATTATTTAATCGACCTAAAGCTTTAATAAAAGTTTATATATTAATCAATAATAAGGTCAACTAAACTTATTGATACTATTTTAGAATATAATTTAATATTTTATTGTAATTTAGTAAATAAATAAAAAGCATAAAATGTTTGACAAGAAATTTTTCAAAAGCAATTGAAAGTACATAAAATTATTAAAATAAAAATAAAAAAGATATTCACAGTGGCTATCGTAAAATGTTAAAGTATCAATATTGTGAAATCTGAGAACTTTTGTTGTTTTTTTCAACACCATTTTTATTCAAATGAATGTTATAAATTTAAAACATTCCAAAGAACAGCATAAATGCCACTTTCTTATTCAGCTGCCCTCTCTCTGTTCGCACTTGTACCAGCAGAATTTTTTTTTCAGCATAGTTGTTATTTAAAATAAACTGTAAAACAGCAAACCAAAAGATAAAATGGATGTCATGTCCTATTTCAAATGCCCTATATACAAATACAGGCATCATTTTTATTCCAAGTAATCTGTGAAAAACGTTTCGAATAGTAAAATGAATGTCATTTTCTAATTCAAACGTTCTACAGTTCAAAATAGTTCACAGTTCAAAATAAACTGCAAAGAACGTTTCAATAAATATTTAAATGGTCTACCTGCTCAAACCGGAACCAACAGTTTTTACTCAAACTAAACGGTAAAATGTTTCAATAATTGGGAAGTAGCAGATAACAGCTAAACCTACTAAACTTACTTAGCGAAGGCACTTACCACACGATGAACATGCAACGACGAGTCAATTGCTGTTGATCATTCAAGGGTGAACGTATAACACTGGCCTTTGAATGATCAATTCACAGCAACTTGTCTCATTCCTAGGGCGCTTAATAATAATATAAGAAAAAATATATATGTACTGTCCTTTTCGAAAAATTGAACTACAATGCACAGCATTTGACAGGGGTTTACCCCTGAGTATAGGTCTCAAATAAAAATTAAAAATAAATAAATATTCAGACGCTTGATCCGCTCTCACAGGCACCAAGAGAATTTACAACCCAACTTTTGTTTTAAAATAAACAGTAAAAACATAAATAGTTCAAATTTATCTGGTCAGAGAGGCTCCAACAAAATCTTCTTGTATTTCTGAATCTATCTCTGTCAAATTAATTGTCAATTATTTTATTTGTTTGCTAAATCACCACGAACGGAAGCAACATGATGTGCATATAATGAAATTGTTTTATCAAAATGGGTTTACTGATCAGGCAAAGTAATAGGAGGCCAATTTCTGAATATAGAAATACGTGAAAAATAAAATTGTCGAGTCTGAGACGATTAAGATCCATATAGGATTCGAGAGCGACCAATACTTCTCGAAGAACTCACTCTTTGGTGGGGATTTTGTGATGGCAGAGCCATAGTTCTATATTTCTATGAGAACACTATTGGTCAGGCCATTACTGACAATGGCGAGTGCTATAGGTGGGTGATTACCAACTTCTTTCAGCCTAAATTGGATCATTTGTACACCAACAACATATAGTGTCAATAGGTTGGCGCTACATGCCACACAGTAAAAGCCGCATTGGATATTCTGCACAAGAAAGCAGGATATCGTCCTAAGAACTAAAGAACGCTGTAACTGACAAAAAATCGAAAATACTTTTTTGCATAATTTTTATCAGAAAAAAGAAATACGCGTCGATTGGTCCCGGTCCCAGATTTCTACGATGAAAATAAATTCACTTACGCAGTCTGCGTTTTGAAAAATACCAGTGTCTTTGTTCTACTTTCATACAGGTTTTTTGGCTCTGGTGAACATTTAAGTTACAGCGTTCTTTAATTCCATCGACGATATAATCATCTCTAGCAGAAGTGATGTAAACTGCCTACCAAGATCGTTGTAGCCTATTTCTTGTTTGGGTTTCCTAAGTCGTAGATGTATGCGAATAAACCGCAAACCACAGTGGTTCTTAAAGCCAACATAACCCATGCCATAGTTCACATTCGGCCTTATATATGTGCCAATGCCGTGGAAAATTTAACATTTCCAATAAGGTTCACCCAGATAAGATGTTATATCACATTTAATGAGATCGTTGATATGACACACTTTGTTTTAAATAAATTGAATAAGAAGACTATATAGCATTTGGTTTCATTTACACACAACACAGAAAGAACATAAAGAACTTTATTAAAGTGTTAACATGGAAATAACACAATAATAAAACGTACTGTGAACACCCTTAATAAATTTTATTTTTAGAGAATTTCTAATGCAACAACTGACTTACTTCATTTGTTATTTGATGTGATGATGAAATCATTTTTAAAAGATTTTTTATTTTTTTTTTTTGTTATTTTTGTATTCAATTTTGTTTCGAATACTTGGCAAAAGTTTCTTTAAAAAATTTAAAAAAAAATTTTTTTTTTGTTAAAGTGAAGTGTTCTAATTAAACAGATGTTAAGTAAAGCTTAAGCTGCGATTTCACGTTTGCTTTTAAGAATTCAAATTAAAACTAATAAAGAATCTTGGCCTGTAGAAGTATTTTATAAACAATTTTAAGCAAGCAAATATAAAACAAAAAAATTAAAAAAAAAAAAAATAATTAATTAGAAGAAAAAAAAAAAAAGATAACAATAATTAATTAATATTTTTAAGTATATAAATAAATGTATACCTATGTATATAAAAATGTTTTTTTTACAATATTTTTTGCTTAATTTATAATTAAACGAAACATACCCTCTCAATCAGGCCTAATTAATACTTTAAACGTTATAATCAGTCTGTTATTAATTTAAAACGTAAATTCTTTATTTTAGAAATATTTAAAATATATTTATTAACAGATTAATAACCCTATTATTGTAATTGCTTAAATAACACGTACATGTGTATATCCTTTTCCTTTTTGATTGAATTTTAAAATTATTAAATCAGTTCCAACAGTTTAAATTTAAAGATAATTTTATTTATATTTTATTATAGTTTCTGTTAGTAACACTTTTATCGATTCAAGGTTTTAATTCTCTTGCTGTGCAGATTTATAACAATTAAAATTTTCCTAAACTCATGAGTTCTTTGAAAAAGAGTGTGAAGCTTAACAAACATTACAGGAAATTTCCATTGTTATCGTATTAAAAACTCAAAATTCATCTTCTATACAGGTCGACCTGCTACAATACGGTAGAGACGATCCTAAAAAGTGCCGTGTAGTGTGAGATCGTATTTATCCAGAGGTTGCCAGCCTATTTTTCTGAAACCAAATATTTTCGAGTTGTCCAGCTGAACTGGTAAGACGACGATAAGATGAGAAAAGGCTTAAATGCTCTGTTTCATTCTCGTAGCTCCATAGCTAAATGTTAGAGAGTTTTGTCTTGGTCCATGCACCAATTTTTACGGGGGTTGGCATGCAAATCATTATCTATGATTATCTGCTTTAGTGGTATGCAATGGATAGTAGCAGACGGCTCCAGGCCTTAAGCAGACCAGCAGATTGCCTCTCTGAGTATTACCGTATACCACTGATCCCTGCGGCTGTATTTATCCCCTGGTCTGAGAATTCTCATTTCGGCGCATTTTTTATACGCATTATAGATGATACGCCCATCTCCACTGATGGGATGACGTTGAAATCAAGCCTTGGTGGTGAGGTTTTCAGTGAATATTTTAAGCTGGAACTTTGTTTTAGAATAAATCATAAATTCAGCGTTTTAGAAGTGGAGACTGAAGGTCATTCGTGAAATTCTGAACCGACAAATCTGATTTGGAAATAGCAGCGTTAGGTGGACGAACGGTAACAGAATCTCGATTGAATTGAATTAGTTCAGTTTAAGCATTGTGACGGTTTGTTGCAATATAAGGTCACGGACGAGGATATGTGACAGAATTCAGCCGAATTTTTGTAGGTATGTAGGGATAAGGAAGAGGAGTAGTCGATACAGAATACCCTTTGCAACGGCTTAGTTCTATGTAGAAGAACCTTAGTTGGGAGTTCTTTGACTTGTTGGAGTCTCTGTCGGTAGCTGATATTCAAAGTCTTCTGAAGTTCATTGTGAGACTTCGTTGGCTGGAGGATGCGAGTCCATCTTTTTGAAGTTAACCTCTCCGATATTGTTTTCCTTCTACTTGTTCCTTATGCTGTTACTCTTTACCTTTAATGCTTATTTTAGAACGACCAGAACTAGTTCTGTAACGTCTGGCTTCTGATTATAATAAATAAACTTAAACCCAAAAGCTGGGATTTGGATTATTATAGCTGGAAGAGTTTACTTTTTAGCATTGTACTGTTTTTGCACAACGGTAATCCTCAAGACATTAGGAATGCATATAAAACGAATTCAATTCAATAATAAAGTCGTGAATATGACATTCTGTGTGCCTTTGTTGTCTATAAATATATTTATTTTAAACTTGTTTTCATACCTTATTTATTTTCACTTAATTTTTAATTTTTTTTTAAATATTGTATAAAGAACCAAAACTAAGTAATTGTGATTATTATTATTATTTTTTTGTTTGTTATTGCAATTATTTTATATTTGAATAAATATTAAGAATCTGTACAATACGAGTATAATGAAAACTCAAATCCATAAAACTGCAAACATTTCTTCAATACTCAGCTATACAATTAGTTCGAAGTGTATTAACAAATCATTAACAGAAGAAACTATAAAAGTTCCTTTAGTACATTCATTAATTAATTGTAAATGCTAAAAATATTCATAGAAAACGTGATTTGAATTGATTATATGGGCAACAGCAAACCAATGCAAACTTTCTAATAAAAGAAAAATTTTATTTCAAATTGTTTAACAAAGAAGTCGAATTTTTGTTTGTTTAGGTTTTTCAATGAAAATACGAGTATAATTAAAACTTTGAAGGCCAACAAGCACTTGTAATTATTCGTACAATATTGTGGGTTAAATTCCCACCATATAAGCAGACTCCAGAATTTAGTGTTGAGTGTTGGGTTTGTAACCTGATGTCACAAAAGGCCTTGAGAGGTTTCATAAAGGACTTGAGATGTAGAGGGTAGCCCCCTAAATCCAATCTATTACATATCTTGATGCTTTAGTTTTGTAAAGATTATGTTAAAATTATGCTAAAGTTCGGATAGAAAGTGTCCTTTGTATCATAATTAAAAAAAAAAAAAAAATTGTAAATTTTTGTAAAAATTTCTCTTTGACGATGCTGCGAAGGTTTTGTTTTTCTAATAGGCTGTCACCAGACATCTTCTCATTGTAAAAAATTAAAAACATTAAATCTTTTTTTTGGGATTGTGTTTACAAAATTGTTTTTCTTTGCCATTTGCTGGTAATGGCTCTACATGTGCTATATGGTGGTCTATGGAGCCCCGGAAGCGCTAAATTTGTTCATTCACTTATCCACTAACATAAGAAAGGTTCTCCTCACTCATGATGGTTTTCAATAAAAAAATATGTCTTCCTCATTCTTAAAATTCAGAATAGCATGAGTGTCTTACGTTCAACGGGTGCCAGTTGATGCTTTTAAACTCTCTCAGTCAAATTCTATACAATAGATGTCGATTTTTACCAATTGCTTGGCACGCCTCTAAATTTTTTTTACCCCGAACAACAAAAAATGGTTATATTTTTTAAAAATTTTTTTTAATTGTATTTATATTAATGGTTTCTATATACGTCGAAGTTTAGAAAATTAACTGTAAAAAATTCCTTTAACCGGTTTAGAGAAATTCCAGCTTAAGGTGACTGAATCATTTATTGCACTTTTTCAATTTTAATTTTTATTGGTTTAAAAAAAATTTTATTCAATCATTTATGCAAATTAGCTTTGAAAGTTGTTAGAAATTAAATTGTAATATCAAAAGTAGAAAGTAGAAAAATATGAAATTAAATTTCAGAATATTATTTTAAATTCTTTTCTTACCCCCCTGTATGCAAAAAATTTTAATATAATCTTAAAATGTATCAAAAAACATTGTACAGTAAAATACATTTGAATCCTAATTTACTGTTCTTGTATACGGGCGTTAAAATTTCAGTTAAGAATTGCTAAAAAAAATTCTTAAGAGTAATGGGTGCCTATTACTTTGGTTAGCGGTGACCTATGGCACAGCTTGTATTTTCGATTGCCACCAGAGATTCTGGTCTATGATACTACATTTTCTTATCCAAAGATATATTAATTTTTCTACAATCAATCCTAATAATCGATAAGTGAAAACTTAATCATTAAAGCATTAAACACAGATATAATATGCAACCTACAACAGAAAGCAGTTAAACCTAGAATACTATACATATGGTTATATAAAGGCGATTCTATTACAGGCAGGACAGAAAAAGCTAAGCTGCCTCTGCCCAACTTAGCCAAATGTCTAGTTTTGTGAGCAGCTAAAAGCAAATTAGTGATACAAATACGCTAATTAAATAATAGCTTAAAAATACTTTTTTTTCATTAAATAGAAAAGAACATATGAGGCAGGACACGCAGCGAAATTTTAAAATTTTTTTATAAATTTCTTCAGACGTAATAAGATTTCATTGCATATTTGGAATTTTTGAAAAAAAAAAGAAAAAAAAAACTATCTGAAATTAAGTGTTTGAAACTAAAAACCCTGTAATAAAACGCTATTGTACAAAAACAAACAAACCACCTGGAATAAAATTTTATTTCAAAAATTTCCTAAAATAAAATGTAATTTCAATAAATATTTAAATTCAATGAGCGGTTACGCAGTTGCAGTCACATTGCTAAAGTTGCCTTATAAACAAAGTTTAAAACAAAATTAATTTGTTAAGTAAAATATTTAAAAAAAAGCGATCTGATTTTTACGAGCGTAAATAACTTGCAGATGACACCACTGAAAAATATATGTTTCCTTAAAAAACAGCTGTTCATAAATTAAACTGTTTGTTATTGTTATTGCTCTGGTTATTGCTTGTTATTTATTGTTTTGGTTTCTTGTCACTTATTCTTTTTTTTTTGCTATGCTGCTGACAAAATAATTATGTTGCCAACATCATAATAGCAAAAGTAGTTGGCAGCCTGCTGTCTGTCCTTTATGTGTACAACACATATGTAAGTATGTGGTATGTAGGTTATCTCGGCAGCAAAACAAAATTTGGTACATCACTTCAGTTTCTTTAACGATGGCAACATGTTTAACACTAAGCTTCAGTTTACCAATTGATAAGTATCTGGTATATGAAGGTTTTGTTGTATGATCAGTCGCACATGGGGAACGTTTTTTTTTTTTTTGCAAACTCTTGAGTTTGTTGGAGAAACGGAATAACTTGCTTAGTTCTTCGTTGGTAGTAACAAAAAGTAAAAAAAACAATATGTAAAATAGAGAACGATAGAACTACATTTGTAAAAGTAAACTTTTTTAATGCCGCAAGATCCGTCTCTTATTGGGTCATATATGCTAATGTTCCTTATATTCGGCATATACTAATAGTTATACTTATAAATACGAACTATATTTTAACAACAAATTATATTTCTTGAATAAAAAGCAAACAAAAAATAAGATAATGTGAAGACTACAATTGGGATACCTTCTCAACAGATAGAAATTTTCTTCAGAGCAATACAAGATTTACAACTTCAACTTGGTAAGTCTACAGTGACGTCTCTATGTTGTCTGTACGCAATGAATCCATTGGGATACAGAACAATTTTGATTAAATTTCTTAGCAAGCTTTTGCTAATTCTGAAAATTTGATGGACCTCCATATCGTCTTGCTGGTATAAGACAAAAGAGGGGAAAATAAAATTAAAGAAATCTTGAAAGGCATTATATTCCGTTAATTTAAAACCCAAAAATAATTTTACGTAGGAACTATGCTTTTGCATCATTTTCTCTCTTTATTTTCTATCAAGTATAGGGGAATCTATAACACCTAACGCGCATGCTGTAATCTCTACTTCTATGATTCTTAGCCACTGCCCTATCTTTGTCAACGTTTTTTTCCTTATGTTTCAAGTAACATGAACTCAATGGGAATTATAAATAACATATTGGTTCCATAACCCTTTCGGACCCAGCATACACAATTGTGCGATGTGGATTGGTCTTGGTTGGTCTAATAATAATTATTTTACATGTAAATAACCAAAATACACAAACAATGAGATCCTTTTTCAAAAATTCATGATTGTGACAAAATTTTAAAAATTAATTTTTAACGTCTGTAAAAAGAAAAATTTTCAATCTTTACTTTTGTGAAAGTGAGAGTATATTTTTGTGATGGGTCTGAAGGGATAATCATTCTTCTGTGTTAAGTATTTTCATACACATACAGGGTGCCCCAGAACTCAACACCAAGCCGAAACGGGAAAAAGAAAAGTCAGAAAAAAATTATCTCCTATGCAATTTGAAAGCAATGAGCATTTAATAAAAACCTAGAAATTTGGTCAACCTGTAACCATTTTTCGGCTGTTGTGATTAATTTTTATTTTTTTTTGCTCATTTAAACTTTGGAACCGTAAGCCTAAATAACATTTCTAGAACCATAGTGAAAAATAATGACACAATTGCCCCAAATTTTCAAGAATTAAAACTATTTGCTGAACTATGAATGAAAAATTTTCAAAATTTGTCGACTTTGAAAGGCGTTCCTTTAAAAAAATTTATTAAACTGCCTTGGCTAGTGCCATTAAAAGTTCGCGCTTTTAATCAGGTGTGTAAAATAGTAAAATACTTGTTAGCGTCACACTAAAAAACGAGTAAAAAATAAAAACCTTAAGTAACCGGATCTTTGCTAACCCATTTTACTCAGTTCAAATGATTTTTTTACTTCCCACAATCTTTTGATGGGTTTTTAATTTTACGGCAAAATGATGTGAGAGATGGATAATGGACATGCTTGCCATATTGGCCTTGAACATTTTTCTCACCCCGTTTAGGTTTAACGTTGAGTACTGCGACACCCTGTATATAAAAATTTTGGTTTTTTATTAATATTTTATTAATTATATATTGCGAAAATCAAATGACGACCAATTCCAAATAAAATATTGCACGATATAAGTCGAAGTTATGAGGAAAATCCAAATTTGAAGGAACAACAATTTTGAGGACAAATACTGAAACAAAGTAAATGGATTAGATTAAAATTACAAAATCGTTGTGCCACATGTTGAACGTTTGAAAAACATTATAGAGAAGAATATATAATTTAGCTAACTTTATCTTGATCACTATCTGTGCATGTATAATCTATATTTGTCTTTAACTGCTGCTATACATCTCAGTTCATTGACGTTTGTTTGCCTTAAGGTTGTCTTTCCTTTAGGGTCTTAAATATCATATCGTGCAAAATAATTCTTTAAGTCATAAATATATTGCAAAAACACGTTTGATAGCAACAAACCCCTTTAATTCTCGCAAGTAGCACGTTTTAAAATGTTTATGGAAATTTTTTTCATTTTATTTTGTTTTTGGTAATGCCAACCTTATTTTCAAGCGCTTATTCAGTTAAACGTCTGTCTACCTGCCTGTGCACTTGAAAATTGTAAGCAATTACCCATTTAATACATTCAATACGTTGTTTAGTTTTAAAGTAATTAAAAAAGAAGAAGAAAAAAACACATGAATTTCAAGCATTAGCAGAAAAAATAAACATTAAAAAAGAAATAAAATAAAAATGAATGATTAACCTGAACTTGACCTTTTTTTGCTACGTTGTTTCTTTTTCATACATTTTATTTATTTTTTTTTTTTAATTTAAGTCGAAGTGCATGGCTGTTGCTGTTTTACATAAATTTAAGTAATTTACGGTTTAAATAAAAAAAAAAACTTTTATTTTTTCTTTAAATAATAAATTCACTGGATATGAATTGTTTATAGTTTTTGTTTTAAAATTTTGGGGGATTAAATAGTTGGCAGAAAACAAAAAATATGAGGCAAATAAATCGAATAAAATATTCAAAATCTTAAATGTCTGTCTACAGACAACAGAGAATTATACATAAAAAAGTATTAATAATTAAAGGAATATTTTTTTGTTTTCAATGTTTAAAATTCAAGGTAGTTCCGGTGTTCTTTTTTTATAAAAATTTAATTTTGGAGCTTTTTTTTATTAAGGCGTGTGAATTTTTAATACAAACACAGATATACAATAGGGAGCATAACCGAGTGCATACTTACATATTGACCAGATTTTTTTTCTCTTATAATGAAAAAAAAAAAATTAAATTATATATAAAAAGCCACTCAATTAACAGAAAAGTTATTGTTACGTTCGTAAATTCTGCAAATTTGTGCATCACTGCGGCAGTTATGCCAATTTTGTAGGTCTTTCGACTCAAACAAGTCGAAACATAATGCCAAAAAGACAAGTAGTTAGACGTCTTAAGTTGTTGAGCGATTTAAATGATACGTCAAATGGAAAAAGAGAACTCAGTAAAACTACACGTAAAGCAGGCTGCTAATATTATAAAAATTAATATGTAACTAAACAACTGCACCTATTTTTTTCTTAATATTTTATAGTTTCTCTATATGCCTGGAAAATAACTAAGCGGAATCGGCAAAGTGTACAAGGTACCTTCCATATGGATTAAATATTGACTTATTGAAAACTTTTACAACAAAAGTTTATAAATTTAGCTCAAATAGCTTCACAGTCAATACAAATCAGTGGGAGAAATAGGATAAGTGGGCGTAGTACCTTCCATTAAAAAATAGTAAATTGGATTTTGTATACCTTGCGAACGGTAATAGTGAACGTTGCGAAATTTGGTACAAAAACTTCGTTGTTAATATGAGTATGTGGTCATATTTATTAAAGCGCTTTAAGTCAAAATTTAAAAAAAATTAATTTGTCAGTTAATTTATTCCACATTATTTCGAACTAAATTTATTCATTGTAAATTCTATAAAGAATTTTATATATTTTTGCAATGAATATTTTGATGATCAAAGGAGAAAATGATGTCCGTGAAGGAATAGTACACTAGCCAAAATGTTTTCGACTCCAGCTACTGTAGTCTCATCAGAGTTTTTTGTGTCCTGTGCTTATTCAAGACCAAACATCAACTATTTAACTTTTTAGGAAATCACATACTGAAATTATTTTCTTTTTTCCATATGTCCATACACTAGTCGAAGGAAAGTCACACAACAGTTTCTAACATATTCTCCTTTTCTCACCCTCATTGCAGTTTTTGAAATTTTCATCTTATTTGGATGAAACAGAATTACAGTTTATTTTTGTTTTTTGCCCTCTTAATCCATTTTATCAACATTAGACGACATCGACGACATGTACGGCTGAAGCCGTGGTGGTTAGAGGGCATCGATAAAGCAATCGCATTAAACATTATTCTCTGGAGGCCCGAAGTTGGAGAACCAGCTTGGCTAGTGTACTATTCCTTTACAATCATCATTTCCTCCTTTAATCATAAAAATATTGATTGCAAAAAATATAAAATTCTTTATAGAATTTAACCTTGATCTAAATAAAGGGTTTCCGATGAAACAAAAATTAATTTAAAAATTTGATCACACTTTCTGGGGCTCGAACTTCGGGCATCCAACACATAATATTTATTCAACGTATTGTCAAAAATTCATTTAATGTTAATTACAAAAGTGGTCTATGTCAAATATTTAAAGATATTTTATTAATAAACACAAGTTAAAAATGACACGTGACCCACTTTGACATGCTGCTGAACTACATATTAAAATTACAACAAGAAAATGACAATTTCGTCCCAGTTTAAAGTAAATTTGTTGCCAATACATTTGCAAGTATTTAGAACATAGCAAACCTAGCATATCTGCGTACATTTTGTTTTTGTTTGACGAGGTTTGCTACGTATGCAAAACTTCAAGAACACTGACTAACTCTGCTATTAATTAAAAATAAATAACAATTTATTGACAATAACTACTTAGCAAAAAAATTGTAGGTATGCACCCTGTTCTGTTCCCAACTGTAATTTTCATGCATTAATTCAGATCATATTTAAAATTGAAACAAAAAAGAAAACAAAAACCTAAAAATAAAAAATCGTTATAGTGCAATTAACAATAAAATACAAAAAAACTTGTTGTAGTGCATATTCAGTAAAAAATATCATTTTGGCACTTGGTGTTTATTCTCAGATGTTTAGATACTCGTGTAGGTTCATTAGGGTGGCGTTTTGTTGTTAATATGGGCCAGAATGGTACAAAAAAATTCCATTTAATTTGTTGTATTAAGACATCGTAAAGAATGAAAGAACTATACAAGTTCACTGCACAGTTTTACAACCTTGAACAAATGACACTGGCATGTAACTTTAAAGGTGTTCAGCACTGACGTAAGGGCTTTCAAAGTGGTTTGATTTATGAAAAGTATGTGTATATGGAAAAACTTCCTTACAACTAAATATTTTGATTCTGATACTGCATAATTTTATGAGTATTCTTTTACTCAATAATTTTCTAATACCCATTACTATACAGAAGGCTCTTTACTATCTCCAGGAAGATTGTGACCTAAAAGTTATTAAAGAGAACATTTTTAGGTAACGCAAAGGCATTACTATGGACGATGGGAATATTTATTATTTAAAAAATCATGCGCAATCTTTAAAGGTACTTTAAGGCTCCACTTTTTTATGCAAAAACATCCTTAAGAGAAACATCACACAATATTTCAACGATCCCGTTCGTAAGCTTGACCACGAATATAAATTAGTTTCTTCGTTTTAAAATGAATATATATTTTAAACTTTTAATTTAAATTTTATTCAATAATAAGTGTAGATTGCAAAGCGGTAACAAATATTCGTACTCAAGAATGCGATTTGTATTTAAGGTGATTTAATCAAATGCGGTGTATGATTATAAGTGACTTGTTGAAATGCGGTACATGATTATGATTGCGGTATATGATCGTGATTGATTAAACATAAAAATTGTTGAATTACCACAAATTCGTGGTAGACTCTGTTTATTGCAGTCTAAAAATGGTCTAGAGATATCGCTGTGGAAACAGTTTTGGATATAGTCTAATCAGCACCATATTCTTTTATTTATTTCTATTTCGGCACATGTAGTTTATGTTCTTCTCATATAATCCTCTTTTGAAAATCGATTTGCCAAAAGGAATTCGAGTGCGAACTAAGAACCAAGAACTAAACAACTAATATTGCAAATTTTTTCTAGTTTAAGACTTGAATTTGTTGAGAAACTAGTTTTAAATATATCGTCGCTAAAATTAAAGAACGCTGTAACTGACAAAAATTCGAAAATACGTTTTTTGCATCATTTTTATTAGAAAAAAAAAAATACGCGTCGATTGGTCCCGGTCCCAGATTTCTACGATGAAAATAAATTCACTTACGCTGTCTGCATTTTGGCAAACACCAGTGTCTTTGTTCTACTTTCATACAGGTTTTTGGCTCTGGTGAACATTTACGGTTTTGTCAGTTACAGCGTTCTTTAATTCCATCGACGACATGTTCATTAATTTTCAATGTTATACACGTGTAGGTAAGCATGTTAACAGAATACAAATATTTTTTGTAAAAATAAGTACCAACCTAATTTTAATGTATTTTTGTTATTTAGGTTTTCAATTTATTTATTCTCTTTTTTTTATTTATTTAAAGGTTACATTGTAAATCTTTTCGAGTTTATACAAAAAATTCTCCATGTAAATCTGGATCATGAATTTGTTTAAAACATTTTTGTTTTTAGTTCTTTCCTATGACCAAATGCGGTCAAAAAAGAAGGTAAACAACTGCGTTTTTTATTTATTTTTTTTTAATTTTTTTACATTTTTTTTGAAGATTATTACAAAGTTTTTATTTGTTTATATTAAAACAGACAGTTGTTTTAGTTTGTGAGTCTTTTAAAAGGTTTATTTTTTTCAAGCAGTTCACTGAACTTTGATGGTTAGTCATGATTTACAATCGGACAAAAGAAAGAGAAACACACAAAAAAAAAAAACAGCAAAAAGATTGCATTATGATGATTTATTGCTCTACGCTATATAAAATATCTTAAACTGCTTCATAAATATTACACCATTTACAGTAAAATTGAGTTTCTGTTTGTTTAGTTTGGTAACAATTTTAAAAATTTAGGTTGTTTGGTTTAAAAAATTAATTGTTAAGTCTTAAGCTTTTATTATATATCACACTTTTATTACTAAAAATAATTTAAATAAAACAAACATTAAGCTAAATTTAATACACTACAGTTTTTTCTATGTTTGAAGAGGCTTTACTCTAAAAAAATAATATTGTAACCTGTTTCGAAGTGTGAACTGCAATAATACACAATAATCTGCATTATTATCCCACACGTATCATGTCTGATTATAAGTGTGCTCTGATGAACTTAAAACCGCGAAACAAGTAACATTTCAGTTCAACAGATTCAACGAAGAAGATAGCGCACTACAAGTGATTCTTGGCTGCAGATCAATTGTTGAAGATTAGCGGTATGCGCTTATTGGCATGCCAGTTAACTCGTCTTTAATGTGAGAAAATATAGAGCGTTGCTGTACGAATAAGAGCAATAACGACATTTTGCACTCGTAGGGCAGACGTTGTAAATGAACGGTAATCTTACAACGGCAGTTGAATACAGTACAACCTGTTTTATGCCGACTATTTTTGTGCGATTTCTTTTATTAAGCCATTCTTTATTTATGCGGTTTTTTTGTGCGATGTTTATTTTTACGGTCGTTTCTGGTCGCTATGCATAATAAACACATTTATCAGCACTGTTGGTAAAAGAAATATACAGAATTACGAAATATTTCGGTAATCTTTTATATAACGTTTGTTATGGACGATAATATGAACTGCTTGTATCATTCTCTGAACCACGATTGGGAATCCCAATGTTCACACGAGAGTTTAGTTTAAATTGTTACCAAATTGGAGGATAGCAATTCTTCGAAGTTCGCAACAAGATTAAAAATGAAGAACGATAGTTTGCTCCCAAAATTTGTATGGCAAATCAACTTGTTTCAAACAAGATTATGCCGCTAAATCTTATGAGATACAACCAACGTCTCGAAAACTGATTACCTACTACCTACTTGGTAAGCGAGTTGGTACTTTTTAGTAGTGAAAGCCATTGTGAAGGATAATGATTAAGTTGATTTTTGTATATAAAACAAGTAGATATATAAATATAATGTTTAAAAATATCCACACGTAAACTTAGTTTAATGAAACAAAAAATTTGTGGGTTATTTCCGAGATACAACTTTTTTTATTTATCCCTGTTTATCGCATAAAATAAATTTTTTTTATTTACTTATGTTTCGAAAACTATTTTTAATAGCGTTTTGTGAAGTTTTGTGTAATATTTTTTAAGCGATTAATTTTATGCGGTCCCTATCTACCGCATAAAAACAGGTTCTGCTGTATTAACAAACATAACAATTGATCCCCAGTAGGATATTAAGAGGTTAGGGTTCCGCACTAACATAGGATTTCTACTGCTTTATTACATACATACATACATAACTGGCCTTTACAACCCTGTGTCAGGATTACGGCCTAGCTTCTCGCAGCACTCATGTTGTGTGTGTAAATTTTTATCCATGAGTACCGGGATCTACAGTTTACTGTCGACTCCGAACGACAGACTTGAGAAACTTGTTCATGGCCATTAATTACTCTCAGAGCTTTTGCCAGAAGACTGCTGAGAGGTAGTCGCCGAAAGAAATATTTTTTTTTTATATTTATTTTTTTTAAGATGTCGGAGCTGGGTGTCGAATCCAGGGCTCATGTCTTAGTAAGCCAACACACTAACCACTAGACCACGGCGACTACTGCTTTATTATATACTTTATATTCTCCCGACAAGGTTTATGCTATAGAAAAATGTAATTTTTAATCATCAAATTTATTTTAAACAATTTAGAGATATATTCTTAGCTGTATTGCAAATATCACACATGGGACTATAAAGGGGTTATGAATAAAAGAATTGTTTGTATGAATTATAATTTTATTTTATAAAAATTCAAAATCTAATGACTTTTTTTTGTTTCGTCAGAAAAGACTTTAATTACATCAGAGCTATAGTCTATACAGTATTTAGAATTAGATCAAAGTAGAAAATGACGTCCGTGAAGGAATAGTACACTAGCTAAACTGAACATGTTTTCGACCCCAGCTACAGTAGTCTCATCAGAGTTGTTTGTGTTCTGTGCATATTCATGACAATCAACAACTATTTAACTCACAATTTTCTATTAAATTGAAGTATTGGAATTATATTCTTTTCTATATATGTATGTACTTGTAATGAGAGTTAGTTGCCATCGTTTTTCTCACCATCATTTTATTTCTGTTATAGTCATCTTATTCGAAAGAATCTGAATTACAACTTTTTTTTTCCAATTTTTGTTAATTTTGGTCTAATTATTTTAATAAAATGCCTAGAAGAGAGAATTATTTTTGTTCTATAATTTTTCTCAAATTTGTGTAATAATAGAAATCAAATGAATAACTTGTACACCTTTATGAGCAATGTTCAAATTCAGGATACTGGACAAAAGCAAAGCTTTCCAGTTGGCTAGCACAACTACTTCTTCTTTTTATTAACACTATTGTGTTGCAATGAGAATAGCAAACAGAAACAAAATGTCCAGCTTTAATTCAATTTTCCATATTTTATACTGTTAAGAGATGCACGAATTAATTTTATAAGCAGAATGGAATTGTTCAAAATTCTATAGAATTCATGCAATACTTTCCAGGTTTTTCTTTTCCCAAAATTTCTTTCAATTTATTAACAATAAACACTGATGACTGACATGAATAGTTTACTCAAATTACTTTAATTATTTATGTTTTTTTTTCTTGTTTATAAAAGATGCCAATGAACTATAATTACATCTGATTTCAAAGTAAAAAAAAGCAATTAAACTAAAACTATAGAAAGCCAAAAATAATTACAAAGGAATAGCAAAATATAAAAATAAAGTGAACAAGATATTATAATTTAAAATGTTTGTTTTTTATAACTTTTTCTCAAATCGTCGGGGGGTATAAATAAGAATTTAAATAATTCTGAGAACTTTTTAAAATGAATTGCTTTAGAAATGATAAACATCAGTATGTCTAACAATAATTTTAATTTACAAATAGTACAATTCAAAATAAATAAAATGTTTTTTTTAAAAACGTTCGAAATTGTTATAATAAAAAAAAAAATTATAGAAATTCCTTAAGACTCGCTATAACATTAGCCGACTTAATGCAATTCATTTACTGTTCTAAACTTCTAATTATTTTCATTTCATTATCATTTTCATACTTTGATAGTTGATATCATTGATTTTGTTTTTTATATTTGACCTTTCAAGTGCAATGCAAATAGATGTTTGGCAAAGTTTAAAAACATATTCTGTGAATTACGGTAAAGAATATCATAGAACAAGAATATATAGAACAAGTATTTAAATATTCTTTTTTGCCACACAATAAATTCATTCGTACTAAAGTACTTTTTGCTACGAGATTAAGTAGTTTGGTGCTGATTATAAATCCATTGTGTAGTATTTTAAACAGACAACCATAATTAATTAAACACATGTTGCATGAGCTGAACTGTTTGCACTGTATTTAAATATTGAGTTTGTTTGATATAAAATTGTATTCAATTGAATGTCACACGATGCCTATTAAGAATTCAAACAATTGATTAATTTAAATGAACATTTTAAGCTGCGGTAATTAATTAAAGATTTAATTTTAATACATTAAAATTGTTAAATTGAATAAAAACTAATATAAACTGTATAGAATTTACAGTTTATTGTATAACTTATACATTTAAAGTATTAATAATAAGAAATAAATAATTAACCAGAAAAGAAAATAAATTCTTGATAGGCTTCAATGCATAAATTCTACATTTAATTTTTAAACACCCAATTAAATTTTAAAATAAAGTGTGTTTTGAAAACTCTTCTTCTATAATTTAGATTTAAAAAATTTATTTTTAGGCTTCTTTTGCAAATGCTGCTGCATTGCACCGGTATTTGATTACAATTTTGACATTTTCTTTAAGAAAATTATAAAGTTTTTCCTAACGAGTCTACGTGACTTGAAGCACAATTTTTTTTTAATTTCCAACAAAATAATTCAGCATGAATAAAACAAAAAAAAAAAAAAAATATGTTTAAACAAATTTATGAAATTCAGCTGCTTTAAATGCATAAATTTTTAATAAAAACGAAATACTACTTTCAATATTGTAAAACAAAAATATGTATAAAGTGGTTGTGATGTCTTTAAAATAATTTATTAATTGCAATTAATAAAGCTCTTTTAACCTGAACAAATCTGTTACAATATTTATGTATTTCTTTTTGGTAAATTATATGTATGACATAAGTATGTATGTACGTCTTATGTTGATATAACACATGTTTTTTACATACATATGCCATATCCCTGCAGAAAATGCGACCTCTGCGTATACACGTGTAAAGATTAGTACAAAAATAAACTAGGGCTAGTCCAAATATAACCAAAACACTGCAATGTCCAAGGCGAGGACTATTTAGTCTAGCTAAAAACTGCATAAGAGTAATCTAAATCCATGGCGTATTGTTTATAAAGTGCATTTGATATACCAGCGGAGTTACTTTTTATTTTTTTTGCTGTTGTTTTGTTTGACAATCCTTTAAACTCATTAACTACAAAAAGCCATCTTGTGTTTGTTAATGTTTAACTTGTTGTTGCAATATATGAGCCTGACAAAATTATCACTTTTTTTGTGAGGGCCCAAATGTTTGGTAATCCAATCATTTCATGACTTTGGCAAAACTGGGAGGCACAGGTCTTCTTTTTTTTGTCTTTGATCACGTAGTGGTGTCCGTGTATGGTTATTTTTTTATTTTATGTTGCACTGTGTAATAAAAGTAAACGCGACATACAAGGTGAATAGCGCGTTAAAAGTCCACAGCCCGTTTATGGGCTGTAAACGAAAAGCGCCTACAGTCCCCAGACCATTTGTACAATTTTCAAGAGCTCTAGAGCTATGGACGTTGAAAGAATATCATTGATTTGATTTGAATTTGTTCATGTTCATATAGGAGGAAATCTCATTTATTTGACGTTCACCTGACTGTGTGAATTGTTCTGAATGAGAATCTTTTAGGTGAAAAAATCTTAAACACATAATTACGAGTATACCAAAGTTTAAAAAAAAACACCCAATTTCAGAATGGTTATATCGTCGTGCGGGAGTTTATGTGCTCTATCCACCATTTTATATATCTCTTGTTAATGATGCCATTTTAGGTTTTTGATACCAAAAAAATTAAAATCTGCAATCGGTTTCCGACTATTTATCTCATAAACTGAACGAGATATCCGAAAACGGATTGCAGACTTAATCGAGATATAGAAAATATATGAAATGGAGGATAGAGCACATAAACCTCCCGCACAACGAAAAAAAAATTAATTAAAATTAAAAATTTAATTTAAAATTTGGAAGCGATAAATAAAATTTTAAGCAATAATGGAAGCATTATATTGTTTATTCATACCTTAAAGTTTCCAAAAATGCTATAGGATAAGGTATTATTTTTGATTTTTTATAATATTTGCTTACTGGTTGCAATAAATATGCATTTCTATTGCATTTTAGTGACTCATTTCATATAAAAATCATGCATTATTGATGCATACGAGTAAGTAATAGTTTACAATTTCTCCCTTACAAAATAGCTTATTTGTAAGCACTAATTTCTGCTGGGAAATATGGTCTAGAAACCCACTTGCTATATTACATTAACGTTGACATGTTTTGTGTGTAAGGTAAGCACTAGCTGAGATTCGACTGGCTATTAAAGATTGGACTGACTTTTATAAAAGCTTTGACGCAATATGGCAAAAGTGAATACTTTGATTTTTGTTTTTCAAAAGTTTTCTATAAAATTTAAATATTTTTGAATTATTTTAATGGTTTTATGAATTAAAGTGTAATTTTCTGTTTTACTTACTTTGCCCTTTTTGCTACTTTTACTACTGATTAAATTCTTTAAGCTTAAGGTCGTTTTGGATAAATTGGCTAGAGCTTGCATTTTTCCGACTGTCGTACATCCTTATGTGGAAGTGTGTATACCTTTTAACTGCGTTAGACTCCTTATTAGAAGGAAACATTTATTGGACGCGGACTTGTTCTGGTCGCGGAAGAAGTATTGTAAAGTTGCTAGACTCACCTGGCCTAAGCTGGACTTCAGGCGCACCAATCAACTCTTTAAAACGGACCGCAGGGATATCTGTTCAAGAATGCAGAGAGACTGCGCTTAAGCTGTCGTGGCTGCGGGTCGCTGGAGGAAGAGGAAACTGTGGTTCAATATACTTGGCAGTGCTCATACCTGGCCCGACGTAATTTTCTTACATTGGGATCTCCTTTTCTCGATGGATTGAATGACCCATCCATCCTGGACATTGGTTCTATTGCTAAATTCATTAGGTTCTCTGGATGGTTTCCAGCATAATTTTCAGGGGAAGTAGTGCTTCTTGTGTGGAGCCTCTGGCTATCAGGGCTCTCTACATCATGTGGTATCACAACGGGCCACTATGCATGCTCAAGTGTACCTTGTCATTACGAGGCTGCCACTTCCTCCTATCCTATCCTATCCTAACCTAAGGTCGTTTTCTAAATATCTTTGTCAAACATAATTGCTTATTTCCTGATGATGCTACACAAAGAAATACCGTAATATCGGCAAATAAGTAAGGAAAATATTTTTTAAACGATCTTAAAAGCTCAAATTATTGATTCAGTAATAAAATTAAAGTTTTAATTAGTATTTTTTTTGTTGGCACCAGTTGTCTATATAGCTAGCTTTTTCTAAAGAATGTTTATCGACAATTTGGGTTCTATATATAGGGAAAAGAGGATTCATTTTTTTCTCAAGTAGCTTTTTTGTCAGTAAAAGTCCGTATAACCATTTTGGTGAAGATAACTTGCCAGGAAGTACTATTTGCCATTACTTTGGAAAGAAGGGGCGTGGCACGCCAATTTTTATCATTAGAAGTCTACACAACAAATTTGGTGAAGCTAGTTGTTTGGGAAGTATTTTTTGCTGCAAAAATCGCCATTTCGGCCATAGTGCACTGTAGAATTTTTATTTCACCGCTATGGCAACCAGTGTAAATTTTTAATATTGAATTAAATAGCCAATAACGATAATATAATAAATTATTGACGTAAATATCCGTAAACGTGATCGAAATGCATTGACAAAAAGGAAAACAATATTCGTATGCATACAAATTAAAGAGACATTGTTTCATAAGAATAAAAACATGCAGTTCAGTTTCTTAATAAAATAGAAAAAATCAAATAAATATAAATGTCATTAGTTTACGAAAAATAGTTTAATATCGCATTATAATAAAAAGTTTTCATTACTGGCATTTTAATTCTTGCAAAAAAAAAAAAACAAATATTTTTTTTTCGTAAAATGATTTCAAACATGTGCATAGAAATTAGAAGTCATTTACAGAATATTTATAAAAAGAATTCTTAATTGTTTTAATAATAAAATTGGTCATATTAATTACAATATAACTGTCATGTTATTTATAACAGGTGATAGAATAATTATGGCTTTTATTGTTGTTGCTTTTGTATTGCTTTATGGGAATGAGTAAATTAAAAAAATTTTTTTTTTATAAATTTTTTAAAAATTTTACCGCAAAATTTTTTACTTAATTATTTATTACAAGTTTATTATGTTTATTTTATACACCCAATTTGTATTTACAACAGTTAAGTTTAACAATCAATTAAAGCTATCCGTACCCAATGTAGTTCTCTTAAATGGGGTTACCTTAGCCTCCTGATCTTCATTGTAATCAAAGTAATGTAATCATCAAACAGATTTATTTAAGGGACTACTTTACCGTGACACCTCAATGTTAATTGTGTTGGCGAAGCTCTTATCAGACTTGGGAATTATTCCGTCAGCTTTTTTAAAGGGGGTACAATGATCATTAGAAAGAACCTCGCTTTACGAAAACAATAACTAGTTTTTGTAGTCACCGATACAAAATGCAGAAATTTTGTAAACGAAAGTATCATTCTAGACTATTATACGCCTGAGGCCTTATTCTGTAAGTCTCCTAAGCTAAAACTCGATTTATAAACTTCATTTAGAACTTTTTGGCTACGAATACAATTCTTAAACGCGTATTGTAAGTAAAAATCTTTATGTAAACCATCTCTAAAATTTTTAATTTTATATATTCTAACGTCCAGCCTGTTTCAAAAACTCAAAATTTAAGCATTTTAGCTTAAGAGAATTACAGAATAAAGCCCCTAGAAGATATCCAGAGCAACAATTTGCTTTAGCCAAATCAGCAAATAAACTTACTTTAACTCTCGGCCTCACGTGGTCGCCGTAGTCTATGATGTAGTATTTTGGTTTACTAGACGAGAGCTCCGGTTTCAAACCCCAACTCTGGCCCAACTCTGACCACCTTTTAGCAGTATTCTGACAAAAGCTCTGAGAGGAACATATTCCCATGAGCAAGCTTCTCAAGTCTATTGTTTGGAGTCGACGTTAAACTCTAGGCCCCGATACTACATTTACAATATGGGTGCTGTGAGAAGCTAAGCTGTAACTCTGAAAAAGGGTTTTAATAGCCAATTATGTACATACATTTGTATGTATGTCACTTTCGGGCAACAATGCTAGCAGGTTACTAGTAAAGCGGCCAGTGCTAAGGACTTATTGACGGCCGCTTAGCTAGGTATTGAACTCTATTTAGCAAATTGTAATATTGCCGAAAATTTGTAGCTTTTTTTGCAAAATTTTTAAGAATTTTTGGCAGAAATATTTAGAGTCAGTGGCCGTAAACAATAAAGCATATCATAAAAATTAATTTGTCTTCTTTTTTTATTGAGAATTGTATTGGAATTTTTTGTGAAAAGGCCAGTACATTATGACAACAGAACATATATTTTGTTTTCTTATATTATTAAGCACCTTAGGAATGAGAAAAATTGCTGTGAATTGTCATTCAAAGGCCAGTGTTATACCTTTACCATTGAATGATTAACAGCAATTACCCCATCGTTGTATGTTCATTAGGGTGGTGAGAACCTTCGCTAAGTAGGTTTTTTAGCTGTTATCTGCTACTTCCCAATAGGTGGGGCTTTGCTGCTGATCATTCGTTTTTCGTTGTCTAATGCTTAGGTGGAATAGATTGGAATGTGTGGAATGTCAGGGAGCGGTTATTTTGTAGAGGGACTTCTTGAAGGGGGGGGGAGAGACCTCTTATTTTTAAATTATAATTTTGAAAAAACCACAAACTAACTTTTTCATTTTTCAGCTTTGCTGAGATTCGAATCTGTGCTGTTTGAGTTTTTGTGCGAGCGCTCTAACCACTATACCACGCACCACCTCCAATCGAATGAGTTATTACTACTCTACTTGGATCGGTCATGGTACATGTAATGTTAAGGAACAGTCCTACCAAAGACCAATGTTTTGTTTTTTTCTATAATTGAAGACCCTTTTAAACCAAACCAATGAAGCATATTCTACAGTTTTAATACAATATTGGCTTTTTAATATAAACACTTACAGTTTACAGTGAACTGAAGTATTTTAAGAAATGCATATATTAATTTAATTCGGTACCATATAATTCAAAGATCATATTCAAATAGATTTATGAAATATGACTCAACAAAACGTGACGACAGACTGGCTTTATTCAGCATTAATTTATAATAAATTAAGAGAAAGAAATGGCTAATTTGCCATTTGCTTTAAAATTAATTTAAATTTAAAACTTTGAATGCTGCTGTTGTTGTTCCCCTTTACAAATTATTTTATTATTTTCTTAATATTATTCAATAATGTGCTATTTAAATACACACTTATAAAGCGTAACTAATTACACTTTCAATATTTATTAAAAGAGTAATATTCTGTAATTTAAAATAGTATTCACATTTATAAATCACTAGCTGAACCCGGTGTGCTTCGCTACCCCCTCGTTATAAAATGAAAGTAAAAGTATTTATATACATATTTACAAAAATTTATTTATTTAATTTGCTCAGTCCAATACCATATATAGCAAATACTGCCGCCGTTGGTCAAAAAAACGCCCAAGATATGACGATTTTGAATTTTGCGTTATACGGGCAGTGGCAGGCCCCTTTATCCAACCAAAATTTTATATAGCTTGTGAAATGGACGTGGTTCATAGTTATTTGGCGACGTTAACAATATTAAGAGCAATACACTACGAAATAAAAAAATACGTTGGAAGGAACAAAAAAAAAATTTTAAAATTCTCAAACAAAATTTGGCATGAAAGGGGTCGTGGCGTAAGCAATATTTATTTCTACCTCGCCTGGAGGATAATGTGTATACAATTTGAAGTAAATCTGTTAAAAACTATATCGGAGCAATTACATAATTTTAAAAAAGTGGGCGTGATCGAAAAAAGTACCCTATTAATCATACCAGAGTTCCAGTTAAGTGGTGTGAAAATTTCAGGAAGATCGGTCCAGAGGTATTGTCTGCTATAAAGTACAAACAAACAAATAAACAAACACACATTCAATTTTATATATTTAGCTATTATTAATTGCTAAATAGCAAATAGAAATTGGATTAAATTGGAAGGGAACATGTGATTTTTATGTGATTTATTTTAATAATAATTTTAATTTTGATGAGAAATACTGGATACATTTTAATACTATATAATATTATGTGTTCAAAAATTTTGTATAAGAGAGAAATTCGATATAGTAAATGCTGATCGTATGATTTTACGAATGATTTTTTATGATATTGTGGGCAGGCGAACAGATTTTTTTCATATTTTTTTTTAAACCAATACTCAGGGGTAAACCAATACTCATGCAGTGCGTTGTATTGGAATGTTGAATATATAGATAGATAGATATTAAAATGTTAGGCGCTTTATATCAATGGGACAAGTTCCGGTCAATTTGATCACTCAAAGGTCAATGTTATACCTTCATACCATGTGTTGGTGGATGTCGAATGTGAGTGGTGAGCGACTTCACTAAGTTGTTAGCTGTTATCTTCCCAGAAGGTGGCGCTATACTTCTGATCGTTCGTTTCTTGGTGGAATATACTGGGAGTGGTTCTTGACGATGGATTTTATGAAGGGGGAGGGGGAACCTCTAATTTTTAAATTATAATTTTTGGAAAAACCGCAAATTTATTTTTTAATTTTTCTTCTTAGCTGGGATTTGAACCTGGGTCGTTTGAGTTTCTGTGCGAGCGTTCTATCCACTATAGCACAATTTAGTTTTAAATAAAAACAGGTTTGTTTCATGCTAAAACAAATTTATTTGTAAATTTAGCTGCTTGGATTTATAAGAAAATGGATGTTAGGTAAACAAATAAAATTTTTTTGTCTGATTTTAGTAAACAGCCCTGTAATCCGTTTATTATTATGTTTTACGAAATACATTACATTCTGTTTCTTGTTTGTATTTTGTATGAATCGTTACACTGTACAGCCAACAAACATTTGCATTTAAAACAGTTCAAATTCATTTTAATTAACAACTCAGTGAAGAATTGTAAGGCATAAGAGAATTAGCTTAAAAAATACCAATAAAAGTATAAAAGTCTTATGCGTGACTGCGATTATAAGTGAACATATATATGTTGCATGTTCGATAATATGCATGCCTATCACTTTCTAATTATAACTGTTACATAAACTACTATAGTTATTGATGAATTTCTCTACAAATCTATGGCTATAAAATTAAAAAAAAAACAAAAGTTTTTTCTTTCTCTTTGATTATTTTAGACAATTTTGGCAATAGAATTTGTTTTGGTTTTCGTTAATATAATAAATATTTATTTTAATAATTAACACTGTAATAAATATTAATGTTGAGTGGAGAAAAAAGCCAAATTAAGAAACTTGATTAACAAATTTGAAATTGTAAATTTCTAAAACATATCGGCTAATAAGGAAATATAAACAAAATTAAAACAACGGAAAAGGAAAAAAATATTATAAAACAAAATTTCTCTTTAAAAACATAACGTAATAAGTTATGCCTGATTGTACAATAAATAAAAATAAAAGATTTGTAGCAGAAAACTCAAGCAAAGTGCATTTTTTTGCAGGAAAAACTGTGTGCTTTTTTTTCTTGCAACCCTGATAAACATCTTTTAAAAACTGGAAAACGCTTGCGGATATCTTTTCTTTTTTTTCTCTTCAACTGGTGGCAAACACCTGATATGGTTATGAAAAGTCAACAAACTTTTCTTAACTGATAGATTGACGGCATGAGCGAATAAATAACTGTTTGGCAGAGCCAATTACTTACCTTGTCAAGTTGATTGCGCATATTCAACATGTTGCTCTAAATATTGGTAAATGATATTAAAGTGAGACTTTAAATAAATTATTTTTAATGTTTTAAGTGGCTCAAACCTGATGTAGGGAAATGTTTAAAAAATTTTTCGGAAATTTTCGAAATTTATCTTAAAAATTTCGCATTATTTTTTTTACTTTTTTTTAATTTTTAATAATTTTTTAAAAAATTCACTTTTTTCAATTTAATTTTTTCGTGTGATTTTAATTTAATTTTATTTTTTAGCACTTAATCATCATTTTAAATGAATTGTTTGAGTTTTTTTTTATAACATACGAGTGTCATGGCATTTGTTAAAAAGCTACAATGCTAGCTAGAAAGAGTGAATAATTTTAACACTTTTTCTTTTTTATTTTCTTTTGAAGAATTTGAACAACCGTTTCGTTTTGTATGAAATTCGCAACTGAATACTAAAGTAACTACAGTTTTTAACTCAAATAAGCTGAAATACTACATGAACAGATTTTATACAAATAATACTGAAAAAAAAAAAAACACAAATAAATAAAACAGCTAAACAACTGCAAACAGTTCAAGTAAAATATGTACTTATACATGCATGTATGTATGTATGCTAAAAAAACCAACAAAACCAACAACATTAGCTATACAAAAACAAGAAGAAAAATAAATGTTACTTATACCCATTAAAAAAATAAACAATAAGCACAACTAAAAAAAATATTTATACTCAGTTCGTAAAGAAAAACACAAACAAACACTCAAGCACGGTTTTCGCATGAATATAGGTGAGAGAAATTAAATCAAATTACCGGCTCATACAACCAAAATGTTACCATCAAACTACAACATGGCATGCCAATTAAACTCATGATCATAACAGTGTTGTCAGATTAGGTGACTTATCTCCAAAATAGGGATTTTTTTCTGAAATGGGGATTAATAAATTCATTTGGGAATGGGGAATTTATTGGAGAAAATCGACAAGTTTTCGGCGATTTTTAAAATTTCATATAAAATTTTTGCAAAGTGTGCTTTTGATTTTATTTTGGTTTGTTTTCGCATATAAATAAAAGCAACTCCACAACATTATGTTTCCGCCACCGATTTTAATGGTTTTTATTGCGGAGATAAACAAAATAATTTTAGTTTCGTCCGACCTCAAATTACTTCTCCACTTAATGGTATGGTAATATTTTTCATACTATGGTACAGGACTTCTATTTAGAATTGATGGTGCAATAGATGCGCTGTATTATACAAATGTTTTAAACGGCATCAGGATGTCTTATGCTGAATATGAAATGGCACAAAGATGGGTGTTTCAACAAGTTAACGATCCAAAACACACATTAAACCCCTGCTCATGTAGGGCATTGTATTGGAATATTAAATATAGGAGCTAGATGGATGGATTTTTTTTTAATTTTATTGAACATCATATGTCAATGAGTCAAGTTGCTATTAGTTGTTGTTGTGTTATACTTTCACCCTAGAATGATCACCAGCAATTGCCCCGTTTGTCGGTGGATGTTGATAGTGAGTGGTGATCGTCTCACTAATTAGGTTAGCTGTTATCTTCCCAGAACGTTACGCTGTACTCCTGATCACTCGTTTCTGGCGGAAGAGACTGGATATGTCAGGGAGCGGTTTTCTTGCAGATGGACATCTCTGGTTGGGTGGGGGGGGGGAGGGACCTATTATTGTTTAGATTATAATTTTAGTAAAAACCGCAAATTTTATTTTATAATTTTTTTTCTTCGCTGGGATTTAACCTCGGTCGTTTGAGTTTCTGTGCGAACGCTCTAACCACTATGCCACGTTTCAAAACAATGGTGTCAAGGTCTGACACCAGATTTTAGTCCTCTTGAAAATTTATGGCAAATTGTCAAAGCGGCTCTTAGAGAAAAAAACCCTTCTATTGAGGAGCAGTTGTAGGTATTTGTTAAAGATATGTGGAATGGCAAATGGCAAAACGCTTTTTGGACCTTATTAAAAATCAAGGTATTTACTAAGTACATTGGTAAATAAAAAAATATATGTATGTACATACATGCAAAATTAGTAATGCAGTTTCTGTGGGGATTTTTGGGGATGAACTAATCAGGTTTTGGGGATTTATATTGAGGATATGAATTTCTTAATCGGGGATTAAAATTACAAACTATCCGACAACCCTGGTTCATATGAACAATCAGCGATCCAACCAGTGTGATGAGTTTTGAAATCAGGGCTGTCAGATTTTGGAATTTGTCCCCAATGTTGGTGATCTGCTGTTTGCCAGAAGGACAAAGCAACTTACTTGGGAATTGGTTTCAAGTTCCTGGGAGTAACAGAAAATTAACGGCTTTAATTATGTCGACTGATTTGCGTGTCACCATCGTTTAACTTTTATATTTTATATTATATATATTTTTAATTTGCATTTAGTTTTAGTAATTCATGCTACAAATCACACACTCTACATATTAAAAGGTAAAACGCATACTAAACAATTTCATTCGTTTGTGCACCGCTCAAATTAATTTTAAGGCTTCAAAAACTGTTCTAACATTTTGTAAATTGATGATTTTCTAAATTAAGTAATTGCATATTGATATTTTATTTCCCGCCATTTAAGTAGTATTTCAACCAAAAAGTTTCAGTCTGGCAATTAAAAAGACCACATTATGGGTTTCAATCAAACAAACATGTTCAAACAAACGATGTAACCGATATTGTTCGAACACAAAACACAACCAAATAGAAAAGTTATAACAGTAAATAAATAAAATTTAACTTTAAGTACTTGAGTACTTTTGTGTTGGTTTTGTTTTTATTGTATGAGGGCGGAGGTAGTAATAGTAGTTGTGGAATTTGTCGACCACGTTTATAAAGAAACTACCGGCTTTATGACAGAGTTCAGTGGTTTATTTATATCCATACATACATTTGTATGTATATTGTTATATATGTATACATGTACATATGTACATTTGTCTATACATATATATAATCTGTTTGTGCTTTTTAACTGATTCTCTCTGTACAAGTTTGTTTTAATTTTCAAACATTCAGGTTTTTTTTCAAATTGAATAAAAAAACCTTTGTTAGAAATCAGAGTAGTTTTTTGTTGTTATTTCAAAATGTTCATTAAAAAAAGAAGACAGCCAGACGAAGAAAAGTACTTAATAAGCAATGAAATACACCCAAACCTGTTTTTAAATGTTCTGTTTTTTTTTTGGCTTCGATTTTAAATACATAATACCTTCGATCGACAAAACTTTTTTCTGTTTTTACACGAACACAATTAAAATTTAGGATTTTATAGCCTATGTTTTCCATGAGGGTTATCATATAGGCATTTTGAAATCTTATACGCAATTCACATCATGATTTTTTAGAAGCAGACTGACTTTTATACTTCTTTGAAAAATCTTCCAAAATCCCCTGACATTCACATCATGCTTTTTAAGGCATGATTTTATTTTTAATTTTTTTTTTTTTAATATTAAAAAGCACAATTGGCACTTAAAAAGAATTTAAAAATTAAAAAAGGAGTAATACAAAAACATGCAAGAAAAACAGAATTCGTGATTTTTTTCTACCCCTCTCGCTTACAAGAAAAAAGTCATGTACAGTGTCGTGCAACTGAAGCATAAAAAAGTCATGATGTGAATTGAGTGTCATGCAACTGAAGCTTGAAAAAAATCATGATTTGAAATGGGTGTTACAAATTGGACTCTTAGCACTGGTTAATATTGAGCCAAATAATAATAATCTTATGAAGGATATATAGGGTTCGCTAAACTGTGTCCTAGATGTAAATGTTGGAGCTTGTCAAGGTTATAATTATCAGCTTTGCTATTCAACCTATTATATTAAAAGAACTATAGGTGCTTGATTAAAATCCAATTGTCAGAAGGGTTAATTGTACTGGAATTTGAGTAATTATTTCATTATTATCGAAAAACGAGCAGTGGTTTGCCTTAACTTGAGGTTCTTATATGAAAAATTTTTTAAAGTCGCAGGTCAGGGCCTCTTCTGGGAATCGAATCCGCAACCACTACCCAACTGGAGCACCCAAAAATGTTTTGAAAGTTAAAAAATCTTTCAAGCATAAGTTACACAAATCTTCAATACAAATACTCGTACCCGCTATAAATTTTTTAGCACTATGCCAGAGCGCTAGATTAAATGGCTATTTTGAGGATCTAGACTACACGGGTAAAACATCGATCTGCTGTTGCACAATTTTGATAACATGCTGTTAAAAATGAAGACTTAAGCGGCCACATGTGGTCTTACTTTAAATCTACCCACGACCAAAACCATGACAACTTCATTCTACAACTGCAGCGTATGTGTGCAGCATACTATCTGGTGAGCATTATTCAAGCAAATAAGTTCCCCCTTAAAAAGTGTCGTAAAGTATATGGGGCAGTTACACGCAGACTACATCGGTGTGTATAACTCGCGCGGCATTCTATTCTGTCCTCAGTAATATTGTTTTTAATATGAAATCAACATTAAATCACATTCAACTTAAATGTCTTCTACAAAACAAAACCAAAAAAGAAAAAAAAAAAAAATTCGTAAATAAACGATCATTGCAATTTAAACATTTCAAAAAAGGTAATAAAACAAAATTGTGAGTTTTAACTTCAGTATGATTTAAATATTTGTTTTAAAC
Organism: Metopia argyrocephala; assembly: GCA_963576795.1. Classification (NCBI taxonomy): domain Eukaryota; kingdom Metazoa; phylum Arthropoda; class Insecta; order Diptera; family Sarcophagidae; genus Metopia; species Metopia argyrocephala. Next base: position 198,298,102 of record OY756208.1, on the reverse strand, counting down.
TTTAGCACATCAAGAAATTACTTAAAATAACAACCAATATAAATAAAAGAAACAGTCAAGTCAGGCTATAACAATTTTGGTCTAAATGTTAAATAGTTCGAAGAGAATATTTTGTTGTGGTAAAAATGCTAGATTTTTTAAAAATATGCTAAAATAATGCTAAAAAAATGCTAAAAAAATTATAAAAATGTATTATCTAAGTTACCGTTACTCTTTTATGTGTTAATTTTATTTGTTATTTTGCATATATAGCACAAATGCTTGTATGCAAAAAAAAAAAAAAAAAAAAATAAAAATTAAAGTAGACTTTAACCCAAAATTTGAATGGTAAATAAAATAAAGACTTCAAGTCTACTTTCGTTTTTTGCATATCGCCGTAAAAAATATTCAAATATGTTCAAAATAATTAACAACTACAATCTGCTAGCACAATGCTAAAAGCATAACTGACAATCAGGGCTTTAATTTCTTATGTTTTTGGTTGTTTTAGCTGTAATGCCTTGTTTTTTCTGTACAGAAATAATAAAAAAAACAAATAAAATTAATAATAAATATGTGTTTCTTTTGTGTTTCATCAATCTTACAGCCTGTTCATAGAACATGAATTGTTTTTGACATTCGTCTTTTTATATGAGAAACACTAACAAATTTAAGGCTGTTAATCTTTTTTGTATTGAATGTTTAATTATAACTTTAAATGCTGTTGTTGTTTTTTCTTGAGATTTGTTGGTAAAATAAATTTACGAGTACAATTACTAACGTGCATATAATGTTTTGCCTAAAATACTGCTTTCAAAATAACACTATCCAACAGCATTCTTGAAAATTTAATAGTTCGGTAAAATAAAACTACTTAGACCAGCTGGACTGTATGTTTATTCTACAGAAATGAAGTGTCTTTTTCCGTTCCCACGAACAAATATTAATTTGTGGGATAGTGTAATATAGCGAGATAAAAAAAAACTAAGAACTAATTAAATAAAGAATTTTATATTTTTGTAGTGCAGTGTAAAGATAAAGCTTTGAAATACTGCCATATGTTACCCAACCTTTGCTTATTTACTCAGTAAATACACAAAAAAAAAAACAATTCAATGGTACTTATGGACCATGTACATTAGTATGTATCAGACAACTAAAAATATTGTTTTTCATTCCATTCTTGTTGCGTAAAACGTACTGATAAAGCTTCAATTAAACTTGTTTTATTTTGTTGAGATATTTAAATATTAAAAAAAACACCAAATTTTTCTAAACAGAATATTCTAAAACACCAACTTCTTAGCCAAAAAAAAAAAAGAAAACAGAAAATGCTATTGAGATCTTTGATTTACAGGAAAAATGCCACAAGAACTAGGGTGGTAAAGAAAAAAATAAAGGCTTTGATTTCCTGAACAGAACTGCGTTTTTATTTTTTTTCATTGGTCGAGATTCTTGTAATGGGCGTGGCAAATTTTGTTTTCGTAATAAGGCGACTACTCTCTTATAATGTATCATAATTCGATAGCGGTCTTTGCAGGATTCTTCAAATTTTTTTGCTTTAGTTTTAAAAGTTTTCTAGTTATGAGTATTACTCAAAACTGGCGTAGCGTCCTATTCATGGCTATACACAGACTACAAATCTATGCCTGAATTTTAAGGTTCCTGCTTTATTTACTGCAGGAGGTCTAACGATACCTATAGTTTCACAGCTGAGAATATCAAACTGTTTTTATATTTTAATCCAGTAAAGTTTGACGCTTTTAAATTATGGAAATTTATTAAAAAAAAATACATTTGTTAGCCAAGTTCATAGCGAACCCATCCCTTTTACGGTCGACGTTATCGTTTTCTCACTAATTTTATTCTTCTCAACACAAAACTATCAATAAGGCAAAGACATGTTATGCTCTTGTACGGGATATAAAATAGAATTAAGGCAAAATGACCATAATTTGTGTAGCATTTTTGCTGATTGGTCTCATCTGAAACTGATCGAAGATGAGCATTTTTTCGAAAAAATTTTTTTAGTGATAAAATTAATTTCTGGTTAAATGGCTGCGTTAATAAGGTAATATGACACTAAATTATTATCGAGCTGATTATACCATGAAAGTTAACAGTTTAGTTATTATTTCTTTCGAAATTAATAAGAAGGTGTCCTTAGGTAGTAGGACCTTTTGAACCTTGTTTTTAAAAATTAATCTGCTAAACATCAAGGACAGTCGATCCCAATAAAACGGACCAACTTGCCATATCGCGCGTTTAACAAAAAATTATTGCAAAATTAATTTGGTGACAACTTTCTTTTTCTTTTCTCGTTCATATTATATTATCCATAGACATAATTAAATAAATAAATAAATAAATAAATAAGATTTAAAGCATTGCAAATCAATATTCAAGTCACCACCGACATCATACAGCCCGGTTGGACGTCTGAAGGGACCATATAACTCGCAGCTGAGGAAGACGTATGCCGGAAGGCGTATTAAAAATACATGCCATTAATATCATATTTTAAATGATTCATAACTGAACTTTTTCGAAATCATAAATCGTCGTGCGGGAGTTTATGTGCTCTATCCGCCATTTCATATATCTCGAGTTAATGACGCCAACTTAGGTTTTTGACACTAAAATTTTTAAGATCTGCAATCCGTTTTCGGCTATTTATCTCCAAAATTGGACGAGATATCCGAAAACGAATCGCAGACTTGAAAAATTTGTGGCCTAAAATCTAGAGTGGTATCATTAACTCGAGATATATAAAAAATATGAAATGGCGGATAGAGCACATAAACTCCCGCACGACGATATGTCTTATACTTGTAAAACTGTATGAAAATATAAGGGTAAAAGAGGTGTAACAGACATTTAATAGTTATATAAAAATAAATTTCTACAAAAGTTTTATTAAAGAAATTTAAAATATAAGCAATTATTTAGAAAATTTAAGGCATGAATACCATTTGAATATCCCCCCCCCCCTCCTCCACCCTCCTTCCAATAGCATTTATATCGTATTAAATATTAGTGAGTAATTTAAGATGGATTTGAAATAAATATTTGAATTCTGTTGTTATTTTTAATTCTTATCTTATAATTATAACTAAAAATTAAGGCAAATGTATTATTCATATTTATTTATTTATTTATTTGATAGTGTTTGTCATCACAGTGATTAAATAAAAGAAAATTATTTTCTTCTCTTAAGGTGGTCAGATTAGGGGGCAGTAACGGAAACAATAATTCAGTAAAACAGCAAAAGTTTAATTAACTCATGGCATGAGAAAATAGAATATTTAAGAGCCATCTGGCCACCATATGTTATTGTTAATTACACAACTTATAGTGGCATCACAAAGTTCAATTCCGTTCGGAAACGGAATACAAATAATATTTTAGTACTTTAAAGATAAAGAACGAACAAAAAAAAAGTCTTGGAATGAAATCATTTCTATTTTTATTAATGGAATTGTCATTTTCTATGTTATGCAAAAAAACATTTTCATTTTAAAGAACTAAATTATATTTGTATTTCATTTCCGAATGGAAAATGGCAAATAGACATAAATTATTTGATCAGTTTGTAGAAACTCAGAATAAAAAATTCTCGTCCAATTACAAAAGACACAATATGTCTTTTCTTTCGATCCATACCAGTTGTGAAACCGTTTGTAAGCTTTAGTTTGTGTACTCCATGATCTCTTTTGCACTTAATTTACTTTTTATAGGCTGGAATTATTTGTTTGTTTTATTAATACAAAAATTATCAGATCAAAAGCAAGCAAAACACTACGCGAAAATTACACTTTTAATTTATTCATCGTCTCCATAAATTTTACAAATATTTTCAGCAGCCTGCGATGCTTTTTGTACCTTTTATACTTATATAATAGACAAGTTAAATGTGACTAATAATGAGATTTTGTTAAAATATCAACTTTCAAAAGAGCTATAGTGTTGTCTGATTGAATTAATACAACCAATTTAGATCCATCTACTGACAATCTCTAACTGAACTTTCTCATACATCCAAAATTATCTTTTCTTATGTATAAGGTAATTATCAACATGAAACAAAAATTCGGCAGTAATAGGACCTTCTTCCTAATGATTTGCAACAATGTCATTAAGAACTTAATGTCTATGCATAGAAATCAAATTTAATATTCTTGAAAAGCTTGTTCATGGCAATCACTTACTCTCAGAGCTTTTATCAGAAGACTTTCTTTCAAAATGCCAGAGCTGGGGTTTAAGGCCTATTGGAATTTTTAAAAAATTCATAAAAAGGTTCTATTTTTTTACAACGCTCCCCGAGTGTTAGTTATTATTCACATTAATTAAATATTATTATTTACAAGTGTTTGTTTACTTTTATTTATTAAATAATTAAAAATGATTCATCTGATTGATTGATAGATAGAAATAAATCTTATTATTTTCACACAATTATTATCAGCCTTTGCACCGACACACTTGCTTACCAATAAAAATAAAATTTAATTGAACACGAATATCCGTTTAGAATAAAATCGTAAATAAACTGCAATAATTGTCAAAGAATTTTTAAAATCATTTTTAAATAATTTTTGATTGTTTTGATAGCATTTTAAAATTGCAACGCACAACACAACACATCAGCATTTAACCTGTGGCACGCGATACACGTGCTATTTGTCGGCTGGAGACGTAATTCAAACATACTCGTATATTAAGAGAATTTTTCAAGCGTACATGTATTTGAATGTAAACTTGTGTGGGTCAAAACTTATTAAAACTGGGTCAAAACTGATTAAAACTGCACAGAAAAATAGAAATAAATAAAACGTAATAAAAATAATTAAACATATCCAGGAAATGTTAAACCCAAAGGCATAATTGTTATACTTGTTTTAAGTTAATTATTATATATTTTTATTTCACCAATGTGCCCATAATTTCTTATTATACATGTAAAAATAACTAATTGTATGCTTCTACTACTTTAGAACTTAAGTTTTGTTGTAGAAGGTTCCAAAATAAAATAAAATACAAATACAAATACAAATAATGCACTAAAAAGTCTTTATTGTTTCAAACATGGTTTTAAATGCGCAAAACATATTCATTTTGTGATATATTGCCTTTAAGAGAACACCATACATACATTGTTTCATTCAACAAGTTAAGCATTTTTAGGCTTCAAAATGAAAATTAAATAATATACTCATAAAGGCTGAATTTCGTTTGATTTTTTCTTGTAATGAATTTTTGGTGGTGGGCCTTTGATTTCAAATAACCTATAACAAGAAATCAGATGGTGTTGAATCCCATTATCAAGGGACCAATTATGATCACTCACTAAACTTTAAGGGTGAATTGTTTCATAGGCTGTATGACATGTGTAATTGTCCTTTCGAAAGCTCAAATTAGCCTCCTATTTCGAAAAGAAAGAAAGAAACTGAACAGAAAGAACTGTGCTATAATGTCACAATATCGAGTACCAGTAAAAGTTGCTGCTTGACTAGTCTCATTTTCAAAAATGTATGGTAAAGAGTTCTGCCCAAAATCCCCACCAAAAGTGACACAATGTAGGTGTTTTACCTGTTCTCAATCACTCTAGAGTTCTCTGAATCCCAAACACAGACATTTCGACGATTAACAAAGCCATAGAGGTGTTAAAATGTGCTTTATCGTTTAGAATTATTTTGCTAGAAAAATCAGCAACCTCTTATTAAAATATTATAATTTTGTCCAATATGACGAATTGAAGTTCTTGGGCTTTCACCAAGCTTATTAAGCACTGCTTTAATGTTAACATAAGAACGTCTAGTTTTTGGGCGACCACTGTGCTCAACAGAGTCAGTCTTCCAGAATTTTTCAATTAATCGTTTTCCAGTTGAGGTTAAAACACTAATTATTTGTGCCATACATTGTACAATTTTTGAACTGCAACCGCCAAACATTAATTATTTTTAAAAATAAATGCCGAATTCACAAGGCTCTTGTATCGTTGTTTTGTATTTTTATCAGAAACAAAACATTTTGGAAACGTTACTACAAAGTCAATAACTTTTCAAATTTTTTTTAATCGTATTGCACATGAGCAAAACCAAAACAAATACTTTCTAAATGAGAGAGAGCGCAAACGAAACAATAAGCTCTTCGCTCTTGTGCTTGCTTTATTATTCCGTTACATTCGTATAATTTGCTCTTTTTCTCTTCTTCTTTTCTTTTTCTTCTCATTAATTTTTTGTTCTACCTACGCACATTTGAGTTAGTGTATTCGTAGTGCTCAAAACAAAAACAATATACAATACTAAATGGGACAATTGCTCTCACTGTTTTTGTTTTGTTTTTGTTTTACTCTTTGTAAAGAACAAAACAAAATGAGATCAAACGTTTCGTTTTGTTTATTTTTTTACTCTGATTTTTAGACTACGACTTTGCATGCTTGTTGTTGGTAATTTTCCTGAAAAAATCTCCTACAATTGATTTTCATGTGTTTCTAAAAAGTTTTATTGGTCTCTATGCTATAAATGTAAAATGAATGCCTATTATTGAAAAGAAGAATAAAAATACCAAAAAAATTCATTTACTGACAGCAGCAAATTTCTTTAAAAGAAAAAGATAACGAAGTATATAAATAAAGAACTGAAATTAATGTTGATAAAGTGATAAAAATATAAATTAAAGATAAAGATTATTTATTTGTGAATAGTTGTTCTCTTCTTATGAGATTTTTGACGTTTTCGATACAACGTTCATGAACACAATGTTTGCAAGCAAGTAAACAAAAACTGCTTTCAATAAAGCATACAAAGATGCAGAAACTTGTGAATTCGGCAATTGTTTAATTATGAAAATACGTTGTTTTATCGTCTTACACTCTGTTTTATTAACCCTAAACCCTCGATTGTAAAACTATATGTTGTTCAGAGTTCGCCACAAGTTACTGCAAAAATGTTTTCAAATTAACCTTTAACTACGGAGGTGAAATATTTTTTCATAGTTATTGACGTGGGGTAAATTTTACTACCTTTTGTTTTACCAAAAAAATTAGTCAAAAAAATTTTTTTTAATAATTAATTTTTAAAAGAACAAGAAAATACATTTTTATATAAATAGGATTATAAAAATATAAAAATAAAAAAATAAAAAATTTTGTATAACAAAACAGGGACTCAACAGCGTTCAACCGAAGAAAATAAATTAAAAAATCTAAGGAGGGGGTTAAATTTACCACCACCTCAGTAGTTAAAGGTTAAAGTTTGGGACATGCCTTATATGTACTTTATATTACCAAAAAATTCTTTCATTCTTGTTCATTTTTAAAGGGATGTCCGCAATATTTAAGTAGGTAGTATATGAAAAGTTTTTAGACTTCAGATTTATAAAATAATTGCTAAATATACATACAACAGAAGGATATAACACTTAAGTACTAGGAGATATACTTATTTATGCTACATATACGATATTTTTTTGGCGTTCTATGATCAATTTTTTGTTAACTGCTCGCAAGATATTTCTATTTCTTCGTGGGCTTTTCTTGTTTGTACTGCACAAATTGTGCAACATTTAAATTATTCGCCCTTTTTCTTTAAAAGCTTATTGATTTAATTTAATATTTCATTATTAAGAGTTAATTTTTTTTTCTTAATATTAAAACATCCTTTTTATTGGCAATAGTGTTTCTAACTTACCAATAATATTTGGAGATAATTTTAATTGAAAACGTTGTAATTATTAAAAAAATATATTGATTTTATTGTTGACTGATCAAACAAATTTGTTGTATTTTATTTATTACTTTCGTTTTTATTTCTTTCTGTTTCAGGTTTGCCTTTTATGTTTTATGTATGTAAGTATTTTTGTTTACTTTTACTTTTTTAATATATTTTTTTTACACTTGAACTATTAGTTTATGAATATTTTTTACAACTATTAAGCGCTATGAAAAAAGAAAAACTAAAAGCAACGTTTTTTTTATTTGAAATTGTTTCCACAACTACTAAAACAAATGAACACGTTCTAAATACGGAAATATTTGTTTTAAAAATAAAACCAATTAATGAAATTTTGTCAGAATTTATAGATTTTTGTCAATTTAAATTTTATGCTTAAACGGAATTTGTGTCTATCACTTAAAGGGTGTACAGTTAAGAGATTGAAATTAAAAGCTATAAAGTGGCTATTTAGCTTTAAAGTTACGTTAGGCAGAATGTTATTATTTTAACACCCCATGCAGAAACAGAACCCTTTAAATAAATTTATAAAAAAAAGAAAAATTAAATTATTATGTAAATTGTTCTTAAATGCTGTTTGATGATGAGCATCAATTTTTAATGACACAATTTTTGTTTATTGTAAATAAATAAAAGAATATTTAATTGTTTCCATAATTCAATTGCACTCATTGAATTCGGTCTAAAAAAGAAGAAAAAAACAACTGATAAAAATAATAAATATTTATTTAAGAGTTTATTTGTTTTATGGTCAAAAAAGTAAAAGGGAAAGAAAAAAGCAATTGTAATTGAGACCAAGGTTCTCTCTATAAAAAACTATTATTTTTTAATTAAACCACTTAATAGAGCATATAAATAACTTTGACTATAAATTAAAACAATTATTTTATGCAGTTATTAAAAACACATTTTTATTTGTTTCTAACAATAAACAAATTTAGAATTTGAAATTTAATTTAAATTTAAATTGATACATAGTAAGAGATATTATACTCGTTGGAACTTAAATAAAGATTATTAGTTTCTAGATAAATCCCTCCCCTCATTGGATCAACTATGCACTAGAAGCTCAATTGTTGATCTGCTAGGACGATTATGACGACTATAAATTGGACGTAGCGCTCTTAACGTTTTGGTCATTGACTCCGAATTTCGGTAGTAAATTTTAATAATTTCGACTCATTATTGGCTCGTATATCTATCCATCATGAAATGGCAAACCTTACTGAAGAGAAATGTCAAAAGAGCGGCAAGAAATATGGCGTCGTTTGCTGTCCCTGTATCCCTGTATCTCTGTAAAAATGGGTATAAATTAACAAAAATTTGTGATGACCAGAAAAAGTTAATATTTTTCTCATTTTTTAACCAAAATCTCCATAAGCATGGGTTCATACATACCTGTCCTTTACAACCCTGTGTCAAGATTATGGCCTAGCTTCTCGCAGCACTCATGTTGTGTGTGTAAATTTTTTATCCATGAGTACCGGGACCTACAGTTTAATGTTGACTCCGAACGACAGACTTGAGATGCATGTTCATGGCAATTAATTACTCTCAGAGCTTTTTAAGATGTCGGAGCTGGGTGTCGAACCCAGGGCTCATGTCTTAGTAAGCCAACACACTAACTACTAGACCACGGCGACTACGCCGTCACAAAAATAAAAGGTACTCGTAATTTTGTTTGTATACATTCTTTAATCGCTCATAGCTCTGCAAGTATGGCCACAATCGCAAAAATTACGGAAAATTTGTGATTACGAGAAAATTGTTGTATTTGTTGTAAATTTACCGTATTTTTCTATATACATTCGAATTCCTCTATAAAAATGGGTTCAAACTGAAAAGTAGCATAAATTCGTCAATACCAGAAACATTTTTATTTTTCCTAAAATTTTTTTTTTAAATTTCTTCATCTTCACAAATATGGATACAATTGCATAGATAAGGAAAACTCTTGATTAACAGAAAATTTGCGTACCGCGTACAGAAAAGGGCGAATGAAGATAGGATATCAAACTCTATCGAATCATTGTAGCATCGGCGCAATGTGGCGTATGTTTCGATGTTATATCAGTAGTACAATGGGAAGTGTTCGGAAGAAATAAAAATAATAATTCCTAACATTCGCCTATTCTGATATAGTATTAGTACCTCTTACCGACCACATCCTTTTGTACTTGATTGTCCAATGAATCGCACAATGCGCTATAGAGAGAATTCGTTCTTTAGACGTATAAGCATACTTCTTTCAAGGAATACTCTTCCCACGAATACGATATTAACAAGTTCCAATCAAATGCTTACAAACATTACTCCCTCTTTCCTCCATCCTATAACATATTTTTCTAACACTAGTACAACGCACTGCATGAGTACGAGTCATGCCATGATTACTGATAATAATTCTGCCAATAACAGATTTTCTTAATTTTTCAACACTCAAACAACGCGTCGCTCCTTATGATCGTTCAGGACGTGCAAAAGCGGGTTGGAGTATTCTGTATTTAGAAATTTTCATCAATTTAAATTCACAGACATAAAGACATCTACAGGAAGGTAGTCTACAGAACGAATTCTATCTGTAATTCATTATACGCGCCAGTCGTGAAAAAGACAAGTACGTTTTGTAGTAGCATATATCTCCACGATATGTACTCCCCAAACCAAAAGCATTCCGTACTTGAATGGCCATAACAACCCGTTATCGGATTTCGACGTGCCTTAACACTGATCTCCAGGCGTCTCTGCTAAGTGCGCACCTTCTCCAGTTGGTCACACCAATTGATGACTGGGCTTCATCAACTGGGCCTTTCCAACGTAAACATGGTCGTTCTCTACGCCGACGTCTAGTGACTTACGCATCGACATCTTTTCTCGCTGGAGCAGATTCTTCCATCCGAACAATATGGTCGAGCCAGCGTAGCGCTGGACAACGCCCACATAATTGCAGAGAAAATCTCCTTCTTCGTCACATTAACACAGCTACGACAGTGATCGGTGTAGTGAGTATCCACAGGGCGATCATGGGTCCCAATCGACCATTGTGTAGTAGGTATAGCCACCAATTTGGACACGTCATAACTACTGCGATACACCAACGATCTTGTACATGAGAAGAAGATATATTACTCACTTCTTTCCACAGTTCGAACTTGAGCGTTTTATCAATTTGGGCACTTTTTTTTAAAATGTGCAAAATGAATCCAAAACAAATAATTTCTTTCCTAACCAGTATATTTTAATAAAAGGGACTGTAAACGTTTAAGGAAGTTGAAAAGTTGAAAATCAAGCGTTAATTTGGTTCTATTATTTCGACAGTAACTGTATATTAATTTTTGGAGAACATTGCAAATGTTTCTTTTTGTAAATCCCGACTGCAGTGAAACTTCAATTACAACCTTCTATATTTATATTGCAAAAGAAATTTAAGAGGGAAATCAAATTACCAGGTAAATTTAAATGATCCATTAACTGTGGCATCAAAACCAAATTTTATTTTGGTAATAATTTAAAATATTTTTTATAAAATGATTTCCTGCTAAAACTTTTTAAATATTTTAAAACCAAATATGAAGCTCAACCTATCAATTTACTGTGAAAATAAAATACTCGTACCATTCCACGCATAATTTTCCTTCAAAAACTTTTTAAATATTGAATAAAAGAGGCAACAGTAATAGAAATTAAATAAGAAAAAAAGAAGAATAGAAAAAAAAGAAAAAGAATTTGTTTATAAAACTCCAAAAACTTTCGGAATTTAAATACAAAACAAGTGTTGATAATTGAGTTGAAACCCCATTTTAGGTTTTATACGCATACAATTCCGAAAACCTGCAACCAAATACAAACAGATGCTGTAGAATAATATGGAAAAGAAATGAAAGAAATCAGTAGAAAAAATGTATAAAAGTTTTTCTTCAGGATTAAATGAAATGAAATGAAAAGAAAAAAGAAGAGATTGAAATGTTTGTTTCCATTCAGGCATTATACACCCTCGAAAGCACACACACACGTACATCTAAAATATTCAAAAATTTTGAAGAAGAAAATAATTTTTTGGTTTTTTTTTTAGTACAACGGTTACCTTTTTAAATCAATTTCAATAATCTGAAAACTTTAGGCCTTTTTTTAAAGTAAATAAAGTCTTATTCGGTCAAGACAGTTTTTTATTGAGCTATACATGTATATTCACATGTTTTCAGATTGCCAAATGGTGCTGGCTATATGGGCGCCTAGGCTTCAGTGTCCTTAGATGTCCCAGAATATATAAACAGTGTTATTTTTGCCATGTAAATGACTTCGGTTTAAATGTAAAAAAATACTTAAAAATACCAGCATCGACACCACTGTCAAGTTTGGAGGAAATGGTCTACCAGTTTAGATCAGTCCCGGCCCAAACTCAGCCGTCATAGATCAATATTCCTAACTCTGAATCTTCTACCAATGCACAGTTTAAAAATTATGATATGCAGAACCAACGTTTATTTTCGAAAAAATAAAATAAATCAAAATTTAAATTTTTCTATAAAAAGTAATTAAACATTTTATTGAATCAATTAAACAATTTAGAAACTAGAATTAAAGTAAATTAAGATAAAAAGCAGTGCAAAAATAAAATCGTACAGTAAAAGAAAAAAATTCAGCAGAAAGCAAGGATTAAAGCCTATCAACAAGAACTTAGCGAAGATCCTCACCACTTCACAACAAACAAAAATTAGCATCAACTGATGGGGCACTGTTGCTCATTTTCAAGTTGAGTGATCAACTGACACCAAGTTGTCCCATATAAGGCGTTTAAAAAATTAATGACTTTCCAAATTTCTATAAAATTTACATCATGAGTAGGGGCTTAGCCGCTGAGTATTGGTGTTATAAAAAAAGGCTACGAAAGTCATTTTGGAAGCAGTACATACATACATACATAACTGGCCTTTACAACCCTTTGTCAGGATTACGGCCTAGCTTCTCGCAGCACTCATGTTGTGTGTGTTAATTTTTATCCATGAGTACCGGGACCTACAGTTTTAATGTCGACTCCGAACGACAGACTTGAGAAGCTTGTTCATGGCAATTAATTACTCTCAGAGCTTTTGCCAGAAGACTGCTGAGAGGTAGTCACCGAAAGAAATATTTTTATCATATTTCTTTTTTTGAAGATGTCAGAGCCTGGAGTCGAACCCAGGGCCTATGTCTTAGTAAGCCAACACACTAACCACTAGACCACGGCAACTGCAAGCAGTATTCGTTAATTTAAGAACAAAATATTCATAAATTAGTACTTGATTTTATTATCTTCTCATTTTGTAGGGTGAAATAAGAATTTAGCGTTGAGCTTTAAATAGTTTTTCTCTTTACTCTTTAATTTTTTTTATCTCTTTCTAAGAAAAGCGAAAGCTACTTTTGTAAAAGAAGAGTAAAATTAACATGCACGTAAGGCGTTTAATTTTGTCTTTTCTAAAATTTTTCAAGCAAAGAAAAGAGGATTTTGCTCTACTCAACAATGAGAAAATTTTGGAAAATAGCATCACGTATTCAAAAGCGATTATTGCTTAAATTCGCATTTCCTTCATATGTATTTTGCACTTTCAGATATTTTTTTTTAAGTTTTCTTAACCGTATTAAATTTTGATTTTTTTTTGTGCGAGGGTTGGTTTAGAAGTAAACATTAATTATTTTTTAATAAAAGTTTTAATAGAAAGGGATAGAATAACAGAGATTATGATAATTTGTGATAATTTTGCTTCGTGATAAAATATTGTATGAGTTAGAAAAATGCTGGTTATAGGGTAACAATAGAAATGTTTATCAATGGATAATGTGACAAGGGTGGGTGTTGTGGTTTGTTCACAGTTCTTTTGTATATTATTAAATAACTGGCATATTTAAAAGTAAATATCAATTCTGAGAAAACTAACATCTCTTAAGCAAATATTTGGATACAAGTGTCATTAAAACATATTAATATCATTGAGTTCATAAAAGACCCTTGTTGTATCTTTCATGCAGAAACTGTATTTGTTTTATGTGTAACGCTATTAAATTTTTCATAGGGATGGATTACCTTGGTACCTTGTGACATAGAAAACTCAGTGGAATCTCGCATATCGGTGCTATACAGCTGAAGCTGACAAGGGCGCTTTAAACACTGCGTTTGTCTTGTTGTTAGATATGAGGTCACTTACTAAGAATACACCTTTGGATGGGTATATTGTGTGTGGTAACTGTAGTATTATGCAATAACATATTGTTGTCAATGTAATCTTACTAAGACTTTAAGGAAAGAAATATGAAAAATATTTTTTTGGCGAGCATTCCTTAGAAGTCTTCTGGCAAAAGTTCTGAGTGTAACTGATTGCCATGAAAAAGTTTTTCAAGTCTGTCTTTCGGAAAGGAAGTTAAACCGTAGGTCCCAGTACTCATAGATAAAAGTTGACACACATAACATGCGTGCATGACCGTAACTTTGAAACAGGGTTGTAATGACCCATTATGTATGTATGTGATATGCAAGAACAGCTTAAGTCTACATAAGACTAAATTAATTTTCTATTTAAAAAACTTAATAGAAGTCAGGGTATAATGCAAGGTATATATTTTAGTGTATATATGTTTTGTAATTAGTCTATTATCAATATGTTAAACTACATATTTCTTTCTAGAAATAATTATAGAAAAATTTACACAAATTTAAGAATATTTAAAAATTTATTTTTTTGGACTTAAACTATTAACTCATGCTGACTCAGGTATAAAAAGGCTCCTTTTAAGAGTTTAAAAACTATAAATGATCATAAAAGAAGGAATTGTTTTACAATCTGTTAGATAATTTCAAGGCATTTATTTTTTAATACTATTTCCGGTATATTTCTTGGTTCATTCGATTTTTAATTTAATTTTAACTGGCCAATATCTTAAGGTTTGCTGGTTTGTTAGTTGCCAGAAATCAATGTCTTAACAAAGACTGTCTGTATGATTATTCGTTTCACTTGATGATTTAGAAGTTGTTCATGTAATTAATGCGAATAGTACCCTCTACGTGTGATAGTCACCTTGTCGTAGTGTACAGCCTTACATTGCATGGAATCAACTAGTTAAGCTGGCGGAGAGCAACAACACTGTGTCAGGGTCTCCCTTGCCAGAAATGCAGTTTAGGGGAAGTAACTAAGAACTATCCTCGGGACTGGATCAAGGACAACAACAACATAATTTTTAATATCATTGCCTTCTAAGAACAGAAATTAATACCAGGGCAATATAACAACAGTCATCGGCATTAAAAAAGTCGTATTCGCTTAAAAAAAAAAACGTGGGACAACTGGTAGTGCCGCATTTGGGGCTCTTATGGTACCATAAGTAGTACATTTTTGCTCCTTTTTTCCTGCCTTAATTTAAACTTTATTCTGCGGGCTTCTTGGGGTTGATTGCTGTTGCCTTATTTAGTGGTAAAACTGACCATTGAATAATCAATCAGGAGCAACCGATTTCCTAGCGTTTCACATTTTTAAAGTAGGACCTTTGTTTGTTTTTGACTACACAGAAAAAAATTAAAATGTGTTTCAATTAAATATTTTGTGATACCAATTAAAAAATTACTTATTTTTTCACCAGTAAACAAATTAATGCTATCAATTAAACTGATTGTAATATTAATTAAAGGTATTTAAAGTAAAGTTGTATAAAACAGTAAAAAGTTAATCAAACCAATTAATTATTTAATCAAAACAAAAAATTTTTTAATTAATATGTTAATTGAAAAAAAATACATCAATAATTTTTTCTGTGTGATATCAGCTAAAATATTAGCAGCACAATGTACTGCATGAGTACATTTCTAATCTTGTTTTCATTACACTTAAAGGCAGTCAATCGTCTAAATTTAATGAGACTCTAAAAATTGCAAGCATGCTTAAATATTTTTGTTAGACGAAGCTGATTTCGGGAGATTTTCTATTAATATCAATTAAAAAATTGTAACTGTAAATTAAATACAAAAATCAATTAAACATTTAATAAATACTACAAACATATTAATTAAAATTCATTTTAATTATTCTTTTTTCTGCTCATTTAATCAATATTTAGTTATTATAAAACATAAATTAATTTTAATATTTAAATTGTTGTTCGTTATTCATATGAATTCCAAAAATATATAAAAATTAAATGTTCACTTTCGTGTATGAAGCACACTCGACAAATAATTAAACTTTAAAAATTGCAACTGCAAAACTGCTAAAAAAAACTATTAAAACTATTCATATTAAAACATAATTAAAAAAACAATTTTTTGCTTTTTTTCTTTCAAATGACATTTAAAAATCATAGACGTTAACCTTTCAATTGTCTGTTTCTTGTGCTGGCATGTCAAATTGTTAAAACAAAACACATCATTTCGTGTCATGTGCATGAGTATGACCACATAAAATGCTTAAAAAAATAGTTTTCAGTGTCATTCTGCTACCAAAGTTAACCTTCGACATACCATCTACTCGTACAAGGGACAAACAACAATTAAATGGTGACCAAAAAATAGAAAAAAAAAACGAAACTAAAAATAATGTTCAAACCATAAGCCCTTTACAATGTACTTTTTGCATGTAAATTACGGTGTACGAGTGATTATTTCCGTAGATCTCAAACAAAATTATTGTCACGTTATTTTAAGTATTAAAATTAAATCTTGAAAATTATTTTACATGAGTTTGGTTAGATTTTTGGTTTAATGGATATTTAAATTTGTGTATTCACAAAATAACAAAAAAAAAAAACGAATACGAAAAAAAAGTTTTTAATTTCAAAACAATGACATCTAATTGGGTTAAGGTTGTAAAACAAATTGTTAGTTTTTGCAATTTTTAAATTCAACGTCATAATTGTAATAATTTTCTAATTAAATTTTTTTTTCGTTGTTTTTTTTTAATAAAAATGCAGATGCCATAAATATTTGAATCATTTTTATTATTGCAGATTTTTTATTTGAGCAAAAAATTCATTTCAAAACATAAAAATTTGTTGTAGCTGTTGTAGTAATTTGCCAAAAACGTGGTGGCTTGAAGTAAAATCATAACATTCAGTTGAAATGCAACATTTAAAATTAAAGCAGAAACATGCCCATATTTATGAAAATGGTCTAAGTCATATTACTCCTGTTTTAAATGAATTAAAAAATATTTTTTTCTTAAGAGATATTTTATTTTATAATTTTATTAGTATTGTGTGATGGAAACTTAATTCATACGCACATACTTATCATTACAACTCTGTTTCTGGTTTTATTTTTAATTTTTATTGAGACCAATACTCAGGGGTAAATGCTGTGTATTAATTTTTTTTTTGAAAAGGACAGTACATTATGACAACAGAACATATATTTTGTTTTTTTTTTCTTATATTATTAAGCGCCTTAGGAATGAGACAAATTGCTGTGAATTGATCATTCAAAGGCCAGTGTTATACCTTCACCCTTGAATGATTAACAGCAATTGCCCCATCGTTGCATGTTGAATGCTCTGAGTGCCTTCGCTAAATAGGTGTTTGGCTGTTATCTGCTACTTCCCCATAGGTGGCGCTTTTCTTCTGATCATTCGTTTTTCGTTGTCAAAGGTTAAAGTGGAATAGAGTGGAATGTCAGGGAGCGGTTACTTTGTAGATGGACTTCTTTTAAATTAATATTTTAAAAATACCTCAAAACAGGATTCGTACTTGAGCCGTTTGAGTTTTTGTGCGAGCGGTCTAACCACTATACCACGCAGAGTGTAGGTTACGCCTAGCTTCTCGCAGCATTCAGGTCGTGTGTGTCAAATTTTAACCATTAATACTGGGACCTACTGTTTAATATCGATTCCTAACGACCGACTAGAGAAGCTTGTTCATGGCAATAAGTTACTGTCAGAGCTTTTGCCAGAAGTCTGCAAAGTAGTAGTCAGCGAAAGAAATAGTTTTTCAGTCAGAGCTGGGATATGAACCCAGAGCTCGTGTCTAGTAAGGCAAGACACTAACCACTAGACTACGGTGACTTTATGAAAGCTTTATATAAATATGTAAATTACTGTGAATTTTATATGAAAATATTGGTTTTTTTAATTTTTATTGACATAGACCGTTTTCACAATTAACTGAGTGTCCTATAAATGACTACAAAAAATAAAGAACTGAGTTTAATTTAAAATAATTCGTGATTATTTACATTCTTATCGATTTTTAAAGTATTTAAATTTCATTAAATGTTTCTACCAACGATGATACTTAGTAGTAAACACCTATTAAATCTTTATGTTTTTCTTTCGTTACTTGCCTAATAATGGTGTATAATGGAAGCAATTTAATATTTTTGTATATTTTTGGTCTTGGACGAAAGTTTCAAAACCTGAAATATGGAATCATCCAAAGAAGTTTTATAGAAAATTTTATTAGGTGGTGCAGTTTTTAAGAATCTGAATCATTGAAGTTGCAGCCAAGAAACAAATTCATATTATATCTAGCCGACACTTAGATCAGCAGTTCTGAAGAGCCCAACTAAATTCTATCATTGGATAAACCAGAATACAATTATGGTTTCTGTTATATTTTGATTGGCATTTATTGTATCATATGGCGAAAAAAATGCATCAAAGAAGGCCACATGCCATTCTCAAGTTATATTTATATAATTTATTTAAATTTTTGACTTGGACTGTTTTCATAATTAACACTAAATAAAATTTTTATAGAAACATAATATTACAACCATTAACTATAAATTTACTTGTGACACTTCCGTAAAAAATACTTTGAATAAATTTAGTTTTAAAACATGTGTCTCGAAATAACTGATAAACTTGTTTTTATTTTTAAATTTGACTTATACCATTTTCATAATTATGGGCACATAATAAATGCATGAATGCCAGCTGTTTTACGAATAAACAAACCTATTCGTACACATAAGTGAATTTTAATTAAAATATTTGCTAAAATCAATCAAATTATTAATAGATTTTTAACCAACAACAAAATTTATCAAATCAATTAAATTCGGTACTCACATGAGAGGTGCGCTGATGAAATAAAGGACTTGATTTTGGATAACCATATATTCTTTAGCTTCACAGTTTGTTTGTCGAACAATCTTTCAGCGAAAGTTTTTTTTTTTTTTTGTTTTCCACTACTCACTCTTTCCCCCTTCTAACAGCATATTTTCCTTGACCAGTACAATATACTGCATGAGTATTAAAATAAAATAAGCAAATAAACTCCCGAAAATGTTTTGTCATGATCTTTACAACTTATTCACCCAAAAAAATATATAGGTTAATCTAACCAATTTCATAGGTTGGAATTGCACTAACCAAGAAAAAACAGTTAAAATAACTGATGCGAATTGTAAAATGGAATATAACTAAAAATGTTGTTAAAGTACAACTTTTATGGTTGGGCAACATAAAAAACTGTAAAACTAACCATTAGTTACAGTAGCTTTACAATAATATTTGTAAAATAATAGTAATAGTAACATTACTGTTAAATATGTATAATAACAATTTATTTGAAATAATACAATTGTAATAGTAAAAATACTACAAATAAAGTAACTTTACAACAATAGTTGTAAAATAGCAGTTTTAACAGTAATGTTACTATTAAATTTGTAACAGAATAATTTTTTTGTAATAATACTATTTTATTAGTAAAATTACTATGTATGTATAATATTTTTGTTTTACCTTTTTTTCTCCCCATCCCTTCCTCAATTAAAAAATATTTTTTTTTTTGAGTTCATTTTAATTTATTAGAAATTATAAATTGTTTTATAATAAAATAAACTCAGCTTAAATCTAAATAAATTAAAAATTACAGATCATTTTAATAATACTTTGGTCTAATAAAATTGTTTCCGTTAGGCAAATAAGTTATGTGTAGTGGAGACTTGAAAAATTCATATGGTCTCATAATAAACATATTTTCTACCTCTAAAACAGAAAAAGATTTATAGTGCTGTGAATAGTTAGTTTTATATTCAAGACAAATAAATTCGATTTCATTATCGCTTAAAACTAAAAAATCTTTAATTTCATACAAAACCATATTTTTTGAAAATAAAAAATAACCGGCCTTGTATGTACACTCTAAAACTTTTCCCAAAATTTAAGTTCATATTATGTCTAAATTGGTGTTGAAAATTTGTTGTTGTCTAAAATTATATAAATTTCATTCTTAATTTTAAAAAAAATAAAAAATTTACACAAAAAAATAAATTTGCTATTAAAATTGTTTATGTTTAAACAAGTTATGTTTAAATTTACTAAATAATGTTTAATATTAAGCGCATTTGCTTAAAATCAGTAAAAAATTTGTAAAATTAAGCACTTTTGCCTAAAAATAGTTATAAATGTGTAATATTAAGAACATTTAAGTAAAAAAGTTGGTAAAAAAGCGACGAAAAATAGAAGAAGCATTTATTTGCAATAAAAACTTCAAAAGAGTCGGGTCGTATTCTGAATTTTTTTTATAAATGAAATTTGCGGTGGCTGCAGGATTTATATATTAAAAAAAAGTGTTTTGTATTCAGCTGGTGGTGTTTATTTTAATTTATTTAATTTAAATATATTAAAATGTATATTAATTATTTTCAAAAAAGTGTTTGTTGTAAAATTTACAGAAAAATATGACAAGGTTTAAGAGTTTATCATCTATATTTCGTGGTAAAAATTAAAGAACGCTGTAACTGACAAAACATATATATATGTATTTTATATCTATTTATAAGTATATATAGATAGTTTGTAAGATATATAACTTATAATAAATTAAATAATTTTATTAAAAATATGTATTGTAAGTATTTTCATTTAAGGAGTGTTGAAAATAAATATATCAAAGGGGCGAAAATTAGACACAAATTACCTAAAATATTTAAACATTTTTTGTTCAATTTTAGACATGTTTTGCTTAAAAACTAACCAAATGTCTAAAAAAACTAGATGTTTAATTTTAGGTCGAAAACAGTCTGTAAAGTGTTGCCTACTATTATCGACCTAATTTTCAGCAAAAGTGGTTTAGAGTGTAGTTTCTTCTTCCTATCAGTGAAATTATAGAACAATTCTTTCTCCTGTTCTTTGCAAACATGTGAAACTTTGTTGTAATACCATTTGTTAATAAATTTATCTTGCTCAACGTGCCCGAGATTATGTTTATTCTGTAATCCTTTTTCAAATAACAAACGATTAGAAAATTTTAGCATGCATTTGGTACCTATTGAGAATGGTGTATTTTTTCTAGATGTGATAGAGTTAGTATATAACTTCAACTCCCTATGTTTAGACTCAAATTTAAAACACCAAAGATGCTTTAATGGTCCTACCTTTCGTATTATTGTTGGATAATGTGTTAAGAAGTGGTGCTTGGGTTTCAAAGTATTGCCAAATAACTGAACATATAAAATGTGGTGTTTTTCAATTTTACTGCGGAGTCAATTTAAAATTGACTCATCAAATTCATAATTGCTCCAATTGATTGCACATCATTAACTGTAACCACGTGTAATAGAAATGATGTTTGGGAATCTTTGGTTGCCGATCTGCACATAGTATTTGAAAATTTTCTTTTTATGCTTGGCCGTAGGATAACATGAAGTAAAAGGAATATTAGTTGCTCATATCCTGTGAAGTAAAAAAAAATTAAAAAGTGAAAATTAAGGCAAAATTAAAATAGTTACCTTTTTCATTAGCATTAATCTTCTGAATGTATTCCAAATTTGTTACATCTTTGATTTTTTTATTTAAAATTGGTATAATTTTCGTTTTAAAATCTTCCCACTTTTCAGAGATGCAAGTTGAGGTAGGATAAAGTATACTAAAATCTATATCTACCTGTAAGACGTTAAGATTTTCTTTATATTAATGAAATATAACAAAAAAAGTATTCTATAATACTTACTAAAGTATATCCTAATGAATGTGAAAAAAGTTTCCACTTATTTAATACATCTATAATATTATTTACATCGTTGGCATGAATAATGTCATCTCTTCTTTGAGAATAACATATGCGCCAATTAGCTGTAACTTCGCTCCAGGGCTCTGTAAAAACTTTTAATCATTCATGTGCCTTTTTAACTGCTAAAAATTATGGATTATACTTTTTAATTGCTAAAGGTATAAGTCGAAGTAAACACTACCTGCTTCGTCACTGATATCGGTTAAGTGCCTTTCGTTTTCTTGAGTTGAAGAATTAATATTGTCCCTTGCTTATTCACCACTGTTTCTTAAGCGTTGTAGTACTTATCGAAAGGTCTTCCAGATGATCTGAAAATATATTTCCTTTAACAGATATAAAAATAGTTATACAATAAAGTAATAAATTCTAATATGAAACCACTATATTACCTTATTTTCACAAAATGCTCTTTTAATTTGAGCTGAAATTCTTTCAAAGTTATTTCTTGTAAGATTATTTTTTGTTTTAATAGCCCAAGTCATTATTGCATCAATTCATATTTTTCACTTTAAACTGTTGGGGTGATCTCCTTTTAATAAAAACGACACGTCTTTATAGTTTAGTAATTTTTTGTAGAATGAATATTTTTTAAGAAAAAATTTTAATACAAATTATGTATGTATGCATGACAGAAAAGAAAAAGTATAGTAGTAAAATAATTGGACAATCCTATTTGTAACTTTACCTCATAAAATTGTAAGTTTTTGTTTATTTATTTTAACCTCGGGTGTAGGTAAAATTAAACAATTAAACTTGTTGAAATAACTAAAATAACAATTTCCAATAGATCTTTTTTAACTATATTAGCATGGTTATTTTAACTGTCATAATTTGTTTAAACAGCTTTAATATTTCATATCGAGGTTGTACTACAAATATTCTATGGTTATTTTAACTCATGCAATTTGTAAATTTAAAAAAACTACAATAACAATTTACATTGTAGGTATTGTTACTATTAGAAAATGTTGTTTTAACCAAGCAAAATTGTTTGTTTATAAAAATTCCAAAAACAAATTATATTAATAGTTCGCTTACTGTTTTGATTTGGTAGATTTAACCAATTAAAAAGTTGTAATCTAAAAAATTCCAACAACAATTTACATTGACAATTTTTTAACAACTAAAATTGGTTAGATTAACCTATGATATTTTTTTGAGTGTTGTTAAATTTGTTTGATATACAGGAGTCAAGTTCTAAGAAACATAGGTTTACCAACTCGTTTAATCCTTCGACACTGTAACATATTGCCCAAGACTTGCAGTGTTATATGCATCTTGCAAGTAAGAAAAATCAAGTCATGTTCAATATAAAAATTTATAAATTCATTCCGAAAGTTTAAATGCCTTTTTGGGTTTTTTTCATTTTCTAATAAATATTTGTGCAATGCTGCATTATTTGATTAAAAAATTCAAGCCGATTTTTGCTACTGCACTAAAAAACCCTTTTAAAGAGTGTTGTTGCAAAATGAAAACTAAAAAAGAAAGTTTTTTTTTGTTCAGTTAGTAAACAGGATATTGCAAATGTTAAATTCTCACATATTTTCCTTTGATTTATGATGCATTGTGTTCGTATGGAATTTAAAAGTGCTGTGTATTGATGTAAAAACTTGCAATTGTATTTGAGTGAATGCTGAAGTGTAAACAACAATACTAAAAACTTGCCTCCAGGCTAAAATTAAAAAAAAAAAGAAAAACCAGGAGTTGAAAAGGGACAGTTTTTTCCCCCACATATTTGTATCAACATGCATTCATTCAAATGCAACCAATAAGCAAACATTGAAAATAGAAATACATATTTCATTTCTTTTTATACTAAAAAAATATATATAAAAAAAAAACAAAATAAATAAAACGATTTTCGTGAAAAAAAGGATTGTTGTCCCGAATGCCAAAAAAAAATTTTGCATCAAATTTGGTTCAGTAGTTTAGATACTGTACAGACATATCATATGTAAGTAATATTTACGAATTTTTTATGAAAGGATTTATGGAGGAATAACAGTAATAAAAGTGCTTTTTTTAAAGCATCGAAATTTATTAAATGATTGCAGCAAAAAAATCAATGAATTAATGAACGAATCCTATAGCAATGGTCCTGCTACCAATGCATTAGGGGTTGGCAGTCATCAGTAGAAAAATAACGCACCTGCACTATTTAAAAGGCTTTAGGCTATCATAGTGATGTAAAAAAATGATAAAATGTTATGAAATATATACAGTTGCGCATATATAAATAGCACAAATTTAGTTTGCATTTTTTTTAACTTTTTATTTTAAAAAATAAAATTTTTTATGTATTCTCACATTTATGTCTCACCTTTTCTTCGACAATAAATTATATTTAATTATTTAGCGTTATCATTGTTGCAACTCTGATTTTAAATAGAATACAGCACAATCATTTTAGTTCTGGCCTTGTTTGTCAAATTTGTGTTGTTTGTTTAATAAATATTTCAGAACACCAATTATATAAGTACCCAGCAGAAAATTTTTAAGATTTGGAAGCAATAAATGAAATTGTAAGCAATAGTGGAAGCATTATGTTGTTTTTTATACATTAAAGCTTTTAAATATGCTACAGGATAAGGTATTATTTTCTATTTTTTTGTACTATTTGCTTACTGGTTGCAATAAATGTGCATTTCTATTGCATTTTAGCGTCTCATTTCATACAAAAATCATCAATTTCTCCCTTACAAAATAATTTACTGGTAAGCACTATTTTCTGCTGGGTATG
The DNA here is from genome assembly GCA_963576795.1 of Metopia argyrocephala. Taxonomy (NCBI): domain Eukaryota; kingdom Metazoa; phylum Arthropoda; class Insecta; order Diptera; family Sarcophagidae; genus Metopia; species Metopia argyrocephala. Next base: position 198,273,676 of record OY756208.1, on the reverse strand, counting down.
TATTTGATGATTTTTTCTTAGCAACTTTCTGTTTTTGAAAGCTTAGCTTATGTAATATGTTGCTGTCAAACATGTTTAGTTTAGTCTATAGTTTAACCATAAATCGTCAGTTGAGCGACTTTGTGAGCAGAAATACAGAATCTCGTGACTAAATTTCGCACCAAATTTACATTTTTTCACATTAAAGCACCAATACGCTTACGTGTAGTGCGGCCAAACAAAAATAATGCACCCGTATCTGCCAGTAATGCTGATGACCGTGAATTACGGATTCGGCTCTGTTTCCAGCAATCTGCTACTGTACCAACTTGAAAATTTGGTGAAAGGATTTGGGTGTAAAACATATAAGAATATAGCTGGTACAAAAGTTGAAGCCACACGACTAGCTTTTGGTGAATAGATGCTAGCAAAATTGGATGAAGATTAACGTTTTTGTTTCCATATAAAATGAATCAAATATAGATCAAAAACTAAATTCTATATAATATGAATGCAATGACTTTCTCAATCAGAAGAAAAAATGTAAAAAAATTTTACACCAGTGGAACTGAACATGTTTTCGACTCCAGCTACGGAAGTCGCATCAGAGTTCTTTGCGTTCTGTACATATTCATGATGAAACATCAACTATTTAACTCACACTTTTTTATAGAAATCAAATATTGGTATTACATAATTTTATTGGATTTGTCGATAACATATTAAGCATGACATACATACATAATTGGCTATTACAACCCTGTGTCAGGGTTACGGCCTAGCTTCTCGAAGTACTCATGTGTGTGTGGTAATTTTTATCCATAAGTACCGGTACCTACATTTTAAAGTTTACTCCGAACGATAGATTTGAGAAGCTTTTTCATACCAATCAGTTACTCTCAGAGCTTTTGCTAGAAGACTGCTGAGAGGTAGTCGCCGAAAGAAATAATTTTTTCGTATTTGTTTTTCCAACATGTCAGAGCTGGATCTTGAACATATTAGGAACATCACAATTTATCATTTTCTTCTTATATAATCTGATTTTTTTTCAATGCATTTAAATTTTCAGCCACAGTGTGGCGATCTTAAATTCTAACATCAGATCTCAGTCAGAATGAAAAAATGCCCAAAACTTTTTAAGGTTGAAATTCATTCTACTTCAATTTTTAAAATTAATCGGTGGGAATGTCATGTTTTTGTTTTTTTATTTTTTTTTTTTTTGGGATCCAAATAGCTGCAGAAATAAGGCTTTAGAGTTTTTTTTTCAATCTTTTTATTATAAAACCAATGTACAGCTTAATGTTCATAAGTATTGCCTACTTTTAGGCTTCCTGAAATATAATTTAATTAATTTAACCCTTAATCGGGCTCTGCTGTAGTATTGCAACATACACTCCGCAATTATTTTATTAATAATTTATTGTCCATTGTTTTTTTAAAATACATTTCATATATTATATATTATTATATATTATTATATTTTATATTACTATATTTTATATTAAGTATATATTATTATTTTATTTTATCAAGTAAAAGGATAAGTAAAGATTTATTTTTTAACATGATTTTCGGCGTATAGTCACCATGGCTAACAATTATTCGATTAGTCCAAATTTTGACTATTAAGTTTGCAAAAATCTGGATTTATGACATCCACGTTAGTTTTAACAGTGGCTTCCAAAGTCTTAAAAGTTGTTAGTTTTTCGGAAAAAGCCAATGACTTAACGTAGCATCATTAAAGGTAATTGCTGAAAATTATTTTTCAACAATTTGATTTTGCAATAAATTTATTAAGAATGCTGCAGCTACAAAAAAAAATAGTTTTAATATGCTGTACAACATAATCGTTACATACGTATGTATGCCTGTATGAATATGGACGGTACAACATATTTTCTTCTTCTTTTGTTCTTTCTTACTTTTAGCAAAGAATATAAATCATATAGAATGCGCATCTCAACACTTATCCAAATATTTTGTCAACATTTTTTCAGACGCGGGAAGGAAGGGCAAAAGGCAAAACAAAAGAAAAGAGCGTAACAAAACAAGAGAAACCAAAGAGAAACTAATGTCACAGTGTATGCACTGTGCTAATGTGTGTTTTATTTCTTTTGCATTGTTGTTTAGGTTTTTTCGTTCAGCCACAGTACATACAGTGACGAAATTCCAACAACTATAACAAGAACATCACACAGCAAGATAGCCACAACAAAATTTTTGCACACACAACATCACAGTGTATAAGACGATAGCCACACAAATTTTTTACTTCGTGTTTTTTTTTTTGCTTAAGTACAGAAACGGTATCATGCTAACAACAATATTCACATACAATACAATTTATGTGTTTGTGTTTCTTATTCATTGTAAGCTGTTTTCGTTTTTTAAATTTTAAAACTTAGAGAATAATGTTGTTGGTTCAAATATTTTTGTGTATTAAAGAATACAGTGCTCCGATACGACTATGTAAGCTAGTGTAGGGCAAAGCATATTTAATTTGTAGTTGCGCGAAGGAAAATACATTAATCTACATCGAATATATAGCGCCCTATTTAATATCGTAATAAAAGTGTAGTTAGAAATATATTTTATTATTATTATTTATTTAAGCTCAACAATTGATTTTATATTTATTTGAAATAAAAGGTTAACTAAACCAAAAAATGTAATTCCAAAAATATAAAAAACAAGTATATATTCATTAATGACAAATTTTCTAATGATAAATTGATGATTTTTCAATTATTTATAAGAAAATTATATTTTTATTTTTAATTTATATGACTTTATATCAATTTATATGAATTTATATGAATTTATGAATTATATATATGTACGTATATATACATTTTTAAAAGAAAAGACACTTTAATTTTTTTATGTTAAAAATAAATAATAAATAAATAATAATCAAGATTAAAATTATTTCTTACTTTATACTTCAAAGCATCAAAAAGTATGTATATTTTGAGGATTTTCTTCTCCATAAAAAGGCTTATAAAGTTAATTTTTTTTTAAAGATTATTTATTGGATAAAATATCTAATTTTCTTTTTTTGGAACTTCCTTTTTCTGTAGTCCAAGAGCAATGTTTCCGAAGGAGAATCAATAATAGAAAGTCCAATACCTCTATTCTGTGTTGAGAACAAGTGTCGGCAAACCACTCTGGGGTCATTCGTTTACATGACTCAATAATAAAATATTTTGTACCAATTTTTCGCGATTCAGATTTAAAGACAGAAAAAGTGTTCTAATTTGTCTTGATTGAGGGACTTTGTCATTAAGAAATATAAATCACCACCTTCCCTTAAAATTTCATTTATTAACATAAGAATTGAATTTAGGGTGAGTTTCATTTTATTTGAAAAGAAAATACGCTTGTTTTGATCTACAAACTCCACCTTTTTTAAATATTCTAAAAAGAACTGAATATATTAATATACTTCATTGTTAATCTGAATTGCAGATCTGTAGCAATTATCTCGATAAAGGGAGCCACTATTAAGACAATCAAAAATTTTGCCATTTTTTCCATAAACTGAGCTGTTGATAAAGCCAATTCTGCGGAACATGTCTTAAATTTTGTGGTTTCAGACGTTGTTTTAATAGCAGCAGAAACAAGCCTCCTGAAAATTTGTGTGGCAAATACTACAAGCATTTTTCAAAAGTGTTAGAAAACATATGTTGCCGTGTTAGTTTTGGGCACATTTTTGTTTTTGCATTTGCTTCCATTTCTTACAATTCCCTAATTATCTGAAAGCTTGCCGTCCCATCCGGGGTTTTTATGTCACATTTCAGCCACCCATTCCGCAAAGATTTAATTGAGTGTGGGAAATCATAAAGGCAAAAAACATTTTGATCGCTTAATTCAAAAAACGGTTTTTTAGCAGATACTTTAAGATTGGAAAATCATTTTCGGTTAGTCGAGCCTTCATCACATATAAGGGCATACACATTAATACCAATGCTTTTTAAAATATTTACATTTACTGTAACAATTTCACTTAAATAATTTGCAGATAAACCATTTTGGGAAGTAAAATAATTTAGAATGATAGCTAAATGGATGCAAGCAAAAAACATATTTCAATATTTCATAATGTCTTTAAATCTGAACCTCAAAAAATTGGTATAAAATCTTTTATTATTGAGTCATGTAAACGAACCACCCCAGAGTGGTTTGCCAACACTTGTTCTCAACACATAATAGAGGTATTGGATTTGCTGCTCCTTCGAAAGCATTGCTCTTGGACTACAGAAAAAGGAAGTTCCAAAAATAGATATTCTATCCAATAAATAATTTTTAAAAAAGTAACCTTATTAGCCTTTTTATGGAAATGAAAATCCTCAAAATATACTTTTTGATGCTTCAAAGTAAAAACTGAGAAATAATTTTAATTTTGATTATTATTTATTTATTCTTAACATAAAAAATTGAAGTATCTTTTCTTCTAAAAATGAATATATACATACAGTTAAATATTTTAAACATACATAAATTAAAAATAAAATTTTTTCAATTTTATTATAATTGAAAAATCATCAATTTATCATTCGAAAATTTGTCATTAATGAATATATGTATATTTGTTTTTTTTTTTAATATTTTTGGAATTACATTTTTTGGTTTAGTTAACCTTTTATTTCAAATAAACATAAGAATACTTGTTGATCTTAAATAAATAATAATAATAATAAAACATATTCTTAACTACACTTTTATAACGATATTAAATAGGGCGCTATATATTCGATGTAGATTAATGTATTTTCCGTCGCGCAACTACAATTTACATATGCTTTGCCCTACACTAGCTTACATAGTCGTATCGGAGCACTGTATTCTTTAATACACAAAAATATTTGAACCAACAACATTATTCTCTAAGTTTTAAAATTTAAAAAACGAAAACAGCTCACAATGAATAAGGCCCAGTTTTTAACTTCATATTTAAATGTGAAATTAGTTAATTTTAATTTAAACTTAAATGGCATTTAAATACAGTTTCAGTTTTTCAGTCATAAATTTAAGTTTGTATTTAATTGCGATAAAAGTATGGTAGCATTACCAAATGTCAAAAAATTATCGATAAATGGACAAGGTTGGTCATTTAAATGGCATTTAAGTTTTATTTAACTTTGCACTGAAAAACTCAAAGTTGCATTTAAATGGCATTTAATTTTAAATGCCATTTAAATATGAAGTTAAAAACTGGGCCTAAGACACACACAAACATAAATTGTATTGTATGTGAATATTGTTGTTAGCATGAAACCGTTTCTGTACTTAAGCAAAAAAAAAAAAGACAAGAAGTAAAAATTTCAATAAAAGGTGAATTAAATCGATAAAGTAGAAAAATGAATATATAAAATACAAAGAACTACCAGTTCTGGAATCATGAGACTGATATAATACAAGTGATTACAAATATAATGTTAATATTTTCAAATCAAAATAATTTTGTAACGTGTTATATTTCTAGGCAGTGTTTTGCTAATTTTTTAAGTTGTTCATATAACTTCGATTAAAAAAATACAACATTTAAAACAGTGAGTAGATATTTTTAAAATTGAACCTAAAATCAATACAAATACTCGATACATGGTACCCGTTATCCAATTCTTGGACTTCACTAGTTCTTAAACAAAATATATTTTTTGTTTAATTTTAGAGTTTTTTTTTCTTTTGCTTCACTATTAAATTTCTTTTCTTTAATTAATTTTTAGCAAAATTTGAATATTCTTGTGATAATTTAATATTGAATTTAATTTTTAAAAATATTTAACATTTTTAAATTTTTCAAGCAGACATTTAAATTTATAGTCGACATTGTGATAAACTTTGAACTTAACCTTCTCTCTCTCTAATATTCTTTGTTTATGAAAGCACCGTTCCTCACTATTTTATTTAAATTCAAAATCATGGCTGAAAAACAAACAGGAATTTAAATTTGCAAATCCGATTTAGCATCACATGCATGTATTTATACATATATCCATACATATGTATGTGTAAGTGGTTGTGTATAATAGGGTTTAGTATCGAATAACAGTGAGGCATAAATTTAAAAATATTGTTCACAATTCTGTAAACGGCAGATATTTATCGGACACATAAATTGCTATTTATGGTTCTATAAGTAAACTTTAACATAAAATTAAATGCTAAGGTTATTGGGAAGATAGACTTTTCCCTAACTTTTAACGTGAGGTTTAAACTAAAGTTAACTTTTACTATCGCTTACCTTATCGGAAAGTAGTACTAAAAAAAAAATAAAACCTCGTTAGGCCCAAAAGAATTATGTCTTAAGAAAATATTTAATAATAAAATAATAAAAAAAACCCGAAGTCAAGGAAATTAATGTTTATAAAATTGTGTTTATTAAACAAATTAAAAAAAAAAAACTTAAGATTTATTTCGTCTTCTAAACAACCGATATTTAACGAAATTGATATATTATATACATATATACATCAAGTTATTGTACATTTATAAAATATATAAGTAGATATGAATAGTCGGAAATAATGCTTTTATGAGAAGAACAGGGCCCAAATCGCGGCACACGTTATCGAATGAAGTTAATCGAAATTTTTGTATTTGAGATCGTCGCACTCGATAACGAGTAAGGTGTATCGAAATTTGAGATTACGGCATTCGATAACGAGTACTCGATCGAATGCCATCTCTCGAAATGTTATTCGACACTAAAAGAGCAATCGAAATTATATACGCGTTGTTTATTTGGAAATATAACAAGAAAAAAAAATTATTTATTTTTAATAAAATCGACAGAAATGTAAGTAGCATTTGTATAAAACTAAAGCCACCCTTACCACCATTGAGTTGAGGCTGTGAAAGCCCTTTCTATTAAAGAACATGTGTTCATTGGACTATGGTCTTTGGAGTCCGATATGCGTGCCACCCACGCAACCAATGACTAAGGTGATATATAAAGCGTTACTCAATTTCAATTCCAAATAATTAAAAGATGTATGTATGTATGTATACTAGCCACTGGGAATCTTATAACATCATGTACATCATAAAAATGATGGATCCATTATCTAAATAATGTTAATTAAGTTAAAATTAAACTATATAATTATTTTGCTCTTATTTTACTTACTTTCTTTTTATTTTAGTTATTTGATTCTTTTACAAAACAAAAAATCTTTTACATTTTTCTTGTAAATTTCGATTCGATAGCTATCGAGTGCCATAATTTGGTTATTCGATACGTGACGAAATTTTACTCGATACGAACGTTCATTCGATAACGAGTGCCGCGATTTGGGCCCAGCTTTCCTACCTTTTTATCCGTAAAAACAAAAAACCGATATCGTATAAAATAAAATGTTCAATTTAGGAAATATTTTATTATCCCAGAGCTCAGTGATGTCAGATTAAGTTATTAATTCCAAAATGAGGATAACAATTTGCTTTTGAGGATGGAGATTTTGGGGATAACCAAAGAAAACAAAAATACTTTAAGAGATTTGACTGATATTATTATTGCCTACTGTTTAACATACTATAGGGTGGGTCATTTAAAAAACTATATTCGAATGCGTTGCTATCCATTATTTACACTCTATAACGTTTTATATACCAGTGCACTAACTCTAAACATGAATATGTAGCCCTATTTATAGTTCTAATGCATACATACTCGAATGTTCCTAGAATATTTGTTATTATAATAATTTTTGTATATAATGTAAAGAATTACTCAATTTTAAAATTTGAAAATAATTTATAAATAAATATATCCTGAAGACACTACACGCAGGAGTAGCGAAATATTGATAAATAAATAAACGATTTTTATTTAAAAAAGACCTTAAGCTTGAGTAATTCTTTACATTAAATAATAAAGGTCGAAAAACCAGAATTAAAATTTTTGTATATAACTTAAATGCTAGGAATAGTAACAACATGTACTTTAAAGGAATGTCATTATAATTTTGCTTTATAAAATTATTTCTTCCTAACAATATCAGAAAAAAAAAAATAGTGTAAACCTGGATCACCATATGAGATAAACATACATCATTGGAAAGACTTTAAGAGAAGAGCTGTTAGTTATTAGAAACCAGTATGATTACTTTATACAATATATTTAAAGGGTAATTTTTTAGCTATTATCTTTTTGGCAACACTGGTTTAAACAGCTGACGCACGTTTATTGTTTTGTTTCACTGTCAAACATTTTCAGTTTGGTCTTTAATTTAACGATGAATCGTCTTACAAGCGAACAACGCTTGCAAATTATTGAATTTATATTATCTAAATCCGTGCTCTGTTAAGAAAGTTTATGGTGCGCTTCTTCCATTTTATGGTTAGTTTAATCGACCCACTGAAGCGGCTATTCGGGCTATTGTGACTAAATTTCGCACCAAATTTATATTGTTCGACATTAAGCCACCAACACGCTTACGTAGAGTGCGTAATGAAGAAAATATCGCAGCTGTATCGGCCAGTGTTAATGATGACCATCAATTATCAATTCATCGCCGTTCGCTGCAATTGGACCTCTGTTACTCAACGACGTGGAAAATTTTTTGCCAAAAATGCAAGAGCTTGACTTGCATGACGGTGTCACATGCCACACAGCACACATAACAATGGACTTATTGAGAGGCGAGTTCGGTGAACATTTTATTTCGCGTTCGGGACCGGTCAATTGGCCGCTTAGAACGTGCGATTTAACTCCTTTAGACTATTTTTTGTGGGACTATGTTAAAGCTCATGTCTATACAGCCGAACCCGTTTCAATTGACGCATTGGAAGGCAACATTAAAGCATTTATTCGTGAGATATCGGCCCAAAATGTATGGAAAGAGTATGCCAAAATTGGATTAAGTGGATGGACCATTTGAGGCGCAGTCACGGTCAACATTTGCATGAAATGCAAACATTAAATTATATGGACCGTACTATCGGTTCAAATAAAGATTTCATTAATTTTTCTGAATTTTACGTGTTTTTTTTTTTTTAAACTTTCCTGTAGCTCTTAAAAATCACACTTTATTTCCAAGCCTGTATGCTGCGTAACATACAAATATATGTACATACTTATGTACATAACACATACATACATATATATAAAACTATGTGTATTATTTTATGTCGAGTGTACTCGTATGTACATATTTGTGTGTAAATATTTGTGAATGGTTTATGTTGATTCTTAGTAATTGATAACGTGTTTTAACGGTTATTTAATGCTAAATGATGCAGATACTTTTCAAAACCATTAGAAACTTACCATAACATATTAATTTCATATATGTACATGTTTGCATGTGTGTTGGTTTAATTTTTTTTTTGTAAATTTTAATTTTTTTGACTTTAAAACTTGTTGTTGAAAATGTTAAATGGCTTATTATTGTTATTGTGCATCCCAACTGCAATACACGTGAAAACGTAATGAAATGAAAAAATCTAATTTATTAAAATTGATTTAAATTTCGGTTTTTTTTTATTTTTGAATTTAAACCACTTTTTATGAGAACAAATTGCTTCAGGCTTTTGGAAATATGCCTCATAGATACATATTTAAGATTATTTGGTGGTTTGTTATTCGTTTATTCATTCACAACAGCAGGCAAACAGTATCACGTTTATCACGTAAAAAAGGTGAAAATTTAATTTGCATTTTAACGTGATTAAATAGAATAATAAATTTTTCTTTCCTTTTTTTTTTGTTTTGTTTTTGTTTACAATGTTAAACTAATAAAATATTAAAAAAATATTTCATGGCATGTAATTTAATAAAATATGCAAAGGATACCAATGAAAAGAAAACAAAAAGAATAAAAAAGATACTTCAAGTGACCCACATTACATTTTTGTTTAGGTAATGGGAAATAGTGGAGGTTAAAATGGTAAACAGATAATGTTTTAAATGAAATGAAATTGAAAACAAATTTAATTTACAAAATACACCGAATGAAACTTGTAAGTTTTTTTATTTATTTTTCTGTTAATTTTTTTCTTCTATGACGAAAGCGTGTGTACATGTAGATATAATTTAAACCTTAATAAAGGAGAAACATTTTTAGCATATTTTAAAATAATTTTTGTTTAAAACAAAATAAATAATCAATGATGACAGAGAAAGTTTAAAACTTTTGGCAGTCAGAATGTGGTACCCGTAAAAGATTGGACTCTTAAATAATAAAAAACAATATTAAAAAAAGTTTTAGGATCTACATATAATGCGTGTATGATATCTAATATTTTTTTTCTCTCAAAAAAAAAAAAAAAAAAAAAAAAAAAAAAAAAAAAAAAAAAAAAAAAAAAAAAAAAAAAACTCCAAATTGGTTGGCAGTGAATTCTGTGTAGATTTGCAGTACTTATTACACGTATAAGTTTACCAACTGTTAAATATAATTCAATAAGAAGTCTTATTAGTGTAAATGGTTTGGTTTTAATGAAAATTATAACCAGATAACAGTTGCTTTAGAATAGGGGGTCACTTAAGTTATAGGTGGAAGGTTTAGCATCAGCTGGCGTTAAATGAAAGTTAAGTCCCAATTGATTGTGGATGAATACACAAACGGTGACAACTAAGTGGCATTTTTATTTAAACAATAGATGGACTACAATAATTTCGTGACAATACTGCCACATAAAATGGTTAAGCCTGAAGAAAAACTGTCTGTGATTTCCCTTTCGATTATTCTGACAAACATATTTTCCTAAATAGTAATGTTTTTAACTCGCCAGAAAAAATTCTGTGAATTTGTGAACCAAAAAAAATTAAAATGACTTGGGTTTTCTAAGAAACTTTTTAAGTTAGAAAAATTTATGCCGAATTATTGTTCGGTTGGTTTATTTTCTTTTTAATGAATGAGTGAATTTCTATTTATTGACCAGACTGCTATTAGAAAGAATGAAATGGTTTTATTATTTGCATTCATTTTTAAAAGCTCTTTGCATCAATGGTTAGTTGGCAAAATAGAACTTGAGTTGTAGTTGTCATTAAAGTTTACTTTTACTTATTATAAGTGCAGCGATCGTACGATATTTTGTACAGCTCCCTGTCGATATAGTGTTTCTCCTACAATATCTTTCCCAACTTTGTAGCTCTAAAGGATATTGTAAGCATTGATATTTTCCTACCCATACATAATTGGTTTAGTTGCCGTCGTCTACTGGTTAGTGTGTTGGCTTACTAAGACGATAGCGCAGGGTTCAAATCTCAGCTCTGACATCTTGACTAAAAGAAATATGAGAAAATTATTTCTTTCGGCGACTACATCTCAGCAGTCTTCTGGCAAGAGCTCTAGGAGTAATTGAATGCAATAACAAAGCTTCTCAAATTTGTCGTTCTGAATCGACTTTAAACTGTAGGTCCCGGTACTTATGGATAAAAATTAACACACACAAAATGAGTGCTGCGAGAAGCCAGGCCGTAACCCTGACATCTGTAATGTAATGTATACATAATTGGTCTTTACAACCCTGTGTAAAGATTTCCCCACCTAAAACACGATAAACCTCTGGTGATTCTGAATATCGAATTTAAAAATATTCCTGTACTGTTACTAAAATCGCAATGTAGATTGTTCCTAGATAATTAATTGCATAACTGAAATCTTTTCTTGTTGTAGTTGACTAACAAATGTTTCGTTTGTCTCAGACAGAGTTGGGTTTATTGCATTGAATTTATAATGCATTATCGTTTCCACTACCACTAAACCACTTAGTATTAATGCAGCAATATTGCAGCCACCACTAAATGCAGATAGAAATAGTTAACCACTAAATAAAACCATTTTAGTGGTAGTGGAAATTTATTGCATTAAAAAAAACAAATTTAGTGGTAGTGGAAATTTATTGCATTAAATAAAAAAAATTTAGTGGTAGTGGAAATTTAATGCATTAAAAAAAACAAATTTAGTGGTAGTGGAAATTTATTGCATTAAATAAAAAAAATTTAGTGGTAGTGGAAATTTAATGCATTAAAAAAAACAAATTTAGTGGTAGTGGAAATTTAATGCATTAAAAAAAACAAATTTAGTGGTAGTGGAAATTTATTGCATTAAATTAAAAAAATTTAGTGGTAGTGGAAATTTATTGCATTAAATAAAAAAAATTAGTGGTAGTGGAAATTTATTGCATTAAATATAAAAATTTTAGTGGCAATGGAAATTTATTGCATTAAATATATCGATTTTAGTGGTAGTGGAAATTTAGTGCACTAATTTTGAATAATTAGTGGTAATGGAATATAACTCCATTGGCACTATAGTGGAATGGAAATTTAGTTCCACTACCTCAGTTCCACTATCGTTTTAATATACCTTCATATATGGATATAATATTATTATATGCATACATAGCTGAAGTCAATGTCAAAATAAATTGTTGTGAATGTTATTTTCTTAATTTACTGAGTCCGCCTGTATAAAGTAAATAATTGTTGTTATTGTTTTAATAAGAATTTTAGTACTTTCAACTGTAATATATTATTCAGTTCACCATAGGTAAGATTTAAATGGCGCGGACTGCTAATATTGCCAGCCGATAATCATTCAGAAGTAGTGCACTAAATTTCCATTACCACTAAAATCGATTCATTTAGTGCACTAAATTTGCACTACCACTAAATTTGTTTTATTCAATGCACTAAATTTCCACTACCACTAAATTTATTTTATTTAATGCACTAAATTTCCACTACCACTAAATTTATTTTATTTAATGCACTAAATTTCCATTACCATCAAATTTGTTTTTTTTAATGCAATAAATTTCCACTACCACTAAATTTGTTTTTTTTAATGCAATAAATTTCCACTACCACTAAATTTTTTTTATTTAATGCAATAAATTTCCACTACCACTAAATTTGTTTTTTTTAATGCATTAAATTTCCACTACCACTAAATTTTTTTTATTTAATGCAATAAATTTCCACTACCACTAAATTTGTTTTTTTTAATGCAATAAATTTCCACTACCACTAATTTTTTTTATTTAATGCAATAAATTTCCACTACCACTAAATTTTTTTTATTTAATGCAATAAATTTCCACTACCACTAAATTTGTTTTTTTTAATGCATTAAATTTCCACTACCACTAAAATGGTTTTATTTAATGCACTAAATTTCCACTACCACTAAATATTATAGGCGATAATGCACTATTTTTTCCACTACCACTAAATTTAGTGGAAAATTAAATCTAATGCAATAAACCCAACTCTGGTCTCAGACATGCATGCCTCTCGCTAATTATTCTCCAGGCTAATTGTCCCTTGTCCATGACAACAACTACGCTGTTTATCACTATCTCGTAGAGGACTTAAGACCAAAAGAGCCTCCAGTGTGGCTATTAGCCAAGATCTTATTGTTCCAATTATGTCAAAAATGTCTATACACTTGTTCTTTACGCCCCTATAGTTTACAATTGGTCTGATCTCTATGGTATACCCCCACAAGAATATTCTTGGATTACAAGATTTCCCTACAAGCTTTCTAAATAACATCAGAACAGTTCTGGCTTTGCCATAAAGAGTTTCCACAGGAGTTCGTCATGTTGTGCGATGGTTTAGTATTACTTTTAAATATTTCCCTACATTCTTAGAAATGTTCTTTTATTTCAGACAGCATCGAATAATCCTCCATTCAGAGAGTTGCCTTCTTCTAGCGAATGATACAATTTTAGTCTACCGCGGGTGACGATATATTGGATTAAAATAAATCAACTCGGCAGATTTAGTGTTATCAACTGTAAAAATTTGAAAACCCTCCCTAATAGACTACTCTCTGACTAGTTATCAAATAAAAGGTATTAAAAATTTTAATAATATCAGTCTATAGCTATATATGATAAACATGCAAGTTTTTTGTCCCATATGCTAACGGGTTGCTAACTTTTCATTATACATACGGTCGTTAATGTTTAAAAAAATTATTGTGTGAATTAACAAAAAAACAATTCTAAATAAGCATTTATTTGTTGAAAAACTACAAACTACAAAATGTTTTTAAAATTTCTAATAGTTTTCTTTTTAAATACAATCAAGCATTCCATACTTGGCTGCATTTTCTATCTTTTATTTAAAATTTTTAGCTTTTATGACCATTGCTTTAAAATTCTTTAGTTGTTATTGCAATTAATCCCATACTAAAAATTCCACTTAAAATAATTATTAATCATTCAATAACTTTTATAACAAAAACTATTTAAACTTAATTGCATCATTTATGACTTTTTAACACTTTCCGGCGCATTGCAGTGCTGTGCCAGTCATGTACTGAACCTAAGTGTGTGTCAGCAATTCTCTTTTGAACACATTTTTGTTTTATTATTTAGAAGATAAAAAAGAGAGTAAAAGAAAAAAGTGCAAAAGTATTGTTCAACATTTTTATGTCGTGGCCCCAGTCACACTATGAAGTTTATTTTTTTTTAAATGTTGTTTCAGTTTTGATAATACGTATGTGTGAGTGTTCTTTCAGAGCTTGAGGACTTAAAATGGTAATGCGAAACAGAAATATTGTTGAAATGCAATTGGTAGATAAAAATGTCATGACATTTATTTTTTTAATTTTATGTCCGTTAACGGTACGATTCATTCGATCAGTTCAACTTCTGTCATCTTTTTCAAATAAATCTGGTCGTCTAGTGTCAATAATGGCTTGAGAGTTTATTTCCAATTCTCAAAGAGTTGCTAATTTGTGGGCATATACTACTCAGCAGAAATTCGGGCTTGATGAAACCAGTTTTTTAAGGGGAAGAAGCTACATTTCCCCTTACAAAGGCTATTACGGAAGACTTGATTTTTATACCGAGAGTTTTTGTATGTAATCATAACCTTTTAGAAAATAGAGTTATTTAATAATTTTTTAAATACTGAGAATACAAGTTTCTTCTATTTAAAGGACAACTACGAGTATAAGCAATTGATTTAGCTTCGCTTACAATAATTAAAAAAATCATTTCGAGGGTAGTCGTTTAATTTCTGCTTCTCGAAAAGTCTTCAATGTTATATCAGCATTTAAGTTGCTTCTGAGCTTTTAATAATTTTGAAATTTCTTGATGGGTAATGACTTAAAATATCTCCGTGGAACGTAAGTCAGAGGTGTTCCATAGTACAAGTGAAGGGGTAAACCCCTACTAAATGCTTTGCATTGTATTGGAATTTTTGTGGAAAGGACAGTACATTATGACAACAGAACATATATTTTAATTTCTTATATTATTAAGCGCCTTAGGAATGAGACAAATTGCTGTGAATTGGTCATTCAAAGGCCAGTGTTATGCATTCACCGTTGATTTTAATTTTGGTGAATGTCTTCACTAATCAATTGCATGTAATTATGGCTATTGCTTGACTAAGCAAATTAATTTTAAAATTAAAAAATTTATATCATATTTGTCTTTTTTCTTATTCTACAGAAAACTTCCAAATATTTTAATGCAATGTTGGAAATAAATGGCAATTTGATGATACTGATGTTATCATATGTCATATAGTCATGACATTTATGTGTTACGTGCTATGACATTCCTATTTATTTCTTCAATTCGAAAAAGAAATTTTTCATCTGAAAGTGTAAACGAAAAGCAAGCGTATAATGTACGAGTAATAAATTTAAGCAACTAAGACATTATACGTATTCTATATTATTTTTTTTCTCACTTTTGTAATATTTCGTCCAAAAGCCATAAAACTAATAGACAAAAATTAAATCTTAATGTTTGTGTAAGTGCTAATAAATTCATTCAGTAACTGGCTTGACTCTATAATTTTATCTTTTTTATTATTCTATCAGAGCTACCATTTTAATTTAATTAACAGAAACCTATTAAATTGTATTACCTGATTAGCTTTCTTCGTTTCAGTTTACTCGCTTTATTTTATTACCTTCCAAATTACTCTCCTTCAAAATTTCATAGCCCTCGTACTCGTACAATAGTGCCCTTTTTGTCTTTAATATACGTTTTCCTTTAAACTCAATGAGATTGTAAAGATGAGTGTGCTGTTGTTATATTTTATTTTTATAATGCCAGAGATCTAAAGGAATACAAAAAAAAAAAAAAACAAAAATTCCTGGACTTATATTTAAGAAGGGGATTAGAGTTAGTGTTTTTATACATTCAAGCAAAATGTTTTTCTTAAGAACTTGAAATTAGTAACAGGTAGAGCCGACTTGAAACGTTACATTACTGCTAACGTTTTAGAACTCTACAATTGAGCGATTTTACGGTAGTTTTTATCATCGCGCTTGCTTTTTTTTAGCGCAAAATAAAAGGTAT
The DNA here is from genome assembly GCA_963576795.1 of Metopia argyrocephala. Classification (NCBI taxonomy): domain Eukaryota; kingdom Metazoa; phylum Arthropoda; class Insecta; order Diptera; family Sarcophagidae; genus Metopia; species Metopia argyrocephala. The sequence goes on along the minus strand of OY756208.1, from coordinate 198,257,416 downwards.
CCTTGAAATAAATGAAGAAAAAACTTTTTCCTTTAAATTTCTCATATGTATTCTAATTTTTCTAGCAGTTGTAATTTATTTCTTTCAATTCTAACAGGCCTGCCATTTTACATCTGTCAAATGTAAACGCCATCCTAACCATCATATGTAACTTGTGCATTGTGGTATGGTGGTGTTATTGGTCTTTATTTTGTAAAAAATGCCAAAAAAGAAGGCCATAATACTCAATTCTAGCGCTCATGGACACACGTTAACCAATAATTTTTAGAGACAAATAGAAGATCATAATCTGGAAGACTGGCGGTTCCAATAGAACGAGTCACAAACCATACCACACTGGTCAATCGATCTCTCCTGCAACAGAAATTTCTAGGGCACGTAATTTCGAAATTAAATAATGTTAATTGGCTCACAAGATCCTGCTATTAAACCCGTTTGCATTTATTTCTGTTGTGAAAGATGATGTTTACGCGAACAAACCTCAAACTCTAAACCAACTGAACGCCAGTATTTGTGGTGTTATTATCGAGATATTGCAACAAATGTGTCGAAAACTTATTGAAAATTATCTTAAAAGAATTGATGTCTGTAAGAGGTCCTGAGGAGGACATTTTAATTATATTGTGTTTCACATCTCGTCGCAAGAATTAAACAACGCTGTAACTGACAAAACATTTATTGTTCACCAGAGCCAAAAAACCTGTATGAAAGTAGAAAGAAGACACTGGTATTTTTCAAACGCAGACGGTGTAAGTGAATTTTTTTTCATCATTGGAATCTGGAACCAGGACCAATCGACTCGTATTTTTTTTCTAATAAAAATGATGCGAAAAACATATTTTCAAATTTTTGTCAGTTGCAGCTTTCTTTAATTCTTGCCATATGCAGTTGTCTAGATGCCAAAGTTGCAAAAATGTATTCATTGCAAATGGATACTCCTTGAATTGCGCAATCAAGCCGGATGCGAGTGCAGAATTAATTTATGCGGATGCTACCAAATTTCATTCATTGGATACTCTTGCTAGGACCATGAAACATAAATTTTTATTTTCATTTATTTTTTTCAAATCTTGATTAAATATAGAATTTGTTTTTTAAACATTTTAAAATCCTGTGGTTTAATCCATTAACTTCTGCCCATGGATATGATGGTACCATTAAAAAAGAAACGTAGAAGTTGCTTGGAACCAATAAAATAAATAACAGCGCAACACAAAAAAAAAAAAATCCATACACGGACACCGAAGAAAAAAAAAGAAGTGTCTCCCAATTTTGTCCAAAGTCATGAAATTTTTTAAGGGCCCCTAAACATTTTGGGCCTTGTTTTAATTTTTGCAAAAATGTGATCATTTTCTGCTGCTCATATCTTGCAAATCGTTAGGAATTTTGGTTTACTTTCTGAGGCAAAGTTGAAGGTCTTGTCATAAAGAACAAAAATTATGAACATGAAAATTCAAAAAAATTCAACTTTATGCCTAAAACCGCTTAATACTTTAAAAAATTCGATCTTTTTTACCTTTTTTCCATGTTTAGGTTCATGGGTGGCAAACCGTTCGAAATATTAGGAGACAGTGAACTATAAAAATTTACCTAAGAGCTCAATAAACAAGTTTCTAAAACATATGAACTTCCTAGGAATAATTTTTTACAACGCTACGCGCTTGGGTAGCCGCCAAAGTTTGCTGCGTCCCTTGATGTGTGTGCTGTGTTTACTGTTTTGCCTGTGCTGCTGCATGTACTCATGCAGTACATTGTCCTGGTGTAGGAAAATTTGTTATGGGAAGAGGGAAAGAGAGAGTAGTGCTTGTGGACATTTAATTTAAACTTACTGGCAGGAAAAACATTCGCTGGAAGATTGTTCCATAAACGAGCGGTACTGTCAAAGAAGGGATGCGCTCTGTAATGTATTAAGCAATTCACTGGACAGTCAACTACAAATGGATGTGCTCTGAGAGAAATACGTGTAGTCCGCAAGAATATTTGGCCATCCGAAATCAAATTTCTATATTTGCACGCCACATTGCGCCGATGCTCCAACGAATCGATAGAGTTGGATACTCTACTGTCTCAGAAGTATCCTCGCTCTTTCCCGTACGCTGTTGAGAAGCCTCAAAATAGACTTTGAAGTACATGAGAGTTGTAATCAATCCTAGGTTGGATATAGGTCTTGTAAATATTGAGAAGGTCAGATGGATTGAAGTATTTCTTGCTCCGTTTAAAAAAACCGAGGTACTTGAATGTTTGTTTCGACACTCGAAATATATGATCATTCCTACGAACATCACAATTAAGTCTCATGCTCAGAATATCAAGAGTGTTAGCTTCATCAATATTTATATTACCAATAGTCAGAGATGGCAGGATTAAATCACCACAACTTCTATGCGTGATAAAACAACAATGGGTCTTGGGCGCTTTAAATTCGACCCTATTCTCGAGGTTTTTGAGAGTGTGTCATTCATACTTAGAAAAATTTTTACAACTCATGGTTGGGGGTATTACAATCAATTTTGATGAAAATTAATTTCGAATCACAATCAAATCAAATATTTTAAATACACTTGCAATCTGTTTTTTTTAATTTAATAAAAAAAATATCTGCAATCTTCAATTAAAGAACTTTACTGAGATCACTGTTTTATGAGATAAAAAAACGATAAGATTGCTTTTACAAATTTTTCCGATCACTCATTGATTGCAATCAGCCATTAAAAACCAAATTAGTATTCAAATTTTAGTATTCTTCTGAAATATTTTCATTTAATTTTGAAAAACTTTTATTTTTATTTCATTGCAAAATTTCATATTACAATCCAATGATTGCAGGATAGAAAAAAATCCAGTCCATAAAATATTGTGCGAGTATATTTTGAAGTCTTATGTACGAGCATACTTTCTTTTTTGTTTTCTTGAACATCTTTTTTTTGTAAATAAATCGCAGTGATGTTGATTGCTGTGCAAATTTCTTATTTTTTTAATTTTTATTTCGTTTAAACAAAAGAAAAAAATTATTGAAATAATTTTTGTTCGAACGATAGCTTAACTATCTATCCACGCTCGGTTAATAGAGTCATAAAAACCTATGAGATTTTATTCATAAATATTTATTTAATAGAAAACATACGTTTCAACTGTTACTACTCATTTTAGTTTTTCTGTTCAACAATATGGCACTGTTTCTTAAATTCCCTAATAAGATTGTACTTTTCTGATTAGCTCAATTGCCATCTTAAGGAAAATATACCAAAAAATTAGTTCGTAAAAAAAAAAAGAAAAAACAATATTCGAAAAACGTGAACAAACATCACATACAGCTTTCAATTGCTTTCTTCCAGTTTTTTCCTCTTACTTGTGTATCACTGTTAGTTTCTGTAACAGTAGGAGAAACGTGTCAATATCGTTGTAAGTGAAGCATGTGTGACCATTTTTATTTACAGTATTTTGTTTGTGTAGTAGTTTTAACATACCCAGTTGGCTTGTGTCTTAAAGACGTCCTCTTAGAATGGGAGCACGACAATAGACTATCCTGCACGACACATACACGGCAGCCAGAATAATTCATCAACGACATTTTCAAACAAATGTCGCAAAAATCGTGGACAATTGGCTGAGCGACAATGTCACTGAGGTTGTCATCGACGGCAAATTGTATGAGCTATGCAAGTATGTTGTGATTGTTCTATTTATCATCGACAACTTCAAGAAAATAGGCCACAAAATGTCGTGCACGAACACCTCGGCGATGTTGTCGACAACCGTTAGTGAAATGTCTTAAAGACATACATACTTGACGACAATGTCATGTACAAATATACCCAGTTGGCCCAATTGTTCTACAGGACATTTTCGTTAAGAATATCTTTCAAAAGCCAATCTTAATTGAAGCGTAACGCGCAAATTACATACATACATAATTGGCCTTTAAAACCCTGTGTCAGGATTACGGCCTAGCTTCTCGCAGCACTTATGTTGTGTGTGTAAATTTTTATCCATGAGCACCGGGACCTACAGTTTAATGTCGACTCCGACTCCAGACTTAAGAAGCTTGTTCATGACAATTAATTACTCTCAGAGCTTTTGCCAGAAGACTGCTGAGAGGTAGTCGCCTAAAGAAATATATTTTTTCATATTTCTTTTTTTTAAGATGTCAGAGCTGGGTGTCAAACCCAAGGCTCATGTCTTAGTAAGCCAACACACTAACCACTAGACCACGGCGAGTACGTAACGCTCAAATTTGCTGTCAAAAATTCTTATGCTCTTACAAAGTGTATGAGACGAACTCGAAAGCGCAGGGTTAACACATTGAAATTAGAAAATCCTATTTTGGCAGCGTTAACAGAAGTGGAATTAGTTGCAAAACAAGTGTTGTTGTTTTTTTCTTTATTAAAGCAACTCATTACAGCGTTAATGATAAGCTAAAAATAACGTTGCGCTTTACGGTCTAATTTAGGTTGGACTGTAAGACATGTTACTAAAGGTTGTTGACAATATCGTGCACGATATATTGTCTTTTATTTCCTTGATGTTGTCGATGATAAACACAATATGATATTGACGAAATGTTTGCCTAGTCCATTCAATGTGCGGTCAACGACAAACTTAGAGGCATTATCGCTCACATCAGTCGCACGATTATTGCGACATTTGTATGAAAATATTGTTGTCCTGTGCTCTATTGTCTATTATGCCTACTGGGTATAAAAACAGAAAACACAAGGTTTAACAAAAAATATTTTCATACTTTTCCTTTGTTGTTAAACATTTAAACCTGAAAATATTCTCAATTCTGTCTGTGTGTGGGTAGACCGTATATATAATTGTTTTTTCTTTTTCTTCTTCTTTTATCTGTTAAACTTTGAACCCTGAGAGTTAACACATTAAATGCGAGTGTAGGCGTTTAACGGAAATTGTAAGTAAAACATTTAAAAGTACAATTGAAAGACATGAACCATTTAATTCGTTTTTTTACGACTGTCTTCACAAAGCATAAATGTCGTATTCAGACTGTGAATTTGTAGGAAACACTTTAAAAATATATTTTTTTTTATTTACAAACAGGTAAAAAAAAGTTCGTGTGAAATTGAAGAGGTATTGCGCTATGCGGTATCGAGTGGACTTACGTTTATTATGGATCGTTGTCACTTGCCCATATAAAAACGGGTTTGACTGACAGTTTTGCTTTTTAGTTCCATTTATTTGATTGTGTAGACGCGACTAGATTGAATTAATGTTTTAATGATTGAACAGAATGCGACCGCAACTTCAGCCAAAAACGTGACTCAGAGAAAACGTGCTCAAAATTAAAACGACGGCCGCAACTTCACGAACTATCATTTATTGTTTTTACATTTCGTGCACGTAAAGCTATTAAAAATTAAATTTATGAGAGTTTTTGCAAAGAATTGAACTTATATTTTATAACTTAATCATCTTTACAGAATTTTTCAATTATTTTTACTAAAATATTACTCATTTTATTTAAAAAATTATAAAATTTAATAATATATTTAAACTTTCAAATGTTTTTTCGATTTTCTTTTGTTCCTATTTTTCTTTGTGCCAACAACAAAAAACCAATGGGTTTGTTTACAAAATGTATGAAATTTAATACCAGTGTGGTAACATTGTTGAGAGAATTTGTTTCTAAAAATGAGAGCATAAGAAAAATCGCTGTCAAAATAAAATAGATTCTATTTCACGACTGCATTCTACAGCGTTTTAATCTGTCAATTTGTATAGAAAAAAACGTCATGCCCCAGTTCTGTTTAATCATTTATACTTTTGATGCCTTGTTATTATACTCGTAATTTCTTTCAATTTTTACAAATGAATTTTATTAGACTTAGATTTAAGAGCTAATCTCTGGTATGCTTTGCTCTATTTAAATTAAATAAAAGGGTTCATATATACAAGCATATAGAAAGCTACTTACCAACATCCAACTTTGCCCAGTACAAAATTTAAAAAAAAAACTTCACTATTACTGTTCTCAAGTTATAAAGAAAAATTAATATTTATTTTTTATGGAAGGGACCATGCACACTTGTCTGCCGACTTGTTGACTTTTGCTTTGTATTGTCCGTAAGCAAACAGAAATGGTTCAAATTGGTTCCGTTATCAAAAAGAATCGCAAATGAAAATTTGCTCCATTAAAATTCTCTCTGTCAATGCATGTGACACCCAAATTTTGAGTTTCTTTGTTTATATCGGTTTCTTCAAACGGTTTATGACACTGATGATTTATGCCCCGTTCTTTGTCAATTATTTTTGTGATTTGATTGAATAGCGATTGGTTGACTATAGTAAAATTTTTAGATCCAGTTTTGTTTCCTTATATTTCCCAAATGTGCCCGTAGGTGTAGCGCACTAGTCTGTCAGCGCAGGAATCGTGAACTGTGATCAGTTTCATTCCACAGAGAAAGATCTCATAAGTAAATAAAAAATATATATAAAATGTTTTTTTTTTTTTCTTTTCTGCTATATATTAGGGTGTTTTCAAACTCGTATAGTATCAGTTTGCATTTTCCAAAAACATTTTTTTTTTTTTTTTGTTTTTTTTTTTTTTTTTTTTTTGTTTTGCCTTCTTTCGAATAAACAAAAAAGTGTTCTTTTTATTAAATTGTCTATAACAAAATTGTTATAAAAAGAGCGTATAAGTGGTGGCACCTGAAAGCATCATTACCCACATACTCCCCCGTCAGCATTATGTATCCTTTATTCTATTTGTCGCTATTTATTGCTAATTTTCGTTCACAAAGTTAACTGCCAGCTAATTGGGTGAAAGAAATTGTTAAAATATAACTTTTTCTTAATATTTTGCTCAAAATTATTTGAAAATTACTTTGTATAGAATACAGAAAACATAAATTAACTACAAAATATTGAAATGTAATGCTTATATATGGCTATTTAAACTCTGCTTAAGAGACTCGATAGGAAGCTTTTTCAAGGGATATCAAGGGATATCAAGGGATATCAAAGCTATAAATTTTTATGTTCAAAAAATCCATTTGTACTGTCTTCTCTAGTGAATCGCACAATGCATTATTAGGAAAATTCATTCCTAATGCGAAATGTTAGTTTTCTAAATAAATGTGAAAGTTTTTCTTATCAATGCCAAACTAGTTGTCATCTCTTCGAAAGTCTATGCCCAAGTTTGTTTTGCGCACTCTTTTATAATAATCTAACCTAGACCACGGCACACACTGGTTCAAGAGCGGCATTAATTAATTTTTTTCGTGCCTTCTGATCTACCTACGCGGCGACTATAAATATTTTATCACTTTATTTTTTAAATTTGGTAGCCTGCTAGCACCAGTAGTTTGCGTGGTCTTGTGGTTAGTTTGTTGGCTTACTAAGATGATAGCGCTGGGTTAAATACCAGCTCTGACATCTTGAAAAAGAAAAGAAATATGAAAAAATTATTTCTTTCGGCGACTACCTCTCAGCAGTCTTCTGGCAAAAGAACTGACTGCCATGAACAAGCCTCACTAGCCTGTCGTGCGGAGTGGACTTTAAACTGTAGGTCCCGGCACCCATCGGGGATACAGAAAAGGCTGCTGATGATACGTCCCCATCGGTGGCCTGTTTTATTCGGGGAATATGGAGTTCAACCTAGCTCTGAGTGGTCTGGCGCTCGCTATAGGCAGAGAATGGTTGGTGTTGCATGGTTCCACGAGCGCTATTAGGGACTTGTCTCTGTAAGTGCGCGTGTCAGGCATTTCTGGCATTCTCAAGGACTGACCAGAGATGCCTTAATCTGGTACTTCGGGCATCAGGAGCCCCCGGTTAAACTAGGACTTCTTGTCATTTGGGAAGTGAGGTTAATCGGCCTGATGGTTTGGGTGCGGTCCTTCGGGAAGCACACGTAGTGGTTGTGGAAGTGCTAGTGCTAAATAGAAACCCCTCAGCAAGGGGGGTGTCACTACCCAGACAGTGGTGGTGCTAAATTGCCAACTCGATGCTATGGGCTCTCTTCTGAGCGCCGTGCCCTCGTGCATGTCAAAATTAGAAGGTACCGGCATCGAGTGGCGGTGGTTGGGCGCATTGAACTCAACTACCGCTCCGGCAACGGGCGGCGTGTGATTAAGTCTACGGACAGGTGCGCACGTTAAATCGCTCTACATTTGTAGATCCCGGCACTCATGGTTAAAAATTAACACACACTACATGGGTGCTGCGAGAAGCTAGGGCGTAACCCTGACACAGGGTTTTAGTGCTTTTTTCTTGATTTTTTGAAGAGCGCGCCATTACAAAAATAAATCCACTTTTAACAATTTCATACTTGTTCTTTGATTTTTGCAAAGAAAAAAACATTTATGCGGAAATAGTAAAATTTATTCTGATATTTAAAAGAAGAAGCAACTATATAATAGTACAATAATTTAATTAAGAATGATACAAAATATTATTATAAAACTTAAAATTGTATAGAAATTATTGTTTAATGAAAATGAAATAAAAGAATTAAGAATATCAACAACACTAGTTTACAAAATGAAATTTTTTTTATGTACATTTGATGAGATGTGATTTTTCTTATGTATTTTCTTCCGCTGAATTCAAAAATCAAGGTTAAATTTTTATTTATGGAACAGTTTTTGAGATATGGTCATTTTCTCCTTTTTTCACTTGACAATTTACATCTTGAGCTAGATATGTCCTACTGGGTCGCTCTTGGTACCAAATGGAAGGTATTGAGATGACGAACAAATATGTATTACTGGATCTTTGATTGGTAAAGCGGTTCTAAAAATATATTAATGAAAATATGGCACATTTTCAAAAAAATCATATTTTAAAGTGCATTTTTTTTTGAAAATGTGCAATATATAGGACCCAATAGTACATATCTAGCTCGAGGTATAATTTGTCAAAAATCACATACACATCAAATGTACATTTTCAGTGTAAACCAGTGTAATTTTGGTTTGTTTGTTGTTTGAATTTTCAGTTTTTTTTTTCTCATCTAATTGTAGCAACTAATTAAAATACTTTTATAATTTTAAATGTAAAAATAATTCTATATCATATATATATACGCCTGATTAAATACATCATAGCCACATTATTGATGTTGTCATCTGGTGGTATATGTATTTCAGGAGGCGGAGGTGGAGGTGGAGCCGGAGCCAGTCTAGCCGTCTCAGTGGGTAGTGCTGCAATCTCAGGTTCATCTCCTGTAGGTATCGTCTCACCCATCAAAGAAACGTTTTGTATATCAGTCATTTTCTCTTCGTAAACTTGTTTTTTAAAATTAATTTTAAAGCACTTGACAATCAAATGAATCTTGAGTTTGAATACCCAACATATTTATAGCAGTTACAGCCGGTATGAATGTTGTCCCTTTAGCAGGTAGTAATTATTTGAGAGTTCAGCTATTAATATTTGATTGTACTTTTAAAAGGTATTCCCTAATTAAAGAATTTCATTTACTAATATTGTTTTTTCTGAAATGTTCTTAATCCTTTTACAAAAAAACAATTTAAACTTATAAAATAAATTTCTTAAATCGCAACAGTAGAACCTAGCTAAGAGCGTTAAGCGTAATATAATTGATAAAAATTCACACAGCCAAACAATATCTTGAATGCCTACCTAAATAACACGATTTTATTTATTGGTAAATTAAACATTGCGTTAAGCAGTGAAGTTGGCTGCAAAACCGTTGACATTATTTTGATTTTTGTAGAGTTGCATTTCTCATTGTTAATCACTAATGAAACTCTACCTACTTTTAGACAAATTTAGCAATTTATTTTTACTTTTATTTGTATTGACGCTCTAATTTAGGTTACTTGTTTTAGCGTTTGTATAGAGGGCACCGAAACCTAATGCCTTGTCTCTCTCTTTAATTAATTTTTCTTTATTTTTTTCTGTGAAACCCAACTTGCTTTCCAGGTATAATTATTTAGGTGTTGTTTGTGTATTTACTCGTATCTACTGTTATCACTTTGCTATTAAATGAAATAAAATTTAAAATTATTTCGTAGAAGGTCATATTCCCTAATAATTGTCAGGCTTAAAAAAATTCTATTGTATTTTCAAATTTTTGCAAATGGTATAAAATAAAAAAATACATTTTTTCTTTCTTTGTTTCGAAAAGTTTATATGTAATAACAATTTCTTTGTTAAAGTTTTAGGTTATTTAGGGTATCGATATTTTAAGACAATATTTTCTATTTAAAATACTGCATCTGTTTTTGGAGCATTTCAGAACAAATTTACCATTTGGCATTCATTAAACTAAATTTAACTGCCATTGATTTAAGTTCAAGAACAAGAAACACATTTTGCACTTCCGGTTTTATTGTATATGTAGAAGTTCAAATGCCGGAAGAGAGGTTACCATATCTGGCTCGACTCTCTATCTTATTCTATATCAGGTTTCCCAAAGAATTCTTGTTCATAATTCATCTTGATTTCATAAGTTTATAAGTTCATCTTTTAGCCGCACCAATCCAGAAATTCAATATGTTGAGTTGTGTGAATCGCTCACAATCTTTTTGTGCAACTAGTGAGTGCACCAACTCACAATTCCACAATTTGCATTCTAAGTATGAAGTTGAGGCTTTTGCACCTCTTGGCCAGTGGGATCATTGTACCATCTCCACCTCTCTTTTGTTCTCCAGGCTTCATGAGGTTTCACCGACAGCTATGAAACGCTCTGTTTTTAATCAAGGGAAAGCCCGTTGGGCTGATCTCAACGATTTCTTTCCGTACTTGAACTGGAAATTTCGTTTTCTTGATTAGAATATTGTTGGCTTACTAAGACGATAGCGCCGGGTTCAAATCTCAGCTCTGACATCTTGAAAAAAAGAGAAATATAAAAAAATTATTTCTTTCGGCGAATAACTCTCAGCGGTCTTCTGTCAAAAGCTCTGCCATGAACAAGAATTTCAAGTCTGTCGTTCGGAGTTGACTTTAAACTGTAGGTTCCGGTACTCATGGATAAAAATGAACACACACAACATAAGTGCTGGGGGAAGCTGGGCCGTAACTCTGAAACAGGGTGATAATGGCCAATTATGTATGTGTGTATGTACTATGTACATATCGTCGATGGAATTAAAAAACGCTATAACTGAAAAAAAAATCGAAAATACGTTTTTTACATAATTTTTATCAGAAAAAAAAAAAAAAAATACGCGTCAATTGGTTCCGGTCCCAAATTTCTACGATGTAAATAAATTTACTTACTCCGTCTGCGTTTTGTAAAATACCAGTGTCTTTGTTCTACTTTCATAAAGGTTTTTTGGCTCTGGTGAACATTTAAGGTTTTAGTCAGTTACAGCGTTCTTTAATTCCATCGACGATATGTCTTCATATTCATTTCATATTAGTTTTTAATATGTCTGATCTGGCGTTTGAATCCGGAGCCAACATACTAACCACTAGTCTACGGCAACTACGTAGCGTACAGTGTACAGTCGCATAAAAAAATCTCTTTCATTCTATCTTTGGACAGCACTGCTTTTAAAGTGTGCCGAGGAAATCAAAGAAGCGATCCTGATCTATTACAAACTAGTATTAGAAACTTGTATACTCGTCTCTTCAGTTCATGGACATATCTTTTAAGGAAAAGCACGGCGAGCTGGATTATTATTTTTGACAATAGATCCTGTTCGGTCAAAACAGCAAATCACGTTAGATATCTTAAGTGTCTAAACAATATTGAACAGTGATGCATTGGCAGTAATGGCTGTGAACACAGTTAAGATGGGATGGAGATCTTTATCAAGTCTAAAAATATTTCGTTTAAACTAAGACAGAAATCCTGGCAAGGCAGTTAGATCCAAAGAGAAAGTTTAGAAATTGGCGCAACTATAAATGCCTGCCACTGAACTTGTTTTTAAAGCTCTTGCTTTTCATCGGGGAAGGTTGTTATTAGGATAAGGAAAATGGTAGTTCGGTTCCAACTCTCGTAAAAATAACTAAACATTCATGAAGCCGGTTGTAAAAGCGAACACTTGCATTTTTTTTTTCCAAATAATTCAGTTTCACCAGATAGCGTGATACAGTGTCAGTAACTATTCTATGAGTTCGTTCTGTCAAAAGGTTACTTGCAGACCTCATACATACATAATTCGCCATTAGTATCCCGTTAAAGGGTTACAGCCTAGTTGCTCACAGAACCTATGTTGTGTGTGCCAACTTTTATTCATAACTACCGGGACCTACAACTAGATTGGGTTGATAGGGCCTACCTGTCCTGGGACTCACCACACGCCACCCCGTTGTAAAGCAGGAGTAGTAGAGTAGGTTTCTCTGGCCAGTACCTGAGATGGTCAGTAATAAATTACCAACCTCTCTGCCTATAGCGAGTGCCAGGCCACCCAGAGCTAGGTGATCTCCATATTCGCCGGAGAAAACGGGCCTCTAGTGGGACGTAATCACCAGAAGCCTTTACTGTATCCCCGATGGGCGGAGGGGGGGAGGGGGGGGAGCGGGACCTACAGTTTAACTTCGATTCCGAAAGAAATATTTTCTCTCTTTCAAGATGTCAGAGCTGGGGCTTAAACCCGGAACTCTCTTCTTAACAAGCCAACAACTACAGTTCTTCTGTGAAAATATATTTTGAACGACTAAAAACATATAACCATTACACGCTAGCCATTCATCTTTGAAAAAATACGATCAAATAATGCCACCGAAGTAGTCGCCGTGGTCTAGTGGTTAGTGTGTTGGCTTACTAAGACATGGGCCCTGGGTTCGACTCCAGGCTCTGACATCTTCAAAAAAAGAAATATGAAAAAAATATTTCTTTCGGCGACTACCTTTTAGCAGTCTTCTGGCAAAAGCTCTGAGAGTAACTAATTGCCATGAACAAGCTTCTCAAGTCTGTCGTTCGGAGTCGACACTAAACTGTAGGTCCCGGTACTCATGGATAAAAATTGACACACAAAACATGAGTGCTGCGAGAAGCTAGGCCGTAATCCTGACACAGGGTGGTAAAGGCCAGTTATGTATGTATGTAATGCTACCGAACCATAATCCTCACTAAACAGTTTATTTTTTGCATTTTAGATCTTTTTTTACTCAGACATACATATCGTTGGTCTCAGGTAGAAAGGCCTTAACTCAAATAATTTAAAATTTACAAGAGGAGGTAAAAATACAACAGATACTGTAATTGATAATATACAACTTTTTATTAATTTTAATAATATTTTATTATTTTTAATAATATTGTCAACATTCTTTGTGAGAAGCGGCATATTTCTAAAATGCATTGGATTAACTAAAAAAAGAAAGTTTTGAAAAAATGCGAGTTAGTGGCTTTCTACCTAAGACCAACGATATGTACTATGTGTTTATATTTTAGCTAAAAAGGGTAATTAACAAATCTTCTACCTGCTGTATCAAACGTTACTACCTGCTAAGGACACTCATAATACATGCGACTGCTATAAATAGGATGTCAAATTAAAATCCAACATCATTCGTTTGTCGGTTTACTCTCAAGTTAAAGAATGGACATTATTCGCTCCGTATATAACTTTTTATTTTACGTTGAAGAAGATCGTACAATACAGAATTTAATACGACTTCAACATTCTGGGTTACTTGCAGGACTGATTTTGGCTGAGCTGAACCATCACCATGAGCATGATGATCACCATGACGAGGACGATGACCATGACGATGACGATGGCCATGACGATAACCATGATGATGACCATGAACATGACATGGGCGATGAAGATGAAGATGAAAATGGCTGGTGGAACTGGATTCGTAATTATCGTGAATTTTTTAGATTTCTAATTGTGTAATATTTTATGTTTTGTCGTTTATTTTTTTAACAAATATTGAATATAAATTTAAATTTGTAACGTGTTCTGTGCTGCCTAGTATTATTAGTATACTAAGAAATTTGTAATAATTGTCTGCTATTACTCCTACACATGTGAAATAAAAATATATAAAATTGGTTTTTAAAAGTATATATACATTTATATTGTATAAGTGTAACATTAAAATGGTGTAATTAAATATTTCTGATTTCAATAAATTAATAAAAGATATTAAAAGTTTCTGAAAATATTTTAATGTTTCAAATTCTAAGTTTTATTCTTCAATTTTAAAGTTTGTGGGTAATTTCGCTTTTATGTAATAAATTCAATTTTAGTTTATTCTATTTCGTTTTCCTTTATTAATTTATTTTCTGAGTAAGAAATTTTCCATTCTGTACAAGTTTATCAAACCAATATGCAAGATGGCAGTTTTCATCTATATTTTACCCCAAAAAAGGCCTAAAAGTGCTAAAAACTAAATCAAAAGAGGCCATTGCAACTAAATGAAAAAAAAAAAAAATGAGCAGCCGGCATATAAAATGAGGTAAAATCGGCTAAGTTAGCATCGCTGATTCCAACATATTATTTCTAGAAAAAGGCGTCATTGCAAACAAACAGCGTATTTCACAATGTCACGTGAGTGTCTTTATTCGCTTTTTACAAATATATTTACAGTAGACATCCCTGTCAAAATTTTTGGTAAATTTTGAGTCTTTTTTGATTCCTCAGGACAATTGAAATAATTACTTATAATCTCATTTTTAAGTCGAAAATGAGTGTTTTGCTGGAAATCATTTGTGACTTTGAAATTTTTTGCAATCAATTACAACTACAACTGGAAACTGAACCATTCACAATGCACTTTCCTTAGAAGATCGACTAAAATATGTCAAATGTTAGATAAAAGCTGTACGACTCTTTGTAAAAGCGGGTTTAGTCATACGACCTGTCAAAGTTTTGTGTAGAAGAGAACGAATATTATCGTGTAAACTTGATATGTAATGAGACAGTCCGACATTGAGAGAACATACGGATGAAAACTAGACAGTCGTACGGTTTTCTTTGTTTTTTGAAATTTTATAAAAAACCATCACATTTCATTACATCAGGGATGAATTTTTATGTGTTTTTTTGTTTACGTTAAATGCGTTCACAATGCATGTAAATTTGGTGTGCATGTGTATGTACATTTTATGTTTTGATATTACTTTGTTTTGGTGTTTTACCAACCGTGTAAACCTAAAAAAATCTATCGTAAGATTTTTACTATCATTTTTAAAATATGTCTAAAAGTTATATGTATGTATATACGAATGTATGTAAAGCGTGTATTTAATATGTATATAATATACAGTTCTATTTTATTTTTAATACTTCTTTCATAATTTTTAAGACGGTTGTTTATATGCGTTCATATGTACATACAAAAATTTTATAAATCAAATAAATTCCGTTTCTTTTATGCTCTTGTTACTGAGCAAATAATATCATGATTGAACATGCACAGTTTTGTTACTTGCTAATGTAAAAACAAGTTTAATATTAGTAAAGTGATAATTCCCTTCATTAAAATTTTGATCATTGTTACTGTACGTAAATTTTCTTTCGCTTATACAGTGTATATATGTATATCGTCAATGGAATTAAAGAACGCTGTAACTGACAAAATATCGAAAATACGTTTTTTGCATATTATATATATATCATATATCAGAAAAAAAATACGCGTCGATTGGTCCAGGTCCCAGATTTCTACGATGAAAATAAATTCACTTACGCCGTCTGCGAAATGAAAAATACCAGTGTATTTGTTCTACATTTATAAAAGTCTTTTGGCTCTGGTGAACATTTAAGATTTTGTCAGTTACAGCGTTCTTTAATTCCATCGACGATATGTATGAATGTACGATAAGTAGGTAATAATTACGTTTTCATTAGTTTATTGCGTTGATCTGTGATCATGATTATGCATGTCCAAACTTGTTGTTGTTATTGGACGTACACAAACACGATCATTTACAATAATTATAATATAAGTATATTATAATGTAGACTTGTGTATATGTTTATACATTACAATATAATGTAAATAATGGTAATTTGCGATTTGGAGTTGATTAATAATTCTGAGTTTGAAAATGAAAGTTTTCATATTAAAGAAAACTTAAAAATAATATTTAAGCAAAAGCTATTTCTAATAAATTAAACATTAAAATAAAGCTTATGTTGAATTGAAATAAAATAATTTCAAGTGATATATCGTCGTGCGGGAGTTTATGTGCTCTATCCGCCATTTATTTTTTTTTATATATCTCGAGTTAATGATGCCACTTTAGGTTTTCGACGCAAAATTTTTCAAGTCTGCAATCCGTTTTCGGATATCTCGTCCAGTTTCCGAGATAGATAGCCGCAACGGATTTTCGATTTTTTCGACGATATGCTCCTCAATTAATTACTGTTAAAGCAATTAAGGGATATTATAACTGCACCATTAAACATTTACATACATACATTCATAACTGGCCATTACAACCCTGTGTCAGGGTTACGGCCTAGCTTCTCGCAGCACTCATGTTGTGTGTGTTAATTTTTATCCATGAGTACCGGGACCTACAGTTTAAAGTCGACTTTGAACAACATATTTGAGAAACTTTTTCATGACAATCAATTACTCCCAGAGATTTTGCCAGAAGACAGCTGAGAGGTAGTCGCCGAAAGAAATAATTTTTTCATATTTCTTTTTTTTTCAAGATATCAAAGCTGAGACTTGAATCCAGCGCTATCGCCTTAGTAATCCAACACACTAACCACTAGACCACGGCGACTACTACTACTATGTCACTGTACACCAGGGACAGAAGAACAATTTAAAAAATGAATGGAAGCTGATGAAAGTGCGCCAAAGAAAGTAAAAACAATATAGTCGGCTAGGAAAACCAAAGCAACCGGTTCCTAGTATGACAAAGAATTTTAATTGATCGAGTATCCTCAAAAGGTAAAATTAATATTATAAATATTGTCATAAGCTTAGCAAGGAAAACGAACTGGTTTGCAACACAAACAGTCGTAAAATTCGACGAATTAAGTACGACTTTTTGATTTTTACCTGCTCCCAAACATTTTACCCATTTTTACCATTAAACATTTGCTACCTGTTTAAGGGACATCGTAGGTTTTGATCGCAATAAATAGGCTGCCTGTTTTCAGTCAAATATCATTCGCTTATCTACCACTTGAGAGTGGACATTAAAATTAAAAAAAAGCAAGTTAAATTGTAAAACAGTTTTGTAACACCACGTCCACTCCTTTTTGAAGAACAAAAATAAATAAAAATGGCACATTCCAAATCTACAAACAAACATACCCAAATGGAATTGGAAAACAAACAATTGAAACGGACTTTAAAACTCTTGAAACAAAAAGTAAAACTGCTACAACGTAGAAAAATCATTTTGTTGCTGCTGATTAAATTATGGCAAATGGCTACTGTTGAATCAACTTGACGTCTTCTTAATATCATCATATTCTTTTTTTTTGTGTTTTTGTTTGTTTTTACTTTATTTTTAAAAATATTGTCCAAATGTAAAATCTTTAATTTGTATTTTTTTTTTAATTTTCTTTTTTTTTTGTATTAAAAATAAACCATAACAATTTAAAAGATTGTATGAAGCCGTACCACTGTGCGGCACCAGCAAAAGCATATGTTGAATGCAAATGTCAAATGAGTAATAACAGCAGGAACGGTTCCCCAGCACAATGTTTGGCTTGCAGTTATATTTTTACGGTATTTTAAAACTCTTTTTTTCCATCAGTTTAATTAGGAAAAGGACATCTTTGATTACGACATACATATAAGAATTGAATATAATTTAATGTGTTCATAAAACTTGTAGTAGTGTATGCATTTTCTTTTTTATATGTATATACATACATATGCATTTCCTCACTGTATAAATTTTAACTTATGACTGCTTCGAATAAATGAACCACCACTCGGGGAAAGACATTAACTTATTGCTTTCTTTTTGTTGAAATCCTTGAAGTTAAAAATGGCTCTTAAATTTACTATTTACTCATACTGTTGTATTATAAAAATCTATTTTTTTTTGCGAGTATTAACGATGAAATGAATTTTTGCTTACCAAACGCATAAAAGTATCAAGATTTGTGGTAACTTTTGCATTTTACCGGTTGTTTAAATATTTTTATCGGTAGTAAAAATAAATTTTATAATGTCCTGTTTTTAAAAATAATCATCTGATTTCTTTATTTTATTTTAAACACTTTTATATCTGTTTTTATTACTATAGAGAGTTTATAGAAGGGAGAGAGAGAGAGAGTGAGAGAAAATCTTCAATAAAATGAAAAGTCAAAGTAAATACAGATTAATGTTTTTTACTCATCAGTACGAGGGCAGAACGAAATGTTCTTAGTCTGATACACTAATGACGGTATACTTAAAATCAGCAAAAAGCTTGGTATAATGGAAGTCTTCATCCGTCATATGGAAGATTGTTAAATTTCATTTACATTTAATAGCTCATTCGTATAGTAAGTGATGATAAAAACAGATGTTTCATTAAGATTTTTATTATGGAAAAATTAGAAATATTGCCAGATTAAGAGACTCAAATACTTTTTTTTAATGTATGGAATTCAATTTTCTTTTATTCACGTTAAAGCTCATTGAATTTTATTGAATTTAGCTTAATCGGCTTAAAAATAATGGGTTTTAAATGCGTCTCTTCCATTAGCTGCTTGTTGATACATGTATGGCATCTTACAAAAATTTGTTTATTACTTCTTGGAGAGTTAAGACAGGAATAGTCACAATTATTTCTCGAATGGATTGCTTCAATGCTCTCGTTCATATTTGTTGATTTTGCTTTATAGACTTTCTGTTTTCAATAACCCCACAAGAAAAAGTCAGGTGCAGTAAAATCAGGTGACCTGGGGGCCAACGGAATGTGAAGTTTCTGGCTATCATCTTTTTAAGAAATATGCAGGATTACGGCCTAGCTTCTCACAGCACTCATGTTGTGTGTGTCAATTTTTATCCAAGAGTACCGGGACCTACAGTTTAATGTCGACTCCGAACGACAGACTTGAGAAGCTTGTTCATGGCAATTATTTACTCTCAGAGCTTTTGCCAGAAGACTGCTGAGAGGTAGTCGCCGAAAGAAATATTTTTTTCATATTTCTTTTTTTTGAAGATGTCGGAGCCTGGAGTCGAACCCGGGGCCCATGCCTTAGTAAGCCAACACACTAACCACTAGACCACTTGCTTAAAAGCAAGTAACTTTATACTTATACCTACAATTGCAAGGTTGTATCAAAAAAGTAGTTTGAAAGTAAATTTAACGAACATTTTATGCCAATATAAACATAGTTGAAAATATTTATTTTGGGTAATAAAACGAGGAAATTTCAAGTGAAATTTCTCTTTGAGAAAAATATACTTGAGGTATTTAGGTGAATAACGCAGTTAAGCGAAAGTTAATTAATCATGGAATTTTATTAGAAAATGGTAAGAAAATAATATGGGGATTTAGAAATTGAGGTATATAAGCGTAAAAGGCAATTAAGCGTGGGGCAATTATCCGGAAAATACTGTATTAATTTTTTTTTTTTTTTTGGTAGCGGCTTTCATCATCCACCCTGGGTTTGCTTCAGAAATATATAATGATGTTGTGAATGTGTTGGTTAAAGTCCTTTTTAATAATCTACAGTAAACTTTTGGATAACTGACTGTATAGGTGGTCGTATAAGCATACATACTTATACATCCATACATACATAAATAACCATTACAACCCTGTTTTAGGGTTACAGCCGAATTTCTCGCAGCATCCATTTTGCGTGCGTCAGTTTTAATCCGTGAGTACCGTGACCTACAGTTTTACGTCGACTCCGAACGACAGACTTGAATTTCTTGTTTATGGCACTCAGTTACTCTTAGAGCTTTTGCCAGAAAACTGCTAAGAGGTAATCGCCGAAAAACGTCACATCTGGGGTTTGAACCTGGAGCTCTTGTCTAGTAAGTTAACATACTAACCACTAAACTACGGGACAATTACAAGCATTAAAAATAAACCACGAAATTGTCGTCCAAAAACTGCAACAACACCAGAAATCATAGTTAAACGAAATGGTATTAGACGATCGACGATCCTTAAATATTTTAAATAATCGCTTATATCGTATTTTGTATTAGAGATGAAAAAGCATTCTGCAAGATGGCTTGCACATTTGCTCACAGATGAGAAAAAAAAACGCATTAGAATGAAAATTTTTTTGTTTGGATCGATGTAAGCGAAACAAAATTAATTAAGAGTCGGTTGAAAATTGTTCATGGAAAATGAGTCCATCACTAGACACGAGAGACAACACAACAATTCAAACAATAAATTGAAGCTGGTGAAAGTGCGCCAAAAAAAGTACAGTCGGCTGTAAAATCATGGCAACCGGTTCCTAGTATGATAAAGAATTTTAATCAGAGTAGGAAAATAAACAAAACGACATGTTTGATCTCATATTGTTTTGTTCTTTACAATGAGTAAAACAAAAACAAAACAAAAACAGTGAGAGCGATTGTCCCATTTAGCTTTGTATATTGTTTTTGTTTTGAGCACTACAAATACACTAACACCAAATGTGCGTAGATACAACAAAAAAATTAATGAGAAGAAAAAGGAAAGAAGAAGAGAAAAGAGCAAATTATATGAATTTAACAGAATAACAAAGCAAGCACAAGAGCAAAAAGCGAATTTTTTTCGTTTGCGCTCTTTCTCATTTAGAAAGTATTTGTTCTGGTTTTGCTCACGGACAATACGATAAAAAAATTTTAAAGTTTATGACTTTGTGGTAACGTTTGCGAAATGTTTTGTGTGTTTACCCACTCTGATTTTAATTGATCGAGTATCCTCAAAAGGTTAAATTTAACATTATAAATATTGTTATAAGCCCTCCGAGGAAATCGAACTGGTTTACAACACAAACAGTGGCAAAATTCAACGAATTAAGTATGAATTGTCTAAAATCGTTCTGACTTTTACCTGTTCCCAAACGTTTTACTTCAAAAGAAATTGCAACAGCAGCTGTAAATGAGTATTTGGAAGGGTTTTTAGATGATTTTTTTTAATGTATTTATAAAGTTTCTGGATTTTTACATTGGAAAATAATTTTAATAATCCAGTCTTTTGTTACTCAGAACATTTGGTACTGCCCTCATAAATGTTTGAAATACTCGTACCCACATAACATGTAAGTATTTATATAGTCTCAGTTTTATTTGCCTTTAAAAATATGTAATAAATTTGTTTAGCAAACAATGAACAGAAAAGCGAAGTAAAAGTGAAGTAAAAAAAAAGAAAAATAAAATAAAAATGGAAAATATCAAGACAATGCGTAATGACTTCCAAGAGATTTACACAATTTAATGCGCTTAAGTCAAGGCAAAGTCATTTATGTAACAATAATAGAAATCTAAAAAAAAAGAAACCAAAGCAAAGAAAAATAGCAACAAACCAACATAAACTAAAATAGAATTACAAGTAACTTTTATATCTATTTTTGTATCTTTATTTTCCTTTTTTTTGTCCCTCTGCTTTTCTGTGAACACATGCACACACAAATACGCTGCCTAATAAATATACAAACAAACAATCACAGATTCAATCAAAGCAATGAACGAATTTCCATTACCATTATGCAACAGTACATCCATTCACATTCAACTCTACTCAGTGGTGCTGCATACACAACCACAAGTAATGGAAACAAGAAAAAAAAATAAAGACGAAAAATCTAATGATGAAAAACTTGGTCATCAAATTAAAGCCGATGCAGTAGATGAAGATGATACTCGTTAGAAGAATGGACAACAACAGCAGCCTCAGCATTTTGTTACACATGAATGACTGTAAAGAAAATCAAAACAAAGGGGAAAAAAAAAGAATCAAAAAAAAAAAACAAAAGGAAAGCAAAGCGAAATAGCTTTAAAGCATAGCAGATCATTAAAAGAGAATCGAAAATGGACACATGAATTAATGAAGATTACAATCCTATCGTTTATCTTTTTTTAAGTCCATGGCAAATTGTTCTGAGTAGTATTATGATGGGTGAGACCAGGGTGTGTGTGTATGTGCCAAGAAAGCCAATCATATTATAGATTAAAATACTCTACACTTGTTACACCTTTGAGTAAAAGTCTATTTGAATTACATTCAATAATAAACAAACGAAATCAGAAAATGTTTCATTCATTTCTGCACATCAACATAAATTGCCTCCACTGAGCTTGGAATGCTAGAGTACATACTTAAATTAATACAAATTTATTGCAGATTATTTGGGGACAGAATGTTCTAGAAACTTCATAATTGAACTACAACTGAGATTTGATTTTCAAATAAATAAACATTAAAATATTTTTGTCGTAAATTTTGTCTACTAAATGAAAATTATTTCAAAAAAAAGCAAAACCAAAGTATAGATATCGATTTCTAATGGGTTAAACATGCATAACTTTTGTGTTTGTTAGTAGTGTAGTTAATATTATATTTTTAACAAAGTATTTACAGTGCACCCGAGGTAACGTGAACTAATCAAAGCCAAGGGAGTTCGTGTTAGCGAAATTGGTCATACTCGCGACTTTATAAATATTCTAAAAAAATCGAATGCCGCGGCATGACGTGATATTTTAGGAAACTGTAGGTTTGGTTTTAATTTTACATGCAACAATGAAGGGCAATCGGCAATTGTTTTTTGTCGCACTCTGGTGCGCATTCCTCTCATTCCTCTCCGAGTATCGAGCGAAGATACATCATTTTATTTTATTTACGATTAATAAAGTTTATTATTGTCATGTATGGCGGCATTCGATTTTTTTAGAATATTGACAATGTCGCGAGTATGGCGGCATTCTTTCGTTAATGGTTAAAATAAAACAAAAACGGCGTTGGATGTCAATGAAATTCTTCATTCCTGTAAAAGTACGTTCGATGCCATTAAGTATGGAACTCGATTTCTTTTGCATGGCCACCACGGGCACGCTTGCAGACGTCCAGACACTGAACCCAATTTTCGACGGTTTGCAAGCATAAATCGGCCGATACTGCTGCAATTTCACGTTCGATATTCGAACGAATGCTGCAATTTCCTCGCTGGCTTGTTGGCATAGAACATAGATTTGACGTAGCCCCATAGGAAATAGTTTACCGGCGTCAAATCGCATGACCGAGGCGGCCAATCAACTGGACTATTTCCCGACATAACACGTTCTCCAAGCTTGGTTTCCAATAAATTGATTGTGACATTCGCTGTGTGGCTTGTGGCGCCGTCCTGTTGGAACCACATGTCCTCCAAGTTCATATCATCCGATTGGGGCCAAAAATATTCGATTATCATTGAACGGTAGCGATTCCCATTCACAGTAACGTGTCGGTCTTCATTATAACGGACGAAGTATGTCCCAATGACGCCACCGGCCCATTATTCGCACCAAACCGTAATTTTTTCGCGATGCAATGACTACTCATAGAATGCGTGTGGATTACTGACTGACCGATAAAATATATGTATTTTGTTTATTGACGAAGCCATTCAGCCAGAAATGAGCCTCATAGCTAAAGATGATTTTTCGATGAAAATCCGAATAATTTTAAAGTTGTTGCTCAGCCCACTTCACTAACATACGACGCTTCTGGTGGTCAAGCGGTTTTAATTTTTTGCGTCAATTTGATCTTGTAAGGATGTAAGCCGAGATCTTTTCGCAAAATTGGCCACAACGATGTGACAGAGATGCCCAACGCTTGAGAACGGAGTGTGAGAGATACATTTAGGCTTTCTTCAACTGAAGCCTCAGCGGCAGCAATATTCTCGACACTATGAGCACTTCTTTGTCTCATTGGCACGTGAACATTTTGTACTGTGAGTGTGGATTCAAAGTTTTCTACTAGACGCTCAATTGTTGATCTGCTAGGACTATTATGACGACCATAAATTGAACGTAGCGCTCTTAATGACTGCAAATTTCGGTAGTAAATTTTAGTAATTTCGACTCGTTGTTGGTTCGCATATATCTTTCAATCATGAAATGGCAAACCTTTCTGAAGAGGACTATCAAAAGAGCGGCAAGAAATATGGCGTCGTTTGCTGTCCCTGTCGCTCTACTTTTGTAGCGTCCCTGTTGAAAAACCCTGTATATACAAAGAACGAAAGAACAAGAAATTACGCCACACTCATGTTTTCCCGTTAAATGACGTTGAAAGGTTCGCCTATATTTTTAAGATTCCTTCTCCTATATTTGAGATATTCCCCTGTTATGTTTATATGACGCCATTTTACTTAGCGGCGCAGAAAATTAAAATTTTGTGTCCGAGATGTCTTAGGCCAAGGCCATGCAATGAGCGGCAGAGCGGCGAATTTGAGCGGCAAGTGGATTATTACTGAGGCTCATTTATGAGCGGTTAGTGCACTTAGTTGTTAAAATGCCATACTTTTATTTTTAAAATTTGATAATCTATGTTGCCATAAAAGCGGTCTGCTTTGTAAAGATGAAATTATAAGATCCGCATTCACTTTTGCCATGTTTATACTTCGCCGCTCAGAACGTAAGTTCGATTTTTTGTCAGTTACAGCGTTCTTTAATTCTTGCGACGATATGTTTTAATTTTTTGCCGTTCATCGCTCAGCCACTCGTTGCGTGGCTTCGGCCTTAATTTTTAATATTTGACATTCATTCTTAGCATGTACTATCATAATGCTCTTCTTAACTTAGAGTTTTATTTTAAAGCTGTAGTGTATAAAAAAGTCTGCATTTTCTTAGACTTCTTGAATTTTTTTAAAATGTAAATCTCTCTTCAAGGTTGGTATAAAGGGATTTTCATGCCTCTATCAATAGAAAAAATTTATTTGCTTTCTATCGTTGCGTTTCCGTTTCTTTCTT
The DNA here is from genome assembly GCA_963576795.1 of Metopia argyrocephala. Taxonomy (NCBI): domain Eukaryota; kingdom Metazoa; phylum Arthropoda; class Insecta; order Diptera; family Sarcophagidae; genus Metopia; species Metopia argyrocephala. The sequence continues at coordinate 198,232,672 of OY756208.1, read as the reverse complement.
TTTGTTCATTTCCAGCTTAATATCGTATGAACTGTAAATCTTAAGGCAGTTATTTTTTCACTTTCCTTTTTTTTTTTTTTTTGTAACCTTCATTGATTTCATTAAATTAAACATTTTATGGATATTTACGACTTTTTTTATTTTTGTTTCTTAAAAAAATCGAAAAAAAAGAAAACGATTACGTTAAAAAAAATATCGAAGCAAGAAAGAAATAAATTTTTATTACTTTTAAAATGAAACTTATTTATCTGTAAACGTGTGTTCTAAACAATGTAAATCACATGGATTATGGGAAAAGGGTTGTTGGTAATTTAGAAAAACAAAAAAAAAAAAAAAAAATACTTTCTAACACAACAAGTGTGACGTAAATTGTTTCCACAAGTTAGTAGTTTAATACTAAAAAATATTGATTTTAATTTGAACATTTATTTTTAAAAATTTTATTACCGTTGCCCTTTGAAATTTTAAGTTCTGGGACACTTTGTTGGTGAAAATTGATAGATAAATGAATTGTCTGACTGCCTTTGCTTTTTGACTTTTATATAATTAGTTATTTAGTTATAAATTTGCCCAACTTGTCAATTAGGCTAAACGCCATGAAAGCGTGAAAAACACATAGAAGCTATGGCCATGCAATATCTCTTTGTTGACTACACGTTACTCCTGAAACAGTTTTCGATTCAGGTGTATGAAAGCAGTCGATTTCACCCAGACAATATTTAGTAACGGATCCGGATTACACAAGGGAATACAGTTTTTGGCATAGTCGAGTTTTGTATTGTATTTCAAACTATTACAAACTACCAGATTATTGTACCTAATAGGTTGAAATATTGGCTATCGGGACAGTCACTGCATAAATCCGGTATCAGAGTATATTGTGTGTATATTTATTGATACGTTGTTTGGTATTTTGGGTGTCGATATGCATATTTATTAATAGTATTGCAGCCATGAATAATGTATTGTATGTGTGTTGTTGAAGAACGCCAGATATCTCTGGAAGAAAGTACGAGACATACCATTGCTAATCTTATGAGGGTTGGTGAACATGGAGATATTAAAGGTAACAACAAGTAGCTGATGCAATTGCTATATTTGGGGGCAATTTTATCTGAAATTTTGTTCGATTGTGAATGTCGCAAAATGTTCCCTGATTCATTTCATTTTAAAAAAGAAAGATGAGAGTATAAAGCTATTAACTTATTCCAATAGATGCAAGATAAATCTGGGCCTTAATGTCATTAAAATGCATATAATCCACTTTAAAAACTTCATAGCAGTAATAAGGACATGCATGCCCATAAGTTGAAAATCCTTCTAATCGACTTCTGCAGAAGCTGTAATAATGTGGCCACACTTTCCCTGCCGTATTTCTGCACTTGAGGAACTACCCTTTCATAAAATTTTTAGGATACTCTTGATTTGTAGACACATGTATGTGTGTCAAAAGGAATATGAAAGAATCAGAAAAAGATCTTATAACACCCAACACAACTTCTTGAAATTTACATGGTTTAGCTTAACCAGTCATATCTCGAATTGTAGATAGATTTCATACCATAAATTGGTCAAATTGTACAGTAACACCAACATATACAAGAAATATGTTTACTGAAAAGAATAACCTGGCTATAAAGGGAAATGTTGACAAAAATTTAAAATTAAATAATTCGGTTGTGAAGAATTTTGTGTAAAGACTTTGGCCAGAACAGTCAGCGGGTGCGGAAATTCAAACCACGAGAATATGCGTCGTTTATTCGTCGACAGAATTGAAAAAACTAGAAACTGATCCTCAAGTTTAGTGTGATTTATTATTCTTTTTTAATCTTAACCGAGCGAAAGATATGTTTACTGTTAATGCATGAAATTTAATGCTTAATAAACGCGTGTTGGTCTGGAAATTTGGTGATGCAAATTTACTCCAACGAGACCAATCGTTTAAGAATCCTGCATTTATAGAATATACATTTCGCTGTTTGTAATGTCTGCAGACAGAATCTACAACCCTCTATATCGGTGATAAATTAAATTACGCAAAATAGCAAAAATGCCTCTCTCAAACATAGCCAGTAATGCTGAGAAAAATATCTTCAAGTTGCAAATACAGAATCGGCTTCGTCAACAACAATTGGCGTGCTATGGCTTTTGTATATTTTTTTTTTTTTTTGATTTAAAATATAATATTTTGTCATATTTTTTTGATTATTTTACCAAATTAAGGTTGTAATGGTTTGAATTAAATTTTCGCTTGAAAAATAAGTGAAAATAGAGCAAAAATGTTACCTAAATTACTAAGTGTTGAGCCATATTTTTACTTTTATAATTCCACATAATTTTGACTGTTAGTTAATTTCTTTACTACCATTCTACCTTTTTAAGAGGTCACCATTTACAATTCTACGTATCTAAGAGCTCACAATACTTGATATTTTTTAAACAAATTGGTTTTAAATTAAATTGACGCTTAGGAAACAGACACAGTAAGGTTGACAGAGCAATATTTACATTCCTTTATTTGTAAAATTTTATTAAAGGTCAAAGAAATTTCCTGCTCAACTAAAGTTTTTATATAATTTTAATAACTTCCTTAAAGTTTTTATTTCAGAGGTGTACAGTTTACACTTTGTAGTCTTTCCCAGCAAAATTTTGTATGACAAGAATATAATGACACCACTCCGTTCTAACTTTTGACGAGATGGTCAAATTTCAACGTAATATGCACGATTTTAAGATATTAATGCCAACGGAAAGCAAAAAATTTTAGTGAAAGAACTCCTGTATTGTATTGTATTTGTATTTGCATTTTTGTTGTTTCATTAATAGTGCCATAGGGTGAAAATGATCCAAAGATCTAAATAGTATTTGTTTTGTTAAGAAAGAGGTGCTTTAGAATGTTAAATTCAGCTCTTAGAAATACTTGGTATTTATTGAAAATGCTATGATTTTGAAATGTTTTCCATTTTTTTTGCTGGGTCATGTAATGATGAAGAATTTGTGAAATGGACATTCATTTTTATCCAGTGTTTTTTTCTGGATTTTTTTAGCTTCTGGTATATGTTACATTAAAAGAAATAAACAAAACGTTTTTCCTTTTTTTTCAGTATAGAAAAAAGACATACAAGTTTGTGATGGAGACAAAATTTATTCAATAAATTTTCCTACCGACTGAATGGTTGCTGTTGCCCTTTTCAAGTCAACTGTAACGCGACAAAGATGTCAATAATATTGCAAAAAGCAAAAAAAAAAAAACAACATCAGCATTATTAAGGATGTCAATAATTTTATAATGGTTTTTGTTTTCATGTCAACAAATACATATCGATTTGAATGATTCATGTGTGTTCTGTTTATTATAGTCGTTGTTTATTTAGAAAATAATAAAAATATTTTAAAATATTTATAACAAAATGGCAGTTAACGTTGTCTTTAAGATATCTTTGATGAGGACTGAACAAATTGTCAAGGAAAAACTCTTGCAAAAATCGTCTATCGGGACGTCAATTTAAAAATGTTTTCTTGTTTGTTTTCGTTAATAAATACCAAAGCATAGTAAACGACATTGTAATCATACATACATACATACGTAATTGGCAATTACAACCCTGTATCACAGAGTCGATTCTCCAGTGAACGACAGTCATGAAAAGTTTGTTCAAGTCAATCAGTTACTCCTGAGCTTTTGCCAGAAAACTGCTAAGGGATAGTTGCCCAAAGAAATATACGAGTTGTAATCAAAAAATAACTGTTATTTTAAATTTTTTAAAAAATATTTATTTATTCATTAATAACTAACTTGTCCCCTTCAAAGTAATCCCCCTTAGATATAGTACACTTATGCCATCGTTTTTTCCAATCCTTGACACACATCTGAAACGAGCTTTTTGGTAACGCCAACAGCTCCTGCTTCGATTTTTCTGTTTTTGGCCAAAAAGTCACGCACAAGCATCGATGTGTGAGCTGGTCCGTTATGATGGTGCAATATCCATCGTTATTGACATCTTCTCGGCCTTCCTTAAACCGGTTATACCACAATTGAACTTGTGTTCTGCTCATTGTAGACTTGCCAAACGCCACAGTCAACATTTCAAATGTCCTTGAGCATTTAATTTAATTTTTTACACAAAACTTAATTCAGTTTCTCTGATCCATTTTTTCGAATAGTGAAAAATCGAAGAGCATACGAAAACACGACTAACCCGTATATCTGTCAAAAACAAACTGACAATACAAAATGGCTGATATTATCAACATATGTATGTATATAACAGATATGTGTACAAACATAACAGAAAAAAAAAAATGCGAGAATCGAACATTATTATTTTTTTGATCATACCTCGTTTATTTTCTTTCATCATTGTGATCAGCGAAGTTTATTTCACAAAAAAAATGTTTATAAAAGTTCTTCTACTCTTAAATGTCAGCTTTCATATGATGAAAATGACAAAAAAATACCGATTCAATTTTATTTGTATGAATATTATATTGAGGGTCCCACATCACTGATGCATACTCGGATTGGTCTTACCAGAGAAGTGAACAATTGTTTTGAAACATATGGAGTATTGAACTTCTTTCCCACGAGTTTAATAAAACCCAACAATTTTGACCAATGTGACCGTAGCATATTAGGTAAATATTTGACAAAAAAAATTTAAATAAAATAAAAATATTTCAAATCAAAAAAGTGTTTACGCTACTTCCATCAAATATTTGTCTAATGTGACCATAGCTTTACGCTAGATTCCCGACTTGAGAGATTTTTAAGTTAAATGTGTTTTTACATCAAATAAAACTACATGAAAACAGGCACTAATCATATATTTGTTGTTGCCTGTTATAAAGTTGTACGATGTTCAGGCTCTCTAACATCTTAATCTCTTACTTATACTAAAGTACTCCACATTAGAAATTGGAAATTTTCAAAGAAACCGAAAATCGAACATCGAATAATCGATCACCCTAATTCTCGTTTATGCTATAAAATATTTGTAGCGATTATAAAGAATTGAACGTATTGAATTACATAGTGATGAGAAATTTTTTTCAAGTTTCGGGTTTTTAGTCTACAAAAAAAAAAATTACGCCTTGAAACTTAAAACATGTGGTTTCTAAGTTTCCCTCTATGTATACCAATATAAATTTTTTTTAAATACTCTTGCCATCTATACGTCAGAAACACGTAGTTTTGGAGCATTACAAAAATAAATCGTAAAGCAGCTGTGAATTTCAACTGTCGCCAATGCAAAACCAGGTCAGTGATTTAAAACAAAACGCCGGATATCCTGAAAAAATAGAAATTTAGTTTTTTTATTAATTTTCCAACGCTATAATATATTTCCAACTAAACATTGTTGTTTCTTGATGGAAGAGAGGAGACGAGAGGATATTGATATACAGCTCTTGATAAGTACATTTTATTATTATTTTTAAAAGATGTAGAAAACGAAATAGAAATTGGTAAAATATGGCATGGCATGGATAATATTATATGTTACTAATGTTTTTGTATGAGTTATTTTATGTTGTTATATTAAATATTTATACATATATCTGTGTCGGCAGGGAAGAACAGCTTAAGTCAAAACATGGAGTTTTGAAATATACCCAAACTTATGTAAATTTTACTGTAATCAATTCTTGCAAGTAATCTGTAATCTTACCTCTTGATAATTGACTTACGATACAATAAATGTTGACTATAATGTTTTATATTACAGTATTCCTCGGATAATTGTCATACCCTTAATTGCCCTTTACGCTTATTTACCTCAATTTCTCATTCCCCACATTTCTTCTTACCATTTTCCAATAAAATTCCACGGTTAATTAACTCTCGCTTAATTGCGTTATTCGCTTAATTACCTCAAATATATTTTCCTCAAAGAGAAATTTCACTTAAAATTCTCTCGTTTAGTTACACAAAATAACTATTTTCTAAAAACTGATTCAACCTTGCAATTAAAGTCTGACATGTTTATGTATAAGTATAAAGTTACTTGCATGTGAAATTACTTACAAGGTGGTGTTGCCAACGCAGCTGGTTTTTTTTTTTGGTCATATCGCTCCTGTCAAAAGTTTTGTTTATATTTATGTTTTTTTTTATATTTTGCGCTGTGTGTATTCGTGTTTTTGTTTTGGTATGTAGACATATTTGTTGTTAAAAATACACACACACACTTTTGATATTTTTAGTTCACCTTACCTGATTTTGATTTTAAAGAGCTGAAAAAACAAAAATAAATTCCCTGTTGTTTTTGTATTATATTCAACTGCGACCACCTTGTATAATTTCACCATTGTTACTTGTTTTTCACCTCAAAGAGGCAATTAACCGTATTCGTTTAAATGACTTTCACTCATAATTGCCCATAAATGTTGACATTTTTCTCGAGTCAATTATCCGTGGAATACTGTACAATACTACCCTGAGTCCTAAGAAACTTCAAAACTATCAAACTAATTTAAACTTGTGTTGACTTAAGCTATTCTTCCATATTGCCAGAGATATATACAGTGACTCAAACAATTAACTACTTGTTTGAATATTCGATGTTCAAAAGTTTACAACGCCAAAACCAGTTATTCGAACTTGCTCATGGTGAAATTACTTTTGTTGCTGTTGTGTTTTCTTTTAAATGAGTGGTGCATTGGGAACAACAATAATCTAGGAAACCGTTATCTTTTTATATTCAAATAAATAAAAAAGTGCATGTGGTCAATGTTTTCTGTTTGATTAAAACATATAAAATTTCTTAAACTACTTGAATTAATATTTTGTATAGCCACCGTTGGCTATTATTGCAGGTTTAATTTATCGTGGCATACTTCTGAAGTGGGAGGTTTCTCTTCACACCACATGCCCTCACAATTCATTTAAAGCATTTGAACATAGAATATTCAAACATGTTGTAAATTGTTTGAGACACTATATACTTACATATATACAGTCTATTTTAATTTCACTCGTTTTCGATAAAATCACATATTTTTGCAAATTACATTTTATGTTTTTTTTTACTATATTTTGCTTTAAATAAATTTAATCGTGATTTGTTACACAAAGAATTTACACATTTTTATTTTAAAATTAAATGCATTTATTATTTAATGCCAAAAACACTTAAACTTTCTTATGACTTTTAAATTATTACGGTTCAGGGGATTAAAAAAGAGCAACACAAGATTAGATGGACGTAACAGGTTAAATCCTTTTTCTAATTAACACTTGTTATCAGGCCTATATTTAAAAATAACAATATTGAGAACAATAGAAACTCAATCAAATAATATTAATTATTTATTTGTTTTGGGTCAATAATTATATACATTTGTGTCTGTATATGTATGCACACACACATATTTGTGTTAATATGTAAATATTATTTCAGTTTTGTAATCTAATGATTACAATGAGATTTAATGCTTTACTTTTTGGAGAAAAAAGTACAATTGTTTCCGTTCAGTGATTATAACAATTTAAGTAATTTTAATTTGAAATCAAGATGAAATTTATTGATTAGTTTTAGACATTTTATATAAGAATGTTTAGTTATTTTTTAATATTTTCATTAAATATTTGTTTACATAAGTGCTGTCTATAGAGAAGATAATAAATAATGTTTTTTTATTCAGCTGTTTGCTGTAACATGTAAATCTAATTATATTTTGGCTTTTGAGCGCTTACCACTGGTAATCATGCTCTAAAGTAATGTAAATACATATAAACGTAATTATATTTTAAACATACATTTTGTCCAGTTCTTCGGTGCGTATGATTATTAAAAATATAATAGGTTTTTAACCAGAGTGGACAAACAAACAAAACATTTCGCAAACGTTACAACAAAGTCATACACTTTTAAAAATTTTTTTAATGGTATTGTACATGAGCAAAACCAAAACAAAAACTTTCTAAATTAGAAAGAGCACAAATGAAACAATTAACTTTTCGCTCTTGTGCTTGCTTTGTTATTCCGTTACATTCGTATAATTTGCTCTTTTTTCTCTTCTTTTTTTTCTTTTTCTCTTCTTCTTTCCTTTTTCTTCTCATTCATTTTTTGTTGTACCTACGCACATTTGAGTTAGTGTATTTGTAGTACACAAAACAAAAACAATATACAAAATTAAATGGGAAAATCGTTCCCACTGTTTCTGTTTTATTTTTGTTTTACTCATTGTAAACAACACAACAAAATGAGATCAAACGTTCAGTTTTGTTTATTTTCCTACTCTGTTTTTAACCCTTACACGACCAATGTCAAAATAATTACCAATAGTGTTCTTTCCGGTTTCTGTTCAAGGGCAGATTTAATCTTTCAGCATGCTTAGCAAGAAACTTATGCCAGCGTCCCCAAGTGACTTCAGTTTCTCTTTATACAGAATAAAGAAAAGTTTCTAACAGGCCTCAACATGAAACTAATAGCAGGCTGAATGTCGTAGAAAACCTTTATTCTAACCACAGAGGCCTGTTACTTAGTGTCCTTAAAGCGTGCATAATTGCAAATATCTGAGGTGAAAAAAAAAATAACCATGTGTCTGATAATCTAAAGAATATTGCAAAATAGGTAGACTCTAATACAACATCTGCTTCCACCTTATATTTCATCTTACAACCAACTGCACGCTTTCTTACAAGAGAAAACTAGTCTTTCACATCGCCACAGTGCAAGTTCAAGGGGCTAGGCTAAATTTCCGAAAGCTACAGCAGCCCTCAAAAGTCTCATAATCTATTTATATGCCACAAGAGAGTCTCGTGAATCGATAAAATTTCAAGGATTTTAAAACGGCTTATATAGGTCTTTCAAATGAAAATAAAATTTCATTTATTTAAGTTTTATTTAAATTTAAAAGTTTTTCTAATGACGGACTCTGAAATTTTCTTAAATTAATTTCCAGCGTAAAAAAAAATGTCGATTATTTAAATTCCAATAATGTATCGAAAAATGTCTTTTACATGATGTGCTCTTCTGTCAGGATTTTTCCACAAAGTGATATGGCAATGAGAAGCATGTATTAGTGTCAGTAATTTATTAAGCAGAGATTAATGTGTGTTTTGTTTGTTTACACGATTTTTAAAATGAAAAAAAAAAAACAAATTGGATTTCGTTGATTTTCTGTTTAATTTTTTTTTTGTTCTTTTGGATGGCACAAAAATACATTTTTTAATTTTTAAAACGAGGGTGGGCTAACAAGTTTGTGGCTGTTATTTCATTATTGTAATCAACTTACTTTCCGCTGAGGCATTTGTATAGCTTAGGAAACAAGAAATATTAACTGCAGAGTTAATCTGGTAAAGTGAGTCATACATATATATATTTATTCATCGATTCTTATCACGGACTTTGCTCATGTGTGCACACTTCATATTTTCGGCAATTTAGAACGGTTCTAATTGCTAGATATTGTCACATATAATACCTCGTATGTCACTTTGAGCCCTAGATATCTTAAAATAAAGATGAAAAAAATTGTATAAAATAAACCCAAAACATTTATTTCTTTTTCTCTTGTCGTTTACAACCAAGTCTCGCACTTAATAGCCCTTTTTCATAAGCACAATTTTTCATCACTTCACTATTTATATATGTAAAGACTCTTCAAATCTTAACTAATCTTTCTTTTTTATTTTCTCTGAAAAAAAACTTCATCGAAAATTAACAGTAAGCTGAGCAAAAATTTATTTTAATTTTTAATTAAATATGAAGCAAATACATTGATTTAAATCCTATTACTGTTAACAACATGCAACTGAAGATTAGCAAGGCATGTGTGGCATATACATACAGATGTTTCTATAAAGCCTAATGCAAGCATATGTGCATTGGTATATTGGTATTGCAACTGGATTGATATATATTATTGAGTTCTTAACAATAAATATATCCTTGAATGTTGATTACTTGATTGTTGCAGTTGTTGCACATGCATTTGTACAATACACGCATTATCCATATGTGAAAATTCTTGTGATTTGTTGCCATCGGTGAATGCGTATCATACGATGTGTTTTATCTGTGAATATATTACTCGTATAACAATATTATTATTTTAGTTATGATTGCACACATGTTTGCATAATGTTTCTGAATGATTTCTTTAGTAAATCCGGTACATTGTTTCGTATAATCGAACAGTGTAAAGGAGAACAAATATTTGTTGAATTTAAATCACAATCAGCATTGATTACATTTAAAAAATTATCATTGAAAAGAAAACATGTTAAACATTTGCCGGATAAACTAATAAGTAATACTCATCATATATTTATTTATTAATGTATGAGGAAGCAGTACTAGAAATTATTGATTTGAGATGGAAATTATTAATCTCTATATGATTTTAAATAAATAAAAAAGAAGAAAAATGTAACCATACTCTACAGTAGTGTGTTCAAGTATGAGTAGCTTTTCGTATATGAAATATGAGCAAAGATTTATATTTTTAATTTGGATTTGCATGCTAGATTAAGCATCAACTGCACAGTGATAAAATAAAAAAAAAAAAAAAAACAAAAATACCTGCGATGCCATACATTTTTGTTGTTGTAATTGATCACAATAATTCTTAAATTATTGTTATAAAACCAAATTTTCAGTTTTTTTTTTTTCACTAAATTCGTAATCACATAGTCCAATACTGATCGATCTCGGTATGTAATGACATCTCCACCTGAGATGGGTGGCCTGTAGCGTCGTTTTGTTGTAACCACATGTCTTTGTTGTCCTGAATATCCAATGAAATAATGGAATATCCAATGTACTGGTATTGTCGCCAGTGGTATAGTGGTTAGAGAGCTCGATTTGGATTTTTTTAATATATCAGTCAGACATGTTTCATGTCTTTTTTTAAATCATCTTTTAAGCTATACCATAAATTAATGTTCAAATCGATCCGTTTTAAACTTATTTGGAAAAGCTCCTTTCAAATTAGTTGTAGCTTAAGAAAAAATAAAAAGCGTGAAAATTAATAAAATGTACGTATCCGCGAGTTAATAAAAAATATTCTCAAGTTATTAAAAGCAATTTCCATCAAAATTCAAGTCGGACATACATTTTGTTATTTATCTGAAAATACTTTTTTGTTATTCTCTACAATGCTGGTAGAAAACCATTCTCAAATTCAATTTTAAAATCAAATTTAATATTTAAAGACAAAATTCTCTACAAAATATTTATGGTCATATAAAAAAAAACTTTAAAAACAGATTGCCAAACCTTTTTTAGCGAAGACACTCACCACAATTGCTGTTGTGCGTGGGATAGTGGTTAGAGCGCTCGCACAAAAACTCAAACGGCCTAGGTTCGAATCCCAGCAAAGGTGAAAAATTAAAAAGTTAGTTTGAGGTTTTTTCAAAATTATAATTTAAAAATAAGAGAGACTGGTTTCGTCTCGTACTCGTTCATCCACAAATAGCCCTGATCGCTGTAAATGATTTTTCGAAGAACACTTTCTTGTATTGCTCAAACAGAACACCCATTTTGATAAAACAATTTTATTATTTCCACATGTTATTGAATGCTAGTGGTTGGTGTGTGGGTTTACTAAGACCATAGCTCTGCGTTCAAACCTCAGTTCTGACATCTTGAAAAAAAAAAGAAATATAAAAAATATAACTCTCGTCGACTACCTCTTAGCAGTCTTCTGTTAAAACCTCTGAGAGTAACTGATTGCTGTAAAAAAGCTTCTCAAAGTTGCCGTTCGAAGTCGACTTTAAACTGTAGGTCCCGGTTCTCTTGGATAAAAATTAACACAACATGAGTGCTGCAAGAAGCTAGGCCGTACCTCTGAAACAAGGTGGTAATAGCCAATTATGTATGTATGGTGTTGACAACTATATCCGTCCGAGGTAATGTGTAAAAACAGATGGAATAAATAACAACTGAAAAAATAGAGGTGAGGAAGTGAAAATCTGATTTAAAATCCAGCTTGTTCAATACAACTCGAATGAGACCTAGTTAACCAGGCTGCTAGATCACTATCTCTCTGTCCAAAAAAAAAAAGTTAAAAAGGGATAAAGCAGCTGTATATTAGTAAAATCAATTTACTTTCAAAAAACTGGACGAAGGGTGAAAGCGGAGATCGTTAGTTCGATTCCACTATACCGTGCATATGATCTTCCTTACTTATCTCGTAATTACATTATTCACAATTTATTATTGTATTGTAATAGAAAAATAAAAAAAAAAAATTTAAAAGAAATTTTATTTGTACGTATAAAACATTTTACATTTAAAATTGTGAACAAATTTATCCTTAGCAGCAGCCTTCATTTATGTTGCTCTTATAGGTTTTCTCTGAAAAAATATATATTTTTTTAAATTATTGATCGATGTTTTTTCGTGTTTCTTTTTCTATCGTGTAATGTTTTTAAATATTTACATAAAACACCAACAAATAAAAAAATGTTTCTTTTTTCGTGTGTGTGTGTTCATTTTCTTGTACTTTGTACCGGTAAAATTATTCACATGAGTTGTAAAGGATAGAGAGTCGTTTTACTTTTAGCACAGCTTTAATGTCATACTATTTGCGAACAGATTTCAATCATATTCTATAGAAATAAATCATCATTAACGTTGTTATTGTATGTCATTATTTCCTTTTCAACACACATACACATATAAATATACGTATAGACATATGCACAAATATGAATCCTTGAAAGTCTGTGGATTTGTAATTATATATAGAATAATAGGGTGTTTGTTTTAAGAGTTCAAGTATTGAAAATGACAATACAAAACAAATATATTGTTGGAGTGAAATATGTTTTATTCCAATATAGCTTTCATCATATCTTCACCGCAGCTCAGAGTTCCAACCTTGACTCAATGAGTCTAATTTTTTACAACATTTTTTTTAAATAAATCTGGCCGGATGGGTAAATATTGACCTCCAATGTATCATCAGTTGCTGATTTGTTGGCAGAAATTCATAACTTAAAATAACCACAATAACATAATCTAGTGACGTCAACAGGGATAAACGAATGGATCAGTGAATAGGATAACTTCTGGCAAGATTGTTGCGATAAAATAAATGGATTATAAATTGAGCTGAGTGAAAAGTTGTGCTGCCTTGATGAAATCGAATGTTTATCGTAATGTTAACTTTTTGCTCTTTGGGAGAAAAGGACGCAAGCTCGCCAGTGTATAAATTGAATCAAACACTCAACTTTATGGGATTCAATTGTGAGTTTTTAAAACTTGAAGCTTGCCATCGTTCCATATAAACAGATTTCGTTTACTAAGCCCAAGGAGTCCAATCAGCACAAATATAACGCAAACGACGATTTCAATTCTTACACAAGTTGTGTTTTATAGAAAAGTAAGTCCAAATTTTAAGAGGCAAGAGTTCGGGGTTATGGCATCTTGAAAGAAAAGTATTGTTTAGAGAATTTAATTTTGATCTTTGAAAAAATTAAGGCTCGAAAACGAGTCTTCAGCATATTATATGCAACACGCCCGTGTCTGGCGATGCCTCTCTAACCACCACCGCTGCAGTCGTACATACTGTCGATCTCGACTAATATAGATAAAATGGAATAAGAGGGTAAAAAACAAAAATAAAAATAAATTGTAATTATATGCAGAAGACTCCAGTTCGAGCCCCAGGTAAAGTGATACATTTTTTTGGTCTTGATATGCACAGGACACAAAGAACTCTGATGAGACTGCTGCAGCTGGAGTCGAAAACAAATGTTCAGTTTGGCTAGTGTACTATTCCTTCACGGACATCATTTTTCCTTTGATTATCAACAAATTCCTTGCAGTTACCTTTGATCTAATTAAAGCGTTTCTGACGAAACAATAAATTGTAATTCTGTTTCATCTAAATAAGATGACAATTACAAAAAACTGCAAAAGGAGAATATGATAGAAACTGTTGTGTGACTTTACTTCGACTAACTTATACAAGTGTATGTGCATATGGAAAAAATGATTTTCAGTATGTGATTTCTTGATAAGTATGACTTAAATAGTTGATATTTGGTCTTGAATATGCACAGGACATAAAGAACTCTGATGAGGCTATCGTAGCCAGAGTCGAAAACATATGTTCAGTTTGGCTAGTGTTGTATTCCTCCACGGACATCATTTTCTCCTTGAATTACCAAAAAATTCATTGCATCTAAATACAATCTAAATACTTTATAGAATTTAACTTTAATCTTCTTAAAGCAATTCAGGCGAAACAAAATTAATTTAAAAAATAATCACACTTTCTGGGTCTCGAACTCGAATCTTTAGCATATGATATGTGAAAAAATATTTCTTTCGGTAACTACATCTTACTGGCAAAAGGTTTAAGGGTAACTACAGCCAATTATTTTTAAACCAATTTCCTTACATAAAATTTTCCGTGAGGCTAAAAGACGAAGGCAATAAGTTGAGCACAACGACGTATCAACAACATTCCGTCGTCTTCTTTACAACTTCAATATGTTTTTCGGTACGAACATTTCTTTGCCTTGTTGATGGTTTTGTACCGAGGAAGTATAGAATTAATAGAATAACGAACTATATCGGTACGACTAGATGTCACACTAAGCCTAAGAAGTGCTCTAAGGACTTCGTCAAAATATCTTTTAAAATCAATTTTCTTAGTTTGAAAACTTTGTTCTGACTTTAAACCAAAGATGCCCAGTAGTGGCTGACATCAGCAAATTAAACTCACACGTATACTTACGCTCTTTTGTTTAGTCGTCAATCAACCAATAGGAAATCAGCATGTTGAGTGGGGAAGACAAACTACACTTGCAGAACTTCTGTGTCTTATTTTTTTTATCTCACCAACCTTGGGCATCAATGCTTTAAACGATTATTGTTGTCTTACTAAATCTTACTGAACAGAGGTGTCAATACAGGTTGACAGGGCTAGCTGGCAAACCTGGCATGAGTAGTTTCATGCCTCATAAAAAAGCCACCCGTTACAAATTTGTTTTTTCAACAATACATTCAATCCTATTTACATTGTCATTTATACATCGTAATGAGGAGTGTAGAATGGTTATAAAATAGTGTCATTTCTTTGCATTTCAAATAAACATAAGTTGGTATTTCTGGTGTTTTAATGACAACACAAGTTTTTATTTTCTTGGTATGTCTTTAGTTGTGTAAAATACAATTCATCTGTACTCGTATATTACTAAGAATATACATTTTGGTGATATTTGCATTACGCAAATATACATTTTTGAGACGACAAATATACATATAATTATATATGTTTCGTTACAAGTAATACATATTTAATTGTCATATTAAATATATTGTACAATAAGTATAAGTCATCGAAGTATTTAAAAAAAAGCAGTAGAAATCTGAATTTTTAAATTGTAAGGACATCTATCACAATCAAACATTAAGTCGCAGTTTATACGGTAATTTCTTTTTATTAAAAAAAAAAAATAAAAATAATATTTAATTTCTTAAAGAAATAAGTTTTGTTTTATTCTTATACCGCATAAACATTCTTCTTTTGAATTCCATTTGTAATTCAATCTTTAATCTGTGCATTTGGGCTTAATTAAAACCATAGTTACAGATTACAATTACACAAGTGTCTCTTTAATTCGGTTTATGAATGTGACAAAATATAATTATTTTTTTGTTCACCCAAATCATTTTAATTCAATACGAAATTAGACAAATAATGAGACTTCCTGTTGTTTTGTGGCCTGTCCTAAATAATTTAAGTAATTTATTAATTAATTCAGAAGATATTTGTGCATTTTACAAAATTATTGTCACACGTTACACTTTTATTTGTAATATGTTTTGTTTTTTACAATAAAATTTAAGCTCATCATGTCAATAGCAGATATTTTACAGTGTGACAAAAAATATTTTGTGCAATTATTCGACAATATTTTGAAATTGTAAATCAAGTAAATATTTAACCATTAGTAATAGTTCCAGGCCACAATAATAGCTGTATTAAAAAAAATGAAAATTTTTACAACCGGAAATTTAATTCCATTTGTCAATTTGCAGCAAAGTGGGCAAACAAACAAAACATTTCGCAAACGTTACCACAAGTCCTAAACTTTTAAAATTTTTTTTAATCGTATTGTACATGAGCAAAACCAAAACAAAAATTCTAATTGAGAAAGAGCGCAAACGAAAAAAATTCACATTTTGCTCTTGTGCTTGCTTTGTTATTGTGTTAAAATCGTATAATTTGCTTTTTTTTCTCTTCTTCTTTTCTTTTTCTTCTCATTAATTTTTTGTTGTACCTACGCACATTTGAGTTAGTGTATTCGTAGTGCTTAAAACAAAAACAATATACAAAATTAAATGGGACAATCGCTCTCACTGTTTTTGTTTTACTCATTGTAAAAAACAAATCAAAATGAGATCAAACGTTTCGTTTTGCTTATTTTCCTACTCTGATTTGCAGTAAAAAAAGTCTATAACTATCACCGAGAACTTGCAAGACTACTCAGAATTTCTCCACCAAGAAGACAGCAACATTAACTCTTTCATATATGGTCGTGTGGAAGTTTATGTGCCCTATTCGCCATTATATATTTTTTATGTATCTTGGGTTAATGACCCCAAAATTTTCAAGTCTGCAATCCGTTTTCGGATATCTCGTCCAGTTTCAGAGATAAATAGGCGAAACGGATTGCAGATTTTAAAAGTTTTGGTGTCAAAAAGCTAAAGTGGCATCATTAACTCGAGATATATAAAATGGCGGATAGGGCACATAAACTCCCACACGACGATTTGTAAGAAACTAACCCTAAAGTTTCAAAATTGTTGTCCCTTTTTCTGTATTCCATATAGTGGTTTATAGTATGTGGAATACCCATTCCCTCTTGACTGCAATCGCAAAATAATAATAATAAATGACCACCTGTTCTAAACTCTTTTTTTAATTTTCTTGTATTAATAATTTCTTGCTACATTAACTTACAACAAATTTAATCATTTACAGTTTTATTGCAATTTTTAATTATTTTAATTTTGATTTTTATCATAAGAATGTTGCAGCCATTAAGTGGTGTGGGTGGCTTATTACGGTGACAACAATAACAGTATACCTGCCATTGTGGCAGACACACAGTAGCTGTTGATACTGTTGTTGTGTGTCTGTCGTTAATTAAATTTAATGAGTAAAAAAGAGACATAAAAGAAAATAAAAGACTGTAATGTGAGTGGCAATGTACTTCAATGGAAGTCTATAGATACGAATGGGTAATTATTTCATTGTTGTTTTAGTTAAATGGAGAAAAAAATAAAAATAAAAATAGAAAACTGAATTAAAAAATTTACATTTTAACCCTCGAGTTTCATTTTTAAATTGCTGCAATTATTTGACTTGTTTTTGTGCTTTTTTTATAAAAATTGTGTTCTGGTTTAATTTTGCGTAATGAGCAAATAACTGCAACAGCAGAAGATACATTCGATGTGAACATATGTATACGAAGATGCGACAACAGTTTTATCTGTTTGTAATTGCAGTACATACTCGTACATATGTTTGCGTACGAATTTTTAAGTATACGGTAGGAAAACGTTGTGCTCACTTATAGTCGTTGTATGTTTTTGACTGATTGCATGTAAAATTAATGCAGTTGTTTGCTTCCTTTTTTTGTGTGTTTGTATTTGTGTGAGTTAATCACAATAATTTTTAAATGATAAAAATACAGTCAATGCCTACAACATTAAATATATTTCTTTCTAGAGGGGTTAATTAAGGTTGAACAGACTGAAAGCAACAATAGTTTTCAATACTGTTTGAATACTTTGCCTTGACCCAATAAAGTTTTTATATCAGGTCTCTCATTAAGCGCTGCCTATTTTTAAATCTATATTAAGCAAATTGCGTGTCAGATATCAACGAGATTCTTTATTCGTTTGAAAAACTCATTGATGCTATTGTGTGCGGAATGTAAGATATTTCAAATGTCGCCGCGGCTTCTCTGAGTAGAGCGTATGCGACTTTTGTAATATAAGAAAATACCACAAGAAAAAAGTCTGAGGCGGTAAAATTCAAAGATTGAGGTGACCAGTTCATATTACCTCCACGTGAGATGAAAATGCCCTAAAATCGCCCATGGACAATATTCAATGTAGCATGAGCTGTGTGGTACTGTCCTGTTTTTTTTTGAGGTCAGCACTCAGAAAATGATACGAAAACATATGAGCAGAGGGGGAAAGATGGTATGGACCTTTGATTTAAACAGTTTAAAGTCGACTTCGACCGAGATATTTGAGAAGCTTTTTCATGGCAATCAATGGTAGTCGCCGAAAGATATAATATTTTCATATTATTTTTTTTCAAACCACTAGACCACGACGACTACATTATATCTGATATCAGTCAGAAAAAAACAAAGGTCCTACTTTAAAAATGCAAACCGCAAGGAAATCGGTTGATTGATTATTCAGTGGGTATGTTATGCCTTCCCCACTAAATAATCCGGCAGCAATCAACTTAAGGAAGCCTCCACAGCAAAGTTTATTTTAGGGTAGAAAAAAGTATTATAATGGTATTGGAGATGATGTTGTTGTCGTTCCCCCTGATCCAGCAAGTAATTCTTAGTTACTACTTCTCAATTACCTTTCTGACATAAGAGACCCTGCCAGAGAGCTATTGCTCTCCGCCAGCTTAGCCAGTTGAGTTCTTGGAATGTAAGCGTCTACACCATTGATGCCCAAGGTAGTAGTATTGGTGAGAGTGACGAAAATAAGACACAGAAGTTCTGCAAGTGTAGTTTGTCTCTCCCACTCAACATGCTGATTTCCTATTGGTTGATTGACGATCAAACAAAAGAGCGTAAGTATACGTGTGAGTTTAATTTGCTGATATCAGCCACTACTGAGCATCTTTGGTCTACACCACGACAAAGGTGATTATCCCACGTAGAGAGATAATATTAAATATCGCTGGTATCCAGATAATCCAATTCAGCTGTTGACTGTGATGGCTTATCGAACATCGTTTTCAAAGAAGTTCGGTTCAATGTCGCTGCCAGCTAAAACCAACCCTAAATAGTAACTTTTTCGGCATTTATTGGACATTCTTGGATCTTACGTGAATTGGTATCGTCCCAAAAACAACTACTTTGTTAGTTTACGTACCCATTCATCAAGAAATGGGCCTCATTACCGAAGAAGATTTTTCAATGAATATGATTTCAGTACGTTGCCAAAACAGAACATCCATTTTGATAAAACAGTTTTGTTATTTTCACAACAGCTTTATTATTATAACAACTAATTTAATAGCTGTAGTTCCAACAAAATGGCTGTTATCAACTGTCAAAGTTCAGAAATCTCTATTGGAAGACCCTATAATATTAAAAATATATATTTTTTAAAAATACTTTTATTATCTTCCGTTTATTTATTTCTTGCTATGTTTAAAAGGTAATTGCAGTTGATTACAGCATATATTTCCTGTTAAAAATAATTCGAAATAATTAGTTTTTGTTGTTATGAGCCTGATATACCATCACATGCTTGCAATTGTCCCAACTAACTATGTTTTTATCTATATCCTTTGCTTACAGCGACATGTAATTGTTAAACAATAATACTCGTATACCGAGACAATAATATTTTAAATTCGATAAATCGCTTACAAACCTGTAATAGCAGGTGATCAAAAGACACTGATTGATCTTATTAATGAAAAATTAAAAATTCGTGGTGCAAATAAATATTTACATAGAAAACGTTTATTGAGGGAAGAAATTTATAATGATGTGATGAATGTCAGGGGAGAATTCGGGCATTCTTCCCTAGTTGTGAAGATATGGAAACGGCTTCGGTTTGAACAGGTTTCTTTATTATAGTCTTATCGGATTCGGAGTGTGTTTTGCATTTTCTTCGCATCTGCCCACCTTTTATTTATATGTAATTACGCAAGCTTTGAGGATATCTGAGGCAGATATTAGGGCTATTAGACGGGTGACGTTGCCTAGTGATAACTCTGCCTTTGTTATTTGGTGTAAAGAAAGACTGACCGAAATCAGAAAAAAAAATTTAACGCTTAAAATTAAATTTAATTTGATTTAACGGCGAACTGTTTATTAAACCTCCTAATATATCTTGATTCTATCATAAGCATTCATTTCAAAAGATTTTATCAAGTCAAGAGAACTGGAGATAACACTAAATAATAAGACTAAACGTTTTTTATTACTGTTATCCTGAAATATTGTATTTAATAAAAATTTAAAAATATATTGCACAAACTGATTCATTCAGTTCACACTTGAGATTTTTTCTTTAAACCCAAACACTGGGAAATTCTACTACACTTTCATATGCGTGACTAAATGAAGGCTGCTTATAAGAACTACTCAAACTAAACCATTTCTGCTGCCAAAATGCGAACAGTGAAGTGCTGTTCACAAACGATATCCAATTAAGTGCTCAACTTAATTTCGCACCGGTATGGAATACATTGAAGAAAACTCTTTTATTTTTAAAAACAAATGCAATATTTTAGTCAATCAAATTGAAATTCAATCGGCGTTTGTTGAGGTTAAAGAGTCTTTGTGCAAACATTGACTTTTAAAAGCACGTGTTTTAATATTTTTTGTTTCTTTTTTTCAATTACAAAAAACAAACACACACAATACAAACTCATATTAAAATTTGTTGTTTATAATTCGTATATGCTTTATAGTTGTTGTAAGTGGTGAGTTTTTCTTTCTTTAGAAGAGAGAGAAAGATATCACACTTAACAGAAAAAGAGAACATATTCATAAAAAAACTTTTAAAAACAGAGGTGTAAAGGACTACGCAAGTGCAAAAAATGCTATGTTTTCGATGTTTTTTTAATTTACTTTAATTCGGTTTAATGGAGGGTTATTTAAAATATTGAATATTAGTGAATTAACAAATAAAAACATTTTTTGGAGTTTTGTGGTTCCTTAATAAAAAAAACAAAAAAAATTTTTTTTTTTTTTTGTATAAAATGTTTTAATTCCATTTCTCTTTTTCTTTTTTCTGTTGTTTATTTTATTGGCAATTTGAACCTGCCTCAATGTATTTTGTCTTTGCTGTTTTACATTCTATGAATTTTCACTTTTCTGTTCTATTACCCCAGTGGCTTACAGACACACTTCGTTGTATTTGCTTTGTCTTCGTATTTGATGTTTTCATCAAAGTTGCCATAAAGAAATTTTCTTTCTTGCTACCCCCTAGGTAGTGGTAGAGGCCGTTTTGAGTTCTAAGACTTTATGAGAAGCGGTCTTTGCATCTCTGCATTGCGATGTCATAGGAAACTTCCAACTGACTGTTATTTACAATAGTACCTTTCCCAATTATGGACGAATTAATAAATAAGTTTTGCGTTAAAAAAAGAACAGAGAAAATTTAAAACTCAAAAATAGACTCTATAGTCTGAAAATATTTTGTTTTTAGGTATATATTTAGTACATGCCGGTATACTTATAGATGTTAGGATTAAAGTTTGCATTCTACTAACATAAATGCCCATATAATATATGCAGTTCTTTAATTTCTTATTCACAGCTACATCCATATATATGTATGTATATACAAAAAAAAGTACTGTATAAGGACTGCATAAAAAGAGCATTTTTTCATTAGTCTGCAGATAGTATAATGGTACTAAGTAAGATTTTTCATACTCTTCGAGATGCAGTTGATACTGAAATAGGATTCCGTTAATTAGAGTACTTTCTTAAGCAATTTTTGTATGCTAGGTAGACTCATGTATGATGTGCTAGTTTGCTAGTTTTCAGGTCATAAGCTCTATCACTTCCAGACCCTTTGATTCCAAACTCTGACTTTATTGTCATTTAATTACGAAAAATAATTATATGTAATATAATAATGTATAGATAATACATTTGGGCAAAACAGTCAGAAACGCTTTAATAAGATCAAAATTAACTGCAATGAATATTTTTTGGTAATTAAAGAAGAAATGATGTCCGTGAAGGAATTAAAGCGTTTCTGATGGAACAAAAATTAAAATTGATCATAACTTTCCAGGGACTCGAACCCGAGCCTTCAGAATCTAATTTAAATCATTTAAATATTTATATTGAATATGACGACAATATTAAATAACAACTTTTTTTTCGTTGGAAACAAACTGTCTCCATCGAACGTTGCTGATATCTGCTTTCATAACTCCATGCCATGTTGATCTTATGGCATTAAATATACTCATTACTTTTGTGTGCCACTGTGTTTTCCAACGGCCCCGGCACCAAAAGCACTGGTGATTATAGTGTAGTGCCGCCTTTGTCATCTAAGATTAGATTCTGGTAAGTTGTGCGAACCAGATCCGATCACACGTATTAAACCGTATTGTTAACCGTTAACAAAAACTTCTCAGATTCTACAGTCATGCAAAAGTGCAGAACTTACATACGCTTCGGAGACCTTTTAAAGTAAATCAGTGAGTTAAACAGTAAACTTTTAAATATTAAACTCAGTGTTGCATTTTTTGGTACTAAACATTTTATTGTACTTTTTTTGTATTAACGAAAGTAAATAAATCACAATATATTATAAAGTCGCAATATCGCATTTTGACACTACACCGAGATACATATCGTCGTGCGGGAGTTTATGTGCTCTATACGCCATTTTATATTTTTTATGTATCTCGAGTTAATGATGACACTTTAGCTTTTCGACCCCAAACTTTTCAAGTTTCCAATCCGTTTTCGAATATCTCGTCAAGTTTCGGAGACAGATAGCCGAAAACGTATAGAACATTTTAAAAATTTTGATGTCAAAAATCTAAAGTGGCATCATTAACTCGAGAGATATAAAGTGGCGGATAGAGCACATAAACTCCCGAATGACGATATATAAATATTTTATAACGAAAAGACATATATGAAGAGTTCGGGCTTTTATTTTGACGAAAAAAATGGATATAAAGAATACTCAACCATATGTAGATTAAGGAGGATGCTATAATTTATTTTTTTTAAAGCAACTTAAGGGTTATACATGGACTATTCGCATTAACCAACTAACTGTAGGTATTTTATATCATACTTGTCCCTTAAAACCGTTTTCCAAAGTGACTGCCTAACTCTTCACAGCAGCCATATATCAAGCGTCATTTTTTATTCACGAGCACGAAGATCTACAGTATAACGTTGATTTCGAACGAAGGAGTTGAAAAGCTTGTTCATCGCAATCAGTTATTCTAAGGATTTTTGCCAGAAGGCTGCTCAGAGTTGGACGCTCCACAAATGTGACTATTTGTATGCTTTTTGCATATACAAAAAGGAAAAAAACCAAGAATACTAAAACTTTTTTGATTATAATAATAAAATAATAAACTGTAAGGAATTGTCCTTTAGAATTCCTTTTAAGTTCAAGAGTTTGTTTACTGAAAACCAAAATAATGAAACTTTTTTGATTTAAAGCTTCGTTTACAATGTATAAAGTTTTATACACAACTACAATAATTCAAAACAGTAATGTGAAGCTCTACTTGTAGTACTTACAGTTATTCTAGAAATTTCTATTATTTCTATGTACTGGTATTTATAGAATTCTGCAACAACAATTTCATTTACATTTTTAAATTTTATATACATATTTTCAAATATACTCGATTGTTCTACGTGTATTTGGTTATTGTAATAATTTATGTATGGACATATATAACAAAAACTAACTTAAACGAATATATGGATGATTTTGCTTTATAGAATTATTTCTTTGCAGCAATATATTGACTTATTCCACCCATAAATTGTGGTTCCTTTATTTCATAACAATGGCAACTCTGACAACCAAACTGTTACAGCATAACACCAAAAGAATCTTTTCTAACACTCAACCATCACTGTGCTGATGTGATGTCCACAATTACGGTAGTTAATAAGTGATAGTTAAGTCAGTATGAAATTAAACGTTATACGTAACGGTTGTTGTTAACGGTAAAACAAAAATCGAAAATAAAAAACGAAAATCCCAATTAAATATTATTAACAAAACAAAAAAAAAAAAAAAACGGTGCAAATTATTGAGTTTTTAAGAAATTTTAAAATTAATATTAAAAAAAAACAGTAAATCAAGGAGTAATTTTAAGTTCTAGTGATGTAAATACAAAAAAAAAAAAAAAAATTAAATTATAAAAACTAAAATAGTTTAAAAAATGTTGTTATGTTGTAGTAATAGTACCTTTAATTTAGGATTAAATAAAATAATTTAAATGTAATAAATATAAAATTAAATATTACAAATTATATTAAAAAATTAAATAATCAAATAGTTATTGTAATAAAATATTAAATTAATCAATAAATATATATACAAAATTTACCATAAATAATAAAATATTAATCATAAATAGAAACATAAAAATAAAAAAAAAATTTAAATATTTATAAAAAATACAGTAAGTGTCCTTTTAAAGGTTTACATTTTTAGATTTTTTTATATAATTAATTCACACAAATTTATACATACGTATGTACAGATGTATGTCCATATGTACACATATAATTTCACAACAGTAATAATTTTTTTTTTTGTATGAAAAATCATCTCAAACTATAAATTGATAAAATCAACTTCTCAAAGTGGCCCTAAAGAATGTCTATAAATGAAACTACAGTTAAAGCGGATAATAAATCAAAATTAATTTATATATCATGTTTACTGGATTAGACCAAATTCCAGGAATTAGGAGATGAAACAATTTTCTTGGTACAAGATTTATGAACTTCTTAGAAATAATATTGGAGGAATTTGTTAATTGTTCTGTTGCACAAATATGTTCTAGAGCAAACTGTTTTTACTTTCAGAACAAATAAAAAAAAAAAAAATTAAAAAAGAGAATTTCTTAGACAGAAAAAAAAATTTTTATTAACAAACAAAAAATACCCAATTAAAATTAAAAGAAGAAATTTTATAATTTTTTTTTGACTTATTCGACCGAGCGATGACAATTTTTTTAGTTCCTAACCAGCAATTCATCATTATACGATTGCTTGATTTTCAAATAAACTTCAAGATATTTGTGTTTTAAATGTTATCAACCATTTAGAAGAAAGGATCCAAAAACATAAATATCCAAAGCAAAATGAATAAAATAGCCACTTTAATAAAAAAAAATCAAATTATTATTTTGCTTCTCTGTGCCTAATCGGAACTAAAAAAATAGAAATTATTCATATATTAAATTCCGTGGAATTTAAAATATTATAAATTTTTTTTTTAAAGTTTATTCCGTTAAATGAAAAAAAATTAACTCTATGGAAAATCATGTACCGATAGCCATTTCAAAAACTTTTAGTTTTCAAAAATTGTCAAAAATATATTTGAAAAAATGTACACAGGAAAAAAATAATAATTTTGATTTTTTTTATGCACAAAGCAATCAATATTCATTTGGCCCTTTTTTTGGATTTACCTTTTAAATAATTCTCATTACATAAGTACATACATAAATACATACATAATTGGCCATTAAAACCTTGTGTCAGGGTTACGGCCTAGCTTCTCGCAGCACTCATATTGTATGTGTTAATTTGTATCCATGAGTACCGGAACCTACAGTTTAAAGTCGACTCCGAGCAACAGATTTGAGAAGCTTTCTCATGGCAATAAATTACTAAAATGTTTACCGAACTCGCCTCTCAATAGGTCCATTGTTATCTGTGCTGTGTGGCATGTGGCACCGTCTTGTTGGAACCACATGTTGTGCAAGTCAAGCTCTTGCATTTCGAGCAAAAAAAAAGTTGGATATCATTTCACGGTAGCGATCACCATTCACCGAATCGATAATTGATGGTCGCCATTAACACTGACCGATACAGCTGTGATATTTTCTTAATTTTGCACTCTACGTAAGCGTGTTGGTGGTTTAATGTAAATTTGATGCGAAATTTAGTCACAATAGCCCGAATAGCCGCTTCAGTGGGTCGATCAAACTGACCATAAAGTGCTGAACTTTCTTAACAGAGCACGCATTTTTATAATAAAATTCAATAATTTGCAAGCGTTGTTCGTTTATAAGACGATTCATGGTTAAATTATAGACCAAACTGAAGATGTTTGACGGTGAAACAAAACACGAAACGTGCGTCAGCTGTTTCAACCAGTGTTGCGAAAAAAGATAATAGTTATTTAGATCCATACTTATAAAAGGTTTTCATTAAATCGATTGGCAGGGCTACATAAATAAACAGGAATTGGTCATACTTGTTCTCTTCATTTCTATTTGTCTTCCAATTTTTTTGAACTAATTTGTGACAAACAATCCATTGTTTAAAGTTACCTTGACTGAAGTCTCACTGTGTCACGTCTGTTAAGTCCTGTACTATCACCTCTTGAATTTTTTTAACGACTTTGAAACAAACAATTGGGTTTAAAATATGCATTTTTTAATCCGATAAAGGAACTGAAGAAATATTTGTTATTTATATACATTTGCAAATGTTCATATACTTATACTTATACATATACATATATGTACATAAAATGTTACCATTTTAAACAATTTTTTTGTGATTTGTAAATAGTATCGATAATTAGAAACTCTTATGGTGGCTTAGAACTACTTACACAAAAATATTTATGCAGGATTATTTTCCTCTTAGACTTACAAATAAATCGTGGATATAATACACAATTATAAGTAGTGTTCAACCAAAAAAAAAAAACCAGTATCGAAAAAAATATATCGATGCATCGAATTATATCGATATTTTGACGACGTTTTAGAAACATCAATGTTTGCGATGCATCTATAAACATCGAGCATCCCTATACCATGTTGTCAATCAAAATCATTTTTATGTTTAAACATCCTGCCATAAGCAATTAATTCAATACTATATTCGTTTATTTTATGTAATCTCAAGCAATCCTAATTATTTCTTATAATAATCTAGAGAAACTAAAAATAACTACACTGTAAGAATCACTTTTTAATATTTAGACCAAGTAATTTAATTACTGATTAATTACTGAATAACAAATCGTAACTTAAAAGGTCATCACACAACGTTTGGTTGATATTAAAATACAAAGTGCTTGATCTTTTGCATTAACTGCACTTTGATGTCCCGATAATAAATTTTGATGCTAAAAATATTTCTCCAGTGTTTAGTTTTGGGAATTTCCTACTGTAAAAATATACATTAATATACACATACATATGCATATGTATGTATGTATCAATCTAATAAGTATTTAGTTGCAGGCTTTTTATTTAGTTTCATTTGAATATTTTGCTACACCCCTAACAATGCTAAATGAAAACGTAACGAAATATTAAAATAAAATTAAATAAAAAGCCTCATATTTAGTAATTTTCAATTTGTCTTTGTTTTATTAAAAATATAATTCATATACATATTTTTTTTTTTTTAAATTTACATTTTTTATTTTACATTACAAGTTTTACAATTTAATTCTTTAGAGTATTTGTATTTCTTATATTTCAATGAAATTCATGTTGTTTGTTTGCAGATTATTCATCATTGTCATAATTTTATATAAAATTTCCTAAAGTGTTTAAGTGTTTTTGTACCTCTAAATAAATTAATGAAAAAATATATATAAAAAAACTAACATTTAAATTATATAAAAAAAAATAAAAACAAACAGCAAAAAATAAATTGCAACCATTTCTTATCGCCATAATACACAAGAGATTTTCTTGTGGAGAAAAAGAAACACAAGAAAATACTTTCGTTAACCGCTTAAGTAGCAACTGTTATAACGTTAAAGCATGTTTTTGTCGGTGAAAAACGTACTACAATTTTTTATTTCTTCTTAAGGCGTTTCCCTAATGACATCTTAAGTGACTAATTATAAAAATAGGAAAAAAAAAAGAAAAAAATAAATTTAACCACAGCTGCAGCTTATTTTCCCCCAAAAATCCTCTTAAAACCTGACCAAAAAACAAAAAAAAAAATAAGTAAGAAAAATAGTAAGAAATTAAATAGCAAAGAAAGAGGAAAAGATGAATAGGTAAGTTTTTATTTTCAGCAGTGTTTTTAAAGGGTTGCTTTTAAAAATTTGATTATTTAATTAAAATTAAAATAGAAAACCTTTAAAGTGAAGTAAACATTAAAGTGTTAAACAAAAATGTCTGTTTATAAAATTAAATTATTTTTAAGTAAAATATTATAACCACGCATTCAAGTAAATGGGCGATGGCGTAGAGTAGTGGTTAGAGCGCTCGCTTACAACACCAAGCAGCCCAGGTTCTAGCCGGAGCACCGGAGAATATGAAAAAACAATTTGTGCAGCATTTTAAAAGTTTTAAATTAAATTAAAATATAATATATAAGAGGTTTCCCACCACACCTCCAAGAAGTCAAACACAAATAAAACCGCCACCTGACATGCCACTCTAACCACCTTTTAGCCATCAAATGAACGATCAAGAGTTAGCGCTACCTACTGGTTAAATTGGCAGAACTAAAAAGAATAAAACAAAACCTATGAACAACATCTTTGACAAGATCCTCACCACTTAACAATAAGTAATTGCAATTGCTGTTGATAATTTTCAAGGGTGAAGGTATAACACAGGCCTTTAAGTGATCAACTGACAACAACTTGTCTCATTGACATAAGGCGCTTAATCGAAAAAAAAGAGTCTATCAATCTATCTTCCATTCCAATACAATGCTGCACGGAATGAGTAGTGGTGTAGCCCCGGGAGTATTTGTCATATATACATATATACATACATAACTGGCCTTTACAACCCTGTGTCAGGATTACGGCCTAGCTTCTCGCAGCACTCATGTTGTGTGTGTAAATTTTTTATCCATGAGTACCGGGACCTACAGTTTAATGTCGACTCCGAACGACAGATTTGAGAAGCTTTTTCATGGCAATTAATTACTCTCAGAACTTTTGCTAGAAGACTGCTGAGAGGTAATCGCCGAAAGAAATATTTTTTTTCATATTTCTTTTTTTTTAAGATGTCGGAGCTGGGTGTCGAACCCAGGGGTCATGTCTTAGTAAGCCAACACACTAACCACTAGACCACGGCGACTACATATATACTACATATATATATATATATATATATACATATATACATACATAAAATATATTTTTTTTGTAAAATTAGTTTTGTTATACAATTTTTTAGTACATTTTTGACATGCGACAACTTCCTAATTTATTCTTTTTTTTCGAATAAAGAATACTTTTAATGGTAAAAGGGAGGTCTTGCTTTCATTAATATTATTTTTGGCATTGAAGAAAGTCTTTGAAGGAAGTTTACCTCTAAATATTACCCAGTATGTCATATTTAGCAATATGTGTCCCTCACTTGCCTAAAACGGAAATTTTATATTAAGTTGCCCTTAAAGCTTGGATTTTTTAACTTTTTATGAATTTTACTCATTAATGAATGTTAAGATATGTTGCAAGAGAGACATGATAGTATATGCCAAAGTATATGACAAAACATCTTAGTCAAATTTTTGTGTACATTTTTAAAATTGTATTATAGAAGAAATTTTTCTTTAATTTGGTTTATTTTATTTTTTCATAAAAATGATTTTTTCCCCAAGTTTTTTTTAATTTTTTTTTTGCTATCTTATCTCGACTTAAGGTGTTTTGTCAAAATGCCACAGATATATTTTGTGCAGAGTATCGGTGCGTATGAGTTATAATTGCGATATGTTTTTTAATGCATATTACTTATACGACATGGGGGTTTTATAAGTTCAGATTAGGGATGACGAACGGGATTGATTTTAAAAAATCTCAAGATTCGGGATTTTGAAAATCCCGATTTCCGCGAATTTTTTGATTTTTTGTCACCAAAGTACCCCTTTCACAGAGGGCAAAATGGCGAGATGGGCATGGCCGATTGTAATAAAACTTGGCATGTATCTTTTGGTTTTTCTAAGAAGTATACGTAATAAATTTTAAGACTTTTGCTTTTAAAGGAAACATTTTATGCGAAAATATTCTTTTTGATTGTATGGTGGTGGGCGATGGGAATGGTTGATTTTCACGAAACTCTTCTAATTTCTTAACTTAAACAATATAATACTTAGTGCCAACTTTCAAGGTTCTAGGTACACTCCTTATATATTTTGCACAACAATTTATGAAGCCTTACCACTGTTTGCCTTCACTGTTCGCTTGTGGATCAACAACTCAACACCACACAGGGTGCCTGGTAATTTTTTTATTTGATTTTATTAAAATAAAATCAACTTCCATACGGCTGGATACATAAGTTATTCAGAAATATTCTTGTGCCAATTAAATTAAAAATTGTGAGTTACTGATGAAATCTGGCATTCTTAGATTAAAAATTGATATCCCGGCTTAGGCTTGGGTCAGGAATTCAATAAATAAGTTTTATTTTTTTCATTTGAATAGATGACGCACAGCATATGTATATATCAAGCTTAGTTTAATCAAACTAATGATGCTAAATGAGCACATCAATTTATCTTTAAATTATGAGATAGTTTGCTGGCTTATATTTTGATAGTATTCAGCTAAAAGATGCCTTTTGACAACAGTAGTGTTGTCTCTCCAACGTTTGTTACTATAAAGCATAGGTCGGCATTTCATAGCTGAATTCAGCCAGGAGAGTTCACATGTACTCTTACGCTCTTTCATTTTGTTCTCTCCTTGCATTAGTTTTTTTGCAAAAACACTTAAAGAAATGTATCATGTTACGAGACAAATGTTGTTTTATGTTTTAGTCGTCATTGAACTGCTGACGAGTGCACATATGTATCGGATGTTTTAATTATTTTTTATGAAACTAAAATTATTTTTTAGATAAATTGAAAAAAAATTTATGAAACTCCAAATATATTAGATTATTATTATTAATTCAAGATATTTAAGTGCATTTTTTTTCGTTTTAATAAAATCACACAAAATTTCCTAAATTATTATAATAAATGTGACTTGTAAACTAAAAAACAAGATATTATAATTTTTTTTAAGATCTGTCTTCAGCAAACGGTTAGAGCTACCGAATTTCACGTACCCGAATTAGATATACCCGATATGTTTCCTTCAGACGTAAAAGAAAGTTCCTAGTTCACGCCTAGTGATATGTAAGTTAATAATATACATATATATGAATTCACACATTTTTTTGTTCAGTGCAGTTCTTTTCCATGCTCACTAACACAATTACAAATCAATTTTGCCGACCTATGTTATAAAGCTACCTTCGTATGTTGTTCTAATAATGCTTTAGTTGAAAGCATTTGAGCGCTCGAACTGTTGTATGTAATTAAAATAAAATTACAAAAAACTCGTACATTTACCTTAAACGATGTGGCTTAGGGTAAAAACAACTTTTCATATTATTTGTCAGGTAATTACTAAAAGCAAAAAACAAATTTTTTATTTAATATATGTTTTAAGAAGCCTTTAAACTTTAGTATTTGCCTTAATGACTGCAACATTCTCGTACACTGATGCTCAAATAACAATATAATACGTGAGATACTAATAAAGATATTCTCTATGTTGCAAGTAAAGAAGAGCGACATTAAAAATGAAGTAAATTTTATTAAATACTTTAACCTTTTAAAGTAAGTGCAGCAAAGGTGTATCTAAACAAAGAAATAATTATTTTTATTTTTGTTAAATGATACAGACGTACAACAACTTTATGGGGCGATAAGAACTAAATGACTGAAATAACTGAAAGTTAAAATGTCTGAAAAGCATCACTGCAAAGCAAATCTGCACGAATTCTGAAAGCAACATTTAAGTTTTTATCTGCTTTGTTGCTTTTTGTTCTATTCTTTTGTTAAATCAAACTTTTTTCACTTGTAAGAGCATAAATTTCGTCATTTCATGTTTTTTTTTTAAAGTTATCGCACTGTCTGGCATTGTTTAGTGTTTTGTTTGCTTTTCTTAATAGAAAAAGTTGTTGTTTTTTTTATTTTCTTTGAAAAATTGTAAAAACTCCAGCTATTGCTGCGACCCTTCTCCATTATGGTGATATGTCATTGATATTGAAACCAAAAAATTTTGTCAAACGAATGAATGTTGGCGTTTCGTTGTTCAAGTTTCAAAAAGTTATTCAAGTGTTAATGGTTTTTTTTAAATCTTTTATTTTCCAAAAGTGAAAATAACACAATGAACTGTCAGTGTTGAGACATAAACATTTAATCAAAGTCTAGTGTACCTGTTCATTATTTACTTTACTTTTCATGTATTTGATTTGATTTTTAATGTCTTTTTATTTTTTCAAAATTAAATTGTAAAAAAAGAAAAAAAAAAATAAAGTTTTTGGATAGCAAATAAAGAAAGAAAGCATGACAGTGGTTTAGCAAGTACTCATAAAAGGAGTATAAAAAGTAGATGGCAGAACTTAAGAAAGTTTTGCTTAATTTTGAAAGAAAAAATAAAAATAAAACATTTTTTATTCGAAAACATCATTCTCATAGCAAAAGCAATATCATTCAGACCTTTGGACCACTTATCGTACGTCCTATAACAACTACTTGTACATGATGAAGTCATTGGCGATTCATCAAAAATGGTTTCATCAACCAGATCACAAGTGATTGAAAGGCCTTTTTTTGCTGGGTAAGTTTCAATATAACAAAATACAATATTTCTTAGTAAACCATATTCTGACACATATTTAGTCGTTGGTAGAATAACAGTGAAACATTTATGTTTTCTTTTTTTACCGTATTTAGTTGTCTACTTAGAAGATAAAACAGGTTTGTCTTCAGATTCTAACTTTTTTAAAATTTGTAATTATTTTTTATTTTTTATTTGAGACCAATACTCAGGGGTAAACCCCTACTAAATGCATTGCCTTGTATTGGAATTTTTTGGACTGGACAGTACATTTATGAAAGAACATACCTTTTTTTTATATCACTATTAAGCGCCTTAGGAATGAGACAAATTACTGTGAATGGATCATTCAAAGGTTAGTGTTATACCTTCACCCTTGAGTGATCAATAGCAATTGTGCCTCATCATCGTTGCATGTTGATTGTGTGGTGAGTGTCTTCGCTAAGTAGGTTTGGCTATTATCTGCCACTTCCCAATAGGTGGCGATTTTCTTCTGATCATTCGTTTTTTTTGTTGACATTGGTTAAGGTGGAATGGAGTGGAATGTCAGGGAGCGGTTTCTTTGTAGATGGTCGTCTTGGGGGTGAGGGGGGGGCACCTCTTATTTTTAAATTATAATTTTGAAAGAACCGCAAAGTAACTTTTTCATTTTTCATCTTTGCTGGGATTTGAAGCTGGGTCGTTGGAGTTTTTTGTGCGAGCGCTCTAACCACTATACCACGCACGTGCTTTCGATGATTAAAAATTTCATTTCTTAACACTTTATTTAAATGTTTTTTAAGAATACTTTTTTTTTAATGTTATACTTTTACAAATATATTTATTCCTTTTACACCGGAAATAATATTAACGATCTTTATCATGGCGTATTGCTTTGGTTACGGTTGGGGTATTGCGGCTTTTTTGTTTTGTAGGTTGGAAATTTCCATAAAACAAAAAATTCGTAGAACTATATACAAAGAACTTGCGAAATCGTGAACACTCGAAAGGGTGAACGTTTCAGAAACGCGAAACACTTTTTTCCACTTAATTTTTTTTAAATATTTACATACTTTTAATTGGGAAGTCTCCAATTTTTTTTTTTTTATTTAATAAACTATTGGCTTGAAATACTAATTTCACTTGTTTTTGTTAAAACATTATTTCTGATGGTAAATAGAATGTTCAAAATTTGAGATTAGAAGTCGTGAACAATCTTGATATTTTGTAAGACCAATACTCAGAGGCTACACTCCTACTCATGCTGTTCAACAGCAATTGCCCTATCTGCTGATGTTAATTATTTGTTTGTTATAAAGTGGTGAGGATCTTGACTAATTTGTTGTTGATAGGTTTTGATCCTTGCTTTAGTTCTGCCTGTTTTCGCACTTTCTCCTGATCATTCATTTGATAGCTTCAAAGGTGCATAGAGTGGAGTTTCAGGGGCGTCTTTCTTTGGAGGTGGGAAAAGCCCTTATATATAATTTTTATTTAATTTAAAACTTTGACATGCCGCACAAATTATGCTAGGAATACAAATGAGGCTAACGACGAATTCTTATTTGCGAATACTCGTCGCTAAAAATAAAACATGTTTGTCTATATGCAAATGCTCACAATCATGGCGTACGGCGAAATTCGCCTTAAGCGACGAACTCAAATTAAGTAGATTTAATTTTAATTCAATCGCCGGCGAACGAGGAACTAATCAATTCAGGATGACCATATTTTCTTTTACTTTTTAGGTTTTGTAGTAAATAAAGTTATTTCTTAATACCCTACTTGTTTTTTTTGCTAATTTTAAGTCATTTAAATTAAATATATATAATATTTAACTATTTAAGTTGTTTCAAAGTGTTTTTTTATAAATAATATATTTTTTTAGTATTATTTGTGCTTTATGGTCACCCAATCAGTAGTGATTGAAAAACAAAAGAGAATTTCTGTGTGTAGTGAAATAATAATTGAAAGTGTCCAATGTCATGAATGCCTGTATAATCTGGCATCAAAAGATTAAAAAAAAATGTGCAAAAAAAAGAACGAAATATGGGAAACAATTACGATATTAGTTATGTATTCGCCGATATTGTAATTCTCACGACGAATATATGCAGCGAATCTTGACTGACGAATTCGTAGAAGTGGGCGAAATTCGTAGTTCGCCCCAATTGTGTCCCTAGCATTATTTGACTTTCATATACTCCAGTGCTGGAACTCGAACCTGGATTACTTGGTGTTGTAAGCGAGCCCTCTAACCATTACACTACTAACCACTTACTGCCTTGGTACAAATTAGTTTAGGTTATCGCGAGTTCACTGTATAATGTTCACGGTTCTTTCTACATGCTCGTTTGTGTGTGCGCATTATTTGTTTATTTTGTAAAGTTCTAGCATGTGTTTGTCCTAGTGGCATTTATTTAATTCATATAAGTATGAAAGCATAACAACAATATTTGTTGTTCTTACTAGTTCTATGAAATTCTGTCACATTATTTTAATTGCATTTTTGTTTATTAATTTATTTCTGTGAAACAAAATATTTTTAGAATAGCCTTAAAATGCATTGTACGAGTATGAATGAATAAATTTAAAGTATAATTTGTTATAATAAAACAATTCAAGTAAAAGTTTTAACAGTTAAACACAATTAGGCATAAGAGAAATGGTACTTAAAGAAAATTACATAATTTGTCAATTGGTAATAACAAGGAATGCTAATTGCTGTTTTGTCTACATTTATTCTTTAATATTGAATATAAAAAAATTCTTAGAAAGTGTCTTTTAGAAAATGGCATTACTCTATTACATATATAACTGGCTTTTGCATTTTTGTGTCAGGATTACGGCCTAGCTTCTCGCAGCACTCATATTGTGTGTGTAAATTTTTATCCATGAGTACCGGAACCTACAGTTTAATGTCGATTCCGAAGAACAGACTTGAGAAGCTTGTTTAAGTCTGCTAAGAGGTAGTCGCCGAAAGAATTTTTTTTTATTATTTTATGCCATCATTTAAAGGCCATTAAATTGTTTTGTTTTTCAAGTTTTTAAATTTTAATTTTCTGTTTTAAAGGACTAGGACGTCTCAACTGTCCATGCTGTTCGCAATATTTGTTACATTTCTCTAGAAATTTTGTTGCAATTACTTTAAAACTTTTTTCTTTCTTTTTATTTTTTGTTATTCTTCTAGATATGACCTGCTTTGCTAAAAACAATCAAGACCATTAAAACCAAATACCATCTTTTTTTTTATCTCTTAACTTAAAGACCAAATTATCTCTGATTTTGTACTACATTTTCTTTAGTATGTCAAGTATATTTAACAGTATTTGTTTTATTCTTTTTTTTACTTTTTGAATTTTTTCAATAAACTTAGACGAATACTCAGAAGTATCATTTCTATTTATAGTTCCACTCTCTGCTGACATACTTTTTGTTTTGTTTTTGTTTTATTTTAAATAATAATGTTGTTATTTTAAGTATTTCTTTTCCACTTCTATTAAACTAAATACTGTCAATGTTAATTTACGTATTAACAGATTTTGTTTACACAGAAATTAAAATAAAATGGAGAAGAAAAAAAAAAAAAAAAAAAAAAAGATTATCTGGGTGTTTTTGAATTTTTTTAAAGGACAAAACTGGTAAAATATACGACACATGTTCATAAATATTTTTACTCATACAATATAAATGGCGTCAAAATACTATCAGTCTGTGAATAATTTTTAAATATATTTTTTTTTGTTTTAAACTAGAAAAACATGTGTTGTATGTTGGAAAATTTATGTATTTAAAAAAAAAAAACACGAAAAACAAGAAAACAAAAAATATGGTTTTTAAATTTAATTTTGTTGTCAAAAATTGAAGCCACACGCATAAGAGTAATAGTTTTTAATAATAAAAATGAATTTAACAAAATTAAATCTTAATAAATGAGGGCGGGTCCATAAGACCTGGGGTTTTTTAATGAAATATTATAGAAAATTTAATAATAATGTTTTACAATTTGCTTCTGTCTTCCACAAACAAAAGAGGCTTTATTTTATACCAAAAGAGTGGCATTTTAATAGTATTGTCTGGATAACTATAATTGTTGACTCTAAAACATAACACGGGATAACACAAAATATTTTCCGAGTTTTTTTCTTTGTTTTCGAAAATAAAATTTCGATTACGAAAATAAAATGTGGTTTTTTTCACAGTGTTGTTGAGGAATAAAATGTTTTTATACTTTTTTCTTGAATGAGGTGTCTGTAAAAGATTCCGACGAAGATTCAAACAGTCATCAGTTGTCATAGGTATGTGGGCCTTCCTCCATCATCTAAATCCTAGTTCAATCTTTTACTTTTCACTTCAAAATAATCTCCAAAGTTTTCAAGAAATCGATCGAAATAAGAATGTAAGTAGTTTCCTAGCGTGAAAAATTGATTATCTTATTTTATAATCAATAAAATAGTATATCGTCGTGCGGGAGTTTAAATGCTCTATCCGCCATATAAAATATCTCGAGTTAATGATTTCACTTTAGGCTTTTGCCTGAAGAGATATCCGAAACTGGACGAGATATCCGAAATCGGATTGCAGACTTGAAAAAATTGGGGTCTAAAACCTAAAGAGGCATCATTAACTCGAGATATATAAAGAATATGAAATGGCGGAGAGAGCACATAAACTCCCGCACGACGATATGCCTTCAGAATATATTACTTTTGGTAACGAGAAGGTAATTTTATGTGGCACAAATGTTCTACATTTTATTAAACTAAATTGTTATTTCTCGTTATTTCTTTAATATATTAATACAAAATGAATTTGTGCATTACAAATAATGAATTCTAATACTTATTACGGGGGCACTTTAAAAACATTTATTACTTCCATAGGATATGATCTGTGTTAAGGATAATCATTTCCGGAAATATACATTCCTTGTATTACCTTCTAGATTCTCATTGATTACCATTTCCCGCTGGGAAGTTTCTTGGCTTATGATTTTTAAGAAAATTTTGAATCACAAAAAAGGAAGCATTGCCAGTTTGTTGTTTTTCTAGTTTGTTCATAGATTCGATTAAATTTTGTTTGTTTTTAATAAATATGAGATCCATCGAAAATGCCTGCTTTTAACTTTTCTTTTGCCCAGACCAAGAAACTTTTTCGCAGATAAGCAAAACATTAGCCATTTCTAGTTTGATCTACAGTTTCCATTTTCTTCGGTTCAAAACATGTTGATAGTACTGGCTACTGGTCAGTCTCTATAAGAGCTCCCTACTCAAAATATAATTTCGTTTTGCAGAGTTTACGTCCTTAATATCTACCACACAAATATAATTATATCATGTTTCTTTCTGGGTTCCCGATAAATCATGGATGAGCTGAACTTAAGAGCAGATCGTATTCCACCTCACTATTATCGTAAAGAGACAACAGAATTTTAAACACGGCTCTAAGCACCCACGGTTTCAATAAATTGTTTATATTCACATTAAAGCAGTTAAATTACGCAGTATTATTAAAGTCCGTGAACAATTAACAATATTTCGCTAAGGTATATGCTCCTCAAATTAATTGAACTATTTAATTAGGGTCTTCGGTTTGAAGTCATTTAATTTTTAGTGCCATTTTTGAATAAGCACATCAGAATAAATCGAATGTGATAGTTATCTTCCTGGAAAATTTTATAAAATATACATTTGTTGAACAGTGTTATTTACTCTTAACTGAATTATAAATAATTTTTTTTTGTATAAAGATAAATATTGAAAGCATAGAATATGAAATGTACACCAACAAATGAAAAATTAAAATAATTGTGATTTCACAATGAACCGCAACTGCAATCGTTGTGACAATTTCGTAGTAGTGTTTGACGTTGTACAACCGCAGTATAAATAATAGTGCAACAGTGCAAACTACTAACGAGATACTAAACAGCAGTCACTACAGTGGGTTTTTCGGAGTTAATCATCGTTAAAAGGGGGTAAGGCATTTGCCGTGGTATGGCTATATGAGATTTTGTAATCTTTGTACCCGTCAAATTACAAGAACATTTTATAACAAACAATTTTACACAGCAAAGTTTTTGTCAGAACATCTAATCCTTAACAATATCATCACTTTTGTTCTTATGATTGGTTTTGTTTTTTGTAAAGTAGTGTAATTGATAACAGTTTTACTTTTCTTGTTGTTGTAGAAATTCGATATGTTTTTGCTCATTGTCATTTATTGTCAATTAAAGCTTTGCATATCACGGCTATTGACCCAGTTTTCTAAGAAAATTTTAAAGCTTTTAAAAATAAAATTTCATTTAATTTTCTTGGAATTTTGTCTGATTGTCAACGAAACAAACAATTTTTTAAATTTTTATCTGCAGTGTTTTTTAATTAGAAATATATTTTAGAGCCCATTTTTATATTTGAAATGAGTCATTTATCGACTGAATGTGTGTTCTATTGATTACAAATTGAAAACTATGATATGTTTTATTACAAAAAATAAATTCAATTTTTTTGTGAATTCTTGAAAAAAATAATTAAAAAAAGAGGAGTTTTCTCCTATTCATTTTAACAATAGCAATACAATACACACAATATTTTCTATTATTTTGGTCTGCATAAGAAAATCGCTTTTAGATTTTTAGATTGGGGGAAAAACAAAATAAAAACGACTATAATAAAGCAGCATAAGTGGTAGTAAATATTTTGAAATAAAAATCTACATTAAATCGTGATTAAAAAAATAATATTGTAGCGCTCGCTTACAAGATAAAACACACCAAGTTTAACCTACAGCACTGAAGAAAATGAAGAAATAAAAATTTGTGCAAAGTTGCCAAGTTTTAGTAAAAAAAAGTAAGAGGTTCCATCCCTCCCCTCTCCACTTATAAGAAGCCCATCTTTAAGAAAGCCTCCACTTCAAATTCCATTCTATCCACCTTTGACTTCTCGAATAAAAAATTAAGAGAAAGCGCCACTTACTGGGAAGCAATGGACAGAACTAAGCAAGGATCGCAACCTATCAACAACTTAGCAAAAGATCCTCACCACTTCACAATAAACATCAAGAGATGGGGCAATTGCTGTTGAAGGGTGAAGGTATAGCACTGACCTTTCAGTGATCGAATGTCAGCAACTTGTCTCATCGACACAAGGCGCTTAATAGAAAAAAATATCTCTCTATGCATATCTTTCCAATAATTCCAATACAGTACACATCATAAGTAGGGTTGTAAACCCTTAACAAAGAATTGTTTTTGTAACACTGTTGCAATTTTCAAAGACCAAAGATCATGGAAACCTGCTTTAACCTCCCAACTTCATTTAAAATGTAATTAATTTATATGCAACCAAAACAAATTCATTATTATATCTAGGAAACGTAAATATTTATTTATTGGCTGCTCAAAGAAAACTTTTATTTTTCATTAAACGAAATGTAAAAATTTTGCCATTTAAATTGGATTGTATTGTCTGAATACACATATTGTTGGAAAGTATAAAATTACTGACCTGTATTCTATTGTTCATTATCCCAAAGAAACACACTCGTATTCCTGGATTAACTTTTCATTATAATACTACAACATGTTGATTATATTTGTATAACATTTTTTTTTATTTTTTTTTCTACTTTACATTCGAAAATAAAATAAAAAAAAATAAAAAAAAAATCAATACAAAAGCACGTTTATATGGGGGAAAAAATGAATGAATAGATAAATGAATGATTGTGCGATAGATTGACACACTTATTTAGTGTAAGACGACAACAACAGAACAATTGAAACGTGATTTTGCTGTTTGTGATATATTTTTTGTTTCTTAACTTTTTATTTTTTCTACTCGTACGTTATATGTACGAGTATATGAGTATGATATCCTTTTATTATATCCTTTGTTGCAAACCTTAATAGCAATGAAAGTGCTTCACAACAATTACAATCAAAACAATATTTTTAATCAGTGCAACGACAACAATATCATTGAGTGCATTCAACAACTAAAAAGTGTCATAATTATTCTTAAATCGTTATTTTTTCTTGAGTCTATCAATGCAGGTTAAGCAGGTCAAGACTTTTAGAAAATGATTAAGGCGAGTGGAAAGAACCATAAAAGAAAAATATAAATCAAAACAAAACACAATCAAATCAAGTATTTTGTTTTCTTCTTTAGTAATAAATATAAAGAAAAGAATGAAATAATACTCGTATGTCGAAAGAAACCATATTTAGTTGTTTTGAAAATTTGAAGCTTTTGGGTCAAATGTCTTCAATAATACCGCGTTTAGGATTTTTTTAAATTTCATTTTACCGAAAGAGTTTAATATGATAACTTTCACTTTTTATTTCCACTGTTAAGAAGTTTTTGAAATTGTTGCATGAACAGGCACTGAGGGGATTATGATACACTGCTGTACAGAAGTTAAAGCTTGTTAAGTATTTACTTAGTTTGCTGTGGTTTTTTCTGTCATTGTAAACGATCTACTGCTTTCACTCTTAGAAAGAGAACAATTAAGCTTAAGCTTATGATTAAATTTTATGACAGAAATTTCTTTAATTTCGTTTTGTTTTTCTTGGCGAAGATACACGAAGGAGTTGCTAAATATTAAAATTAGGACGATACCTACCGCTCAAAGTAAGTCCACTTAACAAAATTAATAAAAAACTATTTTTTTTTTGAGTTTGTATTTTGGCATGATTTTATTATGGTGTGATTGTAGGGTTTTCCTATTGCGGTTTTGTTTCTTGTATGCACATTAGATTTTTTTTTCTATTTGAGACCAATTTTTAGGGGTAAAACCTTCTGTGAATTGATCATTCAAAGGCCAGTGTTATACCTTCACCCTTGAATGATCAAAATCAATTGCCTCATCGTTGCATATTGATTGGAATTTTATTAAAATATAAGAGAAAATGTTATACCTTCACCTTTGAATGATAACAGCAATGTCATCATTGAATGTTGTTCGTGTTGTAAGTGCAGTGCCTTCGCTAAGTAGGTTTAGCTGTTATCTGCTACTTCCCAATAGGTGGCGCTTTTCTCCTGATCAGTTGTATTTTTTTTTTTTTTTTGTTTGTTGACATTGGATAAAGTGGAATAGAGTGGAATGTCTGGTAGCGGTTTCTTTGTAGTTGGTCTTCTTGGAGGGGCGAGGGGGGAACCTCTTATTTTTAAATTATAATTTTGGAAAGACCTCAAACTAACTTTTCATTTTTCACTTTTGCTGGGATTTGAACCTGGGCAGTTAGAGTTTTTGTGTGAGCGCAAATTTTTGGCAATCTGCTGTAGTAAACATCTATTTGTTGGCTTGGTTTCTATTCGCTTTGATCAATAGTTTTAAGGCCACTTAAAGAATTTGTTCAGTTAGAAATATCCGACACTGTACCTATATATAGGTATTTACGTTTTTGTTCTAATTGAATTATTTCAGAACAATAAAAAAATTAAATTAAATAATATTTTTTTCCATGTGCTAAATTCCCAAAGAGGTTTAAATAAAATACTCTGGAGTTGCATCCTCTGGCACAAAAGAGAAAAAAAAATTGAATAGAATGGAACAGAATAGAAAGAAATAATATGTTAAAATATTTCATTTTTTTATATTTCGCTGCAACAAAGCATACTTTATTGTAAAAACCAAAATAAATTAAATTTGTTTCTATAAATAACTAGCAAGCCCCAGCGTGCTACCCCTATTATAATTCAATAAAAACTTTAATTCGGATGTGTTTTGTTATATCGTTTTTAGGATATAGGAAAATTAATATTTAATTTTTATGGGAGGTTGCACACCCAATTCTTCAATTCCACCGACTTTCTAACTGATGACTAGCCTTGATCATGAAGTCATTCGGAACAAACTCAGTAACTTTAGCTTTAATTTTTTCCAAATATAAAAAAGTCAGTATTTAGTTTGTATGGAAAATATCACGCCCATTTTTCCATTTTCACCCACTTTTCGACAAAAACCTTTCCGAGGTTATAATTTGCCAAAGTTTCATGGCGATTGAATGTTTTGCTTTTGAATCTGACAAAGAAACAGACAGGCTCACATTCATCTTTTATATATACAAATATAATCCGGTATGTGATGAAAAACGATTTCATTAAGGTGTTGAGTAAAAAAGAAATTCTCAATCTCTTCAGATATATAAGTTATACTAATTTGGAATTTCATACGATTTCAGTTTTTAACGTAATAGTACATCACATACTCGTACCAGAATAATTTATATTTTTTATCAGCATTCGCCGTGAAGATAGCGCTGTTAGTAGCTTGGATGATAATAAAATATTGTGTTTAACATTCTTGTTTCCTCTCAGAGGGCTATGGAAAAGGAGTTCCTGGTAATTCTTGGATGGAACGTCTAGAAACTTTTTTATTGTCTTTCCTCAGATTTTTACCTGGGCAACTGTGTACTAGTTTCCGACACTCTAACTACACCCTCTTTTTGATAAGATTTCCTTCAACTGTTAATAACACTCAAATTGTGGTCTAAAATAAATGCCAGTTTATTTGTGGTATTCGTAGCTGATGCGATGAGGTATGATTTATGAGGCATACAATATGCCAAAGTTTTGTGATGACATATGTCATTAGATTGATGTCACTTTTTAATTTGTTGATAACATGTGTTATAACATTCATAAAGCAGTTACGATGTTAATATTATACAAGGTGTTACATTAAATTCAAACCACAGTTCCTCTGACATCTTGAAAGAAAGAAATTTAAAAAAAATATTTCTTTCGGTTATTTTTTTAGTATATAGAACTGTGATACTTTTGGGTTTACTCTAATCCCCAAGGACAAGACGCCTTTTGTAACCATTATCCCAGCAGTAATTAGTGCTTACCAATAAGCTATTTTGTAAGGGAGAAATTGGGAACAATCACTTACATATGGGCGTCAATAATGCATGATTTTTATATGAAATGTGCCTCTAAAATGCAATAGAAATGCACATTAATTGTAACCAGTAAGCAAATAGTATAAAAAATCAAAAATAATACCTTACCCTATAGCATATTTGGAAGCTTTGACGGATAAAAAACAATATAATGCTTCCATTATTGTATTTATTGCTTCTAAATTTGAAAAATTTTCTGCTGGAATGCTAGTGAGATAGCTTAATATGAATGTACAAAATCAGCAAGCGAGACCGCTATGAGACTCTATCAAATAAATTGGAGATAATTAGGGTGACAATTCGCTTCCGGTCGTAGTCGGTCGTGCTTTGTTGTTTCTTAGAGATTTGGGTTCAAATTGTTTTATTGCCTAATTATACCATTAAAGTATTGTTTGCCTGGGAAACGAAATTATATGATTTGTATATTCTGTTGTTTACAAAAGTATTTGATTGTTAAGTAATTTATTTATTATTTATAATCTTTCAAACAGAATTTATAACTTAGTAAACCGTTTTCATCGTTCTGTAGTTTGCTGATGTATTTTCATAAGAGCCGCCAACGTTATGCTTGTTATTTTCTTTCTATTCTCTGGCTTATTGTTTCCTTTTATAGTTGACTAAATATTTATTTCAGTACTTTGATGATTTTGTTTGCTTTGCCTTGGCTTCTTGCCCTTAGGATTAAATTTTCATACTTAATAGAGTTCTTTCATAGTTCAAATAATTTGAGCAAAAAAAAAAAACAAATGT
This sequence comes from Metopia argyrocephala, assembly GCA_963576795.1. Classification (NCBI taxonomy): domain Eukaryota; kingdom Metazoa; phylum Arthropoda; class Insecta; order Diptera; family Sarcophagidae; genus Metopia; species Metopia argyrocephala. Next base: position 198,188,515 of record OY756208.1, on the reverse strand, counting down.
TTGTCTGTCCAATTTATGACGATAGCTCAAAGAAATTGACATTTCTAAACTCAAACGAGTTTACCCTACATTCACATTTCCATTTCTATTCAGTATGCAATATGGCAATAAAACGGTTAATAAAATTGTACATTTCATTTATATATTCCGGTTGTTAAATTAAATTTTAATTAATCAACTTTTTATGCTGTAAAATACCATAAAAATTTGATTTAAATTTTTATTTGTTTCAAAGTAATGAATAAAAATTCTTTTAAATTTCTTCTTTTTTTCTCTTTTTGGTTACCTTCTAAAGGTTAAATATTCTATACATTTCAAATGATAATAAAAAATTCTACAGCACAGCAATAACAATACAGACATTGTGGCAATAAAATTTTGACTTACAATTACTGGCTAACAATTTATCACCATTTGTTTAGGCAAACAGAACCATAAAACAATGCATTTGCAAAATAGCAAAAAACCATTTTCGTTGCTTTTAATACGAATATGAATACCAGTATGAATAGATTGAGAAAAGGGAAACATGCTGATTCAGGTATATAATTGTATTCGTACATACATATTTAAGTTGTAATATCTCTCAGGGCTATAAAATTGTTCTTTTAAGTTCAAAATTTCATAACTTTTGTAGAGAAATTTAATCTTCAAAACTTATTTTTAATAAATGAATGTAATGAAATGAAATTATTTGTATTATTTACACTTGAAATGGCTGAGAATTTGATTAATTAAATATTCTCATATTTTTTTTAGAAATTTTATGTTTTAATTAATTCTTTCATTCTTTTGATGGCTCCTTCATATTGTTTGAAATTAAAAAAAATTAATGATAAAAAAAAAAATAAGAAATTCAAAGCTAAAATTTTTAATTGCTTTTGTAAGTTAGTAAATATTTAACGAAAATCCTCATGCCTTTTGTAAACCAAGCTTCCATAAGTTTATAGGAAAAAAAAATTTGAATGCGGGTTAATTATGGTTTTAGAACAGCAGAAAAGTCAACAACAATATAGTGCTTCCAAATTCTGCTACTTTTCATTACTCGCTGAAAATTACCCAAATGAAGGTACTCAATATTTCGTAATACTTTTAACGGATTTTATTTTTAAAGGAAAACAAATTTAAAAAGTGTTTTGTTTTTAGAAAGCATTAAAATTTGCCCATTAAAATTTAAATCTTCCATACACCTTATAAAAAAGGGCCATTATTACAACTTGCCTATAAAGTGCCCGATAGTTAAATGTAACTTTTGTTAACGGGAGGAATAAAGTGCCCTTGAAATGCTTTTCATTATTACAACTTACCTTTAAAATAAAATACATATTTTTTAAAATACGGCAATACCAGAACAAGAACTGATTACTTTTGGCATTAAACTTGTTTAAAAGACTAAATAAACTAACAAAAATTTATAAATTGTGCAATTAAAAAAACTTAATAACAAAGATATGGGTTTCACTTTTCATTTTTATTGAACTTATTTCCTTTTCTGATAATATAAACAAAATAGTTTTATTAATAATTCAACGAATAAAAAATATGGCAACTTCAAAAAAATATGGTAAGCTCAAAAGCTTAAACTTCACGTTAAAAGTTAAAGGTAAGGCAATCTTCCCAATAAATAACAAATTAAAGTTTAGTTCTAATAACCAAAAGCAATTTATTTGTTCGATAACATCCTACCTTTAACGAAAGGCAAATTGTAATAATGAGCCTTAAAGTATAGAGTAGTTACTTTTAAGTATTGAGTACCCAAAAACTATTACAAAATCTCGAATACTCAGTACCCATTACTCAATAATTTGCCAACACTAAAACAATATTTATTAATAAAACTGTACAAGAGTTCAAAAATTCTATACAGATTCAGTATGTTTTTTAAAGTTTTTCAAATAAATTAATCCGTTTCTTTTTTGCATTACTCTCCTTCCTAATCTATTTCAGTTAAATAGTTCAATGTTTTTCATATCAGATAGCGTCATCTAGGGTAGGGTAGTCATGTAAGACTCAAAAAACTTTTTAAAAGTTATCCAATAAAAAAATGTGGGGATATGCATGTCTCGTAAGGAGACTTTTTCCCAAAGATGGTATCAATATTACTATTGAATAGGGTTACGGCCTAGCTTCTCGCAGCACTCAAGTTGTCTGTGTTAATATTTATCCATGAGTACCGGAACGTACAGTTTAAAGTCGAATCCTAATGACAGATTTATGAAACTTTTTCGTCGCAATCAATTACTCCCAGAGTTTTTGCCAGAAGACTGCTGAGAGGTAGTCGCCGAAAGAAAAAATTATTTGATTTTGTTTTCAAAATGTCAGAGCTGAGATTTGAACCCAGCGCTATCGTCTTAACCACTAGACCAGGGCGAAAACTTATTTTTATATAGTATCGAATAAAATTTTTGGAGGAACAATTTTTTCAATTTGAATTCAATTTTTTAGACCCATTTTAATTGAACCAGTAGTGCTTTTAAGGTCATTTTTAAAATACTCACTACAGTAGGCAGTTGTCATCCTGACAAAATATTGCTGGTCTTTGACAAAAATTGGCTACGTCTAAAGTCTTGAGAAAATGTCTTCTCCAACGGTGGTATACGGCCTTCAGACACCAGTTATTTTATAATTTGATCAAATAGAAATTTAGAAGAAATATAGAAATATGTTTTCATATTTCTTTCTTAATAAAACTATAAAAAGAAGAAAGAAAATTGCTTTAAAAATTCAAGCAGAGATTTATTTTACGTTTTTAATATTTCTTCGTTTTCGTTTTTTTTATTTTTTATTCCTTCATTTTTGTACTAACAAAGCATTACCTACCATGACTTTCTAATCAAATTCATGATAAACATTTATGCGTTTTCATTCACTTAAATTGCTTTCTCGTGCGCCCTTAATTATGCTACGAAAAACGAAAAGAAAATAGGAAATTTTAAGAAAAGTCCAGATTGTTTTCCTTTTATGCGGTAAGAAAGAAAAAAGAAAAAAAAACAGAGAAATTAATAAAACAAACAAAAAAAAGTACAACCTTGAGAGTTGCAACGGTAAGAAAGATTTAGATAAAATGAAAATTTATTTTTCCTTCTTTTTATTGTTGCTTTGCTCGTTTATGCCCGTATACTGTGATTTCAATAACAGATTGAAAATAATCTGATACTTTGTATTATAAAAAAATGAGGCAATTATATATGGATAAGTATATGCGTAAGTAATGTGTGCTCTCTCACACATAGCCAAACAGAAAAATTCAAATTTTTTTTATAACCCAGCCAGCATTTTATGATTATTTTTTTAGTTTTTTCTTTCTACTTATGTGCGTGATTTGAAAAGCAGAATATGATTTTTATTTCTGATAATTTATTCATTTTCTTATTACAAAACACAGTTAAATTACACTTTAATTATAAGCGAAGCGGTGTACTGCAGCAGAACAAAATCTGTGCTGGGAATCAAAAGTTCAAAAAAGTCTTATTGTAGGAGTGCCCTATTAGACTAGTTGGTTGTATACTATTCTACTAGAATACTGTTTCTTATTAAAAATGATTTTTTTTTTGCTGAAAGAAAATGTTGCCCTACCCGCGATCTTTCTTGGCGAGTCAGTTGTGATTTTTCTGTTTTATTTATGTTCTTCAGTTTAATTTTTTAGCTTTTTCTTACGAGTATGTCGTTTATGGCTGATATACTTTCGATTTCTTAGCAACTTTTTGTTGTTGTTACGGTATTTGTTTAGCTGTGTGAGAACTCTTGATACTGCTAACTATCCAGAGTTACAAAATGAAATAGAACCATATGTTCATTAAGCTCAAGTTAAGTCATCATGAATTATTTAATACTACAATACTGCTACCAAATTGCGGAAACTTAATTTTGAAAAAAAAAAAAATTCTGTTTATGAAGTTCATAGAGCACTTTGTCTAATTAATAGTCTACATAATAGACCTACGGAGAAGGCAATTCGTTTCGGGCATTGATTCCTTGTTTCGCAGTAATTGTATTTTTCGTGATTCAAAATCATCTACAAAATAATGAAATGTGAGTATCATTGCAATTTCAATATTATATCGCTGTCGTTTTCATATTGCTGGCTTTTTGTCTTTAATTACGGGGAACAATTTTATGACAAGAATTGCAAATTAAATTTGGTTAGCAATTTTCAATTGAATTGTATTACCTTGTAAAGCTCATGTTTAGTGAAATTGTGTCTTTAAAGAATAAAATTTCTATATGTGGGCAAATTACATCCATTAAAACGAACGAACTCCACACTCTAGTGGCATCATCGGTATTTTTTATTTTTTTTTCTAAAGAAGTAAGAATTAGCTGTAGCTGCGTAGAATGAGAAACGCTTTAGAGTTTAGCTGACTGAGTTTTGTTCCCAAAAGTAATCCAATAATTTTTTTTTAATTTTTCTGTTAAAATTTAAGCTGTTAAGCAGCATAACTACATAATTTGCCATTACAACCCTGTGTCAGAGCTACGGCCTTGTTTTTCGCAGCACTCATGTTATGCGTGTTAATTTTCATCCATGAGTACCCTGACCTACAGTTTAAAGTCCATTCTTAACGTCAGATTTGAGAAGCTTTTTCGTGGCACTTCTAGAGCTTTTGCCAGAAGACTGCTGAGAGGTAGTCACCGAAAGAAATAATTTTTTCATATATCTTTTTTGTCAAGATGTCAGAGCTGATATTTGAACCCGGTGCTATCGTCTTAGTAAGCCAAGACACTAACCACTAGACCAGGGAGACTGCAATGAGATGAGACCAATCAGTAAAAATGTTAAACAAATTATGGTCTTTTTGCTTTAATTCTATTTTATAGCCCGTGCTAGAACGTATAATTATCGACGTAGTCGGAAGACAAACTTCAGCAAGTTGAAAAGGACCAAGAATCAACATTTTGGATTTTGTTGCATCAATATATATTAAAAAAAAACATTAAAAATACGTGTTGTTACACTTTTCAAAATTATTCACTTACACTTCGTGATTTTTTCAAAAAACTATGATTGAAACACATTTTTGTGTATTTTGTTTACTTATAACTAGATATTATTTTTAGTACTTTTTTTATAACGTTTTTTTAATTTATCGTTATCTTTAAAATATGTTATCGTTTAATGTTTCTATTAATTTGCTTTTCTGTACTTTAAATATAAGATCAAGTCTTGTTGTACAGGAATTGAATGGTTGAATAAATAAATAAATGAAAGTTTTTTGCTTTGTATGAATATGGATTCGGTACACTGTAATTTCATGTTTATACCTATAGTTTATGTATTTTCCAGAAATTATTTTTAATTTTGGAAAAATTGTTAATGAAATTGTTTTTTTTAATAACTCAGAAAGAGGTGCCGTTTGGAAAAAACGAAACAATAGTGAAAGTGGTGCAAAAAATTTTTACTGAATAGCAAAATCGTTAAAATTGGCATTAAAAATTTCGTAGTAAATCGCACAATTGGATTACTTTTTTTCTATGATAAGCCATTGGTTTATGCATAAAAAACTAGCAGTTTGGAAATCATGAATTTTAGCTCTTTTAGAAAAGTTAGTCAAGCATTGGAGTGATAAAATACATCATGGTGGACATACGAAATTGTCTACCGGATTTTAATCAAAAATAGTTTCATTTCAAGCACATTTCTCTCGTGAATTACTATTTTAATTTCCCATGGTCTTAAAAAACAACATATATTTGAAACCAAATATTTTTTTTAATTACAAAAGCCAATTCATTTTGGAATTCTTTTTCGTTTTTACTTAAACGAGCCAGTGGTTAATTAGTTTTTGATCATTTAAGGTTTGTGTAGCAAAACCTGATTTGAGAAAAAACAATCTTACAAACGCTAGCTGGGATTTTTTTAATTAAAAAGTGAAAGAATTTATAAGAAAATGTTGAAAGAAATAATTCCTTATACGTGATAAAATGTATGGAATTTTAATTCGCTATGGTTTTTTTGTTAATCTTCATCTGCATTTTATTTTTTAACATTTTTAATTTCTTTTTTTAAATTTAATAAATCTTTACTGAGATATCTACTTGAAAGAAAAAAGCAAATTAAACTTTAGTTTCTTTTTAATTAATATGCAACAAATAAGACGCTGGAAAGTAAGAGACTTAAATGAGTACATTATTGTTTTTCTGTTGTTATTATTTTACTGTTTGCTTCGTATAAATAAATCCATACCCAACCAATAGTTTACAAGCAAGAAAAAATTAATGACGTCTTGAATAAATTCTTAAAGCAAATGCAATTATGAAAATATAACGTCGTGCAGGTGTTTATGTGCTCTATGCGCCATTTCATATTCCTCACCTCATCTTTATTGCTAGTGTTTGAGACTATCAAACACATTTGGTTGTTTAGTTATCCATTGAAACGTAAGCAGTATCGCAAATAAAAATATGATCTGTTTAAAGCTTTATATGCAAATTCACTTGAATCCTATTTTTTCAAATGTTTTAATATGCGATTTTATTTTTCAATCATTTTCAATTTAATTAATATTTTATTTGGTAATAAAATGCGAAAACATATTTATTTATTATTATTTCTTTGTTTGTTTGTAAAACGTTAATTCTTAAGCCCGATGAAAATTTAAATTGTGAAAACAAACACAAAATTTCATTTTAAATATCGGGTCTTTCATTAAAGTCTTCCTATCCATTATGTATGGAGTATGACATCGTTTAAATGTTATCCATTTCACTGGGTAGAGCGCATACCGTCTACTGTAAATTTAATGGGTGGTTGAATATAATAAAAATCTTTCAAGACAATCAATCTAGGAAACCAAGTGATCAAAATAAATATTTGACACTTCTGCAGCATTTATTGCACTATAGCACAAGTCATTTATATGCTTATTTACTGCTGAATAGTGAGTTGTCATATCCGATGCCGGCCAATATTTCTAAAATTGCTAAAGTGCTTAAGATCTGGGAGATAATAAAGAAGCCCTGCATCAACCCTGTCGAGAGATGTAATGAAAAATATAATATGATTAGAGCGACTGTTTTGGGGGAAGCCCCTTCGAGCAATGATTAATAACATCGAATGATTGGACGTCCAAGGCATTATTTGCTTTGTTGGTTTATCTGCACAAGGGCTACAAAATATATTTAAGGAATTTAAAATCTCACAATTTTTCCAAGTTAATTTTTCACTAGATTTTAATATCAATAGCAGCACATTTACACCCGGATATGTTGGAACAGTTTACTTTTATAAAGAGGGGTATATCGAGTGGTTAAATTTTACGGGCCGATGTTGAATTTGAACCCCACCTAGTCGTCAAGTTTTTTTCTGCTTTGCATTTGATATATATCAATTTCAGACTAACTCCATTTGAACCATGGAAAGATACACAATCTAGCAACGTGTTACAGTTATTCAGGCTTATTACGAAAATGGGAGTTCAAATCAAAATGCATATCGTGCACTTCGTGACTTTTTCAGTCAATTAGTCGTCCAAATGTGCGTACAATCGGAAAAATCGTTCAAAAATTTGAGCAAACCGGGTTTGTACGAGATGTGTAAACACCAGTGCATGCTCGTACAGCTCATACTGCAGAAAATATTGCTGATGTCGCGATAGTGTGGCTGAAAAAACGTCCACTGTTACTGTGAATGGTGTTCTCTATACTAAGACAATAACGAACTTTTTATGACCCAAATTGGTAGATATGGATGTAGACGATATGTGGTTTTTAACAGGACGGTGCGACTTGTTACACAGCTAATGAAACAATGGCTCTTTTGCGCGACAAATTCAGTGGCAGTAGTAACGATGTCAATAGGCCGTCAAGATCATGTGATTTGACACCGTTGGACTTTTTTCTTTGGAGTTATTTGAAAGAAAAAAGGTGTACGTCGGTAAGCCAGCAACAATTCAAGAGCTAAAGGATGAGATAATTCGGCACATTAACGCCATAGAACCTCAGTTATGCGTCAGTGTCATCGAAAATTTGGACCATCGGATGTAGGTGTGCCGCCGAAGTCGCTGCTGCCATTTGACCGATATTTTGTTTCATACATAAATAAACCGTACCAAGTTATCATTATTGTAATTTCCTAAATAATTTGTGATTTATTCAGAATCAACATTGGCCATTAAAACTTAACCATCCTTTATAAATCTCTTTTTGAATTTTTCAGCTGTTACACTCTTCCTCTTCTTGTTGTGAATTAACCAGCTAAACTTAGACACAGGTCTGTTTTAGTAAAAAAGAAAACAAACCTGTTTTTACACAAAAATGTCATCCCTGAGCAAATAAAACACTTTAAAATAAGGAAGAAAACTATCTAACTGCAAGAAAATCACAACAATTCATTCTTAAAAATATATGATGAGTGTTAACATTATTGGATTTCGCACTCACAATTAATTTCTTGACATCTCATATTAACCAGCATTAAGATGTGAATGTGTCTTAAGTTCTATTGATAACATATCTCCCCGGCATAGCAAAATAGATCTCACTGAACTCTACCACATTTTAAAAGTAGACTTGAAATTAGTAGATTTCATGCAGATGGTTGTGCATAAATGCACCATAAACCAGACATTATAGTCATCTATAACAATTTAATTGTATAATTTCATAGTGTTTTTTGTTTGTTTGTTTGTTCTATTGTGCTTAAAAAAACACTCTCTACTTATATACGCCAATATATGATAGTGCAGATTGGTTTGTGTTTTGGGATCTGTTCTCTTTTTTTTTGTCTTCTTAGGCATTATTATGCATTGCAGCAATAATTTTCAATATTTAAGCCGATTTATTATAAAATAAAAATAAAAATAAAAATATAAAACCACAACAAAATAAATAAAAATATTTTTTATCCTCTTATCAAATAAAACATCTGTTTTGTAAAAGAGCTGTCATAGAAGATATTTTCTCTCTAAATTTATTTATTTTTTTCCTATATATTTTCCTATGTATGTATGTATGTATGAGTACTCGTACTCGTTTAAATTTCATGCAATTTTTTTTTCTCTTCAAAGCTGTGTTTTTTTTATTTTATAGCTGCTTTACTTATGAAAAGGGAATTCAGAGAAATGTGATTACGAGTAAATATTTTGTTTTAATTGCATTAAAAACTATTAAAAGAAAAAAAAAATTATTGCATAAAATATTGTTTTTTTTTAAACTCAAAGGCTTAAAACTAGAAATCCAAGAAAAGAGGCTTTACAGCGTGTTATCAGAAAAAAGGATTTTAATTTTTTATTTATATGCTGCTGTAGTGGTCTTCTTAAGTAATTTGTTTAAAAGCAAATAAAGGACAAATATTTTACCTTAAAAAATAAATCCTTTATTTCTAATAATTATGAAAATAAAAAAAAAATGTTTTTTTTTTCTCTATAATTTTTAATTAATTAGAGGCAGTATTTATTATTAATATTTCAGGCGTATTTTATTATTCAAAGCAAATCTGAACAAAAACAAGTCAAAAGCAAAATTATTTAATTAATAAAGGGCTGGGGTTGGTCAAGCATAAACTGACATGCATTTGCTATCATTAAATTTTAATATTTTCCCTTTTAATTAAAAATTAATGAGAAACAAACAAGAAGGGTTTATTGTAAATATAAGGTGTGCGTCACTATAAACTGTAACACATCAAAAGTCAAATAAAAACTGACTGGAGTAAGCTAGAGTTAAAAATAAAACAGTTTTATTTTGCATTTTTATTACAGATTTATATTCTGTATTACTTTATTTAAAAATTAATTTAATTTTATAAAATTTTTTATTTTATTCATTATGCCGTCCATAAGCAATGTTATAGTGTTTTCGGTGATTTTTTTGGTACCAGCTGTCCATTTATATCGAAAACTAGTAATGGTTTTGGGAACAGATGTACTCTTCTTTAGTTCTCTTTTGACCAGAGCCCATTATCTTTCAATAGGCCGCAGCTCTGGGCAGTTTGGTGGGTTAGCTTCTTTTGGAACAAAAATAACATTATTTTTATTATACCAGTCTATTGCGCTTTTACTGTAGTGACATGTTGCCAAATCTGGCCAGAAGAATGTTGATATGTTGTGCTGTCTTAGAAATGGAAGCAACCTCTTTTGAAGACACTCTTTGATATAAATATCTGAGTTTATTGATCCCAATGTAACAAACGATGCACTTCTGTTGCCGCAGCTACAAATAGCCTGCCAAACTAGGAACTTTTTGGGAAATTTTGATAGTTTTTTAGTTCCGAACTCTTCAGAAGCATTGCCTCTACTATCCACTACATAAAACTCTTGGACAGGAAGCTGCGCAAAGTCTGCAAAAACGTAAGTTTCATCATCCATTACACAACATTCGAACTTTTGAAAAAATTCTTTTTTGAGGAGTTTTGCTCTTTTTTTTGCTGCAATATTCTTCTTAGCATTTCTATCCGGAACTTTTTGGACTTTAAATGTTTTAAGGCCAGCTTTAGCTTTAATTCGGCGCACAAAACTTTCCGAACATTGCACGCGCCGGGCCACTTCGCGACCAGAAATGTTTGGAAGAGCCAGCAAAAGCTTCTCATCCTTTTTGGCTTTCGCGTCGTTCGTTACCAGTTTTGCTTTACCTGTTCCAGGCTTTCTTTCAATTTTTAGGTCTTTGTTGAACTTTTTGACCACTCTGGAAACACATTGCCTGGTCACGTGGACTTCCCTAGCAACTTTTGTATAACTCCAATATGGTTTTTTTGAATTATTTGAATAATTTTTGTATGCACTTGTCTTTGATTATCCATTGTGAACTAACTAACAAATCAAATTTGACAAACTGATACATTTTAAAATCTGACACATTTTTCAAAGATATTGTGATTAAGAAAAATAATTTTGATTAAAGGTGAAAAAAGTTATTAAGAAAAATGGGTGTTACACTTTATAGTGACGCACACCTTAATTACTTTCTAATATCTAATATAGAATAAATATGTACGAGTATGTCATGTAATTATGAAATTAATTTCAGCTTTATTACACAACAAACGAGTATTCTTAAATGCTATTTTAGTGAAGTTCTCTACAAAGCAATTGAAACGTGCTGGTCAAAGTGTTTGGAGGTAAAAGGAGATTATGTTATTTTTGTTAGGATGGCTAGTTTTGGTGTCGCCTTCATAATCTTCAATAGTAGTTATTGGTCAATTATAATGGAAAATTTAATTAACTTGTCATAACGAATTAATAAGCATATCATTTCTCACATATAATCTCTCAGCACTGAACTCTCCTCCTAAATATACACTGAGCGAAAACAAAAAATAAAAAAATAGCTAGAGTAGAATTTCGAAAATGTTAACCGAACTAATCCGTTTGTTATAGATTTCCTGGCAATTGAATAGATTTTTTCCTTATTTTTCAATAATGTTCTAAAACTTAAAGTGTTTTTTTTTTGTATAAAAACAGGCCTTATTCTGACTGGTTTAATTCACAACAAGAAGAGAAATAGTGTAAAAGCTGAAAAATTCAAAAAGAGTTTTATAAAAGGTGGTTAAATTTTAAGGCCCGATGTTGATTTTGAATAAAACACAAATTATTTAGGGAATTATTGTAATTTCTGCAGTCAAATGGCTGCAGTGACCTCGACGGCACACCTCCATCCCATGGTCCAAATTTTCTAAGACGCTGAGGCATAATTGAGGTTTTATGCCTTTAATGTGCCGAATTGTCTCATCCTTTAGCTTTTGAATTGTTGCTGGCTTATCGACGTACACCTTTTCTTTTAAATAAGAAATAAATAAGTCCAACGTGTCAAATCACATGATCCTGGCGATTTGAGTTTGTCACGCAAAAGAGTCATTATTTCGTTAGCTATGTGGCAAGTGGCACCATCCTGTTGAAACTACATATCGTACACATACGGGCTATAAAAAGTTCGTTATCATCTCACGATAGCGAACACCATTCACAGTAACTGCTTGACCGGCCTCATTTTTGAAAAAATACGATCCGATGATACCGCCAGCCCATAAACCGCACTAAACAGTCACTCTTTGTGGCTGCATTGGTATTTCGACACTCTTGGATTATCATTCGCCGAAATGTGGCAATTCTTCTTATGGATGGATCCACTGAGGTGATTTTTTTCAAAAATTGATGATCCACTTTTGCCATTTCTTGCCATCATTCTGACCATTGACGACATTTGGAATGGTCAAGTGCAGGTTACAAGTCTTTATGCATAATGTTCGTCAACGACGAGCATAAGACGTCCAATTGATGGTGATGGCAACGAGTTGAGATGGAGGGCTCTTCAGCCACACTATCGCGAACAGCAGTAATTTTTTTTGTGCAGTACGAGCTGCACGAGTTTGCACTAGTATTTTCACAACTTCTATAGATCCGGTTTGCTCAAATTGTTGCACAATTTTTTCGATTGTATACACATTTGGACGAATAAATTGACCGAAAAAATCACGAAGTGCACGATATGCATTTTGATTTGAACGCCCATTTTTATAATAAGCCTGAATAACTTTAATGCGTTGCTAGATTGTTTATCTTACCATGGTTCAAATGGAGTTAGTCTAAAACTAAGAAATATAAAAGGAAATGCAGAAAAAACTTGACGTTTACGTGTGGCTCACATTAAACATGGGCCATTAAAATATATGTATATAACACGTTATAAAGAGTAAATAATATTTTAAAAATGATGCATTTATACTTACTCTCATAATTGTTTTAATTTTCCCTTTGTTCTCCATTTATCCAAACTATTTAAATTGCTGTTTTACAATCCATCTGTCAGCCAGTCATAAACATTCAATTGCTTTACTCATTGACTTATTTATAAAGAAGACAATAATTTTCTTTCGAATTAAATTAATTATCTCAGTCTAAACATTTGAAATTTAAAAGCACTATCAATTCAGTATTTTATTAATTTATTCTTTATAATTTTAGTTTCTTATACACCACAGCTTTACATGTTAATTTGACCACACATTTAACACTTGCGGTAGTAGAAATATGTACAAAAAATATTTATATTAAATTCAATTTTCTTTAAGAGAAAACCACATATATGTGAATCTTTTTTTGTTTTATTACAATGTAAATGCAAATTAAATATATAAAAGGAAGTAATAAGAAAAAAGAAAGAAAAAAAACAAGTTTCGTGTATTTATAATTAATTTACATTGGTATTCAACGGCTTAAAACAATATATTTTTTGTGACATTCAACAGATTCTATACATTCCAATATGTATTTTGGGAGCATAAATTCTTTAATTCGCTAAATAGTAATTATGAGCAATAAAATATAACCCAGATTTACAACACGGATCTTATTGCATTAAATGCTTTCCGTAGCCCTTACAGACGCATAAACACCGATCTTGAAAATATGAAAATCGCTCTAAGACTGGCAACACAGTAAACAAAATACTAAAAGGGCAGTATAAGTAGGCATGGCAAAAGAAAATTATTTTTTAATTGTATCAGACCGTAGGGGTTTGTTGGCTCAATTTTTTTCGAATCACCCTAATATCCTTGACTTAAAATTGCTTGTACATATTATCCAATGTGCTATGAACTGTGTGGCATGTACCGCCATCATATGGAAATCACATGTCTTTGGTATCTACTTATAGATAATTCAATTCAGACCAAAATATATTGGTAATTAAGGACGCATAGCATTCGCCCGTGACAAAGATGGCCTAACCAACATTGTTTCCAAAGAACAAACCGCTCCCTGACATTCCATCAGAAACGGATGATCAGGACTATAGCGCAATCTTCTGGGAAGATATCACCTAACCTACTTACATAGTTGTAGATGCTCACCACTCACCGTCAATATCCATGGACAAATGGGGCAATTACATACATACATACATACATAATTGGCCATTACAATCATGTGTCAGGGTTGCGTCCTAGCTTCTCGCAGCACTTATGTTGTGTGCGTTAATTTTTATCCATGATGGGGCAATTGCAATTCAAGGGCGAAGATATAACACTTGCCTTTAGTGATCAACTGACAGCAGCAACTTGTCTCATTGACATAAAGCGCGTACTGAAAATTGAGACGGAAAGAATCTATCTATCTGTTTTCAAATTCCAATACAATGCACTGCCTGCGTATTGGTTTACCCCTGAGTATTGGTCTTAAAAAAAGGACTTTTTCGGTATGCAATCATTGCTGAAAATGATTTTTTGATGGAATACAGCTGCAATGAAATGACTATTATGAACTGTCAAAGTACCGAAATCCCTATTGAAAGACCCTATTTGTACAAGACTTGTAAATTCTGTTTATCTTATATTTTTAAGGGCAGTTAATTGGCCATCTACTTCTTCACATGTTGTTTGTCTGTACTTGCTATTGTGATAGGTCCCATCTGGAGCATATTTATCCATGTTGAAGTATTTCTCCGACAAGCTAAGCACACACATACTACGTTTATACGCACGTCCTATTTGCAAATAAAGTTATTTGCAATATACTTAACTCACTGTTTATATGTAAAAGTACTTGGAAACAAATTCGCTGTCAGTAAATTGTATGGTAACACCAAAAAATTATAACATTGTTTAAGGCACCCTTACACGATATGTTTTTTACACGTGTTTTTTAAATTTAAAATACATAAGTTTTTTGTTGTGTTTGTCAAAATTAGTCAATTTACATAAGGTTTATAATTTTTACTCACAAACGTATATGTACAATTACATATGTAAATAAATAATAAATTTTTAGACAGACAATTTATAAAAAAAAAACTATTTTACATATAATTCATCGCCGACTAATGTTTGTGCAGGCATAGAAATTTAATATCATATGTGTGTACATACGAAATTAGAGCATGCTCTAATTGAAATTTTGTCATAAGACTTTCCTTGTGTTTTTTACACAAGCAATGTTTTAGAAGTCACACACGACATGCAACTGTTTACTCATGTAAAATTTGACATTAACAGTGTAAAAAACATGTCGTGTAAGGGTGCCTTTACAATAATGTGTGAAAAAATATTCAATATGAAAATTTTTTTATTTAATATTTAAACTTTTTTTACAGAATACTTTTTTTTAATTTATGCTTTAAGTTCAATATTTTATGTTTTTATATTTCTTTTCCGCCATATTTATATAAGCCTACCAGATTGAAAACAGTAAAAACATGTAAAATGTAAACAAGTGGCAAGATTTTACACTTTTATTTGCAAATAGTGTCGTTATTCATGACTTGTTATCGTGAGTTAGTAAGTTGCAATAAAACAATTATAAGGCAACATTTTTTACTCTTATTTGCAAATAAGTCGGACGTATAAACGTAGTAACAGTAACTACTCCATTGTTATCGCTGTTCACAAGGCCTTATGCGGTTAATATTTCAGATTTAAATTTTGCTGGTTCTGTTGCTCACAAGTGTTTGTCCATATTAAAAGTTTCAGTCTGTGTATGTAATTTTTGTCTTACAAAAGATACTATTACGGCATACTTCCGGACGGCATATAGGCTACGATCGAGAAAACATCACTGACCTGCATCACGATCACAAACTTCTACAATAGAATAAAAAATAATGCAGGACTTATGTATACAATTTTGCGGTGACAATATTATATATTTGCATAAGAATTCCAATTAGCCTGATTCAATGCCGTGATGATATACAGTGATGTATTCCAGAACGTATCCTATATGTTTTTTCAAAAGTACACGTGTACCGTCTAGTTGTGACGACAAGAAAACATATATTATCTCTCTGTTAAGGTACCCTTACAGGACATGTTTTTACATTGTTAATGTCAACTTTTACATGCGTAAAAAGTTACATGTCGTGTGTGACTTCTAAAACATTGCTTATATAAAAAACACAAGGAAAGGGCATCCTCTTATTTCTTATGTGCACATATATGATATTAAATTTCTATGCCTGAACAATGGCAATGGTTTATGTGTAAAATAGTTTTTTTTTATAAATTATGTGCCTGAAAATTTTTTATTTATTTACATATGTAATTGTACATATACGTTTGTGAGTAAAAATTATAAACCTTATGTAAATTGACTATTTTTGACAAACACAAAAAAAAAACTTATGTATTTTAAACTTAAAAACCACGTGTAAAAAACATGTCGTGTAAGGGTACCTTAAAGAATACCGTTCACAGTCATTAGGAAATTGTTTGTGAAACTACCGGTAGGTTAATACAGGACTCTTACTGTTCGTAATCGAACCATTTCCTTCAAATTTTTGTGGTCACTTTTTTAAATTGATACCAAGTTAACACATTAGCAACAAAACCAGCATAATTGAATCAACTACTTTGAAAATAAATCAAAATAAAACTCGCTCAACTGCCAAAAGTTTATGCTTCAACAAAATATTTTTTCTGTGTATAATGGACAGCCATTGAAACAGCTTTTATAGTCACCTTTAAAGAAGGAAAGAGACATATTGCTTTTAAGCTATTTTATTTAATAAAAATAATTCTCGTATCTTTCATAGGGTCAATTTATAGAAATTTATATATAAAATTAATACAAAAAAAAACTTTTTTCCACTATTTATTTTTTTATTGCTATTCATTCGAACGACTAAATTATCTCTTTTTAGTCAATAAATTTGATAAATTATAATAATTAAAATTAATGACTTCTTTTCTGTTTTATGTGTTTTCCCAACTCTTTACGAGTATGGCATTATGAACATTTAGTAATTGTATAAAATATTTGTAAAAGTCAGCATTTGTCATAGAAATAATGATTTTTTTCCTTTAATTCCGAAGCCTTAAAACATACTATACGATAGAGCTCTCCTGTTTCACAAAAACTAAAAGTCATTTTATGCGCGATTTTATTAATGATCCCCCCGCATAACTTCTCATTTTCTTTTATTAATTTTGTGGTTTTTAATAATAAATAATGAATTTTTAGTTTTTATGGCTTTAAATATCAAATAAAATGAAAAATAATAAAAAATTAAATAATACGCGCTCAAAAAGAGGCCAAAGTAATACCACAGAAGAATCAATAGGAAAAAAGAAAACAAAAAACGAAAAACGAAAAAAAAAAACGGAAAAAATAATGAAAATATTTGTTATAAAAATGTGTCACAACAGGGGTATAATAAATTCTCTAAAACACATTGTAAGAGCATTTTATTAAATTCTATTAAACTGGACATTGAAGGTCAAATATTAGTCTACAAAATGGAAGCCAATAAGTAATAAATATGTGGTTGGTCACAAAGGCAAGTTAAGTAAATAAAATTAATAGAAAAAAAAGTCCATAAAATTAAAATCAATAACATAAATGACTTCAATTAGTGGGAAGTTTTGACTGCCATTACAAATATTAGAAATGAATTGAAGGTTATTTCATTCATTACATTGACTGCATGAGTGGTGATTAGACAAAATATGAAACAATTAAAAGAAAAACTTATTGTTTCTAAATTAAAGTAGAAACTTGTTAAGGGCCTGTTGATTAGGCACTGACAGTTTAACAATTACAAATTTACCACAGTAATCTGCAGTCGCGTTCTAATGGGTTAGTAATACCATTTTGTAATTTTATTTTTTTTGGCTCAATTTCTATTTAAACATCTTTTGTTTTGAAAAAAAATTTTTTTTTGAGAAACAGCACTGTTGCATAGGGCGTCTCAAATTTAAAGCAAGATTTAAATTAAATAGAAATACAGTTTTTAGGTTTTAATTTCTTCATTGATTCATAAAGTTTATAGGAAGAGATTTACCCTTTCTCTCATGGTAGGGCTGGCACATACGCATCGTTTTGTCGATTTGTACATAATTGTAATTGAATTTTGTTAATACAATGCTTAATTTCCAATTGTTGTCTCTCCTGTAGTCACCGTGAGCTAGTGGTTAGTATGTTGGCTTAGATAGCGATAGCGCCGGGTTCAAATCTCAGCTCTGACATCTTGAAAAAAAGAAATATGAAAAAGTTATTTCTTTTGGCGACTAACTTTCAGCAGTCTTCTATCAAAAGCTAAGGGAGTAATTGATTGCCATGAAAAAGCTTCTCAAATCTGTCATTCGGAGACGACTTTAAACTGTAGGTCCCGGGACTCATGGATAAAAATTTACACACACAACATGAGTGCTGCGAAAAGCTAGACCATAACCCTGACACAGGGTTGTAATGGCCAGTTATGTAAGTATGTATATCTGTCCTCATGTGATTGTGCGTTTGTTGACATGGACCTTTGATTTCAAATAAACCCATAAGAAGACATCTAGGGGGCCAACTCTGGTCACCAAACCCATGAAGTATACTATCAGGACGTGTCTCATGTAGTAAGTAAATAGCATTCAATCTCTGCAGTAAGGATTGTGTCACTTGTCCCAGTAACGAACACTTGTAACAGTTGCTAGTTGATCAGCCTCATTTTCAAATCTAAATAATCCTCCTGCAGAGATTATGAGTGCACTTGTTCTTCACCAGAAACCACATGTAGTCTCTCGTAAATTTGACAATTGACAAAGCTATCGAGATGAAAATATGCTTGATCGCTTAAGCGGGGTTTAGACGGTAATACAAGTCGTACGACATATCAAATTTTTGTGTAGAAGAGAATGAATAGTATCGTGTAAACTTGATATGTAATGAGAGCGTACGACATTGAGAGAAAATACAGATGAAAATTTGACAGTCGTACGGCTCTCTTTGTTTTTTAAAGTTTTTTAAAAAACCCTCACTTTTCATTAAATCAGGGATGCATTTTTATGTTTTTGTTTGTTTATGTTAAATGTATTCACAATGCATGTAAATTTTGTGTGCATGTGTATGTGCATTTTATGTTTTTATTTTTTCTTGTTTTGGTATTTATACAACAGTGTACACACTAAAATATCTGTCGTAAGATTTTTACTCTCATTTTTAAAATACGGATGGAATTTCATAATATTTTCTCTTTGATTTTGCGTACGACTTGTATTACCTTCTAAACCCCCCATCCATTTGTTGATTATTAATAATCCATTTCACTAACTCTCTGTGCGTGATCATAAGGCTTGAGTTTTATTTATTTATTTATTTATTTATTTATGAATTTTGTGAGCATATGCTGTAGAGAGCTTCTTGACATTTGCAAGAATAACAATAACAACCCTATTCCGCAATACTGCAGTATTGATGTTCGAACGGGTTATCTTTGAACGACCGGTGCATTTAGCTCATCCAACTGATCGATCGGATTTTTTTTACTAAAGTTTTTACAGTTCCCGAGGCTAAAACACTATTTTGACCATATTTTGTATACAATTTTCGAACTGTGGTGGCCAAATTTTCACAATTTTGAAAATACTGTTTAATTTAATCCTAAGGTTTAGCTATCAAATTGTTCTTTTTTTAAGGTTACAAATAACGTTCTGGCTTCAAATTCAAATCTCGCATCAATTTTGATTGATTATTGATTTTAGTGCCATGAAAGGTGCCAAAATAGAAAGCCAGATATAAGAGATCCTAACTAAAGTATAACTCTTTACTCGAATACATCATCTACATATGTTCTCCTGATTAATTTGAATAAGTTCGATAGTGACACATCATGGCATGGACACTAAGTCTTAGCTCTCATAAAGCTGAGTAGTCATAACAAAGAAGTTGTTCTTTCCTCATTCAACAGCCATAATTAGGGTGTTTCTTATACTCCGACATGTTTTTAAGCATCCAGTAATTATAGTCGTAAGAAGGTCTATAGATGCCTTAACAAACATTACAAGCGTTTTGATTGTTTCATAGACACGGAACTCCAAAGTAACTGCAAGTGGTGTTTTTAGTACCAGTATAATCGACACCTTTTTATTTATTAAACTCGACAAGCCAACTAGAGGGCATATCTATCATGATATGCAAGGCCCCCAAATAGGGGGAAGAACACGTGTCAGTAAGATACTATGCCGCACAAGCCGGGCTAGTAAGCCCTGGAATTGAGAGGCAAAATCATGCAATAAACCACACACAATTAAATGCCTTAAAATAAACTTTCAACGAGTTTTTGGCAAAATACTGCCCCAAATGCTAAAAAGTGTGTCCAGTGGTTAATTTCTGTAAAACAAATTCAAGTGAAATTTTCAAAGGCAAATAAAACTTAATTGCCAAAATTATTTCTTAGTTTTGGTATTTAAAGAAATTTATATTTTTTAATTAATTTTAATTCTGGTTTTTTGACCTTTATTATTTAATGTAAAGAATTGCAGTAGTCGCCGTGGTCTAGTGGTTAGTGTGTTGGCTTACTAAGACGATAGTGCCGGGATCAAATCTCAGCACCGACATCTTGAAAAAAGAAATATGAAAAAAATATTTCTTTCGGCGACTACCTCTCAGCAGTCTTCTGGCAAAAGCTCTGAGAGTAATTAATTGCCGTGAAAAGGCTTCTCAAGTCTGTCGTTCGGAGTCGACATTAAACTGTAGGTCCCGGTACTCATGGATAGAAATTTACACACACAACATGAGTGCTGCGAGAAGCTAGGCCGTAATCCTGACACAGAGTTGTAAAGGCCAGTTATGTATGTACTATGTAAAGAATTGCTCAAGCTTTTTGATTTTTTAAAAAATTTTTTCATTTGACAAGAAATTTTTTGAATTTATAAATACACATTTTCTGTATTTAAAATTTGAAAATAATTTATAAATAAATATATCCTGAAGACGCTACACGCAGGAGTAGCGAAATATTGATAAATAAATAAACGATTTTTGTTTAAAAAAGACCTTAAGCTTGAGCAGTTCTTTACATTTTTTAATTAAGTTATAACAATTGGAAATTTCTTTCCATATCAGTTTCACTCGAAGTCGGTTTACAGAAAATATTCTAGAAATGGAAATTTTAGCCATTTGTTATGATGGTCACATGTCTGCAATCTGAAAGCCTATTGAAATATTAATAATCTAAAATTATGCCACAACCAGAAATTTTTCTTGTATTTATTTTAATTTAAAATTCTAAAACTCCAGAAATAAAACATCCTTTGCAATAGTTTTCTTTATTTAAGAAAAAAAACTTAGAAAAAATAAATACGAATACAAAGAGTAGAAAATATAAATCGATTTTTATTATCATTTAACGAAGAAAAAACAAGAAAAAAAGAAACATGATGAAAGAGCAAATAATACAAATGACCTTCTAATATGAAATGATTTGATTTTCAAATCTCCAAACTCACAACATTGTCACAATAAAGAAGCTGTACTGTACCAACAATGATTTAAGGGAAGGTTAGCTGAACTAAATAATTGCCAGTAAAACTTAAATTATATTCGTAAAAGGATTTGCATAGATTTCGTTTCAGTTTAAAGTATGGCCAACAATCCCTTTTAACTTTTCTCTTTTTTTATTTCCAAACCAACTCATTTGCCATCATATTTCAGCGCTAGAGTTTCTAATTTCTTTATGAAAAGTATAACTAGTGCGTGGGATATTTTGTCTACTGGCGTCTATTTTGTAATTCTTTACTTTATTTTGTTGTTGACTGATTTCTTTCTTTCCGTTTTCTATTTATTTTTCTTTGGCCCTCGAGCAGTTGATAATCTGAAGTCCAATGACAAGGCAGTTAAGCAATTTTTTTTCTCCTTTTTATTATGCCAAACAAACAAACTCAACAAAATCATGGTTTAACTGAAAAAAAAAACAGTTTTCAAAAAGAAATGGAAAATTTTCAAGAATTATTCGTTGAAATTTCTGGTGGATCTACGACAAATGTCACTAAATAAGTATTAAAAATTCAACAGAAATGAAAGGAGAAGATGACTTTAACAATAAAAAAATATGCTTTTGTTGTTGTTGTTGTTTCATCAACATTTTACGCTAAAAGGTATATAATTTTGTATATAATTTTTGTTGTTGAATTGTTGAAAAAAAAAAAAAAGAAAATTGCGAATATGTACTTGGAAATGAAAAATAAATGAAATAAATATTTGGTTGAGTTCAATGGCGGAAAACATTGTTATAAAATTAAAGCTTTAGGCCTTATGATACAGTTCTGGATAAGTTACAGATTTGTATACATTTGAAGAAAATTTTATTTTGAATTTAATATTTAATGTAGTTTGAGGTTTTTCTATCTAAACGCCTACTTATTTGCCCAATACTATGCACTGCACTGGCAACATTTTCTGTTCAACAATAATTTTTTAATCAAAATATTTGTCTCAAATTAGGTCATTGATAGTTTTTTTAATCCAACGTTTTAGTAAATTGTTTTTAAATTGCAGTTTAAATTTAAATTAACAATTTTTCTCTTCGTCTTTTTTCATTTTTAAAAAGTTATGAAAAGTAAAGGGGAAACAGAAAAAACTAAACAACTTATTTCAAATACAACACATACATATATACATACATTCAATTAGTATTTTTTAAAAATTCTCTCTCTCTCTCTCTCTTATGAGTTGCTAACTAAAATACCAATTTTGCTTAGCAGCTCCTTGGCATAGAGTATATACATAACAAATTTGTAATTTAAATATTTTTTTTATAACATATACGTCTAATAGATTTTGATTTATTAATAAAAAATATATGTATTTTTTTTTGTTTTGCAGATATTAAAGTAATTTGTGGAACCATAAAAATAGGTAAGTGGTAAATTTAAAGCAAAACGTAAAACGTAAAAAAACGTGTGTGAGAGATATTTTAATTCATTTTTGTTACAATTTTTTTAAAATTAAATTCGGGGATAAAGTACTCTTAAGAATTTTATAAAATTTTCGGAACAGCATAGTCAATTTGCCCTTTCACTGCAATTTGTAAATTATTTTCTAAATCGGAGTATTATACTCTACGCTAAGCAAAGTTTTATTTTAAAGCTAGAGAACTGCTTACCTTTATTAAGAGATGGAGAAATATATTTACCGATCCACTATTAAATCTATAAGTCAGTTACATATATCACTTAAGGGGTGTTTAGACGGTAATACAAGTCGTACGACATGTCAAATTTTTGTGTAGAAGAGAGTGAATGGTATCGTGCAAACTTAATATGTAATGAGAGCGTACGACATTGAGAGAAAATACGGATGAAAAATTGACAGTCGTACGGCTCTCTTTAATTTTTGAAATTTTTTAAAAAACCATCACATTTCATTAGATCAGGGATGAATTTTTACCTTTTTATTTGTTGTACGTTAAATGTATTCACAATGTCTGTAAATTTTGTGTGTATGTGTATGTGCATTTTATGTTTTCATTTTACTTTGTTTTGGTATTTTACCAACCGTGTAAACGCAAAAAATATCTGACGTAAGATTTTTACTCTCATTTTTAAAATACGGATGGAATTTCGTAATATTTTCTCTTTGATTTTACGTACGACTTGTAAGTATTACCGTCTAAACCCCCCTTTATATTCATTTATTTGTAGGCCGACCCTTTGAGAGATTATAGTGAGAAGGCAGAATATGACTGAGACACTCACAATGACCTGCAGAAAATCTCCAAGTGGGATCTCGTAAACAGGACTTAATGTTGTTTTCTTTCTCACTCATAGACGTTGTGGCGATGATTCAATCCTGTGCCATTTGTGTCTCTGGGTAATATAAATATTGAGGAGTCAAACGCTCTTGATGTTCTGAACAATAGAATTAATTGTAATATCCGTTGGAATGATCACATATTTCGAGCGTCAAAAGAAGCATTTGAGTGACTCAGTTTTTTAAAACTTTGGCAGGAATACCTTAATCCATTTCACCTTCTCAATACTTACATGAACTTTATTATACAACTCTTATATAGGCCGTTGCTTCAAAGTATACTTTGGGGCTTCTCATCCGCGTATAGTAGAACTCAAAAGTGCTTATAAGCGACGGTAGAGTATCCAACTCTATCGATTCGTTGGAACATTTTTTTTTTTTTTTTTGGTGAGAGGGGAAATGCATTTACGCACTTAGGTGGTTTTTGCCACCCGTCGTGCCGGACTCCACGCAGTTATTGCGTGCCTACCGGCTAAAACCCCTCTCTATATCACCCGGCTCCATCCTGGGACCGTCAATTTATGACATTACTTTAGGATGGAGCCTTATATTCCGGTCCATTTGGACCCTACGGTGCCACCGACCTTGCAAGGTCTCTCTCCTTCCGATGAAGGATCCCCCTCGCAAAAAAGGCGATCCTTCTCCATGCAGCAAGGTTTCCTAACATGACCCCCGTGATGGTATTGGGAGTCAAGATGCCGAGATCCCTCTCCAGTGCACGCCTCTCCAACATCCACTTCTCACACTCAAAGAAAGTGTGGAAAGCGGAGTCGGATTGTGCTCCACAGTAGACGCATGTGTTTCCTTTTTTAAACAGGAAAGACCGAAAGTGCCCATGGCCCATCAGCAACTGCGTGAGGTAGTAATCTACCTCACCGTGCTGACGATTTAGCCAAGCGTCCACTTGAGGGACAAGGGCGTAAGTCCACCTTCCGCGTGTCTCAGTATCCCACCGTAACTGCCAGTCACGGAGGGACTGAGACCTTGCCACAGATTGTGCGCCTTCTCTTCCAATTTCGTCCTTGTGTTCGTTGGAACATTGGCGCAATGTGCTGTGCCTTTTATTGTGCTATCTTTACTGCTATGGGTGGTGCTCTGATTAAATAAAGGATTTGATTCCGGCTAATCGCATATTTTTATGTACTACTCGGACCTCTGTCAGAACAAAAATTAACCTCAACAGGCAATTGCTGTTGATCATTCCACGGGTAAAGGTATAACACTTGCTTTTGATGATCGACTGACAGCAAATTGTACCATATACGAAGCTAACTTATTTTTCCAATTCCAATACAATGCAAAGCATGAGTTGTTATTCATTTGTAGTTACTTGTCCAGTAGACATATGCATTTGTTCTTTAGCGGTACCGTTCGTTTGTGCAACAATCTTCCCTTGAAGATTTTTCCTGCCAAGACGATATTAGTAAGTCTAAAACAAATATCCATAAGCAGTACCCCTCTTTTTTTCTTTCCATAACATGTTTTCCTAGACAAGCACAATGTACTATATGGGTAGGGGTCATCCCCTGAGTGCTAGCCTCAAAATTTCACAAATTGTCAAGTTTTTTTTTTTTTTCGAAAATGCATAGACAATTTGAAAAGGATAACCATTTAACTCTGCAATAAGCAGAAGTACATGTGGGCTTGATTATAATATAGGTTCACATACATTATTAGCCATAGTTCCGCATTAGCGCTCTCGTTTAGTCCGCTTTACTTATAAAATTAGACAGACAGAGAAAAAAAAATTCCTCATTCTGTTTTCAGGCAACCTTATAGCCTGTTAATTGAATGATGAATGGTTTACGACGTTCGACTTATTACATGTGAAACAACAAAAACCCACTTACTTTTTTGAGTCTTTATCAATTATAATTACTTCGCTCATTATTATTTTTTTTTTGTGTTACTCTTCTATTAAATCTAATCAGAGCAACTAAAATGCTTAGTTTTTGCAATCTAAGGTGAAGAAAGAAAATCTTTTCTTTTCAAAATTAAACCTGTAAAACAAACAAAACAAAAACTTGTTTTAAAAAGTATTAGGTTTGTAATATATTTCAAAAAGAACGAACATACATATATACAAAAAAAAAAAAAAAAAATAAACACACACAAAATTTTTCCAGGAAGTAGCCTGTTTCGCTTATGTTTTTTAACATTCACGTATAAGAAAAATTATCTACAAAAATTTCTAAATATTTTTATTTTATTGTTTGCAATAAATTTAAATTTTTTCATATAATTTTTGCACATGCACAGCTGAGGTCAGCTGCTGTTTAAGATAATGGTATAAATTAAATCCTAAAAAATAAATTTACATTTATTACTGCCCTTTTTTTTGTTGAATTTTATGAAATTTGTTGAAATTTAAGTAGAATAAATTGAAATTAATTTTCATAATTTTGCTGACATCTCAAACACCCATATTTCTCTGACAAATCACCATCAGTCCTTATCAGGTATATGTAGAAAAATTAAGCTGTTGACACTGTTAAATGGCAGTAATATTTGAACGCCCGAAAGCCTAAAAACATCTCAAGCTCAGTTTTTTTTTAACGCACATCCTCTTAAACACAAACACCACCTACATAGTAGTACTCGCTTTAAGTGCTTGTGTATATGTATGTGGGAGTATTAATATACAAATACTGTTGACAACTGTGAGACACAACATATTAAATTATTCGCGTGTGTATCGTTGTTTCCTGTTTCTTTGAAATCATTTAAACTTTTTGCCTTTTATCCCTGGGGACATCATCAGATATGATGGTTTATTATTTAGAAAAATGACAAAAATGGGAAAAATAAGAGAAAAAAATTCATATATTCTGTTGATTTTTAAATTAAAATTTATTTTGAGTTTATTTTGGTCATTTTGTCTACTTTCGGGACATACAGTTTTCTGTCTTTAATGTATAAATTTTAAAATTTAGAAAAAAAATTTCAATTTATTATTTAGTAAATCAAAATCAAATGTAATTTACCCTTATCATAGACCCTTACCTAAAACTTTTTGTTTTTACAGACTCGTATGTACTGATATAACCCTTTTCCGTATAACCATTTCCATCAACTTTACAACATATTTTGTACTGAATTTGTCATCTTAATTATTGTTGTTTTTTTTCGTTTGTTATCTTTTACTATTTTGCTGCTTCCTTAAGCTTGAAATTCTGAAATTTGCATTTCAACATTTTAAACATCCAAAGTCTTATCTGTCATCTTCTATAATTTTCATTTATTCTCTTGTCAATTTTTGCTGACATTTTAGTGCTGTTTTCTGTCTGTTTCATGTCAATCCTCTTTAACATTTTAGTGTGACTTTTTTTGTGAGGGCGGGTTTCATGTTATTTTATTTTGTGCTGTTTTGTCATATGATGGCTAAAAAAAATTCTATGGTAGAAAATGTCAATGCTAGTAACGCTAATAGAGTATTTTAATATCATGAAAGTAAAACATTTTTAAAATTAGTGGTTTATGTTTCACTCTTGTATAATTTCATGAAAGATTACACGGTATAACAAAATAAAACAAACAAAAATTACTTGGGAAGTGATGCTCTTCTCCGGATAGATATTGTGGACTATAACAAGTATCTGAGTTCGATATATGGAAAACATCTCCACAATCAAAGTTATAAAATGCTTTACAAAATGTTTATAAGTTTTTAAAAATGAAATCCCATTCAAATCGCTATCAAATCTAATATTTTACCTCTGAACTTGAAAAATTGTGACAAAAAATAAAATAAATGTATATGCTTCGTTATAAAAAAGAAGAAAAACATAAGGTTTTTACATTTTATTTAAATAATATACACCGAATGATTTGTTTAGCAACTTTCTTTTGGCAACTCAACTGTTTTTCCATAGTATATGTTTGTCAAATGAATTGACTAATATATGAACGATACATGCGGAATATAGAATTTTTTTATAAAAAATTATTCTCAGCTAAGAATGTTCATTGTGCAGTTCTGTCACTGTATGATCAGTTTAAGCCACCACGTAGCTGTAGTCGCCTCTTTTCTTGATTACCTTCAATTATCGATTCATTGCTTTCACAGCAATTGCGCCCCTGTCACTCCAATACGTGGAACATTTTGAGAAAGGATTTGTGTAGAAAAATTTTTAAAATACTGCTGGTACAAGAATTTAAGCCTCACGACTTACCACAGATATTAACTTTTGGTGAACGGGCGCTGACAAAATTCCATTTCGTTTAACGGAAATTTGTGTTCAGCGATGAAGCTCATTACTGGTGTAAAAAAAAACTCTCAATGCATCGGTCTTGAATATGGGACGATAGCATCGTTGGACTATACCTAAGTATTTCAATATGATACAAAGAGGAAATGTTAAGAATTCTGCCAGTACTACCGTGCAATAATTACAACTTTTTGTTTGCCCAAAATGGATGGAACTGGGTTGACATGTGATTTCAACAAGGCCTCGAAACAATGGCGCAATTAGGAGTGGTGTTCGCTAAACTGTTTATTTTACTTTACCGCCTGTGCTAGCGATACACACGCCAGTAGCACAAAACATTCGGGGCATATGGACTTAGACCTAGCTCTGAGTGGACTGGCGCTCGCTATAGGCAGAGAGTGGTTGGTGATGCATGGCGCCTCGTGTGCTATCGGAGATTTGCCTGGCATTTCGATTCATTACATCTGCATACCTGGCCCGATGGTATGTAGGTGGGTGCTGGGTGGTGTTGGTCTGGTCTCTGGTCTCTGAAAGAGTGCGTGGCTGGCTTAATCTGGTACTGCGTGAATTAGGAGCCCCCGGTGGGCCTGTGCTCAACTGTCATTCGGGGAGTGAGGCAAATCACCCTTATGCTTTGGGTGTGGCCCTTCGGGGAGTACATGTAGTGGCAGTGGTATATGTTGGGTAGTAGCTTTAAGCTCATCAACAAGGGGGGTTTCAATGGTAGCAAATGGTAGTGGCGAAATTGTTAACTCAGTGTTATGGGCTTTCTTCTGAGCGGCGTGTTTTTGGGCATGATTGAGATTAGAAGGCACCGGCTCTGGGTGGCGGTGATTGGACGCATGTATTAAACTACCGCCCAGACAACGGGTGGCATGCGATATGTCTAAGGGCGGTGCGCATGTAAAACTACCCTTCAGTTTACCGCCTGTAGACTACTTTTTGTTGGGCTGTGTTAAGGCTTATTTCTAGAGGGGCAAGCAATCAATTGTTGGCGCACTATATTCCTCCTTAACCAATGTCAACAACAAAAAAAACGAATGATCAGGAAAAAAGCGCCACCTATTGGGAAGTAGCAGATAACAGCTAAACCTAATAAACCTACTTAGCGAAGGCACACTCACCACACAATCAACATGCAACGATGAGGCAATTGCTGTTGATAATTCAGGGGTGAAGGTATAACACTGGCTTTTGAATGATTAGACGTAGCTGTGGTCAACATTTTAATTTAATTTAAGCATTGAATCGTATACCTAAATCTTTCTATCGACCCAAATAAAGATTTTACATATATCTGTAAATGTTTTGTTTTTTCTTTAAATCAAATCCAAAAGCTTAAAAAGTTGTCACACCTCTCTCTATGACTATATCCATTAGGTACAAGTCGCTCAATATTGGATTAAGACAATTACCAAATCAGTGAAAACCATTTTATTAACCGTAACTCAAGATTTAGAAACCGTTTTGCTTATTTGAGACTCACGCTCTTGTTATACTCAACAATACATTTTAGAGAAATATTATCACTTCTCTTGTATTTTAACTTTATTAACCATGTTATTCTTATTAACTTTAAGTAGTTGAATTATAATAAAATAGAAAATATGCAAATATTTTCTTTATTTCCTTATTTTCTTATATTATTCTATGTTTTTATTTTTGCCAACTTTTTTTTTGCAAAAATACTTTTTGGGTTTATTTTTCCTATTATTTCCCGTTGTAATATTTTTTTTTTTTTTTTAAATTAAAAACTTTTTGGTAATAAATTTAGTTGCAAATTTTTTGTTAAAAAGTTAAAAAAGTATTCTATTAAATATTTAAAAAAGTTTTATTAAAAAAATAAAACAAAAATCAGAAAAATGTTATCGTTTGCAGCTGCTATGTTTACATACTCACATGTACTTATATTTGTGCTATAGAAAGAGTTTAAGAAATGGATGAAAGTTATAAACATTGTGCCTAAAATTTGTTGGTTTAAGTAGCAAATAACACATTGTTTTTGCTTAATTAAGTGTTTAATGAAAGAAAGAAATCATATAATTTAAAAGTAATGTTAATCAGTTGACTCTTCGTTTATAGTTGTCAACTTACATATATGTATACTCGTGTTGCTAAAAAACGCAAAATTGAGAGTTGCTGTTCTCAAGACGTAAAAACTTAAGAAAAAAATTTGGGGACAATTTTTTGCAAAATTTTTTTTTGGTGTCATTAATTTTCCCAATCAGTTATTTAAATTGAAACACATAAATAGAAATGTTTACCCGTATGGCTTTGGTTAAAACAATTAAAACTGTAATTGCGTTAATTAAAATTGATGAAGATTAAGCATGTGTCTGTTTATGAATCTCATGACTTATTTATTCCTAAGACTTGCTGTTCATATTGCTTCTGGTTTAGAAATATTTATGGATGATCTTTATAAAATAGGTTAATTACGTAGTTCAGGATAAAAAAATACTTTAAAACCAATATTTATTAATACTTTCATATATGTTTATACACTCCTACATATATCACTTAATTTAAATCAAAAAAAATTTTTTTTGTTGTAGTCCTTTAAAGCAAAATGCGAATATTCGTTTTAAATATTCCAAAATTTTGTATGTGCCTTTAAGAATTTTTTAAGAAAAATCATATGCAACGCTAAGAAATAATTCATGTTTTTGCTGAGTTAACACAGAATTTGTACTGTTTTTTTTTTTTTTTCAAATTTAATTTTTACAAATCAGTGAAAGGTTTCTGTATCTTTAAAAAGTAGAAGAAAAAATTATTTATTTATCCACTTAAATTACGCTTGAGTTGTCATTCAAGGAAACTTCAAATGAAATAAAATTGGCGAATAAAATGTTTCATTTTTTTTTCATTGCAATAGTCGGTTGAAAAAAATGTATATATAAATATGCTACACATATATACATACTAATGTATATATATGTTTTCTTTCTTTTTTTTTCTTTCTTGAACTCTTAAATTACCAACAATACAACGAAAGTATTTGATTCAAGAAAAAAAAAAATCCAAATAATCGTGAAAAAATTATTTTTTTAGGTTTAATCTGCTCTTTATAACAGGCATACGAGGGCAGATTTACAATAAGACGTATACAGGGTGTCCGCCGGAAAGTTATACTACTACGTTTGTTTATAATTTTTAATTAAATGAAAGGGAATGGTTCTTATATTGATACATTTTTTATTTAATGTCCGAAAATTATGTATGGAATACAAGGGGGGTGCGTGGTATAGTGATTAGAGCGCTCGAACAAAAACTTAAACGGCCCGGTTTTGAATCCCAGCAAAAGTGAAAAATGAAAAAGTTACTTTGCGGTTTTTTCAAAATTATAATTTAAAAAGAAGAGGTCCCCCCTTCAAGAAGTCCTTCTACAAAGTAACCGCTTATGGATATTCCACTCTATTCCATCTTAACCTCTGAAATAAAAAACGAATGATCAGAAGAAAAGCGCTACCTATTGGAAAGTGGAAGATAACAGCTAAAAACCTACCTAGCGAAGGCACTCACAGCAATCAACATGCAACGATGGGGCAATTGCTGTTGATCATGCAAGGGTGAAGGTATAACACTTGCCTTTGAATGATCAAATCACAGCAATTTGTCTCATTGCTAAGGCGCTTAATAATTGAAGAAAACAAAATATATGTGTTGTTGTCATAATGTACTGCCCTTTTCACAAAAAAAAAAAAAACTCCAATGCAATACACAGCATTTAGTAAGGGTTTACCCCTGAGTATTGGTCTCAATAAAAAAAAAAAAATAAATGTCCGCCTCACAATTGTGAGCCCTTTTTAACACATTTTTCATTACACTCTGACACATTTTACGCAGTATTTCAGTAATTTCATCACATTTATTTTGTTCGAGTTTCTCTAGCATTACTGGTTTGTTTACATAAGCCTTGCTTTTCATATATCCCCACAGAAAGATATCCGGAGCAGTGAAATCAGGCGACCGTGAAGGTCAATCAATATTACCTTTCCTTGTAATAACTTGTTATGGAAGGAGGCCTCGCAGTAATTCCATTGTAATTCTGACTGTATGCGATGTGGCACCGTCCTGTTGAAACAACATGATAGCCAAGCCCAAAGCTTGCAGTTGTATCGTTAGAAAGCTGTCAATAATATGACGATATCGCTTCCCACTGTGTTACGCCGTTTTTAGTTTCATAGAAGTAAGGTTCCTCCTGACCAAATTCCACACCAGTCTGTCACTTTTAATGGATGCAAAGGTGGCTGATGAATAACTTGAGCGGTTTCCATTACCCAGAATGGATTATTCTATTTATTCACATATCCATTCAAATGAAAATGTGCCTGTCATCGTCACAGTAATCGATGATTTTGATAAAATATTATAACGATTAAAATACTTTGGTTTACCGAATATTTTTCCATAATAAATTTGCTACGTCTTTACTTCACGACAACCAAACATGAACTGTCAAGACTAATGGTTCCAAAATGGCGGCAAAACAAAATAGTATACTTTCTGTTTCTATTATTGAACCTTTTCCACTATTATTGCTTTGTTTTAAGCAGTCACAAAAACAAATACAACCTCTCCGATTGTCTTTATAAGGGACAAAAGTTAGTTTTATGTACTCCTTAGAACTTTATTTTTGTGCACAAAAATGCAAATTAAAAAGAAATGAGTTTTAATGCAAATGCTTGAGTTGCAATTTAATTTTAAACAACAAAATTTTTTAATAATATCAACAAAAAATTTAATTGAAAAAAATTAAAACTATTAAAGTTTTAATCGAAACAATTAAACAATTTAATTAAATTTAAAATATATTTTTCATCATTTTGTTTCTATTAAACTTTCAGTAGAAACGATAAATTATGTGCGTTCGATTCTCAATTTTAATACAACTTTAACGAACGTTAACCTTTACTTCTGTGTTCGTCTAAATAATTGTTTTCAAATTAAATCTTAAATCGAGCTTTACGACGATCTTTAGGATGTCGCTGCTTTTTTGAAGTCCTTCACCGTTGTCGACGTTTCCATAACAATTGGAACGGTGAGAACTATTTTTTTTTTGAAGGAGTCAATTTTGACTTAAAGAGAAATGTCAGCAAGACATGTATAATTTCATTCGATAAATTTTATAAATTCAGACAAAAAGAGCATATTCCAACCATTATACTCTTTACTTTTTAATAATTCTTTTTTAATTCATATACATGGAGTGAGTTGCTGTATTATAAGACTTTAGAGTCATTGGAAATGTTGATTTCTAAAACGTGTCTCTTTATTTAGTTTAAAGCACTTTAGTTCCACGATATTTTGGTATTTATTGTCATACAATTATTGTTTTGTGATTGACCAGGTCTGTTAGTACTATGTTTAAGGCTTTTTAGGATCTCTCTTTCCCATAACTTGGCGCAGTATGTTAGGCTGTATATTTTTTTACTGGTTGGAGAATTCTTAGACAAATATAAGTACTTTTTCCTAAGAATTATACACTAAATTATGAAACTGCCCACGTATTTTTGTATACATTTTATATAAAAGTTTTAAAAGATTTTTTTTTCTCACTATAGCACGTGTATGCATGGTTGGCTGCGTGGCTAGCTGACTGACTAATTCATCAGTATTAAAGTAATGGCAAGAAAAGAGAAAATTGAAAATTAAAATTTACAAAATTTCTCGTTGATACTGGATTGGAATTTGTAAAATTTTTCATTATTTTCTTTTCTGTCTATGGCTTATAGTCTGGCTTGTAAAAGCAAATATTTCTTAGCACTTGCTATGTGCTTTGTCTGTCTAGCAGTTAATTTTCTTGCTTATGGTGGTAACAGTGTGGTGGTTTGTTGGCTTTAAAAATAAGATTTTTATTGGAAACTGTAAAATATTTAATAAATTTCTAAAAAGAAAAAAAATTAAAAACTTCAGGTACAACTAATAAAACAATAAAGGAGGACATTGCTTCTTGATGGTCTCAAACTGGAGTAAGTCTATATATCTACAGTAAGAACGGAGTAATTGCTGATTATTTAATTTTGAAAATATTAGGTTGCCTTCGTCAGTTAGTAGACACAATGCTAAACTGCTAGTGAGAGAGTTGGCTGCTTATTTCCCATCAGGCTTTTGTCTCTTCGCTCGTAATCAGAATATACGAGTAATTTAACTTTCAATTTTATTATTAAAATAAATATATAAAGCAGAATTTTAGTCAACTTTTTTTGAAACGCCTCACTTATTTAGTTTCTTAGTTTTTACAAAGTTCAAAGACATTTCTTTCTTCCCTCCCTCCTTCCTTCCTTCCTTCCTTCCTTCTAAAAACTTATATTTTCTATTTTTTATTATCAATTTAAGAACTTTAATTTTATCACCTTTTTAGTTTTACACTTTAATAGGATTTTCCACATGTACGTAAAGTATAAGTATTGCTGACAATTTTATTCATTCATTCATGTATGTATCTGTAGTATACGAATATGCACACGCACAATGAAAAGTTTAAAGTGTTATTTAAGGCGTAAAACTAAATCATTTATGACTTCTGCTTGTTAAACTGTTTTAACATGTTTTTCTTGTTTTTTTTTTACAATCTCTTTCATTAAATTCTTTATTCTATTGTTTGTTAATTTAATATGACATGTAGAGTAAACACATAACGTTCAGATGTATATGTATATGTGTGCACTTTCATGTACAGATGTAACTAAGCACGTACATACATATACAATTTCTAAAACATGTATGTCCCAGTTGTCACAATTGTTGTGAACGACAGTGTTATTATAAAGAAATTATTGGGTACGTGGCTGGCAATTTTTGACGACTAAAAAATTTGATAATCTAATTTCTGCAATTTGTCTATAATATTGTTGTCGGTGTTGAAGAATAGCTGAAGTCTTTAAAGTCGAATTATTTGAAATATTTCCAAATTTGTGTAAATTGTACTGCAATTATTTCTTGCAAAAAATCTGTACTTCAACATATTGATAATAGACTGGTTACTTTTCAACACTGCCCTAACTTCTATAAAACTTCTAAAATAGTAAATTAATTTAAACTCACAATCTTACAGATTGGTGCCAATGACAGATTGAGCGCCATTGTAGCTCATAGTGTCATGCAAATTTTATTACATTTGTTTAAAAAAAACTTGATAATTTCCTTAAGTGCCCCCTATGTGTACTTCAGAATATTCAATTGTCAAGCAAACATCGTCGGGATTACCTTTAAGACAATGCCAACTGGGTTAGTGAGTATTTATGTCTTTGTATGTACATTAGGGCGGGTCGAATATTTTTCACATAAAGCTTGTAGCAAAAATGAAAACTATAGAAAATTCTAAAAAAGTAGTGCCGAAAAACCATAGTTCTAAAATTAATTTCCAGTTTACGCACATCGACTTAATTTTAGAACCATGGTTTCTTGGCAAAACTTTCTTAGAAATTTCTGTAGTTTTCCTTTTTACTAAACGCTTTGCTTTGGTTTTATTTCACCCATACAATTCGACCCGGCCTAATGTACAAGCACATAATATGTATGTATCATATACATATGTTTACTTGTGTATGGAAATGTGTGTTGATTACACAAACAATAATGCATTATTTTCTTTAACTTTTGCCTTCAAAGCTTAAACTCTTAAAATAAAGTCAGTTATTTGAAAGAGTTACAAGTTTAATACCAGATTTTATTTTTACACAGCCAAAAGTTTTGTAAGTCTTAAATTCTGAAATTAACAAGAATACGATTTGCTGAAAGTTGCACGCGATTCTGATTCTCTTTGGGGGCTTCCAGAGTCTGAGGCTGTTGAAATGTGCTTGTGATAATCAAGAAGCGAAAAAAAAAGAAAATTTTGCTTTCTTTTCGGTTAGTTTAGATCATCCAAAACAAGAGTTTATATGCCTTTGAAATTAATTCTCATGATTTCAGAGGCATACATCGTTACACTTTCACATACTTTGTAGCCGGAAGTTATCCAGCAGAAATAGCTCTGCTTGGCTTGCTCCATACTTCTAAGATAAAGAAAAAACTTTTTGCAAGTGGAAAGGAATTTTCGCTGCCTACAAAAAGGATTAGGAACCAATAAAAATTTAGAAATATTTAGAAGAAAATTCACAGATACCATTTCATACGTTTTTTAAATAAAGCAACTGTTGCGTGCTAAAATTCTTAAAATGACAAAAAACTTCATATAGTGGTTGAAGCGCTCCCACAAAAACTCAAGCGACCGAGGTTCAATTAGAGCGAAAGACAAAAATTATAAAATACAATTTGCGGTTTTTCCAAATTATAATCTAAAAACTAAGAGGTATCCCCTTTCAAAAATTTCATCTTCAAGAAACCGCTCCCTGAAATTTCCAATTTATTCCACTAGAAATGAATGATCAGGAGAACGGCGTCACCTTCTCGAAAGATAACAGCTAGCCTAGTGAAGACGCTCACCACTCACATTCAACATCCACAGAAAGATGGGGCAATTGCTGTTGATAATTCATTTGTGAAGATATAACACTGCACCTTGTCGTATCAATAAAAAAGGCATGTAACATAAATATATCTTAAACAAAAACAAATTTTTTAGTATATTTTAAAAGTATTTGTGGTGACAAATCAAAAATATATTACGAAATAGAATATGGATATTTCGACAGTTAAATCAGTTATAAGAAATATATTTTTTTACACCCTCTCCAAAATAGCTTAAATTGTTTAATTACACAAATTAGTATGTATGTAGCGGATCGAAATCAGGAAAATATATTAGACATTTTTAGTAATAAATAATAATTTATTTAAATTATAACTCAAAATATTTAAAGCTGTATGTATATAAATTTTTTGGGATTTCTACATTATAAAGTCATAGAAATTTAGGAACTGATTTTTCTTCATTTAGTGATTTTTGTCCCTAAGGTCAAATAAATAGGCAATACTGGCCAATTGTTTGTTCAAACACTCTCAATTACACAATACTGTTTCTCTGTTTCTGATGCCTGTTAGGAAAATCGATTAAATCTACATACAGCTGTAATCGCCATTCTTTACAATTGCATATTTAGATCACAAATAACCATAAAAACATCCCTTAGGAATACCTGGTCTGGCTTTCTAAAGGTATACATGACACGACAATATATAATATTGAGAATACTTTTGCTTGTCACTGTAATCAACAAAATAATGTGCTTAATAGTATGCAATGTAAAAGTAATTAAAAAAGAAAAAAGAAAAATAAAACGTTACTCACATAAACGTTTACTTCAACCAACGAAAACACTCACTTGTTAGTGTCAAACATAAAAACTCTTTTATTTGTGTTTGTTTTTTGCTTTTGAATAACCATTATTTTTCATTTATTTACAGTCTATTCTTTTATTATTATCTCTCCCTCTCTCTTTTGTTATAGTAGTTCTAATTTTCAGAGTAAAACAAACATTTATTTTCTTTTATCTCTACTCATACAGAATTCATTGTTTGCATACTCGTTACAGGGGTACCTGTTTGTTTGAACTAAAAAAGAAAAAAACTTGTACTTGCTTTGTTTCTTATCTCCATTAGTATTGTTATTGTTGTTGTTGTTGAAGTAAAAGTAAGAGTTTTAAAGGAGAATAGGAGCTAAAAAACAAAAATAAATTTACTAAAATATTTATTTTTATTTCAACTTCTTACATGTGATATATAAAGGTTGTACTAAAATAACGCCAAAATCGTTATAACACTTTCAAATTGCAGCAAATCGTTAAAAAAAAAACTTCTATCAACCATCTTCACATTCCAATACAATGAACACTGCATGAGTAGGGGTTTAACCCTGAGTATTGGTCTTAAAAAAAAAAAAAAAAAGTTATTAAAAAAATAGTTTATATACAGAAAAATGTATACCGGAAATATGTATTTCTATTAAAAAGTTAATTGGTAACATTTAACATATGCACATGCTTTCAAGTTTTAGTTCTTTGTACATATTTAGATACATATTTGGCCACTACAACCCTGTTTCAGGTTTACGGCCTAGCTTCTCGCAGCACTTATGTTGTGTGTGTCAATTTTTATCCATGAGTACCGGGACCTACAGTTTAAAGTCGACTCCGAACGACAGACTTGAGAAGCTTTTTCATGGCATAGCTCTCAGAGCATTTGCCAGAAGACTGCTAAGAAGGTTTCACCGAAAGAAATATTTTTAAAATTTTTTTATTTTTCATTGTATTTGGCAAAAAAGGAGAAAACGACGCCATTATATGCATTTTGTTTGATTTTTATTTAAAATAGCTTAAAATTTAATAACTTACACAAGAAAGATATAACTAAAGCTGAAATTTATGGTTTATGTTTAAAAAATTTTTGTTTTATGCATACATACGTACTTACAAATATATTTAATTACACCGCTATACACTTCATCGCCAAGACATTTCTCATTTTCTTCTCTTTTGTGATACATTTCATGGGAATTGTTTGACAATATTTTAGAGAAACAAAAAAGTGCAACATGCTCTATGTAAACTTAGTAATTAAAAACTTGTAATAACGCTTCAAGGAGTTCATAGTTCTTTCTATTTTGAAGATGAGTTTAAATAAGAAAAATGAGGAATACTTAGAAAGATACGATATCTAAAATTGACAGCATACACAGTATTACGCTTAAATATTCTTAAGACATAAACTTTATAAGCCATTAATTTCCACACTGAAATATGTAAGTATGTACGAATATTTACAATTTTAAAATAAAATTCTCAGATCTGACAACCTTGACTGTATTTAGGTGTTATTTCTCT
Source organism: Metopia argyrocephala (assembly GCA_963576795.1). NCBI lineage: Eukaryota > Metazoa > Arthropoda > Insecta > Diptera > Sarcophagidae > Metopia > Metopia argyrocephala. The sequence continues at coordinate 198,150,103 of OY756208.1, read as the reverse complement.
TGGCTGCTTATCAGAATTTAATTGTGTGCATGTGTTAAAGACTATTTTAATAATCCAAGTATCTAATAACGAATGTATTTAATTTCATTTAACTCTTTCTCTCTCTCTCTCTCTCTCTTTTACTCCGTTTCTCTCTCAAATGAAATTATTCTGTGTATATTTGTTATTGTTTTTTTATGTGTTTTTCTTGCCAGTAAAGTAAACAATATTTTACTTTTATAATTTACAGAAAGTAACATGAATTTGTTTGTTATTGTCTAAGTAATGTTTTTCCCATTTGTATTTGCTTTGTGACCGTAAATATGAAGGTCAATAATATAGCCGTCAGCAGCATGTTTTACTTTCAGTAATTCTATTTTTTTGTCGTATTTAAATGGAATTTGTGATGTTTTGAATTTTTCCACTTGTAAGCAAATATTATCCACAAATATTAAATTATTCGTTTAATTATATTAAAACATAACATAACTGGGTAGTAATGAAAATGTGTGTACTTAGAATGTAAAGCTGAAAAATCTATGTATTTTTCTTTATTATTAAAAAATTTTTTAATATTTTTAGTATTATTTATACATAAAATATACTCTTACTCATAAACAAGCAATAAAACTCTTTACGATTAATTCCATAAAATTTTAAATTCTAATTTGATTGCTTTATACAAAAACTCTTTACTTTTAAACTTTTAAAGTGTTTAATAATAATTTTTAATACTGGTTTTTCGACCTTTGTTATTTTATGTAAAGCATTACTCAAGCTCGAGGTCTGTTTTTAAATAGAAATCTTTTATTTAATTATCGATATTTCGCTACTCCTGCGTGAAGGAATTATTTATTTAATAATTAAAACTCAAGCAAGAAGGTAATCGTTAGCAAAGCTGGACTTTATATATGGAAACGTTATCCTTCTGTTCTTTCTCTTTAAAAACAGCTTTAAACTAAAAACTGAATTTTATGTTCTTTAGAAATACAGTGAGAATTAAAAAATTTTGAAACTAAACCAACTTTAATTTGAGAAACGATTTCAAACAAACTGTAACAAAACACTAACCACTAACGTCTTTGAAAAGTTGAAAATATAAAAAAAATTTAGAAGAATTTAAAACAATTTATGCAGTAAACAAAAATCAAAAAATTATTATTAAGCTTCGTTGTTCTTTTATTTTAAATAAAAGTAAACGATTTGTTGAGCTACAGGTCTGTTACACAGGGTGTCCCAGAACTCAACGGTAAGCCGAAATGGGGTGACAGAATTGATTGAGGCCAATGCTATTTAGGGTCACGGTTCCAAAGTTTAAATGAACAAAAATAATAGAAATTAACCACAATAACCGCATAATGGTGACAGTGTGACCAAATTTCTTGGTTTTTCTTAACCCATAACTTTCAAACTGCATGAGACAGATTTTTTTTTCTCTTCTCATGATTTTTACAATCAATCCTGTCACATCATTTCTGCTTGACATTAAGTTCTGGGATACCCTGTGTTTAGGACCGAACCTAAACAGAATAAATACATGGTTTACTTTTATTTGTAGTTTTTTAATTTAATTGTTTTATTCATTATTCTTAATGTAATTTGAATGTAGGTTTTTAAATGTATTTTGTTAATTTTATATTCTATTTGTCTTATTTTACTTTATTTATTGTAGTTCCGCTTGTTCATATGTTGTCTTTTACTTCTATTGATCAACTGAACTTCATATATAAACACGAGCGAAGTGTCAAAGAAAAAGTGTTGATAAACAATATTTTTTTGAATACAATTTAAGAAGGTACATTCTCACAATAACAGTCTCAGTAACATTCCCGCATTTTCTATTACAAAAACAAGCAATTACGACTTGCATTTATAAATAATTACCGTTTGAAGGCGTATAAGTTATTTGAACGACAATTTTTATTGCTCATACGCCCACTGAAAAATTTTTGTTGTGCTTTGTTTAGAAAACTCTAAAAATTCTAATTTATTTAAATTCCGCTTTAAATTTCACTTGAATCAATAATACTTCAAAGAAAAATTTATAAAAAACATCTAATCCTATTTTTACATTGCAGTAGATGCATATCTTATGACATAGTGCGTAACAAATTGTGAGAAAAGCAGAATTTATGTTTTTATTTTATATTTTTTTTATTGAGACCAGTACTTAGGGGTAAACCCCTATTGATGCTATGCATTGTATTAGAATTTTTGGAAAGGACAGTATTTTTTTTCTTATATTATATAAAAAACGAAACACTATAAAAAGTCTTAGAACTCAAAAGATAAATAAAATCAGTCTGTCAAATCACAACTCTAAACTGCTTTGAATTATATAGTCTGTCTTATATCAAGTGGAGAAAATGTTGGCAGTTTACTACTGAAAAACTAGAAAGATACGTAAAAATACAAAAAGATATGATAAAAATACCTAGGCATTAATAATAATAAGGTACTAAATATTTTTAGCTGTATATAAATAGCAAAAACTTTTTGGAAATCATGTTAAATTTAGTTTAGCTCTGACAACTTAAATGAGAAAATCGTGACGGGACTAAATATTTACATAAATATGGTTTGTCGGGACAATAAGTTCATTATAATTTGATGAATTTTTTTGTTAAATGCGCTTCTTTGTAAGTTAAAGTAAGAACATGGTTTGCTAATTAAAATATATTCCTATAAGAAGAAAAACCAAGGCTTGTCCCAATTGCAAGAATGTCAGAATTCATAGCTGAATTGCAGGCTATGCTATAAGATGAACAACGAGTGTAAGTAAGTGGAAAAGGTAATGCCACAGGCATTTTATTTTTTAACAAGAATTAAAGATGAGAAAGTTTTTTGGGTGATAAATTTGACCAAAAAATAGCATTTTTATTAAATTTTTAAAGCCTTTTTGAATTGATTTAAGAAAAAAAATTTTTAAGCAACAGAATTAATAATAAACGTTGAAAACTATTAAAACACTGATCTATTGACTACCACCATCAGAGATAAGCCTATATTACTTCACAGGCAAAAGAGGATGCAAATGAGGGACTGAAACTGGTCTCAGTACATTAAGAAAGGAGAAACAGTTCAATTGGCTTATAGGTCATGGCAACGGAATTACAATGGTATTTTTTTGATCGACTTTTTTCAAGAAGAAATACAAAAATTTGCAATATTTTAAAAATTTGGGATCAATTGAATTTGCAAATTAAAAAATTCCATCAGTTTTAAAACATAAGGCAACGTATCATCCTACTAAAGTGTTTTAAGAGTGACAAAACTCAATGCGTTTTAGGACGAATTACTTGATCACCCATCTTATTATACTATTTTAGCTCTGGTTTGATATTTTACTGTTCCCAAATGTAAAATTCCGTGCTGAAAAATGTTTTACTTCAAATAAAGATGCACGACTCTTCTAAGACGCTTCAGGAAAATTTATTCAATAAAGTGATAAAATTAATGGAGAAATCTTGCAAGAAGTTTACTGAAGTTGCAAAAGGATATATTGGAATATATCCTACTGTCCCTGCAATTCTGTGAAATATTAAAAAAAAAAAAATTAATATGAGTTATAAGTGTAAATATTAAAATTTCATTACATACTAAACAAGTTGTTTTTTAAATAGTTTGAGTTATAAAATATTTTTTAAGTACCGATCTTTCCATGTACCTATAAAAGAAAAGAAAAAAAAAATATATTAAGAATAAATGTGTTAAATCAGGTCTCGGTGTATTTAACATGTTGTTAAACATATACTACAATTTTCATGCATTATATACGATGCTTAAAAATAACATTTTATGGCATCAATGGTGTCAAACTTTTGACACAAAAGAAAAAAAAAATAAATAAACACACACACACGAATTTCAATAAAATAAATAAAAATGACTTTCGGCTTGAGACTTGAAAAATATATTATTTTTTATTACACTGTAGGTATGAGAACATTGTTGCCAATGATTACAATGATAATAATGATCAAATGCTGTTGATTATGTATCACCAACATACTACCTGTTATGGTAACCATCTTTTTAGATATTCATTTCTTTGTGATTTTTTTGTGATTTTTTTTACATACCGTTTGTGTAACTTTTTTATGAGAACTTTTTATGGACATTTTCGTTTTTTATTTTTCATTTTTGATTTTAATTTTATTTATGTATGAATTTGTATTTTCTATTGCAAGCATGTAAATAAAGACCACTTTTCTTTTGTAAACAAAGCGGTTTAAGTACCGTTTCTGTAGCTTTATTGCCACAAACGAATTTTTATTACAAATTGTTATAAAGCAATGCCGGATATGATACTTTTTTGTTAGTTATTCAACCAAACACTTACATACTCTGTAACATTTTAAAAGGGGAAACAAAATTTTGTATAATCAGGACAGTTATAAAATTATTGTTTTCTTTTGTTTAAAATAGAATAAAACTATAATAAAAATACTTTGTAACTTTCTGTGATTTTTAAGTACCCTACAATATAGTTTTAAAGCTATAAAATTAAATCTAGCATTTTATTACTTTGAAAATTACGTATTTTTCAAATTGTTTCAAAATGTTTACAATAAACTAAAATGATTTAAAATCGACAATTAATCTGTAGACTATGACTGTCCCTTAAGACTTCCACACAAATGTTTTGTTTTTTTTTTTTTTTTGCAAAATAAATGCAGCGTTTTTTATAAGTATTTACATTAACTAGTGGCTAGTGTGTTGGATTACTGACATCTTAAAAAAAAGAAATATGTGAATTTCTTTTCATCATAGAAATGTGGGACCGAGACCAATCAACGCATATTTTTTTTTTTTTTTTGATAAAAATTATACAATAAAACGTATTTTTTATTTTTGTCAGTTACAGCGTTCTTTAATTCTTGCGACGATATAAATTTCTTACATAAAAAAAAATTGATTTAAGCCTGGAAATTAAAAATACATTGTTGTTCCCAATTATGTTTATAATTGCTTTCTTTTCATTTTAATTAAAATTAAAATCTTTTCCTTACTTGTTTATGCTTTTGTTTTGAAAACACATTTATTTTAACAATTTCTGTGTTTTTTCAGGTTTGTTTTTTTTCTTTTTGTTATTTTTCTTCATGGAACTTATTTTTCTAAAAGATAAACAGGATGAACTTGTTTAACTCCTTAGGCGTCAATAATACAAAACGGATGTCGTTTTCAACGATTTATTGTCTATTGTTTTAATATCAAGAGAAATAATTTCTAAAAACAAACACAAACACAAACAAAAAGCAAAAAACAAAAAAGACATGCAGAAACTTTTTAGAGTTTATCTTTTAGTCAGAAGTTTCACAGACAACGAACAAAAAGGTGCTATAACACTCACTACAACAATTTTATTAAAACCACCCTACACTCATTCGAATATTAAAATGTTTTCTTTTTTAGTTTTAGTTCTTGTGTTACAGCCAATGTTGCCATATATGAACTACAATCGAATTTTTCATATAGAATACACGATTTAAATTGTAAATATTTATGAATTACTTTTGCAAAATATGAATTAAAAACAAGAAGTGAAAATAAAATAAAAAAAAAATTAATTACAAAGATTAATTGAAAACAAAATTGAAAATAATCAAAATTTTAATTGTGTTAACTACAAAGTTCAACTAAAACCAGTAGGTGGGACGGCGGGGGTGAGGGGGGTCGTGGTATAGCAAAAATGAAATTTACCAAATGATAGTAAAACTTTGACTACCAGACGGAAGTGTTGTGTATTTGATAGGAAGGGAATCTTAACAATATGGTCAATTATTATTAAACTTACTCTTTCCCCCTTCTCACAACATGTTTACCTAGACCAACACAATGTACTGCATAATAATAATAATAGTGAGCTCTACTGTCAATACTTAACGGAATTGATTAATTAATTAGGTGGGTGCGTGGTATAGTGGTTAGAGTTTGCGGTTTTTTCAAAATTATAATTTAAAAATAAGAGGTTTCCCCTCTTCAAGAAAACCATCTACAAAGAAACCGCTCCCTGACATTCCACTCTTCTACTTTAACCAATGTCAAGCAGAAAAGCGCCACCTGTGGGAAGTAGCTGATAACAGCTAAACCTACTTAGCGAAGACACTCACCACTCAACATGTAACGATGAGGCAATTGCTGTTGATCATTCAATGGTGAAGGTATAACACTGGATTTTGAATGATCAACTCACAGTAATTTCATTCCTAAGTCGCTTAATAAGAATATAAGAAAAAATGTATATGTACTGTCCTTTTCCAAAATTAAAATACAATGCCCAGCATTTAGTAGGGGTTTGCCCCTGAGTATTGGTCTCAAATAAAAAATAAAAAAAAAACAGAAATAGTGCATGTCCATATCCTTGAGGAGCCGACAAAACTGAGAGTTTGGCTAGGAAGTTAATACCGATCTTATACACCCAGATTATAGTTTGTTTTTAATTCCGAAAAATTCTCTTAAAGATATAAATTTTAATTCTCAACATTTTATATAAATGAAATGCATAATGACTACAGTAAAAGGGTAAAACATTATCCATTAAACAGCAGCTAAAAGGTTTATTACTGAAGCTTTTTTTTATATACGCATTAAAGAAAACTTTGTCTTATTTTTTAAGGCAAAATGTGTACTTTTGTATTGTTTCCTTCATTAGTGTTGTTTCTAAATCTAATACGAATGTAAAGAAAAAAATATTTGTATTATTTTCCTTGACCTTTTTATTAATTTTATTATTAATTTTATTATTTATTAATTTTATTATTTTATTATTGTTTTGTCACATTCAAATATATATTCCTGATGATGCTACGCAAGGAAGTAGCGAAATATCGTAAAATAAATAATATAAATATTTATTCGACCTTAAGTTCAAATAATTTATCTAATAGTAAAGAAAAAAAAAAAAAAAAAAAAAAAACAAAAACAAAAAAATTTTAAGAAAGGAAAAATAGAATTTTGAGTTTCACATCCTACATAACAGAAAGAAATTATATTGTTAAACAGTATTGAAAAAACAAAATTCAAAGAATAAAAATTAAAATCCATTTTAATACTTAAAAGCATATATGCATTTCAAAATTGTTTATATCAAACATTTTGTCTTCAAAAAAAATTTAGGATTAAAATTAACTTTTAGAATTATTTTCATCAGGCTTAAACAGTTTCTTTGGGTTTTCATTTTCAATGACAATTTTATATTTAAAATGAATTCAGGTTTTTTAACAACTAAGAATTTTTAAAAATTTTAATCTCGTTTAATAACTTCAATAATTTAATTCATTAATGGCGTTTTCGTTTCTACAAAAAAATGTTGCCTTTCATTTATTTTTCTCTCACATCTTCACAAAATATTCCTTTAAAAAAATACATTCTTTATAGCAAAAATTAAACATTTCGATTATAATAAAATTACAAAAAGAATGTATAACATGCTACTTTTTATATAATATAATATGTATATAGGTATACGTATGCATAGTTTAGTCAATCTCTTAAATTAAATTATGATTGAGTTTGAAGCCTTATATTATTTAATTTCATTGTTTCGTCACCCCGACGACGTAGCGTTAAGTGTACTTTAAAATTTAATTATTGTACTTTATAGATAAGCTACTTTTGCCTCCAGCATATTTTTTGATAAAATTAATTAAATACATATTTAAAGTGCGAGTATATATTTCATAAATCTAAGAAAACAAAGTATTTATAAATAAATTTAAAAGGATATTAAACCACAAATTAAATTTGCACCTCTAATTAAGAATTTAAAAGTACAGAGATGCTATTGTAATGAGAAACCCCAGTTCTTTATTTTCCCATTTACATATACTTATACCTATAAAAACACAACAAAATAATAGTTAAGGAAACGGAAACTGAACAAAAACAACATTTCTTTATTTGTGTTGGTACTTCTCTTCTCTTTTTAAATATTTCAAAACACACAATATAAATATTTTGATTTCAGTAAAATTAAGATATGTATGCTTGTTAAAGAGGGAAAGAAAGAAAAAACGTAGGAAGGAGAAAAATATTTAACGGAAAAATAGAAAATCGTATGTGTTTGTGTGAGTGCATGTTTGTAAATAAAAAACATGTTTTTTTGATATGAAAGATTTTTATTTTATTTTTCATATTCTTTCTACTCTATTCTCTTCCACATAATAAGCATTTAAAGAACTTTGTATGGGAAATGTGTGGGATTTTTACTTCATGAATTTTTTCAATTTCTATTCTAAGCAGTTCTAAGAATTTGAAGGTATGGTGGCTATGAGGGATTGTTAGTGCACTTTAAAAACAGAAATAATTTACAACTAATTACATGGTGCTACAGTGAAAATATACTTGGAAAGTGACCTAGTGTACGTTGTAGGCCCTATTGAGTAGATCATAAATTATTTTTTAAAAGTTCTGAAACACCCTCAAATTTCGGAGTTATTCCGAAAAAACTATTTTCAGGTAGGTTCGAGTACTTATGAACACGTAACTCAGTTGATTTTAATCCGATTTTCAATTTTTAAACGGTTTCAGAAAGAAGAAATATATGCCTTTTTAAGTATGTACACATTTTGGTATATATATTAAATTTTTGTAGTGTTATTTTTAATTCTATCTGATTGTAATTTTATTTTTTCTAAATTTTTTAATTTTGGCGCCATTTTTTTTAATTAGATTGTTTAGAAACATACCCTTATGTATATATTTTTTAAAGCAAATTTAGTTCTGAGTTAAGCAAGCTTCCAATAAATAAAATCGAGTAAAAAATAAAAAAGTTATTAAGGTTTTTCAAAAGTTAAAAATTTTGCTTTTACAAATATGTATGGATCAAGATAATACATTTTCTTTATTTTTTTTGTATTTTAATGATATGATTATATAAATATTTTAAAATAACAGTATTCAAATTATTCTATTTAGAAATTTTGAATATTAGATTAAAAGTGCTTGCTAGACCTCTTTCGCTTGTACATCAAATCGTCTGTTTCTCGCTTAAGTGACCAGCAGTAATTTAAATCATTCATTGAAATCTATATGTACATGCAGAAAATGAACTTCAATGGACATTCTGCATCCCATTTTTACATAAGTCTCACGAAATTCATTTACTACATCAATATAATTTTCACTTTTTTCATTTCCCAAAAAATGTGCACATAAACTAATAAAGCTCCTCCATGCTATTTTTTCCACACATTTAATTTCAATGCGAATTCTTCGTCAAGTGTGATTTTGCGGATTTGAGGTCCAACAAAAATAAAAAAATAATACAATTATGTTTAGAAATCAATAAGGATTTGTACCTTCTTTTATTTTTGGTTCACTTATTCTTGGGAAAACTGATTTTAAGTGTAAAAAGGCATCGCTTTCCCTATTCAGGCGTTTCACGAACTGCTTCATGTATCGCAATTTGAGGTGTAATAGTGGCAAAATTATTTATTCATAATCATAAGACTAAAAAATAAAGAAAATGTAGTATCTTGATCAATACATATTTGTAAAAGCAAAATTTTTAACTTTTGAAAAACCTTAATAACTTTTTTATTGTTTACTCGATTTTATTTATTGGAAGCTTGCTTAATTCAGAACTAAATTAGATTTAATGAAATATATACTTAAGGGTATGTTTCTAAACAATCTAATTTAAAAAAATAGCACCAAAGTTAAAAAATTTAGAAAAAATAAAATTAAAATCAGATATAATTAAAAATAACACTATAAAAATTTAATATATATACCAAAACGTGTACATACTTAAAAAGGCATATATTTCTTCTTTCTGAAACCGTTTAAAAATTGAAAATCGGATTAAAATCAACTGAGTTACGTGTTCATAAGTACTCGAACCTACCCGAAAATAGTTTTTTCGGAATAACTCCGAAATTTGAGGGTGTTTCCGAACTTTTAAAAATTAATTTATGATCTACTCAATAAGGCCTACAACTTACACTGGGTCACTTTCCAAGTATAAAAAAAGTTGCTCATTTGTAGCACCGTGTTATTTATTTTTTATACATGTAAGACATACCTTTGTATATACTATAGAAGTGAAGGCATGTTTGTTGGCTTAAAGTCTATTGACAGCTTTAGATAAATGGCTGAACCGACTTTCTTGTAATTTTTAGAGTCTTCTTCTGTATTCCTGGAGAAAACTCTATATCTGCTACATAAAGCTTGTTCGGCGATTTTTTTAATGAAAAAGAAAACGGTTGTAAGAATTGGTATAAACTTAAAAGGAAAAAAAAATTTAATTAAATGCATAAAATCACCTGAAATATTGAAAGATAGATATGGAGATTATTCTTTAAGACAGAAAGATTTTCACTAGTGGTATAAGCTTTTCAGAGAAGACCGAGAGGATGTGAATGACGACGCTCTTCACATTAAAAACCGATGAAAATGTTGAGAAATTAGGAAAGTTGTGATTGAGAAATGTGTGACTATTGGAGAAGTTCTGGAGGATATCCGCATATAGATATTAGCTCATGTTATAATATTTTAAGCATGTGGCAGGGCAGTTCATTCCAAGACTGTTTAATTTTGAACATGAAAACCTTCGCATGAGAATTGAACAGGAAATGTTGAATGATGTAAACGACGATCCATAATAGCTGGTGGCGAATTATTGCTATATGGTTATGACATTGAAATCTAAGTTCAGTCGTCTCAGTGAAACCAAGACCAAATGGAGCACTGCAAATACGACTAAATAGCAAGGCTTTGCTGACTGTTTTCTTTCTATTTTCATTGGCGTAGTGCATCATGTGTTCTTGACATATTGATAAACGGCTACGAAGAAGTATTCTCTTGTAGTAAAGCCCCATTTGCTAGAAGCAATACAAAGAAAAAACGTCCAAAATTATGAAACATCGTAATACATAGAGCGCATAAGAATTGAGCTCTACGGAATTAATTAGTCATAAATAATCAATTAAAACTTGATCTTCATTTCTGTGTACAGACCTGCTTTAAAAAAATTTCAATTTAAAAGTAAAAGTACAAAAACTCCAAATAATTCGTTTAATTTTAAACAAACCAACCGACTATAATTAATTTTTCGTGTGTTACAAACAGCATCACCTTTGTTGCAACCTCTTAAAAGCAAATACGAGTAAGAATGAAAATGAAAATATTTGTACAATGAAAACCTTTTTTATATATTTTCTTAAGCAATTAAAACTTTTCACATTTTACACCTAATATCTTTTAAAGCTTTTCTTTTTTTTCGGTTCCATATTTTTATTTATTTTATGGGACTCATGTTTTCATTGCTATTGTTGTAAATGTGGTATATTTTCCTTGTTTTTCGTAAAGTAAACAAACAAAGACATGTTAAAGAAAAATTAAAATAAAAAAAAAACATCAAACAAATCTTATACGGTATATGTATAACAACAACAGTAAAAATACTAAATGAAAAATGAAAAACAATTTCCTTTAAGTTCTTCAAAAAAAAGTGAAATTGTATTGTAATAGAAAAAATGGTGACAGAGAAAACAATAAACAGAGAGCGAGAGAGAGAAATAGAGAAGTTTTCATTAAGTCTACTACTGTATACCTACCATTTACAGATAATGTTTTGTGTGCATGTGTATTGTGCTCAAAATATGAGTACATGTGTTTTTTCTCTCTAGGGCTAAAGGAATTTTCAATAATGTTGTTGTTTTAATATTTATTGTAAGTAAAGCATGCATGAATAACGATGCTCTTTAAGCATAAAATTGACTTTTTGCTTTCAACTTGCTTAACTTTTTATTGGCATATTTGTATACGGGTTAAACCATATCAACTCAACTTAAAATATGCCGTTTTTGAAATGACTGTCTCCGAATTTGCTAATTTTTGGTATGAATAAAGTATATCATAACACTAAGGTAAATATAAAATTTAAGGGCACTGACACTTCTGGATCCGGAAATATGAGGTCTTGAAAATCGGAAAACAGTACAAAAATACACAAAGTTACACTTACTTAATTGTAGTTTTCTTGAAAAGTATTATAGCTACGCATCTCGTAAAAGTCGCATTTGGAAGGGTATTAAATTTTCTTTGATTTAATATGCAACATGATTTTTTCTTTGAAAAAGTCAAAGGTCAATTTTCTTTATCTATAAGTCGGAAGCCTATATCTCCGAAAGCGACCTTTTTAAAAATTTGAAAAAAAATTATGCCAAAGATAGTTTCGTTCTCTACAGCTGTGAAAAATTTCAGAGTGGAGGTATTTCTGGATCACGAAATAAAAATCAAATCGCAAAAGAATGTGATTAAAACTAGTCTAATAGTGGTGGGATGGTATACGATTTTTCGATTTCGATTAGCTAGAATCGCTTATTTTGTGAGTTTCAACAAAAAAATATATAAGTCAAAAAGAAGGGATGTGGAATGAAGGCAAATGGCTCTTCATCGGGGTCAAAGGTTGGGTTGAAGGAGTAAAAGTCCACAAAAAGCTCCACAACTTCCCTGGATTAGTCCCTAGAGGGATAAAATGTAAGACCGACACTTACTAATATTTTACCCCCAACTTTTTTCCGAACATAGCTACCCCCTATCTCCAGTCCCTAAGGTGGCTCCAGTTCAAAGTTTATAAAATTTGCTCCTACCACTCTAGAGAGTGGGAATAGGGGTTAGGTATGTTCGAAAAAAAAGTTGGGGGTAAATACCTACCCCTACCTATATACCTATCCCCTATCTCTGCTCTCTAAGGGGGCTCCATTACAAAGTTACATTTTTATATAATATTTGCTCCTACCACTCTAGGGAGTAGAGATAAGGGTTAGGTATGATCAGAAAAAAACTTGGGGGTAAATACCTAACCCTACCTAACCCCTACCTACATACCTACCCCCTATTTCCACTCCCTAAGGAGGCTCCATTACAAAGTTTATAAAATGTGCTCCTACCACTCTAGGGAGTGGAGATAGGGGGTAGGTATGTTCGAAAAAAAAGTTCGAGGTAAAATATTAGTAAGGGTCGGTCTTACATTTTATCCCTCTAGGCGCTACTCCAGGGCAGTTTTGAAGCTTTTTGTAGATTTTTATTCCTTCAACCCAACCTTTGACCCCGATGAAGAACTATTTGCCCCCATCCCACATCCCCCGTTTTTGTTTCATGTATTTTTTGTAGAAACTTACAAAATAAGCGGTTCCAGCTAATATAAATCGAAAAATCGTCTACCATTCCAGCACTATTAGACTAGTTTTAATCACATTCCTTTGCGATTTGATTTTTAGTTCTTGATCCAAAAATACCTCCACTCTGAAATTTTTCACAACTGTAGAGAACGAAACTATCTTTGGCATAATTTTTTTTCAAATTTTTAAAAAGGTCGCTTTCGGAGATATAGGCTTCCGACTTATAGATAAAGAAAATTGACCTTTGACTTTTTCAAAGAAAAAATCATATTATATGTTAAATCAAAGGTAATTTAATACCCTTCCAAATGCGACTTTTACGAGATGCGTAGCTGTAATACTTTTCAAGAAAATTACAAATAAGTAAGTGTAACTTTGTGCATTTTTGTACTGTTTTCCGATTTTCAAGACCTCATATTTCCGGATCCAGAAGTGTCAGTGCTTCCAAACTTTGTATTTAATTTAGTTCAATGATATACTATATTTCTACAAAAAATCATAAAATTCGGAGGGGGTAGGTTAAAACCATTGGTTGATTTGACTTGGAATATCCCATACGAGTATGTATAAGTGTAGCATTCATTCAATAGTTATAGAAATGAGGTGTGCACATATTGCTTTTGTAACGCTTATTTAGTTTTTGTATTGTTTTATCTCTTAACTTGGCTACTTTAAAGTGGGTGGATCTCTTTAAAAATTATTTCAATATGAATTTTTTCAACAACTAGAGCGTTGAACGAAACTTTTTGGAAATTAAACTTCATTAGTGTACAGTAAATAAGCACGTTTTAAAGGATGGTCAGAACTGATACTACATATCAGCAGGCATCTGGCATTTAATTTCTGCCCAAATTTTTACAAACTTTGCTCTTTACGGAGTTTTCTTATCTACAAAAATGTTTAGAATTTTATTATTATATTCTATAGATGTAGTCGCCGTGATCTAGTGGTTAGTGTGTTGGCTTTCTGAGACTATAGCGCTGGGTTTAAATCTCAGCTCCGACATTTTGAAAAAAAGGAATATGAAAAAATTATTTCTTTCGGCGACTACCTCACAGCAGTCTTCTGGCAAAAGCTCCGGGAGTAATTGATTGCCATGAAAAAACTTTTCAAATCTGTCGTTCATGGATAAGAATCAACACACACAAAATGAGTGCTGCGTGAAGCTAGGCCGTAACCCTGACACAGGGTTGAAATGCCGAATTATGTATGTATGCCAGGTCCATCTTTGACCTATCAAATGATTGATGAGGAGAAAACACCACCTAAGTCTTGCAGCACTAAGCAAGGATCAAAACCTAACAACGACAAATTAGACAAGATCCCTACCATTTAACAACAAACAAAATTCAAAGGCGAAGGTAAAACACTGGCCTTTGAGCGATCGGCTGACAGGAACTTGCCCCATTAATATAAGGCGCATAAAAAAACTATCTTTCCTATTCCAATACACCAGCATGAGTAGTGGCGTAGCCCCTGAGTATTGGTCTTATAAAAAAAAAATATGTTCGTGCAGTTCAAAGAAAACTTTGCTCCATTTTGCGATTACCAAAAGCTGTCTACATTTGTAAGACCTGTAAGGGCGTTTACAACTAATTTACCACTAATTTCTAATATTAAACGCTAAATAACTTCATTTATTTTTTTGTTTAAATTAATTGATCGCTCTTGCTGGGGCTCGAACTTAGTGCCTCCAGCACATAAATTTAAATTAAAAATATTCAAAGAGGTAACCAATAGCATTTTATAAAAATTCTAACAACATTTAATAGAATATTTGAAAAAGAGAATTATTAATTTATGACTGTGATGCAAAATTAGTACAGAATTTATAATTGAGTTATTTATTTTGATTTATTTTTTTAAGATTTTTTGTAACAAAAATAAGAGTTGTTACAATAAAATTAATGATATAAGCCTGTGTCGCAATTGTTTTACATATACATACATATTGATTTATAGAAAATCAATTATTTTCTTCAAAGAAAGTTTTCTTTTTTAAATTTCTATAAATTTCTGTGCTTGCTTTGGCACGGCAATAAAATAAGAAATTTTTTGCTACATAAGAAATGAACATTAACCGGTCTCAAGATATACAGAAATCAATATTTAGAGTTTATTTCTTCAATTCCCTCTACTGTATGACTAAAGATTTTCATTGACCGTAAAGTTATTCCGACAAAATTAGGAAACTTTTCCGTTAACTGTTCTCCAGATACACAAAAATCAATATTTAGTTTGTATGGAAAGTTCCACACCCACTTTCTTAATTCCCTTAATTTCTGACTGAAGAATTTTATTGAATGTAAAGCCATCTAGACAAAATTCGGAAATTTTTTCTTTAACCGTTCTCCAGATACGCCAAAATCAATATTTAGTTTGTATGAAAAGAGCCACACCCACTTCGCTTATTCTTCCAATTTAAAAATTTTTTTTTATTTAAGACCAATATTCAGGGTTGAACCCCTACTAAATGCAGTGCATTGTATTGGAATGTCGAATAAATACATAAGTATACATATATAGATAGATGTTAAGCGCCTTATGTCAATGGGACAATTTGCTATCAATTTGACCACTCGAGGGCCAGTGTTATACCTTCACCTTTGAATGATCAACAGCAATTTTCTCATCTAGATGTTGAATGTGTCTGGTGGGCATCTTTTTTATGTATGTTAGCTATTATCTTCCCAGAAGGTGGCGCTGTACTCCTGATCATTCGATTCTTGGTGGAATAGACGGAAAATATAAGGGAGCGGTTTCGTAAAGATGGAGTTCTTGGAAGATTTTCATTGATTGTGAAGTCATTCAGACAAAATTCAGAAACTTTTCTTTTTACCATTCTCAAGTAACGCAAAAATTAACATTTAGTGTTACTTTTTCAATTCTCCTCAATTTTTAGACTTTTCAGACTAAATTCAGGATCTAGCTTTAACCGTGCTCTAGATATATGAAAATCAAGGACACTTTAAAGGCGCTTTGGAGCGTTAATTATCGAATAAAACCGATTTCAGATTTCAGGCCAACATTGATATAAACCACAGTTTCCAGTATCTACGGTCTTCATAAGTTTGGTTGAAATAAAATAAAACTGAATAAAATAAATTAATTAATGTGCTGCGAAATAAGTGTTAAAAATAATTTTTGTTTTTAGGTTCTTACCTAGACCGCTTGCATAATTCGGTTGGTTTTTATGTTTTTCTTTTAATGCATTTTTTAACTGTTTTGCGTCATACTTTATGTTTCAATAAGTATATGAAATAAATAAATTTTTTTTCGAAAGTAGCTCGTACAAGTAATGACTCTCATAGATATTTTAGTTCCTTGCCCTGATTTTGAATTAAAATTTCTATTTAATTACTGCTTAAATTCTCTTAAATTTAATGGCGTATGCCATTTGATTTTAATTTCTTTTTTTAGTTTTAAAAACCTTGAAATAAAAAATAATTTAATGCAACATCTGGCTTTTATTTAATATTGTTTTTCTGTTTTTTAATCAGCTGCATTACACATCTGGCTTTAAACATTAATAATTATAACTTTGATTCATATGCCCCTTTGGAGCTTACCCTTTGGACCATTTACATATTTCATATTCTATACCAAAACGATTATTAGGTATGGCAATATATTTTACACAGCTTTGCCAAAAATTAAATTCAATTTCAATTGTTTTTGTTTTTGTTTAGTTTTGTTTTTTACATCTTGTGTACTTGAGCTTTAAACCATTTTATTCTGTTATAAATTGGCTCGATATCAAATTTTATAAACATTTGTTAAACACAAATTGGAAAATATGTAAAACGAAGAAAAAAAAAAGAAAAATAAATAATAGCAAGCATTTGAATAGAAAATTGAAACATTTAGAAGTAATCGGTTTTAGAAAAAAAACATACTCAAATAAACGACAAACAAGTCAAGTAAGGAAATGAAAGTAATCATTAAAAGCCGACTATATGTTATCCTATTGTCATAATAGGCTTTCCAAATAATCTATTTCTTCTTGTAACAGCTCAAATAAATACACAATTTTATATTCGTTAAGGATGCATTAAGGTAATATTTATTTTTTTATTTACAATAAATATTCTTCTATTTTATGAGTAAGTATGAACTTTATGAAACCAGATATATACAAACATGCAGGTTTGATCGACAACCTTTTACTGTTTTTGGCGTAAATCGGTAATAAAAGGTTGTTAAAATTTAAGGGCCGATATTGATTTTGAATAAAACACATATTATTTAGGAAATTATTGTAATTTCTTTTTATAATGATAATTTGGTACGATTCAATTATGTATGGAACAAAATATCGGCCAAATGGCAGCTGCGAGCTCGGCGGCACACCTCCATCCGATTCACAGTAACAGTGGACGTTTCTCCAGTCACAATATCACGAACAGCAGCAATGTTTTTTGCAGTACGAACTGTATGAGCATGTACTGGTGTTTTCGCATCTCCTACAGACCTGGTTTGCTAAATTTTTTGCACGATTTTTCCGATTGTACTCACGTTTGGACGATTAATTGACCGAAAAAATCACGAAGTGCACGATATGCATTTTGATTTGAACACCAATTTTCATAATAAGCCTGAATAACTTTATCGCAAAGATGCCCAGTAGTGGCTGATATCAGCAAATTAAACTCACACTTATACTTACGCTCTTTTGTTTGATCGTCAATCAACCAATAGGAAATCAGCATGTTGAGTGGGAGAGACAAACTACACTTGCAGAACTTCTGTGTCTTATTTTTTTTCATCTCACCAATATTACTACCTTGGCCATCAATGACAAATGAAATGCAGAAAAAAACTTGACGACTAGGTGGGGTTCAAATTCAACATCGGCCCGTAAAATTTAAACGCCCGATACCATCTGTTTTAAAATGTTGTCACAAATTTGAAGCAAACTGTGGTCTAATTTGTTCATCAGGTAGGCTAGTTATTGGAACGCCCTCATAGACTATAACATTCAGACATTAGACAGATTTTAGTTTAGCTTTATAAGTCTGTTTTTGACTCATATAGCCGCCTGCAAATTTTTGTCAATGAATATATGCAGCTAGAGTGTAGCACATTTAAGAGGTCGCATACGACCAATGATAGTATTGTCATATACAAGTATTCAAAGTGTTACAAATATCAATACAAATAAAATATGCCTTTATCGTTTATAAAAATACAAAACTGTTTGAATTCAATTTGTAGCAAGAAAAGAAAACAAAAAATTTACATGAAATGCCTCTTATTTTGTTATTGCAAAACAGTAACTTTTTTTGTGTGCCTGTAACAGTATTTAAACAAAATTTGCAAACGGAAATTATTCATCATTTTGTGGTCTGATAAAAGACATGAAATGGTTTTTTTGTTTTCTTAAAAAAAAAAAACAAAAATAATTTCAGATTAATGACAATGATGAGTTCTGCAAATGTGTTTTTTTTCGAATATTTCTTTTTGAAAGCATTCGTATATAAAGCAGAATTTTTAAGTTAGTCTTCTTTTTCATCCATGATTTTCCTTAATGACTTCTGAATTGTTGTTTTTTTTTTTTTTTTTTTTGATTGTTTAATTTTCCTTTTGTAACTTTGGCAACATTATGGAAATTTTTACTTAATATGACACAATCTATTGAAGTTTTTCTTACTTCAAGTGTTTTGGCATTTTATTCGAAAAAAATACATGCAAATACAATTCCAATTACAGTCAAAATCTAAATAAAAATTGTAAAATTTTTTTTTAAACAAAAATTAAATAAAAAATAAAACATCAGTAAGAAACGAAAGCTACACTTGTGAAGTTTTTTCTATATACCTATTAATAAAAAAAATTTATATTTATAACATTGTAACAGTAAGAGTCTTTTAATTTGGTTCATATAGCTTTGTATTCAATACTATTCCTCAGAGTAGGAGGAATTGTTTATTTATTTAAGGTTTGATATTTAAATAAACGATTATTTTCCATCTCTTTGTAAAAGGCAACCATTTTAATTTAATGCATAATTTTGCAAATGAAACAAATTAACAGTATTACAGCTGCCAATTGCCAACTGTATCGATTCAAACGCTTTAATGATTTCTTTCATAAACTACCCAAGTTTATATTTTATTGTAAAAAATAATTAAAAAAAAACAGTTGGTACTCATGTGAGAGAATTTCTGGAACTTTACATTAAATTCTTATCATAGTTGACCCTATTATACTCAATTTTGAAATCAAATTGAGTCTTATTACGAATAAATATGCTTGCGAAAGCAATCAAAATTTGATGGGTATTAGTAGTTTAAGCAATCGCAGTCAAAAAAGGTTGCTTTAAAAAATATTTTCCATCACTAATTGATTGAAACATTTTAAGTTGCAATCACACATTGATTATAAATTCAAATTAATCTTCTTGAAACTACTGAAGGCAAATGCACATACTTGTGTGAAACGTATGCTCCTCGAAGATACGGAACTGCCATTTCGAAATGTTATTTAAATATGTAAAACTGATTTTATTTGTTCTTTTTTCTACTTTCTCTTTAAATGTTTTTGATTAACTGCATTCGTTTAATAAAATTTCGTTGTCTTTATAATTGGCTACTACAGCCATGCTTCAGGGTTACGGGTGTGTGTCAACTACAGCTTAAAGTCGAACAACAGACTTGAGAAGCTTGTTCATTTCAATTAGTTACTCTCAGAGCTTTAGCCCAAAGACTTCTAGGAGGTAGTCGCCGAAAGAAATGCTTTTTTCATATATTCTTTCTTTTTTATCAAGATGTCAGAGCTGAGGTTTGAACCTGCAGCTCTTGTCTAAAGTATAAAATGTTTTATTAAATTTCTTTATTTAAATTAATTTCATAATTTAATGTTAACTGAGATAGAAGAATCGTGTACAAGGTAAACGAAAACAGTGGCTTCTATAAGCGAGGTTATGCTTATGGTATAATTTTCATTAATTATGCTCAAATCGGAAACACAGTTAAGTTATGATGCTGCTTTTAAGCGGTGTTATAGCTAAAACTCTAAATATTTAGCAACGGAAAGTTTTAAGTGCTAAAGATAAGTGGGCTATAATTTTATAATTTTTTGGTTATTTAAAAATTGAAAGAAAACACAGACAGAATTAATTCCAATCTAGATTTTCAATTCAGATCTAATCAAACTATATTCGTTTTTATAATATAAAATATGTTATAAAATTATTGTTTTTTTATTAAAACTAGAGCAAAAGATGAAATAATAAAAAAGTAATATATTTTCCAATTTTATAAATAATAGTAATTAAGTATTATATTAAGTATAAAGCTGCAAAATAAAATTGTAAAACATTAAAAAATGTAAAAAAGTGTTGCCATCGCCATAAAATTTTCATTATTTAAGCATTTTGTGGTTTCAGGAAAAAATACTATGCACAAATTATGAATTTTAGAAACCTAAAAATATTATTGGTGGTAAAATAAAACAAACTTTAACTTATATTTTTAAACTAAGCTTTTAAACCGCACATTTTAAAAAATTTTTAAATCATTTTTGAGGAAAATTAATTTTTTGTTTTTTGAGAGAATAAATTCCAAAGCATGGCAACACCAATTATAAGGGTTAGAAAAGAAGCAATATATATTTGTTTCTTTTTAACAATATTTCATCAAAGCAGAAGAAAAGAAAAAATGTAATAATAAGAAATTAGCAACGACAAAAACAGCAACTTTTAGCTAAGCAATAAGACTTACAGAATACTGATTTAGAGATATCGCCAAAATATTTGCCGTAAATTTTTTTTAGCATTTTGGCGATCGAGATTAAGCTTCAGCTAAGAGAATTACAGAATAAGGCTGCAGGCATCTGTTTTCACATTCATTATTTTTTCTTTTTTTGCGGGTAAGGAGATAAAATGCATACATAGGGTCATCAGTATTTTGTTATGCGGACCCAGCAATATTGCCCAAAAAGACCTCTTTTCTATCCTAATCGGATAATGTGCTGTAAGCACATGACTTTATATCAAGTTGGTTTTCCATCATCCGTATCAGCTCGTGTCCAAGTCACTGCTAATTCTATTATTCGTTTATTCTGCAGCCTCCAAATTCTTCTTCAGATGCAAAAACTTATCGCAGAATTTTATTGGAACTGTTCTATATTTCACATCTCCTCGTTTGGAGAACTAAAAAAGTTTATGTTCAGTATAGTCCTCTAGTTCGTCTTCTTTATACAAGCAAACAGATCATTTGCTCATTCTACACAGGTCGATCCTGAAATAGTCGTGTCCCAAAAACATTGGGGCCAGGATGTAATTGACATTATCTGTTTTTTTTTTATGTCACATCACAAGATTTAGAAAGAGCATTGCTGGCTATTTGCGTTAGTGTTTGCAGCCCATATTGCTTGGCAAGCTTGTAGCTTCAGTTTTACATCCATTATGGCGATGAAAAAAATTATTTCCCAGCTTGAAGAAATGGCCCAGGGTAAAAGATTTGCCAATAATATAGAGCACAAGTCTGCAATTATTGATTTTTTAGGAACCAATACATTTCTTATTACCAAAAGGCTATCCAAACTATTGAATATTGCTTTAAAAACTCTATCCAGCTAAAAGAAGATTGTTTTTTCTTTCTTATCTCGAATAATTATGGCACAGCCCTCGTAATCTAAGGTGTTTTCTCTTACCAAGAAAGTGTAGTATATATGTAAGTATATTATATATGTATGTCAATATAGATTTGAGATATTTTTTTGTTCTTGTTTTTTTCTAATCCTTTTTTCTTTAAGGAAAACATGAAGGATAATTTAACAAAAGGCTGTATTATTCCCAGGCGAAAAAGAAAAATTGCTAAAGGAAACATATATTTTAATTCCTACGCACAGGATCTTAAAAAATTTCGTCACATTAAAGAGGTTTTTAAAAACAGCGCTACCGCTCTTAAATTGCTTAAATGTTTTTGTTAAAAAGAAAAGTAATTTTAAACCTTCGCAGCTGATAAGAGTAATATTTGCTGACACAAACTACATTTCATTTTGTAGAACAATTTAAATATTTACTTAAATATTTCCATTTCAAATATATTCCTTTTTAAATGTGCCATTCTTAAGCAATATTTTCTAATTTAATATCTCTTTTATTTCGAATAATCACAATACTTTTGCAAAGTCATTTAAATTTCTTTTACAAAATCCTATTAATTTATTAGAAATAGCAAAATATTCATTGACATTACAAGTGTCTATTATTTGTTTGTAATTTTTCCCATGACCTAAAACAGTCTTATTTGCTAAAGGCCTGTTGTTCTCCTGTTATCAGTATGTATTTTGTTTAATTGTTGTTTTCATTTAAATTAGGCTGTTAATTTTTTTTTTGCTATTCTCTTTTCTTTTTTTTTTCTGGCTTCTTTTTATTGTCAGATTACATTTTCTTCTTCTCGTTTCTTCATCGACATAAATGTGAGTACCTACCTCTCTCTGTTAAATATATTGCTTTACTCTGGAGCATCCATGTCTTGGACAAAGATGTCACCTTTAATCCGATTAGTAGAAAACATCTTGAGTGTTGTGCAAAAAATTCTAATTGTAGTGGCAGTTAAAATAGAATGACACGATTTCTAAAATGATTTCTTTACTACATTCATATATACAGCTTATTGCCACACAAAACACCTAAAGGCTTAACCAAAGCGGCTTATTTAACCCTTCACTTGGTTAAGGAGACAATTTGGGTTTTATTGAAAATAAAAACAAATTTCAAGCAATATTATAGTAATAATTTTATTAGTTACTCCAAATTGGAAGATTTGTTTTATAAAGCCATAGTCGGTATTGTAATTACTGATAAGGCTCCTTAAGCCTACACTTGTTTGTTTAATGTTTTTATGTTTTGGCAGTTACACGTTTAAAATTTCCAACTAGTGGCGCATTAGTCTCCCAGTCACACGAAGGTTCAAATCGAGAAATTTCGCGATCGTAAAATTTCTCATGCAATAAAAACAAAATCAGTCGTCTTGTGTGGTTCGTGGTTCGTGGTTCGTTTTTTTTTAATGACACCAATACTCAGGGGTATACCCCTACTAAATGCTGTGCATTTTATTGGAATTTTTCCGAAAGTACAGTACATTATGACAACAGAACATATATTTTGTTTTCTTAGATTATTAAGCGTCTTAGGAATGAGACAAATTGTTGTGAATTGATCATTCAAAGGCCAGTGTTATACCTTCACCCTTGAATGATCAACAGCAATTGTCTCATCGTTGCATCGGTGTATGCCTTCGCTAAGTAGGTTTCTTTTAGCTGTTGTCTGCTACTTCCCAATAGGTGGCGCTTTTCTCTTGATCATTCGTTTTTCGTTGTCAAAGGTTAAGGTGGAATAGAGTTTATAATATTTAATCGGAGACCAAAAAAGGTCTGTTTATCTTGCGATGATATTGCCTTGAAGTGATGGTAACGGTTTTTCTGGCATCATTCTCGAAAAGACACGACCTCAACACATTTTCAGGCCATAATGCCGATATTTGTTTTTCGTTCGGTAAATGATAGATGTTGAAATTGATGGTGATTATGTTGAGAAAAAAACAACAGCTACTATAGAAGGGATTAAACAAGATCCTTGTGACAGATTCAAGCAAACACCTGTGAGATATCCAATGCCACAACCCAAACGGAGATTTTATTTATTTAATTTCACAGAACTCCAAGCCAAGTAGAATGGCACCTACTAAAGCTTTATTAGCGATCTCTTAGAAAATTCTTAGACTCTGCTAACTCTAAGATTTTTTTCTCGATTTTTATATTTATTTTATTGTATAAGACTCTTGTGCAAAACAAATATCTTGATATTTGCATTGTTGGTAAACTGCTTTGAAACCTTCTGCATTTTATCTGATCTGATTGGTTGTTTTGCTTTCTCAATGCTCTCAAAGCTCTCTGAACTGCTTGAATAACATTTATTTTTAAATAAACTTTGCAGGGTTAATTTATTTTATTTCTTATTTTATTTTGCTGTACTTCAGCTACAAATCAGAAGTAATAAATGCTGATAAAAACTGAAAAAAAAAATAAAAACTTTGTCTGTTCTATTGGTATAAATATAAGAGTAAAAACTCATTTGCTGAACGAGCAAATAAAACCATCGCAGCAAATGTTAAAATATAAAAGTATAGTTTTCTTAAATACTAAGAATCCTTTTGAACTTAAGAGCTAACAAACAAATATTTATATATATAAATATACATCAATGTATACATACATATGTATAGAAGAGAAAAAAAAATTATTAAAGAAATTTTATGTTAATTTTTCTCTTAATTTGCAAACATAAATTCACAAATAACAACTCAGTCAGTATTTTAGTAAAATCTGCATAATTTTCTTCATTAATGAGTAAATATTTTAAAGAACCATTAGAATTTTTCCTAAAAAGAATAACAAATTTTAATGGAAATATTCGACAATTTTGTAATTGTTATTGTTGACAAAACAAAGCAAATATTTGAGTTTCTTGAGTCGAAAGGAATTTCAGCTGCACAACTATTTTACTAAAAAAAGACATTTGTATTGCTTTTATATAGAAAATGGCAAAGTTTTAAATAAATGAAAATCATCGTTATGAAATGGCTAAATTCAGCAAAATTACCGAATACCAAGAAAAAAAAATTTGGTGTGTCCTTTGATTTAAAAACGGAGTATATATCTTGGAAGAGTTTACTTGTTTAAAAATTCGGTTTTACTTCTAATTAATACCTGCTAAATAGCTCAATTTTTATTTTACGTATTATTATATTTAAACAAAACAAATTTGGTTTGCGATATGAACAGATTCAAATCAAATGTCCACAAACACTACTCCTTTTTTCCTCTTCCTCACAGTATATTTTTCTTACGCTAGTATAGGGGTCATCCCCTGAGTACTGGTCTTGTGAAAAAAAAAGAAATAAATTTTCGGCTCAAGCTACTAATTTCTTTACATGTACTTAACTGTACTGTAATTACTGAGTCCTAGACATTTAGTAACCATTAATATTAATATAACCAAGTTCAAATCAAATGTCCACAAACACTACTCTTTCTCTTCTCCTTCCGATAGCATAATTATCTTACACTAGTACAGTGCACCTCATGCATAATTAGGATACATCCACGGATTATTATTTCGAAAAAAAAAAAAAAAACAATTACAATACACTAAATGTCTCCGAATACTGTCGTATTCTATGTAAACGAATAGCGTTTCTAAGCTGCCGATATAAAAGTCTTTGGGGACTTATCCCTATGTTCTCCTTATCTAACTCAATCCGACGATCTGCCCATAAAGGCTACTTATATAACTATATTCTGTTAAGAATGAGACTCATATTAATACGGTATTTTTCAAATATGTTTGCAAGTATGCGGACAGTACAAAATGTCCTTAAGCGGAAATTTCAATACAATTCTATTGCTAGCAATTCTATCGATAGCTTAAAAAAATCTTGCTCAAGCTGCTAAAAATAAATAATCATTTACATTTTCCATTGCCATTAAATCTTCATTTGAAGTTAAACGTTTGCCAGCAATAACTTTGTTTAGATTTGGAAACAAGATGAAGTGTGAGGAAGCTAAATCAGAAGAATAAAATGGATAGTCAAAAAATTCATACTTGTCAACGATGAACTTTGGCGTTATTGAAACATTCTTGTAGGATGATGCGTTGTCTTGATAAAAAAAAATAATCCATAATACAACAATTTTTTGTGCTGTCGTTTTCTAAAATTTTTTAATTCAATTGATCCAAAAGCATTCAATAATATTCCGAATGTATTACATACATACATACATAATTGGCCATTGCAACACTGTGTTAGGGTTACGTCCTAGCTTCTCGCGGCACTCATGTTGTGTGTGTTAATTTTTATCCATGAGCACCGGGACCAACAGTCTAAAATCTTGTTCATGGCAATCAGTTACTCTCAGAGCTTTTGTCAGAAGACAGCTGAGAGGTAGTCGCCGAAAGAAATAATTTGTTTATATTTCTTTTTCTTTCAAGATGTCACAGCTGGGATTTGAACCCACTAGACTATGACGAATGTATTTACTGATCTTTCAAAAATAGTAGATAAATAAAATAAGTTACTACTTGATGCACTTTTACTAGTTTCAGTCCCCTGTTTGAATTGTTCTCTTGTTTGTTATGAAGCGACTCTCAAAATCCATTTGATTTCGATTAAATTGATTCAAACACACTTGAGAAATTTACACTCGAACGCATTCTTGGTCGACTGTTTGGTTATGGTTTTTGGAGTTATTGCAATTTTTGGACGACCACTTCATGATTTATCTTCAATTTTTTTTTTTTCATTTTTTATTATTAAGACCCGCACACAGGGGACGAACCCTACTCATGCAGTACATTGTGCTGGTCCAGGAAAATATGTTATGGGAAGGAGTAAATAGGGAGTAGTGCTTGTGAACATTTGATTAAAACTTACTAATATAGTAATATGCAGGAAAAACATTTTACGGCAGGTTATTCCATAAACGAACGGTGCGGCATAAGAACGAATTCTCGCTATAATGCATTGTGCGATTCATTTGACAATTAACCACAACAATAACTACTATGAAAATAAAATTACAATAAATACAGTAAATCAAGTATTTACCAGAAAAAGCTTTAATAAATATTTCAATGAAATTTTATTTCTTTTTTTATTTTTTCATGAATTTAAAAAATTCCAAATTTTGTGTACGTTTTTTGGGGAACAAACTACTTTAGTGGCCAAATATTTTATAGAAGTAAATCCTTTGTATTTTATTAAAAATTCATTGTATTTTCATTTTCATTCTAAAAATCTCGTTTATTTTTTCATGCATAACTAAAGGTTTTAATACTTTTTTTTTTTGTAAATTTTATTAAAATCCTGAAATTAGTTCAGGAAATTTTTTAAACAAAATATGTGTTTTTTTTACATTTTGTATTCAGTATATAATGAAGCAATTGTATATTGCGTTCATAACAAAGCAACAAAAAAAAATAAAAAGTTAAAATATAAATTAATAACACACAGGGCAAACTTTTTTATGCAAATTAAAAAATAAATGTTATTTTTTATGTTACAAATGTATGAACATACATATGTAATGGGTAAAAGATAAGTTTTAAATGAATGCTTAACTCGTGTAAATAAATCTTTTTTTATTTAAAATTAAGAGCGATATTTAATTTTTAAAATGCATAAAAAAAATTGCATAAAAAACAATAAAACAAAAAAAAAAAAAAAAAAACTACCCAGTAAACACTAGTAAAGTAGAATAATTTTGCTCCTGGGGAACTTTTGTAAGTAGTTTTAGGAATTTTTAATTTCCAAGCTTTAGTTTTTAATGAAAATTAACAAAAAAGTTGTTCTAAATGAATATAGAAAGTAAAAAAAAAAAAACCTTTTTGTCTAGGTTTTTATATTTATTTTCTCTAACCCTCCTGACATGGGTAGACGATTACCCGAACGTTCTTTAAAGTCAAATATTTCTTAAACAAAACAAAATACAAATTTGAAGTTCCACAAGTTTTTTCAGCTTAATGCTATAAACACATTAAAGCCTACGGACCATCGACCACAAGCTGTCAAAAATAGAATACATATGTGCATATGAGAATAATTATTTTAGTGGCAACACGACTACCGACCACACGACTACTTATGTAGGCCGTAGCCAACTCTGGGTAATTTCTATTTTTCTTGGCGACAATAAACAGTTTAGTGCTGCCAATACAATAAGATGCATGAAAAAGATGTTTAAGAAATAAAATTATCCGTCATTTACATATTTTGTTTAATTTTCATTTACATATTTCATTTACATACAACAGTTTTTATTTCATATTAAAATTATTATTTAATTACCTTTTTAGTTTTCTTAAATTTTTATTTATTTATTTTTTCTATTTTTGTGTTATTAAAGTTGGTAAGTATTTTATAATTTGTTGTTACGGTGTCAAAACAGATGTTTATTTTGTAGCTGTAGTCGTTATTATAATTAAGTAGCTGGGTACTTGGCTACTTTTGTACCCAGATAATTTTGTCAGATGTTCGGTGTTCGGTAGTCGATAGTCTTGAATGTGTTTATATGATAACATTTTTTATAGTTTGTTTTGAGCCATAGCCATATTGATTTATTTTGGTTGACTGTATAGCCTCTGAAAATTAAAAAGTCATTACCCTGCTGATAAGAGTACCCGGTTACTCGGAAATATATTCTTACAGTTTGTGTGAAAAAAGGAAAAATATTGTAATTTTCTTATGTCATTGGTAATTGAAATGCACACATAAGTATTATACTTTTAATACCAATGAATAAATATTATTGCAAAAGAAATCCAGACCCAGGCAAGCGTTCTAATTAATGAAATATTTTGCTGTTTGTGCTGTTAACTTGCTCGTTTATACACAACAAATAATTGTGTGTTTGTCGTCCAGATCTCGAATTATCAGTTACAACAAAATAGCAAAGGACGGCCTTTATACTGATCAAATATTTTTTAAGCCTGTAACATGCTGCTTTGAAAGTAAAAAGAATAAAAGACTTGTTGAACTGGCCTCGTACCGAACTATTATTTTATATTTTGCCTACCAAGTGATTTTAAACTTTTTATTTTTATTTCTATTTTTTTTTAAGGAATTATATTTCAGAAACATAAAAAACACTGTGAAATTAAAAAAAAAAAAATAAATGCTGTTAATATGTACATTTAGCTTTTTATTACTGCTACTGACAGAAATATAAATTTAGTACAACAGAAAAAAGAAAAAAACTTAAATAAATTATAACTTTAAAATAATATTTTAATATTGTCGTTGCTACACAAATAACTAAATGCGACACTAAGTACATATACTATTGGCCCAAGTGTGCACATATACGTACATATGTGGCATAAAAAAAGTTTAGACACTATTCAGAAATAAAAAACGACAACAAAATCCAGTGACAAGACCAAAATTGTTTTGACATTGACAACCTTCAACATTAGCCATAAAGACATGACAAATACGAACTGTCTTAATTGTGTCAAATAAAGCTAAATGTTAAAGGACAACTGCAAATAAAAAACAAAAAGGAAATGAAAATCATAACAAAAATTTTTTCTATAAATTGTTTATTAAGTTCTTAAATTTTACTTTTCTTGGCAATTTAACTGCCATTTAGAGTTATTTTTTAAGCCTGAGAAAATATGTGCATTTTAAAAATTCAACACAAAAAACTAAATTCTAATAACAAAAAAAATTAATTAACGATATATGCCCGTATTCATAAAAACTGTTTTAGGTTTATTGAGGGTTTATTTGACAAGTATTGCATAGAAATTTGTCAAATAAGTCCTCAATAAACCTAAAATAGTTTTTATGAATACGGGCAATAGTATTAAAACACCATATTAGCATAGTGCAGCTGTATTCAATACTGTTAGTTTTAAGTTAAGATTCTTTGTTGGTTAAATACCGAAATAATTGATTTGAAGATTCGAGATTTTTTGGTGGGTTTTAATAAAATATTTTTGAGGTTTTTGAGAAATTTCTTGCTGTCCAGTTTTTGTTTTGTGTTCCTCAAAAAAAAAAAAAAATTGGCATTGTCATGTCCCAGTAGTCTAGTTGGCTTACTAGACAAGAGCTCCGGGCTTAAACCGCAATTCTGACATCTTGAAAATGAGAAAGAAATATGCAAGAAATATTTCTTTCGACGACTACCTCTGAGCAGTCTTCTGGCAAAAGCTCTAAAAGTAACAGATTGCCATGAAAAAAGCTTCAAGTCTGTCGTTCGGAGTTGACTTTAAACTGTAGGTCCCGGTACTCATGGATGAAAATTTATACACACAACATGGAGGCTGCGAGAAGCTAGGCCGTAACCATGAAACAGGGTTGTAATATTTATTTTAAGAACAAATAAACGTAATTGGTTCAGAACGTAAGCCCATAATATGTAAAAATGGCTTGAAAACTTAAAACCTGCTTTAGTGAAAACCTGATTTCCCAATTGGTTTTGTCTTAAAGACATCCTGGATGCAATATAATGGACTACCCTGCACCATAGCCAGAACAATACGTCAACGACATATTCAAACAAATGTAGCGAAATACGTTGACGACTGGTTAAGTGACAATGTGACCCCAGCGGAAAATAGTGCTTACAAGTAAGTAATTTATTAAGGGAGAAATTGTGAACTATCACTAACTGGTGCGCATCAATAATATGATTTTTATATGAAATGAGCCGCTAAAATGCAATAGAAACGCTAGATATATTGCAACCATCAAGCAAATAGTGCAACAAATCAAAAATAATTTCTTATCCTTTAGCATATTTGGAAGCGTTAAGGTGTGAGAGAATACATATTGCCTCTAATATTGCTTACAATTTTATTTATTACTTCCAAAATGTAAAAAATTTCTGTTGGGACTGAGCTTGTCGTCGACTGCACACTGTATTAGTTATGCAATCATGACGTCATTGTTGCCGACAACCGTTAGTGACATGCCTTAAAGGCATCCTTGACGACCATGTCACGTATGACGTTTTGTGCCAACTGGGTT
This sequence comes from Metopia argyrocephala, assembly GCA_963576795.1. NCBI lineage: Eukaryota > Metazoa > Arthropoda > Insecta > Diptera > Sarcophagidae > Metopia > Metopia argyrocephala. The sequence continues at coordinate 198,119,454 of OY756208.1, read as the reverse complement.
TCTGCTACAGAACAAGTATGTTAGTGTACAAGGCCCACAGTTTGAGATCTTAGTTGCTATGTAATGTCAGCCACGTTAATAAAATAACTTTTCAAAGCTCTGAAAAAATTGTACAAAAAATTGTTAAATTTTAAACTGCCTACAGTTTACCAGAGTCGATTCTATAAACTTAACGTCGCTACTTTTCCATTAATAATATACATTCGTAACAACATTGATTCTAAACAGTTTTAAAACATATTACTCTCTTAAAATATTTGCGGTCTTGTATTTAATTTACTTCTTCTAACTTGCTAACTGTAAGGATTTAGTCGAAAGTGGACTGCAACTATCATCGTTTCACAAATATATTTCGAAGCTTCTCAATCGCGTCAAGGAAAAAATGAAAACAGTGGAGTTCCAATTCCATTGATTCATTTAGAGAACGACCTTTTTATTGATGTGTTGATGGTGAAATAAAGTGATGAAAATCTAAATGTCTATAGAAATTAACTCCCTGCTACTGCTTGAACAGACAACAAATGTGAAATTTTTTTTGGCAAAAATGAAATTTTCATGAATAATTTTTTTTCTTTTGTCAGTTCTGCGATTGGATTCATATTTAAGAAAAAATTAAAAAAAAAAATAAATTGAATTTTGAATTTTTGAATTTGTAACTAATTTTGCAAAGATACTCGCATTTGAAAAATTTCCAAAAATAGTCAAATTTAGGCTAATATATGTAAGTATATGTACTTATATAATTTCCGGTAACAAATTTGAAATTAAAGAAATTTAAGGCTTAAGTGCTTTTGTGCTAAAAGCATATTCTTTTTATTCAAAAAGCCAGGTAATTATTTGTGCTTGGAGTAGCATAACTTTTGGCAAGGGTATAATAGTGTGTTTTTTTTCTTCTCATTCTATGTTCTACGTTCTATATTCTGTAGTTCATTTCTATTTATCCATTATTTTAATCTTATAACCATTTGCTAATTGTAGCGTAAAATTAGGTAAGAAGTCCGATAACGCAAAAAAAAAAATCTTAAACAGGTTTTAACTTAATTAGTTGTTAATGGAAAAAACTCCCAAATAATATAAATCAGTTTCGTCTTTTATCGTTAGAATTTTTATTTCCTTTTCATTTTTTATTTTTTCCTTTTTTTTAGTTTCTCCTTCTTAATAAGAAAATCACACGGATGATAAACCACCAATAGGAAGAAGAATTAAAGTGACCTTCATGTGTATTAAATGGTATTTATTTATTTGACACACTTAAATATTAATGTATGTGGTGACCTGTTTATTAATTGCTATCATTAAGAAGAAGACAAAATTAATGAAAACTTAATAAAGTTTTATTTCTTTCTTATATTTTCATTAAATTTCTCAATTTTTTTTTTGTCACAATAATCTCGATTTGTTTTGTTAATTAAATTGGTTTCCACCCAATCAATAAACCTGTCAATGTATTAGTAGTAAAAATAATTGGGCTTTATTTTAAGAATTAAGTTGTTTCGTTTATGTTCTACCTTCATATTCACTGGTTTTATAGCGTGTTTTTTTTTAAGAGCTTGGCAAGTTATAATAATACTTGTAATGCAGGACAGTAATATTGTTGGAAATAATCTTTTTTATTATATTTTATTATATGTTGCATTTATTTTTTAATACGGCAATAGATTTGTTCAATAGATCTGTACCATAGATCTATAGGTCAAAGAACTCTAGTACCTTATATATGATTTCCGACATACCTCTGCTGCTGCTCTGATTTGCATACTAACTACTAATCTAACTACTAAAAAAAAAAAAAAAAAAAAACAAACATTGCCATCTGGCATCAGTAGTGCGGTAAATGCTACAATACTCTAGAGTTGTGTGCCTCAAATTATGTGCACATTCTGGAATATATTACTTCTGTGGTCAAAATCTGATTTGCCGATTCCACAATATTCTCAATGATTGGGAATTTTTGTATATTTTTGTATAAGTTGATTTCTCAATCGGAGATGAGGTTAGCAAGAAAAACTATCACATAAGGGGCTAGAAAATGCAAAAGAGACTTTTGCAAGAACGACTCTTTAGTGCAAATTATAACATGAAGGTGTCACAATAAAACTGATGTGCTGCCTGGATGCTAGAGGCTTTCAATTGTCTGATTTATCACTCGTAGATTAAGTCAACAAGAATAATTGAGCTCGCACAAAAACTCAAACAGCCCAAGTTCAAATCGCAGCAAAGGCAAAAATTATAAATAAAAATTTGCTGTTTTTCGAAAATTTAATTAAAGAAAAAAAAAAAAATAAGAGGTTGGTATTGTTTCATATTCTTAGTGAAGTTTTTTGCTTGATTTTGGTAACACAATTAAATTTCTTAACTGCACACACGTACATACATAATTGCTTACGGCGTAGTTTTCGCAGCACCCATGTTTTATGTGTTAATTTTTATCCATAAATACTGGGACCTACAGTTTATAGTCGATTCCGAACGGCAGACTTGGGAAGCTTGTCCATGGCAATTAGTTACTCTCAGACGGCTGGGAGGTAGTCGCTGAAAGAAATAACTTTTTCATTTCTTTTTTTTTTTTGGAAGATGGCAGATCCTGTACTTGGGCTCTGGGCTCATGTCTTGTAAGCCAACACACTAACCACTAGACCACTACCACTAAATTTTTTAACTGCAACAACTTTTAATTAAAACAGTTTTTATTAATAAAATATTTTTATTAAATTCTGAAAAAAAACCTTCTATCAACTACCTTCACATTCCAATACAATGCACTGCATGAGTAACCCCTACCCCTGAGTATTGGTCTTAAAAAAAAATGTCACTTAAAATATTTTAGTATAAAATACTTCTAGTAAAATTATAAGAACAATTAAATTTCAATTAAATTTAATTGTAAATTTTAATTGTCTCAATTAAAATTTGAAAAATTAAGATATTATTAAAATTTAATTAAAAAAAGACTTCAAAATTTTAAAGCCTAAATATGCTATAGAAATGCGATTATAAAAAATAAAATACTCAATCAAATATTTTATACAATCAAATTAATTAATTGAATACAAAATTTAATTCAATTATATATTAATTATTAATTATAATGAAATATGAAATATTTTGTCTGTGCAAAGAGGGTGTAAAATATGATTTCTAGAGATTTTGGGACATCACACTTCAATTCTTTTTTAGACATAATAAAAATACAATTTCTTGATATACTTATGTACATATATACATATTTATGGGTGTGAATATAAGACTGTTTTTACATTCTGCAACTTTTTGGATCCTCTTGTATAAGTACCTTTGAAAAGCTTTGTACATGTACACTATCGGTTATTTTATCTCAGGCACTTCTTGCTTTGACTCATACGAGTAGAAGCAGTTCAAGCATTTAATTTAAATCGTGTAATTTCTCTTTGACTTCTTTAAGTTTGTTGACAAACAAACTACTGTCATATAGAAAAGTTACGTGATGTTAAAATGGTCTAAATTTGTAAATGTGAGCTTCTTTAGTCGCTCTTCTTTCTATATCGTCGCAAGAATATAAGAACTGACAAAAAATCGAACATTCGTTTTATTGCATAATTTTTATCAAAAAAAAAAAAAAAAAATACGCGTCCATTGGTTTTGGTCCCAGATTTCTATGATGAAAAGAAACTCACGCCATCTGAATTTTGAAAAATACCACTTTCTTCTTTCTACTTTCATACAGGCTTTTTGGCTCTGGTGAACATTTAAGGTTTTGTCAGTTACAGCGTTCTTTGATTCTTGCGACCATATATTTTTTTTACCATTTTTTTCGTTGAATTTTTTTTCTATAAAAGCCTTATTATAATAATGATTTGTTGTTGCGGCCGTAGCTGTTATGGATGTCGTTTTCTTCCTCATAAAAACATGAGTCTATAAATCATTTTGTTTTTGTATTTGAGTTGAATATGCCAAGATTTACTGCTAAATTATCTCAATTGTGCCTTCAACTAAAAAGTGTAAAAACAAATAAGAATTGATAAAACTTTAGAAAAATAAATCATGAATAGTTTTATTTTCCATTCTAAATTACACGCATAAAAACTTTAGTTGTTTTACTTTTTAACTTTGAAATAAACATGTCCTTGGCATAGTTAGTAATTTAATATTTTTTTTCCACTTTTTTGGGGCACATGCTCTTGTTATCTATTCCGCCTACACTATTTAATGCTTAGTTGAGGTAGAAGATAACTCCCTCTCAAATCTGTTATTGAATAATAATCCTCCAATTGGTAACTTTAATTATTTTTAATACATCTTGAATATGTGACTACTGATTTTTTATATATATGGCAGATAATAATATTTGCTTCTTTAAGGAATATAACCTCGAATATACTCTAGTCTTATTTTATTATTATTTGCAGAGAATAAAAATCAGCTGTGAAAAACATATGACCATATAAGTATATATGTAAATATAAAATATAAACGCACATGGTGGTTCATTTAAGGTTCATTAAGGTGGAAAAGGGGGTTTTTCAGTCGGTATGCCAGTAGGAGAACCCGACATAACTCAAATGGTTCGGACCTTTGTTGTATGTGTAACTACATATTTCCCCATTTACCGATTAAAAAAAATTTCATTTAAATATGAAGTTAAAAACTGGGCAAAAACGTTTGTTTTAAACAATGAAACTATTTGGTTTGAAATTAAAATTTTTAAATGAGTTTTCTATATTTCCTTAAAAATTTTGTTGGTCTATTATTTTGTTGTCACCTTATCAATACTTATAGTCTTTATATATGAGAAAAAAACACTAAAATTTTTTAGTGTTTTTCATATAAAAATATGAACGTCTTAAACCATTCATCGTCTATGAACAGGCTGTTAATTACTTAAGTTTTTCTTTTACCAATTATCTTTATAAGTTATTTTTTATTAATTATTCACTGTAGATTGCTTTTAAGCCGTTTACACTAGCAATTATAAATTCAAAACGATTTACATATTTATTTTCTTAATAATCACAACTTCACCTGGCCCCACTAATAGAACAGATTAATAAGTTTGTCTGATAAAAAATTGATTTTTCCAACAACCATAAACTCATGCGATTAATATCCTCTTAAGTGAGTATTGTGTGTATATGTGTGCAACTACAAATACGAACACTGAAATAGGTTTCAGTTTAATGTTAAGAGAGAAGCAGACAGACAGTAGATTTGGTTTCATGGCAAAAGTATAATGACTTCTTATGGGATTTAATTATTAATGGAAGTACTGTGCACAAGTTGGACCAATTGAGTATATTTTCAATTGACCGCTAAAAGTAAAGCTTACAAATTAAGGACTTTTTATTAATTTTTGTTTAGTTTGCTTTATATTTTTTCTAAACTAGTTCTCATATTCATTAAATGGTAGCATTATAAATTTTTTTTTTGCTTTTTTTTGTACTCTTTTTTTTATTTATTTAAGTTTGTCCAATAAACAAATTGTAAAAAAAAAAAAACTATTAAAAAAAAAAAAAAAAGAAAAGAGCAGGCTTTGTTCTGCGACTTCTTATAAATCTTTTCGTTAAAAAGAGACCACAATGGTCTTCCAAATACTGAAATCATATTTTATCTGCTTACATTTCACTTTTGCTTAATGTAGCTTATTACGTTTGCAAGATTTGCAAGGACCCTGCCATTTCATATTTTTTATATATCTCGAGTTAATGAAACAACTTTAGGTTTTCGACCTCAAATTTTTCAAGCCTGCCATCTGTTTCCGGATATATCGTTCAGTTTCGGAGATAAATAGCCGAAAACGGATTGCAGATTTTAAAAATTTTGGTGTCAAAAGCCTAAAGTTTCATCATTAACTCGAGATATATAAAATGGCGGATAGGGCATACAAACACCCGTACGACGATTTGTAGGTGTGGTTCTGGGACAAAAATATTGATAAAATATACGACTACAGCCGAAGTAGCATAACTTAAGCCTCTGTCTACAGCAAAAAAAAACTTGCATTAATTACCAAAGTGGACTACCACTTAATTACCAAGACCCGACTGGTAGTTTATGGTGGTTAGCGGTGGGAAATTGATTACACAAACAAAATGAGCAAGGGAATAATGTCAAGAAGAAGAAGGAAAGTATCTGGATTATTAATAAATGAACTGGAATTATTAATAATGGTAGACAGAGAGGCTGGTACAAGTATTTTTTGCTTTTATCATCTATAAAGCCGAGTTTAAAATCCCATTAAATTTTTGTTGTTGTTGTTGTTTTTAAACCTTTATTTATAGCAAATGTTTTCTTTAAACATTTACTTGATATCAGTTGATTTTAATTTTTTTTATAAAACAACCTTTTGGTAATGAATTCAAGCAGCCATTTATCAATCTGAAAAGTTCTGCTTTAAAATTTATAATTTTTTTCTTTTTTTTTCTTAAAAACAAACAACAACTTATTTTTATATCCTTTCCTTTTTTTATATTAAATTCCAATAAAAAATTTTTTTTAATGTATTTAAAAATGTTGATATTTTTAACAAATGAAAATGCGCTTATTTTTGAATTATGATGGGTCTACGTGAGAGGCTTGTATTCGAACAACTATAAATCAAAATGCAAAATTGGGAAAAGATTTGAAATGTGAGGAAATTGTAAATAAAATTATAAAAAAAAAATAGAAAAGGAGTGTTGGCAATTGTACGAGTAAGATATGCATGCAGATAGACAGCAGCCCAGTTAGAAAATAAGATTTATTAAGAAAGTTAAATTGACTTTATTTTCTATGTTAGCAGCATGTCATTTATTGTTGTAGTGGCGTAAAAAAAACAAGACAAATGTGTAAACAAACTAACACATAAAACACATATTTATGTATGTGTGTGTCCAAATGCAAAATCCCTTTATTACAGATACCCAACAATATACTCTTATATGGGCTATAAAGTCATCACTGCTATTACCACTTTGTAAACAAATTCAAAGAAAAACATTTGAAATAAATGATGTCAAACATCTATTGGGCGGATCTAAAGCCTATTTATAAAGTCGTCTCAATTTTGCAGAATTGCAATCATAAAAAAGAGAACAGACACTTTGTTGTTGTGTAATAACGGTTTTATTGTTAAAACCAGCCAGTGTTGCCAAATTAAGAAAAATATTTTTTATGCTATATAATGGCTAAAAGTAGGTATATTATGGCCTGGAAATCCGAGATCCAATCCCAGTAACTTTCCGACTGATGATTTGGCTTAATCATGCAGTCATTCACACTAAGTTTAGAAATGGTCGCTCCAACTGTTCTCAAGATATAGAAAAATTACTATTTAGTTTGCAATGGGTCCATTTTTTTTATAAAATAAACAAAACGACAAGTTTGATCTGATTTTGTTTTGCTCTTTACAATGAGTAAAACAAAAACAAAACGAAAACAGTGAGAGTGATTGTCCCATTTAGTTTTGTATATTGTTTTTGTTTTGAGCACTACAAATACACTAACTCAAATGTGCGTAGGTACAACAAAACATTAATGAGAAGAAAAAGAAAAGAAAAAGAGAAAAAGAGCCAAATGTACAAATTTAACAAAAGAGCAAAAAGCGAATTTTTTTCGTTTGCGTTCTTTCTCATTTAGAAAGTATTTGTTTTGGTTTTCTCATGTACAATACGATTGAAAAAATTTTTAAAAGTTTATGACTTTGTGGTAACGTTTGCGAAATGTTTTGTTTGTTTGCCCCCTCTGGTACTCCGGGGTAAACCCCTACTAAATGCAGTGCATTGTATTGGAATTTTTAAAAAGGACAGTACATGTGTTATTATTAAGCGCCTTGGGAATGAGATAAATTGCTGTGAATTGATCATTCAAAGGCCAGTGTTATGCCTTCACCCTGGAATGGTCAACAGCAATTGTTTTATCGTTGCATGTTGATTGTGTGTTGAGTACCTTTGCTAAGTAGGCTTAGTAAGTTTAGCTGTTATCTGCTACTTCCCAATAGGGGGCGCTTTTCTCCTGATCATTCGTTTTTTATGGAATATGGAATTTGGTGGAATAGAGTGGAATGTCAGGAAGCGGTTTCTTTGTAGATGGTCTTCTTTAATTAAACCGCTTGTATGAAATTTTAAGAAATATTTTACATTGAGAATACAGCTGCGATAAGTTTTAAAGAGAATCAGTTGAAAATTTGAAAATATCATTTTAGTGCTATTTCTTTTTTTGGTTTTTTTTAGAGAATCAAAAAACACTAAAAATGGTGTCAAAAGCAGCAAGTTGGATTCGCTGTGTAGCTTGCTGTGATCCCTTTGTTTAATGCCTTCATTTCAAATCTCATTAACACAATTTTATTTCGTAACACTTAAATTTAAAACAAACCTCATTTTTAATTTTCGCAATTAATTCCAATAAAGTTTTTTTTTTTTAATAAAATTGATTGGCATTCAAGGAACAAACATTGTGTCTCATTGCAAAATTAATTTCATTTAAAATTTACAACTCTTTTTGTTAACAAAAGTATTATCTTATCTTAAGTTTGAATAAAGTAAAAAGGAAAGGATTACATTTTGTTGTGTAAAACTGACAATGAAGAACATTTTGTACGAGTATATCTACATCGCATCATCTTATATTCTCTTCTATTCATTTAATTAAAATATTTTCGTAAAAGGTTTTAGGTTTTCTCTTTAAACTTTGTGTCTAAATGTTTCGAAATATTTTGATGAAATATCCGTCCTCTATACTAAAGACTTCATTATTTATTACTGGAGAATATTAAGACTTTTAGAAAATGTTTAATAATAAACTACATTGTTAAATATTTGTTTAAAGCCTTTAGGTTTAACTTTTCATAGTTGAAAGTATATACATATGTATGTACGAGTATATTATACTTTCTACTTAATTCTTATAAATTATTGACTTTAAATATACAAAATATTCTATGAATAAGATTTATGTGCAATGCACTTATTGTTAGTTTGGCTTTAAGGCAAGTTGTATTTACAATTAGTATGTTACAGACTTTAAATATTAAATAATTAAGATTTTCCTGTCTAGGAAAACTATTTCAAATACACATAATTACCTAAAATATTAAGTTGGTCTAAGTGCTGTAATTAACCAAAATCTTAATTAAATATAATATTATAATGAAATACTATTTTCACACTCATTTTTAAATGTTCGTAAGAAATTTTATAACAATCATACGCCTTCGACGACTAACTAATAAGGAAATTCTAAACCATTAGAAAGCATAAAATACCTGCACACTTTGCAAACACACATAAATTTACCAGAACAAAGTGTAACTACTGTTAATTTTGAAACACATATTTTGTTGTTTAATTAAAATTTAAATATTGTTGCTTGTTATTCTCCGACTTCATGGTTTTGCTTAAATTTTTCATAAAATTTGTCAAATGTTTGTTAAATGTGTACGAAGCTTTACGCTGCATACGAAAGCAATACAAAATATTCTTAATCAGACATATGAGAGCGGTATAAATAGCAGAGAGCTTTATATAATGTAAAGATCTATTCATCATATGAGTACATGTTAAATTTTATTTAAATCCGGCAACTGATTCGTACAGTAACAGGTGTTCAAAAGCAGCTGTTAAGTTTTTTTTCGTATAAAGCCAAAATTATAAATTCGTGACATGACTACATAACATAAGAAATGGTAATCGCGATAATAAATTTATAATGATAGAGCGAATGTGCTGTGTCAAAGTGCTCCTTAATATGCAACAGTAAAATATATGGTTACTAAATTTAAAGCCAAAAATTATAGTTAAAATGCATGATGGTTTTGTAGAAGTGAAATTGATGCCATAGGGGCATCACAAATGGCAGAATAAATTTTATTTTGTATCACAATTTACAGTTAAAAATGTTTTCTGGCATCATGGGTGCCACATTTGTGTAACAGTTAACCAAAAACGCTGAGTTTAAGAAAGGAAAACATTAAATTCGGGATAATATTGCAAACTATAAGATGATTTGATTTGCAACACAAAAGAAAAAACAAAAATTTTTCATGAACAAAACACGAAATTCATCGAATTGAAGAACGTATTGTCTGACCACCCAACTTATTCTCCTGATTTAGCTCTCTCTGAAAATGTAAAATATAGTTCTTAAATAATTTCTAAAGAAATATTTGCATGTAACAAAATATTTGCATAAAATATTTACAAGTGTTTCGTCAAATATTTGCCTAATATGACCGCAATTAATTGAATTTCATATGGTCTCGAAATCCGATTTCGAATACCAGTACGAATGATAATTTTTTAAATTAATTTTGTTTCGTCACGTCAAACATACTGCCTGACCTCCCACCTTATTCTCCTTATTTAGCTCAATTTGACTTCTACCCATTCGAAACTGTAAAATGTGATATTTTTAAATAATTTTTAAATAAATATTTACATAAAACAAAACATTTGCATTAAATATTTACGCTTTTTCTATCAAATATTTGCATAACGTGATCACAGCTCTGGTTTTCAATAAAAGCTAAGCTTTCAATTAAGACAATTAAAATTTTAATTAAATTTTATATGGGGTCGGGAAATTCGAGTTCGAATTCCAGTAAGAAATATCATCTTTTAAAATAATTTTCTTTTTAAGAACAATACTCAGGGGAAAAATCCTACTTATACTGCGCATTGTGTTGGAATTTGAAGATAAATATTTTTTTTTGTTTCGTCAGAAACGGTTTAATTAGATCATAGTTAAATTTTATTTAGGCTACGGTCGTACATGTCGTCAACTAGTGTGGACAATATGGAATAAGAAAGCAAAATGGAAAAAGTTTGCAATGATGGTAAGAAAAGGAGAGTATGATAGAATGTGTTGTATTTGACAATACTTCGACTAACTCATTACAAGTACGAGTATATGATATAGATAATTTCTACAAAAGTGTGAGTTAAATAGTGGATGTTGGTCATGAATATGTACAGAACACAAAGAACTCTGCTAAGATTACCGTAGCTGAAGTTGAAAATATGTTCAGTTTGGCTTGCGTTAATTTCCTTCACTGTCAAAATTAAGAAAATATTGCAAAAAAAAAAAAAAAAAAAAAAAACAAATTTAAATTTCTAATAGAATTTAACTTTGATATAAATAAAGCATATCTGACGAAACAAAATTTTATTTCATTTATTTAATTTTTTATTTTATTTTGTACTTTCAATTAAGATTTTGTTAATTGTTAAAATGTTAAAATACTTCAATTGAAATTCTATTTTATTTTAATTTTTTTTATATCTTTGGGTTATAATAACATACATACATACTTTTTCTGATGCTCTGATAGATTTACAATTTTTCAGTAAATAATTATTTTTTGTTTGAACTAAAATTCTGCAATTATTTGTTTAAAATTCTATACCTTTTTTTTAGAGCTTTCATTACATTTCATTTGAGCTTTAAAACCTTTGATATATTCTATAATTAATACACATACCACAACACATATGTTATGTGTATATTGTCTTGTATGCTTACATTTGCTAACCCTTTTAACGTTCTATTTTTTTATGTACTAACGCTTTATTTTTCTTTTTATGTTTCCTGTTCGGTTTTCTATATAAAAGCTTTTCTCGGTTTATTGTGGGCAAATTTTAATGGTCTTTTGATGTCTAAAAAAATAAACCTAAAAAAGGGTATAAAATTAATGTTTTTTAATGCATTTTTCCCCCTTTTTAATCTGCTTATTTAAAATTCTTAAACAATATAAAATTACATTGAAGAACAGTAGATGTGTAAATAAATATATCTGTAAAAAAAATTAAACAAATAGACACAAGTAAATTACATTTTTTCAAAGAAATATTTACTAACAAATCAAGTGTAAGTCTTTTTAAAGATTAGAATAGCGTTCACAACCAATTTTACTACGTGCTCTCATGTTTTGTGAATGTGAAATAATTAAAAAAGATTAGGCTTCCTATACCAGCACTTGTAAGCGCCGTGGTCTTACGGTTGGAGTGTTGGCTTACTAAGACGATAGCTCAGGGTTCAAACCTCAGCTCTGAAATCTTTAAAAAGAAAAGAAATATGAAAGAATTATTTCTTTGGGCGACTACCTCTCAGCAGTCTACTGGCAAAAGCTCTGAAAGTGACGGATTGCCATGGACAAGCTTCCCAAGTCTGTTGTTCTTAGCCGACTTTAAACTGTAGATGCTGGTACTCTTAGATTAAAATTTACACACAACATAAGTGCTGCGAGAAGCTGGGCCGTAACTCTGATAGAGGGTTATAATAGCCAATTATGTATGTTATGTAGCAGCACTGCTATTATTTGGATTTCAAATAGAAAAAAGAAAACAAAAAAAAAAATTCTTAAACCGTTCGACCTTCCTAGTCAAGCTACTTAGGGCCAAATAAAATTAAGTTTTATATTTCCCGACGTTTCGTGAAATTTTTGTTTACTTTATCAAGGGAGTGCAGCCTCTCCATCGACGGATAAGCTAAAGATTCTGCCTCTGAGCATGAAACTAACTTCTGTTTAAACAAACCAGTAATGGTGCGAAAGTCTGTATTTTCAGAAGTACCCTGGATATGTAAAAAGACTCAGAGATCAACATCGTTGTCAGAGAAGAAGTAAAATTGCATCCTTAGCATATCCGCTCTTTACGTATCTGATCTGACTCGGATGTAGCCAACCTTCCAGCCTTTCTATTATGTTTAAAATACACGATGAGAGATCACTAAGCCAACTAGCTTTTGATATAAAATTAACAGTAACCACACGCTAAACTTGTAGGAGATTACTCAAGACAAAGCTGTCGTCAGTGGAATTTTTTGAAGAAATTAGTACAAAGCTTTCCTACCAAATTTTAATATCTAGAAAAATTAAAGGAAATTTCACAAGATGTTCAGTATGTTTTTCTAATTCCAAACAACAGTTAAAAAGCAGAAATCGTGTCACCATTTTCTTAAAAAAATTTTGTCTAGATTAATAAGGTCTTACGAGTACAAAAAAAAAATTACAAAAGATTTCACAAAAAAAGAAAAAAAAAACATCAAAATAGCTTTCCATCGCTTCGTGAAAGAGCAGTAAAGAAAAAAACTGTTAACAGAAAAAATTTTGTGAGATTGTTCATGAAAACTTTCAAACCACCAGAAGAAATGTATTACTTTAGTCAACAAAAAAACAATTTTTGTTTTTTTCATTTTTGGCATTATGAGGTTTCCCAAAAAATTTGGTTTTAAGTATTTGTCTTATAAGCTGGTTAAAGGATTTGTGTTTTTTTTTTAATAATATTTGAAGATTTCTTTACGTTGTCAGAATTCTTTTATAATTTTATTCATTCTTTTCTAGTTAGTACATCTTTTTTTAAAGAGAAATTGTTGCAGAGATTATTTTTCTATACTTTTTCTTACTTAATAATATTTTTTTTACTTCTATTGTTTAACACGTGGAGTAGAATAGAGAATAACATTTCCCGTCATAAGGTTTTAGACGGCAAAGTAGACAGTTTTTTATTTTAGGCATTCGAGATGCAGATGTATCTGAAGATAAAAAGAAAACCTATTTAACTAGCAGTAGTAGACGTGTTCTAGTGGTTAGTGTGTTGGCTTACTAAGACATGAGCCGTGGGTTTGACACCCAGCTCCGACATCTTAAAAAAAAAAAAGAAATATGAAAAAAATATTTCTTTCTGCGACTACCTCTCAGCAGTCTTCTGGCATAAGTTCTGGGAGTAATTAATTGCCATGAACAAGCTTCTCAAGTCTGTCGGTCGGAGTCGACGTGCAACTGTAGGTCCCGGTACTCATGGATAAATATTTACACACACAACATGACTGCTCCGAGAAGCTAGGCCGTAATCCTGACACAGGGTTGTAAAGGCTTGTTATGTATGTATGTAACTAGCAAAGACTCAAACCTTATTTTCTGCTATAGAATATATTTTGCAGTTTACCGAGTAATGTAAATGGCCGGTATGTGCTATTTAAGCTTCAAACTAACGATCTTAAAAATATAAATTAGGGATCCTGTAACACAGGAGTATTCATAAGGTATTTCTTATAATTATAGTCTGTGCCTTTTGTAATCCCAACAAAGAGGAAAGAAGAAGAATTAATTTTCTCAATTGCTGAATTATAACATGAATTAATTTAATCAATATCCGGTCAAAAAACAATTAATCTTCGGAAATAAAATTTTAGTAACAATATTAAATGAAAAAATTGAAGGTCTCATTATCCGCAAATGAGTTTAATTTCTTCAAATTCTCACACAAACATAAGTTCCTCAATGCTACTCTAATGATAAAATTAAGAATGCTTCACTTAAGTTCCAACACTTAGTCTTGTATTAAAGCCATGATTTCATTACATTTTTGTCATGCAATATTTTGCTGGAATTTAAAAGAAAAAACTAAAACTGAAAAAACTATGCTTTAACAAAAATTTCTTTAAAATTAATAGAAAAATAGTTTGAGAAAAAAAAAGGCTACAAAAACATACAAATAAACACAGTCAGTAATTCTTTTTTTCGCATTCTCTTTATTTCTCTTTTCATTTTTATTTTCATTTTATCATTTTAGTTTAATGGCATTTTAACCTTTTTTGCTGAATTTTATTCATCGATCTACTCTAATCAATTTCTTTTTTAATTTAATATAAAATCAACTAATGGATTTAATTTTCATTACTTAGATAAAACAGATGATACAACGGACATTGTTTAATATGAGTAGCTAGAGGAAAAAAAAAACTATTGATTTAGTTTTTGTTTAAATTACAAGTATTTTACACGAAATTAAAAGCTACCAGGACGGATAAGTGATAATTAAATGTTAAGACTGATGATATTGCTCACACGCTCAAGTATAAATGCGTAGTTTTTTGTTTTCATAAAAAATTTTAAATTAGGAAGCAATAAATAAAATTGTAAGCAATAATGGAAGAACATATGCTACAGGATAGGGTATTATTTTTGATTTTTTGTACTATTTGCTTACTGGTTGCAATTAATCTCCATTTCTCATTTCATATAAAACTCATGCATAACATAGTGCGATATTATTTTTCTTGTAGGGTTTGTCGAGTAAAAGAACACTCCAATAGTGAAATATGGACATCTCCAAAATCCTGATTTACGGTTAAAAAAACCGGTATTTTTATCTTTGCGCACTTATAAACCTGTAACTTTGTTGATTGTTTGATTGATGATTTTCAATTTCTTATTTGATTTGGAAAGATTAAAACAGTGGAATTTGGTGGAAAAAGATTTCGTTATAACATCTGGTAGAATTTTGTAAATGACTAAAACTCTCACTACAAAATTTTTTTTGTGTTTAGGATAATAATATCACTCCGCAGGTTTTCTATTTCATTCAATTTTGTACCACTGTGTTATTAATGCGCACGAGGAAGTGATGGCTTATAATTAATTTACTGGTAAACACTATTTTCTGCTGGGATAGGAATTCCTAACTTTATTTTTTTTTATAACTTAATAAATTTAAAGAGATATTTTGGATGCTCCAGCGGTCTAGTGGGTAGTGTGCTGGACTGCTAGTGCAAGGCTTGTGGTTTGGATTCCCACCAGAGACCATGGTATAAGACACTATACCAAGCTCTTGGTGATTTTTAGTTAGGAACAGGGTGAAAGGTTTCATCAGGATCTTCTGATAATGGAAGAGCAATATCAGAGAAGTTGCTGCTCACATATGATGGCAGACTATTGCGGGAGTTTACAACGAGATCTACCATTCATTAAAAGAAATGTTATAAAAGATCATTTGATAGTATTCAATAGAAATTTTGTTAACATCTGTATGAATTTTTAGTACTTTTTCGTCAAAATAATAATAATATTGTAGATTTCAAAAAAGAGAGCCGTTGGCCATCTTACGGCATGTTTTTTATAATCAGGGCCACAGAAGTAGGCAATAATAGAAAAAATTAAAGGAAACAAGAGTTGTGTTGACCAGTCCTGGGGCCCTATTCTCTAATTCTTCTAAGCTAAAATGCTAAAATTTTGGGTTTTTAAAACAGGCTGGGCGTTAGAAGCAATAAAATTAAAAATTTTAGAAATGATGGGCATGAAGCATTTAATTTACAATACGTGTTAAATAATTGTATTCGCAACCAAAAAGTCCTGAATCAAGTTTATATATTTTTAGCGATAGAGTTTTAGCTTAGGAGAGTTACAGAATAAGGCCTCTGATTACTTACTTACTTACTTACTTACTTACTTACTTACTTACTTACTTACTTACTTACTTACTTACTTACTTACTTACTTACTTACTTACTTACTTACTTACTTACTTACTTACTTACTTACTTACTTACTTACTTACTTACTTACTTACTTACTTACTTACTTACTTACTTACTTACTTACTTACTTACTTACTTACTTACTTACTTACTTACTTACTTACTTACTTACTTACTTACTTACTTACTTACTTACTTACTTACTTACTTACTTACTTACTTACTTACTTACTTACTTACTTACTTACTTACTTACTTACTTACTTACTTACTTACTTACTTACTTACTTACTTACTTACTTACTTACTTACTTACTTACTTACTTACTTACTTACTTACTTACTTACTTACTTACTTACTTACTTACTTACTTACTTACTTACTTACTTACTTACTTACTTACTTACTTACTTACTTACTTACTTACTTACTTACTTACTTACTTACTTACTTACTTACTTACTTACTTACTTACTTACTTACTTACTTACTTACTTACTTACTTACTTACTTACTTACTTACTTACTTACTTACTTACTTACTTACTTACTTACTTACTTACTTACTTACTTACTTACTTACTTACTTACTTACTTACTTACTTACTTACTTACTTACTTACTTACTTACTTACTTACTTACTTACTTACTTACTTACTTACTTACTTACTTACTTACTTACTTACTTACTTACTTACTTACTTACTTACTTACTTACTTACTTACTTACTTACTTACTTACTTACTTACTTACTTACTTACTTACTTACTTACTTACTTACTTACTTACTTACTTACTTACTTACTTACTTACTTACTTACTTACTTACTTACTTACTTACTTACTTACTTACTTACTTACTTACTTACTTACTTACTTACTAGAATTAATTATGAACATGAAATGTTGTGCGAATTTCATATGAAATTTTTCTTTTTAATGTTTACGTTGACTTAGAGCATTTTCAAAATTAACTGAATGCCCTTTAAATGCCTTAAAGCAATTAAGAAATTCTATTTGAAATAATAACTTGAATGAAATAATTCGTAAATATCCATTTTTGTTATAGAATCGTGTATTTAAGGTTCTTACAGTGTCTCTGAACAACTGGTGGGATGCACGGTAGTACACACAATATATCTTGATATTTTTCTTCAGTTACCGGTCTAATAGTAGTGACCGTATAATGAAAATAATTTAATATTTTCGTATATTTTTTGTCTTTTTTTTTAGATGAAATAATCCGTATTTGAAATTTATGGGCCACCTTTATTTTGTTAAGTGTTTATGAACTGTAGTAAACAGATAATCTATAACTAATTAATTAAAATGTAATAGTGAGAGCAAAATAACGTTTAAGTCTTAATTAAATTAAATATTGTATTTAAATTTGCATATATTTCTAGTTAATAATTTTTTTCCTGTCATATAAATGAGAAATTTTGTGCACAGGTTCTGAACTGTATCTCTAAATATAGTCTATCAAATTGGTTTGAATATTCCAGCAGAAAATGTGCATAAAGGTGTTGAATTACCTTCATCTGATACTAGTTCGCTTGGGTAGTCGCAGTTTTGTACACTTATGTTTCTATTGTAAAAGCAAATAGCCAAATCAATTGTAATCGTATTACAAATTCGATAAACGATACTCGAATTACGCTCTAATATAGGAGTACCGTTATCTTAATAAGAAGCACAATTTTCCATGCCCACTACACGAAATCTTAACCTGATGAGATAACGAACTCAACACACAGTTTTTCCCTGAACACAAAATCATTTACGTTTTTACCACTTTTATACTTGCGATGCCAAGAACCCTTTTTTTTTGTAGACTAGTGTTATTAAAGTAAAATTAAAAGTCTTTTAAATTTAAATATATTTTCTTTTTTTGTTGTTCTTTCAGATACACATGACAAAGGGGTTATTTAATAAAACAAAAAGAAAAGTTGCCTATGAAATCAAATGAAACGCCATGTTAAGCATGATTAATGAAAACGGCAATAATAAAAAGGCAACGAATTTCATTAAAAACACATTTAATTATTATGACATCCTGATAAAATTAAAACGTTTAAAAATACACAGATAGTCAGTATTTTTAAGAAAGAACAACAACTACAACAAGAACAACAGTATTGTAACAGGAAAAGGAAACAGAACCATTTAAAAGCAACACAAAAGTTTCTTTAAAGCTAAACGAAAAAGAGAACAGAACCCTTAAGGCAAAAAACGAAATTAAACTTACCGAATAAATTATTTCTTAATTTCCTGCCAATTCTTCCAATTTCCATTAAATTCTTTGTTTTTTGGCAATTTCTAAAGGCCAGATAGAAAAACAATGTTTACTTTAAACGTTCTTATTAGTAATTTGATAAAAATTATGCTCATTTTGAACGGCCTTAATATTATTGTTAGCAAAGCTGATACCGGTTTTACCACCATTACTTCCACGTCAACAGCTAGTGCCAGCAGTGAAGTAGCCTTAGAAGCTTTAGGCAGTTTTGATAATTTAAATATACGTCATGAACGTTCCAAACAAAGACGGCATCCTGCAAATATGGAAAAAGAACAAAGTCGCTTGACAAGAAATTTATACGAAGCCAACACTGAAATGCAGCAGCAACTGCGTTTACAACTTCATATTAAAAATGTAGCTATTGATGATGTTCATTATTTAAATGGGCCCATTATTGATAGCCAGGATGGCAAAGAATTGTATAAATTTCCAAAAAGTTTTAATTTAACAAATGCTGTTCGGGTAACAGCTGCCGGTGCAAATGATATTGGTATTGGCATTGCTAGTTTGTCTGCTGCTGATAGTTTTAATAATATTACACGACATCACACAGTAAATGCAAATGAAGAGATTGCTGTAAAAGAGAGTAAAAGTCTTACCAGCATATTTCAACCCACAATGGCAGCAATGCATCATTTAACATCTACTGGTCCAGTGCCTACAACAACAACACTTAAAACTGTGACCCATAAAATACGAAAATTGCATAAAAAGAAAATTGTTGAAAGCCTGAGACAATTGAATATCGACAAATTCCATACAAATGGTGGTCATTTAACCAAAAATCATCACCGTAGTCTGCTTGAAGCAGAACAGTTGCAACAGCAGGCCCAATTGAAAAGTGTCACCAACATTGTTACAACCAGCACAAGTGCCAGTACAGAAGAAGAAGAAAAACAAGAAAGCCAACCTCAAAATCAAAATCAAAATTCAAAAGAACAACAGCTACAGCAAGAGCAACAGCAATGGCAATGGCTGACACAAACAACTGTTGCCTCTTTTCCAAAGCAGCCCAAAAAACATAAAGAGCAGGAGGATACGAGTATTACAACGAATGTAATGGAAAGAGTTAATATGGCCACAAATGTTATTGACACAAACGATAGTGTAAATGATAGTGATTTGTTGCCAGATATGCTGGATGTTGATGAAGATGATGTTGATGTCGATGTCGATTCTAATGACAATAACAATGATGATGATGATGATGATAATGATGATTCAAACATTAATAATGACTTGATAGATGTTTCATATCAAAATGATGAGAACTTGTTATCAGATGAGGGTGTTGCTAATGCTGCTGACAATGATGAATTACTGGTGGCAACAACTTTTAATCCATTGCTTAAAGATAACTATGAGAAGCATTTTAAAAATTATTCTTCAGAATTTATTAAGGAAATTGATAATAATGTTGATTTAGAAGATAATGAAACCCTTAATTTGTCCAATCACAACTGGCAGCAAATAAAAGATACTGCAGGAAAAATTTCTTTTCAAAATTATTCAGCCCTAATGGATGCTTTTAATTCTACTTATGAACCTTCTAACACCACCATTTCATATCCAATTTATTCTACCGATTTTTCTATTGAAGATGAAGCCAATAAACCCTCACCAGCAGCAGCCAGCACTAGTCAACATTCATTTCTCTATGAAATGGAAGAAATAAATTTTAATGATCCTTCTGACTATTCGGTCTCTTCATCAGCCAAAGATTTGACAATGGATGATGCTGAAGATTCGAGTAAAAGCCAGGCAAATGGTTTTCCTTTAAGTGAGACCAATACAGATTTAGATACCGAAACTGAAATTAATTTTGAAATTGCGCCTGATGATGAAGAAACCAATCATTTTCTAGAGGGTGTAGTAGATGCCGCGAATTCAGAAGAAATTTACGACTGGGATGAGATATCGCGTAGTAATCGTCGTGATCTTATGCACGGTCGTGATGTCGTTACGAAATTTTTACAAATTGTCGAGACACAACATTCGCTCGGTTCGAATTGTGAGGCGGGTACCTCGTTAAATTTGGGCGAAGGCGTTGTCGATCGGTATGCTCAGGATCGTTTTCGTGTTGAGGCTGAAGTGGCTGTTAATAGAGCCAATATGCTAACAAGGTAAGTGCTTAATTTGCCCTACACATTCAATTAAATTTAAATTAATGTATATTTTGATTTAAAGTAAATTAATAGTCGAAATATTTAAAAGGAGAAATACTTTCCATTGTTTTTTATTTTTTTTTTTAATTTGTTTAACAACTGGGTACTTAAAAAACTTCGGTTACTAATTTCACAAGATATGAAATACTTATTTTATACTTATTTTACACTTTTTTTTGTATTAATAAGTTTAGTTGACCTTATTATTGATTAATATATAAGCTTTTAATTAAGCTTTAGGTCGATTAAATTATTATTTTTTCGATATTTCGCTACTTCTCTGCGTAGCTTCTTCAGGAAATATTTTTTATTTTAAATTTTTTTTTTTAAGTACACATACATACATACATACATACATATTAAAAAAATTGTGTCACATGAAAAAATATTCTATCAAGAAAATTTGTCATATAGAAAAAATTTTTTTAAAAAATAAAAACCAACAAACATATTTAATTAAATATTACAACCAACAAACATTTTTTAGAAAAAATAATTACAAAATAATTAAATTAAATAACTAAAACATAAAAAAACATATTAAAAAAGAATCATAATGATATATGTATAAAAACAAAAATTATTTGTTAAGTGGTATTATGTATATTAAAAAATTGAAACAAAAAAAGAAAAAAAAAATATTTCCTGAAGAAGCTACGCAGAGAAGTAGCGAAATATCGACAAAATAATTATTTAATCGACCTAAATCTTAATTAAAAGCTTATATACACTTATTTTTATTATTTTCTTTTGTATATACTTATGCCCGTATTCATAAAAAATAAAATTGGTTTATAGATTGCTTATTTGACATATTTCTATGGAGTAATTGTCAAAAAAGCAATTAATAAAACTGTTTTATTTTTTATGAATACGGGCATTATACTTTTTACTTATTTTAAACAACGTTTTTGCATTCTTGGGGTAAACTGATACAGATGCAAAGAATAAAGCAAAATCTTTTTTTAATGAAAAACAATTCCACTTTCAAATATATATGTTTTCGGCCCTCTAAACTTCCACAAAAAAAGTGTTTTTCGTCGATTCATTTAGGTGGTTTTGAGTCAAGCCATAGTTGGGACAATACGGCGGATAAGTAGGCATCGTAACACCCCGTCTATACGAACCATAGATTTGGTATATCATGAATAAAACGTCGGCAGCGCAAATTTTGTTCTAATTTGTGTATGTGGTGACTACGTATGGCTTACCAAATCATAATTTATAATTTTTCATTAAGTGCATTTCGTTTATTTCTGCGGTTGAGAATGTAAAAAAGATAACGTCAAACTAAAAATGATAGCTGATGGTAGCACATAGTTGTTCGAACAAGTGTTTTACCAACGATGGTCGACAAAGAACATGACATTGATTTAGAGAGTCTACACGAGCTTAGTCGATGATCGACCAAAAATTTGTTCATGATATACCAAATCTATGGCTCGTATAGACGGGGTGTAACGTATATGTGAACTATTTGTGAAATAGGGTTGTGTGAACACGATCGAGTTTTAAATTCTTTAGAGTTAATGTTTTCCTCTTACACATGGTCTCAGTGTTGTTAATATTGTCGCCAGAATTAAAGAACGCTGTAACTGACAAAACCTTAAATGTTTACCAGAGCCAAAAAACCTGTAAGAAAATAGAAAGAAGACACTGGTATTTTTCAAAACGCAGACGGCGTAAGTGAATTTCTTTTCATCATAGAAATTTGGGACCGGGATGAATCGACGCGTAGTTTTTTTTTTTTTGATAAAAATAGTGCAAAAAAACGTATTTTCGATTTTTTGTCATTTACAGCGTTCCTTAATTCTGGCGACGATATCTACAAAGATACCGCTCCCCGACATTCAATTATATTCCACCTTAACTAATGTCAACAAAGAACCAGTGATCAGCAAAAAAAGCGCCACCTATTGGGGAGTAGCAGATAACAGCTAAAACTACTTAGCAAAGGCACACACTCACCACACAATAAACATGCAACAATGAGGCAATTGCTGTTGATCATTCAATGGTGAAGGTATAACACTGGCCTCTGATTGATCAATTCACAGCAATTTTCTCATTCTTAAGGCGCTTAATCATAATATATGTACTGTCCTTTCCAAAATTCCAATACAATGCACAGCATTTAGTAGGGGTTTACCCCTGAGTATTAGTCTCAAATAATAAAAAATGGATAATCTGTGCATGTTAATGTGGCCCTGCTTCGAAGTCTATTTTAGAGCAGGCTTCCCGACCGCGTATAAAAAGACAATCTTGATATTTGATATTTTGTGCTAGAGTTTACTATGGTTGAAAAACGCCAAACATTCTTGTAAAAATGCAACACGATTTTGCTTATGGTCGTTTGTTAGTAAATGCGGCACAGTATTTTTCTTAGACCCAAATAGTCATTCAAAATTTAAAAGGTGTTCACAATCTATTGCATGCATTTGAGGGATTTTTAAGTACAGTTGGGCCTCGATTTTTCATAATGGTTGGGACCAGAAGCATTTTTTAATATTTTTATTATTTAACAAGTGAACATTGGTGTACATACATTTAAAAATATTAATTCAAGATAGTAATGTCATAAACGGTCTGTATCCCAGCTTCGTATTTTTCAACTATTATTCCAACACTCACGTTATTTTTTTAATGCTCGTTAAATATTTTAATTTTTTCTTCAATATTTAAAACGTTTCTTTGTATTTTTACCACTGGTAACGATGCCATATTAAATATATTTAGAATTCTCTGTTTTCATCACGGATAATAGAGGTAGACACGGTTAATCGAAGCAAACAGTTTGAAAACATTACAAACAAAAAAAAATTTGACTGATCTTTGACCATCACGGATCACGGATAATCGAGGCCCGACTGTACATCAGCCTGTCTAACTGTGTACTTATTTTAATCATAAGTGTAAAAAAAGGCGTTTTCTTAATTTCTTTTCTATGGCTGTGCATTAACCAAATTAAGATAAACTCTTTTAAAGACAAAATTAAAAAAGAGACAAAAAAAAAAATAAATAAAAAACAAACACAAACAGATATAACGAAATAATTTATTCAAATGTTACACAAACGTGTTTTACAGTAAGTGGTTGTGAAAGAACCCATTTTCCGTTTTCCTAATACTAATAATTTTAAGTATACAAACAAGTGTGTGTGTGTATGCAACCTTATCGCATTTATCTTATGTTTACATATGCGACACATGCTACTTAAAAATGTAGGCGGTATTTGAGACTCAATTAGACAAAATTATTTTTTTTTATTGACAATATTTTTTTATTAAACAACCTTAAGCAGGCACGCACTCAGTTTCAACACATACGCTGTTAATCTTGATTAAAAAAATTATTTTCTTACGTCTATTTAGACATGCTTTAGGTTTGAAATAAAATAAAAAAAAACAAAAAAAAAAAAAGGAAATGAAATGAAATGAACATTAAACACACACCAACATTATTTACAACACCCATCTTAAGATATTCAATAATTTGGCAGGATAATCATGTTACTTTCTGACAACAGCTCATAAACCATAACGACATGAGTAGAAAAACATCGTTTTACATAGGAAACGGAAATTGTACAAGTGTTTGTGAAAGTGTTAAATACGACAAAAAAGCGTGTTATGCGTTTGTATCAAAAAAAAAAAAATATGCTGTAGATTCTTGTTCAAAAACATATTAATAAAATGTATAATATATACTTATATATAAGATTTAATTTAAAAACTCTAAATTCTTAGTCTAAGCAGGGTACACACATGTTGAAAGCTTAAACAAGATCTTTACCCTCTTGTAGTAGTTTAAAAGGCTGCTGTCAAAAGTTAAAAAGTCTGCCAGAAAATTAAATTACAAATTCATCATGAAAAAGGTCTCAGTAAAGAGCAATAAAAGGAAATGTTTTTTTTTTCTCCAAATAATTTATAATGATTTTTATTTAAAATTAAACCAATTAAATACAACTCGTACATGACACATGTAAGTGTTACTAACACACAGAACAATATTCTGTTATTTTATTAATACCACGAATTTATGTGGGTTTTACTTTCAAATACATTTTTTGGAATAAAAAGGGTTTGTGGATGCTTTACGAGTAATTACTTCAATTACATTGGACACTTACAAACAAAATAAAGATATAAAAAATACCTGGAATGTAATACAATTCTTTTGTAAAGTGGGGTTAAGAATAAAAAGATTTTGTTTCTAAATTTTCTAAAACTCTAAAAAAATCTTCAGTTTCTCTTTTTTTGTTTTTATAAGCTTGTAATCTAATTAAATGTCATACAAAATTAAAAAAAATTTCTTACTTGAAGGAAGTTTAGTTTGGCAAAACTTATAATCTTATGAATTGATATTATTAGCAAAAACCTTAAAAATTCTTTAAAGACTACATAAACGACACTGTAAGCAGTCTGTCAAATGGACAAATCAAACTTTGAACTGAAGCCAAGCTTTTGTTATCATTTTTAAAAATGAAATTTGTTAACCGAGTATACTCGTCATTATGTAATGTAGTCATTATGTAGTCGCCGTGGTCTAGTGGTTAGTATGTTGGCTTACTAAGCCATGGGCTCTGGGTTCGACTCCAGGCTCCGACATCTTCAAAAAAAAGAAATATGAAAAAAATATTTTTTTCGGCGACTACCTCTCAGCAGTCTTCTGGCAAAAGCTCTGAGAGTAACTAATTGCCATGAACAAGCTTCTCAAGTCTGTCGTTCGGAGTCGACATTAAACTGTAGGTCCCGGTACTCATGGATAAAAATTTACATACACAACATGAGTGCTGCGAGAAGCTAGGCCGTAATCCTGACACAGGGTTGTAAAGGCCAGTTATGTATGTATGTATACTCGTCATTAAGTACTCGTAACAAGAGAGAGTAGCATATGTTTAAAATTGTTATTTTTGAAAATGGTATAAGTCCAGTTTACAAAAGCTTGACTCCAGTGATTTTAATATAATTATAACTGGACACATTAAATGGTGCACGAATTTTATAGAGTAATGACGGCTATAAAATATTACCAAAAAAATATTTTCTTTCCTTTTCTTAAGTGAAATGTGTATAAGGTACGTTGGGTTATTAGACGAGATCTCCGTATTCAAAATTCAGCTCTGACATCTTTAAAGAAAGGAATATGAAAAAAATATTTCTTTCAGAGACCACTTTTTAGCAGTCTTCTGTCAAAAACTTTGAGAGTAACTCATTGCCATGAACAAGTCTGACAAGTCTGTCGTTCGGATTGGACGTTAAACTGTAGATCCCGGTACTCACTGATAAAAATTGTCACTGACAATATGGCTGCTGTGAGAAGCTAAGCAATACCTCTGAAAAATTGTTGTAATAGTCAACTATGTATAAATGTGTATGCGCATTTCTAATAACTAGAATTAAAAAATCTTTCTTTCTACGATTATATAGTCGATTATATAGTATATAGTCAGAGTATATAGTCGTAGTCGCCGAGGTCTATTAGTTAGTGTATTAGCCTTCTAAGACGAAGCGCTGGGTTCAAATCTCAGCTCTGACACCTTGAAAAAAAGAAATATGAAAAAATTATTTCTTTCGGCGACTACCTCTCAGCAGTCTTTTGGCAAAAGCTCTGGGAGTAATTGAGTGCCATGAGAAAGCTCTTTAAATATGTCGTTCGGAGTCGACTTTAAACTGTAGGTCCTGGTACTCATGGAAAAAAATTAACAAACACAACATGAGTGCTGCGAGAAGCTAGGCCGTAACCCTGACACAGGGTTGTAATGGCCAATTATGTGTGTATGTATGTATGTAGTCATAATTAGCAAGATGAATTCCCAAGATAATGTTATTATTCTCTGTTTTTATAAGCTTGGATTACAGGTACTTCAGTAATAAGTATTTAAAAGCAATTAGTGGATCATTAATATTTTTCACAGAATGATTTAGCTCTCTAGCGGCGGGTAAAATGTTTATTTGATGCTATTTTTGTAAAACTACTGCTTGTGCTTGTAGCTCAAACATGCCGTGAACACGCCGGCATTAAATTATATGGACCACTGCTGCAGCTCTCTAGCTCTCTTTAATACATTATCCACAGGATTTTAAGGAAGACGCTGTGGAGTGTTCAAAGAATTATCTTTCTTGTCAGTTTTGCTTTCTATCTCAATAAACTCCACATTTTCTCTTACATTTGCCTATCAGAAGTAAAATAAAATGGACAGTTTTTTCAGGCAATACTTTTCTTAAAGGCATTATAAAAACAGCATAAAATAAAGTCAGGAAAATGGGAAAACTAAACTACATAAGACAGTTAGAAAAATAAACTAGAAATAGAATACATTGTCTTAAATACGCAAATTTCTAAATATCCCCAAGGAGTGGTTAAAGTGCTCGTACAAAAACTTAAACGGCCCAGGTTCAAATACCAGAAAAAGGTAAAAAATTAAAAAGTTAGTTTTCGGTTTTTTTTTCAAAATTATAATTTAAATATAGAAGGTTACCCCCCTGTAAGAAGACTATCTTCAAAGTAAAGGCTCCCTAACATTCCACTCTATTCCACCTTAACCAATATCAACAAAAACACGAATGCTCAGGTGACAATCGCCATCTGTTGGGAAGTAGCAGATAAAAGCTAAGCTTACTTAGCGAAGGCATTCACCACACAATCAACAAGCAACGATGAGGCAATTGCTGTTGATCATTCAAGGGAGAAGGAGGTATAACACCGGTCTTTGAATTATAAATCCACAGCTATTTGTTTCATTCTTAAAGCGCTTAAAAAAAATAATATAAGAAAAAATATATTCAAATTCTGTCCTTCCCAAAAAATTCCAATACAATGCACTGCATCAATAGGGATTTACCCCTGACTGTTGGTCTCAATAAAAAAATTTAAGCAATAACGAGGTGAACTTGTTTGCCTTTCCACAGAATTTTGAGCGTCTTATGGTAGTCATCATACATGCTGGGAAATTAAGATTTATTTAGTCTAAACGGTTAAACTTCCATTTCTCCGTATATACGAGCCCAATCGTAAAAATGGTAAACATTCATAAATACTAGAAAAATTCCATTTCTTTATTTCTTTTTCTTAAAATTACTTAAAACTATCGACATTTGTTATCACCATTAAGATTACATATATTTTGTTTTTAATATTCTCAGATATTTTATTTAGAATCAATCAATCTCAGTAAAAATGACAAGTGACCATCCGAAAAATTTAATATTTTCTTCTTCTTTTTCCATATTTTTTTAAAGTTTTATAAAATTTTCCATTTGTTTAGTTTGGAAATTTTGATTTTCCTTTTACATTGTATATGCTTGTGTTCATTTGTATATGCACTTATACATATGTACATATTTAGTTTATATAACATTATACAGTTTCATTCATCATTGTCACCATCGTTTATATCTCTGTGGATATTAAATTTTTTCCAACTTTTCGTTATCATTTCATTTCCAAACAGTAATTTATTTTTATATAAAATTGACAGTTTTCGGCGTAATCTCTACAGGTAAATTTACATATTTGGAGAGAACAAACAAAACAAAAAAGCAAAGAATATATGAATTATGAATTATCAACATATCATATTCAAAATCATACCAATTTATTGAAATGTTATAAAAAAAAACAACAGTGAATAATGTGGAAATAATTTGAAAATCAGGCAAAAACTCAAATGTCATTTATTTATTACAAATAGTGCATAGAATTTACATTTGTTTTTACAAGAACTTTGTAAGCTAATGGATTATATAGAAAATAAAAGTATTCCTATGTGGTTAATAAGCTAATTACAGAGCCAATTACAATTGCTATTTATGGCTGGTGTATTAAGCAAAAAGCTTTATTAATAAAAATGTCACTGTTTAGTAGCTTTTTTGCAACAGAATAGTGGTCTAGTAGTTTTGAAATTGCATGTTGAGTAGATATTTATACAAAATTATATTATTATTATATATTATATCGTCGCAAGAATTAAAGAACGCTGTAACTGACATAAAATCGAAAATACGTTTTTTGCATCATTTTTATCAGAAAAAACTACGCGTCGTTTGGTCCCGGTGCCAGATCTCTAAGATGAAAAGAAATTCACTTACGCCGTCTGCGTTTTGAAAAATACCGGTGTCTTTGTTCTACTTTCTTAAAAGTTTTTTGACTCTGTTGAACATTAAATGTTTTGTCAGCGTTCTTAATTTCTTACGACAATATGTTACACGAGAAAAATTTTGTAAGTCAATGCCTGAAAGTACACGTATTGTGAAAGCTATATTGCGGAATTTTATGAGGTTCATTTATTTGGAAGATTTCAATTTTTTATGGGCCCATTGAAACCTCTATTCAAGGAAACTAAAAAATTTTAAGAAAATTTTTAACGTAAAATATTAGTGGAAGTCCCAACGAAACCAAAGTTATACATTAAGCATAGCGAAAATTATGCTTTACAAACAAATTAAGAAAAATTAAAAAAAAAAAAATATTAAAGTCGTGATAAATTAAAGTACGAGAGCACTTCAAATTAAGTATTCTTGGCCTAACAGTTAAAAACAAATTTATTATTAATTCACAAAATGTTATAGTTGTCGTAGATCGGTAGAAACTATGACAAACTACAACTATTGTATATAATGTTGTTGGTAATTTCCATGTTAAAAACTACTACAACATGTACGACAATTTTTCCTATGTCTCCGATATGTCGTATCTTCTTTTTAAATTTTTTATTCACGAAAATTGATAACACTGGATAACATTTACAACAATATTGACGACAAAGAGTTCACAAAATGAAATGCCATTTAACTATAATCTACAACAATATAACATTTTGTAAATTGGGTAAATATTTTTCAATATAATCTCTTGAAGCTTTGCTAGACTTAGTCCAATATTTTTCTAGCAATTCTATTCCTTAAGTAAAGTAAAGTAGTCTTCTTGAAACTTCTCAAAATTATGTTTTACAACTGCCATTGTATCTTGATTTGAAGTAAAACATTTTATATTTGGTAACACATAAATGTCGTAGTCGCCGTGGTCTAGTGGTTAGTGTGTTGGCTTACGAAGACGATAGTGCTGGGTTCAAATCTCAGCTCCGACATCTTTAAAAAAGAAATATGAAACAATTATTTCTTTCGGCGACTACCTCTCAGCAGTCTTCTGGCAAAAAGCTCTGGGAGTAATTGATTGCCATGAAAAAGCTTCTCAAATCTATCGTTTGGAGTCGACTTTAAACTGTAGGTCCCGGTACTCATGGGAAAAAATTAACACACACAACATAAGTGCTGCGAGAAGCTAGGCCGTAATCCTGACACAGGGTTGTAATGGCCAATTATGGATGTATGTATGTAACACATAAATGTCAGGAGAATCTAAAACTGGAGAATAAAGTGAGTGGTTAAGCAATACATACGTAAATACATAATTTGCCATTATCACCCTGTCTCAGAGTTAAGGCCTAGCTTCTCGCAGCACTCATGCTGGCTTTATCAATTTTTATCCATGAGTACCGGGACCTACAGTTTAAAGTCGACTCCGAACGACAAACTTGAGAAGCTTTTTCATGGCAATCAGTCACATTCAGAGCTTTTGCCGAATGATTTTTTTTTACATATTTTTTTGCTTCACGTGGTAATGGCACGCTAATTTTCTTTTATATTTTTTTTTAACCATAAACACTATTTACAGTTTTACTTGTTTAATGTGTTTTGTAATTGCTAAAGCCACTTTAGCAAATTACTTTAAAACTGCAGCCATTTCCTAAATAGCACTGCATTTGGTATCAGTTGTTACTAATTAAAGAGTTATTTATGGATTATAATTTAAGTTTTTTAAAAGTTTTACGGAGAAATGCTCAACTATTTGGTTTTAAAATGTTATCCCATATATTTGTAATTGCTTGCATTCTACCTATAGAATATTAAAGAGAGAAGGAAGACAACATTTTAGCGAATAAATATTTTTATTACTTGCAGTAGAAAACTGTTAAAATAAAATAAACTATTTGGTCAAGACAGACTATTTTAAATACTACAGGAAAAGAAAAAGAAATTATTGCATCCTTGTTGTTGTCCAATAATTAGAAATATCCTCAGTTAGATTGAAGTTATGACGACGCTAAATAACTAAGACCTCCTTTAACTACAACATTAACACCTTTTGATATTAGGGTGATCGTCACAGTTTTAGTAATCGGTTTTTCCCGGTTTTTTTTTCTTTTTGTATATCGAATAAAAAGTTAGTTAGTTAATGAAAAAGCTAGCTTGCGGTGTTTTCAAAATTTTTTTAATAATAAGAGGTCCCCCCAAGAAGTCCATATACAAATTAACAGCTCCCTGACATTCCATTCTATTCCTACTTAACCTTTGATAAAGAAAAAGGAATGATCTGGAGAAAAGCGCCACCTATTTGTAAGTAGGAGAAGACAGCTAAAAATCTACTGAGCAAACGCACTCACCGCAATCAACATGCAACGATGGGGCATTTGCTGTTGATCATTAAAATGTGGGCTTCCTACATCATATGGTATCACAACGGGTCGCTATGCACGCTCAAGTGTCCTTGTTATTACGAGGATGCCACTTCCTCCTATCCTATCCTATCCTATCCTATCCTTTCCTATCCTATCCTAAAATCTAAAATTTGTTGTTGTCAATAATGTATGCAAATCTGAATAACTGAGCATTGGTACAGCCTTCTTTGTTTAATGTATAACGAATTTTATAATTCTTTTTGTTTTTCAGATTTAATTCTTGATTCAATTCAATTGTCCACTATTCTTACAATAATGTATACTTTCAGGCGTACCACAACCTTTTTTTTTGTCCAACTTTACAGATTTTTCTTTTCTAAATGATAACAAAACATTTTATTTTTGCAGTATTGTGTAAAGTAGATAAGAGTAAAATAAATGCACAGATCAAATATGAAACAGTTTGACTTTTATTAGATATTGAAATGACTGCTTGTAATCCTTTATTTACATTAAAAGTAATGCCATTACATAAAAACTGCAAGGCAGTTGATTATACAGAAATTTAAATAAAACTTAGGGCGTCAACGTATCGTCTAAAAGGTTTTCTGTCTTTAATCTACCATACCTGTTGCGGTATAGGGTACAAAAGGTGTCCAAAGTAATAAAAGTAGCAAAGCTTACCATAGCAACTAATAAGTAAGTGCCACACGTTGAAAGAATAAAAAAAAAACAAAAAAATATTTGAAACTTTCCAACTATTACTTACAAACTTTGTGTTAAAGGCAGTATTTTTTTTTTTGTTTTTGTATGACAACAACTTAAGAATTGAAACTTGAGAGTTATGCAAGAAACTAAAAAAATAAAACAACGTAAAATGGCTTAAGAAAGGACAAGAAAATTACAAACGAAACATTTTCAGTTGCCTTGAGTTGCAAAAATAAGAAAAAAATGACTAAAAAATTTGAGAAAAATTGCAAACTTAAGATGACTGCAAAACTGCAAACGGAGTAAAAAGAAAAACTTGTTGTTGGTATTTAAAACTGTAGGCGCAGATAATCACTTACAAGTTAGTTACGCTCACACCCGCACAATTATACACAAACACACATACATGTAGCTTCTAAAAAGACCCTACAGAGTAGCATTCAAAATAAATTTTTGCTACATTTCCTGTGATAAATCAGTTTTCTTAAAAATATTTCAAAAAACAACAAATAAAACGAAACAAAGAAAATTACCAGGAAAAATTATACTTTGAAAAGTAAGTTGTAATATTTGCTGAAAACTTAAAAACATAAAATAGTTGTGCTGCAAATATTACACACTGATTACTGTGTATGAGTACAAGTAAATATTACGAAAAGAAATATAAAATAGTTGGAATTATTATCTTTCTTTCTTTTGTTTTTTCTTTAGTAATGGCAGCGCAAATGGATAATTTAAAATTTTGTAGAAATCCTTCCAAATAATTTAAATGTATAATTTAAGTAGATTTTATAAAAAAAAATTTTATATCATGCATAATCCATTCTATTCCACCTTAACCAACGTCAACAAAAAACGAATGATCAGGAAAAAATCGCCATCTATTGGGAAGTAGCAGATAACAGCTAAACCTACTTAGCGAAGGCACATTCACCACACAATCAACATGCAACGATGAGACAATTGCTGTTGATCATTCAAGGGTGAAGGTATAACACTGGCCTCTGATTGATCAATTCACAGCAATTTGTCTCATTCCTAATACGCTTAATAATAATATAATAATATATGTACTGTCGTTTCCAAAATTCCAATACAATGCACAGCATTTAGTAGGGGTTTACCCCTGAGTATTGGTCTCAAATAAAAAAAAAGATAACATGCATGATCAAAATAATTGGTTACCTTTTTTGTAAACGTTTTTCATATCCAAATACTTTTTTTTATATTGTCAATCACAGAAAATTTGGATTTAGAACAGAACACTATAAAAAACAGCCCCTGATACAAAAATATAGTCAAAATTAGCGTCTCCAAATTGGGTCTTGAATAAGACGTGAAGTTATTCAAGAACATCCACAGTTTTTCTGGCTTATACAAATAGATTTCTTTTAACGAGAGTAGTATTTTGTTATCATTAATAGAATAAATTTTTTTTGTTGCCTTTTTCATTTTCCATTAAATTTTATAGGGATATTCGTATTCTAATTGCTAAAATGTTAAGCGGCCAAAATATATTTGTCTGTAAGCCTGAAATATGTTGTGTTATTGCCGAATGTTATATACGAATTCACAACAAAATTTAATAATGAAAAAAATGTTATTTTACTTGTGAGATTTAAAACTTAATGTACGAGTATATGCATCGCATCAATTTTATTACACTTCTTTTATGTAAATTTTTTATTACATCCCATGTATTTTTATTTTTATTTTCATTTTTGTTCTTTTATTACTTTTCATTTTATGTATTATTGTATGTATTTGAACTGCAGTTTTATAAAAAGATTTATGGTTTCGCGTTTTAAATAGACTCTCTATTAGAGCAACTTTTTTTTTTTAAATTTTATGTACTTTCAGTACTTTTTTTTCTGGGAAAAAATGTATGCACTACCTTACAAATAATAGGCAATCTTGACTTTTACTATTGTATGCAAAGCAAAAAATTAAAATGTGTTTTAAATGAAATTTTCTTTACCAGATTTTATATTTGATTAAAAAAAAGTACATACTCTATGCATATATTAAGAAATTGCAGGTTTGGGGGTTCCCAGACAAAGGCTCCGAATTCAAGTCCCAGCTCTGACATCTTAAAAAAAATTGTGACAAAATGTTTCTTTAATCGACTACCTCTCAACAGTCTTCTCATACATGCTTCTTAAATCTATCGTTCGGAGTCAATTTTAAACTGTAAGTCCCATTACTCACAGCTAAACATTGAGTCACACAACATGGGTGCTAAAAGAGGCTGGACCGTAACCCTGAAACAATGTTATAATGGCCAACTATGTATATATGTATTATATGTGTATATAAGGTTTAGTTAAAAACACGATTTGCATGTTTTTTTTTACACAGTATACCCTAGAATATATTAACAGTGTAATAACAGGATTAAGTGTTTATTTGAATTTTACTAAAATTGGTAAATAGATAAGTTCGAAAAGCTAAATGAAATATGTAGTATTGATATTACTTTAAGGATAATTGGGATTGAATATAAAACCAGTCGCAATTTTACTCTGAGATATTTAATCGTTTGACTGTGCTCATAGAGAAGAGCTTTAAGTTTTAGTGGCGGAAAGTATAGAAAAAATGCAACTGGATTTCCTCCTATTAAATTTCCATGACACTGTGACTTTAATATGATTCCTGCTAAATACTGTAACTACTGAAAATTCATCTACATATTAACTAGGTATACACTGGTTACTTGACAATCGGTACGCATGCTCAGTGCTGTTTAATCTTCACCTTAGAAGTTAAAGGAATACTTTAGAAAAGGAAAACATTCTTTGCTTGTTAAGTGAGTTTCCTTATCAGTCGTTTAAGCTGTTAGGACCTTTTGAGGCATATTTAATTACTGGCTTTTAATAGTGGCTTTCCCTATTTTATAGCCAGTTCTTGGTGAATGTAATGTTTTTATCAATTTCTGGTCGTTTAAATACCTACTGCCTGTATGTGGTTTTAAAATCCTATGCATTTAATATTGTAGAATATTTAATTGTTGATTGCTAAGAGGTATATGTATGTAAAAATGATATTTGTACAAAGAAACCATTCAAAGACATTCCACTCTATTCCATCTTAACCAATGTCAACAAAAAAAAAAAAAAAACGAATGAACAGGAGAAAAACCTCGCCTATTGGGCAGAAGGCGATAACAGCTAAACCTACTTAGCGAAGGCACTCACCAAACAGTCAACATGCAACGATGAGATAATTGCTGTTGATCACTTAAAGGTGAAGGTATAACTCTGGCCTTTGAATGATAAATTCACAGCACTTTGTATCATTCCTAAGGCGCTTAAAAATAATATCAGAAAAAATTCCAATACAATGCACAGCATCAGTATGGGTTTACAACTAAGTATTGGTCCCAATAAAAAAAGTTGGAAATTTACTAATTATATAAATACAAATTATTTGAATTTGAACCCTGAATTGTTAAAATTCATACTCGTTTTTATTCAAATTCACTTCTTATTCGAATTTTATTAACCATTATGAAAGTTTTTCTTTTGCTATAATATTTTAAAGCTAAACTTAATTAATAATAAATTATTATCTTAAGGTGATATGTAACTTTATGTCAGTTGTTACAAACCTTTAACACAGTATACCATTACCTAAAATAGTGTAGGCCAATAGAAATAAAAAATCTCTTTTTGTTAAACAAACCAACTGGCAACAATATTTTCTTGTTTTTATAGCCCGCACCCGCATTCATGTGTTTTCCTGTTCAACACGAAAATTCAAGAGATTTAGTATGAGAGTGTAAAGATTTGTTTTTTGACACCAATAAATAAAGATATCGCCACATAATTCAATAGGTTTGTAACTTAAAAAAAAAAATAAAAATACCAAGTTAGTTAAATGTGCAGACATATTCACAGCCCCAGAGTTGGTTTCTGCCCTGTGATTTATTTTAAAGCAAAAAATGTAAGAATTCTTTAAATGTTTATACAAATGGTAACAAAAAACTGTAAACGACTTAGTTGAAAAATTTTATTTATTTGCTTCTATTATAACACTGTTGACATAAGTAAACGATATGCTTATAAAATATGTGCATATTACGTCTATAAACAACAACAAATAAATCTCTATGCATTGTTTATAAAATATGAAAAAGAACAAAAAAAAAATCACAATCGCATAAAAATATGCATTTATATGCCACAAACATAAAACCCATATTTATAAAACAAAAATACTTACAGATAGTATATGCCATTTATATATGTTTTACTATAAAAGAACACACAGTGTGGTTGATATATATGTGTACACACATACATATATTACAGTGAATAAAATAATGAAATTTTATAGCGAATAAAAAAAAGAGAATTTAATAATAGAACCCTATTTATTGTGATTTTAACTAAAAATTGTGCATGTTTTGGAATAAGAACGTTTGTAGTGGGTTGTTTCCAGATATAGGTATACGAAGGCTTTGCTAGGAAAAGTTGTGAAAGACAATATTTTTATTTCTTAACATCACAAAACGAAATTAAGATGAATTTGAATTTAAGGAAGTTTCATGTATCAATTAAATTTTTAATTAATTTCGCATCAACACGGGAAAATAAAAATATTTGTATTTAACTCTGTACTATGAAAAAAAAAAAATAAAACAAAAAAAATAAACAACATACTTATTTTGCCTTGTGAGCAAATACATTCACGTAATTGCTTATGTGGGGATAAGCATATCTCGATTGTCATTTTGTTTCTACTTAAGACACTCGTCAGGCGACTTTTTCCTAAATTGAGCAATATTTATAATAATTCTTATTTAGGTTAGGTTAAAATTAGCAGCCGCTTCCAGGTAAAGCATACTTGGGTCAAATAAGGTCCCGTTGTGATACCATCAGATCCACTAAAACATGTCTACGGCCGTTGACCATTCTCCAACCAACCCGATAATTTAACGAAGGTGTGAATTTCGTTCAAATCACCTCCAGTTAAACAGGAACTCTCGATAAATTCAGGGCGCCCAAAAATTTTTGTTCTCAAGTCCCTCAGTGTGGGACAATGACAGAGAAAATGTTCCGTTGTTCCTTCTTCTTCTTCGTTATTGCAGCTTCTACAGAAGAAATCGTGACCTACGGGCGTGAGTACCTATGGGCCAATAGTCCGTTATCACTGATATAAGATTTCTAAGATGGACTCTGTTTAGATACAGCGCAAACTTTGTTCTATCTAATTCTTATTTAGTACTTATATAAAATTTTGAACGTAACGATTTACGGCCGTACGTACTTATAATGAAAAGTTGGCCACTCGCTAGCATATGGGACGAGAAACTGGCAAGTTTATCACCCGCTATAGACTGATATTATTAAAACTTTCCATACCTTATATTTGGTAACTAGTCAGAGAATCAAAGAAATTAAATACCTTGTACTTTTGAGCAAGAATTTCCACGTATAGGAATGACAAACTTAGCCACTGTGTACAACGAACTGCTAATTTTTTTATTATATATAAGGCTGTTATAGTTTTAATAGTACCCTAGACTCTCTAAAGTTGTTGGGGAATATTTTGCCAGCGAGTAATTTTTTAAGTTTGAATATACTATTTCGAGGGAGCGTAATTTGATACACAATATGCATGCTGAAGTAATTCCAACTTTAATTTATTGGTTTTGACTTTTTCCATTGTGAAATTGTGAATTGCTCTGTGGTCTTAATGAGACAACACTTTATTTTTAAATTTCATCATATAAACGCCATAATAATTCAGTATGTATAAAACTTAGCGTTGATTATGTTTTTCTTTCCGAAGTTGATCTAAAAAACAGATATCATGATGTAGTCAGCAGATGCAATTGCAGTTGTTTTCTGTAAATACAATTTTCTAACTCCAGTGTGAATGTTGGCATTTTTGTTTCATCTATGGTTATGAATAGAAGCAAAAATTTGCACTTATTGCCCTGAAATATTGTCAAAAACTTTAATGAATCATCTTCAGGACGCTGTTTTTACATATTCTTTTGTGAACAAACGCGTGGTGACAAACGAACAGCCTTTTTATCATCACAATTTCTCTAAATTGTCGATGTATTATATGACTTTCATTTCAAAAAGGAATCTAGCATTAAAATGTTATTGCTAAATAGCACCACAAAAAATTAGTTTTATGTTTCGGTAGATGGCCATTTTTAGACTTGATTTTTTTTTTTCAAATATTGTTTTTTTTTGTTAATATTTTCATTTAATTTTATTCAATGGTTCATATATTTTTATTACACACTGTATCAGTTGATTTCCATATTATTGTTATTATCCACTGGCATGAACAATTGCTACCACAACTAACATGGAAAATGAGTGGCTTTTAACTGTTACTTTTATTGTTGTTATTGTTATTATTATTGTTATTGTTACTTTTATTCCGAGATTTACAACAATAAACTTCTTTTCTACTGAAATCATAAATAAATGTAAGCTTTTGAAATGGATGATGCACTCTATACATGATATTCCTAATTTTATTACAGTTACAAAGATTCCTTACTTATAAAAATATTAAATTTATGTTTAAAAAATCAAATTTATTAATGGTGATCACAAGTCATTGCAAATGTCCTTGCAAAGGTTTTTTTGAATTTTTGTAAATCTCAATTTTCTAAAAATTTCAAGTTTGAGCGTTTCTGGAAACCTAAAACCAAAATATTAGTCGATTTGTATCTGAAGCATTGTTTTCCTATTGTTTGTTTTTCTAATCATCTGCCAATGATTTTTTTAACTCTTTGTTTTTTACTTTTAGTTTTATATTTTTGTAATACTTCGTTTAATCCATAAGTATACAAATTAAAAAATATACATCGTAAACATCATATACGAGTATATGTACATACATAAATACATACATATATTTATAATGAAGGTACATATAAGTACATAAGTACGTATATAATTTGTTTTCCATAGGTGAGTTTATTTTTTCTCCCATTTAATTGCGTACTTTTTTGCACAAGTTTGGTGGTTTCTATTTTTAATTTTTATTAGCAGTTTTAAATTTTTTTTTTAAATTTTTTTTTTATTACAAATTCCATAAACATGTTAATAATGCTCATACTTGTGGTCATAATATTTTTATATATTTGAAATGAATAAGTAGTTTCGTTAAAGCAGTACACTGTGGTTCATCAGAATAAAACCCGAAAACAAAAAAAGAGAAAAAAAATTGCCAATACTCAAAGGACATTTTGATGAAGATGTAATTTCAGGTAATGGTCTAATTTACTGGCCACCAAAATCATGTGATTTAACCTTATTGAATCTACGACGATAATGATAATCGAACACCTGAAAATCAATATTCAATTTGTTATAGGCAAA
Source organism: Metopia argyrocephala (assembly GCA_963576795.1). Classification (NCBI taxonomy): domain Eukaryota; kingdom Metazoa; phylum Arthropoda; class Insecta; order Diptera; family Sarcophagidae; genus Metopia; species Metopia argyrocephala. The sequence continues at coordinate 198,080,265 of OY756208.1, read as the reverse complement.
ACGCGGCCACTTGACGGAATCATATTCAAACTTTAATGTCATTGAATAAAGCGTCGCTACTATTGAAAAACCCTTTTTAGTAATTTGTGTAGGTAGTGTGAAAACAGTAACATATTTTAAGAAAAAAATATATTTCAATTTACAACACATTTTTGTTTTGTTTTTTTTTTTTTTATGAACGTCACAATCCAGCCAGCTGTGAAGGTTATGTATTAAAGTCTGTATTTTCAGTAAAAAAGAAAAAAATCAATTTCATTTATCGCAAGTGCCATCAGTTAAGTGCCTTTTAAAGTGGATCATCTACAAAATTACTACTGTGTGTCGATATAATTCAATGCGAGTCGTCATTAATTTGCACTCAATTTTATTTAAAAAAATGTGTTGTTACTGTTGTGTACCAGAAATAATTTAAAATTGAGGGGATGTTTAAAAACAGGTTAAGCATCTCTTCAAATTATTTCATTATCATTTAATTAATTAACTCATTATCGATAATATTAATACACATTTCAATTTAGTATTTATAACTTGAGTAGATAATTTTGCACTTCCTTAAATCAAGTACAGTTGAGTTCAGCATACTTAGACAACAAAATTTAAGTCTTTAGACTTGAATAAATATCAGCAACATAAAAGAACAATTACTTTAAATGTATTTAAGATGCTGCAAGAAGTTGTCAACGAAATTAATTGCTCGCTTCTGCAATAGCAAATTTTTAAATAAAATAGAGAATTTTTTTACTTATATTTATAGATATGATTTTGCAAAATGTACCATAAGACTTTTGCCTTAATTTAAGTTGTTAGAAACCTAAGCTTCTTCTACGTATTTTGTTGAACTTATTTTAAGTGGTTTTGTCCAGATGAATACAAGAATAGAATGTAAAAATGGATTTTTTCTGCAACCGCTTTTAGATTTCCTGATTAAAAACAGGTAGCTCACACTACCACTGAAGAGCAAAATTACTTTTTATACAGGTAGAAAAATAAAAAAACTATAGAAAATTTTTTTAAAGAGACCAGCACTCAAGGGATGACCCTTACTCATGCAGTACGTTGTGATAGGAAAATAGAAAAATAGGCGTTGAAGGGGGAAAAACGGTGTGGACTATTGATTTAAACTTACTAATATCATATCTGATATCACTTCGAAAAAACAAAGGTCCTACTTTAAGAATGTGAACCGCAAGGAAATTGGTTGCGGTTGTTTGATTATTCAATGGCCAGTGTTGTACCCTCACCCCTGAATAATCCAACAAAAATCAACCTCAAGAAGCCCGTGCAATAAAGTTTAAATTGGGGTAGGAAAAAAAATTATAATGATATTGAAAATAATGTTTTTGTTGTTCTCCCAGATCCTTATCCTGGGATAATTCTTGGTTGCTATCTTCAACAACTTTTCTGGCATGGGAAATCCTGCCAGAGAGCTATTGCTCTCCTCCAGCTTAGCCAGTTGAGTTCTTGCAGTGTAAGCCTCTATACCACGATAAGATGATTATCCCACGTGTAATATTATATTTTATATGTCAAATTTATGCGCCAGTTGCTGTGTTATAGCTTTTTTTTTTTTTTTTTTTTTGATCGTCAACATTTTTGTTATTTTTATTTTTTATTTTTGGTGCAGTTTAAATACGTGAGTAAAGAGTTAATTTTTTTATCTTTTATATACAGTTCAACATTATATAATACGTTTTTAGACAATAACCGAATATGCTCTTTTATTATTATTATGATTTTTTTTTAGTTATACGAGGTCTCTACAAAAGTAAAGGTGAATGAATGAATTTGAAACAAAATTAATTTAAAAATTGATCACTCTTACTGGGGCTCGAACTCGGGTCTCCAGTATGTCGTTTAAGGTGAATGCTATTTTTTTCAGAAATTATTTATTCATCGATTTATAATTTGTTCCCTTCAAAGTATTTATGCTTAGATATAATGCACTTGTAAAACATTACTGATCATCTGCAGTAAACTTTATAGAATAAATCCTTCGTTTTAAAGCAATTGTGATTGCTGTTTCAGCTATAGAGCATAAGAAAGGTATTAAAAATTATTTAAAAATGTTCAACCAATTCAAATTAATTTAATTTCAAATAACGTTTAACGCGGCATTTTTGCGAACGTATGGTATGTGCAGTGTTATAGAAAGCTGACCTGTAATGTCAGTTTTTGTTATACTTTTTTTTAACATTTTATTTTATGAATTATGCAATTGAATACCTTTATTACCAATCTTCTATAAAATATGTGCATTAAAAATTCTTTCTCTATTTCAGCGGGTGTTGTATTCTCACTTTTATTTTTATCAATTATGCACCAACAGACACAAACCCAACTTCCTTTTTTTGACAAGTAATTCACTTGAAGTGAAGTGTACTTCACTGGAATCAAGTGACTTAAAGCGCGTCGCCTACAAACATTTGCCCTTCCACTTTTGTAATATTTAATATTAAGGCGAAAATAAAAAGTCGAAAAAAAATGTAAATTTGGAGCAAGTAAATATTTAATTAATAATTTAATGAGATAATGATTGCATTAATTTTTTGTTGAATTTTTTTATTCTGCTACTTGTGTTTCATGGATTTAATTTATTAAAGTTTTGAAAACCTGACGGAAAATAAAATGAGAAATTTAATAAAAATTTGATAAACTTAAACTTAAACAGCAATACTTTAAGTAGTAATATAGGGTTCTGCATTAACTGCTTTTTATCTTTAAATTTAAATAAAATAAAGTGTGTGTGAGTTATCATGTTCTAGTGATTAGTGTGTTGGCTTACTAAGACATAAGCTCGGTGGTCAAAATCCCAGCTCTGACGTCTTAAAAAAAAGAAATATGGAAAAATATTTCTTTCGGCTAATACCTCTTAGCACACTGATTGCCGTGAACAAGCTTCTCTAGTCTGTTGTTCTGAGACGACTTTAAACTATCGCTAAATTTGAAAATTAAGGTTAGTTGCCAAATACTTCAGAACCCACTTATTTGATTATTTTTACGTGTTGTTGAATGCTATATTTTTTTTAAGACCAATACTTATATTATAATTTAGAAACACCGCAAATTTTATTTTATGATTTTTGTTCGTCGCTGGGATTGAACCTGTGTCGTTTGAGTTTCCACTTGTATGTAATAATATGCAATTATTTGGAATTAATATTTGCAACTAAGACTGATTAGCGTTAATTTTCTTGATACCACCCAAAACAAGTTAGTTGTATAATGTCGTTAATATCTGTTGTTAATCTGATACCATGTTTGTGTTTGCCGATTTTAAATGGTGTGTAGTTTTCAATTTTTATTTAGCTCAGTCTAAATAAGATTAAGATTAAACTCTCTCTCTTTCTCCTCTCTTTTTATGCTGCGCCATAATTAACCCTTTCCAGCTTAATGGTTATTTAAATCCGCAAAAAATGAAAGACAGCAATAAATTCTAGAGCCAGCCAGTTGTGAGATTACTGCTAAATCCCACATTTTTGTTTAATGTCTGGAAAAAATTCAAACCGCAAAATTTCATGGTTTTTATTTTTAATTTTTGTAAAGAAAAAAATGTTTTTTCATGATTCTGTATTTTTCCAAGATTCTATAGCGTTTGCCAAAAAAAAAAAAAAAAAAAAAAAAAAAAAAAAAAAAAAAACTAAAATTTTTCAACCATTTATTTTATTTTATGTATACCCTTAGCTTTGTAAAAAATAAAATAAAATAAAAGAGGTTATTCAGCTAAAATGCACATTGCAGGAAAATGCCTGTTTCAAAATATAAAAATTATCACAAATTTGTAGCGCTTTAGGGCCTTCAATGTCAATTGACAATTAAATTTTTAGTTAAATCCTAAGGAAGCTATGTAGGGATATATGATTTAAGCATTTTTATTTGCTTACAATCCAAATGTATTGATTTATCCTTCTCCTATAAATAGTAATGGGCGTTCCAATTTGACATTAACTGTGGCATTTTTTAAAATTTTGTCTAAAAAACTACTCCTACTTTGCATCTCATAACGCACTCGTATATTTGTACACATAATGGGAACTACATTTCAGATGTAATTTATATATCAAAGTGTCAATTAAATGCATAGTCATTTAGAGTAGTCTCTGTTGTTTTGTGATGAATTTAAACCTTTAAAAAGAAAAAAAATTGAAGCCATCTTAAGTTGCTTTAATAAAGTCTTAATGTTATTTTACCATCTTTGTCAAAATTATAAGAATTGGCAATCTTTAGTTAAGTCACATGAGAAACTTAACCCCTTAGCTTGTACGCTTAAGTTAATTACAGCGCTTTGACCGCTTGGTTGGTCATGTGGACGCTCATCCACTACGTCTTTGCATACAAAGTAATTCTTTCGTTTTCGTCAGCTGAGCTATGACACAGTCATATTGTATGTATTATTATCACATATTCTCGATTTCCATCGCTCGTACCTTATGCCCGTTTGGTCTACATATTATACGTACAGTCTCTTGCTGGTGCATATCGCAATCTTAACATGGGGATCCCGGATGCCTTTTACAAACGTTTCTACCTTGAGTTGGTTCGCAATTTGGTTGGTTACTCCGGTTGAAGTTAGCTGCACGAACTTCTCGAGTTCCATAGCAAAACCTTGAATTGTCTTCATGCGGTATAAATCTCATCTATATTCAACACCGATTTAAATACACTTTGTATTTTCATCAGAGTAGGAAAATAAACAAAACTGAACGTTTGATCTCATTTTGTTGAGTTCTTTACAATGAGTAAAACAAAAATAAAACAAAAGCAGTGAGAGCGATTGTCCCATTTGGTTTTGTATATTGTTTTGTTTTGAGTACTACAAATACACTAACTCAAATGTGCGTAGGTACAACAAAAAAATAATGAGAAGAAAAAGAAAAGAAGAAGAGAAAAAGAAAAGAAGAAGAGAAAAAAGAGCAAATTATACGTATGTGACGGAATAACAAAGCAAGCACAAGAGCGAAAAGCTAATTGTTTCATTTGCGCTCTTTCTCATTTACTTAGAAAGTATTTGTTTTGGTTTTGCTCATGTACAATACCATTAAAAAAATTTTGAAAAGTGTATGACTTTGTTGTAACGTTTGCGAAATGTTTTGTTTGTTTGCCAACTCTGATTTTCATGCACAACTGGTCAATCTAGTTTTCAATTAGCTTTTCTCTTATTTGCTTTCGTTAAAGTAATTTTTTATAGAAGTTCTATTATGATTTATAACTCATACTGAGTTATAAGTTACTACTCAACATGAGTTGTAATAAATCAAAAGAGAGCCTTTTAAGTTGGTAGGGTTCCCTGCTGGCATATGATTAATATTTAAAAATTCCTAAGAATCATACGCACCGCTGGTATATTTAAAGAATTTTTTAACAACAGATGAAGACAGAAAACACTTGATTTTTATTTTTTTATTTCTGTTTTAGTTCAATTGAATCATTATTTTAACTGCAAGAGATTTCATGCAATAAAACAGAGGAAAAACTATTAAAGAAAAACAAAAGGAAAAAGCACTCAAAATACAATTTTAAAACAGTCAAATTCACACCCAGTTGCAATTATTGTTTTAGATTAATAAATATTTTTTTTTTAAACAGTGCCTTGCAATATGCACAGTGGTTTAGCATAATAAAGGCAGCATATTGAAATATAAAAAAGCACTATAAAATGCAAATACAGAAGAAAACAAAAAAATTAGATTTGCAGATAAATAATTGACTCTTCAAATGGAAGAAATTGTTAATTTTTAAAGTTATTTTTGTAAACATTGAGAAAAATTTTTTTCTGCTTTATGACGCAAGATTAATCTGTTATCCACTGTACTTTTGGAAAGTTTTCAGTTTTTGTTTAAGTTTGCATTGGCATACATTTTTTTGACAGACGTTATTAAAATACGCATACAAATAAGGAAACTGATGAAATAGGAAATGTTGTTGGCAAAAGTTATAGAGAATATGAAAAAAATTGTCAGTAAAAGTTAATAAATCTATTTTAGATGAACAAGAAAATTGCAACAACAGCGAAGAGTTTCTTTTTTAATCTTTTGACAGCGTTTTCAACTTTTAATTTTAAGATTAAGAAAAAAAAAAAAAAATAAAATTTTGCTATACAAACTCAGCAACTTGCTACCTTATAATATAATTATGTATATTGAGTAATTTCTATAAGATTTAAGCTAGCTGACAGTCGGTATTATATTCACCGCTATTTCTTGGTGTAAAGAGAAGATGAAACTGTTCGTTGGTTCCTTTCCTGAAAGAGAATTGTTAATGAATAAACATGCTTGGCACTTAAACTTTTGCAATTTTTTGTGATGTTATTTTTAATGTTTTGGCTCATTGCACTAGTCTGAGTTCATTTGTCCTACATAAAGAATTGAGTATGGCTGTAGTCCTTTTGCTAGTTTGGTAATTTATGTGGTCCTGTAATAGCATTGAAAGAACTCGTATTAATAAATGAAGTAAAAAGAGGGGTTGAGTGGTTAACTAGCTATGTGATCAAATAGAAAGGGGTATTTGCGTAGGCTCATGATTACAGAATTATAAATAAAACTTTTTATTTATAAGTTCATGTCCGTTACTATAAATATTTTAATATTTTTCTTTAATACACTTACTGAGTTGTAAACTTCAGAAACTTTATTCACCATCTTTACTCTAACACTTGATGACCTATAAGGATTATAGCACCTGCTTTTATAAGAAAAGATATCTGGTAGCTTCGGTTATTGTTCGCTTATAGTACACATATTATAGTAGCCTATTTACATACATATGTTACCATAATTATAATGCTTAAAATGTGTGATTTCATTTAATGCTTAACAAAAACTTTACGTATAAAATCAATAGATAATTCTGGAGACATATTATTATTATCTGGCTTAACCCAACACAAATGCAAGACACTGCGATCCTGCAGCTAAAGCTACAACTAGTTTGAGACAGTCATGTTACTAGTTGTAAAAAGACTGTCGCAAAATTGACAGATATGAACTAGTCCAAAAGAAAGTTTTCATTTTTTTACTGTTTTCATATAAAATGTAACATACAAAGCCTACAGGTTTAATTGTCATTAAAAACATTTAGTTTTCATTGAAAGTGTGCAAAATGCAGACCATTTTGATATAAGTCCTGAAATGTATGTGAGGTATGTGTGTATGCATATGTAGATTTTTTAATATAAAATTTTAATCTACTCTAAATTATTTCAGACTTCATTGTGAGCCTACCCAGTTTAGGGCAGAAGGACATTGAGACCGTTTTGCGCCAGGCAATGCAGTTATGCAAAAAAAAACGCATCATGCCCTGTTTAAAAAACCCGAGGGAGCAGAATAAGCCAATAGTTTTTAGTTTACTGTAATTTTTTTGTTTTTGATTTAACTTAAAGGCTGATGTCAGAGTGCGCGCTACAAGCGAAGCGATGCTAGAAGCTATAATATTCATGCTATACTTATACTACAGGATGTCAGAGTGGATACTATATTAAGCAAAGCGACTTGTTGTGTTTTTAAAATGCTTTTTTTTTTCGTCAATCTTTTTTGTTAAAAATGGATTCAGATTCACCTACTTGGTTGTTTCATTATTGTTTCAATACTTTTCCACGAGAATTCTGTTGTGGTAACTTTTATTTGCTTTGTCCCAAAGCACAGGGCGTTTGAACACTTCTGTTATAAATTTTTCAATATCAATATGCATTATTTTACAAATATCTTTTAAAATTAATGGAAAATTTAAACACGCACAAATAATAAATAATGAAATAAATAAACAACTAATATACAATACAATGTAAACAAACAACAACGAAGCGATGCCATGCTATAAATCATTTCACAACCTGCTTTGCCGCTTTGGCTGTCTTCGCTTTGATTCTGACATCTCTTGAGCTTTGACGTAAGAAAACACAAGCAGAGGTTTGTAGCGCATTGTAGTGCGATATTATAGCATCCCTTATAGCGCGCACTCTGACATCGCCAATTTGTTGTCATTTTTATTCAATTAAAATTGTTTTTTTTTTAATGAATTTGTAATATTCTGTGTGTTATGTTATATTTAAATTGAAGTGATCGAAAAAAACTAAAACTATTTCAGTACTCTATGGATCTCAACAAAACAGAATTGCTATGTCAGAACCCCTGCGTATTTTTGGTGTAGCACAGCGTAATTGATTATAATTGATAGAATTAATTAATTTTTTTTTAACTAAAACACATAAAAGGGAATGATTCCTTGTTTTATAAATAATTTAATTAAAAAATTATTCCTTAACTTTCCCAATTAACTCTTTAGATAGTTATAATGAATAATTTTTTTCTAATTGAATCGCATAGATGAATACTTGGTCAATACAATCAACATTTTATTTGATACAAAGTTCCTGTTTGCTAATCCGCCAGTTGTTTTTATTAATAGTAAAACATTAAATTTGTTAATTAAAATCGCTTTTGACAGCATACGGTACAAAAACTATTCCATTAGATAATAAAAAATTGTTTTCTTAAATAAAGAATGAAAAGAAAACTAAAGAATTATATCTGGTTAAAGATTACTTGACATTTTTTACATTTTGTTTTTATCATGTTTTTTTTCCATGTCTTCCCATTCTGTTTTAAAAATACTGCTGTTACTTATTCTTCTTAAAGAGTATCACAAAAAAATTCAAAAAAAAAACCAACAAAATAAGTAAAAAGGGCATTAAAATTTTACCCAATCCTTGTGCAATTTTCTTTTTTAATGAAGACGATGCGAACAATAAAATTAAGAGAAAAATGACAATGACTGTTGATTTTATTTTTATGTCTCTGAATTACTCTTTTTTTTTCAATGACATTTCATCGACTGAAAAAAAAAGATTAAAGATTTAAACAATAGCTGTTGCTTGTTTAATAGATGACCCCATGTTTTATAGCAAAAGTCACGGGAGTAATAAAAATGATGTTCAAAAAGTAAAATAAATGAACAAGTCATTCAGCGTGTAAAACCACAATATTTTTTGACTGCTACGTGACCAAGTGCTAAGCCAGGAATAAGAACATAATGGCTGATGATACTCAACTGAGGAAAATGAAAGAAAAAGTAAAATTTTTGCTTTAAAGAAGATTGATTACAATTGAATTTTTTTTTTTTGTATATCCTGCAGCAGTAATTTAGAAATTCCTTACAACTAACTACAGTCGATTGAGGCTAAACGTACACAGCGTTTAAACGCAAATATTTTTAAATTGTAACAATATTTTTTAAACTTACATAAGTTAAAAGAACAGTTTTGCTCTAAATAATTGAAAAAATTTTTGTTTGCTGAGGCATAAAATCATATTCAAATAAGTTTGCTTAATTGTAAAAATTAATTATTGACAAGGAAACAAATAAACAACGTCTATTAATATGACCCCCACTGCTATTGCTAAGGCCGCTCATCACAATTTTTTCATTAAGATAGCGGCATATAACTACTACTTTACGAACATACATACATACATACATACATACATACATACATACACACATACCTACATACATAATTGGCCATAACACCACTGTGTCAGGGTTACGGCATAGCTTCTCGCAGCAGCCATGTTGTGTGTGTTAATTTTTTTCCATGAGTACTGTGACCGAAAGCTTAAAGTCGACTCCGAACGACAGATTTGAGAAGCTTTTTCATGGCAATTAATTACTCTCAGAGCTTTTGCCAGAAGACTGCTGAGAGATAGTCGCCGAAAGAAAGAATTTATTCTAATTTTTTTTCTTTACGAATATATCTTGAGTTTTTGTTTAAATTACTTTTAATAATCTATCCTGAAACAGGTATACAAATATATCAAGGAGCAAATAAAAAAGGAAAAATAAAATATTCTCGTGAAATAATGATCATGTTATTTCGTTAAAAATTTACAGTCGGGGCTCGATTATTCGTGATTTGGTTAACCGGTAACCCCGATTAACCGTAATGGTCAAAGATAAGTCTATTGTTTTTTTGCAATGTTTTCAAATTATTTGCTTCGATTATCCGTGATGAAAATTATATCTAAATATATTTGATATGGCATCGTTACCAGTGGTAAAAAGACAAAGAAACGTTTTAACCTTTAACTACTGAGGTGGTGGTAAATTTTACCCCCTCCTTAGATTTTTTAATTTATTTTCTTCGGTTGAGCGCTGTTGAGTCCCTGTTTTGTTATACTAAATCTTTGTTTTTTTTATTTTTATAATCATATTTATATAAAAATATATTTTCTTGTTCTTTTAAAAATAGATTATTAAAAAAAATTTTTTTTTGACTAATTTTTTTGGTAAAACAAATTTACCCCACGTCAATAACTATGAAAAAATATTTCACCTCCGTAGTTAAAGGTTAAATATTGAAGATAAAGTTAAAATATTTAACAAGCATTCAAAAACTAATGGGAATGTTAAAATGCTAGCTGAAAAATACAAAGTTGGGATACAGACCGTTTATGACATTGCAATTTTGAATTTATATTTTTAAGTAAATATGTATGTTTGTACACCAATGTTCACTTGTTAAATAATAAAAATATTAAAAAAAACTCTATAACCAAAATTGTTTGATTAACCGTGAAGATCGATTAAACGTAATGATTCTGGTCGCGACCATTACGGATAATTGAGTCCTAACTGTCTTTGATAAGATCCTGTTGCCGATATAGATTAGTCTTTTTGGTGAGATTTAAATCCATAATCTTTTATTAGGCACTATTCTAATGGGTGATTTTTTTAAGAGCTTTAGGATTTGATTGAAAAAAGTCATAAAATGGAGAGAAATGTAAAAAAAAATTTATCACTCTTCCTGGGTCCTGAAGTTTGGGTCTCTAGCATATTGAAATGTATAATATTTTTACTTGACGCGATAGAACGATATACACAATTAATAATGATTTATGTAAATATTGACTGCGGCTATGCTTCATATCGTCGTAAGAATTAAAGAACGCTGTAACTGACAAAACATTTAATGTTCACTAGAGCCAAAAACTTGAATGAAAATAGAAAGAAGACACTGGTATTTTTCAAAACGCAGACGGCGTAAGTGTATTTCTTTTCATCATAGAAAATTTTGACCGGTACCAATCGATGCGTATTTTTTTTTTTTTCTTATAAAAATGATGCAAAAAACGTATTTTCGATTTTTTGTCAGTTCCAGCGTTCTTTAATTCTTGCGACGATATCGTTCAAACACTGGGTACAGTTTTGGCAGACTCTCTTCAACATATCGGCCGGTATCTCACTAGTAATTTCTTCGATATTGGTTGTCAGCGTGTGCTTGTCCCTATTGACACGAGCTCTAACATAGTTTAAAAAAAATACATTAAGTCGTTAAATTACCTGTTTACCGAATTCGTCTATTACTTGAGCCGCTGTTTCGCGTGCTGTGTCCCATCTGACACTGTTTTGTTGACACCATATGCCAACCAAGTCTATTTTAGGCAAAAAAAAGGAAAAAGAAATAAAATGTAATCATCATTTTGAAAAAAAGCGACACCATATCGTTATCATCAGTCATTTCATTTCGATTTGCTCTAAGAAAACACAATTTTCTTAAAAGCATTGTTTTCATATCATCATCAATATTGACAATAAAGTGCTTATGTAGGATCGCAATTCGAGTAGTGAAAGGTGGTCTAATCAATCTTGAAGTTGGTATTTGTGTAAAACCCCAATACCCCATATTTGCTTCACTACCATCACGTATTATACGGCCCAGATAACATTTGGTATTTGTCAGAATTTAGAATTTATTAAAGAAAGGGAACGATGATGCAAATGCATAAAATTTTCTAATGTATTTGCCATTAAATATTTCGTCATACTAAATGCAAACGGACGTAACTACACTTTTTGTTTTTCTAACGAAGAAGCAAAAACCTTAAAATCAAACATTTCGTAAATCCCAAAAATCGTATAATTTTCAAGATCGAGATATAAGGATTGGCATCCCTATATACAACAAATGAATTTGTATGTAACGTTTTCTTATAAATATATATGTAGTTATGTCTTCTCACATTTAGAAATACACACACTTTTAGTACGTTTGAATTTCGTTTATAAAAACGCCATTTTTGATCGTAGGATTCTAAAATTTTGCTCGAATATGTATATTAATAAAACGAACCATAATTAAAAAAAAAACTGAATTTTGAAATTTTGTGCAGTTACGTTCGACGATTTGTATTTAAATGAAAAAAATTTCTTTAGTTTTGTTAAAAAAAAAATGTTTGTTTATTTTTATTTTAAACTCTGGGTACCAAGAAATTTCACGTAAATAATATTTATAAACGAAGGTTGATTAAAATTTTCAGTGTTTACTTTCTTTAAGAGAAAACGCTCATTTCAAAATCAATAGATGGTTTCAGAAACACTCAGTCTTGGTTTATTTTTACTTACTATACAACACTTCGAATAAAAGTTTAAATTTGGCTTAAGGCTTGCCTGTAAAATACACAACAGGCGTCTATGGACGTCATATTAATTGTTTTTCACTTTAAAGGTAGTTTTAGCCAGTATTTTGTAACGTTTTAATATAATAAAATGTAACTTTACCAAAAATTTAGTCAAATTTTACATCATTATCATCATGCCATACTCACTCTACCATTCTACACATATCCTATGATACGAACAACCATATAAAACGTTACATATTTTGGGGTCCGCTGTAAGATGTGCTGGTGACAATTTCCAATTCAGCTCCTTATAAAGAGCTTTATAAAAAGACTCATACTCTAACACAAGTATGATATTAAATTAAAGCCTGTTGCTAATGACAAACAATTTGTCAAAAAGTAATAACAAAAAAATTAATTTAAATTTAAATTTCATATTTTTTTTTCTTTACATTGTCCTAAGCTGCACTACTAGAGATACATCACTATATTAGAGTGTAGAATATTAAGGCAGAGGTGTTCCCATCTGTGTTTTTTTTTTTTTTTTTGTATATGAAAACGGTCAACATCAATAAATTCATTCAGTTTTCATTTTCCCTTTGTTCTCTCTAACTTAGCAAATACGTTTAAGAATTTCCCTATTTCCCTCCATTTTCTTTTTTGCAAATTTTACAGTTTTTTTTTTTCTTTTTTCACCATCACTTTTACAAGTTTCTCATGTTTCAATTTTATCATTTTTCTCGTTATTTCGTCTATGCGATTTTAAGTGAATCTTAGTGTTATTGACATGAAAATTGTACGTGTCGTGTCATTAAGAATAAAGACATAAAAAGTGAAGAAAAAAAAAAAATGAAAATTGACTACAAAATTAAAACAGCAGAAAACAATTTTGATAAAAATATCTTAAAATTACTCAGTAAAGACAAAAATGCAAAAAAAGCTTAAAGGAATCTTAGATGACTTGATAATAAAAAAAGTTTAAAAGTAGTCTGTTTAAGAAGGTATAATTTATTTTCGTTTTAAGTCTTTTTTATTACACTTCTTCTAATTATAGTTTATGAAATTATAAATTAGAGACTTAAAGCCGAAAAAAAATAAGAAAAATTTTCTTCTCTATTAAAAACTTAAAAAAGAGCAATTGCAGTCAAACTTTTAGCTACAGTCGAATCCCCATTATCAAGAAAATATGAAATGGGGATGCTTATGGAGATAAATATGTCTCTACGGCCATTAGTCTCTAACTTCACAACAACCACAAAATAAACATTAACAGATGTCGCCGTGTTCTAGTGGTAAATTTATTGGCTTACTAAGACATGAGCCCAGGGTTCAAACCCCAGCTCTGACATCTTGAAAAAAGAAATATGAAAAAAAAAATTTCTTTCGGCGACTACTTTGTAGTAGTCTTTTGGAAAAAGCTCTGAGAGTAACTGATTGCCATGAACAGGCTTCTCGAATTAGTCATCCAGAGTCGACTTTAAACTGTAGGTTCCAGTACTCATGGATAAAAACTGACATACGCAACATGGATGCTGCGAGAAGCTCGGCAGAAATCCTAAAAAAACAATTTTAATGGCCATTGTTGATCTTGTTCAAACACTGTAACACTGGCATTTGTGTGACCAACTGACATCAACTTGTCCCATATAAGGCGCTTAAATGGAAGTGCAGATATGAGTTATGTCTTCAAACATTAAAATAAAAATAAAAGAAACTAGACAGAAGACTTTTCCCAAATATAATAAAAAAATTATTATTATTTTCTTTAATTTTTAATTTGTGTCAAGCAGTGGCCTTCAGTCATATTACTCTCTTCGTGAATATTACAACCACGGTTGCTCAATTGAACAAAAATCCTGGCTAGCAGCTTCGTAAAATGTACCAAAACTACCTGTATCGTTAATTTATATAATATTAATGTTAAATTTTATTTATAGTACTGTATTAACAGCTATCCCTTTTAGAATTCTTGGAAACCTATTTTTGTTTTATTTTCTTATCGATAACTTTATTAATTATAAAAAAATTTGCAATGTCAAACATCTTTCATGAAAAGAAATCCATACGCTTTGTTTTCATCATGCTAAACGCCAACCAAAATTATAGAATAAACATGTGTGTGAGACAAAAATTGAGTATGTGTTGATGTTTTTTTATTTTATTAAATTTACAGAGAGCTAAATTGGTTTGTCAGACACTGAGAAGATGTGATTATATATAAAAACAATTTATTTTATGAATAGTTTTAACAAATTAATAGATTAAATTTTAAAATTAAAGGTTTTTAAAACGAAAATTGTAAATAATCTCATTCAAGTTGTGAAAAAAAAACACAAATAAAAAGCCAATCTCATCTGTCAGTGGATTTTTGTGTGACTCTGTGCAGGCAACTGGTGTAAAGTTATTTAACAAGAGGGAGTAATTTATTTTTAACATGGGGCGTATACTTAATATTTATTTAATTATAGAGCACACTTATACGCTACGTAGTATTTAAGATCCACAGAAAAACTATCTTAAAAAATGTTTAATAGAGTTTAGATTTAAAGCCAAATGAAACAATATTTTGTAATTTGTTATTGTTTTTTTTTATGCAAGTTTATAACTTTACTTTTGCTGATATTTTTTCTACCTCAACTGTATGTGGAACTATATTTCTATACTATAGTTTTATATACTTCATAAAACAATTGGCTCTCAAGTTCTTGTACATCGTCCATATAGCTTGGATTTGTTCTCTTCAGATTATCGTATATTTTGATTAATAAAGAACTTGATTATTGATTAAGATTTTAATTTACTGGAGGACCGAAAAATTAAATTTTATCAGTTTTTCTTTGAATAGAAGACTGAGAAGTTGTGTATTGATGGATGAAAACAGAAAATTATTTCATATTTTTAAATTAATTGTTTAAAACTGGGGAAGGAAAAGAAAGTTCTGTGACTACTTGGCTCCCGTATTAAAAAATTGTGTAGTGTAGTAGCCGTGGTCTAGTTGTTAGTGTGCTGGATTACTAAGACGATAGCACTGGGTTCAAATCTCAGCTCTGACATCTTAAAAAAAGAAATATGAAAATAATATTTCTTTCAGCGACTACCTCTAAGCAGTCTTCTGGCAAACACTCTGAGAGTAATTAATTGCCATGAACAAGTTTTTCATTTCTGTTTTGTTTGTTTGATGATTTGTTGCCATTTTGTTTTCTTTTTTTATATAAAGCCTGTGTTAGAAATATTGAGATCAGAAATAATTTTGTATAAAATTACTTTCATATTTAAAAAAAAGTAAAATATTTTTAAAAAAATTGTATTGAAAATTTGACTTAAAACTAATTTTAAATTTATTTTATTTTATATGAATGCGGGCATTAGTCTTTAAATTTTCTTTCTCATCGTAAAATTAACGAAAACTAAAGATAAGAAAAGTATTTCATATTTTTCATATTAATATTTCATATTAATTATTCCCTTTTAATGATAAATAAAATAAAAATGAAATACATTTTAAGCTAAAAATGCAAGTTTATAGAGTTGCAAAGCATTCAAGAAGACTTTCTAAGAAACATGTCTTTCAATTAATCTTCATTAAGTAGAACAAGTGCAATCACAAAAAACGAGAGAGAGAAACAAAAAACATGAAATGTAAGTGTAACATGTTGTCTTAAGTGCAATAAGTAAAAGTAAAAAATTGTCATTTTAAAGTGTTAATGTAATGTACTGATAAAGGGTGCCTTAGAAAAAAGGGATTTCAAAGATATAGAGTTAATTAAGATTTTAATATTTAATGAATTTGCATTAGAAAGTTGCAATTTAGTTAATGAAAAGATATCCACACTGATGTAATTTAATTCAAATGGTCTTACAATATTAGTTCTGATATCTGACAGATATCCCATATCAGTTACATAGAAAAAATGTGTGATATTTACGTGATTATATGAAAATTTCATATTCCTTGTCAAATACATTAAATGACATTCATGTGTGTTCTCAAAAACATGATTTTTTTTATTTTGCTGTGTAATAATAAAGATGGAAGACCGTCATAGACAATGAACAGCATTAAATATCAGATCTATTAAAAAATATAAAAAAAAAACTTTTAAACATACATACTGTTTAGAAACACAATGGCAACACTCATTGTGTTCCTCAAAAAACATCAATTCTTCATCAATCGTTATTGTGAAGTCATACACGGAAATTAACTTGAAAATAGTGGCGGTAAAAATTAAAATAAAAGTAAAACAAAGGCAAAGTGTCGACATTAAAACCAAATTAAAATTAGAATTAAAATCAAACCTTTAAATTATAAATAAAAACAATATTTTAAATTTAAAGAAATTTAAAATTAAATAAACCAAGAAATTAAAATAAAGAAAATCGAACCATGTTGTTATTGAGCTTAGGTTCGACCCCAAACACATATATACATACGTACATACATACATAATTGTCCATTACACCCCTGTGTCTGGATTACGGCCTAGCTTCTCGCAGCACTCATGTTGTGGGTGCTAATTTTTATCCACGAGTACCGGGACCTACAGTTTAAAGTCGACTCCGAACAACAGATTTGAGAAGCTTTTTCATGGCTATCAATTACTCTACGTAGTCGCCGAAAGAAATATTTTTTTTCGTATTTTTTTCTTAAGACGTTAGCGCTGAGATTTGAATCCATCGCTAGCTTTTAAAGCACTCATAATTAATTCTGTAGATAAATTTTTATTTAAATTACGGGCACGGCGCTATGTCTGCCTGTGCAGTACTTATCCTAAGAAGCTGAAATTTTGTCTAATCTCTGTCGAATTTCTTCCATGTCTTTACATGCCGTATTTTCAAAAAGCAAAAATTTCTTAAATGAAGCATCCAAGCTTTGTTAAAAAAATGCTGTTTTAGCAGAACAACTGCCTCAAGAATTGGTGATAAATAATCTATCTAACAGCTCTTATTGATTATGTAAATTTTCTTAGAAATTTCGTTACATCAATCAAATATAAAATGCCTATTTTGTTTGTTTTGTTTAAGACCGATACTCATGGGTAAACCCCTACTCATGCAGTGCATTGTATTGGAATGTGAAGATAGGTGATAGAAATTTTTTTTCATAGATGTTTGTATATTATGCGTCTTTTTGTTCATGAGACAAGTTGTTGTTATACCTTCAGCCATCAATGATCAAACGGCAATTGCCTCATCTGTCGGTGAATTTTAAATGTGAATGGTGAGCGTCTTCAGTAGGTTAGCTGTTATCTTCCCAAAAGGTGGCGCTGAACTCCTGATCGTTGTTTTCTGGTGGAATAGACTGGAAATATCAGAGAACCGTTTCTTGAAGATGGAGTTCTTGTGGGGTGGGCAACCTCTCATTTTTTTATTTAATTATAATTTTGGAAAACAGGAAATTTTTATTTTTGTCGGTCGTGTGAGTTTCTGTGCGAGCGTTCAACCACTATACCACGACCTCCCTTTACTTTAGTTTAGAAAACAATTAACAAAAATATTAAACTTTAAAGTTTTGATAAATTGCATAGTTTTTGTAAGGCTTCTGCTGGATTTTTAAGACACAAAAGATTTTAAAATCACTCATACCTTAATACTGATTTCAACAGATTTGTTTATATTTATTTTTAGGCTTTTGATTTAATTTTTATTTCATCTGATATGTACAACCAATTTTTATTAATTTTTTTTTCTCTCCCTTCCTTTCATGTCTATTTGCAGAATTTTCAAAATGACTTCATCATGTGCTCAAGCCGATATAAATTTACTGCATTCATCTGTGCTTTCGATGGTTGAATTCGATGATGATATTTTTGCTGCTGGCCATTGTTTTGATTGGAATGAACATCCCTCCCAGCCAGGATTATTTTGTCCGTTTGCATATCGCTTACCACCACCCAATTTAGGTGCAATTTTAGCCAAAGATTTAGCAATGGAATATCATTATTTGGGCAATACATCGGAATGGTTTTTTCAGGCACGTAAAAATGCTGAAAGGGTTATTGCACGCAACGAACAATATTTAAAAGGTAACAAAAATTGCTTTTTCATTCCTGGGATTTTGAAATTGTATACTTTTTGTTTTTTTTTTTTAACTATACAGTAAAATGTTACAGCCCAGCCATAGCTGTAATTGTATGTTATGGGTAATGTTATGCCACAATTTGGAATTTCACTGCCTTAATTTAAACACATTTTTAAAGGCATTGATTTGGAAGGAGATTCCTGCCATTTATGGCAGATACTTTTTTTCAACATTTTTCAAATAATTTGCATAATCTTTTTGATCTTTTTTGTTTTAATAATATTACCCACAAATTTATTTAGCTTTAAGGTTTGCAAATACTTTTCAACAGAGTAGATAAGCAAATTATTATTTGAAGACCTTAAAGCTCAATTCATTTGCAAATAAATTTATAAAAACAAGCCAGTTTAGCTAACTTTTTAAGTCTTTTTAAACAATAATTCAATCGCAAATGTGCTTATAGTTATGAAAGTGGTGTAAGTCAATATTAAAAAAAAACAAGTTGATCAGTTATTTCAAACCCCATTATTTTAAACAAAATTTTTCAATGTAATTTTTATGGATTTGTGAAAAATTTTGCCATTAAATAGCGGTTGTAAGTTTAACATTATATGGAATTTATTTAATGTTAATTAGGAAAGAGCTCTAAGTCAAACTACATAATCAAACAAATGACAATTAAATAATAAGAGAAATGAAAATGTCGTTCCGATTTATCTAATGATATAATTTAGTGGAGCAGAAAAAAATTCAAGTTAATAATATGGTTTCTCATTTAATTTGCCAAAAAGCCCTCCTGTGTACTATACTGTCAGCTTCGATAACCTATTACATGCGAAATATATTTTTATACAACTTGCATTTCATAGGTTTTCATAATGATAATGTGAAGCTGTATGTGCACATGTATGGGTATGAAGAACCTACAGCATGAGGAGCTGCACTAGATGGAGCATTATGCATTTTAAAGAATTTGAAGAATGCTTGTTGAGGCTAAAATCGCAAAATTACACTTGTATTATCATCAAATAATTATATTCAAATGGTTTACCGAATGAAGTGATTTTGATTTGATAAAAATTAGAAAAAAAATACAAATTACCTATATTGCCCTGAGCATTATTATGAGTGTATAGACAAGTGCCAAGGAAGAATTACATAATTGATAAGACGAATGTCGTAGCAGATATAATTCATACACTTTGAGGAAAAAAATCGCCATTGGAGATATCTTCGATTTCATGTTTTCTGTAAACCATCTGACCATTTTTCTAATAGGTAGTGTGTACTCGTAGCATAATAGATATCTGTTTTTGATATCTTAGTTTCATAATGTGACACCTTATATTGGTCCGGACCTCTGCTGTGTAGCACCGCTTTCTACTATTCTCAATCCGATTGATGAATGGGAAACTGGCAAATGTTTAGAACGCCCGCGATTTAGCAGTAAATCTGATGTTTTAGAGTATAGAATGCCAAACCTAAAAATCGTATCGGATTTCCTTACACATCACTGTAATGTGAGAGCGCATTTGATGAGAATGGCGATCACAAATGTATATTACGCATATTATGTGAATGTGCAGCTCTTGATAGATTTAGATGGATGTGTTTAAGGAGACATATGGTCTTTCTGGCGAATATATCCACCACTAAAGTTTCGGACCTGCTGGTGTTCGTAAGGAAGGCAGTTGCTCTGCTTAACAAACAGTAGACTCAAAGGGACACAATAAATCTTATACGTTGCAGTATCTTGGGTTAGTGCTGGGTCTGAACCAGATAATAATAATAATATTAATTTTATAATGACCAATTTTAAATTCTTTATCATGGTCAGAAAGAGGTCATAGTGACACCTTTTTGAAAATTGTCTATAAAATTCAAGTTAATTTAATCAATTTGTATGAATTTCTACAACAAACTCAAATTAAAAAAGTTAGTTTTTTTCGATTTGTTTAAACGTTAAATTCTATAACTCTAAAAAAACTACACTTTACAATGTTTGTATTAAAATAAAATAAAAATATTTTATAAACATTTGTGTTTGTTAAACACTTAATGAAATTGTGTTATAAAGTTGTTTAAAAAAATTCAATAAATATTTGGATTTTTCGAAAGGCCTTTATTTGCATGAATAAACATTAAAAATATTTGTAATTGTTAAACAACAAAAGGTCTGCTCAAATTAAACACAACCAGTGTATCGTATTTAAATATAATATTTACCAGCAGAGGTTTTAAGCTGATATTTGTAAACTATTAAATTTTATTTTATAGTTTAGTTTCAGTTTAAAGGGCTGGTAATTAAAACAAAACAAAAAAACCACTTGAAATTGTTTGCTTTTTAACTTTTAAATGATTTTAAATTTATTTAATCTCTAAAGAGTCATTAAAATTGTAAAATAACATACTTTATACAATATAACAGTATGAGCATTACATACATATTTATAAGTACTTAAAAAAATTACATTTTATTTTATGGTAAATTTCTTTGTTTAACAAATTAATTTATAGGCAATTTTACAATATAAACAGTTTTTTAAATGCAATATACGTACAAACCCAGCAAAAAAAAAAAACAATTTTTAGCAAAATTATTGATAAAATCAACTGCAAGTATGTATATTTTTTGATGAATCACCACTGAATATATTTTATTGGAATACAAAATGGACAGAAGTGATATTCAACGAAAATGCTTTGATTTTGGCATTTTTTGTTTGCCGAAAATTTTACCAACCTGTTTCCAGAAGGAGATCGTTTTTGTGTATAAAAAGGTACCAGAACTTATAAATCTGTCGTCTGAAAACAATCGTCTTGTGAAACAGGCTGTAGATATTTTTAAAGGAATCTTTAAGTTTCAAAGTAGTCTTTGCCGAACTTAAAATGTAAGTTTGAAATCATAGTAGAGAATTAATATATTTTAATAACAATAAACAAGAGTTATAACGGCACAACTGGAATCCTCAATTCTGGTAGCGTAAATCAACGCTCTACAGAGACTTTGAAAATATTTAATGTATAAAGAACCGATATATATGCGATTACGTATCTTTTGAAAGAAAAATAGTCTCCACCACTCATGATTTTCTACAAAATTTGCTTTCCTCGTGTTCTAAATGACTTGAGTGTAGATAACATGCATTGAGTTCTTTACAGCTAGCAGCTAAGGCACTATCGGATCTTTGTGCATTTTGAATATTTTTAAGCATTTCTTAAAATTCTCTGTACCGACCGCTCATTGTTGCCAAATTGCATGATAGAGCATCTTGTCTATACATACATAACAGTTTCTTGAACAACTTAAATCACGGCCGTTCGATATCATCAATGATATCTTTAGTCTCAATCGTAATATTTTCAACAGAGCGGCTGTGCCGATATAGCAAAGATTTAACAAAGTCGCTTACTGTTTAATACTTTCCTAGGCGGCAATTTCCGTATTTGGTATCCCACAACCGGGAAGCCTACGTTTGAATTCACACTCGATATGACATACATACATATATAACTGGCCCTTACAACCCTGTGTCAGGATTGCGGCCTAGCTTCTCGCAGCACTCATATTGTATGTGCCAATTTTTATCCATGAGCACTGGGGCATACAGTTTACTATAGACTCCGAAGAACAGACTTGATAAGCTTGTTCATGACAATTAGCTACTATCAAAGCTTTTGATAGAAGTCTGCTAAGAGGTAGACGCCGAAAGAATTTTTTTTTTTCAATATTTCTTTGCTTAAAGATGTCAGAGCCGGGGATTGAACCGGAGCTTTTGTCATAGTAAGTGAACACGCTAACGGCGATTACTAGACAACTAGACTACACTCGACAT
Source organism: Metopia argyrocephala (assembly GCA_963576795.1). Classification (NCBI taxonomy): domain Eukaryota; kingdom Metazoa; phylum Arthropoda; class Insecta; order Diptera; family Sarcophagidae; genus Metopia; species Metopia argyrocephala. Next base: position 198,058,015 of record OY756208.1, on the reverse strand, counting down.
CACCGATGATTTACCTATAACATCTTCAGTCACAGTCAATATATTCTCAACAAACTGGCTATGCCGAAATAACAGAGACCTGACAATATCTCATGTTATTCAATGGTTTCCTAAACAAATATTTCCCCAGTTTAATTCGGGCAACTATAGTATCTACATCTATCTGCTACTACATCTGTATCTGTTACTATACATATCGCTCATTTGCGAGAAGAGTGAGTGTGTGTTTTGAGTTAATAATACAGAAATATGAGACGAACTGTAATTTAAACCATATCTAAAAATTGTATTTTTGTATTTAACTCTTTTTTTCACTGAGTCGCGACCAAAAGTGTCTTGTACTTTTTGTTTATCAGTGTGGCTAAATTAAAATGTTTAAATGCATTTACTTCAAAATCGCTTTTTTTGAGTTATGCCACTCTTCTCGCCATTTGAAAAAATTCTAACATGTGTCTGTTCTAGTAGGGTGATAACTTTTGCACCAACTTCTAAATATACGTTTTCAAAGGTCTCAATCAAATAGTGGATGAGTATTTAGCGCAAAGCAAAAAAACAATTTGAAGTTTTTGAGATGTTTGCAAATTAGAAAAACAAACAAATTGTTATTGTGTCTCTCAACACTGAGTAAAAATAAATAGGTTTTGAAAGGAAAAAAAAAAAAACATCACATAAGTCTCAGGACAGGTGGGTAGTTAGGTCCGATGGTTTGTTACAAATAGCACGGTGTTGCTGTTTTAATACCGTTATTATGACAATTAAGAAAAAGAATGTTCTTTAAAGCGCCAGGATGGAATGTTACATAAATGTTACTTTTATTTAATTGAATTCTTGTTAAACATTTTTTTCTGTGGTTTTTCTACAAAATTCTTGTAAAAGTTTACAGAAAAACTTAAATATTTAAATTAATTTTTGAGTAAATTTCCCATAAATAATCAAACAGTTATACCTACAAACGTTATTTTTTTTTTTCTTGTGAATTTTGCATAAAGAAATATGGTATCATTTACATATTAACCACAATTTTATAATTAAAAGCGGCCTAAAAGGGAGAAAAAAATTTAATTTATTTTTTTTTTTTGGTTTCATTACAATTTACTTTCAATTAAATACAATATTTCAATTCAATTTGATTTATTAAAAACCACAATATCATTTAATAACTTTAACATTTCGATTCAATTTCGCTTCAGTAAATGTGTGTTATTTAATATATAAATGGTTCATTGAAAAAGAGAAAAAACAATATTTAGCATTTGTTTTTTTATACTCGTACACTATTAGGTGGTGGAAAAAATTTTAAGAAAAGACAAAATTTTTTTGTAAGTGACAACACATATAAAAGGGAAATTTTGGTTTATAAGGATCTAAGTAGCAGTAAATTCTTGAAGTGCTAAAAAAGTATAAAATTTTAATATAAAACATTATGAACCTTGTCATCAATAGGATGCCTTACTAAACTTATGGCATGTTTAAGCTTTATAGCGGGTGAATATTATCTACGATTTTTACCAGACACTCTAATTCAAGATGCTATACATCTATGCCGTATTTGAAGCATTACTTTACAGTGACCATAGCATACATATTGTTGTCAATTATGTCTTATGCGAAAACATAACAATTATTTAAAGTGTTCTTTTTGTTACTTTTACTTTTACCTAGCTTCTCGCAGCACTCATCTTGTGTGTGTCAATTTTTATCCATGAGTACCGGGACCTACAGTTTAATGTCAACTCCGAACGAAAGACTTGAGAAGCTTGTTCATGGCAATTAGTTACTCTCAGAGCTTTTGCCAGAAGACTGCTGAGAGGTAGTCACCGAAAGAAATATTTTTTTCATATTTCTTTTTTTGAAGATGGGAGAGCCTGGAGTCGAACCCAGGGCCCATGTCTTAGTAAGCCAACACACTAACCACTAGACCACGGCGACTACCTCCATTTACCATATTTCCGGATAGCATTTTATTTTGACAACACAATTCGCAGTAGAACATGTTCTGACATATGGGCAAATCGCCAAAAATTGAATTTTTTTTTAGCAGTTCATAATATACATACATATCTGGCCATTACAACCATATTGTAGAGCTAGAGTTCAGCTTCTAGTAGCACCCATGTTGTGTGTATTAATTTTTATTAAAAAGTAGCAGGACCTAGAGTTTAAAGGCGGCTCCAAGCGACAGACTTCAGAAGCTTGTTCAGGTCATTCAAATACTCTCAGAGCTTTTGACAGAAGACTGCTAATGAGTATGTAGTCGCCGAAGGAAATAGTTTTTCATATTGTTTGAATCCAGAGCTCTTGTCAAGTAAGCCAAACACTAATTTTTCGCACCATAAATCGCCAGCCCAGGTTCAAATCCCAGCAAAGGTGAAAAATGAAATAGTTAATTCGCGGAAGAAGACCATTCTCTCCACAAAGATCAGTAGCAAAGCGCCACCTGTTAGAAATTAGCAGATAACAGCTAAACCTACTAAACCTATTTAGCGAAGGCACTCACCACACAATCAATATGCAACGATGAGACATTTGCTGTTGATCATTCACAGCAATTTGTTTTATTCCTAAGGCGCATAATAATAATATAAGAAAAATATATATATATATACTGTCCATTCCAAAAAATTCCAATACAATGCACAGCATTTAGTAGGGGTTTACCCCTGAGTATTGGTCTCAAAATAAAAAAAATTAATAAATGAAAACATATAAGTAAACCCTTGAAACCCCTAAGTCAGCCCTTAATTAGGCCACCAATTAAAGAATTTTTTTTAATTAAAAGTTTTTATAAAGCCTTAAAAAATCTTGCTAGTCTTTCGTAATAAATGGAGAAAACACATTGCAGAACATGTACTCGTATTTGACAATTTAAAATCGAAAATGGAAAACAAACAAGCGATTGGAGATCCTCAAAATATTGCGGATTTTTTATTTCATGTTGCAGTTTTTATTTTAATATATCAGTGTCACTTTACAGTTTTTTTTAGGACTATCTCTGTGTCATATCCAACACTCATCTGCTACTTTTCATATCATAGCAATGTTTTTGTGGAATCTCTTTTAGCGTATTCTCAGAATTTTAAGATAGAAAAATGTATTCTCATCCATATATTTCAGCCCAAATACAAGTAATCAGATAATGCATAGTAAAGCGACTACTACATACGTTCACATTTATCAAATATTTGATGAAAAACGCGTAACCAATATTCTATAGAAGCATTTATTTTCTTTGTTTATCGTTTTTTATTTCAAATTTAATGAATTAAAAATTTAAACCATATTATCTGTGTTGATCTGCTTTTAAATAATTTATTAAGAAATGTTTACATAAAACAAAATGTTTGCAAAAAATGTTTCCACAACCATAACAGTGGTTACGTTGATTCCATTAAATATTTGTTAAATGTGAAGGTAGCTTTAGTTGTATGTTTTAAAGGACTACAGCCTTGCTAAGATGTATTAGTGTTACATTGAAATCGAGCCAAATAGACTGGGGTTGAGAAATGAATCAACAATATGATTTTAAACATGGAACAAGTAATAGCGACATTTTATCCATCTGCAGGTAAAATCATTGTCCCTGTTGTAGAAATGAAAATCAACGGCATGTTTTACGTCAGCGCTTCAGTATGACTATTAAATTAAACAAAAAAAGAAAAACCAGAATTTTATAAAAACGACAGAGCTATTTTATCCAGACAATGTCCCAGTTAACTGATAGTTCCATTTAAATATGAAATTAAAGAAAAAAGCTGAACTTTGTAAAAACAAGTGTCCCTTTATAAAATTTCTATGAATTAAAGTTCGAGTTGCTTTCTCACGCTTCTTATTCACAAGAGTTAAATCCTGCAGATTACGAGTACTTCCTATTTTTCAACTTAAAAATTGGCTTAACGGTAAAAGATGGAGTGACAGAATATGTAGTTAATGGCTATTTTAGAAACCTACAAAGTTCTTACTAAAAAGGGAGTATAAAAACGTTTGGTATTGCTGAAGAAAGTGTATAGAGCTAAAATAATTTTAATTTATTGTCTTTACATTGTCAGTTTGGCTAATTTTAGACCTGCCCTCGTGTGTATGCAGAAAACTACTTGGCAGCGTAAACAAAAATACAAAAAAAAAAAACACGATTGGCTGATAGTTGGCAATATTTTTCACATACAATTTGACCAAAATTTACACTTTTTTGTGGTAATGGCAACATATTGAGGAATGTGTTCATCATAATGATTAAAAATTATTATTTTTGAATTAATAAAAACAAAATACAACATGTGCATATGTAATGAGGAAACAATAAATAAATAAATAAATAAAATTTTATTAATTTAAATTTAATTACGGGCATTAAAACCAAGAAGGGTTTTTCTGTTTTCTGTTTTCTTTTTTTTTATTATACATAAATGGTATATAAAAAAATGTTTTCAATATCTTCAAAGCATACAATGAAAAAAAAGTGTATTTACATATTAACAGTAGTGAAGTACTGCTGAAGTGCTGTACTTGGCCAAAGTGCTGTACTTGTTGACATTTTTAATACAGTTTAGGGTTCCAGACGGAATATATCTCAATCTATCCAGGTTAGGAAATGAAAATCTGCTTCCAGTTAATTAAAACACAAAACATATTTTGTATAAATAACATGAGTAAAGTTTTATTAACGAAACTATTTATTTATTGCAGAGCTGAACTAGTTTTCGACTTCAGCTACGAATGTCTCAGCAGAGTTCTTTGTGTTATTTATATTCACATTTTTATATTACTATTTAAGTCACAATCTATCGTAGCTGGGCTCGAAAACTAGTTCAGCTCTGCTAATGCTATAAAGATTCCTTAACGGATGTTACTTCTCATAAAAATACCAGTATTAGGATCTTAAAAGTATTTACAATTATACAATAAATATAATATAGATCCAATAAATATTTAAATTTGGAATTAGAAAAAAATTTATAATAACTATTAAGCTATTTATTCCTAAAACAAATTCACGATCTCCGTCGTTTTGTTTTCAGAATATGAATTCCCCTTCAAAAATAAAAATAATCACTACGGTGATAAAACTGGTCAACACAACTCTTGTTTCCTTTATTTTTTTTTTCTATTATTGACTACTTCTATGACCCTGATTATGAAAAAAATACTGAGATTGCCAACAACTCTACTTCTTGAAATACATATACAGTTTTATTTTTTTGACTAAAAAATACAAAAATTTAATACATATTATAACAAAATTTCTATCGAATACTATCAAATGATCTTTTATAACATTTTCTTGAATAAACAACTTTAAGTAGATCTCGTTGCAAGCTCCAGCATTAGTCTGCCGTCATATTTGAGCCCTAATATCGCTCTTCCATTGTCCGGATATCTCCGACGAAACTTTTTACACTGTTCCTCACACATGTCACCAAGATTTTGTGGAAATCAGTCCAAATTCGAGTGCAGTATATGTATTTTTATGCTAATGTTGTACCATAGCTATTGTAAGCTCGATAACATGCACTCTATAAGCTCGGCATGGTCATCAGAATATCTTTTGCCTAGAAAATTACTCATAACGAAAACAAATTAATGCTAAGGTTTATATTCGACTGTTGTCATTGATTTGACAAAACTAAGATCTTTCACATGTTCCCTAATTCGAGGCCCATCGAAAGTACCAAATTTTTCACTATTTTTCAGAAAATTTAAAGAACATTTTTAGGATTCAAATTGGTCTTTGTAAGCTATTTTGGATGCCTAGACACATTCAAAAAAGTAAAAATTTTATTTTATTTTTGCCAAAAAAAAAAGTGCAAGAAAAAATAGTTTTTGCACAGAAAATATTTTAAAATTTGTTCAGTAGAGTCTTCAGAGTTTGAGTTGGCTGTTGGCTAAAACCTAAATCCATCTATTTTGAGTGATGCAGTGATTTTTAAAATCTTTTGAAAAGCATAAAAAATTGGTAGTCAGTCTGAAAAAACCGAGTACAGGGTTTTACTAACTTTTGGTAGTACAACCGTGTTTAAAATTGAAGGGCTCTTTTTGTGTTTGTTTGTACTTTTTGTTCAAAAGCTAAAATTCAATTAATTTAAATGAGAGTAAGACAATGTAAAAAGTAGAGATAAAAAATTAGATAAAATGTTACCATATTTGGTAATGAACTGCGTGTTGCCATCTAACAAATCGGACCTATACTGTGGAGTTCGTACAATTTTCCAATAGTCCTCATTTGTTGCATAGTGTAATCAGATATCTACAAAAAATTTAGAACTGGCGTTCTTGTATTATTAAACTATAATGTGAAAATATGCTAGATGGGAAATAGAAAAGAAACTCTATGACCATAAATAAGTAGCAGAATATTGAATTGAATTTTATGTTGATTTCTTTTTGCAAAACCTTTAATTGGTTAAAGCAAATGGTATGAATTGTAGGATTCAATTTAAATATTTATTTAATAAATGTTTTGATTACAAATAATAATCTTAAAATAATCTCTGTTAATTAGATGATTTGGTATAAAAATAATTAAAAAATCAATTTATGTATAATTATATTTAAAGCAAATAAATAATTGGCATAATTCCAAAACAATAGCACATACATACATGCATATGTAATAAAAAAAGTTGTTTTTAATAGGCATTAGGATTTATTTTTATCTTTTTGTTGTTTTAAATATAATTGTTTATAAAGAAGATATGAAAATAATTAAAATATATCCTTTTTTTAGTTTTAGTAATATTTTTTGCATAAATAATTTTTAGAAAATAAGTATTATACGTTAATATTGTGCTTTAATTTTAGGTTATTGTTCTCTCTAATACATTATTTTCTCTTTATATTTATCTCTCTCTTACATTTTTATTTATTAAAGAATTTTAAATAAAATTGGATGCATTAGTAATATAAAATTTCATTACCAGAAAGAAGATTTTAATTTAATTGAAATCAATAAATACCTATATTATCAGCAAATAAAACCAGTTCACTCGCATTTAAAGTTGCCCCTCTCTGTGTATGTGAAAAGAAAATCTTTCAATCCCATAGTAGTTTTAAATTAAAAATATGTTTATCACTGCAACCATCATCAGTCTTTTTTTTGGAAACCCAAACTTTCTTAACTTTTTATGACATCTTTCATTCGGTCGATTTCCTTCTGTTTTCTATCAAATTTGTATATGATTTTTCCATTTTCCAAATATTAAATGTTAAATAATGACACATTTTGTAAAAGAAAGTAAATCTTTTCAATTTTCTCTATTTATTTTTATACCCTACACCGAAATAGCAATGTTTGTAATACTTAACATTTAAAAGATTATTCCAGTTTTCCTTTAAATATATGATCCTACATACATACATATCTACATACATAATTGGCCATTACAACCTTGTGTCAGGGTTACGGCCTAGCTTCCTACAGCACTCATGTTGTGTGTGTTAATTTTTATCCATGAGTACCGGGACCTACAATTTAAAGTCGACTCCGAACGACAGATTTGAGAAGCTTTTTCATGGCAATCAATTACTCCCAGAGCTTTTGCCAGAAGACTGCTGAGAGGTAGTCGCCGAAAGAAATAATTTTTTGATATTTCTTTTTTTCAAGATGTTGGAGCTGAGATCTGAACCCAGCGCTATTGTCTTAGTAAGCCAACACACTAACCACTAGACCACGGCGACTACATATATGATTATAGTCATCAATTATTGATGTTATAACAAAATTGTGAGGCCCTATAGTGTAAACCAGACTATATGGAACAGTCTTGGCTGAAGCTGGTAAATCGTTGAGAATCAAAATCTCTGTTGGTGTAAACTTCCAGTAATTAAAAACATTCGAGCTTGCTATAGGTAGACCTTTAGAATTATAGCTTAATTTTACCTGAACCAAGGATGCAAAGGGCAATATATAGCCATTCATGCTGATGAGCAAGCTGCCATACGAGGATGTGGCTGACTTCAAATGAACTTGAAATTAGTGAAGGAACTGTCTGATAATACTAAACCGGGAAAACACCGACAATTTGTGTATTCGGGAGAAAGAAATGGCAGATAAATTTGCCAGAAAAAGAGCATCCACGCCACCAGTAAAACTAGTACCCTTCTATAGAATCGAAAAGGGTGTTGGGAAAGGCATGGTGGAGAAAAAAGATGATATAGACAAGCGGTTCCTCTTCTCGTGCCTAAGAGATCTTAGATTTTCCAAGCTAAATTGAGGAAAATTTGAATTGTGAATTACTTTCTCTATGACACAGTGATGTTAATAGAACTATAGAATCAATGAATTATTGAAAAAAAGCATCACTTAGAATATTTAATATCGAGCAATCGAGTCATCAGTGTACATACTTTGCAGTTGTGCAGCACTGGTAAATAGTTAACAAAGACACCTTTGTGTTAAACAGACACTAAGTAGAATACAGACAGTATTGAAACCAGTCGTCATTTTTTAAAACCGTCATAGTAACGAAGCTTAGAGAAGGTACTATAGGATCCTTAGATAAGCTGAGGTCTGAACAATAGATTTTTAGGTTGAAATACATTCGTGTCATGGATATTTTAAGCTTCCGTTATCTTGGCCAGTTTGGATCTCTCCGTTTTTGTTGTTAAAAGAAAATAATAATAATACGCTTGGTAGGTTTCTATAAATTTAGCCCTTAAATGCTTCAATTAATTATATATTGTAGTACATTTTTTTGTCTAGCAAACAGTCGGTAAACATACCTCCTTAAATACATTTTTAACGGTTAGTCTGCAGTCAAAAACCTTTTTTAGTGCAAAACTTACTTTGATGTGTCTGCCCTACTCGAATATTAATTATTTTGCCATTTCGAGTTTTATCCTCATACCATGACTAGAGAGGATGTGTGTGAAATTCTTTTAATTTTGTTAAGCTTTATGGACGTTAATTCCACATTGAACATAAAAATATCCCGTATATTTTATATAAATGCTATATGAAAAATTTTCTGCATTAAATTATAGAATTCTTATTATTCGTTCTTGATCGACTACATTTTATTTTCTTTTGATATATTTTTTTTTCTTTCTGTACTATCTTTCATATGTTGTTTGCAGTTCTTTGGCTCAATATCATTACAATGTTTTCAGAGACAGAAAACTTTGTAATCAATATTTTAGTTTTAAAAGTTGACTAAAACAAACAACAAAATAAATATTAAAGGAAGAACAAAAACAAGAAAAAAAAAGAAACAAAAACAAAAACAAAAAAAAAAAAACAAACATTTTAACTTTAATGGGAAAATAAAACCATGAAACTTAGATAAATAAAAAAAGACAAATACTTACACAACATACGTACATACTTATTAAGTAAAACATCCTTTAAACTGTAAGAAAATCAAAAATAATAAAAAATGAATCTCTTGCAAGTTCAATTTAAAACGAAAAGGTTTTTGTTCTACTTAATAGTGTTCTTTAGAATAATAATCATTAAAAATACAATAAAATTTAATTAAATATGTCTTTAATGTGATATTTACTCTGATTAAAAAAAGTGCTTTAAAAATATTTAACAACAGATTTAGAAATGGAAAATAAAGTAATTGGATTAATACAAATAGTCTCTGTAGTCAAATAATTTTTAAACAATATATGTTTACACCCCAGCTCTGACATCTTAACAGCTCGGACGTCTTCGGCGGCTACCTTTTTGCAGTTTTCTGGCAAAAGCTCTGAAATTAACTGATTTCCATGTATAAGTCTCTCAATATTTGTCGTTGGAAGTCTACTTTAAATTATAGGTTCCGGCACTCATGGATGTGTCATATCCGCCATTTTATATGTCTCGAGTTAATGATGCCACTATAGGTTTTTTACACCAAAATTTTTAAAATCTGCAATCTGTTTTTGGCTATTTATTTCAGAAAATGGACGAGATATCCGAAAACGGATTGCAGACTTGAAGAACTTGAGGTCGAAAGCCTAAAGTGGCATCATTAACTCGAGATATAAAAATAAATATGAAATGGCGGATAGAGCACATAAACTCCCGCACGACGATATACTAATGGCAATAGTCACTATTCGTTGCAAGTTCCATTGCATGTTTATCGAACGTAGAATGGGAAAAACAGTATCATACTATGAAGCGGTGTAATGTGGGGTGTATTTTATTTAGGCTTGTGTCTTATTTTATTTCTTCATTGGATTTTTACTTTATGCGTTGTGGCGATTGTATACAGAAAAAAAATACTGGCGGTTTACAGCCAATTAAAAAGTTTCAAAAATAATAAAGTATTTGACTGTCTAATTAAAAATTATTAGATTAGAAAAATAATAAGAAAAGTGGAAACCACTCTTCATTATATATGCCGTTGTCAGTCTGGCGACTGTAGCAATTCCAGCATATCTGCCTAAATATTGTTTAACGCGGCTTGTCAAGTTTTGAAGACTTTCAAAGACGTTTGCAGCGAAGAATGATTACCGCTAAAATGTTTTAATAAATTATTTAAAATATTAAAAAACTCCCAGGAGTGTGTGTTCATGTTGTTTAACAAAAAATATTTACTTGTTTTCATTACAACATCAAATACATGAAAATAACCTGTGGCAGAAAACTTTATCACAAGGAGGTGTAATAAAATGAAATTGAGAGAAACCGAATTACATGCTTTTGCATTTCAAAACAAATTCTATATTTGAGACCTCTGGCTAAAAGCCAAAAACAAATGCAAAATAATTGTAATACAATATGAAGAGAGACTTCATGTGTTATTGAATCAATACTATCTTGCTGGTGTGCTTTTTTTTTCTTGTTTTTTTTTGACAGTTTTAATTTTTTTTTCTCCCTAAATATGAATAATACTTTTGCTATTTGGTGTAAGCAACAGTCAGCGTTAGCCACAAAATAAAATTTCATTAATTTTAGAGACCAAGTATAAAAGAAAAACCAACCAAACCACACAATTTAATACTTCAGTTTAAAAAAAAAAAAAAAAAACAGTTACACCACACACAATAATGCATACATTCTAGAATAAAATTAAACATTACTTGGCAAATATGCAAAAATATATTTCAAATTTGAAGAGGAGTTTTTGCATTGTTGCTTTCTGGAAGCATGGGCAAATCCATCTTTATTTTTTTATTTTTTTGGTTTTTTTCTGCGTTAATTTTCTGCTGGTAGTGTGGACTCTACAGATTTTCATCTTCCATTTGCTGTACAAATAACTCGAACTATCAGAGTAATTTACACGGCAATATATAAAACGGCCGGGCTGTCACTTCCTCTTTAATAGTGATGTACACTACTACATAAACACACTTGCGCTTGTGTATGAAGCAGAGAAAGGGCTCTGTTTACTTCTACAAAAAATGAGAATGTTCGAATTATTTTTTGTTTATAACTCCATAATTATTTTTTCATAATTCTGAGTAAAGTACGTAATCGAGTGTCCTATAGACATGTGACCTATGTATTAAGAATAAAGGTGTACCGAGGTCACATATATATGGTGGAAATCATGAATAATTATTTCAGTTAAATAAAAATGATACAAAACATATGCACTATTCATCCCTACACTATGTTGGAAAGAAGGTAAAATCTAAAAAGAGCAAGAGAAACAATATTTCTTTTTATTATGTACGTGTTTGACTTCGACGTAAGCAGAATTTGTTTTCCTATCACGCGTTATAGGGAAAGAGATTTTTGGACATCTCTGCTCTATAAAGATATTTAAAACCAAGAAACAATTTAAGCTACTTCAATTAAATTTAGCGGGTATACGATTTTTTTTAACGAAAATTAAAAAATAAGAAAAAACAAATAGGTAGCCTAACACTCCTTGTTTAAGACATACCTAAAGCTTTATAAATGATTACAACGAATCGTTAGTCTGAAGGCAACACAGACGTATGAGTAATATTTCAAATAATAATTTATTACTCATACGCACCGTACTAAGATTTCTATAATTTTTAGATATTCTATTACCGCCAATACACACCAATTGAATATTTCAACCAACTATTATACGGCATTAAATGTTAACGTATACACAGCTTTGTAGGTATTAGTGAGTGATGAACGACTGAATAAATGCGTATGTATCTGGGGTGTATTGCCCCATACATACAATGTATGTAACATTCTCGTGTCACATTTATTTATATACCTTTGCTACAATATATTTTAAATCTTATGAAAGAAAGTTCTTAATGAAATACAAATCTGAATATGAGTAATGACAAGTTGTAAATGTTGGGCTTTGATCCACAGAGCAGGAATTTGACACAAATTGCGTTTTCCCAATCTATCGATTTTAGGTCATATCATTATTAAAATTAAGGAAGATAGAACAAAATATTATTGCCCCAATAGTCTGGTGGATAATATGCTGAACTACCCTATTGCGCGGGGGTAGTGCATTCGATTCCTATCAGAAACTCTGGTCTGTGATACTACACCGAGCATATGGTCTTAGTCACTTCAGTTATGTACATACATAACTGGCCATTACAACCCTGTGTCAGGGTTACGGCCTAGCTTCTTGCAGCACTCATGTCCTGTGAGTGCATTTTTATCCATGAGACAGAATTGAGAAGCTTTTTCATGCTGTTGAGAGGCAGTCGTCGAAAAAAAAATTTTTCATATTTCTTTTTTTCAAGATGTCACGGCGACTACCACTTGTGATAGAATAATTAATTAATTAGAAAAAAATTTCATATAGAGTTGCAATTTAAGAAATAGACGAATAAATAGTAATAAGACAAAATTTAAAATTTCTAGTATAATTTTCAAAGGCCTATTTAAATTTTAGCCACTAAAGTGACAAAAAGGTCGTATGATTTATATGAAATATAATTATTTATATTAAATAGTATATTATACAACGAATGAATTGTTTATTTATACCGCATATAAGGACTCAATTCATCTACAAAATCTCTTGTAAAAAATGTATATTGTTCGAGTAAACTTATATTCCCACAGTTATAAACACATTGGCTTAACTATTTTATAGCTTTTTAAAAACTTTCCCACTAAAACCAAAATTTTTCCAAATTAGTTTATATGATTTGACTTCAAATTTATTCCCTATTTAATCAACTATTTAATTTGATTTTTTTTTGAAATTCATTTTAGCATTCCATTTATATTCCAACAAAACAGACGAACGCATTGAAGATGATACACTGGCTGTAAAATATGAGGATGGCAGATGGTCAAAACCTTATTATGATTGTGGCGGTGGAAACATTTGGATGTTGACCTATACAGTACCATTTTTTGGTTACGAAAATGCTACGTATCATTTCAAGTAAGTTTTTGTTAAAACAAAACAGCATAACAAATTTACATATTCTTTCGTGAGGGTGTGTTTTTTTTAGCTTTCAACCACTACAAAAAAAAAATTAATTAAAATTGTGTTATTTATAAAAATGAAAGGGGAAAAACTGTTCTTATTACAGAGCCAGTTTACTTGTAATTTAAATTCATAACTCAGGGAAGGTAAACAAAATGTAAAATAATAAAATGGTTCTGGTTTTGCTTTTTTTCTTACTCCTCCCCTGCTAAAGTAAATATTTTTACAGCTTGAAAATGAATTTCGTAGGTCAGCGTTATAAAGAAATAAAATTAAATTTTTTAATGCTTAAAAGAAGAGCATTTTATGAACATATGTATAAGGTGACACAAACTTAGTAAAAAAAAACATAGAAAAGGAATGACCAGCATATTAACATTTTAAATAAATATCTGTAAAATCACAAAACTTTAGATTTTTCAAAAGTCTTTTATCTGTAGTAAATTTTCTTTGAATACGTTTTCAGTTATTGAGGCGTAACTAACATCTTGAAAAAAAAAGAAATATAATAAAAATATTTCTTTCAGCGACGACCTCTTAGCTGTCAGTCTTCTGGCAAAAGCTCTGAGAGTAACTAATTGCCATGAACAAGCTTCTCAAGTTTGTTGTTCGTAGTCGACTGTAAACTGTATGAGTGAAAACTAACACACGCAACGTGGGCACAGCAAGATAGTGTTGGGTTTTTTAGCTCTTTTGAGTGAGCGCTCTTTTAGTTCAGCTCACTTCAATGAACTCATTTAGTTCAATAGCTCATTTAGTTTAATATTTTCATTTGAATCATATTAACCTTTTTTTCCCACTGGTACTGCTCATGTTGTGGGCATCAATTGTATACGTAGCAATAAGTCGGTGGGCATGTCATGCCAAAAATTATTTGGTGATGGAAATCGATATTGAGCAAAACTTAATCGAGTGCCTTTTAGAACCATAATAAATATTTCGGAAGTAAGCGAATCGTAGGAGATTTTTATTTATTAAAAAATGTTTTTATAAAGGTTATTAGTGGACCTTTATAATCATGTTTTGTTCAAAAACAAATATGCATGGGCTGGCTAAGAAAACAAAAATTGTTATTCTGGCACGTTACATTACGAACGTGACACTTTTATGTATTATTTGCAGCTGGCATTACCAATTAGTATGTTCCTTCAACATGAAATGTCAAAGAATCAAAAAGATTCAAGAAAGAAAGAGAACGAACTAATAATAAAGATGAGCGAAAAGAAACGTGGATTCACAAGAAAGAAAGAAAGAAACAGGAACTACTGAGCTAAAAGAGCATATTGTAATGAACGGCTCTTTTAGCTTTCTAGAGTGAATAAATCAGTTAAACTAGTTCGTTCATGAGTTACACAACTCTACTGCAAGAAGCTAGACCGCAACCCTGAAACAGAGTTGTTATGGCAAATTATGTGCATAAGTATATAAATTAGAGTCCAATATACATACTTCGATTACAAAAACTGTTAAGTTAAGAGAGAGTGAAGAAAAAAGTTGGGATGTCTGTGACAGAAGATTAACTGCACGTTTTTCCATGCTCTGAACTGTTTCAGAGATATGTTTGTGCGTAAGCCATTCAAATTAAGTACTCGTTAGAAAATCTGGGGTTAGATTTTACAATTTTTGCATAATGTATGCACATCTTATTAAAGATTATTTTTGTTTGCTATCTCTAGAGACCACAAAGCTTCAGAGTGCACTTGGCTAATAATTGCGAGCAACTTGTGCAACTTAATTTAAACTAAAAGTAATTATAACTCTTCTGTAGTTCACATTAACTTTCTGCTCTGCTCTGTTCTTGGTTTTACTCTGTTTCTCCTCAAAGCTTTGTTAAGGAATTTCATTTTCATGTGAAATTTTTATGAAAAATTAATCAAATTAATCTCTATTGTATTTTGCAAACAAAAGATTCTTCAACTTTGCTTAGTATGTTGCATACTAAGGAAACCATAAGTATTACTGTAACAAATTATATTTGCCAGTAATGAACTGATTTAGTTTTCCATTTCTGCTACTTATTGTTTCAAAGACCATTAGACGTTTCCCCGCCCGTATACTTTATTATAAAAATAAAACTCTTGTTTAATTTAAAGCCTTGAACAAGCGTAATGCTATAGGTTTTATATATATTATTATTATTGTTTTTTTTTTTTCTTTTTGTAAGTGTTGTTTTCAAATTCAATGTGTTATGAAAAATGAAAGGAAAAAAAAAAGTATTTTGAAAAGAGTAAAAAATAAGTCTGAAAAAATTGCTTGTTGAGCAGACACAATAAACGTTTTCCTGCTTGAAGTAAATGGAAATATTACTTTCACAATCGTTTCCGTTTCCCATTTTTTTGTTTTTTTTTTGTTTTGTTTATTTTCTCATGCTCAGAAAATACCGTACCATTGTAGTTCCATTAGTTTTGTTTAACTTACCGACTGCCAGGCTAAGAAGTCTGTCAGTTTGGCTGCTCATGTGTTGTAATTTATTTTTCCACAGACTTTTTTTTTCTTTTTGTTATTTCTTTTATTACACTTGGTTTTGAAAAAATGTGATATTATGCTCCACGCTACAGTAGGTGGTTATAAAATAATAGATGTGTGCTGATGTTTGCAAAGTGGCGTTTCGTTTATTTGTGTGGTACAATTAAAAAAAACTTTTGAAAAACAATTGTGCTTTTTCTACCTAAATTTTCCTTAAGTATTGTTGAGAATTGTCTTGTAATGAAATAGCCCTCAACAACAGTGTAGCAGCTGCTTATAACTTAAAAGAGAATAGTTTATAATATATTCAAGTAACAGAATTATTAAGAAAATAAATTAAAAAAAAAATTATTAAGGAGAAATAATTGTAAGTTGTTTACTGAAATGGTTAACTTACTCGTAAGTTGTCGTTTCCAATTTTTAACTTCCAAACATCAAACAATACTTTGAATGCACAATGTATGTATTAAATAATTTTAATATATTTTATTACATACCAAATAATATATACGGTTAGTTTGTAACCGGCTTGGTGTCATTTGATTTAAATACAAATACAATAGTAAGGCAGCTGAGGGATTCTTTTTTTTTTTTTTTTGTTCTTTTGTAGTCGACGTGGTCTAGTGGTTTGTGTGTTGACTTACTAAGACCTGAACCCTGGGTTCGACACTAAGCTCTGACATCTTCAAAAAAAAGAAACGTGAAAATAATATTAATTCCGCGACTACCGTCTACTACTACAGTCTTCAGGCAAAAGCTCTGAGAGTAACTAATTGCCATGAACAAGCTTCTCAAGTCTGTCGTTCGGAGTTGACATTAAACTGTAGGTCCCGGTATTCATGGATAAAATTTGACACACACAACATGAGTGCTGCGAGAAGCTAGGCTGACACAGGGTTGTAAAGGCCAGTTATGTATGTATGTTAGTCTTTGCAAAACTAGTACTCCGGGAAGTAAACCCCTACTTATGCTATGTAATCGAATTTGGATTGAGTTTCTTAGTTTCCTTTTTTACCTAACACGATTTGGCGATGAGACAAGCTGCAATCGATTAATCATTTTAAAGGCCAGTATTACAAATTCACCCTTAAATGATCAACAGCAATTGCCCCATATGTCATTGGATACCTCGCCGGGGGTACTTTATTATTTTTGGTCATTCTTCGCACAAGGGGCCTGAACTTTTGGGATATATGAAATTCACCTAGCTCTTGGCGGCCTGGCATCCTTCTCCTTCATACTGGTGCTCTCAGGAACTAACCAGAGCCACCTAATCAAGTCTGGTACAACGGGCATCAGGAGCCTCAAGACTGCCTGTGCTCTGCTGTTATTTGGTGTGTGCGGTATTTTTTCCTAATGTTTTGGGTGCGGACCGTCGGGGAGTACACGTAGTGATTGTGGTAGTGCTGGATAATTTGCATCTCCAAAACAAGTAGGGGTGATACTATCCAGGTCATAGAGTTTTCGATGTTAACGATGTAGCATAGCTATATCCGGTGGTTGGAAGTTCCGGCATTGAGTGGCGCTGGTCTGACACGTTGTATTTGACCCCTAGCTTTGGGTAGGTTATGGTTGTGTCTACAGATGGGTACACACGTTAATTTTCAGAAATATGTCATTGAATAGAAATTACGCCTACGTATTCACAGGGTATTTTAAAGTGGTAGGTCCTTGCTTAAGTAGGTACAACTTCCCTGATGGCGCTTTCTCCTGATTATTAGTTTTGTTGTCAATGTCAACGTGCTAGTAGTGGATTATAAGGGGCGGCTTCTTAGAGAGAGGAAACACTTACTTTTTTAATTGAAACCTCGAAAAGCAACATTTTTTCTTTTTTCTTTATTGGGATTTGAACTTGTGCTGTTTCATGTTGATAGCGATTTCTCTAACCACTACACTACGCCAGGCCCAAGTAAGTTTACAGAAAATTGCAGGCTTTTGCAAAGTACTTGCAATTTTTAGGTTACAAAATGTTTTGTACACTTTTGTTGCCTCCAACAGTTGACTTAGGATCAGTTTTATATCTCAATTAAGAGCTGCTCAGAGAGTATTAAAGATTTTAGCTCATAACGACCTCCAACAGTCCGCTTTTTGGAAAATTTACTGCCGGCTGCTAATTTTTATTTCAAGTATTTTTAGTCAGCTTAGGCTTTTTTACGCCTGCTTTCTCTACATGTTTATCTGGTCTATTTGCCATTATTATTCTGTAATTGATTGCGCACAATTGCAAAGCACGTTTTCATCTAAGCTTTGGTGGTTGATTAAATGCATTTTTAACTGACGAGTTGTATGAGTTACTTAAAAAATAATTTCTTGGAGCTAAACCTGGATCAACGTCTTTACTTTTTCTTTGCTTTATTTTGACTTATGAATAACTTAATACATATGAGCAAATTAGTTATATTGTAGCGCTCCAAATTAGTTGTAAATGACAGAATACCATTTGTACTTTTCCTATCAAATTATTTCTGGTTTATTTCTATTCTTCAAGCTTTTATTGTTTCCTCTTGTTTTCTGTACATACAAGTGCTGAGAAATATTAGACAGAAAAATTAAAACAATACGATATTAAATTCTTTTATGAGAGCTTTTGTTTGGTTTTAAGAGAAAAGAAAAAATATTTCTTTGTTTCTCACATACGTACATGTATGTGTACATATAAAGGATTCTTGTTTTATATCGAATATGTTTTGAATAAAACTCATGAATTTAAGAAAACTCCAAAATAGAAATTAAGAAATAAGATTATTTAAAAATATTTTAAATTAAAAATAATTTTTCTAAACACTGAGTTTCAAATGAAAATAAAGTTTTGCTGCCATATTCAGAAGAAATTATATGGATTTATTAACAACTTATTTGGCAAGTATTGCATAGAAATTTATTAATAAGAAAATTAACAAATACGCGACTTTATTCACACATCAAACTGTTTGAGGAAATTTTTGTATGTGTTGGCAGCATAAAAAATGGCATATGGTACAGCTCTGAAACAAGGAATATTCTGATTTCTTAAAAATTTTTTTTTTATTTGGAATACAAAACAACACTGACGAGTTTTTTTAATTAATAAAATTCTTTACAAATTGGTCAACATTAAAATAAAACTTTTCATATTAAAGCCACATGTTAAATAAAAAGCGCTAAAAATAGTACTTTAAAGTGATAAACTCATTAACGAAATTGAAAAAAAAAATCCACTACTTACATATATAAATGCATAATCAATCATAACTGATATCCTTTTTCATTTTGAAATTCTGTTTAATAAACAAATTTAAAATAGAACGAATAAATCATTTTCATCATCCGTTCAACAACAACTGACAATTGCCTTTTATCTGAATGTCTGTTAAACTCCCCAGTGCTATAAATGAACAAAACAGCTTAAATAATTTAAATAATTTTTTGTTTTTTTTTTTTCTATTTTATTGTAAGTAAAGAAAGTGATTTTTATCAGATATTCTTGACTTTGCTTAAGAAACGATTAAATGAGCTGTAACAGCAATATATACGAAGAAAGCCTAAAATAGAATTTTTTTGTAACAGAAGTTATTACTTTATAAAATTTAAATATTTTCAAGTCAATTTAATTTATATAATCTGCCAGAAGCCCTCTAGAACAGAAAATTTACATTTTAAACTCATTTACATATCAATGAAAAAATGAGAAAAAATAATATCAAAAAAAGAAAACGAAAGTATGAAATTGCCAGAGGGTCACATATGAGTATATTCTTATGGATAGAAACTATTTAAAAAGTTTATTTAAAATTACTTGTATAGACCATTGGGATCAGACAAAATCCTATGCGACATTTTTCTATATTTTTAAAACACTTTATAATCTTATTTAGTTTGATTTAAATCTATAACTAGAGTTTGTTTGCTTTTAAATTTAAATCTATATATTTTTTTATTCGTTAAAATCTTTCCTTTGTACGCTGTGAATTATTTTTTATTAATTTATACGGAAAATTATAGTTAAATTTATTGTTAAATTTGTGTTTCTCTATTATATGATACAGTGGTCAATTCCGCACAAAAATGTTTAGCATTTTAATTTGGGCATAACATATTTAGTCTCACATCAAAAGATTCGACATAATGCACATACATATATACATACATACATGTAGGGGTTGGCCAGCTACACAAAGCTAGAAATGGTTATTAAAAATATTTTACTTGCTACACGCTAATGAGAAATATTTAACAATTCTTATTATTTAAAACCATTGTTTAGAGCATTTCTTAGACCTAACCTGGTACATGCTTTTGTTGTCCACAGTATTTACAATTTATCATTTGCATGCTATCTCGACCATTTGTCGTTGACAAATCCATTTTAGCACGTGGTTTTTTTTAGCTTATTTTAGCTTTTTTTAGCATTATTCTAGCATATTGCAATTTTTAGTTATTTTTATATATACAAACGGTTGTATAATGTTTAACAAAATATTAAAGAAGAAAACTAACATTTGCTTTCTTACAATGCATGGTACTGCTTTTATTCTTCTTTCTATAATAAGCTGTAGAACTTCATATTTTTCTCTTCTCTTAATTTGGTCAAAATAAGCAGTTTTTCTTTATTTTTAATTGAAAATAATTTACGATTGCAGTTCGTTTTTATTAACACTTCATCACTTCATTGGATACTCTGGATACCCAAGAAATTTTGAGCAGCTTGAAATGCTACAAATTTATTCCTGTTAGTAGATTTAATCCTGTAAATATATCATAATATGACTACCACTTACGTACATGTGTATATAAAAATAGAGCACAAAGGATTATTTGTGCTCAACTCCGCTCACGGATGATAACCCTGATGATCACCCCTGCTTAATGTCAGGTTCTGGCCGATCGGCGAGGATGCCTGTTCAACCACTTCACACACCGACACCATGCAGCCCATTCGTTACTCATAATATAAATGAGTAGACTTAAAGCCGTGCTCGAACAACGACTTCTCCGCCCTCCGAATGAAGCCAAGTAAAACCCTGATTGAACTAGATCTGATCCCCACCGTATCCATCTGATCCCCACCGTATCCATCTGATCCCCGTGGAGGATCTGTAGTATAGTACTACTCAGTGCCTCCCAGCTGTACAGAATGTGCTCTGCCGTCTCTTCCTCCTTAAGACAGTCTCATCCAGGAGACGTAGTCTACTCATTTGATACTTGAGGTAATAGTGTCCCGAGATGAAACCCACTATCCTACCAATGTCCGATCTCCGTAATCTAATGAGCCCTTCTCAATTGGCCTATCGCATTACTGGAGCAATCTCCCAATGAGTGATTCTTAGAGAGTGTTCCCACCGGTCCACCCTCGATCCAACCTCCGCCTAGTTGACCCTACAATAAGGTTCCGGACCAAAGAAGGCCGTTGCGGACGCGCCCTTGCTAGTCCATCATCAATTTCATTCACTGGTATTCCGGAATGACCCGGAACCCAGTAAAGAACAATTACGTTCGCCGCACCAAGTTGCTACAGATTGTCAAAGCACTCTTTGACCAAACGAGATTTCAAGTCATAGGACATCAATGCCCCAACGCGGCCTGACTATCAGAAAATATAGCAATATGAGCACACCTGAATATGCAGAAGTAAGGCTCGCCGGTATAGACACGAACAACTTCCTGTTCGACTCATCTGCAACCTCTTCTGACAACGAATTCCAGTCACTTGTGACGGAGACAATTAAACGATCCTTTATTTCATACATGATGACAGCAGCAAATCTTTTGAGTGAAAAACAAAGTTGCGATGATATCTCTCACCCACTTTGTTTAATTTAAATTTATAAATAGAAAGCGTTTAATGAAAGACCCGATACTCTCTTGCCACTAAATATGTATGGTTTTAAGAATTCAAATTATTTTAAATGTTTTTCTGTTTGTTTGGTGTTAATATTTTAAATAAATTAAAATTCCCAGAAAATTTACTTAAAAAATTCAAATCAATTTACATAGAAATGATTTTTAAGATATGAATGTATGTGCTAATGAATGAAATATTTGCATACAAATTACTTAAATAAAAAAAAATCAAATAAATCAACAGCATTTTGTATTATAATTTATTTAAGAACTCTTTTTTTTATCATTTTATCTTATTTTTTTTTTGTTTTGCTTGTTAGTATAAAAAAAGTAACAAAAAAAAATTACTTTCAACAGCTGCAAGTTGATGCAGTTACAGATTTCCTTGAAAACAATATTTTTTTTCTTTTAAATACAAACTGGCAAATGTACTGATTCAGACAAAAATAGAATTTTACATTGAGAAAAACAATATAAAGCAGATGTGATACTGGTGGCATAACCACTATGCGTATACTCGATATGTGTGCATGTATTTGCCGCCACAACTTATGTACTTCAATCAGTAGATATGTAATATCTTACATACAGACGTATGTATATACTCTGCACTATTATGTAACATTTGTGTACAAATAAAACAAACAGAAAATGAACAGAAATATCATTTTCAATTTCATGTAAGCCATGAGAATTTATTAAATTTTTTCCGGTTTATTTTTTTTTATTCTTTTGCTATTTTTTTAGCAAAAGTTTTTACCCGATTTTCACCCTCATGTCAACGTTTTAATATGTAAATAAAAAAATAAAAATTTAGTTTTACTGCCTGACAGAAATGATTTTATTTCAGGAAGAAAGATGAGAAAAAAAAATTTTTTTTTTGTTACCAAAATATGAATTGAATTTGTAAAGAAATACGCGCGTAATATAGAATAACAAAAATTTAGGTTTTTATGTGGTATCATAAATACGTTTGCTTTAAACTAATTTTATATTACCCACCAGCAAAATAATTTCTATTTATTATTTTCATATCCTTTATTTTATTTTAGTGAGTAATTAGTCTCTTATAAAAAGAAAATGCAACGAACCCCTAACAAGTGTTATATGTAACTCGTCATATTCGTTGTTTTGTCCTTT
The DNA here is from genome assembly GCA_963576795.1 of Metopia argyrocephala. Classification (NCBI taxonomy): domain Eukaryota; kingdom Metazoa; phylum Arthropoda; class Insecta; order Diptera; family Sarcophagidae; genus Metopia; species Metopia argyrocephala. Next base: position 198,035,267 of record OY756208.1, on the reverse strand, counting down.
CTGTACATTTTTTAGGGACTTATTTTGTTGAGTACCATTTAGTACACCACTTACACACTACGCTAAAAAGTATCAAAAATTGTTTTATTGTTATGTACTCGAGTGTGTATATAAAGTATGCAAATATGTTAAAACAAGAGTACGAGTAGGTCTCACACAATTTACACTTTTCAGTTAATAATTGTGTTACTTCGTAGCCGTAAAATGTAACAGTGCCAACAGTTTTTAACAAAAACCTACAAAAAACTCTTCTGCATAAATTAATAAAATTTCATGCAACATATATGCTGTTCTGCTGTGTAACGAATCAAAAACAATTTTTTATTGCATTCATTTAAATTCAAAAAAACTTAATGAAAATTAAAATGAATTCATCATAAATTTTAAGTTTGGAAATATATTTTTATTTGTTATGAAAATAAAATTTTATGGAATTTATGAATATGATTTTAAAACAAGGGAAGGGAATGTTCTGAACAATGAATACGAATAAATTTAAAGTCGAATGTTCTTTCAAAGACAAATAAAACTTAATTGTGAGAATTATTTTATAGTTTTGATATTCAAAGAAGTTGCATTATTGATAATTAAGCGAATGAATAGAAAAATGCATAAAAATTTTTAAATTTTTAAATTTTAGCAGTTTGAATTTTTAATCGATTTCAATTTCACTCGAATTTGTTTGACAGAACATACCCAATAAATTTTTTTTTATTCATACAATAACTGCATTTTCTTTTTTATTTTTTTTGAGACCAGTACTCAGGGATAAACCCCTACTAAATGCATTTTTTGGAAAATTCATACATATTGAACGTGTAGCATGCAATATTGATGGATCGCGATCCATATCGCAGAATGGCCTAAAATATGAAATCCAGATCGCGGATCGCGGATCGCGTGATAAATATTGAACGTCTAGCATTTTCATGATCTAGATCGCGACACGTTAAATAAATATATATGTAAACAAAACAAATTAAAAGAAAAAAAAAATTGACAAATAAAAAATAAAAAATTGTATTACATTTGTAAAAAGTTTGTTTTAATAAATTGTAATGGTAATTGTAATTGGTTTTCTCGCGACATTTTTTTAATAACCGATATGCACTGCACAAAAATAATGAAAATACTGACGCGATAAATATTGAACGTGTAGCATATGCTCGTGATCCATCAATCCATTAAAATGGATCGCGATCCAAATATCGCGATATTTACTTAACGTGTAGCAGTGTGGATCATTCAAATTCCAGTGTTATACCTTCACCCTTGAATGATCAACAGCAATTGCCTCATCGTTGCATGTTGATTGTGTGGTGAGTGCCTTTGCTAAATAGGTTAAGTAGGTTTAGCTGTTATCTGCTACTTCCCAATAGGTGGCGCTTTTCTCCTGATCATTCGTTTTTTCTTGACATTGTTAAGGTGGAATAAAGTGAAATGTCAGGGAGTGGTTTCTTTATAGATGTTCTTCTTGGAGGAGAGACCTATTATTTTTAAATTATAATTTTGAAAAAACCGCAAACTAACTTTTAAATTTTTCACCTTTGCTGGGATTTGAGCCTTAGTCGTTGGAGTTTTTGTGCCAGCACTCTAACCACTACACCACACACTCCCACTTGTAATCAATACAATACATGCGTAGGCTAATAGAAAGATAAAAATCAGATGAAGCTAAATAATGGGAATAAGGCAGGCAAGGCAATAAAAAGAAAATGCACATACTAGAGTAAAAAGGAATAATGTAATTGATTACGCGTATAGTGTGAACGTCCACTAATTATTGTTCAGTGGACGTTCTATGTTTTTGTTCATTTGTTTGTTTATTATACCTTTATCCTTTTTGTAAAAACAAAAACTCTGCGAGTATTCAATTGCCATGAATAAGCTTCTCAAGTCTATCGTTTGAAGTCGCTGTTAAACTGTAGGTTCCGGTACTCATGGATAAAAATTTATGCAAGAAATATGTATTCTGTGAGAAGCACAAAATATCTATAAAAAGCTACAAAATTATGAATAACAATATTTTAAATTTAAAACATTTAAATTTAACAAAAACTACCCTCGTAAATTCAGAAAAATAAAAAATAAAAAAAAAATCTGAACTTTTGCATTTAGAAAATGTACATGTAAGGAGTTTACAATATAATATTCAACTGCAGTATAATACTCGTACTCACTCTCTTTACTCAACTTTCTTTCAAAGTCTCTCCCCCATTTATTTTTACCCACTTAATCTCTAACACAGCAACAGACATTGTGGAAAATTAAAACAAAAACAAACAAAATGTTTTAAATACTTTTTACTTTCAAACATTGTTGTTATTACTTTTTTCATTATTATTGTTGTCGTTATCGTTAATGAAAGTTGACTTAAATAAAAAGCAACAAAAACAATTAAAGCCAAGAGAAAACAAAAAAAAAAAAACAAACAAACGCTATAGAATGAATAACAGTTACAAAGTATTAAATGAATTGTTTTGTTTTACGTTTATTTGTTGTTAGCATTTAGCATATGAAAGAACTATTCCACACCCATTGTTACTTTTATGTTGAACTCTCTTTCTCACTTTTTTACTTTTATGTTTTAACGCATTTGTAATTACAGAATCACAAACATACACACAAAGTTTAAAAGGGTATCTGTGCATGTGTATGAGAAAACGAGTATAAAAAGTTTTTGTTTGCAATTTTTTGCTGCTTTTCTTTCTCTTTTTTTTTTGTACTTTTTGCTCATAATTTTTATTAAATTAAACATTAAAGAATAATGAAGGAAAAAACACACAATTTCTAATATAAACAGAGAGATAAAATGCACATATGATCAAACTAATAAGTACACGCATATGTTTTACCTTTATTTGGCAGCAAAAAAAAAGGGAGATAATTTTAATATAAAAATTCTTAAAGAACTTAATTGTTGTTACACTTTTAAACATAAAAGGAAGTGCTTATGAACAAAACCATTCAACAACTTCTTCTAATTATTAGAGAAACAAATAATGATACAAAAATGTGGTCTAAAGAAATGAAAATAAAGCCAAATTGCGAAGCTTTGCCTATATCTCAACATTATCTTCTCTTAGCTCCAATGCACTTTTCCAGTGATATTTAAATGTTGCTAGACTATGTTTATAGGTAAAACTGTCTAGGATATTAAAATAGCCCTCTATAGAACATTCGGATTGATTTAATAAATGCAGTATGAACAGCAAACTTACATTTCATAGAGTTTTTTAAAAAAATAGTTTCTTTTGGGATAGTATAGAATTCATAAATGAAAGGTAAAACTTTTAAATGTGCACCATAGCTAGCTTTCCGTGTAGTTTAGGCGTTTCAAGGGTAGTTTAGGAAATTTATTTGACATAAAACACAGTAACGTTTGAAAATCTGTGTCAATTAACTGCAAAGACTCTACTTATCTTCTTAGATTTATCAACAGTTTAAGGAAGTTTTACTTCCTTTGTATTATTAGCTTGGAAAAGATATATATATAAAAATAGAAAAGATATATAAAAATGATAATCTTTCCTAAAACTATAGAATTATAAGAAAAACGTAACAAAATGAAAAATACCTTACTTTTCGTGCCTAGCAAACCGCAAACTTTTACCACACATTTTTTAAGAAAAGTATAAGTAATGGAAACTATACCACCGTTTTATTGAAATCAATACCACAACCGAAGAACTGGTCTTACCTAGTGAGGGATGTCAATGGGAAGATTGATAGAATACTATCAGATAGCAGATCAACCGGTTGCTTTGGCCAAAATTGATCTCAAGAAAACCAAATAGTTATTGAATATGAAATGTTGAAATGCCAGTAGGCTCACAGCTGTGATAACTGGCTTTTGTTCTATAGGGCAGCAGGCCATCTAGATGAAATACCATTCAATACGTGCTGCTACAGCTATAAGCTAACGAAACTGCGAGAGCCCCGCTGAATGGCGAAATGTCATGAAATGAAATGTCATACAATGAAAACTCTCATAACTGGACACTGCGGGTTGTATTGTTCTTGTACCGTTTTAAGAGAAGTATGCTTATCAGAAAGATACAAATTTATTATATGAAATATTTGATTTTTGATTAAAATGCTACTTCAAATTATAGCAATGACCACAGGCTCTATAGTTTTTGAAAAAATATATTTAAAATAAACTGATATAACTCAGATTGGTTCAATATTGGCTATTGAGTTTCAAGACGGCTTTCAACATTTTTAATGTATTTCGATCTTACATTCTCTTTATAGTTTTAGAAGTTATTTATCTCTGAAAATTAGTTTATCTTCTGGGACTTATATTCATTTTAATTTTTTTATTTATTATACAGTAATATTTAGTGCTGATGTTTTCATCTGATTTTAACTATTCATTAAAAACACGTTATTAGTGACCCTATAGTTATTCTAAATTAACAGGAAAATCATCAGTTTAATTGGTGTCATCAAAAATAGAACTCAGTGATGTAAAAATAAAGAACTGAACTTCTTTCCATTTCATTTGTTATTTTTTTTTTTTAATTTAGTGTTCGCGTCCGGTTATTTAGTCAATAATTATTTCTTACGATTGGTCTCCGTTATAATAGGCTTCACTGTATATGCTATATAAATTTATTCTATAAAAGAATTTTCCTTGGGGGGTCTTTATGTGCTTAATTCCCCATCATTTTTTAAATAAAGCCATTAAATTACTAAATAGGTTTTTTTAGTTTTTTTTTTTTTTTTTTAATTTCCAAATTGATAGCAATTACACAAATGTTTGAAAAAAAAGCTATAAAAAGATTTATGTTTGCCTTGCCTTACAATTTTCCCAAGGTGTTAATATTTTAAATTAAAACAATGATTTATGAGCGAGCAATTAAGTAATTCAAAGAAATTTATTTCAGATGAAACAAAGTAATTTATTTCAATAAAATGTGGAATGCAAGTCTCTTGCAAATATTAAGTTCAAAAGAAAAAATTAATATTTCACTTAACGCCTGTTTACTATGTAATAAATGTATGATAAGACGAAAAAAAAATCATAATAAATCATGTTAATTTTTATCCATGAGTACCGGGACCTACAGTTTAATGTCGACTCCGAACGACAGATTTGAGAAGCTTTTTATGGCAATCAATTACTCTCAGAGCTTTTGCCAAAAGACTGCCGAGAGGTAGTCGCCCAAAAAAAATAATTTTTTCGTATTTCTTTTTCAAGATGTCAGAGTAGAGATTTGAACCCGGCGCTATCGTCTTCGTAAGCCAACACACTAACCACTAGACCACGGAGACTACTTCTTATGAATACGGGCATTAATATTTAAAAGGAATGTTTGAAATATTTTCATGTTGAAATAAAATTTAAAAAATTTATTTTGACTTTTGTTTAATGGCAAAAGTTTTCTGAATAAATCTAGAAGGCTAATCAATAAAAACCATTAACAAGCAATTTTAAATCAATCTTGTTGCGTTACTTTTTCAGTGTGAACCAACTTACTTGCTAGACCAGTTGTATTGACTCTTAAGTGCTATGAACTGCAGAAATACAGATTTCATAAGTTTTTCATTAATTGGAAGCATTTTACTTTCATCAAACCCATTCATTTTTATATCTCAAAACTCACTGGAAAAAATTATTAACACAGTTTGACACTCTCACCTATCAAACCATACCTTAAGTTATCATTATAAATAGTTCTGTTGCAACTAAAATTTACTCAACCGTTATTAAATTGCTAATTAAAAATTCTCTTCACAGTTATTCCTAAAACATAATTTTTTTTTAATACATATTTTTTTAAATCAAAGAGATAAAAACTTTCTAAGGAGCCTAAGGCCTTTCATTTATTTTAATTTTGGGAAAAACTAAATTTCTTGGTAAGAGTACTCAAAGGAGTAACGAAATAAAACTAAATTAATGTTAACGAAGAACTTTAAACTTTATTAGAAGTTGATATTTATTTATAATAAATTGTCAATAAAACTTGATACGAATAGCACAGTTTTTTTTTATATATTCCTACCATAACAAATAGTTTTTTTGTTTTCTATAAAATTTTCTTAAACTGAATGTGCTTGCTTTGTGAATAAAAAGCAGCTTTAAACTTCAAAAGCCATCAGGTATATTAAAAGCAAAACTTAATCATAGATTTCTGGAATATTGTTTAAAAGCATACCCTTTTAAGCACCAGTTAATTTTAACAAAAGCATCGTGATTTAAAAGAAAAGTAATAAAAATAAATAAAATAATAAGAATTTGGCATTCACACAAACACATGCAGAAAGTTTAAAGAGTATGAAAGGGTTTCTTGAATATCATTTGCTGATTTTGCTTGGAGGTAATTATTGAAATTTTTGCCTTTAGTTTTTATTTTCTTTTTTTAATAATTATGATGAATAAAGTTTTTCCATGTTGGTTTTTGTAGTTGTTATTTGTATTTTCCTACTATTTGTTTTTCATTACTCATTAACTTTATGTATGTATGTGCTGCTTCAAATTTATTTTTCTATTTTTGTTGTTGTTTCAGAAAAAAAATTGTGTAAAAATTACAACTATAAAGTTGTTAATAGTCAAAGCAAACTAAAATGTCACTCTATATAAAGAAAAAAATTTAAACAAATTAAGAGAAACATAACGAGAGTATGTTGTTTGAAGAGTGAGTAAAAGGGAAAAAGTGCTACAAAATCTACAACAACAAAAAAAAAGAGAAAAACTAGAGAAGAGAATAAAACTAAGAAGAAAACTTTTTATACTGATGTTCGTTATAATGCTTATTTGTTTAAGAGCTCCTTGCTTTTATCACATACAAATACAAATACTAACATAAGCACACAATTACTTGAACATATGTGCGTGTGTACTTTTAATGCATATTCTCATATACTTATTTTCTACACTCCAACAATATATCACAAGAATTAGTAATTTACTCATATTCAGATTCAGAATATTGTATTTACTTACTCACTCCATTGCAATATCTCGTTCTGGTTTTTTACCATATAAGTGTGTGTGTGTTTGTGTTATTTATTTGCACACACATATTTTTCAGTTTGTCTATTTTATAGGAATTGAATGCATTGCCTGTATGTATGTTTGTGCACTTTATATAAAAGTGTTTAAGATAAGAGTGTATAGAGCATTAGCATATTTTGTTTTATGTTGTTGTTATTTTATTTATGATGTTAAACCTAAGCAGTGTTGGCATTAAGTGGTGTATGTGTAGTAGAAATGTCACAGTAATGTTTGTGTAGTTTTTAAAAATTTACTTGAATATGCTTTAGTAACGCACAGTGGGCATGTTGTGTAAAAAATAGCTACTCAAAGCCAAAAGAAACCATTTTTTAACTAAAATAAAAAAAAAAACATGTGTTTGTGTTGGTTGAAAATGTAAAGTAACTTTGAGTGGCACCTGTGGATTTTTATTTTATTTTTTATAGAACGTACTAAAAAATTTCTTACAGGTTGTTTTACAAATTTACGACCGTATGTATAATGAAAAGACAAAAACTCGTTAGCATATGGGACAAAAAACTGGCAAGCTTATCAACCGCTATAACTGATATTATTAAAACTTTCCATTCTTCTATTTGATAACTAGTCAGAGAATCCAAAAATTTAAAGAACTCGTAGTTTGAGTAAGAATTTCCAAGTATACATACATACATACATAATTGGCCATTACAACCCTGTGTCAGGGTTACGGCCTAGCTTCTCTCAGCACTCATGTTATGTGTGTAAATTTTTATCCATGAGCACCGGGACCTACAGTTTAATGTTGACTCCGAACGACAGATTTAAGAAGCTTTTTCATGGCAATCAATTACTTCCAGAGCTTTTGTCAAAAGGCTGCTGAGAGGTAGTTGCCGAAAGAAATAATTTTTTCATATTTCTTTTTTTTTAAGATGTCAGAGCTGAGATTTTAACCCAGCGCTATCGTCTTAGCAAGCCAACACACTAACCACTAGACCACGGCGACTGTCAAGCATAGGAATGACAAACTTAGCCACTTTGTACAACGGCCTTCTAACTTTTTATTATAAATAAGGCTGTTAATTTTTTAATCATAATTAAATATTTAATTCAATACATACATAATTGGACATAATAACCTAGCTTCTCGTAGCACCCATGTTGTGTGGGTAATTTTAATCCATGAGTAACGGGATATAGAGTCTAAAGTCGACTGCGAACGACAGACTTGAGAAGCTTGTTCATGGCCATCAGTTACTCTCAAAATGTACGCCAGAAGACTGATAATAGGTAACCGCCGAAGCAAATATTTTTCTCATAATTTTTAGAGCTGTGGTTTGTCTTAGTAAGCCAACATACTAACAACTGATCCACGGCTACTACAAAACGAAGAAACGTTGCTATAAATTATGAAATAAAAATTTGTTTATAAGCATTACCACAAACAAATATCCGCAGTTTTTGATTCCGAGTGTAATTTCATAATTCCGTACCGCATGAGTCCGCTCTGCATACAGAACTGGAACTATGAAGTCCTTTTTTTCCATGAAATTGAAAACATATTGCACCTGAATTGAAATCTTCATTTATTTCAACTAAGAGTGTTGTTGTAAAGAAAAAATATAAAATATTTAAGAACTTTAATGTGCTATCTATCACTTAAATGAGCTTATAAGTCCTTACGGTTAGCTGAAAGGAAAAACGGCGTAACTACAAAGAAATTCAAAATCAAGTTTTTGATTGATTATTATTAATGCCATTAAACTGCATGTTTTAAAAAAATTATGTACTTCTGCGATTAAGAACAACATTTAAATTAATTTTACGTGTAAAACCATTGCTTGCTGAATAGTTTTTTTTGTTTCTAATAGTGTTAGTTATGTCCTTTTGCATTTCAGCTAACGCTATAATATAAAGATAAAATAAAACAATACAAATGCAAATAATATTGCTAAGTTCAGGTGGGTTTTTTTCACCCTCCCTCTCTTTCTCTCTCTTTCTCTCTATACGTATGTACGTTTGGTTTTAGTAATGAAAGTAATAAACATTTTAACCACAATTATACGGGCATTGTAATGGCAGTAACCATGACTACTTACGCTTAACTCGAATGTAAAACGCAAATCTATTGTTGCTCGTATTAGCAGTAGTTTTGCTGGTATTTGAAGTGGTTTTAAATACAGAATAGAAACTAAAGAAACAAAAGTAATAAATGAAACATAAAAAAATAAAACGTAAAATACTAGTAACACAACTCTATAAAACTGCTTATGTTACAATCAGCATTTCATATTTTATTTCTTTTTTTTTTCTAAGGCATTAAGATATTGATAGACCATCTGGGTAACAACTGTGGTCTACCGTTCCTCTAGTAAAGAAAAAGAAAAATTATATAGAAGTAGAAAGAAAACATAGTAATCATTAATACTCAGCTATTATAAGGACAAAAATAGCACATTTATAAAAGCAATTAAGAGTTGTGGCATTAATTATAACCACAGTGTGTTTTACAAAAAATAAGAAAAAAAATATTATTTGAAAATGATTAACACTTGAAAGATAGATAAATTGACAAATCTAGAACGACAGAGGAGTGTCATTTGATCCCATATATTTTAAACTATTTTCAGTAGCGAAACTTATTGTTTGATTTTAGAAACTAAAAAAAAAAGAATTATAGCGCTAATCACTCTTCACTACAAACACCTTTGTACATATCGCTCATTGGCGGGAAGAGTGGCATAACTCAAAAAAAGCGTTTTTGGGATAAATACGTTTAAACATTTTAATTCAGGCAAACTTATATGAAAAGTAGAAGACACTTTTGGTCGCCACTCAATGAAAAAAAGATAGATGAAAATAAAATTTTTAGATATGTTCTAGATAACAGTTCGTCTCATATTTTTGCATTATTAACTGAAAAAATGTGTTTTTTGAGTTATGCCACTCTTCTCGCAAATGAGCGATATGTATGCCTACATTCTGTTATTGTTTGATGTGGCCAAGTTAAGTTTTATTTTTATATTTTTTAAAATTCTTGCTTCTACACACCGCCACCACAAAGAATGGGCTTTGATTTCTTTTTTTAGGAGATTTTACACATTTCACCTGTTCTGTTTTTACAACCAATTCTATGATAATATTGTCTTTTTGCAAGTAGTTTCTCTTAAAATATTTAAGAATGTTGGTAATTTCAGTATTATATGCACAATGGCAACACTGCAACCCAACTGCGTACCTGTCTCTTTTTCACTTTTTCTTTTTAATTTTTATGACTTAAATTCATTCCAATAAAATTTGTCAAACTAATTAGGCGGTGTTTTTTTGTTCAACAAAACTAACAAGGACCAAATATGGCACCAATACTATCTTTTTCCATATGTCCTAGTTTTTCATAATATTACATGAATTTTGCATATTGTGATCGTGTATCTCTAAAAAGGTGGGTCGTGGTTTAGTGGTTAGAGCGCTCGCACAAAAACTCAAACAACCCAGGCTCAAGGCCCAGCGAAAGACAAAATTAAAAATTAAAAATTTGGTATTTTTCTAAAAATTATAAATTAAAAATAAGAGGTTTCCACTCCACCCCATTCAAGTTGTCCATTACCAAGAAACCGCTCCCTGATATTTCCACTTTTTTAAATCTTTGCCAGGCATTGAATTATCAGGAGTACAGCGCCACCTTCTGTAAAGATAGCAGCTAACATACTTAGTGAAGATGCTCACCACAGATGGAGCATTTGCTGTTGATCATTCAAGGATGAAGGTATAACACTGGCCGTTGAGTGTTGTATAAGTAGGCCATTTTTTGTAATTCTTCTAATGCTCTTAGATTTTTTTAAGGTTGACTAGAAAAGGTTTATCTGAATTGGTCTGCACATATCGATTAAAGTGTGACTCGCATTGTTTGTTTGGCCGTGAAAGTCGCCTTTTGTTAAATCTCATAAAAATTTGTTTTTTTTGCAATTTTTTTATTTTTTTCTGTTTTAACTTTGATAAATTAAATATCGAATTAAATTTTCCTAATAAAATATATTTTTAAATGATTTTTAAAGAATTGTCGCACAAACTGAAATTTTTGCACAATATAAATCCAAAAAATAGTCCTATATTTGCCTATTGTTGACCATAGCTTTAATAAATAAATATTTGCTAACTGATTATTTTCGAATATATTCGAGTTTGAAATATGATTATGTTAACTTGGATATAAAGGTATTAATCTTGGTAACACATTGGCCTCTACATTTCTTTAAAAATTAAAGTCTCTAGAGTTGTTATGGTATTTAAACAGTACTTTGATTTTCTCTGTGTTTCTCCTATATGGTTAAGGTGAAATGGTCAACCTTTGGCATAGACGTTTTAAAACAACATTTACTTGCGATCTCAAATATAATACTGATCTAAATTCATTTAATGGCCCTTTTGTAGCCATTATTATAATTCTTACAGCCTGTTCACAGAACACGAATGGTTTTTGAAATTCGCTTTTTTATATCGTCGGAAGAATAAAGAACGCTGTAACTGACAAAACTTTAAATGTTCACCAGAGCCAAAAAACATGTATGAAAATAGAAAGAAGACACTGGTATTTTTCAAAGCGCAGACGTCGTAAGTAAATTTATTTTCATCATAGAAATCTGGGATCGGGACCAATCGACGCGTATTTGTTTATTTTTTTTTTGATAAAAATGATGCAAAAAAACGTATTTTCGATTTTTGTCAGTTACAGCCTTCTTTAATTCTTGCGACGGTATGTAAAACAACAACAAAAACACTAAAATTTGTTAGTGTTTCTCATATAAAAAGACGAATGTCAACAGCCATTTGTGTACTATAAACAGGCTATTAGTGTCATCAACATAAAAATTGTTACATCCGACAAACTTTATGCAGAAGATATTTCAAATTTTGAATAGAAGTGATATTCTAACAATTCAAGCAAATATTACTTTAAAAATCTTGATACGATTTAATTCCAAAACAAATATTGAACAATAGAATGCACAACAGCTAACAAATGCATAATACAGTTTAACCTCGATTAACCGGGTCTCTAATAATCGGTTGCAGTTATTAACCGGCATTCACTTCTTTTTATTTTTTTTCCCTATTATCCGTGCTTAAGATTTATACCTCTATTAACCGTGCTTTACATCTATTACCCGCGACGCATTCATATGTTTTTTTAATTATGTAAACCTAAATCCGGTGGTTCCCCTTTTTTTATTTTGCATTCTCTATGACGATTTGTATGTTTGGTGTAGAAAATGTGGTATATTTGAATCTGCAGTTACATAGAACGAATGTTTAAATAAAGATAAGTAAAAAAATTCTGTATATTTTATAAACTCTATTAACTGTATGTTTCGGTTATCCACGCTGGTGTTGGTCCCACGTTAAACCCCTAACTGTATTTCGATTTTGAATAAATTTTTGCTGATTCCAAATGTTTTTAATTTTTTCTTCAAAATTGGGCAATGAAGCTAAATAAATAACTATTTAAGGTTATTATTATTTTATTATTTTTTAAGTTTATTTTCGCTTTAATTCTTATTATTATAAAACTACTTTTAATTTCGAAACCATTCTCAAACAAAGTTCAACATAAATTTAATTTTCTTTTTATTTTCAAAACATATTCCATTTATTTCAATCTATTACTTAAGAAAACGTACATACATACACACACATATGTACCTTTAAGTGTTACAAGAGTGCTTTAAGATAAACTGAAAACACATTTGATTTTATTCACTCATAAGATTTGAAAAACCTTTAAAGAGTCATAAAATTTAGAAAGAAGGAAAGAAAAGAAGAATGTAAGAAATAACACAAATTTCTTTTATGGCCAAAAACCTTTTACATTTATTCTCATTATACACAAGAGTTTAAATAGGATTTCTTTTATGTGCGCATCTGGAAAAAAAAGTAGCAAAACAGACAATCTTTTTACCTTTGACACAGACTGGCATTAATCAATGCAAAGAAAACTAAGTTTTTCTTTTTGCCTCACTTTTGCTTTATGCATTGGTTTTATGGGATTTTATTTTTCAACAAGTTCTAAAATAGTTTCTTCATATATTCCTTTTTCATTTCTGTTTTTTTTTTATTTGCCATTGGATCAAAATATAAATTGAATGCCACAATATGTTGAATTTACAACCATCATAAAATTCAAAGATAAGTTTTCGCAAAACTTTCCAACGACAAACAACGTGTCTTGTAGCATTACAAAAAAAATGAAATCTTTCTTTCCGCTGCCGCTCTGAATGTTTTCCGTTTTTATTCTATTTTTTTATTTTTTTTTTTTATATTTTCTTATAGCTTGTTATCCCCTAGCAAATAAGAGTGTCTATAAAATTATTACATTTTAATGAATCAACCACAATGTGTCATCATGTTACTCGTAACCTGAGTAGCACCCCTAACTATAAAAACTAAAATTGTACAACACTGTGTTCCTGCATGTACTCTTTTATAACTTTTCACTTATTTTTATGGCTTTAATCTTAAGAAATTTTCGTTAAAAGAACATGTGTTTAGAATATAATTTTATTTTTTTTACCATTTAGTTTTACTATTTTCGTTTTTTTTCTCATTTTATGTTGTAGACATCGTAAAACTTTTCTTAAGCTACTTTATGTTAAAGGTAAAAATAAACTAAATCTTTAAGTTTATTTTCTTATTAATGTCACTATATGTGTCTTCTTTTTCGTATTCTCATAGAGAATGTATTTGGGAAAACAAGCAGAAGTTAAAACTTAAGTATAATGAACGATGTCGGGTTAAAACGTTAATTATGGCAACTAAGATCTCTAATAATTTTACGGGAAATATAATTAAGTAATAGCAGTATTGTAGGTAGCTTAGTGGAATATTTAAAAAAAATTCTTAATACTGTAGGTAAAATAATATCTTTATACCGCGAGGATGGGTCAATAAATAGTAATTTTAAAAATATCTTTCCTCTTAATTAAAAGAGCGATAATGCTAAGGAACACAACCATTGAAATTGAAATTCTTACCAGTAGTTCAGTTCGTAAACAGTTTCTTTAAAAACTAGATAATTGCTTGAAGGTGCAGGGCTAAAACTTGCATTTTTAAAAAATGGTCGATCTCAATCTGAACGATCAGAAATTGATAGTTGAAGGTTTTTTTTTGTGTGTTTGTTTTTAGGTTTGCGGTTTTGGTTGTGCTTGGTTTTTCAAAGCATATTGGGGGTATAGTATTTAAAGCATCCCAGATTCAAATACCAGAAAAGGTGAAAAATGAAAAAGTTAGTTTGCGGTTTTTTTCAAAATTTTAATTTATAGAACAAGGGAAAACCATTTACAAAGAAACCGCTCCCCGACATTCCACTCTATTCCACCTTAACCAATGTCAACAAAAAACTAATGATCAGGAGAAAAGTGCCACCTATTGGGAAGTAGCAGATAGCAGCTAAACCTACTTAGCGAAAACACTCACCACACAATCAACATTCAACGATGAGGCAATTGCTGTTGATTATTCAAAAGTGAAGGTATAACACTGGCCTTTGAATGATCAATTCACAGCAATTTATCTCATTAACAAGGCGCTTAATAATTAATAATAATATATGTACTGTCCTCCAAAAATTCCAAATTCTATGCACAGCATTGATTAGGGGTTTTACCCCTGAGTATTGTTTCCAAATAAAAAAATTCTATGAACTCATTAATTTTCCTACTGCCTTCTAAAAACAAAATTTAGAATTTTTAATTTGTATTCTTAGAAAATGTGTTTTATCTTTTCTCAATTGACTTAAAATAACTTTGACTTTGAAAAGTTGTAGAAAAAGTTAACAACAAGTTTGACTTAGAAATGGGCGCAGACTTTTTAAATGTATGTACACAAGTAATGTAAGCATCATTCAAACGTAATTTGAGAGCGCTCCCTGGTTCTGTTTATAATTTTTTAATCGATTAATATTTAGAAATGTAGGGTAGGTAGGTCAAATGGCTAGTTAATCAAAAACGTGATCTACTATAATTAGCACAAAGTGTCGTTTGGATACCATTGCAGAATCGAACTGAAATCACCCAAATAGTAAAAGAACTACAGCCAACTACAGCTGTCTATAAAGTGAAGCAAAACAAGGATGTCTAGCTTTGCACACTACGCCAACCTATCGTAGAAAAGCACCAAAAAAACGTTAAGCGTCTGGCTGCCAGACCTTGACAATCACAAAAAAATGACCTATAGTCTCCCTTGTAAAAGTATTCCCGCAACTTCTGCAATGTAGATTAAAGGACTGACTCAAACTCTCTGCGTGTTTACCGATAATTCTGTAACCAGATAAACTGTTATAAGTTTAGACAAAAACTGACGAGGAATTCCTAAGATGCCTAGAGTTTTGCCTCGATCGTACCGAGGCCTAAGTGCCCTAAAAACAGCACAGGAATATTTAGAAAAATATATATTCTCGAGAATATTTAGCAGCAAATTGTACTCTATTTCAGCCATTTTCAGTTTATTAGCTTTTGTCAAATCGTGTTATTTGATCGACAGGTTTATACACAGCGTATGAGTAATAATTTAATATTACAAATATCACTCATACGTCTACCGTCTTCTTGTCAATTTCTAAACTACAAGTGACTCATAAATTTCGTTCGTTTGTAAGAAAAATTTTATTGAGTCAAGACATAAAAACTAAAATTCTATTTTTGTTTTATTTTAGTTACGAACAAAATTAAAATTTGGATACTCGTATAAAAATGTACTTTTGTGAAAACAAAAATTTCGTGAAAAATAAATAAATTTTGAAATTGTTAATTTTTTGCAAACAAAACATGATATTGCCTTTACGAGTAAGTAATGCCAAAATTGTGTTTATTATGCCATTATTAAATAAAATTATACGCCCCGGCAATCACAGATTTTATACTCGTAAAGAACAAAATGTCAAATTCTTATAATTCAGTGCCAGTGTATTAAAAACTCTATTTTCTTAGATATTTGTTTGTATAACAATTGCCTGTTTGTTGTACTATGTATAATATGTACAGCTATAAAAGTAAGAAGGAAGACGTGTTCTTTTCCAAAGCAAAAAAAAATATTATTTTAAAAAACTTAGCAATTTAAAAATTTTCGTCTCATCTACATCAATACCAAAGACTTGCTGTTGCACATCTTACAGACGTAGCAACAAAAAAAGTATGTAGTCAGTATTTTAGTTTGTGTTTTTATAACTTGAAATGTCAATAACGCAAACGAGCTATTGTTTTTAAATAATTTAAACATCAAAAGTTTAAATAATTAATAATCTTTTATAAAATCATAAAATTTATCTCCAAATTTATGAAATTATTAAATAAAAAAATGAAAAAATTTAAATTAAAATGTAAATAGTTTTGGTAAAAAGTTGTGGGAAAAACTATGACATGGGTTATGTGGGCGGTGAGTGTGGGCGTTAATTGAGATAATACAGGCTCTGAGCCAAATTTCAAAAACTTAGGCCCAAAAATAAATTTTTCCTTCTATGGGCGATGGGTAGTAGGCGTGGCCAACTTTGATGAAACTTTACATTTTTCTTAACTAAGTAAAGGCTCAGAGAAAAATTTCAAAACCTTTGGGCCAAAATAAATTTTGGTTCTGTGGGCGGTGGTTAGTGGGCGTGGCCAATTTTGATGAAACACTATATTTTTCTTATTTAAGCTAACTAAGGGTTCAGAGAAAAATTTTAAAAACTTTGGGCCAAAATAAATTTTTGGTTCTGTGGGCGGTGGGTAGTGGGAAGTGGCCAAAATTTATGAAACTTTATATATAACTCAAAGAAAAATTTTAGCATTCTACGAGCACTCCTTATATTTTTTGACAAACATTTTATGAACAAATCCTACTATGCGCCGCAGTCACAAATAACAAGAAATCAGCATCATCATTCTGCTGTGCACTCGAAAAATTTTATTTTATTCATAATTCTCTACTTAGAGATTGTCAACTCTTCGTTGGTTAGGGTGTAAGTATTTTATAATTAATCTGAGATTTCCCTGATTTGCACTCCAGTATCTAAGCACTTTACTTTGGTATGCACTTAAAAGCAAATTTGTCTCTCGACTTGCCAAATACAATAGTTTGTCTTTTATAACCTCATATAAAGATAACCAGTCCTCATATAACCTATTTAATATTTAGCTCAAATACATAAAAATTACACAAACATCTATAAACAAATGTCTGCCCCTATTATTCTACAGCTCAATAGAGTAGATCCCTAAAACCTTTACAATAGTTTAGATACAAAAAATACTTTCGTAAGTAAAACCAGGACTCAGTACTTTCTTACATTATTTATGTTTATGAAACATGTTAAATATCAAAATTTTTCATTTCTGTCCAATTCATTTGACTTTATGCTCTGCTTAACATAAATCTTTTTTTTTTTTTAATAAATTTTTGGTAATGACATGCTTGACTGCTGACTAATTTTATTGTTTCTCTCTCTCTCTCTCTATCTCTCTGTCTGTCTGTAGTCAAGTTTAAGAAAAGAGTTTAAGTGATTTCGATGAAGTGTTTAAATACTCGCGCGTATTATTTATTTTATGACTTTCGTTTTGTAAATTTTCGTAAATTGCTTACAACCCAGAAATGCTGTTCAACTAATTTGAGTGTCAGTGAGTGCTCTTTTATGATTTCTGTTTTTCTTATTCTGCTGCTTTTAAGTTATAAAATTTACAATTTTCTTTTAACGATTGCTTTCCTTATTCTGCGTTAAACAAAGATTTCTTATTAAGTGTCACATTAAAGTGTTAGGGTTTATGTTCATTTTATTAAATGCGAAAAATTTTAAGTGTTGGTTTTGTTTTGAGTAACTGGAGATAAGTCACAAATTTTAAGTAACTGACAACAGTTTTTTTATTGTATAACAAAAAAAAGGTTATTAAGTAAAGTTGCATTTGAAAATCGATTGAACGATGCACTTGGGATTGAACTTATCAAGCATAATCAAAGAATACAGCCACTGCTACAAAACAGTATTACAAAATCTAATTTAATGCTTAACACGAAAACAAAAAATCTAATTTAGATGCATAAGAACAACAAACCTAATTCACAGGTATTGTAAATTGAAATTCTGCTTTCAAGGTGCAACAAATAAGTTGACATTGCCGTCCAGTTTTGTTGCTTAGCTTTATGTACCAGAAATATGAAATGTGTTTGTTAAAACAGCATTGGTAAACTATATAGCAGCATTTTAAATTTTTATAATTAATTCTTCTCGAAATCTTTTTTATAGATAGTTATTCATTTTTTCTCCTGCCTGTGAGAATCAAACCCACTACCCAGAGACTACTGCCGGGCCCAACTTCACAAATATGTTTTACAATTTTTAATGTGATTTTTTTTTTTTAATTTTGTGACATTAAATTTTGCATTGAAACAAAAATAATCGGCCTTATTCGAGTTGGCGACGTCGTTGTCGACTGACAACATTTTTATAGCAGAACAAAGAAAAAATCTTTCTCTTGCCTTTAGTCTATTACAAAAATGTCGTTACACGACGACGACGTCGCCAATTGGAATACGGCTTAATAGCAGCGTTTGCATTTTTAATTGCAAACGCCCTTGCAAGTTTTACAAATATATCTGATCATGTAATACAACAAGGAGTTATGCTTGCAATAACATTTGAAATGAAGACTGCAAATATACTTCTAATTCTCACATCTCAACTGTTTAATTATTGGCCTGTTTCTGTAAGACAAACAATTTTAAGCAATTGAAAATTTATATAAAAAATGCTCAAAATTATTTGAAAAATTTAGTGTTTTTCATACAAATTTTCAATCGTTTAAAATTGTTTGTCATACAGAAACAGGCCAATATGGCCTTCTTCAATTAATTTTTTAATACTTTAAATACAAGTTGTACAAAAACAATAGTGATAATCACTCTTAGTTGCAAACGATCATGCAAGTTCAAATTACAGAGGTATAGCTAAATTAAGTAGTATTCCTAAATTATTTGAACAAATAATTATGCAATTTCTATCACATCAATTGTCATTATTTTTATCACCCTCACAACATGGATTTTGAAAATGTCGTTCAATTGTAACAAATTTATTGGAGTTTACAACAGCTGTTATAACACATTTCACTAAGGGCATGCAAACCGATGCTATATATACTGACTTCAGCAAAGCATTCGATAAAGTTAATCATGAGCTTCTCCTTTATAAATTAACAAGAATTGGATTTTCTTCAGTGTACCTCAAATTAGTATCCAACTAACTAATCAATAGATTCCAGTGCATTGTATTTAGAGATCATAAATCAAAGAATATTTCTGTTCCATCCGGTGTCCCACAGGGTAGTCATTTAGGCCCTCTATTATTTCTAATATATGTTAATGACATACCGACTTGTATTAAATATTCAAATATTCTGATGTACGCTGACGATGTTAAACTTTTTCTACATCTGAACAATTTAGAATTATGCAATTTACTTCAAAAAGACATTGATAATTTTTGTCAATGGTGCAGTATTAAAAAAAAGTGTAAATATATGCTGTTCTACAGAGGAAGTCCAGCTCACTACGACTATAAATTTGACACTTATCACTTTGAAAAAGTTGAGGAATTTCTTAATCTTGGAATTTTATTAGACAAAAAACTCTCTTTCAATCCTCATATTTCTCAAATTGTTAATAAAGCAAGAGGCGTTTTAGGATTTATCAAACGCTGGGGAAAGGACTTCGATGATCCCTATGTTTTAAAGCAATTGTACACATCACAAGTTAGACCTATTTTGGAATACGCTTCTGTGGTCTGGGATCCTCAATATGATGCTCACGTTTCCAAAATTGAGTCAGTTCAGAAACAGTTTCTCTTTTTTTGTCTTCGAAATCTTTGATGGAGTCCGAATTTAGCTTTACCTGCATATGAAAGTCGTCTTGCACTTATTTAACTTCCAACTCTTAAAAGCAGAAGAATTTTTTTGAATATTTCATTTATAAATAATCTGATATGCGGTACACTTAGTTCCGAGGTATTACTTAGCAAACTAGAATACATAGTTCCAAACCGCCCGACGAGATTTTACCTTCGTCTTAAACTAAAATATTTCCGTTCAAATTATGCAAACTTTGATCCACTCCGAAGAATGTGCTCAGAATTTAACAACCATTTTTCTCTTATTGATTACTCTTCTGACTATAGTTCATTAAGAATAAGGATTATTGATTTTTTAAATAAGTAAGTAATTTAGTGTCATTATTTTATACTTATATGCATTGTAAATATAGCTTGTAAGAAATTATTCATTGGCTGAGAATTAGATAAATAAATAAATAAAAGTCTTACAAACTTAGCAAGCCTTGACTTGGTTTGTTTTGTTTTTAGGACTTAAAAGGGCATTTGCAACAATGAGTGATTACTGCTAATATATTTCTAATCTACAAGTCTTAGCTGTGTGCCAATATTGGTTGATATTCTTCCTTTTCGAATGTATTTTATAAAATTTAGAGTACAAATTGTACAACAGCAATACTTGGTATTTTTGTAAAATCTCTATAATAACTAAAATTATTTGATTTAATTGTTAATTACTTTCACATTCTACAAGTGGTGGCTGCAATTTGGTTAATTAATGCTAAGCTGTTTAGTGATAATTGAAACGATAATGCAATATACCTTCAATGCAATAAACCCAACTGTCTCTGATATTTTTATTTTTAATATTTTAGTTTCATTTATTAAAGACTTGTTAATTTAAAAAATAACCATTAGGTTTAATAGAACTTCACTGCTGCTTTAAACAAATACATACATACATACATAACTGGCCTTTACAACCCTGTGTCAGGATTACGGCCTAGCTTCTCGCAGCACTCATGTTGTGTGTGTAAATTTCTATCCATGAGTACCGGGACCTACAGTTTAATGTCGACTCCGAACGACAAAAACAAATGGTCAAATAGTTAAAACTCTTTAGAGTTCACTTGCTTGCTTGTTACTTCTTCTTTATTTAACAATAAATGGCAGTAATTACAATTTATGTTCCAGAAACTTCATTTCACATTACATTAAAGAAAGTAAGAATTGTGCATTAAAAATAAGTGCGTGTGTGTGTGTGAATATATGAAAGAGAGCAGCATTGAAGATGTTTGCGTATGAGTGTGCTGTGATAGTGAATTTTGATATATGTTTGTTTGGTATTAGGGATCATAGTGTACCATACTAACTGGCTTTAAATATTGTATTTTCTTTTCTCATAATTGTGCTAAAATAGTACTATTTTTTTCAATGCTGTTTGAAGATATTCGCCAGCATTTTTATAGCTCATTTATTACAAATTTTAATTGCCATCAATATAAGCCACCAATAAAAGCCATCTTTATGGCATTTTCTTTTATTGGCACATAAAATTTATGACAATTTATTGTGGGTTAAAAGCATTTCATACAAACTCTTAAAATTAATATTTATGCTTAAACATCTTTTAATAACTACTTACTAACAAAATTTTATGTATAAGTAGACAGTTTTCAACAGCTTTCAGTATAAAATCTAATAAAAACGTTGTTCAAGCCTTGATCAACTTTTAAAATTAAAAAATATCTAAAGTTTTTTATAAACATATGCAGCTCCTTGAAGGCTTTTTTACAAAATTATAAAAAAATATTACTAAACGGTAATTACTGTTCCTTGCAAACATCCTTGTAGGTCTTGAATCGTAACAAACTTAGCTCAAACGTCTAGAACTTTTAAAGTTTGTTTTTATATTTAAAAATTGTGGACTTTATAAAACACTTATAAAATATTTAATTTTTATAAACTGTGCACCACCTAATCGCAATATGTGTGTACATCCACGACATTTTAGTCAGGGATCAGTTGTGTCATTTCTAAAACGGATACCATACTAAGAGCCATTATTACAACTTGCCTATAAAGTGTCCGATAGCTAAAGGTAACTTTCTTTAATGGGAGAAATAAAATGCTTTTCGTTATTACAACTTACCTTTAAAAACAACTTATATTTTTTGAAATACGGCAACATCAGAACAAGAACCAATTACTTATTGCATTAAATTTGTTTAAAGGACACCAAGTGGCAACAACACGCATGTTTACATGAATAAATAACCAAAACAAAAATTTATAAATTGTGCACTATTACCAAAGAAATATGTTTTACTCTCCATTTTTATTGATTTTATTTCTTTGTTGACAAAATAAACAAAATATTTTTGTTAATAGTTTAACGAACAAAAGATATGGCATCCTCAATAAAATATGGTAAGTTCAAAAACTTAAACATCCCTTTAAAAGTTAAAGGTTAAAGTTTAGTTGTAATAACCACAAGCAATTTATCTGTCCGATAACATCTTACCTTTAAATTAAGGCAGGTTGTAATAATGGGCCTAAAGCTATTTCTTTTAAAATACTTACTTAAATAATTATCATTTAATCAATTTCATTTTGAGTTATTTGTAGCTTTAATTGCAAATATTTGAACGTTTGCTTGTTTGATATACAAAATTAAATAAAAAGTTCTGACCCATTGTACTTTTCTAAGTGGAATAGTACCAAAAGAATATTATCACTTAAACAACATTATATACAAACTACATATTTTCATTATTATTATGACCATCTTGGCACATATGAAGTTTGTTGTGCTATTTATGAGAGTGTAAGCATGTCTGGTTGTGATCAATTTTGCTAAAAAGTGTGTCTTTTTTTTTTCCAAATAATAACCATATGTGGACAAAGTATCCACATTTATTAGTTACTTAGCTGATAAAAAATTTTAATTTTTTTCATAATTATTTTGTTTTTTCATAGCAGTAAGTAACTATTAGTATAACACTTCTAAAGGGTAGTTTACACTATGTATACGACTCTACGTCCAAGAAATGTGAGAGAAAATAATAATGAAATGAGCATAAAAGTCGTAGTACAAATATTTTTGTGTTTACCATTTTGGTGTAGGAAAATTAAATAAAAACATTAGTTGTCAGGAAAAAAATTTGAAAAATAAATAAAATTATAAATAAAAATTTTATTTATTAATAAAGTTTTGTTTAGTCAGAAACGCTTTCATTAAATTAAAGTTAAATTCTAAAAAAAATTTACAGTTTTTTGCAACACATTTTATGACAATGAAAGGAGAAAATGATGTCTATGAAGGAATAGTACAATAGCAAAACTAAACATGTTTTCGACTCCAGCTGCTCTAGCCTCATCAGAGTTCTTTGGGTCTGTACATATTCATGACCAATAATCAACTATTTTACTCACAATTTTCATTAAATTACATACTGAAATTACATTTTATACTTGTATGAATTAGTCGAAGTATAGTCGAACAATAGTTTCTATCATGTTCTCCTTTTCTCACCATCGTTGGAGTTTTTTTTTATTTTTTTTTTTTTATTTTTTTTTCTTTTTTAATCGTCATCATATGTGGATGAAACAGAATTATTATTGTTTTTAAATAAATTGAAAAATTGTTTTTAATTATTTCAAATATTTCAAAACAGAAATGTTACACAGGTGAGACCCATAGGACTTTTATTTTTTCATATCTTCACTTTTCTCTCAATATCGAACATTTCGATTACATATTATATTTAGACCATCACACTGCTATTCTTCTGCACAAGAATTTGGCATATCGTACGACTTAACTAGTACTGAACTATTTTTCCATTTTTTAACAACCACCAACCACCACCCTGGCATTTCCAGTCTATTCAACGCCACCTTCTGGGATGATAACAGCTAACATACTCATTCCAGGGTGAAGGTAATACACTGGCCTTTGAGTGGTCAAATTGACAGCAACTTGTCTCATCAACAAAAAGGTGCATAATGAAAAAATTAAAATTAATCTATCTCTGTATGTACCTTCAAATTCCAGTACAAAGCACTGCATGACTATGGGTTTACCCCTGAGTATTGGTCTTAAAAAAAACATATTAATTTTAATGGAACTAGAAAAAAACAAATAACTATGAATACTTTCTATTTTTACTTTTTTTCGTCGCTTAATAAGGCTCGTTGTCTCTTAGTTATTTGACGCAAAATTACGAAATTTAATAGAATAATAGCCCGAAGAAACTGATCAAGATGGGAGACCATATATTATATAAATATATCGCAATTGCTCACACTCCCTCGTAATTGTAGCCGATTGTGATTACCTTAAGGCATGTCCATATTCATGTGCAAACTAAATAAATGTTTGCTATATTTTGTAACTGAAGATAAATAAAATTACAGTGAGTTGACTTATGATAGATAAGCTTTGTTTTTGCTGGCTAATGAACGAAATGGTATGAAATGTGTTCACAGAACATAATAGATTTTAGTTGAGTATCTATTTTCGGTATCATTCCCCAAACTTAGAAATAAAAGCTTTTAAATGTTAGTAATGGTATACATCTGTATACACACGTATGTATGTATAAACGATGGTCTTTGTTTGCTCCTGTCATGTTGTTTTACTGACATTATTACTCCAGAAAAATAGCAATACAAGTCTCTGAAAAAAAAAAAAAACAAAAAATAATAATAATTACCAACAATTGCAAAAATAAAAACAGAATTATAACTTTAATTAGCAAAAGAGAAACTCTATTAAACTGTCTTCTTAATATTTATTTGTTACTTCAAAAAACAAGATTGTAAAGTAACATATATGTACATACTCATAGAAAGGATGTACGAGTATATTAAGTTACACATTTGTTTTAAAGAAAATATTTCAGTAACTATAAGCAAAATGAAGAACATTTTCACATTTGTTTTATTATTTGTCTTAATATGATTGTACGGGTAATTTTATTGTGCAATAAATTTAAAAACAAATGTTGTTCAAAATATTTTTATTAATTAATAATTTTTTCTTGCATTATATTTAAAGCAAAGCACTTTAAAATTCTTAATTTTTCTTTTCTAATATTCTTTTAGGCAAAATATTTTTAAACATTTAATAGAAATAATATTGTCGTCAAACAATTTTAAATTTTAATTCTCGTATTTTACCTGATATTTTTAAACCGTCACTTAGTCACTTAAATGTTCTTTTGAAAATGTAAATGTTGTATTTAAGCATGTGTATGTGCTTCTGCATGTGTGTTTGTGTGTCTATTGGCTGTACACTTATTTCATTCTCAATAAAGTAAAGAGTTCTCTAACGTGAAAGCTATTCTGTATGCCTTTTTGAATGATTGTTAATATTGTTGTTATTTTGGTTGTTACTGCTGCTCATCCTTTTGAATAACTGCTTAACAAAAGCAAAACAAATAGCAGAAAAAAAAATAAAATAGAGACTCTTTATAAAATGGAGAAAAGAATGATACTTGAAATGGCAACAACTGACAGTCAGTCTAATATTGTCATTCAAGCACTATTTTTACACAAAACACTTGGAATCATCATTCACACATACGTACATACGAGTATACTATGTATGTATATATGTACACATGTATGCACTCTAAGTAAGTGAGAAAGTCAAACTGCGGTTTTATGTGAGCGAGTTAAAAAATGTGTGTGTGTGTTTGTGTGTGTGTGTGCGATGGTAACTCTTTCAAAATTCTTTAATCTCTTGAGTTTCTTTACTAGAACGTGCAGGTATGTAAGTCTAGGTTTCAGTATATACGCGTATGTATGTGTTTATGGTAGAGAAAATGTATTTTTTGTTTTTTTTTTCTGTATTCTTAAGCTCTACAACAGCTTAGTTGGTTAGAAAGAGATTGTAGCGCATTATGGCGAAAAACCAACGCTAAACTTTGAAATTTAATGATCCACACAGCCATAAATTTAGCTACGAATGAAGCCTGTGCCTGCTGTTACACCCTTATGAGCCCTAGTCAGTTCCTTTAAATGCTTTAAATACTAAATTAAAGATGATGTAATAAATGAGATGGAATCTGTGAATCACCACAGTTTATATTAATTTAGTAGTAGTATCCGTTGGTTATGGAATTCACTTTTCATAATTATATTTAAGGCTTTGTCAAAAAAAACTTTGGTTGGATTAAATTAAAATTACAATTTAGACAATTTAGCATAGCTGCCACTCGATGCAATTTGAGAGTGATTTTTTTAAATCAAAATATTTTTAGTTTTACTTCCGATTTACGAGTGTTATTTTTTATTTCTGTTATATTGGATAGTAGTCTAAAAGATAGCCTATATAACCGATGACCTGATTAGGCCGGCTTATGGTATTCTCCATAATTCTTTCGGTGATAAGTTCCTGCATTTTCGACAAATACTCTCTTTGATGACTGACTACATCAATTTGAGGCTTGTTTATATACGCTCGTGACTTTATGAAACCTCACAAAATGAAGATCAGTCGTAGATTGGGTAAACTTTGTGGCTTTTGTAAGTTACAAAAACAAAAGTTTTGTGTTGTATAGTATGGGCAGTTTAAGGAACCACACTTGAGCCTTAATCTGCCCAGTTAGTATCAAATAAGATCATAACCCCATAGTGCTCACCAATTGCAGTATTATTCAAACAGCGAATTAAAAAAATAAAAAAATTGCGGATTCTCCAACATAAACATTACTTAGGTTAACTAAGGTTTAAAAACAATCGAGGAAAAAAAACAAACTTGAGCCTTAAATTAGTCCTTTTTCATACTGCAAGTATCTCAGACAACCCGGTGATCAATTGGTATTCATAACAGACCTTGCGAGCCCATATCAAATCTCGTTACTAGGCCAACACTCATTTTTAGATTTCAGTTAAGGATGACAAAAAAATTGAAAAGCCATGAACTCTCATCGACTTAACATTGGCACATGAGTTGAAAGATACTATCTTCCTCATATACAGGCATATAAAGTTTTCAGTCTGACCATGATGAGGAAAGTATGTCAGGACAATATTTTATCCTGTGCAGGCATTGCGAGTGACCTTTAGTCTTCTTTAGACACCATACAGTAACTTCATAAGTGTACATAGGCTTTTAGTTTTCCTGTAATAGATAATTTTTAATTATTAGATACCCACTGAAGTGGAAATTAGATTCCTCGCTTATGATAATTTCTAACGAAAAGTTGTTTTCCTCGTAAACCAGATACCGTAGGGAAACATTCTCAAATTTTTCAATAAAATTTTTTGAATCCACCATCGATTAATATTTCGTTTTCTTTGCCACATCTTGCATCACAGCCGCGATATTTTGAGTAAATCTCTTATTCTAAGGCTCCTTAGATCAGATAACATTTAGTGTTGTCTCATATTCTTCTAGTAGGCCAGATAAACACAGTCATGTTTGACCAGTTGCTGTCGAATGCTTGTGAAGCCAGAGATGATCCGCTAATACCACCGAAAAGCGAAACAATTTAGCCATTTTATAAAAAACTAAAGAGTCTTATCTCTTATTGGGCATATTCATATTTTAAAATTATATAAAAATTCGTTTACTATCAAATGCCATAATTAGCAATATGGGTTGATTTAAATCTGACTTTATTTGACTACTGCACTTACACAGCAAATAGATTAAAATTTTGTTTTGATGACAGGTTAACTGTGGTGTAGGGTAGCAAAAAGTAGAAGTCTGGCGTAGATAAGAATTAAAGTAAGAAAAATCCATTATTTCCTTACACCACTATAAAGCCATAAAATGGCATTAAAAATAAACTGCTCTTTACCTCATAAATTTACTGTTACAAATGTCACAAACATTTTCTGTCGAAGTATTAGTGCGCATAGTATATAAGTATATTTCGCATTAACATTGGAAAATATGTGTTTACTTTCCATTTAGTTTTCGTCTAAAAACAAACAGCTTTGATTTATGGCCAAATGTTTTATTAAATATTTTTCTATTTTACTTTAAATTCCTCTGAATCAAAGCACTCTGTTTGTAAGAAAAAGCCATTCAAGTAGAAACACACAAGCATTTAACTGAAAAAGAAATAAAATTTTTAACTTTGTATGTTGGCAAGAGTGCATATTTAGAGGTAAATGCAAAACCTCTTTTCACTGTTTTGGTTTAGATGAATTTTACAAGAATTCTTTTAACAGTTTGCATGCATGTATGTTATGGAAATATTTGTGCAAATTCAACAACTGAAAACGAGCAAGTGTGTCAGTGAAAATATTCTATCAGTCGATTACCATATACCTGTAATGCTGGTGCCGTATTAAGTTTCAGACTTAAACTCAATGAAAAATATTTCGTTTAAGTATCAATTAATAACTCTACTTTCGTCAAATATAATTTTTTTGAGACATAAACAAAGATTTTAATCTACTGTTAAACAAAATACATAAAAAAATTATTAAAATTTTTAGATTCTCGTCAAAAAATGTAAAACGTAAATTTTTTTGCGTTTTACAATCAAAGTTAAATTTATAGTTTGAAAGTAATCAAATTTTTTAATCAGACCAAAATGAGGTGAAATGCCAATAAACCTTGTCTTAAAATATCAAAATTTTGTTGCTTCTTTTAAACAATTATATTGTTCGATTTTTGTAAAAATTTTTAATAACTACTAACAGATTTGAAAGTAGTAAAATTAGAACAAAAAACATTGCCGTAATATTTTTTGGAAGTTATATCTTTCCGTTTTAAGACAATAACTCATCCTGAAGAGACTTCAAAATTTTTTTATGAATCCAATTGACAAGTCCCTTTAGTTCTAGTAGTTAGAGAGACTCTAACACCTCGTACTTTAGCTGACGTCATTTGTAGCCTGAACAACTGCAGACAAACTTAAAATTATAACATTAATTGTATATGGCAATCTTAGTAAAGATCCGTAGTTGACAATGTTGTCAATTGTATGACAAGTAATAACATAATTAGTCATATCAAAAATGGTTTTTATACACCAGAAAAAAGCCATCTTTGTTTATAGAAATTTAAAATCTAAACTACGAAGTTTGGTAAACTTTAAACATTTAAGAATGTTACTCCCCTTTTTTTAATTTTATAAAAGTTTTGATTATTTAAAAAATTTCAAAACACTTTTTTCTGTTCCTTAAAACTCTGTTGTTTAACAGAGACGCCATATAAAGTAACAAAAAGAGTAGCATTTTAATATTTTTCGGATTATGAAAACGTCTGAAAGCTAAAGAAGAACATCAAACATATTACGAAATTAAAAATGTAGAAATTTTAATTTCTGTAAAAATCCTGTGACACATTTTACATCGTCGTGCGGGAGTTTATCTGCCCTGTCCACCATTTTATATATCTCGAATTAATAATTCCACTTTAGGTTTTTGACACCAAAATTTTTAAAATCTGCAATTCTCTTTCGGCTACTTATCTCCGAAACTGGACGAGATACCCGCACGTACGTGAAATAATTGCGATCTGTGTGAAATTTAATATTGAAATAATTATGGCTAACATTTTGAAAAAAATCAAAAGTAATTGAAAATATGCACTAATTGATTAGTAGTTTATTATTTCTTAACATAACTAATTACTAATCAGGGGAAACTGAAAATAATAGCAATTTAATTATCACATTTGTTATATATATTTTCTAACAATTTCGATTACTAGGCATTACTGAACAGGCCTGGTTAAAACTAACAGCCTCTTCATAAAAGACGCATGGTTTAAGACGTTCGTCTTTTTTTATGTGTGAAATAACAAAAAACCACTCAAAGCTAACTTTTACTCTGATACTATATACGTATGAGTTATATTTTAAATATTAACATATTACTCATACGCACTGTATGACTAAACTGAACAAATAATATTCAAAAGCATTTTAGTTTTTAAATCAATTTGTATCAACTTAAGACAATAAAAAATAAAAATATATAAAATTTGTCTTATTTATAGACTGTGTATAATTACTGTTTGGTTGTATATTATAGTATGTTTCATAAAATTATCAGAAATTGGTTTTTTTATTGCTTTTTTAATATTTTTTTTTTTGCAAAATGTTTTGTTTTCCTCTGCTCGTAATAGTTAATTAGAATATAATTAAATATTTTATTGGACTTTCGTATAAAAATAAATAAATATAGTTCTTTTGTTTTTGTATTGTTTTTAATTTAAGAATGCAAATCTCTTTTTTTATAACGTGTTTATGCAAATTTCTTAAAACATACATGTTAGGTACTGATAATCTTAAAAAACAAATAGCATGACATAATCGTTTTATAACTAAAATAATTGCATTTATTTGTAATTGTTTTCTACGTGACAACAAATCGATATTTGTAGTTATTGCTTAAAAAAAAACACTTGAATTAAATATTAATTTTAATTATTAAAAACTACAAAAAACCTACAGTTGATGTCAATTAATGACGAGAGAGTCTTTACACTGCATATAATAATTAATACACCGAAGCTTCTATAGACAGATGATTACAATCTACATTTATAGTTTCTCCAGAGAAGAAAAATATGAAAAGTTGTCAATAGCGAAAAATTAGTAGAATACACAAAGTTTGGCTGCTCAAATGCTATTGTAACAAATGACTAAGTTATGCATATTTGAGTCATAGTACCAATTTGCATTGTTGTTCACAAAGATATATTATCATAGTTAATTGGGTTTTAAAATGCATTCTATAGAGGGCAATATAACATTCGTCTTTTAAGAAACCTCTACTGGAACTAAAGTGTAGGAGTTCAGTCAGTCGGTCAGTCTGTTATATAAAATGTTTACTTTGAAAGAATATTTTTAAAACCCTTAAATTTATTTTATGCAGAATGTTTAACAAAACGAGCATTAGGATTAGCAGGTGCCACAACTCTCTAGGCTGAGATTTGAACTTGTAGTAATTTTTGAGTAGAGGTGGCTGGCAAGGCTATAAATTAACAGTTTAAAAGCTAGGAGTTTAGTTTTAGTAAAGGAGAGCGTTACTAGATACTACAACGAGTGTTGATTATTGAACATTATTTTAAAAATTTCTATTTAGTAATTCAAAAATTTTAACTCAATGTGGTGAAAATAATGTTCAGATCTCGTCAACTGTTCAAAGATTAATTAAAAGACTCTGGGACACTGGAAGAAGTAAAGACTCCAAACACATCTACAAGCAGTTCAAATGGCAACATCGAAGCAGTGTTGGAAAAACCCAGGAACATCAAGTCGGCATCGTGTAAAAGAATTGCAAATTTTAAAAAGCTGTCTATAGCTTAGATTTCAAAATTTAATTAATTGAACTCTAATGAACATGAAATAAAGCCCTTTACTGTAATCTTAATAAAAATATCAACATTAATCACATAATCAACGGGTAACAAATCTTAATTTTTAAGTATTTTTTAAGAGTTTAAAACGTAACCCTTAATTGCATTCTGATGGAAATTCCAATCAAGATTTTTTTGTAGAAAAAGAAAAGAAATGTATAAAAACTTAGTGTAAATTGGTCGCTGCTGAAATATTTCGGGATTAGATTATACCCACTGCGATGTAGTTTCAGATATTTATAATAAAATTTTTTTAAATATTTTTCCATAATATTTTACATGACTTTTAAAAAAATAAAATAAAGTCATACAGTTAATGAAACAAGACACAAATATTGTTCATATGAAATTTGTTTATCGCCGTAGTCCAGTAGGTGGTGTGATAGTATTCTAGATAATAGCTCCGGATTCAAACCCCAGCTCTGATATCTTAAAAGAAAGAAATATAAAAAAATATTTTTTACTGCCACCCACTCTTAGCAGATTTCTGGCAAAAGCTTTCAGAGTAATTGCATACCATAAACAAGCTCCTTAATACTGTCGTTCGGAGTCGACATTAAATTGTAAGTCCCGGCAATCATGAATAAACATTGACGCACACAATTTGGGTGCTGTGTCAAGCTAAGCCGTAACTCTGACAAAGAGTTGTAATGGCCAGTTATGTATGTTCTTATATGCATGAAATTGTTTTACTCTAATCTGGTAATTGATATCATAGCATGCATATGCATTTCACGGCTGCTACAAGTTTAACAAGTTTTTTGTCTACTTTGTCATCCATATTTCGACATTTCTTTTAAGATTTCATACTACAGCAGCAATATTCTGTACGATACGCACTTTGATCACATCCATTATAATTTAAAACATTTTGTTGTTTTTAGATTTATTTCTAAAATATTGCAAATAGAAGAAAAAAATCAATACAACCTCTGATACTACTGAAAAATAAAAAGAATGAAAAAAAAATCTATTTTTTTTTTCCTTATTAAACAGTTAAGAGTAAAGGCTTAAATAAAAAAATGGTTTGCAGAGGTTTAGTAAACGTGAAAAGAAGCTATTTAAAGTTTTTGTTTACACGTTTAGTGATTTTCTTTATGAAACTGTTAAACATTGTTTATGAAAGAGACTGCCTAAATAGTCTATATAGAAAAAGTTGATTCAGTTTTGAACTGCACTGTATAAATACAGTCCCCAAGTAGGAATAATGTTGTAATATATTTTATTGTTTTATATTGTTACATATATTGTTTTTTATTGATAAATAATTATTTTATTTAATTCTGCACAATTGTTTTTTCTT
The DNA here is from genome assembly GCA_963576795.1 of Metopia argyrocephala. Taxonomy (NCBI): domain Eukaryota; kingdom Metazoa; phylum Arthropoda; class Insecta; order Diptera; family Sarcophagidae; genus Metopia; species Metopia argyrocephala. The sequence goes on along the minus strand of OY756208.1, from coordinate 198,002,824 downwards.
AGAATAACAATTTTCAGTAACAATTTCAAGAACTTAAAGCAAACAACTATAACAGAGATTCTTATAAATTTTCATTGTGCAACAGATATTTATAAATCAAGAATAAGGCAAAAGCTTTCATTTAAATTACAATTTTCTTTTTAATTTTACATTATTTTACTTACAATATTTTTAAAAACAATTCAGTGCTTAATTTTCTGTTTTAAATTTTGGGAAAACAATTTTTTTACATTCACCAACAATACACAAAAAAGAAAAATAAAAACAAAAACAAGAAGAAAATATATTCTTAATTAAGGAATCTTTTTCTTTTAACCCGAAGTTTGAGTACGTGCGTATATATTGGAGTGTGATAATATGCGTATGGTAGAGTCTCAATTGTTATGGCAATACATACTCGCATACACAAAAATATGATAAAACCCACTCTCTTTCAACACTTAAAAACTTCTGTGCACATTTAAATAAAAACATAAACACACACATTTGCAATTTCATATAAAGAACTACAGAAGTAATAATAATAATACCATTCACTGATAAAGTTTCTTACACAGAAAACAAAAGATAACACACTCATTGTAAGTAATTAATTTTAAAAAGTAGAAAAGAAATGGATTTTTTAAATGATAAGTAAATTGCAAAAGAATATTCGTGTATAATTAAATTGCATTTAATTAACTGAATTCTCAATTTAATACATGAAACCAAAATTAATTAAATGAGATTTTTTTTTAAGAAATTATTTTAAAAGTTATTAAAACTTTGGACGAAGAATGAATGCTATACGTATGAAAACAGAATTCTCAAATTATTTAAGGTTTTAATTTTTCAACAAGACCTCTTTAAACATTTATGCCGGTTTTCATAAAAAATATTTTAGGTTTATTGAGGGTTTATTTGAAAAGTATTGCATAGAAATTTGTCAAATAAACCCTTAATATACCCACAATATTTTTTATGAATATGGGCATTATTATTAATTATTTTAATAAATTAATTAAGATTTTACATTGCGACCACAGCGTAGAAAATCCACAATAAACCAACAGATATTATATTCGTTTATGATTATTATTTAGCGAGTTCTTTAATAGTTGCTGTGGTCTAATGGTTAGTGGTTTGTCTTACTAAACGTAAACCTCCTGTTCTACTTCCAGCTTTGACATCTTAAATAAAAAAACAAGAAATTCAAAAAAAAAAAACCTTTTGGCGACTACCTCTCAGCAGTTTTCCGGCAAAATCTATAAGAATAACGGATTGCTATGCACATGCTTCGCAACTCTGTCGGTCGGAGACGACTTTAAACTGTAGGTCCCTGTTCTCATAAATTAAAAATTAACACACACAACATGGGTTCTGCAATAAGCTAGGCCGTAACCCCTAAAACACTATTGTAATGGGGGTCAGTTATGTATGTATGTGTGAGATTTTTAGTTGTCCATTATTTGACATGTCCTTTTTAACCTAAACCAGAAGGCCTTTTACGAAACATACCTACAACTGTGTTACTAGTCGTAAGAACCTTTTAAAGTAGGCGTAGTGGCGGTCCATGAAAATTTTTTTAAACAACAGGGGGGGGGGGGGTGCGTGGTATAGTTGTTAGAGCGCTCGCAAAAAAACTCAAACGGCCCAGGTTCGAAAGATGAAAAAGTTAGTTTGCGGTTTTTAAAATTATAATTTAAAAATAAGATGTCCCTCCCCCACCCCTCCCCTCCAAGAAGTCCATCTACATAGTACTACATAGTACCGCTCCCTGACATTCCACTATATTCTACCTTAACCTTTGACAACGAAAAACGAATGATCAGGAAAAAAGCGCCACATGTTGGGAAGTAGCAGATAACAGCTTAAATAAACCTACTTAGCGAAGGCACTCACCGCAATCAACATGCAACGATTAGGCAGTTGCTGTTGATCATTCAAGGGTGAAGGTATAACACTGGCCTTTGAATGATCAATTCACAGCAATTTGTCTCATTCCTAAGCTGCTTAGTAATATAAGAAAGCAAAAATATATGTTCTGTTCAGTGTTGCCATTTTAGAAATGCAGAAAAGCGTCAAGCTTAAAGCAAAAAAGGGTAAAAAGGGTAAAATAATTCAGAAAAATAGGGTGAAAAGCGTGACAAGAAAAATAGAAAAAATTTTCAAATGCTTATACTATTTTGCTTTGCGTATAAACCATTTAAAAGAAAAAAAGCGCAAACAACATTAAATACAAATAAAATATGATTTATTTTATTGCAATTCATAAGTAACAAAAACTCAAAGTAAAAAAAAATTCATATAATTCAGTAGTTAACAAAAAGTTAAAATAAAAAAACTAAAAAATAAAAATAGTTCACTATATTTCCAAAAATAACAAAGACTTAAAAAAAAATGTCGGTACCCTCGTCTAAAATTAGACTAAACGGTCGATTTTTATATCATCGATAAGATTTTGAATAAAAAATGGGGCTATCACATTTGTTATAATATTGGAGCATTTCGTCCGATGCTTTCAGAGAAACTGTCGAAATAAACTACAGACAGGTTGTCAATGCTAGCAAAGGATGTGTGAGCTGCAATATCACTAGGCTCCTTTGTTTGGAAACTTATTTTTTGTTGCACAGTTCCACTATGAAATGGGTTTATTGCCTTCTCATGTCTTTTTTTGGTTTGCTGTGCGGCAATAAGTAACTGTGCCCTGCATTAATTTCACAATGGCAACATGTACAAAGTGCCTTAGTGAAATCCTTTGCCTGTGTCAGCCACTGCTTGAGAAAAAAGTATAAACCAAAAAAATATAATCACATAGTTGTATAAAAAAGCATCAAAAGCGCCACAAAAATGAAAAAAGCGTCAAAAAATACCCCTTATTTAAAAAAGCGTATTTCGAAAAAGTAAAAGGGTAACGAGACTAAAAAAGCGTCAAAAAGTACCCGAAAAGGGTAAAAATGGCAACGCTGGTTCTGTTGTCATAATGTTCTTTCCTTTCCACAAAAATTCCAATACAATGCACAGCATTCAGTAGGGGTTTACCCCTGAGTATTGGTCTCAAGAAAAAAAAAAGAAAAGTAAAGCCTTCCGACACGAGTATTGGTTTATAAAAGAGCTGAGTGGTTCTCGAATTATGAAATGACAGAGGAAAACCTATTTTTATATATGCAAGTACTAGTAAATAGAATTACTGCTGCTTTCCTAAAAAAATACCTTCAATTTGTGGAGATTTTATTTGTTAAATTGTGCTTAGTGCTTAGAAATTTATCAAATAAAACCTGTACGAAACCTATTTTATTTTTTGTGAATACGGCAGTTATATATTTACAGCTTTATGTATAATAAAAAATTAACAGGTCATTGTACACAGCGTCTAAGTTTTTCATTTCAATACGTGGAAATTCTTAATCAAAGCTACAAGGTATTTAATTTTTTGGATTATCTACCTAGTTATCAAATAGAGGGTATAGAAAGTTTTAATAATATCAGTCTATAGCGGGTGATAAACTTGCCAGTTTTTTGTCCCATACACTAACGAGTTTCTAATTTTTCATTAAACATACGGCCGTTAATCTTCTGATCTACCGAATGATAATTTTTCTTTTTAGTTATAAAAAATAAAAAACACTGAGAAAATGCTGTCATGCTTGTGCTAATTTCGTTTAACGTCCAAGATCTATTAAGTCTTCTCTAAATGGTATATTCTTCTTTAGCAATGCATTCAGATCAGCATATTTCACTTCGTCAATAGTCATCGGATTCTATTAAAATATTCTACCGAGAATAAATGGAAATGTATTCAAGATGCAAAATTGCCTTAAAAGGCGGCAAAGCATTAATTTTGGCCTCAAGTGTTAACAAAGGATTTTTAAGTTTAAATTTTACTTTTTTATTTTCATTTCTTATTACTTATCTTGTAGACTTTTTATCATTTTAATTTGAGTCCCTGCATGAAATGCTTTCTATAGCCCGATTTTTTATTTCTTCTTCACAGCTGGTAAAGTTTAAAAATTTGTTTTTCTTTCATTTAATGGTTGAAATAAGTTCACGTCATGGAAAAATATTATTTCATGAATGTGGTATTAAGAAAACAAACAAGAAAAACAAAAAAACAAAAAATGTATACACGAAATATTCCTGTACTATCTGCTGGTAAATGTATTCTTTCTGCTGATTGCCTTATAAATTGGCTATAGAAAGTACGTTTTTTTTTTCTTCGCTTAAAATTAAATTTAAGTCAAATTTTTTTTTGTATAATTTTCTTTCACATATTCACAGGCAAACATTGGCGTTTAATACGAAGCAACAATTCTTAATATTGTTTTACCAGTTAAAATATTGTCTGGTAATTTCATGGGATTCCTTACTGGTTTAAACAAAAAAAAATTTAATATTTTAATAAAGAAAAATTTGTGCATAAATGAACAGACGTTTTTCTCTTACCACACGATTTTTGTAAATTTAATTTTGTGGGTATATTTCAATGTTTTTCTTCTTTTTAATTAAATTGAGAAAAGCATTATCTTACAAAAAAGAGGCTTTATGTGTTACCTTAGTTCTTCAAGGATAGTTTCAAGAACACATTTTTTGGCTCGAATTCTGGTACGAATGCAAAGCAAGCCAAATTTGACTGGGATTGTTTGAATGCTTAAAAGTAGAGTACTTTATTGTAATCTGAAAGCACATACTCTTCAGCTTGTAGATTGTGTGCCATCACCGTTGTTGAAAACCATAATAATTGATGACTTACTTAACATTTTCACTAAATTGGCTGTAGGACGATCTTAATGTACGTTTTGCGACCTTGTGAAGGCCACACGAACTCAGTAATATAAGGGAGACGTTTTATAGTTTTGCGTTTACGAAAAGAATGAAGGAATGAAAATGTCGAGATCCATTTTAGACACAAAAAGCATTTTAGCAAATACGACATTATTAAATGCAGAACATCGTCAGTACTCGCCTTTTTCAGCTTTGCCTACTAATATTGTATCTGTTGCGGTTATTCTTTTCTATCATGGTTTACAAACCCGCTTTCAAATCAGTGAAGAGTACCAGTTTTTTTTTTTTTTTTTATAAATTGTAAAGAATTCGTTCACTTATTTTATTGCTTCTCTGTATGTATTATTGAGTAGCACGTAGGTATGCTCTTAATTAAAAAAAACAAACAGCAAAATAAAAAATGTTATATTTGATACACTTTGTGGCACATTTGTACACTTAGAAAAGGGTGCTTTTCAAAAAATTAAATTGGACTCGATCTATAAATTGAGCCAAACGTTAGATTCGCAAAAGCAGCCTCAATATCATTTTGTTATTTAATTTGGAATATTAATCCGTTGCACAGTGGGTTAGAATATCATGTTTTTTTGGATCAAATCAGGGAAGCTATGTTAGGATAATTTTTCTTTATTTTTTAGTTAATACCATTTATATAAGTAAAACGAAATGTCTTCTTAGTATATTTTAGTATAATTTTATTAAATAATGCTAAATATCAGTGTAGGTATATAGAGCAAGGAGTACAGTATGAGATCTTAAACATTAGATTTTATACATCTTAAAGTTAATCATCAACATCATCATCATCATTATCATCGTCATCACCATCATCATCGTTATCATCATCATCAGCAGCATTTTAAAATAGGAAAGACCGTAAGTCCCACATGCGTCTACTATGGAGCACAATCCGACTCCGCTTTCCACACTTTCTTTGAGTGTGAGAAGTGGATGTTGGAGAGGCGTGCACTGGAGAGGGATCTTGGCATCTTGACTCCCAATACCATCACGGGAGTCATGTTAGGAAACCTTGCTGCATGGAGTAGGATCGCCTTTTTTGCGAGGGGGATTCTTCGTCGGAAGGAGAGAGACCTGGCAAGGTCGACAGAACGGTAGGGTCCAACTGGACCGGCATATAAGGCTCCATCCTGAAGTAATGTCATAAATTGACGGTCCCAGGATGGAGCCTGGTGTTATAGAGAGGGGTTTAGCCGGTAGGCACGCAATAACTGCGTGGAGTCCGGCACGACGGGTGGCAAAAACCACCTAAGTGCGTAAATGCATTTCCCCTCTCTCCAAAAAAAAAAAAAAAAAAAAAAAAAAAAAAAAAAAATCATCAGCAGCATAATCATCAGCAACTTCAACATCACTGAAATAGTTCTTGTTCGGAGCGCAGGTACAATTAAATCAATTGCCTCTTCTGGCAAGCTTTGAACCTTCTTTGTAGGCAATTTTTGCATACTTGAAATAATTGGGTCAGAGGTTATCAAAAAACATATTAAAAATGTCTTGCTTTGATTTTTCGCGACTGCACTTTCGTGAATGAAACTCCCTATATTTTTTAAAATCTTTATTTCGAGCTTCTTGCGCTTCTTCTGATAACTGCCCAATAGGTAAAATGGCATTTGATACAATTTCGGGTCCGTGAATGAAATACTTGTGCAAAGTGGGAGGCATATTTTACCAAGAAAACCATATTTTACCAGAAAAGCCAAATCTTAAATTGTCTACATGTATAGGTCCTTCGATCAGTAAGAAAAAAGTAACATGAATAACAACAAAACACAACGCACAACAACAGCAGCAGTCGCGAGATCAATGTGATTTTTAGCTATTTGACTGCTGCAACACTCGCATTAAACAATGCATAGCTTCTAAAAGGCACAAAAAGGCAGCGTAAAATTTTGCAATATAATAAAGATTTATGCCCTCCTTAATATAAACTAAAAATTATGACACGAATGTGGACGAATAATAACTATATATCCATTTAAAATATAAAAACACTTCCACACACAATCGAAGTATTTGCAAAATAACCTGAACTTGATGGTTCCATTCAAAAATTGTTAACTCTTGCAATACTTTTACAAATAAATAAAATTTTCAACGAGAAAGTTTTCCCTTTTTTTTAGCCTTTTTTGCACAAAAATTTTTATAAAGTTTGACTTTGAAGTTTCACTACAAAAACACCAGAGCACTTTTGACATTTATTTTAACGACAAGTGATGTAGAATTTTATATACTCTAAACGGGTAAACATATTTTTGACGATACTTAAAAAATTTTTTTAATTAATCCAAGAAAACATGCTATTCTAACCCTGTGTGCGTTGGTGAGAGTTTGTCTTAAATTAATAATAATTTTATACCAGAGCGAAATCAAAACTAGCTCATCTGACGTACAAAAGAAGGGCTTAATTTAAAAAAATTTTAATTACTTGGGTAAATTTGGGCTTTAAGTTTTAAGCTTTTAAAAATAAAAGATCACAGTGAATTTTTTGCATAGATAAGCTGATCATCGCTGTATTATTTTGAAATTATACTTCAAAAGAGTCTGCTTCTTCGTTTACGACTATAAAAAATTGGGTAACAAAATTCAAACGAGGCAGTATGATCTGCTAAGACAAGCATACACCGTAGTCTTCGAATATTTCAGTTGTCCACATCAGCAATCATTAAAAAATCCACAAAATGTTACTTCGTGATCTTACTCAGCAGGAGCGGGAATTAGCTTAAATGATAGTCATTGCAAAAAGTGCTTTACACTGGAAACTGACGGAAAGTTTATTAAATAGAAAACAGATTTGAAGCCACTTTTACTCACAATGGAACAAAAACGGAGTCATAAAGATGTTCCAGGGAAATTTTTTGACGAGGTCGCACCGAAAAATAACTGCATTTTTGTGACGATTCGTAATAATGGATAAAACACGATTATACTATTTAATACCTGAAGCAAAAAAAAGAATCAATCACGATCAATTAAACAAGTCAAAAGAAAATAGGGAATCCAGGCAAGACAATGATTGAAGTGTGCATTTTGGAATTCATAAACAATGGTGAGAATTATTGCCAACTTAGTGCTACATTTAAGTGATAAAATTCTAGGAACAAGGAAATTAAAGATGTAAGTAGGTGCTGTTTTATTATTCCACCGAAATGAGGCTTAGTTTTCTGGCTCGTAGAGATAGAAGAGACTCATTCCAAATAATCATTGTTTGGTATAAACTACTGGGTGACATCATTCATTGCCCACAGCAAGTACTCTAGGTCAATGATTACCAAATTTGGCTTGAATTAGATAATCTGGGCTCTAAGGCAAGTGGTACTAATACGATGGTGCTACATGTCAAACAGCACAGTTTGCACGATTAATAATCTCACAAGAAGGTGATTTGAACTGATCATCGAGATCGTGTGATCGGGTGATTTGACTCCGTTAGACTTTTTCTTGTGGTGTTTTCTTGAGTGTATGCGAATAAACTAAAAAATCACAGTTGCTCTTACAGATAACATAACTTCTGTAATCAGTCAAATTCACTCTCATTTATGCGCTAGAGTTAAGGAAAATTTAACATTTCAGATGCTTTCTATCCTAAGTATCAGATGCGGATATTTGAGAGATGCGATCTGTTGAATAAACAATATCATCAATAGCTTTTTCAAATGAATAAAAAATTTTTCTGATATCTTACTCAAACTTCGCTTTATTTACATTCACAGCACTTAACGAAAGGCCAGTATTTTATATATTATCGCAGGAAAAAGTGTATGTCAGGCAAAAGTTGATTATATGTGAAATTAAATGTTTCTTTTTTTAATTTCTTCTAGGCAGGTTAATTTTTAAACTACTCTCTTGTTTTATGTATTATTTTCAAACGAAATCCTTTATAAACTTTGAACTTATACCGATACATTTGAACCAATACATAAATATTATTTATTTGAAAAAAACAAAAACTAAGAATAAAAAAGTTCTATAGAAATAATAAAGAAATAATATTTTCTTTACTGCATTCAATCAATTTCTTGTTTCTTTTTTTCTGGTTTTTGTTTTATTATTTTTATTTATTTTGTTGTTCATTTTATTTTGTTTTCAATAAATGAACAACCTTTTATTCATTTATCATTCGACAAAAATAAATTATTCTTCTACTCATAAAATAATTCTTCGAATTTTATTCAGCAGATCAACAAATTATTGAATAGATGAAATATTCTTTATGAAAACATATTCAATTTTGTAAAGTTAGAAAGAAGAATAACAACAGAGGTATCCTGGATATGTGGGAACACCACCCCAAAGGCAGAGTATTTTGTCTAATAAAAAGTATATATAATACAGTTTTTTTGTTTAGACCGGCCACATAATACTCTGCACTAAAACGGCATTGGATTAAAAATTACTTATAGAGTAAAAAAAGGTAATAAAAAATGTTCCACAAAATAGTTGTTACAGTTTTTTCGTCAAATGTTTGTTTGCTGGGACCTAAATACCTACACAATTTCACTTAAATGTTCATTGATTTCTTAAAAAGATAATTAAAAAGTATTTTTAATATAAAAGTACAGTGGTGTTTGAAACCTAAACAATTTTTTTTTGAGACAGATGTCAGTAAAATTAATAAATAAAAAAATCCTGTCACTATTTTGTTCTGGCATTGTAATATTAACTACAAGAGTTGAATTTCGCATCCTCAAAAAAATTTGAAAATAATAAAAAAAAAATTAATTAGAAACTTAAACAAACTTTCGTAAATTATGATGATGATGAATCTTGTCCATTCTCTCATAGACCTTATCAGACATTCAGTACTCCTGTTGAAATTGACAAGAATTTGGCAGAAGTGAAAAACTAATTTTGAGGCCAGAGTTTTTATCTAAGCAACGTTTTCTAAATTGTTCTTGTAGAACTCAACATACATACATAACTGGCCTTTACAACCCTGTGTCAGGATTCTCGCAGCACTCATGTTGTGTGTGTTAATTTTTATCCATGAGTATCGGGACCTACAGTTTAAAGTCGACTCCGAACGACAGATTTGGAAAGCGTTTTCATGGCAATCAATTACTCCCAGAGCTTTTGCCAGAAGACTGCTGAGAGGTAGTCGCCGAAATTTTTTCATATTTCTTTTTTCAAGATGTCAGAACTGAGATTTGAACCCGGTACTATCGTCTTAGTAAGCCAAGACACTAACCACCAGACCACGGCGACTACACTCAACATACTTACTACTACTCGACATACATATGTATGTAAGTCTATTGATCCGTATGGTATATCAGTACTTGTCCTGAAGCACTACAGTTTGATACTGAGAGGCTCATTAGCCAGCTTTTCAGCGCGGCTAATCGTGTTGATATGTCTCCATAATTTTTAAATTTTTTTATTATATTTGTAAATTTGACAAAGAAATGAAGTGCTGTTTCTTCAAGCCAATCATAGTTCACAAATATTGTTTTGCGATGACCAAATATTTATGATTTAGCTTTAGAATTGTTGAATAATGCACTTTATTTTTTCAGATTTGGTATCTTTAGATGATTGTTTGTTTTCAATCTATAACAAAATGGTTTATTGGTAAAATATTTTCTACAAAAAAGACTAGCAGTGTATGTTAAATGCGTTTTTTAAAAACCAATACAGTTTTAAAAGAAAAAATCCTAAACAAGCTTTTCAATATTTGGGAAAAAGTGTATCGACTATATTGAAAATTAAGGAATTCTAATTCCAAAAGTTGGGTTTTCTTTGTTGAATCATTTATTTGATCATATTTGCAATTATCAGCTTAAACAAGTCGTCGTGTGGGAGTTTATGTGCTCTATCCGCCATTTCATATTTTTTATATAAGTATCTCGAGTTAGTGATGTCACTTTAGGTTTTCGACCCCAAAATTTTCTAGTCTGCAATCTGTTTTCATATATCTCGTCCAGTTTCTGAGACAAATAGCCAAAAACGGATTGCAGATTTTAAAAATTTTGGTGTCAAAAACCTAAACTGGCATCATTAACCCGAGATATATAAAACTCCCGCACGACGAATTTGTGTGTTGTTTTTTTTTTTCAAATGTAAAACTCTGTTTAAAGTTTTGATTAAAGACACTATTATTGTTAGTTTTTAACTGACTTTAAATGGTTACTCTAATAAATATGAGAAGAAGTCGAAAGAGAGATTCATAGAATAAGTATTAAGTGCTTGGACAGAAAAGAGACATTTTCTTAGTGCTTGAATTAATTTGACTTTCATTAAGGAATTACATTGAGATAACATAATCCATTTTTTTGCATAAAAAAATTACTTTTTGTATAAAAATTATTCCAATTTTTAATACATTGAGCCAGTGTCTTCTCACATATCTATGACTTTTATTAATAAAAAAAAAATTCGAAAAATACTGATAATTTGTCTTCAACACAGGAAATAATGTCAATGGCAGAGATATTTATTCCATCCATTACAAATCCCTTATACGAGTACCTTTAAATTTTCCAGTTTTTTACGATAAAAAATTACTAAAATAATAAAATAAAAGGATCAACATAAATAAAATTATCATCGACATTTAACAATTATTATAGGAAATGAACGAATAAAGGAAATGAAAAAATGAAACATTTTGTAGTCGTTTACAGATCCCCTATTGGTTTCACTTATAACACACAAATAACTGAAAAAACAAAAAACAAACAAAATTCACTCGCATATAAAACAATGAAGCAAAAACAATAAAGTATTAATGGACCAAAAAAAATTTATAAAACGTTCACAAAAATAAAAAATAACAAATCAATAAAAACTGAAAAATTTTACTAAAAAAAAAGGTTCAATGTGAGAAAATTGTACCCAACCATGTAATTGTTAAAAGAAATGTGAATGCGTGTGTTTGTATATGTACATACATGCGCAAGAATTTTTATGTCTGAGTATAACTGTATGAGAGTTGTTCATGTAACTCAAATAATCATCATCAGACAGTAGGGAATTAAACTAATCAATAAAATGTCAAAAACAATCATAAAAAGAAAAACGTTTACCCCCAACAGATGTACCATAATGGTCAAAACAGCAGCACAAGTTAAACCATTACTAGTAATCTAAAGCGAAGTGAGTAGAGAACGAAATTCTAAATAATTTCTGACTTATTAAAATTTAATTACAAGAAGAAACATTATAGACGATTAAGTAAGATTATCAGATACATATGTGATGAAAATAAAAATTAAAATTTCTATAATTTTTAAAACTGACAACATTTCGTTTATTTACTTTATATACATATGAGCTTTATGTGTATTTACATTTATATATACACATATATCGAGCGTCGAAAGAAGAATTCAAGTGGTTCGGTTTTCTAAAACGATCCATGAAATACTTCACTCCATCTGACTTTACAAAACCTTTTTTCGACCTAGTATGAAATACATCTCTAATGTATGGGTCAGTGTTTTCAAAGTTTAACTAGGGGCTTCTTTTTTTTCTTTCTGCTTTCGGTGACAATTTACAAGCCAGACCTGCACACCATGCTGTACAAAATTCTATAACTAATCTAAATATCTTCTCTTATTACAGAGATATTTGCTATAATTTTCCCTATTAATGTATGTTTTTGCTTTTTTTTATCAACAATAACATGCAGACAATAAATAATTGAAGGCATCAAAATCTTTACAAATATTGTCAATATGAACTGACAGTAGAATACAAACGTATTGAGACCTTTATAAAATTATTGTTTCTACAATACATACCGACACACAAAAGAACAACAATAACAACAATAAAAAACACATATTTTTATATAATTTCCCAAAAACATAAATAATTCTATACATTAGTAGGAAAAAAAAATAGAAAAAAAAGGATATAAAAATATATAAAAAAGGATATTTTTCTTAATACGAATTATAATAAAAACAAATTATCTGTGCTGTTATAACAAAAGATCTTGATAAGATATATGACCTATACAAGCATACATATGTACATAAATACGTAAATATGTAGCATATACGATTATTTAATGAAATAAAAATTTTTAATAAAATATTTAAAAATAAAAACAGATTTCTATTTTAATTTCCATAAAATAATGACACATTTGGGAGAAAAATATAAATAAATTCTTGTATATTACACCGTCCTACAAAGAATTAAGAAAACCATTACACTTGAATTTAAGGAGATACCATCTAAAAGTACAGATCAAATGGAGTTTCCTTATAAAAGGCCTTTAAAATATTAAAGTTAGGAAGTAAAGTGGAGGTTCAAAAGTAAATTTTCTGTCAAATGATGAAATTTCAAGGATTGAGCTATTTTCCTTTGACATTTCTTTAGTAAATAGTTGGGAATTTTAAACATGAAACACTACACTAACATTGTTTGCGTCAAATATTTGTAAATTGGCAGTCTGAAAAAGTGAACAAGCACAACGCATTTTTAACAAAATTATCTTTCGTGATGAGACCATGATAACTGATTGTTTGTAGCCACAATTGGCAAATGTTAACAAGCTTTACATCCAGCCAAATAAAAATTCAGTTATTGCTTCAGTTATTGCGGTCGCGATTTGGCCGACTCGTTCTTGTGATTTACGCAGCTCGATTATTTTCTCTGGGGCCATTTGACAGACCGGGGTTACAACTGACGCTGTGAAAGATGAAATTCTGCCCTGCATTGAAGAGTTAAGTGAAGCTTTATTGAAAAATGTGTTTCAAAATTTTGTGAAAAGAGCACACATCTGCCGACATGTTAAAGGTGGATATTTTCAAAGCATTTGGTAACAATAAAACTGAATTTGTCAAAAAATTTTTTTGTTTTCAAGACAATTTTCTCCTTAACTCAAACTTACTCAGCATCTTTTATAAAAGGTTGTTGTACTTAATTAAATTTTTATTTAAAATATTTTAAGTTTTTTTATTTTTCAATATATACAAGTATTCTTAAACAATTTTTTCTTTTTGTTGCTGACATTTTATAGCCTCTTAATCAATATTCAATAATTTAAACTTTCTTTTATTAATTGTTTTCATTAATTATATAATCTTGATCGCCTTTAAATCGTTTACACTGGCAGTCACCGATTTATTTACTTTTACAATAATCACCACTTCACCTGCCCACAGTAATAAAGCAGATTAATAAGTTTGTGGAATAAAAGAGATATTTTCAGTAATAAACTCATCTGATTAATATCCTCTTTGGTGTGTGTGTGTCTGTGTTTCAGTGTGTAAAACTATCATCGCAATTAAAATACGTTTCTGTTTAACGGTAAGTGAAAAGTAGATTTGGTTTCATTGCAAGAATTTAATGAGTTCTTATGGGATTTAAGTATTCGGTTTCATTTATTTTTTATGTGCTGTATGAGTATTAAATTTCATATGGCTTTTGAAGTTAAAAAAAATTACATTTTAAATACATATCGTCGTGCGGCAGTTTATGTGCTCTATCCGCCCTTTTATATTTTTTATATATCTCGAGTTAATGATAACACTTTAGGTTTTCGACCCCAATGTCTCGTCTAGTTTCGGAGGTAAATAGCTAAAAACGGCTTGCAGATTTTAACAATTTTGGTTTAAAAACATAAAGTGGCATCATTAACTCGAGATATATAAAAAATATAAAAGGGCGGATAGAGCACATAAACTGCCGCACGACGATACATTATTTTGTCTACAATTTAACAACGTTCACTGTAAATTACTTTTTCATTGTTAAGTTCTGGTTAGGGATTAAATAAAGATATACTACTGAGTGTAGATATTTAAAAGAATTATTTAACGCTTTTTAATGATGTCAAATAACAGAATTATTTAAAGTAAATGTTAGTATGGGGACTGTACAATTTACAATCACTTGTACTCACTGGGATTAGAGTATTACTGTTTTAAATTAAAAGTCCGAATATCGTATATGGCATAAAATTTAGGAGACGATTTTATAAATCGCTTAGGTGATTCGCTGCGCTAGTTTGGCATAATTTGTTTTTTTTATAAAAACAATTTTCAGTTAAAAATAGGTAACATTAATGTGAACAAGCTTCTCAAGTCGATTTTAAACTGTAGGTCCCGGTACTCATGGATAAAAATTGACATACACCATATGAGTGCTGCGAGAAGCTAGGCCGTAAGCCTGGCACGGTTTTGTAAAGGCCAGTTATGTGTATGTTTTTAACAAATTGCCGTAAAACAACTTTAAAATGTAATCCCTTTCTTAATATAAATTGCATTGGGTATTATTATTGATTGACTACGATTAAGAAGCGAGATTCAGTTACATATTCATTAAAATATTCAACTGAAATTTCCCCTAATATACGAGAGACTTATGCCTTAGTAGCTGTTATTGGTAATCATATGGCCATTCGGAAACAAAAATCAAAAATTTAAAGAAAGCTGACATGTTAAGCATAATTAAATCATTTTTTAAATTAAAAATTAATAATTTATTAAGGCCTCCTATTTTAAAAAATTTTAAATGTTTTTTTGAGGGCGTGATTATATTGTTTAAAGTTTTCGGAACAGTTGCACTTGGCAATGTACGAGTATGAAAAAAAGTGGATATAGTCATGCGCCATAATTTCAATAACTCTGAATTTGGTATGCAATAGGCACCTGAACAAATGCATTTTTAAAATAGCAGGTGTTTTTTATAGAGCGTCACAGCTTTGAGTTGGCATTACTGCTTTATTAGATCACCCACCTAATAGCTGTTCGTTGCTTTTTGTTAAGTTTGCTTTGAAATTTCAATATGAATCGACTTGCACTAGAGCTGAAATTTTTAATCAAAATAATTGTAGTCGCCGTGGTCTAGTGGTTAGTGTGTTGGCCTACTAAGACATGGGTCCTGGGTTCGACTCCAGGCTCTGACATCTTCAAAAAAAGAAATATGAAAAAATTATTTCTTTTGGCGACTACCTCTCAGCAGTCTTCTGGCAAAAGCTCTGGGAGTGATTGATTGCCATGAACAAGCTTCTCAAGTCTGTCGTTCGGAGTCGACATTAAACTGTAGGTCCCGGTACTCATGGATAAAAATTGACACACACAACATGAGTGCTGCGAGAAGCTAGCCGTAATCCTGACACAGGGTTGTAAAGGCCAGTTATGTATGTATGTATGTATGTAATTGTTCTATTCTATTGTCGCATTTTGAGTGAGAAGAATCCACAAACTTTTGTCAAATGAGTCCACCGGCCCATATTTATTAAAAAACGATGATGGTCATAATGTTACTGTCAACGCTGAACGTTAAAGGAACATGATTTGAACTTTTTTTGTACCTGAATTACTTGGCATGAATCTTGCTGATATGTGGTTCCAACAGGACAAAGCCACTTGAAACACATCGGGCGCTACAATTGATTTACTCAAAAAAACTTTTGATGAAAGAATAATTTCACGAAATATCCCAACTAATTGGCCACAAAGATTGTGTGATTTAACCCTATTGGATTATATCCTTTGGGGTTATGTAAAGTCTACGTCGATAAACCACAAACAATTGAACGCCTGGAAATGACAATTCGAACTGTTATCGGCGAAATACGGACGCAAATACTGGGAAAAGTTGTTGAAAATTGGTGTTCCAGCCGTGGCTACAACATGGCAGAAATTATATTTTAACATTAATTTCACAAAGAACTCTGATAAAATCTTCGTAGCGGGGATCACAAACTACTTCATTTTCGCTGGTAATATACATATTCCTTAACGAAAATTTATGCTCACAAAAAAGAATATAATTTTTGTGATTTTCAGACCGATATGATAATTAAACAATAAATTTACATTACAAAGTTCCAGTAAGTGATTCCAATTCGGAATTTAAGAAATAATTAATTGTTAATACAATTTGTACTCCTTCATTAGATTTTACACATTATACAACAGCTTCGTAAGCAAAATACTCTTTGACTCAAATTTCGTCAATGTTAAAAACTGTAAATAAAAACGTAGTCCAGCTGAACTATAAATTTATTCTACAAAAATTTTTAAGTAGTAGGGTCGCTGTTCTGTTTCTATCAATGTGACTTAATTTGTTGCACAGTGTAAAATTATTTGAGTTTTGTATGCTAGAAAGATAATGTAAAAAAAACACCTAAAAATATGCAAATTTTTTAATAGTATACTTATTTTTCGTTACAAACAATAGAGCATGACATTTGATGGTTATTTTTTTATTTTTTTTTTTTATAACTTATTTTCGTCTTCATACACAAATATTTTATTTTCCTTTTATAACACTTTTGCAGTTCCACATAGTCAAGCTAAACAATTTTTTCTTTATAAAAAATGTTGTTCTCTTAGGAAATATGTTCTAAGTTGTCGTTGTAAAGAAATGAGTTTTTATAAAGTCTGTTACTTAGAGGTAAAAAAAAAACAACAAATTCCTACACTTTTTTTGTACAGAAACATTTTTGCTCTCTGTTTATGATATTTTTCAAAATGACCTCCTATTGCTGCCACTTCAAGTACCTGCATTTAAGAAACAATTTTAAGAAAATAAAATTAAATTCCACAACAAATTCTCTGAAGAACTCATCCTAAATGGAAATAAAATATAAAAAAACGGAAAACATGATAGGTTTGCTTATATAAACTCTTACGAACATATTTGTTCAGTCAAAATGTGTTCGTTCGTTTCTTTATTTAAATAAATATGGACATTTATTCTAATTCTTCATTCAACACTATTATGCAAACTGTCAGTTAGTAGAGGAATAAAAAGAGAAAATAGATTTAAAAATTCAAAAAGAGCAGTTGGAAACAAACAACAACAACAACAACAAAAAATTTAAAAATTAACTTGAAAAATTACACTCAAAAGAGGAGAAAATTAGTAGTGTTGTTGTAGAAGAGAAAAAAAAAATAAAATAAAATCAGTAAAAAAGGATTATTAGTATGTTTACATGTGCATATATGGGTGTGCATGCTAATGGTCATCATAGGATTAGAGTTGTTTTTTATATAAAATTTTTCATGCATAAAAACACTAAAAACACCCACAGACAAAGCACATCAGTGCTGTAAAATGAGATTTAAAGAATTGTACCAAAATTAAAAAGAAAAACGTACTTTTTATGGACCAATTTAACAAATTAATTTACAGACTATCGCA
Organism: Metopia argyrocephala; assembly: GCA_963576795.1. Taxonomy (NCBI): domain Eukaryota; kingdom Metazoa; phylum Arthropoda; class Insecta; order Diptera; family Sarcophagidae; genus Metopia; species Metopia argyrocephala. Next base: position 197,984,944 of record OY756208.1, on the reverse strand, counting down.
CAATATTGAAAGTTTTTTTTGCATATTTTTTAGGAAGGACAGTTGTCTTGCGTCCCAGTCTGTGTGTTTGTACTACTAGCCTAACGAAAATAAATTCGAACGATAATGTAAAAACTTCAGGGTCATAATTTACCTATTTCAGCGATTTTTTTTTTTTTTTTTTTTAATTTTCGGTTAAACTGTTAAACTGTTCATTCTCCAACATTAAAGTTTAAACATTTTAAAATATCTTACGTCTCAAATATAAAACCAAAAAGACACCTGTACAATACGTTGGGCTTCGCACAGTGGTATTTTTTTTTAACAATTTTTCGACTATTTATTTTTAAAAATGTCTGTTGCCATTCTATAGAAAATTGTTTTACTAAAAGAATTTTATAATTGATTTGATTAAAAAAGAATATTTTGTCTTAGAACAAGTCTATTGAAGTCACTTAAATATTGTAAAACGAAAACTGACGATAATTTTCACGCAATTCGGTAGCTTGCATATGTCAGACATTTCAATTGATAACTTTCCAATGCCGTTTTAATTGAAATGCAGCACTTCCTTTATAATTTGGAAAAAAAAAGTTATTTAGATTGCATATGTAGTGCAGTAGATATGAGCGTAAAAATTTTCATCAGTTTTCGTTTTACAATACTTAAGTGACTTCAATAGACTTGTTCTAAGACAAAATATTCTTTTTTAACCAAATAAGTTATAAATTTCTCTTCTTTGTAATGGCATTATTGTATTTCTAAAAAATAAATTTTAGAAATCGAATTTTTGTCACCAAAATACCGCCTTCACAAAGAGCAGGATGGCGCTATGGGCAAGGCCGATTTTAATGTAACATGGTATGCATCTTTTGATTTTTCTAAGAAGTGTGTATTAGTATTTTCTAAATTTTAAGACTTTTGCTTTTATATTAAAATTTTTATGAGAAAATATCCATTTTGATTGTATGGGCTGTCTTATACTACTTCAGTATAATACTTCGTGCCAACTTTAAAAGTCCACTCCTGATATTTGTTCTACAAAAATGTAAGAAGCGTTACCACTGTGCATCGAATTCACTGGTAGAAAATTTTAAAGTCATATTTATTTGTTTTCATATACTTATATATCGTCCCCTTAATAAAACAACAGTGTATAATTTTTTTTCCATTTCGAGATAATGGAGTTTAAAAGTTTTGTGTTATTAGACATGTGGAAAAACAGTAATATTTCAGAAAATAATCAATGTTTTTTTGATAAAATTTCACCAAATTTTGACCACTTTTAAAAAAGTAATGTAGATTCTTATTATGCAATAAAAAATAATGGTGTACATGCGTATACACAATTGTTTTATTGAGGAGATGATATGTATCGTTATTCTTTAATAGCCCGACAACTTAAAATGATAACAGAAAACAAAAATATTTTTATAATGATGTTATGATGTTTTGTTTTCTTGGATGTACGTGTGTGTGTGTGTGGCATAAATTTTAGTTGATGTTATTAATTATTCTATGAATCGCTGCCACATTACATGTTTCTATTTCGTTTTGGTTTCTTGTTTACTTTGCGCTTTTTCTTTGAAATAAGGTTTCCGCAAAGTTTCTTAATTTATTTCTTCGTAACAGTTTGAACATATTTTATACGCAATGTTTACAACTTAGTCGTGAAGTTCGAGCGCTTAAATAGCAAAATTTATTGAAATTTAGTAATTGTTTTATGCTTATCCAAAAAATTGTCTGCTTTTAATTATACATCAAATGTAAGTAAATTGAGATTAATGATGGCTGGTTTGATTAATAGTTATAAGTTGTGGTTAACCCGCGTTAGCATTTTATTTTTCGTCACCTCCGCTTGAACTTACGAATGACAAGCATTTGCTGTTTATGTACTTTTTTTCTATAAAATAGTGCTAAAATGTATAAAAAAGTACTTCTGCTTCCCTATATAAAGTGTTTAGACACATTCTTTTTTTCTCTCTCTCTCTGTCTCTCTCTCTCTTTTTCTCTTTCTCTCTTTTAACATGTATATGAATATTCAATGATATTCTAAAATATTTTAGACTGCAGATCTTTGTTCTATTTGCATGCATGTCAAGCCTGTTACCTTTTTTGTCCTTTTTTTGAATAGAGACATTTATAAATTTTGTTGTGACCATTTTTAATTTTAAACTTATTGAGAATATTTTTTTTTCTTTTTTAGCATAAAATTAAATACTTTTTATCAGGCTTTTTTGTTTCTTCTTTTTCTTTTTCTTTTTTATTGTTAACAATACGTCTAAGAGCAAAAAAGAAGACAAAAAATTAATATTATTTGATACGCCAGTAAAACTATAGACATACTTTTTTAAGTTTTGCATATTATAAAAGATTTAAATTGATTCAATATAATATAAAGACAAAAGGCAAAAAAATAAAAGGAAAAAAAAGATAATTATGAGACTAAAGAGAAATTATTTATGCACAACCATTATCTTTAACAAACACGTGCAGACATTTTGCTAACACAGCAGCCATAAAGACGTGACAATTTAAAGTGAAAATTAGAAACAGAAAATACTTGAAAAACAAAAAAAATTGGCCCAATGGAAAGTTAATGTTGAAAGTATTAAACAGAATTAACAGAATAATTTACTGAGAAAAGAAAGAAAACATGTAAATGTACATTAATATTGTATATACAGAGTACGTAAACTAAGGACTTTTTTTAACAGTGTCTTAATTACTTTTTCGCTAGATGAAAGTATAAAGCATCAAACACATAGATAAAAAAATTTATTTTAAACATTTCAATCGATTAGCCTGGTAATAAAATACAATTTTATTTATATTTATGTACGAAGTTTTAAATTTTTGATATCACACAGGAAACACATTTCATATTTAATTTAAATTAAACGCTTGATTGATATTAATTTTCATTTATTTAATAATGTTTCTTGAATGATATTAATAATTGATGACATAAATGCATATGGGATATTCCAAGTCAAATCAACCAATGGTTTTAACCTACCCCCTCCGAATTTTATGATTTTTTGTAGGAACATAGTATATCATAGAACTAAATTAAATACAAAGTTTGGAAGCACTGATACATCTGGATCCGGAAATATGAGGTCTTGAAAATCGGAAAACAGTACAAAAATGCACAAAGTTACACTTACTTAATTGTAATTTTCTTGAAAAGTATTATAGCTACGCATCTCGTAAAAGTCGCATTTGGAAGGGTATTAAATTACCTTTGATTTAATATGCAACATGATTTTTTCTTTGAAAAAGTCAAAGGTCAATTTTCTTTATCTATAAGTCGGGAGCCTATATCTCCGAAAGCGACCTTTTTAAAAATTTGAAAAAAAATTATGCCAAAGATAGTTTCGTTCTCTACAGTTGTGAAAAATTTCAGAGTGGAGGTATTTTTGGATCAAGAAATAAAAATCAAATCGCAAAAGAATGTGATTAAAACTAGTCTAATAGTGCTGGGATGGTAGACGATTTTTCGATTTCGATTAGCTGGAACCGCTTATTTTGTAAGTTTCTACAAAAAATACATGAAACAAAAACGGGCGATGTGGGATGGGGGCAAATAGTTCTTCATCGGGGTCAAAGGTTGGGTTGAAGGAATAAAAATCTACAAAAAACTTCACAACTGCCCTGGAGTAGCCCATAGAGGGATAAAATGTAAGACCGACCCTTACTAATATTTTACCTCGAACTTTTTTTTCGAACATACCTACCCCCTATCTCCACTCCCTACAGTGGTAGGAGCACATTTTATAAACTTTGTAATGGAGCCTCCTTAGGGAGTGGAAATAGGGGGTAGGTATGTAGGTAGGGGTTAGGTAGGGTTAGGTATTTACCCCCAACTTTTTTTCTGATCATACCTAACCCTTATCTCTACTCCCTAGAGTTGTAGGAGCAAATTTTATATAAAAATGTAACTTTGTAATGGAGCCCCCTTAGGGAGCAGAGATGGGGGATAAGTATATAGGTAGGGGTAGGTATTTACCCCCAACTTTTTTTCCGAACATACCTAACCCCTATTCCCACTCTCTAGAGTGGTAGGAGCAAATTTTATAAACTTTGAACTGGAGCCCCCTTAGGGACTGGAGATAGGGGGTAGCTACGTTCGGAAAAAAGTTGGGGGGTAAAATATTAGTAAGTGTCGGTCTTACATTTTATCCCTCTAGGGGCTAATCCGGGGAAGTTGTGGAACTTTTTGTAGATTTTTATTCCTTCAACCCAACCTTTGACCCCGATGAAGAACTATTTGCCTCCATCCCACATCCCTTCTTTTTGACTTATGTATTTTTTTGTTTAAACTCACAAAATAAGCGATTCTAGCTAATCGAAATCGAAAAATCGTATACCATCCCACCCCTATTAGACTAGTTTTAATCACATTCTTTTGCGATTTGATTTTTATTTCTTGATCCAGAAATACCTCCACTCTGAACTTTTTCACAGCTGTAGAGAACGAAACTATCTTTGGCATAATTTTTTTTCAAATTTTTAAAAAGGTCGCTTTCGGAGATATAGGCTCCCGACTTATAGATAAAGAAAATTGACCTTTGACTTTTTCAAAGAAAAAATCATGTTGCATATTAAATCAAAGGTAATTTAATACCCTTCCAAATGCGACTTTTACGAGATGCGTAGCTATAATACTTTTCAAGAAAATTACAATTAAGTAAGTGTAACTTTGTGCATTTTTGTACTGTTTTCCGATTTTCAAGACCTCATATTTCCGGATCCAGAAGTGTCAGTGCCCTTAAATTTTACATTTGTCTTAGTGTTATGATATACTTTATTCATACCAAAAATTAGCAAATTCGGAGACAGTCATTTCAAAAACGGCATATTTTAAGTTGAGTTGATATGGTTTAACCCATATTTAAAATTTATTTAAACTGTTCAATTGATTCAACAAAATCTTGCAATATTTTCTTAATTTTATTTTCAATTCAACCTTTTAATTACACCAAGGCTTGTGGCGGTTTGTCACCAATTAAAATATCATTTGTGTATTGCAACTTAAATACAATGGCATTTATAATTCTCAAATTTATTTCCTGTTCATATATTTAAATGTCGAAATTAAAATCGTTTCATACTATTTGCCCTTCATAAATATTAAAAAGCCTTTAAATTGTATAGCAAAATACAATATTTGTATATACACACGCAGTATAAATACTTATGCAATACATACAGAGAAATCTACAATATATTCCTAAAGTAGCAATTGTTTCAAGCACAGCACATAGCTTTTTTTCCATAAATTTTTAATGCTCCAACAATGAAGAAAAAGAAGACCTTCTGCACACCAAAGGGTATAAATGAAATACGTGGGAATGTGTTCAACACAAAATTTAACACATTTTTCGTTGTTCAACAAACATTGATATCAAAATGTTATGTTGTAAATGAAAAGTATTGCTGCAATAAACAACAGCAATTGATGTGATGGTTAAAAAGACCGTTACATGCAACGCGAATAAACAGAACAAAATTAACTTTGACAACAAACAAAACCCACATTTTCAAAATTGAAGCAGAAAAGAAAAATTGCATTTTTCTACAAACTGGATACACTTGGTAAGTAAATTCACTAAAAAGCTTGTATTTCATTCCAAATAAAGCTTTAAAAAGAAAAAATTGCAAAAAATAAAACATATTTTTGTAATAAAATAGAAATACAAAGAAGTTAAGACTCTTGCAACAAATGTCGAATTTTGAGAGTTTACAGCGATTATGTTTCTATAAATTATTATAACCGGTTATAGTGTAAACGATTAAATTGTGTGATTTGGTCAGGCAATCTTTCCTAAATATTATCCAAAATTTGATGGATAAACTTGAGGAAACAAAGATTTTACGAAAAGACATGAGACTGTCTCTTGCCAAACGGCAAACGCATTATTTAAAAGTATTCTTTTAAATACGATGAGAACAGATTTCCATTATACCAACCGAACTTTTTAACAATAGAATTATTGAGGTAACTCGTAATATTTTTATTTTTAATTTATTTCTTGTTTTAGTTATTTATGTCAAACTCAAACTCTAAACAACTACTTGGAACATAAACTTTATTTGGGTTGAAAAAATTTATAATTAGCTCAAGAGTGGTACTCGATGGCATAAACAAATTAAAAACAAAAATATTTAGTGAATAAGCAGTGAAAAAAAAAACACAAAAATTAATTCGCAGAAGCTGAAACTAAAAATTAATTAAAATAACATTTGTAGTTGCAATTTCTGAAAATTTGTTTAAATAAAATATTTTGGTTGTATCAATAAGTTTAGTTGACCTTATTATTGAGTAAAATTTAAGCTTTGTGCTAAGCTTCAGGTCAATTAAAATAACTATTATTTGATTAAATATCTAAATATCGAAATAATAGTTATTTTAGTTTACCTGAAGCTTAACAAAAAGTTTATATTTTACACAATATTTTGGTTTTTTTTTTACTAAAATTTTATTATCACCACTGGTTTCCATCCCTGCTTTCTAGGCGGGTGTGTAAAGCGCATCACACTACTTCATTATTATTAAATATTGTATTCAAAAAAGATAATTATTTGACATTTGAGTTTCTTTTCTTCTTTTTTTATAATTTCTTTTAATTTTTAATTTCTAATTATTTTTAATTTTACCAATATTCACTGAAATATAAAATAAAGCCAATGGTTTTACAAAAGAATTATAACTTTTTTTTTCTAGCTCAGATTACAATTACGTCAAAGAGACTGAGAAAGCAAAGAAAGCATATTTTAAAAATAAAGAGCACTGAAGAAAAACAATAACACGAAGAAAAAGGCAATTTCTACAAAAGAAAAAATTATTTTTTCTGATATAAAAACAGCTAGGTGTATGATTTCATTAAATTATAAAAGACTGAAATAGAACCGATGAATGAATATGTTTTTTATGTTATTCCTTTGGTTGCATTATGAGCTTGAGACAAAGGGTATTTATAATAACAGTTTCATATGTTGTAAAAAGTTGTCTTAAAAAGAAAGAAAGAAATAGATAAAAAATTTGTCATTCCTTTAAAGCCAACAAAAATACGAAAAAAAAACTTGTGAAGCTTATATGGTTGTTACTCTTCTTGATTTTTATACTGGTAAACGCTAAAATTTAAATAAAAACAAATCATTGTTTAACCACAACCTCTACGTTATTTTAAAAGTATAAGTGTTCTTGTCGTTTTGCTTTAACATTATTTTAAGAAAAAATCAAAAGAAAATCTTTGATTTTCTTCCTACATACATCGAACACACTCCATAATATTTTAATGTGCTCAGGAATGAAATGTTTTGCCTTCAAGAAATTTAAACAATTTTAACTTTATAAACAGAAAAAAAAAACAGAAAAATTAATTTCCTTGTAAAAAATATCAGCTCTATGCCAAGTTGGTAGGCAGTAGAACAGTGTAGCAATTGGCTAATTTCGAGATATAAAAAGTAATAAGTTAATGTTCTGCTAATGAAATAGTCATATATGTATAAAAATATATTAATTAATTTCACCAAATAGAAGAATTTTAAAAATATAAAAACATAACTACAATACTTTAGGTAAATAAGACGACTGATGCGTATGAGTGCTATTTAATAAAAAAAAAATTGCTCATACGCTAGCAACGAAGTAATAAAGAGTGGCACTTTTGTTTGGATTTAACACATAAAATTCTCAAGAATTTTTTTGTTTATCCTTTTTTTTTATCTATATAAAGTTTGTAACAATTTTTGCTTATCTACCAACAGTCACCACATTCCATAATAATTTTAGGTGTTCAGGTATGAACTTTTTTTTCCTTTCAAGGAATTTGTGAAAACATATTAACTATATGACCGGTATGTAAGCTGTGGCACAGTATGGCATTTTCTTAATATAAAATAATAAAATAATAATAATGAAATACAGTAGAATCACAGAAATGGAAACCACTTTGTGCATCGGGCAATTCGAATTTTTGGAAAAAAATTTTTTTTTTTTTTTTTCAGAAAATGATAAAAATATATTAAACTTGGTTATGTAAGCTTTTTAACACTAAACAATTGTTACTGATTATCATTGAATTAATTAAATATAATAAATTCACAGAAAATCTATTAAAGTATTGTTTAATTATTAGGTATTGAATTGGTTTTTAATATAAAATCAGCATGAACATTCTTGTTTGCGGAAGAGCCGATGGCCTATGTAGCTAGTGCTACATATATTAAATTTACTAATTAACTTTATAAATCTAATAAAATATGATAATAATATTTGCGGAAATTGGTTTCTAAGAAAATAAAATAACTTTTTTGAACAATTCTATACTGTTTTGAACAATTTAATAAAACGCTTAATTCGAAGGAACCTTAGAATACAAAAGAACTTGCAATATTTAAGACACAAAAGACTAATATTACCAAATATGTTTATAAGATGTCTCGTCTAATTCGGCGAAGTTCTCTCCCCAATTCTCTTTTTAGAGTTATCTTTATCTATCACATGTCAAGCTTTCAGCTCTTAAAAGCAGACAAACTTCTCTAAATTTCATATTACGTACTTTTGTTAGAAGATTTTAAATATGAAATCACAAAAAAAAACAAAAAAAATAAACAATGGTAACGTTCAGGGAATAAAAAACTCTTGTTTTTTCAAGCACTGTATCAAAGCCATAAAATTATTGGCATGCAAATTTTAGTAATTTTTTTCCTGTTTTCAAAAGATTTCCTGCTGAAAAAAAACATACTTTGAATTCATTGTAAAAAATAATAACATTTTTCGGTTAGCCGTTGACTTTTTCTTTATTTACCGGTCATTTTCTTACTGAATAATTTTATTCTGCTTATTTATAATAATATTACAAATACTAATGTGGCGCCATGAGAACTTTGGTAATATGAGATATTTAGAAGTATATAAAGCATTGACCGTAACCTGAGCTGTAAATGAAATACTTAAGGAATACCAAAATTTGAAAATGAATATGCGACCAATGCACTTAAAAAGGTATATTAATTTAGTAATGAAATTTGGAAAAGGTTATTGTTTAATAAATGGGCATTGCACTTTCATACGAGATCATTTCAGAAACTGAGACCTTTTATAAGATAAAAAACTCCGCAGAAATAAATGAAAGCTCTTCGAATAATATTCACAACCATCGGAAAGGGCATTTTATTGGTACTCAAAAGTGACAACATCTGCATTAGGGTTTAAAGTCGTAGTATTTCAAAGCGACTGCGATATGCAATACTACCCCCAGCATATGGTCTTCGTCGTAATTTATTAAACTATAAACACATTCACGAATTTACTAATCTTGAGGTCTTTAAGGATATTTTTTATCAATATGTCTTTACTTGTTTTCGAAGGTGGGTAAGTCAGATGGCTGATCAATCAAATTTGTGAACAACAGCAATTAGCTAAAAGTAGCATTTTGATATGATGAGTTTTACCAGTATTATTCCAACAATGGCGTCTACTGGCCCAATAACCCGACATATTTAAAGCATTCTCCAAGATCTCACTCGTAGCTAAAGCAAATAATTCTGAAATAAGCAGGACCAAGTGGATAGCATTTGCCACCCTAAGGCGCTTAATAATACAAGAAAAAGAAACATATGTATTATCTTTTGCCCAAAAATTCCAATACAATGCACAGAATTAGTATTGATCTCAATAAAAAAAAGAAAGGGTATTCTACTGTTCACAAGTCTTAACTAACGTTAACCTCCATTAACCCCGAATTAATCGCCTTGCATCTTAGCAAGGACATTGCCAAGAGGTAGATATAAATTTCCAGCCCTAAATTTCTTAATGAATTGATAATAGATGAAGTTTTAACAAAGTTGAAAGCACCTTGTAAAGGATGTTTTCACTTAACCCAAAGTCTGGATAATGGTATTGGATAAATAGCATCTTGGCAAGTACCATAAAAATAAACTAGTTAAGACCAATTTTCGTAAAATTATTAGCCCTTCTACCTATATTCGGAGTGGTTAAACAGCCGAAAGATTAATTGCAAGATAGGGATCTCTGCATCTTCTACACCATTGATATCATTTGCTTTTAATAACTTCTGACACTGGCTTTAATTAATAATTTAATTTTATTTAAAACAATAATTATCTAAAATATTTTTTATATTCTTCTAAAAATACATTCCTTTAGAAATATTATTCATAGGCGGAGTACATAAATAACCCATATAAAAACATAATCTGGATATCCAAAGGAATTATAGGGAAAAAACAATTTCTTTGTATTTCTTTCTTTAATACAATATTGAGTTTCAGAAACATAATAAAAAAAAAAATAACAGGCATTTTATTTGGTTTTTTCTTAGTACATTAAGCAATCAAAAGAAACCTTTAGGCACTAAATTTTTAAAAAAAATATTTACTTTTTCATTAAAATTAAGACAAATTTTAAATGCCCTAAGAAAATATAAACAAATTTGATTTATCTTTGACCTTTTTTTGCTTTTTGTTATGCTTTTATAGCGTTTAGAAAAAATAAACCATTTTTTATTTGTTTTATTGTTAAACTTTATTTTAAAATTTTATATATTTTGTTGTTATTTTATTTGCAGAGGAACATCTGGTATTGATATTGATTTAAGACGTGTCGATATAGATCAATGTCCCCAACGCCATGTGCCAGGCTCTACCAAACCGCTAAACATTTTTGCGGGCACTGATAAATGCAAACAACGCACAACAATGGTAGGAGAAAATTAAAATCAAAACCTTTTATTTTTACAATAAATAAATAACTTTATAAAGAAACATACAATATGAACAATTACAAAGGAAACACATTTTCTTTACACAACAAAAAAAAAAAGATGTTGGAAAAAAAATTGTTCAAAGTTTTCTGGTTATTCACAGAAAAAACCCTATATTTCAATCTAAAAACACACAAAGTGAATACTAAAGTGAAGAAGGAGAAGATAAAAAAGAACATTTTTTAATATCATTTTTCTTTTTATAATCCAATTCCTTTTATTCTCTCCCTTTATTTTCGTAATTTCATCTTTTGGCTGTTTTATGTCTTAAATGCCATTTCATTGGCATCTCTCCAATACAATTATTTGAATGCCTTTTTTGGTTGAATGCCTGGTTGGCTGCCTAAATGGAATCTCTCAACAGTGTGAAGCCATACAAGGTTTAGGCTTTCGTCGTGGTTCATATAAATGTGTTTGTCGCAAAGGTTATTATTTTCCAGATACCACAAGTCAACATAAATATTTTAATGGCAGCCTCTTGGAGGAGGAATACGAGAAGCTAATGTTGGTATGTATGAAATTTTGTATTTAAGAAAAATAAGAATTTCTTTTACAGCTCATTTTTACCCATTGACATTTCCTATTTTCTTAGTTGTTTATTTGTATTTTTATTGCCCATTTATGATATATTTCTTATGCGTTTGCCTTTAATTATTTAAAATTGTTTTTTTTTTTTTCTTTTAATGTTTTGAAGTACTGCTTAAAGAGATTTTTATTTTAAGTGCCAAACAAGAGAATCGTAAAATACGAAAAGAATAATACTTTAGCCCATATTTATGTGACCAAAATGTAAGAAGAATGCGTTTAACTGGGAATATTATATAATCATTATGCAGTATTTGCGCATTCTGAACATTACGAAACGCAAAAAATGTTTTTGTTTGGCCCGAAATCAATAACAATACGAGAATTTTCGTTTAAATACAAAGTACAGATCAATCAGATTAGCGAACAAAAGTACTACTCAGTAATATTTTGTGAAGGCGTCTGGTAAAGATAATGGGAATGTTTCAATAGTCTTTAGTTTCCTTGCTGCTGGCTGTGATGATGAAAACATTAGTGTTAGTGGAGATGTAATATTGGAATAATCTGATGCAGAAAACAAGACTTCGAGAGGGTTTTAGTGAATTTCTTAAGGACTCATAAAATATTTATGACTATGATGAGTCTGAAATTAATAATGCACTCTATGGTAAGAATGGTATGTGTTGGCGCCTGGATCCATACCCATAACCAAATCTTGAAGCTGAAATATTTTAGGCCAATATTGTCAATTTGCACCTGCATTAAAATGTATACACTGAAAGATAATCTCAAATGAATTTTACTGAAGAAGATGTGTAATATAAAAGTATATTATTGGGCAAATTAACATAATAAATAGAAAAAATGGCTCACAAATATCGTCTTAACTGCCAACAAACGAATTAATTCAACATTATCGCCGTGGTCTAGTGGTTAGTGTGTTGGCTTACTAAGACGATAGTGCCGGGTTCAAATCTCAGCACCGACATCTTGAAAAAAGAAATATGAAAAAAATATTTCTTTCGGCGACTATCTCTCAGCAGTCTTCTGGCAAAAGCTCTGAGAGTAATTAATTGCCATGAAAGAGCTTCTCAAGTCTGTCGTTCGGAGTCGACATTAAACTGTAGGTCCCGGTACTCATGGATAGAAATTTACACACACAACATGAGTGCTGCGAGAAGCTAGGCCGTAATCCTGACACAGGGTTGTAAAGGCAAGTTATGTATGTATGAATGTATCTGCAAAAAAAAACTTTTTTTATATATATTTTTTTTTATAAGACTAATACTCAGGGGCTACACCCCTACTAATGCCGTGTATTGGAATATTTGAAGATATAGTTCACGATAGTTCCATTTAAGCGCCTTATATCAATGGGACAAGTTGCTGTTAGTGTATCACTTCAAGGTCAGTGATACCTTTACCTTTGAAATGATCAACAGCAATTGCCCCATCTGTTGATGTTAATTTTGTATGTTGTGAAGTGGTGAATATCTTGGCTAAGTTGTTGTTCTTAGACTTTGATCGTTTTTTAGTTCTGCCTTATACTTCTCTACTTGATAGGCCAAAAGTGAATAAAGTGGAGAATCAGGGGGCGGCTTTCTTAAGGATCGACTTTCTGGAGGTATGGGGGGGGGAATCTCTTATATATATATTTTTATTTTTAATTAAAACTTTTAATTGTCGCACAAATTTTTTGTTCTTCATTTTCTCAAGTGCTGTGCTGGGCTGCTTGGTGTTTTAAGCGAGCGCTCTAACCACTACACTACGCCACCCCGACCACCACTAAAACTTAAAATGCTTATATATAAATAATATGGAAAAGCTGTTCATTAAATACTCAACAAAATGAAATATTCGTAGTTTGGGGGCGTATAATTAAAATTATAGGCCTTATTAACGGAAAGTTAGTTACTAAATTGTTGCCTTGTCTGCAATATTCTAATCATTCCTTTTTTCTTTTCCAAAGTTACGAGCCTTGTGAATGGTGTTTATTAATTTCATTCACTATTCTTGTTCTTTTTTAATTTTTACATAAACTACTTTATAAAATTATTTTATGAAAAAATTTAAAAATCAGGGTTGCTTATCAAAGTACATACTAAGTTTCTGTTTTCAGAGGTGATTTCTATTAAGTTCTTATTCATAACTTACCGCTAACGACCTGTGGAGAACAATCTGTATTCTAGCTATCTCACGGAAAAGAGAGTGATATGAGATACAGTATCGTATCTGGGTCGAAAACATGTTCAGTTCGGCTGGTGTACAATTGTTGTACTGTGCAGATAGCATTTTCTCTGCTGCTTGAGAAATCATTTCAAAAACAATTCAAATTAATTTTAGACAATTTATTTCTCTTCGAATTAAGTAGCTTTATGGCAAAACAAAATTAATTAAAAATGATCAACAGTCTTATTGGGATTCGAACTCGAATTTCCAGATTATCCAACAATGAAAGCTTAAGTTTCACTGAAATTATATTTTAATGGCAATTTTTGTAGACTCAACTATTCATCTTTTATAAATTTCAGTGATATTAAGTCTCTCTCTAGCAGTCCACATTTATTTAGTCAGAGCTCTTCAAGTGCACTATAATACTCTCACTACCATCAAAATAACAAGATGTTCGTACCTTAAAGCATAGTTAACCAAAACTCTCAATAAATGAGCACAATTGTGTATAGAAATTGAAGATTTGGATTGCATTGCTTTAAAGCATTAATGCCCAAGGTAGTAGTTTTGGTATGATAAAAAAAATAAGACACAGAAGTTCTACAAGTGTATTTTGACTCTCCCACTCAACATGCTAATTTCCTATTGGTTGATTGACGATCAAACAAAAGAGCGTAAGTATACGTGTGAGTTTAATTTGCTGATATCAGCCACTACTGGGCATCTTTGCTTTAAAACATTGATGCCCAAGGTAGTAGTATTGGTGAAAGTGATGAAAATAAGACACAGAAGTTCTGCAAGTGTAGTTTGTCTCTCCCACTCAACATGCTGATTTTCTATTAGTTGATTGACGATCAAACAAAAGATCTTTAAAGCAAAGATGCCCAGTAGTGGCTGATATCAGCAAATTAAACTCACACATATACTTGTACTCTTTTGTTTGATCGTCAATCAACCAATAGAAAATCAGCATATTGAGTGGGAGAGACAAACTACACTTGCAGAAGTTCTGTGTCTTATTTTTTTTATCTTACCAATATTAAGGTGTGCGTCACTATAAAGTGTAACACCCATTTTTCTTAATAACTTTTTTCACCTTTAATCAAAATTATTTTTCTTAATCACAATATCTTTGAAAAATGTGTCAGATTTTAAAATGTATCAGTTGGTCAAATTTGACTTGTTAGTTAGTTCACAATGGATAATCAAAGACAAGGGCATACAAAAATTATTCAAATAATTCAAAAAAACCATATTGGAGTTATACAAAAGTTGCTAGGGAAGTCCACGTGACCAGGCAATGTGTTTCCAGAGTGGTCAAAAAGTTCAACAAAGACCTAAAAATTGAAAGAAAGCCTGAAACAGGTAAAGCAAAACTGGTAACGAACGACGCGAAAGCCAAAAAGGTTGAGAAGCTTTTGCTGGCTCTTCCAAACATTTCTGGTCACGAAGTGGCCCGGCGCGTGCAATGTTCGGAAAGTTTTGTGCGCCGAGTTAAAGCTAAAGCTGGCCTTAAAACATTTAAAGTCCAAAAAGTTCCGGATAGAAATGCTAAGAAGAATATTGAAGCAAAAAAAAAGAGCAAAACTCCTCAAAAAAGAATTTTTTCAAAAGTTCGAATGTTGTGTAATGGATGATGAAACTTACGTTTTTGCAGACTTTGCGCAGCTTCCTGGCCAAGAGTTTTATGTAGCGGATAGTAGAGGCAATGTTTCTGAAGAGTTCCGAACTAAAAAACTATCAAAATTTCCCAAAAAGTTCCTAGTTTGGCAGGCTATTTGTAGCTGCGGCAACAGAAGTGCATCGTTTGTTACATTGGGATCAATAAACTCAGATATTTATATCAAAGAGTGTCTTCAAAAGAGGTTGCTTCCATTTCTAAGACAGCACAACATATCAACATTCTTTTGGCCAGATTTGGCAACATGTCACTACAGTAAAAGCGCAATAGACTGGTATAATAAAAATAATGTTATTTTTGTTCCAAAAGAGGCTAACCCACCAAACTGCCCAGAGCTGCGGCCTATTGAAAGATATTGGGCTCTGGTCAAAAGAGAACTAAAGAAGAGTACATCTGTTCCCAAAACCATTACTAGTTTTCGATATAAATGGACAGCTTGTACCAAAAAAATCACCGAAAACACTATAACATTGCTTATGGATGGCATAATGAATAAAATAAAAAATTTTATAAAACTAAATTAATTTTTAAATAAAATAATACAGAATATAAATCTGTAATAAAAATGCAAAATAAAACTGTTTTATTTTTAACTCTAGCTTACTCCAGTCAGTTTTTATTTGACTTTTGATGTGTTACAGTTTATAGTGACGCACACCTTACTACCTTGGGCATCAATGCTTTAAAGACTTCAAAAATCCACATCAAGGTACGAGTATAAAAAGAGTAAACGAAGAGTTAACGGGTTGTCCGCTCAAGAGAAATTATATAAAAACCACTGTGGTACTATAAACTTTGGTATTAAAAAAATGCCCCTTTATGAGAAATGTCTGTAATCAGAGCAAACACTGTACCACATTATGAGCCATAAATCTCATTTATATTCGGTTTAACTACTGGTTTTCATTATTCAAAGACAAAAATGATAGCAAATGTTGTTTCTTTGAGAAGATTATAAATCAAAAACCAAAAATATTTAGAATTTCATAGGCATTTGCTTAAATATTCAAATTAAACAGAATAAAACAAAACGACGAAGAATGTTGAATGTTACCCAAGAAGTAATGAGTATAACAAACAAACTTAAGATAACTTTAAGAAATTATTTATGTTATCGTGGTAAACCACTAAATGCGTATCTGACTATTTAATTGGAATATCACAACTGATTTATGTGGCAGGTTGATTTATCATAGAAATTTACTAAAAACTTTTTATTTTCTTGCTTTAATTTTAATGTCAATATATTATACGTATTATACTCGTTTATAAGTATGTAATTACAAACGAATATATTCTATTTCATTACCAATTATTCTTGGACATAAAATGAAATTCTTGTAGAGAAAATATATCAGTACCATACAGATATGACTTGAATTTTTTTTTATGGTACAAGTACTCTTATATTTTTAAATTCTATTCCATTTTTTAATAAAAGACTTTGCTAAAGTAAGTTTTACTTATTGGATATCATCATAGATTTAGTAATTTAAACACAAACAACAAAAAATTACTTTTCTCTTAATTTTTTATCTGCAACATTTGTTTAAATTCATAAATTACAACCCTTGAGTACATTTCAATATGAGTAAATAAATAAAAGAATTTTTTTTTATTAACTTTTTACTTGAACTATACAACTCTAAGGTAGCTGAGTTTGGTTTTGCACTCCAATTGCAAACAATTATTGGTTGGTTACAGTTCAAACCACAAATACCATCGCATATTTTATGCCCTACACTTTTAACTTCAGTACGTGTTTGTGTGAAAACTTTAAAATATTGCTTTTAATTACAAAGAAAATATTGTCGAATATGTTTTAGAAGACCATAAATTTATTGTTTTATTTCATTTCTCTAGTAGTATTTCTGCATTTTCATTAAAAGAAAATAAATAAAATAATTTAAGAAAAAAAAAACTTCTTTTTGTTTCATTGTTTCTTTCCTTTGTTTGCTTTAACAGGGCAAAAACTCAACATACAATATTGTCAACGAATATGAATGTTTACCCTGTGCCGAGGGCTGTGATTCTTGTGAAGATGGTTCTCCATGTATAGCTGCCTTAAATTGGCCAATGCGTACAAGTATATTGGCATTGGCCTGCATTGTAATTGGTTTATTACCACCAGCTGCCTGGTTTACATTTCGCTATCAACAAGTCAAGGTAAGATAATACAAATACACGTGCAGGTTATACAAAATACTTGAGGTCACAAAACAAAAAACAATTTCTAGGAAAATAAAAACGACCAATAGTTGAGAGTTTGTAGAATTTATGAAATTGAATCGAATACGATAAACATGAAAAAATTAAAATTTATTTTTTTATAAAAGTCCCTTTAGATGTTATTGTTTAGTATCTGTTTGTTTGAGTGTTTTCAAAATTATAAATTGAAAGAGCAAAACTTTAGTTATTTTTTTAATTCCTAAGCTGGCACTGTGTACTTATTTAGCTGCAGGTATCTCATATTTTAACATCCATCTGCATTATAATATTTGGCCTTTGGTGTTACATTTGCTTTTCGATTTCATGTTTCAAATAATTAAATTAAATTTAAAAAAAATCATATTATGTATGAGTTTTTTATTTAATCATGCTGGTTAACCCATATCTTGGAAATAATTTCACTGTTCAGACAAATTTATATTTTTTTTAACAGAAAACATCAAGTAAAAAGAAAACCAAAAAAAATTATAAAAACTTGCTACATGCCATGCATAACTATAATTAAAACTTTGCAATTAAATTAAGTTTTCTTTTGAAATTATAAAAATATAATTTTTAACAATTATCACCTGCTTAAATTTCCATGAATTTTAAGCGCAAATATAGCAAAAAGTGTAGAAATCAAATTTGAAACCAAAAAGAAAGTTGAATAATTTTTGATTTAGAGGTTAGTACACAATAAATTATAGTTTGGTTTACACCCACACACATCAATGAACACAATGAAGTACCTGTAGCAGGGCGATTCAAAATTTAGCTGGCCTTACAAAGAAATGAGCATCGTAGCTGAAGTTAGAGTCTTAAATTTGATGACTTTAGCTTCTTACTTCTTACATTCATGCCATATATCTTCGCTTGTTTCTCCTTTTTTTAAAAGCTTTTTTAATCTTTTCAACATGATTTGATCATATTGGTACTAATTTATTAAATATTGGGCACTGGTGGCAATGGACGTGACAAATTTAAAATTAGAATATAATTTCTGAAACTATTATTGCCAAATTAAGCATATTTCGGGAATTTCACTTAGAAAAGTAATTACTATTATACTTCAAGTGTATATTTACTACTGAGAAAAAGCTTAAAGACCTAACAAAGCTGGTCATAGTTCAGGTTCTTTGAATTCCTTTCCACAGCGTTTAATAAATCCTAGTATTTTTTCTTGAGTGTCTTTAGTGCAACACTTATCAAACTTCTAGTTTTTTAAAATAAAAGAACTTCTGTCAAAGATAAGTATAAAATAAATCGAGTTATTATTAGAAAAATTTAAGTAAAACGATTCGAGCCGTAAATTTACAGAATAAAACAAAAGTATCAGTTCACGTTTATTTAAATTCAATAAACTCGATGGTTTTATAAAAGAGAGGCCTTATTTTGCAACTCTCATAAGCTAAAACTCTATCGCTCAAAACTTATAAACTTGATTTATGACTGTTTGGCTACGAATACAATTCTTGAACGCGTATTGTAATTTAAAAGCTTCATGCCTATTATCTATAAAATTCTTAATTTTATATATTCTTACAACCCAGCAAATCTTAAAAACGCAAAATTTTAGCATTTTAGCTTAAAGGAATTACGGAATATGCCCCTAGGATTGTGTTTTTTAAGTGTTGTCTACTTTGCAGTTTAAACTTTATATAACGTACTTTTGCTGAAAAAAAACCAATCGTAACATTTAAGGAATACGAAAGTCTTGTTTTTTCAAGTATTGTGCCTCAAATCGATTAAATGAATGGCATGCATTAGGCTGCAAATTCTTACCCCACCCCTAGTCCTAAAGTAAATCTTTCCTGTTTTCAAAAGAATTCCTGCTGAAAAAAACTTGGCACTCATTACGAGATAATCTCGGAAACTGAAACTGTTTATAGGAGTAAAGAAAAATCGGAAAAATTAATGAAAGTTGTTCTAGTTATGAAGTGCTATGGGAATCATATGCAACCTCAATAAGCTGATTAGAACTACCTGAACTTAAGTTTTTACCAGATCATACCTTTTTGAAATTTTCTCTGCACTAAAAATTTTTACAATACTCGAAAAGATCATTTGCTTGGTACTCCAAAGTGACAACTACTGCATTAACGTTTAAATTCAAGCATGCGGTCCTAGTCACTTCGCTTATAGTAATTAGAATAAAATATCATTAAGAAGAAATAATTTTATAAAGCAAAATCATCTTTATATTCCTTTAGAATCGTTTTTGTTACTATTTCTAGCATTTAAGTTTCATACAAAAATTATTACAATAACAAATATACGAAGCACATTAAAGTATACATATTTAAAATAATAAATCAATACAAAAACAAAATATGTATGTACATGTAAAGAAAACAAGTATTTTTAAAATTATATAAAATTAAAAGTTGTAAATGAAATTGTTGTTAAGGCATTATGTAAAAATTGATACATAGAAATAATAGAAATTACTGGAACTAAATGATTTTAGGCTACGGATGTGACAGTAATGTATAAGCAAATCTTCATAAAAAAACTTGAGTTTTTAGAATTTCGTTCACTCACTCGGTTTATTAAGTGTTACTAGATAATTCCTAAATTATAAAACAACCAAATAATATTATTTTAAATTTTTATTATAAATGTGGGGTTAATATTGAAAAAATTTTTCTTGATTTAAATCGCAAAATTATTAGAAAAAATATTTGTTTACAGTTTTATATTTTATATATATTTACTTAAATTTTAATTATAAGGTGTAGAGATTAAATCTTTATTTTAGTAGTAAAAATCTATATTAGCACATTGCATTTTTTCATTTTACACTTTTCGTTTCTAAATTAATTCTAATAACGCCGTAGCTTGCTTAGTAAATAATAATAAAGAGACCATTAACATAAATTTAAAAAGTAATGTTTTAAGCTGAAAAACTTAAGAAGCTTTGTAGTAAAATTGTTTGAAATGACACATACACCAGTTTCTTCGCCTCTCAGCTGTTGTTTGGATGCACAGATAAATGTTTTTATGTTTCAGTTACAATTTGGTATTGATACACTCTCTCTCTAATGGGTTGCTTATAAATGAGCCGATAGAGAATGAATATTTGTTATTAATTTTCGTATATTTTGCCAAACAAATATTTTTTTCGTCGTAAAAAAAATTTAATTAATTACGCTATTTAAATTAAAGCCAGAGAAATACTTTGCAATTTAATTAAAATTTGTACAAAATTTTTTCTTTATATTTTCATGGCATATATTAAAATTCTGATTCAACACACAAAAATTTAAATAATTTATATTTTCTTTTTTAGTTTTTATTATTAAAAAAGAAATAATAATTAAAATTAATTTTTACAGGTTGTTCGCGCTGCCAGTCCTGCTCTACTGCGTGTCATTGCATTGGGTGCCTTTTTCATTTATTGTACGGTAGGTTTAAAATTCCTATTTTTAAAAATCGTCTTTAAAAACTATTAAATATTTTATAGTTATTTAAATATTTAAAATCTAATAATTTTAATTAATACTGTAAACACATTCAAGACTACAGGCTACCGACTACAATCTGTAAAAACTATAATACATGTGGGCATATGCATATGATTATTTCAACAACTGCACGACTACTCTTGTAGCCCGTAGCCAACTTAGACTAATTTCTACCTTTATTGGCATCATCTTACAAGTTAGTGCTGCCAATATAAAAAGATGCTTGAAATGCATGAAAAATATTCGTTAATAACGCGTGAAAAATAATAACCAGCTTAGATCAGGGGGTAAATTACGGCATTCGATGTCGAACGAAATTTATATGAAAACTGTTTTTAAATTGTATGAAATTTCGATCGATATCGAATGCCGTAATTTGCTCCCAGATGTTGATTTCATTGCTGACGCCTTGTAAATAACGTAGTAGGTAATTACTTGACGTCAACTGCCGCTAGCTTGTATTCAATGGCCTTAAGAATTTAATATACTTAAATAATAAAGCTGAAGCACTCTTTTAGTAATCGCAAACATATAATAAATTGTGTATTAAAAATAACCAAATCTAAATAGAAAAATTTTAATTTAAAAGAAAAATCGATAAAAAATTTAATTGAAATTCCTACAAGCAAAATAAATTGATTTTTAAATTTATTTCTTATTTATTTGATACTTAATTTGGTCTTAAAGTTCTTTTTCTAAAATATAAGTTAAAATGTTTTCTCTTTTTTCTTAGAATACTGTTTCAATTTTTTTTTTTCAAAAAAAAGTCATAAATATTCAAAAACTAAATCATATTTTGCTTTTATATTTGAAATTCATATAAATCACTTTTGAATATGAACTCTTTAAATGTTTTTTAATTTATTGGCTTTGATATACGATATGTTATGTGTTGTTGAGTTGTGTTTTTATTATCTGAAAGTCCATTTAATATTGACTCCTATTATTCTGCAATATTTTTAAGCATTTCACTACTAACAGGAAGATAAATGTTAAATCTTTATTTTTTGTTTTCTTTTTTTTTTTTTTTTGAAGCAAAAATAATATATATAATGACCATTTAGATATGCAGCAACGTACGAAATATCTTTATTTCCAACCATAAAGTATAGTGTGTTGTTAAAATATCATCATAAACCAAACCACACACTCGGCATTCATATACATAAACAAAATAAAAATATAAAAAACCCAAGAAAATAACAGTCGTTTAAGTCGAATTTTATCATGTCGTCTATTACGCATTACATTTAGTTTTTATGTCTGCAATGTCTATAATAATTCCTTTGTGTCAATCCAGAGATCCTGGCCAGACCTTCAAAATTTTTGAAAAGCGGCTTTAATGAATAATATTTTCCAGAAAAGATTATTAGTCTAAAAATAAAATCAGGCAATCAAGTTGAGCTGTAGTGCGAAAAAGGTTAGTCAACAATTTCATATCAAACCAACTTGTCT
Organism: Metopia argyrocephala; assembly: GCA_963576795.1. Taxonomy (NCBI): domain Eukaryota; kingdom Metazoa; phylum Arthropoda; class Insecta; order Diptera; family Sarcophagidae; genus Metopia; species Metopia argyrocephala. Next base: position 197,962,661 of record OY756208.1, on the reverse strand, counting down.
ATTAAAGCCGATAAAGGTTGGCTAATTTCTAACAGGTGGCGCTTTGCTACTGATCTTTGTGGAGAGAATGGTCTTCTTCCGCGAATTAACTATTTCATTTTTCACCTTTGCTGGGATTTGAACCTGGGCTGGCGATTTATGGTGCGAAAAATTAGTGTTTGGCTTACTTGACAAGAGCTCTGGATTCAAACAATATGAAAAACTATTTCCTTCGGCGACTACATACTCATTAGCAGTCTTCTGTCAAAAGCTCTGAGAGTATTTGAATGACCTGAACAAGCTTCTGAAGTCTGTCGCTTGGAGCCGACTTTAAACTCTAGGTCCTGCTACTTTTTAATAAAAATTAATACACACAACATGGGTGCTACTAGAAGCTGAACTCTAGCTCTACAATATGGTTGTAATGGCCAGATATGTATGTATATTATGAACTGCTAAAAAAAAATTCAATTTTTGGCGATTTGCCTATATGTCAGAACATGTTCTACTGCGAATTGTGTTGTCAAAATAAAATGCTATCCGGAAATATGGTGAATGGAGGTAGTCGCCGTGGTCTAGTGGTTAGTGTGTTGGCTTACTAAGACATGGGCCCTGGGTTCGACTCCAGGCTCTGACATCTTCAAAAAAAGAAATATGAAAAAAATATTTCTTTCGGCGACTACCTCTCAGCAGTCTTCTGGCAAAAGCTCTGAGAGTAATTAATTGCCATGAACAAGCTTCTCAAGTCTGTCGTTCGGAGTCGACATTAAACTGTAGGTCCCGGTACTCATGGATAAAAAATTGACACACACAACATGAGTGCTGCGAGAAGCTAGGCCGTAATCCTGACACAGGGTTGTAAAGGCCAGTTATGTATGTATGTATGTATGTAAAGGTTGGCTACAGAAGTAAACACAGTGCATAAATTCTTAACTTTCTACTCAGAAACATATATGTAGGAGTAGAATATATTCTATATGGCTCACTGAAAGCAAAGAACTTTTAAAAAAAAGGCGAAAAGAGGTGTGACAACTGATGATGACGAGTACTAAAGAGGCCGAAATAATTTGGAATTTAAATAGCAGATAACGGCTATCTAACTAGAGTTGCGAGTATTACAAGCATCTTGAATTCATTTGTCATCAGAGATTCTGGTCTGTTAAATTACATCTAGCGTTTAATTATCATCACTTCTTTCGTAATTCCTACCTACCTACCTACTTGGCAATTACAACCCTGTGTCAGGGTTACGGCCTAGCTTCTCCCAACACTCATGTTTTGTGTGTTATTTTTTATCCATTAAAACAGAGACCTACAGTTTAAAGTCAACTCCGAACGGCAGATTTGAAAAGCTTTTTCATGGCAATTAATTACTCCCACAGCTTTTGCCAGAAGATTGCTGCGAAGTAGTCGCCGAAAGAAATAATTTTTTTATATTTCTTTTTTTGTTTGTAAATGTGAGAGCTGAGATTTGAACCCTGCGCTATTGTCTTAGTAAGCCAACACACTAGACCACGGCGACTACAAAAAGGGTTTTATTAGATTATGTATGTTTCAGGTTTACACTGAGACTGTCTTTGTTTAACCCGTTCATAGCGTAGCTAGAGCAAATCTCTATACGCTTAATTTAATTTCTCTTCTTTCGTAACTAGAAAGTAAAAAATAAAAAGCTGGCAAAATTAATGCCACTCTCTTACAACCAATAGGCAGATCTCAGTCGCAACATCCTTGTATAAGCCATATTGTATGCCACCGTATAATACAAAAAAGAAAGCTCTGAGACTCTACCTGCATTATATTGGTTAATTTCTAAAAATAATAATTGAAATAAAATTTCCTGGTAAAAAACAAAGATAAAAACTTGTCTTTGTACTGATACTCGTTAAAAGTACCCACTAATATGAACGGAAGTTGTGCAAAAAGAATACCATTTTCATGACTTCTAAATTTATATAATATTTTAAAAATTAGCATGAAGAATAAGTTATCCAAGCAAGTTATTTGCAATGATATTCATTAATTCATGAATTAAAAGTGCACACACACGAAAAAACATCTATGAATCATGCAACATGGGGGGTCCTGGTATAGTTGTTAGTGGTTAGAGCGCTCGCACAAAAACTCAAACATCCCAGGCTCAGCGAAGGACAAAAATAAAAATAAGCGGTTTTCTTAAAAATTATAATTAAATAATTTGAGGTCCCCCCCGCCCTTCCCTCGCTTCAAGTTGTCCAACACCTTAAAATCGCTTCCCGAAATTTCCACTCTAATCCACCTTTGCAATGCATTGAATGATCACGAGTACAACTCCACCTTCTGGAATAGAGCAGCTAACCTACTTTGTAGAGATGCTCCCCACTTATAATTAACATTCAACGACAGATGGGGTAATTGCAGTTGATCATTAAAAGGTGATGATCAAATGCCAGCAACTTGTCTCCTAGACAAAAAAGAACGTTTAATAATAAAATCTGTCTACATACTTTCACATTCTAGTAGAATGCACAGCACGACTAGGAGTTTAGCCCTAACTATAGGACTAAAAAAATGCATCAGGTTCGATTAATTCAATTCCATTTAATTAAATTTCTTTAAATTCTCACACAAGTGACAAGCTAATGTCAAAATTATACATGTTTTTATTAAACACTAACGTTTCGTCATTTCGTCGTGCGGGAGTTTATGTGCTCTATCCACCATTTTAAATATCTCGAGTAAATGATGCCACTTTAGGTTTTTGACACCATAATTTTTAAAATCTGCAATCCGTTATCGGCTATTTATCTCCGAATCTGGACGAGATATCCGAAAACGGATTGCAGACTTGAAAAATTTGGCGTCGAAAACCTAAAATGATATCATTAACTCGAGATATATAAAAAATATGAAATAGCGGATAGAGCACATAAACTCCCGCATGACGATTTATTAAACCCTTAAATTCATCACTTGTTTTGCACGAAATATGTTTCTGGGTTCATTTGAACAGTTTTACACTTTTTAGAGTAGAAAATATAAAGAAAATTTAAATTTTCATTTCATTTCATGCAATTAAATGTGATTTTATTCTATAAGTTTTTGTTTTGATTATCGTTTGCTGAAGCACTTTACTACGTATTTAACTCCGTGTCCGAAAGTAATTCCACTCTGTGATTGAGGTGATACATAGGAAATAAAAAGTCAAAATATCAGAGCAAATATTTGCATTTCAATAGCTAAGATAAAGGCAAAACCGTTTCAGCTATTTAATTGGATTTAGTATATAAAATATGCATATATGTATTTGTGGTAACGCGGAAGAATAACTTTAGTTCACATAAGGCCGAATTAATTTATTTTAAAAGTGTCATAGAAGTCAGGGTAACAATGTGAACTCTTATTAGTATAGTCGTCATTTGTTGCCTAATGTCCTCTAATATCTCTAAAAAAATAATTTTAGTAAAATTTCTACAAATTTTAAAATATCTCAATATTTCTTATTTAGACTTAAGCTATTCTACCATATTGGTACATAAATTTAATCCATAAAAAAAATTTTAAGTGATTCTGGAAAAATTTTTTTTTCAAAATTTCCAATATATAGCAATGTAGGGTACCACCAGAAAAACTAACTAACTTTAATGTTCTTCTTTTAGTTTCATTCGATGTTTATTTTTCTTCTTATTGGCAACAGTTAGATATCGTAAACAATCTATTTTTGTATTGGTTATCCAACCAAATAGGAACATATCGCAAAACAAACATAGAAAATAACACAATATTTGAAAATAAATCAAATTTAATTGACTTGAAATTGATTTAAATGGTCAATAATGTTATATGTTACGAGTACATGTGCATTGCGTTAAAAGGTCTGTATATGTTTTGAAAGCACTTTACTTTTTTTATGTTATCTGGGAATACATATATATTTGATTGATATACAATATCTATACATACAATATAGGTATGCATGTATAGTATAAGCATATAAAAACAAAAACATATACTTCGCATAGAGAGAAAAGATAATAAAAATAAATATAAATATATTGGCCATTGATAGGATGTTATAAGATTTCATTTAATTTTCTTTAATATTTAATTTTCTGCAATATTTTTCAATTCAAGTAAACTTCTTTAAGTGAAAAATTTTATTCTTTGATGAGTATAGACTGTTAGAAATTAACAATCTTATTTATAATAAAAATTTAGCGGCTCGTTGTACATAATGGCTAAGTATGTCATACCTATACTATAAATTTACTTAAACGTACTAGTTCTTTAAGTTTTTGCATCTCTGACCAGTTATCGAATAGAAGGTATGGCAAGTTTTAATAATATCAATAATAATTGCAGATTGCAGACTTGAAAAATTTGGTATCAAAAACCTAAATTGGCGTCATTAACTCGAGGTATATAAAATGGCGGATAGAGCACATAAATTCCCGCCTTAACGATGTATAGGAGTGACAAAAATATAAGAAAAATTATTCTTTTCAGGGATGTATTTTAAGTGAAAAGTTTTAAACATTCAAACATTCATTTCAACCCTATGACATAGACAACATCTGAAAGTTATCAATCATAATCAAGAATAGAATAAATGTTGTGTAGGGGCCATTTAATTGTGTGTTGTGAACGATAATCAGGGTCCTAATGAATTTACTTCTCCTATAATTTCAAAAAAAGATTACTTCTTTTTTACGCACAGTGTATTTCTATCGATTTAATCATTGAAAACGATATAAAAGCGCCTCGAATATTAAATTTCAATTTTATTATTATTTTGCTTTTTTTTTAATTGAATAAAATACGAACTCTTTTCCATTATGCAACAAATATTTGTAACAAAAACCAATAAAGAAAAAAAAAAACGAAAAAAAGTAATCAAATTCCTGAATATGAATTCAATTTAATAATTTTATTTCATGATTTTTCCTTTTTTGTCCAATTTTTAATGCAACATAATATTTTTGTTTTTTTCTTTCTCTTTCTCTTTCTCTTTCTCTTTCTCTTTCTCTCTTTTTTTATTTGTTTTCATTGCCTTTTATACTCAACAATGGAATTGTGGAATATGAAAAATAACAACAACAACAACTGTAATAAATAATATTATAGAACATTGTTATGTACCCGAATCCGAATTTATATACTTGTACAGCACGTATATGGTTAAGAGAAATTGGATTTTCTTTAACATATGGAGCTCTTATGCTGAAAACATGGCGGTAAGTATTGGCTAAATATGATATAAGAAGCTTTTCATGAAACTACTCACAGCACTCATAACACTCAGAGCACCACTCACAGCACTCACACAGCATGTAAAATAATAATTTTATTTGTTAAACAAAATTTCATGCACTAATAATTGAAGACAAAAAAACGAGAAAATAAAAATAAAAATAAAAAACGTGTATGCAATAAAAGATATTCGAAATATATTTAAATATCACAAATATTGATGAATAAAAATTGTTTATTAATATTATTAAAGAACTTTTAAAAATAATATTTATTTACAAGAATAACCGCATACAAAGAACAACAAGAAAATGCCAATATATTAAAAATAGTTTTATATTTATAAAAGCTATAGGCGAATACATATACACAGTTTATGTAACTTAAAAGCAAAATATTAACTTTATTTTGCTGACACATTTTATAGTTTAATAATGAAATTGAAAATGTAGAATCTCAACGACAGTTGACTTTCACTACACATTTCAACTTATAGTGATATATTCTAAAAAAAAACAAAATATATATCCATGCATACATAAGTTATTGACCATTACAACCCTTTTTCAGAGTTATGGTTTAGATTCTCACAGCAACTATATTGTCTGTGTCAATTTGTAGCCATGAGTACCGGGATCTACAATTTAATGTCGACTTCGATCGACAGACTTGAGAAGCTTGCTTATGGCAGAGGTTCAGAGCTTTTGCTAGCAGTCGGCTAAGAGGTGGTCTCCGAAAGAAATATTTTTCAGATTTCTTTCTTTCTAAATATCGCAGCTGGGGTTTAAAACTTACAGTCTGTTCATAGAAGACGTCAGACTGAAAGCAGCAACGAAACGTCCATGAACGATTACGTAACTGCTTGTGTTTTCATAACAAATTAGTTCATTTTTCGTCCGCCTGACATTGTGTGGCATACAAATCGATGTACACCCCTATCACAAACAACTCTTCACATAAAAAAAATTCCCAAATTTCCTTATTTCTTATTGCGAATCATTCCCAAAACAAATTTTTTGGGAGTGAATTAACAAACATATGAAATATGGCATCGCCAAAAATTATTTTGTAAAATAAATTCGCAACAAGTGCCAATGGGAACAAGAGGAAAACATCTAAGTTATAAGAAGGAAACATGTAATATTCCTGGAATCTGTAAAGAGCACATGGTTTACAGCCACACGTAAATATTTTTGTATGTTTAATTTATTTAAGTTAATTTACTTTATCTCTGGGAGTGATAGTGGATCCGATTCATCTCGAATAGATCTTCGCTGCAACCTTTCCATGGATTGTTTCTCCTCTACCAGCACCAAAAAGCGAAGATACACGATATTCGTTTTTTAAATATTTGTATTTTACTTTAAAAAATTGTTGAGAAGTAAATCACAATAAATACTTTTGTTTATACAGCATTTATAAATAATTTACAATAAAAAATTTAACTCCCAATATATTCGCGATATCGATTTTTTGTTATCGATTTTTTATTATTCACATAATATTCACGGGTAGTGTCAATACATAGTATTGCTATTCTGCAATAAATCTTGATTTGGTTACTTTCGCTCATGGTGAAATTACTTACAAGGTGGTGTTGCCAACCTAGCTGGCTTTTTATTTTTGGTCACACCACTCCTGTCAAAAGTTTTGTTTTTATTTATGTTTTATTTATATCATGGTGGAATTACTTACAAGGTGGTGTTGCCAACCCAGCTGGGTTTTTTTTTGGTCATACCGCTCCTGTCAAAAGTTTTGTTTATATTTATGTTTTGTTTACATTTTGCTTTGTGTGTATTCGTGTTTTTGTTTTGGTGTAGAGACACACATGTTGTTAAAAATACACACACACACTTCTGACATGTGCTTTTTTAATTCACCATACCTGCTTTTGACATTAAAGAGCTGAAAAAACAAAAACAAATTCCCTGTTGTTTTTTTACTATATTCACCTGCCACCACCTTGTAAGTAATTTCACCATGAAAAAAAGTATATTTTTAAAATTGGTAAACATTTTTAAATTAAAAGTTAAAGAAAATAATAGAAAAATGTGAGGATCGGTGGAGAAAGTGTATGTGTTCAGAGTAAAAAAAAGATAAATATTTCTGAACGAATATTTTGTCACAAGAAATTCGTGTTACAAAAACCCAAACAATCTATAGGTTGTTACCTGTTTTACACAAAAAATTACATTCGCTTTACATGAACACAAATTTATAGGCAATGCTAAAGTAGGCTGTTAAAGCTAAAAACCACTAGTGGTGTCTTCCTTCGTTGAAAAGATAAGAGAATGCACTATATGAGAGCTTAGAAATATATTATAGCGCGGTATAGCACTCCGCATTTAATGCGCTTTCAGAAATGAACGCTAGGCTTTTAAACTGCTGCAACAAATTTGACTATGAACTGATTTTACCGAAACTTTGTTTAAAAACAAGTCATTTAAAAAGTTGAGGTCTTACACACTCACTCTCATTAATTACTATTTTGAGTTCTTAAACAAAAAAGCACAAAAAAATTCTTTACACTTTTATATCACTGTATATTAATTTCTCATTTAATTGTTGTTTTTTTGTTTTCAGCATATCCGTGATATTTCGTGTGCGTTCAGCAAAAGCTGTAAAAATAACAGATGCTGCATTACTTAAACGTCTGGGTTGTATTTGTGGCGCTATTGGCACATGTTTATTGGTGCGTACATTGGTATCTCCACCTGGTGTGGTTGTTGGTCGTACGGCAGATGATTTAAAGGCATTTTTATGTAAAACGGATTGGTGGGATTATACATTTACATCGAGTAAGTAATTTTTAATAGTTGAAAATAATAAAAAAATCAACCACATAATACAAATAGACAGACAAGCAAGGCAAGAAAAGCAAGTGGTAGAAAACAACGTGATATTCACAGCAAGAGTGCATTATGAAAGAAGAATCTGTAGGACAGTAAATGCCAATGAAATTAAATTTTTAATATATCCGTAGTAAACTGTTTATTTATGTTGCATTTTCTTTATTTTTTATTTTTTTATACTTATAAAACAGATATTTAAATGTTTTATCTTCTAAAGCTCTGGTTGAATGAATTGTTAATTTCGTTTTAATAATGATTATATCGTATAACGTCTGCTTTTAAAAATATGTATATCAAGTGATTTAAGTGACAATATTCGTTAACGATTTTGGTCTGCAATTATTTAATGCAGTAAAAACTCTTTTAATTAAAAAAACTAATTAAAATTTATATCAATATCTGTTACAATTGAAATTTCTTTAGGAGCATCAAGCATAAAAGGAAATATTCTTGTCAGTCCGGTGCACCCAATCTTTTCAAAATTAAGCTTTACTGCTCTATAATAGGTGCTGTGGAATATATTTTTAAGAAAAGGCTTTGTATTTAAAACACGAAATTATTAGCATTGCTTAACCCCACAATAGGCATTATAAAGCTAAGTAGGGACGATATGTTGAATCAGCATATATATGGTGCAAAATGCCAATGCCAACAGATCGTAATTAAAATATGTTTGTTAAAGCGATATTTGATAAATTTCTATGTATGAAATAAGCTTTTAATAAACTTCTAATATTTTTTAGTAATAAGGCAGTAAAAAATATGAGCATACTATGGTAGAAATCAAAGCCATAATCCTCGCATTAGCAGCACTCTAGTTTTTGAACTACTAGAGCACTCATATTATAAATAAATCTCTTTTATAGCTAAGAGCCCAAAATAAGTTTAAAAAACTCACTGGTATTAGCAAGATTATTATTTGGATTTGTTTGACTACAATTTTTCTTTTTTTTTTATAGAATTCACAAAATTTTAAATATTTTGCAATTTTAACTTCTGACATCATAAAGCCAACACAGATTCCATAAATTATAAGTTTGTAATATTTTTTCTTATTTTGTTCTTAACTCTTCACAAATTATTATTTTAACAACATCATTTTGAAACCAATGTCATTCAACTTAATGACGGTCGAAGAAGAAATTTGCTTACAAAGTTTAAAACACTTTTGAGGGTTTTTTAGCATTCCTCAGCCAGAATTCTTAAATGAATGATAAGACAAATTCTTGGCAAAAACATTTACTCTTTTGTCTCTGAAATGACTGCTTGGAATGCCAGACTTGTAAACACTGGCAAACACTTTTATGTTCATTGTTTTATAAGTGAGTGAAATAATAATGGCAACTGTTAGAAGAAGAAGTAGAAGGATTGTGGTTGAAATTACAGTTGATACTTTTGAAAGTAGAAGTGCCTTAAGTGTTTTACAACAATAGATCAGGGCTTTAATAATGATGACAATAATGAAGTTAGTGGTAAATTTAATGACATTAAATTAAGAAAGAAAGAAACGTAAAAATTAAAAATGTGGACTTTTTCTTTTCTAGGAATGTGTTTAAGAAAAACTTTATTAATAAGCGAGTGAAAGATTTGCAAAACATTCTACAACAACGACAATCTTGTATACAAAACAGGTATAATATTCACAATGAATGATTAATATCACCTGTAATGGCCAATAAATAATAAGTTTTATGTTTGAAGCTTTACAATCGATTATAAAAGTGTCTTTAAATTAAAGCAAGTTTTGAAGGAAATAGTTTTTAATAAGGAAATAGTTTTTTTAAGTTTTTAATCCTTTAGTTGTTTATATTTTCATTGACTCAAGAATTAGACAGGATAGGATTATTTTTGAAATAACCCATTTAAACTTAACGGTTTTGCAGGCTCATACACACTCTTTTATATATGGGCTTCTTTAATTTTAAATAGCCCCATAAGAAGAAATCTTATTGTGTTAAACCAAATGATCTTGGAGACCAGTTCTAATCACCCAAACAGGATAGTTCACGACCAGGCAATGTCTTATACAGTAACTGAATCGCTTCAATGGCAGTATGGCATGTTGCACCGTCTTATTGAAGCCAAATATTAGTTACATCAATATTATCCAAGAGTTGCGGCCTCGATCACAAGTAGCAGTTGCTGCTTGACAACCTTAATTTCCAATTATGTCCAATTACTAAAATTCCCACTAAACAGCGACACATTGTGATTACATTTGTTGGTCGCCAATTTCTCGTGAATTTTACTGTGATTAACAAGGCCATTGAGTTCAAAATCTGCGTCATCGCTTTGGATTATTTTGTTCCAAGAACCAGCATCCACTTGTTAATGATTAATAACCCATTCCACCAACTCCCTTCGCTTTTCATGATCACCAGACCTTAGTTGTTGTGCTGACTAAATTTTGTAAGCATGTAGATGCAGATCTTTTGAGCTTCTTGAAATTCTTTGATATTGTCAATGACGCCGAATTGATGTTCCAGAATTTTTGTTCATGCTATTACACTCTGGTGTTGACATTTAAAAAACCTGTCTTTGGACGACAAGATTTTCAATTTAAACTCTTAATAGTGGACAAGTTTAAAATAGTATTTGACAATATTCTGCGTAATATTTTCTATAATGAGAACACGTTTTTGTATCGTATAACGTTCAACTTTTAATAACAAACACTCAGCCGTATGAGTATTCTTTTTCAGAGTTGCCAACACTTTACTTCATATTTATAGGAGAATATTCGTAGGAGAATATTTTTTATGTAGAAACTTTGGCGTATAATCACTTATATCCGAGACTTAGATTATCCATTAAACCTTGATCTGATTCAAATAAAATTAACATTCACCAAGAACGAAGAATTTTCGAAAGTGAAATGCTCACGAAATCATAATTTTTCTTAAACTTCCGAAAATTTTTATGAAGACTTAAAAGCATGACAAAAAATTTATAGTCGCTTTCATGTATCCAATGTTAAGAAAATAATATCTTCATCTTGTTTTTATTGAAGCTTTTTTCTTAATTTTTTTTTTTTTTGGGTCAAAAAATTAAATACCTTCTTGGTATATTGTTTGCATAAACACAAGCTAATATGATAAAATAAAATTAAAATTGATATGCAAGGGTGGTGGCAATATATATTGGCTGACTACTAAAAATAAATTCATATATATAAAATTGAATAAAATATAATAAAATAAATAAAATATGAATAAAAGTAAACAAATAGAATACTAATGCAAAAAAGTAAATAAAAATATATACTTAAGCATATAAGTTAGATCTTTTTTCTTCGAAATCTATATACATAGATTTACTAAGTATATATTTAATGATTCGTTTTGAATATTGGGAATATTTCGTTATTAACATCCTTAACGAACCTTCGAGATAAAAATATTTACTGCCACAAACTAAACGACAGGTGAGCAGTTTTTGTTTATCGTTTCACTAGCAATAGTCGTTTTCGAATGTTTTATCAGCGAAATGTTTGCTAAACCATCAAAAGTAATATTATTGTCGAATATCTTGGTCAAGTGAGAGCTTTCTGTGAAGATTTGCCGAGAAGTAGGAAATGAACAAATACCATTGAAATTATGTTTAAATTGTATGTAAAATGAAATTTTATTAGCAAGTTAGAGTTATGCCTTACAAAGTATGCAGGAACTCGCCATATAAAACTCACTTCTTTCGGAATAAGCTTTATAAGGAGGAATTTAGCTTCTCTCACTTACAAAACGAATTAAAGCTTCAGTTTCTGCCGGGCTGTATGTCTTTTTATTTCGTTAAATCATTTATATTAATTTATATTAAAATATATTTCTAATTAATTTCTATCATTATCTTTTTGTTTTTTCTTTTTTTCTTTATCATTCTAGTGGAAGTTGTCTTTTTGGCTTGGGGTGTACGCCTGTGCATAATGGTACGCAAAGCACCTTCAGAATTTAACGAAAGCCGTTTTATTTCAATGGCAATTTACAATGAATTTCTATTGACTTGTTTCTTAAATGTTTCAATGTAAGTTTAATGTTTTCTATGTTTAATTTAAATTTGAAATTTAATGGATTTTCCATTTACTTTTTTCCCTCTCTCTCTTTGTTAAAAGGCTTTTCCTGCAATCACCCGCTAATCCCGATTTATTGTACATCATATTCTTTTGTCATACCCAATTAACAATTACTTTGTTACTGGCTTTAATATTTGGCAGTAAGGTAAGTATTTTATTAAAACACTTTTATTTACTTTTCATGGCATTTACTAGTATTTGAACATAATTTTTTTAGATATTTGTTTCCTTTTTATCGGTCCTAAATATTTATTTCAAGAAAAAAAAGATAACAATAAATATTCAAAGCTTTTATTTTTAATGCAAATGAAATTCTAAAAAGCATGATAAATATTTATACAATACACCCGTCAGCAGAATTAATTTACTTTAAACATGAATAAGAAAAAAAGAAAATATCAACTTAGTTAGTATAGCAACATAGCCTCTGCGAAAGGCATCCAACTTAAAACTGAGACAGTGACGGAGTCATATTAAGCCCTCTTTCATTGATTGTAATCATACTCGTCTATATTAAAAATTTTGAATTGCTAATAGGATATTTATAAATCAAATCAAATTTATTATTTTCAACCTTATTGCCACTGACATTTAATATTTTTTTTTATTGTTGATGATTTTTACTGACAACGGGGTAACTCAGACCAAATTCAAAAACTTTAAGACGTCTACTTGTCCGCCCCTTTTTCTAATGATAATTTTTAATGCCTACGAAATCAATCACGCCAAACTTTAGCTTCAACACTTCTAAAGATACGTATGTATAAAAAAATCAATTTTTAACTTGTATGGGAGGTGTACGCCCACTTGTCCAATTTTGCAAACTTTCTAACTGGTGATTTGTCTTGCCCATGAAGTAACTCAGATCCAATTCCGAAACTTTAGCTTTAACAGTTCTAAAGATTTAAAAAAAATTTTAGATAAATAGAAAATAGGGAGCGTAAAGGTAGGCGTGGCAAATTTTTCTCTTGATGAAAACTTAAAATTAATTAGAACAAACATTTGAAAGACAAATTAGTCAAATCGATAAGGACATTTTCTGATTTTAGGTACATCAAAAAAAGTGGGCGGGGCAAAATTTTCTTTCCGGAAAATCCTAAGTTGGATCACGACAATCATTAGAAAGAAAAATCGGAAAAATCTATGACCAACAAACAACATTGATTTTTATTTATAAAGATATATGTATGTTTTAACGGATATCGAATCGACAACCCCCCCCCCCTCACCCTTTATAGTTCTTATAAACGACCTTGCAAGTCTTACAAACAATAAATCATAGCATATGTGTCTACATTTTGTTATTGGTGGACATGATTTGCCATGTTGGGAACACTTCCAAGGGTGTATACAACGCCCTGTTGTATTAAAATAAAAACATATATTTTTTTATGAAAGAGAATTTAAAAACCCCCAAAAATATGCTATTTTTCTACAAGCAATAATAGAGTAAAATATCTACAAAATTTCTAATATAAAATAAAAAGTTTTTGAATTATCAAATTTTAAATGCCCCTCTTTAACAGTTTGTATAAACTCTTATCCTTATTTTAAAATTAAAGAACTTTGCCAAAAATTTTTTTATTGTCAAAGAAATTAATTAACCTAAAAAAATAACTTTAATTAAGTTACTTAACAAAAAATTATTTTTTTTTTATAAACACAAATTTGTTATCTAGTGTAACTTACATTGCTTATGTTTCTTTTTTCCCCTTCTTGCCTATGCAAACAACACCAATAATACTTGCCAACTTCTATGTGTATAGGTTTATATTGTCCTGCGAAGTGGTAAATCACATCAGGAAAATATTGCAATGGGAGCCAAGTCTTCAGGTGCCAAATTTAATTTTCGTCCTCAAGTGCGTACATTTGCTAATCCCAGTTCAGTAACAACATCCACGGTGCCTGTGGCTGCCACTACATCAGCAGGTAAGTTTAATATTTATGTTTATCAAGTAGAAAAATTTAAAAACAAAGAGATATTTACAAACAAAAATAAATTAAACTTAAAGATTAACGAATAAATAATTGCCTGTTATCTAAAGTTTAAGTGTCATGTAAGTTGGACGAGAACTGTGGTATATTTTCTTTTTAAATACAAAGCCAACATACCGCTTGTTTATGTTATTTTTAGTAGGCTGTTTTCCTTTTGTTGCTGACGTGGAAAGTGTTTATGCCAAAAGTATTTTCAAAAACTACTGTTCCCCACAGTTGGTTGTAACAGGACAGTGATATGTTCTTTACCAAATCGTGGAAAATTTTTTAAAATCTTTAAGAATTTTCCAAGTTAAGAAACATATTTAAACATAACGGGACTTACAGTTGAAAGTCGACCCCGAACGACAGATTTGAAGAGCTTTTTCATGGCAATCAATTACTCCCAGAGCTTTAGCCAGAAGACCGCTGAGAGGTAGTCGCCGAACGAAATAATTTTTTCATATTTATTTTTTCAAGATGTCAGAGGTGAGGTTTGACCCCGGCTCTATCGTCTTAATAAGCCAACACATAATCCATTGATTAAAATAAGCGTGATTTATGCGCCCTATTCATAGAAAATTGGACATCTCGGATGCGCTCTACTCAGAGATGCCGAGGCGGACATTTAAACCATGTTATATTTCACACATCATGACATAAATTGATGTTTCAAACGAATACAACATTTCGATGATATTTTTTTTTTATTTATTTATCTCACAGACACTTTATTTTATTTACATTTAAAGATGTTAAGCGCTTAAGCTTGAAACATTTCATTACAAAATTGTTCTGCTTATACTTTTTACTTTAAACATAATTTTAAACTAAAATGTTTTAAACTTCTTTTAAAGATAAAACAGGTTCTTTTTTATCCCAATTATTCTAACTATCCGCCTTGATACCCCTTTTCACACTTATTTTCCATATACATGTGTTTTTCTTTGGAAAAATATTTTATCTGCATAATTTACAAATATTTTTCTCCCTCAATAAAATGTTCACCTTTTCAGTTTTATTGTGGAATTCAATTGAATTTTCTGTCTCTTGATTTACTTTCATTTCAAAAGGCAAAACAAAGAAGGAATTTAAGCGTGGGATTAAGAAAAAGCTATTGCCTGATGAATTTTTTGTTCTTCCGATGAAATTGTTTAAATTTATATTGAGTTGCCTTTGTCTGGTAGCTGATTTATTGCTTTTTACAATTTATTAACAACCAACTGTGGGTGTAATTTTTTATAAAGAACTTATTTGTGCACTAAAGAAATTGTTTTTATTTAAAGATTATTTATATGAAACATTTTATTGCCTAAAAATTTAAGAAAGCATATGTTAATTTACGTATGGGTTCTGCCTATGAGACATCTGCATCATCTAAAGAAAATATTTTTTTAGCACTGACTGAAACCGAATCCGAATTTGAACCCATTTGGAAAATTATTAAAACCGTAATCCTGAATCAGTTGAACCCATGTATATGTAAGAAGTGGTTCACATGGTCTATAAAAAATATTAAAAAGAAATAATTATTTGTACCGATAATAAAACATAGTGGTTAGAGCATTTGCACAGAAACTCAAACGACCGAAATTCAATCCCAGCGAAAGACAAAAATTATTAAATAAAATTTGCGGTTTTTCTAAATTAGAATTAAAAAAAATAAGAGGTTCGCCCCTCCAAAATGTCCATCTGCAAGAAAAACCGCTCCCTGGCATATCCAGTCTATTCCACCAGAAACGAATGATCAGGAGTACAGCGCCACTTTCTGGGAAAATAACAGCTAACCTAATTAGTGAAGACGGTCACCACTCACTATCAACATCCGCTGACAAATGGGGCAATTGCTGTTAATCATTCAAGAGTGAAGGTATAACACAAGCCTTTGAGTGAACTGAAAGCAACTTGTCTTATTGGTATAAGGCGAGCAACAAAATTACAAAAAAAAATCCATGTATTTCTCTTCTATATTCCAATACAATGCACTGCAAGAGTAGGTTTATTAAAATTAGTAAAATTTTTTAGAATTTACAAATGGATAGGGAAGAGATTTTTATAAGGGAATCCATATCTTTTACATGAGAAGACGATGAGGATTTGCTCGAACAAGTTCTAAGAAAGAAGTAAAAAAATTTTGATACGAGATACTCGAAGGCCAATATTTCCTGTTTAATTGATAGCCTATTTAAATAGAAAAAGAAAAAATGGTAACAATACGGTAATGCCAGTATTATACCAAGCAGGGGGTGCGTGGTATAGTAGTAAGAGCGCTCGCACAAAAACTCCAACGGCCCAGGTTCAAATCCCAGCAAAGATGAAAAATAAAAAAGTTAGTTTGCGGTTTTTTCAAAATTATACTTTAAAAAAATAAGAGCCCCTCCCTCCAAGAAATCCTTCTACAAAGAAACCGCTCTCCGACATTCAACTCTATTCCACCTTAACCAATGTCAACAAAAAATGAATGATCAGGAGAAAAGCGCCACCTATTGGGAAGTAGCAGATAACAGCTTAACCTACTTAAAAAAACACTCATCACACAATCAATATGCAACGAAGAGGCAATTGCTGTTGATCATTCAAGGATGACAGTATAACACTGGCCTTTGAATTCACAGCAATTTGTCTCATTCCTAAGGCTCTGAATAGGAATATATGAAAATCAAAATGTATGTTCTGTCATAAATGTACTGTTCTTTCCAAAAGTTCCAATACAATGCACTGCATTTAGTAGGGGTTTACCCCTGAGTATTGGTCTCAAATAAAAAAAAATTATTATATTTGCAGTACCTGCTATACAAGGAAACGTCTAGAGAGCCTTTTAGCGTTAAAATTAATTTATCGCCACAAAGAACAAATTTAAACGAAGAAAGTTTGAAAAGTACTCATAAAACTAAACGAAAGTTATAATACTTGGAAAAATAAATAAATTTTCTATTAATTACACTGTTGTTGTTTGTTAAACTTTGAACCCAATACGAACCAAGAACTAAACCCCAACCAGAACCTGCACCCATATTTTCGGGAACTTCAGTCCTTATTTGTTAAAAAAGAAAAGAAGTTCGGAGGATATATTGAGAGTATGAGAGGACTATTAAGGCGATTAATATTCTTGGACTAGGCAGGTTTTAGATATACTAAACTTCTAATTGAAAACTTTGAGGGAAGATTTGAGTCGTGCATTTAATTATCAAGGGATAACCTAAGTGTTTTAACTAGACTTCTAACTGGGCACAGCAGAGTTAATAGATAAGGATTAAATAAATAATAGTGTTGAATTAATTGTGTAGTTTCTGTGATAAGAGAGAGTTGTTTAACTTTTTCATTTTATAAAAAAATGTATTAGTTCTTTTTTTCACGATTATTCAAAAAGTACACAAACAAAGTACTTTCACAATCAGAATGTTTTCTTTACAGTGCTCACAATTAAAAAGAAGAACGAGTTATTAAGTTTTATTAAATAATTTTGTAATATTTCATTTCAAATATTTGCAATGACATTTTATTCATAAATATTTTATTACAAATATGTATAGGGATATTGCCATCATGTTATCATTGTCATTACCATCATCATCATCATCATCATCATCATTATAGCCATCATTTATCTCATTTTGGTTTTTAGTTTCAACCATGACTGTTTTCAATAAAAACTCAGTAGCTGCCATACACCGCCAACTGAACACTTAGAAAGCCAATGATATTGTTGTCAACACTATTACTGGCATCAGTAGTCAAAATTAGAATTATCGTTATTCTATCTCTCTCTCTTTCTCTCTCTCTGTATTCCATCATTCTCTATTGAAAAGTGTAATAAATTTGCATTTGAAATTTGTGTGAATTTGGTTGACATTTTGCGTAGTCATTATAAATTTTAATAACGAAAATTTTAAAATTTATGTTGTAATGATTTGTCAAGTGAAAATTATTTTCTAAACGATATACGGAAATTCGTTTAAAGGGAATTTTTAATAATTGGTTTTACTTGGTAAATAGAACCTATGAGAAAAAAAGTATAAAATATTGTATATGAGCATTTGCGCACAAAACAACCAGATCCAGAAGGGAAGAATTAAATTTTTTTATTTGTATCACTTAGGCAACACACTATAATAAGCACATATTGAAAGTCTTGTATCTTTGAGTTTTTCTAGTTTTCATACTAACTCAATACGTTACAATTTAGTGTTAGTTTAGATATTGTATGAATTTTAATAGTCTTAAGATTCTAATACTGGCATTCTTAGAAGAATTAACATCCGATTAAGGTCCTCAGCTTGTTCATTATTTTGCAGTCACGGATAACAAATTCTACAAACCTATAACTCTTATATTATCACACCAGCCTTTTGTTGCATTTTGTCACTCCGATATATATCAAAATTATCTTAATTTATTTCAAAAAATCATATTATTCTAAATTTTTAACTACTAATAAATACCAATAAATTTCATACCCAATTTTATAGAAATTTCAAAATCAATTAATTTTATATGGCCACAAATTAACAGAGTCTATAAGGATATAAATTAAGTAATTAAGTAATAATATTTTAAATTCATTTAGAAAGTTTAAATAGTTTCTACTATGTCATGTAACTTTTTAAGATTTATTGTTTTGGTAAAATTCATAAGTCATGCAAATATGAGAATTTGACACACAACTGCTGCACCACCTCATCTACAAATATAAAGTATAATGAGTTTAAACATATTTGTGCAATAATTTCTTGATAAATACAATGTGAAAAATATTAAAAGATACATACATTATTGGTATAAATTTCTTAAAATGTATAGGACTTTTAACATAAAAAATATTGCATACTTTTACTTGTCAAAATGAAACTATTAAATGGTGCCTACAATGCGGCACTTAAACTATCTGGTGTTGTCATAAATAATATATTTTGTTTTTAATACATGTTGTGGTACTTAAAACATTTCACTCTGTCATAAAATTTCATTAAATTTGTGTGCATAGTACATATGTGCGTATAAATTAATGAAAACACTCAGTGTCATTAAAAGTAACAAAATGTTTACATTTTCAAGGCAAATTTATGGCACACAATTAATTTTCATTTTCTGTGGAAATTTATGATACAAAATAGAAATTGAAAATTTAATATTCATATACACCAAAAGGAAAAACCTTTTAAAAATATGCATTTTAATTACTATGCTTAAAAAAAAACTTAAAAATAAAACACCTGATTTCTTATTTTCTGAGCATTGAAAAAATATTTTTGTAAATTACTCGAATTAAATTAAAAGAGAAATACAAAAATTTTTTTAATACATTTAATATACTACATATGCCTTTCAAGTGATAACATATAGACGACAATAAGTCAATAAAACAACCTTTAGAATACGCTGCTCACCACCTAAATTGGTTACAAAATTCTATAAATAAATAAATATACTTTTGAAATTTTGGATTTTATTGAATTTAGTTTTTCATCATTTATCAATTACATTACTAAAAACATACTCTATTAAGATTTTCATTTCTGTTAGAACTAAAAAGTTTTTACAGTCATTGTTGAGAATAAGCAGTACAAAAAGGGCTGAATAGTTTTAAAATTAAATTATAATTTATGTTGATAACAAAAGAATGCGAGAAAAAATTAATTTCTTTAGAATCATTTAACCATTAGTCATTTAAATGGTCCTTATTTGCAATTGCATATCCACTGGAGGGCAGAGTACAGTACAATGATCTCTGTAAACAGACTCGCAAAATCTTAATATTCTTTTGCCATAGTTTTTATATAAATTTAAAATAAAATTTATTATGTGTATTTTTGTTTAATATATTAAAAAAGAATTTATTACTTGACATTTAAGAGTTTTGTTTGTTTTCTATTTATTATGAATAAAGTTAATTGTTTTTTTGTGTGTATTAATTTGTATTTAAGAATATGGATTATTTTATATAAAAGATTAATAGTTGCCACCCGTCTGTTGTTGATAAACTTCGATAGTATCACCTTCTTCCATTTCCAAGGAGGTAGGTGTGTCATTTTCATTTATAGGTTGGCCATCAAAACGAAACCGGACCACTTGCATAGATAATCCCGCTCTGTCACAGTAGGCATTCATTAATTTTCTTAGCGGAGTATGTTTCTTAATCTTGAACTGGACAACAGTATTATCTTGTCCTAAAACCTTTAAGTTAATGTATTCTGTTTCGGATCCCTTTTTTCGTCAGACATTTTTATAAATTCTTATTGACTTTTGTAAATCAACAATATTTTTATTAGTTTTTAAGCACTACCGTAGTATTTATACACGCAACTTATAATTTCTTTAATACCGTTACCGTGCAACACACTTTGTGGACAATTTAATACTTTTAAATTTTATATTTTTATTAAAAATTTATTTGAAAATAAATTTAGTTTTTTCTTATTTATCTTCCTATTTATAAATCAAAAAAATCACTTGAATAAAAAAGTTTAATATTGCAATACTAATTCACAGGTGTTATAAAGCCAAACAAGTTAAACATTTCTATTTGAAAGTTAATAAAAAACTTTTATAATTTCCAAATCTTTAATGTGATATACATACATACATACATACATACATACATACATACATAACTGGCCTTTACAACCCTGTGTCAGGGTTACGGCCTAGCTATTCGCAGCACTCATGTTGTGTGTGTTAATTTTTATCCATGAGTACCGGGACCTACAGTTTAAAGTCGCCTCCGAACGACAGATTTGACAAACTTTTTCATAACAATCACTTACTCTCAGAGCTTTTGCCAGAAGACTGCTGAGAGTTAGTCGCCGAAAGAAATAATTTTTTCATATTTTTTTTTCAAGATGTCAGATGAGAGCAGCACTATCGTCTTAGTAATTCAACACACTAGGCCACGAGGACTAGGATATATATATATATAAAGTGATATAGTGTTTTAAATTCAGACAAATTCAAGAAAAAAGGTAAAAGCTATGAAAGGATTGACCAAGGCTTACAGAGAACTTCAAAATTTTCAACATGTTTTTAAATTTTCGCTTACTTTTCAGTATGATAGTTCGCAAGAGATCAAACTAATTACAATTCTTTACACATTATATCGACATCATTAAAGATTTCTCCAAAACTTTGAAACAAACAATTACTTCACAACGTACAGAAATTTGTAAATAAAATATATCGTCGTGGGGGAGTTTAAGTGCTCTATCCGCCATTTCATATTTTTTATATATATGTCGAGTAATGATGCCACTTTAGGTTGTCGACCTCAAATTTTACAAGTTTGTAATTCGTTTTAGAACATCTCGTCAAGTTTTGGAAATAAATAGCCGAAAACGGATTGCAGACGATATTCTAAAGAAAAGTTCCGTATTCCAACATTAAAAAAAAAGAGGCAAAGGGTCATTATAAAAAAATAAAAATAATATAAAATATAAAATTTCAACAAAATTCTAATAATTATACAACTTTTTAGATGAATATTACAGTTATCTATTAAAACTATTGGAGTTCTAAGAAAAAAAACTGTGCGGCTTTATGGGAAGAAGCCGGGCGATCACAGTTTCTAAAAGCGATACCACGAGACAAAGTCTTTTAAGCGCATCTGATCCATGCAAATATTCATCAAAAGTCTTGTTTATGAAAAAACGAGTTAAGTCGTTTACTCAATAATGTGTTGGAAGAATGGCAACACTTTCCAAAAAGAGGACAAAAAGTCCTATAACCGTATCCGCGTTTTCAAAAATCCTTCAGAAATCTAGTTCATTAATCATATTATAAATCTGATTATTATTTAATGCAATAATATTGGAGGCGAACGATCCATTTGATAACTCTTCACAAAAAAGGAAACAAGTCAGAATTCAGCCACCCTACTGTGTCTTTCAAAAATTCATTAAAAATTCATTTAGTAATTAATGTTTATAAATGTAAGAATGAAAGATAGTATAGGAATTACAAACCAAGTTTCTCATTTAATAGATAGAACGAATACCCTTCATATTACTTAAAATATCCTATTCGAACGCCCTATAAGCGGTATTTTTCTCATATAATGAATCGTGTGTTGGCAAAAAAGAATTTTGATTCGAATTTTGTTGTCATATTCATCATATTTCACCATTGTAGTAAACGATTAAGAAAACAATTTTTAAGTTAATTTTCGCCTTAATTTCCGATATAAGAGAATGTCAACATACGATATCACCGACTTTTTTATTCCAGAATGCAATCAAAGTTTTAATTCGATATGAAAAAGTATATATTACGTTTTTCTAGCAGTTTATATTAAATTTTAACTCTGCCGATGCAAAAAAAGTTAATCTGCTTGATGTTAAAACTTCCAGGTTGTGGTTTAAATTTTAAATTTTTAAATTTTTTTCTTTTCTCTTAATTCTTATCCGCTGTTCCAATTAAAAGCATTTCTTTAGTCATACTTTTTATTTAGAACTTTTCCTTTATGTAACTTGACTGTTTTCCTTTTTATTCATCATTCTATTTTCTTTTTTTGCCTTTTTTTGCAGAGAACAAACTTTCAGATCAAGAGGCTTTAGAGGAAATACGACAATTGAGTGTACAATTGCAACGTATACAGGAAATGGCACCACCCAAGGGAGTAGCCGTAATGACAATTTCTAGTCTATTGGATGGCTTGAAAACTCCCGGTAGTATGGTAATGGTAGCAGCTGCTGCTGCCAATGCAGGTGCTTTAGGTGGTGGTAAAGCTACTTTAGGTGGTGGACATC
The DNA here is from genome assembly GCA_963576795.1 of Metopia argyrocephala. Classification (NCBI taxonomy): domain Eukaryota; kingdom Metazoa; phylum Arthropoda; class Insecta; order Diptera; family Sarcophagidae; genus Metopia; species Metopia argyrocephala. The sequence goes on along the minus strand of OY756208.1, from coordinate 197,939,826 downwards.
AATTAACTGTGCGCTCTCAGAAGCCGGAAGCATTACCTTTATTGTCGTTAAACAGTGAAATGCAAAAATACCAACAATTGCAAATACCAACAGCAACAAACAATAATGTTGCTGCTATAAAAACGTTGCCAGCCATAACAATGCCGTCCACCCAGGTAACAGTTACAGCCTCTACTCCAACTCATGCTGCCACAAACAGAATAGGACGCTGGGATGAAAAGTCTGTTAATACAGATATTATAGGCAATTGTATAGCGGAAACCGAGCTGCAGAAACAACAACAACATATCATATGCAAACATTGCTATGAGAAATGCAAAGATATTCATCATCATCAACAATTGCCATTAGAGAAGAAAGCAACCAGTACATCATCAGTGAACTCACCTGCCGAACTTAGTAAGTGTCAAATGCTGGGCTCGCCCCAGCAAGAGGGCAGCATTAGTTTTAAGAATATTAAATTAGACTGTATGTGTTCTCAATCAGATGACTTGGATCAGCTAACAGAGCATGAACAGCATCATTCAACTGCAACAACGAAAAGAGTAACAAAACGTTCAGCTGCCACAAATACGCCTCCATGCACGACACGTAAACGTATCGAACAACCAAAGTACGTTATGGATATGAAAGCACAAAGTACTAGAAGTCTGGCAAGTGGCGAAAATCGTAGTGGTAAGGCCTCTACAACAAAACCAATTAGTTATATAAGTGAACAGAAAACTCAACAACAGCAACAACAACAACAACAAATTTGTGATAATTGTAAAAATAAATTTAAAAGAAAAACAACTGCTATTGAAAGTAAAACGGAAAAAACTATTAAAAAAGCACAATACCAGCATAGAAAATTAAGCAGGTTAAGTAGTAAATGTAATAAACTTTTAGAAGATATTGAAAAATCTAAAACTAAAACAACAGCGACAGTGACAGCGACAGCAGAAATTTCAACTGCAACTGCTGCACACACTACTACCACAAAACCGCCAAGTGACTACAATGATGACACACAATATTCCACCGATGATATAATCTTTTATACAACCACCGATACCAGTGATGATTCAGATGATGGTGATGATGTTGGTGACAATGATTCAGATGAAAATGATTTTTCTGCTGACTCTGATAAAACAAATGTTAAAACTCTACACAAGAAAGAATCAAAAGAAGATGATTTGTCATCTAGTTTGTCACAGAGTAAAAGTGAAACGAGGGTACCTTCAAAACTAAAGCCTCACACAGCTACAATAGAACTTAAGTGCATATCATTGTCATTGGGTAATATCACAACAACTGGTTCACTCACTCTGACAACAGCAACATCATCTACATCCTCAACATCACAGCATGAATCGGTAAAATCCAAGAATGCCTTATTAGAACAAAACTCTATGCATTTGGCAGCCAGTTCTGCAACAGCCGCTGCAACTGCAACTCAACAAGCAACGCAGCCATCAGCAAATGCTTCTAATGGCAATGGCAGCGGTAGTAGCAAAGCAAAAAGACCCGATAAACTGGTATTGAATTTAAATGATCGTTCGAAATTTACCAAAGAAGTATCGGTGTGAGATAATCAAAATCATCATGTTTGGTTTCAATTGTTATAAAAACGTTTTTATTTTTAATGTTATTTGTGTTTTCAGTAAAATTCTTTTTATCTGAAAAATTAAAATTTAGGCCTTTGTTTAGTAAAAAAAGAAAACATCACACTCGTTTTGAATTTTATATTATAGGTAATCACTCTTCCTTGCTAACGCCCAAACAAGTCTTGCAGGCGTAGCAAACAAAATCATACAATTATGTTTTGAGCTTTTAAACAAATAAAAACTCTTACATGCATCCAATGCATGTATACCGAATTTTAGTTGCATACCCAACCAAAAGTTTCCAGTTTCCTAAATGAAAGAAATACTTTTTAACCAGTAAACTATTAGTTTCAAGAGAAATATTAAAATTTTTGGCTACTGGAAACTGACAGAAAATTAGGTTGTCACCCATAATAACTTTCTGTATTACTTATTGCTATTTTTCTTTAATAAGGTACACATTTTGGTGCATCACAGTACGATATATCCCCATATCCAGTTAACACTCTAATACCCGTATTCATAAAAAATAAAATTGGTTTATAGAGTGCTTATTTAACATATTTTTATGGAGTAATTGTACGTAAAACCCAAATGATAATAATCAGCCGTATTATGTAAATCGCCGTCAACAGTTGTCATACAATCGGCATTGTCATAGTCAATGTCGACATTTATCGATTACTAAATTTCGAGGATTTGGTCTTATATAAGTCGCATGACACCGACACCCAGCCAAATTGTAACTTTAATTTTTCGTTACACTCTTGGGCAACGACTTAAACAAATTATACCTGTAAACTTTTCGTTAATATTCTTTAAATGATAATTAGAAGTAACGAGGAGCAAAATGAAAAAAAATTATTAATAACACGGTGCTACAAATGAGCAACTTTTTTTTATACTTGGAAAGTGACCTAGTGCAAGTTGTACGCCTTATTGAGTAGATCATAAATTAATTTTTAGAAGTTCGGAAACACCCTCAAATTTCGGAGTTATTCCGAAAAAACTATTTTCGGGTAGATTCGAGTACTTATGAACACGTAACTCAGTTGATTTTAATCCGTTTTTAAATTTTTAAAAGGTTTCAGAAAGAAGAAATATGTGTCTTTTTAAATATGTTCACATTTTGGTATATATATGAAATAATGGGTACTTTAATATCGATAATTTGTAATAAGCAAACAATGTGATATAGTTTTTTTTATTACATAGAATCACTTATATAAAAAAATAAATAATTAAAAATAAACAAAATAAATAAATTAATGGTAATTAATATTAAAATTGTTTGATTTTGTGTTTATTTGAACTAATTTTTATTAAAAAATAGTTAAAAATCAAATTTTAATTCAATTTATCATTCACTTGTAACTTGTAAAATTTTTTTGAGAGTCTCTGTCGACCCTAAGCTTTTTTTCTACAATTCTACAAGTGTACAAGTGAAAATTTAGTTTGATGAAACAAAACGACTTGTAGAAGTATGACTTGTAGACTTGTAAATTGTAAAAATCACTTGTAGCTACAAACTTGTAATTGTATTTTTATGAAACACAATAATTTACAAATTTACAATTTTACGGCAAAAACACTTGTAATTGTAGACTTGTAGCTTAGTGAAATAGGCCCCTGATTTTAATTTTATTTTTTTTTTAAATTTTTTAATTTTGGCGCCATTTTTTTAAATTAGATTGTTTAGAAACATACCCTTTTGTATATATTTCTTTAAAGCAAATTTAGTTCTGAGTTAAACAAGCTTCTAGTACATAAAATCGAGTAAAAAATTAATAAGTTATTAAGGTTTTTCAAAAGTTATAAATTGTGTTTTTTTTATGTATTGATCAAGATACTACATTTTCTTTATTTTTTATTCTTGGTCACTTTCCAAGTATATTTTCACTGTAGCACGGTGTAATTAATTATAAACAGTTCGAGAAATTAAATGAAGAATTTGAACCCGGTTTGGCAAAGTGGTTTCAAAGAAATTCAATTGTTAACAATTTTAAAAAAGACTATAACAGAGCCAAAATTAACGAAACTGGTGGCGGGAGTTACAAGCAACAATATCTTTCGCCTTTGAAAGAAGCTGCAGTCAGTTTAATGCAGTTTGAGAAACAATTGAATCCGTTGGATGTTGCCCAAGGCATTCCATATTCTGCAGGTGATGCTGTTACATATCGTCATAACACATGCAAACGGACGTAAGTACACTGTTTGTTTTATACAGGAAAAGAAAAAAACCTTAAAATCAAAAATTTTGAAAATCCTGAAAATCGAATAATTTTCAGGATCAAGATATAAGGATTGGCATCCGTATATGCAACAAATGAGTTTGTATGTAAGGTTATCATATAAATATGTATGCAGTTATGTCTTCTTGCACTTGTAGTGACGTCCTTTTGAATTTCGTTAATAAAATCGCCATAGGAATCTAAAATTTTGCACGAACACATATTTTGATAAAACGGACCGTAATTAATAAAAAAACTCAATTTTAAATTTTGTGTAGTTACGTCCGTTTGCGTTTATGGCGATATGGTAGACGATTTTTTTTTTCTTTCACTTGATACCCGCTAAATTACAAATGTCCGACATTTGCCTCTTAATTTTTTTTTTGTATTCTAAGTGAAGTTTTTTCAGGTTCTTCATCAGAACTTTCTCTGGAGTCCCACGTAAAAAACATTAAAATAATAAACAACTGACAAAATATTTAGGGATGATATTTTTTCTCTTTAATAATCGATAATAACTCGACAACGACACACCTGTTCTATATAATACCATTTCGACGTTGGCCTAACAGCGGTGTCATCTCAATGTGAAGGTTACAATAAATTTATGAGGATTTCTACGGCGACATAAATAAAAATATAAAAAATGAAATACTAATTGATTTTTAAAAATGTCTATATAAAATCCTTACGACACACCGTTTTCTGTTTACACTGTTGGTATATAAAAATAAAACATATTAAAAAAAAGTTGCCAAAGAATATCTTCCCAATTAAATACTGAATACATGGAAAAATTGCTTTTCATAACTTCAATATAAAATAAAAATATTGTCGTCTGTGTGTTTAATGCTTAAAGCTATTTGTTAAAAAAAATATTTTTAATATTTCATATTGTATTGGCTGAAAGTAGCTTAAGTTGGGCAGCAAAGATTGTTGTCTACACTTTTGCTGTGCTGTCTTTCAAATAATTACTTTCAGATACGCGAACGTTTTTTAATTTTGACAAGTTGATGTTCGCTGCTTGCTGTCATTTATGTCCCTAATGGTTTAACTGAAAGTAATTATTAAGAGTTCTTTTACTATCTGAGCCAAAACACAAATTTATTTTTTTTTTTTTTTTTGTTTTATTAAAATCGCTACAGTAAGTTATTGGTTTTTATAAATATGTCTATAAAAACAAATTTCTGAAGCATATAGCAGTTTGTAAAACCACTATTATGACTGAAAATCAACAAACACTCACAAATAAAAAAACATTCTTTTTATAAAAGAAGGAAAATGTATTCCCACAAATTGGTTTGTTTTTATGGTAATTTAAATCAAAATATTAATAATGAAAACACTTCTTTAACAATAAAATAAAACACATTGAAAAAAAACATTTTTTTTTATTTATTTATGAAAAAAGTGTTGTTTAAAAACATTTATGCAGCCTGAAATGAGCCCCAAGTTGCATGAATTTTAAAAAACAAAATATCAATTATTTTAATAATAAAACAACAAATTTTTATTGTTAAACAAGTGTTGAAAAAGAAAAAAAAAACTATGACTACAATAATAATTTATTTATAATTAAAAATAATTTAAATACCATTTATGTAAATGAAATTAATTTAATGCTATTTTATTTTAACATTTTATTATATTCTTTATTATGATACCTTGTTTTTATAACATCGTTGTTATACTAAAAATATATATACATACTATAAATGTACGTATGGGTAAAATATATATTTAAAGGTTTCACAGTTTATGTGCATATATTAAAGGGTTACATGTAGGGGAAACTAAACAAAAATAAAGCATATTTTAAGGTAGAAAAATAAGTCAAGCATAATTTTAGGCATGCAAACAGAAAAAGATGATTCATTAGATTGTTACAACATAAAGAAAAGGGTATGGCGTTGTTGAAAAGTTTTTTATACCAGCAACATACATACATACATATGGATAACTATTGTATACAAATTCCTCTAATTATATATTTTTATGTGTTTTTTTTTTTTTTTTTGTTTTGGTATCTGTTTAAAATTAATTCATTTTTATTTGTTATACCCCTTCTAAAAACAGCAAACAAACAAAAATAGTTTTAAAATGAAAGTTTTATTTTGAGTAGCCTAAAATTACATACATATACGATGAGGCATCTACCTATTTCAAACTATCTTTTTTCAAACCCTTTGAAAATGATTACGTTTGTAAAAGTTAATTACAAATAAAACTATCATGTTTTAAAAATAGTTTGATAAACTTTTGTGTATATAATTAATTATATTGTAGTAACATATTTAATAACTTTACTCTGTTATGTGAGTATAATTTCTGGCAGTTATACATCCTCATGACGTCTATGTTAATGCAAACTATAAGTATATGACCAGCCAGCCACTATTTTAATAGACACAGCTTACCAGTTTTAAACCTTTTTACTACATTTTACTTTTATAAAATATTGTCTTATAAAATGTACAGTTTTCTTATAAAATCTACCCTTTAGCCTATTTTTTTTAATTCCTACTATTAGTTCGACCACTGTATACACAAGGGCAAAGCAATGAATATTTTTTCGGATAGTCATGCTGCCTTAAAGGCACTTGACTCATAGTATGGCATCTAGGCTTGTCAAAGTCACCAGTGGAACGCCCACTACAAAAGCCATATCAATATTTTAATGTTTGGAAAGTTAAAAGTTTTTTCTTTCTTTTCTTTTTTAATAAATGTTTTAATCTCAAATTGTAGACTTAAAGCAACCTACAATTATGCAACACTATACTTAAAGATTTGGCCTTAAAGTATGCTCATATTCAAAAATTTTTCTTTAAATTTTTTATAACACTTTTGAAACATAAACTGTGAAAAGCTTTAATTGCAATTAGAATTTATTTAAAATATGTTCCAATGTTTTGTTTTGTAAATTGTCAACTTGTAAATATTTCAATAAAAGTAAAATCTCTAAATCTCGTTTTTTGTTACAATTGTTTACACAAGTTTATTAAATTAATTAAAAATTAATTTTGTAAAGCAAAACAAACACGAGAAAATAAAGGTGGGAAACAATAAATCATTGTGTTTGTTAGTTTTTTTCTTTCTATTTTAATTAAAATAAATGTAATAGAAAATATAAAATATAGTCATTTAATATTTAAAATATAAAATATAAACAAATAAATAATGATATAAAGAAATAAACTAAAATATATAATTGCATATCTATTTTCCCCCTTTTTTTTTTTGTTTTATTTTATTTTCTTTTAAAAATTAAAACAAATAAAGTGTGAATTTCAAATCAAAATACAGTTAAATAGTTATAAGTTTATAGATAAATATAAAGCTAATAAGAAATAATTTATAAAATATAAGCATACATACATACATACATATAGATACTTATTTATGTATAATAAAAATAAAAATATTTTAAAATCTAAACCTACTAGAATATGTTCGGAATGTATTCCAGAGCAAATATTTAATTTTTTAATTAAAAAACCAAAAAGTATTACAAAAATATAGAAGACTTATTAAACTATTAATTTATTAAGTACGTAGCACCTAAGACAAATTGATTAAAAAGAAATTAACGATATTTCTATTTTTCAATCACACCATGACTTTTAAAACATGTCTTTTTTATTGTTATTTTTTAAATGCAATGCATATTTATTTTTTTTTTTTTTAACTGAAAAAAATCATGTTTCAAAAACCTGGTATGAATTAAGGGATTGTCTCTGTAAATATTGTAAAATAATTTTTCTTAGAAACCTAATAATTTCTATCACTGTTATTTGTTTTTTAAATGTAAAAGTTCTAGTAATTTTTTATGTTTTAAAACAATAAAATATGTTTTTCTTTAAGTTTTATATGTAAATAATATTTATACATTAAAAGAAAAACTAATATATTTTAATTTAAATTAATTTAATTCTATTACGAAATATAAAATTTTTAACATAAATTACAAAAACAAAATAAAAATGTTTTTCAAATTCTTACAAAAAAAATCTATACCACAAGTGTGTAGAGGAATGAAGGGATGGTAAGTATGTATGTACCAGAGATTGACATGAATCGCACTCAAATGGCAATTTTTTGACTTTTTAAAAATGAATATGTATTGAGTTAGCAATACACACTAATTAAATGAATGCTGCTATTGCATGATTCAATTTAGTATGTCTTTTGCTACAAAATGCTTGTTGTTGCTTGTAAATTCTAAACACTCCAACCAATCACAAAAGCAGTAAGTATGTTTGAGTATTTCACTGTTTAAATGTGAATAAACCAACTACGAACCAAAGAAAAATAATAACACGATTGTAATGAAAAATAATGCAGTTTCTCTTATATTTTTAATAAAATATGCTACTTTTTTTTTATTTGCTTATTATTATTTATTTATTTACTTTGTTTTTTGTTTATTAGTACTAAAACGCATGTATAAAAAGTAATAAATATTATTAATTTGTTAAAAAAATAGTTCACAAAATATCAGCTATACTTCAAAAGTTAAGAAAAAAAAACTAAATTTTATATATCTTAAAAATAAATAATTTCTTTTTCTAAAGTTCTAAAAATGAAAAATCAGGTAATGTTTATTTCATTTTAAATAAAAAGATAATTAAAAATTTATTTTCTCATTTTTATTTTGGAACATTTGTTAAGAAACAAACTTCTTCGGTTAAAAATAAAAAAAAATTAAAAAAATTATAAAAAACACTGTTTCTATTAATATTAAATATTTATTTTTTTCAATATTTTGCTGCCCCTTCGTTATTTTAACAAATAAAATAATAATTCCTGAAGACGCTACACGAAGGGGCAGCGAAATATTGAAAAAATAAATATTTAATATTAATATAAAAAGACCTTAAGCTCGAAAAAGAGATTTATTATTATTTAAAAAAAGAGGTCAATAAAGTTATTATATTAAAACACTGTTTCAATCAAACGGTTTAACCTCTTATTAGTTGAGCTTTAATGAATCATTTGAGTGTTTTGTATACAAAGGATTGTTTTGTATGTTGTTATTGCTAAAGGCACCCTTACACGATATGTTTTTTACACGTGTTTTTTAAATTTAAAATACATAAGTTTTTTGTTGTGTTTGTCAAAATTAGTCAATTTACATAAGGTTTATAATTTTTACTCACAAACGTATATGTACAATTACATATGTAAATAAATAAAAAATTTTCAGGCACATAATTTATAAAAAAAAATTATTTTACACATAATTCATTGCCGACTAATGTTTGTACAGGCATAGAAATTTAATATCATATGTGTGTACATACGAAATTAGAGCATGCTCTAATTGAAATTTTGTCATAAGACTTTCCTTGTGTTTTTTACACAAGCAATGTTTTAAAAGTCACACACGACATGTAACTGTTTACTCATGTAAAAGTTGACAGTAACAGTGTAAAAAACATGTCGTGTAAGGGTGCCTTAACGGTATCAAAAAAAAGATTAAGAATAAACAATGCATTTACAAAAGTAAACTCTACAAGCAATAAAGTTGCCACTGTTGATGAATAAAAACAAAACAAAAGCAGTAATAATGTGAATAGGCAGTAAAATCGAATCAACTCATGTCATTCTCTGGTATATACTAAATTTGCTAACACTAAAGAATAACAAATATGTGTATCTTTTCTAATACACATACTGGTTTTATGAGATAGATGCGTTCATAGAAAACTCGAGTAAAAAACTCGCTTAAAAAAAGATGGAGTACGTATATATGCAAAAAGAGAGCATTACAGCCTATTTCACAATGTCGAGTGAGTGCTCTCTTTCGCTTGCTGAGCGAAAAAAATTTGATTTTGTTTCCCTACATCAAAATTGTGTGCGAACAAAACGAATAAGAAAAGTAAAGAGAAAAGCGTAATGATTTTCATACAAAAGAATATTTGCCTCCATTTTTTTAGCATTTCACCTTTCGAAATTAAATTTTACCAAATGCGAATTGCAGTATATGTACAGGTTCTAAAAAGTTACACTTTATGTTACACTCCTTTCTTATTTGCCGTGTGATGGCATTAAATATTTGGGGCTTTTGGAAAATCAAAACTGTCTAAAAAGCGGTTTCTAATATTTCGAAAGCCAATACGTTTTAGAAAATACCAGTTTGGATTTGTTAAAAAAAAATATTAATTTTTAATTTACAAAAATGATTATTTGGTAGACGTTTTATTGTAATGAATTCAAAATTAGGACTAAATGAGTAACAAATACCAAAAGGTTTTATTTTATTTTATTTATAATTCAATATTAATTTAATAAAAAAATTATTACAAGCGAAACGATGAAAACTATTGTACATGCATATGACAATATGGAAGAATAGCTTAAGTCAACATAAGGTCGATTTAATTTACTTTTTTGAGAACTTCATTGATATGAGTGTAGAACTGTAATGAAGAGTATTATATTATAGTAAGTTGTGTATAAGTCATATGATAAATTACACTTTTTATTGCATGAAATAATTTTAGCAAAATTCATACAAATCAGAGACTATTACAAAATATAATTTTCTGACTTAAGCTGTTCTTCCGTACCACCTGAAATATGCCTGTTGTTGAGGAGAAGACCTCAGTCTTTGGTGGTAGTCTACTACACTACCCAAAAGGCTACTCAGTGTTATATTTTAGATAAGAAATATTTGGAAAAAAAATATTATACATTAGAGACAGCAACAAATAAAGCAATTAATTATTTTATTTTTTTTTATTTTCAATACTTATTATTTTAAAATAAACCATTTTATAAAATTTGAAATCCATAATTAAATAATTATTCCCACATTAAAGGACTCCTTAACTGCAACCATTTACATAATAAATATCTACTGCCTGTGATATTTAACCCTATGTCTATGGCAAAAAAAAACGCTTGCAGTAGGGGTTCATTGGACCCAATTGTATGGGAATAGTATGGGTTTAATAGACCCAACTGGTAAGTATACAGTAGTTTATAGTATAAAATTGTTTGCACAAAAAGATAATGGCGGTAATCAGGCATATGCGTATGCTACGATTACTTGTTTGAAAGGCTTGCAAGAACGTTTGTAACAAAGTGTTATTACCACTAATACAGGGTGTCCGCCCAGAAGGTATACTATTTTTTTTTTTTTTGCCGCCATTTTGGTAAACATTGGTCTTGATAGTTCATATTTAGTAGTCGTGAAGTAGAGACGTGGCAAATTTATTATGGAACGTGTTTTAATCGTTAAAACATTCTATGAAAATTAATCATCGATTACTGTGACGATGAGAAAGTTACGTGGAATTTTTGGGAGAAGAAAACATGCCACCAAGACGCACTACTTATCGTGTAGTGAGTGATTTCGAAGAAAGAGGGCTGTAGCTGATAGGCAACAAATTATTCAATAGTCACCTTTGCATCCATTGAAAGTGACAGTCTGGTATGCAAGTGACTGGGGGGTGCTTGGTATAGTGGTAAGAGCGTTCGCACAAAAACTCAAACGGACCAGGTTCAAATCCCAGCAAAGATAAAAACTGAAAAAATTAGTTTGCGATTTTTCAAACATTATTATTTAAAAGTAAGAGGTTCCCCATCCCCTGCTCACAAAGAAGACTATCTAAAAGAAACCGCTCTCGACATTCCACTCTATTCCATCTTAACCAATGTCAACAAGAAGCGAATGATCAGGAGAAAAGCGCCATCTATTGGGAAGTTGCAGATAACTGCAAAACCTACTTAGCGAAGGCACTCACCGCACAATCAATATGCAACAACGAAGGCAGTATGAAGGTATAACACTGGCCTTTGAATTATCAATTCACCGCAATTTGTCTCATTCCTAAAGCTCTTAATAAGAATATAATTAATAATAATATATGTACTGTCCTTTCCAAAAATTCTAATACAATGCACAGAATTTAGTAGGGGATTTCGCCTGAGTATTGGTCTCAAATAAAAAAAAAAATTGGTCAGAGGGAATCATTGGACCTTACCTCTTTGAAACTAAAAACTGCGTAACAGCAATGTCAATGGGGAGCGATATCGTGATATGATTGAAAACTTTTTAAGGCCACAACTGCATGCTTTGGACTTGACTATTATGAGGTTTCAACAAGAGAGTGCTACATGGCATACAGCCAGGATTACAATGAAATTACTGCCAGACACCTTTCCACAACAAGTTATTTCAAGGAATGGTGATGTAGATTGGCCTCTACGGTCACCTGATTTGACTGCTCCGGACTTCTTTTTGTGAAGATATCTGAAAAGCAAGGTTTATGCAAACAAACCGAAAACACTGGGGCAATTCAAACAAAATATTCGTGATGAAATTAATGAAATACCGTGTGAAATGTGTGAGAATGTAATGAGGCTAACAGAGGCAGACATTCGTCTGATATTGTATTCCATACTTAATTGCCGACATTAAATTAAACATTTATCAATATAAGATCCATTCCCTTTCATTTAGTCAAAAATTATAAACAAACAAAGTAGTATACCTACCCGGCGAACACCCCGTATAAAAAAAATTAAACTTCATTGCAATAATTTTATGTTTCACTGGCAAAGGAGTAAGGAGAAGAAGGGATAAAGTATGTGGATTAGTGAGAAATTAGATAATACGAGTAAGTAAAATGAGTTTAACTTTGGGTCACTCAGTTCCGCATGCTAGACAGAGGGTTAAAGTAATTAAGAACCATTCAAGCAGTTGGCTTTTTTAAAGGGACATTTAATGTGTTTGAAATTCATTATTAATTTTTAATATTCTAATTGGGAATTATTAATTCATTTGTCATAAAAGGGCGAACTGATGAAACACAAAACAATTATTAAAATATGGAAAAATGAATTAAAAATCTATAATAATAAGAAAAAACAAAATACTCGTAGTACAATATAATCGAAGTGAGTATATAAATTAAATTATTATTAAAAAAAAAAAAAAAACAAACAAAAAACTAAAATTATTTAAAATACAGTGGTAATATTGACTAAAAACGGTATTAAAAAAACAAATTAAAATAATCTTTTTTTATTTGTTGATATTTTACTTTGATTTTAATAATTTCTGTTTTAAGTAAATTCGTATCTTTTTACCCAAAGTTACGAATTAGAGTATCCCTTCTCATTAACCATTGTACTGTTATGGTGACATGAGGAAGAGAGAGATAGGGTATGAAGTTATTTGCTAATTCTTTTTTTTTTTTTTTGCAATTGCTTTATTAATTACGTAGACGGTCTTAAAGACTTAAAAAACTTTGCCAAATTTTGCTTTTATGAAGAAAGCACAATAAACAATAAACACCAATAAAATTATGTGATAATTAACAACAGCAATTGCTTAATAGTGTTTATAATGGGTATGTTTCTTTGCTTTTTGGGTAAAATACGGTAAACAGAGAGTAAGCAATAATTTCTCTCAATAAGAGACAAATTTACCCAAAAGTACGGAAACGCAAAAAAGCAAATATTTTACACATTCACATAAAAATATGAAAAAACACAACTTTATGTCACACACACACATCTTCAACATATACTTTCGCAACAAATAAACGACAATAATTGGAATTATACATATTAACTAAGACCAAAAAAAAACCTTTTTATATAAATATTGAATTAAATTATACTATATGCCTTTCACTGCAGGCTTATAAATATTTTTTAATTTTACTTTTGAAATTTTTTTAGTTTTCTGAACCTTTCATTTTTCTATTACTTTTTAAACAGCTGATTATTTGTTTACTTGCACAAACTAGCCCGAAGAAAAAGTACGGGCTATTTCGTGCATGAAGAAGAAAAAAGTTACTCTCTCAAAAGTTCTCTCATTTACCCAAATTTTGTGTACGGGAACGCTTTTTGGTCAAATTGGGATCCCGCGGGCGCCCAGTGTAGAGTAAAGAAACAGACTTAATATAGTATTATACACGTGTAAGGATAAATACATACGCTGACAATTGTAGCCAAAAGTAATTACAGTCATGCAGGTATGTATGTAGCTTAATGTGATTTACACAAAATTAAAATGAAAATAAAAAAAAACATAAAAAAATGTTAAAGACTGAGCACCATTCAACAGAATTTTTAAAATCATAATCATTTTAATTATTTTCGATTACTCATGTAATAATCTAAGCCATTAAATATTTAATTATCAAAAGAGAGTAATATCTAGCCCATCTATGTAGAGGTTTAGGAAAAAATTACATGAATTTGTTTAAGAGTATAAAACACTTTAAAACCTTGACGAATATTTCAATAGTATTATGGCCATCGTGTAATCAACAAAAGTAACAAAAAGAAAACAATTTTATCACAAAGGAATAACTGCCATAGGCAACTGCAACAACAATATTCAGTTTACAAATGATAACGATTGGAAACCAAAACAAACCCAACAGCTGTGCATTTTTTAAACCCCACTGGCTTTGTTGGAAGATACTGGGCATTTCACAGAATATTAATGATGATCAGGATGAGAAAGACTTAAACATATACGCTAAACGTTATGGTTACTGGCTTTACAGTATCATTTTAAATCTATTTGTTACACTTTGTTATCCTTTGCATTTGGTTTTGCTTCTATTTCGTAGCGATTCTATGGCCGATAATATTAAGAATTTTGCCGTTTGTGTTACTTGTGTGGCTTGCAGTTTAAAATTTCTTATTTATACCACGAAAATGTCCAACATACGTGAATTTGAGCAAATTTTAAAACGTTTAGATGAGCGCATAACTGCTGAAGTTGAAATAAATGATTTTAAAAAATTAAAAAACCGTTTGCGTAATATTGGTTTGATATTTTTGAGTTTTTATGTACCAGTGGGAATAACAGCGGAATTATCTTTTATATTTAGAGAGGAAAGAAGTCTTTTATATCCGGCTTGGTTTCCTTTCGATTGGATGTCATCTACGTTGCTGTTCTATGTGGCCAATGTTTATCAAATAGTTGGCATATCTTTTCTAATATTGCAAAATATTGTGGATGATTGTTTTCCACCCATGGCCTTGTGTATGTTATCAGGACATATTAAAATTTTATCGATTAGAGTGTCAAATATTGGTTACGATACCAAAACGTTAGAGGAAAATGAATTAGAATTGGTTGAATGTGCAAAGGATCACAAGACTTTGTATGAGTGAGTATTATTTTTTTTTTTTTTTTTTTTGTTTTTCTTAAATCAAGCAAACTATTTTAGTTTTTAATACACAATTTAAAAATAGTGGAGCATAGTTTAAGAAGTTCCAAGCAACCTTTAAATGCAAAACGCTAAGACACAGCTCATAGTTTTCTTCTAAGGATTTATTGCGTTCATAATAAATAAATTATAAATTAAATATAATAAAAATTTTGTTATTCCAGAATTAAGTTTTAAATTTGATTATTTTACATTGTTTAGAAATTTTTGAGTGATTTTTATATCAAAAAGCAATCGTCTTCAGAAAGCAGGCTATAAGTTAATAAACAATCTCAATTGAATGTTATACACAAGGTACTGATGTCAAATTCAAGTATTGGAACATAGCAAAGTTTCACGACCCCCGCGCTAACACAGTTAACCATAGACGCACTTTCTTCGTCGAATCGACGAACACAGGTTATTAATTTTGATTTTACTACTTAGTTCCTCACTAAAATTTGTTCATATTCTATATAGCTTTAGTGGTCATTAACCTGCTAAAGAGTGCAAAAGTGCAGGCCGATTAGTCGTGTGTAAGGTTGATTTTTTCATGTTGATGTTCTTCGAAACGACGACGAAGAAAGTTCTTTGTGTAACTTTTTCAATTTTTGCAGTTCATATAATGTTAATATATAAATATTTTTTTGTATGTTTAATATGTCTTCAATAAACAAGAAGGGTAAGAAAAGAACTTCTAAATCGAGTAAATTTTATGAAAAATTTACTTTCTACTCTAATAAAAAAATACGTTAAAATACGTTTCTACTTTAAGACATCCACACGTCAAAATATGATAAAGCATAATCCTGCTGATTTTTGGCATAGATTAATAACTGTTGATGAAACGTGGGTCCACCACTACACACCTGAAACCAAAAATCAATCGAAGCAATGGGTGGAAACTGGAAGTGCTCCGAAGAAGGCGAATATAGCGAAATCGGCTGGCAAGTTTATGGCCGCTGTATTTTGGGATGCACACGGAATATTGCTTATCGATTATCTTGAGAAGGGATCCACAATCACAGGAGAGTATTATCGTGCATTATTGGATCAATTGGTTGATGCAAACAAGGAAAAACGACCACATTTAAACAAGAAAAAAGTGCTCTTTCTTCAAGACAACGCACCGGTTCACACAGCATTAGATACGATACTAAAACTACGAGAAATCCACTTCGAATTGGTTGATCATCCACCTTATAGTCTAGATTTAGCCCCTAGTGAATTTTTCCTGTTTCCAAACTTGAAAAAATTGCTCGCAGGAAAAAGATTCATCTCAAACGAAGAAGTGATTACCGAAACTAATGCGTATTTTGAGGAGTTCCCAAGATCGTATTATTCAGATGGTACATATAAAAAGTTTGAAAATCGTCTTACTAAGTGTATTGAGCTTAAAGGAGACTATGTTGAGAAATTAATTAATGGGTTTTTGAAACAAAAAAATGTTTTTTTCCTACTTAGGTAGCTTCAATATCAAACCGCACTCATATGTTTTAAAATTTTATACAAAACACTATTTTAAACAAATAAAAACTAAATTGTCTTGCTAAATATACAACAGGCCTGTGCAAAAGTAAAAATGTAGTTGTGTTGGTGAGAAAATGAGAATTACACTGCTGAACGTGTAAGTAGCAGAATAAGTAACTGTATGAATTTTTTTAAATTAAAATGTACATGTAATATTTCATATAAATATTTAATTACTTGAAGAACAATTTATAAATACTACTCTGCTATAAAAAAATAAAAAGTACTTTTAATTTTTTAACAAAAAAAAAATTTTTTAAGTTTTGTTTTTTTCATACAATTTATTAACAATTATATAAAAATAATTTAAATGTCGCTGAAAAACTTTTAAACTATATTTTTAAACGTTCTATGATAAATAAAATATTGGATTTACAAATTCATTTATAATAGCAAATATTTGTGTGCATTGCTATTAATTTTGTTCCCACTGCAAACAATAAATTAGCGTACATCCATCACGCATGTTAACTCGTCGCTGTTTCAGTGACGACTGAAAGCAAGAGCGTAAGAATACATGTGAGTTAAGCTAAGGAACAATTGTGTATGAAATTTTAATTTTTGCACAGGCCTGATATACAAACTTTTTTAAGTTTACTCGGTTTGGATGTGATTAGGACCGGAGCAAAAGCAAACTTCGTCGATTCGACGAAGAAAGTCCTTAGTGTATTTCAATTAAGTAAGTGCGTCTAGGGTTAATAGTCTACTGCTGCACTGTTTTATAAAAATACCACTACCCATATACAGCTACCTACATTTGCATTAAAAAAATCTAATTTGGGACTGCCACATAATTAAGAATATTAAAAGTATGAATGCCTTAAATATTAATGGCAAAATAATCTCCTTAAATGTAATTTATTTCTTCTTTTGTACAGGTGTTACTGTTATTTTTATATATCTTTCTATTTAGACGTTATTGATAATTAATTTTAATATTGACTAATTTTAATTTTAAATATTGACTTTAAACGAAATAATTTTCAATATTTTCATTTAAAAAATGCCTAACATTTGACAACAAAACTTTTTTAATTCTAAACCAAATTTTCTACGTTCTTTTTTTTTTAACAGACTCTACGACGTAATCTGTACAATTATCTCGTGGCCAATGTTTATACAGTTTTGTGTCACTGCAACAAATATTTGTGTTGCCATGGCTGCTCTACTGTTTTATGTCTCAGCCCCTTTAGATATTTTATATTATTTTGTGTATTTTCTCGCTATGCCATTACAAATTTTTCCAACGTGTTATTATGGCAGTGATTTTCAATTTCTATTCAATCAAATGCATCAAGCAATATATGCCAGTAATTGGACCAATCAAAGTATGAAATACAAGAAACACATGCTGCTTTTCACTGAGAGATCATTAAAACAGACTGTGGCATTAGCCGGTGGCATGGTGCGCATACATTTGGATACATTCTTTCAAACATGCAGAGCTGCTTACTCATTGTTTGCCATCATAATGCAAATGAAATAAAAGGCATGAAGTGACGAATATTTGGCAAAATAGATTTTTTTTTTTTTAGTTATAAAACAAAAATAAAACATAGATATTATTTGAAATAATAAATAAAAAAAGTAATAAAAAATAAAGCAAATATGTATGTTTGTCTTAAAAAAACTTTTGAATCTCTAATTAGTTTAAGTAAAATATTAAAATCTTATGGTAAGTTTATCACTTTTTGCCAAAAGGTAGTTAATTTTAATTACAGTAGGTAGTCACTGATTTTTTAGCCATCAGAAAATTACCTCTAACCTGTTAACAGCATATATGCGTTTGAAATTAAGCTTTAGAAAAGATTCAGATTAGAAAACATTTTTGTACTGAGGGCTTAGCTAGAATGATTTCGATCTAAACTGGTATACCGATGGCTCCATGGGTAATTGGACAGCACTGAGTTCTACTGATTCCACTGTGGAACTCAATAAGTGGTTTTAAAGCGTGGCCGTTATCTCATATGTTGATATCACACTGGAAAAGGCGCTAAAGGATGAAATAATTAATATTTTCTCAGACAGTAGAGCTGCCTTGAGGGTGCTTGCCTGTGTTGTACCTTCACCTTTGAATGATCAACAGCAATTAAGTAGCTGTTATCTGCTACTTCCCAATAGATGGCGCTTTTCTCCTAATCATTCGTTTTTTTGTTGACATTGGTTAAGGTGGAATAGAGTGAAATGTCGGAGGGCGATTTATATGTAGATGGTCTTTTTGTAGGGGGGAGGGGGGGGGAACCTCTTATTTTTAAATTATCATTTTATTATATATAATAAGAAACCGCAAACTAACTTTTTCATTTTTCACCTTTGCTGGGGTTTGAACCTGGGCCATTTGAGTCTTTTTGCGAGCGCTCTAATCACTATACCCCGCACCTAATTTTTTTTTGATGCCTTTTTCTTTTGCTTTTTCTTGCTTATAAACTACAACAATGTTGCAAAACGGATCATAATACATTGTAAAATTGTTTTGGGTTGCATTTACGAATACGCTACAATGTATTACTGCAAGGCAACATGCATTTAAGAAGTCAGCCATTGTTTAATTTAGATTTTTACCAACCTAAAATTCTTAAGTGTCAAAGTGTTGTTTTTTCAGTGTTCCCAACAACTTACTTACATACTTAGTTCTTTTAGGTTGCAGTGTCTTGCAATTGTGGTCGGTGTAAATTGAATTTAAATTATTTCAAATAAATTTCTCTTAAACCTAAAGCATACAAACTGACAAATATAGTTAATGTGAGCTTCTGTTAGCAATATCAGATACAATGTAAATTATTTTACATAAAAGGAGCTGTTAATATATAAGTACTTACAATTTTAATTTACAAGTGATAAAGTATGTATATCATGGCAATGTAGTTTGTAAACGAAAATCAATAAACTTGTAAAGCTATAACACTGAAGGAACTTATTTCTAGGGACAACGTTTTGTTTTTGTTTATTAAATTTGCAACCACAAACCTTAATATTTAAGTTCTATTCGAAACCTTAATAGAAACAAAACGTTGAAAAATGTTAAACTGCGTATAAAATGTAGAACAAGTTCATTAATTTTGTATTATCAAATATAAAACACACCATCTGACTATTTGGTGATTTTCTGCGGTAAAAAAGTACTAAAAAGCTAGCTTCTTAGCTGTCAAACTATTATATTTTCAGGTGCAAAAAATAGCAGAAATGTCTTTTATTTATACCACAAAACAGTCAAAAAAACGTGCCATTTTTGAATGTTTACTGAACATATTGTATTATTTAAAAATAATAATAAAATTAAATATTAAACAAAAAGTATATATGTGATAAACATACACTGTGGTTTATTAGAATAGAAGTAGAGTACCAAAACCTCAATAAATTGCAAATCAAATGACAATTTTAACAAAAAAAATTAAATTTTAAAAATTCGTTTTTTTTTTGTTTAGTTAAATTCGTATATAAAATTCTTAATAAATATCTTTGAATCATTATTAAGGACAAGTTCACTTTTGTCAACCGTTTGTACTCAATATGGTGCAAAAGAATTTGGTTCTACTAGGGAACACAAAAATATTTTAATACAGGGTGGACCAACTTGGACTGACAAATTGGAAATTCTTATAATTTTTGTATTACAATTGAAAGTATAAATTATAAATTTATTTTAAGCTAAGTATTAATAATTATATATTTTAGATGGCGTCCATTCTTCTGTTGGCAGTTAATGGCTCTACTCAATACATTTTACATTACATTGCGCAACGTTTGTGACTGCAATTGAGCAATTTCTGTGCGAATAGTCTGCTTTAGCTCTTGAATATTTTATGGTTGGTTGACATAAACTACAAACCCTAAAAAACACATATCTGGGGACGTGAAATCTGGAGAACGATTTGGCCACGGTAGTCGCCGTGGTCTAGTGGTTAGTGTGTCGGCTTACTTAGACGATAGCGCTGGGTTCAAATCTCAGCTCTGACATCTTGAGAAAAGAAATATGAAAAAATTATTTCTTTCGGCGACTACCTCTCAGCAGTCTTCTGGCAAAAGCTCTGGGAGTAATTGATTGCCATGAAAAAGCTTTTCAAATCTGTCATTCGGAGTCGAATTTTTACTGTAGGTCCCGGTACTCATGGATAAAAATTAGAACACACAACATGAGTGCTGCAAGAAGCTAGGCCGTAACCCTGACACAGGGTTGTAATAGCCAATTATATATGTATGTTAGTATGATTTGGCCACGCGAAATTTTCATTTTTTGAAATTATTCGGTCATTGAAAAGTTCTCGCAGAATTGCTATTGTGGCTCTTGCGGTATGAGCTGTAGCTTCATCTTGCTGGAACCATATGTTACGATTATTGAGAACTATTGGGCGTAAAAAATTTTCCAACATGGTTCGGTATACCACCCCAGTGACTGTTTCTGGCAATAAGCAATTTAATTATTTATAATTTCTGATAAAATACTCGTAATTTAAACTTTTCAATATTTAATGATTACAGTGGTCACAAAAAGTACTCTTTTGTGGTTATAATAAATAGGAAGAAAATATAACAATTTTTTATTTTTTTTTTTTTTTTTTGAGTTTTATATATAAAATGTCATAAGAGCTTAAAGAACACTTTAATAGTATTCTAATCATCGTCCAATAAACAATATATAATTATAAAAAACTAAAAAGAAAGGAATCGATTACTGCAACATCAAGATTCAGACTACAAATGCAAACAATGATAACGATAAAAAACCCAAGCAAACCCAACAGCTGTGCATTTTTTAAGCCTCTCTGGCTTTGTTGGAAGATACTGGGAGTTTTAAAGGATATTAATAATGTTCATAATAAGGAAACCCCAAAACCTTTTGGCTATTTCCTTTACAGTATTATTTTAAATCTATTTGTTACAATTTGTTATCCTTTACATTTGGCTTTGCTTTTATTTCGTAGCGATTCTATGGCTGATAATATTAAAAATTTTGCCGTTTGTATTACTTGTGTGGCTTGCAGTTTAAAATTTCTTATTTTCACAACAAAAATATCCAACATACATAAATTTGAGCAAATTTTGAAACGTTTAGATGAGCGTATAACTGCTGAAATTGAAATTACTGAATATAAAAAACTAAGAAACCAATTGCGTAACATTGGCCTGACATTTTTGAGTATTTATATATCAGTGGGAGTAACAGCGGAATTATCTTTTATATTTCGAGAGGAAAGAAGTCTTTTATATCCGGCTTGGTTTCCTTTCGATTGGATGTCATCTACGTTGCTGTTCTATGTGGCAAATGTTTATCAAATAGTTGGCATATCTTTTCTAATATTGCAAAATATTGTAAATGATGGTTTTCCACCCATGGCCTTGTGTATGTTATCAGGACATATTAAAATTGTATCGATTAGAGTGTCAAATATTGGTTATGATAACAAAACGTTAGAGGAAAACGAATTAGAATTGGTTGAATGTGCACAGGACCACAAGACTTTGTATGAGTGAGTATTAGTTTTTTTTTCTTCTCTATTTTAGTTTTTAATACAAAATTTAAAAACGGATGACTGCACTATTATCTATTAGAAAACATAGAAGGTTTTATGGTATTTAATGACAAAAATATGGTTAATTGTCATCTTTTAAGGAAATATTTGGTTTTTGGTAGGTAATTAAATTGGCCTTGTAGCTTTGATATCGTTTAACAAACATTTTTAATAAAAAGAAAGTCAGAATTTCATTTAATTGCGGCCATAATTTCATACCAGATCTGTATATCATTAGAAAAATTAATGAATTCGCTTTAAATCCCATTGATTTCATTACAAATCTCATTGACGATATTTTTTAATGTTTTTTTGTTTAGACATTATTGGGAATAAAAACAAATTTTAGATATGGATTTTAAACGCTATAATCATCCTTTAAAGGCTACTCAACATTTTACAAAAAAAAAATTTTTGTGTATTTTTTTATTGACAGACTCTACGACACAATCAGTAAAATTATTTCTTGGCCCATGTTCATACAATTTGGTGTAACTGCTGCGAATACTTGTGTTGCCATGGCCGCTCTACTGTTTTATGTGTCAACACCATTAGAATTTTTATATTATTTTGTGTATTTTCTCCCTATGCCATTACAAATTTATCCAACGTGTTATTATGGCAGTGATTTTCAATTTCTATTCAGTAAACTGCATCAAGCAATATATGCCAGTAATTGGACCAATCAAAGTATGAAATTTAAGAAACACATGCTCATTTTCACTGAGAGATCAATGAAGGACACTGTGCTATTAGCCGGTGGCATGGTGCTCATACATTTGGATACTTTCTTTCAAACATGTAGAGCTGCCTACTCGTTGTTTGCCATCATAATGCAAATGAATTGAAAGGCATGGAATAATGAATATTTTTCATAAACAATTTTATTTTAAATTTTAAAGAGAACAAAAAAAAGTAAAAGAAATAAATTTAATTTTTGTTTAAAACAGAAAAGTTTTTGTTTGAAACTTATAGGTAAAGTAGCCACTAATCCAGGTATTTGTTTTCTTAAGCTCATTAAAATTTTAAGTTTTAAAATTAAAGAGAATAATTCAAAAAAACTAATGCAAACTCCATAAAAATATATGTCATTTGGAAGCTCAGGACATGATATTCAGGCAAATGAAGCACATTCTACGCGTAAAATGTTTAAACATTTGTTTGACCATTGTTGGCTGATGCCGTGGAAAATTTTGCTGACTTGTAACCATTCTTCTGAACATCACTATCTTTAAACAGAGTTAATTTTATATTTGTTTCGTCAGACAAGCTCTAATTATATCAAAGATAAATTCTATAAAAAATTTGAATTTTTTTCCTATGATTTTTTTCTTTTTGTGGTTTTTTGATAATCAAAGAGAAAATGATGAACGCGAAAGAATAGTACACTAGCCAAACTAAACATATTTGCGCCTCCAGCTGTACATATTCATGATTAAACATCAACTTTTTAACTCACACTCTTTTAAGAAATCACATACTGAAATTACTTTTTCCTTTTCATGTGTCAAAGTGGGCAACAAAAAAACATTTCTCAAACGTTACCACAAAGTCATAAACTTTACAAATTTTTTTTAATTGTATTGTACATGAGCAAAACCAAAACAAATAATTTCTAAATGAAAAAGAGCGCAAACGAAATAGTTCGCTATTCGCTCTTGTGATTGCTTTGTTATTCCGTTGCATTCCTATATTTTCTCTTTTTTCTCTTCTTTTATTTTTCTTCTCATTAATTTTTTTTTTCTACCTGCACACATTTGAGTTAGTTTATTTGTATAGCTCAAAACAAAACCAATATACAAAACTAAATAGGACAATCGCTCTCACTGGTTTTGTTTTGTTTTTGTTTTACTCATTGTACAGAACAAAACAAAATGACATCAAACGTTTCGTTTTTTTTATTTTCCTACCCTGCCATGTGTACATACATTCGTATGAGTTAGTCGAAGTAAAGCCAAAGATTCTATCATATCGTCCCAAGAATTAAAAAACGCTATAACTGACAAAAAATCGAAAATACGTTTTTTGCATCATTTTTATCAGAAAAAAATACGCCTCAATTGGTCCCGGTTTCAGATATCTATGAAGAAAAGAAATTCAATTACGCCGTCTGCGTTTTGAAAAATACCAGTGTCGTCTTTCTACTTTCATACAGGTTTTTTTACTCTGCTGAACACTAGCGACCGTATGTATAATGAGAATTTAGCAACGCGTTATCACTGGCAAGTTTATCACCCACTATAGACTGATATTATTACAACTTTCCTTACCTTCTATTTGATAACTAGTCAGTGATTCCAAAAAATTAAATACCTTGTACGTTTGAGTAAGAATTTGCACGTACAGGAATGACAAACCTAGCCACTGTGTACAACGACCTTCTATTTTTTTATTATAAATAAGTCTGTAAATGTTTTGTCAGCTACAGCGTTTTTTAGTTCTTGAAACGATATTCTCCTTTTCTCACCATCATTACAATTTTTGTAATTGTCATCTTATTTGAATGAAACAGAATCACAATTTATTTTTGTTTTTGCCCTCTTATTTCATTTTATAAACATTAGCCGTGATGGTTAAAGGGCATTGATAGAAGCGAGCATTTGATATACTGGAGGCCCAAGTTTGAGCCCCAGGAAGAGAGATCAATTTTTAAATTTATTTTGTTTCGTCAACTTTAATTAGATCGAAGTTAAATTCTATAAAGAATTTAGATTTTTTTGCAATGAATTTTTTTTTATTTTTATTTTATTTTGTGATTCGTGTAAACCAACTTAATGGAGCTCAATGTGAGCAAATGTAAAACAGTCACTATCTTTTAATTTTTTATGACCAGAAACTAAATTGTATTTCACATTCCACGTGTACGAGTGTAACAAATTAGGCCAGCATTAGGCTTCGGTAGTTAAAATGATTGTTGAAGGAGTTTAATGAGCGATACATTACAAAAGCCCTTCACAAAACGCTTGTTCGACCAGTTTTAAAATACAAATATTTACTTATAACTCATCTACTTATATAGCCTAGTGTAAAACTTGCAGTATAGAAAAGATTAAAGTGTTAGAGCGTATTATGCCTCTTCGTCTTAAACGTTTAACCCTTTGACGACGAAGAATGTAAAATTGGAAATTTTCAAATTTTGGTTGCGGATTCTTAATCGGAAACATAACATTTCAAGACTAAAGTGTTGTAAAAATTTTAAAATTTTTTACTCCTTATAGGAGAAAAATCATGGGACATATGTGTCCCATTCGTCGTCAAGTATAATTATTTGGGAATAAATACATTATAATTACGGCTCATTTTTGTCGCTATAAAAATAAACATGGGCATTATATAACAGTATAAATTAATTATGTAAGAATATAACCAACAACGATTGTAATTGTGACTTAATTTCTAGTCAACTCTCGAACGGTTTACATGCCCTAATTTGTGATTTTATATACGGTTTGAAAATATATTCACCTCCAACATATTTCAACATATAATATAATTTTAAGAATGAGCAGATTGCGCCGGTTTTATAAAACTGAAAGTGAAATTCTACAGATTTTGAACGTATCGGATAATGAAAATGATAATAGTTTGATAGTTTAATTCACCAATAGAGTACTTTACAAAACTTTATTGTGAACAGAAAGGTATAATATTTTCCATAAGTAAAAAAGAGTTGAAAGTACTTTGTGGAATGATCTGCCGATACAGATTGTCAGCAATCTATGATGGTCTACGATGGAAATATATTCAATTCCGTTTATTTCCACGGTTACGACTGGAGACCGTTTTCAAAAAATCCTTTCCCTACCAGTAATAAATCATTTTAACTTAGCTGTTGGAAATTCTTTGAGTCAAGCCAAATGCCAGTCTATAGATGATCATACCGTAAAATTTACCAGCCGAAATATACTGAAACAAAATATGCAGGACAAACCCATAAGTTAGGGGTTAAAATTGTGGTGCTGTTGCATATATACATAGGAAAAAGGGAAAAGAGGGAGAGAGTTTAGCATTCTAGGTGTGGCAGCAGGGCTGGAAAATATGGGAAAAAATTTCGATAACTTTTTGAATAGTCTAATATTACTATATAAAATGATGATCAATGAAATACGAGCCTGTGAAACTTTGCGACAAAATTGTGCACAAATGCCAAAATTTGATGTCAATAAAACGTTTGAAGATGGAGACATCCAGATCTTAATGTCAAATGGAATTTTATTTATAAAATGGGTGGATAACAGTGCGGTTCATATGTGATCAAATTTTATAAATCCAATCGAAAATGTAAATGTCAAACGACGCAAGGCTGGATCCGTAAATAAAATTACAGTGGCATGTCCAAAATTGAGTGGGAGGCGTTGATATTATGGACTAAAAATCTTATAGTGTTATGTAACTCCTGATTAACTTTAGTGGGAAATTATTACTTACTTTTAGTCGTATTACGAACATAATCGTAAATCGAAGATTATCTTCCAGATTTTGTTTTTGATTTACTGGATTCGAAATTCGTTGGATATTTTTAAAGAAGAATGAAAGGTGGAGGCAGGAACCGGTGTATTATTTGCACAAGAAATGGAATAAAATGTGATTTACGGCGAATAGAAATTGTTTTGAAATTTATCACAATTGAGTTCGATATTGTTTTAGTTTATGTATAGGTATAAGATATCATAATTTTAATTATATCATAAATTTAACTGCTCTGGCATTCTTTGTTTTTCAAATATACAAGTTAATAAAATAAAAAAATATGCACAATAAAATATCCCTTATTTTTACCGTTGACGACGAATGGGACACATATGTCCCATACTATTTTCGACCTCCCAAGAAAGAGTATAGAACCGATTCAAAATCTATTAATTAATAAGTTTTTAAAAGGCATTGGTACATCTAATACTAAAAGTTTGTCCAACACTATCAATTCGAAACCGAGATATAAGAAAAGAAAAATTGTAAAAAAAAAGATACAAATTTTTAAGTTTGAGACCAGTTTAAGCCCAGTTGAAATAAAAAAAAACTTAATTTTAGTGCATATTCAAAAGAATGCATTTGTTTTTTATCGAACAACATTGATTACATTACAATTCCTTGGAAAATGGGTCTTTAATGACGAAAAATCCAAATGGGACATATATGTCCCGTTCGTCGTTAAAGGGTTAAACAAGTTAATAAATACTATGAATTTTAAACAAATCATACATAAGTTTTATAGCAAGTCAAATGTATGATTAAATGTTAAATCTATTTAATCTACTGTCAACAGTTTTCAAAATATTTCTAAAGAAAAAAAAAAGAAAAAGTTTCCAGTCATTTCTTAAAGCAACGACCATTTCAGAGAAAATGTACAAAAAAAAAGTTTTCTTTTTTTTCTGTTTGCCTTTTATATATCATTGAAAACTTTTCCACATCGCGAACTTAATCACTTTTACTAAAAGCAATTTTCTAAAGTATAACAAATACTCTACACATGTTTACTCAACTCTATTGTTTAAGGATATTTTGCTATTTCTTTTATTTTTATATCGTCTTATAATAGTAAAGTTGTGTGTATTCTACATGTGCAGACAAACATGATTATGGAGTTAATCATGTTATTGTGAATTATCACATACATACGTATATGTCTGCAAAAAAAAAAAAAAAACTTTTTTAAAGATACTTTACAAAAACATTTTAAATAAATAAAAATCATTTCGAACAGTTGTTTTTTGTTAAATATGTATAAAGGGTTATCAATTTTGCGGTTTCAAAAGTAAACATAAATAAATTGTAAAGTTTGAACGTTGACATTATGTGTGAAACACTACATCATTTAAATGACCTCCACGCGAAGTGTGGATTCTTTTGATTCCAGGTAGGTAATTTTCGACCACTTTTTTACACATACTGGGCGGTATCTCAGCCATCATTTGACGAATGTTTGTTTTTAAGTGCTCAAGAGTTGAAGGTTTATCTGCATAAACATGGACTTTCGCGTAGCCATACAAAAAAGTCTAATGGTGTCAAATCGCATGATCTTGGTGGCCAGTTGATATCACCAAGATGAGAAATTACGCGGCCAGAAAATGTCTTTTGCAATAAAGTCAAATTCGCTCGATTTGTGTGGCATGTGGCACCATCTTGTTGAAACCACATATTCTCCAAGTCGTATTCTTCAATAATGTGCCGTAAGACAGTCCTAATTCCTGAGAACGACGAGGAATCGACATATTCGGGTCTTCGGCAATACCTTCACTTACAGCACCGATATTTTCAGCAGAACGAGCGAAACGCTGATTCACAGACCTTACAATATTTGTAAGCGCTCCAGTCTCTTCAAATTTTTTCACAATTTTGCCAATTGCTTGCGTAGTTGGACGATTATGTAAACCATAATCTCCTTTTAAAGCACGAAATGTGGCTGTGGTAGAATCACCATTTTTTTTAGTAAGTTTTGATAATATTTATGCGTTGTGTGATAGTTTAGCCATCCATTTTCGTCAATGCTAGACTTTTTACTGAAAAGAAAAAAAATTAGTTTAACAACTTAGTTTGACAGATGTCGAATTCCAGTCCCATACTTTTGAAACCACGAAGTGGATAACCCATTTAACGGTCTCATTTTTGTATGAGCTGTTAAAGAATATTTTATAGAAATTAAAATATAGAAAGTGATTGAGTTGTTAAGATGATCAGTAAACACGCTGAGAGATTGGGTCTGTAATTTAGCTCTCACTGCAGAAGTTGCGGGAATACTTCGTAGGGGGAGGTCATTTTCATTTTTATTGCCCATGTCTGGCAGACAGAGGTTTGAAGCTCTGAGTAGCTGTAGTACTTTTTCTGACTTTGATGAGTTTGGTTCGGTCCTGCATTGGTATCAAAACGTCATCTTGTGCTAATTGTAGTTGATCACGATTTGATTCATTAGCTATCTGACCAACCTACCTACGTGAAGAGTGCTGCTAAAGAAAAATTAAAAACAGTACAATTTTCCCTATTTCTATAAAAAAATTATGGTTTAACAGTGGCGAGTTCTCTTTAAAATGGCGAAAAATTTTACTTTTTTAAATTTGCTTTACTTATTATTCTATTTCACTTGAAATTAATGTTAAATAATTTACAATTATAAAACATATTGTGCAAAATCTTTTACTGTAATTTTGTCACAGTACTCTTTATAAATAACTAAAAGAGAACTCAACAAACGACAAAATTAGCCAACGATAAAATCTACCTTTTATTTATTGATAAATATAAAATAATGCGCAATAAAAATAGGTTTCTGATAAGGCTTTTTATATATAAGTAAGCCGATCAATAATCCGGTATAATTTGAAAATAAACTGTTTTGTGTCTCATACTTATTGTTACGCTTTAATTCTTAATACATATACACTTACTTATATGCCATATACGTAACAAACAAGTAACAAAGAACAAGTAAGTAATAACCAACTTTATGATACTCTACAACACAACACATTGTTTGAACATTTTTTTTTTAATTAGAATCTTATTACCAGAATATAATTACCAAGCATTACAATTAAAAGAGGGCTATTGTACAAAGACTAATACGGGATTTCTATTCAGGGGTCTAATCACCGCATTCGATATCGAGTATACAATCGTATCGAATAACATTTCAATACATGTAGAGTAAGCTAATCATCGCACACGACATGTATCGAAGCGTAATTTGTAAGCAAATGTAACTGATTTAAAACATATTGCTCATTTTCAAAAGAGTGGCATAACTTAAAAAAGCGATTCTGAGATAAATGCATTTAAAGATTTTAATTTAGCCTAGAAATGTTAGCAAAACGAAAGCAGCTGTTCAACGTTGCCACTTCGTAATTATTGATTAGTTTTTATTTAGAGCCAACTCAACTTAGAGTATACTTTTATTTTGACTATGAATACCAAAACCTTAGTAAGAGCTTTTAATTCAAAGACTTACTTTAGCAAGAGTCGACTTTTGTGTATGACTATGAATAGGTGTAACAAATTTTAGATAACTCAAAAATGTGTTTTTTGAGTTATGCCACTCTTCACGCAAATGAGCGATATGTTGAATGTTAAACGTAAGTAAGTAGTATTAAGAAATTTTATGCTGAGAGATATTTCACTAACTTAAAGTGTACAATAAATTAACCCCTCATTTTTGTTTTACTCATCATCATCAGACTATGAAGATGAAAATAACTGCGTGGGTATTAGGAAACAAATAAGGGATAACAGTGATCATTTTCTATTCCCGACAGCCGCGTAAGATAAAAAAGTTTTCAAATTCAAATTTTAACAGCGGCTTGAACAATTTGCTCCTCAGCTGGGGCATTTCTTCAAAAGGTCCTCCGGTGTCTTCTTTGATATCAAGTTAAATGATATTTTTTCTACGCTTGATACTTTTAGTCGGTAAAAGCCTATAAACTTATGTATAAAACTAAATGCAAAGAAAAAAATACAAGACTACATTTGTATATACATACATATATCCATACATACATACATACATACATACATACATACATACATACATACATACATACATACATACATACATACATACATACATACATACATACATACATACATACATACATACATACATACATACATACATACATACATACATACATACATACATACATACATACATACATACATACATACATACATACATACATACATACATACATACATACATACATACATACATACATACATACATACATATATACATACATACATACATACATACATACATACATACATACATACATACATACATACATACATACATACATACATACATACATACATACATACATACATACATACATACATACATACATACATACATACATACATACATACATACATACATACATACATACATACATACATACATACATACATACATACATACATACATACATACATACATACATACATACATACATACATACATACATACATACATACATACATACATACATATATACATACATACATACATACATACATACATACATACATACATACATACATACATTCTCGCAGCACTCATGTTGTATGTGTCAATTTTCATCCATGAGTACCGGGACTTACAGTTTAATGTAGACTCCGAACGACAGACATGAGAAGCTTGTTCATCTCAATTACTTACTCTCAGAGCTTTTGCCAGAAGACTGCTGAGAGAGAGGTAGTCGCCGAAAGAAATATTTTTTTTCATATTTTTTTTTTTAAGATGTCAGAGCTGGGTGTAGAACCCGGGACTCATGTCTTAGTAAGCCAATATATGCATGTACTTATGTACTTACTTTTCGATAAGATTTTATGTCTCTTATTGGCCATATTTAAATGTTATTAATTATGCTTCGTTCCTGGGCACAATTTTGCAAAATGTTCCTGCGGATGAACAGACATAAATTCAGCCATAATTTTGTTTTGTCTGCCCTTTAATTTGTTCACATTTGTCCTGCACACTAAAAATATGTAATTTAACTTATAAAGGGTTTTTATTTATGTATAAAATAATACAATTTAATTAATCTTAATTTTTTCACTTTTTGCAAAAATTCAAATTCAAAAATTTTTGCCGCTAAAATTATTAGTTTTTTCTTCATACGATAGCAAATGACTAATCGCATGACAACACGACCGATAGTTTTCTTGTAGTTATTTGCCATAATTTCAAATTATGATAGATTTTATTCGATATCGAATGCCGTGATACCATATTGAAAAATTTCAATACAGTTTGCTCGATATCAAATACAGTGATTAGACCCCAGTGTTTTCAAAGCCACCGGTCTGGCAGGCCTTTTAGCTGTTAACTCACTGCCTGTTCATAGTAGACGAATGGTTTTTGATATTCGTCTTTTTACATATATGTGAAAGAACAACAAATTTGAGTGTTTTTGAGTGTTTCACATACAAAGAGACGAATGTCAAAAAACCATTCGTCTTCTATGAACAGGCTGTAACTGTCATAGAAAGTGTCCTTTACTTACTAAATGGTTTGCCTGTTACAAATATGTATCATTTTACAGCCGAGAAGCGCTTAAAAATATTTACACTCTTCTGGTTGTTTCAAACACGGTCACTTTTCAAGCATAACCTCAAATTGGCCGGGTTAAAGTGAGTAAAAGTGAATCAAATCTAACCAAAACTAGTATGCCTTTTGCTCAAACTTTAAAATTATATACAATTTGAATTTTTTTTTTCAAATTATCCAGCATAGATACCAACGATTATAATGTAGGGCACAATAATAAATTATTCTTAATAAAATCATTAGAAAAAAAATAAACATTGTGAGTACAAATGCCATCAAGCAGTAATTGAAAAGGTAACTTGAGTACGTCCATCATTTATTTTCATTCTTCTATGTATAAACTTATACCTCTGTGTAGATTTAATCTCTCTATTTAGTGATTTGTTTCACGTTTTCATTTTGATAACGATGGTTAAATCATCTATTAAGTTAAAGCACGTAGTACATGAATGTTTTATTGTGTTTATTTTCTGTTATTTTTTTTTTTTCTCTCTCGTTTAATTTGTAGTAGAAATTGAAAAAAACAATATTGCCATTAAATTCTTAAGGAAGGTGAAAAAATTGATTTAAAATGTGCTTAAATGGTTTTTTACGAAAAACCATCAAATATGCAGACTCATAGAAAATTAATTATTAATATACATTTTGAATCAAATATCTATAACAACATCACAATAAACAAAAAAAAAATAAATTAATGAAAGAATATTATTGTACCGATCACGTGTAAGTAAAACAACAACAATATTGAGGAAACGAAAAATAGTTTCCTGTGCCAACCACATAACAATATAAAACCAATAATCCGATATAGACACATATAGTTGCTACGGTAACGGAAATGATTAAAAGTCCAGTTAGTGTCATGCAAAAAATAATAACAAAAAAAAAAAAAAAAATAAAAAAAATAAATAAAATAATAAAGTGTAAAAATATTTATTTGAAAATAATGAAAATAATAAAATAATAAATTGAAGTAATGGCTGCTACCAAATCAAAAATTATTCAGAAAAACGCTTTTTAAAAATACATATATTTTATTTATTTTTCTCTGCATACCTTAAAACAGTTTAAGAAAAGTATTTCTTTCTATTCAGCCGGATAGAGATAACTCTGATTATGGTAATATTACGTATTAAACCATTGATGCTCAAGGTAGTAGTATTGATGAGATAAAAAAAATAAAACACAGAAGTTCTGCAAGTGTAGTTTGTCTCTCTCACTCAACATGCTGATTTCCTATTGGTTGATTGACGATCAAACAAAAGAGCGTAAGTATACGTGTGAGTTCAATTTGCTGATATCAGCCACTACTGGGCATCTTTGTATTAAACCCACAAAGGCCATTTCTGTGATGCTTGACTGACTTTTATCTGTTACATCACCCCCCTCTAGTATACTTCCATTATCATCTGAACCAAAACAGGGAAATACTTTTCTATGTCTGTTCAATAACTGCCAGTCAGACGGCAATATGACCTATGGCGGTTGTGATAATTAACTATAAACTGGTTAAACATTGCCGTTATTTTCATTATATTTGTTCCCTGTACCTTATCTGAGCCCTTAGTCTATCTGAAACCTCCTGAGTAACTCTGTTTTCAATAGGTTCACTAAAGCAGATACCTTTCTATCACACTACAATCCTAATATACATTAAATATCAGACAGAAATGCATTTTTAATGGAAGGGAAAACTTAACCAAAATTGAAAAACTTGCGCTATAAAAAGTGTATTCTCACAGTTCATTGTCTAATGAATGAATACGCCTATGAATTTTATCGAGATAGTAGTTTGGCTTGTAGTTGCCGTGGTCTAGTGGGTAGTTTGCTGGCTTACTTAGACGAGAGCTCCGTTTCAAGCCCCGGCTCTGACATCTTAATGCAAAGAAATACTTTAAAAAAAATATCGCTTTCATCGACTACCTCTTAGCAGACTTCTGGCAAAAGCCCTGAGAGTAACTGATTGGCAGGAAACAAGCTTCGCAAGTCTGGCGTTCGGAATTGACATTAAAGTGTAGGTCCCGGTACTCATGGATAAAAATTGACACACACAACATGAGTGCTGCGAGAAGCTAGGCCGTAATCCGTAAGCTTTACACACTTGAAAAAATTTTTGTGTGTTGATATTATACTTTTTCATACCTGAAAAAGATCGGTTAGTACAAATTTCTATATAAAATGGTTTCTTTTTTTTCGCCATAAAATAAAACTGATTTTTTATTCGGTCTTATCCAAAAAAAAGTGTACGTTATGGGGTTAAAATATGGGGTTTTTTTAAGAGCATATTTTATTAGTTCTCTTTACAATTTCTGTAGTTATTTCTGTATCCAAATATATGTATCTGGTAAACTACTTATATAAAAAAAAAAAAACAAAAATAAAACACAAAAATTACAAACAGAAGAATAATAAAGGCAATAAAAAATGTTCAACATTAAATTCACACACAAATACATGCAATCAAAAAACTGCCTACATGTTAACTCATACTAACATTTCCGTTTCCATGTGGTGTTCTGAAAAATAAACATTATTTGTAAAAAAAAATAAAAATAAAAATTAAATGAATGCTTTGTGACAAACAAAAAATATATATTTTTTTATTTGTATGTGACGCAAACATATCCTATATTTTAAAATGAAAAACAGAATTTCTTTTTTTTTGCCTGATAAAATTGAAAATTGAAAACTAATAGCCGATACGCGATGTTGTTGTAGCAAAAAAAATCAACTAAAAAAGTGAGTAAAAAAATAATTCGCGAAAAATGTATACCGTTTTTGTTTTATTTTTGTTTTATTTTTTTAAGCACAAGTTTGTCAGTCACATGCAGTCATATATGTACCTATTAATGGCTTTGGATTTTTTCTTCTTGTAATATCAGTCAGACATGTTTCATGTCTCTATTTAAATCATTTTTTAAGAGATGCCATAAATTAATGTTCAATTCGATCCGTTTTAAACTTATTTGGAAAACGTTCCTTTCAAATTTATTGTAACGTAAGAAAAAACAAAAACTTGAAAATTAATAAAATGCTCTCAATGAAATTCTAAAGAATTTTGCAATAAATCGTATAAATATATATACGTACGTATCCGCGAGATAATAAAAAATATTCTCAAGTTATTGAAAGCAAATTTCATCAAAATTCAAGTCAGACGTACAGTTTGTTATTTATGTATGTGGAAATACTTTTTTTTATTCTCTAGGATGCTGGTAGAAAAAAGTGCTCAAATTCAATTTAAAAATGAAATTTAATATTTAAATACAAAATTCTCTACAAAATATTTACGGTCAAAACAGATTGCTAAATCTTTGTTTAGCAAAGGCACTAACCACACAATCATCAAGCAACGATGAGACAATTGCTGTTGATCATACAAAGGTGAAGATATGACACTGCCCTTTGAATGATCAATTCGCCGCGATTTGTCTCATTCCTGAGAAGCTTAATAATAATATAATATAAGAAAAAATATTTACTGTCCTTTCCAAAAAATTAAAATACAATGCATAGCATCAGTAGGAATTTAACCCTGAATATTGATCTCAATAAAAACAAAAAACAAATATTCCTGAAGGTTTTATTCTAAAACTATTATTAGCTTAATAAATAAGGATTATTTGAATCCTATAAATTTTAAATAAAAATAAAAACAATTATTGCTAAAATATTTTTATCGTATGAAATTTAATAGCCTAAGATCCTAATACTGGTTATTCTTATGAGAATTAACATCCGTTAAGGAATATGTACAAACACTAGCAGAACTGAACTAGTTTTCGACCCAGCTACGAAAGGTCTCATCAGAGTTCTTTGTGTTATACATATTCATATTTTAATACTTCTATTTAAAGCACAATCTATTGGAAATAGATTATGTGAATTATATTTGAATGTTATTCTCACCAGTACTGAACTGAAAATTCTTTCAAATTCAACTATTCAACTATTTGTTGAAATTTATTCAAATTCAACATATTTTTCAATGTAAGTGTTACCATATTCTAAGTAACCGGAATTACATATTTATTTTTCAATTTACCCTTTATTACCAATTTTTAATCAGTAATGGGTTATGTGCTGTGGCCAGCAAATTTATAATTATTCTATATTTTCGAACTAAATTCGAATATTTTAATGGATCTTTATTATACTTATCGTATGAAATTTAATAGCCTAAGATCCTAATACTGGTTATTCTTATGAGAATTAACATCCGTTAAGGAATATGTACAAACACTAGCAGAACTGAACTAGTTTTCGACCCAGCTACGAAAGGTCTCATCAGAGTTCTTTGTGTTATACATATTCATATTTCAACAAATAGTTGAATAGTTGAATTTGAAAGAATTTTCAGTTCAGTACTGGTGAGAATAACATTCAAATATAATTCACATAATCTATTTCCAATAGATTGTGCTTTAAATAGAAGTATTAAAATATGAATATGTATAACACAAAGAACTCTGATGAGACCTTTCGTAGCTGGGTCGAAAACTAGTTCAGTTCTGCTAGTGTTTGTACATATTCCTTAACGGATGTTAATTCTCATAAGAATAACCAGTATTAGGATCTTAGGCTATTAAATTTCATACGATAAGTATAATAAAGATCCATTAAAATATTCGAATTTAGTTCGAAAATATAGAATAATTATAAATTTGCTGGCCACAGCACATAACCCATTACTGATTAAAAATTGGTAATAAAGGGTAAATTGAAAAATAAATATGTAATTCCGGTTACTTAGAATATGGTAACACTTACATTGAAAAATATGTTGAATTTGAATAAATTTCAACAAATAGTTGAATAGTTGAATTTGAAAGAATTTTCAGTTCAGTACTGGTGAGAATAACATTCAAATATAATTCACATAATCTATTTCCAATAGATTGTGCTTTAAATAGAAGTATTAAAATATGAATATGTATAACACAAAGAACTCTGATGAGACCTTTCGTAGCTGGGTCGAAAACTAGTTCAGTTCTGCTAGTGTTTGTACATATTCCTTAACGGATGTTAATTCTCATAAGAATAACCAGTATTAGGATCTTAGGCTATTAAATTTCATACGATAAGTATAATAAAGATCCATTAAAATATTCGAATTTAGTTCGAAAATATAGAATAATTATAAAATATTTTTATTTATAAAAATAACTTTATACCAAGTTTATGCCAGATTTTCAAATACAATAAAGTCTAACAAATTCGAACCGTCTAGAAATAAAAATCTGCCATTTCAACGTATTTGGAAAGGAGGGATAGTGGTTAGAGCGCTCAACTCTATTCCATCTTAACCTTTGACAACGAAAAACGAATGATAAGAAAAACTCGCCACCTATTGGGAAGCTTAAAACCTACTTAGCGAAGGCACTCACCATAATCAACAAGCAATGATGGGGCAATTGCTGTTGATCATTAAAGGGTGAAGGTAGAACACTGGCCTTTGAATGATCAATTCACAGCAATTTGTCTCTTTCCTAAGGCGCTTAATAATATAAGAAAACAAAATAAATGTTCTGTTGTCATACTGTACTGTTCTCTCTACAAAAATTACACAGAATTTAGTAGGGATCTCAATAAAAGAATTATTTTAATTAATTAGTCTAGTGGTTTGTTTGTTGGCTTACTAAGACGATAGCGCTGAGTTCAAGTCTCAGCTCTGACATCTTAAAAAAAAAAGAAATATGAAAAAATTATTTCTTTCGGCGACTACCTCTCAGCAGTCTTCTGCAAAAGCTCTGGGAGTAATTGAGTGCCATGAAAATGCTTCTCAAAATCTGTCGTTCGGAGTCGACATTAAACTGTAGGTTTCGGTACCCATGGATAAAAAATTAACACACACAATATGAGTGCTGCGAGAAGCTAGGTCGTAATCCTCACACAGGGTTGTAATGGCCAATTATGTATGTATGTATGTATGTATTTTAATTTTTTTACATATTTTTACTACAAAAAGTTTTTTTATTTTTATGTGTACAAGTCTGTTATAAGCGTGTGAAATTTTATATGTTTGTACAAATTTGATTCAATTGATGACTAAAGTTGAAAGTATCAAGTGCTCATACCAGATACATACTGATTTTAAGTTAAAAACCAATTCAATCCCTAATAATTAAAAAACTTTTTGAACGTTTTTCTTTAAATGTCGATAAATATAAATTGTTTTTTGTTAAGAAAAAAGTATAATTTTATCATTTTCTGTAAAAAAAAAAAAAATGTCCAGAAATTCGAACTGCCCGCTACACAAAGTTGTCCTAATTTGTGAGATTCTACTTTAGGGGAAGTCAATACGTTAAGTTTTACGTTAACTTATATGAATATTTGTACTGCTAAGAGAGGAGTGTTTTATTTATACTAATTAAACTCTTAAAAATACGTAAAAAGCTGTGATTTTGGAACAACTTTCATTTTTGTTTGTTATTTTTTTTTTGTAGGGTAATTTAAAAAAAAATCGAAAGGAAAAAAATTTATTTTTTGTTTAAAAGCTTTTATTATTCGTACCGTTCATTTTAATACATTACGTGACTATTTCATTTCAATTTTGTTTTATTGAAATTTTCCTAACTAACAAATATTTACATTAAAGTGAATGTTACGAATATGCTTTACAATTGAAATGAACTGTCATTTATATAGCAAATACGCATCATCGACGTTTTCGTTGCCTGTTTTAATTGGCATATTAGGATTTGCAACAAAAATTTTAAATTTTAAATTTTTACTTCACATACAATTTATAAAAATTTAATCAAAAACCACAAAATAAAAATTGTTTTAATAGCACTATTATTCTTCAATCACAAAACAAGAAAAAAGTTAACATTCTTTTAAATTGTCCATAAAAAACAAAACGTTTTAGAAAACTTTGTAAACTGTATTTAAAATGTAATTAAGGTTTTTAAAATTTTAAAATAATTTTTTAGAAATTATATGATACAGGAAAAACTAGCCACGTAAGTATTTAAAATTTAATTTTATTTATTTGTTTAAAAAAAGGTTGCAATGAAAGCTTTTTAAAGTTACATTCGTTTTGATTGAAAAAAAAATATCATAAATGTAGAACAGACATGTGTACAGTCGAATTCGGATATAAGCACACCGGTTAAAGAAAAATCGGATATACGCAAAATAAATGTATTTATTTTTGTTTTCTATTAAATTCAAAGGTACTGAACTCCGTTTAAAAGAAAATCCGTTTTAAAGAAAAATCTCTTAAAAAAACAGATTTTGCGTTAAAAAGCACAAAATTGTATAAAAAGAACTCCGCTTAATTGCAAATGCGAGTGTTAAGAATTTATCGACGAAAAATAATTTTAGCAACGGCTCATTTCTTTTTTATTTTGTGCGTACTTACATTTTTAAAAGCATTTTTTATGGCTAAAATTGTTTATAATTTGTCTGTTAACTCTTTTTTTTATTTGAGACCAATACTCAGGGGTAAACCCCTACTAAATGCTGTGCATTGTATTGGAAAGGACAGTACATATATTATTATATTATTATTAAGCGCCTTAGGAATGAGACAAATTGCTGTGAATTGATCATTCAAAGGAATTTGAATTTTTCTAAAACATATCGATTTGTTTTATTTTTATTTCAATAATATTTTAAGAGTTCATTTAAACGAAATTGTTTTGCATATATCCGAAGTCCTTTTAAAAAAAAATTAAAGTTATAAGAAAAACAAATGCTGTTTTTTTCTTGTAACCGAATTCGACTGTTCTTTCAAAAACAAACTTTTTATAAATAAATTAAACAGTTTAGAGAATAACAAAGAAGTTTTATTAAAAAAAAGGAGCTTCAGCTGATATCCTTCTATATTCTTAGGCCATGACTAACTATCAGAATTAATTGCTCGAAAGGTCAAAAATTATATCTAAATTTAGAAAATGTGACAGTGGAGATAAAAAATAAATATATTTGTGGCAAATTTTTTAGCAAATGTGTTCTATTTTATATACATATTGACATATTCAATGCAAAAGGACTTAACTACACTTTTTGTTTTTTTACAGGAGAAGCAAAAAACAATAAAATAAAAAATTTTTTAAATCCTGAAAATCATATACTTTTCAGGACAGAGATATAGGGATTGGCATCCCTATATACATCAAATGAGTTTGTATGTAAGATTTGCATATAAATATGTACATATGAAGTTATATCTTCTGGCATTTAAAAATTCACGCACGTTTAGTTACGTCCGTTTGAATTTCGTTAATAAAATCGCCATTTTTGGCAGTAGGAATCTAAAATTTTGCACGAACATGTATTTTGATAAAACGAACCAAAATTAAAAAAAACTTCTATCACCATCTTCACATTCCAATACCATGCACACTGCATGAGTAGGGGTTTACCCCTGAGTATTGGTCTTAAAAAAAAAAAAAAAAAAAAAACTTATTTTGAAATTATGTGTAGTTACGTCCGTTTTCATTTAATATGACGATATACGGGCCGTATTTTTTCCAAATGAGGCCAGACAGGCAGTTAGTGTGAATGATGTTCGCTATTGTGAGGTGATAACGAACTTTTTATGGCCCGAATTGGACGATATAAATGTGGACGATATGTGGTTTCAACAGAACGTTGCCATTTGCCACACAGCTAACGAAACACTGGCGCTTTTGAGTGACAAATTCAATAGCCGTGTTATCTCTCGTGGTGACGAAGTCAATTGGCCGCCAAGATCATGTCATTTAACGCCGTTGGACTTATTTATTTCTTATTTAAAAGAAAAGGTGTACGTCGATAAGCTAGCAAAAATTCAAAATCTAAAGATTAAGATAATTCGGCACATTAACGGTATAGAACCTCAGTTATGCCTCAGAGTCATCAACAATTTGAACCATCGGATGGAGGAATGCCGCCGAGGTTGTGGCTGCCATTTGTCCGATATTTTATTCCATACATAATTGAATTATATCACGTTATAATAATAAAAAGAAATGACAATAATTTCCTAAATAATTTTTGTGTTATTCAAAATCAACATCGCGCTTAAAATGTAACCACCCTTTACTTTCTGTGTTATGGATCAGCTATGGAAAAATTACAAAACACCATAACAAACATTTTCTTGCGATATTATTTTCTAAAAGAGGAATCCAGTTTTCTTATTTTTTATAATTATCCAAATTTCAAAAAACAAATGTTCAGTATGCAGTAAAGGGTTAAAGTTTTTATTTTGTTACTCTCTAACAACACATTAGATTTACTTAACTTTACAGCAAAAATAGTATGTTTGTTATAATTAGAACATAATCCTATTTTATAGTTTAACAATAAATATAAAAATTAATTAAAAATAATTACCAAACGAATAACAGACAAAAAACCCTGTGAAAACAATAAAGCAGTTTAAAATATATATGTTTGCAACACTCGAACTCGATGAACTGTAGCAATTGAAATGTTCTGTAAAACATAATCATTAACCGGCACGTTGTGGAAATATTTAAATCACATGTAAAACAAAACAAACAAAAAAATAAATTCAACAGAGTGTGACGGCAATAAAAAGCAAACAGTAATAAAAAATTCAATTGTAATTGAATTTCAATAATTGTCCTGCACAGAACAAAGTTTTTATGATTTTAACTCATATTACAAACAATAACTGTTTATTTTTTGGGATTTGATAACAGCAAAACAGAAATATTATCATTAAGGGTTTTGTTTTGAAAATTGTCCAGATTTGTTACTGCAAATATTTGCATAATTTCTATAATTTAAATGTGGAAACATACATACATACATAACTGGCCTTTACAACCCTGTGTCAGGATTACGGCCTAGCTTCTCGCAGCAGTCATGTTGTGTGTGTCAATTTTTATCCATGAGTACCGGGGCCTACAGTTTTAATGTCGACTCCGAACGACAGACTTGAGAAGCTTGTTCATGGCAATTAATTACTCTCAGAGCTTTTGCCAGAAGGCTGCTGAGAGGTAGTCGCCGAAAGAAATGTTTTTTTCATATTTCTTTTTTTTTTTTTTTTTGAAGATGTCAGAGCCTGGTGTCGAACCCAGGGCTCATGTCTTAGTAAACCAACACACTAACCACTAGACCACGGCGACTAAATGTGAAAACATTTATATAAAAAAATGTGTTTTATTGTAACATCTTTTAATGTTTAACCTGCTTAAACGTGTTATTTTTATTAATCTTTCCAGTCAGATAGGACTTGTACTTGGACAAAGCCGGTGAAATCACCTAAAGGTCAAAGTAAAACACTATCCATTAACTTCATTTCATATTGAATTTCCATATACTAATCGACTGTTACTCTTAACCAAAAAAAAAAAAACATCGTTTATACGGTGAATATAAATTTTTATTATTATTATTTTTTTTAATAATACAAAAATTTTTTAAAGTTTCATTTTCCTTTTTAACTAAATTTAAAACGTCAACTTCTGCTCCTTTTAACCGTTGACATAACCTTGTAAATGCGAGTACCATTTCCCTTACATTGCAATTCTCTAAACTGAATATCCATTGCTATAAACTCTTAAATATTATTTGACGTCTTTTAACTGGAAATGCAATTTCGGAAAGTGTAGCACTTGCCGTTGCTGTAAACACACATTATTTTAGCATTTAAGCTGAGTAGATTAATAAAATCGGCCTCCCGAACACTTAAAACATGTAATGGAAACAGTTGGAAGTATTTTATAAACGCATTGTCATTGTATTAGAAACATACTAATACAAGCCGTAGATAAAAGAAATCATGAAATTAGAAATAAAACCACTAATCACCAAATAAACCCATAAACTTTACACAGATGCATTACAATACCAGCACTTAAACTTTTCTTAAACATTTTTTAGTTTCATTGGAATGTAAAATCGTTTTTCGGCGAATGTATGTTGAAAACATTTGGTTGTTGGTTGAAAAAATGTTTTCAATTACTGTTTTCTATGAAAAGTTTTTAACATCTTATAGGAGTTACAACTTGTAGCCCGCATTGGTTATATGATAGCAATACTGCTCATTCTGGCATAATTAATGTAATGGAATGAATATGAGTTTCATCAGAGGAATTTGTACAATTGAGTTGAATTGTTATGCTCTGAATTACAAAGTAATTGGTAAAGCATAGTAATACGTAGAGCGTATTGAAATTCAATTACATATTTAGGGGAAAAATTAAAATTTACACCAAAAAAGCAAAAGAACGCATGCAAACTCACAAAATTACTACACCAAATAACTTTAAAGGGGTAAAACATCCAATAATATGCCTTATCGAGTAGATTTAACAAAGAAAAAAAGGCATTTTCCTAGCCAAAAATTTATTTCTGTCAAGACCATACAAAAGTGAAAATATGATATTAAATGTTATCTATACTGCGTTTTTCTAAACCAGTGTTATCTTAAGTGATTTGAATAAATTGCAAATAATGCCAACAAAGCTCCGCAGTCGGCAAAGAAATGTTTAAGGAAGAAAAGGGGGTATATTTAAATAGTTTGTGTGGACCAACACATGGAAAATAGCGGCGGCTTCCTTTATGGTGCCATTAAGAACATTCACCATGCCTTTCAACTCAAAAAAAAAAATATTTTGCACAGAAAAATGTTTTGCGGGAAAGTTTGTAATTAAAAAGCAAATGGCCATCATTTTGTCTTCCCTATTAATTTGTTTAGTTACATACATACATAACTGGCCTTTACAACCCTGTGTCAGGATTACGGCCTAGCTTCTCGCAGCACTCATGTTGTGTGTGTAATTTTTATCCATGAGTACCGGGACCTACAGTTTAATGTCGACTCCGAACGACAAACTTGAGAATCTTGTCACATGGCAATTAGTTACTCTCAGAGCTTTTGCCAGAAGACTGCTGATAGGTAGTCGCCGGAAGAAATATTTTTTTCATATTTCTTCTTTTTAAGATGTCGGAGCTGGGTGTCGAACCCAGGGCTCATGTCTTAGTAAGCCACCACACTAACCACTAGACTACGATGACTACAATACATATATTTTATTAATTAAAGCACATAAACACAAAGAATGTTTAAAAAAATGTTCCTACACTTGTAGACAGAAGTTCCGGCTTCAAACTTCAGCCATCTCTAACATCTTAACAAAAGTAATATAAAAAAAAATTCTTTCGGTAACTACAACTTCGTATTATTTTGCCAAAAGCTATGAGAGTATGTGATTGCCATGAACAAGCTTTTCAAGTCTGTTGTACGGAGTAGACATAAAACTGTAGGTTCCGGTACTCATGGTTAAGAATTGACACACCCAACATGGGTGCTGCGAGAAGCTAGACCATAACCCTGGAACAGGATTGTAATGGTCAATTATGTCTCTACACTAGCAGCGAATGACAATTGATGTTAAACAAGTTTTTTTTAAATATTAAGTCATTAATTACCCTGCTTTTTAAATAATATTAAACCTAATCCTGTTCTTAAGAATATAGTTTAAAATTTGTCAGCTAATCTTTTTATAAGGCTGTTAATAAATTGCAAAAAAAAATTAAAAGTTTTATTAAAAGAAAAGAAATTTTTTTTGTTAAAAATGGGTGCCCCAGTGGTCTAGATGGTAGTGTGCTAGACTGCTAGTGTGAGGGTTGTGGGTTCTATTCGTACCAGAGATCCTTGTCT
The DNA here is from genome assembly GCA_963576795.1 of Metopia argyrocephala. Taxonomy (NCBI): domain Eukaryota; kingdom Metazoa; phylum Arthropoda; class Insecta; order Diptera; family Sarcophagidae; genus Metopia; species Metopia argyrocephala. Next base: position 197,895,110 of record OY756208.1, on the reverse strand, counting down.
GTGACACTACACCGAGCAAAGGTCTTAGTCACTCGTCTGAGATTAACATTGATTTGTTTTATTCTACTCGTATGTACCAACAATGTGACCCCACACAAGTTAATAAAGTTCAAAAACCAACGCTAACATCTTACTGATTATGCACAATCATAATCAATTATAAAGAGCCAGAGTAGTAATATGAACACTAAATTAAAAAAAATCGTCTTATTTTATTTGATATTCGCTCAATTATCCAGATTGTAATAGATAATTACAAATAATGATACGAATATCTGTTAACTTACAAAAAAAAAAAAAAAACCGTCAAATTTAATAACAATTTTGATGTATAAAATAAAAGCATTTAAGTTATTGTGTTTATTTTAAAATAAAGAAAAATTTTCATTTTATTTTCAATTAGTGGCTGTCAGCATTCAAAGATAAATCAGCGTCTTCAGATACATTACGTTGCTACCCATAATATACTAGAATAACAATACTTGTAAAAATAACAATTTTTTTATCAGTAAATTTAATTTTTATGTTTCGAATTTTTATTTGCTTTTAACATTTTATTTTATTTTGTTAAAATCATTTATTGCTTCTCTTGTAAAAAAATAAAAAGTATAGTTACGTCCGTTTGCATTTAATACGACGATATGTATCTTATCAATCTACACAACAAACTTTTAATTTACTTGCAATATTTTAATATAATATGAAATGTTGACTGTGGCGTTTGACGAGTCTACTATGAGCAGAACACAAGTTCAATTGTGGTATAACCGGTTTAAGGAAGGCCGAGAAGATGGCAATGACGATGGATTTTGCACCATGATAACGCACCAGCTCACACATCGATGCTTGTGCTTGACTTTTAGGCCAAAAACAGTATTTATAACAGTTATTAAGCTTGTGTCACTGTGACAAGTGTATTAAAACTGTTTATAGTTTTCATTTTTTGTTGAACTTTGCGGTGGCATTTTTTTTTGTTTTTTTTTTTTTTTGGCAAAATATTTTTATAAAAGTCTTTTTGCTTTAACTAGGTTGGAACCTTTTCTATAAAGGCTGGTAAGTTTCTGAAGCTTTAACGTTATTATTTTAATTTTAAATCAATGAAAATATGCAATAACTAAAAATTGAGTGATTTCCAAAAATGTTTGTTTTTCGATAGAGAAAAAACTGCATGATTCTGTAGAATTCTCTTAAGTAATTATATGGAGATTGAAGGTTTATATATCCAGTTTCAGATTCAATTATAAGTTTATGCTCATTTTTTCGCAAAAAAATGGCAGTCTCACGAAATGCGCTCTTTGATGTTTGGCTCAGAAGCAAGAAATAATACACAAATGATGCCATACATAATCACATTTGCAGTATAATTGGAAAAGATGTGGACCATCATATATTAAAAAAGTTTGTAATCAAACTTTCTTTTGATTTTCGGTCAAGATGGGAACATGCTGCTCGAATTAATAGCCGTTTTTGGCAACAAAATTCTAAATGGCTGTCAAAAGATCTGAACTTTTCAGATTATATTTTTGATGTTGGGGCAAATACATCTCCCGATAAATCGAAGAGAGGAAGTCTTGAAAAAAACTTTTTTGAATCTTCTTTGCGCTTAAAGAAGCGTACAGCCAAAGAACTTATGAGCAATACTTATAATGATCAATTGTTAATGGCAGCGAAATGACACTGAGATCATCTGCTAAAAAAAATTTTGCAAAAATACTACAAGACTTGGCCGTGACTTCTCCATCAAGAGGCACTGCATTAAAAAAAACTCGATTATCTAACGAGAAAATGGAAAGTTTGTCATCAGATCAAGCACTATAGATTAATCGTCGCAAAACAACTACTAATTGAAAGCAATTGTGTATATCTAAAAATTTAGTAAAATTAAAATTATTTTTATTTCTTTCCGCTCCAATAAGTACTATTAAATTAAAAATTACGTATTTTGAAAATACACCTTATATGGGGGGTGGCCAAAAAAGTAGGTGGGCTACGCCCATTTTTGATGTCCAATGCTATATCGATCTCATGATTATTATTGCTAAATTTCATTGCCATATCTACTTTTATTTGACTGTTGTCTATCATATCATATCTGTTTTTAAAGTCACACTGTGCGATGAAAGAAAAGCGTTTTGCTACGATTGAGGAGATAAAAAAAAATCGAAACAGGAGCTGTTGACGATAGCAAAAAGCGCGTTTAAGAAGTGTTTCGAGGATTGGAAAAAAAGAATATGAAATTTTTCTGGTGATCACGTATATTCGTTATTTTTGTGATGGGAGCTACGAGTACATTTATGAAAATATTGGTTTTGATTGCTTTCTCTAAGAATTGAAAAAATTTGTTCTTAAAATTAAGTTTCATAGACATTGTGTACTTATTATTTTTACCATACCAGTATATGTACAAATCTAATTTCTTTGTTTACCTACTTGATAACAATGAGTGTACAACCATAAAAATTTGTAAAGAAAATTGTTGATTTGTTTGGTAATCAATTAAATAAAATGAGGTATTTAATATTCTCAACAATATCCAATTAATTTATTTACTTTAAGCAGCACTGTTTTCTAATTTTTGTTTTTTTTTCAACGTTCTTTTTATTTTCTTTTCGGTAGCACTTCTAATTAAAATGCTCAATTATTTTGGCAAATTCAAACACTGTTAGAAAGTACGTTACAAGAATAACAAGACATAAAAATGATGAAAAATATTCAAACAGACAGACAGACTAGACTTCTGCACGTAATTTGTCTTTCTCACTATTAAGACAGGACATTACTTGTGCCAATGAAGAACAAAACTAAAAAGGAAAAATAAAATAAAAGCAATTACGACATAACCGAAATGAATCGAGTCAACAATACGACTATATAGTAAAAATGAAAAATAAAATTTGTTTTTGTTATTGTTGCTCTCTTTTATTATATTTTTGTAAACCAAACAAGACAAAAATTTATTTGTTTATGCAAAACTTGTCCCAACTTTTAAGGTCAAAGGCAGCAACAAATTCTTAAATACTAGCAAAGACAAAAAAAAATATAGAAAATATATTCACAAAACAAAATAAACAAATCAGTGTTTTATTTATTTGTTTGGAAAAAACGAGCAAACAAATGCCCAAACAAACAATCAAACAAAAAAAAAAAAACTAAAATTTTTTCATTTGTCAAATATACTTGCAGCATGTGTGGTAGTCATGTAATCCTACCAGAGTATCTCTATTTGAATTATTCTTACGAAAATGTGACAAAAATTAAAAGATTTACTTATTTTAATATCTAAATAAAAATAATAACAGAGATACATAATTTAAATATGACCTTTATACTACAAACCTCCATAAAAGGTGTTTCTTGCGCCCTTTACAAATTCTACAATTACCTTTCCAATTGATTGTCTATCTCTTGACCATGTTAAATCAGTTTTTAAAGATTTGAAAATAAATATTATTTATTTTGTCTCTACCAGTCATTTGAACTTTTCTTTAATCGCGTAACGCTTTGTTTGCCTCATAAAACCTACAAAAAATTTCTTGTCACATAAAACTCTGCCCAGTTGAAAGCCTAATTGAGTGCAAATCTGGTTTATAGAAGATCTCTCTTTTACCACTACTGTGTAAACAAAAATGAAAATGTTTATACCCAAATTGAAAAAGGCAAAGGAGAAATGAAAATGAAAATCATTTAAATGAAAATAATCCAAAGCATTGAATTTCAAATCAACAACATATGCAACCAATTTTATTTTGGTTTTCCAGCCACAAGCAAGCACAACAAGCATTCTGTGCAGAAGCATTTTGATAAATATTTGTGAATTTCAACATGACTAACTGGGAAGATTTGTTTTATACATACGAGTCTGTATTTGTAAAAACAGATTCCGAATAAGTACTTTAATAATATAAAAAAAACGTTTGTTAAACATATAGTCAAAATTATAAGTACACGTACATATCATCGTGCGGGAGTCCGCCATTTCATTTTTTTTTACTGCTTTACCCTCGAATGATCAACAGTAATTGCCCCATATGTCGGTGGTGGATGTTGAATTGTGAATAGGTTTTAGCTAATAACTTCCCAGAAGGTGCCGCTATACTCCTGTTCATTCGTTTCTGGTGGAATAGATTGGTAGGTTAGAAAGCGGTTTCTTGTAGATGGACTTCTTAAAGGGGGGAACCTCCTTTTTTTAAATTATTATTTAGAAAAACCGCAAATTTTATTTTATAATTTTTATCCTTCGCTGGAATTGAACCTCGGTCGTTTGAGTTTCTGTGCGAGCACTCTAACCACTATACCGTCAGCAATTGGAAGATTGTTTTATCAAAAATCACCAAAATGAGTCTTTTACGATTCCCTTAGGTGATCAAAAACTGATTAAATGTGCGGAATCATAAAATAATCGTACAGACGTTCGAAATACGACTGCTTTTATAATTATTTTGCGTCGTATTTTATTTTTTTCTTCTGCATTTCGTTATAATGGGATTTATTTTATTTGAAAGAATAAGAGTTATGCAATTATTGTGATGTCGTGGTATAGTGGTTAGACGGTCGCACAGAAATTCAAACGATCGAGGTTCAATCCCAGCGAAGGATAAAAATTATAAAATAAAATTTGCGGTTTTTCTAAATTATAATTTTAAAAAATAAGAAGAAATCTATCTTCAAGAAACTTGTCTCATCAATAAAAAGGCTCATAATATACATGTAAAAAAAAAGAATTCCTTCAGTTTAGCTTGATGAATTTATTATTTTTTTTTACATTTTTAAACAATATACAATATTTTTATTATTGTAAAGATAATAAAAAGGTAAGTAAAACTCGTTTAGTGTGCGGAATCACAAATGACTCGTTCAGGGGTGTCAGAAGTCAATCGTTCAGCGGAGTCGCAGCAAGGGTACATTTTCTCCCGACAAAACATTCATTTTCGACTCAAAAATGAGATCATAAGTGACTATTTTAATCGCCCAGAGAAGTCAAAAATGACTCAAAAATGGCCAAAAATGCTGACTGGGTTACCAAAAATAGTAAACAAAGTATGTGTTGGGCACGCACACTTGTGTTCTATTATTATTTTCAAATTGTAACAGTCTAATTCATAATGAGATAAAACGTGCTTAGAAGAGCCTTATAAGCAAAATCTCTTAATTTTGTATTCATAAACAAGAAACAGTGTCATAACGCTCTCATAAACCATTTATAAATAAGAAATTTTTATTGTAGGTTTCTAGGTACTTTAATCGTATAATAACACGACATTTGTGAGTTAGATTGGATATTGTATAAATAAAAGTGGAATAATATAGTATTACAATGAATAAAACTTATATAGTTGCAAGTGTAGATACATATGTATGTACATATTTAAATTCATATAATTAAAAATTTTCGTATAATAGCAAATGATTGCAGTCTCTGTACAAACTTAAATTTCTAAATGGCCAAAAAATTGTTTTTATTTTGTATTACATATCGTCGTAAGAATTAAAGAACGCTGTAACTAACAAAAAATCGAAAATACGTTTTTTGTGTCATTTTTATCAGAAAAAAAATACTCGTCGATTGGTCCCGGTCTCAGATTTCTACGATGAAAATAAATTCACTTACGCCGTCTGCGTTTTGAAAAATACCAGTGTCTTTGTTCTATTTTCATACTACTTTTTTGGCTCTGGTAAACATTTAAGGTTTTGTCAGTTACAGCGTTCTTTAATTCCATCGACGATATGCCATCTATTTCCTTTACAGGCTCTGTCATCAGTGCCTCTAGGAATTACGAATGTAAATCTCTTTCTCTTTCTCTACAGTTTACAATTCCATTTTACCAAATTTTGATATAAAAAAATGTAAACAGAATAGTGATGCACAAACCAAAAAGAGAATGGTAGTATTCGATTATTTTATAATGAATTAAAAAATGTGCTTCAAAGGAATTTATTTTTTTTTTAATTTTTCAGTTAGTTTTCAGTAGTTATTTTTTTAACAGCATTAAACATTATTTCAATCACATGTATTTTATGTATAATTGTGTTACTATTAAATTACTTTTATGAATATTAAAAAATTACCGAAGTAACCGATAGCTGTTATTGTGCATCACTATGCTGAAATAACATCATGGTATTGCCAGCATGACATTAAAATGATTTATTAGTTAATTTGTTCTTATGAAAGGTTTATGAAAATTTTTTATTTTGTTTTATTTTATTTTATTTTTATAAGACATACATAACTAATGTATGGATAAAACCTAAATTAAGGAATTATTATGAATTAGACTGTTAAAATTTAGGAGACTAAAAATAATTGCATTGCGACAGACGGAAAAATTTTTAAAAATGAAAACGGCAAAACTAAATTTGTTGTTTTTATTTTTAATATTTAATTTATTACAAACTTTTAGCAGTTTAAAGAATAAAAATTATTTTTATATGGGAAAAATATTTTCAAATAGTATTCACCATGAAATCTTTATGATGCTGTTGTAATACGGATATTTCAAATCTATAAGACACCCCCAATGTGAATCCGTTTATTGTCAAGCACTTCATAAAATATGAAATGTTTAAATCCAGCAAATGATTGGTGTCATCATAATGTTTTTATTGTCAAATGAAAACGTTTGTGTAAAATGTAAATTTATTCATGTCCAAATCCCTATTTCATTACACATAAAAATTTTTAGTACAAATTTGCTCAGCATGCTCCTCAAATTATTTATTTAGATTTTTATCGTTCATTAAAGAAAATTTTTATTTCTATACAAAATTAATGTATGGCATCGCATTCATATTTAAAATCGATATATTCTGATTAACCCAATATACTAATGATGTATTTAAGGCCCTTACTTAAGGGCAGTTGAGGCTGTGCCATTTTATGTACGTAGAATCGGAGAGAAAATAATATGAAATTCTATACCAGTTTTTTAAACGAGTGTGTTGGCTTACTAAGACATGAGCCCTGGGTTTGACACTCAGCTCCGACATCTTAAAAAAAAAGAAATATGAAAAAAATATTTCTTTCGGCGACCAAATTTGCCACATTAAGAATTTGCTGAATTTGTTGAAGTATTACATATACGGCATTTCCTTTCTCCTAGTAAATATGTACTTGCACTAAAAAATTTATTTAAATTTTCTTCGTTTTCCTATATTATTTTCATTTGTTTTTTTCCCCATTTTGAATGTAATAGAGCATCAAATAATGGCTTTTATTTACTTTATTGGTAATTTGTTTTATTCTTAATGGTTTATTGCTTCACAAATGAAATCTTCAAGAATGTGTAACTTTTTACGTGTGTATTAAACACAAACACACATTATTGTATTTGTTTGTACTCCCTAATAACTCCTACTTAAGTAAAAGTACTCGTAATTCTTTGGGAGAATACTTCTAAATCTTTCCCCTTTTTATTTAATAGATTTACAATTATAGCAGTAAATGTATGCGTGCGTTTAAGTGTATATGCCTATGTGTAAATAGAAGTAATTGGATGAATAATCTCCTGGGAAATACTTGAAATCCTACAATATACAAGCATGTACTTGCTCATCATTACACTTTTCCCATATCATAAAATTATTGTAACGCATGCTATTGATGTATTTGTTTAAAAAAATGGTGCGTGAGTTCTATCGATCCTATTTCTAAGTACGCAAAGCTCTTGCTGTGTTTTCTCCTAAAGTAATGCTTTTGTATGGTTGGTTTATATATAGAGTTGATAAAAATTAATAATATAATAATTTATTTATTTATTTATAATAATAATAATAATTTTAGTAAATTTTTAGTTTCAATTTTTAACCATTTTTGATTTAAAGAAAACTTAAAGTTTAAAAATTCTTTATTTTAGCAACAAAATTAATTAATTAATGAAATGAATTGACGCATTTTCATTACCAAATAATAATACAAAAGAACAGAAAAAAAGGGTCAAAGAATTTAAACACAAAACAAAATTGATAATGAAATTCTTCATCTTCCTAATTCATTCATCATTTTCAAATTCGTTACCCGAAATTTTAGCAGACAGATACATCACCTACACTACTACCCCGTATTGCGTGGTTAAAATTCATAATATTCTTAAATGTTATATAACTTTGAAGTTGCTTGTTTTTATGTAGTTTTGTGCCATCATTTTGAAATAACTAATGTATGGATAAAACCTAAATTAAGGAATTATTATGAATTAGACTGTTAAAATTTAGGAGACTAAAAATAATTGCATTGCGACAGACGGAAAAATTTTTAAAAATGAAAACGGCAAAACTAAATTTGTTGTTTTTATTTTTAATATTTAATTTATTACAAACTTTTAGCAGTTTAAAGAATAAAAATTATTTTTATATGGGAAAAATATTTTCAAATAGTATTCACCATGAAATCTTTATGATGCTGTTGTAATACGGATATTTCAAATCTATAAGACACCCCCAATGTGAATCCGTTTATTGTCAAGCACTTCATAAAATATGAAATGTTTAAATCCAGCAAATGATTGGTGTCATCATAATGTTTTTATTGTCAAATGAAAACGTTTGTGTAAAATGTAAATTTATTCATGTCCAAATCCCTATTTCATTACACATAAAAATTTTTAGTACAAATTTGCTCAGCATGCTCCTCAAATTATTTATTTAGATTTTTATCGTTCATTAAAGAAAATTTTTATTTCTATACAAAATTAATGTATGGCATCGCATTCATATTTAAAATCGATATATTCTGATTAACCCAATATACTAATGATGTATTTATTGTATTTGTATGTGTCATTCAAACTCAACAAGTAGACAAACAGTTTGTAAAACTTAAAGTTTCTGTGTAATACGAGTATGTATGACTAACATTTCTTTATAGGAATAATTTATTCCAAATATGTACGTGATTTCATTTTGAAATTTAAACCACGTTAATGGCATCTAAATAATTTTAATTTATTTTCTTTTGAACTTTTCATTACTTCCTGTAAATATTTAAAAAAAAAATTAAAAAAATATCATACTTTGATGAAAGTCTTTTGTCTAGAAATAAAAATTTGCCATTATCTTGGAATTGCTTTCCAATACAATTAAAAAAATAAAATATCAAAATGCAACTTTAGTGTAATTAGTTGTTACTTTTTTTTTTGTTTTTGCTGTCACAACTCATTTAGAATTGTAACTCATGTAACCTCTTAACTGATAAGAACTCATTATAAATTTACATGTAAAAGTTATTACTGCTATTGCATATTTCTGGTCTTTCAGCAATAGAAAAACGTATAAAAGTAACCATAGCCATGGGAATGCTAGTTAGTAGAGTTCTTCTTTTTCTTGACAAAATAACTTTTAAATATTTCCCAAAAGTTTTTGTGACAGGATAAGAATTTTCAAAAAATAAATCATAATAAAATGTTCTCACAAAAAATCTGTTTAGTGGGCGTGTTATTTGTTTGCAGCTTTTATGGTGCTATACGAGCGGATGACTGTAGTGGTACGCCCGCTAAGACATTTAGCTTGTGCCATGATCTTCAAACTCTAATAAATATCGCACCACGCCAATCAATTTTGTCACTTATCAGAACTCATTTGTCTAGTGATACCAGATTTCGTAGGGCTGTGAACTTTATGTTATCGCCACAATTGAAGGCAACAACCCAAATGATTGATGACTCTGCTGTTTATCAAAGCCTTCAAAGCCAATTTAGTACAGCTGGTGTTAATATTACCGATATTAACAGTATAAGTAAAATATTTGACTGCCTGATAATACCCTATATTCAGGAAGCCATGGGTGGACCTTCTTCACGTTCTGTTAGTTTATTTGAACAAAAAGCTGAAAAAAGATCTTTAAATACTTTTGTGCAAGAAGTTTCTCAACTTATATCAGAAAATTCGTCAGTTTTTGTTAAAACTTTAAAAAATCTTTTGGCTGAAAGCGAGAACTTTACTGAATTCTATGCAATTGTACGTAATCCCTCATTCCGTGTTCAGGTTACTCAATCTCTTGTAAGTATTTACTAAATAATTGATTAAATTTTCTTTTCTAACACTTTTAACACTTTAAACTCTAAACCTATATTACAGACCAACAGAGAAGTCGCCCGATCAGTTAAAATTTTACGTCACAATCAAATTGATTTGTGCAAACTGGTTGAATACGGTTTCAAACTTTTGGATTTGGGTCCAAGTATTTAAATATTAAAAAGGATTTATATTTTCTTATATACATACATTATAAAAACATGAAAAAAAAAACATGAAGATTAAATATAATAAAAGGCAAACAAAAAACAGAAATTAAGAATTGAACTCCTTTTAAAATGAATTAAATGTAAATGTAATATCTCAAGTAAATTCGTATTTTTTTTTTTTAATCAGGCTCTTGCAATATTGTCTGATCCATAGTCAAATTACTTACAAGGTGGTGTTGCCAACCCAGCTGGTTTTTTTTGGTGCAGAAACATACATATATACTTCTGACATGTGCTTTTTTAATTCACCATACCTGTTTTTGACACTAAAAACCTGAAAAACAAATTCCCTGTTTTTGTTTTTTTTTTTTTGTGCTACATTCACCTGCCACCACCTTGTAAGTAATTTCACCATGGTCAGATCCGTCAATGTACTACAAACAGACTGGCAATGTAAAATACACTTCACTAGGTAGATTTCCACTTCACTCGATGATAAGAAAGAAAGTTTAAAATTTTTTGCTATTACTTATTGGCTGGGATTAACTTTATCTGACAATGTTTTCAGATACAGTGGGCAAAGTAGATATGAACCAGAAATTGTAAGCTCAATTGTTGGAATAACAAAGTATCTAATTGTTAGATAAACAAATTTCGTATATCTGACAGAAAGAAAAAGAACTGACAACCAAAACTGTCTAAGCGTTTGTCAGATGTCTGGCAATATTGTTATCAGCTGGTAGTCTGACAGGCTTTAACTGTCAAATTTTCAGGCAAAAATTGTCAGTTCAAACGTTTGCAAAATATTTCAAGCAATATTTCTGACAATATTTTTAGATCTGACAACCTTCTTAATAAAAACAAGCTCTTAAATTGGGTTAGATTTATTAATTTCCAATCAAAAAATGTCTCTAAATTCTCTCAGAATTTTAGAGTCTTCCATAATACGCTAATGTTAAAACCACACATGTTTTACTTGAATGAAACCGATTTCGTATGTAATATTTTGCTGGTTACGTTTGTATGCACAGTTTTTATAGTTCTTCTAAATAACTTTTAGAGCATTAGCTTCTAGATATCTTGTAGTTTCAACAAAATGAACAAACGACACATATTGCATGACAATCAAAATTCTGAATGACAAATTTCTTCGTCATGAGCAAAAGTTTGGATAGAAATAAAAATAGGGCAGGGAAATAAGAAATAGGATAGAACGTGCGCTACAACTGATTTTATATTGAACTCATCAGAAAAGATCCCTGTTTACAATGGCTTGTCTAATCTCTAAGAAAGCTGGCGTTATAAAGAAATGTTATTGTCTTATATTATTTTTAGCTAAAGTATACCTCACTTTTGTGGGAAGCAGAAATTCCTTAATTTTTAATTTTTAGATTTAACACTTTATTAGTTCAGGACAACGTGAATGGTGATTTTCATTGCGCACCGTCCGTAGACATATCACATGCCGCGCATTGTCTAGGCTGTAGTTGAACTTAAGCGTCCAACCAATGCCACCCAAAGCCGGTACCCTCCAATTTTGGGCATGTCCAAGACACAGCGGTCAGAGGAGAGCCCGTGTATATTAGGTTAACAATTTCGTCACTAACATTTCCTGGATAGCAGCAACCCTCCTTGTTTATGAGGTTAAACTACTACCCAGCCTACCACAACAACTACGTGTACTCCCCGAAGAGCCGCATGCACCCAAACCAACAGGCACATTTGCCTTACTCCCCGAATGAAGGGGAGCACAAGCAAACCAGGGGCTTCCTGATGCCCGTAGTACCAGATGAGAGTAGGTTTCTCTGGTCAGTCAGTGAGATGGTCAGTAATAAATTACCAACCTCTCTGCCTATAGCGGTCGCCAGGCCACCCAGTGCTAGGTGAACTCCATATTCCCCGGTGAGTACAGGCCCCTGGTGTGACGGAAATCACCAGAAGCCATTTACTGTACCCCCAGGGGTGTATTAGTTCAAGACAGAAAAATTTATACTTTGAAAAAAAAAAAAACTGAATGAAAATTAATTGACACTGGTTTTCTAGTTATGGAACTGTACCAATTATTGAGTGGCAAAACAATGGTCACTTAATTTCTTAAATTATTTTATATGGGTTCTTATTTTGATTTTTGTACGAGCTAAAATTAATAAAACCTAAATTACTAACCAAGCTAAAATTACTACGAATATTATTAGAGTGAAAATAATTACTAGATTCTTAAAGATTGACTGCCAACATTGCGTAATTCATGATAATTAAAAAAGGAATAACGAAAAGAAAATTCTAAGACTCGACAGAGATTCTGTAAGTAAATGGCATACCACATGAACACCATAACGCTACATACTGAGGTTAATGTTTCAAACATTTGCATTTTTCTTAATTTTCCTTCAGTTAGGACTTACTTCATAGATATAAAAAAAATTTAACAATAACAAAAAATATGTTCCCTTTTGCTTCTATTTACTGTTTAAAAATAAAAAGAGAGAGAATGTTTTTGTGATTTTAAAAATAGCTTTGAAAAGAGAAACAAATGCGTATCTGGTACAATATGCTATTTTTGATTGCCTGTTTATTATGTCAACTTGTTTTTTTATCAGTCTATTATTTTCATTCAAGTGGGTTTGTAATTTTGCAGACAAACAGATACAATGCCAATTGTCACTGTTTTTCATAATTGTTTGACACAATAGACAGACTATACAGAAAACAAAGCGAAACAAAACAAAAAGATTAAACAAAAAAATGTAATTGTCAAGCAAAGTATTCAAAGTAACTTTAAATTGCTCAGTAATTTTATTTTATTCTTTGTTTTCTCTTCTTGTTCTAGTCGGATTCATACTCATACATGATCTTAAAATCTTTTTATAAAAAGCATGCTTTTTCGCATTGTCAGTTCAACAATGCCATACTTAAATTGTATTTTAGCAAAACACATGTGGTAAAAAAGCTAGTGTTTAATTATTTAAAATACTTTTAAATAATTTTTAAATATGTATTTCAAATTTTAATCCTTACTTAAGGGCAGTTGAGGCTGTGCCATTTTATGTACGTAGAATCGGAGAGAAAATAATATGAAATTCTATACCAGTTTTTTAAACGAGTGTGTTGGCTTACTAAGACATGAGCCCTGGGTTTGACACTCAGCTCCGACATCTTAAAAAAAAAGAAATATGAAAAAAATATTTCTTTCGGCGACCAAATTTGCCACATTAAGAATTTGCTGAATTTGTTGAAGTATTACATATACGGCATTTCCTTTCTCCTAGTAAATATGTACTTGCACTAAAAAATTTATTTAAATTTTCTTCGTTTTCCTATATTATTTTCATTTGTTTTTTTCCCCATTTTGAATGTAATAGAGCATCAAATAATGGCTTTTATTTACTTTATTGGTAATTTGTTTTATTCTTAATGGTTTATTGCTTCACAAATGAAATCTTCAAGAATGTGTAACTTTTTACGTGTGTATTAAACACAAACACACATTATTGTATTTGTTTGTACTCCCTAATAACTCCTACTTAAGTAAAAGTACTCGTAATTCTTTGGGAGAATACTTCTAAATCTTTCCCCTTTTTATTTAATAGATTTACAATTATAGCAGTAAATGTATGCGTGCGTTTAAGTGTATATGCCTATGTGTAAATAGAAGTAATTGGATGAATAATCTCCTGGGAAATACTTGAAATCCTACAATATACAAGCATGTACTTGCTCATCATTACACTTTTCCCATATCATAAAATTATTGTAACGCATGCTATTGATGTATTTGTTTAAAAAAATGGTGCGTGAGTTCTATCGATCCTATTTCTAAGTACGCAAAGCTCTTGCTGTGTTTTCTCCTAAAGTAATGCTTTTGTATGGTTGGTTTATATATAGAGTTGATAAAAATTAATAATATAATAATTTATTTATTTATTTATAATAATAATAATAATTTTAGTAAATTTTTAGTTTCAATTTTTAACCATTTTTGATTTAAAGAAAACTTAAAGTTTAAAAATTCTTTATTTTAGCAACAAAATTAATTAATTAATGAAATGAATTGACGCATTTTCATTACCAAATAATAATACAAAAGAACAGAAAAAAAGGGTCAAAGAATTTAAACACAAAACAAAATTGATAATGAAATTCTTCATCTTCCTAATTCATTCATCATTTTCAAATTCGTTACCCGAAATTTTAGCAGACAGATACATCACCTACACTACTACCCCGTATTGCGTGGTTAAAATTCATAATATTCTTAAATGTTATATAACTTTGAAGTTGCTTGTTTTTATGTAGTTTTGTGCCATCATTTTGAAAATATTTTCCCATTTAATAATAAAAAAGAGAAAAATATTAAAAAAATTATTTCACACTAATTTTCTCTTCCCGCTACAAAACCATCAATATATCATAGAAATGTGTATAAAAATAGATTGCTGCTGTAACGTAAAGTCTTAAAATCTTATTTGCTTTTTCCCTTCAGCTATGTTGAAAATTTAGAGTAAGGGCTTACGTGTCTATAGAAGACAGCTCGTTTAGGAATTGAAACCAAATGATTATTTTTTGTGTCGAATTTTTGCTCATTTCTGTGAGAAAGCTAATTTCTAATTAAAAATCCCCGGCAATAAGCAATATTGACCTATATAGAGTGAAGGCCATTAAAATTGACTGTTTAGTATGATTTATACGCTGGCGGCATCATAGCGATTTATTTCTTACGAAAAGTGCAAGAAGGTGCCTAGTATTATCGAGTCATGTCCACTAAATTTATGTTTCAAACAGAGTGGGCAAACAAACAAAACATTTTGGAAACGTTACCACAAAGGCTTAAACTTTTAAAATTTTTTTTTATCGTATTATACATGAGCAAAACCAAAACAAATATTTTCTGAATGAGGA
This sequence comes from Metopia argyrocephala, assembly GCA_963576795.1. Classification (NCBI taxonomy): domain Eukaryota; kingdom Metazoa; phylum Arthropoda; class Insecta; order Diptera; family Sarcophagidae; genus Metopia; species Metopia argyrocephala. The sequence continues at coordinate 197,880,033 of OY756208.1, read as the reverse complement.
AGAGCACAAACGAAATAATTCGCTTTTCGCTCTTGTGCTTGCTTTGTTATTCCATTACATTCGTATAATATGTTCTTTTTTCTCTTCTTCTTTTCTTTTTCTTCTCATTCATTTTTAGGTTTACGTACGCATATTTGAGTTAGAGTATTTGTAGTGCTCAAAACAAAAATAATATACAAAACTAAACTACTCATTATGAAGAACAGAGCAAAATGAGATCAAGCGTTTCCTTTTGTTTATTATTCTACTCTAGTTTCAAAGAATTAATCAGGTAAACATAAACGTCTGTTTGCCCCTAGAGAATGCTTAGTAGTCTATTAATTTCAGAATCACTTTGGTAATATCATTATTTCCACCCTCGTTCGATTTAGTACTTCTGATTTACTTTTTATGAAGCTAAGTTATTGATTTATTCCGAAAAACCGGTAACTCTTGTAATATTGCAATATTTACTAAAAAAAAAAATAGTCGAAAACTTTACTGATCTAAGAAAACAATTGCCATGAAAGCCGTAGCCGTATGGGATATATGCTGGAAATCAAATTTACTAAATATCTTAAAATTATTTACTAGATTATAATACAAAAAACCAAAATCCAAAACCATTTTAAGTTATCAATATCGTAAAAAACAAACTTTATTTTAAAAAATGTTCATGCTTCCACGTGTATTCTTTTACAACACTGAATCGAAACCCGTAAAGCCGGGTATATGTGTACTGAACAATAGACAGTGATATGAACGGATTAATAGACAGTGAAATGAACAAACACCCCATCCGTATACTGCAATTTAAATTGTATTAAAGCACGTTAATGGGATGGATGGGATACTTCGGACAAGGCAAAGTCTCTGATTGGGGTCAACCTGGCGGCCTCCAGAACGATCCTTGTTCCCGTTGTATTCAAGTCGACATACAGCCTCCACGTGGCCCTCCTGGATAACATTCTAGCACCCGCTAGCTTGTGAACTAATGTATGCGGCGATTGTCCAATCCCCTGGACTTTAAATTTGGGTTGTGCGTAGGGCTTGAAACCCACCACGTAAAAATGTTATTCAATGAAAACCAGTACAATAGCCTCTAAACGGACCCCCTTTTATGTTGACGAACTTGGCAAACGTTTTAAGGACTATGATTTAAGGATATGCACCTGGAACGTGAGAACCCTTTATAGGGAAGGTGCCTCTATCCAGTTGGCGGATGCTCTCACGAAATGTAGGGCTGACATCACCGCCATCCAGGAAATGCGATGGATAGGGCAAGGTTGTACAAGGCAAGCAACATGTGACATCTACTACAGCTGCCATGAGAAGAAACACGAATTTGGTTGCGGATTCGTAGTTAGCAAGAGACTTCCCATCACGTCTCGGAGTTCACCCCTGTGAACGAAAGAATTGCTACGATCCGCATAAAGGCGAAATTTTATAACATCAGCCTTATTTGTGTTCACGCCCCGACGGAAGAGAAGGATGATGTGGCCAAAGATGCTTTCTACGCAAAGCTCGAGGAAGTGTACGATGGGTGTCCGGCACATGACGCCAAAATTGTCCTCGGCGATTTCAATGCGAAAGTTGGACGTGAAGATATCTTTGGCCCCACTGTCGGACAGTTCAGTCTTCATAATTCCACCTCGCCGAACGGATTGAGACTGATCGATTTCGCCGCGGCGCGAAACATGGTAGTTTGTAGCACCAGGTTCCAGCATCTCGATATCCATAAGGCCACCTGGCTCTCTCCTGATCGATCTACCAACAACCAGATCGATCACATTGTGATTGATGGAAGGCATGTATCCAGCATACTAGACGTGCGCACATTTAGAGGTCCAAATGTCGACTCGGACCATTATCTTGTCGCAGCCAAGATGCGACTGCGCATATGCGCAGTGAATATGGCACGTTCTAGTGTTCGAGGGAAGCTGAACATCAAAAAGCTGCGATCACAAGAGACAGCCAGGTCATTTTCCGATCGTCTTTCTAATGAGCTCCATTGCACCCGATCCTCTCTCGAAAGTATTGGTGGACAGTGGTCTCACATTGCTCACTCTCTGCGCAACGCTGCCGAAACAGTCCTTGGTTTTGAGCGTCCTCCCCGCAGAAACCAATGGTACGATGAAGAGTGTCGTGAGGCCACTGCGGCAAAGAATGCCGCCTACAGAAGAACGTTGCAGTCCACCACTACAAGAGCAACTGTGGAGGTGTACAGAGAGAAGAGGAGGGAAGAGAGACGCCTATTTAGAAGAAAGAAAAGGGAGCAAGAAAGGCGTGATCGTGAGGAAATCGAGATGTGCAGGAGTAGACATGATGCTCGAAATTTTTATAAAAAGATAAGGCGTCTTACTACTGGTTTTAAACCCGGAGCAACCTCCTGCAGAGACGAAAATGGTAATCTGGTTACAGATGCACAAGGGACACTGAGATTATGGAGACAGCATTTTTCTAATCTACTGCAAGGCGATGACGACACAAATTCCGCCTCTAGAGATGCTGTGCCGCTCCCAATCAATGACGACGTTGAGATCCTGTCGCCCAGCTATGAAGAGATCAAAATTGCCATACAGCGACTAAGAAGCAACAAAGCGGCCGGACCGGATGGTCTGCCCGCTGAGCTTTTCAAGTATGGAGGCGATGAGCTGGTTAGGTGCATGCACCAACTCATTTGCAGAATATGGCTGGAGGAAAGTATGCCCAATGATTGGAATCTCAGTGCCCTCTGTCCCATCCTGAAAAAGGGAGACCCCACGATATGCACCAACTACAGGGGTATAAGCCTTCTCCCTATCGCATATAAGGTTCTTACGAGCGTATTGTGTGAACGACTGAAGCCATTCGCAATCTCACTGATTGGACCTTATCAGTGCGGCTTCAGACCTGGTAAGTCCACCATTGACCAGATATTCACACTGCGCCAAATCCTGGAGAAGACCCATGAAAGTCAAGTCGACACACACCATCTTTTTGTCGACTATAAGGCAGCGTTCGATAGCCCGATAAGAGATCGCGTATATGCCGCAATGTCTGAGCTCGGTATTCCTGCAAAGCTGATAAGACTGTGCAGAATGACGTTGAGCAACTCCTGCAGCTCCGTCAAGGTAGGAAAAGACCTCTCCGAACCTTTTAATACCGTGCGAGGTTTCAGACAGGGCGATCCCTTATCCTGCGACCTCTTCAATTTCGTCATGGAGAGTGTTTTGCGAAAGGCGGGTGTTCATCGAAGTGGCACTATATTTAACAAAAGTGTCCAGCTCCTTGCGTATGCAGACGACATAGACATCATTGGGCATACCAAGCGAGATGTCACCGCAGCCTTTAATGCTATTGAACGGGAGTCTGCAAAAATGGGTCTGGCGGTAAATGAGAGCAAGACGAAGTACATGTTGTCGACGAGTAGGGATGTTGAACGTATCGGCTCCCAGGTTACAGCCGGCAACTATACATTCGATGTTGTTAAGGAGTTTATCTACCTTGGCACCGCCATTACCAGCAAGAATGATGTCAGTCTGGAGATCAAACGAAGAATCACACTGGCCAACAGGTGCTACTACGGTCTCAGTAGGCAGTTTAGTAATAGAGACCTCTCTCGTGCGACGAAACTGACACTCTACAAGTCGCTTATTCTTCCGGTGCTTCTCTATGGTGCGGAAGCATGGACGCTGTCTTGTGCCGATGCAGCGGTCTTGGGAGTATTTGAGAGAAAAGTTCTTCGTAAGATCTTTGGTCCTCGAAGGCATGGCGATGAGTTTCGCATTAGAACCAACCATGAGCTGTATGAGCTCCTCGGCGATGTGGGCGTTGTTCAGCGCATTAACATCCAGCGGCTACGCTGGCTCGGCCATATTGTTCGGATGGATGAATCCGCTCCAGCGAGAAAAGTTTTCGATGCGAAGGTCACTGGACGTCGGCGTAGAGGACGACCGTGTTTACGTTGGAAGGACCAAGTTGATGAAGCCCTGTCGTCAATTGGTGTGACCAACTGGAGAAGGCGCGCGCTTAGCAGAGACGCCTGGAGACTAGTGTTAAGGCAGGCCGAAACCCGTTAACGGGTTGTTATGGCCATCTAAGTAAGTAAGTAAGTAAGTAAGTAAAGCACGTTAATAACAAGCACGGTTATAACGAATTATAATTATAGAGAACAGATTTTGCATTGATTTTCCTTATAAATTAGTACGTTTATAATGAAAAACTGTTAACATGCCTACAAAGCAAATATAACGAGTATGTACCTTTTAATTAATTTTCATTGAAATTACTACCTTCTTTTTTAATGAACTTGAAAACTGTTTATTATAATTGATTAATGTGGACATATAATTATAAATAAAAAAAAGTAGGTAAGTCAGCAAAAAAAAAGACGAAATGAACCAAAATTAGAACAAAAACTAAAACTGTTTAAAATGGGGCTCAAGGTTTACACAGCGCACAAAGCTATTGGATAAAGACTCCCCAAAAGCTTCAAATATCTGAATGAATCAAAATAAAATTAGCAATACTTTGCCTTTCAGAAGAATTCCACAACTTTTGCTCTTGAAAAGAAACATAAAAATTATGTGTTTGTCTTCCATAAAATAAGCACGAAGGCGCCCTATGTATACGAAAATTTTGTGCAAATTTTTAAAATTGTTTTGCGGACGTTTTATTAATGATATACCCAATCAATGGCTTAAGTAGCAATAGTATAATATGTAAACGTACAATATAAAAGAAAAGTTGTATAAAGAAAAACTAAATTTTCTTACATTCGTAGTAACCGTGTTTTATCGTAAACACATACATAATATTAGTATTGTATAGATTGTAGATATTGTATGCCTTTTGTATTTGTTGGTTTAATGTCTTAATGACAGCTTAATACCCCCTCTAATTAATAGAATTGTTTAAATTTGATCAATTAACTTAAATAATCAATTACGATGATGGTGTTGATGATAGTTAAGTAAACTGGTTAATGACTAAACAAGCAAGAAAGTCCACAAGTTAAAACAATGTTTTATGCTAGAAAGGATATATTATACTCGTACATCAAGCATATGACAACTGATTATAAAAAAGATTTTGAATAATATACATATACAGTTGTGTTCAAAATAATAGGAGTGCCATTCATTCAAAGCCGAAGTTTAAAATTAAGTAGAAAAAAAAGAAAATATTAATTTCTTTAGAGATAAAATTTATTTCGAATTCAGCGTCTAATTTTTTACCAACTAATTATTTAATTAAAATTATTAAAACATAAAATATTTAATTAAAACAAAGTTTTCTTTCAAAATTCCCTGTTCAAAATAATAGGAGTGTTTATACACAACCTAGTAGTATTAAAGCTAAAGTCACAAAAGTAAAATATTATTTAAAAATAGTGTCCCCGATTTAATATTTTGTTGAATAACCTTTGTTTTTAATGACTTCAGCACATCTTCAAGGCATTGAGTCAATAAGATTCTGGCATTTCTTTAAAGGAATTTGATGCCACTCTTTGCGCACTGTGCTCCATAATTCTGTCGCATTTGATGGCTGTTTCTCTGCAAAATATGTTTTAACGTCTGCCCACAGATGTTCTATGGGATTCAGGTCAGGAGACTGAGCAGACCACAACATAATCTGAACTCCATTTACCCGAAACCACTCATTTGACAATTTACTGGTATGTTTTGGGTCGTTATCTTCTTGGAATATCCCTTTAAGAGGCATATTCCACTCTGCATAAGGTATAGCATTACCTCTTTCAAAATTCCAACATAAACGTTTCTATCCATTATGCCTCTAATTTCGTAAATTGGACCTACACCATTATACGAAAAGCTTCCCCATATCATTATTTTTGCACCACCATGCTTAACTGTTTTTTGTGTATATTGGGCTTTATATTCTGTATTGGGCGGACGTCTAATATATTTTCTAGACCCAGTGCCACCAAATAAAACAATTTTGCTTTCGTCGGTCCAGAGTATGTTTCTCCATTTTTCTTTCGGCCAACTGATGAGTTCTTGTGCAAACTTTAACCGTGCTACTGCCTTTTTTTTGTCAGTAGTGGCACATTCCGTGGACTTCTTGCAAATAAATTATTTTCCATCAGGCGTCTACGAATAGTAGGACCACAAACGGCAAGATTTTGATCCTTTTTAATTTTTTTGGAAGACTCCCAAGGATTTATTTTGCTGTATCGTACAATATGACGGTCTTCAACAGTTGATGCTTTGTGTTTGCGCCCACGTGTTTGAGGCTTTTTTTATATTTCAGAGCATTTGCAATCATTTGATCGGAGCATCCTAAGGTTTCCCTAATTTCCGTATAAGTTTTGCCTTTTTTTTCGAAGATTTTTAATTAGTTCTCTTTTTTCCTCAAAACAGTGCTTTCCTCTTCCCACTATTATAAAAATTTATGTGAAATATAATATAATCACTGTAAATAAGGTTTTCACGCCATTTTTTGAAACTTACTTTACATTTTTTTTTCTTCAATTATATGTCCTTTTAGTTTTATTTTTAAAACTTCACACGCACTCCTATTATTTTGAACAACTCAAACCCAGGGCAAACACAGAAATGAACGAATTTTATTATGAATATAAAAGTTATTATGAGTTTAACTTATATATTCGATTTCTTACATACCGTTGTAACTTCCGTGAGAATATCACTTGTTTTGCAAATTGATACACTAACAAATTTCAACTGTAGAAATATTAGATTGGTGCACTCCTATTATTTTGAACACAGCTGTAGCTGCTTACAAACATATGTATGTACTTAGTATGTTTGCAGCAAAATTATGCAAATAAGAGATTGTTTATTAAATTTAAGTATGATTTTAAATTATAAGAATCCTATTGGTTTCATATTTAATTGTGATTCTACTTCACTTTTTTTTAAAGTCCTTACTAGCGACAGACACATTCTGAAATTTACTTTTCTAGCGATATTTCGTCCGTTTTTAGATTAAATGGTACCAGATGGTTTAAATTTTAATCAATTGGACGCAGAACAGTAAAACAGTGGTCAACATAACAACGAGTATTAGTGGTTAGAGCGCTCGTACAAAAAAAAACTTCAACGGCCCAGGTTCAAATCCCAGTGAAGGTAAAAATTAAAAATTATAATTTAAAAATCAGAGATATCACCGCCCCCCCTAGCAACTACAATAATCCGGTCCCCAACATTGTACTCTATTCCACCTTAACCAATGTCAGCAAAAAAAACGAATGATCAGGAGAAAAGCACCACCTATTGGGAAGTAGCAGATAACAGCTAAATCTATTTAGCGAAGACACTCACCACACAATCAACATGCAACGATGAAGCAATTGCTGTTGATCATTTAATTGTGAATATATAACACTGGCCTTTGATGATCAATTAACAGCAATTTGTCTCATTCCTAAGGCGATTAATAGTAATATAAGAAAAACAAACTGTATGTTCTGTCATAAATGTACTGTCTTTCCAAAAAAATTCCAATACGATTCACTGCATTTAGTAGGGGTTTCAAATAAAAAAAATATACTACCGGTAATAAAATTAAATTTTTTTTTTATTCTTCAAATGATGAATCAGTGAAACATAGTTCTTCACAGTGAATAATCACAAATATTTTATACGATTCAGGGCTATAGTGGCCAATTACGTATGTCTGCAGTGAAATATTAAAAATAAAACACATTTATTTTAATTCTATTAATAATTCTCTAAAATTTTGTAAATAATGGAGGACAGCACCTCTCAGTAATTTTTCGAGATGCTGGTTAGTTAAAACTGATCTGTGTTTAGATTTCACGAACTATAAGTTGAATGAAATGATTCACATAAGTATGTGAAATGTGTTCTAAATTGTGAAATAATTCGACAATCAACCTCTTTTAGTTCTGGTACAAATTCAGTAATCGTTGTCCACTTATATTTTAATTGTAATGTTTCATCTTCTAGAATCTGTATTAATTCTTATTCTCCAGATGCTTTCTAGATCATAATTATATTGGAAATGGAAAATGATTGAATTTGAATTATTTTAATTTCAAATGGATTCAGAAAAAAGTAAGAGACGATATAAAATATATCAAGTCTTTAGATCTATATTAGAATTCCGTCTATATTCCTTCTAGGAATTTTATATTCTTGTTGAGTTTTATATTCTATATATTGGTACAAATTTTTTTTAATATGAATCATTTTCCTCCTCCTACTACATTTTTTTAAAATTTAGAGTTTCGTGGTTTGGTTGACATTTTAGGGTAAACAATGTTCCCAAAAAGGGTTGATGTTGTTTTGATCCAGTGTTGATGTAAACCAAAGCAAGAATAATACAAATTGTTTCCTACAAAGCACAATGTTAAACGCACTTTGCAAAGAAAGCCTTGGAATTCAAATTCAGTCTGGAGTCAGTCGATTATGGCTGATTACGTAAATTTTTATGTTCGTTGGCTCAATTTTAGATGAGTAATATTATTTCTAACTTGGACGGATATGAAATATTTTACAACGTTGCACTTAGTCTTTCATATTTGTAGTCGGTAATAATAGATATATTAACACAAAAATTAAAACGGCTTTCGGATACATTAAACCAGGGTCCTTACACGAGCCGCATGTGGCTTGCGAACCACAATTTGGCTTCCCCTGATATAAATTCCTAATTTATTCAGTTTTTCTGTAATAAATACACCTTTTTTCTCATGCTTTAAATGTTTTTAGAAATTTGAAAGGTGACAACACTGCTTGTAAGCTCTTTAAGCTGCACTTAAGCGGTCCTCTAGTATGTAGATATGTATGAGTATATAATAAAAAGGAAAATGAATGCTTATAAAATAAACACAAATGTAAATTATAATTTATTTTATATTTAAAAATTATGAAAAAATTAATAAATGAAAGTTCTAACATTATATCAATAGTTATAACGGAAATCAACTGTAGATCACTTTATTTTATACTAAAAAAAAAGAAAAAAAAAGAAAAAACAATTATAACTTTCATTTACAAAACATTTTTATTGGCCATTTGAAAATTAACAAAATTTCAATTTAATAATAAATTTCAATAAAAATCTAATATTTAAAACAAATTGAATTAAAATAAAAATAAATTGAGCATTTTGTAAAATCCAAATACTGGGAAAAAAGTTTTACAAATCTGTTAGAACAATATAGGCTTAAATGATAGCAAAAAAATTTATGAAATAATAAAATTTATATATTTTTTTAACTTAAAAATGTACACAGACATACATACATACTTTTATAAATGTATATAGTAAGTATATAAATCTATGTGCGTACATAGATTTCATATTAAAAAAAAAATTAAACAAACTGATAAATAATTTATGGGAATGAATAAATGTGTATATTTTACATAAATTCAGAAGTATCTACACATGTATTTAAGTACGTGTGAGTATGCCTATAACCATTCTATATGATACATACATACATATATGAAATAAAAACCAAAATAAATATTCTTATTTTGAGAGCCTTAGAAAATGTTGAGTACTCTAAAACTGGAGTATACCTACGTATGTATAGTGGTTAGAGTGCTCATACAAAAACTCAAACGATCGAGGTTTAATTCCCAGCGAAGGAGAAAAATTAAAAAACTAAAATTTGACGTTTTTCCAAAAAAAGCATGGATACTTTACATATCCAGACTGTATTCCAGAGAGAAAGGCAATTACTTTTAAATCGCAACAAAGTCGCCATTTGTGCTCCTCATGCTGCCACCATATGCAATTTTTTTCTGAAGAGTCAATAAAAACACGCCAATCGGCTGGGTTGTATAGTATCCTAATTTCATTAATTAAGCCTACAATGTCGTTACAAATGTGTTCGCAGACATAGCAAAAGCAGTCAACATTTTCCAAACAGTCTGACATTTTAAATCTTACAAATTTTCTAGTGGTACACCGAAAAAAGGAAAAATTTACTTATTTCGATTTCGAGTGGAAAACCATGATAAAAATAAAACACCAAGAAGGCTAGAACATATTTGCAGTCATAGGGACGTATATATAAAAGTATTCAGTATTTTAATGTCTTAACTTCCCGTCAGGGATGGGGTTATCTGTAATTTTGAACAATAACTAAAGTAATCCTAATTGGGCAATCCTGATTCTGATTGTTTTTAGGTATTTACGTTAAGTTTTGGGTTTTGGTGTGTTCTAACATATATAGTAAAATTTTATAGCTAACATATTTGTAGAACATTTCATCCCCGCCCCTCCCCTTTTTCGGGGTGTTTTTATTATTTGTTAGAATAAAGCCGCAAAACGCAATTATTCGGGGGGTTAGAGGGTTAATACGTTCAATGAAAATATTTGTCGTAATATTTTCTACGAAGTTACTGAACATACCATACACCTAAGATGTAAGGAAAATATAACTTTATACACCGATATGCTGCAAGAGTTGGCCAGTGATGGAAAATTTTAACCGCCTCTAAAATAAAATTCCGATGTGATCTGTCAAAACGCCGACACACGTATATATCTTTTAGTGTCCTCTACCAGGATCAATCGTCAGAACCCCGTAATTTTTTTCGTGTTGAACAGTGTAATTCAATTATAAATAAAAAAAAATGTTTCAAAATATTGGCTGTTCTTTCTTCTTGGTAAAATATTTCTTTTGAATATTTGAAATTGGGTGGCAAATTAAGCCAGCAATATAATTAAGTTTAGCCCATAATTCCCTCAAGCTTTATTGTAAACATTGATTTTTAAATCAATGAAATGAATTAATCGTCTTAGCTTTGTAGGTTAGGTTAGATTAAGTTTGTTTTATGTTTCTGTATTTTACTGGTGCACTAAGATACTCTTCCAAGTTAATCTAATGAAACACGTTAGAAATTAAATATGGGATTTTTCTAGCAGAAGTCCTTTTTAAACTAATACCTCCATTCCAGGTATTCCTCGCAAGAGTCAACCAATAAAATTAATTAGTAGATTTTATAGGAATAAACAAACGCACATTACTCGTCATAACCTTTTCCCCTACCCAATAAAATACACATACTGCTGCTTATAGAAAACAGAATATTTAATCAAAAGGCCTAACCTGCGTTTCTAATGAATTCTACAGTAACAAAAGATGTCTGGCTATAAAATGGGGGATGACAAGAAAACATTTATTTGCATTTAATAAATATTTTTAAACAAAAACAAAAAGCAAAAAAAACAAAAGCAAACAAGAAATTATTTCTTTTAACAAATTATAATTTCGAATACATATTGCGTATTTAGTTTAATAGTATCATAATATGAAGAAAGAAATTTTTAAAGAAATCTATTTAAATTTTATACAACATTTAAACTGAATCTTAAACGTTCGCTGTGAACACCATTTTAAAACAAAGTAAAAGAAAAATACTTTCTTTAAAATGTCAAAAGGTGTGATTTAAAAAATAATCTCATAAAAAATTAAAACTTACTTGTTGGCTTTAATTTTTTAGATTATTTTCCTTTTTATTTTTAGTTTTATGTCAGTCGCAATATTGCCATATTAAAAATGATATACTTTTTCGACTCTTAAAATTAAAATTTAATATTAATTTTCATTTAGACAGAAAAACGAACAACAAATTTGGCATCCCATATTAAAATATTAAAGTTAAAACGCCTCGATATTAAAACGTATTTTAAGATGCCAATGCAAACACCCTTAATCTTGAATACTAAAATTTTAAATTATGTATTAACTTTCGAATTATCATTTGCTTCATGGAAAATGAAAAATTTGCTTATATTGAACCCAATAAGTTTATCAAATATACCGCTTGAAAACTATAAAGTTATCTTTTCTATTCGCTTAAAATCCATTTCCATTCTAGTTAATGATGCCACTTTAGGTTTTCGATTCCAATTTTTTCAAGTCTTCAATCCGTTTTTGGATATCTCGTCCAGTTTCGGAGATAAATAGCCGAATACGGAGGGCAGATTTTAAAAAAAGTTTTTGGTGTCAAAAACCTGAAGTGTCATCATTCATAAAATGACGTACATACATATATAATTGGTCATTACAACCCTATGTCAGGGTTACGGCCTTGCTTTTCGCAGCACTCATGTTGTGTATATTAATTTTTATCCATGATTACCGGAACCTACAGTTTAAAATCGACTCCGAACGACAGATTTGAGAAGCTTTTTCATGGCAATCAATTACTCCCAGAGCATTTGCAAGAAGACTGCTGAGAGGTAGTCGTAGAAAGAAATAATTTTTTGATATTTCTTTTGCCTTTCAAGATGTCAGAGCAGAGATGGCTGCTAGAACACATAAACTACCGCACTACTATATAATGACGGAGTCTATTTACTCTTGCAGATATTTAGATGATGTTTTCAGTTATCTCATGAAACTCAATTCCGATCGAAATTGGTTTCAATTCCGAATATTTCATTTTTAAAAAATTAAATATTTCTTCCAAATAAAATCATTTTAAATAATGAATAATGTTACAAATATAACGGCGTTACTTTCAAAGTTAACAGTTTTTTTTTTTTCGAAAAACTTCCCATTTTCTAAAAACTGAATTTTCGAAACTAAAACCACTACCGTTCGGAATTGAGTTCCATGACATGACTGTATATTTCAAATAACTACAGCATCAACAGGTCTTTTAAATGAATAAAAAATTGCGATTATGATATTGAGAACAGTTTTTTCATAGTATATTATCTTCAAGTTATGACAGTATTGAGATAAATGAGCGATATGCACATACTCGTACTCGTATAATACTATTGTTGGCAGTTTGTGATTCTGCCACTAGTAATTATAATGGTTTCTTTGGTATTTTGCCTAAAAATAAACAAAATTTCCATTATGAAGACTATTCCCTTAAGATTTGTTTTCGTTGTTCTTTTCGTGTAGATTTGAAGCAGTGATTTCAGATTTGTGTAACATTTTGTGTAATAATTGCCCGGAGACTAGCAATGGCTAAAAGCCTACAATGTAATAATTTCAAATTAGGAAGTTAAGATTTTCTGCTGGTTTTGTAAATAATTAAAAGCTTTAAAAAGCATCAGCTTTTTACTGATTAAAAGTATTAAAAGCAACACACATACAACTTAATGATATTTAGGCGAAAATATTTATGTAAAAGCACTTAAGCATTACAAATACTTATATTTTAAAAGACATTTTAATTCATATTTTACGGTTCGTTTACATATTACATATTGAAATTATTGCTCATATTGTCCCCCAGTAAAGAGTAATTACTTAAAACTCTTACAAATAATTTCAAAAAACTCTGTTTGTCAAGTTAGCAAAATCTGATAAAAAAAAATTTACTATAAAATTCCTTTTACCAGTAGTATGTTGTTCATTTTAATATTCCAATCAAAACGATTTCACCCTTTTTTTTTTTTCCTTTTATTTTCATTCTACTGAAAGTGCATGAGTGTGAAAAAAATGTTTATTTGCCGGATTACCAGTTTGCTTGTGTGCATAAAATTGTTTGTGTGTGTAAAATCTAAAATCCTTAAAGGCATACAACTCTTTTGAAATTTAACATTGCACGTGCATTCATCATTTGTAATTTTTCACCAACAAAAACGATAAAAGAATGTATTTTTTCAATGCTCAAAACAAGAGATGAAAAAAAACTAAAAAGAATACAAAATGTTCACATTAACTGTATGAACGTGTCTAGAAATTTGTCGTTTCTTTTCAAGTTTCTTTTTTTCTCTCACGCTTTAGTATTTTTCTTGTTGAAATTTTGATTTTTATTTTATTCGTAGTTTTAGTTCCATGATAAAGTTAAATTCTTTGTAAACTATTATTCATGATTTGCATTTGGAATTGTTTTCTTTTTTCAAAACTAGTTTTGTGCATTTGATTTCATTTATTTACCAACCATGTTATGCTTTTCAGTGTTTCTGTTTGAGTGAATTTAAACAAAAACTATGATTTTTCACCACTTCAATACAGTAAGTATTTGAAGAAAATTAAAGAATTCTTTTAATAATTTTTTTTTTTTTTTTTGTTTTCAAGCAGAGTATTTTCTTTTTGTTAAATTTAATACCCACAACGAATCAATTGAATTTTTGATAAAATCAAATCATTAAAATAAAAACAACTAAAATGGAATCTTTAATAATTGCTACGATTATGGTCTGAGCTCGAATCGTCGCAAAAAATAATTGCCTGATATTTCAGTTGCATTGTAATTTTCTATTAACAATGTCAATAAAAATGAAAAAACAATTAAAAATGTCATAAGACAAAGTAAGTCTAATATGAAACTGTTTGGTTCCCAATAATTTCCTATTATTATGTAGTTGCCATATTTCTCACATTTCACATTGTATTGTACTGTTGAATAGACTTTTTTTCTAAAAATTACAATACGATCAGGTTTAAATTAAAAGTCCACAAATACTACTCTCTTTTTTCCCCTTCCCATTACTTATTTTGCTAGCACAGCTAGCTATTATATACCTTTTTCAGAGTAACGGCATAGCTTCTCAGAGCACCCATATTGTGTGCGTCAATTTTTGTCCATGAATACCGAGACCGACAGTTTAATGACGACTAAGAATGAGAGACTTGAGAAGTTTGTTCATGGCAATCACTCACTCCCAGAGCGCTGTCAGAAGACTGCTAAAGGCTGGCTCGTCTAGTAAGCCAACACACTACATACTACACTACGGGGACCACTAATGCTTACATATAGGCATAAATTCTTAAAAAAAAGGTCTTATACTGCTTAAAAGTTTCATTAAAAAATCAACAATATAGAAAGGCTTTTGTTTTCAACCTATTTTATCACATAATTTTTGGGTAGGTAGCTGAAGGGCTCATTTATTTTTAACAAAGGCTTCCGCAATTCATATTGAGTTTTATAACTAAAGATGAAATTAAAGGATGTAATTAAATATGTAAATAAAAATAGAAAACATCAATAAAATATAATTTAGGTAATCCCAATAAAATCCCTTTTCCCAAATGTAAATTTTTATCCCCGTTGCAGAAAAAGAAATCCCCTTATTGGGAATAAATTCCCTAAACAGACGACACCGTTTCAAAGATCAACACAAACTACTGCATGGGAATTGGCCATTTCTGAGTGTTGGTGGTCTCACTGAAGAAAAAATAAGAAAAACAAATTAAATTTTAATCCCACTTCTTTTGCGTTTTATTTGAAAAATTTATTTCTGACCTTGACTTTTGTAAATTATATCTGATCTATAGCTATAGCGGCTGTTCTTGAAAAAGTGTTCAACTTTTGGCAGCACTTTAGAGTCTTGTTAACCGTTTCATACTGAAAAACACCAACGGTGTTGTCTTCCAGTGCTTCACATTTTCGACGGTTTATGTGCTTTGACCAGTGACTTCATACAGACACATAGGAAATAAGCGAGAAGTAAGTATCGCAATACTAAGAATGTCAACAGATGAAATAAACTTGCCACTAAATTTTGCTGGTTGTGTAAAGCGATTTTACACAAGCATAATTTCATTATAAAATATAATTCTAAATAAAATATCATTGATAATAGTGCTGCAGTTATTCTAATTGGCGGTAACGCCAGCTCCGTGTTTATTTTTGAAAAAATGTAATAAAAAATTAAACAAGCTGGCATTACATGATGCCTTTTTCTGGATATAATGGGCTATGTATAGTTGTAGTAAATTGGCATGTCTGCATATTCGACACTTCATCAGCAGATAATAGTGCTTTACCAGTAAGTTACAGTAGAAGCTCACAAATTCGAACCGTCACAAGTTCGAACCGTCCAGAAATTAGAACCTACCATTTCAATATATTGGATACTTTAAAATTAGAACTACAGGTTCTAATTTCTGGATGTTTTGTACTTTTTTTTGTATTTTCAACAGAAATTATTTTTCTCGCTAATCAAAATAAAAAATAAAACGGGGAATCACCGAGTTATTTGTGGTGGTCGGTTAAAAGAGTTGGAAATTTGATATGTTTGTACAAATTTGGGTCCGTTGATAACTGAAGCTCAAGGTAAAGTGTTCATACTTGGTACATACAGATTTTATGTTAAAAACCAATTCAATACCAATAAAATCAAAAAATTTTTGAAAGCTTTTTAATGAATTTATTATTTAAATTAATTAAATCTTAACAAATAAAAATTGTTTTGTGTTTAAGAAAGGCCTACGAGTATACGACAAGTTTTATTACAATTTGATCATGTTCTTAAAAAAAATTTTCGGAAATTCGAATTTTTCGGAAATTCGAATAGCCCAGTGCACAAGGTGGTTCTAATTTGTGAGATTCTACGGTATTTTGTAAGGGAGAAATTATAAACAAACCCTTACCCGAGCGCATCAAATATGCATGATTTTTATGTGAAATGAGCCGCTAAAATGCAATAGAAATAAAAATTTATTGCAACCAGTTAGCAAACAGTACAAAAATTTAAAAAATAATACCTTATCCTATAGCATATTTGAAAGCTTTAAGTTAAAAAAGCAATATAATGCTTCCATAATTGCTTACAATTTTATTTATTGCTTCCAAATTTTAATAATATTTTGCTGGATCTGTTCTCCAGAAAACTAATCAGTTTCCAACTGCTCTAAAGAGCATAATCGCCAAAATGAAACACCATTTAAATCCTGTAATAATTTGTATATATACTTTCCAAAATCTAAAACTACGAGTAGTACTTAACATTTATTAAAAGTAGCTTGAAAGCATAATTCTTAAGTATTTGGAAAATGTTTACAACTTTAATAACAATGTCTGCTTAAAATAATGATTTATAGAATAAATGACCTTAAATGGATGAGGAAGTTAAACATCCTGTTTTATTAAATTTTTTTTTTTGCTTAAAAGGTAACTCTACCGAGTGTAGATTTCACTCAAAACTTTTTCTGCCCACAAAATTTAAGTTCAACTTCCTTAGTAGAGATTCAACCATAAAGAGTATAAAGGGCCGTTAAGATTTAAAATACTCGTACTAAATGAACAAATTTTATTTGCATATTTAATCAAGGAAACTTATGTTTTCCTCTTAATAATTTTAAATTTTCTTTATTATCAGCAAGAAAATTTTAAATGAAAAAGTTTTTGAAACCTTTGTAAACCAGTGAAGTAAAAAAAACAAACAGTAAAAAAAGCTAAAGTTTAAGATTTTTTTCTCTTCTTATTTCCTTTAAAATTTTTCTTATTTCTTTTATCTTTTCTTTTCTTTTTTTTTAATACAACTTCTTTAAGTCTTTGTTTCATTTTTCAAAAAAACAAAAGGAAAACACTGCACTACATTATACAATTTGGAATCATAATTGTTTTACTAGAAGGCTACAGGAAATCATATAATAAGCTAATAGACCTTTTATGAAATTCAAGCACTTTTCATATTAAAAATGCCAATTAACATACTTTCCGCTAAAAATTTTGCTTAATTTATATAACGAGCAGACCGTTGCAGACTTAATGTGTACCGTGGCCTCGGAACACAATAGCTGGTAAACAACATTGACAGACAAATAGGGGGTATTCAGTAGAGATTTCAGAATCTTATTCACATTTACAAACGGAGTCATACTTTACTGTCTTTCAGCTGAAGCCAGAAAAAAGTTGAACATGTCGGCGTGCGAGAGTTTATGTGATCTATCCGCCATTTTATATTTTTTATATATCTCGAGTTAAGATGCCACTTTAGATTTTTGACACCAAAATTTTTAAAACCTGCATTCCGTTTTCGGCTATTTATTTTCGAAGCTGGGCGAGATATCCGAAAACGGATTGCAGATCTGAAAAATTTGGGGTCGAAAATGCAAAGTGGAATCATTAACTCTATATAAGTATATGAAATGGCGGATAGAGCACATCAACTCCTGCACGATTTGACGATCTGAAACATTATATACAAAACTTTAAAAACCTAAATAAAATAGAGAATTTTCTGCACATTGGGAAGAAAAGACAAATTAATATGAAATATTTTCGTATTTGCTTCTCTATGTTTATTATATAAATAAACACCGTGAGTAGCTATCTTAGAAAGTTGTGTGATTCGGTAATATAAAATCGGATCTTTATTTAATTTATTTCGCTTCCAAGGTTTTAAATACTGGAAAATTGTGCAGCATTGATGCACAGTAGAAAGGGGTACCTTGGTAACTATCAGTTATCAGATGGGGAATTCTCGGGGTTGGCACCCGCCGACATTATAAAGTTTGTCAGATTGACGAGACTGAGGGAGATATTATAGATCTACAGGTAGAAGTACTCTAGTACCTCATACATGAATGAATGAATGAAGGTTTTAAATCTTTTCTATAACATAGAAGCATTTAAGCAAATAACACGATAACCTCTCCCTTTATAATGTCATTGACCTCAAAGATTTTCTTTTGTACTTTCACTTTCGTAGCAGTCTTCCTTCTATCTTCTGTGAATGGTAAGAACGGTATTGTAAGAGTAGTGCAGGGTATAATACAGTTGGCTTTCATTGAATATATTTTTCCTTTTCATAATTTATTTAAATTTACCTAAAATTGCATAACTTTTTGAGGCATTCCTGTAATATTTTTATTAAATACATTGCAAAAGTTTAAAAATTCCAAAAGTGTATGTAAATATGCACACATAAGCACTTAAAAACTTTTTAAAAGTTTAAAATATTTTCTTGAAATTTATTCTTCTTCAATAGCACCAATGGTCTCTTTTTAAAAACAAAACAAAACAAAAAAAAAAAAAAAGAACTAAATGTGCATATGAATAAAAAATAATTAAAAAATAAAAAAATTCTCCAAGAAAACAACAAATATGTATTTTTTGTGTATATCGAATACTAACACTGTAAGCAATACAATGGGTATCTTTTTAAAATCATGAAAATTTGGCAGAAATATTGTTAAATTTTGTTTATTATAGTCCGATAATTAATTTCTTGATGTTTATTTTTTAAATATAACTTTTATCATGCACTTTATAGCGGCTACGTCGATACAATCACTTGCAATTTTTGACAATTTTTTTAAGTAAGTCTAGGCTTAAGGCCTTAATCGAAGCGGAAATATTAGATTTCAATACATTAGGAGTTACTAGCTTATAACTTTATAAAGCTCAATAGAAAGTTATTCAGAGGTGTTAACCATCACGAACGAGAGGAACCACTTCTGAAGGGAATATTGTCACTAAATTGATTTTTTTTTTCTTTTATTAAGACCAATAGCTAGGGGTAAACCCCTACTAAATGGTATTGGAATTTTTTTGAGACAGAACATACAGTTTGTTTTTCTTATATTACTACAACGCGCCTTAGGAATGAGACAAATTGCTGTGGATTGATCATTCAAAGGCCAGTGTTATACATTCACAATTAAATGATCAACAGCAATTGCCTCATCGTTTCATGCTGATTGCGGTGAGTGCCTTCGGTAAGTAGGTTTTTAGCTGTTTTCTGCTACTTCCCAATAGGTGGCGATTTTCTCTTGATCGTTCGTTTTTCGTTGTCAAAGTTTAAGGTACAATAAATCGACTGATAATCATACCTACATAACTGGCCTTTACAACCCTGAGTCAAGATTTCGGCCTAGCTTCTCGCAGCACTCATGTTGTGTGTGTAAATTTTTCTTCATGAGTACCGGGACCTAGAGTTTAATTTCGACTCCGAACGACAGACTTGAGAAGCTTGTTCATGCCAAAAGGCTGCTGAGAGGTAGTCGCCGAAAGAAATATTTTTTTCATATTTCATAGTTTTTAAGATGTTGGATCTGGGTGTCGAACCCAGGGCTCATGGCTGAGTAAGCCAACACACTAACCACTAGACCACGGCGACGACAATAGACTGATAATCGCGCTATATGGAAAATTCCGTCGCCTTGTTAGAAAAATGTCGAATGACTCTATAGTGCTCGCCGCTCACCATAACAGCAGCTACTGGATTATTTCGAAAGAAATAAGAAGAGATTATGGTGCCACCGTATAAACCGTAGTCAACGACTTGAGTAGTTTATTCGCTATATATAAGGAAATTCCACCTGTTGGAGTAGTGAACTTCTTTAAAAATTCTTATATTCGGTTGGTTTCAAAGTCCAGTCAGCAAAAATAATCCACAATCGATGGTAATTTGTTTGTAATTCTTACGGGAGCTATATTTTATAGTTATAAGTGATTAGAAAAATTATACGCGTATTCAAAGGAGAACAACAATAAATCGATATTTCGGCATCTTCTTTAAAACTTCACGTTACAGCAGTAGTTTTACCTTTGGTACGAACATTTCTTTGTCCTGTTAATAGCTTGGAATGGCGAGAAGTAAAATAAATGAGAAAACGATGAATAACTGCAGAAATCGTTCGTTAAATAGGGCGATTTTATTGAATGAAAAATAAAGGAAATTAACTTTTTCTTAATAAATTTTCAATTGGCCAGCCAAACCTTACGGTCTTTACATTTTGACATTCTTAACTATAAAACTATAGTTGTTGTAATCAATAGTTCTTTTTATGAAGTTGAAACACCTGGCAAGTGATACTATTTTTCTGATAGATTTTATTGAGTACAGAAGGATTTTTTTTTTAATTTCCAAATATCTCTAAAATATTGAATGATGGGTGAAAAACCAATTTTCGTTGAATATATACGAGTTTAAGGTTTGTTTTATGTTTTGTCTCATGGTGTAATACTAATCATATTTACTGAATAAGAGAGGTTGTTTTTAATCCCACAATAGAATTTACAATTGGTTTGTTTCCGAAATATGATCAATTTAAACAAAATGCGGTTTCAACAGCTTTTTTGCAATCCAAATGAGATGATTTCGTGAATTATATCTCTCAACATTTGTTGGTGGTGGAGCATGTGAAGTTGGGAGCAAATGTTGTTCCTCTTATTGGTGGCTTTTGGGGCAAATTACGGTATTCGATATCGAACGAAATTTCATACAGTTTTCATATAAATTTCGTTCGATATCTAATGCCACAATTTGCTCCCAGAACTTTTTTTTTTTTTTTGCAACTAAAACTTAATTTTCTTTTTAATTTAAATTTTAATCTGTCTTAAGAAAAACACCCATTACCTATAGAGAATTTACATTTTGGACAGTATTTTCTAAAAATATTTTTATAAATATTTAAGACCAAATAAGTAATTGAAACAAAGAAAGCATTTATGTACGAATACACAACTTTGTATTTATATATATATGAAAGTCAGTAAATTATATACGATTGAATGAATTTTAAAAATATTTGCAGTACTACTCATATTGTTGTTTGAAAGCTATATCACAAAGTAGATTAATTATATGATCTGATTTATGTTTTGTTTAAACAAAATAAAACTTATCTTCTGTTTTTTATTTTTATTTTGAATATTTCTTAAATGCTTGTTTATTACTTTGATAACCATTTAAAGAAAATTATATTGAAATTACAAATTCTTCTTTAGCATAAGAAAACTACATATTAGAAATATGTATATCCATATATTTAAAAAAAAAGAAGAAAAATGCACAATCAAATTTAAATTCAAGTTGAATTATTCTATTAATCAAAATGATTCTCTTCAATGTTTTCAGTATTCTATTGTAGATAATTATTGAAGAAAATATAATCAAATTTCAAATAAGTACTTAAAAGTTTTTTAAAGAATTTTGTCAACAAAATATAAAACAAAAATTGAATTCACAACATCCATAATAAAACATGCATAATAAATATCGCAATGCATATGTAATTTAATTCAAGTAAAAACAGTACGTCGTCACAAAAGGAAAGTAAAGGGCTCTTAAATCCATTAACATTTACAGTATTTGTGCACAAAAAACGAACTCATGCGTATGATTATAAATCGAAATGCATTATTTGAAAACACTTTTCTTGGTATGTATAGATTTTTTAAAGATAATAATACGATTGTTGTAAAACAGATTTAATATCGTAATAATGAAAACAGACAAACAATCAAACGAGACCTTACAGTACCCTATGCAAAAACACCTATAATAGGGCAGCAGGAGTTTAAATGGATATTTTCAAGTCATCCGGCAAAATCAAGGCAAATACTATGTCCTTCAGGTACTTGTTTAAAAAAGTATTGGATAACTTGAGATCCTGTCAGATGTACGAAACTCCGAAATAGCCTACTGATAACATCACGACTGTAGCTGAAAATGTTACAGAGGACTAAAGGATATCGATCATATTATGTTTTAGGTAATTGATTATTAATCCGCATTTTTTATAGGCAATTTTGGTTAAAAATTTAGGAGCACATTTTATTAATCTTTCACTAAAACATCATAGTGTTAACATATTTGTCTTAAGAATAGAAGATGAATACTAAGAAAATATAATTTGTAAATAATTATAAAGAAGAACATTACTACTGTAACAAACAAAGTCAGCTGTTTTAGAGGACTTCTTATGCCCCTGGGTTTTCTTTTTTTTTATTTGAGACCAATACTCAAGGGTAAGCCCCTAATAAATGCTGTACATTGTATTGAAATTTTAGAAA
This sequence comes from Metopia argyrocephala, assembly GCA_963576795.1. Lineage (NCBI taxonomy): Eukaryota > Metazoa > Arthropoda > Insecta > Diptera > Sarcophagidae > Metopia > Metopia argyrocephala. The sequence goes on along the minus strand of OY756208.1, from coordinate 197,857,606 downwards.
GGACAGTACATATATTATCATTAATTATATTATTATTAAGCGCCTTAGGAACGAGACAAATTGCTGTGAATTGATCATTCACCCTTAAATGATCAACAGCAATTGCCTCATCGGTGCATGTTGATTGTGTGGTGAGTGTGCCTTCGAAAGTAAGTAAGTAAGTTTAGTCGATTTAGCTGTTATCTGCTACTTCCCAATAGGTGGCGCTTTTCTCCTAATCATTCGGTTTTTGTTGACATTGGTTAAGGTGAAATAGAATGGAATGTCGGGAAGCGCTTCTTTTTAGATGGCTTTCTTGTAGCGGGGTGGGTTGGACCTCTTATTATTAAATTGTAATTTTGAAAAGCCGAAAACTAACTTTTTAATTTTTCACCTCTGCTGAGATTTGGACCTGGGCCCTTTGAGTTTTTTTGCGAGCGCTCTAACCACTATACCACGCCCTTAGGTTTTACTCAGATTGAACAAATCAGTTTTTTTGCTTCATATACCAAAAGTTTAAAAAAAATACGATACCTTGTTTGAAGGAAAGGTAAGGACATTAAAATCATTTTTAATAGAGCAAAAAACAAATTAATCTTTTTTGCTGAAAAAAAAGCCCTTAAAGATATTCCCTTACAAACTGTAGGGCATCTATCAGCTGCTAAACGTCAATATGTGGAAGTACAACGCAAGTATTTTGGCACCAGGTAAAATGAAAGAGAGAAAGAACTGGTTATAATTTTTTGATCAATCATTCCTTCCAGCATTTCCTTTCATCCTTTCATGTGAACACTATGCTAATCGCTAATCTAAATCCTGACAACGAGAAAGACTACTTATCGTCGCACATCCTTATACATATATGACGAACCTCATTTTCATCTCTATTGATACAGCATATAGAGAGCATAGTTATATACGAGTAGTATTAAAAATTTTATCATTATACAATACCATATTCCTAATGCATACTCTAGGATTTGTCTCTTAACCTTTTTATGATGACACGCTGGAGAACACAATTTCAAAACTATTTATTAAACTTTATTGTTTTTAAATCGTGGCGCCTTCTATTCTTTTTTTAAATAAAATTTTCATCAATTTTAGGACAGGATAAAGCATCTGGACTATTAACTCAGTGCAGCACTAATAAATTCAGCAGTAAAATTAGTTTTTTGCAAAACGTGTGGTGTTTTTACATGGTACAGATTTCACTGCGACTTCTGAGTAATATGCTGTTGTTTTTTTTTTTTTTATTTTATCTCAAGGCAAAATTTTTAGATCTACTTAAGAGCTAAAAATTTTTTGAAGAGAGAAAAGCAATATTTCGAATAGTTCACAAGATATAATCTTAAGAACCAGTAAATGTTTTTTGAAAATTGTACTCAATTCGCCCCCGAGTGGAAAAATGTATTAAAAGAGAACCTTAGCTAATAATTCAAAATCCAGCTAGGGCTTTTCTTCTACCATCATAAGCTTGCAGATTTTGGTGGTCTCAATTAGTTCAAGAGTTTTAAGTCGAAAAATGTGCTACAGTGTAAAGTATAAGTAAAATTAATTTACCTACGGGTCAATCAGAACCAGGTGCTAGATAAAGGGTTAAGCTCATATTTAAGTGATTACCACTTGAGTAAACTTCAAATTATCGCTAAATTGGTATTAAACTTTCGTGTTTGTTGGTTGCAATTTTAAGTCTAATATTAACAAATTTTGAGTAATCCATGAAATTATATCAAATCAATTAATCATCAACCACCTGCAGCTTATTTACAAGACTTACATGGGAATACAACACTTAATATTTTCATATTTCACTTTATATGTTAGTTTAAGTTGATTGATATCGTTAGAGATTGGTGTTTAAGTGAAATATTGAAAATAAAAAAGAAATAATTTATAAATGAACACATCAAAACTTAGACTTACAGCTTAAGCTTAACAAAACGTGCAATTAGAAGTTTAGAAACTACTTATACTTGAATGCTTTAGGATTTTGAAATTGCTTTTTCTAGCATCTGCATTTTTTTTTTTTTTGTTTCTTTAACTATACAATCATACGATTACAAATATATTACATTTTGTAAAAATAAGCAAAAAGAGAAAGAAAAAATAATTATACTCGCATAAGTTAAAAAGTTTTCATTCTGTTAACTCCGACTAGATGATAACCTACAAAAACATGTACTTACATATGTAAATATGTACATCTTTCTTTTATAAAATTGAATTTCTTTTTAGTCTAAGAAAAGGATTCCTACCAAATGTTATCAAATTTAAAGCAGATTTTCACACAATTCTTTGCTGATAGCAAGAGTACAAATGTACACAAAACTAATAAACCGTAAGAGGGTGATATAAACAACAGCTCATGAAAAATATATACTTGATGGTGTAGGGTGTAATTATAAGCTAAAGTTTAAAGTAACTCAGTATTTTTATGTATAATAGAAATTTAAATATACACATATGGTCAAAATACAAAGTGCACATATGTACGTGCATATAGTAATTTTAGATTTTTAAAATACTATGGAAAAATTATTAGTGTATTCAGTAATGCGATTGACATACCTTGAAGGACTTGCACTTTTGTTAAAATTTAAAACCTGAATAGCTGTTTGCACTAACGATAGTGCTGTCGAGTAACTGATCATTAACGCGGATAATCAAATATAGAAATCAAGTGGCATCTCTGTAAATACGAAAAAATAATTTAACGGAAATACAGTAGACAAAGTACGTACAAAATAATTTTATAAACTTAATTAGCCAGACTCGGCGTGCTTCGCTACACCTACCACTACCATTTGTTCATATTTCTTGGGTGATAATTTTTAGTGACTACGAAGTAATTCAGACCAAAATTAGAAACATTAGCTCTAATCGGTCTCCAGGTATAAAAAATTTAGTACTTAGTTTGTATGAGAGGTACCACGTTCAAGTCCAATTTTGGAAAAAAAAACATATTTATTTTTTGTTTCGTCAGAAACGCTTTAATAAGATCAAAGTTAATTGCAATGAATATTTTTTGGTAATTAAAGAAGAAATGATGTCCTTGAAGGAATAGTACAATAGCCAAACTGAACAATTGTTTTCGACTCCAGCTACGGATTAATTAAATTGATCACACCTTTCCTGGGGCTCGAACCCAGAGCCTTCAGCACTTAAAAACATATTTAATTACAATTTTGGAAATTGAGGTATCTACGTTTCAAATTTTAACAAAATCTGTTTAGTCGTTCAGAAAAATAAACAGACTAACAGGCTTACAAAGAGATTTATAATAAGTATATATTATATCGTCGATGGAATTAAAGAACGCTGTAACTGGCAAAACCTTAAATGTTCACCAGAGCCAAAAAAACCTGTATGAAAATAGAAGAACGACACTGGTGTTTTTCTAAACGCAGAAGGCGTAAGTGAATTTATTTTTATCGTAGAAATCTGGAACCGGGACCAATCGACGCGTATTTTTTTTTTTTTTTCTGATAAAAATGATACAAAAAACGTATTTTCGATTTTTTGTCAGTTACAGCGTTCTTTAATTATTACGACGATATATATGAATATATATGGAGTATTTAAATTAGGTAAAATTGCACTGTGTAATACTGCATTCACACCTGTGTTTTTAAACACGTTTCAGCAAAATGTTTTAATTACTAAATGTAACCATTCAGACTATAAGGATGACGTAGTCGCAGTGATCTAGTGGTTAGTGTGTTGGCTTACTATGACGATAGTGCCGGATTCAAATCTCAGCTCTGACATCTCGAAAAAAGAAATATAAAAAATTCGGCGACTACCTCTCAGCAGTCTTCTGGCAAAAGCTGTGAGAGTAACTGGTTGCCATAAAAAAGCTTTTCAAATCTGTCATTCAAAGTCGACTTTAAACTCTAGGTCCCAGTACTCATGGATAAAAATTAACACACACAACTGGAGTGCTGTGAGAAACTAGGCCCTAACCCTGACACAGGGGTGTAATGGGCAATTATGTACGTATGAATGTAAGGATGACGTTTTATCAGTTGATGTTGGTGCTTGTACATAATTTTAAACATGTTTGAGAAAATTTAAAATATGTGCAAAGCAAATTGGAAGAATACAATTATAGATTAATCAATATTGATGATTTGTTTAAGGGTCAGCCCCATAAAAAATATAAATAATTAAAAAAAACTAATCAAGTTGTCTTTATTATTGTTACTTTTTTAATTTTTTCTTAATGTGCCGCCCTAATGTGTTTAATAACCGTAATAGAGTGACAGCTGCTTCAATTATATACTAAACACAACCAAAATTAAATGTAACCCTGTCATTAACCCATTAACGCCCAATTGAAAATCAAGAACAATTTTTAAAATTAAATATTTATTACTAAATTTAAACAACATTTTTTACAGTACAGTAATAGAAAAAAAAACAAACAAAAATATTCTGAGTTGTGTTTTTTCAGGTGTACTACAGCTTAGTACAGCAGCACTTAATATGCTATAGCTCAAAAAATTCTATACGAACTGAACTGTTTTATATTCCTTTTATTAGAATGTGATGTTATCAAGTAAATAAACTGCTATTTAACGTTCTTCAAAGTTAACTGATGTAAAATAAACTACATAACCATTCACAATCTCGCAAGAAATAAATCACTAGCCAAAATGGAGATTCCTGTAATTGATATTTTTCAACTATGATATGATAAGTTGTTGTACAACAGCTACGTGGATGTTGCATGTACTCTTATTTACTGATAAAAAGCGTTTTCCGAGTAAAAAAAACTGCATTTTATAATTTTTACTTGAACTTTAAGTTGTGTGCTATATATAGTACAGCGGGCGGAAATGGGTTAATGTGTTTAACGAAGAGTTTAACTAAACACTTCAATGTATGTTAAAACATTTTAAAATCGACGTGTTTAAAGCTTAAACTCGACTAAGACGTTAAATACATTAAGTGTGAACATAGTATTACTTAAATTTTATAATGTTAAAATACCTGGGAAATGGTATAGTTTGTCTACTAGGTATTGTAGAGTATAATAATAATATCAGTTTAAGCTATGGTAAAAACTTACGAAATCTATGGTTACAGCTAAAAAAATCAAATTTTGTTTATTAAATTGGAACACATTTTGTTTACTAAGGAACATATTAAGAACAATTATTATTTAAGTAAAATTTAAAAATTTTAATTATATAACTTATTGATTTATATGTATTGTTAGGTAGAATTAAATCAATAAATTGTCAGCAAACCACGCTACTAAGAAATATACAAAGTAAACAAAAGTATACATACATAACTGGACTTTACAACCATGTGTCAGGCTTACGGCCTAGCTTCTCGCAGCACTCATGTTGTGTGTGTCAATTTTTATCCATGAGTACCGGGACCTACAGTTTAATGTCGACTCCGAACGACAGACTTGAGAAGCTTTTTTATGGCAATTAGTTACTCTCAGAGCTAAAGTATAACAAAAAGAAATAATGTACCAGCATATCATAGAACAAGTAACAATAGAAACTGTGTAATATTGTATTTAATTAGCATTCGACTTTTGATACTTATCATACGCCAGATACAGGCGCATACATATACGCAAAAGTTATCTATAACATATTCTATAGATAACGCTCGAAACTATTACTTGGTTTCTGATATACAAATGCAAACTGATTCACTTACATAACTTAGAAATATGCGTGTACGTATTATTTTAAGCATACGTATATGCATGTACTTTTAGTTGTAAGTAGCAGTTACTGTGCAAAATATTTTAAAATTAATATACAAGTACAAGATACAAGACTGGTACATATGTATATATGTATTTATGTGTATAAATATATTTATTCAATATTTTTATAACAAACTTCAATAACAATTTTATTAGATAGTAATAGAAAAGTTGTTTAACTAAATTTACAATTTTAGTTATTTTTGTTTGAGATTGAAATATTATTCAAATATGTATTTTTTTTTTAAATACAATTTAAGAGAAAATTATGCAAAAAAATTTTTCTTTTTTTTATTTAATGTTTAAAATTTAAAAAATGTTCCAAAATTTTCGATTACAATTAAAAATTTTTCTAATACCAAATATTATCAGATACTGAAAATTTAAATATTTTAAAAAATTTTTTAAAAACTCCCTTTATACAGAATTTATTGCAGCATGTTTTGTGCATTTTCGGCATAATATTCTACTCTTGCGTAACATTCGCTACACATATTAAGTTGATTGTAGGTCGAGCTTTTAGAGACTGGACAATCGGTGAATGAAGCCAGGCGAATAGAGCCGAATATAATGTCTGTAGACAATGTCACTTGCATAATTTTTTTCATAATTCCATAATTACATCTTCAGGTTATAAAAATTTTTTAAATGTAATCGAGTTATTAGTTAAGTTTACAAATATCTCACTAAATATCATTAAACAACTCACCTTCGGCACTACTTTCCCGATTATTTAGTTTTTAGAAACCGTAAAATTTTGATATAAAACTTTTATTAGAAACTGTTACATATTCACTGGTCATTCCAGCGTTATTTTAAAACTAATTTAGAAATTGCCAGCAAAACAACTGATAAAATAACAGCAAATCATTTCTGTCGTAAAATTTTAAAGAGGATGTTTACTTTGTTACTTTTTTATAAATAATGGTAAAAAAACAATAAACTTTGCACAAATTTTAATTTTGACTTTTAAGCAAAGAAATCTGTAAAATTTATAGCATTTTATTATGGTATTTTTTAATATAAATAAGAATTTAATAATAAGAAATTTATTTACATCTTAATTTTGTGCGTTCAAATATTGTTTCCATTTTAATATAAAATGTTTCTTCAAAAAGTTAATTGCATTATATTAAAAAAAAAATGTTTAGTCATTCACGCGTTTCTTAATACTTAGTTAGAATTAAGTAAATTAATTTTAGATGCTGTTGTACACATTAATTTGTTATATTAAATGCCACGGAAACAATATTTCAATTGAATTTTTCTTGGAAAATCTTCAAATTTATTTCAAGATTTGATATTGAAACAAAAGAAATTACGATAACAGTCTCAGCGCAAAAATGTTACACAAAGTTGTTGCGATTATAGAAAATTAATTAAAAGCTGTTAAATTAGAAAAAAATATGTTTTTATTTATAACAGGGACTTTAAAAATTAAATTTTATTAAAATTAAATTACAAAAAAAATCTACTAAAACTGTTAGAAAACTTTAATAAACCAACTAAACCACGGAACTATTTTCAAACCACAAAAAACTACCAATTTCAGTTCGATACTACCAAATCGGCAATGCTGAATAAAACTTTTAAGTACAGACCAGTGTACTTAGTTACACACTAAAGACATGCAAGATTATACAAAAAAATATACCCAAAACAGGTACAACATAGTAATACTAAGCAAGTGATACAGTTGAACCTCGATTAGCCGGCTCTCTTGGGACCGGCACTAGCATATATATTAAAACATACAGAAATTTATGTTTTTTTGTAATTTATTTTGATTTAAACATTCGATTTATGTAACTAGAAATTCAAAGATTTTATACAAAACATACAAATCGCCATAGAAAACACCAAATCAAAAAAAGGGATCCATCGGATCCTACATAATAAAAGACATATGAATTTGGCACGGATAATAGATGTAAAGCATGGTTAATAGAGGTAAAACATGAATAATAGAGGGAAAAAAAGCCCATGCCGGTTAATAGATGTAACCGATTAATAGAGGTTGGTTAATCGAGGTTTAACTGTACTTGCATTTAAAAGAAATTAAATATAGAAGATATTGTATGGTTTTGCTTTCGCACACTCACCACACTAATTTCAAGAGAAATAGTTCCTCTGGACGTTGGTACGAATACGAGAGAATTATCTGTTTGTAATTGATTTATTTTTACGTTTTTGAAATACTGTGTGGTTTTCGAAGCCTTTTTAAAATTGTCATTGATAACCATTTGTGGTACAAATAAACTGAATGCGAATTTATATCAAAATCAAATACATACATAATTGACCATTAAAACACTGTTTCAGAGTTAGTGCCTATCTTCTCACAGCACTTATATGGTGTGCGTCAATTTTTATATTCATATTTCTTTCTTTCAAGATATCAGAGCTGGGGTTTGAACCCGAAACTCTCGTCTAGTAAGCCAACACACTACATACTAGAATACGGCTCACAACTTAGATTATATATTTAGCCTGTTCTCCATACTCCAACAACTATTTTAATAGATTTAATTATTTGAAACATACATAATATATGAAATGTATTGCTTTGGGGATAAGCATGTCTCTATGGCCATTTCGTCTCTGCTTAAATAAAAATATTTTCGTTTTTCCAATATTCGCTACAGGTTTTTATGCCAACTAATTGTTGGCTGACTGTGGTGAACAGGAAAAATAGAATTTCAGTTTTTAAAAAACAGAAATGTATTACTTTGTAAATACTTTTGTTTGGTTTTTATATACTGAATGTGATTCGCATTTAGTTCATAACTATTTGAACATAAGTATTTGTATTTTTGCTTACCACCTTTGGGAAAAAGTCTCCTGACGAGTCTCTTAAGCAGAGACGAAATGGCCATAGAGACATGCTTATCCCCAAAGCAATACATTTCATATATTATGTATATTAAATGTATTTGCCTATATGGCGAAAAATATTTTCTGTTTTTAAATATTTGAAACATATTTGTTTCAAATGTATTTGATAAATCAGATGTAGATAATTGTCTCATACATGTATTTATAAGGAATGTAAATTTTGTACAAAAAATTTAGGCAGGTTTGTTAAATAAATGTCATAAATACTTTTGATTATATTCTTGCCATAAAGAAGGAAACATAAGAAAATGAAAAGAAAACTTGCAATTAAATTAATTGATAAAATTTAAATTGAACAGCAATGTGTTTATTTAAGATATTGCAAAAATCAATAAATACATCAATTTGCATGTATTTGTTTAAGATAAAGATAATACTTGAATTTTCCACTAACTCTTCTCATATCGTCGTAATAATTAAAGAACGCTGTAACTGACAAAACCTTAAATATTCACCAGAGCCAAAAAACCTGTATGAAAGTAGAAAAAAGACACTGATATTTTTCAAAACGCAGACGTCGTAAGTGAATTGCTTTTCATCACAGGAATCTGGGACCGGGACCAATCGACGTGTATTTTTTTCTGATAAAAATGATGCACAAAACGTATTTTCGATTTTTTATCAGTTACAGCTTTCTTTAATTTTTGCGACGATATGTAGTTGAAATACATTTTTTTGGGTATTCTAAATTTGTCAACAATGTCAATCTGACCGATAAATAAGTTAAATTTAATTACACACTATCACAACAGAACACTTTTTTGTATACAAAAATACAAATAGATGGTTTCAATTTAGGAATAAAAAAAAAAAAACAAAAAAAAAGAGGGAAAGAAAATACTTTCAATAGTTGAAGCAGTTTTTTTTTCTGTTTTTTGTTTTCTTTTTTATTATTATTCCTAAATTGAAAACAATATTTTACCTGCTTCATTTCCATGCAGTTGCTACAGGTAAAGACACATTGTTGACTTACTTGAAATTCTAATTTTCAAGAATTTTTCCAATCAGCATCATATTTCAACCCAGGGAGATGATGAGACAGAGGAGGGGAATGAAAAATTGACTGGCAGAGACACATTGCCACAAATATTGAAACGCCCAGCAGGTTGTAAAGGTAAAAGTACGAAAGTAACAACTTTTAAACACTTAATGTTGCCAAAAAGCTATTGAAAGTTATGATTTGATTTTTTCCTTATTGGAAAATTGTTCATCAACTTTAATATCTACACTTTGACTATCAGCTTGATTCCTTCTGTGTGCATATTATATTCGCTCACATATTTACTTTACTGTTTAACACTCAAGGTCATTTAAATAAAGTTAGAAGATTTCCTGAAAAGTGTGAGTTAAATAGTTGATGTTTGGTCATGAATATGTACAGATACACAGTACGCTGTGTAGCTGGATTGGAAAACATCCTCAGTTTGGCTAGGGTACTATAACTTCACGGACATCATTTTCTCCATTGATTATCAAAAAAAAAAAAATTAAATTCATTGCAGAAAAATTTTAATTCTTTATGGAATTTAATTTTGATTTAAATCAAGTGTTTCTGACGAAATAAATATAATTTTTAAAATTTCAAATTAATTAAAATTTAATTTAATACTAAAAAAATGTTTCAAAATATACCGTTAATCAACCTTCTGCGCTACATCTGTTAAAAATGTATGAAACCTAACCAAATAGCGCGGCGATACCATTTTGGAATTAGAAAATCCGATTTTGATAGCGCGTAAAGAAGTGAAGTTAGTTGCAAAACATCTTTTATATTTTTTGTTTTTTTTTTTTCTTTTCATTTTCTTTTCATTTTCTTTTTTTCTATTGTGACCAATACTCAGGGGTAAACCCCTACTAAATGTATTGGAATTTTTTGTGGAAAGGACAATATATTTATGATAGGACATATATTTAGTTTTTCCTATATTATTAAACGCCTTAGAAATGAGACACATTGTTGTGAATTGATTATTCAAAGGCCACTGTTATACCTTCACCTATGAATGATCAACAGCAATTTCCTTATCGTTACATGTTAGGTGTGGTGAGTGCCTTCGCTAAGTACGTTTTAGCTGTTATCTGCTACTTCCCAATCGGTGGCGCTTTTTCTCCTGATCGTTCGTTTTTCTTTATCAATAATTAAAGTGGAATAGAATAGGAGTGGAATGTAAGGGAGCGGTTTCTTTTGTAGATGGACTTCTTGGAGGGGTGAATGTGGGGAGAACCTCTTAATTTTTAAATTATAATTTTGAAAAAACTGCCAACTAACTTTATAATTTTTCATCTTTGCTGGGACTTGAACCTGGATCGTTTGAGTATTTGTTCGAGCGCTCTAACCACTACACCAATGGGTCATAACATTTTACCCACTTTCGGAAAAATTTTGTTTTTATTTCTCTATATTTTGATTATATAGCGGTTTTTATTAGGCAAAGTAAGCATTCTTGACACAACTTTGACTTTTATATTTAAGTCACTGCTTACCGCGTTAAAGATAAGAGCAAAATTATGTTGCGCTCTACGCTCTAGTTTAGGTTGGACTGTTAGTAGTTATGAATTCAGTAATTTTTGACAGTTATTTGACATATGAAGACAATAACTTTCTGCATAACTTATGAAAACGTAAAAGGAAAAATAAAAGCAAAAGGAAAATTTATATGAAATTTTATATTCCGCTGTACAGCTGATGTAGAATGATTTTTGGTTGAAAAATTATTGCAAAACAATTTAGTTTAATAGAATTTAGTCTTAATCTAGATAAATATTTTATTACTCAATTTAAGTTATTTTTCGTAATTTGCTAGAAAACTAATTTGTTAGGGGTAATATTTAAAAATGTTAAAGTCTGGTTATTTTCTATAGACACAAATAGTTTATTTATTTATTTATAATAAGTATGTATTTTAATAAATTCATTAAAGGCCTTGAATAGTACTCGTACTATAAAAAATGTACAGGCTGTCTTACGTTATGTCGAACATTTTAAATTTTCCACATACCCAACCAAAAACAGCTGATTTACAATCCAATCTAAATTGAAAAGAAAACGAAACATTTTTTACATTATTTTATTAAACTTTATTTAATAATTCATTTATTTAATTTTTAATTATTTTTTCGCTTTGTTTTTATTCGAAATGTCGTCTTTTTTGGAACTGTATTGTGTTTAGCATATAAAAGTATATTTTTAGCACAGAAAACAGAGAAATATTGCAGAAGTTTTTGATCGAAATTTCGAAATTAGTATATTTCGTGCAGAAGTAAATGCATTATTAAATAACAATTATGAACCACTGACTGATCAAAGAAAGTTTCTTAGTATTATTTTGTTTCGTTGATCTATTGCTTTAAATAAATTTAGATTTATAAATAATTTTTAATACTATATTATTACGTACAAAGGTCCTCACGCTTGAAATAAAGTTTCAATTTATTAAAAAGTTTATTTGGTTAACCAGCTCTGCTTTTGAAACAGATAACTAATATGAAAAACAATATTTGGATTTGTTATAGTACATACTCTTACTCAAATGCAAAAACATTTATTTTCAATTTAACTGCACCATTATCAGTTTTCATTTGATTTTAATTTTATTTGAATTTTTTTTTTATTTGCTAACTGAAACAACTTTGTTTTCGGATAAAAGATAACAATTTGCATGTGTAAGTACTTAAAGAAAATATTGTTTTTGTGTAAGAAAACACAAGTACAACCGATACACAAGCCTGAAATGAATATTTAAATTTAAAGATTTCTAATTGCTTCTTTTAATTAATTGCCAATAGCAGAATAATTGATGAGATTATATTCGATTGGTAGTGAGATATACATACATGCATGCATGCACATATCTATGTATGTATAAATGGAGTATGTCTGGTCATTGATTTTGTTGGCACAGAAACATATGTAAAGATTTGTGTTGAATTACAAAAGTAAGGAGTCTCTTCATTATTTATAAATACAAATGAAATATTTTTAAATACAGATTAAACACTTTGCTAGCCCTATATTATCTACTGATAAAATATTTAATTGTGCAGGATTTGGGACGTTTGTTTCATTTACCAATTTTATCAGATTTAGGAGCACACTTATGGGATCAGGTTTTCAATTTACGCAAAATCTAAGGAGGATAGTTAAAATGGTGACAATTAATGTTGAAATTCATAGTAAGAAACAGATCAATTAAAGAATTTTACAATGAGATGCTACCTTAATTACATATTAACAGAAGGATACATTTGTCCAACAACTGTTGAAATATTAAAATGTTTGCCTTTAAGAGATGACCATCTTATTGATGAAATTTACATTCTTTTTAGACCGTTATTAGCATCGATAGAAAAAAACACCATAAAAACACTCCAAAAGTCGTTTTCAAATAACCAAAACGCTTTTAATTGGAATGAAAAAATATATATCACTGCTCTTAATGAATAATTCTTTAAATACTTTTACTTAAACTCACAAAAGTAAAAAAAAAATTCAGACGAAACAAAAAAAAAACTGTTATATTCTTAGGCAGTTTAATTTTATTGCATATTATTAAATAATATTTTTCTTTCTTTTTTTCATTTAAGCATAAAATTATATTTCTTTTATTATATATTTTTTTGTCACCTTATTAACAACATGTGTTGTCACTGACACTTGTACACATGTACCAGTAAAACAAAATAAAAATGCCCCTTTGGCCATTATTATTATATGTACTGGAGTATATAAATGCCGTTAAGAATGCTGAAGACTGAAGTATTAATAGTGTACCTTATGGCAGCAATAACAACTTAATAAAGTGACTTTGAAAATAAAATGTAGAAATAAACAGGCATATAATTTAAAAATAGCAAGTGATGGTCGACCTTTGTAAATAGTATATAGTATTTAAATGTAATACATATTTACTACAAAAGATTTTACAAAATTTTTAAATTAATAATAGTGAAGGGAAAGTCAATTAAGAAAAATTATTTACTTCAGTTACGCACTCAAATTTTAAATGAATAACGAACTTGGGAGTGTAATGCATCTGCAAAAAATCAAACAATGCAATGGAAGATAAAAATTGCAACTTTAATTCATTACATATTAGTTTGTCATAAGTAAAGTATTGCCATAATTTACCCACAATGAAATATATAATATTTGAGTCAGTTTTTGTAATCGTTTTTGTTTAAGTCCCCAAATTTATATTCCAAGCCTTTTAAGGGTTAAATTAACTATGTTCGAGCAGCTTTGAAAACTCCTGCTTTCTAAATTCCAACTATTCTTCAAGTTCTTTGGGATATATCAAATACTGGCACACATATAGCCATGGCTCACAATTGTCACATGTACAACCTTATGCACGATGTCGAAAGAATGCTTTCGTTCGTTTTTAAAGCATATTTAATATAACACAATAGTAAGCGAACGAACGCATTTTTTCGATATCATGAAACATACTAATCATTTATGAAAAAAACCGACTAGTCCCGGAGGTGGTTATTTTGGTAATAAGTAAAATAATTGTTATTGTTTTACTGGGAGGAGAAATAAGAGAAATATCCCACCAGAAAATAGTGCTTACCATTAAGTTATTTTGTAATGGAGAAATTGTAAACAATCACTTACTCGTGCGCATCAATAATGCATGATTTTTATATGAAATGAGCAGTTGAAATGCAATGGAAATGCAAATTTATTGAAACCAGTAAGCAAAAAATACAAAAAATCAAAATATTACCTTTTCCCGTAGCATATTTTGCAAGCTTTCCTGTATAAAAAACAATATAATGCTTCCATTATTGCTTACAATTTTATTTATTGCTTCCAAATCTTGTCCTTGTCCAGACTCGTGGCGGTGTATACGGGTCACAGACTGATCGGTAGACACGCAGAGAGGCTGGGCCTTCCTTTTAATCCGCACTGCAGAAGTTGTGGGGATTCTTCTAAGAGGGAGACTGTGGAACATTTTCTTTGTGACTGTCCAGGTCTGGCGGTCAGACGTTTGAAGTTTTTTGGGGTGCCCTTTTTTGGCGCAATGTGCGAACTTGGACCCCCTTGCTTTACCTCACTTTATAGACAGCTCTGGTTGGCTGTAGTTAGTTTCTCTTCTTTTTCTACTTTTAGGTAACTTTAGTTTGGTCCTGCGATGGCATCAAAACGGCACCTTGTGCTAATTGTAGTTGATCAGGGTTTCGATCAACTGGCCATTTGACCTAACTACCTACCTACCTTAAAATCTTAAACATTTTCTGCTGGGATAGAACCTTAAAAACCTTTAAGACACCTAAGGGATCATAAAATTATGGAGGGGCCGAATAGATGGAAAGAATACAGGCAAGCTGATACCGCGTATTGTTATGTAATGTAGAAATGAAATGACCAAAAAGAAATCAACTATCACTTTACACAGTTTTTATCACGGCAGAGCTATTTGAAAATGCATCAATGCCTTTTTAAGAATGGCTGTAAAGATGTTACGTATAAAGGAGTAGTATTCAAAGTACTATTATGAAATGACCGAAACAATTTTGGGCACCACCTTGAAGAAATTTGAAAACAGTCCCAAGGTGGAAACATGAAGGAAGATTATTACTTAGAGACTGCAAGTCCTACATACAAGACGCTGTTTCAAAGCCCTAATAATGTGTTTGATATTTTTATACTCCTCACTCTCGTCAGAAAAGCATAAAATTATATAATAATTTTATATATAATAAGAATAATTATAATTCCAATTACATACATACATAACTGGCCCTTACAACCCTGTGTCAAGATTACGGCCTAGCTTCTCGCAGCACTCATGTTGTGTGTGTCAATTTTTATCCATGAGTACCGGGACCTACAGTTTAATGTCGACTCCGAACGACAGTCTTGAGAAGCTTGTTAATGGCAATTAGTTACTCTCAGAGCTTTTGCCAGAAGACTGCTGAGAGGTAGTCGCCGAAAGAAATATTTTTTTCATATTTTTTTTTTTTTTAAGATGTCGGAGCTGGGTGTCGAACCCTGGGCTCATGTCTTAGTAAGCCAACACAATTACATATTATAATTATAAATATAATATCAATTAACATTATACATTGACTTAAAATTATACCCCATACTGTAGGGTACATTCTATATAACTCTTATAATTATTTAGTAAACGACTTAACAAACAAACACTAACGTAACATTCAAAATTGTAGAGTTAAACACAACTTTTCTCTCCCTAAAGAAAAAAAAAAGAACAAAATTGAAAAAGGACGAAGAAACTGAAACAGCAGGAGTAACTTATTTGAGAAAATAAAAGGACATACGGGGCTCATTTATAGCGATTTGGGTAAAAAATAATTTTTAACAACGAAAGAGTCGTTAAAATTTATTTTAACGTTTATATGTTTATTAAAGTGTTAATGTGTATGTGTGTGTGAGTCTGTAATTTGGAACATGGGCGTGTAATTGTAAAACATTATTTAAATACGTTGGCTTGTGAGCAGTGATGAAAAAAAAAAGAAATGCTTACAATTATTTAAATAAAAAAAAAAACCAACTTAAGATATTTTTATTTCTTTTTTTTTTTTTTGTAGTATTTGTTTGTCACTGTTCGTTTATTTGACAACACAAGCTCATATTTTGTAGAATTTAAATCGAAATTACTAAAGGCTAAGAGAATACTTAAGCGATTGTACTATACTCGTACAAACAGTTATAATAGCCAGCATTAAAGCGAAGGTTGTGTGCGTGCATTCTTGTCTACAATATGGTCGTTGGTCTCATTGTCTTAACTTATGCCAGCAGAATATCGCAGCAGTAATTACGATAAGACTTTAATATGTTTGCTTACTAAAGGGTTTAAGGCTTAAAACACAAACATAAAAGGGCAAAGTTCCGATTACATATACACAAAAAAACACACACAAACACATAAAACTACCATGGCAATATTGTACCAAATATTAGCAGGCTTTTTCCCTTGAATATATTATGTTATAATACCCTACAATATGTTTTAAGATTTTATAGACAAACTAAAAGAAAAAAAGAAAATAAAATACACAGAACTTATTTAGATTCACTTATAATATTATTTGCCACACTATAAAGAAAACTTTGAATTAAAAATGATATTTTTATGTAAAGCTTTAGCAAGTCGTCTAGAACTCAATTCACAAGTATTTATGGCAGTATGCTGTTCTTATCTTTTGCTCAACTTTGTGTTTTTGGTTATTCTTGCAGTATGGCGCAGAGAAATGAATTAAAGATGCAACTATTTTGAAAGATAAATATTTACACGATCCCACTTAACAACAGGCAAATAAAGTTTAAGTTTTTAAAGAAAAACATTTGCAAATTATGAAAATGTTAAAGAATGTTTGCAAAATAGGGTAATAACTTCGTGTGCTTGTTTTTAAATATATTTTTTTTTTTTAATTTTAAGTTCACCAACGTAACGTACACCAAATGTTAAAAAGTTTGACATTTTTATAGTTTTGTTTTAAATATATCATACATAAGTATATAAGAGAAGCAATATTTAATTAAAACAATAAATTTAAATTTATTTCCTTCAATTTAATTCTTTTAACAACCAACACATTAAGAATTCTTTATGCCAATGCGATAAATTAGGCACAGATTATGACAAATTTTCTTGCTGTGAGCCAGAAGTAGATAAACGAATTTAACAAGTTGCTAAATTAAGAGGCTACTTTCGCCGCAAACCGACATAAACCAAACGGAAATTCTAACGACGCAGCCTGTGGGTAGTATTTCTAAATTTTGCTAAAAGGTGGCTAAAATTCCACTCCATTCATTTTAATAGTCAGACATCAAATCGAAGAAATGTATTTGCTTTGTGAACACAGAGGTTTGTTTTTAGTGATTTTGTGTCGTAGGGCCCATGCTGTGAACGTTAGTAGACATCAATGGTGCTATAAATTTTGTGATATCAAATAATTAAAATTAACTTTTAAAGGGTCTTCTGTTTCAACCGAACAGGAATGAATTTTACAATATATTGCATTACCTAAACCTTGGCATCATCCCTATTTGAATTAGAAGAAGAATTTGAATATATCTAGATAAGTTTTGTTTATAGCACAGACTCTATGAATTATTCTAATATTTATATTTCATAAAATTTTGAAACTGAAGTTTATTCAATAAAATAAAACTCTTTTTTATGAAAATTTTTTTACACCTAATTCTGATTTGACACATTATCGTCTGCAAACTATTACAAATGTCATTTCTATCATATTTTGTTCCGTGCAGAACGTCGTAATAGACGCAGTCATCGAACCCGCTTTCATCCTCCTAGTCAAATATTTGTAACATTTTTAGCAAGTTCCGGCCATTATCGGTTTTAATTGTGTAAATTTGCTCTTTTATTAATATTAAAGCACCCTAAAAATCGTTTAACTTGAGATTTTAGGTATTCAGCTATAAAAAACAATAAAATAAAGATACCACAAGCAACTGGATTAGATTAAAAATAAAATTTTTCATAAAAACGAGTTGTATTTTATGACGGAAAAAATAAAACTCCTAAATAAGTTTTATTTTATGAAGAAAAAATAAAAACTCCCAAAATGAGTTTTATTTTATAACGGAAAAATAAAACTCTCTTTTTAAAAGTTCATTCTAAACTTTTATTTTCCCGTCAAAAAGTAACGGTTAAAATCTGATTAATGATCACTTATGCGAGATCACCACAGATTCTGTGAGAGCTCTCCAAGACGATTAATTTGGTATATAACATCATATATGTCTGTCGACTCTAATACGATAATTTTTTTAGTTTAATTTTTAAGCAATAACTGTTATTTGCGGTCCCTGGTTTATTGGGTTGGCAAATGAAGTATTTATATATAAACTTCTAGTCACAATTAGAAACAGAAGTCTTTACCATAATATTTAATACAATTCTCAAAGTATAGCTAAGCATTAATATATAGATTTTCAACTGCAATTAGAGAAAGGTGTTTATGCAAAAATATGTTTTTTTTTTCTCATCAACATGCATGGCAGGTTATCTATATATCTTCTATCTATCCTTCTCAAAAAATTTTAAAAAATCTTTTAATTGTATCGAGTCAGCACAAGACAAATAATTTACGTTTCATCTCTTTTAATTTTATTTGACTTTAAACATATAAATGTGTGTGTGTGTCCGATGAAGTTTTCAAATAAAGTCTTCAAATAAATGCATAGAAAAACCATAACATTTGGCATCCACCTTAATTGATTTCAAACAATATTTGCCAACGTTATGAGTAATTTGTTATATGTTTGGCACAGTTAAGGCCTTCAAACTGTCAATAGTTGAATCATTAAGTCATAGTGCTTCATTGAATCTGTAAGTCAATTAGTTGATTGTTAAACACACACAAACATACATACATATATACATAGAAGCTTTTGCAAATATTTGCACAAAATTAATATTCGCTTCTTCTTCAAATTCTTGCACTCTTAGTATATATAAGTATAAAACATTATTTCACCAAAAATTCATTTTAAACGAACATCGAAAACAAATAGAATGAAATGTTATGTCCATGTATACTATATGGGTTTGTATGTACGTTGTTATGTACCCTACAGTACCATAGCTTTGTGAATATTCTTCAACAAAATTTGGTGGATAGAATTTTCTTGGCTTTTGATAGAATTTTGTTATTTTGAATAAGAATCTTACTTACTTACTTACTTACTTACTTAGCTGGCCATAACAACCCGTTAACGGGTTTCGGCCTGCCTCAACACTAGTCTCCAAGCGTCTCTGCTAAGCGCACGCCTTCCCCAGTTGGTCACACCAATTTATGACAGTGCTCCATCCACCTGGTCTTTCCAACGTAAACATGGACGTCCTCTACGCCGACGTCCAGTGACCTTAGCATCGAAAGCCTTTTCCGCTGGAGCAGATTCTTCCATCCGAACAACATGGCCGAGCCATCGCAGCCGCTGGATGTTAATGCGCTGGACAACGTCTACGTCGCCGAGGAGCTCATACAGCTCATAGTTGGTCCTAATGCGAAACTCCTCGCCTTGCTTTAGTGGACCAAAGATCTTGCGAAGAACTTTACTCTCAAACACTCCCAGGACCGCTGCATCGGCACAAGACAGCGTAAATGTTTCCGCACCATAGAGAAGCACCGGAAGAATAAGCGACTTGTAGAGTGTTAACTTCGTCGCACGAGAGAGGTCTCTGTTACCAAACTGCCTACCGAGACCGTAGTAGCACCTGTTGGCCAGTGTAATTCTTCGCTTGATCTCCAGACTGACATCATTCTTTCTGGTAATGGCGGTGCCAAGGTAAATAAATTCCTTGACCATATCGAATGTATGGCTGCCGGCTGTAACCTGGGAGCCGATACGTTCAATGTCCCTACTCTAAAAAGTGCACTTCAAACACTAACAGTCTGTTCATAGAACACGAATGGTTGTTGACATTCGCCTTTTTATATGTGAAACAACAATAAAAAGACTAAAATATCAAAAACTATTCGTGTTCTATGAACATGCTGTTATATATACTAATGTACAGTAATAAAGCTTGCACTTACCATTGGCATGTGTCAAAATTGTCAAAATACATTGTTTATATGTTGGCACACTTGTCTTGATCATATATTGTTAGTTTAGTTTATATGTGAGAGTAAAGCTACGGTCACATTGGGTAAATATTTGACGAAATAAACGTAACCAATATTTTTTTGAAATATATTATACAAATATTTCATTTTATCTAAACATTTCTTCAAAAATTTTTTAAAAACGATATTAATAAGAAAAAATATTTTTAATTATAATTTACTAAACTTTAAGAAATAAAAAATTAAAAGATAAATATTTTCATAAAATAGTGGTTACGTTTTTTTCATCAAATATTTACCCAATGTGACCGTAGCTTAAGTCATTTTTTGCTTGTTCGGAAATCACTTTAAATGTTGAGAGTAACATATAGTGATTTTACTCTAAGCCACCAAATATTTGCTAGTGGTATAAGCTTCTCAAAGAGGGTCAAGAAGATATGAATAACGACGTTCGTTCTGGAAGGTCCATTACTTCAAAGTGAAGAAAATTGTTATAGGGGATTGTCAAATCACTTTACAAAAATTTGCAGAAGATGTCGACATGTCGATTAGAACATGCTATAAAATTTTTTAGTAAATTTTGGGCATGAAGTGTGTGTGAAATAAACTTTGTCCAACAATACTAAATTTTGAACAGCAAAACCTTTGCATAGGAAAAAATGTTAATTGCCGTTAACGATGATCTAGATTTGCTTAGAAAGATCATAGGATTATAACATCGAAACCAAAGTCTTGTTGTTCTAATGAAAGACACAAGACCAACAAATGCACGCCAAGTTCTATCGAGTTTTAAGGTTTTGCTCACTATTTTTTTAGATTAGAATGGCGTAGTGCATTATGAATAGAAGTATTATATTGCAGTTATGCGCAGGTTGCCGGAAACAATGCGAAAAAAAACAACCGAAAAAAATTAATGGCTTCTTCGTTACGATATTACACCTGCTTACGTCATTGCTTGTTGGAAATGGCCTCAGCCACCATAAAATTTAGTTATCTACCATTTTTTCCTATTCCCAAAATTGAGAAGAACTATGAAACACCATGAACGGTGTCTTGCGACGATTGAAGAGATAAAAACCGAGTCGCTGAAACAGTCATACTTAAAACTGTAAATGCCTAAGATATAACGAAAAACCTGATGAGCTAAAAAAATTGTTTTCGAAATCTCCATGCAAAAATACTTTATATTAGAAGACGTACGGGGAAACTTTTTTTTGAGGTACGGTCTAATACGCATTTATATATAAACTTACGAATGCATCTGCATAGGTACTTTTATTTAAGTATATCAAATATTCAATTATTTGAATAAAAATACCTGAAATACAGATTTGATACATTTTGCCCCATCTCTGTTTTTTTTTTTTTATGATAAAAAAAGTTTAAGTATTTATGTCAGAAACATATGTACTTATCTGTAGATACTTTTAAATGTTCTATAAATGTATAGGCGTATCGACAGCGTGATGCGTTACATTACTGCTACCACTACACTCGTCTAAACAGGCCTTAAGAACATTAGAGTAATTAAAAACGACCTAACAAAATGTACCACCAACATATACTTATACTGTCAATATAACTTCACTTCTTCAATAAACTATATACATATTTCATTATAGAGCTTCTTAGACGCGACATAAGCTTTGAGAAAAACTTTACTACCTACTAAATGTTTAATATTCCACATGTGAATTAACTTCTCTAAAACTGACAGCTGTCGTTTGCGTAAAATATTATTAAATCTTAGGATAAAACTTTTTCAACTTCAACTGAATAAATTGAAAAGTGAATAAAATCTACAAGTTTGTATGCAATGTTTGCTTAAATGTGTAGTGGCTTGTCAAAATCAAGCAGCCAGAAGGAAGGACTATTAACAGGCAACAGTGTTTTATATATTTTTTTAGCGCTAAAACAACTGACAACCTTGCATTTTGTTGTGCTTAAGTTGTGGTTACTTAAAGTTAAAGTTATTTTCGGTCTTCAAAAATACTACAAAAAACAGTGTGAAAGTCATGTTTTATGCAAGTAAGTAAAAGAGAAACGAAAATACAATTTGTAATAAAACAAAGTCACTAAAATCAGAATAATTTTTGCAAATTTAAAATGCTAAACTATTAATTGAAATGGACTAAGCTAAGCTACTAAACATATACCCGAAAAGAAGGCATTTTTTTATTTTATTTTATTGCCAACGTGCTTTTAATACAACTGATTTGATTTGTTTTATTTTTGGTACAAAAGATAAAATACTTTTTTTTATTTATTTTTATGAAAACCATTTACGGTAATCTTGCGTATATCCCTTTATTGCACCATAAAGTAAGAAAAAGTTCTCCATAGAAAACTCTTTGTATTATTTGACAATAAAGCCATTTAAAAAAATATATCAAAAAGAAAATTGAGTCCAAACAAGTTTTTTTGTAGTTTTTAATAGTTGGGCCAAGGCGAATTGAATATATGGCATAGCCAACCAAGACAGTAACAATACGTAAGCAATAGGGGTTTCTTTGATTCTCTTGTTGAAAACTTATAATAATAGCGAATTTATAAAAGTTATAAATTTTTGAAAATTACAATATAATAACTGCTGTATTCATAAAAAATATTACGGATTTATTAAAGGCTTCTTTGACAATTATTGCATAGAAGTTTGTCAAATAAGCAGTGAAAGCATAAAATAAATGCGATGTATCTTTCAACCGTAGAAGATTTCTCCTTTATTTTTAGATATATTTTAATTAGCGTTGGTGTATATACAGTGACTCAAACAATTAACCACGTGTTTGAATGTCCTATTTTCTTTTAAATGGCTGGATTAGGAGAACAGTCTACGAAACCGTTGTTTTTTTATATACAAATAAATGAAAAAAGTGCATGTGGCCAATTTTTTGTGTCTCGTTTAAAATATATAAAATTTCTTCCATTACATAAATTAATTATTTGTATAGCAACCGCTGCCAATTATTACAGCTTCAATTTTTCGTGGCATGCTATTGACTAGGTTATGGTATATAATGAGAGGTTTCTCTCTCCAGGCTTTAACCACATGTCCTCACAATTTATTGAATGATGTTGGGACACCCACCACACTCATTTTAGCTCTCCCAGAGGTGGTCAAGCAAATTGAGGGCAAGTGATTGCAGTGACCATAATATCATTTTCAGTTCGCTCTCATTAAGCCGCTTTTAAGTTATTTTTGCGCTGAATTTTAAATAATTGTAATGCTGGAACACAATACTTGGGGACTCAATAACCAAATTTTAGCAAGTGACATAATAGTTGTCAGTTATCTTGCCAATTATTTGCTGTATAATTTCAGCTCCTCCGCCATCATACATGCCTACAAGCTTCAAGTTAGGCTTACCGTGCCATGCCTCTGAAGTACTTCCAAGTTTTCGCCAAGTCCACTCCCTACCATCTGATTAATAGAATTAATTTTGGTTTATTCCAAAAATATGCCCATCTTCCAATCCTCCATAATCCAATTTAATTCAATTTAAGTGCGACCGATCAAAATCCAGGCAAAGCTTTCGATAGCGTTTTGTGGTCAGTGGGTTCCTTACTTTTGCTCGACCACCCTGACCAGCAGAATGCAATAAATTTCTAACTGACTACACAGACAGATTAAGATTGTCAAATAAGATCAAATTTTTACGAATTTGCACTGCAGTCTCTACTCTGTGCTACTGCATTTCATCTACATTTTTATAAAGACCTTATTACTGACGTCGATAATTGCCGCTTCTGCACAACAGCTTTTACCTTTTCTTAAAAACTAGTGAATCACGCTCCACAATATTCTTCGGCCAAAAACGTACCATTTTTTATCTTTAAAAATAATAAATGTAATGTAAAATGTAAAAGTAATTCACCCAATTCAATGCGAAAAAATAAATTGAATTTCATTTATGAGACCTTCATAACCTGGGTCGAAAACTGGTTCAGTGCCATTAGTGTTAAGAATATATAGTCGTAATAATTAAAGAACGCTGTAACTGACAAAAAATCGAAAATACGTTTTTTGCATCGTTTTTATCAGAAAAAAAATACTCGTCGATTGGTCCCGGTCCCGGATTTCGACTCCGAAGGACAGACTTGAGAAGCTTGTTCATGGCAATTAGTTACTCTCAGAGCTTTTGCCAGAAGACTACTGAGAGGTAGTCGGCGAAAGAAATATTTTTTTTTTTTTCATATTTCTTTTTTTGAAGATGCCAGGGCTCATGTCTTAGTAAGCCAACACACTAACCACTAGACCACGGCAACTACAGTCAGTTACAGCATTTTTTAATTCCATCGACGATATATTCCTTAACGAATATTAAATCTCGTGAATGGAATACTAGTATTATGATCTTAAGACTTTACATAATAAAGATCCAATAAGGGATTCAGAAAAATATTTATTTAAAAATTTCATAACATTCATAAAACTGCACCATTTAGTAAAAAAAAATTCAATTAATATGTTTTTCTTTTATATATGGAAAACATGGATCCAGGAAAGATTTTATATCAACAGATTAGTACTACAAACCATAAGGCCAGCGTAATCATAGTATTCGGAAAACTGGTCTGGATTTGATTTGCTCCCAAGATCATGTCAGCACTTAAGTACTTCCAAGGGAGCTACGTGATATTGTTTATATTTTATGTGACATATGAAAAGCAAAACTTGAAAAAGTCTGAAGTCGCCTTATGCTCTAAAACATTTTCGCATATTGAAACCGTTTGTTAATTTTTCGTATAAAAACAATTTAAAAAAAAATTATTTTTTGTAAACAGTTGAATTATTAAAATTTATAAATGAAATTAATTCCTTAATGAAGCAGCATGTTCAGATCTTCATTTCGCTAGTGCTCCACTTTCCCATCTAGAGACTTTTTCATAATTTTTAAATAAATTAATTAAACTTGTCTTAAGTTGTACCTACTAAATGAGAATCATTTACTTTATTTCTTAATTTAAGTTCTAATCAGTTCTGCCCTAACACTTATTATCTATTTGCATTTAAACATTTACTATTACTTGGGTGCTACTTAATATTCTATTTAACTCATTTTTACATTATAGTCAGTCTGTATAAACAATTTTTATATTTTATTTTCTGGCAAAAATCCTTAAATTATTTTTTAAGTTCTCAACAAAAGAAAAGCCAGAAATTTCATTGCTATTGAAATTATAGAAATTTTCTCTATTCTTTCATAAATTTAATTAATTTTTCACCACATTTTGACATTTTTAAATGCAAAAAACATTTATTCAGACATAAATGAAATGACTTGGATTGTAAAAGTCAATGGTTGCATTGGTATTGTTATTATCATCGTTATCATTATTATCGTCTTAGCATTTTCATTTCCATAATTCGAATGAATGAATGAGTTTTACAATTTATTTGAATGAATGGGTGGGTGTTGTGTTTCCCACTTTTTTTTTCGTTCAAATTTTCGTTCAAATTTCTTCATGGCATACAAGAGATTTGAAGAAAAATGAAAAATATTCTTCATTTTATTCGTTTCTTGGAAAATTTTACTGACAGACATTTTCAACTTTTCAATTGCTGCAGTTTATTTGTTCAAATGAAATATCCACTTTCATGCTGTGGCAGATTTCATTTTAAATTGCTTTAAGATTTCAATGCCCTACAAGTGAAAATAGAGAATAGTAGCCCGTACAAATTTTTTTTCTTTTTGCTTTATATTACGAGTAAATAATAATAATTAAAGCTAAGAGTTGATGAAAAATTGCGGCAAAAATATCTTCAAAATATGCCATTAAATAGAAACTCATTTGACAGAAAGACAAAGCAAATACGAGTACTTAAGGAATTTAATTTTCTTCAAACTTATCAGTTGAATACCTTTAACCAACTACTGGAATTGTTCTTAAAATAGGTGTCGAACATACATATTTAAATTATTTTCTTATCATATACTTGGTATATACGAGTATTTTTAGTTTCTTGAAAGTTAAGACCTGGTTAGCCGAACATTGACGTGTTTTTAAATACACAGACGTACCAACAGTGCGCTACGTTACATTATGACTACGTTAACGTTTAGCTAAACAGACCTTTGAGATAAGAAGATGCCTAGAAAATATTTTTAATGAAATTGAAATATGAGATAGACATGAGATGGGCAGATTGCGTATTATTGAGCGAAATTAGCACTAAAAATCACAAAATATTTTTAGAATGAATTTAAAGTAAATTCAATAAATCGTATATTTTGTGCAACAGAAGAGAGTACAAATATAAGATGTAATCGAAATATTCGACATTGACAGAAAATACATGCACATGTGTGAAAACTTGACAGCCTTATGGCTTACACTGTTTTTTGAAAATCTTTTACAAATAAAGAGTTTTCATTAGATTTAAGGAATATATTTATATTTGTTTTGATATTGTTGTATTTCAAATAATAAAAAACACTTTTTTATTTTATTTAAATACGATTTAGGCGTGTACAGAAGTCTCCAATTTATATAGAAATTAAAAAAAATCAAAATCGGTACAAATATGTTCGAATAAAACGGAAGTGTACTCAAATTCTAATGTCTGGTATTTGATGCTTACAATCTTGTAACAGATGCAGTTTGAATTACAACATGTGTTCATTATTCATTTAACTTATGTGATTACATTATTTTCTAATAACATTTAAATTTTTTCGAGAGCAGTTATTTTTATTTTTTTTTTATGAAAGTCCAATACTCAGGGATAAACCCCTACTAAATGCATTGCATTGCATTGGAATGTTGAATATATGGGTCATTCCAAATCAAATCAACCAATCCACTGCCCCCGCGGAATTTTATGATATTTTTTTGCAGAAATATAGCATATCATAGAACTAAATTAAATACAAAACTTTGGGGCACTGACACATTTGGATCCGGAAATATGAGGTCTTGAAAAAAAATTCGAAAATGCTCAAAGTTATAGTTACTTAATTGTAATTATCTTTCTCACATTTAAAAGGGTAATAAATTACCTTTGAAATTAATATGCAACACGACTTTTTTTTTTTTTTTTTTTGAAAAAGTCAAAGGTCAATTTTTACTTCCTATAAGTTGGAAGCCTATATCCCCGAAAACGACCTTTTTAAAAATTTGAAAAAAAAAATTATGCTAAAGATAGTTTTCTTCTCTACAATTGTGACAAATTTCAGAGTGGAGGTCTTTTTGGGCCAAGAAATAAAAATCAAATCGGAAAGGAAGGTATTTTACAAGGAGATTAAAACTATTTTGATGGGATTGGGATAGTTTACGATTTTTCGATTTCGATTTGCTAGAACCGCTTATTTTGAGAGGTTCAACAAAAAATTACATGAGCCAAAAAGAAGGGATGTGGGATGGGGAAAATGGCACCTCATCGGGATCAAAGGTTGGGTTGAGGGAATAAAAGTACATAAAAAGCTCCACAACTGCCCTGGAGTAGCTTCCAGAGGAATAAAATGTAAGACCGACTCTCACTAATATTTTACCCATAACTTTTTTTCCGAATATGCCTACCCCCTATCTTCACTAACATTAAAAAAAACGCTTTATGTTCCATGTTCCAAAATAACAAACCTGCAACAAAAAAACAGAACTAAGGTGACATTTGCGTTTGACAGATATCAAATGGAAGGTTTTACTTTCTCAGCCACAAATTGGATAACCAGTTATTTGCACGAGCAATATGGCACAATATTTGTCATTCCAAATCTAGAAGCCTACAAACACAAATCAAAAAAGTATTTTTAATTTCAATTCAATTATTTTGAAAACATAAAACTCTTAACCTAACCAAAGTTATTTGTGCTCAAGCTTATATGTGAAAAGTGGTCAAATTATGTATTTTCCTTTTGCTTCAGACAAACATAGCTAAAGGAAACAAGTGTTCTAAAAATTGAAGCTTAATGTAAATTATTGAGTACGAATATAAATTTAATTCAAATAGGACAACTAAAATAAATATATGCTCGTTTATAATAAATTATAGGTAGAATACAAAAAATAATAGTCTTGTTAGACAATGGCAATTTAATAATTCACATTTTGTTGTTTTTGTGTTACTTTTGCAAGGTTTTCAAGAGTATTTGGTACCAAAACTAGTTATTCTTTTCCTACATAGCCATGTATTCCCTTGATTTCCAAAATTTTAAATTTTTATAAAATTTTTTTATAAAGAATAAATCCTTTTCAGTTCTTATGCACATTTAATTACCACTACTCTTCCTGCTTTATTTCATAAAAATTTTTATAAAAAAAATAATTGAAGTTGTTAGTTTGAGAAAAATTTTTTTTTTTTGTATTACTTCAGGCACTACATGATATTGTTTCTCCCTTGTCGTTTATACACAATTGATATATTTGTTAAACAACAAGAAAATGTTAAATAGAAAATTAAAAAAGGAAATTATACGAATTTAAAATACCCTTCTAAGGTCGTTAGAATCGCTTAAATATTTTCCACCTTCAATTTTATTCAAAGAAAAATATCAACCAGCATTTTAAAATTTTATTTGTCAAAAAAAAAAATATTTTCGGCAAGTACACATTTTTAGTTATCAGCTGTCAATGCAATTTTAATATTTATGTGCCATTTAAAATCGACCAGTTAATTTAACAAAATCCAAACGAGAAATAATACAACTTTGAAATAAAAATTTGTTTAACAGAACACAGTTGTAATAGAGCCATATCGATGTGCAAGGCGGTCTGAGGATATACATACTTACCAAAGGGACACAATAGAATTTGAAAACTTAGCTGGTAAATATCAAACTTAATAGTAAATATTGATTCAGAAGGTCCACGGTGACATATTAAACCTATAACAGAATGTTTTGTGGATATTATACTCTGGTTGTACACTGGTTGTAAGACCGATACTCATATATTGTGTTGTATTTTGATGGTCAGTTGCAGAGAAGGTAGCAACCTTTAAACTATTGGCCGAGATTCAAAGATTTACTTGCATAAGCGTCACTAAGGCAAGGCGTACCTGGCAATCTAAAGCCCATAATATTATGGTGTATCTACTTTCGATTGACAAGTTTATCCTCCCTACAGCGGCTTATTATGCGGTGAGACTATCATAGATAAACTTTCTACTGAACTATATACACGCTCTGATTACTATAGTCCCATACTTGGCTTCAATGAGCAATTCGGGGTAAGGATTTCTACAAGATCGGAATAAAATCGATGGAACCTCCTATGGAATTTTGTTATCAGGATACGGATAGCTCCAAGAAAGATTGCGGAACTGGATCTGTTGTTAGTTGTGTAGATATTGAGGAGGCTGACGCTCTTGATGTTCTGGGCATTAATTTAGAATTAATTGTGATGTCCGTTGGAATGATCACATATTTTGAGTGTCGAAAGAAGCATTCAAGTGCCTCGGTTTTCTAAAACGGTGCAGGAAATACTTCAGTCCATCTGACCTTCTCAATATTTCCAACCCTTATCCGAACCTTATGCTTCAAAATCAATTTTGGGGCTTCTCGACCGCGTACAGGAAAGGGCGAAGGTGCGACGGTAGGGTATCCAACTCTATCGATTCGTTGGAGTATCGGCGCAATGTGGCGTGCGTTTCATTGTTCTATCGATACTATGTACCATGGGAAGTGCTCTGATGAGATAGGGGATTTGTCGCTACTGTCGTCTCAGGATGTGCAAGGTAGCATTTTGGTTTGCGTTTATAAACTACCGCTTGGCTAGAGGACGAGTGCAGGGATGCTCGGTGCGTTATAACCATTTTTCAGAGTTACGGCCTAGCTTCACAAAGCACTAATATTGTGTGCGTCAATTTTTATCCATGAGTACCGGGACCTACAATTTAACGTCGAATCCGAACGACGAACTTTGGAAGCTTGTTCAAGGCAATCTGTTACTCTCAGAAGAAATATTTTTTTATATTTCTTTCTTTAAAGATGTCAGAGCAAAGGTTTCAATCCGAAGCCCTTGTATAGTAAGCCAACGCACTACACACTCTGACCAGCTATTGACATCAAACAATAAATAATTCAATAAGAAAGAACTTTTTATCGACAATAAATTAATAGATTACAAAGCTGTAAGAGCAACTAAATGCTATAGAAATAAGGCAAAATTATTTGACTGGTTAGCGAAGTATTCTTCCAATACAGCTGCACAGAATCATATCAAATGAAAATTTTGCCAGCAGATGCCCGTTTAAAGCACACTCTAATATGCTCTTAAACGTGGTAAAACTACTCAAAACTACATGATCGAGATATAGAAATAAAAACCACTTCCATGGCTAAAACTAAAGATTATCTTCGACTATCTACAGTGATATGAAGTATGAAAAACTTTTCAGGATATTTTGCATGACTATCCAAAATATCAATATAAAACGGATGTATTCTATAACATAAGTATTTTGCCTAAACGAAAATATCAAATAATTTTTCAACTTGAAACATAAAAAATATTTTTGTTGTTTATGTGGGCATGCAGAGAAAGATATAACATGAAAAACCTTTATTTTGTGGTCTTTGTTTTGGATTTGTTTTGAAAACACTGAATATAACAAAAACAACCACAGCTATTACAAAGAGAGAACAACAACAAAATTAATCCGGTTTACCAACCACAATACTCGTAGACCCTTTTTTTAAATTAAAAACTTTACATAGGCTGATCCTTTGAGTTTTTACTGTACTTGTACAGCATGCCATTTTGCCCATTTAACACTTGCAAGCAAAGTTTTATTTGTATGTGCTTAACAGTTAAAGTAAAAAAAAAAGAAAAAGCAAAAATAACCAACAACAACTAAAACTCAAATTGAAACTTTTCCAAAAGCTCTAACAAAAAGGGCATATGGGTTAGACATCCATTACCAGCTGTGCGGTTAAAAAGTAAATTGAGAAGAAATAACATGGTTTTTAACCGCAAATGTATTTCAACTAACACAAGCACACATGTCTGTATGTAAGTGTATGTGTGTGTGCCTGTGTGTGTGAATGAACATGCAACTAAAAAGTTTTCTATTTTAGTTTTGTATTTGAATTTTTCATTTTCCATAACTTTGGAAAACATAAAAATGCTACTATTTTACATACTGATAGAAATGTTCGTACTAATACCGGAACTTTTAAGAGTGCAAGCACAAAGTGCTGAAAAACAAAAACTTCTTAAACGAATTTTGTTTGGTGTTTCTTAAAGTTGAGTTTTCTTTCAGTTTTTATGCGGTTTTAGGGATTTACGCACTTTCATTTGTTTTCTGTTAATAGCGAAAAGTTATGTGAAAGAAAATTGTCAACTCCTACATAAGACAACAAAGAAAAATTGTATTTTCAGGTGCTTTTAAATATTTCTTATTTCTTTGTTTTAGCTTAACAAGAGTATTTTATTATTTTGACAATAATAAATCTTTAAGGCATCCTTTTACAATAATTGCCAATATTTGGTTTAAAAAAAAATTTGAAATTTTTGAAGAAGTTGTGGAAGAAGATAAAGTTCTTGGGTGTGTACTCCCGTGGCTCGAATGATTGTGGACTAGATCCAGATGAGCTTAATGATAGTTTTTGTGTTAATCATCCAAACCACAATAATCGTAACCTACAGTGTGAAACTTACTGCAGTAGTAGATTCTCTTTTTCTATTGTGTCCCAGGATGATGTAATCAAACATATCCGGAAAATTCGTTCTAATGCAGTAGGTGAAGATGGTGTGGCCATTAAATTTGTGAAGCTTATATTGCCTTATATT
This sequence comes from Metopia argyrocephala, assembly GCA_963576795.1. Classification (NCBI taxonomy): domain Eukaryota; kingdom Metazoa; phylum Arthropoda; class Insecta; order Diptera; family Sarcophagidae; genus Metopia; species Metopia argyrocephala. The sequence goes on along the minus strand of OY756208.1, from coordinate 197,825,691 downwards.
ATTGGGCCACTGACTCATATATTTAACCATTGTTTTACGACATCCGTGTTTCCTACATCCTGGAAAGTTGCAAGGATTATACCAGTAGCGAAAATACCGACTGCAAATAATCCGGAAGATTACAGACCAATAAGTATTTTGCCGGCTCTTTCAAAAGTTTTTGAATCACTTATGGCTGAGCAGATCACATCTTATTTGACTCAAAATAACCTTCTGTCACCACTTCAATCTGGATTTCGTATTGCTCATAGTTGTACTACGGCAGCACTAAAAGTAATTGATGATATAAGACCTGAATATGATGCTGGAAATCTATCACTTATGTGCCTACTAGACTTCTCTAAAGCCTTTGATAAGGTCGACCACTCAATTATGTGTCGAAAACTGGAACAGTTTTTTGGATTTTCGGGCACAGCTGTGACTCTGATGAGAAATTATTTATTTGGGCGGGCTCAAAAGGTAATTGTGGGAAATAGGCAATCGAACCTTAAAAATATTACCTCTGGGTTCGGTCTTAGGTCCTCTGCTCTTTAGTATGTTTGTCAATGATGTATTTTCTGTATGCAAATATACGCAGATGCATGCATATGCTAATGATATTCAGCTCTACATATCGAATCGTATTGGTTTGATAGAAGATACATGCTACAGACTTAATGAGGATTTAGCTGCTATTGTCAAATGGGCAAATGGCAATAACTTAACACTTAATCCCAGGAAATCTTATGTCTTACCAGTTAGCAGGATAAAACATGACCCAAACCACTTTCCAACGATATACCTGGACAATATGCCTTTACTGTATGTTGGTAAAGTTAAATACCTGGGTTTTTATATCAATTCGACTCTGGGATGTTCGGACCATATTAACATTGTAGTACGTAATATATATCTAGTTCTTCGGAATTTGCGAATATCATCCAATTTTACACCAGTTGAAGTCAAAAGAAAGCTAGTTATTCAATTGATTCTTCCTTTAATTAACTACTCAGCTGAGGTGTAACAATGCCACTAGGTATGTGTACAATTTAAGTCGGCTCAGTAGTACATCATTATGGCGAAGAAAGATTCTGAGATGTGATTTGGTTGATTACCTTCGAATACGGAATATTATGTTTCTGCATAACTTGCTCTATCGGAGGAAACCCCCCTATCTTTATGAAAAACTAGTTTTTGGAAGATCAACTAGGTGCATCACATTGATTGTGCCCAGGCATGCCTGCCTAAATACCAGTAGATTGTTTTTCGTCAATGCTATTAATCTGTGGAATTCTTTACCAATTTACATAAAACTTTTATCGAGGAAAAACAGTTTTAGGAAAGCTATTTTTGACTATATGTCTTAGAACTATTGTCTTATTGATTTACATTTTCTTATAAAGATCTATGCCGTAATATTTAATTTAATTTGTTTAGCAAATATTTCTTTCTTTGACACCAACACTTTTATCCACCCATGTCTATTGTCGTCCGTCTGACCCGATTCTATTAATTTTTGTTTCATCGGACCATCTTACACTCATCCAGTCTTCAAAAGTGAATATTTCATATTTTTTTGCGAACTCTAGGCGTCTTAAATTAAATTTGGAGTTGGCTCATTAATGGCTTGGGGCTGTTTTCGCGGGAATCAACTTGGAGTACTTCGCCGAATTAGAGGCAAAATGTGTGCTAAAGATTATATAGACATTTTAGAGGACTCATACATTCCAAGTCTCGACATATTTGGTTTAGATCCGGGACAGAATAGCATCTTTATGCAGGACAACGATCCTAAGCATACCGCGAAGATAACAAAACGTTGGTTTGAAGAAAATGGGATCAAGCTTTTGGATTGGCCTCCTCAGTCGCCGGATCTAAACCCATTAGAACACCTGTGGTCCATATTAAAAAGAAAAATTTTTGCTCAAAAAGACCCTCCAAAGACCGTAGACGAACTCTGGGAGCGTACTGTTGAAGCTTGGGAAAGTATTGACCCTAATGTCTTGACGAATTTAGTGAAAAGTATGCCAAAAAGTATTAAGGCAGTTAAAAAAGCAAATGGTGTACATACCAAATATTAGGACCTAAAATCAATGGAATATTCAACAACGGTCATAATTGTTCACATGTGAATTTTTAAATTAATATTTATTTTTTTACTCTTAACACACATTCTTTTAAAATTTTGTTCTTTTTACGTTTTTTAGTTGTACATTATTCTATATAGGTAAAAAAAATTAAAATATATTTGAATAAAACATACTTTTTTGGATTTATTATAAATTTTAGTAATTTTGTGAACAATTTTGTCCCTTACTGTATATATTAAATAATTTATAGATTTTATCCTTTTGAGCTATAAAAGAATAATATTCTTAAGGTTCTGATAAGGAAAAATTAAATTAAAATTAAATAAATAAATAAAAAATAAAAAAAAAATAAAAACAAATAAAAAAAAAAACTCTTTAACTGAACACCTTTAAATTACAAATTTTTCATGGATGCGTATAGATAGATGGTTGTTACAAAATTAATTAAATATGTTTTTTTATATATAATTTTTAATTAAAATAGGAATAATTCTATAAAGAAAAAAGTATCTAGCCTACAGGCAACAATAAGTTATAGTGACAAAAAACCATAACAAAGTAATGAAAAAAATATAAACGTAGAAATTCAAATTACAAAGGTTTGGAAATATTTTATATTTTTAAGGATAAGTACGAGAGCAGTTGAAAATGTTTTCATCCTGACATAGTTGTGGCTGTACAAATAGCAAAACACTTTCTGTAATGGAAGTATTCCATAGTTTCCTCATTTAGATCTAGAAACTCATTCGTATAGTAGCCGAATTTGGAGCCATGGAAAAATTACATACATACATACATAATTGGCCATTACAACTCTGTATCAGGGTTATGGCCTAGTTTCTCGTAGCACTCATGTTGTGTGTGTTAATTTTTCTGCATGAGTACTGGCACCTACAGTTTAAAATTGACTCCGAACGAAAGATTTAAGAAGCTTTTTCATGGCAATCAGTTAGTTGCCGAATTTTTTCATATTTCTTTTCTTCAAGATGCCAGAGCTGAGATTTAAACCCGGCGCTAACGTCTTAGTAAGCCAACACACTAACCACTAGACCACGGCGACTACAATTGTACAGATATTTATTATTTAGATTATTGTAGTTCTATAACAGCAAACTTATGTCTTTAAAATTCATTAATAAATGATTAAGACTATGATAATCGAAAGATTAGGAAAAAGAATAGAAATGTTTAGAGAAACAAGCAATTTATAATGATATGCTGAATGTGTGAAAGTGCTACTTGCGTTGCTGAATCTAAACAAGGTCGTATAAGCACTGAAGGTGAAGCAAGAAATGGAATCTAAATACTGCAGCAGCGCCAGAAAGTGAATTTTATGATAGTAAAGGAGTGATGAAAGAGTATACATAAAATAGGTAACGACTTAGGCATCTCAAATTTTCGAGTATATCTTATTTTGTTCCAGAATTACAGATGAAAAAGCTTTCTATTAAGTGGGTGCTGTATTTATTAACAACTGACAAAAAAGCATTCGAAAGGAAAATGGTTCAAGCTTTGTTAAATCAATTTAAGCGAAGTAAAACGGGTTTTAAGCGTCCCTTAATAACTTTTGATGTAACATGGTTTAATGACTGCCTAGCAAAGACAAGAAAAAATTCAAATTATTAGGGTGAAAATACGTAAAAGAAGGCAGAAACTGTTCAGTCGCCTCGTGAGGTTATAACAACGCTTTTCTGAGACTTCAAAGGAGTTTTACTGATCGTTAACCTTTAAAAAGCTTAAACACTAAACAGAGATATTTTTGTAATTCCCTGGATTAATTGAATTTGGAAAATCGGGAAAAACACGAGGTGGTTTACAACACAAAAATAATACTTCATCAAACAAGAGTGGTTTTGAAATCGCAAAATACAATAAATTGAAGTACGAACGCTTTGAGCACCCAAAATTTGCTACTGTTTGAGGATTCTCGGAGTTAATTATACTGATACTAAAAATATTTGTTACTGGCAAACGTTTTACCTCGAATGAAAATACAATTCCAGCAGAAAATAAAAAGATAATAATATAGAAGCATTCTATTGTTTTTTATACATTAAAGCTTCCAAATATGCTACAGTATGAGGTATTTATTTTCTTAATTTTTGTATTATTTGCTTATTGGTTGCAGTTAAATTTCATTTCTATTGCATTCTATCGGCTCTTTTCATATAAAAATCATGCATTATTGATGCGCATGAGTAAGTGATTGCTTATAATTCACCCTTACAAAATAACAGTAGGCAGTTGTGCTAAGAAACTAAATGAAAAAAAAAATAGAATTGCTGGAAAAACGTTAAAATGAGTGTACTAAAGTTTTAATAGATTATATTGAAAAATTAAAAAAATTTTAATAATCTAGCACTTGTTTTTCATTACTAAACTAAAAGCATTTCGCACTGCCCTCGTAATTAATTAATATCCAGTTTATTTTAATCGATCTTCACTTAATGGCTTTTTAATAAAACCAAAAAAAAAAAAAATTCTCTTGGAATGCATTAATTAAAATTTTTTCTTTTCCTTTAATTCTCATATCTTAACAATACTTTTTCTTACACTTTTGTCAATTATTTGTATACCACAACTCATTACTAATAATTCTGCTTCATTTCTTCTCTTTATTTTTCTTTAATTATGCAAAAAGTTTTCTTTCCTTTATATTTTCAAAATTATTTTAATTTCTTCTTTCGTATTTATGTTTTTTTTTTTAATATTTTAACTCCATATTGTAAAGTAAAGAAAAAAAAAACAATATAAACTTTTATTTGAAATAAATTTTGCTGATTTGAAGAAGAATTAATAATAAGGTGGGATCAAGTCTGTAACAAAATATATAATAATGCCGCCTATTAAGACAGCTGTCACTACCAAACATTGCAACAGCTGCAACAAGCAAGACATGAATAGCCACCTAATCAACTGACAATAGTAACAGACCAACCTAAAGTGCAAACTGTCTGTCAAAAATTACCATTATCAAGGTGGCCCAACCCAGAGTAAGGAGGGGCTTATTATGGCAGCCACGAACTCTATGCTGCTGTATGGCAGCGACATCTGGGGTAATACTCTAGAGGACAAGATAAGGCTCAACTTGCTGGAGCAGTGCAGCGGACGGCGGCACTTAGAGTTGCCTCGGCTAATCGTACGGTATCGGAGCGGCGGTCTTTGTGATAAGCAGCCAAACACTAGTGGATTTACTGGCGAGTGAGCGAAAAAGATCTTGCGACGCAAGAAGAACTAACTCCAGTATTTGTCTAAAAGAGCTGAGAAGCCAGTCAATACAACGATGGCAGGACAGGTGGAATACTGGGACGGCCGGTAGATTGACGGCGAAACTTATCCCCTGCATAGAGAAATGGACCCGAAGGAATTTCGGGGAGGTTAACTACTTCTTGCCTCAATTCCTTTTGAACCATGGTTATTTCCGTAAATACTTGTACCGAATGAGCAAGGTGACTAACTCTTCTTTCATCTACTGCGAGATGTTTGATGATGATGCTGAACATATCGTTTACTGCTGCATCAAATAGCATGATGAAAGAGATGCACTGCGAGAGTGAGTCGGGAATTTCAATCCCGACATCATAGTGAATAAGAAGCTTGAATGTGAACACCATACGGAACTACGCCGAGCGCATACTGCAAAGGAAGAAGAGGGATCTCGATATATTCCAGCAAGATAAAATGAGAGCACGACCCGATGGATTGCTGCTGGCTTCAATTCTGGCGTGCCCAGGCATGGAAAGGTGATAATGGTCCTTATGAGGACGTTGCTCTGGGCCCTCCTGAAGTAATACGTAAATTGGTTCTGGGAAGGTATTCTCACCAGAGGAAAAGAAGCGATAATTTTACTGGATTTACCGCTAGAAGCAGCTGGTGATAACCACCTCTAATTTAGGTTGGACTGTTATATTTAGTTTTCCTAGGCTGGTTAAAAACCAACATACTAGTTTTCAAAATATATTTCTTAAATATGCACAATGAACTTAATTTTATAATTTTAAATACGTAGTCGCTGTGGTCTAGTGGTTAGTGTGTTGGCTTACTAAGACGATAGTACCGGGTTCAAATCTCAGCTCTGACATCTTCAAAAAAAAAAAATATGAAAAAAATATTTGTTTCGGCGACTAACTCTCAGCAGTCTTCTGGCAAAAGCTCTGAGAGTAACTAATTGCCATGAACAAGCTTCTCAAGTCTGTCGTTCGGAGTCGACATTAAACTGTAGGTCCCGGTACTCATGAATAAAAATTGACACACACAACGTGAGTGCTGCGAGAAGGTAGACCGTAATCCTGACACAGGGTTGTAAAGACCAGTTATGTATGTAAATACAAAATGGGAGATATTTATTTAAATTCTAATAGCCTTATGTATAATAAAAAATTAGCAGGTCGTTGTACACAGTGGCTAAGCTTGTCATTCCAATACGTGGAAATTCTTACTTAAATGTACATGGTATTTAATTTTTTGGATACTCTGACTACTTATTAAATAGAAGGTATCGTAAGTTTTTATAATATCAGTCTATAGCGGGTGATAAACTTGCCAGTTTTTTGTCCCATATACTAACGAGTTGCTAATTTTTCATTATACATACGGCCGTAAGCTTATACAAAACTTAATTCGAAACTATATAATGCTTATGTACAAGATATATATTCTTGTGTATATCCAGTAAGATAAAATTAAAGTGTTTCAAGAAGAATATTATTTTCATTTGAATTCATTTTAAATGTATTCTTATAAATTTATTATTTTTTGAAGTCATGAAGAAAACATATGATCTTTAACCACACGCTAAAAAATAAGACAAGTCAGAAATATTAAAAGCGAATTGCGTACAAATTTTAATTCTATTACTTGTAAAATGTTGGAATGAAATATGTAGAAAAACGTTATTTTGATATCTTTTTTATTCTTAATAATTTTTTCCTGCTAAAAAATAGAACAAGAAATTTAATTTTTTGATTTGGTGAAAGGTCACGTTTTAGATTTTATTTCAGTGTATTAAAAGTATAGTGTGGAACAGAGTGTAACTGCATTTTTAAAACCTTTTTTTTTGGAAAACCAAATTATACAAAAAAACAAAAAAAAACATCAAAAATAAAAATACTAATGGATGATATTGTTTCGTTATTTCTTTATGGCAGCTAAAACAAATTTTAAGAACTAAGAGGATTAAAATCGGTGATATCCGACTTTTTTTTGTCAACAAACTACACTGCCATTTTATTTTCATTTATAATCCACATGTTAATTTTTATTATTTGTTTTTTTTTTTCTTTTGATTGAGGTCAGCACTCAGCGGATGACCCCTACTCATGCAGTACATTGTGCTGGTCTATGAAAATTTAGGTAGAGAATTATAAAAAGAATTTTCTTTTTTTTTCAAAAAATCTATGTATTGAAATAGCTTAAATATACGGAATGGAAGTTTGTGTACAATATACATATGCATGAAACACAAAGCTTTCATTATGAGTTATGCTTCTTTGCATTCCTAGACACTAGAGCGTACCACCTTACAAGGAAAAAAAGTTTCCCCGTTCCGCCTCTAATATAACATATTTTTGCAAGGAGATTTCGAAAAAAATGTTTTTTTTTTTTAGCCGAACGTAGGGGTCGGGGAAACTTTTTCTTGAGGTATAGTCTACTAGACACCCATTAAATTGTTGCCTATATACAGGGTGGGGCAAAAGTCACGAAGGGGTTTAAAACAGTCATAACTTTTTTAATTTTGAATTTTATTTTTTTTTTTACAAAATACCAAAATATGATATTGGGAGATTTTTTAAATTTAGGTGTGAAAGATTACGTCACGTAAGTGAGCACCATTTTCAGCCTCGCAAAGTTGAGCTCTTTTAATAGCATTTTCCATGACACGAGTCAGAGTATCTGGCTACAAAGCTCTTATTTCGGCTCGTATATTCTCTTTGAGCTGTTCTGGGCTTATTGATATACACCTTCTCTTTTAAATATCCCCAAAGAAAATAATCTGATGCTGTTAAATCCTGCGAACGGGCTGGCCAATTAAATGCTGAATTTTTGCAAATTAAACGTTCGCCAAAAATCTGCCTTAGGAGCTGCATAGTGGCTCTTATTGGAACCACATCTCTCGATTGTCAAAAAGAGCTGGCCTTAAACAATTTTGGACCACCGAGACATTTGCAGCTCAGCAAAGCGCCTTCGAGTTGATGTTTTAGGATTCTCCTCAACACTCTCCAGAACGCGTTGAATATTAGCTTCATTAATTACAGAATGTGGTCTTCCGCTTCGTGGAAGATCACTTACTGAGCCTTGTTCCTGAAAACGTGTCACTAAGCGTCGAATCATTGATTCGGATGGTGAGTTCCACACATTAAAATGACGAGGATAGGCTCGTTGAGTTTGAATTATTAATCGATGATGTTCAAAATAAAGTTCTATGATTTTGGTTCGCTGGATAACGTTGTAACCTTCCATAATTAATCTCCAAGATTTTTTTTACAAGTCCTAAAAAGAAAAATAAAAAAAAATTAAATTAGAAAAGTTATTAATTTTTCAAATCCCTTCGCGAATTTTTCCCCACCCTGTATTAATAAAATATTGGGTTAGGAGGATATTGGAAACAGAACTAAGCAGTTATTGAAATTTAAATTTTTAGTCTTTTATCGATATTTTCTAAAAACGTAATACCTTAATTAGTAGAACAAATGTAGATAATTTCTCAGCATAACTGAACACTTGTCGTTTTTTGATATTATTTTCTTTCGTTATTATAAGAATTTGAAAGCATCAAAATTTTAAATTCTTCAATTTTAGAATTTCATTCGAATTTAATACGTTTGAAATGATAGATTACTGTCGAATTATAAAATATTTATTGAATCTAAATATATATAATTGAATGTGTGTTTATTTGTTTGTTTGTTTGTTTGTTTGTTTGTTTGTACCTTATAGGAGACCAAACCTCTAGACCGATCTTCCTGAAATTTTCACAGCATTTAACTGGGACTCTGACATGATTAATAGGGTAATTTTTTTCGACCACGCCCACTTTTACGCCCACTTTTTTAAAATTATGTAATTGCTCCCATATAGTTTTTAACAGATTTACTCCAAATTGTATACACATTATACTCCAAGCGAGGTATAAAAAAACATTTCTTACGCCACGCCCCCTTTCAAGCAAAATTTTATTTGAAAGTTTTAAACGTTTTGTTCTCTGTATAAATTTGTTCGTTCCAACGGATTTTTTTATTTGGTAGTATATTGCTCTTAATACTGTTAACGTCGCCTTATAACTATGAACCTGTCACCGCAGTTAATTTTATTATATAACGAGGGGGTAGCGAAGCACACCGGGTTCAGCTAGTCAAATATAAAAAAACAAAATGGTTTTTTGCTTAATTGTGATTCAGACTGTTCGTAGAGATATTTTTTTTTTAGATGCTGAAGGCAATGTACTCGCTATGGCGCTGCGCTCTTACCACCAGGGCTACAGTCGCACATATCATCGATGTCAATTAATGTAGATAAGGTGGAATAAAAAGGGCAAAAATAAAATAAATTGTAATTCTGTTTCATCGAAATAAGATGACAATAACAAAAACAGTAATAATGGTAAGAAAAGGAGAATATGATAGAAACTGTTGTGCGACTTTACTTCGACTAATTAATACAAGTGTATGTACATACATATGGAAAAAAGTAATATCAGTATGTGATTTCTAGAAAAGTAAGAGTTAAATAATTTATGTTTGGTCTTAAATTTGCCCAGAACTCTGATGAGACTACCGTAGCTGGAGTCGAAAATAATTTTTCAGTTTGGCTAGTGTACTATTCCTTCACGGACATCATTTCTCCTTTGATTACCAAAAAAATTAATTGCATTTAACTTTTATATAATTAAAGAGTTTCTGACGGAACAAAAAGATATTTTTTTGTTTTTTTAAAACATTACATTCCATGTGATTTGACAAACCTATACAACTGATGAAAATGTACTGAAAGACAGAGAGAATAAATGGCTGCAATATGAACAAATGCACGCACAGACAAGTTTTTTGAACTTAAAAAACTTAATTACAATGCAGAACAAATTTTTATTCTACTAAAAAGAGCGATTTTCTGAAAAACAAATGTATATATCGTCACAAGAATTACAGAACGCTGTAACTGACAAAAAATCGAAAATACGTTTTCTTTTTTGCATCATTTTTATCAGAAAAAAATATGGTTCCGGTCCCACTTACGTCGTCTGCCTTTTGAAAAATACCAGTGTCTTCTTGCTATATACTTTCATACACGTTTTTTGGCTTTGGTGATCATTAAATGTTTTGTCAGTTACAGCATTTTTAATTTTTGCGACGATATACTTATACTCGTATATACATACATATTGAATGTATGCTTTTAAAAAATCCAGCAAATATAAAGAATCGTAATTACAGAATTCTATTAAGATGAAGTTTTATTTCAATTGGTTTTATTTAGCAGTTGAGAATACCAAATGAGCAGCTTCAAATGTAAAAGAGTCTAATTGATGTTTTAAATTTTTATCAAAACTTTTTAAAAAAAAATTGTTCCCAAAAAATTAATTATTTATTTTTTTATTTTTATTTTATTTTATTTTTTTTATTTATTTTTTTTATTAATTTTTTTATTAATTTGTATTTTTTTTGTTTTTAATTTCTTATTTTATTATTTTTAATTTTGTTGCAAAAACTATTTTTCATTGCTGTTTGTAAAGTTTATGTACGATATTTTTATGAAATTTGTTTTATGCTGTTTACCTGCTTGTAGCTTTGCATTATGGATATTAACAACAGTTTCTAGAAAACTGGCAATACTTTTCAAATATTTTTACTTTCGAATCCGTGTTATTATAAAAATCTTTATATAAAAGAAACTGCTATCATATAAACTCCACTATTAAGTACGTTTACCAATCTGTACTCTATTAAAAATTTTATATTCCTTTTAAATGTAAATCTGAAACTTTTCAACATGTATACTCACAATCCGTAGTCATTAAAGATATTTCTATTGTATTATTTTCTATTTAATCCGTCTTTACGTTTTTCATATAAAATTTTTGAAAATTTTTTACTTTTTTTTACATTTTCTCATAGACATATTATATTATTGCCAAAAATGGTAAACATGTACTATGTCTTTTGTAAATTTAGTTTCACTTTATTAAGATTTTTCTTTTTAAAATTTATGTTCTATTGATGTAATTCAACATTCTTATTGTCAAACGAATATTTCCATAAAACTTATTACTACAATTGTCATCATCAAAGTCAACAAACCACAAAAAGAAAAATTCTTAAATGAAATATGTGCATGTACTCGTACATACTGTACGTATAACTAAATATGTACATACATATGTATGTATTTTATGGAATATAACCAAAATAATATTTTACTTTGTTCTACTACTCATGGTTGAGTATAAAACATGCATACTACATAGATGTAAATATTTAAATATATGGTTGCGTTTCTGGTGAAAGCGATTAACTCCATTTTAAAAAAATTTATTATACAATAAAGTACAAACATCTTATTTATTCTCTACTATATAACAATAAAAAAAATTTGGATGATTGTAAATACTATAATATATCATAATGAAATCGTATATCGAAATACGAAATAATCATTTCTAGACTACCAAGCACAACCTACTCCAGATTTACATTTTGTTTTCATTTCGTCGTTAAGCATTTCGTCGTGCAGGAGTTTATGTGCTCTATCCGTCATTTTATATATCTCGATTTAATGACGCCACTTTAGGTTTTTGACACCAAAATTTTTAATATCTGCAATCCATTTTCGGCTATTTATCTCCGAAACTGGACAAGACTTGAAAAATTTGGGGTCGAACACCTAAAGTGGTACCATTAACTCGAGATATAAAAAAATATGAAATGGCGGATAGAGCACATAAACTCCCGCACGACGATTTGGTTATTCGTTGCTTATCGCTGCCATTATATTTCTAATTCTTAAAGCCAAATTTAAAAAACAACATGTTTTCGGCGCATATACATGCGTATGTATGTTTATGAAATTTCATTTCTTTCACCTATTATAGTGTAAGCAGAAGCTCAGTTTAAGCGAAAAATATTGCTGTTTGATAACATTCTAGTATTGGCTTTATTATCGTTTCAGTTTAAGTATTGTAGCGTAAAATAGTCACTGAAATGGAATTATTTGTAAACACTACGATATTCCTAAAACAAACAACCTGTTATCGTTTTAGTTCGGTAAGAAACAGAAACTCATTAGGCACTTCCTAACTTTAAATTTAAGAAAAAAGTGTGAAAGAAAGTGTGTGTAAGATATCATTGAATATTCTTCTTTCTTTTTAAGTTCTTGACAATGGAATACAACTTTGTTCAAATATCGGCCATGGCTTCTCTGGGTGGAGCGCATCCAATATGTCTAATTTTTCACAAGTCCGGCGTAATAAATAGGCTGAATTTGACCGATGTCATGGGTTATATTGGTTTAAGTTGTGCTGTGTTTGGCTTACTCGGTACACTTGCAACTTAAAAACCACTATTATTTGCATGTGTTCTTAAATATTAAATTTATCATTGATGATTTGGCAAAAAAAGCTAATTTAACTCAGTTAATAGATGTACATAATTAGCTTCAACAAGATAGCCGTTGTCAACTGTTAGAGTTCAGAAGTTCATTTTGTAAGACCCTATAAAATAGATTTATTATAAAACCTAGTTATTGCTGAACGCCATGAAATTACATGTCCAAATACAATATTTATACAATCTTTACTGAATTATTGAAAAAAAACCTACTACTCAATGTGGTTTTAGTTCCGTCGTTAAATCGCTAGTTTTTCTGATTTTCGCTGTCAGTTATGGTGGGTAAATTTCTGGCTTTATAATGTTTTAAAAAATTAATTTTTTTTAAATGGACATAATCGTTTTGCCATGAAGCATTGACAAAAAATAATTTACTAAGTCCTATAGAGACTATAAGTCCCCCTCGTTTGTGAGTTTGTTTATCTGTATTATATTTGTAATTGAATTTAAAAACAAAACTTAATGTCCTTAAATAGATGATTATAGATAAAGAGGTACCTTTGTATTACAAATATTATAAATGATATTTTCTATATTCGGAATTTTATTCTTTTTTCTTTAGTCCTAATGAACTGTACTAAATCCTTAGATATGTACATATATATATAAGAGAAAAACATAAAAATTAAAATAAACTCAACAAATCTCTGCAACAAATAGCACAAAATTTTAAAGAAGACTGGACAAATTTTGAAATTATATAAAAATTATATAAAATCAACTTTTAACATAATACAAGCAGTCTTACCAAAATTTTCTGAGCCAAAAATACTAAATTTAGATTGAAAAATGCTAAAATATGCTAAAAATTCCAAATTAATGCTAAACTGAACTAAAAATAAAGAAGAAATGGTTAATGACAATCAGTTACTCTTAAAGCTTTTGCCAAAAGACTGTTAATATTTTTTCCTATTTCATTTTTTTTAGATATCAGAACTGGGGTTTGAACCCGGAGCTATTGTTTTAGTAAACCAACAGCCTAACCACTAGACTACGTCGACTACATACGTGTGAACATAGTATATCTGAAATATCTAAATACTATGGCTGTTTTAACAACTACAAAAGGTTTGAAATACAAAATTTTGCTTATTTTTTACATCCATGCATACTTTGTACTGCTAAAAAATATATCTTAAGCAGACACTAGAATGGAGTCATAGAATTTTACTTTATTTTATAAAAAAATACCATTCTCTTTCGCTTTTTCGGTCTAGTACTGTAATAGATTATTTAAGGGTAAATATCTTTTTTATCTCTCACTTTAATATTTTCCTGCTTTTCTCAAAAAAGTTACTTTTTCACGCGCATATACAAGAACTAGAATACAACTATTTATCTACCTATATTTAATATGCATATACTTAGTATACATAAGTAAATTGGTTTAAAAGAAATATTTCACTTTCTTCAGCACTGCTTTTGTCACATTCATCGTAAATTTTGCCGAAATGCAAACGTAGTCTCTCTATTTGTTTAACAAAATAACAATAAAAAGAAAATATTGTCTTGTGCTCAGCGGAACACACTTTGAATTATTTGAATAGAGTTGAAATTAATTTAAATATATATGTATAAATAAAAATCAATGTTGTTCGTTGGTCATTGCATTAGTTGAGAACGGCTACACCGACGTTGACGATTTTTTCTTTCTAATGATCGTGTTGATTCAATTTAGGTTTTTACGGAAAGAAAATTGTTCTCCGTCCACTTCACGCTCACTTTTGTTGATTTACTTCAAATCAGAAAACGGCTCCATCGATTTGACGAACATTTTTCAAATGTTTGTATTAATCCATTCTTAACTTTCATCGAAAGAAAAATTTGCCACGCCTACTTTTACGCCCACTTTTTTCTATTTAATTAAAAATCGAAAAACAATTGCACCGATTTAGCTAATTTCTTTTTCAGATATTGAATGCAATCCAATTTAATTTTTCAGTAATTTTAAAAATCGAACGCAAACATTATTTCTAATTTGGACAGGACAGCGTCTGTCGGGTCAGCTAGTAAGTAATATAAAAATATAATAATAAAATAATGAAAAATTTTATTTCAATTTAATCACTTTGCGTATCATATCTTGTTCTACATTGTTTTCTTTAAACGAATTTAAATTGTTTCGTCAGTATTATTGAAAACTTGACACTTACAAGTGGTGCTAAATATATACCGCTACATGGATAAATTCCATAAATCGTCAAAATCTTTCAAAATTTGCCATATAAGTATATATTAAAATTTTATATAAATAAGTCATTGTAATCAGTTAATACATTTTATATTTGTTGTTTAATTTGTTAATATTTCTGATTATTTTTATAGATTTCAAGTAATCGGGATGGTCTTTTGTGTATTTTAAATTTTATTTTAATCATAATAAATTGAAAATAATCGTATTTCAATGACTACTTGTCATTATTGACAAAATTATCTAATTACTAATTAGCTCTGAGAGTAACTGATTGCCAAGAACAAGCTACTTAAGTCTATCGTTCGCAGTCGACTTTAAAATGTATGTCCCGGTACTGGAAAAAGAAGAACAAAAAATTCATAACACACACAACATAAGTGCTGCGAGAAGCCAGGCCGTAACCCTGAAACAGGCATGTAATGATTAGTTAAGTATATATGATCTAATTACTAATGATTACGATTCCCATAATTAATCGTTACTTAACACGTCTGTACGAGACTAGTAAAAAGCAAACTCTCCAAAAACTGGAAAACACAAAAAACAAAAGACATGATGTGTTTGACAAACTGATTACAAAGTCCAATATACGAGTGTTTCAAAAAAATTTAAAGTGATTATCATGAATATGTGTAGATCACAAAGAATACCAATGAGACTACAGTAGCTGTAGTTGAAAGCGAGTTTAGTTCGGATGGTTCACAATTCCTTCACCGCTGTAATTTTCTTCGTTGCCATATGTGAAGTGTAGTGTAACAAACCAAAGTCTCTGGAATTCTCCAGACTCCCAGAACACGAGTGTATCGCACACATATTGTATTCCAATTTTACGTTTTCTGATATAGGCACTAAGAAAGTCTAGTACGATTTATAGCCATACGGAGACAAAGACAGTCTGAATAGAAGACTTGTACATCTATACTTGAAGACTATTAAGGAAAATAACAATAAACCTGGGGCCTTATTCTGTAATTCTCTTAAGCTAAAATGCTAAAATTTTGGGTTTTTGAAACTGGCTGGGCGTTAGAATATATAAAATTAAAAATTTTAGAAGTAATAGTCATGATGTATTTCAATTACAATATGCGTTCAGGAATTCTATTCGAGGACAAACAGTCATAAATCAAGTTTATAAATTTTTAGCGATAGAGTTTTAGCTTAGGAGAGTTACAGAATAAGGCCTCTGGTGGCCTCTTCTAAAAAAAGTCTTCTTTTGTTATTCAAATTTTGTGAAGTATAAAAATATATTTCTTTTTGAAAAATATTGGTAAATTTGATTTGAATGTATGTATGTTTGTATACATTGTTTTTCTTGTTTTACTTCATTTGTTTACGTCAACAACATCATTGATATAAAATAATTTGAGAATAAAATCACGTCACTTTATGGGACATCATCATCATCATAATATATGTGCATACATATATATGTATGTATGTATCATTTTAGGAACAACAAGTACTTTTTCCCCTTTTTTGTAGTTTTCTTTTATCGCTTCAACAAAAGTAATCTATTGTTGAAATTTGTCGTTTTATTTGAACCACATTTTGTTGGGTTAAAAAGAAATATATAAAAAAAATTTGTACATCCAAAGATCTGTACAGTGTACACTCTTTGACGCATGCAAAAAAAAATCAAATAAATTTAAAAAAACTTTTACACAAAGCACACTTTAAACCCATTGTATAATTAATGAAAATAATAAAATTGACATTTTTAGGACATTTAAACAGGCAGTAAATATTTATAATAGACAGGGTGTTTCATACGAATGTTAACAATTATGTAATAGCCAAAATTATTGGTAAGTGTAGTAATTTTTGTAATTTTTGTTGCTTATAATAGTGCTACCATATTTGATTTTATAAATAATTCTTTTTAAGAATTACAACTCTGGCTGTTTAACAATATCACCATGGTTTTTTGGGAGTTCTAATTTTGTAAAATTAAATTGATCTTTTTAATAGGTCTTATAAAACACGATTGCTTAAAGATGTTTGAAATTTGCTTTGAATGCAAATTGATGACAAAGTGTGGATAAGTTTACATAAAACAAAATGATGAAATTTAATACATTTAAACAGCTTCCAACCAAGAGTTAGCTATTTATTATTTACTAAATTACAATATTCAATCTCTTCTAATTAATTATAAGGGGCATAGTAATATAGACCATAAGCTAGGTGTAGTGTCGCAAACCAGGTTCTTTGATGGGAATCAAATCCAGAACGACAAAAAAAAAGTATAATATGTATACGTCCGTATTACCGAAATATGCAAAAAATAAAGGAAAGAAAAAAAAAAAATAAAGAAAAACAAAAATATTATTTATTCAAGTTTCTACTTTTGTTTGTATTAGAAAAAAATATTATTATTTATTATTTTTTAATTTTTATTTTATTTTTTTCTTTGTACGCACTGACAAACATGGGTTTTTGAAGTCCATAATGTACAGACCCGACTTATTTCGGTAGCTCTCATCCAAAATGTATGGACATGAAACAATTTTGACAAAAAATTTATGCACACTACCCACTAGACCACTCAAATAGTTGAGTAGTTTTCGTATAAAATTTCAATCGTCTGAAGGCAAAAGTTTTCTGTAATTTTTTACAATAAAAAAAAAATAAAATCAATTTTTAGTTAAAGTTTAAGTTCACTTCTAAATATTTCTGCATGTCATTCATTTGGAAAAACTTAAGATATTAACCTTAATTGGTAGCTCACAAAATAACAAGTAACATAACTCTTAAAATATATTTGCATGAAGTGTAACTGATGATATGATCCATATATGCAAGCAATGCCAAATACCATGATGGGTTCAGTTTGCCATAAATATGAAATTGAAAAAATCAAATCTGGCAAATAAAAAATACGTTAAAATACTATAAAACGGCGTAACTTTATATTTTATTTATAATAGAATGGCTATAAATCTCGTTGTTGTCTCTTTCTTTTTAACTTAAATTTAACAATTTGTAAACAGACAATCGAATGTGAATGCAAATGTGTAGCAGATACTTTTGTTTGTGTCATAAAAATATTTGTGCAGAATAAGTAGAGGAAATGAAAATAAAGAGAATTTAACAATTGTCTTTTTTGAAAAAAAAATCGTATAAAGTTATGATTTAGGATTATACTTGTACTTACAAATGCTTAGAGTATACGGTGCCTGTGCCCAGGGTTCCCGCACTTTATATAATACAAAAGTTTGGAAAATATATGTGTGGAAAATATATGTGTTCTTTGGACGCTGAGGCAATATACTTTTCTTGCAATTATATAATTTTTGATTAAACAAAATAATAAAAAAGGTATTTGTTTATTCTGCGAAACGCCTCTTACACCGCTTAAAATCATAAATAAGAAGTAGTCACATTTCTTAGTCTTGTTGATGGCTTTGAGATCCACAAAGTAAAATTGAATAATAAACAACAGTTCACTAAATCGATTAAGTAATATTTAATATGTTTTACATGTACGAGTATACATACATACATAATATTTTTGGCCATTACAACCCTATATCAAAACAAGTACAGTGTGTCAGCTGAGAGTTTAGGGTTAGTAAAAGTGGAGCGATATACATATGATATATCAACCTGTTTCCATTTGTGAAGAACATTTTTATGGTGATAAAAGTTTAGCGACCAGAGTTCAAATAATTTTATACAGAAAATGGTCACCTGTGAAAAGTTTAATTTATAAATTTTAGATGACTGAATGGCAAACAACAAATACAACCATCATTGTGTCACTATTTACTGCGGATTTTAAACAAAAGCTATCATTGGACTATACTCTTTTGAAAATGAAGCTGATCAAGCAGCTATACTGTTATTGATGCTCAATATCTCGACATATAACAAAGTTCTTTCTGCCATAATTGGCAGGCAGTATGTGCTTTTCACCAGACAGTTTCACAAGCCAAGGGAACAATTCAATTACTTAATATGGCGTTTTCTGTTCGTCTACTTTCATGTGATTTAACTTTATTAAATTTCTTCTTAAGTACAGAATAATATTCAAACTAGTATTTGGGATAAGTTCTATATGCTCCAGTACTACCTATACTGCCTTTCAGTATAATGATTAAAGTGGCAAAATCACCAGGTTATACTTATACAATCAAAGCATTATGCACACGTTTGAGTTCACATTTTCGGCCACAAATAGATTAACAGTAATAGAAGTAAAATACAACTCAGGTCTTGTTCAACCGCTCTCGATATGCAGCTTTTAATGAATGTCAACACAGTTCGGCATATTCAGCTGTTAAACCATATTTAACGATATAGATATTTCTAACGATTTGTTAAAATTTATCTCGAGTTGAATTTGTTTTCTAATGGTTGGGTTAGATTAAGATTGGAGGATTTTTTTTTTTTTTAGTGTGTGGTAGGGTTAAAAACGTCTTCGCACTTAGAACTGGTCATCACCAGTTGCATCGAGTGTTGAATCTAAATATTCCCTCCTCCTACTCCTCTGGTGAGAATACCTTACCGGAACCGCTTCCTGCATTACTTCGGGAAGGCCCAGAGCGATGTCCCGAAAAATACTGTTTTCACTGTCCCATGTCTGGAAACGCCATAACCAATATCAAACTAGCGGTCCATCTTCTTATATCTCCTTTTGCTGCAGAGCATCGAAATCTCTCTTCGTTTTGCGTAATATGCCCTCAAGGTAATTTTTTACAGCATTCCAACGGTCCCTAAATTGAAGCATTTTCTCTACTATATTCTCTCAACTGAAATTCCTAATTTTCTCCATCAGTATGTTGCTCTCAATTTGCCATCTGGTGTGTAGGATAATGAGGTTAACTTAACTACAATTAGACTACAGGTGATTTGTATTTAAGAAAATACCCTATATAACTCCTTAAAAAAACAGCAACCAATTTTGATATATTTAAAGCAAAAAACCAACAAGTTTGATAAGATTTATATTTAATTTTTGGATAAAAATTAATATATATTGTATAAATAATTATAAATCAAAATTAAATTCAAACTTTTAACACTTCAATGTACGTTTTAATCCATCATATAATTTTTCATTGTAGAATCTTTGTTTTAAAATTCTTTAAATGTCAATGTATTTGAACTTGACATTTGTTCAAATTGCTGGTATCATATGCCAAAGACTATAAATTATATTATAAAGTAGAATATTTATAAAAAAAATCAATTTGTTTGTTTATTGTTTTATTTTATTTTTTTTATAATTTAATTTTAAACCTGCCCATATTCACATATTTTTATATATTTTTATTAATTGAAATTTATTATTTATTTTACTATAAACATACACATGCTAAGATTCCATTACTTTAATTTTAACTGTTCTTATTTCTTAGAACGTAAATTTTAATTTGAGCGCTTTTCTATTAAATGGAAATTTCTTTTATAAAAGCAACATCAAATTTCGTACAAAAGAAAGTGAACCCTTTTCGTTTTTAATTTGTATAGAATGATTTATAAGTTCATATCAACCAAAAACAATGACCCTGACCTCAAATCCCATTACAAAGATTGGCTTTGTCTACATTATTTATGTCTTCTATTCCTTATACGTATAAAAGAAAAGAAAAGATAAAGGAGAAGCTAAATTTACAAAAAATAAATAAGAAAAACATGAAAAAATAAGTCCTATTCAGCAAATAGGACAAGAACCTTTACATTTTATGTTAGAAGAAAATTATTAAATGAATCTGAGATTGTAAGAATTTTATAAGTAAGCATCGAAAATGAAAATTAAAGATAAATTTAAATAGAAATAATAATTTAAAATAATTACTGTGTCAAGAAATGAATGTATACGTTGTGCCATATTTATTGGAGAGCATAAGAGAGCAAGAAAGGCTGCTAAAGGGAAAAAATTTAAAAAAAATTATAAAACTAAATTTATAATACTCAGCACAGTATTATATTTGTTGAACAAGATGTTGTTAAAACAAAGAACTAATTTTCCAAAGATTATTCGAATTCGAAATTTTGCCTTTAACACCAAATATATTCTCAACAATTTATATTTAACCAAGAAATTACAACTGTATTGCATAGACTGGTAAAATCTCAGCAAAATATAAAAATCGTAATGACATCACGCATTCAGCACATGACGAATTTAATTATTTTAAGGTGACATTAGAATGGCATTGAATCACATGTGTTTGAGTGAGAATTTAAAGAATTTATTTCAACTGAATGTATTAAACTAATGCCATAATTCATGGTTCAAATATATTTTTTCATATGCTGGCAAAAGCGACATACCTAAAGCTAAAAATCGCCTTCATTTATATATTAAAGCTCTGCACATGTTAATCTGTACAACAAAGCAACAAGTGTCACATCAATTTTATAAGTTTGTGGGACAAAATTTTGATATTTTTTTTTAATTTTTTTAATGACCGTGAACATGATTTTTTTAATTATCAATAATTGTATATAAGGGTGTGTGGTGTAGGTGTTAGAGCACTCGCACAAAAACTCAAACGACCCAGATTCAACAAATCCCAGCAAAGGAGAAAAATTAAAAAGTTAGTTTGCGGTTTTTACAAAATTATAATTTAAAAATAGAATTTTCTACCCCCGACATTCCTCTCTATTCCACCTTAACCAATGTCAAAAAAAAAACGAATGATTACGAGAAAAGCGCCACCTATTGGGAAGTAGCAGATAACATCTTAATCTACTTAGCGAAGACCCTCACCACACAATCAACATGCAACCATGAGGCAATTGCTGTTGATCATTCAAGGGTCAAGGTTTAAACACTGGCCTTTAAATGATCAATTCACAATAATGTGTCTCATTCCTAAGGCACTTTATAATAATATAAGAAAAAATATATTTGCATGTACTGCCTTTCCAAAAAATTTCAATACAATCCACAGAAATTACTAAGGTTTTACCCCTGAATATTGGTCTCAAATAAAAAAAAAATATTTTTCGCAATTAAGTTTTATTTGTTTTTGAAAAATTCTCCATTTAAATTTTACACGAATGGGTGTTTTTTATAGTGTCACAACTTTGAGTTGGCATCACTTGCTTTATAGGACCACCCACTTAACAGCTTATAGTTGTTTTTTGTTAAGTTTGCTTTGAGATTTCAATAGAGAAATGAAATGTTTAATCAAAATAATTGTTCTATTCGTCAAACTCCGATTGATGTCGTTTTTGAATTTCCACTCAAAATTTAATTTTCCAATGAAGCCAATTTCTGGTTCAATGTGTACGTAAATAAGCAGAATTGTCGAATTTGGAGTGAAGATAAACCACAAGCTTTTAGCGAAACACCATTACATCCACAAAAAATTACTGTTTGGTTCGTTTTATGGGCCGGTGGAGTCATTGGCTCATATATATTCAAAAAAGTTGTTAAAATATAGTGTTCCAGGGGCCCTATTCTGTAACTCTCCTAAGCTAAAACTCTATCGCTAAAAATTTATAAAATTGATTTAGGACTTTTTGGCTACGAAGAGAATTCGTGAACGCTTATTGTAATTTAAAAACTTTATGCCTATTAAGTACTTCTTAACTTTTTAATTTTATATATTCTAACGCCCAGCCTGTTTCAAAAACCCAAAATTTTAGCATTTTACCTTAAGAGAATTACAGAATACGGCCCCTGATTGCGCTTTCTACGCGCAAACATTTAAACATTAATTTCATAAAATTTTCTTTTCAATAAATTATTAGAAATTTATTACATTGCTTTGTTATGATTTAAGCTGGTGTCACTCTTTAAAAAAAAAAGCACCCTCTATTTCTTTTTACAAAACATACCCAATGTAACAGTAATGCGTATGAGTAATAATTAAATTTCTATTTTTATCACTCATACGCACTGAATGCTTTTAATTTTTACAAGTAAATGATTGCATGAGTGTAAATATATTAGAATTTGTCTTGCACTTTAAAATTAAAACAATTTAAGTACAAATTTGCACAAAATTGCATATTTCATTCATCAAAAGTTTTTCCATTTAATAATTTAAATTGCAGTCTGTAGATTTTGAAGACAAATTATTTTTAAAATAATTTTCTTAGGCAAAACACTTTTAAATAATTATAAAATTATAGAATACTTCACCATTATGTGGCCACATTGAATAAAACCTTGTTAAGCTTTTTATACATTGTAAAGAGTCTTAATTTCAATAAAAGTGTTGACATATATGTACATACATATTGATGTAGTTGTAGATGTGTAGGTGGTAAAGTGTTAAAGTGACACTTGTGTAGGCAACTGCCATAATGTTGGTAACTTGACATTCTCTCTTTAAAACTCTTAATAAATTTAAGAAAATTAATTACTTTAAAATGAAATTATGCATGTATGTATGCCATAGATAAATAATTTTGTTCAGCATATGCCTGTAAACTGTTTATGCCACATTTTAGGTTTATTTAATGCTTAGATTTACAAATTAAAATAGATTAATGATAAAATATAATGAAATTAATTGGTACAAGAGCTGTTGTGGTTAATTTATAATGAAACTCTGCCATTAAGCAACCAAGTAAAAGCCTGTTGGTGGTTTAAGATTTGATGTGTTGGATTTATAATAACAGGAGTACAGAATAAAAAAAAAAGTTGGTGTTTGAAAAAGAAAAAACTCCTTTGTAAAGCAACAGCAATTAAGGTTATGACATCATATTTTCCTGTAAGTGGTAACTTCTTAAAGGTTGTTGCTCTATGTTATTATAAAATAATGATATTTCTTAATGAAATTGTGCATGAAATTAATAATGACTGGAGTTTACACTCATTCAGTAAACAATTATAAAAACTATGTAAAAAATGTAGTGCATTTTTGTGGTCCCGTCTGGGGGGCAATTGCAAAGTTGTAGCAAAAAATCTTTCTTTTGATAGATAAATTGATATTCTTTAAATTTTCTTAAATTTAACTTCATGACGATTTTTGTTATTACACAGAGGGAAAAAATGCGTTCTAAAATTATTAACCAAGGGTATCAAATTAAGAACGAATCGTGAACAATATTTCGTTAACTTTCGGTACCAAATCAAGCTTAATGCGTTATTAAAATAAGAACAAATGGCACAAAATACCATTAGTTAACAAATCAAGAACAACCGGTAATGAAATCGTGAACAATTGTATAAAAATATCATCATATCAAGCTAATAAAAAAAATCGATACCAACCGTTGACGAAGTAAGCACAAACGGACTTAACTCAATTTTAATACCAAATGGTATCAATTTCGGTAGTTTTCTACCACTTTTTTTCTGAGTGTACCAGTGAAATTTTGGCCCTTTTCAGTGTGGAAACAGGACATCTATATCACTCAAAATGTAAACCAACATTTACACAATTCAACAATTTTTATTATATTTCAAGGTTATTTCTTGCTTAAGTTAGAAACCTTCTCCATTCTTTACAATAATTTTGTTTAAGATAGAATTTTGTTTACCCCTTCTCAAATCAAGATAGGCTTGATACAGAATTTATCAACCTTTGGGTTTATTTCAGAAGAAGTTTAAATGCAATAAGAGAAGTTACCTTTCCTGGTTTCAACTTTCTTTCTCTTTCTGTTTCAAGAAACTGGAGGAATTACAGGAACATTAAAATTATTTTTGCTGATGATTTCAATGTTCATATGTCATCTTGGCAAATGATGAATAATACACTCAACATTTTTCTCACTCCACACCCTAAAGAGTATCAAGTGGAGATTTTTGCAACTCTCGGTAATACCATTTCTGCCTCTATTTTACTAATGGCTGAGAAACACTTTGTCTTTAGTTTAAATTAAATGTTTAATTTAGCTGGGCACTATTTTTTCTAGATTAAAATGTAAAGCCATAGTAGATATGATATGTCCTCTTCGAAAACATTTCGGGTTAAACCAGGATACAAACCCCAGTGTAATCAGAATTAAGCTGTAAAGAAGTGCTTCAGTTTTTTAAAACCATTTAAGTTTAATTTAAGTTTAATTTTAATTTCTTTTCTCGTTTTTTTTCTCTCTCTGTTTGAAAATATTCTCCAAATATTGTTCAATTAACTGTAAAATGTTGTTTTTTTTATAACTTCTTATATTTTTAACACATTTATAAAGTCATTTAAGAATTAACTGGTACTAATGCAGCTGTCTGTTAACACTCTGTTTCATAATTTCATTAAAATAATATCTTAAAAGTCAAAACCCAAAATTATGGTTGAATTTTTTCTGGTTGTAACATTTTGTTTTTTTTTTCTTTTTGCACCGAAAAAAAAATAAGAAGCAAAAAAATGCAAAGTTTTTTGAGAATTTTACTTAAGCCAACTAATGGTTATTCTTAAACATAAGCAATGCAGAGTCATGCAAAAACTGACAAAAAGAACGAAGAATTAAGTTTCTTTTCATTCACTTCACTTCAGAAAAAATTTTATAATATTGTCCCCGTGCTATTATTTTATTCAACAACGATATTCTACTGCAACAGACAAAAGCACTGAAAAACAACTGAAAAAATACATAGAAATTCAAGAATAGATAAATAAGTCAACGCAATTGAAGATGAAACGAATGAAAGCAGTTTCACTTTATTTACTGCTCTATATCTATAAAGAGAGCAACTTGGTATAAAAAATTTGCAAGAAAATAAAAGCAAGAATGGTGTTAGATTTCAAGTTAAGTCTTCTTTAGTCTACTACCAGTAGACTTGCCTGACAATATTTCAATTTACTTTTCAAAAACTTCGACATGCGATGATGGAAAATCTCACGAGACAGCATTAATTTTTAAAAACCTATGGGAAACCGAATTAAAACTTGCATTTATTATTTCTTATATTTTTATCATAATTTTTTTAAAGTGAAATTCAAGCATTGTACTGCATATATTTTCCGAAATATGAAATAATATCACATGAGTGCATACAGATGTGTTCAAAATATTAGACCGAAATAACTGAACTTGACATAATATTTAGTACCACCGCTTTTTTATTATCAGTACAGTATGAAAGTTTTGTTTTTCTTTCTTTTTTTTTTCTTTTTTACATATATACACGCATACTTATCTGCGGCAAATTAAAACCTCATAATAAATTTGCATAATTTTTTTTCTATCACAGTCTTCTTATTTTTTACTACTCAACTGAAAGAAAAAAATGTAGAAAAAAACCTGCATTTAAACTGAAATTTAAGCAATATGCCAACCATATTCACACGCTCTTACACACATCCATACATACATCTTTCCATATCCCTATGACCAAGTCAACCCACAGATGGCTTTTAAAACCGAAAATTTTTCATCGCGCAGACGATTGTTCGAATAAAACAAATTTGTTCCCTTTCTTTTTATATTGTCGTGCGAGAGTTTATGTGCTCCATCCGCCATTTCATATTTTTTATATATCTCGAGTTAATGATGCCACTTTAGGTTTTCGACCCCAAATCTATTTTTGGATATCTCGTCCAGTCTCGGAGATAAATAGGCGAAAACGGATTACAGATTTTAAAAATTTTGGTGCCAAAAAAACCTAAAGTGGCATCCTTAACTCGAGATATATAAAATGGCAGATAGAGCGCATAAACTCCCGCATGACGATATCGTTTCTTACAACATATTTTTTTAACTATTTTTGAATAATAAATCTTATTGACCTTTTTCTTTTTTTTTTGAATTATTTCACATTTATTGAGTAGTAGTGAAATGTCGATAAATTATTGATTATAATTTAACCACTTAAGTTCAAAAGCATTATAATAATTCGATAACAAGTATCGAGGGAATCATGCAGCTTACGGTTGGTTCTAATGCGAAACTCATCACCATGCCTTAGAGGACTAAAGACCTTGCCAAGAACTTTTCTCTCGAAAACTGCCAGAAGCGCTGCTTCGGCACAAGACAGTGCCGATGCTTCCACACCATAGAAAAGCATCGAAAAGTAAACGACTTGCACACTATGGAGGCTACTCCTAGTAGAAAATGTTTAATACTTGGAAGCAATAAATGAAATTGTTAACAATTTTGGAAGCATTCTATTGTTTTCTATACATTAAAGCTTCCAAAAATGCTACAGGATAAAGTATTATTTTTGAATTTTTATACTATTTGCTTACTGGTTGCAATAAATTAGCATTTCTATTGCATTTTAGCGGCTCATTTCATATAAAAATCATGCATTATTGATGCGCACGAGTAAGGAATTGTTTACAATTTCTCCTTTACAAAATAACTTACTGGTAAGCACTATTTTCTGCTGGGCTGTTTCTTAACTGCTGTTTCTTAGCCGCCTACTTATATTTTTTTAAATAAATGTTAGAGGAAAAGTAAAAAAGGGACATATTTTAAAAACATTGCATTAAATGAGAATCAGTCATTTGGATGTTTTTCTTTGTATGACTTAATTATGTTTTACGTTTTTTAGCAAATATTTGAAGACTTTTAATTGTCAGCAGACAGTTTGGTTTCTTCTAAATGATATTTTTGCAAGTCATTTTGATGATTAAGGGACGATTGTTTTCAAACAAAATTGTCCGCAACATCTGTGTCTTTCTTTGGGTATTTGCATTTTTTACTTTCTGATTTATTTTTTTTCCACACCATGATGAAAAATATGTGAAAAGTTGTTTTGTTTTTAGTTTTTTTATATACATAAATATTTTTCCAGATTTTAAGTCGGAATTTTATTATATTTTTTTTTCCATGTCTTCGCTTATGGTGTCATGTGATGACACATAACAAATCGTTTTATACCGACTGAAGGTCATTAAAATTACACAAAAAATAAAAAGAAAATTCTTTTCACAAAAGAAATATGCAACAAATACATTTACTCATACAAACTTACATCGTAACGTACATATAACTTGTTTGCATATAATGGAATAGAATGGAAGCATATGAAACGAACCAATTTAAATTGGCCTTATCCCTCACCATATCCCCCTCAGACCATATTTAATACACATTACATTTAAAAGCTTATTTAAATTGAATACTAAACAAAATTGACACTCTGTCTGACATGACTAACATGATCTTTTAAATCGTTTCTAATGCAAACGGATTATTTACACTTTCAGTTTGTACGGGGTTTTTCTGAGTAAAACTAATTGTTATAGAAGAGAAATACGAGTACAACGCTTTTACTGATAATCATATTAAGTTGTGAAAGCAACGATTTTGCTTTTAAATTTAAAACGTTAAAATCTCTTGTTTTATGAACTTAACAATAATACATGTTTGAAAGCGATAAATTCAAATGTGTTTTTTAGAAACTAACACATAATTAAATATAATATGGAACTAGTTTTGTAACTTAGAGAGTATTACTCTTATGGAATAATGGCTATAAAAGGTTTATGAAAAATTATTTTTATATAACAAATTGGTTGAACGAATAAAGGAATTTAGAATATATATATATATATATATATATATATATATATATATATATATATATATATATATATATAATATAACTTGCCATCAGAAAATTTTTTAAATTTTGTAAGCAATAAATAAAATTTTAAGCAATAATAGAAGCATTCGATTGTTTTTTATACATTAAAGCTTCCAAATATGCTATAGGGTAAGGTATTATTTTTGATTATTTCTACTATTTGTTTACTGGTTGCAATAAATTTGCATTTCTATTGCATTTTAGCGGCACATTTCTTAACACACAATTTCTCCTTTACAAAATAGCTAATTGGTAAGTAATTGGTAATTGGTTAAGGATTCAATATACTTTCCTCCTTTTAATATTTATTTTAACAAATGGCTAATGGTTAAAAGTATATTTTGGAACTTCTTGACCTTTTACATGGAAGAGTAATGTAGCTTCTTATTGTGATAGGAAATCCTATCCTATACATACATTCATAATTCATCATTACAATCCTATTTCAGGTTAATGGTCTAATTTCTCGCATCAGACATATTGTGTGATTCAATTCTTATCCATAACCACCGAAACCTACAGTTTAGCGTCGACTCCGAATGACAGACTAAGAAGCCTGTTCAAGGCAATCAGTTGCTCTCAGAGTTTTTGACAAAAGGCTGCCGAAAGAGATATTTTTTTATATTTCTTTCTTTCAAGATGTCAGAACTATGGTTTGTACCCCGAGCTCTTATCTAATAAGTTAACACACTAACCACTAAAGTACGGCTACTGCAATCCTATCCTATTTATTCTATAAACACTATCGGATTATCCATTTAGTTCTCTGAAATTTGTCGGTCTTGCAAGACTGTCCGTTGTTAAATATCTGTCATATGAAGTGTCATTTATTTAATGATAGGTTTACCTTATATATGTGGATTGTTTAATAGCCGAAGAAGAGAATTGGCAAAATTATAAAAAAAAATTTAAAAGACAGAGCATCATCCTATATAAGCATTGCCAAGAATATCCCGAGTTGCATAATTTTATTTTTTTTTTTTTCAATAATGATGGATGATACGGCCTAGCTTCTCGCAGCACCCATGTTGTGTGTGACAATTTTTATTCATGAGTACGGGGACGTACAGTTTAATGTCAACTCCGAACCACAGACTTCAGAAGGTTTATTCATGGCAATCGGTTACTCTCAGAGCTTTTGCCAGAAGACTGCTGAGAGGTAGTCGCCGAAAGAAATATTTTTTTCATATTTCTTTTTTTGAAGATGTCAGAGCCTGGAGTCGAACCCAGGGCCCATGTCTTAGTAAGCCAACACACTAACCCTTAGACAACGACGACTACGAGAAGCTAGGCCGTAATCCTGACACAGGGTTGTAAAGGCCAGTTATGTATGTACTTATGTATGATGGATGATACGTTGTTATAATTTAGACTTTTATATCCGTATGATAACCAACTTCTTTTTTTTATTTAAGATCAATACTCCGGGCTAAACCCCTACTCATGCAATGCGTTGTATTGGAATTTAAAAATACATAGATGGATTTATTTAATTTTTCTTATTATACGCATTTTCGTTGATGAGAAAGTAGCTAACAATTTGGTCACTCAAGGGCTAGTGTTATACCTTCCCCCTTTCAAATGATCAACAGCAATTACTCCATCTGTCGGTGAATGTTGAATGCACATGGAGAGAACCTTCGGTAGGTTAGCTGTTATCTTCCCAGAAGTGGCGATGTACTCCTGATCATACGTTTTTGGTGAAATAGAATAGAAATGTCAGGGAACGGTTTCTTGAATATTTAGAAAAACCGCAAATTTTATTTTATAATTCTTGTCCTTTGCTGGGATTGAAGTCATTTGAGTTTCTGCGTGAGTGCTCCAACCACTATACCACGACCGCCTTTTAAACTAGAATTAGAGATTATGAGCTGGACGATACATGGTTAGCTTTATAATAAGTGAATTTTTCGGTCGCATAATTTCTCAATTTGGAGAGGTTAACTGATTACAAAGACAGTAAACGCAGAGAATATCCTAATGTTGAAGTTATTCCAAAAATAGCATTTGAAATGTACAAAAAAGTAGTCCAAAACTACCTCAAAACGATCAACAGCTACCTGTATTTAAATGAAATTGTAGTTCGACGATAATGGCATGATGGAAGCATTAAAATGTATTTAAAATTGCATCGAGATCAGAGCCTTATATGTGTTTCGTTTAACTTTACCTGTGAAATAGAAAAGTGGATAACCCTTTTGCTTATGACAATCATTAGAGTGGGCACATACATATGTGTTTTCACTTTTTAAGTATGATTTGGGAAAGTTGGCTCACCAGCTAAACTTTATAGACCACAGTCTCTGAAGGGACACTAAGTTATGATTTTTATTCCAATGGACTTGCTACTGGTTTATTATATTTACTTATAACCTGAAACAAATATTCTCTTAAAAGCTTTGCTTATGTCCTAAAATGCTTTAAATATTTCAAAGCTAAATGGATTTTTATAAGTTTCTTAAGATGCATATGCCATTTTAATAAAAATCAAATAAAAGTTACAACCCTCAAGGATAAAAGAAACCGAAATATTTTCTGGCAATAAATTTGCGCATTATAATTTTAATGTTATGCACATACATACGTGTGAGTATATATTTATGTACATATGTATGTGTGATAAAAACAAAATGTATAAATTAAACTTGAAATTTTCTTCTTCAACTTCAATCATCAAGATGGTGATAATCACCATTATCATGAGTGTAATGAAAAACTTTGAAACTGAAAAATGAAAACTTCGCGCGGTATGATTATGAAAATGAGTTGGAATATTTTAACAAATTTTTCATTGCCAGCAAAAAATAAAATTATTGCACACCTTTACTTAAACATTGTGCTCCGCATAATATGCCCTTGCTGTGGTATGTCTTTTACGAGGAATATGAATTTCTTTTAGGTTGTAGTAGGGCAATATGAAATGATTTGAACACTTGAATGATTATGTTACTCGTCTGTGCATACTCGTATATATAAGTATGTATGTAAGTATGTAAAAGAAGGATATGAAATAAATTAAATTCATATATGAGTATATGTACGTATGCATGAAATTAAATAAACGTATGTTTATAACAAAACAAAAATAATAATGTGGTGGAGGAATTTCTTTCTTTAAGTAAAGAAAAAACGAAGACAAAAACACCTTTTAGTCAAATTGTATTCATTTATTTTTTTATTTATTCGTTTAATTTTAGTTATTACTTCTATTTGCTAAATATTTGTAAGGGAATATTTTTCACTTTTAGTTTTTGCACTGCATTTTAGTATTTTATTGTCAAGACAAAAAGGCATTACAAATATTTCCTCTCCCTAACATTTCTCAGATGAAAAATTTATTTCACATTGAAATTGAAAAATTTATTTCTTTTGTAGTATAATTTGTTATCATAAGACAGACCAAAAAATATTCTAAATCTATTTATGAATTACGTTTTAACGCCAATAGTATAGGTTGATAAAATAGAGAAAGTGATGAAGTAATATCAGGTTTTGTTTCATCATAAAACGCCTTAATTAGATAAGACCTGAATTCTAATCAAATGGATAAACGTAATGGAATATAGGAAATTTAAATTTCGATACGTCAAACGTGTTATGAAATTTAATTTGATTTAATTTTTGTTTTGTCAAAAACGCTTTAATTAGATCAAAGTTAACTGCAATAAAAATTAAATTAAAAAATTGAACACACCTTTCCTGGAGCACGAACTTCGGGCCTCCAGCACATAAAATTAATTTGTTTCACTTTACTTCACTCGAATTACTTGAATATGAATACAGTGATTTGATTCCAGTTTGCTTTTTTCGAAGTAATTGTTATAAATTTATTTATTTCTGCAAATATTTTAACAAATATTTAACGTAGTTGCTATAGATTTGACATTTTTAAAGTGTCTACCAAAAGTTTGTAAATGATCGACTTTAAACAGCCATATTTGTTGACAGACTTCTTCTGTGCGAAAAGAATGATTTCCATCAATCTTTCTATTAAACAATAGTTGTAAATTTTTGTTTACTAACTTAATAAAAAAAATATATAAATTAAATCAAACTGTATGTTGTATGGGACTTGCACATGTATACGTTTGTATAAAGATTACTTTTCTTTCTTCTTCAGTAACGAACAAACAAAAAATCTGTATTAAGAATTAAACAATAAACTGATTGCATTATTAAAATGTTTTCCCAAATTACTATAACAAAATAAAAATCTTAAGAAATCTTTAACAAAATTAAAACTAAAGATTTGGTAACACATTCTATTCTATAACTTTTGTTTGCATAGCAATTTGCTAAGGAGAAAAAAATTTTCAACAAAACGTTAACACAAAAAAAAAAGAATTGTGAAATAATAATAAAACTTTTTCATAGCTTTTTCCAAAGAACGTATAATTTTTTGCTTTCAACAGTCTTCTAATTTTTTTGTTTTTTGTTTTTGCTGGTGTCTTGAATTATTATTACTTGAAAAAAGTTTTAGAGAAACACGAAAACAAGTTAAAGTGGACATACATCGTATTTCCACAAGTTCTATTCTATTCTACTACAGCATCACAAACAGAACATCTAAACGTATAAGTAATACTTAAATATGTGCTTCAGTAATAAAATATTACTCATACGTCATGTTAAGCCACCTTTTAAGAATAACAAATCCCTACAAAATAAATAAAAAAAAAATGCTTTTCGTCTGCCTGCTCTAGAGTAAATAAATAGGTGAATATGTCAGTGTTAATAAAAGATTTAAGAAAAAAACCAATTATAAAAGTTTTGTTTAAATGAAATTCATAGAAAATACATAATAGGTAGTAGAGAATATTAGATATTTATTTAAGGTGTGTGACGTAATAGTAGGCTCTTAACAAACTTTCTTTTTATTTGCATAATTTTAATAAAACTTTCTTTTATAATAAAACTTTTGTTTAACTTTAAGATAAACACCGCCAAAATAATAAATAAATTACTGTTTAATATTTTAAAAGTGTATTTCATTGTCTTTGCTGTTCATTTTAAATTCTAGTAGTGAATTAAATTTTATAATTAAAAATACCACAAATGTATATGGGCAATTTCAAAAATTTTCGACATTTTGATATTTTTTTTCGAAATTTTTTTTTTTTTTTGGATGACACGAATGACGTTTTGGTCACGTGAAGGGTGATATTTTAGCATACCAAAACAGTTCGCGTTAATCATTTATTGCAAACGGCGCGAAAGTTATGGAGGTTTTAAGTTAAAATCTCTAAAAAAAAAAAATTTAAGTTAAATTTATTGGTTTATTTTAATAAATGTTGCATGGATGCATGAAACTCATTTCAAATTCATCAATGCAGTCAAAATTCATCAATGCACTGATAACATACACAAAAAAATATCACATATAATTAAATTTCCTTAACATTAAAAAACGCGAATTTTTGCAAAAATGAGAATGTTTCACCGATTGTTATAATATGTGTTTATATAACGCATAACTAATTTACAGAAAAACAATGTTCTAACTTTCAAATTTAAAAAATAAAAAAATTATATAAGAATTATTTTTGAGGTTAGGATTTTATTTTTTTATCTGTAAAATATAAAATCATGAAAATTTTTTAATGCCTATTCGGTTTTATTAGCAAGCTTAAAAAGACCTTTCATTTGGTGTTAATCGCGGCGGAATCTATACATAACTACAGATGTCACAAAGCAAAATGTGTTTGAAGAAAAATGCCACTGTACCCTCTAAATATGGACCGAATTCAACCGTATTTATATATGATCTTTAGTTCACCGCCGCACTTCATTTCCAATACTTTACATTGATTTTAAACCACTGATTAAATAAAAAAAACGCGAAACAAAATCATGAAATTTCGCAAAAGTTTTATTTTCTTTATAAAATTTTTGCGTTTCAAAATATTTTAACGCCTTCTTGACTTTGAGGTGCCATTTACTAAGAAGTTTAGATCACGCAACACATATACCAGTTTTAAATATGATTGCAAATGTCAGGCGCGAAAAACTGTCATTTTTGACAAATTTAGGCCAATTCTATAAAAGTTTGAGGTCATCGTTCTCAGCAACTAGCAGCCTGACATCGACGTGATATGGCGCAAATTTTAGCAAATTATACCATCTTTTAAATACTGTTGACGAAATGCAATTTTCTTGAACGGCGCAAAAACGCTATAGAAAAAACTGCGAAAATTAAAAAATCGGAAAATTTTGGTTTCAAAAATGAACCGCTGTACAACTTTTTCCCAAATAGTAGTATGGGCATAACTTTTATAGTGTAAATATCTACTAAGTCTAGTGACTTTATTTTATATCAGTGAGCATCGGAAGTTTAAAACTAAAAGTAGAAAAGTGATGAAATATGAAAAAACTCTTGTAAATTTCAAGCCTTTTTTTGAGTTTTTCGATATTTGAGTGCCCATAACTTTTAAAAATAAAGAACTGATGGTCTGAAATTTTGAATATCCCAGTTTTCTAGTGTGGCCTACCATTCTCTTTTGACCGTTTTGGTCAATTCGAAAAACTGGAGAAATAATAAGCATCTGAACTCAGTTTCAACAAATGTTGAAAATTTTTGAAATTGCCCATATACATAACTACTTACATACCTGTAACATTTTTAATTAAGTAGATTAAAGTAATTTAATTAAAATGAAATCTAAAGTACAGTAAAAGGAAAATAAGGGAATGCTGTGTGGTCGGGGTGTAAAACTATTTTTCTTATTCGTGTTGTAGACCAGATTTGTTTCTGGAATGTGAAACCTCAATTGATCTTAAGGGTTTTAACAAGGTTGGTCAAGCTAATTTAAATATAAAAATTTTCACGAGCCATAATTATGCATGATGGTATTAAAAACATTATTTAACACAAATTATACTTATTGAAAGCATTTATAAAAATAAAAGTAAAAAAATTATTTTTATTGAATTTAGACTTAGTAACTCTGAAACAGGGTAGTAATGGCCAATTATGTATGTATGTATTGAATTAAGATATTAAAAGCTAGTGGCTATTTAAATCGACTAAGAACATACATACATAACTAAGGGCTTATTTCATAAATTTCTATGGAATAATTGTCAAATAAGCTCTTCATAAATTTATTTTATTTTTACGAATACTGCAGTAAATGATTAAGAAGTGTAGTGAAGTTAAACTTAAAACCTTAAAATGTTTTGTTTAAAGAATACAAATTTTAGGAAAGTATAAACTTAATCTTGTAATTTTTGTCTAAAGTTAAGATACTTAAATAAGAATATTGAGAAAAAAAATTAAAAACTCATTCTTTAATATTCAAAAGCTCTCTTCTTTTTCTTCTAGAAACGTATGCTAATCAAAGGCTATTTCACTAAACTGTATAAACTAAATTAAGTTATTTTTTCAATTTGTTAAAAAGAAAAAAGAAT
This sequence comes from Metopia argyrocephala, assembly GCA_963576795.1. Lineage (NCBI taxonomy): Eukaryota > Metazoa > Arthropoda > Insecta > Diptera > Sarcophagidae > Metopia > Metopia argyrocephala. Next base: position 197,789,991 of record OY756208.1, on the reverse strand, counting down.
TTAAATAAAAAAATGTCATTTAGAAAATACTTTTAATTCTTTAAATTAAATTTATTCATAGGAAAAGTAATAAGAAAGGAAAAATAAATTTAATTTTATGCTGCAACACATACACAGGACACACACCGACAAAAATATAAATTTGTTTAAGACAGAATATAAATCAGATACATACTAAGACGAGAATACTCAGACTAAAACAGAGACAATGAGACATGTTAACATAAATTTGAATATTATTAAGATATATATTTTGGGATTTTACTAATCTCAACTCAATATAATATTTTCTAGTTGCTGTTAAAAAATGATACATTTGTTTTATATTTGTAATAAATTTATATTCTATACATATACATACATACATACACACATGCATATATATGTACGTGTGTACATATCGTCATGCGGAAGTTTATGTGCTCTAACCGCCATTTCATATTTCTTTTTATATATCTCAGGTTAATCATGCCACTTTAGGTTTTTGACTCCAAATTTGTCAAGCCTGCAATACGTTTTCGTCCAGTTTAGAAGATAAATAGCCGAAAACGGATTGCAGATTTTTAAAATTTTGGTGTCGAAAACCTAAAATGGCATCATTAACTCGAGATATATAAAATGGCGGATAGAGCACATAAACTCTCGCACGACGATATGTATTTTTTGTATATAAACTATATAAAAAGCATATGTTAATAAAGAATAAGAAAATAAGAGACAAAGCCAGAGACAGAGGCGGAGGCATAAAAACACTTGCACTTTTTTTTTAGTTATTTTTTTACATATTTTTACCACAAACACATACTTGTATACTCATAATAAGTACACAAGATAAGAAACTTAATTTTAAAACATAAACACTTATTTAACACTTTTTAATATAAAAAAAAACAAAAAGTACTTAAGGTAGCCTTAAACGATGTTGCGAAATGTAAAAAAAATTCAGAATAAAATAAACAAGTGTAGGTCATAATCTGCACTACAGACTAAGGTGGTTACAAAGTAAGTATATGATAAATTTTTTTTAGGGGCTATCTTTCGGACCAACCCCCTGACATGTGCCAATCGACCAGAAAATGAGATTAACAAAGTTTCAGCACAATCGGATAAGGCTAATACGTGCCTCATTAAGGATAAATTTTGAAAAAAACAGCAAATATTTACTAAAATTCTTTGTTTTTGCAACCAAAACCGCTCATTCTAAAAGCCTGAATAGAGCTTTATTTAATAGGAAATTTAACTCTTATTAATACTTACCCAATTCACAAAATGTTATATTGTTGTAGATTATAGTTAAATGACATTTCATTTTGTGAACACCTTGTCGTAAATATTGTTGTAGATGTTATCCAGTGTTATCAAATTTCTTGAATAAAAAATTAAAAAAGAAGAAGAGAAGAAAAACATTTCAAACAATTTTTAAAATACATATGAAAAATAAAAAAAAAATACATAAAAAAAATATAAAAAAAGTTTTCCAACTCTGGTGTATTGACATTTCGGAAACATAGGAGAACTTGTCGTAGATGTTGTAGTAGTTTTTGACATGGAATTTATACCGCTCTACGACAACTATAACATTTTGTGCATTGGGTAACCGTTCTTAGTAATATTTTTGCAGTGAATCGTTATTTTTCACACTATTTACCATTTATCAAATCACGTCATAGTGGAAAAAACTAATTTCTTGTAGGCACTCTATTGTAAGCCTTAAGGTAGAAGTACATAACATGCGTTGCGCCAATTTTGAATACTCCCTTTCAAGTCCCCGTGGTACAGTGGTTAGTTTGTTGGCTTACTAAGACAAAAGCTCCATATTTAAACCCCAGCTCTGACATATTGACAAAAAAGAAATATGAAAACGCAAATATTTCTTTCGGCGACTACCTCTTAGCAGTTTTCTGGCAACAGCTCTGAGAGTAACTTATTGCCATGAACAATCTTTTAAAGTCTGTCGTTTGGATACGACGTTAAATGGTAGGTTCCAGTACTCGTCAATAAAAAATAACACACACAACAAGGGTATTACGAGAAGCTAGGCCGTAACCCTGAAACAGAGTTGTAATAGCCAATTTTTGTTCCTATGCAATTTGTTCCTTTCCTGTGCATTATTTGAGTACTTCTTTTTTATGTATATCTAGCAGTGTGTTAATTGGCAAACAGTTCTTAGATCTCGTTTAAAAATTGCGGCTGTCAAAAGAAACATTTCATCATATCAGTGTTGGGACTCGAAGCAAGCCCACTAGACTGCGGCGACCTACAAAATATTTATTTATTTATTTAAAGATCATAAGCCCTAAAGGCCCAATTGATCTAGATATTAAACGTGTATTGTTATTTCTATATTTAAAAAAAAATTATATGTATATCTTATCCTAAATATGTACTAAATAAGAAAAATATCGGATCATTAAATGGCAATACCAATATCTAGACATTCCTATACCAATATACCCTTTTTGTACTAATACTGAAAACAAACTGAAATAAAAATAATCATAAACAAGATAATTGTACTGTGGTATGTATGGCAGCAACTCACAGGTTACTTAAAATAATTCGCTTAAAATTCGCAACAGACCCATTGAACACTCGTTCCCTACCTGGAATTATTTGGTTCCAGAGTCTGGTTACACAAACTACAAATGATCTATTCATGACTAGCGACGAATATCTGGGAAAATTAAATTAAAATTACGAGTATGTATCTGTACTTATTATTTTAACCATCTATTTATGTATAAGTATGTATTTATACATACTCCTTAATAAAGTTAAAATTAAAACAATATATTTTAAATATTTATTTTATTTCGTTTTATATTCTTCACTTAGTTCTACTTGATGCTGCACAAATCCACAAGAATTTCCACAGAAAATTTTACATTACATACACATGTAAGTACATATTGTTACTACTACTAGCATGCATGCATATGTATGTGCATGTATAAGTATATAAACAAATACACACACACACATTTACAAATACAATATCCTGGCTCATACATAGTTACACACCATTAGAAAGTTTAACAAATATTTGACATTGCAATTTGAATAAATAATTTGTCTTCATATAAGGGATCGGATCTATAACAATAATACACTGTAGGGGAATAGGATTGTTAATGTGTTGCAATTGTAGAGAGTATTTTATATGTGTATTGAGAAGTGAATCTTAAATTAGAGTAAATAGAGTGTTTAAAGCATGATTTGGAAGCAATATTTTAATGGATTTAGAAAACAACTGCTAAGTATCTGTGTTTATAAATAAAAAGGAATTTTGTACGTTAGACAGACTAATCAAGATTATCCCCATAAGCAATAGATTTAATTGGTAAAAATACTTTTTGAAATTAAGCATGAATAACATCAATTCAAGCATAGTTCTAGAATAACATTAAAGTTATCTTGACAAAAAGAGAAATAACTATTTAATTGTCACTGTAGTAAGAAATTACAAAAATTAAATAAACTTATGTGTCTTCATTTTGGTTTTAGTAAATTCTATATAAAATCAGGCATCAAACTTTTCTCGATTGTATAACAAAAAACACCCTCAACGTTTTTTTTTTTTTTTTTACTTGCCCTACATGTTCAGCAGAAATTTCCGATTTTAAGGATATGCCCTTAACTGCATAAAATATTTTTTAAATTTTTTCTTTCATTTTCATAAGCGACAACATTAAATTTTATTTAAAAATGAAAGTTTACCTGAAACCACAAATTCAAATTCTTGTCATAATAAGTGGCTTTTTTCCAATTACACAAGTTTAACATAATGAGAAAATAAAGAAATAAATTTTATATATGAAGGAAAATTTTATAACATTAATTTTTAAATATGTTTACAGACACAATTTGGAACATCAATTATCAGAAGCGCTTAGCAAAATATTTCACCAATTTAAATATTGATTTCGAGGTGTTCAATTGTCTCTGATTATATCACACAATTTGGGCAGCCCATTAATTAAACTATTACTTGAAGTTATTCGTTTATGACAAGTTTCTTTGAGTAAAACAATTGTAAAGCACGGGATGTGGCATGTGGTTTCGTCCTTGTGAAACCATAGGTGAAGAACATCAATGCCAGCTAATTAAGGCGCTAACAATATTCTGATCACGTTCCTACACCGCTCACCATTAACAGTACATTCTGACCAACAAGGTTTTTGAAGATATATGACCCAATGACTATTCCACCCTGTAAAGGGCATTAAACAGTAATTTTCTGTATATTATCCTCTTTCTACTTGCGTTAATTCGAATGAAAATTTTTGATCATTTTCAACTTTAGCCCATTCACCGAATTGGCGGTGCATATGATGGTAATTTGACTTTAATTCCTGCTGAAGTTGAATTTTGAAATTTGAATTTTATTCAAGATCCGTTTGTAAAATCTTATATAGATTAGAAGAACTCAACTCCAGTTGATAACTCAGGGTTAAACCCCTACATATGCTGTACATTGCATTGGAATTTGAAGATACATAGATAGACTTATTTTATTTTTATTTAATTGCATACATACATGCATAATTGGCCATTACAGCCCTGTGTCAGGGTTACGGCCCTATCTACTCCGAACCACAGACTTGAGAAGCTTGTTCATGGCAATCGGTTACTCTCAGAGCTTTTTCCAGAAGACTGCTAAGAGGTAGTCAGAGAAAGAAATATTATTTCATATTTCTTTGCTTCGAGATGTAAAAGCCGGGGCTAACTAACCACTAGACCACGGCGACTACTTTTATTTAATTAACTCTCATGAATTTAAATAAAATGGTATGTTTTGTGTTCATTTTATATAAAAAAAGATTGAATATGTATTAAAAAAATCTTTGGATATTAGAAGTTCATGAAAATTTAAAACTACCCCATTACAAAAAGGTTCTAATTTACGAGCACCCACTATACCAATATTTAATAGAAAAACGACCATAAAAACCAAAAGAAAAACCGTTTTCTGTACAATAAAAAAGGAAACAAAACACAGCACCTCCAACCATTTTACATACATACATAACTGGCCTTTACAACCCTGTGTCAGGATTACGGCCTAGCTTCTCGCAGCACTCATGTTGTGTGTGTCAATTTTTATCCATGAGTACCGGGACCTACAGTTTAATGTCGACTCCGAACGACAGACTTGAGAAGCTTGTTCATGGCAATTAGTTACTCTCAGAGCTTTTGCCAGAAGACTGCTGAGAGGTAGTCGCCGAACGAAATATTTTTTTCATATTTCTTCTTTTTTTTCAAGATGTTGGAGCTGGGTGTCGAACCCAGGGCTCAGTAAGTCAACACACTAACCACTAGACCACGGCGACTACAAACCATTATTACAAAAAAAAAATTTTTTTCAAAATTATACGTCCAATGTTTTGAGAAACGCTTCCTTTTCAAATCGCATTTTATTTTAAAAGCGCAAAACGCATTTTTACACGTTCAAGAAAATGCGTGTTTTTGTCTTTTTTAGTTTAAAATACAAACGGTAAGCAAACGCAATTGGATATGAATACTTGTCTTTATAATTTAATAATTTTTTTTTAATCTAATAAGCATTTTGGTGTCTCCACTAACCGCGGGAACGGATGGATTGATTTCAGCTAAAATTCCAGGGTACATTGGGGATAACCTATAGATCGTTTATGTGAAGTTTGCTTGGTTCCGGAGATATGGCATTTAGTTTTTCCTATATATTCCATGCAAATTCAATGTGAAATCTTTTCATATTATGCTTAACTCATATCTTAAGAACTGTTAAAGCTAAATTTTCTAAATTTGGTCTGAACAACTTCATGGTCAAGGAAAATCATCAATGGGAAAGTAGGCGTAGTACCCCCAAGCAAGTTAAATATTAGTTTCTTTATATGTATCCAGAGAAGTGATAAATCTTAAGTTTTTGAGTTTGATGTAATTGATTTCGTAGTAATTAAAAATCATCACACGCAAAAAATGTACAAATGGTAACGGTAGGTGTAGCGAAGCACGCCGGGTTTAGGCTAGTTTTATACAAAATTGTTCATTCTATTCAGAAGGTCTTAAGGATGTGAGTACTAATTGAAACAGACAAGTGGCCTAATAAAAGTAAATTTTTATTAAAAATCTTTAAAAAAAATGTGCTACTCTTACTTCAAATTAAAAGAAATCATTTTAAATTTAATGTCTGCATCATCATTTTTATTCTTTAAAGCATACATTTATTATATTACATCAAATCTCTCCAGGGAAAATTAGCGTTTTGAAGTCGCTAGACTTCTAGCATTGTCGTTATGCCAAACACCCATTACCGATTAGCGATTCTCAGAACCTAGGCGATAACATTTTCATTAGACACCAAGTATTTCTAAGAGCTGAATTTTAAATTTTATTCATATCTTTGGATCACTTCTGTTCAATTCATTGGTGATTCATCAATGAAATTAATTTCGTTAATAATTCCACTAATGATTGGTTAGCTCTTCTTTTTCTCTTTTTCTTCTCTTTTTCCTTTTGCTGAGAAATGTGCTTTAAATAAAACGTTTATTTGTATTTATAAAATTGTGATTATCAAATAATAAAGAATCCTTATTAAATCATTGTAATAAAACACATTTTCGTTTTTTTAGCACAAAATAGCAACTAACAAACCAACAGTATTACTGAGCCCACTATAATACGTACAACATTGTAAACACTTTTAGATTTTTCTCTTAACCTGAGTTATAAAGCCATTGGCTTGTTGGGGTTCAATATTTCGTGGAATTTTAAGTGTTTAATAAATGTGTCTGGCATTGTATTCGATTTCCCATTGTATTTTCGTAAAGCTTTTATACGAGTACCCTCATTCACAATGGCTATAAATTAGATTTATGGTTACTAATCTTAAAACGTGCTATACATTTTGTAGGTAATGATGTTTTAAGTATGAATGAATACAAGCAAGTATTGTTAAGAAATTATTCAAGTATTTGTGGTTTGATAAAATACCTGCTATTTATTTTGTTTTCTTGTTTGTTCGCCTCCTTGTGTATTTTTTTTTTCGCTTTGCTAGCTTTTTAATCTTTCCAACTGAAAATATTTATTCAAAAGAGATTTCATTATTACGCCTGCATGGGTGTTTCTTTTCTCTTGTCACTGCCCTTATGTTACCTTTTAAGAACACACATTTTGCATTTTCGTTTTTTTGCAGACTATAATTCTTTTTTTGTTTTTATATGCTTGGCACCTTTTATACGGGTCATACGTTTTGTTAAAATGTTTTAAGTCCACATACAAAGAATGAAAAAAAAGCCACAAAAGACTGGAACAGCACACAAACAGACTACAGAACTAAAGTTAGATTTTAAAAGAGTTTTTAGACGTTAATGACTCTGCTGGTGCTGTTCTCCATACCTGCAGCTTATATTTCATTCTCTTTATTTCCAATTTTAACGTTTTTTTTTTATATATCGTTTTGCTTTACATTCAGCTTGCATTTAATTTTGCTTTCATTTCTATACACGAGTATATAAGTCTGTAAATAAAAAAGCCATATACATATTTATTGTAAGAATCGTCGTCGTTTTTTGTATACAAAGTGCTAGCAATCTGTGCCGAATTATATAGTTACTTGACATCAAAAATTTCGGTAATATGTTCATAATTTAAAGAAATTTTTATTCGAAAATTTAATCCTTTTAAATTATGAATTACAATCGATAATTTAAGACTTTAGGGGAATTGTATTAAAAAAAATTTCATTCGATTTGATTCCACTAATATTTTCCTAAACGATACAAATTATTCGGAAATGAAATATACATAAAACAGCTAAGAAATGCGGAATATTTCGATTTCTAATAAAACTTTTTCTCATTCCGATAACAGAACTTACTTACTTACTTAGCTGGCCATAACAACCCGTTAACGTTAACGTTAACCGATAACAGAACAGCACCAATTATTTTTAAATAATAAATAAGTTCAGCTATACAAAAACTATATAAATTGCTCATCATTGTCTGTTGTTCCTGCGTCAAATAACTGCGACTGATCACCATAAAGTTTGTCATGTGGATGTAGTTTTTAAAAAGAAAAAGTTTTAGGTATAATAAAAATAGAGGCTTGGCAAATTAATTAAAACTAAATAATTCAGTAAATAATAATTATATACGAATATATGTAATTTGGTAGGTGCATACTTGATATAGTTGGCGACAATTGTAAAAAAATGGGTGGGCTGCCAAGTCACGAAAACCACTAACCCGATTTACAAACCAATACATGCGTTGGAAGGGTATTCTTTCACTGATGGTTTTTATATAAGTTGGCTTTGAGACTCCCATAAATGTTTTTTATTTACTTGTCTTTTATTTTTGAAATGATACTAACAAGAGCTATTCTATTTAGTTCAAAGAACTTTTCTATCAATATAAATCATCGGTCAAAATGTGAGTTGAATTGGGTAAGTGGGAGTGGCACACTTATATATGAAAATCAATATAAATCAATATAAATCAATATTTTTATTTTAATTAGAGAAAAGTAATAGCGAAAAAAATTTATAGCGTTATACCTGAAAAAAATCCCATTTTTAATATAGAAAACTTAAACTTATGTCCAGCAGCGCCGAATGGGTTACTCTACCTACTTATTATAACTAAGAAAAAACTTAAGATACACCAATCAAAATTTTACAGGTATAAAGGTATACTTATTCTTTCGTGAATAATCCTCATAACTATTAAAAGATGGAATAATGGAAAGGGAAGTGACACAAAATTAAACGCTAATAACTTTTTTCTATTATTAAGACCACCACTCACGGGATGACCCCTACTCATGCAGTACAGTGCTAGTCTGTGAAAACAAAAAGTGCGTGAACCACAACATCTATTTCAGATACAGCAATGAAAATTGGCACGTTGTACGTGTATGCATATGAATCTTCAGATACAAACAAAGGGATTATTTATTTATTTATCGTACTTACTTAGTTTTTAATATTAATTAAGAAAAACGGTCTTCTACTCTATATAACATTTTAAAAAAGAAGCTTGAATAAAAATATTTCAAAATTCAACTTGTGCAGAAGTTCAAATCAAATTATCATTACCATACAATGCGCTAAAGTACAATACGTGTTATCAAATCCAAAACAAATTCTGTATGTTATTCATTTAAGATGTGTGAATAGTGAATAATGGTTTTTATGATTATTTTGCTTCCAATTATTATACGTAAGACCTTTTTTAAATCCACTCTAAATCCTGGACAAAATGTTCCTCTTATTTCGGAGCTTTTTATTAACTTATACTTAAAACTATATAGAAACACCACCTCTGGATCCAATACATGCTAAAAGTTTTATCAACATCGCTATTGTTAATTCCAAAAGTTCCTGCAATTTTTGTTTAAATTATGCGCCATCTATCGTGTCAAAACAAGAATTTTACAGAAAGATAACTCACGTGTTATGTAATATGTGTAATATAAGTATGTATGTATGTTTATATCTGTGGCAATAAATAATAATGGCTTAAGTCGAAATTTCGTGTTTTAAGCTATTAAAGGTATTGTCTGAAATACATACGTAGTATTTGAGTGTATTTAAGTTAAAATAAAAATTCGTGTAGTTTGATTAATACTCGTAATGACATATTATTCTTTAAATTACGCTTGAAGAAGAGAATGAGAATATGCAATAAAATGAAAAAGCACTTATGTCAACTTAAGCCTTTATTATTTATTGTCACAGATATAATTGTTGCAGTACTGATATGAACGCCAAAATTGTATCCTACTGAGAGTATTTGGAATTTGGCTTTTCTTGTTTTCTAAAACTTCGCGCATAAAAATTACAAACAAACATGCAGAACATACTCGTATAAGTAAACAATTTTCAGTCTAGTCAGTTTTTAAATTTTTGAGCATCCAAACAAACCATGATCCATTTTTTACATATAAATAAATACAGACATAGATACAAATACTTATGTATGTATTCAGATATTCCACTTTTTTACTGTCAATTGTATAGTTTCCATATCCCGTGTATGTACGAGTATGTGCGTACTTATAAACATTTTTTTACTCCTTTTAACTATACATGTTTGTATTTTTTTTTTTAACCCTATCATTGTGGTTCATTTTATGGCTCTTTTATAGTTGTTACATAATATTAAAGTTTCTTTTGCCTTTTGTATTGTATTCGATATGGCAAAAGTTTTATTCTCATAATAATGGGGTGTTAAAAGAATACATGTTTTATGATTGTCTTCATTTCCTTTTTGCAAACGAAACAAATAAAATGTGAATTGGTTGCTGTTAATTTTTTTCTTTCCTGTACACTATTTTTATACCAAAATAATTTGAGTTATTGTTGTGAAAAATCCAGAAGTAATAATGAATGTGAGCAGCCGACTTTAAGCTTTTAAATTTAACCCCCAAAGAAATTTGATTTCAATCAAAAACAACATGAGAGATTTTACGTATATTATAAACATTCATATAACGAAGTTGCTTTTGTATGATTAAAAAAAAAATATTTTTATATAAATACATACTGGCTTTACCTAACCGGCCTTGCCCGGACGGGATTCTATATGTGACTCTCAAACAAACAGTGCAATTATATTTTTTTTTTCCTTATAATAATTTTAACTTCATTTATTGAAAAACTTATAAAGAAGACCAAATTTGGAAATTTAAGTTTTAACTTTCTTAAGATATCTAACTGATAATTTGTCTTGACCATAAAGTAATTTAAACTACATTCAGTAACTTTAGCTTTAACCTTTCCAAGTTATACAAAAATCAATATTTTGTATTAGAGGTACTACGCTCACTTATCCAATTTACCCTATTTTCTGGTAGATGATTTGCCTTGACTATGAAGTCCTTCAGACTAAATTCAGTAATTTAGCTGTAACCGGTGTCAAGATAGTATATAAAAATGTTTATTTACGATAGTTTGCATGGAAGGTACCACGTCCACTTGTCCAATTCCGTTATATTGACTGATAATTTGCCTTGACAATGAAGTAATTTAGATCAAATTCCTTAGACTTAGCTTTAACCTTTCCAAGTTATACAAAAATTAATATTTAGTTTGTATTAGAGGCATTACGCCCACTTATCCAATTTTGCTCATTTTCTAATAGATGACATGCCTTAACTATGAAGTCATTCAGACTAAATTTAGTAATTTAGCTGTAACCATTCTCAAGATATATAAAAATCTTTATTTAGTTTGCATGGAAGGTACCACGCCCACTTCTCCAATTCGTTTATATTGACTGATAATTTGCCTTGACAATGAAGTAATTTAGATCAAATTCCTTAGACTTAGCTTTAACCTTTCCAAGTTATACAAAAATTAATATTTAGTTTGTATTAGAGGCATTACGCCCACTCATCCAATTTTGCTCATTTTCTAATACAACATGACTTGACTATGAAGTCATTCAGACTAAATTCAGTAATTTTAGGTTTTACCCTTCTGAAGATATACAAATATTTGTATTTAGTTGGTATAGAAGGCACCCAGCAATCTATGTTCCAAATTTGAACATAATCACTTCAGTCAATAGGCGTAGTTGATTAACAAACAAACAAACCTATACACATATCGTCATATTAAATGCAAACGTACGTAACTACACTTTTTTTTTAAGGGGAAACAAAAAACCTTAAAACCTTTTGTTAACCCTGAAAATTATATAATTTTCAAGATCGAGATATAAGGATTGGCATCACTATATACAGGAAATGAGTTTGTATGTAAAGTTTTCATATAACTATGTATGTAGTTGCACTTGTAGCTATGTCCGTTTAAATTTCGTTAATAAAATCGCCATTTTTGATCATAGGAAACTAAAATTTTACACGAACATGTATTTTGATAAAACGAACCATAATTAATAAAAAAAAACTAAATTTCGAAATTTTGTGTCGTTACGCCCGTTTGCATTTAATATGACGATATACACATATAAATTTAATATTATGTAATAATAATAAAAAAACACTTACATGTTTCAATAAACCTTTGGTAGCAGTAACATTCCGCTTAATCTCGCAATATTCATATATGTATAAAGCCTTTTTTATTGTATTTCATTTCAAAACTCAATAAATTCTTTTTTTATTTATGAATTACGTTAAACAAAATGTATTTTCTGTAAACATAATAACTGGTATTTAATTCTTTTTTTATTATTATTATTTTATCCACTACAAAAGAAAGCTTAAAAAAACTATAAGTTGTATTTTAAAAATAATATTTATATTAAAAAATTATTGTTGTAAACATGAGTAATGAGCACGAATAAACATGTCTATTATAACTAATGAATATGTTTTTAACATTTTGTACACATTTTAATTATTAATTTAAAAAAAAATTAAAACAAAAAAAAAGAAAAAATGTATGCAAAATTAGGGGTTAACTTTTTAAAGTTTATGGTTATGAATTATTAAATAAATGGAACAAAAAACAATGTAATAGATAATATTAAATAATAACTAATTAGAAAAATATTCAGTACCTGTGGTGTATTCGTATATAATTCAGAGAAATAATTAATTCAATTAAAATATTTTAAATATACAATTTACATATGTAAGTATATAATAATAAATAGAATTCAATTGTATTGTAAATATGTATTAAAAAAAATTAACAAACAAAAAAACAAAATAATAATAAAAAAAATTCGTTGGGTATTATTTGGTCAAAAGCAGTTTCTTTCTTTTGCATATTATACAAGTTATTAATATTCTATAACTTTTGTATATATATATATATATTTCTTAAAACTATAGATTTATAAATATCAAAAAAACAAAAATTATGATTTCTTTTTTTTTTTTTTCATTAATAAAAAATATCTTCTTTTGATTAAAGATTCTTGCAGAATTTTTTTTTTTTTTTCTTTTTTGGTTTTATAAAAATTGCTTTGTTTTTTGTGTTGTTTTCTTTGCATTTTCATTAAAATCACAATTGTTTTCTAGTATTTTTGCAACCTAGCAGCACCAATTGACTGGCTCCACTTCCCCTAAGGCTATGTGATCTATACTCCAAGATGGTGTTTCTAAACGTCCCTCTGCCGTGGCTTTAACATCTTCTCCCTCCACAGGTATTCCAACTGGTACCGATGGCAAATTTATTATGGTTCCATTTTCATAAATATGGCGACTACTTATAGCTCTTGCCGTATGAGTAAGAACAGTGTTATGATTAGTATACGCTGAGATTGAATCACAAGAATCAAATTGCCTTAGAGAACGGCATTTGCCTTCATTTGCTAACCGTACCAAACCCAAAGCCGTACTGACGAACACTTGTTCAAGGCCTTGATCAGTTTCTGCCGATGTTTCGAAATATGTTGCTCCCATGGAATTGGCAAAAAGAGATGCCTCTTCACGAGAAACGGTACGAGTACTGAGTAAGTCCAACTTATTACCCACAAGTGTTAGTATTAAAGGTTCTTGTACATTACGGTGTAACTCCTGCACCCAAGATTTGATTTCCTTAAATGTTCGATATTGTGATAAATCAAAAACTAATATGGCAGCATTTGCATTACGATAATACATGGGAGCCACCGCTTTAAAGCGTTCCTGACCAGCCGTATCCCAAATCTATAAAACATTTAGAAAGAACCCAAAAATTAAATTATTAAATATAGCTGAAATACAAAAAAAATTTAAGGATTTAATTAAATTGCTAACGTAAGCACCCCCACATCATATAAAATTTTATAAACATATAATAAATTGGAGAATATGCTCTATACCAAAATGCAAACTAATTCATAAGACAGCTTCCTTTAACATTTCGTGCTACTCTTGTCTGTTGATGCTGAGTTTTCGCTTCCCAATACACTTGAAAGCCGTCTGAGCCAACTAAATTAAACTTATTTTCATGCCTGCTTTTATCACTTTTTTACTTTCCTGTTATTATTCAAATTTCTCTATTCCCTTATTTAGAGAATATCTAAACTGAACAAATCTTGTTTTAAGTTACAGTCGTTCATGTTTCTGTATCTTAGACTACTCGTAGTGACTGACTACGAAATGCAATAGAAAATTATATTAATCTTTAAACCGGTGTTAAGATAATTTTAAGCTTTAAATGAAAATTAAATTTTAATTTAAATACTTTAAAATAAACGCATCAACAATATGCACAAAAGCTATACATACATACGTACATATGTACGTAATAATGATCTAAATTACGTCGTAATAAATTATGACCATAAAAGAAAAAAATTTGCTTTTAAAAATAATATTCCTTTATAATGTTTTAAATACATGGTGATATATTTCTAATTGCTATTAAATGTATTTTGATAATCTAAATGGATTTTTTATGTATTTTCTTTTAAAATATTTTTCTAAATTTTTTTTTTCTCTTCTTGTCCGCTTTATGTTTAAATTACTTACTTGTAGTTTTACTTTGACATTGTCCAAGATGACTTTACAAGTAAAAAATGAAGCAGCTATTGTTGGTCCAATTTCTTTATTTAAAGTATTTTTTATGTATTTCGTCACTAGGCATGTTTTGCCAACACCTAAAAAAATTAAACACAAGTACTTTAAAATTTGAAATACGAATAGACAAATATTAGACGAAATAAACGTAAAATTATTGTTAAAATTTACTTTTAAATAATTAAAAAAAGAGAAAATGTTTACACAAAACAAAATGGTTCAATAAAATATATCCAGATGTAGTGGTTACGTTTTTTTGTGACTTTTTTATTTTGTTTGACTCTAAAACTCTAAAGCTACGGTCACATTGGGTAAATATTTGACGAAAAAAACGTAACCAATATTTTTTTTTAAATATATTATGCAAATATTTCTTTTCATGTAAACATTTCTTCAAAAAATTTTTAAAAACGATATTAATAAGAAAAAATATTTGGATATATAATTAACTAAACTTTAAGAAATGAAAAATTAAAAGATAAATATTTTTATAAAATAGTGGTTACGTTTTTTTCGTCAAATATTTACCCAATGTGACCGTAGCTTAAAAGAAAATAAAATATGAAAATATGAATGTATGAAAAGCAGTAGGCAATATAAAAAGATACGCCTGTATTCATAAAAGACATTTTTCTTGGATTTCTAATAAATGTAAAGAATTATTTAAGCTCAAGCTCTATTTTTACATAAAAATCTTTTATTTATTTATTGATATTTCGCTACTCCTGCGTGTAGCGTCTTCAGGAGTAGCGAAATATAGATAAATAAATAAAATTTTAATACAAAGTTTTAAACCTTTTCAAATCAAATTTGTTTATAATGAATATGAGGGTCAGTACATACATAGAAATGGTTGCATTTAATAAGTCCATAAAACAAAAATTACATAAGTCTCCAAAAATGAGGCCTTATTACATAATCATACTTATAATAAAATAAAGTCCTAATGGAATGAAATTAATCCCAACACGAAGTGAAATAACACCACAAGTCATTTCGGGAGAGATTTTGAAAGAACGATAAAGATATTTTTTGGTGCAGCCCAAGGATCTATAATCGGTCCCAATCTTCAGCAGAATCTCAACTATGATGAGATCCTGAATATGGAGATGCTGGAGAATACACATCTGGTTCGATATGCCAAGGATATGGTGGCGGTTATTTTGACAAGTGACATTGGATGTTGTCAGAATGAAGTTGAACCTAATCATGATCAAAACTAGGTTTTGGCTAAGAATTCATTTTAAACAGGCAAAAATAAAATTATTGTTACACTATGTGATCGTTTTTCAAGTACATATCATCGCAAGAATTAAAGAACGCTGTAACTGACAAAAAAAAACGAAAATACGATTTTTGGATCATTTTATCAGAACAAAAAATGCGCATCAATTTGTCCCGATCCCAGATTTCTATAACGAAAACAAATTCCCCTACGCCTTCTGCGTTTTGAAAAATACCAGTTCTTTGTTCTACTTTTATACAGGTTTTTTGGCTCTGGTGAATTTTATATATCTGCTAGCAAGAGTAATAAAATACATAATGAAAATATTCCACTTTTCTAATTTCCAATATATTTGAAGGAGATTCTATTTTTTTTTTAATTAATTTAGAATTTTTTATCAATTAATGTTTGCAAACGTACACATTTCATGCAAAAATTACATTCATCCAGTGTGAAAAACGAAAACGATCAAAAATTTCGCTATATATTGTACTGGTGCGAATTGGCCCTTTGTTATGTACATCCTAATGCCATAATATATATATAATACTGTAATTTTTAATATTAAATTTGTTTTTTAAAATTTCAATTTACAAAATGGGTACTTTACACCAAGTTATTATCAGCGATTACTCATAGTTTTCTAAAACTTTTAAGTTATTATAAACAAGGCATAAATACGAGTTTGTAATTAAATACATACATACATACATATACATGAATACATATGTTCTTATTACACATTTTTTGCTTAACCATGCAGTATTTCTTATACTGAATATTTATTTGTTTATTTGAAAACTAACACGACAAGATAAAAAAAAACTCTTATAAATGATAATGTTAGCGAGTGAGTATTCATGAAAAAAATATTAATCTGAAGATAATAATGTATCTGAGTATGTATGTATATTTAAAATGTAATTAAAACAAATTACTATATAAAGTAAACTAAGATACATGAACGCCATGTGCTTTGCCTATATTCTGTATAAAACTGGATAATGCACCCCAAAGGCTGATTATATGTCTGTAAGAAAACTTGTCGATGCGATTATACTGCATTATATTGCTACTGTCTTATATATCCGAGTACATACACACTCACTATATTTTAAAATAAAATGCGGTTTAAGAGTATTAATAATACTGCTTAATCTACTTAAATAAAAACAATACAACTCTTTAATTAAAAATCTACGCTGCCTTCACAATATCTTTATCCAATGCTTTGAAGTGACAACCTGGTGGTACAGATAATAAGGAATGGTCTTCAATCAACAAGAAGTGTAGATGGTTTATTTATTAGCATCATGTTCGTTTGTGTTCCGGTAATTTTCATCCATCATTCGTTACCAAATTAGAAATCAAACAATCTCCTAAATCTGTGAAAATTTGCATTGCAGTGCAGTTTGGCATTCATTTCCAACTTTTGCACAATTTGCATTAAGATTTGTGAGAACGCTTATCACATTATAAAATGAATACTCATTGCGACAAATTAAACAATATTTATATCAGCAAACATGCCTGCAACATTAAATGCTGGTAAAGGTGCAAATACGTCGTCTACATGTATGAAACAAGAAATGATTAAAAAATACGAAAATAAGTGATTTCCTCAAGGTTATATATGGAAACAAACAAAAGAAGGCAGACTTAAAAGCAAAAGACACAGACATACAACACCATCGCCTTAAACAAAACAAAAGTTTCTTATCGATTGCTGTGACAACAATGTAGACTTTGTTTGTGACCCATGCATTATAATGACAATAAAAATACCAGAAATAATTAAAAGAACATAAATAAGCTAAAATTAAATAACACACAGAATGAATGAATGAATTCTGTTGTATAGTAAAATGGAATTTATTTAATTAAAATATAAAGGAAAGAAATTTAAAATAGAGATAAGAGACATATGTATATAAACTTACCTCTGGAGCCCAGTATAACAACTTTACCCTCAATACCGCGCATTTTTTAAGTTTATGGCTATGCTGGTATGTTGAATTATGGACGAATTAAAGTTTATTGAAACCACTTTGATGCGGCAGGCAGCAGCAGTCTTAGTTTAGAAAATTTAGTCTATGAAAAGCAGATCTTTTCTCTTTCCTTTATTAATATAAATTTAGTTATTTTAAAAAAATATACCTATTATTGTTTACTAGAACTATAAGAGTATCTGTAGGTTTTGTATTACTTTTTATCACTTTTAATTTAGGGCTCAATTTATGCTTTACAAACAAAATAAAGAAATAACCTTCTTCTTTTGCGCTGCATTTTTTTCCGTAATATTGCTAAGTATTACACTATGTCTTTTAAATATATATTAGTTCTTTGTTAAAATAAAACTCTATTTGACTTTCTGTACTTCACACTATATTTTTATTATTTGTTTTTTTTAGCAAATAAAAGAATTATCAAATCCAAATTGTTCATTTTATGGAATAATTTTGTTTTGTAGTTCACTTAAGTTTATCAGCTGTTATTTGTTGTGAAGTTTTAAACAGGGTGATACTGAGACTTAATTAGAGTGTTATCGAAATTAGTATTGCCAGATAAAAATCTCAACGTACGTTAATTTCAAAAATTAATTTTTTAATTATTTTCCTAGTTATGATAAATTTAAACAAACAACGCACTTCCTTTAGGCAACGGCATACACGGGCAATCAAGTGATTGCGTAAACAAGCTCGTACCACAAAACATGCATTCACTGGCACAATATTTATTTCTTTAAAAACATTTTGCAAAACGGGTCATAGTGAGTAGTAGCATGTCCTGTAATAATAAATGCCATAATAAAAAAATATTCAGAACTTTTAATTTTCCATAAAAATAAAAATCGTTTTCTTTGGAGTTCATTTTTTGTCGCAGAATTAAAAAATGTATGTGTTTTTCACTCTAAAAAATGTTCTGAACTGAGTAAATTCGACATCCACTACAATGGCAAGATTACACCATCAGCAAAATATCAAATTCTGTTTGGCATCCCTACAGCAAAGTGTACAATCACACAAAAAGCCCATACACTACCCAGACTCTGATACAAACACTTGATTACGCGTACATGCTGTTGTCCCCCAACGCACTTCTCGTAAGGTGGAAATACATAACGAGCGTTAGCCGCTTTAAATTTATCATAACTAGGACAATAATTAAGTTTAAATGAATTTTTCACAAAAATTGTATATATTTTTAAACAAAATGTTTTTCTTACAACCCACAAATTGTTCTTTTATATTTTTTAAATAATTATTTTTTCTACAAAAAAACGAAAACACGTTTTGTAAAAGTTAAATGTTGGCCAACTTTCTCGCGTTAGCAGTGTTGCATACTTTGCTAGTAACTTGCTTTATGGAAATACACCATTTTATTATTTATGTATTTCCACCTTTAATTTGTATTATTATCACTTGGTGGTAGAATAACAAGGTTCTCTCGATCTTCTTTATAGTAATTTTTAAGATTTTCTTTTCTGATGTTTGGCTTTTTTAATTTCCTTGTTACTGTCTTTTGTTATCCTCAATCTCTTTTCATTTTTCTGTTGAATGATACGTGCTTCTAGTCTTGAGCATTTTATTGGTCGACAAAAATAAAAGTAACCCAAAGCAAAATATTAATAAAAATTTGACAGTCGTACGGCTGTCTTTATTTTTTGAAAATTTTTAAAAAACCATCACATTTTACTTTGTTTTGGTAGTTTACCAACCGTGTAAACGTAAAGAAAAATCTATCGCAAGATTATTACTCTCATTTTTAAAATACGGATGCAATTTCATAATATATTTTCATTGATTTTACGTACGAAAAATAGTACCGTCTAAATCCGTCTTAACGTTTCCGGGTATTTTATTTTCATTTTAATAAAGCTAAATTTATCGATAACATTTTTCACAACCAGCTTTATAATCTCTAAAAATATATACAACAGCTGCAGACTTTCAAAACAAAAACAAATAAAAAAGTTAAATGTAAACAAATAAAACCCATAATTTATAATTTGAAAAAAAATTAGTGGAAAAGAACGAATATTATATCTGGAGGAAGTGTGAAAAATAATTATATTTAAAATAATTATTAATTTAAAACAAATAGATAACAAGTTTTGTTTTTAACGTTTTAAACCAAAAGTCAGTCGAACATGGATAAGATAAATTTAAACGAAAAATAAATTAGACAGACGGTAACAATAATTTGTAATAAATTGAAAGAGAAATTTTAAATATTATCAACAAAGTTGTTTAACAAAATAGTTTGTTCATTTTATTTAAAAAGCAGAAAAATATTTTAAAACACACTCTGAGAAAAGAGCCACAAATGAAAATGTTCCATTTGGTGAAAGTCGACTTAATTACACTCTAAATCATAGCAACAGTCATGATATGTAAAATAAATTTTTTATTACTATCAACCAATGGAGTATTATCCAAATTTAACCACATTGTCATTTAGAAAAGCCTACAGGCTGGTTTATAATTAGAAAATATTTTTGTCAATCAACAAGTTTCATCTTTCTTATACAAAAATTTTTTTTTCATTTACAAGTATGTATGTATGTATGTAGGTAAACTTTTTAATATTTTAGAATTGCAACTGGGCTACATTTACTAATATAACTCTCAACTTTTAATTCTAAATAGTCTTTCCCAAGTAGTTACACATGTCACTCGTGTATGTGAAATTTATATTCATTAGCATGACGTCATGTTCAATAATACATATTTTAAAACTATTATTACCTTTACAAAAGGTTTTAAAATAGAATCTTGGATTTCACATTAATAGTGTTACGAATAAAAGGTATAAATTAAAAATACCGCACCCTGGTATAGGATGTTAAAAAAACAAAATATGTATTTAATTGTTTTTCATATTGGGAAGACGTCAACGTCGCTGCTATTAGTGACCGCACGTCGACTGCAGCAACTACCTTTCATTGATAAACAAATGCGTGTGACTCATTTGTATGAGTTGGGGAATTCAAATTGAAGGCGTTAAAAACATAAAGATTTTGTTGTGGCTGTTTGCAGTATTTAGAAACATTCCATAACAGACGGTGATCAAGGAAAGTTAAACAAAAGTAACTCATTCAGTATTTTGTGTCAATTTTATAGAAAAAATATTCAAAATGTTGGATTTTAATTTGGAATTTGCTCGTGGTGGTGCCCAATTTACTGTACAACTATTCAAAAAATTGGCTGCCGGTGGCGTTAAAGAAAACATTGTATTCTCACCTTTTTCTATACAAAATTGTGCTGCGTTGGCTTTTGCCGGTGCTGATGGAGAAACGGCCAATGAAATTGCTTCAGCCATGAAATTCGTTTCAAACTTTCCACCTGAAGTAGCTCAAACTTTTCAATTCGTTTTGGAAAAATATCAAAATAGTGAACTCTTAAAAATTGCCAACAAAGTTTATGTACAAGAAGGTAAAACACTCAAAGCGGAATATAGCAATACCACCAAAGAACATTACCATGCTGAAGCAGAAGAATTGAATTTTGCCGAAAGTGAGACTGCTGCTCAGGCTGTAAACTCTTGGGTGGAAGATCAAACAGCTGGTAAAATTACAAATCTTGTTACCGCCGATGCTTTTAATGCCCTCACACGTTTGGTTCTATTAAATGCTTTACATTTTAAGGGCAATTGGGAAAAGAAATTCGATGAAGCTCGTACGGAAGAAGATGATTTTTGGATTTCTGAAGAAAACTCTGTTAAGGTTCATTATATGAATCAAAAGGCTAAATTTGGTTACGGATACTTTGAAGAATTAAATTGTCAGGCTTTAGAAATGCCCTACAAAGATTCTGATTTAAGTATGTTTGTTCTCTTGCCCAACGAACGTGAAGGTTTAAAAGATTTAGCTGAAAAATTGCAAGATGTTAATTTGATTGAATTGGCCGATAAAATGCATACCGAAGAGGTGGTTGTAAAATTCCCTAAATTCAAGGTGGACTATAGTGTGGAATTGGTTAATGTATTAAAAGAGGTAAGTCGTCTTACTACTGCTTATTCTTAAGAAGACAAATTGTGCTTTAAAAATAGAGCATTTTGTTGGTCATAAAACGCCTTAATTAACTAATTAATCAGTACTCATACTGGTATTCGAATTTGAATTTCGAAATAATTAACAAAAAAAGTAAATAGAAAAAATATTTTCGAATTTGAAGATATTTTGTGTTAAATCTTTGAAACATCAATTCGAATTTTATTCGAATTTCTTATTATGAAATGGTAGTTTCTATGAAGTTTTAGGGATTTTTATTTTATTTTTCGTTTATTGTCTTGAATACTAATAGAGACGATTGTTAATTTTAATGGCTTTTGAACAGTATTACACAAATAAATGAAAACCAAACAGTTAAAATAAATGAAAAATTAAGAAAAAGCCACACCCATAATATACTTTAATATCTATAAGTAAAGCGTCATATTTAGTAAGCTATTAAAACTTTTTGTTTTATTCAATTCTATAATATTTTACTAGTTAATTAATGGGTATTTGCAATTCAAAAAATGGCACATTAAATTTAAGTATGCATCCACTGTATATAAAACGATACATTACTTCTCCCATCCCCAAAGATTTCAAATCAATCAAAAAAAATTTCAAAAAACAAAGTAATGTGGTGATGTTATACCATACCGTTATACTCAGAATTTATGTGTTTCATAAAAAAAGGAAAAAGTAGGCCATGATGTAAAGTTTGTTAGCTAGCGGATGATTACACTTTTAACAATATTCCTAAGAAACCTGTTTATTTGTTTATGTGTCAAGTTTAGCTTAAATGTTAATGAGGAGAAAATGCAAAAATATTTTGTTTATACATAAATGGAGTGACAAAAATATTTTCATATCCATTATTTAATGTTTTTGCAACAAAATTATGTCATATATAAATTTAAGGTATTATTAAATATATATATACAGATAGTGCATATCTAATCTTACTTTACAGATTGTAGAAATGTTTATCAATTTATTATATTAAAAGTTAAAGTAAATAATATTAACTTATATAGCTTAGATTAAACTATATTAATTAATATTTGTTATAATTGAAATGATATGAATGCATGTATCGTTACCTGAAATGTATAATAATGTATTATTATAAAATTTAAAGCTGGAGTTTTTATGGCTTATAATATATGTAATTGTATCAAATTAAATTACATTTTTTATGTAAAACTTGTAAATTTATAGCTATAAAAATTCTTCAACTTATAAATTCAAAATAAGCTCTCACCAAATGAATGAGTTTAAAAGCAATAACATGAGACACATTCTTTTAAAATATTCGTTATTTAAATTTTTCGTTAATGAAATGGAAATCTAAGTTTGAAATCCGTAAAACATGCTGTGGATAAAACGATAAAAACAGATGACAATTACAAAACTGCTATGATGGAGCAAAAGGGAAAATATGGATGGAGCATTAAAAAACGCGAAGTTTTCGGCATGACTTCGACTCATTACAAAGTATATAGAAAAAATTTCAATATATGATTTCTAAAAAAAAGAGGGACTTAAATAGCTTATTATTGTCTAGAATGAGTACAGGTCACAAAGGCTTTTGATGAGCTTATCGTAGCTGCAGTCAAACACATTTTCAGTGCAGATGATGTACAATTTCTCGACGGATGTCATTTCCTTTCCTTTCATCATTGTAAATGTAATTTAAATTTATTCAATAGAATTTAGTTCTGGTCTAATTAATAAAGGCACTTTACGACGAAACAAAGTTAATATTATTTTAATTAAAACTTTAAAATTTGTTTTTAATAATAGTTCCCATTATACATATCTGTGTCGGTATGGAAGAACAGCTTAAGTCAAAACATTACATTTTAAAATATTCCCAAATTTATGTAAATTTTACTATAATTAGTTCTTGCAAAAAATCTGTAATTTTACCTATTGATGGCAAAATTATAATACAGCAAATATGCACTTTAATATTTTACATTTTATTACTACCCTGAGTTTTATGAAGCGTCACAAATACTAAATTAATTTAAGCTTATGTCGACTTAAGCTATTCTTCCATATTGCCACAGATATAATAATAACATTACTTTGTATTTTAGCTGACAATATACGTGTAACATATGTATTTACATTTTATTTACTAATATATTATTTTTTACTTTTACAGATGGGCATTACTAAAGCTTTTGGTCCAGAAGCTGATTTCAGTAAAATGTTGGAATCTCCTGAAGA
This sequence comes from Metopia argyrocephala, assembly GCA_963576795.1. Lineage (NCBI taxonomy): Eukaryota > Metazoa > Arthropoda > Insecta > Diptera > Sarcophagidae > Metopia > Metopia argyrocephala. Next base: position 197,766,073 of record OY756208.1, on the reverse strand, counting down.
CCTTTATGTTTCAAATATTTTCCATAAAGCAAGCATTGAAGTAAATGAAGAAGGCTGTGAAGCTGCTGCTGCCACTGGCATGATAATGATGGCCAGAATGATGTTGATGCCTTTGCAATTCCAAGCTGACCGACCATTTTTGTATATGATTTGGAATAAAGAGAATATATTATTTGCAGGTGCTTTTGTTAATGCTGCTCAATAAATGGTGATGTTCTATATTAAAGTGATAAGCATTTATGTATGTCCATGACACAATAATCATATTACGACTAGTATGTATTTATTAAAATAAAAAAGAATAATTCAGGTATTTTTCACACATTTAAATAAGTGTTTTTAAGTTATTGTTAATATTTTTATATGTTTGTTAATTTAATTATAAATATTTTGTGTAATAAAATGTAATGTTATTAAATACTCGTACTAATGTTTTTTTTTTTGTTATTTTCAATAAGATAGTTTTACAATTTGGTTGCTTACATATAAAAAAATAGTATTTTTCTCGAACACTAAAATTAAATTTCTTTTATAGATATGTATGTACATAGTATGTATGTTTATAAAATACATTTTGATTAATTTTATTCTTCAACCCAAACAACATTTGGGTACATGTTAGAATTTTATTTAAATTCTAAATAATTTCGAGCAAGTTGACAAAAAAAAAATAATGATAGTATAGTGAAACAGAACAGAGTTTCTGGTGGAAATTTAACCCACGATTTCCACACAAATGAACTTATTTGCAAGGTGGGAGCGGGAGTGCGACTTTGTAACCAAGATATGTTCAGGTTACGTTTTCGAACTTGTTACAAAATATTAAAATAAAGCAATATATGCTTAGGAAACCAGTAAATTTGGTTTTAATTAGATAACTGCAAACTTGCAAAAAGTATAGATCTGATTGGTTTTGGTATAAGTAGTATTTAAAAATCGATATTAATCAAGTAGTAGAGTACACTCATTAAGAAGTCTTAAAAAAGATAGGCTTTTGTCAAAGAGTTAACAAGATTTCCTTTCAAAATTTGCTTTTTTTATCAAAGTTTGCTAAAGTTGTAAATTAACTTTGGTCATGTAAGAACCAGCACCTGCTCTTCCATGGTGTTACATTTTAGTATATCAGCATGAATCCTATCATGGTATAATATATAAACATGTATAATAAATTTGCCTTGAATCCGTTACAGTCTTCTGTATAATAAAATTTAGCTTCAGAAGCCCTACATATTCTCCTTTGTATGCAAAAGCTAGTCATTATGAAAACTTTAGTAATTTAACAAACAGCTGACCGATTAATTTTCTTTCGCCGTGTTTAACCGAAATTACATCAAAATAGAGTTAATTAAATAATTTAATAACTGTATATTAGAAAATATTAATTTAATAAGCATAAATCAAATTAATAAACAAGTTGCTGGATTTTTTTTTTAAGAATAGTTACAAAAATGTCATCTTTATTTAGTTTTATGAAATCGCGTCCAATATTTTGGTTAAGTGTTACCGGCACCACTGCTGGTATTGTATGTGTTGTTAAGTTAGTTTGCTCTGATTCCCATTTTTATAAAATTAAAGGTTGTTATGTATTAATTGCGCTTATCAATCATTCATTTTAGAGACCTAATGCAAGGTGCTAAGTTTACCAAAAACACTAAAGCGGAAGGAAAAGTTGTTATAGTTACCGGCTCAAATACCGGCATTGGCAAGGAGACTGTTCGTGAGTTGGCAAAAAGAGGAGCTAAAGTGTATATGGCATGTCGGGATATGACGAAGTGTGAAGAGGTTACATTAAATATAAAACATCTTAAACTACCGTTAAATATAATATCGTATAACTTCTTGTAGGCTCGCGAAAAGATTGTATTGGAAAGTCGCAATAAATATATATATTGCAGGGAGTGTGATTTGGCCTCAATAGATTCTATAAGGAAATTTGCAGACTCGTAAGTTTTTGTAAAAAAAACTTATAGAAAAAATATTAAAGTTAATTTTCAATTGCTATACTTTATTTTAAGTTTTAAAAAAGAACAAGATCGTTTGGACATATTAATCAATAATGCAGGGGTTATGCGTTGCCCTCGTTCATTGACTAAAGATGGGTTCGAAATGCAATTGGGTGTTAATCATATGGGTCACTTTTTACTTACTAATCTTTTATTGGATTTACTTAAGGTTTTTTTTATTTTAAATTGTATCTTAAAACCAAAAATTACATGATTTCGTGTATTATTTTTAGAAATCATCTCCTAGCCGTATAGTTGTAGTATCCAGTCTAGCTTATACTCGTGGTGAAATTAATGTTGGAGACTTAAATAGCGATAAATCTTATGATGAAGGTAAAGCATACAATCAAAGTAAATTGGCTAATGTGTTATTTGCAAGAGAACTGGCGAAAAGATTAGAAGGTAAGTAAAAATAAAAATATTTAAACTGGTTTTTGAAAATAAGGGCTTTTTAATTTAATAATAAAAACTATAGTAAAGGGTATTACCATTGATATTGTTTGAAGTCAAGTTTGCAATCACCTTCTACTAAGACAAAAACTGAATTAAATCTTACGGTTGATCACACACATCTCTTTTTAAAAATCTATAAAAAAATACATATTTTTTCTTTCTTCAAAATTCATTTTTTTCATGTTTATATTACAGGGACTGGAGTGACAGTTAATGCATTACATCCTGGCGTTGTTGATACTGAACTTTTCCGTCACATGGGATTTTTTAATTCTTTCTTTGGCAGTTTAATATTCAAGCCTTTGGCATGGCCTTTCCTTAAGAATCCTCAAAATGGGGCCCAAACAACATTATATGCTGCCTTAGATGAGGACTTGGCAAATGTTACTGGTCAATATTTTAGTGATTGTGAAGTTAAAGACGTAGCGCCTCAAGCAAAAGATGAAGCATTGGGCAAATGGTTGTGGGCTGTGAGTGAAAAATGGACTAGATTGAATAGCTAGAGGCAAATGTTAAAAAACTCATATTTTTGTTTAGTTATTACTTAATAAAGTTGATAAAGAACTGACATTTTTATATAACAGCTTAACTATTAATATTCCAAGGGAATTATTTCTCAGCGAATAAAAAAAAATTGGAGAAATTTAAAATCAGTTACTGATATTTTAACAAGTGAGAGAATATCATCAATCAGATTTTTTAATAAAAATGTATAAAATCCGATCAAAATTTAAGTTGAAAGAAATTGATAAAGAAAAAGTTTTCAGTTAGATATCAGGCAGTTGGATAACATAATGAAACCAGTAAAACTAAACACAACCTTCTGTAAATTGTCAAAAACTAGATATTCACTATTGACGTTTACAATGTCTCAGCAGATAACAGGATGTTATAATATAATTAAAGAAGGACGAGTACATAACCGTCTTAGGCAGCAAATAGGTTAAAAAGAGATTTTACCGTTACATTAGGAACAAACCTCTTGTTTACTTAATTCATTACAGAGCTAAGCTTTGAGGAGAGTTTCACACAACTCAGAAATTCAATTTCTGGGCTTATTTTAATACAAAATGGTTCAGTTCTGCGCCCTTCATGTGTGCATATGTATATACATTGTATGAATATAGTACATATCTATTTATAAATCAAATGATTTCATTATCGGATTCAGAAATACATAATCTGCATGTATTTAGTGTATATATACAAGGTAATTTTATTTAAAATTAACATTTCCTGCTTAAGCACTATTTAAACACCATACTAAATACAACTCTGAATATATTTCTTGTTTACCTCATGGTGAAATAACTTACAAGGTGGTGGCAGGTGAATATAGTACAAAAACAACAGGGAATTTGTTTTTGTTTTTTCAGCTCTTTAATGTCAAAAGCAAGTATGGTGAATTAAAAAAGCACATGTCAGAAGTGTGTGTGTGTATTTTTAACAACATACATGTTTCTACACCAAAACAAAAACACGAATACAAACAAAGCAAAATGTAAACAAAACATAAATACAAACAAAACTTTTGACAGGAGCGGTATGACCAAAAAAAAAACCCAGCTGGGTTGGTAACACCACCTTGTAAGTAATTCCACCATGGTTTACCTTTTATTTACTAGGGTGTAATACAAAGTGCAACGAAATACCAAAACACAAAGAAATTAAATAATGGACATTAGTGGATGAATTCGCCGTAAAATCAGTTGTTGCGCGACGTTTTCTATAGAAGGTTCGTTTCGTGGCTTTTTCTCTTCATTTTGATTTTTTTGGGTTGTTAGTGAAATAATTATGAAAATTAGTTTTTCTTTAGGAAATCGAATTCCTTTTGGAAATAATTAAGTAAAAGTATTAAAATTTTATAGTAATATACATAAATACAAATATTAGAGTGCAAGTACGAAAACCACGTCTCAAATTTCTTTTATCTTCGATTTACTTTTGTGTGTTGATTTAATAACACCTTTTCTTTCTTCTATTAGTAAGCAACTAAAGTATAGCAACAATAAAAATAACACAATAAAAAATAAAAAGAGAAGCTCGACAGTAGTAAAGTAAAAAAAAAACGAAGACGTAGTTTTTTTTATTTTATATTTAATTAAAACAGTGGCCTTATAAATAATTACAAAAAAAAAAGAATTTGTTAAAAAAAAAGTGATTCAACATCCTCGAAATACATGTCTGTGTATATTCTTTTAAACAAGTGTTTTTATTAAACGAAAAAAAAAAAAATAACATCCTGCACACGAGGATCTGTATCGTGTTGTATTTGTCTATTAAAAAATATATAAAGTTCCATTACCTTAAAGTGCTATTATTTATTATATAAAACCTACCTACCTAGTATTGTATTTTTGACTTTTTCCATTGTGGCATATCACAACACAAACTTGTCACATTAACAACACAAGGTAATTTTTCTTAAATCATTATTAAATTGTTAGAAAAAATAACCGTCGTAATGCTTGAGGAGAAAGCATTTTCTTACTACATAATGAGAGAAAAATGCCAAATTTTTATTATTGTTTAATTATCATAACCTATATTTTTGTTCTTTTTTTTGTTATATCTTCCTCTTATCGAAAATAATTATGTCGGTTTTATTTTTTTTTAATGATTTTTGTTTTTCTTGTTGTTTTTGTTTTTAAATACTTGTTAATTTTGCAAAAATATTTGCCATTTTTTTTTTCATTTTTTCTCTCAGTATTTAATTTTTCTTCATAGGTACTCATCGTTTTGTCAGATTTTGTCTTTATTTGGTTTTATTTGAATTTGTTTGCGTGGTGGTGTTGTTATTTCTTAACACATACATACATGAACTCATGCCTTAATAAAGAGATAGCAGAACTATTGTTCTATTATCTCTTTGTACTCTACGAAAACTAGTTACACTTTATTTTTGTTTTTTGTTTGTGTTTTTATTATGGAAGAGAAAATGTAAAGAATTACAATATGTAATAGGTTTACGCTAAAATGTTTGTTTACATTTCTTTTAAGATATTTTAGAATAATGGATTTTTAATTTTTGAAATGAAAATTATTATGCTCTTAACATTTAAAACAAATATCCCTTTCCTTTTTATAGTTCAACAAAAATTATAAATTTAAATATATACAGTATATACAGGGTGGTCAAATTTGAGTTTAGGAAGTAAATTAGGTTAAAAATATTTTTTTTACAAATTCAGTTTAATTGATACCAATGCAAAGTAGAAATATGGGAATTTATAATGGAATATGATGTCTCTACCATTTTGGCAGACGTCTGCTTCGTTATGTCTACTATTACCAATTGTGCACATTTTACGACTGTGTAGTTTTAGTGACTACGAAGTAATTCAGACCAAAATCACAAACTTTAGCTGTAGCCGATCTTACGCTGGCTACAGACAACGCAATTTGTTTCTGCAACACGTTTCAGACTCAGGTTTCATGATTTGACACAAACACTGAAACCAACAGTGAAACCATAAACGCAATCTCTCTCTCTCTTCCTTCCGATCGCCATTTTGTTCTTTCTTAATTACATTGATGTTTACAGCTTGCTTGTTGTCAAAGTACTAAACACATAAAATAATGAAATAGCGATACAAACAATGCAATCTGTAGCAATGCAACCAAAAAATATCAAAACATTTTGATGTTAATGAAACCTGGATTGCAACCCGAAGTGAAACACGAAATACGAATTCAGACGACGCAATCTGTAATGAAATGAAACAGATTTCAGAAACACATTGCGTTGTCTGTAGCCAGCTTTAGAGCTACCACTCCTTCCTGTCCGCTCCTTGTCCTTTTTTATTTCAACATTTCTCAAGACATAAGGAAATGAATGTGTAGTAAACTTGAATGGGAGGTACAACTTCCACTTTTTCAATTCCGCCTGCTTTCTGACTGATGATTTTCCCTGACCATGAAGCCGTTCACACCAAACTTAGAAACTTACTTTACAAAAATTTCTATTTAGTTTGTATGGAAGTTACTAGGCCCTATTATTGCACTTTCGGTGGTTGAAACAATCTATGTTTCAAAAACAAACAAAACCGGTTGAATGGTTTAGGCGTGAAAAGTCACGACACGTTGTTTCAATAAATACATATGTAGGTAAATCTAATACTATCTCAAATGCCTTTTTGTTGTTTTTGTTGCTTTTAACGAAAAATTATAGCCACAAATAAAGCTGTAGAATTTTGTAGATATTTTAGAAAGTAAAATAATAGTTTGTTGTGAGTTATCTCTACCAAATTGCTGAATAGACCCACTTCACTTCTGAGCCACTAAGGAAACTGTTCAGTTTGTCGCGTACATAGTAAGTTATTGGACTCTAAATTCCTTATAACGTGATGATTAATCATATTCTGCATAATCGTGGAGAGTTTCGAGCAGGCGAACATTTTCAGAATTAAAAGTACATACATATTTATAAATTTCAAAATAATTTAGATTCTTCATTATTCATCCATCCACACTATTAAAGAAATACATATTTAGTTTTGATTTGATATACATATGTACGTACATACATAATGGTACATATATTTTTAACATTCATAAACAGAGTATTTCATAGTGACCACATTGTTTTGGCAGTTTTCCTCATTTTCATCACAAATGTTTGGTTGTTTATTTTCCTTTCATAGCCTCATAAGTGTGTCATACACTGATTTACCTGTCGGCGAACTGATTCATAGAATTTTCATCGATTCGGGCGCACTTTTATTTCTTATGTATTTTATTCTTCACATTTTGTTTGTTTGTCAGTGGTATTGCTGCCGTTACCTGCCGTATTGGCCGCAATGTTCACACGCAAAACTGTCTTGAAAAAAAAAATAGCAACGAAATGTATTAAAGAAACCTGAAAAACTCTCCAACAGTATGGCATGCATACACACTAAAACAAACACTTCTCAATTTAAAACAAAATAAAAGCATTCGGACAAAGTTAGCAATTGTTTTTTAGCCTCTTAATATTCTTGCTCATTTCATTCTCTTTTTCTTGCCACTCTCACAATATTCATTAGCCATTTAGCAAACATTTACAAAAGCATTTTTTTTTTGCAAAAATAGAAATAGATAAAAAAAATAATTTACTAGAAACAACAAACTAAGAAAAAAAACTTTCACATTTTAGTAAAATCAAAGAAAAGTCATTTGAAAAGAGTAAAGCGGTAGAGATAGGTAAGAAGGAAGAAAATTAAAATGCTTTATACACCACCATTAAAACTAAACATTAAAATAGTTTTCCGGTAGATTTTTGCGATCAAAATTTAGATATAATACTTACTCGTATCAATCGTTTAAGATTCATAACAGGCCTAATTACTCAAATGATCGTCAGGTAGCGCTCCGTAGAGAAATTTTTACTTTTGCGGCAACCTAAGCGCTATCTGAACAGAGTTAAGAATCATTCCTAGGAGGATTGTATGTTTTTGAAAGTTGTTTATTGAGATCTCAGGTAAATTTTGGTAGTTCATTGTTTTCTTAAATGTTGACCGGTTTCCTACCTATGGACCTAAACGTGGGAGAAACTGTGAAGCCATTATGATTTTATATGTTTGTAATTTTTGTTATTTATAACAAGAACAACAACTTTGCTCAGAAAGTAAATTAAAGTTCCGAATGGTTTGCAAGATATGATCCTAAGAAAATACTCACTTTTTTGCACAAATGACATAAAAAACTTTATGACTTTGGGCATAACTGGGAGACACGGGTTTTCTTTTTATGTCTTTTTTCGTGTTGCACTGTGTACTTCGTCTTGGCTCTACCATTCTGCCCGCAAGATTCTCGAAGGCCACTATTTTGAATTGTTTGCGCACATAATCATCTAGTAGTGAATGAATCAACTGACCTTTTTTCTTTGGGTGGGCACTAGAATAATACACTCGAAGTTGAGTGTTCTTGCACCTCTCAGCAATTCGGATCATTGTTTAGAAAAACGCCCGTTGAGCCGAGCTAAACGATTTCTGCCGGCACTTCAACTGGAAACTTTGTTTTCAAATGCTAATGTCAGCAATTCGGATCATTGTACCTTCTCTGTCTCTTTTTTGTTATCCAGGCTTCATAAGGTTTCACCGACTGCTACGAAACGCCTTGTTTTTATTTAGAAATAAGCTCGTTGAGCCGAGCTCTACGATTTCTGTCGGCACTTCAACTGGAAACTTGGTTTTCAAATGCTAATGCCATGGCAGATATGGTTCTTAATATAATAAAAATTTGGGATGGAGATCTTCTATATTCCGTCTAAAAATATTTTGGTTTAACCAAGATTCAAATCCTGGTTTAGTTAGACGTACAGATTGGCAGTCAGCTTTCAGGAATTGGAGTAACTATAATATTCTCATACTGATTCGCTACGCAAACAGGCAAGATCTTTGTGTGCAGTACTAAGGCGCGAAAAGTCTTTATACGAGCAGCATCTTCATGTTAAAACTCTTTATTTTTCTCGGGGAAGTAACTTGCTGAACTTCAGCCCAGTTAGTCTATCATCTTTTTTGTTGAAGACATTTGAAAAAATGCTAGTTCTTCATATGAGAGGTACTGTTTGGAGGGAATTACTTTCAGGCATGCAGCACGCGTATACATAAACTGGTGGAGAAATTTAAGTTCTTCTAGGAGAACAGGGAATTTGCTCTAGGCACTGTGTGCCAGTATATTATTTCCACTGAACGACGATTTCCACTGAATGAATCGATTCACTCTTGGGCAACGCTGGGAAATTTTGGAATTTAATTTTAAAACACATAAATTGCAGGAATATGAGCGTAGAGAAGGAAGTTCGTGAAACTAATTTCATTGTTGATGCGTCAAGACGTGAGTACATCTGAAAATATCGAAGCTATAGCTGTGACGCCTTGCAAAGTTCAATTGGTTCAACACTTAAGGCCGCATGACCATCCGCTTCGCTAGATGTGCCAATGATGTTAATTTTGCAAAAAAAAAAACCCAAAAGCAAAACAACTTGACCGTCTGACTCTAAACACATCAGCATTTTATTTGTCACTTTTTATTTTTAAAGAACTTATGAATCTTCCTACGTAGATTCAGTTCAGTGTAAAGGAGAAACAGCTGTTAAATTTACAGCGCAGACTCATTATATTACAGAGGATTTCTCTGTTTATCTGTCCGTCCACTTATTTCTTAGACTGAAGGAATTTTGTTGTTTGAGTAGTCAAACGAATTTAAAAGAGCATTTAGTTTTCATTCAACTTCCGTTTCCTTAAGACAAGAATAATAAAGTTGTAATTTTAAATGTGATCTAAAAAACATCTTTTAGTACTGCATGTACATGTTTAGTAGATAAATTAAAAAAAAATTCTGGAAAAAATAAAGTTTTTTATGTTTAAAATGTTTTTCGTTATAGTTTAAATATAGTATTTAATTTTTGATTCTAAAAATTAAAATTTTTATAACAAATAATTATTAAAAATATGTTTATTTTTTTTAGATAAGATACAACCTCAAACAAATTCAGATATAAATAATCATTATTTATCAGTGTTTCCCAAACTGCCTTATCTTTAATTAATCAAATCAAAATATCATATACAAAATAAATAAAAGAAAATTTTTATATACAACGAGAGCTTCCTATTTAAAAAGAAATATCTATTAAAAATATAAGAAATCAATTTAATTCAACGAACATAATACATATACCAAAACGGTTGTGCTTAATACCAACAAATTATAATAATATAAAAAAAGAAAATAAAAAATTGATTTCGAATTAATCTCCAAAAAATCAAAATAAAACATTAATTTAAACGAAACTCTGTTCAATTAAATAACGATACAGTAGAAGACGTAACATAAACAACTACTAAAACATGGAATCTATGGAATATGAAATGGCACGCAACATGACGTTGCTCTTCTTTTTGGAGCGTCTATTAGATAAAGGTGAACCACGCACTGTTCATGATTTGTCATGTCAATTCGGTAATAAGGAATTTACCAAAGAAATGCGTCAAATTGCAGGAGGATCACAGTCAGGTGGGTTTTTATTTTTTACTTCTCTTTTTGCTTAATTTTTTCTTATCAAGTTTTTTATTTTATTAAGTTAAAAAATAATATATTTTTTAATGCAGTAAATAATATTTAAGATACGATAAGATTAACACGTTTTGTGTAAAGAATTTATAAAAAGATTGTGACAACAAAGCTGTTATAAAAAAATTTCAAATTTATTTTATAAATATTTAAACAATTTGGAATTTAAAATCAAACATTTTTAATTTGCTGAAATACATATAAGTGTTGTTTTTATGCGGTAGTAAAATTAATTATTTGAAGTTGTCAGTTGATTCATCACTGTGTACACTTTGGTTTCAGTGGCGACTGAAGAAAGCAAGACATATGAGTTAAGCTAAGGGAAAATTGCCTATGAAGTTTTTAGTTTTGCACAGGCCTGTTTTAGATATAATAAGGATACTCACGATTAAATCTGTGCAAACTAAAACTAAGCAAATTTGCTGTGCAAATGGATATAGACCGTGAGTGTCCTCTTATAATTAATTGTATTTTTTGAAGTATGTATTTGTTTGACTTAGTGCTGCCGGATTTATAGATTCAAAAACATATGGCATCTCCCTCTTAAAATGCCAAAAAAAATAAGTTAGTTACAAATAAAAATGCTTAAATGCAGCGGAAAGGAAAAAATAATTAATTTTTTAATAAATAAAGGCAATAACTAAAAAAGAAACCACGTGTTTTGTATATATGAAGTAATTTCATTTTTTGGTTTCAGTTGTTATCTTTACATTCGTAAATACATGGCTGTAAAAATGTTAAAAGTTTTAAGCAAAAATACACAGCCAATTTACTTAAGGTTTTTTCAGTGCAATTAATGCAGATTTCAAATGCGTATATTTTGTTGTTGCAGAGAAAAAATTTGATGTATTTTTACATCCTTTGCATCGTTTGCACAGTTTGCAAGGCCCTTCGTGAGTACCCTTAATGTAAGTTTACGTTTTAAGTTAGGATTTTGCAATATATTTTAAAAGACTATATATTAATGAAAATAGTTTAATTTTTTTTTTTGAATCAATTTAAAATTAACCCATTACCGCATAAAGATAGAAGTTTTTTTTAAAGAACATCAATTTAGAAATGCCACGTGCACTTAATTTAGTACAAACGGTATTTCCAACATAAAATATTAACTGATGTTTTGCATAAAAGCAAAAAATGTCCAAAAATTTTATTTCTAATAGAAAATGTTTGTAATTTACTTGCGTCCCATTTATCGGAGGTTATGCTGTAATGGGTTAATTTAACAATTTTATTATGCTTATGTGAACTTGTTTACTAACCAACTTAAGTTCAAAGTGGCCAATCACTAAGTTAGACAAATTATTAAAATCAAACTCGTTATGTATCGTGTTTATTACACGACATGACCATAAATAATAATCTCTTTATACCCACATTAATAAAACCCGGCAGCAGATGTTGTGCTGCCCATGCAAAATTTAATTGCTTTAGCTTAAATAGTTTTCTAATAACATGTATGTATGTATCTCTTTAAGAGGGGGCAGTGGTTTTCCCAAAATTTTCTACATTAATCGACAACTATTTAAAATACAAACCTATCGGATCCCTTTTCCTGTGGTTATTTTTAATACTTATATATCCATAAACCTTCGCTATAAAAAATACCAAATTCTCTAGTTGTCAGTCAAACAGTTTAGAAGTAGTTTAAAGTCGAATAAACAGACAATCAAACTAACATCATTCATTTGTATACATATATTATATACATCCAATGTGTCATATGTATACTTTGCATACATACATATGTATGTATGTACACATATTTAAAGTATTATGCAGGTGTAGCTTTTTGTTGCTATCTTTGTTGTAACAACGAATGAAAAACTCGTTCAAAATGTCATACACTCGTAGATGATGCATTTTCTATGCATCATTTCCCACTTAACAAATAAAAATAAAAACCCGGCGACATATCAAAGTCATTAACTTTTAATGGGATTGTAAATTTTTTCTTTTTTTTTCGAAAAACAAAATTTTCAATATATGTATTTTCGAAAACTAAAAAAGAATTTTTAACAAATATTTGTTTACATTGAATAATACTTGTATTGTTGTTCGATTGCATTTTTTATATCCCATTAAAATACAAATAGATTTGAGTTTTTATTTTTTTGTTTTTTTATTTTTTTTTTTTTTTTTTTTTCGCCGTTGTTAAAAGAAAAAATATATCAAGTGATTTTATTTTTCTGATTTTCTCTTTGATTTTCAACATGTTGCTGCACAAAAACGAACCGGCTGCACATATGTATGTGTGTGGCGGTAATACAGCCATTAGTCAACATGCAACATAAGTTGTGGTGGCAGAATTTCCTGTTTAAAAGTTCATTCATTCAATCGCTATTTCATTCAACAATTTATTCATTGTGTGTGATTTTTACTACTATACGAGTACAATATCACATGGCGGAATTAAATTGTTGACTTCTCAAGATGTTGACATTTGAGGTAAAATTTTTGTTGTTTGAATGTGAAAAAAAAACTTTGAAATTTTACAACCATATTGTATTAAATAAGCAAATACATACATTTGTATGTATGTACATACATACACATATTCATATCTCGTGAAGAAGACATTAGAAAACTTTTATAAAAGACTTTAAAATTTAAGTAAAACTATTTGTAATTAATGTGTGTCATGTAAGGCCAATCAATTTATTATAACGTAGACTATTCACAGACTTAAGTATTTTTCACCAACTGAAACTGTTTTAAGTGATGTTTGTAAGGTTTCATAACTATTGATACTCTATTAAACAATTACTTATCGCTGGCTTAACATGTAAAGGCTCTAAGTCCACTTTTTTAAGAAATTGAGATTTTAATGCAGTAATGTGCAATAAGTAAAAATACATTGTTTACAAAGAAAAAATTACAGTTATCTCATTTTTTTTTGTTGTTTTGTAGTGATGAGCAAAAACGCTAAGTCCAATTTATCACAAGAAAAAGCTCTTAGTCCAAAAAAGCTTTTATTTCGGCAAATATTTACTTCTTTATTTTACTTCTACGCACATAGAAAACAAGGAAATATAAAAAAAAAATACGTTTACAGATTTAAAAAATGTTTACGAAAAAAAGTGTTTGATTGTTTTTTGTCTCTCCTGTAAAATTTTCAAATATGGACTTAGAGCCTTTACATGTTAAGCCAGCGTTATAATAAAAATTGTTAAAGTAGCTGGGTCGAAAACTAGTTCAGTTCTGCTAGTGTTGTACATATTCCTTAACGGATGTTATTTCTCATAAGAATACCAGTATTATGATCTTAGGCTATTAAAAACTAGTCCATAGAAAAAATACAAATACAAAAACTGAAGGTACTTTGCATATAAAACGTTATAGAGTGTAAATTAAACTTTAAAACGAAAGTATCGGTGTTTTTAGTTTACAAAAAACGAACCTTTGCAAACATAAACGAATAGTAAATGACAATTTGTAACAATATTATGTCTTTTATTGCAACAGATAGCAGAGTTAATACCCCTTAAGACTCTGTGGCATGAACCCATTTTAATAAACAAAAATTATTGCGGTTACAAATGCAACAATAACAGTTAAACGAATATAAAAACAACAAAACACATCAATAATTCTAATAGATTTTGTTACTTTTATAATATCCATGATAATGTCCCTTGAGACTTTCAAACACAAAAATAAAATCGATAGCACAAATTAGGAGAAAAAAAAAGGACTAGAATTAAATACGAGTGGAGTAAAAGAAAAGAAAGTATGTAATGTTAAGAATTCTAAAAAAAATATTTGTTTTTTTATGCTTTAAAATTATAGCAGCCCATAAACTACATACATGTGTTCTCTTATAACTATTTTAACATTAATATGAGTATGTATTTGCATGTGGGCTAAGATTTTCATTATAAAAACATTATAACGAAATAAATATTTCAATGGAAATCATTACGTCATCAACAACTACATACAGAAATGTTGTAGACATTTACGTGACAAAACTAGACAATTGAACTGAAATTAGATTTGAACATTTAAAAAATAGTATGAATACAGCAAATAAAAAAAAAATAATGTTACAATAATTATAACATTTTGTATGAACACATTTCGTGCATTATCACAAATATTCGTACAGTGAAATTTTGGCAGCTTTTTTTTTGTAATGATGGTTCCATTTAAGTGCTAAGTGAATATAGTATAATATACAATACATATAGTGTGTTGGCTTACTAAGCCGAGAGCTCCGGCTCTGATATCTTAGCAGAGTTCTTTCAAAAATATTTGCCTAATGTGACAGTAGCTTAAGTACATATAACATAAGTATTATTATTTTCCGAACAACATAGCTGCATGACTGTACACCCACGGTTAAACTGTGGCCAACTTAGTCTGATTTATATTTTTGTTGGCAACAATGAAAGGGGTTAGTACTGTCTGTCATTACAATAAGATAAATCGAGTTTAAAAAAGGTAGGTAGGTAGGTCAAATGGCCAGTTAATCGAAAACGTGATCAACTACAATTAGCACAAGGAGCCGGGACCAAACTGAATTCACCCAAAATAGGAAAAGAGCTATAGCTAACCAGAGTTGCCTATAAAGTGGAGTAAAGTAAGGGGGTCTAGGTTCGCATATTGCGTCAAGCTATCGAAAAAAGGCACCCCTAAAAACTTTAATCGCTTGGCTGCCAGACCTGGGCAATTACAAAAGAAATGAACTACAGTTTCACTCTCAGAAGTATTCGCGCAATTTCTGCAGTGCGGATTAAAGGGCAGGCCCAACCTCTCTGTATGGCTACCGATTAGCCACTGACCCGTATACACCGCTATAAGTCTGCACAGGGACTGACGAGGAATCCCCAAGATTCCTAGAGTCCTGCCCCGGTTATACCGAGGCCAAAGTGTCCTAGAAACAGCACAGGAAGTGATGGAATTCCATCTGATCTGTGCTTTCTCAAGGAAAATCTTGAATATCCCATCTCTAATGACAGTCATAGGTTAGTGGACATCTGAGTAGGAGTTTTAAAAAGGGTAATAAAAGAAATATGACAAACAAATTTTTTTCTCTAATGACAGTCATAGGGTAGTGGACATCTGAGTAGGAGTTTTAAAAAGGGTAATACAAAAAATATGACAAACAAATTTTAGTGGCATCACTGAAAGAAAATAATGAAATAATCATTGTTAAATTTATTAAAGACGTATGTAAATGCATTAGTACTTAAATCTTACTATCTAACTAATCTTCGTCGTCTTGTTGACCTTCAGGATAATAACCAGCTTACAGATCAGATACTTATTGTGTTGTACCCGTCTTGTACCTGACGACTTGACGACATTTGTTGTCAGCGTCATTTATAGTTGTGTATGACAAAGTATGACTTCAAAATAAAAGAAGAGGAGAGTGACAAAAGAGAACGTTTTGAAGAACACAAATGGCTGTATAATATGCTACTTTTACGAATTTCATATTTTCATTCGTAATCCGTATTTTCCTTGATGAGAAATATTGTCGACACCCATGCAAATTGTTTTTCTATGTATATGCATACTAAGTGCTCTATACTTTTTTTATTGCTATTATTGTTACCGATTTTGTTGTTGAGTTGTTGTTGATTGTTGTTGCTATTGTTGTCTGGTCTACTTAAAATGATATTGAGTAGACATGGTATTTCTTTATGTGTTTTTGGTTGTGTTCATATATGTACATACATACATACATATATGTATGAATAAGTGTAAATGTCTGTAATTTGGCCTTTATTTAAACATATTTGTTGCCTTTTAAAAAAAAATTTCAAGAGGGTTGTTGCTTCAAAAGGGTACTTTAATCTAAGTATGTGTGTATGTCGGTCGGTTTGCTGATATGCTTGTCTATATTTTTACAATACTTTTTCCACAATTCTTTCTTTAATTTTTGCCATGAACAAAACAAGAAAAAATTGTTGCTGTTATGGTTTTCCATTACATTTAAATTTAACTGTTTATAGTACATAAATATGTACTATGTACGAGGTATGATCAAAAAATAAACGTTATTTTCAATTTTTCAAAAAGTATTCATTTATTCATCTTGTCCACTTCAAAGTAATCCCTTTTAGATATAATACACGCCAGCGTTTTTTCCAATCCTCGAAACGCGCTTTTTGGTAGTGCCAAAAGCTCCTGTTTCTATTTTTCTTTTATTTCCTCAATCGTAGCAAAACGCTTTCCTTTCATCAGTGTCTTCAGTTTTGGGAAGAGAAAAAAGTCAGAGGTGGCCAAGTCCGGTGAATACCGTGGTTGAGGCATAATAACGGTTTTGTTTTTGGTCAAAAAGTCACGCACAAGCATCGATGTGTGAGCTGGTGCGTTATCATGTTGCAAAATCCATCGTCATTGACATCTTCTCGGCCTTCCTCAAACCGGTTATACCACAATTAAACTTGTGTTCTGCTCATAGAAGACTCGTCAAACGCCACAGTCAACATTTGAAATGTCCTTGCACATTTAATTAAATTTTTTACACAAAACTTAATACAGTTTCTTTGATCCATTTTTTCGCATAGTAAAAACTCGAAGAGTACACCAAAACACGACTAACCTTTTTATCTGTCAAAAACAAACTGACAATCCAAAATGGCTGACATTACCAACATAGTATATCTATATATACTATAAATGTATAACAGACATGTGTACCAGCATAACAAAAAAGAACAAAATAATGCGAAAATCAAACATACATACGTACATACTCACGAAATTTGAAAATAACGGTTAATTTTTTATCAGACCTCGTATGTGTAAATTATTAATGGAAATTTATGTAAATGTCATTATTTTTGCATATTTTTTCTACATTTGTTCATGCTATTTTTTTTTTTTTTTTATTTACAATAATATTTATGGCAAATACAATTTCAACCCATTTTTTCTAGGGCACAACAATTCAAAGGAAATTTATATGTACTCGTATGTTGACAACTTTTATTTTTTTCCCTCTTGATTTGTGTATTATGTGATTAGTTTATTCTGTTTTGTGCATAAGAAGCGTAAATGTGTGTTAAATGGCATTAACATTTTCGATAATGAGTTCATAACTAATGACTTTTGTTTGGGTATCTCAATGTTAATGTTGGCTTAATAGATTTATGTCAACATTATGATATTTAACCATTTCAGTTGATTTAAAAATTAAAATTGAAAACATGGATGAACCCACAAACATAAATATGGTATTAAAGGCATTGACTGTGAATTAAGTGTGACACTTGTCAATTTGCTATTTTATTATTTTATTAAATTTTGATTTTAAAATAAATTTATTTAAAATCCTGCAAAACATTACATGACAATACATAAACTATATATTTTTGTTTGTAAACCACACCGACCTGTATTGTGCAGATAACTTTAACTGCATATGCGACAAATTTGTTTATAAAATTCATAAAATCAACTAAAAGCTACAATAATTGATGACGAATATTCAGAGTAAATCTGATTAATTTGATAAAGTTATTAAGGCATCAATCTATTGATGTTTATTTGCCAGAAAATAATGGTCTTAAATGACAAAAAGTAAGCGCAGAATAACAATTTGTTTAACATTCAAGCCATTTATAAGTTTCATCGAGCTTAAAACAAACTCTGTTGAAATGATAATTTTTGCCCTCGCCCTCACTAGACTATTGACTATTGTACATATGTATGTCATATATTGGTTAAATGTCAAAATTGTGTTATTCGTATCTTTAGTGTAACACCACTTTTTTATATTTATAGCTTTTTCTATCAACATATTTTGCAATAATTGTAAATTAATTTTCATTAAAATTCGTTCTTAAACATTTTCATTTCCTGTTATGAATATTTAGTTGTTTTTTATGTTTTTTTATATAATTATAGTATTACTTTAATTTTCAATATGTTTAATCGAACTAAATTTCTGAACTAATTATTACTCCTATTTTTATTGCACATACGACCTCATTTATTCTCTTTTTATTTCATCCATATATTAAGAAAGTTTATCACCTTTATAGAATCGACCATTAACATGAAAAAAATTAACGTTTCAATCGTTGATTTATAACAATAAGAACAGCACATAAAATAACAACAAAAACTAAGTTTTTTTATAGTAAAAAAAAAGAAGTTTAGACTTTTTTAAAGCAAAAAACAACAAGAACAATGATTAACTTTGTAATAACTTTTTTCTATCAGACTGAATGTATTACAAACAGGGATTAAAAAGAATGTAATCGTTTAACATAATTTAATTGCTTAATGTGTTTGAGGTTCTAGGTTCGAGCCCCGGGAAAGTTCTGATCAATATTTTTTATAATTTAATTTTTGTTTCGTCAGAAACGCTTTAATTAGATCAAAGTTAACGGCAATGAATATTTTTGGTAATTAAAGAAGAAATGATGTCCGTGAAGGAATAGTACACTAGCCAAACTGAACAATTGTTTTCGACTCCAGCTACGGTAGTCTCATCAGAGTTCTTTGTGTCCTGTGCATATTCAAGACCAAACATCAACTATTTAACTCACACTTTTCTGGAAATCGCATACTGAAATTATATTCTTTCATATGTATGTACATACACTTGTATGAGTTAGTCGAAGTAAAGTCACACAACAGTTTTTATCATATTCTCCTTTTCTTACCATCATTGCTGTTCTTGTAATTGTCATCTTATTTGGATGAAACAGAATTACAATTTTTATTTTGTTTTTGCCCTCTTATTCCATTTAATCCACATTAGTCGGCATCGACGACATGTACGACTGTAGCCGTGGTGGTTAGAGTGCAGCGCTAGAATTTAGGATCGCTTCTATACTAAGAACAATTCACGATTGTGATATCTCATAGTCATGAAAAAAAGGTTTATCTTTGTATATAGTATATATTTTTTGTTGTTAAATTTTAAACGTTTTGTGGCGTGTGTTTGATCCAACAAAAACTATTGTAGCCAGTTAAACAAAACTTTGTAAACAAAGTTGCAGCGATGCAACGTCCCACTAGTAGACTAAAGAAATATCGATACCACTCCATCAATTAAGTTGATCAAAATGTTCAAATCTTGTATTCTAGCTACACATTCTAAAGTCTAATGTGGAATGATCTCCTTAAAAAGAAATATTTTACTACATATATGTATGTACGTACTCTCAAACGAAAAGAAAAAAAAAAGAAATCAACAGATTCTTGTATTTTATTTTGAAAATAAATTTATATATATCCCATATAAGAATTGAATCCTTTAACCATCTGTTTAATTATTAATGTATACTCGTAACATAGTTTTTAACCGAAACAATAAAATGTTATTGCATGTTAACTGACTAACATATTGACTGATTAACAAACTGACTGACTGTTCGTTTAGTTTGTTGCCTTACTGTCTGATTTTCTAAACATCTGCTTATCGGCTTGGGTGCGTAATTGGGTGTGAATGTGAATGTATAAAAAGAAGTGTCTTCATAAATAGGTATATTTTTAATTTTTTATTCCATGTATGTTATTTGTTGAACATAATAACGCCCACTTGTAATTTGTATTTTCATTTTTCTTCTCTGTATGGGGTTTTTCGATTCAACTTAAATTCTTTATTACCTCCATACACTTTTTAAAGTAAGTATTTAGTGTGTTATTCGTTCGAGATATGCCTTGCAATGATAAAAATTTAATTATGATTAAACATTTATTTTTAAACCAAGCATGTACTCGTACATACATATGTATATCAAAAAATATATTTAAAACAATTTTGGTCATGTGGGTGCTCGATAAGCCGAAGTATATTGCGGTTTACATGTAATATAGTACACAGGCGATTGAAAAAGAATTTTCTTTGCCAAGCAGTGCTCTTATAAATTGTTCACCAGTGTTGGCCAAATAGAGCAATTGTGTGGGGGGTTTTTTTGTCTTCACAAATATGTAATATTATAAACCGATTAAAATGCAGCTCCTGAAAACTCTCTTTCTTTGATACTGTTTATGACTTCACATCCGGAGTAATTTCAAGTCGGACTTTAAAATTAATTGAATTGCCAATATACAAAATGGACTCAAATTTACTTAAAAAATCCAAAAATTAAGTGAACGAATCTTAATGTAAGTACTTAAGGAAGATAGTAATTGCATTTTATTAAAGTTCCTTTTATTTGTAAGCACGATAACACCAGTTTCGTAAAAGTTTACTAATTACTTCATTTACTAACACCACTCCGATGTCCCATTTTTTTAGAAGCATCAAATAAGTATTCCATCAACAGACCGTCCAAACATTTTCAATTTTTTCTGTAATATTATCGATCTTTAGCAAACATTTGCTTCACCTGTCGTTAATGCCTTTGCGGTTCCTGTTGTTTCAGTAGCGCCCTGTTTTCTCTTTCAATAACGGTTTGTCTGCAAATTACTTGTCTTCAATTTGTACGCGATAAGCTCATCTCCCCTAATCAAATTTGTAAATTATTAATCTGCAGAATTTAGCTAATAAATACATATCTATCGCCGCCTTATTATTCTGAAAATTCTCTATACATCGGTGATTAGGAATAAAAAAAAATACATACGTTTTGTTCACCCAATCGAGTTCAAATAAATTTCTTCAGCGGCATCGGTAGTCTCTGCAGAAGTTACATCTTCGGTTATTCATACACATATTGCACGAGTATCAATCAATAAAATTCATATACATATGTGATATGAAAATTTCCGTTACTACGAGTAAATCGCATCAGTTAATACAAACAGAATAAACACACCATTTTGCGAATATTTTTTTATACAGTTATAAACATATTGCTCCCAACTCCAGTCATATTTTTAACATATTCCCTTTACGTTGATGAGTCTTCTTCTTGTTAAAGTAGTGTTTTTTGAAATATTAATTCATTTATTAAGCGTTAAACGCCTAAATATATACTAATTTACTATATACGAGTATTTCTTTTGCTAACAATAATAAAATTAAATAATATAAACTTTTTTTTGCTGTACTTGAATTAAAACAATATATATATTACTTGCTAACACTACTCCTTCTTTGAATATATGTATGTGTGTATGTATTTTCATTTTGTTGATTGCCAGTTAAATATTAAATTTAACCTATAAACGCTTAAACGCATTTTGCCGAAGTATGTATTTGTATTATTTAACTAAATTATGCCACAAGCATTTAACGCTGTAAAAACTAAAAGAAAACAACCAATAACGAAGAAAAAAAAAACAATAAAAAAAAACAGCAAAAGTTAATTTAGCGCTTAATTGGCATTCATTTGTAAATGTAATTAAATTGTTAAAAAGTGTTTTTCATTGTTTTTGTTTTTTAATTGTTCGAAATTGTAATTGTTCGCTAAATAAAATTTCAACGTTAACAGTAGTTTAAGTCATTTTATTTTTAAATATTTTAACGAATTAATTTGTTTATTTGTGTATATTTGAAAAAAACAAGTGGTCTAATTCTGGAATTCGTATATAACCGGATTCTTATTTTGAGTTCGAATTTTTACTCAGTCGAATTTATGCTGTATATGCTTGTTTTTAATTAAAAATACAAAACTGAGTTACTCGTATTTTTTTTTTAATAAATTTTACTTCAAATAATTTGGGTATTCATATTTGGTATATCTGATTGTCATAAACTTGTAACTTTTTTGTTAGTAACAACATTTTTTTATTCATTATATACTATATTTGACAATATAAAATAATTATACTACTTGTAAATCCCCCAAATATTCTTGGCAGTTGACACCACACACACACCACACATTCGCACAATTCTGGCAGTCCGAAAGGCTGTAATTATGGCCTTTCTGTGATGCATATTGACACGAAGCACCTAATTGTTTGGAATGCTTTTTGTTTTTATTTATATTGTGTTAAAATTAATTCAAGTTTTGTTTACAATTACAAAATTCCACAAACATTGCATTTAAACATCGCAAAACATTGTTTGAAAGTGCTAAATTATCTGGGAATTCGTGTTTGAATCCCAGTAAGAGTGACTATTTTTTAGTCAATTAAAAAAAGTGTTAAATACGTTTATGTGAGCAATCCTGTAGATAACTCTTTCTTATCAAAATATTTTAAATATTTAAAATACGTTCTACTCCCTCGGTTAAGATGTATTAGGAACTTTCATGCTCTGATCATTGAATACCATTGAAAGTATATTTATAGCCAATTATGTCAGGTTTACTTTTCTAGTTCTATATTAGAGTTCATCACTTGTACTGTTACGAATACAAAGAAACTCATTAAGCCACTTTTTGTTTTTAGCAATTTTAAACAAGCCTCTGTTCGCTAAGTGATGTGATGGTTTTTATAAAACAACAAAACTTTTTTTTAACATTTTTTATGGAAATTGTTATTTACCTACGAGTAGATGATTGCAAATAATTAAATAAAACGGTTTATCTAAATGCACATTAAATAATTTCATTTCATTTTCTTTTTTGTATTACTGCTTCTTTAATACAGACTTACATCTGCTTATTCTATATATTTGTAGATAATGTTGGTAACTTTTAAGTTCATTCTTATGTAATATGTTTAAAATGATTCTGTTATTTTCTTTTATAATGCAACATGCATTCATGCTTTTGTTTGCGTGTATATATGTATACGCATATGTGTAATACTTAAAAGCCAATTATTACGAAGTTGTTGTTACTTTTTCTACGAAATGTTGTTATTTTGCGTTTTTCATAGAAATAATAAGATTTACGCAAAGTTTATTGACTTTTTTCATATATTTTCCATTTTCGTAAAAGCTAAAAAGATTTTTTGCTTTCAACAGCAGCTTTTGGGAAATTCGAAATAGTTTTGATATATAAAATACAAAAACAGTTAATTAAAGCAGTAAAAATCATAGAATTTTCGAACTATAAAACAAGACAAGACACATTTGGACAGCTACCATAGGTATCTGGTTAATTACTTTTTATTTGATTTTAAATTATCACAAATTTGGTAGCATACGTATCTACTAAAAGTACATTTTTTTTGTAATTTATCACCGTTTCACTTAAAAAACAAAAATAATTGAAAATTCTTCAAACAGTTGTGTTCAACCTGTTCTGCCACCATTTAAATGTCATTAATCATAAAAAAAACGAAATGAAATGAAATAAAAATAAACCACTTCCTTACACTAAATATTTTAAATGGTATTTTATTATAATCTGAGACAATAATTCAAAAATATGTACATACTGATGTATGCCATGTAGCTTTTTTTAATATACATATATATTTTTTTTTTGTATCATTTAATGCAAATATTTATTATTTTCCTTTAACATGAATATTCTTTAGTTGTGTTTTTTTTATTATTATTTAAATCCCTTAAAGACAACCAATAATTTACAACACATTATGGCCATAGACCCATTTCTTTTTGGCCACATTTGTTTTGTGCTTTGGCTTCCTTTAATTTATTTGTCTATTCATTTTTATTCTGTTCATATTATTTCAAGGTTCTTATTTTATTTCTTTTTATTTCAAGTCCCTTTTGAATGTTAGAATTTTTTTTAAGAAATTTAATATAAGTTCTTCAAGGTTTTTGTAACAATATAAGAATATTTGAAAGATATTTGTTAAAATTTAACTTGGCCTCAGGCCTATATATTTTATGTTTTCTTAGAAATTCTTAATTGTAATTTTTATTGTATTAATGATGCGTTTAAAAAAAATTTGATTTGATTATCAAAAAATCTTAGCAAAAAAATCAAAATTCTTAATAGAATTTAAATTTGATCGAATTAAAGCGTTTCTGACGAAACAAAATTAATTAAAGAAAAAATTAACACTCTTACTGCGATTCGAATTGCCAGACCAAACAACAATAAATTGAATTAGATTACATACATACATAATTGGCCATTACAATCCTGTGTCCAGGTTACGGCCTAGCTTCTTGCAGCACCCATGTTGTGTGTGTTAAGTTTTTGTTCACAAGTACTGGGACCTACAGTTTAAAGTCGACTCCGAACGACAGACTTGAGAAGCTTGTTTTTGACAATCAGTTACTCTCAGAGCATTTGCCAAAAGACTGCTAAGAGGTAGTCGCCGAAAGAAATATTTCTTTCATAGTTCTTTTTTTCAAGATGTCAGAACTGGGGTTTGAACCCTGGGCTATGCGCTAACAATTGATTTAGATTATCTATTGAATATTAAAAGTGAGTTATCTAATTAAAGAACGGTAAATTAACTAAGTTTCACAAATTTTTTTAAATGTTTGCTATAATTTGCCGCGTCAATATGCTTACCAAAAAATAAATTCAAAACAACTGATTGCGACGTGCAACTGCATAGCGCGTAGGAGTACCCTTAGGCTGCCACTAATACAATATTCTCTTACTTGATGTTTTAAAACCAAAATTATGTTTCATAAACAAAAAAAAAATGCTATAATTTCCATAACATCAGTTTTTTACGTTTTAAAAATTAATATTTTGTTTCATTTTTAACTCTTTTTTTTGCATCATAAGTCGTACAAAAGGGTTATATTCGTAAATACGGTATTTTACTATCGCCATAAATTTAAGTAAATTTACGATGTGTCCTACAATTGAAAAGCTTAATATAAAAATAAAAAAATTCATAACGATTTCATAGCAAATACTGTACAGGTACGGTTTTCATAATCATAAGAAATAAATTTTAGGGTTTTTTTTATAAATATTTTATGTTTCCCACATATGTTGTGTGTGGATTTTAAATGTTTTAATATTTACAGGTTGGTTATTGAAAAGTTCGATTTTTTGTAATAACCTTAAATGATTTTTTTTATGTGAAAATGTTATGAATACTTGTATCACTCAAGCCTTCTTGTAAATCTAAATACATACATATAGAAAATATTTGTTAAAGTACATAATTTACTGAAATACGAATACATACATATGTTTTTTATTTTTGCATATCATTATTATTTTGGAGTTACTTTAAAAACTCTTTTGAACATATTTTAGAAAATTGATTTGAAAAAGTAATGGGAGGTGTGGAGGATATATCTTTCATTTTCATTTCTTCTCGTTTGGCTTATGTTTGCGTACAATGTGTGTCATTTGTATACTGAATTTTCTTTTAATTCATTGAAATAATTTCATAAAACATACGTCATGTCAGTCGGGCAAGGACTAGAGGACTAAATATTTATATACTCGTATTTATTTTGACTGGTTTCCTTGATTGGTTTTTTATTTTTTGTATGAGAAAGTAATGATTGACATTTAGGAAATTACTTTAAAGTGTTTGTATTCTTATTATTGATGTAACCTTGGTCGTATTTCATATGATAATTACCCATTTATATATAAAAGAGATTTTTATATGCCTTTAACTTCCCAATGAGGCATTATCTCCATGTTATTTTGCATAGTAAGAAAAATTTTACTCTCAAAAATTAAAATATGTGAAAAAGTAAACAATCAGAACTCTTGTAAGAGTTGGTAAATACAATAAAATAAAGGAAAGCTTAAAGTTTTTTTTTCTCCAGAAAATATTCTTATAATCAAACTCATAAGTATGGGAACATATAGTTTGATCATAATATTCTTTTTTTTTTAATAAAATTACAGATGAAGACTATGGAATATAGATAACGTAACATGTAACAGCAGAAGAGACTTACGATGAAAGATTTTTTCCCAAACAACAACAAAATATGAATATTTTCAATTTGCATTTAGTCTGAAATTTAATTACATTGTCATTGCCTTTCTTCTCTTTTAAGACTACAAACATTTAGTAAAAATTATTTATGCGGTCGCATTTGCATTACAAGTGTTATTTACTTAATTGCTTATTTTGTTGTTTAATATTTCCCATGTGAACGCACTTGTTAATCCAACTGAATAACAAAAAACCAAAAAATATTGGCATTTTAGCTGCCAAGAAAACATACCGCCCTTTTAAGTTTCTTTGTTTTTATCAATTAAGGTGATCAACACAAATCATTCAAAAAAGCATTTTATTTCCACCACAAGTTTTATACATTTAAGTAGTGGAATTATTTATTTATTGATTTCTTTCTTTTATTTATTTTTAAAATTATTTTGTTGGTTTGCAATTATTTTTATTTTTACTTTTTGTTTGCAATGCCATATTAATAAAACGAGTTTCTTGAAAATATTTATTTGTTGACGGCAAAGTCTCAAAAGTACAAATATTTCGAACTTCGAAAAATACTCACATATGTTAAAACACACATACACATGCATTGAAAAAATAATATTCTCTTTATTGTTGTTTTTAATTGTTTAATGGAATGCTGCTGTACAAGTTAATGAATGAGAGTGAATTTGTTCGCTGTTCACAATAGAAATCGTTCACTATTAGTTCATCAGCCATTTATGATTTTAAAGCAACATTATCTATGAGGGGAAACACTTAAGTGGGTGTTAAATTGATTGCAATTTTGGTTTTGATTGATTGACCATAAACGACGTTTGTTTGAAGGGCTTAAAATTGTATAAGAGCACCTTATAAAGTTTTAAGCAAATAAATGGATGATTAACACAATTAAATAATTAATTAATAATAAATTAATTACTTATACATTAAGAAATGCTTTCAGCTAAAAGTTTTCAGTTTTGATATATTATAAATCATCTTAAAAAGATAATTGATATAAATTGTTGTAAAAGTGTGTTTAAACGGATACAAATATTAATATTAAAATCTTTTAAGATTTTTAACAGTAATAATTGTTAGAGCAAATTTTTGGTTTGATAGTAGTATATTTTTATACTGAGATAAGGACTGTATTAAAAAATTGTACGAAACTTCACAAACAGCTGTAAAAATAGTCTTTTTCTATCATAACTAAATTTTCTTTTTTTTTACGCGAACAACAGGCCGCATGAAAAACGTTTAACGTATTACGTATGCGACCGTTAAGACATTGGCCCCTATTCATAGTCATATACAAAAGTCGACTCTTGATAAAGTAAGTCTTTAAATAAAAAGATCTTACTAAGGTTTTGGTATTCATAGTCAAAATAAAAGTATACTCTAAGTTGAGTTGGCTCTAAATGGGTGTCAACTAAGTATTATTTGATAAACGTTTTCTTATAAAAACTAATCAATAATTACGAAGTGGCAACGTTGAACAGCTGCTTTCGTTTTGTTAACATTTCTAGTAAACAAATAATTATTTATTTTAATATATGCACATACACACACACTATAAGAAAACATAAACCAAAATAGAAGATTAAATATAATGCGTTCTTATTTTTTTAACAAAAAATAAATAAATATCACTAATACAATAATGAAAAAAACTTTAAATGGGAAGTTTTAACCGCATATTTATGGGTATATTACTTCAGTTTTTATTTGTTTAAAACTCGTGACAATTTTAATTATTTTTGGATTTCATTCAACAACACAATCGTCACAATCATCAATAAATGCAAAATCATCTAGCATTTTTCATCTTTCATAAACAAATGCTTTGCATTATAATGGGCAACTGTGTTGTTTAAAATGTTAAAAACAGGTTTTGCTGGTTTTAACTTTAGAGTCGACTTTTATGTCAAAATTATACTTTAAGTTGTTTATGAATGAGTTAGAGTCGACTTATGCAAAAGTCGGCTCTATTTCTCTTAAAGTCGACTTTATTTTTGACTATGAATACGGGCCATTGTTTTTAGCATTATTATTCTTTAAAGTCTAACAATATGCATATCTTCTTCTGATAAACTATACCCATATTACTTTCCTCACTTGAAAACAAAACAGAGTGAGAGACTAATAATAGGGGTATTACACGTACATGAGGTATTGGAAAAATTAGACGGCTAATAACTTTGTCAAATTTGTATTTCGTTTACAAAAGAACGCATAAAAGCAGGTTTTACTGTATATCTTTTCTTACAGTCTGTTTATAAAACATGAATGGCTTTTGGCATTCGTCTTTTTATATGTGAAACAAAAATAAACACACTCAAATTTGTTAGTGTTTCTCATATAAAAAGATGAATGTTAAAAACCATTCGTGTTCTATGAACAGGCTGTTAATTTTTAAATAAATTTTTAATATTATTCCTTTATATATTTTTTTATCTTCTTTTTAAATATTTGAATTGAAATTTATTAAATGATTAAATCGATTTTTCTTATTAATTCGTCCAGTTCCAAATAGACTTGTAAATTTTTTATTAACTATTAAGTCCGACGTGCTAAGAAAACATGTGATCATTTATTTAATACTTTTTAAATAATAGTTTAATAATACGAGTATAATAATCGTAGAAAAATAAATGGTAAGTTGTGCAATGATATAAACCTATGCAATGATATTATTGTATATGTTCTTATATGTAAAAGTAGTCCTAGGTCAAAAAGTTTAGGCCAAAAATGGTTAAAATAAAGATTGTTTAATATTTTTTAATTATTTCTTGAAACATAAAATATTGTTTGTGTCTCTTTAAGGCATGTTTCGTTAAGAAATCAATATTTTCCATTATATTTAATTGATTTTATGAATTTATTTTGTTTTGTTATTCGTTGCTATGAATACTTTTCCATATTATGTCCAATTCTGAAAACGAATGAAAATAATTAGAACGAGTTGCTTGGATTTTGATACAATAGTGAAAATCATAATCACTTGTCTTTATTTTGGCAAATTTTTTTCCATGAAACAAAAAACATAGAAAAAAGTGATAATATTTAGCAGAAATATTTATATAAACTTGTAGGAAAATTTCCCGGAATATTTTTCTTTATAATAGGGATGATTACCTACATGCATACATAATTGGCTATTACAACCCTGTGTCAGAGTTACGGCCTAGCTTCTCGCAGCACACATGATTTCTATATTTCTTGTCAAAATAACCACTTCTGAAGCGCGTAATCATATAATTTTGGGTATACCCTTTCAACTTCAAAAAGGCAATAATTTAGCAAGGCGAGAGAGAAAATTAAAAAAGGATAGATTATAGACTCCATATTGTTCGATATGTTACGTTGACACAATTTATTTGTAAAAGATACGCCATCTATGTTGAAACCCGCATTTTAAACTTATACAGCCAAGGTAAACATACTTATTTCCTTCTATTTATTAATAACAATCTTTGGTAATGAGAAGGGCTTAAAATAAACATTTTTATGCGTGCCTTTAACTGTGTTGCGTGTTATGGGCATGACAACAAACAACCTTGACTGTCAATTATGGTCATAAGACCCATAGGAATTTTTGTTAACATTATAAACACCAAACAATAATAAAAAAATTTGAACAAATGCAATAAACAATACTTTATTTTATTCATTATATTGCATGTGTAGCAAATTAACAAATACATTTATTTACTGAAAATGTGTGACTCATAAACGATGTCTATATTCGTCTAATTTGTTATAAAATACATAAAGACTTGATTTTGAACTATTTTTTATTTTATATGTAAATGAAGTCACTGGCACTACTGATGAGCTATTGCAGCTATTTTGTTCCTTAAGGGTCACACATAAAGGCTGAAATCAAATATAAACGTATACATTTTAGAACTATTGATCTAAAATATTGTTGCTTTCTTATCGAATTATCCTGATTATATAATATAATGATCCATCATCAATTAAAAACATATTGAGACACAAAATAAATAAATGTATATATAAAATGCATTTGCAATTTTCTTTATCGATAGTATAAAGACAGCAAAATCCCAATTACAATTACTTAAATCTCTAACGTTTGTTTACTCAAAGCAAACAATGTCGGCAATGAAACTAATGCAGTCATTTGACGGCACGCTGCCTGCAGCTTCGGTTCATAAAAAACATGTTAAGAGGTTGTAAGTAAAAACACATATTTTACAGGCTCTTTCAAAATGTCGAAAACTACAATCGTTGAGCGAAGGAAAGGCACATGAAAGAAAGATATTTTGAATTTAGTACCGTAAAAATAAAGTGTTGCCAGATGAACACTTTTAGTGAATTTATATAAAAAAAGAAAACTATAAAAAAAAATTTTCGCCCTATAGGCAAATACATTCAATATAATATTAAATGTATTGCTTATGAGAATAAGCATGTCTCTTTGGGAAAAAGTCTCCTGACGAGTCAAAAAGACAGAGACAAAATGGCCATAGAGATAGGTTTATTCCCATAAGCAATATATTTCATATTATATTGAAAATAAACTACTATTTCGCTTGTTAACAAAGGCAACACTGTTTAATTGTGCATACTTGTATACTTATATATCCGTTACAAACAGTTGTACAACTTTCATGCAACTTTAAACATATTTTAATCGATCTTCTAAAAAAAAGGAACTTTGATTGGCTCAGTTTCGAATTGTAATTATTACGTGTACGGTCAGCTTAATGATATAAAAATTGACAACATAAAACCAGAACAAAAGTGTTTGTGTGCGTATCAGAGAATGACATGAATCGCACTCAAATGGCATTTTTTTACTTTTTAAAAACGAATATTGAGCTAGCAAAACACACTAACTAAATGAATGCTGATATTGCATGATTCAATTTAGTATGTCTTTTGCTACAAAATGCTTGTAGTTGCTTACAAATTCTAAACACTCCAACCAATCACAAAAGCAGTAAGTATGTTTGAGTATTTCAGTGTTTAAATGTGAATAAACCAAATACGAACAAAAGAAAAACAATAATGCGATTGTAATGAAAAATAATGCAGTTTCTCTTATATTTTTAATAAAATATGCTACTTATTTCACTGTTTCAGTCAAACGATTTAACCCATTAGTTGAGCTTTACTGAATCATTTGAGTGTTTTGTATATATTGTTATTGCTAACGGTATCTAAAAAGTAAACTCTACAAGCAATACAGTTGCCACTGTTGATGAATAAAAACAAAACAAAAGCGGTAATAATAAGAATAAGCAGTAAAATCGAATCAACTCATGTTATTCTCTGATGCGTATGTGCTTTCGTAGTATAACAAAATTTTTGTAAATCTTTTATACTGGAATCGGTATATTTTTTGTTTGTTTTCGCATCACACGAAAGCAAAACTGTCAGTGAATCATTTTGACATTTGCCTTCAGAGTTTGAAGTGAAATTGTGAAATTGATTTTTGGATAAAAATTATTACGTTTTTCTTTTCTTCTTCTTAGTTTTTTCTTTCGCATACAATTTTGATGCGGAGAAACCAAAACAAATTTGTTTTCTCTTACCAAACGAATGAAAGCACTCACTCGACATTGTGAAATAGGCTGTTAGTGTCATTGAAATTAGTTAAAATTTATCCATTATTTTATAGTTTTTTATGCTAGATAAATTTTAAGAATTTTAAGAAAATGTTAACTCTCAAATGAAATTTTTTACCGAGCTCGCTTTTTGACATTAATGATCCATTTACTCTGGTGAATCTATGTGAACAGATCTTAAATTAAAACAAAAAAAATGAAAACTGAATTTTATTATTTTCCAAATCCAACTCAGCTCCATAATTCTTTTTTAACCTTTTTTAATTTTGTAAAATTAAAGACAACTGTTCTTTGTTTTCATATTGTGTATACAAAAGTTTATTACAACTTTTATAAAATTTAACTCTTCGCTTAAACTTCCACACTATTGTTCTCAGTTATGTCTACAAAAAAATGTTTGTTTATCACATTATGAAAGGCATTTGGTCTTTGTCAGTATTTGTAACACATATAAGAACTCATTGTCATTTCTTGTTTTTTCATTTTACATTGAAATACTCGTACAATAATTTAAAACAATTTATTGTTGACTCTGTTTTCCTAAATGGAATAAAAGTACCAAAACGTTTGGAAAGTTTTAAGGTTTTTCATATTAACGCCAGTTGAATTAGTAGTAAAATGGTGGTGGTTTACAACCATCATTTTGCGAAAGTTTTATAAAAAATTGGCTGTCGTAGTTGCTGGCAACAACCAAAGCCAACGGCTTTTGGTTTGCCATAGTAAATTATGAATAAATTAATTTTAATGAATAAATTAGTAAATTTTGTTTTTGTTTTGAATGGTAAATAAATATTCAAATTAATTTTTATTGTTTATTAAGTATTTGAATGTGTAACACATGTATTTTATTTGAATTTGAAATATTTATACTCTTATGAAATATTATAAAAACGATTGTTACAACACACAACACAGTTTGGGTAAGTGAAACTAAAAATATGAAAATACTCTTTTCAAGTGTTTAAACTACTTTTGTTCTTTGTTTTAATAATAATTTATATAGACGAGTATTATATTGATAAACTTATTTTTTTTATTCAATTTTATACATTGAAAAGTGAGATTATTTACAAGATTTCAAAAGAGGCTTTGTTCTATGTAAATAGTTTTTGTTTTTTAAAATTATGAATTATCTTCGAATGACATATGACTAGCATCCATATGATGAATTTGAATTTTTCTTTTAAGTTTGTTTTCTTAAAAGCATACATATTTGCAAATCATAACTTATAAGTACACTGACTAATTAAAAGACTTTAAAAGCTTTTAAAAACAATTAACAATCCCAAATTACTAGATGGTATAAGTACACATTAGTGCTGTCAAATTCTGCTACTTTTCATTACTCGATAGTATCGGGTACTCTCATTTGGGTATCCAATACTACTCAATACTTTTAACGGATTTTATTTTTAAGAGAAAACAATTTCATAAGGTATTGTATTTTTTGACAGAAATTTGTTTAACCATTAAAATTAAAACATTCCATACAACTTCGAAGAAAAAATACAACTCTTATAGTATAGAGTTGTTATTTTTAAGTATTGAGTACTCAAAAATTAATACAAGTACTCAATGCTCGGTACTCATTACTCAATACTTTGCCAGCACTAGTACACATTTCCCGCGTAGAAATAGCATTAGATGTAATATTTTTTTTTAACAATATTTTCGCTGGCGTTACAAAGGTTGTTTTCCTTTTTTTCTTATACTCATCATTTAAAGTGTTTATATTGTAATTGAATTATAATTTTTTCTTTTCTTTTTAAATCATTTTATTTTAAAATCAAATATTTAAAGGGTTGTTAAAAATAGTACACACGTACATACAAAGTACTAGATAACAGCTTTAACAATAATTTCTGCTGATAATAATAATTTAATAATTACAATATTTAATGAAAATATTATGAGTTGGGATTGAATGACTATGATTTGTTAGATCTTATGAAAGAACATAAGCAACATCAGCATTAAATATGAAATGATGTCAACGTCACTTGTATTTTAACAACTTGAGGCAACTTTGGAAAATAATACCACCAGTCACTTGTGCTCATTCTAAGAAGATAACTACGATTGTTACTTAAACTTATGTATATACATACTTTCATAAATATGTATGTACATGAGTATATGCATGTTATGCAAATATGTACTTATACTGTTGCAGATGGAATACAGTGAGCAACGCATACTAAATACATACATACGTATATTTCACAATTAATAAACTTTAGGCTTTTTGTTATACTACAATTGTGAGTGAGCAACTCCTCAAAGTTAAGTGTACTATTTGAATTTAATTAAGCCGAAAACAATTAAAAAATATATTTATTTTCTTTTATAATCCAACCCTAAATTCATTCAGATATTTTGGCAGAAGTTCTGTCATTTTAATGTTTTAAAATCATTAGTTACCTGGTGTATTGGAATTTAGTCTAATGCTGAGATATTAATTTATAGCTTTAAATGGCAAGACAAGTGATTTCTAACACAATACGGAACTTGAGAAAACAATACTAATTTTTAATTTTCGCCAACTTGCAACATTTTGAATTAATAATAATAATAGGCCGTATTCCAATTAGCGACGTCGTCGTCGCGTAACCACATTTTTGTAATAGATTAAAGGTAGGAGAAACATTTTTTCTTTATTCTGCTACAAAAATGTAGTCAGACGACAACGACGTCGCCAACTGAAATAAAGCCGATTAATCTGCGAGATGTTAAGATCCGGAAAGAACACACCATAACACACTTTGTATTTCTATGCTAGCAATGACCATATCAGCTGGCTTACTTATACATATCTTTTAAAGTATTTAAATTCTTGAGGTAATTGAGGTTTGCCCTTTTCTATTTCTTTTTATTTAAGACCAATACTCAGGGGTAAACCCCTACTAAATGCAATGCATTGTATTGGAATGTTGAATATACATATGTATACATAGATACAGATAGATAAATGTTAAGCACCTTATGTCTATGGGACAAATTGCTGTCAATTTGATCACTCAAAGGCTAGTGTTTTACCTTCACCTTTGAGTGATCAACAGCAATTGCCCCATCTGGTTGTTGAATGTGAGTGGTGAGCATCATCTTTTTATGTAGGTTAGCCTGTTATCTTCCCAGAAGGTGGCGCTGTACTCCTGATCATTCGTTTCTTGGTGGAATAGATTGGAAGTGTCAGAGAGCGGTTTCGTGCAGATGGACTTCTTGGAGGGGGGGAACGTCTTATTTTTTAATTTATAATTTTTGAAAAACCGCAAATTTATTTTTTAAATTTTTTTCTCCTCCCAAATGCCCTGATATGTAATACTGCAAATCTATTTCACCCATATTTTAGATTTTTACCCCTTTTATTAAAACCAGTTTTGGCTAAAGAGAGAACAAAAGAGAATATTTTTATATTACACAGTCGGATATTACATTTTTTACCTATCGTTCTCTGTAAGCATTTTCTTTTAGAATTTGTTTTCAAATTTAAGTCATTTTGGACTCTTTTACTCAATTAAGAAATTTCCTGCTGTCATTTATGCCATTTTTTAATTTTATTTTGGAGTTTTTTCCTAAAATTTTCAAACTACTTAATTTAAAAAAAAAAATTTTAAACTTTGAACTTCGATTAATTCTGTTCTTAAAATAGAAAACAGAAGAATATACATATATATGTACTTGTATATATATATATATTTTTTTTTTGGAACATATTTTTATTGATGAAATTTTACAATGTTTACAGCATGTTTCACGATAACGAAAGAAGGCGTTCGTTCGCAGTGTTTTTCTTAAATTTAGGCAGCGAACAAAATCGTTCTTTCGATATAGTAAAGCAGACTGATAGTGTAAAGTCAAGCGAAACTCCTGAATTTTAGTAAAATAAAGGAAATCAAACTGATGAGAA
Source organism: Metopia argyrocephala (assembly GCA_963576795.1). NCBI lineage: Eukaryota > Metazoa > Arthropoda > Insecta > Diptera > Sarcophagidae > Metopia > Metopia argyrocephala. The sequence goes on along the minus strand of OY756208.1, from coordinate 197,730,467 downwards.
TCATGAAATTTAAAGGTCAGGTTTAATCAAAACATTAGAAATGTTTTAAAATCTAAATTTTGAATATTCTTGAAACATAACGATTAGATTTTATCTCTTCTCAATAGTGTTTTATATCCACTGTAGTTTTAAGTCTTGTAAACTGTATTTTTTTAATACTGAAAATGATGACAACGTAAATACATACTTGATGAATTCATGTTTTCATAAAATGTCATCTGAAATGATAATACGAGTATAGTACAGGGATCTGTTTGTATGAACGTATAATGTAGGAGAGACAACAATCATGATGATATTTTACGTTAAATTCATGTTAATAAGAGTAATAATCGTTGGCATTAACTACTATAAAATGAATTCACAATACAAAGGATATACATACGTATACGATATGTATGTATGACTTGATAATATTTTGTTTAAACAGTTATTAATGCAAACATATAAAATTTTTGTAACGATTTTATAACTTTCGCAATAACCACTTCACAACTTTTAGTAGAGATTTAAGTCTTAATTGTTGACGGTTTTTATTTTTTCTTATTAATTCTCAGCAAATGAGTTGTTTTGATATGATGGTTTTTCATTGTATTTTTTACTATTTTTTGTTTTTTTTTGTCTTGTTTTAATATTTATATAATAATGACAAGAGATGGATATGGGGCTGTTGTTTGTGTTTGTCATGCATATATTTTGCATATTTTGCATTTTTTCTTTAATTTTTGTTTATTCAACAGCTAAAACAGTGACAAAATGTGCCTCCTTTTGGTTGATATGATGTCACTTTTATATTGTAATTAAAAAAAATATTATTTTAAATATCGTCATCATAAATACAAACAGACAAACTGAGTAAAATATTACATGCAGAAAACAGGGTTGTATTCAGCAAAATAAAATCAAAGTACGTCAAAAAGACGGTCGCCACTCACATTTAACATCCACTGACAGATGGGGCATCACTCATGGGTGAAGGTATAACACTGGCCTTTGAGTGGTCAAATTGACTGCACCTTTTCTCATCAACAAAAGAAAAGGCGCATAATAATAAAATTAAATAAAAATCTATCTACTCGTATGTATGTACATATCTTCAAATTCCAATATAATGCACTGCATGAGTAGGGGTTTACCCTTGAGTATTGGTCTTAAAATAAAAAAAAAAATAAAAAAATTTAAAGTATTACATAAAACATTAAAAGACCTTTTAAAAGCATTAGAAAAATAAGTTCTTAAATCAAGTGATTTGCAAAATGATTCAATAAGAATGAACTTAAATCAACACCCAGCAAACCTAGAATATCTGCCTTCATTTTATTTTTGTTTGACGAGGTTTCTGACGTTAGCAATACTTGCAAAGACGTTACAATATTTTAACAAACTGTGTTCAAAACTTCTTCATTTTATTGATGATGTTTCTGTTTCTTTGTTGAAAGTTGTTTGCAGTTGAAATTTTTAAGACTTAAACAATAAAATTTTATTTTAAATTTTTATACTGACGTGCAATTATTTCCGTTTTCAAATAAATTATTGTCTTTTTACTTGAAAAAAAAATGCACTACTTTTGTTGTGGCACTGCAATAAAATTGCAACTCATTTGTATTTCATACTTTCTTTTATCTTACTTTTGCAACTGAACGAAAATAATTAAAAGGCAAAGAGGAAAAAATGAATGGATTTTAATTAAAAATGTAAATACTCGTAAATCTTTGTAACAATCAAATGCGGCGGCATAGACAAAAAATATTTGGACTTTATTTATTTACTATTTTTATATTTTTTTGTCATATTGTGTTTAATAAAACTTAATGATTATAAATTTGAAATCCTCCCTCCTAGATACATACAAATGTACATGCATATGAATGTCTGTATTTGGGAAAAAATATCTTAAATTGCATTTGAAAAACTGAATATTTTTTCTGTCTATATAAGTACAAATGCATGTACTCGAATTTTCTATGGCTTTTAGCAAAATTGAAAATAAATTTTTTATTATACACTTGCAACATGACTGCCTTGCCGGCTTTACTGTTCAAATGTTGATTGTTGCACATAAAACCTTAACGTACTGGTATTATTACTTGTACAACATTTATCGTATACATATATTTATATACTTATTTCTTTTTATATTTATTCTACTTAAGTTTATACTCGTACGAGTATACATATACATATGTACGTATATATTTTCAAATGTCTTATTTGTTTTTCAGGTTTAAAGAAATTTTTGTCTCAATATCCCTCCATATTTCTTGTGGACGGTGATTACGTGCAAGTGAATTGTTATCAAAATTCCAATTCGGATGATGGCAGCTATGGTGGTAGACGTGATTACATTCAAGAGGCTAAAGACTATTTCAAAAACAAATTATTACAGTATGGTGTTGGTGTGGAAGTACCAGTGCGCAGTCTATTGGGTCATAGATCTCAGGCATCACCACAAGTACGACATATATCTGGTAAGTTTGGTAGTTAATAAAAGATATTCATTTAAAAAAGAAAAAGTGTTTTTCGCCATAACATTCAATAGTAATAATTGGGATAAGCATTTCGAGTCTATACTTAAGAGCAGAGTAGGAAAATAAACAAAACTAAACGTTTAATTTCATTTTGTTTTGTTCTTTACAATGAGTAAAACAAAAACAAAACAAAAACAATGAGAACGATGGTTCCATTTTGTTTTGTATATTGTTTTTGTTTTGAGCACTACAAATACACTAACTCAAAGTTAAAAAGTTTGAAGAAAATACGCTTGCAAATGTTTGCTAATTGATTTGCTCACTATAACTCCCTAAAATATTATATATGCATACTTACGTACCTAAATGAATCAAGATTTTTGGCAAAGCAGTAAACATTTTAATTATGATTTAAATTTTATTAAAAAAAAGAAAAATATATACATACAAACTAAATGAAACGCCCAAAAAATATGTTTCTGCTTTTATTTTGTACGCAATTATACGAATGTAACGGAATATCAAAGCAAGCGAAAGAGCGAAAAGCCAATTGTTTTGTTTGTGCTCTTTCTCATTTAAAAAGTATTTGTTTTGGTTTTGCTCATGTACAAAACAATTAAAAAAAATTGAAAAGTTTATGACATTGTGAAAACGTTTGCGAAATGTTTTGTTTGTTTGCCCACTCTGCTTAAGAGACTTGTCAGGAGACTTTTTCCCATACATGTTAAATCATTCATTACGATCAAAATTCTACTGTGGTAGAACGAATAAAAAGGATTTAAATTTGAAAAGCAGGAATATAGTTTTATATCAGATATGTAAATAATTTTTCATTATTTCTGGTTAATTTTCATTAGTTTTTGTTATCCCATGTAATCCTAATTATTCTTTTGTCTCTTTGTAATTGTAAACAATTAATAATCAAGAGAAATTGGAAATAAAGTCCTTACGATCTGGTTCTGATGACTGAAATAACTGACTTTTTCATTATTTATTTATTACCCTTTTAGGTCAGCATATTAAAGAGTTTACGGAATTTTTATCAAAACATACGGACACCTTTAAAGTGATCGACGATCATGTGGTTTTAGTAGGTTGTGATGACATGGCCGAACTGCCAGCACGTGAGCGTTTGCACTTGCCCCAGACAAACATCGATACACGTGGTACCCAACAAATGTTGGATTTCTTTGCCCAATGCATAGAACTTACGGGACCAATGACTGTGGATCAATTATTTCATTTGGTAACCACTAAATTTCCCCAAGAACAATGGCATCGCATGTTTAAGACACCCAGCGATTTGATGACATTTCTTCGTTTATTTTCTGATTGTTTTCACATACAAGCTAATCTAGTCAAACTTTTACAAAAACCCAAATTAAGTGATTCTCATATTCAACAGTCTCAAGCTAAATCTCGGGAGCAATACAATGCTATGAATAATAATCGTAATAATCAGAAAAATAATCAGCAACAACAGTCTGACAACAAACAACAGCAATCAGCTGCACAGCCAGTGAGTGCGCTGCAGCAACGTCTATTGTCGCCAGCTATGCGTTATAATAACAATGGTTCTCAACAAAATGCTAATTTGAATAATATTAGCAATAATAACAACAACAATAATAATAGCATTGCATCACCAAACTTTAAATTGAATGCTCCTGTTTCATCACATGTCTCTAGTAATGGTGAATTGTCACAAAATCGTTCCGAACCCAATTCAGGTTTTGATAGTTACATACCCATGTCTGAATTAAAATTAGAAAATCTCTGTGAACGCAATTATCCCACACCAAATCAATGTTCTTCTTATGGTGGTGCCAATAATCAACAAACGCCATCATCACAACAGTTGAATAGTCATAATCAAACTCAGCCAGCTATTAATTTACCACCCCAAACGCATACGGAACGTTTAAATAGTGCCAATCAAACGCTTAAGCAGCGTATCAATAGTTTGGTTATGCGCACTTTAGCTGAAAACCATGAAAAAGATAAACAATACTTAGCTAATCAACAGGCTGGTTCGCTTGGCTATAATCCTCAAAACTCTGCCCACAACAGCCCAAGTCACAATGCCAATTCAGTCGGCCATAATGCAATCAATTATTCCCCATACTCAAATATTCCTAGTCATAATTACTTTGTGGGTGATACCTGGAAAATAAAAGTACTTCAGAATACCAGTGTTATAGCCAACATAAAACAATCGCTTTTCGTGACAGAAGCCATGTTGAAATTTGCCCAACAGAATCCCAACCAGTCCATAGTTATATCATTGGATTGCGAAGGCATTAATTTGGGTGTCAAAGGTGAGATTACACTTATTGAGATAGGCACTACCAGAGGCGAAGCATTTATATTTGATGTACGTACTTGTCCCGAAATGATTAACGATGGTGGTCTCAAAGCTTTACTGGAACATGAAAATGTTATTAAGGTGGTACATGATTGTCGTAATGATGCTGTCAATTTGTATTTACAATTTGGTATACTTTTGAGGAATGTTTTCGATACACAGGTAATTTTATTTTATATTACTTAAACGACAAAAAAAACACCTTATCGATCATTGAATTTATATTTATTTGTTACAGGCTGCCCATGCTATTGTTCAATACCAAGAGAATGGCAAGCAAGTGTATAAAGCCAAATACATCTCATTGAATTCACTGTGTGAAATATATAATGCTCCCATTAATCCCATAAAGGAACAATTGAAACAAATTTATAGGCGTGATCAAAAATATTGGGCGAAACGACCTTTAACACGCGAAATGTTACTCTATGCTGCCGGAGATGTATTAGTTCTAATAAATGATCAATTATATGGCAATTTAACCAGGTATAATAAAATTAAAATTATATCTTTAGTCATGTTAATTAACAAATTAGTAATGGAATCGTAACAGAAGAAATTTCACATACATTCGCAATGGTTATCATGTAAAATAAAATATTTGAAAATTTTTCAAAGACTACATATCGAAGTTATAGTGTTAAACGGCTTTTATTTTTGGTAATGGTTTTAACTTATCGAAAAAAGGATTATAGTATAAAGCATGGCTCAACAAAGAGAGAACTCGAGAGATTGTTTTTTCGGCTTTACACTTTCATGTGTATAACCGATTACACTTCAAAACTTGAGCATCCATACGACCAGTTTAGGGGTAAAGCTTTTTCTTTAATCTATGTCTCTGTCTCTCTAAATTTTTATTTGTCTTAAAATCGTGATGTTCTATTCAACCAATCAAATTCAAATTAGTTTAGTACTCTTGCAGTAGATGAGATTTAATGATATACGTTTTCCCAAATATGGAGTAATCACTGTAGTGGTTTCAAAATCGCCAGTTTAACAAATTTGTTAACGTTAACATCCGTAAGGTTTGTCATTTGCGAATATGGACCATTTAACCACAGTGTATCGTCGTGCGGGAGTTTAAGTGCTCTATACGCCATTTTTTAAATCTCGAGTTAATGATGCTAATTTAGGTTTTTGACGATACATACATACATACATACATACATAACTGGCCTTTACAACCCTGTGTCAGGATTACAGCCTAGCTTCTCGCAGTACTCATGTTGTGTGTGTAAATTTCTATCCATGAGTACCGGGACCTACAGTTTAATGTCGACTCCGAACGACAGACTTGAGAAGCTTGTTCATGGCAATTAATTACTCTCAGAGCTTTTGCCAGAAGACTGCTGAGAGGTAGTCGCCGAAAGAAATATTTTTTTCATATTTCTTTTTTCAAGATGTCGGTGCTGAGATTTGAACCCGGCACTATCGTCTTAGTAAGCCAACACACTAACCACTAGACCACGGCGACTACTTGACGATAAAATTTTTAAAATCTGCTATCCGTTTTCGGCTATTTATCTTCGAAACTTGACGAGATATCCTAAAACGGATTACAGATTTGATAAATTTGGGGTCGAAAACCTAAAGTGGCATCATTAACTCGAGATATATAAAAAATATGAAATGGCGGATAGAGCACTTAAACTCCCGCACGACGGTATGTAGTAACAAAACAACAACAAAAATAACGAGAACTACACAACAATTTTAATTACCATTTGAAATGAAAGATAATATTTGCAAAAATTCACATTTCTTGTTTTATTTTGGAACTGCCATTTGTTTTATCACTGCTACACTGTGTGTTTAACGACCAATGAACGCTTAAAAAAGAGTTTAAAATAAACACTACAAATGATTTAAACGTGGCTATGTTTCGAACTTAACTAGGTGATTATTCATCTCCGTCATAATTGACCTACTGTGAAAGAAACTGCCAGATGAAGATGAAATTTGAAAAAAACTTTTACGCTACGGATGTTATCACGCAATGTTCGCACTGCTCGAAATGTCGCTTTTACTAGAGAAAGTCTAACGAATAATCCAAATTTGTCGATTTCACGACATTTTAAAGAAATGAGCCATCTTACGGCTTATTATAGCGTAACTAAACCCGGCATACTATTCACAACTCCGTAGATATGCTTATTAGGTGCGAAAGTAACAGAGTTTTAATGCTGATTTTTCAAGCAAAATATTCTTCAGACATAAAATTCATTCTTACTCAATGGTTACGCAAAATTGTCACATAAAGATGTCGGAGATTGTACAAAAGCTAATATAACGCTAAAAAGTAACTTTTTCGACCATATTATGATCTTTTAAAAGTGACACAGAAGAAACTATTACCATTAACTCCGAGCGCTATGGCCGCATAAAAATATGCTAATTTTACGCTATTTTTTTACAAACCATAAAAGTAAAATTAAATTCTTCTCTCTTAACCTAAAAAATAATTAACAATTCTTTCTATTTGTGTTTTTTTGTTTTAGACAAATCAAACCAGAAAATTTACAATTATTTTCTGAACTTTGTACAGAACAAATTTTAATGCATATTAAACCAAATGAAGTGAAAATACGCAAAAAGCAACGTAAAATAAGTACTGAAGTAGCGGATCTCAAAACTAAACTGGCACAGACCAATAAAAGTATTGTATTGTCTAATAGGGAAATACGTTTGTTAAGGTAAATTACAAAAATAACAAACAAAAAAATAAAAATTACATTCTTTTAATAATATATTGTACCCCCTAGATATATGGACTTAACGGAGGACGAAAAGGAACGCCTAAAAGGTTATTATAAAGTAGCCAAAAAATTAGAGAAAATGGAATCCTCAGGCCAACAAAATAAGTAAGTATTTGTTTTTCTGTTTTGTTTTTTACTTTTATTTTTAACTTTCATATAATATTTTGTAATCGTTTAAAAAAAAAAGAGATCAAAGTGATTCCGAAGATGAACAAGAAGCCAATGAAAACGAAAATTTCCCCAGTTTAGATTCTGTGCCATCTGATAATTCTTTAACTGGCACTTTTTCACCACGTTTTAGTTCTGAACCACCCAGTTTAACAGAATCTATGCAAATGATGGACGAAATATTATCAAATCAATCAATGGATCGTGTAGCTAAAATTGATAAATTGGAAGCAATTCTATCGGCTGTGACTTTATTACCTAGTGATCAAGTAAGAATCATGAAAATAAAAATTTTGTTTAATTGAAATTATCTACATACATATGTACATATTTATGTACTTCTGTTGCGGTTTTACAGATTATAACTTCCAATTCTATGCAAGATCAGTTGGGTACCACAATTGCTACCACGGATAATTTACAAATTGTTAGGGAAAAAACGAAAAAGTAAGTTTTTATTTGTTTTGTATGAAAATCTATTTTATTTTTTTTTCTTATTTCTTAAAATTGAAAGTCAGACAAACCAAATCGTAAAAATTGGGACGAAAATGTGAAGAGTGTAGTACACGAATGTTTGTCCCGAACATTTTTCCTTTCTCTTTTCCACTTTTCCTAATTTTTGCTTATTCCGTTTGTCTTCTAAGTTCTACATTGTAAAAGTTTTAGGAAAAAGCAAAAGAGAGTTCAAAATGTCTGCCTTTCAATTTCTACACTGTAAATCCAGACATACCTACATATCTGTGGACTTTTGACAAAACGTCTTCTCTCTAAATCAACAACTTTTTTAAAAAGGCTAATATTGCTTAGAAAATTTAAGAAATTTTGAACTTGGATATTATGCAGAAACACTTAACGAACATTATGCGACCTTTTTTTCCTTCTAGAAGCAATAGTTTTCTTTAAAACGACAAATAATTAATTTAAGACTTTTTGTTAAATAGATTTTAAATAAAAAAAATTAGCTTATATGGTGGAAATATAAGTCGTTTTGTCAAAATTTTTTTGATTAAATTTGAAAATTATTTTAGTCGCTTAAGTCAAGACAAGTTATTTTGTTAAAATGGAATGTGAAAAAAAGGATGAAAGAAGTTGATCTGGAAAATATATTTCGGTTTTATTAAAAAAAATACTTTTATTTTTCTCTACAATATGCAAATAAATAAAAAAATATTAATAAAAATTAAATAAAATATTTAATAGACATTCAATTTTTCAAATTATTCTTAATTCTCTGAAAGAAGTCGTTTTGTCAAATTGAAATTGGGGGAAAGTCTGAAAGAGGTCGATTAGTCAACTGCATATCTTGCGTTCCAAAGGTCGTAAAAATACGGGGATTAGAGCAAAAGAAGGACAAGGAAATTCTATATATACTATAAAAATATTGGAAAATTCTCTTATTTCGATAGAAGACGTTTTTTCAAAATTCCACAGATATGTATTAATAACTTAACATATATACATAATTTATGACTTGACATTGTGCCTAAAATATTTATTTTTGTAACTGTATTGAAGTACGTTCACCTTAGTCAAGTAAGGCAAATAGTCACTATTTTGTGGAAACATTTTTTTTATTATCGGCTTCTGTCCCGTCATTTCCAACCCATGAATTTGAAGTACATATTTTAATTTTCGTAAAAATAAGAGGAAAACATAAAATTTTACGTTAAAAATATATATTTGATTTATTGTTTACACATTAATAGATCAAATTACCATTTGTATTTCTCTCTCTAAGGTTGTTTTAGAGAAAAGGTATACGAATAAAATTTTAGTTTATGGATTTCAGGACAGCAAAAACTTTGTATTTAATTCACATTCATGACAATGTGAATGTCAGGACAGAGGCCATAATTAAAGATATAATAAAAGTTGCCTAACTTACTATACTAAGTTATTATAATTACTATCGGGTAATGGGGGCAACCATTTAGTTTTTTGTTCTAATGTATTTTTAAATCCGTAGCCTAAGGACACTTCTAATTAAACATTATATAGGTATGTTTTCGTAGAAAAGTTGGCGGGTATTGTGGGCCATTTTCTTTGAAGCTCACTTTATATAAAAACACACTTGTTTTTCAACAACAAAAAAAAAAGTCCGGACCGATAAAATCTCTAAACTAAAAATTGTTCTTAAAAAAAAGAAAAAAATTTGTTGACAATGCACATCCAACAATTAGTGCTCGTTAAAAAAGTCAACATTGCAATTACGCATAAAAATATCGTGTGTGATGTTAGTTTTTATTACCTGGCAAACCATTAATTAAGTCAGCGTCGCCATATCTCTTTTAGTTTGAAAAAAAAACTCCTAGATCATAATATTCGAAGTTACTCTACATCTTTATTAATACGAGTAGTCTTTAAGGTACGGTCGTCACATTATACCCTAGACAGACGGCTGCGTTAATGTGCAAAACTCACTAATGCAAATTAAAATTTTACCCTAACAGACGACAGTTTCTGCATTTATATCGTAGACAGACGACAAAGTTAGTTTGTGTGTGAACTATAGAAATGAGAGTTTTGTAACTATGCTTACTTTTTATCCATCTTAATTACCCATAGTGAATAATTAGCCAAAAACTGACTGATTTTATGCGATGTTGTATATAAATTCAGTTTGGTTTTGTGCATTTACATTAGAGATAATTCCCAAGTTAATTTGAATTAACTCAACTAATGCACATTAACGCCGTCGTTCTCTCTACGGTATTATGCAAATATTTATTTTAGCAATTTTCTAATATTAAGTTTATTTCATTAGGAAATGGAATTGGTTTTATATTTTTTAAAATCGGAAAAAAATTTTGGCAGAGAAATTATTTTAATATTTTTAACGAAATGGATATACCAGTGTCTTGTAATTTTATTTCAAAAATGTCTTTAATTTGTATAATTTGATTTGGATTCTGTTTCCAAGCAAAATTGAATTCCTTGATATGGCTGTACAGACCAAATTAGACTTTCAAACTTCTACTTGTTAACTATGATCAAAAGAGTTTTGAGTCGTTTATTGAATTCTCTAGGGACAAACTTAGGATTTAAATAGGACTCCTTCCAAGCTTCTACTTGTTAATTATGATTGAAAGAGTTTTGAGTCGTTAATTGGATACCCTAGAGACAAACTTAGGATTTAAATAGGACTCCTTCCATTTCCCAATGAAATTAATTTAATATTAGAAAAGTGCTATAATAAAATTCTTATGCCCGTATTCATAAACAAATAAAACAGTTTTATTAATTGCTTTTTTGACAATTACTCCATAGAAATATGTTAAATAGGCACTCTATAAACCAATTTTATGAATACGGGCATTAAACTATTCATTCTAATGAAAGTTATTGTCTACATTTCACAAATGAAAAAATTTAAAAAATAATGAATGCCATAATATTGAACTGATGTAGGTAACAAGCTTTGTTTTTCAATTTATTGGTTAATACTCGATACCTAAGAAAGTACATATTTTATAATACAAATAGAGGGAGTTTGATGGCATACAATATAGAAGGAAATTTCATAACTTATTGTATTTTTTTATTTTTATTAATTTATTATTTAGTTTCAGTACTTAAACATTTTTTTTCCTAATTGGCGCATATTTATAGGTCGTAACTAAAGTCGGAACTAATAACACAGAAACAAAAATAATTAACAGATGGATATAGATATTGTTCATTACTATCACAGAGGACTGCATAATTTCATTTTCCTTTTCGTTTTGTCGAAGTTTCTACACCCAAATCTTCCATATTAGCGGATTTACGTTTCTCTTGTCTCTCTTGTTTATGTTTAATATTATTTTGACTTCTCAATTTGGATGTAGGTATACCTTAGTATACAAGTTAAAAATATTTCAAAATAATATTCAAAAAATTAACGTACAACCACTGAACAGTGATTTCTAAACTGTGTTAATAAAACAGCTGTTCTTGTTTACAGAATTTTGTTGTTATAACTATGCATGTATGTATGTATCCCGTTTATTGTATGTTTCTTCTGTATATTTAGTTTTTTGTGTTTGGATTTATAGCGGTTTAGGATTTTTGTATATTTTCGTTATACATACATACTGAGTATTGTTAGTGTAAACAAAATAAATATATTGCCATTTAAAGAAAAAGTTCTTGTTGTTATTTGCTGTTTTCTTTTAACATGGAGTTAGTTTATTATTTTGTGATAATTTTAATTTTTACTTATGTTGTTTTATTAAAGGTTTTTTATATACATTTTAATGTTTGTGCTTAAATTTGTGCACTATTTCATAACTATCGGGTATGTTCTGTAAACCGAAAACGAAAGAAAGTGAAATCGCAGAAAATTTCAAATGTTTATTATTTTAAAATAAAACAAGTTTTTTATATAATTTTTTATTAATTTCCTTAATAACCATTAACAAAACTTATATAATCATCAAAACTTTGAAATAATTGATGTAATTAAGCTTTAATTGTCTTTGAAAAAACATACGATTTCAATTTTGCTCGATTTCGTTTTTGAGAACACACCCGTATATTTTGTTTTTGGCGCCAAATTTCAAAAACAATTTTATAATATGACAGCATGCGATAAACACTTCTAATATGATATTGATTTAATTTTAAAAAACTAATTTTTGTATTTTTTCTATTAATTTTCCAGCATGAAAAATTGTAACTGCCATGGTGAGCCACGTAGTACCACACCAACCACAAACAATACACTTTCGGTAAATTCTTTAGACAAAGGACAAGCTAAAATGGCAGATTCAGCATCTCAAACTTTAAGTACTGGAGATATTGTTATAACGAAAATAATATTCGAAGACGAACACGAAAAGGCCAAAGAGAAAGTGTTGACCTCATCACCCAAACGCAATAATTCATAAATAATTAAAATAAAAAACAAACAAAAAATGAAAAAAATAAAAAAGTAAATGATGATTCCTAAATTAAAAAAAAACAGTAAAAATAATTTAAAATGTCTATTAAATTCGTAATTTTTTTTTTTTATTTTGCAATTATTGAAGTTTTTTTGTTTTAATCTCAGTTTTTATTTTATGTTATATTTGAGTTGTAATTTTTCCACAGAAAATTGTATATCCAATTAAAAAATTATAAAACAAGCAATGTATGTATTTTTATATCATGTGCCTAAACAATCTATTGGAAAAAAATATAAATCCATACAACATTAAATCATTAAATTCGAATTATAAATCAATTTGGTTTTCAATGTTTTCTGTTAGTGTTTTTATTATTAAAAAAATATAATTGTATTGCTTGCTATATGCATAGAAACCATATAAGGTATATAAAGGACTTATTTGACAAGTATTGCCTAAAAATTTTGTCAAAAAAGCTCTTTATAAATCTTTAATAATTTTTATGAATACAGCAGTTAGTTTACAATGTAATGTTTTAATTTTTTTTTATTTTTGTTTCATATACAATAAGCCTACTTACTCTTTTGCAAAAGAAATCTTAATTACTGTAAAGGTTAATATATTAATTATTGAAAAAAAAACCACTGTAACTAAAAATATTAATTTTAATTCATTTAATTATTATAAAATCGTATAAAAATAAGATATAGTAAAAACTGTAATATAAACTTAAACAAAAAAAAAAAAACAAAATATTAACGAAGATCTTTATGAACTCAAAAGAAAAAGAAAACGATTTATATTTTTAAAACTAATTTTCAATAAATATTAATGGTTATCTAACAGAAATCACTTTATAACTTCATAAACATGATACGAGTAAATGGCTTTTTTTTAAAAAACTTTGCTTTTAAATAATAAATCATGTCACAAAAGCAAACAACCAACATACAAACATACAATATTAACTCAAAATGCATAAGTATGAAAGTAGTTACATATTTAAATAAAATTTTATTTGAACTAAAACTAAAAATATAAATGCTCTTTTAATTTTCATTTTAAGTATGGATTTGTTATATAGAACAGAGTTGGGTTTATTGCATTGAATTTATAATGCATTATCGTTTCCACTACCACTAAACCACTTAGTATTAATGCAGCAATATTGCAGCCACCACTAAATGCAGATAGAAATAGTTAACCACTAAATAAAACCATTTTAGTGGTAGTGGAAATTTATTGCATTAAAAAAAACAAATTTAGTGGTAGTGTAAATTTAGTGCATTAAATAAAATAAATTTAGTGGTAGTGGAAATTTATTGCATTAAATAAAAAAAATTTAGTGGTAGTGGAAATTTAATGCATTAAAAAAAACAAATTTAGTGGTAGTGGAAATTTATTGCATTAAATAAAAAAAATTTAGTGGTAGTGGAAATTTATTGCATTAAATAAAAAAATTTTAGTGGTAGTGGAAATTTATTGCATTAAAAAAAACAAATTTAGTGGTAGTGGAAATTTATTGCATTAAAAAAAACAAATTTAGTGGTAATGGAAATTTAGTGCATTAAATAAAATAAATTTAGTGGTAGTGGAAATTTAGTGCATTAAATATATCGATTTTAGTGGTAGTGGAAATTTAGTGCACTAATTTTGAATAATTAGTGGTAATGGAATATAACTCCATTGGCACTATAGTGGAATGGAAATTTAGTTCCACTACCTCAGTTCCACTATCGTTTTAATATACCTTCATATATGGATATAATATTATTATATGCATACATAGCTTAAGTCAATGTCAAAATAAATTGTTGTGAATGTTATTTTCTTAATTTACTGAGTCCGCCTGTATAAAGTAAATAATTGTTGTTATTGTTTTAATAAGAATTTTAGTACTTTTAAATGTAATATATTATTCAGTTCACCATAGGTAAGATTTTAATGGCGCGGACTGCTAATATTGCAGCCGCTAATCATTCAGAAGTAGTGCACTAAATTTCCATTACCACTAAAATCGATTCATTTAGTGCACTAAATTTCCACTACCACTAAATTTTTTTTATTCAATGCACTAAATTTCCACTACCACTAAATTTATTTTTTTTAATGCACTAAATTTCCACTACCACTAAATTTTTTTTATTTAATGCAATAAATTTCCATTACCACTAAATTTGTTTTTTTTAATGCAATAAATTTCCACTACCACTAAATTTTTTTTTTTAATGCAATAAATTTCCACTACCACTAAATTTTTTTTATTTAATGCAATAAATTTCCACTACCACTAAATTTGTTTTTTTTAATGCATTAAATTTCCACTACCACTAAATTTTTTTTATTTAATGCAATAAATTTCCACTACCACTAAATTTGTTTTTTTTAATGCAATAAATTTCCACTACCACTAATTTTTTTTATTTAATGCAATAAATTTCCACTACCACTAATTTTTTTTTATTTAATGCAATAAATTTCCACTACCACTAAATTTGTTTTTTTTAATGCATTAAATTTCCACTACCACTAAAATGGTTTTATTTAATGCACTAAATTTCCACTACCACTAAATATTATAGGCGATAATGCACTATTTTTTCCACTACCACTAAATTTAGTGGAAAATTAAATCTAATGCAATAAACCCAACTCTGATATAGAATCTAAAATTTCTTTTTTTTTTAATCTTTCGAAAGTATTATGGTTGTTGTATTTATATTAAATAACTTTGTTCTACAACAGGTCATTAAAACATATTTTCGTACAAATTGGGTTTTATAAACCAAAAATATTCGGCACTGTTCCATTTATGCTTGCCGTTTGAAAATAAAATAACAACGACAGGTATAGCTATTTACCTATTGGCGTTATCGAAAATATATGGGTATTCATTAAATATAAGATCGAAAACGATATTAAGTCTGTTTGGATACTTTTCCAGTTAAAATTAGTCAGTAAGAAATTTGGGAGTATTTGAAAGAAAAGTTCTTCGCAAAATCTTTGGTGTTCTAAGGCATAACGCTGAGTTTCGCATTAGAACTAACCTTGAGCTGTATGAGCACCTCGGCGAACAACGCCCACGTTCAGTGCATTAACATTCAGCGCGTACGTTGGCTCGGCCATATTATTTCGATGGAGGAATCTGCTTCAGCGAGAAAGTTTTCGATGCTAAGATTACTATGCGTCATCGTAGAGGATGACCCTGTTTATGTGGAAAGGAATAAGTTAATGAAGCCCTGTCATCAATTGGTGTAATCAACTGGAGAAGGCGCGCACTAAGCAGAGGCGCCTGGAAACTAATGCTGAAACAAGGGGGTTACTTTGTATTTCGATTCGAGTCGGAAATCTTACGAATTCGTGAAAATTTACTAATTTTCTAAAAGTTTTTGTATTTATTATTACAGAAGCATTTTCGATTCGAAACGAAATACAGAAACCGTTAACGGGTAGCTATGGTCAGCTAAGTAAGTAAATAAGTAAAATAAAATTAACTCTCAAAAATAAAATTTTCTAAAAGTTATCAAACGAAGTAAGAAATTAAAGAAACAATAAATAAAAAAATAAGTAATTAATGAATTTATAATTAAAATGTACAAAAAAAAAAAAAAAAAAAAAAAAAAAAAAAAAAAAAAAAAAAAAAAAAAAAAAAAAAAAAAACAGAAAGTTATTTTTCCCCATGAATTTTTCGTAATTGAACTCATTAAGGGGCTTATTTTATAAATCACTTAAATGATTTGGTACGTTATTTCTGTAGACCTTCATTTGTTTTTGTTACTAAAACAATTTTCATTTAAAAAACATATCACTTAAGTTATTTACAAAATAACCCCTTAAGTATCACAATATGATTTGATCATATTATTGAATATTTAAATAAATTTACTACTGGAAACTATAGAGAACGCATAATGTAACAGATATTTACGTTTGAAAAAATAAATAATCTATAACAGCCAAATAGGAGTATTAATAAATTTATTTCCAGAAATTGTTTTCTTTTTCACACATATCTATGTGTAGTAGATATGTGCTTAATCAGCTGTTCTTAGCAAAAATTTGTTAAGCATTGCTAAATAATCTTATAAGTCTGTAAGTTATTGTCCTACAATGCACACCAACAGCATGCACGCGCCATCTATCAAACTGGTCCCAAATTTATTTATTTAAAAAAAATTTGCAGGAAGGATCGTAATGATTAGTGAAAACGTTTTTTTTTTTTTCAAGTTGATATTATTCGCAATATTATTAAAGTTTTCAAACAAAACTTGTATTTTTCTTTACCAGAATTTACTTAAAGTTTCGATCAGTTTCGAATAGTTTCAGTTGCATTCCACAACTATAACCAGATTTGTTATACTGCTGTAAATATGTGCTTTTTGAATAACAGAAACTTTTTTATATAAACTATAGATGAAAGCTAAAACCTTTAGTTTGTAGGCTAAAGCTCTTATAATGCATTTGGCATTGTTTGTGATAATTATTTCGCTTGTACTCGTATATGTATAGGCGCGTGTGTATGGCATAAATAATAATTGCAATTTCTTGTTCTACGAAACGCTGCCACATTATTGCGCTTTTGCTTATTTATAATACATTCGAATTTAAAAGACAAAATCTGAGAATTCCAAAACAAATGCATTTACTTTTGTTTTCTATTAAATTCGTTTAAAAGAAAACAGATTTTGCTTAAAAAAACACAAAATTGTATAAAAAGAACTCCACTTAATTGCAAATACATACATAACTGGCCTTTACAACCCTGTGTCAGGATTACGGCCTAGCCTCTCGCAGCACTCATGTTGTGTGTGTCAATTTTTATCCATGAGTACCAGGAGCTTTTGCCAGAAGACTGCTGAGAGGTAGTCGCCGAAAGAAATATTTTTTTCATATTTCTTTTTTTGAAGATGTCAGAGCCTGGAGTCGAACCCAGGGCCCATGTCTTAGTAAGCCAACACACTAGACCACGGCGACTACTAATTGCAAATACGAGTATTAAAAATATCGAAAACAAAAAAATTTAAGGACCGGCTCATTTCTTTATTATTTAATGCATACGTAGGTACATTTTCAAAAGCATTTTTTATGGCAAAAATGTTCATTAATTGCTAAAATTGTTAATAATTTGTCTGTAATCTTTGTAAGAATTTGAAATTTTTCTAAAACAGATAGATTTGTTTTATTTTTATTTCATCAATACTTTACGAGTTCGTTTAAACGAAATAATTTTGCAGTTATCCGAAGTCCTTTTAAATGAAAATTCCCGCTATAAAAAAAACGAATGCTGTTTTTTTACATTTTCTTATAATCGAATTCGACTGTATTTTAAATTTAATTTCCATTTTGATCTTATTTTAAAATGTTAACAGTTGGTTTGCGGAATAAAAGAATTTACAATCTAATTGGTATCTTAGTTTGAAGGGGACAAAACCTAATTTAGAGAATTTACTGTCATGATTTAAACTTGAGGTTTTTTTTAAAAAAGCTTTTTAATTTTATTTTTAATGACCCCAATTATGAATTGCATTTAATGTCCGATATTCTCTAGTTGTCGAACATATGTAGATGATAAAGACCTGCAAATATTGCTCCATACAACATAGTACCAACTGTATTTACATTTTACATTTTCCCAGTCAGCATTTTCGGCCAATTTTGAGTCTTTTTCGGCTTCTCAGGACGATTAAAGTAATCAGTTATAATCTCATTTTAGAGTGGAAAATGAAAATGGTACCCTGAAAGAATCATTTGTGACGCCTCTGAACGAGTCATTGGTGCCTCCGCACTTTAAACTATTACAACTAATGTTTGAAACTTTTTGCAATCATTTGAGAATCAATTGCGAGTCTATTTCGAGTACTAATACGGTCTTATTTTAATCGTTTTTCAGCTATTTTGACTTTTTTCTGAGTAATTTTTTATTTATATTTTCAATCATAAAAGATTTTATTTCAACTTATAGTTTTTTATCTTGTTTTACTTACATTTTTAATTTTCTTTACAATACTAAAAATATTGCGGTTTTTTTTTATTTGCACCTATTTTGTTTTAAAATGTATTTAAAAAAGCAAATAAATCTGCACGTCTGCACGATTAATTTATGATTCCGCACATTTAATCAGTTTTGAGTCCTAAAATACTTATTTTGGTCGTATGTATTTGAAAACCTACGGCCTTATGTATAATGAAAAAGTAGCACCTCGTTAGTATATGGCACAAAAAACTGGCAAGTTTATAACCCGCTATAGACTGCTATTATTGAAACTTTCCACACCCTCTATTTGATAACTAGTCAGATAATCCAAAAAATTAAATACCTTGTACCTTTGAGTAAGATTTTCCACGTATTGGAATGACCAACTTAGCTACTGTGTACAACGACCTGCTAATTTTTTATTATACATAAGACGGCTAATCTTTCAATTGCTGGCAGGGTTATTTGGTATTTTTGAATTTTGTATGTGTTCAACTGAAAAAAGTAACAATTCGTTCGTGTTTTAAAAAACTGAATTTGAATGTGTGTATTTATGAATATCGAAGTCGTTGTCGTAATTCGACATTTCTTTTTTAATAGATTAAAGATTAAAAATGTTAAATAGCTACAACGGCTGCGACGACCTTAACACTACCTAAGTTCTCATCTGATTTTAACATATTATAACAATTACAATTCAGACGGCAATAATTTTGAAAATAAAAAAAACAATAAAAATGAAATTAGATTTGTAATTAAACTAACTGAGTCTATCTGAGTGCGCTTCTGATATAAAACTCAGATGGGAACTTAGGTGGTGTAAATAAAGCTTTAATAAGACCATAAATATTGAGTTAAAGGAAAAAAATATACAAACATATGTATATGTATATATCATTTTATTTTTTTATTTAATTATTTTTTATTCTAATTATAAAGATTTTAATTTTTTTTTTTGTTTTTTTAATTTTCAACAGATAAATATTTAATTTTTTTTTAACAGTCTCTTTTTTTTTCTTTTGTTTTATTTTGTTTGTTTACAAACATGTTTTTTTTAGTAATTATTATAAGAAACAAACAGGTCTCTTAATATTCTAAATTGTTTTGCGGGCGCCGTTCGTTACACGTTCAATATGCACATATTTTGATATTTGAATCGCGTTTCAATTTTTGGATTTTCTGATACCGTGATCATATCGCAGAATAACCCAATATTTTGAATACACAATAATGGATCGCGATCCAAATATCACAATATTTGCATTTCGAAGGTGTTACAGTGGTGTCCTTATAGGTATTTTGAATTTTGTTTCTTTTTTATCATTATTTTAACATTTGGTATATGTACGTATGTATGCAAAATGTAAATAAAATTTGCTTTACAATTTCAATAGATAGATAGATAAAATTCTAAATAAATTTGGATTTTTATAAAATTTGTTTTGCTAATTTTGTTACAGTTAAAAAATATAAATTTATACGTTATTAATATAATTAATATGTTTATATATACATATGTATGTATGTACGATATATCTTCTTTTGTTATATTATTTTTTTTTTTTGTTTAGTACACTTTATATATAAAAAATTTTGTTTGATTTTAATCATTAATTATTAGTTAACAATATATAGTAAATATGGTTTATATGTATGTTTAATAGTTTAATATTTAAAAATGATTTTTGATTTTTTTTTTTTTTTACTTTTGTTTTGTTTTTTTTTTTATATATTTTAAGTTAATGAGATCATGTCCTGTAACGCATTATTTCGCGTAAAGCATATAATAATTCAGCTTGATTTCGAGCTTCCATTACCATTAAATTAACGTGAACCTGCAAATAGATTTCTCTTAAGTTTATATGTATTTTTATAAACAGAACATGAAAAAACTGTACCTTTTCGCTATCTTGCAGTTCCACTAATATGCTGTCATAGTCTTTTGTAGTAATTCTCTCCGGGAAGCAACAGGCGGTTTTTATAAACAATTTTAAGGGACGATCTAAAAGCTAAAAGAGATAAACGAGATAAATAAATTGTATTATTTTGTTTTATTAATTTTATTTCGAGCTTCTTTTTCAGGAATTATTTTTTCTTATAATATCTTAAGTGTTACACTTACTTTCTATAATTTCTAACTCACCTGATTAACTTCACCATAATCATAGTCATCATGACGTATGCCATAAATACATTGAATATAATTCCAAATGGCGCGTCGAAATTTCGATGTATCCACATTTTTAACGCCGGCCATAGTAAAATAAGTCAAGTTGTAGGCACAACGGAATTTTTGATCCAATAAAGTGCCGACATCTTCATATAGACTGCAAACAGAAAAAAAATTAAATTTATTAAAATTTTTCTTTATACACCCAGCAAAATATTACATGCAAAAAATCATAATCATATGTTTGTGCGGGAATGAAAATAAATTGAATTTAATTGAATCCAATGATTCAAATATGCTTTCTCATGTGTTGAAAAAAAAAAAACAATTTCAATTCGTTTTCATGAAAAGTCCTTATAAACCAATTCATCTGAAAACGTTTCGCCCATGTGCTTAAACTCAAATGTGTATACTTACATATCGTCGTCCCGAAGTTATCTGGACGTATATCACAAAATCAAAAAAATTTCTTAAATTTTCTGAGAGCCATTTTTTTAAATTTTATGTTATAATGACGTACGCACCACTTTCGTTGATATACGACAAAAAATTTATGGAATTTTCCAAATACAAAAATTTTGCGTTATCTTGACGTACATACGTTACATAAATGAATATATTTAAAAGATTTTTCATAAGAAAAAAAGGTAAAACGTAATAAAAAAACCATAAAGAGTAGATTTCTTTAACTTCGTTTTATTGTTGTTACATTGAAATTAAAGGACTGAATTAATAAAACACTAATTTTCATTTTTTAAAGGTATATAAAATAAATTTTAATTCAAAACTTGTTTTATAACACTTTTACGAATCAGAAGTATATTTTTTAAATACATCATAGATAATTGAAGAATAAGTATTCGTTTTAAAAATCAATTTTAAAATATGTTATAACTTATGTAAATACAAATACAAGTTTTGAATAAAATTGAACATCATTATGTGGAAGATATGGGAAAAGGATTTTAATTTAATTTTTTTATCTTCAGAAATATTTATTTTTGGACATGTACTGAGTTCTTTTTCAAACATTTCTTCTGATTTTGAAAAAAAAACTCCTTTTCTCGCTTGTTTTTTTAAACTTGATGACTGAAATTCATCTTCAGAGTAAAGAAAATAAATTGAATTTATTATATTTAATTGCATTAATTTTAATAATTGGAACGTTCTGAAAATTTAGTTGATGCACAAGAACTGAATAAACTTTGAAATCTGTAGGTAACATTTCAATAATATTTAAATTAAACTTGTTAGAGTGGTAATTATTTAATTTTAATGTTAAATCTAAAGGTCGATAAATTTCTTTTAATTTTAGAATCGATCTATTGCACTGTGGATCAATTTCTTGCAATTGGGAATGTCACGGCACTGCAAATATTGGTAATATATGTATATGAAATAAACCAGTGTCGTGTAAACGGTGGGAGTGATTTTAAATTTAAATTCAATTTCCCAAAAAATATGTTATATAGCAGAAAAAATTGCGATTTGGTTTTTAACTCACTGGTAAAGAATGAAGTGACTTTTGTGTGAATTTGTATGTATTGCGATAACCAAGTGTAATATATTTAAAATAAGAGTGTTTAATTAACAGTAAATGTGTTATTTATTTATTGTCTTTAATAAAAACAAATTTATTTCAAATAAATTTGATCGTTGTGTAAAGTTTGTTGACCTAAAAATTGATAACTTTACAGAGCACAGCTGTTTTTATTGTTATACAAAATACAAGTGTTACCATATTTTACATACGCAAGTTCAAGTTAAAAAAAACGCTTAATCTTCAGAACTAGAAAATATATATGAGATATGTGTGCGATTTAAAACGCAGAAGTGTTTTAAACATTTTGGGTTTTACAGCACAAATACGAAAAATACTTGAAATTGATAAATACTCGTATTTACCTCAAGAGGCGTTCTTAATGGCAAAAACATTAAGGCAGTTATTGTATAGTATAAATCACTTAAGCTATATTTACACCTATCTGAGTTCTCATCTGAGTTTTATATCATAAGCGCATTCAGATAGAATCGCATAGTTTATTTACAAATCTAATTTAATTTTTATTGTTTTTGCCTGAGCTCAGTTGAAAATAGAACATTTTCTATTTTCAAAATTGTTGCCGTCTGAGTTGTAACTGTTATAATCTGTTATAGTTAGATGAGAACTTAGGTGGTGTAAATATGTATAGCTTTATCTAAGTGATGTGTTGTGTTTTTAAATAAGAATTGATTTTCTAACAAAAACAAATTACACAGAAATAACGGAAGACACCACCAAAGTGATTTATACAGTCGGTACTGTTTTCATGTAATTCAAACATTTCAAAGCATTTAAAATAAATTCAATAGGTAATCTAATGTTTCAGAAGTGTTGAAAATTACATTCTTTTCGAATCACTCTTTCTCGTTATTTGCCTTTAGTAGTTTTGTAATAAACTTACCCATTTACTAGTGAATAACCATGATCATCCCATGAGTAATCTTGTATACGAAATGTATTTGGGATATTTTCAGCACCGCGTCGGGCAAAGTCTTGATACGTAAAATTGGGATCTTCAATATAATGGGAAATCACTGGTGGTATTTCAGTAGGTGTCGTTGTGGCAGCAGCAGGTAATTCAGCAGTTTGCATTTCGACATTCTTAAAACGATTACTCAGTTCGGCTTCACTGCATTCATCTTGCTTTTCGGAAAGCTCTTTCATGCGTTCCATTAAATCTTCTACCGTAACACTGGGTTGAGCTGTAATGAAAACTATACTTTAGCACTTTAGTAACGTAATTAATTTAGAAAAAAAGCCAAAAAGAGAAATCAATAATTTGTTCATATTATTACCATTTAATTTATTGACACCATTGACACTGGAATTTGCAGAAGCACCAACAGCAGCAGCAATAACACCTAAACCAGAGCCAGCACCACTGTTACCACTGGGGTTAACACCTGTTAGAGGTACAATACCGACAGCACCAACACCACTTGATGCTGTGGCCGCATTATTATTGCAATACACTGGATGAGAGTAATGTTCCACAGTATTGTTATTACTGTTGCTATTGTTGTTGTTGTTATTTAATGTAATTTCACTTAAAACAGTCTTTTGTGGTTGCGTTGGATGTTGTTGTTGTTGCTGCTGCGTTTGTATTGTTGATGATTGTGTCGCATTCACAGATTGCGGTGGCAATTGATGCTGCTGTGCAAAACCAACCAACGATACACCAGCAACAACAACATGATACGGTACCGTTGTTTCCGTTGTGGGTGATTGTGGTTTTGACAATGTTGCGGGGGGTGTTTTCAATTTGGGACTAGATAAACCATCAAGTTTCTGTGTCAAACCGCAGGAGAATACAAACGACGACAACGAATGAAAATGCGATAAAAGAACCATTGCATGGACTACTTCAGACAGTGACCAACTATTTTTACCTCTTGTAAGTTTCTAAAAATAAGAAAAAAAAACAAACAAAATGGAACGATATCAATAATAATAAATAGAATAATGAAGAAAAATAAATAAATAAAATTATGAGTTAAACAAATTCAAAAATTAAATGTAAATAATAATAATTTTATTATAAAATTAAGTGCGCATTTATATAAAAAAATAATATATTGTACATATTGGCTTATTAAGGGTTTATTTGGCAATTACTGCATATAAATTTGTCAAATAGGTTTTTTATGAATACTGCAGGAAGTTTCTATTTATTGGTACTATGGTCGAAATTTAATCATAATTCATTGAAAACTTAAGTTTAAGTTTCATTGAAGCTTTCAAATACTGCTTCTAAAATCAAAGATAGACACTCTTATCTGCTCAGACCTATACCAAAAAGAGCTTTAAAGAAATATATTTTTGTTGCAACATGATTTTAAAATTTTGATTTTATCGTTGGATAACACAGTGCAACAAAAACAAAAATCACCATATACGGACACCACTACATGATAAAAGACAAAAAAAGGTCTTATTGAGACCTTAGGTAAATTTTTGTAGTTCATTGTTGTCTTAAATTTTGAACGGTTTGCTACCTATGAATCTAAACAGGGGAAAAAAGGTAAAAAAGATCAAAGTTTTTAAAGTTTTCTGCGATTTTAGTTTTGAATTTGAAGTTTTTTAATTTTACATGTTCACAATTTTTGTTCTTCATGACAAGAGCTACAACTTTGCCCCAAAAAATAAATCAATATTCTGAACGATTTTCAAGATATGAGCCTGAGAAAATTATGACTTTTTTGCAAAAACAACAACAAAAAACGAATGATCAGGAGAAAAGCGCCACCTATTGGGTCGTGGCAGATAACAGCTAAACCTACTTAGCGAAGGCAATCACCACACCATCAGCATGCAACGATGAGGCAATTGCCGTTGATCATTCATTTAAATGATCAATTCACAGCAATTTGTATTCCTACGGCGCTTAATAATAATATAAGAAAAATATATGTATATGTACGGTCCTTTCCAAAAAATTGGAATCGAGTATTGGTCTCAAATAAAAAAGAAATGTTTGGAGGCCCATACAAAAAAAAACTTCATGACTTTGGGCAAAACTGAGAGACACGGGTCGTCTTTTTTTTTTTTTTTTTTGTTTTTTAACACGTAGTGGTGTCCGTATATGGTTATTTTTTTCGTGATGCACTGTTTAATACATCACTTGTAAAAACCACAAATGCGTATTTGTATTAAATACAACTACTTTAAAAAAATATGTATTTTTCTTACAATATATTATCGTTTTAACACAAACGTTCATTATATTTTTTAATAGCTAATAAATTTATAAAATAATTTTTTTTTCCTCACCTCTATATGTTCTTTTCGTAACAGCCATGGACGATGTGCTAGAATTTTATTAATGTCATATATGGCACGTAATTTGGGTGGTATATAATCGAGGCCATTTAACCATTCCGGATTGCCGCCTTGATTTAAAAATTCTTTTTCGTACATCTTAACCAAATACGGACACTGATGACGGGCAGCAGCCTACAATTTAAAAGAAAGAAAGAACAAATATTATTATAATATTTAATTTATTTATATTTAAATTAATATAAATGTGACGAAAAATGTGACACTTATTTTAATATAAAGAATGTTAAATCGACATGAAATAAGTATAAAAATTGTATAAGTAAACTTGTAATTTAAAAGAAGGAAAGAAAAAAAGAGCAGAAAATCAAGGCGCCTAATCGTTGCATTCGTATTTCAGAATTGTTGGAATAATCTTTCGTATGGAATAATAATAATCTTAATTACAAACAGCTTTATTAATAATAAAAAAGTAGCAGGTCGTTGCACACAGTGGTTGAATTTGTCATTCCTATACATGGAAATTCTTACTCAAACGTACAAGGTATTTAATTTTTTGGATTCTCTGACTAATTATCTAATACAAGGTATGAAAATTTTCAATAAAATCAGTCTATTGTAGGTGATAAACTTCTCAGTTTCGTAATGCATACGGCCGAAGATGTGTTAAATTCGACCAAAGTCGTTTGATATAGAAAGTGACGATTTGGCCCCTGATATACATACATATACCATATCAAACTTGACAAGAAGCAAATACATATAAAATTTTATGGAAAAAGAAACACTGTAGTTACGGTAAAAAAATATCAGGATTTTATGTTCAAAAAAGTGAAAAATATGTTAAATTGTATAAATATGGAGCGGCAATATTAGTATCTGGCAGGGACCGTAACTCTTATGACTTTTATCAAAAAAATCAAGAAAAAAGAGTTATTTTTGATATTTATTTTTTTAAATGAAAAAAGAAAGTTATTTTTGATTTTTATATTTGTATATCAATATGATATGAAATATATGCTTTTGGGGATAAGCATGTCTCTATGGCCATTTCGTCTCTGCTTAAGAGACTCGTCAGGAGAAAAAAAAATTAGCCTTAATTGTTCATTCTGTACCTGCCACTCAAGTCAGTGTAGAAAGGTAATTTTCAGCACTCAGATTAATATTGGGAGATTTGAGATATAATTTATCTGAGGAACATTTAAAATCAATTATGATGGTAAAATTGATTATTTTTGATTGTTAAAATAAAAATCAAAAATTTTAAAATCATGCAATATGTTGGATGCATTTCGCCTAAAAATCATGATGGTGTAATTAAAAGTTTTCTACAATGTTCATTTATGTATGATTTATTTCATCAAAAATTGAAAAATAACTCTTATTTCCGGTCCCTGGTATCTGGTCATTTAAGATTTAAATTTTTTGTACAAAAATTTGATCACAAATTTTTGTTCTTAGACTTTAGTAACTGCATATGGGCATTTCCATGAAAATTTCAGTATAAGAAAATTGTGAATCCTTATTTCTCTGTATATTTAAAACATTCAAGTTGCGAAAGTGTTTTTAAGTATAGGTTTTTCCAAAGTCGTCAGTTTGGCAAGTTGTGTGGCAACTTTGTCAAAATCTAAGGAATACGGGTATATGCAGAAAAAGTTTATGTACGATAAATTGATTACTTTTTGAGAAACCACCAAACTGTCAAGATAGTGAAAATTAAAGAATAAACAAAAAATTCAGTTCATATCTGTCATTTAAAGTATGATTTATTTTGTGAAAGATTTGATATCTACGAATAAGAATTGTTTAACAGCCGAAGAACATGCAAAAATTGTTCAAACTTTTTCTACAAATTTGGCTCATCATTATCAGCCTAATGTGTAAGAAATTTGAAAGTTTATAAAGAAATTTGAAAAGACGGGAGTTGCTACATCGCCGAAAATATTGAATACTTAAAAGATACACTTGTTAAATATTCTCTCAATTATGCTTGCTTGATTTTCGTTCACACTATCACATATTCTGAACACATACATATATGTACTATATTCGATATATAAAAACATTAAATTACTTCCATTAAACAGGCGTACAACTCTCACTTACGGTATATGGAAATGCCCATATGTAAAGTACTTGATATTTGTCATAAACATTCTTTTATAATTATGTAGTTTAATTGTGAATAATAAGTATTTAAAACTATAAATTTAAATGAAAACCTTCAACAAAATTAATATCGTCAACAAATTTGTCATAATCATGATGATGATGATGATGTTGATCATCATTATTTAGGAATGCAAATGACCTAAAGATGGCATGATCATGCCATACCATCAACAACAACGACACAAGACATTTAAATCGTAAACATATTACGATGCCAACTTTTAATTTCTGCTATGACTTTATTTATTTCTTCATTTCGTTTAATTATAATTCCTTAAAGAAAATTATAAAGAAAACAAAAATATTTTGTTGCTGGTTTTTTTGTTTTTGTTGTTGTTGTTGTTTTATTATTTTAATTCTTTTCATTTTGTATGCGATAAAAACAAAAACAACATCGAAAAGACGAGAACAAATAATAATAGAATATTTTGAGTCATTTACGCAATTTAATAATGCGTAAATTACATGATAATTTATGGGAATGATCAAAAAGAATCAACCATTATGCCAAACACAACCGGACGCATCAGCAAACCCATCCAACCAACTCGTATAGGCATTATGTTGTTGATGGTGATAAAGAATTATTCTGTTTTGCTAATTTTATTGTTGAATAAAGAAAAACAAATATAAAAATAAAAAAAACAAACATTACATTACATTTATAAAATTTATTAGTACAGTGAGTCACATAATTAATTTAGAATCGTGTAATAGTTGTTTCTTTTTTATTTAAAAAATTTAAATGTTTGTTCAAAAATTAAATGAAAATATTTTAGAAATTAGAGAATTTTTATACAATTTGTAATTACATACATAAATATGTTGGCCATTACGGCCTAGCTTCTCACAGCACTCATATTGTGTGCGTAAATTTGTAATTGAGAAAAACAGAAACTGCCACAGCGAGCAGCTTAGTACCACTTTGGTAGCAAAAAACTTGTAACAATCTATGATGTAAAATAATGCACAGAATATACATACATATGTATGTATATACTGGTTAAAGTAAACTTGCTAATGTTTGTTTCGTTAGTTATTCCTAGCCAACGGAATCTGTACGAGTGGCCGCACCGATTCCTCATATTTACTTTTCATAGATCGATAATAGATAGATAGATAGATTTTAGATATTAAAGTTTTTGCATAAAAGCCTTTAGACATTATAAAGTTAAGATTTTTCCATTTTCAAATAACTTTTTAGTGTATTAGAAGTTTGCGCGAAATC
The DNA here is from genome assembly GCA_963576795.1 of Metopia argyrocephala. Taxonomy (NCBI): domain Eukaryota; kingdom Metazoa; phylum Arthropoda; class Insecta; order Diptera; family Sarcophagidae; genus Metopia; species Metopia argyrocephala. The sequence continues at coordinate 197,701,479 of OY756208.1, read as the reverse complement.
GGCCCATTGGTTCCGGAGATATGGTATTAAGATTTTCTTCTATACATATTCCCATACAAATTGAGAGCTAATAAAGCAAAATTTTCTAAATTTGGTCTGAACGACTTCATGGTCAAGGAAAATCATCAATCAGAAAGTAGGCGTGGTACCTCCCACGCAAGTTAAATATTAATTTCTTTATATCTTCAGAAGTGTAATTAATTTCATAGTCATTAAAAATCATCAGTTGAAAAATGTGTACAAATGGTAGCGGTAGGTGTAGCGAAGCACACCGGGTTTAGGCTAGTGTCATATAAAATTTAAGCAATTTACGTATAAATTTCGTTCAATATTGAATGGTAAAGTGATAAAAAATATCATTTTAATCTAGGGGGGTTACTTTGTATTTCGATTCGAATCAAAAATGCTTTCAAAAGGAATTCCCCATTCAAAAAATCAATAACACGGTGCTACACTGAAAATATACTTGGAAAGTGACCTAGTGTAGGTTGTAGGCCTTATTGAGTAGATCATAAATTAATTTTTAAAAGTTCGGAAACACCCTCAAATTTCGGAGTTATTCCGAAAAAACTATTTTCGGGTAGGTTCGAGTACTTATGAACACGTAACTCAGTTGATTTTAATCCGATTTTAAAGTTTTAAACGGTTTCGGAAAGAAGAAATATGTGCCTTTTTAAACATGCACACATTTTGGTACATATATATTTTTTCAGAGTTATTTTAATTTATATCCGATTTTAATTTTATTTTTTCTAAATTTTTTAAATTTGGCGCCATTTTTTTAAATTAGATTGTTTAGAAACATACCCTTTTGTGTATATTTCTTTAAAGCAAATTTAGTTCTGAGTTAAACAAGCTTCTAACAAATAAAATCGAGTAAAAAATAAAAAAGTTATTAAGGTTTTTCAAAAGTTAAAAATTTTGCTTTTACAAATATGTATTGATCAAGATACTACATTTTCGTTATTTTTTTAGTCTTATCATGATATGAGTATATAAATATTTTAAAATAACAGTATTCAAATTATTTTATTTAGAAATTTAGAATATTTGAGAAAAGTGCTTGCTAGACGTCTTTCGCTTGCACATAAAATCGTCTGTTTCTGGCTTAAGTGACCAGCAGTAATTTGAAATCATTCATTGAAATCTATATGTACATACAGAAAATGAACTTTAATGGACATTCTGCATTCCATTTCTACATAAGTGTCACGAAGTTCATTTACTACATCAATATAATTTTCACTTTTTTCATTTCCCAAAAAAATTTTCACATAAACTAATAAAGCTTCTCCATGTTCTTTTTTCCACACATTTAATTTCATTGCGAATTCTTCGTCAAGCATGATTTTGCGGATTTGAGGTCCAACAAAAATAAAAAAAATAATACAATTAAGGTGTGCGTCACTATAAAGTGTAACACCCATTTTTCTTAATAACTTTTTTCACCTTTAATCAAAATTATTTTTCTTAATCACAATATCTTTGAAAAATGTGTCAGATTTTAAAATGTATCAGTTTGTCAAATTTGACTTGTTAGTTAGTTCACAATGGATAATCAAAGACAAGTGCATACAAAAATTATTCAAATAATTCAAAAAACCATATTGGAGTTATACAAAAGTTACTAGGGAAGTCCACGTGACCAGGCAATGTGTTTCCAGAGTGGTCAAAAAGTTCAACAAAGACCTAAAAATTGAAAGAAAGCCTGGAACAGGTAAAGCAAAACTGGTAACGAATGACGCGAAAGCCAAAAAGGTTGAGAAGCTTTTGCTGGCTCTTCCAAACATTTCTGGTCGCGAAGTGGCCCGGCGCGTGCAATGTTCGGAAAGTTTTGTGCGCCGAGTAAAAGCTAAAGCTGGCCTTAAAACATTTAAAGTCCAAAAAGATCCGGATAGAAATGCTAAGAAGAATATTGAAGCAAAAAAAAGAGCAAAACTCCTCAAAAAAGAATTTTTTCAAAAGTTCGAATGTCGTGTAATGGATGATGAAACTTACGTTTTTGCAGACTTTGCGCAGCTTCCTGGCCAAGAGTTTTATGTAGCGGATAGTAGAGGCAATGTTTCTGAAGAGTTCCGAACTAAAAAACTATCAAAATTTTCCAAAAAGTTCCTAGTTTGGCAGGCTATTTGTAGCTGCGGCAACAGAAGTGCATCGCTTGTTACATTGGGATCAATAAACTCAGATATTTATATCAAAGAGTGTCTTCAAAAGAGGTTGCTTCCATTTCTAAGACAGCACAACATATCAACATTCTTCTGGCCAGATTTGGCAACATGTCACTACAGTAAAAGCGCAATAGACTGGTATAATAAAAATAATGTTATTTTTGTTCCAAAAGAGGCTAACCCACCAAACTGCCCAGAACTGCGGCCTATTGAAAGATATTGGGCTGTGGGCAAAAGAGAACTAAAGAAGAGTAAATCTGTTCCCAAAACCATTACTAGTTTTCGATATAAATGGACAGCTGGTACCAAAAAAATCACCGAAAACACTATAACATTGCTTATGGATGGCATAATGAATAACATAAAAAATTTTATAAAATTAAATTAATTTTTAAATAAAATAATACAGAATATAAATCTGTAATAAAAATGCAAAATAAAACTGTTTTATTTTTAACTCTAGCTTACTCCAGTCAGTTTTTATTTGACTCTTGATGTGTTACAGTTTATAGTGACGCACACCTTATGTTTAGAAATCAATAAAGATTTGTACCTTCTTTTATTTTTGCTTCACTTATTCTTGGGAAAACTGATTTTAAGTGTAAAAAGGCATCGCTTTCCCTATCCAGGCGTTTCACGAACTGCTTCATGTATCGCAATTTGAGGTGTAATGGTGGCAAAATTATTTATTTATAATCATAAGAATAAAAAAATAAAGAAAATGTAGTATCTTGATGAATACATATTTGTAAAAGCACAACTTTTAACTTTTGAAAAACCTTAATAATTTTTTTACTTTTTACTCGATTTTATTTATTGGAAGCTTGTTTAACTCAGAATTAAATTTGCTCTAAAGAAATATATACATAAGGGTATGTTTCTAAACAAACTAATTAAAAAAAATTTCGCCAAAGTCAAAAAATTTAGAAAAAATAAAATTAAAATCGGATATAAATCAAAATTACACTGCAAAAATTTAATATATGTACCAAAATGTGTGCATATTTAAAAAGGCACATATTTCTTCTTTCCGAAACCGTTTAAAACTTTAAAATCGGATTAAAATCAACTGAGTTACGTGTTCATAAGTACTCGAACCTACCCGAAAATAGTTTTTTCGGAATAACTCCGAAATTTGAGGGTGTTTCCGAACTTTTAAAAATTGATTTATGATCTACTCAATAAGGCCTACAACCTACACTAGGTCACTTTCCAAGTATAAAAAAAAGTTGCTCATTTGTAGCACCGTGTAATTAATGAATACAAAAATATTTCGAAAATTCGTAAATTTTTACAAATTCGTAACTTTTTCGATTTCGATTGAAATTGAAATCGTTTGTATTTTCAAAATCATATTAAACTGATCTGTTTTACTTATTGTACAATTTTAATAATCAAGGATGTAGTGGCAATAGTTAGTAAGGTAATGAGTAAGAAAAAAATTTCGATATATGAAAGGATTTGGAAGTTAGTGCAATTTTAAATTTCATTCGATTTCAATTTCGATCGAAATCGATTTCCATCATATATCAAAATATTTTTTGGATTTATAAAAATTTTTAAAAAGAAATATATTAAAAAGGTTATAAATTTAATACGATATGTTGGACTCTAGTTGTAGCCCCAGAAAATTTTTGTATTTGTTGTAAAAATCCTGTGACACACCTAATTAACACAGAATAGTTCCTATACACACATTTGTACCATATAATTTTTTTGTGATTGCACAAGTAGGCCTTCAAGTGAAACTCTTTTTCTTCTCAATAGTTGTTAATTGTTTTATAAATGACAAACAAACATGCAATTCACATCATGATTTTTTAAAAGTATGACTATCTTTTATATTTCTTTGAAGAATCTTCCAAAATCCTCTGGCATTCACATCATGCTTTTTAAAGCATGCAACTTTTTTTTTAAATCAACTACTACTACTGTAGTATCAAGAGCTCCACCAACTCCTTATTCCACATTATTACATTTGATTTCTTTTTTCCCTCAGATTTTTCTCTTTTTTCACAGAGTTTTTTTAATAGTGGTTTTAAATTTATGTACATATGTATGTAAATTAATAGTTTTCTTTTTATTATATTAATTCATATTTTATCATGGTACTATGATTATTTTGTACCATGTATTTTATTTTTAATATTTTTTTCATATTAAAAAAGCACAATTGACACTTCAAAAGAATACAAAAACTAAAAAAAGAGAAATATAAAAACATGCAAGAAAAACAGAATTCGTGATTCTTTTTCAGCCTCTCTGCATTTTCCACACCTTTCGGCCACAAGGAAAAAAAAGCATGTACAATATCATGCAACTGAAGCATGAAAAAAATCATGATGTGAATTGAGTGAAACAAATATGATATGATTTTGATTTTTGGTTTGTATTTAATTTTGAAAAACTATTAATTTTACATAAATATACATATTTAGATACACATATAAATGAATGTATGTATGTAGGCAATATAAAATATACATTATTTACACAATGTAAAAAATATGTATGTAAAAGCACAAATTAACATCGTGTAAATGTATAAATTTGGAAAATATATGAAAAAATAATAAACGTAATTATTTAGTGTACTTATCAATATAAATAAATAATTTACAGAATGTAAATTATTGACATTTTCTATATGTATATTTACATGGTGTAAATTATTTATTTACATAAAAATTTAAGGTCATGAATGGGATGAATGAGTTACCAAAAACGAAAAAAAAAATATATATATATATATATAAAAATTCTAAATAAATATTTAGATAATAATTTTACGATTACATATTAAATCAGGTTCCGAAATATTTTGCAAACTATTCGTTAAATGCGAATTAATTTCATCAGTTAAATTCTTTTCATCCGGTTGCTTCTCTTCAGTTGGGGGTGCCGGTGGCAAAGTGGATAAAAGTATACGCTGATAATTTTCTATTATTTTAGCAGCTACATCTGCAGTACAATAGCTATTTGCAGACTGTTGGCAATTGCTATTTAAAGGCTCTTTAATATATTCATTAATCTGAGTGGGACTTAAAACACGGTTTTTGGGTAAACGTGATAATTTCCAGGCCACATAAGTAACAATATCTGCTTGTTCGGTGTCAATAAGAAAAATAGTGTTCGGACTATATTTCAACAAATTCGGTATAAGATTTTTCATAACATTCGTATATTGTTCCAGATTATCTTTGAATGATTTATCACAGCCTTTGCATCCTTTTATATCCTTTGTTAGGATAATTAAATCGGAATCTTTGGTATCTTGAAAATATCTTGTAGCTGTTATGTGTAGATTCTTGTTGATAAGTAATTTTGTATGTAAATCGGTATTGGTGTTTTCTTTTAAAGCTTGACAATCCATAATGCATATTTGTTTGCACAAATCTCGAGCTAAACAGTTCAAGGCTGTGACTAGACTTGACTCCTGGCTACCCACTATAGTGATTTTCTTATTGGCAGTGGCTCTCAATGGTGCTTCATAACGTAAAAAGCTTTGTGTTATTCCACCTCGATTAATATTGCTGATGTTATTTTTAAGAGTAATTGATTTCGTATTCTTAAAGGTGGCCAATAATTGCTTGTGCGTTACCTGATACAGCGCTGATGATAATTTTCGAAACATTTCTTTATAAATTTTCTTATTTTAACACGAATAAGTTTGTACTGCAATTGCTTTTTTATAGCAAAAATAAAAATATCTTTATAAAAAATATTTAAACAAAAAAAAAATATATTTTTTGTTCATTACTTAAAACACATACGAGTACATGAGGTTTATTTATAAGGTCAACTCAATAAACATATTGACAATGGTGTTATTACAAAAAACAGTTATAAATATGAATATATAGTAATAAGTTGTACCAATAGTGAAAAGCAAAAACAAATATAATAAAAATTTTAACAATTATAAAATTGTTCACGAGCATTGAGCAGACCATATTAATAGGCCTTGCAGGTATACACATATATGTATTCATGTGCCTAGTAAAATAAGATGGGAGTACATCAAGAAAAATTTAAATTTTACGACTTTAAAATTATTACATAAATTTAATTAATTTTTAATGCCTTCCTACATTAAAATAAATTCATCATTTTTTTCACGATACCAGCACTCAGGGCCCCACTCATGCAGTACATTTTAGTAATATTAGGAAACTATGTATATGTATTATGAGGAGAAGGAAAAAGGGAGTAGTGTGTGTGTGTATATTTAATTTGCAATTTTTCATATCGTAATTGACAGGAAGATTATTAGATAAACGAAAAGTGTAGCCAAAGAACGATTTTCCTCTAAAATGCATTGTGCGATTCATTGGACAAACAAAAAGGATTTACTCTGTGAAAGGTACAAGTAGTACGCAATATACGAAGCAAGCTATCAAATTGTATGGTTTGGAATGATATTCAATAAAAACGAATTAAAATTATTATCCGCATTATGTAAAAAAAAAGGTTTTAAATCATGCATTACGCATTAATTCGATTTAGTCAATTCTAAATGAGTTCACTTTCTTTACATTTTCGCACAAACGAATGCTTTTCAATGACACACTTATGTTAAAATCATTCATTTTTCATTTAAATTAAACAACTTCGTCATATATTTTATACATGATTTCATTACATACATATTTGTCATGTAATATAATGCTGAGTACAAGGCGAATTGATTACAAGGCGTATGAAAGAAGTTTTGCCAACTTCCACCTTGATATAATGCAGTCAGTACAGTTTGGCAGCTTCAAATAGCAAACAACAATAAAAGATTAGACAGCCGATTGACTAAACGCACCTTATATTCAATTCGCCTTTTTTATTCCGTTTTTTGTTCAAACTACAAACAATTTTAGGCAATTGAAAATTTATATGAAAAATGCTTATTTGAAAAATTTAGTGTTTTTCATACAAATTTTCAATCGTTTGAAATTGTTTGTCATACAGAAACAGGCCATTAATAAATTAGAATGTTATCCATTTTTCTGTTTCTAGAGTAAAATTGAGTAAAAATTGCAGAGAGCTATGATTTCGATGAAATATGTCTTATTTCATTATAATACTTTGGCATTGCCATACAATGTCGTTAAAACGACTGCTTCTGAATTAGTTGCGTCAGTCGTCAGTCTTTTTTCTGATAATGCCAATATTCAGGAGCTACACCCCACTCATGCTGTGCATTGTATCGAAAGTGATTTTTTTAAATGGGACATGTTGCTAGCAGTTAATCACTCAAAGGGCAGTGTTTTATACTTTTACCCTTGTAAATGAGCACCAGCACGTGCCCCATCTGTTGATGTTAATTTTTGTCCGTTATGAAGAAACTTGCCGAAAATTTGGTTTTAACTGCTCCAACGTTAAAGGATTATACGCGTAGAGACGCAACCTCACATGAAAAAATCTTACAGTGCCAAATTGTGCCCACATCTCAACGAAGTATTGAGTAATTACACCATCGAAAAATTTCTCATGCAATAAAGCTAAAATCGGTTGCATAGGATCGAATATTTTACATATGAGTAGGACCAAATATACACATACATACATATGTATGTACATATTCAGCTGTATACATACCATACATAAATGACCATTAATGTTAATTTTTATCCGTGAGTACCGGGACCTACAATAAATTACTTCCAGAGCTTTTGCCAGAAGACTGCTGAGAGGTAGTCGCCGAAAGAAATAATTTTTCATATTTATTTTTTTAAAATGTGAGAGCTGAGATTTGAACCCAGCGCTATCGTCATAGTAAGCCAACACACTATGTATGTATGGCCAAAAAAAAAAAAACTATGACGTCTGATTCATTTAGTACCTTACGACTAAACTGACATATTATTTCTCTAGGAAAAAATTCTAACAAGCTTAAGGCATTACCATTTCAATGATATTTAAAATTTGTAAAAATTAATTTTATAAAATACTTAAATATTAGAATGTTTTTATGTAATCGTTTAAAGAAAAGCAACAAAAATTTTTTAAAACATTTTCTTAAAGTATGCAAAAAATTTTTTAAATTGAAATGGTCTAAATTGGTTATTTTTGATTTACGATATGAATATACATACATATGTTTGTATATATATACATACATATGTATATATATGCATATATTTTTTGCATGATAAAAAAAGTAGCCAAACTGTCTCAGGTTTTTCATTGCGAAAACAAATTGTTCAAGTTGTAACAACAAGAACAACAACAACTATAGCTAATGAAAAATACCATAAAATTTAATGGCAAAAATCACCGCCAAGTTATTTAAATTGAAACAAAAAAAAATAAATAAAATGAAATGAAATGAAATAACAATCAGCAGCAAAAAAATTTGTGACACAGTTCAAAGTAATTCGCAATGTTTTTTTTTTTCTCTTTTAGAAAAAATTTAAATTCTATTAAAAAATTCTACACAAACAAAAACACACTCAAACCAAACCAGATGCACATGTTTAAATTTTAAATAAAATTAGAAAAAAGCAAAAAAAGAAGAAAAAAAATCAATGCAATTTTAAAAATAAAGTGTTAAAAATAAAATTTATTTTCAACTACTCACTCAACACAAATACTTGCCTTGGATAGCCTCTATAGAAGGAAATTTTTCTTTTTTTTTTATTAAAAAAAAAATTAAAAAACAAAAAACAGAAATGCCTATAAAAAAAAGCATGTTGCATGACACTACACACTTAATGAATGCATGCTGTTACCAGCAAGTATATGTACGACTAGAGTAGGTAGTCACGGCAAACATTGTTTGCCGTTTAGTTCAATCTAAATTCAATCAGTCAGCCACTAGCTGCTGGCCGGCCCCAAATGGTTGTACAACAACAATAACAATTTGTATTTATTTTCATAATGTTTGTATATGACGATGTACAAAAGTAGTAGTCAGTCAATCATTTCAATCAGTCATATACAGTATTTTTTGTTGTTGTTGTTTTGTCTTTTCTTTGTACTGATGTACTGAAATTGCTTGTACACAAACAAGTACGTGTGGAGTCGTCATTGAGTCATTGAACTGCAACATTGTATTATAAAATTATAAAATTAAATAGTTTTCCTTATTTTTTTATACACACTTTGTTGCAATTGTTTTAATTTTGCTCAAATATTTATTAGTGTTTTACCGATCAAATTCTTTTATAGAATTTAAATTAATACGAGTTGGCAATTGATAATTGAGGTAAATACGAGAGTGGCCAGTGGAATGGGAGTTGAAAATCATACAAGAATCAGCACTTTGTACATGAGGTAGGAGAATGGATAATTTACTATGGCGGTCATTCTGGACATGGCCACATTCAATGTGGCAATTGAGAATGCCTTGTTTGAACTTAGTGTGAAGGAGCCACTTCCTTGGCTTCTTATAAGGACTTGATTTTGAAATAATTCGATTACACAACAATATTATTAAGGTGTTGGCATATGCGGGATAACGATTCTCACTTCATGTTTGTCTTCGTCCGTGTTGAGCAATAATACCATGAGAGAATTATATCAATAATATCATGACTACCGGGACCTGCACTTTAACGTCGAATCCAAACGACAAACTTGAGAAGCTTGTTGATGGTAATAAGTGAGTGTCAGGACTTTTGCCAGAATACTGCTAACAGGTGGTCGCCGAAAGAAATATTTTTCATATTATCGTCTTAGCAAGCCAATATACTACACTATGGCGACCACTAGGAAGCTTAACATCCTGAATTTTAAACTACCAACGATTGTCCGGGTATCTTTCAGGTCCCACAAAATATCTGGGCATGATTCTGAATTCGATGATAATCTTGTCAGAAAGGCTAGCGTGGCTTATTATACTTACCTGTAGCAAGCAGAATGTTTTGTTGTACGCATCTATAATAAGATCGATACTCACATATATTGGTGGCCGGTTACAAAGAAGGTAACCACCATTAGACCATTTGCCATGATCTGAGGGCCTTAATGTGATGCTGCACTAACTGGGCGTGGTGACAATGAACGAGTGGTTGAATTGGCTTGAAAGGGTTCTGGTTTGAAGATATCCCGTCTTGACCAGATAGCACCTTCAACTGAATCTTTAAAAAAAAATATCCTTAGCTATTTCTATTAAAAGGGCATATGACAGTTACAGTGTTATTGTCTTTTGTAGGATATCGAGGCTGACGGGGCTTGCTTTAACATTATTAATTGAGCCAAAAACAAGCTCACAAACATATTGGTTTACTTAAATTTAAAGATTGGACTGAAAGTCTTTATAACTGGTTTAAGAATCTAGACAGTTCTTATCAATAACACGGTATCAAATATCGCCAGGTAAATGAAGATTTTGTTAAGAAAGAAAGAATTTTGTTCTTTTTTTTCTCAAGAAATATTTGGTATTGTTTGTGACAGCCCTCGTATACAATATGTACATGCTTATACTGGCATAGGGCATTATAATTGACGTTATTGAACGATTATTATATTTTTCACTTGATAATCTTATGCGCTCATTATCTGTCGGAATGATTTAATATTGCAATTACATATTTTTTTTTTTTAAATACTGCATTGCTGCTCTGCTGTTGTTATCGTCGTTGCTATTTTTATTATTTTTAATATACTCGTATATGTGTGTGTGTGTCTGTATTGCTGCAACAATTATTTACGGTGTGAATTGGTTAATGCAACACAGCGCTGGTTGTTTAACATTTTCTATTTTAATTAATTATTGTCAATGGTTGCTTTTGGCTATTGGCTGTTACTGTTGTTGGTGTTGCTGTTGTTGTTGTTATTATTTAATTTGTTTATGTGCTGAAATTTTAATTACTTATGTTTTTTTTCATTGCTTGTAATTGTATATTTTAAAATAAGTAATTAATACTCCAATTAATGCTGTTTTTAATACATATTTTGTATTATTATAGAAAACAACTAATTGTGTAATTAATTTTTGCAAAAATCATTTAAATTGTAAATTTTATAAATTTTACTCTAAAGAAGATAGTAGGGAGACCGATCGGTAATTATTCGATCGGGTTTTACCGGTTTTTTTGGTTTTACTGAAACCAGCTTTTTAAAAATAAACATTTTTCGAATATCGAATAGACCGGTGTTTTTACCACGAATAACCGGTTTTTTTGAGTATCTGTAATTATTAAAAGACAAGACCCGATTTACTAAAAGTCCTAAAATACTAAGCTGCAAAGGCTCTTTGACATCAGGACTAATTATCAGGACATTACAAATGTCCATAAGAATGAAATAAATGTGAAACAAGTAAAACTGGATTCCATTCCAAGTAGCTCCAAATATTACACCTAATAAATACTCTGCCAAAAATAGACATTTTTTTTTATTTAGACAAGTGTCATAAGAGATCTGAAAGGTTTGAAAAATTGCTGAATGCTTAATATTCTATATGTCCAACAAGAACTCTTAGTGAAAGGTCATTCTCAATGTCGAGAATAAAATTTATTTTTATAGCCAAGTGATTTATTTAATTTATACTAATAGCCGGTTTACCGGTTTTTTAAATAATATTTTAGCGAAAACAGGTTTTTTTTTAAATTAATTATAAATGAACTATTCGAAAACCGGTTTTTGAAAAAAGTCGAATAATCGATCTCTCTAGTAAATAGGCTCTAAGTATTTAATTTGTATTTTTATTTTTTATTTTTTCAAATTTATTTCTCTTTGTAATTATTAAATAATCAGGAAATTAATTACTTAACCCTCCCGCATTCATAAAATTTATTTTATTTTATTAAGAGCTTATATTTGACAAATTTCTATGACATACTTGTCAAATACTCCCTTAATAAGCCTCTAATGTTCTTTATTAATTAATACGCTAATTAGATTTTAGTCGTACAGTAGTGGCATTGTATTCAAAAACAAGTACTTTTTCCTGCAACTTTAAACAATAGGGGTCTATGGCGTGTTTATTTGTTCTCTCATGTTGCCTCAATTACAAATATTAAGTAATTAAAACTCAACATTTATTTATTTGTTTAAATTTTCATAATTTGTTTGTGTTAAAAATTCTTATTTAAATTCTTTAATTCTTTGTAAATATTCATGCTTTATTAGGGGTAATCACTCTTCGTTGCAAACGCCCTTGGAAGTCTTGCCAATGTAACAAACCAAACCAATAACAAAATGTCGGTATATATGCTACGATTACTTGTTTGCAAGGCATGCAAGGGCGTTAGCAACGAAGAGTGATTACCGCTATTATTAAACTTTAAAAAGCATGTGTTATTATGATTTTCTGTGCTATAATTGTTAGTTAAAGATAAATAAATAAATAAATCGGGTGAGAGAAATGCAGCCCTTAAAATTTCGGTTAAAGGTCTATGATTTTGTTAGTTCAAGTATCTATTGAGATGAAAAATGCTCTAATTGCTTATGATGATTTTCAATGAAAAGTTGTTTCCTTCGTCGCCACTCTATAGAATAGCTTGAGTGTAGCTTATATGCATTTGGCATTTAACAACTAGCAGATGTTGCATTTCAACAAAATTCTCTTTAAAAAACTACCCATTAAAGACCATTTCTGGTCATCTGGTCGATAATTCGGGATCCTCTGCGGCACCTTTAGGTCCAATGACAACTTTAAAGTGCTGTATTGGCTTTTTATGTTTTATATAGGGATTTTCAGAAGCTATAATATTACTAATTCAAGTATCTACTAAGATGAAAATTGCTCTCATTTCGTCTTCATTTCTACAAGCTTCGTTTGTCTGTCTTTCAATTTCTATATTGTAAGTAAATGCCAACAAAGAGAATTTAAAAATGTTTCGCCATAAATGTTTCACAGTATGAATGACAATGAAGCAAAAGTGTAAAACAAAAATTTCAGAATCCTGGCAAATTTTAACTTTTATTCACTTTCATATGAATTCGATTACCCACAAGAAATTCTGTAGATAAATAGTTCTTCATAAGCACTTATTTTTGTATGTACATCTTACGAGTATCTCTCTAGAATATTTTTTTTACAAATACTACTTTCAATAAGTTTTTGAATATTTTTCAATATAATTTTGTTGTTTATTCGATTCAATTCGATTTGATTTGATTTTTATGTATTGCAGCTGTTCATTTTTTATGAGTTTATTTTAACAATTCGTACTTATAACGAGAAAAATCACAAATAAATACTAAATTTATAGGTTTCTTCATTTGAATTGTTAATTTGTTATTGTTTTTAAAAATTTATTCAATTTGTTATTGTTTATACGATTACGTTATAATTGAGATTATTATTTATTGAAGAACAATAAGAAAAAAAAAAAATAACAAATAAAATATGTATTAATAGGTTTCTTCTGTTAATAACAAAATTAAACTCAAAAAGAAAAAAAAAACAAATATGTTGACTGTTTACTACGAAATTCAAGTGTATGTAAGTACTAGTTATTCATGTTTGAAATATTTGGTACTTTTTCCAATCATTTACAACAATAAAGAACCATATACCAGTTTACAATTGCGTCTAATTTTGCGCTCAAAATTAAGTTGCTCTTTAAATAACTGTAATTGTGGTTAAACATTTATGACCTATTTATGTAAAACAAACGATTTCGAAAATGTTTTTTATAAAAAAGAATTGAGAACGTTGATTGTATTAAAACAGATGTTCTAAAAACAAATTATAAAAGTTAATACCAGGAACTGAAACGACTGTAAGTGATATTAGAAAACTATTTTTTTACTATTATATTAAGACTTACTATGCAGTCATACTAAAACAATAGCGCTAATTCCTCTTCGTTGCAAACGCCCTTGCAGGCTTAGCAAGCTTAGCAAACCAAGTCAAACAACAACAAAATATAAGTACATATCGTCGTGCGGGAGTTTATGTGTTCTATCCGCCATTTCATATATATCTCGTCCAGTTTCGGAGATAAATAGCCGAAAACGGATTGCAGATTTTAAAAATTTTGGTGTCAAAAACCTAAAGTGGCATAATTAACTCGAGATATATAAAATGGCGGATAGAGCACATACACAGCAGAAAATTTTTCAAATTTGGAAGCAATAAATAAAATTGTAAGCAATAATGGAAGCATTATATTGTTTATGCATACCTTAAAGCTATAGGATAAGGTATTATTTTTGATTTTGTATAATTTTTGTTTACTGGTTGCAATAAATTTGCGTTTCTATTGCATTTTAGCGGCTCATTTCATATAAAAATCATGCATTATTGATGCGCACGAGTAAGTGATTGTTTACAATTTCTCCCTTACAAAATAGCTTATTGGTAAGCACTAATTTCTGCTGGGTAAACTCCCGCATGACGATATGCATTTGCAACAAAGTGTGATTACCACTATTGTCTGAGTAAGTCTTTGTCGAACATGTTTAAACGTCATAGCATGGCATTGGAATGGCATGGCACTTGTTATTATGTTGTATAGAGCAACATTTGCATCGGACTTAGTAGTAGGTAAGCCTTTGATAAGGATTAAGTTTTATTCATCTGGTTGAGAGTGTGCAAAACAAAAAACACCAACGTTTTTCTTTAATTTTTATGTAAATTTTTTTTTTCTTTATATACATACATATATATGTATGTAAATATTTTATATAATTTATTACATACAGTGTAAGTAAATATTTGATTAAAGTACATACGTACTCATAATTAATTAATGCCTCATCGGTTTATTTGAATTTGTAATAAAGATCATAACGTTGCGATAATAATGTTGACGATCATTCATTATTGTGTTGATGACCTTAAACAACGCCTTCAATTAATAGAAGCGTGTGAGTATTTAAACAGAAGAAAAAAAAAACTGCAGTAAAAAGTATTTTAAGCAGCTTAAAGTGTGTATATGCATTTGATATGTAAACAACAGATATTAAAGAAAATTAAATTAAAAAAAAAATTATATTTTTTATATATACATATACAGTGGAATCTCCCTTGGACGGACACCAACGGGACCATTGAAATGTGTCCGTACAAGGGGGGTGTCCTCTCAAGAGAAAACTGCAAATATAAATCAGTAAATTCAAAATATGAATTTAATCTTTTATTTAAAAATCCGTTTATTAAAAAGAATTAAAATACAAAAAATTCAACTGAATTTAAATAAACAAAAAAGTTTTGAACTGTTTCAAAAGAAACTTGATCCCATGCCTAAAAATGCATCCAGTAAGTTGATACGTTTTACTAAATCGTGGGCTGTGATAGAAACTTCAATATTAGCTAGCAAATGTTTCTGTATTAAAGTTCTGTAATTGTGTTTAAAATTCTTTATAATACCCTGGTCAAGTGGTTGACTAATTGAAGTACAGTTAGGAGGCAAAAAATTTATTTTAATATTTCTAAGATTGTTCTGTTTTGGATGCGATGCTGCATTATCTAGAAAAAAAAAAAGAATTTGACTTTTGGCGCTCTCATTCTTCTATGGAATTCTTCTGACCATTCATTCATAATTTCAGAAGTCATCTAGGATTTCGTATTCGATTTCCATGTCACCGGTAAAGTGTCTTTATTTAAATTTTTAGGTGTTAATATTGACCTCTTTTTATCCATTTTTAACCGTCACACATGAACAATTGTTTACAATCAAATCAACTCAACATTTCCAATACACATACATAAACATACTTTTACACTCTTTTGGTATTTCCCTTAATAAAACTTTATTATGCGAGATAAAAACCGATTTTAGGAACTTATTTGCAATTTATGGCTTGCAGAAATTAGGCAAGAAAATCTAAGTGTCCGGACAAGAGAATCTTTTTTTTGCTAAATGGGTGTCCGCGTCCGTTCATGAGAACGTCCGTTCAAGGAGAGCTTCTTCAATGTTGTTCTTATGGCGCGTTGCCGGGACCAGACCAAAGTGTCCGTCCAAAGGAGGTGTCCGCTTTAGGGAGGTGTCCGTTAAGAGAGATTCCACTGTATACATGTAAATATGGTATAAAAATGAATTGAATAAATAAATGAATTGTAAACAATTATTTTGAACAAAGGCAACAATTCATAAATAACGTTGTGGTTTTATTTTTATGGCTAAAGAAGGGTATGCATACTGGTATTATAGAATAAAGTGAAAAAAAACAATAATTTTTCAAAGCCCAATACCATATATTGAGTATTAATAAAATATATATGTAATACTTTAATAACCTGAACATTTCTGCTACATATATCTTGGGTGCATTTGACCTCTTTTCTAATGATAAATGGTCTATTAAGTTATTAATGTAAATAATAAAATATATAATTACTCTTATGTATGTGTGTAAAATTATATTTTTAATTATATTCTATTATATTTTTTGTATCTTTAAGTAATATTGGATTTGTAGTGAAATAATTATACGGTACAAATTAATTATACGTGTTACTTTTAAGCACAACTAAACAAATGCAAACTTTTTAATACGTTTTTTTACAACACTTCCTGCTGCATGGGGTAACATTTCTCTGGACTGTTTCAAATCTCTATTGATTATTAATAGTGAAAATGGAAAATAGAATTAATTAATTATTTCATTATCGTGAACAAATAAATACGAATAATTGCAACAATTTGAGTTTTATATCAGAAGCGTATTCAGATAGTTTAATTAATTTAATTTTTATCGTTTTTGTCTGAGCTCAGTTGAAAATGGAACATTTTCTATTTTCAAAATTATTACCGTGAGAGTTGTAACTGTTATAATCTGTTATAATCAGATGTGAACTTAGGTGATGTAAATATAGCTTTAACAACTACCAAAAAGTAAGTCTTTTTGATTTATAAGACATATGAAAAGGTGGTTCTACTCTGGTAAATCAACAATATAAATTTAATAAAAATGTGTAAAAAATTACTTACAATTATGGCCAAATAGTAACGATAATCATATGGCAAGGGGCCATCACCATTCATAATAAAATTTTGAGTTCGTAAAAAATGATCCAAAAATCGAGGATGATAGCCAATAACCTGAGTTACTTGATCCAGTTCAAGATCATCCATGTTATATTCACGAACTGAACACTGAAAAAAAAACAAAACCATAAATAAGAAATAAAATGTATTATTTTGTATTTAGAACGAGTATATACTACATACATACATATATACTTTTTATTATTATAATTAAAATTCAAACTTTATAAACAATATTTAAACAAATCTCGTTTAGAAAATTAAATATTCATAATTCGTTTATGAATATGAATTGTACGAATATTTAACAAATGTGGGTGTTGTTTATTTTCAATTTATTCTCAACACATTTAATGTTACTTAAAAAGGAAAAAACAAAAAAAAAATTAATTCAAGAAAATTGCTTTTTCAAAATTGTAAACAAATTAACAATTTTTATTGAGTTCTCCCTCCACAAAACCACTAAGCAACAACTAAACAAGAATTAAATCCGACACATAAGTAGCAAGCAAGCATTTTAAGGTCAAGTTGTGTATAAATTGTATTACCAAATGTTGTTCAATTCAATTGTTTTTAAATAAAATAAAAAATTTATACACCATTACTGTATTACAACAAAGTAGAGGTACTCGTTAACCACAAACCATTCCTATAACAACAAAAAACCTAAAGAATATTACAAAACAATGTAATTGACGCTTAAAATTATAAAGAAAGTTTAAAAACGTTTTTCATACACACCAATAATTTCTTTGATGATAATGTTTAATATTTGTTGTAACAGATAACATATATTTGTTAGAATATTGAAGTTAAAACAGTAATAGAATTGACTGGTATATACAGTGACGGTCAAAGCTAATTGTACTAAAGCGCGATATGCGAAATTTTAAATTATACCTTAAATTTGTTTTACATGAAAACAATAAAAGTTTATTACTTTATAGCATAAATAGAGATAAAATAAAATCATAAATATATTGTTCTTTATTTTATTATTTTATTAATACAAAAAGAAATTTAAATGTGTTTAAGGCACATTTTTTTTATAAAAGTATTAAAGAGTAGTAGTAGTATTAAAGAGTAATCTGACCTTTAGTGGCAAAAGAAACTTGTTTTTAGTTACTCAGGAAATTTCCATTACTTATTTTTTTAAAGATAGTTTAATGTTTCCAATGGTGCAGCTGGCCAAACCTTCGTAATGTCAGCAAACTGCTTAGTAGGAGTAGGAAATCTTAATATTTTTCATATAAAATAATAGAATACTAATTGATGCATCGATGTATTCTATGTACTAAAAAGCTGTAGTTTAGTAATAGTGTGTTGGCTTACTAAGACAAGACCTCCGGGTTCAAACTCCAGCTCTGACACCTTGAAAGAAAGAAATATGAAAAAATATTTCTTTCGGCTACCAGCTCTTACCAGTTTTCTGGCAAAAGCAGTGAGAGTAACTGATTGCCATAAATAAGCTTCTCAAGTCTATCGTTCGGATGCGACGTTAAACTCTAGGTCCCGGAACTCATGGACAAAAATTGACGCACACAATATGAGAGAAGCTAGGCCGCAACTCTAAAAAAGGGTTGTTAAAATCCAACAAATAGGAGGATAGGAGGAAGTGACAGCCTCGTAATGACAAGGCACACTTGAGCACGCATGGCGGCCCGTTGTGAACAAAAAAGACAATGAACAATCTGCGTCTCTGAAGTGGTCATCACAAACTGGTTCACCGGACATTTTAAAACAAATAAGACATAAAAAGTCTTTCAGAGAACTCTTCATTTATTTGCAAAGGCCTGTAAATCTATACTATACTGCAGTTCTCCAAAATGTGCAATACGTCATATACAGTGAGGGAAAAAAATATATTGACAAAATATTCCTAAATTTTTGTTTTATATAAATTTATTTAAAGCTTTTGAAATTAATTAAATAAATTGCATAAAAAATACTTAAAATAAAAAATAGCAGTATTCAATCCTCATTGCAAACGCCCTTGCATATCTTTCAAACTAGTAATCGTAGTAGATATGATCACATTTTATCATTGTTTACCTGGCTACGTGTGCAACACTTGTAGGGGTGTTTTCAACAGACAGTAATGGAAGCAATTATGACCGGAGTTGAACAAGTTCCTGTTTTTCTGTTTTAACTGTTTTTTTTTTCTTTTTGTCAAACTATTTTCTACACTTGTCAGTAGTTTTGAATCAATATTTTGCCAAACTTCTACAGTACGCTCTCAAAGTTCATCTACGGTATGATGTGATTTTTTCTGAGCAAAAATCTTCAGCTTTAAAATTGAGAAACCAATCCCAAAGTTTGATACTACTTGTGTTCTTAAAACAATATTGTGTTATTTTATCGTTATACTTAGAAACGTTGTTTTGAATAAAAATGTCATTCTGTCCCAGCTTTAAACCTAAAATATTTAGACTTGGAATATATGAGTCTTTCAGAATGTGTATATTATCAATAAAGTACTCAAATTGATTTCCGCGAAATTAACCTCATGCCATTATGAGGTTATGACTCTCTTCAAATTTTAAGTTCTGGCAAATATTTAGTTCTTCTTTTACTTGAACATCTAATCCGAATCTATAAACTGTTTTCTCATCCGATCATGTTACACGCACCGAATCTTTAAAAGTGAAATTGTCATGCTTTTCCATAAACTATAAACTAAACCCTGCTGTTTCCGCTTTCTATCATTCTTAATATCATGAGATAATTGACAATTGGCAAATGGTTAAAATATTAAAAAGCTCAAGTGGGTTTTATATACACCAAAGTGGTGATCAGTCTGCAATTTGGAAGTAAGTCTAATGTTCTGAAGTATAGAATGCCGGCAAACGGATTTTTGTAGTAGACTATGCTTACAGGCATCAGAAAGAGCGGAACACATATTGTGTGAATGAGAGGATCTTGTTTGATTTAGATGTTTAGCTAGTTTGTACGGTTACAGACCTTTTGGTATTCATAAAACAAAAGCAGCGGGTCTGCTGAATAACCGACAGACTCATATGGGCAAAATAGTTCTTAAAGACCAGTGTGGCTTGCAATAGCGATAAATCTATATGTATACCAAAACCTTTTTTTATGTTTTTAAAAATATACAACTATACTTTTTTATTTTAAAGCTTTCTTATATAAAATAAACAAAACAGTAAAAAAAACATTTCGGTCTTACCAAATAATAAACAACATGAAAATTTAAAAACCATTTAAAAATGTAACCACCAAAAAGTAAAAAAATTAAAAACATACTCAACGGTTTTAACAATATTTAAACTGAAATAGCAACAAACAAAAATACAAAAAAAAAAAACAAGAAAAAATAAAATTGTTAAACAAATATAAACATTTTTAACCAAATATGAGGAAAACAACTCGTTTTATATGGAAGAACTTTGTGCTGGTAAAATAAACCGCCTGTAATACATTAAATGGAAAGAAAAAAGAAATAAAAATTTTGATGCGATTCGTGGTGACATGATGTGTGCTCATCATGTTGTGTTCATGTCTTTACAAAAATGGTCTTATGGCACACGTATGTACGTGTTTCGTGTTTATTTCAATCTTTTAACTTTTTTTTTTTTTTTTGAATTTTTTATAAATTTTTTGTTTGTTTCGTTTTCATTTTGTCGTAACTCCAAAACGTTGACTATAAATTGTTGTTTATACCGATTTGTTATTGGGTGTGTAACATCAGGAAAACAATTATTCGGTTTAGGTAATACAAATTGTAATTATAGAGGGAAGATTTTTGTCGAGTATTATTTTGGATATATATTGTTAATACAAATTCATATGTAAGCATGTATGCATTTACGAAATGGGCTTAGTGGTTACGTTGTCATGTTCAAACTTTTGGCTTAAAATCGGAAATTACTTTAAAAGAAGTGAGGAATTTTTAATTTCAATTTTATGTTTCAATACTCATGCTAATAAAAGTACATTTGAGTATACGCTGTAGAACAAAATCGCCTAAAATTGAGATCGAGTCCTTTTTTCAGAAATAAACAAAACATAATCGCCTCAATTATTTTAGAGTTTTGTACGCAAAAAAGTTAAGATAATTAATTGACTATTAAATTGGATTATAAATTAATATACAATATTGCATTATATTCCAAATAATTATATGGAGAAGAGTGACAAAGACCATAAGCTCAGTGTAGTGTCACAGACAAAGGTCTTTGATGAGAATCGAACCTACAATCCTTGCACTAGCACTCTACCACACTATGCAGACCACTGGGGTACCCTTTAAATGTATATTTGTTTATTTATTTATTATTTAAAATTTCATGCGATTTCAATTTCGTTTTACATGACATATCCTATTAATTTAATTTTCTATTATCAAATTAAAATTTTTAAAAATTATTTAGAAATTTAACATCAGACGAAAGGGAAGTTTAGATTTTATTTTTAATACAATGTAGAGTGAAAGTGAGTATAGAAGGCCAGACCTGAAAATCCTAACGGATTTTCTTACGGGTCACTGTAGTGTGAGAGCGCATTTGATGAGAATGGCCATCACAAATGTAGATGTTTGTAGACTATGCTCACTAGCATCAGAGACAGAAGAGCACATATTGTGTGAATATGTGGCTCTTGATAGATTTAGATGGATGTATTTAGGGAGACATATGGTCTCACTAACGGATATATCCACCACTAAAGTTTCGGAGCTGCTGGTGTTCGTAAGGAAGGCAGTTGGTCTGTTAAACAAACAGTAAACTCAAAGGGACACAATAGATCTTATAGGTCGCAGTGTCTTGCATTTGTGCTGGGTCTAAACCAGATAATAATAAATAATAGAGTGAAAATGATCAGCCCATCAGTTGATGCCAAAAATTTTACAAATGACAGTAGACGTCCGTATAACTTTGACATTTTTTAAATACACAGATATAAAATGCATTGATTGTTATAATGCAGCAAAAAATTAAAACCTAAGGTGGTGGTTCAAAAAGATTGTCATTTCCACGCCTCCTTAAGCACTAATTAAAATAAATTCAAATTAATTTGTCATATTTGTAAGTTACGGAAATCAGCATCTATAACAACTGTTTAAATGCAATACAAACAATAATTCAATTGAAATAAAAAAAACGTTGTAGTATAAGGAAACTTATATTGCTTTTATTGGAAAGCAATTTTTTAAAATTTTGTTGTAAACAGACGTTCGTTTATATTCAATTCTTGCATATCTGAGCTGAATTTCACCACTTTGTCATGTGTTGAGCCCATGATATCAATAAAGTTGTGTTATGTTACGAGTATACTTTCCTCGGACTCCTTAAGAATGCTCAAAGTGAAAAAAGCATGTAGAATTGCCGTAAAAGTTAATACATAATAAATTATGACTTAAAAAGGTATGTTTTTAAACAACTATAGAAAAAATTTTAAAATGTATAGTCACAATTATTAAATAATTAAAACGCCTTGTGTAGGGTGCTAAAGACTTATTTCTGAGCAAATATGTACATCATACCTGATACTTTTTGTTTATTTGTTTGTTGAAAATAATCGATACTTGTTTGTACTTCTAATTTGTTAAATACAAAAATATTTGTCAATTTGTTACAACAAAATACACTTTAATTGTAAATGACATGAAAAAAAAGTGCACACACACATACACATGAAACATGTAATGAAATATTACAAAAAAAAAAAACTAGAAAACATAAAACAAACCATTGCGTTACTTACGAGTACTTTCAAGAAGAAACAATTTGTAATCATAAAAGAATTATTAAAAAATAAAAAAAAATAAATGTTAAAATTTAAAATGGAACATGTGATACTTCGTACAAAACTAGCAAACTAGTTGAGTATTTCAGTGTACGATTACCATCAGAGACTCTAGTCCGTTACACTAGTCCGGTTATATAATCTTCATCAAAGGCAAAAATAAGTTTAAACCGTAAAATAGAGAGCCACACAAGACCTTTTGAAAATTCAAACTCCTGTACAACATTGCTTATTACCGTTTTTAGCACGGCCTTTATAGTGAACTAAAACTTCTATAATTTTACTTCGCACAGAAAACAGACCGTTTAATTTAAATATTCAGACAATATACTATATATACTATATATATATATTCAAACAAAATAAATTTAGAGCTTTTTTGAGCTTGAAATTACGTTTTTCAGATTAGATTTTTTTATAAACTGTTCACTACATAAGATTCCATTTGTTATTTAAATTCCGCTGCAGTACAGATACATATGTTTTAAAAATATTTTTTTTGCTTTTCTTATACGCTTACATAGCAGTATATTCTTCCTTTGAAATCTGAGTTGACATTTTAGATGTGCTTTTGCAACACTCCAACGAAAAAACTAACTTACTCGGTTAAATTCTTTTTTGGAAAATTGAATACTGATTTTTTCAGTGCAGTAAAATTGCTTAAAAGATACAAAATGAGTTGTTTTTTATTTTAAAACGCAGTAGTAATTTTTTTCTCTGCATTCTAAATTGTTTACATTTGCAAATTATTTTTATTCTTCATTATATATACGATGCGCTAACAGCACGTGTAACGATTTTTTTTTTATTTCTTTATTTATTTTTTTTTTTTTTGCATTCACACGATCTATTCTATTTCATCAAATTGTGAACATTGTATTTGTTTGTATAAATATTATTTGAAATAAAAACTGATTTTTATCAAAAAAGAACTTGTCATTTAGTATGACAATTAACATCAATCAAAATGTCATTAAAACATATTGGGAGTTATTGAAATAAGAAGAGGTAGAGAGAGAGAAAGAGAAAAACGCTTATCATGCTCGTTTTCAGATTATAAACTTTATTTTAAATTGTTATGACATCAACATATGGTTTAGGATCTTTTAAATGGAACTGAAATTAATAACTGATTCATTTTTGAAAGTGCATACATGTGTGTTACATTATTTCTAAAGGTTATAAAATATCGTATAAATTTCGTTCTTAGTTAGCATCTCTTAAAAATTTCTTAAAACTCGTGCGACAGACTTTATAAGCTTTTCTCATGGAAATCAGGTTACTCTCAGAGCTTCTGCTAAGACGTAGTTGCGGAACGTAATTTTTTTTCTATATTTCTTGTTTTCAAAATGCCAGAACTGAGGTTTGAACCCTGAGCTATCGTCTTAGTAAGCCAACACACTAACCACTAGACCACAAAACGAATCCCGGTAAAATTTATTATATTTTTATACTACCATCGCTCTGTCAGGCTAAGAGCATATCGTACTACCCTCGTACAACATTTTTTTTTTTACACCGCTATACACAAGCCGCTTGAAACTACAGTCACATTTTTAGCATGTTCGTTTTGCGCCGACCATTGATTTATAGGGTATTGGTTGTTTCTTTTTAACAATGTTCCATTTTTTTCTCATAATTTATCAAATTTGCTTTTTAATGGTTCACACGTGTTATGCTTATAAAAAAAATTTTTTTATATTTAATTTTATTGTCAAAAATTAGTTTAAATTTTTCGTTTAGACACGATTTTGTGTATGTTTTTTTTTTTTTTTAATTTCATATGTGATTTGGTTAATATTTTATTTAATTCAGTATTTTATTATTAGTTTTTTTATTATTATTTTTTTATATAAAAAAACTTGATTTTGTCGACTTGATTAATGGCCGTTTAAGTTAATTTTATTATTATTTGTGGCAATTATTTTAATATTTTATAACTTTAATTTATATGTACATATACTCCTCTAGAAAACAGAAAAAAAATTGTGCTAAAGTAATTAATATAAGGAACGATAATTTTTTTTTAAAGTGGAAATATATTTACACTGTAGTTTTCAATCAGTGTTGTCAGATTTTCAGCGATGGGGATAAACATTTAAATTTGGGAATGGAGATTTTATTATGAATAACCGAAATATTTTCGGCCATTTTTTGAAATTTTTATTAATTAATTATAAGTATATAATTTAGACTTCTTTATACCTGAAACACACACGATAAAAGAATTTCATATCAAAATATGAGTAAATAAGCAAATAATGCGTTTTACACTTTCATATAATTTTCTACGGTCGCACATATTGTCGATGTCAACTAATGGGGATTAATGGAAAAAGGAGTTAATAAGCAGCTAGAAAATCTTTTAATTCGGATACATTCCCATTAGTTGACAATTACACAACTGCAATGATGGAGAGAAAAAGAGAACATATTGCAAAGTGTATAGAGCAAAATATAATTCCAATATAATGATTTCTAAAGACAAGTATAGGTTAAACAGTATATATTATCATGAATAGGTACCGATAACAGAGGATTCTGAGAAGACTTTCATAGTTGCAATCAAAAACATGTTTACTTTGGCTGGTGTAATTTCCTACACGGATGTCAGCCAAGCTTGTTCCTATTCGACATTAAACTGTATGCATATGAAACCGAGACATTTTATTGCTGTAACTTAAGTATTTGTTTGGGCATAAATATCTCGTTAAAACTGGTTATTGGTATGTATATGATAATCGACAGTAATATTAATTTCATTCAGGTTAAGACTTTTAGGAGTCCATTAACTTTATAGAAATAAACTGATAAACATACCACCTTCCGTTTTTAATATTTAATTTTCAGAAATTACCTTAACAATTAAAAGAAAAAACAATTACACTTCAAATTGTTAATTCATAAAAAATTTTAATAATATATAATAATCTTATCGTTTGCTGATACTCGTGTAATCCGCTAAAGGCCTCTTACGCCTCTTTAACTCTTGTATTTGTATACAACTTTACCAGTTTAATAGATATAAGAAAGATTATTATAAATAATTCATGAAATGATTTTTTATAATTTCACAAAATATTTCATAACTTATGGCATATATTTCAACAGCTATTTTATTTTTTTTTTCATTTACAATATTTAGCTCACCAAACTTTTTAATTGTTCTATTTGTATTGTTTTTTTTTTTTTATTTTGATTTAAGTATAAGTTTAAAACAAAGCGCCATTATTAAAATGGAACAAGTAACAGATATGTATGTATGTACGCATGTATGTACTCGTATATGAGCATACACTTAAAAAAAAAATATTCATAATAAAACGATTAAAAAACCGATTTCTTGTTTTGTTTGCCAATTATTTATAAAAAAAAAGTATATATTTTTGTTGTTTGTTTAATTTTGCTTGAATAATATTAAACGAAATTTAATTTTTATGTGTATTTTTATTTATAGGCATACATTTTATAGTGCAAACAAAAAATTAATACAAATTACCTTAACCTTAAGCAAAAAAAGCAAAATTAAACAAATTTTTCTATCATAGTTTGTTTTATGAAAATCTGACATCTTGAAAGAAAGGAATATGAAATAAATATTTCGTTCGGCGACCACCTCTTAGCAGTCTTCTGGCAACAGCTCTAAGAGAAGTTTTCCAAGTCTGTCGTTTGGATTTGGCGTTAAACTGTAGGTCTTGGTATTCATAGATAAAAATTGACGCAGACAATATGGTACTGTGAAAAACTAAACCGTAGCTCTGAAAAAGAGTCGTAAGGGCCAATTATGTATGTATCGTCTTTACAATAACTTAGCAATCTATTCGAAAAATCGGAGCCGATAAAACTAGAGTTGATGCAAATATTTTGAATGCCCATTTTTTGAGATGTAAAACAACAGAGATGTATTAAAGCAGCAAATTCTTCTGTTTGTTTTATTTGTATTTAATATTTTACTTCACTTTTCTTTTACTGCTATTCTGTTTGATTTGGGCATCGTCATTAATATTTTATTATAAGTTCTTTGTCAATTAAGCATTTAATTGATACTGAAATCAATCAAAACCGTTTGTGTACCATGCCAGCAAATTTTTTTTCTTCTTTTTTTGAGACCAATACTCAGAGTTAAACCCCTACTAAATGCTGTGCATTGTATTAGAATTTTTGGAAAGGACAGTACATTTTATGATAGAACATACATTGTGTTTTTCTTATACTTATTACTATTTAGCGCCTTAGGAATGAGACAAATTTCTGTGAATTGATCATTCAAAGGCCAGTGTTATACCTTTACCCTTGAATGATCAACAGCAATTGCCTAATCGTTACAAGTTGATTGTGTGGTGAGTGTCTTTGCTAAGTAGGTTTAGCTGTTATCTGCTACTTCCCAATAGGTGGCGCTTTTCTCCTGATCATTCGTTTTTTCTTAACATTGTTTAAGGTGGAATAGAGTGGAATGTCGGGGATCACTTTCTTTGTAGATGATTTTCTTGGAGGGGGTGTGGTCCTCTTATTTTTTAAGTTAAAATTTAAGAAAAAAATCGCAATTTTTTTTTTTTTTAATTTTTCACCTTTGCTGGGATTTGAACCTGGACCGGAGTTTGTGCAGATTCTGTGAGTCATCAGACAAAGAGACATCATGATGATTATCAAATATCCAATAGGGAACTATCAAAGTTGGCACCAGCCAACATTTTAAGATTAGCCAGAGCGACGAAACTGGTTTAGTTGAGGGCTATATAACAAATCATCAGGTCGAAGTACTTTTAGTATCTCATAAATGAATAAATTTGTATTTTATATCAGTTTTGTTATATTTTACTGAATAT
Organism: Metopia argyrocephala; assembly: GCA_963576795.1. Taxonomy (NCBI): domain Eukaryota; kingdom Metazoa; phylum Arthropoda; class Insecta; order Diptera; family Sarcophagidae; genus Metopia; species Metopia argyrocephala. Next base: position 197,673,846 of record OY756208.1, on the reverse strand, counting down.
TTCTTTTACTTCCCTTCTATTTCATATTATTTGCATACAGTTTTTCTATAGTTTTGTTTTTAAATTATTTGGTTGTAGATTAGAAAATGGCGTGGCATGTTAAAAATAATACTTAGACAGCCTTCTAGACTTCGAGTCTTGTTTACAATAAGTAATATTTTTCAATATGTTCGCATCTTTACAAAAATGTTATTGGTGTTTTTAATTATCGTCTAGCAAAATAAGAAAAAAACTAAATAGGGGAGTGTTTTGGTGTTAAAATTACAAATTTTTAAATATTTAAATTAAAAAAATTTTTTTTTAAATAAATAATAAAACTATTATTTTCGAATCTTGTTGTTTGTATTTTTCCTAATTAATACAATACTTGTTGTAAATTTGAATGCCACAGAGTAAAATACTCGTATATGTAAAACTTGCTTTCCTAACAATCTTATGACTCTAGTGGGAGGAAGAGATGTACGTTAACAATATCGTTTCATTGGTGAAGTACAACACGGTTCATAAATAACACCTTCCAAATCAATTATTTAAATTTCAATTATAATCTAAAGAAGACAACATATGTACACAACTTTAGTAGTTTCTTGTTTTGTTTTTCTTTTAACAAATTATTGCTGTTGTTAAATGAATTGTTTATTTATTTAAATATTTAGAATTTATGTCTGTAATGACCCCAGGGGAGTCTTAAATGCGTTAAATGGAAAAATAGAGGAAAAAAATTAGCATTAGCAATTTAAAAAATCAATAAATGGAATAATAAGAGAGTTTACATTCCCAAGACTAAACTAAAGGTAAACATATTTATAAATTCTAAAGTACATATTTTTGTTTGCCAAAGAGTTGTTGAAATGTTTCAATATACGAGTAGTGTATTTAGAATAAATTAGAAAAAAAAAGTAATATAAGTAAAGAGTCTCTGGAACTTGTATGCTATGTAAAGTTAACTACATACGGACGAAGAATTGCGTTCAACATAATGAATTATTTTACAAAATTACTGACATATATTTTAATAATTGTTAAATATTCAATATTATTGATTGAAGAACTCAGTTAAGTGCCTTCTAATTAATCCATTTAATTTTTATAAAAATTTTTGGAATCAAAAATGAATTATTATAATAAATGATTAACTTTTAAATATAATTTATTTACTATTAAGAGAGGTATTCATATGTATGTATGTATGTAATTTAACTAATTATTTACTAATTTTTAATTGCTGTCATTATTATTTTGACCTCTACTGTTTAGTAATAGAAATGTTAATATATTTTATGAATGTGTTTATCAAAATTGAATTTTTATTATTTATTGTTGTAACGTTTATAAAAAAAAACAACAACAAAAATTAGAAAATATTAACACAATATATATAAATATTTTGTTATTGCTGTTGTTGTTGCATTTTACTGCTATTTCACTTGTTTTTATTGTTTTCTAATAATTAATTCTAATCAGACCAAACCTTAATTTGTTTTTGTGATTTAACGTTTATCATGTCTAGCCCAGACAAATTAGTATTTTTGTTATTTTCCTTTGTTTTTCATTTTTTTTTTTTTTTTTTTTAAAATTAGTCACTTCACTTACAACAATCAAAATAAAATCACAAAAATATATAACAAAAACAAACATGTATCACGTTATCCGTTAAGTGGTTTCACAACCACCAGCCTAAACATCAGAAGTATCATTTTCGTAGTAAAAGGTTGGTCATATATGAATACGGGTCACTTAGCAATCAAAGTACTAGTAAATATATTCAAAAGATAAGATTCTAAGGTGGCCAGTTTTATAGTAATATGAGGTGATTATGGTCATTGCAATCAGCCTACTACGTAGAAGAAATATAAGAACAAAAGATTTTAAAGAAATTGAAAAAAACAGATGTGGTCAGGCCTCTGCATCATCGCAATATAAGCATCTTTTTTGTTACTGAATTTGTGGCGGAAAATTTTAATTCGTCGATTCCACTGCGATTTTAGCATGTTGGCCTATCTTGCGGCTTATTATGACTTGTTTTTTATATAGATTTTAACCTTCATACATAAGAAGTCCAACTCACGCAACAACTAATGCCGGATGATCATTCACAATGCTTTAGATATGCTGATTGTGTGTTAAATTTGTTTTCACTCTGTTGTGGAAGAGCCATTCTATCTAGAACAAGAGTGTTTTTGGTGTGCATTATGGTCTGAATTGCCATTGGCCGCTGAAAGAACCTTTACCGTCAATTTCAACAAGAGCCACACAACACGATCTTACGAAAGTTTACAGTCGATTTGTAAACATCAATTTGGCATCAAGATCCATGCGATTTGACACCATTAGACTTTTTATTGGAGAGCTAAATCAAATTATATAAGCCCTAAATAAGCTTATAATATTTTTAATTATTGTTATACAGCAGCATATCTTTATTTAACTTTACTTTTAAAATCCAAAAATGGATAACCCTGTACATATATATATATATATATATCTATATATGAATGTTTGTGCATATACTATATATTTAAAATTGTTTACAGTTTTATAAATATTTGTTAGCATTTTATGCAAATGTGTAAAAAATTATATAATTATTCATTATAAGGCATTAGCATTATTATTCAATGCCTGTTTCTTTAAGTCTTCCAAAGTTTGCTTTGAGCCATTTTTCGAAAGACTGTTTTACTGCCTGTTTCCGTTAGATATGCAATTTTAAACAATTGAAGATTTATTGGAAAAACATTAAATTTTTCAAATATTTTTAAGCATTTTTTAAATAAGGTTTTATTTGAAATTTCTTATCTTACAGAAACAAGTATACATGCATACATAATTGGCCATTACAACCCTGTGTCAGGGTTACAGCCTACAGCCGAACGACAGACTTGAGAAGTTTGTTCATGGTAATCAGTTACTCTCAGAGCTTTGGCCCGGAGACTGCTAAGAGATAGTCGCAGAAAGAAATATTTTTTTTTTATATTTTTTTTTTCAAGATGTTAAAACTGGGGTTTGAACCCTTAGTAAGCCAACACACTAACAACTAGACCACGGAGACAGGAAATTAATCTTTTTGTCTTTTACCCATTTTGTCTATCTATGATTTAAGTCATCCTTTTTAAAGACATGCTTATTCCATTGAAGTGAAGACAATCTTTATGAAGACAAGTATAAGACATTTTTATTGCGACAGGTTTAAGCCAAGTTTGAGTCGGCAACACTGCTTTATTTGCCAACCGATTCAACAGCTTACAGTTGCTGTTTGTTTACTTTGGTTTGACATTACAATCGTAAATGTTGCTGAATACTTTGGATTGAAACCTTTAATTTTTTGCTAAAAATTTTCTTGGACTCTCCCTGATTATTATTTTGGTTTGTCTTTACTTGGTTACATTTTTTTAAATTTAGTTTTTTGCAATTTTTTTGTTCATTTATATTTTATATAATTGTTACAATGACAGCCAAAGATAACAATGATATCATATATTATAAACATCATATTTACTTATACGAGGTACTTATACTAAGAGGTAGTCGCCAAAAGAAAAATTTTTTTCAAATTTCTCTTTTTCCAGATGTCAGAGTTGGGATTTGAACCCGGAGCTCTTGGCTTTGTAAGCCAACACACTAACCATAAGCGTTTAAAATGTGGCCCCGAAAAACAATTTATGGGCCGATAATGAAAGGCAGCCGAATATTAACCAGTTTCTACAAAATAAGTATAATCTATAGCAATAAAATTTTTCAGGCAAAAATATTTTTTTTAGCAACTAAAAGGCAACTAAAATCCGGTTGCATTCGTAATCGGCCTATTAATAATTTTTTAGTTTGTTTTTGTTTTTTCAACTGACTACTTCCACACTTTTCTTTGTAAATAAAATTGTTGATTAATTAATGAAAATAGCGCCTTGTTGGTTTGGTAAAATATGCAAAAGGTCAAGTTTTACATTTGGCAGCATTTTGACAAGGTCAGAGCAAGGCAAGAAAGAAACTTATTTTTTGTTTTTTGTTATTTCAGAAATCAAAACGTAATATATTTTAGGAAATTTAGCAATTTTAAAAGAAGAATATTTTAAAATACCCAATGAAAAATTTAAATACTTAACATTTTTGATTGTGTACGCTAAACAAAGCTTTTCATTGTGTGTGTTATTAAAATTAACATTTTTAGTTTAAACAACAATAATACTCGTACATATTTATTATATTTATTGTAATTTCTTATCTAATAATGAGTGTCCAAGTTTATTTTTCTAACCTAATTTCTGTTGTTTTTTATTTTTCTTTAAATTTGGAATTTTATTTTTTATCAAAATTACAATTGTAGATGCAGACGAAAAGGAGGAGAAAGAAATGATCAATGTCTGAAACTATTTATATAAAAAAAACTAATTCAATAATTTCTATTGTTGTTGAGTTTATTAACATTTCATTATCTTTTATTTATTTTTTTATTTTTGCTTTTTATATAGAACTAAAAAAAACCCGGCTGACGTTACCCTGTCTGCAAATATTTACTTCGTTTATATTATAGGAATGAATTAATTTCACAAAAACAAGAATTAATCGCAATTAAAATATTTGCAGCATCAAATAAATTTTTTATTGATTTAGAACCAATATTTTCAATTGACTTTTTAATAATATCAATTACTAATTTTAAATGAATAAATTAAAAATAAAATCAACAACTAATTGAGATTTAGTGGAACATATTTGTAATTAATTTTTTAATAATATCAATTAAAAATTTTAATTGAATAAATCAAAAACAAAATCAACAATTACTTAATTGAAATTTAATTGAAAATATTTTAATTAACTAATTAATAATATCAATTAATAATTCCAGAAGAATTAAATAATTAAGAAGTTCAATTGAAAATAAAATGAAAATGTTTACAAATTTTATTGAATCAATTAAACTATTCATTGTATATAAGTTAAAAGCATAAGTCTACATAATTGGATAACAAAAGTGTTTGAACTCAATTGTTTTTGATAAATTTTAGTTCACATAGATGAATAAATGAATACTTATTGTAACGATTAATAATACAAATTGAAACAATTTTTATTTAAAAATATATGACTGCTTAGTAAACATACATATGCGTAGTACTCAAGTCTGCTAGTTCGATGATCAAGGATTCACAAAAATTATTTTTAATTTACATTTTAAAAGTTAAGGCTGAGCTGGCTACATCGTTAGCGTAACGTTAGTCTTTTCAGAATTGGTAACTTTCAGCCATTAGTTACTGAAAACGTATCGCAACCAGCAGTTTAGTCAGCTGTTAATAATTTATTTTAAATAAAAATTGTGAAAAAATGAGTTCAATTGTTTTTCAGCAAAATATATCAGTTTGGCGTCATTTAGTTTATTTCAAATTGTTCACAAATATTTTAATTTCCTTGTTAAGCAGTCTTTTATTTTTTAAATAATGCCAAGTTGACATTTGCAACGTGACAATCTCATTTCTATAGATTTTCTTCGTGTCATTGACTACGATATGTTTTCATGAACTGAGCTCGGCCAGTCAATTATTTTTTGTTATAGAAAATCTACTGAAAAAGTCTCGTAATATACAAGTAATGAAGTAAATAAAACTCATAAGAAATTCGAAAAAGACAATAAATACCATAGGAAAATGGTGGAAAATGACTCTAAAGTAACAAGAAAAAAGATCATAAAGAGCTCATCAATAAGAGTCAACTGTAGGTCAATTTCATCTTGACAAAAGTGCATCTTATGATTTGAAAAAAAAAACATTTCTAAGTGCACAAAAGAGTCAAAAAATACTAGAATTTGATAAAAAATGCTGGCTGGGATTTTAGTGTAGAATATAAAAACTCATTAATATTATTTCAAAACAGCAGCAATAATGTTTTCATTATTGTTGGTATGTCATCAATATTACTAAAACGACATAAAATTAAAATATTTTGGTTTTATTTTTTTTTTACAAAATAATTTATTGACCAGCCTCAATATTATATGCATATGTGTGTATAAATATATACAGAAAAAAAAATGTAAGTGTTAAAAGAAATATATTTATAAAAATAAATTTAACATGGCGTGACTTTTGGTCTTTAGCTAAACTTTAAGCGGCATCGTTTAGAACATTCACAACAAATGTTTTGTCGCTGAATTTGGTCGCGTCATTGTGAGTCAAGCGATAATGAGTGAAACCGACAATTACAAACGCTTGCTGTTTTTATTTATTTACAATATATTTTCTTTTTTTTATTATTTATTACGAAAAAAATAAATAAAAAAACTAAAACAAATAAATAAAACAATAAAGCATTTTTATAATTTTTTTTTTATTCTTTCTACACCCCATTAGTCGCATTTGCATTTTTTTTAACCGCTGTACCCATAGTTGAAACTGATAAGAATGCTCTAACAAGCCAGCAGCAGTATAAACCAAAAAAAAAAAAAAAACAATAGCACTTAGTCCTCATAACCTTTGAATCCTGTGATATGAACAATCGTTTATAAATAAAATACTTGTAATGATGCAAATTGATAACTTTAATTTGTCAAGATGTTTACTGTAAAAGCAATCATTTAATTATAAAAATGAAGTTTTTCAATGGGACTGAAGGCTTTAATAAACATTTTACTTGTTAAAATGCTCCATGTCTCAGTTTCAATTTCTTCTATTTGGAATTGAAATTTGCAATGAATTACATCATATATCTTTTGATCTGTTAAACTACTGGCGATGAAACTCAATTCAGTCAACTTCTGGCCTACTGTAAACTGTGGAAGGAAGTTTGAATATCAAATTCCACTGAGATGCCAAACAAAAGAATCGATTTTGTATCCTTCAATTTTAACTATTTTTTTCAGCAGGTCTATTGACGTATTACTGTCAGCAAGTCTTTACTAAAAAAAGTGGATATCCTCTAACAAACCCCACATCACCACGCCTTGTTGCGCTGTTCCGCTGAAGCCTTTAAAAATATTCTATAAAAATCTATATATGTACCTGATATTCTTCGTAATTACACTCTCACACCACAATGATTCGAAAGAAACTCCGTTAGGAGTTTCAGATCCATCCTTCTAAACTTTAGAATATCAGAATTGTTGCCAAACTTACTTCAATTCAGTGTAGCATGGAACCTAATCTTGTCGGAGTTTGAGTTGAAAGCACGACAAGAAACCTATTTTTACTGCAGGAACTGTATAAAGAGGACCACAAGGAGAATTCATCTCAGGCATGAGCGCTTAATTCTTGCCATGCCATGAACTTTCCAAAATGGCAATCACCACAAAGCAAGATTTATTTTAAAGTCGGGATTGTTATCAATGTGTACCGAATTATCCCCGTTTTAGCTGAGATGCTTCAGGTATCACCATGGGCCTTATCTTCGGCCCTAGTCGGCAATTATAATTTAAGTAGAGTCCGCCACCTTAACTGCCTTCAGTAAAAATCAAAACAACTGAGTCCTTTCTATTCCTTTTTTTGTGGTTATTTGGTAAATACTTAGATGTACATATATAACCGGCCTGCCACAACCCTAGCCACCAGGCGCCTCTGTTCAATGTTGGAAGGACTAGGTTGATATAATGTGACTTGGTGCTTAAAAGTTAAACGAATATTTACAAATTAGCCTCTTTTTTGAAACATTCAGCAGTCAAATATTAATAAGTTCACAATTAGAGTTCTCAGTAATGAAAACACCACTGCCAGCAATTTATAGGAATGAATAAGGCCAGCGTTCTACAACTTAAGTATTTCAAATGCGGTTTTATGTGAATATGATGACTGCTTAATAATTTCACAATTAGCATATATCCTACTGTAAATTAATATTGTTCGATTAGTTTTGTTGTGTTGCCAAAATATTTTTGTCTTTTTTTTTAATTAAGAACAGGATTGCAACAAAATAAATTCCTTATAATTTCAGTGAAAGAAAAAGCACAGAGTGATATTTATGACAGATGTGATTGAAATTCTTTTCAATTTTATAATTATTGTAACAAAGTTGTCTAAACGAATTTTATATTTTTTGAAAAATGTAACAAAAACTTTTTCAAATAACCCCCACACCTAATTATATGATTTCACTGTTTAAAATCAATTTTATTTGAAATTTATGAAAAACATAATTTTCATCTTAACATGTCAAATTGTTCATGTTTGTAAATATTGTTTTAGATTATTTTTGTCGTTTGTCTTCAAAACAAACAAAAATAGAAAAAAAAAATAAACGAATTTCAAAATAGTAACTGTACTCAATATTTTGTTTGTTTGTTTTGTTTTTCCAAAAATATTGATGTCTGTCATTGAACAAGATCATAAATAATGAATTACGCAAAACATGATTATGACAGACAAGAATTAAGAGATAAAAAAAGAAAACTTGAGAAAAATTTAAAATCGAATAGGGCCAGAGTTGAGTTTATTACATTTTTTCATTAATTTTGTGGTGGTGGCAAAAAATAATACTTTTTTGCCCCTAATATTTAGTGATAATGGAAATTTAATGCATTTAATGAAGCGATTTTAGTGGTCGTGGAAATTTAGTGCACTAATTTCGAATGATTAGTAGAAATTGACTAGAAATTCATTGGCACTATAGTGGAATGCAAATTAAGTTGCACTGCTTCAGTTCCATTATTGCTATTGTTTTAATCAAAATTTCAGTATTATGGGCGGACTTTTAGTAATGCCAGCCACTAATATTTTAGAATTAGTACACTTAATTTCAACTGCTGCTATAAAATCTTCATATAGGGCTATAAGTCTCCATCACCAGTAAAATTGTTTGAATTTGTTGTTAATTATTTCCATCTGTGACTAGGGATGCCTGCAATATAGCTTTTTAGTGCCAGTAAAATCGATAAGGCATTATAAATTCAATCCAATAAACTAAACTTTGATATCGACTTTTGCAATCCAATTGTAGGAAATTAATTCTAGTGATAAGATCGGTCGCCGTAGTTTAATATGTAGTATGTTGGCTTACTAGTCGAGAGCTCCGAGTTCAAACCTCATCCTGAAAGAAATAACTATTAAAAACTACTTCTTTCGGCAAACACCTTTTAGCAGTCTTCTGGTAAAAGCTTTGAGAGTAACTGATTGTAATGAACAAGCTTCTCAAAACTGTCGTTTGAATTAGACGTTAAACTGTATTTATGGATAAAAATTGACGCACACAATATGGGTGCTATGAGAAGGTAGGCCGTAATTCTGAAAGAGTGTTGTTATGGCCAATTATGTTATGTTATGGAAATATCGGACATACAATATTATCTTAATTTTTTAAATTTTTTTGCTAATAATAAATTTGAAAAACACTGTATGATGACAAGTTGTGCCTACACCATACTGATTATAATTGCTTTGCTCTCAAATAAAAGATCATTGATATTTTTGGACGTTTAGCAGATGTATTGCAGCCATTCTCCTCCATTTCCCCTAACCACATCAGTCAATATCGATGACATGTGCACTCAAGCCGAGGCGATTAGAGAGCATCGCAGGGCATGTGACAAAATTCCTTCAAGTGTTGAAAGATCTAAAAATCCTAGTTTGACTGCCAGTAGTAAGTAAGATCATAATTGCCAATTTTGTATTTTACTGTTAAACACAAGCAAATTAACATTGAGGTATTGAAATGCTTTTCAAATGACACAGTGTTGGTTTGTGTGTTTGTTTGTTTTTACTTTAAAAATTGTTATAAAAACTGCAATGAAAAGCGGGTTTGTCCAGCACTGTATAAATAGTATCTATCACAGCTATTGAAGAACAGTTGTACTTTAAGGCAAACATTTTTCTTTTTCTGTTTGCTTTCTAGATAAACAATAATTTATTTTTATAATTATATTCGTTAATAAATTCAATAACAAATTCATATTTACTTGCAATATTTGAACAAATTAAATAATATTTAATTTTATTTATTGTTTCGCCAAAAAAAACATACAAATTTAATTAATAGAGAAAAAATATATAAAATACACAACAAATTTGAATAACATTCCATATACGAGTAATAGAGAAACAATTTAGATTAAAAAAAAAACTGCCAACACTTGTATAGGCTTGAAAATTTTCTTATGAAATTTCTCATTAAAAACACGTCATTTTTTTTTCTTTCTTTCTTTTTTATAATTAAATAAATGAAAACAACATAATTTTAAGTATAATTATTAAAAGCTTTAATATAAAAGAGCTATAATAATGGAAAACAAAAAGGCAGATAAAGCCACTGAACTTATTTTAGTATTTACTGAGCATCAAAGGTTCGCAAACAAACAAAAAAAAAAAAAAACAAACGAAAATAATTTTTTTTGAAGAGATAATCTGAAGGTTAAATTTTAAGAACAACAAAAAACTCTTTTATTTATATTTTATTTTGGATTGTCTTTTATTACATCTCAGAACTGATATTGTTGAAAAGCTATAGAAATTTTAGACAAAAAGATTTAATCAATAAATTAATTAAAAAAGTACTAAAAATAAAAGTACTATACTTTTGGTACTTAATTTTTTATATAGCCTAAAAATATAATGAAAAATATTGCGTCAAAAATGAATCTATAACTTAAAGCGAGCGAAAAAGAGCATTTTAGCAGTACTAAAAGTCGTAAATAAGATATTAAAAGCATTAATAGATCAAACCTTGGAAGAGCTCATTAAATATATACAACAATGAAGAATCAAGTGTCGCAGAACACTGAAGGTGGCATAACATCAGACCCAGAAGATTTGTTAAGGTGGTAATGTAAGTTGTCAGATATTAAGACTTGTTTGACGTTCTAGTTTTCGATTTGGTTATATAGTGAATTTTTAGAGATTTATAAAGAAACTTCCACAAAGAACTCTGAAGAAGGGTCGAAAACTAGTTCAGTAACTTTAGTGTTAAACAAAACCCTTAACGGATGTTGATTCTCATAAGAATACCAGAATTGACTTTAAATTGTAGGTCCCGGTACTCATGGATAAGAATTAACACACACAACATGAGTGCTGCAAGAAGCTAGGCCGTAACTCTAAACAGGGTGGTAATGGCCAGCTATGTATGTACATATGTATTTCGTTAAGCTCAAAAAAAAATTTATTATTATTTATAAAAAAAAGGTCAATAAAGTTATTATATTATACTTTTTCCATAATAAAAAAATACTCAGCTTTTCGAAGACAAAAAATCGTTTTAGTTCTTCTGAAAATTTTAAAAAATTTTTTAAGTTACTTTATCCACAATTATAATTTAAAAACTAAAAATAAAACATTCAAGAAATGTCACAAAAGGTTATAGTAAAATTATATTTTCTACAGGTTGCTTCATTACAATTGTATTGATTTCAATATAACAAAAAAGAACAGCTGACACATTACGTTACGTTACGGCAAAGTTCAGCTAATTGTATACCCTAGCTCGAGCTCGGACAGCGTTTTTGTTTTAAACATTCATTTTATTTCGTTTTTATTTTGAACATTTTTAAGAAACAAAATGTTAAACCGTGTTAAATATTTTCGTAATTTGTTTTACTTTTAAAATTCCTCTGGTTTTATTGTTAAAAATAAATCTAAAAAAATGTAGATGAATTTATGGAATTTTTATGATATTTTTGTTGCTTTTGCTTAGAAAAGTAAACAACTTAATTATATATTTTTTTCTTTTTTATTATTATTTTTATTCATTAATACATATTGTTGCTGTTGTTTATTTTGTTATTTTTATCTTTCGCTTTTATATTAAAGAACATTGTTGTTACTTTCTACTTTCTATGATGCTAGATTTCGCAGTTTTTTTTTTAATTCTAGTAAATGCTTTTTATTAGAATTTATTTTCAAAATAAAAAATAATTTAAGATTTAAAAAAAAAATGGTTTTTTTTTTCATTGTTGCTGATGGTCTCTTTTTAATCTTCTCGATGTTTCGGTGTAAAACTATAGTGTTCATTTTAAAGTAAATCAAAAACATCTTGCGTTTTTTTACGACTGACATACATGTCTTTTTACTTTTCCAGTAAGAAGTTTACTCTTTCGCAAAACAAAATTTTTGAAGAATGGGTAAAAACTCCCAAAATAAATCGTAAAGACGTCTTATTGGTTTTATGTCAAGATAAAACACTAATAATATTCGATTTACATTTTTGAAGTTTTATGGGTGGTAGCCGTGGCAGTGATTCAATTTTATAGCTAAATTTATAATTCTAGCTTCATTATTTTCCAAGATATTAATTTTGTTTATCTAGATTGGAAAAATCTTACACTGTGCATGGTAGCCAATGTAAATAATGTGAAGATGTCTTGAGACCACCTCTTAGGAGTTTTCTGCCAAAAGCTATGAGCAGCTAACTCTGAGAAAGAGTTCTAATGGCCAATTATGTTCCAATGGTTCTAGAAACCATACCGTTGCCCTTTAGCTTCATAGATTTATAATGCATATTTATATATACAGTGTTTACATTGGATTATTTATATGTATTCCTACAAATATGTCTTTTTTTTTAGAACTTAGAATTTTAACCATAAATATAAAATCAAAAGTTTATGCTTTCTTCTTTCTTTCCTTTCATTATAAATTTGTTTTGCCAAAATACTTTTAATTTGTTTTTCTTTTTCTATAAAATGTTTTGAATTTTTGTCACACTTTTTTTCTTTTGTTATTTTCAGAGGAGCTGCCTGCTTGTAGTTTATTGCTAAAATGAAAATATTTTTCATTTTATGAAAATATTTTGCAAAGAAAATAAAAACAGGTTTTTAATTTAAAGTTGTTTTTCAGAAGGTCCAACTTTAGTGTGTGACTAGGAGTAGGGGCCAATGTTTTCAAAGCTAACTAATCGCATAATATTGAACTAAGGCAAAATTTTATAACAAAAAATAAGAAAATAGCTATTTAAAGGTTGACTACATCAAAATAAGCTAAAAGAAAGTAAAATCTGATTTTACAAAACTATACACACTTTATACGAGTACTATACCCTTAACTTGCCATGAACAAGCTTCTCAAGTCTGTCGTTCGGAGTCGACATTGAAATGTAGGTCTCGGTACTCATGGATAAAAATTTACACACACAACATGAGTGCTGCGAGAAGCTAGGCCGTAATCCTGACACAAGGTTGTAAAGGCCAGTTATGTATGTATGTATGTATACCCTTAACTTAATCAGAGCATTTAAGTCGATGAATTTATATTTAGTCAAACAAAAATGCTGTCAAATTGTATACGTATGATGGGTTATAAAGGATATAAAATAGTCAGCTTTAGCAAACTACATACAACTACATATTTACTTTTCTGTTTAACAACTCAATTTTGTATGTGCAAATGTATGTAGGTATTTCTTAATAGATTAAAATTATGTACTAAAGAGGCTGTACGAGATTGATAACTTTAAATTTATAGAATATTTGATAAACTAGGGCGTATAAGTGCTAATTGGCCATAAATCATATTACGCATACGTTCAAGTGTTCTAATTAATAATCATTTCTGTTTACAAAACAAACAAAATCGCTTTGTTTTAATCATTTCGTTTCGTTTATTTATTTCTTTTTTTAATTACTTAAAAACAAATTAAATCATTTTTAATTTTTCTTGGCATTCTTTTCAATTTTTGTATACAATTTCTCTTTTGTTTAAAATAAATTTTTTTTAATTTTAATTTCTAAAATGGGGTTCAATAATCGTAAAATTAAAAGAAATGAATTTAAAAATATATGTACATATGTAGTATGTATGTTTTTGCGCATATATAAGTGCATATTAAAATTTAAGAAAAACAGAATTATCTATTAATAAAAATGCATTCAATACAAATATTTTTTTAGACAACAACGTCAAATAATTTATAAATTTATTTCAATTCAAAATATTATAATTTTTATTTCTATATTTTTATTAACAACAAAACAACACCATATACAATACTCGTAAAACGGCAAAAACTTGGTCAAATGCCTAAAAGATACATATTTGTTTTTGCTAACAAATCAAAAATTTCAATTCATTTAATTATGAATTAAAAATAATTATGAAATATTCGTATTTTAAACGTTTTGCATAAATGCATGTTAAAAAATATTTAGCAGCACAATGCAACTGTGACAATATTAAAAACAACAACACGTTCCATAACAAGTAAGCATAACTAACATAGTAGAGAATAAAAAAAAACAAATAAACAAAACTTACGATCATCCTCATACACATACATACATAAATTAATGAACATAACCTCCGACAACCAAAAAAACATTGAAATTATTTTTATTCCTTAAAATGAATGCTCTAAAGAGAGAAAAAAAATTATTAAAACAACAATAAAACAGAAAAACAATACTGCTATATTTCTTTTCTCTTATACTTGCCTGGCACCTTTATGATAAAAAGAATACAACACAAGAAAAAAAAACAGTAAAACATAAACATAAATACCCACATACATACATACATATGTATGTATAGAAAACAGGTATGTTTGTTTTCTTTTTTTCTCTGGATTTTTTTTTTTTTTTGCTTTTGTTTAGATTTTTTTCTTTTCATAATAATGATGACATGACTGCTTTAATTTACTCTCGTTTTTTGTTGTTTTGTTATTGGACAACTACATTGTTATGATAACACTATAATATTATGAATAATGATTACAATAACACAAAAAGAAAGGGTAAAACATTATTGAGAACAATTACAAAAAGTGATAATATTTATGCAGCAATAATCAAAGAAGAGACATTCCATTTTCTACTGTGCTTGTACGTCACAGGTGCCCAAGATTGTTTGTATTAAACGAGAATTGTATGAAATTTTAATGGTAAATATAAAAAATTAATGTTGTAGCTTCTTTTCATACTTAATATATTTTTTTAGCAAATTAATATGCAAATTATTTATGCGCTCGACTTTTATATTCTAAATAAACATAAAATGGTAAATGTTGTGACAGTGCAAAAGCAGATTCTTACACCATTCATTGTCGTTTCGTGTTAAGACATTGCTATCAGTTTGGGTAATATATCGCACTGTTTTTTCTTATTGTTTTTTATAGTTAAACAAAGCAGAAAAATTTTTTGAGTTTAAAGTTAAATAAAATTAATCAGTAATAAAATTAATAAAGAAGTCAATGAAAGTAACACAGAAAAAATTTTTGTTGAAATAATTTCAATTAACAAATTATTTAGTATCATTCAATATTTCCAATTAAATTTTTAATAATTACAATTAATTTTTTAATATAATAACAAAAATAAAAATGTTTGTGCGTATGTTTTTTTTTTCTTTTGTCTTAGTGTTGTGTAATATGTTATATAAAAAATCAATATATGATTACTTTTTAATTGAAAATTCGAATACGTATTGTTATTTATGTAATTTAAATAAATGTTAGCATTAAAATATAAAGAAGACATGTTTTATACAGAGAAGCCTGTTTTAATGCGGTAGATAGGGATCGTATAAATAAAATCGCATAAAAAAAAATTACACAAAACTTCACAAAACGGTATTAAAAATAGTTTTCGCAACAAAATAAAAATTATTTTTTTATGCGATTTTATTATGATTTATGATTTTATTATCGTTATGATTTTCAACCCTGATTCAGAGAGTAAACCAACTGGTTCATATTATCGTGTGAACAAACCATTACATATTTTGACGAACAACATATCAGTAATCGATATAAAGAAAAGTAAACAATATTTTTATCCACAACATACATACGTTCTATTAAAAATTTCGGAAATATTTCGTAATTCTGTATATTCCTTTTATAAAAATAAACATAGCACAAAAAAGAACTTAGGCGTCTTAAAAATAAGTCGAATAATAATAAAATAGCATAAAAATAGTCCGCATAAAAAAACAACATCTTGTATTAAAAGACACATAATAAAATTTTTTAAGTAATTAAAAATATATAATTAACCATGAAAATTTTTTCGATAAAAAATCTAATATCACTAGCATGAAGAGAAAAAAAAAATATGTATTCGTAAATTTTTTTATTTTTTTGTTTTATGTGTCTGTTTTTTATTTTTTTTTTATGTACATATATGTATATATATAACCCTGCAGGAAAATTGGTAGTCGACTACAAATAAAGCTAACTTATTATTCACTTTTATGGGCTGACTATAAGCTAACTACATTGTAATCCAGAACTTACCAAAATCAAAGTGTTTATAGCTAGGTACAAAAAGTTAACTTTAAGTTAACGGCTAGATAACTAACTTTAAATTAATTAAAAGTTATGCAGAGTCGGACAATTGACTACTTCCTAGGACATCACAATGTTAAAATAGTTAGTTGTTTCCATATAAAAGTAATCCAAGTGTCAACCACAACTACTTGAGAAATAATTAGTTTTAAATTAATTGAAAGTTAACTGAATGTCCGACAGGGAATATACATATGAATATATTTAATACATATAATATACATACATATGTTATGTGGTCGGCGTGGTCTAGTGGTTAGTATGTTGGCTTACTAAGACGAGAGCTCCGGTTCAAGCCCCTAGCTCTGACATCTTGAAGCAAAGAAATATTAAAAAAAAAATATGTTTCTTTCCGCGACTACCGCTCCTGGCGAAATCTCTGAGAGTAACTGATTCTAAGGTCTGGCGTTCGGAGCTGACACACAACGTGAGTACTGCGAGAAGGTAAGTCGTATTCCTGACACAGGGTTATAAACGTCTGTTATGTTATGCATGTATATAAAAAAAATTGTATTTTAGATTAACATGGATTTTACATTAAAGTTTCAAATGGCAAGAAAAATAGATGAACGCTGGTCATATGTTTGAGAGTAAATAATGTGCTTTAAAATCAAATTTAAGCAATTGTGGTGTGTGTTAAAATAAATATGTATTTATATTGTTATTTTTTTAATCTGTCTTTTTAAAATTTTGTTAATTATTCGTTATTCAATTCGTCGTACGGGAGTTTATGTGCTCTATCCGTCATTTCATATTTTTTATATATCTCGAGTAAATGATGCTTTGGGTTTTCGACCCCAAATTTCTCAATTTCTCAAATCTGCAATCCGTTTTCGGATACCTCGTCTAGTTTAGGATATAAATAGCAGAAAAAAGATTGCAGATTTTAATAATTTTGGTGTCAGAAACCTAAAGTGGCTTCATTTACTCGAGATATATAAAAATATGAAGTGACGGATAGAGCACATAAACTCTCACATGACGAATTGGCAATAATTAAATATTTACATAAATAATATTTCCAATTATTATATGCTCTAGTATAAAGAATAATAATAAGTTGTTCATTTCTTTTTTGTCGAATAGGTTACATACATATGTACTCATCTCTGTATTTATCGTATTTTTGTTTTTATTTGTATATTTTTAATAAATAAATTGTTATAATTTGAAATGTTTGTAAAGGGTTGCATTTAAAATATCTTTTTCATTTTAAATCAGCGGGATCAAATAAAAGTTTAGTTCTATTAATTAATATTTTAATCGGTTTAAAATTTCTGCGTCAATTAATTTTTTAATTACACCAATCAATTTATTTGATTAAAATACGCCTGAATTTTTAATTAAAATATTAATTGGCCCAATTAAATGTTTAATCGAAAATTTTTTTTTTCAAAAACCTCGACACTATTAATTTTTTAATTGCTATTATTAATATTGTTTGTAGGGGCAAAACTAGTAAACAATTTAATTGGTAGTACAAATTTTTTAATTGAAATCGATTTTAAATTTTTTCTGTGAATACAAATATGTCAAACAAAACATTTCTAAAATCAACAATATTAACGAGTATTTTGCTCAAGATTTTCATGTTATCTCTTGTAACCATAGCTTTAATTACATTTGCAAAAATACTCTATTACTGCTTCAAAACAAGTGTTTGTATTACTATTAAAAAAGATGAGTTGTTATAAGCATAAAAAGAGAACTAAAATCTAAATTAAAATGCACTGGGCACTAACTCGAAAATTTGTCGCGTCGAAAATTTTAAAAGGCACTAAGAATAGTGCTAAAATCTTTAAGCTGACAACCCTATTCTTTTTGAGCCACTTCCATTTACTGAATATGAACTGTATGTACTGTAGGTTTAGCATCTTATAAACAAGAATTACCGCTCAGTTAAATGTTTTGTTAGGACAACGATCCTTAAGGATTTCATATATTTTTGACAACCATTTTGTTGTTGTTTATAATATTTTATTTATTAATATTTTTTTTTGTTTTGTTTTTGTTTTAAAAGTATGATTTGCCCATGAGTGTATGATTATTAAATGAATTTTTTATACAATTAACACCTAAAACCAGTTTATTTTTTAACATATATGTATAAACCGTTGTTTTACATTTTATTTTATTTTTGTTGTTTTTGTTGCATTTAACAAGATTAATAATTTTAGTGGCGTCTGCGATTAATTTACATAATTTTTTTTATATTTTAATTTAATTTAATTTTTTTTTCTTTCTTCTTTTTGAATTTGTCAGCAATTTAGCACTTGTTGACCACCTATTCATAAAAATTATTACAGATTTATAAAGGTCTTATTAGACATTTGTCAAATAATATTTTTTATGAATAGATATGTACATACATAATTGGCCATTACAACCCCGTTTCAGGATTAGGGCCTAGCTTCTCGCAGTAAGCATGTAGTGTGTGTCAATGTTTATCCATGACTACCGGGACCTACAGTTTAAAGTCGACTCGTGAAAAAAAAAGTTTTTTGTTACAAAATGAAGGCGAAAAAGGCAATTGTTTATGCTATCACAAAAATGTTAAGGTGAATAAAACTAAATAATTGTCACTATTATTTATAATTCTACATATTTTTTTAATTTCTACAACACAAACGTATAATACATACAGTTTTTAAGAAAAATTTCTCCATTTTAATTTTCATTTTAACGCGCTATAAACTAACTTTCATACTTATAAAAAAAAAATACGGCATGTTGACATATGCATGTATTTTAAAAAATATTTAAATGAGTTTTAAAACTTATTTCTAAAAAAACAAATATAACAATAAAACAAAAAGTCTTTAGAAATAAATAAATAGAAAAAATGCTTGCACATCGTAACAAGTGTTGCCAATTGAAATAAAATAATTTTTAGTATTTCGCCTCTCGTCACGTTCGTTTATTATGCATTTTTGTAACTCATTAAAAAAACCCATAAAAAAGTTATTTAAATAAAACAAAATTTGCAATTAAAATATGAAATATTTTTTACGTTTATGCATCACCAACCTAGGGCAACATTTTTCATATTAATAACACTTTTGTTTTCTTTGTTAATTTCAGTTTTTCATACTTTTTGTGTAATAAATAATAATTTTTTAACAATTGCATTACTTTGTTTTGTATATATGTATTGACATACATAACTCGAACAAGTTAATTTATTTCTTAACGACAGTCTTAAATTGAAATATAAAATGTATATCTTATTATGTGCATGAAGAAAAATTCATATTAAAAAATCATTAATTTGAACATTAATAATAATTACTCGATATAGTCGCCGTAGTTTAAGCCAAGAGCTCCATGTTCAAACCCCAGCTTTGATATCTTAAAAAAAGAAATATGAAAAACTATTTACTTCGACGGCTACCTCTTAGCAGTCTCCTGGCAAAAGCTCTGAGAGTAACTGACTGCCATGAACAAGCTTCTCAAGTATGTATATCGTTCGGAGTCAACGTTAAACTATAAGTCCCGGTATTAATAGATAAAAATGGAAACATACAGTATAGGTGCTGAGAGAAGCTGGGCCATAACCCTCAAATAGGGTTTTAATGGCCAATTATGTATGTAATTATGTATGTATGTATGTATGACCATATGGTTACTTATAACAAAGTAATCATTAAAAAACTTAAAGTGAATGACTGTCATATACAGTGCTGTTCAAAAATTAAGCCATGTATTCTGACACAGAATTCAAAGCCCTATATTTTTCTTTAAGTTCATAAAATAAAGAAAGAAAATTGTTTATGCCTTGGCACTCTAATAGTAAACATTTTTTTGTATTCCGCAGGAAAAATTAAAACAATTCGTTATGTAGAATAACATTCAACATTAATTGTTGAAGGCAGCAACTGAAGTCCATTGGCGTTCGAACAGATTTACATTCCATCTATGAGAATTTTATTAATGCTTGATACTTGACTCATCTTCATGATACCAGCTACTTGATTATATTCGACTATTGCTCCCAAGTAGTTTTTTAGATTACAGCAATCTGTTTTTAAAAATTGTTTAATTGAATAAAATAATATTCGTTCTACTCCTTGTTATTCTACATAACGAATTGTTTTAATTTTTCCTGCGGATTATAAAACATTTCAATTTTGTTTCCATAGGAGAAATGAAAAAATAAAAATATTTTATGTATACAGCTGTTTAAAATTTGAGCAACTTTTTAATTTATGATTTTAGAACAAAAGTCAACGACTGCATTCATGAGCTTATCGTGTTTAATATGCTGTTGCCATTTTTCAGTGTTTTTGTAATAGATTAATAAATAATTTTGCTATGTTTTCTATAACTCAGAACAAAAATTTGAAATTTAATACCTACTACGATAGGATAGGAGGAAGTGGCAGCCTCGTAATTACAAGGCACACTTGAGCACACATAGCGGCCCGTTGTGATACCACATGATGTGGGGAGCCCTGATAGGCAGGGGCTCCACACAAGAAGCACTACTTCCCCAGAAAATTACGCTGGAAACCAGCCAGAGAGCCTAATAAATTTGGCAATTGATCCAATATCCAGGATCGACAGGTCAGTCAAGCCATCGAAAAAAGGAGATCCTAATGTAAGAAATCTGCGACGAGCCAGAGATGGACACTGGCAAATATAGTGGACCACAGTCTCCTCTTCCTCAGCCGACCCACAGCCACGACAGAAGTCATTTGCGGGCAAGCGCAGTCTCTCCGCATGCCTGCCCATCACGCAGTGGCCCGTGAGGATAGATACAACGGAAGAGATGTCCCTGCGGTCTAGTTTAAAGAGTTGATTGGTACGCCTCAAGTCCAGCCTAGGCCAGGTGAGTCTAGCAACTTGGCAAGACTCCTCCCGCGACCAGGCTAGGTCCGCGTCCAATAAATGTCTCCTTCTAATAAGGAGCCTAACGGAGGAAAGTGGTATACCCACTTCCACGTGAGGATGAACCTCCGGCAGAGACGTACCCGTCCTACTACGATAAGAACAAAAATATTTGGGCCATAATTTGACATCAGGAACAGAAGCTGCAGATGAATTTACACAACTTGTTTACAAAATATTATTTTTGTTTACTTTTATTTTATTAATCCCTTAGCTTGTACATTGTTTTTATTTGTGTTATTTGTGTTTTATTACGTTTGTTTTGTCAGCAATAAAAAATTTGTGCGATAAACGGTTAAAGCAGCTTATTAAAAACCTCTCAGTGAAGAGATCTACTATAGATCACTGATAGTGGTTAATTGTGGTTAATATTAGAGGACTTCGCAAAGCGATGTGAAAAAAACTACTGCACACTATTACTTACAACAATTTTAAGTGCAGTTTTTATAGCAATACCAACAATTTTATGATTTTATTTCACATCAAGGAAAGAACTGTACGAGTATAATATACTCGTATAGCGAAACAAAATGGAAATGTTTCAAGAGGAGTGCCATTTTTAAGATTTCTAAATCATTACATTACAGTTAAGTTCATTTTTCAAGCAGCCCTAAACTCTAATAAATGTATAATTTTTAGTGGCTTATACAAATTACCATTAAAGCAAGCCATCAAACCATTCGACTTGAAATAATATTCAAAAAAAAACGAATTGACATTTTTTCGTTAGCACATGGAAATATGTACGTCAACCAACAAACCAATTTATTACACAAAAACATCATCTTCACTGGCAATCTAATGCTAACATCATACATATTTCACTTAAATTGAATTGATTCATTGTTTGTTGAAGATACGGTCACAATAGCCAACAAAGGTTGACAAAAAAAGCGATCTTAATATTTAATAGAAACAGTTAACGAAAAATTTTCCTTTCATGCCAACATTTCTCTAAAAATCATTTAAAACCAAATAATTTGAATATTTAATTACACAAACATGTAAAAAATAACAAAATAAATAGTGGTCACGCTTTTTTCATAGCTTTAATGTTTTTATGGCTTTGTAGAAGTAAAATGGTGTTAAATTACAGTGAGCACAGCATGAACACTACAGAGCAGTCATAAACCGGTGTTGTTTTTGCGCTTGTTTTGTATGTACAGTGAGCAAAATTAAAATCTTATGCAAGGAGTTGTATATATGTAACAGTCCAACTTAAGCGTAAAGCGCAAATTATGTTTTAAAAATTTTGGACATTTTGTTAAATAAAGACATTTTAGCTACTTTAAGGCCAATTATTAAGGTTACTTAGGGGTTTTTTTTTAAAGCAAGGTAAGTAAAAATTACTGTTCTTGTCACAACGTTGACGCTTGTATTTAAGTAACTCATAACAGCGTTAATAATAAGTGCAAATTTACGTTGCGCTTCACTCTCTAATTTAGGTTGGTCTGTAATGGTTGGGATCTCTAGAAGTGTAGAATTTTTATTTAGCCGTGTTAAAAGAAACTATGAGCAGGATGAGTAAAGCCGATCCATTCTTCACATCTACACAGATTAGAGTTGGAGTTCTTAAAATATAGGCAAGGACAACGATAAGAAGACACTTGACTGAAAATAATCTTCATGGTCGTGTTGAGAGAAGAAAATCTTATGTGACTAAAAATTTTTAACCAAAGCATGCGGTTTGCTAAAACCCACCTCCATAAAACGCAAAATTTTGAAAATTAGTAGTGCGGAGTGATGAGTCAAAGTTTAACTTCTTTGGAAACAATGTCAGATCTTATTTAAGACGTCTTGTCAGTACACAATTAGACACAAAGTACACAAAAAACCTCCTCCGATGTTGGTCCACAGAAGTTGCAGCCAAAAACGCACTTTGGCATGTAAAGATGTACTGAAGTGAGACTTAAAAGAGTGTACCTCACAAAATATTAAAGGTTGAAAATAGTTTGGATGAATAATAAAGCAATTAAATTAAAATTTCAGTAGTTTTTTTTTTCAAATAAATTAATTATGTATGTCTCCAGTAAAATTTGGAACATTTTTTATATTAAATAACTATTTAAGTTTTCGTTGTTAATTAATTGTTAATCATATAAAATAAATATTGGTTGTTTTTGTTTCCATTTTCTTTAAATCATTTTTTCACAAAAATAAAAAGTATTTCATAAGTGACTTAGTTGTATGTCCACAACTGTATGTACCTACATATGTATGTATGTGTGTACATCCGGGCATACAATGTTAAAAGTTAAATTTAATAAGCTAAATTGAAAAAAATAAATTAATTTTTATTAATACTTACTTCTTGACCGATTTGTCCCATATCTGCGTAACAATCAACCATTGAGTACATTTAATTAAAAATCCAGTTTATATGTTTAAAACGATCTTTTAAAAAGTGTTGGTAAATGAAGTAAGTACACTGGAGGAGATGACAGTAAAATAAATATTGTGTTTTTGTTATCGATGTAACGGCAATATTAATACAACAGCAATTTAAGTTGAACAAACAAGTTTTATAATGCACTTTTTGTTATTATTGTCTACTTTGTTTTGATCACTGGTTTATTTAAATTTTTATTAAACCAACACAAACCAAAAAATTATAAAAAAAAAGAGACACACTCTGATTTAAGGTTTGTTTGTTATTGTTTGCAATGCACACAAAACTGGGACATTTATGGAAATTTTCTCTTTTGCTTTGTTTGTTTTTGGTGTTTTGTTTGTTTGTTTTGATTTTTATTTTTTGATATACTAAATGTAGCGGTGGGGGTGTTTCGTTTTGCCTATCTTGTTATTGCAGTTTCATACATGCATATACTTTATACAATTGTGTTTTCTTTTTGTTATTTAAAATTTTCTTATATATTTTTTCTAATATGAGACTTTTTTATAGTTCTTTAGTTTTTTAAATTTTTATTTATTTATTTTTTCTTTTTTTTATAAGTATATATAAAACTGGTTTTGTTATTGTTGTAAAATCTATTTAACCAGTTTTCTGTTTGTGTGTATTTGACTGACTTTTTATAGAGTATTTGGAGGTTCAAATTTTCACTTTTGTTGTTTTGTTTTGATTTTATTGTTTTTTTTAATTTTCTTTTTTATCTCTAATGATTTTGCTGGCTTGTTAGCTGTCAACGTCACTCTTCGTTAACAGTACCAAACATCATCAAATAAAGCAAAACATACACATGTACTCACTACAACCTTGGCGACCATAAATCCAAGTAATCATACGTTTATTTACAACAACAACAATTAAGGTGAGTTAGAATGTAAAACCGAAACATAAACAAACCAACCCTAAGGAGTATAAAATGTCAACATTTGTTATTGTAAAAGCAAATTTTATTGCTTTTGTTATTTTTGAACTCTGCTGCTGATGCTTCTTGCTTGAGGCTGTTTTCTTTTACCACTGTTTCTATTTAATCGTTAGAAACACAATTTATTATGATTTGTTTCTATTGTCTATTTTAAACAGTGTTGTCAATTTCTCCTTTGGATTGTGATTTAAACGTTTAAATTTATAATGTTCCCTTTTTATTTTTGAATTACGATAATGATATTTTAAAAGGAATTCTTTATTGCTTTTTATTAAATAAATAATATATTTTTTCAAATCACTACTATTGTATTTAATATTGTTGTTGTTGTTGTTGTTCTTAAAAATATTACACTTTTTCAAATTTTCACTTGTAATCATTGGTATTTTACAACAAATAAATTATTGTTGTTTACTAAAAATATTTATTGTATCGTCTGTTTAGTTGTTCTCTTTATATGTATAAGAAAAACAAATAAAAAATTGTTTACCGTGTTTACTTTACAAAAATTCTTTTAAAAATAACCAAAAGCACGTTTTCTGTAAATAGAAAAACAAAAAGAAATTAATTATTTTCAAGCAAAATGTAAATACCTACATATATCATAAAATGTAAACATATTAAATTATTATTGTAAATATGTGCATACATATGTATGTATGGTTATGTATGTATGTACATATGTATGTATGTATGTATGCGATACAGTGTTGTGCAAAATCAAATAAAAAACAAAACCTCTAAAATATAACCTAATGTTCTGAACATCAAAATCAAGTAAAGTTGGAAATTCAAATTTATATAATTTTTTAATCTGGCAAGACACAAAACTTCGCAAAATCTGAAACATGAAATTATACATTATGTTAAAATCAACTAATTTTGCCTGTTCAATATAATAGATTCACCAAATGTGATGGCCTAAAGGAAACTTTTTTTTATTAGTTAAACCAAATGGTTCCTTTCAATTACCGTATGTTTTCCTCTGTATTTAGGGGAAATACCTTTATTTTTAATAAGGTCTAAGTAGCGTTTTGGCTTTGAGTCCACAAGTCTTTAAAACGTTTCAATTGGAATGTCCTTCCAAGCATCTTTAAAAAACTTCCACAAGTGTTCTTTATTAGAAGGGTTTTTTCCTAGAAGAGCTACTTTGACAATTTGCCATAAATGTTTATTAGGATTTAAGTCTGGAGACTGTGTAGCCCAGCTGAAAATGTAGATGTCATTATTGTGAAACTAATCTTTTTCTAGTATTAATGTGTGTTTCGGGTAGTTACCATAGCATTTCATAGTCAGGATAAGGTATCATGGTGTCGTATAGAATTTTTGTATAGCAAACACCAATTCTAAATAGAAGTCTTGTGCTATAGTATGAAAACTATTCCCATACCATTAAGGATAAGTGGAGAAGTATTTTATGTTTGAACGAAACTCAAATTAATTTGTTTAATTACGAAAAAAGTAATTTAACTGTAAGAAAACCCTGTAATACTGAATTTCTATATTATTTGTAAACAAATATTCTTATTACTTCTAGAAAACTTGTTTAATTTGTTTGGTACAACACTGTAATAATGTACATCCATTCCTGTTTTTACACGGTATTCTTTTAGAAAAATTTTTAAAAAATAACACAGTTGACTAAAATAAAGTTATACTGTTTTTATAAGATTTTTTTTTTCGTTTACACCGGAAAGTTGGTGCCATAAGCTATAAAAAAAATTCTACAATTTGTCTAAATTTTAGAAACATGTCATGCATACATTAAAATTTAAATTTTTTTTTTGTATATTGTATGTACATATGTAGGTATGTATGTATGTGCAAATGCATATGTATGTTATATTGTAATAATTTTATTGTATTTGTTTATGCCTTTTAAAGTGGATTAGTCGAGTTAGTATATTCTCATATAGGCTTATTTTTGGTACATGATTTTTCTAAATGGTATTGCCTGGAACATACATACATATGTATCTACCGTATAAAAACAGGAGGATTGTATGAATTTTTTTAAATAATTAAAAAAAATTTAAATAATTTTAGCATTAAAATTTTTTAAGTGTAAACAAAAGTATTACACACAATAAAAAAACGTTATTGGTTATAAATTATTGTACATTTATTACTTTTTTTTGTTATTAATTCTTATCATTTGAAAAAATATATATAATTATTGTTGCTACCATATTACTAATGACATACAAACATATATAAGTGACCATATCGTCCAGTATAGTCCATCATTTACGTCTGTATTTGATAATTTATTTCACACTTAGCAACTACAAGTTCTAATAAACACTCAACAGTGTTTTTTTTTTACTGGCAGCACTTAGTCTAAGACTATAAATATTATTAAAAAAAATTATTGATATTTTTTTATGTGCATGTATACATGCTTATATATATAATTGTATATTTACTTTAATTTATTATTAAATGATTGAATTTATTTTTTTGCTATCAGTCCACCTCTTTATTCTTAGTATAGATGTTTGTGTATTTATTCAGTGAGTTATTAAAATTATAATTTATTGTTTAAACAAATAAACCAGAATAACTTCTCTAAATTAGTGTATTAAACGGCACAAATTAAGCAAATACAAAACCAAGGCCTATTTAATAAGGTGGTGTTACAACAACTTATACTTGTAGTTTGATAAAAAAAAATTTCAGGCCTTATTTGTGTACAATTGATTTATTTATTTTTTGTATTATTTTAGTTAAGGTCTATAGATTGGGCTGCGGACATGGAATATTGGTAGAATAGTTTGTTTCCTATTACCTCAAATGTCACTGAAATACTTAGTTGTCATCTCCTGGATGAGACTGATTGCAGGCTCTGTCTTGAGGAGAAAGAGACTACAAAGCAAATTCTGTGCAGCTGTGTGGCACTGAATAGAACTGAGTTACAGATCTTCAACCGATCAGATGGATCCGGTGGGGATCAAATTTTCTACTGTTGGCGTTTTACTTGTCTTTATTGGGAGGGCGGAGAAGTTGTTACTGAGCATGGTTTAAGGACTGCTCATTTATATTATGAGTAACGAATGAAATGTAATCGCCGTGGTCTATTGGTTAGTGTGTTGGCCTACTAAGACATGAGCCCTGGGTTCGACACCCAGCTCCGACATCTTAAAAAAAAAGAAATTTAAAAAAAATGTTTCTTTCGGCGACTACCTCTCAGCAGTCTTGTGACAAAAGCTCTGAGAGTAATTAATTGCCATGAACAAGCTTCTCAAGCCTGTCGTTCGGAGTCGACATTAAACTGTAGGTCCCGGTACTCATGGATAGAAATTTACACACACAACATGAGTGCTGCGAGAAGCTAGGCCGTAATCCTGACACAGGGTTGTAAAGGCCAGTTATGTATGTTATGTATGAATGAAATAGAAGATGTTTGTGGACGATTATGGATAACCGAGCATCTTCGGCGATCAGCCAGATCCTGACACTGAACAGAGTAAAGCACAAGAGATATTTTCGGTCGCAGAGTCTGTCTTTGGGAATAATAATAATAACAAGGTCTATATATGAACTTCTTACAGGCAATTAACCCAAATATAACATATAAATAACTACGAGTATATACGCGTTATTGCAATAGATGTGCTACTCCATCGATTTACTATTTGTGAGTAAAAAATGTTTCTGCAAGTGAATGTGAGAAAAGAAAGACATCACCCATTTCGTTTTCTATTAGAATATTCCATCGTATAACTGACATTATAGGATGCATTTGACATGCCAGCTGAGCTACCTTTTTTTTAGACAAATTGTGAAGAGAAATGTAAATTTTTTCTCTATTTAAAAAAAAATTGTTTTTGTTTTCATACTTTTAGTTTCTTTGTTCTTTAACACTAACCACCACCAAATTGCCATGTTTTTTTTCTGTTAATGTTTTACTTTTTGAAATCTCAAAGTCAACTGTTGATGAGTGGCGCAGTGAAATATTTCAATAAACGAACAAAAAATTTTAATAAAGCAAAAATTAATATATAAAAATAAACGCAACATAAAAACAATAAAAGCCAATATTAAAAAAATTATTTAAAGGTTTTTCAATACTTAAAATATTTTTAAAAAATAAATATGTAGAAAGTTTTTTTCTTAAAAATCTGAGCTGAAATTACATGCAATAGTTTTATTAAGCAAGGTGTGTGCTAAAATTATCAAGTTATTTTTTTTATTGGCATAGAATCCATTATCTTTTAGCTTGTATTTCTGTTTTGCCTTCTCCGCAAAATCGGCACCGGTTTAAAATGCGAGTAGTTTTGACAGTTTATGTGAGTCAAAACTCACTAACAAAAATTTCAGAAATATGTTGTTCTACTTACATTTTGACAGTATTTTACATCAAAAAGCTAAAGCTAACAGAAAGCACTCACAAACAAAAATTTCAGAAACACTTTGACATGAGCAAATCGATATTCGGTATCAATTTGCATTTCGGAAACGGAATTAGAATTATATTGGTTATTCATATTTTTACTTTGCACTTAAAAAAGGAAACGAAGATAGACCACTGTGTGACACGTAGAAAACACATATATAACTGTAAAAAACGTACTCTAAAAAATATATCGATTTTAATTTAATTTTTTTTTTTAATTTTCCTAAAAAAAACTAAATGATTTTCAATAGAAGAAACTGCCAAGTGCTAAGCAGTGAATATGCTAAAATGACAGCAATACTCATAACACCACCTTATTACATACGCCTTGGAAAACACTGTAGGCGACAGAAGCTGAAATAGTAATACAAGTCAGCGTTTACAGTTCTGTATACACTGATAGGAATATATGAAAACTAATATGTACATATATCTTAATCTTTTTTAGCAATTAAATCTTAGTATGATGCATACTATACTACACACAATAGACTAGTGAAACAAAAACTTGTATACAAACAAGCTCCATTTAAATAGAGGGTATAAAATAATCGGCCCTATTTCGCTTGGCATTGTAGTTTTAGTAGACGTTTCTTTACCGTTGTTGTTTTTATCGTCGATTTGTTCATAAATTGGTATTGAAACGAAAACGAACGATAAGCTATCGAAAACGTAGCAAAACAAAATTTGTAATAGTTTTTTATTTTATTTTGTTGTTTTTAATATTATTACAATTTTTTAATAGTTTTTTTTTATTATTTTAAAAGAAAAATTTAAGAAGAGCAAGTTTTGTGTTTTTGTTTTCCTGACAAAGTAAGGCTGATGAAATAATAAAGACAAATAAATACGCATATTAAAAATTTACGTCAGAACATATATACATCCAAATATATGTACATACATATATGTTCCCACGCCAGATACAATGTAAGAAATATATATAATATTTTTACATTATTTCCAAATATAGGTACATGCATACATTTGTTTAGATTTAGGAACACATTTAGATACATAACTGGTCATTTCAACCCTTTTTCAGAGTTAGGACCTAGCTTCTCTCAGCACCCATATTGTGTGAGTCAATTTTTATCCAGGACTACCAAGACCTACAGTGTAACGTCGAATTTGAGCAAACGACTTGAGAAGCTTGTTCATAGAAATCAGTTACTCTCAGAGCTATTACCAAAAGACTGCTAAGAGGTGGTCGCCGAAAGAAATATTTCTTTTCTTCAGGATGTTAGAGATGGCACGCCATTGTTTTGTAATTTAGTATTTTAATAATCATAGTCAAATACTAAACTTGGTTCTTTTTGAAAACAACTTTAAATAAAAGACCCGTATTTACTTTTTCTGCAACTTAAGTGAAAATTAAATTATTTTTCAAGCTGAACAAATTAAAGTGAGTGCCATGTCAAATTTGAGAAATGCCTTCATACAATCTGCAACAAAATACTAGTAAGTGGCATCACTGAACAGCTGATACTAAAACTAACAAACCAAAAACAATGTGATAAAAATTTAAAATATTTTACAGAAAAAGCAAAAAAAGAAATTAAAGATTTTTGATAAAAACAAATTTATGATGAAAAAATTTTAAAAAATAAAATTCCATACTAAGTTCTTAAAGGCAGCCAATAGCCATATATTGGCGATGTATGTATATATTAGATAAATATGCACGTTAAAACCGTAAAATACAAAAGCAATGTGGTTTTCATAAGAAAAATTACTGGACGGCTATATGAGCTATTTTTCATTTTATTTATTAAATTGTTGTTTGCTAGTTTTATAGGTAAACAGTAAATAGCTGTTCGAATTAAATTTGGTGGTAAACACTTTCAGCTTGTTTTAACTTTAAAATGCGCCTTGACATTTAAATTAGGGGTTTACTTGTGTATAGTTGACAAAATTGTTACTTTTAAGAAACTCTTTTTATGACTATGATTATGGGCCAAAATGTTATGAAAATAATTGGTTCAACACAAAATATTGTATTCTCTAAAATAGTAATCCTGTTAAAGAGTAATGCCAAATTAAATTAAATAATTTTAAAATATAACTTTAATTTAAATATTGTTTTGTTCTGGATTTGCATAAAACGCTTTATATTGTTTAAATAAATATAATTTTTAATTCTATTTTGTAAAATAAGAACAATAGCATGTGTTATTCCATTAGAGAGATAATATGCATGCCTACATATGTGAATGGAAATGTGTGCATTAAATATAATAAATATTTAAATTATTTCTGTGTATATATGTGCGAGTATTTAATTGAATTCAATTTTCTGAACATCTGCTCTTTTTTCATATCAAATATATAAAGTTTTTGTAATAGTCAAGACCTCAACAATAGTAATAAATGACCCAAAACCCCATAAATTCATAACAAAAATGTGTCAATTAATGGTATTCATTGAAACAGTGAAAAACAAAGCAAATATTTTTATTTAAACAATGATAGAGAATGATGATTATTTGCATTAAAATAATAATAATATTAAAATATTTATTTGATTAAGATTCAAGTGAAGCCTATTTAAGTTATAAAACCATTTAATTGAAGGTTATTTTGAATTCGAAAACTTTAATTGATTGGGTAAACAAGCTCATACTGTCGATAAATTAAATTTCAGTCGACAAAATACGGTAGCAGTTATTTTTTTTTTTTTATGTTTTTTTTTTCTTGTTGTTTTTTCAACCATTTTCAAATTATAATAAAAGTGTTTAATAAACCAATTTTTAACTTAAAAAAAAACAAATAAGTTATAGACAGTCTAACCGATTTAAGTGATACACTATAAGCTAGTTGTTGCCATTTTGATCATTTTACTGCTAGAAGAGTATCTTTTATTGAAAAGAATTTAAATTTTGAAAAACTCTGCTAAATGCTCTTTTAGCAGCATATGTTTTCCTACAAAAAAAAAAAAAAATTAAGATAAGCGGTTTCCACTCTTCGTTGCAAACGTGCAAACCATGTCAAATAATAACAAAATGTAGGCTTGTATATGCTACGATTGCCTGCTTGCAAAGCTTACAATGGCGAAAAGTGGAAAATGTTCTTTCTGTGTTGTAAAACCTATTTTACAACACTAAGGCACCAAATTCGTTTCGAGTAAAAGATTATATATTAGAATTATAAATATTACTTATATCTATGGACATTTCACAAAACGTCTTCTCTCTAAATCAACAACTTTTCAGTAGAGCAAAAAAACAGTTAAAAAGGCTAATAGAAGTTATTGCTTAGAAATTAAAGAAATTTTGAACTTGGATATTATACACAAACACTTAACGAACATTATGCGATCTTCTTTTTCCTTCTAGAAGCAATTGTTTTCTTTAAAACGACAAAAAATTAATTTAAGACTTTTTGTTAAATAGATTTTAAAGAAAAAAATTAGCTTTCACCATACAAGTCGTTTTGTCAAAATTTTTTTGATTAAATTTGATAATTATTTTAGTCGCTTAAGTCAAGATATGTTGTTTTGTTAAAATGAAATATGAAAAAAAAGGATGAAAGAAGTTGATCTGGAAAATATATTTCGGTTTTATTAAAAAAAAAATTCTTCTATTTTTCTCTACAATATGCAAATAATTAAAAAATAATAATAAATATTAAATACAATTTTTTATAAACATTCAATTTTTTAAATTATTTTTAATTCTCTGAAAGAAGTCGTTTTGCCATATTGAAATTGGGGAAAAGCCTGAAAGAGGTCGATTAGTCAACTGCATAGCTTGAGTTCCAAAGGTCGTAGAAATACGGGGATTAGAGCAAAATAAGGACAAGGAAATTCTATATATACTATAAAAATATTGGAAAATTGTCTTATTTCGAGAGAAGACGTTTTTTCAACAGACCTTAGAATTATAAATATGCAAGTTGTTTCACTAATGTTAAAATTGGTAGTGTTATGTGTTACAAACATCGATATAACTATTGGCTTTACCAGCTATAATGGTGTAGAGTGTCAAAAGAATCAACAACTTAGTCACGTTCGCCATAGTACGGACGCCCTTATGAAAATGTCTGCTGTCAGATTTGTTTTTTTTTTCTGAAGTGTTTCTTTATATTTGAAAAAAAAAGAAAACAACAAAACTTTAAAAATAAACAAAAATTTTAATAACAAATAAATTAGAAATCTTAAAAATACAGTAGAATGAGGAGGCTTAAATTACACTTTTAAGGCTGGGCTTTTATGAATATCATTGAAATTTGTATAAAAAACATCAAAAACTTTAAAATATTGCCCTTTAAGAAACGAGTGTAGTAGTTAAAGTTTTTTAACAATATATAGAAGTAATCAAAAAATAATAACGAAATGTCAATATCAAGCAGCAGTCTTTAATTTAAAACGATGAGTTTAAAAACAAATGCATCTTACTGCTTTCGCTAAATAAAAGCGATAAGCATTTTCTAGCAATCAAAATTTCCCATGCGCATGCAATTTGTTTGGAGCTTCCCGAAATAACGCGACGGCAACGCTTTGTAATTGTCAGAGAGAGAGACTGCACTATTAGTTAGTTGCAAACGGCAACTAAAATGAAAATAAATAAAAAGAATAACAACCCTGTGAAGTAAATGCCAAAGGTATTTGTTAAATTGCAAAAGGCTACAAAAACAAAATAAAATAAATATAACTTTTATATCTTTTTCTTTTGATATAATTTATTTTAAGTCACAAACACCAATAAAGTATTGCACTCCATTACTAAAATAGTCAGGGTTGTTATATAACCATATGTCGTTCGAATAACCCTGTTTTTAATGTTTTGACAAAATCTTGCTGCTTTTATTTAGGGATGGTGGTTCAGCGTAAACACTAAGCGTTAGAAAACGTTTCGTTTATATTTGGGGATGATAGTTAAGAGTCGAATTAAACAAATTAGTAAAAATATTGTTACAATTAATACATGACTTCTATTGATAAAGTAATTTTGTAAATATAAAAGGTGCTTCAACATATTAACTTTAGATAAAAACAAAGAACAACTTTGCTAGAAAGTCGTAATCTATGCTTTGCATGTAGACTTTACAAATTCACACTTCAGGTAGTTCAAAGAATCGAATCGAAACCTTAATACAATAAAATATTTTTAAGGTGAACTACAAGAGAAAGTTTTCTTAATGCGTAATAAAAAAAAGAATACTATTTTCTTCTGAAATTTTTTGATTTAGCTTTGTCAATAATTCAAAACGGCATCTTGTGCTCATTGTAGTTGATCACGTTTTTGATTAACTGGCCATTTGTTAATAATTCCAAAATCTGATAGTATTTACTGTTTTTAAAAAAGATGGATTTACAAAATAAATTACGTTTTTTATTTTCATTTCCCATTTTCTATGCTATTTTTTTAGTCGCTATCTTATCCGGCATATAATACAGTTTCCTTGCATCTAGGTGCCACTTTATTCCTTTTCTTTTCTCTCTCCTTGATGATCATACACGATCCTGTGTAGGCTTTTCTCGAAGTATAACATTAAATATACAATTGCACATTTGTTTAATATGTAGTGTGAAAGGGTCTAATAATTTAAAGCATTCTCTGCCAGTCGTAGTCGCCGTGGTCTAGTGGTTAGTGTGTTGGCTTACTAAGACGATAGTGTCGGGTTCAAATCTCAGCACCGACATCTTGAAAAAAGAAATATGAAAAAAATATTTCTTTCGGCGACTACCTCTCAGCAGTCTTCTGGCAAAAGCTCTGAGAGTAATTAATTGCCATGAAAGAGCTTCTCAAATCTGTCGTTCGGAGTCGACATTAAACTGTAGGTCCCGGTACTCATGGATAGAAATTTACACACACAACATGAGT
The DNA here is from genome assembly GCA_963576795.1 of Metopia argyrocephala. Classification (NCBI taxonomy): domain Eukaryota; kingdom Metazoa; phylum Arthropoda; class Insecta; order Diptera; family Sarcophagidae; genus Metopia; species Metopia argyrocephala. The sequence continues at coordinate 197,639,230 of OY756208.1, read as the reverse complement.
GCTGCGAGAAGCTAGGCCGTAATCCTAACACAGGGTTGTAAAGGCCAGTTAGGTAGGTAGGTAGGTATTCTCTGCCAGAATATAGTGTTTAATTCTGAATCGAATAACGAAATAAATGTGTTGCCTAAATCTTACTGATTAGCAAAAAGAAAAGTCATTTACTTTAACATGTTTCACTTTAATAGCAAGTTTTTTTTGTAAACTTTTTATTTTAAAATGTATTTTTACTTGTTTTTCGTGATTTGAAAATCCGAGTTCGAATTCCAATAAAATTGTTGATCATTTATATATCATATATCGTCGCAAGAATTAAAGAACGCTGTAACTGACAAAACATTTAATGTTCACCAGAGCTAAAAAACCTGCACGAAAGTAGAAGGAAGACACTTGTATTTTTCAGAAATCATAAAAATCTGGGACCGGGACCAATCGACGCGTATTTTTTTTTCTGATAAAATGACGCAAAAAACGTATTTTCGATTGTTTCCCAGTTACAGGGTTCTTTAATTCTTGCGACGATATGTACATATTTATTTCTGTTTCGTCATTAATCGTTATTAGTTCTGATCTAATTAGGACGTTTAATCATGAAACAGAATCGTTTATCGCTTGCAACCCTCGTATATTAAATGTGTTTCTGATACAATCGTATATTTTTATGACTTTTCTTCTTTAAAAGGGCTTCTATATGTAACATAGGTATGTAAATATATGCACATATACATACAGTCTTGATTTCATATTTCGTGTTTATAACTATTTTGTTTAATAATTTTTATGTAATTCTTCTTATACCACTTTAACAGTAAAATCAAGGCTAAAAAGTATACATATGTACATATAATATACATAAGTATGTACATATGTGGAAAGAAGATTACATGTAAAAAAATTAATTAAAAAGCACTAAAATTAAAGAAATCAACCCAATAATAAACAGTTCATATTAAAAAACTTTTATTGTTTTTTTTTTCTTTTGTGAAATTCCCTTTTGAATAAAAATAAAAATAAAGAACAAAGCAATACAAATAAACGGGAACATCTTAACAATAAAAAAAATTTTAACAAAATTTTATCAAAAATATACCAAAAAAAACCTAAATAATAAAAATGATTTTATTATCGTTTACAACTTTATTATGATGATTTTGAATACTTATGAAAATAAAAAAAATTGCCCTTAAAACTACAATTTTTCATTTTTAGTGAAATAAAAATTTAGAAACTATTTTATTATGTCTGATATATATATTTTTTTTCTATATTCGCCAACATGTGTGTCAATTTTGAATAATTTTTTTTTTTTTTGGAGACCAATACTCAGGGGTAAACCCCTGCTACATGTTATGCATTGTATTGGAATTTTGTGGAAAGGAAAGAACATTATGACAACATTATTTATATATTTTGTTGTCTTACGAGTATATTATTGATCATTCAAAGGCCAGTGTTATAACTTCACTGTAGATGGCTGACATGTAGATGGCAACTGCAAATGTCTTCTCTAACCTGATTGATTTCTCAATCAAGACAATCTAACAAAGTATACACGGTAATAATGTCGATGTTTTTTGTTGAAAAATGCCTTTATTGCAATAACAAAATGAAATGATACTCCTATTCTCATCTCTCTTGTAGCATATAGATTCCGCAATTGTTCGGAACAATTTAATACACATTTAAAATATATTGTTTGGATAGAAGCGCTAGTTAATAAATTTAGGACTTATATTCAAATCAATCCACAAAAAACAAAAGTTTATTTCCTTAGGCGAGCGTAATATTTATAAAAAATTTTGATCATTTTGATGCTATGGATAGATATCCCAACATTTGTTTTTCTTTAAACTTTTCGTAGACACAAATGAAATATGTCCCTCAATGCCAATTAATTTGATAACTCATTTTGTGGAGGGTGATTTTAAATAATTTATTCTAATCAATTACCATTTTTTTATTATTTTAAGTGAACAAATTTATTTTTAAATTAAAAAAAATCAAATGCAGTCGGTTTTATCTATTCTACTCAAATACACTACCGCAGTTGTAAACAAAAAATATATTTCTTTGGCTGTTTGCTTATTATTTTGTTTGCACTAATATTTGTTTGTTTAAGATTAAAACCTTTTTTCGTTTTTTTTTTTTTTTAATTGTGTTTATAATGCTTAACAAAAAATGTAAATTAACCTGAATTATTTTTACCGTTTTAAAAGAACAAATTAATTAATTTTTTTTTTTTTGTAAATAATAGTTACCCAACTGGCTTATATTAAAAAATATCATCCATCTTATAGATACTCGTATATGAACTTAACAAAGAAAAAAAAAAAAACTCAGTATATGCAGACAAATTTAATAATTTGGTTTTGCAATCAACAGAAATAAAAATATTTTTAAGTAATTTTCTAACGTAGATAATACCTAAATTTCAGAATAAAATACAGATTTTGTTTCACATGAAACTTTTATAAACATTTTACTTAAAACTTCTAATTTAAATCAAGAAGGTGCATACGTATGTATAATGGAATATGATTCTATCTGGAGGCTACTGTTGTTGTCCCTTGATATGCTGAGTATATTTTTTAGAAGTTCATTTATCAGTCGATGATTATGTCGACAAACAAACTTGTCACATATGAGGCTTGGAGTACACATAAGAGCTTTTGTCAAATGGCGTTTGAAAAACCATTGCTCTCAAAGATCGTGTCTACGCCAATAATCTCTTAATATCGTAGAATTTGAAAACTAACTAAACTATCATGGGAATACCGCAAGAAATATAAGAACATTTAGTCGCGAAATAGCACAAAATGTTCGCGTGATTTTTAATATTCGGGACTTTATAATATAATTTTTTATGTCGTTTGAAAATTCCGCTTATCAGCTTAAATATATAAAGATTAAAATTTTGTTATATCAAAGTCTTCCCTTTAAGCCTAAATTTGAAAATATTTTCACTATATTCATGATGTATTTGCTAGGAATGCAAAAATTTATAGTCGATTCCATTCATTGCTCTGGTGAAATACGAACATTAATTCAGAATAATCGCATATTCTTACGAAACACTCGTACCTCTCTCAGAGCACATACTTTTGTAGTTGATTGTCCAGTGAATTGCACAAAATATTATAGAGAGAATTCGTTCTTTCTTTTCTAAAAGTCCAATTTAGATCATATCTCTCATATTTCAAGAATAATTTTAGCCTCTTTGAAATCAAAATAAATCATAAATCAGTAAATTCAAGTGGCTACACAGATATGTATAATCGAATGAGATATTACTAATTACTAATACGTTTGTTTGTTAATTGAGTCAAGCCAGCAGTACATACTCGTACATAAGTCTTTGTCAGAATCAAACGTTTTTTAAATTGAGTAAAGAATTGAGTCTTCAATAGATTTCTTAGTATGGTGTCAGTTTTTCCGCATATTGTATTAACATGTCTGGACTAATCGAGTTGTTTATTAAAAAAATTTCAAAATCGTTCGCCTAATCAACAAATAAAATCAAAAAGTGAGCCCAGGGCATAAAAAACACCCTATAATTCAACTGCAAAGCAGCATCAACGACTATAAAAAATATATTTGCTTTTGTAAAACAGAATTTTTTTGTTTTTTGTAGATGCAAATTGATGTCATATTTGTACTCTTATATAGCTGTGCATGCATTAAATTTACCCTCATATTTACACCGAATTTTACAAATTGATTTAAAAAAAAAAAAAAAATATAAATCGACTGCATTCGTATATATGATCATGTATGGTTTGTAATTAAATGACAGATCACTTAAGGAGTACTCGCATTTTAAAAAATAATTTCTAAAATTATTAACTGAAAGGTATTCTTTGTAGATTTATTAGTACTGATATTTTTTGAATAAATAAAATCTGCTAGGCCAGGCTAGGCCTAGGCTGAAATATGTTTTTACCAAAAAAAAAAAACAGTTTAGAATGGTACCGATAACAAAGTGACGTTTGACTGTTTTACGTGGTATGCGACACGTCCAGTTTTACAGAATATAATGCTGCCATATGTACGAGTATGGGGAAGAAAAATGCCATCAATTGGGGTCTGTTAGTAGAGAAACGACTAGAAGCACACACGACGTTCTGCAAAAGATTGGGTTATAGCTAATAATGTCACATTGTTAGAGTGGTCCAACCACCAGATATTTTCAAACAGTTAATATTTTTGGAATTTTGTTTAAATATTCACAAGCGTGAATAACCCTGGATGTAAACCTGCTTAGAAATTAAATTAAATTTTAACATCTTTCACCAACCTCGTAACATATTATTCTAGACCAGCACAATGTATTGCAAAAAAGCAAAAAAAATTAAAATACTTCGGTTAAATTAAAAAGTCAGCATTTTCAGTTAAAAAAGAAAGTACAAAAAGCCAGGACAACATTTATAATATGATTTCTCACATTTTTTTATTTCCTCTTTGTGGAAAAATCAGAACAATATGCACGGATGGACTTGGTCTATGTTTCATTCAGGATTTAGTCCTCTCAATTTACTTAACCGCTAATACAATTAACAGATTTACTTATATTATAATTTTTTTAATTTTTACAATTTAGGTTTTTCTTTAATTATTTTTGTACAAAAAACATTCAACATAAAACAATTAAATTCATCTGGTTTTATGGGGATTTGATCTTACTTATAAATTAACTTTCAAAACCCTTATTGGAACGATTCAAAATTAAATGTTTTAAATTTTCAAATTTTTCCAACATTATCTTTTTTGTAAAAAAATGAGGAGAACAACACGTGTAATAGTCCTTCGTGAGTTAATATTTTTTTTGAATTTTGGAAGTCATATTTTCTTTTAAACATTTAAATAAAAGTTATTTAGCAATAGAAATTATGAATGTTTAGGCATTTCAAAGAAAAAAAAATAATAGGGATATTCGTTTAACTTGCTAAGAGCCCATTAAAATCCTTAAAGTCGATTCTTCGTTTAAGAGTTATAGAAACAATTAGCAGGTTAAAGGATTTCTCTATAATTTGTCTTTCTGTATCTTATTCTTTTGATTTTTTTGTGTCTTTGTTAATTCACACTTTTTTAAAATGTTTTCCAGAAATCCTTTTTCTAATTGTAGTTTTTAAATTTAATTCTAAAAAAAAATAATTCTTTTTCTAATTGTAGTTTTTAAATTTAATTCTGAAAAATTCCTATATTTTGCAATTCGTATAAATTTTTTTATGTAAATATTTGATCATCAACACTTTTACATCAGAAATCACTCAAGAATAACCACTTCCTTGTTGATCACATAGAGTGGGATTTTAAAATTCAAATTATTTTTAAAAATATATAAAATACTCACACAATATAAGAAAAAAAAAGGAAAATATTTTTTTTATTACAAGTTTTTAAGCAATACACTTATTTTCTTTCACTATCGTAGACTTATACGCGCCACAGATAGAAAAAATATTCGAATTTATAGACTTTTTTTAATTGTCCACTTTTCTTTTAATCGAATCGATCACCAGCGAATGCAATCAACAACTGTTGAGAAGAACGGCCGTAGTCAGTGTGCACAACTGAACCGACCCGAACGATGTAAACGTTCAGAATAAATATGGACCGTTTGAAAACATCTAAAAGAAAAATTATTGTAATAGAATAGAAAAAATTAAAAATAAAAGAAAAGAAATTGAATAAAAAATCAACACACTAAATTCCCACACTGATTAGGCGAGGCGGGCGGGCGATACAGTTGGTATGGTAACGTATGGCAGGCAGGGCTATACATACATAAATGTGTATGAATTGTGTGATGTTTACTTTTAAAATTTAAACAACAACAAAATTAAAACGAAAATATATGAAAATAAAACTAATAAAACTGGCTGGTAAAACAAGAAAAATAAAATTCTTTAAAATTACAACAACAATAATATAAAAACATTGGCCAAAATGACGACAAGTTTGTGTATAAAAGCGGCAATAACAAGAATAAACAAAAGAAAAATAACAAGAAATTAAAAAAATAAAACAGCCGGTATAAGATGCACTCAAAAAACAGCAACAATGCATACATAAATTTAGAACAACAATAATGTTAACAGCAACAACAATTTTTCTCTATTGCATATATCTCTCTTATGCAGTTTGATAATAGACGAAACAAAATACAAAGAACAAATGCACACACACACACACACACACACACATACAAAATTCATTTTAATGTTACCATATGACCGGATAAAAAAAAAACAATGTTGTCAATTAATGTAAGAACCATACCATACTATTACACATAAACAATAAAATTTATTATTATATTTAATATAAAAATTAAAATAAAAATGGAGGTTTATAATGAGTCTTTATATTCTTTATTTCACATAAGAATGCCAATTTCATTGCAAGTTAAAGATATAAGAGAAAAATAATAGAACTTTTTAAAGGCATACCGTGGCGAACAACAAATGCACACACAATGTGTCACTCTTTGGTGCGGATTTTGAGCAGGAGACAACATGCAGAAAGAGTGCGAATGTGCCAGTAATGCCGTGTAGGCCATTTTCCCGATGTAATATTTCATAAATAACCCTATACTTGTATGTACTTTATGATTCAACGATAAATCAAGAATTTTAAATCTTTCTTTATACTTAATTAAAATCTTGCGTTCATGTTGGGATGCCCTATATTAGTAGCTTTCTAAATACAAATTGATTTACTACTTGTTTACAAAAGATAATTATCTTTTTAATTTTTGTGTAATCTTTATGAAAACTTTTGAATGCCTGAAATCATTACATTGTATACTTGTAAACTGATTCGTTCAAAAGAAGTCCTCAGTCACCAGCAAAATCACAGAATAATTTTTCCTCATACTTCTGAGGTTTATATGAAGGCTAAGGTCAAATTGTAAACCGATACTCGATGATATTAATACAAACGAGTTTCAGTTTCATTTAGTCATTTCAAGACCGCCCACCTGGCAACGCGAAAGAGGTGGTCGCCGAAAGAAATATTTTTTTGTATTCCTTTCTTTCAAGATGTAAAAGCTGAGGTTTGAATCTAGAGCTCTAATCTAGTAAGCCAACACATTATATACTAGAGAACGGCGACGACAAACGTTGAAACTTTCGTCATAATCAAACTACTGTACATGGTAATTCTAAGATTATAAAGGAATTTTAAAAAGGAACTGAAAGCTATCGGGTGATTAAATTTTATGGACCGATGTTGTATGTAAACCATTTCATTTCACATTTCTCAATTTCAGCCTAACTCAATTTCAACCATGAAAGATACACAATCGAACAACGCGTTAAAGTTATTCAGGCTTATTCTGAAAATTGGCGTTCAAATCAAAATGCATATCGTGCCCTCCTCAATTTTTTTGGTCAATTTAATCGTCCAAATGTGCGTACAAAGAGAAAAATCGTGCAAAAATTTTAGCAAACCGGGTCTGTAGGAGATGTGAAGACACCAGTGCATGCTCTTATTATCATTCACACTTCGGTTTTAAGTATTTAGATTTTTCAACCAATACACTTGATTGATGTTTTTATGCCAATCAAAAACAAATTTAATTGCTGAAAAGCACTCAATCAGAAAATATTTTGTAGTTGATTGTTGCAGAAAGTAATTTAACGGTTACACTTTATCAATCACACGTAATTTAGAGAAATTTGACAATCATGTTCTTATAGGTACTGTTAAGTACAACAGATGAACAGTGTTACGAAGAAATAATTTCATAAAGATAAGTCATCCTGTTATTACTTTACAACTTCACTTCTGACACCAATTGTTATGAAGTGTTGTTCTTTCGAATTTGTTTATGTTTTTAGGGTTTCTTTATAGCATTAAAACATTAATGTAAAGCTCTATGTCTAGTAAGCTACAATTATTCTGGAACTTACTCGTACTATTGCCACTCTGTGTTGTTTATATTATTATACAACTACAATTTTACAGGGTCTTCCAACAGGGATTTTCGAACTTTGATAATTGATAACAACAATCTTGTTGAAGCTACATTTGTCAAATTAGTTGTCATTTATTCAGTCTGTTTTGACAAATCACCACAAATCGATAAAGCAGTAAAAAGACTTGCAAATAATAAAATTGTTGTATTAAAATGGGTACCCTGGTCAAGCAACGTTAATCGAAAAATAATTTTCATCGATGAGGTCTATTTTTGGATGAATAGGTACGAGTACATGAAGAAACATAATTTTCCAACTTTCCAATACCCATGAAATCCAATATAAGAAAATATAACATTGATTTTACTTCACAAAATTATTATCACGTTACAATAGAATCAGGTCAGGCCACTTTTCAAAACTAAGTGTCAAATTTTTTTTTGTCAAATATATACATAGACTTTAGGAAAATAAAAATTGTCTTTATATTATGTGCATATGTAAGTATGTACATATGGTATGTATACATTCGTATAAAAATAAATAAATAAATAAATTGTGCAAATGACAAAAATATATTTTAAAAACAAAAAACTTGTGTTGTCTCTTTAGCTCGCATATAAAGCATGTAAATACTTATACATACATATGTATGTATGTTGTATTCGTTATAGAGAGTTTCTATAGTAATGTCTTTTCTTTTTTGCGTATTTTACAAAATAAACTGATGCAATTTTTAACATTTAATTATCACAACAACAAAGGTTTTTTTTAGTATAATAAAAATAAATAAAAAAAAGAATAATAAAATGACTCGTACATACCATATACTTATACTTTTACAATCTGGTTTTCTGGTTTATTGGCAGCAGATGCTAAACGTTGTCACTATAAAAAAAAAATGAAAAACAAAAAATTAAAGAATTTATTATTTTATTTTTATTTGTATTTTTTTTTTCAATTTTATAAAATAATACAATTTAAAAACAAAATAGTTTTGTGTATTGTAATCGCACATCTGTATTTCAAATGTTGTTGATACATAATGATCTGTAGATATATTTTATTCTTACATTTGCACGGTCATAAACAAATTTTTAATAGCAAAAGTATTTGATTAAATCAGACTTTTTGATACACTCTACATATATCATTATCTGTATATAACATAATATACATGCATATGTACTTAACTAATAGGAAATAAAATTTTTTAATTTTTAGCTGTTTTGAACAAACAATAAATATGTTGGTGTGGTATAAATACCAATCTATCTCTACAAATCTTATTAATTCGAATCTTATATTGCTCTGTGGTCCGATCTAAACTATATTATGTTTCTTGAGAGATAGTATACAATTACTCAAACACATATTAACACATGTTAATCCTCTGTCTACCACAAAAAAAAATTAGTATGAGTCTAATAGACCGGACTGGAAGTTTTCGGTACAAAATTGATTACACCAAAAGAAAATAAAAATTAAACGTAAAATACAAGCAAAAGGAGCAAAGGAATAAAGTCAAGAGGATATAAAGCATAAGGATTAAAAATAAATTAGATATAAGTAAACTCAATTCACTTTGTGGTAGACGGAAGGTTAATCTAGTGCTAACACAAGCATACATATCGCACCTGATCAACAAGAGGGTATTAACTCAAAATTTAATTTCAGTAGAAGCTAAAAACTGTTGGCGCTGGCATTTTAAGAGATTTTGAAAATCCCAATACATCATAGAAAAAAATTCCATTTGAAAGTATGTTTATATTGATTTTCCTTTAATTTTTTGCAATTATTACAAAAGAAAATCGATCGATTTTCCGAGTTATACTTTAAATGAAATATCTCTAATATATTGTTTTATTTTTTTTTATTTCCTGATGGTGCACCACAAGAAAATATCGAATAATAAATATTTTAAATTATTTTTGTTTACGTGCACTTCACTTGTGATTTTAATATTACATATTTATTATTTTACTTAAACTGTAAATTTCTGCCAATAAGTAAGAGAAAAAAAAGAAAAGAAACTACAACAGTTATTTTGCAACTAACTTCACATCATCATGTGCTGTCAAAATTGGATTTTCCAACTCCAAGGCGTTAGGGTTGGTCCCAAACATTTTATACTTTCATGAGAAGTTTTGACAGATGGTTTGCCTTTACGGTATAATTTATGTTGGTCTGTTAAATATCATAATAATATAAAAACATAATTTTCCACAGCTGCAAAATATAATTGGGGAAACATTTTTCACTGATCTATAAAAGCATTTTTATATTAATTAAATTAACTTAATCAATTCAACTTTTCATTTTTTTTTTTCTTTTTTAATATATTTTTTTACTAAAAACTATACCTTATTTTTTTTTTGCAAAATTTCTGATTCTAAGTTTTATATGTATGTAAACAAAAAACAGCTGATTGTTAAGTTCTTTCCCAAAAACAAAAAATCATGCCAACTTGTACAGGAAATGAAAAGCTGTAGTCTCTCAATTGTTATCTGGGCAGCTTTTCACAAGTTAGTATGTTTTGTTATACATTTATGAGCAACAGAGGATGTAGAATATAGTGTGTAGCGTATAAGAATTATAATAAATATTTACATATTGTTCTTGTTCTTGTTTTTGTCTTAACAAGAGGTCTTTTAATAAATTATGTTATACAACTTGAAATAAGGCTAAACGACGAAATCGGCAATTAATAATATTTTCACACATACAAGAGGGTATCGTATGCTTACATGCATACGTATGTGTTATGTATGTAGTATGTAAAGACAAAAAAATAATTTATCAAAAGAAGCAACCTATAACAATAAAAAAATGCCAAGAGAAAAATTACAACAAAAAATAAAACTCCCCTCGATTATGTTGTTAAATCGATTAATATTTATTCAAATATAACCTCCAATTATTTTCTTAATTTGTTTTCTTCTCAACGCTGAATGCAAATTAGTTTGACACTCAGTCGACTGCCTTGAATATGAAATTGTTTTGATAAGAGACCTAAAAAAAAATAAAATAAATAATTGTATTCAATAAATTTATATTTTTCTTTTTTTATCATTAATTTAAGCAAATTTTCTGTGTTCGTACATATTTTTTTTATTATTTATTTTCTTTTTGTATTTAATTTATCTGCCGCTTATGACAAATTGCAAGAGTCATCAAACCAAAACATAGTCGTAAAAAACACAACAACAATAACACAACCATGGCAAGTGGCAACAGGCTTCACATACAAGTGCTTATTTGCCAATTATTTTTTTTATTATTATTTTTAGTACACTAACAGTGAAGCCAGATTATTAATAAAAAATTATAGAAAATCGGTGATAAAAGAAAAATTCTCAAAAAGGGTATTTAATTGAACATTCACGTCAGCAACCGACAAAACAGTGCTCCGAGAATCTTTTTAAGCCAGTTTTCAGATGACAAATACATGTTGAAGAACCAATTTACATATCGTGTATCGATTGGCGCCAGAATAATGTTCTTCACCTTTTTCTTAATTTACACCCTAACATGTATAAAATTGAGATTATTGTACCATTTCTAACTGAGTTATTTGCAAGTTATTCGCAATCAAAGGTGAGCCTTGAACCGCTCCACAAACTCGAAAGATTAACAGTCACTACGACCTCATGTTGTCATAAGGGTTCTTGAAAACCTCAACATAAATATGTTGTATGCGTATCCTTTTCAGCGCGGCTCATCATGACGGTGTTTTTCCATCTAACTTGAAAGTTGCTCATGTAAGAAGAGTCAACAGTCTGTCCGACAATCTTCAAGAGTATGGAGAATAAGACTAATCATCACTTTGTGAAAGATTTAGAGCCCATTTATTTGCTGAGCGGCTACCAATACAGTTTTGCAGTGCTCGCTTCACTGGTGGCCTGGTTGCATTGCTTCTCAAATGGTTGGATGAGAAGACTAATCATCGGTTTGATGAAGCCGAAGCTGTCACTCTAGATACATATATCCAAGACGTTTTATAGAGTCTGGCAACAAGCTCTCATTTTGAAACATACTGTTTTGGTGTCGCTAATTATAACGGGATTATGACAAGGTTCTGTTCCTTGTCTCACTCTATTTTTTATGTTTCTTAACGATTTTTTTTTTCTATTTAACTTCTAAGCCCATAAACTCTTTCGCATAAGCATTTAATTTAAGCAGAATATAAATAAATCTCACAAACGACATGCTGACAACGTCACGGACAGGCTTGCATTTAATGCGCTCAAGACTCAAGGAAGAGATTAAATTTGAAAAAAGCCCGATAGATATACAAATAAATATCTATGGCAAGTATTCGTTAAAGTCAAGTTCGCTTGTAATACGGATTAACCATACATTACGTAGATGGCTATTGATTGGACTCCGTAATACAGGTAGACAGATATAGAGCCTTTGTATGCTGGCAACAGTTGTAATAATATTAAGAAACTATCATCGAGCAGAAATTATAGGAAAAATTTTGTCAATGCCCTCTGCCCCTTATAAGTTCAAAATTAACCAGAAAAGGTATATAATAATTATTTTTGAGCCTGACTACTAACTGGAATACATAAAGATTTGCTGAAAATTTTTGATTTGGAATATTTAATTTAAATGCTTAAATAAATCCCACCACCTTGCCACTTATATTAATCACATCCATTTGTTATTCTTGTCTACTTGTATGTTATTTTTTGATTTATTCTTCTTTTTTGTTTTTGTTTTTTCGCTATTTTTTATTGTTGTTGATCTTATTTAATTTAATTTTTTTAATTTTAGAATTTTCGAAATCACACAAAAACTGCATGTTGTTAGAAAAACTTGTGCGATGATGATATTTCGCCAGGTTCTTTTCTTTTGTCATGAGTGTAAATGGTGTTTTTTTTTTCGAAAAGATTTCAACAGACAATTTGTCGCTTAAAAACACATACACATGTACGAGTATGTTTAAAAAAAAGTTTGTTCTTCTTAAATCAGAGAACATGTAGGTTTGAATACAATGAGTGACAGTTTTATCTCAATAAATTAAAAATATCGGAATAAGAGGTCATTTCAAATCATAAAAAAAATTTACAGAACTTTTTAGTTTTATTTTTTAATCATACTCCTGAATCAGTTTTAAAAATGTAGTAAAAATATAAACACTTTAGAAAGATTTTTTTAAAATTGTGAAAAATTGCTTTCATGAAGTCAGTTTTCAAAAGATAACTAATGCTCATAAAATGCATTACTGTTTCTAAGAAAAAGGGTTATCGGAAGTTAAAAGAAGGACATTTGATTTAAATTTATTTATAAAGTTATTGACAGATTTCTTTTTTGTTTTAAACGAGACCAGTGGGCAAATTGCGCCATTCGATATCGAACGAAATTTCTATGTAAGTTGTTTAAAACATTTTTGAAATTTCGTTAGATATCGAATGCCGTAATTTGCCCCCAGTAAATAAATAGGCTTTAAAGTTAAAGCACAATATCAAACGCTTTGAAGATACGAGTATCTAGAGCAATAACTTTGCTTTCACTAAAGCAGTGAATAGACTCACTCCACATCTCCGAGATGTATGCTAACAGGAGCGACTGCTGCGAAAACCATGCTTACGATCACTTAGAAACTCACATACATACATAATTGGCCATTAGAGCCCTGATTTAGGGTTACGGCCTAGCTTCTCACAAGCAAGTTATTGGACTCTAAATATCTCACAAGGTGATGATTTGTCATATTTCCATAATTTGGAAAGTGTTGAACATACCGCTATTGGACGGTAATTGTTGGGATTGTGGGTACTTAAACAGGCTAAGAACATTTCGAAATGCTCTCGTACATACGTACATAATTAAATTATAAATCTTTTATAAAACTGAAGTGTAAAGTTACACACATAATTGACCATTGCAAGTCTGTTTCTGGGTTACGGCGTAGCTTTTCACAGCACCTGTGTGTGCGAAAATTTTTTTACAGTTTAACGTCGACTCCAAACGACTTCTACTGCACATGTGTGATCAGAACAGTGGTGCATAAATATAAATAAATTTATCAAATTTTCTCCTAAAATTTACTTCATAATTATAACAGTGTAATGTTAAGGCAGAGGTAACAAAAAAATACATAACTTTCATAGTTAACTTCACACTCTTTAAATCACTTGAATATCTGTTTGGTTGGACACTGAAAGAACGATATTTCTCTTGTAATCTAATATACATATAGATTGCCAAACTTCTCCGAAAGGGCTCGACCGATTTTCTTGAAATTGTGCATATCGGGTAGGTCTGAGAATCGGTCAACATCTATTTTTCATATCCTTAAATGTTAAGGTGACCCGTCCCAAGGGAAAATTTATGTCTCACCTAAATAACGTACAGACTTCGATGAAATTTTAAACTAAATAGATCTGCGTACCGTATATGGTTTACGTTTTTTTAAGAAGTACTCAGAGGGGGCGATGCAGGGGATATTTCTCCCTATCCCCAACTATCAAACTGTAGTACCGAAAATGGCGGATAATTATTTATTAAAATTATTAGTAATGCAGACATTGATTGCTCATATCAATGTTGACTTTTGTAGTTCGGTCAAGACTATCCAATATATTTCAACTAAAAAAATGTGTCCTAGAGCAAATTTATATGGCTAAACAACACTTGCCGTGTTAACTTGTATATTTATAAAAGCTTAAAATAAAATTGCTTTTCTCTTATTATCAAAAGAAAACTTAAGAAACTTTGGTTTAATAAACAAATTATTAATAATGTTGTATTACCTTCAAAAGCATAAATAAATTGTTATGGATACAAACAGTCCGTAAAATATGTAATTAAAACAATTTTACACCAATAATAATTATCAAAATAATAAACAAAATAATTTGTTTTTCTTACGCAATTTACATTTTCAAATCATCGAAGACAAGCAAGAAAAATAAAAAAAAAACACCCCAAGAAAAAAGCAAATGCAGCGAAAAAGATCAACGTTCTATAGTTTTGTTTTCTTTTTTATATACACACATACTTAAAATACATATGTATATACATATATATTTTTTTAATTTTTATATTTAAACTTTTACTCACGAGATGTGCATTTCTATGATTTTTTAAAATGTAAAAATATTTCATTTTTTTTTTTCTTTCTTTTTTTTTTGCTTTTCTAATGTACTACTTAAACAGTAATTTTTAATTTTATTTTTTACACAATTTTTGTGTGCCAAACAAGTGAATAAGAAAACATTTTTCAAATTTCTTTTGTATGCGTTTTATTTGTGTTATGTGGCATGTGAAGAGTTTAACGTAAAAACTTGCATCATTTTTTTCCTTTTTTTTATTTATTTTAAAACACAACTAAAACTAAATCGAATACAACGTGAAAATTGCAACAGATGTAAGAAGAAAAATCACATGATTACTAATTTGGAATACTAAATGTACAAAGAATTTCGTATATGCATTGATTCTTAGATATTTAGTCTATTATTAGAGTGAAAAAAAAAGTAGTATATGCAGATGGGTATGTGTAAAAGTAATTTCTGCACCAACACACATACTTACACTTGTGCTCATATAATACAAAGTGTTTTAGTTCAACATGATTAACCGTAAAGAACGTGTCTTTGAGAATAATTCTCTAACATTGGATTATTTAAAAGACAACATTTAAGATATTGTCAGAAATGTATAAAAAAAACTCTTTGAACGCCAACGCAAAAGGATAGTTTGCTGCAACCAAGCATTATATTGAAATAAAAGTTTCTTCGAAATTATATGTAAGTGTATGTGTACGGGGGGTATCTTCTGTAAATCGAAAACAAGTGCAATTTAAATCGAATAACATTTCAAATAGCTATAATTTTAAAATACGACAATGGGCTGATATAATTTATTATTCATTCTACTAATCACCATTAACATAATCAACACTTTCAAATAATTGGCGCAATTAAGCTTTAATTGCCTCGACTTCGTTTTTTAGTCAGTTCTTGTATCCTTGACCTTATTCGTAGTTAGAAAAAAACTCGACCTTAAGAAAAACAAATTCGACTTTGGTATAAGTCGACTCTAACTTATTCATAAAAAACTTAATGTATAACTTTGACGTTAGAGTCGGCTCTAAAGCAGTGATGTCCAAAATTCTCTTTCCCTATCACGCGTGATAGGAAAACAAATTCTGCTTGCGTCGAAGTCAAACACGTACATAATAAAAAGAAATATTGTTACTCTTGCTCTTTTAAGATTTTAGCTTCTCTCCAAAATAGTGCAGGGATGGATAGTGCATATTTTTTGTATCATTTTTATTTAACTGAAATAATTATTCATTATTTCCTCCAAACCTATGTGACCCTCGGTACTCCTTTATTCTTAGTAGATCGGTCACATGTCTGTCGGACAATCGATTATGTACTTTACTCAGAATTATGAAGATATATTTATGAAGTTATAAACAGAAAGTAATTCGAACATTCCCATTTCTGGTAGAAGTAAGCAGAGTCTTTTCTCTGCTTCATAAAAAAGCGGAAGTGTGTTAATGTAGTAGTGGACATCACTGCTCTAAAGTAAAACCAGCTAAACCTGTTTTTAATTTTTTAAACAACACACTTGCTTATTTTAAAGTAAAGAAGAAGTTCGTGAAAGTTATAAAAATATTCGGAGATTTTGTAATTAATGATGATTATGACGAATGTTTTGTTGAAAGAAAGCCAAAAATAATAAAATAGTGATGAGGAGTTTTAAGTAAATAAATAATGAAACAATATTTAAATTTGCCATTTCCCGGTTTTCTATTATTTTTTTTTTATTTTACATGAAAAAACGCATATTTAAAACTTCTTTATTGAGGGAAATAAAATAGTCGATGAACTTGCTAGGGATGGTTCCACCACTGATTCGAGAGAATTCAGTTGCGAGATCAGCATTCCCCTTTTGAGGGGAAAACAGCTAATCTCGCACAAACTAGACTTGTCCACGGAGAAAAGATGGAAGAATGAACCTACTTGCTTAATGATCAAACAAATCTGGCATAAATATGAGTAGAACGAAGTTCGGGCTGAATCTAAACATAGTCCACCTCGGAAATCCCGTTTTACTGGAGGTGATTTGAACGAAATTCATATCTTCGTAAGATTATCGGGTTGATTGGAGAGTGGCCAACGGTCTTAGACATGGATATAATGGTATCACAACGGGACCTTATTGGGCGCAAGAGTGCTTTGCCTAGGGGCAGCTGCCAATGTTAACTTAACCTAAATCTAAACTTCTTTGGTTTATGTTTTCTAATTACATGTTTATGTATATTATTTGTTTTATTTGTTTACAATAAATGTAAACAAAATAAAAACAGCTGTTGAAGGTTGTCACTTCGTAATAACTGGCTAGATTTTATAAGAAAACGTTGACCCCCATTTAAAGTATAGTATAAAAGTATACTTTTATTTCAACTATGAATAACAACAACAACTCAATAAGAACTTTATATTTAAACACTTATGTACTTCAGCAAAAGGCGATTTCTTTGTATTACTATGAATAGGTTGTATTAGCTCTAAATATTTCTCTAATGGACCGTTGTAAATGTCATCCTTAATTTTCCTCCCAATTTTAAAAATTGCGCCGCCTATAGATGTCTTAGAATAACCCAATACCACGTAAGATGCTTAATTAAATGAGCACAAGTGTACATTTTATAAATATACATATGTATGTACATATGTAAATAATATAGAAAAATATTTAACAAACTTAACTTCGTATGACTCATTAAAATAAAGAGAAACATTTTTTTAGTTTTATTTACACTTCAAGTACAATAAAAGCTTACAATTAACGAAAGAAGTTCATACATATGTACATACATACATATGTATATGTTTTTAATATACGTTACTCATTTTTTTTATTAATGTTTTTCACATAAAAATTAAACTTATTAAGTTTTAATTTTTTTTTCCAATACATATTTATGTCTAAAATAGACGAAAGTCAAAATTTTTAATGTGTTTTTTACTTGACTTACATACTATTTAAAAAAATATATACACAAATATTTGTATGTATGTATGTATTATAAATTCAACTTTACACTTTTTCTGTGGCACAGTGTAATTTAAGCATTTTGGCCATTTGAAAAATGTGATAGATTTATTTATAATGGCTTAATCCAAGAATTATTTCATACCACAGTTGGCATCATTTTATACGAACACCGTAATTGTATCTTGAAAAACATGGCTTTTATTCGTTTGATTGGCAATTAAAAACATTTAAGCATTAAATACGAGTAACATACACAATTATCGTTACTGTCGTCTATTGTGGATAAAAACAGCTGTCATGTAACTAATTGAAGTCAATTAATTAATTAAACTTAATTTAATTAAAATCAGTATACGATTAAAATAAATTGGAAAGCGCGTTCAAAGCATTTATACTCATCAACACACAGTGATATTAAACTCACGACAATCTGTTTAATTGTTAAGGAAATTGCAGATGAATAAAATGTCTTAAACACATACAGTGACTATCATCATTACAGGGTTTTTTATATAAAAAATTTACCGCATGTTTACAGAAGGAGTTTGTCTTCAGACCATCAATATTTTAAAAATAATAACAATTGTTTTTGCTGTCATTTAATTTTCCCAAATGAGATGAAAAGAACCAATACAGCCGTGAAAGAGAGTTCAATTCTGTTCGGAAACGGAACTGAAATTACAATATAATCAGTTCTTTAAAAAACGAAAAGCAAACAAATTTTCGAAATGAAATAATTTGTAATTGTATTAACAGAAATTACCTTAATTTAATTACAAAGCAAATTATCAGTTTCTGAAGAACTAAAATATGATTTACATTTCGTTTTAAAACAGAATTAAACTCTGTGACATGGCTGATAATTTTGGGTATTTTTTCATGCAAAACGACGTTCTCGTTGCAAACAATATTGTCTAGTAAGCAGCCCGTTAATCCAACATAAATTTCACCCAAACTAAACAAGACATACTTGTAAAGTTTGTATATCGTGAGTCTCGATCATCGACTTGGGTCATGTAAACATCGTTGGTCGAACAATTGTTTACCAAAGGTGTGCCACCATCAACTGTCGTTTTCAATTTAAGTCCATTGTTTTTATATTCCCATTCGAGCAATAATCACAACGCACTTGATGATAAATTTTAGTCACCGCTTACACAAATTAGAATTATTGTTGACATTTGCGCTGCCGACGTTTTCTTAATGACGAAGCGAAATATGTTTTTTTATTTATCAATCAGCTGTCGATTAATTGTTGCTTGTTTAAGCTGTCACAATATATTGCAATATATACAAGCGGGAGCTGTCCGCACCTTATAATCAATTCGCCTTGGTTAATGATATACCAAATCGATAGCTCGTATATACGGGGTGTTAATAAAATAAAATAAGGCGCAGTTAATATGGTGATATCACCAATACAACAACCAATTGTTTGACAAAAACTTTTGTTGAATTTTGTATGTCCCTTAGAATGTTCAGACAAAACAGAGAATACAACAGATCAACATTCACAAATATTGCATGATATCCTTTACATGGACACCAACTATATTTATTTATTTATACGGAGAAGACCAATTAATCACTAAAATTATGTGAAATCGGAAACTTTTCATTCGAATTTTTTGACATTTTGACAGTATTTTGTATTTTTTAATATTGGTAAAAAAATAAATATGTAACTGGAGAAGATTATAGGTTATTATGGTTAAAATAGGAGATGGTCGAAATATCACACTATATAGAGAAAGTCGTCCAAGGGGTCCTTAATGAAACCGTATTGGTGGTATTTTTGAAATAATTTTTAATTGGAGAACATGAGATTCAAAAAATTTCCCTTTTTAAGCAAAATGTCTGGAGAATATAAATGGTTACAATGGGAAAATGAGACATGACCGAAATATCACACTTAATACTTTCAAAGATGGTGTTCCAAAAGGTCCCTCATAAAGTTGCATTATTGTATTTCTGAAATAATTTTCGAATTGAAGAAAATGCTACATCAAAATCAGATGATTTTATGTCGACACTTTCGATTAGTTTTCTCTGTGAAAGCCTTGCATATCGTTGGTCTCAGGTAGAAAGGCCCTAACTCAAATAATTTAAAATTTACAGGAGGCGGTAAAAATACAACAGATACTGTAATTATTAATATATAACTTTTTATTAAATGCTGTACAATTGCTTGTAATAACGTTATTTTTAATAATATTGTAAACATTCTTTGTGAGGAGCGGAATATTTTTAAAATGCATTGGATTTACTGAAAAAAGTAAGTTTTGAAAAAATGCGAGTTAGGGCCTTTCTACCTGAGACCAACGATATTGAAGTTTTTTGCTTCTTCTGAAAAATTATACTTTTGTTAGTTACGCCTATTCGCATTTTAGCTAACGATATTTAAATATATGTATTTTTAAAATATAAAAATTAAAAGTTTGATTTTATACACACCTCTTAAATTTATTATCAAATATTTGGTAATTATAAGTGTTGAAGGGTCTTTGAGCCTTTGAACTTTATTTTTAAAAATCTGAAAAATATACGAAAAAAAAAAATAAAATAATAAGTAAAAGATAATACATACTAAAAATTATCTTATTTTTTATTAAAATAAACAAAAAAAGAATTCCAAAACAAAGTTTTTTTTTTAATTTTTTACAAGTTTAGGCGATTTTATTGCTTTTGTCTACATACATATGACGAGTATATCTGTATAATCTTATCACTTTATAAACATTTATGAACTTGTTTAAAAACAGTTGGCAACTTATTTTAATAAAATAAAATTAAAAAAATATTATAATTTATTTTGATATATGTACGTTTTTCTTGGCTTTTTTTTTTGCAAGGTCGATTTAATAATATTTATCGGAAATAATCACTCAAACAAGTGTTATTAAATAAAAACAAAATTGAAATCACTTGATAATATTTGTTTATTGACAACAAACACATTAGTGATAAATTTATTTGGTTAATCATAAATTAAAAATAAATTCGAGCCATACAGTATGTACAATGTACATACTTACATATGTATATATAATATCGATTATTTTATATTATTATATGGGATTATTATTTAAAAGGTGTTTTTTTTTAATCTAAAAACCGTTGCTATTCGTCACCTTCTCGTTTTGAATTTGTTTTCGTTGCAGTTTGGAGCTTTCCAGCATAAAACGGAAACTAAATTGGAAATATTAATTGATATAATAAAGTCATTTGTCAGAATATAAAATCCCCTTATTACAGTACTGAAAACAAACTAATCGATTTTGCTTTTGGTTCGGTGCAAATAAGTTAATAATATAACCGATTTCCAAAATAAGAAAAAATTTTTTTGGGGGAAAGTACGTTCCTAAAACTGACTGCAGGTTGGATGATCAGATGTTTCTATTTGTGAATTACTTCTTTGACACCAACAGATGACTGTTATAATACAGCTTGTAGCACATTGAAACTGCTTTAAGTACATATGAATGTATGTGTACATGTGCATATGCATTGTCTGTACTTATAAGTATATAATGTATCGATTTCTAATTAAAACGCGCTCATGTAATTTAATAAATTTACGAACAAATTTTAATTTTTTAATTGTACCACATTGTGCATATGCATTTGCAAACTCCGGTTCATAATTTTAAAAAATGTATTAAAAATTGTGGTTGTTAATTATGTTACACATGTTTTGAAAATACGCACGTACATACATACGTACATGCATACAAGCATGCGTTGGAGAAAAGGAAACAGCGAAAATGCAATGCAATGTTGGTTTGTAATTTGAAAGAATTAATTCATATGCATTTTAGAAAAAGGAATTGCAGAAAAATTTTGTGTATTTCAAATCAGTTATGATGATATTGCCACATTTGGTCAGTAACCTTCTCTAGCCTGTTCAAATTTCTAATATGATATATACATACTATGTATGTATGTACAATAGAGCGTACCACCTTACAAGGAAAAAAGTTTCCCCGTACCGTCTGTAATATAAAGTATTTTTGGAAGCTGGTTTCGAAAAAAAAATGTTTCAGCTAACGTAGATTTAGTTTTTTCGTTATATCTTAGGCATTTACAGTTCGATCGTAAAGTATGATATGTCAATGTTTTTGGTCTTCTCGAGGTTTAGTCTAATGTTTGAGGTCGGCCTAATGTACATATATATGTATATGTACATATGTCTGTTATTTACACTTCTAACATTTGCACGTAATTCTTTTTCTTCTCTGCTTCTGTTGATTTATTGTACATAAAGGTATCAGGGATGGTAAATTGTTTGCTTTAGTACTGTTTTTCGTTCGAAAAGCACAATGCGACAAAGGTACGTAATTTAATAGAATTAAAAAAAAATCGGGCATTGTAACAAATTTCATTTCCGTCTAAGTTAGGAATGATTTTTCATAACAGTGTTGCACATTGTAAATTACAATAGATCGTCGACAATTCATAAATTTCGTTAATGAATGTTCTAGAAATTCCAAAAGAGAAGAAAAAAATATTTTTAATCGTCTCTTGATTTTTTTTTGCGTGCATTTGATATAAAATTATTCAAATTGAGTTTTTCATTACTAATATAAGTATGACCCAAAAAACATCTGGAGAATAAAGATACAGATCATGCTATCCAATTAAAGTATAAGTCGAGGCGCCGATTGCTGAATTATTGAATTATTTCAATATTGGATACAACGAACTTATGGCAGTTATTTTATTCAACTTTAAAATTCGTAAAATCTAAACACCGATCAGCATTAATTAACCAGCATCTCAAAGAATTACTAATTATTTACCACTTTTTAAAGAATTATCAATAGAATTAAAATAAATATGTTGAATATTGAATATTTTAAAATAATGCATATGCACAAACGTATGTATGTGTGTACATATTTTGTACTTTTATTTTTATAAATGTTCTCAATTCTGTTTAAGAATTGGTTTAATACCAATATGAATACTTTTATGTACATATGTATGTTGAGGCTCACGAAAAATTCGTCCACCCCTAATATACATACAGTATATATAACTAGCTAAACTCCGGCGTGCTTTACTACTCTACCTATATTTGAATCAAATAAATTAAATTAAATATTGAGAACTTCTTCCAAAAAACACTTTTTGACTGATGATGTACGAGTATATTGGCAACAAAGTTATTTAGATCTAATTTAGAAACATTTGTTTTAACCGTTGTCAAGAAAAAAAGTAACATTTGCTTTGTATGGAAGGTACCATTCCCAATTTTTTCGATTTCGCTCATTTTTTAACTAAACTTTTGCATTGATCATGAGGTTATTCAGAGCAAATTCAGGAACTTTATCTTTAACCGTTTTCAAAATAAACCAAAGATCAATCGTATTAATTCTGTATGGGATATACATACATACATATTTTCATTTCCGCTTTTTACGTTAGGCTATTACCGCTCTACAGATATGTCTATAAAAGTCAATTACGGGTATAAGAAATAGCCTATGTTCTATTGTCATACTTACTAAATATACCAACATAGGTACATACATACATACAGAATTTCATAAGAATTGGTAAAGCCGTTCCGGAAAACTTTGATTACAAACACTGTGACACGATAATTTTATTAGATATATTGTATATTTAGATATGCTGTATGTATGTATGTGCACATCTGTATGTATTATATTATTGCTGTACAAAATAAAAATTTTTTATACACATATGGGAGAAATAAAAATCAAAAACGCCTCAAAATATGTAGTATTTTTAATATTTTAAAAAAACTTAAAATTTTTTAAGTTTTTTAGTACAATTTTAAAATTTCTAATGCCATCCCTGTTGTCTGCCACTCTTCACCCCTTCTCTTTTTCACACACTTTTCTATAATTTATCTCTAATAATTTTTTATGCTATTTTCCACAAAACAAAACTATAAAATAAACTGCATAGTAACAGTATTTACAATATGTAGTTTAGTGTTGTTTTTGTTCATAATCATACCATATTGTATGGAGGTACAAACGTATATCTGTGTATTATTAAAGATTGCTGTAAAAAAATATTGTAGTATATGCACATTCAAATATGTGTGCGTGTACTTACCTATGCATTTACGTTATGTGTAAAGTTTAATACTCTTGGCAGGGCTGTCAGACTTGAGAATTTGTCCCCAAGGGTGGGGATATTCTGTTGGTCAAAAGGGCAAATCAACTGATTTTGGGGATTGAGAATTTTTAGGGGATAATAGGAAATACTTTTGGGATTTTTGGCATAAAAAATTAGAATAATAGTATAGGCAATGTCATTTTTACTTAGCTTTTATGTAACACGTTTATAAATTTGTTTATATTCATTTTAGAAAAATCCTTTTCACGTGAATAGTGAACAGTGGACGGTAAAATTTATCGTATTTAGCTCAGAAAGTAATTTCTTAGTAGGATGAGGCTTTCACACATAAATAGAAAATACCTAAAATTTGGTTCAGTGGAAGCTTAAAGTTCATATTCTGCAGTAGGACAGATATGTATGTTTGCCTCATAGTGTGACCCGGATGCTCTATAATGTCATTCACGTTGTTAAAATAACTTCGCAAAGCTGTGACAGTAGCATATGGTGTCAAGCTAATTTGAGGTAAAAAGGGATATATTCGAAGTACTTATGTATTGGAAAATATCCTATCTGTCAAAACTTATTCGTAACTAAGCTTACGCCAAATTATTATTATATACTAGCCTAATCACGGCGTTATTCGCTACACCTTGTAATCTTTGTAAACGTATTTGTATATAGATCTATAAGTAAAAAAAATAAAAATGATACAAATAACATTCATTCAAAATTGGCCGTTACAATCCTGTTTCTGGGTTACGGCCTAGCTTCTCGCAGCACCCATGTTTAATGTGGTAATTTTTTTTCATGAGTATCGGGACCTACAGTTTAAAGTCGACTCCGAATGAAAGACTTGAAAAGCTTGTTCTGGCAATCAGTTAATCTCAGAGCCTTTGCCAGAAGACTGCTGAGAGGTAGTCCACTAAAGAAAGAAATTTTTCATATTTCTCTTTTTTTCAGAGCTGGGGTTTGAACTCGGAGCTCTTGTCTTCGTAAGCCAACATAGTAACCACTAGACCACGGCGAGTACAATTAATTTCTGATCAAAATTCATACTAAAGTTTTCTTTAATCATTTTTTATTAGTTTTCGTTTTTTTTTTTTTTTTTTGGTCATTTTTTATTCATTATGAAAAAAAAATTATAAAGTGTTAACTTTTCTAACTAAAATAACGATTTTTCAAATATTTGGGATTAAAAATTATTTTTTTGGGAACAGTGATAAAAAGTGTCTGGGAGCCCTGACTCTTGGTTTGTTATATTTTTTTTCTCTCTTTTCGTTATTTATATCTATATAAATGCAGTTGGCAACAACAGGTTATATTTTCACAAAATGCAGGCCTGTATGACGATGGTTTCACTATACAAGTTTGTATTTTATAAATAAAACAGTAACAACATATGCTATGATATCATATCTAAAAAATAAGCATGTAACTTAGTATTTAAAAAAACACAAAGAGCTTCTTTTCTAGTCAGGTATCTGTACAAAAATGTTGATTAAAATTTCTTATACTCGTAGTTTTATTTTGCACCAGAACAAGCCCTGTTTTATTTTATTGTAATGCGAGTTAATACCACAATGTGTGACTGTAGAATACTGTGTGAGCATATTTAACCTTTAACTACTGAGGTGGTGGTAAATTTTACCCCCTCCTTAGATTTTTTAATTTATTTTCTTCGGTTGAGCGCTGTTGAGACCCTGTTTTGTTATACTAAATCTTTGATTTTTTTATTTTTATAATCATATTTATATAAAAATGTATCTTCTTGTTCTTTTAAAAAAAATTATTAAAAAAAAAAAAATTTTTTACTAATTTTTTTGCTAAAACAAAAGGTGGTAAAATTTACCCCACTTCAATAACTATGAAAAAAAGATTTCACCTCCGTAGTTAAAGGTTAAGGTTAGGAAGTAAATTGGCTGTTAAATGATGAAATGTCAAGTTGGAAAAAAACAATTCGGTTATTGCACATTCGCGGTTTAGCGGTGTCGATTGGCAGCCTCGTTCTTTTGATTTAACGCCGCTGGATTATTTTATTTGAAGCCATTTGAAAGACCCGGTTTACGTGAACAAACCAGAAACAACTGACGCTCTGAAGTATGAAATTCGGAGTTCAATTGACGAAATAAAGGAACCTTTGTTGCAAAATGTGGTTTTGTAAAAAGATCGGATGCCTGCCGGCGTGCCAACGGTGAACATTTTCCAGACATTCAATTCCATTATTAATTCCCATAATTCTACTTTACGTTGGAATCAATAAAATTGAGTTTGCTAAAAAAAATTTGTTTTTGAGCCAATTTACGTCCTAACCTGAAATTTGCCCACCCTTTACAAAACAATATATAATATTGAAGTAAAATAGAGGTAAATTATAATACAGCATGTACATTAGACCCTACTATTGTTTGGGTTGATTTAAGCGACCTAAAATTAGTTTTATACGCCGTTTTATGGGTATAGGTAGCATTATTTATAAAACCTATCTATAACTTTACTTTACAGTGATTTTTACTCCTCGCCATTAAACAGGAATAAGAATTTTGGGAGCTCTCAATTTTATTTTAGTAACACTAAAATGATAGTCCTTTTCTTTACTTCCTTTTTCTACAAAATGTCACATTTTTAGGCAACCACTCAGTCCAAAATATGTTGGGTAGTGGTGCGCCAAAGATTTGTGTCTTGGCTTTTTCTGTCTTGAAATTAAAATAAAAGCCCGCTTCATATATATGAATGTGTTGTCATCTATGTGTTGACCTTGTAAATGAACCCATGAACCTATAGTTTGGTTTCAGATACATTGTTTAAAACACCTGTTTTATTTTAATTAAAATTCTAGTAAGCCTTATAAATATCTTAATGCGAGTAAGTATGTTTCTAATAAAATGATTTTTTGCGTTTTTTTTTATTTTTATTTTCTTTATTCCAATTTAATTAATTTTGTTTATATACGAGTATATATTTTTTTGTTTTTGTTTTTTTTTTTTTCATTTTTAAAAAATAATAAAAAACAATAGAAACACCATTAATTGCTGTTTATTTGTATTCGCATACAATTTCTGCAACATATTAAATTTTCAACACGAGTTCATTCACTTCCATTGATTGTTAGTTGTTTGTTTATTTCATAGTAATGCGAAAACCTTTCTTGTTACATTTATAGTGCGACAAACATTCCGTCATTTTTTCTATTGTTCAGTCAATTGTTGAGAATTTCTTCAAACATTTTCCATTTATTTATTTGTCCATTTTCCCATTTTGTATTTGCAGCAGTAGGTTTGTCTCTATATTTTTTTATAAAGTTCACTAAACCCTGAGTAAACTACGTATGTATATAACGTTTTTTAAAGATTTGCCAGAAAATAAAAAAACAATATTTTGACAGCTTAATTGACATTTAAAATCAGCGATGTGTTTAATTATCTTATAGGTACTCGTATATAAAAATTAATGTGTTTTTACTTGTGCATTTGTTTGTTATAGACAGCTAAGCAGTTGTCTTTAATGTCTGGCTAGACGGCACTATAGGCTTTAAGATGTTCAAAAATTCTAAATGGGCAATACCACGCCCACACAAAATAAATATTGATTTTTAAATATCTTGCGAACGGTTAAAGCTTGTATTTTTGAATTTTATCTGCGTGACCTCATAGTCAATATGATATTAAACAAGTAGTACCACCCACACAAAGTAAATATTGACTTTTGGATATCTTGAGAGCATCCAAGATTTGAAGAAATAAATATTTTAATTTTGATTTAAATTTGACACTTGGATAATTTTAATTTTAATTTCAATTAATCCTTTATGTAATTTAATTATATTTATGCTTAAATGATTAGTGAAATAATCAGTTACCACAAATCAAACAAAAAAATGCGATTTAGTTTTATAATTGCGTGTTTATGGCTTATTAAAAATTTAAATAAATTTAGTTCGTTTTTTAATTTTTATTCGTTTAAGTGTTTATAATTGTTTTAAGAAAAAAAATATAACTTTTTAATTAAGACATAACTGGCCATTACCACCCTGTTTCAGAGTTACGGCCTATCTTCTCGCAACACTCATGTTGTGTGTGTTAATTTTAATCCATGAGTACCGGGGCCTACAGTTTAAAGTCGACTCCGAACGACAGATTTGAGAAGCTTTTTCATGGCAATCAATTACTCCCAGAGCTTTTGCCAGAAGACTGCTGAGAGGTTGAAACAACCTTTCTAATTAATAAAATTAATATTTTTTTTATAGATTTTTTATTTTGTTTTCAGTATAAGTGAAAAGCAAGATATCGCAAATAACAAGAACTGCAAAAAGTTTCTAAAACAAGTTCCAAATCAAAAAAATGCCAAATGGAATAAAGCCGTCATTACAAATAATTTTTTATTAATTTTTTTCTGTCTTATAATAAAAAAATTTAATTTAAAAAATATTTATGTCTTGTAATAACATTTTAAGGTGTCAAGCGCTTTAAAAGACACCTTATAGGTATATTCATAGTAGTGCTGTCAATTTCTGCTACTTTTCATTACTCAATAGTATCGAGTACTTTCATTTGGGTACTCAATACTACTCAATACTTTTAACGAATTTTATTTTCAAGAGACAACAATTTCATAAGGGGTTGTGTTTTTAGACCGAATTTTGTTTTGGCCGTTAAAATTTAAAATTTCCTTACAACTTCGAAGAAAAAGTACAACTCTTAAAGTATTGAGTAGTTACTATTAAGTATTGACTACCCAAAAATTAGTACAAATACTCGATACTCGGTACCCATTACTCAATACTTTGCCAGCACTAATTCATAGATTGTAGATGAAGAGAAAACAGTGATCCTATGGATTCGACATTTCACGTACCATATCTTTTTAATGAAAAAAAATTTATTTCATCATTTTTTTTCTTATATTCAAATGTTTATAAATCAATTGATTAAAAGATATTAGTATTTATAGAATTTATTATTAATATTTTTTTATTTGCCAAAATTTGTATTTCTTCAATAAAAAAATAAAAAAATATGATCCTATTATAGAAAATCTTTCAATTGCCGTCAAATAACTTTGTTCTTCAAAAACATTTTAGGGCAAAGAAATATTTGTTGTCAAATATTTACCAAATGTGTGACCGCACAAAATATAATGTATGTTATACTTTTAAATAAGTAAATCCTCATTTTTTAATTAAACAAAACAATTCTATAATAGCATGACATTGTTTAACAAAAGAAAAGAAATTGATAGCAACGAAGTTTTGTGGCACTCGTAAAGCCTAATTTTTTGTTTTATTTCTTTATGTTCTTCAGTGTAGACTGTTAAAAGCTAATTTTGTTTCTTAAAACAACTTTAGTAAACAGCTGGTTGCTGGTAAAAATATTTGTAAGCTGTAAAACTAGAGACTGTCATCACTTTTAAACTAGCTTGTATTTTATATTCGAAAACATTAAAAACAATACGATTTTAAAACGACTTAAATAAAAATAAAAAATATATAATAAACTTAATGTTAACCAAGGTCAAGTTAAGAATTATTTTTGTTTTTTTTTTCAACCTAATTAAAATAAATACTTTATTTAAATTAAAAAGCAAACAAACAAACCATAAAAATAATAGGAAATTCTTATACAAAATTAAGAGAATTAAAATAGCAAATATCTATATGTAGGTATACATACATACGTATACATATGAATATATGCACATACCTACATCATTTATTTAAATATTGGTCTATAATATTTAAAGAAAATAATATATTTGAGAAATAGATGCAGGGCTTTCAATTTTGTATTAGTTGTGTTTCTTTAAACCGTTATCCAATAAAATATGCAATAAAAAAATTTTAATCCAAATGATCAAAAATGGGCCTGGTAGTTTCTATTTAAAGCAATATTTCAATTGGATGCAACAACTAACATAATAAAATGATGCTTGAAAAGTGCTAGCCAAAGACAAAATAATTTTGTTTATTTGGCTCTTTAGTATTATATGCAAAACCAATTACAATTAGACAGCCGCACCGACCACAAAATGGGCGTGGCAGAAAATTATACAACGTCAATTTGAAATTGTGTGTAGAAAACAATGGTAGCTGAAATATTCAAGCTTTGTGTGTGTAGCTTTCATATTTTTACCAATGTTTGGTCAATATATTATAGTAATTAAAAAAGTAGGAATTGGAACTAAAACTTCAAATGAATGTCTATAGAAGTCTGTGTACAAAATACCGAAAGCCAAAAAAATTGTTGATAACTTTAGTTTGAACAATAGTGAGGCACACACTGAAACTGTGTAAATTTTAACTGATATATTAATCTTAACCAATGTTGGCCGAGCTATCAACTTAAAAATTCCAATAAGTCTTTCATGAACTGTGTACATATTTTTCAGAAAATGAGTACGTTTTGCAAAAAACATAACTGCCTAAAAATTAAATGCTCACAAAAAAAATACATTATTTTTTCCAACGCGATGCATCGTGAACAAACATCGATGTTTTCATTGAATCGTATCAGTTTTTATATGTTAGCAAAACAAACAAAAAATAGACAAATTTCAGTAAAAATAAACATTTTCTTTACCGAAATTTAGTATAAATTTATTAAGTCCCAATATTTTTTGTCTGGAGTTCGTAAAAATAATATTTTATTAAACCTTATAGTCTGCACTCTATATCGCTGTTTCAAAATTTTAATAAAAGCTTTTCAGATGGCACGGAACTGACAACTATTAGAAAGTATTTGCACGCCCATACTTCTAAAGATTTGTCATTAAATCGACTTACAGGACTACGTAAATACATAGAGAGCACGTCAGACAGGTTTTCTTCATTTCTATTTGTTTTCCAATTTTTGTGAACTAATTTGTGATGACTAAAGTCGTCTGTTACCTTATCTGAAGTATCGGAGCCCAACTCGTCTGTTAAATCCTTTGCTATCATTTCTTGAACTTTTCCAACGGCTTGGGAACAAGCAATTGGGTTTACAACATTTATTTTTTTAAAGCGTGGTTCCAATAGAAAAATTGAAAAAATTTCTGTAATTTAATTTTTCTAACTGTAAATCCAAACAAACGAACTATTTGCAAATATATGTACATATGTATGTTTGTATATGTATCTATATAAAATGTTACAATTTTGCTCAATTTGTTTGTGATATGCAAATAGAATCGATAACTAGAAATTCTTATTATGACTCATTACTATGACAAATGTATAGGGCAACATTGTCTACTTAGCAGCGTTCAAACAGGGCTGACGGTTGAAAAAACCTTAAAAAAATACATCGATGCATGGAATGATATCGTTTTATCCGATACATCGATATTTTAACGATGCATGGAATTAAAAACATCGATAAACATCGTGCACCTCTAGGTGAAACATGTATGATTATTTGCATTTTTTTGAGTTATAATTTAAAGAAATTGTAGTCATTTGAAATTAATGAATCGTACCAAAACATAAAGCATGATTCAAACACTTTCTTTCATTTGTTGACGAAACTAATTTAGTCGTATTTATTAAAAAAAATTACAAATCACCTAATTTGAGAGCTTGTTTTTCATGCTAATTTTCATGACTTCATAAAATTTATTAGAATGCAGGAATGTATTTGAAACTAATCAAAATTTTGCTATGATTTGCATTATTTTTCCAACCAATTCCGCCGTTTTATTTAGCTGAGTAAATAAATAATTTAATATTCTTTAAAATATATCTTAAAGTTTGTATCTTTAAAATCATCATTGCAAGAAAACAAAAATAGAAATAATGAAGATTGTTTGCATTATTTTTTAAAGTGATAAAATGTTTCAATTATTTTCTTTTTAATAAATTTTATATTATAATATGTTATTTAATACGAATTATTAAAGAGAAAGGAAAATTTTAATTTTAAAGATAATTATAAAAATAAACTTACCGGTCGGTACTGTTTGTAACACTTAATGGTGGGCAAAACTCTGTTTTTCAGTTTTATTATTTTGTTTTTTTCCTTTAATTCTTGATAATGTTTATTTTATTTATGTTGATAAGAACATATGTATGTATGTATACCTATATTTTTTAATATTATTATTCTTCCCTTTAACAGAATATTCACACAAATCTTTAAAAGTTTAAACGTGACTTTGCATATGTTCTTAAAATTGTTTATTTTTTCTTATTTAATTATGTTTTTAAATAAAAAAAAAAGAATTAAACAACACTTCTAAATTCAAAATCTTTAGAAAAACAAAATTATATGTATTATCGTTGGCAATACTTTATTTAAGGAATTTAAATTACTGTTAAGAATATACAACAAATACGAGTATCATCATTGAAATAAAAAAAACTTATTAAAATATGTTAAGCTTGAGGTCTGTCTAGAATGTATATTTTATTTCGTTATTTCGCTACTACTTTGTGTAGCTTCGTCTGGAACTATCTTTTCTTAATAAAATTGAGTAGCGAATAATCGAAATATAAAAATATATGCATATGTTCCTAACAGACCTACATATTTAACATTAATCACACAAATTTTATTAGAAAAAAAAAAGATTATATAGGTATAAAACCGTATTGCATTAAGAACTTTGATGTAACAAATGTCTAATTTATGTGCAGTTTTATTTTATAGGTATAATTACACCAACAAATGATCAGAATTCAGTATTAAAGACATATGCTACATGTGTTGACATGTTGATGTGAAAAAAATGAGTATAAAAACAATCCATAGATTTGACTTCAGCATAATTTACTTTGTTTTACTATGTCATTGTCGAATATATTTGAACAGCATAACATGGCATTGCCATTACATGATGTGACACGTGTTACTAAGTTGCATAATTTATTTTGCATTTGCAGGGCTTTAATTTGAAATCAATTTCACAAGAACTTGCGGCGGCAATAGAAAAACAAATAAAATAAATATTGTGATTTCGAGAATTATAAATCACACCCGTTCCAAATCACAAAAATATAACAATTTTTATATGCAAAAAAAACTTTTTTGTAATTTCAAATAATTTTTACAAAAAGTGAGTTTGAGAACATGCTTGTATATCGTTTTCTAATAGCAACTCTTATTTATATATTTATTTATTTTATGTTTTATTGTGATTTAACACGATCCACATACGTAGCAATCCTTTTGTTCAACAAAGTGAAACGAAATTATTATGATGAGTGATTTGTTGACGTTTAAAGATCAAAACATGTTAAAAACGTAAGCAAGTTGGATGAGCAATTGCAACATGTATAGGTCACAAGAATAAAAATATGAAAAAAGAAGAAAAAACTATAGAAAAATGTTACTGTTGTATCACTGACGGTGGGAAAGAAAAACAAATGGAATTGAAAATTCACACACACCTCTGTTCTATTTTGACAAGATCAATCTTTTTCATTATACTTGTTATTGTCGATTTCAGTATTGCCAATTTAGCGCCTTTCGCGCTAGATGTAGCGTCCACGTCGGATAGATCTATCCAGTGATGAAGATTAAATTTTATGGTTATGTATTTTTATTTTTTTTTTTTCAATATTACTGTCGTGAAATATTTTTTTTTATTATTTCGAGAATTATTAAGTTAATTGAATGTAATATTTTTGTATTTTCATGGAACGTTACCCCCGTGTTCAACGAGGCCTACCTGTATACTCATTTTCTGTGAGTGCATTCAAAGCTCATTGGTGCACAAAGAATACAATTAAAAATGTATTACATGAATGCAGTTTTACAAAATTGTCAACACTTTTAATACTCCTGGGTTTATTAAGTTTTGGTTTTTCGAAAACATAAGAAGAATGATCCTTTAACGTTATGAATTACTTTATATCACAGATATGAAATATAGTGTCACTCAATAAAAATTACTAAACCCATGTTTTAATTTGACTAACGCCCTTTTCAGTATCAGAAAAAGTCGTTATTTTCTCTAAGAAATACAAAAACTCGACATTTTTCTTCAAATACTAATTACACAGTGCGACACGAAAAAAATAACCATATAGGGACAACACCAAACCATGCTACCTATTAAAACAGGGGAAAAAAGTAAAAAAAGATCGAAGTGTTTCACAATTTTGATTTGATTTTATATGTTCACAATTGTTATTCTTCATGACAAGAGCTTTGCCCCAGAAAGTAAATCCAAATTCCAAACGGTTTGCAAGATATAAACCTGAGAAAAAATTTTCGCAAAATAGACACTGAGGCTCCACATGTTTGGGGGCTTATAAAAGAAAACTTTCATGACTTTGGACAAAACTGGGAGGCACGGGTATCCTTTTTTTTTTTGTCTTTTATCACGTAGTGGTGTCCGTATATGGTTATATTTCCATGACTTAAAAAATTATACACAGCTTAACCTGAAAAAAATTTGTTAATTTTTTATTTTAGAAAGTGTTTTTGTTCAATGTAACTTAGGGCATTTTGGATTTCATATCACGATATGTATGTATAGTAAGTATTTTTTATAGCATGTTTTGAGTGCAAAATGTTACTAAAATTAGTTCTTAGCGCTTTTTAACGCCTTTTGAGTAGGAGGACTGTGAAGAATTGACAACACTGGTTGTTTGTTTTTAGTTTTCATTTGTTTTTTCGTTATATCTTATGCTATAGTTATTCTGTTGTTGTTGTTTTAGGTAATGTTGATATATTATTTTGTTTTTATTAAAAAACACACACACACACACATTGGTACCCGGCATAATTTGGTATTTTATTAATTTAAGTTTTAGATTTATTCGTTTTTTTTTTTTTTTTCTTTAGTATACATAGATAGAAGATGAGTTCCAAAAATAGGTATGTAGTACTATTTATTTTAATATTGTTAAATTTAAAATTGTTAGAAAATTCCACTGCGTACGTGCACCATATGCGTAGGTACTTACTGATAGATATGTAAAACAGTTTATTGAGATTTATTTTTAAGAACATGGTAGGTAGGTAGGTTATCTTACTCTTAATAAAAATTTTTATAATTTACCTATAAAAGATTTATAAAATAGATACATACCTACATTCTTACTGAAATTCCCTTTATTAATAAGCCTTTGACTACCTATGTTTTTCAAAATATTTTTACCTAGGTAGATATTGTTTATACTATACATACATACACATACACACATATAATACATTTATTGTCTTTATTTTTTGGTTTTAATTGCATATCTATCTTTAAAAACAAAATAAAATATTTTTTCAATCTTCCACTATTTTCAAAGAAACTTTGTTTACCAAAAACAAGAAGACAAAGAAATATAATGTACAGTGATGATCAATGAAATTAGCCACATATATGTACATGCATATGTACGTACGTATTAGCAAAAGTATAAAACAACGCACTTTTTTTTCTATATGAGACCAATATTCAGGGGTAAACGCCTAATAAATGCTGTGCATTGTATTGGAATTTTTGGAAATGATAGTACATATATTATTATTAACTATATTCTTATAAAGCGCCGCAGGAACGAGACATATTGCTGTGAAATGATCATTCAAAGGCCAGTGTTATACCTTCACCCTTGAATGATCAACAGCAATTGCCTCATAGTTGCATGTTGATTGTGTAGTGAGTGCCTTCGCTAAGTAGGTTTATCTGTTACCTGCTACTTCTCAATAGGTGGCGCTTTTACCCTTTTCATTCGTTTTTTATTGACATTGGTTAAGGTGGAATAGAGGCTCTAACCACTATACCATGAAACCCCCCTCCCCCCCCCCCCCCTTTTATAGAAATATTTTAAATTCAATGCAAACAATAGTTTTGAAATTTTCTTTGTCTAGATTTCCATTAGCGTTAAGCGATTGCTTTAACAGTATTTTTTTATTCAGACTTTTTATTTATAGGTATTATTTGTGAAAATATTTACATATCTACATACATAGGTATGTGTGTACAATGTACATCCATATACATATAAAAATGGATTTGGTTTATTTTTATGTTTACAACTCGCTAATGACTGAACCAAATTGATTTCTATTCTTTATTCAGCTTAATTCATAACTATGTACTACGCAATAATTCAGATGGAAAGTTCAGCAGTTGGCGCTATGACAGTCGTTGCATTTTTTTATTATACTAAGCCTGGTATTCTGTTCAATTTAAAAATAAAAAATTTATCCACATTGGTTTATCAGCACGAAAAATTTGAATGCAACAAACATTCCTAAAAGCATGCGACACATTTTTATAACCAATGGTACCCGGAACAAAATATAAAAAAATTATTTCTTTCGGCGACTACCCCAGCAGTTTTCTTGCAAAGTCTTTGAGAGTAACTTATTGCCATGAACAAGCTTTTCAAGTTTGTACTCACGGTACACACACGGTACTTGACACACACGACATGGGTGCAGCGAGAAGCTAGGCCGTAACCCTAAAATAGTGTTGTAATGGAAAAGTTTAGGAAGAAATGGCTGTGGTTTGTTCCTCTTTTTACACACAAAATAAAAAAATTCAGAAATTTAAAAGCAATTGCATTCATCCAATAACAGAAAAAACTACATGATCTGACTTCAAGAGTTGCATTTTAATACATTACGAAAGGCATAATAATTACATGTATGTAAGTGCTATAAATTATTTTTATATAATTACATGGAGTGATAAAAAAAAAACGTAGAAAGTCATATTAAATGTGCTTTTAAGAATTCCAAAACATTTTGAAAGTGCCTAGTTACGAAACAAATTGTTTTTCGTGTTTTTTCACTTAATGGATAATAATTTAGTGGTATGTATAATGATACATGCATAAGCAAATCATCCGAAGAACATTTATTTTTTAATTTAAATTCATATGTTTCGTTATATAACTATTTTCCCGAATTTCGCTACAAAAAATATTTTTTTGCGATTTAAATACCATGTTAGTTAAAAAAAGCAGTTTAAAATTAACCAAACTACATATTAAACTTTTTATTAAAGCAAAATACATATTTACATATGTATATAAGTATAAAGCGTGTCTTTATAAAATAAAGTTTTGCAAAATCGTTATTGACTTCATAATTGGTCGAAAGGCCTCAGACTGCTCTTTTGCCGTAAATAAAAAAAAGGCAACCGGAAGACTGGATGTTTTTTTTATTCATAAAAGAAGAATTTAGCTTTGTTTCTCAGATTTTAAAATCAGAAGGAAATGCCTAGCAGATATGGAAGTTTGTTTGTTTATAGTGGATCTCTTAAATATAATGTTTTTGTTTCTTCCTTTACTTTTTTCTTTCTTTTTTATTCTTGTTTTTCTATATGTTATTATTTGTATTTTACTATTTCAGTGATTTGACATGTAGAAAATTCTTGTTTTTGATTTTAATAGAGATGAATGTCACTATTTCATTCGGCTTCAGTGTATTCAAAAAAGCGCGTAAGTTACAAAAATAGCAGCAACAACAACAACAACGGTAATATTGACGAAAATGCTTTTCAGAAATTTTTATTTTCTGCCTCTTTTAGAGACTCCACAACAATAATACATATAATTTATTAGTTTAATTTATTTTTATGGTTAATTATAAAATTTTTTATTTTGTTTTTAACATTATACATAGGTCCTATTACACACTTTAATAAAATTTATTTAATTAATTCATTATTCTTTTATTCTTAAAATGAACACATACATAATATTATTTTTATTAAAAATTTCTTCCGATTATTTTCCAAAATTTA
The DNA here is from genome assembly GCA_963576795.1 of Metopia argyrocephala. Taxonomy (NCBI): domain Eukaryota; kingdom Metazoa; phylum Arthropoda; class Insecta; order Diptera; family Sarcophagidae; genus Metopia; species Metopia argyrocephala. Next base: position 197,601,524 of record OY756208.1, on the reverse strand, counting down.
ATAATAGGCTATTAATTTTCTTTGACACAAATTTTTAACAAGTATATTAAAGTAATAACAACTAAATCATACATTTATTTATTTGAAACAAAATTGTTAAAGATTTAACAAAAATAAAATAAACGAAAAAAGTAACGCACTTTCACAACACGTTCTATAACCGACCGTAATCAAACTTCAACTAAAATATTTTTATGTTAAATTTTTTTATGGTTGTTTTTTTTTTTTTGCTTTTGTGTTTTTCTTATATATTTTTTTCTTATACATTCAGGCCTCTCAGCACAAAATGAAATAAAAAAATTAATAAAACAAAACAGTCAAGCCCGCTCAGCTTAGTTCAATTTAACTTGACTGGGTATGTTCATACACTGAACGAAAAGTGTGCATGTGTTTGTAATCATTGTTGTTACTATTTCTATTATTGTTGTTAGTGTGTTTTAATCATTGTTTTTGCCACTTACTATTGCATTACTACAAGTTAGGATGAGTGTTGCCATCATTTTTCAAAACTACGGATGTGTTTTTCATATATGTTTTGATAGTTAACGCACAATAGTGTTTCTTAAGGTGGAAGTACATAGCAAGCGTTGTAAGCGCCTTGCGTTGCAATCTTATGTCAAAAAAAGTTGAAATAGTGTATTTTCATAAAGCAAGTTACAAGCAAAGTATGCAACACTGCTAACGCGAGAAAGTTGACCAACTTTTAACTTTTACAAGCGTTGACAGCTGGATGAGTAAAAAAAATGAAATCACTAATACATATAAAAATACGTTTTTACGTTTCTATGTAGAAAAAAGACTGTTTGAAAAATATAAAAGAATTAGTTGTGGTTTTATGATTGGCTTAAGAGGAAAATATTTTGTTTAAAAAAAATATAAAATTTTTTGTGAAAAAATACATTTAAACTTAATAATAATACACATATATGTATATATAGGTATGCATATTAAAGTGGCGCCTGTAAAGTATGGTATGTAACTTGCCATTTCAAACGCATTTTAAACGCGCTCAGCGGCTAACGCTTGTTATGTATTTCCACCTTTAAACAAAACAAAATTGTTCTTGATTCGAATTGAAAACAGGAATCGACTGTTCACTCTTCAGAATGCAAAGGAGTATGTATGTCCGTTTGTTGTACACAGTTTTTAATATGCTTTGACAAATTAAAAAATATTGACTTTTTCAAAGTTAAAGGAAAGAGTACATATGTTTATGTATATGTATTACAAAAAGTTAATTTGCATTAGTTAGGTGTTGTATTGCTTAGCAGATTAAAGTCCATTAAGTAAACTGAAAAACCTTTAGCAAGTGCTGGTCTTTCGATTTTTCTTTTCTTTTTTTAAAGTAAACAATTATTAATACATAATATGTGTTTGATGTTCCTTTTGTCCATATGATTACAAAGTTTCTTTCATTTTAAATGGTAGTAGAATTGTTGTGTTGTTCTTGTTATTTTTGTTGGAGTTTCGTCACAGTATACTCTATTATAAAGAGTAACTTACACACCGGTGATATTAAAATAACGATCGGAAAATTTTGTAGTTTTATGCACAGAAAAGAATTCTTGTACTTTGGGAACTCTCATCGGTCTTTAGAGCATTGAGCTCACTATTGCTGCTTTTGTTTTTTCTTATATTTCTTTGTTTTTAATTTGAGTATAAGTAGAATAGAAGTAGAAAATAGCGGTCTGAGGTACAAAATACTCGCACATAATAGGTACGTACATAAGCATATTAAAAAATAAAATATTTCTTTATAAACAAGTATCTTTCTATGAGTGTACCCATGAGTTTATCAATCTGTTGTTATATTTGGTACCTCTATTGTTTGTCTGCGAGTGTGCACTGCATCACTGACAAAAAACAATGATAATGTTACTGTCACATCATAGACGTTCCCCTTATTAAATTATGTGGGGGGAAATAATGAAAAAAATAGTTAACTTACAAAATAGAACCTGTAACGAATACTTGACTTCGATTTAACTTTAATTTAATTTGTGAAAAACTTAAGAAGTTGGCAATCGTAACTGTCGTTAGGATTATTGTTGCAGGTATCATAAGAGCAATTTTAGATTAGAGGTCGAAAAAATTCTCCAAAATTTTTATAATTTTAACTACCTAAAAACAAAATACGAAGCCATAAAAATTCGCTTCCTTCAATTTTACTTTAATAAAGATTAGCAGCTGTATTCAATTCTAAACCTACATGTAGATATACATATGATCCGCATATATTAATGAACGATATACATTATTTAATCCCTCTACGAAATATACCTCTCAATACTACTCGTATATACCTACATCTTGGAATAACAACTCATGGCGTATTGATTTTAAGATGTATTTGACATGCCAGCTGAGCTATTCTTTTTTGGACAAATTATGAAGAGAAGTGTCAATTTTCATTATTTTTGTTTTTGTTTTTCTGACAGTTATTCACCCTAACCAACTACAAAAAACAGTGTTGTTTGTGATAATGTTTTACTTGTTGTAATCTCAAAGGCACCTTATGATAAATGCGCCTTGCAGCAACTTAGAGCTCAATAAGGTATTTTTACGAGACCGGTGTGTAATGGCTGCTAAACATGCTGTGCATTGTACTAGTGTATTGAAAATATCAAGAAGCGGTTGGCCAATCAGCTGTCTAGTCGTTTGTTGCTGTTCTTCTTTTTCAAAAACAATTTCAATTGCTCATACAGTCATAAAAGACCAACACTGCTTACTTTTAAGTTTTATGTTTTCATTATTTCTATCTGTATCTATTTTGTTTTCAAAAATGCACTACGCAACGCGCAATTTATTCACTGACATCTACTATTATGTTTGCAACCAACACTGTCCGTCGCCAATAAAAAGAAGTAAGAATTGAAGCTAGAAAACATCACAATGGCGGCAAAATATTACATTGTAAAGAGCTACTAAAGTAAAGCACTTCAAGTATATTTAAGAAATACAATAAAAATGTATAGGAAAAGCAATGAACAAAAATTAATTTAAGGAAAAATACACTATAAAAGAAGCTACTGAATATGTAGATATTTACACAACATGCGGGACGCATATGTGTACGATGTTGAAAATTCGATGTATGCATTTCAATTTCAATTTCTTTTACGATGGAAACTAAGAGTAAATAATAAACCAAATTGTAGAAATTAGTGTCTAACAAGCGAAGTACTAAGGAAATTGATTAAAGAGAAAATTGTTTTTCGTATAGGTACCTTATTTTTATATCCCTTTTTTACTTAAAATGAAAGAAAACCGGATAAGAGATGTTTCCTCGCAAACCGAATTATTTCGCATTTATTAGTACCTAAATACATACATACATACATACATACATATAACAAATTGTATATGTAGGTATAATATATATTTTTTCTTTTCTGTGTATAAGTATGCAAGAGTAATTCCATATTCATAATTCCATATTCATAAAATACCTTTTCATAATATTTTTCTTTATTTCATAGATTTGTATACCGACCTATAGAATGCGTTTCTGAACATGAGTTTAAATTTTAATCTTTAAAAGTGTTTCTGATTTACATATGTATATAAATACATATGTATCTACATATGTATTCATAATTTTCCAGTTAGCACAATCGCTGTACAACGGCATTGTCATCAAATGCATATGTATGCCTTTAAGATGTCACTAACGATTGTCGAAAACATCGCGGAGATGTTCGTCCACGATATTTTGAAGTTTATTTCTTTGAAGTTGTCGATGATAAACTGAATGTTGACGATATGTTTGCATAGTTTATACAATGTGAAGTCGATGACAAGCGCAGTGATATTATCGCTCACCCAAACGTGCACAATATTTAGATTTGTTTTAAAATGTCGCTGATGAATTGTACTGGCTTTCGTCTATATGTCCTGCAGATAAATGTATTGTCATGCACCCATCCTAGAGGATGTCTTTTAGCCAGTATTTCAATATGACACTTAACAACTAAATGTTTTATTACACTCCCAAAAAGCCAACAACAATTATCATATATGTATGGATGTATGTATGTTTGTATAACAACAATGAATTATTGACGTTACATTTTATCAGCAATTCAGAATTGAAAAAAAATCTATTGATTTATAAACAAATATATTAAAAGAAACAAAAAAAATTAACAACAATATTAAGTACATGCATTAAAGCCTAAACAATGAAAAGCAACAATAACAGTAGCTGTAGCAACAACAACTATGCATTTCCATACGACGAAAAAATTAAAATGATAACAAAGTGTTTAAATATTTGTAATGGTAGTGTTAGTAATAGAAAATTGATAACAAATGACCGATATTATTTTAAACAACAAAAAACATCTATTGAAGGTTTTTTTATTTCAGAAAACAACACAGCTGAGAGAAAGATAGAGAAAAAGTGGAATTTTCTTGTACTCTCTCTGTACGTATAAAATAAATATATTGCGCAGGTTCGTTTGTTTTTCTCACTCACTTAAAGTGAACGTGACGTAAATAGTGACCATTCTGTTTTGTTTTTAAAGAAAAATAGTAACTTTTTATATGAAAATTTTAAATTTAAGAAAATTTAAGAGTATTAAAAAAATGAAAAATTAAAATTTCTGTTTTATTTATGGAAAATAATCCGGAATACTTGGAATCAGAATCAGTCCTAATTTATTCAATATCATAGGAACTTCGGGTAATGTGGACTAGAATTAATAAATATTTTCACAAATAATAACATCACAATGCTGACTCTTTAACTATTGCCGGGTAATTTTAAATTCATAAATTTTATTGCTTCCTGTATATCCTACAAAAACATGTACATTTTTATATGTATATGTATGTACTTGCAGTTAGCTCTAAAATTATAACAATTTTTCTACTCAAAAATAAATGCCAATGTTATGTCATTCGAAGTGCTTTTAAAAATGTCAGACATAAAATTTTTCTATGCAAGCTTATCTAATTTTTGAACAGAAGTAGGTATACATATACATATGTATGTATAGGCAACAGATGTACTAACTGTTGAGAACATCATTTTGTAGTCACAATATCAAAAACACAAAATTGTAGTCCACATTCCCCGAATTTACCCTATATGTATTTCCACAAGGAACTTTGCAAATCAAACAAGTTAATATGTTCCGATAAACATAAAAATGAAACATAAAATGTTCATATACATATTTCAAAATGCATTTTTTCAGTATTTATAAAATATAAAAACGTGTTAACGTTTGGTATATTCTTAATGGAATTACAACTGGCTCGATATGCAAAATCGTTTTTTAGAATTATAATATTAAAGATATTTTGGGCTCAAATTTGGAAAATAATCGAAAGTAAAAATATAGGGTGTTTTTTTATTGAGGTATAGAACTTTAAGTTGGCATCAGTTTTTTAACTGGCGGCCATTTTGCCAGCTGTCAAGTGATTAATATTTAGTTTGGTTTGCCATTTCATCATGAACAGGTTGACAAAAGAACAACGCTTGCAAATCGTGCAAATTTATTTCGAAAATAATGGTTCAGTTCGCGAAGTTTACCGCAAGCTCTGTCCATTTTATGGTCGACATAATCGTCCATCAGAGCAATTAATTCGGTTAACCATGGATCGTTTTCGCACTACATTTACTCTATGTGATAATACGCATCCGCAGAGACGTCGAACAGTGCGCACCGAAGAAACAATTGCCGCTGTAGAGCAAAGTGTTGAAGAGAACCCGAATGAATCGAATCGAATGGAGACCGGTATAGAGCCATGATAACCGACTATTTTGTTCCCGATGTGGATGAGTTGTGGTTCCAACAAGACGGCGCTACATACCACACAGCGCACGTCACAATCGACTTATTGAAGGAAACATTCGATGAGCGCATAATTTCGCGGAATGGACCTGTCAATTGGCCACCAAGATCGTGTGATTTGACACCATTGGATTATTTTCTTTGGTGATATGTGAAGTCGCTCGTCTACGCCAACAAACCAGACACGTTAGGGGACTTGGAAGCCAACATTCGTGGCGTTATTGCCAACATACGGCCCCATATGCTCGAAAAAGTGGTTGAAAATTGGACCTGTAGAATTGGCTTTATTCGAGCTAGCCGCGGCGGCCACATGCCCGAAATCATATTTAAACATTAATGGCATAAAATTATCCTTCCAATAAAGCCAAATTGATGGACATTAAAACGATTTTCTTGTGTTTTATTTCAATTCGAAGTTCTATACCTCTAAAAAAAACACCCTATATACATCGCATTTAAATTTTTATAGGAGGGTTTCAAATGGGTCCCTTTTTTATAGCTTTATTAATTAGCAAGATAGGAAAATGTTGAAAATGTATCTGACAACCCTGGATTTTCCAATTGAATAAACAACACAAAAATGTTTGTCGTTAGTTTACGACAATAGCTATAGACTATACCTACTATCGTAAATCAAAGTTAATAAATAGCAAGATCGAAAATTGTGTGTTTACTGTTCAAAACAATGCGATTATCTTAAAAATATGTTACTGAATCTGCCAGCACATAAAACGACATTTTAAACTTGTACATCAAAAATCCTGAGCTTTGAAGGGATCAAAATGCGTTTTTCTATTTCTTTATTTTTCCATTTTTATATACATAAATTTCTTAATTCGTTTTATTACTATAATACGTTTTAAATTAATTAATTTTTTAATTTGAAACTTTTTCAATTAATTTATTAATTTTTTAATTTGAAACGGCCAACTCGGATTTACTATATACTAAAATAAATATTAACATCTGTTTAATAGATTTTAAAAATTTAAATAAAAACGTAAAAAACACTTTTTTGAGAAGTAATATTTGATTCTATTTACCATTGAGTATTATACAGCATACCGTTATAGATATTATAATTTCTGCACGTTTAACATAACTTGGCAACTCTTTAAGCACGTACTGAACACACATAATTTTGACAACTTCTTTATGAAACATATCAGCTGCTTTTAAGCAACATTTTTTGTTTTTGTATTTAATATGTTATCTTTTTTTTAATATTACACTATTTTAATAAAAGCGAGGTAGTATAGCCGGCTACAACTTTAGCACATAGTCCATGTATAATATAAGAAAGCGCGAAAGCCAAAGACTGGCAGCCCCAGAGCCAAGTTCACCAGCGGCTCTAGCACGTGCCGCTAGTAGACGTTTTTATAATCAAAATTTTGTACAAAAATTTTTTAGAAAATACCATGTTTTTGAAAAGATCCAATATTTTCTGTTCGATTTAGCTGCATTACCTACTGTAACAGTCTTCATTTTGTTGGTCGAATTGATTGTGAATCTTGTGATCATTTATTATGTACCATATACCGAAATTGATTGGAAAGCATATATGCAGGAATGTGAAGGTTTCTTAAACGGTACCACTAATTATGCACTCTTAAAAGGTATTTATAACAACTTTTTAAACACATATTTTTTATTAAATTTATTTTTAACCGTATTTAGTGCGGAGGTATTCTTTTAGCTTGTTCTATTTTTGTTTACTTTAATAAACAATGTTGCAACAAAAAAAATAGATATGGGGCAATATAATGTTAGGCAACATAGTCTTAAATTTTTTTTTATGTTTATAAACATGAGAAGGAGAACAAATAGAATAACGGTTGCGGATTTTATAGGTAACAGTTTTTTTAAGTTTACAGCAATTTGGTTTTTTTTTCAAAAACTGTATAGTTTATATGAGCATATATACACACACAAATACATACATATATAAAACTTTTGGCATTATATAAACAGTTTCGATTTTAAGGACCGATTATATAAAATTCTATTAACAACTATGATTTGGATAACAAACATAAATTAAAATTTCCCTTTAAAAAAACATAAACATTTTTTAAGCCAGTTAATCCATATACATACATATCGACGATGGAATTAAAGAACGCTGTAACTGACAAAACCTTAAATGTTCACCAGAGCCAAAAAACTTTCATAAATGTAGAACAAATACACTGGTATTATTCATTTCGCAGACGGCGTAAGTGAACTTATTTTCATCGTAGAAATCTGGGACTTGGAAAAATCGACGCGTATTTTTCTGCTGATAAAAATGATGCAAAAAACGTGTTTTCGATTTTTTGTCAGTTACAGCGTTCTTTAATTCCATCGTCGATATGTATGTATGTACATATGTGTATACATATTATAAATGTCTTTATAAGTCAGTTTGTTGTCGGTCAATCACGCCTAAATGACTGAACCGATTTTATTGAAATCTGGAACATAGACAGGCTCAACTATCGAAAGTACAATAGGGTTTGTTTTTTTGCAAAATTAGATCTGGGCGTGGTACCTCCCATACAAATGAAATATTTACTTCTTTATATGTTTGAAAGTGCTCAAATTGAAGTTTCTGAATTTGGTGTAATTAATTTTGTAGTCATTAAAACCATCGGACGAAAAATGTGGACAAATGGTAGTGGTAGATGTAGAGAAACACGGTAGGTTTGGGGTAATTCTTTATAATGAATGAAATGAAACTGTTCTTTGGAAACTTTACCACCAGTTTAACTGCCGTATTCATAAAAAATATAGGTTCATTTGAAAAGTATTGCATAGAAATTTGTCAAATAAGATTTTAATAATTGTAATTTATATTTTAAGAATACGGAAGTAAGATCAATAAGCTTTAAAATTAAACAAAACTATTTATTGTTTATTCATTTAGTTTATTATGCAGTTTCAATTGTATTGCAGTTTTTGCAATATGAAATAACTAACAATTATAACAATTTTCTATGTCTATATTCATTTTCTTCCATAAAATTTACAAAATTTTATTAATAAAAACAAAAAGAAAAAAAAAAGAAGACAAAAAACTTAGTTGTGGGCAAATTTATTCTACAAGCTGCTTAGCTAATTTCTTACAATGGCTGGAAAAAGTGCAATGTATGTTGTATTTACACAAAAATATTAACATAATAAGTAGATATATAGTAGAGACAGTCAATTAAAAAAAAAACTATATCAAATCTATTTCTAATTAAACATCGATTTTATTTTCGAAAATATGCCAGAATCGTTTTTATCTTCCACTTTTTCAGCTGTCGAAGATTGCTTCTGTGAGGATGATGATTCGGTTGTGAAATTTTGTGTAGCAGATGAACTGTAATTTGCAAACATAAAACTTAGATTATAAAAATAGTATTCTCAAAATTAGCAAAATATATAGAGATCTTGATAATACATTACGTTGCTTTCTTGCTGCCATCTTGTCGGTTTGCTAAACCATGTATTGAACCGGGCGTATTCTTTTCCAATTCAGCATATCGCAGTAACAATTCTTTTTGTTCTTTGGTTAATTTTTTAGGAATTTCTATTTTAATATTTACATAATGATCACCATGTCCATGAGAATTAACACGCTTTAAGCCTTTGCCTTTAAGGAAAATTTTGTGATGCGATGAAGTGCCTGGTTCAATATTTAGCCATTGATCTTCATAAACACCTTCAACACGTATGGTACCACCTAAAACAGCTTGCGATAAAGATATTGTGGCCTCTGAATGAACATCTGCACCCTCTCTTCTAAAATACTTGCTCGGCTCTACGCGGAAGGTAATGAAAAGTTCTTTTTTGCCCACTTGCATTCGAACAGTCTGTCCATTTTCAATGCCAGCCGGTACTGGTACTGTTACTTTTCTTCTTTGCACCGTTTGGCCTTTTCCCTCACATTCAGCACAAGGATATTTGATATACTGTCGTGTGCCCTGACAATAACGACATGTGGAACGCATAACAAACGGACCCGTTGAAATGGTCTCCATACCTGTCCCATTACAATACTGGCATTTTCCTGGCTTGGTACCCGGTTCACACTTACTGCCATTGCACTTATTACAGGTATCAACTACATTAACATTGATATCTTTATTCACACCTCTAGCAGCCTGAGAAAACGTAAGGTCCATTACTATTTCTTGTGAGCGTCCAAAACCATATTGTGATTCAGCAAAATCATCAAAGGCATTTGATCTGAAATTTCCCTCGCCAAATATTTTACGGAATAATTCCTCTGGATCTATGGTCGATCTAAATTGCCAGTTTTGTGAAAAACCCTGTGGACCATGACCACCGAAACCGCCTCCCCCCTGGCGTCCCATATCTTCAGATGTCTGACCATAGGTATCGTATTCTCTTCTCTTCGTATCATCACTCAGTACCTCATAGGCTTCAGAAACTTCTTGAAACTTACGACTGGCATCAGGATCATCTTTATTTGTATCGGGATGATATTTTTTCGCCAGCTGATAATAGGCTTTTTTTATATCTTTTGCCGATGCATTCTTGGCTACTCCCAATATTTGATAGTAATCCTTGGCATTTAATTTTCTTGAGGTATAAATGTTACGTTGTATTTGACTATTTTGCTGCTGTCGTTGCTGTTGTTTTTGCACAAAGAAATTTCCGTTTGTTAAACTTAAGCTGGTCCAGGATTTTGTGAGATTCCTACTGTTAGCTGCATTTTCAATTGCTAACAAAGGCTTTTGTGATACACTTTTAATTGATGCTTTACGTAAAATATGTAAATTTAAGCGATTACACATTATCATTTTTCCGTAAAATATTTCCTCAAAATTCTATCACACAACTTTACAGCTGATAAAATGCCGTAACCTCCATGCTGCTTCAAGCGAAAAAAAAACAAAATCGAGAAATGTCACAAATGAGTGCAATTCACAATAAAGTATGGGCCGTAATTACACTAGAAGCAGTTATCGAACATTAAAGTGGAAAACGTTACAAAATATTTAATTTAACAATAAGTAAATAGAAAATTAGGCATAAGACAAAGATTATGAAAATTTTAAAGGCAGTTATTAAATTTTGTCCAGCCATTTTATTATAATTTAATATAAAATATGAATAGTGACGCTTTTATAACAGGCGGCAGTCATTTATAATACAAAGAATAAACTTTTAGAATATTAAAAAAAAATGTTTAAAAGTCTAGATTTTAACAGTACATTCATTATTAATTATCTCTTTGTGATACACTTTTAATTGATGCTTTACGTAAAATATGTAAATTTAAGCGATTACACATTATCATTTTTCCGTAAAATATTTCCTCAAAATTCTATCACACAACTTTACAGCTGATAAAATGCCGTAACCTCCATGCTGCTTCAAGCGAAAAAAAAACAAAATCGAGAAATGTCACAAATGAGTGCAATTCACAATAAAGTATGGGCCGTAATTACACTAGAAGCAGTTATCGAACATTAAAGTGGAAAACGTTACAAAATATTTAATTTAACAATAAGTAAATAGAAAATTAGGCATAAGACAAAGATTATGAAAATTTTAAAGGCAGTTATTAAATTTTGTCCAGCCATTTTATTATAATTTAATATAAAATATGAATAGTGACGCTTTTATAACAGGCGGCAGTCATTTATAATACAAAGAATAAACTTTTAGAATATTAAAAAAAAAATGTTTAAAAGTCTAGATTTTAACAGTACATTCATTATTAATTATCTTCACTATTATGCTCATAACTATACATAAATATAAATTTTTTTTGTCTATCTTTAGGTGACACTGGACCTTTGGTTTACCCGGCTGCGTTTGTATACATCTATTCAGCCTTATATTTTATCACATCACAGGGAGAAAATATACGTTTGGCCCAATATATTTTTGCTTTAATATATCTGCTGCAAATGTGGCTAGTGCTGCGTCTTTATACGAAAAGCTGTAAAGTGCCTCCTTATGTACTGATATTTTGTTCCTTTACCGCACGCCGCATCCACTCAATTTATGTATTACGTCTTTTTAATGATCCCATTGCCATACTCTTCTTGTATGCAGCGCTTAATTTTTTTGTGGATTACAAATTTACTTGGGGAAGCATATTCTTCAGTTTGGGAGTGGCCTGTAAAATGAATATATTGCTATTTGCTCCAGCTTTATTTTTATTTTATTTGATGAATTTGGGAGTGTTTAAAACTATTAAACAGCTAGCGATATGTGGAATATTACAGTTATTATTGGGTCTGCCATTTTTGTTAACATATCCCTGGCAATATATAAAGGGTAGCTTCGATTTGGGTCGAATATTTGAACACAAATGGACAGTTAATTACAGATTTTTACCCAGAGAGTATTTTGAACATACATACTTTCATTTGGCCCTCTTAGTTGTACATCTAGCATTGCTCTCGGTATTTGCACAACCCACTATTAAGTATTTTAAAGCCTTTCGTATTTTGAAATATGTTCAACATCAAATAATGCCTCAGTTGGAAGAAGAAAAGAAAAGAATAGAAGAAAATAAAACAAAAGAAGAAAATAAAAGGAAACATAAAAAAGGAAAAAAATCAGATACGTCTGAGGAAGAGCAAGAGGATGAGAAACAGGTGTTGTCAAAAGAAGAAAGGGAATTTTTAAGAGTATTTGAAGAAAATTTGAAAAAGTCGACAGGCCGTGAGACACCATCTAAACAACTGGAGCAAACGGAAGAGGAAGCGGATGACATTTATTCCGTAAACTATTCCCAATCTATCCAGCTAGTATTATTGCCATTTTTCCTATGCAATTTTATTGGTGTAGTATGTGCTCGTTCTTTACACTATCAATTCTATGTTTGGTATTTTCATTCATTACCTTATTTGGCATGGTCAGCTCACTACGGTGTTATTGTGCGATTTGCGCTATTGGGTCTTATAGAATTCTGTTGGAACATATATCCCAGCACCAACTTTTCAAGTTTTGTACTACACATATGCCATTTGGTTTTATTATATAGTGTAGGTCGTAACATATTTATTACAATAAACTTATCTAATGCTGAAAACAAATAACAAGAAAACCATAAAAGGCGTTAAATATTCTTAAAAATTTGTATATGCTTAATAATAATGTTTAACTGTGTTAAAAATACGAAAGATTTTAATAAAATTTTATAAGAAAAAAATATATTCACGCTTTGTCTATTTTATGATTCAAATACATATATAATTTTGTTTTTCATTAATTGAAAGCATTTTTATTGTACGGTGTATGTATGGAATAAAAACATTTATTTTGTTAACACTAGTCCACTATGGTTTATTGCTAAAAAAAAAGCTGTTTTATTTATTTTTACCTAAATACCGTATGTTGATTATATTAAGAGCAATAATTTGTATTTCTTACGTGTAGTTTTCTACATTTCATATCAAATTTTATATCATTCATTAAATTTATTTTTTATTTATTTATTCACCAAGTAATATATAAGCCAGTTTTAAAGGTCAATTAAACTATATTACAAGACAAAACATAGTCCTCAAGTAACAATCAGTAGATTCATATACATACTTAATATAAAAAAGATAATAATGAAAGAAACCAATTGATTGAAAAATAAAAATATGACTAGAACAAATATAAATTCAATAAAGGATCCAAAGTCCATTTTGCTCCCAAGCACACAGAAAGAAAAGAGCAAGAGTTTAGCATAAATCATTATAGACAATCTCATCACACACTCACCAGCCAACTTCTCTTTTCGTGAATGAGGTGTGTTGGGGCTATCACATGGCATCTATCTCTACGTAGCAGTAGTCAGCCATCATATACCAAATTCCATTGGCCTGGGTAACTCATCTCTTCCATAGTTTCTAGTTCGTAATGAAACCGCTCCTCTTGCTTTTCGCTATGTGATCCAAGATTCTCTGGGAATTTTTCAGATGATTGTGGAGGTATTGAGCGCAGTTTAATGGACACATTACATTCTTTAGCAGTTCATTTAGAATTTCAGAGTAATTACTTGACTTCTGATTTCCCAGAAAGATTTTAATAACTTCAGCAAACGAAGCCAACGCAAGTCACTTTTGTGCCTAATGCCAACAGGTTTTTTTCTTTTAATCTAGAAACCAATACCTCTGCAGATCCTTTAGATAGTTCAAAACCCCTTATCAAATTATTTAATTTTTCTTGTATAAAAGATTTTCGCTCTGTAGTAATCTTTCCTTCCTCCATATAAGATTTCTTCAAATAATTGTTAACGCTTAGAACACACTGTTAGAACACGTAGTAGACTATTTCAACGATTCCGATTTAACATTAACGCTACGCAAACAAATACAGCAGGAGTAATAATTATCCAAGTGTTATTGACAAGTTAGGCAAATTTTTGGCATCTTCTTATTTTATAACCAGTGCTTTTTCACATTTGACAAAATCCTACACTGTGCACTGCTTGTATTCATCCTCAATTTCCGTCCTAAACCGTGTTCTCTATCTTCGTGATTGAGATGTGATATTAAGATCAATTTATTTTTAAAAAATTTCCACACCTGAAAGTATTGATAGCAGTCCTTAGTCAAAACTAAGGATATTTCCAAAACAACATGTAAAAAACATAGATATTTTTATGAAACAGTTTTAAAGTGATTAAAAACAAAGTGTTAAATAAATTTGTATAAAAAAGTTTTATGTCTTTATTGTGTTTAGACCAATCTTGTGTTTTTTTTTTTTTTTTTTTTTTTTTCAATACAAAATTTTGGTTATCTGTTGGTTTGGTGTTTAAAATTCTAAAAATACGAATACTAGACTTACTTCGAAATAATTCAAGTAATTTTTTACTTAACATCTAAATAATTTAATGTACAGAAAGAGAAAAAAGTTTAAATTAGAAATTGTAGGGTTATTTAAAGAAAATAAAATAATGCATGTTAACAAAATAAAAATAAAAATATAAGTTACTATAATAAAATGAATATGTATAAAATATACAACCGAATTTTAGAATAAAAACTAAATCACTCAGTGCATGTGGTAGCCGATGAAGGTGTTGTTTGTAAAGATGACATATTGGAATTTGAATTTATGTTACTTTTTGACGCGATATTAGAGCTGTTTGATGTATTTATGTTAATGGGTGATAATGGCCTGATGACTCCAACGTCTGCGGTAGATATTGAAGAAGATGCTGGTGTTCTGGATGAATTTCGTGATTGAACACTAAAGAAATGCAGAAGAGTAGTTTCACTATTTCTTCTGCTTGATGTAGGAGTGCGAGGCTGATGGTTATGATGTGAAGAGGTGGGTGAGAATAAATTATTTTGAGATAAACGCCTACGAGGACCTGAGGAACTTGGGCTGCTTTCTGACTGTCGCAGACTTTGCAAACGTGGTGAAGAGATTTGTATTAAAGTGCCTGTGTCAGTATCGGACGAAATTACTTCATTATTAAGATTTAATTGATGTTCTTGCATTTTTTCTGTCAATGATGTCCCTCGACAAGATGACATTAATTTTTGTTTGCGTATTTTTGTCAGCCAATCAACTTTATCCTTAAGTTTACGCTTTGGTGACATGATGCCCAAATGAGGAGCTTCGCCGTCTAATACGTAATTCGGTAAATTAGAAGTAGGCGAAAAAATCACAGATGAAACTGATTGTTGGCTTGTTGTGGTTTCAGTTTGAGAACTTGTAGAAGGTGGTGATGTAAACACAGCTGCTGAACTGTTAATATCTTCAGAAATTGATCGCCATTCAGGCAACGGCGAATGTGTATTTGTGTTAGGTGTTGTCTGCGAGCCATCAGTTCTCTCTTGATTTGAATCTTTTTTTAATACAATTTCGTGATGCGCTGTTGGACTAGTGTTCGCGGGAGCAGTAGAATTAATGGCAGTATTACGTTCCTCAGGAATAGTACATAATTGTTGTGAAATACATCTTGGTACGATAACAGTAGAAGAGCTAGTTGAAGCACCATTTAAATTAGTGGCAGCAGGACTAAAAAGTCTTCTTGCTCGTGATTCTACTGTTTTTGGTCGTTTTGGTTCATTTAATTCGAAATCTTCATTATCTTCATTACGTTGATTGTTTGAAGAACAGCCCAACATTTCCAGAAAACTTCTTTTAGTAGAGACCTTCTCTGTTGTATTAGGTGTTCTTTCATTATTGTCAACTAGCCGTTTTAAAGATCGAGGTGTATTTTCCAAATCTCTTAAATTATATTTGTGAGTGGATGGCGTTTGATTTGCTGGCTTGGAAAATTTTCTAATATACTCAGCATGGCCTTTATAGTTTTCCATCAATTCACATGAAGGCAACGCTTCTGGCCCAATACGCCATATTTTATGACGAGCATCATCGCTACAAGTAACTATTGGACGATCATGTGTAGCACCCCAAGCCACACATGTAACCTCTACTGTATGACCTGATAAGCCCACCAGTGGTTCATCCGGATAGTCTAAATTCCAAATATAAGCTTTCTCATCCGAACTACCACTAAGTAAATATTTTCCATCAGGACTAAGGCAAGATTTTATATAAAAGGTACTATTTAAAAGGCCACGATATTGTGCCAAAGGCTTTGGTGAATAAGAATTTAAATTATAACAGTAAATTGTATTATCCATGCAATTTGCAAAAAGACGACAGCTATTATCATCAACTATTAAATTGGTAAATCCCTTAAAGGTGGATGAACCAGCATATGGCAAACTATATTTTGGATTTGGTTCTTTTTTGTAAGTACTATAGTTACGTCTTAAATCCCATACCTTAATGATACCATCCCCAGCACCGCAAGATATTAAAGTGTTTTCATCCTAAGAAAAGATAAATATTAGAAAAAATTAAATAAAAATAAAAAAGGAGGAAAGTTACTCATTAAAATTAATCACAAAATTAAATGGAAACCTAAGTTCAATTCAAAAAATATTTCATTTTAAAAATGTCTCAAATCTAGGCACTGTTACAATTAATACTGTGATCTTTAAGGTCAACTGTTCAAATATTAACTTCATCAATTAAAATGTACAATAAGAGCAGGTCATGATTAATTAAATTATATTCAAAGTAATTCAATATTTTAAGTTTCACAATTATAATTAAAAACTATAAATAATTAAAACGAAATATTACTGACCTGAAAGGCTAAACCGGTAATACTACTCGATGATGTGTTTGGTGGCATTTTAGGGGTACGTGAACGTTTTCTTTGAGATACTGGTGTTCCTGGACCACCAACATGGCCACTATATATACAATTATCAGCTCGATTCATCTCCAAACTTAAATTTGCTCTGATATCCCATATTATAATAGCACCATCTCTACCGCCAGTGGCAAATACTGAAGAGTCATTTTTACGAAATGCAACAGTTTTTACTGAGCGTGTATGACCAACAAACGGTCGCAAACCCACAATTTCACAATTAGTTACATCCCAAAGACGTGCCGTATGATCACCAGAAGCAGAAATGAAACGCATTTGTCCGGGTGCCCATTCCAAATCGAAAACTGCATTATAGTGGCACTGAGGCCCTGTTAAAGATCTCTCGCTGAGTCCATAGTTACGTTGTGTAGTATCTTGCAAGGCAATTCTACCATCTTCATTAGCAATAGCCAATATATGACGATAACCATCACAATTTGCAAATTTAGCAGCAAATATCGGGGGCTCCGGATTATAATCTGAACTATAATGTGAAGGTAAAATACCACGCCAACTATCTTCTTTTGCAACACATAAGCGTTTCAGAGTAAAATCATAGCTTTGATCACTTGCTGCACCTAAAACAGAAATATAACAATTATTAATATTAAATTGTGAGCGTTAAAAATATTTTCATAAATCAGCAATTTTAGCATTTCTTAACTGTCGCAACTTATTTTTTTATCATTATAAAAATTGGCGCTTATATTTCCCGCCTTGTTGCATAGGAGAGGGGAGTTTTGGAGCCAAATTTTTTGCATTAAAGCGCCAAATATTGTTTTTGTTTTTCACTTTTCTTGTTAAACTCTCTTTTCCTCCATCTCCCTTCTTTAATATTTGTTACACAAAAACTACCAGCAAAACTACGCTATTTTTATTCACTTACACGTTCCCTCCCGTCTGTTCAAATACTTGTGTGCATAGTTCAATGTATTTCTCATGTTTTTATTTTAAATATTTCACTTTTCAAATTAAGTAAATTTAATTTTTACTATAAGCTGCACCAAAAAAATCATATTCACTTCTCCAAAGCAATGCAAGAAAATTTTGAATGAAGCAAACGAAAAAAAAAAATAGCGAACTGTTGACAGTTAATAGCGTAGTAATAAAATGCGCGCTATAAAGTGTTGCTAACTTTACAAAATTCTGATCATAATGTGACAAGATCAATTTGTCATATGTAAAATGGCGATTATATAGTAACAAGCAGAAACAATTTATAAGTCTGGATTTACACGTTGAAATAATTTCATTGAAATTTTAGTTTAATTTCGTTTGAACTTTCATTGGAATGTACACAATGAAATTTTTTAATGAAATTAAAGATTGCTTATTTTTCGATTCTTTAATAATTTTTTTTTTCTAAACTTAAATTTTGCAATCCACAATTTAATATTTTTAAGCGCACTTGTTAGCCATTTAAAAGAATATAAAAATAAAAGAAAATGTGAAAAAAACTGCAGTTGACTATTACGAATTATAGTACAAAAGAGAATTTCAGAGTACATGAAAGCTCGTACCACTTACTATTCCTGTCTCTTTCTCTCACCCACAAAATGAAAATTTCAATGAAATTATTTCAACGTGTAAATCCAGACATATACAATTTATAAATTATATATATTTATTTTACTTTAATTTTATTTTATTAAAAAAAATAATTAAAAATAAATGTGTCAGCAATATGTAAATAACGACTGCGGCTTGTTTAGTTATGTTAAATGAATTTATGCCATGTAGATGCAAAAAAAAATCTAGAAAGAAGTTGCAGTGTAAGAAACAAGATTTTCAAGTCATAAAAATATTATTATTAGCTGAATTATTTAAGCTTAAGGTAGAATAAATTAAAATTAATTTTTGAAGATAATTACTACTCTTCTTTTTCTATTACTCAGTGTTTATTTGTATAAAACTATTACATATATCTTGTATAAATTAGGCTGTAAATATTTTATATCATAGTCAAACATTAAAGTCGGTTATTTTTAAAAACTACTTAATTTTTTGTTTGTTTGTTTTTATTCTCTAAATATAGGGAGCATTAAAGTATGTTTTAAATTGAACCAACTTTAAGTGTGTGCCACCTCAAATTTGAGAAATAATTTCATATAATCTACAAGAATGAGAAAATGTAAATTCATGGTTTTATATTGCACCTGGAGTTCTTAACAGGAAAACGAAAACAACAAATACACCCTGTAGCACGAATGATTAACATTTAGGGGATTGCATAAATGTTCATATGAAAGCCGTGGAACATAAGAGGACCGATAGATCTTTGGTGTTTATTAAGAAGACCAAATCGAAAACAATAAATAAATATTTTTTAATAAAATTTTTATTTTAATTTTCGAATTAAATTTGATAAGTTAGAAAGATTAAAATTATATTTTTTCGGCTATTATTATGGGCCATAAACTTTAAAAAGTTTAAACTATATTTCTTTCATTACTATAATTATGAGCCTACTTTTCTTTGGCACAATAAGTTTCTATTTTTGCTTTATGTCTTCTTTTTTATTTCAAATTCAATTAATGAATAAAGAAACAGAACAGAAACAAACAAAACTACAAAAATAGAAACGAAAAACAAAACTCGTGTCTTTTTTCAGTCCCTCTGCTATAAGACAAAATAAGCAAGTCCAACAAACATGTTCTTAAATCTTAGAGTGAATCACATGTATTGCACAAAAAACGAACACAAGTATTTTGGAACCATCTGGCAACTTTAGAGTTTTCTTTTTTTAAACTTGGCATTACATTCTATAAAAAAGGCGGCCCTGTTTTAAAAAATTGAATTTATTCTGGAAATTGATCTCAATTTTAAGTAATTTATTTTATTTATATAAAAATGACAATTGAAGATGATATCGAAACTTTTCGTGTGTGGGCCACAGGATTAGCATGTCCTCCTGATGCAATGCCCAGTGGAGAAGCTTTAAAATCGTAAATACATTTAATATTGAAATTACTGTATAAAAGCAATGATGGTTTTTCATATTTTCAGCATTTTTAAATCTCGCCAAAGGGACTACTTTCTTAATTTAATGCGTCGTGTTTGTCCTCGTCAGGAGGTGCAAGAAATAAGGGAAAATATTGTGATACATAAATTTAATAAAATCAAGGGACAAGTATTGTCGGTAAGATTGCAAATTAATCATAAATAAAATAGGTTTAAAATGTGCCTATGTAGAGTGACATTTTCTTTTTATAAAAAGTTTTCTAAAAATACGTAGTAAATAAAATAATTGGCCCTTTTAAGAGTTAAATAGCAACACTATACCTTTTTAATATGCCGTATATTATGTTATCTTCGATTAGAAATTACGTTTCTGTAGTGGATAATAAAGATATGAATATTGTAGTTTACCTACGGCTTATCCCATTATTTCAGCCAATACCTATAATCCATGCAAAGTTTAAGGAATTATCAAACAAAAATATTTACTTGCAATTTAATTACTCATATTTCTTAACAAAAGCTTCAATTTAAATATACATTCATCTGCACAGTGAATTTCCAACAAATGTGCATAAAAATGTTTTAAATAATAATGCTTACCATAATTGTTTATTCTTATATTTATCATATAATGGTCAATTAAATGTATGATTTTTACCATTAGTTTACATAAAGTATTGCCCTATACCCAAAACTTTTCAGACACAATGTATAAATAAGAATACACTGCGCTTCCAGGACCAATAGGTAAGGTAAAATGCTAAAATTTTTTGTTTTTAAAACAAGCAAGCATTATAATAAATGAAATTAAAAGTTATTACAATACAAGGTTAACAGTATTGCAGTATTCGTAGCCAAAAGACTTCCTAAGCAATGACGATATAGCTTAGGGAGAATACGGAATAAGGCAAGTAGAAATATCGTTAAATTTCAATGTAATTTTTGTGCTAAACAGAAAAATGCACATGGAAGACATTAACTTGTTCCTTACAAATTTATAAATTTGTTATGGTATAAAGTAAGTTCTAATATTTTTTAATTAAAAAAAAATTATTTTGACTGGCTATTGCTACTCACAGTATGTTGAGAGCGTTGCTTATTTCAGTAAGCAAGTTGTTGCAAAATAAAAGTCTAACAGCTAGCCACAGTAACAATAAAACCTTTAAAATATTAAATAATAGTCTGAAAACTTCAACAAAAAGCACTATGATGAAAAAAAAAAACTTAGGGTACAGCTTTTTAAAAAAGTATGGTTTCGTGATGTGCATTGCCGCACATCAAACATGGCAATTATGCGGATTAACAAAGCCATCGAGATGAAAATGTGTTTTATCGCATGGCATCTACTTGCTGATAATTAATAATCCATTACACGAACTATTGTATCGTTTAACGCTTACAGTAAAAACGGCGGCAAATTCAAATCTGGCGTAAATTTTGTTGACTCCTTTTAGAATTTTATTTTTTATATTTGTTTTTTTTTTTCATATATTTTATTATTATTTTTATAAATAACATTTATATAAACTTTTGGTAACACGAACTTGCGACGAGAATTGCAATGTATAAAGTTAGAAGCTAAAGTAACAGTAGAACCAAAGTTCCATTTTAATTTAAAAATAATTATTTTATTAAATAATAAATAAAAAGATTAATATTTAAGGTTTGTGAGCGTGCATTTTTGCCACGAGCGATACAAACGTTTCTTAAAATGCAAGACCTTGAAAAAAAACAGACTGATTTGTTACGAGATTTAAATGAATGTAAAAAGCTATACGAAACGCTGGCCGCTTCAATCAAAACAAAAAGTAAGTGAAGGTTGCATTTCTTTAGCTAATAATGTTTGATATTTATTTTTCTATATATGCATATAGGTATACAAGAAATAAATTTAAGAAATAAATGCGACATCTTAGAAGCTAAGATTCATATATTGAATTTCAAATCGAAAACTTTGGATAAGGAAATTCAAAGGCAAAAAGAAAAAAATGTTGAAATAATGGCAACAATGCCAGTAGTATTGACGAATGAAAACAAGAGTGAAAGTAAAGCTACTCTGGCAGTTCAGCAGGCTCTACAAGTTTTAGAAGAATATTATTCTTTTACTGAACACAATAACAATGGTAATTTGAAAAAAAAATATATCGAAATAATTTTTTATAACTTTACACACTGCTTTCCATTTAACAGCTAAGGTGTTGCAAAAAGCTAAAGATGAATTATGGTCTAATATGCACAAAATATTTGCAAATATACCCAACTTTCTTATCTTCAATACCATAATGCGTCTTAAGGAAGAACAATTGCAGCATGTTATGTCCTTAAAAAAAACCGCTAGAAGCGACTCACAAATGACAACCTCCACCATTAATCGTGAACCTTTGACCAACTTTGAAATAAATTTAATGAAGACAAAAGCAACCTTTTTAAGTTTAGTAGGCAAATACTTGTCAGCTTGCCAAGAACGCAAACATTTAGAAATACAATATGTTACAGCTTTTAATAAGTTTGAGGAGAAACTTTTGGAAAAATTACAAATGTTTAATGCTGACACCGAATTTGAACAAAATGAGGAAATACTACGCAACTATATAATACAATATTATTCTCTACATTTCACTAAAGGTGAAAACGATTATATAACCCAGCAAATAGAGTTATTAAAGGCAGAAATTCAAAATTCTTCTAAACATTTAGAAAATCATGAGGTAAGTTGCATCTCATATGTATGTATCTAAATTATTTTGAGTTTGATAGCTTTAAATATGAAAGGGCAGCAAAATAATAAATTAATTATAAATCAAAGACTTCAGGCTCTATATTAAATTGCTACTCATTTAAAATACAATAAAAGGTCAACGAAAGCAAATAATGCATTTGATATTAAATTTTTAATTACTTTTAGATATTGCTTGGATCTTTAAAACAAGTTTATGGTGAAATCAATACGTCTGTCAATCGCTTACAGTACGAAATTATACAATTATCACAAATAAAAGAAAAAATAATATATTCAAAAAATATTTCAAAAACTAAACTCGATGAATTGGTAGCTACAACCAATGCAAAGTCAAACTTCATACCTACGAAGTTAAAACTCGCCAATAACACCACCAATCATTCACTGTTTAGCATAGACAGCTTTGAGATGAGTAACGACAATGTCTTCTGTAGTACAAAATTAGATTTTGATTCTCCCAATTCTCCCTTAAACAACAACAAAACATTGCATAGTACTTTTGACGGTGGAGATGTAACATTAATGCCTCAGGCACAAAATACAAAGTTTACACCTCATACTATGGAACTGAGTACATTTTGTGAGATACCATTGGAGCATTTGTCGTGTATAAGCAAAGAATGGTAAATATGTAAAAAAAGAAAAAACAAAAATGTTTTTTCCTCAATTTTAATTTTAATATTATTTTGTGTATTGCATGTTTATAATGTTTGGTTTTCTGTACATTTGTTTTTTTTTTCGTTTTATTTCTCTAACAACAAACAGTGCATTTTATTTATCACCAAATCCCTTAGTAATCGAATCACGTGAACTCTCTTCGACAATTCAGTTAACTCCAGGCATTTTATTAACACCCTTTGGCGCTTTACAGGAAGTACGCAATCGTATTTTGTGGGCGGATTTAATTGCACAGCATTCAAAGGACTTAAAGTTGAATTTGGATACAATTTTAGGTATACAGAGTATTTTTTTTTTGTTTTTTTCGTTGTCCTTTATATTTTTATTACAATTGATGATACAACTAATAGAACCACTTTATGATATGATTTATTTTCTTTTTAATTGCTAATATTAATTGTTTTGTTTTTTACATTTCAGTGGATTCACGAGATTTAAAATTGCGTGCTAAGAAACAACATGATCGCATTATTGAAATATTAGATAAAATTGATGTTTGCTCTCAAAATACATTGCGTTGCTTGCAGAAATTGGCAAAAATGTATGATTTCTTAATTGAAAATCCTTTACGCCATTTTATACCCTCCACAAAATTGTTTAACAATCAATCATATGCTGATTATGAAGCTGAGCTGACAATGTATGTTCGTATGGCCACAACTGGAAATTCTATTAAGTAATTTGTGTTCGATTTAAAGTATGGCAATTGACATGCTAATTTTAAGAGAATGTATGTGTGTTGCGTGTATGAGTCTTGTAGTTGGTTTTCTACATTTATAAACCCCTTTATAAGAAGTGAATGAAAGACACTGGGCTTAGTTTATTTTTTTTTAATTTTAATTCTAATTTTGATATGCTCTCAAGAACTTTTGTTTACTATTTAAATATACATATATTTTACATACATATCTTTTGCAGAGATAAAAAAGTGTTAAAATTTGAGTTCAAATTGAATTTTGATTAAGAAAAAAAAAAAAAAAAACTGGTAAAAATTAATAAAAAGAAAAAATCCAATAATAAACGCCTAAGGATGATTATAAAAATGTAAGTAAGTTTTATTTTTTAATTATATGTACTTGAATTAGCTGTACGATTATTAAAAAAAAACTATTCCAATAGAATCTCAATAAAATTCGTAAAAATGAATCGAATGGTTAAGTTAAACGAATATAAACGTACACATGACGCTATAAAATGTTAACCTTGAAATATCGTTTTGCGCTAGTTTCAGTTTCTTTGGTTCAATTGGGAATGTTATTGTGTATTTAGAATTAATAAATACCAAAGTAGCTTTACTATTTAAAACAATGCGATTATCGTTAAAACATGTTACGAAATCACTGTACAGGTTTGTGAACTCGAAGTTGGGGTCCCAGGGGTTCATTCAAGTAGCCAAATTAATAAAAAAAATTGTGTTACCAGATTACTGAATTGTGGAAATTTCAGTCTATCTCTCGGTTGGGGAGTACTTATTTGAAGATTAAACCCATCATTAAACTAAAACTATTTCTTAAGTACGTCGTGAACCCAGCTTTAACCATGACTGAATCGCAATGGGAAGAAGTAGAAGAGCTTGAGTACTTAAAAAAAAAATTAAAAAAGCTGTGTCCTTATTTTCCGTTTTTCTAAAATTAAATAAGAAACTTACAACTAATTCAATGGTAGGCAGAGAAATTACGCTCTTAGTAATGATATCCTACTAACGGGTACATATCGTCGCAAGAATTAAAGAACGCTGTAACTGACAAAACATTTAATGTTCACCAAGGCCAAAAATCCTGTATGAAAGTAGAAACAAGACACTGGTATTTTTCAAAACGCAGACGGCGTAAGTGAATTTCTTTTCATCATAGAAATCTGGGACCGTGACCAATCGACGCGTATTTTTTTTCTGATAAAAATGGTGCAAAAAAACGTATTTTCGATTTTTTGTCAGTTACAGCGTTCTTTAATTCTTGCGACGATATGCAGATTTTTAAATTATGGCCCCGATTATGGTTCACAACAGTTGTAAATTTGATGTATTTCTAAAATTGAGATTATGATTTACAACAGCTATGTGTTGTACCATATACTTTGACTATCGTTTACAACATTTATTGTTATATGTTGTAACCAATACAACACAACATTTAGGTGTTGTGAACGATAAGCGGGGCCTTTGCTTTGGATTTTGCGTTTGGGGAATTGTCCAGGCTTTAAATGAAGTAGAGAAACTTCATCATATTTTAAATTTAGAAATTGAGGATAAGAGGTTTCATCGTCACGGCATTACAACCGACACAAGTCTATGTAGAATGATTATTGGTCTGCATTTAGAATTATCAATGAAATCAGATTTAATTGAGACTATTATTCTATTTGTAACGGCCAATTATGTACGTATGTATCAGAGTTGTAAATGAATCATTCTTTTTTGATTTCAATTCATTTGAATTAGCTAAATTTTGAATTAATTCTTTTCAACAAAAAAAAGAATTGAATTAAATTTGAATCAATTCATTTGAATTTAGCGAACATGAATTGCAATTCATTTCCAATTCAAATGAATTAGGCAAAATGAGTTGCAATTCATTTGAATTAGGCAAAATGAATTGCAATTCATTTTTTAATTCAAAAGAATTGGTAAAAAGAATTGCAATTCATTTCTAATTCATTTGAATTGAAATGATTTGGAATTAATTCAAATGATTTAGAAAAGTAACTTGTAATTCAAATTTATCAAATCAAAAATGAATTGCATTCAATTGAAGTAAACTTGGTGTTTGGAGTTTGGTCCTTCAAGTACTACTTATGTCGCTTTTGATATACGCTGAATAACAAGACATTCAGTATTTAAAACCTATTAATAATTTATGAAATTTTGTGACGCACGAACATTAAAGGACAAATACTTTAGTAATATTTATGAGAATTATTATAATTATTATTATATTATTAAGAGAATTATTATAAATAAGTAATAAATACTTGGATTAAAAGTAATAGAAAATGGGTGATTCATTATTAGTAGTGGATATATTTTTATTATAAAGTACAGAATAGAAGTACTTGGAAAAAGGGTGATGCTTTTGCATTGCAGTCTTTTTTTCAGAATCAATTCAATTCAAGTAAATTGGAAATGTATAACAAAATCATTTTTCGAGTTAATTTAAATGAATTGGTAAAATGAATTGCAATTCATATTTTAACTCATTTGAATTAATTCAAAATCAATTCAAATGAATTGGAAATGAATTGCAATTCATTTTTTCTAACTCATTTATATTAATTCAAAATCAATTCAATTCAAATGAATTGGAAATGAATTGCAATTCTTTTTACCAATTCATTTGAATTGAAAATGAATTGCAATTCATGTTCGCTTAATTCAAATGAATTGATTCAAATTTAATTCAATTCGTTTTTTGGAGAAAAGAATTAATTCAAAATTTTTCCAATTCATTGCATGAATGATTCACGAATTAATTCAAAAATGAATGATTCGTTTACAACTCTGGTATGTATGTACTTTATTTGTAGACACAAAAGCAGATCAATTTTTTATTTTAAATTTATCATTGAAATTTTATTATTTCAAGTTTCCAGTATTATAGTATTTTGTTTATTATTCAAAGAATAAATAGAATATTTCAAAAATAAAATATTGTATTGCTTCAATTACCCAGAGCATAATTATAACACTATTTTTTAAATACCCACGAGATCTGTACAAAAGAATATGTGAATTTTGAAATTTCTCGTGCTACGTGCATTCAATTAGCGACTTTTTTGTGTTATCATACTTGTCTCGAAATTTTATGATCTTAGGTGACTTTGTATTTACCTTGTTTGTGAGAAGCATACGCTATGGTCACATTAGACAAATATTTCACGAAAATTTTGACAAATATATGAAAACAAAGAATTGGTTTTTTAATTTTTTATCTACGATCAATACTTAGATGAGTAAACCCCTACTCATGTAGTCGCCGTGGTCTAGTGGTTAGTGTGTTGGCTTACTAAGACATGAGCCCTGGGTTCGACACCCAGCTCCGACATCTTAAAAAAAGAAATATGAAAAAAATATTTCTTTCGGCGATTACCTCTCAGCAGTCTTCTGACAAAAGCTCTGAGAGTAATAAATTGCCATGAACAAGCTTCTCAAGACTGTCGTTCGGAGTCGACATTAAACTGTAGGTCCCGGTACTCATGGATGAAAATTTACACACACAACATGAGTGCTGCGAGAAGCTAGGCCGTAATCCTGGCACAGGGTTGTAATGGCCAGTTATGTATGTAAAGCCCTACTCATGTGCATTGTATTGGAATCGAAATCAAAGATCGATTTAGATTTTTTTCTATTAAGCGTCTTTTTACGTTACACAGTATGGTGATGAGACAAGTTGCTTTCAATTGATCACTTGAAATTTTTTGGAAAGGAAAGGAAGTACATACGCACACCTAGTTCAAAAGTGACACAACTCAAAAAATTTTTTTTCTTTATATGCTTAAACTATGTAGAATGCACTTGTTTATTCGTAAAAATAATAAAGCAAAAAAATATTTTTTTTTGAGTTGTGTCACTTTTGAATTAGGTGTGCGATATGTATATATTTTTTCTTATGTTATCATTAAGCGCCTTCAGAATGAGACAAATTGCCGTCAATCGCTCACTTCAAAGGCCAGGGTTATACCTTTACCCTTGAATTATCAACAGCAATTGCCCCATCTGTCGTTGAATAGAGACAACACCTTGACGTTGACTGTGTATTGTGAAGTGGTGAGGATCTTTGCTTAAGTATTTAAAAAAATAATGTTTGCACAAAACTAAATTTTTCTATGAAATATTGAAAAAATGGTAATTATGCTTATTCGTTAAAATATTTGCCTAATATTGTTCGGCGATTTTGGATCAAAGAATTTGGATTAAATTCTGAACAAAAAATGGAATTATGTGCTTAAAAGCACTTGAAATGTTGAGAGTGACATATGGTAATTGTACTCTGAGTCAACAAATGTTTACAAGTGGTACATGGCGCATGCCATACAATTTTTTTCTTTTAGACATTTTGGGTATACAACAAAAATCGTTCTAAATTGCTAAATTAAAAAAAGTCGCATGGAAATCGCTTAAGAAATTTTTGACTTTTTAATGTTAACGATGATCCATATTTGCTTAAAGAAAAAGCACGCCAAGTTCGATCAAATGTCAAGGATATGCTGACTGTTCTTCGATTACCATGTCTATCATG
This sequence comes from Metopia argyrocephala, assembly GCA_963576795.1. NCBI lineage: Eukaryota > Metazoa > Arthropoda > Insecta > Diptera > Sarcophagidae > Metopia > Metopia argyrocephala. The sequence continues at coordinate 197,572,928 of OY756208.1, read as the reverse complement.
TGTTCTTCCCTCATAGTCATAATGAAATGTTTAAAGAGAATTAAAAAGAAAAAACGTTGTATATTCTTTTTTTTTAGTTTTATTTAAAATAATTTTATATAAAATTGGAGGCATACACATTTTATGAAATTTGTTAAAAAAAAAATACGAATTAATTTTATAGTAATATTTACACCCAGTTTTCAATTAATTGGTACGGGTTTCGAAAAGGGATTCTTTTTGATAACTTACAATTTATTTTACTTTTATATATGTAATTACTTTTTTTTCTTTGTTTTTATAAAAACTACACATACAAACATATACATTTAGTTTTATTTAGAAAGTGTTTAACTTTTCAACTTATTCAAAGTAATTTTATAAAATATTTGTTATTTTCTTTTAAGATGTCTTTACGTTATTTTTTAATTTGTTTTTGTTTTTTTTTTTATTATTATTTCCACTTAAAACTAGAAGAGATTGTTGAGGGTGGTAGAATATTTCAGATACATTAAATTGTTCTTAAATATTTTTATTTTTCTTTGTTAAATTAAAAATTTTGTTTATTACTAGAGCCTTATGCTACAAAAGAAATAAACTAAAACAAAAAAAAAAAAAAACATATATTGAAAATATTTTGCAAATTATTTTATAAATATGTATAAAATATTTTCAAATTTTTAATTGTAACTACTAAAGAAGGGATCAAATGAGGTTTTTGTGATAGTTTGTGTTATAATGTGAGACGTAAAGTGATGTCGCGTTTTAAACTGCAGAAGTAAAAAAGGACGAGATTCTGTTTATATGTAGAAAATACATATATAAATCGTCAAAAAATGTTTTTAGTCCTTTTTAAATTTGCTTGCAAAAAATTTTATACATTGACGGACGGGTTAAAAAATTTTATAAATTATTTGCTGGCAAATAATTAAAAAAACTACTTTTTAACTTAAAATGGACGTATTTAATAAAATTATAAAAAAAATCCTAAATTATTTAAAGAATTGTTAAGGATTTATTTTTTTGGAATGTTTTCGTTTTTTTTTTAATGTTATAAATTTGTTTGTTAAATATTGGTCGTTTTAACACACTAATTAAATTATACATACTGTTGTATTTATAAATCACTTTTATTGTAGGGAGAAATATGTATTATTTTTGTATTAAAGAAGTTTTCATTTTTATTTATTTTTTTTTTAATCACTGGCTTATTTCAGATTATTGAAAACTTTTTATCTAGCAAATAAAGCTGTCAGTAGTATGGCTATAGTAGCCAATGAGGTGGCAGCCACACGTTCAGCATTACCATAGTACGCTTGACCACAGGCTGGTGGACATACAGGTATAACAGTCTCAAATAGATTGACACGTTCTTGTGCTTCACCCAGTTTATTTACAGCTTTACAGACATAATCACCATATTGACGTTTTTCTATTGTTATAACGCGTATAGTCGAATCGGTATATTCATCAGCAGTAGCGAAATGTGAAATGCTATAATGTTGATTATTTGACAGCTGAATATCATCCTTGAGCCAGACAATAGCTGGTGGAGGATAAGCTTCAATGTGGCATTCCAAATCCATATCATATTGCAACGCTTGTCCTAGACGAGGACGTGGTACGGTAATAACAGGAGCAAATTCAACTTCCAGGTTAATGTTACGACGATCGCCTACACTAACACCATTATCAGCTACACAATAGTAAGTACCACGATCTTCTTTTTTAACCGATTTAATTTTTAAGACGTTGCCCACATAGGTAGCACTATCTGTAATAAGTAAAAAAAAAGAAAAGAAAAAAGGTTAGAAATAATTAGAAAATAATAATGCTTGTTCTGTATTCCGAAATTTAATTTCGGAATTGTAATCCTTAATTTAAAATTGTTTCTTTCCTTAAGTTGCAATAAATTATGAAACTTTTTGTTTTTAAATTTTAACAAAAACAAATTTTCGAATTTTTTATTTCCAATAATTTTCTAATTCCGCACGGATTAATTCCACTTACAGAACAGGTACAAATGTATAGAATGAGTTTTACTATTTAATTGCTTTAAAAAAATATACATTCATACAAACTTTCAATTTTATAATATCGTCGCAAGAATTAAAGAACGCTGTAACTGACAAAAAAATCGAAAATACGTTTTTTGCATCATTTTTATCAGAAAATAAAATACGCGTCGATTGGTCCCGGTCCCAGATTTCTATGATTAAAAGAAATTCACTTACGCCGTCTTCTTTGTACTTTCATACAGGTTTTTTGGCTCTGGTGAACATTAAATGTTTTGTCGGTTACAGCGATCTTTAATTCTTGAGACGATATGTTTGTATTTATATTGTAAATTTCTCTTTTCTGCAAGTTTTGTTCTAATCTGAACTGCTACTCGATTTTAATTAAACATTGACAATTAAACAATTGTTTATATTGAAATAGGCCTAAGAATTGATTTGACTTTATGAAGGGTTTGGTTTCTAAAAAGCTATATCAACGGTAATCACTCATCGTTGCAAACGCCCTTGCATGTATTGCAAATATAGCATGTCTGTCCATATTCTGTTTTTGTTTAACTGGTCAACTGAAGAGTACAAATAAATTTAATCAAACTTATCATTTTGAAATGGAAATAAAATAAGCTGTTAATCATTGAGATGCCTCTACCATTCCGCTTAAGGAAAATAGCGCTTAACTGGATCAGGAGAAAGCAGATGCGTGTTGAATTTCAAGAAAGTTTACCTCATTAAGTTTAAATTTAATGTGTAAAAAAGTTTTAATTTTATTTTAGAACTCATTATAACAACTCTTAAAAGTATTTCTAGTTGCCAAATATTAAACAAACAAATTTTATGATTTTTTCAAATGCATACGAAGTTAACACTTTGGTGGTGTGTGTGGTCGGTCAAGTGTTTACTGGGTGGTTTCATTAAGTGGTTTAACGCTCAACATGAGTTGTGGTTCACTTTTTAAATTTAACCCCTGATAATGATAAACAATAAAATATTCGAATTGTAGCCGATATTCCATTATTGAAAAAATAGTTAAATTTTTATTTCATATAGCTTACTGTTATACGTATGTATGTATGTAGTCTTTTATTCTATTCAAGGGTAAAACGTTTGTGTTAAAAATAATTAATTTATTATACGAGTATGCATTATGATCTGTTTTGCGTTTTTCTCAACGGTATAATGGTCTTAATTGTTGCATAATTACAGAGGGAAAGAAAAAAAGGGAAATTTTGAAAAAACACAAAAAAAAACGTTTTAAAACAATAACAACGTTAATGACCTTTTAGTTCATTGCATCTTTCAGGAAAATTTATGTTTATGAAAGTACTTGCAATTCTACCTCTTATGTACGCTGTTTGCAAAAACTGCAGAAAAGCATAAAAAGGGAAACGCAAAAGATGAATGGGCCTGCTGTGGAAACAGCAGCTGCATCATAGAAATGTGCAATTTAACTAATGGTTGGGGAGTTACCTTTTATAATTTGCTATTTTTTCATTTTCATATTGTTGAACTTTTCTAATAGGAAAAACAAAAATGTACTCCTCCTCAGGGTCTTATTAAGAAAATTTATGAGTAAAAAATTTTAATGTAGTTATTTTTCCAGCCTAAACGTTCTCGTTTTTTTTTTTGGTTTATTTTAATTTTATAAGCATTCGGCGGTTAAAAAAATTTTTTTTAAAGACTAACAGACGTATGCAAAAAAAATGGGGAAAAATATATTTTCCATTAAACTTAAAGTCTATTTCATTTTCTTTTTTCATACGGCCGTAAGTTTAATATTAAATGCAAAATTCTGACAGAATCTGAAATAATGTTTCACTAAATTTTTAAAAACATTTTGAGGATTTTGTTTACTACTAGTCATAACCACTGTCGGAAAATCAAAAAAAAGTCTTGCATATGTGGAGCAAATGAGCTTTAAGTATGCAAAATTTCAGGTTTCTGAGACGTCAGACGGCTTCAAAAAGCTGCGGAAAAGAATTGGACATACATCCGGACAAACAGCGAAATTATATATGTATGTATATAAATTTATTTCTTAAGTGTCCGCTTATTATAATTTTTAGCTTTCTTTATTACCACTACCGGCCAAGGAGCATAGGTTTTATGGAATCCTTTTTTTGTGACTTTTATAAAAACGGTTCTAGAGGTTCTTTGTCCCTTTAAAACAAAGCAAAGAGAACATCTATTGTAGTTTCCAAGGAAACCCACATATAAAAAACTGTTTTGTGCACATTAAACATGCAGTGAGAAAGCCTTAAAGTGTGGCAAAAACAAAACAAATTTTTGTTCAATATTAAAAAACTATTTTCCTACAACAAAAAAAAAAAAAAACAGCACAACGAAATAAAATCAAAAATGATAAATACCCTGCAGTTTTATTCTGTCAATTGACCCATTTTTCGGTTATTTTTCTGACTCAACGTTGTCGTTCGCGATGTCAATTCACACTTTTCTGTCCCTTTGTTATCGAAGAGGTTTCAATTTACACTTTTCTGTCCCTTTGTTATCGAAGAAGTTTAAATTCACACTTTTCTGTCCCTTTGTTATCGAAGAGGTGTTAATTTGAAGTTATGCCTGTACTCAGAAGCATTGTCAATGAAAGTTGAATTTTGTTGCTATATGAAGTAAATGTGTATGCAGAAAAATAATCCGTTATTCATTTATTTGGTGAGTTGTGCATATAATATATGCTTCAGTTATTGTTCTGGCGGGATTGATACTGTGGCACTATTTATTTCACCAGACCGAATGAACCAGTTAATTTACTGGTACGACGGCATCAACCACGGGATTGATACTGTGACACAGGTAAACAGACTGTCCCATAGTTATCTATAGGGGGGTCAATTGACTGTTTCTACGACTACCACATGTTAAAATCTCCGGTCGTTTTACCGGTAAAAAGACTAACAGTGTCCCTTAGTGATAGGTGAAAGTACCAATTTGGGACCGGTCCAGCGCACTGCAGGGTAAATAATAATTCGAATTAAGGAAAATGGTTATAAGTACAGAATAAAAGTTTTTTATAAAATAACTTTTACTGCAAACAATGACAAAATATTGTCTTAAATTTTCAAAAATAAACAGCCAAATTATGAAAACAAAAATTCCCCGTGTGTGTGTTTTTTTTTTCCTTTTAAAATTTTTCCCATTTAAATTCGATTTTGTTTTACAATTGAGTTGATCGAGTTGTCTATTATGTACTACACATTAATTTCATTTAGTTAAAATGTTGTGTTTTTGAAACAACATGATATAAATCCCAAATTTCAATAAAGTTTTATAAATTTTTAGCGATTAAAATTTCACTTTGAGGAATTACAATGTTTTTTTTTTCTTTTTCTAGCCTTAAATATTTTTCATATAAGACAATTTCATTTTTAAATAGCCTATGAATCGAACAGGAAACATTCGAATAATTTGAATTGTTCGTGCAAATCCATCCTGTTCGTTTTCTAAAGTACAAGATATTGATATTTCTTATAAAAATCTCGTCCCTACATAATCGCACAATTGATATACCCGCGAAATAATGTAAGATTAACAGAATATTTATTTAGTTTTTATATAAACCGCCAGTGTAGAGTTTATAGGAAATTTTGCTTTGGCTCCTATTTGAATAGCTTGAACTATTCATATACTCTTTAGGAGTTTTATTCACATGAGTTTACAAACTTAACCCATGTACCACATACGGATGGAGTATACATTTGTATGTATGTGTGCAGAGTTTAAGCACATAACGAGTTTTTGTTCATACAATTTTAGTATGAATGATGGATGTACTTGAAATGAGGTTATATTCACTATGAAAGCACAGCAAAAAAAAAAAAAAAACGATAATATTAAGAGTTAAAATGATGAAACCTCTGGTATACAAAAAAAAAAAAAAAAAAAAAAGTAGAAAGAGTTCATAACCTATAGAATTTCTTATGCTAAAAGTTTTATTTTCTTTATGCTCGCAGTTTAATATACCCTAAAAACCGGAAGTGTATTTTACCTACAAACAAGAAACACACACATGCAGATATATGTATGTATGTATGTCTGTATATTCAAAAATAAAAAAAAACTCAAATGAAGTTTGCAATATAGAGCTGGTAATATTATAATAATTATCATTAAGTTTCTTTTTTTTTTCCTATAAAGGTAGAGAGCGAGAGATGAGACAATAAGAGTGTAGGTATTACTTAAGCATGCTGTACGTGAAACGTGCAATACAAAATAACCACTTAAAACCCAATAAAACAATAAAAATTAAAAAAAAAAACTAAAATAAAATAGAGAGTCTATGATATGATAAAAAAAATGTAAAAGTGCACTAAGTAAACAATTGAAGCGTACAGAGACGTTGAAAAAAATTTTTTTTGTTCTAAAGACCATATGCGCTCTGCTTAGCAAACGTTTACTTTATTTAATGTTAACTATTTAGTAAATTTCAAGTCTATGACTCTAAAATCCTGTTACCCTTAATTATAACAATGTTCGTTTGTACAACATTGCATGCAAGAACTCTATTTTTTTTTTGTCTAAATAAATTTTGTTGTGCCCAATTCATTTGTGATATTGTTGTATATGCTACGTTATGTTATTGATCCTTCTATGCAATTAATTTATTGGTTATAGTAAAAATATGCACACTTCAATAAGTTTTTACAACTTTTTTTCATATACATATATTTTATTCAAACATTTACTGCATAACATATTTGTATGGTATATACAACACATACATATGTACATATGTATGTACATCATATTCTCTAAGGGTCTGCTCAATACAATTTAATTTATTACAGAGTTTAGGTTTCAAAATATGCGGGTGAAAAATAAAAAGTCTATTTATACCCTAGACGTTAATTATTTTTGGTTAATGAATTTAGAAGCAGAAAAAAAATAAACAAAAAACTTTTTGTTTAAAATTAATTGCAAAATCCTATTTTGAATATTTAAAATTAAAATAACTACTGGATATTCTTATTACTTTATTAAACGACAGAAAAGCATAAATAAAGTAATCATGCTGGTTCCAGAAACTGACTATTATCCCACTACTTTCTTCATCATTTCTGCTCATACACACATACATATGCATGTACATATGTACATACAGTTAAGAAAATAAATCTACATATACCCTATTATTTAGGCGTTATAGAGAGTTTGTGAAGAAAATTAAAAAAAAAAACTTTAAGGCAATATTTAAAGCATTACCATATAAGTTCACCCTGATGTCTATATTAGCGGTGATTCGATTAACCTACAATTTCATTATCCGGGAAAACTGCTTTAATTTGTTGTATTTTTCTTCTTCTTTTAATTGACAATCTTATCCATAATCCATGCGAAAAAAGCGACATAATTTATTTTATTACTTTTAAAAACCTACAAAAAATACGAAGTCAACTAGTGCTGACAAATTCTACTACTTTTCATCACTCTATACAATTGAATGCTCTTCTTTGAGCACTCGATTTTTATATTAATAGCATTTATCACTTTTCGTTGCAAACGCCTTTGCAAGCCTTGCAAACAAGTAATCGTATCATATATGCCTACATTTTGTTATTGTTTGACATGGTTTGATACGTTATTTTATTATAATATAACTACCATATTTTAATTAAGCATGAATAACTTCAAGTACTTAAATATAAAAACATTGATTCCGAATTAAAACTGTATTAATAAAACAATTATGTACATATATTGAATATTGGATGTTTTTTTTCTAAAATTCAAAAATTAATTGGACTAGAAATATCCTAATTGTATTAATATCTCTAAACAAGATAGTTGAGGTTTTTCTATCTAAAAATTTCTTTTTTTCACTTCCATTCCATGACAGCCACTACCCAGCAAAAAATAGGGCTTACCAATAAGTTATTTTGTAAGAGAGAAATTGTGAACAATTAATTACTCGTGTGCGTAAATAACGCATGATTTATGTATAAAATGAGCCGCTAAAATGTAATTTGATTTGACAACCAGTAAGCAAATACAGTCGGACCTCGATTATCCGTGTTGGTCGGGACCAGAAGCATTACGGTATAATCGATTTTCGCGGTTGAGCGAATAACAATTTTGATTATAGAGTTTTTAAATATGTTTATTATTTAACAAGTGAACATTGGTGTACATACATATTTACATTAGAAAAATTAATTCAAAATAGCAATGTCATAAGCATTTTAACACTCACATTACTTTGTGAATGCTCGTAAATAATTCTAACTTTATCTTCAATATTGTATGAAATTTAATAGCCTAAGATCCTAATACTGGTATTCTTATGAGAATTAACATCCGTTAAGGAATATGTACAAACACTAGCAGAACTGAACTAGTTTTCGACCCAGCTACGAAAGGTCTCATCAGAGTTCTTTGTGTTATACATATTCATATTTTTATATTTCTATTTAAAGCACAATCTATTGGGGCTCGTTTGCCTCGGTTAACTCAGAAGAGTAAAAATAGGAGAATGTTCAATCAGAGGCTCGTTTGCCTCGGTTAGTTAAGAGTTGTTACCAGGGTGATGCACCAAGGTAACGGATAAAAAATAGTTGTAATTTTTGCTTCAGGGTGATACACCAAGAAGCGGTTGATGAAAATAAATTGATGGGCAACAATCAATTGATATCAATAGAATGGCAAATTACTTTATTAAACAATTTTCTTTTTATAGCAAAAACTTACAATCTAAGCAAATATTTAATAAAATAAAAATAACAAATAAAAAATAAAATACATAATACATACATACACTGTACTAGAGCATTGATTGAATTTCAAACTGTCTGGCCAGTAACTCGAGTAGCACATGTAAAAATAATTTCACAGTGCACTCAACTACGCTGACATGTGAATTCTCACGGTTTGCATAAAAAAAATAAAGAAACAAAGAAACAAAAAAAATATTAAATGCAAACAATGCATTAACGTATTAATTTGATTATTTGACCAAAGTAAACACAATATTTTTAATTCTTTTGAGAATGTATTTTTTTTTTATTTTTAAAAAGAAAAATCATTCTTAAGAATTAACATATTGCGGCCCCTAGGGGAGTTCAAATATTGATTGAGTCAGTTAAAATGAATAATATCCGGCATCTTCTCAATTGTATAGGCAAATGTTGTGCTCAGCTTATGGATCCACCGAAATGTTCCAGGATGATCTTGGTGCAGGTTGTGGTGTCGTAGGTTGTCTGTTGGTCTTCTTCCTTGATAGGTATTTGCTGAGCAGCACAAGGAGCAGTATCAGAACAAGAGCCAATCCTGTATAGCTTACTACTAGACCGTGGGTTTTATGATGGTCTGCTAATGCTGGTAGGTCTCGGAGTTGTGACTTCACTTCTTCTTGAAGTCGATAAATGTCTTCGATGCTTGACTGATAATGAAATGGTTGTGTAAGATTTTCCACGTTGTGCACTGGATTGGAGAATGATATTCCGCTATTCGTGTAGGACTGATGTAGAGACGATGAAACCGTTCGGTGACTATATATTGTGATTCCATCGGTTTTTACTGTGCATTCAGCTGGAAGAGTAAGTACCCCAGTACCTTGCAGAATCTGATAACTACCCTTTCCATTACATACGGTGCTTAGTTTGAGCTGTTCTTGAGTGGCTATGATCCACTGATTCGGTGTGAACATCTTATACCACACATTGTTATCTGCTAGGATTTCTAAGTTGCATGCAGTGTCAGATTCATTATTGAATAGATGTATCTCACAGCTACAGATAGGTGCCCCCTTGTGATATGTTGCTTGGATTTTTGGGCATAAATATGTGTTATGCTCCAGTGTACTACATTCAAGAAGTTTGGTATCATCAATTGGAAAATATTCGTCTCGGTGGGCATTGAGCGCTATTAGTGTTGATTTGGGTGTAACCGCCACTAGAGAACTATTTATCAGCTGTGGGACTGGCGTTACGTGAAATAATTCGTACTCCGTCTGATGTGTTAACGGAATGAACATCGTACATATAATGTGCTGGTCTGATATTAATGCATGTGCCGTCACTATCCCATAAATATGCATAATATTAACTACTGGTAACGTTAGATCTGATGGAAGATTTGCTCTGATGTTGTCAACTTCGTTGGAGAATTGGGTTGGAGTCAGGAGAACAGGGCTGATCCGACCGTGATGAGTATCAGCTAATAAGTTTATCATGGATCTGTGAGTCTTTTGTAAATTATTTGCAATGATGATCAAGTGAGTGCTAATGGATAAGATGAGTTGAGATTGATGGATATGGTTGCTGGTTGTGAAGTTTTGCAGGGCATTGATTTTTGCATTGAGCTCTGCAAAATTCATTTTGTTGCGATTTTCAGTCTGCTTCATAAGGTTAAGAGTAGAGTCGAGGAACGACGTTTGATTTCGAAGCATAACTAGCAAATAGGCTTCATTGCTTTTTATGGTGTTAATAGTGTCGGTCATCTGATCAGCATATTTGGAGTCAAGAACACCAAATAAAGAGTTCGCGATGTTTCCAACGACATCTATCGCACCCCGTTTCTTCCGTTTGCTGAGATTTTCTAATCCGACCTCCATTTCGTTCTTGATATCGCGGAAGTAGTGAATGAGTCCATGGCAGTGAGAGTCCAAGTGAGACGATTCGCAGGCTCTTGTTAGTGCGTCTGTCCCATTAGCCAACAGCTGTAATTCATTGTGAAATGGAGCCAGCTCAAAGTAGACCAGAAGTTTCCATTCGGACATAATTGGTTTAATTTTACCAATTTGTTCAAAATGTAATCCGGGTTTGCCAGTGATCGGCGTGTAAATAACTGACTGACACAATATTAATGGAAAAATTAATGCTAGAAGCATGAGTATAGTTGTTGTAGCCAAATTACAACGTTTTGGAATTGGTGAGCCTGTACATATATTGCGGGATGCATTGCTTCTCTTAGTTGGGGATGGTTTCGACGTTTCGTCTTGGCCAGCAGGAGTGCTTGGTGATTCCGATGGAAGAGGAGCTAGCGAGTGAATTGCTCGTTTAATGACACCATTAGAGGTTTTAACCTCTGCTGTTCTGACTATACCGTCAGGACCTGGGTATGTTTTGATTACTTTACCTAATCGCCAAGTCAGGACTGGTAAATTATCTTTGATGAGAACTATGGTGCCAGGCTGCAAATTTTGAGACTTAGTTTGCCACCGGTTCCGTTGCTGGAGTTCATTGAGGTATTCATGGGACCACCGTTTCCAGAACTGATGTTTTATTCGGGAAACCAGCTCCCATCGTTTTCCTAGGGTCATTGGTCTTGACTCAGTAGTTGGGTCTACTTGAGCAGTGAGAGGTTCTCCAATCAAAAAGTGACCCGGAGTTAATGCGGCTTCATCATCAGGACTACTCGACAACGGTACCAATGGTCGTGAGTTAAGAATTGCTTCAACCTCTGTTACTACAGTTTCCATTTCTTCATAAGTCAGAGAGGCATTAGCAAGTTCTTTGACCAACAGCCTTTTAGCAGACTTAACTGCGGCCTCCCATAAACCGCCGAAGTGAGGGGCTCTCGGAGGAATAAAATGGAAATTAATGTTTTTATGTGCACATTCTCGTTGAATTGTTGTCTGGGATGTCGGAGAGAATAGTGCTGATGACAACTCTGCTAACTGATTTCGAGCACCTACAAAATTAGTGGCGTTGTCGCAGTACAGATTCTGACAATGACCTCTCCGACTTATGAATCTTTTAAGAGCTCCAATGAAGGCATCGGTCGTAAGGTCGGTTACCAGCTCTAGATGGACTGCCTTTGTCGAAAAGCAGCAGAAGACGGCAATATAGGATTTTTGGGGGCGTTTTCCCCTCGTTTTGAAGTGTACCCATATTGGGCCGCAATAGTCCACTCCTGCATTAATAAAGGGCCTTGCTGGGGTTACTCTTGTTTCAGGTAGGTTTCCCATGATTTGCTGAAGGAGCTTCGGCCTTGCTCTCGCACATAGTATACACCCATGAACAGTTTCTCGCGCCAAATGTTTGCCTTTGATAGGCCAAAAGCGCTGTCTGACATTCGCAAGAAGGGCGCTAGGACCACAATGTTTGTTTTCTTCATGAATTGATTTGAAGATTAGTCTAACTATTTTGTCTTTATAAGGCAAGAGCATTGGGTGTTTTGCATCATAGCTTAAAGTCGATGCCTCTAGTCGTCCTCCAACTCTTAAAATGTGGTTAGTGTCCAGGAAAGGCGACAGGCTCTTAATCTGACTAGAACCCTTGAGTTCTTTTTGGGTCCGCAACTGCTTGATGTCGTCCATAAAATGTATCTGCTGTGTAGTTCGAACGATGATAAGAAGGGCGTCATGAAGCTCTAAAGGTGTAAGTGCTGGCTGAGTTTGTCGCTCTGTCTTCATGGTTTTCGCATTTTTTATAAATCTGAAGATGTATCCCACAATTCGATGAAGCGTTTTGAACGAATTACGATGATTTATCTGGTCTAACGGGTTTTCAGCTTCTACCGAAGCCAGTACATTTATGGATTGCTGCTTCTTTTCAAGGATCGTTGGGTTGGTATCCAGGCAAAAGGTTGGTGGCCAATGTTTTTCGTCTCCGTGAAGGAAGAATGGACCGTATATCCATTGAGGTGTCTGCAGTAATTGGTGGGGTTCCAATCCCCTGGATATTATGTCAGCTGGATTATCTTTGGAACTTACATGACGCCATTGATTAGGTGTCGTGCTTTCTTGAATTGATGCGATTCGGTTCGCGACAAATGTGTGAAATGAGGATGATCTTGAGTGTATCCATGTTAACACTATTTTTGAATCAGTCCAGTAAAATGTTGGCGTTGTAGTCATGTCCAACTCCATTTTTACTTTTGCCGCCAAATTTGCTCCCAGTTGAGCAGCACATAATTCTAGCCTTGGTAGTGTTTGTTGTTTAAGAGGGGCTATGCGAGATTTTGCACATAGCACGTGAACAATAAGTGTTCTGTCTGATAAAACGGTTCTGACGTATATTACCGCCCCATACGCCTTCTCTGAGGCGTCAGTGAAGACATGCAGTTGCGTGTTGTGAGGCATCTGCCCCTTATAGATATGTCGATGAACATGGAACTTCTCGAGTTCGGTGAGGTTATTTCGGAAATTTCGCCAACGGGAGTCGAACTCTGATGGTACAGCTTCGTCCCAAGAAAGATTTAGAGTCCATAACTCCTGGACAAACATTTTTGCCTTAACGACCACTGGAGACAATAGACCAAGTGGGTCGAAGATTCGGGCCAAGTCTGAAGTAACAGTTCTTTTGGTTACAGACCTAATTGGCGGTACGTTGACCTTAATTTTTAATTGGTCACATTTGGGAAGCCACGCCAAACCTAATGTTTTTGTGTAATTTGTTTCTTCTGTAGACAGATCCAGGCTTACTTCTTGATCACTATCAGGGATATTACGCAGTAGTTGAGTATGATTGGCGCACCACTTTCGTAAATTAAATCCGTATCTTGCCATGACTTGCTGCAGGTGACGTTGGATTTCTAGAGCTGTGTTTAAGCTATCAGCTCCACCTAATCCGTCATCAACATAAAAGTTTTTCTCCAAGAAGCTAGTTGCCAAGGGAAACTGCAGGCTATTATCATGGATTATTTCTCGTAGGCATCTAATTGCCAGGTATGGGGCTGGCCTGGTTCCATATGTGACTGTATTCAATTTGAAATAACTGATAGGCTCGGTGGCATTTTTTCGCCAGAGAATGACTTGATATAGCTGGTCTTTTGGGTGGATTAAGATTTGGCGATACATTTTTTCTATATCTGTTGTGAACACAAATCGCGGCAGCCGGAATCGCAGTAGAATCGTAAATAACTCATTCTGGAGGGGTGGCCCGGTGTGCAAAATGTCATTCAATGATTTTCCTGACGAAGTTTTAGATGATGCGTCAAATACTACTCTCAGTTTGGTAGTACTGCTTTCGGGTCTTATAACACAGTGATGAGGAATAAAGTACTTAGCCCTGTCTACTTTATTAATGTCGGTTTTGGTCATGTGTCCTAGAGCTTCATATTCTTCCATAAATTTTGTATAATGCTCCTTTAAGAACGCGTCCTTTGATAATCGTCGCTCCAATGAGAGAAATCGATTGAAAGCAATGCTGTGTGATTCTCCCAAAACAGACGTTTCCGTACAGAAGGGAAGTCGTACTACGAACCTTCCGTCCTTATCCCGCGTGGTGTTTTGATTGAAGTGAACTTCGCATTGTGCATCTACCGGTGAGAGCTGTTGATGTGTGCTTTCGATTTCTTCCAGCTTCCAGAATCGGTCAACAACCATGTCCAACCGCTCGTCTTCACTCAAAATTCCGCATACTGCTGTGGATAAGTGCTGACCTGAGACCTTTCCTGACACTATCCAGCCTAGTAAAGTGTTTTGTAACCTCGGAAGGTCATCAGCAATTTTAATTTGTCCAATAGCTAGTAGTTGGTGATAGTATTCGGCTCCCAATAGAATGTCGATTTTATTTGGTTGATTGAAGGTTGGATCGGCCAATGTTACGTTCTTGGGAATGGACCATTTATCAATGTTGAGAAGCTGAGCAGGTTGAGGAGCAATAATTTGTGGCAGAACAAATGCCTCCAAGCGCGCAGCAAAGTTGTTGAGACGTGATTGTAGGGTTATGTTGACCCGGTGTTGTATTTTCGTTCGATTCGTTCCGATGCCGTTGATCGAAATGGATGTGGCCCGTGCTGGAAGTCCAAGCCGAGCAACTAGCCTTTCTGTTATTAAGTTGACTTGGGATCCTGAGTCTAGGATAGCCTTACATTCAATTTCAATATCGTTTGCTTGAACCTTGACTAGTGCTGTGCCAAGTAGAATATAGGGGCGTTTATTTACAGAACTCACTGTCAAGCTCTCAGCTTCTACTGTTGGTGTGGTAAGTAGAGATGAGGCGTGGTCGGTGGATTGGAGTGTTGACTGTTTTATTGGACATTTCTGCTCCCCCTTGGTAATTTGAGCTGGTTTGGTTGAAGTTTTGCCTTGGTTGGTGGAGACCAAAGTATTGTGTGAACTTTGTTCCAGGTGAACGAGGGTGTGGTGTTTTTTCCCGCACTTTTGGCAACGGCCGGGAATATTACACCATTTGGTAAGATGATTACTGCTGAAGCAGTTTACACATAGCTTATGCCTTTGTGCATGATCGAGTCGATTTGTTGGGCTTAGTAGTATAAATTCCTTGCATCGATACAATGGGTGAGAATCTTGCTTGCAGATCGAGCATCGACGGATTTCCTGATGAAGTCGAGCAGTAAGTGCGCAAGCTTTACCACTGTAAGTAGAGCTTTTGTCCTTATGTCCTATTGCCTCAAGAGTGTGAAAATAGTTCTCCAGAAAGGCTAGAAAGTGGTCGATGGTTTGTAGCTCCTTTGGATTAGTAATTGAATTTTCATACTGAGTGTGTACGGTCCTGTCCACCTTTTTAATTAAAAGGTGTAGGAGAATCGGATCCCATGAATTAGTTTGGAGACCCATGTTAGACAGGGCTGCCAAGCATTCCTTGGTTGTATCATGTAACCGCCTGATGCTGCCTATGGTACATGCACCAGTTGGTTGATCAAGCATCCTCTGAATTGCTGTAGCCACCATAATCCTCTTATTATTATAGCGGTCTTCCAACAATTTCCACGCCATATTATAACTGTCCTCAGTGACCGTGAGGTGATTTATGAGGGTCGCCGCTTCGCCTGTAACATTGGTTCTTAGGTACCACATTTTATGAGCATCAGACATCTGCTGCTCATGGATAATTTTCCTAAAAAGGTCTGCAAACGATGTCCACTGCATATAATCGCCATTAAATTTGGTGATGGCAATCGTAGGTAATGGTAGCGTAGTAGGTTTTGCCGTACTTTCTTTATTGTGGGTTGATTGAATTGCGCTCTTGGGTTGAGAACTCTCAAGCCGAATAATCGCCAACTGCGTCTCCTGTTCTAGGTGAACATATTTCGATAAGTCGAATCCTGCGAGGTCTGGATCAGGGTATTTGTCCAGGACCTCGTCATAGAGAGTTTCAAGTTGTTGCCATAACCGTGTAATTGTGGCCGATTTTACATCATAGTAGGATTGATCTTGTCCTGGTTGTGTTTGAAGGTCTTCTAATTGGCGTGTTAAAGCAGCCATTTTTCCACGACAGCGACTGATGAGCCCGTCGTGACCACCAGGCGGACTTGCCTGTGGCTGGGTCATACTTGTTTCTGGTAAATCTTTTGTTAGTTGCTTGGTCTGGGGCTTTGTGTTGTCGGAGCCTTGACTTAGGTTGTCAAGCTCGCGTTCCATGACTGCTATGTATTTCGTAGCCATGGTTTGAATTTTGCCATAATAGTCCGATATGAAGTATTCATCGGACGTATCAACATCCTTTAGACTTCTAAGCTGGTTATCAGCCTTTTCGAAATCGTTCCAGGCTGTGTTTAGGCGGCCCAGACGGTCCTGATAGTAGGTACGTGTTTTGCGGATACTGGAATCCTTTGTGAAGTTTCGAATCAGGGTGGCAATGCCCTCACCCGTTTCCTTCAGATGACGGAGTAGTTGTACTTCGGTCCCCATGATTTTCTTCTGGAAAGTTTCCTTTGAAATTGCAGTAGAGCCGAGAGTCCTGTCACGGTCGCCAAATATGTTAAACCAGGGGCTCGTTTGCCTCGGTTAACTCAGAAGAGTAAAAATAGGAGAATGTTCAATCAGAGGCTCGTTTGCCTCGGTTAGTTAAGAGTTGTTACCAGGGTGATGCACCAAGGTAACGGATAAAAAATAGTTGTAATTTTTGCTTCAGGGTGATACACCAAGAAGCGGTTGATGAAAATAAATTGATGGGCAACAATCAATTGATATCAATAGAATGGCAAATTACTTTATTAAACAATTTTCTTTTTATAGCAAAAACTTACAATCTAAGCAAATATTTAATAAAATAAAAATAACAAATAAAAAATAAAATACATAATACATACATACACTGTACTAGAGCATTGATTGAATTTCAAACTGTCTGGCCAGTAACTCGAGTAGCACATGTAAAAATAATTTCACAGTGCACTCAACTACGCTGACATGTGAATTCTCACGGTTTGCATAAAAAAAATAAAGAAACAAAGAAACAAAAAAAATATTAAATGCAAACAATGCATTAACGTATTAATTTGATTATTTGACCAAAGTAAACACAATATTTTTAATTCTTTTGAGAATGTATTTTTTTTTTATTTTTAAAAAGAAAAATCATTCTTAAGAATTAACATAGATTATGTGAATTATATTTAAATGTTATTCTCACCAGTCTTTTTTCCTTATGAACTGAAACGGATGTTAATTCTCATAAGAATACCAGTATTAGGATCTTAGGCTATTAAATTTCATACAATAAGTATAATAAAGATCCAATAAAAAATATTCGAATTTAATTCGAAAATGTATAATAATTTATCTTCAATATTTAAAACGTTTTTTCGTCCTTTTATCACTGGTAACGAATCCATCCATACTAAATACATATATTTAGATGTAAAAAAATTTCAAAATTAAACTAATCACTTGTAAATGCTTCTGACTCATCGTATGCATACAAGGGAATTCCCCATTTTCATCACGGATAATAGAGGTAATTGAAGCAAACAAAAAACAATAGACTGATCTTTGGCCATCACGGTTAAGCGGGATTACCGGTTAACCAGATTACGGATAATTGAGGCCCGCCTGTAGTATAAAAAATCAAAAATTAATACCGTGTGGCATTTTTGAAGCTTTAAGGATTGAAAAACAATATAACAGTTCCATTATTGCTTACAGTTTTATTTATTGCTTCCAAATTTTAAAATTTTCTGCTGAGTACTTAAGGTTGACTTTGCTAATGATTGAAGTTTTCTTTGTTTTTATCATGTACAGGTATCCCTTGCATAACGCGGTACTTGTAAAACGCGGTTTCAATATAACGCGATTTGAAAAAATAATCGGTTTCAGTAGAACGCGAAATTTGGACTTTTATAACGCGAAGTTTAAAACATGTGTATTCATATTTGTTTTGAATGTAAACCGGGAATTTCCCATTTCTGCTTTTGAGACATGTGTGAGTAACCGGGAATTTCCCATTTTTGTTTTCAAGACGTGTGAGTATACATACATACTGAATTACAAATCTTAGTACAAAGTGAACTTTTGAAACAGAAACAGACTAATTGTAATGAAGTCTGTTAATAAACTTTTAGTTTTTTATAATATGAATGTATGTACATAATTTGTTTTATGTAAATAGGATACTTTTTTACTTTACAAATAAATTTTGTTACTACTAGCTTACATATTGGCAGAAACATTTTTTTAATATTCTTCACAAATTCTCTAAATCCCTAAATCAAAAAGCGTATGTAGAGTTTTTTCGTTGACTCCATTTGCATGTTACGAGTCTCTTAAATTGTTTGTATATACTAAAGACAAATTCTTTTCGGTATAAATAAAATTGTCTATACAAAGTCTATTCGTTTTTAAGTGAAATTTCATTAAGTAATTGAAGTTGTTATGTCTTCTAAACAGAAAAAAATTCAAATTTAAGTATTTAGTTTCATACTTGCATGACACATCATGTACATCATAATTTTTTTTTTTTTAATAAGAAACGTGACTTACTTCGATGAATTACTGGTAATATTCATCATATACATACATACATAGTAAATGTATGTAATGTTTAGAAAAGTCATAAATAAACAAAAAGAGTTGATTCTCAATTGCATTCACTTACATATTTCCTTTTCTTGTTTTTTGTCAATTTTTTTTTATAATTGTGTACATGTGTCTGTTTGTTTGCCTGTTAAGCTTAATGCATGATATTAATATTGTTTTATTAATTCGAGTATGTATAATAATGATATAAAAAAGTTTTGTGAATTTCATCATTTATTGTCGAAATGATGCAGGGATTATAACAATTTCTTGACCTATTTGTTTATTATTTGAGAGTCATTCTAATTAAAATCAATTATAAGCCTTTTAATTTCAGTTGGAGAATATGTATATGATGGTATAAATTGAATTTTATTTGTTTATTAAATTACAATATAATATTAAATTATACTATATTCTAATGAATTATAAGGAGCAGAGTGACAAAGACCATAAAAGCTCGCTGTAATGTGTTACAAATCAGGGCCTTTGGTGAGGATCGAAACCACAACCCTTGCACTAGCACACTACGTACTAGACCACCGGGGTATCCAAATATTTTTGTTTTCAACTTATAGACGAAAATAAAGTGCTATTTAAATTTATTATTACAAAAAGTTAAAGACAAACATTAAACATACATATGCACATATGTACAATGTATTTTATGAAATTAGTTCCGATTTTAGAGAACTTGAAACTTGAACAAGAAATTGAGCGCATAGTTATTTTGCTTAAAAAACTTAACCCCCAAGTTAATTGCTCTTCTAAAGTTGTTTCAACGACAATATCAGTCATAATTAAAAATTTTTTTAAATTTATTTATGTAATTTCTGTGGAGATTTTTGGGGATATGAATTATTGAAAACTATCTGACAACCCTGACTTAAACGTATTAATACGTTTAGGAGAGAAAATAATAAAGGGGGGGGAGCTACTTTGTATTCCGATTCGAATAGAAAATGCTTTCGAAAGAAATTTCCCATTCGAAAAATCAATAATAATGAATACAAACATTTTTCGAAAATTCGTAAATTTTTATGAATCCGTAAGAATTTCGATTCGAATCGAAATACAAAATACCCACACAGAATGAAAAAAATTTAACATATTTAGATTTAAGTAGATACGTAAAAATATTCTATAAAAGTACAAATACGATCTACATTGAAATCTTTTTGTTGATTTTATTTAGATTGGAAACCTTGAAAAACGCTTTGAACTGTACCATCAATATACATACCATGCATACGATACATATGTACATATATTTTTTTACTTAAAATTTTTTTGATTGAGGCCAGCACTCAGGGGATGATCTCTCCTCATGTAGTACATTGTCCTGGGAATGGGTAAAAGGTTTGTAATGTTTATGGATATTCTCGAGAGGACTCCTTCCCAAAAGAACGGTGCTACTAAAGAAACAGTTCTCACATTATTGAATGTCAACAATCTAATAAACGACAACACACGCGGTTTTAACTTTTCAGTTCGCCCAATTTACTATTTGTAGAGTAAATATTCCATTTTTGTTGGCTTTACTAAAAAGGATAAATCTTTACAAAACATTATTGTGGAATTACTGAAATCTCTCCTTAAATTATAGAAATCAGTTAAGACAATCAAAAATACATGCATGTTTTCTTTTTTTATATAAGGTGTGCGTCACTATAAAGTGTAACACCCATTTTTCTTAATAACTTTTTTCACCTTTAATCAAAATTATTTTTCTTAATCACAATATCTTTGAAAAATGTGTCAGATTTTAAAATGTATCAGTTTGTCAAATTTGACTTGTTAGTTAGTTCACAATGGATAATCAAAGACAAGTGCATACAAAAATTATTCAAATAATTCAAAAAAACCATATTGGAGTTATACAAAAGTTGCTAGGGAAGTCCACGTGACCAGGCAATGTGTTTCCAGAGTGGTCAAAAAGTTCAACAAAGACCTAAAAATTGAAAGAAAGCCTGGAACAGGTAAAGCTAAACTGGTAACGAACGACGCGAAAGCCAAAAAGGTTGAGAAGCTTTTGCTGGCTATTCCAAACATTTCTGGTCGCGAAGTGGCCCGGCGCGTGCAATGTTCGGAAAGTTTTGTGCGCCGAGTTAAAGCTAAAGCTGGCCTTAAAACATTTAAAGTCCAAAAAGTTCCGGATAGAAATGCTAAGAAGAATATTGAAGCAAAAAAAAGAGCAAAACTCCTCAAAAAAGAATTTTTTCAAAAGTTCGAATGTTGTGTAATGGATGATGAAACTTACGTTTTTGCAGACTTTGCGCAGCTTCCTGGCCAAGAGTTTTATGTAGCGGATAGTAGAGGCAATGTTTCTGAAGAGTTCCGAACTAAAAAACTATCAAAATTTCCCAAAAAGTTCCTAGTTTGGCAGGCTATTTGTAGCTGCGGCAACAGAAGTGCATCGTTTGTTACATTGGGATCAATAAACTCAGATATTTATATCAAAGAGTGTCTTCAAAAGAGGTTGCTCCCATTTCTAAGACAGCACAACATATCAACATTCTTCTGGCCAGATTTGGCAACATGTCACTACAGTAAAAGCGCAATAGACTGGTGTAATAAAAATAATGTTATTTTTGTTCCAAAAGAGGCTAACCCACCAAACTGCCCAGAGCTGCGGCCTATTGAAAGATATTGGGCTCTGGTCAAAAGAGAACTAAAGAAGAGTACATCTCTTCCCAAAACCATTACTAGTTTTCGATATAAATGGACGGCTGGTACCAAAAAAATCACCGAAAACACTATAACATTGCTTATGGATGGCATAATAAATAAAATAAAAAATTTTATAAAATTAAACTAATTTTTAAATAAAATAATACAGTATACAAATCTGTAATAAAAATGCAAAATAAAACTGTTTTATTTTTAACTCTAGCTTACTCCAGTCAGTTTTTATTTGACTTTTGATGTGTTACAGTTTATAGTGACGCACACCTTATATTGTATATTACAAACTGTTGTTTTTCTTTAATTTTTTGCATTCTTAACCAATCACCCAACAATAAAAATGGTATAGAATACAATATGATATTTCGTACACAATACGAGAATTTTTACACTTCCTTAAGACTGCTTTATATTTATACAGAACCGGTATGGCAGTTTCATTTTAAGTTATTATAAATTCTGTCTGGAATATTACAATTAAAAAGTGTCTAAAACTGTTTAAAAATGCATTTAGATTCATGTTATAAAATAGTCTTTTGATGATTCATATCTTGTATAAAACAAAAAAAAACTCAATATACTCGTACAATTTAACCCCTTTGTTTCAAACACAAATTATAGTCTTTATCAGCATAAAAATAAAAAAATCATCGTTGACTATTTCCCTGCCAATAGCATTTAAATGGGAATATTTCTTGATAAAACTCATGTAAAATGCAAAGAAAAAAAGTGTAGGAAATAATAAAAAATATGACACCAAACAAACAGTTCAGGCTAACATGGCAAGGATACAAGTAGGATACACTTTCCTATTGATTGCAGTAACAGAATAATAATAAAAAAAATTAAGAATATATAATAAATGTGTTGTTATGCACATAGCAAACTTTTTTGCATGACATGCAAATGTTACAAGTAATATATAATTGTTTGAAATAAAAAAAAGGTAAAAGAAGCAGAAGAAGAAGCAAAGAAATTTAAAGCAAAAATTAAGAAGTGCGTGCAAAATTACAGGAAATTAGTAAAGAACGGCAGACATAGACATCATAAGTCAGCAAGGCATATCAACACGAGCATAAGCACAGCTCCACATTATATTTTTATGCTGCTACTCGTATCATTGTTGTTGTCTCTGACAAACAACACAAACAGGATATAGACGAAAAGCATAAAATCCAAAGGGAATAAAATTTTAAAACATTTACATACACATCGTATACATACATATGTTTGTGTGTATGTATACTATTTGTATAGGTAAAACAGCCAGGATTTTGAAAAAAAAAAAAAAATTAAACGAAAATCACAAATTGTTGTAAGAGACAATTACATTAACGTTATAACGATGACTTACGGTATATTTTGTGTGTGTGTGTGTGTAATAATAATGATGATTATGATTGGTTGCTATAAAGAAAAGTGTGGTGGTATTTTTAAACTCGACCATCCATATCAATAGATGTACATACGAGTGTTAAGTGAAATAAGGGTTTAAAATTTAAATTGTTTTGGGAAAATAAAAATGGCGTTTTTGGTGGTTACCTGTTGTAAATTTTTTATTACTAAAACTGTCTAATAATGTTTAGAAGTGGAAGTGAAAAAAAAAATGTGAATAACATTAGTTCCAATGATTAATCCCAACCACTTAAACAAATGTCAGTTTATCACCTTCTGCTGTCTCAAATGTATCCCAAAAAACAAAACAAAAAAAAAAAACTATTAAAATGTGTAACAAGTCATTAAATATAAATTTTGTTTTACCTGTTTTCGACGTTTTCACAAAAGAAAATAAAATTATTCCAGCCAAACTGGCCAAATAGTACACACTCACTATGTACATATGTAGTATGTTTGTATGTACTTCGTAGGCACTTTGTTGTTGAAATATTAAAAAAATATATCCCTTTAAGTAATAAATTATTATCTACTCTGTCTGTTGCCAACAATAAAAATTAAACAGAAACTGTCATGATTGTTTTCAACACTTTTTTGAAGGTCCACTTGAAGTATTTGGGTATAGTTAAGCAAATGGAAAGGTTGTTAAAAAGAGATCCTTTTAGGCTTCTAAAGGTGGGTCTCTTTATTATTCTTATTTTCTTTTTTTAAAATTAGTTTTTGATATCAGTTGTATTTTATTTTTAATAAATTTTCGTAACTATGTTATGCATTTTTTAATATTTTGTTTGAGGTGTATTTAATAAGGTGCTGTTGTTAGCCTATCTTTGTTTATGAATTTTATAAAACATAACTATGAAGTGTATTTCTTAAACAGCAAACGAAAACTACGTACATAAACAGTCAACCTGACGTATAGATGGCTGTAGTAATTGGACAAAAGATTGTTTAGATGAAAAACACAAAATCTACTACTTTCTAGATTTCGATGAATATCTATAATTTTTAACGAGATGTTCCATACAAAATAAAATCTACTTCGTTAAAATCTAGTAGAAGGTCTTGATGATTTTACGTTTTCTGCGCTAAAAATGTAATTTTTAATAGTAAAATTACAGCACTGTAGAAGAAAAAATTATTTTTGAAACTTCGAACTTTGGGCCTCCAGCACATTAAATTTTGTTTAACCCTGCTACTACGTTAGGGTCATTTTATGACCCAAATTGCATTTTTCCGGCGAGTAAAGAGAAAAAGACCTTTACAGAATGCATTACTTGTTATAATTATGTCTGTCCATCGCACCGAAACACCAAACATAAGTTTATATAAAACCTACTGCAATCATCAACAGTCTTCAAAACTTTTTTCTTTTGTAAAAATTAATATTTTTATAATAAAAATATATCGGGTCATAAAATGACCCAAAACAAAATATACGTAAGTTTTTTTTAACGTAGTAGCAGGGTTAATATTGAATGCTTTAATCGTCAATGACAACTAATTTGACAGATGCAACCTCAACAAGATAGCCAATATCAACTTTTAGTTCAGAAATCCCTGCTGAAAGATAGCTAACATATTAAAAGGAGACAAATTAAAATCAATTAATTTTTACAGAAAAATAAAAATTCAACTTATTATCTAGACACCTTTGTTGAATTTTAAATAAAAGGTGTAATTTTTTAGTAAAGTCAATGTACATACATTTCTAAAAGTGTTACAAAAACGCTACAAAAAGTATTCCACTATGTCTGACTTTATTTGACGTGAGAATATTTAAATACCCATGAATAAAATGAATTATCATGATGATTTTCGTTTTTATTTTTTACATGTTCAAAATTTAACGAAGTGTGACTTTAGGTAAAAGTTTTATATATTTAAGCCAAATTTTAAACTTAATGTTTTATTTTACATATTTAGTGAGTAAAACGATGTTATAATTACATAAAAAATTATAGTACTACTGTACTAACGCGTTATTTAAGCAGACATTTTTTTTTTAAATTTTACATTTCAATACGCGTTATTATAAGTAAAAAAATTGAAATATTTACCACAGTCAGAAAACAATGAACTTTAACAATGAATGAGCAAAAACAAAACAAAAAACAAAAAAGAAAAGAAAGCTTCTTAATCTATGCATACATGAGTACTCGAATAGTTACATTTTGATGATTAAAACCATAAATAGTTTTTATGCGTTTGTAACCATAAAATAAAACAGTAGTTTAAATTTAAAGAAAGACAAAAAAGGGTGTTATTTAAACAAACAACTAAAACGTGTTTAAAATTTTTAAACAACAAAATTTTAATTGTATTTCTATGTGTTTGGCTGTCTGTACATGCAAGAAAACAACAGATATTCTTAAAGACTTTCTAACCATAATTGGGTGTGGACTGAACCAAAAAGCTACTTTTTTTGCAGTACAAAATGAATATTTTCTCTTGCACAAACAATAGTAACAATAGTCAGTAGTTATAGCTGAAGTCATAACACATTGTATTAATTATAATTAACAGTGTCTTTTTTATAAAAAATTAAATAATACAATGCATGCATGAGTGTATGTGTAGCAACAGCGTTGCCACACATTCCAAAAGTATTCGTAGTCTATCAAAAATAAAAAAAAATTAGTAAAAAATTTAAAAATTTTTATTTCTATTTTTATTTCAACAAAAATCTTTGTTAGCCTTAGATGGTGCTTTTTATCTCCAAATTCGATGTTATATTTTTGATGATTTTTTTATATCTTATAGCAGTATATTTAGTGCTTCTAAAAACTTTAGACTCTAAAAGTTTTCGATTCTGTGCCAAATGCTTTTTATTTTAATTTATAGTGCTTTTTGTCTTTCTTTACCTAATGTTGTTCCAAATATGAATTTAAATACAAACCTAGGATTCCAACTAATTACAGAAAAATTTTAAGTGCCATACACATATTTTTTATATTAAAAATTGTTTGTTTATCTATAAAAAGAAAAATGTGCCTTAAATAACCCAATCCTTAAATAACCCAATCAGATTCATAGTGGATTTGACGATGCACTACCATATCACTAAGTTCGCTTTAGATTTGTTGACAGAAAATAAATACAGTCGAATTCGGATATTAGCACACTGTTTATATGAAAAAATTGGATAATTGCAAAACAAATGCATTTACTTTTGTATCGACGACAAAAAAGTTTTAGCACCGCCTAATTTCTTTTTATTTTGTGCATAGCTACATTTTCAAAAGTAACTATGTTTTTTTTACATTTTCTTATAACCAAATTCGACTGTATTATACAAATGCTGTTAATATTATTATTGTGAAATGCAAGAGAGATAGAAATATAAAGAGGAAAAGAGAAATAAGAAAAGTTACAGCGTAGAACAGAATTCGTGACTTTTTTTCAACCCCTCTACCTTTCCTGCTCTCTTCATGAAAAACACAAATTACACTTATATTTTTCGAGACATAAAATACACATTTTATTTTTTGATTTTCAAACTTTCAGTGCTTTGTGGAAATTTTTTATAATTTGAAATATGGTCATTTGTGAATTATGTATGTATGTACATATTTATTCGAAATATGTTTAACATACGAAACGGTTTTTTGCTTAATCGCATTTTTTTTATATATCTTAAACATTAGCAGCACTCATATTTTTTTCATTCTATCGTCAAGAAAAATAGAAATTCGTCAAAAGTAGGCTAGAGCAACACTGGTTGTGGCTGTGCAGCTCTGATGCCGTCAAAATAATCGCATTTACATAAACGTGCGTATTTTATTTTTGGCGAATTGTAGACTGATGGTGTCTATGGGCTGTATTTATAGTAAAAAGTTAGCAGCTTGTTGTACGCAGTGGCTAAGTTTGTCATTTTTGTACGTGGAAATTTTTACACAAACGTACGAGTTCTTTAATTTTTTGGATTCTCTGACCAGTATCAAATAGAAGGTATGGAAAGTTTTAATAATACTAGCCTATAGCGGGTGATAAACTTGCTAGTCTTGTGCTCGAGTTGCTAACTTTTTATTATAAATACAGCTCAGGTTTAGAGCATTAGAGAAAGTATCCATATTCTTATAAAAGCTTAATAATAACGGTTATCGCAAACCATGTCAGAAAATAATAAAATGTAGGCATATACATATGCTACGATTGCTTGCTTGTAAGGCTTGCTAGTGCGTTTGCAACGAAGTGTGATTACCGCTAATATTACTTTAAAAAAGTAAAAGTTTAACTTGTAAAGAAATAAGTTTAAACAGTTTGTGCTGAATTAAGACTTATTTGAGAAAACGCGAAACGAACAAAAAATCCAAAATTAAGTTTTTGATTGACTATTATGAGTGCCATTAAACTACATGTCTTTGCAAAATTTTACTCTTCTACGATCAAAAACGATGATTTTATGACGAATATCTTAATTAATATTCTATGTAAAAGCATTGCTTGCTAAACGTTGTTTGCTTCTCTTGTGAAATTATATATATATTTGTTAGTTATGCCTTAATGCAATTCAGCTATCGATATGTACATTCATACATTTGTATGTACGTGTATGTGTATAATGTTAGTCATAAATTAAGAAGTTTTTTCATCAAATTCTCATCATTATTGTTTTTTTATTATATACGAGTACGTATGTACATTGAGAAGGGCTACTTAAACTTTTATTTTTGACATTTTGGGTTCAATTTTTTAACATTATATATGTACATACTACATACACACTCGTATATACATATGTAATCATATTATCATCATTCTTGTTGTTGTTAGTCATAATAAATCTTTAATTGTTTTTAATTAAATAATTATTTCTAGTCATAATTTCTAGTTAAATTTCATTTATCATACATTGTGAGTTTAAAAAAGACTTGTTTTCTTTATCAATAAAATTGAATACTGATTTTTACATCAAATCGAAATCAATCATTAAAGATTTCCTGTTTTGAATTGTAAATAACAGAAAACAAGAAGAAGAAAACCACCTGCCTTTACTTTCATTGTTCGATCTTCTTATTGTTATCTTCTACCATTAATCATTTAATTTGATGTTTATTTGTATAACAATTTGAAATGAATTTGTAATTCTTTTATAAATCATTCCATTTTTATTAATCTGAGAAAACTATGCGAACATTTTTCCTCTTGAAGATTGAAATTTTCTTTCTCGTATCCTCTTTTGTCTAAGAAAAAATTTTTTTTAATAGATTATAGTTATTTTGTATTCTATTCTAGTGTTGAGCTTACTCGTATTAAACAAATAAGATTATTATGTGCAATAGTGCTGAAAGTAAAGAAAAACTGAGAAAAACTGTGTAC
Source organism: Metopia argyrocephala (assembly GCA_963576795.1). Lineage (NCBI taxonomy): Eukaryota > Metazoa > Arthropoda > Insecta > Diptera > Sarcophagidae > Metopia > Metopia argyrocephala. The sequence continues at coordinate 197,544,881 of OY756208.1, read as the reverse complement.
AAAATTTTCAATAAAAATACATTTTAAAATTTTTCAGTAGCGGGTCTTTCAATGTCTGTGACTTAAGAATGGATATACATATGTATGTATGTATTTAAAGCTACATATATAAAATGGTATAAAACCTTGTGACTTTATATATACATATATATATATTAACAAGAGACGTACAACTAAAGGAAAAGCATAGATTTACTAGCAACACATGATTCTATCTGTTCTATTATAAAAGTAATGTTGTATCAAAAATCAAAACAAGCACACCAGCCAATTCATTTTATGTCATCGGTTTTCTTTCCCTTTATTTTTTATGATATCCTATGCATGCTTTTATGATACACCTCTCCTTCCTATCAGTCACTTTATATGAGCATTGTTATCTAATGAATCTTATTATAAAGATTGATGTCGTTTTATATAGGTTAATTTTTGTATTGATACCTTAGCCATTTATTAAAAAATATGTGCCATATCAATAAAAATTATTTTTTTTCTCACAGCCTACTACTCATATCTATATATGAGTATGTAAAATGTATTATTAACTTTAAGTGGACAAATTAATTAGAGATTTGTATGTGAGTTTTTAAATACTTTTGCAAAACATGGCGGTGTGTTGAAAAAAGACTGCTTAATTGAGATCTTTAGGGCTACCATAGACATCAAATGTGTTATGAAACAGTAACAGCCTGTTTCACAACAAGGAAAAAATACGTTCATTCGTCTCTTTACTGTGTGTTTTTATGAGTGTTGACAATTTAGCATTTTCAATGCTAGATTTAGCATTTTTAAAGTCATTTTGTACGAAAAAAATGACCTAGCATGTAGCATATGTTTTCTATTTAGCAGTTTTTAGCATTTTCTAGCTATTATAGTAATGGTTAATTAGAATTTAAAGTAATTGAATTCCAATATAATTTTTTCATTTTTTTTTTTAAGATGTCAGAACTGAGATTTGAACCCGGCGCTATCGTCTTAGTAAGCCAACACACTAACCACCAGACCACGGCGACTACACCCTAAAAACAATATCATGTTAAAAAATAAGAAAAAGACATGAATAAAAGCAATAACTTGCGAACCCTATTAATAACATTAGTCTACAAAGTTTTTGTGTGTAGACCAAATTTAAACAGAATTTCTGTCTTCAAATTCTAAATTATTATTTAAATGTAATGGTTTTATTTACGAGTGAGAAAAGGAAAAAAGCAGACATACGAGTACATACATAATCTTGCTGTTTTGTGTTTTTTCCATACCAACGAGTGTTAATATTCTTAAACAAATAGGTTTGAAACTTGCCATAAATCTTAGGAAATCCTGTACTTTATTTTACTAAATTCACACTAAATGATTTTTTAACAAATACAAAGATATTTTTATACACACACATACTACATACATATATTTAATTTTTGCTTTTAATTTAAAAAATAAAAAGCGATGCTTTCAAATTAAGCAAGCCTTGTTAAATAATTGTCTGAATTTGTTGGTGTTTTTAAAAAAATGAATATGAAAAAAGGAAAATAAAAACAAACAAAAATAAAAAATAAAAAGTAAAAATGTCACAGGGTATTTGTATGTATGCAAAGGATAATAAGGAAAACAGCAGCAAACTCCTTTAAATAAGACACCAGCTTTCACATAAACACTCACACAAACACATTCCTAGGGATAGGCATTGTGTTTGTAAAACAAATTCCCCTTGGAGGCGACGAAGTGTTTTGACAAGCTAAACATACGAGTAATTTTGACATGTGAAAGGAAGTAGAAGTGCATATGCAAACCATACATACATCCATATAAACTGAATATATGTATACAAAAGAAAATTTTTTAACATAAAATCCAATTAAAAACAGTATGTCTATCTTTATAGGTACTAAGGAATTTATTTTTGTTATATCTGACTTAAATGCCAGCAATAGCGGGAGAAATGTAAAGAAATTTTCACTTTTTTTGAACTTTTAAACCTTTTTTTATATATTTATGTACATGCATTCATACAAACATATTTATGTATGTTTATGGCCTTATATCCATATGTAAATGTAAATACATATGAATTTCATTGTTGGATTATCGTAATAAAAAAAATTGATTTTTTACGCTTTAAACACATAAAATGTTTAATATTTTTATTTCTGTTGAAAAAGGAATAATGTAAGGGACCTTGGTCTTGTAAGAATCATGGCATTAAAAGTAATGTACTGTTTGCTTTTTATAAATATTTTCTATACATACATATGTACATATACGGATATTCATTTTTACTTTGTGGTTTATGCCATTGCCGCTGTTGTTGTTATACTCATTTCTTTTATTATTATAATTTTTTTTTGTAAATGTTGTTGTATATTATAACATATCGAGCATATAACAAGCTCTTGAGACATGTGAATGCACCCACTTTTGGTGTTATAAAAAGTTTTTTTCTATCATATATTTTCCTTATGATTATTATTCACAATATATGTATATGTATGTATACACCATACAACATACATATGTACATATGCAATGTTTAATAAGTTAAGTATGAGTTTTGCGTGTGTCAACATTTTATTTTAGAAATTTTAATAAAAAAAAAATAAAATTATAATTTCTTTAATAGGCTTCCAAAGAAATTAATTTCAAACCAAAGTTATGCTGCTTTTGAGGCATCTTTGTATTTTAATTCTTTATATAAAAGTATACATACATACATATGTTTGAATATATTTAATTAAATTAAAAATAAATATGTTGCCAAATAATGCGAAAAAATGTTCACATCAAGGAACTTTTCACTTGAAACGAGAGAAACGAACACCTCAAAATTTTTATGTAATTTCTGTCATTTTAGTTTTTTGCCTTAAGATACTAGAAATCTGTGTGTAAAACTATTTCTGTAATTTTATTTGAGAGTATTTTCTCGCATGAACTGACAAAACAATGCAAATTAAGTCTAAATGAACAGAGTAATCAATCTCATATTTAAATTTTTCTTAATTTTCCTATTCGTGTATGACAGGCCTTTTTATGAAATTAGTCGTTTTACAAATCTGAGCTCTGTAAATCCTAAAATAAATTGTTTAAAATTATTTTTTTTTAAATTTTAAAACATTATTGTTACCCGGATTTTCGAAAATTACACTGACGGAAGGCTAGAAATTTAATGTAAAACATCCCAGCCAGCATTTTGCGAAAATATTGATCAAAAACTAGTCATATTTGATTCTTCTAGATGATAAAAACAATCAAATATGCACTCATTTTTTTATCAAAAGATACTCTACCGTCGGAAGAAAATGGTACCCTGCATATGATTATTCCTAAACAGTCATTTATGATGTCTTCTTTTATGCAATTTTCATGTATATTTGATATTATTTGTTATCTCTTTTTTAGTCGCTTTTTACTTAAATTTGCAATCATTTTATGATCATATTTTTAGTTATTTCTGATTCATTTCTTAGTCCTATTTGATTTTAATTTAAAGACCAAAAACTGCTTGATTCAGCATGAAGAAACAAATTTAAAATATAAAGTGATTAAAAAATTATCAAAAAAAGATAAAAAAAATCAAGTTTTGGTCTCCCGACGGCAGAGTACATACATACATACATACATAACTGGCCTTTACAACCCTGTGTCAGGATTACGGCCTAGCTTCTCGCAGCACTCATGTTGTGTGTGTAAATTTCTATCCATGAGTACCGGGACCTACAGTTTAATGTCGACTCCGAACGACAGACTTGAGAATCTCTTTCATGGCAATTAATTACTCTCAGAGCTTTTGCCAGAAGACTGCTGAGAGGTAGTCGCCGAAAGAAATATTTTTTTCATATTTCTTTTTTCAAGATGTCGGTGCTGAGATTTGAACCCGGCACTATCGTCTTAGTAAGCCAACACACTAACCACTAGACCACGGCGACTACAGAGTACCTTTTGATTAATAATATTTTAAACTAGTGTTTATGTAGTTCATTTATGTATTATAAAATTGTAAATAAATAATAAAAAAAATATGATTAAAAATGCGATCAATTATTAATCATAGGGAATATTCATATTCGACTATTAATTTTGACTAGCTAAGTATATGAAAACCTAATTTTTAATCACCTAAAGTAGTCAAAATTAAGTAACAAAGATGATCACCGAAAAATCAATCATCCAAATGCTGGCTGGGATAAATATTGCTTGCCATATACATCTTATGTACATGCTCATATAAAATGCAGTATTTTTGCAAACAAAATGTCTCATTTTATGAGTATAGGTGATAGCTATTTTGGAATGCTCACTTCGCCCTTACAATTTTAATAATTATAAGTATATCATACAGATGCATACGAGTAAATATGGACCTACAGCTTAACGTCGAATCCGAACGACAAAGAGAAGCTATTACCTACTCTCATAACTTTTGCCAGAATACTGAAAGAAGTGGTCGCGAAAAGAAATATTTTTTCACGTTATTTTCTTTCAATATGTCAGCTGGGCTTTGATCTCGAGTTCTCATTTTAGTAAGCTAATACACTACATAATAGACTACAGCGGCCACAATCCAATAACATACATAAATTCAAATCAATGAATACATGAAAAACTGAAAAAAATTCCTTGTTTATGAAAGAATACCAGGAAAGTTTTTTAAATAAAAGTGTTTTTAGAATTTTTAAATTTCCTGTGAAAAACTGTTACCATTTCATTTCCTTTATAATACGAGTAATAATTATGTATGTATGTAGTTTACAAAATACAGAGTTACACATTTTTCTAAAAAAATGAAGAAATAACACTTAAGTGGTGGTAAAAAATCAAGTATTTATTTTGTTTTTTCAAAAGTAACAATAATTCTTTGTGCCCGTTCTGAAAAAAGAACATATGGGTGCTCTTGTAGTTTAACACGTACAGACATACTACATACACTTATTTTGTTTTACAGGATTAACATAATTAAATAAGAATTCGTTACAATTTACATATAAATTAAAATCTTTTTAACAAATTAAAAACTTTAAATTGTAAAGCTACTACATACACAAGCACTTACAGTTAAAGGTATGAGCAAAACCAATCATGATATTGACCAAACCCAAATCAAACTCAAGCGTTTAAGTAAAACAAAAAGACCAACCCCTGCCATAAATCTAGTAGATAATCCTGTTTAACAAAAACTGATAGAAAATACTTGTTTGGAGATTTGTAAGAAGAAAAAAAAAAGAAAAATTAACCCTGAATTTTTTCGTAATATGCCTAAGAATTGTGGTGGTGGAAAGGTAGCGTTAAGGAGCAAAACAAACAAAAAATAACTAAACTATTAAAAACGCAATTAGGCTTAAAATATAATGATATGTGATGCAGACGTGTAACAAATATTAATACCCTTCAAATTGTTTTATATTCGTATAAGAGTACGAATATTTACAAAATGCATAGTAAATACACAGAATATAGCAATTAAATATACAAATCATATGTTTTACTCAGACCTAAATAAACACTAGCATTTAAGCCTTAAAATAAATAATAAATGAATAAATAAATCATGCATATGTACGAGTATGTTTGTATATTTGGTTTTACCTTTTTTCATAGGACGAGTAGTTCGTTCATCTGTTGGCCTGGTAAATAATAATAGACATTTCTAACACTATTGTGTAAAAAGTACACAGACCAAAAAGGTGGAAGAAAAGCGTTTGAAAAATAAAATATTTTTCGTTAAAATAATAAAAAAAGAAATGCTTTATAATATTTGTTTAGTGCAAAATATTGTTTCTAACGAAACACTTTGTCTTGCGTTGTGTTTTTTTTAAGGATAACATAAAAAGGTAAAAGAGAATAACAAAATTTGAAATAAATAAAAAAGTATTAATAAAAAACTATACCTTAGGCTAAGTAAAGATAACCACAAATGCAAAAAGGTAGTAGAACCTAAATATAGAAATGTGAATACTACATAGAGTGTTATAATAATCACTCGTGACGGGTGACGGGAGAATTCAACGGAAAGTAGAAGAAAAACTGTACTACTAGAGTTTAGTCAACTTTACGTTCAATGTCTGTATGTTTGTATGGTGTGTAGGTATGTACGTACAATTTTAAAGGGTTCTTCAATCGTTATTCTTTATATTGTTTTTGTTAAAAATACGGGCTCAGCCAAAACTATTTCCAAGTGGAGAGACAGAGTAAGCATAAACATCAATAAAATGACAATGTTAGTGAGGGTATAAGTACGAATATATTTAATTTTAAAATTTAGTTTTGCTTTTTATTTATTTTCTCCATTATTTACAAAAGAAATAAAAAATCTCTTTAATACCTGTTTTAGGGTTTTCTTCTTATAATACCTTTTAGACGAATCTAGTTGTGAAGCCTTCTTAATAACGACCGTTACTTTTTTAAAAGTACTTTATCGTTTTATTATTTTCTTTTTTGGCGTTTTCTTATTTTGTAGCACTTAGTTGTGTTACTTTTACCCACAACTCACATTAAGTAAACAGGTTCTCTTTATTGTATTATAACATAGGTTTAGGGCTGCCAGGCCATATACATATAATTCGTGGAATACAATATACGTATGTATATGTATTAAACACAAATACATACTTATATTTAAATTTCCGTTAGAAATATTTAAGTGTTACAATTAGTTTTGCTCGTTTTATAACTGGTCTTTAATTGTTTTTTTTTTTTTGTTAACAAGTCATTACTATTTGCAAAGTTGTTACCTTTAAAATGTGAAACAAGTTCAAAAACCTCTTTTAACATAAGATTTTTAAATGCAATATAAATGAAATATGTTTAAATGTAGAAACACAGAGGTGAAACAATTCTAGCTTAAAAATTATAATACATTGCCTCGATATACATATGTATGTATGTAATTTTTAAAAATTTTTGTAAGTAGAACACATGCAAGACCTTTTGATTTTTTATTTCGCAATGACAAAAAAAGTTTCCGCATCGAACTCCATTACATTTTTTTTATAATAGTATCGTGATGTTTTTCATACTATGGTACACGGCCTCTATTTAGAATTGAAGGTACAATGTGTGCCGTTTGCTACCCAAATATTCTATACGACATCATGATATCTTGTGTTGAATTTGAAATGCCACAGTTTTTAGACTTAAAGCCTATTGAAATTTTATGGCAACATGCCAAAGCGGTGCTATGAGGATTAAATCCTTCCAATAAAGAACAGTTGTGGGAATTTTTTAAAGATTCCTGGAAGAGCATTGCAATCGAAACGTTTTCAAGACTAAATATGAGGAATACCACTAAGTACTGAGGTAAATAAACAATAATCGAAAGGATTAATTTGGTGAATATATTTATTGAAGATAAAATATTAGCTATTTTAACAATATTTATGAATATAACAAACAAATAAAACAAACAAAAGTATTAATCACGTTTTTCAAATTTCAATAAATTTGATTGATTAGGAGTACAAGTGTCCAATTATATCTGCAGCTAACTTCACATTTAAAATTATATGTTGTGAAGAAAACGAACTCCAAGAGTACATGCATGGATATGTGCACTCATTTTAGTTCTTCACTTCTCTTATTAATTCTATTCACTCTAAAAATAAAAATTGCAGTGATAAAAATCGCACAGTGTACTTACAGTCTAAGTACATATTCGAAAATTAAAGCTTGTATAAAGCATTTCCTTAAATAACTATATTATTTTAAATTGTTATCTGAAATAAATTTTTTATGATTAATAAGTGATGTCAAAATGCGTTATTTCAACAACATTTAGTCCTGATTAATTTTTGTGTGGTTGTACACAAACCGATTGATTCGTCACTCTTCACTTTTCCTTGCTTCTTCAATTTATTATTTTACGGATAAGAAATACAGAGAAATAAATAAACTTTACATGACGTTTAAATCTGTACTTCTTTACATTCTCTTTTCTTCATTTACACAAAAAACTTAATATTTTACTAGTCAAACTTGGACTTATTTTAATTTTATAAAGCCGTACAAGGTTTTTTTTTAGTATGACGAAATTATTTTTATGGAATTTTTGTCAAAGCATTGACAAATACAAAATTACAGTAAAAATTTAACGAGCATTACTAGCAGTATTGATTTAAATTTTATGTAAACCAGCACTGATAACTTAAAAGAAAGGTAAATCAAAAAATATTTCTTTCGGCGACTACCTCTTGCAGTCTTCTGGCAAAAGCTCTGAGAGTAACTGATTACCATGAACAAGCTTCTTAAGTCTGTTCTTCATAGTCGACTTTAAACTGTAGATCCAGGTAATCATGGATAAAAATAGACACGTACAACATGGTTGCTGGGGAAGCTAGGCCGTAACCCTGAAGCAGGGTTGTTATGGCCAATTATGTTTGTATGTAAATAATATGTTGTGCTTGTATTTATTTGGACTTGGTAAGGGTACAAGCTTGTTTTGTATGTACGAATTTTGAAATCTACCAACCTAATAATATGGGATTCGATGCATAAACATATTTTTTAATTTTTCCACAGTCTGGCAACTTTTCTTGGGTCACGATTAGTGTATTGCTTTATTAACCCTCTCGACTTATTTAGTTTTCTATTCCTTGTTTTATTGTTATTTTTGTACAGATAATTTGATATCTCAAAGTTTCTAATTTTCCACTTGACTTGGTTTCCTTTTTTTTCAAATAAATATGTTTTTTATTTACGTATATGCTCGTATGTATGTATGTATGACTTTCTATCAATATTTACACTCTTAAAATATTGTTTAAAATTCCGTAAAATTTATGCAAATTTTATTAATTTTTGTGAAATTGATTCTGAAGAATTTTATCCAACAATATTTCCCTGTTTTCGAAGAGTGTGAATAATAAACATACAGTAGCATAATTTTTAATTTGTTTATGCGTTATTGAGTTCTTAAGTTTTTAAATTGCTTATTATTATAAAAAAAATTGAACATTTATTTAAAAATATGTGGACATTCATACATTGTAGAGAAAAACTGTATAAAAAAATCCATTCCTAGAAATTTTAATATTCTTTTTTCATTATTTATATGTATGTATGTACATACATACATATATAATATGTTTGTTTGTATGTACATAATTCATAAAATAGCTGAAGTAAAATGGTGCTAAAAAACGTTTAATTAAAATATTATTCTGCTTAAAACGCGTTTAAATGATGACTAATAAATATTTTTTTTAAGCCAAACCCAAAGCTTTTGCAATGACACAAATGTCAATTGCTATTGATTCATACAGTAAATTTTTTACTTGACTTTAAAATAATGAAAACAAATACTAATTTTGCATTTAAAAATAGTTACAGCTCATGGAGCACGTGAATTAACGAGCAGACCTTTAGTATAGAATACAAAAACAGACAAACAAAAAAAAAACAGCTGCAGCATTAAGAGTTTAGTTACACTTGAAAAAGAAAAAAAAAACACAAAAAAGGGTAAACAAACCAAATATAACGGTAGGGAAAATAAGAGGAAGACAGAGGGTTATGGAAGGTATACTTTTTTGTTGAGTCTATCATTTTTACGAATTACCTTGTTCATTAAGCACTTTTGGTTTTGTATTAAAAAACAAGAAAAAAAAATGAGGAAAACAAGAGAAACAATAACAAATTGATTTTGTTTGTAGTTAATTACAGTTATTTAGTGTGTTATTTGTTGTTGAGTATGCATAAGCGAATATGCTACTATTGTTTTTTTTTTTGGAAATTGTAACCCTGAAACCTTGATACAATTTTTTTATTGTTTTTTTTTTATTAAAATTACATATGTAGCTATGTATGTAGAAGTGCATGCAGTAATTTATTTTTGTGTATGGCTATAGTAAAAACCCCTATATATCTGTCATAATACATAAACCATGAAAGAGATTTGTTTTTATTTTGATTTTATTTATTGTTTTTATCGGTTTAGCGGAAAGGGGCGGAGTGAGGTTGAACATATAAGGAGAGTTTGAAAACTCTTCTAATGTTTGTTTACTTTTCACACAATAGTCACTCATCACCACTGCTGCCGTCGCCAGGCGTTTTCTCAGTGTTTTGTTACCTTATTATTAGAAACTTGTAATTTATATACATATTTCTTACTGTTTATTTTTTTATTTTGTTTTCTGCCGCCATACTAAATACGTTTTTTTATGAATATTTTTGTTTTTTGTTTTTGTTAAGACCATTGTTTACTTAAGCTTGGCTGGCATCTAGAAAAGTACGTACGTAAAACATTTACTACTGGGCTTTATGTATGGGCTTAAGTAACGAATCCTTTTTGCTACGGATTCGTTATGGTTTTTGTTTGGATTTGTTTACATTAGTTGCAAACTGTTTGCATTAACATCACCCGTTTGTCTACAAAAAAATTTTACCTTTTCCTTATTGTTCTTGTTGTTGTCGTTATCCCTTTTTGTTTTGTGCATGTGGCACATGGAATGGCTGAAAACAGAGTTCCCAATCCGTTAAAAATAGTACAACTTTAACGTATATATGCATAAAGGTGTTGTGCTTAAGGAATTAAGTACCAAATATTAGACAAAGAAAGCATAATCAATATTTTATGATTTTACCATTTACTATTTACTAACTTAAACTCCATTAATTAGCTGCCGTAGTCATAAATATATGTATATTACGTTTATTAAGCTCATATTCGACAAATTTCTATGTATGTCTTGTCAAGAAAATCAATAATAAATTTAAAAAATTTAATACGTATACAAATGTTTTTTCTTATTACTTGTTTTTAAATATTTTCGTTTAAAGGAATAATTTGCATAATAAAATCAATAACAAAAGTTATTGATATCAGATTTACTAAAAAAATATTTGAAATTTGTAATAGTAGTCCGATCTTTATATCGAATTATTTGCCTCCATAGTTATTCCAAAATCCCGTTTTCAGAACTTCTTGAACAAAAATATTTTTAACTTGATTCTGAATTAATTTTAAAATTTAAACGGTTTTTGGAAGCATGAGTAGGTAAGATCTCAAAACAGTAATATACGTTTATACAAACCAATATAAAAATAATATTCAATACTTTTAATTATTATTTAAAATAAAATACAATAGCGAGTAAATTGACATCTTACATTTTGAAATCGATTAAAAATTGTAAATGTAACAAAATTTTTTCTAATATAAAATTTTAATTTGTCCGAGTACTTGAATATGCGTTATATAGAGAAAAGATTTTAGATTTCATGTTACATAAAATATATAGGTATGAGCGGTAATCAAACGCCCTTGGAAGTATTGAAAACGTAGCAAAGCATGTCAAACAATAACAAAATGTAGTCATATACATTGTAGATATACACATATACTACAATTGCTTGGTTGCAAGGTTGTTTGTTATTCGACTTTTTTCTCGAAAAGTGCTACAAACTAAACCAAAATACCAGAATCAATTTCAAATTGTGTTAAACTAGGTACTAATTTTGGGACGACTGCAATATATAACGTCAACTTTTTTGTGTAAAATTTCTCTTAAGTCAGCTTTTATTTTTTAGGTTAACATTTGCGAGAAAAAAACTATGCATGTATTTCCTTTAATTAATAAAATGTTTTAAAATAGATCCGTCATATTATGCAAATAGTTTTCCATTATTTTATGGAAAAATTGTATACAAAGATTTCGTTTTATGGAAATATTTATTTTAAAAATTTATTGCAAAAATATTTGAAAATTTTAGTGTTTTTTCTTTTAACCGAAATTGCTTGTCTTACGGAAACAGGTAGTAAATTGTACAAATTTGAAGCAATAAATAAAAAAAGAATAAGTGTTTCCATGAAATATTTGTTCCACTTTTAGCGTCAAATGTGACCGTACCTGCCTACATACATACATACAAACATAAACGTAATAAAAACAGAATGCATATAATAAAATTAAACATTACCAATATATATACATATGTATGTACATAATAACCTCTCTAAATATAAAAATAAACTTTAATATCTTCATTTTAAAGCAAATACCAAATTATTTGTATATAAAATAAATATATCGACAATAATGATTCACATTATTGAACTACTTTTTCGATTTGAGGATCTCTGTACCAAAAGTGTAATTCTTAATACAAATCTATGTATGTATGTATGTATGCATGTATGCACATGAATACATATGTACATATGTGTGTCTTCGTGATCCCTTATTTTTTTTTTCTGTGTCTACTTTAATAATATAGCTGCTGTTGTTTTAGCCGTCGTCAACATTGTTTTTATGCATGTGAGCATAATATATTGACGACAAACAAATATGCTACCACCCATTTTTTGAATTTCTTCTTTTGCTTGAGTACATTTTCAAGATGCGGAAACAAATTGCGCGTGCTAAAGTTGTCAAAATCCTCAAACATATCGACATCATTTAGACTTTGGTAGACTCTGTACTTAACCATTGCATAAATACAAAGTGAAAGAAAATCACCATGTAAATGATGACAATAATGAAGAAAAAATAGAACAAGAAAAAAAAGTGCTTCATTATTTCTTATTTGTTTGTTTTTACACATCCTTTTTTCCTTCCTTATGGACATGTAAGCTTTTATATGTGCAAACATGCATACTTATAAACCCATTTTGTTATCCTATCAAACAGTAAGACAAAAATTTCTATTTCTTGTTATTAAAAAAACAAAACAAAAAATCCAATGAAAGTGTGAAACTTGCCATTAAGATCTCTCTCTCTCTCTCTTTTAGTGACTTTACATATTTGTTCTTTTTTTCCTTTTTTATATTTGATAATGATCTAAAAAGGAGTAAAGAAAAATTATTTGTTTATAAAGCTTTTTCTCATTTGTTTATTTTTTAATGGTGTTGTTGTTGTCACTGGTTACCAACAAAAGAAATTTGACTTTGTCTTATTATACTGCAATAATTGTAAACAGCGGAGGATAGAGGTAATGTTTTAAATTCTGTAAGTGTTGTTAATTTTGTACACTTTGGTTGTAATTTTCGTTTATCGTTTTTGAATTAAAATTTGATTTTTATTTTAAGATAATTTCGTTAATAAATTCCAAATGATTAAAGTTTATTGTTGAAACAGTTATACACGGGGGATTTAAACAGTACGTGCCAAATGAAATATTTATTTCTTTTTTTATAACTTCTATTAAAAACCCAACGTTTAGATTTAAAGTGATAAAGGTCTACACCGTGTTTGAAGCGGTAAATAAATTTTACTTTTAATTTTTAACCTTGAAACTGTAACATCAGATTTTTTCATTTAATGTGCTCAAAAGATATAAAGTTAAATATTGTATAAATGCCTGGGGAGTAGCACATAAAACGCTTACTTAAGGTGTTCTTTTTTAGCGCCAAGAAGTTTTCATTTGTTAAAATCTTAAGGTGTATAAGTGATGCTGAAAAAGCGCCAACAGTATTTTGTTACTTATGACAGAAAGTTGAAAGAATGAAAAGATTTTATAATTTAAATGGAAAAAAATTATAAAAACATCTAAGTTTTGAAAAATGCAGAAAAAAAATAACAAAATATATGGTTGCGTTTCAAATATACACAGATTTCTTAAATTTACTTACATAAGTATTACATATTAAAAAGAAACCACCCATCACTTTCTTAACGAGAAAATATTGTCGGATTTTTATCCGGAATCCAAAATTTAGATTTTTTGTTTTTACACTCAAACAGAAAAATTAACGATCTTCCAAATTATTTGATTGTTTTACACAGTGTTACACTGATCTGCAAAAGAACAAAATTATTTCTAGCAAAACATAATATTATGGTCCTAATGTATATGTAATCTATAAATTATATATGATCACCGTAGTCTACTATGTAGTGTGTTGGCTTTTTAAGAAGACAACTCCGGGTTCAAACCCCATAATAACATATTTTTGTTTTAGAACCTTAATAAAAAAATTTACCAACCTTTTTCATAATGTAGAGTTAGCAGCACGTAGTACTTTTTTTTATTGAGACCAATACTCAGGGGTAAATCCCTACTCTTGCTCTTTACCTTTTTCAATTAATTTGAATTTTATTGAAAAACAAATCTGAGCATAGCTTGAAAAAAACTCGAAGTTTAGGCGCTTGACTTCGTGTTTGCTGGGTTGTTTGTTCATACCAATATAATGACTGAACAAAAAATTCTCTAATTAACTTTTGCCTTGAAACTAGAGATATTCTTATTGTCCTGATAAAAAAGTCACAATTTACTACCTGTTTAATTTTTCTTTTTCAAAAGATCAATAAAAGAACAATGACAGACAGTGATACAGGTAATATAGGTTGTAGTGGAAACAAAATACAAAAAGTAATCCATAATGGAAAAATAGGCACACAAAAAAACAATACCAAAAGACAATAAGAATTGCAATATTACACCTGTTAGCCATGGAAGATATGTACATAAGATCTTAATATTGAACGAAAAGAGAACAATGCTAAAAATAATAAATTTAGTAAACAAAATTTTACAAAAAATTATGGAATTAGTATTACATACATATGTATGTATGTATATGCATCTATGTAGATATACTACCTGATTATATAGAAATATGCTTATAAGTATATTGTTGAAATTTTGGCACCTATTATAAGCTTATCATATAATTGCGTCGATAGAAATTTAAATTCAAAGAAATTGTGAAATTTTATTTTTTTTATTTCTTATTATTTACTTAAGCACATAATAAATAAATTAAAAAAAAAATCCAACAAATAAATAACAAAACAAATGTTGTGTTCTTAATTTTTATTTTGCTTTATGAGAAAAATATAATAAATTCTGTTTCTAATTTAAGCCAAGTTTGCAATTAAAGAATACTGGTTTTTAAGAAAGAGAGAATGAAAGATAATTCAAAAAGCATTAAAGTCTGCTTGTATTTCTCTTATACATTTGTTTGTTGTTGGTATTGATGCTTTTATTTGTGAGGGTGAGTGACTTAACGTTAAAAAATCTATGGAAAAAATTAATTTTCTTCAGCAGTGTTGTCAATCATAAAACAAAATCGTTTAAAAATAAATGCATTTATTTTTTGTAAGTTTATTAGGCGTTATTTGTTGTGGTTTAAACCGGTTTCGAATTATTACAAAAAAAAATGTTGGTCGAATATTCTGTAACTCAAACAAAAAATGTTAACAGAAAACTTAAGAGTGATTATTTACTGTTCAGTTTTATTGATAGTAAAATTTTTTTATGCAATTTAGAAGAACAAAGAAATAATAATTGACCAGGGTTAAATAATTTTAAACACAATTATTCGTTGTTTATGCATAATTTTCACATATAAGGGTATAAATATTTGTATAACAAATAAAAACAATAAATTTTCATACTTTTACAATAACCATATTATTTTTTAAAAAACAATGTTATTAGATACAGATGGATATTTATTAAAAACAATTAGAAAATATAGAACTGTCTATTAATAATAAATGTAAATTATGTGTAAATTATAATCAAAGCCGAAAGGCAAGAGTAAATAAAATCAACATTAATATATGTATTAATACAAATTTAAATATTCTATTTATTTTTTGTTTAATGAAATATGGTTTCAGAAAACAGAGGACGTCTATCGATTTGCTATTTAGGCGTGTCCGTAGTTTATTAACAAAATTCCCCGAAATAGGAAATACACTCTCACTTGCAACCGAACCAGGCTTAATCGTTTTTAAAGCCTGATATAATAATTCTAAATTTTTTGGCCAATAACTCTCTTCTTAGAGTTTGAGTAGACGAAGTCCCTTCTTTGGCTTTATTAAATATTTATTAATTACCATTTTCATAGCATTTTTCAATAAAACATAGTATGGCTTTTGAATATCGCTTTTATCACGTTTTTTAAATATAACATTCTTCACCTGTAGAGTAATATTTATATAATCTTGATAACATTTTTCCGGATAACTTAATAATGTTCCGTTGCTAATCGATTTATTTGAATTTTCTTATTTGAAGATTTCGTTAACACAGTTTGAGGATTTTGTAAATAAAAATAACTAATACTGTATATCGTTTTTCTTCAATCCGTGCCTTCATAGAGTGTAATAATTTCTGTCTAATTTCGGATTTAAAATTTTGTAGTTGCAACAGTGTGTTCATCAATCTGGTATATTTGGCTACATTTGTTATTTTAAAAATTTTTTTAGGAGTTATTCATATGTACATTAAAAACCGATATTTTCTACTAAAAAACCGTTTTCGAATTTCATAATTTTCTCCAAAAAATCGGGTTTTAAAAACTGACAAACCCTAATGTATATTCCTAAGATATATTAAGGCTCTTAAGCTATTTCAGACACGAGTCAATGATTAGAACTCATATTGTAATGAGTTGCTAGAGATAAAAACCTACCTACGGCTTGTATACTTAATGAAAGTTAAAGGCATAGTTGTACCTTAAATATTATTTTATAATAAATTCATCATTTTTAGGTCCTATGTTGATATCCCTAGGCAAACATTAGAAAAATATTTTTGGGTTACATTTTGGAAGAAAAGTGGTCATCGGTCACTAATTTTCCCATTTTAAACAAAAGTAAAATACGAGTATTTTGAACTTTTTAGTGAAGTTAGAAAACTAATAGAGGTAGTATGTGTAGCATTCAGCCTTAAGACTATAGTTATTACTAGCAGAGGCTTAATTAATATTAAGTTTGCTTGTATGTTAGTAAATAGCAGTGATATTGAGGTTTAAATATCCTTTAGAAAAAGAAAAACAGTTTAACATTTTTCTTTAGCCTAGTGCGACCGTCTTTTAAATCTATAAAATTGAAGCTTGTGACTTAGAATTCATTTTTGTTTTATAAAATTCAAGTGCTTAAGCTCAGTTTGGCCTCTTCAGCAACATAACATTGTTTATTAGTTATAAATTTTTAATAGAATGTGAAATTTGTACTGTACAAACGAATATTTATAATATGATAAAAGTCGTTAATTAGATGCAATGTCTCATAAAAATGGTTTAGTTTTTAATGTTTAAAGTTTTCTTTTGTTACAAGTAACATTTTTGAGGAATTGCAAGTGTATATTTATGCACTTCTGCAAATACAGATGTATGTATTTCATCTGTGCTACAGGCCGCCTCCCAATCTATTGGCAGCTTTTGTCCCTATTAAAATCTTAGAATACAATTTTAGCCATAAATATAAAATCATAAATTTTGTTTTTTTTATTTTCTTCTATCATTATTTTCTATTTATCCAAAGATTTAATTTTTTTTTTTTGCTTTATCTATAGAGCTGAGATCAGAGATGTCACTTGCTACTGTTTTGTTGCATATTGCATATTGCATTTAATTATCATCATCATTTCTTAAATTTATACAACTCAAGTAGTGTCTTTTAAAACGCTTAAACTTTCAAAAGAGTCTAATCGATTATTCGAATTGAAAAACAAATATAAATGGATTTTTTTCTAGTTTTTTATACAGAAAAAATATAAAAAAATATTATGTATAAGGTTTAAATAATTAATTTTACAATCTCGTTTTCGAATTATTTTAATGAAGAAGTAACACATTTAAACTAAGGAAAAAAAAATAAGTGTAAAATGCCTTTAAAAATTTCCAAAAATATCTAGTTTTCTGTCTTAACTAACAATTAAAAGATCGTAATCATCAGCAAAATTAAGGATGTCGAAAATACGTTTAAAACTATTAAAAACGCTAAATTAGCTTTCCTACTGGTGAGTAATAATTTATTACTGGTTTGTTTTTTACACAAGGGCCCACCATTTTTCTTTTTTTTTACTAATTTTTTGTAAACTAAAAATCTTTAAATATTCATAATATTGTAATAAAAAAAAATAAAAAACAAATGAGTACAACTTACCAGTTGGTAAAATAGCATTATTTTCCCGACGCCAAGTAATTGTTGGTGTTGGATAACCACTGGCATAGCATTCCATTTGAACTTCGCTACCTTCGCTGGCTACCAAAGATTGTGTAGAATTATCAGAAATTACTGGTGGACGTCTAACCGACAACTTAACATCGGCTGTAACTTTATGGACCACAGATATCATTACCTGACAGGTGTAAGTACCAGCATCTGTTTCTTGTATATCTTTTATTTGTAGTTTATAAGTCGATGAATTGGGATCGTAACGTAAAGAAAAACGAGAATCCTTAACAACCAAAGTAGAACCCGTCGATAAAAATACTGAATCACCATCGGTTTTTGTCCATATTACGGAATATTCTTTAGCATATTGGACAGAACAATCAAATTCGACTGTACCGCCAATATCTTTTATCTGTTCCTGTGTTATATATGAGATTGTAGGTGTTCTTTGGGCTTGCGTTGTTGAAACCATAAGTATAAGAATCATATATGTGAGCATTTGTGTGCCGATTTGCAAATCACATAACTTTATTTTAGTAGAAGACATTTTTACATATATTTGAGTTTGTGCGTCTTTTTTTATTAAATATTTGTTTAGTTTTCTTAAAATGTATTTTACTTTTTAAAATTTATTTTCTTTATTTTTAAGCTCACCACACCCTAAGCTTGGAATTTATATATATATTTTTTTTTCTTTTTTGTCTTGATTAACTAGAGAAACGTTTAATAATTTAATGCTTTTAATATAAAATTCGTAGATTTTTTTTTTTCTTGTTAGTTGACTCTTTGAGAATCAATTTGAAACTACTTTAACAGAAACTTTATTTGACGTTTTCTTTTTTGTCTCTAGCAAAGATCATTGATAAATATGACCGACAACAATAATACGAAATAAAGAAAAATAGTGCTAAAGTGATATTCGTATCTTCTCTTTTGTGGCGTATCTTAAGTGAAGATTAATTTTACACACACAATAGTGTTAATAAACTTCAAAACAACAACTGCAAACACTTGACTTGTTCACTCTCTCTCTTTATATTTCTCGGGCTTTTCTTTGAACTGTTCTCTCTTATTCGCTTCTTTTTTCTTAATTTGCTTTAAGCCAAGTTTATTTTTACTCTTTCTTTCTATGGCTCTCTCTCTCTCTTTAATCACACTTGATTTAAACGTGGCTCACATTACAATTTTCTTCTAACACTCAAACACACACACACACCTTACAATTATTATACGCTCTCTAAATCTAAACCTTTTTCTCTACCGTAAACGTCTTTAACCGTTGAATGTTGCTTAACGAATGAATTGTTTTAATTTTGCTTTAGCATAACGAAGCTGACGTTAAAATCGGTTTGTGTTGTTTTAAATAATCAAGCATTAAATTAAAGATGGCGCTCAATTGTGTGTGTGCAATTGTATGAAAATGTAAATATGTGTGTGTCCATGCAATTACTTTTTGTATTGCATACAGGTAGTACTGTTTTACAACTAGGGTGACCATCTGTGTTTCTTTTTATTTTCTTTAAGTTATGACATATTTGTTATTGTGTTTGCTAACGTGAACAGGTACACTATGTTCTGGGAACTATTCTTTTTACAAAGTAAAAATCTACGTTAATATACAAAAGGAATTTATTTGCATTGTTATTGCAGAGTATTTTGATGTGATTCTAAGAATACTGAAAATTGTAGGTCATTAAAAGAAATGCTTTCGCTAATTATTTTTACGTTTGTTGTTTTTGTTTTATACTTGTTGTACTTTTACGTCATAATAACTTTAATATTTTCAGGAATTAGAAGATTAAACATTTGTTTAATACGTTCCTTAATTTACTTTCAGCAAATATTGTTATCGCGAAAACTAAATGCCAAATTAAAATAAGACATTTTTTTCGCTTTATTTATATTTTAGGAAGATATACAATATTACGATGGTAATTGTTTCGTATTGCATCGACAAAGGAATTAACGAAAATTTAAGAAGTCCAGAAATCAAGAAGTACAATTTTTGTGTAAACAAGTCTACCCCATAATCTTGGTATAATAGAAGAGGAAGATTTTAAATTACACATTGGACAATAACGAACTATAAATAAAAGACAAAATTGTCAATATAAAGGCAAGTATTATATCATCATACTTCAAAAGAAACTTACGGATTGTTCTTAATGACGACTTCTTTTCTCTTGATATGAAAAGTTAAAATTTTGAGTTTAAAAGACTGGGCAGTTCGTCTATTCAATGAAAAACAAAAATAAAAAACTTTACTGTGTACTATTGCACATGGTTAGGTAAGCCTCATTAATAATAATAATATCTATTGCACTTGTTTTAATCACTTTACAAGAAGAAGCTTTTAGAAGTATAAAAATCATTTTGTTTCTTCACCGTAAATTGTTTAATTCAGAGTTTAGGTCAATACAGGATCTGCTTTCTAGTCAGTTACTAAAATAATTCTTTACGACCTTAAAGCATAGTGGTTTAAGTGAAAACATACTATTGGTTTGAAATGGTTTGCAAATCTGGTTAACTATTTTATATACATACATAAATTCTTCTTCTCTTTGTCTTTTTTGATCAAATATTGTTTCTTTTTTCGTTTTTTTATTCTTTTGCACTCTGAAAAAAAGTATTAATAATTAGACTAGTACAACACAACCATTTTACTATCATTAAAAATGAAAGCTATAGCAAGTATTAGCATTAATACATGTAATTTTTGTTTTTATTGGTAGTAAAATTAGCATCAGCTGATTTTTACTTTTGGAGTTGTCATTTGCTTTATCACTGTATACACTATGCCATTGAGTTAGATTTTTTTAATATGCAAATGACAATATCATACTAAAACAAGTCTAAATAAGGAAGAATACTGGTTTGGTAAACGAGATTACCTTGTCTGATTGTGGTGGCAAAATTTTTCTGTTGGTTTTGTTATTTTTGTTGGATTTTGGTCGCTGTATACACTGTAGTATTATTTATTTTTGCATAAAATGGGTTAATTTTCTTTAATATTATTTGAATCGCCCTGTCATGTACAACATCATACTTCATGTACATGACAAACATCTCACATTCATTCTTATTGGATAACATTGTGTTGGATAGAAAATTTGTTTATGATTAGGTGAAAGGAATTAATTTTTTTCATAAACAATTTTAATTAAAAATAGTAATAGTAAAATTGTAATTAAAGTTTTAATTTTATAATCAAAATGGCTGCTATGGAAAAATTTGATATTGAAAAAGTGGCACAAATATTTCAAGACAGCTTAAGAGACGATGATGATGTTTTAATGGATGAATATCTGAAAGCTTACGAAGAAATTATTAAGTAAATATACAAGCGTATATACATTTTAGTCTTATATTGATACAAGATATTGTTTTATTTTATTTTTCTTTGTGTTTAAATTTTGAAGATTTTTTAGTTTATTGGGTTCAGTATTTGGTTTTGTGAGCAGTGATGTTCGTTCAAAAATTGATATTTTATTAACATATCGTAATGAAACGGAAAAGGCTGAAAAGTTTATGACGTTAAAAACAATGATGTCATATGAAAAGGAATCAGATCTTTTTAAGGATAACAAATATGTATCCGGTAGTCGTACTCTATTACGCTTACACAGAGGTTTAGGTAAGCTGAAAATATAATTTTAATTATAACTTTATAGTTCTGTATATACTCGAATTTATGTTAACAGTTGTATACCCCTTTTTCGTAAGACAAGCAATTTAAAGCAACAGTTTATCAGTCGTTTAAAATTGCTTGTCTTTCGAAAACGGTCACAAAACTACTATCGCATAATTATAGTCGAACATTCATAACTCGAATCACCATTACGCCAGAAAAACTCGATCTACGGAGGGACTTCGAAAGAGAAAAGCTAGAGAACATAAAATTAACAAAATCAAAATAACAACCAAAGGAAGTATATTTTGAGTTTTATAATTCATTCGAGTTATAGATAACTTTGAGTTGTGTAAGTTTGAGCTACGGAAGGAGAATTGTTGTTATTTATTCTGTTAACACTAATGAATATAGAAAGACAATTTTTTTTTAATATACCATTCATTGATTTTAATTGGTATTTGTTCACAATTGTTCGTTAGGTTTTTCCAATATTTAGCTAATTTTTTACAAACAATAGTAAATAAAATAAAGATTTGAAATATAATTAAAAAAATATATCCTGTTTATTTTATATCTTCTAGAGTTCGTTTATGAATTTCTGAGCCGTTTAGCTGATTTGTGTGAAAATGATAAAGTACATGGTTGTTGTAAGACAGCTTATGAATCAACTTTAGCTAAATATCATCCCTGGGTTGTACGTAAAGGTGCGCTGGTGGCTATGTATGCTTTACCTACTCAAGGTGAACTCTTAAAACGTGTGTGCTGTAAAGTAGATCGTGTGATAGATTTTCTTCCGGAAATGTTGAAAAATACTAAAGTGGTGTATGATCGTACACAAGCATTATACACCATATTCGATCTCCATCATTTACCTTAAACTGATGCTATAGCAAATTTATAATTTTTAGAAATAAATCCAATGGTGTTTTTTTCTTATAGTTTTTAGTTGTATAAGAAATTAAGTATTCATTCAATTGAGCAGCTTTTATCTTACGTTGTGCAATAATTATCCTAAAATACATATGTATATGTATATATTTGACATTCCTTTAGAACCAGTTCCTGTCATTAAGCTACGTTACCTGCCTTATTTAACATTACTATGTATATAAAACTACAACTCTTGAACGTAACTGCATAAATATTTAAAAATCATATAATGGTCGTAAATAAAATTTGTTTTCGATTATTGAAACCATTTGAGAAATTATGTTATAATTCACTGAAACAAGTTTAAAACATATATATTTTGTGTATTAAAATTGGATTTGTGTACACTAAATTCAATTTACAAATTTTGTAGAGTGATCCTCAGCTCTTTAGAAAAGCACAGATAAAAAGTAACACTCTGCTTAAATACTTTCTCTTAAGAATAATCTCGGTCGATTCATTGTCGCCAGTACCCACCCTTACAATATCACTAACAAATTTATCTTATCAAAAACTATGCTTTTAAAAAAAAACACTTAACATAAGAAAATATAAGGGAAAAGAATGCAAAACAACGTATACAAAATTTCAAAATTGATTTTTTTATTGATTACGGTTCACTATATGTATATCTCTACTAAGTTTTATACTTCTAATGTAAAAAACAACCAAGTTATAAGATTTAAAAATGTTTTTTTTTCCAATATTGCAAGTAGTTTTCATTTTGTAACGTGTTTGCTTCTCCTGTAAACTTTTGAAGTGATAATACGTTGTTTCGCATTTAAGGTGACGATATGTAACATAAATATTTTCTTGTATATTAATAAGTTTTGTTGATCTATTTATTTTAATTTTAATGATCTTATTATTTTAATTCTTATTAATTCAAACTATAGGTCAATTAATATCTTAATACCATAACTGAATAAAAGTACGACGAATACGTCATATAATCGAACTACGCAATAAATAAAAATTAACTCTTTCTTTTCTGCGAAATATTTTTATATATGTATGTATGTAAATAATAATAATTCAGAAATACATATTTTTATTACAAAATTCCAAATTTTTAGAAAAAACTTTCAAACAAATATTATTTTTTATGTTTATTTTAATCTTTCTTTTGTACGCATTGTCAAACTTTTATTTTTGAAATCCATTACGTATGTACGAAACGTATTTCGGTAGTTCTCATACAAAATGTATGGGAATGAAAAAATTTTGACTGCAAATATACGACGTACGCTTTTATTCAGGTGCGATTCTTTATTGTATGACATTCATGAATTTATTAATTCTTTGGCTAGAGCTCTTGCACAAAAACTCCCAAAGATCAAATCCCAGGGAAGGAGAGAAATGAAAAAATTAAAAATGCGGATTTTCAAAAACTATAATTCAAAATTAGAGGTTCCCTCCGCCTCCTTTCCCCCTTCCGGCCAAGAAGTCGATCTTAAAGAAACCGTTCCCTAACATTCGGGTCTATTCCACCTTTGAAACGGATGATCAGGAGTACAGCGCCACCTTCTGGGAAGATAACAGCTAACCTACTTAGTGCAGACGCTCACCACTCACAATCAACATCCACCTACAGATGGGGCAATTGCTGTTGATCAATTAAGGGTGAAGGTGTAACCCATGGCGCAATTATCATAAGGTGCCTTTGAGATTACAACAAGTAAAACAGTAACAAAAACAACACAGCATTTTGATGCTTGTTAGGGTAGTTAACTGTCAAAAAAACCAAAACAAAAAGTATGAAAACAAAAACAATGTACATAAAACAAAGCAAAAATTGTCAACTATATTCACAAATTGGCTGAAAAAAAAAGTAGCTCAGCTGCCATGTCAAATGCACCTTATAATCAATACGCCATGGTATAACCCTGCTTTTTGAGTGGTCAAATTGACAGCATTTTGTCAACAAAAAGGCGCATAATATACATACATATATCTATAAAAAAGAAATCTATATATCTTCAAATTCCAATAAAATGCACTGCAGGAGTAGGGGTTTACCCCTGAGTATTGGTCTTAAAAAAATATAAGTTAAATTAGACATAATTCTTTATTCCTTTTATTGGTAATTAAAAAATATAAATTAATTTTCATCTTGGGCTCGATTGCCACTGTGCCATATTTTTTTTTTTACTTTCTAACACTGTTCTCAAGAAATGTCAAAAAATTTGTTATTTTCCCCCCTAATTACTTGTTAGAAAAATAGAATTAGTAAAAAACCGGAAAGGTGGGTTACTAAAACATAGAGACAAAAAAGTAAATTAATTTAAAACAAGTTTCTTGCCATTTCATTAATTTTTTCATAATGTATAAGTAATACATTCTAATAAATTTTTTGTTTAACTTTAAAAACATTATAGAGGAAAACGTTAGCAATTGGTTGGCTGAATGGTAAACAAAATTCGTTCGGAATACAAATAAAACAAACAAGAAAATAGACATAATAGTTAAAAACCGAAAAATAATAAGGAATTAACAAAATGAGTAAATATACAGCAGAATATTTAGAAGACAAACTAGCCAAACAACTTGAAGCAAAGTATGTTAAAGCCATAGATGAATCAGATGGTTGTGGTGGCAAGTTTAGTGTTATAATCGTATCCGACCAGTTTAAAGGCAAAACTCTACTGCAGAAGCATCGTTTGGTTAACACAACATTAGCGGAAGAACTTAAAGAAATACACGCTTTCTCACAAAAATCGTATACACCAGAAGAGTGGGAGAAAGTGCAGCAGCAACAACAATAAGAGAAGTGCTGAATATTAATATTATTTGAACTTTTTTGTTTAAAGGAGAATTAGTTGTGCAGTGTTTTTTGTTTAACGTAACAAAGAGTCTAGTTAAAAAAATAAAAATTTTAAAAACAAAAAAGCAGCAAGAGTGAGTGCATATTACAGCAATTGGACAGTGGGTTGTATAATAACAGTAGTAAATGTAAAAAGGAACTGATTATTTTAGGTAACATCAAATACAAATTGATCGTATAGATTAAAGGACAATGAGAGTACAAAAGGCTTAATTTTTTATTATTCGAACAAAAAATCGTAACTAAAATTTTTTAAGGAACTTATTTATTACATATTGCTTCAAAACTGATTATTAAACTATTTACAAAAAATTTCTTATAGAGTAGTGTTTAGTTCAGTATATGTACATACATACAAAGGTATATTGAGAGATTTAGATCGTGATTCATTATCTGTCGTGCGGAAGTTTATGTGCTCTATCCGCCATTAAATATTTTTCATATATCTCTAGTAAACGATGCCATTTTCGGTTTCGGATATCTCGTCCAGTTTCGGAGATAAATAGCCGAAAACCGATTGCAGATTTTATAAATTTAGGTGTCAAAACCCTAAAGTGGCATCATTAATTCTAGATATATAAAATGGCTGATAGAGCACATAAACTCCCCCACGGCGATATGGGGTTATTTTCGGATAAATCACGATACTTATCCCCAAAGCAATACATTTCATATACATATGTTTATACTATTTGTAAATATGTTTAAACAGCCCACTGTGCAATAGTTCGTAATAAAATGAGTTTTTTTTCTCTTTAAAGCCAAACAATTAAAAAAAATCAACATTGCAAAGAAAGTGAAAGTGTTTGAAACAACACAAAAAACGGTATAAAAAAACATTACAGTATAGAGGCAAGCTATAAACAGTATTATGCGATTCAGTTTAAATTGTTAAAGTACAAATACATAAATAACTGAAACAAAAATTATATTTCATAATACTAAATATACCTATTACCTACATATTTTAAATAATAAAATAAAAAGTAATTGCTAATTTTGACCTTACTGTGAACTTTTTAAAAATAGTATTTAAATATTCCTTTTTTCAATAGGTTTGAATTTTGGCTGTGATTTATTGTATACAGATCCCATTTCATTTCACAATGTTGAACTTCCAAGTGAAATCACCAGGCAAGATCATTTTACATGGTGAGCATGCTGTGGTGTATCACAAACCAGCCTTAGCGGCAGTTGTAGGCTTGGGTACAACTCTAAAGTTTACTTCGGCTGAAAATGGAAAAAGAGTTGTTACCGTTCAGTTGGAGGCTTTAAACACGAATTTCGAAATACAAGTGGACTCTTTTAATAAGTTTCTTAAACAATGTCGCACAAAATTTCCTCAAGAATCATTTGAGAGCAATGCCCAGTTGCTAGAGGAAGTACGTGGAGAGTTAAGTAGACAACATGAAGAACTTTTGGAAATGGGATCATCAAAAAAACAGCAAACACAGAAGACTTTCCTATCCATCTATTATCTGTTAGCTGGAGCCATATTGTCATCCCCGAAAAAGGAGTTAGAATTAACTCAAGCCTTTAATATAACAATAGATACTGACTTGATTATCGGCGCTGGCTTAGGTAGTTCTGCTTCATTTGGAGCAGCTTTGGCAGCAGCATTCCTACTTTATAGTTATCATTTTGATATAAATTCCTACAATCAGCCTGAAAATCAAGCTTTAATTTCTCAGTGGGCATTTGAATCGGAACGCATAATGCATGGCACTCCCTCTGGAATTGATAATACGGTTTGTACTTATGGTGGCATGTTACGCTTCGTTAAGGGCCAAGGATTTCAAATGCTTAAGACGCAACGTCCTTTAAACATTTTATTAGTAGACAGTAAAGTTAAAAGATCCACTGCTGATATAGTGGCTAAGGTTCGACATCTGTCGGAACAGTTTCCAGATGTAATCAATTCTATTTGGAATGCCTGTGAAGCTGTGGTCAATGATGCTATACCCCTCTATGAGAGCTTTGGTAATGGGCAAGATGATAGTGAAAAATTTGAAAAGCTTGAACGTTTATTTCAAATTAATAATGATCTACTAAAAGCCATTGGTGTAACACATCCCAAATTGGAGCAGATTTTTTCAATTGCCTTTAAAAGAGGATTTTTCAGTAAACTGACTGGTGCTGGTGCCGGCGGTTATGTAATTATATTATTGCCTGAAAATTATACCAGTAACGAAGTGTATTGGAAACTAAAAGAAGAACTGGAATCAGCTGGTTTCGGTGTCTTTGCAACTACAGCTGGTGGTAATGGTTTGCACATTGAACAATCTTAGCTAGTATTTTCCAACTACAGTAATAATTAATTACTTTTTTTACTTAATTTTGTATAATAATTTTATTTAATAAACTAAAGTTTTTAAAAATATTTCAAACGCCCTTGTAAGCCTTGAAAAGCAGCAATGGTAGCATATATGCCTACATTTTGCTATTGGTTGACATAATTTGCTACGTTTGCAACACTTCCAAGGATGCTTGCAATGAAGAGTGCTTACTACTGTGTCTTCTTTTTTTGTAAAAAAAAATATTGCAAACTAATTAATTTTTTTTTCGGTAGTATGTATAAGCTATTAGTATCATCAGTATTTTGACTAATTTTGATGATCAAATGTATAACATGCAAAGTGAAATAGTTTCTAAAGAATTAAAAATAATTTTGCCCTATGACACCCAAAGTATATATAGTAATTGATTCGAGCACTCGATCAACGGACTAGTAGACTTGAACACACTGCATTTAAACACTGGGTATTCATTTACATATTTTTAAAATAAAAATGTTGTCTATACTACTAATCATTACAAACATTACATAATCGCCGTATGTTTTGGAATTTTTGGGTTTGTCTTCTGAAAAGTTGTAAAATATAGAAATTTAATACACTTTTATAAGTCTTTTCAATTACAGACATCGGGTTGCTTTTTAGATTTGTTTAAATTTAGTAGGTCGAATAGAAATATATGTATATGTATAAAATGATTCCAAGGTTAACACATTTATTAGAGCGTTCATTCAGTGTAAGGGATGCTGGAGATTTTAATGTATTGCCTCTTTCGTTGAGAATTTTTGTATACTCTCTAGATACCTAAGTATAAAAGGAAACTTCTACCGGCACTTCTTTAAGTATAGTATGTCTTGTTTAATTTTCTTTTGTATTTTATATGCCTATGTGCAATACAATTGTTATTAAGTTTAAGTAATTGATGTTTATTGTTAATTTTCTTTTAATGTTAAAATATTTGTTTTGAGTAGAATTATGGGACCGATTATGACCAATAGGGTGGGTCCTTTTTTACATTAAATAATATAAAAAATGTGACAAAAAAATTCGAGAGCCCATATGCTCATTTTTTAATTAAACCGTTTTTAATGTTCTAGACGAATAAAATATGGTTAGAGCAATAAGTTTTATTTTATTATTCCCACCACCTGTCTTAAAAAGAGACAAAATGACCATCGAGACAGGCCTAAGCAATACATTTTATATTATTAAACAAGTGTATATGTATTTAAAATTAATTTGTAATGCAAATAGTAAAATTGTTAGTCTCTATGTACATAGTATGTACGTCTTTCTTGGGTGACTGTCTTACACTTCTTCTTGAAAATCATTGGACCGCAGGCTCTCAAGATCTTTAAATCCTTTTTGAAGCTCAAATGGAGCTGTCGCCGTAAAATTACTGTTTATTGTACCAGACCATCCATCAGGTACCTTCCCATCGTATAGATAGCACGTTCCAGGCGCTGATTCATTCCTTCTTCTCTTGTAGGAGAAATAATTGGCTATATTCGCAGCCGCAGCCGAAAAGGCAAAAGGGGACTTCAGAGTAGTAGTACGTTTGTTCCAGAGAATGGCGCAAATATCCTCCACATTGCTCATTGTCTCTTTATATATGTATGTATGTGTACTATTTCCCTTGGATTGGGTAAAAATTGCTTTTGTCGACCTCACGGTGTTCAAAGAGCTAATGACGCTAGAGCAAAGATTCATGGCGTAAGCACTATGGCATAAAATACCCGTAATAGAATAGCTGTTATCAAATTTACAATCCATACATTTTTGTATTGCGTCGGGGTGAAGCATCTTTATCAATTCGTATCCTAGCAGATTTTTATTAGGCAGACAGTTATCTGGATACCACCCAGCGGGTAATGGTGACCAGTCATATGTTCTTGATGCTGGTGGATGTTCTGCAGTCACCTGTATATATCTCGATGTGATATATGGGCTACAGTAGCACTCATATACGTTATGTGTTTCGGCAGTGACCGGACCGAAAGTTCCCGATCTAACAGTAGCCATGGCATGTGTTTCTTCAGCTCGGGGAATCGCTATTGTAGGCAAGTTAAAATAGACATTGTGGCCCGCTGGTGTCATTATCCGACTAAACCCACATATGTACTCATATATAGTCAACGGTATGTTACAACTTTCAGCACTAATTGCGGCAAGGGGATTCATCATTCCTTGCAATCTGGGTACTTTCAACTCAAATTTCGCCTGGTGCAGCAAGTATGCATTTAAAAATTCGCACATGGCGTGTTGGAAAATTGGGAATGGCATACTTCGCGAATTGCGATAATCTTCCAGGCAGATACTGTCATAAACTTCATGTACTAAAGGCATAAAGCCCGAACAATCCAGATTTTGAGCAAGAGTGTAGCATACAGGTCTGCTCCCCAGACAATTCCCTTTGAAAATAGATGCTTCATGAGATACTGGTGGATTATTATATCTGTCTCGAGTCTGTACTGTTCCCGTCCAATTCCGATCCTCATTGATCTCATCGTTCCGGTTGGTATTATATTGGAGCATACGATATGAATCTGAAGATCGTGGCTTTGTTTGTCTTGCGGTTCTTTTATGCATACCTCTAACAGAATGACGATTAGCACGGAACAAGAAAATAAAGTTAGAATTTTCTATAAATCTTTTTAGGGGGTCACAAACGTAAAGACCTATAGGTGCAAGTTACACTTTGAAATTTAAGATTCGTTGTACAAATTTTTTCATTTTTTTAATTAAGGCCAGCACCACAATGTATACAGTGATGAAACTCCAACAACTATAACAAGAACAACACAACAACTTTACATCGTGAAAAAAACGGTGAGACAACAAGTATTTTCATATATAGCTATCTCTTTCGCTCCAAATTTGTAGTAAAAATTTCATTTGTTTACATTTTATTTTCTGGCGGCAAATAACAAGATTTAAGAGGTAAGAAAAATTAGAAATATTTTAGAAGAAATAATTAATTGTTTCTAACATTTTTTTATAATAGGTTTTATTTTCAGGTGTGCAGGAAAAGGAGTAAGTATATTTGGTATTTCGATTTTAAATTTTTATAGTAATAGCCTTTATTTTATTTGTTCTTTTAGGTTACTATTCAACTGCCGGAGCTTTGTGGAAATTGGAGAAAATGTAAGTAAAAATGCCTTATGAAAAATTTTAAAGATACTAATTATCAATTTATTAATATTTCAGGGATAAGAAGAACCCGGAGAAATTTGTATGCGGAAGAAATATTCGCTATGCTTCCAGGTGAGTGGTTCATATATATCAATTTTTTTTTGTGTGTAATGTAGATATACAGATTATGTATATGATTAATTGTGTCTCTTTGTGTCTGCTGTTTGTTGAGCAGACCTACTGGCTTCCTAATGAATAATAGGAAGTCTGGGACTTTAGTGCTCCATGAAACTTCCTATTGGGTTAAGCATGTCTCTATGGCCATTTCGTGTCTGCTTACGAGACGCGTCAAGAGACTTTCCCAAAGGTTGTTATCAAAACTACAAATACTTATATAAACTATATGAAAATAATATTCTATTTAGGCCCATTATTGCAACTTGGCGTTAGTTAAAGGTAGGATTTTGCCAGACCGATAAATAGCTTTTTGTTATTACAAGTCTGGCAAAATCCTACCTTTAACTAATGCCAAGTTGTAATAATGGGTCTAAATAGAATATTATTTTCATATAGTTTATATGAACATACATAAAATTTATTTAAACTATACAGTGAACTCGCAAAAACGTGAATACCCGGAAGCATGAACAACGTTGTGTACCATATCGGTTCTTTTCAGGACCACTTAAAATTCTTTTGAGAGAGATAATTTTTTGTCAAAGAGAAATTTAATTACTTTATACATAACTTTTTTCTTCCACCGTAGAAGGTAGACAAAATACAAACAATTTTTAAAGCTGCGTAACATACCAGGTTGTTTTACTACATTATTGAAAAGGTGAGTATAATGAAAAATTTTTTATATTTTCTTTTTTCTTCCAATTTCAGATTTTCTTCAAAGGAAACTCTAACGATAACATTAATCGGTTCTTTTCAGGACCATTTAAAATTCTTTTGAAAGAGATAATTTTTTTATATTTCGATCGAAGTAAAACTGGTAGAATTGAATCCAATGAAATATCAAATGGCTTAAGGACTATTATCATAACTTCTTTGAATATTAAAATAATTAGCGCAATTCAGTTTAGTATCTGAAACCATAATCGATTTCATTTTACAGCACATTACATATCAGATTATTTTTATGAAAACAAAAAAACCTAATTTAAAAATCATAACATAAAACACTTTTAAATATAAGAACATAATCTGACTGTTTGCCAAAAATATGATATTTTATTATCAGCGTTATCATGACATAATTTTATACATACTTACTGTCTTAAAAACTGACTTGACGATCTTGCTTTCAGTAAAACAAATAATTTTATCCTAAATTTCATGTATAGTTTTATTTATAATATTTTTATTGTATGCTCACCTATAAGAATATTACTAAATACAGTGCGAGCTCGATTTTCGCAACCCCCGATTAGCGCAACAGGCAAATTTTTTACATTACAGTCTTTATAAGTGCAACGATTTTCAAAAATGAGTCTCAATAAGTGCAACACTATTTTTTTTTAAATATATTTACAATGATTTCTGTGTGTATTCCTTGTTCAGAAACGTAGTTTTATAAAAGTAATCATATTTAATCAAAGAATCCCATTTCAATAGCATTTCTTCCACGTTAGTGCTGTCCCATTGTTTTGCCGAATATGTATGTTTACACAGATGCGTAGGATAACATATTTGTAAATATCACTTTTTTAAAAATAAAATTGCTCGCTACGCTAATGTTTCAACAAGCAGACTGTTTTTTAACATTTAATAATTAATTTGTTTCTTTTTATTAAAAATGGCGTTTTCAGGTACAATAAAAAGTGGTCGATAATTGCAACTTTTTCGGTAATTGAAACAGGCCAGATTTTTACAAGTTGCGAAAATCGAGCTCGCACTGTAAATCACTTTCATTTGAATGCTGCTTTTCATCATTGTCGTAATCTTCAAATACTGCTATTTAGTTCGATTCATGTTTATCTATTTCGTTATCAGACATTTCTTCACATTCTTCATTTGGTATTGAATCTTGCCCAACTTGTGTATTCGCCATTAATTCGTTTTGTACTATATGTGTTTGAGGACGATGTCGTTCATGTACATGCGATTCTAGATCAATTTGCTCCATAAATCGTTCATCACAATGAGCACATAAAAATTTATATGGGAGTAAATCTATTACCGATTCTTGGCAGAGTATTTCTTCCTGATCATCATCGGTAACTTCTTGGAGAATTTCTGTTTGAAAGTTATTGCAGTCATTGGCATGCAATTGCCAAATATGATTTTCCCGTTCATCTTCTGTAGAAAAAACTAAAACATTGGTAAATTAATTATATAGTTTCTAAGCATCTTATTGTAAGTTCATAAATGACATTCTTACCTTCTGTACAGTATTCACAGGGGAAATTAGTCAATAGTTCTTGATTACGTAAATGGAACTTCATTTTTTTTGGCTAAAACTCCTTAAAAAATCAAATAAATAAAAAAGTACAAGTTTTATAGAGGTTATAATTATGATTGTAATAGGTTTGTATGACAATAATATTTAGTTACCTTTACCTTTTAAAAATATTTTTCGCCATATAGGCAAATACTTACATTCAATATAATATGAAATGTATTGCTTATGGGAATAAGCAAAATCGTTTTCCATCACATACCAGAATGAAACAATTAATACAAACTTTAATTTGTTAAGAAAACTGATTATATTGGCCACGTAAGTATCAATTTCATCTAATCTTTCTAAAATTGTCAATTCCAATTTCCTGACAAGTCTCTTAAGCAGACGAAATGGACATAGATACATGCTTATCCCCATAAGCAATACATTTCACATTATATTGAATCTTTTAAAATATTTATATGAAACTTACTTGGGTGTATAGCCATTGTCTTGATGCTTTTTCCATGATGTTACTCAAATTCAACAGCATTTTTCATGCATGCCTCCAACGCCTTGTTATTTTAAACTGGAGTTAATATGTTTTCCAAGCACATATTTAGGTTTAACTCCAACGGGTAATTAACAAATAAATAGACATTATTTTTAGCTGCAAATAGAAATTAAATTTATAAAAAAAAAGATATAAGTTTGATAAAATTAGTCCTACTTACCAATGCAAAAATTTAACCACATTTTACAAATAAATAAAAATACTTATGTATACACAATTTTTTGCTTTGTTTTCTATTAAAAAAGCATGTATCGTCTTGCTCTTTTAACTCATTCATTTTCTTATGCTTAAAAAAATCATGCTTTTTTGTCGAATTCTTCACGATGTAAAATAATGTAAACAAATAAAACAGCTGATTTTTACTTTTTCAGCTGTCATTTCTTTCATCACTGTATACATTGTGGCCAGCACCACAGTGTATGCACTGTGGCCAGCACAAATGCATTCAACAATAAAAAATGCCACTCTTTAAGAGAGAAATAAGAAGGCGAATTAACTTTTTTTAAGTTTGCCTTGGAATTCGTCTTGCACAGCAGATTTGCTGCCATGGTACAATCTTTGTACCATGTTTGCTGCCTACCATCATGGTACAGTCATTTACAAGGTGAAACTTGTTTGAAATCGGATACAATGCTGTGTATTGTCACCCAAGACATCAAAAAAATGCAATACAGTAATTAAGGAAAAAAAACAAAAATAAACAAAACAAAGACAATAAAACACCCGAAAAAGATAATATAATTTTTTTTATTATATTAATATTAAATATTAAAAGACAAAAAAAAAAAAAAACAGCAAAAATAAATAAATATTGAGCATATGTGTGTATATCGTCATACTAAATGCAAACGGACGTAACTACACTTTTTGTTTTTTTTTACAGGAGAAGCAAAAAACCTTAAAATCAAAAATTTTGTAAATCCTGAAAATCATATACTTTTCAGGATCGAGATACAAAGATTGGCATTTCTATATACAACAAATGAGTTTGTATGTAAGGTTTTCATATAAATATGTATGTAGTTATGACTTCTGGCTTTTAGAAATACACGCACTCGTAGTTACGTCCATTGAATTTCGTTAGTAAAATCGCCATTTTAGATCGTAGGAATCTAAAATTTTGCATGAACACGTATTTTGATATAACGAACCATAATTAATAAAAAACTAAATTTCGCATTTTTGTGTAGTTACTTTCGTTTGCACTTGATATGACGATATGTACATTGGCTGTGCAACAGTATATACCATGGCGCAATTATCATAAGGTCCCTTTGAGATTACAACAAGTAAAACAGTAACAAAAACAACACAGCATTTTGATGCTTGTTAGGGTAGTTAACTGTCAAAAAAACCAAAACAAAAAGTATGAAAACAAAAACAATGTACATATCGTTGGTCTCAGGTAGAAAGGCCCTAACTCGCATTTTTTCAAAATTTACTTTTTTTCAGTAAATCCAATGCATTTTAGAAATATTCCGCTCCTCACAAAGAATGTTTACAATATTATTAAAAATAACGTTATTACAAGCAATTGTACAGCATTTAATAAAAAGTTATATATTAATAATTACAGTATCTGTTGTATTTTTACCGCCTCCTGTAAATTTTAAATTATTTGAGTTAGGGCCTTTCTACCTGAGACCAACGATATAACAAAGCAAAAATTGACAACTATATTCACAAATTGGCTGAAAAAAAGTAGCTCAGCTGCAGAAATTTTTCTATACACATACATATATATAATTTTATTTAAACAGCAAAATAAATAAATAATGAGCGCATGTACTTGTAAAAACTTAAAAGATCACTTAACACAACCACTTACGTTTGTTTTAAATCAACATTCAAATAAAAAGAATGTCAGAAATAACGCAAAGGAAAAACTTTGACATATAAGCAGATAACATATGGTTTTGTTTTGGTAAACTGAGTTTACCTTGTAAATGATTGTACCATGCTGCCTACTTCACTGCATAACGCGCCGCTGTTGTTGCGCTGTCAGTATTTAATAGCAGTAGTTTTTTGTGAAGTTCTTTGGACGCACTAGAAGTAAATAAAGATAATTTGTTTAATACATTTAACTAAAAATAAAATTAAGAATAATGTCTTTTGAAACGATACCAAAAGATTTACGCGGCTTAAGAGCCTGCTTAGTCTGTTCCTTGGTAAAGGTAATTTATAAAAATATATACAACACCTCAAACTCAATATAAAACTTAAATTAATTTTTACAATTAAAATTCTCTGTTTCTTGTTTTTTTTATTTAAAAGTCATTTGAACAATTCGAATATGATGGCTGTGAGAATTGCGATGAATTTCTAAGAATGAAAAATAACAAAGATAACGTGTATGACCATACTAGCAATAACTTTGATGGTATTATTGCTTTAATGAGTCCGGAAGACTCTTGGGTGGCGAAATGGCAAAGAATAGGTAAGTTTATTATTGTTTGAGCATGTAATTGCTACATTATTATATTTATATTTTCAGGACGTTTTACCAGAGGAATTTATGCTATATCAGTTTCGGGTAATTTACCACAGGCCACATTGAGAGAAATGAAAAGTCGTGGCATTCCTTATAGGCCAAGAGATACAAGTCAACGTTAAATGTGATAAAATCAAGTGGTAAGCTTATTTTAAGGCATGTTAGAGTTACATTAGGCAAATATTTGTCAAAAGAAGCTTGACCATTTTTTATGAAAACAATTTGTGTTATTTAAATGTGTTTACCTGAATTTTATGCTTTTAGTGTAGATGTTAATGTCTATTAAATTATAAAAGTAAGTATATATGTATTTCTCTCATGTCTAAATTTTGATCTAAACAATTAAACACTATTATTTTATGGGTCTGTTTTGTTTATAAAGTTATTAAAAATCAACATGAAATAACACAAATTTTGCAACATTTAAATATTTCATTATACCTATTTCTTGCTAGAAATACCAAACCGTAGTTTTTTTTAACGCAACAAATAATTTTAATTTTTTTTTTAAATATAAAGCACATGTGCTAAAATTCAGGTACAAAAAATACATTTTAAATAAGTAATTTGTATAACATATCAGAGTTGTAAATGAATCATTCTTTTTTGATTTCAATTCATTTGAATTAGCTAAGTTTTTAATTAATTCTTTTTAACAAAAAAAAGAATTGAATTAAATTTGAATCAATTCATTTGAATTTAGCGAACATGAATTGCAATTCATTTCCAATTCAAATGCATTAGGCAAAATGAGTTGCAATTCATTTGAATTAGGCAAAATGAATTGCAATTCATTTTTTAATTCAAAAGAATTGGTAAAAAGAATCGCAATTCATTTCTAATTCATTTGAATTGAAATGATTTGGAATTAATTCAAATGAATTAGAAAAGTAACTTGTAATTCAAATTTATCAAATCAAAAATGAATTGCATTCAATTGAAGTAAACTTGGTGTTTGGAGTTTGGTCCTTCAAGTACTACTTATGTCGCTTTTGATATACGCTGAATAACAAGACATTCAGTATTTAAAACCTATTAATAATTTATGAAATTTTGTGACGCACGAACATTAAAGGACAAATACTTTAGTAATACTTATGAGAATTATTATAATTATTATTATATTATTAAGAGAATTATTATAAATAAGTAATAAATACTTGGATTAAAAGTAATAGAAAATGGGTGATTCATTATTAGTAGTGGATATATTTTTATTATAAAGTACAGAATAGAAGTACTTGGAAAAAGGGTGATGCTTTTGCATTGCAGTCTTTTTTTCAGAATCAATTCAATTTAAGTAAATTGGAAATGTATAACAAAATCATTTTTCGAGTTAATTTAAATGAATTGGTAAAATGGATTGCAATTCATATTTTAACTCATTTGAATTAATTCAAAATCAATTCAAATGAATTGGAAATGAATTGCAATTCATTTTTTCTAACTCATTTATATTAATTCAAAATCAATTCAAATGAATTGGAAATTAATTGCGATTCTTTTTACCAATTCATTTGAATTGAAAATGAATTGCAATTCATGTTCGCTTAATTCAAATGAATTGATTCAAATTTAATTCAATTCGTTTTTTGGAGAAAAGAATTAATTCAAAATTTTTCCAATTCATTGCATGAATGATTCACGAATTAATTCAAAAATGAATGATTCGTTTACAACTCTGTAACATATAGACAAATAAGAACACAAAACTAAAATGTTATTTAATTTTTTTTTAATACTTAAAAATTATTAAATTATTCGAATTCGATTTCAGGTTGAATGCTATACATTGGATGATCTTACTAAAAATTTTGCAAAAATAAATACTGATGATTCTGTATGGACAAATAGCTGATACTGCTGAAAAAAGAAACATATATATATATTTATTAATTCTTCTGTAATATTGTTTTCATTTATAAAATAAGATCTATTAATAAGGTCAACTCAATTCTTAGGTTGATTTGAATACAAGCAATTATTTATTAGTCAAAATTATTAGTGTATTCGTTGTTGCTCTTACCATTTTCAAGAATGTGGTTAAGGGTTTTTTGTTTGTTTTGAAATTGTCAACTCTAATGATTGTTTTTGACAATACCACCAGTGTCACACGCAACAACAAAATGCCTATTGTTTATTGTAAAGTTGAGATGACCTTATAAGGTTATAAAAATATTTAAAAACTAGTTTATAAATTAAAAGTTTTATACAGAATTAAGCAACAAGTGATTTATTATTTCTATAATTGAAAAATAGAACAATTGTTCTATATTCACACTATTACCACTGTGGTACAATAACACAATCCCTTCTTTTAACACATTTAAAAATTTCTGTTAAAATATGTATGTATATCGAAAATACTAATGAAATACTTACATATGCTTTCAAAAAACTAACAGATTTAAATCTCTTCAAGACTACATAACAAAGTTTTGAAACTTGTTTATAACATTTCTAAAACGCACTCGTCTATCTAAAACAGTTTACCTGTCTTTGGATTGTATAAAGTGCAACTTAATGTGTATATTTATAAAGCTGTAGAAATCATTGGGTATTACTGCATAGAATGTACATTTAACCAGAGTTACTTTAGTATTCAGAAAATACTTTTCCAATGGTAAAAAGATGTTTGTTAGAAATTACAAAACAACGTGTTGAATAAGCTGGCTAGCAGAAGAATATCTAGAATCTGAAAAATATGCTCAAGGAACAGATATGTTTCTATAGTAATGTAATAGTTATGTCGTGAATTTGATTTTAGATAGTTAAATGCAATGTGATTCGGAATTAACATACTTGTTATCTATATTTACTTTTGTTTAAAATTTCGAACTTTTATAGTTATATACGCATGTATATGAAATTCTTGGTATTTCTTTTATCGTATTTATGCTAACTAAACCATTTAATACACTAGAGACGCTGGTACACTAAGCTAGTCATTATTATTATTATTTTTTTATATAAAGTTAAGACTAGTCCAATTATGCACATACATAGTTGGGCTTTACAACCCTGTTTCATGGTCACGGCCTAGCTCCTCGCAGCATTCATGTTGTGTGTTAATTTTGAACCACTACAACTAACTATAAGAGACGATAATGCAATAAACCCAACTCTGAATTTTAATTCAAATTTCCTTCAATTTGTTTTTTGGCGAAAAAAATTATTTAAAAATTTTACCAATTGAATGATTCGCGAATTAATTTAAAAATGAATAATTCGTTTACAAGTTTGATTTGCATATTATGTATATGCATATTATCAGCAACTATATTCGAGCACTCAAGCTAGCTTGTTTAAAGCTTAAAATCTATTCCTATTTGAAATAATACAAAGACTATATGATAAATACATACACCTCATTTACCAAAGTAATTTTATTGTAAAAAATATATAAAATTTATTCGTTTTTGTTATTTTAATTAAAAAAAAAATACCATAGGAAAAAGTTTAACATTAAAAGATATAGTAAGTGAAAACTATCTTTTTCACTGCCGAACATCAGAAATCTATTCTTTTTCCAATTAATTATTTTGTATTTATGTATATGCTCAACATATTAACTTTCAACTCCAATCGGACAGCCTTTATTTTCAATGACTGCAATACAGCGTCGTGTCATTGAATCAATTATATTGTTGATGATTTTCATATTAAATTGTTTCCATTCGATAGTTATAGCATTTACAAGTTCTTGTCTGTTCGTAAATTTTTTTGGCAACTGTTTTTCCATTATTTCCCATAAATGTTCTATAGGGTTTAAGTCAGGAGAATTGTCAGGCCAATCCAAAATACTATAGCCATTATAGTATAACCATTCCGTTACATATTTAGCAGTATCGGCTGCATTGTTATTGTGTTGAACTTCCCATTTGGAAGCTGTAGCTTCATCAACATAACAGTAACGTACATCATTGAGTATACTTTTATAGGTATAGGGATAAGGAGCATTATTATCTTCATTCGAGGAAGCAAAGCAACCCCATAATATTAAATAACCTTCAGTGTTATTAGGTTTACTGGGTTTCACAATTTGCCGTGTTTTCACAGGCCGCTTAAGGCAACTCTGTTTTTCTAAGCATTTTAAATTAAATGCTGTAAATATTACTGTTTGCCAATTTTCTTTAGTCCAACTAATATGATCATTAGCAAACTTGAGACGAGCGATACGTTTTTGTTCTGAAAAAGTGGGTTTTTTAAAGGAAGATTTGCTTTGATGTGAAATAGCTGTAACTTCAGCATGATATCGTTTTACAATTTTAGAAATTGTTGATTTATTTTTTGAATATTTGGCACACAAATCCTCATGTTTAATACCCGCCTTATAATCGTTTATGATCTGGGCATTTATGCCAGTTGCAAACATGATTTAAAATTGACTTTAATATTAAATAATCGTAGAAAATATAGTCCGAAATATAACAAATAAAATTTTGTTGTGTTCATCTCAATTATAAGTCACTCATGTTGTAGGCACCACTTAAAAAAAATATTTGAAATTTTTAAAGCATTTATTGCTTGTAATTATAATTAATTCACTAAATATTTTGAGTTAAATCAACAATTTGTTTTAATTAAGCGTTGTTTTTGTTGTCCTCTTAGCTAAAATGTAAACAATAAAAATTATATTTTATTGACATTCGAGACTCGATGCAGTCTAATTGACAGTTAATAATTTTAAGTGTGGTCATATAAATAAAAAGAGAAAAGTACGACAATTTTGATTATTTTTTTTAATATTTGATTTCACAGCTCATGGAAAAGTCCTCTCAACGCAATTTGGAAACAACTTTACTCTTATACATTTCGCTTAAAAGGTGGACAATTTTCATAATTTTTGACACCCAATACGTATTCTTTATTATCTTGACAGCACTGCAAAATGTTTACACATTGATTGTTTTTACCATCTCTGGTTTATCATATTTTGTAGTGGATGTTATGTCCACCGAACAGCTGTATTTTTGTGATTTAAAAAGAAGTACTATTACTCCTGGACTACTGCAAAAAGTTAGTTTTAAAATACAATTAAATTAATAAACCTGAAAGAGATGTTAATTTTGCGTCGTTTGGCGCCATTAGCACAAAGTGTTCATTTGACAAAACGTCTTTATGCCCGCAAAACAGTTACCACTTTTGATGCCGATATGAAGCAGGTTCATCAGGAGACGTTACGATATGTTAGTCCGCATGCAAATATCAAAATAGATTCTGACATTTATGTTAAAGTTTGTTCGGCAGATCCACATAAATATCCAAATGGTAATGCCCTAATTGTTGAACTTCATGGTGGTCCGGTGAAGAATTGCACCGCCTCTATGGAAGTAAAAATCAGTGGTGATAATGACGAAAACGTAGAGGTCTTTTTGAAGAAATTAAATGATATTACAGATTTTCATTGCGAATTGGCGGTACCCATTAAAGCGGCTCTATACATAACAAGTCGCCATGCTGCTAAAATTCACAATACCTTTGGAGAAGAGTTGCAAGTTACTGCAAGAAAATTCATTAACACGAAAAATATCAGAGCTGAAAATATAAAACTATTAAGTTCTGAGGGTGATATTAATTGCCAGGGAATTTTATTGGGAAAGGATACATTAGTAGAAACTAAAAATAAAGGGGTTAGTAAAGAAAATTAATTGGAAAATAAGTTTTTCTTTTTCATTAAATTCATTTTTAGAATATCATATTGGACAAATTGCAAGGAGATAATATTAAATGTAAAACAACCCAGGGCAATATAACAACCAACTGTAGTTATGTAGAAGTATCAAAGTTTGAAACAAACACTGGCTGTTTAGATTTAAAGAATGTACACAAAAAAACTTCAGTATGTGTACACGAAAAGGGGGACCTTAAAATGAGTAAGAAAAATCACTTCTGATTGTACATATTATTACAATAATTGACATCTGCTTTTAGCTGGAGTTCATGGTAACTTAAATGTATTTGTCAATGAAGGTAATATGAATCTTCAACTTTCTGAACTAGAGGGTGATAATACTGTACAAATCAATAATTTATCAACATCTGTAATCAATATTTCTGATGATATTGAAAAAAATACTTTGGTAGAAATAACGTTAAAAGGAGATGTAACTGAGAAATGTATATGTTTAGATGAAACCGTAAAACATTTAACGCCAGCTTTACATGAAAATAGACAGTACTTACGATGGTCTTTGGAAAGAAACCCTGAACAAAAATTAACTGTACTTAGTAAAAGTTCTTTAACACTCGGTAAATCATCGTGGATGGATATGATGCGTTCAGAAATGTCAGCAAAGCAAATTATTAAGGAATAAAATATTTTACAACTTCAAAAGAGTTTAATTCATATTGTGCATTCTTGTATTTAATCGATTTAATGTACAGAAAAGACTAGTAGTGTTGGTTACATATTTTAAATGTACATATTCCCCTATGCCTTGTTATTTACATACCTTTCTCAAAGTTAAACCTTTAAGTTGAATAATAATTTAATTTCAAAATAATTTAAATGTATCTTTTTTTTATTTAATAAATATTGTATTCAGGAGTTGTAAGGGCACTGTTACAAGTTCAATAAATATCACGATATTGCAAATATCACGTGTAGCATGCAATATTGATGGATCGCGATCCATATCGCAGAATGGCCTAAAATATGGAATCCAGATCGCGGATCGCGATACTTTAATAAAAAGTGAAATAAAACATAAAATAAAAGACGCAGTGCAAAAAATTTAACAAATAAAAAGTAAACAATTTAATACATTTGTGTAAATTTTGTTTTAATAAATTGTAATGGCAGAAGATAATGAAAGCGAGTGGGTCTTGCCAGTCGAATCGGAATTAACAACCGAAAAAATTATTTTGAAAAACTTTATTTTTAATTTCGAGGCATTCCAGGAGTTGTGGGACTCCTCGGATGAAGACATTTTTTTAATAACCGATCTGCACTGCACAAAAATAACGTAAATACTGTCGCGATAAACTTTGA
Source organism: Metopia argyrocephala (assembly GCA_963576795.1). Lineage (NCBI taxonomy): Eukaryota > Metazoa > Arthropoda > Insecta > Diptera > Sarcophagidae > Metopia > Metopia argyrocephala. Next base: position 197,501,791 of record OY756208.1, on the reverse strand, counting down.
ACGTGTAGCATAGGCTCGTGATCCATCAATCCATTAAAATGAATCGCGATCCAAATATCACAATATATATTGAACGTGTAGCAGTGCCCTAAGAAATTCAGTTTCTTATTTTTAGTTTCGACAGTTGAAAATTCGTTTTATAAAACTGTTATAAAACATATTTTTTTATTAATACAGCCGATAACATGTAAGTTATAATTTCTATAATACATACTTCCTTTTGGTATATTTCTATGCCCTGTTTCGTAATGTTATGCATTCTTTAAACATTTTTAGAGCTTCTACTAAATCTTCTAAAGATTTACTTTGAAAAATTATGTTAAACATATTCATAATTTGGAGAATGTAAATGAGAAATTTCAAATAAATTTTGTTATTAACTAATAATTGGACGTAGATTTTTCCTCATTGTGTTCTAGTAAAAAAATATTAAAAGATGAGAACCAGTTTTTGGTGAAAATTTCAATTCAAAACAGTAAAAATGCCAATTGGGAAAATGTGTTCTGTACGAAACCGAAATAAAAATAAAAATTAAATTAAAATGTGGCTTTTAGCTCTAAAAACTACAAAACTGTGTACATTTAAAAAAAGAGCCAGAATAAGTGATAGAAATGTCTAAATAGGGTTAAGTTGACACTAAGTTTACAAGTGTAACGCCACTGATAACGAATACACTATGCGGAATAAAACTAATTAAGCTTATTGACTTACTTAAGCTTCTCATTACAAAACAAGAAGTGAAGCAATTTCCGATAATAACATAATAAATGCAATTGTTGCACAAACCAATATACTCTCTTCTAAGTTACTGGTAAAAGTTTGTTTAAAATAAAAACAATTTTTTTTCAAACCAAAAATTAAATTCTGTATTTGCCGCAGAAGTGTGGAAGATAAAATATTCGCCTACCAATAAAGAGGTCCTGGGTTCAAATTCTGGCCAATCCATCAATAATTTTTAATTAATTTTTAAAAATTAATTGTTTGAGTTTTAAATAATGTATAAAAATAGGTTGTCTTTTAAACAAATTAGTTACGCCGTGATCCTTATACATGTGAATGCACATACATATTTACAAAAAAAAAAAAAAAAATAAAAACCTCAGGAAACTTGTGTACATTTTTTTGTAAACAAATTCTGTACCAAGACAATACAAATGATCTTTCAGAACAATGAAATTAAAATTCTTTTTAGTCAAATGGGCTTACCTTAGTTTGTAGCATTTTACTTTTGAGAATTCGACTTTAATTATTTTTTTTTAATTATTTAACACTTTTTATGTAATATTTTATTCTATCAGCCATGTCATGGAATTCCATTCCAATCGGAAGTGGTTTTAATACTGAAAATTCAGTTTTTCTAAAACTGTAAATTTTTCGAAATGAAGCCACTGTTAAAAACTCACAGTTATATTCATAACAAAAATATGCTTATATAAATATCAGTTTGATCACTTAATATGATTTTATTTGGAAGAAATATTGAATTTTCTAAAAATTAAAATTTCGGAATTAACACCAATTTCGATTGGAATTGAGTTCCATGACATGACTGTATAACACATATCATTTATTTATTTATTGCTTTTTTTAATTGATTCACATATTTATGTATATTTTTGAATACATTTCACTCGATTTCAATTCATTGTATTTTTCTCATAGGTATTCACTTTTTTTTATTTTTTTATTTTAATTTTTGCATATAATTTTATTATGACATTTTCATATTGCATTATTGCTTTTTGTTAAATTTTATATTTTAATTTTTGGTTATTTATTTTTTATTTTTTTTTTCTTTTATTTATTTTCGCTTCCTGTCTATTTGATTTGACATCATTTTTATTTTTAATTTATTTTATACCATATTTCTTTACTTTTTTAAATTTATTATTAAACAACGTTAATTTTAATACATTACATACATACATACATACATACATACATACATACATACATACATACATACATAGATAATACCCCTTTATTTTTACGCTCTTTTCATTAAGATCTTATTCAAAAAGACATTCTACTTACAATCTGGCAGCAGTGCTAAAAAAGAAAATGAAGAAAAATAAATACGAGTACTTGCATTAAAATGGAAATGAATCAGTTTCCGTTTAGGCCGCAAACGAGCAAGTAAAATAAAACGTAATCAATCAAAAAAACGAAGTTAATTAATTAATTTAAAATTCTAAAGATCTTATAAACATACATACATATGTATATTTTAATAAAATTTAAGAATGTTTGTTTAATATATTGGTAAGGAATATATGTAATAAGAGCGGTATGACTAATACAGATCGTTTTTTTATTATAGTTTTGTGAGAGAGAGTGTTGGTTGAACAAAATGTCTTGCTTTCTACCAAGTAATACAGGAAATAACTACACCTATAGCAATATATGTAGGTATGAATGTATATGTAAAAAAGAAGAAAGTTGCATACCTACATACATATGAAAAAAAATGAAATCAAGCGGAAAGTATAAAAAAATTTACATAAATATGTAAATCAATTAAAAAGAAAGTAATAAGTAAATAAATGTTAAGTGTTCTAAAATAAAATATGAAGTAACAAGTGGTAAATAATTACAATAAATAATAAAATTAATTAAAATCGAATTCACAAAAAAAGCCAACAACAAAACTACAAACTAAGGTAAGCCCATTTGATAAAAAAGAATTCTGATTTCATTCTTCTGAAAAGATTATTTACTGCACAACATACATCAAATATGCGAATTCAAAGCGAAAGAGAAAAACTTCAATCAACAATGCTTCTTCATTCTTCTAAACATGAATACTTTTATAACTGACCACTATTGCACAGCATAGCAATGCGATTTATTGATATTCAAAGCGTACCAGTAAGGTGATGTTAAATGTAAAACAAATATTTATTTATTTATCTGTTTAATCTTATGAATAAATTCCAAGATTAAACTAGTTGTAAGCACTAGCTACGTGGGCTATCGGCATTACTACTTTTAAACACGAAGTCTCGTTTGTTTCCAAACCTTATGAATAGTATTTATGTTGTTGATTGTTGTTTCGCTTAGAAGATTGGTTTGTATTGGGCAATGTGTATTTCTTAAGTAGGATAGGGCGGGACACTCGTCAAGGACATGTTTTATAGTTAAGACACAATTACATATGTTGCAAATGCGGTTGGTGGCTCTTTTCAATAGATGTTCATGGGAGAAAAACAAATAATATGCTTACATATTTCCAAAACTAGATTTTTATTTTAAACTTAATATAAAATAAAATGAACACTAATTTAACATCTAACGATTTTATACATAATTTATATAGAAGATAAGGTCAGAAGTTAACATAGGCAATCTACTAGGTGTTACTGTGATCTTGATATGCAAAAAGAGTTTATAAATAGGATTTTCCTAAGCTTTTTAATAGATTTTTGGTAAAGTTGCAGACTAAAGAAAAACCTGCTCATGCTTTTATATAAAAATATTTAATGCAACTTTTAGTAAACAGACTCAGAAAGAAAATTTTTTTTTAATTTAGATGAACACTTTTTTATATGTATCTAATATTCTACGGATTTTATTATTTATTTTGTCTATAAAGTTAACAAAAATAGTACTGATAAACTTTAACAAGTTTGACATAGTGTAACTTATTAGTCGCTAGCTAATAAGAGGTCGTTACCGCAAATTGTTGAAGTTCTGATCTGAACTCTCTGGCTGTGTAGGGTGCTTCACACAGAGTCTAAAAAGAATACACGACATATTATTGATTGAGAAGTCTCCTTATATAATACGTTAAAAGAAAAGATGTTAAAGAAAAAGACCTCTCCTATATTCTTTCAAAATTTATTTGGTATTAAATAGTAAATTAATACACAAAAAAATAATTATAATATATTTATGAAAATGGATCTATAATAGGCTTTTTTTTTTGTTTTATTCGTCAAAAACTTCTTTTAGTTTTTGATAACAATTTTTCAAATATTCAGTTTCAAGAGGTTGTTCAAAGGATTCTAACAATTTCAGACTATATCTTTTTGGATTTGACTCTACACATTGTTTAAGCTGTACTTTATCAATTTTAAAAATTAAATAATGAAGAGAATTTAGGATTAGAGAGTAAGAAATTTGATAATCTATATCAGTATCCTCATCAGTATCATTAGATTCGAAGTCGCATGTGGTCTTATTAAGTTGTTTTTCGTGTTCCTTGTCTTTATCATAAAGGAGTTTTAGCAAATACTTTACAATATCCATATCAAACGGTTGTGGTAAAATCTAGAAGTGTAAAATATGTTATACATATTCATATTATTTAAAAATAAATTATTTCCAACTTACTCTTAGAACATCGTTTAATGTATCCAAAACATCCTGTTCATATTGTTGCCACAAAGTAATGCTATTATCTTCCGTCATCGGTTGTAGAATATCTTTAAAGCATTTTAATATACTATTATTGCTGGATTTATATGCTTCTCTAGATAAAAGCTCATATTGTGTTAATATGCTGTGAATATTGCAAAAAGTCTGCTTGGCTTCATACGTGCTTTCCGGAATTTCTTGGGCTTCATAAGAATCTTCCTCTTCAGTATGCTCTTTTACTAGAGATTTAAACGCCTCGATTGTCGACTCTATTACTTGGGATTGTACAAACAATTCTTCAAAATTTAGTTTATTTTTATCATCCACTTCAGTCTTTCCATTTTCAGTGACAAGAAAACGTTTGAAAATAAAAAATTTTGTTAGGATGGCATTAAGACATTCCAGTGTTTGTAAAATTAATGAATTATTAGCTGAATTGTTAAGAATGAAACAGAGGTTCTTAACAAACTTATCCGATTTCATTATGTAATTATACCATAGCTCTATTTGGTCTTGCGACATTTTTACAAATACCACTGTTATTAGTCGCATTAATTGCTCGAGGGTAAGGGAATCTATGCAGGAGCTTAAATCTAAAAGAATCTCAATAACTTCTTCCTTTTCAGTTAAATGTCCTCTGGCCTCTATAACGTTGCACATATTGCCCAGGATGCCTACCAATATTTCTAAGAGACGTTTATCTTCTGATGTTTTTATAATACCGGCAAATAGTTCAAAAACGTCGTGATTTAATAAGTACTTTACTACGTCTTCCTCTAGTGTCATATCCCATAGAGAACATAAATCTCTTTCTACATCCTCATTTTCCTGAAGGTCTTTATCTAGTTCAGCCAATTTTAGCAGGGTATTCAAAACATATCGTTCGCTGTAGAGGGTTTCACCTATAGCATCACCTTTCAAAATTTTCAAGTCGTCTGCACATTCACTTTCTGTAAAAGTGGGATTAACAAATGCTGGTTCTTCTGAATTTGAGCTTTCATCATTGGTGGATGTTGTGTGTTGTTTTGAATCGGAATTTGTTTCACAAAATTCCTGATTATCTTCCGAGTGAGAGGACATTTTAAAATCCTAAACTTTTAATCAATTTTATTTCTTTATATGTAGCAAAGTATTTATCAAAACAAATATGCCAGACACTACACTCACTTTGAAGTGTCAACACAAGGGAAGCTGTAGTGATGTAAAAGTATTGAGTATTTGAGTACTGAGTACTCGATACCATGAATATTCACCGGTACTCAATATCCAAAAGTAGCTATTCAATATTTATAGGGTTATATTCTGTAGTATGTTATTGCACGTTTTGTATTATTCTTGTTTTAAAAATTATAACGTTTATAGTAGGAGGCAGTTCTAATTGAGAGAAGCATTTGGATTCGAAATACTCATTACTTGATTTAAAGAAAACAAATGAAGGTAACAGTAGACTCATGGACATCTGTCGCAAATGCGTTATAAATATATCTGTAACGGCACATTTTGTTGACACTGATTATAACCTTAAATCTCATTTTTTTACTTGCTTCGAAAAGTGTGGGGCCATCAAGAGAAAATATCGTTCGTTGTCTCCGATTATGCCACAAACATTTTAGCAGCTGTAAAACCTGCAGGTTGGTTCGGATTACCATTTCTTTTGCTTTTAAATAAAAAAAGTATTGAGTACTCAATTAAAAAGAACCGAGTAGTCAAAAGTAACCGCTTTTTACATCACTAGGAAGCTGTACATTCACATTGGATTGATATCACAAAATACATTTTTGCAATCGATAACATTAAAAATCGAATTAATTATAATTTTTAAATATGGTGTGCTAGTCTAGGAAAATCTAATAAATTTGAGTGTGTTTGTTGTTGTTTTACATATAAAAAGACGAATGTCAAAATCCATTCGTGTTCCATGAACAGGCTGTAAATGTCATGCGTTCGACTACCACTCGGGTATCTATAAAATTAGCGTGGTAAGGTTATATACTAAAACCAGGGGGGTTACTTTGTACTTCGATTCGAAAAGGTTTTCGAAAGAAATTTCCCATTCGAAAAATCAATAATAAATGAATACATTTTTCGAAAATTTTTACGGATTCGTAAGATTTTCGATTCGAAATTAATTTAAATTAAATTAACCCCCCAGATTGTACAATTTGCAGGCTGACCTAATTACACATTAATGGAGTTTTCCTTTCGCGAAGGAAAATATTTGTGGAATGAATCGAATCGTTAATTTTTATTAAAAAGAAACTTATGTGATGAAAAACGATTTTGTTCGAAATTAAAATCGTCAGTATTTTCAAAGTCTTATAAAACGTATCTGTTTTAATTATATTTTTAATTAAGATAGTAGTGTCAATAGTCATTACGGCTATGAATAAACAGGGAATTATAGATCTTTTCAGATTTAGAAGTTATAGAAACTTGAAATTTCAGTAGATTTCAATTTCTATCGAAAACGACTTCCATAACATACCAGATTATTTACTCTTCAATATACATATATGTATATACATTTTAACGGATACGAATTTTTGCATCTTTTGATTTTGAGTAATTTTATAATTCCACACGGATTAAACTCACACACCAAAGATGATTACTAATTTTTTGATTAAATATAATGCTACAGTTTTTCGTGTTTCGAGTATTTTTTACAAATAGAAAAACACATATTCATAAATATACAAGATTGAAAATACGTTTGAATTAATTTTTCGTAAAAAATTTTTATAAAGAAACTTTTTAGCTATAAAAAGAAATTTATAGTTAAAATTTAGCGTATATCAATTTCCATATAAGCGTCAGCATGCGTTAAATGTTTTGCTTCCAAGAGTGAATTTTCTTCTACAATGAAATTAGCACCCACTAAACAATTTTTTAATTTTGTACCCTTTTTAACAACAGCCCTTGGTCCTATTATGCAGTTTTCAATGTTGCACCTGAAAATGAACATATACAAAAATTACTAAAGCTATTTGTATATACGTGTATAAAGTTACAAATTACCCTTCTTCGACTACAGCATGAGCCATTATTAAAGATTTATTCACAATATTTTTAGGAGAAATGAAACAATTTGGTCCAAACACACTGTAATTTAACGACGTCTTTTCAGATAATTTTGCGTTATCGGCTACGGCAATTTCTTTTGTTTGTGTAGAATTGACAACAGCGTTTGGTGATACTAAAGGAAGTTCTTGGCCACCACACAACAATGGCCAAATAGCTGCTAACTTTATAAATAATTGTTTTTGTAAAAGTATTATTTTTCGAGTTACACTATAAGCAAAATACCTTTTGATTTATTGCAAAAAATGACAATGTTGTATTGACTCTAACGCCTATGGTTTCTTTAGGTGCTTCTAGGGCGTAACATCTTAATAAATCACCATTGTACAAAGGTTTTGTTCTGTTGTCATTGTAAAGAGTGGTTCTTAAAATTTGCTGATCTAAATTTGTATTTGGAATAAACTAGAAAATATATGTAAACAAATTAATACTTTAAAAATTTTACTAATTTGATAACTGTTGTGATAGCAAGAAATATTCGTACCTATAAATTTCTTTCAACTTCTATGCTAGTAACAAACTTTTAAAAGAATCTTAAATATACTAAATAAATATATGCATGCTATTCAAATTGACAAAATTGTTCAATACAAGTTTTAAGATAAAGTTGTCTTTCAATGTAAATAATTATTTAAGCTTGAAGTCTATTTTTAAATAAAAATCTTTTATTTAATTATCGATATTTTCCTACTTCTTCTGCATGCAACTTCTTCATTAATTTTATTTATTTATAAATGTAAGTAAATAGCAAAAATATCGATAATTAAATAAAAAAATTTTATATAATTTGAAATGTATGCTTTTGGGGATAAGCATGTCTCTATGGCCATTTCGTCTCTGCTTAAGAGACTCGTCAGGAGACTTTTTCCCAAAGGTGTTATTCAAAACTATAAATACTTATGTTAAAATAGTTATAGTATATAGTTTTGAATAACACCTTTGGGAAAAAGTCTCCTGATGAGTCTCTTAAGCAGAGACGAAATGGCCATAGAGACATGCTTATCCCCAAAAGCATACATTTCAAATTATATTAAATGTATTTGCCAATAAGGCGAACAATATTTTTTGTTTTTTAAAAAAATTTTATTTAAATTATTAAATTAAATTAATATACATACATTAATTAATAAAGGTCGAAAAACCAAAATAAAAATGTTTAAAGTTGTAATTTTTTTTAATTTTATAGTAATAACTAAATATCTGCAATGAATGTCTTAAATGGCATACCAAGACATTCGCTTTAATAGTGAATGCGTAAAATATTACATTCGCTACCAATAAAACAAACTAGTACTTCTACGATCATTCATTTCGAAACAAAACATCAAGACATCAAAACATTTTATAAGCAAAACAAAAGTACTACCTTTCAGAGTACATTGAAATGAGTACTCATTGCTGTTTTAAATGAAAAAAACTCTTTGGTTATGTTTGTGTGTGAATAGGCTAGTTGCGTACATGCATTAGGGCGCCTCACACATTTGAAAGTACTTACATTTACATAGATCTGCATCACAAATTTTAGAAAACCTTTCAATTTTTTTTGATATGAAATATATGTATTTACAGGCCAGAAGCAAAAGAAATTAATTAAACTTTTTGCAACAAAAAAATATTTATTTTTCAATACATCATCTATATAAATATAAAATAAATCCATAAAGAAAAACAGAACTTAAATACGATCTAATCTATATTAATTGAATCTTTTTGTAATTCATTTTTATCTATGTTTGAATGTAAAAACATAATTTTGATTTATGGAAGTATCATTTGTAGCAATGCTACATCTTTTGTCTGAAATTAAATTGCGGGCAATCCGCGTCAGTAGAACCGTTTATTGATACCTGTTCAAATAAATACATATTATAGGTACATATGCAAGGTAAAACAATTTTTGTGTACTGCCCTAATAAATGTTTTTTTTTATCTCAAAAGAAAAAAAACTTACGGTGTATTCAGTCATAGCGAAACTCAAATTGTTGTTGTATTAACAAACGAAACAAATTGCCACGATCCTTCTTCGTTAAAACTTGATTAGCTACAGAATTGATTGAAAGCTACAGAACATACATACATACATGGTTGCCGTTTAAACAATGGCAATGCAGTGGCGATACAATGAAATAAAAAAAAGTATATTTGGCTTGGTGTACTTCAAAACATTTCCAGAAAGCAAACAGAGTTTATAATTCATTGCGAAATAGCAGGTAGAGTATTGTGTTGGTTTGCTACATATCAAGTGGAGTATTGTGCTTGGTTTTCTTGTTAGAATACTCATTATTTTATTAGTCATTGCAAAAAGTACTACGTAATAGAGTGCAATGAAATAAAACAAATGCGGATACTCATAAATGAATGTCTTGATGCAGCTATTTAGTAATAACAACGTTTTTACACCGAGAAGGAAAATAGTTATGGTACCAACTTTGCCAGCATATTGGAATTTGACAATGGAAATAAATTCATTACTAAAATCAAATAAAGCTACATAACTCACCCCAAAAATATCTTCCTCTGGTTTAGTACAGGTACCTAATTCAGACTGTGTATCTGACACTTGATTTGAATTAGAACTAGTATTAACCGATGATTTTGACATTTGTTTCTTTACTAAATGCGGTAAAAATTCTCCTTTCAAGGTAGAAAAATGTTCTTTCTGTAAATAGATGATGAATAATAAACGCATCTTGTTGTTAAGCTGATTGAAATTACCTGAACCAAATAGTCCAAAATGCATTTCTTGACTACATATATATGAGAATCATTTAGTCTAGAGTATACGGTCATTTTGCCATTCTTACGCAAAAGATGGGCATTTACATTCATTATTTCTTCAAAATCACTCGCTGATGCCAAAAACAATAAACGTTTTGTTTCAGGATGTATGCCAATTAAATCTCTTTCAGGTTTATGTTTAGTTTTGGGTCCTGGCAAGGTAATATCCGATTCAAAACCACTTTTAAATAGGAGGGCCGCTAAACAAGCCTCATGTTGGCGGAATTTGTTAATCAAAGGATACAAAGAAACATTTGTGACAATATCACAAGTTAAAACCAAAAAGTCTGAAAATATTTTGTCGTGAATATAACGCAAACTGTCAGCGGTACCGAAATCGCTGTCCGTAGGTATGCTAACCAAGTCCAGTTTCATTTTTAAAGGCAGACGATCCAAAACCATTTGGATTTCAGAACGTTCATTTTCCAAAACAATAATTATTACTTCTGTTTTCAAAAAAATATAAAAGCAAATGAATATTTTCTTTCATAAAGAAAGTGCTACTTTACCTTGAAAATTATGCTGCTGCAATAGATTTAAAGGATACCATATCAACGGATAGGGTCCTATGGGCAACAAACACTTGGGTGTGCTTCCTAAGACTTCTGGAAGCCGGGTACCCCTACCTGCTGCCAAAATAACTGCTTGAAATTCTAGTGGGACCATTATAGAAATTATTAAAGGAAATTTTTTAATTTAATTGCAGGTAAATTGCAAGTTCTTTATTGTTTCACATGCACTACGTGTTTAAGCGTCCAAATGTCAACGACAGCTGGTTCTCTTTTTTTAATTGTAGCGGCTCTTTAAATCTTTTATGAATCACTCTGTAAGCTGAAGAAAAGCAGAGTGGTTAATGTATTATTATTGTATTTTAAATAAAACAAGAGCAGTCATCATTCTCTTCCTAATGCAGTGTTTCACAAATGGTGGTCCGTATGAATATTTGCAGGAGTTTACGATGAAAAGCACTATTTCTGAGTAACTAGTTAGCAACAATAGTATGTTTAATCAACGACACTGAAATACACTTTATTAGTTTTTTGAATGACACTCGCTATAAAAAGTACATACCACACCACCCATATTATAATAAATAAAAAATAAAAAAAGTAAAAAATGAGTCAATGAGTTAAACATCGAATCCGACGACAGACTTGAGAACCTCTTTCATGGTAATCAGTTACTCTCAGAGCTTTTGCTAGAAGACTGCTAAGAGGTTATCGCGGAAAGAAATATTTTTTAATTGCTTTTTGTTATTACAAGTAAACTTTAACCTTAAATTGATCGACAAAGTTATTGGGAAGATTGTCTCACCTTTAACCTAAACGTGACATTGAGCTTACCTTATTTTTGGTTCGTTTAATTATGAAAAAAATTATTTTGTTTATTCTGTCAGCAAAAAAATAAAATAAATAAAAATGCAAAGTAAATCACGTTTATTTTTTATTAACTTTTTTAGCGCCCAATTTATGAAATTTTCTTTGTTTTTTGCTTATATAAACACCTTCTTTAAAACTAATTTAATGCCAAAAGTAGTCTATTCTTGTCGTATTTTAAAAAGTTAAACTTTTAATTTAAAGGTAAGTTGTAACAACGAAAAGCATTTAAAGGTAACTTTATCGGACACTTTATAGACAAGGTTGTAAAAATGGGCCTTGAAAGGGTTAGACGTAAAGATACCGTACTACTACCATTAAATATATATTTTTGACCATATTCATAGTCATACACAAAAGTCGACTCTTGCTAAAGTAAGTTTTTAAATAAAAAGATCTTACTAAGGTTTTGCTGTTCATAGTCAAAATAAAAGTATACTCTAAGTTGAGTTAGCTCTAAATGGGTGTCAACTTTTATTTGATAAACGCTTTCTTATAAAAACTAATCAATAATTACGAAGTGGCAACGTTGAACAGCTGCTTTCGTTTTGTTAATAAGTGTGTTTCTTTACTTTTTGGGTAAAGTTCGGGAAATAGAGAGTAAACAATAATTTCTCTCTATAAGAGACAAATTTGCCCAAAAGTACGAGAACGCAAAAAAGCAAATATTTTACCCATTCACATAAAAATATATGAAAACACACAACTTTATGTCACACACACACGCATATTGAACATGTACTTTCGCAAAAACAAACGACAATAATTAGACTTATACATGTTAACTAAGGCAAAGATAAACTTTTTTATATAAATATTGAATTAAATTATACTATAAGCCTTTCACTGCAGGTTTATAAATATTTTTTAATTCAACTTTTGAAATTTTTTTTAGTTTTTGAACCTTTCATTTTTCCTATATTTTTTAAACAGCTGATTATTTGTTTACTTGCACAAACTAGCCCGAAGAAAAAGTACGGGCTATTTCGTGCATGAAGAAGAAGAATGTTACTCTCTCAAAAATTCTCTCATTTACCCAAATTTTGTGTACGGGAACGCTTTTTGGTAAAATTGGGATCCCGCGGGCGCCCAATGTAGAGTTAAGAAACAGACCTAATATTTCTAGTAATTATTTATGTGTGTGTTTATTAATATGCATACACACATACTAATAGAAAACATCCCTGCAGTTTTATTCTGTCAATTGTCCCATTTTTTGGTTATTTTTCTGACTCAACGTTGTCTTTCGCGATGTCAATTCACACTTTTCTGTCCCTTTGTTATCGAATAAGTGTCAATTCACACTTTTCTGTCCCTTTGTTATCGAAGAGGTTTCAATTCACACTTTTCTGTCCCTTTGTTATCGAAGAGGTGTTAATTTGAAGTTATGCCTGTACTCAAAAGAATTTACTGGTACAACGGCATCAACCACGGGATTGATATTGTGGCACCGGTAAACAGACTGTCCCATAGTTATCTATAGGGGGGTCAATTGACTGTTTCTACGACTACCACATGTTAAAATCTCCGGTCGTTTTACCGGTAAAAAGACTAACAGTGTCCCTTAGTGATAGGTGAAAGTACCAATTTGGGACCGGTCCAGCGCACTGCAGGGATAAACCAAAAAAGAAGTTTAAACAATAAGCGTTCTAATGTTTTTAATAAAAAATAAATAAATACCAATAATAAAATAATGGAAAAACCGGAAATGCGAAGTTTTAACCGCATATTTATTGGTATATTACTTCAGTTTTTATTTATTTAAAACTCGTGACAATTTTAATTATTTTTGGATTTCTTTCAACAAAACAATCGTTACACTCACTCATCAATAAATGCAAAATCTCCGAGCATTATTTATCTTTCACAAACAAATGCTTTGAATTAAAGTGGGCAACTGTGTTGTTTGATATGTTAAAAACAGGTTTTGTTGGTTTTAACTTTAAAGTCGACTTTTATGTCAAAAGTATACTTAAAGTTGTCTATGAATGAGTTAGAGTCGACTTATACAAAAAATCGGCTCTATTTCTCTTAAAGTCGACTTTATTTTTGACTATGAATACTGGCCATAGTTTTTATGAAAGTTTGAAATTACAAATTCTGAATTTTTTCTTTGAAATTTATTTTTATTTTTTTTCTCTTTAAATATACATAAATCTGTGTGCATGCATGTACATATGTATGTATGTATGGATTAAAAAAGAATTCAATTCTACTAATATCAGATAAGCTTATACATATGTACATACATACATACATATATACGAGTAGGTATTATAAAAAATACATATTTTAAACAAAAAATATTTAAGAGTTTAATTTTATTATTCATTTTTTGTATGGGACTATTCGCGCAGTATTTTGTTTTCTTTATTTTTGATTTTGTTAATAAACATTAAATTAGACTTAAAAAAACTAGTAAAGAATTAAAATAATAATAGCTAAAATTAAAGCATTTAGAAAAATGTATATCATATTTCATTTAAAAAAAAGAAGAAATTAAATTAAATAAGATTTTCAATTAAATAAAACACAAAATATTGAAATGAAAAAAAAAAAAAAAAAAGTTTTAACATTTCCAAATATAGTATTTCCTATACATATACTTTCAGGTCAATATTAATAATAGTGAGGATTTTCGAATATACATAGATAGTGTTACAGGGTAAAAAAGGCCTATTTATTTTTTTTTTAACTGATTTATTTTCTTTCATACAAATATTCATCTTCGTAGTAACGAGGTGTTGTACTGGCTATGAAAATCTGGGGACGTCTTTGCTGTAGAGATATATTTATTTCTTCGGGTGTTCTGTATACCTGCTGGTGATTAGGTTGAAAATGTTGTTGTAGTTGTGGAGTAGCGGTAAAGAAACGATATGGTGAAGGTGTTACGGTGGGTGCTGGTGCTTGGGTACGTATTTGTTGTATTTGGGGTTGAATTTGTGGTTGTAAAGTGGTTACAGGTATAGGTTTACGATAGACTGTGGTGTGTTGGGGTTGAGCAATTTGTTGTTGCTGTGGTTGATGATGGCGTACTTGTTGCTGTTGCTGCTGTTGTTGTTGTTGTACTATTTGGGATCTTTGATATTGATGTTGATGCTGCTGTTGCGCTACATGCTGTTGTTGCTGTTGGAAACCTATCTGTAACTGGATAGATAAAGGAAAGCGCTTTATAAAATTATATTTTCTATCGAATTAAATCAGCTAACTTACTGGCTGTCTAGCATGTTGAATACGTGGTCTGGCTGGTTCATCATCATCTTCATAACGATCGTTATCATAATAATTCTCAGGATAATAACGCTCTGAGTAACGTAATGTTACATTGGGTTTTGATTGATGCTCTTGTAGATTTAATGGCTTGTATAAATATTCATTAACTATATGATATTTGGATGATTGCTGGCATATGTTATCATTGGAAGGTGGCATACAAATCAAATGAATTTGATGAAATGTAAAACCTTCAGGACAGATCCATGAATGACGTTGATTTTCTTGGCAATAATGGAAGACCTCGCAGTTGAGAGTATCATCAGCGTAGTAACTGTTAAAAAGGAATAAAAAAAAGAAAATTATAAATTGCAAATTATTGAATATTAATTATTAATTAGAAGGTGGTCTTTCATTGAAAACAAATAGGCACATAACTGTAAAAAAATTTGTGGAAAAGAACCGGATAAACAAAAACCAATTGATAAGCTTTGTTAAGTGAAAATGTGCGAATTGTATAAAAAAATTCTTATTTTGTATGGTTTCCGTATTAAAAAACACTCTTTACATACATACATACGTGTTTTCTAAATAACAACAATCTTTAAAATCTTTATCATTAGTTCCTTTTTTCTCATTCACTTTTCGAACTCACCCAGTTGTTTTGCCATTGCAAGCAAATTTTGATTGTGCCAACAGCAGAGATAGTCTATCGGGCTCTTCTTCCTCTTCTTCGGTTTCCTCTTCACTGGATTGTTTCTGTTTAGAATTTGATCTGTTACCCTGATATGATTGTTGTTGTTTGCGTGTTTGATACTGTTGCCGAGGTGGTTCTTCTTGATCTTCCTCCGATTGACTATAATCATAGAGTGGCTGTTGTTGCTGTTGATGCTGCAGATTATGATGTTGTTGCTGCTGTTGCCTATAGGCTAAATGCGTTTGAGCTTGTGTTTCGAAATCATCATCCATATCATCATCACTTGAAGCATCTAGAGAACGTGATTGAAAGCCCTGAGGCTTCGCAGTGGTCGCTGAGGCAGTAACACTTGTGGTGGCGGCCGATGTTTGACTATAACCCACAATGCATGCCAAGGAGACTAGCAGAAATAAGTTAAAACTAAAAATAAGAAGAAGAAAAAAAAAACAATTGAAATAAATAAAAATTGCAAGAAATCAAAACGACGTCAAACATTTAATGTGTTCAAAAATTAAACTGTTAAATTATTAGTGGTAATCACTTTTCGTTGCTAGACCATTAGTATAATTTTTTCTTCCTTTTGCTAATATTTAGTATAAGACTCTTTTTTTAATTTTTTTCTTTACATATCCAACCAGCCTTTTGATTTCATTGACTTTTCATTTTTAACTACCAGTGTTGACGTGAAGTTACTGAATCAGGCTATCGTTTTAAATTTTAAAATATAATAAGTCGTTAAAAATATTGTGGCAAAGAGGGGTACTGTACTTTGAGAAATAATAAATATTTTAATGTAAATTTAGAACAGAATATTAGATTTAGTCTTTCCACCAATGTGAGTTGTAAATGGGATGATTGAGATGGAATATAATGGGTTCGCAAGTCAAAGGTGTAGCGTTTTGATGACTTGCAGATACACAGCTATGATAACTTGTTTTTGAGCTATTCAGGAGTAATATTAAAAATTATCCCAGGGGCTGGATCAGGGAAAACAACAAGAACATCATCTCCAATATCATTATGATATTTTATTCCTTCCCTAATTTAAATATTAGTAAGTTTAAATCAAAGGTCAATACCCTTTTTCCCCCTTCCCCTCATATTTTCCTACACCAGTACAATGTACTGAATTAGTAGAGGTCATCCCCTGAGTGCTGGCCTAAATAAGAAAAAAAAAAAAAAATAAAAAAAACACACACACACACACAAAAAGAACACTCCATTATTTAGATACTGCCAACAGCTATTACCAACAGTGGAAAAGCAACACAATATTTTATTTTCTCTGTGAAAGCTCTGCTGTTAAGAAGGGAGGGAGTATTAACTTTGGGCAAACTTTGGGCTTTTCGATAATATTGGAAAGCTGGCTAATGTATAGGCATTAACGTGCTGAATGAAGTTTTTGAATTGCTCGGACAGGATCTAGTTGCCTGGTACGTGACCATTTCTTTTTATCAAGTTGGTAGAGAGGATGTGGCATCAAAATGGCGTGAGAGTAGCGACCAAACAATCTTTACTTTTATTGTTTTATTTTCTATTTAATAAAAACCCATTATTTAGAACCCATTAATAGAAAAGGTATTTTTCTTACTTTGCAAACATATTTTGAAATTAATTTTTTTTATATCTAATTGTTTTGGAAATATTATTTTAGATTTTATTTAATTTATCTGTGTTTTAAACCACCGTCTGCATACATTGCTGGAGCTTCTTCAATTTTTTCTTTTTTTGTTTTACTTCTTGACAAAAACTTAACATGCAATCAATGAAACATCTTTATGATATGGGAAAATTCCTGAACAAGCAAAATGAAAACCAAAATATAAAAACAAAAAACACAACAATACTTAAGACTTCAGCAATCACATTTACCAAAAAGGCAAATAATGGAAAAGTGCGCGGGAAAATTTATTTTGTAGTGAATTGTTTGCTGATGTCATACACACAGACCACTAAAACACAAATAAAAAAAAAAATAAAAAATAAATATCCATATACATACATGTATGTATGTATGTTTGCATACTTATATACGATGTAAAATATATATTTTATTATATGTACATACATATCTACATATTACTCATCATTGCCGCCCCCTCTGCTAGAGATTGCCCAAAAATTTAACAGAAGATTTTTTTTTAAAGAAGAAAATCGTCGCACATTTAGTTGAAATTTGTAAAAGAAGTCAAACTGCATGGCTTATTGTAGTGGTTGCTCTGTCTAAGACAAGTACAATACAATGATTATATATTATAGTTAATATTGTTTTGGAATAAAAATAGAAAATAAACAATGTGAAGGGGGTGGTTGTGATGGGGTATCTTTTCAATATTTGTCAGCCTCAAAGTCATAGTCGTTGAGTATATGTATTTTATTTTTGTTATTGTTCGTCTGTTTTTTTTTTACTTTAAAGTTTCCTGAACAGCATGTGTTATGCAACGGTAGAGTAGCAGTTCATCAGTCAGTCAGTCAAGCATTCAGTCCATGTGTTGTTCTGTTTTTTTTATTGTTGTTTTAAGTATTTTATTATTGTGGTTTATTTATTTGTCGGCTTTTCATCTAAACATTATGGAAATGAGAAAAAAAGAAGCCACCACAATTTGTTTATTTTCGTTTTCAAAAATTTAAATACTTTTTTTTAAACATGTTGTTTTAGTGTAGTTTCTTTCAGTTGCACATGAGAAACATTCAATTCAGAGGTTATTTCCTAAAATTTAAGTTAAAGATGATATTTTAGAAGGTTTAAAATTCAACACCCGCCTCAAGACATAAATGCAAAATATTTCAATAATAGGTTAACATTAAAAAAAAGAGAATCAAGTGTAAGTAATTTTAATAAATCTAGTTTTTGTGGTTTTACTTTATGTGTCTGTTAGGTTTTTTTGTTTTTTTATGTTTTATTGGTTTAATGCAATATCTATAAAGTTCTAAAGTATCATAACTTGAAATTGAGCTTCTTTCTTAAATATTTTTACTTTAGTTGTGGCAAAATTTTCGTTAAATGTAATACGGAAAACAATGAGATCATATGGGAAAACATATATTTGTAACCAAAAATATAAAAAATAAGGTTTTAATATCTTGGTTAATACAAAAAAAAAATATAAAGTTTTGTACAAAACAAAAGTGACAGAAATAAAGTACGCTTCTTAAGTCTTTTGTTTCAAGAGATTACGAATTAACTTGGTTTCATTAAGTCTTGCAATACATCTAAACCAATAGCTCTAATTCTGTCTTTAATTCTACATTATAACTCAATATTATTTTTTTAAGTTGAGTTTATATAAGAAGGAAATGTAAATCTGACTATAAATCAATTAGGTTTGTCAAATTGCCGATGCAATCTGTTAGTATTAATTGGTATTCTAAAAGGTGATTTTGTCTACGTTATGTCTATAAAAAATTATGCATATTTAAATTCTATTTTTTTCTTATCACATCGTATCTAACTAATCGATTTCCATAAGCAATGCCTTTGAAGCAGAATAAGGGTGTTTCCTCAGCTGAACTCTTAGACCCTTCTTTTTCTATTTTTACAAACGATTTGGCCGTTTAAATTTTGTGTTGTAGCAGGTATATGTATTCGTTTGATGTTCAGTTGTACTTAGGCAGCCCAGTTTTATTGTAAACGTCAAGTATCAAGAGGATTATAATTGATTTAAAACTAATTTTTAGTTGGTCTTTTACTTAACCCGAGCAAGTACAAGTACATCCCAGCAGAAATTAGTGCTTACCAATAAGTTATTTTGTAAGGGAGAAATTGTGATATTTGTGCATTATTTATATATAAAGCAGTCGCTAAAAAGCAGTCGATTTTGCAACCAGTAAGCAAAGAGCATAAAAAATTAAAGATAATACCCTACGGTGTAGCATTTTTGGGAGCTTTGAGGTATGAATAAACAATATAAGGCCTCCATTACTGCTAACAATTTTATTTATTGCTTACAAATATTAAAACATTTCTGTGGGTTGTTATTCGCAAGAACACTAGTATTCTTGTCTAATATATAAAATTCTCGTGTTTGGCGGTGTTTGTTGCCAAACTCCTCCGAAATGGCTCTACCGATTTTCATGAAATTTTGTGTGCATATCGGGTAGGTCTGAGAATCTGTCAACATCTATGTTTGATACCCCCAATGGGAAGGTGACTCGCCGCAAGGGAAAATTTTTGCCTCACCTAAATAACGTACTGACTTCGATGAAATTTTAAACTAGAGAGATCTGAGTACCGTGGAGCATATATGGTTTACGCTTTTTTTTTAAATACACAGATGAGGCGGTACAAAGGCTATTTCTCCCTATCCCCAACTAACAAAGTGATTTTGAATAAATTTTGTTGTTAGATTAAGAAATGTAAATTTTCACATCTATTTTTCATACCCCTGAATGTTAAGGTACCAGCCCCAAGGGGAAATTTATACCTCATTTAAATAACGTACCGACGTTGATGAAATTTTAAACTTTTACAGACATTTAATAGTATGTTTTGATTTAATAGAAAACAAAATAATAAAGATGGAAGTAGCTACGGTACCATATGCAACAAAGTTTTAATGACTACATCAGTATAGCGGTTTAGTAACCTTTAAGGCAATATTTCGATTAAGTAATACCTTGTCAAAGCTGGTAAACGTAAATTTGTGGAAATGAAACACAAATTTTCTCTTAACGAGAAAAACAATATGCAAATACTATAATCTTACGTTCTTTATAATTATTCTCTTGAATTTTGCCAAATAAATACATATTGTTTTGTTTAATTTGTTGTTTTAAGAACTATTTTTTTAGTTAAATTTGGATGTCCCAGTAGTCAAGGGTTCGATTCCCACCAGAAACCCTGGTGTGCGATACTACGCTGGGCACATAAAATATAATATATTAGCGGCAATCACTCTTGGTTGAAAAAGTTTTTGAAAAACTTGCAAACCTAGCACATTTGCATACATTTTATTACGATTCCAACAAAGAGTGATTACCGCTGATATATTCTAAATTTTTTTGATTCATAATCCCTTTTGCATAAAACATTTTATTATACTAAAGTAATGAAAGTTACATTAAAATAAAGAAAACAAATGTCAAATACATTTCTTTAAAATTATAACGATTTTATGTAAAACTAAAGACTTGAAACACAAACTCGATTTTTCTCCAATTTCCTAACTCAAACAACAATAAATACCAGTCAGCTAACAAAATAATAATCATCTTTATATTATTTCTCACAGTTGTATTAAACAATAAAATTAACAAAAAAAAAAAAAAAACAAAAAAAAAAAAAAATAAAGTCTCTTCTTCTTTTTCTTTAATTTAACGATCATCACTTTTACTTGAATTACGACAGTAAAAACCATCAGTACCAGTAGTTGTTTAAACATTGCAACTGACCTTTTAAATATTGAAAAAGAAAAAAAAACGAATGCGTTACAAAGTGAAATATTTACGAGTATTTTTTATTTTTGTTTTTGCAAGTATTTACCTTATGTGGAAGTTAAATATATAAATACAACTATACAGTATATGTATGAACATATGAGGAGTAAACATATAACTACAGATGTAATATACGACTTTTTAGCACATCATGTGAATTTATTTTTAACGTATGCGGTTAAAAAATGTTATAATAGTTTTATGATAACGTTTGTAACATCAATATAAACTCGAATTTTTTGTTTACATAGACTTTGTAACGAACTGCACTCATAACTTTAGATTTTTTTTTAATTTTTTTTATTTTTGAGACAAATACTTAAGTGTAAACCCCTTCTAAAAGCTGTGCATTGTATTGGAATTTTTGGAAAGGACAGTACATATATTATTATTAATGATGTTATTATTAAGCGCCTTAGGAATGAGGCAAATTGCTGTGAATTGATCATTCAGAGGCCAGTGTTATACCTTTACCCTTGAATGATCAACAGCAATTGCCTCATCGTTGCATGTTGATTGTGTGGTGAGTGTGCCTTCGCTAAGTAGGTTTAGCTGTTATCTGCTACTTCCCAATAGGTGGCGATTGGTTTTTGACATACCATATTAAATAAGCTTGTTTGGATTACCTTTTTAATGATTAAACAGAATACGACCGCAACTTCAGGCAAAAACGACTCTCAGAGAAAACATGCCCAAAATTAAAACGACGTCCGCAACTTCACGAACTGTCATATATTGTTTTTACACTTCTTTTATGTAAAGCTATTAAAAATTAAGTATGTGAGGTTTTTTGCATAGAATTGAATTTATATTTTATAATTTTATCATCTTTACACATTTTTTAAATTATTTTTTCTAAAATATCACTCATTTTGTTTAACAAATTCCAAAATTTATTATTTTTTTAAACTTTCAAATGTTTTTCGATTTTTTTTGTTCTAATTTTTCTTTCCGCCAACAACAAAAAACAAATGAATTTGTTCACAAAATGTATGAAATTTAATTAAAGTGTGGTAACATTGTTGAGAGAATTTGTTTCTAAAAATGAGAGCATAAGAAAAAACGCTGTCAAAACAAAATAGATTCTATTTCACGACTGCATTCTCCAGCGTTTTTATGTGTCAATTTGTATGGAAAAAAACGTCATGCCCCAGTTCTGTTTAATCATTTACTTTAAAAAAATTGTCAAAAGATAGAAGACTTAAATAATTTGAATTGAAAATGTAAAACAAATTATATGAAATTAAGAAAAAAAAACATACATATTTGTTTAATTTAAACGAGTTCAAAATGTAGGGTGTTTTAATTGCGCATACAACACATACAATAATTAAACAAAAAAGGGGGAAAATCAGAAAAAAAGAGAATTACAAGGCGACGTCACAAGTTTAAATTTATTTTTAATATTCATGAGCTCAAAATCATCTGCAATAAACGATACAATATGTATAAAATCGTAAATTAAAAAATGGCAAAACTATAAAATTTATATTCAACTTTAGAAAGAGGCAAACAATTTAGTGCTTGAAAGTTGTACTGTTCCTTTTTTTACAAAATATTTTATTATGTGAACTTTTTTTGCGACAAAAAAGGGAAAAATATTTTTGAATATTTAGTGTTTATATTGTTTAAATGCTCTTTTCATTAAAAAAAAAAAAAAAATAAAAATTTTAAATTTACTTCTGTTACAGGAAGCAATAAGTTCAAAACCTTTACTTTTAACAAGAGACTCAAAACGCTAGTCGAATTTCAAAAATTACCTTAATGATTGTGTACAATAGTCTAGAAAAAAGCATTTTTTCATTTCAAAATCAATTCAGATAAATTTTTTCTTAATACTTAGAAAGACTTCAATATTTATTTAAAATATTATCTGCTTTCTTTTTCGTAAACAAATTTAAATATAAGTACATATAAAATGTTATTATTTGTTTTTTATTTTATTAAACGCAGCAATATATCAACTCATTTTTAATTAATTAAGAATTAATAAAGTTCAAGTATTACCCTTAATTGGTGGGTGCGTGGTATAGTGGTTAGAGCGCTCGCACCAAAACTCAAACGGTCCAGGTTCAGATCCCAGCAAAGGTGAAAAACGAAAAATTAGTTTGCGGTTTTTCAAAATTATAATTTAAAAATAAGAGATCTCCCCCCCTCCTTCCAAGAAGACCATCTGCAAAGAAACTGCTCTCCGACATTCTACTCTATTCCAGCTGAATCAATGTCAACAAAAAATGAATGATCAGGAGAAAAGTGCCACCTATTGGGAAGTAGCTGATAACAGCTAAACCTACTAAACTAAACGAAGGCACTCACCACACAACTCACATGCAATGGTGAGTCAATTGCTGTTGATAATTCAAGGGTGAAGGTATAACACTGGCCTTTGAATGATCAATTCACAGCAATTTGTCTTATTTTTAAGGCACTTAATAATAATATATGTATGTATGTATGTACTGTTCTTACCAAAAATTCCAATACAATGCACAGCATTTAATAGGGGTTTACCCTTGAGTATTGGTCTCAAATAAAAAAAAAAAAAAAAAATAGGTAGTTTAAGCACTTTACGCAACTAAAGCCTTATTTTGCTCAATTTACCTTACAAGAGTTTTTTTGAATTAATTTAATGTACAAATAGTAATTAGTTACTTCACTAATTGAGTCAAATTATAAATGCAACCCTGTGAAAAGTACGCTTAGTGAAAAATGATAACTCTTAACAATGTATGTTTAGTAAGAATTAGCAATGCCAAAATGAAATATGTATCATTAAAAATAAGAAAAATTTGCTACATTTGCAAGACTGAAAACTTGAAACTTTCAACATGTGTTGTATAATGCCGCCATTTATAAAAGTAATTTTTCCAGACTATTGCCTCCATTTATAGGTAAATCCAACCCGTTTTAATACCGTCTTTCTATAAAGCTGAATTAAAACCGTATGGAGTACAGGTTTTAAATTATGGCATTCGATATCAAAAGTAATTTTTATACAAGTTGTTTGAAATGGTATAAAATTTCGCTTGATATCGCCATTTTAGCAAATAATTTTTCGCCTTTTTTAATTTTTTTTTTAAATCAGTAACAATTAGTTTTTATAAGGAACTAGCTGAACCCGGTGTGCTTCGCTACCTCCTCGTTATATAATAAAATTCACGGCGGTGACGTGGTTCATAGTTATATGGCGACGTTAACAGTATTAAGAGCAATATACTACCGAATAAAAAAAATTTGTTGGAAGAAACAAATTTATACAGAGAACAAGACGTTTAATATTTTCAAATAAAATTTTGCGTGAAAGGGGGCGTGGCATAAGAAATGTTTATTTATACCTCGCCTGGAGTATAATGTGTATACAATTTGAAGTAAATCTGTTAAAAACTATATGGAAGCAATTATAAAATTTTAATAAAGTGGGCGTAAAATTGGGCGTGGTAGATAAAAAAGTACCCTATTAATCATGTCAGAGTCTCAGTTAAATGCTGTGGAAATTTCAGGAAGATCGGTCTAGAAGTTTGGTCTCCTATAAGGTACAAACAAACAAAGAAACAAACAAATAAACAAACACACATTCAATTTTATATATTTAGATTTTAATTAATCAATACAAAGTAGCTTATTAAGATGAAAAAGACTATAAATTTCCATTAACAAAATAAAAACAAACGTTACAAATTGAATTATAAATTTTTCATTTCTAATAAAATTTATGTATCAGGAAGCTTTTTGGGATAAAAGCTCAAAAATAAAGAAAAAAAAAACAAAACTCTATTATTAACAAAAAAGTTATAATTTCAAACAAAACTAGGACACAACCTGCTGATCTACTTTTTATAAACAGTACATACACACCGAAACATATAAAGCAAACCGGCTTAGATGGCAGAATAAAGCAACGCTATAAAAACAACCGAAAGAAATGATCAAAAATATTTCCTTGTAAAAATCAGGTTAATATTTAAAGAAAAATCAAATATATGCTGAACTAGTGTTGCATTTTTCTACAATATTTGGTAAGATTTGTCTGTACATATGCATGTACATTAATGACTGTAAAACAAAAACAGTTTCAAATTAAAAGTCTCTTTCTTTGCTTTTTTTTATTAAATAAAGTTTTACATAAAAAGTGAAAACAACAATGAATGTAGAAAAAAAGAAAAAAAAAAAAAAAAAACTTGCATCATATAAGGCAATAATCGGCATGAGTTAATTCAACTAAAATTATACGAAATAGTCGTTTCATACACTAACTGATATGGCTAAAATCATAGCAATTTGTTTGGAAACTATTTATTAAATAAACCACGAAAATGAAAAAGAAGTTAAAAAATTATTTTAAATAATTGTAATCAACGCATTTGTTATTTATATTGTAGTGTAAAAATGTAAGTTTTGTTTACAGAAAAAATATTTCTTATTTATAATTCTATAGCTATGGAAATATTATTCTTTATAGTCGTTTAATATCCAGTTGGGTATTGTATTGCAGGCAACATCTATTATTTCACTCTTTAAATCTGGTTCTTAAGTGGCTATTTCTAATTATAAAGGAATAGTTAAATTGGTAAGTGTACTATTCTTTCACTGACATCATTTCGCCTTTTTTTTGTAAATACAGTATTGTACTACATCATTTATTTGTAGTACGACGCTTGAAATTAATTAAATAATTGCATAATCTTTCATTAAAAAAAATTGAAACTTATTTGCATATAACCTCCTTTTTCTATCACAACATAACCCATATTATTAAATACCAGAAATATTTTTATGTAAGTTTTAGTGACAAAACACTTAAATAGAAATTGTGTGTTTTACTTTTTAATTTGATATATGCTTTATTAGATTAACAAGTGGTTTTTAAAATTATTTTGGCACACTTGACAATACATACATACGTACATATTATATTATTGAGTCGTTTCAGTATTGTACATTTGAAATAAGTATATTATTTTAAATCGTTATAACATTATAAGTAGTCACTTTAAAGAGCATGAAAGCAATTATATGAATATAATACAATATGTTGGCTACTTTCTTGGGTAAGTTAAAAATAAATGTCTAACTTATAATTTTCAATTTTTAAAAAGAAAAATTATTTACAACAGGCTATAAATGTCATTGATGACCCTTTTTAAACAAAAATAAATTAACCAAAAAAAAAAAAAAAAAAAAAATTACAAAATCAATGATTTACAGATTGCTTTTTTAAAAATATACAAAAATAAGATCAGATCTCACCTCACCTAGTAAGATTTGCAGGCCTGGATTGGTGTATAACAAAACCGATTTTAAAAGCTCAGTTGCAACTGAGCCATTTTTAAGCGATTTTAAGTTTATAAATATGCTGCTTCTATTTATTTTTTTATAATACAAATTAGTAGTAGTAGTAGTAGTCGCCGTGGTCTAGTGTTTAGTGTGTTGGCTTATTAAGACGAGAGCAACGGTTCAAGTCCCGGCTCTGCCATATTGAAGCAAAGAAATATTAAAAAAAATATTTCTTTCGGCGGCTACCTCTTAGCAGACTTATTGCAAAAGCTGTAAGAGTAACTAAATGCCATGAAAAAGCTCCTCAAGTCTATGGTTCGGAGTCGACATTAAACTGTAGGTCCTGGTATTCATGGATAAAAATTGACACACACAACATGAGTGCTGACAGAAGCTAGAGCGTAATCCTGACACAGGGTTAGAAAGATCAGTTATGTATGTATGTAATATAAATTATAAATTTGTTCGAATCCCAGACAGACTAGTGATAATTTTTTTTATTAATTTTGTTTCGTCATAAAACTAAACTCTATTAAATGAATTTAGATTGTGTTTTTACAATGATTTTTTAACCAAAGAAAAAAATGACATCCGTGAAGGAATTGTACATCAGCCAAATTGAGTATATTTTCGGCTCCGCTACGGATATAAAATCATCATCAAGGAAATCATCAACTACTCGTATTTAACTCACACGCATTTATAGAAATCACATGTTAGAATTATAGTTTTCGTACATACTTTTTATTCAGTTAATAGAAGACTTATTAAACACATAATATTTTATCATATTGTCCGTTATTGCACTTTCGTTTTTGTAATTGTCGTTCATTCGGGATGAGTATACATCTTTTCCCATTTATTCCCATTAGTCGACATCTTCGACATGTACGACCATTGCCGGGGTTGTCAGAGAGAGGGCACCGACAGAGGCAAGTCTTTATAGTTGTATGCTGTGGAGAACCAATTTCAAATTCCAGACAGATTGGACTTTTTTTAATGAGACCAAGAGTCAGGGGTAAACTAAACTACTAAAGCTGTGCATTGTATTGGAATTTTTGTGGGAAGGACAGTACATATTGTATATATATTTTTTTTCTTCTCTTGTTTCTCCTGATAATTAGTTGTTGTTGTCAATTGTTATGGTGGAATATAGTGGAATATCAATGAGCGGTCCGATGTCCACTTTTGATAAAAAAAAAACATACCCTATTGTACTTTCGCTATTTGACTTCATGTTCTAAATATCAACAAAATCGGTTCACTTAAGGCATGATTAATCGACAAAAAAATTGTGAAGGAGATTTATAATATACTTATAGAGAATTTTAAATATATAAATTGAGCAATTACCCGACCGTGAAAATTCCCATGCAATAACTGAACTGTTTGGTCGACTATGTGGCTTGTGACGCCGTCCTGCTGAAACCAAAGTCACTGTTGTTAAATCGGTTATCATGATTTGATAATTTCCCGCTCTTGTCGCTTACGTAAATAAATCACAAACAACTGACGCTCTGTAAGTGGGAAGTAAGCGCTGTATTGACGAGATAAGCCAAGCTTTGCTGGAGAATGTGGTTCAAAATTTTGTGGAAAGATCGGAAATAGACATTTATCTGACATTATATTCCATTATTATTTTCCCTATTTCTACTTTCTGTTGATATTAATAAAACCGAATTTGACAAAAAAAAATGTGTTTTTAAGCTAATTTATTTCCTAACCTCAAATTTGCCGCCCTTTATACATAATTGATTAACTATATTTTTAGCATTGACCTGTGATGTTTTGTAATGAATTAGAATTAATTTAAATGTTGTGGTTAGATCTTGTGCTTAAATTGAAGATACAATTAATTAATCGTATGAACTTCAATAAATTCTCAAATTTAGTAATAATTTGATCTTAAAATTATAACCTTCAAAGTATGTTTATGACATCGTTTTTTAACGAAGATCAATTACAAATGTGCATTAATTTATATTATTTACAAATTTGTTTTTTTGAATTTTTTATTTGCTGGTCTTATTTTTATGAAATCAATATCATATCATTATATACATAAGTAATTATCGTCCATCTATACTGATAATGGGGGCATATTGATTTTGTGGTTACGTATGTATTTCAAGCATATCTAAAACAAATAGCTCAACACCTTATTTTGGTTATACACACCAAATCAGAACCAGAAATTTGTCTATTGTCAACAAAGTACAGATTGCATTTTTCAAAATGATTTCATGAAGTTTGACAAATTAATTAATATGAAACTAAACAGACTACAGTTTTATTAGCTTTCTAGTTGCAAATTAATATTTTTGATTTTGATTAATGATTGTTTTATATTACAAATATTTTGACTAAGATTTTAAGATGAAATAATAATAATTTTGTACTGCAATAAACTTTAACTATGTATTAGTTTTTAGTTAAATTTTAATTCAAATTAATTCATTCAAAGAAAACTCAAATTTGAGTCGTTCTTTTAAGATAATTTAGCATGATGGATTTTCTATTTAATTTGATTTAATTTGGTCATAGTGTTTTAAGAAAAAAAAATGACAAAATAATAAACCTAAAAATATTTGTCATTATCAACTAAAAGAAAAAAAAACACATTTAAAGTTTACAATCATTATAAAAATATTGCAAAAAATTAAATCCGATAACAGAAACATAAAAATAAAAATTTAATTTATATTTAACAATCGTTCACAATAATCGTAACCGTAACATTAAAAAAAAGAATAATAAAAAAAAATTAAATGCAATTACAGTGACCTTAAATTGTTAACGAATGTTGGGCGCCAAACAAAAAGACAATGAAAGGTAAAAGAAATAAAATAAAACAATAACGGTATACAATTATTGGTAACAGTTCAGTTATAGCCATAACTAGATGCTTACAAGTAAAAACACCAAAACGTTGCCAACATTTAAAATAAAATCCAAAACTTTTTTTTTTTTACAAAAAAATTTATGTGATCATGTTTATTTGTTGTGGTTAGTTATGGTTGTGAATATTACGAACCGGCTGACCATTTGTAGGTTTTGTTAAAAGTGTTTTCAATTAAAAACAAAACAAAAAAAATGTTCAATTTAAAAATTTAAGTAGCATAGCCGATTGAAATTGTAAAAACCTTCACTTTTTTTGAACTTTCATCTACAAAAAATTGTTACCATTTAACGTATAATTTTTTAGAATGCCTTCTAAATTTTAGCTGCACATTGGATAATGGTTTTAAAGTTAGAAATGAAAATTATTATAAGGGTAATGTTTCAAATGAAATATGATCTCAATGTCAAATAAGTCAGTTAAAAAAATTATCCCAAAGAAAATTGAAATATAAACTCAAAATATAAAAATTTGAGATATTAAAGAATGAAATTATTGCAAATATCACTAACATTTTAACACTTTACGAATATACCCAATAAATAAATAAATACTTTTCCAACAAATCAAGTTTTTAATTGTAACAAAAATGTATAAGAAATGATGTAAGAAAAGAAATATTTCATAAATATATTTTTTGTTAGTAATCGCTAGCAAATAAGAGTGCGCTGGAGCATCACCGCCTATAGCTGTTGATATTTTTTTCTTAAAACTTGTATATGAACATGCAACAAAATGCTCTTTAATTTTGTATTACATTTAAAGTGTAACTACTTAGATGGCTGGACTGAATGTCTTGCAAAGTTTCTGCTGTAGCACATATAACCATAACAGGCGTTGTCTATGCGGCAATTGGTTTCATTTCATTTTTCTTGTTTTATTTTTTTACTTTCCATTTTAAGTGTTGTGAACTTTATTTCTGCCACACGGAGCGTTGATGTGAGTTAATGGTTGGGGTCTTGAAATGACAAAGACTAACTGACATTGTTTGCACACAGTTTACAAAAGTGTATTTTTTACAGGTATTTTAAAAAAGAAGCAAAGCTTTTGCTATATACGTTTTTAATACGTATTTACTCTTTGTCTACCGGCAAAAAAAACTTGTAATAATTACCAAAAAAGGTCTATTAGACTAATTTGTATGGAAGTAGTATGGGTCTAATAGACGTGACGTAGTTTGCGACAGAAAATTACTTACGCAAAAAGATAATATAAACTAAAAATTAAACATAAAATACAACAAAAATGGTTAAGGAATAAAGCCAAGAAGGTATAAAGCATCTGGATTATTAATCATCAGAACCGCTTGGTAGGCAGAGGGCTAATCCTACTTTAACCAATGGTTGCCAAAGTTAATTTAATATTTTGCTAAAATTAAAGGAAATGCCTCCGAGCCTATACACTATTGAACAGTTCATAAAATATTAATTTGACGAATTATATAATTAATGGGGAACTTTACTTGCCTAAGTAGCTGTGAATTTAAAATCAAAACATAGCTGGCGCCGAGAGACATATAGACATTTAAGAAGTTGAGGAGACTCATTTAAATTTTACACAATGTATTGACATGAATGCTTGTATTTCAAAAAGTACTCAAAATTCATATCTCAGCTAGATTAAAAATAATGGGAAATGAGAGCAAACTATGAATATAGAACAAACAAGACAGTTCGGTTGTAGTCGCCGTGGTCTAGTGGGTAATGTGTTAGCTTACTAAGACGATAGTGCCGGGTTAAAATCTCAACTCTGACATATTGAAAAAAGGAAATGGGAACAAATTATTTCTTTCGTTGACTACCTCTCCGCAGCTTTCTGGTAAAAACTCTGGGAGTAATTGATTGTCATGAAAAAGCTTCTCAACTCTGTCGTTCGGAGTTGACTTTAAACTGTAGGTCCCGGTACTCATGGATAAAAATTAATACACACAACATGAGTGCTGCGAGAAGCTAGGCCGTAACCCTGACATAGGGTTGTAATGGCCAATTATGTATGTATGGATGTAAATATGCATGTATGTATATATGGGAGCAAACTACTATTTTATGCAAAAGATACCACATTTTTCAAAAATTCTGCTTTTAGTTCTGTTTCATCTTTTTAATTTGACGTCTTTTTTCCTCCTTGAAAGTTATCAAAAAATATAATTACTGGGCTATAATAAGGAATTGTATACTACTATTTAGGCTGGGTTTTCTAGTGGTACGATTACAATACGTTGTGTCGTTTGGTCATAGATTGGCAAAAAGAT
Source organism: Metopia argyrocephala (assembly GCA_963576795.1). Taxonomy (NCBI): domain Eukaryota; kingdom Metazoa; phylum Arthropoda; class Insecta; order Diptera; family Sarcophagidae; genus Metopia; species Metopia argyrocephala. The sequence goes on along the minus strand of OY756208.1, from coordinate 197,470,430 downwards.
GGGTTTATTATTATTATCATACCCTTCGTAAGTGTAGAAAAATTTCTAGTTTTTAATAGAAAACATAGGTAAAGTTCTCGGCTTTCCATTTATATCAAGAGCATTCTACTTAATTAGATGGGTCATTTTGTCACTATTTATTATTAAAGGACAAGAACACGGTTTGTAGAAATATGTCTGTTTTTTTTTAAATAAAGCACGGCAGAGAAATCAAAAATTTAGTTAAATTAAAGATTATTCAGGACAACTTTACGGTATATTATGTTTGGACTTAGGGATAATGTGTTGCTTTTCATTTTTAAAATTCTTTCAAATAAAATTTGTAACCGCTCAACGGGAGCTAGGTTTTCATTCTAAACTCACACTTTCTATTTACAATTTTCCTAGAATTTTATGTAAATATCGATTTTACTATACGCCTGTCACGTTTTTTCTTATCCGAACAAACTATATGCTAATGCTATACACGTAATATACTGGAGAATTCAGTTATGGAATAGAGTATAACTCTAAGATTTGTTACTACAACTATTGGTTTTTACTTCTAGTTTTAGTTTAAAATTATTTAATTTATAAAAAAAGACACATTTGTTAATAAAATTGTTTTTATTTCTTTTTTGTGTGTATGTCTTTAGCCTAATTATTTTTTATTTGTTTATTTTTACAGGTAAGTTAACATGATTAAAAACCTTGTTGGCTAGCAAGTGTGTACACTACGCTTTAGTCGGCTTTAGCAGACATTTGAAACAGCTAGCGAATTCAATATTTGTATAATATTTGAGTTTTGCTGAAAAAGTAATTAATTTTTTTTAAATTTAAAAAATTTAAATTAAGATTACGCAAAATTTGAATTGGGCCTTCTTCAACTTTTTGTTAAAAATGTTACGGAGTAAATTAGAACCATTTCCCCCTTTAAACTTCAGACAAAAATTAACATTTCAAAATATAAGCAACCCATTTATTTTCCATTTCACACTAGAACCAGACACTTATTATTTGCAGCAATAACATAGCTATAGAGACAAGCTTATCCTAATAAGCAATTCCATTCAATTTTTTAAATATTTTTGATATTAAGCATGAATTATAAATGATTACTAAAATGTTATAACTTTATTATTATTAAATATCATTAAATTTCTCTTTTAAAACTACAGTGAAGTAAATTTTCTTGAAGATAGGTGTCTTGGTGACACCTTTTGTTCTTTTGGTTTTAAAAAACACGCGTTCGCATATTTTACAAAAAAAAATACATAAAAAAAAGAAATACCAGATGTCTACGCAATTCATACACATAATCGTGTACTCATACAAAAAAAAAAAAAAAAAATTCATTCATACATTTATTAGTAGTCAGTAGACATTCATTGAATACGAATGCGAGCTTTAAAGCTATGAGATCAGAAGTGAATGGTTTAGCTCATATTTCAAATTTTGTAAGAAATGAAACAATTGCTACTGGTATACATAATGACAAATAAAAAAACCAACATTAAAACATTAATTCTTAAAAAATATATTTTTTATATATGCACCACTAAATGGCTTTATAACACCATTGAAACCTTTAAATGATTAAATCTTTTATTATTTTCTTTTGGACTAACAGATTTAAGTTGTAGAAGAAAATGTTATAGATTTTTTACGCGTAATTGAAATATGATCATGTGTTTCTTTACTGCGCTAATACTTTACGATGATATGCAAAAAAAAAAAGATAAGAAAAAAAAAATACTTTTTATATGCTTGTGGGACTGTGTATTTATTATTCGTTTTATACAAAGTATACATATTACTTGCTATGATTTACTCATATACTGTCTTACTGAGGTGCATGTTGCTTAAGTCTTTTGTTTTGCTTATTTCTTTGGTGAGAAAAAAAAACACAAGAAATACAAAAAGAAACTTCAATGTAATAGGGGCGTAGTCTGATTTGAAGTCTTAAAAGTACCAAATTTTGTAATATTTCTTTAGATATTATATTTTGGTTTAGGAATCTGGCAAAGTATTCTATGGTTTTAGATTGTTAAATGCATAAAAGATTTGGTTATATTTCTTATTGAGCTTTTTTAAAGATAAGTTTCTAATAATTTTTCTTATAGACTTTAACGTATGTGTTGTTTAAGAAATACATACAATGAATTGCAATTTTTTACAAAAATATATTATCGTGATAGTTAATTAATAATAATTCAATAGTGAGCACTGTAAGTAAATAATAGTCGTAAGGGAAATAATGTGATTTTTACAAAAGTTTACACTTACTTTTTTTTCGAGGTAAAGACTATATTTCATATATATATTTAAAAATGATGATTAATAACACTGTACAAAAACAAAGGAATTTTTTTGACTATTATTGTGATTATAAGTAAAATGAGAAAGTATGTTATCATTTGTTTACTAGATTTAACTGAATTTCAATAAAATTTACTAAAGTATGAAGTATAAGCCGATGTTTTAAAAAGAGTGGATTATGTTTTGATCATAAAATAACTTTAGGAAGTTGTTTTGGCTTAACAATCTGGATATATGCGTTCGAATCCCAGTTAGATTGTTGATAATTTTTTGTTTATTAATTTTGTTTCATCAAATAACGTCTTAATTATGAGAACAAGATTTGAAATCTTACTGCCGAGATTTTGTGCAGTTGTAAATGTACTATTAAATAATACTAATTTGTAAAATAATAACGTAGTCGCCGTGGTCTAATAGTTAGTTTGTTGGCTTACTAAGACGATAGATTCGGGTTCTATTCTCAGTGAAAAACGAAATATGAAAAAATTATTTTTTTCGGCCACTACATCTCAGCAGTCGTTTGGCAAAGCTCTGGGAGTAATTGATTGCCATGAAAAAGCTTCCGAAATCTGTCGTTCGAAGTCGGCTTTAAGCTGTAGTACCCGGTACTCATGGATAAAAATTAACACACACAACATGAGTGCTGCGAGAAGCTAGGCCGTAACCCTGACATAGGGTTGTAATGGCCAATTATGTGTGTATGTAATTTGTAGCATAATAGTGCATTTAGACTGAAAATTTCATCTCGTTAAATTTGATTTGTCTGCTTAATCTACTTTCAATAAGCAGATCTCTTATTCTAATCTTTCAATACGATCTTCACACATAAGATTTAACTGCTTTATTAAGGAATTTCTTCAATTAAGGCTTTAATTAAGCTCAGTATAGCATATAATAGTTTTGTTAAGAAATTGCACAATTATGACTTTATTGCAACACACATTGCTACCCGTTGTGAAGTATGGTTGGTGAAAGTGGCAACTCTAATAAATGTATGTTCAGTGAGAATTAACTATGCCAAAATGAAATGCTATTAAAAATATAAAAACAAAGAAAAATGGCAATTGAATTTATTATCTTCTTTGAACATATTTGAAATAACTTTTTTCTTAACAAATTTCCATATTTTGTGTAAAAACGAGTAAAAGTTTTTTTTTTCATGCCAGAAGAATTGTCAATTTTATTTTCTCCAAATTTACAAATACAGTCGGGTCTCGATTATCAGTAATCTGATTAACCGTTAACCCCAATTAACCGTGATGTTCAAAGATCAGTCTATTGTTTTTGTTTGCAGTACTTTCAAATTGTTTGCTTCGATTAACCGTGATTACCTCCATTATCCGTGATGAAAACGTGGAATTCCCTTGTTTGCATACGATGAGTCACAAGCATTTACAAGTGATTAGTATAATTTTGAAATTTAAGAAGTGCGGGTAGTTAGATCTGAATATATTTAGTATGGCATCGCTACCAGTGACAAAAAGACAAAGAAATGTTTTAAATATTGAAGATAAAGTTAAAAGCATTCAAAAAATTATGTGAGTGTTAAAATGCTAGCTGAAAAATACGAAGTTGGGACACAGACCGTTTATGACATTGCTATCTTGAATTAATTTCTTAACGTAAATATGTATTGTAGTCGCCGTGGTCTAGTGGTTAGTGTCTTGGCTTGCTAAGACGATAGTACTGGTTTCAAATCTCAGCTCTGACATCTTGAAAACAGAAATATGAAAAAATTATTTCTTTCGGCGACTACCTCTCAGCAGTCTTCAGGCAAAAGTTCTGGGATTAATTGATTGCCATGAAAAAGCTTCTCAAATCTGTCGTTCGGAGTCGACTTTAAACTGTAGGTCCCGGTGCTCAATGATAAAAATTAACACACACAACATGAGTGCTGCGATAAGGCCGGAACCCTGACACAGGATTGTAATAGCCAATTATGTATGTATGTATGTATGTATGTAAATATGTATGTACACCAATGTTCATTTGTTAAATAATAAAAGTATTAAAAAAAACTATATCTAAATTGTTATTCGATTAACTGTGAAAATAGGTTATCCGTAATGCTTCTGGGCCCGACCATCGAGGCCCGACTGAATAATTACTTTTAGCTTTTTTTATCAAATTTAATAAACCAATTAAAGAGATTAAAAAGGGCAATACAAAAAGAACTAACAATTTCTGGCAACGATATTACAACGGCTGCGAAAGTTGCTTACATCTTTATCAGATGTCTGGCAATATACATAGTTCTCAAATGGTTATATAAAAATAATTTTTCTGGCAACGTTGTTTAGCAAAAAATTGTCAGTTCATACAGTTTATTTTTAAGCAATTTTTTCTCACAATAATAAAAAACAAGTTTCTCATATTCTTTTAAGTTTGTCTCTCCTTAATTTGACGAAATAATTCAATTAAATACTTAGTTTGTTTTGCTGTATATTTAAGAGCGAAATAAATATAGTAATTTTTTTTGTCACTATAATTTCTACACGAGAAATTCATTTGCTTTACTTTGTATTGTGTAATTTTATAATGTAATGTCAGACTAGATCAACTAACATTTATTTACTTGTTTCCTATTCAGTTTAAGTTTAAAATCCTTGCTAGTGCGGCTTGTCTAGTCAAGCTTAAAGTGGTCAGGTTTTTATAACAGTTAAACATTTCATAACATGCTATTAAGAGGTCAAAAACCTATCTAATCTGCAGATATTTAATTTTTACACAGCTCCCATAAATAATAATATTTTTTGTTTGGCATGAGATAACAAGAGATTTTTTTTTTTAAATTTTTAAATAGATATTTTTTACAAATTGAATAAAATTAAACTAAAATTGCATTTCATTTAAAATAATTTCAAACATGTAATAAACGCATTATTGCTAACAGATATTTCGTTTATTAACACGCTTTTAAAAAGAGAAAAAATAAAAACAAAAATAAATTGCAATTTAACACTTTGATGGATTTCACTGCAAATCGCCGACAATTGTTGAACGATTAAATGATGGAACTTTTAACAAGAGTTTCTTGTTATTAAACAATTAAATTCAAACTTGTTTTAATTAAATTAAACTGAATTTTTATTTTGTAATGAAATTGTTGTTATTGTTAACAAGTTAAATCAGTTGAAACTTGTACAATGTAAGATATTATTGCCGAGCTTGATATTATTTATGATTTAATTTTCAATTACAATGACTGTTCGTATCATTGCAAACAAGTTTTACTTTTTATTGTTATATTTTTGTATAAGAAAAAAATATAGAAACTAAAAATTTAACCTTGACATATGCCAATGAAAAAATGTTTTCTTTCTTAATGTTTTGTTTTTGTACTGAGAATAGTTACACTTAAATAATAAATTATAGGTGTGGGTATTCTTCACAGCTAAGCTAGACAACTTTGATTAATGCATGCAAATTATAAATGAAAAAGTTGTATAACAATCTCTATTTAAAGCCAATTTCTTCTGATAACAACAAAGACAAATTTCATTTCCTTTACTTTTTATTATTGTTTATACAAAGAATGTGGTAAAAAATTAACATATTTTTAGGCGTTTTTCAAAGTTTCTTTATGTGTTAATTTCATCCTAATTAATGAATTAACCTGAGAACATTTGTATTATTAAAATAATTATTTAAACTTGATTGAATTAATAGAATGAATTTTAATATAATGAATTTTTATTAAACATTTAAATATAAGTTTGTGAGCTAAAAGAGTAGAAATTTACGTTAGGAAATAATCCTAAATTTCTTAAAGTCATCTATTACGCATGTTTATTTAGTTAACGGCTGCTTATATTTATTCTAAATAAAGTTTTTTCTTTATTTAAATTTGAACTACTCGATGGCGGTGAAATTACAAAACCGTCAACGTTGTTTAAATGAACAACTTCTTTATAATCAGAAAGTGTACTACCCATATCATTTTTACTGTTTGCGAACAAACTTTGATTTACCACTGTCTGACTGTTGTAACCGAAAATTTTTTTTGTTCTTTCTCTATTGACAATAAAATTTCATTTTCGGAAACCATAACTTGATTCAAGGAAGTAAAATTCGAGTTGAAAAACCTTATAAATCGAAAATATTATTAATAATACGGTGTAGAGTTTATTAAATATGACTGATTATTTTAACTTACAATTATCGTATATGAAATAAATACATTTAATTTATTTGAATACAATACAATTTGCACTAATTTCTTACAAGCTTTTTACAAATGATCAGTTTTGAATTTAGAATTCACTTAAACGTTTTTTTTTATTGTCGCACAATCTAATCAGTCTTCAAATTGATAAAAATATGGCTTGAAATCATCAAATCTAAACCGGTCAAAATTAGTGTAATTAAAACAAAAATATTGTAATTTAAGGGGAACAAGGTATTTTGCCTGGTGACTTGGAACTATGCATTCTAGCTTTTTTTAGAAGAGCTTCAAAATAAATAAAACCATTCAACAATTGAACACGAAGGTAGTGTTCATAAAATTTCTTCTACTCTTCAGTATGGTTAGTTTTTAATAAATGCAAGACGCCTTTCATATAATCATGAAGTAATATTTGGATTGCAATAAAGTTGGCGAAGATAAAAAAGAACAAACTTTATTTGGACGTATTTTAATACAATAATATCATATTGAGGATGCCAGGCCACTGATCCATACACTACGATTGATGTATAATTGTTTTGGAACATATGAATCATTTAACACCTTGTCCCAGCATTTAATAAAACCCAAAACTTTTTTCAACTTTTTTACAGTTTGAGAGATCGCAGCTCTCTCATTTAATGTTACCTTTATATCAAGTAATACTTCCAGATCAAGAAATGTAACAATTTTTTGTGAGGAATAAGTACCAATCATATAATCATTGATAATGGAACTGCCTCTATAACATTGCTTATATTTACGTTTGTTCAAATCAAGGTATATATCGCATCAATAATACGAATTCTCTATGTTCTATTGTAACAGGCAGCTAAAGTCAGAACTATTGAAATGAAAGAAAAGTTTCATGTCAAGGCTCTACAATAATATGTGAGACTATGAAATATGAGATGGTAAATCGTTAATGTGCATACAAAAGGAATAATAAAGAACTCAAATGATTACCTTGAGGAACTTCAGTAGGCATAGAAATAGTTTTTGACTTATAATTTCTCAATAAAATATACTGAGATCTGTTGATATGATACGTAGATATCCAATTAGAAAAGTGTTTTAAAATTCAATTTTATTTAATTTATGAATTAGAAGATCATGCTTGACTCTATCTGATGCTTTCTTGAAGTATGTATCTGACACATAAATAACCTCTATTGAAAACACTAATAGATTTGTTAAAACCAAACGGTCTTTTCTAAAACCATTCTGAGATGGTGATAAAAAATGCTGATGATGTAAAAGTATAACTGATGCTCAAAAGGTTTGGGAATAATGTTCAATTAAGCTATACCTATATAATCCAGAAACTTGGCAAACAACCAAATGTTAATGATAATTTAAACAAATCTGTAAGCGACATAACCAACTGTGCGAGCATTTAAGTAGAATACATCTGGGAATCCCATCTGAGCTAACATTTTTAGAATTTCTCTATTCTAGTATTAAGTCTATGTTCGAAATCAGTGCAAGAAATTCTTTAATTTATAAGACAAGTTCCTTGTGGTAGATCATCCTCTAGTTGAATAATAAACAAAATTTAATGTTCTTCAGTCTGTCTTGCAAATACAAACATTTCTAATGTTTTTGATAGCAGCGAATTTTATAGAAGCTTGTAGGAACATTCATACGATCATGTTATATTCGCCAATTAAAGATATATGTTTCCACCACATATATGATAAGTTTAAAAAATAGAATAGTTTTAAAAAATAGAGCACACAAACGTTCGAATGTACTACATTATACTACTGGGCAACAAAATATATTTATACCACCTCTATTAAATGTCTAAGTTTTATTTAAAATTCTACAAATTTATTTAAATAATATTGTATTAATTTTGTTAATGTTACATCCGGAATAAGAATTGTCTGTGTAACAAATAATGTGATATTAATAACATAACAAAAAAAAAAAGGCAAAAGCACCGAAAAAAAATGTAAGAACTACCCACGTACATGCAGACGTAGAACTATTATTGTAAACTTAAAATTCGCTTAAAAAAGAATAAACGAAAAAAAAAAATATTATGAAAATTTATTAATACAATTGATTGACACAAACACCAACTCAAGGTATAATTTTGCAAAATAAATCACGCAAAATTAACAAAAATTAAAGCCATAAAACTAGCAACGTTTCTTCAGTACAAAAAAAAAACACTAAAAAATTATAAAAATAAATATTGTCTGCAACGAAGAAGATCTCTGTCTGAGAAAAGCAAAAGAAAACCAGAAAAGACTCCCACAAATTGCATAAAATAAAGTAGAAAAATCCAACGAACGAGTATGTTGTTTTATCTTAGCTTTTATTTAAATTTATTTTGTGTTTCATAAAAATAATAACTTCAGAATGTTAAACAAACTCTTTTTGCATATGGGTTTCTTATGGACTTGATTTTTAGTAGTTTAAAAAGTCTGGTTTATTTTATTTATATGTTTTCTTTTGCAATACTAAAGAAGTTTTTTTGTTTATATATAATTTCCAAAGATCACTTTAAGCCCTTAAGCTGTTAAAGGTTGTTGGCTAAAATTGAGTCAAACAGTATAGCAATGAATTGCAACACTTTAATTGCACTTTGAAAATATCATTATTTACGTTATTTAGTATAGTGGTTTTTTAGTTATGTTTTTCTTTAAATTTTTGTTTTTTTGTCAAACTTACTGCATTTTGTAGATAATTTAAAATATATTCCAAATTAAGTTTGTAATCCTTTTTGTTGGTTTTCTAAACCAAGTAGTTTTAGTTTAGAAAAGAACACGTATATTTTTGTTAAAGTCAACACTTATTTGTTTCTTTTAATGTAAAACTTATATATATAGATATTTTTTTAATATTCAGTTGAACTTAATATGGTTTTTAAACAATTTTATCGACTTGTCTTAATTACTTTTTTTTTTGTTTTATATTTTTTTTTTTTCAAATAATATTCCTCTTTAATACTCGTATTTAGCAATTGAGCTCTACTCTTTAAATGAATAGGTTTTAATGAAATCTTTTGTATTTTATACTGCAAAAGCATTTTGAAAATACAAATTTGCCAAATTCAAAAAATCAAAAACACTTACATTCATACTCTAATGAAAAGAAAAACAATTTAAAGAAAATATGCATTTTGCTGTATTTTGTGAGCACAAAACTTAGTTATAAAAGAGTTAGAGCACATAAAATACATACTCGTACATGTCGTACACAACCAAGAAACTAATTCAGCTAAGCTGAATTTTGCTCAATTCACCACAACATAATAACTGTTAAAAACCACAGAAAAAAAAAATTTCAAACAATTGTTTACAAAATTACCGTTTTGTCAAAGAGACTGCTGAATAAAATAAAATATATCGTAATATGGTTATAGAAGAGCATAACTTATGTTTTTGAGTAAATGAGTAAAAGAGAGTTTTACAAAAAAGTGTGTGTTTTTTTTATGAAATAGAAGTATGTTGTATGGTATTCTATTTTAACTTTAAACAAAAATAAATGAAAATGTACAGACAACGTTAATAAATTATGCAAAAAACACACACTTTTCTTTGTGTAATACATTTAATGAACAAACGTTTAAAATATTATCACGACAAATTTCACTAAAAATAGCGAGAGCCAAAAATTTAGCTTAATCTTAAATAGATACATAGTAGTTGCCAGTGTTTCCAACCTTCACCGTGGTGTAGTATGTAGTGTACTGGCTTACTAAGATGAGAGCTCCGGCTTCAAACCCCAGATCTGATACCGAGAAAGAACGAAATTTGAAAAAAAAAATTTCTTTCGACGCATATTGATGAATACCACATAGGCCGTAACTTTGAAAAGGGTTTTAATGGCCAGCTATGTATGTATGTATGTGTGTACTGACAAATTATTAAAAACACCAAATTTAGCCAGCAGGTATTATACAAAAACCTAAAATAATAAATGATAAATTAGAACATATTTGAGATTAAATGAGTTTGTAGCTACTGGTCTAAAATTCATCACAATTAAAATTTTAATACAACTTATAGTATTTGCTTCTTGTTAAATAATACTGATGCTTTCCAGCTTTGAAATGTTGTAACGTATTTATCATCCAAAAATATTTCAGTTGTATTTTTTGGCCTATCAAGTGTATTAATTAATTTATATTTCATTTTAATGTTATTGAAATAATAACATAACGTTGGTCTCAGGTAGAAAGGCCCTAACTCACATAATTTAAAATTTATAGGAGGAGGTAAAAATACAACAGATACTGTAATTATTAATATACAACTTTTTATTAAATGCTGTACAATTACTTGTAATACCGTTAGTTTTAATAATATTGCAAAGATTTTTTGTTAGGATGTGCATATTTCTGAAATTTATTGGAATACTAAAAAAAATCAGTTTTGAAAAAAAATCGAGTTAGGGCCTTTCTACCTGAGACCAACGATAAACAACTATATAAAGTTTTTCTTATATTTTACTTGTGTTTGATCTATTACTTGTCTCCAAAAGTATGTATAAAATAAAAAATCGTAATAAATAAATATCTTAACAACTAGTCGTCCAATAATGTATGTATTGTAGTTGCAAATATAATTAAAGAGATATGTTTTAATTATTTAATATTTGATTTATAATTTGCTGACATGATTTTAATGACAAAAAGCCAGTTATAATTCAAGTTCGCTTCTTAAGTCTTTAATTTTTTTTTAATTATTTTACGCCAACTGAAGTATGTATATAACTGGCACACTTATCATTGGTTTCTTAAGATTTTAACAAAATAAACTTTAAACAATTGGGTGCCCCAGGAGTTACTGGGTAGCCTGCTAGACTGCTGGAGGGTGAATTGTGGGCTTGATTAGCACATATTATCAGTTTTAGTCACTTCTTGTGTAGTAATTAAAGTATAATACTGGTATTGCATTATGATTAAAATAAAATTAAATTAAAAATTAAAGTCCAAGATGTTTGACTATAGAACACTTTGTAGCATAATACATACGCAAAGCATTAGATTCTAGTTGTAATCCATTTCAAAGTTAATTAAGTTTTCTTCAGCAGACCAATTTCAAGATTAAGATTAATGAACATATAAAAAGACAAATAATTTAAAATACGTATTACATTAAAAAATATAATAAAAATAATTTGTCTTTTTTTTGCATAATATAGTCGAGTTTGTGTATATGTTCATTGTACATACATATTATTGCTGACGTAATTTTTATATGCAGTTTATAAAATAATAAATTTCATAATATTTTGTTACACATTCACTTTTAATATTTAGAAAAAAAACTATTATGAAAAAATATAAAATAAAACCACAATAATTGAAACACTAACACCAGAAGTCATGGCAAACCAATTCCACCAGTACGGCCACCACCAACACCAGCTGCTTGCTGGCCAGTTAGCAAAAAGAAAAAAAAAATTAAAACAATTTAACCACTTTCTTCTATCGTTACGGTATTATAATTTTTGTTCACATTATAAAGCAAAAAAAAAACTATTTTTTATTTATGTTTTTTCTTGTAATATTTAAGAAAAATAATGAAACATATCGAAAAACAAGCGAGATGTTCAACAATTCATCCAAAACTTAAATCGAAAAAAAAAAATGTTAATTTAGCGGTCAGTGTTCGACCGGCAAAATGCATTTTCTTAAATGTTAGAGTTAAAAACAAATATATATTTTTGTATAATTGCTTAATACATGTATTACAACAAGCAGCAGCAGCAACAACTTGTCTCTCATTTATACTCTTCTTGCTGAAGAGTATTAAAATTCAAGTGAATGTTTACAAAAAAAAAAAAGAAAATAAAAAAAGTTGCAAAAGCGGTAACAGCCCGTTAGACAAACAAAAATCAGCAGCATCATTACTATCTCATAACTAGCTTTAGCTTTTGGCATTGCTGCTACAGCTGCTGAAAAATATAAATGTTGGCTGAAATTACCAGCTAGCAAAATATCTCAACAACTGGCTGAGTAACTTCTTCTAAAACGCTTCAATGATTATGATTTTCATTTTCAATTTTCTTTAGTAAATAAACATTTTTTATGCAATTTTTTTTTGTTAACAATCATAAAGAAGTTTATCAAGTGTTTAAAAACAAATTATTTGAAATGATTTTTTGTTTAAAGTTCATTAAACGTTTTAATTTTGTTTGTCTGCTTTTAAAAATTTCTTCTTATTCGCTGTGCTTTTAAGGAATTTAAAACATGTGCTAAAAGAAATGTTTAAAAAATATATTTCATAACTTCTTTGAGTAGCATTGTGGAGATACGAATTAAAAAACATGTTTGCTCATTATTAAGTCCTGATGATGCTACATATACGAGTGTGGATTAATAAAAAAGCAATAAATAAGTTTTCACTATTTAAAGATTTCAATTTGTATAAAATAGAAAGTTCAATAAAACAATTTAATTTTGTGTTATATACTTCAGTTTCACATAAAAAATTGTTTTAGTTCAAGGGACCTTATTGAACAAAAAAGCGTTTTTAATGCATAAACTTCCATTGTATTATTAGTAAGAATGTCACAGTAGTCTAGTGAGAAGTGTGCTAGACTGCTAGTGTAAGAGTTTTGTGTTTAATTTTCACCCGAAACTGTGGTCTATGACACAACTCCGAGCTTATGATCTTAGTCACTACGCTCAGTATAATTATAATATAATATTAATATGGTATTGTAATTCAAAAGTAAATATTAATATTGTTAGTGATGCATTTAAATTATTTTATTCGCTTACAACTTACTTTATACCTGTTTTAAACATTTTTCATCTTTAAAAAAAAAAAAAAAAAAACAAATTAATGGTGGGAGAATGAACATGTAATTTCCTTACATGTTTAATTCCAGTCAATATGCAAATACCAACTTTAAAACAATTTTGTTTTATAGTATACAGTGTCAGACAAATCTAATTGAATAAATTTTGCTTTTAGAATCTTATCGTCGGGCAAGAGTTTATGTGTTCTAAAAAACCAAAAATATGCATTAAAATCTATTTCCGTAAGAATTTAAACTCTGTAACAAGGCCAACTTTGAATTCTAAAAATTTTTTAGTTTTTAACTGTGTACCTTTTATGCTTTAAACTAATAAATTATAGTTTTTATGCGCAAGAAATTTTATGCAAAATTTCAAAACTATTTATGCCCAAGTTTTGTTCAGTTAGTTTTGATCAACACTTTGTATATGCATATAATGAATTAGAGATAAAACCCCTCTCTAAACTCTATATTCTATCCATGGAAGATGTTTATTAGAAAATAGCTTAAATGCAACAACTACGTCATGACAGAGAAACAACTATAAAAACGACAAAGACGATTGAAAAAATAAAAATATTTTTTTTTCTTTTTAGCTGAAGGCTGGGAAAATCATCAAACAAGTTTTTTGTTTATATGTTTGTATATATTGTTTTATTATTTCTCTATTATCTTTTTAAATTGAAAGAAAAAACATAAAAAACTTTAACATTATAGAAACTAAATATGTAAACAGACAAATGCTATATATGTATGTATAGTAATATATACATACATATGAGTGTACATATGTATTTAAAAAATGACTTGCAAACTTTATATTTAATTTAAGAATGTTTCTTTTATTAAAAACAAACTATCCCAGCGCTTAGTATCAGTGTGATCGAACTGTACAAAAGAGGGTGTAAAGTATTGCTTTGATTGTAATAAAAACAAACAATAGCGATAATCAATTTGTATTGAAAACGTAGCTAGCCAAATCAAACAATAACAACAATATGCTAGATATGTTACGAAAAGTGATAATCGCTAATATACAATAGTATATTAGTCATGTTTGTTTAATTCATATTTACATTTTTATATTGCATTTACATGTTATTGATTACAAATCATTTGCTACAAGTAACTATTATTTTTTAAAACAAAATTTTTTCTTGATACAAAAAATTATGTGAAATTGTGTAGTCATAGCTGGCAAAATAAAGTGGTATGGAAGAAAGGGTTTAGGAAGAATGCCATTTTTAAGAGTTTGTTTTAAGAGTTCTAAAAAATGGTTCCAAAAAATTTTCAATTTTTTAATGTCATGAAAACTAGATGGAAAACTAATAAATCTACACTTAATTACAACCACAGAGAGGCATAAATCGTTGTAATGAATTCTCATAAGATTTTTTGTATTTAAGTTGTCATTAGCAAAATAAATTATTTTCCTACGAGGCTAAATTTATTTTTTTCTCCTTATGTAGTATATTGCATAAATCAATTAATCAAATTTTTTAATTTTAAACATGTTGATTCTATTCTGATGAAAAACACTGTTTGCATGACTCTATTAAACTCAATTGGTTTAAAAACGAAAGACTTAAGAAACGAACCTTTTGTAAAATCTATTAATTTTAAAACTTTACAATATTTCGTTTAACAAAAAAACAAAGAAAAACTAAACTAAATTGGATTTTTACAAACATACTTTATTACATATTAAGTATCTCTTATATTAAATAAAACAGTGAAATTGTTATGACTTTTTCATTCATTTAATAATAATTTTTTATTAATTTATTAATTTTTTTGCATTGTAATTCACCTTTCTTTTTGTAACTTATTTTTTATACTGCTTTTACTGTTATTTTTCTTACCTTTTTCACTTTTTTTTTTTTGAATTTTTATTATTTATTTGATTGTATTTCTGTTTCTATTTTTCTTACAACAAGTGAATGTATTGCATAATGAATACCTTTAATAACTTAACTATGGCATGCTATTGTATTGGGTTTTTAGTTTCTATTTAAGCGAATAAATATAATTTATTTAGCAAATTATGGAATTTTGTTTTGCAAAAAAAAAAAAAAAGAAATTCTCAATAAAATTTCTTATTTAAATGGAAAGTGCAAATGGCTCAGTGACTGATTTTAGAAATTGTGTCATTTCCTATTCTATTTTCTGATGCATTGGCTTAAACATATTTAGTCATATTGCAAATAATTATAAACAAAACTTGTGTCATTGCATTGTGGGTAAAAACAAACACCTGCATTTATATTTAATTTAAAGTTACGAGTATAATTTTGGATTGTAGTTTTGGTATGGCTTTAGTAATTTTCTTACTACATATACTTATGTATTCTGTACTAAATTGTCTAAACAACTGCTTTGCTTTATTTTATAATTTTGTTAGCATCTCATCATTATACAGGAACACAACGCTCTGCTAATTTTACACCAAAAGAAAGTTGTTGGAAATAATTGTTAACCCTCTGCGACTGACGTGATATACTTAGTTCTTAAAATTCTATTGACGTGGTAGTCTACCAGACACCATTTCCATGGCTTATATTTTCCAAAGTTTCTATTTGTAAAACTAATAAAACCATTTTTTTATTGTTTATGAGTATAAGGTATTATTTATATAATTATTTTTCTAATTTATAGCGAAAATTCGTGTGTAATGTTATTAATTGGCATGGTATGAATTTTTAAAATACTATTTTGTATTTGTTGGTGTTTGACAGACTACCACATCAGTCGCAGAGGGTTAAGATTGTTAATATATTTATCCATGAGTACCGGGACCTATAGTTTAAAGTCGACTACAACATACTAACCACTAAAGCACGGGTTTACAAAATTAGTGACAAAAAATTCTAACATAAGTTAGATATGAAATAGTTTGATGTGAGTAACGCTACTACTGATATTTCAGGTTATAAATAATTGAGTGTAGATTGTTAGAAAAGAGAATACAAATAATGATAGTAAAATATTTTAAAAATTGAGTAACTCTGTTTTCTATAAATTTTCTATTACCTTACGGAAACAGGCAGTAATTTATACTTTTAAAAAAATATTAAAATTTTTAGCCAACATTAGTTATAAAACTATTGAATTTTTTAAATTTTTGATTGCTGTTTAAAAATTCAGCATAATTTTATTGTTCCATTTATAACTTCAAAAAATAAAATAGCACTCAAGTTCTTGGCTTAATGTCAAGAACATATGCTTCCTTTTTTTGAATTTACTCTAAAGCCAACAAATTAAATGCTTAAAAACAACTTGCGCTTCCGCGTATTTTTTTAATAAATGCTAAAAATATGATAATTTTTGTAGTTGTGGGAAAATTAAAGAGAATTAATTTAATTTCGCTAAAGAAACGGATTGAGGAAGTAAAGAATTAAAACTGGATTAAATATAGAGCACGATATTGGAGAAATATAATACATTTTGTAAAAAAAAATTATTGTTTATTTGTTATTTAATTTTATGGATTTAAGCATGTCATAATGTTGTTAAATAAATTAAAAATAATTATTTATATAAAAATAAAATATGAACTTTAATTTGTTTAAGTAACTTAACAAAAAATTTAAAATTTTCAATGACTTTCAGTATTCGTCAACAAATATGCATGTATATTAGGGTGATAACTTTTTTTGGACAATATTCTCCCCAGGGGGCAAATATTGTATTAATGATAAAGAAAACTATTTCAGTTCAATTTGGTAAAAAAACCTTACGCACCGACAGCGATTTCTAAAATGCCTTTTTTAAATTTTTTTTAAAATATGGTTTATACATATGTAAGTATGTAAACAAATAATAACAATAAATGATTAAAAGTAGGTATTGTAAGATATAAACTTTAGGTTGAAAGTATGCGATGTTTTACAAAGTGGATATATATCTTGTACTATTTTTATTTTTATATAAAAAACTGCAAAAAATAGCGGAAATTAAAATCAAATTTGGAAGAAAACTATTCCATTGACTCGAAAACGGACTTTACTATTGAAATCAGCATGCCTTAATTATATAGATGTGATGGTTAGACGTTAAGTAATCAAAAAAAGTTTTTTTTTAACTTTGTTTAATTCAAAACTTTAACGCGTTTGGTGCGTAACGTTTTTTAACGATAGTGAAAAACTAAAAACGCAGTTCTTAATATTTGTCAATGCCGTACACGATTTTGTCTGGGGAGATTTGATATTTGCAAAAAATGCAAAAAGTTATTACCCTAATGTATATATCAGAGCTGTCAAAGATTACAATCGATTTAATTGTAATCGCATATTTTGGCGTTAATGATTGATAATGTGGGCTTTCAAATATCCAACAAGTCATATGATATGCCAATTTTTTGTGTAGTAAAGTAGCAGTGTGATAGTCTAAATAAAATATGTAATTAAAATATTTGATAATGGGAGAAAATACATACTCGTACATGCAAAATTGGCAGTCGTATGGCTCTGATTGTTTTCTGAAAAATTTTAAAATATTTTTAAATATTTAAAATTCAAAAACAAAAAATATTTTTCGTCTCTTAAACAGAGGCAAAATGCCCATAGAGACATGCTTATCACTAAAGCAATACATTTCATATATGTTTATATTAAATATATGAAATCATAGATCATAGATCATAGAATCATACATTAAGGCCCATTATTACAACTTGCCTATAGTTAAAGTTAGGATTTATTCAGACAGATATATTACTCTTTCTTATTACTAGTAAACTTTCTTTTCGACCAATCGGCAGGAGCCTAATTTATGCTGATCCCTATAATGCCTAAGGTTGTCTGAATCTCACGATAGTTCACATAAAGATCTTGCAATATTAGTTCGCTCACAGCATTAATGGTTTATAGAAAAACAACTGATGTTGGACGACTTTCACGAAATTCGTCTTGGAGTGAATTACGTCCAGGATTGAATTCACTATACTATCGATAAACACTGGTCCTTGATGGTGCTTCATCGCCATAAATTGAATAGTTGATCCATGCACTGCTGCTGTCTTAATCCATGTCGAAAATGTTCACGATTTAATTCCTTTTTTGGGCTGAGATGAATCTTTTAAGTTACTGTAAACAACACAAATAGCGCTAGTATGTCCAAATGTTCTGAGTACACGTATAACATCAAAAATGTTCAACTTTACGATAGAGCTGTCAATTGCCAGATTGCCAGGGTAGCCAAGTCCCGAAACATAAAGGACAACCCTCGTAATTGCATATTTCATGCAATTAAAACAAATATGTATTTTGTTAATGGAGTTTGTAGTACAGAGGATGGAAATAAAGTACAAAAATTTCGTTTGTTAAAATTAATTAATTTTGTGACCTATCCTAATAGAATAGTTAATAAAAAATATAATTTTTATATGATATCATACAAACCAGTAGGAGGCGAATCCCCACCGGCAGATCCCTGCTATTTTATAGAAATATAAATTATTTGAATTATAAGTGCATTACTTTGTACATATACTTATAACTGTCCATTTGCATGTCTATCATTTTGTTGACTTTATCTTAAATAATAAAATAAAATTAAGTTTTGCTTTGTTATTAATTACACTTTGTTTCTCCTTTACAATATAAGATCTTTTTGCACTTTCAACATGAACGCACCTTTAAATTCATGATCGAAATTTTTAAATCATTCTTTTTGATGGTTTAAAATTGTAGCATAACTAAATGAATGATTTGGCAAGTGTTGGTTAAAACATTAAAGGAACAAAAGCAACAAAAAATAATTGATGAATAAAATGTAAGAAATTGAAAGTACAAATTAATTTAAAGCTGGCTGTGAATTTAAGAGCAAAAAAGGAAGGATTTAATGCCGCTATATACAACTAACTCGCTGATAAAATAAAAATAAAAAAAAATATATTAATGATGTTGCATTTCAATTATATTTACTGAATTGAATTAAATTTCAAGGTGAAGACCAAAAGTATGTATCTATTTGTATGGAATTTAAACACTTTTTGGGTTTATACTTTTAATTAAATACTTGTGTTTAAAGCATGTCATAAACAATTTTTATGTACTTTGTTTCAAATACCATGTAAAACAAATTGGTTTTATTATAGTTGCTTTAACAATTTTTTTGTATATGTATGTTAAGAACGCGTTCTATAAAAAGATAATAATTAATTTAATTTTTTGCAATAGATCCCAAAAGTTAACTGTTTAAAAAGACGCCATTAAATAATTAATAAACTTTTTACCCTTAATATATATACAATTTAATTAGTTAACTAAGCTTTTAATTGAGTTATCAAGTTCGGTTTATTCAATTAGCATTTGTCAGCTGAAAAAATTTATGGCCTGTTTCTGTATGACAAGCAATTTCAAACGATTGAAAATTTGTATGAAAAACACTCAATTTTTAAAATAATTTTGAGCATTTCTCATACAAATTTTCAATCGTTTGAAATTGTTTGTCATACAGAAACAGGCCATAAAATTTTTCAGCTGACAAATGCTAATTGAATAAACCGAACTTGATAACTCATTTAAAAGCTTTCCGATCGACTGTTTTTTTAAATTTAATTTTGTACTGTTAAAATGTCAAATATTTTTCTTAAACAGCAAAATTAATCTAAATATCACCAACATAGTTTTATATTACTAAACGTGAAGACATTTAATTTCAAAAATCCTTCAAACTATTATTTTATTAATTATTATGTTAAATTTTTTACTTTCAATGGTGTTTTTTGTTTATTTTAATGTTTAATGTGTTACTAACCAGTAACCCTCAAACATATTGTGTCTTTTTTGAATTGAATTTGATTTATTTCAATATATTGAATTTTTTGACATTTTACATGTACATTGTACAAAAACAATGCCTGTTGTTTTTGGAAAAATATTAGTTCTAGAATTAACATCACCTTATTAGACGCGCCTTGGTCATACAGAAACAGGCCATTAATTTTGTGAGTCAAAATTTGAGTCTGAAAAAAAAAAATTGATAGATATTTGGGCCTCAAAAATGTTTATACGAAATATAAATTTTTTTTTTTAAATATTTTAAAAATATATTAAAAATTAATTTTTTAATGAAAATTCTTTTAAATTTATCTACAATATTTGGTTAGTTTCATTCTGGCAGTGCTAATTCTCATTTAGCATAAATTAGTTAGAGTTGCCACTTCCCACAGGGTTGCATTTGTAATTTGACTCTTTTGGTGGTGTAATTAAGATCTACTTAATAAGCTCTTGTATGATATATAGGACTTAGTTGAGGAGTGTAAAAAAGAATGCCAAGAAACACAACAATGCGTGAAGTGATGGAATAGTACAGTACCAGCACAGGAATAAAATTCGAGAAATTGAAACTTTTGAGTATAAGGGTTTTACATACGTTCATACGATAATTCGAATGCAGAATTACAATTACAGCTTATCCGAAATTACAGAAAATTATATGCTCTATTAGGGCGCTTAAGCCTAGCAAGACCCTTGTTCCTCACAATATTCCTTCGGAATCCTTGATAGTGTAAATACACTCTTCTAATTTATACACGAATTTTGGCGAGGGAAATGCTGTCCTTTGAGTTGAATAAGAAAATCGTTATTCTACTCTTCTAAAAGGGTAACTTATCGCAATGCAAAAAGGAGAAAGAAATAACACTGCTCCATATTGTAAATAAAAAGTTGTCCTACTTAGCCAACAATATGCTGTTAGAACCTGAGAAAAATGCAAGCAGAATTTAGAGCTAAAAATTCATGTATTGATCATTTCAGCACTCTGCGCATTATCGTTAAAAATCAGGGAAGTGGAGAATATATTTGTACTCCTTTTAGACCATGAATAAGACAGGATTGTGTTAGAATATAAAGAATGGCCCACGAAAATTATTAATCTGGTCAGCGTTTTAAGTTGTTGGATTATTCATGACTATACCAATATAAACGCCCATCAGGAATATGCTGAAACTAATAACGAATCATGTAAAGGCCCAAAACACCGCTAATATTTGGGGCCTCCAAGCTTCACTTGGGGAGCTACAAAGAATATTCAAATGACATTCTGGTGGAACACTATAATTTCCATATCGATACAGAACTTCGGCATTTAAGTAATAATACTGACAATGACGAGAAGATTCGTTCTGCTATGCAAAGTAATGATTCAAAAAGAAGGCAGCATTCTTTAAAATGCTAATTTAAATTATTTGTCGCTAATGTAAAAATATGACAACGAAACATGGCACACTGGCACTTAGGGTATAAATGCATTCCGAATGTTCATAAATCGGTTTCTGCAGCAAATTTATTTTAGACAAATATGTTATTTAACTCTACATTATAAGCAACAACAGATCAATGTTGAATTGGGCACACGTTGAACAAGCCTGCAAGCAACATCTTATTTGACTAATTTCTATGCAATACTTACATATAAAATACTTCCTTAATAATCCATAATATTTTTTATGTGTGCAGCAGTAAAAGTTTAGCAGCCATTGACACATATAAAACAAAAAAAAATCTAAATTTTATTTTATACAAAAAGTAATAACATATAAATGTAAAATAACGGTAAACTAGAGTAAGCATAGTGTGATCAGTAGAGTAAACATATTAATTATATATGTATATTTGTGCCGACCTTTTCCAACTCTTTCTTTTGATTAATTGGCATATGACATTGAAATATTTTTTTATAAAACAACAACAACAATTTGTCAATTTGATTACAGTGATTTATGCGATTAACGGCATTACTCAAAATCATGAAAAGTAACAACAAAGGCAACATAGAAAAAAATGGTCAGCAAAAAGAAAGTGACGCAAGAAATTGTTTATGTTTTATTTCACGATTATTTACTTACTTGTAGGTTTGTTTGTTTATTAATTTGTAAACATTTGTTTTTATGTGTGTGTGTGACTGTGTAAATAATTTATTTGTTTAACATTAAATAGAGCATTGAGTTAAATTGGTAACATTTCAGATGTTATTGTTTTGATCTTTTTTATACTGTTATGTTTTTGTTAGTAATACCGTGTATTGCCATTTATTACAATAAATTTTTTATATCACTCATCTCGCTATTTTTTATACATATTTCTTACCAGTTGCTGTTAATGTTATTGTTTATGTGTTATTTTTCTTCTTTTTTTGTTTTTTTTTCAGAAGAAATACACATAAAAATGTGTTATAAATATTGTAATTTTGTCTTATTTGTACGATACGATCAAATCTCTGTAAACACGACATGAATTTAGATATTATCATAAATACAAAAAAAAAAATATTTCGCATTAAATCGTGTAATAGATTGATTTAAAAGTGATCTGGGTACGCAGAAGTAGTTAGTTTTTGGGAATAGTTAATTGCAAATTAACGGTCTGTAATCAGATTGTCCTTGAATTGAAAAGAAATATAAGTGTAACAAAATCTTTTTTATTCATTTACAATGCTTCTTTCGTTTTGTATTTCTGGTTCAGAAACGTGATTAAATAATCCCATTTTAACAACATTTCTTATTATTTCTTCATCAATAAAATATGATTTCTTGTATTTACACAAAAATCTAGTTTAAAATAACGGAATAAATAATAAAATTATTTTTTAATAAAAGTTGCAATACAAAGAATTTTTACTGGTATTCTTGTCTAAGTAGGTTTAGCTGTTATCTGCAACTTTAACCAATTTAATTTGTTTTATTTGAGTTGTCGATTTTTTTTCTGCTACTGAATGCCCTTGGTTCTGTAATTGGGTTTGAAAGTTAATTAATGGCGTTTTCTGACATCCTCACCTCATTAAAATGCAGCCTGTTTTATGCCAAAAAAGAATAATACTAGTCGCCCTGTTGTTATTTGAAAAAAAAAGAAAATACAAAAATAATTAAATAATTTAAATTTAAAAAAGCTTATGAAGAATGTCAAATAAAAAAATAATAAAAATGACAGCTGTGCATGCATTATCTTCACCCTGTGATTTTTTTGAGGGCAAGCAAAGTTGCATTTTTACACTTAATGATGGCAACTTTTTTTAAAAGAAACACGTAATCCCTTTTCTGTGTTACATTGTTTTTAGCAAAAGAACTCAAAATTTCATTTTGAGGGCTAAAGGCAAAAAAATTTTAAAGAAAGAAAGAAAACGCCATAAAATGTGCAAGTCTTATAAAGGATTAAGTGACTTTTTTAAGAAAGAATTATTTTTTTTTACTTAAAAACATTTTTCGGAGAAGCATTAAATCGTTTACTGGCAAATTCGAATTTTTTTTCAATAAACAGACTTTTATAAAAAAAATTTAGAAATCTGTTGATTTAAGCTGAATTTTCTCTAATCCAAGATTCCCTAAAACCGCTTATTTTAACAAAAATTTCAATAATAAAAGCTGCCCTATATGGATAGGAAGGAGTACTTTAAAGGTAAAATGTTCTAATTCATGGAAAGTTTAAATTTGTAAGAGTTCTAATATGTAAGAGTCTACTGTCTATAGACTTACTCCATAACACTTTGAGGAAATGTAAACTCTTAGGGCCGGAAAAGTTTAAAATAGTTTATTAGTTAATTTATATTTTATTATATGTTTTATAACCAATAAACTGAGCTGCCACTGTAATTAATATTTCCATTCACAAACATTAACTGTATTTTTTTTCAGAACACAATACTAGTGAGTGCAATACAACCAGAAACGATATTAAATTTCAATAACCCAACGATGACAATTTGGCAATCGGACTGGGTTCACTGTTTGTAATGTCTCAGATTTATATATGTGTCTGTGTGCACATGTGTGAACGGCTAAATTGCAACCGATTAAAAAAGTGTGTGATGACGAAAAATAAAATTTAATATGATTTGAATGGTGAAGTATCTTCTGTGAATTGGTGATGAATATAGCGGTTCAGTGATTACAAGTGTAAATAAATAGTTTTAGGAAAAATGTAATAATGAAATCGCATTCATGTCACATATGTTGTGACATACGATTAAAACATAATAAATGACCACACAATTGCTAATTTAACAAGAAAATATTGCAAAAATCTCAAGCAAACTGTAGCAAATTTTTTCTCAACAATTTTTTTAAGAAAAAAAAATTATTTTACATGTATAACAAAACTCTAAATAATACTAAATTAATTATTTCGATTTTAACTTCTACCATACATATGCATTTTTAGGGCTGTTTTAATTTTGAATTTTTATATACATTTTTGAATAATTTCAAATAATTTTTTTGAAATATATGCAGATATATGGTACACATGGGTTTCTTTTTATGCAGTTTCACTAAAAAGTATACATATATCGAACAGACACAACATTATATGCACTTTTAAAATAGATTATTCTTAGATCATAGTACTACTATCGACCATAAGTAATTTACATAAAGTGTATATATGAACCCAATTTGTTGTTTTTGTTGCTCATTTAAAATTGCAAAGGCCTGAAATCGTTTGCTTTTAACGTAAACAGGCCAAACATATTTTTTTATGTGCAAATTTTTTGGGTCTGTACTGTGTTTTATCAACTCATTCATGATTGTCTCGAACTTTTAATTATACAAAATAAAAACATACATACAATTTTGTTGGGACTCCTATTGCTGACCTTGAAATTTATTTTAAACTCGTTTAATAAAACTAAATCTACACCTTTTTACTTTCTGTCTGTGTGAATGTTTTATTTTTTAATAAATTGTTTAAAAAATTGTTCTATAATATACTTCCAAGGCGTATTTAACCAAATACTTTTTATTATTTAATATACATGCTTAAGTATAACATTAAACTTTTATAAATAACAAATTTTAAATTTATGAATCGCATGTAAAGTGGTTTACATTTGTGAACATTTAATTTTAATGTTTTTTTTTTCTATTTCAATATTCCATTGTTATAATTATTTTCATTTTAATAACAAATTACGATGACCTTTCTTAGGTCTGGGGGTATATTAAAGGTTTATTTAATGGTATTATTTTCTTTGTTAAAAATTCAAACTGTTTTGTTTATAAGTCTTTTATGTTAAATAAAAAAAGAAAAATAATATTTTTTCCCAATGAACTTTGTTGTACCTGTAATTATGTTCAATTCATTTGTAAAATAATTTAAATTGGGTCAAATTTTGTTTAAAGAAAACAAATTATAGAGGTTAAATTTTAATAGCAATTTAAACCACAAAAAGAGTTTAAAAAAATATGGCCTAGTAAGCCAGTCTATTTTATATCCTACACGTACTTTGTCAAGTTTTTAAAAGAAATTTTGAAGAGGTTTTAATCTAATCCGATAAAAAAACTTATATATTTGCCTTATTGCCAATTAATTGTTAAAACAATAATTATAATTTATCACATACTGGTAAATTAGTATAATTCATCAAATAGAGCTAACACTCGTATAACAATGTATTTCTTCAATGTGTTTTCATATAATGCAGAGTATATAACAAAGCCTCAAGTCCTTTATAACGCGAATAACAAAACGTGGAATTTTCCTGTACATGCATGTAGGTTAATGATTGTCGAATAACAGCTTATGAGGGAGCTCCAGGAACTAGCTCACATAAAATATAAAAAACGGCAGTAGTTAGAAAACATTTATCTGGTCACAGTTCTTCTTCGTCTCTAATCATAACAATCTCTATTCTGCAATATCTTCGTAAACATGCCTAAATATGATCACCATATTAATTAAAATACTTTAATTAAATATGTTTTTAATTAATTTTTTAACAAAAAAATTAATTGAAAAATAAAAATTAACAAAACCCAATACAACATTTTAATTAAAAGAATTAAAAAGTTTAATTGAAAACAAAAATTGAAATCTTAAATTCAAATTCTGGCAATCAAATTTTATTTAATAAATTAAAAAGTTAAATAAAATGGAATCACGAATTAATGAAAATTTTAAAAATTGAATAAATAAGTGATTTATCAAAATAAATCAATTAAGCATACAATTGAAGCAATTAAAACAATTAATTGCAATTGAAATTAAAATCAATTTAACCATATATGAAATATTTCTTTCATAATTGTTTTCAAGAATATGAATTTAATTACAAAATGTTAGAATATTGATCAAACTCATTTGATTGTGAAAACGACATATTAAACACTGGATTTCTTGTGAGATCAAACAGCTTAGAGGTTGACAGGAGCATTTTACAAATTAAATATGGTGATATAATTATTACTTTTTTTTATTGGAGACCAATACTCAGGGGTAAACCCCTACTAAATGCTGTGCATTGTATTGGAATTTTTGGAAAGGACAGTACATATATATTTTGTCTTATACACAGAAAAAAAAACGTAGTAATGGCAAATGATTTTAACCTTACCGCAAATAGAATTTACATTCGGATCGTTCCCAATAGCAGTTTCTATTTGTCGCAACTACGAAATTGCTGTTAAATTAAATACAATTGAGCAAATGCAAAAATGGTTTTAACAAATGCGATTGTCTTTGTCCCAAATGCAAAAACTGTCCTACCAAATACAATTGTCTTTGCCCCAAATACAATTCGACAAATGTCAAAATTTTTTAAAATTTTTAGATTTTATTTACAAACAATAATAAAATTAAAGATTTTTCAGGAATATATACATACAATACATACATACAATGAATTGGTAGCTTAGTTTTAATTATATCTAAAAGATTAATATAATACATAGTAAGGCAATTGAGAGCACAATATAATAATACAAACATATACAATATTATATAACATATATAAATAATATAATATACATACATTATAGTACATAATACATAATCTATATTTATATACAGTTTTTAAAGTCGACTCCGAACGACAGATTTGAGAAGCATTTTCATGGCAATCAGTTACTCTAGAGCTTTTGCCAGCAGATTTTTGAGTGGTAGTCGCCGAAAGAAATCATTTTTTCATATTCCTTTTTTGTAAGATGTCAGAACTGAGATTTGAACCCGGCACTATCGTCTTAGTAAAGCAACACACTAAATACTAGACCACGGCGAAGATATACTCCTGTAAAAAACTCACACATATTTGCTTTTTTTTTCACACACACGTGTTTTTATTACCGCAAACAAAATTCAACCGAATGAGAGAAAATGTCTAAACAATAAAACAAAACTAACTGCGGATTGCATTTGAAAATACAAGACTACTGTTACCACAACAGCAATCCGTATTTGGCGTAAAAAATTTTCTCATGTAATTTCAAATAAGAAAACATTTGATTTTAATAAATTGCTGTTGACATGCATTTTTAAATACAATTACATTTAACTTAAAGAAAATTCAATTTGGATCAAATAATTTTGCTCTTGATTTATGTCAACTGCAATTTTGTGGTTGCGACAAAGACAGTGTATTCGACGAAATTCTTTGTGACAAATAAAATATCATTTAAATCAAATACTTTTTATTTGCGCCAAATACAATTTCCTCAACTGCAAAAAGTATTTGCCATAACAACACTTTTTTTTTTCTGTGTATTAATATCAATATTAAGTACCTTAGGAATGAGACAAATTGCTGTGAATTAAATCATTTAAAGGCCAGTGTTATACCTTAACCCTTGAATGATCAACAGCAATTGCCTCATCGTTGCATGTTGATTGTGTGGCGAGTGCCTTCGCTAACTAGGTTTAGTAGGTTTACCTGTTATCTGTTATGCGACACGGCTGCAAATATCGCTACGGACCAATGTCACCAAGTAGTTAACTATTTGATTATTTTTAAGGCAGCAGCAACGAAATAAATATCTGATCATCCTGTATTTCTCTTGCCAGCTTTAACCTGTTTATTACAGAAATTACCCCAAGTTGGCCACCGCTACAAAATTTTTAGTGTAGTCATATATCCGTGTTGTTGTGAAAATAAAAATTTTGTATTTCACATGTTGTAATCGGAAGCCTGTAGTATTAAATTTGTTTAATACACAACAAAGAAATATACAAAAATACAAAAAAATATTAGGCTATACAAATATAACTAGAGGCGTATTTAATTTGAGAAAGGTGCACCCACACTGAAATTAGTTTAATTCTTCGTATCAGTATGATAACCAACATGTTATTTATTGTATTATAACGTAAACCAAATTAATTAGTAACTCTTTGTTTAATTAAATTATCAATTTATACGTATATAATTACCACTTTGTAAGTTATCTGTTTAGGAACTAAATAAACGTTTCTCAAAGAGAATTGCTGCGAATAAATATATAATTTATTTGTTATTATTGGCCAACAATTGATAAGATTACCTGCCAGATATAGTTGCGTAGAACTTAAAAAAATACTGAAATCGGTTTTAATTGTAGTCTGAAAATATTTTCTTTCAATGTACACAATGTTCGTATTTTGAAATAAAAATTTGTTGTGAAAAAACTTTAAGAAAGAAAAGAAAACAAAACATATTAATTTATAAAAATATTAAAAAAAACAAATTTGTCTTCAAAATCATAATAAGAAAATGGCAGTCTTTTCATTATTTTATTATATATTTTTTATTGGAGCAATATCCATGATCCTACGGGTGAGAAAATTGGTAAAATAAAATGTATGAAATATTAAAAATTCTATTATTATTTTCTACAATTATGCTAAAAAGGTTTTTATAAATGCATTATGTCCAACGCCAAATAGAGATGACAATGACAGGGATTTTCTAAATGGTGAGTAAAAGTTTTAAATATAAACTTATAATAACCAGCCATATTGTGTAAGTCAATATTATCGTCACGTAAAACCGATGGTATACTTCGATAACAATTTACCACTATAAGTATTCTCTAAGTTCTGGAAAATTTCACATTATTGCCGTCAGTAGTCAATGGTTGTCTGCTAATTTTCTGCTAAAAACTTTTATTTAAATAACACTTTTAGGTTTTAGAATAACTTTGGATTACTAAACAAATTATTATCAAGTAATAGGCCTGTTTCCGTAAAAACGGGGTGCGTGGTATAGTGGTTAGAGCGCTCGTACAAAATTTCAAATGGCCCAGGTTCAAATCCCAGCAAAGGTTAAAAGTTAAAAAGCTGGTTGGCGGTTTTTTCAAAATTCAAATTTAAAATTACGAGGTTTGCCACCGCCTCCCCCTCCATCCAGGAAGAATATCTACAAAGAAACCATTCCCCGACATTCCACTATATTCCACCTTAACTAATGTCAAAAAAAAAAACGAATGATCAGGAGAAAAGCGCCACCTATTGGGAAGTACCAGATAACAGTTAAACCTACTAAACCTACTTAGCGAAGGCACTCAACACACAATCAACATGTAACGATGAGACAATTGCTGGTGATTATTCAATTCACAACAATTTGTTTCATTCCTAAGGCGCTTAACAATTATATGAAAAAAATAAATATGTACTGTCCTTTCCAAAAAATTCCAATACAATGCACAGCATTTAGTAGGAGTCTACCCCTAAGTATTGGCCATAATTAAAAAAAAAATCCAAATCGAGATTCGCCGTCATCAACTTCTTACCGAAAAAGTTTCCGTACTCAAAACTTGGATATATAGGAAAGGTTTTGACAATATTGTATATTATATGCTGAAGACTCGAGTTCGAGTCCCAGGAAAACTGAGCAATTTTTTTAAATGAATTTTGTTTCCTCAAAAACACTTTAATTAATTTTTGATAATTCAGGGAAAAATGATGTCCGTGAAGGAATAGTACACTAGCCAAACTGATCATATGTTTTCGACTCCAGCTACGGCAGTCTTAACAGAGTTCTTTGTGTCCTGTGCATATTCAAGACCAAATATCAAGTATTTAACTCACACTTCAGCTTTCGCACTTTTATATATTGTGATATTTGAAAATCGATCAATATTTTATATTTCTGAATATTGGGTTATTCTCTGATATAGATAGCTATCCACCAAATTTGTTTGCTGCACTTCCAATAAATATGGCAGTCTGTATAACATATCATTTAAATTGTTTAAAGTAATCATTATAAAATATTATTTCTGGATATATAAAAAAGAATACGGTTCCCATATAAAACAACGTGCAAAAATATGTATGAATTTAGAAAATTGTCAAGAAAAGCGAAAATTTTTTTGTTACCACAAAGGGTACCGTTTTCTCATACTTATATTAAGAAGATAAACAATCATACGAAAGTCCAGAGTATTTTCTTGTAGACATATACATTAATAATTGGTCATTACAACCCTTTTTCAGAGTAATTGCCTAGCTTCTCACAGCATGCCAATTTTTATCCATGAGTACCGGGACCTGCAGTTTGAAGTCTACACTGAACAACAGACTTAATCAGCTCTTTCATGGCAGTCAGTTACTCTCAGAGCTCTTGCCAGAAGAAATGCTATTTAATATTCTTTAGTTCAAGATGTCAGAGCTGGGGTTTAAACTCGGAGCTCTTGTCTTAGTAAGCCAACACAATACATACTCGACTATGGAAATAACTGTTTTCTTCTGGAAAATGCTCATAAATTTGAAATTGGAAAATACTTAACTATGTAATGACCAGTTTAGTGAAAAACTCCAAAAAACTGGTTTATTTACCAGTAACTTAAGATTTTAGAGATGTTTTGGACATTTTGTTTTATTCCACAAACCCGAAAAATAAGCTGTAATTTGCAATAATATTCATAAAGACCGATTTCTTTTGTTTTTGTCCCTCTATTAGACATTAGGCATTGGTTCGATTCATTCGTTTAATTTCTCAAAATTCAGGCATAAACGCATGATTTCCACCTAATTTGAAGCACTACGTTATATGTTGAACTCATGATTTTATTATATTTTTCCATTTAATGTTTAGCTGGGTTATTAACGATTTACCAGTAATGTTTTACGTTAACGTTTTCCGTTATCATTAGTTTGTTTTAGTCACTACAAAAAAAAAAAAAAAAACCGAACCACTAAAAAGCTCTTATTTCGTTGTATGAACTTAGTTCAGAAAATGATAAGATAAAGCCGTACAATAATATTGTGTTTGTTGTTGTCATTATTTTTTCTATTTTTTTTAATGAATTAAAGTTATAAGAGTATGTTTTGATTAAGATAATATTCCATCGTTGTAATCAGTATTGCATTTTTGTTTCATTTATCTTAAATTTAATTATATTCGTACTCTTTAACTACTTCATAGTAAATTTCTTTTAGCATATATTTCAACTAAAAAAACAATAATAAGTGTTTTGTTAACAGTGATTAATTTTATAGAACTTTTTTTGTAATTTGTAATTTAACTAAAAATAAACAAAATTTAAAAGCTTAAAGGCAAACTAAAAACAAAAACAAAAATTGAAAAGAAAAAAAAATAATTAATTTACAGAAAATGCTTATCAGTGATATCATTTATTTAACATTTTTAATGATTTTATTATTTATTGTAAGTTGGTGTAGAAGATTTTTAAATTTACTATTGAACGGTTAAGTAATTAATTTATTTCTGACATTTAGATTATTTATAAGGGTTTGTCTTTAACTACGCGTCCAGTAGTACCTGATGATAATTTTAATATTACACGAGATGCTTTATATTATAATCGTCATGGTTTGACAAGAACAGGTATGTGTGACTCAAATTTACAAAAAAAAAAGTTCTAGAAAATATCATTGTAGAATAAAATATTTTTAAAGAAAAAAACAGCATAAAAGTTATTTATCTATCAAGCCACACTAATCGCATATATTTATGTAAATACATATGACGCATAATACCGCAATATATATATTTTTTCTGCATAAGCAGTAGATAATAGAAGTAGGTGTTGTCGAGTACAACAACAACACTCCCTAATCCTTGATTTACTGTTAAAATTAATAACTAGTTTGGTAATAACTTAGTCCAATATAGAGCGACTTTAAATAGCCAAAAAGAGAAGTAAGAGACCTTTCAAGAGATATTTCCCATATATTATTTATGTAAAATTTAGAAATTTACCTACTTAGGTATATGCAATTTCTGTAGCGAACATAAAATTTCTTAACTTTTATAAAATTGTTTCTAATTTAGAGGTATCTTCATATAATATTTTATATAGAATTCGTGACATTTGTGTATTACTTAAAAGAGTATATTTTATGGGGATTAAAACGAAATTGCATTTTTAAGAATCTGTTACAAAATGAATGCAATGGGAATGGTTACAATTTTAAAATTGACTTTGTATTACGACATGAAAAAAAAATTAAATAAAAAAATTAACTCAGCTTGTATGGCAGTTACCACGCCCATTTCTTCAATTCCACTCATTTTCTGTCTGATCATTTGCCTTAACCATGAAGTCATAAGCCGTTCTCTAGATAAGCAAAAATTAATATTTAGTTGGTATGGGAAGTATCACGCCCAATTTGTAGTATTGGCCTTGGATTCATTTGGACTAAATTCAGAAACTTTACCTTCAAACGTTCTTAAAATATCCTAAAAATAATATTTAGTTTGTATGGGAGGTACCACGCCCACTTGTCCAATTCCGCCCAATTTCTTAGTGTATTAACTTTGGAAGTTGTGAGAAAGCTATTTTTGTTCTTCACAACAATTATTAAAGGTGCCACCTGGGTTTGTAGACGAAATGCAATGCATAACCCTTTAACAAACACAAATATTTGATTTATTTATTAAAGAAAAAAAGCAAAAAATTACCTTCTCTTAATTGAGGTGGGTAACAGCAAAAAAAAAAAATTAAGAACAATAGCGGTAATCACTTTTCGTTGCAAACGCCCTTACAAGTATTGAAAACGCAGCAAACCAGGTCAAACAATAACAAAATGTGGGCATATTTCCTACAAAGCTTGCAAGGCCGTTTGCAACGAAGAATGATTACCACTAATATAATATAAATAAAAAAAAGAATAGCAATTAAATATTGTGAAGTATATATATGTACTTATATACATAATATGTATGTATGTACTTTGTACATATAAATATGTATTAGTAATAAATAATTTTTTTGTTTATTTTTGACAACGACAATTTTTTAATCTTTGGTAACAAAAAACTCACTGATAATTTGTTGTTTTCTTCTGTTTTTTATTTCTGTCGATAATTTCGATAGTTCGTAATACACAGAAAAAAACCGTATACTAAAACAAGGTATAACATTTATAGATATTTTTTGCAAATAAAGCAAAAACACTATCTGATAAACAAAAAAATTTAAATTTTAATTGTTATTAAGACTGTAATTGGTGAAACAGTTCTCTACAAAGCGGTTTAGTTTAAAATGTGTCACTAAAATTAAAAAAAAATATCTTGTTTTTTTGTTGGAATTAAATATTTCTATAGGAAAAAAAAATACGAATCGAAATCGAACGAAACGAAATAAATCTTAAATAAAATATACATATAAATTAAAATGGATATTGCTACTCTAATAATCATTTTCATAGTTGTTGCTATAATTTGTGTAATTATAAGAGTAAGTGTGTTATTTAAAAAATTTTTTTCATTAATAAATAATTTAAATACCAAAAATACTCTTTAAAAGGTTTTATGTACAATAGTTTGTCGTAATATAACACCAGAACCAACACCGCGTACGCGAAGACGAGTAATTCGACGCATTCGCATTGATCCGGTAACCAACACTGTAACCGATGTTCAGAGTAAGTTTTTAAATTTATTGGGACTCATTTTATTTTATCGATATCATAAAGCAATATAAGTTTACAAACTTATGTTATAGCTAAAACTGTATATACAGTATTGTGTGTAGTAGTGTTTTTAGTGCTTTTTTTTTTTTGAGACCAATACTCAGGGGTAAACCCCTACTAAATGCTGTGGATTGTATTGGAATATATGGAAAGGACAGTAGATATTTTTTTCTTATATTATTATTTAGAGCCTTAGGAATGAGACAAATTGCTGTGAGTTGATCATTCAAAGGCCAGTGAACCGTTGAATGGTCAACACCAATTGCCTCATCGTTGCATGTTGATTGTGTGGTGAGTGCCTTCGCTAAGTAGGTTTAGCTGTCATCTGCTACTTCCCAATATATGATGCTTTTCTGCTGATCATTCCTTTTTTGTTGACATGGTATTGGTGGAATAGAATGGAATGTCGAGAAGAGGTTTCTTTGTAGCTGGTCTTCTTGGATGGGGGGAGTGGGGACCTTTCATTTTCCAAATTATAACTTTTAAAAAAACCGCAAACTATGTTTTTCATTTTTCAAGTTTGATGGTATTTGAACCTGGGCTGCTTGAGTTTTTGTGCGAGCGCTCTAATTGAATTGAACCTTTTTTTAAAGAACCCTAGACTATTACTACATGAAGTTTCAAGCATTTTAAGTAACTCTTGCTATGAACTTCTCCAGGCTTTAGACTTATTTTGACCCAAACACAGTGACTCTTTCCTTTTGGAGAAATGTAAAAATGTATTAATTGTTACCAAAGCGAACACTTTTTTGTGCAGAGTCTTTTTTTAGAGTTTTGTGGTTTGGTTGACGTTTTTAAAAAATGATATAAACGGGTTGCACTACATTTTTAAACTCATAAAAAAACATTTTTCAATAGATTCAATTTTAATAATTAAAATCAATCAAAATTTGATTTCTAAACAGCTCTAATTCTCAATAGCTTACTATAATACTCGTATAATAAATATACACGAAAACTTATTTGATAAAATATCTTAAACGTATTAATTCTACGAAATCCATGGGTCATATACACAATTTTAATCTTAATGACCAAATTGTAATCTTTTTTTTTGTTTTAGTTTGTTGTTGATTTTAAAAAATTGGGCGTATTTTCCATTAATTCGACCTTTAAATTTAAGTAATTGGTTCGCAACCATCGTTAGGAATTAAAGAATTTGTTTAAACTTTCATTTTAACAATTTATAACTTTAAAATAAATTAATAAAATAGCAACAAATTACATAAGTATATACATATGAATGTGTATACTTAATTGAATATAATTTTATAATTAAATTTAAAACAAAAACTTGTTCTAAGAATATAAAAATTAAGTTCCGCTTTTGCTAAATTAGATCGAATTTTAAACTCAGAATTAATAACGCAAATGTAGGGTATAATTTACAATAAAAGAAATTCCCCTGCCTAAACAGAGTTTGTTGGAATATATTTCTATTTATGTGTTAAGTTGTTACTGGCATTTTATTTTTTTGCTTCTTTTAATCTATATAAAAAAGTATTTATTTTTTTCATAATTGATAGCAATCACAACATTTTGATAATTCTCTAGTCAATACATACAAATAATATTGAAGAACTTTTTAAATATTTTTGCAAACAGTTTCTCTTATATTGTGAGTCAGATGTCTTAAATAAACGGATTGTTTAAAAACGTTTTTAAAATTTTTAAATTCTTTATAATCATGTCAACTAATACTTACTATATGCAGTATACAAACTGTATTTTAGTACCATTATGCTTTCTTTTCTGTACATGTTTATGCGATTGGATGAAAAGTAGAAAACGTAGATCTGCTCAACGTCATCGTGAAATGGAAGAAGGACTTGGCAGAGATGGTATGTGATAATTGTATACATAAATGTGAAATGGAAGATGGATGATCATTAAAGAAAATAAAATTTATTTACCCAAAAAAAAAAAAATTGAGTGTTTCCAATACAATTTCAACTCTGTCTCGTCGGATATGCACTTATTTCGGTTGATGTTTTAAACAACAAAGTTTGGAATTTAGCTTATTTTTATTTTTTCTATATGATTATTTTTAGAATGGAATGCAACGTCTAAATATATTGCAGTCCATATGGACGTTTGTGTAAAACAAAAACGGTTACACAGGTTATATTAGTAAAAAAATTAGTCCACTATCGACCAATTTTAAAATAGTGAACACAGAAAAAGGGTTTTAAGACTTTTCGAGCGATATGTATATATCAGAGAACTGCACTTGATGATTAAAAAATATTCATACAATATTCAACATCCTTAGAAATTGCCTTCGTATTCAAATAATCGAACTTTTTTATGTGCAAATATTTACTGCCTGAATTTATTGTTTCTCTTAGTATCAGCTTTTTCTTCCGTGCCTTGTTCTTTCATTATCGTTGGTTTGAATTCACAATCGGGTATGTGATGGAATCGATTTCGATCGCAATTAAAATCGAATGCAATTTCAAGTTGCTATAACTTCATAATCTTTTCAGATTGGGAACTCCTTTTTTACTCATAACCTTAATGACTATTGCCACTACATCCTGGATTATTACAATTTTAAAATAATTAAAATAGATAAGTTTTTTATGACTTTGACGATTTCAATTTCGAACGAAATCGTTTTCCATCATATACCTGAATAATTTTTTTCCATTATAGAAAAACAATAAACTTTTAATAAAATTCATTTACTTTTTTTCTTGGAAATCTATTTGTATTTGCGGTTTTTAAAGTACATAAGTCTGTACATATGCATACACATTTCATATTAAGAAAGATTTACATAAAATTAAAAAAATTCCAAGAAAAAAAGGGTTCAAAACGCAATTAACTACATAATTGAGAACGACAAGTGCATAGCAAGAATTTTCGAAACCTTTTTTTATGAGAATACTCTTGCTGCGTGAATAGACATTGAAAAATTCACTTTACATTCTTTTATTTATTCAAATTAAATGATAGGTATGAAAGGAAAATTCATTCCATTCTATAATGATGCAAATAAACAGAAGATAAAAGAAATAATTTATGAAGGGAATGAAGCGAATCAAACATGTCCGATCGTATTTATTCGTATTCATACTCAAGTGATGATTTGAAGAGTATGAATATGATTTTATTTAACGTTGAGTGTTTTTAACCATTCAATTTGAATTAGAATTTTATTGTATGATTTAATCATAAACAACATTGATTATGCAGTTCTGTGGTATCAGAGTTAGCTTTTTTGCATTAGATTTCATTTTCCACTAAATTTAGTGGTAGTAGAAAAAAATATTGCATTATCGCCTCTTATATTTGGTGGTTGTGGAAATTTTGTGCATTAAATAAAACGATTTTAGTGGCACTGGAAATTTAGTGCACCAATTCTGAATGATTAGTGGCTGGCATTATTCACAGTCCGCGTTTAGTGGTAGTGGAAGCGCTAATGCATTATAAATTTATTGCAATAAATGTCATAAGGCACCTCCTATTTTTATATTTAAATAAAAAACAAAAACAAAGTATGTGTGAACTTTTCTACCCCAAGTAGTGACTTCTTCGGAATGTGGATTTGTGGATTTGTGTCATTCCAAGTCTGATAATTTTGTTGATTTATCCAGAAATGGGTCTTATCGCTGGAGAGGAAATTTTAGCTGAAAACTAGGGTCAGACCGTTTTGATAAAACAATTTTATTGCTGAATGCTGTATCCGTCCATGATGATTTAGCAAGAGAGACTCAACAAGATGGCCGAATCAACTGTCAAAAAATTTAGAAGTCTTTTAGGGTGTTTACAAGGTCTGTTATTATGCCTTGCTGTCATAAAGGAATTAATTTTTTGTTAGTAAAAAAATATTTTTCTAAACAAAATTTTATGACAATGTACAATACGAGTACATATGTATTTCTATAACGAACATAAATTTTTGACAGCAATTTTTTTTTTTTAATTTTGCCGAAAAAATCGTTTAAAAAACCTGATATGCATCGGCAACTCAATTGTTGCATTCGTAATTGAATAAACTTTCCTACCACATAATAATAATTAATACTACTAAATGTGATAACTTTAATCAAAATCGTTCAAAAAATTTTTTATGAATAAGGCTCAAGCTTTTTCAAAATATGCTTCTATTCTGAAAAAATGAATCTCTCTTTTTGAAGAGTTAATTCTTTTTAATCTCTTAACCTTAATGTCCATATTGATTTACAATCAGTTATTGTTGGTGCCGAGTAAACTTAATATTTTTATGATTTTACTGCTTTAATAATAGAAATAAAAGAAACAACGATAACAACAAATATTATAGATTTCCGTTTGAAAATTAACAAAATATTTAATAACGCAAATTTAGAATTTGTACAAGTACGAGTTCTAACGAGTATTAATTTAGTACTTATTAAACTTTTCTTTTACCACACGCAGTTCAAGTGCGGTGTCTTATTAGTAAATACAAAAAATTAACAATTTATTGAAAATATGTTTGAAATATTTTTATTTATGGTACTGTTTCTTTTGTTTCCATTACTACTTCTGGTTTATATTGGTATGCGTATATTTGCTTGGACTCAACAATCCACGAGAAACACATGTCACCGACATCAACAACATACACTTGTATTGAGGCAATTAAGTTGTGGTATGTTTTTATCTAAGTACATAAAAATTCAAGTTATTAAGTATTAAATTTATTTGTTTAAAATGAAATCAGAGTATACCGTAGTGCAAGATTGTATCGTTAGCTAAAATGCACAAAAGCATAACTAACAAAAACAAAAAATCGAAATCGATGTTTTGTTTGATTATTATGAATGCCATTACACTTTGGCGATCAAACCCGACGGTGTTATGCTGAAAATTCGAATTAATTTCATTGCTTGTTGAAAAGTTTTTGTTTCTTCTATTTACATTAGCTAACAATATGAAGTATAATCAAAAGCCGAGGTTTAATCAGTTTTATATATCATATTAGATATTCGAATAAAAAAAAAAAATAAAAATTCTCGTTCACCCTTAAATATGTGGTTTAGTTTACTGAGTAGTCCTAACCTGTCAATTGATTAAAACCTCACAGCCAATTATAATGTGCATAATAAATATTAAATATCTTTGACATTTGGTGCCTTTTGCAAACGTAACAGCCATTTCAAGTTATGACATTTGTTACGAAATGTAATGTATACTGCAGAGCAATAGTTCTCTTACAGGTGGTTGTATTTAAATTTATTCTATAAGCATACATTGCTCAAAAAAGAAACTATGTGAAAATAGTTCGCAGGATCCCTTGCATAAATATATGTATGCACATATGTTTGGTAGCCGTAGTCTAGTATGTAGAGTGTTGGTTTACTAGACGAGAGCTCAGGGTTTAAATCCCAGCTCTGACATCTTAAAAAAAAAAAAGAAATATGAAAAAATATTGCTTTCGGGAACTACCTCTTAGAAGTCTTTTGGCAAAAGCACTGAGAGTAACTGATTGCCATGAACAAGCTTTTTAAGTCTGTCGTTCGGAGTCGACGTGAAACTGTAGGTCCCGGTACTCATGAAATAGAATTTGGGGAACACAAGATGGGTGCTGCGAGAACGTGGGACGTAACCCTAAAACAGAATTGTAATGGCCAATTCTGTAGGTATGTATGTATGTAAAATAAATTACGCACCTCTTAAATTTTAACAAGTCCAATATCTAAATTAATATGCAATAGTATTATTGCAGTTTAAAGAACAAGAACATTACCTTTCACTGCTGACTGAAATATCACTCAGTATTTTCCATTGTTTTCTTAAGGGCAATATAAACATAATTATTTGAGTACATATAATTCTTCACCCTACTTTTAATTAATTATGTCGATTATAGTACATACATGTATCTGAACCCATTAATCTATTGCTGTGCTTTTTTAATTAAGATGATTAAAATTTTAGTCATATTCGGCAAATCATGAATGTGTGAGTCACCAATGCTTGATCACTAATACTTAGTATGTCCATCACATGATAGTATCTTTTCAGTTATAGGAATATTTTTAATAATAAAACACGATTTAAAGATTTTTCATTGTATAATAATAATTAAGTACTAAAAGCAAAGCAAAATAATTAGACAAGAAATTTACAATATAATGAAATTTTTTTTATTTTTTATTTGGGACCAATACTCAGGGGTAAACCCCTACTAAATGTAGTGCATTGTATTGGAAATTTATGACAGAATATACATTTTTTGTTTTTTTAAACACCTTAGGAAGGAGACCATTTGCTGTGAATTGATCATCCACAGGCCAGTGTTATACCTTCAACAGCAATTGTCTCATAGTTGCATGTTGATTGGGTGGTGAGTGTCTTCGCTAAGTAGGTTTTAGCTGTTATCTGCTACTTCCCAATAGGTGACGCTTTTCTCCTGATCATTCGTTTATTATTGAAATTGGTTAAGGTGGAATAGAGTGAAATGTCGGGGAGCGGTTTCTTTGTAGATGGTCTTCTTTTGGTGCCTTCTTGGTACTTGGATAATGGCAAGGAATATTTTTGAATTATGGTAGTTCTTGTTCCAAAATTCGTCCATTTTGCTCAACAGCAAACAGGAGAAAATAATTTTTTTTTTCTAATTTCTTAATTAATTGTTAAAAAAAAACACAAGTCGTTGTCTAATTATTAGTACTATGGACGATTTCTGGCATACGAGTGCAATGGTTTTGAATGATAAACCATAAATTGTTCCAGTACATATTTAATCTTATAACGATAATAATTCAATAAGTTCAGCGTATTTAGCACTACGTTTGCTTAAATTTTAAACTTATTCTGCTTAGTGTCGGAGGCAATTGAAAAGTGAAACTATCTCTCCACCAACAGTGGGTAATTTCTCAATAGTTTAAAGAATTAAAATTTATGAATATGCATATTATACGCATTGCCATTTTACACTGTTATCAGCGTCATATTATTATTGCTATTGTAGAAATGTTAACTTCGATAAGATATTTCTTTGTTTAGCCGTTAAAAATAAAAGAGCAGTTGTTAAGAAGTAATTACATTGAAAAGTTAAATAAAATGATTGGTGTTATTTCTGTATTTATATTTTTTTTATTATTTTTCACATTTTTACCCATTTGTGTGTTTTTGATGTGGAAAGCAAAATCGAGTAGTGCCGTACCAAGAGCAGCAGGTAAAAAAAATTAATATTTTAGTGTAACCTCGATTTAAATATCGTAAAACTCTGTTCACTCACACCAATTTACCTCCCATGAACAGAGAGTTTAGTTTATTTAAAGTTTTTTAAAATCAATTTTTTTTCATGGTATATAAATAAAATAAAAAAAGTCAATAAGACAATGCTAACATTTCGCGTCCACTAAATAAGGATATACCCTAGCTAAAAATCTGAACGATTTCTTTTAAATGTGAAAAAGTTTTTTTTTTTGGTAATTGATTGACTGATTTTTTAAGAACAGCCGTTTTGCACTTTCAAAAACGAGAGCATTTCGATATGGGTGATCAAAATTTGTGCTCAAATAAAATGATAATTGTGGGAGTTTACTGAAATATGATGGCGAGATATGAATATAGACTTAAGTTACACACTTTGATAAATACTTCCATGTTGAAAATTCCATGAAAGTTCGTGTCCAAACACAACTTTGGTCTACATTATACAATATTAGCAGAATACGTGTTTAAACTTCAACTTTGAAAGTTTTCGTCTGCATTTACAATTAAAAGATAGTCAGAAAGACGAAACTTGTAGCAAAGCGCGCGTAATAGTGATGGGTACAGGACACGGTACGTTATACTTTTCTTTTCTACTTTTTATAATTTTACCTTTGCTGCTCCACATTACGAGTACTTTTCCCATTTCATTGTCTGCTGTGATTAAAAGAAAGAGAGATTATCGAACTATATTTTTCATTAAAAATTTTAAGCTAAACTTTAACTACCTAAAAAATATTCTATTTATATTAAAGACTTATTACTTATATATTAGTTCTTAGTAAACCTATTTTATTTGTTATATATTTCTGCTTTCCAATAAATATCACTTCTTAATAAATTATTTAAATCGGATTTTCCAGTATAAACCTACATTTTCTTGCAGTGCATAAAGTTT
This sequence comes from Metopia argyrocephala, assembly GCA_963576795.1. NCBI lineage: Eukaryota > Metazoa > Arthropoda > Insecta > Diptera > Sarcophagidae > Metopia > Metopia argyrocephala. The sequence continues at coordinate 197,428,489 of OY756208.1, read as the reverse complement.
ATAACATACTCGTATAAAAAACACTTGCCTCTTATATTTACCAACAGCTTTTAGTTAAAATTTTTTATCACGTTTTTATAAATATTTCACCACATTGTATATATGAGTACAAATGTTTTTCCTCTGCAATATTACAACGAGTTCATATTCCTGACTTTTTGGCAATTGATTAGTAATTCTTTCACATAAGCGATAATTCTTATCAAATATTAAGTTTTCTGATAATATACTTTTCATGAAAAGAGAGAGTGCATAATATTTAGAAGAAATTGCCTTTAATATATATTCAACTATAGCAGTTTAGCAAGCTGTCTCTATTAAAATGGTTCTAGGATTTGAGATAATACTGCTCATAATTTCAATATGTGCTTTAATACCTTTTTGCCTGGTGTTAACGTGTAAAACTAGGGGTCACTGGTCTCAATGGTGGACAGAGAATCAATCTTCTCAACAGAGACCGGAATATCAATACACACACCCACCGGTAAATCGATGTCCACAACGTACAGTTGTTAATAGATCTCCTCAGCAGTTAATAGGATATCGGAATTCTACACAATCGTCAGGTAATTTAAAAAGTTTATAATTTTAGTTTTAAGCTTTGCCATATTAAAAAGAATTAACAAGTGAAAGAGAAAAAATTCAGTTGAGAGCTTTGGTAAATAAAAAGGGTGCTCACCGAGAGTATTGCAAAATGTGTAAACAAAGCAAGTGTGTGTAAAAATACTCGTATACTAAAGACTTTCACAAAATGTCGCTTCAGTTGACCGGTTAGTGGGGCATTGCAAACTAGAATTGTCTAAAATATGTTTATTTAAATTAAAATGTAATTGCCACACCAAAAATTGGGGTTTCGAAACCACAGGTTTAAACCAATATATAGCAAAGAAATATATTTTTAATATTAATAAAAGATATCAAGAGGAAAATTTAATGACATTACTGTTTAATCGGTAAATCTGACAACACTGCTTGAGATAAATAACTCAATTTATTAAATGACTCACACAATCTGCTTGAGAACGTATCAAATTTATTTAGTTTCAATAATGATTAATATATTAATATTTTGTGTATTAATAGCTGTTTAAATGTATGGGTAAGGGGAATAACCTAATTGTTGAATTTATTTTGTTTGTTAGATTAGTAAATTTTATCGGCAATAAAAATTCTTAATACAGTTGAACCTCATTAATCCGGGGTGTACGCGATATGCCTTAGCATGGACAGTCGAATAATACTGTTAAAAGAGGCTATATAAAAAATACATGTTAAACTAAGTATTTTAGATTATTTATAAAATTCATAAAAACTATAGCTACATGCACCAAAACTAACATACTAGAAATGGGAGTTCCCTTGTCGCGAAATCAAATTTTGATTTTCTGAACTTTTATGTGTATATCTATTTTTGAAACCATCAATTGAATCAATTTTGTATCCAAATTTCAAAATTTTCTCTTTGGTTTTTAATAAATTGCAAATAGTCTGCTTTCCATCAGCATATTTTCCAGACAACAATTTAATCGATATATTTGTCATTAATTAAAGCAATTTTGTGGAAACAAGTTCTCTTTCTTTTCTTCATGATTTACTTCTTGTGGTTAATATTATTAAAAATCGAAACCCCATTTCCATATGAAATGTTTATGGCATCAACAATCTCATGAACTATTACTCTTCGATTGACCAACACCATATCATGGATTTTTTCGACATTTTCGGTTGTATTGACCTTAATTGGCCGTCCAGAATGTTCAGCGTCATTTGTGCTTGTATGACCACAACGAAAGCCAACCACTTTATTTTGCCATTGAAATCGGTGGTGCAGAGCCTCCAGCTTTTTATAGGTTTCATTGACCGTGTTTCGCAAAAAATAATGTTTAATGAGCACTCGGAATTCCCTTATTTCTATTAAAAAAAAATACACGGGGTGGTATATTTTGAACAGCTGTTAAACGCAAAGTATTGACGGGACTTGCTAAAAAATTTGTCAGTAGTAGTGGTACTTGATGGGAGTAGTGTTGCGTTTCATATTACTTCGGAGGAAGTTCGAAAAGTCACGAACTCATTGATGCGCCCTCGAATATTCATACAATTTTTATATAAAAGTTTCCATTTATGTCTTTTTTTGAAGACTATCTATCATATGTACTTATATGTACATACTTATTTGCACACGCATTCGTAAATAAATTTTATAAAATTATCAATTTAAAAAATAAACAGATAATCAAAATAAAAACTGATTAAATTAAAAAAAAATGGAAAAATTTGCAATATGAATGAATTAAAAGTCACTGAATGTTATTTATTTCTGTCCAAAAAATAAATATTTTTTACATACAAAAATTCTTAAAGGCGGAAAAGTGATTATGTTTTGTTTCTTGTATTTTCGATAAAAAAATTAACGAAAAATTATAAAATGAGTGAAACATTGGTATTTTTTTCATTATTTGGAATAGTTTTAATAATACCAGTTTGTATTATATGTTGCACCTTTTGCAACTTCATTTGTAAGAAATGCCTGAAGATCAATAGGGAGCAACGAACAGGTAAAATTTAATTGTGGTGATTTAATTTAAACCAAAGGTTAATAAACTGTGTTATGTATTAAAAAAAAGATATCAAACTATCAAAAAAAATTAATTGTAAAAAACAATAATCAGCAGAAAATAGCGCTTACCAAAAAGTGATTTTGTGAGGGAGAAATTGTGAACAATAATGCATGATTTTTATATGAACTGAGCCTCTAAAAAGCATTGGATTTTCCAACCAATAAGAAAACAGTGCAAAATATTAAAAATAATACTTTTCCGTGTAGCATTTTTGGAAGCTGTTAGATATGAATAAACATTATTGCTTACAATTTTATTTATTGTTATCAAATTTTAAACAATTTCTGATGGGTACATACTTTTTCATATGCATAAAATATTTTGTGTTGTACTTGTCCCGAAAATAACGTTTTTTGTTTTTTTTTTTTAAGAACAAATTCCATGAAAACCAAATAAAATTTAAACGTGTAATCAAGTGCGTATTTAATTTACAATGGTATGGTAATATAAATTTGAAATAATTTTTTCAGGAGTTTCTTTGTTTTAATAAAACTACCTCTTGGTACTGACATACTGACTTTGTGCATACCATTGTATTTGTAAAAATAGGAGCGTACTGACTAAATAAATACTTTTCTTTTAAACAATATGTTATAAAAAATTTTGTTTTTATTATTTTATAATTACTAGAATATTATGAAATTTTTAATTCAGTTACAAACTGAATTGCCTTGTTAAGGCAATTGTATGCCAAATATTCTAATTAAGTCCGTATTTTGTATAATAAATTAAACTTACATACATACATCTAGTTTTAAGGCCATAGTTTGTAAATTTACTTTTTGTATTGGAGAAGTGATGTCTACTCTTCAGACAAAAATAATGTTTTGGTCTAGCATTGGCAGAACAATTGAGGTATTCCCATAATGTTTGAAGACTTTGATTATAATTTTCTAGCTACATCAACTTTCTATTACAAGTGTCATGCCTACTGGTCTGACAATGCCCATACATTGAGTCAAATATGGCCTCTATTACCAAACTCACCCTTAATAGTTTAAAAATTATTAATTTTCTTTATGTTTTTTTATTCATTTTGGAAAAGAGAAAACGCCTTTTTAGTCATATCTTTATATACGAGTATATGGGCAATTATCAGTAAATCTTATCAATATTTTTTTGAGATAATATTTTGTTTTATTTCCATTGAAAGCTTTACAAGCCAAGTTAAATATTCACAAAAATACTCATGCAAATGATATCAGTTAGTTTTAACAATTAATTTTGTATAAACGTTGCTCAAAAAAAAAATTTTTTTTTTGATTTAACTTTAAAATCTTAAATATCAAAGGAAGATAAATAAATAGTGAACATTAAAATGTTTCTTTTCTTAATTTGCTGTTTCTGGTCAATATTTTGTATTTGGCTATTTAAGGAACTAAAACAGGCATCTCGAGTACGACAAGGTATTTAATATGTATGCATACGTCTATAATTGTACAATAAATACTTCAAATAAAATGTGATATTAGATCTTATTGGTAGTCGCCGTGGTCTACTGGTTAGTGTGTTGGCTTACTAAGACATGGGCCTGGGTTCGACTTCAGGCTCTGACATCTTCAAAAAAAGAGATATGAAAAAATATTTCTTTCGGCGACTACCTCTTAGAAGCCTTTGAGCAAAAGCACTGAGAGTAACTGATTGCCATGAACAAGCTTCTCAAGTCTGTCGTTCGGAGTCGACATTAAACTGTAGGTCCCGGTACTCATGGATAAAAATTGACACACACAACATGAGTGCTGCGAGAAGCTAGGCCGTAACCCTGACACAGGGTTGTGAAGGCCAGATATGTATGTATGTATGTATGTATTAGATCTTATTGTCATACATTTGTTGTTTTCTTTATTATTTAAAATTTGTTCATACTTATAAAAAAAAGATAAATCTTTATGACAATAAGACACAAGAGTACATATCGTCAATGGAATTAAAGAACGCTATAACTGACAAAAAATCGAAAATACGTTTTTTGCATCATTTTTATCAGAAAAAAATACGCGTCGATTGGTCCCGGTCCCAGATTTCTACGATGAAAACTCACTTACGCGGTCTGCGAAATGAAAAATATTAGTGTATTTGTTCTACTTTTATAAAAATTTTTTGGCTCTGGTGAACATTTAAGGTTTTGTCAGTTACAGCGTTCTTTAATTCCATTGACGATATACTCGTATATATACATAATTCGCTATTAGAACCCTGTTTCAGGGTTACGGCCTATCTTCTCTCAGTTCTCATGTTGTGTTAATTTTTATCCTACCAGGATCTACATTTTAACTTTGACCCCGAACTATAAACTTGAGGATCAGTTACTGTAAGTGCTTTGACCAAAAGACTGCTGAGATGTCAGACCCGGGGTTTGAACCCGGAAGTAAGCCAACACACTAACCAAAAGCTCTGAGAGTAGTTCATGTCCATGAAAAGTCTTTCCGGTACTCGTGTATAAAATTTAACACGTACAATATGGGTGCTGCGTGAAGCAAGACCGTAACCCTGAAACAGGGTTGCAATGGCCAGTTAGGTATGTACGTTTTCGGTCAAAACTAGGATAGTACTTATCTTTTTAACATGCGAGAATATTTATAATAACTTTAAGGCAATTACTCGGTTGGCTTTATTTTAAAGACATCCTCGAAGATGGGTGCACTGCAAATAAGTGACAGCCAGAGCAAATCGTCAACGACATTTTCAAACAAATGTCGCAAAAATAGTGCATGACTCTGTCTGAGCCATAGTGTCACTGAGCTCTCCGTCGACAGCACATTGTATGAATTATTATTGTGCCCGAACATCTTTGCAATGTTTTCGACAACCAATGTAGTGCACAACGATTGTGCCAATTGGGTAACAAGGCTTTTATAAAGGTAATAAATTTCTATAATCATTTTTAAAAAGCTTTGCATTATAGCTTGTGCCAAATACCGTTTTGATTACAGAAAAAATCAGAAAACAAATTCATCAGTTTATATTAATCGCTTCGAAGCAATAGTTGTTGCATATTTTTATTGCGATTTTTTTTACTTTTTTTTATTTATCGCATAATAAAATCTATTAAATTAAATTTTATATCAGTAGAATGTTTATTATACTATTATTTTTTATAATATTTCCGTTGTTAATTATATTATCGTATAGGCATTTGCAAAAAACAGATGGAGGTAATTAATTAAAAATCGGGTTTTATTAAAAAAAAACAACTATGAATTTTCGCTGCAAAATTTAATCTCACTATGGAAATAATTAAAAGTAAGGGAAAGTTTAAAAAAGTTGTTTGTATTAAAAAGAAAATAAAACTTTCTTATAGTGAAATTATTATTCTCTCACCAACAGTGCTCAGTTTTCCCTGGTGTAAAAATATAAATTTATGATCGATAAGTTGTGTTATCAGGTTATTAAAGTTTACCGGCTGTATGTTGTTATTATTAAACTCAATTTATCGTAATTTTTCTGTCTCTCTTTCACAAAAATGATTTGATTAATTTCTTTTTACTCTCCAGCTCTTATGCTTAATCTCTTGTTTTGATTTCGAAGGGGTGATAATATTTAATTAATATTATTTGAACACAGAAAAGTGACGTCTGTCAAAACGATAATAACATTAAAGAGTATTAGCCTTTTATTTTATTGTTATTTTCAAAAAGTTTTAAAAGGAAAAATTAATATGTGTTAGAAAAGAAATGTAAACTGAAACGATTTAAAGCAAGTGTCGTTGTAAAAGCAAATGTTTTTTTTTCTATTTGTGTAATTATAAAAGAGAGTGTCTAGTGAGAATAATAATAAAAAAAAAACAATGGATATATTTAGTGCGTATATTTTATTATTTTTTATACTGTTTTTGGTGATGCCAATTGTGTTTTTCATTATAAGGGTAAAAGAATTTTGGAAAAATTTTATAGGTGAAATATATTTTAATCATTTTAAATCTTTAGGTAATACTGTGGTTCTTTTTAGAGTTTTGCGGTTTGTTTGGAACGACTTACAGCAGCAATCACCGTCATCGAAATAATGCCGGTAAAAATACGAGTACTATTTTATTTTACTAATGCATTCAAATGCATGTTTCTAAATTTTACATTAGCACAAGCAATTATTTTACTATACAGATAAATTCGGTGTTGTAGACGTTATGTCTACACTTTGATTGCCGGTTTATTATTATTTTACATTAGCACAAGCAATTATTTTACTATACAGATAAATTCGGTGTTGTAGACGTTATGTCTACAGTTTGATTGCCTGTTTATGAGCTTTGAATGCGTTTACACAAATTCAGTATATTATTGTCAATTGTCATTATTTTATATAAGTAATACAAGACAACACAATAAAAAAGTGAATGTAATGAATCTCATGCATTGCATTGCTTGTTTTCTCTTACAGTCACCTAACACTCAAAAAAGCAAAGAATGGTCAACGAATGATATGAATGTTTGACATGCGTATTGAATGAAACGAAATAATTCGCGTATACAAATTATTACTGTAAAATCATTCGTTGTACCACATGTCACAGCATTATAAAAAAGAATATACAAAAGGCAATCAACAAAAACAAAGAGTGTGAAGAAAGCAACATCAGTAGAAATTGATGTTGAATGAATGCATAGAAAAAGCAACGAATGCATAAATACTTAGCAAACGTGAATATGTTTTCAATTTACTTCAATCTGTTCTCTGATATACACTTTACATCGCATTTTATTCAGTTTTTGGTATTCCGTTGATGTTTTGACTAGCAAGAGTTGGGCGCGTTTCGTAACAAATTTGTTTGTAGAACACCACAACATCGGCAAAACCTCTGTATAAAAAATTGAGGTAAAATCAAAAAGTAAACAAGGTACTTCCCATTCAAAATAAATTACAATTTTTGTGTACCTCGAGAAAAGTTAATCGAATCATTTTTGTATTTGGTCTGGAATACATCTTGGAAACGATTGAAGTTCATTCCTTATGTAGAAAATTTCTTATTTAATTTTATCTGTCAAAGTAAGCACAGGGTCCGCCAGTTTTCTATAATTGCTTTCATATTCATGGGATAGTGTTATTAAACATATCGTCCTGCGGGAGTTTATGTGCTCTTTCTGTCATTTCATATTTTTTATATATCTCAAGTTAATATTGCCACTTTAGGTTTTTGACCCCAAATTTTTCAAGTCTGCAAACCTTTTTCGGAGCTGAAACGTATTATAGATTTTAAAAATTTTTGTGTTAAAAATCTAAAGTGGAATCATTATTAACTCGAGATATATAAAACGGCACATAAACTCCTACACTAAGATATAACGATAATGATGATTAACCAATTCAAAACCAAGAATTTACTAAGTAGAGGGATAAAAATAATAAAAACTATGTCGAAATTGAGTACTAATACGAGGCACTCATAAAAGTTAAAACAACCATGTATTAACTGTAGCTGGAAGTTCCTTGACTACTGAGAGGGTATTCTCCAGTTCTGTTGTGAACGCTAGAATGAAACAAAATATGTCATCAAATATAAGAAAAATACTTTTTTTTTTGCATTTTTTTGGTGAGTGTTGTGCCGAGTCGTGATGGGCAAATTTGTTTCGTATCTGGAAGAAAAATTCTACATGCGTCTCTCTCTATTCTGAATCAGATATCTTAAGAAAACTTTTAGCAACGACAGTTCATTAAAAGAATTTTGGAATTACATCTAATTATTTATTTATGTAACTACTTATTTGTGCCAAACCTGCTGCTGTAGACATTACAAAAATGTTCGTAAATGTTAACATGTTTTGTTCGGTTAAGGCAAATGCTTAATAATTAACACGTTCGAGGACGCAAAAAATTTTAGAGAGATGCAAAAATATACAGGCAATTATTTTTGAAACTAGTTGTAATATCCGAAATCTAATTAGAAATATATTATAAGAGTAGTCAGAACATCGTATTTTAACCGTTATATACATATATATATACGAAAGTATCTAATGAACCAATTGGTCATTATTTTGAATGTGTATTAATTACAAAAACTTAAGATTGTATAAAATTAAATGAATAAAAATTGGCTTTAAAATTTGAATGCTATAGCATTCACGTCATTTTGCATCAGTATGAAAATGAATGCTATAACATTCACGTCCGCGAACGTGTTAAAATAAAAAGAATTTTGAAGGAAATAAATATCTAAACTATACAAAAAAACAAGTGAGCAAATCGTAAGGGAAAAATGAAATGATTCGCGTAAACAAAAATTTAAACAATCGAGGGAATTATTCCTATAATTTGCCATTGGATTATGTGAAACAGAGAAAGTATTATAAGGAAAAACTTGCTTATGTTTGAAATTATGGGAAAATGGGTTATATTTCGAGGGAAAAATGTACACAATACCGGATATTTATTATTTGAAATAAGGTCGACAAAATATTTGCCACGTCCTTTTGCCTTTAGTTTTTTACTATATTTTCTGTACCGTCCAACATTTTTCATAACTTTATTGTCTTTGGATCAGCTAAGAATATGCGAATGTAACGCCCATTGCCCTATAATTGCCTATATGCATAATCCTGATCAAAACAACAAAACAAAAATAAAAATAATAAATTTAAAAAAATAATTGGTTTGCTATATGTATTTGATGTATGACTGTCATAAACAAAACAATATCTCACTAACACTTACAAATATTCAATCAAACAATGTGACCAAAAATATGACCAAAAACATCATGATTTAAATTATAATAATTTTCTAGAAGCTTTTATTTAAATAAATTATAGAACATACGGCTTGAATACCATATTAACACATACAGATAACACTCGTACTTCAAATTTTTTTAAAAACAAATATTTAAAAGAAAATTTTATCAAATAACTCACACTGTTTTTCATATAAAAGAAACAATCTTATCAATCATCTCTCTCTTTCTCTCTTTGTACAAACTTTTGTTAGAATCTTAAAAAAAAAGATTAAGAATATGATATAAAAACCAATAATAAACACCTAGTTGTGATCGAAAATTGTCTACAAATCAATGAAAAATTAGTACAAAATCAACCATATTTGAAATAACCGTTCAAACGATAAATATTAAATGGCGAACAGAGTAGCATTCTTAATAAGCAAACAAACATTTAACGATTTATCAGAAAACTATCTCCTGTAGTTCTGTAACGCGTTGTGTAATTTGTCAAAACAATGATCAATCATCTATATTATTATAGTGTGGGAATTTTAATCCTAACTTTTGTAGTTCTATTAACATGTTTGTATATGTGTTTCTGTGTTACTATAAAAAGTAAAAAACTAGAACGCTTATGTCGGCCAATATCATGTCACAACTATAGCAACCATAATTGGTTTAGAGGCTTCCAATGCGCAAGTTTTACTTTGAACGCAGATATTCGAACTGAAAATGGTAGTTTTAATAAATTAATTGTTTATCTTATCAAATCAAGCAAGGAATTAGCTTTCATATGATAAGAATTTCAATTACAAAATTGTAAAATTTTGACCAAAGTCATTAAATAACGAATACGTTAATGTTTTAAAACTTATGTTTTTAATAAAAGAAAAAAAATTAGCATTTTTCATTAAAATATTACATGACCAAAATGTCATGAAATCACGGGAAGATAATGTGTTTGTTTAAGAATTTAAAGAAATTGAACGTATTTGACACAAATCGTGTTTCAGAGACATGTTTACAAATGTGGGCGAAAATAATTTTGATTAATTTTTATTCAATGTAATTTCAAATCATATGATTTTATAATTTGGTTTTCACGCTAATTTTTTTAATAACAAAAAAAAAAAAAAAAGGAAATACAAATTTATTGAAATATAAAAAAGTATTCAAATGAATTCAATTTATTTAATGATTTAGAAGTCGTCAAAATGAAATTCTTCTTAAACTATTTACATTTTTATTCGCTGGTTATTAGTGCCTTGTACGAGTACATATTACTTTTTAATTTTTTTACATGATTTTTGTTCCTTGGCTTTATTTTTAAATGTAATATTTGTGAATTTATGTAAAGATCTTGTGTAAATAATATCAGTTCATTACAACTACTTGGATATCGTAGAAATTGAAAATAAATATGAAAGAGGGTTTATTTTTATCTCAAAATACTTATATTTACTTCAGTATTCAAAAAACTAAAATTTGTTTTTTAGGGGCAATGCATAGAACTTATTTCTTTTAAATTATAATTTTGAAACACCTTATACCTTTTCTGGGATTTGAACCTGGGCCGTTGGATTTTTTGTGTGAGCGCTCTAACATCTATACCACCCACCCCCAATTTGGTATTGAAATTGAGTTAAGACCGTTTGTGCTTACTTCGTTAACGACTGGTATCAATATTTCAATTACAAGGCGGTGTCACTTTATTACCAACCGTTAATGTTTTGATAACACACTCTTACCTTCTTACCATTTTTTTCTTATTTCAATAACGCACTGTTCTTACTTTTATACCGTAACCGTACTTTTATCAGTTTTGTTCTTCATTTGACACCTTACAGTTTATGATTGGATAACAGGTCGTTCCTAATGTAATAACAGATTGTTCTTAATTTATTAACTTATAGTATTTTTATACAACTTGTTTACGATATTAATACCAGTTGTTCTTTATGTAATAACGTAGTTTGTTCCGTTCGTTCTTATTTTGATAAATCGTTAAGCTCGATTTGATACCGAAAATTAACGAAATATTGTTCACGATTCGTTTTTAATTTGAGACCATTGGTAACAATTTTAGAACAATATTTTTCCCTCTGTGTATATTTGTGAAATAAGCTCTTAATAAACGTGTCTTAGTATACGGCATTTATTCATAGTACAATAAATTTTTTATCTGTAGTTAGAGCGTCACAAACATGTACATTTATAGAACACTTTAATAATAAAATTAAACAAATTTTAATACCGATAATCACACTTTGTTGCAGTCACTCTTACTTATCTTGCAATCTGTAAAAAGCGGGCGTAAGAAAAATAACACAAATAAACAAGTACCCCTTACAGTACATATTCACAGCGGTTTTGTTTCACTATAAATAACCCAAATTATAATTTCTGGCTAAAATTTAAAAAATTTTGAATGTTTTAGTAAAAAATTGTGAGTGAATTGAAATTTTTTTCAAAGTACTTTCATGAGTAAAGGCTAACTAATTAAACCTGGGGTCACAAGCAAATATATGACGAATAAAGCGTAACCACTATTTTTTGGTTATATTTTATGTAAAAACGGAATGGAAAATTAAATGTTTTTTCTTTAAATATTTGTCTAATGTGCCCGTAGCTTAAGAAACATCAGAATAAATATATTTTGTTATTGCTTCAAGGTAGTTACTCGAAGAATTTTTTAATACACTTTTTCAAATTGTTGCGTTTTGATATAAGTTTAGGTTATGTGTTGTTTAAAAAATATTTTATATAATTTAAAAATGCCAAAATCCAAAAAAAAATTATTTGGCGATTTTGGAGATTTTTTACATTGTATTTGGCTGCAAAAACCAAAACAAATCCAACAAGCCTGTAGAGGTGTTCGGCTAATTTAAAACAACAGTTTATTATTATGGCTGAAAAGCATTTACACTTTATGTAGGTATTTTGTTTTTCCGCAGAGTGTTATTAATACTCATATTTTGTAGATTTTCCAAACGAAGCGTACACGCAATGTAAAATATTAAGACAGGTATACGTATGTGTAAGAGAATCACAATACGAAAAGTGATCCTTAAATGTTTTTTCTATATCAACTATATTAGATGTATAATTTGTTTGTACTAGAGAACTAGTGTGATAATATAATAATGAAATTGAAATTTTCGATATTAAGAAAAAATACATATGAAAACTTGACAGTCATATAGCTCTCACTGTTTTTTAAAAAGTAAAGAATTTTCATTAGAACCGAAAAATATTTTAATTTTGGTATATAATGATTATTCTTATGAGAATTAATATGCATTAAGAAATTTCTATAACACTATTACATAATGTAGATCCAATAGTGACTCCATCTTGGAATTCAGAATTTTAACTCTACTTCTTTGTTTCCATTTTTATTATTAGTGTTAAGCACTTTTCGTTGCAAATGCCCTTGCAAGCTTATCAAACAATTAATTATAACACATATGCCTACATTAAGTTACTGGTTTGGCATGGTTTGCTACGCCTGCAAGTGCGTTTGTAGCAAAAAGTGATAAAAATCGTATTAAATTACAAATTATTTTCTTTCAAAAATCGCATCAAAATCGGCATTTAAAACCCCTAAAATAAAATTTTTAAGTTTTTAATTTGAGGACTCGAGTTCGAAGATATTTTTTTTCAGATATTTATATTAAGTTTAGAATTATTTTTCTTTACTTACACATACAATGTTTAATATTTTTTTCAATGATTTTTGCTGTGGAAGAGATAACATCTGCGATAAAATATGAAACAGTAACAAAACTAAAAATGTTTTGAATACCATTTACACAAATCACAACAGAGTTGTTATTGTTAAAAGTCCTATAATGAAATTCTTACCTTTTTTCTTATCGCGTATATTTTGTATTTCCCAATACGAATGTAATTGTAATGCCCATGAATATAAAATTTTTGTGTTTCAAAATTATTTCTATTTTTCACTTTAAAAATTGTTTAATCTTTTACAAAATAAGTTTAAATTTATTTAGCAAAAATATGCATACGTATTTCATTTTTTTATATTTATTATAACAGGAAGAATAAAATATATAGAAAAACTTTATATTTGAATTTTAAAACACATAAAAAAAATAATCGTATTAAATTCACATTCAGGAAAATGTGAATGATGGATTATCGTGGTATATTTTTGGTGGAAGTATGGTATTGTCAGCTCATCACATTCTGATTTATTGTTTGTAATTTACTTTTTATTTCTTATGTTTTTAGAGCAAATACAGAACATCAGCTATCTTATCAATTTTGCCAGTATTATTGTAGTGCATTCATATAATAGTTAATAAAATAATAAAAAAGCAGAAACAGAAATAAAGATAATTTTAAAATAATAATAACCCCTTTTATACAGTATTTTGTTTAATCAATTTAATTTATTTACAAAAATACTGATAAAAACATATGGCATTCTGGCTTAATATTAAAAAAAGGAGAAAAATAGAAAGCAAAATTAAAGCAGTTAAAATAATTAAACGAAAGTATTTGTTGCTTAAAAACGAGGTTAAAGAAAAGTTTTTAAACAGAATATAAAAAAAATTATTTGTGCGTTTTTAATTAAAAAAGAGTGCCAAAATCTCTCTGAAAATGTCAGACATTTTAATGTATACATCAGTATTTTTTATGGTGTTCTTCTCGAGCGCCATCATGTGTTTCTGTCTTCGTTTTTCTTTTTGGCTTTACATGGAATACTGGCCAAAGCGAGAGCAACAGCGTCTTCAACATATTAGGCAGACTAATGCAGAAGGAATAAATACAAGGGGTAGGTGAAAGAGTTCTGTTTTTTTCTGTTTTAGTTTAAAACAAAAAAAAAAAATTTTATAATTTTTAACAGCAAATATTTTGGTCATCCTCTAGTTTACATATGAAAATTTTACAAACAAAATACACACCCCAACTCTTTGTCTCGGGAATATTTATAGTTTCTTTATCTGATACTAATTTTTCTGTTTTAAATCGATATATACTCTTTTTTGAAAAATTTACATATACACATAAAGATCTATCGCGTTTTTGAAATGGCTACTTTGACAACATTGTATTCAATTAAACAGAACTGGGGCATGAAATTTTTTCCATACAAATTGACACATAAAAACTCTGGAGAATGCAGTCGTAAAATAAAATCTATTTTATTTTGATAGCGATTTTTCTTACGCTCTCATTTTGAGACACAAATTCTTTCAACAGTGTTACCAGACTTTTATTAAATTTCAGTTGCTCTTTATTTTTAGCGGAAAAAAAATAAGAACCAGAGAAAATCAAAAAACATTTGAAAGTTTTAATAAATAAATAAATTTTTGGATTTGTTAAATAAAAAGGGCGAAAACATAATTAAATTATAAAATATAAATTCAATTTTTAGCAAAAAACTCTCACAAACTTAATTTTTTTGTAACTTAACATATAAGAAATTTAAAAACATTAAACGACAGTTCGACAGTAGTCGCCGTGGTCTAGTGGTTAGTCTGTTGGCTTACTAAGACATGGACCCTGGGTTCGACTCCAGGCTCTGACATCTTCAAAAAAAGAAATATGAAAAAAATATTTCTTTCGGCGACTACCTCTCAGCAGTCTTCTGGCAAAAGCTCTGAGAGTAAATAATTGCCATGAAAAAGCTTCTCAAATCTGTCGTTCGGAGTCGACATTAAACTGTAGGTCCCTGTATTCATGGATAAAAATTGACACACACAACATGAGTGCTGCGAGAAGCTAGGCCGTAATCCTGACACAGGGTTGTAAAGGCCAGTTATGTATGTATGTATGTAAACGACAGTTCGTGTAACTTCGTTTTAATTATGGGCATATTTTCTCTGAAAGTCGTTTTTGCTTATATTTGCGGTCGTATGCTGTTTAATCATTTTATGCCAAAGCTGAGAATATTTTGTTGGTTAAAAAACAAGACAACTGATTTTGGGATTGAAGTTTTTTAGGGGATACTATTAAAGAATATTTTTGGGAGTTTTTATGGACTGTTTTGATTGCCACGTAGCCATTTACAAATTTTTTTAACATTCAGAAAAAGTTAACATGTGTGGCGTAGAATGTAAGCCTAAAAGAAAATTTTCAAAAACTGTAAAATTAATTCAGTGGAAGTCTGGGTTCAATTTCTGGGTTTATTTCGTTATTAAAATAACTTCAAATAGTTTTGACAATAACCACATGAAAAGTTTAGAAAGTTGGCTGAATAAAAGTGTTCAGCAGCACTTGATAACGACCTAATTTGAGCTCAAACGTATACTCTTACTAGACTTCTTTATTATTTAATATTTATTATTCAGGGTTAAACCCCTACTAAGTGAATTGCATTGTATTGGAATGTTAAATATATAGATATAGATAAGTAGATAGATGTAAAGCGCCTTATGTCAAGTTAACAAATTGCTGTCAATTTGATCACTCAAAGGCCATTGTTATACCTTCGCTTTTGAATGATCAACAGTAATTGCCACATCTGGATGTTGAATATGAGTGGTGAGCATCTTTATGTAGGTTAGCTGTTATCTTCTCAGAAGTTGGCGCTGTACTTCTTCCGTTTCTTGGTGGAATAGACTAGAAAAGTCAGGGAGCGGTTTCGTGAATATGGACTGCTAAGGATGTTTTTTTTTCTCCTTCCCTGGGATTTGAACCACGGTCGTTTGAGTTTCTGTGCAAGCGCACTAACCCCAGTACCACGACACCCCTTTATTTATTTTTTGTTTCGAAATATTTCTGATTTTTATGTGATTACGGTTAGTATTAAAGTTTTCTTAAATTATTTGTTATTAGTTTGGTTTTTAGCCGCTACTACACTCATATATTCTAATAATAATCTTTTATTTCATATGAACTTAGTTTTAATATTATTAACTGAAATAAAGATTTTCCAATGACATGGTTTTTGTGGATTTAAAAATTTTGTTTTTTCTTAGGATAACAAAAAACCGTACCTGGAAGCATTCACCTTAACCATGCCGCATGGTGTATTTTTCAAATTTTTGTTGACGATTGGTTGCACATCGAGTGCATTCAGTGTTTATATCGAGCATTTACATTATGTTCACACCAGGCTCGGATTTCAACCGGCCCGAAAGATACAAAACTTGTCATTATTGGCATTTAAAATTGGTGCCCATAATGGGTGCCTTTGCGGCAATAGTATGATCCCATTCTTACCCACCAATTTTGACTTGCGCTGGGAATCCTTCTTAATAATTATTATTTAATAACACGCGATGTATGTGCTTTAAGTCATTAAAAAATATATGTTTATGACCAGTTTCCGTGTGAAATAAAAATAAATAGATTGTGTAAATTTCTAAACATTTTCCTTGAATGTTCACATGTAAATTCTTAATCTTATCTCTTCATTTTGTGTCTAAAAATAAATATCGATATGAATTTATAAGCATTCACAGTAATTCTACTTTTTTATATACGAGTATTTGCACTTTAGCTTTTCGAGATCTAAAATTAGTGTTAATTTGGTGACATTTTAAAAAGCTGGTGTTAAAAAAAAACGGCCTACAAATTTACTAAAATGGTTCCATTAGATATTTTTGTGTACTCATTAGAATTTTGTTTAATAATTGCAGTGGTAATTGGCAAAATTAAAAAAAGTTTTATTTTAAACATAACAGCATGTTGAGAACTAAATCACTTTTAAATAATCTTATCGGATTACTTTTAAATATTTTGCCTGGCATACTCGTCTTAGTTGTACTTTAAACAAAAATTAATACAAATTTTAATGCAAATTAAGTGCAAAACATTTCAATCATGTTAACATAAGAGTATATAAATTTATATAAATTAAAAAAAAAGAAAAAACAATTCAAATGAATGAAATAAAAGATGAATATTTTGATAACCCTTTGGCTTGTATCTTAGCCTTAGGCTCACTATTTACTGCACTTCTTTTAACAATTGTATGATTAAATACTTTTATTTTAATTTAGTAAAACAAATTAATCGATTTGCTTTCTTTTTCTTTTTATTATACAAAAAAAAAAGTTTGTGATTTATATGCGTAGTCGTTTAAAACGGTATATTATGGAAGGTATGTTCACATTATCTAACATTTCGTTTTTTTATATTAAATAAAAATTTGTTAAGTACATTTTTAAAACTTTTTTAATAAATTGTTTAAAAATTGTATGAAATTTTGCTCGATATCTAATGTAAAACAGTTTTAATGCCACAAACAAGCCTAGCAAAGTATTACAAGACATATGTGCACAGAAAAAAATCACAAAAACTCAATCAACAAAATGAGTTGTTAACCAGAATCATTGAAAAAAGATGGTACCGTTACATATTTTTCTTTTTCTCAAAGTAAACTTTGACAAAAAAATAAAATAAATTATTACGTTACCATCTACTAAGACATGAGCCCTGGGCCCAAATCGCGGCACTCGTTATCGAATGAAGTTAATCGAAATTTTTGTATTTGAGATCGTCGCACTCGATAACGAGTAAGGTGTATCGAAATTTGAGATTATGGCATTCGATCGAGTACTCGTTATTGAATGCCATCTCTCGAAATGTCATTCGATACTAAAAGAGCAATCGAAATTATATACGCGTTGTTTATTTGGAAATATAGCAAGAAAAAAAATTATTTATTTTTAATAAAATCGACAGAAATGTAAGTAGCATTTGTATAAAACTAAAGTCACCCTTACCACCATTGAGTTGAGGCTGTGAAAGCCTTTTCTATTAAAGAACATGTGTTCATTGGACTATGGTCTTTAAAGTCCGATATGCGTGCCATCCACGCAACCAATGACTAAGGTGATATATAAAGCGTTACACAATTTCAATTCCAAATAATTAAAAGATGTATGTATGTATACTAACCGCCGGGAATCTTATAACATCATGTCCATTATAAAAATGATGGATCCATTATCTAAACAATTTTAATTAAGTTAAAATTAAACTATATAATTATTTTGCTCTAATTTTACTTACTTTCTTTTTATTTTAAAGTTATTTGATTCTTTTACAAAAAAAAAAAAAATCTTTTACATTTTTCTTGTAAATTTCGATTCGATAGCTATCGAGTGGCATAATTTGGTTATTCGATACGTGACGAAATTTTACTCGATACGAACGTTCATTCGATAACGAGTGCCGCGATTTGGGCCCTGGGTTCGACACCCAGCTCCGACATCTTAAAAAAAGAAATATGAAAAAAATATTTTTTTCGGCGACTACCTCTCAGCAGTCTTATGGCAAAAGCTCTGAGAGTAATTAATTGCCATGAACAAACTTCTCAAGTCTGTTTGTTCGGAGTCGACATTAAAACTGTAGGTTCCGGTACTCATGGATAAAAATTAACACACACAACATGAGTGCTGCAAGAAGCTAGGCCGTAATCCCGACACAGGGTTGTAAAGGCCAGTTATGTATGTATTACGGTACCGTCATTTTTCAATGAAAACTCTTGAATAAATTTTTTGTTAATTTCTTTTTTTATTTTATTTTGTACAAAAATAACATAATGGAAGTTATGAGTGACGTGGTTAGTGGTTAGAGCGCTTGCGTACAACACACAACATCGCAGGTTCAAATCCCAAAGATGGTATCGTTGCATTCGTTTTTTCTTTTCTTAAAGACACCTACAAATTTCGTATTTGTATTTACAAAAACAATTGTTAGCGAAAAATTGAATAATATTTTAATTGTATATGGGCAATTTCAAAAATTTTCGACATTTTGATATTTTTTTTTCGAAATTTTTTTTTTGGATGACACGAATGACGCTTTGGTCACGTGAAGGGTGATATTTTAGCATACCAAAACAGTTCGCGTTAATCATTTATTGCAAACGGCGCGAAAGTTATGGAGGTTTTAAGTTAAAATCTCTTTAAAAAAATTTAAAGTTAAATTTATTGGTTTATTTTAATAAATGTTTTATGGATGCATGAAACTCATTTCAAATTCATCAGTGCAGTCAAAATTCATCAATGCACTGATAAAATACATAAAAAATATCAATTATAATTAAAATTCCTTAACATTAAAAAAAGGCGAATTTTTGCAAAAATGTGAATGTTTCACCGATTGTTATAATACGTGTTTATATAACGCATAACTAAGTAATTTACAGAAAAACAATGTTTTAACTTGCAAATTTAAAAAATAAAAAAATTATATAAGAATTATTTTTGAGGTTAGGATTTTATTTTTGATCTGTAAAATTTAAAATCATGAAAATTTTTTAATGCCTATTCGGTTTTATTATCAAGCTTAAAAAAACCTATCATTTGCTGTTAATCGCGGCGGAATCTATACATAACTGCAGATGTCACAAAGCAAAATGTGTTTGAAGAAAAATGCCACTGTACCCGCTAAATATGGACCGAATTCAACCGTATTTATATATGATCTTTAGTTCACAGCCGCACTTCATTTCCAATATTTTACATTGATTTTAAACCACTGATTAATTAAAAAAACGCAAAACAAAATCATGAAATTTCGCAAAATTTTTATTTTCTTTATAAAATTTTTGCGTTTCAAAATATTTTAACGCCTTCTTGACGTTGAGGTGCCATTTACTAAGAAGTTTAGATCGCGCAATACATAAACCAGTTTTAAATAAGATTGCAAATGTCAGGCGCGAAAAACTGTCATTTTTGAAAAATTTACGCCAATTCTATAAAAGTTTGAGGTCATCGTTCTCAGCAACTAGCAGCCTGACATCGACGTGATATGGCGCAAATTTTAGCAAATTATACCATCTTTTAAATACTGTTGACGAAATGCAATTTTCTTGAACGGCGCAAAAACGCTATAGAAAAAACTGCGAAAATTGAAAAATCGAAAAATTTTTGTTTCAAAAATGAACCGCTGTACAACTTTTTCCCAAATAGTAGTATGGGCATAGCTTTTATAGTGTAAATATCTACTAAGTCTAGTGACTTTATTTTATATCAGTGGGCATCGGAAGTTTAAAACTAAAAGTAGAAAAGTGATGAAATATGAAAAAACTCTTGTAAATTTCAAGCCTGTTTTTGAGTTTTTCAATATTTGAGTGCCCATAACTTTTAGAGATAAAGAACTGATGGTCTGAAATTTTGAATTTCCCAGTTTTCTAGTTTGGCCTACCATTCCCTTTTGACCGTTTTGGTCAATTCGAAAAACTGGAGAAATAATAAGCATCTGAACTCAGTTTCAACAAATGTTGAAAATTTTTGAAATTGCCCATATACAAAAAAATTTATTGTATTTACAATTTAGTTTTTTCTGTGTAATGGCATCACAGATTGAACATATGACGATGTACTTTTATTTGCACCCATGATTTTAACATTAGCGTGATATTGAAGATCATATGTTTGTGTGAGAATTATATGAAATTGAACTGATTCGGAATGAATGAAATGAGCCACTATGTTTGAAAAGAGTTTTAATTCATGACTTGAAAAATAAGTTATTTATTGTAATTTAAAAACGTGTATGGAATGAATTCGATCGATGTCATGATTTAGAAGTTGTGAAAATGAAATATATAAAAAAAAATTTTTTTAAGTGAGAAATTTTAAGGCACTGGACACAAGTTGAGTGAATTTCATATCATAGTAAGAGTTTAGTTGTCATATTTTTCACTCGTCTTGTTAATAATCTCATTCTTTCAAAAATATGGACATTGAAAATGTTTTTAATTTGTTTTTGTGTCAACCACATATTCTACGTCTACTGCAATAAATCTGTTAAAATAACGAGTTATTTAGACGTCGTATTTTACCTACAAGCATATGTATATTTTGTCATTCTGTTAATGAAACGGTATTTCTTATGTTACTTTGGTTTCTGTTGAAAATATACCCGAATTTTAAAAGGTGACGAGATTGGTATGTTATGTACTTTTTTTCAACAGCTATAAAGCAGGCATATGCTTCTTTTTAGGATATGAGTTTGCGGTTACATTGGCTAAGAAGGGATCCGCGACACCCTATATTGCCCTTCTGCGCAACAGACCTTAATACAATTCTCATTCTAATTAGAGAATGTAGAGTTACCAAATGCACTAAGACCACAGTGTAAACAGTAACGAAACTGCAACAACTGTAACAAGAACAACACAGCTAAAATAGCCCAAATTATGATAATGAGAAATAGCATGTATTATTATATATAGCTGCCTTATTTTTCTCCAACATTTAATATAGCCATAACAAAATTTTTGGCATACACTTGATATACATCACAGTGTATATCAAGATACCCACAACAAAATTTCACACACAACATCTCAGTGCACAACAAGATAGCCCCAACAAATTGTAACAGCTGATTTTGAACTTGTTGAGCCTTCATATCTTTCATCACTTTCATCTATACACTGTGCTAAGGCGGTGCACAATTTGCTAATATTTTTGGTATTTCCGAGTGAGTATACATATACGGCCATACCTGAAACTCCTGACCGATTTTGGTTTCATAAGGAATTTATGAAGAATGACTTTAACAGATATTGTGTAAATGTGTGGTTGTTAAAAGATTTATATGGGTTTGTCTAGAGAGTTGTTGGCGGACATATCCTCTACTAAAGTTTCAGACCTGCTGGTATTCAGAAGGAAGGCATGTTTTTCAAAAGAACTAGTAATATCGAATTGATACAATAGACCTTATAGGGCGCAGTGTCTTGTAACTTTGCTCAGTCTAAATTAAATAATACTAATAAATACTCGTATGTTTAGAATTATTATCCCAAAATGCAAAACCAATGATTCTGAATTTTTTGGCATTGTAACTGAGCCCTTATTGTTGATTTGATAAAGATAAGATTGGGTAGCAGAAACTTGTATTTGAAGTGCAACAAATATTATGTTCTATAAAGTGTGTTTTTTAAACTGTTATGAACCATACAACAAAACTCTTAATACATTGTAAAGTGAAGTAAACAGTTTATATTTTACTTTGAAAAGTTAATGCATTCCGAAAAATATACTGCGTCATCAATATACATATCTAAAGCGCCTTTGGATCATATGATCTTGTCATATGATTTATCTGGACTTTTTTAATGGTTTGAATTTTGTTAAATATAATTAGTTATTAGTTAGAATATGTAAATAAGTTAGTGTCTTGGGTTTGATAGGTATATAGCGACTTAAGTGGACTGTATTTTCTATAGAACACCAATTTTATTCAATTTATCTTCAATTTCTCATGAGCATGAAACAAAACGTAACCACTATTTTAGTAGATTTTTAATTTTTTTTTCTTTTTTTAAATAATAATTAGTAGAAACTAATATTTAGTTATTAATTAAACAAATAAAAAAATTCTATAAAATAGTGGTTACGATTTTTTTTCGTCAAATATTTTCTTATGAGAGCGTACATTTGTACTCACAAATTATAAAAAAATATTGTTGTTGTTTGCGAAACCCTGTGATTTATTTCGGCATTCTTTATTATCTTATTTATCTGAGAATTAAAAAAAAACGGTTTTATCATTTTAATACGCTTCTTTCATAAAATGTGAATAAAATAATAAAATCAACGTAAAACTTCTAACACTCTTCTATTTGCATTTGAAAACGTCAACAATTTTAAACGGTTTTCAGAAATTCAATTAATTTTTAATTCATGGATTCTTTAGTGATTTTCATAGTTGGTTACGTAATTTTAATAATTATAATATTTATTCTACTACAAATTATTGTTCCACTTTTGCGTACGTATTCAAAATTATATTAAAAATAATAATTTTTGCTTAAGGTGTTTGAGGCTCTAGGTTCGAGCCCCGGAAGGTTCTGATCAATATTTTTATAATTTAATTTTTGTTTCGTCAGAAACGCTTTAATTAGATCAAAGTTAACGGCAATGAATATTTTTGGTAATTAAAGAAGAAATGATGTCCGTGAAGGAATAGTACACTAGCCAAACTGAACAATTGTTTTCGACTCCAGCTACGGTAGTCTCATCAGAGTTCTTTGTGTCCTGTGCATATTCAAGACCAAACATCAACTATTTAACTCACACTTTTCTGGAAATCGCATACTGAAACTATATTCTTTCACATGTATGTACATACACTTGTATGAGTTAGTCGAAGTAAAGTCACACAACAGTTTTTTATCATATTCTCCTTTTCTTACCATCATTGCTGTTCTTGTAATTGTCATCTTATTTGGATGAAACAGAATTACAATTTTTATTTTGTTTTTGCCCTCTTATTCCATTTAATCCACATTAGTCGGCATCGACGACATGCACGACTGTAGCCGTGGTGGTTAGAGTGCAGCGCTAGAAGCATGCGCATTTTAACTTAAGGTGTTTGAGGCTCTAGGTTCGAGCCCCGGAAGGTTCTGATCAATATTTTTATAATTTAATTTTTGTTTTCCGGGGCTCGAACCTAGAGCCTCAAACACCTTAAGTTAAAATGCGCATGCTTCTAGCGCTGCACTCTAACCACCACGGCTACAGTCGTGCATGTCGTCGATGCCGACTAATGTGGATTAAATGGAATAAGAGGGCAAAAACAAAATAAAAATTGTAATTCTGTTTCATCCAAATAAGATGACAATTACAAGAACAGCAATGATGGTAAGAAAAGGAGAATATGATAAAAAACTGTTGTGTGACTTTACTTCGACTAACTCATACAAGTGTATGTACATACATGTGAAAGAATATAATTTCAGTATGCGATTTCCAGAAAAGTGTGAGTTAAATAGTTGATGTTTGGTCTTGAATATGCACAGGACACAAAGAACTCTGATGAGACTACCGTAGCTGGAGTCGAAAACAATTGTTCAGTTTGGCTAGTGTACTATTCCTTCACGGACATCATTTCTTCTTTAATTACCAAAAATATTCATTGCCGTTAACTTTGATCTAATTAAAGCGTTTCTGACGAAACAATAATAATTTTTGTTTCTATATAAAAAATTGTTTGCTTCTAGAAGTGTAATTTAAGGTTTGTAATGAAAAAATATGAAATAAATACAGTGTTCTCTAGGTACGTCGATTTAAATTTTTCAATTTTAAAATATGAATTATATTTCGGTTTGTTTGTAAAAAAGGTACTTCAAATGAAAAAATCTTCTCACAGCGTCAATTTTTAATTCTGAGTACCGGGAGTTTGAGTTTAACATCGATTCTCAACGACAGACTTGAGAAGCTTGTAAAAGTCAATCAGTTACTCTCAGTGCTTTTGCCAGAAGACTGCTAAGAGATGGTCGCCTAAAGAAATATTTTTTCATATATCTTTCTTTTAAGATGTCAGAGCTGGGAGCTCTCTTCTAGTAAGCCAACACACTACAAATAACAAGTCATTAGTTCAATTGAAAAATCAATAAATTTTTAAAAGTGCATGACGTTATTTGAATGTCGTTTGAATTTTTTGGTTCGGTTCTACATATTAGAATACAACAATAGTTTTCCAAAAATCCTAGATGATATCTTTCAATTTTTATTAAATCTGGGTGATCACGCTTCTCTTTATCATGAGCGATTATTGATATTTTCATGAAATTCTTATTTTAACAGTGGTTTCAGTGTATTTTTATCTGTTTATATTTTTTTATTATTATTTTTACAAAACCTGAAGATGATATCCGAAGGATATCGAAATATTGATTATTAAATTAAAAATAAACTTGACCTTGAGCTTGAAAAAAGTATTTGCTTATTATTTGGATAGCGACGAAAAAGTTTAAAATATATATGTATATAAGTGAACCTAATTCGTGATAAATTTTCAATACTTTGATCAATAGTTTGTCTGTAATTTTCACTCTTATTGTTTCTAAGCTGGTTCACGATGCTTTTAAAAGCTTTCCAGTTTTCCATAATTTTGAAATTGTGTCAGTATTGACTGTTCAACTTAAGTCTACTGAACAGTTAACTAAAGTCTATCGAAATTAAAAGTTTTAATTTCCAAAAATAAATTTAAAAGTTTTTTTAAAGCCCAATAATAATCGTAATTTTTAATAATATTTTATATACATATATAAACAACAACAAAAACAAACAAAAAAATATGTCAAACGATTGTAAATTACTCTTTGCGTTACTGTTTATAATTTTTACGCTTTCGATATTTATTCTATTTTTTATTTTAATGCCGTGTCTACGTTATTATTACGATAACTATCAGCAGCGGGAAGTGACAAATCAACAAAATAGTAATGAAACCGTTTACTGATTGATTATATTACAATACTGTATTAGTTTTTTAATTAATAATTTTATTTAAACAAAAAAAAAAAAAAAAAAAAAAAAAAAAAAAAAAAAAAAAAAAAAAAAAAAAAAAAAAACTTGTACATACGTTTTACAAAAAATAAACATTTAATAGATGATCTGTAAACTTTATTTGAACTACTTATAAATATTAATGCCCGTATAAATAAAAAATAAAATTAGTTTATAGAGTACTTATTTGACATATTTCTATGGAGTAATTGTCAAAAAAGCAATTAATAAAACTGTTTTATTTTTTATGAATACAGGCATAAGTATATAAAGCAATTCCGTCCAATCCGTTTGTACAGTGTGCAAGCTTTTAAAAAATAGCTTTGTGCTTTTATATCAAGGAAAGCACAATAGCCATTAAGCTTACGCTGTCAACAATGTTATACAATTACTTGAAAGAAAAAAAAAAAAACAACGATCAATCCATATACATATAAAAGAACCTTCAAAACTTTTGACCACAATTGCAAATTTCAAAGTATAAGTGTTGGACGAAACTGACATAAAGTAACAGGCTTTTTGTTTTTGTTTTCCTGATAATTTCTTTTTTTAGAAATACATTTTTTTTTTGGTAATAGATTTGATCGCCGCCATACTCAAATAATAATTAAAGTTATATATACTCGTAATTTAGAACAATTGTAAACTTTAAAGAAAAAAATCTTATCGAAAATCAAATTACTTATGTTTTAAGAATACGAGTACTAAAAGTACTGCGTAATATTACATTTTTTATTAATTCATAATAAGCCCGTTTGATATATCAGAATGAAAAAAGTACTTACGTCTTACTTAACCTTAGAAAACAATACGGAAATAAATTTGGTATGTGGAACTCTTGAGAGGTAGAGGGTATATAGACTTTTTGTTCATCAGTTATTCCCTGCAAACAATCGAAAGACATTTCTAAAAAAGATTGTTTGGCAATATCTTCCATTTATCGCTTAAAAGAAATTAATAATTCTGATAGAATTAAAGCAACCCTTACACAAATTTTACAACAATAGAAACATTGACAGTAGTTGGTCAATGAGATATTGCAAACATAATTCTGCTTATTAACAGAAGAAAAAAAAAACGCCAAGAAATATGAAAATAAAAAAAATTAAAAAGCTTCTCAAATCTGTCGTTCGGAGCCGATTTTAAACTGTAGGTACTCATAAAAAAACTAACAACACACACAACGTGAGTGCTGCAAGAAGCTAGGCCGTAACCCTCAAACAGGGTTGTAATGGCCAATTATGTATATATGTATAATTGCCAGGATAAACATTCGTGAGAAGATTGTTCCTTTAACCTGCAGTGCGGCCAAAAAACGAACTCTTTTTTTTAATGCATTGTGTGATTCAGTGGACAATCAACTACAAAATGATGTGCTCTGTCAGAGGTACGAGTAATCCGTAGGAATATGGAATTATGCGAAATAAATGTTTTTATTTCATTAGAGCACCTCCCGTTGCGCCAATGCTCCAATGATTTGATAGAGTTGGATACTCTACCATAACTAATAAGCAGCTTCTCCCTCTCCTATATGCATTTGAAAAGCCCCAAAACAGACTTTAAAGCACCATCTATTGTCATTTTGTCTCGGATAAAAGTCGTGTAAATATTAAGAAAGTCAGATGGAGGGAAGTATTTTTTGTACCGTTTTAAAAAACCCAGACACTTGAAAAATGTAATCATTAGAACGAACATCACAGTTAATGCTCACGTCTAGAACACCAAGAGCGAGGATAAAGGATGACTTACTAATTTTATTATAAACAGTGGTTGTGGTAGATATCTATCAGAGTTGGGTTGGAATTTAAAAAACACTGTCAAATTCTTATTTGGCAATATTACCAAAATTTTGGCTAGAAGGATCGATTTTATATTGCTTGGTGCTATTGCCAATCTAAGACCTCTTTTGCACCAGGGAAATTTAATGACAGACAGACAAAGCTTTTAGGAGAAGAAGAACTGAAACATAAGGTACACGAACGTTTGCATTCTTTTTTTATACTTTTTGTGATTTTTGCTTGTTGCTTCATATTATTTTTCTAGTTTCACGAGCATTTTTATTCTGCTGTGTATAAAAGTAGGAATAAAACAACATTTCTGTCTGTCGGCCATTCAATGTGCCAAGTGTAAATGCAGACTAACTAAATATAAAACGGCATTCACAATGTCGAAATTAATAGGCATATATTTTTCCATTTTCTTTTGCCTTGCCTAAAACTTTTACAACGAAAAACTTAGAAGACAAGCAGAGTAAGCAAAAATTAAGAAAAAAAGGAAAATAAAAACTAAAAATATTCAGTACAAACTCTTTACATTTTCGTCCTACCAGCTTCGTCTGGAAAATGATATTTTACATGACGTTCCCTGTTTAACGTGTGGAAACAAGTGTACTATTATTTTTTTGTATATACATACATACTTTACATTGTTTATAATAAACAATGTAGCCTACGGGCTACTCTAGCTGAGGCATTTGTGGATATAATAAACCCCCAATCATCGGACTAGTAGACTTGAACTCTATGCATTTCTCTTCTGAGCATTTATTTTCTTTCAAACAAAAATTTGTGTCTATATTAAATCATCTATCAGTTGAAAATATGATCATAAACTTTTATATGCTCTTTCTCTCTTTTACCAAACAGTTTTCAATCACCTAGACGAACAAAATATGATCAAATTCGGACTAAACACTCACATTTTGAACACCTGAATGATTAATTCATATTTACTATATAATTTCTGTTTGTATTTCGAATTCAATGCTTTCTAATCATAAGATCGATTAACCAGTTTTAGATCACTAAAAGCAAAATAGTCGTCCAAGTATTAGCATTGTAGAGTTTATAAACTATGGTATAGTAGATAGAAATTCAATAAGTAATAAAGCAAAGCAAGGCGTTTATTGAAATACTTTGTTTGCTGGGTTGAGAGATTTGGTGGGTATGAGTGCGTAATATCAAAACAAAAACAACAGCAAATAACCAAATTGTTTTTGGATAAGTATTTAATCTTATCTTCGAATTATTACATAAAATTGCTACTAAAAATGTAATAAAAGCAAACAATAGAATTATTTAAACAAATACAAGCATGTCATTTATATTGCCGTACATTTTAGGCGCAATATCTGTAATATTATTCTTCTCATGTCTAGCTTTTCATATTTATTTCGCTACTAAATATAACAATGACTACCATATGAGTAAGAACTTAAATATTATTATTTAATATGAAATCCTTTTCAACTAAAAAAAAATTTTTTATTTATTTCTTGTCCTGTATTTACAGACCGCCAGGCGAATCACATAGCTGATGATACGAGCAGAGACAATCGGTATAATGATATTTTCTTTATAGAACCAAATAGTGTGGAAGCTGCTCGCATTCGTGCTCAGCTAGAGAAGGATGATAAAGACTTGCCCTCATATGATGAAGTTATGCGTATGACAAATGTAACGACGCCTACAGCAGCACCAGCAACAAATAATGCTTTTGTTCCTGCTATTACTGCCAGCAGCCATTCTATTGCAGCTTCTAGTACAAGCATTAATACTACCGATACAACAATAACAGTGCCGACATATAGGGCTTCCTCTTCTATCCCACGACCTTTGACACCACCGCCTTACACTGCACAGCCGCCAGAATCAACCACAGTTGTGCTGCCAATAACCACAGCCCTTCACATAACTCAAACTCAAGCACAAACCTCATGAAAAACTAATTAAAAGTGTTTCAGAAAGACGGTTACAGTGTATTTTCTTTTAGTGCATAGTTCTATAACGATATTTTAATTTTAATAATATAAAAACGTAAAATGAAATTTCGATTGAATAAAGATTTTTATAACAGTTCGTAAACGAATATGGCTTATTCTGATTAGTAATTAATAATACATGTAATTTGTCCATATTTTATGTATATATGTATGTATATAAATAGTTGTTATATCTACATATTGTAATATTTAGTTTAACATTAGATTCTGTTTTTGATTTTCTTAAGTTTAGATGTTAAATATTAAATTATATTTCTTTTAAATTAAATAAAATCGAAACAAATAATATAAGTTTTATAAAAAAACATAATCATAAAAAATATAAACTCTATAGATTTTTTTTTAGAAATTTTTAATTTCCAAAATAAAAGGCCGTTAAAAGAGCATCCACCTGGCCAGCATATTGTTTATAGGCTTCAAACAAACAAACCAACAAGCACATTTGTATTAATTTTTATATACATACATGAACAATTAAAATGCTACTTACATAAATAATTGACCATTACAAGCCTTTTTCAGAGTTACAGTCTAGCTTCTCACAGCACTCATATTGTGTGCGTCAATAATTATCCATGAGCACCAGGACCTACAGTTTACTATGAATTCTGAACGATAAACTCGAGAAGCTTGTGCATGGCAATCAGTTACACTCAAAGTTTTGCTAAAAGACTGTTAAGTGATGGTCGCCGAAAGATAACAGAGCTCTCGTCTAGTAAGCCTACACTCTTCATACTAGACTATGGCTACCACTACTGTTACAGTATTTTTTAAAAAGGAAAATCCATTTGAGATTAAATTTAATTCATTAAATTTTTTTATTTTTAATAATTCTTTGAAATTTATTTATGCCTTATAAACTGTTGCGAAAATTTCAACACAAACATAAAAATTCCCATTGGGACGACCACACTGTATATGAGCTTTATACTCTCCTTCAATGTTAGGGAAGGGTATATGTATATACGTTGGTTCGCTAATATTAAAATCCAATCTTTGCTGTAAGAAAATGAGTAATAAAAAAACAGAATTATATAAATACTTAGTATACAGAAATACATACCGTCGTGCGTGAGTTTATGTGCACTATCCGCGATTTTTATATATCTCGAGTTAATGATGCCACTTTAGGTTTTCGACCCCAAATTTTTAAAATGTGCAATCCGTTTTCAGCTATTTGTCCCCGAAACTGGATGAGATATCCGAAAAAGGTTTGCAGATTTGAAAAATTTGTTGTCGAAAACCTAAAGTGTCATCACTAACTCGAGATATCTAAAAATGGTGAAATGGTGGATAAAGCACATAAACTCCCGCACGGCGATATGAGTACATATCTATGTAGTAGTTAATATATGTATGTATGCTTTTAGGGATAAGCTTGCCTCTATGCCCATTTCGCATACATTTCATATTATTATTAAATATATTTGTTAATAAGGCGAAAAATATTTGTTTGTTTCTTATTTTTAAAGATTAACATTTGACTACAGAGACAAATCTAGGCTTAATATACTACTTTAGAAATGATTGCATAAAAAATTAAGTGCAGAACACATATTATTAAAGACGCCCGCACAGTGAAGCTTAAATTAAGGGAGGAATTAAAGATGACAAAGATCTTGGAGATGATGTTTCTGTTATTGTGCTTGATACAGCCCTTAGGATAATTCTTATTTACTGCTCCCCAACTGCCTTTCTGGCATGGGAGACCCTTCCAGACAGCTATTGCTCTCAGTCAGTGAATGCCAGTTAAGAGATAAAAAGATTAAGCTCCTTATTACGAATAACAATTTTCACTAAAAACTAAATTTTTTTACTATTTAGAGTTGTTTGGTTGTCAACAAATAGTTCTAACTCCGATTCCAACCACTGAATTTTTTAAAGCCAAGTTCGAACACCTACTCTGACTTCGTTGTAAAATGTATATAAACATACATACATATGTATTTAATAAATGTAATAACTATGCTGTGGGTAATTGATGTAGTATAATATGTTATTTCTGTAATATTCCTTTTATTCTCCTAAATATAAACAAATTAGAACCGGATGATGGTTCTTAGTGCAGAAAATATTTGTTCTACCAATATTTGTGTCGGTGGCAATGTCGTAGCTCAGAGCATCATATACGCTCTTATAAGGCCATGCTGTCAGACGAAACTAGATCGTGTACTAACCGTTTATAAGTCTTATTGTCTTCTTGTAAAACTTTACCATTTTTCCTATTTTGAACTGATATGTTCACAATTTTTTTTTTACCTTTTTCATTACCTTCAAAATCAAAATAAGGAATTTCGATTTTCTCCATCTTGTTTCGGTTTTTTGTCTGTTTTTTTTTAGAAAAATATTTTATCGGGAATATTTAAAATTGGGATTTTTTTTTAATATTAGAAGACTTACTATTTTTTCTGTCACAAATTACAACTTTACTTACACCTTCTCGAAACGGACATGTTAACTGTTCCTTAGGGGTATTTTTAAAATACGAATGCCATATTTCTTGTTTGCTAAAACAGGCTATGCAGGTATCGGCACGTTGCATATTATAAACAGTTGGTTGCCATGTGCCTCTTACTTTTTTAAAACCCTCAATCAGAAACTAAATTTAGAAACAAAATGGAAAACTTGAATTTAAATCTCACACACATTGAGCATCAGTTTTACCGGTTCTGGACCATCAACTGACTGCAATACAATACTATAACCCCTTAAAACTATACCACCCTCTTCTGTCTGCTCCATTTTCAAATTACTCATATCAAAAAGAGAATGTATAGAATTATTAGGATAGAGTTCACAAGGTGAAAAAATTTCCATATTTAAAAATTCCAATTCATATCGTGTAGAAAAAGTGATCTGAAAATAAAAAAAAAAATGCAATAGGGACCACTTATTAATGACTTTATTTCATTTTGTTTTTAATAATATTAAGACTATATAGCGTCGTATTAAATGCAAACGAACGTAACTACACTTTTTGTTTTTTTTTTTCAAGAAAAGCAAAAAAACCTTAAAATCAAAAATTTTTTAAATCCTGAAAATCATCATTTTCAGGATTAAGATATAAGGATTAGCATCACTATATACAACAAATGAGTTTGTATGTAAGGCTTTCGAATATGTAAATATGTATTTTGTTATATCTTCTGGCTTTTAGAAATACACACACTTGTAGTTACGTCTGTTTGAATTTCGTTAATAAAATCGTCATTTCGGATCGTAGGAATTTCAAATTTTGCACGAATATGTATAACGAACTATAATTAATAAAAAACTCAATTTCGAAATTTTGTGTAGTTAAGTCCATTTGTATTTAATATGATGATATATGTATATTATTTACTCACACAAATTGCATTGCTAACAATCAATGCCAGCACGTAAAACTCCATTTAAAATGAACGAAATCTACTTATAAACTGACTATTTAAAGCAATAATTTTAAGTTATTTCTAGTCAATTATTTTTATTAGCTTGTATTTTTTATCTATAATTGTGCTAAATTATTAATAAAACCATAAAAAAGATTTTATGTACACATTAGTTGACCATTAAGAAAAATAAGAAAAAAAAGTTTATAGCAAAAATTTGTAATTTTTGTAATATCGTTAACAGAAGTCATATGGCAATTTCCCAAATCGTCATGCGGGAGTTTATGTGCTCTAACCGCCATTTCATATTTTTTGTATATCTTGAGTTAATAATGCCCCCTAAGGTTTTTAACCCCAAATATTTCAAGTCTGCAATCCGTTTTCGGATATCTCGTCCAGTTTCGAAGATAATTAGTTGAAAACGAATTGCAGATTTTAAAAATTTTGGTGTCAAAAACCTAAAATGTCATCAATAAATCGAGATATATGAAAGCTCGGATAGAGCACCTAAACTCCCGCACGACGAAATGTTCTATTTTTCAAATGTTTCAATTTCGACAGTCTTTATCGCGTTTATGCTTTTAATACTCAGGCGTATGCATAATATGCACTGATGAACTCGTTTATTATAAGCACGTATACGCACCGTATTAACTGTAAATTATAATTTCATTATTAATGTGTATTTAAAATATGTATATACATACATACATATTTAAAAGTAAAAAACAAATTAACTGTTGTATTCATAAAAAAATATTATAGGCGTATGAAGGGCTTATTTAACAAATTTTTTCAAATTTTTTACTTTCTTTCTTTCTTCATTAAAGAAAGTTATAGTATTACGCCTGAATTCTACAAAAATGGTTTAGGCTTATTAAGGATTTATTTGAAAAATATTGCATAGAAATTTGTCAAAAAAGCCTTTCATATCCCGACTTTGGAGTGGAGTTTCAGTATTTTTACTGCAGTTGGAATTGGATTCGGTGTTACGCCAATTTCCTAGTATAGCACGCTCAAAAAAAATATTTTACAGATCAGTATGAGTAAATAGTTTTTCATATATGTATGTTATGAGAGTTATGCTTCCCTCAATTGCACAAATTTATTAATATAAAACTGTTTAATAATTTGAATTTTATTAATTTCGGCATTTTATTTATTTTACCATAAAAAGCAAGAGATCAATTACTTTTTCAGAATTTAAACTCGTATAAAAAAAGGATTTATGGTGCGTTTAGCAGTTAGTCGGAGTAGTTGAACAAGTTGAAAATCTTTTTCGTCACCAATATACCCCCACATACATACATTCATACATACATACATAACTGGCCTTTACAACCCTGTGTCAGGATTACGGCCTAGCTTCTCACCCACACACAGAACACATTTTTGTTGAAATAATTTCAATTAACAAATTATTTAGAATCTTTCAATATTTCCAATTAAATTTTTAATTAATACAATTAATTTTTTAATAGAATAACAAAAATAAAAATGTTTGTGCGTATGTTTTCTTCTTTTGCCTTAGTGTTGTTTAGTATTTTATATAAGTAATCAATATATGATTACTTTTTAATTTAAAATTCGAATACGTATTGTTATTTAAGTAATTTAAAAAACTGTTTAGCATTAAAATATAAAGAAGAGATATTTTATACAGAGAAGCCTGTTTTAATGCGGTAGATAGGGACCGTATAAATAAAATCGCATAAAAAAAATTACACAAAACTTCACAAAACGAAATTAAAAATAGTTTTCGCAACATAATTAGAAATTATTTTTCTTAAGCGATCAATAGGGACCGCGTAAAAAAAGTTCCACGCCGAAAATAACCCAAAACTTTTTTATTTCATTAAATTAAGTACAAATGTGGAGTCACCGTGGTCTAGTGGTTAGTGTGTTGGCTTACTAAGACATGGGCCCTGGGTTCGACTCCAGGCTCTGCAATCTTCAATAATAAAAGAAATATGAAAAAAATATTTCTTTCGGCGACTACCTCTTAGCAGTCTTCTGGCAAAAGCTCTGAAGTAACTATTTGCCATGAACAAGCTTCTCAAGTCTGTCGTTCGGAGTCGACATTAAACTGTAGGTCTCGGTACTCATGGATAAAATTTGACACATGAGTGCTGCGAGAAGCTAGGCCGTAATCCTGACACAGGGTTGTAAAGGCCAGTTATGTATGTATGTATGTATGTGGATATTTTTAAACATTTTATTTAAATATCTACTTGTTTTTCAAATAAAAATCAACTAAATCATTATCCTTCACAATGGCTTTCACCAATAAAAGATACCATCTTGCTTACCATGTAGTTTTTGTGACGTTGGTTGTATCACTTACGCGGTTCGCGGAATAATATTTTTTGAAACAAGTAGATTTGCCATAAAAATTTTGGGAGCAAACCATCGTACTTCATTTTTAATCTTGTTGCGAAGCTCAACTAAAGTCTAGTGTGAACGTTATGATTTTCAACCGAAATTCAGAGAGTAAACCAAGTGGTTCATATTATCGTGTGAACAAACCATTACATATTTTGACGAACAACATATCAATAATCGATATAAAGAAAAGTAACCCATATTTTTGTCCACAACATACATACGCTCTATAAAAAATTTCTGAAATATTTCGTAATTCTGTACATTCCTTTTATAAACACAGCTAATAAATTTGTTTATTATTATATAATATTATTATACATTTTCGAATTAAATTCGAATATTTTTTAATGGATCTTTATTATACTTATTGTATGAAATTTAATAGCCTAAGATCCTAATACTGGTATTCTTATGAGAATTAACATCCGTTAAGGAATATGTACAAACACTAGCAGAACTGAACTAGTTTTCGACACAGCTACGAAAGTTCTCATCCAATAGATTGTGCTTTAAATAGAAATATAAAAATATGAATATGTATAACACAAAGAACTTTGATGAGACCTTTCGTAGCTGGGTCGAAAACTAGTTCAGTTCTGCTAGTGTTTGTACATATTCCTTAACGGATGTTAATTCTCATAAGAATACCAGTATTAGGATCTTAGGCTATTAAATTTCATACAATTATATAATATTAATCGTATAAAAATAAAATCGCACAAAAATAGTCCACATAAAAACAGGTTCTGCTGTATACATATATTTACAAGTATTTTAGCTTAAAAACAACATTTTGTATTAAAAGACACACAATTAAATTTTTATGTAATTAAAAATATGTAATTAACCATGAACATTTTTTCGATAAAAAATCTAATATCACTAGCATAAAAAGCAAACAAAAAAAAAGTAAGTATTCATAAATTTTTTTGTTTTTATTTTTTTATTTTATGTGTATGTGTCTGTTATTTGCTTTTTTTTGTACATATATGTATGTATATAATATACATATCAATATATATAATACATATAATATACATACATGGGTCGATATCACGAAATGACTACAATCAAGGGTTGAAAATGGCCAAGTGCGAAAATGGGTTTAAATAATTATTTTTCGGTTGGTACTATTTTATAAGACCATTTTATGCATTAATAAGCAATGAGCCATGTATATTTAAGGGTTGTAGGGATTTTTGCCCCCACGGAAATGATATCTGTGAAATGATATTGTGTAAATAGACAATAATCACCTCCATGTTTGCATGTTTTATGCACTTGCATGTGTCTCTGTTAGAAATCTTAATTTCTTTAATCCAAAACGGACGATTTCTGTAAAAACCACTATATAGTATTTGTGAGAAATCGCTTTTGATGAATTTGTTTTGATTCTCTCCTTTTTAGCTGCACACATCCGGCCATTAATATCCTACTCTAAAAATCATTGTATGCTGTTCCTGACATCTTTTTGTTTAATTAGCCTGGAATTCTCCATATTTCGACCTCTGATATTCCAGCCCTTTTATATTGTGTAGCGACAATAATCTAGAAATCTTTTGCAATCTTTTTGTCGTTTTGAGCCAACTGATGCTTATGTTTACGCGCAAGTTACTTTTTTACTCTGAAAATATGTTCATTTCCATTCTGATTTTATTTAGGTATAACAGGAGCTGGAACTGGATCTTGAATATCTGAATGTGGTTCATCCTCTCCTGTAGATGATGTTGGCGATCTGGGTGAAGAATAGTCCGCCATATATTATTGTTCCTTTTCCCTCAAATGTTTTTTTTTTTCTATAATTCTTTGCATTTATAATCACTTTTTCCGTTATACTCTTTGTGCTCTAGGGGTTATCTCCTTGATTGGTTTAATAACCTTATTTTCTTTCTGAAATATCGGGCGTTTTCTTTTAATTTTTATGCGGCTCATTTGGCAGGATCGTTTTTCATTTTTCTGCGTCGCTCTCGCTCCTTTTCCACATGTTTTACTTTTTCCTCTGCATTTCTACCTTTTTTTGATGGTGCGATATTGTATTTGATGGAAAGTTTAAAAATCCTATTATAAATTTCTTTAATAATTACCATAGATTGAATAATCTCAAATTTACATTGAAAAGGTCATTCCTGTGTTCCTTTTGTCATTACCGTGGTTTAGATTATACCCATGGTAATGACTGCACGGTAATGATGGAAACGTGAGTATACTTGGATTTAAATGTGGAAATCCTCAAAATTTTTTATAAAATATAATACAATCTAATGAAGACTTAAAAAATGAACAAACCAATACCACAAATTTGGAAATTATACTATAAATAATGGAAAAATATACTTACCACGAGAATGACAAAATTTCAGGAACATAAGCAAAAAACACTAAACACTTCAACAGCTCTCAAACAACTGACTACCTTTTTCACTTCTGTCAATTAACTTTAAAACTAACGGGAATTGTCGTTACATTGACTGTTTACACCTAACCGAAAAACCGATTAAATGCATTTTTTCTTAATAAACAAATTGGCCCACGTGAAATGACGAAAAAAATTAGCCACAGACTAAAATGTCTCAAAATCATAAATTTTAAAATAAAATTATATTTATGAAATTAAAATTGACTTGGTTCATTCTTCTTGAATAACTTCACCTACTTCAATTATAATATATATCTTGAGATATTAATGAAAATCTGTGTTTTTTAAACACAAAACGATCGGACACACGCCATGGTAATGACGATTTGCGCCTTGCGACCAAATTTGTTCATAAAAATATCAAGAATATTTTATTTTCATTTCTGCGCCTCGTTAAAGGACATTTTGTTTTATTTATTCCTGTTCTCATAATTTAAAATTTTCAATATTTTTGATACTAAATGAGTCGAGCCACAGAATGTAGTCATTTCGTGATATCGACCCATATATGAAAAAAATTATTTCTTTCGGCAACTACCTCTAGGCAGTCTTCTGGCAAAAGCTCTGGGAGTAATTGATTGGCATAAAAAAACTTTGAAATCTGATGTTGGGAGTGGACTTTAAACTGTAGGTCCCTGTATTGATGGATAAAAATTAACACACACAACAGAAGCTAGGCCGTAACCCTGACACAGGGTTGTAATGGCCAATTATGTATGTATGTAAATTTCACCCTAAAGGTGGAACAAGGAAAATTTTATTTTGACAAACAATTTACAGAATAAAAAACCAACAAAAAAATTAAGCATTGTTTAAATAACAAATTAAAACAACTTTAGAAGTTAACCAAGTTGAGACAAATGCGCGGTATAGTGGTTAGAGCGCTCGCACAAAAACTTAAACGGCCCAGGTTCAAATCACAACAAAGGTGAAAAATGAGAAAGAGTTAGTTTGCGGTTTTTCCAAAATTATAATTTAAAAAATAAGAGCTTTCTTTTGTAACTCTTTAATTTTTTGCAGTTCATATAATATGAATATATAAATATTTTTTTGTATGTCTAATATGTCTTTAAGAAACAGTTATAAAGGGTTTTTAATAAGAGCGCTACAAATTTTTTTTTTAAATAAAACAAAAACGGTTGTGGATATCAATGAAATTCTTTATTCCTGTAAAAGTACTTACGATGCCATTATGTATGGAACTCGATTTCTTTTGCATGGCCACCACGGACATGCTTGCTGAAGTCCAGACGCTGAACCCAATTTTCGACGGTTTTCAATCATAAATCGGCCGATACTGCTGCAATTTCACGTTCGATATTCGTACGAAGTTAATCAATCGCCGCTGGCTTGTTGGCATATACCATAGACTTGACGTAGCCCCACAGGAAATAGTCTAACGGCGTCAAATTGTACGACCGTGGGGGCCAATCGACTGGACCATTTCGTGAGATGACACGTTCTTCAAACTTGGTTTTCAATATATAAATTGTGACATTCGCTATGTGGCTTGTGGCGTCGTTTTATTGGAATCAAATGTCCTCCAAGTCCATATCATCCAATTGGGGCCAAAAATATTCAGTTATAATTGAACGGTAGCGATACCCATTCACAGTAACGTGCCGGTCTTGATCATTACGGAAGAAGACGCCGCCAGCTCATAAACCGCACCAAATCGAAATTTTTTCGGGATGCATTGATGACTCATGGAGTACGTGTGGATTGCTGCCTGACCAATAACACATATTTTGTTTATTGACGAAGCCATTCAACCAGAATATAAATTGGACATAGCGCTCTTAACGTTGAGGCCACTGACTCCGAATTTCAGTAGTAAATTTTAATAATTTCGACTCTTTTGTTGGATCGTATATCTTTCCATCATGAAATGGCAAACCTTACTGAAGAGAAATGTCAAAAGAGCGGCAAGAAATATGGTGTTGTTTGTTGTCCCATTTTAAAAACCCTGTATGCACATACATTATGTTTGGGAAAGAAAAAAACTTCTAAATCATGTAAATTTTATGAAAAACCTACTCTACATTGTACTCTGATCAAAAATAAGTTAAATAGAATACTACAAGTTTCTACTTTAAGACATCCTCACGTCAAAATATTTGTACATCATTAAGAAATATGGATAAAGTTAAAAAAGAAATCCTTGTAAATATAAAAATTTGCCCCAAAAGATAAAGTTGTCGGTATACAAAATGAGGAATGACCAAATCTCTGTCTGGAAGATGCAAAACACACTTCTGTGCAGAACTCAAAATTGATCTCCGTGCCTTTTGCACTTAATAACTTACAATGTTAAAAAAACAATTAATTTTTATTATATTTGTAACGTTAATTTTGTGACTAAATAAATTTTTTTAGTACTTTGTTACCTGGGTTGCTTACCATTATATTTTCTTACGCTTTTTTTCAAAATCGAAATTTTATAATTATATAATTTATATTAAGCAAATAAAAACTAAATTCTCTTACTAAATAAACAAACTTTTTTAAGTTTACTCGGTTTGGATGTGGTCAGGACCGGAGCCAAAGAAAACTTCGTCGATTAGACGAAGAAAGTCCTTAGTGTATTAAATATAAGTAAGTGCGTCTAGGGTTAAAAAAATTGTGCAGGAAGAGCCGTAATGAAGTTCATAGTTGAAGTGTGTGTTGTAGTAATTTTTTAGTATGTGTTGTTATGGCCTTGAATTTGGCAATTTAATATTTTTTATAAAGTTTACTCTAGGAAAACGTTTCTTAACTTTGTTAATTTCGCCATACACTACAACGGGAACATCATCATCAGCAAAATTTCAAACTGTGTTTGACATCGTTACAATAAAATTCAACCGCTGGCACAAACAATTGATTGCGCCTGTATGCCGTTGTCGTATAAAGGCTACTTAACATACAACATAAAACAAAATAATTAATTATTTCAATTTATTCTTTATTTTTAATTGAATATTTTTTATTTATGCTTTATGCATTGTTACGAAAATTTCAACACAAACAAAAAAATTACTATTTGGATGACCACTTTCTCCGTGCACTTTATAATATCCTTCAAGGTTACTGTCCGGTATATTTATGTACGTTGGTTCACTAATATTAACATCTAGTCTTTGCTGTAAAAAGTAATTAATAAAAAACATTTTTTTTAAACAAAATTTCTAATTGTAAGGAATATTAACTCAAAACATATTATACTAGTAATATAAATAATCTGACAAGAAAATTTTAAATGATGATATTTGATTTACTAGCTAAGAAATGATTAAATTATTGATTAATTAAGATTAATTGTAAATCAAATGTTATCAAATATGTTATAGTGGTAAGAAGTTTAGAATATTTTTAAACAAAAATTTTCACATAATTCAATTAAGAAGTTACTATTTCTTCTGTATAAGTGAAAACATGATTTGTATCTATATATTTAAAATAAATTTCTAAATAGACACTCTTTTATCTATCCATTCATACTTCATATTCCATTCGACTGTGGATTATATTTTACGTTGAAGATTACGAGAAAAACGAATGCTAAATCCACTTATTTTAAACACAATTAAGGGGGTTTAAAATACTTAGAAAAAAAAATTTTCATCTACTTAATTCTTTTATACTCCTTTGACATGACTCATATTGTAATCTTATAAATCACATTCTAAATGACCAGTATTATTGTCGAAAATGCTTTCATATTAAAGAAGATTTATAAGCTTTTAATTTTCGACCATTTTTTTTCTATTTAATATTATTTAAATATAGATTCTGAAATAAATATAGAATTTTATTCATAAAATCAAAATTTTACTTACACCCTCTCGAAATGGACATGTTAATTGTTCTTCTGGGATACTTTTTAAATATGAATGCCATAATTCTAATTTACTAAAAATAGCTGTACAGGTATCGACGCGTTTCTGACTATAAATAGTTGGTTGCCATGTACCCCTTACTCTTTTATACAATTCAACGGAAACCTAAAATTTCATAAATATAAATTATAAATTTCAATTCAAATTTCAGCATTAGTTTCGTATATTTACTGGTACTGGACCATCAACTGATTTTTTTAAAATAACATAACCCTGAGCATTTAGACTGCCCTCTTCTGTCTGCTCTATTTTCAAATTACTCATATCTACACCTGAATCCATAGAATTATTAGGATAGTTTTCAAAGGCTGAATAAATTTCCATATCCAAGAATTCCAATTCATATCGTGTAGAAAAAGTGATCTGAAAATTAAAAAATAAGAAACAATTATAAACCAGCCTTAGTATAGTTGATGCACTTGATTTGTATTACAAATATATATTATTTACTAACAAAAACTTTCGTGATTATAAGCAATGCGATGAAGTATAATTCCATTTTGAATGTTCAAAATCTACCTTTAAACTGCGAACTTGTAATAAAAACATTTAATTACCTATAGTCTAATATGTATATGGCATGCACTTTGTATGAATCTGTATAATTTTATCAATAATTGTATTGTATTATTTACATATTAAAACATAACATTTATTTTATCTTACAGTTGACCAGAAAGGAACACAACAAAGTTAAGTTTATCGATAGCAAATCAAGTTGTTGGAGAAATATTGTAATAAAATTTAATTAAATTACAGACTATAGGGGGACAAAAAGAAATTTTGTTTTGAAATACTGACAACCAAATAGCTCTAGGATTATTTTACTTACAAATTATAAGAACTTTAGAACTAAAACAACTTGAGACAAACATTGCAGTAGTCTATATGGGATACGGAAATTGTACAAAATCGAATTCTACTTAAGAATAATATGTTTGTTTGTCAATTCTCCATCATACAAATTATGCTAACATTAGAAGGCTGCACAAAACTATTTGAAGTCAGACGACGCTATTGTACAGTAAAACATATGATAGAATACATCGATGTTTTTTCCGATACGATTTATCGTGAAGTTACGGCAATGTCTTGCGAGTAACGAATAAAAATATGGATGTTTTCGAAGCATCGTGCAAAATTTTCATATAGTAATTGCAAAACAAAAATTATATGCAAATTTCAATAAATATAAACATTTTGTCTTACCAAAATTTATTATATTAAATTTATTCGTGTATGTTTTAAATGATAGTCGTAAAATAAAAATTTATCATAAAGAATTATTAAATTTTGTTTATTTATAAGTCCCAATACTTTTTGTCTAAGGTTTGTAAAAATAATATTTTAGCCTGCTCTCTACTTCTTTGCTGTGTCAAAACAGATGAAGCTTGTAAAAAAAGACTTTTATTGTTTGTACGCTATATTGTACAATTTGGGGAATTGTACCCTACAATCGACCCATACTTCTAAAGGGCTTTCATTACATCGACTTACACGACTACATAAACTACATAAATAATAAGTTTTCACTATATATATTTGATTACACAAATCAATTCAGGTATAATTATTTAGATAGTTTAATTAAGCTTAGTTGAAATTTAAAATAGATCTAAGGTACACCATGAAACTGCTAATGCTCTTAAGTCAAAGAATCTTTGTAAGGTAGTTGGTTAATGACGGTTTAATTATAGAAAAACAAGTAAGTCTAGCAAGGTAACCAAAAAAAGAAGTAAATAAAACATAAAAAAACAATTATTATTATCCCAAAGCTCTTAGTTTAAGAAAAATGAAAAATTTAAATTCCAGTGAGTAGTCTGCACTTAAGTAGAACTCTCTAGCTAGAGCTTTGAAATGATTAAATCATATATTAAATTAAATTGTGTTAAATTATGATTCCAATTTAAACAAATTAAAATTTCTTTACCAATTCAATTCAATTTAATTTATTGAGCCTTTTTTAAAACAATAAAAGATACATTACAAAATTATTTAAATACAGAACATTTAAGATTTTAGTGTATTGTCTTAAAAACATGTGTGTTAAATTAACAGTACCAAACTTAGCTATAGATTAGAAAGATAAAGAAAGTTATAAAAACAAAATTCAAAAATATTTCTAATTAAAAAAAATCGGTATTATGTAATATATTATTCATTCAGTATGTTTAATTTAGATTTATAAGAAATATAGTATTGTTCAAGCTTACTTAAACACTTAAACACCATTCTGTGTGAAACATACTAGAAATTAGACTTTGCTGCTTCAAGATTCTTAGTGCACAGAAAAAATTTAAAATCGATTTCAATTAACAAATTTGTACTACCAATTAAATTGTTTACTAATTTTGCCCCTACAAACAATATTAATAATATCAATTAAAAAACTAATAGTGGCGAACTTTTTGACAAAAAAAATTTTTCAATTAAATATTTAATTGACCCAATTAATATTTTAATTAAAAATTCAGGAAAATTTTAATCAAATAAATTAATTGGTATAATTAAAAAATTAATTGACGCCGAAATTTTAAATCGATTAAAAAATTAATTAATAGAACTAAATTTTTTTTTGATCCCGCTGATTTAAAATGATAATTATATTTTAAATGCAACCCCCAAATTTACAAAAAATTGCAAATTATAAGAATTTTTTTATTAAAAATATACAACTTAAAACATAAATACGATAAATACAGAGATGAGTACATATTTAACCAATACTACAAAAAAGAAATTAACCACTTATTATTATTCTTTATACTAGTGCATATTTGATTTGTCTATTTAACATTAAATAATAATTGGAAATAGTATTTATGTAAATATTTAATTATTGCCAATTCGTCGTGCGGGAGTTTATGTGCTCTATCCGTCATTTCAATTTTTATATATCTCGAGTTAATGAAGCCACTTTAGGTTTTCGATCACAAAATTTTTAAAATATGAAATCTGCTTTCGGCTTTTTATCTCCTAAACTAGATGAGATATCAGAAAGCAGATTTGAAAAATTTGGAATCGAAAACCTAAAGTGGCTTCATTAACTCGAGATATATAAAAAATTTAAATG
This sequence comes from Metopia argyrocephala, assembly GCA_963576795.1. Taxonomy (NCBI): domain Eukaryota; kingdom Metazoa; phylum Arthropoda; class Insecta; order Diptera; family Sarcophagidae; genus Metopia; species Metopia argyrocephala. The sequence continues at coordinate 197,384,083 of OY756208.1, read as the reverse complement.
ACGGATAGAGCACATAAACTCCCGCACGACGAATTGAATAACGAAATAATTAACCAAATTCTAAAATAAAAAAATAACAATGTAAATACATACATACATACATAACTGGCCAATGTAAATACATATTTATTTTAACACACACCATAATTGTTTAAATTTGAATTAATCTTTTGCAAACTGAGGAACTGGGGTAATTATTGATTTCAAAGCACATTAATTCCTTTAAAAAATGTGACCAGCGTTCATCTATTTTTCTTGCCATTTGAAACTGTAATGTGAAATCCACGTCAATCTAAAATAATAATTTTTTATATACATGCATAACATAACTGACCTTTACAACCCTGTGTCAGGATTACGGCCTACCTTCTCGCAGTACTGATTTTGTGTGTCGACTCCGAACGACAGACCTTAGAATGAGTTACTCTCAGAGATTTTTCCAGAAGCGGTAGTCGCGAAAAGAAACATATTTTTTTTAATATTTCTTTGCTTCAAGATGTCAGACCCGGGGGCTTCAACCGGAGCTCTCGTCTTAATAAGCCAACATACTAACCACTAGACCACGGCGACCACATAACATATACATAATAATAATAATAATAATAATTTTTTTCATATATATATATTTTTTTTTAAGATATCAGAGCTGAGATTTGAACCCGGCGCTATCGTCTTAGTAAGCCAACACACTAACCACTAGACCACGGCATATGTAAGCACACTTAGGAAAATCAAATGAGAAAATTAGGTCAAAAAAATGGTCAGTCGAACTCTGATACTTAAGATAAGATAACAGGCTACTTTTGTCTTTGAAGCGACATTACAAATTAGTTAACAAAAACTTGAAGACAAATAGAAATGAAGAAAGCATGTCTAACGAGGTCTCTCTTTATTTATGTATGCAGTTGTGTAAGTCGATTTGATTACAACCCTTCAGAAGTATGAGTCGATTGTAAGGTAATATTCCCGATATCTTCATCAGTTTTGGCACAGCAAACAAGTAGAGTGCAGGCTAAAAGGGTTAAAAAAATATTATTTTTAAAATTTCATACATTTTTTTGCATGAATAACATTCAAAAGGACAGCAGAAAATAGTGCTTACCAGTAAGTTATTTTGTAAGGGAGAAATTGTAAACAATCACTTGTTCGTGCGCATCAATAATGCATGAGTTTTTAATTAAATCAGCCGCTAAAATGCAATAGAAATATAAATTTAGTACAACCAGTAAGAAAATAATACAAATAATCAAAAACAATACCTTATCCTGTAGCATATTTGGAGGCTTTAATGTATAAAAAACAATATAATACTTCCATTATTGCTTACAATTATATTTATCTATATGTATGAAATTTAATAGCCTAAGATCCTAATACTGGTATCCTTAACGGATGTTAATTCTCATAAGAATACCTGTATTAGGATCTTAGGCTATTAAATTTCATACAATATGTATAATAAAGATCCATTAAAAATATTCGAATTTAATTCGAAAATGTATAATAATTATATTATATTTATCTTAAAAATTTTCTGCTGGGAGTTTACACGAATAAATTTATTATAATAAAACAAAACAAAATATTTATTTTTATTGAAATTTTCATATAATTTTTGTTTTGCAATTATACGTACAAATATGAAAATTTTACACGATGTATCGAAAGTATAAATGAAACTTTACGAAAAAACTTTGGAAAAAACATCGAAGTACTATGTCATACGTTTTACTGTACAATAGCGTCGTCTGACTTTTAAATAGTTTTGCGCAGCCCTCTATTAGTCGTAAGTAGAATTCGCTTTTGTACAATTTCCGTATCCCATATAGACTACTGCAATCTTTGTCTCAGGTTGTTTTAGTTCTAAAATTCTTATAATTTGTAAGTAAAATAATTCTAGAGCTATTTCGTTGTCAGTATTCCAAAACAAAATTTCTTTTAATTATATTTTATTACAATATTTCTCCAACAACCTGATTTGCTATCGATAAACTTAATTTTGTTGTGTTCCTTTCTGGTCAACTATAAGATAAAATAAATGTTATGTTTTTATATGTAAGTAATACAACACAATTATTGATAAAAATATATAGATTCATATAAAATGCATGCCATATACATATTAGACTATAGGTAATTAAATTTTTTTATTATAAGTTTGCAGTTTAAAGGTGGATTTTGAACATTAAAAATGGAATTATACTTCATCGCATTGCTTATAATAACTAAAGTTTTTGTTAGTAAATAATATATATTTGTAATACAAATCAAGTGCATCCACTACATTAAAGCTGGTTTATAATTGTTTCTTATTTTTTAATTTTCAGATCACTTTTTCTACGCAATATGAATTGGAATTCTCAGATATGGAAATTTATTCAGTCTGTGAAAACTACCCTAATAATTCTATATATTCATTAGCTGATATGAGTAATTTGAAAATAGAGCAGACAGAAGAGGGTAGTCTTAATGTTCAGGGTTATAGTATTTTAAAAAAATCAGTTGATGCTCCAACACCAGTAAGTATGCCCCACTAATCTGTGTTGGGATTCAAACTGAAGTTTATAATTTATATTTATGAAATTTAAGGCTTCCATTGATTTGTATAAAAAAGTAAGGGGTACATGGCAACCAACTATTTATAGTCAGAAACGCATCGATACCTGTACAGCTTGTTTTAGTAAATTAGAATTATGGCATTCATATTTAAAAAGTACCCCAGAAGAACAATTAACGTGTCCATTTCGAGAGGGTGTAAGTAAAATTTTGATTTTATGAATAAAATTCTATATTTATTTCAGAATCTATATTTAAATAATATTAAATAGAAAAAAATGGTCGAAAATTAAAAGCTTATAAACTTTCTTTAATATGAAAGCATTTTCGACAATAATACTGGTCATTTAGAATGTGATTTAAAGATTACAATATGAGTCATGTCAAAGGAGTATAAAAGAATTAAGTAGATGAAAATTTTTTTTCTAAGTATTTTAAACCCCCTCAATTGTGTTTAAAATAAGTGGATTTAGCATTCGTTTTTCTCGTAATCTTCAACGTAAAATATAATCCACAGTCGAATGGAATATGAAGTATGAATGGATAGATAAAAGAGTGTCTATTTAGAAATTTATTTTAAATATATAGATACAAATCATGTTTTCACTTATACAGAAGAAATAGTAACTTCTTAATTGAATTATGTGAAAATTTTTGTTTAAAAATATTCTAAACTTCTTACCACTATAACATATTTGATAACATTTGATTTACAATTAATCTTATATGCAATAATTTAATCATTTCTTAGCTAGCAAATCAAATATCATAATTTAAAATTTTCTTGTCAGATTATTTATATTACTAGTATAATATGTTTTGAGTTAATATTCCTTACAATTAGAAATTCTGTTTAAAAAAAATGTTTTTTATTAATTACTTTTTACAGCAAAGAATAGATGTTAATATTAGTAAACCAACGTATATAGATATAGCGGATAGTAACCTTGAAGGATATTATAAAGTGCACGGAGAAAGTGGTCATCCAAATAGTAATTTTTTTATTTGTTTTGAAATTTTCGTAACAATGCATAAAGCATAAATAAAAAATATTCAAGAAAATTATTAAAAATAAAAAATAAATTGAAACTTAAAATTTTGTTTTATATTATATACACGACAACGACATACACGCACAATCCATTGTTTGTGCCAGCGGTTGAATTTTATTGAAACGATGTCAAACACAGTTTGAAATTTTGCTGATGATGATGTTCCCGTTGTAGTGTATGGCGAAATTAACACAGTTCAGAATAGTTTTCCTAGAGTAAACTTTATAAAAAAATATTACATACATACATAACTGGCCTTTTACAACCCTGTGTCAGGATTACGGCCTAGCTTCTCGCAGCACTCATGTTGTGTGTGTCAATTTTTATCCATGAGTACCGGGACCTACAGTTTAATGTCGACTCCGAACGACAGACTTGAGAAGCTTGTTCATGGCAATTAGTTACTCTCAGAGCTTTTGCCAGAAGACTGTGGTCTAGTGGTTAGTGTGTTAGCTTACTAAGACATGAGCCCTGGGTTCGACACCCAGCTCCGACATCTTAAAAAAAAAACAAAAAAAAAAGATATATGAAAAAATATTTCTTTCGACATCTACCTCTCAGCAGTCTTCTGGCAAAAGCTCTGAGAGTAACTAATTGCCATGAACAAGCTTCTCAAGTCTGTCGTTCGGAGACGACATTAAACTGTAGGTCCCGGTACTCATGGATAAAAATTGACACACACAACATGAGTGCTGCCAGAAGCTAGGCCGTAATCCTGACACAGGTTTGTAAAGGCCAGTTATGTATGTATGTATGTATCCGCCTTTTTATATATCTCGAGTTAATGATGTCACTTTAGGTTTTTAACATCAAAATTTTTAAAATCTGCAATCCGTTTTCGGCTATTTATCTCCGAAACTGGACGAGATCAATGTTCAGAATCACTTTTGAATATTTATTTTCATGCAAAAACTCTAGTAATCGATACTTTTTTTCTCTTTTTAATTGGGCTTGAACAACTATAACTTTTTTTATTGACTGCTAGTTTTAAGATAAGGTGAGAGTGATCTGTTTCTCTAACAACTTAGTTTGACTAGTCGTACATGTAGTATAATGAGCTTTTTGTTTTTATTAATAATTTAACACAATTATAGATAAAATACACAAGAGTTGCATGCCCTTTAATTGACTGTTCGTAATTATATAGTTAAATATCCATTTTATAGACGGATTTGAAACATTCGTAATGGAAACATACTTACTGGCATTTTGTATATACAGTACGATTTGTGTTATTAATAAAAAAGAACGGCTGAAAAAACACAACAGGCGCCATAAGGATGATTAATACCCGTAAAATCATAATTTTTGTGTTTTGTTTTTTACATTTTCAGATTACGTTTTCTAGACGATATGAATTGGCATTTTTAAATTCAGAAATTTATTCGCCTTGTGAAAGTTACCCGAATAATTCTATATATTCATTATTTGATATGAGTAATTTGAAAATCGAGCAGACACAAGAGGGTAGTCTGGGTGTTACGGGTTACGCTATTGTAAAAAAATCAGTTGATGCAGCAGCACCCGTAAATATGCTTCTCCCGTATATCTAAGCTATAAACTAAAGTTTAGTATTTCTAAATTTAGCTTTCAATTGAGATATTTAAAAGAGTAAGGGGTACATGGCAGCCAACTATTTATACACAGAAACGTGCCGATACCTGTATAGCCTGTTTTGGTAAAGGAGAACTATGGCATTCATATTTAAAAAATACCCCAAAAGAACAATTAATGTGTCCATTTCGAGAGGGTGTAAGTAAAATTCATCTTAAAAAGTATTTATTCTATTAAGTATGTGTTGAGTTATTATTTCTACAAATTAACAAATGTATCCTAAAAATTAAAAAATTATTTTTTTTATTCATTATTTTCTTACAGCAAAGAATTGATTTCGATATTAATGAACCAACGTATATAGATATTGCCCATCCTAACGGCGAAGGAGAGTATAAAGTACACGTAGAAAGTGGTCATTCTAATGATAATTTTTATGTTTGTGTTGATATTTTCGCAACAATTTATAAAGTATAAATGGACTTTTAAGAATATTATTGAAAACAATTACCCAATTCACAAAATGTTATATTGTTGTAGATTATAGTTAAATGTCATTTCATTTTGTAAACACCTTGTTGTAAATATTGTTGTAGATGTTATCCAGTGTTATCAAATTTCTTGAATAAAAAATTTAAAAAGAAGAAGTGAAGAAAAACATTTTAAACAATTTCTAAAATACATTTGAAAAATAAAAAAAAAATAAATAAAAAAATAAAAAAAAAAGTTTTCCAACTCTGGTGTATTGATACGACATTTCGGAAACATAGGCAAAATTGTCGTACATGTTGTAGTAGTTTTTGACATGGAAATTACCAACAACATTATGTACAAGAGTTGTAGTTTGTCATAGTTTCTACCGATCTACGACAACTATAACATTTTGTGAATTGGGTAATTATGTATACTTATGTCGTTTCCTTTTCTATAAAATGTGTAGTATTTCATGTCAAAATTTTATTTTTATGACTCAATATCATTAAAACACAATAAAGACCGATAAATCGTCAAATTTATCAGCTATGATGATATCACATACATATCAATTTTTGATAAACCTTATTTGCTTGTTCCCTTTAATGGTCCACTGATAGATGAACAAAATTTTGTATGTTTTTAATAATAATTTAAGACAATTATAGATAAAAGATGCAAATTATTAGTAGTCACGTTTGGTTCTAAGATGGAATCCGCCGTCTGGGCTGGCGTTTTCTCCTAGTCTGACAGGTTTGCAGTCATTTAGATTGCTCGACACGTGTAGTGTGTTGAGGTGTTCGAGGTTATGCAAGATCTGGTGATACCGAGAAAGCAATGCTTTGAGGGTGAAATTAGTGTTTTCTCTAATAGTCAGGCTGCTATCAGGGCCCTGGACTTGCCTATTGGCAACTATTCCTTCGTAATTTGCTGTAAAGAGAAGCTGAAACTTCTTGGGGATGCTTGTAGCATTTTCTTGGTCTGGGTTCCATATCATAGGGAAATCATAGGTAATGAGAAGGCAGATGGGCTTGCTAGGAGTGACTCCACGGGAAGGGAGTCTGGTACTTCCTTCTCGGATGTTCGCTGTCCCTTGACTGTCATTAAGGAGAAGATATTGAGTTTTTTCATAAAAAAGCAACAAACAGATGAAATTACAACTCTTTCTCTTCCATTTAACCGAGCCAAGACTCAGAAAATTTTGATTATCCCTCGTCAATCTTTGTCTAAGCTTCTTATGGTATATAAAGGGTCTACCCTTTAACCCTCACTGCTGAAGTTTCGGAAATACTTCGGAGAGGCAGACAATATTTCAGATGTTTGAAGTTTTTTGGAGTGCCTTTTTTTCGATAGCTTGGTGCAGTCCTCTTCAAATACATACATATGTATACTTTTAGTGTAATTCGAATATTTTGACTCCTCAAACATTCTTAATAAATTTTCAACCAATTCTTTAAAGACATGCAACTGCCGCCATATATGTCGATACCAATTGTTCCATTTCAGTTTTGGTGCTGTTTCTGCTTCGTTCAACCAATTCACTCAACAAATCTGCTAAAATAAAATTCTACTTCGTCCGTGTTCTCTTCAATGAAATGCAAAATTTCACATCCGATTCACTTGATGGCTCCTTTAGCTAATTAATAATTATTTTTAATGGCTAGGGAGCATTAGTGTTCTTTATAGAAAAGTATTAGTTTTTCTTAATAAAAAATTGTTATATATAGCATTTTCAGTTTAAATTAAACCTTTTTCAAAATAAATGAAACTTTATTCAAATTCATTTAAACATTTTTCAAATTAAATTAAACCAGTTCTAGAATTTAATAGAAAACAAAAGAAAAAAAAGTAAAACATAATAAACATATTCATTTTTATATAATATTTGTTAAAATTAATAAATAATTTGTCCACTGACCGCTATAGGAATTAACATGATCATATCCATAACATAGTTCGAACAATCATTTTGATTAATTTGTGCGACACTTTCCTCAATTACTTATATACACTTACTATGTTATGTTCTGTGGTAATGTCACTTTAATAATGATCGGGCGTGGAATTTTATCTTAGAAAATGTTTTCTCTATCGGGTTCAACATAGGAATAAGGTGGTACAAATTTAAGTGTACAGTCTCTATTATCCACCATATTTCGATTTCCTGGGTTTTATGGATTCTGGCATTATCCATAATTAAAAATGATTGTTTTATTTTTTTTCTTTTGTTTTCTATTAAATTCTATAACTGGTTTAATTTAACTTGAAAAAAGTTAAATGAATTTGAATAAAGTTTCATTTATTTTGAATATGGTTTCATTTTTTTTGAAAAGAGTTTCGTTTAATTTGAAAAAGGTTGCGTTCATTTTGAAAAAGGTTTCATTTATTTTGAAAAAGGTTTAATTTAAACTAAAAATGCTATATAACAGAGTGCCAGTAATATGGTTACAGAAAGCATCTTCACTTTTATTATCTTAATCAAAATTTATATCTTTTGTTAATATTTCTTTTAAAAACCCAAATTCTATTTCAGTTTGCAAAAACTCCTTCCATAGTTTGAAAAAAAAAAATGCAAAACAGCTGTTTAACAGTTTGATAGTTTCACCAAATAATACAAATAACTCTCTCTCTTAAAATTGCTGTCATTTACCCAATTTTCAATAAAAGAATCGCTTTCAATAAAATAGAGCTAATGAGCTACTCGTATATAAAAAGCCAAAGTGTTACGTATCGTTCGTTCGTGACGTATTCTATAAACATGTAAATATTGATTAGTATTGAACAAAATTATACAATATTAAGTAAAATATATTATAGGATTTTGAAAACCTAAAAATGTTAAATTAATGGGTATTACAATTTCACTTTTCATAATAAAGATGAAAATAACGAACATGAGCCTATATAAATATTTTTTTTTTATTGAGACCAATACTCAATGCTGTGCATTGCATTGGAATTTTGTCGAAAGGACAGTACATTATGGTAACAGAACATATATTTTCTTTTCTTATATTATTAAGCGCCTTAGGAATGAGACAAATTGCTGTGGGTTGATCATTCAAAGGCCAGTCTTATCACTTCACTAAGAAGGCTTTTAGCTGTTATCTGCTACTTCCCAATAGGTGGCGCTTTTCCCTTATCATTCGTTTTTCGTTGTCAAAAATTAAGGTATAATGGAATGAAATGTCAGGGAGCGGTTACTTTGTAGATGGACTTCTTGGAGGGGTGGGGTTAACCTTTTGGTATGGGTTTAATACAATTTACTTATTTACGCTGTTTCTCCAACAACTTTGTTTGATATCGATAAACTTTATTTTCTTGTTTTCAATGAATAATTTAACCCAATTATAGATAAAATATACAAATTAATAAAGCATTGCACGCCATCTAAGTAGCTCTCAGTAACTAAATAATAGCACTCGTTCTATAAATATTTAGTTTATAGGTGGATTCTAAAAGCTAAAAATGAAGTTGTACTTACTGGCATTAATTATAAGCCATGCGATTTGTGTAAGTAAAGCATTTTAAATATGGAAACTTAATATTAATAAAAAAAGTTTGTCTAAGAATTACAACAATCACAATTATATATATCTATATATATATCTTTTAATTTTCAGATCACTTTTTCTACACGATATGAATTGGAATTTCTAAGTACGGAAATATATACACCATGTAAAGGCAACTCTAATAATTCTACGAGTATGAGGTCAGTATTTGATATGAGTACTTTGAAAGTAGAGCAGACAGAAGATGGTAGTATTAAAATTAAAGGTTATGCTATTATACAGAGATCATTTGCTGCTCCAACACCGGTAATTATATATCTTTGATTGTATAAGTTTTTTGTTGGAGTTCATATATTTGTTTCCAAACTTTAGCTTTCCATTGAAGTATATAAGAAAATACGAGGTACATGGCAACCAACGGTTTTTACTCAGAAACGACCCGATTTATGTACAGCTACTTTTAATAGAGCAGAAACTTGGTATTATTATTTTAAAAGTATCCCTAAGGAGCAAAGAACATGTCCATTTCGAAAGGGTGTAAGTAAAATTTTGATTTTTAAGTTTACGAGAAAATGTTATTTATTAATAACAAAACATAGTATTATAATGAAAAGTTACAAATCTCTTGAAAAAATTCAATAATAATCACACACATACATACATATATATCGGTTTAGCTCGTAGCGGACCAACATTGGTTTAACTCTACTTCCACTGCTAAGAAACATGTCACAGAATAATGTTAAATATTAATGGCCGTAATCATAATAAAAAATTTTATAAAACAATTTTTTTAATACTCGTATAAATAAAAGTAAAACTGCAATTGCCATAAACTGCCGTAACGTAACATGTCAGCTGTTTTTAGTATGCAATTGACTACCGAATTTTAATGTAACGTTACTGTAACTTGTGACATGTTTTAGCCAGTGATGAACTGTGTGTATATTAAATAATGTGAGTGTCTTTTAACTGTATTTTTTTAAATTGCGTTAGTGTGTAAAGTAGCTTAAAGAATATTATACAATATTTAGAAGGACTTAAAAGATTCATTTTCTATCTTGAAAAATGTAGTAAATTATTTTAATATAATAGGGGTAAGGAATTGTCAGAAAAACAAAGGAAAAAAGTTGAAAACATTACGACATGTGTATACGTATTATCAACGAAAACTTGGTCGAAATACAGTCGGGCCTCGATTGTGGGTGATGGTCGGTACCAGAAAGCATTATGGATAATCGATTTTCACGGTTAATCGAATAAAAATTTTGTTTATAGAGATTTTTTAATATACATAATATATGAAATGTATTGCTTTGGGGATAAGCATGTCTCTATGGCCATTTCGTCTCTGCTTAAGAAAATACTTTCGTTTTTCCAATATTCGCTACAGGTTTTTGTGCCAACTAATTGTTGGCTGACTGTGGTGAACAGGAAAAATAGAATTTAAATTTTTAAAAAACAGAAATGTATTGCTTTGTAAATACTTTCGTTTGGTTTTTATATACTAAATGTGATTCGCATTTAGTTTATAACTATTTGAATATAAGTATTTGTATTTTTGGTTACCACCTTTGGAAAAAGTCTCCTGACGAGTCTCTTAAGCAGAGACGAAATGGTCATAGAGACATGCTTATCCCCAAAGCAATACATTTCATATATTATGTATATTAAATATATTTGCCTATATGGCGAAAAATATTTTTTGTTTTTTTAATATTTTTATTATTTAAAAGTGAACATTGGTGCACATACGTATTTACACTAAAAAAATTAATTCAAGATAGCAATTTCATAAACGGTCTGTATTTCAACTTCGTATATTTTAACACTCACATTATTTTTTGAATGCTCGTCAGTTATTTTAACTTTATCTTCAATATTTACGTTTCTTTGCCCTTGTAGCACTGGTAACGATGCCATACTAAAAATGTTTAGATCTAACCACCCGCACTTCTATAATTACAAAATTAAACTAATCACTTGTAAATGCTTCTGACTCATCATTTGCAAACAAGGGAATTTCCAGTTTTTATCATAGAATAATAGAAGTAATCACGGTTAATCAGGGTTACCGGTTAACCGAATGATGGATAATCGACGCCCGACTGTAGTTGAATCTCTACCCATTTACTTTTATATTGACACATGTGAGTGAGAGTTCGCTTTCAAAATGTTATCGTAAGGTAAACTTGGTAAAAATTTTTTTACTTCTCATAATAAAAAAAAAAAATTCTGAAAAAAAGAGTTACCGAAGAAAGTTTTTGGGAAAAGGTTTGTTCTTATTGTTAATGGTATAATTTCAATAATACAGTCAGGCTCTGTATCAAAAAGAACTTGCGTTTTGTATGTGCACTTCCAAAATTAAATCATAATAATACATTTAATATGGCAAAACTTTATTTAGTTTGATCGATTTAATTGATTACCGATTTGACATTAAGTGGCAAGCCACTGTCGAATTTTCAATGGCAAGCAAAATTTGCATAATTAAATTATTCTTATATCGTTACTTTCAGCATGAAAAGTTTGCACTTATTGAAGGTTAAAGCTTTACTATGTAATTACCAACTAACTTACACATTCAAAGAACAGCTGTCTGATTTCGTTTCATATATTTTTATATGTATTTTATACTCTATTTGAAAAATTAAATATTTTTGAAGCGATATTACAAAACTAAAGATTTTCAAATATTATCCCATGAATATATAATACTAAAATGTTTGGGTCGAGTATTATTCTATTGAGTAATTTTATTTTCACATGCTCTTATTTTATTTAATTGATGTATAAATAAATTATAACTAAAACATATTTTTTTGTAAAATTTGTATGCATTTTTTTATAGATCCTTAAGTTTTTTCGTATTTAACGTATTTAACTATGATTTCGAATATGCACCATTATATTTTATAAATTATTTTTTATTTTTTTATTTTCTTATAGCAAAGATTAGATTTAAATATTAATGAGCCCACGTATATAGACCTACCGAACCGTAACTTTGAAGGAGAGTATAAAGCGCGCATGGAAATTGGTTATCCTAATGGTGATTTTTATATGTGTGATTATATTTTCTCAACAGTTCATAAGGTTTAAAAATATTCAACAATATTACATATGTACATATTCATATATATTACAAAAGAATAGTAAATAAATAGCGGTAATCAACTTTCGTTGCAAGCCATGTCTCACAATAACAAAATGTAGGCATATCTGCTACGATTGCTTGTTTCCAAGGCTTGCAAGGGCGTTTGCAATGAAGAGGAGATTACCGCCAACATTAAAAACATAAAAAAGTAAATAAATATTTCTTTCTGATACATAGGTTATACTAAAGATGTGCATTTGGGTGAAAATATTTTACAGCAACATTATTCAATAGCAGTGCATTTACATCTGAATTAGTTGGGTAATTATTTAATAAGAACAATTGTACAATCTTTTGGATTAAAAATTGTTATTAAATTACATGATTTATTAAATTACTGATATATTTTTCATCCCAATATGTAATGGTTTACATGATAATATAAACCATTTGGTTCACTCTCTGAACCTTGGTTGGGAATCCCAATGTTCACACGAGAGTTTAGTTTAAATTGCTACGAAATTAGAGGATAGAAATTCTTGGAGGTTAGCAACAAGATTATAAATGAAGAACGATAGTTTGCTCCCAAAATTTGTATGCTAAATCTGCTTGTTTCAATCAAGATTATGCCGCTAAACGCTTAAAGGAGACAACCAACGTCGCAAAAACTGATTACCTATTACCTACAAGGTAAGCGAGTTGGTAATTTTTAGTAATGAAAGCCATTGTGAAGGGTAATGAATAAGTTGATTTTTGTATGACCGAGAAATACAAGTAGATATCGTCGCAAAAATTAAAGAACGATGTAACTGACAAAACAATCAGAGCCAGAAAACCTGGATGAAAGTAGAAAGAATGGTATTTTTCAAAATGCAGACGGCGTAAGTGAATTTATTTTCATCGTAGAAATCTGGGACCTGGATCAATCGACGCATATTTTTTTGCTGATAAAAATGATGCAAAAAACGTATTTTCGATTTTTTGTCAGTTACAGCGTTCTTTAATTCCATCGACGATATGTACCTAAATGTATGTATATATGTTTGTCAATTAATCTCGTCTAAACGACTACACCAACCGATTTCATTGAAATTTGGAATATACGAATATAGGTTCAACTACCGACATGCAATAGAATAAGGTTTTTTAAAAAATACGAACTAAATGGTAGTTTTTTTGATATCGTTACAATGCAAAACTCCATTATAACTCCATGACAAGTGGGGTGGTCTCACTATCGATTTCTGTAGATCATAAGAATGCTTAAAGCTAAAGTTTCTGAATACATCACAAAAGAGAGTGGTGACTATAGCGAATATAAGGAATCTCATATGATATTGTCTTTCTAACAAATAGTATACCATTTTGTTACCTTATATATAAAAATTAAATTAAGTGTAATCGTCTTTAAATATTAAAGTATACAGCCAGCAATGCTTTAGAAATTTGTAGGCTATATAAATGTCAAAAATTCACACTGAGCGGTAAAACGCTTATACAATGCAAACATTTATTTGTCTATCACAGTAACTCTCTTAGTTTAAAATTGAATTAAACTAAATATTGGCTCTTGTATATTTTGAGATCTTTTATAACAGAAGTTAATAAATGTGGTCCAAATAGCGTCATGGTCAATTCAAATCATTAACTAAAAAGGGGACGGAATTGCATAATTAGTCATATTATCTCCCATTCAAAGTAAATATTGATGTTTTATGTACGAGTAGCTTAAGAACGGAAGGAGTGTAAGGTCTGAAATTTAGTACGAACAACTTAGTTGCCAATGTACTACATCGCCAATCAAAAACTAGCAGATGTTGACAACTGCAATTCTTAAAAATTGCAATATTAAGAGTTTCCAAATAACTTCGTTGGTGAAACAGAGTTGTAATGGCCAATTATATACATATGTATGTATATATGGATGTACATAAAAAACTCTAGAATAATTTCTATTGAAAAGTACAAAGTAAAGTTTCAGTATATATACATTTACTGTAGGTCCCGGTACTCATGGATAAAATTAACACACTCAATATGAGTGTGGCGAGAAGCTAGGCCATAATCCTGAAACAAGGTTGTAATGGCCAATTATATGTATATATATGTATGTATGTATGTATGTATGGATGTACATTCTTACATAAAAAAAAATTATGGAATAATTAATACTGAAAGGTACAAATTAGGGTTTCAATATTTATACATATATGTATATATAAACTATATATATACATATACAACCCTGTTTCAGGATTATGGCGTAGCTTCTCGCAGCACTCATGTTGTGTGTGTAAATTTTATCCATGAGTACCGGGACCTACAGTTTAATGTCGACTCTGCACGACAGAGTTGAGAAGCTTGTTCATGGTAATCAATTACTCTCAGAAGACTGCTAAGAGGTAGTGTGTTGGAAGAAATATTTTGTTCATTTTTCTTAATTTTTAAGATGTCAGAGCTAGGGTTTGAACCCGGAGCTGTTGTCTAGTGAGCCAATCAAACACTATACTATGGCTACTACGTAAGATTGTAATTGTAAAAACTACATTCAAAGCGTGATATAACCAAACACTCTTAAATTGATTTTTGTATTACTGTGTCACAGCACGATTTTAATAGTAATTTTTAAATTATTAAATATATCGTAATTACAATAAATTTATTTCTTTATAATTCTCTTACTCCACAAATGTATGTCAAAATGGTGAAAGAAATAAATATTAAATTAGCTGGTAGTTATTTATGCTTTATAAGCCTTTACAAATATATCGGTACAAATATAAAAATTCTCATTTGGATGGCCACTTTCTATGTGCACATTATATTCTCCTTCAATACCACGGGACGGTATGTCCACATACGTTGGTTCATTAACATTGAAATCTAATCTTTGCTGTAAGAAAATAATTAATAAAATAGATTAAAATATTTTTGTAAAACATAACTACTTTAATTTGTAGAAGTAACATGTTGGTAACTCATTACATGGTTTTTTAACTAGAAAATAGCATATAAGAATAGAAGATTTATTATAGACTGAATGTTATTAAATATGTTGTAGCTATAAGAGGTTTACGACATATTTTTTGCTAAATTATTTCTTATAATTCAACTAAAATCGTATATTTAATTAAAAAAGAAATGTCGATTATTTATGTAAAAATCTGTATGATATCTATTAACACATAAATTTCTAAATATACACAATTTGGCAAGGAATGCCAAACTGTTGTCTTTCATAAATATTTTCAATATTGGAATAAAAAATTAATTCGTAAGCTTTTAAAAAATATAAAAATATATCACTTAATACAACTCTTATCAACGTTGGAATATATATGTAAATACTTATACTTTCATTTAAGAATTCAATCAAAGTTATAAAATAAATCAAAAAACCAATCAATATCATAATGATCACTGACACTATAATGCTGTCTCTCTCTCTCTCTTTCCTACAATAGTTTAACTGGTTTAAAGATATCATTATAAATGAAATCATTCTAATGCTGCAATAAGTACTCATACAGTTACCTATATATTTTTGAAGTGGTTCGATAAAAAATTAATTCATTTTAATTGTTTTCCCAAATACAAACAAATTCTACAATTGCTATTGTAGACATAAAAAATGGCTCCCAAACAAAGAAAAAATATTTATTTTTAATCATTAATATTACGGGAAAGGTATTTGACTAAATTTTCGTTTATAATCACAATTTCAATGGCATGCTTATGTAAAAACCATGTGTGTATTAGTTAAAACTAATAAAAAAAATATATGAAAAAAATATTTCTTACAGCGACTACCTCTCAGCAGTCTTCTGGCAAAAGCTCTGAGAGTAATTAATTGCCATGAACAAGCTTCTCAAGTCTGTCGTTCGGAGTCGACATTAAACTGTAGGTCCCGGTACTCATGGATAAAAATTAACACACACAACATGAGTGCTGCGAGAAGCTAGGCCGTAATCCTGACACAGGGTTGTAAAGGCCAGTTATGTATGTATGTATTAGTTAAAAAACTTTGATCATGACTTCAACGTTTGATTTCATGCAGTATATTTTTGGGTTTTAAAAATAGCGACACCAAAAAAAAACATGACTTCAATTTAAGATCATAAGGATCACACTTTATACAGTGCATTGTCAAAATATTTTTTTTTAATAATAATATCACACACTACCTGCCAATTAAATAATCAGAATGAATAAAAATAACATCTGTGATCAAATTTAGTATATAGGTACAACAAAGAGAGCTTTGTTAACGAGAGTATGCGAGCACAAAACTGATTTTGATAATATACAATAATGAACATAGAAAAAATTAGAGAAATAGATACAGAAAATAGGGTTTATATATACAAAAGAAAATAGAAAAAAACTATGAATGTGAAAGAAGATACCAAAGATACGAGTATTAATGTTTGTTATAAGGTCGCTGTGTAACTATTCATTTGTTTGATTAAACACCTTATGGTGATGATATTTATGTATCTTTAGGAAAATTATTATGATTTATAATTGTAATTCAATTTAATTTTAATTTAAATTTGATTGTAAGTTTTAACTTGGCAATTTTACATATTTATGTAATTAACAGTGTGTTTTTACATATATTAAATAGGCGTCCCCTGACGAAGTCGACACAAAATCAGCTAAACGTTGGGAAAAAAAATCAATTAAAGTTGTTTTAATTGTTTTTATATAGACTACATATATAAAAAAGAATGAATTAATTTTTTTTATTATTTTGTGATTTTTCAACGTTTTGTAAGACTTTGTCTTTTGTCTTTTCATAGAATATCTAAATTGGCTTAATAAATCTAATATCTAATAAAATTCTGTTCAAAAATTTAAAATTTTACTTACACCCTCTTGAAATGGACATGTTAATTGTTCTTGAGGAGTGTTTTTCAAATAAGAATGCCAAGTTTCTCCTTTGCCAACCCAGGCTGTACATAAATCAGGCCGTTTCTGAGAATAAATAGTTGGTTGCCACGTACCCCTAACTTTCTTATATACTTCAATTGAAACCTAAAAACTCAAAAATAAACAAAAAAAAACTTCAGTTTAAATTTAACAAATATTTGAGAAATTTAATTACCGGTACAGGGGCAACAACTGCTTTTAGTATAATACCATAGCCCTTCATAATGACACTACCCTGCTCTGACTGCTCTATTCTTATATTACTCATATCGAATAGAGTATTCATAGAATGGTTAGGATAGCCTTCACAAGGTGAAAAAATATTCGCACTTAAAAATTCCATTTCGTATTGTTCACAAAAAGCAATCTGAAGATGAAAAGAAAAGCAATTATTAACAAATCTTCTGGCAGTAGTTGTAGTTGTTGAAATGTTTTGTTTTTCTTCAAAATACATAACAAGGACTGCTTTTATATGTAACATTATATTGTCTTTTTCTCAATATTATTCATAAATTATTTTCTAACACAAATCGTATTGCTTATTAGTAATGCCAGTAAGTACAACTCCATTTTCAACGTTTAAAATCCACCTGTAAACTGAATATTATTAATGATAATATGTAGCTACTTATAGTCAATTAAATGGCATGCAACTTTGTATTAATTTGTATATTTTATCAATAACTGTGTTAAATTATTTATAAAAACATAAACAATTTATTTAATCCATCAATTGTTCATAAAGGAAAACAAGAAAATATGTAAATCGTATCGATCAAAATAAATTGTTGCAGAAACAGTGTAAAAAAGTTCATGTATTAACTCATAAAGGTAGAGCAAGAGAAGTTTTGTTTAGAAATTCTGCTGTTCACTGCAATTAATTATAATTTAAGGCCCCTAAAGTAGTAGATTAGGCTCGTTTTGTAGAGGATTATATCATAAGTTTTTCAGGCTTTTGTTGACAAAATCCAACACTCCATAAAAAATTATAACAAAAATTTGTTTAACAGTTCTTGATTAAAAAACTTCTCTCTAGTGATTACACTTGCCTAATTCTTTATTGAATTTAACGGTTTTTTTTGTACTCTTGTTTCTGCATATTTCTAAGAAAAGTTCCCACAACGAAAAGTGTAAAATGAAATATTCCATCGTTTTTCGATTTGTGATTAAAAATCATTGATTTTGTTTGTATTGAAATATTCCAATAATATTTTTTTAGGAGGCAAGCAATATAAAGTAACTTTCTCTGTTAGCACATGATATAATTTTTTTTTCTCTTAAAAATCTTACAACGGTTTTGTCTTCTCTGCAAAGCCCTATATAATTACGGGATCGGGGTTTTTTCTCAAATTTACTTACAGTAACACCTTTTACTCAGAAATCGAAAAACGATGGATTATTTTGTTTACAATTTCGGGGTGGCAACTTCTCTCAAAAATACTTATATACAGAAGTGAGTCTTCTTATCACGGCAAAAAAATAAATTACAATATTTAGTTATGCCATGTCGTCAGCTTAGGAAGTTATGGTCCGATTTTTGTGATAAATTTTTACACAATATGGCTTTGAAGATTTAGAAAATGCACCAATACGTTTTTGATAACTTTTTCCAAGATTTATAGCCGTATATCAGCAATATATACATACATAAGTGGCCATTACAACTCTGTTTCAGTGTTACACTCTAGCTTCTCTCTGCACCCATGTTGTGTGCGTCAATTTTTATCCATCAGTGTCGGAACCTACAGTTTAAAGTCGAATCCGAAATACAGACTTGAGAATCTTTTCCATGGCAATCAGTTACTCTCAGAGCTTTTTCCAGAAGAATTTTTTTATGATGTCAGACCTGGGGTTTGAACCCGGAGTTCTTGTCTAGTACTACACACTAGTCACTGGATTACAGCAAACACAAGGCGAATATTAACCTTCAATGGGTTAATCCTTTCGGGGTCATCGGCGACTTCACAGTTAGTTTACGGGTCCAAAATAATAATAAAATAATATCATTTATGAGATTTTGACGAAAATAAATTACACAGTGCAAGAGCGAAAAACATGCACGGAATCCACAGTATAGGTTCGATTGTACTACCAAAATTTAGTAAAATCCTGTTCTCGGTTTGGCCAGATTGACTATCAATTTTTTTTATGAAAAATAACATTTTTAGGGTACAATTTGGTCTTTGTAAGCTATTTTTAATGCCTAGACATGTTCAGATTATATTGATACAGAGACTCACAGCTCGATGTTTATTTTATTAAATTTAATAAAAAAATGTATACGGCTTGTAAAGAGATATATATGTACCGTTTATCGTTGCAGAAAAAATCCAAACAAAAACATACCTTGCTGAAAAATTAGTGAAACAAATAGTTTTCTCATCAAAACATGCTCACAGCTTAAATGATGCAGTGTCCCAGCGGAATATGGTAATCTACGAGAATCGAGAAGGTAATACAAGGAATGTATAATCTATTGATTACGGAAACCATTACCCTTAGCACAGATCATGTCCTACGAAAGTAATAAATTCTTTTAATACTCCCCCGTAATAAGTATTAGAATGCATTATTTGTAATACATAAAGTAATTATTTTTTAATAATTTAAAGGAATAAATTCTATGATGCATTATTTGTAATGCATTTTATTATTAATATATTATAATATCCATTAAATTATGACTAATAAATTTATTTCCTCTATTAAAAATAAAATAATAGTAGGTACTCGAAAATATTTGTTTCACTATCTACCGTTTTAAAGCACCTGTAATTACGCTTTTATTAATAAACTCTTAATTTTATCATGTTCACAGAAAAAATTATTGCAGGAATATTTTCAAACAAACGCTTGTTCAATTTTTATTTCGTTTTCAAATAAAGTTTTGTTTGATTCTATTAATAATTTTGTTTAAATGTACATATTTTAAAAGTATCAATGTTGATAAAACGTGATATAATAAAAACGCGGCTTTTAATTTAACATTATTCTGCTTTCTTTATGTACAAAATTTCCGCACATTTACATTGTTAAAGCTTTTATAATTCTTTTAAAATAGTAAGCAACTCTTATTTATGCTCACACATTTAATAAAATAAATAAATAAAATAAAATAGAACAGAGAAATAGAATTTGAATTTTTTGAAAAACAGAAATGTATTGCTTTGTAAATACTTTTGTTTGGTTTTTATATACTAAATGGGATATGATTCGCATTTAGTCTATAACTATTTTAACATAAGTACTTATAGTTTTGAATAACACCTTTGGGAAAGTCTCCTGACGAGTCTCTTAAGCAGAGACGAAATGGCCATAGAGACATGCTTATCCCCAAAAGCATACATTTCATATTACATTAAAATAAATAATATAATAATATTAATAATACTATTATATATATTATTAATAATAATAAAATATAAAAATAATTTACCAAAAAAAATTTAAATTTGTAAAAAAATTATTTGAATTTTCTGTCAAATTTCTGAACATTATTTTGTTGTCTCGAATAATTATTTGTTCAATTTTGCATTCATTTTTAAACATATTATTTTTTTAATTGGCAAATTTTTCTCAAAAAACAAATTTTTTTTTTCAAAAAATATATTAATTGGTTTGACAAAATTTTTGTTTGATTCTTTTTTGTGACTCCAATAAAAATGTTTATTGAATATCGCAACATTTTTATTGAAAATATCGCAATTTTTTTTCAAACAAAAAATTACAAATTTGTTGTTCGAATTCACAAATTTCTTTGTAGGACCGAAATTAAACAAAAAATTTATTAACTCAGTGAATTTCGTGTCTGAATCAAAAAAATTATTTTTTCTGTGTTCATATTAAAAACATTTTGCAAACATTTAAAATTTAAAATAAATATAAAAAAAATACGAAAAGCTATAGGTAACTAAATTGGTGGACGGTTAAACAAGTACTCCCGAATAGCTGCTAATATACATACTTATTTATTAATCTTAAACATTAATTTTGTGTCTGCACTTCTAAACTACATTTTTTAATAAAATACATTTTTTTTGTGTAAAAAACAACGGATTTTTTAACTATGAAATAAAAAATAAAATAAAAAATTAAAAACACCACAAAAAATATACGCACAAACAATAACCTTATAATAATAACCTTGATGTACTAGCATCGTTGTTGTTTGTCTTCAAAAATGCATTTGCATTTGTAAGTTTTCACACTTACGTTGTTTTTGTTGACATTCTTTAATTCAATTAAGTTATTGTTTTCAAGGTTTTGTGTTTGTTTGTTTCTAAATAATTTAGGACTTTTACTTTGAAGTCGACTTTTCATTATAGGCGAAGTGACTACCTGCCAGCTTATATCATTATCATCTTTTGTATCACTGCTTTCATACGTGATGAAGGTAATGTTTGTTGTTATTGTACTTTTACAAGACCATGGAAAATCGTAAATCATTTTCTTCAAAAAAAAAAACTGGGATATGTTTTGTTTCTGGGTGTCGATCTAACACCCGGTATGGAACCGGCTGAATGACCTTCGCATTCATAGCGAAATCTTAAAGCTTTACTTGCTGGCTGTTCTAATATTCTGACATAAGGCGTTGATGATGCTTGATATTGAGTTTGCAAACCATTATAATTTATATTTTGTTGCTGCTGTTGTTGAAATGGATCCATATTTTAACTTTTTTATATCTTATGAAATGTTCTTTTTCTCAAGATAACCCTTGCGTTATTCTAACTATCACACCACAGTTTTAATTTTATTTTAATTATTATAATTTTTAAATAGTTTTATATTAGTCTTTTTTATATACATACATATATAGCTTTCGTTATCGTTGCCTATATTCACTTTAATTCTTTATTTTTGTCAATTTTATTTTTCTTCCTAATGAACTTGTGTCTCCTTTGAAGGAAAAACTGCAACTAAAAGATTGTTCTAAGTGCATATTAATCTTTATCCTGTTTACCATTGCACAAAATTCAGACCATGATATAGAGATAATTTTTTCTTAATTATCTCAACTACCTACAGAATGCATACACAGAAACTAGACGGTTAATAGATTTGTGCGAGAAGGACAGAAAAGTATGTAAGTATGTATGTTATGAGTACACATTTAATTTTTTCATGACGTCATTTCACCTTTATGCGCAGAAAATTAAAATTTTTTTACTTTGTTGCTGCTGTTGTTGAAATGGAACCATAATTTGGGGATTTTTATTTTCTATAATTGCTTGATGTTGATGTTTGATATTGAGTGTGAAAACCATCATAATATATACTTTGTTGTTGCTGTTATTGAAATGGATCCATAATTTGAGGATTTTTATTTTCTGTAATGTTTGATGTTGACGTTTGACATTGAGTGTGCAAACCATCATAATATATGCTTTGTTGTTGCTGTTGTTGAAATGGATCCATAGTTTGAGGGTTTTTATTTTCTATAATGTTTGATGTTGATATTTGATATTGAGTTTGCAAACCATTATAATTTATATTTTGTTGCTGCTGTTGTTGAATTGTATCCATATTGTGAGGATTTTTATTTTCTATAATGTTTGATATTGAGTTTGCAAACCATTATAATTATTATTTTGTTGTTGCTGTTGTTGAAATGGATCCATAGTTTGAGGATTTTTATTTTCTATAATGTTTGCTGTTTATGTTTGACATTGAGTGTGCAAAACATTATAATTATTATTTTGTTGCTGCTGTTGTTGAAATGGATCCATAATTTGAGGATTTTTATTTTCTACGATGTTTGATGTTGATGTTTGACATTGAGTGTGCTATAAAGAATACCCAAGTGTATTCGGTAAAGGTTTATCGCAAACTAGACTCTCTGCCAAGTAAGCATTCTTTATTTAAATCAAAATAACGGTTCTTACTTGCTATTACAATTTACTTAAGTATATAAGGAACTAGGAGAAATAAGTAAATGTATAATCATACGATTCTATTAACTAATATACATAAAACTAAGTAGAATTAAAAATAAGAATATATAGAAAAAGTAGAACTAAGAAAAAGGGGTAGCCTAACTGTAATATCGTATGATATTAGTAAGTAATAACGTGACTTAATCTAAATGGAATAATGGGTGATGCATGTATAATAATAATGCACTACAGTGCAAACCATCATAATATATACTTTGTTGTTGTTGTTGTTGTTGTTGTTGTTGAATTGTATCCATAACACAGGTTTACAAATTATTAATTTGGAAAAATACCAAGAACGCCACATGCCTAGATTAGTTAATTGGGACCTCCTGAGCACGAAAAACGCTTTTATTTTTTTTCTAAGTACAGTTTTTTAGATAACGGTACTTTTGTGTTTTTCGGTGTATGGCCCCACTCAAACCCTTGTGGAGTCCAACCGAAAAGTCCGATCGAGATAAGTGGTATATCAATGAAAAGGTAATTGAATGCCTTTTCCGTCGATATGCTGGAAAATTCTATCTGATTTGGAAGTTTTAACCACGAACTTGTGCTCCGAAAGGGATGAACAAGGTGAAATATTTCACCAGGAAATGGAAGAAATCTAGAGACGATACAAAGGCTGGTGGGATAAACAAATGATCGCGGACTATTGTTGGTTCCTCATTCGCGAAGGTCCATCCAAAAAAAGCGCAAAAGTTCAAGTTGCTCGTCATTTTAACTAAATTTTTTTGAATTTACGCCGAATATAGTGTGTGAGCAATGAAAATAAAAATATTGTCGTTCCACAAAATCCTTAATAAAAACTTTATTTTTCATCCGATTTTTTTGAAAATACACTTTAAATATTGGTAACTAAATAGACTATTTGGTAAAAAAATAAAACATTCCAGATCTTCAATATAACGTAGAAAAAAATTTAAATGAAAATGAAAAATTTTGAAAAAAACGTAAAAAATAGGAAAATTTTGAACTTTGAGGTGCCATATCTCAGCCATTTTTTATCAGATAGCATTTTCCAGCATATCAACGGAAAAGGCATTCAATTACCTTTTCATTGATATACCACTTATCTCGATCGGACTTTTCGGTTGGACTCCACAAGGGTTTGAGTGGGGCCATACACCGAAAAACACAAAAGTACCGTTATATAAAAAACTGTACTTAGAAAAAAATAATAAAAGCGTTTTTGTTGCTCAGGAGGTCCCAATTAACTAATCTAGGCATGTGGCGTTCTTGGTATTTTTTGGCTGTAAACCAGTGTAATTTGAGGATTTTTATTTTCTATAATGTTTGATGTTGATGCTTGATATTAAGTTTGCAAACCATTATAATTTATATTTTGTTGCTGCTGTTGTTAAAATGGATCCATATTTTAACTTTTTTATATCTTATGAAATGTTCTTTTTCTCAGGATAACCCTTGCGTTATTCTAACTATCACACCACAGTTTTAATTTTATTTTAATTATTATAATTTTTAAATAGTTTTATATTAGTCTTTTTTATATACATACATATATAGCTTTCGTTATCGTTGCCTATATTCACTTTAATTCTTTATTTTTGTCAATTTTATTTTTCTTCCTAATGAACTTGTGTCTCCTTTGAAGGAAAAACTGCAACTAAAAGATTGTTCTAAGTGCATATTAATCTTTATCCTGTTTACCATTGCACAAAATTCAGACCATGATATAGAGATAATTTTTTCTTAATTATCTCAACTACCTACAGAATGCATACACAGAAACTAGACGGTTAATAGATTTGTGCGAGAAGGACAGAAAAGTATGTATGTATGTTATGAGTACACATTTAATTTTTTCATGACGTCATTCCACCTATATGCGCAGAAAATTAAAATTTTGTGTGCGTGATGTCGTAACCTTTAGTTCCATAATTCTTGGGTTACACCCATGTTGTGTGTGTTAATTTTTATCCATTAGTACTGTGATCTACAGTTTTAAGTCGACTCCGAGAAGCTTGTTCATGGCAATTAGTTACTCTCAGAGCTTTTGCCAGAAGTTTGCTGAGAGGTAGTCGCTGAAAGAAATATTTTTCCATATTTCATTTTTTTAAGATGTCAGAGCTGGGAATTAAAGCTCACGTAAGAAATTAAAGCGAAAGGAGCATGCCATGATGCCAAATGTAACATGGAAAAGTAAACAAGGTCTTTGAGGTAAATAGTACATATGTATATGTGAGAAGAATAGAAAAGAGCAATTTGTTTTTTTATATTTTATTATAAAATATTCATTAATTCATTTATTTGATTAATTTTTTTTGTTAATTTGAGTTTTTAAAATTAAACAAAGGTTGAGAAATATAATATAATGTCCGTCCGAATCAATTACCTTTCTTAAAAAAAACAACTACAACTTTATTTATTATTAACGACTTATTAACTTTCAACACTACCGTCAAAACTTGAATCCTTTTTTCGACTCACTCTACTTTCTACTTACTTCAGTTTTGTACTTCTTTTCTTTGTGTCTCATATTTCTCTTCTGTCCGTCCGTAATTCCGAATGCTATTTTATTAGTCTTGCCAGATTATTGCCTGTCCGTTAAATATATCCCTACATATATACATACATAATTAGCCATTAATGAGCAATTTCGGATACCTCGTCCAGTTTTTGAGATAAATAGCCAAAAACTGATGGCAGATTTTCAAAAACCTAAAGTGCCATCATTAACTCGAGATATTTATATAAACCGGCGGATAGAGCACATAAACTCCCACACGACCACATGTCTCCACTATTGAATTTCAACTTATAATTCAATTTCATAACACTATACGACAAATGAAGACTTTTGGAAAAATGCACAAACTCCATAGGATAGGTTCGATTGAACTACAAAAACTTAGTAAAACCCTGTACAAGGTTTGGTCAAATTTTTTTTATGGACCTCAAAAGATTTTGAAAAGCACTGCATCACTCAAAAAAAAGGTGTCCTCAGTTTTTGGCCAACAGCTAACTCAAACTCAAAGATAGTGCTTAACTATGTTCCGCAATAATGTAGTGAAGACTCTACTGAACAAACTCTAAAATATTTTTTTGTGCAAAAAATAATTTTTTCTTGCACTTTTTTGCTAAAATATACGAAAAATTTTTACTTTTTTCAGCATAACTTACAGGGACTTGTAATTTTTCACTAACAATATATTTTTTTTTGGCGAGAGAGGAAATGCATTTACGCACTTAGATGGTTTTTGCCATCCGTCGTGCCGGACTCCACACAGTTATTGCGTGCCTACCGGCTAAAACCCCTCTCTATATCACCAGGCTTCATCCTAGGACAGTCAGTTTATGACATTACTTCAGGATGGAGCCTTATTTTCCGGTCCATTTGGACCGGTCTTGCGAGGTCTCTCTCCTTCCGACGAAGGATCCCCCTCACAAAAAAGGCGATCCTTCTTCATGCAGCGAGGTTCCCTAACATGACTCCCGTGATGGTATTGGGTGTCAAGATGCCAAGATCCCTCTCCAGTGCACGCTTCTCCGACATCCACTGCTCACACTCAAAAAATGTGGAAAGCGGAGTCGGATTGTGCTCCACAGTAGACGCATGTGGGACTCACAGCCTTTCCTATTTTAAACAGGAAAGACCGAAAGTGCGCATGGCACGTCAGCAACTGCGTGAGATAGTAATCTACCTTACCGTGCTGACGATTTACCCAAGCGTCCACTTGAGGGATAAGGCCGTAAGTCCACCCTCCGCGTTCCTCAGTGACTGACAGTCACGGACCTGCTGACGTTGGGCGCTTTTTAACTGCTGCCCCCATCTCCTTAATAATGGCCCTCATCGCTGAGAGTCCCTCCTTAAGCTGGTTTAAGGCTTCTGCAAAAGCCCCAATTCCGCCCCTAGAGCCTTCAAACGTAGGTTCCATCGTTAAAGAGGGGCCACTTAAAGTGTGCACTGACCCTGACTTCTCCATCCGGAGGTAATAAGGTTCAAAGTTATGCACTTTTCACTTATTACAAAATTCTATACTATATAGGGGAAAAAATTCGTAACAGGTACCTATTACAGATTCTCGAAATTCACCTATTAAAAATGTAGCTATTACCAATCACACTAATTTTTAGGCGGTCGCAAGAAAACACGTCTGTACACGTTAAGAGATCACCAGAGAAAAATCACTAACAATATACTTATGACAATATTGTAGCCATTGTAAATCCAAACAACTTTTGTGGACTCTGTGCAGTTGCCTGTACTACATGTGGGAAGTTCCAGATAAGCCAAGTTTTTACAATACCAGATGTATGCTTGGCCCATTTTATCCGCACTTTGTACTAAATTATCTTTTAGTAGATCCAGATGCATATATTTATCCATGTTTCCCCCAATAATTGTTAAATTTCCGACATCTGAATACGACATGCAACCCCATACCATTACACAACCTCCGCCGTGTTTAACTGTAGAGCGCAAATTACTTGGTTGAAGCTTGGTGATTGGTTTTCTCCAAACACAGGACTTTCCATCAGATCTGAAAAGATTAAATTTGCTTTCATTCGCAAAAATAACGGACTTGCAGAACGAAATGTCTTTGTTCATATGTTGTTTGCAAAACTCTATTCTTCGTTTTCTATTACGAGCATTATGGCTTATTTCGGGCAATCCTTCCATGAAAATTTTCTTCGCGCAGAACTTTACGAACAGTTTCCAGTTTCTTTGCCTAAGTATTTTTCGATTTCGTTTGTTAATTTTGGAGTTAGGTTTTTCTTTAACTTTGCGAACAATCCACCTCTTATCTGCATCATTAAATATATTATTTGGAGCAGATCTGCCCTTATCTTCTATCCTATTTTCGTGGCGACGAATAACGTCTTCCCTTTTTTCGAATGAGTTCCCTTTTCGCATTTAAATTTGTTTAATTTAATTTATATTTTCATAACTTTTCTTTACAAAAATTTTTTAGAATGACTAAAGGACGCTAAATTAAACAGAAAAAATACATTGCACCGTTATTTCATTCTCAGAGAAATTATAAAATACCCCAGGGGGAAAAGATTGAATACCTTATTTTATAATCAATTATATAATATATTACTTCAGAATATATTACTTTTGGAATCGAGAAGGTAATTTCATATGGCACAGAAGTAAATTTGATTACGATGTGTATTCCCACTTATATAGAAGAAAGAAGTTATTTTTTGTTGGTTTTTGTCCTTTTCGTATATTTTGTTGAAAAAAACTGTAATTTGGTTTTTTTCTATTTTACATATCGATTACCATGTACATTCCCACATATAGAGAAGAAAGAAGTTATTGTTTCTGCGTATATTTTTTGTGGAAATTTTGTTTTTTATTATTTTTTTTTTCATAGTTAAAAAATCCGTTATTTTTTACACAAAAAAAATTTATTTTATTAAAAAATGCAGTTTATGTTTAAATGCGCAGAAGTGCAGACACAAAATTAATGTTTATGATTAATAAATATGTATGTATATTACCAGCTATTCGGTAGTACTTCTTTAACCGTCCACCAATTTAGTTACATATAGCTTTTCGTATTTTTTTATATTTATTTTAAAATTTAAATGTTTGCAAAATGTTTTTAATATGAACATGATAAAATTAAGAGTTTATTAATAAGGTGCTTTAAAATGGTAGATAGTGAAACAAATATTTCCGAATAGCTACTATTATTTCATTTTTATTAGGCGAAATTAATTTATTAGTCATAATTTAATGGATAATATACTATATTATAAATACATTAATAATATAATGCATTACAAATAATGCATCACAGAATTTATTCCTTTAAATTATTAAAAAAATAATTACTTTATGTATTATAAATAATGCATTCTAATAGTTATTACGGGGGAGTATTAAAAGAATTTATTACTTTCGTAGGACATGATCTGTGCTAAGGATAATGGTTTCCGTAATCAATAGATTATACAATCTTTGTATTATCCTCTCGATTCTCATTGTTTAATATTTCTCGCTGGGAATGTAAGAAATAATAATGAAAACAATAATAATGAACCAAAATCTCCGCCAATATATATACCATTTTTTGCTGATATTGCTGCAAAAATAATTCTTTTTCTAAAATACTTAATTCTTCTGAATTTCAATATAAGTCACTTAAAGATGGTCAGATTAGATTAATGAAAAAAACTTTAAAATCATATAGAATAATTGTAACATATTTAAATGACAAATAAATTAAATTACATACACACCAATTAAAACAAGAGCGATCATATAGAGTAGTCATAAAAAACTTATATCATTCAACTCCAATCATGAATATTAAATACGAAAAGTGTATGACTTTGTTGTAACTTCTGCGAAATGTTTTGTTTGTTTGCCCACTCTGATGTAGACTAACAAAACGATTATTATTTTGGGAGCCATAAATATGTGAACTTACGATATTTGTTTTTGGGATAATAATATAGATATGTATTCCTTAACCTAAATGTTATCACACAATTTACAGAGTTATGGTTTCAGCTTGTCAACTTTTCATCTATAAAATCTTAAGAACAAAGAATAAAGTTTTAGAGAAAAATTTAATTGACTTCAGAGGAAAATTAATACAAAAACCTCTGATTTGTTTGTTTTGATGTACTAGCATCGTTGTTGTTTGTCTTCAAAAATGCATTTGCATTTGGTGATACACTTACGTTGTTTTTGTTGACATTCTTTAATTCAAATAAGTTATTGTTTTCAAGGTTTTGTCTTTGTTTGTTTCTAAATAATTTAGGACTTTTACTTCGAAGTCGACTTTTCATTATAGGCGAAGTGACTATCTGCCAGCTTATATCATTATCATCTTTTGTATCACTGCTTTCATACGTGATAAAGATAGTGTTTGTTGTTATTGTACTTTTACAAGACAATGGAAAATCAAAAATCATTTTCATAAAAAAAAAACAAGAAGCGTCGACTGGTCCGGGTCCCAGATTTCTATGATGAAAAGAAATTCACTTATGCCTTTTGCATTTGTTCTGCTTTTACACAGGTTTTTTGGCTCTCGTGAATATTAAATGTTTTGTCAATTACAGCGTTCTTTAATTATGGCGACGATGTTTTTTTTTTATTATATTTGTTATAATTAGTGCAACCACGAATATGCATTAGCATTTAATTTTTCTGGACGTTACTGAGGTAGCAAGCATAATATTAATTCATTTTAGGAAAAACTACGACGTTTAACCCATATTTGTTATGACATATTTTTGCATATTTCGCCATAAATGCATACTTTTGCATTTTTAATTTCTTTTCGTATTTGTATGGCATATTTATTATTTAAATTTTTTTTACGTGTATTGCTAATTTTTATTTTTTCACAATAATGACTACCTATTGACACATAACTTAAGCGTAATATATTAAATAATAAGAGTACTCTTGAAAACGCTTGAAACTAACATTTTTGAAATTGGGGAAAATGCGAGACTGATTCATGAAACTCCAAATTTTAAAACTGATAGGAAAATTCTGTTTTGTAAAGTTTGCAATAAGCCAGTGTCAGCAAAGAAAATATTGAGCTCAACGCAAAAACTGAATCTAGGAAACGTTTCAATTCAGATTTGCACCAATTACAGCAATTTAAATTATTTTTTTACTCTTTTGTTTTGCATTCGTGTTAGTCTGAATATTTTGAAATTTTTTTAATTTTGCCTAATTTTGGAATTAAAATATAATGCAAATATGTAAACATAAAGGAATTTTATTTTATTTGGTTGGTGGCTAACTTTATTTAATACTTTTCATGTTTTAAAATTTTTGCAAAAAAATTAACGTAATTTTATATCAACATATGAATGCATTGTAAGTTTTATAGAGCATATTTTTAATGCTTGAAACTGTTTTTTCAATGCATATTTTAAGCACTTAAAACTAATATTTTAGAGAATATTTTCGGTTGCCCTAGTTATAATATTAAACTTTTAAACTAGATCGCATGATCATGGTCACAGACAGACTATTTTCCTAAAGGCTAAGTTAATGAAAACATAAGTACAATACATACATATATTGTTTTGTCGGACTCTACTCTACTCTACTCTCTATATCGAAGGCACTTCATTTATGATTGGTAAACATTGTGATGATTAAAAAAGACTAAAATAAAAAAAACGCGTATTTTACATAAAAATGCACTTAATTTTTCTTCCAAATTTTTATGTTATTTTATTGAAATCAGTAAAAATGTTTATTAAGAAAGAAGAAAAAAGAAAAGTATATGTCAGAAATTATTTATACTCGTAAAATTATTCTTGGTTTCCTGAATATTAATAATTGTGTCTTAACTTATTTATAAGTTTACTTTTAATCATTACTTATATACAGAATAGATTAGATTTAAATATAAGTGAGTCATATGTATTTAATTTTCGAAATAAATCATTGTGAGGGTGTGTAATAATACTGACAATAAAAACTTGAAAATATAAAGATCCTCAGGGTTAAGTCGCAGCATTTATTGATCTACAGAATTGATGCGAACATACTGGTCACGGTCAAAATTTAAGAGATTACTGACATCAAGTTCGATACTTTCAATACCATCATTATTTGAATTAAAGACAGATATCGATGGATTGCTAGTAGTTGTCACTGAATTACTTTGTACTTGTACTTGTAAAGTATTCTGCATGACAGATGTGTTTGTGATGTTGAGGTTATTTAAATTATTATCTGCAAAAGCGGTTCGATTAAATTCTGTTTCCCAAATATTTCCAAAATTGTTTACATGATGTTGCTCCTGTCTGGGCTGACTAAGTACATCGTAATCAACAATACTCATTACTTGTGGATCTGTATTATTTGAATAGTTCTGTTGGCTTTGACGGTAACTTTGTTGCATGGAAAACTGAACAGGATATTCTCTAGGTTTTTGACAATTACATCTTAAATACGATGTTTCTGTCTTTAAGGGTGTATATTCAAATTGAAGTGGTTGGCTTGTAATACCATCTGATGGCCGTTTTAATTGTATAAATACCTTTGCAGGTTCCGTTATGTGAAAATTTCGATATGGTGGAGTTCTAAAAATTATGGAAGTCTGGTTATGGACATCAGTATCGCGAAAAATACCTTTTGCTTTCCATATTTTTCGACCATTTTTTTCTTCATAGAAACGTATTGATATGTCATCTTTGCAAACTTTTTCGCACAGCAAAATTAGTTCTGTATTACCCAAAACACTCGCTGAGTAACTGCTTAAGTGAGAAATAGCTAAATCGGTCATAGCCTTTTTGTCATATATCGGTTCTGAGACCACTGGTGCCAAAGCCACTGTTAAATCGTCGTTTTCTTCATTCTTAATGAATACTTCAAAGCACAACCTTAGAGAGTTCAGATCAAAACTTGAGAGTTGATGTTTGTGCGAAAATCCAGTTTTAAATGGATCGACGTTAATTTCTTCTCGGACATTAAGTGAAGACAACATATTTTTCTTTTTTACACACTGTATGCCCATATTTTTAAATACAGCTGTCATTGTTTCAGAATTTATATTATGAACACACACTCCTTTCAAGCATCCATTTTTGCCTACCAAATTATGAGGATGTGGTCTATACGGTTCATTATTAGTTACACATGACACAATAACTTTAGCAGGTCCTTTATAGCCTATAATTTCGATGCTGGGATATGTTTTGTTTCTGGGTGTCGATCTAACACCCGGTATGGAACCGGCTGAATGACCTTCGCATTCATAGCGAAATCTTAAAGCTTTACTTGCTGGCTGTTCTAATATTCTGACATAAGGCTTTGATGATGATGCTTGATCTTCAGTTTGCAAACCATTATAATTTATATTTTGTTGCTGCTGTTGTTGAAATGGATCCATATTTTAACTTTTTTATATCTTATGAAATGTTCTTTTTCTCAGGATAACCCTTTCGTTATTCTAACTATCACACCACAGTTTTAATTTTATTTTAATTATTATAATTTTTAAATAGTTTTATATTAGTCTTTTTTATATACATACATATATAGCTTTCGTTATCGTTGCCTATATTCACTTTAATTCTTTATTTTTGTCAATTTTATTTTTCTTCCTAATGAACTTGTGTCTCCTTTGAAGGAAAAACTGCAACTAAAAGATTGTTCTAAGTGCATATTAATCTTTATCCTGTTTACCATTGCACAAAATTCAGACCATGATATTGAGATAATTTTTTCTTAATTATCTCAACTACCTACAGAATGCATACACAGAAACTAGACGGTTAATAGATTTGTGCGAGAAGGATAGAAAAGTATGTAAGTATGTATGTTATGAGTACACATTTAATTTTTTCATGACGTCATTTCACCTTTATGCGCAGAAAATTAAAATTTTGTGTGCGTGATGTCGTAACCTTTAGTTCCATAATTCTTGGGTTACACCCATGTTGTGTGTGTTAATTTTTATCCATTAGTACTGTGATCTACAGTTTTAAGTCGACTCCGAGAAGCTTGTTCATGGCAATTAGTTACTCTCAGAGCTTTTGCCAGAAGTTTGCTGAGAGGTAGTCGCTGAAAGAAATATTTTTCCATATTTCATTTTTTTAAGATGTCAGAGCTGGGAATTAAGGCACACGTAAGAAATTAAAGCGAAAGGACCATGTCATGATGCCAAATGTAACATGGAAAAGTAAACAAGGTCTTTGAGGTAAATAGTACATATATGTGAAAAGAATAGAAAAGAGCAATTTGTTTTTTATATTTTATTATAAAATATTCATTAATTCATTTATTTGATTAATTTTTTTTTATTAATTTGAGTTTTTAAAATTAAATAAAAGTTGAGAAATATAATATAATGTCCGTCCGAATCAATTATCTTTCTTAAAAAAAAACTACTACAACTTTATTTATTATTATCGGCTTATTAACTTTCAACACTACCGTCACAACTTGAATCCTTTTTTCGACTCACTCTACTTTCTACTTACTTCAGTTTTGTACTTCTTTTCTTTCTGTCTCATATTTCTCTTCTATCCGTCCGTAATTCCGAATGCTATTTTATTAGTCTTGCCAGATTATTGACTGTCCGTTAAGTATATCCCTACATATATACATACATACTTAATTAGCCATTAATGAGCAATTTCGGATACCTCGTCCAGTTTTTGAGATAAATAGCCAAAAACTGATGGCAGATTTTCAAAAACCTAAAGTGCCGTCATTTACTCGAGATATGTATATAAACCGGCGGATAGAGCACATAAACTCCCACACGACCACATGTCTCCACTATTGAATTTCAACTTATAATTCAATTTCATAACACTATACGACAAATGAAGACTTTTGGAAAAATGCACAAACTCCATAGGATAGGTTCGATTGAACTACAAAAACTTAGTAAAACCCTGTACAAGGTTTGGTCAAATTTTTTTTATGGACCTCAAAAGATTTTGAAAAGCACTGCATCACTCAAAAAAAAGGTGTCCTCAGTTTTTGGCCAACAGCTAACTCAAACTCAAAGGTAGTGCTTAACTATGTTCCGCAATAATGTAGTGAAGACTCTACTGAACAAATTCTAAAATATTTTTTTATGCAAAAATGAGGTTTTAGAGATGAAATATTAATCGGAAAATGTTGAAATGTTTACAGTAGATAGATATTTACATATATCGTTAGTTAAGAAATCAATTAAAAGTAAAATATCAAAAATTAATTGTTGTTGAAATGCACGAGTATGTAAATACATATTTCATTTATTTATTTTCATTTCAATAATTTTATTGGAAATTTATTTATATCTTATAAAGTGATGCGTAAATATTAGTACAAATATAAAAATTACTATTAGGACGACCAATTTCCATTTTTGTTTTGTACTCTCCTACGATATCATTGAACGGTATATATATATAGGTTGGGTCACTAATATTCAAATCTACTCTTTGCTGTAAATAAATAATAATCAAAAGACACAATTATTAATATTTAAAAACAATAAATCAATAAATAATATAATTATTATTATTATAATATAATTATGTATTATTTATTATCAGTGTTGTTTTTGCAACGTGTGCTCTTGGTTTTAGTTTGATTTATTTTCTCATATAAATCAAAACAGTCCCAAATCATTATGTTTATGCCACATTTTTAATGGTTTTTATTGCTTAGGAATTCAGTATTGAGGGTTTTCTTATAGCTATGTATATTACTTATTTTGGAGATAAACAAACTAATTGTAGTTTCGTCCGACCACAATTGCTTCTCCACTTATACTTTATGGTACGTGAATATTTTCCATACTATGGCATCTATTTAGAATTGAGGTACAACAGATGCTGTATACTATATAAATATCTCAAACGCCATCATGATGTCTTATGCTGAATATGATATGGCACAAAGATCGGTATTTCAATAAAATAACGATCGAAAACACAAATCGAAGCGAGCAAGAGGTTTGTTTAAAAAGAATATTCTCAAGATTTTAAGTTGATCTGCACAACCAAATTTACATATCAAATAAAACATATGTAGATACATGCAAAATTATTCATGCAGTTTATGTGGGGATTTTTGGGGATGAACTAATCAAGGTTTTGGGGATACGAATTTTGAAATTGGGAATACAAATTAAAAACTTAACCTAAAGTAGAAAAGAATCTTCAGAATAATTTGAGACATTTTAATAAAAAAAGAGATTCCCCTCTATTTTTGTCTGATATAAAAGATAATGCTTAATAAGAAGCTCATGGTCTACTTTCGACAACTTTCTTAGCAATGTTTTCAACTTTTTTGGTTACATTTCATATCTTTTTTTTTTTCTTAATAATATCACAATATTTACCAATCATTAATAAAGTGCTTAGAATTTAATTTAAATTTACTTACACCTTCTCGAAACGGACATGTCATTTGTTCCTTAGGTGTATTCCTAAAATATGAATGCCACATTTCTAGACTACCAAAAACAGCTGCACATGCATCAGGGCGTTTTTGATTATAAATAGTTGGTTGCCATGTGCCTCTTACTTTCTTAAATACTTCAATGGAAAGCTAAAATCAGAAATAAAAAATAGTAGAATTGCACAAATTAGAGTATTGCGGCCACACATGAAGAATAATTGATAAATGTAATAATGATGTTTTGTATTCGCGGATTTATGATGATGTCAACAACTGTTGTCACTTATTTGCTGTTAAGTATGTATACGACTATAAGTACATACATATATGTATGTATATACACATCTAAATTTGCTAAAGGTTCTTTTTAAGTAAAAAAAGGCGCAATTATGCAAATTTAAAATGTTGTTATTGTTTTGGGCAAAAATTGGTGTTTTTAAGCAGAATGCACCGATTGCAACACTCTCCGTGAAAGCCCCAATAATTACCGGCGTTGGAGTGTCAGTCGATTTTGTTATAATAGTATAACCCTTAATGTCTATACTGCCCTCTTCTGTCATCTTTATTTTCAAATTACTTATATCCATTACTGACTCAAAGGAATTATTAGGGTAGTTTTCACAGGGTATAAAAACTTCCTCATCTAAAAACTCCACTTCATATCGTATAGAAATAGTAATCTAAAAGTAAACAATTAAACACATAATTATTATATAAACGGATCCCGTTTTTCATTAACAATAAAAGTAAATAATTTTCGTACACAAATTGTAGAGCATACGAACAATGCAAGGAAGTATAACTCCATTTTTAACATTTAAAGGTCACTTATAAACTGAATATTTTCAGTCAATATTTTGTTACCTATAGTTAATTACCTGGCATGCAACTCGTTATAAATTTGTATATTTTATCTATAATAATCGTGTCAAATTATTAATAAAAATATATATAATTTTTTATATCCAGCTGTTGATCATAACGAAAAACATGAAAATAAAGTTTATTCATGGAAGTAGTGGTAATTTATTATAATTTTTTGTTTGTACTTTTTTTAAATTAAATTCGTGGATAAAAAGATTTTTTATATAATTTCCCGACGGACTTAGGCAATGCTTTCTTTTACTGTAAAATCATTTTGTAAATCTGTGTAATATGAAAAACTAAATTCGGAAATAAATCAATAAAAGGTTTTTATTTAAAAATAGACCTTGAGCTTAAATAATTCTTTACCTTAAAAATAAAATTATTAACAAGCCTTACCTCTCTGGCTCGACGCAGATTTCTTACATTAGGATCTCCTTTTCTCGATGGCTTGACTGACCTGTCGATCCTGGACATTGGATCAATTGCCAAATTTATTGGGCTCTCTAGCTGGTTTCCAGCATGATTTTCTGGGGAAGTAGTGCTTCTTGTGTGGAGCCCCTGCCTATCAGGGCTCCCCACATCATGTGGTATCACAACAGGCCGCCATGCGTGCTCAAGTGTGCCTTGTCATTACGAGGCTGCCACTTCCTCCTATCCTACTGGGGTTGCTATAGTTTCTGCAGCAACTTATTTTCTCTAATACAAAGTCTACTACTTTTATATATATGACTTAATTACTTAGATGATCCTTTTATATTATAAGTAATAGATATTATGTATACATGTACATATATTTATGTATTATATACTAACACAAATAATATATACTTGTTATAATTTATAACAAGTGTTATATAAAAATTAATATGTTTAATATATTATATTTTTTTTTTGTTTTGTTTTCTATTAAATTCTATAACTGGTTTAATTTAATTTGAAAAATGTTTAAATGAATTTGAATAAAGTTTCATTTATTTTGAAAAAAGTTTCATTTATTTTGAAAAGAGTTTCGTTTAATTTGAAAAAGGTTGCGTTCACATGAAAAAGATTTCGTTTATTTTGAAAAAGGTTTAATTTAAACTATAATTAAATTTAATATAGGAAAAAATGGAAAAATAAGGACATGTTTTATTAATAAATTTCTATATTCAAAACATAAATTGTAGATTATCAAAAACACAAAAGCCGAAAGATACTGATAATTTAGAGGACGACGATATTTCGACAATCAGGTAGAAACAAACAATTACAGTTTGATTCTAAAAGTTTCTAGATATCAAAAACACAGAAGCCGAACGATACTGATTATTTAAAAGACGAAATTTCGACAATCAGGTAGAAACAAACAATTTCAATTTGATTCTAGAAGTTTCTAGATAATATTCTACTTTCAGTGATAAAAACAAGTATTTAACAAAATAAAATTTAGAGCCGAGTGGCTAAATGTTTTTGACTATCTACAGGAAAAGAAGGGTTGTTCTTTTTGCGTTGGGTATTTAAAAAGCATTTAAAATCTTAAAAACTATCAAAATACTATGGTAAAAATTATGACCAAGAAAAAAACTTAGCAAGTAGTACACAAATTTTGAGAGAAAATCGGGACACCATTTAAAATCAATTCTGAATTGATTTTAATAATGTTTTACATTACCCACAACATAGTTTTGGTTAATGAATAAACTTTTGAATGTTATTCAGACTCTGGCCAGACAATGTTATGAGGGCTGGCCAGAGATGGGGCTAATATTTTGGCTGGAGTTGTTGGCGGCTTAAAAATTTTATTAAGAATTTCCACAAATATTTTTAATTATTATTACAATTTAGTTGCAAATTAAATTTCAAACATATTTCTACAATACAATTAGCTAATATTGAAATTAAAATCAATGAAGAGTTTTATTGAAATCAAATATGAAATGTTTTTTCAAATGACATTCGCCACCAAAAAGACTTAAATACGTATTTTTCATAATCATGTTTTTATTTTCAGTAATATTAATTTCGAAATTTAGAATGTAAAAATAATACCTTTTTAGTTGATTCAATGAAAATTTTTATTGATATTCGATTTGTATAATTTATTCAAGTAATATTATTAATTGATTTTTAGTTTTTTTTATCAATTAAACTTTTTATATAATATTATTAAAAAGTTAACTAAGTTTTTGGTTCTAAAGGCTGATATAATAATATAAATAAATCTAAAAATATTTTCAATTAAAATATTTTAATTGATGTGACAAACTTGAGTATTGGCCCAAAATCAATTAAAATTTTAATTTTATTATACATACTGTTATGCTATAAAAACATTCTTTTATCAGGTCTTTTTGGGACTTTTCTAGTAGTCCAGTAAAAATTACTTAATCAAAAATTTACAGAGAGTAAGATTAAACTTACTCTCAAAAACAAAAACCTCAAATTTACTCACTTTTATTTTCACTTTATTGTATCGAATAACGTTAAATTTTTGCTAATCCTAAACTCACAGCTGTCCAACTTTTCTTTTGTCAGGGTTGCCACAACTTGCTACAAAAATTGCGGCAAATTAAAATCTTGAGAACGGTATTATTAGAAGTTTAGAAATTTAGTACAATCAATTGTGCGCAATATTGAATTTTTCTGAAATGGCTCTCTACATACTTACGGCGGGTCATAAATAGTTTGTTTATAAAATACATACATAACATAAATAAAATTATGAGCTTCAATTTATTTCATTTAATAATACTGATGGATATTTATTCATGCCTTGTGAATTTTTAAGAACACATTAGTACAAACATAATAATTACTATTACGATGACCACTTTCTATCTGCAGTTTTAGTTCTCCTTCGCGTTTACGTGACAGCATATGTATATAAGCTGGTTCAGTGATATTGAAATCTAATCTTTGCTGTAAAAAAATAATAAAAAATAAAAATTGTAGAAAAAATAACCCAATACAAGATATACTAATTAAGACATGTTTCACATTTAGCATAAAATATTGATTGTAGCCCAAATGCTATGAAAATTATAAGAAATTCAGAAACAGTTTTTAAAGAATAATTCAGGTATACCCGGATATTAGGAAAATCATGAATCATGCATTTTTTTTATTAACTTCTCTATGAATACAATTGAAAAAAAATTATTAATATTAAAAACATGTTTAAAAAGTTTGTTAAAAAAAAGTTTGATTTCTTCACATGCGTGATTTTTTATAGTGTGTGGAGAAATGACAACCGAACAAATCACAGTCACAAATCACAAATGTATGG
The DNA here is from genome assembly GCA_963576795.1 of Metopia argyrocephala. NCBI lineage: Eukaryota > Metazoa > Arthropoda > Insecta > Diptera > Sarcophagidae > Metopia > Metopia argyrocephala. Next base: position 197,343,976 of record OY756208.1, on the reverse strand, counting down.
GTAGCTTTACTGCAGCTTTTTTATTTGCCTTGTAATCAATTCCGAATAATCTGCCACGTCAGACTGATGTTCATAGTCACCTGGGTTATATTTTCCTAATAGTTCTGGATGTTTTTTCCAAAATTTATCTCTTATCATATCCTCATGCAGTGGAACTACTAACTGTCTCTTATTTGTTACATTATCTCCATAGCTACCCGTTTTCTTAGCAGTATTGTGCCTTTTCTAAACATTACAGGAAGATTGTTGTAATTTATGCCGAATTTCGAAAATAAAAACCCATTTTTATCTGCAGAAAAAGTTCCACGCAATTCTGCTTCTGCTTGCTGATTAGTAAGCCCACTTTTCAACACTAAATTCCAAAATGCTGTATTATACAGATTATTAATATGGACATCAGTCTGACGCCAACTTAAATAATTTCGTAAAATTTGATCTGAGGGATGTAAAACGACACGACCATCAAAACAGGGAGGATATTACAACTTCTTTTCTCCCATCCAGTTAGCCCAATTCATAACATATGACGAAGTAAACAAGCTGGTAACATGCGACAATAATTTGAAAAGTCTTCTATTAAATACATTAGTCTCTTTACGAAAAATAAATGAATATTCATCACTTTGACCGTATGAAATTATAATATCCCGAAATTCCTCCATTACTATTTGAGCGGCATTATTCATCAGATTTAGTGCTTTTTCATCATTTGGTTTATCGAAATCATGTACTTTTGAAAATTTATGGAATCCTTTACCATCTACTCTTATCACTATCCATCCAGGCAGCAAACTGTCATCTTTTTCATATTCTTTAACATATTCATAACGATTGCAAGCCATAGATGTATGTGTATTGATAAAACGAAGTTTTATTAATTGTCTATTAATAATATTTAAAAGTTTTAATAAAAATTTCAAACAAAAGTTTCGTTTATTGTGCGTCGTCCGCGGAGTGTGTGTAATAGAAGAACTTATTAGCAGAAGTAATATGCACTTAATATATACACTCTTTTATGCTAACTTGTCATTGTGCAAAAAAATTCTCCATATTCCATTAACATTTAACTCACAAATTTATTTTAAATCAATATGTCATAGAATTTAGGATTTTTAAATTTTTAAACTATTTTCTTCTTCATATTACTGGAAAGCAATTTATTAAAATTCTCCTAAAAAACACGATTTCCAATTTCATTCATTTGCAACATAATTTGTTTAGAAATGATAATATTTACTTACACCCTCTCGAAATGGACATTTGAGCTGCTCCTCAGGTGTATTCTTCAAATATGTATGCCATATTTCTGTTTGACTATAACAGGCTGTGCAGGTGTCAGGTCGTTTCAGAGTAATAACTGTTGGTTGCCATGTACCCCTTTCTTTCTTGAATATTTCAATCGTAAGCTAAATTCAGAAAATAAACAGTGAATTTTTTTTTAATATTAATTAAATTAAAGAAACATAATTACCGGTGCTGGAGCATCAACAGATTTTTTTATAATAACATAACCCTTCAAAACAATACTAGCTTCTTCTGTCTGCTCTATTTGCAAATTACTCATATCAATAATTGAATCCATAGAATTGTTGGGATAATTTTCACAGGGTGAAAAAATTCTCAAATTTAAAAATTCTATTTCATATCGTATAAGAACATCAATCTGAAATTTAAAACAGAAAAAAATTATTAATTACCTCTATTGTGGTTGTTGTAGTCACGGTTTGTTTCCTTTATAAATATGCTTATGTATGTGCAACAGAAACTAGTTATATATTTGTATTATTGAATTTCCTGGATATAAATATATATCTATGTACGTATATTATTTACTAACACAAATCGTATTACTTATAAGTAATACCAGCAAGTATAACTTCATTTTGAATGTTTAAAATCCACCTATAAACTGATTGTACTTATATTTATAGTAAAATTATTTACTCATTTGCATATACAAGATAATAAGACAGCATGCAACTTTTTAATAATTGTATATTTTATCTATAATTGCTTTAAATTATTACAGAAAAAAAACGCCATTTATTATCCATCAGTTTACCATAAAGAAAAACAATAAAATTAAGTTTATCGATTGTGGTAGTAAGTAATGCCGACAATTGTATTTATGAATTATTAATTGTTAATTATTAATATATTTTTTTTGTATGAAGTGGGAAGATCCCTTCTGATCGTCCTATGTCGTTGCATCTGGTATGTAATATTTATTATTTATAATTATTGATATTATTAATTGTAATTATGAATAAATTTAACTGAAAATAAGATTTTTCACTTAAGTGTGAATCTTTTAACCGATTTTTATGAAATACAATATTTAGAAATGAAATATGTATATAGTACACACATACATACGCAGCACCCGTGTTGTGCGTTTCAATTTTTATCCATGAGTACCGGGGCCTACAGTTTGAAGTCGACTCCGAACGACAGACTTGATGAGAAGCTTGTTCATGGCAATCAGTGACTCACAGAGCTTTTGGCGAAAGAAATACATATTTTTTCATATTAACTTTTTTCCAAGGTGTCAGAGCTGGGGTTTGAATCCGGAGCTGTTGTCTAGTAAGCCAATACACGAAACACTAGACTACGGCTACTACCATATGAGAGCGTAGTCTCTTTATAAAAAAGGCAAAATTTGCCACGCCCATTACAAAAAATCTCGCGGTGTCCCAAATAAAATTAAAAATTGGAATTCGTGGGAAGATCATTCTTAATTTGGATACTCATAAGGTAAGGTATTTTTGGGAATTTTTCAGATTTTTCGGAAGTGGTTTAGAGGTCGCGCAAATTGATTTTTAATCAAAAATAGAGCTTTTTGGGCTCTATTTAAATTTTGGTTATGAATTCGTAAAAAATCGATATTTTCTCGACTTTTGAGTCAATATTGTTAAAGAAAATATTCCGATCTTTAATTTTATGTGCATAAATAATAAGGTTCGGCAATGATTTTGCCCATTTTGATACATTATATAACAGTTTTTCCTAAATTTTCAACAAATATCGAAAACAATGGTTTATAACTTTTAAAATTTGTATAAAGACTATAAAAACTAATGATGCAGTTTAAAAGATTATTAAGTTTTAAATAAGTTAGCAGAAAAAAAAATTAATTTTCTTTTACCGTTCTCGAGTTGTACCCTTTTAAAGCTTTGTACCCACTTTTAATACTATAAAGTGTGAACTAGGTTGGCATCGAAATTAAGTAAACAACAATTTTATAAACAACAGCAAAAAATTAGATTTGTTATAAATCATTTATTGGGGTTCTTGCGATACTGCTCTATGCCCTGCAGTAAATTCTGAAAGTCTGTTTCAGAAGTTGTGATATTAAAATAACTACTAGCCAAGGTCACACCACGTTCTGCGACATCATTTACAACTTGCAATTATTGAACTTCGTGTTTTGCTTCCTGGAATGCCTTAAAAAACAGATAAGTGCAGGACGGTAAAATTGCGGTTTTTGATTAGTGCTTGAGATAAATTTTATGGCTTGAGATAAAAGGTTTCATGCTGGAATCTATCTGAAAATGTCCAATTTAGGACGGCGGTTTGGGGCATACGTTTTACTTCTCCAAAAAATAAAAAAAGACGTCATATTTTTGGCATGTCGCCGCCATATGTTGGAACAAATTGCAGGATCAGCGTTTAACGACCTTAATATTGAGGATCAAATTACATCCCTACAAATTAAAACTTTCGTCACTCTTCAGCAAAGGTGGGCTAAAAACAATTTTTCGGATTGTACGAACGACGAAATTGTTGGAAAAATTATCCCAATTAATTATTATTGACACGAAAAGATTTAATAATTTGTGTAAAAGAGCAACTGGAGAATATGCAACTAAGGGAAGATTATAAAGAAATGCACAACTGAGCATTATTTTTTTGGGTGATATTTGGGTGAGCTATTAACCTAGCTCGCTGGATGATGAAAATTATATACTTTCTAAAAATATGTATTTTTCGAAAGCAGCTACAACCTTTCATTCATAATTCAGAATAGGGATAGAGCAGCATCACAAGAATCCCAATAAATGATTTATAACAAATCTAATTTTTTTATTTTTTATATAAATGTTGTATAACCTAGTTCACACTTTATACTATTAAAAATTTCATGCACCCTTAAAAGGGTACAACTCGAGAACGGTAAAAGAAAATTAATTTTTTTTTCTGCTAACTTATTTTAAACTTAATAATCTTTTAAACTGCGTCATTAGTTTTTATAGTCTTCATACAAATTTTAAAATTTATAAACCATTGTTTTCGATATTTGTTGAAAATTTAGGAAAAACTGTTATATAATGTATCAAAATGTGCAAAATCATTGCCGAAACTTATTATTTATGCACATAGAATTAAAGATCGGAATATTTTCTTTAACAATATTGACTCAAAAGTTGAGAAAATATCGATTTTTTACGAATTCATAACCAAAATTTAAATAGAGCCCAAAAAGCTCGATTTTTGATTAAAAATCAATTTGCGCGACCTCTAAACCACTTCCGAAAAATCTAAAAAAATTCCAAAAATACTTTGCCTCATAGTGGTTCAAAATAAGCTTGATCCCCAAAAAAAAATTTTTTTTTGGGATACACTAATGTACATGCACTTGTATGAATTAGTCGAATTAAAATCACCAAAATTGATTATTTTTTTTTTCGATGTACGTAAACGTTTACATATACTTTTTCAATTTTTACTCACTTTTCTTAAAATCAAAAAGGTGCTTTTATTTTAAGTATTATATGAGGGTTAATAAATTTTACTGTTCTTGTTTATTTTATTATTTACAACATTTCTGTAATTTTCTTAATTAATTTGTGTATCAATTGCAATGAAGAATCTTTCATATAGAAAAATCAGTTTTTTTTAATAAATTGAGTTGAAATATGTTTACAAAACGTTCTAATTTTGTTAAGGTAAATATTCACATTTTTCTTACAAGAGAATAGTTCTAAATTACACAATAAATTTGTATGTGTAGGGGTATGTGTGTGTGAGTGTATAATTATATTACAGTGACTGAAGCAGAATCCTTTTTATAACAATCGTGAGAAATAAATTCGAACATTTGCAAAATAAGGATCACCCTAATTTAGATATATACTTATATTAAATATGGCCATTTCGTCACTGCTCAAGGGACATGCTTATCCCCATAGCCAAACATTCCATATTTAATATTGAATGTATTTGCCTATATGGAGAAAAATATTTTTTGTTTTTTACATTTGTATGTTGATTTATTTCAAGGGGCCCGTCAGTAAAGCAAACTATCTCAATATAAAATTTGAAAAAAAAACATACAATATTATATAAAATACATACAATATTAAATAAAATTACGAGTTTCAATTTCATCAATTTATTTATTATGTTTTCAATAATATTGTTGGAAATTCATTTATACCCTATACAATGTTGCAAAAACATTAGTACAAACATAAAAATTACGATTAGGACGACCTCCTTCTATTCGAATTTTATACTCTCCTTCTTTGTTAGCGAACGGTACATCAATATAAGTTGGTTCACTTATATTGAAATCTATTCTTTGCTGTAAGAAAATAATGATTAAAAATAAAAACATTTTATTAGTAAGGCACGGTTATTAATCTTTAACTGAAAACCGATTTGGTTTTTGCATATATTAATAAGTTATGGACTTAATGTTGTTAAATATGGTGTAACTTGTGTTAACAAGTTTAAATTTTTTTTATTAAATTTTCTCATAATTCAACTTATATCCGATAACTACCAGATTATTAATGTAAAAATTTGTAGGGTATCTACATACGTGCGGGAGTTTATGTGCTCTATCTCGAGTTAATGATGCCAGTTTGGGTTTTTGACATCAAAATTTTTAAAATCTTCAATCTGTTTTCATCTATTTATCTCCGAACCTGGACGAGATATCCGAAAACGGATTGCAGACTTAAAAAATTTGGGCATCATTAACTCGAGATAGATGTATAAAAAATATGAAATGGCTGATAGAGTAAATAAATTCCCGCACGTCGTTATTTACTCGTATTTTCACCAAATTTGCAAATGCACGCTCTTTTAAAAGTACGGCCAGGCCAACCTGCCATGTGTATCAAAAATATTTTCCATATTACATTCATGGATGAATATTATTCATTCCACTCTAAAAATTATTTTATATCGGCAATGGTAATGTAGGTCATTATAAACACTGACCGCCATAATCAATATAATACAATACATACATATTTAATCTTTTTTTTTTTTTAATTTTCACATGTTGAAAATTTTACTTACATTCTCTTTAAATGGACATGTCAATTGCTCTTTAGGCGTATTTTTCAAATATGAATGCCATAACTCTGTTCTACTAAACATGGATCTACAGGCATCAGTACGTTTCAGATAAAAAACTGTTGGTTGCCATGTGCCCCTTACTTTCCTAAATACTTCAATCGAAAGCTAATTTCAAAATAAAAATAATACACTTGGACTTAAAATTTACACATATTAGTTAAATATAATTACCGGTACTGGATCATTAACTGTTGTTTTTACAACACAATAACCCTTAACATCAATACTACCATCTTCTGTGTGCTCTATGTTCACATTGCTTATATTAACATGTGAGTGTATAAAATTTTTCTCATTAGGGTAGTCTTCACAAGGTAAAAAAATGTTCGTATTTGAAAATTCCATTTCATATCGTATACAAAAAATTTTCTGCAAATAGAGAGTAAAATTTAATTTAATTTGTTTGACAATTTTCTGACAGAAAATGATGGATCAAAGAATTCGCACCAAATTTTGTGTAAAAATAGAATTAAATGCTCAAAAGGACTTGAAATGTTGAGAGTGGCATATGGTGATTCTACTCTGAGTCAAAAAATTATTTACAAATGTTACAATAAAGTTGAGGAGATATTAATGATAACGCTCATCTTGGAAGTTATATCACATTAAAATATGCTGATAATTGTAGGAAAGTGAAAAAATTGGTTGCGATAATCAATACATTAAAACGTCCGGAATAATGGACACAAAATTCATGGCTTTTACATCACGATAATGAACCTGCTCTCTCGTCATTGCTTGTTTGAAATTTTTGTGCCGAAAAGAATACCGTAATAATATCTCAATCACCGTATTCACCAGATTTGGCCTCCTGAAAAGGCCCATGGAATAATGGCTGCCGTCTTGCAACTATTGAGCAGATAAATATCGAAAAGCTACGAGAGCTTAAGACCATAGCGAAAAGTTCATATCAGAATTGCTTCGAGGATTGAAAAAATCGCCAGAACAAGTGCAAGGGAGAATACTTAATATTATTAGATTATTATTATTTTATTTATTTATTTATTTTTAGAATATCCTTTTATATTATCAAATTTGTATTAAATGTGTTTATTATTATTTACTTACACAAATCGTATGGATTATAAGCAATGCCAATAAGTACAACTCCATTATTAAGTTCACCTGTAAACTAAATATTTAAAGCAATAATAGATAGTTCTTATAGTTATTTAAATGGCATGTCACTCCTAATTAATTTGTATATTTTATCTATAATCGTGTTACCTTATTTATAAAAAAACATACACAATTTTTTATCTATTAGTTGACTACATATTAAGGAAAACAATAAAACAGAGCTTATCGATAGCAAGCCAATTTGTCGGAGGAACAGTGTGAAAAAAAGTTATACGACTTAAACTTTTAAGATGGACCAAATAGAGTTTTGTTTAGAAATTCTTCTGGTTAAACAAAGAAGCAGAATTTACGGAAATAAAGTGGGAAAGGAATGAAAAATTGGAAACGAACGAACGATATGGTGTCACTTTGACACCGTTGCGGTATCAATTTGTACACATTTGTGCTCAGTTTGACAACGATATTGTTGTCGATATTTCGTTGTCAAATTGACAAATTAGTACGTAGACACATACGTAATTAGCCATTACAACCCTGTTTCAGGATTACGGCCTAGCTTCTCGCAACATCCATATTGTGTGTATCAATATTTATCCATGATCTGGATACTGGATCCTGTAGTTTAATGTCGACACCGATTTGAGAAACTTGTTCATGGCCGTCATTACTCTCACAGTTTTTGCCAGAAAACTACTAAAGGGGGGTTTAGACGCTAATTCAAATAGTACGATATGTCCAATTTTTGTGTAGAAGAGAATGAATAGTATCGTGGAAACTTGATATGTAATGAGACCGTACGACATTGAGAAAAAATACGGAAGAAAATTTGACAGTCGTAGGGCTCTCTTTATTTTTTGAAATTGTTTAAAAAACCATCACATTTCATTAGATCAGGGATGCATTTTTATGGTTTTGTTTGTTTATGTTAAATGTGCAATATGTGCATTTTATGTTTTAATTTTTCTTTGTTTTGGTATTTTACCAACCGTGTAAACGCAAAAAATATCTGTCGTAAAATGTTTACTCTCATTTTTAAAATACGGATGGAATTTCATAATATTTTGTCTTTGATTTTAAGTACGACTTGTATTACCGTCTAAACCCCCTTTAAGAGGTACTCGCCGAAAGATTTACTTTTTTACATTTCTTTTGTTTTTATGATGTCAAAGCTGGGATTTGAACCCAGAGCTCTTGTCTAGTTAGCCAACACACCAACCAAAAAAGGTGTTGATACACTTTCGGCAATGAATGTGGTCAGTTTGTACACGTATGTATGGGGTAAATTTTTTTCTGAGTGTACTTTAATACATACTACAGAAAACATTATTTTTATTTTTTAAATTATTATAAATATTTATTTGTATATTAGAAATTATCATGCAATTACAAAATAACTGAACAATAACAATAATACTTCCAAGTTTGCTAGATTTCAAACAGATTATTTCCCAAAAAAAAAGAAAAAAAAAACAGATGATTGACATAATTTTGTATGAGCAAAAGTAGAAAAATCAAGATTTATTGTAGAATGACAATACTGTGTATTGATATTGATATTGATATAAGGCGGGCGAAAAATGAAGTAATGTGTTGTAAAAACCCAAAGTGTTACGTATTCGACCATACACGATTCGTTCGTGCGATTAATTTTATCGTTATTATATTTTGTATTTCTTTTTTCTGTGTTATGTATTTGAAAAACACATACGGTCAAGTATGATTTAAGTTAGATTAGACTTTTTCGATATGTTTAATTAGATTTAGTTAGCAGAAGCTTTTGACAAACTTAGTCAAATGCCTTGTTTCCAAAGAACAAATAAAGAATTTAATAAAGCTGTTAAATTAAGAATATTGGTAGTCGTTAGGCAGTATTTTCTAAAACCATGTTGGGAATATGATGCTGAAGAAACCTATTCTTAAACATTTTTGGAATTACCCTTAGCTTGGCAATAACTCTATAATTTGTAAATTCTGACCTACATATTTCTAAATTTAAACAGCTAAATAAACTAATCTTCCCGCAATTAATGGAACCATTAAATAAAATAGTCCTACACAGTACGTAGCTCGAAACACCATCAGCAACTAAACGTTATTTTAAGTTTCTATAAATGTAAAATAAAGGTAAAAATGCGTAATGATATTACTTGGTTAATATATAAGTATGTATACATATATAAGTACTTATATAAATGAGATAAAAATGAGCAATGATATTATCATAAGGAACATCAGAGTATGTTCTTGCAAAAAAGTCAATAAACATATCATATATGAAGGAAATTCACCAGATTTTCTTTTAGAATTAATATACATATTTGGTAGTGCGGGGGTTTATGTGCTCTATCCGCCATGTTATATTTCTCGAGTTAATGATGCCACTTTAGGTTTTTGACACCAAAATTTTTTAAATCTGCAATCCGTTTTTGGGTATTTATTTCCTAAAACAAATTGCAGACTTGAAAAATTTGGGGTCGAAAACCTAAAGTGGCGTCATTTATTCGAGCTATATAAAAAATATAAAATGGCGTATAGAGCACTTAAACTTATGTCGGTTCATTTTTGATTGCAAATCTAAAAAGAATCTAAGAGAAATTTACTTCTTTATTGTAATACATAATATTATTAAGATTTATACGTACATAAAGTTTACTAACTTATTTCTTCGTTACAAAATAGCCAACTAAACCCGTAATTTCTTTACTGATTGTCACTAAATATGTTTTTCAATCACATTTTATTACCAGTCTTGATAAATTTAAAAACTATGGGAATTGATTTTTACAAATGTATGTACATGCACAAGTACTAGTATATTCTTGAACTGTAAGTTATCATTCTATGTGCATATGTATGTATATTAAGCTAGGTACCCACTTTGGAGCATGTTTACGCAGCACACTTAACATTCGTGTTTCATAATTTGATACACAGATTCTGTATTTTTATATTCTAAATTTATACTGTTTGCTCGTTTGCAATCAGCATTGCCACAGAAGAAATTTTTTTCCTACCCAAAAGTTTCAAAAAACCAACCAAAATCCTTTGCAGCCTACCAAAGACCAATAATATATATAAAAAACACAGTGCAGCAGGAAAAAAATAACCATATACGGACACCATGACGTGATAAAAGACAAAAAAAAAAGAAGACCTGTGTTTTTCCCAAAGTCATGAAGTTTTTTTATAGACCCCCAAACATTTGGGGCCTCGGTGTCATTTTTGCAAGAAAGTGATTATGTATTTTCTCAGACTTATATCTTGCAAGCTGTTTGGAATATTGTTTTACTTTCTGAGGCAAAGTTATAGCTCGTGTCATAAAAAACAAAAAACTGCACCTTCAAGACAAAAATCGCAAAAAACTTTAAAAAATTCGATATTTTTACCTTTTTTCTCCTGTTAAGGTCCATAGGTAGCAAACTGCTCAGTATTTTAACTTTTTTTGACAGCAGTGTAAAACATACAATTGGCACAACGCATGGTATGTATAGGTACTTCTACCCTAAATCGTCCCTATGCATGCAATAGAACAGAAATGTTTTATACATACAGCTGCGTGCAACTAATTAAGCACAGTAGTACTCAATATTTAAATCTTTATGTTGAAAATAATAAGTACTATTGAAAAAACCGCTAAAATTTGACCCTGTTTAGTTAATCCAACTTTGTTTATTGAAACTTTTCAATGGCAACCCTATTTTTACCGTTATTTTTTCCTTTGTTGTGTTTTTCATAATTTGTGAAATAAATTACTCGTGCACTTAATTAAGGACAGTGAAAAATTTTTTAAAATTTTAAGATTCAAGTAAGTTTTAACAGTTAAATTCAAATAAATGAGATTACACAAAGTGCTGTGACGTCAGTACTCGAAAGATTATTGTACAAATGCATCAGGAAGGAAGCTCTTATAGGGAGATCGCAACAGCCTTAAAAGTTTCTAAAACAATGGTTTTCCAAGCGGTGCAATATTTCAAAAAACATTCGACAGCTGAAAAGGTGCCTCGTAAACAAAGAAGCCGAATTACGACAGTGCGTGAAGATGCACTGATTCTCCGCGAGTCGAAAAAAAATCCGCATAAATCAGCAAATGAAATTCGGATAGCAGTCTTTGGTGAAAATGGAGCAAAACCATCTGTAGACACAGTAAAACGTCGATTGCGGGAAGCTGGCCTCTTTGGAAGAATTTCCCGAAAGAAACCATTGTTGTCTGAGCGTAACCGGAAGAAGCGAATAGAGTTTGCAAAAAAATACCGCCATTGGACCGCTGTGGAATGGAAAAGAGTGTTATTTTCGGACGAAACAAAAATTAATAGAGTCTCTCCCGATGGAAAAAAATATGTTCGCCGGCCAAAGTTAAAAGAATTTGATCCAAGATACACCCGGGCCACTTTAAAGCATTGAGGAGGTTCGATTATTCTTTGGGGTGCTATGTCGTCACGCGGTGTTGGACCGCTGCACAAAGTTGATGGAAACATGGTCAAGTTCCAATATGTAAGAATCCTAAGCGATACAATGATGCCGTATGCAGACGAGAATATGCCAGTAACATGGATATTTCAACAAGATAATGACCCGAAGCATACGGCTCATCACGTCAAACAATGGTTTATAAACAATTCGGTCACTGTACTTGATTGGCCTTCATGCAGTCCAGATCTCAATCCGATTGAGAATTTATGGCAAGTTGTAAAAACCAAAGTAAGCGCAGTAAAAATAAACAATTTTGATGATCTCTTCGCCGAAACAAAGAAAGCTTGGGAGGCCATTCCAACTAGTGTATGTGAAAATCTGGTTAGCTCGATGCCTCGCAGGTGTCAAGCTGTTATCGACAACAATGGTTTTGCAACAAAATATTGATTTTTTTTTTAATAAATACAAGTTTTTCTTAAATTTTACGATGTGTCCTTAATTATATACACGACTGAATTCAATATTCTTTAAAATATGGCTCACTGCTTTATAAAAAATAATTTAATTGACACAATAAACAGTTATTTTCTACGACTAAGAGTTCAAATAACTAAACTCGGAAAAATTTTGACAATATATACAACTATTTTTATTTTTTTGCTTCAAGCTCACATGTAAGCTTCGTGTACTTAATTAGTTGCACGCAGCTGTAGCTGCCTCACTTATAAAAATGTTTAAACTTTAAACAGTATTAACAGTAATGCAAATTGCTTAGTCGAAAATTAAATGTTTTTCTTAAAATTATAAGTAGTGTATGTAAAAACTAGTTATACTATTTAAATTTTTATTTTTAATCATAGTCAGCTTTTGTATAATTTAAGAATATATATAAAATTTGTATCTTACGTTTTCATATTAAGTATATAATTATTATAAAAAATATTTTAAAAAGAGTTTGTCAAATAATATTTTTATAAAAAATAACTATTAATATTCCTACAGTGTAATTAACATGAAAATCTACCAAAAACCTAGGAAAGCTGCAACAAAACAACCAAACTCACCAAACGGTTTTAAAAACACGAATAATTACCACTTTTGGTCCGATCGGACTAAAACGGCAACAATGTCTGCAATAAACTACATCAGTAATGCAACAAAAAAAATATAAAAATAATTTGTTATTAATGAAACATTGACTGGAATACGAAATGAAACCCTAAACATGGCGAAATACTATGTAAACAACAACAGAATACGCTTGGTTTAAACCCATTTCAAATCTTTCGATAAACTTAAAACCTACTTTGATAATTTGCACAAAAATATTTTTTAGAGTATATTATAGCTATTAAGAATTTTTCAGCGTCAGCAAAGCGGATTTAGTTTTTCCAATATTTTAAAATACTCGTATACTGCCGTATTCATAAAAATACAGGTTTTTTAAGGGTTTATTTGACAAGTATTGCTTAGAAATTTGTCAAATAGGCTATAATTTAATTTTGTTATTATTTATTGCAATAATTTTATTCGAAATTTTTTTATATCTTATAAAATGCTACGGAAACTTCACCACAAGCATAGAAATCTCCATTAGGAAATCCAATTTCCATGTGCGCTTTATACACTCCTTCGATATTACGGGATTGTACATCTATATATGTTGACTGATTGATATTCAAATCAAATCTTTTCTGTAAGCAAATAATGATTAAAAATTAAAAATAAATATAAAAATATATATGTACATATGGATGTATGTATGTACAAGTATTTTAAGATTATTATTTATTATTATTATTTAGTAACACAAACTTAGTACATAATATAATAAAAAATGTCTAAGATAAATTTGCAAGGATGATATTAAAAGAATTAGGTTTTAATTGTATAGTAAACTAGCTGAACCCAGTGTGCTTCGCTACCCCCTCGTTATATAATTAAATTAACGGCGGTGACGTGGTTCATAGTTATATGGCAACGTTAACAGTATTAAGAGCAATATACTACCAAATATAAAAAAATCCGTTGGAAGGAACAAATTTATACAGAGAACAAAAAGTTTAAAACTTTCAAATAAAATTTTGTGTGAAAGGGGGCGTGGCGTAAGAAATGTTTATTTATACCTCGCCTGGAGTATAATGTGTATACAATGTGAAGTAAATCTGTGAAAAACTATATGGAAGCAATTACATAATTTTAAAAAAGTGGGCGTAAAAGTGGGCGTGGTCGAAAAAAGTACCCTATTAATCATGCCAGAGTCCCAGTTAAATGCTGTGAAAATTTCAGGAAGATTGGTCTAGAGGTTTGGTCTCCTATAAAGTACAAAAAAACAAACAAACAAATAAACAAACACACCTTCAATTTTATATATTTATAGATACTGTACAATAACATGATAACAGGTTTTTTTTTAATAAAATTTATATCATAATTCAGTTAAACTGGACATTTTAACGGACATTTAAATAATATGTTTCTTTTAGTAAATATGCAGTCATGAGTCCACATAAATGATCGTTTCTATTAAAAAGGTTGAGAGAAACAAAATGTTTTACTTAATAAATTACTAAAAATGCGTATGGTATATATCGTCGATGGAATTAAAGAACGCTGTAACTGACAAAACCTTAAATGTTCACCAGAGCCAGAAAACCTGTATAAAAGTAGAACAAAGACACTGGTACTTTTCATTTAGCAGACGGCGTAAGTGAATTTATTTTCATCGTAGAAATCTGGGACCGGGACCAATCGACGCATATTTTTTTTCTGATAAAAATGATGCAAAAAACCTATTTTCGATTTTTTGTCAGTTACAGCGTTCCATAAGTCTTGCGACTCTTTTAATAGAAATGCCAGCCTTCTGTCTACCATAAATATTTGCTGTTAAAAAATTTAACAAAGAAAAGGGAGTTTATTGTAAATATGAAAAAAGCATGATTTTTTGTTAGATTTACATTTGTAACTTCCACTAATGTTGACTTTGAAAATGTACGACTAACATTCAATGCTGTTTTTAAAACAATAAATTGCTCTTGTTACAAGTAGCCTGCCATAATTAATTGTTTTTAATATATGATAATAAATGTCATCTTTCTTTTTAATACCATAGCGTTTGCCAATTAAGTAATTTAAACGAAATCCTTTTATTATTGTCGAAAATAAAAAAAATACGATTTTTAAATAAACGATAGATGATATTTAGCAGCCCAATTATGAAAAAAAAAATATTTTGAAAACTTTGCAATGCTTTTTGTACGAGTACATCTCTTTTTTCCTCTTCTTTTTTGATAGAAAATAATTTCCCCCGCAATATTCATAATGGTGCTCTTTGTTAATTTTTGGTTTAAATTTTGACACAGTTTTTTTTTTTTTTTTTTTTTTCATTCAGAAATGCAAAATTTTACTTACACCCTCTCGAAACGGACATGTTAGTTGTTCTCTTGGGGTATTTTTATAATATGAATGCCATAATTCTGTTTTACTAAAAAAGGCTGTACAGGTATCAGGCCGATTTAGAGTATAAACAGTTGGTTGCCATGTCCCCCTCTCTTTCTTAAATACTTCAATCGAAAGCTAAATTCAAAATAAAAATAAGAAATTTTAATGTGCATATGCATTGCATATACATACATATGTATTAGACATCGTAATTACCGGTGTTAAATTGTCAACCGATTTTTTTATAATAACGTAACCATTAATACCAATACTACCCTCTTCTGTCTGTTCCATTTTTAAATTGCTCGTATCAAATAGCGAATTCATAGAATTATTTGGATAGTCTTCACAGGGTGAATAAGTATCCGCATTTAAATATTCCACTTCATATCGGTAAGAAATAGAGATCTGAAAATTAAAAAAGAAAAAATGTATATATTATGAATTAGATTTATTGCGACTGTTGTTGACAATTCTTTGCCGACTGCGTATCGCGTCATTCCAGGGCTTAAATACAGTTGTTGTAGTCACTGCAGTGATTTCATTTAATTTCTTAGATACTCCTTTTACATCAATATTAAAATCATTTTACATACATACATAGTATATAATTATACTAACACAAGTCGCACTGCTAATAAGTAATATCAGTATGTATAACTCCATTTTGAAAGCTTAAAATCCACCTATAAACTAAATATTTATTGTAATAATTTTTAGCTACTTATAGTTAGTTAAATGGCATGCAGCATTTTATTAATTTGTATGTTTTATCTATAATTGTGCTAAATTATTTATACAAACAATATAAACAATTTATTTTATCTCTCAATTGACTAGAAAGAAAAACAAAAAAAAAATTAAGTTTATCAATGCCAAACAAAGTTGCGGGAAAAACAGTGTACAACAAATAAACTATTTGTGACCCTAAATATAGACAAACTACATACATACTTACATAACAGGCCTTTACAACCCTGTGTCAGGATTACGGCCTAGTTTCTCCCAGCACTCATGTTGTGTGTGTCAATTTTTATCCATAAGTACCGGGACCTACAGTTTAATGTCGACTCCGAACGACAGACTTTAGAAACTTGTTCATGGCAATTAGTTACTCTCAGAGCTTTTGCCAGAAGACTGCTGAGAGGTAGTCGCCGAAAGAAATATTTTTTTTCCTATTTATTTATTTTCAGATGTCAGAGCTCATGTCTTAGTAAGCCAACACACTAATCACTAGACCACGGCGACTACAATTTAGGCAAATTGGAGTTTTATTTATTTATTTGTGTCACTGTATATAAATTATAGATGGCTTGTTGTGTAATCGCAAATCATGCAAAAATGGATTACACAGTAATGTTTTTAAGTTATAGTTATTCAAGTCCAATTAATATAGTCTACATAATAGGCCGTATTCAAATTGGCGAAGTCGTCGTTGTGTAACAACATTTTTGTAATAGATTAAAGGCAAGAGAAACATTTTTTCTTTATTCTACTTATTTTTATTAAAAAACACTAATTTGTTTCAAGTTAAAAGTAGCTTTTGATCAGCCAACTTCAGTAGTGAATAATGTTCTTCATTACCATCTCCTGTTATATTTTTTACAAAAAAAAATTACTCAAAATAAAGGGGAGGAGTTTGTAAATATATTTTTTTATAATAATACATATGTACATAATTTTTGTTTGTGATTATTAGGGCAACCAAAAATATGCTCTATAAAATTAGTTTTAAGCGCCTAAAATATGCATTAAAAAAACACTTTTAAATATAAAAATATGCTCTATAAAACTCATAATACATACATACTATGTTGATTTAAAATTAAGTATATATTTTTTTTTTTCAAAAAAGTAATAATTAGCTACCAATCAGATTAAATAAAATTCCTTTCTATTTACATATCGCTCATTTGCGAGAACAGTGGCATAACTCAAAAAACACATTTTTGAGTTAATAATGCAGAAATATAAGACGAACTGTAATTTAATACATATCTAAAAATTGTATTTTTATCTCTTTTTTCACTGAGTGGGGACCAAAAGTGTCTTGTACTTTTCCTTTTTCTATATTTGTTTTAATTCCAAAATTAACAAAAAAAAAAAAAAAAACAATTTAAAAATAAAAAAAACAATCATATTGCTCAAATTTTGAAACATGAAGCTTTGTCGTAAAACAATCTTGTACATCGAGAAACTTCTTTCGACATCAACGGAAGTAATTTGAAAGCAAACGTTTCCTGGCATAATTTCTTGCGTTGAGCTCAATATGTTTTTGACTTCCAAGGTGTTGTTTTATGGTAACTATTTTCGTTGCTGACACTGGCTTATTGCAAACTTTACAAAACAGAATATTCCTATTAGTTTTAAAATTTCATTATTCCCTATGATACTCGTATTATTTAGTTTGTTTGACACAGATTCGTAATTTTTCTTATAATGAAATAATATTTTACTTGTTTTGTCAATAGCATTCAGAAAAAAAAATGTTAATGCATATTTTTGGTTGGCCTAGTGATTACTATCTGTATTTTTAGTTTTTGACATAAGATACTGGAAATATTCAGTAACTTTTATCTGGATGTATGTATTTTCTCGGTCACTTTTGTAAAACACTTTTTGTTATTTTAAATTTTAACGGATCTAACTTGTTTGCATAATAAACGCATTATCTTTTTGGATATGTGTTTAGTTAACAAACACAGCTGATTATTTTTATTTTTTATTGTTTTTGATCTTTGATTTTCATTATAAACAAAATTCGTTATCGCAATTTTTCCAGAATTTTTCTTTTTTATTTTATCATTAATCAAGATGAGTGAAATTAAAGCAAGTTCATGATTAAAAATAATAAGAAATTTATTTTTAACTATTTGTTCCTCAATTTTAGATTGAATTTGCTGTACAAATGAGCGGAGAAAAATGTGCCGACAAAGTAAGAGACGCTCTAAAAGGAATGGGAGAATTGGAAATTGACAGCAAGCAAGGTAGAGTAATAATTCACACACAGGAGCCTTGGTTTATTATTAAGGAAAAGATAGAAGAAACTGGCCGCAAAGCAGTACTTAATGGATTTGGTGGGCAATCCGCTGTGTCCATTATAAATACAACTGGTAGTGATGTTGATAGATGTCCCATTCAAGGTGTTATTCGTTTTACAGCAATACGCAAAGATAAACCCGGTTTAGTTGTGGATGGTATTGTTGATGGTCTTTCGCCCGGTCTGCATGGTTTGCATATACATGAAACGGGAGATGTGTCTGCAGGCTGTACTTCTGTAGGTGATCATTACAATCCCAGAGGATCACCGCACGGGGCGCCCGATAACGATATTGACAATAGACATGCTGGTGATCTGGGTAATATACGTGCTGACGATACCGGTCGTGCTACATTTCGTTTTATGGACAACGTCTTGGAAGTTTGGGAAATAATTGGTCGTTCTGTAGTGATAACGCAAAATCCCGATGATTTGGGTAGAGGACAAAATGAACAAAGTCGTATAGACGGCAATTCAGGGCAGAGGTGATACAATTTAATCCTTTCAGCAATAAGCGAATTGTGTTTTTTTTTTACTTTATTTTACTTACAGAATTGCATGTGGTATTGTAGCACGCTCAGCTGGTATATTGCAAAACTTTAAAAAGATATGTGCTTGTGATGGTGTGACATTATGGGACGAACGTTATACACCCTTAGCTGGTGGTACTAGAGCTCAAAAATTATAATTAAGGATACACACACATACATGGTTAAGCGTAAATAATAGATTTTTTTTATTGTTAACTAATTACTGTCCTCTATCAAAATCGATTCACTCAATTCATCTACTTGTATGCTCCCTTTTTTAATCTGTTGTAATCGTTGTTTACATTTACTTTTGTAAGTTTGCACTAATTTACCGCATAATACCGGTGGTGAAATGGCTATCAATGAATGAATCTGTAAAGTGATAATTTTTTATTTAGCATTGTAAGTTTTATAGTGATATTAAAATAAATTAATAATACCTCTAAATAGTCGATTTCCATTTCATAATTAATACACTGATCCAACATCGCTAAAACATTTTGGAACTCTTGCGTTTTTAAGGAAAATTTCATTTCACCTATATTACTTTTATACCATTCAGCATAATTATCTAGATTTTTTGTAATATCCATGGTTGTGGCTGTAGCAGCTCTTGCAGTTAACA
This sequence comes from Metopia argyrocephala, assembly GCA_963576795.1. Taxonomy (NCBI): domain Eukaryota; kingdom Metazoa; phylum Arthropoda; class Insecta; order Diptera; family Sarcophagidae; genus Metopia; species Metopia argyrocephala. Next base: position 197,324,481 of record OY756208.1, on the reverse strand, counting down.
GTAAGTGCATAAGGTTACGTTTACAAGGAATAGTGGCACATTGCTTTATTCTTAATTTAAGAAATTCTATAAAAAATTAATTCAAAATTAAAGCATTATAGCTTCAAAAAAAATTATATATAAATTATTTATACTTCTCATAAAAGGCCCGGATACTTCATTATTGTAATAGGATATATTTTGTAACATTATTAAATAAAATTTCCATTCCTTGAAGTTTTCAATGGTGGAGCATTTGAGTAAATAATTTAAAGATTCTTCTGGGTGTTTACATAAAAGCTATGTAATATAGTTTTCGTTATATATATATTTGGTAAAAAAAAGATAATAATAATATTTAAAATAAAGTCCATGGTAAAAACATAAAATCGAAAGACAAAAATTAATACAGTAAAAATGATTAAAGTGTTAACTTACCTGTCGGCAAATGTCTTGTGGAAATTTTAATTCATCTACACCTTCATTTATCCAAGAAGAAAATTTACAAAATGCTTCTTTTACATTAGATTGGTGAAGAGCCAATACTGAATTTAAAATTTTATACGTGATGTTCAGCAGAATTTCAGCTATGAAAAGGATATTTTAAAGTTAAAAGGGTTTCAAATTAAATCTATATATGTACACGCGACTATATTTTATGCACAAAATAACCTGATTTCCTATTTTTGTAGAAAATGTACTGTATATACTCTTACTCAAAAAATCGACGATGTTCTGTAAAATGCAATCGAGTGAAATTTAAATCGAGACAAATAAAATTTAATTACAGCAATGATTTTGAAGAATAGATAATTAAAGAAGTAATATTAATTATCATTAAGCAAATGAAAAAATAACATCGAAACCTTGTCACACTTTTAAAGTACATATACAGCCATGTCAAGGAACTCAATTCAGATCGAAAGTGGTTTCAATTCCAAAAATTGGGTTTTTAGGAAGTTAATTATTTCTTTCAAATATAATCACCTTAAATGATCAAACTGGTAGATATTTAAAAAAGCATATTTTTGTTATGAATATAACGGTGTTACTTAAAGAGTTAAAAGTGGTTTCATTTCGAAAAATTTACCGTTTTCAAAAGATTTAATTTTTCGGAAGTAAAACCACTTCCGATCAAAATTGAGTTCCATGACATGCCTGATAGTTTTAAGATTTAATTCAATTACAGTTTTACTCGTTTTCGATTTACAGAACATATCCGAATATTTTTTATCTATATAAAAGTTAAAAAAAACAAATTTTGTACGATACTTATTTAATAAAACTGTTATCAATCAAAAACATTTTTATATATAGTTTAAATACTATGGCGATATATATTGTATTGTATGGCTTTATAGTTTTCATGACACTAAAGCAATATTCTTGTAGTTTTCAATACCAATAGCGACAACGTTGGCATTTAAGTTCAATTACCCGGCTAAATTATATAAATATACACATGTACATATTAAAGCCTAGTACCTGGTATGTTATTTTTAATATAATTTAAAAACTGCAAATCATTTAGTTCAGGTTTTAATGTTAAATCTTTAAATAATTGTTCCAAGCATTCATTCAATATGGAACTAAGGCGTATATAATGTGTAGATTCTAAAAGATAACGTATATAAATAAATTAGACAATAAGGATTTTTTTAATGTAATTATTACCTAAGGCAAAACTTATGAAAAGATTTGCTATTAAATCGTATTCCGATTCCAAAAAATCATTTAATATTAATTGTATTTCCTTATTATTCTCTGAGCTTATAAGAGACACATATGTATTAGGTTTAATTAGTGTTAAAAAATTTTTAATAAAAGTATGTATAATAATTACCTTAAAATATATTCAGTAGCTGTCAATATTCTCAATTCTTGTAAAACGCCTAAAACCCTTAAACTACCAATGTTCCAGGGTAAATTACAAAAATATCTTGCCACTAAAGACTATTATTGAATATTTAATTATATTATAAATATCCTTTTAAATACATATATTTATAATATGGGCTTACTCTTTCAGTAGCATTTAATGTTCTTAAAATTTCAATTAATTGAAATCTTTCATTGTCCTGCAATTCAGCGTTATCAATTTGAGATTTTAAACTCTGAAAGTGTATAAAATATATATTTTTTAAAATCATTAAATTGAACACTTAAATATACATACATAAGCATACATATACATATATGTATGTATCTATATTTATATCTCCATATAGAATAGAATACATATTAATATTTACATAAATTTATTTCCCTTACTTAAAAAAAAACAATGTAAAGTATAAGACTGTTCAAAATAAAATTATGTGCTATAAAATCATAATATTGGAGTGCAACTACAATGTAGCCAAAAATAAAAATTTTTGTAAAAAAATATATGTAGATAGATGCATACATATGGATGTAAAATAAGGTGTGAATGAGGTAAATTTTAAAACATTTTAGGGCACTTTTAATAATTATAAAACCCGATCCAGTACCGCGATATTTATTAAACGCCTGGCGTGCAATATTCATGGATCTTGTTCAATACATATCGTGATACTGGGCTACGTTAATACATATTGGACGTGTAACAATGCCTTCAGTTTTTTTCTTTTCCAACATATGGTCATACAAATTTATGCGTAAAATTAGTTAATGGTTCAATTATGGATGGGAATAGAATTTCAGTTGCAAAGATAATGTTTTCAAGTAAAATTTAAAAAATATAGGTTGCCATTCATTACCGCACCATAAATTAATCATCTTCTGGGGACTTGATTATACAATTTTATGTAAAATCATATTAAATTTTATAATATAAAAAACCCATGAGATAAAAAGTCAGCAAATCAATTTTCTTGTTAAAGAAACCAGAAACAAATTTGCGCTCTTTTCTTAATTTCTTTACATTTATGTAGGTATACTATATGATAGCTTTTTAATAGTTGTTTTTAGAAAGTACCTCAAATAAATTTGTTGACAAAATCTGAGAATTTATATCTCTCTTTTTATTTGCTCTATGTCTTCTTTGGCGTTCTCTATCCTTTTGACGTTTTTCCTCCAAGGCTTTTTCATCCATTGCGGCTTTCTTAAGACTTCTTCTTCTTCTACTTCTTTCACGTTCTTTTTCCAAATATTTTCTTAATCTCTCTGGATTTTCCCTTAATTTACATCTATACTTTTGTGTTCTGTTGGTGAATTCCATGTCAATAACTGTATTTATTTTTTACCTATTGTAACGGCTGTGACAATAACTATTATAAATAAATCCGTCTCATATATTTATTCAAATGTCTATATAACTTTAGTATGGTAACTAATTTTATACAAATAATTATCGTTACGGGCGTGACGTACGGCTTTTTAATAAATAAGATTCTTTATAAATACATATTATTAATTAATAGTCAGCTGTAAAGTATCTTAATACAGCACACATATGGCAATTAACAGTGATGCCCACTTTTTGTATTTCCTTTGGTAACATGTTTGCAGTAAACATGAATTATAAATATTATCAGCTTTGAATGATTGTTTTTTGTTTGACAAAACATCAGTCAAGCTAAACTTTCACAGGCAAATATAGTCAAGAAAATGTTAAAAAATAATTAATCTATATTTCTTTACTACTTTAAGTAGCTTTGTCAGGAATTATTTCTTATAAACAATAAAAACAAAAATAACTCCTGGTGAAGCTACACAAGGGAGTAGCGAAATATCCATAAATTATTATTTTAAAATTTAAAGCCCAACAAATTTCTTATAGAATATATAAAAAAGAAAGTACACCGATGTGTGAGCTACTACAAAAAAGTAGATATGTTCGATAGGTTTTTTTTATCGCATTTTGCATAAATTGGGGGTACGTGGTTAGAACTCTCGGTCAAAAAGTCAGACAGCCCAGGTTCAAATCAAAGCAAATAAAAAAAACCCTATCTAATCTGTCAAATTTCAATACATGAGTAGGGTTTTACTCCCCTGAGTACTGGCCTCAGAAATAAAATCATATAAGAAATCCTTTTACCCATTATGTGCTATGCTCTTCAAATAAAACTCTTTTGAATGAAACTTTTTGGTTCACGCTATGAATGAAAAATAAACTAACGTGAAGTTCAACTCAATTATGAAATTTGTTGTGATCAGCGAAAATTAAGGGCTGACAAGCGAAGTCAGGTCGAATTAAAACGGGATAACTAGTTTAGACTAACACTGCTCTACAAAATTCCAAGCCTATCCTAATCTATTGGGTTAGTCCGCTAGTACGAAAGTCGTAAACTCGATTCGCATCAGAGATTCTGGTCAGATGTAAAACCTTTCTCTCAAAAATCAAAAGTTATTATGATTTAGAGGTATGTAGACGAATTTTGCAATAAGACCCTTGATAACCTGTTATTATCAATATCGAACAAACTTAGCTAAATTGTATTAATAAGTTAGGTTAACTTTATATTTTTGTCTATAATTTCCAATTCCGAACGACTTTGTTAAGTCGGAAATTGATATATAAACGTGTGGTTTCATTCCGAAGGAAATTGTTAGTTCTCCGTTTTCTTAGAAGAAATTAACGGAGTTGGAATTACATAAGATCTGTGACTTGACCGTATGTATGTATATGTAAGTACACATTCATATTTATGTATAGAAGTAGTTCTTTTTCTGTTTGTTGAATTCTAAACTTTAGAATCTAGTTTAGTTTCTATAAAATATTACTAATGTAAAAAGGTTTATTTACTTACATGGCAAATTAATTTTAGACTAGAAGAAATTATAAAAACCATTTCAATTTACATAAGTAAATATAATAAAAAATATTACTAACAACCCAAACTTTCGCCCGCCAAACGAAACTTTTCTCTTTAGTAAACAAACCAGAGATGTTCAATCAGATGTTTTGATTACGAACAAAGCTGGGGCTGCCAGACTTAATAATTAAAAGCCGAATTAGGTATTCAATTGAAACGGACATAAAAAGAATCTCCTCGAACATTAAATCTTAAATTTTTATGTTTCAATAACTAACTCAATTTTTCTTGTTTTTATTATAAATATGTATGTATGTATGGCTGCAGTTAATAACATTACATATTTTATGCATATACATACATACATATGTAAGACAAAGCAATATATGCTTCAATAGGTGTACTGCCTAATCTTGGTACACAGTATTGTTGTTTATTTACTTGACTGGAGATAATAAAATAAATGTTAACGACATAATAAACGAACCCATATTAAAAAACAAAACGAAATTATCGTTAACACTTATAAAATATATCAACAAAACTGATAAATAAGAAATTTATACATACCCACCTATTAAGTTTTCCATAATATTTTTGTTTAACTGGAATACAGTTTTAAGAGAACCAAGTAACTAAGAAATCAAAACATTTAAAATATTTTAATATAAAAAAATTATTTTTTTATAATATAAAATAAAAAAACAAATGTACGAATAAAATGGACTAATGAGTTGCATATATTAAAACATTTAATTAAAATTTTATTTATAATATACTCTATGTATGTACATATGTATGTATGTATGTATTTACGTGTAGATGCGGTTTGGAAACTATGAGTATATTTAGTGCAGTTTTAATAATTATTATAGCTATACCTTTTTTATTATTTTTTGTAAGGGTAAGTATTACTTAATATGTTTAAAATACTTCATTAATAATTATTATACATTTTCGAATTAAATTCGAATATTTTTAAATATTTTTTATTATACGTATTGTATGAAATTTAATAGCCTAAGATCCTAATACTGGTATTCTTATGAGAATTAACATCCATTAAGGAATATGTACAAACACTAGCAGAACTGAACTAGTTTTCGACCCAGCTACGAAAGGTCTCATCAGAGTTCTTTGTGTTATACATATTCATATTTTTATATTTCTATTTAAAGCACAATCTATTGGAAATAGATTATGTGAATTATATTTGAATGTTATTCTCACCAGTCTTAATTATTCTCTTAACGGATGTTAATTCTCATAAGAATACCAGTATTAGGATCTTAGGCTATTAAATTTCATACAATACTTCATTAAGTTATCAAGCTTAAGGTGTTTTAATAAAATTGCTTTATTTTAAGTTTTCAAATCTATTCGTTACATATGGAGTACAAGAATAAGAAAATTATGTATCTACTGTCGAAATTGTTTTCTTCGATTTGAAAAGCGTTTAAAAAATTAGGCCACTAATTGAGACTTCCGTAGCTCGAGCCCAAAACATGTTAAGTACGGCTGATAAACAATTACTTCAAGGATGTCATTTTCTGCTTTGATTAAAAAATTGCAAAAAAAAAAAAATCTCAATTCATTTTTTATGAATAAATAAAATAAAAATATTATACAGCCGAATGAAAAAACAATTTCTTTCATTCTCTGTTCAGCCAGCACTTTTCTAAATTAAGAAAATGAGTCTTTTTTATATAATGTTATGTGTCTTCAAGTAGTCGCCGTGGTCTAGTGGTTAGTGTGTTGGCTTACTAAGACATGAGACCTGGGTTCGACACCCAGCTCCGACATCTTAAAAAAAGAAATATGAAAAAAATATTTCTTTCGGCGACTACCTCTTAGAAGTCTTCTGGCAAAAGCTCTGAGAGTAATTAATTGCCATGAACAAGCTTCTCAAGTCTGTCGTTCGGAGTAGACTTTAAACTGTAGGTCCCGGTACTCATGGATAAAAATTAACACACACAACATGAGTGCTGCGAGAAGCTAGGCCGTAATCCTGACACAGGGTTGTAAAGGCCACTTATGTATGTATGTGTCTTCAAACGGGAGCAAAGTAGGAATCATTTTTTCAGACCAATTAATATTAAAAAGTTGAATTGACAAACCGAAAGGCTTTACTTAAATCCCTTCGATTACTTATGGACTATTTTCGATAATAATATCCCATAAAATTATGTACCCACATACTATATTAAATATTTTTTTATCTTCAAGTTAAAGAAATAAGTTGAATTGCACTTAATTTTGTGCAACAGTATTCATATGCTCATATGAATTCATGAAAATCTAAAAAAATTATAGAAAATGAAAATTGCCTTTAATAGGCAATGCTTTTACATGGAAATTGAAACTAAATAAAGTCGTCATATTTGATCGCAGAAGTGCAAAATTTTGAAGACACATGTATTTTGATACGATGCGCTGTGTATAAGTATTTACACTCATATATTCTATTGCAGCCTATAAAAATTATATTAATACGAATAAAAACAAACGATTTGTACAAAAAGAATATACACCTAATATTATCTTTTTATACGATTTTATTCACTAATTCACTTTTACACGATTTAAAAGAGGAATTAAAAGATTCTCTTTTTACGTGAATAAATCGCATAAACACAAATTATATTAAGTAAATTCTAAAAAGAAAGTAAAACTCCTTTGTACGAAGAGTAACTGTCCGTACATTAACAATTAACGTCATATAGTAGCATTGGAGTAGCTAGCCATATATCATACATTAATATCATATAGCCTAGCCAAGAATTAGTATTTGCCCTTGATTTTTAATGTTTAAACTACATTTTATATTGCCATATTATTTTTTAAAATTGCATACATAAAATAAATAATATTTTGCAAAAATTTAAGATATATTTATAATTATTTTTTTTGTTTTTCATTATATTTTAGATAATTATTATATGTTGGAAAAATTATGCTTTAGCGCATCAATTAAAAATATTGGAACAATTACAGCAAGCAAGTAAGTTATTTTTTAAGGAAATAATCCTTAATTTGTAATTCAAAATTAAATGCCAACTGATTTGTTGAAATCTGTGGTCCCAGTAAAAAATTTCAGTAAAAAAAAGGAAAAATCGAAAGTAATTAATAATGCATTTTTAAGAACATACATACTTGCAAATTAATTAATCATTTGATTAAGATTTACAAATTAGTAGATATATTAAATAATAACAAGCGAAATTAATGACGAAAATATTATTCACTTGCAAAACAACGTCACATTGTTTATAGCATATACTGCCTCTGTACTTAAAATTTACATATAATTAAATGAAATAAAAACATAAACAAATAAAAGTATTTACTAATTTCCAATAATTTTTTTTTAATTTTCTTTTTTCATTCAAGTCATACTGTACCTTTCTTTATCTTATCTATATGGATAATTTAATAAATCATAACTATAAAAAAATTTATCGAAAGAAAATTATCATTTTTTACAAAAGTAATTGAAATAGATAAATTATTATTTTGCACACACAGTAGCAAATGCTAAGATTTCTTTTTTAGATAACATAAAGTCAAAGTATTAACTTTCCTGTACTATACCATTGCCTTTTTTTTCGAAAAATAAACGTCCGTCCTGCCCTTAATGAGTTTTTGAAAATTAGTTGCAATAATAATTTCATAATAAACGCGTCTTTAAAAAATAAATTATTAAAAGCTAAAACGAAAAAATGTTAAATACAAACTATTCGATTGTTGGAGCATACGTAACAGTGGGGACATCGCATTTAGAAGGCACTAAAGCTACACATTTTAGCAACACTTCTGTGATATCGCTAAATAGCACTATTGTTAATAGTACTTCTATATACAATGGCTCGCCTTGGTATTATAACAACTCCAATGTTTGGAATTATACAGTTTATCCATATAATCCCTATTGCCCTACTTGCTATCCTAGTGTTGTAACTCCACCAACAGTTACGAATTCCTATACATACACTTATGTCTATTACGTTTTACTGTTGCTCCTTTTGATTGTGGCAATTATAAGTATTAAGGTATAGAATTTTCCAATAAAACTTGCTATGAGGTCTGTATAAGTATAACGAATAGAATTATTAAGTTCGGTATAAAGAAAAAGAAAAAAAAAAATAAAAACAAATTTAGTCTTGAACCTTCATTTTCTTTTTAATTTTCTGTTCGTCATGCTTATACAGGCTATAAATAATTTCACTTGAAAGTACTTTTAAAAGTAATTTCTATTTAAGATTGGCATATCCCGCCGCAAGGACTTAGATCGCCGTGCAGCTGCCCAACGTAGAAGAGGTAATATCTTAGATTATGTATTTTCATTTTTTCTCCATTCAATTCAAAATAAACGTAAAACGAAAAAAATGCAAACGTTTCACACCTTCTTTTAAGAAGTTGCACATGTACGCTATTTATTTAGAACACTTGTAAAAAATAACATTTTAAGCATAAAATAAATTAAAAAGTTCAAATCCAAATATAGTTTAAGATAATTTAAGTCCTCAATGACGTGACTTTTTTTATTGTTTGGCAATGGGAACTGCAACTTACAAAAATTGATATGAAAACTCGAGTCATTTTAATTTCATTTTTCTCAATAAATTATATATTTCTTTAGGTAAAAAAATCATTTGTTTTAACTTATTCGACATATGTATATACAGTTGTCGTAGACGTTAGCGTTATTTGTCCTAGATTAGTAAATTAGTAACAGCCACAGTTTTTCTTTAATTTATAGCAAAAATATCGAAAAACGACCATCATAATATAGCTGGTGGTATTCGTTTCATTTTTTTTTACAACTAAATTGTTTCTAAGTATGAAATAATTTTAATGAAATCATTCTATACTATCAAAGAAGTTCTCTAACAGCTGCAATAAGACCGAAATTAATTAAACCCAAATACAAATAGTAAATATTCAATTTAAAAATTTCCCATTTTTCACGCAAGAAAATACCCAGCCTTTGAGATTTTGCTGTAGCCATAGTTTTTTCTTCACTAAATGATGACAGCAGACAACATTTGGACATCACCCAAAATGCCGTCATACGATTTTGAGTGCGCAACGTAGATTCTATGCCACGTATTAAATCGTTGGTTTTTAATATTAATAACATTTGTCGATCGACTTGTTCCAGGACATCAGAAATATGAGGTAGTACTAAAGAGGTATTATTTTGGAGTGTATTTTTCTGCAAAAAAGGAACATACATAAATAATTTACAATCGTTTTTATTTATTATTTACCTCCTCTTTGCTATATTTAACTTTATTTACACCTTTTATCAGCGTTTCCCAAGGCCTTCCGGTAACCATGCAGGCAAAAAGCCCATATAAATCGCCTTTTATACCTAAATTTCCCGAATATTTTCTCATTCCAACCCGATCCACATTTAAGATACTTAACCATAATTTGGAATAATCATAACGAAATTTTTCTGTCAAATTTGCATATAAACCATGATCCAGCAGTACAATTTCTACATTTTTACTGGCATTTTTTCTTACTAATATGTTGCCTGGATGTGGATCACTATGTACAAATCCTGTATTGAATATCATTTCGGAATATAGTTTTCCTATTTTGTTTGATACAGTAATAGGATCAATATTATGTTTTCTTATATAGTCTAGATCCGTAACCTGGCCTCCTTCTAAAAATTCCATAACTAGCACACGGGGTGAACTATAATCCCAATATATTTTTGGTATTTTTAGCCAATCATATTTTAAAAATTGTTTTTGTACTTTTTCAGCATTTTTACCCTCATTGAGAAAGTCTAATTCAATGGGTAAATTCTTTTTAGATTCATCTACAAGCCATTGAATTTTAAAATCAGGAAATATTAAAGCTAAAGCTTTCACAGCCAGTTCCATAGTTTTCATATCCACTCTGGAGTTACCCTTAACGTAGGGATGTTGCACTTTAACCGCCACCACTTCTCCAGTCTTTAAAGTGGCTTTATGTACTTGAGCCAAAGAGGCTGTACCCAAGGGTTCACGCTCAAAATGATCAAATATATCTTCTGGATTTCTTTTTAAGTCTTGTTTAATAACTTTGTAAAGATCTTCAATGGGATTTTGTGGAGCATTGGAATGCAAAACTTTCATAGTTTCTACGAACTCTTTAGGCAGCAAATAATCTAGAGCGCCTATATGTTGACCCACTTTAATATAGACACCTTTATTTGTGCATATCAATTTTAAAAGTTTTTCAGCAGCAATTTTGTGCACTCGACTCTTTTCCATTTTATACTCTAATGAAGTTTTATCCCACTCTTTATAATACAATTCTCTCTTATAAGTAACTGCTACATCTACTACTGCAATAGCTGAACGTCCCAGTCTTGTAATACCCAATGAATTAACATCGTAATCATTGGTGTGCAAACTTAAGCCGGTTCCAATGGCACTAGCTCCTAAGACGCTATAAGTTATGAAACGCCTTATCATTGTAGCGTTTATTTGTAATGTGTATGGCACTTATAACGGTTCGATGAAGACTAAAAAAGAAAAAAAAATTATCACTATATTGAAAATAAAATTGTAAATATAAAGTGACAAATAGAGAGGGTGGCTTTTATCTTTGTAACGCAGTTAATATGAAATGACAGGTTTTTAGTAGGAGTAAATTGCTTATGAGCAAGAAAATATATCTTGAAATTTCAAAGATTTTTTTAAGATTTTGTAGTATTCAGCTAAAAAATATTTACTCCATGCATTATACAGTATAGTTCAATATTCTATAAGTATACATACATATATTTCTGACCTTTGCCAACATTATACTTATATTACTATAAATGTTTTTGAGTTTTACCTGAAAGTAATAAATTTTTATTTCGTCTGGTGAAAGATAACAAAAAAAGACAGTATTAATAACCTCAATTATAACAGTAAATCATCTCATACATATAGTCGTTGCGTAGAGACGTTACAGTTAAAGAAATATAAAGACATGGTTAGCCAAACTTTGCCTTCTATAACATATCAAATTTTTAGTAGTTACATACATATATAAAAAATAATAGGAACTGATTATTGGATTTTAATATAATGTTGCGGTAACGTAAAAACCGTGAGTATTGGTCTTAAAAAAAACCTTTAACGTGACATCTGTTTGCAAGTTGAATTTTATGTTGATATTTAATTTTTATTTTTTAAATCTGTATTTGTTTTACGAAATTTTCAGAAGAGTTTCGACGATTTGTTACTCGTCTTCAAAAAAGTGAGCAAATTTTCTTTTATGTGGAAAAACCAAACTAGTCGGAAATACTCGCCTTATTATTCACTGAAATTCACCTACATAGCTTTATTTTCTTTCTGTTGATTATTTCAAAATTGTATGATTGAATTTTCTAAAAAGTTGATAACTTAATTTGAAAATGTTAGGGGGTTTAGGATAAAAAAAATAATTATATTTATGTACATACATACATATGTATGTCAAAAACATATGACACGTTTTTATATATTCCATAATTGCACAGACATACATATGTATATCAACATTACGTTACGTTACCACTACGACTAAGTTCAGCTAACCAAGCCTTCTTAACACTGCACAAAATAAATATATGATAGGCTGTGTTTTTAGTGTGTTAGCAAGAAGAGCTGGACATCCATTTGAATGCGATTGTTTGGTTTTAGTACATATTATATAAATATGTGCACACATGTATAGTATGTACATACATATATGTATGTATGTATGCATACTCAAGTATTTGCTTATCTGATATGAATATGAACATCCAAGCATATTCATTTAAATCAAAATTGTAAATCGTTTAGTAAAAACCTCATAACTTGCCAAAAATGGAAATTTTTAATTCAACCGTTGCCAAGTTAAAATAACTTTAACATTAACCTTTGTTAATTTAATTTTTGCATTTATTTTTTGCCAATGTAATTGTCAATTTCTATTCAACAATTATACGCACTTTTGTTGTGGACTGTGCCTGCATTTACAATCACATGCTAAGCAATGATAGGGACTTTATTATTATTTCGTAAGAAACACTCAAAAAATGCTTTCAACACAACAAGTTGGTTTGCACTGGCTGTCTTAATGATGTTTTTTACAATCATCTATTTACTCACTATAAATTAACCACGTTATTATTGTTTTTGCTTTATTGTTTACAAATTATTTATTTTTGCTGTTGTTGTTCTCTAACTTTCACTTAAACTTATAGTATGAGAATTTTATTAAACATACTGCCTGCCTGCTGGTGTATTATCAATTAAAATGTTTAATAAAGTTAAATAAAGGCATAAATACCTGAAATAATAAATATTTTAAAATCAACAAAGTTCATCAAAAGTTAAAAAAAATTAATATGTATGCACTTTTAAATATGTTGCGTTTTGTTTTTCTTTGCTTTTTAATTTCGTTAAACAATTATTACATAAAAACATTTTAACATTGGAATTGTTCGAATACATTTGTAATTATATATGTAGTTTCTATTTACCTTGAAAATGTAATTCTTTTAATAAATTTTATTTTTTGTTTTAATAATAATTTGAAATTTGATCAACATATTTTATAAATTTTGTGCGTTTAATTTATGAAATATTCTTTCAAAATAAAAACAACAAAAAATAATATGTACGAAATGCAAACAAATCAAAATTAGAAACCGTATGGTTTAGCACTGTGTGATTCATAAACTTTGTATCGTTTCGAACGGGCAAAGATAAGAGACTGAAGAAACAAACTTGCGCAGTACGGACAAAAAGTAATTGTCTCTTCTTTTTAATTTATTGTCAGTGTTGACAAAGCTTTTCAAACTAAAACCGTTAAATGTATAAATTTAATCGATTAAGACTTTAGTATGAAAAGCTAACTTACAAATAGGTTACAATAGTCATTCAAACTGGATTAACCTACACCTAAATACATACATGCATATATGCACTCTACTTGAACATTATATGGTATTAATTCCGGGTGTTGAGTTTTTAAAACAGGCTGGGCGTTAGAAAATATAAAATACAAATTTTTAGAGATAATAGATATGAAGCTTTTAAATGACAATACGCGGCGTTCAAGAATTGTATTCGTAGCCACAGTTTATAAATGTTTAGCGTAGGAAAGGTACAGAATAAGGCCTCAGGGCACTGTTACAATAATATGTATGAACATAAAGTATATTGTAATATTTGGATCGGGTTCCATATTTTTAGTTTTAGAATAGTGGCAATTCTTCGCGATTCCTATTATGAATTATGATCTTTTAACAGAATTTTCTTTTTTAAATAAATTTCTAAAATTTTTTAATATTCGTACACAGTTCTTATTAAAGACAGGATTAAAAATAGAAATCGAGACATTTTGATATTCCCTTTCTTCTCTAGTGCGTTCGCTAACAAACCTTACACACGCGATTTAACAAAACAATTTTAAATCATAAATCATCTGAATAGTGTACTAGTGAAATTTAAAATTTACGGAAATTTTTTTTTAATACATTTCAAACCAATTTCTATTTATTTATATGTATGTACTTACTTATTACATCCGGTATGTGATGAAAAACGATTACCATACCGGATGAATTTAATTAAGGTAAGCATACGAGAAGCTAGGCCGTAACCCTGACACAGGGTTGTAATGGCCAATTATGTATGTATGTATGTAAGCATTGTAGAGCAAATGTACTTTATAAACCCAATTTTTTATATGTACATCTGAAGCAATAAAAATTGCTCGTCTTTTTTTTTCCTGAGATGAACATAAAATATTTTTTTATGAATGCAAGAGATAATGAGTTTACATATTAAACAAAAAATAAAATAATAGATAGCCATGGGTACTTTGTATCAGGAGTTTTCATCAACTCAAATTTTGCTTAGTTCACTTATTCATTCCTTTTTGTCACATATACATACATATCGTTGGTCTCAGGTAGAAAGGCCCTAACTCAAATAATTTAAAAATTAAAGGAGGCGGTAAAAATACAACAGATACTGTAATTATTAATATATAACTTTTTATTAAATACTGTACAATTGCTTGTAATAACGTTATTTTTAATAATATTGTAAACATTCTTTGTGAGGAGCGGAATATTTCTAAAATGCATTGGATTTACTGAAAAAAAGTAAATTTTGAAAAAATGCGAGTTAGGGCCTTTCTACCTGTGACCAACGATATGTATATCGAACTTACCTTTTAATGTGTACTGCTTTAATTATTTTCTTTTTAACTTTTAAAGCTCGTCAACAAGCTGAAGCTCCATACACAGCATCTTGTAGCAGCAATAATAATGACAACAACAATACAGAGCCAAAAGATTTTGATTTACCTCCAACCTATGATGAAGTCGTTCAATCTTATATGATGGCTAAACAAGAACAACAACAATCCCAAGAAAATATTGTCAATGTTGATGCTTCTAATGGTATAATTGCAAATCAATCATCTAATACTATATCGACAGCAGTTTCAACATTAACTATTGAAACTGAAGTTTCAAATAGCCCTAATGTCAGTGTCGTAAATTTAAATAACGCTTCGACATCAAGAATACCAAATACAATGGCATCTCAAGAGCCGCCATCGTATGATCATATTAATGTATCTCCTGCAAAAACAAATAATACCGATCATATTGTCTAATTTTCTGATGTTTTGTGTACTATTAAAGTAAATAATTAAACCATATTTTAATATATTCCTATTCCAAATCTAAAATATGTGTCTATAATTACATAAACGTGCATATTTGTGATAATGTGGAAGAATAGCTTAAGCTGACATAAGGCCGTATTAATATAACATTTTTGAAGCTTCATAGAAGTTATGATATTAACATAATGCAAATATATAATATGTAGTTTACAGAGTTGTTACCTAATAAGTCTATTATCAATATATTAGTTGCAGATTTTTTGCAAGAAATATTTTATAGTATAATTTACACAAATTTTTTAAGCTATTCTTCCATATCGACACAGATATGTATATAAAAACGATATAAATCAAAATCGACCTTTTTATTTGTTTAAATAAAATTTATATAATAAAAAGTAAATTTATTACCAATAAACTAAGATATCTTTATTGTTAAAAAAGAAAACAAATGCTTTAACAACGTAAGTTAATCTATATATTTGTTAGATCCTAGTAACAGTTTGTTCAGTATTTATTTCAGAAAAAATTCACTAAATATAAATCAAGTTGAAATATTTCGAAAGTATAATTCAGTTACTAAGAATATGGTAACAATTACGTTGAAAAATATGTGGAATTTGAATAAATTTAAACAAATAGTTGAATTTGAAAAATTTTCAGTTCAAAAGGAAAAGTACTGGTGAGAATAACATTTAAATATAATTCACATAATCTATTTCCAATAGATTGTGCTTTAAATAGAAATATAAAAATATGAATATGTATAACACAAAGAACTCTGATGAGACCTTTCGTAGTTGGTTCGAAAACTAGTTCAGCTCCGATAGTGTTATACATACTCCTTAACGGATGTTAATTCTCATAGGAATACCAGTATTAGGATCTTAATACTATTAAAGTTATACAATAAAATATAATATAAAACCAAAAGAGACTCGAATTTTTAATTTGAAAAATGTATTTCTTTTTTCCTTCAATTTCAAAGAACGCTTAGTAAAATTACGTCTTAATATTTCGAAATTCGAAATATAGATATATATTTATTTTATTAACAAAAATAGAAAATATAGAAAGAAAATAATATATGTATATAATTCAAAGTAAAAAAATAGACAAAAAATAAGTTAAATACATAACGACATTAAATTTATAAATTATATATATTTTTGATTTCTATTAATAGTTTTTTAAATAATAGTATATATTTAATTAAATAATACATATTATTGTTATATTTTAACGATTTAGTATTTTATGCAATGTAGGTCCCCATTTCCCATATGGATCTTTAGGTAAAATAAATATATCATTACACCATGTATAACCAATAACGCGATTTTCTACTATTTTTTTGAATGCCGGATTTTCGTGTAGTAAATCTCGATAGTTATCATTTGAAACAATAGCAGCATCTAATTCAAATGCTAATTGCAAAATAAACCTATAAAAATATATTAAGAAAATGATACAAAATAAGAACTTCAGTTCTAAGCGAATCATTATACACATTAATTACCGATCATCATAACTGGTACTTGTAAGGCCGGGCAAATTTTTACAAGGTGTTTGCACAATTTTACCAGTTTTATGTAACCTTTCTAATTCTTCGGGATCACTTGATTTGCTTTTGTTCATACGAAATTGAGGAATTACAGCCTTTACCTCGTGACCCATTTTTTCGAAATATTCAATAGCGATTTTTAAGCCTTTTACGGAAAATGCCTGATCTAAACCATGCCTGCAGAAAAGGTGACATATTAAATAATAACTAAAATGCAAGTACTGTGACATTATTTTTTAATAATCTAAGCTGCTGTTGGAAGTAAAATGATGAGTAAAATATTATTTATGCTGTGCTATACTTACTTAAAAGCTACATTACTACCATCTATTATAACCATTCGCTTACTGTTAGTCAAGGTTTTATCACCACTTGGATTATAAGCATTTTCATTGTATTCATTTAATTTTTTCTTTTCACTTAGTGTAAACAAGCTGCTCACGATTTTACGCTGTCGATTTACAGATGTATTATGTGTTTCACTTATTTTTAAAATCTGAATACAAAATTTACAATATTTTAATCCAAAATCTCAAATGATGGGCAATAACTTACTTTATTAGGAGGTATAGTGTCGTCTACTATGGGAATAAAATCGTTTTTATTCCTTTCACTTACAAATATGACAGAATCATCTTCTTCACAAGATTCTGGTTGTTCTTTGTCTTCAGAATTATCCAAGTCTATAATTTCACTGCAACTCTTGTCTTGCAAACGTATCTTTCGATGTTTAAAAACCGAATTATCCTCTAGGGTACTAAGTTTTGAATAATCAGCAAATGCATCTGTGGAATTAATAGTTTCCAATCCGGATCTACGCCCACATATATCAACAAAATAAGGTAAAATTCTGCTTGGACTTTTAGCATCCGTCTCAGAATTTTCAATACTTGAAGCATTAGTGTAACTTTTGCGATATGGTGTTGAAGACACCCGTTCTTTGAAGGAGTGAACTAATGATTGATAATTACTAAGAACTTTACTACCTGAAGTTATATCGTTATCATTCTCATCTTCAATAATAATTTCATCCACATTTGGTTCAACAAGGACGCAATCATCATCATCATCTTTATAATTTTTAGAATTAATTATGGTGAATGACTCTTCATCTGTACGAATTTCTCCTTCTTCTAAAGTAGTAACACCGGTTATGTCCTTGTTTTTACGTTTAGCATTTAATTTTTTACTAGTTTTACTTTTATTAAAATAACGCTTAATATTTCTTGTCTTTTCACTATCTTTTTTTAAATAAACGCTACGTTTTATTAACTTTCTCTGTAAATTGGAAATTCATAAACAATTTTTTTTATAATTTTCTTAAACTGTACTCACTGCCTGATTATCAATAACTTTTTTAAATTTATTCACTTTGCCACCCGCATTTCTCCAAGGACTACGTTTTTTGTTAATATTCTTTGTAGGAGATATTCGATATTTAATATTTTGACAATCTCTGCTAGTTGAGGGTTGCTGATCTATTTGAAGCTTTATATAATTTGAAAAAAACAATTAAATAATTTGAAAAAAAAAAAAAAATTAAAGGCAAGGAGTTTTCAAATTTTGCAAACAATAAAACAAAAATTTCTACTTACCTTCGAAAACAAATTGAAATTTTTGTATTTTTTTTTTCTTTATTACGAAAAGATTTACATAATTTGACTAATAAAAAGATTACACGTGTATATAATTCGAATATAAAATGTGTAGCTAGAACATTTAAAATCTTGAGTTATAAAATCAAGAAAGATGATGGAAAATTTGATTTAAAACAAATTTGGGACCTATACGAGAATTCAGTGTTTTTTTTTTCGATATAAATAATTTTCAAAAATAGAATTTTAACTTTAAATCCAGGGTTGTCAGATAGTTTTCAATTTTTATTCCCAATTTCGAAATTCATATCCCCAAAAATCCCCACATAAACTG
This sequence comes from Metopia argyrocephala, assembly GCA_963576795.1. Classification (NCBI taxonomy): domain Eukaryota; kingdom Metazoa; phylum Arthropoda; class Insecta; order Diptera; family Sarcophagidae; genus Metopia; species Metopia argyrocephala. The sequence continues at coordinate 197,305,605 of OY756208.1, read as the reverse complement.
CATCAATAATTTTGGATGTATGTACATATTTTTTATTTGATATGTAAATTTTAAATTTGGAGACTGTGCAGATCAACTAAAAATCTTGCCGACATTCTTTTTAAACCAACCTCTTGCTCGCTTCGATGTGTGCTTCAGGTCGTTATTTTGTTGAAATACTGATCGCTGTGCCACTTCATATTCAGCATAAGACATCATGATGTCGTTGGAAATATTTATAGTATACGGCATCTATTTTACCTCAATTCTAAATAGATGTCCTGTGCCATTATATGGAAAGCATTCCCATACCATAAAGTAAATATAAGTGGAGAAGTAATTGTGGTAGGACGAAACTAAAATTAGTTTGTTTATCTACGAAAGAAGTAATTCAGCATTAAGAAGACCCTGTAATACTAAATTCCTCCGCAATAAAATTCCTCCATTAAAAAAGGTGGCGGAAACATAATGATATGGGGATGTTTTTATTTATATGAGAAAATAAATCAAAGTAAAACCAAGAGCATACGTTGCAAAAATTTTATATGAAAGTATGAGTTTTAAACAAGTTGATAAGCAAATCTTGAAAATTGAATTTCTATTAAAATTCTTTCATCGTGTGTTTCGAATGTAAGAAGTTTATATTATATAATTAAGCAAGCAAACAAATTTTAAAAATCGCCGAAAACTGGTCGATCATCCCCAATTAAATTCCCATCCCCAAATGAATTTTTCTATCCCCATTTCAGAAAAAATCCCCATTTTCGGGATAAATCCCCTAATCTGACAACACTGTTTAAATCTTAAACAAATTATGATCGAATTTCGAGAGTGAACACTAGGTGGAATTAAATTTCTATTAATGTTTTCTTGTTTCTGTTTTATTTAATTTCAGAGTTTTTTTTTCAAATCACTACACAAAAACTGAAATTCAAAAATATTTAATTTCACTAGAAATTATTCAATTTCTAAGAGCTGCGGAGAAAAAATTATTTCAGTTTAATGTTAAATACAATGTGTATAATCTTTATATTTTCTAAATAAATTAAAAAATTTCAATTTGTTTTCTCTATACCTACCTGTTTTTGCTGTTTTTATCAGGATATTATCCTTTTTACTTATATTTCATTCTGGGTAAAGAGGAATAAAACTACAATTTATACATAATTATTGAACTATTTTTATTTTTTGTCAATTTGGTACATTTATTTTATTTTTGGCATTCACAATTGCATAGAACAATACAATATAATTATAAAACAACAAAAGCAAATCTTTAAAAGTGTGGAAGTCAATTCGTCGTACATGTGATGCGAAATTAACTTAATTTTTAAAAATGATTTTACTTGAAAAAAAAGAATTTCACATAAGTTGTTAGTTAAAATGACAAAGCATTTAATTAACAAAGAAAATAAAAACCGTTTCTTTCAAGTTAACAAAAACAAATATAATTTTAGTACATTTTACTTTCAATTTTGTTTTTTTACTTCTTCTGGTATTTATACATATGTATACATATATTAATTAAATTGCTGTTGTTAATATGTTGACACCAATGTTTTTTTTGTTTTGACTGAATAATTCTTTAGATACCATAATGGCTATAAGCAAATTAAGATTAAAATTTAGTCAGTTTACAAATTAATTGTTTTAAAATTTGCCTTTGCATTCATTTAAAACTTATTTAACAATTTTCTAATTCCTTAAGCTCTTGTTCAATATTGGCGCGTGCTGCTTTGGCATATTTTTTGCTAAATTCAGGAGTTTGATAAATATCCAAGGCCAACAATGTAGTTAAAGTCTAAATTATATATATATTTTTTTATATTAGTGTAATATAATATTAAAAGCATTATAAAATTCACCTTTCGTCGTAACATATCAAAATTTGTTTTACCGGATGTTGACCACTCACGTCTCGACAATTCCGCATAATTTTTATATACATCTGGAGTAGAGCTAAAAAATTGATTTAACACTCAAATGATTTCAATATAATTTTAATATATTTTGTAAAAATTTTAATTTGAAAATTTGTGCTAAAAGTCCAGTTGGCACCGAGTACTGCTCTACAAGTACTTTTTTTAATATGTAATTTAAATTGTTTAATATATCTTGCTAACAAAATTTACACATACAATAATAAAAATATAAAAATCATTTGACGTAGTAAATAATTATTGTAAAGTTTTAAATATGCAGTAAAGATATTTTTTTATTTATCTTTTTATCTTTTTACTTACGCTAATATTAGCAAATCCAAATCCTGTAAAAACGCCACGTCATGATCGATATCCGAATCTATAGGCTCTGTTGTCTTGTCACCCAATAAATAGCATACCGTCTGCTTCATTTTTTCCTATATTTAATCGAATTATTGGAAACATGTTGTTATTGACTAAACTTTAAAATGTCTATTTTTATTTTTCATTTACTTACATCTTCAATCATACTATCCTCACAAAACTTTTTAAATATTTTACAATTATCTTGTACAAAACTTTTTTCTAAATCAAAATTATAGTATTGGAAAAAGGCAGCCAACACAAGATACGGTTTAGCATTTTCCAATTCTAATCGTTTTGGTGCCAACATACAGGACCAATTGTGATAGACACGTTTATTAGCATCTTCATTAAGTTTATTACGTATACGTTCATACCAGGAACGTATTGTATCTTCTGGTATGTCATAATGATTACAGGCCTTGGACCAAATATCATATAAATCACAATTCGACATAATAATAGAATAATAAAAACTATAAAAACTTTTTAAACTATATTTTTTTTTTTAATTTACATTAACTTGGAGGTAGTTACAATTAGGACTAATTTTTACAATTTTCTTTTCTGTGTTTTTATGTTAAATATAAAAATATCTTTACTGTTGCTCTTTTTGTTGGTAACAAAGTCTATGAGTCAAAAATTTTTCTCAATACGTCGTCTTTGATATTGTTGGGGAAAGGGTTGATTGTATAAATTGACAGTATTTTCATTTAGGGGGTGAAAAACTTTTAGCTTAAAAGCTAAGTGCTTATTTTAAAGTTGCCATAGTTTATAAAACGACAACTAAATCAATAAAAAAAAACATAAAAAAAGAAATAAGATTATAGAGAACAAAATAAATGTATTTTGAATTAATAATTAAAAAAAAATATATATATATTTTTTTTCAAAGAGATATACTTTTCTCCTTTTTTTAGAAATCTTTGCCGATTAATTGCGTGATTGAGAATACAAAGTTGTTTCAAAATATTTAACTTTTTATATCAGACTGAATTCGAGAAAAGGAAGGAAATTATCAATAAATTCGATTTGACTGAATCCAAACATATAAATATTTATTTGAGACCAAAGGCATATATTATATAGAACATTATTAAACAATTTCAGAAATCATAAATAATGGGGCGTATGTCTAATAAACATTAGCGAAATCCTTCAGTTTAGTGTTAAATCAATTTGTTCAAACATTAAAAATGAAATAAATTGTTCGTTTCGTTTAATCTTGTATTTATTTTTATTCGTTGAACTGATTCCATAATTTTGTTCAGCATTTAAATCAGTCAATCCTGTGTTTGTTCGGTTTCTTTTATATTTCGTTTCTTTAATTTGAGATGTAGTATTTGAAATAAGAACGAATTTCAAATTATATTCTGGCATGTGATGGAAATCAATTTCGATCATAATTGCAATCTATTGAAATTTCAAATTGCTGTAACTTTTAAATCTGATATTATTTGGATTTTTTTTTTATTCATCACTTTAAATACATTTCCTACTATTTACTGGATTGTTACAATTTAAAAATAATTAAAACAAATAAGTTTTATATGACTTTGAAAATTCAGACTAATTCAATTCCGAACCAAATCGTTTTTCACCACATACCGCATAGTTAATTTTTTTTAACTCACCGGTATTTTAATATACCGTTAAATGAATTAAACAATGGTGAGAAACAAGAAACATTGTTAGTGGATTATTACAAAAATTAAACGCCACGATCGGAAAAAATTTGAAAGAAAATTCGTTTGCAACATCGAAACTATGAATTTGAATGTTCATGATAGCACGGTCATAAGACACGTGATAGAGATCAACTGAAAAAGTTATAGTTTATAATTATATATAAAATACTATTATTGTCTCTGTGCGAATTTTTCTGTGAATAACTGCATCGTTTATGCATTTTAAATTAAAATTTTGTAAAAAAAAGCCTACATTGGACAGGAGAAAAATTAAAAATCATACATTTTAGTGATGAGTGTAAATTTAACTTAATTAACCCTTATCGGACGCGACTTTTCACACGTTTGATTCTCACCAGGTTGTAGTTATTTTTAACAAATTGAAAGTTTATTGCACAAGTTAAATGCTCTGCTGATAACGACAAACTGAAAAGATTTTTATGCTCAAACGGTAACGGTAAATTAAAAGTAACGGTAAATACGTATTTTCAAATGGTAACGGTAAATTGAAGAAATGAATGCATTTTAAAAACAAATCTCATCAATAGACAGTATGTTTCGACATAATTCGCCTTGTCACTTCACACGTGCCATACGACCGTTGCAGAAAACTACTGTTGTCACGTCAGAGGTGACTTACGACCGATAAGGGTTAATATAGACGGTATGTGTACCGTTCGAAGCCAAGCTGGTAAACGCCATGAGCAACGAAATTGTTGTCAATTTCAGAGATAGGGGTGGCTGGGTAATAGGGTGGATATGTTTTTCAGATGACGAATTGTTCCCTTTCATCAAATTGCTGAAATAACAGATCGTTATATGTAAGTGTAAAGAAATAATAGATATCCAAGTTCTACCCCATGGTAGAAAAATACTTCATACATGACAAAGTTGATAAAACACTTTATACAGAGGGGATGCGTAGTAAAGAGGTTAGAACGCTCGCACAAAAACTCAAATGGCCCAGGTTAAGGTTTCAGTTTGTGAGTTTTTCAAAATTATAACTTGAATATAAGAGGTTTTTCTTAAATATAGTTTATTTGTATTACTTTCATTGACCTTTTTATTAATTTTATTATTGGTTAAATCATTTGAGCATAAGGTCGAATAAAAAATATTAATGTTATTTTTATATTTAATGCTCACGCTTATTAATATAGTTTGGATGTTGATTATTATATTTGTTTTAAAATGTTCCTTATATTTTTATTTAAAAATATGCATTCATAACATGAATTTATTTTAATTTTGTTCATTTTGTAAATATTTTTGCCTATAACAAATATTCATTTCCTGATGATGTTACGGCAAGAAGTAGCGATTTATTGAATTGAACAAATTAGGGAATCTAAACGAATCCGTTTAAAAAAAGGAAGCAGAAGAAAAATTGAACGAACGAGCTGACCTAAAAAAATTAAGTAAATTCATTCATTCACTTAATAATATACAATGCCAGAATACTAAAATAATGAAATAATTTAATCATCAAGCAAAAACATTTCCAAGGGGAAAAAATAAAAAACTTTAATTTTTATTTTTCCATTAGTACCAAAATGTCTGCTGCAATTAGAGGAACTCTGTCTGAAATAATTTCTCTCGCCGATTTTTTATTTTTTTTGTAAAATTTTACACAACACGTTTGGAGTATTCACAATATGTATGTGCTATTACATCCTATTGCCATAAAACTATATTATTTTCCATAATAAAAATATACATAAAACGTTTGTATTATTATTTGAAAACAATGTAAGAGCCTGATTCTAAGCAAACAATATACGTAATAGAATCGTTGTCCTGAATCATTTATGTATATCTGTTAACACCAGTAGAAAGATCAGTCTATTATTGTTAAATTGGTTAAAATGAGAAATGAACATGTAATTGTTTACATACGCGATTGTTTCCATTTAAAAAATGTATATTTCTTGTTTATGGATATGCATTAATCAGGGTTGTTGTAGAATCCCAGTCAGAATTGTCATTTATCAGAAATGAAAATCGATTCTGATTTCAATTGGTGTCATGAAACCATGGCGTATTGATTATAAGGTGCATTTGACATGACAGCTGAACTACTTTTTTTTCAGCCAATTTGTGAATATAGTTGTCAATTTTTGCTTTGTTTTATGTACATTGTTTTTGTTTTCATACATTTTGTTTTGGTTTTTTTGACAGTTAACTACCCTAACAAGCATCAAAATGCTGTGTTGTTTTTGTTACTGTTTTACTTGTTGTAATCTCAAAGGCACCTTATGATAATTGCGCCATGCATGAAACCGTGTGGATTTTGGCTTTATTCGAAAATAAACAAAACCCATAATCGAATCAGCTGTTTTTGCTTTGTTTTACACTTTTTTTAGAAATATTTTATCAAAAAATTTTTCTTCTTTTGGTGTTGAACATATTTTATAAAGAAATTTAAATTATACGGAACTAAAAATGGTAGAGGCTGTCGTTTTATTTTTATTAATGAAGAATCGAATGAAAAAGTTAAACGAAAGATATTGAGAGATTACATCAATCCTTTGGAACTTCCGGAGATAGCGTAAGTACACATTGCAAAAAAGTACGAAAAGTTGAATTGTATGAAAGTTTATTAAAGATTCGTAAGTCAAAACCGTGTGAATAAAGAAGCATTCCAAATGTTGATGAATATTGTTGAAATTCACTTGCCTCCGTCAAATATTTTGTGTGTTATTCAGCTAGCAGCAACATTACGATTTTTGGCAGAAGGCAGTTATCAAAAGTCAATTGGAAACGATTCTACCGTTAGTTTAGGCCGGAGTACGGTGTTAATTGTGTTGGCCAATGTAATGGATGTTTTCCATTCCGTCCATATCTTTTGTATAAAAATAAATTTTTGTTAAATAATAGTGTCACATTTAAGAAATTTAAGCATTTTAACTTTTTCCATCCGTTGGCATCTTTGCTGGGTGGTCCAGCACTGTTTAAAGACTGTGTAAGTTCGTGCCAGAGAGACTCAACTTCAGCCTTATCTCGTTTTGTATAACCCCTTGCGATACCTTCGTGTTCCTCCATAAATTTTACAAATATCCCATTTTGAATTATATTGTATTTCTATGTTTTCCCCTATACACATAAATATATTTTATATAAAATGAAATTTAAATTAATTTTGCTTGCATTGTGCAGCAAAATACGTTTAACCGCCTACAACAAAAATCAAAACAAGTGTGTTTCTGACAGCTAAAAACTGATCGGATTGTTTCTGACAAAAAACCGATAAAATCAGTATCGATGACACCAAATTCTGACAACAATTCTGATTCGAATATAAAACCGGTATCATCTGCTTCTGTGACACCAAAATGAGAATTCTGTCGGTTTCAATTCTGATTCTGATAATAATCAGATTCTACAACAACCCTGAATAACTTAAAGATTGCTTATGGCTGGTATTGCGCTAGGTCTGCTACCAGAAAACGCCCGTAAGGAAACAAATTTTCACATGGCAGCTAAACTTAATTAACAATAACTAACAAGAATATTAAAGAAAAGTAAAGAATTACTTACTTTTGATTCCACATGTTTTGATTCATTTACCTCATCCTGTTGCTGTTGTTTATTATTCAGTGGTATTAGCACATTGTTAGTTTGAGCATCTCCTCTTCTAGCCATTCTTCTTTGTTTGCGTCTCTCTTTACGTTTTTTCTTAATTATAGAACGATCGGCCTTTTTCTTAGACATTGTCTTTTTTAATGATCAAACTTTTGAATTTTTTTTATTTTAAATTTATTTTGGTTTTTATTATTCTGATAAAAAAAATTTATAGTTGACATAAAATTATCGGCGTTACTTTCCGTAGATAAAGTTAACGCCGGCATAAACAATGTTGTCCCTATTGTAAATCAAAATGGCTGTATTGTGAAATAAGCGACTTTTAAATTTTAGTAATTGTATGCTTTTATGCCATAAATTGTAATTGAAGAATGTTATGCCGCCCATACACTACACAAGTTTATTGTTCAAGTTTCGAACGCTGTTAACTAAGTTTATTAAACACACTATACAAGTAAACTATGCAGTTTTTCATATATTATTTGTAATTATAATATTTGTTCTTCTTTTATGATTTTTACTCAGTTCACTGAACAGGTAATACACTATACAAAATCCAAACTTGCTCAGCGAACTTGCGTGGTGTTTGAACGGCAGAATTGTCATCTACATAATCATATCTTACATTACAAATTACTGCACTACAATTATAACTGTTGTGTTTATCGTATTGAGATAAATTAAATTTTTATTTATTTTTTTTTTATGGCAGTTATATATATAAATGCCGCTGTGTTGATGTTCAGGATAAAGACTGTCAAAAAAGAAACACAGGAAAAAGCATGGTGAAATTACTTACAAGGTGGTGGCAGGTGAATATAGTACAAAAACAACAGGGAATTTGTTTTTGTTTTTTCAGCTCTTTAATGTCAAAAGCAGGTATGGTGAATTAAAAAAGCACATGTGAGAAGTGTGTGTGTGTATTGTTAACAACATACATGTCTCTACACCAAAACAAAAACACGAATACACACAAAGCAAAATGTAAACAAAACATAAATACAAACAAAACTTTTGACAGGAGCGGTATGACCAAAAAAAAAAAACCCAACTGGGTTGGCAACACCACCTTGTAAGTAATTCCACCATGAGGAAAAAGTATGAAAACAAAAACAAAGAAAAAACCATGGTGGAATTACTTACAAGGTGGTGTTGCCAACCCAGCTGGGTTTTTTTTGGTCATACCGCTCCTGTCAAAAGTTTTGTTTGTATTTATGTTTTGTTTACATTTTGCTTTGTGTGTATTCGTGTTTTTGTTTTGGTGTAGAGACATGTATGTTGTTAACAATACACACACACACTTCTCACATGTGCTTTTTTAATTCACCATACCTGCTTTTGACATTAAAGAGCTGAAAAAACAAAAACAAATTCCCTGTTGTTTTTGTACTATATTCACCTGCCACCACCTTGTAAGTAATTTCACCATGGAAAAAACTCTACACAAATTGTCTAAAAAAAAGTAGCTCAGCTGAAATGTCAAATACACCTTATAATCAATTCGCCATGCCACAGTATATTGCCAGAAGTAAATTTCTGCAAGGTTGTATTTATTGTTTACATAAATAACTATAACATCTCTGTTCCTAAAGCTTTTTTATACCATGGAAGAATGATTCTATTGCAAAAATAAAATGTTTTAATTATTCAGATATTAACGCACAAATAAGAATCCCCAATAAAAATCAGGCGCATAAAGCCAATAAATAAAATTTGTACAAAGAAATACAAATTATAAAGCTTTTAAAGCAGCAACAAGTGATTTTTTTTGCACATTTACTCCCATAGAATTTTAATTGTGAAATAAATCTGTTAATAATTTCCAAGTATGTAAAAAGTGAACTGTAATGTTATCTATTAAAATTGTGATTAATATATATAACTTTTGTTTAAGCATATAGTGGGTTTTGAAGACGACATTGACGATTTCGACGACGCTATGGACTTTTGGGGAGTTTTCATGTTTTTCCTGTTAGCGTTTATTATAATGAGCTGTTGTGGATTCTGCTGTTCCCGCAAACAACGCGGTGCAGTCTTATCGGGTAAGTTTTTTCCTTTATTGTTAAAAGTAAATAATTTGCAAAATATACATAGCTTAGTTTTTTATTATGAACAAAACGGGTCTATTCATTTTTTATAAACAATGTACTGAAGTAGTTCGACATATAGTTTTATAGTACATCCTTCAACGTATCCAGGATTCATATTCGTTACTCTGATGAACTTCAAAATGTCTTCCAGTAGCTACCTTAACACTTCCCCATAGCATTAATGCCGCACATTCACCTATTAGGTATGTGCTCTGATGACTCGATTGCCTATCACAGAATTAGAACAAATCGATGAAAACGATCCTATCCTATTTAAATATCCATTGAGTCTAAAGACACCGTTTAAGAGTACCGTTAATATCGTCCGATTATCCCTAGAGAATCAAATGCACGACTCAAATCTTTTCCCATAATAATTACCGAGTAAAATTTTGTATAGTCTAAAGGTCGTGTAAAATAAAACCTTTGCTACGCGTTGCGTTACAAATTCGTTTTGACATTAAAGATAAATTGTACATGTTTATATGCCACTTGCCACATAAAGTACATTTAAGGCAACGCAAAGTGTAAAGTTGGCAAACTTTTATCTTTTTGCGCGCTTTGACAATCTTCTGTTAAGTTTTCCTTAAATAGTTTTGAAAATTTTCAGTTTTAAGTGCCTTATGTTTTTGTATTAAAGTTTTGTTTAAAAACTATAAAAGTAAATTCATATTGGGAGTTATTGAGAGAATTAAAAAAACTAAACAAACAACGCCAGTCTGGCCCAACAGGAGTAGTCATATCTACCAGAGCTTTTTCTCTCAGTATGACCTTCCAAACCACCCTTCTCATTCCATAAAACGGTTCTGCAACCGCCAGGAGCATGGATGCACTCTTTTTGGCAAGTTCATCTGTCATTTCAAATCCCTGAATACCCGCATGATCCGGAATCCAGGATATACTGATCCCTATTGTCTCTGCCCTGCTGGTACAGTTTTACCAAACAGTCCCATACAAACTTTGAGTCAATTTCGTGAAGCCAAGTGCTCAGATGACAGCCTAACTATCGAAAAGTATGGCTATCTCCTACCCTTTGTACACTTTGTCCAGGTTGAATAGGTGCATCTTTCGATTGCATGATCTTCCGCCTGGAATATATTAGCTATCTTCCCCATGGGCTCATAATATATAGTCCCATGTACAAACATCCCCGCTCCTGTACCGCCTTCAGTCTTTGATCTACCCATGTATCATTTTATAGTCTTAATCCCAAAAGAGAATGTAGTCTCTATACTGCTCTATTCTCTCTTATTACTCAGTTCAATTTTAAATCGCTTCTCAAAGTCAAAGAGATTCATAGAAATATCCGATCCCGTCTAAGGCATATTCAAGCAATGCATAACAGTGAGTTAAAAAAGTTTGTTTCTACATATTCAAACAATGCATAACAATGAGTTAAAAAAGTTTGTTTCTACAATCTGACTTTAAAACATGGTTGAATAATTTCTTTTTGTTTTCTTCGACAATGTCAAATTTAACGATAACATATCTGTGCTCTATTGTCAAATAATTATACAAAACTTATTTAAATGTTTGACTTAGCAATAATTTTGTGCTAGTATTAACGAAATGAAATAAATTTAAAGCTGCTATTAAACTGTTTTTCTTTTTTGATTAATTATTCAGGGGTTTTGCAGTATCTAAGACAGAATTCCTCTTTAATAAGAATTGAAAATCAAATTTGACATGAATTAGGGTCATCAAATTGTCTTGGTTTTGCCTATTTTTGAAAATAAACAAAATCAATAAATTTTGTTTCGTTAACAGTTCTAGGCTACATTTTACAAATGCAAATATTACAACAATTTAAATTTATGCCAAAACTATATAACAGACTGTATGTATGTATGTATGTCAGGCATAAGAAATTTTTTGCTGAATAAACATAATAAATTTTGGTAAACGAATATTTGTTTAAAAATTAAGAAGGTTTTAGGATCTTATTCACTTCAAAGAAAGAAATTGATACAATCACGCTTCTGTTATGAGTAAACACTTAAGCATTTCAAAAATAATATGTGTTTGAAACAAAAATATACATATACATATATTTTTTTTGCATGTGAACTGGGCAAAAAATTGTTTATTTTTTGTTTGTTTTGTTTTTGAGATCTAATTTCAACTCTAATAATAATGTATTAAGAAGAGAAAATACATAAACAGTTTTAAATTTGATTCTAGTTTTTCTTTTTCTATATACACATTTCTATATTAAATATACACTTTTTGTTAAGCTTCAGGTCAATTAAATTATGTTAGTTAATTTGTTTCTCTTTTTTAAGCTTTTAGTCCTATAAAAAGTGTTTATGTTACAATTATTTGTTTTCTTCTTTTTGTTTTAATTTTTTAATATACTCTTTAACAATTTATATTTTTTTTTTGAATATGTTTTTGTTTTGGTTTTAGTTATTTTATTGAATTATTTTTTAATTAATTTATTTAAGAAAATGTTTGTTGGGTATAATATTTAATTAAATATGTTTATTGGTTTTTATTTTAAAAAAATTGTTTTAAATGGCAAATTTTCTTGAAAGAATATTTATCAGGGACCGTAAGTAATAATTATTGTTCGTTTTTTTTTAAATAAAAAAATCAATCACTTAAAACAGACAAAAAATTTATTGCACCATTATTATTATTTTTTGGCAACCTTTGCGTATCCGCCATAATTTTTAAATTTTTGATTTTTAAAGTTTTCTGCAATGGTAATGATTATTTGTGAGTAGTAGTATAAAAATGTAGCCACAATTATTATTTTTGAGCAAAAGAAATAAAACTCAAAAATAATTATTTATAATTTTTATTTTTTTCGCTCAAAATAAAACTCACTTTCAATTTACGACTTTATAATTTTTGTGCAAGAAAATGCTATTTTATATAGCAAAATGAACAAGCATTTCTTAATATTTTTTCTTTTACTGGTTCTGACCAAATTTTTTAATGTTTAATAAGTCATAAATTGAAAGTGAGTTTTATTTTGAGCGAAAAAAATAAAAATTATAAATAATGATTATTTTTGAGTTTTATTTTTTCTGCTCAAAAATAATGATTATGCCCGATTTTTTATATTATTACTCACAAATAATCATTACCATTGAAGAAAATCCTTAAAACTCATAATATAATTATTATTGTGTAATTTTTATTATAAAACTCATAATGATACGGTCCCTGATATTTATTCATATAATACATTTTTTTTATATTTATGTATTTATGTATGTATGTATACTTATAAAAAAAAATTTTTATACAATAAATATTGCCTGAAAGAGTTTCCGATCTTTATAGTAGTGTTTATTATTACTATATTAATATCAATTATAATTCGTATAAGAAGTAGAAGCCTGTCAGTTTCTCGTACAGCATGCATTGTTACAACAGAAGTTGGTATGTTTTTTTTATACATTTTTCTTTTACAATTATTTATTTTTAGTAAAATTCTTTGTGTATTAGATATTTTATCTACACATATACACATACATGCATATGTATATAGTAATTGAATTATTATCATTTCCATAGTTCCAAAAAATTATCAGTTTTCCAATATATTTGTAATACACTACCTGCGTTGTATCGAAATATACACATTTTTTAAATACTTAACAGTATTAGCATTTTTGATTCATTTGTTTACTTCATTTGTTTTTTTTTTTTAATACATACTACATACAAATTAGTAATGAAAACTTAGTATAAGTTCAAAACTTGAGTGCATTAAAAGTTGAAAATAAAAATTAAATGAAACTGTATTTAAATATAATTATTGCATTCGTGTGCATTATACTATTGGCAGTGGTTTTTGTTTTGATCGCTTTATACTTACGATATCGTACATTGATCTTGAGGAAAAGAAACCAAAACGCTAGAAATGGTTAGTTATACATTTATCTAAAAACTTAAAACATCAAATTCTAGTATATGCTTTAAATTAGTTGGTTAAAAAGTGTCGTTATCTACATTTGGGGAATACGAATTCACCCCCAAAAGGCCATGAATTTTTATGTATTAATTATAAAATAAAAGTTTTTTAATTTTCATGACATCTATTTGACTAGATACGAGTAGTTTTAAAAATGCACTTCAATTTTTGTGTACTTGTACAACAAAATAATGCACATTGAAATCCATCAATTTGCAAGACAATGTAATTACTTCTTTAAAACCCTAGAACTTTCAAAACAAGAAACACCTAATAGTAACTAATTCGCATTAATTAAACTTTCTGATATAATAACGACGTAAACTACATATCTTATCGCTTTACCTAATCAAGTTTATAACAGTTTGTTATTGATTAAAATGGGTTTTTTTGCAAATTTATTGAAGAAAAATGTAAATACATACATATGTACTTGGAAATTTAATTTGTATGTAATTTAATTTGTATTAAGCCGTAAAAATTTAAATCACAATAAAAAGCTGGTCATCACCCGCTGCTTCGAGCTGAAGCTCTAAAATAATCCCATTATCACCCTATAAACGCCTATAAACGTCAGATTTGGAACGTGTATCAAACTATCGGGTCATCTATCGAACGAGTTATCGAAAAAAACTATTGAAAAGTTTTCTTTTTGTTAATTTAGATTGTAGTATTAAAAATAATTGTTGTTTAACAAATTTATATAAGGTTACTATTCTGATACTCTATAGATATTTTTACTACAGAGAGCACATAATTGTAAACAAAATAGAATCAAGATGATTATATTAATTAATAGCTTATAATTTTTATACACCTAGAAATTATCAATAACATTTTTCCGTCAAAATTTTACTGCAGAGGGACGTTATAAAATTCAAGGTAAAATATATGGTACTTTTATATATTGAAATACATTGTACATATTTTTTAACAATTTATGATTTTTTGAAGTTGTAATTTTGTGAATACGGGTATATAATTACTATTAAAACATACACTTAACGAAGTTATCGAAAAAACTAACACTATTGCAATACTCTATGGGCTTCAAGAAAACAGAATTGCTATATCAGAACCCCTGCATATTTTTGGTGTAGCACAGAATAATTAATATTTAAAAATTAATTAATGCTTGTTTCCAAATAGCGATAGAGGCACGGAAAAGGCTTTAACATTTATGTAGGGTAACAAGAGTCAAACTAAATAGCTATTTTTGTTTTATGAATGCTTCTGTTAATTTTGAACTTATCTAATCAAAGCCAATTTAACTCCAATATTATTGCACTCTTCAGAAATACTCAAACTAATGCTAATTAATAATCGTAACATCTATTAATCAGTATACATGTTTTAACATAAGCATCTAAAGATTCAATTCGAGTTAAGACTGCAACGTTAAAACATCCTTCAAAAATATTTAGCATTTAATTTCTGTATTTGCAAAAAAGTGTGATATTTTTAAGAATTCTCATTTAGCTTAAATAATAATATAACAATTTAAACATTTTAATTTAAAAAAAGAAATGACTAGTGAAATGAAACACATGGATCCCAATACTTCTACTATTATAATATCTATAATGTTTGTTGCTGTTTTTGTCATATTTTTAATAGTAATGTGTAAATCATATATAAAAAAGAGAAAACGAAATGTGGATACATTATTTCCTAAAAGTAAGATAAACGTTGACAATACAAAAAATATATTGAAATGATAGAAAAGCAAGAATGAACTCATAAATAATAATATTAAAAAAGTTTTGGAAAATTTATTTAAAGCAAAAACAAACAAAAAAGAAAAAGAACAAAACAAATTTTGATTAAATTTCCAAATCTCCTTAAGTAGGTATTGCATCCATTTTTGTTTTTTTTTTTTTTTTGTTTAATTTGTGGCACTTCTTAAAAAGCATTTTAACACCATGAAATTGTGAACAACTAAAATATTTGCTTATATGTACGTACTAAGATTATGTGAAATGTGAATTGAATATGTAGGTAATAAAATTCAGTCTTTTATTCGGCCTTATTCCAGTTGGCGATGTCGTTGTCGTTTGACGAAATTTTTGTAGCAGAATAAAGAAAATATGTTTCTCATGCCTTTAATCTATTACAAAAATGTCTTTACACGACGACGACGTCGCCAATTAGAATAAGGCCTATTATTTGTTTATTTAATTATTCATATACGTATTATTTCTTGTTGTTATCGTTTTTAAAATATATTTTAGAATTGTTATATGGAAGGAAATTATACATAAAATGTTTTCATAAAAAACTGGTAATCCATTTTTTTATAAAATATTTGCTAGCTGTGAACGTATTTTTAGTCTCTTAAATTTTTTTTTTCCAATTAACAATATTTCTGGTAATGTATAAGAGAAAAAGTAATATATTAAAAAATTTTTAACCGTTAGATTTTTAAAATATTTTTTTCTCTTAAATTATCATTTTCAATACATAGAATCTCACAAATTTGGACCACTTTGTGCACCGAGCAAATCGAATTTCTGAAAAGTTCGAATTTCCAGACATTTTTTTTTAATATGAAAAAGCTATAGTAATTTTCTTAATACAAAACTATTTTTATTTATTAACATTTAATTATCTGATCATAATAAATTCATAAAATTTCACTTTTAGTGTTTGTGTACTTAATATTCTACAGTACAGAACATTTATAAAGTACATTTTATATGGTAAATTTTCGAACACTGACACAAACACAGGATTGTATCAGCAAACATGCATAGCTTTTTTTTATTATTTTTTATTTTATTTAAGTTGTTGCTTAAACTAATGCTAAGTTACGCCTAAATTTAATTGGCCTAAGTTTATCCATTAAATCATTACATTTTTGTCATGTAATATTTTGTTGTGTTTGGAAAATATGTATGTTTGAACTTTACTAAGTCAATTGAATTTTATATGTTTGATTTATAACGTCATAAAACGACTAGACTAGATTATCACCCACTATTAATCAGACAACAACAAAAAATGTCCAAGTTATAAATTATTTGAAATCTTATAAACTCCTAAGAGTATATAGTCATGTAAAATCAAAAACGCCGTATGTTACATAAAAAAAATTTACAGGAGAAGCAAAAAATTTTCTAAAATGAAAAGCAAACCAAGTTTTTTCAACAGCAAAAGAACAAAACAGAATGATCTTCTATTATAAAGACAACAAAAAAAACGAACTGTATATAGAAAAAACAAAAAACACAAAAGAAATGTGCTTGTATTTACTTTTTCTCAAAAGACGTAAGAACTTTATGGTTTAAAGGTTTTATGTGCTTGCACTTAGGGGCTTTCGAATTTTCTCCATAAATTCGTCGTTTTTTGTCGTAGAGGTGTAAAATTTTACAGAAACATGTAATTTGATACGGTTAATCAGAATCAATCAAAAAGTCGATTTAGATTTTTTTTTAACTTACGGCTTTTTTTGATTTCATATGACGATATTCGAGTATGTGCATTTATGTAGTATTAAATGACGAAACGAGATATATGTACATACAGAGTATTTATTTGTATTTTTTTATCTAAACGCAATTACGTCAAAGTTTCAGACAAATTTATATTTTTTATTAACAATTTATTTATGGCTCTGATTGAGAACTTGAAAAGTACGTCAGTACTAACTATAAAAAACTTTTGTTAAATATTATTAAGTAACTAAAAGCATTTATAATCGCTATAATTATGTTCCACAACAAGATCAATTTGGATTATGGATATAATGGAAATGTATGATATTGATAATCCATAATCATGGCGTTATCCATTGTTTCTGGGTGTATCTTTTTACCACTAAAATTAATTTTAATGTCATGACTTGACAGTCTTATTTTCTTTTTATGAACTCGTAAAAATATCTTTAGTCTGCTTATCCTTGGACATGTAGGAAGGCGACATTAGAATATTTACGATCCATATTGTTGTTTAACAATATATTTATACGAGTATTTATGCCATTTTAGCTGTGGTGTAATATAAACAATAAATTTCAAGTTCAAATCAAGAATTTGTTTACATAAGAAACCGGATTAATAGCCTGTTTCCAGAAGACGAATGGTTTAAGGCGTTCGTCTTTTTATATGAAAAACACTCAAAAATTTAAATAGTTTGTTGTTGTTTCACATATAAAAAGACGAACGTTTTAAACCATTCGTCTTCTGGAAACAGGCTGTTAATTTAATTTAAAATGTTCTATAGCTTTCGAAATATGTAATTATAATAAGAATTTTTCATAACGTTATAAAACAGACAATAACCTATATCTCGATTCAAACACATCTTTAATTCATTTTCTACGCGCAAGAAATTTGTTTTTATTTTTGTTTTATTACATTTTGGGAAGAAATTTGAAATATTTTTTTTACGTTCGTCTTGCTCGCATTCTCAAAAAATTTCTTTCGACATCGGGAAATATGCAATAAGACATTATGTTTGTTTAAAATATTTTGATAAGTTTTAGGCACATAAATTATCATAAAACAATTCTATTCATAGAAATGATTTACTCAAAGGATTTGCTCACAAAGTGATTTTTAAATTTAAGTTCCTAATATGCTTTAAAAACCAAATTCTCCACGACCACAAGTGGTAGTATAATAACGTATTACAATAGTTAGTTCCACAAAAAAATTTGATTTACAGCACGGGTTACTAAAAATTTTTTGGATTTGTATTAGTGAATAAGACGGAGAAATAAAGTTGGGAAAATTTATTTATTTACAGTCATAGAAAAATTTTAGTAGTATACGCCATTCTGACATTCATTTCATCAACATAGATGTTTTTAATTGAAGAGTGCTCCCGGCTACCGTTTTATCAGACTGTTGAAGAGACCTTATAAATTTAGTATTTGTATAATTAAGCATTTTTCAAAGTTTTTTTTAACAATTGCTTAATAAAAACACCATCACTAAATGGTTTACCCTTTCCAACAATTTCCAAGCTTATTAAGCTTGAAACCACCGTTTTTAATTTAGGATCTAATTTTGGTTCATAAATTTCCTCTCCTACTAACCAACCTTTTAATTTTTCTAAAATGTTTTATGTCCATAAAAAAGTTCCATCCTTTCCTTATCTCTTTAGTTAATATGGCTATGAAAACAATCAAAATGTCTTTTAAGAACATATTTCCTACAATCTTTAAATGTATTATAACATATAAGGCATTGAATTGAATTTTATCAAAACCATTTGTTAACATAAAATATTTTTTGAGTGTAAGCCTAAATAAAAGAGCATAAGCCAATACATGTGAATGCTCTCCGCACAATTGTGCTATGAAATGGTAACCAGTGATTTATAATCTTCAGTCTTGTCTTAACTTTTTCAAGTGCACTGTTTAAATATACATATTTTTATTTGTTTAAAAAATATAATACTCGTATCATTATATACAGACATTTAAACTTATTCATAAGAAATAATTTTGATTTATGAATCATAAATAACAAACGTTATAAAAAATACAAAAATGTCAATAAGGACGGGCGAAATCGCAGCAATTGTAGTGGGTTCAACAATTGGTGTAATTGGCTTTTTAATATTTGTTTTTACTTTTGTACAATGCTGGAGATATCGTAAAACTCTTTTTACGAGTCCTAATATTTCACGTAAGAATTAATATTTGCGACTAGATTACAAGGGTAGTTTATTTATCAAAAGATTTCGAAATATATTTTTAATAAACTCTTATAATTGATTGCATGCATACAAGTGAAAAAAATAATGCATAATTAATATATTGTTACCAGGGAAATAAATACTGTTACTAATTATTAAATTAAAAAAACTGATCACACTTTCTGGGGCTCGAACTCGGGCCTCCACCACATAACTGTTACCAATATGTTTGGCTATAAAACAAAAACTAATAAATGGGTTTAGAACACATTTTTTTATATATTTATTGATATTTATAGTCTACAAAATCTTAGTTTTATTCTAAATGTCCGCCCTTGGCCTTCAAACATGCCTTAAGTCGCATTGGCCAGTCACCAATTGTTGCACGCATCATTATCCATTGGAAATTTTGACTACAGCACGAACCAGAGCTGTCTTAAGACAATCAATAAGCATACGTTTTAACTCTAAAATTAACTTTTAATACACAATTTTTTTTCTGCATATACATACATACATACATACATACATACATACATACATACATACATACATAAGCATACGTTTTAACTCTAAAATTAAGTTTTAATACACAATTGGAGTTTTAACAAGGTGTGGTATTATTAATTAATAAAAAAAACAGAAACTTTATTACAATAAGATATAATAGCATATCATACCGAGGGAATACCCCAAATTTTTGGTAAAAATAATATGTACATTGCAACTAAAAAGTATAAAAATACAAAAATTCTATTCTCAAAACACTTGAGCTTTCCAAACACATGTAACTCACAAAAAATGACTCACAGAATACTGTGTCATACTGACTTATAATCTTATCACTATTTTCAACACATACGTTAATATATTCTATTTATGTATTTATTTATTTAGACAAACCGAAGTATAATATATGTACATACATCACCATAGATTTTCCAGTTGTTCGCCACAAGTATTTATTGACAGTATTATAGTAGTGCATATTTCAAAATATTTATTAAAAATAAATACATACATACTTATGTAAACTAACAGCCAGGCCCACGATATCGAAAGAAAACTTAAGCGAAAGAAACTCAGTCACTCACTGTGAATCTAAACTGCGGCCCACTAATTGTCACTTTTTCGTTCGCTTTGCTTTACGTTACCAACGTAGTGCAAATAAACAACAAAGCTGCCATATCAACATATCAAAAAATAATCGCGAATATACACGAAAAAAGCGCTGAAATGCTTAAATTGTACAATAAAAAATGCAACCGTGGGCTAGTTTAACTTGACAGAAATGTAGTAAACAAACTTATTCCGATTTTGTTTATTTATGTATATGTGTGTAAAAAATTTTGTGTTACCAATCGCATTTATTTTTGGCGACACAAAAATTAGTGTGCCGCAAATCAGCTGTTTGTCGTTTAAAACTACACGATTCGATATCGTGGGCCTGGCTGTAAAACATGTAAAATGGATTCCGGTTTACCTACAGGTGCAATAGTTTCAATTGTAATCGGTGCTTTAATTGGTACTGTAATGCTAGTCTTTTATATTGTTATGATTGCAATTTGCTGTTATAAACGTACAAATGTTCACAGTCAAAATACAGTTTTACACCCAAGTATGTAATCTTTTTTTTATTTTGCGTAAGAAATTAATACAATCTACTTTATTTAAAAAAAACTGCTGTCTGAATACGTTATAAACAAAAAAAAAAAAAAACAAAAAAAAAAAACAGAAAGAGTACTATCGATATCGATAACTATGGTTTGTCAGCTGGTAATGTTAAACTGTGCTGAAAGGCTTGCTAAGTCATGATGAATCGTTTAACGCAAGAACCAGGGACGGTACCAGTTATAAGAGAAACTACGAAACTACGAAAAATCAATTTCAATTTATGACTTTTTTTGAGGTTTTTTACATTAAAAAATTTGTTCAGAAGTAATAAAAGAAAAAAATATTAAGAAATGCTTGTTCATTTTGTTATATAAATTATAATTTTCTTGCACAAAAATTATATAATTATATTTTTTTCATCATATGTAAAGTCGTAAATTAAAACTGAGTTTTATTTTGTGCGAAAAAAAATAAAAATCATAAATAATGATTATTTTTGAGTTTTATTTCTTTTGCTCAAAAATAATGATTACGGCTGATTTTTATTAATATTACTCAAAAATAATCATTACCATTGAAGAAAACTTTAAAAATCTAAAATTTAAAAATCATGACGGATATGCAAAGATTTTTAAAAAATAATAATAATGGTGCAAAAAGTTTTTGTTTATGTCTGTTCTAAGTGATTGATTTTTTTATTTAAAAAAACGAACAATAATCATTATTTACGGTCCCTGGGGCCGAATTACCGCATACGTGAACGAGTAAGCTGTCGTATCGAATGAAATTTCGTCACGTATCGAATGGATGGATTATAGCATTCGATAGCAGACGTATCGAAATTTTTACACCATGTGTATCATTCTCAGGTGAATGACACTAAAAAGAACAAAAAGTGTGTATATGTTTAATACAAAATAAAAAAAAAACAAAACCAATTTTTTGAAGTTATCTAAATAAATAAGTGAATTTTAATATATTAAAAACCAAAATTTGTAAAAGAAATGACTACACTCTTATCGCTGTGCTCATCGTCTTCGGATTCTGAAGATGATTATAACACAGTACGTATCAGAAAAGAAATGAGGTGTAAAAGCGATCCAATGTCCTTGCCGTCTAATGCGTAAGTAAATTAAATCTTCCATAAGAATTCAGCTTAAGAGCAAGTTCATCTCATAAGCTTTTGGCCGTTGCTTTTTCTTGGCTACAATTTAGCAACATATTTTTGGCCAAATTAGGATGATCAACCATGTACTGCGCCATAACATCTTTTTGGTTTTTATTTATTTTGTTGATGTTAGCATTATAAACAATTATAATTTTCTTTGATTGTTTTAAAATTTAAATATTAAATAATAATATTATTATTAAATATAAATCTAATAATAATATTATTAAATAATACTTTAAATATTATAATAAACAATTTTAATTCTGGTTTTTCGACCTTTATTATTTAATGTAAAGAATTACTCAAGCTTAAGGTCTTTTTTAAGCTTTTAAGCTCATACACGCTCCTGCGTGTAGCGTCTTCAGGAGTAGCGAAATATTGATAAATAAATAAACGATTTTTATTTAAAAAAGACCTTAAGCTTGAGTAATTCTTTACATTATTATAATAAACTTACATTTTATTTTTTATTTTTTTTGCACGTACGTTTTTTGCACACAAAATGTTTTCGATCAGTCTTGAGCAAACGAGTAAAATGTAAACAGCTGGCACTCGATTATACCCTCGTTAACGTATGCTATCATCTCAAATTTCGATAGTACTTGTACGATAGCGAGTGGTGTAATCTCAAAAAGAAAAATTACGAACGATTTTGCACGTTCACGTATGCGGTAATTCGGCCCCTGGTTATTTCTAACCAAAATAAGTTTTTGATTGAAATAATGGTTATTCTTAACCAAAATATTTTTTGGTTGATATACAGCCAGGCCCACGATATCGAAAGAAAACTTAAGCGAAAGAAACTCAGTCACTCACTGTGAATCTAAACTGCGGCCCACTAATAGTCACTTTATCGTTCGCTTTGCTTTACGTTACCAACGTAATGCAAATAAACAACAAAGCTGCCATACTAACATATCAAAAAATAATCGCGAATATACTCCAAAAAAAGCTCTGAAGTGCTTAAATTGTACAGTAAAAAATGCAACCGTGTGCTAGTTTAACTTGACAGAAATGTAGTAAACAAACTTATTCCGATTTTGTTTATTTATGTGTATGTGTGTAAAAAAATTTTGTGTTACCAATCGCATTTATATTCGGCTACACAAAAATTAGCGTGCCGCAAATCAGCTGTTTGTCGCTTAAAACTACACGATTCGATATCGTGGGCCTGGCTGATAATGTTACTTATAACCAAAAAAATTTTTTTTCTCATTGTAATTGGTTACGGTAACCAAAATAATATAAATGTGCTGATAATGGTTAAAAATTACCAAATGCAGATAAAGGGCATTTTTGCGTAACCTTTTTCCTCAGAAAAAAGAAATAACAATTATTTCCGGTCCCTGGCAAGAACAAATTCCTAATTTCTGAAAATATGCTTTAAAAAACAAACAAAAAAAAAAAAAAAAAAAAAAATACAAGCCTTTCGTGTATCTTAAGGTCAATGTAGCCGGCCTAGTAATCAAATAATTAGTATATTTATTAACCGTTTTTAAGATAAAATTGCTGCTGGTAGCGCAAAGTAAATTGCATATAAAATACAGCTCTCGCAAGAGTTTAGCTAAATGACAATCGTTTGCATTTTTTCTATTTCTATTGCCGTTATGTGACTGAATTTTTGTTTCCAACAATTAATCAGCTAAAAATCAACGTAATTTGTTTTCAACTAATTTGATTCCAATGACTAATTGGAGTAATCGCATAGACCATGTAGAACGTGGCCGCGGCGGACACATGTCGGAAATAATATTTGAAAAATATTATCATTTTAATTTCTCAAAGAAATATCATATATGTACATACATGTGTACTTACTTGTTTCCAAGTTTTAGTGTAGAATTCTTTAAACTTTGACATCAGAAATCTGTTATGCCATTTTAATGAGACTCATTATTTTCTAAACAATGTGTAGTCATTTATTACAAATCTATACATACATATATACTTATGCATATCGTCATATTATTTTACAAAAGCCTTAAATTACAATGAAAAAATGTTACAGGAGAAGCAAACAACTTTTCAATAAGCAATACTTTTGCGTAAAACTTTAATCAAAAATTTATTGTCATAAAATCGTCATTTATGGTCACAGATGTGTAAAATTTTATGGGAACATGTACATCATAATCAATCAAAAATTATATTTTGATTTTTTTTGTAACGTAGGGCTATACATATAGTTTTTTTTTTTGCGATTTTAAATTTATACATAAACATATCGTCGATGGAATTAAAGAACGCTGTAACTGACAAAACCTTAACCCTTAATTGCATGAATTTTTTTTATTTTTCTCAAATAAACCACTGATAAAATTCATGCACAATTTTAAGAAAAAATATTTAAAAATATTTTATTATAAATATCTAAAACTACAGTTCAATGGCTATAAAAGTTTTTGTACATTTCTTTTCTTTTTCTTCAAAAAAATTTATGATGGAAATTTCCATCACTATGCAATGAAGGGTTAAGTGTTCACCAGATCCAAAAAACTTTCATAAATGTAGAACAAATACACTGGTATTTTTCATTTCTCAGACGGCGTAAGTGAATTTATTTTCATCGTAGAAATCTGTGACCTGGACCAATCGACGCGTATGTTTTTGCTGATAAAAATTATGCAAAAAACGTATTTTCGATTTTTTGTCAGTTACAGCGTTCTTTAATTCCATCGACGATATAATGTTATATAAAAGAAATACGTGTAATATGCATTGTAAGAAATATTTAGTCTAACTAAATTAAGAAAATTAAAATTTATATCCATACAGTTGCAAATTAAATACGATTTTTACTAAACAACTATACGAACATATTACTAAAAGTGTATTCTCTATTTGTTTTATTATCTTTTCTTTAACTACAGTTATTGTGCCATTTTCTGTATTTGTTTACTTCCATTCATTATCAAGATCTCAATTTGTATATGATTGCTGAAATAAAAACAATATCTTTATAAATTTGTTCAAACGTTTTTAGTACTTTTAGTATATACATAAGTATAATATGGATTTGGCATTAGTAGTCGCTCTAACATTTACTATTTTAATATTTGCTCTAACATCAATAGCTGTATTTGTGACAAGAAAGCGAAACTACCGAAATGGTATATGCTTAATACAAAAACTCAATAACGTAACAATAATAATAAATAAGTGGAAAAGAGTGTAATATTTTTAATAAAGCATGAGTTATATTTCCATGTGGGACATAGGAATTTTGTGTTCTGACCAGCACAAAAAATTAAAAAAAAAGAATTCAGAATGAAATAAAAAAATATTTCAATTTCAACACGTATTTCTGCTTTCGTAAAAAAGTTTTATTCGTTTCTGTTCTGTGTTCCGTACGGAATTATAAAATTGCTTGGAATCAAAAAATTTGTTTTATTAAAATTTATAATCATATTTGTTCGACAAATTGTATAAATAAAATGTAAAATAAGAGAGAACCCTTTAAATTATGGATTACAATCGAAGTTTAAACGTGTCAGAGAAGTTTTATTAAAAAAAAAAAAAAAAACACAAACTATTCGGTTTTGAATCCACCAACATTTTTCTTCACGAAACGGAAAATAAAAATAATTATGTATTCGGAAATGGTATAAAGAATAGCTAACAAATGTGGAGATTTGCAATTTCTTCAAGCTAAAAGTTTTTTAAAATAAATTTTTTTTATTTAAACATACTATATGGATATATAAATAAGAGATTAATTAAGATTACACCAAACAATAGAGTTTCGAATTTGGGATACGAAATATTCTTAATATAAATATGGCTTTAGTTTATTTGGCATCTTATACTAAATGTTTAAATTTTTTCTAAGCAACGGATTAAGTGCCAAAGTAAAGTATTAGGACTTAATTAAAGTTTTCAAATTTTATATAAAGTTTCATTTTCATAAACAGATATTTATATTATTTAAAATATTCCAAAAATTCGAGACAATCTATTGGAAATTTACCATACCTACCAAAGCTCAATTAAAATCGGTTAACTGTGGGTAATTTCTTTGCTTTTTATCAAATTGTGTTTTTGGCGAATTTCATTATTTTTTTTTTTTAATTAAACCCAAAATGTATATACAAATGTGTATATGTATAAAAAATTTTTATTGGTTAACATTACCTTATCAACTACCACGAAAAACTAATCTTTTGTTAAATTATTGCTACAATCATTTTTATATTAATGCATATAAAATTGATTTTATTGAATCATTATGGCTTAAAATAACAGCTACATTTTATTTTACATTTGCACAAAAATAAAGCTAAAACGAATTTAATGGAATATGGAGGGTTTTATAATTGCTCTCAGCATAAGTCTTGGCATATTTGCAATTACAACAACCGTGGTTTTAATATGTCGTAGAAAACGAAATAAGCGTTACCCAGGACAAGTAGTTAGAGGTAGAAAAAAATCAGCAGAAATTTTACAATATGTGCTTACATTTTATTTTATTACTGCATATAAAGTTAAACAATGTTTTATTAATAACTTCTAATTTTGAGTTTTTTTTTTATTAAAGAGTCATTTTCATTTATATTTTATTTTAGCACCTGTGGTAGTAACTTCTGCAACGCACACAGCTCCTGGTGGTTATCCAGTAACACAAGTGCCAGTGGGAGCCACAACCACTACTTACCAGGCACAAACCTATTCTGCTCCATATCCACCACAAGGGTAAGTTGTGTGATCAATAATAGTGCCATAATTATTTACAACGCAAAGCAGCAACAGCTGTACGTATGTATAGCTGCGTAATTATTGTTGAAGTAAATATAAAAACAAATAATCCATATTTCCATATTTCGATATACATACATACTTCGGATATAATTTTCAGAATTTAAAATAGCAACAATTATTATACATTGTGCTAACGTTCTCACAGTACAAATTAAAAAAAAAAGATAAAAATATTTCGTCAATATTACGAATGAATAAAAACCTGAAAAAATGTTTTCAAGTTCGAGCTAATCGAAATAAAAATTTCTGGGGTTGGAGTTTGGGTTCGAGTTCAAACTGAAAAAATAAATATGTTATAGTTAATAAGAGTATCCATTTCATTTTTATAAATATTTTTGGAATTAAGGATAACGTTCATGTTCTGTCACTTCCAATTTTTGAATTCGAATGAAATATTGTTATACAGTTTTTCTTTTTTATTAGAATTTATATTTTTCAGTTGTATAAATTTTATTATGTTTCTTTTAGAGTTCCTACACAAATGCCAATGCCCATGCCTTATGGCCAACCTCCAGTTGCCGGGTATGTAACAACATAACATATAACAAATTCAATCTGCTCTATAATAATTATATACAATATATGGATACATTTTCTCATTATTTATTTTTGTTTACAGTATTCAACCCCATATACCATCATATCCAACAATGCCTGTAGGTAATATGAATCCTCCTTCTTATGATGTTGCTGTAAGTGGTGCTGGTGCCGTACAAGTAAATAGTGCTCCTTATGAAAAGCAAGCCCCTTACAATCCTAATTTCCAAATGTAATACGTGAAGTTAGTCAATATTTTTATTAAAATTTACCAACGACATATTAAAAGGGAAATTTTTTTTAAGACTTGTTAAAATTGAAAAATGCCATACCAAGTAAATATTTATTATTATTATAGTCGTCAAATATATTATAAAACAATTTGGTGTATATGAGGAACTGAAAAACGTTGTTTGTTTTTTAAACATTTGTCGCTAACAACGTTTTTAAAATCATTTTACGCTTAAAAACTATAATTATTCAAAATATTAAAAAAGACTATAAAAAAAAAACAAAAGTCGCTTGTAAGCAATCCTATACCAAACTTTTTATTTTGTTAAACCTGGTTAAAAATGTGAAATTAAAGTACTGTATACCAATGTATTAGCATATATTGTATTAATGTGATACCTTTTAAGTATTTGCTTATGCAGAAAAATAAAACTTTATATTTTCTACTTAATTTTTATGTATTTTATGTATATGTATGTACATATAAAAATATGTAAAATAATTTGCGTTATACATAATAAGTAATGTTATTTGTAACTTCCTTTATATATATTGAACTATTCCATGAACTTCTTTTTTTATTAATATCAAATAAAAATAATAGAAACAAATTTTTTATTTGGAATCTTTATTAAGTTTTGAAAAAAAAATAAGTTGTTTTAATTATTTTTCCATTTAAATTTCTCTCTAATTTGATTTTCTACAACAAAGGGCTGCATTTTAAAACTATTGGGCAGATTCTGTCAACCAATGTCAAATGAAATTAAAATACGATAAAACTAAACTGTCAATAATTAGTAAAAAATTATATTAAATTGAAGTTACGGAAATTCGAGTTCGAATCTCAGTAAGATTTGTGATTTTTTTTTTTTTTAATTTATTTCTTTTAACATTAAACATCTTAATTAGATCAGGGGCAAATTATGACATTTTATAATAATGCTTCTATTATTGCTTACAATTTTATTTATTGCATTATACTGTTTATGCATACCTTAAAGCTTCCAAAGATGCCATAGGATAAGGTATTATTTTTGATTTTGTATAATATTTGCTTACTGGTTGCAATAAATTTGCGTTTCTATTGCATTTTAGCTGCTCATTTCATATAAAAATCATGCACTATTGATGCGCATGAGTAATTGTTTACAATTTCTTCCTTACAAAATAGCTTATTGGACTCTTGAGAATTGGCATATGGTGAGTGTTATTTAAACACATTCTATAGTTATATTTTAAGCTCTATTTACGGTTATTTACTATGCCAAAACTAAAATGGTGGAGCCTGGTAAAACAGATCGTAGCATGTGAAACAGATCATAAAATATTGTTGCAGATTTCTTTCATGTTGCACTTCAGTATATAATATGTGTATTAGGGTGATAACTTTTTTTGGACAATATTCTCCCCAGGGGTTTTCTAATGGCAAATATTGTATTAATGATAAAAAAACTATTTCAGTTCAATTTGGTAAAAAAAACCTTACGCACCGACAGCGATTTCTAAAATGCCTTTAATATATTTTTCTTTAATTTTTTTTTAATAACAAATTTTTTAAAATATGGTTTATACATACATATGTAAGTATGTAAACAAATAATAACAATAAATGATTAAAAGTAGGTATTGTAAGATATAAACTTTAGGTTCGAAGCACGCGATCATGAAATTTAATTAAGTTTTTGGTCCAAATCTTGGAATTTTTTTCAACACTTAGTTTGCTTTTCTTATAATTCATTTTTACCAAACCGATTTAATTTTTTGTTTTAAATTACAACCAATATATGAAAATGAAAGAATTGCCAGAATTTTTATTAAAAAAAATGAAATATAATATGTGAAAACAGATTTTTTTATATAAAAAACTGCAAAAAATAGCGGAAATTAAAAGCAAATTTGGAAGAAAACTATTCTATTGACTCGAAAACGGCCTTTACTATTGAAATCAGCATGTCTTAATTATATAGATGTGATGCTCAGACGTTAAGGCATCAAAAAAAGTTTTTTTTTTTAACTTTGTTTGATTCAAAACTTTAACGCGTTTGGTGCGTAACCTTTTTTAACGACAGCGAAAAACTAAAAACGCAGTTCTTAATATTTGTCTATGCCGTACACGATTTTGTCTGGGGAGATTTGATATTTGCAAAAAATGCAAAAAGTTATTACCCTAATGTGTATAGTATAATATAATATATGTATGTGTACTATTTTTTTATGTGTTTAAAAACTTCATTATTTAAAAAATAATCGGGAATACTCTGAAAAACGAATTCGAGTGAAATTGAAATCGAATGAAATTGTAAGGTGCTCATTGTTTTGATAATTGTTTCTATTTATTCGCTTAATAACCATTAACGTAACTTCCATGAATACCAAGACTATAAAATAATTCGCACATTTAAATTTTATTTGCTATTAAAAAAACTTTCCTTATCAATTTCACTCGAAATCGTTTTTCAGAACATACTCCAATACTTTTCTAATATTCTCATAGACCAGGATCTCGGCAAATTACAGAAAAAAGTTCCTGCTTTCTAGGGAAATCTAAACATCCGGAATAATCACTTAATTAAACAACATTATTAATTTTTTATAATGAGTATGTATTTAAATATAATTCATATGTACATGTATAAATATTATTAGTATAAAAAATTAAATAATAACCATGAAATAAAAACGAAATTCACATTTAGTACAAAATTTATACAAATATTTTTTTTGTATTACATAGACTACATACATACTTATAAAAATTTTTATTTAAAAAGACAGAGATTTATTATAAGTCAGTTTTTTTTTGTTGCTTTTGTATCCGACTTAACAATTGACTTGTGCTTTCAGTATCAATTTACACACATTGTATTTATTTTGGATTTATATTTAGTTGTGGATCTGCAAAACTAGCAGGCGGTGGTATACTAAAAATAAAATTAAATATTTATGTATATCGTTCCTTTAATGCAACGTAGTCATATTTCAATAAAGTATACATGCTTCTAACATTAGTTTCATATTAAAATATCTATATACTATTTTATTTTGGCAGAGAAAGTAATGCAGAACATTTTTTGTAGATTAAAAATTTTTTCTTTGAAATATGACAACGTTACGATAAAGGAGGGTTATATTTTAATTAAAATATTTATTAGTATCTATCTGACAACTATGTTTTTCTTCTGGTTTAAAAAAAATTGACTAAATCTAATTGTTTAAAAATTGCCAAACATAACATGTGTGCTGTTAGAAGCTAGGCCGTAATCCTGAAACAGGGTTGTTGTCGTAAAAGATTATTTTCGGAAAAATTAATTTAAAGATGGAATAAAATTGCAAGAAAAATGATGTACATATTTAAATTTCAGGAGGTTATATTAAAAAATAAAATAAATTTAATTTCTTTTTCTTTCTCCAACTGCCCTTGTATCTGCGCTTAAAACAAATAGTAATTACAAATTAATTGATTCCAATAATTAAATTATTTAGGATTTATCATGGATTTAATATGATTTTTAAAATTACCAGCTCTTGACAACACCTTTAGATTATTCAATAAAGTTTAATACCCGTATTCATAAAAACTATTTTAGGTTTATTGAGGACTTATTTGACAAATTTCTATGCAATACTTGTCAAATATACCCTCAATAAACCTAAAATAGTTTTTATGAATACGAGTATAAGTATTTTAAAATACAGTCGGGCCTCGATTATTTGTGTTGGTCGGGACCAGAAGCATTACGGACAATCGATTTTCACGGTTAATTGAATAACAATTTTGATTAGAGAGTTTTGTTT
Source organism: Metopia argyrocephala (assembly GCA_963576795.1). Lineage (NCBI taxonomy): Eukaryota > Metazoa > Arthropoda > Insecta > Diptera > Sarcophagidae > Metopia > Metopia argyrocephala. The sequence goes on along the minus strand of OY756208.1, from coordinate 197,274,310 downwards.
AATATTTTTAATATTTAACAAGTGAACATTGGTGAACATACATATTTACATTAAAAAATTAATTCAAGACATCAACGTCGTAAATGGTCTGTATCTCAACTTCGTATTTTTCAGCGAACATTTTAAAACTCACATTATTTTTGAATGCTCGCTAATTATTCGAACTTTATCTTCAATATTTAAAACGTTTCTTTGTCTTTTTACCACTGGTAACGATGCAATACTAAATATATTTAGATCTAATTATCCGCAATTCTTAAATTTCAAAATTAAACTAATTACTTGTAAATGCTTCTGACTCATCGTATGCAAACAAGGAGAATTCCCCGTTTTCATCACGGATAATAAAGGTAATTACGGTTAATCGAAGCAAACAATTTGAAAACATTGCAAACAAAACACAATAGACTGACCTTTGGTCATCACGGTTAATCGGGATTGCCGGTTAACCGAATTATGGATAATCGAGGCCCGACTGTATAACGTATATTATAAATACTACAGAAATAGCTTATTTTTTATTAAACTTTTATAAATTAATTTAAATAAAACTACTTATTTAATAAAAAAAATTAATTTAACTTACTTTGACGATGATGCTGCTGCATACAAGAGCTGTTGGTTGTATTCATTTTTATCTTTAGGAATATGAGTGACTGGTGCCCCTGTATACACTGTCACCTTACCTGAAATACAAATAGATGGGTTTGTTTGTTTTATTTATTTATTTTTTTTTTTTAATTCATAGAAATATTCATATATTATTGGTTATAAACATACCCTGTTCGATTACAACAAAATCATCTTCAGATCTTTTTCTTTTACGACTTTCAAAGATGTAGTATATGAGCCAAAATACAATAAAAATTTTTATAGCCACCAATACCCAAAGAGTAGGATTCATTTTACAAGTTTTCCTTTTTTTTTGTAAATAAAAAAGGGACAATTAAATTTAAATATTATACTACTTGCACGAGTTTTATAAAATAATTTATTGTAAAATTCCGCATAAAATGCGACGATTGATTAAGTGGTAGTTTGTTTAGTTGTTGCAATTATCTTTCTCGTATTGTTGCTTCTACTAGTCTGGTATTAGTGTTGATTTTCATAAAGATGTTTCTGGGAATTCTACGTCACCTGTGTTGTCAACTTGCATTTGCATTTAAACATGCATTTTATTTGAAGTTGTTTTTTACATTTTAATAGTACACATTGTCTATGTTCTGAGTTACAAACAAATAAAGATAACATGATTTGGTTTTGTCTAGTTCTCTTTTGAACTTGCGTTTCCAATTTTATCGAAAAAGTTTATTTCATTAATTCTCGTTTTCATTACCTCCACAACAGCCAAAGGGAGAAAAATTAAATATGATATGATGGTATGCTTAAATCTGTTCCGCTTTTTTATTTCCTTTACTTAACTCTTAAAAACACAATACTTGATGGGTGTACATATGTATGTACATAGCTAAGAACTATAAGAAAATATTGTGGTTACTATTAAGTTCTAGAATAAATTTTAACGCCTTTTTCATAAGTGTGGTTTGTCAATACTGTTTTGCTTGCTATAATACGAATAAGAGTCATCGTTAACAGCTGTTATTCGTGTTTATATTTTGTTGTTGTTTGGTTGAGGGTGCACGATGACGTATACATTCAATATCACATTCATTTTCTTAATACATAATTCATACGCCTTGTATGACCAGCAGCCATTAAAACCGCAATACAGTAGAACCTGTTTTTATGCGGCCTTAATTAATAAATATTTTTATGTGGTAGATAACGTATAAATCAGACGAGTTTGATTTATTTAGTGATTTCTTAATCTAGTCTATTCTTAATAGAAGTATAATTTGCCTATAATTTGTCATATTTTAGTTTTCTGTAAATTATCGTCAAGAGGCAAAAGCAATATGGATTTAGTACATCAGAAAAACATTTCAGAATATAAACAAAAGTTGTTTAAGAAATTTTTTTATGCAAAATGTGTACCTAGCCATACATATGTATGTACATACATACATAATTGGCCATTGCAACCCTGTGTCAGGATTACGGCCTAGCTTCTCGCAGCACTCATGTTGTGTGTGTTAATTCTTACCCATGAGTACCGGGACCTACAGTTTAAAGTCGACTCCGAACGACAGATTTGAGAAGCTTTTTCATGGCAATCAATTACTCCCAGAGCTTTTGCCAGAAGACTGCTGAGAGGTAGTTGCCGAAAGAAATAATTTTTTCATATTTCTTTTTTCAAAATGTCAGAGCTGAGATTTGAACCCAGGTCTATCGTCTTAGTAAGCCAACACACAAACCACTGGACCACGACGACTACACATATGTATGTACATGCATATATTTTATTTTTATTATAAATTATTATACGAATGGATGGATGGTCTGATAGATTGTTTTTCATACTGTTTCATAACTTCGAAAAATGAACAATTTATTGGGATATAGGGAATGAATTTAAAATGAATTCAACTTATATGATAGTTTAGAAGTTGTGAAAATGGAATTCTTATCAAATCACTTTTTTAATTTCCTGGAATGATTTGAAAATCGAATTGTGTAATTACTGGTTTTTGCAAAGCTTAGAAATAACCATCCTGTCTGTCCATTAAAGAAGGTTTTTAATTAAATTACTGGTCATTGAAGAAACATTTTGATAAAATTTGCTAACATTTTTTTTTATTTGTGACCAATACTCAGGGGTAGACCCCTACTAAATGCTATGCATTGTATTGGAATTTTTTAGAAATTACAGTACATATTTATTTTTTCTTATATTATTATTAAGGGTGTTAGGAATGAGACAAATTGTTGTGAATTGATCATTCAAAGGCCAGTGTTATACATTCACCCTTGAATGATCAACAGCAATTGCCTCATCGTTGCATGTTGATTGTGTGTTGAGTGCCTGCACTAAGTAGGTTTAGCTGTTATCTGCTACTTCCCAATATTTTTTGTTGCTCAAAGACAAACCAACAATTGCATTTATCCGTAATACACCATTGAAAAATCAAATTAGTAATATATTCGAATCTAAAAAGTATAGTTCCGACTGATTATTAAACTGAAAAAATAATAAATCTACTAGAAATAGAACCAAACATATTTGCTTTAGATTTCTTCATGAATATTAAATAATAATTTTGATGTCAATCATCATTACAGAGACACTTGTATGAGTAACTTTTGTTTATGGGAAAAAATGCTGAACATTCTTTTCTACACCAATTAATGTTTTTCGTTATAAAAATGTTGTATTTTGTCACTGCACTACTTTTACGTACATTTAATCAAGAGAATATTAGTTACTGTTTTTAGTTTTCCAATTAAAATTTCAATGACGATGCTTTTATTGTTTACATGACTCATGTTCCATTTATTATAAGCTACCTGTGCGAATCACAGCAACTGAACGTGCAAGATTTTAACCATTTGTAAATGGTTAAATGATTAATTTTCTGAAAGATCGTTTATTTTTGCATAATAAAAGTAACTAAAAATGAAATAAATGCCCAAGAAAATCCATTTTATGTAAATGTGCTTGTATTAACTTTTTTTATTTTATAAAAATACCTTCTACCAAATTAGGTCTTATTAAAAATGTAAAATAATATTTTAAAATTATAACTCTAATTAATTTTATTCATTAAAACACACATATTTTATTACATATTGTATTTCTTTTTTCAAAATTATTTTTTATTAAATATTTTAAATGTGTATAAGATTAGGCTCACTATTTTTAGTTTAGTTTAATTAAATATTTTCTATATATATATAAAATACACACAATATAGTTTATTTTTTGTTTTGATTTGATTTAAATTAAACTTACAAAAATAGAACTCATAAAACAAATATTTCCAATAAGAAAAAAAATCGTAAAAGTAATTCTTAACTGCTTTTACTTTCCAGGAAAACAAACTATGTGTTGCACTTAAATTTTTAATTAAACAAAATACATAATCACAAATTAAAGCATATAAATTTTTTAAATAATATAAGGAATTTGTTTTATAAAAAAAGCCGTTTATTACTTTTAAAAATGTTTTTTCTTTCTTGTTTTTATTTATAAGTTTATTAAAAAGTTTTTCCACAATATTTTTATAGTAATTATTTTTTATATTTTAATTTAATAATTGTGAATTTGCTGCATGGTTTCAAGTGAAATATATGTATAAGCCATTGTTACTATAAATTTCACTTTGTACAACTTTTAATGGTTATTAATAGATAGAATTGTAAGTTTATTTTATTTCGTATTCTTTGTTTTTTCATGTGTTGTCTATTTATTAAAAAGAATTTTTTTTTCAGAAGTTCGTTTTTATGCAAAGTTTTTCTAGTTTTCTCTTATGGTGATATAAAAATAAAATATAAGATTATTTACCATTAGTTTGATGTTGATTTTATTATAAATATTTTACTTTGTTTCTTTGTTTTAATTAAAACCGCTTGAAGAAGACATTCAGCAACTTTTAACAGCAACCGCTACTTGCTGACCCAGCTTGATTACCAGCACCAGGCAGTGAAGGATTTGTGGGGGAATGCTGTTGACCAATTTTGATGCCATTGGCCTAAAAATATAAAAAATAGTTTTTTTATTATTAAAAATAATTTAATGCTTAATTGCCTTAAAATTATAGGTTTATTTCTTATTTGACAAGTATTGGATGGAAATTCGTCACATAACCCGTTGACAAATAAATTTTAGTTTTTATATATACGTCAGTAACAATGACTATGTTTCACATTATTAATATCTAATATCTACCAACATCTGCATAAAGAGAGGTATGTACCAGTAGTAGGATTTAGTGGACACATAATAAGAAATAAAACTAATAAATAACTGCACAATTATAGTTTATTCTTATTATTTTAAACTAAAAAGAATGTTGAATTTTTATGGGAAAAATTGCAACATCTGCGAAAATTTACGGTAGATGGTAGACGTTGATAAGAGTGAAAAAAGCTTATAAGATAAATTCTTTGATTATCAAAGCCTTAACGTAATTGGAACAACCAAGTTATATTTGTTTTTGAAAAAATACGCGATTTCATTTTAGAGAGCATAAACAGGTGCATCTGTTATTGCTATAATATTAATTTATACAGTATCTTAATTCTAAGTAAACTTACTTCATTATTGATATCGAAAACACCTTCTTGTATTTTTTCATAAATTTCTTTGGCTGTATTAATAAAAGCTTCTTCAACATTTGCGGCGGTACGTGCTGATGTCTCCATAAAAACCAGACCATGCTCTCGGGCAAATGCTTCGCCCTCCTCTTTTTTAACTTCACGTCGTGAGTCTAAATCACTACAAAAAATATTAAACAATAGTTTAATAAAGCTTGAAAAAATAATTAATTATTTTCTGTCACCTTTTATTTCCTATCAACATAATAACCATATTTGAGTTTGAATGCTGTCTAGCATCTTCTAACCATGTTGTCAAATGATTAAATGTTTCTCGTCGTGTAATGTCGTATACAAGCAATGCACCAGCAGCACCACGATAATATGATCGTGTTATTGATCTGAAAGCTTCTTGGCCAGCTGTATCCCATATTTGTAATTTGATTTGTTTGCCATCAATAGTTATCATGCGGGCACCGAATTCAACTCCAATTGTCAAATCGTGCACAGGTTGAAAACGTTTATCAGTAAATTGCAATAAAAGGCATGATTTACCAACACCTGCAAAGACAAAATAGAAAATAATTATTAAAATGTCTGTGTTTTTCGGGAGAGCCAAGAAGCCGTTATTGACATATAACTATGCTAGGTATATAGCTTTTTGTTTAACAGTCATATAGATTTATACATCTTATTTTCCGAAATTTTTAAAGGAGAAAGAGCGTTTTAAATTCAGCAATATCGTATCAGAAATACCACAGATTTCTCATATTAACAAATAAACGATATAGCCGATTTTGTTAGGCTAAAATTTCGATTGGACAAAATGGACTTTAATGAGCACAAGTTTCATTTATTTATTTTATTATTGTTTTAACAATATAAAATACTTGATATTCAATGATGGCATAGTTTTACATAGTAATCCTACTTCTCGCAAGGTATATCCGTTTATGGTTGATTGCCCAGTGAGCTGCACTATGCATTATAGAGAGAATTAATTCTTTAGCCGTCCAAAAACTCAATGAAATGACTTCCCAACAGAATTTCTTCCGACATGAGAGATTCATATCAATTCCCACAAACTTCATTCCACCGTTCCTTTTTCCTATAACCTATTTGCCTAACTCAAACAGAAAACATTGCATTAGTAGGATGCATCATATATAACAGTGTGGTAAGCCGTTGATCTGTGATTAATATTGGGTAAAAATCTACAAAATTGATTAGAAGTTTTAATACTAATTTTAGGCGCAATTTCGACTTAAAATATATGTTTGAAGATTCGTATTCTAAAATCATTTTTATATAATCTTATGGTGTTTTTTTTATTTCAATTCTGTTTTTAATGGATGTTATTAAGAATTAGAAAACAAAATCTAATATCTATATTATGTGTTGGAGAACCGAAGTTCGAGCCCCAGGAACAAAAATTAACAAAATGTAATTCTTCGGCAACATTTTTTAATAGAAAACAAAACGCGATTATAGGAAAGACATAAAAATAATGCGTTACGATAACGAAATTATTTTATCATCACAATAGTATTTTTAGGCTAACAACCTAATACCTGTGAAGTTTGTATATATGTATATACAAACATATGTACATATATTTATGTATATTTTGTACTAATGAGATAAAATATCGACTAATAATATCATTTAGGTACATACATACCTACTTATTGGCAAATATTGTTTCTGTATAATACCGCTATTTATTGCAAATTTTAAATCTGCATTTAATAATTTTAGGAAATATGATGAACTTTATCAGAGGAATAACGGCTGCTGTCTAACCTAATATTATGTACATAGTCAATAAGATCGCAATTAAAAAATAAGAAACGCTCAAATATTGGACAACACCCACTAATGTCTTGTCAATGATAATAATAATAATAGTATTAACATTAATATGAGACGACAGGTAAACAATTCATAACAAAGAATATACAATTTTTCTCAGATAAAGATAACATATTGTCTTCACACACCCTTAATAAAAAGCACTTATGAAGTGATATATTAAATCATAAGTAACACTGTTCGCCTATAGGTCTTCTAAGCAAAACATAATATAAGGATTTTTTTATGTGAAAATTATAGGGGTGGTTGGTTAATTGAAGTGCTGACTAACAAAACCCCAACATTTAATGTAAAGAATGAAGCAATAGAAACAACTACAACAATGCTTATTTTTGCATGAAATATCAAACAAAGGAAAAATAACAAAAATAATACATACACATACTTTGATGTTTGTATGTATATATGCAGGTTTGTACATTAACTATTTCAGACATTTTTCTTATTCATAAAGGCCCAACATCAGTTCTATGACAGCTTAAACAACAATAAAAAAACTGATATGAAAAATATCAAAAACAACAAACATATGAAACGACCAGCAACAATCACAAACTTTAGATGGAGTACAAAAATTATTGATTTTTCAACCATGACAGAAATTCATTTAGGGAGAACTGTAGGTGTTAAAGAAATTTTGTTTTGGATATTTAAATGCCTAAAAGAATAATTTTTTATTAAGTTTGTTTTTTGCCTAAAAATTAATATACATATGTACTCTTCTACAAGAATACATAATAGTTTTAATAATAACTGTTTAAATTATGACTTCTACTTTTTACTAAAAATGACAAATGGTTTGTTTGCTAAAGAAATATTTAAAAGTTTTTAACTTACCTGTATCACCGATTATAATGTATTTAAATAAATAGGCGTAAGACATGTCTTAAAATTGATCTCCTTTGCTTTAAATTATTAAATATTTATCACAATTTTTACGAAAAAATGTTATTTTATTTTCTATAATATTTTCCACTACGCAATTCGTGTTAAGTTTTCATCCAATAACAATTTAAGTCTATCTCTGTCTTCCTTTTCAGCAATTTTTTTTATTTTGGGAAGTGTTCGGAACTTAAAGACCTGCCAATATATCTACCCAAATGAAAAACGCTAAAATAAGAAAAATTTTTAAAACTTATAAGATATGGTTAAATAACGACGGTCGGCCAAGTGTATAACTTGAATTAAGTTGAACGCAATATTCAAATTGGAAAATTGAAAAAAATTTGCTCTACATATGTTAAGTCAATGGTTCGTGTAGGCAGGGGGTTATAGCTAACCTACAGGCCAATTGATTTATTTTTTGGATAACTTGATAGCGACTAATGCGCATTTATCAGAAGGTGCTTTTGAGATTACAACATTCACAAAAAATTATGGGTTTTTGTAGTTGATTAGGCTAAGAACTGTAAAAATCCAAACAAAGAGTGTAAAAGAAAAACAATTTGACTGAAAAGGAGTAGCTGAGCCGGTAGGTCAATACATACGACATTATAAAAATGAATGGAGTAGCATTTTTTAAGTTTTCAATAGAACTTTCTAAATAAGAAAATGGGGTTTTATTTGTGCTACCTGATTTATTCAAGCTGAGACAAAAACCCATTTTTGAAAAATTTTCTAAAAAATCCTTGTTTTTTACATCTGGTAATATTTTATACAAATACACATAATTATCATTTTTTTCTTCATTTGTACGAAGGAAAAGTGAAAAAGAGAAAACGAGAAAAACTGCATATAAAGGGTTTTTCTCAGTTTTTTACAAAATATTTTAAAACTTTATTAAAATTAATTAATTTAACGAAAAATCCAATCTTTTTCCATTTACCACAATTTGTAATAATTTTGTTTGTTAAAACTGAGGGGTAGTAAAAGTTTATTGAAAATTTATAAACGACTGCTAGCATTACTTTTTAGTGGGGCTGAGTAGTAGAAAATAAGTTAAAAGAAAACATGAAGATGGCTGACGGCACAACTATTGTACGTAGAAATAGACCAGGAACTAAAGCCAAGGTAAAACAAAAAAATTAAAAGAAGGAACAATATACATATAAGGTTTATATGTCTGAAATTGCGAGTAAAGAAGTTTATGTGTATTATATATATATGCATACTTTTACTATTTCTATAGGACTTTTGTCGCTGGCCAGATGAGCCGTTGGAGGAAATGGACAGTACATTAGCTGTGCAACAGTATATACAACAATTGATTAAAAGAGATCCATCAAATGTGGAACTTATTTTAACTATGCCAGAGGCGCAAGATGAGGGTGTTTGGAAATATGAACATTTGAGGTAAGTACACAACAATCTTTGCATTAATTATCAATTTTTTTCATCATAAAATTGCATTAATAGACAATTTTGCATGGAACTAAATGGTTTAGCTGTTCGTTTGCAAAAGCAATGTTCACCCTCAACTTGCACCCAAATGACAGCCACCGATCAATGGATATTTTTATGTGCAGCACATAAAACACCAAAAGAATGTCCCGCAATTGATTATACTCGTCACACATTGGATGGCGCTGCATGTCTACTGAATAGCAATAAATATTTTCCAAGCCGGTAAGTGAAGAGTCTGTAATAAAAACTAAAATTTCTGTTAAAATTATATATTAAAGAGAAGGTGGTAATTAAATATCTTAATGAAATCAGACACAAAAACTTCAAATTGGTGTATAGATTTAAAATAATTTTCCTATATTCCGAATTACTAAAATAAGTCTCTGCATTAAATCTATCAAACAGATATCGTTTAATGATTAATACCCGTTTACATAGGAATATTAATTAAATGAGATATAATTAGCAAATCCGTTTAGAGGCTTTGGTTTTAGCTTTCATTGAAGAATGTTTTTACGTGGTGGGTTTCAAGCCCTACGCACAACCCAAATTTAAAGTCCAGGGGATTGGACAATCGCCGCATACATTAGTTAACAAGCTAGCGGGTGCTAGAATGTTATCCAGGAGGGCCGCGTGGAGGCTGTATGTCGACTTGAATACAACGGGAACAAGGATCGTTCTGGAGGCCGCCAGGTTGACCCCGATCAGAGACTTTACCTTGTCCGAAGTACAGTGCACTCGGGATATAGTGAACACTTTGTAATATGAACTATCGGGTATAGTGAACTCGTTTTTTTTACATTAGTTACTCTAAATAGTGAACAACACAAACCTCTAAAAAGTGAACACATTTTTTTGCACGACGATTGAAAAAGAAATAAAGTTTTTTACAATGCCGTTATTTCTTTTGCATTTATACGTTCTCTTTTTCCTTTTTGTATTCTGTTCTTGCGCATTGAAAACTTCTTCTTCACCTCTTCTGGGTGATTTTGTTACCGCAGAAGAGAGCGAAGACGAGGAAGAAAATGTGCCCCTTAGTTTATTGCAAATTTCGTTGCGTCAACAAGCTCAAGATGACGTAAACCCTATTTTGGAAATGCTCCACGTTATTAATCCAAATGTGAGTATTCGTGATATTAATCGCAATTTAAAATGTCTAAGTTTCCTCTCAACTCTAGGTTGAATATTCTGCAGATGATATCAGACATTGGAACAATGCAGAAAATGTACTTCCGGTATTTGTAGATGACGATTCCAATACCAGTACCGATAACTAAGATATAGGGGATTCACCAACGAAAGAAGTTATTCCAGCCACTCGAGCTGTTCAAATTTTTGAACAGGCAATTGAGTGGGCTGAAAAGGATTCCAATCACTTTGAAGACAGTTTAGTTTTACATAAATTTCGTAACTTAGCTTTACAAAAACTTAAAACAACTTGTACAAAGCAAAAAAGTTTGAAAGATTTTTTTGTTACACAATAGTTATTTGAGACTAGTCATATAAGTACAAATATTGCTATTTATGAGTACAAATATTATGTTTTTTTTTTACTTTTTTATATGAAATGAATAAAGTTTGGTTATTTTTCTTAAACTGTGTATAGTGAATTTCTTGATAATATGAACAGACCTGTGCATTAATTAGTTCACTATATCCCGAGTGCACTGTATCCCATCTATCCCATTACTTACATAGTTGACCATAACAACCCGTTAACGGGTTTCGGCCTGCCTCAACACTAGTCTCCAAGCGTCTCTGCTAAGCGCACGCCTTCTCCAGTTGGTCACACCAATTGATGACAGGGCTCCATCTACCTGGTCTTTCCAACGTAAACATGAACGTCCTCTACGCCGACGTCCAGTGACCTTCGCATCGAAAACCTTTTTCGCTGGAGCAGATTCTTCCATCCGAACAACATGGCCGAGCCAGCGCAGCAGCTGGATGTTAATGCGCTGGACAACGTCTACGTCGCCGAGGAGCTCATACAGCTCATAGTTGGTCCTAATGCGAAACTCATCGCCTTGCTTTAGTGGACCGAAGATCTTGCGAAGAACTTTCTCTCAAACACTCCCAGGACAGCTGCATCGGCACAAGACAGCGTCCATGCTTCCGCACCATAGAGAAGCACTGGAAGAATAAGCGACTTGTAGAGTGTTAACTTCGTCGCACGAGAGAGGTCTCTGTTACTAAACTGCCTACCGAGACCGTAGTAGCACCTGTTTGCCAGTGTAATTCTTCGCTTGATCTCCAAACTGACATCATTCTTGCTGGTAATGGCGGTGCCAAGGTAAATAAATTCCTTGACCACATCGAATGTAACCTGGGAGCCGATACGTTCAACGTCCCTACTCGTCGACAACATGTACTTCGTCTGGCTCTCATTTACCGCCAGACCCATTTTAGCAGACTCTCGTTCAATAGCATTAAAGGCTGCGGTGACATCCCGCTTGGTTATGCCCAATGATGTCTATGTCGTCGGCATACGCAAGGAGCTGGACACTTTTATTAAAAAATAGTGCCATTACGATGTACACCCGCCTTTCGCAAAACACTCTCCATGACGAAGTCGCAGGATAAGGGATCGCCTTGTCTGAAACCTCGCACGGTATTAAAAGGCTCGGAGAGGTCCCTTCCTACCTTGACGGAGCTGCAGGAGTGTCTCAGCGTCACTCTGCATAGCCTTATCAGCTTAGCAGGAATACCGAGCTCAGACATTGCGGCATAAACGCGATCACTTATTGGGCTATCGAACGCTGCCTTATATTCGACAAAAAGATGGTGTGTGTCGACTTGACTTTCATGGGTCTTCTCCAGGATTTGGAGCAGTGTGAATATCTGGTCAATGGTGGACTTACCAGGTCTGAAGCCACACTGATAAGGTCCAATCAGTGAGATGGCGAACGGCTTCAGTCGTTCACACAATACGCTCGTAAGAACCTTATATGCGATAGGGAGGAGGCTTATACCCCTGTTGTTGGTGCATATCGTGGGGTCTCCCTTTTTCAGGATGGGACAGAGGGCACTAAGATTCCAATCGTTGGGCATACTTTCCTCCAGCCATACTCTGCAAATGAGCTGGTGCATGCACCTAACCAACTCATCGCCTCCATACTTGAAGAGTTCAGCTGGCAAACCATCAGGTCCAGCTGCTTTGTTAATATAGGGAACTGCAAATTTTAAATTGAAAACTTAACCTTCATGAAATGCCTTATGAATTGAAATCGTATGATTTGTAACCGATATTAAAATTTTTTGCTTTAATTTTATAGACGAGCGTTTTAAAATACCATAATTTTTTTTACATTATATTGTGTTTTTACATCTTTACATACATACATACATAACTGGCCTTTACAACCCTGTGTCAGGATTACGGCCAGCTTCTCGCAGCACTCATGTTGTGTGTGTAAATTTTTATCCATGAGTACCGGGACCTACAGTTTAATGTCGACTCCGAACGACAGACTTGAGATGCTTGTTCATGACAATTAATTACTCTCAGAGCTTTTGCCAGAAGACTGCTGAGAGGTAGTCGCCGAAAGAAATATTTTTATCATATTTCTTTTTTTTGAAGATGTCAGAGCCTGGAGTCGAACCCAGGACCCATGTCTTAGTAAGCCAACACACTAACCACTAGACCACGGCGACTACTTTTTACACCTTTACTAATTAATTAAAATAAATCAGCATTATAAAAATTGTAAAAACTTATTAAAACAAAAATAATCTAAATTATTTTAAGATTTTTTTTTTTAAGGTTTTTCTTAATAAACTATATGCCCAATTCACAAACTGTTCCGTAGTGATATTGTAAAATTTGATTATAAATGATAACTTTTTCATTTTATTTAATATCTTTTAGTAATAGAAAAAATGTATGATATTCTATTATGATACATCTATGTATGTATTTGTAAAAATAATTAATTAGTATAAAAAAAAATCTTAAGCAGTTTACACATGCAATTATCATGATTACTTTCAGAAAGTGAAATAAAATGTTTTCAACAAAAATCTTATTTAATATTAATTTGAGTCGATTTCAGTTTCAAAAAATTCAAATATGTAGTGAAGTTGAAGTCATACAGACATACCATTACATAAAATAAAAACTCTAGTAACTTATGTGTATCTAACCAAATATTCCCAATACATAGGTATACGAAATGCTAAAAATTTTTGTTAGAAAGTTGCATACAGAAATATATTTTTTTAATCATATGACATGTCAAGTAATTAGTAAAATGGTTTTGTTTTTTGCTTTTTTAGAGTTTCAATAAAGGAGTCTTCTGTGACCAAACTAAGTTCAGTGTGTCGCCGTGTTTATAGAATTTTTTCGCATGCTTATTTTCATCATAGGCGTATATTTGATGAATTTGAAGCTGAGACTTATCTCTGTCATCGGTTTACACATTTCGTGACAAAATATAATCTCATGTCGAAGGAAAATCTTATTGTACCAATTAATGAGGAGGCTGAAAACGCAGCTCCCGGCGAAAGTGAAGCTTAAATGTCGAATATTAAGAGTAATTAGAAGTACGCTAAGAAGAATTAACAATTGTTAAAACACAAAATGTCAGCGCTGGAGCGCCAAATAATAAATAACAAATGAGGAAGAAGAAATATAAGAGAAACACTGCATATATAACGTAGAAGTATTTAATAAAAAAACCTACTTATATATATATAATACACAAATTTACAAAATAAAATCATTATAAAAGAATGATTAAAGCAAATGAAATGAATAATAAACACCAACAGCAACACATAAAAGCTCCCATAATATAAATTAAATAAAAAGCAAAACAAAGCAAAAGTTACATTGTATTCTGATAAAAAGGAATCAGAAAATGTGGAGTACTAAAATTAAACTCTATTTAATTTAAATTTAACATATAATAAACCAATAAATAATTCCTCTAAAACAAAATTCTAATAATAAAAACTCATTACATAAAGATAACTAAGTTATTTAAGAAATTATAAAATAATATATATTACACCTCAGTCATTTCAATAGCTAAGTTAGATAAACATTTTTAAAACTTTTTTTTATTTTGATAATTGTTTTATAAACTATTTTGAGACTTTCTTTTAGATCTTGACAAGAAAATTTTAAGCAATTTAGTATTTTATTTCATACATATAAGATATATATTAATTATATAAAACTCATAACCAGGAACACAATATTGTAAAATCTCATACATTAAAAAAATTTATATATATATAAGCGGTAATCAATTCCTTGCAAACTTAGCAAACCTAGCACTTCTGCCTACATTTTGTTGTTGTTTGGCGTGGTTTGGTACGTTTATAACGAAGTGTGATTACCGCTAATATTAAAAAAACACAGTTGACAAACATTGAAAAAGAAGATTGTATGCTAAAAGAAAATAAAAAAACTCATTTATTTAATAGTACCAATATTTGTGAAAAAATTAAAAATATGAAAAAATAAAAAAAAAATTATATATATATTAAAAATAAATCTGTATTTAATTTGAATATTAATTAACATTTCAATTCGATAAAAATTAAAAGAGATTTTTACAAAAATTAATTATTTAAGTATGTGTCATAGAAACCAATATTGTGGGAATAGGATTTGAGAACGATAATAAAACCACTGTATTTGGTGTCATGGAATCCAATGTTATTGCTTTTGTGTACATACTACAACTAATTTTAGTTGGTGTCTTTGGGCAGTATAGAATTTGATGACATTCGATGTATATTATCTTATGGTCTTCACATTTAATTCCATCAACATGTGGCTCTATGACATCCCTGGGTTAATTGTTCTATAATAATCAAAAAAGGTAACAAATTTATAAGCCATCAAATTTTTTTATCAAAATTATTTATTTTTATGAATTAAATATATGATTCCACTTTTTCAGTTAGCAGGTAATCTATCCAAAAATCAAAGATCGTTTGGAATGAATTCGTTGTAGAAACATACAAACAAAACTGTGTACAGTATTTTTCGTTTATCTGCATTTCGCTTAGCTGCATTTTTTGCCTAACTGCACAAAATACAAAGTATTGTGTATGAAGGCTAAATGTTGTATGAAAAAAATCGTTTACGTGCATTTTGCTTAAGTGCATATTTTGAATAAGAGCACACGATTTTTTGTCAGCAATGCTTATTTTTAATACAAAATATTAAGTCAATTTCGCTTTTGGATGCCCTGTATTTTATAAAAAGAGCTTGTATTAAATTACCTTTGATTTAATATGCAACATGATTTTTTCTTTGAAAAAGTCAAAGGTCAATTTTCTTTATCTATAAGTCGGTAGCCTATATCTCCGAAAGCGACCTTTTTAAAAATTTGAAAAAAAAATTATGCCAAAGATAGTTTCGTTCTCTACAGTTGTGAAAAATTTCAGAGTGGAGGTATTTTTAGGTCAAGAAATAAGAATCAAATCGCAAAAGAATGATAGTATAATAGTGGTGGAATGGTAGACGATTTTTCGATTTCAATTAGCTGGAACCGCTTATTTTTTAAGTTTCCACAAAAAAAAAAAACATGAAACAAAAACGGGGGATGTGGGATGGGGGCAAATGGCTCTTCATCGGGGTCAAAGGTTGGGTTGAAGAACTAAAAGTCCACAAAAAACTCCACAACTGCCCTGGAGTAGTCCCTAGAGGGATAAAATGTAAGACCGACCCTCACTAATATTTTGCATCCAACTTTTTCTGAACATACCTAACTCCTATTCCCAGCGTTATTTATGCTGCTAAGTGAATACTGCGTAGCAGAACATTTTCGTAAGTGCACGATTTTTCATGCAAACTTGAATGTGCAGCTAAACGAAAAATACTGTAGTATTTTACAAGACAGTATTTGTTTACAAAAAGTGCGATTCAAATGTTGAATAAAAATTTTATCTGAATTACTATTGATTCAGACGATGACTCAAAGTACTCATGTTTCTTTTTCTTGAGTTTCTTAAAACGAATCTTGAAAAATCTTCTGACGTTTATATTATGCGCCTGAAATTGTCTCTTATTACTGTTTCAATTATCTTATGTTTAAAGCAAGTGAAAGTGAGATAGAAGGAGAAGTACAACAACGTCATAGAAAACAGGATTCGTGACTTTTTTTCAAGCCTCTGCCTGTTCTATTCTCTTCTCCTACTACACAATTAAAACTACAACGCCAATTGGAAAAGACTCGATTATTTTACACTTTTTCCTAAGGAAACAAAATTAATGGGTCAATTAAGAATGGCAAACGAACTGCGGTTGCGAAAAAGTAGTTTTTAACAAGTAAAATATTTGTTGCTAGTTGCGGTATGTAATACTATTTTTTGGAAACTAGCAATTCCACCAAAGTGCGGTTGCTATCCATAGCTGACATATAAATTTTTGTTGTTTTTATTCGAAAGTTGGCGCCTAGTATTTATAGAGTTTTTATTTTCAATTTATGAGTTTAAAATAAAAAAAATACGGCTTTGGGTTCTGTGCTAGGAAAAGTTGCTTAAATTTCGAACATGGCTCAATATAGAAACGACGTAATAAAATACGTTAAATGTTGAGATATAAAAAAGTTTTAATGCAATTTTTAGTAAAAAGGGGCAACAAATTTTATCATTCACACAACAATTGGGTCCCTATATCGGAACGACATAACTCAGCCAAAAATTGTCACTTTAGCAGAGGCTGTATTAGTTAGACGACATATTTTCCCAATTTGTGAACGGCCAAACGGTTACAACAACAAAAATTACTATTAAACCTGCATTAAACCTTTTTTTGTTTCTAAACTTTTATGGATTTTAGGTTTTTTTTAAGTTTTTTCCTATAAATTAACATAGAGTAATAAATGTCATCACAATCATTTAAGACTTTACACCGTTTTTGAATCGGATGAATTGTTGTCTTGAAATCTCCTTGTTTTCGTCTTGTTTCGAACGTAAATACTTAAAACTTACATTTGAATTAAACCAATTAAATGTTGATTGCAGTTATTAACTTTGTAGAAACTTTATTATTACTAATTGAGATAACTGGAGATTAGAAAAAAATGTTCGAGTAATAATTAAAAAGAATAAAAGGCATTGCCATTATATCAGTGATAATTTTTGATTATTTTCAATTTCTTTATTATAGTGGATAAATTACGAAATTCGATATCCATCGAAATTTTATATAATATCGTATGCCATAATTTATCCTCATATTTGTTAAATTTCAATTACGAAAGCCTCACAATATATGTATACCCAGCAACAAATTTTTAAAATTTGGAAACAATCAATAAAATTGTAAGCATTATATTGTTTATTCAAACTTTAAGCTCCCAAAAATGCTACACTTTAAGTTATTATTTTTGATTTTTTTAATATTTGCTTATTGATTATAAAATCGATTGCTTTTTAGCGGCTCATTTCGTATAAAAATCATGCATAATTGTTAACACTTTCTCCCTTATAAAATAATTTATTGGTAAGCACTATTTTCTGCTGGATAGTTACAACTGAAAAAGCATAAATGTCATGATATTTAGTGGTACCTTGCATATAAATATCGAAATTTTTGTAAAAAAAAAAAATATTAAATTCTGGCAAAAATTCGGATTTGAATTAAGTCGAATTTCTATGACATCAAACTTATTTTCTTTAGTCGACTTCAATTCTGTGTCTGACAACAATTAGATTCGGTAACACTCCTGGCCACGGCAGTATATGTATGTATCATCACTCAATTCACATCATGATTTTTTTCATGCTTCAGTTGCATGATATTGTACATGACTTTTTTTGTGGGCGAGAAGTGTAGAAAAGGCAAACTGGCTGAAAAAAACGAATTCTGTTTTCTTGCATGTCTTTTGAAGTGTCAATTGTACTTTTTTAATTTGAATGCCAGAGGATTTTGGAAGATTTTTAGAGAAGTATAAAAGATAGTTATGCTTCAAAAAATCATGATGTGAATTGCGTATATGTTAATTGTGGAGAATATTTTGAAAAAAGTAAAACAAAGTAAGCATAATTAACTTGTGGATAATTGATTTGCTTAAAATTTAATATTGCAGCATAATTTATTTATTTATTTATATATGAATGTATGCCAATAATTTCTTAGTCAAATGTTCGTAGAACAAATATACGACCATGATGTACGTGTAAAAATGAAAATGGTGTAAAATGAATTGAATTATAGCAAGTTAAGTGTTGATTGCTTGACTCAGTTAAGGGCAATGATGATGAAGGCAATAATGATGTACAACTTGCACACATACATACATACGTAGATGAAGATATGATGAAGATAATTGAAAAAAATATGATATAGTCGTTAACACTTCCCCTTAAAGAAACTCATACTACAATACACCTTCTTGTTCTATTTATAGCATTTCTCAAAAGGAGTGGGTGGGTCGGTCGGCCGTTGGTTGTTTGCTCGTTGCAAATTGATCTATTTTAGTGTTTAATTGTGGATGCGAGTATATTTGTATGTGTACTCGTAAATGTAAGTGGAACCAAATGGTTTTGACATGTCCTTGTCGATTGACACGTGGTTGCTGAATTATTTTAATAAATTCAAGAGGAGTTCATCTATCTTCAAATAATAGTTGTAAAATAAACTTTTCTTTTTGCCTCTCTATGTGTGTATTTGTAAACCATGATTGTAATTGTGAATTAAATGAAACGGAAGTAAAATAGTGGCATAATTTATTTAAAAACACAATGAAATGAATTTAATACTGTCATTGATTGTGGGTGGCGATGTTCATTTGAATGTTTGCAAAAAAAAAGAAAAATAAAACATTTATAGTTTATATACATATACATATATATGTATATGCATATGTACATATATATTTATGTATGTATGTATATACATACTTATCTAAAAAAATAATTAAATGTTATTTGAAAAAATTTTCTGTTATCCTACATAAAATTTGTAGAGTGTTTTGTTAAGCTCCGAATCAAATTGATTACAACTATGTTAAATTTTAAAGAATTTATAGGATTCTAATTAAGTAATAAGGAGGGTAATTGTGACCATCGTAAATTTTCGAAATATTGGGATTCTCTTACTCGATATCTAATAGTACTTCATAGAAATTTCTAACGAATGATAGTGTTATGAGTTTATCTCGAAATTGACAGTATTTTATTTTCTTATATTCTTATATTATATTATAAAAGAGATATTTTATTAGCTAAATCCAGCCCAGTGGGTCCTTTCTGATTAATTAATGATGCGTGTACTTATATTTACTTCGTATGGGAGGTATGATGCCTACTTTTGTACCAAATTTAGAGACTCTTAAGCTATAGTCACATTTAAGGGCGGTTTAGACCATAATACATACATACATAATTGGCCATTAGAGCATAGCAAAAGGCTGAAATAAATATCGAAATTTTGTTGAGGTCCCGTGCTCTACTAGGAATCAAAAGGCATAAGAAGAAGTCATAGATATACACACTTTAATTCCAATTATTAAAATCTGTCACATAATATGAAAAGCCAGGTATTATAAAAAAGATAAAAATAATATTTTCATTTGTTTATACTTAACAATATTCCTTTTAGTCCCTTTTAATCTACATATCTATCTACCTACCCACTGTAGGGTGTTTTGTACCATTTTGTATCACTTTTTCTAAAGCTCTTAAAACCTTCAGTACCCGTAAAGAGGTTGGTTGTTTGGTGCTCCAAGCTATACAACGTTGGTTATGTATTTTAATTTTAATTTCAATTTATTTTGTTTGTCTACATTTTTTTCTGTGTGAAATAATGCAATTTCACAATGACCTATATTTTATAATATTGGACTGACTATCTAAGTGAATTGCTTATGTTAAGCGTACAATCAAATCTATAAATTTCATTTAAAATTAAAAATCAAAAAAAGTATTTGATCTAAAAAAGTAATAATAGTCATGGTTATTACTTTAATCATTTTAACTCAAGAATCAATTTAAAGGCAGTAATCAATATATAAAAAAATAAAATTAAAGTCAATTCCCATTTAAAACAACATAAAATTTTGTTTAGATTCTACTTGTTGTTGTTTGCAAGAAAATATACTAAAACCTTATCATACTTAAGCATACATAAGGTTTAAATGGTTTTATCCCTCCATTCCACCTAATACATAACCAAAATCAGGTAATTCAGTCTGTAATTAATTTTGGCTTAAAAAAAGAGATAAAATCTCCTAATGTGCTGAAAAGTAGAATAGAATAGAAAAACAAACAATTTATTATTATATTATTATATTATTATTATTATTATATTCAGGGACCGTAATTGTTATGACTTTTATCGAGAAAGTTAAGAAAAAAAGTTATTTTTTAACTTTAATTTTTTAAGGCAGAAATAAAAGTTATTTATTAACTTTTATGTTTTAAGGCAAAAATTAAAAGTTATTTTTCTCTTTTATTATTTTACTCAAAAAATTAAAGTTATTTTTTAACTTTTAATACTTTAAGGCAAAAATAAAAGTCTTGAATTAAGTATTGCATAGTAATACGCTAGTTTTATTGCCTCCAATGTATAGGTAATAATAATTTAATATATGACTTTTATTTTTGCCTTAAAATATTAAAAGTTAAAAAATCAATCAATCAATCAATCAATCAAAATTAAAAGTTATTTTTCGACTTTTATCAAAAAAGTCACATATTTAATAATCATACAAAAATTTGCATGTACATCACCTATGCATCATAATGATACCAACCAAAATTTTCTACGATCATTTTTTATTTGTGCTTTTTTGATGTAAAATTTTAAAAATAACTGTTATTTTCTGTTCCTGATTATATTATATGCATTCAATATCGTTTTTTTATATATTGAATGGGATATAATTCTCAAGCAGGGACTGTAACGGTTATAAGTTATATCGAAAAACTTATTTTTTAATGGTTATTTTGAGAGTTTTTCCAAAAAAGGTCAGCAGAAAAGTTATTTTTCAACGGAAAAATAAAATTTAAAAAAAACTCTTATAAATAGAGTTTTATTTTTCCGTCATAAAATAAAACTCATTTTGTGAGTTTTATTTTTTCGTCATAAAATAAAACTCATTTTGTGAGTTTTATTTTTCAGACAGAAAATAACAGTTATTTTTTGAGTTTTATTTTTCCGTCATAAAATAAAACTCTATTTAGGAGTTTTATTTTTTCGGTCATAAAATAAAACTCGTTTTTATGAAAATTTTTTTACACCTAATTCTGATTTGACACATTATCGTCTGCAAACTTTTACAAATGTCATTTCTATCATATTTTGTTCCGTGCAGAACGTCGTAATAGACGCAGTTATCGAACCCGCTTTCATCCTCCTAGTCAAATATTTGTAACATTTTTAGCAAGTTCCGGCCATTATCGGTTTTAATTGTGTAAATTTGCTCTTTTATTAAAATTAAAGCACCCTGTTCAGCTATAAAAAACAAAAAAATAAAGATACCACCAGCAACGGAATTAGATTAAAAATAAAATCTTTCATAAAAACGAGTTTTATTTTATGACGGAAAAAATAAAACTCCTAAATAGAGTTTTATCTTTTAAAAAACTCCTAAATAGAGTTTTATTTTTTAACTGAAAAATAAAACTCGAAAAATAACGGTTATTTTCCGACTGAAAAATAAAACTCACAAAATGAGTTTTATTTTATGACGGATCATAAGAGTTTATAGTTTTAATATTATCTTTGGGAAAAAGTCTCCTGACAAATCTCTTGAGCAGAGACGAAATAGCCATAGATACATGCTTACCGCTATAAGCAATACATAACATATTTAATATTTAAATGAAATATTTCATGTTATATGTACATGTACGAGTACTAAATGGTCATGAATGAGACTACTTCATATTATTTAAATATTTAGAAATTTCTTTGAAATATAGAAGACTAATAAATAATGAATTTAATTAAGAAAGAAACCCTTCCAAGAAGTCCATCTTCAAGATACCGCTCCCTGACATATCAGTTTCTTCCACCAACAGAACAAATGGTCCGGAGTACAGCACCACTTACTGGAAAAATAACAGCTAACCTACTTAGTGGAGACGCTCATCACTCATATTCAATATCCATCGACAGATGGGGCAATTGCTGTTGGCCTTGGAGTGTTCAAATTGACAGCAATGTGCCTCATCGACAAAAAGGATCATAATATAATATACTTATATCTAAAAAAAATCTAGCCATCTTCAAATTCCAATACAATGCACTGCATGAGTAGGAGATTACCCCTGAGTATTGGTTTTAAAAAAAAAGTAAAAATAAATTGAGATAAACTGTGATGCCAAATTAGCTTACAGCAACTTTTATTGTACTAATTATAGATAAATATGTTAATTTAATTTTTTTTAATATATAATTAGTTTAGTTGTTAGTACGTTGGCGTACTAAGACAAGAGCTTCTGGTTCAAACCTCAGCTCTGACAACATGAAAAAAAAGGATATGAAAAATATTTCTTTCGGCGACTACCTCTTAGCAGTCTTCAGAATCGACTTTAAACTGCAGGTCCCGGTGTCATGGATAAAAATTGAGACACTCAACATGGGTGCTGCGAGAAGGTAGGCTGTAACTCTGAAACTGGGTTGTAATGGCCATTTATGTATATATGGATATATGTATATGTAAAACCCTTACATATACTCAGATTTTTTTGTTTTATTTACTTATACATATTTATCTATAAACAAATAAAAAAAAAATTTGTTAAAAAAATAATTAAGAAAAAAAAATTTAATTTTTTAGGAGGTTTAAACATTTTATAAAAGCTTAATTAATAAATTAATATTTGAAAAAAAAAACTATTTTATCATTAAGTCGTTGCAAGAATTAAAGAACGCTGTAACTGAAAAAAAAATCAAAAATACATTTTTTTGCATCATTTTTATTAGAAAAATTACTCGACGATTGGTCCGGGTCTCAGATTTCTATGATGAAAGAAATTCATTTACGCCGCCTGCCTTTTGAAAAATACCAGTGTCTTCTTTCTACTTTCATACAGGTTTTTTGACTCTGGTGAACATTAAATGCTTTGTCAGTTACAGCGTTCTTTAATCTTTGCGACGAAGTAAAATTCTCTACAAGTGTAATAAGATTTATTAGAACTTAATCAGATGAATGCAAGGTATCTTATTAACGATTGGAAATTGGAAACAAGAGTCATATCACCCACAGATTTTACTCATCTCGAAAGCAATCAAGTAAAAGACAATCAAAATGAAGATTTACGCCCAATACCGCCATTTATTACTGTTTTTAAGAATGTACAAACATTTCCAAGGATTTTAATGGACTGCTCTTTATTACGTAGGAGTACCTACAATTTATTTCTATTTATTATTATAACTTTTTTTCGTAAAGTATTTAAGGATTAAAAAATAATTACAAATTTAAACCGACCATAATATGAAATATTTAATTTAAAATAGAATAATAGACAGTACGAGTATTTATTTATAATTTATTAAAATATGTATTGGATTTATAAAAATGAGGGGGGAGTGAATAAATACTATATACATACATACATACATACAAATAAAAAAATTAATGATTACAAGCATATAACACGTTCATAAATAAAATTATGAGTTATTCATGTTAAATATTTATGTACGGGTACTTAATGTTTTTAGTGCCATTATCCTCTTAACTATTCTACTATTTGCCTTATTTAATATCCTTAAACTGTGCGAATAAATAAAAGAGAATTATGAAATTGTGAATTTTTTTATATTTATTTAAAATTCCTAATGTACGAATACGCGTACATATATTAAATTTCATTAAATCCCATAAATTAATAAAAGCTTTAACATACTCCTTAAATGACATTTGAAATAATTATGATATTTGCGTAAATAAATAATCAAATTATGCCCAAATACTTGTACATGTTTGAACTTATAAATTTGTCGAAAACCTTTTTTGAATTAAACACAAGCATTTTTTTTTCTTCTTCTTCAAATTTCAAATAAGAAATAGGGACAACAGTTAAAGAATGTAAAAAAAAAAGTTTTTCCCATTAATCTAAATACTTGCTTGCTTATGCTTAAAGCAAAGTAGAAAGTCATCTCTTTAACTGCTCAACTGACACTCTTAACAATGTATGAAATTCATGCCAGAACGAACGTTTTTAGCGTTTTGCGTACCGGATTGTGTGGATTGAATTTTATTTTTATTAAATTTTAGTAGCTGTAAGTCTCAGAGAATATCATCATAAAGTTTTAAGCAATTGTGTTGTTGGTTTCTTTTCTTTTCTTTTTTTTTTCTTTCCGCCTCAACATATTTTCACGAATTCCTTAATGGGTGATAGAGGAAATGGGTGTCGATGACGATGTTTATAAGGATGACGCTGTGCTGATGACTATGACAATAGTAGTGAGCGAAAATTTTATTTTTGTCTTATAGTTCTTGTTTAAATATTTCATAATAAACTTTCTTTTCTTTTTTACTTGGTCGGTGAAGAATAGAAAATAGGACCGAAATAAATTTTTTAACATTTATGTGCTGTGGTGTTTGGATTTAAAAATAACACCCCCTCCAAGAGAATTGTTTTTACAAGAATTTAATGCATTTAAACCGAAATCTATAGATTCACTATTATTTCAAAGTTGTATTGTGTTTATGTGCATACTTAATTACTTAAAAAAAGTACACTATTATGAATAAGGTGACTGTCCTGTAATTTTAGAAACAAAGCTAGACTTATCACCCTTGAATGTCTTCGTCACATCTCTCTCCGCGAAATTTGTGCTGAGACTTTATGAATCAGGCGGATCGAGGCATTGGTCAAGGCATTAACCTACAAGGAGTTAGCGGGTCGATCTTGGGGCCAAACTTCAGTTGGATCTCTAATCTTAGCAGACCTTCGAGATAACGATGACGAAAACGTGTACTTTATAGGGTTTTTAAGCTGATTCACTCTCTCGGTCTACCCGATTATTGTAATATTATCTAGGCGAAGATTTACGTCATAGAACTTAAAATTTTCGAGACTGATCAATGCTTTTAACGTAGTCATGCGCTACATTATGAGGTCGAAATATCTTCTCAGCTGAATTCGTTTACTGTCTCAAATTGAACGGCGAAAGAGATTGTTAATGGTTACGCAACTTTTAAGAATCATTTAACGCTATGTGGGAATTTATTTAAAAAAAATATAAATCTGTTTGTAAAGTTTCATCGAATTAACGATCGCCATAATCGGCATATTGAGTATGTAATTTAATAATAAGACAAAGTGTGTTCCGAAGAGAATATTGCAGCTGTATCATGAAATCTTGAAGAAAATGTCGAGACGTAGTAGTTTCCAACTTGTTAACCTTTGTCTTTTGACCTCTTGGAAATGGTTAAGGTGTTTATAAAATACAGCTTGTACGAGAATTGAAGACAAATAATGCAGTTTTTAAGTGATGCAGCTCATTTCTGTTTAAATGGATATGTAAATAAACAAAATTGCCGTATTTGGAGCGAAGTCAATCCTCAAGCCGTTAACGAATCACCATTATTCATACTTTACCAAACATCGTGCTTAATAGTCGATTTATTGCATAATCAATTTGGAGACAACTTTTTTTCCAGAAGTGGTCCTATTTTCTGGCCTCTATAATTATATAATTTATCGCATCAAGTCATTTGGCCTATGCCGAAGCCGACAAACCAGAAATTATTGAAGCATAGGAAACCAACATTTAAGCCACAGTTGAGGTAAAAGTAGTCAAAAATTGAACTGATGGAATAGTATCGTAGCCTTGGGGGTCATACGCCGAATATTACCGTCTCTAGATTATAGTAAACAAATTTATTCCAAAAATATTTCAGTCTAAAGATGTCAAGCTCTTGAATAACGGTGTATTTTTGGTAATAGTCTTTTTTGGCTTTTTCATAAGGTTGTGTTTAATTGGTAATAAAATGGGCCACAAAGCTGCCGAATGAACTCATTAATGACATGCAACGTAACCTCACCTACTATTTCATTAAAATATTTAAATGGTTATTAAATACAATCTTAAAGAAAATTAAGATTTTATTCTTGAAATAAGAATTTTCGCATTTAACAGACTATTGAAACTAAAAAGTTTTGATTTCGTACATAAAATCTTGTCCTTTATTAATAACTAACTTAACCCAGGCGTCCTTTCTTTCCCATATTTGAAATACATAAAAAGTTTAATGCAAATGAGTATGGAGAGTGCAACCTGAAAATATCCGCCATCGCTTACTTTGTGATTGATGAGGCCTATTGGCAACGAACTTGCTTGTTCCAAATTTCAAAGTTTTCACTTTTACGGTTCTCAAGATTTATAATAAATCAATATATAATTTTTATGGAAGAAATTTTCAAAATTTATATAGCTTTTATTTTTTGCCAGATTTACAGACAGATTTTTATTTATCTATTTACTTTGGAAGCGTTGTTCTGACATTAAACTATTTATGATAACGTGCCAAACCTTACTAAACAGAAATGTCAAGCTGTCAAATCATAATTTCATACGATAACTATTCGTAATACAATAAGGCAGCGTACAGCATTACTAGCCTAATATATCACATTTTTTCAATAGGGTAACAACATAAAAAGCAAATTGTTGAATTTGTATGTTTGAGTACTTTTTTCTAGCTTTCAAGTTCGTTAACTGTGGTTGAATGATTGAGTAAATGAATGAATAGATGCAGGGCACTTTCTTGATAGCTTATGAATAAATGACAGAATAAGACAAGAAATAGAATACGTGTAAAAAGGATAAAAAATAAATTGAAATTAAAAATACAACACCACAAATATTTCACTTATTTACTGCTGTTGTTGCTAGAATTTTTGTACTCTACATCATCCAGGGCAATAGTAGTATATTGTGTTTATGCTGGTTTGTGTAACAACTGAATAAATACAAGTTACAGATTAACATTTTGATTTTTATTATAACGTGTACTGAACAACTCAAAATTATTTTATGAGGTATAGTATATGGACTTCAACCTTTTACTTAGTTGTCAGCGCCAAATTTTTGGTTATATTATAGGTCATATTTTAAAGAAAATTTAATAAATGACAAAACCTATTGTTTCGTTTAAAATCGATAATAAAAAAAAAATTAAACAGATTCGAAATGTGAAACATTTTCATAAAAATTTCTTCTAAAGTACTCTACGAGTTTACTTTATTTTTTTATTAATACAGAAGATAGAATACATATCTCATCAGGAGTGAGAAGCTCAGATCTACTCGTAATAAGAATAAGTCCAAAATGTCAATGCTTTTAAATATATTATCGATAAAAACTACCACATTGTCAAAAACATATAAGAAATGTCATATTTATTTTGACATTTACAGCTTGAATATGTATATCATTGCTATTAATTTTGTTGCTCAGTGCTCGTAAAACGCGATTTTATGTTGTTATTTTTATCAACGTAGCAATTTTTTACAAAACAAAAACAGGTAACACTGAAAAAACATTAAACAAATTAGTTTGTTTTCAACTATTATATGTATTTCATTTGTAGGTTGTTGCTACTTCATTCCAGCAATATAAAAAACTCGAATCTGAAAACTATCAAGTGTTATAAGGACTTAAGAAGTTAAACTATGTAACTAAGATATTAAATTTGCATCTTGTTATTATTAACGGTACGATAATATTTAGTCGGTTTTGTCTTATTATAACTTTCACACTTGTTGCTGTTATCTTTATTGTTTGCTGTTATATATTTTTTATAATTTTTGTTGTTGCTTCTAACGGTATTTATTTATATTTACCGTTAGATGACATTCTTTTAACTTCCTTTTTGAACATACTTGTGATGGTATATAGAATTGTTTGTCAATATATAGGATACCGAGGTTATTTAATAGGACGTTCTGATACTGATGATCAGTTGAGCTACGTCTTCAGCTCTCAACGGTAAACGGAAATTATAAACGGATACGGAAATTGTAGTAACAATATAACATTAAATAAAAATTATAAAAAAACTTGATTTTCTTTGTAAAAGTTCAAGTAGTGTAAGTGTTAAATTAAAAATGTGTTAAAAAATATAATTTATAATTAAAAATAAAATAATAAAAACAACTATTTCCTTAACTAAAGAATAAGAAATGAGAATAAAAATATAATATATTTTTTAATTGTTTAAAAATAATACATACATGTCTTAAAATTTTCCTTGGATTACAGTTGAATAAAACTTGTAGAAATTTCAAATTCAAACTAATTTAGATAAGAAAATACATTAAAAAAAATTAATTTTTGCTAAATAATTTAGTTTTTATTTCCATTAATTTTTGTTTAATGAAAAAAGAACTTATGTATGATAATAAAACAAATTTTGTATGAAAATTCCATTCATAAGTCTGTAAATTAATTTAACGCGTAAGATTATTTTTTATTATAAATAGTTTTCCGAAATTTTTTAGAAACGTTTGCATAGAAAGAAATCTTTGCATTAAAAATTTTCATAATATAGTTGTTGCTCCTTTTTAATCAGATATTTGCCTAGTGTGACCATATCTTTAGTTAAAAAAAATTACTTTTAATACTTATAATACTCACTTAGAATAACTAAAGCTACGGTAATTGAGGCAAATATTTGACGAAGAAATAGTACTCGATCTTTTTTTTTTTTGGAATATTTTATATAAAAGTTTTGTTTTATGTAAACATTTATTTAAAATTTATTAAAAAACAAAATTTAATATGATAATATTTTTGCATTTAATTAACCCAAAATAATGGTTACGCTTTTTTCGTATATATGTGACCATAGCTTAAGAAATATTTTATATATATATTTTTTTCTAAATTACAATAAAATATTAAATTATATACTAAGTAATTAATTATTACGAGTGGAGTGACTACGTCCATAAGCTCGGTGTAGTGTCGATGACCAGGGTGTCTGATACGAATCGAACCCACAGCCCTCTCCATAGTAGTCTGTCACATAATTCACTAGACCACTTCGGTACCCGAAATTATTTTTTAAATGAAATCCCATATTTAAATGAAATTAATTATTCAAATTTAATTAATATCTACATACTTAGAACAACTAAAAAAATTTACTTTTTACTATTGTTTGTAAAGAACGTATAATAATAAATAACGTATTTTGAGGAGTTATTTTTTTAAATTTTTTCCCCTATATTAATCAAAATTAATTATTTATTAATTAACATTAAACATGGTTCATGGTTCAGGCTTGAAGCAATTTATTTGAACTTCATAAATAACATGTAAGGAGAGAGAGAGTAATCCCTCTCCAAAATTTATGTCTGTCTTATTTTAATTTCTTTTAAAATTTAATGCGTTTATTCTAAGAATTCATACTTTGTTATAAAATTTTTGAATAATATTAAAGAAAAAGACAAAAAGATGTTTAAAGAACATGTTATAAATTGAAGGTATCAACTAATAGAAGAAATAAAAAAAATTTTTTAACACTGTTTTTGTTTAATTTTTTATAGTTTTTATGAAATAAGGAATGTAAACCCCCTTATTTTTTTATTTTTAAGGCCAGCACTCAGGGGAAGGCCCCTACTCATGTAATACATTGTGCTGGTCTAGGAAAATATGTTGTGGGAAGGGGGAAAGAGGGAGTAGTGTTTGTGGACATTTGATTTAAACCTACTGATATCGTAATTGGCAGGAAAAACTTTCGCCGGAAGATTGTTCCACAAACGAGCAAATAAAAATTGTATAAAAATTCGTTTTACAAGTTTTTAGCTATTCAATACATTATTTAAAAATTTTTAAAAATATTTTATAAATTTAAATTTAGCAGAATAGTTTATATGTTTGGGGTCAAGAATTCAGATTTCCTTTTCCAATTAATTTGTTTTGCTTGCTTTCATATTTTTAGATTGCTTACTTCGGCATACAAAGTAAAAACTATATAAACTCCTCTCTGCATGCTTCACTACCTGTAAATCAAATAAAAAGTTTGATATAAATAAGTATGGAGAGGGCCACTTTTAGAAATTCAATATCTCGTACTTTATGAATGATTGGGCATCGTACATACATTGGCAACAAGACTGTTTGTACCAAATTTGAAAACTTTTATTATTACCGTTCTAAAGATTTAAAAAAAAATCAACATTTATTCGTGCCCACTTGTCTATAAGTAATTCCGCTAACTTTTTAACTGTCAAAAATATTCGTGATTCAGAACAAATTTAGAAACTTTAATTGATCTCAAGATAAACAAAAATGCCCACTTGTTCAATTTAGGCCGCTCTTAACTGAAAATGTTTATTGACCATGAAACTATTTAGACGAAATTAAACTACTATTATGGTTTTCAATATGTACAAAAGTTAATATTTCGTTTATAAGGGAGATATCATGGCAGGCTGTCCAATTCCGCCCACTTTTTAACTTATGATTTTTATAGACCATGAACTTTTTTAGATTAAGGGCCATTATTACAACTTGCCATTAGTTAAAGGTAGGATTTTATCAGACCGATAAATTGGTTTTTGTTATTACAAGTTAACTTTTACTTAAAGGTAAGGCAATCTTCCCAATAACTTTATCGGTCACTTTAGGTTAAAATGTATTTGTAATAACAAACACCAATTTATCGGTCTGATAAAATCCTACCTTTAACTAACGGCAAGTTGTAATAATGGCCATAAATTTAGAAATTTTTGCTTTAATCGTGCTTCATATATACCAAAATCAATATAAACTTTGTATGGAAGATACCATGCTTCTAAACCAATAGATTATTGGGCAAATGTAATATTCATGGATCAAAGTAAGTTCAACTTATTAAGCAGTGATGGCAAGTAAAAAATTTGGCAGAACCCAAACGAAGAACTGCAGGTTGACAAATAGAGTTGGAAAACTGCAAATTTCGATCGGAATAATCAGTTTTAAAGACAACAGAATTGGTTGCTTTATAAGCAATTATGGGATGATTCAGAACGCCGCATTCGTAAAAAATCATATAGAAATAAACAAGCGTTTAAGGATGTGTTTAAGCACGAATGGGATCAAATACCGGAAGAAACCACAAGAAAAACTTTTATTTTCCATGAACAATCGGTTGAAAGCGATAGTTGAGAAAACGAGAAATCCAATTAAATAATTACTGAAATTAATAAATAAATGAAGATTTAGTTTTGCGTACATGTTGTATAATTTTATGAGTTCTTAATTAGATTTTTTGCTCTTTTTAATGGTGAATTATTTTATTTGACATTTTAATGAAGAAATAAATTTTTGTGTTTATATGTACTCGTATGTACTTGACTTTTCTCGGCAAATTTTCTTTTTAATACACAACTAATATTTAACAAAAGACACAATTGTTATAATTTTCAATTACATTTAAAAAATATTTTTTTGCAATTAAGTTTTATCATTTTTTTATTTATTTTTAAAAATGTTTAATTATATTTCAGAAATGTTCGAACTGATATTGTTGCTAGTCGTTTCCGTTGTCTTAGCTAAGTTAGTTATTAACAAAAACAAACCGACATAGTTATTGTCGGTTAATTTTGAGTATCTTATTGATAAAAATGAAAATTTTTTTTTAAATTTTTACAATATCTATCTCTTTTATGTATTAAAAAAACTATAGGCTATATAAATTTCAAAAATTTCAACTGAGCGCCGCCAAACATATACAAAGTAAATATGTATTGAATTTTGCATATTTTGAGAACAGCTAAAGTTAAAGTTTCTGAATTTTAGTGAACACAAAAATCATCATACAAAAAGTGAACCATGACTTTACAAAATAAATATAAATTTTTTATAATCTTGTAACGATAATAGTTAAAATTTTGGAATTTGGTACTAGCAACTTCGTTGCCAACATACGAAATGTGCATAATTAATAAAAAAGTATATCAATGAAAAATAATCATAAACATAATACTTATGTTCGGGAGTTTATGTGCCCTATCCGCCATTTCATATTTTTTATATATCCCCAGTTAATGATGATATACCTCGAGTTAATGATGCCACTTTAGGTTTTCGTCCCCAAATTTTTCAAGTCTGCAATTCGTTTTCGGATATCTCGCCCAGTTTCGGAGATAAATAGCCGAAAATCGATTGCAGATTTTAAAAATTTTGGTGTCAAGAATCTAAAGTGGCATCATTAACTCGAGATATACATATAATAAAATGGCAAATAGAGCACATAAACTCCCGCACGACGATATGTCTGCTTTTTATCAAAATTTTTATTTTATTTTTAATGCGAGAGTGAAGCCCGCAAATATTTGACGGTAAAAAATCCTAACTATTATTTCACAAAACAAAAAAAAAAAAAAAACAAAGAAATAATATGGTTACGCTTTTTTCGTCAAATATTTGCGCAATATGACCGTAGCTTTAGTCAAATAAAATATATCGTTTAATTTCAATTAAATCCTAAATCAATATATTAAGAACGAGATTGGTAAATATTTAAAGTCCTTCTCTTCGCAGGTCTTTCTGATGGTCTTCTGATCTTCGTAAGATTCAATTCGCATTATACTAGTTAGGCTTCTCGAGGTCTTTTAGTATGCCTGTTATATCCGTTCTTAAGATGTAAAATTGCTTTTTTTTAATAATTTTGTATGTGATAAAATTTTTCTCAATTTTAAATTTATTTGAAAGCTAGTATTTAAAATCAATTATTATTATGCATACTCTGTGATTAAACAACTGCAGGCAAAATAGTAAAAGTCAATTTCTGGAACTTTTTCATATTCCATTGATCAAGAGTAAACTGTTGACAAACGTATGCTTCTTCAACCAGTCTCAGTTAAAGCAAGAGCTAAAACTACAGGAAACAAAAACTGTAGAACTTCAGCAGTCGACATGTTTGAAAGCTTTTTGTTTGACAGACATTAACTTCAAGTTAATTCCAAAGTTAGAGCAGAAGCAATAGAAAAAACTGCAGGAAAACAAAAACTGTAAAACTTCAACAGCCGACATATTCTGACTTTGTGTTAGAAATTTTGCGAATAACTTAGAAAACTGGCTCAATTTAGTCTAAAATATAACTGAATATCACAAAGAATACCGTGAAAAAAGTATGAGACCCTCAATATTATTATATCTAACTAAATTCTCTTCAGAGGAAATTTATGGCACGAGGGCGATAAAATATAATTTTTATTTCTGTAGATACATAAGTATGTATTTCTCGAGAGATGCCAAGAGTTCGGACTGCTCTTTCGATAGATTTAAAATTTAGATTTAAAGTCAATTAACTCATTTTGATTGAATGGTTGAAGACTTTTCTCTAGAATAGATGTAAAACAAGAGTCAAAATTTGTTTCTCTTTTCAATTTCCCTCTCCTCTGGTGATTACAATTTTTTTAACTAAATTTTAGTTTGCTCTTGAGAGAATGTCCCCATTTTACAGATACTTTTCAACGGTTTCTTTGGTGACCCCTCAAGAGAGATTATTTTGTGTGTAAAAATTATCTAAATAATTACAAAATAGTTTTTATTTATTTAGACCCGTAAAACTTAATATGGATAGCAATGAATTTCGTAAACGAGGTGCCGAAATGGTGGAGTATATATGTCAATATTTGGAGACACTAAATGAACGTCGTGTAACTCCAAGCGTAGAGCCTGGTTATTTGAGGCACTTATTACCAGGTGAGTTACAAAAAAATTATATTTCCTTTTTATATATTTTTTTAATTTAAACGTACAAAACATAAAAAATAGCTGAAGCTCCTCAAGATCCCGAAGACTGGGATAAAATTATGACAGATGTAGAAGATAAAATAATGCCTGGTGTAACTCATTGGCAGCATCCAAGATTTCATGCTTATTTTCCTGCTGGAAATTCATTTCCCTCTATATTGGGTGATATGTTGGGTGACGGTATTGGTTGTATAGGATTTTCTTGGGCTGCTAGTCCCGCTTGTACGGAATTGGAAACAATTGTTTTAGATTGGTTAGGAAAAGCCATTGGTTTGCCGGATCATTTTTTGGCTCTCAAAGAGGGTAGCACAGGCGGTGGTGTTATACAGGTTTATTAAAAATAAATTTTATTGGAAACTATAAAATCAATATCATACTTAATTAAATTTTAGACATCAGCATCTGAATGCATTCTAGTTACAATGTTAGCGGCTCGTGCTCAAGCTTTAAAACGCCTTAAATCACAGCATCCTTTTGTTGAAGAATGTCAACTGCTATCGAAACTTATGGCTTATTGTTCTAAAGAGTCTCACAGCTGTGTAGAAAAGGCGGCCATGATATCTTTTGTGAAATTACGAATTTTAGAGCCTGACGAAAATGCCAGCTTAAGAGGACACACTTTAGGGGAGGTAAACTTATGAAAAACTTTACTTTTATCTTGAAAATTGTTTTTGTCGAATATTTTTTTTTAATTTTTAAGAGAAAATAATGCCGCGGGTAATTTTATTTTTAGGCTATGGAAGAAGATGAATTACAGGGTTTTGTACCATTCTTTGTTTCAACTACTTTGGGTACCACAGGTTCTTGCGCTTTTGATAATTTAACAGAAATTGGTCAGCAATTACAAAAATTTCCTGGTGTTTGGTTACATGTTGATGCTGCCTATGCTGGTAATTCTTTTATATGCCCAGAATTAAAACCATTATTGAAGGTAAGTTTAGTTTATTCTAAAAAACAAATAAAGTAAAGTTTTTGTCAAGAGATGAGTAAGAACTGCAATAACAAAATTTTTAAACGTGTTGTAAACGGGTATTCTACAATCGAACATCACCTATGACTTACTAACATGCCATCCAGCTGGTGTAGCAGGTCAAAATATATGTTTGTCAACTGGGCCTGATGAACTTCTAAAATTTTAGATATTTTATGTTTTCCATTAGGCCATAAAACTCGTATAAGTCTGTGAAACACAATGTAAGATGTCTTGGTTAGAGCTCACATTCATTTATTTAAATTCATTAAAGCCTTTGTTGGTAGGTGTTGTTGTACACTGAGCTGGATAGTATAGTAGAAAACACTATTTTTCTGTCAGGCAAAGTTTACGCTTATTACAAAACTAAAAAAGTCAAGAAATAAGCTCAAACAATTGCCTGTACTAGTGTAGATTGATGTCAATGAGTTGACTAAAGTTTAGGGGAAATTGCTGAAAGTACGTATTTCTATACAGACTGAATCAGTTCAGTATGCGATAGAAAACAACAAGAGTGTTCGTAAGCATTTTTCTAGAATGAAAAAATAATTGACAGGACAGTAGTATAGTTTGATCCAAGAGCAAGTGCTATGCAAATGGCAAAAGTTACTCACGACAATCAGTTACTCTGAAAGCTTTTCCCAGAAGATGTAGTCGCTGAAAGAAATACTTTTTCATATTTCCGTCTTTCAAGATGTCAGAGCTGGGATTTGAATATAGTATGTTACGTACGTGCATACATTTTAAAATGAAGAAACATATTTTAATAAAAGGAAGTTACCTTAAAAATCAAATCTCATATAACACGGATTCGTACAACACGTCAGTGAGAACATTAAGAAATAAGACTAAATGAGTTAACTGCTAGTAAAATAAGGAAAACTGCCAAATTTATAAAACATTTCTAAAGAATGTGGTCTGTACTTTAGTTACAACTTCCCTAAACCGACGATCATGCTTACTATAGCAGATTCAAAGATAGATTTTAAGTCTACTTATATAAAAATTTCTAGACTTACTAATACAAAAAATAATATTGAGCACACCATATTAATATTAAACTATTACCTATTGTGTACTTTCATATGTAAGTATGTATGAATATTTATAATTTTTGTTTGTTTGTTTGTTTGTTTTTAATATCTTTTATTAGGGTATTGAATACGCTGATTCATTTAATACAAATCCCAATAAATGGTTATTAACCAATTTCGATTGTTCCACTTTATGGGTACGTGATCGTATCCGTTTAACTTCAGCATTAGTTGTGGATCCTTTATATTTGAAGCATGGCTACTCAGATGCTGCCATCGATTATCGTCATTGGGGAGTTCCATTAAGTCGACGTTTTCGTTCATTGAAATTGTGGTACGTATAAAACGTTTATTTTGTCTTGTTTATTAATAAAGAAAAGAATTTCACACCTTAGGTTTTTACTTTAAAACATACATACATATACATAAACCTATTAAAAAGATTTTTGTTCTTATATTTATAATTATCTACCAAATAAATTAAGAATAAAAACAATATATTTTTTTTGTTAAGTTATTATTTGTTTTTTGTTATTTTTTTTTTTGTATATTTTATAATTTATTTTCTTCTTGTGGACAAATATTTTGCAGGTTTGTTTTACGTTCTTATGGAATTTCCGGTTTACAAAAATATATAAGACATCATATCGAATTGGCCAAACGTTTTGAACAGCATGTACTTAAAGACAAACGTTTTGGCATTTGTAATCAAGTTAAGGTAAGTCTAAAACTTGTCAAAATATATAACATTTTGTCTAAATATTTGAAGAGCTTTTAAGTTCTGGGAAGGAATTTTTAAAGATGATACGTAATTATTTTCAATTATTTGATATTTATGTCATTGAGAGTATCATCATTTCTTTGTTTGCCAAGTATTTTGTTTACTATAAACGAATCTATTTACGATTATTAAGTACTAAAGAATTTATAAAATATGAAATTTATACGTTGTTGGTTAATTGTTTAAAGAATCTTTAGTATTTTTGCAAGTGCATCAGAGCGTTATTTAAAAACAAAAATTTTATGCTGTATGTTTAGAAGAAATTTAAAAGTCCAATGACCTTCTTTGACTCATTGGCTGGGAATTGCAATATTCTTGAAATATTTCTTTTAAATATTTACTAAGCTTAAGTTAAATATTTTTCAAATGATAATACCAGTAAGTAGTTTCATTATTTAAATGGGCATTCTGTTTTGAAGTAAAGTTCAAACACCTTACTGAAATGTTCGATAATTTGCTCAAATCAAAGTACATTTGAACCATTAAAGAAAAAGGCAATTTTTTGATAAAAGCAATAGACTTTTATTATTTTTCGAAGAATGTCAATCTAAAAGAGGGAACACAACAAATCAATACCGTATTCCACTGATAATTGCAACGAATACACTTAATTGCCTATATACACTTCCGTCAATACATGTGAAAAGCAAGTAACTTTATATTTATATATATATATAAACATAGTTGAGTTAGTTAAGCTGCACTTTTTATAAAATAATTATTTTGGGTACTTAAACGAGGTAATTTTAAGCGAAATTTCTCTTTGGGGAAAATATATTTGAGGTAAATAAGCGAATGTCGCAATTAAGCGAAAGTTAATTAACCGTTGAATTTTATTAGAAAATGGGAAGAAAAAATATGGCGATTTAGAAATTGAAGTAAATAAGTGTAAAAGGCAATTAAGCGCGAGGAAAAAATCTGTACTTTTAAAGGTGGACCTTTGTTTGAGAAAATGTTTCGGCTGTTAATTATTTATCGTGCAGATGCATCGTGTCTTTATATCGAAGTAATGTAATTTTACAACAACAGTAATCTTTCAATGCAGATTTAAATTTTAAAGTCTTAAATTAACATGTTCATTGCACAGTCATTTAGCTAAATTTCGATATAAAAAATAGTAATTTTAATGCACACAAATTTAAAAAGATAAGAGTCTAAAACATGTCACTTTTATATACAAATATGTATTTAAATAATTTAAAACAATAAATAAAAAAGTTTTATTTAAACTAAATAATATTAACGTGTTACAGTTTTTATAACAGCTATTTACTTAATTGCTTATGTTATGATCGTAAAAAAACGTCCAGATTAGTGAAATGCTTCAAAATGCATATATAGCACATGAACAGAGTCAAAGTATAATTTTTACAAAATATGATACCAATCGACAGCAGAACATAGGCTTTTATGCAGTCGATATCGACAACAATTGGTCACTATTAATAGGCTTTTATTTATATCTATAGGATATTTAAATTAAATACCCGTAGTTACCGGTTACTAATGCCAAAGTGCAGACCATCAAACTTTATTAATAAGTAATATAAAGATATAATCCTATTAAAATTTATCTAAATGACTTGAATTTATGAATACATAACATTTTCGCTATATAACGTATTGCTAAAATATCAAGTAGTAATCTAATTATTTTATTTAACCTTTAACTACTGAGGTGGTGTTAAATTTTCCCCCCTCCTTAGATTTTTTAATTTATTTTCTTCGGTTGAGCGCTGTTGAGTCCCTGTTTTGTTATACTAAATCTTTGATTTTTTTATTTTTATAATCATATTTATATAAAAATGTATTTTCTTGTTCTTTTAAAAATAAATTATTAAAAAAAAAATTTTTTTTTACTAATTTTTTTGGTAAAACAAAAGGTGGTAAAATTTACCCCACGTCAATAACTATGAAAAAGTATTTCACCTCCGTAGTTAAAGGTTAAAAGAGCTAGGTCCAAATGTTTACTGGTTTGCTAATTTGAGCTTCAAGTTTGGGGCTCTTAACGTCCCAACAATTACTTGTAATTAAAAGTTTCGCTCAGTAACCAACACCGTAATATCTTCTTAATTTCTGAGAATCAAATTTAAGATTCATTCTTAGAATGATT
Source organism: Metopia argyrocephala (assembly GCA_963576795.1). Lineage (NCBI taxonomy): Eukaryota > Metazoa > Arthropoda > Insecta > Diptera > Sarcophagidae > Metopia > Metopia argyrocephala. Next base: position 197,235,370 of record OY756208.1, on the reverse strand, counting down.
TGTTTAGGATGATAGTAAGTATGTAATCAAATTTTATTTGCGCATGCCAAATTGATTAAATTCTATAGAAATTAAACAAACATAGTCAAAAACGCAGATTTTTTTCAAGCATTATTAGTGTAGGGTGTAGAAAATAAACAACAAATAATATTTCTAACATTCACTAACATATGTAATTGTAACTGAAAGACTAAAAGATACGAATATCATATTAAAAAATATAAATATATCCGGTTTTTTGACACTGTGTATTATTATTTCATTAAGTTAAAATACTTCAGTAAAAATTATGTACATACTTACATATGTATGTACATACATTCATATATTAAAAACTGTATTAATAACCATAAATAATTAAATTTGAAAATGTGACGTAAATAGGTTTGTATTGTCAATTGAATTTTGGAAATTTTAATTAAAAACGCTCTCTTTTTCTTTCAATGTGCCTAAGAAACACTTCAAGGTTTGTTTATTAATATTTTATAGGTTTTTGAATAGATATTACGATTTCTTAATTATTTTGTTAACAAATGTTTTTTTTTCTTTTATACTCGTATATGAATGCATAAATTATTCGCACTTAACACTCGTATATTAAAAGATTGGGTAATTTTGTTTTTTATTTAGGCTATATGTATATGTATAATAAAAAATGTTTACAGAGATACTCAAACTATTCTAAAAAGAACATACAGTAGAACCTCGAAGAAGTTAACTAAAATGTTCCCAAACTATTTACTTTTCTATTTAGATGGAAAAATAAGGAAATATAAAATAACAGAGTGGGCAGACAAACAAAACATTTCGCAAACGTTACAACAAAGTCATACACTTTTCAAAATTTTATTAATGGTATTGTACATAAACAAATTGTACCAAAACAAATACTTTCTAAATGAGAAAGAGCGCGAATGAAACAATTAGCTTTTCGCTCTTGTGCTTTCTTTTTTATTCCGTTACATTCGTATAATTTGCTCTTTTTTCTTTTCTTCTTTTCTTTTTCTTCTCATTCATTTTTTGTTGTACCTACGCATATTTGAGTTAGTGTATTTGTAGTACTCAAAACAAAAACAATATACAAAATTAAATGAGACAATCGTTCTCACTGTTTCTGTTTTATTTTTGTTTTACTCATTGTAAAGAACACAACAAAATGAGATCAAACGTTCAGTTTTATTTATTTTCCTACTCTGGAAAATAATAATAAATGTAAATTTTTACTTATTGACTTATTTTTAATTACTACAAAAAACAAACTTATACATAATTTCTACTGGCTGTTTAAAAGTTCACAGCCACCCTTGAATACCCATTTATTTATACAGACTAGTTTAGATAAGTAGTCGGTACATGGTTATGTTTATGTTTTTTTTTACTAATTTTTGTGAAATAATCTTTACCATTCCAACTACCAGCTTAACATCTTGTTCGACAGTTAACAAGTCATTATCGTTTCTGGACACTTTGAAGTTATCGTTATCCTCTGAAATTTGATCTTTAACATTAACTTTTATAACCGGAAAAAGAGGATATTAATAATGGGCTTGATAATAAATGAGTTCTACAAAAACTATATGATTTAAAATTTTAATTTTTTTAGATTACAAGCAAAATCTAAGAGACAAAATATATGTCAAAGAAATTTAGTAATTCCTGACAGTTTATACGACCTCGTTTAAGTAGTCCGTACATGGAGGAGCCTACACCCCCAGGGTAGAATTTAGCATTGTTCATTCAATTATCAATGTTTTTCATGTTCATAAATCCACTGTGATTATTCATTTTTAAAGTATAAAAAAATACTGACCAACGTAGTGCATTGAGACTTAAAGACATATGTTTTATAAAATTGCCAATATTCATCAAAGTAATATTTTCGGTTAGTTGTAATAGTGTCGGACTGTTCTCGTATCATATATTTTTTTAACAATTTTCAAAAGTACTTTTTGTGGGTTTTTCATCTCAACCTGTTTGTGTTTGATTCTGTACATGACGTGATTTTAAGAATCACATTTTTATATTCCAGAATTCTTTTTTGATCTTCTTTCTGCAATTTTAAGGATTTTAAACTATAAAAACAAAAAAAAAACAAAAACTTTTTAACCATATACTCTGCCTCACTTATACAATTGAATATCTGTTACTCAATTTTTTTACGTTTGCTTCCTGTAGTTCTCATTGTGTTTTAGCATTTCATAGTTTTGATTTTCATACAAATTATATTACAATGTCTAATACAGCGTCAAACCTTTTTTTTCTATTTCATTTTATCGTACTTGAATTGAAAGAAATCAATTGATATCAATTATGAGAACAAGAAATATACTCACACTCACGGTAAAAGCTCCTGTATTTGTTAAAATATTTCAATTGGTTTTCAATACGTTTGATTTGATTTGTTTTTTAGGGCGTCGAGTACGAGTTTGTTTGTATTATTGTAGACAGTTTGGTGCTGATGACATTTAATTTATGTATGAACGTGCTATATGTGTGCAGATATGTATGGTGTGAAATATTCATATTGAAGAAGTATTTTTTTTTAAGAAAATGGGTGTTTATGAAAGCAAAAAATAAATTAAAATACAAATTTCTCTATAATGTTACATACTTGTACTTAAGGTATAAGTATTTAAATGTGTAGGTGTCTTTATAGGAAAAATTTATGTTCCCTGCAGTTTTAAAAGTAGAAATTAACTCAAAATCATTAGGGTTTTGCTTAACGAAAAATCGACCAATTACTCCAATTGCCACAAGTTATGCAGGAATTCGTGTTTTGGCTTCTCACTCTCCTATTCAATTTAAATTAAAATTTTGTTAAGAGTGCTAAAAAACTAAGCCGTTATTTCAAAGAACATAAAATTTTTTTTTTATTTTGTACTGCCAGTAATTTTAATTATGGATTTGAAATCAATTATTTAAATTTTAAAGTTTCTTTGTAAGTAAATAAAACTCAAAAATTTTAAATTTCTCTAGTCTAATTATTGTGTGGATTCGTTGGTATGTTTTGAACTAGTAAGTACTATCTACATATGTATGTAGTTTGGGTTAATATATTTATTACTTTGTTCTATCAACAATATCAGTTAAATTGCACATCAAATGTTATTGGTGAAATTAGTAGTATAACTTTCTGCATATCATGGCAATTCACTACCCCATGCTAAAATTGTCAGTTATAAGCACTGCTAGTACTAAGATTGGTAGTTAATGGTAATGATTGTTAGTTGAGTTGAGCTGATATACAAAATTACACACACTAGAAGAGGCTAATAATTAAACTTGTGGTAAAATTAAGGTAAAGATTAAAATATTCTACGAAAGTTGCAAAGTAGTCCCCGTAGTCTAGTGGTTAGTGTGTTGGTTTACTAGAAAAGAGCTTCGTGTTCAAACCCCAGCTCTGACATATTGAAAAAAAAATTTTTAAAAAATATTTCTTTACTTCTTCTGGCAAAAGCTCTGAGAAGCCATGAAAAAGCTTCTCAAGTCTGCCGTTCGCAGTCGACTTTAAACTGTAGGTTCCAGTACTCTTGAATAAAAATTGACACTTCCAACATGAGTACTGCGAGAAACAAGGCCGTAACCCAGAAACAGGGTTGTAATGGCGAATTACTCGTATATACATATGTATGTACGAAAGTTGCAAATAAAGCTCCTTACGATGAATTCAATATGATTTTGACAAGGTTTACCATATTCAGTTACAAACGTTCTTTAACATTAAGTAAGGCATAGGGTAATCAATTAATTGCAAATTATTATAGACTGATATTGGCCAATACTTGCATTAGTTTTGAAAAAATATGAAAAACTTTCCTTAGAGAAATTTTATCGTAATTTAATATTTATATGAACCAAAATTGCTATCAATACTCGTATAACGTTTTGAGTTCAATTATGAGTAAATGCGTATAACAGATAGTAGAGGTAATTAAAACGTTTTAGAACTCAATGCTATTAATGTTATTAATATTCGTTTTTTTCACAAATTTTACATGAAATTATTGAAAATTTTTTTTTAATAACGAATTTCTTATTTTTATATTCATCCTTTAGCTTGGTCTAGTGTGTTTCCGTTTGCAAGGCTCTGATAAATTAAATGAGAAATTATTGAGCACCATAAATGAATCGGGTAAATTGCATATGGTGCCTGCATGTGTAAATGAGCGTTATATCATACGGTTTTGTCCAGTTGCTCAAAATGCTACCGAAGAAGATATTGATTATGCCTGGGAGACAATAGTAGATTTCGCCACTGAACTCTTAGAAAAGGAACAACATGATGAACTCACGGAGATAATTAACAAAAAAAAAGAGGATACATTGGCCAAGAAACGGTCATTCTTTGTACGCATGGTAAGCGATCCAAAAATTTATAATCCGGCTATTAATAAAGCGGGTACACCAAAAGTCTCATTGGATATATCATCGCCGGTTGTTAACCAAAGGACTACAAATCCTGTTATACGTACTCAAAGTTCTATAGATCATAACTCCTGGATATCATGGCCTTTGGCATTTCTTTTTAATAGCAACAATGAAGACGGCGGTCAGAAGAGTAATGTATCGTTGCGGTAATTGCAATATTAGTTTTCGACTTTTCTTTATTTTAATAATGATTTTATATTTTATATAGCTTTCGTCATTTGGATACAAACGTTAGACCCTCGTCGTCTAGACGCAATTCTGCTGCAGGTTCTACACCATCACCTGAAAATGATGTTGGCGTTATCAATATTTTAAAGTCTCCAAAGAAATCACCAAATTTGCCACGCAAAGGTAGTAATTCCAATAATGCTACTTTTAATCACAATTAAAAATAAAACATAAACTAAAGAATTAAATTTAATAGTAGTTTGAATGTATTTAAATTGTTTTCCTAAATTTATTTAGTAAATATTTTGTCTCTTAAAACAAATTTGAAATTTAAACCTTGCTTGTAATCTAAATAAAATAGAAATAAAAAGTTAAATCGCATTACACTCGTATATAGAAATCATTTATTATCAATCTTCTTATAAAAATTCTCTGGGAATTATTGTCTGAATTTTGAAATATTTTGAAATTTTTAAATAACATGCAAATAAATAAGCTAGATATAAGAGCAAGTATCCATTGCTCACAAAAAGACAAATCCAGCGACCTGAAAATTTTTCAATAGAGTGTTAGGTTGATGTTTCCTTTGAGGCAAAAGAACAAAATAGGAGAATCGTGTTCAATGATGTCGTATTGGGTCAGTTTTTTGATATGTCCGTAATGTTGGCTTTTAGGTGACGATATACTTGATTTTTTCTAATGAAAAAAGAAAACCGAAATAAAAGCAAAAGCAGAGCGTTCTCAACATGAACTGTATGCACATATAGTAGAGAACCATCCTTCCATCAACAAAAGCTAATGTTTCATAGTATAAATGTGGACTTACAAATCGAAGAAATAAAAGTAAAAGCAACAACAGTATTTTATACTTTTATTATAGTGTTCATACTATGCTTACTCTAGCTTACCGTTTTATTTTATTTGCGCTTATATCGATGTATCAAAACAAATTTCAAATTAGTAGTAATACTACTACTCTGACATATGTATGTAAGTAATGAAATTTGACTTTCAAAGGAGTTTTTGCAGCCATCTTAAGCACATTACATTTGTTTCAGGTAAGGCACCTATAAAAAGCCTAACATTATCAATATTTTGCACATATTTGTATATAAAAACTATATGAATCAGGGTCTATTCTTAAATTACATACTATGAGATTGTTTTCAATAAGTCTTTAATTATTTTTTCAAGGATATTTTTAGATACTCGTACATATTTGTAAAAATTGTTTATCGATTTGAAAATCTATTTTTAAAACAAGTTGTTGTTTTGATTTGCTTTATACAAATCAATAATTTTTAATTCTTTATACAAATTTTTATTTTTTTTTTTTAGAGAAGGAAGGCTATTACGAGTATCTACTAAAATTTTTAAAAATAATATGCATGACTCTTCCACCATTTTATTTGCTTCCGCTGTCTCTCCATCATATCTATATCTAATTTTTTAGGATACATACTTGTATATTAATATGTATTTAATATTTATTTAGTGTTTGTTTAAGCTAAATTCTATTTGATGTTTTTTTTTTGTGTTCAATTGTTTATTTCTTACCTTTTGACGTTATTTTATTGTTGGTTACGATAATGCCAAAAATGCTCCCACATACAGTTTGAATTGCTTCTTTTGAGAGAAAACAATGACGACATATTGTTTATTGACATCTGACTAAATTCTAATGTTTATTCTTGAAATATGTATTTAGCTAAAGTATTAAGAAACTATTAATTTCTTATGTAAATAAAAAGAAATTGTTCTTTTAAAAATGAATATAATTTTTTGGCACAAAATAATAGAAAATAAGCATGAGGCAATATTTGGAAGACATTTTTGTTTAAACATTTTTAAATAATAACTCTCATTCACTCATATTTAAATAAAAAAATAAAAACAAAACATTTTCAATAAAGGAAGAAGTTATCACAAGTAAAACCGCAAGACCGTAATGTGGTTTTAATATATTATCTGTACGAATTATCGATTTGGTACAATCATGAACAAAATTTTGCTCCGCCTTCAATTCATCTCATGCAGACCACCCATGTTCATACCATGTTTTTGGTCGACTATCGTTAGTAGACCAATAATTTTAGGAGCGATAAAGATAGTTGATTGCCAGAAGTATATTAAATTATTTGTTGTTCTCTACTATAGGTTATACGATTAGCTCAAGTTAGGTTGTTTTTGATAATAATTTAATATCATTCCAACAATTATATAATTTGATAATGTATAAATCCATAAGATATGTATATGAATTTTTATGAAGCATTCTTCATTAATACTCGTATAATAAAGTTAGTTTGTTAGTCCATATTTAACAAAAAAAAATGCCTTTATCCAATGATCAAATTCGTGCCTGAAACGAAGAGTACGGGTAAGAAATTGTTTGTTTTTCCACCCGATGTCTAAATGGTCAATAAAAGGCAAAATTGTTTTTTTTTTTTTGTTGGAAAGTCTTCTAACGTGTTGAGAATATTTAATCACTCGCAATCCATTTTCAAGATGAACAAGGCTGCAGGATTTTAGTAGCCCCTTAATTATCTACAAGTAGTAGGAAGACACTGTGACCCAAAGGATTTTGTGTGCCCTACTTTACTCACGAATAATGATTTTTTCATCACCGCTACTTAAACTGGCAACTCATATATGAATAAGGCAAAAGTCATGTTCACAACATACATATATTTTAAATAAAGTTGTTTAAATCGCCGACAGGAACAGATCTGATCCCCACTGGATCCATTTGATCCCAGTTGAAAATTAGTGCCACACAGTTCTCATCCTCCTCCAGACAGAGCCTGCACTCAGTCTCATCCGAAGACGTAATCTTTTGAAATAATATCGCAGGTAGTAGTGCCCCGTTAAGAAACCCACTATTCTACTAACATTCGACCCTTTCAATGGCCGATCTACACTCGCCTTGATTTGCGCCCAATTATTTCCACATTAGGTTTCGGGACTAATAAAGACCGCCGCGTACCCCTTTCTCACCAGTTCTCCAGAAATTTCATTGCCTGTTGCTGATTATTAAAGCAGTAATAGACCAAATTTTATATTATACTAAGTCAGTGCACTCAGTGCAGGCTGACAATTAGAAAATGTGGCAATGCACGCAGCCCTGATACCTCCCTGTATTTTTATCCCAGCGCGCAAACTGAATTTGCTTAATATCAGCTATTTAATTCGGTCTTTGATTCATATGTAAACCACTTTAGGCTCATTGGATCAACAACGAGATACCCAGTTTCCACGATTTGGATTCCTAGCGTATGACGCGCTAGTGTACAAACCGCATATAATTAACACCTCGGAGTTCTAGTATTGACACAATTTACATTTCTAATAGCGATGAACAGGAATAATATTCAATAGACATACAAGCCGGTTTCTGTAAATATGGGTTCTTCCCATTTGTTTACAGGGTGCTTTTCTTTTATTTGAGACCAAGACTCAGAGATAAACCCCGTACATATATATTTTTCTTATATTATTATTAAGAGCCTTAGGATTGAGAACAAATTGTTGTGAATTGATCATTCAAACGCCAGTGTTATACCTTCAACCTTGAATGATCAACAGGAAGTGCCTTATCGTTGCATGTTGGTTGGGTGGTGAGTGCCTTCGCTAAGTAGGTTTAGTAGGTTTAGCTGTTGTCTGCTACTGACAGCGTGGTGGAAAAGTTTGAGTATTGAATTGAAATTTTCGTCACAATATAATTTTACAAGTATGTACTCGTATCTGCAAATACGAGTAGGTTAAATACGTAAAATTAAAAGTAATTAAAAAAATTTAAATAGTTTTGATAGCATTTCTAATTTCATCATTAACTGATTACGATTACCAAATACCAATTTGAAATTATTTGCTCACTTTCCATTTCTATGACTAATAAATAGTGGAATTCGTGTTTTTTATAAATTTCTTTACAGTTGGTTATTTCGTTTATTATAATTGTTTTTTAAATTATTAATTTTATGCAACTTTTTTACAGCATATTGCTGGACAGTGACCTTTGTAATATAAATTCGACAATCTTAAGCATCAACAGAAAAATAAAAACAGTTAAATATTAAAAAAAAAAAAATTGTTAAAAAATTGTTAAAAAGAAATCATAGAGAATTTAAGTTTTTTTTAAATATTTAGCATCATAATGATTCATAAAAAAGACCACACGCGAATACTTGTATTATAACTAACAAAACTATTGATGGCACTTTTCTGTTTAGCATATTAATAACGATGAGATACGGATCAAAGAATGTATTATTTTCACAAGAGTAGATTTTGTTGCCAAGTGTAAAGTGTATAACACCAAACAAATTCACAAACATGTATTCAAAATGAAGCATGTTTTAGTATTGTACGAGTATTTTGGGGATTCCAAGAATGTCTAATCGAAACCAATGATTATACATAATAAATAATATGGCTTGCTTTTACGTACGAAGTTTTGGTGCCAGTCTTCAGAGTTGTACGAATTCAAATGGACTGTTAGGTATTGCAGTCGTTTGCCATCAAATCAAAGGTGTGATTTTAATAGGAAATCATTACTACCACCTTTAAAATTAATCGTATCAAGCAACTGAATTATTCATAATAGCTTGTACTGTTGGCTATCAAAAAACATTTAATTTAATTTATGTGGTTCAAAAAAAGTGTGAGGAGACTAGGTTAAATCTTATTTTTTATTCTTTTATTTTAATTCGTTAAAAATGTTTAAATTTCATATCTATTTTTAGCTTAACGACGTCACTTGAAAAGAGGCACAGATTTTAAAATATTAAGAAATTGTTGTGATATGTTTATAAACGTGTTCATTATTCGGCCTTTAACCATAAAAATATTATAAAAAATTTTGCTTTTGTTGTATATGGGTATATGTGATTTCGCTAAAACGAATGCAGTAATCCAATTCAGCTAGTATTTCGAAGACCGTATTTTGAAAAATCAATTTAAAAATTGTTTAATAAAAAACACAATAATAACAAATTGTGTCAGTGTTTAATCCGTTATTTGTGATTGTAATTTGCTAATTCAGATGAGTAAAATCTGTTTAAATTAGGCACGTTAACGTAGAAATTACATCCATGTTATTTCTTATCCGATGCATCGTGAGATTACATCGATTTTTTCAATACATCGTATTCAAAACATAGATATTTTTGATGTATAGTTTTGAGATTATTTTGAATTAAAATAAAAACTAAACAAAAGCCAACTATTTTTTTAAGATAAGATGCTAATTCGGAAATACTAGCTTCACTTAATATCGGACTTTTGGCTTCATTAGTTTTATAGGTGTTAATTATTTTAAGTTTTTATGGCTGGAATTTCTAGGAATTTTAACGCTATAAGTCAAATTTATAGCCTGCTCAGAAGAAAAAAACGAAAAAAACCATTCAACTTTTTTCATCTTAAAGAACGAACGTCTTAAACCATTTGAACAAGCTGTTTTTTGTTGTTGTTGTTGTTTGTTTTTCAAATATGGCAGTATATATATAAGCCAATTTTGTATATTTAAACTTAGTAGAACTTTTTAACTTTTTTAGTCTGGAAATTAGTTTTTCCCACAGACAATATAATACCGAAAAGACTGTGTGTGAAACTACAATTCATATATTGAGCAAATGAATGAATTTTTGTATAAAAAAATCGAACCAAATTAACAACAACAATTGTTAAGGGAATGAACAGCAAAACTTTAATATGTAGTATTTTTTTTTTGCAAAATCATTGTTAACAGACAGAAAAAAACTACATGCTTAAAATCTGTAAGATCAAGTGCCGAACATCATTGACTACCGATTGAAACAGAAAACATCGACTATAAACGCGATCTTATGAAGACAATTAAAATGATTCATTCAATTAACAAACGTTTGCTTGCGAATTTTAGTCAACCGTTAAAAATCTATCTCTCTTTCCTACATGTTTGCTTTTTAATTCTTAAATTGTTTGCAATTAATAATAGAGAATTATATTGTTTTTCTGACGTTTTTGTAGCAATAGAATGAGAACACCTTTCTCTTGGGTTTTTTCTCGATTGTTGTATTAATTGTTGTTAAAGAATTTTCATTCTTTCACTCATTTTTCATAAAACATTTAATGACTGGTATGTACGAGCATCACTAATTTTTATTAAATTTTATCGATATATGTATGGATATGTACACACATACATACACATGTATGTACGTAGATTAAATAAAATGCAAGGAAATTTTCTTAATTCAATTTATACAAAATTTCCATGATCTTATTTTCCTAGTAATGTTGTTATTAATCCACATTTGCTTTTTTAGTAATAAATTATTATTTTTACTTACTACTAGTACCTATAAATAACAAAGTGGCAAAAAAAAACGTGTGTAAGTCACTATTTATTATTCTTTGATCTTCGAATGAAATTAAAGAAAAATAACTGGAAATATATATTTGCCCACAGTGTAAAGAACCTTAAAATCTGTAAATTTTTTTTCGACAGTCAACTGTAATGGTCAGTTGTCGAGGAATAAAAATTACATGGTTTGGCAAAAAAAAAAAATATACGTGGTAAGTTATACTATTTGTCTGATAGATTTTTTTTGAGTATATTAAGAATCTAAGTTAGTAATATCCAAAAGCTTCAGTTACGCCTCAAAAACCGGTGTTCGAGTTTGTATTAACATCTTCCAACACTGGCTAATAAGCAGAATAAAAAATAAATAAATACATAAAGCTGTAAATCAATATTTGTTGACAATTTTACTGCAGTAAAGTTTGAGCACTTTCCACAGGCATTAAAGCAACAATTAGATTAGATCGGAATTTTCTAATTAAAAATCTAATTAGAAAAATCAAATAGAAAATATATTTTTTATTATACATACACATGAAAATTATTATAGGGTATTAACATACTCGGTACATATCTTACAATGCAAAAAAAGAAAGAAAAAATAAATAAATAAAAACTGTTCAAATGAGCGTATTTGCAATGGGTCAGGTAGCATTTGAATTTTATAAACTCAATAGGAAGCTGTAAATCCCCTCAAACAAAATCTAAACAATAGATAGACACAATTTTTTTTACACATCTGGTACATACATATGTATGTATGTTATGTATACCAAAGAAATTTTTGTTTAAACAATATTTTTTTTTTATTTTTTTCTAAAAGGTTATTATGTGAAATGATGATAATGGCAAAATATTGTTCACAAGGTGTTAATAAAATTTAATTTGAACGAAAATCTATACAATTTCTTAAAAAAACTTAGTCACGGTAAATAGCTTTCAGGCAAAAAATCAAAATTAAATTAGCGAATGGAAATCCCTTTCAGATTTGAATACCCTACAATACGTCTTACTTTCTCAATGTATATTTAAATCATTACTGGAAGAGAATACATTTTTTCATTATACCGAGCTATCTATTTGTGTTAAAATATAAAAGTGGGCGTGTTGTTTACTAACAAAAAATAAAATTCCAATTTGTTACGTTACATTTTAAAATTTTTGTTTTGTTAAGGTGGCCACACACTAGTGATTTGTGACTGTGATTTGTTCGGTTGTCATTTCTCCACACACTATAAAAAATCACAAAAAGTTTAAACGTCAACAACAAGACATCACTTTTACTTTTCTAAATGGCATTTTCATTTTGTAAAATTTCAATGAATTCTACAAAAAATTGGTTGCTAGCCATCTCCGCAACCACAAATTATATTTTCACTTTTCGTATTTTTATTTTAATATGAATATTTTGGCGTTTTATTGTGAACTAATTTAAAAATTTTTTCAAATGTTCGCGCACAACCCCATACACTTTGTTACAAATCACAATAAATTGAAAAATTTCAAATTTTTGTGATTTGTTGTCATACAGCCCCATTAACATGTAAAAAGACGTCGAACACAACAAATCATAGTCACAAATCACTAGTGTGTGGGCACCTTTAACGTCAGTATGTCAAAAGAAATAGTTTTATGTAAACTATATTTAATTAATTATTTTTAGACTAATTGAATACAGTTACTTGAAATGTTCAAAAATATTTTGATTTTTAAAAATTACATACATATGTAGACAATATATGTATATAAATAGAAAATTTAGTAGCGCAATTAAAAATTAAACGGTGATACAAAAATGAATTAACTTGAAAACACCTGGGAAGTGATTTTAGTTTTCTGATAGGTATTGTCTAATATAACAAGAATATACATAAATTTGCAATATAGTATACGAAATCTTCAATTACTGTTAAAAACCCCGTTTTTCAGGTTTCTTTTTACTAAATTGGAAATAACTGAGAGCTATATACTAAATCGATTTCAAATAATTGAACACAGTCAGAAAGAGAAGTGTGAGACATTTTAAAGGTAGAGTAAAATAACTGGGAACATACATTTTTTACAGCAGTTAGTTATGATTATAAAATAAAACTTCATTTGCCAACAGTGTAAAATACAATTTTCGTTTTGAATTTGTACATATTTTGCAACAAAATACGGTCAAAATTATATGATATAATAATAATAATAACAAAAAGTATTTTTCGCCTTATTGGCAAATACATTCAATATAATTTGAAATGTATGCTTTGTAAATACTTTTGTTTGGTTTTTATATACTAAATGGGATATAATTCGCATTTAGTCTATAACTATTTTAACATAAGTATTTATAGTTTTGAATAACACCTTTGGGAAAAAGTCTCCTGACGAGTCTCTTAAGACGAAATGGCCATAGAGACATGCTTATCCCCAAAAGCATACATTTCAAATTATAATAATAATAATATTAAGAATATGTTTAAAATATAAGAAACACCTCCATAACCCTGAGGTATGGTTTAAAACAAATAGTTGTTCATATTTTTACCAAAATTGACCGATTTTAAACTAATAAACTAATTCTGAAAGAGAACTGTGAGATTTTTTAAACAATATACATGCATACATATGTATTATGTAAATAAAATTTATAAATCTATATGTATTTCTATAACGAAAATTAATTGTTTCAATTTTTATCACAATTTTTCATATTCAGAGATGCTTTATGCAATATTTTATTTGATTTCGTTACTGTAGTGACCATGTGACCAAATGATGAACTTGTATAAAGCTATATTTACACTACCTAAGTTTCTCATCTGAGTTTAATATTAGAAGCGCACTCAGATAGTTTAATTACAAATCTAATTTAATTTTTATTGTGTTTGCCTGAGCTCAGTCAAAAATAGAACATTTTCTACTTTCAAAATTAATGTCGTCTGAGTTATAACTGTTATAATTAGATGAGAAACTTAGGTAGTGTAAATATAGCTTTAGCAATATTAATAAAAATATTTAAATGGTATCATATGAATTACAAATATATGTATTATTATTCAATTTACACCGAGTACAGTTGCAAGGCACTGCGAACTAAATTATATATTGTGTTCGATTACAATAGCTATCTATATTACAAACAAATTTTAAATTATTATTTTAGTCTTTTCTTTTTAAAATAAACACGTTTTTAAAACTATCTGAAAATTTTCTAAAATTCAAAATCATTTGGATAAGTATACGACAACGTTCGGCTAACCGTTTCTTAAATCTTGTTTTTGCTACATGAATTTGACTGAAGGGAAAATAATAAAAAAATTATAAAAATAAAATAAATTCAATTGAATTATCTAATGAAAGCTGAATAAGATGGCGAAAAATTAATTATGTTTTATGTTTCTTTAATAATAGAATAATTTTATTGACCTCTCTTTTTAAAAAAATGATAATAAATCTCTCTTTGAACTTAAGGTCTTTTTTAAAATTTATTTTCGTTATTTCACTATCCCTTCGTCAGAAAATTTTGTTTTTTAAGATATAATTTTTTTATTTTATTATTTTTTAATAAAATAAAAAATAATTATAAGCTACTCGAAGTTAAAAAGACCTTAAACTCAAAGAGAAATTTATTATTATTATTTTTAATTCTTCAATTTTATTAAATCTTTATTTTTAGTTTAGTTTTTATCCTAAACAAATGTTGGCATTAATTTATATACCAAAAATAAATTCAAGCTGTTACAAAACAGCTGAATGCCGGTCATGACAACACAATGCCGCGTACACTCGCCATTATAATTAATTTTAAATTTTGGTATCTGTTTAGGTATCTATAGATTTCCAAATTTTAAAATTAGTTTGAGGTCTTTATCCCTAATGTATACAGTGGTTTCTTTTTAATTTCTGTTAAAATTTTGCCAAAATATATGATTAAAAAAGCAATGAAAAAAGACATGTTTTAAAAGGGTTTTTGAAATAAAGTAAATAGATTTACATTTATTTTTTTATCTATTTTTATCTGTTTACATTTATTATTATTTTTAGAAATCCTGAAGATGATATCCGAAGGATATCGAATCGATATTAAATTGAAAATAAACTTGACTTTGAGCTTGAAAAAAGTTTTTGCTTATTATTTGGATAATTTGGAAACAGGTCGAACAATTATATCATTTTTCTGATTTGGTTTTTTGAAACATAATAAGTTTAATACATTTTTTCTACATTAAAAATATTTTCTAAAAATGGGGGTAAAATTATAAATAAATTTGTTTTTTTTTTATTTAATAAAATTGAGTTTAAGTTAAAATTAAAAAACATCATCATTCACGTGCTTAGAGTAATTACATTTATGAGTATTTTTTTAATATTATTAAAGTCATTTGTTATATACGATATATAAATAAAAAAAGACACCGGCTGTTAAGTTTTAAAAAGTATGAAACAATACTACGAGTATATAAAATACGACTGTATGTATAGTACTGCTGCTACCATCAGTTATTAATTTTTTTTTTTTACTATTGCGAGTATCACCAATTATTAATTTGATGGCGTAACAAATTTTACATGTCGCTGAAAAACGGCAGTAGCAATTTAATAATAATTATCTATTTTTATTTCTTGCTATGGGACAAACCAAGTTTAGATAATAATATGTATTTTTGTTATAATTTTAGATGTTGATGTTGAACTTAATATGGAAATTTACGAAAATAATACAAATTTAGCCTTTCTTTAATCTACAAAAAAGTATTACAAAAATGTTGACAAGAAAAGATTTTATATCTTAAAGATATGTAAGGCTTTAATAAATGTAGGAAATTAAGGACTATATTCTTAAAAAATATTTTTTTTATTTATAATTGGCAAATAAAACTAATATTGGTTTAACATTTGTTGTATAAAGCCAGGGACTGAAACCGTTGTTTTGCTACCCTTGAATACTATTTATAAATACTTTGAAAAGCAGAACAAACGGAACAAAATGACAGATTTGTTAAAGTTTCGCTTACACAAAAGCGCTTTATTCATCGGATATTAAAAACAGCATTATTGACTTACAGAACATCATGGAGAATAGGAGTCGATTAGCATCAGATACTAAATTTTTTGGTTCTTCAGTTATTCTTTTTCATTTTCGTTTACAAACCCGCTACCAAGTCAAGAAGTGTCGTAGCGCTTGAAATTTCAAACTTTTTAATAATTTTTTAAGTATTCGCGTACTACACCACTTCTCTATTTGCTTTACTGCCTAGGACATAAGTCAGTGCTTACATTTTAAAATATACTATTAGTGCTTCGCAAAATAAGAAAATTTTTTATTGCTTATGTTTACATTGATTGCAGCAGTATACTTAACGTAGAAGTACATAACATGCATCACGCCAATTGTGTGTTTAGAACGTCTGTCAAAAGAGTTAAAATAGTGAATTTTTATAAAGCAAGTTATTGGTAAAATTGGCAACGCATCTAACATCTATCTTTTAACCTTTAAGCGCGTACTACAAGATCCCACTTTTCCATCCAGTTCGTTTAATATGGCCAAGTTCGTATTTGTCAACTTAACCTGTTGAATTTAAAAAATTTCCAAATCATTTAACAAAAATGTTGAATATTTGTATTTTTTGGATTACTTTTATTTGTTCTAACACTACCTGTACACATGAAAATACTTCCATGAAATAAGAAACTGCACAATGTCACACCCATTGTACAACAAGTACTTTATTTTAATGGAGTATAGCAAAAAACCAGATTGGTGCAGCTATACCCATTCCGAATCATTACGAATCAAAACATAATCTTTTTCTAAATTTTGAACCTATATGTTTTAGAAAATTCTGTTAAATTAATAATTACATACATACATAACTGGCCTTTACAACCCTGTGTCAGGATTACGGCCAAGCTTCTCGCAGCACTCATGTTGTGTGTGTAAATTTTTACCCATGAGTACCGGGACCTACAGTTTAATGTCGACACCGCACGACAGACTTGAGAAGCTTGTTCATGGCAATTAATTACTCCCAGAGCTTTTGCCAGAAGACTGCTGAGAGGTAGTCGTCGAAAGAAATATTTTTTTCATATTTCTATTTTTTTAATATGTCGGAGCTGGGTGTCGAACCCAGGGCTCATGTCTTAGTAAGCCAACACACTAACCACTAGACCACGGCGACTACAAATTAATAATTATTGTGTTAAATAAATAATTATAAGGTGAACGAGAAGAAAATTTATTTTCTTTACGTTTAGCTCCAACTAATAATTAATAAATACTGAAATGTAGAATTCGCATGTTCAACTCGTGTTAATCACTTGCTATTGTAAATCACATTTTGTCGTTACTTTTTGGACTATTTTAGCAATTTTTCCATTTAGGAAAAAATTTCTTAATTTAAAATATTCCGTAAAATTTAAAAAATACCTTTTTCAAACAGAATATTTCTATCAATTTATAAGTCAAATGTATACAAAGAGAATAATTAAAGTGGTTAAAACTTGTAACTACTGGTAATGAGTTTTTTGTTGGCCTTAAAGTAACAATAAAGAGCAAAAGTTTAGCACAATAGATTTTTTTTTTTTTATGATGACTATTTGGTCTGATAATTTGTATTGAATTAGTGAAGAAATATTATTTTATTTATTTATTATTCATATGTACTCACAAGGGATTTTACACAATGTAAAACATATATTAAATTAAGACTCAGATGTCTGTGATCGCCGTAGTCTAGTATATAGTATATATGTTGGCTTACTTACAAGAGCTACGGGTTCGAACACCACCTCTGACGATTTGAAATAAAGAAAGATAAAGAAATATTTTTTCGGTTACCTTTTAGCAGTCTTCTTGCAAAAGTTGTGTGTGAGTGAATTATTTTTAAGACTGCAAGCAGTACTATATGTACAATAGTCACCGTAGCCTAGTAGATTGTGTGTTGGCTTACTAGACAAGAGCTTCGGGTTCAAACCCCAGCTCTGGCATTTTGAGAGAAAAGAGATATTAAAAATATTAGCAGTCTTCTGAAAGTAACTGATTGCAATGAACAAGCTTTTCAAGTCTGTCTTTTGAATTTGACGTTAAACTGTAGGTTCCGGTATTCATAGATAAAAATTAACGCACACAATATGGGTGCTATGAGAATCTAGGCTGTAACTCTGAAAACAGGTTCTAATGTCCAATTCTGTATGTATGTAGATATCTAAAAAAATTGAAAACAAAAAATCTTTCTATGCAAATACACATCTGTGGCATTTTGACAAAACACCTTAAGTCGAGATAGATAAGATAGCAAAAACGTTTTTCAAAAAAAACCCGGGAAAAAATTATTTTAATTAAAAAATAAAATAAACCGAAATTAAGGAAAAATTTCTTCTATAATACAAAATTTTAAAAACGTACACAAAAATGTTTTTTGAATAAAAATTCGCATCATTAACAACATTTTTTTCAACTTTTTAAATTTGACTTAAGATGCTTTGTCAAAATGACACAGACATGTAAGCATATATACATATACTTATAGTATAATGAGTGATAATAAACTTGGGAACAATTATAATTTTCTTAATTTGAATTTAAGAAGAAATTTTTAAAAGTAATTACATTCCTTGCACTCTATTTTTAGAGGTTTAATATCAGGAAAATTATGGTGTACGAGTATATTGAATGATAATACTCGTACATTTATCAAGAAATTAGAACATATTATAATATTTAATAAAATGACAACTTTAACATGGTTCTTCAATAAATACAATGTAATGAAAGCTTATCAGAATATTTCGCAGGTTAAAAAAAATAGAAATTATGTTTAAACTTTTCTTTTTTATCGATGTATATTCCGAAAGCTGACGAAAAACAGATACGTAAAATGCTTTTGTAATGTATGGATGTTTAAACTCGAAGACGCCGATATATCGATTCGTTATTGTTCTAAATTTGTTTGCCTGTATTATTCGTCTACGTGAAAAATTTTACGTGAGAATATTGACCTATGTGCTTGTATTTTTACTGTTTAGGTTCATTTGCAACTGGTCACAAATGAGTATGAAACTTATTGAAAAATTGTGATTAGTGATGAAGCTCATGTCTGCTTAAACGGCTTCGTTAGTAAGATTAATAACTTACATACATACTATGTATGTATATGGAACTAAGCAATCACCAAGGCATTAACGAATCACCAGTATATAAAAGTATAGAATGCAAGATTTTTTTTTTAACGAATAAAATTTAATTTTTTTAAATAATTTTTATTACAGAAATTGTACAATAAAATCTTTTTTTAACGGAAAATAAAAACTTTCTGCTTTTGAAATATTCTAGGAAAGAAATTTTAAATCATAGGCATAAACTGTTCACAATTTATCATCCAGTTTTCAAATTTTTTTAATTTTTTAATAAGAAAACTATTTTGTGTGGGAAACTTTTGTACTTTACTGTAGCAGACAACAGAATAAAATAAAGAGAGTATTTGAGAGTACAAGCGGCAAGCTTTTAAAGAAATTAAAATTTAATATAAAGCTCTGCATTCGCTAAAAATTATCATTCAGTAAAGATTCATTAAGAGTGGTAAAAGGAACCAAGTTTCGTAACATATAGGTATTAAAATAAAAAATACTAAAGTGTTAAAACAAAAAATTTAAATAATATTTGATCTCCAGATAATAAAATAAAACCAGTGAATATATAATTTACAGTGATATTAAATAAGAAAAAAATAAATAAATTAACAAGTGTAAACAAAACAAATAAATATTTTAATTGAAAAACAAGAGGCTTTTGTACAAATATATTACAAATAATTTAATTATTAAATAACTATTAGAAATCTAAAAAAAAATTAATAAATATGAATGTGGAAGAATTTAGAAAGCACGGCAAAGAAGTGATCGATTACATTTGCAATTATGCCCAAAATATTGCTGAACGTGATGTGGCACCAACTTTAGATCCAGGATATTTAAAAGAATTGTTGCCAAGTAAGATCTTTTATTTAAATCATTAAAAAAACTAAATAAAAAAATTTGTATGGCAAATTTTGTTGGCAATGAAAAATAATTTTATTTTAGTTTTAAATTAAAAACGACAATTTTTCAAATTTCACGTGCTTATTTTGTTTATTGTTGTCATTCTTCGTGCAATGATTTTTCTTCTATTTATAACAAAGATCTATAAAAAAGATTACTTTTTTGTTACACGTCTATTAACGGACACTTGTTAATTTTATTGTTTTTCAAATACGAGTATATATCATTTCTATTTGACCAACTGTGGTTTTTTTCTGTCTTACTTATAAAAATGAAAGAATTATTATTTCTTTTAATTTAATTAAAATGCATGCATATGTACATATATTAATTTATTGACATTGTTAATAGTTTTAATGGTTTTGTTAATCAAAAATGTCAATATTATTAGAACAAATAGTAGAAAATGTACAAACGACAATATTAATAAGAATATTCATTCATTAAATTAATATATATGTATTTTATATAGAGATCTTTTATAAAATAACAATCCTCTGCATTTAATTAAAAAAAAAAGATTATTAAAGCAGATAAAGAATATAAAGCAAGCTGAAGTGCAACATTATGACTTAGTGTGCAGTAAAGATTATACTTATACAGTCTTGAAAAAAATGATATGGTACAAATGCTTTTATAAGAATTATATTTTACAATATTATAATGTTATTACACATACTACATTTTGAGAAACTTATATTTTATGAAATCTACTGCAAAATAGATATTAAATTGTTTTTGTTTTTTACAGTTGGTAAGGCAATTTTTATTTAAGTTTTAGGTTAGAGCTCAAATATTTAATAAGAAGTATTTAAATGGTACATACATTCAAAAATTACATTTTTAAATTAAATAGTGACAAATATTTATTAGAAATACTTTAACTTAAATTCGTATATGTCCTCCTCTATTAGCAAATATTTAATAGGAAGTATTTAAATTTAAATAGTGACACTAATTTACTATAAATACTTTAACTTCAATCTATGCATGTTTTCCTGTATTAACAATGATGACATTTACTCGAATGGTAACAGGGTTATGGAATATCTTTAGATTTTTCAATAAGTACTTCTTTTAGCTCTTTAGGGATATTAAAATTGCGGTAATTTTTATATATATTTGCACTTAGAAGGTTTCCCATTAGACTTAAGTCAGGATTTAAGAGGACTTGTAGAAAAGCAAAATTATTGCAAATTCTATCAGTATATTATATAATAAATCTGTTCTCATATTGATTTTATAAGATAAAAAAAAAAACAAAAAAAAATCTATGTATCTCTCTTCCATCTTCAATATTCTAATACAATGCCCTGCATGAGGGGTTTATTCCTGAGTATTGATCTTACAAAAAAAAAAAAAAAATTGAAGAACGTGCTCTATACCCAAATGCAATCTTCGTCATAAATTAGTCTCTTAAGATTTCGTACTACTCCTATCTGCTGATCCTTATCTTTAGCTCTTTAATACCCTTGGAAGGTATCTGGGTCATCTTAACTAAACTTCTTGTCAACGCTAAGCCTTACATTATGCTTTTTTCTTTCTAACGGCATCTAATCCATTGTGCACATTATCTTCTATAACCTATAAAAGATATATACATACATATATACAGGGGTCATAGGTTATAATCTTTTGTAACCTATAATTTAATTATTGTTTTTCAAAGGTGAAATGAAATGGAAAAAAGTGAAAGTTTCAATATTGTCACACCAATTATCATTAAGAATTCCCTGGATAAGTTCGTTCTTTCACCATTTTCTCTATTTTTAATTGAAATTTTTATGGAATCTGTTCACTTTTTTTCCTACTTTTGGAAAAAATCTACCAAAATAATGAAAACTGGTAAAGATTTTTATTTTAAATTTAAAATCGAAACAACTGATACCAATTTTCTTACAAGATAATTTTCTAATAATTCTACCCAATAGATATTTGTGCTATTTTTGTTAGCTTTTGCTAGAAGTAACAAAAGTGCAGTTATAAAGTGCAAATATGTAAAGAGTTTTAACCGGATTCGAAACAAATCATATCAATATTTACGTATCATATATACATATAGGATATGATATTTTCGATAAAAATTAAGTTTTGTGTAGCCACTAACTTGCTCAGCATACAACATGCTTGAAAGAAAAATCATTTTATTATTTTTAAAAATACGTGGGTGACTAACATACTTGGACCATGTTGTGTGGCTACTTAATTTTGATGCAGACAATTTATTTTTCAAATATTTTTTAAACAATAAATTATAGACAATCTAAGATCAATTAAAAAAATAAAATAATTGTAAAAGATAATATAAAAATTTTTTTGAATACTTCGATCCCTATTTTATTTGTTTCCATACCGACGTAGAAATATTATCACCGATTTAGTTTATCATTACACATTTTTCTTCGTTTATAGATTTGATTCGTCTATATCATATTCTTGGCCTGCAGTCAAGCAAGTTAATTGGTGAAATATTGTTGTCGGCTTATAACAAAATTTTCACGTAGTTCATCAATAGGGTCATTATGGTATAATGAAAATAGCATTGAGCATACATATGTATGTATGTAAATCAGCATACCATTTTTTACAGAAAGTGTTTGCTGACTTAAATAACGCATTTTGCATTGCCAGTTAATTTTTTAAAATACAAATTACATACTCGTATTTTAGAGGACATGTCAAATGCAT
The DNA here is from genome assembly GCA_963576795.1 of Metopia argyrocephala. Taxonomy (NCBI): domain Eukaryota; kingdom Metazoa; phylum Arthropoda; class Insecta; order Diptera; family Sarcophagidae; genus Metopia; species Metopia argyrocephala. The sequence goes on along the minus strand of OY756208.1, from coordinate 197,212,722 downwards.
TATTTTATTGTTTAGTATTTTATCGTTTTCTAGCCCTTTCCTTCAATAAAATTATGTTGAAAAATTTGGTTGCAGTTCCTTTATCATATTTGGCGTATTTTAACATTTTTGTCCTAGATTAAAGAAAACAACCAAAGTTGATCTTAAACGTATTACAAAAAAATCGTAATATGACAACGTTTATATGTAAATAAACACTTGAAATTATATATTCAAAAAAGAACTTTCACTCTTCTTTAAATTTTGATTTTTTTTTTTTTTTATTAAAGAGCACATCATTAAACTTACAGCCTGTTCATAGAAGACGAATGGTTTAAGACGTTCGGCTTTTTATATGAAAAACACTCAAAACTTTTAGTGATTTTTTGTTGCTTCACATACATATAAGAAGACAAACATTTAAAGCCATTCATTTTCTATGAACAGGCTGTTACCTTATAGGTACGTTTACATTGGTCAACTGGAATAAGGTAGAATAAATAACAAACTAAATAACTGTTTCAAATGTTTTTCGACAAATATTTAATAAATGTAAACGTACATATCTATCTATCAAATAAAATAATTTTGCTTCGTGCTTGAAAAAGAACTAAATTATATATATGAATTTAGATTATTTGAGTCAATTAGTTCTCAATTAAAGAGAAAATGATATTCGTAAAGGAATTGTACACCGTCAAAATGTAATATATTTTCACTGTCGACTAATGCTGATGTCTGAAAAGAGAGGGCAATGTCAAGACAAAGAGAGGTTTTCAAGACTAATTCTATGATATGTTTGTAAGAGTCATAATTAGGACTAATATTAATTAATTTACTGGTTAGCTTAGGTTAGATCTGAGACTTATCAAACGATTCAAAAGGTTGTCATTTGGAACCATATAAAATGTTATATGGATGTTCATATAAAATTTTAAAACTCTATGTTAGTTCTATATCAATTAGGAATTAGTATGTGATTGGTTTTAGTTCATTTCCCCGTATAATAAAATAAGTAAAGCTTTCATGAATTTATAATAAATACTTTGTTATAAACTTACACCCTGTAACCTGCAAAATAACTTGACATACAAATGAAGATTTTTTAATACTCCCATACCTTATCAAACAGTTTGTCCTACAAAATTTTTGAACACTTTCATTATAAACAAATTACAAATGATAAAAAAAAATTTTTTTGTTTTTTTTTTCATTTTTATAAACAATTTAATGATAGACGTAGGTTGGCCTTTCAGTTATTAAGATTTTTATGTGAAATTTCATCTATGACTGATAATTAAATTTACTATTAAGAAGTCAAGAGAAGAAAACACAACAAAAAATATTATAATAATGAAATGAAATAACAATAATTAATTGCGAAATTGATCAAAACCCAAAACTTTTGGTTAAAATTCGAACATTTATAAAGACGTACAAATTCATTTTAATATGCCTAAAATAAAAGATTAATTATTTAAAAGAAAATGAAAAAAACTCGTGTTTATAAAAGAAATTATTTATTGGCTCTATTGGTCTTCGTTTTTTTTTCTTTTTATTTAAAAAATTAAGATACGGGTAATAAATAAAAAATAGTTTTTAGTGAAATATTTGCCGTATGGAGATTTAAAAAATTCTTTTTTTTTACTGTTTAAATAAAATTTAAATAGAACAACTATTTTCTTTAAAAGAAATTTACAGCAAACAAAATATTTATTTCAAAATTGCAATCTCGCTGCTTTATTTTGTTATTCTCCTGAGCTAAGTCTCAATGGCTAAATATTTATAAACTTAATTTAGTCTTTTTGGTTACAAATACAATTGTAAGAGCTTCATGCCTATCTTCACTAAATTTTTAATTTGGATATTTTTACATAATTGGCCGTTACTACCCTGTGTCAGGGTTACGGCTTTGCTTCTTACAGCACTCATATTATGTGTGTTAATTTTTATCCATGAGTATGGGACCTACAGTTTAAATTCGATTCCGAACGACAGATTTGAGAAGCTTTTTCATGGTAATCAATTACTCCCAGAGCTTTTGCCAGAAGACTGCTGAGAAGTAGTCGCCGAAAGAAATAGTTTTTTCATATTTCTTTTTTTTTAAGATATCAGAGCTGAGATTTTAACACGACGCTATAGTCTTAGTAGGCCAACACACTAACCACTAGAACACGGCTTCTGCACAGATGCAGCAAATATTTATACAACAGTATTAAAAACATTATGCACTAAAACTATTCATCGATATTCTATTCAATGCAACGACCTACAACAGATTAGCTTATTTGCAATAACATGTTAAAATACTATAATGACTTTGCATGACTTGGCATAATACGTGTTTGAGACGACATGACATAGCATAGCATGTTTTTTTTTAAATATAATTTTTCCAAATAATTTTGAGTTTTACAGTACTGGATTGTTAGTTCTTTTCTTTATTTAAAATTCCCTATTTTAGTGAGTGAGCCCATTTCCAAAAATTACCCTTTTTGGGTCATCTACTACAAGTTCTAAAAAATTATTTAAGCTTTATAGGAAGTATAGGAAGTAGATTTTTAACGACGAACGAAAATTTTTCAATATTATAAATAATTAATAAATAATAGGCCTTATTCCAATTGGCGAAATCGACGTCGTCTAACGAAATTTTTGTAATGGATTAAAGGCAAGAGAACATTTTTTTCTTTATTCTATTACAAAAATGTCGTAAAACGATGACGACGTCGCCAACTGGAATAAGACCTAATAAATTATATGTAGATTAAAGGCAAAATAAACTTGTTGTCACTATTCTATTACAAAAATGTCGACAACTACGTCGTCAATTGTGAAAAAAATAATAACAAAAAAGGAATTATTTTAAAATTTATGTAATGATCGTCTAAAATTTAAAATCCTTTTGCGTCCTATGAATGTAGAATATAGATAATTTGCTATAACCAATACGCATTTTTTTTAAATTATTTTTAAGTACATACGTACACACATTTAGGCTAAACAAAGCGAATTGAATGTTTATAAACAAATGTTTAAAAAATGACTAAATAAATTAACATTTCACATCAACATTGAACACTTAAAATAAATAAATTTAAAGAAATTGAAAGCAATACTTTTGAACAAATAAAACTAAATAGAAAATCGCGAAACTAAATGAAAATTCTTGGAAAATAAGAAATCTGTAGATAATCTCAATAACACCTGTATGTACATCACACTACAATAGAGAATAAACATTTTAATTTTGCCAGTGTTTTGCCAAAAATAACATAAAAGCAATTAAAAGCATAACGGATACCTAATAGCCTCCACCCAACTAAAGAAATGACTGATAAATTATTTATAAATTAATCACACCCCCGAAAATGAATGTTTCGTATAAGACATCATGATGATCTTGATCATGAAAAGTGTGATGATTAAATGAAAAAAATTGTTAAACGTGTTGATTGGGTTAATAAATAAAATAAGCTGAATATATTTATAAAGATTATGTATATTTATAAATAGTAAAGCATAATTTAACATTTTGTTTTTTATTTTTCTTTATTATACCATCAGGTGAGGCACCTTTAAAACCAGAAAAATTCGATGATGTTTTAGAAGATTTTGAAAAAAAGGTTATGCCTGGTGTAGTACACTGGAATCATCCAAAATTTTTCGCCTACTTTCCGTCCGGCAATTCATTTCCTTCCATTTTGGCTGATATGTTAAGCAGTGCAATTGGTTCTATTGGTTTTTCTTGGGTAAGTTATTATGATTACCTTTTAAATTTTTTTTTTTTTTACCTAAGCATGTGCTTTTGTATTTTTTAGGCTTCCTGTCCCGCATCAACCGAATTGGAAACAATAGTATTAGATTGGTATGCTAAAGCTTTAGGATTGCCCAAAGCATTTATAAGCAATATTCCCGGTAGCAGAGGCGGTGGTGCTTTACAAGGCTCGGCCTCAGAATGTACTCTGGTCTGCATGATTACAGCTCGTTCAAAAGCTATACACAAGTTAAAAGGCTTATCGTCTGAAATACATGAAAGTGTATTTTTACCACAACTTATAGCATATGCTAGTAAAGAAGCTCATTCTTCTGTCGAGAAAGCAGCTAAAATGGCTTTGGTTAAATTACGCATAATAGAAGCCGATGAAAGAGGCCGTATGCGCGTTGATCTATTAAGACAAGCTATACAAAATGATGCCAATGCTGGTCTAACGCCATTTTTTGTTGTTGCTACTGTAGGCACTACCGGAGCTTGTGCCTTTGATAATCTTGTAGAAATAGGCAAAGTCTGCAAGGAAGTGCCCAGTATATGGTTTCATGTGGATGGTGCTTACGCTGGCAACTCATTTATTTTACCAGAAATGAGAAAATTTGCCGAAGGTCTCGATTATACTGATTCCTTTAATACAAACCCTAATAAATTGTTATTGACCAACTTTGATGCTTCTGCCTTGTGGGTTAAAGATGTCATGAGTTTAAAGACAGCCTTAAATGTTAATCCTCTGTACTTGCAACATGAACATGATATGGCTATTGATTATAGACATTATGGCATACCATTAAGTCGTCGTTTTAGAGCTTTAAAATTATGGTTTGTTTTTCGTTCTTATGGTATTACCGGCCTACAAGCTTATATTAGAAATCATATGGCTTTAGCCAAGAAATTTGAAATGCTAGTGCGAAAGGATGAACGTTTCGAAGTAAGAAATGATGTGTATTTAGGTCTGGTTTGCTTTCGTATGAGGTAATTAAAACTACTCAACATATTTTAGGTGTTTACAAGGTGTGGTATATTGTCATAAGTAGTAACGTTTTTATTAGTAAGAAATAAATTCTTTGTTAATAGAAAACAGCAAACTTATGAAAATAATTATGACTCCATAGCACACTTTGTGAATCCCCCCATTACTTATGCATGTGTAATAATAGTTTTTCAAGTAATAGGTCTTTTAGAAATATTTTATGTTTATTTTTCAACTAACTAAAACGCGGCACCCCTATTTGAATTAAATAAATAGTTTAATATTACATTTTTTGGTTGATAATGCACACATGTAAGTATATTATCAACCAAGTTACAGTAATTCCTCGAACTGCGCGGTAGATACGTTCTGGAAAAACAGCGCGGAATCCGAAATCGCGCACTGTCAACCTTATTTTGTATGAAATTAGTGGGATACGTTCCAAATCCTAAAATTATCATGAAAATTTTAAATTTAAACCAAGTAGATAATTAAAAAGAAGACTTTATTCAATATTAACATAAAGTTAAACATTAACGAAAAAAAAAAAAAAAATATAAATTAGTTCATAAAAATTAAACAAAAAAATTTTTTTGAAATCAGTTCATTGTACATAGTATGTACATAATTAAAATGTAAATATGTAATTAAAAAAATCTTTAAATAAGTTAATTTTCATCTTCTGATGAATTTGTTCTATTTTTCTCCAATGGTTTCGTAAAAAAACTTGTTAATAGTGATTGCTTAATAGTAACAGGGGTGCGTAAGTTAAACTTGGTTTTTTTCTGCTACACAAACAATCACAAACAATATGTGTGTGTACATATTTTGCACGAAATATGTAATATGTACTCAAAAAAACCGCGCTGCTGCGAAACTTTTGTCGCGCAATGCGAAATTTTGGTGGTAAAAATAAAAACGCGCAAGTCCGAAACCGCGCAGTCAGAAACCGCGCAGTTCGAGGGATTACTGTATTTAGATTAAATTTAAAAAGTTCTGCTATTGCCGTTTTCATGATGTGCAAAAATCAAGAGCTACTAAGCAAGTAAGAGCCACTTCCAAGAATTCAACATCGCTATGATTTAGAAGTTGAAAAAATGACATTGCTCTTGAATCATTTTCATTTTATTTTGCTGAAGTCATATACTTGTATATCGCTATACCTTTGTATATTATCGTGTGTAACGATTGGTTGGTTTTAAATATAATTTTAAACCAATAAAATCATTCCTGACGAAGCAGCACTAAGGAATAGCGAAGTATTGAACAGTAAAAATACAAATTTTTACAAAAGTCAGACCTATTACTTAAAAATTTATTAAGTTAGATTAAAATTGGAAGCCGCTTCCAGTCAAATAAGATTAATAATTTTAGCTTTTACATTTTAGAGCTGCTGATACATATAATCAAGATCTACTGGCGCAGATCAATCATTCGGGTCGTATGCACATGATTCCTTCAATGGTGAATGGAAAATATGTCATCAGGTTTTGTGTTACCTATGAACATGCTACAGAAAAGGATATAGGTAAGGAAGATTGGTTACATGAAAACCTATTTTATTGTATATGAATAATAAATTTTATTGACATGTCCTAATTAGTCGATGCATGGACCGAGATAAAAGCCTTTGCTGAAGATATTTTGCGTGACGCTACAATGGAAATTGCCTCCTTGCCACCGACACCCGAAAAGGAGAAGCTTTCCGTCGAACCTCATGCAATTACGGGAAAACCTCCTATCAAAAAGAAGCTTACTCGTACCAAATCTTTACGTTTTTCCTTTACACGCAGTATATCACGTGAAATGTATGAATCACAAACTGAACATTTAAAAGATGGCTGTACACCTATATTAGTAGTAGATACGAATGCTATGCTACAAAGTTTTCTAAAAGCGACCTCCGATAATCAACAGAATAAATTAAAAGAAATACAGGATGTTGATACAGATGAGGCAAGCAATTAATAATTAAACATCTTTCATTCATCTTAAATTATTGTGTGTTTCCATGAAAATAGTATTATTTTATATTGTATGTATGTACCACATAAAACGATAACAAAAGATTCATTACCTATTATTTATGCACTTAAGAGATTTTTATTTTATTTATTTAATTAGTTAATAAGTTGTTTGTACACTCCTCTGTTCTCCTTTCCCTTCATTAAATTTATTCATTAAAAATCGTGAAATTAAACTTTTTGTACTCTCTCACATACATACGTAATACGATAAATGTAGGTATGTATGTATTTGCATTTAAATGAACAAATATTTTTAAATATTTATTTGTATTATATAAACATATTTATGTACATATGTATGAAAGTATGTACATATTTCTATGTATGTAGTTTGCTTTTTTAATATAAAATATTCAAAAATGTTTAACGCTTATGTTCCTAAATAAAACAAAAGAAAATTTTCCGTTTTAACTTACATTTTATATCTGCATACATATATGTACATATGTATACTACTATCCTATTTATTGTAAAATTTTAGCATCAACTTCTTTATATATACGATTTTACTAATACTATTTAAAAACAAAAAACATTTCCTTTTTCGAAAAAGTATTATTATGCATCTTTATTTAAGAAAAGTATTTATCTGCATTATTTATTTTTTTTTTTATTTGTTTATTACGATTCAATAATATATATGTATTTACCTAATAAAACTATTTTTTATTAATTTTTTTTTTTTCGATACAACCTAATTTAGTTCCGCGCCATTTAATATAAAATATATTGCCCAGAATACATAAGTGACAAAATTAAAAACGTATATATTTTCATATACATATGTACATACATATGTATGTATACATACTCACATTCATTTAACATTAATTTATGAATCTGCGAATGCAATGAATTGGCTCAAAAACTAGTCTTTAATAGTAAATGTTTAATGAAAATATAAGAAAGAATTTCCCTTTCGAGTGAAGCAATTTAGGCGTGTTGCAGAATCTGATTGATGTCATAATCAGAATTAAGTTTATCAAAAAAGGGAATCAAAGTTTTTAAGGGCGTTTGCAACGAATTGTGATTACCGCTATTGTGACTTATAATAAAAAAATCATCCCAGTAAATCTTGCTACAAAGTAATTAGGTTTTATTTAACTTTTCAAGTCCAAACGCAAAATGGGTTATTCAAACACGTTTTTCTATTGAACATCATTGTAAAACCACCTGATTTGATAGTATACATTCATTCATACAAGAGGTATTAACCCAGCGGGAAATGATAATCAATGAGAATCGAGAAGGTTATACAAGGAATGTATAATGTTGATTCCGCAAACCATTACCCTTAACACAGATCATGTCCCACGAAAGTAATACATGTTTTAATGTACCCCCGTAATAACTATTATAATTCATTATTTTTTTATTTTTGACCAATACTCAGGGGTGAATATCTACTAAATACAGCGCATTTTATTGGAATATTGAATATATAGATATTGATAGGTAGATGTGATGATGTTAAGCGACTAATGTCAATGGGACAAATTGCTGTCTAAATATGTAATGCATAAAGTTATTATAATTAAAAACAAAAAATATTTTTCACCATATAGGCAAATACATTTAATATACATAATATATGAAATGTATTGCTTTGGGGATAAGCATGTCTCTAAAGCCATGCTTTGTAAATACTTTTGTTTGGTGTTTATTATATACTAAATGTGATTCGCATTTAGTTTATAACTATTTGAATATAAGTACATATTTGTATTTTTGGTTACCACCTTTGGGAAAAAGTCTCCTGACGAGTCTCTTAAGCAGAGACGAAATGACCATAGAGACATGCTTATCCCCAAAGCAATACATTTCATATATTATGGTTATTATAATTATTAATAACTAGCTTAAACCCTGCGTGATTCGTTACACCTACCACTATCATTTGCCCACATTTTTCGACTGATTTTTAGTGACTACATTTGAAACAAAAATTAGTCAAATCGATGGAGCCACTTTCTTAGTTTAGGTAAATAAAAGAAGTGGACGTAAAAGTTGACGGGCCAAAATTTATTTTCCGAAAAACCTAAGTTGAATCACGACGACCATTAGAAATAAAAAAATCGTCAAAATCGGTTCAGCCGTTCTCTACTGATATGACGAACAACATTGATTTTAATTTATATAGATTTGAAGGAATAACGAGAAATAACTCATTGTTTTAATAAAATGTAGAACAATGAATACCTTCTTCTAAAGATGTGGAAATACACATTGTAAACAATATTTACTTGTGTGCTACATGAAATTACCTTCTCGATTCCAAAAGTAATATATTCTAAAGGCAGATATTATTTAATTGATTATAAAATAAGGTAATCAATTTTTTGTTGTTGGGAAAATATGTACTTTGACCTAAACTTATACATCCATTATTCAGTCTTCAACCGATCTAGGGTTCCTATAGTTTTGTTACTCTGACAAATTTTAAAATGTCGATTGGTGCCGCCCTTGACAATTCTCCAGCCAATAATTCTGAAGCTACCTTTAATATTGTGAGATACAGTACTCAAATTATACCATTGAAATAAAACTATAATTTTCCTTCCTAATGACTTAAATAGCTTTTTAAAAATAATTTAGAAAAAATATTCAATATAAGCATATAAATATGTATTTATGTACATCTTAGGATTCCATTCTTTCATTATGATCTGCATTGTCATCCCTACTAGGTTGATTGATATTTTTGCGATCTTGATTTGGTTTTCTTCGTTTTGGTTTGTTACTTGACTTTCTCTGCTGAACATTTCCTGAACTACTAGGTTCATTACACTGTTCATGATGGCTTGATGTATTAGCTTGAAGTGGCTGATAATTTTGATTGTGATTTGATCGCCTATGATTTTGATTATTATTACGTTGTCTATAATTATTGTTATTATTTATCTTATGGGATGAAGATTGTTGATTATTATCATAAACCCAAAAATCGGTGGTAGTATTTGGTTTTTGGAGTCTAAATATGTATAAATATTATTTATATGTATGTATATATATTTCTTTAATTAAATGTTATGTTATGTCTTACCCTTTTACATTATCATCTATAGGCTCTAAACTCATAAATATATGTATTGAAGGAATTTGTCGGTTTGCCACAATTTCCTCTAAGCCTTCCATTTGAGGATTCCAATGTTCTTCAACTCTACAATGAAATAATATTATAGTTTAAAAAATATTTTACATATTTTATGTTTGTCTTACGTGGTATAACACATTCTGCTCACTTGATACAATGAATAAGATCTTTTTAATATTTCCGCACAAGATATTGTTTTCACTACACCACCGCCACTACCACTCCATACAATATGTTTATATTCTCCTTTATCCAACATATTTTTAGCATACGTTAGAACATTATTAACTTTTGTACCACCATTTACCTTTAGTAAAAAAGATTTTATTATATTTTGAAAACTTATAACTGACATATGTACCGCTGCGAACATTACTGGATACATGAAGGCCTTAATTATTAATTATAGCTAAATTTTTTTAAACGTATTTAAGTTCTGAAAAGTCTTGTCGTAGTTTCATAGTACTATTTTCAGACCACAGGGGTCCAAAATGGAGTAAAGGAACAAACCTAATAAATAAAAATACCCAATTGTGCCGAAGTAGGGATTGCAATTGATTATTATTATTAATAATAAGGCTTAAATTAAACTCAAACAAATGTTATGAACCAAATTTAGGCCAAATCAAATATAAATAATTATCAAATTCTAAACAATGAAATCCTATGCCAAAACAAGTATAAATAATTATCAAATTCTAAACAATTAAATTCTATGCCAAAACAAAAAGGACAATTTAAGAAATCTGAAAGAGGCTGAAACTATACTCAAATGATACGAATAACAAATAAATTAAATACTTCGACCTGTAGATCTATTGTACAGCTCTCAACTTAACTAGGGTTTCTGCAGTATCTCCTCCATTTTCGTCTCATTAACGAACTTCAAAATTGTCAGCCGGTGCCAACTTTACATTCCCCATCTAATATCTGATAATCCCTAAGGTACCTCTTCCAACTGTGCATTAATGCTACACAATTGCCTAGTATTCATGTATACTTTTGAAAAAAAAAAAAAACATTGCGAATGCATTGTGCTAAAAAAGACATAAAAAAATCAGCATTCATTATATTGCAAAAACGTTATTTCCGTTGAAAGACAAGGGTTGGCCGAATTGTATTTATTAGTTATTATTGTGCAAGTTAATTTTTTTAAATGAATTATATTTTAAAAAGATATGTATCCAGTTATGCAAACGCAGGTTAAAAAGTTTAAGAAAACTTACATGCATCCATAGAAAGTCTGTGTCTTTGGGCAAAAAGTCTAGAAAGGGTAGTTCATTTTTATTCAATTGTTTTTCAATATTTTCACCCTTTCGATAGTGCATCATATTCTATATATCAAAATAATTTTAATAAATTTAATATTTATTAACGAAAATTGTTTATTTTTTAGGATTCTTCCAACGAAGATATTGCAGCAACGAAAATTTTACACAAATCTAATGATACTATCAAAATATCTTCAATTTGTTGTATACAATAGCATTCAGGGATAAATATTAAATACTACATACCTCGAAATATTTTTAGAAATTTTTGCACTATAATTTTATACAAACAAAATTTTTAATGTTGTAAACAATAAGTAGAATGTTTATATTTTTAATATATCACACGTGCCGTATACAATACCGTTACAGCTGACTTTTACAGAGATGTTAAACATTCCCAAAACAAACAAATGAAAGAAAGGAGTAGCCGCTGTCACAAAGTTCAGACTTTTTAATTTTTGTTTAGCAAACGTTTGTTAAACGTAGGTAAAGAATAAAAAATCACCGGCATTTTTAACAAGTTTAATAAATTATAACAAACTAAAAACTTTTTGTACTATCTATAAATAATGCCTACTTGGAATCAAATTCAGTCTCAATTGCGGAATCCTAATAATCCTGTAGTATTTTTTGATGTTTCCGTAGGGACTACGGTAAGTCGTTTTCATCAAAAAGCTCAAAAATAACCCAGCTAACAATTTTACCTTATATGTATTAATGAATAATTCCAATTTACAACAGGAAATTGGTCGAATGATATTTGAATTATTTGCTGATACTGTACCCAAAACAGCAGAAAATTTTCGTCAATTTTGTACAGGTGAATATCAACCAGATGGCGTGCCCTTAGGTTACAAGGGCGCAAGTTTTCATCGTGTTATAAAAGATTTTATGATACAAGGAGGCGATTTTGTGCACGTGAGTTTTTGAAGTTAAAAAATAAAACGTGATTATAATTTTTCATAATGTTTTATTTATCAATAGGGTGATGGTACTGGTGTTATGAGCATTTACGGCAATACATTTGCTGACGAAAACTTTACCTTGAAGCATGATTCTCCGGGACTTTTGTCTATGGCTAATAGTGGTAAGGACACAAATGGATGCCAGTTTTTTATAACTTGTGCCAAATGTAATTTTTTGGATGGCAAACATGTTGTCTTTGGGCGAGTATTAGATGGCCTTTTAATAATGCGTAAAATTGAGAATGTTCCTACTGGACCAAACAATAAACCGAAACTTCCCGTTTTGATATCACAATGTGGGCAAATGTAGAATTCTTGTGCTAGATATTTTAACTTAAATAACAAATAATTTTTAAGATTTTATAGTTTATGAAAAATATGTAAATTTAATCAAATCAAAAAAGATAAAATAGAGAATTTCATTTTTTATTTAGACTCAAATCAGAACACTGCTCAAATTAATTATACAAAAGCTAGTAGTTACTCCGAGAGTAAAGTTAGAAAATATATTATTCAATATAGATACAATTTAAATTGTATTATAAATTAAAATTCATTAAGTTCTAATAAAAAAAAAAAACCTTTTTATATACTTTATTTTTTTGTAAACTACAATAATAAATTGCTTACAAATAAGTGTTATAAATAAATACAATGAAACATACTATAGTTATTGCACACACATTAAATTATTTAAATCTCCTTATTAAAAGCTCCTAATTCATAATATTTTTCTTTGCGTAACATTTGACAATCGTCTATTGCAAAACTATACAATATTGAGGTGATAAAAGTAGTGGACAAGTGCCATAAAGCGTGAGCATCCAAGATCCATACAATTGGTGGAAAATCTAAAAGTTCTAAGGTCATACTTAAGCCTAGTAATAAATAAAAACCCAATATTTTACGATAATAAGGACGTTGTTTACGTACTCTAAACGACCAAAGAAACCAACCCATAGCACTTAGAACACCTGCATGTTAAAGAGATATCAATTTGAATTAACAATTTATAAAAGGGAATAATTATTTTTACTTACCGGTTATAACATTTGTTGTCATATTAAGGGAGTAACTAAATTGGCCTAGACTTATATATGCAAAATAATTTATGTAATAGGCCAAAAATATTAATGTTACAAGTGCTCTTAGAAGCCAGGAATATGAATGAATCATTCTAAAAAACGAACAACTAATATTAAAAAGAAACAATAACTTAAGCACTTTTTATATTACCTCATCACCATGCAATAAAGAGTAGTCAACACCATGGAATAAGCAAAAGCATAATCCAAAAGCTCAGTTAGAGGAAAATCTCTTGCATGAAAAACTACTGACCATATCCAAGCATTCAAAGAAACCTATATTAGAGTGAAGATAGAAGAAAGAAAAGAAGTTCTTTTGCACATAAAATGTATTTCAAATTCAAAATTTTCACATTCCTATCCAACTTCACTAACTAAAAAAAGAGGCCATATTCCTACTATCTCTGAAACTGCTACATAATTAACCATTTAAATCTTTGCCAATATTTATTTTCGAAGTCCTATTTCGTTTTCCCGTAAAGTAACCAGATAGTTGACATCCCATCTTCCTTTTCTAACTAAAAGAATTAATAAAAAAAAGTGAGCAATTTTTTTGCCATTTATTTTATCAGTACCCTAACTTCATATATGTATATTCAAACATCTTCTGTAAGATTCCAAACATATTTAATTTAAAAATTCACCGGAAATCAATTACTTGGTACAATCTACAGCTTTACATCCACTATATTCCAACAAGTATTCATCATCCTTAATCTTGTATATTATTTCTAGCAGCAAATTTCTTAGATTTATAGCATATACGTATTAAAAATGTACCCAAATTATGGTATAATAAACCTTGCTAAACTCAAGTAAAAGTTTTTCAATATCAAATATATAATCTTATCTATTCAGTATTGTGTTAACCCTTAGGTAAATTATTTATTTTTTTACTTACTGCTGTAAAAATATGCCACAGTTTATAACATGGACTATCAGGACGAACTTCTTTGCGAAATTTTCGTAAATTTCTGAAATGAGCAATAATATTCAATATTGAAAATATTACAGATGCTGGTTCTTGTAGACCTAAAAACCGTACAAAAGGCCACTGTAAATATATAAAATTTTATAAACATATACTTCCGACACCTGATTTTAATATGAATAATCTATAAAGGCACTAACTTTGCCATAAAACTGAGGAATTGGCCAACCACGATCCAAGAAAGCATCTACTGTACGCCACATACAACCATATTGACATTCATCTGCACAAGACCATTGCAATAATTTATCAAATATCGTTTGCTGATAATACTTAATGGCTTGCTCTTGTATATCTATGCCATCTACAAATAAACACAGTTAACTAATATAAGAAATTTTATTTTTATCAAGTATGCAAATAAAATTTTACCTGCAGAACAATTTTGTCGTTCGCAATTTTGACGACAATGATTAAAAAATCCAGTGCGATCACCATTTGAACTTAATGCTAATGTAAAAAACAAACATAATATAATACTAATAAATAAACATTTTGCAATAATTAACATTTTTTCCTTAAATTAACTAAATAACTACATAATCTCTATTATAGTATGTTTATTGATTAATAATAATTACAGCGGCTGATATATTATCATTTTAGTTTAAAGCAGTTAATATCGTTAATATTTTTGTTTAGAAAAATAATATGAAAGAAAATTAGGCAAAACACGAAGTAAATATAAATAAAAAACTGTCAAAATCATCTGCGAATTTTTTATTTTCAAATTAGGAGCACAGAAAATTTCTTTTGGTTGTATCGAATAATAAATGTACTCTTAAAAATAGGGCAATTGTTTATATATTTTTAATAAATAACCAGTATTAAGTTCTAAAAATACTTATTAAATCTTTTTACTCGTGTTCAAGTATTAAAGAAAAATTAATTCAAAAGGGCACAATGTTTGTGTCACAAAAAAAATAAAAATATGTATAATAAGAAAACAGCAAACAAAAATTTGTTGTTTAGTTGTGCGTGTTCGGTAACTTTTATGTTAATTGAAACCATATTGTTTAATTGGTAATATCAGGAAGAAAACCAGTGTTGTCCACTAAAGTATTTGAAACGGATGTCGCAAAATTATTTTTCTATTGATGCACATGACCAAGATGTTGATTGTGGTCAAACCACCTTGGTAGCTGCATCATTAATGAGGCATTCTACCAACACTAGCAGTATAAACAAATCTACTACTATTAATAATCGTAGTTCTTATACTTTAACAACGCATTCCATTAAAAGTAGCAACAACAACGATAACAGTGACCACAACAATAGTAATATTTATACGACAGTATACAAGAGGAGCTTAAACAGCCCTGCTCTAGTTAAACGTAAGCAGTATTTAAAGGTAAGTTCATTTCTATATTAAATATTTTAGAGTGTGCGTGTGCATACATTAGATTTTAATTCCTATTTTTAATTCATTCATGATGTACATATACATACATATATTGGTTTTGTGTCTACCTGCTCTTACTACTTAGGACACATGTATTATTATTTGTGTTTGTTGGAATTTCCTAAAAGTCACAGAAACAGTTGTTCTTATATTTTAAACGAGGGTAGAGATTAAATGTTAGTTATCATTATTTCTGAAAGGTTTGTTTTCCTATTGAATAATAGAAAGCTTTGTCTTGTCGCAATAGCAATTTACATAGAAATTTCGTTCGATATCGAATGCCGTAATTTGCCCCAGATTTATTAAAATTGAGTGTCATTATCTATTACGGCATTCGATATCGAACAAAATTTCATATAATTTTAAAATAATTTACATAGAAATTTCGTTTCGCTACCTATAAAGAATTTGAGTTTTTTTCTTCTTTCCAAAGTTTTCTTTTAAGTTTTAGGTATTTAAACAAAATATTTTCCCCTGTGTTCTGGTAACCGAAAGTGATTGAAATTGAATGCGAATAAAACTTCAAGTTGCTATAATTTTTAAAACATGAATAATAAGTTTAAATCAATTATCAGATTGATTTGAATGTAAACAATTTTGTATAATAAATATACTCGATTTTAATTGCATTCAAATTTAGTTATCAGTACACACTGAGAAAAGATTATATACGCCTGATAACTTACTCGAAAAATATTCATAAATAAAACTTAAAACTGAGTTGATAATAGATTCAAAAAGACATCAGTAAATGATAAAGAAAAACGATAAACTAACAAGAAAAATCGTTCACAAATAACTCATCAAGAAGAGTTCTAGTTGGAACCATTTTAAAAACAAATTTAAATAAAATTCAAATACTTTGTACCTGAAAGGAAATTTTTAGTTAATATTTCTATTTCAGTTCTCAAACTTAAAATTTAAATTTGTTATAATAGAAATTCGACTACTGGGCAACGACTATCTTATATAATACAACAATATCTAATTGTTTACCCATTACATATAAATCTGCTCGCACTCGTACACATTTAATGTACATATAATACTTTGCTCTCATTTTAAAGAAAAACATGGATTATTTCAACATTTATAGGAATTGTTTGTGATATTATATACTTAATACGAGTAGCTTTTTACACTGACAGTGAACAATATAGAGTAAAAGAATGTTTTACTTATATAGTTGGTATAGGTAACAATAATTAACAGATTTTTTTTATAAAAAATTTATCAACTTCTATCTGTTTAATAGGTATACAGACATTTATATTCATAAATATATATATTTTATATAGAAATATGAAATGGAAATATATTCGTCGACAAGAACTTAAAGTTATATGGAGAACTCATAAAGAGTTAACGAAAAACCAATTATGAGTATTTGTATACATATGTATGTATACACCAATACCCCGATTTGCGTCGCTTCAGTTTGCGTCGCTTCGAAGTTGCGTCTTTTTTTAAGTTTCTGGAATATCAATATTGCGTCGTTTTTGTTTCAGTTTGCGTCGCATGGCTTCGAAGTTGCGTCGTAAATGCTTCGATTTGCGTGGTTGATATGAAAATGTTTTTACAAAGCTAAAGCAAAAAAGGGAGATTTCCCGTTTAGTAGAAAGCAAATTTGCAGGTGTGCGTTGTTTAAATGTTAAGCGTAGTTATTAGTTTCGAATTATATAGTTGTCTTCACAATTGTTATATTTTTATTTTAATAAAATCTGTTATTCGAAAAATAATAAAAAAATATATTGATTTAAAAACCCTTTTTCTAAGCTAAAATGGTTAAAACCTGTATTGACTACACTTAAATAAAATATGTAAACAATTGAAAATTCTGCTTCAGTTTGCGTCGTTTCGGTTTGCGTCTCATTTTTTCGGTCCCAATTAGCGACGCAAACCGGGGTATTGGTGTATAAACAAATAATGTGTGCATCACGTCATTTTTATCTATAGACTCATTTTTAAATACACAATTTTCGTATATGTGTACATTATGTGTTGATGTCTAATTATTATGTAGATTAATTGTTTGATTCTAAAATTAACATCGAATTTATTTAGATTTTTTTCTGAAAAATACATTTACAACCTAAGTGATTTCAAGTGATTCAATTTCTCTTTAGTGAATTGCCCTTTATAAAAGTATACATACATGTATGTACTTACAATAATATGCTGAACAAAACATTAAAAATTATTAACAATTTATGATTGTTGAATTCGACTATTTCGTTATGTGAAGATGTACCCTAAGGGAAACGATATTACCGATATTTGATGTAAATTTATCAGCACTCACGCAAAATCTGATGAGATTTTGGAATAGATCTTATAATTCCTAAATGTAGATTAAGCCCAACCAAACAATGAATTGGTTATATTCGTGAAACTAAATTTAAGTTCTTTTGTAAAGATTATTTATTAAGAATTATTTAAACGTATTCTTTTAATGCAATTCTTATAATATTAGTGTATACATACATATGTATGTTTGTAATATACAAATTAATTTTTTTTATAATATTTTATTTGTGTACGTATGTTAACTTGCCTCAATTATGCCTTGTTGGCAATGAGTCCAATTTGAAATTTATTTGAAATAAATTTTGTACAAATAAAAAAAAATAATTATAATATGAATGATAGTGACTGTCATTTTCTCCAGAAGTCACCAAAATACTATGGGTTTTATGTATATTTGTAACAAACTCACAAAAATAAATTTTTTTTTAATAACTTTCATTCAAAAGTATAATGTAATGGATAAATTTATTAGTTTTTTTTAATTTTCCTTTAAATCAGGCTACAGTTAAAGTAGGAAAGGAATATATATCTTGATAATCTCTTATATTAAAACGATGTAATAAAATAAATGTAAAATGCTTTAATGATAATAATAAATAAATAAATATAAATTTTATTAAACGTTAATAGAAAACAAAAATTTAGACCATAAACTGTATTTGAACAATACGAGTTTTCATTTAAAATAAAATTTTACAGTAAACCTCGTATACGCCGTAATCATATCAATGGGATTGTTTACTTTATTTATTTGTATTTTTTATAACATTTGAAAACAAAAACCTTTTCTTTAAATATTGTGACCCCTGTGATGAGTAGTTGTGGTCTTGACTACCTGTAAGAAAAACAAAATCGTGATTTTAAACATTTTTGTACTCTAACTGAAAATTTAGAGATTTAAGACTGTTTAAGTAATATGTTGTACTGGTTATATACATATTTATTTAGAATAGCATACAAACAGTACAATTTTTGTTACCGGTTTTGCATAAATATGTTAGTTTTTTTTTTAATATTTCTCACAATCACATTTCTATTTCAACCTCTATCATTTTACTAAACAGTGATAATAAAATTGATAATATTTCCAAGTAATATGTAACATTGTAAAAGTTGTTCTGTGAACTAATTTTTACATGCATTTTTTGCAGCGTGAACCGATTTTCTTTTTAATAATGCGTTTAAATTTAAAAGCAGTACTACTGCTACTCACCGTTGCCGTGGTAGTTATAACATGTGCAGTGTATATGCGTTGTGCTGAATTCACATTTCCTCATGATTTAGTGAAAAGATGGGATCGAAAGTTATATGCAGTTGGCGGTAGTACAGATTTACTTAATAACAATTTGGGTGATGGTGGCGGTGGTGATGGGGATGACAGTGACTTAACACCCCTTCAAGATATAGAGTGCCTGATTAATCAAGAATATACTATACGTTGTAAACGTGATGATGAAGATCATGAAGTGTTTGTGCCGTTTTCATTTATACGTAATTATTTTGATATATCCGGATCTATGAGTAATCCCGCATCTCCACAAGCTATTGAAGGAAATAATGATGTGTCGTCACTAACACCAAAATTTATATGGATGCATAGTACAGCGAAAATAAATTTACCAAAAGGCAAATATGATCCCAGAGGATTGTTTATGTACTTCGAAAACTATAACGTAGAGGTAAAATATAACATATTATATCCAATTCATATTGAATTCTAAAGCAATCCTTAATTTTTTAGGTGCGTGATCGTGTTAAATGCATAAGTGCTGCAGATGGTGTGCCTATTAGTACTCAATGGGAAAAACGTGGATACTTTTATCCCACGCAAATAGCCCAATTTGCTCTTTCACACTACAGTAAAAATTTAACAGAACCAGAACCAAGAATTAGAGTACGTACATACTTCTTAACCTACTAATCATAAGAAAACAATATGTTTTTTAAATAATGTCGTTTTTATCGTTTAGATTTTAGAAAATGCTGATAATGCACAAAGTTCTTGGTCTGTGCCAAAAAGCAGTAATCTTACACGCATTTGGCATCCAAAATTTTACACAAACGTTATACGTTACGAAACTGCCATTGATTTTGATAGCGCTATATCACTTAATAATATAGATCAAAGTTTAGATTTAGTATTAAATATAGATTTGTTGCTCATAACAAACAGTAGCAGCCTTATGGTAACTGTAGAAAATCATGAGACTAAACGAACTTATCGTGTACATTACATACCAGCTGATTTGCTGTTAAGTGTACAAGACGAAAATATTTATTACGGCCTGAGTTTACAGGCTCTCAATAAGTGGCGTCATTTAACACGAGATCTTCACATTGATGTTCAAAAGGGTTTGGCAATGGAAAGCCCAAAGAAATCTATCATTAAAATAAAACGTTCTGAGTTGCGTATTGTTTCTATATCTTTAATGGGTATAGGATTTTTTGACAATATTACTCTTTCAACATACAATCATTTAGCACATTTTTATGATGCAGCTGAATGGTTTGTAAATAATCAAGATTTACGAACTGGTGGCTGGCCTAATCCAGTTAGACGCAATTTAAATGGTTTCGCTGAGTTAAGGTCTGGTTGGCTTTCAGCTATGGGCCAGGGTCATGCAATATCTGTATTAGCGAGAGCCTACTGGCATTCAGGCGGTGACAAAAAGTACTTAAAAGCAGCGTCTTTAGGTTTGAAACCTTATCGGGTATTTTCCAAAGATGGAGGTGTGCTGGCTCAATTTATGGATAAATATTACTGGTAAGTACAAAGAGAAATATAAGTAAATAACTAATTGCAGATATTGTCATACGAATAGCAACGGTTAGCAATATAACAATAATACTTTTAGGTTTAAATGTATCAACAAAACCAATTAACATATAATTTGTATTTCCATTGCATCTTTACCAAAGTAGGCTTTCTTGCAATAGTTTGATTAGGGATTAGATTAATTAAATTAAATTAATACTAAAAATATTCTAAATAATGGATATAATCATAAAAGATATATATAATTTATTTTTAAGTGCATTTTAAACAGTAGCAAATTAATTAATACTAAATAATTCATTAAATAATTATCATAAACAAATATAACTTGGTAGGCATATACAACTACATACATGGGGCCGACACGGCCACGTTAAGAGAAACATACATACATATAACTAGGAAAATACTTTAGTAACAGTAATTAAATTTTGCATCTACCTACATAGAACCACAGTGTTGGACAATACATATTGCACTACATTTGTACATCTGAACGATCAACGAAATCTATTAAACTATTCACAATGCGTAACAGAAGCTCAGAGAGTAACTGAACAAGGGTTGTTATTGCCAATCATGTATGTACATATCGTCGTACGGAAGTTAATGTGCTCTATCCGCCATTTTATATATCTCGAGTTAAGGATGCCACTTTAGGTTTTTGACACCAACATTTTTAAAATCTGCAATCCATTTTCGGCTATTCTTCTCTGAAACTCGACGAGATATCCGAAAACGGATTGCAGACTTGAAAAATTTGGGGTCGAAAACCTAAAGTGGCATCATTAACTCGAGATATATAAAAAATATGAAATGACGGATAGAGCACACAAATTCCGGCACGACGATATGTTATGTATGCATTCAGTAAAAAAATAAATCGACAGGCAACGTCTGCTGAGTTTTGCTAGTTTCAAATAACTGGTATACCACAACAGCGTAACGAAACATTGAATTTAAAATAAGAACTCTAAATTAAAATTAAAGTTTTCCTATGTATTACTTATGGTTTTTTTTATTTTTCTTTTTTTCAGGTATGAAGAATATCCGACAACTCCAGCTTCTTTTGTTTTGAATGGCTTTATATATTCTCTATTGGGGCTGTATGATCTTAATTCTACGGCTCCTTCTAATATAGCCAACGAAGCTGGTAAGCTTTTCGAGCAGGGTATGTTCTCACTAAAGAAAATGTTGCTACTTTACGACACTGGTTCAGGCACAAGCTATGATCTAAGGCACTTAAGTTTAGGTGTTGCACCGAATTTAGCTCGTTGGGATTATCATGCCACCCATGTCAATCAATTATTATTATTAGCAACTATTGACTCTGACCCAATAATTTCTCAGACTGCTGAACGCTGGAAGGGTTATATGTTTGGTAAACGTGCAAAACATAATTGAGTATGCTTGAGGCCAGGGAGTAATACAGTACGCCGTTGCCATAAATATAAACGCTTAAAATAAACTCCCTTGGTTTCAAAAATCAGCTACTACAAACGGTTTAATAAAACTAATAGTACTTCTCTTCCTTAAAAAAAAATTGTTTAGATAATGATAGAAATCTAAGTGATATTTGCACATTTGAACTTAAGTATTGTTATTTATTTTTGTACTTTTGAAAAAGAGAAAGAGAGACAGACAGAGAATGAGAAAAAAAAACCAGATTTAACTTCTCTAAAGGTTATTTTTTATATTAATTATTGTAGAATTTATGATGAAATCTATATTCTTGTCCTTAAAATATGTAAAATACTGTTATAAACAGTATTTAACGATTTCTTATTAGTATTAAAAGTTTTTATTTCGTATTTTATTAATTTTTTTATACATACTTTTACATATATTTATTTTAAATTTTATATAACATACATACATACCTATGTATGTATTATCAACTAATGTTTTTGGTGCTGTTTTTAATTTAAGTTTAATTTTATTACTTTATATCTGTTTATTACTGTTAAATACGTACCTTTTTATCAAATTACTTACACAAACATAATAACAAGATATTTATTTGCCATTAATATAACGATAAAAAATAAAACATTTCAACACTTAAGCTTTAACATGATTTAATAAGTCTACATCATAGAAGAAGAAGAAAAAAAAAAAAACGTATACCCTACAGGTTTTTCAAAAACCTAAAAAAAAATATTTATAAATATTTAACAAATGAAAAACTGTATTTTCACAGTATCTGTTACAGAATAATTTAAAAATTAAGAAATGTTGCCCTTTATTTTATATATTTTTCACCTTTTTAAAAGAAAATTAAAATTCGTATAAAACGAGATCAAACAAATTATATAAATTATTAAATTTATATAATATGCTACTCTACTTGTTTTTTGTAGAAAAGTAAATGCCATAAAATGAATATATGAAAAAGACAAGTGTTTTTTTTTTTAATTTTGATTTCTCTATAAAAAATAAAAGTGAAATATTGCAAAACTTTATACGTAACATACTACATATTATTTTGAGCAAAAAAGTGTTCAGCAGCACTTTTATTATCATTAATAGTAAAACGATTTTTTTAATTTGTTTAATATTTGTAAAATAACTATTGTAAAGTAAATTCTTTAGTAAATACTTTGCAAATTAAAATATTTTTTCATAAACGCTTTAAATTATTAAAAAAAAACTATTTTCTTTTTCAATATAAAACATTTATTCGAAATTTATGATGTTTATTTGCTTTAAATAGCAATGAAATGGCTATAGAAACAAACTTGTACTCATAAGCAAAATATAGAATACATTTTAACTGACGTATTCATAAGAAATATTATAGGTTTATTATTAAATTTGTTAAATAAATCCGGGGCTAAATATATAAATTCCGAATAAATGTTGTAGTTAATAAAATTACATGCGTAAAATTATATATATAAATGTATGTATATATTACATATGTATATTAATTTATGCATGTACAATATGTATGTACTATAATTTATCCGTCTTTCTCAATATCCTTAAAAAAAATTTTATTTTTTTTTTTTGTTAAATACCGAGCTTAGTACTTCATTTCGTATATAATTTTAAAGAATAGCACATTTATATATCCAAAAAGAAAAAGAAAAGAAAATAAAATTAATTGTTAAACGCTGTGTAGTTTTTATTGTAGTTACGTAAAAAAAAAATAAAGAAACGTTTATGTAGTTAACGTTAAAAGTAATCTTTTCATATTATGAAAAACAAAATAAATTATATTAATTATAAATGAAATATTGAGGAATTTTAGAACAATAAAACAAATTTTGTAGAAATTAAAAACGAAGTAAAACTGAAATAAATACTATATATAACGAATTTTCTAAACTCTTTATAAACGTGTTTTAATTCTGAATTTCAAATAAAAACGAAAATATTATTAAGTTGAAAAGATATTATCTTAAAGCTGTAGGGTCTTGCTATAGGGACTTTCGAACTTTGACTGCTGGTAACGACCACCTTGTTAAACTACAAACTACATCTGTCAAATTAGTTGTCATTTATTTAGTCTATTGTGGCAAATCATCATCGTCGGATGAAGTATTCAACAATACATACAAGTAGTAAAATTGTTTTACCAAAACGGTTGTTCTGTTCGGGTGAGGTAAATCAAATTTTCATCGAAAAATCACATAATATCCAAGAACGTCCAGTTCTTTCGGAAATATTTATTGTTTGGTGTGAATTTTAGACTGGTGTCATCGGTCTATATTTTTTTGAGAACGACGTTGACCAGCCCATCAATGTTAACGGTGAGCGTTATAGGTCGATTATTACCAATTACAGGACATTAAACACGACCATTTGCGGCCGGTATTATACCATGTGATTGTACGATTTAAACCCGTTAGACTTTCTTGCAGAGTTTTCTTTAGTATCAGGTGTATGCTAATAAGCCACAAATTTATGAGCTAGAGTTATGGAAATTTGGATATTTCGGATGCTCTTCACCACAGAGAAGCCGTGGCCGACATTTTAACGATGTTATAATGACATCAATAGATCTTTCAAATGAATAAAAAAGTTTCGATATTTCAGATATTAATAGAAGATGTAAATCCAAAATAATCCGGTTTGTATTTTTAAAGTCATATAAAACTTATATGTTTTAATTATTTTAAAATTTTAATAACCACGAATATAGTGGCAATAGTCAGTAAGGTAATGAGTAAAAAGGAAAGTCCAAATTTGCAAAGATTTTGAAGTTACAGCAAATTGAAATTTCATTCGATTCCAATTTTGAACATATACTAAATATAATAATATAAAAAGAATTTTGAAATTCGACTAAATACAATGTTCAAGGTGGCTCAACTTAAATAAAAAAGAATAATAGATTTAGATAATTTATTATGCTTATTAATAAACTATTAAATACTTTTTACAATTTTAAAAAATTCAATTTTTCAAGATATTTTCGCAAAGCGTTTTTAAAAAATTAAAGTTTTATAAACAATTACAAGCAATTTTTTAAAAATCATTAACTATGGCCTTATCTATATTTTTTACTTTTTTTTTGTTATTCTTATTCCATTCACTATTATTGATTATCACATCTTTAAGGTCAGGATCGTTTTGAAGTCAATATATGTGATCTTATTGAAGCATCTCCAAATCTTCTCTTAGCCTCTGTTATAAAAGCATTTTCCATTTGATCACATATTAAATCAAAAAATAAATTAGCTATATTACTATGCAGCAAAGATTTAAATTCAAAGGTGACTTTAAAATCCAATACACACGATTGTGGTATATCCTTGAGACCAGGACTAAAACGCCATTCATTTAGAAGATAATTAAAAAGTCTGCCGTCTTTACACTCTGATGTTACTAAATTTGGAAATTTTAACGTTACATTTGAGGTATAGATTTCGTTTAGCGGTGGAAAGCCTACAATAAGATCAGCTTTAAAACCATTTGGATTTTCGCTATGTACATGCGATTTTTTCACATATGGAACAAACTTATAATAGTTTTTGACATCAGAGACTACGGAATACATTTCATCCATAGAATAACTATAAGAAAAAGTAATATAAAATTAATTTAATAACAAGTGAAAACAAAGAGACATTTTATTTTATTTAACGTTTTATTTTAAACTAAGATTAAGCTTGAGGTCTATTATTTTTATTTCGATATTTCTCAAATTTTTTTTATCATAATTCAAAACTGGGTTTACAGGGGATGCGAGTTACTTATGTGTAGAACACAACTCGGATTTATATCGGCAACTAATGAAGAACTATTTTACATTTAAAATCTTGTACAGAAAAAATAGTAGAAAGATGTTCAAAGTATTAGAAACATATACCGCAATCAAAAGTTGTATGTTAGAAGCAATGATGATAATATCAAGAGCGGAATGCAACATTACTTCACATTACTTTTCAATTTTTACACAAAGTATACATACATACATATATTTGATAAAGTTTTGAATGAAGTAAAAAGTGGGACGATATATGCATGTACGTAATGCTGACGATACCACAATAATAGCTAATATTTCGGACCTCCAGATGCTCATGAACAAAATTCTGAAGTACAGCAGCATATAATTAAAGCGTTAAAAGCAAATGTTTATCTTTGGAATTACGTCTTTACTTACCCTATTAGTTCCTTTTTATAATATCCCCGATTTTTGTTTGTTATATTACTGATAGTAAACAAACTATGCCTTGAGTTAAAATCCCTGGTACATCTAAAATAAACAAATAGCTACGATTTATGAAATTTTAATTTAAAACTTACTTCCTTCTAACCTTGACCATGGACCGAACCATTGCCAGTTTAAGGTTATATAATGTATATACATATCTATGTATTCATACATAAATTTACATTCCATTTACAATAAAAACTTACGTTATACTGCAAGTTTTACACAAAACTTGCTGATGGGATCGCAATAATGGTAATGTCTTTAACATTGTATTTTTCACCAGTTTAAAGTTTGTTGCTTACAATTTTAAGAAATAAACAAATAGTGAAATACAAAGATTTTGGTTCTTAAATTTTTTTTTTGCAAAACTTTTCACAATACACAACATACTAAAAGAAAAACAAATTATCTTTTTTTCAATGGTCACCAATCAGCTGGGATTTGTTTACATTTTTCTTATCATTTATGCTAAATGAAACTGTTATACTATGCCTGTTACATAGTTGTTGTTGTTGTTCAGGTAGCTGATGTGTAATAAAGAAAAATATAAAAAAAACCGAATTATTAAATAAATTTTAATTTATTTTATTCTTTGTGTTTTTTAATTGATTGAAGTTATTAGATTTTATAAATATGATTTTGAGTAAAGTAAGTTTATGGGCACTGCTACACGTTCAATAAATATCGTGATATTTGCAGTATCGTGATATTTATTGAACGTGTAGCATGCAATATTGATGGATCGCGATCCATATCGCAGAATGGCCTAAAATATGAAATCCAGATCGCGGATCGCGTGATAAATATTGAACGTCTAGCATTTTCATGATCTAGATCGCGATACGTTAAATAAATATATATGTAAATAAAACAAAATAAAAGACAAAAAAAAAAAATTTGACAAATAAAAAATAAAAAATTGTGTTACATTTGTAAAAAGTTTGTTTTAATAAATTGTAATGGTAATTGTAATTGGTTTTCTCGCGAAATTTTTTTTATAACCGATATGCACTGCACAAAAAAAACGTAAATACTGACGCGATAAATATTGAACGTGTAGCATACGCTCGTGATCCATCAATCCATTAAAATGGATCGCGATCCAAATATCGCGATATTTATTGAACGTGTAGCAGTGCCCTATAAGTTCCTTTTTTGTCAATTCCATTAGTTGAAAATTCTTTTTTACAGTTAAATATAGCACGTAGTCAAATTCCTACATTTAATCGTGTTCCTTGCTTAGTGGCCAGAACGTTTAAAAAATTACCCCGAAATCATCAAAGTAATTTTTCAACACCGAGACGCATTCCTTTTATACCCATTGCTTTGGGAACAACTTTTACTGGGTTTTTGTTATACGATGGCCTAATAAACGAATTTACATACTCTGGTGCTTCCATACGTTTTTTACGTTCTGTTAAAACAGCCTCACTGATAGCTTTAGATTATTTGTTATTGGATGAAAATGATCCAAATTATGATAAAAATATTAAAGATGTTCACCAAAGAAGTGCTAATCGCTTATTAGAGACATGTTTATTAAATGGAGGACTTTACATTAAAGTTGGCCAAGGATTTGCGGCAATTAATCACATTTTGCCAAAAGAATATACGAGTACCTTAATAAAATTACAAGACAAATGTTTACCTACAAGCAAAGAGGATATAGTCAGAGTATTTAAATATGATTTTGGTCATAAACCGGAATATTATTATTCCGAGTTTGATTACAAGCCTATAGCGGCAGCTAGTATTGCACAAGTTTTTAAAGCTAAACTTAAAAACGGCCAAGATGTTGCTGTAAAGGTGAGAGATATACATATATGTATGTATATATATTAATGGAATAGACAATGCAGTACATAGAATGAATTGAAAACAATTACACTCAATTAAAAAATTCACAAGGTGTTCAAAAGTTGTTATTTTGTTATAACTTTGGGGGTACCTCAAATATTTTGACAAATGTTCATAGTTGAATTCTGGTTGGATGCTATTTAAAATAAAAAATAATTTATTGGCAATTTGAATATATGATTCTAAATTCCAGAATTTACACTCAATTTCTAACTATACGCATTATTTCTTTTTTTGCCTGAAATTGTGGTAGTAGCTCGAGTTTCTAAAATGAAGATCCCAAATTTTTAATAAACCAAACATTTTGCATTAAAGTAGATTGATTGCTTTGATTATACTAAAATTGGGGACTAAACCAACAATGAAATAAAAAGGATAACTTGTGAATAAGTTAGTGTCTTGGGTTTTATAGTTATGCAGCGATTTAAGTGGACTTTATTTTCTAGAGAACACCAATCTTATTAAATTTTCAATTTCTCATGAGCTTGAGAAATTGAATGATGGGTTTGAGGGTTAATTAGGAAGTATAAAATGAGAATTAGTGTTGTTAAATTACGAATTGTATATATGAGATCTCACTTTTTGTGTTGTGTAGGCTTAGTTGCCTGTGAAATTATAAGCCTTTGTTGTTTGTGGTATATATTACATTTAATTCCAATAGAATTCAATCTTCTTTATTTAGGAATATTTAGGTGTGAATTTATAGATTGTAATGCAGGTTAAATTATAAGTAGATTTCAATATTTTAAGTATAATTTACACAAATATTTAGTTTAACTTTAATAAATTTTGAAATATAGAAATTTAAGTTTTTTATGGTTAAATTTCACTTTTAGTATTCAAATTTAGCCTTTAGATTAAAGGTAAGAAAATTTAACTGAATTGATTGCAAGTTAAATAAGAAGTAAGTATAATTTAACAATTTTATTTACCAATAACAGTTACTCTTAACAGTATAGATTTCTCATTTTTCATAAAGGAAATTTAGTTTACCATTTTCGAATTTAATAATTCACAATAATATATTACGTAGTCTAATTGTATTAACTTAGAAGTATTTCATTTACTTTCTAATATATATAAACAGGTCCAATACAGCGATTTACAAAAGCGTTTTGTTAGCGATTTGGGAACAATTATTTTACTGCATGATGTTATAGAATTCTTTTTCAAGAATTACAATTTTGGCTGGATACTGCGGGACGTACGTAAGAATTTAGTACAAGAATTGAATTTCATAAATGAAGGTGCAAATTTAGAAAGATGTGCTAACGATTTAAAAGCTTTTAGCTTTGTTTATATACCGAAAGTGGAGTGGTCATTAACAAGAACGGTAATTTTTAAACAGTTTTTTTCCATTAAAGGCTTTTACATTATTTCGCTTTTAGAGGGTGCTAACATTAGAATGGATTGATGGTATTAAAATTGGTGATGTAGATAAACTCAAGGACAATTATTTGGATTTAAAAGATGTAGATCAGAAACTATTTCAAATGTTTGCTGAACAAATTTTTAGTTCCGGTTTCGTACATGCTGATCCTCACGCTAGTAATAGTAAGTGTATTAAAAAAAATTAATAATTATTATATGTAACACAATTTATTGATTTTTAAGTTTTCGTAAGAAAAAGTGCTAAAAGCGGAAAAGCCGAAATTGTGCTTCTTGATCATGGTTTATACGAAGAATTACCAGTTAATGTAAGAGAACCTTTGTGTGAATTTTGGGAGGCAACTGTTTTAAGAGATGAAACTGCCATGGCAAATGCTGCTAAGAAATTGGGCATTAAAGATCATATGAAATTTGCCGAAGTCTTATTTCAACAACCCATACGTATAAATGGCGGTAAAATAAAAACCAGACTAAATGAGGACGATATTAAATATATGCAAAAAGTTGCACAGAAGAATTTTGATTTAATTATGTCTACATTAAAAGAAATGCCACGTAATATGTTATTTGTGGTCAGGTACTAATGATATAGTTGTAATTAGATATGATTATTTTATATGTTTTTAACTCTTACATTAATAGAAATCTAAATACGGTGAGAGCTATAGGACGAATGCATGGAGATGTTGTGGATAGACCTCGTGTTATGGCTCATCATGCTCAAAAATGTATATATAAAAATTATAATTCTTTCAAAGGTTACTTTGTATGGCTGTTCCGTAGATTATATTTCGAGTACTCTTTATGGTGAGATATTTTTTTTTTTACGTAGACTAAAATTTTTCTATTAAAATTTCATTATTTAGTTTGAATTAGTTAAAAAAATCGACTTGATATCATCCAGAAATAGCTTTACCACATTTTTCTTATTTTTAAGTTTTAATGAAAAGAACATGATTGTAATCAATGATTTAAATTCAAGTATGATGTTTTTACTTTTGAATGACATAGACAATTGAATTAAAATTTACCGTTAAAAAATCGCTGGCTACCTAAACAATATTGGTTGCCTAAAATTGTACAAAAGTTATGAATAGAAAGAAGTTTATATCTGTATTATATAAAATTTTATTTAAAATAAAATTTATTTTAATTTCAGGTCATTTTCGTTTCGACGTTCATGTTTAAGTTTGTATTTAAACATATTATACAAACTTGGTAGAGCTCCTGCTTCAGCCAGCACAATTTTACAAAATATGACTGCTCAGGAAATTGCATAATTTTTAATTAATAATGGGGCTATATTTGTTTAAGATAAAAGTTATACCATAATTATTTTTTTAATAAACTTTTTTTGTGGATTTAGTTTTTATTTACATACATATGTACATAGCAGTATGTACTAGGAATTGCATATTGTTTTATTTTTCTTTACTACATGATTAAGCAATAAGATTTCTCATCTTGCAGTGGAGATTTCCCCTCAATTTCTAGCTGTTTTAATTTTAAATATGAATTTTCATTTCTTTTTTCCATCCATTCTGGCAAAGGTTTTGACCAATCTTCGGGAGGTGCACTACGCTTATTCCACACATTATTTGCATAATGTCCACTAAAACGTTTTAAACGTCTCTCTTCTTCACTTTTTATGACGGCAATACCAGCATCCACATCGTTGCCATTTGATTCACGGTAACGTTTGCAATTATCATAATCTGTTTTCCATTGTGAACAATCAATACTTTCGCCATGTATAAAATATTGATGAAATCTGGCCTTAAAACTGGTGCAATCATCATATTCATCTAAGTACACATCGCAAGGCCTTATCTGAAAAGAATTGAAGAGCGAATGATATTTTAGCCTTACCGAGGTTATATTTAAACTTACCGCCCATTCATCTTTTAATAAAGTCTTAATATCGTTGGCATTTGTGTCCTTTTCTGTCATGATTCCTGAGTTCTGTGAAGTTGCAGTTATTTAACACAATTCGTGCTAGGCATAAAAAATTTCATTGTTTACATTTGATCTTGAACAGCTGCATAAGATGCCAGATCTTGGCAATTTTACTACGTAAGATTATTAAAAATTTGTATAACAGTTAATTTTAATTGAAACATATATGTTTACAACTCTATAAGCTATAACATCACGAAATTTTGATGTTTTTGTTGAATAAAAATTTTTTTTAATCTACTTTTCCACTTGGGCCATTTAAAGTAAATTTAGGCGATAATACAAGTCATACGGAAGACCAAAGAGAAAATCATATGAAATTATCTCCGTATAATAAATAAATAAATAAAACAAAGTAAAATGAAGACACAAAATGTACGTACAAGTATACACAAAATTTGCATGCATTTACCGAATTCACAAGGATTTGTATCGTTGTTTCATGTATTGAAAAAACAATTTTTGCTTGTGTATACCTATTGTATGTATGTATATGAATGTATTTTGTGTATTAAGCGTCAAAAATCAAAATTTCTTTAATTTTATTTGCTGCTGACAAAAATAATTTTTTGTGTTTACAACTTTTTAAAAACATTAAAAAAATAAGAGTTGTATAAAATTTTTATTTGAAAATTACCAACAACAAGTGTACAACTATTGTATTGCCGTACAATCAAACAACGAATACAATGAATACAAGAGTTTTGTGAATTCGGCAATTGTGAATACATTTTACAATAATTAAAAATAACTTGAAAATTCATTCCTAATCGAATAATATGTGCTGAAATTGGAAAAAAAATTTTAAAAACATATTTTCTCTCTATGTCTCATGGTTTCATTACATATTAAGTTTAGATGATACCATTCGTGCTCTTCTATCCAAAAATTGAACTTATCGTACGACTTGTATTAACGTCTAATTCCCTTTTAATAAAAGACATACTATTTTTCTTTACATTGTAGAAATTAAAAAGCAGACAGAAATATTTGATAATTTTCTTTCCTACATAACAAGATGAAAATACTAGTGAAAATAGAAAAATGATATGATGCAACAAAGGAAAATTAAAAAAGGGAGATAATAGGAAGAGAAAATGTAATTAATTAGTCACTTAATTTTTGGAGTGTTCACTTTCTATTTGCCTATATTAGAATATTTTTATTTTTTAGTTATTTTAGGAATGCATGGTATTGTGGGAGAAGATGTTATTTTGTCTTAGATTGAATACATATTCTTTATTCTTTATTCCTATTTATCTTTATTATTCTAATCGAATCTAGTATGCATATTAATTTATTTATTATACACTCAAATTTTGAAAGCTTTTATTTTATTAAGTTCATTTATATTGTATTTTTTAAAATACTTGTAATATACCACAGTGTATACACTGTGTAATGTACTTTGATTGGCCAATGGGCCACAAGTATTACAATTGAATTTAAATAAATAAATAAAATATGTGTACAGTTCAGATGTTCATGTACTACGAGATTGACTTCTTTTCCTCTATTCCTTGAACTTCTGCTCTCATTCAATTACCGATGTGTAAAAGGGTTCTAAGGAAGTACAAAATAGGGTTAAAAATTCCATATATACTTAAAGTCTGGTAGTACTAATAAATGTTTTGATATTTTCTGTGCCACAGCTGTTACAGAGGCTGATAAGAAGAAGAATATAATAAATTTTTCTTGGTACTTTTGGTAAAATTGTGAAAAATATTTATCTTATTATTAATAACAGGTAACATTGTTTATTAACATATATAGGAGTGAAAAAAAGCCTAAACATGGTGATAACCAACGATGTACATCTGCCATCGGATGAGGAATTAACCGTACCAGAAATAAATTTGTCCACCGCTGCTTTACGTGCTGGAGCCTTTCATTTGGGCAAGGTGTGTGAGTTTCAGAACAATGTAAGTTTTCACCAATAAAAATACAGGGTCAAAAGCGTTTTAGTTAATCAGTATTTAAAAAAAATATTTCATTTTATACCGAATTTTGTTAAACGTTATATAATGTTTAATGTCTCAATACACTTAACCTCAAACAGCTTTAAGTATTTAAAAATCGTTTGTTTATGTTTTTGTTTGGCAGGAGTTTATGTTATGTCGGCAAGAGCTAGATGATCCCAGAGCATGTATTAACGAGGGTAAAGCCGTTACCAGTTGTGCTATGGACTTTTTCCGTAAAGTAAAAAAAAGCTGTCATGATGAATTTATGCAATACGCAACTTGCTTGGACAAGTCAAGTGGCACCATGTCATTTAACCAGTAAGTCCGATTAGAATTATAAAAGAGTTGTAACTTCTTAAAATATAATCCTTATACATTCTAGCTGCCGTAAAACCCAAGGTGTATTTGATAAATGTATGAAGGATAATTTGGATATCGATCGTCCTGACTATGGTTACTTTACAAGAGCTAAGGTAAGCGAGCCAATATGGGCTAACATGTTCAAAAAATATTTTTTTATAACAAGTTACTGATGTTCTTTATATGCGGAAAAGGAAACGTTAAAAACCAGTAATTAGTTTCCAAAAATTTTTAAAAAGAGTATTTTTAAAATTGGGAGTACGATTTACAACACCTAAATGTTGTACCATATACTTTGACTATCGATTACACCACTTATTTTTATATGTTGAAGCCAATATAACACAACATTTTGTTGTTGTGAACGATAATAGGGGCCTAAGTACTCTAAAATTTTACAGACATGTTATTCAAATTAAATTTAAACTTGTATTCAAGGAATTTATTCCTGAAGAAGCTACGCAAGGAAGAAGCAAAATATTGATATTAAAATAAATATTAATTGATCTATAGCTTTAATAAAAGTTTAAATTTAAAATAATAAGGTCAACAAAACTTATTAATACAATATGTTATTTAAAATTATAATTGTTAAATAAGCACTTAAAAAACCTAAAATATTTTTTTATTAATACGGGGATTAGAACATAGAATTAATAACAATTGGCATTTACATTTTTTACCATGCTCTCTTTCAAAAATCACTGCATCAGTACAAATAACAATTAATTATTTTGAGCTTTAAGTATTAAAACAGTTAACAACAAAAAAAAGTTTTTCATTAAGAAAAAGCTTACAAATGGCCAGCAGCATTTAATTTTTGTTATAAATTATATAACTCCCATCTTGTTGTCTCTTTTAAATAATGAGTTTACGTTTTATTAAAAAAAGATAACATAGCTGGAAATAAGTAATAATAAAGAATTTTAAATAGAAATTTAATAAAATTTGTTGATATTACAATACTAAGTAAAATAATATTTTAATATATCACCATATACTATGATCAAATAAAAAAAAATCATGTAATCAATGTCGATATATTTTTAGATTCATGCTACTGATCGTCCGGCTCCTCCTAAGCCAGAAAAAAAGGTTTATCCAGATGCAACACCAGGCTTACCCGAAGATTATCCCAAACCACCTGCAAAGTATGGTGCACGTTTCCACTGGCTAGAATAAATTCTTAACATTTTAGAATATTATTCTCTTTATAATATAAATTCTTAAAAAAATTATTGAATTTGTTGTGGTATAACAAAAGGAAGCAAGAGGTATTTAATAAATGAAATAAATCTTTAAGTAAATGAGCAAGTTTTATTTTAAAACAGGATTAGTTGTAGTAAAAAAATTTATTTTTAGTTGTTTGAGAATTTAACTGACTGAAAATACTTATATGTGAAAATAATGACTTTTTAACGTTTAATTGCCGTATTCGTAAAAAAAAATATTTTACATATATTAAGAGCTTATTAAAACAAATTTCTATGCAATATATACTTGTCAAGTGAACCTATGAAAATATTTAAAATATTTTTATGAATACAGTAGTAAACTTTTTATTTCTTGTCCGTTTTTTTAAGCAATATAGTAAGTGATTTATACATAAAATTATTTTTATTGTTTCGTCAGAAACGCTTTAATTAGATCAAAGTTAACAGCAATGAATAGTACTATTCCTTCACGGACATCATTTCTCCTTTAATTACCAAAAATATTCATTGCAGTTAACTTTTATCTAATTAAAGCGTTTCTGACGAAACAAAAATTAAATAAAAAAATTGATTACACTTTTCCTGGGGCTCGAACTTCGGGCCTCCAGCACATAAAAATTATTTTTATTATTTTTTAACTGATTTATTTAAACATATCTTAAGCTATATTTTCACCACCTAAGTTCTCATCTGAGCTTTATATCAGAAGCGCACTCAGATAGACTCAGATAGTTTAATTACAAATCTAATTTTATTTGTATTTTTTTTTTTGCCTCAGCTAAGTTGAAAATAGAATATTTTCTATTTTCAAAATAGTTGCCGTCAGAGTTGTAACTGTTATAATCTCTTATAATCAACTTAGGTGGTGTAAAAATACTTTTATGAAAAGAGACATTATTAACATAAAAACTACATACATACATCACATTTAAAACTGAAAGCATGAAAGTGGTCTAAGAAGGTCTAATTGGAATATGAAAAATTATTTTTCTTAAAAGAAATTCGGAACTAATTACGCCTCGTATTAAGTTCAAAAAAAAACGAAAGAAGACTAAATAGGTTGCGTGGAAATCCTTTCAAACAAAATAAAAAAAAATGCTTCATAAATCGATAGACTCGATTTTGATTGACATACATACATACGATAATTGGCCATTAAAACGTAGCTTATCGCAGCACTCATACTGTGTGTATCAATTTTTACCCATGAGTGCCGGAATCTACAGTTTAACGTCAACTCCGTACGACAGACTTAATAAGCTTTTGCTGTTAGCAATCAGTTACTCTTAGAGTTTCTGTCAGAAGACTGCTAAATTAAAATTTTTTCTAAAAATTTTGAGAGTGCATTTAGCTTGCCATTTTCTGTGTAATCTCTAATTCAAAACTATAACTGGTAACAGAAACTCAAACGATCGAGGCTCAAATCCCAGCGAAGGAGAAAACAAAAATAAAAAATAAATTTGCGGTTTTTCAAAACAATTATAATTAAAAAAAATAATAAGAGGTTTCCCCCCCTCCAAGAAGTCCATCTTCACGAAATCGCTCCCTAACATTTCCAGTATATTCCACCAAGAAACGAATGATCAGGAGTACAGCACCACCTTCTGGGAAGATAACAGCTAACCTACATAAAAGAAGCTCACAACTCACATTCAACATCCAGGTGGGGCAATTGCTGTTGATCATTCAAAGGTGAAGGTATAACACTGGCCTTTGAGTTATCAAATTGACATCAATTTGTTTCATTGACATATGGCGCTTAACATCATCACATCTATCTATCTACATATATATTCAATATTCCAATACAATGCACTGCAGTAGGGGTTTACCCCTGAGTATTGGTTTAAAATAAAAAAATAATAATAGTATTAAGGTATTCAAATTTATGTACTTAAAGTTAAATAAATCCATGCGGAATTATAAAAGTACTAAAAATCAAAAAGTTCGCGAATTTGTTTTTACTGAAACAAATAAATAAATTTCAATTTCTTAATTTATAACAATTTTTGTTTGAAGAGTTGTAAAAATAATATGAAAAATAAAAGAAAACCTCTTAAACCATAGACGACAATCAATGTTTGAACACTTCAGAAAATTTCGTTTTGATTCAACTAACATTTTCGATAATAAAATAAAGCGAATTAATTATTGGGAAATGGAATACAGGGGGGTTACTTCGTATTTCGATTCGAATCGAAAATATTACGAATTCTAAAAAATTTACGAAATTGCGAAAAAATTTTGTATTCATTTATAATTGTTTTTTCAAATGGGAAATTTCTTTCGAAAGCATTTTCGATTCGAATAAAATATTTATGATTCGTAATACCGAACAGTACTGCCTAAATGATTACTTCTAAATTATTGAACTTTAAAAGACAAAATTACTAAATAAAGAAATGGAAAAATATTAAAGCAACCAATTGCAATAGGCTTCAGCTCGGTAACTCCCCGAATTATTCCTTATATACTATTTCTGCATTTATAAAACATTATTTTAAGCACTTATACAAGTACTAATCAACGTTAGTGCAAGAGAGATTAAAAACGTAATTGTTCCCTTTGTGATTTTTTTTATCCTTATCTCTTT
The DNA here is from genome assembly GCA_963576795.1 of Metopia argyrocephala. Lineage (NCBI taxonomy): Eukaryota > Metazoa > Arthropoda > Insecta > Diptera > Sarcophagidae > Metopia > Metopia argyrocephala. Next base: position 197,175,079 of record OY756208.1, on the reverse strand, counting down.
GAGTTGATATTTCTTATTAATTGCAATTAATTTATTTATTTTACTAAATTTTTACATACCTCTACATATATTCTACACATTTATTACATTATTATGTATGTAGTTGTTGGTGTAAACAAAAAAAAAAACGGTGTTTATATACATACATATTTAATCATGTTTTGTTTTGAATTATTGTGTTTGTTTCTTTGTTCTCACAAATTCTGTAGAGAATTTATTAAGTTGCGCAATCAAATTACTTTATATAATAAAAAGTTACGTATTTGTTATATTAGAAAATTTTATTCTGTAAAACGAACTTTTTCAAACATAATTTAACATTTCTTATTTGGAACAAAAACAAATTTGATTTTAATTTTTTTAAGAATAAATTTCAAAAAGTTGATAAATGAATTTTTTTTATAGAATGAGGGTATTGATGTACGATATCTTTATTTAACTCTCTAATGGATTTCTAGATATTATAGCTACTTGTTATATATCGGGTTCATGTATTCGATCTATTATTGTAAACATAATATCCACATAATTATTATTTAAACAGCACGGACAAAAGCTAAAGTCTAAAGGTAACACCCCTTCGCAGCGTCTCTGAATAGGCTGATTCTGATAGAAAATCCAATGTAAATTATCTACTCCAAACAGTACAACAATATTATCGTATTTAACGTTTCTTATTGTAAACATTTCCTCATCACCACTTAACATCTCCCAGTTATAAAAACATCCAGTTATATCTGATGGTAATAGCAATGTTTCTAAAACCAGTGCGGTAGTAAACTGAAAGAAAAAAAATTAAAGCTGAAATAAAACTGACCTTAAGTCAAAACTAAATTCTAGTGAAACTTACCCAACGTACAACACCAGAAATACTAGATTTGGTTGGATTCGCCTTGCGAATTAAAGTAGATTTTCGACTGTTGGGAAGCCTATAATAAGAAACTTTTTATTAACGTTACTCGTTTATTTGTTACGAATATAACCGTATATTTTTACTTACAAATATGGATTAAAACAGATTCTCAAAATGACAAATTCGAACTTGTTTGTTGCCCCCATTTCAAAGAAAATCGTGTCTTAATTGTGCAAAATATTTTTAAGTTTTTAATAATACTAACTGTGCCAATAATTTTATGCAAAATTAATTCGCTTATGCTAAACTGAAAATTAATAGAAATAGCGGGTAAGTAAAATTCTACACTTATTTCTACATACATACATAAATACATACTTACATACATACAATGTGAGTATACTCACCTCATTCTTGAGATTTTTCCTTAAAATTCCCAGAAAAATCTTGCATGTACAGAATTAATAATTAATAATAATATGTATATAAACCTTTTAGTGATAAATTCATACCTTGGGAATAATGATTAGAAATAATCAAAAATCTAATCACAGTTAGTGACGATTAGCATTTCTAATCAAATCTAACCAAAACTAATCTAAAAAATAATTGATTAGATTTCTTGATTAGATTTGATTATATCAACTATTTTTATGGGGGTAAAACCTACATTCATAACCATTGTCACATAAAATTCAGGGTTGAAAATTAATTTGGGCGAACTTCCGGTGCTACGCATTCTTTTAGCACTCACTGGCGGCTCGCTCTTCAAAACTATGTCCCGGATCACCTTCTTCGGTACATAATTTGGATCACATATATCATCGTCTGCGGAGAAGTCTTGGTCTTCAAAAACAATTGGATCCATTAGGATAACTTGTATTTTCACAAAAAAAACGTTGAAAATTAATTTAATAATAACACAACAAGGTGAACCAGCTGTGTCAAGTGTTTAGTTTAAGAACAGGTTGCACTGTATGAAATTTTATGCAATATTCAAAAACTGTTACATTATGTAAATATAGCAACAAATGTGATAAATAAATATTTTCTTTTCACAAAAATAGTTAAAAATAGTCGATCTAATCAAATCTAATCAAAAATAATCAAGAAATCTAATCAATTATTTTTTGGATTAGTTTTGATTAGATTTAATTAGAAATGCTAATCGTCACTAATTGTGATTAGATTTTTGATTATTTCTAATCTAATCAATTAGTAATCTGAAATTTTTACCGAAATTCAATTCTAATGATTAGATTATTTTATTTCTCTAATCGTAATGATTTCTAATTCTAATCGAAATTCCCCAGCTATGGATAAATTACATACATAAATAGAAAAGTTGCATTAAATTTTTATTTATAAATATTTGTATTATGTTTTCAAATTTGTTTCTGGAAATAACATTTTTTAAATAAATCTGTAAAGTTTTTAAATTTTAAAATAATATTTGCAACTTCGGGCGATGCTAAAAAAAGACCAGTAGCGAAATATTGAATATAAAATAGTAATTTGAATAAATATTTATTCGTATTATCCAATTTTTTTTTATTAAACATTTTACATATACATACATATACAGCTTTATGTATAATAAAAAATTAGCAGGTCGTTGTACACAGTGGCTAAGTTTGTCATTCCAATACGTGGAAATTCTTACTCAAAGGTATCAGGTATTTAATTTTTTTAATTACCCGACTAGTTATAAAATAGAGGGTATGGAAAGTTTTAATAATATCAGTCTATATCGGGTGATAAACTTGCCAGTTTTTTTGTCCCATATACTAACTGGTTGATAATTATTCATTATACTCGTACATACGGCCGATAATGTACCAACGTCTCCGTTCTGTTTTCAGACTGGAAGGTATCCGTATGGTATTATAAAATTACTAGGAATTAAAAAAATTCCGTATTAGGTTTTTGTAAAAATTTAAAAAACACATTTTAATTTCATAATTTATATCAACTTTTGTTCCAAAGAGTTAGGTATGTAATATAAAAAATAAAAGAAAACCTTTCAAATTATAGATTACAATCGATGTTTTAACTGTTTGACGATGTTTTATAAAAAAATTGCTTTAATTCTACTAACATTTTTGTACACGAAAATAAACAAATAAAACAGCCAAGGAATTCGAAATATTTCGATTTCGAGTAAAATCTTTCTGATTCGAAAAACAGAACAGCGCTGATTGATAATCCATTAATCACACCGTAAAAACCATCTACAAATATTTTTAGAAAAGCCTTAAACTATGCTAACTTTTTAAATATATTTTTAATTTACAAACAAGAGTACATCTAATCCTTTTTTAAAGGATAAATATATACATACGTTTCAGGAAAACCCGTGTAAAAATTGTGAAAGACACATCAAGTAGATATGCGTTATTTGAATTACATAAATACATACATAATTGGCCATTACAACCCTGTGTCAGATTTACGGCCTAGCTTCTCGCAGCACCCATGTTTTGTGTATCAATTTTTACCCACGAGTACCGGAATCTACAGTTTAACGTCGACAATGGCAATCAGTTAGTCTTAGAGCTTCTGCTAGAAGACTGCTAAATTAAAATTTTTTTCTAAAAGTTTTGAGAGTGCATTTAACTTGCCATTTCCTTTGTAATTTTTAATTCGAAACTGTAACTTTACTTCCAGTTTTAAATAATAGCATTAACGTTTTCATATTTATGTACTTACAGCCTGTTTCTAGAACACGAATGGTTTTTGACATTCGTCTTTTTATATGAGAAACACTAACAAATTTGAGTGATTTTGTTGTTGTTTCACATATAAAAAGACGAATGTCAAAAACCATTCGTGTTCTAGAAACAGGCTGTTAAAGTGAAATAAATCCATGCGGAATTATAAAATAACTGGGAATAAAAAAACAATTTCTGTTCGAAGAGTTGTGAAAATAATATGAAAATAAAAGAAAACCTTTTAAACCATAGACGACAATCAATGTTTGAACAATTCAGAAAGTTACGTTTTGATTCAACTAACATTTTCGATCACAAAATAAAGCGAATTAATTATAGGGAAATGGAATACAGGGGGTTACTTTCAGCGTTGTCAACTTTGAAATTTCAAAACGCACCAAAATGAAGAAAAATCGCACCATTTTTTTTTTCTTATTTATATAGGATGTTTAGTAAATTAATTTTGCATAACAGTTCAGGAGTTTTAAAAAATAAAAAAAAAAAAAAAATAAAAAAATAAAAAAATAACAAGAATAAAAAACTAAAGAAATTTTTTAAAAAGAACTAATTCTTTATACAACATTTAAAGAAGAGATCAAAATGGATGACTTCCTAAATGCATGTTGCTTTGTAGCGCATTCGTAAATGCAACCCAAAAAATTTTACAATGTATTATATTCCGTTTTGCAACATTGTTGTAAGTAGTTAATACGCAAGAAAAAGCAAAAAATAATTAGATGCAAAATAAATACAACACATAGGACTATGGCGGCGCAGGAAGATAAGAAAATGTTTTTTCTTATAATTTAAAATGTATTTTGTTTACTAATCTCCTTATTATTTATATCAGTAAAAAATTGACACATAATTATAAAAACTTAATAATTAATGCAAGATTGTACTAGTATGTGAAAAATATTTTGTTAAAAAAAACACACGCTTTGTTCATGAGAACGCGCTTTATAAAATATTAAGTTCATATGTAGATGATACATTTACATTCAAGGGAACGATATATGTATACCGGAGATGGAGTTACCTTGTCCGCACATATCTAAACAATTTTGCAATAAAACATGCTCTTCCGTCATTCGCTTTATTATTATTGATACGTTACAATGCATATAAAATATTCCTAAACGATTACAGAGTTGCAAAGTATTAGTATGCAACGTATTAACAAAGTAACAATACAATGTATCAACTTGGTTTTAATACTGTATTGATACATTGTAAATATACATTTAGGAAGACAGACAGTCTTTTAATAATTATTTCAAATTAATAGATCAGTACTATTTTTGTAAAAATATTGCACTGTTGATTGGAATGGTATTGAAACAAGTGATTTTTTTGTGCAAAAATTTTTTAACGGTTAATAGTAAGGTTCAGTATTTATCCTCTTTTTAATACTTTAAAAAATACATTTTTTATTTTAGTGTAATATTTTCATATTAAATATGTAACAATTAAACAGCATTTTCAATATAATTAAAAAAAAACCTTTTTTTCACGGAAACAAAAAAAAAACGCACCGAAATTTAAAACAAAGCGCACCACGCACCCGCTGTGGAATTTTTCGCACAAAAATTTAAAAAAGCACTAAAAATGGTGCGAAACGCACCAAGTTGAGAACGCTGGTTACTTTGTATTTTGATTTGAAAATCTTACGAATTCCAAAAATTGACGAATTTTCGAAAAAATTTTGTATTCATTTATAATTGTTTTTTCGAATGGGAAATTTCTTTCGAAAGCATTTGCGATTCGAACCGAAATACAAATTAACCCCCCAGAACAGTTAAGAAATACGGAATATTTCGATTTCGAATAAAATCTTTATGATTCGTAATACCGAACAGCACTGCCTAAATGATTGCTTCTAAATTATTTAAATTATTGAAATTTAAAAGACAAAATTACTAAATAAAGAAATGGAAAAAATTAAAGCAACCTATTGCAATAGGCTTGCAGCTCGGTAACTCCCCGAATAATTCCTTATATACTATTTCTGCATTTATAAAACATTATTTTAAGCACTTTTACAAGTACTAATCAACGTTAGTGCAAGAGAGATTAAAAACGTAATTGTCCCCTTTGTGATTTATTTTATCCTTATCTCTTTGAGTTGGGTCGTGGCATAGTGGTAGAGCGCTTGCATAGAAACTCACAGGACCAGGGTTCAATCCCAGCGAAGGACAAAATTATAAAAATACAAATTTGCGGTTTTCTAAAATTACAATTTAAATTAAAAATAAAATTTAAATAAAATAAGAGATTCCCCCCACCCCCTTCATCCAGCAAGACCATCTGCAAGAAACCGCCCCCTGACATTTCTAATCTATTCCATCAGAAACCAATGATCAGGAGTACAGCGCCACCTTCTGGGAAGATAACAGCTAATCTACTGAAGACGCTCACCATTCACATTTTAACATCCACCGACAGACGAGGCAATTGCTGTTTGATCATTTGAGAGTGAAGGTATAACACTGGCTCTTGAGTGGGCAAATTGACAGCAACTTGTTTCATCAACAAATAAAGGCGCAAAATATACAAACATCTATTAACAATCTTCACATTCCAATACAATGGACTGCATGAGTAGGGGTTTACCCCTGAGTATTGGTCTTAAATAAAAAAAAAAAAAAAAAAAAAAAAAAAAAAAAAAATTGCAATTAATTTATTTATTTTACAAAATTTTTACATACCTCTACATATATTCTACACATTTATTCAGAGTAGGAAAATAAACAAAACTGAACGTTTGATCTCATTATGTTGTATTCTTTACAATGAGTAAAACAAAAATAAAACAGAAACAGTGAGAAAGATTGTCTCATTTAATTTTGTATATTGTTTTTAATTTGAGTACTACAATTACACTAACTCAAATGTGCGTAGGTACAACAAAAAATGAATTAGACGAAAAAGGATAGAAGAAGAGAAAAAGAAAAGAAAAAGAGAAAAAAACAACAAAAAACAAAGCAAGCATAAGAGCGAATAGCTATTGTTTCATTTGCGCTCTTTCTCATTTAGAAAGTATATGTTTTTGTTTTGCTCATGTCCAATACCATTAAAAAAATTTTGAAAAGTGTATGACTTTGTTGAAACTTTTGCGAAATGTTTTGTTTGTTTGCCCACTCTGCATTTATTACATTATTATGTATGTAGTTGTTGGTGTAAACAAAAAAAAACGGTTTTTATATACACACATATTTTGAGTTATTGTGTTTGTTTCTTTGTTCTCACAAACTCTGTAGAGAATTTATTAAGTTGCGCAATCAAATTACTTTATATAATAAAAAGTTACGTATTTGTTATATTAGAAAATTTTATTCTGTAAAACAAACTTTTCCAAACATAATTTAACATTTCTTATTTGGAACAAAAACAAATTTGATTTTAATTTTTTTAAGAATAAATTTCAAAAAGTTGATAAATGAATTTTTTTATAGAATGAGGGTATTGATGTACGATATCTTTATTTAACTCTCTAATGGATTTCTAGATATTATAGCTACTTGTTATATATCGGGTTCATGTATTCGATCTATTATTGTAAACATAATATCCACATAATTATTATTTAAACAGCACGGACAAAAGCTAAAGTCTAAAGGTAGCACCCCTTCACAGCGTCTCAGAATAGGCAGATTCTTATAGAAAATCCAATGTAAACTATCTACGCCAAACAGTACAACAATATTATCGTATTTAACGTTCCTTATTGTAAAAATTTCCTCATCACCACTTAACATGTCCCAGTCATAATAAAGTAGAGTTGAATCTAATGGTAATAGCAATCTTTCTAAAACCAGTGCGGTAGTAAACTAAAAGAACAAAAGTTAAAGCTGAAATAAAACTGACGTTAAGTCAAAACTAAATTCTAGTGAAACTTACCCAATTTAGAACATCAAAAACATTAGCTTTAGGTGGTTGCCTCTGGCGAATTAAAGTAGATTTTCGACTGTTGGGAAGCCTATAATAAGAAACTTTTTATTAAAGTTGCTCGTTTATTTGTTACGAATATGGCCATATATGTTTAATTACAAATATGGATTAAAACAGATTCTCAAAATGACAAAGTCATACTCCTTTGTTTCGCCCATTTTAAAGAAAATAGAGTTTTAATTGTGGAAAATATTTTTAAGTTTTTAATAATACTAACTGTGCTAATAACTTTTATGCAAATTAATTCGCTTACGCTAAACTGAAAATTAATAGAATATCTTAACATTTAATGACTTAGCGGGTAAGTAAAATTCTACACTTCTTTCTACATACATAAATACATACTTACATACATATGTGATATATATTCACCTCATACTTGAGATTTCTTCTTTGAATTCCCAAAATAATCTTGCATACATAGGATTAATCTTCTAATATATAAAATTCTCATGTCGCGGTGTTTGTTGCCAAACTCCTCCTAAGTTACTCGACCGATTTTCATGAAATTTTGTGTGCATATCGTATAGGTCTGAGAATCGGCTAACATCTATTTTTCATACCCGTAAATGCTAAACTGACCCGCCCCAAGGGAAAATTTATGCCTCACCTAAATAACGTACTGACTTCGTTGAAATTTTAAGTTAGATAGATCATCTAGATAGATCAGCATATATGATTTACGTTTTTTTTTAAATACTCAGAGGGGGCGGTGCAAGGGCTACTTTTTCCTATCCCCAACCAACAAACTAATTTTGATTAAATTTTATTTATTATTAAATTACAAAACTTTAGATTAACAAATGTAAATTTTCACACCTAAGTATTTTTTATACCCCTAAATGTAAAGGTACCCGCCCCAAGGGGAAATTTATGCCTCACCTAAATAACGTACCGACGTTGATGAAATTTTTAGATAATATATATCTGTGTACCGTAGAACACATATGGTTGAGGTTTTTTTTATTAAGAGGTACTCAGAGGGGGCAATACAGGGGATATTTCTCCTTATAGCCAACTATCAAACTGAAGTACAGAAAATGGCGGATAATCATTTATTAAAATTATAAGTAACGCAGACATTGATTGCTCAAATCAAGGTTGACTTTTGCAGTTCGGTGAAGATTATCAAATATATTTGAAATAAAAAAATGTTTCCTAGAGCAAATTTATATGGCAAAACAACGTTTGCCGGACAGCTAGTAATTAATAATAATATATAAATGTTTTAGTGATAAATTACATAAGTAGAAAAGTTGGATTAAATTTTTATTTATAAATATTTGTATTATGTTTTCAAATTTGTTTCTGGAAAAAATTTTTTTAAATAAATCTGTAAAGTTTTTAAATTTTAAAATAATATTTGCAATTTCGGACAATCCTAAAAAAGGACCAGTAGCGAAATATTGAATATCGTTGGTCTCAGGTAGAAAGGCCCTAACTCAAATAATTTAAAATTTACGGGAGGCGGTAAAAATATAACAGATACTGTAATTATTAATATATAACTTTTTATTAAATGCTGTATAATTGCTTGTAATAACGTTATTTTTAATAATATTGTAAACATTCTTTGTGAGGAGCGGAATATTTCTAAAATGCATTGGATTTACTGAAAAAAAGTAAGTTTTGAAAAAATGCGAGTTAGGGCCTTTCTACCTGAGACCAACGATATAATATTGTAATTTTAATAAATATTTATTTGTATTATCTAATTTTTTTTATTAAAGATTGTATATATACATACATACAATGTACCAACGTCACTGTTCTGTATCCAGACTGGAATGTATCCGTACGGAATTATAAAATTACTAAGAATTAAAAAATTCCGGAATAGGTTTTTGTCAAAATTAAAAGAACACATTTCAATTTGATAATTTATATCAACTTTTGTTCCAAAGAGTTAGGTATGTAATATAAAAAATATAAGAAAACCTTTCAAATTATAGATTACAATCGATGTTTTAACTGTTTGACGATGTTTTATAAAAAAAATTGCTTTAATTCTACTAACATTTTTGTACACGAAAACAAACAAATAAAACAGCCAAGGAAATCGAAATATTTCGAGTAAAATCTTTCTGATTCCTTATATATATATATGTATATACTTATATGAGTACTAATCAACGTTAGTGTAAGAGAGATTAAAAACGTAATTGTTCCCTTTGTGATTTATTTTATCCTTATCTCTTTGAGTTGATATTTCTTATTAATTGCAATTAATTTATTTATTTTACTAAATTTTTACATACCTCTACATATATTCTACACATTTATTACATTATTATGTATGTAGTTGTTGGTGTAAACAAAAAAAAACGGTGTTTATATACATACATATTTAATCATGTTTTGTTTTGAATTATTGTGTTTGTTTCTTTGTTCTCACAAATTCTGTAGAGAATTTATTAAGTTGCGCAATCAAATTACTTTATATAATAAAAAGTTACGTATTTGTTATATTAGAAAATTTTATTCTGTAAAACAAACTTTTCCAAACATAATTTAACATTTCTTATTTGGAACAAAAACAAATTTGATTTTAATTTTTTTAAGAATAAATTTCAAAAAGTTTATAAATAAATTTTTTTATGGAATAAGGGTATTGATGTACGATATCTTTATTTAACTCTCTAATGGATTTCTAGATATTATAGCTACTTGTTATATATCGGGTTCATGTATTCGATTTACTTATTATTGTAAACATAATATCCACATAATTATTATTTAAACAGCACGGACAAAAGCTAAAGTCTAAAGGTAGCACCCCTTCGTGGCGTCTCTGAAAAGGCAGATCCTGATAGAAAATCCAATGTAAACTATCTACGCCAAACAGTAGAACAATTCCATCGTATTTAACGTCCCCTATTGTAAACATTTCCTCATCACCACTTAACATCTGCCAGTTATAAAAACATACAGTTATATCTGGTGGTAATAGCGATCTTTCTAAAACCAGTGAGCGATTAAACTGAAAGAATAAAAATTAAAGCTGAAATAAAACTGACGTTAAGTCAAAAACTAAGTTCTAGTGAAACTTACCCAATCACCAACTGGATAAATACTGGCATTGGGTGGATGCCTCTTGTGAACGAAAGTAGATTTTCGACTGTTGGGAAGCCTATAATAAGAAACTTTTTATTAACGTTACTCGTTTATTTGTTACGAATATAACCGTCTATTTTTACTTACAAATATGGATTAAAACAGATTCTCAAAATGGCAAAGTCATACTCCTTTGTTTCGCCCATTTTAAAAAAATAGAGTTTTAATTGTGGAAAATATTTTTAAGTTTTTAAGAATACTAACTGTGCCAATAACTTTTATGCAAAATTAATTCGCTTACGCTAAACTGAAAATTAATAGAATATCTTAACATTTAACGACTTAGCGGGTAAGTAAAATTCTACACTTATATCTACATATATAAATACATACTTACATACATACATAGGTGAGTATATTCACCTCTTACTTGAGATTTCTCCTTTGAATTCCCAGAATAATTTTGCATACACAGGATTAATAATTCATAATAATATATAAATGTTTTAGTGATAAATTAAGTACATAAGTAGAAAAGTTGGATTAAATTTTTATTTAGAAATATTTGTATTGTTTTCAAATTTTTTTATCTAATTTTTTTTATTAAGCCTTGTACATACATATAATGTACCAACGTCACTGTTCTGTATCCAGACTGGAATTTATCCGTACGGAATTATAAAATTACTAGGAATTAAAAAAATTCCGGAATAGTTTTTTGTCAAAATTTAAAGAACACATTTTAATTTCATAATTTATACCAACTTTAGTTCGAAAGGGTTATGTTTTAACTGTTCAAGGACGTTTTATAAAAAAAAATTGCTTTGATTCCACTAACATTTTTGTACACGAAAATAAAACAGCCAAAGAATTTGAAATATTCCGATTTCCAGTAAAATATTTCTGATTCGAAAAACAGAACAGCGCTCATTAATAATTCATCAATTGCATCGTAAAAACCATCTACAAATATTTTTAGAAAAGCTTTAAACTATGCTAACTTTTTGAATATATTTTTAATCTCAAACAAGAGTACATCTAATCCTTTTTTAAAGGATAAATATGTACGTTTCAGGAAAAACCGTGTGAAAATTGCGAAAGACAGATCAAGTAGATATGCGTTGTTTGAATTACACTGTTTAAACACATGATTCGTGTTTAAATTTTAATGTCTACAAAAAAAAAACCCAAAAACATTATAATTACATTTGTAATATATACATACATAATTTTTATCAATGAGTGTCGGGACCTACAGTTTAAGGTCGACTCCGAACGACAGACTTGAGAAACTTTTTCATGGCAATCTCAGAGTTTTTGCTAGAAGACTGTTCAGAGCTAGTCGCCGAAAGAAGTATTCTTTAATATTTCTTTTTTCAAGATGTCAGAGCTTGGGTTTGAACCCGGAGCTCTTATCTATCACACTTACCATTACGCTACTGCCACTACATATAAATATATATACAATATAAAAAAAGGATTTAAAATTTAATACATACATACATACATATGTACCTACAGGACAGGTTTTAATAACTTGTACAGGTTTTGGAAACTGATGTAAATATGTACTGATGTGCCACTTGCACTAAGAAAAATAAAAGTGCAAAATGTATTAATTTTCGATTTTGTACAAACGAAAAAAAGTTTACTTTTTTCACTTCTGCCCCAGGCGAATTGATAATAGATGTGGTTAAAAATAAGTTTTTATTTACAAAATATTTATAAACAATTTAAACTTAAATTTGTATGGTAGCCTAATCTTTATACCACTTTGTTCGTTTTGGTTTTTTGTTTGATTTTACTGGTCCAGTGCCACCTTCATTCGCGCGTTTATCTAAAATTTGTTTATATTTATTAACTAAAGGCATCAGTTCGTCTTTTTCAACTTTACGGCCTTGTTTAGGTCGTATTTCCGCTTTACGTTCAGCCAAATGAATTTGTTTAATTTTTTGCTGTTTCCTCTTCTTTTTATCGTTTTGTACACGTTTTAAATGATCCTGAGATTGTTCCTTGATCTTTTTAAATGATCGCATACGTAAAGCTGTGCCAGGCTTTGCTTCAGTGCCAACATAATTTTCTTCAATATGAGGTGTAGTAGTTTTATTTTTTGGTTTTTGTTTTGCAGCCCTCGATTCCTCTAATTTCTTTATGTGTTTTTTAAGCTTTTCTTTATCATCTGTTTGAGGTCCTTTTGAAAACTTTTTAAGGGATAAATTTCCAGCTAGTTTTTGTTGCTTGAAAGCTTTACGTTTTTCCAATTTCTCTTTAAATGTGGGATTATTTGCTTTTGATTTTTCTTTGCGTTTTTCTTTCACTTTATGAACAGCACGATCTTCAATACTAAATGCAACAATGGGACGCTAAAAAAATAATACATTAAAAAGCTGTTTAAGAAATTACTTCTCTTTTAAAACACTTACATGTTGAGTGCCAAATATTTTAGGATTGTTGTTCAATTTTCTTAACGCTGTAAGGGCTTCTTGATGTGTGCTAAAAGACATAAAACCAAAACCTTTGGATATACCCTTAGGATGTTCAGGTGTGACTTTATTTTCGCGCATTACACGACATTCATGTGGCTTAAATCCTGTATATGCTATAACCATGTCTCTTAAATTCTCGTTATCATAATTAAGAGGCAAATTGTGTATGGACAAACGATTTCGCGAAACAAATCTATTTAAATTTTTTAATACTTGTATTTTGATTTGTTCCAATTTGTGTCTCTTGTTCATATCAGAGGCAGATACGCCTTCAGCTGCTTTCGAATTTGCCATTATAAGTCCCTCACGTGCTAAATACAAATTTCGAGAATCTTTACCATCATTCTTCTTTTCTTTTTCATTGGCTTGCTGACGAACTTCATCTCTACTTAAAGCTGGAAAAGGATCAAGAACTTGATCCATTAAAATAAATTCAGTACCAGCTTGTAAACATAAGTCGGCAGATTCTTTTGTTTTGAATTTTACAAAAGCGGTACCCTTTGAGTGGCCTGACATATGATCGCGGTTAATAATTGCATAGTACACAGGCCCAAACTTACGGCAAAGTTTACGTAAATCGACATCTTCAGCATCGAACGGAACATTTTTTATAAACACAGTACAACCTTCTTGGACGTCATTTGAGATATGTTTTTCTTTCTTTATTTTATTGACATCTAATTTTGATTTCATATCTTTCTTATCCTCTTTTTCATCCTCCTCTGATTCAGAGCCCTTATCATTTATTTCATTATCTTCATCACTACTATCATCATCTTCAACTTCCTCGCCACTATCAGAATTATCGTCTATATTCTGAAAGAATAGAAAGTAGATACATTATATATAGACAGAATATAACAACACTAATATTTTAAAATTATTTTCTGGTTACTATTAAAATATGGCATATCGAAAGAACAAAAATATTACCAAATCTCAATATCTAGAATTTGTTTTTACCCATGTAACGTTAGTCTTTGATTTTATTTGCAAAATTATTCATGAAAAATATCCCATCGTCCATGTCTGTATTCAGAGTAAAATCAATTCGTGCAGAATTATAAAATTACTCGATAAAATTCAGCGATATTCTTTAAAAAAAATGTTCATTTGATTTAATTACACTAACATTTTTCTACACGAAATAAAACAAAAAAAATAAAATCTAAAATTGAATATATCAGTCATGTCTTGGAACTCAATTCCGAAAATTCTGGAGGCAAATTACGACATTCGATATTTAACGAAATTTATATAAAAATTGTTTTTAAATTGTATGAAATTTTGCTCGATATCGAATGCCGTAATTTGCCTCCAGTTTTTTGAAAACGGTAAATTTTTCGAAATAAAACCCCTATTAACTTTGAAAGTCATACCGTTATATTCATAACAAAAACAGGCATATATAAATACCAGTTTAATAATTTAAGGTGATATATAATTTTCTAAAAACTCAACTCTCGGAATTGAAACCACTTTCGTTCGGAATTGATTTCCGTGACGGCTCAAATTTGGAATATTCATATTTTAAATAATTTTATTTTTTTTATTCAGAATATAGAAAAGCAGTTCTCATTCATCTTATATATAGAAGAGCAAGAAGAATAATACATCACCAATGTAGTAGATATTTTAAAACTAACAATTATTTATTTCTGAATTCCTAATTGGAATCACTTATTGTGTAAATCTATTGTATAATTATTATCTCGGCCTTGAGATACTAAAACTGTCATTGTTTATGAGAACTAATATCTGTTATGAAAAAGAATGTATAACACTAGTAGAACTAAACTAGTTTTCGATCCTCGCTACCAAGGTGTCATCATAATTAATTGAGATATTTAAAATATTTTAATAATAATATAAGATCATTATATAAGATATTTTAAAACTATATAGATATGTATGTATGTAATGATAGTTTGTTTATAAGACGTAGAGGATATCATATATTTAATTCAATTATTTACCATACGAAACAAACACGGTTGTTATAAAAATTACCTCATCATCGTCATTAGAATCATCACTATCTTCCTTACTATCTTCATTATCGTCATTCTCAGTGTTATTTTCATCTTTATTATTCTCCTCAGTTTCGGATTTAATTTCAATTTCTTCTTCTTTTACCTCTAACTTAGGCTTCTTTTCCTCTGGTTCGTCTTTGACACCTTTTTTGGCAACATATTCATCTTTACCCAGTGCCCAGTCGATAAAAATATTACGACCAAGCAATTCTTTACCATTGCCTTTAAGTATGGCTTTTGTGGCCTGATTAATAGTTTCATACTGAACAAATGCACAGCCCACAAGCTTGCCATCCGGACGCTTTAAAAGATTCACATCCTCGAGTTTACCCCACTGCTCAAAGTGTTTGCGTATATCGTCTTCTGTTGATTTGTAACTTATATTGCGAACAATTAGTCTGCTACGCTTTTTCTGGCGACGATCCTTCTCTTCTTTTTGCTGTTGTACACGAAAGGGATTACGCCGTTTGGGAGCTTTTTCTTTACCTTCTTCCCGGCTATTATTTTCTTCCAATTGATTATCTTTTAATTCCATGATTAGATTTTCTTGAAACTATTTTAAAAATGTATGCCAGTATCACAATGCAAAAATGTATTATACCTCACCGAAAAAAAGAAATAAACGAATAAAAACATTTATTTTGACAGCTATGACAGCACGTGGAGTTCTGTGAATGTTTAAAGCGCCATCTTGTGTTAAATATATAAAAGAATAATAATGTCTTGTTCTTCCCAAAACAAATAAATATATCGTCACGTAAAATGCGAAACGTCGTATCATCAATTTTCAAAAGTAAAAAAAAAATTATAATATATAAACTGTGTACTTACAATATTGGAAAAAATTTAATTGAATATAACTTGGTAGTTTTTTACATTGGAAGTATAAATTGTATATTCAAATTATGATGCAGTAAACCGTAATCAATAAAAAACAACAATTTCGATATTTTTTGTTATTTCGCATTTTAGGTGACGGTATGTTTTATTTTTGACTTTTTTTTTACAAATTTCTATATAATAAATTATATTAATTTTTTTAAAATTTATTTATAAGACAACTCAAGCTTAAATAACTTAAACAATAATAAACCATTTTATTTTACTTTCAATGTATTAATTAGAATACATGCGTATTATTGCTTCATTTTAATCCACACATTTCATGAAATTCTGAAGGCGTTTTAAAATAATCTTCCAGCACCAGGGAGGTTTTACTTCCCAACTTGTATGTGGCATTATTCCAGGGAGAAAATATATAGTATATAGGTTTAACCTCACCGCGATTAAAAATATGATGAGAAACACCTTTAGGTAATTGCGGATGATATACAGCTAAATACCTAAACGATTACAAAAAGTTGTAATTTAAACTTTAATTTTCTCAATTTATAGTGAACATACTTTTCGTCACTTTTATATAATCTTATAGGAAATCGGGATACCACGAAACGCATTATGGCATTTAGGATTACAAATCCTGCCGCAAAATAATAAAGATCTTCACTTTGAAAAATTAGAGCGGTATCAGTTGGTTCCACCCATTCTTCAAATGTTGCGTACTGATAAATGGCAGCAGAACTTATAATTGCCGCAGACACTGTAGATACATACATGGACCAAATCACATACGATTCCATAGGTGCTAAATATATTAAGTTATAGTTTGGTGGCAACTGATCCTTTTCTAAATAACGCCTTTCCCTTTCTTTGACAGATGAACGTTTTAGTCGTTGATCAAACAACATAAAAGTTGGTGTTGTGCTAGGCATTCAAGGTAATTAGTATAAAATACGTATTTCTCAAGTTATACAAACCTTATTTTTCTTGTGTCCCATAATTTATAAGTATTTTTTAACACATTTCCTAGCGATTTTCTGTAATTTAATAAAATACTCATTATGTGACACAGACTATTTGAAAATATTTTAAGGTTGGAATGCTTTGTTTACACTATTCTAAACAGCTGTGAAAAATGCTGTCTACTCTCAAATTTCAAAAGCACTAATAAAATTATTATGCCAAAGAATATAAAAAAGCGAAAATCCAAATTGACACATAACGTTTTGTGATTTCACGAGTTTTATTTTCTTTCACTTATTTTTCCTTCTTTTTTATTCTTGGGTTTCTATTTCTTTTGAACTTGTTTTAGTCGGGATTTAATTTTAATTTCTACATTGTAAGTCCCCTATTTAGATGTAATATTAAAAGAATTACACCGGTTCATAAAACACGAATGGTTTTTAAACATTCGTCTTTTTATATGAGAAACACTAACAAATTTGAGTGTTTTTGTTGTTGTTCACATACATATAAAAAGACGAATGTCAAAAACCATTCGTGTTCTATAAACAGGCTGTAACAAAGAAGATTTAACAAAAAAGGCATTACTTATGACCATACATGGGCACACTTCGTTATATTTTTAAATAAAAAATTTTCTTTAATCTTTTTATTAGTAAACTCACACCACAGTGTATACATTGACGGAACTACAACAAAAATAACAAGACAACAGATATAGCAAGTATAAGCAAAAAAAGAATTATAATTCCTGTTAGGTGGTAGTAAAATTAATAATATCTGATTTTTTTCTGTCATTTGATTCTACAACCTATACACTGTGACTCAAACTTTCATATGAAATAAAATGATATTTTTTTTATGTTTTATTCCATATTCCTCTAATTAACAACTCTGTTTTTAATGATGAAAACAAACAGCTGTAGCTGGACCGTCAGCTGGGAATAAATTTTACGAAACAACTATAGAAGAGAAACAAGTCTGTGAAAATAAGGTTTTGTCTTAATATACAAAAATAAATACTTATTTACAAAAAAATATGTGCAACAAAAAATTAAAGAAATGAAATTTTTCTATAAGTGAAAATGAGAAAAAGATAAAATGAGCAAACAGAACAATATGTTTGGGAACACCACATCTGCTGGAGACGCTTCAATGCGTTTTAATAAGAGACCACGATTTGTTGGTGGTGTCAATAGCAGTGGATCTACAAGACATCCTCATCAAGGCCAGGCTTCATATCAGCAACAATATACAGCGATTAGAAATAATATGACTGAAACATATCAATCCAGTCCTAAGCAGTATGATAGCGGTTCCAGGCTTTTTTATGGCCAGAGTTTGCCAAATAAGCCCCTACCGCAACATAATCATCCAATGCAAATTAGCAAACCATCACCTCTTACATATAGTCATAACATGGAATCGTCTTCTTCGTCTTTTTTGCCAACGACACCAAATACTTTAAAGCCACCACCACAAATAAGAAGTACACAAGCGTCTTCTACAGCAAGAATTGCACAAAATAATCAGCAACACCAGCCACAGCAACCGCCACAACATGGTGCACAAAATTTTCTGGACAATTCGAACTATTATACTTATGGTTATAACACTTTCTATCCCTCATATGGCACAGATATGGTACCTTCAGCAAGGGCTCCAACATATAGCATTCCAGATGCTATGAGTACTTATATGTGGCAAACTATTACATCAACACCACCGCCTAAACTTCCGTTACAAACGCAGCAACAGCAATTGCCTCCACCGCCATTACCTCAACAACAACCTCCAGTACCGCCTCCCTTGCCTAGAAATGATAATACACCAGGCCTGCAGCCTTCGCCTCCATTACAACCTATTTCTACGAATACTTCGGATACAACAAATTCGTTTGAGAATCCGAACAAAGCATATGAACTGAATAATGGTAAGTAAATACATATTCAGTTTGCAATTTTTATATTTTTTAGCGCCTTAACAAGATTATATTCCAAATATTTTATTACAAAAAATTGTAATTTGATAATGGGAAATATAAAAAATTAAAGTAAAAAAGGATGATTTTGGTTATTTCTATTTTAACATTTTTAATTTTACTGCTAATGCAAAAGTCTTAATGCTGCAAAATGTATTTTATCCTTAAGTTGCGGTCACACTAGGCAAATATTTGACGAAAAAAGCATATCCACTATTTTTAATTTAATCAGACTTGAAGCAATGGAAATTTTAAAAACAAATGTTTTAATAATATGTTGAATATGGTAATATAATTTCGACATGAATGAGAACGTAACATAGTCAATTCGCTTTAATTGGCATGTCTCAAACAGTTAAAAAATCTCTGTAACTCTCTGTAACTCTTCCCACGTCTGTAAGTTCTATAAACTTGAATAATTATATTTTTAAATCTTATTGACAACACCAAAAGTTAACGTGTGGGCCACAAAATCATTTATTTGCAAATGTAACACATTTTTTCAATTTTTAATTAAAATATGAGAAATTTTTTACTGCTACTCTGCTGACAATTTTTGAAAGAACATACATACATACAGTTACGAGCAGATAAATAGGTTCACATCAAAATGATAAATCAATTTTGTTTGACTATAGTTTACATTACAGCAATAAAAAAGGAAAAGTCGCTAATTACTAAAGCAAATACCCACTTTTAATACTGCATCACAATATTTAAATTATTATGTAAAAAATTGCCCAAAATTAAAAAAAAAAAAATTAGCGTATAAAATAAAAGAGCAAATAAATAGGTTCACTTTGAAAAATTTGTTAGTTTAAAATGTTAAACGCCAAAATTATAAAAATTATTGTAGAAAACTTTAGATTCAGCCTTTTAATAGAGCTTATTATAGCAAATACCTCTAAAAATTTAAAAAATGGGACGTTCTAAACATTGTAGTGAAGAGGAAAAAAAGATTATAAAGGATCTACACAGCCGCAGTTATAGCCAACGGAAAATTGCTGAAATTCTTGGGAGATCGCAGAATATGATAAGAAATGCATTGCAGCCTCCAAAACAAAAACTTAAAAGGGGTCAACAGCGAAAACCTCGAAAAGAGACGATGATTGCATTAAGATGTTGTCAACTCGTAATCCTTTTATGTCCGCAGTTCAGCTGAAAAATGAGTTAAAGCTTCCCGTATCAGAGTGGACCATTAGACGTCGTTTAAGAGAAAAAAATTTATTAGGAAGATCGGCCCAGAAGGTTCCAATGCTTAATAACAGACAAAGAAAAAAGCGCATTGAGTTTGCAAAAGTACATGCTGAATGGGCCGGCCCGGAAGGTATAAAAAAATGGAGAAACATACTATGATCTGATGAATCCAAGATAAACTTAGTCGGACCTGATGGAAGAACATGGGTAAGGCGTCCAAAAAATAAAGCATATGATCCAAAGTACACCACGAAGACAATAAAGCATGGCGGCGGCAACATAATGATATGAGGTTGTTTTTCCTGGTACGGTGTTGGGCCAATATTCTGGATCAAGGAAAATATGGACAAACATCTTTATCTGCATATTCTTAAAGAAGTAATGCTTCCGTATGCCGAGTAGGAAATGCCTTTAAAATATGAATTCCAGCAAGACAATGACCCCAAGCATACTTCTAAGATCGTAAAAGAATGGTTCCAAAAGAAAAATATAAAGTTAATGGAGTGGCCTTCACAATCGCCGGATTTAAAACCCATTGAGAATCTTTGGAGAATCGTTAAGGACAAAATTGCACCACTCAAGGCTAAAAATAAAGAAGATTTGTGGACAAAAGTGAAGGAAGCTTGGTACTCAATTCCATTAGAGACTTGTCAGTCACTTGTCGAATCAATGCCCCGGAGATGTTCGGCGGTGATTCAAAATAAGGGATTTTCAATAAAATATTAGAAATTTTCTTGCAATTGCACTTTTTTGTATAAAAATGTTATTTTCTTTTCAATGAACCTATTTATTTACCCGACAGGCATCAATTAATATATTAAATATATCAATTTTTCTCATTTTTTTTAATTATAATTAAATACAGTTTATGTGATTATTTATGTTTAATGTAATAAATATCGCTTTATTGTATATTACCGCTGTTTAAGTTATTTAAAGGCGAATTTATCAAAAGATGTGATGTGAACCTATTTATTTGCTCGTAACAGTACATACATGTGCATATTAATGATTTGAAAGCTTCAATCCTATCATTACAATTTTTTTTTATAATTTTGTATATTCTAGCGCCCAGAGTGTTTTAAAAACATAAAATTTTAGCATTTCTAAGAGTATTGCAGAAAACACTGCCGGGTTGGGTTATATTTTATATTTTTGATTTTATTTTATTATTTTAAGCTCCAATTTTTGAAGACACAGGTATTTCATATTTGCTTTGGAGATTTATTTCATTCGAATCTATTTTAAAGACACCATATTTTTTAATGCCGGAATTTTCAGTAAAAAATATTAAGTATATGAATCTACTGATTGTAAACTGAGGGCTATTTGTTGTCTTGTAATATAGTTTAATTGGCCTGTTTGGCTTATATGTATATTACTTTGTGAATGAATAAATAAATAAAAAAATATATATGTATAGATACTTATACATATTGTATGTACTTTTTCTTTACAGCTTCAAAAACAATAATAAAAATGAAATTAAAACGTAAAGCCATGCCGACTCGCTATAAATTAAGCAAATGCTGGTCAGAGGTAGATGCTGCAATGGCCCTTAAAGCTGAAGAAGGGAACGCACGTAAACTACAAAAGGATGTAATTCTAATTTTACGATTTCCTGATCCTGAAATTAGCCGTGAAATTGTTAAATGCTATAGTCCTGATATTGAATCGGTACATTTTCAATTAAATTTTGCACCTCGTTATTGTTTAGTGCATTTAAAGCCGGGTGTCGATGTTGAAAAAACCATGGAAACTTTATCGAAAATACCATTTGGCACAGGATATTTGTCGGTGGAAATAAAACAAATACCACATAAAGCACACAGTACGAAACTAAATGAAATCGATCCTTATACTTTATACGTTGGTAATTTACCAACAACGATAGCGAGTAAAACTTTAAAGGATCATTTTCCTGGCGCAGCACGTATTGATATTGGTTTTGCTCGTATGAAATATACCCGCTATGCATTTATTCGTTATCAAACAGTACAACAAGCTATTGAAGCGTATAAACGTATGTTGGACGCTGAAATAGGTGGTCGTTCTTTAACGATACGTTTTAGACGGCTTACCTCTACAAGTGATGGCAATAAAGATGGTGATGCTGAAAATATTGATGACGCACAAGAGGACAGACTTAGTCAGATAACGGTAGCATCTGATGATAATTTAACAACTTTAAATCCCATAAAAGAGCCATCTGAGACATTAGAGGATGAAGGTTCAATTCAGGATTTAGCTACGAATAAGAAAATCTATACAAATAACCTGTCAAATGAAACCTGTCATGGGAGTGTTGATTTGGATAACAATAATGGTAATTTCAAATAGTCTGTTAAAAGTTTCTCATAAAAAATCATTTGTTAAAATTAACGTTCCTTGTTCGTAGATCACAAAGGTGGTATAAAAAGTAGAGCTAGATAGATTATGAAAGAAGAACTGTATAGAAAGTAGAGCTGTTAAAAACGAATGCGCCAGTCACTGGATTGTTCGTTCTATCTTTCGCTGTTGTTTTTTTATACATAAAAATAATTGATTTTTAAAATTACAATTTATGCACAACAAATCGTATAAAAATGCATTCTAACAGTTCATTTCTTTCTTTGCTTGTAGTCAAATATATAATTCTTCTTTGATTTGTTAGTTCAACAGAATATAACCACCATCAAACATGTCTCCTTATGAATTTGAAAAATCACATATTCTTCTGTAAAGCAATATTTTTTAAATTTGTTTCTTGCCGTTAAACGTATATTTACACTACCTAAGTTTCTCATCTGAGTTTTATATCAAAAGCGCACTCAGATAGACTCAGATAGTTTAATTACAAATCTAATTTAATTTTTATTGTTTTTGCCTGAGCTCAGTTAAACATAGAACATTTTCTACTTTCAAAATTATTACCGTATGAGTTTTAACTGTTATAATCTGTTCTAATCAGATGAGAAACTTAGGTAGTTCAAATATAGCTTAAGTAGGTGTCGTAACTATCTTTGCAATATATTTTAAGTAGTCGTCATCTTAAATTCATAACCAAATAGAATAGTAGAATTTGATGTTACGTGTTATATTATTAAAAATTAATATTAAATTATAAAACATAATAATTTGAAATTTATTGCCGAAACGATATAATGGCTGTAGGATTTATAGTTCTAGTTGGCGTCATATTTTAAAAATAATTTTTCCTCTTCCCTGTATATAGGAAATACTAATTCCGAAAGATGTACTGATGAAGTTTCAAATTCACACGTCGTAGTGTCAGAATCAACAACTGCAAATAATGTAAATAAGGCAGTCTTTAATATCAAAACTGACCCTGATGTTGATCCCGATGACATTGTTGAAAGAAACGAGGAAATTACCACACGTTTTGATACAATCGAAGGCAATGTCAAACATGAAAAAGAATTGGCAACAGATTTTGAATTTTTTGCTCCAGCCAGTAATCAAAGCAAGGCAAATGATTCAAATACAGGTCAGTGTATGGTCCGGGATACAATTTCTATATCTACAACAACCGATGAAACCGACACCATGTCCACAATGTCCGCTAGTAGTTTAGGCGAATTTTTACAAACCTGCCAAAGGCCTCGTGTAGCATCGAATGATATTGACGATATTATAGGATCACCACTAAAGAAGAAAAGTAGACAAAATAATAGGGATTCAATTAAAACAGAACCTTCTGAACAACTGGCTACTACAGTACGTGATAATTCACAAGTTATTTCAAATAATACCGTTAAACGAGAAGTTGTAGGAATTAATTTGAAAGCTTCAGTAACCAACACAAATAATAGAGAAATCGATGAAAGATTGCAACAAAGCAGAAACACAACCGAAACAATTCATAAAAAAAGCAAGTCATCAAGACTTCAAAAAACTAATGCTTCTAATGCTAGACATCAAAATCCTTCTAACAATTCTGATAATATGGATATGGTACCAGCAAATGCCTTATTTTTGAGAGCAGATAAACAAAATTCTTTAGCAATGGGCTACGACCGATGTGATGATGATGAATTTTTTGAAACAGGAACCAAAACTAACGCTCAAACACAATCACAGGTTATGGAAAATATAAAAACCGAACATAACTTTATAAGAACCAGTACAAAGCAAAATAAAACAACAAATAGCCATCGGTCAGAATCAATCGGCAGAAACATGGTTATTGATAGTATCACAAATAGGTCTCAGTTACCGTCAACAAATACTTTAACTAGTATCGATAGCATAATATTAGCTGCTGAGGATGATGATTTGGTGCCCGAAGAAAATATATTATCTTCTCGTCTAAACACACAACAGTCCTTGGATATTAAGCAAGAGTCAGAAAATGAGGAGTTTTTTTTTACATCCTCTCATACAAATTTAGGGCATGATACTACAAATAGTATCAACGAAGATAGCGACTTAAGTGATATGTGGAGCAACAATTTGTTAACACAAAATATATCTTTAGATATAAGTAATAAAATACAAAAGCCAAGCGAGGTTTCAAGAAGTTGTACACCCATGGCTACATGTAGTAGTGAAGATAATGGTAAGTTGTTGTAACTTAAAAACAATAAAAACATACATTTTAAGCTAAAGGTTTTCTTTTTATTATATTTTATTTTATTTTAGATATCATACTAGTTTCTGAAAACATCTCTCAACTGCCGAAAAATTCAAGTCCTAAGCTTACATCGTTAAAAAGTAACAATTTTTCATACAGTCAAACTGATCTATCGATATTTAATTCTAAAACTACTGCAGCAATAACTACTTTTGAAAGTTCGAAACTTTTGTCGCATCATCATGATAATCTTGATAAATTGTTTGCACAATTAGATTCCGATACAGACAGTGAATTATGATATATCATTGCAAATAAAAAAAATTCAATATATTATTTATAAGAACTTTAGATAATAAAATATTTTAAAGTTTTTAATCAGTTTTAAAGTATTATGAAACATATACGAAAATTATAAAGTTTGATTAAATTTTTTTCACAAACAACAGATCGTATATTTATTTATTTGTGCTTTTTCTTTATAAAATTGAGATCGTACGAAATCTTTCGTTTTCCATAAACAGGCCATAAGAAAAGTTTTAATTATGTGAATTTAAAATTAAAACAAAAAAAAAAAAAAAAAAAAAAATAATTAAAAATATTTATTAAAATAAGCTCTATTTATTATTCTTCATGTAAATACGAGTAATTTGTATTTAATAAACTATTGGGTATGCTTTTAAAATTATATATAAATAAACTTCTTTTTTTTTCAAATATCTATGCAAGGGTTTTAATATAAAGCTTGCCTTAATCAACAATTAAAAATAAAGTACTACTACTAGTGATTGGTAAGTTGAAGTGGGCTGAGATTGGAAATAGATTTTTATTATTATTTGCATATATTGTTGAATGCTATATTCGTCATATGTAGGTGATTTGGCAAAACAGACTGGGGGGGGGGGGTGCGTGGTATTGTGCTTAGAGTTCTTGCACAAAAACTCAAACGGCCCAGGTTCAAAGGTGAAAGATGAAATAGTTTGCGGTTTTTTCAAAATTTTAATTTAAAAATAAGAGGCCCCCCCTGCAAGAAGGCCGTATACAAAGAAACCGTTTGCCGTCATTCCACTCTATTCCACCTTAACCAATG
Organism: Metopia argyrocephala; assembly: GCA_963576795.1. NCBI lineage: Eukaryota > Metazoa > Arthropoda > Insecta > Diptera > Sarcophagidae > Metopia > Metopia argyrocephala. The sequence goes on along the minus strand of OY756208.1, from coordinate 197,149,347 downwards.
CCAACAAAAAAACGAATAATCAGGAGAAAAGCGTCACCTATTGCGAAGTAGCAGATAACAGCTAAACCTACTTAGCGAAGACACTCACCACACTACCAACATGCAACGATAACGCAATTGCTGTTGATCATTCAAGGGTAAAGGTATAACACTAGCCTTTGAATGATAAATTCACAGCATTTTGTCTCATTCCTACGGCGCTTAATAATAATATAAGAGAAGAAAAAATATATATGTACTGTCCTTTCCAAAAAATTCCCCCTGAGTATTGGTCTCAAATGAAAGTAAAAAAAAAATGTATTATATTTAAACTTGGTCAGTATACTTATTTTTATTACGAGTAAAAAATTGAGCGGGGGGCTCCGATATGTAACCTTATTTTGAAATTTATAGTGCATAAAATGGGTTACCCTAATGTACACACTTATGAATATGACTATTGAGAATATTCACTTGTCCTGAAATTTAGATATTTTTGAGCTTTTTTCAACATTAGTTTTAACTTCGATTTAATAATATTAAGCGTCATTATTACAACTTGCCGATAGATAAAGGTTGGATTTTATCAGACAGATAAATTCCTTTTATTTTTATAATAAGTAAACTTTAACCTAAAGTTAACGCAATCTTCCCAATAATCCAAAAACCAATAAAAATTAAATTAGTGTGTGCTTCTGATATAAAACTCAGATAAGAACTTAGCTGGTGCAAATATAGCTTTAAGGCAGCAAGTTTAATAAAAAAATTTTTTTTTTTTTAATTTTATTATATTTTTTATTTGTTCTTTTTTATATATGTATGTACATATGGACGTGTATGTATATACATGTAAAATAATATAATACATTGTTTTACATTTAAATCATTGTATGAAAATAATTACAAAATTATAAAAAATAATGAATGGTTACAATAATAATATTCGGAGTTAAATATTAATTCCGACAGGATATTGTTTTATTATTTTGAAAAAAAAAATTTTTAATTTTTTATTTGTAAATTGTTTCTTAAAATATTGTCATTAAAAATATAATAAAAAAAATTAAGAAAAATATTTATTCATTTAAAATAACTACTAAATTAATAATTAATTACAAGCTATTTAACAAAGATCCTTAGACTTGATTTTAAATACATAATTTATTTATTTTCTCTGAAAAATACTCTTTAGTAATTAAACAAATAAATTGTGATTTTTTTTATTTTTAATTATAAAAAAAAACTAAAATTAAACTTAAAGTAAATTGGTGTGAAATGAGAAACAACAATTAAGGATATGATTTTTTCTTAGAATTTTTGTTTTAAATTAAAAATTAAATAATTTTTACACACTTAATTAAAATTAAGCCTAAAATAATATAATTGAAAAAACCAATAAATATATATTTTTGAAATGTTTATTGTTATTAAGGAATGTTTATGCTATTTTTTAATATTTCAAAATTTTCATACTGTTATGAAATCATAAAATATTTACAAAAGGTTATATAAGTTTTCGCTATTCTATATTCTGATTGTTAAAAAATTTTAAAAGAATAATTATAATTTTAAATAATAAATTTTAGTTTTCGTTTAAATTAGAATGCTTACAAGTCCATATCGGTTGGCAATGGATGTTTGAGTAGAGTTACCAATTGCCAAATGTGGTATTACAGTTGGCAACTGGAAAACAATGTTGTAAAATGTTTTTATGGCCATACATAATCCATTAAGTTGTAATGAAAAATGTAGATAAAAAACAATTGAAATAAATATTTAATTATATAATTTCAATCAGAATATAGATGAAAAATAGGCATAAAAGGTTCTTGTATAAAAGGCAGCAGTTTATAAGAAAAATTTAAATTTTTTTTGTTTAATTAAAATATTTAATGTTTTTCATTCTGTATTTCTTGAAATGAAAAATTGCTTTGTTTCCAGAACTAAGTTATTCAAAATATAGGCTCTCGACAACAAAGCACACAATTTGAATAACAATTTTCTGTCATAAAAAAATCTCTAGTTTTGCTTTTGAAATACAGAACTAGGCTATATAGTATGTATGTGTATGTACGTTTTGTATAGGCTTTGTTAAGTTTTATATCACATTTATTTAATATTTTCTGATAATTTTGTGTTCTTGATGATTTTCTTTTCTTACGTTCTAAATCATGTTTTTTTTTGATTTATTTTTTTTTTGATTGATATAAAAAAGAAGGCACTTTTTATAAACTAATGACTAATAATTAAATAATTTATTATTAAGCGGTTATGTTTTTTGCTAAATTTTGTTTCTGAATTTTGTTTCTCGTTATAAATTAAAAATAAAATTTAAAATTTTACTTTAATTATATTTTTTTTATTAAATTTTACTTGTTGTTGCTCTTGGTAGTAGTTTGTGTTTGTGTTTTTGTTTTTGATTTTTGCAAAGGGCCCTAAGTTTATTGTCCTCTATAGATGCTGGTTTAGTGTTTTCATTTTAATTGATTTTAGCTAACAATGAATTTTGCCACAAACAACATAACAATTGTTGCCAATATTAAATTATTAAAATTATTGCTGGCATTTGTAGTGGCACCTGACATGTTGGAACGATCTGCAGTAGCTTCATCGTTAGGCTGATGATCATCAAAACCTAAAGAGGGAGAGAAAAAAAAAACTTTAAAAATTCCAGAAAACATAAAAAATTTTTAATGAGTTATTTAAATTTTATTTTAAGAAATACATATCGAAAGCCTCAAGTGAATTTAAAATAAAATTTAATCTATCCGTATAACAAAAAAAAAAAAAAAGATACAAAAAATAATGGGTTGGATTGTTTATCATCAAATAATTTTTGTAAAGATAAGTAATTGAAAATAAATTTGAATTCCATTTTATTTATCAAGTGCGATCGTTAAGAATATTAAGAAAAAAATTAAAATTTTTGTGTATATATTCGTATGAATGAACATCATACACTAAAATTCCAATTCAAATTGAATGATTACATAGAAAAAAAAAAATAAAAATATGTTTCAATTATAAAAGTGATTTATTTTTTCACCAGTAAATGAAAGAATACTATCAATTAAGCTGATTGTAATATTAATTAAAGGTATTTAAATTAAAGCTGTATAAAACATTGAAAAGTTTATTAAACCAATTAATTATTTAATCAAAACAAATTTTTTTCTCAATTAATAAATTACTTAATATTCATATTCCTTAAAACATTACTTGAGTATGAATATGATCCGACAGGTTTAATTCCCTTGATTTCCTTAATAACTTATTAATTGACTTTTATTCATCACATACAAACACTCAAACTCACATCTAACGATAGAACAAAACTCAATATTTATTTCTTGTACTTTGTTGATAACAGCCAACTTGTTTAAACTGTATCTGATTTAATTTTTCTTTCGCCAGAAACGCTTTAATTAGATCAAAGTTAAATTCTATAAAGAATTTTTAATTTTTGCAATGAATATTTTGATGCTCAAAGGAGAAAACGATGTCCTACCCAAAGTGAACATATGTTTTCGACTCCAGCTACGGTAGTCTCCTGTGTCCTGTGCATATTCAAGACCAAACATCAACTATTTAACTCACATTTTTCAAGAAATCACATATTGAAATTACTTTTTTCCATATGTATGTACATACACTTGATGAGTTAGTCGAAGTGAAGTCACACAACAGTTTCTATCATATTCTCCTTTTCTCACCATCATTGAAGTTTTTGTAATTGTCATCTTATTTGGATGAAAAAGAATTACAGTCTTATATTTGTTTTTGCCTTCTAATTGCATTTTATCCACTTTAGTCGACATCGTCGGAATTTCCGACTGCAGCCGTAGTGGACTGATTTATTCAGTAACACTGATGAATAAAGCATTCAACATTACACACAAATAATAAATTTCTTCTATAATTTTTTTAAATGTATTTTCATCGAAAAATTATCGTCAGTTATTGGGCCGTTTTATGGATAATTGGGTATGTGAACAAATAAAATTGTCGAAATTGGGACAATACTAAAGCTCATGACAAAAACTTTTTGGTGCAGCGTTTTCGATTCATATTTCTTTGAGGACTTCGTTGGCAACGAAATATATTTTTTGGACACTAACAATATGTCGTTTAAATAGGAAGGTACTACATACCACACAGCTCTCTCACCACTTTGTATAATCTGCACGTGCGATTTGAGAGCATGTCTATTTCTTATGGAAGTGATGTGAACTGGTCATAGAGATTGTGCTCTTTTTTTCGTAGGGTTTTCTTAAGGCAAAGGTGTATGCCAATAAGCCATAAATCCTATTATAATCTATTTCTTATGGAAGTGATGTGAACTGGTTATAGAGATTGTGCTCTTTTTTTCGTAGGGTTTTCTTAAGGCAAAGGTGTATGCCAATAAGCCATAAATCCCAACGGTTCTCAAAGCCAATATAACCCATGCCATCATTTAAAATCAGCCTGATTTATGTACCAGAATCGTGGAAAATTAATTAACCCCGACAAGCGGTAGAGGACATTTAAATTAAGTTATATTTTACACATAATGGCAAAAAGGGGTGTTTTAAACGAATAAAAAACACCCTTTGTTTTATTATTTCATTTAAACGATAGAATGCGCTTAATAAACGATTTGAGAAAAAAAAAAATGAGTCATGAAAAAATCTAAAACTTTTAAAATTAGTTTCTCCTTAAAAAAATGACAATTCTAAGGAGCACCGCAATAGGTTCTCTCACATTTATTCTCAAAAAAATTGGTTAAAACTCTTGGCCTTTTTACAATAAAACAGAACACTTTTAAAAGCCTTTTACATTGGCGTAATGGTACACAAACAAAAAAGGTTCGAACTGATACCAATTTTCTGATAAATATTATCGAGTTTATCAAGAATATACTTTGAATACGTAGGCGATTGGAAGTCGGCGTAGAGGACGACTATGTTTACGTTGGAAGGACCAGGTTGATGAAGCCCTGTCATCAATTGGTGTGACCAACTAGAGAAGGCGAACGACTCTTGGAGAATAGTCAAAAGCCTCAACAGGCAGGCCAAAAACCTTTAACAGGTTAATCTAGCTAGCTAAGAAAGTAAGTAAAATTTTGGAAATTAAAAAAAAAATAATTGCACAAACATATGACCTTCAATGGTACTCCTACATTTAAATCAAAAGTGGTTTGCCTAAATTGAACCATGCTAATATTACAAGACAAAAATGTTCAAATACCATGGATTTAACTTAAAGCATGGTGGTTCAATTTAGCTGAAACATGTTTAATTTCAATATAAGCATGCTTTTAGAGATTATGTGCAGACTTGTATAAGACCTTGAATAAGTTGCTTTCTGGTGAAAGCAATAAATAGAACCAATGAAAATATTAAAACATACAATAAAATTTAATTTAAGTATTAATTTCACAGAATTTAGGCAGTTATTTTAGAGACTAATTTTCATTCTTCTAATTAGAAAATAAATATATTTTCGTTAAACCAAAGTTTTATTGAATGAATAAAAATTTGCCTTGAAATGTGATTTTATTTACAACCATCAGTAAAAAAAAAAATAAATGAAAATATCGTGTAACCTAGAGCGGATGAGTAATATTTTTTAATGAAAATTAAATAATAACAATCATACTTTGCGTATTACTTTCAGTAACAACACACCACTTAATAATAATTGTTTTAAGGAGTTTTTCATAATTTACAAGTTTCATTATGTTGTATAAGAAATCATGCAAATGAAAACAATTTAATTTTATATATATAAGATTAGTAATTATTTTTTAAATGATAAACAATCCCATTGTTTTTAAAAAATATTTTTTTCTGTTATAAAATGTACAAATTTAAATAAGAATTACAATAAATAATAATAAAAATATATTTTTACACTAAACCAAACGTTTGTCTTTGCAGAGTTTTTGCTTGAAATTGATAAAAAATAAAAATAAAATAAAATAAAAAAGTAAATTGGTATATAATAATAACATAAAGAAATGAAACGTACTTTTTTTTGGTTTTTCTTAAAGCGTTGCTGTAGTTTAATTGTTTTTGCTGGGCAAAAAAAATCTTATGGCAAATTTGGTTGGCAGCAGCTTTTTATTTGAGTTAAAAAGATGTTTAAGTTACAACAGTTATTCACTTTTAAGCTCTGGCAGCTGTAATTTGTTGTCGGTAGGCGTTCGTATTTTTATTTTTCTATACAGTGGAACTCAGAATAGTGAACACTTTTTTGTGTGGACAGTTGCAGTTGAGTAGTTTACAATGCGTTTTTATACATGACATGAATGAATGCATTAGCAAGCGAAAGTGTTTTTGTTTGTTTGTTTTTCGTTCGCTAAATTAACTGTGAAAAATGTTCATTGTTTTTGTTTTCTTTTGTTATGATTTGTATAATGTTGTTTCTTTGTTGGCTTTAGACAAAGTTAAGTATAATACTTATAGTTAGTTGTTTTTAGTTTTGTTGTTTTTTGTTTTTATACAAATGTTATCACGTTTCCTTTGCTTCAGGCTTAAATACTTTAAATTTTAAATTAATTTTAAATTTAAAACCATGAGCGTGCGATATTCCACATCCAGCCAGGCGGTACAAATCGTCTTTCATTATTTACATCTTTATTTATATATATGATTTAGTTTGTAGGATTATGTTTTTGGTTTATTGTGTTGTTTTTTTTTTTCAAAGAAACAGTCGTGTTTACAATTTCAAATCGTGTTAACGTTTTGGTTTTCAGTTGAAATAATATTTTTTGTGTTGTTTTCGTTATAAAATCGTATTAATTTAAAACAAATAAAATAATAAAAAAAACAAATTAAATTTTTTAAAACAATTTCTAATTAAAAATCACATTGAAATTTGTTCCACTAGCAAGAAGGATAATTACAAATAATATTAAGAAAACAATAAAAAACGTGCGTTAAGCAATTTATTTTTTGTTTACTTTAAAATCAAAACAAAAAGTAAAAGAGAAAGAAACAGTTAAAAGTTACTAATACAAGTATTGTATTCAAACTAAAAGTATTGGGCAGAGAGAAAGAAAGTGAGAGTTGGAAATATAAACAGAGAGTAAGAGACTAAATTAAAGGTAAACATTCTTTGTTTATATTCTACTATTATAGCAACTACTAACGAGTACTAAAACAATCTATAAAGCCTTACACTTAAACAAAATCTAGTGTTCACTTTATACTTGTTTTATAGCGTAGCACTTAGTATTTAATTCATATGCATGTTATTGTTTTTGTTTTGTTCTTGTATTTGTAAGTGTTATTTTGTTTTAATGTTAAAACATTTTGGTTTCTTGTATGTGTTTTTGTGTGTGAAGTAAAGATTTATCCACGTTTTCGTACGCCTGTAAATATGCAGTTTATAAAATAGATTAAAAAAATATTTAATTACATATAACTTTCATATAAACTTTCTATTTTGTTAACTTAACACGCACACACAATACAACATAATCATGCATTATAATTTTAATTTGTTAAATTTTAATTTAATTTACCATTTTGTTTAGTAGATTTTGTCTTTTAATACGTGTAACACAGAAAGTTTTATAATCAATTTTAAAAGTTTTGGGTTTTTTTATGCAATTTGTTGGGAGCTACATAAACTAGCAAAATTATTGTAATTGTTTAGTGTCTACCCACCTAAAATATGTATGTATATCGAATGCCAAGCTTTCATTTCATATCCTGTGTGTGTAGTTATTGACTAGTAATTATTACCAGTAAATTCCAGTAAAATGTTGCATCAGAAAAATGCAATGAAATCACGAGTTCAACTCATGACGTAGTGGTTCAATTAAGGTGAAACATGTATGATTTTAATTTCAACAAATCGTCGTGTGGGAGTTTATGTGCTCTATCCGCCATTTTATATATCTCGAGTTAATGATGCCACTTTAGGATTTTGACACCAATATTTTTAAAATCTGCAATCCGTTTTAGGCTATTTATATCCGAAACTGGACCAGATATCCGAAAACGGATTGCAGACTTGAAAAATTTGGGGTCGAAAACCTAAAGTGGCATCATTAACTCGAGATATATAAAAAATATGAAATGGCGGATAGAACACTTAAACTCCCGCACGACGATATGGAAAATCCTGTGTTTGTATAAAAATTTCAATAAATTGCTTTCTATTTATAGTAGAAAGGTTTGATTTGATGGCATTTTTTCATAAGTCAAATTTTGTAACTGGAATTTTGTTTTTATAACAATTAAAGCACTGATTTAGATGCTAGTCTTCGTGATTTCAAATATTGACGAATTAATTTAAATTTATAAATGAATTTAAATATCAGTAATTCGATATTTATAATCATTATAAAATCATGAATGCAAAAATCTGCACTAAAATACTATACTTTTTTTAACTGAGTATATTTATTCCTTGTTTTCAGAAGACGAATGGTTTAAAAGTCTTCATACTCTGAAGGAAAGCTTGATATGGCATATGGTTTTAACGAGGGAAATATCTACTTAAGTGTCAGATTTGACCTAAAAAATCTCATATGTAGCAAAGCCTTGCAACTGTGCTCAGTGTAACTGAACATAATTTGAAAGTTACAAAGTAGCTTCAAAAGGAATTTCTTCATTAGGAAAGTTGAGGATGCTTTCAGCTCTTTATTCTGTTTTTAGTTTATTTGCAAATGATCCAATTGCAGACTACGATGACACTTTCCTGTATATTTTACTAGGATTTGTTACGTGTGATCCTATATTACTACATACATACACATACATATACTATATGCATATTTATTTGAAAATATTTTTATATTATGGTGTGCTTGACAAACACACAATGATATTTAATGCTATTAATTTGTGTCTACTTCTTTGTTAGTAACAAACAATTTTTAAAAACAGTTTAAGTGTATTTGTATATATTTACGCCCGTATTCATAAAAAATAAAACAGTTTTATTAATTGCTTATTTGACAATTACTTCATAGAAATATGACAAATAAGCACTCTATAACCAAATTTATTTTTTATGAATACGGGCATTACTCTTTAATGTTGTATATGTATATGACGTGCATTAAACGAAATTAGGTACATGCAAATTTTGATATTTGCCAATTTATTTTTGTTGGTTTTCCGTGAAACAATTTGTTTTTTATTTTTAACATGCATATTTTTCTAAGTGTAAATACTTTGTTTAATTTTGTTATGAGACCCACACACACTTCAATTATGTTGTTTAACTAATCAAAACATAACAATTTTGTTGTATAAAAAAGAAATATTTAGAAAAAGTTTCTAAATCTGAACAATTTGAAGTAATTTTGAAAACCAAATTGCAGCGTGTATGGTACACATTTGTAATACTGGTAAAATAACAGTTATTTTAGTTTAAAACGCAACAACAATTATAAACAAATGTGTGTTGGTTTAAGTGTAAAATTTGTTGTTTTCAATAATAAAAATGAAAGAGAGAGAGAGAAAGAAAAACAAGGTGGCCAACTCAACATTGAACAAATAAAATACAACTCTAAAAGGAAAGGGGTGAGCAAAACAATTAAGAGATACATATGTATGTATGTACGTTTAAAAGAAATAATTTAAAGACAATATAAGAACAAAAACTACGTTTAGGTTTAGTGTAAAAAAATAAATAAACAAAAAATACATAAATAAATTCTAAAAAAAAAATTATAATTAAAAATAAGAAAAAATGTAGGCAATAGTACATAAAGAAAATACTAAAAATAAAAGTAAATTATGTGACTTAATATTTAAAAAAGAACCAGAAATTAAAGTAGTGTTACGAAAGAAAATTTTTGAGAAAGTAAAAGTTAAGAATCTAATGAAAAAAAGTTAGTTTTTCTATAACGCATATTAAATACAAACTACTACCGTTCCATATACTGTTTTAGTTATACAAATTTAGTTATCAAGTTAGTTAAAAGGCTTTTTTTAAACTATTTTATATAAATTAGTATGATTAATTACTTTTATTTATAAGTTTATTTTAGCATTGAATTACAATTGCAAGTAGATATTGTTTGATAAAATATCCAATTCAGATTAGTGAAACCGACCAGAGTTAACCAAGAAAAAAATTATTTGATTTTTTTTTTAATTTTTGTTATTTGTGGTTTTGCTTTTATAAAGTTTTTATGTTTTTCTTTAAGTGTAGATTTTCTTAAAATACTATAATTAGCGAAATTGTTTTATTATTATTTAAATAATTCATTTTAACATATTTATAGATTATTTTTAGTGCTTGTTTTTATGTATAAGTATATTTAATGGTATGCTAGATTATGTATTATAATTAATAAATATTATTTATTTTTCTTTTGCAGTTTTTAACTCAATTTTGTTAACAGGAAATATTGTAAAAAAAAAAACATTTCTTATGCTAATGATATTTTGTTAATAAGGAAATTTTGCTTTACATTTTTGCCTATTGGCAAAATGTCCAGCAATTAAAACGAAGAAGGTATTTTAACATATAACAACAAACAGAATGAAAGATTATTAATAATGCTTGACTGTAAAGATTAAAAATTCTTTATTTATGAATGCTAATACCATGTTCACACTAGCCATGTTTATTAATAAACAAAATAGCCACAATAAAACTGTCAATATTTATTTCTCGAATTTTTGTAGGTGGCGATTACATGCTAATGTTCAAACCATAATTTTAATAATTTTTGTTTTTATAATTTAATTTATTTCAACAGCCATATCATGGAACCCAATTCCGATCGGAAGTGGTTTTAATTTCGAAAATTCAGTTTTTTGAAAACGGTAAATTTTTCGAAATGAGACCACTTTTAACTTCGAAAGTAACAACGTTATATTCCTAACAAAAAATATGCATAATAAATATCAGTTTGATGATTTAAGATAATTTTATTTAAAAGAAATGTTTAATTTTCAAAAAATTAAATTTTCGGAGTCGAAACCACTTACGATCGAAATTGAATTCCGATTATTATATTTTTTTTATAGAAACAACGAGCTAGTGCACATCGTTTACCAAATTTATAATATACAGCTTGTATTTTAGCACTTTTTTGCATTTTTATGGTTTTGTTTTTAGTTTAAGATGGTAACTTTACTCTTTTATTCTGCTAAATAAACTAACAAACTGAAAATTATAATTGACAAAAGCACATCATATGTCGAAAAACTGTTATATTAACAATGGTCCACAAAAAATATTATGATATTTTTTCTCTAATATATGAGCTTAACATAAAACTGCTGAAATACGCTAAAGCACCTTAAATTGGGCGGCATACACGAGCCAAACTTTTGGCCGTAAGAACTAAATTTACTTATTTCAGTTAAGAAATATTTTTTTTTGGATTTTTATACAGTTGCGTGAAAATAAAGTGTTTTTTTATACAAACCGCACAATGAAATCATTTTAAATATTAATTAAAAGCTCAGAGTTTTTGGGAACTTGTTATGTGCATTTATACAAGCTATCTATTTCCACTTTACTATATATTTTCCTTATTTAAAGCTACAGTGTATACATAAGCAAAAATCAGCTGTAATTATTTCTACTACCACTTAAAAAAAACCATTATATCTCTGGCAATAAATAATGACGGCTTAAGTCGATATTTTGTGTTTCAGGTTTTATTAAAATTAAATACCATTTGGGAGTATTTAGGCTAAGAAATAAATGCGTATTGTTTTATTTAAAATTACATTTTATTCTTGAAATTTAATTGAGTGATAAATCTTGAAGAAGAGAATAAGAATATGTAATAAAACGAATGAGCACTTATGTCAACTTAAGCCATTATTATTTATTGCAACAGATATGTACTTTTGCTAATACTTGCTATCTCTTTCATTTCAAATGGTAGTAAATTTGTTGTGTAGTTCTTGTTATTTTTGTTGGAGTTTTCATACTGTATACACTGCGTTTAAGCTGTTTATTTTAGTTTTAAAAGGAATTGATTAGCTTTAGAATAAGGCATTTAATCATTCTAAATAATATAATGTTTGTACAACTTCTGAATTTGTACAAACAGCTATAGAAACTGATAGTCACGGTTAACAGTTTGTAAAAATATCATATGAAAGTATAAGTTTATTAGCGAGAGGCATAAAAAATATACATACTGTTTTATGACATAGTCAGAAACGTGAGGCATATTCTAAGATTGTATGTTTGTATATCTTATTTACATAGATTTTTATTCTTAAACAGTTTTATACAAAAAAGATTTAAAATACATTTTTTTAAAGCAGCACATCAACAGCCTCTAAAGAATTTTTATACTTTCTGAAATATATGTATGTTTTGTTATGATTATTTTTGTTAATTCTGGTATTTTTCGCAAAATTTTTTATATAGTTTTGTTTGTTTATAAATTGTTAAACATTTAAAATTAAATTAACAAAGATTAATATTTACAATGATTACACTAGTTTACAAAATGAAATTTTTTTCATGTACATTTGATGAGATGTGATTTTTCTTATGTATTTTCTTCCGCTGAATTCAAAAATCAAGGTTTAAAATTTCACTCAATAGCTTATACCTTTGTCATTTTTCGGTCGATTTTCTTCTGGTTAATGTTAGTTCTTGCGTAGAAGTATCATCTTGACGTACATGAAGAGAAACCAGATGTTTTATCGACGATTTGTACTTTTCCATCGGCACAGAAGCACTGTAAAATATGATTTTTTTGAAATTGTGTCATATTTTCATCAATATATTTTAAACCACTTTACAGATCAAAAATCCAGTTATACACGTTTGTTCGTCATCTTAATACCTTCCATATGGTACCAAGAACGACCCAATAGGACATATCTATCTCGAGATATAATTTGTCAAGTGAAAAAAGGTCGAAAAAATTAGAAATGGACCATATCTCAAAAACTGCTCCATAAAAAAAATTTTGACCGCGATTTTTGAATTCAGCGGAAGAAAATACATAAGAAAAATCACATCTCATCAAATGTACATTTTTAGTGTAAACCAGTGTTATTTTATTATTTTCTTAAAAAAATTGTACGATAATGTTAAATTTTTTTAAATTTAATTTTAATTGTAATTAAATATTAGTTTTTAAATGACTTTAATGTGATTTAATTTCTAGTTAAATTTACTTACCATATGAAATATTATAACATTAAGTTAAAAATTTAATTATTAATATAATGAGCTAAGTTTACTAATAAATAAATTTTAATGAAAAAATATATAAAACAGTTTTAGTTCGTTTTAAAAATGCTATAGAACCTATACAAATTACATTTTATTTTAGCTCATATAAGAGTAGATAATAAAGACTTTTTATAACTGTATTCTTTTCAGAATTTCGGACGGACTGTAAAATAATTCTTTTAAGTCTATTAACCCATTACTGCATAAAGATTTAAGTTAATTTTTTTTAAAGAATATCAAAGTGCGTTTTATTTATTTTATTTTAGCAAAAATTGTCCAAAAATGTTATTTCTAATAGAAAATGTTTGTAATTCACTTGTATCCGATTTATCGGACGTTATGCTGTAATGGGTTAAGTAGTTTTCGATTCCAAATAATTGTTAGAATATGCTTTGGCAACACTGAACTTAATATTGAATTCGGTTAATTAGTGCTGTTTACTATGCTATTGCTTTGATTTTGTTTTTAGTTATTTAATGAGTTGGTGTCCTTAGTGCTCTTGAAACTGTTTTTTTTGTTGTTTATTTTTGTCAGTGTAATAGCTTGTTTGCTGAGCGGTGGTACCGTTTTTTCTACTGAGTGTAAACTTTATTGTGTTCTCATTGATGTTACTGTTGTTATTATTTTCTGTGTTTGCTTAGGTTTTATTGTGGTTAATTTTTTTTTGCTGATGTTTTGTTTTTAACTACTAGCATTGTTATTTATTTTTAACTGTTAATTTATGCTCCCTCTCACTGTATGTGTTAGTGAATTAGTGGATTTATGCAAAGTTTTCATCTCTAATAAATAATTATTTTACAGCCTGTTCATAGAAGACGAATGGTTAATTTTTGAAAAGTTTTTGATGTCTGTCTCGTTCATGAAATGGAAATTCGACTCAGCCGAACATCTTTTAAAATATGATTTATATTTTAAAATTTTAAATATTAATACATAATTAAATATTTTACTTGTGACTTATTAAGGTAAAGAAAAAGTATAGAAAGTTATTTACAAATGTGTATATGTATGTACATATATGAGCATGAGAATAATAATGGCGGTAGTTTTGTTTTTCATCTGGCTGTCTTTTTTAAAGACAGCAGATATTAGCGAAATAGTAATTTTTTAAAAAATGTTTGTATTTTCTTTCATAAACACTTTTTTTAAGTTAGAGAAATAAATATATTATATTTTTATGCATTATTAGTAGTAGTAATTCGATAGATACATACATAAGTACTATTACAATATATTAATTATAATATAGGTATAAGACAATATCATTTATAATTTATAACATAATATTTATAATTTTATTTTTATTATAAATTTTTATAAAACTTAATTTAACATACCACTTTTGTTTTTAGTTATATAACTTTTTTTTTTGTTCTAAATTTTGTTTGTTTTTGTTTTAAAAATTAAAGTGTTTCTAGAGATCAATTGTTTAACAAACTTATGTTATAATTAGAGAAAAAACAAATTTTTAAATTTGTGTTTTTTGATTATGTTTAAATTTTAGTCCTGGGTCGGTTCCACTCACCTGCATCGAATACTGTATCATCGTTATCATAATCATTGAAAGATGATTCATGCAATTCTGTTTCCTGTGAATTTTCCACAATATTACCTGTTGTTGAGGGTGTATTCTTACAGCCAAACCACCAGTGTGCTGAGGGTCGTGGGAAGGGAGGATCAGCAGAATCAACCTGTTTTTGTTTTTTTAGTTAAAATATATTTTCATTAGTATGACAGATAAAAAGTAAAATATATTTTTTTTTTTGTAATTTTACCGAAAATGTTCTATCGTTAAATCGATAGTATTTATCACCCTTAAAGAAGTATGTATAACCATTGGTGTATTGTAAAGCAGCATCTAAACTATTGGGTAAACCTTCCCAATTTGATATGGGTTTGGGATAACTAGATTTTACGGGAGGTCTCTTCAAAGGATCAAATCTCCAGAATTTGCTGCCCTTAAAGAAGTATATTTTGCCATTGCCTCCCCAAACCATGGCAGCATCTAAATGGTCTGGTACTCCAGTAAAGCCTTCACTAATTTCTTTAGGATAGTCGCCATCCATTTGACGGCCATTGTAACGCCAATATTTAGTACCCTTGAAGAAGTACGTTTTGCCATTTTTATAAGTAAAAGCAGCATCAATATCGCCTGGAAACAGTAAAGCATTTGCAAAGAGAAATAAATTAATTAGGTTTCTTCAGTCTTTGTATTTATATTTGTAATTACCTGGCAAACCTGGCCAGCCTTCGGAAATAAATTTAGGATATCCATCAGCCACTGAGTTTTCGGTGAGTTTGTAGTATTTGTTGCCCTTAAACGCATAGGTTTGACCATCAGCTGAATTAAAGAGAGCATCAATTTTGGGATCTTTGCATAAGAGATCATCTCTGGGTGTGCGTGGTGGTGCAAAAGCAGGTCTTTGTGTAGTACGAGGATAGGCGCCGCCACTAGTGGGATTAAGGCCATTACCATTTTGAGAAGATTTTTTGCCATACAAAGCCTGAATGGCCAAAACATCATCAGAATCCAATTTGAACACTGGTTCAAAACCACGATAAAAGGGAGCCATAAGTGCGGAACGTACATCAGAATGTGATAAACCTAGAGAATGGCCAAATTCATGAGCCGCTACTTGGAATAAATTTGTGCCACGTGGGCTGCCTATAGTCCATAATTCGGCATCATCAAAATGAGCATCACCACCAAATACAGGGAAGAAGGCGTGAGCTAATGTACCGCCCACACCATCAAACGCATCACCATCACCATGTTCGCTTTCCACAAATCTAAAAGTATTGCAAAATTTTAAGAAACAAGTTCTGTTTAATTAAAACTGTATAAAACCCACTTAATTTCAATATGTACTGGTCCCGAACTCTTAGGGGTAAAAGTCAAATCAGTATATTCACCCCATACAGCAAAAGCTCTGGAAATTTCAGCATCTACATCGGCTTTCTTTAAACGTTTAGGGTATTTAGAGATTTTATAGGTTAAAGCCTTGACACGCCAACGGCTACCCTGTAGAGCATAACGCTTGGAACGATTATCATTGCCAAAGCCAACCTTATCACGAACACCACAACGTGGCAGTGACATAAGTTGCATAGTTTCATCATCTAATTCGCCGGTTATATTCAAACCAGCAAAACTTTGAAAGTCTTGTACAGCTTTATTCCAGGTATTGGCATCCAAGAGACCACCATTGGCGGTATTGCGGGCAGAGGCGGGTAAATAACCAAATTGTGATAAATATATCTAAAAAAAGGAAACAAGAGTCAAAGGGTGAGTTTTAGTTTAATAAGTTAAAATATATTATATAGAAAACATTTTCAAAATAAGCTTTTATCAAAAAGAAAAGTTAGTTAGTTTTGAAACTTTTAAAAGTTCATTTAAAATCTTTAAAAGCTTGTACAAGTTGTAGAGTGCACAAAATATGGCTTCATATTAAGCTTTTAAGACAAAGGCTCCGGGCTCTAATTCCAGCCCTGACATCTTGAAAAAAAGGAATATGAACAAATTATTTCTTTCGGCGACTACCGCTTAGTAATCTTCTGGCAAAAGCTGTGAGAGTAACTGATTGCCATGAAAAAGCTTTTCAAATCTATCGTTTGGAATTGACATTAAACTGTAGGTTCTAGTATTCATAGATAAAAATTGGCACGCATAACATGAAAATGAATACTGCGAGAAGATAGGCCGTAATCCTGAACCAGGGTTGTAATGGCCAATTATGTTTTAAACTTTTATAAGAAATTCTTTTATTTATGAGCTTAGCTTAAAGCTACAACGACTAAAATTCTTTTCATGTAATTTTCCTTCCTGTTTTGTTTTTAAATATTTTAAACAATTTTTCACTATGGCCACATGCAAATAAATAAATGTTTCTTAATGTCATTAGAATGGAATAAAAAAAATAATACTATTATTAATGAAATAAATATTGTCGTATTAACCGGTCATCATCATAATAGTCATGACTATGAAATTCAAATAAATTTTCATTTAAAAACGTTTAAGAAAGAAAAATCACGTTTTACATGTGAGACATGCAATTAATAAGTAAGTTGTATGCTGGAAATACATATTTATATACAAATGTACATACAAATGTAAACTGAAATTTTTTATTTTTAGAAATTTTTAAAAACTTTTGTAAAGTTTTAAATTTAACTAATGAAATAAACCTGCAGCCAATGAAAACAAATTTTAATGAACACTATCATAAATAACTCTACAGTTAGCTAGCTTTACGTCACCCATCATCATGTCTATAGAATTTTTGATCATTTGACAGAGAACTGAAAATATTTTTGTACTGTACTGTACACTTGTACATACAGTAGCATTTGTTGCTAGCGGCATGTGTAGTCGGTGGTCTGTAGTTTTTATTGTGATTGAATGCATTATTCACAAAAATTACAAATTTTAATTTTTATGAATACCATAAAGTCATTAAGTACAGACAAAATTAAAAAAAAAAAATAAATCGTTTTTAAAACACTATTTTCAAGCTTTTCTGAGAGTTTGCAGTTTTTGGCTTTATTTTTTAAGCAATTAACACTTTTATTATTCCATCTAAATTTAACTAATTAAAGTTTAATTTAATTCCTAATGCATTAGTTGATTCTCCAAAAAAAAACCCCATATTTTTAAGTTCTCTCTATAAATGTTTTTTTTTTCTGAAACACTGTTTTTCAGCTCGACATAATTAATTTAATTGCTTACAATTAGCGATGAGCATACAAAAACAAAAAATATCTATTCTAATCATTTATAAAATAGATACTAGTTAGTATTCCCGTTAATAAGTTATTGAACTGACACTTAATTTTGTATTTGACTACCGTATTCCGTCCTAAAGACGACGTCTAACACAATCTCACTTGGGAGGTACCTGTTTAAATACGTTTAATAACCTTGTAAGCTATTTAATTACATTTAAAATTTTCAGATTTGTTGTTTATTTTTTTCCATATAAAGATTTCCTTACTTTCATTTAAAAATTCTAAACACAATATTAGTGTAGAAAAAAAAATAGTTACAATTATAAAGACGCTCCAAGTGTTAGTTACAATTTAATTAATTAAATTTATTTATATTTCATTTTAATTTACAGACTATAGAAAAATAAAAACAATTATGGTTGTAAAGTGGAAACACGTATAATTTATTAAAAAAAAAAATAAAACTTCCTTGTAGCATCATTTTATTTATTCGTATTTTTAATAAATCACAAATCTATTGTTTTTAGTTTTTTTTTTTAAATACAAAATTATTTCTCTTCTTAATTGTTTAAACAATTTTCATCTTCCATCAGACTTTATCTACTAAGTACACGCACTGAATTGTTAATTTAAGCTTAGCTGTTTTTGGAATTCTATAACTAAATAAAATAAACTATTAAATATGTATAATTGTAAAAGCAACATGTTGCTGGCAAAATTCTGTTGTAATTAATGTTTAAACTATGGAAACATGTTGCTGGCAATAAGATCAAATTAAAAAAATTTGCTTAAATTATAATTTACCACACTCGTTATTTGTTCGCATTCTCAACGAAAGGTATCTGATTTGCGTTTCAGTAACTGTTTTCAGTACATCTAGTGTAACGAAAATAAATTATTGTAGAACAATAACGTGAATATTTTAGGGTCAAAATTTACACATTTCATCAAATTTTTCTTTAATTTTTTGTTTACTTCTTAAACAGTTGATTCATACATACATACATACATACATACATACATACATACATACATACATACATACATACATATACATACATACATACATACATACATACATACATACATACATACATACATACATACATATACATACATACATACATACATACATACATACATACATACATAATTGACCATTACAATCCTGTGTCTGGTTTACGGCCTAGCTTCTCGCAGCACTCATGTTGTCTGTATTAATTTTTATTCTTGATTACCGCGACCTACAGGTTAAAGTCGACTCCAAACGATAGATTTGAGAAACTTTTTCATGGCAATCGATAACTCCCAGAGCTTTTGACAGAACACTGCTGAGAGGTAGTCGCCGAAAGAAATAATTTTTTCATATTTCTTTTATTCAAGATATCAGAGCTGAGATTTGAACCCGGCGCTATCGTCTTAGTAAGCCAACACACTAACCACTGGAGCACGGCGACTACAAAACAAAAACTGTTGATTCGCCAACATTAAATTTGAAAATTTTTAAATATCCTACGTCTCAAACATAAAGCTAAAAAACGAAACATTTAAACATAATTGGAAGGAAGCTTTTTCGAACAATAATGTGTCACTTGTTTTCGCTCGCATAGTTTTACGTTCGACATCGTAAGACAGGCTAGGCTGTTAAAGTTGTTTAAGAGTTAAATAGATTTTTGATAACACTACTAAACTAATATTGATTTGATTCGCCTACACCATTACCATAGTAAATGTGGCGAATATTTTTCTTGGTTTTCTTAAACCTTGGGCAAAAAAAATGTTTCGTTCCCTATAAAACTAAACGTTTTCCAATGTAGAAAAGTTCAATATGAACAAATTAAAGAAACTCTGATTAGATTAGCCTACCTGGGGTGGAGAACATGTTCTGTTCGGCTGATGTATAAAATCAACATACAATTCAAGTTATGTATCTACGAGATACTGAAGCTAGTATTGTGTAAACTATCTACAAGAGGTCATTTAAAAGACACTGTTCATATATAATGACCCAATTGATATAGAAATTTCAATGTATTTTTACTTTTATTTGCCCTGTACAAAATATTTTCCTAAAAAAAAAAATTTTTTTCAAAATGAAGTACACCAAGAATTTTGTAAAAAAACATCATATTTAAAAGCCTATAAATTTAAATATGTCACGACACTTTTTTTTAACGCATTTCTCTAGAATTTATTACTGCATTTTTTAGATACTTGTCTTTGTTCTATTTAGTAAAAGCGATTTAAGTACATACATATATATGTACGAGTACATAAATAAAAAATAAAAATATATCCTTATTTGTGTTTCAATGTCATTGCATAAAAAATATAGCTTTCAGGCTATAGTAAACATTCCTATTATCTGATTGTCATAAATTATTTGCGTGGCATACATATTGCTGCTGGCTATAGCAAGCAGGTTTAACACCTTAGATTAGAGCTGGCCAAGCAAAGAATGAGAGAGTTTATTTTTTCATGCGGCTGTATACGTATTCATAGGTATGTAAAGCTGATGTAAAGCTGGTGCTTGAGCGCTTACATGACTAGGCATGCTTTAGAATAAAGGGCTTTATTATAAGTTTTTTTTTTAATATTTTCATAAAGGAATTTTTATATCTAAAAATATTTTCTATTAAAAAAAAAAAAACAGAAACTATTATTTACACTGTATATGAATAAAATGAAAAGTTTTAAGAGATATTTTTATTGATAAAATTAAAAGAAATACTTAAGAAACATATAGAGTTAGAGCTTCCTTTGCAAAAAATAATTACGAAATCTGTATAACAGGCTTATAAAACCAATTTTTATACAAATTTTGTAGTTCATAAAAATATTTCTGCAGAAACTTTTTTCTAAATATATAAAGCATATCGTCGCAAGAATTAAAGAACGCTGTAACTGACAAAACATTTAATGTTTACCAGAGCCAAAAAACCTGTATGAAAGTAAAAAGAAAACACTGGTATTTTTCAAAACGCGGACGGCGTAAGTGAATTTCTTTTCATCAAAGAAATCTGGGACCGGGACCAATCAACGCGTTTTATTTTCTGAAAAAAATGATGCAACGAAACTTATTTTCGATTTTTTGTCCGTTACAGCGTTCTTTGAATAAAACATTCATTTAATTTTCTATTACAATACAATGTTAAAATTAAGAGCGGAGTAACATATTCCATATGCACGTTGTAATGTAAAAGACCAAAGTCTTTGGTGGTAATCGAATCCACAACCTTTGCCAGCAATGCCAAAAGCCTTGCGATGAGAATAAAAAACAATCACTGTTTTTTAACTGAGATATGTATGTATTCTAAAAACAGAACGCACCTTAAGTGATTTACAAACATTTATAAAAAATAATCTAAATTTATTATAGAAATTAATCCTGAACTAATTAAGACAATTGATATCAAAACAAAAATTAATTCATAAAAATGATCAACAATCTTACTGGCATTCCACCTCAAACTTTCATATTTAAAAAAAAAAAACTTTTTTTCAATTCACATAAAAATACATAATTTTTTGGCCTATTATTTGATATAAAATTAATTCTACTTTGATTTTTTGTTACACTTTTTGTAGTTTTTTAACCCTTTTCCTTATTGTAGATCAATTTATTTTAAAATTCTATAGATTTGCTTAAAACTGTCGGGTCATTCATCTATGTGCCTTTAACAGAGTTCAACAAACTTTATGTAAATTTTTTTACCCAGAAAACAACATTAAAAAGTAAAAATTCGAGCAATCACATACAATTTTTTGTATATGTGCGTACGAGTACATACAATTAAAATTATTAACTAAAATTATACACAATTTTTAGTTTATTTTTAACAAATAAAATACACAAACGTATGCGGTATCATTTGTAGTGGTTTATAAAGAAACCAAATGAATTACAAAAAAGAAGCGCTACTATTTAACTTGTGCTCGTGTTCATATTCATAATATACTTCCTTACTGGAATTGATAAAATAATTCTACTTTTTATAATAACCAATCTATATGAAAAAAGTAAACGCTTGGTTTTTAAGTCTTTTGTTAAAAAAAAAAAAAAACTTTACACAGCACACAAGCTGACCATAAAAATTGGTCATATTCACTCTCGTCATACAACAACATGCAGTATATACATATGTAGGTATGTATGTATGTATGTATATGTACAAATGTATGTATGTATGTAATTGACTATTTGTTTGTCAGTTGATCGCGACTGTCATTTAAATTTGTGTCTCTCATTATGCAAGTTGGTCAGCATTCTATTTCTTTTTTTCTTTTTGTTGTTTTTTTTTCTTACTTTTGGGGGTGCTTTTTAAAAATAATCACCCATTTATATGGGCATCACATACTTTTATAGAAGCAACTTAATAATTTTAACAATTGATGACATAAATGAACAAAAGAAGGAATACCAATATGCTTGTATGTATTATTTAGCGTATAGAAAACCATATAAATTATATAAAAATTACATATAAAATAAGCCAAATACAAAGAGATATTTTAGATTTTTTTATCTTTGCGATCGTAGCCAAGTATTAATAAAAAAAGTGTGATCTACTGCTTGTAAGGGGAATACAAATTATTTTAAAAGGTATACACTTCTACATACATATGTATGTAATAGCAACATGTTGCTAAGCAATATTAATAAATTCTAAATAAATTAGAAAAAAAATTGTTAAAACTCTTTGAAGAAAAGCCCATACATTAAATATATTGGACGGATTATCTTGCCATTAGGTCAACGATCCGAATCATACATCACATATTACAAAAGAGTGGCTTATTCATAATCATCCACAACTGCTAAAAACATGAAAACAGCATTTAGGCATTATTGAAACAGAGTTGAATTTTACGACAATCTCAGAAGTCAATGCCTCGACGTTTGGCAACAGTGATAAAAACAAAAAGTTTTGTTTTCAAGCACGAAAACTGTGTCTTATATTTTATTGTCAAATTATGTGTTGGACATGAACTTTTTTAGTTTTGATATCTTCTTTTATTTTAAAAAAGGTTTTAAAAAAATCGCTCAGTTTTATACATTGTTTTAAAGGGGGTTTTTATTTTATATTTTAGAAAACAATTTTATTGAAAATTTGAATTAAAATTCAATTTAATTTATATTATATTTTTATGAATACGAGAAATATTTGATAATTTGATTCAAAATTTCTTTTATAATTAATTTCAGTGAAGTGAAAATGTCGATATTTGAGTAAACTAACCATACTTAGCAGCAGTCTGTTGTTAATTGTAAATAAGTGAACTTGTAATGAAAAATATAAGCAAAAATGTATTAGTATTAGAAAAGTGCAAAATTATTGATTAATTTCTTCAAAACAAAACATATTTTTATGCACGCATTTAAGCTTAAGCAAAAACAAAATAAAAAAACCCAAAAATGGCGGAAAACTGCTTTGTATTTTATAAGAACACTCATAATGTTGTTGAATTTTCTTTTTTTTTTAAATAGCACATACCATGCTTTTTATTATTTTAATATGTAGTTAGTTTTGAGAATTAATTAACAATCACATTTGGCAAATATTTGAGCAAAGAAGTTTAATATTTAATACAAACATTTCGTACACATTAGAAAAAAAAAATATTTACACCACTAAAATAAGCATTGATAAGTTAACCGCTCATACTGATTGGAGTTTACTGAGGTGAGTAGAGTAATAAAGGGGTATGCAAACAATAATAAACATGCTGATTTTGTTCTTTTTATAATAACTTAAGAAAAGGTTTAAGGTTTCACTAAATTTAATCAACACGAGCTATTTGTTAATAACCGTACTGTAACATTTGTGGTGGTGTAAAGAATATTTACATTGCCTCTCGCTGGTGAAAGGAATAACAAATTGCATTGTTTTACTGTAGTTATGTACATACATACATACATACATACATAATTGGCCATTACAACCCTGTGTCAGGATTACGGCCTAGCTTCTCGCAGCACTCATGTTGTGTGTGTTAATTTTTTCCCATGAGTACCGGGACCTACAGTTTAAAGTCGACTCCGAACGACAGATTTAAGAAGCTTTTTCATGGCAATTAATTACTCCCAGAGCTTTTGCCAGAAGACTGCTGAGAGGTAGTCGCCGAAAGAAATAATTGTTTCATATTTCTTTTTTTAAAGATGTCGGAGCTGAGATTTGAACCCAGCACTATCGTCTTCGCAAGCCAACACACTAACCACTAGACCACGGCGACTACTGTACTGTAGTTATGTACATATATCTTTTTGTGTGTACGGTGTGTTGTATTCCCACCAATTTTTAATTCTTTCTTATTTTTTTTTTTGTTCACCTCAGTAATCTTAAGTTCGTGGAAAGGAGTATTTTGGAAAGATCAATTCTGTGTTAAAATAGTGTAAAAATCTATGAAAAATATAAAAAAATTAAGTTAATTTAAAATTAAAGTTGAAATAAAACATACTTAAATAAACAAAATATCAAATACAAAATTTAAGTATTGCTAAAATCGCTTTTTGTTGTATGTATACTTGTGCTTACAAATAGTTCATTTTATTAAAGTTGTTTTATACCGTTAGTTTGTGTTTTGTTTTTGTAAAATATTAAAAAGTTCTCTTAAAAAGATAAAAAGGTAAAGAGTAAAAGGAAGTGTTGAAAAATAAATTAATATTTTGAAGTGTGGAAAAAATATCTTTGAGGAAAAAAATGAGAATAAAGTTAGTAAAAAAAATCCTAACAAGGTAAGCTGTTAATTACTATTTTATAATATTCTATAATAAAACTTTGACGGAATGAAATATGTATGTGCATATGTATGTATGTGCTAAAAATTTGAGGAATTGAAGAGCAATAACTTGTATGAACATTTTCGTTGTATACTAGAGTTCGTAATCTTTGCTGTATTGTAAAACAATGTTCTGTTTCTGTAATATTCACATGAAATGAGCGAATTGAAATACAAACAATGTAAATTGATACCAAAAAAATGTTTCTGTACCTTGTTTTTAAGAGAATTTTCTCGCATAAACTGTGAAAACAACTTGATAGTTTTTTCCTCCTCAGGTTTGATAGAGGAAGAAACATTTAATATTTAAATAGATATTATAAAATTTGGATTTTAATGCCCGTATTCATAAAAAGTATTTTAGGTTTATTGAGGATTTATTTGACATATTTCTATGCAATACTTGTCAAATAAACCCTCAATAAACCTAAAATACGTTTTATGAATACGGGCATAAGTCAATAGAAAAGGTAACTTTATATTTTTTAAGGTTATTCTTAAATAAAGCTATTGCGCTTAATTCAATAAAATAAATAGGATATCTAAAACACAAAACAAAAGATCACGGACTTTATACCTTAAAATACATACATACATATGTATGTACATACATATATCTTTAGTAATGTTTTTTCTTTCACTCACAGAAATATTTTATACCCAAAAATCGAGAAAAAATAAAATATTTTGATTCACACTTTACTTCCAAAATATAATGAAACGAGAATTATATCTTTCTGTATAAAACACAGCGTAGCAATAAGATTTGTATTGGGGTGTTAATATAGAAGTATTATCGTGTTATTGGCCACCGCCTAAAATTTTATTTACAAAAAAAAATGTTGCTCAGCAACATGTTGTATTTGATAGTAGTTTGTAAAATAAGTAAAAATTCTTCTTTAATTATAATGACATGAGCCATAGTTTAAATGTCTGAGCTCTATTAATCAATCAATTTAAGCAAACTAATATAAATTTTCTTGACATAAATAGTTTAAAGAAATCCACATGGCAAGAATAAATGCAATACAGTACATACATTAAAAAAAAAAAAAAAAATACTATGCATTGTAAAAGTATAAATGGACAGAAAAGAGATAAATAATTTTTTTTTATAAAATACTTGTACATGAAACACGCAAACATCCTCCACAAAAATATTATGCAGTTCAAGTTAACAAGGGTTATTTCAAGTATTATTTTTAAACAAACGAATGCATAGATCAACGATAAACAAAAGTAAATGCATGATAGTGAAACATTTTTTATAATGCAATCAATTGTCAAAATATTCTAAAGCAAACCATATTTCCATATGATCTTTAACATATGCTATATACTTATACATATACATTTTTGAGAAACATTTAAAATACAGTCTTTGAGTATCTGAATTAATAATTCAAACTGGGTCATAGAGAAGAAAAAAAAAACTTAAAGTAAAAATATAAAAGAAATAAGAAATTAAAAATAATACATTAGTATATTTGCATCTAGATTAATTCATTCATACTTTCTTGCTTTCATGTTTTCTGTACGTTTTCATTTTAATCGTTAAAGTTTTTCATCATTAAATGGCGCACAAAAAATAATATTATACTTATGTACATAAAAAACAACAACAAAAACAAAAAGGTCATGGTTACTAAAAGGTGAGCAATAACATACTATAGGTCGGTTTGGTTATTTTTTTTACTAAAATCCAGTACTAATTACTCAGTGTGGAAATTACAGAGAGTAATACAAAATTTTCTCTCAAAAACAAAAAGTAAGCAAACGACAATTTAATAAGTGTTAGTCAAAACAGCTGATTATGCTGAAATATATGCAGATAAAAACTATAGAGAACACATAATGTAACATGTAACAAAGAAATAAATTTTGCAGTGAAATAATTTTTTCCAAAACAGCGTTCCAAAATAGTCAAGTATGAATATTGTTCAATTTATGTAAATAAACAAATTTTTCTATATTTTCACAATTTTTTTTATTTTTCACTTATATGCTATATTTCTAAATCAGCTGTTTGTTTCTTTATTTTATATATTCGTACTAGCAAACATTTTTTTTAAATAAAAACTAGTAAATATTGATGCATTTAACCGCTACTGTACTTCCTTTTTTTCTCTGGTACTGCGAATTTGTATAAAAACTTTTATAAAGTTGTACAAATATTTGAGTAGTCAAACAGACCTTATGTTGCTAAGAAAACATAAAACAGTTGATCTTTTTCATATACATATTCTGTCTATGCCAAAGGCTTTGAATTTTTTTTTACAATTTCCTTTCGTAAAACGTAACTTACTTGTTTTTCTTTTAACTTTCTTTAGGTTAATCCAGCCATCTATTTTGTTTGCTTTTTTTTTTGTAGAATTTTTACATATTATAGCTTAAATACTCGTGTACATATATTTTTATAGCTACAATTCAACATAAAAAGTGTGCATTACTTTTTCTTTTGTGGCTACAACTTCCTGAAATTTTTCTTTTTCATTTTTTCCTTTTTTTATAAATTTTTTTTGGGCCAAAGTAGTTTGTATGGAGTGTTAGAAGATGTAAAAATATTTTATATTTTGCATAAATCGAAATGGTAAAAAATTGTAGCTACACTAACGAAATACTTATGGGATTTACAAAGTATGTATAACTAACTACTAGAGGGCATACATACTACTTTGATTTAATGGTTGCAAATAAGAGATATAAATTATGTGCTTTATTATGTTTAATGGGCTTTTCTTTTTAACACAAACTCGTAGAAAAGTTTAAAAGTATTTTTTGTGTGTATCAAATTGAGTGATAAAAAGCAGAATTTAAAAACTGTTTAATATAATAAAAAAGGAACAGTTAGGGCTGTACGACGTTTCTTAAATAACAACTGAGAGAAAAAATCTTTAAATTTTTGGTGTAGAAATATGAAGAAATTAAAAGTAAACAAGCAGTTGTCAGAGAATGATTTTCAAAATGCATACATTTTAAACAAAATTGTTATTAAAAATGTTTTTATTCTTATTTTTAAATAAAATAAACAAAAGTTTTTGATTCTTTATTTATTTACTTTTTTTTAATTATTTATCTGGTCTAATAAG
Organism: Metopia argyrocephala; assembly: GCA_963576795.1. Taxonomy (NCBI): domain Eukaryota; kingdom Metazoa; phylum Arthropoda; class Insecta; order Diptera; family Sarcophagidae; genus Metopia; species Metopia argyrocephala. The sequence goes on along the minus strand of OY756208.1, from coordinate 197,121,607 downwards.
AGTTCTTAATAATTTTAAAGTTTTAAGAAAATAACACTGGTCAACACAACTCTTGTTTCCTTTAATGCTTTTTCTATTATTGGCTACTTTGTGGCCCTGATTATGAAAAAATAAAAGAAAAGGACTTAAGGTAGATCTCGTTACAAACTCCAGCAGTAGTCTGTCATCATATGTGAGCCCCAATTTTCCTGATATCGCTTTTCCATTGTCCGAAGATCCTGATGAAACCTTTCACCATGTTCCTAACAAAATTCACCAAGATATTGTGGAAATCGGACCAAATCCGAGCGCAGGAAATGTAATTTTATGCTCATGTTGCACTCTAGCTCTTGTAAGCTCGATAGCATGCACCCTACAAGCTCAACATGGTCGTCAGATTTCTTTTTGCCTAGGAACTTACTCATAACCAAAACAAATGACTGCCAAGCTCTGGATTCGACTTCTGCTATTGATTTAAAAAAAACTAGGGAGCTTGTGAAAGTTCCCTAATTAGAGACCCATCAAAAATACCAGTTTTCAACTTTTCTGCACTTAATCCTGGAAACTTTTACTTTAAAGCATTCATAATACGCATATGATAATTATTCTTGTAACGAAGTTTTTACTTTCTATTATCTATTCATTACTTTATTAATATTTCTAGTTCGTTTTCGTTAATTCACAAAATGTTTTTCAACAGATTTATTCACATTACGTGAGTGATATTTTAAAATCTCGACACTAAAACCATGTTCTCCAAGCTTCATAATCTTTTAAACTCTACAACTTACAACAAACAACTCTATATTCTGATTTCAATTCTTAATTATTTTTATTACGACATTTTTCTTATTATTTTCAATTAAAATAAATGAAAGAAATGAAAAAAGAAAAAACGGTTTTGTAGGAAACATTTGACCCTATTTCTTCTGTTCGTTGAATTGTTAACAAGAATACACAAAAAACTGTAGTTACAAACTCATATACAAGAAAAGGCGCTAAAAGGCTAAAAGGGTTTGAAAAAGTAAAAGCAAATGTCATTGTTCTTATTGCATACTTGCACATATACAAAGAGAGGAATGTATGTATGCTTTTGTAAAATACAGGTCAGTAGTAGTATTCAAATATTATTTGTTGTCAACAACAACTGCAGCAATGAAAAATCTATCGTTGACATTTTTATTCTATTTTTTAAATTTACATGTAAAACATGGCCAAAAGGTATGTATACTTTTAACGTTATAAAAGCAAAAGTTTGTTTGAAAAGAATTTTAAAAGACAAGAAGACAAGACAACAGAATGATGGCCACGGTCATTAAGGAAGTCAAATAGAAAAAAAAAAATTATAGCAGGGGTTAACATTAAAGGGCTTTAACAAATGCACATACATACAACACGTACAAGTATGTACATATATGTAATTTAAGTTTTATTTTTAAGTTAAAAATTAAAAATGAACAATTGTGTCAAAGCAATTTTAAAGTTAATTTTGTTTAATGTATCTGCCTGCCATTTGGCCATTAATCTGTTACCTATTTGACTGTTGGCATATTCGCATTGTCATTATCTGCAATTTTATTTACATTTCACCATATACATACATATTTATCATATAAAAACTATAGTTCCAATCTTTGATTATAAACATAAACATTAAATGCTTTTAAATAAATTGTTGTAAATTATAGGGAATCATAGAAGTAATAAATTTTGCTTCACTATGCTATGCTACCTACGGTGGTATTACAATATTAATGAAAATACATTTCGAAATATAGGGCAAATATATTTCTATTTACTAACATGACTAAGTAGATAAATGAAACAAATTATACAAGTAAATGTGTATGGGCATATTTATGAAACATAGAAAACTTAAAATATTTATGAAACAATATTATATTCCATTTATAGACTATTTAGAGCAACTTAAATGGTTGGGATTAATTAGTTTTATGCTGCTGTTTAAAATCGAATCCATTAAAATTATATTGAAGACACTTTTTGAAATAAATGGTGTCCTTTGTTTATGCAGTTTGCAGTTTTAAAGTTAATTCATTGGAGATTATATACGAAAATTAAAAACATTGGCTTAGGCTTGTTGATTAAGAAAATATTCGATGATTGCTTGCACACTGAATTAAATTTCTTTCTACCGCAGAATTCTTGAATTCTTCTTTTGAAAACCTTAAGACAATAACTTTTTGTGTTTTCATGCTGACAAACACTTTACTCCGAAAAAAGATGCGGTGGCAACTGTAAATGATTATTTTGATAGAAAACCTAACGGCTGTATGTATAATGAAAAGTTAGCACCTCGTTAGCATATGATTTTGTCCCGTTATCGAGTTTATCACCATCTATAGACTGATATTATTAAAACTTTCCACACCTTCTATTTGATAACTAGTCAGAGAATCAAAAAAAACTAATTTTCCAGGTTTAGGAAAGACAAACTTAGCCACTGTGTACAACGAGCTGTTAATTTTTTATTATAAATAAGGCTGTAAGTGTATTGAAGTTTCAGGAAGAGTTTACTGAAAAATAAAATAATTTTAATAATCTAGCTCCTGTTTTTGCTTTCGCATTGCACTCGTATGTATGTATGTATGTATGTATGTATGTATGTATGTATGTATGTATGTATGTATGTATGTATGTATGTATGTATGTATGTATGTATGTATGTATGTATGTATGTATGTATGTATGTATGTAAATTATACAATTATAAGGAATTAGAATAAAATTAATTAGTGTATTTATTTAAGTAAGTAAGTAAGTAAAGTGTATTTATATTGTAATTCAGTAAATAACTAAATAATACACACCTTTTAAGTTTAATAACCCTTTGTTTACGATTAATATAATTTTTTAATTTGATTTATTTCAATATTATAAACGGATATTACAATTAATAAATCATTTTGATTGAAAGAATAATAGAAGTTTTTCAATTTTTCTAAAATCCATTAAATTTCTTGTCATACATATTTGTCATTTTTTCTTTGTATGAAATAATTACAATAAAAAAAACAAATTATTTTTCTATGATTATTGTTGTTTTTGTACTTGTTTTTTTTATACAAAAATTTGTTCTGTGACATTTTAACATGGGATTTGCATAATAATTTTTATTTGTTCTGCTTTTGTTTTTATAATTTTCAGTGGTATTAATGCTGTTATTTGTTCGTATCAAGATATCTATGCTTTGGCTATTGCATTTAAAACAAAGCACACTTAGGTGAGATACCACAAGTAGAGGGAAATGTTTGAAGTGTGAATAATTTTGAGTGGCATTTGCATACAAATAAAATGACGACTTGTACACCAGATACCTGTCAATTATAACTTCTCTATGTCAGTGATAGAAGATGTGTGTTCATATAAGAATAATGTTTATCTTTGAATAACACTTGAGTAAATACATACATTCTAGATATTATTCTATAATATTTTATAAATTGACATCCTGAAACTATTGTTATGTAATAAGGAATTTATTAATATGCATATAGTGTGTGTGTATAAATGCATTTATGTAATAATTGAATTCAGCATATGAAATGGGCAGGTAATGGCTATTTTAACAGTTTATTCTTGATTACTTTTTTATTCGTATTACTCTTCTGATGCCAGTTCTTCTATCTATCTATCTTAGCAATCAATGGCGCTTGTCTTATAAAACTGTAAATAGTTTTTGTATGCTACAATCTCTACTGTAAACTGTTATGTGATATATTGACTTTTTGTGATTGAATAAAACAAATCATAAAGATTGAAATTTGAAAATTTGAGATTAAAGACGAGCTACCCATACATAATAATTATGTAAAATAAAGGGCCTGTTTAACTAATTTCTTTGCAGTACTTTTCAAATAACTTTTCATATGCACAAAGTTCCGATTAATAAACTGGTGCAATTTTCATTTTACATTTATAGTCTGAACTTGTCCTAGATCCTGTGTAATCTCGGTATTATTACTCTTCGGGAAGCTTCAGTTTATTATTATCTGAAGTAAGAAAGAAAACAAGAAATTTAGAAAAAATATTTTTTATTTCTCAACATGATCTCCTTTTAATTTGCTACACTTATTCTAAAAATAGCTATAATACTAATATTATATGAAACATCACCAAACATTTTCATTACGCTATTAGGAGCAAATGCTGTCAACTTTTTGCTTATGAACCTTCTATCAACGATTATCCAATGCAATTTTGGGAATTTTCTTTAAGGTTTCTGCCGTGAATATTGCTATTGATCAAAAACTTGATTGCTTTTCTTGACAGCACATACGGCTTCATTCAACTTCTGCTCTCTTTATCTTATGGTTGTAAGCGAAAAAATTAGAGTCTCTAAAAGTAGAATCTAGTTAGGTTTTAATATTGTTTGCTCTGAGAATTTTTCAAATGAAAGAATGGAATTTCATAGCGATGGCCAATGTTTCACTATTTTATCGTTAAGTTTTAGTACAAAATAACCGCTCCCTGACATTCAACTCTATTCCACCTTTACCTTTAACAACGAAAAACGAATGATCAGTAGAAAAGCGCCACCTATTTGGAAGTAGCAGATAACAGCTAAAAACCTACTTAGCGAAGGCACTCACCGCATTCAACATACAAGGATGGGTCAATTGCTGTTGATCATTCAAGGGTGAAGGTATAACACTGGCTTTTGAATGATTAATTCACAACAATTTATCTCATTCCTAAGGCGCTTAATAATATAAGAAAACAGAATATATGTTCTGTTGTCATAGTGTACTGTCTTTCCACAAAAATTCCAATACAATGCACAACATTTAGTAGGGGTTTACCCCTGAGTATTGTCTCAATACAAAAAAAAAACTATGTGGCGTCTTGAAATTAAAAACATATGTATGTCTTATAAGGTTGCTACTAAATTTCAAAATAATTTGTCTTAAAATACTGCTACAATATATACATCCTGTCAGCTAGTTTTGAGACCGCCGTTGTAAATTGATTGTTCAAAATGTGTTATTAATTAATTTGTCCTTTACATACAACACACATATCAGCGACAAACATCAACACGTGGTATAGAATATAAAATTAAAATTACTCTCATGATGAGCATATAAAATACTCAAATGGTTTTCCATATCTTCCTTCCGAGCTCTATTAAAAAAAGGTGAATAAACTTTTAAATAAATGAAAGTTGAGTGAGCAACAGTAAAACTATTTATTTAACTTGAATATTTTAAAGGTTTCAAACTAAGTTTTATTCTACAGAGTTCTTTGGTCATGTTCTTAAACATTCAGGCCAAACCAGGTAATTCATGCGTTTTATTTTCTTCAACATTAACAAGCACACAAATAAAATATTTTACAAAATATTTTTGGGGTAGAACCTTAACTTTCAAAGGAATATTTTCTTTTAAACATTCAAATTGACTGTTGCTTGAATTACGATATAAAGAAGCCTTTACCTAAATGATTGACGTTCCTTTCCATTCTCTCCTTTCAAACTGTATGTGTATGTGTGCGTGTATATTCGTGTTAGAAATTTCCGGCTAAATAAACGCATAAGGATATAAATTATATTGTAAAATAGCACGAATCTAAATAAATAAGAGTGTGGGAGAGAGGAAGGGTTTCGGAAGCATAGTAAATCAAAGAAAAATATATTTATAATGCCATTCGTTAAAGGAAAATAAATTATAGTGAAAACTACATGAGAAAAAATATAAAAAAACAACGAAAATTTAGGTCGTTTAGTGTGGGTCAATGACTCAAATAAAGAAATGTTGTACACATTCATAGAGAGGGGACGATGGTAGCAAAGGGTGCCCAGAAATATAAATAAAAAAATACATACACAGAAAATAAGGTTAACTAAGTGGTAAAGTGGTTAATTAAATAAGAAAATACTGTTTTTTTTTTTTGGTTTTCAATTAATTTAATATAAAAATTTATACTCATGTTTACATTCATAATAGTTGGGGTATTCACTTTAAACACTTATTCACTTTTTCTCTTTTTTTATTTGAGATGGAAAAGAAATAGTATAAGAGTAAGTGAATAATTGTATGACTTTCTTCAACCTGTTTTTTTTTGTTTTGATTAGTTTTTCTTTTTTTGCGCAACTATTTGTGTGTTCCATTTATGTGGCAGTTAACTAAAACATGTTTATTTTGATTACGTCATGGTTTAATTCAGCCTCAACTTATCATACAGGTACACACATCTACTATGTCCTATACAAAAATAAAATATGTTTTCCAAACGGTTTCAGTTGCTTCAGTTTAAAGCATTTCAAACAAACCGTTTAAAATTGCAAGTCTTTCTCTTGTCTTTTGCGCCAAATTAGCCAGAGATGGGATTAAAAATATAATTTTTTTTCTTTACTGTTTTAAAGTAAAAGACAAATGAATTTGTGGAATCATATATGCATGACCGATTCCACAAGAATTGTTTTAAAGTGTGTGTTTTTTTTATTTCATACAAAATCAAGAAAATTAAATGAAAATACGTATCGCTGGGGAAGTGTCTCCTAGGTGACATGAAAACCACAATACAGAAAATCATAAGCACTTCTTTCGATTTTAACAGAAATTGGAAAATAATAATCAGTTGTCATGGCCACAGTCTATATAGTGATGAAACAAATGACAGCTTTAAAAGTAAAAATCAGCTGTTATTAATTTTACTATCACTTTAAAACAACGAATGTGTATACATATGTGTTTTTGTTAATACTTGCTATCTCTTTCATTTTAAATGGTGGTTAAATTGTTGGGTTGTTCTTGTTATTTTGGTTGATATTTTGTCGTGGGAGCATTAAGAGGAAAGTTTTTAATAATTTCAATCACCGAGTTGTTTTAAGCACTGACAGTTTATGTACATTTTAAAGAATGTTCTTAAGTCGTTTTATGCTTTTATGACCCTTAAAACCTCTCTCAAGTTATTTAGGAGTCCCTGGCTCATTAAAAGTTTTATAAAGAAGCTTGGAAGTTTGATAGTAAGTATGCGCATGCATTGGATACTCTTTCACAACGACATTTTCTAGTGCATGCCTCTATGTTGTTAGCTTTCCTGTGAAAGAGTGAGGGAAGTATAATAATTGACTTGGATATTTCCAAAATGGTAGTGAACACAGCCAAATCTACAGATTAGAGAGATTTTCTATATTACTATTGCTTTGCTTTGATTGCCCATCAGTTATGTCAACTTTTAACCTCTACAGACCCAAAATTTCGATATATTGTCGGAAATTCACAATATTTGCTCAGAGATCTTATTTATTTGAAGCGAGAAATGAAGGATTAATGCCCACAGCATGTGACCAATAAAAAATTTAGAATATTTCCTTAGTTTAAACATTACACATTTTTCAATTTTTGATTTAGACCACAATCTAATCAAGAAAAGTTTCAAATTTTAGCAAAATTGCTACACTTTCTACAGCCTATTCTAAATATGCCACTGTGCCTCACAAAACCTTGATATTGCACTTCTTAATTTGATTTTGCTCTATCAGCTAAGAATGCTTTCAGAAAAAAAAGAAAAAAAACTTTATGCTCTCTGTCTTAAGCTTTAACTAAACATTCATCATACCTATACAAACGTTTTTTTAATGATTGAGTTTAAAACAAGTTGAAGCATTTAAGATATTCAAATAAGTACAACAAAATCTATGCCATTCTTAATTGGTGTTTAAATTAAATCAAAAGCAAATATTAAAGGTTAAGGTTTTATTGCTTAAAAAAATCATAATTTCTAAAGCGATACTACTTTTTCTTTTCATAACAAAAGAAATATAAAAAAATATTGATTTTTTAGGGCTTTAACAAAAACCCCACTCTCTTAATATTGAAATTTATTCTCAAGATTATTACCGAAAGTGCGTGAATCACGCCATTTTCAAAAAACTTCCTTAAAGTAATTCAATATGGAAATTAATAATGAGTCTCTAACCAAATGAGACCACACACAGTCACAAAGACGTCATAACACAATGGCATATTTGTTCATGAGAAGGTAAGATGTTGAGATGATTAAGTGGAAGAAAGAATGAAAAAAAATAACAATTATTTCCTTGACTTTAATTTCTTTTCTCTTTTTTTTATTAATTGAAACAAGCCTCTTTGGTGGTTTGCTGAAAAAATAACGGAAAGAGAATTAAACAGAAGGAAATTATTCATATTTAGGACGCTATTATTTTCTTAATATTTTCATTTTAAATTTAATTTAGACGCGAAAGAACTTTAAGTTAAAAAAAACAAACCTTTAAATATGGCATTACTATGAAGCACATTTTGGACGTCCCATTTTGAAAAACTTTTTTATCACTGCCTCCAAGAAATTAATTGCGGCTGGTTTATCAATATAGACCAGTGACTTTAAGTGACCCCAAAGAAAATAATCAAGAAGTGTAGCGTTGCACGATCTTTTTTTTTGAGAGACCAATAGTCGGTGGGTGAACCCCTACTAAATGCTGTGCATTGTATTGTTAAACATCTTAGGAATGAGACAAATTGCTGTGAATTCATCATTCAAAGGTCGGTGTTATACCTTCACCCTTGAATGATCAACAGCAATTGCCCCTTCATTATATGTTGATTGTGGTGAGTGTCTTCGCTAAGTAGGTTGTTTTTCATCTTGAACCTGGGCCGTTTGAGTTTTTGTGCTAGCGCTCTAACCACTATACCACGCACTTAGCTACTTATTAAGTTCTATTTCTCGAAATCAACTTGTGATCAAATTTTGATTTCAATATCATCCACGTTTTCAAACAAAAAAATTGTTAATTATAAAGCGGGTGAAGACTTTTAGATCTCACAGGTTTCGTTCAAATTTTTGAAGTAAAAACATCGCATAAAATCACCAGTGCATAAACTGTATTTTTGTTGTGTTTTTATTGGTTTTTGATAAATTTTATTTATTAACAAACCAGTTAAATCTCATCTTTGAACACAGTGATTTCTTAAGCTTCAATGCCTTCTTGAACATTTGTAAAAGTACTCTAGTAATAAAAGTCAAAATGGTAGGGCAATTCTATAGTCGTTTGGCAGTTAGACTACTCGTAGGTAATACCACAACACGTGGTATTAACTCGTTGCTGGCCATGTGGTATGTAAGAATATACAGCCGAATGAATAAACAAAATCGCTTTCACTCTATTTTCGCCAGCACTGTATGAATAATAATAATTATAATATAATATTAATTTTTATTGCAATTTCAATATACATAATAAAAAAAAGTTAACTATTAAGGCTCTACTTATGTATACCTGTATGTAGTTTAAAGGCATTTTAATAATTTGCAAAAACTTTTAAACAGTTTGTTTTTTTTTAGTTTTTAAAGTTCAAAATATAGAACAAGTGATATTATTTTCAGTTCTTTTTTGTATTCTTGCTTTAGTCACACTTACATATTTATTATTTTAAAGAATCCAATGGATGTTTTACAAATTACTTTTTGCATTAAAAACCCATAGCATAGCAAAGAAAAATAAACCGCCATCAGAAAATGAAAAAAAAATTTTTATTTTAAATAAAAATAATCGATTAACACGCTCATAAAGCGGAAACAAACCTTGAGGAAAATTTTAGGAGGAAAAAAAATTAAAACAAAAATATGTATTTCAACGAATTATATAATTTTAATAAACAAGTTTTTGCAGCATAAAAGTTCTATAATTTTGTTTTTAAAAATCATCAAATATTCTGAAAACGTTTAACATAAAACACATACTCACTGCTCACACGCACATACAATAGGTACGTATTAAACAATTTTTATTCTATTGGGAATTCAGAAAAAAAAATAAACGCTGTTTAGTGTTAACGTTAATAATTTATTGAATTTTTTCTTGTTAATATTGTCGTTGTTTCTTGGTCTAAGCAATTACTTTTCTTAAAGACAAATACGAGTAACTAGAATTTTATAACTGTGATTGTCAATGTATTACAAAAAAATATATAGTCTTTGCCAAGTAATGCATTATAACACAAGTATTGAGCAATTAATTTAGTGGCTTAAAAACCATTGAACTGCTTGGGTTATCAGCTGTCATCTGAAGTCTTATTTGCTTATTAGTGTAATGTTATCGATTTACGAACTATACAGCCTGTCCTACGATATCGAATGTCTTCGTTCGTTCGCATTCTCAACGAAGGACAGCTGTTTTGCGTCGCAGTAACTCTTTTAAGTAAGAGAAGTTTAACGAAAATATGATCTATAAGGGGAATACTTTAGTGTTATAATTTGCCCATTTCAACGATTTTTTTTTAATTTTCGGTTAAATTTTTAAACTGTTAATTCAACAACAATTTGAATTGGAAATTTTTTAAATAACTTACTTCTCAAACAAAAAGCAAAAAAAAAAAAACGATTCATTTGAACATAGTCGGACGCTTTTTCGAACAATAATAAATGACTTGTTTTGCTCGCATAGTTGTACGGTCGACATCATGGGACACTTAAACACTTAAAACTTTGCTACAGAAGTGATACATATTCCAACTTGGCATCTTTTTAAACATTATGAGGTGATAATGGTTTATTTTATTATTGTTTATTTATTATTTAGATTTAAAAATTTAAGCTGATAATGTATTAGCGATTTTATTTTTTAATTTTTAATCATAATTCTTTTAATTTTTAGTATACAGCTCTTTATGGTCTACCTGTACTTTCCTGTCTAGACAATTTCTCACACAGACCAACATGTACAGGTTTTATGTCTAAAATTCTAATCAAGTTGTCAATTTGCCAAAGACCCCCAAAGTTTTTAATGTTATAACATAACGATAAATAAAATTACAACAAATCAATGTTGCAATTCTAACTGCTTACAAATACATATATAAACTTTGACAGCATTAGCTGCTCCTTAAATCACAATAAAAATTGCCATTTAGTTAAACTATAGTTAAACACACAATTAGCATACGATTGTAATTGTAATTTATCGTTTTATTTTACTTTTCTATTTTTCTAAAGAATAAAAAATAAAGAAAGAAAAAAAAAACACAAATATATACTATAGAATAAACAAATAATAATATTAGCGGTAATCACTCTTCGTTGCAAATTCTTCTGCATGTCTTGCAAACTTATCAAACCAAGTCAAACAAAAACAAAATGTAGGTAGATAAGCTGGTCTTGTTATATTTACTAGACTTGCAAGGGCGTTTGCAACGAAAAGTGATTACCACTATTATAAATGCCCTGCTTAACTCGCTCAGAAAAATATTAATATTACATTTTGACCCCAGTAAATAAGTATACAAAGATTATATTCCAACATTAATAACAAGAAAACACAACAATTTTGTTACCATTTAAAATGAGAGAATTAGCAAATTTTAGGAAAAATACATATAATTGTTGTATTAAGTGGTAGTAAAATTAATAACAGCTGATTTTTAATTTTGAAGCTGTCTTTGTTTCATCACTGTATACACTATATACCCTATGGTATATTACTGCCGTTCATAATGAGAAACTTTTTAATGTCTTCATGAATAAATGGAAATAACACAACGTACTCAAAATGAAGTGAAATGTATACTTCCTTACTCTTCTACTGATAACCCCACATGTTTCGCAGTAAATATTTTATAGTTTAGACGGTGACTTTGTTGTCGAATAAAATATTTATTCACTGAAGTATTTGTTCTGAAATTCTAGAGGTCAAGTTAAACAGTATTTGAAATTAAAAATTTTACTTGTAAAACATTCAAGTTACCTCTAAAGAAAAAGCTATAATTTTCAAACCGAAAGTTGCTCTGACTGCATAATTATTTATAATTTACTTTTTATGAATTGAAATATTAAGTACGATTTTAACAATTTGCAATGGACATATTTTTTTTAACTCAATTAATTATTGATTATGATCCAAATACGAGTATTATAAAAAAAGTATCGTATCTTATTTCAACATATGATTCATTATTTTTATTTTTTTTTCCTTTTTTTCTATACAAAATCACGTTTACATTTTATCTCTGATTTTATGCAAAATGATTCATTTGAGGAAGACAAGAAAATAATAAAATTCTTATACTCGTGCTTAAATGAATCACATTTGTCATTAGAATGTTAAATGGTGTCACTTTACAAAGAGATCTTTTATTAAGATTACTTAAAAAATGCCACGTCTACAGGAGTGTGGTTTTTTTAAAAAAAATTGTATAAATTTATTGGTTACAAATTGATTTGAAAATTTAATACGAGAGTTTATTTACAAATGAATCAAACAATGGTGCTCTAGCAGGACTATTTTCTTTGGAAAGGTTTTTGATAAAATCAAAATTTATGGGATGTTACACATAATATGTAAACGGTGTTTAGATATGTATCTGTTTGATAGCGATTGAATATTAAACTTGAAACTCTTTTGTACTTAACGCATTTGCTCATAAACAATATTTCCGCATATGGAGTGGTCTAGTGGTTATTGTTTTGGCTTAATAAGACGAGAGCTTCGGTTCAAGACCTGGCTCTGACATCTTAAAGCAAAGAAATGTAAAAAAAATATTTCTTTCGGCGACTATCTTTTGGCAGACTTCTGGCAAAAGCTCAAAGAGTAACTAGTTGCCATGAACAAGCTTCTCAAGTCTGTCATTCGGAGTCGACATTAAAACTGTAGGTCCCGGTACTCATGGATAAAAATTAACACACACAACATGTGCGCTTCGAAAAGCTAGGCCGTAATGCTGACACAGGGTTGTAAGGGCTAATTATGTATGTTTGTTTGTATGGAGTGAAATCGCAATACATCATCATGGGATCTTACTTATTTCCTTTCAAAGTGAAGTGGACTTTGTTTGAAAATATTAATGGCATCGATTGGCATTAAATGTTGTTTCAACAGGATGAAATCAAAATTTTATTTCCTAAGGACATACCATTTGACATGAGAAGTAATGATAATAAACCAGCAATATTTGACGCCTTGGAGGCCCTCTTGTAATATACGGCTAGTAAGGCTTGGAAAAATTATCCCAAAATTAGTTTTAAAGGCATGGATTTCCATATTCATATCCCCAAAATTATATCCAACGCCATGCCTTAGGCTTTCGAATAAAAAAATTTTAAATATAAGAGTAAGATCACGATAAGTCACGATCTCTGTCATATTCTCCCCTTCTCTTCAACATTGCATTTCTTTGATTGAGAAATCATTGCTAAAATAATCTGAATCCATTAAGTAGAAATTATTTCTGATTGATTAACGAAATTTTTTATTTCAAGTTTTCTTTGAAAACACAAAGCTTCTTTGGGGTCAAAAAAAAATTTCCCCCATACTCATAAAATTGTTTTTGATTCATAAAATGTTTGATAAACAATTTTAAGATGAAAATTCGATTTACGAGTATAAATCTTTTTTTCCACATACAGAGGTTATTATTGTTTTAATACAAACGATTTATGTATTTAAACATTTCAATAAACACACCATTTAACAATTGTTTTATTGTTGGCAGTTACTGTTTTAAATTTTCATTATGGTTGCTGCCGACACATGCGTAAAATATTAATTTATTTTGTTTTCTTTTTGATCTTTTTTAACTCAATGGAAAAATAATGAAAATTCAGACAAAAAAGCCAATTTGTTTAAATGTTCAACATAAAGGCTAAAAGAGTAGGTAGCTCTGTGTGTATTTAACATTTTAAACTGAAACAAAAGTTATTGTTTTTAGTTTAATTGGAGTTATAAATAGAGGAAATAAGGGGTGAACAAAATAGAAAAGCAAAATTTTTTTTATTTGGTGGTAAAAACAAAATAAAATAAAAGCTGACCTAAAACCTTAAAAAAAACTAAAATTAATGATTAACAAAATAAAGCCTACAATACAGGTTTAAATAATTTTTAAATCTTTTAAACAAAACAAAAATATTGTATATAAAAAAGGAAAAGGAAATTTGCAATAATAAAATAATTAAATTATTATTTTATTTTTCTTTGTCATTTATTTGTACAGCGGTTTGCACACTATGAAGCCTTTTGTTTTGTATAATTTTTTTTTTGTGTTTCTCTTTTTTAATTATATTTTTTTATAAAAATATTTTTTTATATCTTTATCATAATAATAATAATACATTTGTCAATAATAATGTTATAAGCAATTTTTTAAAATTTTTTACTATTCATATACAAATAGATAATGAAAGAGCATGAATTAAAAATTTACTGTTGTTTTGATTAGATAAAAAAATAAATTTTTTTTTTATAATTTTCATAAAGAATTCAACGCATATTATTTTGGTCATTAATGTGTAAACAGAAAATGTAAAAATCAAAATAATTATAAAAAAAAATTTATGGTGAGAGAGATAGTTTGTGCGGCGACTTTGACAGTTTAGGCCAGAAAAAAAAGTTCAAAGTCAATAAACTGGAAATGTTTAAGGCTCAATAATTTTGTATGTATTAATTTTCTAATCGATTATAAAATATAAATTATATTTAAAAATTTGTAATTACAATAATTTTGTGATTATTTTTGTAAATCCAAGAAAATTAGGCAAAACATACTCGTAAGTTGAAGCCGAAAAATTTTCAGAGGCAATTTGGTATGTGCCATATGCTATTTGAATATCATAAGAAGTAATTAAGTTTCCAGCTATCAATTGTTAACAATTAAAAATTGGATTCATAATGTTAATGCCAAAGACAAATATCCATGACTCGAAAGTATTATTTTGCATTGGGTGGAATCCAAATGGCTCTATGTCTTATAAGCTACTGAAATTAGGTCATACACTTGCGGCTAGTTAAAATTATTTTCAAAACTGTAGTTTGGAAATCATTGGTTTTACAACAACAGGCCCTTATTTGCTTTACTATTACAATACATTTTCGAATTATATTCTAAACACGAGGTGAAAGAAAAAAATGAATCTTTTTTTTACCACTATAGTCTTTGGTGAAAATCGAACAGTCTAGCATACTACTCAGAGTACACTGGGGTGATAAATGGAGAAGAACTTTGTTTTAAATCTTTTTAATTATTTACTTTTTTAAATAAAATAAATTTAATTTTTATCTCAATTCAAATACATATAAAAAATAATTATATTTTTTTATGTCAATAAAATCAAAAGAAAGAAAAGTGCAATCTTTGTTTTAAATGATTTCAGACTAATTTGTTAATTAAACAAATAAAAATCCAAAAAGTAAATAAACAGCAGCATATAAACCCTTGTTCGTGAAGACGAATATCTGTGACAACAAATGATATGAGAACAATATATTGTTCATCAAATACATACACTCGTGAGATAAATATCACAAAAAATAAATGAAGACTAAGCATAGACAGTGTTCTATAGTAGATATTGGCTTTATGGCTGCTTAATCAGTCAAATAAAAATCTTAATTTACACTTAAAAATTTTTATTTGTAATTTTATGTGAGTCACTCACTAACTACTCACATAAAAAGACAATTTGTGAAAATTAATGATTTGTTTTCTTGGTAATGACTAGATATCATTTGTTAATATTTACTTAGTAAATTACGACTATATAAGTGTATGAGCATGTTTCTAATACTAGTTTTAGAATTTCAGAATTAAATTTATCAATTTTTCTGCTACTTCCGATAGTTGTTGAAAAAAAAAAGAAACAAACAATAGAAATATATAAAAGTTATAATAAAAGAGTAAAATATAATTTAATAAAAAAAAAAAAATAATTACTTAAAAAAAAAAAAACGATTGCATGTTGAATGCAATTTTTGTTTGAAAAATTTAAAAAATGTGAAATAGTTGGGAAAATTTTAAAACATTTGAGTTATAAAATAAAAATGTAACTATAATATAATTATTAATTTTTAACCTTACCGAAATTTTTTCTAAAAATTCTATTTCTTGGAAGTATAACGAAAAGCTGTAGTATTATTAACAGATATACTTACATACATATGGTTAAGGATAATTATTTATTCGCATTTAGTTATAGAATGAAATGGTGTAACTAAATGGTGTCAGTTGCGTAAACTTTTGTTTTACTTCTTGAATTCGCAAAAAGTGCATCAGATCAAACTCGATTACTCATAACAGCTTAAAATTAAACGATTCAGAAATGATGATACGACGACTGTATGGTATTATTTTGCTCTAATGATCACTTGAGCATAACTTTCTATCGATACCACAGTATAAAATGGCTCCGACTAAGTAAAAGAATCTCATGTTTTTCCATGTTATTCGTACTTTTTGTAGAGCACATTCAGTAGTAATTGATTGTTTAGTAAAAAATTTGCTCTTTTGCTGCGTTTTTAGTTTATAGTGTCCTGGTTGCTAAAGTTTTTCCTCTCAATTATAATATGAACAGGTTTAAATAAAATGTCCGCAAATATTACTCTCCTATTTCCTCCTGCCCATAATCAATTTTACTAATACTAGTCCAATATTATATTTTCATGTGAGAAAATAAGAAAAGAATTCAAAGAAAATAACTTGAAGGTAAAGGCCTCGTTACTCAAACGTAAACGTAAACGTTGCGGAACAGCTGTTCAGTTTTGCTTATCAAGCCTATGTGTAAATGATTACTCATACGTAAACGTAACGTAGCGTTGCGGGCGAATCCAATAAATTTAAAATTTTTCTTCGTTTTTACGTATCAGCTCTTTAAAAATTGTAAACTAATTCTAAACCATTCGCTGAACTCGGCCGCAACGTTTACGTATCCGCAACGTTTACGTTTGAGTAACAAGGCCTTTATACTACTGCATGAAAAATATTGTCACACTTAAGAAGCACTTTTAAAGCTATTGGAGAGCTATACAAACAAAATTCAGAAAAGTGTGCAAGATCATTAATCAATAAATCGTGTGTCTGGATAAACAGCTGATTTAACATCAAAAAACGTATACCAATATAGCAGCTAAATAATGCTCTTGTCTGTCGAATAAGGGTATCAAATTTCATGAGCTGTTTCACCCAAGCAACAATTACAGAAAACCTGTAGCGAACCCAAACATATAAGGCATTTAAAAGAAATATTTGCTAAAACATAAAACCAAATATGAAATTGTTACACTAATAAATAATAAAATATAATGGAATTTTAATTCCATTCATTCAAATTTTTTATCCTATGGGAAAGACATATCAATGCCATTAGTGTGGAATATAATATATAATTATCCGTTGTTACGGTTAGAGCGCATATGAAATATAATTTTCCATAAATGGGTTGAGCAAATCAGACCGAATTTGAGCAATTCTATGGGTAACATATGTTTGTTTGGTGGCTCAGTGTGATGCACTAACGTCAAAAGGGGTAAAATCAAATGTCTTAGAATGACCACGCCCACAAAGCACTTTGCGCAAAATATCCAATGTGGCTTGAGTAATTTTGTGTCATGACATTACTTTAGCGCCACCTTTTATTAGGAGATTTAATTATTTTGAATTAAAAAAAGTTAATATTGCTGTAGACTGGCCTGATTTGTTTTCAAGTGGATACCTTCCCACATATAAATTGTGTATTCATTTGCTAAATAAACTTTTGTTGAATTTAATCAATGACTCCCGGGAATAAGCTTAAAATAAGAGAAACAACATGCATAAATAAATGTGCTGTAAAGGGGTGTGGGAGTTAAAAATAACAGTAGCCGTAGTCAAAAGCAAAAAATTAAAAAACAATGTTAATTGCCAACAATTTACATAAAAATTGCATGTATCATGTGGTTTTAATTTTTGACACGAGAAGAGACAAAAATTTATAAAAAAACAGTCACTAGTTTTAATACAACGGGGCGGCGGTGAGGGTTCTATAAAATTATATTTTTATTGGTGTACGTACCACAAGTATTGATGATTGAGGCAGTAAACGCAACCTTAGCCTTAACATTTATTTTTTATTTCATTTAAATTACGAGTATTATAAAAATCATTCATATGAACTTATACTCAAATGAATAGGCAGGCTGATGATGTTGTTACGAGTACTGATGGAAGATAATGTTGAACTAATGATGGCTTAAGTTAATTGTTCTGCTATTAAAATAAGTTTAAATGTTAATGACAATGAAATATTTTCATTTTATCATTTACAATAATTTAAAAAATCATAACCAAACAACAACATATCAATAGAATTTATTTATTTTTTTCCAATATTTTACTTTTACATATTCGCCTCATTTTAGAAAGGTCCGTCCGACCAGGGATTTATTTGCAATTTATTGATTTGTTTGAAGTCGAGACTATAGATTTTCCAAAATCGTGTCTATAATGTTCAATTGTGCATTCTAAAGTGATCATTAGCATTTTAATGATACTCGTATTTTTTTTAGCTTTTTTCGTTTATCTTTTTAAATATTATTTCTAATAAGTTTTTATTGTTATTGGAGAATTTATTTTCAATTATTAATTAATGCAAGGTTGTCACGTTCTTATGTTTTTTGTTGTATTTTTTTGATTAATAAACACCATCTATTTAGCTTTAGTAGCCATACATACAAATTTGCATACTTAGCCAAGTTTATAGAATAGGCAAAATATATGACTATTGAAGCCTTAAGGCTCCACTATTATTTGTCTCGTTTTTCTCTGTTTGTAATTAAAACGTCTTCTATTTTTTTTCTATAAAAAAGGTGTGATTCTTTGTTGTTTTCTGTATTGGTTTGTACTGTAGTTTTAGCCATTATTGTATTATCACGTGCTCAGTTAATAATAATTTTTAATTTTTCTTTTAAAAATTTTGCCAATTTTTATTTAATTTTTTCAGAAAACTCCTACAACTTCATTTGAATTCATGTAATTTAATAATTTATGATCTTTAAGAAATATTATAATCAAGAATGTTTTAAAAATTCTAGGTTCGAAAATAATATTTATTACTTAGTTATTTAAAATACCACACAAAGTTATAAGAATTATGCAGTTAAATTAAAAATTTCGCAGAATCTAAAGGCGAAATTAGCTTTGATTTACCGGCTTTACTTTATAAAGTTCTTAGTTTTTAATATATTTAAAAGTACTGTTTTTTGCTGTTTAATGTGTTCCCCCCAATAAACTACAGACTGGAGGAAAGTTTGGAGCTGAAGTTGATTACATTTGTAGCACTGAATTAAAATACAGTATTCCCCGGATAATTAGCCTATTTAGAGTTACCCCTACACACGTCACATCATTTGTCTGTCATATTGTCCTTTCGTTTATATCATTGTAGTGTTTTTAATTGTTATCTGCTCCTGGAAATCGGAATTGTAATAGTTTTTGCATTCCAGTCTTTTCCCCTTTCTTCACACTTGTCCATATTTACAACCATTTCCTTTTAAAAAATTACAAATTCAAGATTTTATTCAAAAAACCAAAATAGTTTCAATTTACAAATGGTGACCTTAATTGCAGTGTGTGTGTAATCATCAAATTTGATAACTCAATTAACATTTAAATTGACTCAATTAAGTGGATACGTCAATAGGGCATATAACTTTATTTAAGGAATAAAATAAAACTCATAAAACTATTTAGGATACTGTTAACAAAGAATTTCAGCCCAATTATGAAAAAAAATTTCCAGGGAGTTTTTTCTCCTTTGCAATTTTTACAATAGATTAGAAGGAAATTACTCCCTGAGATTTTTTTTATAATTGGGCTGTATGTGTTTATTCAAAGTTTATAAATCAAAAATTTGTGTTTAGAAAACAAACTACATTTTAAAGCTTTAAGTGAAAAAAAAAACATCTTTTAATGTTAAAATTTCTTCTTGACTTACCTCAGCTTGTGTTGTCGTTGATACTGGCCCTGATTGGACTGTGGCTGTAATTGCTAACAATATGGTTAAACCTAAGAACACATAACTTTGGCGGGTAGACATTTTGTAACTATTTGAGCTTTTATAGGTGGTTGTTGTAGTTGAATGATTTAAAATTTCTTCGTATGTTTGTAATGAAGAAGCAGCTTCGCTTACGTTTTGTTGTAAATTTCGTCGCTTTGTAGTTGGAGGTGGTAGTTGCTTTCTATTAACCATATTCTTATGAAAATACTTTTTTTTTCTTAATTTGAAAAATTTAATTATTTGAAAATATTAATTATGTTTATTCTATTAAATGTGATATGAATTAAATATTTTTATTTTTATTGTTTAACAAATTAATTCTATAAATACAAAGGCACTGTTTTTATTTTCTATAATAAAACACTTGTTACACTGAGGTTAATGAAAATAATAAATCTGTAAAGAAAGAAAGAAAGATTATAAAAAAGAAACATTAGTAACAGTTTATATATCTATTTTTAAGTAATGATAATTAAAGTCCTTTTATAACAAAGTATTTTATTTTTAGCATTAATATTATGCCGGATAATTAAGCCATTTTAGAAATGTTAACAAGAATACGTATTTCTAAAATTGAATACTTTACTATTCATACTCGCTTTATTATTCATATTGGCAATATGACATTGGCATTTGTATTTTCGCCTTTAAACTATCATATAAGTATGTAAATGCCAACAGGTTGAATTTTACAAATTCTTTTGTGTTAACAGTTTAAGGGGCTGCTACTTAAGAATGTTTGTAACGAAACGACCTCAAGGTAAAGGAAACAGCAACCTAAATAACTTAGCAAAAGGGTTTAAATGTTAAACTCTCTGGGCACCACTAACCACAGGCTACGTAAATACCAATTCTAAAAATTCTTAAAAATACAAACACATATCTCGATATATTAAATTAGAAACCCAGCAAAATTTGTAATTGCAAGCAAATATGAAAATATTTATAATATTTAGTTCATTATTTAAGAGAAAGTTTCTTATTTCTTACATTTCTAATACATTTGATTTAAGCAAATATTTTAAATTATTTTAAATTAAATTTTTTCCTGTACAACTTTGGTTTTCTTAAATAAATTCAAGCCAAAATTTGAATGATTTTATAATGGGTTTTTTACCAACCAATTTCGTTTTGTAATACACTGTCAAAAGTGGATTTTAAACACAAAAGCATTGCCGCCATATGTTTTCGGTTTGCTTTACATAAAATGTATAGCAACTTTTGACAACAAAATAACGTCTGATGCTATCTTATGAGTAAAAAGGAAGAAAAAAACGATTTTTGGCAATGAATTTATGATTTTTGAAATGTTTAAAGCATTTTGAGAAACAAATTCTTCTTGTACTCGAAGATAGTGTTACTTGCCACAAAAAATTTCACGTTCATTCTATTTTAACGCATATTAACCCATTACAGCATAACGTGAGATAAATCGGCGACAAATACATAAATTACAAAAATATCCTATTAGAAACAACATTTTTAGACAATTTTTGCTTTTAAGCAAAACATCAGTTTATATTTTATCTTGGAAATACGTTTGTACTAAATAAAGTGCACGTTGCATTTCTAAATTTATATTCTTTAAAAAGAAAACTGAACTTAAAACTTAAATCTTTATGCAGTAATGGGTTAGTAATAACTTTATAATTTTTCTGCTGTTGTGGTTTAGTATGTATTTGTAAATACAAAACATTTGCTGGGTTATTACTATTACCAAAGTTCGCCACAACATACAAACATATGTATGTGTAGGTAAGTGTATGGTTATGAATAAATTTTCTTTTTTCTCTCAGCCTTAGTTATACAAATTTAAAATAGAAATGATATGGCAAATATATATTTTTGGTATTTCCAAACAAAAATAGTATCTGTTGCAATGAAATTTAATAAAGTCACACAATAACAAGAACAACTACTAAAAATAATATGTATGTATATCTAAAATATAATTTTATAATAATAAGTATTTAATTATAACTTTTTAGCATGACAACTAAGGAAGTATTTACATATACAATTTTATAAATATCCTACAAATTTACAATAAATTCTCTCTTTTTGCTTATATTTCCTATAACAGTTATTATGAAATCGAAGAAAATATTTCAGTAGACAAATGATTTACATACGACCCAAAGAAACACAATATGGTGCCAATTGTACAAGCACTTGGTTATTTTATACACTTTTGAAAATAAGTTTTGATATAAAAACGCTATGAAATATATTCAAAATATTAATGCTTTCAATTTAATTGATTTTATAATATAATTTCAAAAGAAAAAAAACGCAACAACAGATTACAATGTTTCTTCTAAAAATTCTATCTGAAATTCTAGCAGCACGTATTGTGTTTTGAGTTCTTGTCCGATAAGCATGGGAAACTTTTTATTGTTTTTAATTTAAAATAAAATCTTTTCTATATTTAAATTACGTTTTTACGTTATTATTTAATTTAAGATTTAGAAATCATTTGATTTACTATCTTTATCATTTCGTTGTGTTCCTCACATGCAGGAGAATTATCATTAAGTAAATAATAATTAATATTTAATTTAATTAAGATTAAAACATTTTTATAGGCCTAAAAATATAAAAATTTTATATTTTGCTAAAAAACAAAAACTGTATAATTAAGTATGTTTTTTGTTTTGTTTTTGTTGTAACTTATGCTTTCTCTTTAACAATGAATGACATACTCATATCTTTGTTTGTTGTGCTAATTTTAATAAAAATAAGTTTTTAAACACAAATTTCAAACACAGTATCAAGCATATACATATACCCCCCTATTCTAGTTTTACAATCGTAAAGAAAGTGGAAATTTCAGAATGTTTTGGTGTTCTCGCAATTAAATTAGAATGATTTTTTTTGTTTAATTTCGTGCAAAAAAATCTTGTCGAAAGTAATCTGAAAATCCTTTGTTTTTAATAAAGAGTTATTTACGGTCACATAAACCGGTTTATAAATAATATATGTTATGTTTTTTACGTACAATTTTTATAGAACGATCTTATTTGAAAAAAAAAAATATTTCCTCTGAGAGGTCTTCTGGCAAAAGCTCTGGGAGTAACTGATTAATATGAACAAGCTTCTCAAGGCTGCCTTTCAGAGTTGATGTTAAACTGCAGTCCCGGTACTTATGGATAAAAATTAAAACATACAACATGGGTCTGCAAGAAGTTAGGCTGTAACGCTGAAATAGGGCTGTAATGGCCAATTATGTATGTATGCGGTATAGTGGTTAGCGCATTAACACAGAAGTTCAAACCTCCGAGGTTCAATCCCAGCGAATGAAAAAATTATTAATAAAAAATTTGCGCTTTTCCTAAATTATAATTTAAAAAATAAAATTTGACTTAAATAGAACAATACCAACACTACTTGTTCACACATAAACTACAAAGTCATTAGAAGTTAGATGCACAAATCTGTAAATTGACACATTTCATTATTAAAACGGTGATAAAGTAAAACTAATTTTAAAATGAACTAGTGTATACTGTAGACCTTATTTGAGTGAATAACTTTACAATTTTGAGAAAAAAAAATTTTTTTTTAGTGCAACTGCCAACTGAAGTGGCAACATAATTTAAAAATTTACGACATATATCGATATCATAATACGATACGGATTATGAATTAAACATTATTTTTTTCTTTATTTTAAATATATTTTTTTGTGCATTATTTTGAAAATATATGTTTTCTATGCCGTTTTCTATGTTATGAGTCATTAAAAAAAACCAATAAATTTATTAACGATTTCAGAGTAATACGAGTATTTTGAAAATATTTGCTTTTATTATTGTATGTCGTCATATTTAACTCCTTTATACTCCTATACGGTATGAATACTTTGAACAAATATTTACCAAGAATTCTTTTCCTTTGTCTTTAGAATAATAAAAAAATTAAAAAAAAAACATTTTAAACAAACGGCTCAATAAATAATGTAATGAACTTGACATTATTAAATTAAAAACTGAGTAACTAAAAAAAAAGAACAAAATTTAAAATTAAAAAGGTTGCCAAAGTCGCCAAGTTAAATTGGGGGAAAAATATCTTACGAGTAAAATACCTTAATTTTTTTAAACTTTAGGTTTTTTTATTTAAAATGATGATAAGGAAACAATGGTAGGCAACAAATAGATGACGAAAAACAAACAAATATTTTTGAAGAAATACCCAACTTTATCTATAAGGTCAAGTTTCTGATTACAATATGACGAAAACCAAATAAATAACAATAACGTTGGTCATTTACTACATATTGCCAGTACTGATTATAAATGACAGGCAATTAGGGCATTTACAAACAATTTTTAATGTTATGATAAAAACAAGAGAACATAAATTTATTTTTTAATAATGTTTTTTGTCACTAAGAATGAGACAGCGGATATTATTTTCTTAATGTCTAATTTAAATAAATAAAAATACAAACGTAAAAAATCCCCAAAATTCTAAATTGCGAGCAAGTTTTTTTTTGGAATGAACTGTAGACCTCTGATTGATAACACTGTGGGACAAAAAAATCACATTAAAATACCTAAAAAGTGTTACTACTCTCTTTTAGAGGGTATAGGAACCTGATTCTGAAATTTCCTAAATATGTATTTTCAAAATCGTAAGTTACAATTAAACAGCAGTTTATTTGGTTTTTTGCACTTATAAGCTGGTAACTTATAGTCATATCTAAACTTATAGCCCAATAAAAACAGGGTTGTAAAACAATAAATCTGATGAGAGTATTTTTTAATAGACAATTTTTGCTCATAAACATATTAAATAATTATTTTTAAATTTGTAAATTAAAACGGTGAATTTTTTTTCACAACAATTGATATTTTTGGTAATTAAAAAATTTTTTAAATTACTTAAGCTACGTTTACATTTATCAAATATTTGATGAAACAAGCGTAACCATTCTCAAGTCTGTGGTTCAGAATCAAAACGTCTATGTTAATATAGACCGTATTTCCATAAAAACATTTTATCCAAACCGACACATATTTAAGAATTTATATAATTTTTTTTTATTCTTATAAAAAATACTTGAAAAAAAGTTGTGACCATAGGGTATTTAACTAAAACAAAAAATAACTACATATGAATATAGTTTTTAAGATATACATACAAATAAAGAAAAAATTGTTTGCCACAAAGAATTTTAAATGAACGATATTTTATTGTGACAAGGAATATTTTATTTTGTTTGTTATCTTATCATGCATAACAAATAAAAATATTGTTTTGTTTTATTGATAAATACCAAATAAATATATTAAAACTCAAAAATTTAACAATTATTAAGTAGAGATTAAAAAAAAAGAAAAGAAAAAAACAATTTATGTTCTAATTTTTGCGCTAAAATTGATTGTGTATTCTTATGATTTGAAAAACAAAAAAATAAAATTATTCATTTGAATTAAAAAAAAAAAAAAAACTACATTTTAAGACTGACGATGAATTTTAATAAAACTTTAATAATAAATTAAGACTTTTTGCACATTTTTTAAATAAAGCCAACGTTAATATTTTAATTTGCAAAACACATTTCACATTAGGTAAATATTTGACTAAGAAATGTAAAACTAATGTTTTATAAAAACATATATTTTTTAGTTTTTCTTCCATATCCATACATACATACATAATTGGCCATTACCCCCCTGTATCAAGTGACGGCCTAGCTTCTCGCAACACTAATTTTGGGTGTGTCAATTTTTATTCATGAGCATCGGGACCTACAGTTTAAAGTCGATTTCGAACGACTGACTTGAGAAGCTTTCTAATGGCTATCAGTTACTCTCAGAGCTTTTGCTAAAAGACTGCTAAGAGGTAGTCGCTTTTTTTACAGAAAAGAAAGAAATATATTTTTAATTTCAACGAAACGGGCTTAATGAAAATTTTAAACCTCTAGAAATACGCCCTTTACAATACCAATAAATAGAATAAGTGATTTTTATAAATGTTGATTCTACAGAAACTTTACTGTGTCGAGTGTGCAGGTATGTGTTACTTATGATTCAAATCGTTTTTGTCTCTGAATTAAGAATTTGACTGGTTTTTTTATTTTTACTTTCATTTAACTTTTTCTCCCATATTAATTAGTTTTTTTTTTCTTTTTTTATTTCGTTTTTGCAATAAAATTATTAGTGTTTTTTATTTTTATTTTTAATAATGAGAAATAAACTTTTAATAAACTTTGTTTACACTCATCATCATTATAATACAGAAACAAGAAAATCAATACAGAGACAAAATTTTAAGCCGAAATATAAGAAAAAAAAATTAACAAAATGAGTCATTTTATTTAAAAGAAATGCTAATTTTACAATATTTAGAAAATACATACATTAGTATTTAATTAAAAATTTTTTATTAAAAGAAAACAAAACGAATTCAAATACTGGCCTCTTTATAAAAGAAAAATTAAAAGAGTTTCATGACATTTATGAGGCAGTTAAGCATATTAAAACGGACAAATTTAGCCAAATTGCTATGGAAACATTCAAATATATTCAGCTATTGATTTAACAATAGAATTTCGTTGACTCTTTTTGCTTTTGTTTCGAGTTAAATTATTGCGAAATTTGATAAAAAAAATATATTTTACGAGTTGCTTTGCCAAGTAAAAATCTTAAAAATTAAATAATTTTATAGGCTTTTTATTTGTTTATAAAGACTATTCTTTAAGCCTAAAGACTTTACAATAATAATTTTATTATCGGTATTTTGCTACATCTTTATGTAATATTGTTAGGCAGAAACAATACGTATTGGTGATATACATTTTCTATGTTGTTTGAACAACTTGTCTGCAACGAAAAGTTTTGCCATTTTCAAACTAAAATGTAATTTCTTTGTACCATTTCTGTTACATTAAGTGTAGCATGCTTGCATTTGCTTAAATATATAAGGTATTTTTTATAGAGTGACACAAGTTTAAATCATAATAAAGCAATGAAATATACTTGTAATATCAATGTAACGGGCTTTATGGAACACCAACACCACGCAATATGGAACACCAATTTTCAACAGCTTTTTTGAATACATATGGGCCAATGACTCCGCCTTCTCACAATTGGATAATATATAACCAGAAGTAGGCTTCATCGGAAAATAAAATTTTGAATGGAAACACAAAATCGATATCAATTTGAGTTTGACCAATAGAAAACTTTATTTTGATTAACAATTTTAATAATTTGCACGCTTTGCACTGGTGTAAGTCGATTCATATTGAAATTTCAAAGCAAACTTAGCAAAAAGCAATTAATAGGTGGTTTAATAAAGCAGTGATGTCAACTCAAAGTAGTGACACTCTATAAAAAAACCAATTATAAGTGTAGACATGCAAAGTAACAAAAGTTTCACACTTGATTTTTTATATTTTAAAACAAATTTATCAATTTGTTTTCTTTTGTTTAGATTTTTAAATTTTAAAGGGTTAAAGTAAAGTTTTACATCTTTGCTTTTAATTATTATTTATTGTTAATAAAAACGTATTTTAAGAAATAAAAAAAAAAATACAATAAACAAAACTATTACTGATAAAAAAAATGCACACTTTATTCGTAATATTTATTAAAGCTACGTTATCGTTGAAGTTTTTAAAGATAAGAATTCATTAAAGTGTAATAAAATAAATTAAGACACCTTCTTAACACGATTTCATAATTTGTGACATCATCGAACAATTTTTATTTCATAAAAAAAAATTATTAAAATAAAAAAATTCATTTAAATAAAAACATTAAATAAAAATAAAGAAATAAAAACAGAAAGTAAAAAAAGTATATATGCATTTAAATAAATAATTCAGAAGTATTAATTCTTGAGCATTTGTGTGGTATATTTGCATACATATGTATATAATTATATTTATGCTACGAGTACTTTGGGGGAATTTACTTCAAAAACATTTTTAAGGTAAAATTTGGATAAAATTATTTTAGATAATGTCTGGGCATGTCGGCGCTGAAAAGTTGAATTGTAATTAGCTTGTATACGGCCGAATGAAAAAATAATTTTTTATATTATCTCTTTGATTAAAAAGATCTTCTTGAACTACTTTTCATTTTTTTGTGCATTGTTTTCAATCGGCATTTGTTTTCTCGAAAAAAGAACTTAAATCCGCACTCTAAATTAATGGCGAGATAGGCATAAAAAACTTTTCATTTAAAAAGATGATTTTACTTATCAAATATTTAAATGGGTAACAAATGCAGATTCAAAATTTAATATATAGATTTATATATTACTGATGATGCTATGCAAGGAAGTAGCGGAATATCGAAACTAAAATATTAAAATATTTATTCGACCTTAAGCTCGGATGATTTAACTAACCAATTAAAAATTTTATAAAAAGGTCAAGGAAAATAATAGAAATAAATTTGGAAATATTTAAAAATTTAATTTTTTGCCTTTAGCTTTCATATTTCCAACAGAGATATATGCATATATTCTCCCATAATTGCTAAGATGTATTCTTACCATTCCAAATATTTTATTTTAAGCTTGTTATAGCCAGCTTATGACGTCTCTACTTTCTACGTACACATAAAACTAAATATGCATTGGGTCGCCGTGGTCTAGTAGTTAGTGTGTTGACTAACTAAGACGATGCTGCCGGACTCAAATCTCTGCTCTGATATCTTAAAAATAAAGAAATATAAAAAAATTATTTCTTTCGGCGATTACCTCTCAGCAGTCTTCTGGCAAAAGCTCTGAAAGTAACTGATTGCCATGAAAAAATCGGTTCAAATTAGTCGTTTGGAGTCGACTTTGAACTGTAGGTCCCGGTACTCATGTATACAAATTAACACACACAACATGAGCTCTGCGAGAAGATAGGCCATAACTCTGGCACAGGGCCGTAATGGCAAACTACTTATGTATGTATGCATTAATGCATTTTATTAGAAAGCAATTTATTTAAATTCTCTCACTATTATGCCACCTCCAATAACATGATTGTTTTACTTAAATTGAGCAACTTTATTATCATTGGCACTAATTGTTTTATAACATTTCTATCATGTAATATTATGCTGGGATATATTTGTAATACAAAATTGATTTAAACCCCATTAATTAACTTGCAAGAAAATTTCCATAATAATTTAAAAGATTTTATGACAGACATTTGGTGGATTGGCTATTAAGCAGTCATATGCCCACAGTCAGATTCTTTATTTAATGAAGCATATTTTTAATAATAAGTACAAAAAAATTGTTTTTTTATCTTTTGCACTAGACATATAAGGATTGTTAGCCTGATACATACTCATTAATGTCTCTCTTCGAAACACCATCACTTGAAAATACCGGTCTAGCTGTTACAGCTATACACTGCGTCCATCATTAAAACATACAAAGAAAATCTTAAAAAG
The DNA here is from genome assembly GCA_963576795.1 of Metopia argyrocephala. Taxonomy (NCBI): domain Eukaryota; kingdom Metazoa; phylum Arthropoda; class Insecta; order Diptera; family Sarcophagidae; genus Metopia; species Metopia argyrocephala. Next base: position 197,092,439 of record OY756208.1, on the reverse strand, counting down.
GAAAACATAAACAAAAAATTGCTATAAAACAGGATTGTAGGTTTTACAACAACATTCTTTTGTTTATAATGCGTTTTTATTTTATTTTACATTTAAACGTACCTATACGCTTTAGTTTTGCTAAAAAGAAAGAGCAAAAAATTCTGAATAAATAACAGAAAACAAATATCTTTAAGATCAATGAACTGAAGGCAATAAATAAAATCTTAATTTATTTCAATTTCTTTATTTTCATTTTCATCATGATTTTTATTACAAATTATAGATATGATGAATACATTTGTTTTATTTGTAATAAAGCATCAGACTCACTTTGTTTTGTAGCTGTCGCTGTCATTATGTTTTGTTTTATGTAGTTTTTTTGTTTTTATTATTATTTGAGTATAACGGGAAATAAAGGCTCGCTCTTTGTATTTAAAACAACAGACAAAATACACATTTACACCACCACCTACACTACTACACGAATAAACTCTTTAATTCAATAAAACAGTAAAAATTATTAATTCATTATGGCCTGACAGGGATTCTAAAATGTGAATATATTAAATTAAAAGAAGGGGGAAAATTACATTTACACTGTATATAGATATTTAAAATAAAGAAAATATTTAATAATAAACTGAGGACTTACAATTAAATTATTAAAATATATGTATGTATTTTGTTCAAATTTAATAAATTTGCAATTTATTGAATAAAATAAACTCCCTGGTAAATCAATTATTTAATACAAGTTTTAGATAACTAAGTGATTCAATATTTCTTAATGGCCACTTTTACACTTTTATGATGTAAAAACATGCAAAAGTGTCATTCTTGGTTCTGAAATATTAATTGACATTTTCTTTCTAAATAAATAAATTCAGAGAGGAAGTTCTGCTTATATGGACTGTAACTTAAAATAATGTTCTGCTATGCCTAACGATGGTTGCCTAAATTGAGGTCATACTGTATTTTTGAAAAAAAAAAAATTATTAATCTACATATTTTAGCGATAAGTTTTGTTTAATTTATCAAACAAAACTGGTTAAAATAAGTTATTTTTGAAAAAGAAAAATAAAAAAATTCAAAATTTTGCTTTCTTTTTTTTAAGTAATAAACTTTTTTCAAGTTATGTACTTAATTGTTAAATAATCATTTTTTCAATTTTAATTTTTTAAATCCAATCAATTTTAATCAGCAAATTTTAAATTTAATAATAAAAAATGTCTGTCAAATTTTAAAATATTGTTTTTAAATATACAAATTTTTCATTATTTATAGTCAGAGAGTGTCCAAAAAATAAAGTTCACAAAACTTTAACGAAAATTCTTTATCAATTAAAGGTCATATTTAAACGTGACTAAATTTTTAAGATACCCGGTAAGAAAAAAAAGAACACTTCACTTTTAGTTTTTTTAATAGCACTACTCAACACACTTTAACGTTTAAACCCATAAGAATAATAGTTTGGGAATCTGTTACCTAAAACAACGGGGCAGCCGCTCGTATTAATGATGCTGATGCTGGTGTTAATTTTTATTTCTTTTTAATTTTTAATTGGCGAGGTTTTAATGCATTTCTTACTCCTCTTCAATGAATGTGTCTTAATTGAAGACAATTAAATGTTATTGTGGTTAATAATACAGCTCTCTGGTGGTGGCAATCTTATCTTTTTAAGCACATTGTTTTTCCTCTTTTTTTTTACTTATATTGTGTTTTCTTTTTAGAACTTTAAATAAATTGCTGGTTTTTGTTTTAAAATATTTATTGTATATTAGTAATTGTGGTTGATAAAAGTATTAATAAAAAATAAATAATTTCTTACTTTTTTCAGTGTAATATTTCTTTTACAAACTTTTAAGTTTCATTATTTTTAAATTTCATTTATGGCAACTGTTTTTTTTATTAAATTTATAAAATAATTTGAGTAGTTCAACTTTAAAAAAAAATCACTTTGCACAGTTGTTTGTCAATTTTTAATTATTAAAAGAAATATATAAATAATTTTAAATTTTCGTTCGATTTATTTAATTAAAATAAAAATCGCGTTTTATTGTTGAATTTAATTATTCAAGTTGTATTACTATTGTGGTACTGTTTTAATTTATTTAAATTCTTTATTTTAAAACAACCAAGAGGAGCCGCTAAACAACCTCTTGCTAGGGCGAGCAAATTTCAACTGATTTTTAAATTGTCAATTTGTTAAAACAACAACCTCATCTGACTTCTGGTTTATAGCTGACTGTTGTTATTGTGTTTTTGTATTATTTGTATACCCCCTACTGCTTACCCCATTTTTTAAAACATTAAATACTAAAATATTGCTGGTGATCGCATTGGGGATCACTACTATATTGTAAAGCTTTGCCAAAATTATTATTACAAAAACAAAATAACAAAAGCTTTTGTTTTGTTTAATGGAGAAAGGTGGAGAGAATATATGAAATACTTTAAAATACGAGAGTGCAGAGAATAACAGAGTGCAATTGAGCAGCTGTAAATAATAATGGAAAATAGATATTTTCTCTTTAGTAAACAGTTATTGAAATTCTTTGTTTACTTTTTGTCTATAATTGTGTTGCCAATTTTGTTTTTATATTCTTTTGAGTGAAATTCATAGAAAAAGTGAATTGCTTTACTCCAATTTACTATAAAATTACAAACAGTTTATAAATTTATTAATCCATGCATATTTAAAATTTTCCATTAAACTCTAAAATTTTCCCTTAATAATACTTACTACTCGTATCTTTTATATGAAAATACTTTATTTATTTAATTACTTGCTTTTTAGATTTTAAAATTGATAATTCTTATTATCCAAGTTGGCTATTGGTACACAGACTTGATGTCGACTTGTCGTACATAACAGAGCTAAAGTAGAATAACTATGAAAAAAGGTAATGTTTTAATGTTAATGTTTTTTTTAACTTGCTTGAGTTTAACAAAAAATATTTTTAGAATAAAATCTACAGATTTGAAAAGCTAAGGCGTCTGTTTTTTTTTTTTGTTTGGCAAATCTGATAAATTTTTTTTAAATTGAAGATAAAAGCTATGACAGAAGTTTTGTAATTCTGATCATCTGAAACAGATGATGTTTTTTGACAAGACTTTGACTAAGCGTGGGGATTCAGACTATAAGACAAAACACCCTGAGTTGTTATCCTTTCTTTAAAGGAGTTTTCTAAATTCTTCCTGGTGTGTATAAAATCGTGGGCTTGTTTACTTTTGTTAATTACATTTTTATTTTTTATTTTTATTTTCTCTATCGTTTAAGCCAAGTACAAGTGAGATAGAAATGTTAAGAGTAAAAGAGCAGTTCAAAGAAGTCGTAAAATATTCCTGACATTTCTTTGACCACTCTGGTTTTTTTATTATTTTCACCAGCAATTAAAAAACCCAAGGCTTTGACGCGCAGAAAGTATTCAATTAAATCATAGGATTTTAATATCATGCCTAATGGGTTTTTACTGTTTCAACATATAAGTAGTTTTGCTGTCTGACTTCTGTTCATTTACAAAAAAACTTTGTATCAGACCTTATGTTTTAATTTCGAAAATTTACTAAAATTCTAGTATAGTAAACACAAGTCTACTACTGGAGCAACTAAATAGCCTGAACAGTTTGTGTTTGAACTTTTAATTTAATTTGTATATTTAAATAACATCGAAGATTTAACAACCATTCTTCATACATAACTGGCTATTGCCACCCTGTTTAAGAGTTACGGCCTAGCTTCTCGCACCACTCAGGTTGTCTGTATTAATTTTTATCCATGACTACCAGCACCTACAGTTTAAAGTCGAATCCGAACAACAGATTTGAGAAGCATTTTTATGGCAATCAATTATTCCCAGAGCCAGAAGACTGCTGAGAGGTAGTCGCTGAAAGAAATAATTTTTTCATATTTCTTTGTTTTTTCAGATGTCAGAGCTGAGATTTGAGCCCGACGCTATGGTTTTAGTAAGCCAACACACTAACCACTAGACCATGGCGACTACCATTCTATGTTACTTTCAGTAATTACTATGATGAAGCTTATAAAAGCAAAAACAATTTCCCCTTGACAGCCGTAAATCTAAAACTTTTGGCAACCCATGTTTGGTAGATTTGTTTTTCTCTAGCTTTATTTATTTGATCTTTGACAAACTACACACTTACTCTGTCTGCATCTGTTCGTTGAATTGTCATATCGCACATACTACACACGTCCATACATACATGCATATATCAGAAGCTTTTATTTGCGCGTATACAGTGAACCTCTTAAAGTTGGCCAAAACCGAAAAGGCCAAAAAGTAAACAGACGTGAGGAGTGAATGTGTGAATGAATATTTTTTTAGATACAAATTCAAACAGTAGAACTACAACAACAAATACGAGTATATGATCTTGTTAAATAGTAAAGATAAAACAACAATAACAAGCCCATTAAATGAATGAAAAGAAATGCGAAACGACAACAGCAAAAAATGTATTAATTGTTGTACTGGTAGTATTGTGATCGATGAATAATCACAGATTTCTTGGAATTTTAAAACTTCGTCATGACTAAAACAACAACAATAACACCAAAAACAACAACTAGCAACAGCGAATCAGAAGAAAAACAAAAAAAATCACACAAAAGACAGTTAAAGTCGTTTGTAAAAGTTCGTAAAATACAAATAAATATCGGTTAACAGTGGTTTAGTGCAGGGAGGGGGGGGGGGATATTAGACGGTAAAGATTGTTTATCAGGTGGCTGCATGCATTGGCTTGGGGTGCGTTTTGAATCTTTGTTTTCATTTGTTTCCATTTCTTTGTCATTCAACCAGTTTGTGGTTGTAATAAATTGTTTCTTTTTTCATCTTAAAAATATTAAAATTAATCGGAAATCATTTTAAAATCTTTGTGTATGAATTGTGAATAAAAAAATATATATTTCTTTTCAAGTCATGCCAGTATGACTAGGCCGGCTATCACTGCTGGAGAAATTCCAAATGCGTTATTTTTATAAATTCAGTTTCTTTTTTCTTGCTGTTTTTGCAAATGGAGCATCTGTAGCTTGTTAAAGATGCTGATGACGCTTACACTTGTTGTTATTGTTATGAATGACAAGTGGTTCTTATTATTGTCGAACGTTGTGTTTGCATTTTTATGAATGAATTCTGATTGGATTCGTTTTATGTTTTGGGAATTTCCTTGTATTTCCGGTATAATTTTTTTTACTTCCAAATAATTTTTTCTTTTTTCGTTTTGGTTGGCGGAATGTTTTTTTTTTTGTTGCTGTTAAAAGTTTTTCGATCGTTTGTTTGCTTTTACTATGATTAATACAAAAAGAAGAACAACAAACTTTTAACACTGAACTGGTATTGTTTCACGCAAAATAAAGAGTTTGTCAATGAAAAGTGTTAAATGGCTTTTTCGTTAATACTTGCAAACTGGAAATACAGAATAAATAGATGAATACGATGATGATACTGACAGCCACTCCCTAAAAATGTTTTGATATATGTTCCGCATTTTTTAACAATTAAAAAATCGTTAGTGTTGCTTTTAGATTGTTTTTACTTGATGTTTAAATTTTTTTAAATAAAAAAAATTATGGTTTTTCATTACTATAGTCTCAACTTCTGGCAGTAGGTTTCTACTGTCCTAAAGCATAATCGCTTTAAAGACTTAAAAAGTCTGAGATTAATTGGTATAGACTCGTATCTTAAAAAACTACTTTACCAAGTCTGGAATAGTTAAATCATGCGAGTTTACCAGACAGTAAAAATCTTTCAAACAAGAAATAATTCTTTTTTTGCTTCTTCCGTTAGGGTAATAAAATTTGCACCTCCCGTACAATCATTAAAAAATTCTTTGCGGAATTTTCTGTCGTTCTTTTTTAATTTCTTATAATTTCTTACCAGTTTTGTCTCAGCAAAGAAAGTGCTTTCCCATCTTTAGCAAAATTATTGATGAAATCATTCTTAAGTATTTTTGATTATAATGAACCACCAATGCATTTAATAAGTACTTCCATCATAGGATGGAAGTGATCAAAGCCACATGTAAAAAGTATTAGTGCTGCTAAGAAGCAGGTGCTGAAGAATACTAAATTTAGCTCCCAGTTATGCTTGGTATTCAATAAAAATATTATGATTTTGAAGCCAATTTAAAATGTTTTATTTTTGTTTGTTTGTTTGTTTGATCTCGTTTCATAATATAAGAAATTTGATTTAAATTTAGAAATTTATTTCGTTGTTTTTTCTTAATTTTAATAAATAAATTATCTTTTTCTAATACCCTGTTAGATAGTCATACAATTTATTTATTTTTTTAATAACAATGAAATAAAACGGCACACGTTCTATGTTGTCTATAATGGGCCATAAAAAGTTTTTGTAGATCTAAGAAGACGGACATAAAAGTATATATAATTTGTTTTAATTTATTATACATACATATGTGCATACAAATGTACACTATACATACATACATACATATATAGATATGGTTGTGTATTTAATATTAATGTTACATTTCATTTATTTATTTTCATTTATTTCAACTTTTGCTATAAAACCAATTTTGTTTCTTTTAACTACTAAAATATATACAAAAATTTTATTTTAATCATATTATTTAGTCATAATGTCATACATTGTTTGTAATTAAATAAGCAAGTAGACCAACCCAGTTCTTTATACAAAATGAACGAATTTTTTAGGTAAATGTAATAAAACATTACGAAGATATTACCGAAAAGTGAAGGGCGTTCAAACATTTTAAACAAAACTTTTTATTCCTAACTCTACACGAAAATAACGGGTTGTTTTCCCAGTTATACAACTTGTATTGCTAACTAAAATATCGGTTAAAGGTTCCTATGGGATCTTAAAGGCATAAGTATATAAAAAACTAAAATTTTTGTATATTATACATATAATTTTGCAATTTTGACAATGTGTTTTGTCACATTCAAATATATATTCCTGATGATGCTACGCAAGGAAGTAGAGAAATATCGTAAAATAAATAATATAAATATTTATTCGACCTTAAGCTCAAATAATTTATCTAATAATAAAATTAATAAAAAGGTCAAGGAAAATAATACAAATATGTATATAATTTTGCATTCTACTTTAACTTTTGAAATCGCTAATAAAAAAATATTTGAGCTGTTCACACTACTGTTATTTTTCTTTTAAAGATTACAGAAATATTAGTTACTGCTCACTAGTCACTTATAATGAATACGTCACTTACTGCTAAACTATTCAAATTGTTGGTTATTTCACTTTTACATATGCATTTTGGGCCTGTGACAACATATTGTCAATGGAATTAAAGAACGCTGTAACTGACAAAAAATCGAAAATACGTTTTTTGCATCATTTTTATCAGACAAAAAATACGCGTCGATTGGTCCAGGTCCCAGATTTCTACGATTAAAATAAATTCATTTACGCCGTCTGCGAAATGAAAAATATCAGTGTTTTTGTTCTACTTTTATAAAAGTTTTTTGGCTCTGGTGAACATTTAAGGTTTTGTCAGTTACAGCGTTCTTTAATTCCATCGACGATATGCATTTTGGCGCTGGCAACAAGCTCTTAGTTATCAGTGTATAATTTTTATTATAAAGCACCACTTATGCTTTCGATAAATCTTTTTTTTTTTTTTTTTGATTTTACTCCGAAAAAATTTGGTGCAAAATTTAAAAATCCTAATGCCGGAATATTGTTCAATTAGTTTTGAGCGACACTGTGTAGGTTGAGTTACCATAAATGTATGTTAGAATTACTGTTGTAATAGAAATTCATTTTATTTTGAGTTATAAAAGTAAAACTCATAAAAATTAGTTGCCATACTGAACAGCAATACCTCCTCTTCCAGCTTTAATAACTATTTTGAAAATGACTAATTAGTGCTGGCACACCCAAAAAAGTTTCCAGTTTGCAGTGAGTGTCAGTATTGTTTACATTTTTACAGAAAATTAAATTGCAAGTCTTTCAAAACATTGACATCTTTATAAACAAATTTTATTTTAATTGTTTAATAAGAACAATAAACTATTTTATGCAGTAGATATTTAATGCATTGTAAACAAGTTTTTTTTGTTTTGTTTAAACAAATAAATGTGTTTTAAATAAAAAAAAAACAATATTTTAATAATTATTTTTTTTTAATTTTGTGGCCCATTACAACGGTTGTCTTATATATTCAAACACACACAGGGTTCAAAGAATCTCTTTATGAATCATTCAGCTTTGGCATAAAAAAAATATTCAAATAATAAATTATAAAAAATAAATGTATTTTAATTGAATTCTCCAGGCCAGACACAACAGCCATCGCCAACACCACCGCTATTACTGAACAACAGGAATAATTAGTTTATCGTTTAGTTTGTAGCAAAGACAGAAAATACGATTTTCATTAAAGTATCAAAATAATTTAACCCTAAGAGTACTATTTTTGTTATTACAATCTTAATCGCTTTGTCTTAGCCGAATTAGACAAGTTTGGATAAACTCGGTGGGCAAATTTGAGGTTTGGAAATTGGCTTACAAATAATTTTTTTTTTGTAAAAAATTCTGTTTTATTGATACCAATGTAAAGTAGAAATATTTGAATTAATAATGGAATATGATGTATATTAAATATTCATCTCTAGCACGTCAGCAGACGTCCGCTCGTTTTTAAATATTGTTAAACCTTTGCTTATTTCGTCAATGCAGTGCCGAATTACATCATAGCGTCAGCTGTTTATCGTTTGTTCAAAATTTGTTTGTTCAAAATGTTTCCAGAAAACAAAACAAGCATGTTAAGAAACTCTTTTATATATTAAAATATATTTTATTTAGCTAATTACACAAGGCGATTAAAATGTCTAATACCTGAGGAACTGAAGTGATCGGCCGTAGTTCGGGGTCCTAATACGATGATGAACATTTTTTAAATATTTATGATTTTTTTACTTTTAAATACATACATACAAATATAAAAAAATTATAAAATTTTATAGATTCAATTATTATTTATGAATTTCTTGGAATCAAATATGTTCTTTAAATGCCAGAAATGCACTTAAGAAACTCTAAATGCATATGTTCGCAGATGACTAATTATAGACAAGCATTTTTTTTTAAATTCAATACATTTTTAAAAATATAACGCATCCAATTTAACTAAAAATACTTGTTTGTTTTGCTTATTTTTAAGCGTGTTTTTTTTAATACAAGTATTAAAGTAGACTTGAAGTGTTCTTTAAGAGAAATGTGTTTGGAAAATTTGACTTAAAGTATACTTATTTTAAAAGTATACTTATTTTTTTTATTACGGCAGTAAATAATTTTTATTTTTATAAATGATAATTTTTATAATTTTTAATAATATTTTTGATAATGATATGCTTTTAAAAGTTTTACATTGAAATAGTGAATTGAACTTTATGCTTCAATAGGTTTCTTTTTCAAGTTTTTAGTTTAAACTAAAGACGAATGATGATCACATAATACCCATATATAAGTAATTTAAATGTTTATCTAAAATCCAATATAGCTGAAGTGGCATGGAAGAATAGTTTAAGTCAAATAATGAGATTTTAAAATGTTCTTGAATTTAAACTAAATTTTATTGTAAATGTTTCTTGCAAAAGATTTGAAATTTAATATATTTATAATAGTCTAGATGGAAAACAAAAGTACATCATAATACTTTACATTATAATACTATGCTGAGTTTTATGAAGTCTCTAAAATAGTAAATTCATACCACTATATGTGGACATAACTGGTTCTTCCATATTACCATAGATATAATAATTTAAAACAATAAAATTATAGTCGCTCGTTTTGTTATGTTTTACAATGTTCTTCCATTTGTCATATTATAAAGGAAAGTTTATAGTTTCTGCTACAAATATTGAACTTAAAAATCGCATTGCATATGATGAAGCGAATGACATCTACAAGAGTAAAAATCAGCTGTTATTACTTTTACTACCACTTAAAAACAACAAGTACGAGTATATATATATGTATTTTTGCTTTTTTCTTTCATTTTAAATGGTGTGTTATGTTATTTTTGTTGGAGATTCGTCTCTGTACACACTGTGTTAATTAACTTCCATATATGGAAGTCAATTCAAATTATGACTTTAGTTTTGCATCATGTCATTGGTTTTGCTTAATCTGCTGTCAATACACAAAAAAAACAAAAAAAAAAAAAAGGAATTTCAAGCCAAGTTCTTATCTCATTCTAATATTGTCTGCAACTTAACAATTTTACTGTACCATTAAAGGTCGATATTTACTGACCATTTTTGAAACCCGTTAGTATTCAGTGAACAACATAACACATCACCAGTAATAAAATACAAAGTTGACCACGACAATGAACTTAAGTTTGCGTTTGAATTAAACAATATCTACTCTCCACCCCTCTATTAAGGCAACCACCAATCATTCTATAAATAAATGAAATATATCGGATTTGTATGTTGTTGCGAAAATATGTAGAAACCTTTACAATTATTATTTTTAATTATTTTTAAATAATGATTGATTTTTTGAAACGTGATTATTATATTTTGTCCCCAAAATAAAAAACCAATAGAAATTATATTTTTATTATTAAAATAATTTTAAATTTAACCTTTTTTTTAAAAAAAGGTAGAACAAATACTTGTGTCGCTTGTAATTATTATTGATATTTTTGTTTTTTTTTTTGAACAGATTTTATCTATTAAAACTAAAATTCTTTTCTTTATTAATAATCCATACACGTTATTAATTTCAGTGTCAAATTACTAGTAACTGACAATTAGAAAAAAAAAATTTTTTTATTGTCAAGTTTGTAGCAGTTTTTAAACATTGATTTGTTTTTTAGAAATAATTTATTTTTGTAAAACTCGTATTATGCCAGTAATTTTGTAATTAAATCAGAATTGCAAAAAAAAAAAAAAGAATTTAATTGATTTTTAAAACAAATTAAAATCGGTTTAAATCAAAGCTGCACGGAAAATTTTTGGCAGACAAATTTCTTGTTCATAAATATCGATAACTAACAGATGGTTTTGTATGCATAACTTGAAAAGTTTGATTGATAAGTTTTATAGGCTTTTTTATAAAACAAAATTGATTGGTAAACTAAATACTAATTTAAATAATTAGTCAGCTGATGAGTCATGCGGTACATTTTTTTTAAATAGGTCTATATATTGATTTGCTAAACGCACGAATAGTGTTCGTACATTCAAAATATGGTTACAAAAATTAAGCTGGTGGGTTATACTTTACGTCAAAGTAATTCTGAAATTCAATTGTTTAACTTGGACATTTATTTTTCGCTAATTTTGCTCCATTTTTCCATAACAAAACATTTTAGTATTTTCTTGCTATGTATTCTTATCTTATACCATGTTCACACGAATAGCAAATATCGAGGCTCGCTCTCTCATTAGTGTTTCGCGTCCGAATGTTGTTTAAAACAAGTAGATTTACCATACATAATTATGAGAGCAAACCATCGTGTTCTATATTTAATCTTGTTGAGAACCTCAAAGAATTTGCCATCGTCTTCAATTTTGATAATAATTTATCGCTACTTTATCTGAACTAACTGACAGAACAAAAAAGCAAAACATTAACAGAAGGAAATAAGACATATACTTTCGTAAATATGTAATATAAAAATAAAAAAGCAATAAACAAAATTATACTAAACCAAAGTACCGTAGATTATACATTATGGTATACACAAAGCAGAAATGCCAAAATAAAACACTAAACTGTTGTGTGAACGGTGTGGTTCGCAATCGTGAATCAGAGAGTGAAACAAGTATCTCATATTGTCACGCTGCATTAAATCTTATAAATATTTTTTTTTGATTAAAGTCCGAAGTTTGAAGTGGAATTTATTAAATATTTATTGTTATAAATTGGTGCTGCCAAATTCTGCTACTTTACATTACTCGATAGTGTTGAGTAATTTCATTTGGGTACCCAATACTATTCAATACTTTTAATGGATTTTTTTTCAAGAGAAAATCATTTCATAAAGCTTTGTGTTTTTAAACAAAAATTTGTTTGGTCGTTAAAATTTAAATTTTCTATACAACTTCGAAGAAAAATACAACTCTTAAAGTATTGAATAGTTAAAACCTATCTATACTGCTGTATTCTTAAAAAATATATATTTTTGGTTTCTTCAGTGCTTATTTGACAAGTTATGCATAGAAATTTGTTAAATAAGAACATAATAAAACTACTTTATTTTTTATGAATACAATAGAAAAAGTACGCTCGGGTATGTTTTGAAAAACTAATTCAAATATATAATAAAAATCGAGTGCTTTTTAAAAAACAAATAAAATTATTCAAAGAAGTTAAAAGCCCATTAATGGTCATAAAGCGAATAAGTTCAGTCAAATAAAAAACTTTCAAACATGTCAAGCGTTGAAGTTCTATAGTTTTTTGTATAGCTTCTGCTTTAACTTCGGAATCCTTCTGATGTTAAACTCAGTCAAACAAATAACTTTCGGTTTTCTTTTGTTGCACTATTTGCTGTTGCTTTAACTGCGACTGTTTGATTTTTTTTTTTTTTTGAAAAGTTTATACTAATTGGAAAACTTCACGGCTTTTCCTATTTTGATTGAGTGAACCTTCGATTGTAAATTAGGCCCAAAACAATAGACAATTTGCTCTGTGGTTACTTATGGATTAGCAAAAACGATTCTTTTTTTCACTTGATTTCAGGTTTGTATAGCCAAATTTCGAACGCTGTAATTGGCCGCCGTTAAATCGTTTAACGTTTCAGCACTTGTAAGAAAGAGAAAAATATTTTACTTTTCATTAATTATTAGGGAATATTTGAATTTTATCAAATGCTCTGTTCTGACCGACTATATTTCCCCATATTTTTTAAAACTTAAAATTAATTGGTGTTTATAGTACAAAATTTTGTTTTTGCAAGTACTTACCTTTAGTGTTTGTTCTTTTATAATGAAATCTAATATTTAATGGTTTCTAGGTGAGCAGTTTTAATTTAAATTTGTTATTGGCGAACACTGTGTTTTTATTTATTTTTGTTTAAAGATTATTTGTTTTTGTTTTTATAAATATTTTCTATATGATTCTGTAGGAAAAAATAATTTTTCTATTACAGAAGAAATGTGTCAGGTGTTAATATAAAAAAAAAAAAAATAATTAACGCTTTCAACGTAATCATAAAAACGTATGGAATTGTTTTGTAATATTTTATCTCATATTGGCTACAGATAAGAAAGTCACATACTTCATATATACAAGTTGTAGTTGAAAAATAGTACCACTCAAGATTACATCAGAAATGTATTGAAATAAATGCCGATTTGATAAGAGAATAGAAAAACAAAGGAGGGCGTATTTAAAGGAAATAATGCAAAATTTGTTATTAACAAATTTTAAAATATTTAGTTTGTAAATCTTTATAGAACAATACATACAAAGTATGTATAGATCTTTGTACAAATTGAAGTTTATCTATTTGTTAATATTTTAATAGACTCTAAAACCGCCTTATAATTTGAGGGAAATAGAAATTTACTAATAACTGGTACATATATATAATTTCAACCAGCTGTGTCTGATACGTGGTCGACGTAGCCTAGTATGTAGTGCATTGGTTTACTAGACAAGAGCTATGGGTTGAAACTCCAGCTTCGACATCTTGGAAAAAGAAATATGCAAAAATATTTTTTTTGAATCCAATCCAATCTTTTGCCGAAAACTCTGCGTGTAAGTAACTGATTGCCATGAACAAGCTTCTCAAGTCTGTCATTCGGATTAGATACGAGTATTAAACTAGGTATAGGTCTCTGTACTCATGGATAAAAATTGACGCACACATTTCTAAATAGAAAATGTCAGAAAAGTTACCGTTGCCATTGTAGTGTCTATCAACTAATTGGATAATACAAAGTCTCCGACAATCTCAGCTTTTGAGCTCGTTAAAATATCTAAAATAGGAATTTTAAGCAATAGTGGCTATATAGGGGTTGGAACGCTGAAGTGTAACTGGCTTTAACGAAATCACAATTGTTTTCAGTCTTTCCTTGGCTAGCTCTGGTTTAATGAAGTGGAATTTTTGCCTGCAGTAATCATAATAATTAAAGGCAAAATCAGAAAAAATGTCATATAGAAAAAGTTTAAGTCAGGAATTTTTAATGTGGAATTTTTAATTTTTATGGCAGTACATAATCGGAAAAAGAGAAAGGGTTCCACAGCCATTTTTTTAACAGAATTTTATATATTTTTCTTTTCTATAGAGAGACAAGCAACATTAGTTTTATTTTATTTCTTAATTTTGTTAAATTTACGTGGTTTTTTTTAACAGATTTCTTGTCATTGGTATCAATAAATGATATATTGAATTGGTTATATTGTATTTTTATTGTATTTTAATTAAAACTTTAATTATAAATTTCTGTTAATTCATAAGACTTTAACTGTAAAATATTAATATTATTTTTTGTTTCTTATAAATCTATTACACCCACATTAACTTTCAATATTCGTTTTATATTCCTGTTTAAAGGATATTTTATTAAAAATATTTTTTTTGTTTAAAAAATGTTTATTGACATAAATTATGAAACAATTAAAAATTTTGTTTTTCTTTTCTTTTTTTTTTTGTTTGTTTGTTTTGTTTTCTTTTTTATTTCTTTTATTTTTATTATTACACGAGTATCATAGACAACGAAAGATTCAACCTTTTCTGTTCACGTTTTGTTTTCGACTCGTTGTCGTTGTTAATGTGAATTGTACTCTTAACTTGGCTCGTTTATTGTTTTCACAATAAATATCATTCTTATAATTGTTGTTGCTTTTGTTGTTGGTTTTAGCCCTGTTGTTAAAGCATTTAGTATTTCTTAAAGCGTTATTGTCATTGTATTTGTAAGTTCTGTAAATAAAAATCATACTCGTAAACCTACAATAACAGAAAACCTTTATAAAACATAAAGCAAAGCAATAGTAGTAGTAGTAGTACGAGTAGTAACAACTACAGCAAAATAAAATGTTTTATTTTTCTTTCGGTGTATAAAATTGTTCACAATTTTTTTTATTCTCTTTTTTGTTGGTTTTAAAATAATTTTTATTTATAATTTTTAGTTTTTGCAAGCTACTACTGTTACTAATAGTTTTTAGTATAGAATTTAACATTTACAATTACTACAGAAAGTATCAATACTACTACACAACTACTTGTACAAACTTATTACACACTACCACTATCAGCTATGGCTACTAAACGACTACTACTTATACCCGTTACACTCATTATAAAAATAGAAAAAAAGCTCTTAAAATTATATCGAAAAAAATCCACCACTAGTCTAGAGACTAGATTCTCTATTTCACTTTTAACGCGTTTGAACTCTAGTCACGCGAAATATGTATCACTCTATTGTAGAATACCTCACTATTCTAAAACAATAATAACAACATTTATAAACATATAATTGTGAATAAAAAAGAAATGAACTTTTGTGTACCCTACACTTTTTTGTAACGAACGAATTTATTGTGTGCAGAAAGAATTTGGTAACATTAACGTTCACTTCCCAGCGGAAAATGGTAATCAAAGAGAATCGAGAGGGTAATACAAGGAATATATTATCTATTGATTCCGGAAACCATTACCCATATCACAGATCATGTCCTACGAAAGCAATACATATTTTTTATGTGCCCCCGTAATAAGTATAAGAATTCATTATTTGTAATGCATAAATTTATTAATTACAAATAATTTGAAGAAATAACGTGGAAAAACTAATTATTTTTTAATCAAATGTTGAACAATAAATTCCTTCTAAAGATGTTGGAATACACATGGTAATCAATACTGTCAACTTGTCTGCCACATGAAATAACCTTCTCGATTTCAAAAGTAATATCTTCTGAAGGCAGATATTATTTAATTGATTACGAAATAAGGTAATAATTTTTTTTCCGCTGGGTTATAATTAAAGAAACAAAAGTATATATCTGCTTATACATACATATGGTCAAACGGACGTAACTACACAAAATTTCGAAATTGAGTTTTTTATTGTTTATGGTTCGTTTTATCAAAATACATTTTCGTACAAAATTTTAGGTTCTAACGATCAATAATGTTGATTTTATTAACGAAAATTAAACGGACGTAACTACAAGTGCGTGTATTTCTAAATGCAAGAAGACATAACCACATACATACGCAGTTGGCACAATAGTCGTACACGACATTGTCGTCAAGGATGGCTTTAAGACATGTCACTAACGGTTGTCCACAACATCGCGGAAGTGTTCGTGCACGTTATTTAGTGGTCTATTTCCTTGAAGTTGTCGACGATGAACAGAACAATGACAACATGCTTGCATAGCTCATACAATGTGCGGTTGACGACAACGTCAGTGACATTTGCCGCTCAGCCAGTCGTCTACGATTTTTAAATTTTTTTTTTTGTATAAAAATGTCGTTGATGAATTGTTCGGGCTGTCGTGTATGTCTTGAAGACAGAGCCAACTGGGTACTTATATGAATACCTTACATTCAAACTCATTTGTTGTATATAGGAATGCCAATTCTTATATATGGATCCTGAAAATTATATGATTTTCGGGATTTACGAAATATTTGATTTTAAGGCTTTTTGCTTTTCCTGTAAAAATACAAATAATGTAGTTTATCCATTTGCATTTAATATGACGATATGTATGTCTAGAACAAGGCTAAATGTAGAAGTACATAGCACGCGTTGACATAATGTACAATGTAAGTACAAAGTTAAATTAAATCTTAATTTTTACCAGTGCTGCGTAGGCATAACGCCAAGTGGTATTTTTCCAATTTAAACTGTAATACTAGTATTACCAAAAATGTATTTTTTCAAATGCCAATCTGAAATTAAAATTTGGACATATTTGATTGTTTTAACCACCTTTCTCTTAGAATACTATATGGTCGTAATCTTTTTCTAAATATGTTACATTCACACCTTTCCCCAAAACTATAACTGTTCAATTCTTAAACAAAAAAAATGTATTTTTCTAATGAATAGTACAATTCTTAATAAAGATCAAGCCGAAGTTATGCTATTTTGCATATGACTTTAGAACAACTTTAAGTTTTTTCTTTTTGCTGGGAACAGCTTTAATAAACCACTAGATAATCGAGATTCAACTGTATGTTTATTATTACTTTTAAACAACAAAAATATCTTTGACATAATTGTCAGAAAGCATTCATGACGTAACTATTTATACAAATCAATTTGATTAATAGGAAAACAAATAAAAGCAAATATAAATAACGAAGAAAAAACATAAATGTTTTAATCATCAAAACATATTATAAAAACAAATAAAAAACTTTCCAAAAATTAATAACAAAATGGTCAATATTTGTAAAACTCTAAACGAATTATCCAATCGGGGAGAATGGGACCAAGTGTTTAGCTGTTTGAATATTGATATCAATACCACCATAGAATTGGGGGAAATAAAAGGTAAGTTTAAGCAAAAAATATCCATTCATTCTGGCTAACAATAAAATAATATTTTAAAATTTTTTTTTTCCAAGTACCCGAACAACATCCTGAGGTTTGGTTGGATAATCATAAGGCCACTTTATATTCTTTAGAAATAATTTTGGGTTTTATTTTGCTTTGTGATCAAATATTGTACATACTTTTGCTAGTCTATTTGAGCTTATTTTTCGTTAAATTTATACGTTTGCAGTTAAAAAAGAAAAATAATGCTAAAAATATACCGAACAAAATATTTAAAAAAGTGTATAATGTGTTCGAAAAACCATCCAATCCCATAAAAAAATAAACCAGAGATGTGTTTTCATCAAGAATATTCTATGGAATAATTTTATTTTACAGATGAAATTTTATCATTTTAGAATTTTTACGCAATTTTTAAAGAAAAAAATTGTTTATTTTTAATAGATTTCAAGATATATTGCTTAGAATATTACCGGCATTTTATCTTCTGCCAATATGCAGAGTTGCATTTAAATATTAATAAGGTCTATCAGGTATGTTCTGAAAATCACTTTTTGTAGGAGTGATTTCAAATCACGAGAAAGGTGTTCTGAGCACAAAATTTTTTGAAATTTTGTGATTTGAAATCGTCAGGTAAATTCTTGTCGATATTAAATCACTTGCCTTTTTAAACACTATTTTACTTACAATTGGGCGAAAAAAGTAAAACAAACTTATAACATCATTTGTTCTTTATTTATTTTTACAAAAAAAAATTATAATTCCATGCAGAAAAATTCTAAAATTTGCAAATTTCAAAACACATTACAATTTTCATAAAATTTTTTGATTTGTTTACATTTTTCACAATTTGCTTTTATTTTTCAAAAAGATTTTTGGAGTTGCCAGATTTACAACATGTTATTTTATTTTATGTATAATTTGACCAAATTTGTCAATTAAATTAATTATTAAAAACTAAAATTTATAAAATTTGTTCATAAAAATTAATATAATGTAAAATAGTTTACATAGATTGGTTAATTTTTGAAATATAAATGTGCGATTTTAATGCAAATGCCAGCAATGAATCTGGCAGCTCTATAAACGACACAAAAGAGCTTAAAGTTTGTGATTTAGAACAATGAAAAACACTTCTAAAAACAAAAAAGCTCGTGATTTTCAGAACACCTAAGAATTTCTTGCGTGATTTTAAACTTACATGTGATTTGAAATCACGTGATTTTCAGAACATGCCTGTATAACTATCTTTTAACCTTTTTTTTAGCCATAAATAGACACGAAGTACAAATTTAAAGTAGCAAAAAAACAATTTGGAGTAGAGTACTTTATAGTCGAATGAAGCTTTAACTTTATATTTTATTATAGATTCAACATTTTTAGTTTTGTTGTTTTTTTGCTTTGTTTTTGCTAAGCATGTTTATTTTTGTTTTAGACCGAGTAATACACACATGAATACAGTTCGTAGATAATGACATTCTATTGGGGTGTAAGTGGGTGCGTTTAATTTTAATTTTAACTTTTCGTTTTTTTTCGTGAATTAACTAAACTGTATAATTTAAAAATGGGATCTACCCTTAATAACAGAATTTTCTTATACAGTGTTGGTGGAAAAATGAAACAAATCTTGTAGAAAATAAAACAAAATAACTATACTGTTGATAAGCTGAACAGTTAATTGGAAAATAGCCGATTATTTAACAATTTTAATAAATTTTCAAGCAAAAGATCTTTTAGAAAAATGTTTTCTTTGTTCTTTAGTCTTACATTTAATTCGGATATAATTGTATACTCTTATAATAAACCTTATAGTTTGTCGACTAACAAGCAAAGCGTTTTCTAGTCTAGTATTCTTAAAGTAATAGGCTTAAGTTCCGTTTACATTTCAGGTCTGAAACCTTGGCCTAATAGTTCACCTCTAAAAAATGCTAGAATTTAGTTTTAGAAGTAGCCACATACCGGTTGTATATAGCTTTGGCTTATTTATAAAGATTGAAAATAAAATATTTTTGTTATACACTGTATTTGTTGTTTTATTTTTTTTTTTTTTTTGCTTGAATCAACTTTAATTAAACTTCAACATATTGGAGTTGACTTTTTAAATGCAGGGGGTGTATCTATTTTAAAGGTGTTGCCTATGTATAAAGACTGTCATAAAAAATATTTATAATGCAGGTTTAAAATCGATATAGGGAACGAAAACTTGTTGCACTAACACAAAAATCGCAGAATATTTGAATATTTTTCATTTAAAAGGCTTATATTTAAAAGAAAAAATGCTTTTTATAAAGGGCTTTGGGAAAGCCTTAAAAAGTGGTAAAACTTAGGGGTGTATCTTTTAAAATGGAAGCTAATTGGTTTCCTCTAATTCGCTAAAAAAGAACGCAGAGTTGTGTGTCTAATATGGTGAACAATAATGTGAAAAACTTGGCAGCACTTGACAAAAAACCAAAATTTAAAAACAAGCGGATAATTTAATTACCTCAAGGATGCCGTAACCGTATTCTTTTAAATGCCTTCCACTCATAATTGCCAAAAAAATATTGACATTTTTGTCGAGGCAATTATCCGTGGAAAACTGTACTTCTTTTAAATATAATTTAATTATAAAATAATCTGCGCTACAAAATAATAACATTATGCGCTAAAATATATATGATTCTTACTGACAACAACTTTCTACATTGTGCTATGCAGTTCTGGGTTATTACCCAAACATTACCCTGTAGGAATTCTATGAACTAACCCATCAGTAACTGTTTAAAAGCTAAATAAAAACTGATGCAGAAATCCAAATTATAATTAAAAGAAGAAAAAAAAAACTTTAAAACCACACACAAAAACAAATAAAAAATCATATACATCATCATGTACATATGTATAAAATAAAAATCATATCACTTTGTATAACGCCCAGCTATATGAGCGATCACGCAACAAAGTACAAACGGCTTTACTTAAATGGTATACAGTTTGTACAATTTTCTGTATTCTTTCGTTACCGATCACTGTAAGTGTTTTCGTTTCTTTAACGCGTGGTTTCAACAGAAATGTTTTAATGCATTTTTGTTCTGTACCACTAGGTAACTTATAATGATGGTTATAACTTATGATTAACTCTATGGTTAAAAAGTGAGTACAAACTTTCTTGTATTAGATTGTGTATTAAAGTTAACTTATGGTTAGCTGAAACCTATGTCAGAATAAGTAAGTACGAACTAACTCGTGTGTTAAAATCAAATAAAAATGTGTTTTATGCATTAATAACTAACTTATAATGCGGTAACTTAAGGTTAGCTAACAACTTTGGCATAGTAAATGACTACTCCACTCATCAACTCGTATAATATGCTGTGTTAAAATCAAACAAATAATTTTTCGTACTAGTTAGCTTTAAGTTAACTTAAGTCCCGACAGGGTAGCTTAAATATATATATTTAAATATATCTATATTTATAAAGTAAAATTCCGATTAGATTTTTATAAATTAATACTTACAAGTAATGGAATTTATTTCTCTAATGGCTCTATTCAAAAAAAAAAAAAAAAAAAAAAATAGAAGAAAACAATAGAACACTAGCAATGCAATAATTTTGTTTTAATTTTTCGTATTTTAAATCTCTCAGTTTCTTTTAGGAATTTTTCTTTGGAAAAAAAAAACAAATAAATATTAATGTAGCGTTTAAAAAGATAATTGAAAAGTTGTCAATTAAAACATCAGTTAAACAACAATTCATTTGAAATCTATACTCATATATGTAGTCCAATAGACGTTAGAGCCAATTTTTCTCCAGTGTAATAATATGTAATGATTGTAGAAAAATTACAAAAAAAAATAAATAAATAAATAATAATTTTGTAAGAACTGTTTAATTAATTCTATGTTTAGTGTAACTGTGTTTTTAAAAAGCAAATTTTATTATAAATTATTCAATAGTTTTAATTTGAAAAAAAAAAAAAAACAAAACTATTAAAAATGCCATAAGTGATTTAGAATTTTTTGTATAGTAAATTTCTTTCAAATCAATTAAATCTGATCAATTAAATTAAAAACCAGAGATTTACTTAAAAGTATTTTATTTTTAAAATAAAAACAGTAAACCGTAGATTAACTGCCGTATTGGAAAAAAATATTACAAATTTTTAATTCTGGTTTTTCGACTTTATTTTTTTTTTCGCAGGAGTAGCGAAATATTGATAATTAAATAAAAGTTTTTATTTAAAAAAAGACCTTGAGCTTGAGAATTTCATTACATTAAATATTACAAATTTATTAAAGGCTTATTTGACAAGTATTTCATAGGAATTTGTCAAATAAGCCTATAACAAATGTATTTTACTTTTCACGCATACGAGGGAGAATTTTTACATACACATTATCTTTAATTTCACGTTAAAAATTTTTAAATAAAAGTTTTTAAATAAAACTTTATTTAATTGAACTCAATTTACCATACTATATAGAATTCAATTAATGTATTGCACAATTAGTTTCCAATTGCATATTTAATTGAGTCAAGAGACTAATTAAATCTAATGCAAAGTATGTTCAGTGGGAAGCAATAACCCTATAAAAAATATAAATTAAATATAAAAGAAAATGACAGCTACTGTATAGTTAAATACCCTATAACTGTCAAATGTTTTTAGAGTGAGCTTACTGATGCAAAGTGTAGTTATTAAAATCTACGATTTAATTCGAAATACAAATATAAATAATAAATCCGGCAGCAACAGGTCAAATAAATATTACAAAAAATTCAATTAATTATAAAAGGACGCCCAGCAAATTTTCTGATTCAATCGTGAGTGGCTTTATTATTGTCCTGTTGAAAGTTTCTAACATTTATTTAAATTATTTAAGTCAAAACCTAAGTGGCATCATTAACTCGAGATATATGAAATGGCGGATAGAGCACATAAACTCCCGTACGACGATTTGTTCATTCTGTTTTTTTTATCAACACTGAACTGCATTATTCATGCTTAATTAAAAAAAAATTTTTCTTATGAGTCTAAGCTTGGCTCTAGTACTATTTGATGTTATTTGATTAAATATTTTATGCTTATATGCAAATATTTAAAATACATTAGCCCCCTTCATAATTTATATTACATAAGTATTGTTGGCTGAAATATTTTGTAAATAAACATTTTTCATACTAAAAAAAAGTGGCCATAGAGACAGGTTTATCCCCATAAGCAACACATTTCATATTATTTTGAATGTATTTGCCTATATAGCGAAAAAACTTTTTGTGTTTTAATAATACTCGTATATTTATAAGTTTACGAAGTATTATTTAATTTTACATTGGGATTTTACGTATAATAATATGTCTCTGTTTTTTATTTTTTTTTTATTTTTGCTTTTAAAGAATTAAGTTTATTTTTAATTATTTTGTTTACATCTCTTAAAGCCTTTATACTCGTATTTGATGCTGATATCGTATATCTTTAATCTATTATTATAAATTATTAGTATGTCGTGAAGTCTTATCTCACGAATATGCATCAGCTAGTTTTTTTTGAATGGAAACGTTTTACAAATAAAATATCATGTTTTAATAACAAACTCGTTAATAACAACAACAAAAAAAAAAAAAACTAAAAAAATTAGCGGTAATGACTCTTAGTTGCAAATGCCCCTGCAAGCCTAGAAAACTAAGTGAATCAAGTCAAACAATCAAAAAGATAAGCAGATATGCTAGGATTGCTACGTTTGATAGATTTGCAAGGTCATTTGCAACGTAGAGTGATTACCGCTATTATTTCCCTATGTTTTAGAATATATGCATAAAAAAGAAAAACGAACTTACCTTGGAATAGTTGAAAATATTTGTATTCTTTAATCCCTGCTACAATTTTTAATTTTGTTTAAATAAAACTCAGGTATTGCGGAAATCTTTTAAAATGCACTGTTTTTTGCTCATCAATAATGAAAGAAGCTTTTTTTTGCTAAAATTTTCTGTCTCGTTTTAACAATTTATTAATATTTTTGTTTTTAAGTCTCTTGCTAACACACTTTTTTTAGTACTCTTTTAACTCTTATGTTGATTACTTTCGCTCTCTTAACGGTAACACTTTTGTCTTTGTTTTTGTAAACTAAAAGCTCTTTCTATACCGTTATCCGTTGAGTTCCGGAAGTAAAACGATTTCCCAAAAAAACACACAAAAACAGATACAAAATTTTAACTTTTTTTTTATTTAAATTTTTCGTTGTTTAACTTTTTAATTTTTTAATTAAAAGTTAAATTTGAAACTGCAGTGTTATTTTTTATTAATTTTTTCACACGTTCTTTAACCACTGAGAATATTTTTTTTTGTTTTTAATTTAAAAGTGTGTTCCTGGTGAAAGATCGCGTCTAGACTGAACTTGAATGCTGTTTGTTTAGATACTTTTATACCCCCATTTCATTGTAATGTGCTTTTTCATCTGGTCATTGTTTTAGCCATTTGCACGGCGAGAGTTTTAATTGTTGTTGCTTTTGTTTATCTCACTCTCTTGGTGTTTTTAAAAATAAAACTGTCAGTTTGTTTTTTTTTTCTTAACAACAACTCTATTATAATTGGGGATAGAATTCAATGTTCATCGTTATTATTTGTTATTGTTGTTGTTAATGACATTGCCAATTCGGATACAGTTCCTCCTAATGTGTCATTTAAAATTTGTACTCGTTTTATGTCCGTTTTTTAGCGTCATCATCTTCATCAAACTAATCAGCTGCTATGATCGCATATGAATATTCAAATAGAAAAAAAAAATTAGTACCCTACTCTTGTTATATAAGACAAATTGAATTTTATTTGTTTAGTAACATATTTTTTAACAATTTTGTTTTGAAAAGAAAACCCTATACTGTACAGTAAAACAATCTTGTGCAGAACTCAAACCAATTGCTAAAAGGTAAACCAATTTCGTTAAAAAAAAATCCAATAGAATTCATGAATGAATGGGAGTTTAAACTCCTTAAAAACCAAAAAAGGTATGTATAGATATAGGCTAGGAGCAGTTCTGTGACACTCTAAATTGATTCACATCCCTACTGTACAGCAATGTATACTATTATTCTTAATCCGATTTACAAAGCCTTCTATAGAAATTGAAAATACAATATTAAATAAATTAGTGCTAAAATTTTGAAAATAATCAAAAGTAATTGCATTCCTCTTTTGGTTATTTTTTGTTTCATCGTTTGTAGGGCATTTAATTCAATCGTTTTTCACTGTTTTTTTATTGTTATTGCATTTTTGTTTTTTATTTTAATTTTTTTTTTTTGTTTCCTTAGAGCTTCACAATATCCATATTAATTAATTAATTTGTTGGATTTCAGTTATTGTATTTGTTATTATTCATGTTGTTGTTGGTATTTTAGTTGTCATATTGTGGGGTTTAGTTTCATCTTCCTTTTGTTTTTGTAACAGATTGATTTCAATACTGAAAACAAGTTGTCACTGGTTTTGTTTTTCCTTTTCAAAAACGCACACAATTTTATTCATGATTTTTTTTTATTGCTTAGAAAGAAATATTAATTTTATTATTATATTTTATTTTATGAAAAAATTGTTTTTTTTTTGTTAAAGTTGTGTTTTTGGGGTTGAAGGTGTTGTTTGCTTATTTGTTGTTTTTCTTAATTTATTTTAGATTTTGCTGTGTTTTGTTTAGTTTCATCAGAAAAGCCAGAAAACGTGACATGAGCTACCGATACCGTATGTGTTATGTGTCGCAGATCATTGACAAACTGGACAATTTCATTAACGGTAATTTAACATGAACAGTGAAATTTTTTTTTATTATCGTGTATCATTAAAACGTTAAAATATTTTGTTATATTAATGGGGGTGTTTTTTTTAAATTAATTTAAATTATTAACTAATGAACTTCAGCTTTTTTTAAACATATCCAATACATAATTATGCACATATGGACATACACAATTGGCCTTGATAAGCTTGAGTCAGGATTACGGCCTAGCTTCTCGCAACACTCATGTTTTTTGTGCCAATTTTTATCCATGAGTACCGGGACCTACACATTAATGTCGACTCCGAACGACAGAGTTGAGAAGTTTGTTCATGGCAATCAGTTATTCTCAGGGCTTTTGCCAGAAGTATGCTAAGAGGTGGTAGCCGAAAGAAATATTTTTTCATATTTTTTTGCTTCAAGATGTCAGAGCCGAGGTTTGAACCGGAGCTCTTGTCTTAGTAAGCCAACACACTAATCACTAGACCACGACGACTACCTTCGAATAATATTGTAAACAAGACTATGAGACTATTTTACAAATGCTATTACAGTATCCCAAGGATAATTGCCGCGACAAAAATGTCAATATTTTTGGGCAATTATGCGTGGAAGTCATTGAAACGAATACGGTTAATTTCCTCTTTGAGGTAATTAAACGAATATGCTTAATTTAGTATATACACCGCCGCCAATACATAGTATATACAATTAACTTTCTACGTATTCTTATGCATAAACTTGGTAGACTTTATTTGGATGGTTGTATCAAAATAGTAGTTTGAAAATAAATTTATGCCTATATAAACATAGTTGAGTTGTGCTGTAGTTTTTGGAAAATAATTATTTTCCGTAATTAAACGAGGGAGTTTTAAGTGGTCTAGTGGTTAGTGTGTTGGCTTACTAAGACATGGGTCCTGGGTTCGACTCCAGGCTCCGACATCTTCAAAAAAGAAATATGAAAAAAATATTTCTTTCGTCGACTACCTCTCAGCAGTCTTCTGGCAAAAGCTCTGAGAGTAACTAATTGCCATGAACAAGCTTCTCAAGTCTGTCGTTCGGAGTCGACATTAAACTGTAGGTCCCGGTACTCATGGATAAAAATTGACACACACAACATGAGTGCTGCGAGAAGCTAGGCCGTAATCCTGACACAGGGTTGTAAAGGCCAGTTATGTATGTATGTATGTATGTATGTAGTTTTAAGTGAAATTTCTCTTTGGGGAAAATATATTGGAAGTAATTAAGCGAATAATGCAGTTAAGCGAGAGTTAATTAATCGTGGAATTTTATTAAAAAATGGTAAGAAAAATATGGGGATTTAGACATTGAGATAAATAAGCGTGAAAGGCAATTAAGCGTGGGGCAATTATCCCGGGAATACTGTATTTAGAATCATTTAAGGGTTAATTTAATTAATTTAATTCAAAATAAATTTAATTTTGATTTCCTTTCGAACAAAACATGTTTTACAATGAAACTTTAAAGAAAATTTTATAATAAATTTGAAAAAAAAAAAAAAAAAAATGCAGAGAACTACAAAAATAACAACAAATTTGTCTTTTTATTACGAATATAATTACAATGAGTAATAAGCATTAGTATGCAAATATGGGAATGACCATAAACTTAAAGTTTCTGTAATTGGTACGATAAAAGTTCAAATAAAAGATATAAAAATGTTTGACGTAAATATTGAGCACAATGAACCTTTTTAAAACATAAAAATCCCTATAAAATTATACCAAATGGTACTCTGTAAAGAAATTCTAAATAAAAAAGCAATAAAATAGTGTGTCATACACTGAATGAACTGAATTGATTGTAGGTTTTAAATTTTAAGGGCCGTACACACTTACACACTTAATATTTTTTTGTCTCTTAAAGTATTAAAAAAATGAATCATTGTGTTTTGCCACAGAATACCAGGCGCCAAAAAAATCAACACTCAATCACTTGTGTGGAAATTGATAAGTAAAACATAAAATTATTTCTTCATTATTTGAATGTACTATGAGTAACGAACAACATGTGTACAACATACTTACCTAAATAATGATCCATAATAGATTGAACAGTTGACAAACTGATTTGCAAGTTTTTATATGCAATCTTTAATCAATAATTTACTGCACAAATTACATTTTATCAATGATTCTGAAAAATTCACGTTTTCGCGAGTTGACTGTATTTAGAAATACACTGTTTTAGAAATTATGTAAAAAAAACACTATTTTGTTGTTTAATTACCAGAAAAATACAATATTAATTTCTAAATACATTTTCTGCATTACCTTTGCAGCACAAAACGTTGAAAACATTTTAGAAAATTTTTTGTTTTCTCTAAAGATAATTGATGTCTTTAAGAAAAAAAATATTGCAAATGATGTACAATTTACGATAAATAATTAATAATTTTATTTACTTATTTAATGTTCTTCGAAAAACACTAAAAAAATGACAATTAAATCAAAGTTCAGCTTTAAAATGTCTAATTTGCTAATTTAAAATGGCAGTTAAAATTTTGTATGCAATTGGAAGAAAATCATTAAACAGATTTCTATTATAATTTCTTTTTTCAAACGGTCTTGTCTCTTACTTTAACACGCTCATAAAACTACGAAGTAAATATACCTTTAGGTAAGGTTAGTTTGAGTAAATTTTACAGCTAAACTATAAACTACAGAAGCAGTAGTCATAAGTTCGTTTATTCATAGGTTTTAATAATTAAACACAAATTCGTCGGCAACTTCAAGAAAAAAGGTTGTGAGTCAGCGTTGCTAATTTCGCTATACAAAATTACACAAAACCGGGACAAATAACATTATCTTGAACTATTTTCGAACCGTTACATTTTCGTCTCTTTTTTTACCGACTGTTTGCCAAATGATTGGCCATTACAACCCTGTGTCAGCGTTACGGCCTAGCTTCTCACAGCACTCATGTTGTGTGTGTTAATTTTTATCCATGAGTACCGGGACCTACAGTTTAAAGTTGACTCCGAACGACAGATTTGAGGAACTTTTCATGGCAATCAGTTACTCCCAAGGTTTTTGCCAGAAGACAGCTGAGAGGTAGTCGCCGAAAGAAATTATTTATTCATATTTTTTTTCAAGATGACAGAGCTGAGATTTGAACCCGGCGCTATCGTCTCAGTAAGCCAACACTAGACCACGGCTGTGAACATACCTCTACATTATTTACCTACAGCGCTTTTTACACTTTATCATGAAAAAATCTCTCATTACTATCTGTTTTGGACTGTACGTATATAGCGTAGTCATTGAATTTACCAGTATTTAACAGTATTATTAAAACTTTTACCAATACTTGTTTTTATTTCATTGTCACAAACTTTTACAAAGAAATTTTGCGTTTGTTTGTTTTAAGTGTAACGATATAGAAAAACCAATCATGTGTAGATGTGTTTTTGGTCCGTTTTTACAAGAAATTAGTTCAGAAATATCTCGGGTTAATGATGCCACTTTAGGTTTTTGACACAAAAATTTTTAAAATCTGCAATGCGTTTTCGGCTATTTATCTCCGAAACTTTGGGGTCAAAAACCTAAATTGGCATCACTAATTCGAGATATATAAAAAATATGAAATGGCGGATAGAGCACTCTCGCACGACAAATCGTTTATTTATGCTATTTTTCATTGGACCAACTTTTTTAAAAGTTTTCTGCTTAGCTCATGATGTGATCTGCCGATAAATTGATAAGATGTAGAAAAGAAGTACAACGCTGGTAATAGCACTTCAATTTTGTAGTTGAGTTTTATAGATAGTTTTGTAGATAGGGTGGAATAGCAATGGGGAGGCTTCTATGACCTTCATATGATCTTCTTCGAGAAGAGGAAACCTATTTCTTTTATTTAAAACTTCGAAAGACTGCACATTTTTGTTCTTAATTTTTCTCTTGTCTGGGATTTGAACCATCGCTTCTTTGTGTTGTAAGCGAGCGCTCTAAGATTATTATAAATCGCATATAGCTATTGACCAGATGTAAAACTTTTAATCTGGGTTCTTGACATTGGAAAGAAATTCTAAGAATAATTGTGAAAGTTAAGCCAAATAAAAAAAAATCTAATTACACTATACTCTAAGATGCTTCTGTTTGGGAATAACAGTTTTGTTTAAATTTATTACTTTTTTTTAGTCTATTCAAATATGTATTTACAACTAGAAAATGCTGCTTTCGTTACAAATAGTTGTTTAATTGTTTTAAATTTTTAATAGTAAATTATTTATTGTTTAATCAATTCAAGTTTTTCCTTTTATAAATCAAATAAAATTGAACACACATCTTCTTTACGTTCTTCTTACAGAAACAGTTTCGATTTGATTGCTTTGAAATATTTTTTTTTTTGTTTTTTCTTATTGAAACGTGATGGAATTTTCTTTTAAAAATGTTGAAACACAAGTATTTACTTTTGTCGGTTTTTTAACTTTTATTTGTTTTTCCTTTAGGAAAATTTGAAACTGTTTGTAATAACTCCTGATTCTATAGACAGACAGTCTATATTGTAAGTCATTGTTTGTGTTTAAGGTTTTGTTACCGTTTTACTTCAATGATACCCGTACACATACACATGTTTTGTTTGAAAAATTAAATGCAAATAAGGAAAACATGTTCCACGGAAATGTTAATGCATATTTGTTTTTTGTTTTTATATATTTGTTTTTATAGTTATTGTTGTATTTAAATATAAAGTTTTTTTTTCGTACATAAAAATGATACATTTCACTTTGATTTGATTTTGATGGATACGCATTGTGAATTTCAATAATTTCATTTCATTTCATTAAAATCTAAATATTTGTACGAATACATTACGAATGAGAATAAATTTTCCTTTATTTGTAATGCTTTCTATTACGCTTCGTAATGAAACAATTTGTTAAAAATGGCTGTTAAAATGCAATTAATTTTTGACATAAACGATGCAATTGAGAAACTTTCATTTTATTTTGAAATACATTTTGTATACCCTTTAATACACACATCTGGTGAAATGGGTATACTGAGTTTGGGAAAATGTTTGTAACATTTCAAATATTACGGTAAACTCATGGTACTGTGAATTTCCAATATAGTGAACTTTACCTACTTTTTGGTATACGTTTTCTAAATAATGAACAAAGCATTTAAATTGTCAAAAAATTTAAAATTATAAACTATCTTGGTTTTTATAAGTTCATGTTATCGCGAGTTTACTGTAGTCGTGGGTTTTATACTATATGACAAATATACAAATGAGATTTCTTAAACAAAAATAATATAAATATCGAAGTCATCGAAGGGTTTCCACTAAAGACGCTAGTCTACGATACTATATAAATCTTATGGTCCTTGTGATTCTGCTCTTTATAATTAATGATAATAATACTTATATTGTATTGTAATTTAGTAAATAAATAATCGAACCTAACGAAAAGAACATAACAAATTTAGAAATAAAATTCCAATGATTTATTTATGCCATATAATTATTTTTATGCCTCCATTCATTAAAAACATTTATGCAATGGTGTAGGGTATTAAAATGTTAAACGCTATATATGTATATAAAATAACTGTTGCAATTAATTTTTTTGTTAATTGTTTGTTGTCTCATTTATTTAATTGAGTCTTAAAATGGTCATTTACAACATTCCTTTTAGAAATTATTTTTGTTTGTTCACATTTATTTCATATTCTAGGGAATACTAGTTTTGGCATCAATTTGATTTCATTGGCATCAATTAAAAAAAAGAAGCCAAATTTCTAATTTAAGGTAAATTAGAGAGTTAATTACTCAGGATGTTAATAGATTTGAGAATGCGTTTAATTGTAGCGGTATCAAGGCAGTGGCTCCTTTGTGGAAGAATATATATTTGTAACAATTTAGCAATTACTTAATTAAAAGTACGACTTTATTAAGAAACGGATATCTTACAAGCCCTAAATTTTAAATTTTTTGAATAACAAAATTGATCATGTCTATTTAAGCATCAAACCCGAAATCACGAGGCGGCTTTCAGGTTTTAAAATTTAATTTTCACGGATCTTAAGGAAGTGATGTTGGTTGTAATAAAATTAAATTAATGTGATATTATTGTAATCATTTAAAAGTTAGTTTGAAGTCGCTTATGAAAAAAAATTTTGTGAACTGAAAATATTTATAAAAACATAAAAAAATAATTTAATTAATACAGTGAAAGTCTGATTTTAATCAATTTTCAATTTTCCAAATTTTAAATTTATTTTGTAAATCTGTAAGTTTCTGAACTTTAAGCCTAGTATTCTGTTCAAAATTTCATACGAAATGCTGCCAAATTACATCTAAAAATCATACGTATGAAATACGAGTACATGTGAAATAATGTTGCTAAAGTAGTACTCTGTTCTTGTTGTGAAAAACATGTGTAAATTACATTTCAACATTTGTTCTAACTGCAACATGTTTCTTGCAACATTTTTATTGCCGTACGAAATAACATAGCCAACATTTATTTCGGGCGAAATATAATAAATTTACACTAGCTTAAAAAATTTTTTTTTTATTATAATGAGCAAGATTTTACAATAGAGTTTTTACTGTTTATGTATATAGCGTTTTTGTTGGGTTATTTGGTTATTTTTATATTGTGGCTCTTTTGAAATTTTTCTATATAAAATGCATGGTATATCATTATAATTTCAACTCACTGCATAGCAGCTGGACTGTTAGGGAATGCATGAAAAGTACAGTTATTTCCGCTTAATTGAGTCTCTAAAAATGCACGATTTTTGGTGCAATTAAACGGGAAACTCAATTAAGCGATACTCGGTTAATTGATTCGCCGACGCAATTAAAACGAAAATCACTTAATTAAGCCAGACGAGCAATAAAGCGAAACATCCACGTGTATAGAGAAAAAGAAATTCATTTTTTTATTTATTAAGTTAATAAATAGTGTTAGTTTATTAAAACAAAACAAAAATCAGGTACATATGTACGTTCATCGTACAATATTTGAAAAGCAACAAAAATTACAAAATTCTATATAAAAAGAGACCAAATTTAAAATAATTACATTACATACATATGTGCATGCGAGTGTACATTAAATGTTATAAAAAAACATTATACAATGTATAATATACATACATAAGTAAAACTATGATTAAAAAAATCAGTCATCAATATTTGAATTTTAGATTTATTGAGGCTTTCGATAATTCGTTTTTCTATATCGTTCCATTTACATGGTGAACAGAAACATGACAAAAATTTTTCTGGTGCAAGTTTTTGCAATTTTTCTGGTTTTAAGTTTGTAGAGAAAAAAATTAAGCAGACGAAATCAATTAACTGAAACATTTGTTTGTGTTTTTCGCAATGCGGTCTCATTTTATGAATCAATTAAACGGGAGCCACAATTAAGCGGAACTCAATTAAACGGGTACTTTTGCATAGGAGGTTATACGGAATGATTTGGTTTCATGATTTTTAGTACAATTAAGCGGGAAACTCAATAAAGCGGGGCTCAATTAACCGAAAACAACTGTACAATCTTTAAAAAAAAAGCTGAAAATCTCAAATACATGTACAAACACTCTGAGCGCCAAATGAAACTTAACTCAGTTTCTGTGTGTTATTTGTTGCGAAAAAAGGTGTTGCATGCTTTTAGGAATGCTTACTGCTTCTCAAATTTTTCGTACGTTAAAACCAATGTGTCTAAACTTTTTATTCACAAAATTGAACAGAGCACCACGGCTTTCTTTTATTTAACACCAATACTCAGGGGTAAACCCCTACTCATCCAGTGCATTGTATAAGAATATGAAGACACATACATACATAGAAAGATTTTTATTTCATTTTTTTTATTTTTTTTTATTTTTTTATTTGAGACCAATACTCAGGGTAAACCCCTACTGAATGCTGTGCATTGTATTGGAATTTTTGGAAAGGACAGTACATATATTATTAATAATTATTTTATTATTGTTAAGCGCCTTTGTTATTATGCGCCTTTTTTTTGTTGATGAGAGAAGTTGCAGTCAATTTGATCACTTAAAGGCCAGTGTTATACCTTTACCAGCAATTGCCCATCTGTCAGTGGATATTGAATGTGAGTGACGAGCGTCTTCAGGAGGTTAGCTGTTATCTTCCCAGAAGGTGACGGTGCTGTACTCTTGATAATTCGTTTTTTGGTGGAATATACTGGAAATATTAGGGAGCAGTTTCTTGAAGATGGACTTCGGGTTCGAACCCCAGCTCTGACATCTTGAAAGAAAGAAATATGAAAAAAAAATATTTTTTACGGCGACCACCTCTTGAAAAGAAATGGCTGCATATCACCAGTGGAGCGGCTACTGGGAGAGCGGCGCTATAAGTCTTTTAACAAGTTATTGAATCCTATATTAACTTTCGAAAGAGTGGGCAAAAAAATTCATAAACCAAAGCAAATAAAATTATAAAAATTTTTTCAGAAAATTATAGACCAGAAACATTTCGTTAGACATTATTTACATATTTCATTTATTTTACCCATTTACACCATCCAACTTTTTGGAGGTTGGCTTAAAATTAGCAAACTTCCAATTAGACGTGCAAGAGTCAAAAAGCATTACATCAGGTATAACCAGACGATTAAGAGCTTAATTATATGAACACAAGTGTATGTATGTATATGGGCTAACATTCATACCAAGAAATGATTTTTGTTTCTACATATAATACATACACTCATCGTTTTTGTAGTTAAATTTGAGCTGAAAAACATTTTATTTTCTTGTTTTCTTTTTATATTCAAAAACAATTTGAACACCAGTTTTTGATTGTAAAAATGTCGCCTTAATGATTTACATCTTATTCAACTTAAAAACACAAAATATATTGTTTTTCAACAACAAAAATGGCATAAAAAAATATTAAAATAATAAAAACAACAAAACAATTACGAGTATTATTTTGTGTATATTTGGACAGACAAGCGGACTGGTAGGTAAACTGACTGGCATACGTTTAAAATAATTATTCGTTAAATAAAAGCCCAGCTTAAGGGAATGGTTGCACTTGATGGTTGGCAAAAATTTTTTGAACAAAAAATCGAAAAAAGAAATATTTGTGCACTGGGGTCATTAATACGTGCAGCGGTGTATGGCGTATGTCTAGAATATTTAAGTGGCGAAACAAAATACTTATATATTATAAACAAAAACAATTTTTTTGTTGTTGTTGTAAAATAATTGAAATTTTGTTTTATAAAAATTAAACCAACAAAAGCTTGCCATTTATCCAATTCTTTACAGAATATGAACTTTATTTTTTTGGAAAATGTCTGCAAAAATCAGTTCCTAAAGAAGAATAAGACCCATAAATTTTGTCAAAAAAAAAAAAAAAACAAAACCATTGTATATGCAGAATTGAAAGAGTCAAAAACAAAATTTTTAAGAATTGTAAACTTGTATCAGAAAGAACACTAGTGTTGGAGACTCTTAACAAGATTTTCTTTAAGAATTTTAATGAGTTTAGATCAGTTTTAAGATATGCTTTTAAGGTACAATAACATACTCTTTTCCTCATAAGGCATCACAAACCCCACCCAGTGAGAAACATATTTTTATTTTACTTTGATTTTTTTTTATTTTTTGTTTTTTCTTGTTAAATCCTTAAGTTCATCAAACCTTTGGGAAAAAAAATTTAAATAAAAATTTTGCCATCCAAAAAATAAATATTGATTTGCTTGTAGTCACTTATATGAGTACCTGCTGCATATTATGTCTTTACAATTCAATGTCACTCCCTGCAATTCAATTCAATTTCATTTCATATGATATTTATTTTTAATATTTTAAATAAACAATTTTGATGAACTTTATGACAAACTCATGTCATTTATTGCCTTTTTTCATTTCAATATCTTTGATTAATAATTTTAATATTTTATTGAATTTCAATCTGATGAAATTTCAAATATTAATAAATTTAAAATAAAAAAAGTGCACAACGATTTATTTTCCATATTTGTAAAGAATTCGCTGAAATTCTTTAAATTTTTCTTCGGGCACTCACATTTATTTAACAGAAAATTATGTACTTCTACTTAATATTCTACACCACCGTGGCAATATTAAGAATAATAATGTCAAGCAAAATTTTGGTAAAATTACATTTACAATCGATAGTGTGGATTATTTAAAATTTTAAGAAATTACATTTCACACTTATTTATTTGCAACTTCAAAACTTGTTTCCAGGTTTTGTTTTTTTTTTTTAATTTTGTATTGTGATTAAATGCTTTTGAAAGACTTGCATTTCTGGAATAAATTTTGTAAACTTAGTCAAAAAGTTACTGTCATTTCTAAAACAATTAGGGTGCAATGTGTATATCAGAAACAATTGTTTACATTTTACCTTTCGGCAGTACTTTATCATTCCATAATGCGCAATGCCACAACTTTTGTAGTAATGCTTTACTATTTTTACACACTCACTCACAGTCTTCGTGCTTAGAAGCCACATGCCACATAGAGTATATTCAACACAAATATAACTTCTATTTTTTTGCGCGTTTTAACAGTCTGCTGTTGATTTTGTACTTATATAGTCCTTCTGCATTCCTCAGCTTTTTACCCTTCCTATGGTCTTTTGGGTCAATTTGACCCAATAACAGATATGAGGTAAACCAAACAATAATTATTACTTTAATTTATTGATTTAAAGAATATGTATGCAAAAATATCTTACAAAGAAAACAATAAACAATACTTCAAAGTGATTTGTGACAAAACTGACATATCGTCATATTAAATGCAAACGGACGTAACTAAATTTTTTGTTTTTTTTTTAAAGGAGAAGCAAAAAACCGTAAACTCAAACATTTCGTAAGTCCTGAAAATCATACAATTTTCAAGAAAGGATTGGCATACCTACATACATATATACAGCAAATGAGTTTGTATGTAAGGTTTATATATAAATATGTATGAAGTTATGTCTTCTTGCATTTAGAAATACACACACTTGTAGTTACGTCCGTTTGAATTTCTTCAAGAAAATCGCCATTTTTGATGGTAGGAATCTAAAATTTTGCACAAATATGTGTTTTGATAAAACGAACCATAATTTACAAAAAACTCAATTTCGAAATTTTGTGTAGTTACGCCCGTTTGCATTTAATATAACGAGATACTCTTTTTTGTAAGGGAAAAAAACTCAATAATTTTTATTGCAGTCTACACATAGAGTTCTTTAACAAACAAATTTTTTGCAAGTATCACATGTGGTAGAATGCTGGCCCGCGTTTTTATGATGTGGGTAGAAAAAACCACGTTGCCTTTTATATGGTCTATTGTTTTTTGGCTATTTTGAACTAAAGCTCTAGCTGACACTCCTAGTGGTTAGTTTGTTCTAGGCAAAATGTGGGCATTGATCATCTGCTCTGCTAGTTCTATAAAGGAAGGCGACGTTTAAAATGTTTGTTGCTATTTCAACCAGGATTAATTTTGGTCCATATACGAGTTAAAAGCGGAAACATCAATTATATTTGAAAACAAAGCCACGGGAAAACGCCTTGTCAAAAGCATGCAAGCATAATTGACAACTAACTGATAAAGAGCATCAACTCCTACCTTAGTATTATTGTAATGATGAATAATATCTGTTTTTTTTTTGTTTCATCTTGTCTAATATGAGCAGAAAGGTGAAGAAATAACGTATTTATATTTTTTTGGCACGTATGACATGAGAGTTACACCATTCGGAGAGCAGAATTAGTTTCTTTTTTATATTCAATATTCAAGCTGGTAAAAACGCGTTATTCTTTCTTTCCTACTAGCATTGTATTTTTGCAAAGTAGTTTTTGAGCTAGATTATAAGTACATACATAAACACATTATTGGCCATTACAACCCTGTGCCAGGATTACGGCCTAGCTTCTCGCAGCACTCATGTTGGGTGTGTTAATATTTATCCATTAGTATCTGGACCTAGAGTTTAAAGTCGATTTCGACATACAAATTTGAGAAGCCTTTTCATGGCGATCAGTTACTCTTACAGCTTTTGTCAGAAGACTGCTAAGAGAAAGAAATATGTTATCATATATCTTTTTTTTTCAAGATGTCAGAGCTAGGGTTTGAAACCGGGGCTCTTGTAAGCCAACACACTAACCACTAACAAATTCATACTATCAAAAATGTTTTCTTTGAAAGCCAGTAAGCTTAGTAGCAGCTCATGTGGGCCGAATAAAAAACAATCTCTTGCATTCTTTCTTTGAATAACGTTTTATCAAACTGTCATTATATTCTCTTTTTTCGCTCTGCTATCTCTGCCATTTTAAATGGTAATGAAATTGCTGTTCTTGTTGAAGTTTCGTCACTGTATCCTCAATGTGACTTGCATTCACTTCTGCTCTACACTGTGTACATATAATAAATTAAATTTGTGTTATTACGTTTCATTAAATTTTCATATTTTATTTGTTTTATATAACATTATTAGTAAAATAAAAGAATATAAAAAAATGTTTTTTTAATTTTTTTTTTATTTCTCTAAGTCATGATTTATTTATCTCTTAGACTCAATCTTTCTACAATACTTGAAAAACAAAAAAGAAAAATTAAAGATTTATTACAATTTCGATAGAAATTTCAACAGAATTAAGACTCAACATTGTTTGATTCAAATAGTGCAGAAACAGCAGCAATAATTGATTAAAATCTGAATGAAAATAAAAAACAAAACAGAATTTAATTTGATTGATTTGTAATGTAAACAAAATAATTCCTTATAAATTTATTAACTTAAATTAATAATAATACGAGTAACAGTTTAAAAAGGCATTAAATTAAAAACAGAAAAAAATATATAGAAAATAATTGTTTTCTAATCGTATTCCAAAGGCGGTTTGTAAATTTTTAATTTTTTCATTTCGTATTGTATAAATTTCAATTAACCCATTATTAATGTTGCTCACTTTTTTTTATCCGTTATGTGATGTTTTTTTCTATTTTTTTCATTATAAGAAATATTCTCAATGTCACCTTGCCATGTTGAATAATTCAAATTTATTAATATTCTTTAAGTCTCTTATTTTTGTGGATTTTTTCTCTATTTGTCTTCCTCGCTCTTTCTAAGATGATTATCATCTGATAAATAATTACTGTGAGTGATTTTAAGTTGAAATTTGAATACAAATGTAGACACAAATACTCGTACGCATGCCCACAATTGTTGTCATTATTTACTGGACATTTTAACACTTCAATGCAAACGAATTAAACGAGTACGTATGTATGTGTATATGTACGTGTTGTTCTGTAAAGTGGTGACTAGAAATTAATTTCCTTATATTTTAAATATGAATATTGTACATACATACATATGTGTGTTAATGCGAGTATATACGAGTAATCATAATGTTCTAACATCATTATTATTTTTATTACATTAATCATTATCATGTTTGTAATTATTGTGTGCATATATGTATGTACATATGCATGTATTCGTAGTAATTTTGTTTTGTGTAGCAGACGAATTGTAATTGCAAACCTGAATTTTGCATAGATGGACAACGAGCTTGACCTCTATTTGCAAACAAAAAATCATAATTAGCAATTGTTTAATTAGACGTATTCGACTTAGTGTTAGTACTACCTTAGTGGTAGTAGAATAGCAATATGTTACCAAGAGAGTAAAAAATACGTTTTTCTCTCAATCTGTTATATAAAAATTTGCCGACACATATACGGATAACATGAATTTCTGTCTCGAAAATTGTTGGGTAGACAACCATTGGAAAAATTTTTTTAAGTCCAGGTCCATTAATTCCTATCCCTCTTTTAGAACTTTCGGTGGTATAGGGAAACCTTTAAATACAGTGTCAGACAAAGTTTAAGTCAGACATATCTACATATATAGATAACATTCCAATACAATGCACTGCATTTAGTTGGGGTTTACCCCTAAATATTGGTCTTAAATAAAAAAAAAATGAAAAAGAAGATAAAAATACGTTTTCTAAACCAAAATATAGAGTTCACATGGTGTTCGTGCTTAGCAACCGGTATTCCCACATAATTTCATCAGATTTGTCAGTATGTATTTTTTTTCTCATTTTCTCAGCTTCTACTATGGCCGATATACAATATTATATTATTTTTTGAGTATTTTACAATATATTTCTAGTTCTGAACGTGACTCC
This sequence comes from Metopia argyrocephala, assembly GCA_963576795.1. Taxonomy (NCBI): domain Eukaryota; kingdom Metazoa; phylum Arthropoda; class Insecta; order Diptera; family Sarcophagidae; genus Metopia; species Metopia argyrocephala. The sequence goes on along the minus strand of OY756208.1, from coordinate 197,053,022 downwards.
ATATTAGTAGGCTTCAGATGCTCCTTTTTGTCCACAATTTTATTTCAATAAACAAACCATTTACTAAAGTGCCATAGTGAATCAATATGTAGGTGGATGTTTATTATTAAATAATTGTTGTTAATTAATTGCCTGTTCATATTAAATTGTGTGAAAATAATAATTAATTTTATGTTAATTATGTTGTAAATATTATAAAAAAAAATAAAATATTTAATATTGATGGTAATCACTTTTCGTTGCAAACGCCCTTGCAACTCTTGAAACGTGATTACCGTTATTATTTTTATTTATAAACAAACATGCTTTAATGCAGCAAACAAGTATATGACAGAGACAATGACATTTAGTCAGCAAATACAGCAGCATTAACATTAAAAACTTACATTTTCAAAATGTTTGAATGAAAACTGTAATGTGAATGGAAACATTTTTTCCAACAAAATATTTATAATTCAAAATTAAAATCCAAAAATTATTTTAATTGCCGTTATTAGGGTGAGTTGGGGGTGGTAGCAGACCTTTTTAGTTTTATAAACAAACAACTTACAGAAAGTTGATCAGTTGTGTGCTAATCTTTTATACAGAAAGAACTTTCTTAATTTCTTGTATTTTACATTCGTGTCATTCGTGAAGACTTTAGATATGGTTCAAGTAATGATTTTATAATGGAATAGTTAGTGGTGCATTGATATTTTTTGATTGCGTTAGGTTTAAATATATAATGGAGACACACTGAAAAACGTTCAGCAACATTTGCTTCAGTCTCAACCTCTTATGCGTCTTTCCAAATAATTCATGTTATTCTTTTCACTATTCTGTCTCGATAGTTCGAAGAGATTTTTGGTAACTAGTAAAATGGGTTCACTTAGGACATTCAGGTTACTCGATTTTGGTACAAAAGAATAATTCAATTAAATTTTTATATTTAAAACTAGCGAACCCTGTTTCTGCTTTGTCAGGCAAAATAAGATAAGACATTTTCACAAGGAAAGAACTTTAGCCCTTCTCAAGGTATACAAAAATCCATATTTAGTTTGTATGGGAGGTATCACGCCCACTTTCTATCTGAAGTTTTTGATTGATTGAGAAACTTTACATTCAGCCTTCTCAAAATTCGCAGAGATTAATATACAGATTGTGTGTAAAGTACCACGCTCATTTGTCCAATTCTGCCCAATTTTTAAGTGAAGTTTTCATTGGCCATAGATTCATTCGGACTAAATTCAGAAGTCTTACTTTTAACCTTTTAAAAGATACACAAAAAGCAAGGACAATTTAGATGCAATTTGGCCTTACTTATCCTTATATCTAACCAAACGTTATTATAAACCATATTGGTCCCAGTACCCATCCTCTTTATAAGTTTGGTTGAAATCAGTTAACACGTTAAAGTGTGATGTCGAAGCATACGAAAGCCAATAATCGACTCCATTTTAATATATATAAATAATCAAAGCTTTCCTGCCAACGCTACACAAATGGTTAGTAAAATATCAGAATAAAACTATTAAAGACCTGAAGGGAAAGAAAGAAAGTTCTAATATGGCCAAAAAGTAAGCAATGGCTTGCTAATTCCTTGCATATTAGGTCGACTATGACAGCGATAATCAATTTAAGCCTTAGGAATGAAAGAAGTTGTTGTCAATTGATCAAAGACTCTTGAATGATCAACAGCGTTGGATGTTGATTGTGGTGAGGACCTTCGCTAAGTAGGTAGCTCTTATTTACTATTTCCCAGTAGGTGTCGCTTTTCTCCTAATAATTCGTTTTTTTATATGTTGTCAATGGTAAAGGTGAAATAGAGTGGAATATCAGGGAGCGGTTTCTTTTTAGTTGGATTTCTTGAAGGGGGAAACCTCTTATTTTTAAATTGAAATTACGAAACACCGAAAACTTGTTCTTCAGTTGAGTTTTCGTGCGAGCGATCTAACCACTATACGACGCACCCCTCTAATAATCACAGTTATTAATGCTAAAAAACAGAGTTGACGTTATAGAGTGATAACGAAATCGAGTGTTTACGTTATCCTGAGGGCACTGTATATACATATTTTAAAATCGAAATAGGGAAACACTGACACCCGTATATTTAATAATTTTGTAAAGAAAACAGTGTATAATTTGGAATTGCCTTAAAAAAAAACTAAAAACAAAAAAAAATTGGTTACTGGTTAAGTGTGCGTGCGTGTGCATGTATGACTTAAATTTGTAGCTTTTTTGTCAGCGATTTGTAATTTTGATTGACAAGTCTGGTCACTGGAGAGGGTTAAATTAATGAGACAGAGTAAACATTTTTTAATTAAATCTATTGACATGATTTTTGGCAAATATTCAATACTATTTGTATTTTATTTACTTTGTTTTTTAAATATCAATAAAATTGGCTTTTAATATTAATTTATTTAATTATTTAAAATATTGAAATTTGCCCAGAAATTCGTACTCGCCAACAGATGTTGACCAGTGGAGTATAGGATAGACCACATCAGACATACATAAATAACATGCATGTTAAACTACTCCACCCAATTTTAATGTGTAATTAATTTTAATTTATTTATTTTTATTAAAAAAAAAAAAACATACAAATTTATTACTCGTACTCGTATATTTCATTGAAGTTCCCTACTCATATGTGTTGAAATTTGGTCACACGTTTAGTGGTTTTCTTGCAAGCGATGGATGGATTTTAAGTATTAATTTGAAATGAAATATTTTTTTTTGTTATTAAATTGTGTCTGTTTTATTGATACTCAAAGTCAATAAAACACACGCACAATTACTATTATTTATAAAGATTTATGATTTTGCTTTTCAGAAATAACAAAAAAAAAGAATGTTTTTTAATGGTGATTTAATAGCCCAAAATTTAATAAAAATGATAATTTTAGGCTTTCTAAGAAAATTGTATTGCAAATTGATTTGATTAGGGTGGTTCCAAATAAGTTGATTTTCAAGAGGTTAGAGTTTTTCTTTCAAATATTTCTTTTTGTGGAATTTTACATTCTAAATGCCGTATTCATAGGGACTTATTAGATAAATTACTATAGAAATATAATCAGCTTTACATGTTTAAACATGTAGACGAATGAAAAACAATTTTTTTTTCATTTTCTCTTACACCAGCACTAAGTTAGAGTGTTCAATACAAATAAAAAAGTCAAATTTCACATAAAGAACGCTTCAACTTTGTTTTCTACATAAAACAGAAAATTTATCCGCCCGATAACTTTCTCACTTTGACTCTCCTATCCGTAAGTTCTAATAATGGGTCCATTTATTCAATTAAAGTAAATAAGTAAACTTTAGATAAAAACTTTGATGATTTTACGAATGGTCTAAATGACCAAAAGTACTTTTGTACTACTTTTATGTTTTTAGTAAGGGAAGAGTAAATTTTTACCTCCCTAATAAAACAAATTTTTACTGCTGATATATGTACTCGTATGTATAGTTTCCTATTTTAATTGTAACATAGTATCAAAAAAAAAAAGTACCACCATTAATAAATTTCCCATGACTCAATAGGGGAGCACAGATCACATTGAAATTGAAATCATTAATGTTGTCTGTTGCACGTTTTATCACAATATCGGCATATTAATTGTATTTATGATGCACATACATACTTATGTACGTGTGTACACTCGTACTTTAATATGTTGAATGACACTTTATTGTGTTAAACGATTTCTTGGAATGTTTTAAACAATTCAATTTTTCATAAATTGTGGTTTTAAATATTATTTTCGTTTTTTTTTTTCTTCTTGTTTTCCTAGAAATTATTAATCTGTATTAATTGTGTAGACATTTTTAGAGTAAATGGTGATTAATTGGGAATTAATAAAAAGTGTAACTTATTATTGAAAAGATTAAAAGGAAAAAAATGTTTATCTTCATAATAAGGGTTGTTGGGTGTTGGCGAAAGTTCGTGTACAAAGTCTTGTAAGATGGCTTAAAAATGTAATATTTTTAGTAGCATTCATTGCTTTAAGCCGAGTGTCCACTAGCAAGTTTTCTTGCGGAAGTTGCTTCCAGAAGTGACTTCCAGAAGTTTTTGTCATGTAAACACGTATTAGAAGTCGACTTCCAGAAGTTTTTGCTTGCAAGAAAAACTTGCAGAAATTATGTGGCAACACATGTTCGTTGCTTGCTGCAAGTGACTTGCGCAACTTGCTGTGAACTGCAAGTGTTTTTAAGACTTGCGGAAGAAATCAGGTATACGTCGGGTTTTGTTTTGTGTTTTTTTCTTTTATTTTTGACTAATTAAATAAAAATGGAAAATAATAAATTTATTTGAAGTAAGGAAAGTTACCCAGAACTATGGGACACGTCCTCAAAAGAATATAAAAATAAAATTAAAAAACAAAACGCTGTAAAGGCAATATAGACGAGCCCGAAGAAGAGATGAAAAGAAAATTATACGACCTCCGAACGCAGTTTGGTCAAGAGGTCAACAAAGAAAGTAAAAAAAAGTGTTCAAAGTGCTGAAGGCTCATGCCTTAGTAAGCCAACACGCTAACTACTAGACCACGGCGTCGGTACATGAGATGTCGTCATGTATTTCATGTCATGATAAAACTCCCACTTGCTAACGTATCGTCGTACAGGAGTTTAAGTGCTCTATCCGCTATTTCATATTTTTTATATATCTCGAGTTAATGATGCCACTTTAGGTTTTCGACCCCAAATTTTTCAAATCTGCAATCCGTTTTCGGATAGCTCGTCAAGTTTCGGAAATAAACAGCTGAAAACGGATTGCAGATTTTAAAAATTTTGGTGTCGAAAACCTAAATTAGCATCATTAACGCGAGATTTAAAAAATGGCGTATAGAGCACTTAAACTCCCGCACGACGATACGTTAGCAAGTGGGAGTTTTATCATGACATGAAATACATGATGAACATCTCATGTACCCAAAGAAACTGAGAACAATTTTTTTTTTGTAATTAGTTGTTTCTTTCCTATTAAATATGCTGCGATGGCAGCTGCCACTCTTATTTTGCCACCAGACATTTTTATACTGTCACTGTTTAAAAAAGCTAACTCTACTGCAACCTGTACTCACATTGTGTGTAAACACGTCTGCAAGTTCTTGCTGCAAGTTCGTCGTAAAACTTCTACAAACTACTTCTGGAATCAAACTTCCGCAAGTTTTGGTTTCAGTGGAAACACTTCAGCAAATACTTGCAGAAGTTCTTCCGCAAGTAACTTGCTAGTGGACACTCGGCTTTAGACTATATATTAGTTTGAAGTTTAATGTTTTATGTACTTAAACAATTTATAAAAAAATAATTTCTTATAAACTCGAATTGGAAATTTTCTCGTTGACAAAAGCTGTCTGATATTGACTACAATAATTCCCTGATTCGGTTTAAATCTGTTAAGGATGACCTGTAAACCATAACGAAAAATTTCAGTTGACTAAAGTGCGATATTTGAAATTTTTATTATTGCTCTGTCTTGTTAAAATATACAGTTTTTTAATTCACAAAGGAGGTGAGTACTACATCAAATTTTTAAGAACATAAGTTTTTTTTATTCGTTTTCGTTGAGATACTTATACAATAAATTGAAAATTTTCCTGATGTTTCATTTCTAAAGAAGAAAAAAAAGAGACATTTTTCTCCATCAATTTCATTTTTGACAATTCATCATATTCGTTACGCAGTTATGATTTTAGTTCGCTGTACAAAATAAATAAAAAACCGCTACTTGCACGTACTCATATTTCTACCCTATAAAGGTGTTTCCCCACTGAATCCACTCAAGGTCAATATATGTTTTTTTAACGCTTTCGCTTTGTGTGAGCCTGCAAATATAGCCAAGCAGGCCAGTGTAAAAAAGGGAAAAATATTTATTTTTACAACCTCTTCCTGCTATTGAGAGCTGATGTTGATAACGATGACAATTATGGTAAATATTGCTGGAGTTCCTTTGTTCCCTGAAAAAAAAAACTTCAATTTCTCAATGGATGAGCTTAAGTGATGGTTCGATGGATTATGATGATGAAGTTTTTGTTTTTTTTCTTTTGCAAGTCATGTGTAAACGTAAATTAAAATCGTGCTGTTGATAAAGTTGATGATACTTGTGTAACAATAAATGCATCGTTACTTACAAATTGCCCAACAATATAGTACCTGTTTAACAACAAAAACAATATGTTTAGGTGTTTAAAGTTTTCGTCTTTTTGTTTTCTTTGAACAACACCATAAAATTTACTTCAAACAGTAACTTACTTGCATCGTTTAAAATACGAGTACTTGAAAATTGGTGGGCTTTTTCATGCATAAAATATTAGTTTACCGGTAGTTAATCAGGCAAAAAAGTGTTAAAGCACTTTAAGTGTTAACGAGTAGAAGAAATTTATAAATTAAATTCTTTGTCTTTTAGTTTTTTTATTAATGTTTTTTCTATAAATAAAGAGAAATATTTCACATTAAATTTTAAACATTATGTTCTACATTTAATTAAAAATTAAAATTATACAAATCATTTCCTAACTAAAGTAAACATTAAGTTAACCTTATTCTTATTAACATGAGCCTGTCAGACATTCAGTACTGACTGTTATGAACCTCAGAAGCAGAAAAGACTTATTACTTCCCAAATACATAAAAATTAAAAGAAAATAATTGCAATGTTTTATAATTGAGTGCATTCAATAAGTTCTGCAAGATGAAAATGTGCCAAATACAACCACTTGGGGAGGTGCATGGTATAGTGGTTAAAGCGCTCGAATAAAAACTCAAACGGCCTAGGTTCGAATCCCAGCAAAGGTGAAAAATTAAAAAGTTAGTGTGCGGTTTTTTAAAAAATTATAATTTAAAAATAAGAGCTCCCCCCTCCTAGAAGACCATCTTCAAAGTAACCGCTCCCTGACGTTCCACTCTATTCCACCTTAAACTTAGACAACGAAAAATGAATGATCAGGAGAAAAGCGCCACCTATTGGAAAGTAGCATATAACAGCTACAAAAAAATCCTACTTAGCGAAGGCATTCACTGCAATCAGTATGGTTCAATTGCTGTTGATCATTCAAGGGTGAAGGTATAACACTGGTGTTTGAGTAATCAATTCACAGCAATTTGTCTCATTCCTAAGGCGCTTAATAGTAATATAAGAAAAACAAAATGTATGTTCTGTTGTCATAATGTTCTGTCCTTTTCACAAAAATTCCAATACAATGCGCAGCATTTAGTAGGGGCTTACCCCTGAGTATTGGTCTCAATAAAAAAAATTGTACCACAAATAAAGGCAAAAGATTCCGTTTGCGTGTAAAAAATCATTTTATAAAGCAATTCAGTCAAAAGTTTAACAAAAATGTCTGCAATAAACACTTTTTTAAGGTTCGATTATGTAAAAATTTTAATCAGTAACAGATATCTCTCTATATATTTCTAATGGTTTCCGATAGTTTTCTTTTAGTTTTTATGCACGAACCTTAGTAAGTATTGCTAAGTAAGAAGAGCGTCAAGTGTAGTCTAACAAATATTGTTAGCATAAAAATTTTCTTGAATCTTTGTCACAATTCTCAAGATACAAGGACGTCTTATTGCTTTCGTTTTTGATTGCATTGCGCTTAGAATCACTTTTAGCACATATCGTTTAATGAAATGTCAAATTGGTAAACAAATCTTTGAAATAAATACAACAAAAACAAAACATATTTTTAAAATATAAATTTTTCTCTTAGTTATTGTTGTTATTAAAACCGTATCTTAAAATTTCAATCACGTTTTATGGTCAATGGACGATGATTAAAAATGAAAAAAAAAACAAGAGAAAAACAAAAAAAAAAAAAAAGAAATACACAAATAATGCAAAATATTATAACGCAAGATAAAAACAAACAAGTATATAAATAATAAATAAATATCTCAAAAAATATTTGTTAATAAAACCAAAAATGAAAATAAACAGTGTTTTGTACGAGTATCATCCCATCCCGTTCAAACCGATTAATTAATATTTGTACGAGTATTCGTTAAGAGTCATTGACAACGGTTCAGTTAACTTTAGATTTTAGATAAAAACCAATTTATTTCTTTTAAAAACATATTCTGAATGTCAGTGTTACAAGAATTTGCTAACAGTGATATAAAAATTTCAAATGAAATGTGTGGTATACATACATGCACGTGCCTGAATTAAAGAAATATTCTACAAGGTGGCGCACTATGTCAGTAGATGCTATATTTTGTAAAACCGGCGGCTTTGTGTTTACTGAAAAAAAATGCAACAACGTTTCCATATGACATGAGTCTTCATAAACGCATAATAATTGTTTCTAAATTTTACGTTACAGTTCGTTGGTAGTGTTGGCGCAGCCTGAACTTAAACTTATAACTTTTCGGTCGTTCATCGTTATCTGGTTCGCCTAGAAGAGTATGGGACAAAATGGGATCCAGTCAGGTTTAAGCTGTACTGGAACACCAATATAATTGCCGTGACAGAAAATATTACAGATGGCCCTGAAGCGCCAACTAAATGATTTGCCAAGCAATTGGCCACCAATTGAAAGCTTTTAAAGGCAATCTTGATGGAAGGCTTGAATATGTTCTTTAGAAGTCTTCTACATCGGAAACACCGCTATAAAAGGCCGCTAACTTTCGCTATAATCCAACAGAAAGGTATGTAGTCTAAACGCTACAATAGATATCTGCATTTGTGATCACCAACCGTTCTCGGCAAATATGAGAACCACAATGAATCAGTGATCCTTCAATACTTTAGAACAGAGTAGGAAAATAAACAAAACTAAACGTTTGATCTCATTTTGCTGTATTCTTTACAATGAGTAAAACAAAAATAAAACAGAAACAGTGAGAAAGATTGTCCCATTTAATTTTGTATATTGTTTTTGTTTTGAGTACTACAAATACACTAACTCAAATGTGCGTAGTTACAACAAAAAATGAATGAGAAGAAACAGGAAAGAAGATGAGAAAAAGAAAAGAAGAAGAAGAGAAAAAAACAACAAAAAAACAAAGCAAGCACAAAAGCGAAAAGCTAATTGTTTCATTTGCGCTCTTTCTCATTTAGAAAGTATTTGTTTTGGTTTTGCTCATGTACAATACCATTAAAAAAATTTTGAAAAGTGTATGACTTTGTTGTTACTTTTGCCAAATGTTTTGTTTGTTTGCCCACTCTGCTTTAGAACATCATTATAAATGTAAAACGGTCACTGCAATAGAGTATTGAAATATTCCAAGTCTCGACTTAAGTTAAGCATAGTATAAAGCGGTTCCATTCAAACCAATTCGCAACCTCATTGCTGGTATCCAATTTAAGTGACCTCTCCTTTTAAGCGTTAGTGTTTTCAACATGTTGTACCAATACTTGAAAAGTTTAGATGTCGTACGATGAGAAGCAAGCGTTCTTAAGATAGATTGTCTGTCTGAGAAAATTTAAATTTTTGAGGGCATTAACTCAACAAACTTCCTAGTCTGTTTGACAAGCCTTGGTTGGGTCCATGAACTCTAGCACTGACACCACTTTCGATTTTGAAACAATAGTTCGGTTCGAACTCATTTGCACCTAAATATGCTAATATTTTTAGTTAAAATCTCTACTCTTTAAATTCTGCTAAGACATAGTTTTAGGATAAAAAGGACCGAAAAATTGGTTTCTGTTATTACAAGTTAACTTTAACCTAAAGGTAAGGCAATCTTCCCAATTACTTTATCGGTCACTTTAGTTTAAAATTTATTTTTAATAACAAAAGCCAATTTATCGGTCTGATAAAATCCTACCTTTAACTAACGGCAAGTTGTAATAATTTCCCTAAAACTATGTCTTAACATAATCATTCTGTACTAGACCATTGCTTCATAAGTGATTATGGGTCGGTTGCACAGTGGTAGTTTAAATTAATAGCCATACACCTTCTGACTTACCATAAGAAAAACGACTGGATATTGTCGCCTTAATCTTTATAGCAATATTCTAACTAAGTTTTCTATCCAGAAAACAACAAATAAATAATAAATTGAGTAAATTTTTTACAAAAATTGTACATATTTTTGTTGATTTATTTTATTATAACTCCGAGTTTTGTACAGACTTTTCTATTTTAGACAAAATATTTAAAAAATAGATTCAAAAAACTTTAAATTCAATTTATTGTGCCAGCAGCATATTCATTATATTTCAAAGAAAATTCAAATAAAATGTTTCTTCATTTTTTTAGTTTTACTTTTGTTTGCCTTTTGCGCACATACTAGTGTACTCCCGTTTTAGTAATTGGAATAAAACTTACAGGAAAAATAAACTTGAACTTCATGAAAAATAATAATTTCTAAAGAATTTTAATTAAATCATAATGTGGTCTTTGTTTATATTTGTGCAGTTTTTTTTTAATTTTTTTCCTTTTTATCACTCATCATTGTTTCAAAAATGATTAAAGACAATACAGATAAATGTCAATCAATTCTACCGCATAATACATATATTGTCAAACTGCACCTGATGATACTGCAGCTGTCAGTTAGCCAATCAGTCAAACAGCCATTCAATCAATTAATAAAAGTGTTTGCATTTCTTTATTGGCTAAAGAACAAAATAAGTTTCACGTCTACTTTAAATAAAAAACTGTTTCAGTGCTTTTTATCTTTCATTTTTTTCATTTCTTTTGTTTTATTTCATTGAAAGTGGCAGTCAGTATCCATCCCTACTGTTTACAATAAAAATATTCAAAAGGAGCAAAAATACAAAAAAAACTCTTTAAATAAAAAGATTATATTTTCTTTTATTGTTATTGTTTCTTTATTTTTATTTTTTATATATTTTGTTGAAGTATTATTTAAATTTGTTTTTTATTGTTTTAAAAATGTTTCCGTAATATTTAAACGTACAAATTTGTTTGTCATCCTTTGCAATTTGATTTAATTCGTTACGTTTTTTTTTGTTTTTTATTTATAATGCGTTTCTTTTTGTTTATTATGTTGCAGTTGCAAAAGAATTTTTTCAATATAAATACAGTGCGATCTCGATTTGTAAGAAGTAAAGTTTTTTATATTATCGTCTGTATAACCTCACATATTTTCCAAATAATGCTTTTAATACAATCAAGATTACCGGCTACCGTCTGCAACCTCTCAAAAATTCAATACATGTGTGCATAAGGAAATGATTATTTTAACGACAACACATGCTACATGACTACACGACCTCCGTTGTAGCCCGTAGCTAAGTTAGGTTAACTTCTAAGTTAGTGATATCAATATAATAAGGTGCCCGAAATAGAGGTTCTAAAAACGCAGTATATGGGAAATAACTATTAAACAAGAGAAACAAGTGTTTAATAACACCAGAGGCAAAGAATGATCATATTACCATATGTTTACACGTTTCGCTTCATTTTTATTATATTATTACTAAAATACAAAATGGCCACTTCCATTCTACTCAACCGACTAGTCAGGAGGCTTTTTCCCATAGAAACATGCATATCCCCATAAAAAATATATTCCATATTTAATATTGAATTTATTTGTCTGTATGTCGATTTTTGTTTTTTTAATATAACATTTTTTGATCTTCTATTCATTCTCTACAGGCATTTGTGCCAGCTGAGTGATGGCTGATTGTAGTGAAACAGAAAAATAGAAATTTATATATTATTTTTTTTATGTGAGACCAATGCTGTGCATTGTATTGGAATTTTTGGAAGGGACAGTACTTATATTATTATTAATTATATTATTATTAAGCGCCTTAGGAATGAGACAAATTGCTGTGAATTGATTATTCAAAGGCCAGTGTTATACCTTCACCCTTGAATGATCAAGAGCAATTGCCTCATAGTTGCATGTTGATTGTGTGGTGAGTGCCCCCGCTAAGTAGGTTTAGTAGGTTTAGCTGTTATCAGCCACTTTCCAATAGGTGGCGCTTTTCTCCTAATCATTCGTTTTTTAATGACATTGGTTAAGGTGAAATCAAGTGGAATGTCGGAGAGCGGTTTCTTTATAGATTGTCTTCTTATTTTTAAATTATAGTTTTGAAGAAACAAGATTTAAACGTGGGCCGTTTGTGTTTTGGTGCGAGAGCTCTAACCACTATACCACGCACCCCCCCTATTTGAAAAATATGAATGTATTGCTTTTAAATTCTTTTATGTGTTTTTTATATACTGATTGAGATATAATTGTCATTTAGTGTATAATTTTTTAACATAAGAGTTTATAGCTTTAATACCATCTTTGGGAAAAAGTCTAATGAAGACTCTTCTCAGCAGGACCAAAATGGACATGCTTATCGCCATAAGCATTATATTATATATTTAGTAAGCATTTCGTCTTCAATTTTTTAACTTTTTTTTATTTTTAGTTAAATTTTCTAGAAAATTTTCTCTGTTTAGTCCTCTCACTAGTTTACTTTAAAAAGAAGAAGAAATAAAAAAAAACTTTATGCTTTGTTTAGGTTATGTTCAGTGCTTCAAAACACATGTTAGTTTTGTAGCTATAATTCTTAAAAATATTTAAGACTCTTGTTTTATGGCTACTTTTGTAGTCGTGTGGTCGACAGTCGGTAGCCTAGAATATGTTTATAGTCTTTACACAGTACTTGGTTGAAGTATTATGAAAATTTCATTATTTTTTAAGAAAGTTAATTACTAGGCCAATGTTGCAACGCGGTATTTGCATTTTTAAAGGCATTTTGTTTAGTTTTTTAAAAAATAATGGACGATCATTGCAGCTTTTTGTTAATTGCCGCAATAGGTCAAGAAGTTTTCAAGTTACAGAAATCGAGCTCGCACTGTATTCCTTATTATAATTATTATTGTTGTTTTTTGTTCTTGGCTGTTATTAAAAATGTATTAAAAATGGATTTAACAAAAATTAATTAAATAACAACTGATTATATTTCTGATGATTATTTTATTAAAGTTTCACAGGAAATATTCAACAAACAGCCTGTAGCTGCTGTTGCCTTGCACTGCCATAGTAACCATACGTTCATCAATCAGCATCAACAGCTATTCAACAAAAATTAATTAAATTATTAATTAATTGAAATTTCATTTTACATTTCACATACTGAAGTTATATGACTTTTCTCTGCTTTAGTAACCAAAAAAATTAAAACCGCATAATAATTTATCAGGTCGTTTTATACGCAGAATACCAAATTGAAAAACAGACATGTCATCGGCCACATTCATATCCAATGCCATTAATTTTTCAGCTGCCAATGGATGCCAAGAACCAAATGTACAGGCGGAATTTATCTGGAAAATATTAAAGAAAACTTCATTTTATGTATTTCTGTATTTCGCTTTTGAAAAGAACAATGTTTGCATAAAACTTTCTTCATTTTTTTTCTTTGGTAATGAAGATTTTTTTCGTTTTTTGTCAATCGCATTGATTTTAATTGCCTTCGTTAAGGGTGTTTGTTATTGACTTAAAAAGCGATTGTAATTCTTTGCATTGACAACAAAGCCAACCATTACAACTTACCTCTTTGCTATAGTAATGACAACGTCCATTGAGGCGTGTCGATGGTATGTATTCAATGAAATCAACGACAGGACAATGAGGTAGAAGTAGAGCAAGACCTGTAGTGAGAATTAAATTAAATTGTAAATTGACAAAAACAAAAAACGTTGTTGAAATAAAAAGAGAATGCCAAATTTGTAAAAATTTTTATAATCTAAGCTACACTAAGGCCCAAATTTACAGTCTTTAGTTAGCTAAGGCTGGCACTACATTGAAAAATAAATTTATTTTTAACCAAAAAATCCGAATTTCGCTAAAAAAATAATTTAATCTGTCTTATGCCAATTGAAATCAATCAAATCTCACGATATCGAACGTTTTCGTTTGTTTGTAGTCTCAACAAAAAACAGCTGTTTTGCATCAAAGTAAGTTTCAGTCTTCACTACGAAAAGTCTAATAAAAATAAATAAGAACGATAAATTAAATATTTTAGGGTCATAATTTACACATTTTAGCGATTTTTATTTTTTTTTAATATGTACGCGGTTAACTTCTTAAACCAATATTCTTCGTACGTTTCAAAGTGAGACGCTTTTTCGTGCAATAGTGAGTGACTTGTTTTCGTTCGAATAGTTTTACGTTCGACATCATGGGATAGCTGTTAATTACTTGCATTTATAAATAAAAAAATTTAATTTAATTTAAAACGTTTTTTTTAAACCCACCAATAAATCCTGAACTGGGAGGATTTTTCCGTATTGGCTTACTGCCAGCAAACATTTGCAAGCTCTGCCACAAACGCCAAATCGAATGGGGATCAATTAAAAAAGCACGAGACTTTGGATTCCGTCGCCGATATATTTCATAATTCGTAAATAAATCATAATCGGAAGTGGTAAGCCAGTCCTCCAGAGAACCATTATATTTGCCAGGATCCCAAGCGGCTATGGTGACATTTTTAAAAATGGGTGCATGTGTAAAATCGAATTCTGGTTTTGTGACAACCTAAAAGGAAATCAGAAATAAATCTTTTCATACAAAATTTTAAAAAATCCAAAAAGTAGACAAATTTTATGGTTAAGAAATTAATTTTAATACGAGTAATAATAAAAAAACAAAATCCATCATTATGGTAGAAACTAAAAATAAGAAGAGAGCAATAAAGGAAACAAAAGAACATAAAAAGTAATGACTGAACAAAAAAAAAAAAAAAAAAAAAAAAAAAGCATTAATTGCATACTTTTAAGGCCCACAAATTGTAGACACACAGAAACGGAATTATTAAATAAAATCTCATTTAATCATCATTACACGTTAAAAATTCTTCCTTAAGAAGTAGCACTCGTAAAACTTACTTGTGAATTCACCACACGTATGGTAGTTTTACTACCCACATCCACTTCGTATCCTCGAGTAGGGGCATGATTAAATCTCATTACGATGTCGTGAGTATCTAGAGAATAAAACAAATTACGATCATTAAAATTTATTACAATGGCGATTACGATGTTCATAAATCCAATTATGACGAAAGTCGAATGTCGGTGTCGTTGTTGAGTTCTTAAAACTGGAGTAAATGAAGTTTTATTGTTTTTATTTAAAAATTTTTAATTTTTATATTCATTTTTAATGATTATTTTGATCATACGATTACAGGTAAATTTATTTTATTTATTACTGACTGAAATTGATTGTGAAAATAATTTTTTTTTTTACAAATTTTCCATTAAGAAAGAAAAAAATTTAAACAAAAAAGCATCAGTTATGATTTGTTAAGAAAAAAAGTATATATGAAATGCTTTTTAAGTTTAAACATTAAAAAAATACATATTTCTTGCATTTAAGGACTTCCTAGTTTAGAGTTTTTCTGAATATTAAAGAAGAATGAATGAATATGAATGAGTATGAATGAATATAATGAGAAATTTGCCTAAGTTCTAAAACATATGAACTTTCTAAGAATAATTCTTAACACCGTTCAGGTAAAGCTTAGGCAGCTGCAAGTTGTGTGCTGCGTCCCTTAATGTGTGTTCTGAGCTTACTGTTTTGGCTGCGCTGCCGCGGTTGGTGCGTGATCGCGGGAGTTATTTACTGAGATTTTAGGTAAATTTTTGGAGGTTATTGTTTATTATTAAGAGATACTTTTCCTCAGAAAGTAAATCAAAATTCCGAACGGTTAGAAAGATATGAGCCTGAGAAAATTATCACTTTTTTGTGAAAATGACACGGAGAGCTCAAATGTTTGGGCTTTGATAACTTTGGCTAAAACTGGGAGACACGGGTCTTCTTCTTTTGGTCTTTTAACCTGTAGTGGTGTCCGTATATGGTTATTTTTTCGTGTTACACTGTATTAGCAATTCATTTTGAATTCTTTCGATAATGTGTTTGTGTAAATGATATTTAATTGTATTAAGAACACAATAACTTCTATCCGCCCTAAGCCTTCATCATCCATGTAATTTCACTTTTGTATGGTCTCTTCCATATAATAGGATATCTATAATAATATCGTAAATTTAAACCTCGATTGAATTCCGTATAACACACGAAGTTGTGCTCGATCGAGTTGAATATGGTTTAGAAGTTACAAAATCTGTTGGTGTTAAACTTAAGAAATATTTATCAAGGTTATCAGTTGATTCTACACAAAAGCCTTAAAAGGATGGTTTGGTAGATAAAAATCCATTGTAAGCTAACACACCCTCACAATAAGTGCATCTGTACTAGAAAACAAACAAGACCGATTAGAATCGGCCTTAAGTAAGATTAATTGCTTCAGAAATTTAATAGTTCAGTCTAGTTGTAGTCTTTTTGTTCAACATATAGTCCGCATTTACTTCGACTGTCTTCTGTTTAATTTGGTCTCCGCAAAATAATACACAATAAAAGAAAAGAAAAATAGCCCCAGAAAATTATTAGACCAAGTTATTCATCGCCAAATTGCTGAAATTTTATAGTAAAGTAACTAAAAATCCTTGATTAAAATTGATTTTTAAAACAGAGAAACAAATTTTTCAAAAACTGCATTTATTTATTAGATGATCTTGTATTATGCTAAAACCTTCATAACATTTCAGGCATTTGAGTTCTATTCCATTTTTTCATATTTTCCTAAAGAATATATCGTCGGTTGACAAGTAAAACTCACTAAGTGTAGTCAGATCACATAGCACTTAGTGAGTTTTACCTGTCAACCGAAGATATGTATATCTCTCTAAAGACTATACTGTTCTTACTCACCTATAAATCTTCCCAGTTTTGAACCAGCCATTGAACCGGCACTGGACACTATGGCACACGTTTTGATATTCTTATTTTGACGAAAGAGTTTTTGTTTCGGAAATAATTTTCCAAATTGTAATTTATTAAAGGGCGGATCTTTACGCTTAAGTACTCGTACACCTGCTTCCATAACCAAACAATTTGAGGGATAATATTGTTCTTCAAAACTATCACCAAAAACTGGCTTAAAGTCGACATTATAGAAATTTGATTCATTCAGTGATTCCATCATAGCTTTTTCAAATATGCGTACAATGCGTTCTTTGAAAACTGCAGTTTTGTTTTCACACATCTGGGAGTATTTGTCATGACACAGATAAAGTTTAGGATTCATAGTTAATTTAGTGGTTTTGGATACTTTTAAACGGGGATGTGGTGCTAGTTTGGAAGAATTAATGGCCGGATTTTCATGAGATTCAACAATAAATCTTTCATTTGGATTCCAACGTACATGAAAAACACTGCGTTTCTGTCTATGTTCTTCTGTAGAAGTGTGGGTGGCATTGGCTGGAATATCTGTAAAAAAAGAAATATTTTAAATGAGAATAAACTTGATACTGCTTCTGTCAGTAAAGCATAAGTTTAGTTTTTTTACAATTAAGCATTATGCTACAAGTTTTTTAAAGAATAACATTTTTAACAGTCAATTCTATGCAAGAGCGTCAAGCGTTATGTTTTATGTAGCCTAAATTAAAGAGTCAAAATTAAAAATGGAGTTCTTAACCTAAATACCCTGTATAGTTCTGTTTTTACAATAATGAAAAATTCAGAAAAAAGAATGCTGTAAACACATACAAGCCTACAGGCTACCAACTACAATGTTTCAATAATAGCAAGTATTTATGTGTGCCTATGAAAATGACAATTATAACGACAACACGATCACCGTTAAAATTTGTGTTCTAAAAAAGATTTCAAGCTAAAACTTAAATGAAACCACCAATTTAACGCGTTGTAAAAATCGGATTATTGCTGTATTAGTTTGTTTTGCATTATACAAAATACAGTAAAATCTCGAAAAAGTTTACCGATATGAGCGATTTACTTTTTTGAACTATTAAGTTTTCTAAGCGTTTTAAAGATCGAAAATAATGCAGTAAAAATCTACACTCCTGTTTAATTCATTACACAAAATATTTACATTAATGGTACTTTCAATTTTAAGGTAGAAGTACATACATTGCATGCGTTACATCGTTAACAGCGGTTACACTGTACATTTTGAGTCGTACATTTTAACTGTCAAGGCATCTAAAAGTTGAAAATTGTCAATCTTCTATACGTTAGATACGTTGCCAATTTTTGCGTTATGAAATAACACTATTTTAACTTTTTTTTGACAGACGTAGGAAATGTACAATGGGCGTAACGTATGTTATGTAGTTCTAACTCGATATCCTAGATTCTCACAAAACCCATGTTGTCTGCTTCAATTTTTTATTAATTAGTACCGGGGCCTACAGTTTAACGTCGACTAAGAACCACAAACTTAAAAAGTTGGTTCTAGCAATCAGCGATTAACCTTACCGGTAGTTAACTTCTACACGGTACTGTATTAGATATAATAAATTTTTACATTTAAAAATCTTTTATTTAAAAAGTTACCATCAATGAAATGTTTTGAATAAATTAATTAATATTTTTAAGAAAAAAAAGGTAAAATTTTGTTTTTAAACACTTGAGTTTGTGTAGAACACACCTATCTCGCATTCTGTAACTGCGATTGTTAATTTCTGCGGAAAGAAATATGAAACAAAAACAAAAACCTGTTGCTTTTACACTCTGCTACTAGTTTTACGTCAGTCTCTGTTACTTCGTTTAACATTTATACCTGTTTCATATGAAGAGAATTTCACCACATTATGGTGAAGTAGGTTTTCTGTTATTGTTGTTGAATTTCTGTTAATGTTGGGTTTTTTACTTGGCTGAGCTTTTCGTAAGTTATCATGTTTTTTCCACGAGAATGTTTTTGTTGTTGTTTTATTTTTTATTATTAAATCGTTTGCTTGATGTATGAATAATTGTCGTTTATGGTTGTTGTTATTGTTTAGGTAATAGCTGCTGCTAGCGTTGCTTCTTTTGTTGATTATTCTGTTATCGTGATTTTTGTTGCTGCAACTGCTGCTGTCGCTGTTAACGTTGATTGTTTTGGCGCAATTTCTTTGAATCTGTATAATTAGCACAATTAACAATGTTAAGCATTTTAATGTTTTAATTGAAGTTTTTAACATTTTTTAAGCATTTAGTTTTAGTTTTTGATGTTGATGTAGATTTTATTTTCTATTTTCTATTGTTGTATACTTTTAGGCGTTCTTACAATTATTGTACTAAAGAAATTTATAACGAATTTGTTGTTGTTTTATGTTTTTGGTTCTTGTTTATTTCAAGCACTATTAATGGCAGTTTTAAAAAGTTTAGTTTTTGTTTTTATTTCGTGATTGTCTTTTTGAGTAGTTTCTGTGTTGAAGGTCAAGAAAATGTTTTAAAAATTATAATAATTTTCTGGAAATACGAAATAAAACCTTTTATAAGATTGGAACTTTTGAACAATATTAATATATATTTTTTATTTTTTGTTGCATTGCACAGTACAACACATTATTTTAGGACTCAATTCTAACAATTGCACGTGAAGGTAGCACTAAAAATAAGAACTTAATCATCAGAATTTCATTATTAGAAACACAAGCGTCAACTTTAATGAGGATGATGTAAAAAAAAATCTTGTTATATGAATCGGGAATGAAGAATGAATAATAAGTAGAAAGCATCCATACCTCTGGTGCGGCCAGAAGCCTTTTTTTTGGGAGTTAAAAGAGTGATCTGTGGGCAAGTGATTAACGAAAATGAAAATAGTGTACAGATTCCGTGGGAAGGACAATAATCAATGGTATATATACATACATGCTCGATGATTGTATGACACTTTTGCATTTGAGGAAAAGTCATATAGGTGACTATTAGAGTTATGTTCTTAATAGAACAATGCAAAAGACGAAAGATAAGTAAATTTTATTATGGCAATAAATTTGGATTATTTTTGCAATAACTTCTCAATCAAAGAAAAAAAATGAAATCCTTCACGGAATTGTTTGATTAGGAAATTAGGGCAAAAGTTAATCGGAATTTAATTACATAATATAATACAGCTCTGATCTAATTAAGGTGTTTTATGATTGAACAAGGGTGCCTCAGTGGTGTAGTAGTTAGTTTGCTAGTGTGCTAATGCAAGGGTCTGCCACATTACACCAAGCATATGGCCTTATTCACTCCGCTCGTAATAATTGATTGAAATATAATTTAAAATTGTATACAATGACACAAAATTAATTAATAAAAATTATTAAAAGTCTAACTTGAGCTCAGATTAATAACCAATATTTTTTTCTTTACAGAGTTCACGATTAAATATGCAAAAGAATGTATATTTGAGTAAAAATTATGTCTGGGTAAGTGTCAATTGAATTATTTTATATATTTATACTAGTTAACCCGGCAACCGTTGGTTTGCCATATACATAAGTTTGCTCTAGGAAATATTTTTTTTAGTTCAAATATATTCATTTAATAAATAAAATGGTTTATTTTGAGTTTATAGAAAAACTTGTTTTTCTATCTTAACAATCTACCATTGGAATATTAAAAAAATGCTAAAAAGTGCCCAGTGTTCGATTAATCGAACACCATTTTTCTCAAAAATAAAAAAAAATTTAAATTTTGACCTAAGATTCTTGTTATCTAGTACCAAATTACCCAATAAACACCTATTTTTTTAAAGTTAATTAAAAAAAAATGCTAAATAATTAAAATATGCAAAAAAATTAAAAAATAATAATAAAAATTAAATAAATTTTTTTATAGACATTCAATTTTTCAAATTATTCTTAATTCTCTGAGAGAAGTCGTTTTGTCAAATTGAAATTGGGGGAAAGTCTGAAAGAGGTCGATTAGTCAACTGCATATCTTGCGTTCCAAAGGTCGTAGAAATACGGGGATTAGACCAAAAGATGGACAAGGAAATTCTATATATACTATAAAAATATTGGAGAATTTTCTTATTTCGAGAGAAGACGTTTTTTCAAAATTCCACAGATATGTACAAATTCTTGGTCAACGTTTTCTCAATAATTTCTTAAAGGCTCTGAGGACAATCTAATGAATTGTAGTAAACAATTTTGTTCAATTAAATCTTATTTGATGAAAACGAATTACAGCAAAACACATTCTTGAATATAACAAATGGGAAATATCACATCTCAAGTTGTTTAAACAAACAACAACAACAACAGTTGATTTTAAAGTTGATTTAATACACACTGTTTGGAGAAATCATTTGAGTATTAGACCAATACAACCCTCTATCGGATATATAAATTCCGAAACTCAGTACTTAGAATGTGTCTTTTCCATTCAATAGGATCTCATTAATTGGCTCAAATCTAGTTTGAATGAGTTTTAATAGCAGTATTAAAATCTCTGATAAAACCCAATGCAAATGCCAAAACAATGTGCAAATGTGAAATGATAGTTAAGGGTGTTCCCTTATTGCCCTTTTAAAAGTCAGTTTCACTTGATTTTTTCCATTTATTTTAATAAACCTTTTTTGTTGGTAAATTAAGTTTTATAATTGAACGGTTTCTGTCGTATTCATTGAAAGCCTTAACAATATATTATCGGGTATGCTCTGTAAAACGAATTCGAGTCAAGAGTTTTTTTAAAAGGCAAATAAAACTTAAATAAGTGAATTATTTTATCGTTTTGGTTTTCAAGAAAGTTACATTAATGGTTATTAATCGAGGAACTAAAGTAAAATAATCAAAAGCGTTTCACACCTTAAGAGTATAGCAATTAAAAATTTCAGTCGATTTCAATTTAACTCGAATTCATTTTTCAGAACAGTTCCAGTTTATTTTCATTTATAATATTGTGCTTGTTTTCTGTTTTTCATTTAAAATTTCTAATCTATTTTATTATTCTATTATTTGTTTATTTTTATTTGATTTTTTCGTTTCGTTGGCACTTAAAATGTCACAAAATCAAGAGTATCCTATTTCAAGTTGAAGTAAAATTTTGTTTTTGTTTTTCTTTAATAATTAATTTGACACACGATTTGCCATTTGTTTGGCAATTTTCGTTTTATTTGTTTGCTAGATTTGTTTTAAAATGTATCCTTTTTATTGCCGTTAATACTGTTGTTTTATTTGACATACTGGCATAGACACTGATTATTCTTTGTCTGATACTGTTAACCAATGTAGCCTCAACCACATAAAAACAAAACACAAGACAATAGAGTAGAACAACAGCATGCTTATAAAACCAAAATATTTACTTTTCGGTAGAGTAACATATTTGTTTTGTTATTCATTTATTCATTCATTCAGTTTATGGCACAAACACTTATTATCCTGTTGTATACAGGTTTAGTTGAAAATCAGTCAGACGATTATACTTTTAGACTGTTGCCATTACAAAATGTTGAGTATGAAACAAATGGCTAAAAATACACTTAAAAATTCAAATTAAATTTTGTTGGCAAAAAAAAAAAAAAAAAGAGGGAACAATTATTTTTTTCTTTTTGTATTTCATGCCAAAAAATAATTTTATGTAAATTGTATTAAAGTTTTAATGGCAAAAACAGCGATAAAGAAAAAAAAAGAATTTTTAATTTTTTGTTACAATTTTTTTTAATATTTTTTGTTTATTTTACAATTCAAATCACAGCACGCCATACACCAAACGCTTAAATAAAAATAATAAAGCACACAATTACGCTTACAAGCACACACAAATACACACACACATAAATTCTTTCTCTCATGCGAGATGAACAATACGAACATAAAAGTAGTTACTACTTGACCGAGTCCATTGAAATCTTTAGAAAAATATAATTTTTTTTCGTTTCTTTTTTTTTTTTTGTGTATTTTTCCGCACTGTGTTACTTGGCCACAACAACTTTCCCTTTCGCCAGTCAAAACGTTTCTGAAATTCGAGAGTGTTATTTGTTTGTTGTTTTTGTTTGTTCACAATGTCTAACGTAGTGGCTGTTTTTAAATTGCCGATGACAAAATAAACTATAACGGTTCACAGTGCGTGCATATGCTGCCACAAGCTCGTTGCCTGACAGACTAAACGACCCATTGACTAATAAGCAGACAACCTGGCCGGCCAACAACTAAAAAGCCCAACAGCACTCACTAATACTGCTATAAAATAAATTACTAGACTGCACAAATAACTGTGTTTGCAGGTGTGTTTGTGTGAAATGCTTACACTCGTAATACTCCTTCTTTAGCCCACCATGGCGTATGAGCATTGAATAGTTTGTTGTGTTTGCGAATGAAACAAACCATCTGGTATTTTTCTTAGTGTGAGTGTATTGTATTTGCGTTTACAGTTTTTTGGCTGCCAAAAATAACAGAAAATAATAACTGTTAACATTTCCTGCCATACATTCGCGTACATGTGTTGTTATCAAATTCCTTATTTTATGTTATTTTTTCTGTTGTTCTTGTGTTGTTGAAAATATGAGTGTTTTTAACACTACAACAACAACAACATTAAAAACTACACACAACTATTGAAATATTTCAATAAAATGTTGAGGTAAAAAGCTTTTTGGCGATACAAATTTGTTTAATGCTGAAATTTGAAAATTTTTAATTGATAATTGGTTTTTAAAGTGTCTCAAAAGAAGATACGAAAGGACCATTTTCTTACCGGAATAAAAAAAAAATGAGTTATACTTTAGCCAACTGCTGCATTAAACTGCTTATCAAAACTTGATTCCATTAATTTTGGTAAAGGGTCTTTCATTATGCTCTTGCTTTAAATCTTTAAATTTAAATAAACAAAAGTGACTGAGAAATATATTTGATTTTTTGTTTCGTTAGAAACGCTTTAATTAGATCAAAGTTAACTGCAATGAATATTTTTGATAATTAAGAAAAATGATGTCCGAGAAGGAATAGTACACTAGCCAAACTGAAAAATTTTTTTGACTCCAGCTCCAGTCTCATCAGAGTTCTTTGTGTCCTGTGCATATACAAGACTATATACATCAACTATTTAAATCACACTTTTCAAGAAATCCCAACATATTGAAATCATTTTCATCCATACGTATGCACTAGTGTGTCCCAAAAAAATTTTTTTTGGGGATCAAGCTTATTTTGGACCACTGTGAGGCAAAGTATTTTTGAGAATTTTTTCAGATTTTTTGGAAGTGGTTTAGAGGTCGCGCAAATTGATTTTTAATCAAATTTCTAGGTTTTTGGGCTCTATTTAAATTTTGGTTATGAATTGATAAAAAATCGATAATTTCTCGGCTTCTGAGTCAATATTGTTAAAGAAAATATTCCGATCTCTAATTTCATGTGCATAAATAATAAGTTTCGGCAATGATTTTGCACATCTTGATAAATTATATAACAGTTTTTCCAAAATTTTCAACAAATATCGAAAACAATGGTTTATAACTTTTAAAATTTGTATAAAGACTAAAAAAACTAATGATGCAGTTTAAAAGATTATTAAGTTTTAAATAAGATAGCAGAAAAAAAATAAATTCTGTATGTAGTTAGTCTAAATGAAGTTTCACAACAATTTCTATCATATTCTCCTTTTCTCACTATCATTGCAGTTTTTGTAATTTTCATCTTATTTGGATGAAACAGAATTATATTCTTATTATTGTTTCTGCCTTCTTATTCCATTTTATCCACATTAGTCGACATCAACGACATATACTACTGTAGCCGCGGTGGTTAGAGGGCATCGTTGAAGCAAGCGCATTACAATTTTTGTGCTGAAGACCCGGAGTTCGATCAGATTGTGGTATATATGATTGTCTAATACTGTCAATGGTTATTATGGATGAGACGAATCCAATTTTGTATCACTCTGGCGCATTAGTCTGGTTGACTTTGATCGATAGCATGGTTGGTTTTAAGAACCACTATGGTTTGCTGCTTTGACACTTATACCTGCGATTTAGGAAAAATCCCCCGAGAAAAACTCTAAAGGAGACAAATCACACAATGTCGGTGACTCATACACAGCACAAGTACATGGGATGATTTTTGCTCTCAAATCATTCGTGCGGAATATGTAATGTGGTACGATCTGTGTGGTATGTAGAGCCGCTCAGTAGAAACGACATAACGTTGGTGTACAAATGATCGAATTTAGTGCAAAAAAAAATGGTTTCATTCGACAGGACTTTTGTGTCAATGTCATAGCCTTAAAACCATGATTCATCATTCAGCAAATCTGGATCGTCGTTAATGTTACTGAACATTTTCCAAACGATTTATGTGGCATGGATTCTTTTGTTCAAAATTTAGCCAATTCATGCCTCTGCTACTTTTTTAATGGTAATTTGACAATTCTGCAGAATAAATTTCATGTCTTTCCTTTTTTTTTTATCGGTTTTTGATGTGATAGGAATCCCAGGACGAATGTCGTCATTCACATCATTTTGACCGTCTTTGAAAAGCTTGTACCACTTATAATATTTTTTCGGGCTCAGATTAGCTAAACACATAGAGCACTCTCAACTTTTCAAATGCTTTTGAACAATTAATACCAGTTTTCACACAAAACTTTATGCAAATTCTTTGATCCTTTTTGTTTTCACAACAGAATATCATCTAACAAGCAGGGCGAATTTAACTGTTACGTCTCGCAAAAAATAAACTCAACTAAGAATATATATTTGCGAAATAGGTGCGCAAATATACAAGTCGCCAATTGAATGGATTCCACTTTTATATGATTCAACCTTGTATATAAAAGGTTTGTAAACTAATATTAGGAATTACAAAAAAATTGTACATTAATAGGCATTTTATTGCCATTTTATTTAACCCTGCTGTTAGATAAAAAAAAACTTACGAATTTTCGTTATAGGACCATTTTGGCCCATATTATCCTTTTTTTTAATAATTGCCTCTTTAAATGTCGAAATAAGTATATATGTATATGATGCACCCAGTTTGTCTTTGAAGTGTTTTAATAAGTTACTTTTTTTCTGGGATTCCCCTTTGTAAGTTTTTATATCATTCGCGGTAGTTAACTTCAGTTTATATTCAGTGTCTGACTTGTTTACTTTGTCAAAACAATGGAAAATCGACGATTAAAGGAACTAGAAAACATGG
Source organism: Metopia argyrocephala (assembly GCA_963576795.1). Lineage (NCBI taxonomy): Eukaryota > Metazoa > Arthropoda > Insecta > Diptera > Sarcophagidae > Metopia > Metopia argyrocephala. The sequence continues at coordinate 197,027,136 of OY756208.1, read as the reverse complement.
AATTTGCAGCTGCTGCAAAACTAAGTGCGATAGAAATTTACCATATGCAACAAATTTATATGTAAATTGCAACGAAAGATCATTTGCTCAGATTTTTTATTTTCCTGACTTTCATTTTATTATTTTTGGTTGAACGTTTTTCAGGAATAATAAAATATAAAAATACCCATATGTTTCACCATTTCTTAGACAAGGCAAAAACAACACAAAAAGTTGACCAAAATGGTCCAAACCTAACAGCGGGGTTAAAATTTTATATTAAAAACCCTTTTATTTCTTCCCCAATCAATATCATATTTTTGTAGATTTTTGTCTTGAACTTTAGATTGTTTACCCTGAAAGGGTTAAAACATACTTTGATTTGAAGATAAACATTTAGTTGTGAAAGGTGTGCCTGCCTTTCAATAACAAAAAAAAAAAAACATAAAATAAATAAAACAGAGAGGTTTTTTTTTCTAAAAATATTTTCCCCCTTTTAAAAATTTTTCCTTTATTTTCTGATCATTTCACTATTATTGCTTTAATTAAAAGAAAACATGATTACAATTCCGTTGAGCAAATATTTTGTTTGCTTGTGAAATCCTTTGTGGATCAAAGACTGCCATTTACTACTGACAAAATAACAATTTCAGTTGTATTCTAAGTTAACAAGGTATAGAATGGAAAAGGGAAAGTTATCATGCAATTATATGCGGCTTTCTTTGTTGAAATAATAAAAAATAGGGGACTATTGTTTTTGATTTTTTTTTCTTTTTTTGAAGGTACGCCATATTGATGGAAATTACTGAACTTTCTCTCCCTAAAGTAATAATTGTTGGTGTTTGTGTTTGTGTTTGTAATTGCAATCGTAGAAAATAATAATTGTTTGAAACAATTTTAGCAGCGAAAAATATATTAAAAAAAATTAAAATTTTACATATTTCTTTTAAAATTTGCTCTAAACGCTATTGGTAGCATGTAGAGCTATGAAGTAGACAATTTTTTCTCTTTTAAAATCATTTTTTACAACAAAATTTGTTTTACTTTTTTGAATTGATATTTTTATGTGTTTTTTAAATTATATTTAAACGAGGCCAACTATCCGAGCACGAGTAGGTGTCATCAATATCATTATGCAGGTGCTTAAAAAAAAAGTTGTGCGATGAAGAAAAGTGCTAGTAGTCTTTGTGGACATTTGATTGAAATCTGTTCCTTTTCTAAATGATAGGAGAAACTCTTACGCAAGGATGAAAAATCATCTTTTCAGTAAATTGTGCAATTAACTAAACAATAAATTTTAATAGATGTGCTCTGTGAATAGTACAAATTACTACTCCGTACAAATATTTCATTATATGAAACTAATTTTTAAAATAAAATAATATTTCTGTAATAATAATAATTAACCATTACGATCCTTTTTCAAAGTTACTGCTTCTCACAGCACCCATATTGTGTGCATCAGAGATCAGCAATGAGTACTGAAAAAGTGAGTATACTCGAATCATGATTCATAATTTCTTGTACTTATACGCATTCATATTCTTGTTGATGTAATGAATACTCTACTCATCTCAAAAGTTTGAAGTACTCATCGCATTTACATTTAATAATACGTATGATGTTGTTGACTTCAACTCTCCTTAACTCAGTGCATACAGATGAGAAAAAATAAGTATGATTCGAATACAAACTGTTGTGTGTTTGCTCTGCTTACTGCGTTAGTACAAGACTAAATTAATGCTATAAACACATTCCTAGCTACCAACCATTTACCACACGACTGCAAAAGAAAAAGTTTTGGGTTAAACTATGAATCGTGTTAAACAAATACTATGTTTTTGACTATGTAATTTATTATCTTTTTATTATTTTTCGTCACTAAAAAGAAAATAGATATGGTGTATATAATAAATATTCAAAATGTAACAATGTATATAAGCGAAAAAGTTAATTTGTATAGGAAATATTTTAAAGAAATTAAACAATTGTTAATTATTTTTTTTATTTTTATAAGCAGGTTATAAAGAAATGGATTGCAAGAGTGATATTAAGGAGAAAATCAGTGTCGGAGGTCTCCGATTAGTTCGGAAACATAAAGGCAATAGCCCAATATGGGCAATTTTCGTTTCAATAATATATTTTAAAAATATTGATTATAAAGATGTAGTTTGTTAAGTATACTATAAGTTTTTACAATGTAAAATTTAGAAAAAATTTAAAAATATTTTTTTTTTGTTATGAATTTCTTTAGAACCTATTTATAAAAAATTAAAAAATAATCAAGGTATAAATAATATTTATGATATAATTGTGAGTATCATAATATATTCTTTTTATCTTTTTTAATACATTTCTTATAAACTTAAACTTTTTCGCTTATTTTTGTTTATTATTTGCATGTTCATTTTTGTATACACCATATAAATTTCCTTTTGTATTGTATACGTCTATCGACTAAAACGGTAAATTTTTTTTCATATGATTCGAGTCACTTGAATCAAGTGTGAGTCTCATAAGTATTTTTATAAAATTATGAATCCAAGTGAGTATGAGTTTGATGTCAACATTTTACTCATATTTATTGCAACATTTGTTAATGAATCAACGTTGTGTGAGAATGAGTGAGTCAGAGTAGTTAAATTTCAACTACTTGTACTCACTTATACTTAAAACTTCATAAGTGCTTATGAATCGCTAAAAAGCGACTCATTGCTGATCTCTGGTGTGCATCAATTTTTATGCATAAGTACTGCAACCTACAGTTTAAAGTCGATTTCGAACGACCGACTTGTTGAGAAGTTTGTTCGTGGCATTCAATTACTTTCAGAGCTTTTGCCAAAAGACTGCTAAGACGTGGTTGCCGATGCATTATTTTTTCCATATTTCTTTTCTTTTAAAATATGTCTTTACTCAAAAATTATTTGGTATTGCATTATTGGTAACAATGTAATTTACATGGCATTCTCATACTGTACAAAACTGTAATCAATTGCCATTGAAATTAAGGTGATTGCATTCTTTGATTTTAAAATTATTTCCAAATGAAATTTTGTCGAAATTGCAAAAATTTTGATTTATTTTTTTTTTAGAAAACATTGAAAGCAATTAATTAAATTGCCATCAGTTCAATTGCCATAAAATTTTTATTGCACACTTATTTCTATCAATTTCTCTCAAATCACAACTACAGTGAAATTCCAAGGAAGTAATAAGCACTTAAGGTCTAGCAATTCCACCACAGTATGGTAGAAGCTTTCATTTTAGGCAATTAAGTTATTTTTGTATTCAGAAGAAGTTGCTGTGTAAACAAGGTAGTTTTGATTCTGATTGAATTTTGATTGCAATTGCATTGGTAATCTTTCATGGTTTTTATTAAAAAAAAAAGTATTTTTCCAGATTGCCACTGTGTTTGTAGCATCATATATCAAGAGTTTTCAATTTTATGATTAAATTCTGTATTTGCGCTTCTTATAAATGAATTCAGTGTTGTGTTAAGTACTCGTTTTGTTACGACCTGCATTAAATTGATTTTCATTTTTGATGTTTGTTTGCATTGTTTAAGTATGTTTTCATATCGCACACACACACACACACACACACACACAAAATACGATAAGAATTCAATTAATTGCTCATTTTCTCTTTGAGAAACAAATACTCGTACTTGTTTACCTTTACATTAATAGTGTTAAGCAGTTGTTGTTAAATATTTTCTTTATGTGTTATTGTTGTAGCTCTTATTGGTTTCTGTTATTTTTTTTATTTTACTCTCATTAAACAAATATTTTTACAAACAACTACTACCAACATACATCCCTATATATTGTATTTATGCACGTGCATATATTCGTACTTTTATTTACATATATATTGAGTTTAAAAGGTAATTCTCTACAGTAACTTTTACTTGCTTTTTGTTGTTTTTAATGTTTTTGTTTTCTAAGGACCTTATGATATGAACTTCAGTCAGAAGGTAAGTAAGTACATATATGATGAACTATATTTCAAGTCGCTGATTTTTGTTGTTGCTGTTGTTGTGAAAAATATTTTCATTCTTTCGTTTTTCTTGTTAACCTTTTTACTTTTTATTCAGTTTTCTTTTTTTGCTTTTGTTGTTGTAACATATTTGGAATTAATGACTTAAATGTGAGCAAAAGAGCGTATAAGTGAGATTTTAGATGGGAAATACACATTCATATGCACGAATATGCCAATCTTTTAAAGTATGCCTTTAGATAAACATTTGTGTGAGTGTATGTATGTGTGTGTGCTACAAAATTTAGGTTGTATTACGATTTTTTCTTATTATTGGGTTTGACAAAAAGTTTGTGTTTAATTTAAACTAATATACAAAAGACAGAGTAGTCATTAGCTGTAAACAAAATATTAAAGGACATGGTTTTACAAGCAAGCAATTAGACTTTTTAAAATTTTTAATTGTTTTGTTGTTACTAATTTCATGATATTAAAAAGCGTAATATTGTGATAGAAATCGTGTAAAAGAGTTAATTTAATAGGAAAAATTTAAAAATATTTATTACCAATTTAGTTAAACAAAAATCCTTAAAATCCCTTTAAATGCCAAGCAAGATTTCTGAGGTGCTTTCCATATTTCTCTTTATACTCGACAATACGTCTCGCAAATATAGTGTCACTTCCCTGGACTTTTTTTGTGTCACAAGTGTAATTTGAATACTTTTCATTACTCCAACAAAAAGATTCTTCTTTTGAAATACACACAAGATATTTTTATTAAAGGTCCTGAAACATGACAATTTATTGATTAAAAATTATCAGTATGTATACGTTTTTCTAAATACCAAAGAGGAATCATTACACAGTGCACAGATTATACTACCAAAAGTTAGAAAAACACCGAGTACAGGGTGTGGTCAGATTGACTAACAATTTTTTTTATGGACCTCAAAAGATTTTAAAAATCACTGCATAAGTCAAAAAAAGGTGTTCTCAATTTTTGACCAACAGCTATGTAACTCAAACTTAAAGATACTGCTTAACTATGTTTGGAAATAATGTAGTGAAGACTCTACTAAACAAATTTTAAAATATTTTTTTGTGCAGAAAACAATTTTTTCTTGCACTTTTTTGCAAAAATATCAGGAAAAATTTTTGCTTTTTTTTAGCATAACTTACCGGGAGTCGTAATTTTTCACTAACAATATATGACAATATTGTAGCCATTGTAAATCTGAACAACTTTCGTGAACTTATCAATACACTCTGAATGGGTCTAGACGTCCAAAATTTGTACTCTAAAAATGTTATTTTTAACTATTTTTTTAAATAATTTTTTAATTTTTTTTAAACTGACTGTTCTGCTAGCGTAATACATAACCTTTAACGGTTGCTAATTCTCATAAGAACACCAGTATTTGAATTTTCAGAATAATAAAAATTATACAACAAATTTGATATTATTATTAAATAAAGATAGAATAGAATTATTTACAGGTTTCGTATATTATTCTCACCACTCTCTATTTTATCAGTAATTACTCTTTAAAAGCTGCTTACTCGATAGTAAGTTGTCACATAGTAATTGCAAGAGCATTCTGTTTCTTGAAGGCTATAATGTAGTCTAGATTTCTAATTTTAACAATGACAGTATCACCTATTTAACTACATTTCTTCAGCTGTAAGTGAGTCATTATATGTTTAACATAGAAACGAATTTTATAAGATTTATAGAAAACTAGCTTAACCTATGTGGCATTGTTTGCGCTGTATCCGTTGTAGGCCATTTGCAGAACTATCCGTGTCAGGCAGAGACGTGCTTCGCTAGCTTACTTTGTTAATTTACATTAATATACCCAGCAGCAGAAATTTTTTAAAATTTGGAAGCAATAAATAAAATTGTAAGCAATGATGGAAGCATTATTTTGTTTATTGATGCCTTAAAGTTTCAAAAAATGCTGCAAGGTAAGGTATTATTTTTTAATAATTTGTACTATTCGCTTACTAGTTGCAAATCTATTGCTTCTTAGCGGCTTATTTCATATAAAAATCATGCATTATTGATGCTCACGATTAAGTGATTATGCACAATTTCTCCCTTACAAAATAGCTTAATGGTAAGCACTATTCTCTGCTGGGAAGCTTTCACTATTACAATTCTCAAGATATACAAAAACCAGTATCCAGTTTGTATGGGAAGTATCACGTCCACTTATCCAATTCTGCTCATTTCCTTACTGATGATTTGTCTTGATCATGAAGTCCAAATTTGGTAAATTTAACTTTAACCGTTCTTAAGATATAAAAAAATCAGTAATAATTTGTAAGCCAAGTGCCACGCCCACTTATTCTAATGCGCATGTTTTCTTAATGATGATTTGCCTTGATCATAAAGCCATTCAGACCAAATTTAGTAACCGTTCTCAAAATCTAGAAAAATCAGTATTTAGCCTGAACGAGAGTTAACATGCTCACTTGTCCAATATCGCCCACTTTGTGACAGAAACCTTTCCATGGATATACATTGGATTGGATGTATGTTTTTGGAATATATCGGCACACATTTATTTTTATATACTTTACATTTGTACAAACATATATATGTAGATATAGCTAGATTTTGAAAACTTCTATGTGTATTTTATGTAAATTTTTTAACATGCTTCTTGGGCTTGTAACTATGCATGTATGGCTGACACATAATATTATGCAGTTGTTGTTTTTGTAGTCGCCGTGGTCTAGTGGTTAATGTGTTGGCTTACTAAGACATGGGCCCTGGGTTCGACTCCAGGCTCCGACATCTTTAAAAAAAGAAATATGAAAAAAAAAAAAATATTTCTTTCGGCGACTACCTCTCAGCAGTCTTCTGGCAAAAGCTCTGAGAGTAACTAATTGCCATGAACAAGCTTCTCAAGTCTGTCGTTCGGAGTCGACATTAAACTGTAGGTCCCGGTACTCATGGATAAAAATTGACACACACAACATGAGTGCTGCGAGAAGCTAGGCCGTAATCCTGACACAGGGTTGTAAAGGCCAGTTATGTATATATGTATGTTGTTTTTGTTACTATTTATTCGAAATGCTTGCATATCATTTATGTTATGGAGGTTAGGTGTACTTTGCGTTATTTTCATAGAAATAAAATCTGCGCAGTTTTATTAACTTATTTATTCGTAACAATACAAACATGAAATAACTTTTTCTTCCACACAATAATTGCTTGTGATATTTATTTTGTTGCTTACAAGTAAATATTAGTTAAAACATACATGCAGACATGTATGAATATTTTTTTATTTATTATTTTTTTTTTAGCGAAAACCTACATTTTATATTTAATTATTATTTGTGTTCGTTTATATTTTATTTTATTTTACCGTCATTTTTGTAATACTCTTGTTGTGCCCGCATTTTTTTTTATTCACGTCAGATTTCCTCTCCATTTGGGTCTTATCAGTTATTTATTTTTTTTTTGTAAAACTTTTTGATATACTCTTACTATTACGGTCGTATGAAATATGTGTGTTAATATGTAACTAAATGTATTTGTTTGTGTGTGTGTAATGTGAGTGTATGAGAGAGTGTGGCATGAAATAATTTCCTTAATATCTTGCATACTTGTATAAGTATTTGTCGCAAATTGTCAAAATTTGTTGACTTTTACTTATACTCGTACAGTAGAAAATATTCCTTTAACAGCATATTGTCTTTTTTGGGATAAAATACTTTTAAGAATATTTCGATAGAAATTGAAATTTTCAAAGCCATATAAAGCTTATCTGTTTTCATTATTTTAACATTTTAATAATCAAGGATGTACCTTGAAGAACGAGGGAGATGGACAGCGAGACTCATACCGACTATAGGGCTATGGATGAATCGAAAATTCGGAGAGGTGAACTATTACACCACACAGATGTTGTCGGGTCACGGATATTTTAGAAAATATCTGCACCGAATGCGAAAGTGTGACTCCCCTTTCTGCATTTATGAAGACAACGAAGATGTGATTGATGACGCGGAGCATACCATTTTCGAATGCAGGCGCTGGCATTGCTATCGAGCGGAACTGGTGTCTGAAGTCGGAAGAATTACGGTCGAGAATATAGTTGATATTATGTTGTTAAACATGGCGAACTGGACCGTCATTGAAGGATACTTTAGATGTAGGAGAAAAAAGAAGGACCTTGAGGCATTTGAAAGTGCGGGTCTTGGACGCAGGACCAACTAGACGGAACTGGCCGTGCCAAAGAGGGGTCGACCTTGAGGTAATGCGAATGTGGTTCCGAGGTGGTTTTCTTCCCCTGGTGAGGAGATACACTTTTGGGCGAGTCCGACATATCATGCGAGGTGACGACCTCCGCGAAGGCATAAAGCTTTTTCCCTCCTTCCCGCACAAAAAAAAGGATGTACCCAGCAAAAAATTTTTAAGATTTGATATCAATAAATAAAATTATAAGCAATATTTTTAATATATTATAGCTTTCAAATATGCTATAGGATAAGGTATTAGTTTGAATTTTTTGTACTATTTGCTAACCGTTTGCAATACATTTTCATTTCTATTGCATTTTAGCAGCTCATTTTATATAAAAATCATGAATTTTTGATGCACACGAGTAAGTGATTGTTTACAATTTCTCCCTTACAAAATAATTTACTGGTAAGCATTATTTTCTGCTATGTAGTGGCAATGATTAGCATCTAAGACAATTAGTAAAAAAGGAATTCAAAACTTGATATTTCATTCGATTTCAATTTCGATCGAATTCGATTTCCATCACATACATGTATAAAATATTTTTTTTGTTTGTTTGTAGTGGAAAGAGTAGGTCGAATGAATTTTCCTTTGGTATTATTATTTTGAATAGCAAAAATTTAACAGCTGACAGAAAGAACACATATTTTTTAGCCATATAGGCTAAGAAATATAATTTAAACTTGAAGAACAGAAATGCATGTCATTTAAATTCTTTTGTCTGTTTTTTATATACCAACTAAGATAAAATTCTCATTTAGTGTATAAGTTTTTAAGTGTAACAATCAATAGTTTTGTTAACATCTTTGACAAAAAGGAAGAATTCATAAAAAAAAAAGAGTTTTATGGTTCACTAAGTCAACATCAACCATTCTTTTTTATTTTGTTGACCTAACAGATATTGATGTCAAGTAGCTGAAAAGTTATATTGTATTCAATTTTTGTTTTACTTTTTACAGGGAAAATCAAAAAGATTTTGAGCACTAATCTAATAATTCTGATCTGGATTAAATATGAAAAATATGCTGGTCAGTTTAAGACAATAATTTTCTGATAATAATAACCAAAAAATTTCTCAAAACATTATGTGCTTCTGAAGGAATATACGCCACTGTAGTAACGGTGGAATGAATTTTGTGTGTACGATAGTAAATGTGTAATCATATGACGTTATAATTATATTTCCAGCCAAGTTTTTCTTAATTTTTTTTTTCTTTTAATTTAATAATGACACATTTGTGCCATTAAAAGTTTTTTTTTTTGCTTATATTTTAACATTTTGCCTGTTATCGCTGTAATGTCGGGTAAATGTCACATTAAATATTGACTTAATTAATACAGTCAAATTAGCTCGTTTTTTAGGATTTTTTTTATTTAGAACGTAAATTTAAGTCAAAATGTCTTGTTTATTAAACATATTTAATATTCAAATAGTTTCAAATTTATTTTCATATAAATAAGTCTTGATGTACACTACCCTATACCTTTTTACAGGTGTATTCTATTGAAGAAATAAATATCGTTTTTAATGAAAGCATTTATTAGAATTAGTGAGTCAGATGGTGCCGGAAAAAGATTATGGTTGACAGAAAATTTTTTGGGAGCTTTAACAATATAATGCTTCCATGCTCTTAACATAAAAATCGCACCCGACTATGGTGCTAAGCTCTAACCACCTCAACCACCGTCGTACATATCATTCATGTCGACTAATGTGGATAAGGTAGAATAAAGGGCAAAAACAAAATAAATTTGTAATTCTGTTTCATCCAAATAAGATGACGATTACAAGAACAGCAATGATGGTAAGAAAAGGAGAATATGATATAAACTGTTGTGTGACTTTACTTCGACTAACTCATACAAATGTATGTACATACAGTAATAATTTCAGTATGCGATTTCCAAAAAAGTGTGAGTTAAATAGTTGATGTTTAGTCTTGAATATACACAGGACACAAAGAACTCTGATGAGACTACCGTAGCTGGAGTCGAAAACAATTGTTCAGTTTGGCTAGTGTACTATTCCTTCACGGACATCATTTCTTCTTTAATTACCAAAAAATAACATTGCAGTTAAATTTGATCTAATTAAAGCGTTTTCTGATAAAAACCAAAAATTAAATTGATCACACCTCTCCTGAGATTCGAACCCGAGTCTTGGGCTCTTAACAAACTAATATTGTGTTTTTCATTTTCTTAAATATATTCTCGAGGAATCACTAAACTCGAAACACTATGTAAGTATCTTAGTGTGGAATATTAATCATTATATTTCTTTCCTTAACATTACGTCGTGAGGGAGTTTAAGTGCTCTATACACCATTTTTTAAATCTCGAGTTAATGATGCTAATTTAGGTTATTGACACAAAAATTTTTAAAATCTGCAATCTGTTTTTGGCTATTTATCTCCGAAACTTGACGAGATATCCTAAAACGGATTACATATTTGAAAAATTTGGGGTCGAAAACTTAAAGTGACATCATTACTCGAGATATATAAAAAATATGAAATGGCGGATAGAGCACTTAAACTCCCACACGACGATTTGTAAGACTTAAGACTTTCCTTATCAAATAATGCGCCAAGATGAAGAACGTCGTTATCGGCAGAGTGATTTGGAAAAACCCAGATCCATTAACTTTCTCTTACCCTTTTTGCAAAATTGAAAATTTAAATATTTCCTGTTTTCTCTTAAAAAAAAAATTAATTAAATGAAAACATAATTTTTGTTTTTTTTTTATAATTTTTTATTTATTCCTTTCATTTCTGTTTTTGAATTTTTTATTTTCCTTTTGAACAATAATTATTTTTTGGTTTTCATTTCATTTGTTTTTCATTATTTTGTTTTATTTTAAATTATTTCTTTTTATTATAATTTTTAGATTATTTGGCTTTTCTTTTATTAAATTATTTATTTTATTTAAGTTTTCTGTTTTATTAGTTTGGTATCATAATCATAATAATTCTCTATACAAATACATTCAATAACAACAATTTTTTTATTTTTAATTTTTTTTAAATAATTTTTGTTTTGTTTTAATTTTTTACTTATATTACAAATACAATATTTATTTATTTATTTTGTTTTTTTTTTGCTTTTTTTTAATTTAATTTTTATTTTAAGTTTAGCTTAAAAGTTAATTAAGATTAATGAATCTCTGTAGTAAATTTTTTTTCTTTTTTTTGAAGTGATCTCTGGTATTTGTTTTATTTTTTTGTTGTAATTTCAAGATTTTTTATATTTTCTTTTTTTGCTTAAATTTTTAGAATGAAGGTTTGTATGTGTGTGTGTAAGTAAGAAATTTTAATTAATTTTCATGTCATTTTTTTATTATTATTTTTTTTACTTACTTTTATTGTTTTAACAATTATAGTTGTTTTATAATTAATTTTTTATTACTTTCTTTCTTTCCTTCTTTCTTCCTTTTTTGGTTTTTTTGTTTTTTGGTGGTTAATTTGAAAAAATGTTTTTCGTATTTTTTTTTTGCTTAAAATTGTATTTTATTTTCTTGATGGGCAAAAGTTTTCAGTATTTTCTTCATTTTGGTGGAAATAATTTGAAAAGAGAAACTAAGATTTGTTTTTTTTTTTTAATTTTATTTTATTTGTTTTTCTAAGTACTTTTTTTACAAAAATTTACTTTTCCTTTCTGATTTTATATTTCTTATATAATTTTTTTTTCTATTTATATAAATATTTATTTTTTAATAATTTTTTAATGTTTGTTTTAGAAAAAAAAAAAAAAAAAATAAAAATAAAAAAAAAAAATAAAAAATAAATACATACTTAACTTTTTTATCTGTATTTCAGAGTATAAAATAAACATTTTATTTATTAAAAATAAAAATGAAAAAAAAAAAAACTAACAATTAAACTAAAAAATTGTAATTAAAACTGTTGAAGTCTTTTAGTTTTTGTACAACATTTAAAATTTAAAATTTTATCGTAAAGATAAAAATTTGTGGAAAGTATGTATAATAAAATAAAAAAAAATTTCAAACTAAATAATAGAATATTATCAATTTATTATAAAAAAATTTATATATTGTAGGTGTAAATTTTAATAAAAGATGAGTAAGGCAACAAAAGAAAAAAAAATTTATTTAAATTTAATTATGAAATAGATAACATATCTTTTCTGCTTACTAAACAATTAAATATTTAATTGAAACTATTAAAATGGTTAATTGAAATTAAAAAAAGTCAGTCAACTGCTTTAAAGTTTTGAAATCTAAGGTAAAATAATATTTTTTTTTTAATGTATGTGAAAACTTAATCTGTTTTAATTTCAGGGTCTGGTTTACGAAAAAAAAAAAAAACAAAAAGATCAGACAAATATTGATCAAACTTATGTTCAATTTACTTTTGACTTTACTCTGAGTTGCTTTTATGATTACACATAAAACTCATACGCTATTCATTCATCTTGATTAACAAATACAAAGAGACCAACAAATTTTTTAATAATAGTTTGTTGTTTTAAACAAGAAAACAAATCCTCACATACAGACATAATTGACCATTACAACTCTGTGTCAGAGTTACGGCCTAGCTTCTCGCAGCACCCGGGACTCCGACCGACAGCCTTGAGAAGCTTGTTCATGGCAATCAGTTACTCTCAGAGCTTTTGCCAGAAGACTGTTGAGAGGTAGTCGCCGAAAGAAATAATTTTTTCATATTTTTTTTTTCAAGATGTTAGAGCTGGAGTTTGAACCCTGGGCTCATATCTTAGTAAGCCAACGCACTAACCAAGAGACCACGGTGACTACTCTTAAACATAAAAATCGAAAATTCAGGTTGATTACAGTTGGCAACAACGATGTTACTGGAATATATTTTTGTTAAAGATTTAAGCCCAAAGAAGAATTTTTCTTTTATTCCATTACAAAGCAGTCGTCAGACGACTACATAAACAACGTCGCCAACTGAAATAAGGTCGATTGTGTTTAATGAATACACTGTATTTGTTGCTATAATTTATACAAGTATGTGTGTATTTGAAACATTTTACAAGAAATTTAAAAACATACGCACATTGACTTAACAACGCGATATAAGTTGGGTATTCATAGAACACAGTTTTTTTTTTGTTTATTTTTAAAAGGAAGACAATTTGAAGCATAACACTAAACTTGAGTTCAAAAATTCGAACACGCAAAGCGTACATGCATATGTATGCGTATTGTAAATTATTTGATGTGCTCAAAATTTCAAAAAAAAATTTTTGTAAGTTTAACTTGCAAATAGTAGAAAAACTAAAATAAATAAAAATAGAAGAAAATTTTTTTTATTTAAAATGAAACAAAATAAAAAAAATATTAATAAAATATTAATTTTATTTATATAATTTTTATTTTATAAATTGATATATTTTTATGCTAAAAGTTTAATTTTTTTTTGTATTTTTTTTAATTATTTTTTTTTAATTTATCTACATTTACATGGATTTATAAGTATGTTTTTGTATTTTTTTTTTGTATTTTTTCTGATTTTTTATATAAAGTTCTTAATTTTCTTATAATTTGTATTAAATTTTGTTTTTTGTTTTATAATTTTTATTTTTTATTTTTAAGATTTTTAATACATTTTTCTGAAAATTTTTTTTGTTGTTCTAAATTTCTTAAATATTTTATATTGTATTTTTGTTTTTTGTTTTTGTTTTGTTCTATACAAATGTTCTAATAAAAAAATGTTTTTTTTCTTTTAATTATTTTTATCAATAATTTATGTTTAAATGTTAATTATTTTTTTTAACCATTTTTAAATATTTATTTTTCCTGTGTATCATCTGCATCCGCATCATCATTATTATTAATTTTAACAATAAATTTTGTTTTATTTGAAATGATTTTTTGTTTTTTTATTTTTATAATTTAAAACGGTTAAATAGGCATGATTTTGTGGAATTTATTATTATTTTTAATTATTCTCTTTTCTTTAGTTAATAAAGTCGTGGTGGTTTTTCTTATATAATACTAAACTCTTTTTTTATGTACTTTTTCCGTTAAAGTAATTCGTCAGTTATTTTGTTAATAATTTGCTTTTATTATTTTATTTTCACTATTATTCATTTGATTTTTACTTCAATTTGCATACCTTTATTATATTTTACTAAAAAGAAAAATATGTTTTTTTATTTTCTCTTTTTATTACAAAAAAAAATATTATTAAAAATACCAATGAATTGAAAAGTAAATCATTTCTAACTGCCTGCAGTTAAAAATTTAAATCATTAACTTAATGAAAACATATTAATTAAATATAAGTAAAATTTTTATTTTATATGCATGTAAATTGAAAAGTAAAAAAAAAAAATATTAATTTTTATAAAACAAATAACAAATTGTTTAAAATTTTGTTAATGTTAACTGTTTAGAATGAAGGCATTTTAAATATTGCTATTGATTAATTTTTTTCCTTTTTTTTATCATACTTTTTTGTTTCAATTTTAAGCTGAAAAAATAAATAAAATAAATATTTTATTTTGGGCAGTTTCTTTATTTTAATTTTTATTTTGTTTTTCCTATTGAAGGTTAAAATATTATTGGATATAAACCGAAAAATTACATTAAAAGGTATTTCTCTTCTTGTGCTAGAGATTTAAAAAAGAAAAAAAGAAATAACACTTCCGTGCGAATATAATTTTCAATAAAATAAATTAAAAAATCTACTTATATAATCCAGAATAGTAATTCATTTTAAAAACGAGTTGAAATAAATATTTACGAGTTTTATTTTTGTCAATAAATTTGTTAAACTCTAAAAATAATCGGGCTTATTCCCGTTGACGAAGTCATACAGACGACAGTAAATTTTAGAGTTTGTCAATGGCGATTAGAAAATTCTTAACGACAATATCAATATATGCGTGCATTCAATATTTTGTGTTCTATTTCCTCAGAACTTGCAATTAAATAAAAGAATATTCTTACAAATTGGATTACCGACAGATTGGATAATAATATCGCAAATGATTTTTGTGCCATTTATTTGAAAATCAAAAAAAATCAAAAATCTTAGGAAATTTTCGATTTTTGTAATACGTTCTTTCAATACATCGTTGAGGATTTGATTCATAGTGCGTAAGGCTATAATGTAATGCAGGCATCTACGAAGATGCTTTAATGAAAAAGCCAACTGGCTATTATTTTATTCTCATATACAGAAGAATACATTTTAAAAGAATTGTTCATCGTGTTTTATGTATGAATTTGAGTACTAAAATGGTTAATAGTTATTTTATACCGAGTCGATATTAGACCTGCGCCAATCAAATAAAATACAAATGATAACGGTGTGCATTATACAACTAACATATGCAGCATTTTTAACATGAAAATTGGCAGTTCTGATTACATTAAAGCCCACTAAAGTTGAAGACTGAGCACTCACTGATCTGTGTAAATTGAACTTGGACTCCTGCACACCGTTGTCGTGTATGGCCTGTTTAACTCATCGTCAATGCTGATAGTTTAAAATAAATAAAAACAAAAAAATAGCGAAATAACAGAGAAGTGTAAAGTTGTATAAATTTCAATAAATATCAAAAGCTTTTGGATTTTCACTCAAAATCACTCTATAATGACAGTATTGAAAACTGAAGTTGTCTCATGCCTTCGAAAGCAGCAAATTCACCTTAAGGTACAGTATAATGTGTGATAAATATCTAACATTAGTCATACATCTACTAATTGAATTTATTAAAAAAACTCATCTTAGCAAGCTAAAAACTATTTTGATTTAGTGAAGTGATGTTTTCGGTGCGACAAACCTTACATTTCAAAGTAAAAAATTATTACTATATCCTTTCAGAGATGGGAAATCGTAATGTGTTATACATTTCGCATACAATGCATCGTTTCCAATAATTTTTTAAAACAAATACGAAATATTTGAAATTTTTATTTAATTTTTATTATTTCGTATTAAAATTGTAAAATTATGCTGCAAAAATTTCAATTTTCCATCCTGATTTTGTTCAGGCTGATCAAATCAAATTGTTTAGATAATTTTCTAAAAATGATAAAAACCATCCATAGGTACATACATAATTGGCTATTAGAACCCCATGTGTGTTTCATATTATCCATGAGTACCGAGACCTAGAGTTTGTTGTCGACTCCGAACGACAGACTTAAGATTCAGTTACTCTCAGAGCTTTTGTCAGAAGTAGTCGCCGAAAGAAGTATTTTTTTCATATTTAATTTTTTTCAAGATGTTAGAACAGGGGTTTAACATGAAGCGCTCTTCTAATATGCTAACAAAACACGTACTAGATTACGACGACCACAATAATTGGAAGAAAAAAATCTTTTTAATACTTTCTTTAGCTCGCACTGTTGTAGAGTT
The DNA here is from genome assembly GCA_963576795.1 of Metopia argyrocephala. Taxonomy (NCBI): domain Eukaryota; kingdom Metazoa; phylum Arthropoda; class Insecta; order Diptera; family Sarcophagidae; genus Metopia; species Metopia argyrocephala. The sequence continues at coordinate 197,010,567 of OY756208.1, read as the reverse complement.
TAGTTTTTCACTGTATGTGTGCAATGCAATTAATCAAAAGCATGTTTGTTTGAATTTTTATGCATTTTGATCTAAACATCACGAACTTATTCAAACATACATGCATCTCTGCAGAAAAATTGTAGCACGTAATCCATTTAAATTCGTAAGCAGTAGTTACAAAATAGTCCATTGAAATGCAGATATGGACCATGTCATTTTAAAACAAGTAATAATTGCTTGGCCGAAGAGCGTTCGTTTGTTTGCGAATGCAAATTTTATGCAAAAATTTAATTAATTGGCAACTCAAAAAAAAAAAAAAATTAATAAATAAAAAAAAAATTTACAATTTAAACTATTCATTATTATTTAACATAACTAATTCTAAAACTAGCAACCAAGTACAATTCATGGAGTTAGTACTCCTATAAAAGAAAATAGTTATGAATAAACATACTCCATGGAGTAGTAACACAAACTAGTTTTTAGATTACTCTTATATTATGCATAGCTGGATTACGTTGTCCTCGTCTAGGACATTACAATGTTAAATGGAATACGTGTTTATGTTATGTTTGGACTAGTCTCTTATGTACAACTCTTTACACGTGTTAACAGAGTAGTCGCATTTTCTGCAGGGTTTGAACATAACAAATACAGTACAAGTCTATAACCTCTTTGGCATATTGATACATTTAAACCATATGACTGACTGTCAAATTTTTTTGCGTACTTTTTGACATTTCATAACTATTATTGTTTCTATTTTATTTTGATTTTTTGAAATGCCATAATACCGTTATTATAGTGTAAACTATCCTTTGGAAGTCATTAAAATTTTACAAGTGCAGACCTCTGCACAGAACGAAAGATTTTATTTTATAGACGCTTAGGAATAGAACTCTGTTCAGTATTTAGAATTTTAATTAAAAATAAATTTTTTTAAGTAGATTCTAAATAATGTTACAAAAAGGAGTTTTTCTTCTATTGCCCCTCCCTTCTAAAAAAACAAAATAAATTTTAAATAAGTTTTAAGTAAAATTTTCAATAAAATTTCTTTCCAAAATTAATTCTAAACCAATGGATATGGGGTGAGGTTATAAGTGTCAATTAAAATTATTTAAATGGTAAATTTTAGTGTCTTCTTTATATCTGCCCCAGAGATATTATGTTTTGAAAACAATAATTAAATAAAACATGAGAGTTTCTTTTAATTTTATTATTAATTTTTTTCTGTTGAAACAATAACTAAAATAGCCGTATTCAAATCAATAATTGAGAAAACTAATAAATTTTGTTGTAGTTGTGTTTTTTTCTTTTTCCTTTATTTTAATTTTAATTATTTAGCAATTAAGTATTTGTTTATGTTTTTGTTTTTTTTTTATAATAATAATTTGATAACAGTTCAATAAATATTTTCTTTTTTAATATTTTATTTTTTTATTATTATTCAAATGACCATTTGAAAAGATGTACAAGAATCTAATTTTTATTTTATTTTATTAACTGTCCTTTGTTGTCTTGTTGTTGTAGTAGTTATAAACTTAATTTTAAGTTTGCTTAATGGCTTAATGGTATTAACAAGATTTTTCTAGGAAAAGGTTTCAGAGGGTGGCTAAGTGGGGTAGTTAGGACTAGGAAACAGAAGAGGAATGTTTTGTTTTGTTCTTGTTTTTAATTTATTTATAATTTTATATAAAAAATTTATACTATTTTTCTTTATATACTATATGTATATATATACTTATATATTTTAATTTTAAATTATAATTTTTGTCAATATTTTATTTAATCATACTGATTAACTGTTTTAGTTTTAGATTCTATTAAATAATATTTTTGTTTTTTCTTTTATTTTATAAAGTATCTTAATTAATTATTATTTTTTTAATTATTATTTTAAGATTACTGTGCGCTTTTTGTTTTTTTATGTTTATTTTCAGTTTAAAAAAATAAATTTAATATTTAAAAAAATAAAATTAAACAATCAAAATATTCAACTGTTGTTTGACTTTACTTTATTTAAATTTCAAAATTAATTTCATTTTTATTTTATTTGTGTGTGTTTTATTTCCATGTTTTTTTTTATTTAAAGTTGAAAATGTCTATTTCTTTTATAAAGTTATATTCTAACGATGTTTTTGTTTTTGTTTTTTATTTGTTTTTATTAAAATTATTAAAAAGGTGGCTGATACGAGATTTGTTTTCTGTGTTACTTAAACTTTTTTTTTTAATTTCTTGCCTTCGTTTTCTTCTGACACAATGAATTTCTGTCTTTCCTTCTTTTTCATTTGGTTTTTGTTTTTAGTTTAAGAGAAACATTGATTTATTTTTTAATATTAAGTTTTGTTTTCTTGTTTTTAATAATTTTTAATGCCTTGTTTTACAAGCTAAACCTATAACAATTTATAGGTACTTTTTATATAATAATATAAATTTTTTTTATTATTTATTTTATTTTTTTATTTTTATTTTTTATTTAATTTCTCTATAAATATTTAATTATTTTTTGGCAGTTTTTTGGTTTATATATAAATGAATTTATATTTTATTTTGTTTTATTAGGTTTTATATTTTTAAAGAGATTATTTTTTATTTCTTTGTAATAAAATATGTTTTAAATTTATTTTGTTTTTGTTTTTTGTTTATATTATTTTATAATATATTACATTGATGTTTTATTTAACGGAATTCTTTTAAAAGACGTCTATTTAAATACCTTTTTATTTTGGTTATTAATTATTTTAGTGGAAAAAAGAAATATTTAAAAAAATTTTCTTAATGCCAATCAAATAAGAAAATGGTTAAAAAAATACAGAAATCTGTTCACCAGTGGTGAACTTTATCGCGAATTATTAGAACAATTTTTTTTTACAAAACTTATAGCAATTTGGCCTATATATTTTTAATTACAATTATAGTAAATTAATATTTAAATATTTAAAATCACTTTTATTGAAATATTTTGTTGGAAATTTGAATGTTTTCTTGGTTTTTTAACCAAAGAAAGACAAGCCCAACACAATGCAGAAAACTAATAAACAATTCCTTATTAATATGAGTTTAAGAGAATAGAAAAGTTTAAAAACGAGTCGAGTCCACTTAATACTGATATTTAAAAAAATCATCATTCGTCAAGGTAAAGGGTTTCCTTTCATTTTTGCAGCTTTAATTGCTGCTGCTCATATGCCATGATATAAGATAGACGATTTGAAAGCTTTTCGGCAACGTATTTAGCTTCATCTAATCATCTGTAAATCTTTAATAGTTCATGGCTTTAAATAAAACCTGTATATTGATATATCCCTGTCTACCATGACATCAGATTTTGTTTACTTGACTGTGAACATCTACTGTATACTCACGTTGTATCGAAAACGTCAAAAATCATATAAGAAGAAGAAAAGCACTATTCACAGTGAAGACGTGTATCTTTAATTTATATTTTTATCACTTTATCAATATTAACTTAATTTCTATATTTATTGTATATACTTCGTGATATTTTTCTTTTAAATAATATTGCTGCTGACAATGAATAAATTTTTTTTTTGTATTTTTATTTTTCTGTTCAATAATAGGCATTCACTTTACATTAATAACATAGAAACCAATAAAAATTTTTAAAAAACACATGAAAAATAATTATATGAGTGTATAGAATTTTTTCATGAAAATTCCCAGCCAACATGTTGGCAAGCGTTTTGTAAATTAAGATTGTAGCAAGCTTGCAAAAATAAGAATTTTACGAATGTGGTTGACAATTTGCTTGCAAATGCAGGTGTTTTGCGAATGTTTTTGAGAATTTGCTTGCAAATGCAAGTGTTTTGCTAACGTCGTTGACAGTTGCTTGCAAATGCAAGTGTTTCATAAATTTAAGCAAAACGTATAATTCTCGCCATTAAAAATTGTGTTAAAGTTTTTTTAAAGTTGTCAAATTTAGTGCGTTTGATACTTTTAATTATCATTTGCTTTTTTAATGTCTGTAGCAAAAAGTGTTATGCGCAGCAGCACCGAAATTTTTGAGCATCTATGGAAAGCTGCGGCTTCAAGTTCTGTAAGTACCCACAGTGAATTTTTGGAACAGAAGGTTTGTAAATTTTAAATGTCCGGTGACTGTAGACTGATGTCGATTTTATTTCTATTTTATGAAGGTAGATTTAAAAAGATTGTCAACATCCAATTCGAGAAAATTTGTTACGAAAGCGTGGCAGAAGATCATGACTGAAAACGTTGCTGAGAGCTTTTCCTGGCTAGTCGCCACCGCCATTCGTCGTAAGTAAAATACGTTTAATAGGCTTCTAGTTACATTTTTATATTCATATTTAAATTCTAATGCAGAAACTTCCGCTGAAAATGGAGGCAAGGAAGAGTACTTTCAGTACGCAAAAAATCGTATTAAAATAAAAACAACAAGAAAAGTAAACTAAAATACTAAGTATTAATGATTTTTTAAATGAAACAATAATGAAGTTCCTAACTTTATATTTCAATTTAATATTTTTCTTATAAGAAAAAAATTTAATATTAAAAATGATTTTTTAAATGTATCAAAAAACTGAACAAAGTAAATGTTTAAAACGCTTACTAATTTTATTAAAAATACGTGTTTTTTAAGCATTTTCAAAACGCATTTTTTAAGCATTTAGAAAACGTGTAGTTACATTATATGTTTTGCAAACATTTTTTTAACGCTTATAAAGTTGGGTGCTTTTCGATTATAAATCACTTGCTTTGATGTCTTTTGTAAAGGTCACAGCAGCGTTTTATAAGTGTTTTGCTAACATTTGAACGCTAACAAAACGCTTATTTTAATATGCAAATGCTGGCTGGGTTACCAACAACAAGCATACACTGTTGTAGTGTAAAACAACGGGTCTTGTGAATTCGGCAACTGTTTTTGTGTAGCATTTTTTATATATTTTTTTTTCAGTTTAAAAAAATGATTTGAATCGTTTTGTATCAAAATTCTTTCTTTTCATAAAATTGATAAAAATATTTTGAAAAAACTATTGGTTGGCATTAAAAGAAGAAAAAAAAGAAGAATTATAATTTTATATAAAACTTAACAAACCACTATAATGAATACGTCTGATGAAATATTCTTTTGAAATTGCCTAAAATGTTCGCAAACATAAGATGGCTTAAGAGAAGGAAATGTTCCGTATGATATACACGAACATTTAAACGTGAAAACGTTAAAGTTGGCAATATTGGTATTGTTGGAGGCATTAGTAATAAAAATATAAATAATGAGAGTGATGGATGTTGCAACCACCAACGTCGTTGCCACCAATCGTTAATATTGAAATTATAATAATAAAAATAACGATAATTTAATTTCTTACTATAACAACTATTATATGGACTAAAACTAGAATTAAATTTAATTTGAATTATAATTAAACGATTATTATAATTATTATTATATAGATGATGATAATTATGTCTAATATTATTGTTAAATAGATGATAATGATGATGAGTATGGTAGAGTTTAAATAATAATTTTTTTATGAATATTAAAGCCATTATTATGAAGTTTTTTAATAGAATAAATGACAATGACTTTTTCAATATAATTTTGTTATTGATCATTAAATGGTTATGCTGTTGTTGTTGTTGTTGTTGTTGTGTTTTGAACTTAATATTAAGATAAGAATTATTAAGTGTATCATAATAAATATTAATTTTATTATAATTTTTATAAGAATTTATTTTGGTAGTACTAATATGGGGAATAAAACTAAAACATATCTTTTGCTTTTTATCTTTTACCCTCATCATCTTCATCATCATCATCTTGATCGTTAATATTATTTTTATTACAATAATAATCATTAATATTATAATATTAATATTTATTTTATAATAATTTTGTATAATGATGTTACTTTCATATAGTATATGAGTTGCTGTTGTTGATGTTTTTATTATAGCATTCAATTTAATTATAGAAATTTTCTTAAAATTTATTTTCATCATCATTATTATGTTGTTTTTATTTTTAGTATTATTTTTAGTATTTTTAAAATTACAAGTACTAAAATTATATTTTAATTTGTTTATATATATCATAATCATAATCATCATCAATATCATTATCATTAATGTAATCATAATCATTATCATTATCATCATCATCATCATAATTATTATTAAACTATTATTATTAGTATTATTAGTAATATTACAACTACAACTAAATATTTGTCTACAACTACGGTAATAATAATTATTCGTATAAGAATTATAATTATAATGGTAATGGATGTTTATTATTATTATTATTTGTTGTTGTTCTTGTTGTTGTTTAAAACTAAATTTAACGTTTTTCGATTTCATACGAGTACGTTCTCTTCTATAGATATTCAAATCTCGTCTGTATTCGTTTCTATATTTTTCACGATATTTTTTATTTATAAACGTTAAGTTGAGATATTTAATATTTTGTTTTCTATGTTTTTGCCGTTTCTTAAATAACAGCAAGAGAATTTCTATACAGTTGAGTAATAATATTAAGAGGGTTAATTTTTTGAACTTTTTTAAGTTTAGTTTTAATATTCTACTCGAGTAACCTAAGTGACGTTTTAAATTTCTTGTCACTAAACTTAACGGTTTGTTATTGCCGGCGATGGCCATTTCTTGTGAGTAAACTATTATGATGATACGCTTTTCTTGTTCATCATACCAGATTTTAATGATTTTTTCTTGTTTGGCTTTTGTTTGCATAATTTCTCGTGTCTGGCAACTTTGGCATTTAAAACCCTCTTTATAGGCAGTTGTTTTTAAAGCAGCGCTATTTTGTATTATCTGTTGTGCATGTGTTTGTCTTTTGTCCTCTGTATAGCGTCTTAATTTCAGAGAACGGGCACTATAACAAGACCACAGACACAACAGTGTACTCAGCCAGACCAGTAATTTCTGTGCTTCACTATTCTTGCGATAAGAACCCAACATATCAGCCGACGATATATAATTGGTAGCATAGTAGGGTATGGTACAGCGGCTTTGCACTGAGGGTAAGGCGGGACAATTCTCTGAAGTTGGATATTCAGGCATATCCTCAGGCTGGTCATCATAATAGAATACACCTTCACAATAGGCATAATACTGTAAGCGTTCTGCTAATCGTGTTGCATTTTCAAAGGCAGTATCATTTAATACAGCAATAGCTACAGTTGACATTTTCAGGCCATTCTTTTCTTCACCCAATTTCTGTTGAATTTTAGTTTCTACTCTTATGGCAGCACCGCTTTCTTGTGTGTTCTTTATTTTCAAGGGTATATTATGAACCTTATTTTTACGTTCTTCACTTAAAGTTTCTGCTTCTCTTTCAATGTCTGTTTTTTCCCACATATCATCACAATAAGTACATATGCCATCGGCTGTATGACTGCAAAAGGTATAACAGCAATCGTTGGGTCCATGACTGGCCTTTCTTAGTTGTTCTTCAGTTTCAGCGATATTGTAATCTATAATGATTTTAAAGATTTATGTTTGTTTATTTAAAACATATTGAGATTAATCTTTTTTAAACTATCATACCTAAACATAAGAATGTTGGTTCACCGGCATATTGTGTTGGCATTGAAGGTGCTCGGTCGGCTGGTAAAAGATATGGACATTTTTGTTCTACTGTTTGACATACACTTAGGCAGGGTCGTATTCTTCGTCGTTTCCGAAATTCAAATTCTTTACGTTTAGATCTAGAAAACAGAAGTATAGAAAGTATATAAAGTTTTATTATTGGACACAGTTATTTTCAAAGTTAATTTTGCATCCATTAAGTTGTTGGAAACAAAATCAAGTGCCTGGCAATATATCAATTGAGTTGATCAAACAAATTAAACACAAGTCATAATTTTAATCATAAATTTTGCCGTTGTCTAATTTTAAAGTAAATTAAAGAAAGGTTCCAATAATGAACTATCCTGAGTGTATCTGGACAGTGTCTTTCATACAATAAACTTACTAACGGAGTACGGGCACCAATCCTATTGTATAGTGCAAGCAATAATACGAAAAAATGACTTCCCAAAGCGGTTAATTAAGAATTTATTAAAACAAACTAGGAAGAATAAAACTGACAAAAATCGTAGTAACAACAAACCTGTGGATGAACCTACAAAGATCTTTTCAGCTATTAATTATGTACCAGGTCCGAGAGAATTAAAAATTCTGATATATATAATAGAAGAAATATATTCGGGCAATGAAATCAAAAAATACAACTAAAAGATTATTTACAAACATTTAAACAAAATAAGACAAAATGCATGAAGCAAATTTGGTTTACAAAATAACGTGCAATGATGAAGACAATGATAAATGCCAAAAGGTTTATGTTGGTACAACAAAAACAAAATTAAAGACAAGAATATCATCACATAAATCTGACTTAAAAAACAATCATAAAAATTTTAATAAAAAACAGGACTTGCAGCCCACTGTAACTTGTCATAAACCTGAGTTTAACCCTCTTCGACTGACGTGATATAGTTCTTAAAATTCTAATGACATGGTAGTCTACCAGACACCATTTCCATGGCTTATATTTTCCAAAGTTCCGATTTGTAAAACTAATAAAATTAATTTTTTTATTGTTTATGAGTATAAGGTATTATTTATATAATTAGTTTTCTAATTTATAGCGAAAATTCGTGTTTATTGTTATTTATCGGCATGGTATGCATTTTCAAAATACTATTTTGTGTTTGTTGGTGTCTGATAGACTACCACATCAGTCGCAGAGGGTTAATAAAGTGATGATATTGGAAAGAGAGAATAATTATAGAAAGAGATATTTCAAAGAGATGCTACATATAATAAATATAACAACAAATAAAAGAATAAATTTTAAAACTGATACTGATAATTGTGCACATATATGTATATCGACACATAAGTAGGCACAGAACTGAAAAATTAGAAACATAACAGTGAGTGACAAATAATATAACCAGATTGACGACACCATTGATAATAGTAATGTTAGATATTTGTTATAAAAGTTGTGATATTTTTCTGTTTGTAGTTTTCATTAAATTTATGTTATATGTTTTATATTGTATTGTAGTAATAATTTATTCCCTCAGGATGATCAACGAGGTTGATCGAAATATTGGAAAAATAAATTAAATAAAAAAACACAAAAGAATAGGTGTTAAACTTTTTTAATTTATATATAAGAACCTCAAGCCGGAAGTTTGTATAATTTACATAGATAAAGAAAAGGTTCACAACATATAAAACTTAGAATAATACGATTTTTATTGTTAATAATTAGAAATTCAAATTTTAAAAAATAACACAAAATATTATATTTTAATGCAACAAACAATGTTTTTTCAGAAAGATCAATATTTGGCTTTAAAATTTTAAAATATTTTAGCTTGATTTGACTAGATGTAGCTTGAGAAGAATTGCCATTTTACTGTTTCTCACTTGAAGTCATGTTTGGGTTTTTTTGTATATTACTTAAGTACTCGTGTATATGTAAAGTATTTACACTTGAACCTGTTTTTATGCGGTTACTTAGGACCGCACAAAAAAAAATCACACAAAAAAAAAATTGTTCACAAAAACTGGTTATTTTAGGAAATACGAAAGTCAGTTTAAACAAAGTCAAAGCTAGAGCTTGTCTTGATCATTAATAATATATCTTTATGTCGACTATTAAATAAGTTTTGAAGATTAATAAAAATATTTCCGTCGAGTCAACAAATAATAATACATGCACCATATCTACTAAAATATCCAGATTATGTGAACAATTTTATCCCTGACTGTATGTAAAATTGTTATTGGTATTTTTCCTTAAAGTTATTAAACTGTTATTTGTTAATAAACAGAAAAAAAAAACAAGTTAAAAAAATCCACATGTCGCATAAAAAACGCGCATACAAAAAAGCGCACAAATCTAGATGGCACAAAAAATCACCGCATAAAAAAAGGTTCAAGTGTATATAAAAATCAAATTTAAGTATTTCAAATGAAGCCATTGCATTACATTTTACATTAAAAGTTGAATTATTTTTATTACTTCCGTATATTTTGCTTAACTTTACCTTTTGAATACTTTGGTTATCACTGGATTCCGGGTATATGAAAAATCCTCTGTATTGGCAGTCGATATGAAGTTATAAGATTTTTGATATTGTTGCTGTTGTTGTTGTTGTTGTGGTTGTTGCATTTTATGCAACCCAGATGTGGACATGTCTTTGTCATTATCATTGACATCGACATCGGCATCAACGTCATTGTTAACATCTGAGGCAGCGATAAAAGCAGAATAATTTTTTGAATTTTCACTACGTTTTCGCCTTTTATTCGTTGATTTATGATGGACATTGTGATTAAATGTTATCGAGTTATTAGTGACATTAATATTCGAATGAAGTGATAAAGATTTTATAGGATTCTTTAAAATCGCATGACTATTGTGATGATGTGGCATGGTGTGGATGATAATGTCATTGAATGTTAAGGCCCTTGTAACGAGGGTTGGCAAAGAAGGCGATTGATGTTGTTCTGGTGGTATTTTATTGTGATTTATAGTGGTTTTATAATGAATGTCATTACTTTTTATATGTTTTTTATTATTGTTATTATTGCTGATGTTGTTGTTGTTGTTCTTGTTGTCATTTTTACCATTTTTGCCATTGCCAAAGTTAAGGATATTAATCATTTTTTGAGTGACACGATGTTGATGCTGCTGGTCTTGTATATTTCTTCTGTTAACATGATGATGCTCTTGCTCTGTCTTTTGATGTTGCTGTTGTTGCTGCAGCTGCTTCATAAGAAATTGTTGCATGTCATTATTGTTGTCAATATTCGATTTGCTGTTGATATCATGTGATGTCTTTGCATTATGAGAGGTAGTCGTGTTTGAGGCCATTTTGGTATTGTTATTGGTGTTGTTTGCTATGCTACTATTGCCAGATGTAGACGTTTGATTTGTTAAATTGAAGTGACCAACACCATTACTCTCACCCTCAACACTTGTCATTATGGATGTGGTACTATGGGCAGTAGTACTAAAAATTGTTGGTGGTCTTAAAACATCACTGGTCTCAGCAAAATACGGCACTAATGTACTACATACCCAGCGACGATAGGCTTCCTGCAATGATAATAAAAATATTTAATTTATTTAGTTAAATTATTTAAATTTCTTTTATTTTAAAGTAAATAATCAAGAATTTATAATAAATTAAGCAATTAATGTGACTGTCTAATCTAATATCCATCCCTTAAGCTTCAATACAGTTTGCTGGCCAATTCATTTCAATTGTTTAATATTTGTTTTTTGTTTTGTTTTGTTTTTTTTTCATAAATTGCAATAACTGTAGAAAGAAATAAAAATATAGAGTAAATAAAAAAGAGTGTAATATCCCAAAGGCTTAAAATGCTACTCAACTCTATAATTTACACAACAGTTGTTATCAACCTGCTCTGCCCTGGTTTACAAGTATATGTAAATCCACCCATATTTCGTTTCCCTGGTGTACAAACACTTGATCAAAACTTTCAACAGTTCCAATTCATTTGTAAATAAAATGAAAATGTCTCTGGGCAGTCATTGAATGTGAGTACGTGCTGTGATCAAATGAAAAGTATAACAAAAACATACATTTTTTTTACAAGAAATAACAGAAAAAAGTGTTTTTTTTTTTGTTCGTATTTGCTTGCGGTCAGTTATGAATATTGAAACAAAAAATCATTGGGCACAACAGTTTTACTGAATAATCAGCTAGCAACTGGAACAACAATACTTTTTTTCCAGTTAAGGAGTGTTTTTGTTGTAAACCATTAGAACCATTAGAACTTGAAATTGCTAAATATTCAAGAACACATTTATTTTAAATGAAAGAAACATTTTTATTAATAAGTTTAATTGTCTTTCGATCGTTGTCTAATCTTAAGAAGACACAGTAAGCAAGACGAATAAAATATTTGTTTATATATCCTTTTTTCATATATCCTTTTATTTATATATCCTTTTTTTTTATCAAACTGAGGGTTGAATTTAGAGCTCTGGCCTTAGGCTGAGGCCACGCAACGAGCGTCGAAGCAGATGAGCGGTGAGCGGCAAGTGCAACCACAAATTTCACCAACTTCACTCTACTATTTATGGGTTATATTTTTATTTTTAAAATTTGGTAATCTATCTTGCCATAATAGCGGTCGGCTTTGAACAGATGAAATTATAAGCTCCGCAATCACTTTTGCCATTTTTATACTTCGCCGCTCAGAAATTAACTAAAAATTAGAACAAGTTCTATTCCTAAGCTACACCGCTTAGCCGCTCAGAAATGCCGCTCATTCTGTGACCACTTCAGTAATATTGCATTTGTTTTAAGGTTCTGCCGCTCACCGATCATTATATGGCCTCGGCCTTAGTAAGCCAACACTCTACATACTAGAAAAATGATAACCACGTTTTTAAACAATAAGAGAAAATGTTTACAGAAAAACGAAATTTTTGCATAAAAAAGTGGTTTCTCTCTCAAAAATTTGTCAAATGTGAACGTACCAGTGTTGTCATATTAGGGGAATTATCCCCAAAATGGGGATTTTTTTTTTCTAAAATGGGGATAAAAAAATTCATTTGTGGATGGGGATTTTTTTGGGGATGATCGACAAGTTTTCGGCGATTTTTAAAATTTTTTTGCTTGTTTAATTATATATTATAGACTTCTTACATTCGGAACACACAATGAAAGAATTTCAATAGAATTTAAGTTTTCAAGACTTGCTTATAAACTTGTTTAAAACTCATACTTTCATATAAAATTTTTGCAACGAGTGCTTTTGGTTTTAGTTTGATTTATTTGCTCATATAAATTAAAACATTCCATCATCATTATGTTTCCGCCACCATTTTTAATGGTTTTTATTGCTTACGAATTCAGTATTAGGGGGTCTTCTTACAGATAAATTACGTCTTTTGGTGGTAAACAAACTAATATTAGTTTCGTCCGACCACAATTACTTCTCCACTTATACTTTATGGTATGGGAATGTCTTCCATACTATGGCACAGAACTTATATTTAGAATTGAGGTACAATATTACAGCAATTGGTATTTCAATAAAATAACGATCCGAAACACATATCGAAGCGAGCAAGACGTTGGTTTAAAAAGAATGTCCTCAAGATTTTAAGATGATCTGCACAGTCTCCAAATTTAAAATTTGCATATCAAATAAAACATATGTACATACATGAAAAATTATTGATGCAGTTTATGTGGGGATTTTTGGGGATACGAATTTCGAAATTGGGAATATATATTGAAAACTATCTGACAACCCTGGAACGTACCTCAAATCTTCAAGACATTTGTATACCTTTTTGGATATTTTAAATAATGAAAAGTTACAGTTGAAATTAAACTCTACAACATCTTTTCATTGCACTCTAAAAGACTAACTTGTAAGAAGATTTTCTGCAATTTAAAAAATTATTAAAGAGTTTTTTTTTTTTTACTTATAAAACACTCTCTATGATTCATAATATATATTCCATTAATGAATTTAATTTTATGGTTTATTTTCATTGCCCTATACATTATTGGTAAATGAAGTTTTCTTTGGCATAACCTATACAGAGTTTATGGAAATCAAACAAACAGTAGCACAACACATAAAAACACTAAAGCACCCCCCATTGTCATTAATAAAGTTCAACAAATTATTGTCTCCCACACACAACAAAGACGGTCTTGCCATAAAATGATATAAAAAAGGAAAAAAAAATACAACAATAAAAATTACATTTAAGTTTACCGAACGAGTAGATGAACAAACGAACCTAAATAAATACTAAAATGTAAAAAAAAAATAAAATATAAAGAAAATATAAATTATTGTTATAATTTATTTGTCAATGAACTCTCTTCAGAGAGTAAAAATACTCATACATGCACAGCACACTAAAACTTAAACAAACAAAAATATATTTTACAGCTTAAATAAGAGCCCTTTTTATGCGTCAAACAGTGTCGTTATACTGAGCAAACAAAGTTGCAAGTTTGAGTTTTATCGTATAGTGAGTAAAAAAAGTAATTAAACAATATTATTAAAAAAAAGAGATAAAAAAAATGTTTTTTTTTTAACAATACATATGATGATTTCTCTTAAAAGAAAAAACTAAAAATTAAATAGAATAAAATAAAACCAACTATTGTGTTGTATTTGTTACCATAAAATATGGCAAAATAACCATAACACCAGGGGGGGGGGGTTTGGTTTACAATGTATGAATCAGTCAGTATGCATTGTGAGTGTTTATGTTTGAAATATTTATTAGTCTCAGTTGAAAGTATTCGGGGATCGAAATTTAATGCCTTGGGTGTTAATAATTAATTACAGTATAAATCATAAAATGAAACTTACAATAGATTGACTTTTAACCTATTTTATAAGCAAAACTGAAAAATAAATACAGGGGTTTTTGTTAAAAGCATAGTGCATAACATACATAGCAAATGTTAACATTACAAGTTGAAGCCAATTAATAGTTCAAACAAACTCTTTCAAGAAAAAAAAAAATATACTGAAAAAAAAAATTAAAGCAGTAATACGAAATTTATTTTGTCAAACATGGTTAGCGCAACATCTTAAGAAACATTTCAGTGTAACAGTTCTATAAATAGTTTATCGGTGCAATCTCTAACAATTAGCTTGTAGCCACTACCTGTACTTCTCCTATTTATTCCTTAACCCCTTAATTTTCTAGCAAAAGTTGGAGCTAAATTCCTCTTTACAAATCTTATATTGTGTTGCTTGATTTAAAATTTGATGAAATTTGCTCCATTCCGAACTAAACTAACAACAAACTTTTTTCAACTTGATCACTAATAGAGTATAAGTGCGGACTATTGCTTGCATAAATAAATAAAAAAACAAAACTAATTTTTTTTTGTTTTATCAGGGATGCTTTAATTAGATGAAAGTTAAATTCTATTAAGAATTTACTTATAGACTTTATTTATTTATTTTTTTTAATAATTTTTGATGATCAAAGGAGAAAATGATATTCATCAGAGTTGTTTTTGTTTTGTACACAATCAAGTCAAACATCAAATATTTAATTCAAATATTTTATAGAAATCATATATTGGAATTATATTTTTTCCTTTTGTATATGCATATGCACTTGTAATTAGTTAGTCGAACTATTGTCAAACACAACACATTCTATCATACTCTTCTTTTCTCACCATCATTGCATTTTGTTTTTGTAAAATCTCATTGCGTGGCCACTTCAGTAGTATTTCACATGTTTTACACGATATCGA
This sequence comes from Metopia argyrocephala, assembly GCA_963576795.1. Taxonomy (NCBI): domain Eukaryota; kingdom Metazoa; phylum Arthropoda; class Insecta; order Diptera; family Sarcophagidae; genus Metopia; species Metopia argyrocephala. Next base: position 196,995,280 of record OY756208.1, on the reverse strand, counting down.
AAGAAAACTTAAGCGAAAGAAACTCAGTCACTCACTGTGAATCTAAACTGCGGCCCACTAATTGTCACTTTATCGTTCGCTTTGCTTTGCGTTACCAACGTAATGCAAATAAACAACAAAGCACCCATATCAACATATCAAAAAATAATCGCGAATATACACGAAAAAAGCGCTGAAATGCTTAAATTGTACAGTAAAAAATGCAGCCGTGTGCTAGTTTAACTTGAGAAAAATGTAGTGAACAAACTTATTGCGATTTTTTTTAATTATGTATATGTGTGTAAAAAAATTTTGTGTTACCAATCGCATTTATTTTTGGCGACACAAAAATTAGTGTGCCGCAAATCAGCTGTTTGTCGCTTAAAACTATACGATTCGATATCGTGGGCCTGGCTGTTAATTTTTTGCCGCTCACTGCTCAGCCGCTCATTGCGTGGTCTCGGCCTTATACCTACTCTAAATAATAACTCAATTAACTCTGAATGGGAAACCTTGAATTTGATTATTTTTTGGTGTTTGCATTAAGTTTTGGGTTTTGGTGTGTTCTGACATATATAGTAAAATTTAATGGTCAACATTTTTGTAGAACAATTCATCCCCGCCTCTCCTGTTTTGCAGGGTGCTTTTTACGATTTGTTAGAATAAAGCCGCAAAACGCAGTTATGCGGAAGAGTTAGAGGGTTAATATGTTCTACGAAAATATTTGTCGTGATATTTTCTACAAAGTTGCTGAGCATACCATACACCTCAGATGTAATGAAAACCTAGTTTTATACATTGATATGCTGCAAGAGTTGGCCAGAGATGGATAATTTTATTCGCATCTATAATAAAATTCCGATGTTATCTGTCCAAATGCCGGCACACGTATATATTTTTTTAGTCTCCTCTACCAGGATTAATTGTTTATTTACGTTTTTTAAATGTTGATTTTTTTTTTAAGAAAAAAAGTGCTATCTTGATGACAATAATACCTTAAGACTGCTTTATTCTTATTTTTTAACACCAATACTCAGGAGAGTAAACCTCTACTCATATTATGCATTGTACTGGGATCAAAGTCAAAGACAGATTGCGTATTTTTTTTTCTTTCGTATAAGCGCCGTCTTGTTTTTTTTATGTTGCACAGTATGGCAATAAGACAGATAATGTCAGGTTTTACGTGGTACCCGTCCGAAGACACAAACACACGGTGTCCGAGACACGAGTCAATACCATGCGTCGACCAGCGCCCCCATGTACAGTATTGCAACCATGTGGCAAGCCACACAGCCACAACAACCTACATGAGTACCGATTTCGAAGCAATGCATTTGGGCATGAACTTCACTCCTTGGTTGAGAGTCGGAGACTATCTAAATTCCTGCCGTTCTATGGGTCACGGCACCCGGTTGCAATGCAACTCCACACCGAGCATAAGCTCTCCCCGCGATTTGGGTATAAACTACAGCCCCCGCGAGCCTCCCACAAGGGGGCCTCACCATAGCCAGGCAGGGACAAGTCCCTGGGGCTCCTGATTCCCGCGGTACCAGAATGTTTTGTGTTGTAAGCTAGCGCTCTAACCACTTAGCCAACGCCATGTATGGACTATAACACTAAAAGGTCAGTAGAACTGTGAAATTTTAATTACTAAATATCAATTTTTATATATAATGCCTGAAATTATTAATACAATCTACTTTTTTTATGGTTAAAATCCGTAAATATTATGATAACTTTGTTATTTGCACTGCTATCCAATCTTAAAAATGTTTAATTGCGAGTATTAAGAGTTAAAATTTTGTTTTATAGATTTTATTAATATTTTAATTTTATGCTCCAAATTACAAAAAAGGTGAACGAACAATTTTACAAATTAAGGATTTCTTTTAATTGCAGCAACTGCTTTATAATGTTCTTCATTAAGATTTTTTTTCTAGATTTTCCATAAAAATAATTACAAGCAAAAATGTAAAGAAACACTTCTCTTTAATTTTACCAAAACTGAATTGGGGGAAAAATTAACTTCAAAGAATTTTCTTTACCGTAACAGCACATATTCCTTAGCATTAGAGAAGTCCTTTTGCTTTATAGGTTTTTTTTTAAACATTTCATATGGTTTTTGCAAAGCAAACATTTTAAAATTTGAAAAAAAGGAATACTTTTTGAATACTTTGTGATTTATTTTATACAAAATTTAGAGGTTTTTTTTATTTTCATCACAATAAATCACTGACATACGTTCAATAACCTTTTTTTTCTGAAAACGAAAGAAAAAAAATGGAAATTTTTCTCTCTATTTTTTTTTTATTTCATTTGTATGTTAAACTCCTTTGTGTAGTCAAACATTTTGAAATGCTTAAGATTGAGAAATAAAGTCAATGAACTTTTATATATTTTTTTCTAATAGTAAATAAAAGTTCAATGATATGAAATTATATGACAAGTTTTTCTTCTTCTTTCCTCAAAAGGCTTAAGATATTTGTATTAGATTTTTAGAGATTTTATTAGATTTTAGTTTGTAGGTAATGGAGCTTTAGCTGACTACCGCTGGTTTAAAGCAAAAGAGCAAAATTGTATTAAATTTAGGGGACAACATTTCGTTGAACGAATTACAATTTTTATATACTGTTTTTAATAAAAATATTAAAGTAAAGCTCTTGTGAATTCATACAGTTTTACAAATATAATATAGGAACTGTAAAGAGCTCAAATATAATCAGAACATTACAAAATTGTCAAAACATTTATTGATTTTATCGATAAAAGTAGTAGATTCTATCAGAAGGAATTAAAAAGATTTTGCTTTGGAATTGAGATTTGGAACTTAAAAGACAGAACAGTGCTGCTAATTTTTTAGTGTTATACTATAAGTAAACTTCCATATATAATAGCCCATTTCAATTCTGTTTCACGGTTATGGCTTAGTTTCTCACAGCACCCATATTGCTCACATGACTGTATTCAGCTTGAGGTAATTGATTTATTTATTTTTAATTCGTCATTTGCTAGTATTACAAAGAACGGCTCTGTTTGGACATTAAATTGCAAATCAATGAAGAGTATGACAAAGTTACTGGTTCTAACATATACAGGCAATTCAGTAGATGCAAATTCAAAAATTTCATTATTGCCTTTATGCTTACGCTAACGATAATATAAATATAAGTGTGCCTTAACATTTGCATTTGCTTTAAGTGGCTTTGCTAAAAAAAACTATAAGACTTTGGGGTGAATAATAAATTTTTGTTTTGTTTCTGTTTTTATGATTATTAGTTTTGGCGCCATATTCATCATATTTATTTTTTTTACTGCTTTAATTTCTAGACGCATTTTTTCTTTGTTTTTATAACTGACTTTTAAATGCGTACAGAAGTAGATTCTTTTCTTTGTGCACAAAAAGTTAAAATAGTTGGAGTAGCAGTATTCATTAATAATTGTAATAAAATAGTATTATGACTGTTAATATATAAATAAATATATAAAAGAAGAAAAAAAAACAAAATTCTTAAAAATTAACGCAGAAATAGAGTATAGCAGCAGCAACAACATAATAAAAGAACAGTTTTAGTATAAGAAACAAAGAACAAAAAATTAATTGCAATTAATGTTTCTTTATTTTTCTAAATTTATATAAATAACGATATTAAAAATATAAATAAAATAAATATACATTAAAAATAAGTGTTTCGTGAACAAGATCACATAAGTAGTTTTGGCGTTGTAAGCATTTGAACATGGGACATTCAAACACGTGGTCAATTTTTTTAGTCACATGAAAGTATATATTTATATTGTAATTTTACAATCTTTAAATTTTAAAAGCATTAAGCTATGACCACATTAGGAAAATATTTAACGCAAAAACCTGTCCACTATTTGTCTAAAAGTATTTAAATTCTTATTCTTATTTCTTTAGTTTTGTTAAAAATATCTAAATAGTAAGGCTTACATCTAATCTGTCTCTTAAATTCTTAAACATTTATGAAGTACGTATATACAAGTGTATGTATGTATGTATGTTTATGAGGCGCTTGGCATACTAGACCAATACCTCTATTATGTGGTACTACTTATTATTTATATTCTTTTTTGTGTAAAATTTTTAGTGAAATGTTTGCTAAATGGAAAAAAATTACATTACAAATTTCAATAAAATAGTGGGTAAACTTTTATGTTATAAACACAACAAAGGCTACCGGCCATCGACTACAAGCTGTCAAAAATAGAATACATGTGTGCATATGAGAATAATTATTTTAATGGCAACACGACTACCGAACACACGACTACTTTTGTAGCCCGTAGCCACCTTAGGCTAATTTCTATTTTTCTTGGCGACAATAAACAGTTTAGTGCTGCCAATACAATAAGATGCCTTAAAAATGTGTTTAAAAACGCAATATATGAAATATATGCATTAAAAATGCGAAAAAAATGTAAGTTGCACCACTGAAAATAAATAATCATTTGTTTACATTTTTTGTTTAGTTTTCATTTACTTATTTCATTTATATACATCAGTTTTTATTTCATTTTTAATTTATTATTTAATTGCCTTTTTAGTTTCTTAAATTTTTATAAGTTTTCTTCAGACATTTGTTGTTTTTTATTTCCTCACAATTTCACTTACAAAAAATATATTTTGTTTAGGTTATGTTCAATGTGTCAAAACAGATGTTTATTTTGTAGCTGTAGTCGTTATTATAATTAAGTAGCTGGCTACTTGGCTACTTTCATAGCCAGCGATTTTTGTAGTCGTGTGTTCGGTGTTCGATAGCCTTTGTTGTGTTTATAGCATTACGATCATATTATAAAACAATACCTGTTGACGTATAAGTTATATAAATTAAAATTTTTATATTCAAACTATTTATTCCACATACGTAGTAGAGTACAATAATTTCTCCTGAGGCCTTATTCTGTAACTCTCCTAAGCTAAAACTCTATCGCTAAAAATATACAAACTAGATTTAGGACTTTTTGCCTACGAATAGAATTCTTGAACGCTTATTGTAATTTAAAATCTTCATGCCTATTACCTCTAAACTTTTTAATTTTTTATATTCTAATGCCCAACCTGTTTCAAAAACCTAAAATTTTAGCATTTTAGCTTAAGAGAATTACAGAATAGGGACCCTGATCATTCGGTTTTGATGAAAGTGCCAAAGGTAGAATAAAGTAAAATATCAGGGACCGGGTTTCTTGTGGATGGACTTCTTGGAAGGGGGGAGGTCCCCCTCTTATATTTGAAATTATACATTTTGACAAAAAAAAAAAAAAAAAAACGCAAATTTTTATTTTTCACCTTTGCTGGAATTTGAACTTGGACTGTTTGAGTTTTTATGCGAGCGTACTAATCACTCTACCACTATACCACGCACCCCCAAAACAAGAGTAAAAATATATAAATGTATAGTATTACGAGAAAATTTCTTTATATATTGGGAGTGCGCTTTAAAATGTAAACTTTTAAATGCTTAAAAATCTAAAAAGATTTTGCAATAAAATTAGGGCTTCTCCTCCTTTTGTTTAGTTAAATAATGAGAGAGTGGAAGACAAATAAATAATTTTCGCTTTGATGCTTAATCTTAATCCAAATATTTAAGTTCTTCAGAAAAAAGATATTCAACAATGTGAAAGCAACTGTCTTTTATAAACAGGAAATTTAGTTATAATTTCATATTAATATTCTGTTAATGAAATTAGTTTTCTTTGAAATTTTATCATTACAAACTGTAATTGTCAGTGTTAAAAAGCAATTTTTATTGCCAATTAATAGATCTATCAGGCTACCATCTGACATGAATATTGCCATTATATATACCAGTACATATGTATATGAAATTTGACTTTCGTTTGCATTTAGCTCTATGGTGTTACATATTATTTAAGATTTAACATTTACAAGTATTTATTTTAAAATACTTACTGTCGGTGCTTTAAAAAATTGTATTTATATTTCAATTTTTCACTTTTATAACTTGTGTTCATAAACAAACACACACACACACATCTAATCACTTTTGGAAATATGCATTAAATATTAAAATAAATATCCTATAAACGTATAAAAACGTAATTCTCTTTTGAATATTTCATTACCTTCTTGTCAACACTTAAATTTCTTTAGTTTTGTCTATAAAATTTATGAGAAAATCTGAATGGAAACATAAAAATTTAAATGATATTTAAACACTCTGATGAACATACGAGTAATACACTAACACCGATAATACAAATATGAGAGTATATAGCATGGATGGCCAAACTTGAAGGATGTGAGGGCGCCACGGCGATGAAATTAGTAGTCACGGTCGACCTTTTTTAATTCTAATATAAAAAAAAACAATTAAATTCATAGAAATTTTATTTTTACATATAATAAAGCTATTATATTTGCAACAAATAATAGTGAATATAAAAATAATAAATTCAACAGTTAAAATAAATCAAACTTCTTTTATACTTTTTTTAAAGATGCGCTCGAAACTTGGCACTGCATATTTTCTGCAAGTTTTTCATATTGTGGCTTATAAGAGCTTATAGCTATTCGCAAACATGATATCATGTGATCATCAGTCAAACGCGAGCGATGTTTTGTTTTAATGGCATTCATTGAAGAAAATGCCGATTCGCAGAGATAAGTGGAGCCGCAAAATGAGGTGAGATACGCTGCTACTCTCCAAATATAAGGATATTTTTCTTTACAAATCAGGCTCCAAAAACTGCTTGGAGTTGAACTTCTTGATTTTAGGAAAACATCGCATGTTATTGCCAATATTTCATTTTCAAGCTGCGCTGGATTAGTATCCAAAAACTCTCCAATTTTTACAGCTATATTTTCTACATCGATGTCATCTTTAAATGGATATGACATAAATGTAACAACATCTTCAAGTTTAACGAAGTCCTCAAATCTTTTATTAAATTCATCTAACAACAAAGATACATCATCAGCGTATTGGTCGTAAGAAGTTTGTTGGCTACCCCTAGATTCTTCTGCCAAATTATTGAAATTTTTTAAATCACCTCGTTTTAATTGAGCTACAAACATAGACAGTTTTTGTTTAAATGTCTTTACTTCACTGAACATTTCAATTATGGTCTTGTCTTTTCCCTGCAGTAGTAGATTTACTTGATTCAACTTTTCTGTGATGTCACAAAGGAAAGCAAGGTCCAAAAGCCATTTTTTGTCTTCAAGTTGAGGATAGATTTCTTCTCTGGTTGTCAAAAATAGTTTAATTTCGGATAAAAGATTTCTAAATCTTTTTAAAAATTTAGCACGGCTAAGCCATCTTACATCTGTATGCAACAGGAGATCTCCATGTTCACTTTCACATTCATCTAATAAAGCTCGAAACTGGCGTCTTTGTAAGCTTCTTGCACGTATGGAGTTGACAATTTTGAAGCAAACATTAATAACGTCCACGGACTTCAATATTTTTGAACATAAAGTCTGCTGATGGATAATACAATGATAACTTGTAAAACTTGGTATTGCTTCATCATTTTTAAATAGAGAAACGAAACCAACCTTTTTTCCAACCATAGCAGGAGCTCCATCACTAGTAATCGATACCAACTTATGGATTGGGAAATTCACACGGTTAATAAAATCTTTAAATGAATTGTAAATATCTTGACCTCTTGTTTGTCCCTTCATTGAAATAATAGTCAATAACTCCTCTGTGGCAGACATATTATCGAACACCATTCTAACAAAAACGCATAACTGTGCAGTGTCGGTAAAATCTGTCGATTCGTCAAATTGCAAGGATAGAAAGGTACATTTGCTAATATTTTCTTGCAAAATCTCTTTTAAATTTTGACTCATTGTTTCTGTTCTACGCATTACGGTATTCCGTGACATTGAAATGTTATTTTTTTTTATTTATTTATTATTTATTTAAAATATGTATTCCTTAACCTAAATGCTATCACACAATTTACAGAGTTATAGTTTCAGTTTATCAACTTTTCATCTAGAAAATCTTTAAAACAAAGAATAAAGTTTTAGAGAAAAATTTAATTTACTTCAGAGGAAAATTAATACAAAAACCTCTGATTTAATTTCACCTATTTGAAATGTTATTTATAGTAGCCAATATGTCTGATTTATTTTTAAAATTATTAAATAGTGTTTCAGCTGTTTTAACGAAAGCTTCCTTCCAGATTTCACCATCTTCAAAGGGTTTCTTATGTTTTATTAAAGTTTCCACAGCTTTGAAAGATGCTATGGTAGCTGCCTTGGAGGTTGTATTATATTTTGCAAGACACGACTGTTGCACCGATAATTGTGACTTTAACTGTCGAACTTTTTCCTTACGTAACTCAGTTCCTGGAGGGTAGTCAATTTCATATTTCTTGTGAATGGTTCGATAATGTCTTTCAACGTTGGCTCTTTTTGGAAGTGCTACCGTTGAATTGCATATAATGCAAATACATTTACCTTTTATCATAAAGAAAAAAAATTCCTCCTCCCAGTCATTGTTAAAGTGATATGTTTTCTGTTTTTTGTTACTTGTACTCGCTGAACTCATTGTGAAATGAAAAGGAATAGCTTAAAATTTTTTATTTATATGTATGTTTTTAAATAATAATTTAATGTTTTTAATTAAATATTTTTTTATATAAATCAGTTAAAATATTTTACTTTGAAATTGACATTTAGAATTTGAAATACTTTAGTGTTGCTAACTTTATAGTGTTATTCTACAATTAAGCGATTTTACGGTATTTTTGCCTTCAATGTAGGGTTTTTTTTACAAAATTAAAAGTATCAACATTGAAATAAATATAAACACAAAAACAAACAAAAAATATTTTGTTTAAATTTATTATACTCCACTCTTTCTAGCATTTTCTGTTTCTTTTTATCAATGCTATAACAATTCAATACAAAAAAAAGTAGGTGTCATACGGGCTTTATGTTATTATTGTAACGACTCGGAATATGTAAACTTTCATAAAAAATTCATACTACATAGGGAAAAATTTAATTCGGTGGACGCGGGCTACTTTAAATGGCTGAGCGGTCGACCAGTCGACCGCGGTCGTCGTCTTGGCCATCCATGGTATATAGGTATGTGTATGTGTATGAGTATGTAAACAAATTGCAAACAATTTTAAATATTCAAAAATTTATTTTTCTCAATTAAATATTTAAAATATAAATGATTTAATAAGACAATGAATGTCATTTTAAATTCAGACACATGTAAAGTTATGACACCACACACATACACAGATATACAGTAGATGTGTGTTCATTGTAAATAAAGCCAGAAAAAATATGAGAACACACACACAATCATTTCAATATTCATTTATAGAAGTAAAAGTCAGTTACAATTTGTTTTGCTCTTATGTTTCCTTCGTAGATATTTTGTTCCTTCAATAGGAAACGAGAAATTGTGTACATAAAAATAAATTAAAAAATGAGAGAAAGGAATATAAAAAAAAATCACTCTAAATAACAATATAATTTAAAAGCTATTGCAAGAGAAAAAAGTGAAATATAAATTATTCTTTTTATATTTAATAATAATTAAAGATAAAAAGAAAAACTATACGGTTTACTAAAACAAAGCACGAGAATTTATTAAAAACTATAAAGGTTTTCTCTGCCATTTTAATTTCTCGATTTTGTATTAATTTGCAATAAATCTTCTGTAGGCTATCAAATTAGGCAATAGTTTTACTATAGATTTCTTAGCTGGTGGAACCAAACTAAGTACTTGTCAGGCTGAACGGCTGCCAGCTATTAAATACCTGTAATCTGAGTATTTATTTATTTAGAAAGAGATTTCGTTTGGATCAATGAATAACTAAGAAATTCGTAAACGTTTTAAGAAATTCTACCAAGTATAAGTCGTGATTAAAAGGTAACACTTGCAGGGTGAATATAATTGTCGTAGCCACAGGACAAAACTCCAGTAGAAATTAAAAGAACAATATAACACTTTTACTACCATTTCAAATATATGTATAATTCTTGTCTTTAAGTGGTAGTAGAACTCATAACACCTGATGCTTACTTTTAGAGCTATCATTTTTTCATAACTGTATTCACTGTGGTCATAACTGACCTACTATGCAAGGAACTTGCAAGATAAAACAGAAATTTTAAAGAACTGAAAATGATAACGGCCTTCCATCATTATGCTCTGCCAGTTATATTACACTTATAGGTAAAACTATTGTGCCCTCACTAATATGACCTATCTTACACTCATACGAACTCAAACTTGTACAACGCCGTGTATACGCTGATTGAGTGCTACAATGCTGTGAAGCTCATTTTTCACTCGGTAGATGCGTTAACAATCAATTTTGTCTTATATGTGGTTTGCAGTAGTGCGAAGTAAAAATCCATTGCATTTAGAGAAGCCACTAAACACTGTTTTGTTACCTAAGACCCTATGACAATTGATTTTTTGTTTTTATACGAAAATTGAACATTATGAATTAGTTGATAAACGGTGTCAACAGGAAACATTTTGACTTTATTGCAAAGGAAAACAAACAAAGGAAAGTTAACGTCGTTACACTACTCTTGTATGAAGATGTACGTCAAATATTGTGTCTATCGCCGAGATATCGCCCAAAATATAGAAATAATTAAAAACACAACGTCTTATATAAGCACAAAAGATGCTGAAATTTGTATATAATAGAGTGTTTAGTAAGACATGTGTGTTAAATGAAAAGATTATAACAAAAGTGGGGTAATTTTCGTAAACTACATGGCTTTAAAACACTTTAAACGTTCACTAAGCAACTAATACGAGTATAGAAAAGGATTTGAGGTTTTAGTATCTACAGTTACTCTGACATGTGCAGATTTTCAGAAGTGAAATCGCGTCCTTAAATTACATTATCCATGGAAAATATTACTATTCTGTTCTTTATGTATGACCCATGACAACTATCAGGGAATAATAAAATCCATTCAAAACATAAGAATGTATAAATTTTTTCCAATATTGTAGTACGACAGAACTCCTCCTATTACTTTTATTTTGTTACTAAGATGAGTACTCAGGGGATATATCCCTAGTCAAGCTGTGCATTGCACTGGAATTTTTGAAATGATAGAGTTTTTTCCCTTCCTATTAAACGTCTTCCGAATGAGGGGACCAATTGCTGTCAATTGGTTTCATCACTTAAAGGCCAGTGTTTAAATCTTCACCCTTGAACGGCCAACAACAATTGCCTCATCTGTAGTTGGATGTTTTTGTGGTGCGGGGCTTCGCTAAATTTAGGCTGATTTTGTCTCTACTACTTCCCAGCAGGTGGCACTTTTTCTTCTGTTCATTCATTACTATCGCATTATATAGAGATATACTCGTATGAAAAACAATCAACATTCCTTTAATCAAAAAAATAAAGACCAGCAGCATTATATTAATATATGAACTCAAACCCAAAAAAAAAATATTTTTTGTTTGTACGTATGTATGTTTACATATAAGATACGCAAGAATTTAGCATAGGTAGTGCTGGTGTTTCGCTTTTTACTCGTTTAAGGAGAGTATGAGATTTAAGTGAAATTAAATGGCCAATTAAAAATCTACATCATAAGTCATTAAAAATCAACCACAACATATTTTTAGGCATTATAACAGTAATTTTTTTATAACATTTATGTTCTAAGTAATTTACTTTGAATGTTTTTTCGTTTTCTTTTATTCTCTCTCTCTCTCTCTCTCTCACTGTTTCTATTATACATTTATGACACTCAACATTTTTAAATGCCGTTTAAAATATTCCCCTGAGCCAAAGAAGCAATTTTGTTGGTTGTCTACTGTTGTTGTTATTTTTTTTGCCTGTTATTGTACGTGAATTATACTGTTTCTGTTTTTATTTAAAAAACAATACAACACTGCTTTATATTTTGAATGGCTTTTTGTAAATTGTACCTCCAAAATAATAAAAGACCAATTCTTTATGACATCACTGCCATAATTATGTATTGCAGGGCGGGCAGGAAAAACAAACTGTAAAAGATGTTTAACATTTGTAGAGGGGTTTCCTTAAATATCGCCCTTTTGTAATTTATGTATTGCACTGTTAACTTTTTTCCTTTAAACTCTGGGGTATATACACGTATCTGTTAAAGCTGGTGTTGGCGTCAAATGTGTACATACATATGTGTTGTTGTAGTGTTTAAGAAATAGAAGCAGAATAATATTGTTTGTTTCTTTGCCAAAAAAAATGTTGATGTGCTCTTGGCAATCTATGGAGACTGTGATAAAACTATTTCATGCTAAATAAGCAAGTTGTGTGCCATAAATGACAAAATGATTCAGTTGAGATGTAATCAGAGCGATTATAAAGATTTATAACATGAGACAATAATTAACGTAAAGAAAGATACTTAAAAAGAAATGGATGCTCTTTTCATAATATTCAATTTTTTCATTGCCTGTTTAAGTTCTGATTTTTTTTACAGCATTTTTTTGTATGTCTGAGAGGAACGTGCTTGCAAAGTAAATATTTATTTGTCTATTTTCTACATTTCTAACAGTGGCTGTCTCTAAATTTAGTCCAATTAGCTTCATAATCATTTAAAAATGTAGTCTAATTATCTCCCATACATAAGCGGACATACTGCTCCGCTCTTGGAATGAAGTCTAATATAGAGAAACTTCGTTATAACAAAATTCGCTACTACTAGAACTCAAGATAACGAACATTTGCCAGGTCCTCTTAAGAAAAACTGCTCTATAGCTGTAGTGAAGAATTTCTGTGCTGTAAGGCCTCATCTTTCCAAAGTTTATATACAACGGATTGAGAATAAAAAATTAATATTAAGAAAAACAATAAAGACAATAAAAACAATAAAGACTAAATGAGATTAATAATTTAATATCAACCGCAAAATATTTTTCACGATGACGAAAATTTTGTATTTTTTAAGTGTTCAGCAGATCGTGGCGTTCAAATCTGCCACGGTGGAAAACATTGCAAGGGAAGATTGACTATATTAATCACTTTTAATTGTACAGACACTGAGAAGAACAAATTGCTTATAATGGGGAAATTAACACAGAAAAAGTTATTTTAAAAACGTCAAAAGTGTAACAGTGAACTACGCAGCGAATGACAAAGCTTAAATGACTAGTAATATTTGACCTGATTATTTGCAAAAGTTTTACTTTGACATTCACATTTCAAAAATATTCAAAACATTCATTCGCTACTCTCTCTCTCTCTCTCTCTCTCTCTAGCTAAATAGAATTTCGAGAACTCTAACTGCAAATTTATTTCTCATACATATCATCATAATAAATTTGATGTATAGTCTACAAATCTCGCTTTTATATTTCACATAGATTTCTAAATTATTATAAGAAATCAGCACCTTATATTCTACTTTTTATGGAAATATTATAAATCATATTAAATGGATAATACTTTTAACTGCAATGCTGTTGAAATTCTGCACAACTAGCTGTGGAAAATCAAACACACCCTCACATATGTTTGTACTCGTATGTGTGAATACATTCTTGCAACTACTTTGTGTATACAAATGTGTGCTGTGAATTTGAGTCATTATTATACTCGTTGAAAGTCTTTAATATCATGTGGATATTCCATAACAACGACCACAACCATTTGCTGTGACACGTGCAGACATTATTGTGAATTTTTTTTTTATTATTCTTTTATTTCAAATATTATTTTACTGGTATTTTTCTTCTCTCTACTTTAGCTTTTCTTTTATTTTGTCTTCATAACGGAAACAACAGTATGAGAAGTTTGTATACCAGCAAAACTTGTTATTGTATGCATGCACATACATACATACACACAAGCCTTTTGAACCAAATAAGTTTAAAGAAGAAGCAAGTTTAAGAATGCAAGTTAAAGTGAAATGTGATTATTTAACCAGTATTAAAATAATTTAATTTGTAAAGTAATTAACTGTTGCCCTGTAAAAAACTTACAAATGCATATCAATCGAGTACATAGTACATACATACATACATAATTGACCATTACAACACTTTGCCAGGTTTACGGCCCAGCTTCTCGCAGCACCCATGTTGTGTGTGTTAATTTTTTATTCATGATCACCGGGAACTACAGTTTAAAGTTGACTCTGAACTACAGACTTGAGGAATTTGTTCATGGCAATAAGTTACTCTTAGATCTTTTGCCGGAAGAGAGCTAAGAGGTAGTCGCCGAAAGAAATATTTTTTCATATTTCGTTTTTCAAGATGTCAGAGCTAAGTTTTGTAAGATATGCTTGCACAAGTACTCATGCCTTTTTACCATGGAACTATACAGTACATCGTAGTCTTTGTTTGAGAAGAGAAATCTTATCCTTCTTGCTACAACCGAAAAAGTATCTGTAAGAAAATATTATTTTTTACCTTAGTTTTAACCTGATATACATACATACATAACTGGCTTTTACAAGCCTGTGTCAGGATTACAGCCTAGAGTCTCGCAGCACTCATGTTGTATGTGTCAATTTTTATCCATGAGTACCGGATAGTAAGCCAATAAACTAACGATTACTTAACCTGTTATAGTTTGATTTATTAATTAACGAGCAGAAATAATTTTTTTAATTAGTAATTACGAACTTTCATATTATGGCTTAATCTTTTAAAACCAGAAATTTTATTTTAGTCTCTTATATTACCAGACCCATCTTAATCGATTCTTTTTAAATATTCCCAAAGGCAGTAGTTACTTCCGACTGCGTTCAATCAATGTTATCAATATTAGTTGCTTATGTGAGTAACATGTGGCTTCTAGTGAAAATGGTACTCGTTCTGTTAATTGCTGCATCACGCAATTTTTTTTTCTAACAAAATATAGAAATTATCAGCGAAAAACTATCAACTTGTCTTACGCTTCGTTTAGTATTGATATCTGCTGTCAGAAATGAACGATATTGTAGCGAGAACTTAAATTCAAATGAATCGAATTGAATTCACAAAAAAGGGAATTATTTTCCAATATGAGAATTTTTGAATACCCGGTAAAAACTGTAAAGAGTTTTTATGCATCCCCCATATAGCCTGGAGCTTGCACCTTCAGATTGATATTTGTTTTGATATCTGCCAAACTCTTTTAACGATTTAAATTCAATTTCTGCAGTGGTACTCGAAACTCAAAAAAATTTAGAATTTGTGTACAGACAAAATAATGGCTCCACTTCAGAATGATACAAGTTTGTCGGTGGTCAAAATGGTACATACTTTTTAAACGAAGTTTAACCACAACAGCAAATAACTTAAAAAGACATAAAATGATAGAGTTACACTTTTTCCAACCAACTGTATTGTATAATTCCCAGCAAAAATATAATTTTGGAAGCTCAAAAGATGTTTAGCGTACTTCATAGACTTACCGGGTAGAAGCTAATAGTCTGATGTCATTGAAATGAAGTATTAATTATTTTAGGCATAAGTAAACTAAAGGTTTTCATTATCTCTCACACGTCAAAAGAAGGTTGAGTTCGAAGAGTTTAAAAAAAGAAAATTAATACTATTCCTTTTGGAATAGGCTTTATTTGTCGGAATCTTGCTTCTGTTCTACACAAAAACACTACCAGTAGGTTTGAATATTTGCTGGGAATATTTATTAATGAATATATGCTGATAATTAAGTGTTCAGTATTATTATTACATTTCTTTTTATTATATTTAATAAATGTTAACAATTTCTAAAATACTACTGCATTAATATCGCAGAGTAGTATATGTACAAAATAAGATATAGAGGGAGAGAGAAAGTTAAATGTTTAAATAAAACATCACTCATACGCACAGTTGGCAATTTTATAACACTTTATTAAAATTACTCATACGACCCGAAGTACTAAATTTCTGTGCTACTTTATGTATTTTGTTATTTATTAAATACAACGAAGTATAAAATGAAAAAAGTAGACAAACATAAAGAGGGAGAAAGAGAGAGAACAGATTGTAGAGACTCTGTATATAAATGGCATTATTTTAATTAAACATTTTAAAATGTTTTCTATCTCTTTCTATCTTTTTTCAATTATAACACATACATATACCTATATACATATTATATAGTATGTGTTGTTTTTTATTTTCATTAAATGGTCTCCATGGCATAACAAAAGTATGTTTAACTAACAGCTGTTTTCATAATATTTTAAATAAAATATTACATATTGCAAATTTGTTTAATAGAGTTTTTAATTTTTAATGATATATTTAAATACTCGTAAAATTAAAATTAAATATATATATAAATGCCATACTAGACATCAAATTTAACCGAATGACGAACATTGAGAAATGCATTAGAAAAGGCTTATGTTGTATTTAAATTCGTGACGAATGTCCGTAAGTAGAACATGGGAATGTCAGCTGAATTTGACACGTTAAGTGTTTATAGCTTTTTTCTATAGACGCGTAAAAGTTTTATTTGAAGTAAATGTACTGGAAGAAAAATTAATATTTAATTAATTTTTTCAATAATGTAGCGAATATTATAAAGAAATTGTATTGAAATATATTAAAAGAAAAGGCAAAGTAACTTAAACTTAAATTAATAATTTTCTAAGATAAAATAACAAAAAGATTTCTTTATAAATGTAAAAATATTTTAAATGTTAATTGTTGGTATGCATCTGTAATTAAACGGGATATTTTATAGTTTTTCTGTGGAAAAATACAGAACATCACTTTCTGTGCTTTCTTTGGGACACTTTGGCTTCACTATGAAGATTCTGGCAATCTCCCGTCAGGTTTTGTCCAAGTTTATAGCGGTGTATACGCTTCGTTGGATAATCGGTAAGCAGACTAAAGACTTCTGTTTGCCATTTAACCATTACTGTAGAAGATGGGGATTTAATTGTGAAAGGGAGAGGTTTTTTTAAACTAATTTGTATCATCTTTGATTTAGCTCTATTCCGGCTTTAGCAAGTTAAGTATGATCGTATAATGGTATCAAAACTTAACATTGTGTTATTAAAAAAAAAAAAAAAATTATATAAGTATTACAAATGTCCTTGAAGAATATACCCATCGGAGTAGTCAAATATTCAATATTAACTAAAACAACTGACCTCAAACTCTGTCAATTTGACAGGATATTTAAGATTGCAGAAATAAAAATAAAAATAAAAAAATAATTACCAGAAAATATTCATTGCAGTTAACTTTGATCTAATTAAAGCGTTTCTGATGAAAAAAATAAAAATATTTCAAAATAGCTAGATAGGTCAGTTCAGGTAGCCCCCGAAAGACTTGAGAGTGTAGTTCGCTTGCTTGGTACTACAAAAGTATTCGCAACCTTTGATAAAAGCTAATCTGATACTTAAAACCGCTGAACTCACAGATTCACAAAGTCATCGATTTGCTTGGGTATGATGTCTGTGATGTCTTTTAATCTTTGAGTCGAGAAATTAAGCTAGCAATGGATAAATTGAGGAAATTACTATCGCTTATGGCAACACAAATGACGTAAGTGATATAGAGTTGTAGTCACATTTGTCTCCAGCTGCACGTTTGTTAATTTTTTTCTTTAATTGAATCAATATCGTTCCTACTAAATTATTAAATAATTTTTTTTGTAAGTATAAAACTCTTTTGCTTAATGGCAAGCCGGTCGGGACAGAAAAATAGTCACAGAGGCACCAAAAAACTGTGTCGAAGTAATACTAGAAATTATGCTTCATCAACTGACAATAGACTGCCGCATAATGTAGACAGCTTTATGCAGCACCGCCCGTTTAATAGATATTATGGACTCTTTAAGGTTTCTTATAAGCAGTAAATCATCCTGTAGTGCCAACCTTGGAAATTAAGCAGCATTGAAATGCGCAAATATGAAAAAGCAGAGTAACTGCGATTAAAATTCTATTACAATAAATTATTTATTAACTGAAGTAACTAAACATCAGTAGTTACCACAGGTCTTCGAAAAACGTAATATTTTTCAGGTGAAAGTATCAAATAACTGCATAGAAAGTGACAAGGACGAACACCAACTATGGTTGTTATTGTTGACGGCATCGAGAATAACAGCCACATATTGTGAAGAGATCCTAGAGCATATAAATAGGATTGGATAATTCGGTTTTGGCTTTTTGATCATTGTGGTATCAAAGGAAACAAAGC
This sequence comes from Metopia argyrocephala, assembly GCA_963576795.1. NCBI lineage: Eukaryota > Metazoa > Arthropoda > Insecta > Diptera > Sarcophagidae > Metopia > Metopia argyrocephala. Next base: position 196,977,176 of record OY756208.1, on the reverse strand, counting down.
AGCCCACATAAGTTTTGACAACAATTGGAAGAATACCTACAGATAAAAATTTTCTGTTTTTTTGAGAAAAAATTTTAACTGAAATTGAAAATATGCTGCTTACTTCCACAAATTTCACAAAACTATTTGCCTTACTTTAAGATTTTTTTTAAATATTATTTCTTCATCGAGAATAACGAGAATCCGTTTGGAATTTTTTTTAAAAATTCTTATAAAAAAAATAACATTAAGAAATCCATTAGTTTTGGCACTACAAAGGAAGTCCAATAAAAGATTTATATGCTTAACTCAAAATATATTTACGAATGTATTTTTTCCTTTTTTATTTATATTCAATTGTTATGAGTGGACTGTGGCTTTAAACGAGGGCAGGTCACTAAGTTCATGTTTATTTTTTATTCTTCCAAAAATAAGATTTGCTAAGTTCTTTAAAATATGGGTTTGGGTTATGAAATAAAATTTCAGTATTGTACATATAAACCACTGAAGTTTCCGACCTGCTGCTGTTCATAAGAAAGGGAATAGACCTGCTCAACAAGCATTAGAATGTAAGGGGCGCAGCAGGTCTTATTAAATGCAATGTCTTGCAGCCATGATCGGCCTAAGTTAAACCACAATATTAATTTTGTAGAAGGTTTAAAAGAAGTTTGCTGTAAATTGATTCTTAAATTTTGCCGACAGAAACAATAATTTCATTAATCTTTCCTCGTATATGCAAAAATATTTCATGTTTTTCTTTCACTACAAAATGAATCAGAAAAATGTCTGCATTTAAGTGTTGGCATACAAATAATTTATTATAAATGATTTCGGACATGTGTTAATAGTGGGACATATTAAATTTGATTTGCAGACGTTAAAAAAAAAGAAATAAAAAAAAGGAAATCAACATGAAAAATAAATCTACATATGACCTCCAACTATCCTTCCTTAAGCACACATTACAATATATAGGCCTCATGCAGGTCCACACATTGTATGTACGTGAGTAACTGCCATTGCCTGTCTCTTTTTATAGAGACACTACAATGTTCTTTTACATTTCATCTTTTCTTGTTTTTTCGTTTTTTTTTTATTTCCTTTTATTGCTTGGCTTTAGGGGTGTTCATATTTTCGGTTGAAATTTGTTACAAAAAATAAAAAATTATTTTTTGACTTCATCGGTATATTATAGCAACAGTATAGGGTCACATGTACGAGTGTGTGTGCATTTCTTTTTGTGTTGGAAACACCCACACATATGTCACAACCACACTTTTCCTTTTTACTTTTCTAGTTATTTTTGTTGGTATTTCACACTTTTTGCTTTTTAAGAAAATCACAAATTTATATGCTTCTATACAAATATTCATAAGAATTGTATAGGTATCAGTGTATGTTTACAAAGAGAGAGAGTGAATAAAGAGGGCTAGAAAAAATAAAACTCAGCTGTAGAAAATAAAAGTGATTGATGGCAAATAATTTTTCACTTTGCAAACAAAATATTTACAATCTTTAAAAACTTCTTTAGAAAAAAAAGAAAAAGAGAAAGAATGTTTTTTAGACTTTCCTGTGTGTCATTAAATAATTATACAGAGTTTTATATACGCAGTAAATAATTTTATTTATAATTCTCATTCAGTTAAAAATAAAGATTTCTATAACCTTTATGAGTACCGGAGTAATTGATTACCATGAAAAAGACTCTCAAATCTGGCGTTCGGAATCGATTTTAATTTGTAGGTCCCGGTACTCATGGATAAGAATTAATACACACAACATGAGTGCTGCGAGAAGCTAGACAGTATCTCTGAAACAGGATGGTACTGGCCACTTATGTAATGTAATGAGTACGGGACTTACAGATTTAATGTCGACACCAAATTAGCTTATTTATGGCAATTAGGAGTAGTCGCCGAAAGAAATATTTTTTTCATACTTTTTTATTTTTCAGATGTCAGCGCTGGGGTTTGAACCCGGAGTTCTCGTCTAGTAAGCCAACACATTAACCATTAGACTGCGGCGACTACTTTAAAACCAATACTCTTTGAATTATTTCTAACTTATATTACAGTATATGGCCCAGCGTCCTCATGATAAATTTGATGTCACAAATTTTTCAGTCAAAAACATCGTTAAATGAAAATCGTTTTTCCTAGCTGCAACAGGAAATAGTAAGAGAAATCCCTCTGATACTACCAAATATTTAACGTGGCCGCTATACACGACGGTCAATTAGCATCATATGAGAACGATTTGAATAATACCACAGCACTCGTGAACACGATCAGTACAATCGTTTTATCCAGTTTGTCAGATAGAGGTATTTGAGGATGTCTCCTGGATCAATACCAGATATCCTGTATTAGCTCCATACCTTGAGTAACTTAACGACGCCTGAAGAAAGCAAGTGCTCACCATCAAATACGCATTATGACTTTGGTGTCCTGAATATTTGCTTTACTCAGCTTATTGCCCGGTGTTAACTGAGGATCTATTGATGGACTGAATCTCTAATGGAATGATTATTAATAAAGTTACAGATTTTTAAAACAGATTCACAGGTTTTTAAAATTGAGATTGATAGTTCAAAGTTCTCATGATATTTAAAAAACTCAGCTTTGTTTGAGTGATTGTATTTCTTTTCTTTTCAAACTAAGAGGTAGTTTACTAACCTTTCCTGTCAAATACCAACTACATGGTTTAGATTATCAAAGTTTTGATAAAATTCAAATGACAGGAACCTGTTACTAGATTCAGTTTTGCCTTTTTAATTACTAATCTAGAAATTTTAAAATCTTTCAGTTCAGGTGGTATACAATTCCTTCAAGAATGTCATTTTCAAAATTAATTGAGAAGTTATTGCAAAAAATAATTTAATTTTCAGTTTAATACAGCGTTGACGTACATCTGTGAATGCAGACTAATGAGTATAAATGAAATAGAAATCAGTGAAAAAATGTGTTGCAATTCCTATCATACAATGACAAATATTACACAACGAAAAAATAAAAATATGAAGAAAACGTATTGTGTTTGACAAGACTTCGACTAATTCATTACAAAGTATAGAGAATAAATATAATGCGTTTATGTGAGTTAATAAGTTGAAAAAAAAGATAAAAAGATCTTCGAAATCGTTAGTAAAGCCATGGTTGTAATCAGCTTCAAGTAGTTCTCAACATGGGGTGAATACTCAGGGGTGAACCCCTAATAAATGCTGGAATAAATATTGGAATTTTCGTGGAAAGGAGAGTACATAATTACAACAGAACATATATTTAGTTTTCTTGTACTATTAAGCGCTTTAGTAATGAGATAAAATGCTGTGAATTGATGTGTGGTAAGTGCCTTTGCTAAGTAGGTTTAATAGGTTTAGCTGTTCTATTCTAATTCCCAATAGGTGGCTCTTTTCTCCTGATCATTTGTTTTTTCTTGACACTGGTTAAGCTGGAATAGAGTGGAATGTCGGGGAGCAGTTTTTTTGAAGATGGTCTTCTTGAAAGGAGGTGGGGGGGAGACCTCTTACTTTTAAATTATAATTTTGTAAAAACCACAAACTAACGTTTTTTCATTTTTCACCTTTTCTGGGATTTGGACCTGCGACATCTAAGTTTTCGTATTAGTTTTGTGGAACAACTTTTATTGATTTTTTGGGCTGGATTCGTCTTCAAACGTGTAAAGGTCACAGAAAGCTTAAAAAGATGTCAAGTTCGGCTGGTTATAAGTTTTTCCTTTAATGGTGAAATCATTTGCTTAAAAGCATTTAAATTTGATCTAATAAGGCGTGTTTCATCATGAAACAAAACTTACCGAGTCATTGAATCGCTGTTGTATTCATTAATGGATACTCGTATTATATTTCCTTCAATAACAATAATTGAAAATCTCTGCAGACTGTCTAGTCAGTTGGAAAATGTTTTCTATACATATTTTTCTTTTTGAAGTACTAAAAACAACATCATTTATTACTTTTTTTTTAAGTTTAGGTGTTTTTAACTCTTCTTTTTAATTTACTACAACAGTTTTAATTAATTTCCAAAATATTTCTTAAATATTGTGTTTTATGCTTCACCTTTATTAGTCACTCTTTGTGTTTTTGCTTGAAATACGAGAAAATTGTTTTTTTTCTGTTTTGTTGTGGGGTTTTCCCATGCTGAAGTCAGAATAGTTTTTCTTTGCGTTTTAGTGTTCATTAGACCTTTTTGGTTGCTTGCCTTTTACTCTCTTTCTTTGCTTTGTTTATCTTATTTTTTCGTTTTTTTTGCGTATATTTTTTTTTTAACTGTGTGGGCGCAACCTTTGGCTTTTTCTTTTAATTTATCGTTTCTATTATTTTCCTTTTTTAATTTTTTTAGTTCTTGTTGCTTTTATTGAATTGGTTTTTCTTTTGTATTTATTTGGAATTTGTTTACTTTGTTCGATTTTATTTCGTATTTTAAAATATTTTTTTTTTGTGATTTTTTAAACACCCATTTTACCTCCACCAAAACACTTACAAATCTCAGCCATACATTTAAAATTTACTTTAAGATTCTTTAGCTCTTCGTTTTTTATGTTCGTTTACGTTGTTTTGTTGTTTTTTATGGTTGTTTTGGTGTTTGAAACACTCGAATAACACCAACAGCAATCACAACAACAATAACAATTATAATAATACTGGCATTTCTTAACCAATACAAGCATATAAATCGTCACTCTATGAATGAACTTTCTGTATAAGAAATGTCGTCTACAGATGTATGTATGTATTCATGTGGGTGTATGTTGTATGTACATGTATATGTTTATGCATAGATTTATAGCACAATAAACGAGTAACGAGTAAAACTCTTCTATGGACGTCATTCATAAGAAGATTTATTTCTTTTTATTAAAAATAAAAATTTTATTATTTTTTTGTTATTGGTTTCTTGAAAGGCAAATATTTGATTAAAAAGACGTAACCACTGTTTTATGAAAACATTTATTTGTTTTTAATATTTTATTGCTATAATTTTCATGAATTTTTTTTTTTAAATTATCGTTTTTAAAAAAACGTTTAAAGAAATGTTTACATAAAACAAAACTTTTACATAAAATATTTGACAAAATATTTAAAGGTTATGCTTTTCTCGTTGAATATTTGCCTACTGTGACCGTAGCTTAGGAGAAATAATTTTTTTTATATGCAATTTTGATACAACTTGCAAAGGAAAAACTGCTAGATTTTTGTAAAAAAGATAGTCAAAAGTCGAATAGCTATTATTCACTAGGAATCAGAAATCTTAGTACACTACCACTTCTATGAAGCGGTGCTGCTGCAGTGCTTTAGAAGAATATAACAAATGCTCTTAACAGCTCCTTCATAAGTGATCGATAAGCAACTCCTTCTTCGTTTTTACTCAATTAATTGCTGTTTTTTTAAGCCTGAAGTCATTTCTTAATCTTTATACAATTATAGGCGAATAGTAAATCATGTTGTTGTCTTCTTTATGAAAAATTTAATAAAATTATTTGTGTAAAAAGTTTAAATAATTTAATTTTTCTCAGAAGAAAAAAAAAAAACACAATTCCTGGTATACAAGTATTTAGAACATGATGTCAATAAACTTTTACCCTCCTAAATGAACTGTTTGCATTTACATTTTCCATTTGTTGTTTTGTGTTTTGCTTTTAAAGCAAAACTTAAAAAAAATTTAAATAAAAGTTTAATTTAATTGTTCACATCTGGCTAAACGTTATGCTATAGCATTAAAGATATTCTATAAGAATATTTTTTTTAAAAGAAAAGATTTAGGAAACCAAATAATTTCAATTCATTTCAATCAAATAAATTTCTAATGGTATTCCAACAACTTCAGTTAAAAATTTTTATACAAACGGAAACACCTTTTTTATAGTTTTTCAAAGAAACGTTTATAAAGCAAATATGGTCGGTTGGTCCTTTTTGGGGTGAATCCAATACTTCATCTGTGTACAACTTGTAGATTTTCTGAATAAAAATCGAATCCAATTGCATTTTACACACTTTTTCGTGTTTAAGATTTATTAAATTCCTGCTATTAGATCATAAACTTTATATATTTATATATCCTGTTCAAGTTTTCTATCTGCTTCAGATTTAATACATTTTATTACACTCAACTCCCTAAAAGATGAGAATTGATACTAAATTAGGATTTTTGCAAAAAAATTCAATTAAACAAGTTTTAAGGTATTTGATGCACATATATGGTACCTTTTGTATGTTTGAAAGAATGCATTCAAAATTGCTCATACAAAAGCCTGTAACAACGTGACAAGTTATGCTTTAATAAGTCAGAATGGTTTAAAAAAAATAATTTTAATTCTGGTTTTTCGACCTTTATTATTTAATGTAAAGAATTACCCTGAAGACGCTACACGCAGGAGTAGCGAAATATCGATAAATAAATAAACGATTTTTATTTAAAAAAAAGACCTTAAGCTTGAGTAATTCTTTATATTAAAAAAAATTTTTATTTTCACCAATTCACAACTTGTTTGAGTTTTAAGAGTGTTGTGCTGAGATCAAAATAATTTTTACGGGTGTTCAAATATGTGTCTGGTTTACTGGTGTCATGATTAAACAAAAAAAGCTTTTCTGTTGCTCAATTCTGGCCATTTTAATTAAATCTAGTGTTCAGTCTCGTAGTCGCCGTACTCTAGTGGTTAGTGTGTTGTATTACTAAGACGATAGCGACGGGTTCAAATCTCTCGGTCTAATTGCGATTTATAAAATTATGAACCAGTCGCTATTATATTATTCTGCTTTTATCGTGAGGGGCCCTTATGTTGTACTATATAGTGAATTATTAATTTAAATAATGAACATAAGCGTGAATCTGCTACCACTGCCTTGCTCCAGTGGCATAAAACTTAAAAGTGTTACGTTAGAGAGTAGATTTAAACTGCGCATACCAAGTTAACAAATACAATCAACGAAAGCTGACCCTATTAAGGGTCAATAGGGAACAAAAGTTTATTTTTTTCTTTTGTCTTTTTATTTGGTTTTATTTTCTTGTTTTTTCTTTAGTATTAATTTTTATTTAAATATTCCTTTTTCTTTATGTTTCCTTTTTTAATTCTGTGTTGTCCTTTGTTGTTTTGGGGTTTATTTTCTTTTTCTAAAGTTTTTCAAATGCAGTTGTTTTTTTTTTAACTGAAAAAGTAAAAAAAAGGAGAGCGGAGCTTAGTAACTGGCAGTTTTAGGGGAAAAATTGAAATAAATTAATTGAACATTTGTCGAAGTTTTCTTCATTATTTATCTCTCTTTAAACATTAATTTTCTTTTTATAAAAGAAAACAATTTAGTTGCAATGGACTGAGTTTCTAACATAAAGGGCAAAACCTTTCTATTAAAATACAAAAAGTCTCATTAATAAAATCTTTACAAATTCTGAGGTTGAGAAAATCGTTAAGCACTTGAATCTTTATCGATCTAGGGACTAATAATTTGATTTCTTTCGCCAAAATTAAATAATTTTTTATAAACCATTTGGAAATTGTGAAATCCATTTGCTATCCAAATTAAGTTAAGCAAAAAATTGGGCGCGGCACGTTTTATTTCATTCCAACCAATGATTTTTAAAGACTTCCATATTTTTTAAGGATTTGGTTATTAAATTTCATTACAGTCACTGGCCATTGTTGTCTATGAGAACCAATGCCTGATGATATTTTAAATATGTCTGGTAAACAGCAAAATACGTTTTGTTGCAAATGTGACCAACAATATTAAGAAGGCTTACATAGATGGCTTAGAACTGAAGCAAAACAAGTCAGAAAACGACAATTTCAAGGTAATTTTTTTGCGGTTGAGTAAATAGACTGCCAATAATTACGTTACTTATTGATATGTGTTTTTAGATTTATCTTAGTAATCAAGCAATTTTTAACCTGGTCCGTTGCAAAACTACAAGTTTTTATATTTCATATCTTTCTTTGATTTGACAGTAGGCCTCACGCATATAATGTGAAACACCATAACTCAGGAAAGTGATTATAGAATATGATAAATATGAGTCTTTCCTTGACTCTGGTAATGAAATGAAAATAAAAAATTGTAATATTTTGAAAGTAATTAGTAAAGTTGTAAGCAAGAATAGAACATTATGCTTTAAATGGATGCTGTAGAGTTTTCGAATATGCTACAATTAATAAGAATTGGTTACTGTGTACAAAATGAATTAATTTTTGGCACTGCATTTCATACATAATTATGCATTATTTTTACGCATCTCTCAGATAAAATCTGAAATTGTTACTTCTCCTAAACAAGACTAAGTAAGTGAATCTCTGCCTCAAGAAGGAATAAACCACAGAGCACCTTCGTGCAGTTTGTTACAGATCTTCAACTGAAAATATACTTCAACCAAAAATTAATTCGAATCATTCTTATATGGAGAACAATTGAGCCTGATGTTGTTTGTTGACTACTAGGGTCGACAGAATTGTCTTAGTGCTGATGATTAATTGTGATACTTAAGCAAAAGCATTAGTGAATAAAATACAACACAGTCGCTGTACTTGCCTTTGGCTATAACACTAATGGTAGTGGTACTAATAATATGCGCGTAAATCAGTAGATGTGTGTACCATTTCTCCCTTATAAAATAGTTGCCGGTTATTGGAGTAAAAAATAAAACCTTAAGTGGGAATATTACAACGTGCCCATGAAAATGTATTGCGATTATAAATAAACAGTTAAAGCTTTTGCTTCATAAAAAAATCTTAATTTTTTGTAAAAAATTTTATAAAAATTTTATAAAAAAATTTTTTTATAAAAAAAAATTTTATATAAACATAATTACAAATTTTTTTAAAACTATTTAATAATATAATTTGAAATGTATGCTTTTGGGGATAAGCATGTCTCTATGGCCATTTCGTCTCTGCTTAAGAGACTCGTCAGGAGGCTTTTTCCCAAAGGTGTTATTCAAAACTATAAATACTTATGTTAAAATAGTTATAGACTAAATGAGAATCATATCCCATTTAGTATATAAAAACCAAACAAAAGTATTTACAAAGCAATACATTTCTGTTTTTCAAAAAATTTTAATTCTATTTCTTTGTTCCACCACAGCAAGCCAACCTACGGTTGTGCATAATGTCTGTAGCAAATGAATAGAAAAACAAAAAGTTTTTTTTATTAAAAAACAAAAAAAAAAAAAAAAAAAAAAAAAAAAAAAATCAATTTTAAACGCTGCCCTATATTTATTTACTTGACTGTTGCACACACACTATATTATAGCGAATTAATAAGAAGAACGACAACAACACACAATACACTGATGTGAAGGTTGGTAATTATGTTTGTGATTTCTAAGTCACTCATAAGCCACATAAAAACGTTCCACATATACATTCGCTAACACAAGTATACATATATACGCGTTCTTGATAGAAATACATTTCAAGTGGTCGATCATAAATATATATACAAACTTATACACACACATCCATATTAGTATTCATTATCAGAGTTGCCACAGATTCTTTTTTTTCGTATCTTTCGGTTAAAACATAGTGACCAATAAATATAATTGTCAACCACTATATCCTGGCCAGTTCCAGGTCATACATTTTCTAACCACTAAAAGCAAAATCTCGATTAAACTGCTTTCGCTAAAAAAAGTAGGCTTACATACATACGTAATTGGCCATTATAATTCTTTTTAATATTTACGGCCTAGTTTCTCATACCATTCATATTGTGTGCGACAATTTTTGTTCATGAGTACCACGAACTACAATTTAATGTCGATTTTGAACAACACACTTAAAAAGCTTCTTAATGGCAATTAGTTATTCTCTCAGAGCTGTTGTCAGAAGACTACTATAAGGTAGTTGCAGAGAGAAATATTTTTTTATATTTAATTCTTTCAAGATGCCAGAGCTGGGGTTTGTACCCGGAGTTCTCTTCTAGTAAGCCAATAAACTACAAACTAGGGTATGGTGACTTACGCTGTTTAAATTTATTCATGAAATGAATTGCTTTTTATAAAAATTATTTGTTTATGATTATTATTAATTGAGTTATTTAGTTTTCATTTATTTGCCACTGCCTTTTATTTTCTAAAAAATGAAATGTTTTCAACAAGTCCCATTAACCCGGATATCAAAATTTAGTATAACTCACTAAAACTAATTGCAATGGCAACACTGTTCAACATACATATTTGTAACGGTGATAAAATAAACTGTACAAAAAATTAACTCAATTCTACTGCAGCCAATTACACCCACACTCTTCTTCATGATGTCTCGCTCTCTTCATGTAAAAAGTAACAAAACGAGTTTGGGTGTGTAAATATGCGTATATGTGTGTGTGTCCTACATGTGTGTAGAAAATAAAAAAAACTTGATATTAAAATGAAATGTAGAGAAATGGTATTAAAGAAAAAGAAAAAAAAGTATAAATTGAAGAATTAAGAAGAAACAAGTAAATAAACTAATAATATACGGATATATGTGTGTGTGCATGTATAGGAATGTGTGAGAAAGATATTGAGAACGATTGTCAGAAAGAGGGGGATAGGTAATATGACTTCCTATTGTATTACAAAAGGTAATACAGCAAACAAGCAAACAATTTTGTCAAGAGTTTGTGTGTCAATCTCAGGCATATGCGTGTGTGATTAAATTATAATATACACTCTGATAAATCATTATATGATCAATTGAATTTGAGATTATTTAACAACAAATTTCTATATGCAAAGTATAATATTATTTTATTTCGATTTTAGGTTTCTTTTATTTATTTTCAAGCACAAATTATGCAGCAAAGTCAAAGCAAATGCAAAAAAAATATACTTATTAGAGATATAGAAATTAAAAATATAAGAAAATAACTCTTCTTTGTTCTTAGAAATTTAAAACCTCAAACTTTTTTAACCACAATTTTGCTAATTAGTCATTTCTAAAGAAGGCATTAAGGGTAATGTATTAATAATATCTCCCACCAAGTACACACACACACACACACATTTTTTAATTAATAATGAAAAGCACAAAAATTCTCAACCACAAAAAAAGTCAAAGGAAAAGTGGTCAATTTATATACACTTATAAGTATATACATATGTTTATACTTTTTTAATATATTACTCTCATGTACATATATTTGCTCATTGATAACTTTTACACTGAATTGGTGTAAAATTTCTTTATTTGTTTTAAAGGAGGCTTTGTGTGTACATATGCATGAAGAGAGCACAATATATATACAACAAACATCTACATATGTTTGTATGTACGTCTATTTATATACATACATAGGAATATGTATGTATATGCATGTATTGTATGTAAGAGAATACACATTAATTTTATTTAGTGACTTATAAAGCCAATAAATGTGAATTTAATTAACCTGATTAGTACCAAAATAATAACAGCCATTACGAAAAAGTAAGTCGAGAAAAATAGGAAATTCAGAGTATATGGTGAGTTAATTAGTCTACACGTTTTTTTACTTTTCGACTTTACTCTTCGACTGTCTTTCCGATCTTGGATCTGAAAAATCTATAAATCTGTTCCAACTATCAATGAAGCATTTAGATGGCCAAAGAATCCTTTTTGTGGTATACAAATGGCTGTAGAATACAATATTTTGAACCTATACGAAAAATTGTAAACGTTTTACGAGCGGTAGTTTACTTGTACAGGAAGTACATAAGGCTACCTATTAATCAACAATTTTGAATTTACTTTAAAGCCAGTGTGAAACTATTTGGCTTAATGACTTCAAAACTTTAGAAAAAGGAGGCATAATATATAATAAAAGTAGTAAATTCTATTGGAGCCTTAATAAAATCGAATATTGCCTCTACATCACAGTTGTTACAAAACACCAAATATAATGTATAATGGAGTAAGGTGTATGTGTAAATATTATAGTATGAGGTTATGCTTTAGGCAGAGTAGAACATGCAACTAAAATAATACCGTAGACAGACGATAACGTTAATTTCCATTATGAACTTACTATTGCAAATTAAAATTTTACTCTAACAGACAACAGTTTTTACATTTATAGCGTAGACAGACGACAACGTTAGTTTGTTTGGGAACTATTTTTATTTGCTTTTGTACCCATAGAAATGAAAGGTTTGTAATTTTGCTTACTTGCTATCCATTTCAATTACCAATAGTGAATAATTAGACAAAAACTGACTGACTTTATGCGATTTTGCCATATTAAAAAGATTTTAAAGTAGTATAAAGCAGTTTGAATTAACTCAACTAATGCACATTAACGCCGTCGTCTGTCTACGGTATAAGCTTATCAACAAAAATACTAAACAAAACACACAATAAATTTGATCAAATAGTATTTTTATATTCAATGAGATTGAAGCCCAATCAGTCTTTTGACGCTTAGTCCGCAGAAAATTTATAAAGTAATATTAAAGACACGGTGGAGTAGGTTTACTCACAGGTTTGGTGTCGCCTTAGATATCTCTCAGGCGTTTGACTGAGTCTGTCACTATGCACTCATTACCAAACCGGATGCTTTTTCCTTGGTAATATTTTATGTCATTTTATATGGAGCTTTCTCATGAACTGTACTATAAGAGTGGTTTTAGACGAAGTCTTTTCCAACGAGTTCAGATTAAATATGTGAGTACCGATAGATCCTGTTCTATTTCCTGCTCTATTTTCGATATTTCTTAATGGTCTTCTCTTTCTAATACCATATCCTGTCTACTCTTTCGCAGATGTCAACAATATTTGATCATATTCATTTGATCATCGTTGTAGCATTTTACAGATTATTTTAAGAAGGCAGAGTATGAATGAAGCACTGGCAAACGATCTGCAGACAATTTCCGTGTAGGGTCTCTTGGACAGTTTCAAATTTAATGCGTGCGAGATAAATGTTGTTTTCTAATGCATAGGCCTGACTATGGGCAGTTTAAATATTGAAGTGTTATCCGCTCCTGATGTTCTGGCAAAATACTTGTTGTTTAAAACTGATTTCGCTTTCATTTAGAGCTCAGAGTCTACATGTATTTTAGTTTTTGAGCTTTTCTTTTTAAGACCTTTACTTTTTATGCAATCAGTCGCCGAAACAAGTAAATTTTCATATTTCTTTTTTCAAGATGTCAAATCTGAGATTTTAACCCATCGCAATCGTCTTAGTAAGCCAACACACTAACCACTAGACCACGGCGAGTACAAAATAACCCAACACCTTTTGTTTTTTTTTCAACATGAATTTTACCAAAAAGTTACATTTGCGGTACAGGTCAACACACTTAAAAAACAATTGAAATTTTAAATCGCCGATTATTTTATTCTTAAAAAGCAGAAATAAATTTTATAGAAGTTGCATATTTATTGTGATTTAAATTTCCTGAAATTTATTTAATTATTGCAATTATTTTCATTATAAATTTGTTATCTTCTCTTTTCGCATACTCCTTTAATCTATTCTCTTTCTTTGTTTTGCATATGCCTCTCATATTATTAAAAAAAAAGAACATAAATTAATCATTATCTTTTGACACGTGTTATAATATTTTCACAGGCACACTAACGTACACACTGAAAAATTATGTCTGTATGGATTTATGAATATATGTATACAAAACATGTTCAAAAATATGTGTGTAGACACATACAAATATAGGGTGGGAGTGGAGAGAGAGAGAGAAAGAGAGAACAAATAAAACAGGAGAGGAAATGTAAATATAAAAGTTTGTTTGTTTGTTTGTATATGTTCTAGGAGATTCATACTTTCATAGAAATTTATTTTGCAAATGTTAATAGGTTTATGACATTTACATTTTCCACACACACACACACACACACACACGCACACACACAATTCGATTACATTTTTATTATTTGTATATGGCATGAGTATGATTGTGTGTATTTATTTTATGACATACAGGAGAATAACAACAATCATCTCCTTTTTATTTTTTTATTTTTCATTGTAATTTGTTCCTGTGTCAGTCAAGTCAATGTGTATATGAATGAATTGCATGAATTTATTGTAATTTCCGTATTAAATCAACGAATGAACTTCGTCTTTTTTTTTCTTCATTTCATTTAATTTTTTTTACAAACAAACACACACACATATGTACGTGTAGATATCATTTAATAATCATTATACAGACTTGTGTATGAGGATTCCTTATACAACCAGATAAATATTTTTACAAACTACACATTGACAGTTTACATGGAAATGGAAAAAATGAGAGTCTGAAAAAAAATTAATATTTAGAGACACAGACACAGTCACTGGCACAGAGATAAACATAAAGAGGAAGAAAGAGTTTGCCAATAGTACTGTTTTCATATTTTTTTATTTTTATGCTTTTTTCTATATGTAACGGTTTGTAAAGTAATGATTTTTTTTGCTTTATATAAATTCATTAAATATGTATTTTTTTAGAAGAGAAACTAAAGAAATTATTAATTTCTTTTATTGCAAAAATTAAGTTTTTTGTATAAATTTAAAACGTAAATTATCAACATTGTTGTTGTTTTTCCTTCTTTCTTCTTGTTAAGGGTTGTAAATTTTTATGGCAGGCGTATGATTAATATTTGCATTTAAGGAAATAAATATTACTCATACGTCTGCCACAATTAATTACTTGGCATTTAATCAAATTAGTTGGCTTAATGACTAGCATTAGTATGTAGATGTCCAACTGCTTTAAATGTTATAAAATAAAGTGTCACCACTCATTTCCTTTTGCAAATGTACTTATGGTTTGAAAACAAAATAAATTTAATTAAAAAACAGACATATGCAGAAAAATTGTTTTAATTTTTTCTTTTGCACAGAAACAATTTGACCAGAAAAATTTCAAATAAAAAATAAATTGTCATCATTTAAATTTCTAAGGAAATTTTTTTTTTAGCTGAAACACATAAATAGAAATGTTTTTGTGTATGGTTTTTCTTTATTAAATGCAATTAAAATTTTAAATGAATTTACAAACTTGTCAATTAATATTATTAGTACTATTTGTAAGGGCAAAAATAATAAACAAGTTAATTTGAAGTACCAACTTAGCAAAATCGTATTAATTGAACTCGATTTTCTATTTTTCTCTGGATAGTTAAATATACTTAAACAGCGTAATAGGCATTTACAATTAGTGTGAAAACAATAGAATTTTTACGAGCATTAACACTTTTTTTTTCAAATAATTTGTCTATGCTTCTGCATTTCACTTAGCTTGATTTTAACAACATGTTACTAACACCCTACTTCACAATATCGCATGAATGCTCTCTTTCGCTTGCTGGGCGAAAAAAGTTTGATTTCGGTTTCTCTACAGCAAAATTGTGTGAGAATAAAGCGAATAAGAAAAAGAAAGGAAAAAAAACGTAATGATTTTCATACAAAACCAATTTCACAATGTCGAATACACGCGAAGGCAAATGTCAAAATGTGCCGCTTGCCTTTTTCCTTTCGTTTGGTGCAAAACACGAAATAGTTGTACACACACACAATCACACACTGTACAATAGATACATACAAACAGATTGAAGCCAACAAAATTATGCCGATTCCAATTTGAAAGCTGTTGACCGTATATTGGATCTTGGGATTGTTCTTGATAGCGAATTAAATTTTCATGCTCATTTGGACTATATAATTCCTAAAGCTTATTCTGCGTCTTCATTTATAAGGAGAAACTGCAAAGACTTTTCTGATCCCTCTACATTGAGATTATTGTATATTAGTTTCGTTCGTTCTAAGTTAGAATATTGTTCATTTGTTTGGAACCCATATTATTCTGTACATTCTGATTGGATTGAGAGTGTTCAGAAGAAATTTATAAAGTATGCTCTTCGTGGTGAGCGTGAACTTTTAGTACATTCCTCATATTATGCTCGCTGCTTGCTTTTGGGATTGAAACCACTTAATATTAGACGATTTACCCATTCTGCGATAACAATATTTAATCTAATTAATGGTATTACTGACTGTATTTATCTGCTTAATTATATCTGTTTTTGTATTCCTTTTAGATCGCTAAGATCTTATAACTTGTTTTATGTGTCTACATATAATACTAACTATGCTATGAATGAGCCTCTTGTACGATCATTGATAACGTTAAATTGTATGAATGCTGCATTAAGTATAGATTTGTCATGGTCCCGTGAAAATAATTATAATAAATAATAATAAATAATTTATTTTTAAGATAATTTAATTTTAAGACATCTCTAGCCTGTAAGGATATATTGTAAATCCATTGGCGAAATAAATAAATAAATACATAAATATCGCAATTGATCAACAATTCTAGTATAAAAAATTCTCATGCGTACTCATTTACAACACAAAGCGCATACAGACACATAAACCCTTTTGTTTTGGATTTATGTAGTCATTTTTTCTATGTCTGGATTTACACGTTGAAATAATTTCATTGAAATTTTAGTTTAATTTCGTTTGAACTTTCATTGGAATGTACACAATGAAATTTTTTTAATGAAATTAAAGATTGCTTATTTTTCGATTCTTTAATAATTTTTTTTTTTTCTAAACTTAAATTTTTCAATCCACAATTTAATATTTTTAAGCGAACTTGTTAGCCATTTAAAATAATATAAAAATAAAAGAAAATGTGA
Source organism: Metopia argyrocephala (assembly GCA_963576795.1). NCBI lineage: Eukaryota > Metazoa > Arthropoda > Insecta > Diptera > Sarcophagidae > Metopia > Metopia argyrocephala. The sequence continues at coordinate 196,960,574 of OY756208.1, read as the reverse complement.
AAAAACTGCAGTTGACTATTACGAATTATAGTACAAAAGAGAATTTCAGAGTACATGAAAGCTCGTACCACTTACTATTCCTGTCTCTTTCTCTTACCCACAAAATGAAAATTTCAATGAAATTATTTCAACGTGTAAATCCAGACTATCATTAAGTTCCCATACACGTTACAATTTATACATGAAACTGACCCAATCACAATGAATTTGCTTAGAAGATCGACTAATATGTACTAAACCTTGGATGACAGCTGAAAGACTATTTGTAACGGATATGTACAAGTAAGCACTATTAAAGAGAGTTGCATTTGTTCACAAGCAAAATAGTACTTTATTTTTTTTTTAAGAAATTCATTAAAAACTCTTTATTTTTACGAAATGTAAAAAAGAAAAATGGTGACTCGTAAGAGCAGGCAAAAGACCTAGAGAAACCCAAAATAACTTTCTTTGGTATATCTTTGTTTCTCTCAGTGACTGTTTGTTTCGACATTGTGAAATAAGCTGTGAAAGCATACTCTTTGAGTAGCAGTTTGCCATTTTTTTTGAATGAATGACTGAAAAAAAGTTACCGAAATAATAGCACCATTACTTTAATTTCTAAAAAAAATAGATCATTTTTTAAAACTGTTGAAAAACAATTTTATTGAAAACATCACACAAAATAACAATTTTATCAATATAAGCTGTATATCAAACGATCTGCTTGTGATTTAAGACCAAAGAAAATGAATTATGCGTTTTCTCAGTTTTTTAAATCAAATAAAACTTTTTAAATATTCCAATACACTGCTGCAATTGTGAATAAACAAACTACCAAAGTATTTACTTTATTTCCACTTTAAAATTTGTCAGTAATCCAAAGAATAATTCAGTTAAAAAAAAGCGTAATTGTACTTCTTTCCTTGAATAATTTAAATGTAAAATGGATTCTTTCAATCAAGTAATTCACTCCAAATTTATCTTGCCATGTATGAATTCAAACTGATACCTTTGAATTTAAGTGCATCAATTATTAATCAGAAATTTTCATATATATTTATTTTTTTAATACAATAAAATATTGTTATAAACGAAGTTTACCAGATACTACTTAATTCTCCGATTAACGAAAAGACCGGGAAGAATGAATATATACGGTTTTTATTTATTAATATCAAAGAAATAAAGTGGCTATTCCTTTTTCAAGGATCTATTTTTAGTTCTCGTTCTTGATTAACTGCTATCTACTAAACAATTGCCACACTCGATCGCCATTTTTTCAAATCTCTCACTATTATTCTGTTTTACAGGTTTGAGTCTAACCGTTCTGTAATTTATAGGAGTTTTGTGGTTGCAGTTGGTAGGGTTGCAATTTTGTTGTCTTACAATAAACAATTATATTCTACGAGAATTACCAGCCTTTACACTCAGTGTACTGTAACATAGGCATCATTTTAACAATCTAGCACATTACCGGTACACTATTAGACTGCATAAAAAAAATTCTGTTTAAAAATTCCTTTTTCTAATAGTACACTAGCGGATACAGTGAATAAACTTTAAACATTCTCAAGATATTCAAAACAGAACATTTAGTTTATCTGGGAGGTACCACGCCCATTTTGTCCCATATATTTTATTTTCTGACCGATGATTTGCCTTGACTAGGAAGTCATTCAGATCAAATTCAGAAATTTAGCTTTAACCGTTCTCAAGGTATACAAAAATCTAAAACAACTTCGAGGCGCTTTCGGACTTAAGCCAAACGTTTATATAAAATGTATAGGTCCCAGTACCTACTCTCTTTATAAGTTTGGTTCTAATCAATCCGAATGTTTAAGCATTATTCAGCGACATACCTGAGCCAAAAATAGCCTCAATTGTTATACTCGTATATACGCATAGTTTTGCATTGTAGTCACCGTAGTTTAGTGGTGAGTGTGTTGGCATACAAGACAACACGGGTTCAAACCGCAGCTCTGACATCTTTGTAGAAAGATATGTGAAAAAGTATTTCTTCCGGCGACTACCTCTTAGCAATCTTCTGGCAAAAGCTGTGAGAGTACCTGATTGCCATTAACAATCTTTTCAAATATGTCGTTCGGAGTCGGTATTAAATTTTAGGTCCCAGTACTCATAAATAAAAAATGATGCACACTGTTGTGTGGCTATTGGCTGCTGCGAGAATATAAGCTGTAACCCTGAAACAGGATTGTATTTGCAAATTATGAATATATGCATAGATTTGCAGCAATGAGGTGCTTTCGTTTAAGGTATGCGATAATTTCGCATTGACGAGTGAGGAACCTCAAAATTTATGTAAAATTTTTTACACTAGAGAAGCCTTAAGCATTTAAAATAATTTCCTTCAACAAAAATATCAGTTTTACAGCAGGTATTTCAAATGCTTCGCCATTGTAATTCAGTGTAAATTGCTGTTGGTAGCGTAATAATTTTTGATGAGACCGTTTAAACGATTTCATTTACAAATTAACCCGCTGTTAATTTTAATTTATTTCGTTTGACATTTCTTTACAAAGTTCCACCAAATATATATGTATATTTCCCTTTGTACATACTAGTCAATATTTATTTATTTTACTTCACCTTTAGGAACTTTTTGTCTTTGTTTTTCCTCAATTTTGTGGCATGTTGCTTAACCATAAAATTGCGTGTCAGTGAATGCATTTATTTTTCATTACTGTTTTCTTTTGCACTTTTAATGCCAAAATATCGAAAAGAATATTAAATAAAAACGCCCAAATCAAAATAGCATTTTAAGCTTCATTATTTAAACATTTAAAAGAAATTAATTTCTCTTTTTGTTTTTGTTTTTTCTTTTTCATTTCTTATCTCAACGATTTTGTGGCAATAAAAACACAACCATTTAAAACCACACAGTTATTAAAGAGATTGAGAGACCGCAGAAAAGTAAAAGAATCTTAAAGTACAAAAAATAAAACACACATACTCGTATTATCACTTTATTTTGTTGGGTCTGTTGCTCTTTTAGTTGTTTTTATTATTTCTGATTTTATTATAAGAGTTCATAACTTCTTGAGTAGTTTTAATAATTCCACAGAAAACAACGATAACAGAAAAGAAAGCAACCACAACAAAATACATTCCCTGGCCAGTCAGTCAATATACTTACGAGGGCAGCTCAGTAAGTAAATGAGTTTTTGATTGATGGAAATGTTAGACAGAAACTAAAATTTAATTGAAAACTTAATACAATGAATTTATTTAATTAAAACTTGGATGTGGGGATTGTGGGTGCAATTCCCACCAGAGATTTTATTCTGTTACACTACATCGAACTGATGGTCTTTGTTACTCTGCTCGTACTAATTAATTAGAAAATAATTTAATATTTTACGATAATTTAAATAAATAAATAAAACATTTAAATTGAAATATTGTAAATTGTAAATTTGTTCACTTGTTTTGGTTGTAAAGTTCTCAACTGTGCCTATAAATCGTTCGGAAACTTAGCTTAAAAAAACGAAATTCCGTAAATTACTTTTTTTTACCACTGAAATTGAGATGGTAGTACTCGCATTATTAACAAAAAAACTTAATAGTCAGTTTGAAAAAGCAAAAGGGGGCATTATATACTTGTACGTAACTCTGTGTGTTAGGTAATGTTGTGGCACAGATGATACAATTGCCACTTCTTGGAATATATCCATATGCAATTTGTCACCTAAACACATGTGTGGTCGACAACCAGCAGTAGTCCTCAAAGAGAAAGAAAGCAATATCACTATTATATGATTATAAAAACATATGTTTTGTTCAAGAAACAATTACATCTTAGAGCTTATGTGGCACAGTGGGTATAAATAGTAAAACTAAATTTAGAAAAACATTTTTTTTTAAACTCAGGATAGACGAAAACCGCTACATCTGTGTAGTGAAGTGTATGTATAGCAAAGAGAGATAAAGAAAAAAATAAGAGCGAGAGATATTAAAGAAGCAGGTGACAATATTAAGGCCTGCAATTCAAAAAGACACAATTTAAAATTGCAATCTGCCATCAAGAAAAATCATAACTTGAATCGAGTTCATAAATATAAAAAACTTTTTGTTTCTACCAAAACATGTTGCCTTTACTTTATTATTTTTTCTTATTTTGACAAACTATTGCTTAAAAAAATATTCTTTATAACAACAATTAAAAATTTCGAATAGAATAAAAGGAGTTCAAAAGCGAATGTACAATATCTCAGTTTACATAATAAAATAACAAAAAATAACGAAAACGCCATTAGTCTTTATTTCGAAATTCCAATAATTGAAAATAAAAAATTAAATAAAATTCTAAATAAACAGGTGAATTCCAAAATGTTTTTGTCGTATTACACGAAATGAAGCCATGGATACCTGAACGCAACCAAGCAAACATTAAAGCTTAAGCTGCACAAAGAAGAGTGTTGCATTAACTTTGACGATATTTTTTCTTTACAAAGCAAAGCACAGTGTTGATTAAATTGCATGGAAACAGAAGTAAAACTTTTACATTTCAATCTATTTTGAAGTTTTGGAATTCACACCATTATTCTTCTCAGAATGAGTTTAGATTTTCATTTCATTTAGAAATCGTTTTTAAATCAATCAGTTTCTGTAAAAAACATTTTTCCTTGTACAAATACACAAGCATTGGTCTAGACCAAAAGTAACTGATTCAGCTAGCTTGAGTGGTGATTTTATTCAGATAGAAAATTTCGAATTTAAAGAATTTAGAAAAATAAACTTAGTTTTGTTACTCGAAATATTTCCACATTTTTAACCACTGTAATCTATTCACTCATATTCAATTCCAAATGTAGTGGCATCAGTTGTAGTTCTTATGATTGTTGCCATTGTTGTTGTTGTAGAAATAGTAGCATTTCGATTGTGGTGACAGTGCTCAGTTACAAAAGTAGGGACTGTGAAAATGTCAGTTTCATTACCCAATCAAAAAACGTACCATTTTAAAGAACTAAAGAACTAAAAAAAGAAAAGTATTAAAACTAAAAGTAAAAGAAGAATAAAAAATGAAAAATAAAAAATAAAAACGTGGATGATCTTATAACAGTCAAGTGTTTTGTAAGTGCTGCAATTTTACACTCAAAAAAATAAAAAATAAACATTTGCACAGTTTGCACAAAAACTTACAATTTTTATGGCAAATAAAGACTTCAAGCCTAAATTATTTTGTTGCATATGGCCGTTATTTTTTAGTTGTATTTCTAACGCACGTTTTTCTTTTTAGCTGCTTGAGAACTATCGCTATCGTTAGCCAAGGTTTGACAGCTGAAAAAAGTCAAACTTTGTTCACATTTGTACTTAGTCATGTTTGGCAAGTTACGAGTATAATGAATTTTTTAATCCCGAACAAAGATTACAAATTGTGGAAATTTACTTACGGGATAAAAACTGAAAACAAAAAAAAACCTTAAAAAATTAACTATTTTTTATTTCGAGTGTAATTTGATTTGTGCTCATGTAATAGATTTCAAAGTACATACATATTTTGTTTTTGTTTTGTGTTACAGTTTTGTTTTATTTCTTTACAACCATCTCGTTGTTGTGACAAATCTTACAAGCAAGTTTTCTTTACCCTCTTTCTCTCTCTCTCTCTCACACTTTCTTACAGTGCCACTCTCGCCACTCACTACAAATACAAACTAATGCATGCATATGTAGCGAAGAAAGAAAAAACTAAATGTCCTCAGTAAAGCATTACATATGTGTCAGCTGTAGAACTTGAGTCCTTGTTATGGCAAATATATTTTTTTATGCAAACACACAAACGCGTATTGTATTGTAATTTAGCCAAACGTACACACACACTCACTTACATAAATAAAAAAAAGAAAACATTAAAACTCATCTCATCTCATATACTCTTGATTACTAAGAGGAGACTCTGGTTATTTAGTTTTGGTTTTGTTTTTTATTTCTTTTTTTTTTTCTTTTTTCAATCTCTACGAATGTACAAAAGCCACCATTATTGTTATAAACGTTGTTGTTGATGGTGCTGGTGTTCTTGTTGTTGTTAAATTTATGTTATGATTTGTTAAATATACTTTAAATTTTGAGTATTTGTAGTTCAGTGTGTGTGTGTGTGTTCTTGTGTATGTTTAACACGAACAGTGATTTTAAAGTGAAATAAGAAAATAATAAAAATGAACAACATAAACTGCAATGATATCTTGTCTTCTTTGTTCTCTGTTTTTTTTTTGTCCATTTGCTTTTAAATGCTTGACTTTTTTCTCTCTTAATAATTTGAGAGTATCTACAGTGGGGTCGTATAAAGGTTTACTGTACGTTTAAGTGCTTCACTTACTATATTTGCAGTCATTTATTAAAGAATCACGTGTCTAACTCTGTCACATTTTAAGACAATGCAAGCAGATAAAATATTTGAAAATAATTTTTTCAATAAAAAAAAGGAAAATGCTTAAGTAACAAAACCATTTAGAAAAAGTCAATAAAATTTTATAGTTTTAAGTTTAAAATGATGAAAATCATTAAAAAAAAAAGGAAGAATAACACTCAACAACGATCAATTATTTGATAACGAATTTATGCTAAACTGTAAAAAAGGTATATTCCTGGGGAAATAAATACAAGATGTGCATCTTCTCTGATTGCTTTTAAAGTAAAAGGTAAGGGAATAAAAGTTATATTTAAAAATTGTTTCAGAGCAGCACTAAAATTTCAAGATTTTTGCTTAATTATGAGGACTTCGTATTTATTTTTTACTTTCATTGGTGAGCCAAAAATTGTCGTGACCGTATAAAATACTTCAAATTCAACCAAAGTTTGAAAAGTCTGCATGCCTGAAAAATTTGATCAAATTCAGCGAATTAAAGTTTGTTAGGTGTCGAAAAGAGGACGGTTCTTCATCAGTGAGCAGATGGCGATTTATTTTTAAGATTTTGTGTAAAAATAAAATACTGGTTTATTTCACGAAAAACAATTTTTACCAACGTACCTTCACATCTTCTTGAACTTTTTTGGAAAGCTTATAACATTACTCAGAGTGGTCATCACTATACATCAAGTGGTCATCAAAATTTCAAGTGATTTGAAGAACTAATTTCGTTTTTTTTTTTACAAATTTTTTTGAAAACTCTTTCATTCATATTATTTAAAAAATCTCCACAAGAAAACGTCTAACGGAGTGAAAATGCACGATATAAATGGTCAGTTCATATCACCTCCATGTGATATGATGACCATACTATCAAACCTCTTGTAAGGAACACATCTACGTGGGATAATCACCTTGTGGTAGTGTAGAGACTTATAATGTAAGGACTCAACTAAGCTAAGCTTGCGGAGAGCAATAGCACTTTCTCCCTCTTTGATTTGATTAATTCCTCCCCAAATTTAAACTAAGCTGTGTGAGCTTCTTGGGATTGAAAGCTAGTGGATTATTTAATAGTGAAGGTTTAACACTGACCATTGAATAATCAATCAACAGCAACCTATTTCCTTCCGGTTTGCATTTTTAAAGAAGGACCTTAATTTTTTCTAAGTTTAAATCAAATGTCCGCACTCCTTTTTCCCCTTCCTTACATATTTTCTTACACCAGCAGAATATACTGCATGAGTAGGGTTAATTCTTTGACTAAATAAAAAAAATGTATGTACAAGGTGTCCCAGACCTCAACATCCAGCCGAAACGTACTAAAAAACGAATAAAAAACATTTGAATTGAGTAAAATGGGTTAGCAAAAATCGGGTTACTTGAGGTTTTTATTTTTTATTAGAAATGCACGAACTTTTAATGGCACTTACCAAGGCACTTTAGTAAATTTTTTTTTAAAGGACGGCTTTTCAAAGCCGACAAATAGTCTTAATTTTATAAAAATTGGTTCAATTTCGTTATTATTTTTAACTGTGGTTTTAGAAATATTATTTAGGGTTATGGTTGCAAACTTTAAATGAACAAAAATAATAAAATAAAATAATAGGTTTTTGTTAAATTCCTATAACTTCAGAGCTGAATGGGATGATGGTTACCATCAACCTTGTTACCCCGTTTCGGCTTGATGTTGAGTTCTGGGAAATACTGTTTATATACATATTTATAGCGTCATCTTTAAAGATAATTTTTTAATAGACAGAACAACCATTTTGACGAAACAATTTTATTACTTATTTGCACTGTTGTTGAATAATTTGACAGATGGTAGCTTCAACAAGATTGTCATTATCAACTGCTAAAGCTGAAAGATCCCTGTTCAAATGATGATAACCATAGAACTCAACGATTCTTGGCTCTATTTTAAAAATCAAAAAAAATTATCGAAAATTTTGAATCGGAAAACTCTTAAAGTAATACGACGTTATTTTCGATTTGCGTATGTACGCATAACTGTTATACTCTATACTGCACATTCAATACCTTAAAAGGCGATTTGCTTTATAGATACAATGTTGTCTTAAAAATCAAATATCTTATTAAAAACAAAACCAAACAAAAGACAAAAATGGATGCTGCATAATAATGTGCAAGAATTTATATTCATGGAGCATTTAATGAAATATTAAAATAAATTTAATTCTTCTTTAAGAAGTAAATCTCAAATTATTTTTTAAATTATTGAAAAGTATGCTCAACTGTTTATTAAAGGATTACTTTAGAGTTTTTTGTTTTTTTTCTTTTTTTTTATACCGCCCTTATGTAAATCCTACAAATGTTTGCAAAACTGTTTCGTTTAGACTTTTTCTTGGCCATTTTTTTTTTAACTTTTTTCATTCGATAAAATTTTGTATGTTTCTTATATTCTTTGAGTTATTTTTTCAGTTTTTTACTTTCATTTTGATGAAAAGATTCGAAAAGAGTTTTTCGAAATTCCAGTATTTTTAATAATAAAGAAAAAGCTTTTAAAAGTGTTTTCTCTTTTTCTCTCTCTTTGTCAGCAGTGAATTAAACTGCCTTGTTAAACTGCGCCTGCTTTTTAACATCTGAAATGAAAGTGAGAGTGTTTCTTTGTGTTTCTTTCTCTTGTACTTTCTGTCTCTATCACCTGATTTACTCTATTTTCAGATGTTTTTATTAAAAAAAATATATAAAAAATATGCTCTTTTGTGCCAAATGTAGCCAATATGTGGGAGTAATAAATAGGTTACACATACACACTATCTATTATGTATGTACTTACTACTTTTACACACACATACATACATACATACATATTTATATTAGATATAGATATAAAAAGGTATACTTTTAAAGTAAAATGCACTACCACTGCTTTATATTTTTTTGTTTTACTTTTCGGTCAAATTTTATAAAAATATTCTTTTTTCTATTTATTCGAAATATGTATTTTTTTTTTTTGGTTTAAAAAAATCAGTAACAGACAGCTGCTTTTTAAGCACAACTTTTAATTTAACTTAAAATTTAAGAGAGGGTGGAAAAGTGAGAGAAAAATTATTTTTAAGAGAGAAAACTAATATTTTATAAATTTTTTTTTTTTTTTAGAAAACATTGGGTTAATGCTGTATGTATAGAATTTCCATCATGTATGTATGTATGCATGTGTGTTTGTGTGTGTGTGTGTGACAATATCTTTTCAGTATACTATTCTCCATTAACAAACTAATTCAATAACAACAACAACAAAAGTAAACAAATAAGAAAACAGTAAAAGGTAACCAAAAAAAAAACTTTTATTATTCTTTTAATTTCTTTTTTAGTATTTAAAGTTTATGAATTAAAGTCGTTTTGAAGTTTTCAAATATTTTTTTTTTGTATGGAAAACTTATTTGCAATTTTAAAAGGTTGCACAAGTTCAGGAATATGGTTTTGAAGCCAAACATTTAAAATTGTGTTTAAAAACAACTGATATCGTCAGATTTTGTTTATTGAATTACGTGGTCTTAGTAAACAGGAGGTCAATTTAGAATTTATAACAGATTTCACTTTAGTTTTTCTTTCTTCTGTTTGAAATGTTCTATTTTCAACTTATGAAAAATACTTTTGTTGTGAAGACTGTTTGTCATTTTAGTTTTATTCCGAACGTTTCTTGTTTAGTTCTCATGTAACAACAAATATGCAACATTTCATACCGCAGTGTTAAAATTTTATATTCTGTTTAGCAACCTCGAAAAAGAAGACGGTATTTAACTGAGAAGAAAAAGAAAGCTGATTTTTAAATACCAATAGACTTAAATAAGAAGAACTAAAACATATGGCCATGCGCGGATTACGCGAAACTTTCGACTGATATATTTGCCGATCTGCTTACTACATTTCTAGGCATTTTAGTGTGAGAATTAACCTAGATCGAAATCGAAGAGACGAAATCTTCTACGGGTTTTCAACATAAGGGTTTATACAGATGGTTCCAAGATGAATTGAGGTGTTTGATTTGGTGAGCTCATTACCCAGCTCTAGTAATTTTCAGACGGAGATGTTTACCATTGAAAAAGTCTGCTTGCTGCTGTCATCTAAGGGCGTTCGGAATCGTATGATGCTAATTGACGCCTCTGTGGAGCAGCCGCGTTAATCAATCAATCATATCATAATATTTTTAAGATAGCATGAAAATGCAAGTACTACTAGGAAAATATTTCAACAGAGTATACAAGGATGACTCAGAATAGGAGTAAGTTTATATAACAAAAAATTGCCTGAAATTCAGTTCTATTACAAGCTATTTATTCTACAGGCGTTTCAGCACTTCAGTCCGATTAACTATTGTATAGTCCTTAACTAGTTCAGGTTTCTAATAATAAATATTCAAAAAGGCAGCCGGTGCCAACATTGTCAAATATTTGATGACTATCAAATTGTCCTTTCCTATTTTGCTTCAATGTACAGTAAGGGACAAAATTGTTCACAAAATTACTAAAATTTATAATATATCCAAAAAAGTATGTTTTATTCAAATATATTTTAATTTTTTTTACCTATATAGAATAATGTACATCTAAAAACCTTAAAAAGAACAACATTTTAAAAGAATGTGTGTTAAGAGTAAAAAAAATAAATATTAATTTAAAAATTCACATGTGAACAATTATGACCGTTGTTGAATATTCCATTGATTTCAGGTCCTAATATTTGGTATGTACACCATTTGCTTTTTTAACTGCCTTAATACTTTTTGGCATACTTTTCACTAAATTCGTCAAGACATTAGGGTCAATACTTTCCCAAGCTTCAACAGCACGCTCCCAGAGTTCGTCTACGGTCTTTGGAGGGTCTTTTTGAGCAAAAATTTTTCTCTTTAATATGGACCACAGGTGTTCTAATGGGTTTAGATCCAGCGACTGAGGAGGCCAATCCAAAAGCTTGATCCCATTTTCTTCAAACCAACGTTTTGTTATCTTCGCGGTATACTTAGGATCGTTGTCCTGCATAAAGATGCTATTCTGTCCCGGATCTAAACCAAATATGTCGAGACTTAGAATGTATGAGTCTTCTAAAATGTCTATATAATCTTTAGCACACATTTTGCCTCTAATTCGGCGAAGTACTCCAAGTTGATTCCCGCGAAAACAGCCCCAAGCCATTAATGAGCCACCTCCAAATTTAATTTAAGACGCCTAGAGTTCGCGAAAAAATATAAAATATTCACTTTTGAAGACTGGATGAGTGTAAGATGGTCCGATGAAACAAAAATTAATAGAATCGGGTCAGACGGACGACAATGGACATGGGTGGATAAAAGTGTTGGTGTCAAAGAAAGAAATATTTGCCAAACACTTAAATTTGGAGGTGGCTCATTAATGGCTTGGGGCTGTTTTCGCGGGAATCAACTTGGAGTACTTCGCCGAATTAGAGGCAAAATGTGTGCTAAAGATTATATAGACATTTTAGAAGACTCATACATTCTAAGTCTCGACATATTTGGTTTAGATCCGGGACAGAATAGCATCTTTATGCAGGACAACGATCCTAAGCATACCGCGAAGATAACAAAACGTTGGTTTGAAGAAAATGGGATCAAGCTTTTGGATTGGCCTCCTCAGCCGCCGGATCTAAACCCGATAGAACACCTGTGGTTCATATTAAAGAGAAAAATTTTTGCTCAAAAAGACCCTCCAAAGACCGTAGACGAACTCCGGGAGCGTGCTGTTGAAGATTGGGAAAGTATTGACCCTAATGTCTTAACGAATTTAGTGAAAAGTATGCCAAAAAGAATTAAGGCAGTTAAAAAAGCAAATGGTGGACATTCCAAATATTAGGACTTAAAATCAATGCAATATTCAACAACGGTCATAATTGTTCACATGTGAATTTTTAAATTAATATTTATTTTTTTTACTCTTAACACACATTCTTTTAAAATTTTGTTCTTTTTAAGTTTTTTAGATGTACATTATTCTATATAGGTAAAAAAAATTAAAATATATTTGAATAAAACATACTTTTTTGGATATATTATAAATTTTAGTATTTTTGTGAACAATTTTGTCCCTTACTGTATGTGCCCACTATGTGCCTTTATGACTCGTTACAGAATATCCATAAGCGACACAAAATGATTTAAACTCTATTCAGGTGTTCATTGAGTCTGCAGCAACCGATCAGAAGTCCAATTAACATTTTGTTTAAAAAAAGAGCAAGAGTAACCGCCTCCTGTTCTCTCTTTCTCTAATAATACCCTTTTAAACCAATTTTTCTATTTTAGAAGAGAATTTTCGTCCTAACAATGGTGAGAAAATTCACTTTCTGGTAAGTTTATTCGCCAAATCATTCCCCTGAATACCCACGTGAGCCGCGGCAGAGTATAGACTAACACTATTGTCTCTGTCTAACATATGCAATTTAACCAGACAGTTCCGTACTATGTAAGAGTCAATTTTATTAGTGACAAGTACTGGGATGGCAGAAAATACTTATGTCTATATCCTGATTATTACATCCTTTGCCTAGATTTAATACAGCACATCTTTCAATGGTATAGACTTTTCTCTTGAAAAACTAACGAATTTCTTCAAAGCTACGAAAAATGTCGTAGAAAGTCCAAATAGACTGCTCTGCTTTTGTTATATAGCCATCAGACCTTAAGAAAACGAGTATACCATTGGATACTTCTTTTGTTAAAAGGATACGCAACCTGTAAACTTTGCCATTCTCTTGTATTACTCAATTGAATAGTAAATAGCTTTTAAAAGTCATAGAGTTTTCCGATTCTGTCTAACGAACAATAAAGAAATGAGTTACCAACCACTCAACTGGCCTTCTCGTTATACCTACTGATCATTTCTAAAAAGTTTGGCTATTCCCCAATAATCTTAATCGAGACCTACGGATTGTAGTAGAGTCATGAGAAAGTAAGTAAGATGTATTTGTCAATTACTTTTACCGAAACGAAAAATTATTTTAATATGGCCACTCTCCTTTTACAAAATGATTTTTGAAACTATTTTCTCTTTTGTTTTGTTTTATTTTTTTTAAACAAAATTTTAGTTTCATTGCAATTCTATAAATGAGTTAAATTCCCTTATCTGTTGCATTCGTACACTTTAAATTTGTTATTTTTGGGAATTTTAAAATTCTTATGCGTTCTTTTGCCGTGATTCTGCAAATTGCTCCTTTAATAATTTCTAAACGCTCTTTATAAAGCAATAGCAACAACTTAAAATAGTTCAGCATAAAGCATTCTAAGCAAAATGAACTCTAACATACGCGAAAAACTACTACACATGCACACAAACATATGAGCGTGTACATACTTCTGTCCGTACTAAATTACTCTCTGAATAAAAAGAGAGTGTACTTGTATATGAATAAGTTGTTTTAGTTTTTTGTTTTTCGTATTGGATTTGATAAAATATTTTATTTTTAGAGAATTTTCTTTAAAATAAATTTTAAAATTTTATTATAACGTTTAATACGGTAGCTGATGGGTTCAGTTAGTAAAAATTTACAAAATATTTCAATTCAACTTTCATAATATTTTCGCAAATATTTCAAAAATAATTTCTGAGAAATTCAAAGTTAACGTTCTTAATAGGAAAATAATTGATTCCTTTGTGGGCATACAATATGAGAGAAATTAGAACTCAAGTTTTGCCCAAAATAAAATCTCATCAACAAAATCTTTTTGATTATTTCCGCTAGATTTGGATTACTTTTTGTAATCTATATACGTCGAAAATTTATTTCGGCGACTACCTCTTAGCAGTCTTCTAGTAAAAGCTCTAAGAGTAACTGATTGCCATGAACAAGCTTCTCAAGTCTGTCGTTAGGAGTCGATTTTAAACGGTAGGTCCCGGTACTCATGGATACAAATTAACACATCCATCATGGATGCTGCTGCGAGAAGCTAGGCCATAACTCTGACAAAGGATTATAATGACCAATTATGTGTGTATGTATGTGTCTACGCTGCATCTATCATTCTTTTATCTTACACAAGTCACCAACCAAACAGGTAAATGTGTGTTAAGAAGTGTTGAAACTCACAGTGTACGGTAAAGCTCTTTACCGTGGAGGGAAATAATAAAGTAAATGGGTATCTACCACATACACCTATTCATGGTCCTCCGAGCTAATTGTTTGATTTACACACCGTTTTATTGTTAACGATTATTTGTTAATAAACCAACCGTATTTTTGACTTTATTTCCTAGCTCATAATTAAAATTTTGTTTTATATTCTAATCTTTTTCCATAATAGATTTTAAATATTAGACCCCTACTACTTCCATACACATGTTCTGTGACCAGTTCATTGGCACCAATTTGGTAATTATTAGAAAAAACATTTTTTTTGCGTTGGACAGAGGGTTATCTACCGCACTTTATCAGTCGAGTCTATAAGACAAATACTGCCTAAATGAAAATATACTTTGATGGGTCCATTGAAATCGGTTTGATAATTATTACAAGTTTTTTTTTCTCTTTTTGCGGTAGTTAGAAGGATATACAAGTTTTAAGAAAACACAATTCACTGCTCTAAATGTGTATAATCACTATTGGCTTGACAAAGCATAATCTCTCGGTTTGGCCTGTTTTCTCTATTTTATATTTTAAATTTAAAGAAATGGCTTATTGGCATAAAATCTGGGTCAAGTAAAGAGGTCATCATGGCCAACAAAAAGAAAAAGAAATAAAAGAACGACTACTTTGAATGGCTTGAAAAATTTATTATTTTCAAGGCATAAAAGAACCACAAAAACCCTGGACAAAATGTTAAGAAATAAATTGTAATTTCGCAGCAAAAAAAGTGAAATTTTTTATTAAAAATACAAAATACTGCCCTCGTACATTAAGCTTACGAAAACACCACATAAATTAATTCTATTTGAGAGTGAAGATATGCATTTTAATTAAAAACCGATAGAAAAAAATTAAATGAATCTTCAAAAGCCACCGATATTTTTATTGCACCATTTGAGAAAGGCAATAATTTTATTTTAACCTGCTCAAAATGTGCCTTTTTATGAGATGCAAAAACTTATTTCTTCTATACTATGGAATGTGTAATTTCTAACAGAACATATCGTCACAAGAATTAAAGAACGCTGTAACTAACAGAACATTTAATGTTCACCAGAGCCAAAAAACCTGTACGAAAGTAGAAAAAAGACACTGCTAGTTTTCAAAACGCAGACGGCGTTAGTGAATTTATTTTCATCATAGAAAACTGGGACCGGGACCAATCGACGTGTTTTTTTTTCTGATAAAAAATGATGCAGAAAAACGTGTTTTCGATTTTTTGTCAGTTACAGTGTTTTTAATTAAGAAAAAAAAATTTAAAAACTAAAAAGACGAGCACGAACAGCTCACGAATGGCCATCATCTCTGTCTGAAAAACATTGCACTGACCCGGAAATCTGTACGATAATCTCATACCAAGATTCGTAGACAAGACACCGTAACCCACCTTGTCGCTCATTTTCGAGCCGTTGGTGAAGATTAGTGTGTCCCAAAAAAAAATTTTTTTTCGATTTTTATAGGTCCCCCAGCATTTTTTGAAAGCTTATAGGGTAAAGTATTTTTGTGATTTTTTTCAGATTTTTCGGAAGAGGTTTAGAGGTCGCTAAAATCGAATTTAACCAAAAAATCGGGGTTGCTCGACTTTTTTTGAATTTTGCGCATTACTCGGCCCATTAGCACGATTTTCTTTGTTACTAAGTCAATTTTTTTAAAGAAAACTGTTCAAACTTTACTTCTCTGTGCAGATATTATAAGTTTCGGTAATATTTTTGCTCATTTGAGTACCCTTTAAGTCATTTTTCTGTAAATTTAGCATAAATTTAAAAAATAATGCTTTGTAACTTTTAAAATTTCTATTGAAGTTAAAAAAACTAATGATTCAGTTTAAAATGTGGATAAATTCTGAGTCATTTAAAAAAATAAATATTGAATTTGCTCTTACCGTTCCAAAGTTATGCCCAAAAAATCTAGGCAGATTAATTCTCATACCCAAAAAAAAAATTAAAAAATTATTTTGTTTATTAGTTTTCAATTACACTGGTTTACAGCCAAAAAATACTAAGAACGCCACATGCCTAGATAAGTTAACTGGGACCTCCTGAGCACGAAAAACGCTGTCATGATTTTTTCCTAAGTACCGTTTTTTAGATAACAGTACTTTTGTGTTTTTCGGTGTATGGCCCCACTCAAACCCTTGTGGAGTCCAACCAAAAAGTCCGATCGAGATAAATGGCATATCGATGGAAAGGTAATTGAATGCCTTTTCCGTCGATATGCTGGAAAATTCATTCTGAGAAGAAATCGCTGAGATATGGCACCTCAAAATTCAAAATTTTCATATTTTTTACGTTTTTTTCAAAATTTTTCATTTTCATTTCAATTTTTTCCTACGTTATATTGAATATCTGGAATGTTTTATTCTTTTACCAAATAGCTTGTTTAATAACCAATATTTTAAGCGTATTTTGAAAAAAAGCGGATGAAAAATAAAGTTTTTATTAAGGATTTTGTGGAACGACAATATTTTCATTTTCATTGCTCACACAGTATATTCGTGATTTTAATTTAAATTTTTTACGTCGAATATACTGTGTGAGCAATGAAAATGAAAATATTGTCGTTCCACAAAATCCTTAATAAAAACTTTATTTTTCATCCGCTTTTTTTCAAAATACGCTTAAAATATTGGTTATTAAACAAGCTATTTGGTAAAAGAATAAAACATTCCAGATATTCAATATAACGTAGGAAAAAATTGAAATGAAAATGAAAAATTTTGAAAAAAACGTAAAAAATATGAAAATTTTGAATTTTGAGGTGCCATATCTCAGCGATTTCTTCTCAGAATGAATTTTCCAGCATATCGACGGAAAAGGCATTCAATTACCTTTCCATCGATATGCCATTTATCTCGATCGGACTTTTTGGTTGGACTCCACAAGGGTTTGAGTGGGGCCATACACCGAAAAACACTAAAGTACCGTTATCTAAAAAACGGTACTTAGGAAAAAATCATGACAGCGTTTTTCGTGCTCAGGAGGTCCCAGTTAACTTATCTAGGCATGTGGCGTTCTTAGTATTTTTTGGCTGTAAACCAGTGTAATTGAAAACTAATAAACAAAATAATTTTTTAATTTTTTTTTTGGGTATGAGAATTAATCTGCCTAGATTTTTTGGGCATAACTTTGGAACGGTAAGAGCAAATTCAATATTTATTTTTTTAAATGACTCAGAATTTACCCACATTTTAAACTGAATCATTAGTTTTTTTAACTTCAATAGAAATTTTAAAAGTTACAAAGCATTATTTTTTAAATTTATGCTAAATTTACAGAAAAATGACTTAAAGGGTACTCAAATGAGCAAAAATATTACCGAAACTTATAATATCTGCACAGAGAAGTAAAGTTTGAACAGTTTTCTTTAAAAAAATTGACTTAGTAACAAAGAAAATCGTGCTAATGGGCCGAGTAATGCGCAAAATTCAAAAAAAGTCGAGCAACCCCGATTTTTTGGTTAAATTCGATTTTAGCGACCTCTAAACCTCTTCCGAAAAATCTGAAAAAAATCTCAAAAATACTTTACCCTATAAGCTTTCAAAAAAAGGTGGGGGAACAAAAAAAATTTTTTTTTGGGACACACTAGTGAAGATATGTAGACTGGTTCCGTGTCGCTCCATCGAAATCATCCAGTAGTTCCTAATAAGACTTAGCGTCTCATAGTTTGCCACTGAGGCCAGAGACAAGGAACAGATATCCGTTCTACCCAGGATTATATCACTAAGTCTCATAACGGACAAGCCGGTAGTCCGGTAAAGTGAGAAATTCTTCAACCCGAATCCTTCAACCTTAGCATTGAAGCACTAGATATATACCCTGCCGCAATATCAGACGGCCAAGAGTTAAAGAAGAGAGAGAGAGAGAGACTCCAACCATAGGGTATTAAATATTAGCTTTCAACCCTCTAAGAGTTTTTAATTTATGACAATAACTGCTATTCATTTAAGCCAAATCACAGTTTCAATAAAATCAAATCATATTTAAAACTCAAGACTTTATACTTTTTCTGAACAATTTGACTTTCGGCACTAAGTGGCAATTAAACGGTTTATGTATTTTTTTTTTTTGCATAGAAAAAGAAGAAAAGCTTAAATGTGTAATAAAAATGTGATTTTAAAGAAAATTAGAATTAAAATAAAAAAAAAAAAACATTTTTTTTTATTTTAGAATACTTTTGTAATGAAATTTTTAAATAAAAACATAGAAAAGAAAAAAATAATAGAAATGGTGTCAGGGTCTTAAAGAAACATACTCGTATTTGTTTCTGCTACTATTACTAGTGCAACAGCTCTTGCTGTATGTGACACGAATGACAAAACGGAAATGTTAAGCGAGCTTTAGAAATATTAACAACTGCATCGACTATAAAAACAAAATCAAAAGCAGCAATAAAATTGCATGAAATATTAATGCGTAGAATTATTGTCACAAAACAAAAAACGAAATAAAATTTTAAAGAAGAAAATATTTTCATTAAATGGCAAATTAATTGAGAAAAATTAACTGCTTTTTATGAAAGATTTTATTTTATTAAGAAAGAAACGAAATTTGAGCAAATACTTACGGCCTATATATAGAAAACGAATGGTTTAAAGGCCTCGTTACTCAAACGTAAACGTAAACGTTGCGGAACAGCTGTTCAGTTTTGCTTATCAAGTCATACGTAAACGTAACGTTGCGTTGCGGGCGAATCCAATAAATTTAAAATTTTTCTTCGTTTTTACGTATCAGTTGTTTAAAAATTGTAAACCAATTCTAAACCATTCGCTGAACTCGGCAGCAACGTTTATGTATCCGCAACGTTTACGTTTGAGTAACGAGGACTTTAGACTTTCGTTTTTTTTATTTGTGAAAGAACACAAAAGTAATAAAATTTGTGAGTGTTTTTCATATAAAAAGACAAACCTTTTAAAACATTCGTTTTCTACAGACAGGCTTTTAGTTTCCGTTTATACTTTAAAACATTTGCTGCGAAACATTGATGTGTGTGAATGGAAGAGGAAAGACAACTAGATGAATGTAGTATTTATTCTTAAATTACAATAAAATATTTTTATTATTTTTAATTATTAAGAGCCAAGCGACTAAGGTCATATGCTCCGTGTGGTGTTACAGAGTTTCTGGTGGGAATTGCATCCAATAAGTCATGTAGCAATGTCAGCAACTATTTCGCATGTTGATTGATGAAGTTATCTGGCTTTATATTAAGTTCAAGATTAACACACATCGTTTGCACTTTGTATTTCTGCGAACAAGTCTAAACGTAGAAAGCAAGTTTACCATGTCTGTCTACGACTGTTTTTCTAGTACTAATACATGGTAAGGTTTCTAGAAATTATTCGAACAGTGAAATTGCTATTACAAGTGATTTCTATGTTTAAATTGCCACGCTAGCAGCTCATCTACATACATAACATACATAATTGGCCATTACAACTCTGTGTCAGGGTTACGGCCTAGCTGTGTGTGTTAATTTTTATCCATGAGTACGGGGACCTGGAGTTTAAAGTCGACTACGAACGACAGATTTGAGAAGCCTTTTCATGGCAATCAGTTACTCTCAGAGCTTTTTCCAGAAGACTGCTGAGAGGTAGTCGCTGAAAGAAATAATTTTTTCATATTTCTTTTTTTTTTCAAGATGTCAGAGCTGAGATTTGAACTCGGCACTATCGTCTTAATAAGCCAACACACTAACCACTAGACCACGTCCACTACTGGCCGCTCATCTGCTGATGATTAATGGTAAACAAAGAGATAACCATCTTTTTCAACAAAAGAATTAATCAATTCACGATCTCCTTCTCAGTTTGAAGATATTGCTCCTCTCGGTAATTCATGTCATTATAACACCATCTCTGCACTTTTTTTGTAAACCGCCCTCCAAGAGTTTTTGTCTACAGCAAAGCTAGAAAAAAACTCGTTGAGCTGAATTCAATAATTTTTTATTTTTTTTTCATATCGAATGCAAATGACAAGCCAGAAATAATTGTTAAAATAACAAAATTGGGAATGGGAATCTTTATGCCGCTCAAAGCCAGTTCGGTTAAGCAAAGCGCAAAATTCGGGTTTAACTGTTTAAATTTGAAAATTGGCAGTCAAATTCGGAGGAGGGGTTTCTTACCCAGGCGTAATAACTTAAACGTACATACTGATTACCGACAAAAGCAGTCGATAGTTTCATGTGGTACCCTCTTGAGAGCTGAAGTAGCTCAGTACAAGCAACTAAGTACTTTGCTTTAAATTTCTTCTTTCCTCGGGAAATATGTCCTAAAGGTTAGTATTTTTATCGAAGTGTTTATTGAGGGTTGAAGTTCATTTCTGTTCAAATGGCCACGCTAATAAGCAAAATTGACATATTTTTAGCGTAATTATAAATCACCATTGCAGTTATTAAAATTGGCCTTCTTAGTGAGGTATATCATTGATCCTTATGCCTATTTAAATACTCACAGATCTGTTACCAATTTTTTGTTTCAATAATTTGATCAGCTAAACATGTTTGACATTTGGTGCCAACAAAACTCCGCAACTTGCCATACAGAGCACTTAATAATCGAATTACTGCACAATGAAGATAAATATTTAAGAAAAACTAGATGACCTGTGCGAGTATTTCGCACCGTTAGTTGTCATTTTTGTAACATAAAATGAAAATAATTAATAGAAATTTTAGTAACTTCAATACATTTTATTCAAAGTATAAAAATATTAGAAATCATAATAACAACTACTTCAAAGTATTGCCAAAACAGCTTTTTATAGTAAATAGCGGTATTGCCAGAATTGATTTTAATATATACATACTATATTATGTAGAACTGCATTACTATTAAGCGACCCTGTATTACCACACTTGAACAAAAACATATAATCATAATGACAACAGTATTATCATGCAGTTCTATATAAAATATAATTTTTATCAATGAAAATATTAATTTTTCAATTTCTAAATATTTTTCGTCATTAGTGTTAGAAATAAGCTTTAAAATGAGATATCATTCATTAAATTTGATGCGGTGGTATGGGAGATATTTGCAACCAACAAAAATAAGTGCTTTAGAAATAATATATATGATAGTAAAAAATTGGACTTGTTAAATGGATCATGTAACATGTAATTCCTAGCCACCGAGGGCATATTTCTGAAATTATATTTAGAAAATTAAATTTATTTACCAGGGGCTAAATCATCGCACTTTTAATCGAATACACTTTCCTATTGAAAAATAATAAATTCAATTACAAAATATCATAATTTCGATAAACAAATGCGACGAATTAGAACCTGATTATAATAAAAAAGGTTTTTAGCTTAAAAAAAAAAAAAACACTCAGTATACAGAGTATCGTATAAATATTTATAATGGTTTATAAGCTGTTTTCTATTCATCCAATAAAGTTAAAACAAATCTTGTTACACTTCTAGTGAATGGCACTTGATGTCATAATAGTGTTTTGTATATTATTAATTAATTAAACTGAAATAAACTACTGCAGAAATATTTAAGAGCACCTAAAGATATGCTAACTTTTCCAGTCCTCAGTGAGAATAGACTTTAAAAATATTTTTTTTTTATTTAATTATATATAAATTTACAGTTTTATTTAATAAGTTTTTAATTAAATTTGTAAATTAATTTTTTTGTTTTTATATTTTTAATCTACCACTTACCTTGCAATCATCACATTGATGTATAATTGAATACACTTGACGGCAATCAAAACGAAAAAGTATTTCGGTAACACCGCAGGTAATACGTGATGCAAGCGCATCCAGATTCATGAGATCATCTAGAATACGCACACAGCCGATACCACCGCTAAGGGTAACATTTAAGGCCAACGTATGCAAAGCACTGTAAACGTTACGCTCACAACAGTTGCGTAAACGTAAATGGCGTAACTGGACCAGACGTTCGCTGGGCGTTAAAGAATGGCACAAGTGCATGGGCAGCGTTTTATCACTGTCGCCCAAATAGTCAAGGCACTCTGGTTGTTGTTGTTTTTCTTGTTTTCTATCCGTTAGTGATGGCATGTTCAAATATTGATCACTATTCCTGTTATTGACAGCATTAGTTAGGGATACTAAAGTATCTTGTTTTACCGGTGTTGCATCGTTTCGATGTTTATTGTTATTATTGTTGTTGTTGTTATTGTTATTGTGATCTGTTTCCATATGATTAAATTTTAATTCATACTGATTATGTGGATTTTTATTGTTGTTATTGTTGTTCTTGTTGTTGTTATCATTTTTATTATGATTTGCTGCTGCTGCTGCTGCCGTTCTCACTGTAATTTTAACCAAATTATTTTTATTAATTTTGTTGTTGGTTTTTTCATTATTATTATTGTTGCTGTTGCTCTTGGCCGCAGTTGCTATAGCAGCATCATTATTAAATTGATGATGATCATTATGCAGGAAATCATAATGATTTATGGCAGCTTCATCATGTTGCATTAACAACTCATGCAACAATTCATAGTCTTCGTTAGAGTGCCCTTTGAAAGGGTCCATAATATGAGAATTATTTTTTAGAAGCAATACATTGCTGGCATTGCTTGTTGTTGGCATTGCTGTTGTTGCTGTTGTTTTTGTTGATGCTGATGCAATGGCGGGTAATTGATTTTCCCTTAGATTATGACGTGTTTTAGCCATTTTGCTGTTGTTGCTGTTATTATTGTTGTTGTTGTTATTATTGTTGTTGTTACTGTTGCTGTTACTGTTGTAATTATTTTGATAATAATTAAATAAATTTAAAAGTTTTTGTTTTAAATTGTTTTCAACAGTATTTTTGTTGTTGTTACTGTTGCTGTTGCTGTTGCTGTTGTTATCGTTATCATTAATATTTATACTCATACTTTGACTAATAGTTGGCTGACTATTTCTTAACTTAATATTAAAGGTGTTTGTTGTTGTTGTATAACCTACTAATTTATTAATTAATTTATTATCGTTTTTATTTTTTATATTCTCTTTACTATTATTCATATTATTTTTATTTAAATTATTAAACTTAGAATCCTTATTTAACTTATTTGTAAATGGCATATCTTCTTTACATGATTCTAAACATATTGGCGGACCAGGGCCCTCATCGACCCATGCAACAGGCAGTGTACCAGCTGAGCATTCACCCTGTAAAAGTAAGAAAAAAAAATAATAAAAAAATTAATTATTTTAAATAACAGCTGCAAAAGAAAAATTAATTATTTTATTCAAGAAACTTAAGTTTGGTTATCTCTGGTAAAAAAGCACACAAAAAATATAGGAAATAGTAGAACAAGAAAACAATTAAAAAGTCCTTGAATTAAAGAGCGTAAGGCCTACTAAATAAATACTCTTGTACTTATATTTGTTCTCCAGGCTCTTAAGACGTTTAAATAGCAATTTAAATAAAACTACTTTACTCAGTATGTTCTTGCTGTTGTTTTCTTATTATTCACAAAAAAAAGAATAATAAAATAAAAAAAAAATACTCCTACTAAACGGCTGAAATATACAACAGCCATACAATTATTTCACACCAAATAGAAAAACCCAAAGAAGAATGAAGAAATGTCACAAACACTTATATTTTTCACACTTGCCCATGCACGCCCATGCAAACACTTTCACAATTAAATGTACATTTTTGTTAAACCTTTTCCACCAACATCTTTACACCTCTGAGCATTTAAAACAAAACATATAAAACAAATGATGCCGTTAATGTGGCCTATGGTTAAGTGTTAAGTGTGCTACTCAGAGAGGTCTTCCTTTGTTTGTTTGTTTATTTATTTGTTTTTTGTATTCTTTTTATATTTTTAAGGTAAAATCTTTAACCTGACTTAACAGCAACAACGACAACACCTACTAGTACTACTACAACAGGAAAAAATAAAGATTTTCAAAATAAAAACAGACTATAAATGCGACATTAAAACAATAAAAAATCTAAAGTGAGTACAACATCGTCCACAACGAACTTTATACAACCCTACATGGCAATATTGTATGCAGAACATAGGTATTTGACATATTAAAGGGGCGTTTTGACGATAACACAAGTCGTACGACATGTCAAATGTTTGTGTAGAAGAGAATGAATAGTATGGTGTAAACTTGATATGTATGTAATGAGAGCGTACGACATTGAGTGAAAATATGGTTGAAAATTTGACACTCGTACGGCTCTTTTTGTTTTTTGAAATTTTTTAAAAACCATCACATTTTATTAGATCAGGGATGCATTTTTATGTTTTCTTTTGTTTTGTTTAATTTTTGTGCATGTGTATGTGCATTTTATGTTTTCATTTTACTTTGTTTTGGTAATTTACCAATCGTGTAAACGCAACAAATATCTGTCGTAAAAATTTTACTCTCATATTTAAAATACGGATGGAATTTCATAATATTTTCTCTTTGATTTTACGTACGACTTGTATTACCGTCTAAGCCCCCCTTAAGCAATATTTGAAAAGGGAAAACAACATGCCTCCTTAGACTTAATTGTTGTTCTTTACAATTGAGGGTGGAAAAAAAACTCATTTATCGATTCCAAAATGTTATTGCAATAAAGAATTTATTTAAAACTCATGCTGAATTCATTCATTAGTTGTCATGTTAGTTTTACGCAAATAATAAAACAACTTTTAAAAACTTAAAATGAGTTTTTAATTCTCGGGATAGCGATATTTTTTTTTTTTTTGCTGTAATTTCACGGAATCGCGCTCTATAAAAATAAAAAAAAAAATTTTGTTTTCAAACAATGAAACTTTTTAAAAATGACGGACGCGAATTCAAAAAATCTTAAAACAGGTTTAGAAACCTTTTTTAAGCAAAACTCCGTAGGTTATTATTTAAAAACAATTATCTTAATAAAACTTTGGTAAATC
Source organism: Metopia argyrocephala (assembly GCA_963576795.1). NCBI lineage: Eukaryota > Metazoa > Arthropoda > Insecta > Diptera > Sarcophagidae > Metopia > Metopia argyrocephala. The sequence continues at coordinate 196,935,257 of OY756208.1, read as the reverse complement.
TTTGTCTTAAAAATTGAATGCATATTCTATTCCACTTTAAAGCTATAATAGAGAAAAAAGATTTTTTTATGACCAGTACTCAGGGGTAAACCCCTACTCATGCAGTGCATTGTAATGGAATTTAAAGGTAGATAGTAGGTTAGCTGTTATCTTCCCAGAAGGTGGCGCTGCACTCCTGATCATTCGTTTCTGGAGAAATAGACTGTTTTTTGGAGAAGGTTTTTTTTCTATTACAGTATTGGTCTAGTGGTTAGTGTATTTGCTTACTAAGACGATGGCGCTGGGTTCAAATCTCAGCTCTGACATCCTGAAAAAGAAATATGAAAAAATTACTTCTTTCGGCGACTACCTCTCAGCAGTCTTTTAGCAAAAGTTCTGGGAGGAATTGATTGCCATGAAAAAGCTACTCAAACCTGTCGTTCGGAGTCGATTTTAAACTGTAGGTCCCGGTACTCATGGATAAAAATTAACACACACAACATGAGTGCTGCGAGAAGCTACACCGTAATCCTGACACAGGGTTGTAATGGCCCATTATGTATGTATGTATTTCTGCATTGACAAGCTAACGACTGTTACAAACAATAAAATAAAAAATAATGTTACAGCCTAGGCAAAGACGTTTATAGTCTACTAATATGGAAATAAAAACCTGAAAAGCACTTACTGATAAAGAAGCATTCGATTTTCTATTTAAATATTTGTTATAAGATTCAGAGACAGAGGACTGAAAAACACTTCAATTTGTATAGTTTTACTTGCAATAGAACTCTTTACGGTGTAAATGAGTGTTGGCTAAACAGATACTAGGCCTTTCAAACTTCTACTTGGCAATTATGATGGAAAGAGATTTGAGTCAGGCATTCGATTGTCTACGTGAAACTTTAGGATTTTAATAGGAATTTTTACCGGGCACTGCAGACTCAATGGGCATTTAAATAATATAGAAATCTTTTCGAGTTGTTTGTGCAGATTCTGTGAAGAGGCAATTGAGTCATCAGAGCCAATATTAGGCGCGTGTGAAGCATTGATGCAAAGTAAATGATGATGATATTCAAATATTACGTAGGGAATTGTCGAAGTCTAAACCGGCCGACATTTTAAATTTTGTCAGGACAACGAAACTGGGGGAAATTACTATAGATTTTCCATTCGAAGTATTTTTATTACCTCATATATGAATGAATAAAGTATAAATTTGATGCTTCTAACAGATTTTTTACAAAAATGTTACTACAAGTTTCACATTCTCAAAAAATAAAAAGGGTGTGACAGAAAAATTATTTCAATTTAAGCGTACTTTCGTTTCTTCACTGTTCACAGGCCAAATTCTAAGAAATATATCTGCATGTTCACCTATGGCAGGTGTAATTTCGCGGGCAAAGTAGTTTCAATTGGTAGCTATTATGACTGAGAATTTGCTGAAAGATCTTGATCAAAATAAAGATTACTTGACAATATTCCAAACAACTGTAATTAAAATAAAGATTTGGGCTTCAATAGAAAACAGAAAATATGATTTTCTTTTCGTTTGTGTTTTAAATTCCATGTACGAAATTCATAGCGTACTGTATTTGTAGTTTTGGAAACCTAGAAGTACTCACTTTGCAGTTTTTCTGTTTTTAGTTTAATGTGCTGCAAATTTTTGTACGGACTTAGTATATCCCTACAAGGAATAGGGTATACAATTTTGACAGTAAAACACTCATCACGGTTAAGTGCTACAGGCTATTCATAATGTTGTTGCTTTTGTCATACAATTTTGTTAAACAGTGGAAGAGAGGGAATCATTTTTGTATTAAAAATATACAAAAAAAAAAAAAAAAAAATAGGAATAAGCTGAAAATATGCTGGAATGAGAAAACAAAAACAAGCAAGCAAATAAATTCGTAATTATTTTCTTTCTTTATTTATTTTTTTTTTCAGCAAGTATTAAAATGTAAACCTGGCAACTGATGTTGAGATTTAGATAAGAATTTAAAAGAACCCTTTATTTATTGCAAAACTGATTTACATTTGATAACGAAAGCGCTTAAATAGATATTTAAATAAATTTAAATAAATTTAAATTTTTGTAACGAACTTCAAACAGCTGTTATTTATATAGATGTAAGAAAGAGTTTTGTATTTAAGCTGGCTCTTATGGATTGCTAAAATAATTTTTCTAAATGAATTCATTCCTATTTTATAAATCGTTAACAAAATATTTTAAGATTATACATGGTGTTCCTCAGGAGAATCACCTTTAATAATGATCTTCCAAATGTTATTCAATTAAGCAATATTGTTAAGATTCTTAAAAGAATTTTAAACTAAGTTTGGTATAAAATCTTGTTTCTGTATGTTCTTCTTACAACTTTAAGTATCTAGTTAGTGGATGTTGTTATATATGTTAGGCAAAATATTTAAAATTTTTTATTTTTTTTGATGATTTTATTTTATCAACCAAAAACTACAGTTTATATAAAGCACAACAAAGAATTAAAAAAAAACAAAAAATAAAAAAAAAATTGTTTGCATGTAAAATGAAAATGTCAAAATATCTCTCTTTCCTTGTCACTTTTTGAGTTAAAATACTGCAATAATTGCATAACAAAAGAAGTTTTGTGTGCCCTGATATTGGTGGCAATAAATGGCTGACATTTAATAAAAACTCAAAAAACTAATAAAAATGAAATTGAATAGTTTTTTTTTAATATTTTGTGAAAACTAAACAAGCAATTAAAACTGGTTGATGAAAAACATTATCATTTTATTTAAAAAATATATTTTTCGAAACTTTTGTTTTGCCACCAAAAGGGAACTACTAATCTCTGTGGTTTTAATTTAAAATATCTTTTATTTGGGTTTGCTTAAATTAAATTTAGACAAACATTTCAGTTATTTATTCCACCTATGAAATAATTTCTTACAAGTTACTAAAAACAAAGATTTGTAATGCAATAATACTTAAAGTCTCAACATTAATGATTGAATAATTCAATTAAATGTCTTCTTATTGTAGAATAAAGCAATGAGAAGTCACTAAGACAGAAATGGCTACAGAAATTTGAACACGTTCCTCGAAACTGGTCAAAATTAATGTAATTAGAACAAAAATATTTTAAAATAAAAGGAATGTAGTATCTATAAGCTCTAGCTTACTAAAAAGAAACATAGAATCAACAAAACCATGCAGCAGTTTTTATTAATGGAAGAAATATTCATAAAATTTTTTCTCCATTATTTTTCGGAAGACAGTGCAACCCAAATAATCTTTTGTGCCCAACTCTTCTAACGAATGCTCAATTGCTCAATCGAAAATACATAGACCACCGACGAAGATACTACAATATGTTAACCAGAGTCATCCACCACATTATCAGTAGCCTATTAAATCCTTTTCCATACGAGAAAGGCTCTACCAACCATTTGGCCTAATGTATTCCCGGTGTATTACTCCAATTAGAGATTTGGTGGTCCTGCTAGTGCAGATCGGCTTTAATATGTCAAAAAGCAAGATTTGTATTCCATTGGAGATGACGAATGTTGCAATTTATATTAAATTTGTTCTCGTACACCAAATTGCGATCCAAAAATATTAATTTATAAATTAATTTGTTTTCCTCAGATACGCTTTAATTGGATCAAAATTAAATTCTTATAAAGAATTGAGATTTTTGCAATGATTTTTTTGATAATCAAAGATGAAAATGATGTCCGTGAAGGAATTGTACACTAGCCAAAGTGAATGTATGTTTTCGACTCCAGCTATGGTAGTCTCATCAGAGTTCTTTGGGGCTCGAAGTCGAGTCTTTAGCATATGGTATTCAATCGTAAATTTTTTTTAACCATTTCGAGCTTATACTGTTTGCGTTGAAATGTCAACACAGTTTTTTTTTTTCTTTTTTCTTAAGACCAATATTAAGAAGTAAGCCCCAACTGATGCTGTGCGTTGTATTGTTAAAAGCATTTTAAGTAAATTAATTATAATTTGTCAGAGTTTTTACCCTTATATTGTCACTATATACGGATTTATAAAGAAAACAATATTCTTCGGTTGCGGCCAACTAATGGAAATTGCAATACTTTGAGATTTAAATATTATACAACGACATAAATATTTCAAATTGACTCCTCAGGTAAAATATCAAATTTTGCAAACATTAAAAAAAATAAATACTCCACTTATGCAAGTTCTAATCAAGCACACGAACAATTTAATGTTTATGGTACCATGTTGCGTATGACGAATAAATAATTGCTGACCCAAACATGTTACTCATACGTACTGTAACATGCGATAATAAACAAAACCATTATTTGTATTTGTATTATTGAAAGAGATAACTAACTTCACATCATATTTATTTAATAATTTTAAGCGTACTTTCGTTGTTTACACTAAACACTAAATAAATTAAATTTTTAGCTCATTTTGCTTTATTATCAATAATTCGTTAATGTGCTGATAGTGTTTAACTTCATTTCAAATTATTAAAAACATATTTTGAATAATAATTAAATCGGTGGAATTATTGAGTTACACACATATTTAGCAAAACAATTACCATCAATAATTTAGTGGTAATTTGTGATAGAAAAATAACAATAACAACAACAGCAACCAAATAAGCGCTGCTAATGACAAAAAGGCAACAACATATTTAATTATATTTGTTATCACCACAAAAAAAAATTCATACTAAACAGATTTATAAAATATATAAAAATAAAGTCATGTCTTTGCCAAATACTCATTTTTGTCAGTCCAAATTAATATTTTACTTTTCTCGTTTCAGCAGTGTATAAAAATAAATAAAATTGTTGATCTATGAATATGCCCACATTGTTTTAAATATGATTATGGCTTTTTAAATACAGAGAAAAAAGAAAAAAACAAAATATGCACAAGTGCACGTGCTAATTAGAAAATTATATTGCGAAAAAAATTGGAATTTTAAATTTTGGGGAAAAAAAATTCAATCGTGTGGTATTGGTTACTAAGCACCACTAACTATAATAACGGTGGTAGAATTAAAAAAAATATAACAGAAACTCGAAAATGTTAAAAAAAAACACTTGAACAGTGGCACGAGGCAGGAAATACAATATCGTTAAAATTACCACCTCTAGATTGTTTTTTTTTTCACATACTTTAGGTGGTACGAATGCTGAAGCTTAACGTTTGTACCGTCCATAGACATAGGACACGCTGCCCAGAGACCACTCACAGCTAATGAACCTAGCTAAACAAAGCCACTTACATCAGGAAATCTGACAAAGGCTTAGCAATTTTGATACTGCTTTTATTTTGAAAGCAGCATTTTTCCTCGCTTAGCAGGTTGCATACTATCCAGCTTTAGTAATACAGCCACTACATGTACTCCCAGAAGGTTCGCATTCAACGAAACAGGCAAGCTGATGCCCGTAGGACTATTTTAGGGCATCTCTGGTCAGACCTTGAGAGCGGCAGGTCAGAAGGGCCTGGCCACTTAGAGCTAAGTTAGCTCCATATACCCTGAGAGCACAAGTCCTGGCTTGAAGAGCCTCCAAAAAGCAAGATATACCACCGGGGAGGACTTTGGGTGGTACTTATATCGACGATTACTTAAGGAATGTTGATATTCAAATACTTCGTCGTAAGGGAATACGTATGTACTCATTCAGTTTTTTATCGGTCACAATAGTGTTAAGAACGTGGAATAACAAGTATTATATCATTATATGTACAATAAAATAAAAAAATCACTAATTTCATGACATCGAAAAGAAGAAAAAATGTTCGCTTATATGTTTTCTTTGGCTCCTACAGACTCTCGTTAGTATGATTTTCTTCAGATGGTATCGTAGTACATCAATTAATGCTTAATAGGCGACCATTCTGAAATACAGTTATACCACGGACTGCTACTTTATCGACCATTTATTATAAATTTAGTCGATAATATGTTCTGGGGCTAAGAAATTACTTCCTATCAATTCTGAATAAATTCCTCTTTAAATATCAACTTAAAAGGGCAAAGAACCTTACCAACGACGATGAAGTGTACAACTCTTTGGATACAATGGAGCAATTTGGGGTACGTTTTCATTGGTTCTACCAGAGGAAATTCTCTGATAAAAAAAAAAAAACATTAATTCCCAATAACAGCATATTGTTACGGCAAGCACCTCTCATAGAGCATATCTCTTTTTAATAGACTGTTGAGCCAATTGCATAATGCTTTATATATAGAATTTATTGTTTAGCTGCATGTTTAGTTTATTAAAAACCTTCCCAGGAAAAGATTTTTCTGTTTAACTTAAATCTTCACTAACACTACTATCTCTTTCTCCTTTTTCAAGCATAGTTTCCTAGAACAGCACAATGAGTAGGAGTCGTCCCCTGAGTACTATCCTCAATGAAAGCAAAAAAATATTACAACAAAATAAATAAAGAAAATAAAAAACTCAAAAATAATTCTCAATAGACACAACAAAACAAAATGAACACAAAATTCAAAGACTTTTTAAGCTGACTGCGTATGATCATTAAAACAATTCTCCGGAATTTTTTAACAAAAACTATTAAAACTTTTCGAAAACTATTAATTGTCATTTAGCTTTTGTTTCTTTGTTTCTTTAATCACTACCTAAGTAGATATTAAAATTAATCATTTTAATACTTTTAAAAAACTTCAGTTAAAGTTTAGAATGAGATTTACATTTTCAGTTTTGTTTTTCTTCATTTTTTATGCACATTGAAAAGTTTTTATCTTTTGTTTTGTTTAATTCATGAAAAACTAAAACAACAACAACACACACACACAGCCATTCAAACTCAATTATTTACTCTGTCTATTCAACTTTCACTTATCCGTTCTCTTACGTCTGTATACTGTATACTATACACACTCATTTTAATAGTGGATTTTGAAAAAAAGGGACACATGTGGCTAAAGTAATAAGTACACGTTTATAATTTAGTTATTTGGATACTTTTCATTTACTTTCTTCAAGTTTGTTACGACAACAAGTTGTAACTCTTTCTTTTTGTTTTTTATTTGAGACCAATACTCAGGGGTAAACTCTTAGTATATGCTGTGCATTGTTTTAGAATTTTATGGAAATGTACCGTCCTTTTATGACAACAGAACATATATTTTGTTTTCTTATAAGTATTATTAAGCGCCTTAGGAATGAGACAAATTGCTGTGAATTGATCATTCAAAAGCCAGTGTTATACCTTGACTTTCGAATGATTAACAGCAATTGCCTCATCGTTGCATGTTGATGGTGTGGTAAGTGTCTTCGCTAAGCAGGTTTAGATGTTATCTGCTACCTCCCAATAGGTGACGCTTACGGGAGCTGTTACTTTGTAGATGGTCTTCTTGGAGGAGGGAGAACCTATTATTTTTTAAATTATAATTTTGAAAAAACCGCAAATTAACTCTTTCATTTTTCACCTTTGCTGGGATTTAAACCTGGGTCGTTTGAGTTTTTGTGCGAGCGGTCCAACCACAATACCATGCACCCTCCAAAATTTGACAAAATGTAATTGAATTTTTGAGAATAATGAAAAGTAGAGCAAAGCAGACTATAATCAGTTATCTGTATAGGTGCTTAACCTACAACAGACACGATAAAAAGCTATGGTAAATAGTATTGTTAACTCAAAAGTTTACATTAAAAATTTTTTGAACAGACGATAATGGTGATACACACTTGAGTACTTATTATTTTGACCACAAGTGTTTAGTGTTAGTGTGTACATGGACGTGAGTATGTATGCGTCACTTAATGCCATATGACAAATTGATTTGTAACCTGAAGGGATTGTTTGTTCACAGCTTTCAGTTTTAAAACATGCAACAAATAGTTATTGCTGTGCTTTTTATTTTTATTATTGTAGTTGGTGTTGTTGTACTGTAAGTGTAACATTACGGAAAATGCTTAAACATGCAATAAAACATTTAAAAATTGTTTCAGGCATTTTGTTTGGTGTACTTAGTTGGCCTTGCCTTTAAGATATTTTAGACAATGGTTGCATGATAAAAAAAATAAAAAAACTTGTACAGAAATTTGTGAACATTTATAGAAAATGTGCAACAATTTCTTTGATTGTTTTTTTCAAGCTTTACAAAAATCCAGTCTTAAACCAACAGTGCATCAGTCTGTTTATAGCAGACAATTGTCTTTTTATGTGATAAGAGCTCATAAATTTAAAACTAAGGATTCTGTGCATATGGCCAATGAGGCTTTGATTATAGAACGGGGTTTTTGATATTCAATTTCTTCAGCCTTAAATATTACAGGCTTTTAATTTTTGCGACTTTTTTTTCGTACTTTTTTTTTCTAAAACATAGAGAACGACTTTTTTGTACTACTGTTTTACTGTTTAGTTTACTATTTCTCTTGCAGTTGTTTTAGGTGAAAAAGAAAATAAAGAAGAATAAAAAAGTAATATAGAAAATATTTTATTCGCATAAGGTTCATGATATGGAATTTTGGAAGACTCTTCTAAAAACAATTAAAAAAATCACGTCTGGGCTTAGAGTTTTAGGTTCAAAAACGTTAATTGTTACCAGGTCTTGATTTCAATAAGCCATTAGTTGTGGTTGCCTTATTGCTAGTTAAACTACAATTGAGACCACATTTTATCCGAATTGATTTTATGTATAATTTTAAGCAATAAATCTATGTTCACTGTGCGGTCACGATCATCGTTAACTGACACAAGAGCGGAAACTATGCCACTACTCTCTAAAGTGTTGCAAATGATTTGGTTTTCCTCAATATGCGGCAATTTTATTATCTAACAACACCGCTAGGTCAAAATAAAGCCTCCTAAGCATAATTGTGAGTTTTATAAATTGATTTAATGTGTGATTTTCAAAGAAAGTCTTTATTATTTTGTAAAGTTTTTCAAGCATTTGTATACTCATGATTCATTAGTCAAAGTACACTAATAAAAAATTTCAGAAAGTTTTATTGCTCTTAAAAAAGAACTACCTCTTTATGAAAATTATTCCAAAAAATAAATTTGTATGCGACCTTTATTAGCGGTAAAGTTATTGATATTGACGTTGGTTTGTGCAACTCTAGAACATCAGAGAAAACAAAATAAATGCCTTGTTGTGCGAAGAATTATTTGTTATGCAATAAACTAAGTGTCACTGACGAGAACATGCAACAATTGTGCACAGAATATGCAAAATACCACACTGTAAAGCATTCAACGTCACATATGCAAAAAGCTTGTATGCAAGTGTACAACTGCAGTTCAGTTTCATTTTTTATTTTTTTAGTGCTCATGCATAAATATTCTCTACAGAATGTCATTAAAAGAAAGAAAAGTAAAAAAACAAATATAGGAAAACCAAATGAAGAAACAAAATCTTTCACATTCATGCACAGACAACCTATTCAATCAAAAACAAATTCCATTTATTACAACAGCAAGCACACATATGGTAAAAAAAGCAAGCACCAGTGGAAACAAATACATAAAAAAATATTCGTGGATTGAAAATGGGTGATACCCTACACTGTGTAACTCTATTTCGTTTACTTGCTAGTTTAGTCTTCCTAAATTTAGTCAACTGGTTACATGGGGTCTGACAGAACTGTCAGCTGTTAAGTATGCAGTGTAATTTATTTTGTCAAGGGTTACCATTTAAGAATATGGATCGCTTAACAACTAAAGAGTTAATAAAAATATTCAAAATCGTACTACAAAAGTATGCATTCAAATGAGGCCTCATTTTGAATATTACATTATTAGTCATTACAACACTCTTTACAATACCTATATTAAGAGCGTCAATTTAAATTCTTAAGTACCGGAACCTTTAACGTCGTCTCTGAACGACAGGCTGAAGCACTTGTTCATGGCAAGCAATTACTCTTAGAACTTTTGTCTGAAGACTGCAAAGAGGTGGTCGCCGAAAAAAATATTTTTTCATATATCACGGTTTGTTTTTGAACCCGAAGTTTTCGTCTAGTAGGCTTACACAACTACATATTTGACAATAGCGAACACAATATTTTCGAGTATTACGAAGTTTTTTATTTATTGGGACCAATACTCAGGGGTAAACCCCTATTAAATGCTCTGCATTGTATTGGAATTTTCGTGAAAAGAACAGTATATTATAACAACACAACATATATTTTGTTTTCTTATATTATTAAGCGTCTTAGGAATAAGACAATTTGATGTGAATTAATCATTAAAACGCCTGTGTTATACCTTCACCCTTGAATGAAAAACAGCAATTGCCCCATCGTTGCATGTTGATTGCGGTGAGTGTCTTCGCTAAGTACGTTTTTAGATGTTATCTGCTACTTCCCAATAGGTGGCGCTTTTCACCTGATCATTCGTTTTTCGTTGTCAAGGGTTAAGGTGCAATAGAGTGGAGGTGATCAGAGTTGTCATAATCGTCTTATTTTGTAAGAAATTGGTAAATTTATAGCTAAAGTTAAAGAGCATGGAAGCATTACAGAAATGGTCATGTCTGTGCAATACACGTTACTAAAGATATTGCTTCTGTAAGTAGGATCGGGGCGAGAAAGATGAAGTATTCAATTTTAAGAACTTTAATTGCGTCTATCAAACGGCTTGTTTGAGCGTTCTTTCAATTTGAATTTGCACCTCAATTAAGTTCTATTTGCCTTTAAAAAATCACTAGATTTCATTCTACAAAATGTCCTCCATAGACTTTTTATTGTACTTATACTTAATGGTAAGAGGACACAGCAGGACATGACTGATAACAACCCGCAATTTATGTTTATGATTTTCAGCAAAAATCGTGTTAAAAATCTATTTTTTGACTATTTTTTTTTTCTACAAAAATTAGGCCGTATTGTGTCCATATCTGCTTCGATATTAGATTCGAATACTATAAACGTTTATCAGCATAACTTCAGGGCCAAATTCAAAAACTTTAACTGTTACTGATTTCAAGATATACTGAACTTAATAGTTAGGTTTTCTGAAAGCTACCACGTGTACTTATACGCCCTTTTTCTACTGATAATTTTTAATGACTACGAAATCAATCACGTCAAGTTCAGAAACTTTAGCTTTAACATTTCTAAAGATACGTATGTATAAAGAAATCAATTGTTAACTTGTATGGGAAGTGTCACGCCCACTTATCAAATTTCGCCCACTATCTGACTGATGATTTGCCTTGCCCATGAAGTCATTCAGACCCAGTTCCGAACTTTAGCTTTAGCCGTTCTGAAGATATACAAAAATCAGTATTTAGTGATAAATAGAAAAAAAGTTGCCGTAAAAGTAGGCGTGGCAAATTTTTCTCTCAATGAAAACTTAAAATAGATTAATACAAACATTTGAAAGAAAAATTAGTCAAATTGATGGAGCCGTTTTCTGATTTTACATAAATAAAGAAAAAAGTAAGTGGGGCAAAATTTTCTTTCCATAAAAATCTCAGTTGATTGTCGTGATAATCTTAAGAAAGAAAAAATCGTCAAAATCGGTCCAGCCATTCTCAACTGATGCGATGACCAACGAACAACATTGATTTTTATTTATACAGATTTACAAAAAATATTTCAATTTATAAAAATTACTTTCAAAATTTGCTATTTTTAAGTTTTTGCACACTGCACAGTATATACAGTGTATATAACAGCTTATTTTTACTTTTGTATTGTCGTTGTCATTTCTTACATAACTGTATGCACTGTGATACACTCTACCAATCAAATATTTATTTAAAAAAACAGAATATAAAAACATATTCCAAAAGTTAAAAACACAAATAAAATAAAAAAGAAAAAACAAAGGTAGGGAGGTATACGAGTATATGTGTTCATATAACCCGTAACGTTTAAATGTGTATTTTCGTGAATAACTCTCTGCATGTGACGTTCAAAGCTGTGAAAGAAACATTCAGTACAAGAATAATGAATGTTTTCAATACTTTTAATTCAGTTTTAATGAAACTTTTAAATGTATCAATATGCCAAAGGGGTTATAAACTTGTGTTGTATATATATTATGTATATATGTACGGGTAAGTGTATTTGTATGGATGTATATTTTAATATAGTAGTGATGTTTATATTAAATTGCACAAAAATTCAAATAAACATGTTTTTAAATAATTGCTGAATTGCATTGCATATACGAGTACATACAGTGAAAAACTAAACTAAGGTGTGAGTCACTATAAAGTGTAACACCCATTTTTCTTAATAACTTTTTTCACCTTTAATCAAAATTATTTTTCTCAATCACAATATCTTTGAAAAATGTGTCAGATTTTAAAATGTATCAGTTTGTCAAATTTGACTTGTTAGTTAGTTCACAATGGATAATCAAAGACAAGTGCATACAAAAATTATTCAAATAATTCAAAAAAAACCATATTGGAGTTATACAAAAGTTGCTAGGGAAGTCCACGTGACCAGGCAATGTGTTTCCAGAGTGGTCAAAAAGTTCAACAAAGACCTAAAAATTGAAAGAAAGCCTGAAACAGGTAAAGCAAAACTGGTAACGAACGACGCGAAAGCCAAAAAGGTTGAGAAGCTTTTGCTGGCTCTTCCAAACATTTCTGGTCGCGAAGTGGCCCGGCGCGTGCAATGTTCGGAAAGTTTTGTGCGCCGAGTTAAAGCTAAAGCTGGCCTTAAAACATTTAAAGTCCAAAAAGTTTCGGATAGAAATGCTAAGAAGAATATTGAAGCAAAAAAAAGAGCAAAACTCCTCAAAAAAGAATTTTTTCAAAAGTTCGAATGTTGTGTAATGGATGATGAAACTTACGTTAATGCAGACTTTGCGCAGCTTCCTGGCCAAGAGTTTTATGTAGCGGAGTTCCGAACTAAAAAACTATCAAAATTTCCCAAAAACTTCCTAGTTTGGCAGGCTATTTGTAGCTGCTGCAACAGAAGTGCATCGTTTGTTACATTGGGATCAATAAACTCAGATATTTATATCAAAGAGTGTCTTCAAAAGAGGTTGCTCCCATTTCTAAGACAGCACAACATATCAACATTCTTCTGGCCAGATTTGGCAACATGTCACTACAGTAAAAGCGCAATAGACTGGTATAATAAAAATAATGTTATTTTTGTTCCAAAAGAGGCTAACCCACCAAACTGCCCAGAGCTGCGGCCTATTGAAAGATATTGGGCTCTGGTCAAAAGAGACCTAAAGAAGAGTACATCTGTTCCCAAAACCATTACTAGTTTTCGATATAAATAGACAGCTGGTACCAAACAAATCACCGAAAACACTATAACATTGCTTATGGATGGCATAATTAATAAAATAAAAAATTTTATAAAATTAAATTAATTTTTAAATAAAATAATACAGAATATAAATCTGTAATAAAAATGCAAAATAAAACTGTTTTATTTTTAACTCTAGCTTACTCCAGTCAGTTTTTATTTGACTTTTGATGTGTTACAGTTTATAGTGACGCACACCTTACAACAGTGCAAGCTAAAGAGAGAATTAAAGATAATTTTTTTCATTTATTTATTTGTGATCGCCGTAGTCTAATATATGAGAGCTCCGGGTTTAAGCCCCAGCTCTGATATCTTGAAAGAAAGAAATAAAAAAAAAATGTTTTCTTTCAGTGACATGAACAATTTTCTCAATTCAGTCATTTGGATTCAACGCTAAACTGTGAGGCCAGGCTGTGAGAAACGAGGCCGTAGCTCTGAAAAAGGTTTAAATGGCCAAATTATGTGCACTATGTACGTTTTTTTATTTTGCTGTTTACAAGCCGATTATGTACACTTTTGCGCTCTACATAAGGCTGTATTATATCCAAAGTTATCAATTTAGAGCATAAGTTAATGGCTTTTTAAGTTTTTAAACTGAGTAATTTTAGAGTTAAAGCATTAAACACGCTTTTGATTTTGAATTTTATTAGTTTTTTCGTTGTTTTTACTTATGTCGTCACACAAGTTCTTAATTTACATGTAAAATGGCGTTTGCTAAAAGGCACAATAGCAGGGACCGTAAATAATGATTATTGTTCGTTTAAAAAAAAAAATCAATCACTTAGCATAGACATAAGAAAAAACAATTATTGCACTATTATTATTATTTTTCGCCAACGTTTCCATATCCGTCATAATTTTAAAATTTTTGATTTTAAAATTTTTCTTCAATTCTAATGATTATTTGTGAGTAATAATATAAAAAATCAGCCATGATCATTATTTTTGAGCAAAAGAAATTAAACTCCCTGCACAATAGCATTACGGGTAAAAATTTAAGTACAGTACTTTGATTAAGCCAATGAGTGCCCAAAAACACTAATAAGTAGCAGAAACGTTGTATTTCACTTCTTCAAATTACAAATCGTCGCAAAAATTAAAGAACGCTTCAACTGACAAAACCTCTAATGTTCACCAGAGCCAAAAAACCTGTACAAAAGTATAAAAAAGACACTGGTATTTTTAAAAACGCAGACGACGTAAGTGAATTTCTCTTCATCATAGAAATCTGGGAGCGGAACCAAGTATTTTTTTTTTCTGATAAAAATGATGCAAAAGAACGTATTTTCGATTTTTTGTCATTTACAGTGTTCTTTAATTCTTGCGACGATTTGTAAGTATGCCATGAGCTACTCAGTCGTAATCTGCATTAATATTCAGTTCAGAATTTGAACCTGATCAAATCAAATTAAAGAGTTTGTACAATTTTTTTAAGTAAACGATATACTAATAGAATTGTGATACTGTGCTCTTTCAGAGTCCGGAGTGATCTTAGAGAAACGATCTCAATTCTAATTTTAAAATTTAGTTTCTAAATTAAAAACAACAAGGCAGATGAAATTTTTAAAAAGGAAATTTTATTTTGCCGTCATAAAATAAGTAAAACTCATTTCATGTAAATTGATACTTAATTGGCTGTTCAAAACAGTTTGGTTACTAATTCTGGTAACACTCGTAATAATTTCATCAAGAAATACTGTAACGTGTTTGCAAAGTAGCATTTTATGCTTCATTTAAGAAAAAGAAAACCAATTAAAATTAAATTATTCTATATAAAGTCAGATAATACACAAAACTTGCCTCCTTTTTTATACTTATATTTGTTTTAAATAATTTTCATAAATCAAATATAATGAAATATTTTTCATTAAATTTTCAACAATCTAAAGTTTGTTATCTTCCTGACATTCTTTAGTACTCACAGTGTATTACGACTACACACATGCTTTTCCATTGAAACAACCCCCTTTCAAAAATGTACGCGAATGTTAAAATAAAATGAGTTGTTTGTGGCATAATGAATGAATAAAAACAACAAGAAAAACAAAAACAACAACGGCTGAGTGGCAATTGTACTAAAAAAGTACTCAAGTGTTTTTTTTTAAAGCATTCAAGCTTTTCTCTTTTCTTTTGTAGTAGTACATAGTAGTAGTTTTTGTTGTTGTTGTTGCTTGAAAATCAATTTTTTTCTTTTTCTTTTTTTGTGGGCCTGATATAACAGAAGCACAAAAACAGCAACAACAACAATCAAAACAACAACAATAATAAATTATATAAAACGACTTGCGTAATCGTATGCAAATATTTTAACGATTATTTTTCCCTCATGCAAACAACGAATACCAGAATACAAACAGAGAAGGGAGATGAAAAAGGAAAGAATATAACAACTTAACAGATAGAGAAGAATGAAAATAAAAACAAAGGATTATAATTGGACTGTGTGACACCCTACGATTTTATGTACTTTTATGCAGTAAAAGCAGTGTGCCGACGAGTCTTAGTAAGTTGCTTATAAATCCTTAAATTATTGATCAGAATAAAATCAAACGCTTGCATTGACACGGTGATGATTTTTTAATAGCAGATGATTCAGTCCCAGCTTATATAAGGCCGTGTTCCACTTGGCGACGCACAGTGAGACAGCCCTATAGTAACCGCGGCAAAAAATGGTTTTTGGCGTGTCGTCCAATTTAGTTGAAAATTGTCTCAAAAATAACCTGTTCAAGATTTCAGAGCACTACAATGACTCCTTGTATTTAATGCCGGCGTTATCTCACTGTGCTACGTCGTCGTCGTGTAACGACATTTTTGTAATAGATTAAAGGCAAGAGAAACATTTTTTCTTTATTCTGCTACAAAAATCTCGTCAAACGATAACGACGTTGTCAACTGGAATGGGGCCGGTAGTCTTATTAAGCGCTTTCTATTTTGAAAGAAAAAGATAAAGAAAAAGAGTCCATGAAATATCACCGGAAACCCTTATGCACAAAAAATAAAATTCATGCAATAGTCTGCTATGGATTCGCTATCTAGCGCGCATACTAAATGATATATTTTCAATCGCTATAGTGCCTATATCAGTTTGAAACAACAACTGATTTATGAAATGTATTATGCTGGCCTTAGAAGTGGGAACTGTCACCTTTAAGTAAAAGTCTAATGAAGTCCATTATCATCACTTTCGAAGCAGACGAAAAAGCCTTCAAATTTTTCCTGAAGAAAGTTCATTGTGTAATGATTTGTGTGGCTCTTAAAATCATCATTATTATTTGTCAATCGAAGTATATAGAAGCTAATTTATAGCGTACGTGCGCCACTGAAGTTGGCGAGTCAACTAATATCTATATCAAGGACCATAATTATGAAAGTGCTCTAAGTCAAAATTTAAAAAAAATTAGTTTATCAGTTATTTCATACCACATTATCTTAAACTAAATTTATTCAATGTAATTTTTATGAAATTGTCAAAAATGAACCATTAGGTAGTGGTTGTAGTTTCAACATTATATGGAATTCATTAAGTGTTAATTATGAAAGTGGTCTAAGTCAAAAATTAAACCACAAATTTTTGGTATCGGGTCATTCCTTTCTACCGAATGACCGTGATTTTGGGTTGATAGAAATGAAAATAAAAAAAGCAAATTACTTATACAACCCTGAGCATTATTGATAGTTGATAGAAAAGTGCAGAAGAAGAAATAAATTTTCGATAAAGTGAATTTCGCAGCCGGATTTTATTTCAACGAAATCAGAATCAATAACAAGAAGAGTAAAAAATATCGCGGGTGAATCTGTCTCTTGGCTACAAATTCAATGGATGAGATTCTTAAAAAATGAACCTTATAAAATGTTTTATACAACTTTCTTAGATGATTCTATATATCTTTTTCCCATAAGAGGAAGACCAAAAACATACGGAAATATTAAATTACTTCCATTATACACCATCATTAGACCAGTATCGGAAAAAACATAAAGATATTTTGAGTTTACTACCGTACATCCTTCCAGTTTTTCAGGAACATTTTAAGAATCTTAAATACTCGCAATATTGATAAAAATTGTTGAAAAATAATTAATAAATGTTCAGTCAAATTATTGTTTTAAATAAAACTTAAAGTTCTTTATTGCTTTGAGTCATTTATAGGACATTCAGTTAATTTTGAAAATGGTCTAAGTCAATTCAAACTTTAAAAACAATATTATCGTATGAAATTCACACAAAATTTCATATTTGTAATAAAATTCCATTAATTAAGACTAATAAAATTATAAATTAAAATGTCATATATTGTAAAAACATTTTTTAATTTATTCAAATGTAAATCATTAAATATCTCGAAACATGAAATATATGACTTAGACCACTTTCATAATTATGGGCACATATGTATCATTAATGCCGCCACTCCTAAATCCCCAACACTAACCTTTCTGTGCTATAATATATTTAACAAATTTTGTTCGCATATGCTTTGATTGCATCCTTAATCTGAGAACTTTATGTCATCACTGTGAAGATTTTTATATAAAAATTAACTAAAATTTATTAACTTAAAAAAAAAAAATAGTAAAAATTATACAAATTTGGGAATTTTTCGAAATTTACTTTCTTGACTTAACCTGTTGTTGCTTCTCGACATAGAAAAATAGATTGTCATACGCCACATAATAATGGTGTTGTGCACGCAAACATGTAAACAATTTAAAACTACTTAATTTCATGCGTTTGAATCAGTTGGCTTGAATCATAACTTTAACGTTAATAACTTGAAAATTCCGGCTTCAAACGAAAAAAATTTAGGCAATTTTAGAGAAAATAAAAAACATATGTTACGACTTGATCACCAGCAGTCGTATAGGGTATTAAAATAGCGTCAAAAATTATTATTACCACAGTGGCAGATAAGCAAAAGACTTCATATAATGACTTCGTCTTTTACAGACATTCTATATAGGCTGTAACTTGCACAGATAACCCCTTAATATGAGCTGTATGAACGATTTTAAATACTCTTTATGGTGGGGAAAATACCCGAAATTAAAGGGGGAAAAATAGTGATAAAGAGTTATAGATAAAAGACGCATTCATTTCGTTTAATTTGTATATGAATGATGAATTTTAATTTATTTCTTCTTTTCTCCTTTTAAATATAAATATTTTTTTTGTTTAATTTCAGCTGAAATTCATTCATTTGTATAAAAAAAAAAATATGGTCATATTACATGGTTACAAGAACATACACACACTGACATCATGCTTGGGTATGTGTGTGTCTGTTTGTGTAAATATTTATATTTATTTATACTTTTAAAATATGATATCCTAGAGTACAGCTGCTTTTAACAGGTTTGTGTTTCATTACAGTAAAATGGCTCCAAATTAAAATGAAAAAATGTTTTTCTTTTTTTTTAAATAATAACAGAAACTGAAAATAATAAAATTAAAAAATTGGGCAGTTTAAAACTATGAGATCATAAATTTAAATAACACAAAACTGTTGCCAAAAAGATATATAGTGTGACTTTTATATAAAGCCAAGTTCTAGCTTTTATGCATAAAACAAAGTGCATACTTACAACTTGTTAATAATATAAAAGCTTGTGATATCGTTGTTGTTGTTTGCTATAAACAATTAAACATAGTTTTGGCCTTACCAGATAATGGAACTGTTTTCCCCCTTTAGTAGACTTTCATCAACTTTCAACATTCTCTTGTTATAAGTGTGTTTTTGTCTCTGGAGTAGAGGATTATAGAACGATTCATAAAGTCTGTTGTCTTTCTGTTGTAAACATTTCGATTTAAGCTTGAGAGCTTTCGATTCGAAAGTGTCTATTGGCGACCGTTAATAAATGTGGCACCCATCTTGCAGAAATACTTTATATTTTTATTTTTTGTTGCATCATTTAGGATGTCAGTGGTATTACCTATTTCACGTACGAGCACGTTTACTTATTATTTTGACACTGCTAAATTTCACTACAGGGAGAAAAGTGGTTATGCTTGTTATGATTCTATCAAAATTCATATCTTCATATGAACATAAGTATTTCGAGTTTTCATTTATTATAGTCGGTTGACTACTGTGGTCTATGTGTTTAATGCTTTAGGCAGTAGAAACCATATTTTCAAAAAGAGTGTGAATTATTTGAACTTTGGTTTTGTTGTAATTCATTAAAAACAAACACATTCTATTAGTTTAAAGAAATTTTTCTTACACTCTAATGTTTTCGACAATGTTGCTCCGAAGGAATATGCATATGCCACGTGTAAGAATAGGATTGGGTATAGTTTAGTTAAAAAAAATTATGAAATTACTTCACTAGGTCTACATTTCCATAAAAAAACAACATTCATAATTCATTTTCGTGTATATACGGGAGCGGTTTAAAGTAGCCATTACTTGAAAAGAGGTTGTACAGCTCTACTGCTTTTGTGACAACAATGTTGTACATACATACATACATAACTGGCCTTTACAACACTGTGTCAGGATTACGGCCTAGCTTCTCGCAATGTTGTACTTTTGTGTCAAATTAAATAAATGTCGGCGGCTTTTATATGTTTTTAAGTATTATAGTATTATATGATATTTCATGTTCTGTATACCTCAAAAACAGGCTTTACAAAGTTAATACATCCTTGTTAGATACACTAGCAGATATTCGTTCGAATGCACCTGATTTTTATTCATTTTATGATTTTATTTTAAAGTTGATTTCATTTGAATTATATTGTAGGGCTAAACTAAAACAGAAAAGAATAAGAAACGCCACTTTCTATAAAATGGAAATACGTGTAATCTTGTAAATTTGCATAATATTTATTAAAACATGTTCTTCGGTCACAAATAAAAGTTTTATTTAAGAAAAATGTATGTGGTTTTACATATTTTACGAAATAATTTTTAAGTGAAAAGTAATAACAGTCCTAAAAATTTTAAACATAAATTTAAAAAAATCTAATATGGTAGGAGGTGCCATAATACTAAAATTGTTAAAATAATGAAAATTAATAAAAAAATTTTTTTTAAATGCTTTCTGTTCTATCTCTCATCCTATTTCTTGTATTTCTTAATGATATTCTCATTTGGTGGTCGTCGTAGTCTAGTGGCTTACTAAACAAGAGCTGCGGGTTCAACCCAAAGCTCTCACATCTTGAAAGAAATAAGTATGAAACAATATTTTTTTCGACAACCACTCCTAAACCTTTTGGCAAAAGTTCTAAGAGTAACTGATTGTCATAAGTACGCTTCTCAAGTCTGAAAACCTGTATTTCCCCTTTCTGTATTCTAATCCAATTTACACTTTTGCGGATGATGGTAACATTCATTATTATTATTCACTTGATCGGGGTCTGTGGATTTTAGGATTTTATAACAAGACAACAAATCATTAATACAGAATTATGACTCAACTGATGACAATTTCTAAGAGGGTTGTTCGATCAGAGACTTACGATTGGTTTATGATAAATATTGTGGAGACAGATGATATCGATCTTCTGTACCTGAGAGTTAACTGTGATGCTTTAAGACTTGTCGATGCCATGTGGTTGAGTATCGTCTCAAATTTAACAATTTTGTTTGTTTACGTACTAATTCATCCAGAAGTGGGCTTTACCACTAAAGATGATTTTTCGATGAAAAATGTTGTTGCCCGAAAAGGAACATCAGTTTTGATAAAACAAAAAACATATGCTGTATCCGTTCATCGTGATTTGGTCAAACAGATTTAATATATGACAACTAATCTGACATACGTATGTAGCTTCAAAAAGATAGCCGTTATAGATTATCGGAAGTCTTTTTATTACACTGATGATGCTTTATTTAGACTGATAGTTGTTTAGTAGATGAATTGTCCTTTCTGATAAATTTTTTCCAGTGAATCACAATACGAATAGATTCAAATCAAACGTTTCCTGTATGCTCCCTTCCATAGCCTCTTGGTCATACAATTCATATAATTATATATAATTAAATAATAAATTATATATAAACGTTTGATTTGAATCGATTCGTATTGTGATTCACTGGAAAAAATTTATCAGAAAGGACAATTCATCTACTAAACAACTATCACTATAGTGAAACTTATAACATATGTGTGTATAACATCAAATTTTAAGCTCAAACAAAGAAAGTAAGTGTAACCAAATGAATGTCTATCACTGTAGTTGCAGACATTTATTTACATAATATCTATATATAGAATAATAACACGTTAAAATATTATATATGAGTTACAGCTAAATTACTAAATAAATATAACGAACTACGTCAAATATTAAATTAAATAAATATTCAGATACACATATATACACACACATATATATGTTCACACAAACACACAGTATGTGAAAACAAAAAATTTCCTTTTTTTTAAGTTCATAATACGGACTTTACTGTCATGGTTTTGGCTTGGCTTGGCATATGTTTGTTTATTAAATAAACCACCCGCCAAACAACTGTCACTTCAGTTTTATGTCTTTATTTTTTGATAGATGGTACAACAACAAGAACACGAGAGTAGCTGCGAAAAGTAAGAGAATTCATTATACTCGTATGTAGTTATTTGAGCTAACAAGCACGTTCATACGTCAATGGCCAAAATATTAGAAACGGACTTGCAAACAATGTTTACAATGGAACTGGTTAAACCAAAAACAAAAAATATAACAACGAATTGTGGGGAAAAAGGTTGTAAAAGTATTACAAAGTAAAAGGGTACAGTGTTACTGGAAACATAAGGAAGCAGAGTGTAATACGTATTTTAAGTACATTAAATAATATAAATAAATAAAATTTGAATCAGGAGCTAGACCGTGCACATGAGTGGGCCACTGCTAATGGATTGCAAATAAATCCCACAAAGTCCAAGTGTATTATTAAAAAGAAGAGGTTATTGAGACTTGATTATCACCCAATTTTGTAATTGAATGGCCAGTCGATAGACATTGTACAAACTGCTAGGAATCTTGGCATATACTTTAATAACACACTTACTTGGTCAAACCATATTAATATACTTAGTTTGTGGAAGGACGTTTTCAATGCTAAGGAACCTTTGGCAAACTCAGTACTGTACACCAATTAGGATTAGAACTCTACTTGCTAAATCCTATTTAATACCGGTCTTATTGTATGGTTGCGAACTTTTTGCCAGCTGTGATGGTGAAAGTAGGAGGAAATTGAATGTAGCGTTTAATAATATTGTGCGTTATGTTTATGGTCTGCGTAGATATGATCACATTTCTACCTACGTAAGCTCGTTTTGTGGCATGAGTTTTATTAATTATTTGAGAGTTCGCACCTTAATGTTCTTGCATAAAATTATATATACACATCAACCTCAACATCTATATGCGCGTTTGGTCTTTTCAACGCTTGGAAGGGGTAGAAGGCTTCTTGCGTTTCGACATCGTACAACAATATCCCGGTACCAGTTCTTTGTTCATGCTGTCAGTCTCTGGAATACACTTCCTTATGAATTGCAGGTGATTAGTAACGCACATAGATTTAAGAAATATGTTATATGTCATTTTTCGCGGTTACATTAATATGTCTTTTTTATATATAGATTTATGCATTTATATTTCCTTTTTAGTTCTATGAATTTATTTTATTGTTCTGCATTATATATAATCAAATTTTGAAATATTTTACTTCATTAATGATAAAATTTTTTATTATTCGTTTTTGATTATTAATATAGACCTTATCTTAATTTTAAATTTTTAATGTCTTTGTTTTTTGAATATTGTATTGTACATTTGCTCAGTTTCATACTGCAACATAAGACTTAGGTCTTGTGTATGAGACATTGAAATAAATAAAAAAAATAAAAAAATAAAAAAAAATAAATAATTATATAATTATAATTAATAATTATAATTAATAAACTCGTAATATTTTTATACAGGGATTAATTGCAAATGATCTTAAGTTCAATAGGATTTACAATTTTTAACTGAATTAGATACTTGCAAGTAATTTAATATTTTTAACATACGAGGACAGTACAAAATATTCTTAGCTTGACATAGTGATGGCGGTATAAATAGCAAAAAGACTTATATAATGAAAAAGTCCATTCGTCGACGTGTTATATTTCATTTAGATTTAGATCAGACTGTTTATTCGTACGCTAACAGTTTTTAAAAAAACGGAGCGAAAGTGACTTTTTGTTATAAAAAAAATTAGAAATTCTTGATGTGATTAAATATATATATAAGATACTTTTATCGTTACAAAAAATTAATGATAGTATGGTAAATGTGCTCCTTAACAAACTATAAAAAATTGTTGCTAAAGTTAAAGTTGGTCGTACAAGAATTGAAGATATGCTACAAACTGCAACTTTAAAAACTGTAATGACACTAGAAATCATAGCTAAAGTGCATAATATGGTATTAGACGATTGCCGAGTGAAAGTGCTTGAAATAGGCAATGCCATACATTCATACATACATAATTGGCCATTACAACCTTGTGTCAGGGTTACGGCCTAGCTTCTCGCAGCACTCTTCTTGTAATTTTTATTCATGAGTACCGGGACCTATAGTTTAAACTCGTCTCCGAACGACAGATTTGAGAAGCTTTTTCATGACAATCAATTACTCCTAGAGCTTTCGCCAGAAGACTGCTGAGAGGTAGCCGCCGAAAGAAATATTTTTTTCATATTTCTTTTTTTCAAGATGTCAGAGCTAAGGCAATGCCATTAGCAATTCAAATAATCGAATACATTTTATTTTGAATCAAAAATTACAAATGCAAAAACGTTTTGCTATTTAAGTGTTGCATTTGTTAACAGTTGAACAAAAATGTATTCGAATACAAGTTTCTCAAGTTTATTTGGATCGATTTAAGCCATATAACATGATGATACGAGCACCTACTATACAACAAAGAAAAAAAAAAAAAAGAATCAAAACAATGAATTTAACTAGAGAAACCGCACTAAATAAGGCAAAAATATTTCAACATGTTATTAAGGCCATGGCAATGGTTTTCTTGGATTATAAAGGTACTTCATCAATCGACTATTTTCAAAAAGGTAAAACAATAAGTTCGGAATATTATTGTAACTCTTGGATCAACTGAACTTCATATTTCGAAAAAAACCACTTGGTTTACAACTCAAATATTTAATTTTTTATGAAGGCAACGCACCATCCCACAAGCGTGTTACAACAATGGAAACATTCAAAAAAATCCTTTGAGATAACGTGGCTTTCAAAAAAATTGCTTGCTTGCATAAGTTTTATCTCGGAGGAAAATGGAACAGTAGCTGTAAACGAATATTATTTTGAGAAGCTTAAGGATAACAATTCTAACCAGGATATAGAACCGCCATAAAAATTATGGACAAAGTGTATTAAAGTCTCCAGAGATTATATTGTGAAATGAAAAAATTTTAATAATTATTTAATAATTTTAAATAAGAGTAACTTATACATATTTGCCATCGTTAGATTTAAAAAATTCGTACTATTCTCGTACAAGTTCTACTGGAACAAATTTTTCGGTAGTTCAGAAGAAGAAAAAACTGAAAACAATTAATAACACGGTGCTACAAATGAGCAACTTTTTTTTATACTTGGAAAGTGACCTTGTGTACGTTGTAGGCCTTATTGAGTGGATCATATCTTGCTCAATACATATTTGTAAAAGCAAAATTTTTAACTTTTGAAAAACCTTAATAACTTTTTTATTTTTTACTTGCTTTTATTTATTGGAAGCTTGTTTAACTCAGAACTAAATTAGCTTTAATGAAATATATACATAAGCGTATGTTTCTAAACAATCTAATTTAAAAAAATGGCGCCAAAGTTAAAAAATTTAGAAAAAATAAAATTAAAATCAGATATAATTAAAAATAACACTGCAAAAAATTAATATATATACAAAAATATGTACATATTTAAAAAGGCACATATTTCTTCTTTCTGAAACCGTTTAAAAATTTAAAATCGGATTAAAATCAACTGAGTTACGTGTTCATAAGTACTCGAACCTACCCGAAAATAGTTTTTTCGGAATAACTCCGAAATTTGAGGGTGTTTCCGAACTTTTAAAAATTGATTTATGATCTACTCAATAAGGCCTACAACGTACACTAGGTCACTTTCCAAGTATATTTTCACTGTAGCACCGTGTAATTTGTTTGTTTAACTTTCAATGAAATAATTTTAAATAACCTTTAAATAAGAAGGAAAAAATTATTTTAAATTTTACATTCACTTTTTTGCTCTCTCATTACTGCTATGCATTTAAAACGAACTTGAAGTTTTGTAACAAAAAAGCATTTCTGCTCCTTAATTTTATTATTTTCTATTCATATTTTCCAGAGTAATTTTCAGTTTTTCCTTTAGTTTTTTTCTAACGCCCCACAACTCAAATAAACAGCACTGACCCAATAATTCGCATTCGTTTTCTTTCAATTGTTGCAAAAAAGAAGGAGAAAAAACTTTTAGTTGGATAGAGTTTCGTTTTCCTTTTCTGCCAACTACTATTTACTATTGGAACACAATAACATTTTCTCTACAGGATAATAAAATAAGAAAATCATAAAGGAAAAAATAAATGTCGATCTGTAAGGGTGTATGAACGAACGTTTGTGCTTATAAATGGAAAACAATAAAACTGAAACCATCATCAATTGTTAACCAAATATCCCTTCTACCATTCAGGCAGTCTGCTACTGGGCCAGTACTTCATAAGTAATAGAATAGAACCAAAATAAGAAATAAAAAGAAGAAAAAGAAAAACTAAAAAATTGAATAATGAGAACTAAAAACCCACCATAAACCGCCAATAAATAAAACCCCCTCTCTCCTCGTCCATATAACACAAAGAAAAAGAAAGAAAACGGTGAGTAGAAAAACTACAATCTTTTAGAATGCGTAAGTATTTGTGTCAAGGATACTACAACAAAATAAAATAAAATCATTTATTAAAAAATGTGTGTGACAGTAGAACAAATAAGAGATTAAAAAATACAGATTTCTTATAGGTTTCAGGCTAAGTCTGCTGGTAAGGGACTTGATCATACTACAGTTTCAGCGGATAGATCCCAGTAGCACAAAAGTGGCAAAAACAGAATTCTATAATCCAAATTGTATGCCTTAGAGCTGAAGCAGAATAGAACTAAAAAATTATTTTTTCAACCGTTCATTTTGATATCTCAAAACCGTCATTCTGGCAATTCTGTTACCATTTTTAGTAAGAGAAGTGTTTATAAACTTATTAATTCAAATGTGGGCATTCTTGGGGTAATTATGGTACAAGACTCTATAGTAAACGATATTTCTAACTGAAATTGAAGATTATGAACTGAACTATAAGTGGTTTTAACAAGACGATACTACTAGACACACAACCCAAACTATTTTGACTTTATTGTAGGAGTAATTTTCCGATCACATAATTTCTTGATTTGAAAACTTGAAATATTCGCAATTTGCCAACAATTAAAAACTGTCGGTATTATTTCACAAGAATTTTTTTAATTCAATTTATGTTAAACGTCGCTTAATTATCAGAAATTGTCGGAGACTAAACAACTTAAATTGGATGCAAACCTCGTGTCATTATTTGTGATTTTACAGAGTTGCATTTGCCTTTGTTGCAACAAACTATAAATTTTACCATTTCAATGCTAATTTAAAAATTTTACCTCAACTTTTTTTAAATATACTTTGTATAAAAGATACGGTAATATTTCTGTCAACAATATTAAGTTATGTTTTTATTCAAAATACTCAGCATCCCAACCGACCACAATGCTCTTCTAGTTTAGATTGAAATATTACATTATCGTATACAACTAATGTGTAACATATTCAAAAAAATCCTTTCAGTGTATACAAAACTGAGTGTAGTAAAGTAATGTAAGTGAATATAAAAAAATTACTAAAAGGGCAACGTTATCATTGCAATGACAAATAAAATAGAAAGAAAATAACAACAAACCCATTATCTAAAATACAGTAGAATTCAGCTAAGCGCAAACAATAAATTAATAGCAATTGAATTTTTCACAAATATTGTGCAAGTTTCGTTTCAACAACCGAGCTGTTCGCTATCTAAAGTTCTTTCTTCACTTAAGTAATGCGTTGCGATTTTTAAATCATAACGTTTCTCGTAACAGGGACAAATTATACAGAAATATGCCAACGCATCAGCTAAGTGATTTATGAAATAACAATAGAAATTTTTAGGTTGTCAAATATTGGCACTGTTTTGTTGCCGAAAACAACTGATTTAAGAGCAGCTATATAAATCTTAAGCTCCTCTCGTAATCTTAAAAGCCTTTCGTTATAACGACCTCCGTCAGTCTGCTTTTTGGAAAATCAAGTAAAGGAAATTTTTTTCTTTGCCTAGTAGTACTTGTGGACAAAATTCAAACGCTTTGCTAAGTCATCTCATTAAAAATTTACACAATTAAAAATTAAGCTTCATTGTAACTTTTTGTACTCATTTATGCACCCTGCTTTGACATCTTTTATAAAATATTTAAACTTTACTAATTAAATTATACGTAGTTTTTACTAAATTAAAGACGTTTTCTAGCAAAGAATTTCGTTAACTGATGACAGTTCATAAAAATCATATATTCAGCTACATGATAACGTGTTTAATAACACTGAATTCTACAATAAGACTGTATGTTCAGGTATATCGTAGATCGAAAACTTTATTTTGCATGATGAGTTGTACGTTTATGGGTGTGACGATTCGGGTGCAGATATTTTGCCTCATTTACTGGCAAAGTACAACAAACGAGACATTTACAATGTAAATGATCTGGCAGCCTTACAATTAAGGCTGTTTATACTACTTTCAGATGTCTGGCAATATTGTTACTAGCTGGTAGTATGACAATTATTTATCTAGCATAATATTTTAAGACACTTTTACTAACAATATTGTGAACAATATTAATTATAAGGTGTCAGCCAGTTTACAGCAAACAGAATAATGAAATAAATTTTGAAATCTGACAGCTTCAATCAACAAAAACCAAATCGACAGCTAAATATCTAACAACACCGTATAATTAATACGCCTGGAGTAGTTCTGACAATAGTCTTAACAAAGCTTTAGTATGAAATTTGGCATTTTGTTATTTTTAATTTTAATGTTCAAACAGAATTACGCCTGTAATTTTAATAAAAACAACAGAAGCGATTTCAAATTTATTATAGCTAGGCACCGTAACCTTCGGAGTCGACCTTAAACTATTGGTCGCGGTACACACGCATAAAAATTGACACACACAATATAGTTGCTGCGAGAGGGTAGATCGTAACCCTCAATAAGGGTTGTAAAGGTCAATTATATACGTACATATGTATATAAGTACGATAGCACCGTCCAGAGAATGTGATTGCAAAAATAGGAGCGTAAGATAAAGAGTTACTAAAATACATACGAATTTATGGAAAAACAATTAATGGCTTTGGCATTACGATAATTTATGTGAAATTTTTTGGCCGCAAGGAATACCTTGCCTTAGCCACCGTATTCACCAGTTTTGGACCCTACGACTTGTTCCCAAACTTAGAAGGAGATAAAAACTGATTCGCTTAAGTTCATATCAGAAACGAGTACTGGAAAAAACACTAACAGGGATTACTATAAACAAATAAATATATTTTTAAGCAAATGAAAACTCGCATTTGCTATTGTATATAAAGACTATAAAATAGATTGCCTCTTTTGTATCACTTTGTATGCATAATGTCTCTTCAATGCAATTCTGTTTGAGTATTTATTCCATAGAAAAGTATATTCAATTAAAAAAAGCTTGATAATCTACCAGATTCTGTCTAAAATAAAGAAAAAAATGCTTTAAAATATCAAAAATAAAATTTTGCAATACAAACTAAGAAAATTTTCCCCTGAATTAATGTACGAATATATGAATTCGACTGTAAAAGAAAAAATGTAAATGAACAGAAAAAAAAACGAAAAACAGAGGTAGCATTTGAAAGTGCATTTACATTAAGGAGTGAGTATTCACGTAAAAGTATAACCAGTAAAAGAATAATAAAACAGTTGGTACCACACCACACAGTGCCAGCACTAACGCACACCAACAGCAACACCAACACAAACTCAAGAGCATACATAAATTATATAAAATAAAAAATAAACAGAAAAAAAATGGCAGCAAAAGAGACAAAAAATTAATATGAGAATTGTGTGTATGCATGTGTGTGTGTGTGTATTAGTGAGTTATTGAGTGAATTATATAGTGGGGAAAGTATTGAATAGTAAAATAATAACAACAATAACAAATATAGCATAATATGATTACATCATATTTTGTTTTTATAATGGAAAAATTTATGACAATAAAACTGAACTCAATTAAAATACAACAATAACAAAAACACAATATGCACAATCATATGTACACACACACATCCCTGCATACAGACATACATATGGATATGAAAGGAAATTGAAAATGCGAGTATTGAAAATGGAAAATTTTCTTTTTATACTGTTTTTTTCTTTTATTATTATTATTATTATTTTAAATATGCATAAAAATCAAAATAATAAACAAATTTAATAAGTAATAGGAAAATGTTATAGCAATATAAATATGTTTGTTTTTAAAATAAAAAAACAAAAATAACAACAATTCAAATGCATTAACAACCTCACATCAGAGAAGTAATTAAAAAAGGCTAGAAAAACAGGCTAATTTTTAAATGTCAGTCTAGTTTTACAAGTATTTACTTTGAACTCCAATAAATTAGCATAACAAACGATTTTATCTGCTAGGTTTTGTTTCAAAAAAATTAAATAAATGAATTAAAATACAACATCAGTAATAGAAACAAATTAGGGTAGTTCTTAAGAACAAATGTTGGAAATAAATAATGAAATGAAAAATTTACTGATATATGTATGCGGCTAAAAAGCCCCAATTATTCCAGTGAAAATATGAACAGGTTGTAGGGATATGTTTGTAAAATTTGTTCAAGCGGTACTTAGTAGGTACATATATAAATACTGTTTCGAATATGTTGGGCTATAAAACAAAAACTAATAAATGGTTTTGGCACAATTTGTTTTTATATATTTATTAATATGTATTGTATACAAAAATCTGAATCAGTTTTATGGCATGTTTTGTGAGAGACAATATTCTCTAAAACCCTCCACAATTTGTAATCCAAAGGATTCAAATCAGGGCTGCCAGATTTTTTTTTTTTTAAGACCAATACTCAGGGGTAAACCCCTACTCATGCAGTGCATTGTACTGGAATGTGAGGATGGTTTATAGGTTTTTTTTTTTCATAGATGTTTGTATATATTGCGCCTTTTATTGTTAATGAAACAAGTTGCTGAAAATTTGTCCACTCAAGAGCCAGTGTTATACCTTCACCCTCGAATGATCAAACAGCAATTGCCTCACCTGTCGGTGGATGTTTAATGTGAATGGTGAGCGTCTTCAGTAGATTAGCTGTTGTCTTCCCAGAAGGTGGCGCTGTACTCCTGATCATTGGTTTCTAGTGGAATGGATTGGGAATGTCAGGGGGCGATTTCTTGCAGATGGTCTTGCTGGAGGGGGGGGGGAACCTCTTATTTTTCTTAAATTTAATTTTTAATTTAAATTGTAATTTTTAGAAAATCGCAAATTTTATTTTTATAATTTCGTCCTTCGCTGGGATTGAACCTTGAGTCGTGTGAGTTTCTGTGCGAGCGCTCTACCACTATGCCACGACCCCCCCAGATGACCAATCTTCAGAGCTTATAAAAGCTGGCAAATTATTTCGAAGCCAGGTCTGTGTCTAAGCAACTTTCATCACCGTACTTCACCAAAAGAAGTTTGGATTTTTCTATCCTACTTTTTTTAAAGCCGCAGTCAACAAAAGTCCTGTACGCCGTTTGAAAGCTTCAAGACCACAGTGTTTTTAATTTTACAACTCATTGCCTGTTGTTTGATTTTCATCTCGCATACATACATAATTGGCCATTACAACCCTGTGTCAGGGTTAAGGCCTAGCTTCTCGCAGCACTCATGTTGTGTGTGTTAATTTTTATCTATAAGTACCGGGACCTACGGTTTAAAGTCGACATCGAACGACAGATTTAAGAAACTTTTTCATGGCAATCAATTACTCCCAGAGCTTTTGCCAGAAGACTGCTGAGAGGTAGTCGCCGAAAGAAATAATTTTTTCATATTTCCTTTTTTCAAGGCGTCAGAGCTGAGATTTTCATCTCACAGACCTTGATTTTCTGTTTCTTCTGGAGAGGTTTTCGTCGAATTCTCTCTTTAATGGCTTAGATTATTTGCTGTGTCCGAACAGTACGTGCGCGGCCCGACCTGGGACAGTTTTATACCTCTGGTCTCCTTGAACAATTATATGCAAATGTAGAGGAACACGCAACTAATGCTGAGTGGGGGGAGCGTTTCGAAAATATTATTTTAAAGTATGTTTCTCAAAGAATCAAAGAGAACTTTATTTATAATGCGTTGGATTATATATATACTACTAGATGGCATTTGCTATTGAGTTAAAGAACACTCAGAAAAAAGTTTCCTCATTAATAGAAAATTTTCAAATTAAGTTGCAAGGCTTTATTCAAATATTAATTGCCATGTTAACTTTTGCTTAAACTATATAAGTATGTATGTGTGTATGAATTTTCATTATTTAAGAAATTAAAATTATTATGGCAAACATATGTATGAATATGCCATTAAACTAAAATAATGACCACAAAAATGCAATTAAATTTCAATAAAAATTTATTTGCCAATCAATCAATCCAACATTCAATTGATCGGTCAAGTCATGCCGTCAATCATTGACAAAATTAATCGATAAATTATTAATTACAATTGATTGCCTGTATGTGTATGTATGTGTTTGTGTATAATATTATTGAGTTATTGCTTTTGTTGTTTTAATTTTATGGCACACACATACAAATAAACAATTAAAATAATGCATTTAAAACTTTATATCACGGGAATTCGATTACATTTTAATAACAAAAATAATATTTTAAAACAAAAGTGGAGTGAAAGTGGAAACTTGTTCAAGTTACTCGTAACTTATGGTATAATATTCTGCTTGCCAATACATATATCTGCAGATTCAAACAATTTTTAAACAATTCGCTTTATGATGATTCACGGCCATATGCAAAAAAAAGTGAAATTGTTTTGAGTTTTTTACTTTCCATAAAAATTTTAAATTAATGAACACTTGAAAAAAAAAATTCTCATACGAGCGTAAATTTTTATTACAAACCATTAGTCTACATTTACATTTGGGAAATTGTAAGGCAGACAAACGAAATTCAGGGCAAAGGGCTTAAAAAGGTTTTTTTGTGGCAAATGAACATTTGTACAAGCCATTTTTGATTTTCCTTTCCTACTTTTCGTACTTTTCACTTATTGCTTTCTATTATTTTTTTTTTTCATTTCACAAGAATCGAGAGTTTGAATGAAGTTATTTGGAAAAAGTTTCTTTATGAGTTGAAATAGGTATAGAAAAGATTATCAATTCCGTTTCATTTTTTAGATATTATTGGATTTAACAATAAACGATTGCAATATATTTATATAAGTAATAACAAAGTAAAGAAATAAAGAAGAAAGATTTTGATTCCCTCTAATAACTATAGAAATAAAGATTAGATAGGTAGGTAGGTCAAATGGCTAATCAAACAAAATCTGAGCAACTACAATTAGCACAAAGTGCCGTTTTGAAACCATTGCAGGACAAAACTATAATCACCTAAAATAGGAAAAGAACTACAGCCAACTAGAACTATCTATAAAGCGGAGTAAATCCAGGGGGTCTAGGTTTGTACATTGAGCCAAGCTATAGAAAAAGGCACTCAAAAAACTTTAAACGTCTGGCTGCCAGACCTGAGCAATCACAAAGATAATGAACTATAGTCTCCCTCTCAGAAGTATTCCCAGAACTTCTGCAGTGCGGATTAAAAGGCAGATACAACCTCTCTGCGTGTTTACTGATCAACCAGTGACCCGTATACACCGCTATAAGTCTGAACAAAGACTTGACGAGGAATTCACAAGATTCCTAGAACCTTGCACCGGTTATACAGAGGCCAAAGTGTCCTAGAAACAGCACAGGAACTGATGGAATTCTATCTGTTCTGTGCTTTAAGAGGGAAAAACTTGGATATCTCCTCTTTAATGACAGTCATAGGACAGTGAATATCCGAGTAGAGAGCAACAAACTCCCCTACAGTAGAGGCGCTTTTAGCAAACTCATCCACTTTCTCATTCCCTACGATATCCCTATGACTCCGTACCCAGATCAGGGATATGGTACGAGCATCGCCAAGGAGCCTCAGTTCCTCCTTACAACGAAGAACCAGGGAAGAGTTTACAATGGGAGACGCCAGGGCTCTGATGTCGGTCTGGCTATCGGAAAAAACCCTAATTGCACCTTCAATTCATGGTTCGTTCAGTATCCTCAAAGCCTGCATAATTGCAAAAGCCTTAGCCTCGGAAACACTGCACGTGTCCGGCAATCTAAATATCTGTGCCAATTTGGCAAACTCGGAGAAAACACCAGCCCCCAGTGCCGATTCCATCTTCGAATCATCCGTGAAAACTGAAATACCGGAACGTATATAGATCCTGCCTAATGCCCATTCTTCCCTACTAGGGAATAAAACCCTGGCACACCCCTCAAAATTCCGGAGGGCTAGGTCGTATGTAATTCCCCTAATGTGGGGAGGAAGTAGCCCTAGAATATTACTTTGGCCATCCAAAAATCGTCCCCAGAGGCCCAACTCATTCAACCTGATCGCACTCTAAGTCGAAATTGTCATAGCATGAATACCGACAGGCAGTTAGTGCAGAATGACGTTTAGAGCAGCATTGGGTTAAGTCCTGCATGCCCCAGTGATACGTATACACGCAGTCCTCTGCACTCTTTCCAGCTTAGTGACAATATAGCTCTTACGAAGGGCTACGCACTACACGAAGCAAATGAAGAGTAACTGTGTGTGTGTTTTTTTTAATGTTGCCTTTTTTGTTTCTTTCTCCCTTTGTGGTAATACTTAAGAAATATTATATTTAAAGCAATCGTTTTCAAAAATTATTCTTTATTTTCAAAAAATAATTAAAGGAAACATGTATTTCTAGAAAACAAATTCTCATAATTCCCTTCAAAAGTCAGTAAATTGACAAATTAAGCGCGTAAATATTTCTAAAAATCCATTAAAAATTGATTGAGTTGTCTTGTGTGAAACCAACTTTTTTTTTTTAAAAACACTATAATTTTTGATTGTTCAAATTTTGTACTGCTTTGTAATATAAGTTAGAAAAGTGTTTTCTCTAAAAACCTCAAAAATTTTTTTTTCGTTTTGTTTTCCTTTTTTTTTAACTTTTTCACCTTAAAATAGTTTTACGAGTTGAAATCATTTCGGTATTTTGTGGTTTTAATATTTTGTTACTAAACTTTTAACTCAAAGGGTTTTTAGTGAACTTTAGTAATGTAAGAGAATGTGTTTAAACCCAATAAACCGAAAAACAAATATTACTTAAACAGGAAAGAAAATGGTACAAAGTATGACAAACAATAAATGAACAAAGTTTCATACGTATGTTTGTTTCTTGTTTATGAAGTTGAAGAAGTAAAAAGTGTGCTGTCAAATATGTATTGCCTTTCTGAACATCTTTAGCACTTGAATCTATAGCTTGAATAAAAAACTTTGGGAATAAATCTCGGTTTGATTTGCTTGGAGTAGCAATGAAATGGCCATAGAGACAATCTTATAACCATAAATAATTCGTTTTGTTTTTTAAAATATTTTGGATTTAAGCACTAAATGTAAATGCGCTACTCATTTCCTAATTAATAATAATTTTTAAAAATTATTGCTTCTTATTTTAATAAGCTTAATTAAATAAATGTTGTAATTGGAATAGCGATATATTGGAGTTAGGTTATAATTTTTCTTTATTAATCAATTAATTTGAGAAAGTTTGGATATATAAAAAAATAGTTTTTAACAGAGTTTTCTTTATTATTCATTTATCTCATCCATGCTACAATGCTTATTGGGTATATACAAAATTGTACACTGATAAGCATGTGTGTGGTTTATGTGTGCATTGTCATTCAATGTGTTTAATTAGTTTCTCTTTTAGGTCCTTCTCTCTCACTTCCTCCCTCTATCCGTTCGACAGCAGGCAGTTTGTATGTCTATGCATTGACTCAACAGTAACTGCATTAGTTTTGTTGAGAACAGTTTGTATGATATTTTTTTTTTTTTGGTTAGAAAAGTAAACATGTTTTCTGTTGTTGTTGTTTTGGATTTATGAAAACTTATTTCTGCTGTTGTTCCTGTTACATTCCTGTGGAAATTATCAACTGATTGAGTCAGTTTGGAAAAATGTTTAAACGTTTAAAGAAATTTCATATGCAAAAAGGAGGGAAATAATACACTCCCCACACAAACGCACGTACTACATACATACTTGTGTTAGAATTAAATGGATAGTTTTTTTTTTTGGTAAAAAATATATTTTTTCGTTAAGCGGCATATGACTATTTTTGCAAAATTGTATACACACATATATAACTGGCCTTTATAACCCTGTGTTAGGATTACGGCCTAGCTACTCGCAGCACTCATGTTGTGTGTGTAAATGTTTATCCATGAGTACAGGGACCTACAGTTTAATGTCGATTTTGAACGACAGACTTGAGAAGCTTGTTCATGGCAATCAGTTACTCTCAGAGCTGCGAAGAGGTAGTCGCCGAAAGAAATATTTTTTTTTAATATTTCTTTGCTTCAATATGTCAGAGCCGGGGCTTAAACCGGATCTCTCGTCTCAGTAAACCAACACACTAACCACGGCTACTACAAAATGTATGCAGTTGATAAATATTTTCAGTGTTTTTGTGTTCTTGGTCCGACATAGTGATGGCGGATTAAACAACAAAATTTTAGTAAAATGAAAACTTCCTCCGTCATATGAATATGGCAGAATTTCAGCAAAAATATTACTAACATGAAATAAAAATAATCAAATTTTTAAATCAATGATAACAATTTTCGGATATCGAAAGAGGCATTGAAGTGTCTCGGTTTTTAAAAACCATACAAGAAATACTTCATTTCATTTGATCGTCTTAATATTTACAAGATTTTTGTGTGAATCAAGACAGAATACAACTTTCAAGTATGGGACGATGCTTCAAAGTGTATTTTCGAGGTTTCACAACTGCGTACAGGAAAGAGCGAAGATACTTATCAGCGACGGTAGGTTACCAACATTATCAATTAATTGGAACATCAGTGTTCTGTTGGTACCGTTGTAAGTGGTATGAAAAATAAAAATGTTAATTTCAAATTATTGATTATTCTATTACAAGCACTCGATTAATATTGCATTTGTTTGTCGAGTGAATCGCACAATGTTCTTCGATCGCACTGTTCGTTTATGTAATAACCTTCCTGCGAAAGTTTAAACTGAAAAGTATGGTATTGGAGAGCATGTTGCTTCCTACCTGGATGTCCTCTGCCCTATGACTACCATTAAGGAAAGGATATCCAAGTTTTTCCTAGAGAAAGCACAGAGCAGATGGAATTCCATTACTACCTGTGCTATTTCTAGGACACTTTGGTTACGGTATAACCGGGGTAAGACTCTGGGAATCTGGGCCTTCCCTTTAGTCTGCACTGCAGAAGTTGCGGGGATTCTTTTAAGAGGGAGACTGTGGAACATTTTCTTTGTGACTGCCCAGGTCTAGCGGTCAGGCGTTTGAAGTTTTCTGGGATGCACTTTTTCGACGGCTTGGGGCAATGTGCGAACCTGGACCCCCTTGCTTTACTTCACTTTATAGACAGCTCTAGTTGGCTGTAGTTATTTTGTCTTCTTTTTCTACTTTAAGGTAACTTAGTTTGGTCCTGCAATGGTATCAAATCGCCACCTTGTGCTAATTGTAGTTGATCAGGGTTTCGGATCAACTGGCCATTGCCAGCACTTTAATAATAATTTTCATTATATTTAAAACCATTTAAATTGAAATCTAGAGTTGTTTCTCTGGGTTAAAGTATATTTTCAATTACCAGTTTATACATACATACATACATAATTGGCCATTACAACCCTGTGTCAGGGTTACGGCCTAGCTTCTCGCAGCACTCATGTTGTGTGTGTTAATTTTTTCCCATGAGTACCGGGACCTACAGTTTAAAGTCGACTCCGAACGACAGATTTGAGAAGCTTTTTCATGGCAATTAATTACCAGTTTATACGTTAATATTATTGCACTTGGCAATCAATTTAATGCATTTAAAAGCTCTTGACAAACTCAACAATACATTAATGTCTTTCAACACAAATCATAGAAAAAAGAACAAAATTTTGTATAAAAAAAATAATAAAAGAAATGGCAAGAAATGGTAATTGTTTAAAAAACGGCACTTACTTTTTACTTTGTACTGTCAAAAACTTATAGCATAACACACAAACGTATATTGTTGCAACCACCACAAAACTATATACACAGTATAGTATTCGTCTGTTGCATGCAGCTGCTTTAGATGCCACTTATATTATTCATCAGCAACAGTAACAGTAACATTTTAATTCAATGCAATCTTATTTTTTAGTGATGAGGCCTCTCGTCATCACTCAAGCAATGAATTCCATCTTGACAGGATCACAGCAAAGCACAAAAAAAACATTTGCCAAAAGGCAAATATGGTGAGGGGTGAGCAAATTTTCCACTCAATAGGCTTTGTTTTTTTGAAAAGATGCCAAATATTTTTGCTTCAGCAAATGAAAAAACCATTATACATAGAATTTTATCATAAAATGCAGATGGTTTGGGTTTTTTGCAGTTAAAAATATTGACATTTAAGTGCTAATTTAAAAGGAATTTAAAAGTTAAAATATTCAATTTTACAATGAAATTGAGAGAAAAAAAATAAAGATTGACGGTGCGATACTTTATTCCGTCTTTGGCATAAAAATGCCATTATGTATGAATGGAGAGGAATTGTTTTGTTTGATAAGAAGAATTAATTTAATAATTACAGTAAATGAGGTTGCCTTCAAACATGTTTAAATTAAAAAACTGTTCGAGTGAATAATGTACATGTTGGAAACATTTCTTTATTGTGATAATTGGTTGGAAAATCAAATCTTATTTAATGGCGTTTTCTTTATGCATTTCAATTATGCAACTATTTTATGTATTTTTTTGTGAAAATCAAATTTTCTTTTTCTTCTGCCTCTCAGGGCAGACTTAACAGCCAGTTTTAAATTAATTTTATTGCTGGCTGTTAATCTTTGCAATATATTGCGTATTTTTCCCAGATATTTTCCTCAAATTTCTTCTAATAAATAACTACAGACCTACAGACTATTAGTACTACTGCCATTTGGTGTCACTAAGCCTAAAGTTTTAAAAAGTGGCACGAATTGGTTAAAAATGGTACAAAAGTTGAAAATTTCAAAAAGAATAAAAAAAGTAGCAAGATCTTTAAAACGTTTTAGAGTCTCAAATGTATCTCAGCTCTGTATGTATCAGTTATACATATGCATATGTTGTCCTTCTTCATAATCTCTTTTGTTTGATTGTATTATTTAAAAGAAAAACAAATTATGTTTTCGACAATACAACTACAAGAACTTTTTGTCGCCGTTAATTTTTTTAAGCCCTTTTTTTTCTTGTTATTGCTACTCAGTTTGTTATTGTAATTGCTGCCGTTGACTAAACTGATGATGTTATTGTTGTACTCTTTTATTCTCAAGTTGAAGGGTTTTTATTCACCAACTCTCACTAATACGTGCAGTTGCTTTAGGGTGAACTCATGTAGAAAAAAACTCAATTGTGCTGTTCTTTTTTATTTTTGTTAACCTCCATAATAATGGCACAGGCCTATTAAAGCATTAAAACATGTTTAAATTTCGTCACAAATGATTTTTGGTATGCAGAAAAAATAGAGAACGAAATTTGTTTTAAAGTCATTATATTATCTGTTCTATTTCTGTGTTTTAAATAAAAGTGATATGAAATAGGACTGTAAGAAAAAAAAATTTCATACATTTTTTTTAAATACATTTTCAAATACGAAATAAGTCTGTTTGACTAAAAGGCTTGCTTATTTTGATTTTCATATGCTTAAGTACATTTTCTTGTTTTTAAACCAGTACAAAAGCAATTTTCTGAGTGAAGCATTAGGAAATTTTAAAGAAGGAAACTTTCACAGTGTAGCAAATACTGTGTTTAAACAATTTATAATTAATTTCTAAATCAAATAGCGCTGGTACGTTGTTAAAGGTTTTCTATCGGGTTTTAATCCGATAACTAGCTTATCATGGCGACAGCATTGAGGTCATTATTCTGCAGGACGAGCCATTTTAATAACATATTGGGTTGGCAACTAAGTAAATGCGGATTTTTCTCATTGATGGCATTAGTTGAATTTTTAGGTTAGATGACGTAATTGAAATATCAAATACATTTTGTTATTTGATGGTCGGTACTTCAGCTGTCAATCAGTAAAACATTTTTTGATCGGTTGCGTGGTTTTTGTTTGGCGTCTGTTGAAAAATGGAAAATCAAAAGGAACATTTTCGTCATATTTTGCTTTTTTATTTCCGGAAAGGAAAAAACGCTTCGCAAGCTCATATGTGCTGTTTATGGTGACGAAGCCTTAAAAGAACGGCAGTGTCGAAATTGGTTTGCTAAATTTCGATCTAGTGATTTTTCACTGAAAGATGAAAAACGCTCCGGTCGTCCAGTTGAAGTGGACGAAGACCAAATCAAAGCAATAATTGATTCGGATCGTCACAGTACAACACGTGAGATTGCAAAGAAGCTTCATGTGTCACATACATACATTGAAAATTGCGTAAAGCAAAATTGTCTTTTATTTTCTAAAAAAATTCGTAATTACTTAGTTGCCAACCCAATATTTTCATTCTTAGTATCTCCAGTTTTATTATTATTATATCTCCAGTTAATGATGCCAATTTAGGTTTTCGACCCCAAATTTTTCAAGTCTGCCACTCCTTTTCGGATATCTTGTCCAATTTCGGAGATAAATAGCCGAAAACGGATTGCGGATTTTAAAAATTTTGGTGTCAAAAACCCAAAGTTGCATCATTAACTCGAGACATATAAAATGGCGGATAGAGCACATAAACTCCCGCACGACGATTTTAGAAGAAATTTTATCTTAATTCATGTGAATATATCTCTTTTAACTACAGCAAAAGTCAGTAAGACTGTTTGCAAGGTTTCCGGTGGAAAAAATCTTTGGTAATAACTGCTGTTATAAGATATTTTTCGATTTGCACTAAACTTGTCATTATTAAATTTGAAAAACTTGTATAAAAATTAACTACATAACTAAAAAAATATTCCAATATTTACTTGTTATTTTTACTAAACATGCAAGTATTTTTATATCTGAATTTATATACAAATTTATGTAAATTAAACTCAAAAAAAAAAAAAAATATAATAAACTAAATAATTTTTGATTGTGTTTTTTAAACGATGATGGCAAAAATAAACACATTTTAGGCTAAAAATTTGAGTTTTATTTGCTTTAAATCAATTAAAATCAACGGTTTTGTGTGTAAAAAAAAGAAAAACTCCCGTCAAACTCAATGACCTTAATAATAGAAACAATTCTATTCAATAACTTTTATTCAAACAAAACAAAAAAATTAAATTCATCACCCACTACATTCAAATATAAAATGCACAAAAAAAAAAAAAAATTAACAAACTGACAACATTTCGTCAATTTTACCATAAAATTAGTTTTTAAATATTTGCTGGGGATGTACTACGAGTATTGCAAAATACAACACAAGAAAAATTACAAGTAATTAGCAAATGTGTGGGATTATATTACATTCAATATGTATATGTTTGTGTGTATATGTATGCACACAAATCCACCATTTTTTACAATTGTTTGTTTCAATTTGCTTGAGTTTATTATGAAATGTACTTGTAAAACAAAAACAACAGCAACCATAACCTCAAAAAAATAGAAAACAAAATAATGCGTTTTGTAGGCCAACAAATGCTAAAAATAAAAAAAAGAATTCACGCATATTCAGTTTTATTATTATTCATACATTCCAGCGTGTGTTTCACACACACATACATATAGTCTCACACTAATAAACACTTAATTGTTAAATTATTTATTGTGGCTGCTGTTCTGTATAGAGGATAAGAATATTTAGAACTAATTGTGTAATATAATGGAACAACAAGAAAAACAATAAACACTTGTGATATTCAGTGGTTAATAAAAATAAAAAGTACTTCAAATCGTCTACTCCAGCCGCAGAACATGTTTTTTCTTCTTATATTAGAATGAGTTTATAAGTAGGGCTTTAAAAATGTTTCAAAATGTTTAAAAATGAGAAAACACACCAAAACTCATTAAAAACTGAGAAAATATTAAAATTTTTTTACTTCATTCAGTAAGTAAAAAGAGAGACGAGGTGTAATGAACGATCCGAGGAGAAAAATTTTTTTTTAATGTGGTAATTTTTGTGAAAGTGTATTCATAAATTACACTATTTTTGCATTACTGCAGTCTAGTAATTAGGCATATTTTGACTTTCAATGTTATTCATGATTAGGAATGATTTTATGGTCGTAAAAGTTTTTCTATCATTCCAGGTAAATTTTTTTTTAATGAATAGTCGTGCTGCAGGATATGAAAATTTTGTAGCTTTGGTATTAAATTTTGTAGAAGCAAAACAAGGAAATTAGCTTTGGCAGTCCTGTTTACATGTAATGAAAAGCTTTTAGTAGAGCTTTTGAACACATTTTGTAAGTATAAATATTTGTGGATCACGGTAGATGTCTTGGATATTATACGTAGGTGGATATTTGTTCCACAATTGTTATACAGTATATAAATGAGCTTTTATGAGAATTATGGAACCCAAGTTTGGAACATGAGTAAAGAGAATGTATCTAAGCATACTGTGTGACAGATGAGGATCACTTCTTAGATAGACAGCTGTACGCTTGATTATGAGTATGTATAGTATTATTATATTATTGCCGTGATGTAATTTCTTTTTCGCTCTGTAATGAGTGATAGAATTGTTTTTTTTTTGTCTGGTATGACTTATATTTTTGCATTACGCGACAAAACGGGTTATTAAGATAAAATGTGGTATTGAATACAGTTAGACATTTGATAAAGCGTTGTTTAACTTTCTTTTGCTGATTAAACTCGAACGAAGTAAGACCTTTACAAGAGTGTACTAAAGTGAAGTGTTTAATTGTACACGTGTCTTTTAAATAAGAATCTTTACCACGTGAAGTGGAATTTCCCTGGTTTAATATTAAGAGCATAAGGGAATTAAAATTTTATTAACTTATTTTAGAAATAAGTACATTGAAGCATTGGCACATAACTATTTTCCTACGGATTACTCATAAGCTCGATCGGAGATAATAATTTGAAATTGATTATAGCCTGTTAGAAGTGCTGACAAGCCCACCGGATGTACGGTGAGGTTGCGTGCACAAATCGAAGTTTGCGCAATTAGAATCGAGCTTGGACAAGGAGAATCCAATACCTCCACACGAGAACAATTTTTATGGTTAGGTGCCTTGATGATAACCTTGTGTTATTGCACATTTTCGAAAAACAACAAATCACGTTTTAAGAAGCCTTTGATTCCAATTCCAGTTGAAGTATAAAATATTTTCTAGTGCGGACAAAGTGTCCATAAAGCTATAGTCACTAATTCAGCAAATTGCTTAAAATCTTTATAAAAATGTTTTAACCGCTCTACAATGATGGACATAACCAATAGCAGATTATAAATTGCTAAATAACCAACATCACCTAGATAAGTTAAATTAGTTTATTACCTTAAGTGCATTTTAATGGATTTGTTTTTTTATTATTAGCAATAGTTTAGCTTTTATTGTATATTGGAATACCTATATGCAAGACTGAATATTTTTAATATCTTAAATTAGTCACCACCGACCAGCATTGACTGCGAAGAGGCCTCATCGTCATCGTTGCTGAAAGCGGTAAGTTCAAATTAACTATACATAATTTTTTTAGTGTAACTTTTGCTTGCATATAGTATTTACAGTAGAAAAAGTAAAGAAAGGAAAAGAATACAGACTATACAGATTTTCAATGAATGGTTTCCACAATGTGTAAATTTACGTTTTATTCATAATTTAAAAGAAAATATCGAAGAAAAAGAGAAAGACCAAATAATTTAATAGAAGATCATGAAGATGTTGTGGAAGGTATTTATTGAAGATATTGTAAAGCTTTGTTAAAAAGAAAAAAAAAACGAATGAAAGCTAATTAGAAATATAAGTAAAAAAAAGAAGAAAACTATTAAAGAGATTGAGAAAGGAACAACCAAAAAAAATCTATACAGAATTTTTCAATGAATAGCTTCCACAATATAATACTATAAATTTTATTCATGAAAATATAACTTTAAACTCGATTTATAAATTTCTTTTTTTAATGAGGAACCTAAGAGAATTGTATGCCATATAGATGTTGTGGAAGATATTTACTTAAGATTTTGTATAGTTTTTTTTGAAATACAACTCAAGTTATTATGGTACATATAAAAGTACATATATATTAAGCTTTAAATTAATTAATTTAGTTCTTTTAAATTTATTATTCGTATTAATGTATATATAACACCTATGTACATCCATACATTGGTATAGCTTTATATACATACCTATATATTTTTTATTTATAAGGGATTTTCAATGATAATTTTCATTTGACAATAATAGTTTGGTTGGAGAAAAAGCAGTATTGGTAGGATAATAGAATTTGTGAATGGAAATATTTATTG
This sequence comes from Metopia argyrocephala, assembly GCA_963576795.1. Lineage (NCBI taxonomy): Eukaryota > Metazoa > Arthropoda > Insecta > Diptera > Sarcophagidae > Metopia > Metopia argyrocephala. The sequence goes on along the minus strand of OY756208.1, from coordinate 196,891,154 downwards.
AACAGATAAATGATTAATGTAGTGCAGAAACGTTTAGTAAAACAGTAATTTAAAATAATATGCAAGGTGTGAAAGAGAAACAAAGAAAACAGTTTTTTAGTTATTTTTAAGATTATTGAAATTTAACGATGAATTTGTATGTTTTAATAAATAAGTGTTGAATCAAAATGGATGATTAAATCTTTTATGTGTTTTCTGATATGAGCTGAGCGTTTGAGGCAAATTAAATTTGGGATACTACCTGAAAATATTTACGCCAGTAGGATCATGGTTAAGGGCGGGTTATGAGGCGCAGTTTCTCGACTACATCTGAGAAACCTATCAACGATTCAGGATAATAAATAGCATTTTGTGCAAACTTCTCATACAATAGTACGGTAGGGGTTTTTTTTGTCGCTGTACTATCAGGTCCTATTAAAGTAAATTTATTAAGTGAACAGGGAGTCTTTATAATAATATAATATCGCGATGTCATGAATTTCGGGTTACTAGAATAGGTCACGAATCCACCCCACCCCGGCTGCAAGCTAGCAATCATAGGCTCCCACAGACCATTCTAAGTTAACCTCTGTGTACTGATTTTGGTTCAGTGAACATCCTTAACACCTCGAACGACTAAAAGTCTCAACATTCGGTTCGATAATTGCATCGCAAGAATAGCACACATTATTTTCGACAGCTTATGGTTGAAGAGTAGTGTGTACATTACAGAAAATGGCGCCCAACGTGGGGCCAGAAATCTCAATTATTTGGAGGTTTTTGGTTCCGAAATTTTTAATTTTATAGAGTTCAATTTTTAGCAGAAATATTTAACAGGTATGGTGTGTATGATCTTGTACACCAATATTAATGTATGTATTTCGGAATTTAGATACTTGTGGGATATTAGTACGGGTAGTCTAACCGAATACCACTGCATTATATTTTTTTGTTGTAAAGGGAGACGTATCGTAGCTTTTACTTATTTCTGAACATTTTGTAGTAAAGTCTTTTAAATTGATTTCATGATTTAGGTATCCACAACTAGTAGCTGCTGAGATTTATATTAATTTGATGCATTAGAATTAATATCCACTGTTACTGAGTACGTTTGGAATATATCATATATTATATTGTGATGTGTTTTTAATATGAATTTAAAAGTATTTTACTCAAAATGCCAATAGCCCAAATTTTATTTTCTCTATTTATTATTCCTGACCTCGATTATTTTTTTTTTTTAGCCTTAACCTCAGCAAATCATATTGGAAAACATTAGTATGAAAACTTTTGGTATTAAAATTTTTTTTTTATTGTCGTCTATAAAACGTAGATTATAATTTTGAGCTTGGAATCAAAATATGCTAGATTTATTTAAATTTTTTTGAGATTATATTTATTATATGGTTGGATAGACTATTTTATTGACTATTTTTTGTCTGTGCCAAGAACTCCGACTCAACCCTCTGTGTCCTTTTCGGTTACCTCTCCCAGTCAAATTCAAGGTGCTATCGTAGGATCGGAGGCGAAATGTTTTATTTGTGATGATAAGTTGGAGGGAAAAGTTTCATGTATGATCATTAACAGATGTAATCATGTATTTCATAGTACATGCATAGAGAACAGTCTTTCTGCTGATAAGGAATGTCCAGTGTGCAAACAAGTTTGTGAATTAGAAGATTTGAGGAAAGTATCTCTTCCTAATAAACAAAATGTGTCCAGAGGGAAAACTTATACAAAATCATATTCGACCCGAAGTGTTAACAAAAATTTTTGTCAGGATACAGCTACTTCATTAGTAGATTTTAGCGGTAGTGAACTGAGCGAACAAAGATTAGTATCAGTTGAGAATCAGTCTCAGTCAGGTCCTCCTGTAGATGATGTTAATAACTCTTTTCGACTTCCATCCAATAGTCAGGTTGACTATGATCAAATTAATAAAATGATAGAAGAAAATTTGAATAAAGCTTTACAACGGTTAAATGTGTCGCAGTCTCAGTCATTTGATCCTGATGATTTAAATCAGGTTATTGAAGCAAATGTTCGTAGAGCTTTGCAGGATATGAATATTGGATCAAATATTGGGAAAGCACCACAAGAGCATATTTTTGTAGGCAATCAAGTTAATCAAGAGCATAACAACAGTCGTAATAATTTACTTAACGGTTCATTTGGTTCGAAAAATAACCACCATCGAATGTCTTATACAGATAATCAGAATTTAGTTAACAATACTTTTCGGACACACTCAAATCAACATTCACCAAATAACGGCAACAGTGTATATTCGAACTGTCAAAGCTTTCTTAATTATAATTACAATACAGATAAAATAACCTCTACAATTCAAAACTGGTGTTTGAAGTTCGACGGATCACCATCAGGATTGAATGTGGAAGAATTTTTGTACAGATTAAAGGCCTTAACGAAGGATAATTTTAACGGTGATTTTGGTATCATTTGCAAAAACTTACACATATTATTAGCTGGTAAAGCGCGAGATTGGTTTTGGCGCTACCATAAACAAGAAAAAGGTTTGATCGATTGGAACGAATTTTGCCAGTCAATTCGGTCACAGTATAAGGATTTTAAGTCCACATTTGATATTCGAGAAGAAATCAGAAATCGCAAACAGAAGCATGGTGAATCATTCGATGTATTTTACGAAGCAGTGTCGTCAATTATGGATAGATTACCGACTGCATTATCGGAAATGGAACTTGTAGAAATAATTACCAGAAATTTACGTCCTGATATTCGGAAAGAACTGCTTTACATTCCTATACATTCAATATCTCACCTCAGGAAATTAGTACAAATGCGCGAAACTTTTTACGACGATGAAAATGTTAGAAAAAACTTAAACTTGAGGAATATCAATCCACAAATGACAAGACGTCATATAGCTGAAGTAGATATGGAACTTGATATAGATAATTGTACTTCATCAGATGTAGTAATAGAGGCAATTAAAATGGCTGATACAATTCGTTGCTGGAATTGCGACAAAATTGGTCACGTATGGGAAGATTGTCTTAGTGAAAGAAATATATTTTGTTATGGCTGTGGAGCCAAAAATACATATAAACCCCAGTGCCAAAAATGTAACGATAAAAAGTATTCAAAAAACTACTACAATCCAACAATAAACAACAACCCGTCCTAGAAAATGCTGAATCTAAAAAAATACCACACCGAACAAATAAGCTACCAGAATATGACATAATTAGTAATGAAAAAGAACAGAAATCAACTGAGTTTAGTACCACTTCTGGAACCATAAAAGTATTAAAACGTAATGATGACGATAATCGTACTAATTTAGTTAATGATCCCGGACCACATATCTGCCCTAAATTACCATACCACAAAAGATTTGAACGATATTTGGCGAAACGTAAGGAGCTTTTTGATAATATGCAGATAAATGAAATCAATCTAGGTAAAAGGTCTAAAAGATCAACGTTGCGCATGAGAAGATATTTTAGAATTCGTAAATTGTGTTCTAAGTTGTTAATTTCAGCTATTGTTAATAGTCCTACAGATAATAGATTTTACGCCAAGATTTCATTTTTAGATTTTAATGAATATGGATTACTAGACACAGGAGCTAGCATTAGTTGCATAGGTGCAGACTTTGTTTGTAAAGATTTTTCAGAATATCCAAATTTTTCTAAATGCAAGAGCATAGTAAAAACTGCTGATGGAACGCCACAGAAAGTTATAGGATGGTTAAATGTCAATGTTACTTTTAAAAATATGACCAGACCATTAAATATTTTTATTATACCATCTTTATCTCAACGGCTCATTCTTGGAATTGACTTCTGGAGAAAATTTAATTTAATGCCGAATGTAATTGCTTCTGTAGATATGATTGATAAATCAATTTTCAGTATAGATTCACAGAACATGTCTTTGTCCATGACAGACAATTTAAGTGCGAAAACAGATCTAACAGCCTCAAATGAATATTGTGTTTTAACAGATAGTCAACAACAACAGCTTAATACAGTAATTGCTCTATTTCCAAATTTTCAAACACAAGGATTAGGCAGAACAGACCTCATACGGCATTCAATAGACGTAGGAGATTCCAAGCCTATCAAACAAAGATACTATCCAGTATCACCGGCAGTGGAGAAATTAATATTTGTAGAAATCGACAGAATGTTAAGTTTAGGTGTAATTGAACCATCGAATTCGTCCTGGAGTTCTCCCATGCGGCTGGTTATAAAACCCAATAAAGTTCGCCTCTATCTGGATGCCAGAAAAGTTAATAATGTCACGAAAAAGGATGCATATCCTCTACCATCAATCGAGGGAATTTTTGCGCGCCTTCCAAACGCAAATATCATAACTAAATTGGATCTAAAAGATGCTTACTGGCAGATTCCCTTAAAGGAAGAATCAAAGCCACTAACTGCATTTACTGTGCCAGGCAGGCCCCTATACCAATTCACTGTTATGCCATTCGGGCTCTGCAATGCGCCTCAGACCATGTGCAGGCTCATGGATGTTCTTATACCACCAGATTTGAAGAACCGTGTATTTGGTTATCTCGACGACTTGATAATTGTATCTGAAAATTTTGTTGATCATTTGAGTGTTTTAGTGCGTATAGCAGAGCAATTTCGTAAAGTAAATTTAACCCTTAACATTGATAAAAGTAAATTTTGTGTGAAAACTGTAAAATATCTTGGGTATATAATTGGAGAAGGAGGCATTATTACCGATCCCGAAAAAGTAAGCGCTATTCAAGACTGGCCCGTACCTAAAAATATAAAACAAGTACGCGGATTCCTAGGCTTAGCTGGTTGGTATCGGCGATTTATTCAGAATTTTTCCAGTCTTGTTTTTCCTATCAGTGAAACTTTGTCAACTAAAAAGAAATTCGTGTGGGCCCCAGAAGCACAAGCTGCTTTTGAAAATATCAAGAAGGTATTGTCAGCAGCACCAGTATTGAACAATCCAAATTTTGAGAAAAAATTCTATATACATTGCGATGCCAGTGATGTGGGGATTGGAGCAGTACTTGTTCAATTAGATGATAATAATGAGGAAAAACCAATTGCTTTTATGAGCTAGAAACTCAATTCTGCCCAAAGAAATTATAGTGTTACTGAGCGCGAGTGCTTAGCGGCTATTGAAGCTATACAAAAATTTAGATGCTATGTAGAGCTTCAAGAATTTGAAGTGATTACTGACCATTCGAGCCTTATATGGCTGATGAGACAACCTAATTTGAATGGCAGATTAGCTCGTTGGGTACTAAAACTGCAGGCATATAAATTTACTATAAGTCATAGGAAGGGCAAAGAAAATATCGTCCCTGACGCACTCTCTAGAATGCCAAATGAAGAAATTAACTCCATCCAAATGAATGAGCCAGAGATTGATTTGAATTCTCGATATTTTGACAGTGAAGAGTATCGTGTGCTAAAGGATAAAATTAAGAACAATAATGAAGCTTATCCTGATCTAAAAGTCATAGACAGATATATCTATATTCGAAATGAACATTATGATGGCAACGAGTCTAATGAAAATTTAGCATGGAAACTTTGGATCCCCAAGGAATTAAGACACTCCTTAATTAGAAGATTTCATGATTCGGATATTGCTGCACATGGAGGTATGCACAAAACATTAGAATTACTCAGAAGAAATTTTTTTTGGCCTGGAATGGTAAAAGATGTAAGAGCATTTGTTGGAAGTTGTGAAACATGTAAAACCACAAAACACCCAAATTTCGTGATGAAACCAGAAATGGGAAAACAAACTGTAACTCTTCGTCCCTTTCAAAGATTATATATCGACCTGTTACGCCCGTATCCACGAAGTAAATCAGGGCATATAGGTATTTTAATCGTTTTAGATCACTTGACGAAATTTCAGTGGCTACATCCGGTGAAAAAATTTACTTCTGGCATAATTCAGGAATTTTTGGAGAAACATATTTTCCATATGTATGTATGGGGTACCGGAAGTAATTGTCAGTGATAATGGTTCACAATTTAGGGCAAATGATCTGAACGCTTTTCTGACATCATTCGGAGTGCAACACACTTATACAGCAGTATACTCGCCACAATCAAATGCCTCAGAGAGAGTAAACCGGTCCATTATTGCTGCAATAAGAAGTTTTCTTAAACAAGATCATTCTAGATGGGATGAACACCTTAGTGCCATTAGTTGCTCTCTTCGAAATGCATATCATCAATCGGTAAAAATGTCACCTTATCACGCTCTATTTGGCCTAAATATGATAACACACGGATCATCGTATGCCCTCTTGAAAAATTTAAAACTGTTAGAAGAACCAAATTTCTCAATATCGCGTGAGGACAATTTGCAGTTAATTAGAAAGGAAATTCAAAAACACCTAAATGAAGCTTACAGACAAAATCAGCGAACCTATAATCTACGAACGAGACCCGAAACGTTTAATGTAGGTCAAGAGGTCTTAAGGAGAAATTTTGTGCAAAGTAGTATGTCGAAAAATTTTAATAGTAAGCTGGCTCCATTATTTTTGAAGGCAAGGGTCAAAGAGAAACTAGGGCGTCATTATTATTTGTTAGTAGACCTTGAAGGGAAAACACTTGGTACATACCATGCCAAGGATATTCGTTCTTGATGTAATAGTTCTAAATTAAATTTTTGCTTCGAAGGGCAAATGTAAGAGTCAGATTGTCGTTCTTTTTCTTCCTAACATATCAGGTAACGAACCTTCATGTTATGTAGTTTGTAATGAACGATCCGAGGAGAAAAATTTTTTTTTAATGTGGTAATTTTTGTGAAAGTGTATTCATAAATTACACTATTTTTGCATTACTGCAGTCTAGTAATTAGGCATATTTTGACTTTCAATGTTATTCATGATTAGGAATGATTTTATGGTCGTAAAAGTTTTTCTATCATTCCAGGTAAATTTTTTTTTAATGAATAGTCGTGCTGCAGGATATGAAAATTTTGTAGCTTTGGTATTAAATTTTGTAGAAGCAAAACAAGGAAATTAGCTTTGGCAGTCCTGTTTACATGTAATGAAAAGCTTTTAGTAGAGCTTTTGAACACATTTTGTAAGTATAAATATTTGTGGATCACGGTAGATGTCTTGGATATTATACGTAGGTGGATATTTGTTCCACAATTGTTATACAGTATATAAATGAGCTTTTATGAGAATTATGGAACCCAAGTTTGGAACATGAGTAAAGAGAATGTATCTAAGCATACTGTGTGACAGATGAGGATCACTTCTTAGATAGACAGCTGTACGCTTGATTATGAGTATGTATAGTATTATTATATTATTGCCGTGATGTAATTTCTTTTTCGCTCTGTAATGAGTGATAGAATTGTTTTTTTTTTGTCTGGTATGACTTATATTTTTGCATTACGCGACAAAACGGGTTATTAAGATAAAATGTGGTATTGAATACAGTTAGACATTTGATAAAGCGTTGTTTAACTTTCTTTTGCTGATTAAACTCGAACGAAGTAAGACCTTTACAAGAGTGTACTAAAGTGAAGTGTTTAATTGTACACGTGTCTTTTAAATAAGAATCTTTACCACGTGAAGTGGAATTTCCCTGGTTTAATATTAAGAGCATAAGGGAATTAAAATTTTATTAACTTATTTTAGAAATAAGTACATTGAAGCATTGGCACATAACTATTTTCCTACGGATTACTCATAAGCTCGATCGGAGATAATAATTTGAAATTGATTATAGCCTGTTAGAAGTGCTGACAAGCCCACCGGATGTACGGTGAGGTTGCGTGCACAAATCGAAGTTTGCGCAATTAGAATCGAGCTTGGACAAGGAGAATCCAATACCTCCACACGAGAACAATTTTTATGGTTAGGTGCCTTGATGATAACCTTGTGTTATTGCACATTTTCGAAAAACAACAAATCACGTTTTAAGAAGCCTTTGATTCCAATTCCAGTTGAAGTATAAAATATTTTCTAGTGCGGACAAAGTGTCCATAAAGCTATAGTCACTAATTCAGCAAATTGCTTAAAATCTTTATAAAAATGTTTTAACCGCTCTACAATGATGGACATAACCAATAGCAGATTATAAATTGCTAAATAACCAACATCACCTAGATAAGTTAAATTAGTTTATTACCTTAAGTGCATTTTAATGGATTTGTTTTTTTATTATTAGCAATAGTTTAGCTTTTATTGTATATTGGAATACCTATATGCAAGACTGAATATTTTTAATATCTTAAATTAGTCACCACCGACCAGCATTGACTGCGAAGAGGCCTCATCGTCATCGTTGCTGAAAGCGGTAAGTTCAAATTAACTATACATAATTTTTTTAGTGTAACTTTTGCTTGCATATAGTATTTACAGTAGAAAAAGTAAAGAAAGGAAAAGAATACAGACTATACAGATTTTCAATGAATGGTTTCCACAATGTGTAAATTTACGTTTTATTCATAATTTAAAAGAAAATATCGAAGAAAAAGAGAAAGACCAAATAATTTAATAGAAGATCATGAAGATGTTGTGGAAGGTATTTATTGAAGATATTGTAAAGCTTTGTTAAAAAGAAAAAAAAAACGAATGAAAGCTAATTAGAAATATAAGTAAAAAAAAGAAGAAAACTATTAAAGAGATTGAGAAAGGAACAACCAAAAAAAATCTATACAGAATTTTTCAATGAATAGCTTCCACAATATAATACTATAAATTTTATTCATGAAAATATAACTTTAAACTCGATTTATAAATTTCTTTTTTTAATGAGGAACCTAAGAGAATTGTATGCCATATAGATGTTGTGGAAGATATTTACTTAAGATTTTGTATAGTTTTTTTTGAAATACAACTCAAGTTATTATGGTACATATAAAAGTACATATATATTAAGCTTTAAATTAATTAATTTAGTTCTTTTAAATTTATTATTCGTATTAATGTATATATAACACCTATGTACATCCATACATTGGTATAGCTTTATATACATACCTATATATTTTTTATTTATAAGGGATTTTCAATGATAATTTTCATTTGACAATAATAGTTTGGTTGGAGAAAAAGCAGTATTGGTAGGATAATAGAATTTGTGAATGGAAATATTTATTGAACAGATAAATGATTAATGTAGTGCAGAAACGTTTAGTAAAACAGTAATTTAAAATAATATGCAAGGTGTGAAAGAGAAACAAAGAAAACAGTTTTTTAGTTATTTTTAAGATTATTGAAATTTAACGATGAATTTGTATGTTTTAATAAATAAGTGTTGAATCAAAATGGATGATTAAATCTTTTATGTGTTTTCTGATATGAGCTGAGCGTTTGAGGCAAATTAAATTTGGGATACTACCTGAAAATATTTACGCCAGTAGGATCATGGTTAAGGGCGGGTTATGAGGCGCAGTTTCTCGACTACATCTGAGAAACCTATCAACGATTCAGGATAATAAATAGCATTTTGTGCAAACTTCTCATACAATAGTACGGTAGGGGTTTTTTTTGTCGCTGTACTATCAGGTCCTATTAAAGTAAATTTATTAAGTGAACAGGGAGTCTTTATAATAATATAATATCGCGATGTCATGAATTTCGGGTTACTAGAATAGGTCACGAATCCACCCCACCCCGGCTGCAAGCTAGCAATCATAGGCTCCCACAGACCATTCTAAGTTAACCTCTGTGTACTGATTTTGGTTCAGTGAACATCCTTAACACCTCGAACGACTAAAAGTCTCAACATTCGGTTCGATAATTGCATCGCAAGAATAGCACACATTATTTTCGACAGCTTATGGTTGAAGAGTAGTGTGTACATTACAGAGGTCAGAAATAAAATTTGCGTATTTGAGTGATCTGTTTGGTTCCACTATTTTATAAAAATTACATTCGTGGATGGTGTTAATCTTACAAAACATATGTTTTAAGTTGTAAGACTCCAAGTAAATTAATATTTATATACAACTCGCGAAAATATATATACTCTAAAACAAACTAAGTTACTGTCTTGATTGCTAACTATGGATTGAACATTGGTCCACCATTTCACAACCGACACAAAAAACCTTTAAAGACACTAGAGCGCAGTTTTTAAAAGATCTGAAGACAATTCCATTTGCAGACAAGATCATGGAGACAGTTTTTGCTTAATTATCTCTAAAAACGTACATACATAATTGACCATTACAACCTTGTTTCAGAGTTATGGCCTGGCTTCTAGACGGCCTAGCTTAAAAAAAAGAAAAATATTAAACAGCGACTGATTGTAGCGTTAAAAGTATGAAATTTAAAAAAATTTAGCACAAATTATGCAATATTGGGATTTTTGCAATAGTATAGTGGTTAGAGCGCTTGAACAGAAACTGAAACGACCGAAGTTCAAATTCCAGCGAAGGAGAAAAATAAAAAATAAATTTGCGGTTTTTTAAAAATTATAATTTAAAAATATGAGGTCCCCCCTTCCCCCTCCTAGAAGTTCATCATCACCAAACCGCTCCTAGACTTTTCCAATCTATTCCACCAAGAAACGAATGATCAGGAATACAGCGCCACCTTTTAGGAAGATGACAGCTAACCTGCTTAGTGAAGACGCTCACCACTCACCATCAGCATCCACTGATAGATGGGATAATTGCTGTTGATCATTTGAAGGTGAAGGTATAAAACTGGCCTTATATTGATAGCAATTTGTCCCATTAGATACTCAATACTCAAAAGTAACTACTCAGTACTATCAGGGTTATAATTTTCTTCGAAGTTGTAAAAAAATTTGAATTTTAACGGCTAAACAAATTTCTGTTTAAAAATACAATACTTTATGAAATTGTTTTCTGTTAAATATAAAATCCGTTAAAAGTATTGAGTAGTATTGGGTACCAAATGAGAGTACCCAGTACTTTCGAGTAATGAAAAGTAGCAGAATTTGACAGCACTAGTGAACAAGTGTATGGAGCTAAAAAAAGTTTTTTTTTATAATTTGGAGTCTTTATTTATTTTGGGACATACATACATACATAACATGTACATAACTGGCCTTTACAACCCTGTGTCAGGATTACAGCCTAGCTTCTCGCAGCACTCATGTTGTGTGTGTCAATTTTAATCCATGAGTACCGGGACCTACAGTTTTTAATGTCGACTCCGAACGACAGACTTGAGAAGCTTGTTCATGGCAATTAGTTACTCTCAGAGCTTTTGCCAGAAGACTGCTGAGAGGTAGTCGCCGAAAGAAATATTTTTTTTTTATATTTCTTTTTTTGAAGATGTCGGAGCCTGGAGTCGAACCTAGGGCCCATGTCTTAGTAAGCCAACACACTAACCACTAGACCACGGCGACCTTTATTTTGCTTTATTTTGGGACAGCCCTAGTATAATAAAGGCCTCTAACATTCCAATAAGTATCTGAATTTTGACAAAAATTTACAAATACTTTATTAAGAAAACGAATTTTTGTAAATGTTGTTTTTTCTTTTGTTTTATCAAGCATTCCCTTTCACATATAATACAAATTTGATTTTATAGTTTTTCAAATAGAGTATGAAATTTGCTCGAGGAAAACTCAGGATACAAAAAAAAAAAAACTTAAGCGTTACATAGAAGAACACACAGTATTCGTTTTTTTTTTTCTACAAATAATTACAATCACAAGTAATTGGCATGACTTTCCCTGTTTTCTCTTCACTCTCTCGTTTACGTTTACTCCCTATCAAAGTAAGTTCAAATATAAAACAATTTATTTCCTGTTATACTTTTACGAAGTTATCGTTTGTGTGTTATTTGTGTATTTCACTTTACTCTTCCATCGCTTTAAACTTGTCAGTATATGGAGAAAACCACGTCGCGTTGTGTCAAGGGATGTAAAAACTACTTATGAATGTGTGTGCTAGAGATAGTGTGTGTGTGTGTTTTAATCATCGATAATAACTGTGTGTTGAATATATATTGCATGCAGTTTGCCATTTTGATGCATATTTGTATAATCCCATTCCCATTCTCTCTCTTACATACTCGCTCTTGCACTCTCTTACCCTGAAGTCTAAAAACAAGTGTAAGCTCTGATTATAATTTAATTTCTGTAATTTCTAAAGTAATTTTTAAGAATTTATTTCATAAATTTTGTTCTTTGTTATTTGATTTTGAAAAACAAGCAATACAAAATTCATATTTTTTATGGCATTCGGTAATATAAATATTTTTAATTAACGATAAATTTTAAAGAGCCAAAGGAAAGTTATATGGAATACTAAAGCTAAGCAAAGATTACAAATTATGTTAACTGTGTGTGCACTCGGCTGCATATTAAAAATATTTGCAATGAAGTGTTTCTATTTTACATTTGTTTAGTTCTTTTAATATTAAATTGAATTGCAACAAAATTGCGAACAACAGAACAAAGACCATAAGTCTGGGAGTAGTGAAACAGACCAGAATGTCTGGTGGGGAACCAGTTCACGATCCCCGTACTTATGGTCTACAATACTAACCACTAGACTATCTTAAGATCTTAATACATGTAAAAGTCGGACCAATTTCTTTTGTAGTTAAAAGCCACGCAGTCAATAACTATGTGTTTGATTAAATCCTTCTCTTCATCATACAATTTACAGCTGCTAATTTTAGGGTGTTGGCTTACTAAGACGATAGCTCCGGGTTCAAATCTCAGCTTTGACATCTTAAAAAAAAAAAGAAATATGAAAAACCTATTTCTTTCGGCGACCACCTCTCAACAGTCTTCTGGCAAAAGCTCTGGGAGTAATTGATTGCCATGAAAAAGCTTCTCAAATCTGTCGTTCGGAGTCGACTTTAAACTTTAGGTCCCGGTACTCATGGATAAAAATTAACACACACAACATGAGTGCTACGAGAAGCTAGGCCGTAACCCTGACACAGGGTTGTAATGTATGTCTGTAATGTATGTAATTTTAAAAATGTCCACTTTATATTGCTTTCTATTGAAGTTTAGAGTGCCATCTAATTTGTTCTTAGTTTTTTTTTAATTCCATTTCAGAGCAAAGTCCACCCTCTCAATGTCAAAACTCAGAATCTACTTGAAGTGTTCTATGTTATTAGTATCCAAGGACGGTTATGAAATAAATTTAAACACAAAAATTGAAATTCCAAAGAATTTCAAAGAGAAATACCTGTTGTTGGCTTTTTGGATGGCGTGAATTAGTTCTACAGAAATTGATAAGCTGCGTATGCAGAAAGGTGCAAAAGATGCAAAAACAATTCCTAATAATTTCAGCTGCATGTGCCGAATGTCTTGTTGCTGGTTTATGGGGAAATAAAAGTGCAATAATAATTCTCAATAATTTTGGCTGCATGTGCCGGGTGTCTTATTTCACATTCGTTATTTTGTTTCAAAACAATAACTTATTAGTTAGCACGTTTGCTTTTGAAAAATAGCGTGTGAATATTATTTGTGAAAACTAAAATTTTCTCGCATTTAATTAATTGTGGTGACATGAGATTCTAACAGAGCAGAGCCTCTTCTTATTAAAAAATTAATTCATATAATTAGCCACAAAGATCGTATAATTCAACCTCATTGAATTATTTTATTGTCAGGTAATTAAGTAATACAATTAAACACAAGCAAATCAACATTCCATTAGTTATTGACCAAATAAAGCTGCATATACTGCAAAAATGTTGGCAAAATTGCTACACAGAAACAATTTTTTCTAAAATAATTTCAATTAACAAATTAATTAGTATAATTCAATTTTTACAATTAAATTTTTAAATATTACAATTAATTTTTTAATAAAAACACAAAAATAGGAATGTTTGTGCGTATGTTTTTTTTTTTCTTTTGCCTTAGTGTTGTGTAATATTCTTATAAAGAATCAATATATGATTACTTTTTAACTTAATGTGTTTGAGGCTCTAGGTTCGAGCCCCGGGAAAGTTCTGATCAATATTTTTATAATTTAATTTTTGTTTCGTCAGAAACGCTTTAATTAGATCAAAGTTAACGGCAATGAATATTTTTGGTAATTAAAGAAGAAATGATGTCCGTGAAGGAATAGTACACTAGCCAAACTGAACAATTGTTTTCGACTCCAGCTACGGTAGTCTCATCAGAGTTCTTTGTGTCCTGTGCATATTCAAGACCAAACATCAACTATTTAACTCACACTTTTCTGGAAATCGCATACTGAAATTATATTCTTTCATATGTATGTACATACACCTGTGTGAAGATAAATTTTAAAATTTATGACCCTAGACATAAACCATGTAAGTTAACAGAGCTATGTTATGATGTTAACAGACCTCTATTAAGCTAAAAAATTAAGGATTTTGAAAGAACAAGGATAAAAAACATATTTTTTTGAAAAAAATAAATAAAAAAATTATGAAACGGCAACTAAGGCCCTACTTCTGTTTAAAAATGCGAAAATTTTGAAAAAATTACATACGACTGATATATTAATAGCAAAAGAATACACAAACTTCATATGCGCATTAAAAATCAATCTAAAAATATATCAGGACAACGTGGGCGGAAAAAAATAGTCTTATTTTATAGGGAATAAATCCCACTAACAATATTCACCACCAAAACCCTTAACAGAACAACTTAAAATATGATTTTTTAAGATTTTTTGAATTTTAAAATTTTTTTTTTCACATTATCCTTTATTGGAGGAAAACAGGACAACATGGGCGGATGACATTGGTCTCGTTTAATAGAGTTTTAGTCCTATTAACTAAATTAATCGCCAGAATTCTTAACAGAACAACTTAAAATATGATTTTTTAAGATTTTTTGAAATTTCAAATTTTTTTTTCAACATTATCCTTTATTGGAGGAAAACAGGACAACATGGGCGGGTGACATTGATCTCGTTTAATAGGGTTTTAGTCCCATTTACTGAATTAATCGCCAGAATTCTTAACAGAACAACTTAAAATATGATTTTTTAAGATTTTTTGAAATTTCAAATTTTTTTTTCAACATTATCCTTTATTAAAGGAAAATGGGACAACATGGGCGGATGGCATTGGTCTCGTTTAATAGGGTTTTAGTCCTATTAACTGAATTAATCGCCAGAATTCTTAACAGAACAACTTAAAATATGATTTTTTAAGATTTTTTGAAATTTCAAATTTTTTTTTTCAACATTATCCTTTATTAAAGGAAAACAGGACAACATGGGCGGGTGACATTGATCTCGTTTAATAGGGTTTTAGTCCCATTTACTGAATTAATCGCCAGAATTCTTAACAGAACAACTTAAAATATGATTTTTTAAGATTTTTTGAAAACTCAAATTTTTTTTTCAACATTATCCTTTATTGGAGGAAAACAGGACAACATGGGCGGATAACATTGGTCTCGTTTAATAGGGTTTTAGTCCTATTAACTGAATTAATCGCCCGAATTCTTAACAGAACAACTTAAAATATGATTTTTTAAGATTTTTTGAAATTTCAAATTTTTTTTTAACATTATCCTTTATTGGAGGAAAATGGGACAACATGGGCGGATGACATTGGTCTCGTTTAATGGGGATTTAGTCCTATTAACTGAATTAATCCCCAGAATTCTTAACAGAACAACTTAAAATATGATTTTTTAAGATTTTTTGAAATTTCAAATTTTTCTTTTAACATTATTCTTTATTGGAGGAAAACAGGACAACATGGGCGGATGACATTGGTCTCGTTTAATAGGGATTTAGTCCCAATAACTAAATTAAGTGTCCGAATTCTTAACAGAACAACTTAAAATATGATTTTTTAAGATTTTTTGAAATTTCAAATTTTTTTTTTCAACATTATCCTTTATTGGAGGAAAACAGGACAACATGGGCGGATGACATTGGTCTCGTTTAATAGGGTTTTAGTCCTATTAACTGAATTAATCGCCCGAATTCTTAACAGAACAACTTAAAATATGATTTTTTAAGATTTTTTGAAATTTCAAATTTTTTTTTTTTAACATTATCCTTTATTGGAGGAAAACAGGACAACATGGGCGGATGACATTGGTCTCGTTTAATAGGGTTTTAGTCCTATTAACTGAATTAATCGCCCGAATTCTTAACAGAACAACTTAAAATATGATTTTTTAAGATTTTTTGAAATTTCAAATTTTTTTTTTAACATTATCCTTTATTGGAGGAAAATGGGACAACATGGGCGGATGACATTGGTCTCGTTTAATGGGGATTTAGTCCTATTAACTGAATTAATCGCCAGAATTCTTAACAGAACAACTTAAAATATGATTTTTTAAGATTTTTTGAATTTTCAAATTTTTTTTTTAACATTATCCTTTATTGGAGGAAAACAGGACAACATGGGCGGATGACATTGGTCTCGTTTAATGGGGTTTTAATTTAATTAATTTTTTATTTTAATTCTTTTTGTTTGTTTTTTGTTTCGTTTTATCCTGTTTTTCTGGCTTGTATAATTTGTATTTTTTATTTAGGGGAAATCCCTTTTAGTACATCATGTACTTATTTCATGAAAATTAAGTTGTATTTTAAGTTGTTCTGTTAAGAATTTGGGCGCTCAAGTCAGTTATTGGGACTAAATCCCCATTAAACGAGACCAATGTCATCCGCCCATGTTGTCCTGTTTTCCTCCAATAAAGGATAATGTTAAAAAAAAAATTTGAAATTTCAAAAAATCTTAAAAAATCATATTTTAAGTTGTTCTGTTAAGAATTCTGGCAATTAATTCAGTTAATAGGAGTAAAACCCTATTAAACGAGACCAATGTCATCCGCCCATGTTGTCCTGTTTTCCTCCAATAAAGGATAATGTTAAACAAAAATTTGAAATTTCAAAAAATCTTAAAAAATCATATTTTAAGTTGTTCTGTTAAGAATTCTGGCGATTAATTCAGTTAATAGGAGTAAAACCCTATTAAACGAGACCAATGTCATCCGCCCATGTTGTCCTGTTTTCCTCCAATAAAGGATAATGTTAAAAAACAATTTGAAAATTCAAAAAATCTTAAAAAATCATATTTTAAGTTGTTCTGTTAAGAATTCGGGCGCTTAATTTAGTTATTGGGACTAAATCCCCATTAAACGAGACCAATGTCATCCGCCCATGTTGTCCTGTTTTCCTCCAATAAAGGATAATGTTAAAAAAAAAATTTGAAATTTCAAAAAATCTTCAAAAATCATATTTTAAGTTGTTCTGTTACGAATTCTGGCAATTAATTCAGTTAATAGGACTAAATCCCCATTAAACGAGACCAATGTCATCCGCCCATGTTGTCCCATTTTCCTCCAATAAAGGATAATGTTAAAAAAAAAATTTGAAATTTCAAAAAATCTTCAAAAATCATATTTTAAGTTGTTCTGTTAAGAATTCTGGCGATTAATTCAGTTAATAGGAGTAAAACCCTATTAAACGAGACCAATGTCATCCGCCCATGTTGTCCTGTTTTCCTCCAATAAAGGATAATGTTGAAAAAAAAATTTGAAATTTCAAAAAATCTTAAAAATCATATTTTAAGTTGTTCTGTTACGAATTCTGGCAATTAATTCAGTTAATAGGACTAAATCCCCATTAAACGAGACCAATGTCATCCGCCCATGTTGTCCCATTTTCCTCCAATAAAGGATAATGTTAAAAAAAAATTTGAAATTTCAAAAAATCTTAAAAAATCATATTTTAAGTTGTTCTGTTAAGAATTCTGGCGATTAATTCAGTTAATAGGAGTAAAACCCTATTAAACGAGACCAATGTCATCCGCCCATGTTGTCCTGTTTTCCTCCAATAAAGGATAATGTTAAAAAACAATTTGAAAATTCAAAAAATCTTAAAAAATCATATTTTAAGTTGTTCTGTTAAGAATTCTGGCGATTAATTCAGTTAATAGGAGTAAAACCCTATTAAACGAGACCAATGTCATCCGCCCATGTTGTCCTGTTTTCCTCCAATAAAGGATAATGTTAAAAAAAAAATTTGAAAATTCAAAAAATCTTAAAAAATCATATTTTAAGTTGTTCTGTTAAGAATTCTGGCGATTAATTCAGTTAATAGGACTAAATCCCCATTAAACGAGACCAATGTCATCCGCCCATGTTGTCCCATTTTCCTCCAATAAAGGATAATGTTAAAAAAAAAATTTGAAATTTCAAAAAATCTTAAAAAATCATATTTTAAGTTGTTCTGTTAAGAATTCTGGCGATTAATTCAGTAAATGGGACTAAAACCCTATTAAACGAGATCAATGTCACCCGCCCATGTTGTCCTGTTTTCCTCCAATAAAGGATAATGTTGAAAAAAAAATTTGAAATTTCAAAAAATCTTCAAAAATCATATTTTAAGTTGTTCTGTTAAGAATTCTGGCGATTAATTCAGTTAATAGGAGTAAAACCCTATTAAACGAGACCAATGTCATCCGCCCATGTTGTCCTGTTTTCCTCCAATAAAGGATAATGTTAAAAAAAAAATTTGAAATTTCAAAAAATCTTAAAAAATCATATTTTAAGTTGTTCTGTGAAGAATTCGGGCGCTTAATTTAGTTATTGGGACTAAATCCCCATTAAACGAGACCAATGTCATCCGCCCATGTTGTCCTGTTTTCCTCCAATAAAGGATAATGTTAAAAAAAAATTTGAAAATTCAAAAAATCTTAAAAAATCATATTTTAAGTTGTTCTGTTAAGAATTCTGGCGATTAATTCAGTTAATAGGACTAAATCCCCATTAAACGAGACCAATGTCATCCGCCCATGTTGTCCCATTTTCCTCCAATAAAGGATAATGTTAAAAAAAAATTTGAAATTTCAAAAAATCTTAAAAAATCATATTTTAAGTTGTTCTGTTAAGAATTCTGGCGATTAATTCAGTTAATAGGAGTAAAACCCTATTAAACGAGACCAATGTCATCCGCCCATGTTGTCCTGTTTTCCTCCAATAAAGGATAATGTTAAAAAAAAAATTTGAAATTTCAAAAAATCTTAAAAAATCATATTTTAAGTTGTTCTGTTAAGAATTCGGGCGCTTAATTTAGTTATTGGGACTAAATCCCCATTAAACGAGACCAATGTCATCCGCCCATGTTGTCCTGTTTTCCTCCAATAAAGGATAATGTTAAAAAAAAATTTGAAATTTCAAAAAATCTTAAAAAATAATATTTTAAGTTGTTCTGTTAAGAATTCGGGCGCTTAATTCAGTTAATAGGACTAAAACCCCATTAAACGAGACCAATGTCATCCGCCCATGTTGTCCTGTTTTCCTCCAATAAAGGATAATGTTAAAAAAAAAATTTGAAATTTCAAAAAATCTTAAAAAATCATATTTTAAGTTGTTCTGTTAAGGGTTTTGGTGGTTAATATTGTTAGTGGGATTTATTCCCTATAAAATAAGACTATTTTTTTCCGCCCACGTTGTCCTGATATATTTTTAGATTGATTTTTAATGCGCATATGAAGTTTGTGTATTCTTTTGCTATTAATATATCAGTCGTATGTAATTTTTTCAAAATTTTCGCATTTTTTAACAGCAGTAGGGCCTTAGTTGCCGTTTCATAATTTTTTTATTTATTTTTTTCAAAAAAATATGTTTTTTATCCTTGTTCTTTCAAAATCCTTAATTTTTTAGCTTAACAGAGGTCTGTTAACATCATAACATAGCTCTGTTAACTTACATGGTTTATGTCTAGGGTCATAAATTTTAAAATTTATCTTCACACAGGTTTAAAAATATGTAATTAACCATGACAATTTTTTCGATAAAAAATCTAATATCACTAGCATAAAAAGCAAACAAAAAAATATGTATTCGTAAAATTTTTGTTTGTTTTATGTTGTGTATGTGTCTTTTTTTGTGTACATATGTATATTTTTTGTGTACATGTGAATATATACATATATAATATACATATGCATATATATGTAGTCGCCGCGGTCTAGAGGTTAGCCAACATAGTCTTACTAAGACGAGACCTCCGGTTCAAGCCCCCAGCTCTGACATCTTGAAGCAAAGAAATATTAAAAAAATATATTTCTAGCGGCGACTACCTTTTAGCAGACTTTTGGCAAAAGCTCTGAGAGTAACTGATTCTCAGGTCAGTTGTTCGAAGTCGACACACAATATGAGTGCAGCTAGGAGTTAAGCCGTAATCCTGACACAGGGTTGAAAAGGTCAGTTATGTCGTGATTGTATATAAAAGAAATAACTACATTAAATGTTTTTTGTGCAGTAACACATACAATTCTTCCAATGATTTTTTTGGGCATTTACAGGAACATAACGTTTCAAAAATACTGGAGAAATTGGTAAGTATTTACAATATTTCGAATTTGAATGCAAAACTATTTATCTCTTCAATTTTGTTTATTTTTTTAGGAATTTAACGCAAATGGAAAAAGGGGAAGATGTAGAATAAGCTCGCGAATGAAAGAAGGCTGTCCAAAAATGTATATCTTAAAATTATCGTTTATTCATTTATATTTATAATTTTATATTAGTTTATTACTTCTTATGTTTTTAGATGCATATTAAATAAAAAAGTAAAAAAATGCAAAAATTTGTATTTGCAAATCAGTGGTGGGATGTAATAAAATTTTAATTCTCTTATTTAATGTTTTAATCGGTTTAAAATTTTAGCGCCAATTTTTTAGTTATACCAATTAATGTATTTAATTAAAAAGTGTCTGAATTTTTAACTAAAAGTTTGATGAGTCCAATTAAATATTTAATTGATAATGTTTTTTTGGAATTTATTAAAATTTTAGTTGATACAATATATTTTCAGAAAGCTCGACACTACTAATTTTTAATTGATATTACTAATATTGTTTGTTGGGGCAAAACTAGTAAACAATTTAATTGGTAGTACAAATTTGTTAATTGAAATCTATTTTTTCTTTTGATTTATTTTGATTTAAACTTTTTAAGCTATAGCAGAAACATCCATCCATCCATAATTTTTGCATACAAAACATTCAATAAATATTTTTTTTTTAATTTGTTAATACAGTATTCCACGGATAATTGTCTCGACAAAAATTTCAAAATATTGGTGCAATTATGTGTGGAAGTCATTTAAGTGAATACACTTAATTGCCTCCAAGAGGCAATTAAACGAAGCAGTAGGCTTATAGACAAATTTTGTACTATAAAAAACAAAAAAATTTTTCATTATTTCCCTTTGGAAAATACAAACTTCGTTTTTAAAAATTTTTATTTCCAAATTTTCAATTTCGTCTGCTTTATAATTTCCATATTTGAAATATCGACGTAATAAGTGCGAATAGCAAATTTATACATAAATTTGTTTGAAAGGCAATTTAATCTGCAATATTTGGTAAAAAATTACTTTGTGTGATTAAGCGAGGAAATTTTAAGGAAAATTTTTCTTTAGGGAAAATATTTTTTAGGCAATTAAGCAAATAACGCAATTAAGCGAAAGTTAATTAGCCGTGGAATTTTATTAGAAAATGTTAAGAAAAACATGGGAAGTTAGAATTTGAAGTAAATAAGCGTAAAAGGCAATTAAGCGTGGGGCAATTATCTGGGGAATACTGTAATGAAATATGATATTTAACCAAATATATAACAATTACAGAATATTTGCCTAGCACTCATTATTTTAGTTAATAAGTTACTAGTTACGAGGCAGGTTGGCATAATTATTACCTTCTTTCCCTTTACTTCTACTTATTTATGTGTTTATTCTCATTATTCTTATTTCTTTATATTATTTTTTTTTTTAATGAAAATATTTATTAAGAAAACCTGACCTTTACGATTCTCAATTTCATATTTTTCATTATTTTACAAACGCACTACCCCCTTAGAGATAGACAGACCAACGTGACTGACTAACTGACAAACAATTCTCTCTTGCCTGAATACAATTTTAATTCCAACTTTAATACACAATTAAAAATTTGTCAATAATATTTTATTCTTTTCTTTTTGCTTTCTCCTTTTCCTTCTTCTTCTTATGCGTTGTCTTATTTTCAATTGTTTTGTTTTGCAGGTTTCCCGTTGAACTCTCTCTTGTATAGAAATCAAGACCTTGTGACCGGATAAGGAACAGAAAAAAAAGTAGAAAATAAAAAATTATATGGATTTGTAAGAGCATACTGGCAACTTATGCTGTGTGCATAGGAAAGGTTGACTAAGAGTCTGTATATACGAGTATTTTATTGAAAATTTTTAAGCTCTTAACAATGCCAATTTATTTCCTATATTTTTCTTTTTAATGTGTACCGTTGTTGTTAAAAATTTATAGAGATTTAAAAATTTGATAAAAAAATATGTTAAATTTTATGTTAAAAACTAGTGTTTAAGACATTTATAAAACTATTTTCAGTGCATGCCTATAATACATATGTATGTATGTGCATACGAGTATATTATTTTAGCAATGAAATAATAGTGGTAATCACTCTTTATTGCAAACGCCCTTTGAAGTATTGCAAATGTAGCGAACCATGTCAAATAATAATAAAAAGTATATGCCTATACGATAACTTGTATTGTGGTTAGAGCGCTCGCACAAATAACTTAAATGGGCAAGGTTCGAATCCCATTCCAACAGAGGTGACAAATGAAAAAGTTAATTTGCGGTTTTTTTCAAAAATATAATTTAAAAATAAGAGGTTTCCGCTCCTCCTCCAAGAAGTTCATCAACAAAGTAACCGCTCCCTGACATTCCACTCTATTCCCACTTAACTTTTGACAACGAAAAGCAAATGATAAGGAAGAGGCGCCACCTATTGGGAAGTAGCAGATAACAGCTAAAAAAACCAAATTAGCAAAGGCACACACCACAATCAACATGCTATGAGGAGACAATTGCTGTTGGTCATTCAAGGGTGAAGGTATAACACTGGCCTTTGAATGATCAATTCACAACAATTTTTCTGATTCCTAAGGCGTTTAATAATATAAGAAAACAAAATATATGTTCTGTTGTCATAATGTACTGTTCTTTAAATAAAAATTCCAGTACAATGCATAGCGTTCAGTGAGGGTTTATCTATGAGTATTGGGGTCTGTGTCAACGTTGAAACATAAAGAAATTAAATAAAAGCACACTTTACTTACTGTTTTACTTGTGTTTAATGCACAGAATGGTATCTTAGCATTATACTTTTTAAACAGTACCTAAAAGCTGAACTCCCTATTATGTTGTAATATTTTGATTTTAGTTTTCAAAAACATTCACAAGTTGGTATTGTTATCTGTCTTGCCTATTCAATCAGGTATATATCATCAGAATCTTTATAATGATCAATATAGACAATTTTTCTTAAGACCAATACTCAGGGGTAAACCCCTACTCATGCAGTCTTTAGTAGGTTAGCTGTTATCTTCCCAGAAAGTGGCGCTGTAGTTCTGATGATTCGTTTTCTGGTGGTATAGACTCGAAATGTCATGGAGCGGTTTTTTGAAGATGGACTTCTTTAAATAAGTATGTATACGTGCTAGTATTGACAAAAAATAATACTCTAATACCATATTATGTGAGTATTTACGGCATGTACACAATAAACGTGTTAATTAAAAGCCAGGAGTATATAAATCATAATAAAATGAATTCTTTTTAGCTGCAGCATTATTTTATATCCTATTAGCAGATATGTAAGATATAAAACATGTGCATTTATTTGAAAAATATATTTAAATATTTTGTATTTTTCTTCTGAATGCCATTTTTATTTTATACCCTTGCTTGAAAATGCTTTAATGCTCATTGCTCACTTGCTTCCGCTTCTGTAATAATTTTAATATTCATTTTTTTTTTTTTTTTGTAGAATCATATAAAAGAAGGCATTGTATAGACATTTTATTATATACTCGTGTTTTATATATCTACATAAGTATATAACAGTAAACTATTGTTGTACAATATTTTATACAAATTATTGTTATTGTATATCAGTTACCCTTGACCTTTTCATTTTAATGTCTCAATTCATACCGTATTTTACTTAATCAAACCCTTATATTTTAGATACACTTTGGCCTTTCCCCGTAAAAATATGTTTTTTTTTTGTATCTGTTTAGTATAATAAGTTTGACATGCCATTTGTAATGGATAGAATAAAACAATAGCAACAATGAAAGTAATAGAATAATTTGAAATCTATAGCAAGAAAGTAATATTATAAAGACTGTGCCAAAAAATAGCCGACCTGATGTAAACATGGCGACAGTAGTTTGAAACATTTTACTTTGGCAAACAGTGGCAACTCCTTAAAGCATATGTTTAAGGCAGAGTTCAAATTTTTCCATTTATGAATACTCAAAAACTAACATTTATGAATATTATCAAGAATGCGATTTTTAAAAATTTTTATTTTTCTTCACGCACATGAACGAGCAGCAAAATTTATTTTCTTAAAATCACACGCGAACGTGTGCATTCATTTTTTTCTAAGCATTCATATATGAAGAGTAAAGAAATTTTTTTATTTTCTTCATGCACATAAATGAGCAGCACAAATTTTTTTTCACACGCGAACGTTCATATTTTTCTAAGCAAAATTGTTTCATGACGCCTGCCTGTCGCGAACACACAATACAACAATTACATAAAAAAATCCCAAATAGAAGAGTATTGTTGTTGTATATACACACATACGTACAATTGTAAATTTGAATTTGTCACTTGAAAAGCAAAGCGAGTATACATGAGTGTGTCAAAAAAAATATTCATGCTCATAAAAGAGTATTTGTCAAAATTGTAATGTTTCATAAATGAATATGCTCATAAAAGGGTATTCGTCAAAATTGTATAAATGAATATGCGTCAAAAAAGAAAAAGAAGTAATATTCACACATGAAAGAGAGCAAAGCAAAATATTTTCTGTTTTTTCATACATGAAGAAGAGCAAAGCAAAATATTTTCTGTTTTTTCAAACATGTGTGAGGAGAAAAAAAATAAAAACTAAATGCACACGTCCACTCATAAGTGAAAAGTGAGTGTGCGATTTGGTACTCTGGTTTAAGGTATTCAAGGGCCATACCTTTTAGTATTTCTTTTTTGTTTTGGAGACTTTAAAAGATATGATCCGAGTAAATTCGTTAATGTGTAAAAATTACAATAATTTGTCGGAAAAATTTCAATTAAAAACTTAATTGTTATTATTTACTTATACCAATTAATTTTTTAGTTAATACAATTATTTTTTTTTAATTGAAAGAAGTACATTGAATTTCTTGCATGTATGTTTTCTTATTTTTGTAAATAATTTGTCGCAAAACCAGACATTGCTATACACGTAATGTATTGCTTGATCTCTTAATGTTGTTTGTGACGGGAAGGTTAGTAAAGCATTTAATTGGTGGTACAAATTAATTAATTGAAAACGATTTTCCTAAGTTAATACCGAGATAGTTCGCACAAAAACAGTTTAAAGAAATGGTTTTGTTTATAAAGTAGATCAAACTGATAAAAGTAAGGTAACACAGTTTAGAGAATATGTTTATGTTTTTAACTGAAAGCATAAGTAAACACGTAAAATGAATTCTTTCTTACGACTTTGTTTGTGTGTTGTTTTTATTGAAAATGTGTTCACGACATAGCTGGCTATGTGAGAACTCAAAAGCCGAGGTGAATTTGGCCGAATGAAAAAACAATCTCCATCACACTTTCTTTGAGCAGCACTGGATCATTATGCAAATCTATATGATCATTAAGACTATGAAATATTGAGAACAATAATCTATGCGAGACTATATGAGCTGTCAACACCAGTGCCAAAGTATTCTTAAAGTACGTATCCCATGATGATAAAAAAGTTATCTGTTTAAGGACCTAAAAGAAATCTTGTACTATGAACAGAGTATCGAAGGTATAGAATATCGCTGACAAAAGTGTGTGACATTATGTGTTGAAGTAATAAAAAATTTTTTCTTTGCTGGGGCGATTAATTTTGGGATCATTCTTGAATCTTTTTTATTATGGAATATTCAAATAAGATGGTGTGTAATTTATTCAAAAGCTCTCAGAACGATTTATTGTATCTCCGAAAAACAATCTTATGCTAGACTTGCATGTCAAACAAAGGAAATGTCAAGAAAAACCTTTGAATGCATATAGTTTTCGCAGAAGCAAACGAGTAACCCAGATGAAATTGGTTTAGGGACATTAGCAACATATTTCCAAATGTTTAAACACGAGATTAGTTCTTTTATAAATTACTAAGTTTCTAAGTAATCTACTTAATTCCTATTACATACATGATTGCCATATCTAACGTCATGTTCATTCTATATTGTTAACGTGGTTGCCATCTTATAATCTAACTAACAATGCTGCCAATTCATTAACTCCAACTTATACAGTTACTCGTTACACATTTCATGTACCCCAAAATGCCTTAGTTAGAATACAAAAATGAATAGAAGTCAGAAAAAATAAGAAGCCTAATTGATTTTCTTTAAAAAAATAACAGTATGTTTGTGGAAAGACAATTGTTATAGACAAAATACAGAAATTCTTCGTGTAAAAATCGAACGTCTAAAGAGATTCATTTTCTCAAACACAGTCTAAAAAGAGTCCCATTAGTTTTTATTGGCATCGAATACCAAATGTAAAAAAGTATGGCGTATCTTTTCTAAGTATAGTTGGTCAAATTAGACGAGTAAAAAGCATTGAAGCAGGAAAAGCTTCTAATTTTTGTTTGGACGTATTCACTCATGTTTTTCAAATAAAGAAGTAAAAAAAATTTCATAGAAATTCTGTTAAATTATTAAAAAAAGGATAAAATACAAATAACTTACCTGTAAATCTGGTGCTGATAATGGACCAGGCTGTGCCAGATCACAAGCTGATATCCAGGGATTAAGGCGTGTTAATGCAAAACTGCTTTCTAATATCGTACGATATCGATTGGGGCTACGGGTAACGTCCAATTCGTCCTTTGGATGTTTTATGGTTGCAGTTTCAGTTTTTCTTTCGATTCTCTTCTCAAGCGTTTCTTGAGAGTCTGTTTCGCTTATTGAAACAAGTTTTTCGTTGCTATTACTCACTAAATGAGCATTATAAACCACCGTTTTAAAGTTATCTTTTGTTTCTGAATTATGATCTTTTGCCCCATCATCATTAATATTATCATTGACATTGTCATTCTTACCAACATCATTATTAATACGTTCAATAACGTGGTCAACATTATCATTATCGTCATTTGTGTTATAGGGAGTTTTAAAGTTTTTACTATTTTCTTGTGGATACTGCTGCTCATGCTGATAATGTTGTTGTTGGCGAACAAAATGCTCAACAGCAGCAGGTTTTTGCTGTCGCTCATCCGGTAGAACGTGTACATTGTCGGGAGCACCACTGCCACTGCTACTGCTACTACCACTCGATGACTCAACTACAGACTCCGTGCCGCTGCTATAGTCTTCTTCTTCGTTTGTGTCACCAATTTTGTCGTTTGTCAGTTTAATTAAATGATCAAAGGACTCCTCCGACAGAAGATCGTCCTCGGCTACTAAGGCAAATATATCGTCTTCGTCAAGTGATCTTGACGAATCGGCGGCGGTAAGTGAAGGAAAATGTACGGGTAGACCGCGGGCTAGTGTTGTTGTTTGATCACTAAGACCACTATCACTGCTGCTACTGTCAACAGCCGTATTCAGTGCATTCAATGAATCACCAACTGAATCGTTGAGATTCTCGATAACTTCTTCGTCAGTAGCTCCACTACCGCTGCCCCTGTAATTTAAGTTGGCACTGCGTGTTCTTCTTTTTCGTCGCCGTCGAAATTTAACGTTCGCACGACTCGTATTCTTTTCCGTTTGCACAACTTTATTCGATTCGGTACGCGAACGCGGATCGTCGTAATGTTTGGCCAAGTGCGAGGGCAACGGATAAGTGTAGGCAAAGTAATTCGGCGTCGAGGGATATGGATTAATGACAGAAGTAGAAGTTGGAAAGTTTTGAGTAAAATATCTATTAAAAAAATTAAAGGATACCGGTTCTTTGGATCGTTTATTGAAATACAGTGTTTGGTCGTTGATGTTTTGGTTATTATCGTCGTCGCCGTAATCTGGTTCTATCAGTGAAGGTAAAGCGTAAAAATTTAAATCTTCATAAGTCGGCTGAGGTGGTGATAACGTAGTTGTGATGGTGTTGCCTGTTGCTGTAGACGTACTACTTGTGGGAGATGTAAGAAAATATGAAGACGACGTCGTAGGTAATGACGATGATATTGAATGTGAGTTGGTGGTAGTTGGATTGACAATTGATGGTGATTGTGTTGTTGTGGTTATGGTTAAAAACGGTGATGTTGTTTTAGTAATTGTTGTTTGAGGTGGTAGTGGTGGTGGTGACGACGTTGTTATTGTAGTCTTTGAACTGATGCTGCTGGTGCTGCCACGCCGAGCCCCCGAAATAAACGCAAGCGCCATCACGACCAGCCCGGGTCCTGGCCGCATATTGACCTCGGGTTCGGCGGTGCTAGCATGGTGCAGGCCCGCTTGAGACGCGCTTGCGACTCCAACTCAATGTCGGTACTGATGGGCTCATGGCCCCATCATCGTTAAGTTTATGGATAAATTTTCTTATCGACACGTTTAATCCGCAACGTTTAAAACTCTTTTGTGTTTTAAAACTTGTAGTGTTTCGATATTTTTTTATTTTTTTGTTTGCTCGAGTTTTTATATATTTTAAATTTTTATTAAAATTTATCGGTAAATGTTTTAATACGAATTTCATTTACTTAATCGTAATTGTTTTATAATTTTCATCTGCAATAAAAGAAAAGAACAAAGAAAAATATTAGTAAGTAGTGATATATTAAATATGAAGGAGAAAAACAACAAGCAATTTAATTATTTTTGTATTTAAATATGAGTAGAATAAAACAATTATAAAAAGAATAACACTTGAATGATTAAAATTTTACCATAACGAGAGGAATATCAAGGTACTTGTAGTATTGTTATGAAAAATAAGACAATAAACAACATTTCCTAAGAAAAATAGCAACAAACTGCGTATTATTGTTCCAATAATTTCCTTTAATGCTACAGACATGCTTTTGCAACACACAAGAGCATTATAACAAACAAGAACAGAAATTTGTTAAACACTTTACATAAGAATTCCAATGAAAGCTCCCAAATATATTTGCACGTTGTAAAAGAAGAGTTTCTGTTAAATACACACATTTTTACAATTTTATATGCAAACTAAATTAAGTTGAGAACGTACGTAAACAATCCGTTTAATCAAATTAATCCAACCCTTAATAGTTGAAATTTTTAAATGATTTCAGATAATTGTAAGTTCTTGACGAATCGGCGGCGGTAAGTGAAGGAAAATGTACGGGAAGACCGCGGGCTAGTGTTGTTGTTTGATCACTAAGACCACTATCACTGCTGCTACTGTCTACAGCCGTAGTCAGTGCATTCAATGAATCACCAACTGAATCGTTGAGATTCTCGATAACTTCTTCGTCAGTAGCTCCACTACCGCTGCCCCTGTAATTTAAGTTGGCACTGCGTGTTCTTCTTTTTCGTCGCCGTCGAAATTTAACGTTCGCACGACTCGTATTCTTTTCCGTTTGCACAACTTTATTCGATTCGGTACGCGAACGCGGATCGTCGTAATGTTTGGCCAAGTGCGAGGGCAACGGATAAGTGTAGGCAAAGTAATTCGGCGTCGAGGGATATGGATTAATGACAGAAGTAGAAGTTGGAAAGTTTTGAGTAAAATATCTATTAAAAAAATTAAAGGATACCGGTTCTTTGGATCGTTTATTGAAATACAGTGTTTGGTCGTTGATGTTTTGGTTATTATCGTCGTCGCCGTAATCTGGTTCTATCAGTGAAGGTAAAGCGTAAAAATAAATATTGTTGTCTTAATAGTTGAAATTTTTAAATGATTTCAGATAATTGTAAGTTCTCACTTTTCATTTTTAACCAATGCACACAATATTTCGCTGTAATTATCACTTAATTTTCATTTAATTTTCACGAATTTAATCCTAAATTTAAATTCCTTTTTTCACGAACTGCGATTTGTAAATATTTTTTTAGTAAGAACAAAAAAAAAACATACCCAAAGAAATTCCAGGATTTTTATCTTAGCTTTACCGTTGTTGTTGTTTTTACTTTATTTGTTTGAGCATAAAGAGCACACGCTCATACACACATGTTTTTTCCTCAACTTTGGTAAACAGTTTTTGATTATATTTTAAACACTTTTCAACCACTTTTTTTTCATATTTATAAACTTCAAACAATATTTTACCATACGATGCACTTTTTTATGTAAAAATTAAACTTAAAACACAATTAATTAATACTTCAATACCAGTAACTAAATTAAGATGACGCGTACCGCAGAATTAATAGAACAAAACTGACTGCCGAGAGAGCGATGTAAACAAACATGAGAAAAAGAGTTGCCGGGTTAAAAGAATTTTGCAAGGAAACACATTAACAATAAGCGGTTTTTAGTAAAAAGATATTACAAATGATATATTTACTTGTTAGAAGATCCTACTTCTTTTATAAATTTTTATTGATTACAACCATTTTAAACGAATAATGAATTTTTAAAGAATATAAACCTTATAATATGAAATGTATGCTTTTGGGGATAAACATGTCTCTATGGCCATTTTGTCTCTGCTTAAGAGACTCGTCAGGAGGCGTTTTACCAAAGGTGGTATTCAAAACTATAAATACTTATGTTAAAATAGTTATAGGCTAAATGCGAATCATATCCCATTTAGTATATAAAACCAAACAAGAGTATTTACAAAGCAATAATCAGGTTTTGTTTTTTAATTAAACAACAAGACAATATACGAGTATTTCTGCTAATAAAAACAATCTTCTACACTACTAAATAAAATTATTAAATCTTGTACAACTTTATAAACTATTTGTCCAATAAGCTCTTAATAAACCTACATATATTATTATATTATATTCTATGAATATGTCAGAAAATCTATAATTTTTGTTTAGTTCTCAACAAAAACTTTCTTTACTCTATGAGATTTTAAATAGTCAGAAAAATCAGTGAGTTATTTTACATTTGAACGGATAGTTACTTATTTTGCTTAA
Source organism: Metopia argyrocephala (assembly GCA_963576795.1). Classification (NCBI taxonomy): domain Eukaryota; kingdom Metazoa; phylum Arthropoda; class Insecta; order Diptera; family Sarcophagidae; genus Metopia; species Metopia argyrocephala. The sequence continues at coordinate 196,860,153 of OY756208.1, read as the reverse complement.
TAATGTCACCAAATATGAAATGCATAATAGGAATAGTAATATTGCATGAAATTAAAATTTTTTCTGGGTTGTACTTAGTGCTGTCACAGGGATTAATTTTGTTTCTGTTAACTTTCAATAATAATAAAAAACAAATTATATTGTATAACAACCTTATAAGTAAAAAGTTAATTAATTTTGTGTTATAACACCAAAAACCAAATATTTTAAAAGTTACTTCAAAACTTTTAAATTTTTTGGGGGGCGAAAAAGCAAATGAACAACATTCTCTATCTGTTGTATCCAGTATGTAAAAATCATCTCTTGGAATTTTAGTTGCAAAAAGTAGTTGTTAATTAATATGTTTTTGCTTTTACTGAAACTTAAATTATTTCGTGAGACAAAACCATTTATAACTCCGAAAAGCTTAGTATTACATGCATTATTTTATAACTATTTTGTAATATATTCCACACTCTTCAAAATCAGGCACTTCTTAGGTAATGACTTTGATTAAACTTTCTTTTTATGAAAGCGTATTTGTAATATGTAACAGAGAAAAATACCACAACTGTATGTGCCAGTGCTCATTACCCATTCGGCGCCGTTCGCAGCAAGTTGACCTCTGTTACTCTACTATGTATATGATCTCCCACATTGACTAACTTTTGGTAAATAGTCAGTGACAAAGTTAAACAAAACTTGCCATATTGAGGATAAGGAGTGAATAACGGTATTATTATTGCACAGTACATTTTTAAATACGGTGAAGGCAGGAGGGTAATTGTGAATAGCAAACGCTACCATGAGATGATTATAACTGATTTGGCTGAAAAGTGGTTTTAAAAAGACAGTGCCGCAAAGCACTAAATAAGTGACGAATTCGGTCTACATTAAATTCCTCCATTAAATTTCACATTCACATGTCCTCCTAGATTGTGCGATTTAACGCTTTTCAACTATTTATGTACGACTATTTTTAGGCTCGTGCCCATAAGGACAAGCCCGCAACAGTTGACGCACTGAAAGTCAATATTAAAGAATTAAGTCGTGAGATACCATCTGATCTGTTGGAGAAAGTATAGCAAAATTGGGCGTATTCTTCAATTTTTATGTCTTTCCTAAAATAAAATCCGAAATTACTTAAAAAATCACCTATTAGCGTAATGAAATTGTTAAAGTTGCTTAAAATCCTTTTTGAACTCCCTGGAAAGTTCGTGTAATATACATAATATTCTTATTTACTCTCTATTGAAAACCGTTTATTACAACCTTGTTTACTTTCAAAATTATTTTAACACGGCAACTCTATTTTTGCATGTTTGTTTACATCGCTCTCTTGTCATTCAGTTCTATTCTTTAATTTGTGCTGTACTCGTCGTTTTAAGTTAGTTTCTGGTATTAAAGTATTAATTAATTGTGTTTAAAGTTTTATTTTAATAGTAAAAACTGCATCATATTATAAAATATTACTTCAAGTTTATGAAAAGCAAAAAAAGTTGTTGAAAAATTTTAAAAATATTATAAAAAAAGTGTTTACAAAAGTTAATAAAAAATGTGAGAATGAGTGTGTGCTCTTTATGAAAATAACAACAAAAACAACTGCAAATGAAAACAAAAACAACTGCAACTGCAACAGTAAAGCGAAGACTATAATCTTCGAATATCTTTTGGCATATTTTTGCTTATCAATAAAGAATTCGCAAATAGAGGGGAGTTAAATTTGATTTCGTGATTTTTTGCACAGTCTACTTGAAATTTATTCTCTTTTATGTTGTTTATGTTTTTTATTTGTTTTACCAGCGAAAAGTAAATTAAAGTTTTATTTATAAAAAATAAAAGATGCTTAAATAATTTCGAAAGGTATTTATATATTGAAAACATATGTGTGTATATATATATTTTTATAGTTTAAGAGATAATTTTTTGTTTAATTTATTCGATCTTTACTTAGTATCAATATAAATACAAAAATACATATGTATGCATGTACCTACATATTTATATCAGTGATAAAAATATTGAGTAATCAAAAGCTACTTCTGCATAGAAGAAAAACAAAATATTGGGTCAAAACTAATTTCGACATTGAAATAAAATCATTTTTTAAAATATTTAATTATTTTGTTGGCATTTTTTCTCTTTTTTTTTAATTTGTTGAGTTTGTTCACAAGTTTTTTTCGATACGCTTGACGCTTTCCGTCAATTCAAACTGACAACACCGTTTTATTACTTTTCACATATTTAGAATTAATATGGATTTATTAAGTAAAATTTTGATCAACACAGGATATTTGAAATTTTCCGGCTACTTGGCCAACGTTTTATCATCAATGCCTAACTCTGGTAAAGAATTCATAAAGAAAAAAAAAAGAAACAACATATAACACTACTTTTATAAATTAATAAACATCAGCACTTGCAGTCAATAAATAGAGGATTGTGTCTTCGCTAAATTAACAATATAAGTGATTTATTAGCACAGTCGATAATACAGTGCTTATTCTTTGATCGTAAATTTTTTTTAGTATCAAACAATTTTACTTTTATTTTAAATAATTAATCAGTCATCATTAATCTATTTTTAATTATTATGTTACAAAAATATGAATAATATAAAAATTTTAAATAAACTTTTTTGCCCGTATTCATAAAAACTATTTTAGGTTTATTGAGGGTTTATTTGACAAGTATTGCATATAAATTTGTCAAATAAGTCCTCAATAAACCTAAAATAGTTTTTATGAATACGGGCATTAGCCTTTATGTACCTAAATGAACGTAGTAGAAATTAATGGTTATTCACGTCCTCGAAACACACCCGCAACAACCTGTTAGGTGTACATATTTATTAGAGCTGTTGATACTTCAGATCCATTATTTTCCACAACGTTTTTAACTAGACGCTTACAAAAGCGTTAACGTTCTTCACTCTGTACACTCGTTTTACTTGTTTTCTTAATTTTAAAAATCATTGTTATGCTCATACATAAATTCTTAATTTAACTTTTTCACATATCAAGTAGATTTTTTTAATTATTAATCTTAAAATATCATACAAATACTTACACTCTATTGTGCACTGATATCCCATAAAAAAATTATAGTTTTAATCCATTGTAGAATTTTTTGACGATCATTGTATTGCTGATGAAAAGAGAAGCAGCTTATCATGCGAAACACATTTTCACTGTTTCCTTTATTTATTCATTTTTTTTAAATAACGAAACAAAAGAAATTTAACATATACAAATGCAAACTTTAAATGAGAAAGATTTTCTCTCTTTTAACACAAAAAAAAAACACAATTAAAGAAGTAATAATAAGAGATGGAGCACAGGCTCCTTTTGTTTTAAGTTTTCTTTTCTTTCTCTACTTTGTTGCTTCTTTTTAAAATTATTCTTTTTTTTTTTGTTTTTATTCTTGTTTTTATTTTCTGTAGTTTTTAAAAATTCCTGTTTTTGTATTGAATTCAAAGAATTACACACACACGTACATATTTAAATTACAAAGTAAAACAAAAACCAACGACAAAAATAAGACGAACGATAAGAACGTGAATTTACAACACGACAACGGCGACGAGATCTTTAGCGTTGAACGAGAAAAATAAAAAATAACGCACGACGATACGATGTATTTTTTTTTTCTTTGTATGTGTTTCGTTTTTTTTTTTTTTTGTTTTTTTTTTTTTTCTGCTTTTCTGTATTTTCCTAATATTTTAAATTGCCAGTACTATTCTCAAAAACAAAATAGAGAGGAATATAGAGAAAAAAAACAACTAAACTTATGGGAGTATATGAAGTAGCGGGTTTTGTTTATTTTATTTATAAAAACCGTTATTTTGTTTTTATAATTTTATTGATTTCGTATTAACTGGGAGAGTTTCCTTGTTCTTCTTGTTGCTGTTACTTTGTAGGAATTTAGGAATATACTTTATTTTAATTATTTTGTTATTGTTTTTGGCGTTTATTTAAAGTTAACAACACTTTACATACATATTTGTTTTCTTCTTTTGTGTTTTATTTTATTTTTTCCATTTCTTTTTGTTTTATTTTACTTTTAGCTGTTTTCTAAACGTAGTAACCTTGAAGAATAAAATAAATGAAAAATAATGAGAATGCACATACATTTTGGTATTTAAAAAAAATTTTAAAGTTAAAATGAATTTTTTTTTTTTAATTTTGTTATACAATTTCGTTTAAATACTACAAATTTTGGTTTTTAAATCAAAATGTAAATTACATAAATTTTCATATAATTTTTTTTATGTTTTTCAGTTTAAAAAGAGCTTTTTAATGTTCTTCTTTTGGGTGTTTGCTTTATATAACAGTTTTATCTATTACTATTATTCTTTAGTTTAAGCTCCTACAATATCTCTCGTTGTATTTAATGCTCTCCTTTAAGATATTTTAAGTTTTGTTCTCTTTTTGTTTACTTTTTAATATCTAATATTTGATTCTTGTGTAACGGTATTTAACTAAAACTTTGGCGTATTGCAATAAAAAGTGTGGTAGAAGAGAGAGAACGAGAGCTTAAATAAAAGAGTAAATTGTTTAAGGAATTTATAATTCCAATATAAAAGAGTTGCCATATTACGCTTTTCTCTTTATTTGTTATTATTTAAACTGTGTAGTCTGTGTTTGTAAGTGTATATAGGTATTATTTTTAATTATTTGTTGTTTAAACATTTATTTGAAAGTATTTTTTTGAAGAGACTTCTTTTACTTAATATGAATTATTATTATTTCTTTTGTTCACTGTTCACATTCTTACGAAATATCCGTGTTAACGATGATAAACGAATTGTCATGAACTAAAGATACCAAAATAACGAACTAAAAATTTTGATTTCTTTGCCTTTTTCTTTTTTACGTTATCCTTTTTGAATTTGTTAAAGTATCTTAAGAAAGTATCATAATAAAAAAAGCACACAAAAAAAATTTAGAAAACAAGGCGAACAAAAAATTAAAATTTTTTATTAACTTTAAAATGTTAAAAAATAATAATAAAAACAACAAAAAACGTTAAAAATTTAGTGTAAATTCTCATATACATATAAATAAGTTAGTTTGCTGAATTAAAAGATTTTATTTATAAAATTTTATCTCATATACACGATTCTTTTATATAATTTGTTTTATTTTTAATTTAATATTTTTGTTGAAATATTTTTTGGTACTCGTATTTTCGTTTAATATTTTTTAGGGTTATTTTATATATAATTTTTTAATTATATAACAGTTGCCATAAGCATATAACGCCATCATTATAATTTTCTTCTTTAATTTTTTTTTTACAAGTTTGGGCCTGTATTGCTTAAAAAAAGTTCTTGTTTTTCTTACGTTTTTTTTTACCAATAAATTTCCTTAAAATTTAATATATTTTAACAGAAATTTATATCTTTTTTTATTTGTTTTAATATGTTTTAACGTATAAATTTAGTAAGTAATTAGAAAAAAAAAATATTTTCACTTTATTTTTCTTTTTCTTTTTTTTTTTTTTTTCATTCAACGTTTTATAGACGAAGATGCGCAAGCGAAAATTTCTTTTGTTCTGCTTTTTTCACCCACAATTCTTCTTTTTTTAAGGTTTTTTTTTTCTTTATTATAGAAAAGATATTTTTTTGTTATTGCTTAAAAAAAACACATAAATTTTTGTTATATAAACTATTTGCCCAGCACTTGGAATTATAATTTTCGTTTTTTTTTCAGTGACACACAAACTTACTTTTTTCTCTACATATTTTTTGTTTGCTTCTTTTAAAATTTTATTTTCTGGCTTATTTTTTTCAAAATGTTAAATTTTCTCTTTGACTTTTGGGTAAAACTTTAAATATTTGTCAATAATTTTGCAGAAATTCCTTTAGTTTTCTTTATAAATTTTTTGTGCTTTTTTTGTTTTTTTGTTTGTTAAATGAATTAAATTGTATTGTAGTAGAAAAAAGAAAAAGTATAATAAGGATTGCGCGTCGCAGGATTTTAACCGTAACTACCCTGCTTCTTGGCTGATGGCCCCAAATGGCACTGACTGTAACACAATTGCAGATGGCGCTTAACTGGAAAGGCAATACAAAAAACTACAGTATTGTACGCCATTTTCGAAAGAATTTATTATAAATTAAAGCTTTATTCTCTTTTACTTTTTCTCTCTCTACCTTTAATGTTTCTCTTTCTTGTTAAATTACTCTTGTAAACTTCCAATAATATGCTTTGCACCGTTAGAATAATTAATAAATAACTTGTAAAAGTCTCATTTACTTTTATATCGCTCTCTCTCTCTCTGTGTGTCTCTCTCATCACCGTTATATTATGTTTTGCCTTTTAATACTCCTATATTGATTCCTGTTTATGCTTTGCATACTTTTTCTATTATTTTATTTGTTTTTTTTTCTGCTAAGTTGACAGGTGCTCATGTACTTTATCATGTGGTTTAGTTGTTATTGTTGTTTTTGCTTTATGGTAGTAATGTTTGCTGCTGTTGTTGTCGTTGTAGCACACATAATCACTGTTATCGTTTTATTTTATTTTTTCTTTCCTTATTTCTATTCTTTTATCACTGTCATTTGCATGCTTTTATAATACATTTATGTTTGTGGTGTTGTATTGCATTGCTGGTAATACTCGTAGTAAGAGTTTGCAATTCTATACAATTTATCTTCTCTTTTCCTATATTTTTCTATTAATTTTTATTGCTGTTTTTCTTTCTTTTAAGTTATTTACTTTCTGTTTTAGTTTGTCCTCTATTATGATTTTTTTTTTTTTTGTGCACACTTGGCCTATTTACCTGCCTAATCAACGTAAATTCTTTTTAATCCCACTTGAAATTATTTTCTTTTTTACTTTTAGTTTAAGTTGTTTAGCGTTTTTTATTTCATTACAATTTTTCTTGTTTAAAGCTACGTTCACGTTTGTCAAATATTTGATGAAAAAAAGCGTAACCTGCATGATGTTTACTTCTTAAGGCATGTAATGGATAGCTAGTAGCTCTGCTTACGCTTGGATCATACTTTACGCTCTATCGCCTAGTTGACTGGTCTATTCCTTCCTTCAAGGCTGATACTAATTTGAATACCACGGCTGTTTGGTGTTGATGTAAATGAACGGGCGAATGAATTGGTTCGATATCATCATGAAAACAAACATATTTTTTAAAGTTTTAAGTTTTTACAATTTTCTGTGTCAGGTCGTCCAATTTTAGGAACGGCTACTGCTTCTAATCCTTCAAGCATTAAGAACCTAAAATTTTGAAAATCATCTTTGTTTTCACCCGAACAAATTGGTTATACAAGATTCTAACTATTACAAAAATTTCCTAAAAGTCTACTTTTACCGAAAAGGAACCCTGTGCTTTTATAAAATCACTTCAGATAAATTATGGGGTATATTAATGCCGATGATTTGCCTAATAAGTCGGTTTTAAAGGATTAATACTTGCAGTTCTTTATAATATCATATTCACTATTAGCAATAATGAGCTATCGAAGTTGAAACTGTTGAAAATATGCCAAAAAGTCTTAAAATTTTCCACTTAATTTTCTTATACAGTAGTTTATCATACACATAGTACAACACACATACACCATTACATGCATATGCATGTATAAACATGTGCACATTTTGTCTTCATGACAATTTTTGTCTCATTAGGAAAATATGTCCCCAGGGGTAATGGTTTCTGGCATATAATAAAATCAAATTATTTTACTAATGGTTTTTGAAATGAAAACACACTGAGAGATATTCTTTTTTTCCTGTATTTTGGCAGCTATACGATCATACACTTGCAATATATTCAGTATATAAGCACATGTGTATATACGAGTAGTTTTAAATGAGAACAACATATGGTATAAGTGAGAGAGAGAGATAGAGAGAAAGAAAATATTTCATAAAAAAATTATAGGAAATAAAACCATCACCATTCTGATTATTACTGTTATAACAATTACAAATGCTCATGTACAAATGTACATACATATAAGTGAGCAAATGTAAATAAACATATACGAACACACACACACACACACATACACATACATTGTATATTATTGACTAGGTAATCAAACAATTTCCGTTAAATTTTTTGTCTTCAAATGTGTCTTTTGCTTTTTTAATTTGAATAAAAAATAGAAAATGTGAGAGCAAAAAAAAAATGAAGAGAGTACAAGAATTTGAAGCGAATTTGTGAGGAAATTCTTTAAAAATTTGTGGCTGCTACTGTTGTTGTTGTTGTTCATTCTTTTCTCATTGTGAATACCTCTATATGTGGGTATAAAACGGAACACATGCATTGAGTAGCATTTTAAATAAAAAATCTCTTTGAAAGCCATTCAAATCAATACTGTTTTTACATCCATACATACATTTCGCAAAAGAAAAACTACTACACAACTACATAAACAACGTTTTGCAAAATAAAAGGCTTCTCTATCCCCATTCTAGTTTCTCGCTCTCTATCTCTCTATCTCACTCAATAACAGTAACAATCAAATAAAACTGATAACACAAGCTATAGTTGGCAAATGCAAAGGAAGTTTAAGTTGAAATGATGACAGCAATAGAGGATAAAAATGATTTGACACATTGTTCAAATGTAAATGGGTGTGTGGGCATGTGTTGTGCATAAGTATGTCTGTATGTATCTATGTATGTATTTTAGCGAGCCTAGGCTCTAAGGGATGTTAGGAATTGAGAAGAAACACTTGTACAGGAAACCGGAATGAATATGTCAAATTTATTTGCAAAGCAATTGACACAACAACACAATAGCAGGGAAATAAAAGATAAAAGAAAAATAGAATAATAAACCTAAATAAAATAATAAAATAAATAAAAAACACTTAACAAACATAATAAGTAATAAAATCAACAAAAGAAAAAAAAAAATAAAAACAGACAAGTAATGATTGAAAAAATGCGTTCTTTTCCTTCGATTATTTTTTTCTTTCTTTGTTCAATTATTTTCTCTATATCTTCTATACAAATACTTTTGGCCATACTTATATTTACTATATATACCCATTGATGTGGAAGAAATTTATAGAAAAGACTAAAAATTTTAAGTTGTTTTTATTGTTGTCTACTAAACTCAAGTTTTAAATTGAGTAGAAATCGGCAGTATTCACAATATAAACAAATTAGAGTGATAGAGAAATGAAAAACTAAATTAAAGGATATTACAAGACCACAGTTCATATTTATTATTAATCCTCATACACTGACCTTGGCAATCAACCTAGTGGGGTTTGAGCTTACATAAACACTTTTCAAAGATTTTGAAATGTATTGCTTATGGTGTGGCCGAGTATCTCGGTTTTAAACTTGCTGCTTTCAGTATCAGTAGGCATTTCTCTCTAGTGAGTTTTAATTTCTATATTTTTTAAGAGTAGTAACAAACGGTGTCGCTTCCAAGGAGTTCTCGTACTCTGTTTACACTAAATAAGTAGTTGATGTCCCCTGAGTGCTGGCTGCATAAAAAAAAATAAATAAAAAAATCTCTGTATATTTGTCAAATTATTAAACTTTTTGTAAAAGAAAATATTAAATACAAAACAGCGTAACTCATTTTTTTAAATATTCTAAATCTTTTTGAGTCCCGTTATTTTGGACCTTAAGATATAGCCGATTAGATAACATAAGATTTGCTTCAATACTTGAGTGTTTCAGAGTCTTAAAACAATAAATCTAGCAACCTAAACACTGTACAAACTGTAAACTAAGTTAACATTTTATAATTAAAACTGATTATGAGCTCGTAGTCACCGTCGCCTAGTGGTTAGTGTGTTGGATTACTAAGACGATAGCGCTGGATTCAAATCTTAGCTCTGACATCTTGAAAAAAAAAAAAGAAATATGAAAAAATTATTTCTTTCGGCGACTACCTCTCAGCAGTCTTCTGGCAAAGGCTCTGAGCGTAATTGATTGCCATGAAAAGGCTGTTCAAATCTGTCGTTCGGTGTCGACTTGAAACTGTAGGTCCCGGTACTCATGGGTAATATTAACATACTCACCACGAGTGCTGCGAGAAGCTAGGCCGTAACCCGTAACAGTTATGTTTGTTTGTATGATTATGAGCTCCTTGATGTTTCTTCAAAAACCATATGTTTCTCTTTTCAGCGACAAACTATAATTTGTCAGTAATCTCATGTAAATCTTTTCATCGATACGCTTTCCCATTTATAAAATTTCTTAGTGAAACTACAATACTTTCCCTGTTTGTCACTACATAGACCCAGATTTCATCAAATCCATTTATATTTAATTATTTTTGTTTCCAAGAAGTTTTGACATCAGGATATAAAACTATTCCACCCTCTCTTTTTTATCTCTTAAAAAGTTTTAATTTAAAATTTGCATTCTAAGAGAAAATATCTAAAAATAAATATAAAAAATACATTTTATATCACGATGAAACTTCTTAGTAGGCCAGAAATAAATTCTTATAATTAATATTAGATTGTTTATGGAATAATTTTTCAATTAAAAGGCGCACATGATATCCATGAGAGAATTGTACACCAGCTTAACTGCATATTTTTTCATCTCCAGCCACGGTAGTCTCATCAGTGTTTTTTAAACAATCATTAATTATTTAATTTCCATTGTCATTTAGAAATCATATATTGTTATATGAGTGTTATACCTTCACACTTGAGTGATCAACAGCAATTACCTAACCATTGTATGTTGATTGTGGTGAATGCCTTCGCTAAGTAAGTTTTTAGCTGTTATCTGCTACTTCCCAGGGTTTTGATAACTTCAGTTTTATTGATACCAATGTAAAGCAAAAATATGGGAATTAATAGTTTTGAATCACATTTTTTAGCAAAATTTCGCTAATCTCTTTAATGCAGCGCCAAATTTCATCTTTCAGAGCAGCGGTTCTTTGTGTTTTCTATACATAAGCCTGCTCATTCAAATGACCCTGGAGAACATTATTCAACCGCGAGAAATCGAGATTGAAAATCGAGAAATTACGTTGATATATTGAACCCATATATTATTTTTACCAATCTACTACTTTTTGGTTTTTTATTTAAAACTCTATTCCATGTATTAAAAGTGTAATTTTTTTATTATTTTGATTATTTACAATTAACAGCTGTACTTCTTATGCCCGCCATATTAGGATTACTCCCTTTTCTTTTGTTAAAAAAATAATCTTTTATTAAAAGTAAGTCTTGTTTGACTTTATCTCTCTACGACATAACCAACTGCATTACCAGCATAACAAACCCCAAAACACTTTTTAAAAGAATATAGTAAACACTGTCTGTGCTCTTTTTTTGCCTCAATTTGGATTATAGTTTTTGCTTCAAAGAATTTATTTAAACTTTAGGCCAATTTTTTTCTTTCTTTTTCTTATTTTCATTATTTATCATTTAAACAAGAATTTTCGATAAACGATGGCATCAGCCAAACATCTGTTAAACGTTTTAAATAAAAATGAGAACAAAAGCAACAACAAAATGTAAAAAAAAAATAAATGAAAACTTAAATAACAGTAAATTTTCTGTTATCATGCATACAAAAGCGAATAGACAGAATTCTTGTTTTTATGTCTTATTATTTTGGTATAGATTTCAGAAAAGAATACTTTTTTGTTTGTTTGTAAAAGTATAATGTTCACTATGTTTTATATACATATACATATGTACGTAGGTATGTAAGTGTATAATAAAAATATAGAAAAAAAAAAATACAGACATACACATACTTACGTGATTTTGTTATACAAATACATATATTATAAGCTATTACAAGGCCATTTAGATTATTGTTTATCTCAGTGTTGTACAACCTCCAAATTTGTCTGGAGTTCTGTTTAGTTAGTCCTAATATGTTTGACAATTTTAAAATAAATTTTAATTAAAATAATGGCTGTTTTTTTTATTTTAGTGACACAAGTTTAAATCATAATAAAACAATGCAATACGTTTTAATATCACTATAACGAGCTTTTTTATGAAATTAATTATCAAAACTGATATTCTATTCAGTCAACGTACTGTGCTTCTCGCCCATTTGACGGTCGCTGTAATATTTTTATTAAGAAAATATTTTAGTGTCCTAGCAACACTCGTTCATCGACGAAACACAATATCTGCAGAACACATTGTCATGACCTGGTTCTGCATCAGCATAAAATTCAACCGAACAAACCAATGGAGATTAACAACCATTGGCAATGATTTGTTGTCAACTTACCCTTATTTTAATTGATAAATTATTTTCAGCTGAAGCATTTTCCGGGATGGATTGGTATGTGAACAAAAATATTGTCGAATTTGATTTTTTGAACTGATTTGGAAAGTAATCTCATGTAGCGCTACCTGGCCCACAGCTCATGAGATATTGGTTATTCCGCATTAGTAATTTGAGAGCATGGTTGTCTCACATCAAGGTTGTGTGAACTGGCTACCAAAATTTGACTCCGTAACATTTTCTTTTGGCGTTTACGCATATGAAACATACCACAACGGTCTTTAAAGCCAGCATATTATTATGTAGGTCAAGTTCAGCCAGAGTCATGGAGAATTGAGCATTTGGGGGCACTCCCCCCAGAAGAGATGTAGCGGATAATTGAAAGATTTTATATTCCACACAAAACGATATCAATAGACCTTTCAAACGAATAAAATATTTCTATAACACCCTATGTTTCCTATGTTTTTCCTTTTAAAGATAGAAAACACCTAATTAAAGACTCCTTATATCAAGAACCTAAACAAGGTTATCTGTTCCTATGGCTTTAAAAATATAAAATATGTAAATCATACATGCAGTATAACGTATGAGTAACAAGACTTATATTTTTGTTCCACATACGCAATAGTGCACGAATAGACAAATAAAATCACTTAAAAATTCGTTACTGTTGCTTTCTGTTATATTTAATAAAGAAATTCATATTCATTTTAGAATTGAGACTATTATGTGCTCTGTGCAAATTATAAAATTATCTATAAGTTGTGAGGATTGATGAATGAATTTTAAATTAATTTGTATATCTTGATAGCATTGTTCGAGTGTAGCAACGTCTTTATGAGATTTTTCCAGAGTATACCAGTAATAAATAAAAAGACTGAGTACAGTCAAGTAATATGCAAATCTTTATTTCACTAGAAAACTATTGCTAAAGCTATATTTTCACCACCAAAGTTCTCATCTGAGTTTTACATCAGAAGCGCACTCATATAGGCTCAGATAGTTCAATTGCAAATCTAATTTAATTTTTATTGTTTTTTGCCTGAGCTCAGTTAAAAATAGAACATTTTCTACGTTCCAAATTATTGCCGTCTGAGTTTTAATTGTTATTATCTGTTATAAGCAGATGAGAAATTGAGGTAGTGTAAATATAGCTTAATTGTTTTATTCTATACCTGTAACAGAACTCGATGTAGATATACAACTATTAGGCATTTGTAAGTTTCCTTAGTTTACAATTTAAAACGCGTTAAAAAGTGTTTTTAGGAAACATCTCTTTTGAAAAACTGAAGCTCTAGAAATATATGATTTGAACTTTTTTGCCATATTTTCAAAGCAATTTATTTCTTCATATCATTTATGTCATCTAACGATCTCTTATTCATATATATTTGTATTAACGTTCATTACATCTGTTGTCACAATTTTGACTTTTTTTTTTAATTCATAACCATTATTTAAAATTCTTTTTAAATTCCCTTCTGTACATCACTGATGTTCTATTAGAGATGTGAACAGTAACACTTCAATAATTTGTTTCAGTCAAAACATATACTTTTGTTGGAACTCAGCCATAATGCATAGGCAGGCACACATGTGTTAACTGCACATACACTCACATATAGTATCTATATGTCTATATATCTATAGAATAGTAATATAGCAGACACACCGATATTTGTATAGCCAGGTTTGTATATATGTATGTATATGAGTATATACATATACTTACATATATATGTGAATATCAAAAATTGTTTAGAAATCATAACAAACACATATTTCTACCATACACACATACACATACGAGTATACAATATAAAAATTATTCAAAATACCGTAAAAAGTTTATAGAAAAAAAAAAGAAATTACAATAACAACAAAAGGACCAAATTAGAATTATAATCGTTTGTATGTATGTGTGTATGTATTCAAGTATGTGCATGCTTTTGTGTTAAACAGATTTTATTTTTAAAGGATTTTGCGCACTATTTTGCTGTTTCTTTTTTACTTTTTAAGGCGAAAATCAAAACCATGTTTTTTTTTAAGCAGAGATTTTGAATTTTGTTCAGTTTTATTTTTTTTATAATAAAAGAGTGTTTGAGTGTGCAAGTGAGCAGCATGTGTTTTGTTGCGGCAAGATGCGAATATGGCTGAGCAGTTTATTAGAGAAGAGAACGGTATTTTATTTTATTGAGAAAATGTTTCTTTTGCTGTTGTTGTTGTTGCTGTTGTTATTCTTCTTAAATGATGAGACTCTGGTTTTTTACTGAGAGGTTTTTAATACGATATTAATAGTTTTGTTTTATAGCTTTTATTGCGTTACTATGGCTGTGGTTAATAATCAAAGACAGTACAGCCCATGTACACGCCAGACTTCTACTTTAAAAAGATGAAAACATTTTTTTGTGAATGAAAATTTTGAGCACCCAGTAAAATTTTGCCAACACTAATAGTTGTTATTATTTTTGCAATTGAGTACAAATCATATTTAATTTACTTTGTAATTTAAATGCTAAAGAGAAAATATTAACTGACACACTAACTTACTCACTTTTTCTAAAGCACTTCAATTTGCTGGACACAAAATATGAGACTGAAAATTAGATGACAATTACTTAGTTGTTATTTCGTTGGCATTCATTAGTAAGACAGATTGAAAAAGAAAACAACTTCCAATGAGGACACGAGGAAGACAGTTTTACACTTCATTCTGCCTGGATGTGATGCCAAAATGCATTTTTACTGCGAGGGTTTTTGGCTGCAACTGCTCGTTTTACGTTCCCACAGAAATTTTCAATACGATTCAGATATGGACTTTAATCTGGCCAATCAATTACACTTATGTTTTTCTTAACAAACCAAGCTTCGATTACTCAAAATGTATGCTTCGTGTCGTTATCATGCTGACAACATCCACGCTAGTGGTAATTTGTCCTTGTAATCTTTAATCAAATTGTTCTACAGGATGTTTTTATACATTTCCCGGTCTTTTTCTAATCAATTTCTACTTCTGCACCAACACTAGAAGTGGTTATGTAATCCCAAAACACAATTGATGTACCTCCATGCTGAATGATTTTTTTTTTCTTTTCTACTTTGGGTGTATTGCCAAGACATCTTAAATAAGATCTGACATCGTTTTCAATCATGTTATACCTTGACTCATCAATCCACAATACTAATTTTCAAAATTTTGCGTTTTTATGGAGGTGGGTTTTGGCAAACCGCAAGCGTTGGTGAATTTTTTTTAAACACATACGATTTTCTTCTCTCAACATTAGCATGGATATTATTTTCAGTCAAGTGCCTTCTTACCATTGTCCTTGTCGATATTTTAACAGCTTCAACTGCATACGTGATTTAATTTGTGCAACTTCTGCTCGGGATATTGATAAATGTTTTACTCCTTTAGCGATTGAACCAACATTATGGATGCAATTCCAAATTATTTTCATTTCAGATGCAGTGGAGCTCTTATTTTCACCCATACCTTACAAACTTCAGAGAAAACAGCAGGAAGATATGCTAAAATATTTCACTGATAACAAGAAATTTTATTGTCTATATAGTGGAATTTACCCTTTTTCTTTTTCTAATTTTAATTGAATTTTTCTGAATTATAAAACTTAAAACATTAAGAGCAGCATATTTTTCTAGAAATATTTCCATACTCTAAATGGTAGGATATCATAAGACACTAAAATTCGGCGTTACTGTTAATGATAGTTTTAGTTAAATCTTCTATCCTCGAGAACAAAATTTTTTTTTTTTTTTGTTTAAAAAAACGTAAAATTGTAGCCTTATTTACGAATTTTAAAGTAGAAATATATGAAAAGCGTAAATTCGCCGAAGAGTATCGTGTGTTTATGACTTTAGCGTATGAAGAAGATATGTTAATCAATATCCGTTATAGCGGTATTCACTGTGAGCTGTTTGTTTACTTCGGTTATTCGTTTTTGCTATTACAGTTCCAGCTAGCTTTTTAACAAAATCTCTTCCGTAAGTTTATCTTCTAGTATTCACAATTTTTTTCTTTTATAGATTATACTTGTCGAAAGATAATGTGTGTGAAGATAAATTCGAATTTGAAAAGCAAAGACATAAACCATCTCTCTTTAGCTAACACATTTTTTGCGTTAACAGAGCTCTGTTAATGGTTTAACAGCGACTATGTACGGGTATTTCAGGACTTATTAGTCATTTAATGGACACACATTCCAATTTTAGGAAGAAAAGGTACTCCCATATGGAAGCTATATTGCTCACTTTGTATCTCATAAAAAAAAAATTCATATTTTTTGAGTTTAAGGTTAAAAAAAAGCCGAAACAAATTCTTTCAAAAAAAACCAAATAAGTGGAGAAGATCAGTGGCCATTATGGAAAAATACGAAAATGCAGGTATATCACACTATATGGGGATGACAGTCCAAGGGGTCCCTAATGGAGCAGTATTAGTGGTATTCCTGAAATAATTTTGGGATTTGAGAAAATTTAATTTGAAAAATTCAACTTTTTTGCAAAATGACTGGAGAAGATCAGTGGCCATTATGGAAAAATACGAAAATGCAGGTATATCCCACTATATGGGGATGGCAGTCCAAGGGGTCCCTAATGGAGCAGTATTAGTGGTATTCCTGAAATAATTTTGGGATTTGAGAAAATTTAATTTGAAAAATTCAACTTTTTTGCAAAATGACTGGAGAAGATCAGTGGCCATTATGGAAAAATAAGAAAATGCAGGTATATCACACTATATGGGGATGACAGTCCAAGGGGTTTCTAATGGAGCAGTATTAGTGGTATTCCTGAAATAATTTTGGGATTTGAGAAAAATTAATTTAAAAAATTCAATTTTTTCAATTTTTGTAAAATGACTGGAGAAGATCAGTGGCCATTATGGAAAAATACGAAAATGCAGGTATATCCCACTATATGGGGATGGCAGTCCAAGGGGTCCCTAATGGAGCAGTATTAGTGGTATTCCTGAAATAATTTTGGGATTTGAGAAAATTTAATTTGAAAAATTCAATTTTTTTGCAAAATGACTGGAGAAGATCAATGGTCATTTTGGAAAAATACAAAAATGCAGGTATATCACACTATATGGGGATGACAGTCCAAGGGGTTCCTAATGGAGCAGTATTAGTGGTATTCCTGAAATAATTTTGGGATTTAAGAAAATTTAATTTAAAAAATTCAATTTTTTCAATTTTTGTAAAATGACTGGAAAAGATCAGTTGCCATTATGGAAAAATACGAAAATGCAGGTATATCCCACTATATGGGGATGACAGTCCAAGGGGTCCCTAACGGAGCAGTATTAGTGGTATTCCTGAAATAATTTTGAGATTTGAGAAAATTTAATTTGAAAAATTCAATTTTTTCAATTTTTGTAAAATGACTGGAGAAGATCAGTGGCAATTATGGAAAAATACGAAAATGCAGGTATATCACACTATATGGGGATGACAGTCCAAGGGGTCCCTAATGGAGTAGTATTAGTGGTATTCCTGAAATAATTTTGGGATTTGAGAAAATTTAATTTGAAAAATTCAACTTTTTTGCAAAATGACTGGAGAAGATCAGTGGCCATTATGGACAAATACGAAAATGCAGGTATATCACACTATATGGGGATGACAGTCCAAGGGGTTCCTAATGAAGCAGTATTAGTGGTATTCCTGAAATAATTTTGGGATTTGAGAAAATTTAATTTAAAAAATTCAATTTTTTCAATTTTTGTAAAATGACTGGAGAAGATCAGTGGCCATTATGGAAAAATACGAAAATGCAGGTATATCCCACTATATGGGGATGGCAGTCCAAGGGGTCCCTAATGGAGCAGTATTAGTGGTATTCCTGAAATAATTTTGGGATTTGAGAAAATTTAATTTGAAAAATTCAACTTTTTTGCAAAATGACTGGAGAAGATCAGTGGCCATTATGGAAAATTACGAAAATGCAGGTATGTCACACTATATGGGGATGACAGTCCAAGGGGTCCCTAATGGAGCAGTATTAGTGGTATTCCTGAAATAATTTTGGGATTTGAGAAAATTTAATTTGAAAAATTCAACTTTTTTGCAAAATGACTGGAGAAGATCAGTGGCCATTATGGAAAAATACGAAAATGCAGGTATATCACACTATATGGGGATGACAGTCCAAGGGGTCCCTAATGGAGCAGTATTAGTGGTATTCCTGAAATAATTTTGGGATTTGAGAAAATTTAATTTGAAAAATTCAATTTTTTTGAACATGACTGGAGAAGATCAATGGTCATTTTGGAAAAATACGAAAATGCAGGTATATCACACTATATGGGGATGACAGTCCAAGGGGTCCCTAATGGAGCAGTATTAGTGGTATTCCTGAAATAATTTTGGGATTTGAGAAAATTTAATTTGAAAAATTCAATTTTTTTGCAAAATGACTGGAGAAGATCAATGGTCATTTTGGAAAAATACGAAAATGCAGGTATATCACACTTTATGGGGATGACAGTCCAAGGGGTCCCTAATGGAGCAGTATTAGTGGTATTCCTGAAATAATTTTGGGATTTGAGAAAATTTAATTTGAAAAATTCAACTTTTTTGCAAAATGACTGGAGAAGATCAGTGGCCATTATGGAAAAATACGAAAATGCAGGTATATCACACTATATGGGGATGATAGTCCAAGGGGTCCCTAATGGAGTAGTATTAGTGGTATTCCTGAAATAATTTTGGGATTTGAGAAAATTTAATTTGAAAAATTCAATTTTTTTGAACATGACTGGAGAAGATCAATGGTCATTTTGGAAAAATACGAAAATGCAGGTATATCACACTATATGGGGATGACAGTCCAAGGGGTCCCTAATGGAGCAGTATTAGTGGTATTCCTGAAATAATTTTGGGATTTGAGAAAATTTAATTTGAAAAATTCAATTTTTTTGAACATGACTGGAGAAGTTTAATGGTCATTTTGGAAAATTACGAAAATGCAGGTATATCACACTATATGGGGATGACAGTCCAAGGGGTCCCTAATGGAGCAGTATTAGTGGTATTCCTGAAATAATTTTGGGATTTGAGAAAATTTAATTTGAAAAATTCAATTTTTTTGCAAAATGACTGGAGAAGATCAATGGTCATTTTGGAAAAATACGAAAATGCAGGTATATCACACTATATGGGGATGACAGTCCAAGGGGTCCCTAATGGAGCAGTATTAGTGGTATTCCTGAAATAATTTTGGGATTTGAGAAAATTTAATTTGAAAAATTCAATTTTTTTGCAAAATGTCTGGAGAAGATCAATGGTCATTTTGGAAAAATACGAAAATGCAGGTATATCACACTATATGGGGATGACAGTCCAAGGGGTCCCTAATGGAGCAGTATTAGTGGTATTCCTGAAATAATTTTGGGATTTGAGAAAATTTAATTTGAAAAATTCAATTTTTTTGAACATGACTGGAGAAGATCAATGGTCATTTTGGAAAATTACGAAAATGCAGGTATATCACACTATATGGGGATGACAGTCCAAGGGGTCCCTAATGGAGCAGTATTAGTGGTATTCCTGAAATAATTTTGGGATTTGAGAAAATTTAATTTGAAAAATTCAACTTTTTTGCAAAATGACTGGAGAAGATCAGTGGCCATTATGGAAAAATACGAAAATGCAGGTATATCACACTATATGGGGGATGACAGTCCAAGGGGTCCCTAATGGAGCAGTATTAGTGGTATTCCTCAAATAATTTTGGGATTTGAGAAAATTTAATTTGAAAAATTCAATTTTTTTGAACATGACTGGAGAAGATCAATGGTCATTTTGGAAAAATACGAAAATGCAGGTATATCACACTATATGGGGATGACAGTCCAAGGGGTCCCTAATGGAGCAGTATTAGTGGTATTCCTGAAATAATTTTGGGATTTGAGAAAATTTAATTTGAAAAATTCAACTTTTTTGCAAAATGACTGGAGAAGATCAGTGGCCATTATGGAAAAATACGAAAATGCAGGTATATCACACTATATGGGGATGACAGTCCAAGGGGTCCCTAATGGAGTAGTATTAGTGGTATTCCTGAAATAATTTTGGGATTTGAGAAAATTTAATTTGAAAAATTCAACTTTTTTGCAAAATGACTGGAGAAGATCAGTGGCCATTATGGACAAATACGAAAATGCAGGTATATCACACTATATGGGGATGACAGTCCAAGGGGTTCCTAATGAAGCAGTATTAGTGGTATTCCTGAAATAATTTTGGGATTTGAGAAAATTTAATTTAAAAAATTCAATTTTTTCAATTTTTGTAAAATGACTGGAGAAGATCAGTGGCCATTATGGAAAAATACGAAAATGCAGGTATATCCCACTATATGGGGATGGCAGTCCAAGGGGTCCCTAATGGAGCAGTATTAGTGGTATTCCTGAAATAATTTTGGGATTTGAGAAAATTTAATTTGAAAAATTCAACTTTTTTGCAAAATGACGGGAGAAGATCAGTGGCCATTATGGAAAAATACGAAAATGCAGGTATATCACACTATATGGGGATGACAGTCCAAGGGGTCCCTAATGGAGCAGTATTAGTGGTATTCCTGAAATAATTTTGGGATTTGAGAAAATTTAATTTGAAAAATTCAACTTTTTTGCAAAATGACTGGAGAAGATCAGTGGCCATTATGGAAAAATACGAAAATGCAGGTATATCACACTATATGGGGATGACAGTCCAAGGGGTCCCTAATGCAGCAGTATTAGTGGTATTCCTCAAATAATTTTGGGATTTGAGAAAATTTAATTTGAAAAATTCAATTTTTTTGAACATGACTGGAGAAGATCAATGGTCATTTTGGAAAAATACGAAAATGCAGGTATATCACACTATATGGGGATGACAGTCCAAGGGGTCCCTAATGGAGCAGTATTAGTGGTATTCCTGAAATAATTTTGGGATTTGAGAAAATTTAATTTGAAAAATTCAATTTTTTCAATTTTTGTAAAATGACTGGAGAAGATCAGTGGCCATTATCGAAAAATACGAAAATGCAGGTATATCCCACTATATGGGGAGGGCAGTCCAAGGGGTCCCTAATGGAGCAGTATTAGTGGTATTCCTGAAATAATTTTGAGATTTGAGAAAATTTAATTTTAAAAATTCAATTTTTTCAATTTTTGTAAAATGACTGGAGAAGATCAGTGGCCATTATCGAAAAATACGAAAATGCAGGTATATCCCACTATATGGGGAGGGCAGTCCAAGGGGTCCCTAATGGAGCAGTATTAGTGGTATTCCTGAAATAATTTTGGGATTTGAGAAAATTTAATTTGAAAAATTCAATTTTTTCAATTTTTGTAAAATGACTGGAGAAGATCAGTGGCCATTTTGGAAATATAAGAAAATGCAGGTATATCACACTATATGGGGATGACAGTCCAAGGGGTCCTTAATGGAGCAGTATTAGTGGTATTCCTGAAATAATTTTGGGATTTGAGAAAATTTAATTTAAAAAATACAATTTTTTTGCAAAATGACTGGAGAAGATCAGTGGCCATTATGGAAAAATTCGAAAATGCAGGTGTATCACACTATATGGGGATGACAGTCCAAGGGGTCCCTAATGGAGCAGTATTAGTGATATTCCTGAAATAATTTTGGGATTTGAGAAAATTTAATTTGAAAAATTCATTTTTTTTGCAAAATGACTGGAGAAGATCAGTGGCCATTATGGAAAAATAAGAAAATGCAGGTATATCACACTATATGGGGATGACAGTCCAAGGGGTCCCTAGTGGAGCGGTATTAGTGGTATTCCTGAAATAATTTTGGGATTTGAGAAAATTTAATTTAAAAAATTCAATTTTTTCAATTTTTGTAAAATGACTGGAGAAGATCGGTGGCCATTTTGGAAAAATACGAAAATGCAGGTATATCACACTATATGGGGATGACAGTCCAAGGGGTTCCTAATGGAGCAGTATTAGTGGTATTCCTGAAATAATTTTGGGATTTGAGAAAATTTAATTTAAAAAATTCAATTTTTTTGCAAAATGACTGGAGAAGATCAGTGGCCATTATGGAAAAATACGAAAATGCAGGTGTATCACACTATATGGGGATGACAGTCCAAGGGGTCCCTAATAGAGCAGTATTAGTGGTATTCCTGAAATAATTTTGGGATTTGAGAAAATTTAATTTAAAAAATTCAATTTTTTTGCAAAATGACTGGAGAAGATCAGTGGCCATTATGGAAAAATAAGAAAATGCAGGTATATCACACTATATGGGGATGACAGTCCAAGGGGTCCTTAATGAAGCAGTATTAGTGGTATTCCTGAAATAGTTTTGGGATTTGAGAAAATTTAATTTGAAAAATTCAATTTTTTCAATTTTTGTAAAATGACTGGAGAAGATCAGTGGTCATTATGGAAAAATAAGAAAATGCAGGTATATCACACTATATGGGGATGACAGTCCAAGGGGTCCTTAATGAAGCAGTATTAGTGGTATTCCTGAAATAATTTTGGGATTTGAGAAAATTTAATTTAAAAAATTCAATTTTTTCAATTTTTGTAAAATGACTGGAGAAGATCGGTGGCCATTTTGGAAAAATACGAAAATGCAGGTATATCACACTATATGGGGATGACAGTCCAAGGGGTTCCTAATGGAGCAGTATTAGTGGTATTCCTGAAATAATTTTGGGATTTGAGAAAATTTAATTTAAAAAATTCAACTTTTTTGCAAAATGACTGGAGAAGATCAGTGGCCATTATGGAAAAATACGAAAATGCAGGTATATCACACTATATGGGGATGACAGTCCAAGGGGTCCCTAATAGAGCAGTATTAGTGGTATTCCTGAAATAATTTTGAGATTTGAGAAAATTTAATTTAAAAAATTCAATTTTTTCAATTTTTGTAAAATGACTGGAGAAGATCAGTGGTCATTATGGAAAAATAAGAAAATGCAGGTATATCACACTATATGGGGATGACAGTCCAAGGGGTTCCTAATGGAGCAGTATTAGTGGTATTCCTGAAATAATTTTGGGATTTGAGAAAATTTAATTTAAAAAATTCAATTTTTTCAATTTTTGTAAAATGACTGGAGAAGATCAGTGGCCATTATGGAAAAATAAGAAAATGCAGGTATATCACACTATATGGGGATGGCAGTCCAAGGGGTCCCTAATGGAGCAGTATTAGTGGTATTCCTCAAATAATTTTGGGATTTGAGAAAATTTAATTTAAAAAATTCAATTTTTTCAATTTTTGTAAAATGACTGGAGAAGATTAGTGGCCATTATGGAAAAATAAGAAAATGCAGGTATATCACACTATATGGGGATGACAGTCCAAGGGGTTCCTAATGGAGCAGTATTAGTGGTATTCCTGAAATAATTTTGGGATTTGAGAAAATTTAATTTGAAAAATTCAATTTTTTCAATTTTTGTAAAATGACTGGAGAAGATCAGTGGCCATTATGGAAAAATAAGAAATTGCAGGTATATCACACCTGTATTAATAATTTTTTAATTTAGCTTTTTTTTATACTATATTTTAGTTATTTATTTTAGTTTTGATTCACTATATGTTTCATATGCAGGTAATGTTAACATTACTCTGTTAACTAATTCTGTTGTTAAAAAGAATTTAACTTTCGTAGCTAACTTCACACAAAAATTGAATTTTTTAAATTAAATTTTCTCAAATCCCAAAATTATTTCAGGAATACCACTAATATTGCTCCATTAGGAACCCCTTGGACTGTCATCCCCATATAGTGTGATATACCTGCATTTTCTTATTTTTCCAAAATGACCATTGATCTTCTCCAGTCATTTTACAAAAATTGAAAAAATTGAATTTTTTAAATTAAATTTTCTCAAATCCCAAAATTATTTCAGGAATACCACTAATACTGCTCCATTAGGAACCCCTTGGACTGTCATCCCCATATAGTGTGATATACCTGCATTTTCGTATTTTTCCAAAATGGCCACCGATCTTCTCCAGTCATTTTACAAAAATTGAAAAAATTGAATTTTTTAAATAAAATTTTCTCAAATCCCAAAATTATTTCAGGAATACCACTAATACTGCTCCATTAGGGACCCCTTGGACTGTCATCTCCATATAGTGTGATATACCTGCATTTTCGTATTTTTCCAAAATGACCATTGATCTTCTCCAGTCATTTTACAAAAATTGAAAAAATTGAATTTTTTAAATTAAATTTTCTCAAATCCCAAAATTATTTCAGGAATACCACTAATACTGCTCCATTAGGGACCCCTTGGACTGTCATCTCCATATAGTGTGATATACCTGCATTTTCGTATTTTTCCAAAATGACCATTGATCTTCTCCAGTCATTTTACAAAAATTGAAAAAATTGAATTTTTTAAATTAAATTTTCTCAAATCCCAAAATTATTTCAGGAATACCACTAATACTGCTCCATTAGGAACCCCTTGGGCTGTCATCCCCATATAGTGTGATATACCTGCATTTTCGTATTTTTCCATAATGGCCACTGATCTTCTCCAGTCATTTTGCAAAAAAGTTGAATTTTTCAAATTAAATTTTCTCAAATCCCAAAATTATTTGAGGAATACCACTAATACTGCTCCATTAGGGACCCCTTGGACTGCCATCCCCATATAGTGTGATATACCTGCATTTTCTTATTTTTCCATAATGGCCACTGATCTTCTCCAGTCATTTTACAAAAATTGAAAAAATTGAATTTTTTAAATTAAATTTTCTCAAATCCCAAAATTATTTCAGGAATACCACTAATACTGCTAAATTAGGAACCCCTTGGACTGTCATCCCCATATAGTGTGATATACCTGCATTTTCTTATTTTTCCATAATGGCCACTAATCTTCTCCAGTCATTTTACAAAAATTGAAAAAATTGAATTTTTTAAATTAAATTTTCTCAAATCCCAAAATTATTTGAGGAATACCACTAATACTGCTCCATTAGGGACCCCTTGGACTGCCATCCCCATATAGTGTGATATACCTGCATTTTCTTATTTTTCCATAATGGCCACTGATCTTCTCCAGTCATTTTACAAAAATTGAAAAAATTGAATTTTTTAAATTAAATTTTCTCAAATCCCAAAATTATTTCAGGAATACCACTAATACTGCTCCATTAGGAACCCCTTGGACTGTCATCCCCATATAGTGTGATATACCTGCATTTTCTTATTTTTCCATAATGACCACTGATCTTCTCCAGTCATTTTACAAAAATTGAAAAAATTGAATTTTTTAAATTAAATTTTCTCAAATCTCAAAATTATTTCAGGAATACCACTAATACTGCTCTATTAGGGACCCCTTGGACTGTCATCCCCATATAGTGTGATATACCTGCATTTTCGTATTTTTCCATAATGGCCACTGATCTTCTCCAGTCATTTTGCAAAAAAGTTGAATTTTTTAAATTAAATTTTCTCAAATCCCAAAATTATTTCAGGAATACCACTAATACTGCTCCATTAGGAACCCCTTGGACTGTCATCCCCATATAGTGTGATATACCTGCATTTTCGTATTTTTCCAAAATGGCCACCGATCTTCTCCAGTCATTTTACAAAAATTGAAAAAATTGAATTTTTTAAATTAAATTTTCTCAAATCCCAAAATTATTTCAGGAATACCACTAATACTGCTTCATTAAGGACCCCTTGGACTGTCATCCCCATATAGTGTGATATACCTGCATTTTCTTATTTTTCCATAATGACCACTGATCTTCTCCAGTCATTTTACAAAAATTGAAAAAATTGAATTTTTCAAATTAAATTTTCTCAAATCCCAAAACTATTTCAGGAATACCACTAATACTGCTTCATTAAGGACCCCTTGGACTGTCATCCCCATATAGTGTGATATACCTGCATTTTCTTATTTTTCCATAATGGCCACTGATCTTCTCCAGTCATTTTGCAAAAAAATTGAATTTTTTAAATTAAATTTTCTCAAATCCCAAAATTATTTCAGGAATACCACTAATACTGCTCTATTAGGGACCCCTTGGACTGTCATCCCCATATAGTGTGATACACCTGCATTTTCGTATTTTTCCATAATGGCCACTGATCTTCTCCAGTCATTTTGCAAAAAAATTGAATTTTTTAAATTAAATTTTCTCAAATCCCAAAATTATTTCAGGAATACCACTAATACTGCTCCATTAGGAACCCCTTGGACTGTCATCCCCATATAGTGTGATATACCTGCATTTTCGTATTTTTCCATAATGACCACTGATCTTCTCCAGTCATTTTGCAAAAAAAGTTAATTTTTCAAATTAAATTTTCTCAAATCTCAAAATTATTTCAGGAATACCACTAATACTGCTCCATTAGGGACCCCTTGGACTGTCATCCCCATATAGTGTGATATACCTGCATTTTCGTATTTTTCCATAATGGCCACTGATCTTCTCCAGTCATTTTGCAAAAAAGTTGAATTTTTCAAATTAAATTTTCTCAAATCCCAAAATTATTTGAGGAATACCACTAATACTGCTCCATTAGGGACCCCTTGGACTGCCATCCCCATATAGTGTGATATACCTGCATTTTCTTATTTTTCCATAATGGCCACTGATCTTCTCCAGTCATTTTACAAAAATTGAAAAAATTGAATTTTTTAAATTAAATTTTCTCAAATCCCAAAATTATTTCAGGAATACCACTAATACTGCTCCATTAGGAACCCCTTGGACTGTCATCCCCATATAGTGTGATATACCTGCATTTTCTTATTTTTCCATAATGGCCACTAATCTTCTCCAGTCATTTTACAAAAATTGAAAAAATTGAATTTTTTAAATTAAATTTTCTCAAATCCCAAAATTATTTCAGGAATACCACTAATACTGCTCCATTAGGAACCCCTTGGACTGTCATCCCCATATAGTGTGATATACCTGCATTTTCTTATTTTTCCATAATGGCCACTGATCTTCTCCAGTCATTTTACAAAAATTGAAAATATTGAATTTTTCAAATTAAATTTTATCAAATCTCAAAATTACTTCAGGAATACCACTAATACTGCTCCGTTAGGGACCCCTTGGACTGTCATCCCCATATAGTGTGATATACCTGCATTTTCGTATTTTTCCATAATGACCACTGATCTTCTCCAGTCATTTTGCAAAAAAAGTTAATTTTTCAAATTAAATTTTCTCAAATCTCAAAATTATTTCAGGAATACCACTAATACTGCTCCGTTAGGGACCCCTTGGACTGTCATCCCCATATAGTGTGATATACCTGCATTTTCGTATTTTTCCATAATGACCACTGATCTTCTCCAGTCATTTTGCAAAAAAAGTTAATTTTTCAAATTAAATTTTCTCAAATCTCAAAATTATTTCAGGAATACCACTAATACTGCTCCGTTAGGGACCCCTTGGACTGTCATCCCCATATAGTGTGATATACCTGCATTTTCGTATTTTTCCAAAATGGCCACCGATCTTCTCCAGTCATTTTACAAAAATTGAAAAAATTGAATTTTTCAAATTAAATTTTCTCAAATCTCAAAATTATTTCAGGAATACCACTAATACTGCTCCGTTAGGGACCCCTTGGACTGTCATCCCCATATAGTGGGATATACCTGCATTTTCGTATTTTTCCATAATGGCCACTGATCTTTTCCAGTCATTTTACAAAAATTGAAAAAATTGAATTTTTTAAATTAAATTTTCTTAAATCCCAAAATTATTTCAGGAATACCACTAATACTGCTCCATTAGGAACCCCTTGGACTGTCATCCCCATATAGTGTGATATACCTGCATTTTTGTATTTTTCCAAAATGACCATTGATCTTCTCCAGTCATTTTGCAAAAAAATTGAATTTTTCAAATTAAATTTTCTCAAATCCCAAAATTATTTCAGGAATACCACTAATACTGCTCCATTAGGGACCCCTTGGACTGCCATCCCCATATAGTGGGATATACCTGCATTTTCGTATTTTTCCATAATGGCCACTGATCTTCTCCAGTCATTTTACAAAAATTGAAAAAATTGAATTTTTTAAATTAATTTTTCTCAAATCCCAAAATTATTTCAGGAATACCACTAATACT
Source organism: Metopia argyrocephala (assembly GCA_963576795.1). Lineage (NCBI taxonomy): Eukaryota > Metazoa > Arthropoda > Insecta > Diptera > Sarcophagidae > Metopia > Metopia argyrocephala. Next base: position 196,831,826 of record OY756208.1, on the reverse strand, counting down.
GCTCCATTAGAAACCCCTTGGACTGTCATCCCCATATAGTGTGATATACCTGCATTTTCTTATTTTTCCATAATGGCCACTGATCTTCTCCAGTCATTTTGCAAAAAAGTTGAATTTTTCAAATTAAATTTTCTCAAATCCCAAAATTATTTCAGGAATACCACTAATACTGCTCCATTAGGGACCCCTTGGACTGCCATCCCCATATAGTGGGATATACCTGCATTTTCGTATTTTTCCATAATGGCCACTGATCTTCTCCAGTCATTTTGCAAAAAAGTTGAATTTTTCAAATTAAATTTTCTCAAATCCCAAAATTATTTCAGGAATACCACTAATACTGCTCCATTAGGGACCCCTTGGACTGTCATCCCCATATAGTGTGACATACCTGCATTTTCGTAATTTTCCATAATGGCCACTGATCTTCTCCAGTCATTTTGCAAAAAAGTTGAATTTTTCAAATTAAATTTTCTCAAATCCCAAAATTATTTCAGGAATACCACTAATACTGCTCCATTAGGGACCCCTTGGACTGCCATCCCCATATAGTGGGATATACCTGCATTTTCGTATTTTTCCATAATGGCCACTGATCTTCTCCAGTCATTTTACAAAAATTGAAAAAATTGAATTTTTTAAATTAAATTTTCTCAAATCCCAAAATTATTTCAGGAATACCACTAATACTGCTTCATTAGGAACCCCTTGGACTGTCATCCCCATATAGTGTGATATACCTGCATTTTCGTATTTGTCCATAATGGCCACTGATCTTCTCCAGTCATTTTGCAAAAAAGTTGAATTTTTCAAATTAAATTTTCTCAAATCCCAAAATTATTTCAGGAATACCACTAATACTACTCCATTAGGGACCCCTTGGACTGTCATCCCCATATAGTGTGATATACCTGCATTTTCGTATTTTTCCATAATTGCCACTGATCTTCTCCAGTCATTTTACAAAAATTGAAAAAATTGAATTTTTCAAATTAAATTTTCTCAAATCTCAAAATTATTTCAGGAATACCACTAATACTGCTCCGTTAGGGACCCCTTGGACTGTCATCCCCATATAGTGGGATATACCTGCATTTTCGTATTTTTCCATAATGGCAACTGATCTTTTCCAGTCATTTTACAAAAATTGAAAAAATTGAATTTTTTAAATAAAATTTTCTTAAATCCCAAAATTATTTCAGGAATACCACTAATACTGCTCCATTAGGAACCCCTTGGACTGTCATCCCCATATAGTGTGATATACCTGCATTTTTGTATTTTTCCAAAATGACCATTGATCTTCTCCAGTCATTTTGCAAAAAAATTGAATTTTTCAAATTAAATTTTCTCAAATCCCAAAATTATTTCAGGAATACCACTAATACTGCTCCATTAGGGACCCCTTGGACTGCCATCCCCATATAGTGGGATATACCTGCATTTTCGTATTTTTCCATAATGGCCACTGATCTTCTCCAGTCATTTTACAAAAATTGAAAAAATTGAATTTTTTAAATTAATTTTTCTCAAATCCCAAAATTATTTCAGGAATACCACTAATACTGCTCCATTAGAAACCCCTTGGACTGTCATCCCCATATAGTGTGATATACCTGCATTTTCTTATTTTTCCATAATGGCCACTGATCTTCTCCAGTCATTTTGCAAAAAAGTTGAATTTTTCAAATTAAATTTTCTCAAATCCCAAAATTATTTCAGGAATACCACTAATACTGCTCCATTAGGGACCCCTTGGACTGCCATCCCCATATAGTGGGATATACCTGCATTTTCGTATTTTTCCATAATGGCCACTGATCTTCTCCAGTCATTTTGCAAAAAAGTTGAATTTTTCAAATTAAATTTTCTCAAATCCCAAAATTATTTCAGGAATACCACTAATACTGCTCCATTAGGGACCCCTTGGACTGTCATCCCCATATAGTGTGATATACCTGCATTTTCGTATTTTTCCATAATGGCCACTGATCTTCTCCACTTATTTGGTTTTTTTTGAAAGAATTTGTTTCGGCTTTTTTTTAACCTTAAACTCAAAAAATATGAATTTTTTTTTTATGAGATACAAAGTGAGCAATATAGCTTCCATATGGGAGTACCTTTTCTTCCTAAAATTGGAATGTGTGTCCATTAAATGACTAATAAGTCCTGAAATACCCGTACATAGTCGCTGTTAAACCATTAACAGAGCTCTGTTAACGCAAAAAATGTGTTAGCTAAAGAGAGATGGTTTATGTCTTTGCTTTTCAAATTCGAATTTATCTTCACACACATCGAAAGATATGCAATGAGTTAGAATATTCAAATTTTTTATTATTTTTTAGGCGTATATAAACAAGAATTTTAATCTTACGCCGTCTGTAACAACCGATTCATAAAAAAAGTTAGTCTTTTTTTCAAAGCAAATAATTAAAGTATCTTATGTGCGTGAAATTTTTTTTTAATTTCAATCTACTTTGCTTTACCTAGTCTTGGACAAATCGGACCCACTTCATGCAGGCTTAGCTGCCATAACAATAACTCACTTTAACAAATTTATTGAACTCTCTTACGTACTCATACATATGATTCCTGTATGTTGTACATACATGTGTGTATATAAGTATGAGTGTGTGTTTAAAAAAAGAGGGAGAAAATGTTAAGGAAATTTAGAAATTAATTTTGTTTACACTGAAGGAAACATATAACTAAACCGAGAAATAAAATTACAAAGTAGTAATTGATATTTCAATTTTATTTAATGGGTTAATTATGGTGGTGGTAGTTGCCGAAAATAAATATTTTTAAAATAAAATTTTAAGGAATTCGTAGTCTGTTTTAATATGTTAAATTTTGGGAACTTAATTAAAGTTCGGTTGCCAACCGAAATCGCCTTATAACGAGAAATTCAGTTGACTTAATTAATATTGTTATTATTGGTTATAGGAGAGAGACTGAAACTTAAGTGTTGAGTTGTTGCAGGAAATTTACTGTTCCTGATTTTTTTCCATGTTTTCATTGATCATTAATGCACTATTATCTGCAGCATCAATATAATAAATTTGTAAATATGAATCGTTATTAAAATAATTTAGCATGACAAACTTTCTACAAAATTGCTTCTTTTTCTAAGATTCCTAAAATTCGAAATTAAATTTTCGGTTATACCACAAAAGCTATTAAGGTTTTTGTATTATTTTCGGCAAAAGTAGAACTACTTGATATTGATTTCATCAATGATTGTGCTAATGATTATGCTCTTATTATGCAACTTTGTACTCCTTGTCATTTACTTGCATAAGTTTGATGATGTCTAATTTACTACATGACCCACTGCTGTGTACCTACGAATTAAGATGATGGCTAGTCTATCAACGATTTTCATTAGGGCATTACCTATTGTATCTGACGTTCGTTGTAGGCAGAAAATAGAAATAATCGCTCAAATCGTTGATCCTCGAGGGAATGTTAAAATTTTTGGTCATGCCATAGTATACCGTCGAACATATTCTTGATTCTTATATCTTAACAAATATACTGGTCAGCTACTACTCTAAAGATGGCAAGTAAATCCATATCCCTGAATACTAAGGCAGTGAACTCAACTGGTTTTAGAAATAATTTAAAACAATTCAAAAGCGGTATTGGTAGTCCTCTGCTAAAGGGAGCATAAAAGATTCTACCAATTCGTAAAACACGGGTTGATAAATGAACCCGTTTTTATAGAAACTGGACCAATGTAGCACGTTATTGATAATGCTTATCAATAGAACTAGAATTTGTCTTAAATCTACACAGAGTCTGCTGTAGAACTCTCATGATTGTAATGGCGTGAAAGGATAGGAAACTGAAAACATTTTCTCTACCACTGTCTTGAAAATCTGAGATTCAAGACATTTTAGCAAAAAGAATTTATTGACAGAACTTGTTGGACTTGATATATTTTAAAGAAATTCCTTACCTTCTTAATATTGATAGAATGCCTGAAAAATAGCTGCAAATCACAAATATGTGCTCTACCCGCCATATTATATATCTCGAGTTATTGATGCCACTTTAGATTTTTACACCAAAATGTTTAAAATCTACAATCCGTTTTCGAATATTTATCTCTGAAATTGGACGAGATATCCGAAAACGAATTGCAGACTTGAAAAAATTGGGATCGAAAATGGCATCATTAACTCGAGATATATAAAAAATATGAAATAGCGGATAGAGCACATAAACTCCCGCACGACGATATGTCACAATGGGAATTTTACTGCAACGAGATCTTATAGAACCTAAGTGACGGTTGCTTAGAGACTCTAATTTTTTCTTATTTTTTATTATAATTTCCCCATTTATTAAAGCCAAATAGAAAACATATTCGTTTTTCTTTTTTTGAAAATTAATTGTTCTAACTGCAACACCATCTTCTCTGATACGATTTGTAATCCACATTATTTGGTGCACTGTAGGTTGACTCTGATATTCATTAATTATTTTACGAATGTTTTTCTCCCTTTTTATGTTGCAATTTTAAATTGCTTGCTTTTGAATGTGTGTATTTTGTGTTTCTCTGATTTCCTACCCTGTTCCTTCAATACACTTTTAAAAAATATTTTATATTTTCTTCAATTACAACACATTTTTAACTATTTAAGTGGCAGTTTATTTTTTCACCAGCCTTTTAGAAATTTGACCCTAATCTCTACTTAAAAAAAACCGTTCGCAAAACAAAAAAAGACGCAGCCATGGAATTCGACCCAGTTAATGAACGACCATTAATGAGGTCGACATAAAATAAAAACAAAAAATTTAAGCTGAAGATAAAAGAATAACGATGAAAACAGAAGTCAAACTAAGATGGAAAATAAAAGAAAATATTTAGAAAAACAAAAAAACAAGTTGTAATAAAAATATAATTGTGACAAATGAACAGTATTTAGGAATTTATGTTCCTTTTTTCATCATAAATTGTGCTACACTTCAGAGTAAAGTAATGCCACCGCAAATTACAATAATGGTGTCATTACAACTTATTCAAAAATGCTCCAAAATTGGAGAAAAAAAAAAACAAATTGGTAACACAGTTTTGAAGTGTCAAATATTTTTTTATTAGGCTGTTGCGATCCTACATATTGTTATACTTCTGTGGGTAGTCCAGTATCGTTCTATGCCAAGATTATTTTCGAGACCAATTTTTATATATTTTTTCTAATACTTTGCATATGGGTATCTCCATTCAAATGTCAACTATGTCATGTACGATAACTACTTATTTCATTTAAATACTTTTTAAATATCTGAACTATTTCTTTTATATTGAGACTAATACTCAGGGGTAAACTCCTACTCATACTGTACATTGTATTTTTATTTTTTTTTTTTGTTTTTTTTTTTTTGTTTTCAATTGCCCCATCTGCCACTGGATGTTGATTATGAGGTATATAGATTTTATATTTCACTTTATATCTGAAAAAAAAAAAAAATATGAAAACTCCTTGAAATATGCTAATTTATAATTTTTTTTGTAAACAATAATAAAAAGTACCAAAAGGAGTTTTATTCTGCAGCAAAAATGCTGCATTTTTGGAGTTTTCTTTCTTGTCTTGCCAAAATAGTGCCTTTTTTAAAATTATCCATTAAAGTATCCATTAAAAAGTAAGATTAAACTGAAAGGAGACAAAAAAGCATATAATGCTGTATTACGCCATAAAAAAGGATGTAAGAAACAGGTTTTTGTTTTAGAAACAACTGGTACCTCCCTTTTTCATTATCTTTAAAATTTTACTGCAGATACTAATTAGTGAAAGCAGTCTGTGCGGGACATATTCGTATAAAAAGAAAATTATTTTGACGAAAAAAAAGTCGATTTTTAATCATTTTGTACGTTGTTTTGTAGAATAAATTTTTTTTGTTAATTATAAAGAAGTAAAATTTTGTTTACTTTGTCTCTGCAAGATTAAGTCATTCTGCTGAAAACTGAATTCGAAAACTTGCCTTTAAAAGTTATGAATAAAAAATTACACTAAAAATCTGTAATTTAATCAAAAGAGTTTCCATAAGTGTTTTAAGCTCAATATTCCATTATCACTCAACGAAAACCATAAGCATATAAAGCTGTTAAATTAATACCAAATATCCTTCCTGTCAGTTTGAAAAGGAACAAAATTTTCTTTATTTCTATGCAATTGTCTTACGTTGAACAGTCGAAAACTTAAAATGAGTTTATGGTCGCCTGAGGACATTAATATTTGAACATAAATTGCTTTACGGCCACACCTCTGACACAAAACAAACACTTACGTAAATATACACACAAATAGACAACAACAAAGGAATCTTAAGGGAGAGTTTAAGTGTTATGAGAAAGAAAGTAAACGAAAGACGGAAGTATCATTAATTTATTTCATTATTTATTCATAATTCATTTACATGTCAATTAAGAAAAGAAATATAAGCAAACATTTACGTATACAGTCGAACACTGCCCAGCAAACATTTACAAAGTTAAATGCTTAAAATGCAATAATTTTGCCAGGGGATATTAAGTGTTTTTTTAGTAAATCATTGACTTATTTTTCTAATTGACGAGTTGAAAAGAAAACAAACAAAAAAAGAATTTAAATTCGACAAAATAGCACACAAACATATACACAAACTAGAATTTTTTGTTGGGATTGAGTAACAAGTGAATAAATTTTAAGTGCAACTTACTTCACGATTAAGTTTTAAGTTTGCTTGGAACAACCGTAAATGTCTTAATAATTACATTAATAAAGGGTTGTTAAATTTTAAGAGATGGTGTTGATTTTGAATACAACACAAACAGCCTTATTTGTTAAGAAATTATTGTTATTTCTTTTTATTATGATAACCTGGTATAGTTCAATTATTTATGGAACAAAATATCGGCCAAATGGCCGAAGCGACCTCGGCGGCACACCTCCATCCGATGGTCCAAATTACCGATGACACTGAGGCATAACTGAAGTTCTATGCCGTGGATGTGCCGAATTTTCTCATCCCTTAGCTCTTGAATTGATACTGGCTTATTGACGTACATTTTTTCTTTCAAATAACCCCAAAAAAAGAAGTCCAACGGTGTCAAATCACATAATCTCGGCGGCCAATTCACATCGCCACCACCTGAGATAACACAGATATTGAATTTGTCACGCAAAACAGCCATTGTTTCGTTAGCTGTGTAGCAAGTGGCACTGTCCATATCATAATGTTTATCAACGGTGAGCGTGAGAGGTACAATTGTTGGGCACGACGACGAGTTCCGGCACGAAAACAGCAGCAATATTTTCTGCAGTACGAGCTGTACGTGCATGCACTGGTGTTTTTACATCTCCTACAGACCTGGTTTCCTCAAAGTTTTGACCGATTTTTCCGATTGTACCCACATTTAAACGATTAAATTGACCGAAAAAATCACGAAGTACAAGATATGCATTTTGATTTGAACGCCCATTTTCATAAATAATAAGCCTGAATAACTTTAACGCATTGCTCGATTGTGTATCTCTACACAGTTTAGATTGGGTTAGTCTGAGATTAACAAATTTTAAATCAAATGCAGAAAAAATCATGACGTTTAGGTGTGGTTTACATTCAACATCGGCCCTTAAAATTTAACCATCCGATATTATGGAAGGAGCACTATAAACTAAACTTAAATTTTTAAAACGCAGAGAACAATTTTTATAAATATTTATTCATCAATTTTTTTTATTTATTTCAGATCAATTACTTTATTTTACGTAGCCTAACCTTTGTCCGCAGGTAAGTCAAAAATTGATTTTATATTATAAAAAGCAAATTTTTATATTATATAAATGAAATAAAAAGGAACTTTTGAAAATTAAATCCTTTTTTATTTTGAAAAAATCTTTTTGCTTTCAACTTGACTTTTAAGTGCGTACAACTTAAAACAATTTTCGATATCAATATTAGCAACTTTAAATTTGTCCTGTGTGTTTGCTGGGATTTGACAAAAACTCATATGTATATCGGTCTATACTTGTAGACATATGCAAACACTCACACACTCTCTCTCTCTCTCTCCCGCTCTCTTTATTTCTTTCTGTAAATATAAAATATTATCAAGAGTTTTAATAGTTCGACATTTCTTAATTGTCTTCCATAGATTGTAATCCTTTATAAACACAAAATTTGTGTCCCTTTATTTTTACTTTTAGGCAACAACAATAAAAATAATAGGGTGTTTTTTTAACGGCATGTGAACTATTGATAACAGTAACTATAGCATGACTGACAACTGAAAATGTTAAATTACGATTTTAGTATGATTTTATTTAAAAGAGCTTCACATTGTTGTTATTGTTATACACAGGGTGTATTTTTTAGTGGCAAGAAAAATATCAATATTGATAACTATGGTTTGACAACTAAGTATGCCAAACTTTGTTGACTTTTCTGTTCAATAAATATTGGTAAATACTTATTCGGCCTTATTCCAGTTGGCGACATCGTTGTCGTTTGACGACATTTTTCTAGCAGAATAAAGAAAAAATATTTTTCTTGACTTTATTCTATTACAAAAATGTCGTTACATGACGACGACGTCGCCAATTAAAATACGGCCTATTAATTATTTAATCTCGGAAAAACAAATCTGTTCATCAAAGTGTGTGTACTGAAGAAAATATTAATGCGGCAGGGCGAAGTCTCTTTTTTTTTAAGAATAACCTGTTTTAGTTTTTTTTTCTTTTTATTTTACGACCAATACTCAGGGGTAAACCCATACTAAATGCAGTGCATTGTATTGGAATGTTGAATATATAGATATAGATAGATAGAAAAATGTTAAGCGCCTTATGTCAGCGGGACAAATTGCTGTCAACTTGATCACTCAAAGCCCAATGTTATACTTTCACCTTTGAATAATCAACAACAATTGCCCCATCTAGATGTTGAATATGAGTGATGAGCAGCTTTTTTTATGTAAAAGCACAAAAAACTGTTTCGCTCGCGAGCTCTAGCGGTGGGCATAGCTGTCGTAAACCAACGGCAATAATTTGTATGCTGTTTTTCAGTTGGAAAATCGTACATTTTTTATTTTGAAAATTTGTAAAGAGATGTGTCTAAGCTATTAACCAGTTTCTTTGTGAAGTCTTGAAGAAGATGCAGAAATGTCAATTCGTCATCTTTCTTAAATTGTTGAACTTTCTTTTTAGATGTTTTACATGCTTCTTTAATGCAGTCTGTTCAGAGTAACAATCATTTGCATTACATTTGAAAGTAAGTTTAGTGTTTAAACTCCTTTCCGCTTAATATCTGTACACCATTAACCGAAATTGCCATATTACTTGACTCAAACTCGGATTTCCAGATCATTAACAAAAAAACAAATTTTTCTTTTTTATTATATTTTTATATTGAACTCTTTGACGTAATTTTAACGTATTTTATTACAATTTTAATCTACAAATACCTTTTTTTTGCAAAAATAAAATAAAAAAAAAATAAATAAAAAAAAACTCACTCATTTCCTATAACGAAAATAAAATATTTAATTGAAATTGACTGGTTAATTAATCTTTCTATTTAAAGGAATAATTTTTTTATTGTCTGTAACTGCTATTTAATTTTAGCTTTTACTGTTGCCACCTGTAATAACTAAACGATTAACAAAAAAATAAAAAACGAAATCGTAGGAAAATTACATCATTGTCATATTTTGTTTATTTTGGTTTTATTTTTCTAAGTATGCGTTCAGTGTCTTCATTTCATCACACCAGCTTACGCCTCGTACTCGTACTCTAGCTGAGAATTGTAACGTATCCACACACTTTTTACGTTTATTTAAGAACATAATAATGCATACAGATACGCACGAAACAAACATCTACAGAGAACAGGATCTAAAGAAAAAATAAAATAAAACGAAAATAAATAATAATACCCAAACCCCAATAAGCATTTGTGAGTATATCTCTTTCCTATCATTGTCTACAAGTCTTGGCAGGTGGCTTTATGTTTATTTTTTATTTTTGCTTTTGTACAACAACAATAAACAAGAAAACATTTGACACACAAGCTCTCACCTAAGATTTGTATTCGAATAATTTAGTCATCATCTTTATCGCATATATTTAGAATTAATACTTTGAATCTGCTCAAAAACACAAACTGCAAAACGCTACAGTGATGAGCAAAAGTTGTTGAAATTTTAATATAGAACTTTAACTAAAGAACTCTACTACAATAACCTCTTATTTTAAGTTCTTTAAAGAATTTGAGAACTATGTGAAATGATCATTCAAAGGCCAAACCTTCACCCTTGAATGATCAATAGCAATTGCCTCATCGTTGAATGTTGATTGTGTGGTGAGTGCCTTCGCTAAGTAGGTTTAGTAAGTTTAGCTGTTTTCTGCTACTTCCCAATAGATGACGCTTTTCTCCTGATCATTCATTTTTTGTTGACATTATTTAAGGTGGAATAGAGTGGAATGTCGGGAAACGATTTCTTGGTAGATGGTCTTCTTGAGGAGGAGAGGTGGGAACCTCTTATTTTTAAATTGTAATTTTGAGTAAAACCGCAAACCAACTTTTACATTTTTCACCTTTGCTGCGATTTGAACTTGGGCCGTTTAAGTTTTAGTGCGAGCGCTCTAACCACTATAAATAAAATTTAATATTTCCTTTCCAGCAAATGTTCTTTTAAGGTCTGTATCCAGAAATTAGTCGCTGTGTGAAGGATCTAGATAACAAAGTCCATGGAGTAACAATTTATGTTTTTATTTTTTTCCGATTCCACAAATAATTTTTTTAATTTTATACAATAATCTGTACTTCATTCACAATATTATATATCACGAACCAATTGTCCCACAGTAATTTATACGGGTAACTTTTAAAAACAAGACATATTTACGTAAATATATATTTTGCCATAACAACCCTGTGTCAGGATTACGGCCATGTTTTGAGTGTCACCATGTATAGAGACCTACAGTTTAACTTTGAATCCTGTCAGAGTTTTTATCAGAAGACTTGTAAGTAAGTAAGTAAGTCGCCGAAAAAAAATATTTTCTCAAAATACTGTAAATTTCGGGGATTTCACATTTTTTTAGGGGAAGAAAAAAAATTTTATGGCAGCACTGATTGGCTCTAATTATTCATTTTATTTTAATCATGGCGAAAAACAATATTTTAAATGACACCCTAGTAAATAGAACTCCTCCTTTTTTATAGGTTGATTCCATAAATTAAGAACATGTTTGTCATATAATTTTTGGTTGAATGATTCTTCTTTAAGTTTTGCTAGACACTGTTGTTTTCTAATGTAAATTTTGATAAGTATTTATGTATGTCTGTGTCATTTTAATGCACTGTATTGGTTTATATTGTTGTATAACGATTACAAGTAGATTTTGTACACAATACCCAACTAAATACACTGACATTTAGTCATACTTTTCTTTGCTGGTTTTGTTGTTGTTATTTTTTTTTTATATATAAGTTTTTTTGCCACTCGTTATATTCTTTGTCCTGTGCTTGTTGTTGTGTGTAATAAATATTTTTATTTTCTTTTATTTATTTTTTTGTTTTTTAATAAAAAGAAAAAGAAAAAAAAAACTGAATGGCAAAATATTCAAAAGCCTGAAGAGGTATATAGAGGTTTGAATGGGGGCCATCATTTGTTCTATTGTTTTATGAGGCATTTAGACACTTTCATTCAATTTTTTTTTGTCTCATTGTTTTTATTTATTTTTTCTGCGTTTTTTTCGGTCGTTTATTACACAGAGTCTTGTTATTAAACACCGTCATCATTTTAAAAAGCGTTGCCTTTGCTCTGTATTATTTTGACTTTATAAAACTGTTGTAAAATCTTTTTTTAACACTTCATTGTTTTATATATGTTCGTATACGTATATATATATATATATATTTTTTACATAATTTTGTTGAAACGTCTTAATCGCTGTGTTTTAAAACAAGGAAGGGAAATAAATATACGGGAAAGTTAAAAAACACTTGTCTTGAAAGAAAATGCTCAAATATTTATCAATATAATGAAAAAGAGCTAGAAAAATTATTTATTTTTATAACCGCAACAAATTAAAGCCATTCACCTGCTACATTTTAAATAAAAACAAACAAAAAAAGATGTTTTGAAATTTTGACCACACCTTGAACTTAAATTTAAACGCGATAATTGGAAAATTATTCACAAATGTAACTGTTTAATAACTTTCCCATTGTGATACAGATTTTCAATTACAAATCCTTAAAAATAGAGTATCTGACAGCAATTCTGTTTGTTATTGACACTAAAAGTTGAATTTTTTATGATCAAAATCCTTGAGAGATTTTAAATAAATAAATCAACTTCAGAAGATATTTGAATACTAAGCTATGGGCTTCTTTATTTCCCCAATAAAATAAGAGAAAAAATGTCACAGAATTCTATATGTGGCACTTAGTTATTTGCCAAATAGTTCGAAATTTTAAGTCTTCTTTCAAGTGATCAGTGTCAAAATGATGACAGAAGAGCATAAGAAGAAGGTTATTAAATTTCTTAATTGTGATTATTCCTGTCGTACACAATCGAGCTTTGGGTAATTTTTTCTTATATTGGTCACACATTCCATGTGAGTACCATAATAGGCAATTGAGTATTGTAAAAGTTGTAAAGCGTGAAGCGTTGTGCTTTAGACTGTAAACTGAAAAATAAAGATTAAGAAAAATCACCTCAATTTATGAAATATATACCCCTTTAAACACCCTATAATGAATTGAGGAATGCTACCTATATACAACAAAAACAGTTGGAAACTTTGTCAAATTCAGTTTTTTTATTGTGAAGAGCATACGATTGTTCGCGTTAGAAATGAAGTATTATAAGTATTATTCACATGATAGCCGCGCCTGGCTGTAAGCGGTAAGTAAGGTAGAAAAGGTCTGCATCCTAGGTTTGGGGCATATGTAAACTGGATTAGGATGCCATGGTGAGGCCTTTTGGTCTCTATGGGAGGGCAGAACTCCGGCAGAACATCAGCTGAAGAATCCAATGTTGTGTGGTGCTACCAAAGATGACGTATACTTCGGGTTTCTTCAATTATTTAATATTTTCGTGTATCTCTAAGTCTGGCATGGATTTTTTGTTGTAATGAGGTAGTAGAGACGGCCAGATTGGCAAGAACCAGCCTGTCCGGTGAGCTACAGCCCGGCGGTTTTTTTAATTTACCTCGCCTACCATTACAATAAAATGGTCCATTCGATCTGACCAATTTTCGATCACTTTTTCAAATGTAGGGAGTCGTATTGTGCTCAATTGTCTCTGGTTTATTGAGATAACACTTATCTTTAATAACACCCCAAAGAAAATAGTCCAACGATGTCAAATTGCAACTTCTTAGTGGACAATTGGCATTACCATTTTGATTATTTAAATGGCCATCAAACGTTTGACGTAGTAGATTAATTGCGGCATGAGATATATGATAAATTATGGAAACCAGACATAGTTCACATCAATACCATGAAGAGCGGGCACAAGAATTATCAGTTATCATGGTGAGAAAGGTGTCTCCATTGACCGTAATTGTTAACGGGCCAATGATGCCTCCGCTCCTCAAACTATTTCTGTACGACCATGTGTGGGTACCTTCAAAGATAAAAATGAGCTTCATCTGAAAAGATGTTTTTTTTTTTGCTTTAGAAATAAAGTTTCAAGAAAGTCCAACGTTGCTCAAACCTAAATCATTTCACCGATAAGATAGCTCACCCATCTGTACTTAAAAATTGTCAAAATCTCTTATAAAATATTTAGTAAATAAAAGTGTTAACTAGTTTCTGAATATGCAAACTGGCTAAAAAAATATATTTTTTTTAAACCAAATTATCAGTAAAACTTCGTAAATTCATCAGTAATACAGACGCTCCGAAGTGAATTTTGTTAACCCTGACTTGACTGTGGATTTTGTTAGAGCTCAGTGTAATTCTTGTTAATTAATGTATTTCGAAAAGTTGTAGTCGCCGTGTTCTAGTGGTTAGTGTATTGGCTTACTAAGAAAAGAGCCCAGGGTTAAAACTCCAGCTCTGACATCTTGAAAAAAAAAAAATATGAAAAAATTATTTTTTTCGTCGACTACCTCTCAGCAGTCTTTTGGCAAGAGTTCTGATTGAAAGTGATTGCCATGGATGGATAAGCTTCTCATGTCTGTAGTTGAGAGTCGACTTTAAACTGTAGGTCCCGGTACTCATGGATAAAAATTAACACAACATAGGTGCGACAAGAAGCTTGGCCATAACCCTTACACAGGTTTGTAATGGCCGGTTATGAATGTATGTATATGTTGCGAGTATTCAAATTATAAAATATTTAAAGCAAATAATAAAAAACCAATTAAAGTGTTTATTTTGTTAATCTGCCTACAAATTATTTCATTTTCTCTTTAAAAAAAATATTTCTATTAAGTGGGTGCTTAGTAAAGATTTTTGGTCTATTTTAGCTTTATTTTTTTTATTTCAAAAATTGACTCTCTTCAACCATTTATAACTTCATAACTTAATTTTACTCGTAATTTAAAGCAATAAAATATGAAAATTATCTGTTTTCCATAATCGAGATCAACTTAAAAGGCCACCAATAAACGAAAATTTTTTTCTTATATTACCTGGATTTAAATTTGTTTTTGTTTCGCCATTATTTTATTTTATTTTTTTATATCAAATTAATCATAATTTCATTGATAAATTTATTTTGTTGCTGTGGTTGTTTCACTCCCCCCCCTTTTCTTCTTTTTTTTCCAGCTATTCTGGCTTGTTTAAGTGTTTTTCCTCATTTTTTCCTTTCGGTAATTTTGTTTTTTTTTTTTTGCTTTTTTCTAAAATGATGTATTGGAATTGAAATAACGTTGTTATTGCCATTATTATTTATACTCGTATTTCCCAACGCCAACAACAAAAACAGTCAAGTTAGGTTAAATAGTCTAAAAGAAGAAGAAGAAAATAGGGAAAAATAGAAGACTCCAAAAAAAAATAAAATTTAATGTTGTCAAGTACATAAAAGATTAGCATTTCATTTTAAATGGATACGAAACAAAAAAAAATGACTTACAAGTGTATACTTTGCGTTCAAAGTGATAGACTCCCTACTGGCGTGTGTATAGTTTTTTATTTTTTTAATAAATTTTGTTATAAATGCACTAGCGGCTATTTGGTATACAAAGTACCAACCACTTTACTAGCTACAAATACGAAAACTCAAACGGCCCAGGTTTCGAATCCCAGCATAGGTGGAAAATGAAAAAGTTGGTTTGCGGTTTTTTCAAAAATATAATTTAAAAAAATAAGAGGTCCCCTCCCCTCCAAGAAGTCCGTCTACAAAGCAACCGCTTCCTGACATTCCATTCTATTCCACCTTAACCTTTGACTACAAAAAACAAATGATCAGGAGAAAGGCGCCACCTATTGAGAAGTAGCCGAAAACAGCTAAAATGCAACGATGGGGCAATTGCTTTTGAATAATCTATTCACAGCAATTTGTCTCATTCCTAAGACGCTTAATAATATAAGAAAATAAAATATATATTCTGTTGTTATAATGTACTGTCCTTTCCACAAAAATTCGAATACAATGCATAGCATTTAGTAGAGGTTTACCCCTGAGTATTGGTCTCAATAAAAAACGATAATATATCGCCGTGCGGGAGTTTATGTGCTCTATCCGCCATTTAATATATCTCGAGTTATTGATGCTACCAACATTTTTAAAATCTGCAATCCGTTTTCGGCTATTAATCTTCGAAACTGAACTAGGTATCTGAAATCGGATTACAGATTTTAAAAATTTTGGTGTCAAAAACCTAGAGAGGTATCATTAACTTGATATATATAAAAAATATTAAATGGCGGATAAAGAACAAAAATTCCGCACGACGATATACTAACTGAAGTCTTGTCAAATACGTCACATAATTTCTCTGTCATACACTACTTTTCTCTTCATCGTTGTATTTTTGGACAAATCAGAATTGAAACAGTATTCTCCAATTGCTTTATTGTTCCATTTACCTCCAGTAGTGGACATGTACTACCATAGCAGGGGTAGTTAGAGGTCATGGCCAGAGTCACAACTAAATTTGAATAAACTAAAAAAAATAATAATTATATTGAATATTAAATATTTGAATAAAAAACAAAAACAAAAAAAAAAAACAAATATGGCATCAATATAGCACAAACCTATTATGATGCCTCGACATTAGAAGTCTCTAGTAGACTGTTTGTAAATAGTAAAGTAACTAGTAAAGAAATAACCAACCAATTTTTTATATTTGGGTACAATCATTTTATAGAAGAAGTAGAGATTTTATTTTATAAACTAAATATACACTTACACCGCTACAAATGTTAAATTTAAATATAATTCAGTGCTATGTTTGCAGCATAATTTGGGGCAATTTTAGTCCACATATTTCGCTTTTTCTTTTTTAAATTTTTAAATGCAAATGAGCATTTTAACTTGAAAGCAAATAAAATAGGAAAATGCATTAAAAAAAAATCACTGTTATTTAGAACAAAATTGTAGGAATTTCTAGGTTACGTTCAATCTAAGAGGCAGGTCTATCAAAAGGAATTTTAAAGATTTTAAAGTCAACATTCTGAAAAACTGTGTTTTATAAGAAAAAAATTTAACCAAATATGAAAATGGTAAAGTTTAAAGTCACGTAGCACCAAACTACTTATTTAGGTTTTCATTAAGAAGACCAACAAATTGTAAAAGTTAGTCTGCAGTTGAATAAATCAAACAAAAAACCAAATGTTATACAAAATAAAGTGAAGAAGTGAAGAGTTGACACCAACTAAACAAGCAATGGGATATATATTGTCGCAAAAATGAAAGAACTCTGTAACTGACAAAAATCGAAAATAGGTTTTTTGCGTCATTTTTATCAGAAAAAAAAAACGCATCGATTGGTCCCGGTCCCATATTTCTATGATGAATAGAAATTCTTTTACTCCATCTGCGTTTTTAAAAATACCAGTGTCTTTGTTCTACTTCCATACAGGTTTTTTGGCTCTGGTAAACATTAAATGTTTTGTCATTTACAGCGTTCTTTAATTCTTGAGACGATATTTAACACGCCACATTACCAGTCGGTTCCTAAAGTAGTTCCAATTTTCGAGAATGTATAATTTCCAAAAAGTGCATACTTTGTTTAGAAAATACACAAAAACATTACTGCATAAATTTTTAACTTTTAAAAATTTTATTATTATTCTACTCCAATTTATTAAATTAGTACGCGAATCTTTGACTGCTTTGTCAAGCAAAATAAAATGAGAAATTTTCTACATAAGTATGAAACTTTAACCGTTTCTTAAGACATACAAAAATCAATATTTAGTCATTTCACTCACTACGGCGCACAGTGGCGCCTTTTCCCTAAAAGCGTTGCAAAAATCAAAAATTTGACAGAAGAATTTGATAAAATGAATAATTACATCTGATAGAGAACTTCTCACTGATTAAGAATCCAAAAAAATTTTTGAAATCGGATAAAAATTATGATTTCTAGAGTCAATCAAAGTTGCCAATTTTTCGGACTTACAAAAAATTTTTAAATTAAAAAAAAAATATCATCTTTTCAATTGAATTTCAGGCAAACTATACAACCTATCATTAATTTTTTGGTGTCGGATGAAAGGTATGTTAATTCCAATGAGACGATGTAAAAAAAAAGGTTATTCGGTGCAATACTTTTTTTTTCAGGCGCAATTTTGCAAACACATGATATTTGGGTCTTTTTTCACACTTAATAGAATAGAACAAAAAAAGTGACGGTTTGTGACGGGAACAGAGGTTGTTAAATATTTAATACTCTAACTTATTTTCTTGAAATTGGCTGCCCGTACTTGCCCGTGTACATGAAAAAACAATAAAACTGTAACAACTTTTACTACAAAAAGATATATTTTCAAAATATTCAAACAGATTTTGGGCAACACTGAGATCCACTCTAATTGTATACCAAACTTAGTAGATGTCTTGATCTTTAATTTATTATTTATAAATTGTATTCGCTTACAACGCCCTCTAGCGGAAAAAAGTTTCGGAAAAGTTACCACTTTGATGAGCTCTATCTCCTGAACGAATTAAGATATTTTAGAATTTGGATTTGGGATTTTAATTTAAAAAAATGTAAAACATATAAATTTCAAAAAAATACTCAAGTACAAGTATATGTGTCATGTTGGGATGTTTAAGAATTTTTTAAACGGACAAAGGTTTTTGTACAATAAAAAATTACCTAAGTTTATTTTTAGTAAGTTTTTAATTTAAAAATATTAACTTTTTGAACCATTGTAAATGAGCTGTTAAAATTGAACCTACAGCTAATTATAAAGAAATGAAATTAAAGCAATGAGTATTTCATCTTGCACTTAACTGAACATTGCAAAAAAAAAAAACAAAAATAAAATAATAATGTTTTGATGAGTGCACTACATCAAAAAAAAACAGTCTGTTCGAAAAAAAAAAATAATACAAGAGGAATTTTTTAAGAACCTTGGACTAAAAGTGGACTGCCCAAAGCAGGGGTACGGAAACATCAATGATGGTAATATGTCTAGGGCTTCTTTGGAAAATGATGAGGTAACATCTCGAATTACTGGTGTCAACATTAATATAATAAAAAGGTTGGATGTTATCCTTAATGTTATTAACTCTAAAGAAATGGTAAATGGCCCAACGTTTGATGAGTATGCAACAAAAAGTGCCAAACTTTTGGCTCAATTGTACCCTGAAAAGAAACTTACCCCTACGGTACATAAGATCATTATCAGTGCTTACCAATTGGAGAGTTGTCTGAAGAAGCCCAGGAATGCAAAAACAAAGACTACAAAAATTTAGAAACACTAATACTTGCAAGATTTCACTGATTAGACAGAATGAGACCCACTTATTTCATCATGACGATACGTAAGATATCGAAAGGATTTGGAAGAACGTAATTATTGCTCCGATATGTTAAGTCTACTAGATATAGCTCCCAATGTTAATGACTTTTTTGAAGAGAACTAACTAATAAAAATCTTATACTACCTTAAAAAAATACACAAAATTTTTCATTAGACTTAATATGTACAGCATTAATATTGTAGTATTTAAAAATTTCAAAGTTATGTAACTATAATAAAAATAAAAAATTTTACATTATATTGAAAAAAAATTTAGTAAAATTATATAATTTTTTTTTCTTATTACAGTGTTATTTGTTCTAGATTTTTAATATGCATTGTGATTATTGAAGCGCTAGGTCTAGTCGAAAAGCTGACAGCGCTTAAGTTATATTTTAAATAATTTCTAAATTCACAAATCTCTTTACTTCAAAAGACAGGAGTTTTGCAACAAAATAGGTCAAAATGTGTCAGTGTGCACAGTGCCGCAGGGGGCCTTTTACAATGCGGGTGCGGTTTTCTTGAAGTTAAACGAGATAAAATTCAAGTGCGTTTTAAACATTAAATTTGTCCTGATAATTTTAACAGTTATGAGTTTTGCAACGAAAAAAGTCAAAACGATGCACTGTGCCGGCCATGCCGGTTAATTATTCTTAAGCTAAAGGGATTATCTTTCAAATACTTTATAAATTTTAATAATATCTTTATTACTTTAAAAGTTGTAATGATTATAATGAAAAACGTCAAAACACAACACTGTGCACAGTGCCGCCGATGGCCTATCACCTTGCGGGTCATGTATTTTGTAGCTTGGGGAGTGTTCTTTCAAATGCTTTTTAAATTTTTAAAATATCTTTATTATTTTAAAAGTTATGATTTTTGCAACGAAAAAGGCCAAAAGGCGCCACTGTGCGGCGTGTCTCAGACTAAATTTCGAAACTTTATCTTTAACCGTTCTCAAGCTCAACAAAGTCCAAGGACAACAGAACACCTAAATATTGTGTTGTATTGGCTACAACATATAAAAGTATATGTTGTAAACAATAGTCAAAGTATTTGGCACCTTACATTAGTGTTGTAAACCATAATCGCAATTTTAAAACCACAATATCCAACTAACAACTGTTGTGAACCATATGTGGCGCCTTAAAGTAACCGTCAGCAGTCAGTTGTCAATAATTTAATGAATTAAAAACTTGGATTCTAATTATCGAAGGATTCGATTTTATTTTTATTTTCTAATATACGATTTATTATTATTTAATTGTTTCATTGATAATTATCAATCAATATTTAATGGACCTTATGTAGTAATGCTTAAACATTTTAACTAAAGCAGCTCAGGCTTGCCAAAATTTAAAAGCGAAATGTTTTTATGCAAAAGTTTCAGCTCAATATCGCCGCTGCCAATATCAACTTAATTAAAACCCATTTTTTTAATTAATAACTCATATATGTATTAAAAAAAAAATTTAAAACTTATTACCGGAATTAAAATAAAATAAAATTAAACGATGTGTGGGCGTAACCTCAGGTTTATCTATATATTTGTACAATATTCTGCAAATGTTATGTCTTTGCCTATGTGTTATATGTTATAAATTTAACAGCAGTTACAAACTATACTATACGTATGCATGTACATATCTGTGGCATTTTAACAAAACATCATTTGTCAAATTTAAAAAATTGAAAAAAAATGATGTTAATGATACGAATTTTTGTTAAAAAAAAAAAAAAAAAAACATTTTTATGTGCGTTTTTAAAATTTTGTATTATGGAAGAAATTTTCTTTAATTTTCGTTTTATTTTATTTTTTAATAAAAGTAATTTTTTCCCCGAATTTTTTTTTTAACTTTTTCTCGATTTAAGGGTTTTATCAAAATGCCACAAATATGGTGAAGGCGTGCACAATTACCACCCGATGGAGAAATTTCACTTCAATAAAAAAAAAAAATAAAACGATTTTTGTTAAATCAGAAAAAAATATCACTAAACTAAAAATTAATTGGCTTCTACTTTTAAGGATGATTTGTTCATGGCTTGCTGACGAAACTGCTTTTTTTTGCACAACTGCATTGCCTGGCGTAAAACAGTTTCAGGGTTTTTCTGCTCTGTACTCGGTAAGCTCGCAATGGACTCTGAAATTATTAAAAGTAAATTAAAATTTTACACTAAAAAATGTATTCGTATTTAAACTTACTAAGCAGTGCTTTAAAAAAATTTTCATATTTTCTTAAGCGCAGCTTCCCGTGGGTGCCATCAATATTATAACGCATAACAATTCGGCGATCCAAAATTAACTCTAAATTTTTACCCACACTGTTCTTCCAAAGTTTGATCATTGCCGAAACCTAAATGTAAATAAATTCTTATAAAATATATCGTCGCAAGAATTAAAGAATGCTCGCTGTAACTGACAAAAAATCGAAAATACGTTTTTTTGCATCATTGTTATCAGAAAAAAATACGCGTTGATTGATCCCGGTCCCAGATTTCTATGATGAAAAGAAATTCACTTACCCCGACTGGGTTTTGAAAAATACCAGTGTATTTGTTCTACTTTTATACAGGTTTTTTGGCTCTGGTGAACATTAAATGCTTTGTCAGTTACAGCGTTAAAACGTTTTATTTATTTTGTTTAAAACGATTTGAAACCATAAGTACATAAGTACAAAATACAGGCGGATTTTTGTTACTTACGTATATATCTTCGTTGTCAACTCTGATTTTTTCGTCCAAATCCTCCAAGTTTTCATCAGACGTTAATGGAAAACAATTTTCAGGAGTGACAGTGATTGATGTTTCCTGTCGAACGGATTTTGTTGCGACAACCTTAATATCTGCAAGTGCTTTCATAATAGTTTCATTTTGCTGTTGTACAATTTTGTTTAAATTACTTATGGACTCTGCAAGGAAATGAAAATATATCGTTCAGATCCAACCTATATAGACATACTATATTTGTCTGTACATACATAATTTGGAATATTCACAAGAGTGTTATAAGTCATATTGGCAATTTTATTACGTTTCATATTCTTCTAAGCTTGTAAAAATTTACACATCTTGTAAATTTTCCAAATATATGTATGTACGAACGGGTTTATTTTGCAATATTTACCTTGTAAACTGTCAATTTTTTTCGACAGTTCTGCGCAATTCTCACAGTTCTGTGTATAACCTAAAATTAAGAAAAGGTAGGTTTAAAAATTACCACATGCATACATATCGTATATAAATTTATATATTTTATACTAACTTGAATTGATTTCCTCAAAATGCATTAAGTTCGAATTCATCTTGATAAGCAGAAAATCTAAATTTAAATAAATGGAAAAAAAGTGTTTCCATTAAAAAAGTCGTATTGTCGGTTTTGAGTTGTTAAAGGCATGTGTGAAAAATTGGTTCTAATGCTCATAAATTTGAATTTTATTTCGAAACTTTTAAAAACTTTTTTACTTCACCAAAAGTACAAGCAATGCATCAGTACTGCAAATTCCTATAGTCAGGGAATCTATTGGTTCTTTAAAGTAACTGCGAGTATTTATATTTGTTAAGCTACGGTCACATTGGGTAAATATTTGACGAAAAAAACGTAACCAATATTTTTTTTTAATATATTATACAAATACATATTTCTTTTTGTGTAAACATTTCTTCAAAAATTGTTTAAAAACGATATTAATAAGAAAAAATATTTTGGTATATAATTAACTAAACTTTAAGAAATGAAAAATTATAAGATAAATATTTTCATAAAATAGTGGTTACGTTTTTTTCGTCAAATATTTACCCAATGTGACCGTAGCTTTAGAGTTTTTCCAATGACAAACATTTCTTTCCCCTCATCTACATAAAAGGCAGCACTTACCGAATAAAAAATGTAACGTAACGGCGCGTATCAGTCTGTAGAAAATAGAAATTCTCTACGTTTTTACGGGACATTTGCAAACAGCTGGTTTATTTAGGCTTGCCAAACGTACTTTTTTAAGCATAACACCTAAAAATCAAAAAGGGCAACGCTGAATCATCTTTGTGATGTCATCGTTACCAACATCTAAAATGTAAACAAAATTCTCCCATATTAAATACGAGTGGCTTTGTGATTTTGTTTATGGTAGGTGTGACCTATGTAGATGCCTAGAAAAAAATTATTTTACAACCGGAATGCGTTATATCATGGTAGTTAATGAAAAAGAAAATGTTTATTTTTTTAAAAGCAATTTTATTTATTTATTAATTTAATTATTGCAAAAAATTTAAAAGTTATACTTGAATAAAGACAATTTTCTGAATTGTTTCTATTAGAATTTGAAGTAAAAAATTTGTTTTAATTTTTGTTAAATTTTTGCTGAAAATTGGACATAAAATATTGAAGGCTGTGGCAACACTGTGCACAAGCAACTACTGGGAGTTGTTCATTGAATGCAATAAATAAGTTATTGTGTATGATTTATAAAATGAATTTGATCACTATTAATAGCCTGTTTCCAGAAGGCGATTATTTTCAGAAGAACATCAAAGAAAAATTCAAATTTTAGAGTTTTTTTTTATATAAAAAGATGATCATCTGCAAACAATCGTGTTCTTTAAACAGACTGTACTAATAGTAACTCAACAAAGTTTACTTGTACATATACATATATACAGGTATGTATTTGAGAGCAAAAAACGCCTATAACATACTCAACGCAAAACAATTAGTACATATGTGATTAGAAGTATACGACTAGTATTTGCTTTTTACTTCAGACTGGTTGCCTATCTGTCCTTTTTTCATATATCGAACTATCGATTTTAACATTAGGTCGTCATATAAGCCCAACTAGTACATTTGTGTACAGTTACATACTAGTAATTATTAACTAGAGCGTGTACCTACTATATGTATGTACATAAATATTAGTCTTACAATTAATATTTTTCACACAGCATCGTACTAGTTACGCAATTTACTAATGCTTACCATTACGTTCTGTTGCACTGTTGAAGGTTGTTTACCAGTTTCTGTGTCCAATAAAATATTGCTGAAATTAATTAATGTTTTTTAATATATAACAGAGCACACTATTCCTGATTTTTAATTCTCTTTTAATTTTTGTTTCTTTTGCACTACTTCGTATCTATCAATTTTGCGACAGTCTTTCTACAACTGGTAACGTGACTGTCTCAAACAATACTAGTTGTAACTTTAGCTGCTTGGAATAAACAACTGTGTTTGATTTTAAGAGTATAGTGTGTGTGCAAAAGCGAAACCATACAAAATTTGTTACACTCTCTCTCTCTCTCTCTCTCCCCCTCGTTTATGACCATAGTAACATATGCATGGATAATATAATTGTTATAACAATACTCTCTCTGTCTGTTTATGTAAGGAAAGCAACTTCAAACGATTGAAAATTTATATAAAAAGTACTCAAAAACATCTTAAAATTTGAGTATTTTTCATACAAATTTTCAATCGCTTAAAATTTGTTGGCTTGCATATATACATACATGTTTGTATTAATTTTTATTTTACAGTTTGGTCTAAAACAAGGTGATTCAGTTTAATTTAAACAACAGTAAGCAGGGGTTTATGTCGTTGATATTTCTTTATTAGCAAATACATTAACCAAAGACTTACTTTCATTTTTAACAACCAGATGGCAGTGAAAATGGTAAAATGAAATATGTGAGATTTCAAAAGAATTTAAATTTTTTAAATGTTTGTTGTTATTGTTTAACAACAGTATTCATAATAAGATTGCTGGTTATAAGCCTGTTATACATGAAAATTATTTCTTATAAATACGAGAGTTAAGCAATAATAGCCAATATTTATATTTTAAATTTAAACTTTTTTTGTTGAAACTACATATTACCCGATTCCTAATATTCAATTTTAGGCCAAAAACAAAATTGGTTATCATAAAGCAGTTGCGCACTGAGAGCGAAATGGTAGATCTACCGTTGTTTAATTAAATTTTCAAAGCGTTCAATTGCGCCAAAATTGTGCCTCTATCAATTACTGATATCCCACTGAACTTACATATCCATTCTATTAGATTGACATGATCTAGCTATGAGCTATAGCTCTCAAGTTCCAAAAAATTTCGTCCTGTGACACGCTTAGACCATATTGAATACCGAACAGTCACTTTATCTGCTTGCAATGGGTTTTCCGCTATCACTTCTAAGCTCTCGAAGTCTTATATAAGACAATTTGGCTTGTAAGAGTAACATCAAATGACAAATGAGTGTCACCGCTTAAGAAATTTTTGTTTAAAGCACCAGCATTGAGAATCTAATATTTACGACTTCAGTTGTTGCGTAAATTTAAGTACCCATAACAGGTCTGAGGACGTCTGAAAATTAGCCAAAGCTCGTAGGTATATGGAATGGACATAATATTGGGGTTTTCGATAAGAGCTTTACAAAAGTTTTTTAAATAAAGCGAAAACGGGTTTGGATATCAATAAAATACTTTATTCCTGTAAAAGTACGTTCGATGCCATTATGTATGGAACTCGATTTCTTTTGCATGGCCACCACGGGCACTCTTGTAGAAGTCTAGACGCTGAACCCAATTTTCGACGGTTTTCAAGCATAAATCGGCCGATACTGCTGCAATTTCACGTTCGATATTCGTAAGAAGTTCATCAATCGTCGCTGGCTTGTTGGCATAGACCATAGACTTAACATAGCCCCACAGGAAATAGTCTAACGGTGTCAAATTGCACGACTGAGGCGGCCAATCGACAGGATCATTTCGTGAAATAACACATTCTCCAAACTTGGTTTGCAATAAATTTATTGTGACATTCGCTGTGTGGCTTATGGCGCCTGTTAGAACCACATGACCTCCAAGTCCTCTAAGAACAATGGTGAAACCAAATAAAAATGTTACCGATATGCTATAAATGTCACAATTGTAAGCAGAACCGATTATTAGTGTAATAGTATTACAAAAGAAATTTATAGGAGTCAAGGCTAGAGCGGCAGCCCCAGTTTTAACCTAAAAAGATCACTAAAAAATTTAAGGTGTTATATGGTCTCTGTCAACAGACTTTAATCTGTTTATGTTTCTTAATTGAAAATGAAAAATAATTTTAAAATAGAAATTCTTTGATTGTTTGCAATTTTTTTTTCTTCTTTCATTTGTAAGAATTTCTTATTTATTTGTCTTTTTTTTTCTTCTTACTCAATACCATTTTATTTATGTTCACAGAGTGTTGTTATTATTGTTTTATATTTATTTGTGCAATTACTTAAATGCCAACAACGCATGCGTGACATTTTTAAAATAATTTCACCTTCTTTCCTTCCTATGGCGGTAAAACAAAAAAAAAAATAGTTTTTTTTTTCCTTAACAATAGGCCAGGAAAAAAGCGAAAACAAATAAAAGAGAAATAGACATCATACTCTTGTACTTATATGGATGGCAAAGATGTGCCTGACCAAGTTAAAGCAAACAAGACATACGAACATACAGTGAAACTATGATTTAACGAATGTGAAGAAGATTTTAAAATACTTCGTGGTTTCTATCTTGCAGGACGTTATGGTTCATGCTTGGGCCTATCAGCTACAGTCCCTCTGTCTTTGAAATCATTCATTACACGATAAATAATGCTTCTTGTTGGCATCTTGTTTCTTCCAAAAATTTCACGTAACTTTCTCATCGTCACAGTAATCGGTGATTGATTTTCCTAAAATGTTTTAGCGATTTAAACACGTTGGTTTACCGAATATTTTGCCATAATAAATTTGCCACGTCTCTACTTTACGACTGCCAAATATGAACCTTCAAGACTAATGTTTACTAAAATGGCGGCAAATTAAAGTAGTATACCTTCCCGGCGAACACCCTGTAGTCAAATAGGAGTACTTTTGTACTTTCAAGAATTGGTATTGCAAATAATTTTGCGATTTTTTTTTTTTTAAATTTTCAAAGGAGTACTCGTTGGTTACCACGATTATTGAATGTCGATGCTGTACAATATTAAAAAATCTTTTAAGCTTTATAGTACTCATCTTAGCCAGAATTAAAACTTTTGTAAACCGGGACTTTCCCTCTTTGCTTAATATTAACTTTTTCACTCTGTATTCGTTGTTCAGTGGATTTTAAAGGAAAACGTTTTTGTCTACAGGCCTTACAAATCAGAATTTCTTCGTTATAGCTATGGAGCACTTTTGTAGTAAAAACTTTGTAACAAATGGGATTTTCTTAAGGCAACATGGTAAATGTTCGTTATATTGAGTTTTTCTTTTAATAACGAAGTACGTTATATCGAAGTTTCACTGTATGAAAAAAGGGCCAAATGATTTAGTTTTTTAATTCTACTCTGCTCCACTCTTGTCTCATGGCAAATTGAATTCTGTGACTATTTTTAAAGCCATAAAACACGTACGAGCGAGCGCAAGGCAGCACATGCATGAACAAATGGTTATTTGGATCGTTGGCTTGACTAGCTGACTGGCTGGCTGGTTGTTGAATGAATGCTTGCTTGGCTGTTTGCTGAATTGGATGAGTTAGCCTAAACGATGATGACACCAGAGTAATGTGTCTGTAAGTTTGTCTGTATAAAATATTCTGTCTGATTACAAGTGTTTGGTTATATGTACAGACATATGTATGTAGTTACAGACTTGTATATACGCTGTATAAAATGGTATATAAATGTGAACCAGACCAAACCATAGGCAAACAAAATGAAAAGGAAAATTACAAAAAAAAAAAAAAAAAAAAATTAAAAACATTTTTTAGCAAAAAAAAAAACATAATGTTACAGAATAAAAAAAAAAACAACGAACAACTTAAAACCATTACAACAAACTAAGAAAAATCATACATAAATAAAAGGGCACGAGAACTACAACGAATCGAGACGCAAAGAACATAAAATCCTAAAAAAAAAAAAATATTAAATAGAAATTGAAATTTTTGCAACATGTTGCAAGCGTTAACAAAATGTAATAAAACGTGCTAGCAGGGTGGCATAAATACAAAACGAATGAAAAAAGAAACACAACACAACACAATATATTGAATGTACAGAATGAACGTGCCACTTAAATGTTTTAAAAACAGCCAAACATTAAACACTATACTGTTTAATTAGTTCACTCACTTAGATATTCACTAAACAACTCATCCATCCATCCATCCTTCAGTTTAGGCAACCGGCCAAACAATATCCCACACACTCACTTGGTCACTCATGTACTCCCACTGTGTACGTGAATATTTATTAAAACTATTTTTAAACTTTTATTTTTTAGCTGAATTGCTTTAAAACATAATTTGCTGATAATTGATAATTGCTTATCCACTAATAATGTTGATGAACTAATAATTAAAAAAATAATTGAGAAAAGATAACGTTCCCAGATTGATTGCAAGTGAAATTTAAATATTGTCTGTAATTTTGAAATTAAAAAAGCAAAAAAAAAAAGAATTTTATGTGTTTTTTATTGTTTTCATTGCATTACATATCCTGTGAAACTACATTAGTTCATTATGTTTGTTGCTTAATAAGACCTGCATTTGTTGGTTGAGTGGTTGGTAAGGTGGTCCAATCATCCAATTAGCACTCTAGGGCTATTTTGATGTGACATTTTTGCTACCAACTTCTTAAAAGAATAAAAAAAACTGTTATGCAGCACGTAACTGTAACCAGTCCGTGGGAATTTGAAACTGCATGCATGGTCCATATCGGCCAACTGCCCTAATATTGTATTCTATCGAAGAGCGATTTACCCAGAGCTGATACTCTCTGCTCCCTTCATAAGGCAGGGCATTTGTAGATAAAATAAAAAATATTAACACTTTTCTCCCGTTGCTTGCAGCCGTGGCAATACGTATTGAATGAAATGTGATCTCACTGTTATTTCTACATTGTATATTCAACAGAGTTCTGGTTTTCTCCAGAGCTAGGTCTCCAGCGAACTGCTGATTATGTTCGTCGTCAGATCGGTTCAGCTTTTAACCAGCGATCCGTAATGTACTGACAACTCAATCATCAGCGATTTCTTTATCTTTTATATTTCTGTGCACCGACATTCATCTTAAAGTAATATTTGGATTCACAACATATCTGATGTAATCGACCAGCTTAGAGGTCGTCAAAGCCGATCCTATCGCCCGTGTCGCAGCCTGGCTATCCGAAAGATCATCTGTTTTGGATGATCAAAATTACGACAGTTTTTCGTTGATCTTTCCTACTTCTACTAGCTGAATTAGGACTAGAAAACAGGTATGAACAATATCATATACAGCCGAAATTCCGAGAATGATTTATGTGATTTGCACAGTTCCGCAAAATCGTTCGACTTAAGCATTCTGGGCATATTTTTCGAATATCTTACATTTTCGAGTCTATGTCAACAAACTTTAGACTTTTGAAGTCTATTGGCAAGAATGACGGAAAGTAGCAAACATCGGGCCGACATCTTTTTACAGATAAAATAAGTACAAACCCGCTGGCACAATACGCCGTAAGGAAAAATTGCCAAAAAAAAAAAGAATGAATGGCTTTTCGTTATGTATGTATAATAATTGGAACCAATTTTATTCTCGTAATAATTTACTAAAAGCTCTTACTTCCCGCAAAGTTAGAAAAACTTTAATCAGGAAGAGGCAATTCCCATAAAATATTTTAAAGCCTTAATACTGCGGTCATGATGATCTCACCTTTATTGCTTCATTTGCTCAATATTTTTTCACTGGACCAGACCACTAGTAAAACTACAATTTTTCCCTTGATTCGAACGAAATCGTTTTGGTCGAAACAAAGATCTCATTGCTCAACTTTATTACATACATAAATACGTTCATAATTGGCCTTTACAACCCTGTGTCCGGGTTACAGCCTAGCTTCTCGCAGCATTCATGTTGTGTGTGTTAATTTTTATCCATGAATACCGGGACCTACAGTTTAAAGTCGACTCCGACCGACAGACTTAAGAAGCTTTTTCATGGTATTCAAATACTCCCAGAGCTTTTGTCAGAAGACTGCTGAGAGGTAGTCGTCGAAAGAAATAATTTTTCAATATTTCTTTTTTAAGATGTCAGAGCTGAGATTTGAACCTAGCGCTACCATCTTAGTAAGCCAACAAACTAACCATTAGACCACGGCGACTACGCTTAACTTCATCATCATCAACTTTCGAATCAAGGAAACAAAGCACGATGTTGTAGTGCCGAAAGGAATCGTTGATCTCAGACTGTTTGAGTATGAATTCAGCATCTGACAGCTAATCTCTACGTCTGTTTAAAACAGATTTTTTTTATTTGATTTAAACGAAATTGTTTTTGTCGAAATAAACTCGCCCACCATATTATATTCACAACTATTCGAATTATGGGAATATAGTTATAGAAGCGAATGTATTCGTAGGCAAAAACACAGCGTCTGTTGGCTGCAAATGAAATCTCATGAAGTTCGTAAATTAGATAAGAGACAGAGATCGAATGATCAGGAGTACAGCGCCTCCTTCTGGGAAGATAACACCTAACCTAATTATTGAAGACGGTCACCACTCACTATCAACATCATTGCTGTTGATCAATTAAGGGTATAACACTGGACTTTGAGTGATCAAATGATAGAAACTTGTCCCATTGATATATGACGATCAATAAAAAAAAGAAAAAAAAAATCTATCTATGTATCTTCTATCTTCAATATTCCAATACAATGTACTGCATCATTAGGGGTTTACTTCTAAGCATTGGTCATAAAAAAAAATTGTAGGGTTGATATCCTAAAGGCTTAAATGAGTGTATTTTTCTTAAAATTGTATACTTTTTTCTAATTTTTCCATGATACGTAAAAGCGATCATATTTTAAAGTGAAATTTGTGCAAAAAAAATGTATGGCAGCAGGGAAATAGGAAGATAAACCATTGTGCATGCATTTAAGTCATATTCTATTAAAAGGAAGCGTTTATTTTAAATATATTCCTTTTAATATCGTATCACTAGTGTCCCTTTTACCAAAAAATATAAATTTCTGTGCTAAAAAATTGTATGACCATTTTTATTTTTTTTTTTTGGCATATTTTATTCACTTATGAATTTGGTTCATCATTCTTTCTTAACTAAAGTTTAAATACAAAAAAAGAGTTTCACTTTGTATTTCTTTTTAATTAATCAACCTAAGGGAAACAAAAAGGGCCAACGAGTGAAACCAGTTTGCGGATACAAAATTTGTTCACAAAGTGACCAAAAACTGAGTACAAAAACTCAACTGAAATCGAAATACAAAAACAAAAACAACAAGAAAAAAAAACGCAAATAAACAGAACCACTTTCTCAGTCAAAATCATTGAAGCAGAATTACAATAATAAATAAGAAAATAAAAACAACAATAACAATAACAACAACAACACATTTTCTTATACAAATAGAGAAAAAACTAAAAGGACAAACAAGAACGACATTTACTACTGCTGGCCAAAATGTGTTGGCTGGTAATATGATAGAGCTGACTGGTTGGTAATAAAGGCGTACAATAGAAAGTGGGGGTGCTAAAGTGGACTTAACATCTCATGACAATTACCATTTATTTTGAAACCAGTAAATGATTTAAATGAATTTGCATTGGAATGTTTAAAGAACAGCAAAATAATTCTTTAAAACTTCGTTAATGCCTGACTTTAAAAATATTTTGTAATATATGGCACTCTCTGCATTACTGGGCACCGATTTATCACAATAGAGATACTGTTCCAGCACCATGAAATGCAATTCATTTAAAATTTAAACAACGTAAGTCGCCATAGCCTAATTTATAGTTTATTGGCTTACTATACGAGAACTCAGGGTACAAACCCCAGCTCTGGCATCTTGAAAGAAGAAAATATGAAAAAATATTGCTTTCTGCAAGTACCTCTTAGTAGTCTTCTGGCAAAAACTCTGAGAATAACTGATTGCCATGAACAAGCTTCTCAAGTACTCATAAATGAAAAAGTGACACACACCTGCGAGAAGCTAGGCCGTAATTATGAAACAGGGTTGTAATGGCCAATTATGTATGTATGTGTGCTATTTGGACAATTCTTTTTTATAGGATTTAAAGTCACCATGAATAATGACCCCAAAGAAAAATGGCCCCAACGCATAAAATAAAAACTGGCCCCATTTTTGGGGCAATCTTTCAAAATGAAAAATCGCCCCAATAATCATTATGAAATTTGGCCCCAAACTAAAGTGAAAAATTACCCCAAAAATAAACAAAGTTTGAAAAAAGAAAATAACTTAAAATAAAGTAATTTTTTAAAAATGAAAAATAGCCTTAATTAACACAAAAGGCCTTAAATTTTTTATTAATAAAGTTTTTATTCCATGAAAAAAAGAGAAATATTTAAATATTAAAATTTAAAAATTTAAATATTTAAACCCTTTTAGACCAATTATTACAACTTGCCGTTTGTTAAAGGTAGGATTTTATCAGACAGATATCTTGCTTTTTGTTGTTGCAAGTAAAGTTTAACCTAAAGTGATCGAAAAAGTTATTGGAAAGATTGCCTTACCTTTTGGTTAAAGTTTACTTGTAACAACAAGAAGCAAATTATCTGTCTGATAAAATTCTACCTTTAACAAACGGCAAGTTGTAATAATGGGCCTTATACGTACATTAATTATATTTTCTTAACGAATGAATACAAAAACAAAATTTTAATTTTATTTACAAAAAACCACTAACAGAACAACGAATTCCGTAAGGTTTTTTGTACCTTTTTATATTTTACTCATTTTATGAAAAATGACCCCAAAATAATTTTAAATTACTTTACAATATTATTAAAATTTGGGACCATTTTTCATAATCCAAAATAGCCCCAAAGCAAGAAATGAAAAATGACCCCAAAAAAATAGAAAAATTACCCCAAAATTTCGTGTTGTTGTGCTCCATTAAAATTTTTGGGGTCATTTTTCATTTACGGGTTGGGGTCATTTTTCTTTGGGGCCATTTTTCAGGGTGCCGGATTTAAAAAGTTAGCTTAAATATACCTTCCTAAGGCACAAGTAACTCAGTTAATTTCATTTTAAGTTATTCTAAAACAAATGGCATAGGAATTATTGAGCGACAAAGCTTTGTTACCGAGATGATCCAACTAACTCTTACTCTTTAGTTTTAGAGGAATCAGAGAATTTACAGACTTCTAAATTACCGCACTTGGTTGTTATTTTAGGAGGTAAAGTTATTCGGAAAATTTTTTATCGATTTTAACCCCAGAAAGTTAAGCAGAGTAAGTTTTGATCGGTGTTAAATATACCCTATGCTCCTATTTCTATCGCACGCTATTGTCCACGGTAATAGTATTCTTATTTTTGGCGAATCTGGCGCGAGTAACAAAAACTGAAAATAAAAGAAATACCTCTTCATGCCACAGAAATTATTTTAATTTCGATATTTGAGGATTGAATGTACAAAACAAAAGCAAAACAGAAAGTAAAAGAATTATTTCTCAAAAACAATAGTACTTTGGTTAAAAAAATTAAAAACTAAAAACAAATCAATAACAGCAACAACATTAAAATCTGAAAATTATTTTTGGGAATACAATCCTCGCAGCTGTTTTTATTTTAGTGCACTATTCTGAACATTGTTGCTCGTACATATGTCGCAACTAACACGAACAATGTTGTCTTCCAAAGCATCAGTTGTTGCTAGTTTGTGAGCATGAACCACGTGACTTCTCATGATCTCATAGAAAGTTCTTAAGAATTGTCCAATTACAAAACTGTGGAGACCAACTGGTAGGTTAATGTCCCGAAATTAATTTATAGTCAAATTTTGATTTCAATAAGTTGATGGCTAAGTTCAGGAAATGCTGTATTTATTGTTAATTGTAAATGCATTCAAAATCATTTTAATTTAGGCAATAATTTATATGTCGTGAAAATGGCATCTTCTCGCATCACTTCCATTTTAGTTGTGCTGGAAAATGTGCTATTTGAAAAACTTTTTATTTGTTACATGTCAGAACTTGAAAACTATTGTTATAATCAGTAAACAATCCCTAACTGTTGAAAATACTTATAACGTCTGTTCTGCGAGAAAACAACAAAGATCTGGATGAAGACCAATGAACAGAATCCTGAATCCTAGGATAAAAAGCTGAGCCTTACAAGGCATAACAAAGAAGAGAGAGCATGGTGGCCAATTTAGGGAGCCACCCTGAAGTAGTACGATGAGTAGTTCCGGGGTGGAGGAAATTCCCTTGAAGACGGGAGGTAATTTTAGTTGGTATGTAGTTTGACTAGAGTCCAACATAACGTGAGGATGACGATTCGGCAGGTATGCGTAAAGGCATTTCCACCGCCCGGGTCAACAAAAAATTTTTTTAAATAATCAGTGAACAGTGACAAGTCCGTAGTTTACTCTAACAGCCTGTTCATAGAATACGAATGGTTTAAGACGTTCGTCTTTTTATGTGTGAAACAACAACACTCAGATTTGTTAGAGTTTTTCACATAAAAAGACGAACGTCTTAAGCCATTCGTCTTCTATGAACAGGCTATAACACTTCATGCAAAGCCAAAAAGCCAAACCCTGTGAACTTTAGAGCACCATAAATATTTACAAAAAAGACATCAATGAATTGATCATAGAAGCCAGTTACCTCAATTAAAAAATATTTTTATTTTATTTTATTTTTATGAATTCATTTATTTAATGTTGTGCTTGTATGCTACTTGTCCATAGTGCTCTCGTATGTTGTTGCATGTTTTAAAACAGATCATGGCATCATCATCATTGGCAACATCATTTGCAGCAATGTTGTGGCCATAGCCAGGCGTAGTCGTCACCCAGATTATCAGGAAACTGGAGGAACCAGTTTCAGCAGCCTAAATTTAGAACTTTACAAAAATACTTCTACTTCGTTTACTTATTTTTTTCTTTTTTTTTGTTAATTTTTTTGTTTGCTTTTATGTTTTTATTTTAAATGTTTTCATTTTCGACTGTTGTTGTTGCTATTATTGTTTTTATAGATTCTAGCCAACAAACTATAGATTTATGGTTAGTTTTTGTTATTGTTTTCTTTTTTTTCATCCATAATTTGATGCGCTTAAAATACATTGTTTATTAGTAGTTGTTGTTATTATTAAAAAAAATTAATGTGTTATTTGTTTACATAAAAATGCGGAATGCAATATTTAGAAAAAATTTCATTTGTTTTTTAAATACATACCTATATACATACGAGTATATACATATATACACATCTACATATATAT
This sequence comes from Metopia argyrocephala, assembly GCA_963576795.1. Lineage (NCBI taxonomy): Eukaryota > Metazoa > Arthropoda > Insecta > Diptera > Sarcophagidae > Metopia > Metopia argyrocephala. Next base: position 196,796,661 of record OY756208.1, on the reverse strand, counting down.
CTTATATATACATTTGATTTTAGAACTCTTTCTAATACAATTTTTTATGTGTTCAAATAAAACGTTTTATTAATTTGTGTTTTTGTTTTTAAAAATATTTCATAAATAAATTCACCTTTTTCACCTCAAGTTCAATAAAGAACTTAAATAAGTATTGCTTCACAGCTTATTTGCTTTGTTTTGTTTTCTTTTACTCTTCATTACATTTATGTTTTATTTTTAATGTAATTTTACCATTGTATTTTGTTTTTGTATTCCTTTTTTTGGTTAACATATGAAAAAATAAACTACAATACTCAACAGGTAAATCCCAACAATAGCAATAAAAATAAGAGCATTTCATGTGCAGTTTTAATTTAAGATTTTACGGGAAGAGAGTAAAAGTATACCAAAATAGGGAGAATTTCTTATATTAATGATATATTCGCTTTTAGTTTGTTGTTTTTACTGTAGAGCGAATTCAGTTGTTGATAAAACGAAACAGAGTTACCAAATTTAATGAATTAATAAAAGAGTCATGAACTTTGTAATTAAAGTTCATTTAAGTTTTTATGCTAAAAAACTGTTACTTTGGGTTTTTCAGTTTAAAGATAAAATCAGCTGAATTGCAATTTAAATGGCCTACTATACCCGTTTAAGTTTTATTTATCGAATGCTTTTTCCAGATAAAAAAAAAATACTCGTCAGTGTTTATTTTTTCTTTTTTATAAAAAATTACTAATAGTAATAAAAATGGCCATAAAATTAATAACAACAAAAGTGAAGAAAAAATATGCAAGGGCTGTAAGAAAAAACTTACGATTTTTTGAAGTTATAATTTCCTGAATACGAGTATTTCACTATATTTGCTATTAAAAAAGACCCTTAACGAAGTAATCGAAAAAAACTTAAACCATTTTAGTACTCTATAGGTTTCACAAAAACAGAATTGCTATGTCAGAACCCCTGCATATTTTTGGTGTATCACAGTGTAATTATTAAGAATTTGTATTACAACCTATTAGATAGACTACTAGTGCGACGGTTGTATGTTTGAACCCACTAGTCTTTGACACAACATCGAGCATAGGGGCCTTAGTCAGCCGCTTGTAATATTTAGAACATAAAATTTAGCATTGTATTGTAAATCAAATAAGTAAATAAATATTTTTATGTTTGTCTATGTACTTATGAATTCATTTTCATAGTGGTTAAAGCATTCGCACAGAAACTCAAACGACCGAGGTTCAATTCCAGCGAATCACAAAAATTATAAAATAAAATTTGCGGTTGTTTGTAAATTATAATTTATGAAAATAAATCCAAGATGTCCATCTGCAAGAAAAACCGATCCCTGACATATCCAGTCTTTTCCCTCAATAACGAATGATCAGGAGTACAGCTAACCTAATTAGTATAGACGGTCACCACTCACTATCAACATCCACCGACAAATGGGGCAATTGCTGTTGATCATTCAATGGTGAAGGTATAACACTAGCGATTAAGTGATCAAACTGATAGCAACTTGTCTCATTGACTTATACATACATACATACATACATACATACATACATACATACATACATACATACATACATACATACATATATACATACATACATACATACATACATACATACATACATACATACATCAGGGTTACGGCCTAGCTTCTCACAGCACTCATGTTGTGTGTGTTAATTTTTATCCATGAGTACCGGGACCTACAGTTTAAAGTCGACTCCAAACGACACATTTGAGAAGCTCTTCATGGTAATCAATTACTCTTAGAGCTTTTGACAGAAGACTGCTAAGAGGTAGTCGCCGAAAGAAAAAATTTTCTCATATTTCTTCTCAAGATGCCAGAGCTGAGATTTGAACTTATCGCTATCGTCTTAGTAATCCATCACACTAACCACTAGACCACGACTCACATATACCGTTCAATAAAAAAAAATTTTATCTATATCTATCTTCAATATTCCAATACAATGTACTGCATGAGTGAGGGTTTAGTATTGGTCTTAAAAAAATAGAAACTTTTAACACATACTATTATTTGACTATTAGTTGACCTTTTTTGTAAACAATAGTGTAAACATTTGCCAGGGAATTGTTTTTTACAATTTATATTGGCAACTCTATGGTCATATTCCAATAAGTACTTACACTTGAAAGGCATTACTATTGTTACAGTACTGGTACAACAACAAATCCATATAAAAAGTATCTAACTCATGCAAACTCTGGCTAAAATGTCTAAAAGATCTTTCTGTGTATGTTTTCAGTTTTTGAGTGTCTTTAAAATTCATTCGCTTATTTGCATTGAACGCGCTCGGTACATGATACACCGATATACGAGTATTATCTTCTTTTACCTCTAGAAAATAAAAAAACAAAACAAACAAAAAAATTATTGTTAACAAAATACGAGTGTTTTATAGAATTAAAAAAAAGAATATATTAATAAAAAAATATTAGTTTTTTGTGTAACAGCCTAAACTGTTATTATGTGATAAAAAAAAAAATAAATAAAACAAAAAAAAAAAAAAAATCATATAAAAGTATTTATAAAAAAAAATTCAAAGATTAATATTTCAGAAAAGAAAAGCAAAAAAAGTGTTATTGTGATAAAAATTTTTATTGTTTTTAATGCGAAAAATTAAATGTGAATTAAATGATAAAAAACCGCGACAAGTTTTGTAAGAATATTTGAATACAATTGTATACTCAAGTCATCAGCCACAACAATAACAATTACAACAGAAACCAACTGATAACCGCCTTTTTCTGCAGTCTAAACGGAATTTAACCCTTAAAAGTATGAATTATTTTTTGTGATAATTTTTTATTTTTATTGTAATAATTTTAAAAACAAGCTTATTTTTTGTATAATTATTATAATTTCATTGTATATAAGTCAAATGTGCTGTTGTTATAAAAAGTTTTCATTTCCTTTTAAAGATTTGCAAAAAAATCGATTACGATAAAAAGGTTTTAAGTTGAAACTTGTGTTTATAATTTCCGGGAAAATTTTTAAATAAAAAAAAACTTAAAGTTTAAAAAAAAACATTTTAAATTACACAAAGTAGAATTTTATTGTGTGATCAAAAACTTTCAGTGCAAAAGATAAAAAAGAATATTTAAAATCGATAAATTTTGCAAAATTTAAGTTTTTTTTTTTTTTTTAGAAATAATTACACTTATGATCAAAATAATAGCTACATAATTATGTTTTACTTAAAAAATAGAGAATAAATTTTAGTCCTATAAATTTTTAAACAATAAATAACAATAAAAAACCAATTCTTTCAGTTACTAAAGTTTTTTTTTTTTTTTTTTTTTTTGATAAGATCAGTACTCAGGTGGCAACCCTACTCATGCTGTGCAGCATAGTATTGGAATGGAATATATATTGATAGATTCTTTTCTTTTCTATTAAGCGCCTTATGTCAATGAGACAAGTTGGTGTCAGTTGATAACTTAAAGGCCAGTGTTAGGCCTTCACCCCTAAAAATGATCAACAGCAAATGCTCCATCTGTTGATATTAATTTTGTTTGTTTGATGTGGAGTGGTGAGGATCTTGGTTAAGGTGTTGTTTATAGGTTTTGGTTCTTGCTTTTTAGTTCTGCCTATTTACCCAGTAGGTGGCGCTTTATACTGATTATTCATTTGATGGCTCAAGGGTAATTAGCGTGGAATGTCAGTAAGCGGCTTTTTTGGGATGGGTTTTTGGAGCTGGAAAGTTTTGTTTTTAATATTTTCCAGTACTGTAGCTCGAACCTGGGTTGCTTGGTGTAAGCGAGCTCTTTAACCACTTCATTACGCCATCCCCAGTTTAGCTTTTTCGTAGCTAAAGTTAGAGCAATTTTCCACGATTTCAGTTAAAAATTATTCAGTTAGCTTTTAGCTTTTTTTCGATTTTTTTAAGCATTTGGCATTCTTAGCTTTATGAGCACATAAAATTAAAATAAATGAAAAATTTATATGTGTAAATTAGGTGTACGATCTTAAAAACAATAAAAATAGTGTACCCAAAACACACTTTGCACATCTTCTTTCTCACCACTTCACATTTCATATGGGTCAAGAATATCAGTTCATTATATTAAGAAGTGTAGTAGAAAGAAATAATTTTTATTTTAATTGATGTGTGTTTGTATTTTAAACAATTTTTTTTTTGTAAAATACAAGTTTAAACGTCAAAATCAGAGATGATTTGAAACAGATTTGATTTATGAAACGTTAGCAAATGGATTTTACTTGTGTACTGTGAACGAACGTTGTGCTAACAAGCTGCTAAGCCAAATCAGTATTATATTTGACACTTCGTTAACCCCGGCGTACAACAAGCTGCTAACTTTTTATTATGAAGAGGGCTGTGAGTAGACAATGTATCCCTCCTCTCCAGAGGGTCGATGCATATTTCGGCCGAACACAGCAGAATTGCAGAAGATTGCGGCCTATGAAATTTATTGTGTCCCTTTGAGTCCAGAGTTTGCTTAGAAAACAGCAGATTTTTCTATTGAATAACATTCGCACTGAAACCCTAATTGAGGATATGGGGCCTATACACACCTTGTGTTGTCATATAAAGTTTAATTTATCAAAGATTCTAAACTCAATATAAATTGTACATACACTAACTTTTGCCATAAAGCGGAAAACAAATTTGACCGTAAGTCATTAATTGTGTAATAGGGTATTATAAAGTCGGGTTTGGTCCGGTCACTTATTAATTTAAAAAGCGAGTTCTGATGCAACAATCTGCCGTATTTAAATAAAATTATTTTCTTTGTTTGCCGGACTAATGAAAAACAAAATACAGTATCAGCTTCAGATATAATCAGAAAGTGTTAACTTTTTTAGTGGTTAAAGCTGTAATGAAACACATTCAAAGAACAGCTGATTGACTTTATTTATATTTGACACTCTATTTGTAAGGTGAAGCCTAAAAGAAATTGATTAAACAGAATACGACCGCAACTTCAGGCAAAAATGACTCTCAGAGAAAATGCCCAAAATTAAAACGACGTCCGCCACTTCACGAACTGTCATATATTGCTTTTGCATTTCTTGTATGTATGTAAAGCCATTAAATATTAAGTTTATGAGAGTTTTTGGGAAGAATTGAATTTATATTTTATAATTTAATCATCTTTACGCATTTTTGCAATTATTTTTTCTAAAATATCACTCATTTAATTTCACAAATTCCAAAATTTATTAATTTATTTCAACTTTCAAATGTTTTTTCGATTTTTTTTCTTATTTTTCTTTGTGCAAACAACAAAAACCAATGGGTTGGTTTGCAAAATGTATGAAATTTAATAAAAGTGTGGTAACATTGTTGAGAGAATTTGTTTCTAAAAATGAGAGCATAAGAAAAATCGCTGTCAAAATAAAATTGATCCTATTTAACGACTGCATTCTACAGGGTTTTTATCTGTCAATTTGTATAGAAAAAAACGTCATGCCCCAGTTCTGTTTAATCATAAAAGCTAAAGAAATGGAAAAAATTATAAATCAAATTTTATTAAATGAAAATATGATTAAACAAATTAAGGCCCATTATTACAACTTGCCGATAGTTGAAGGTCGAATTTTATCAGACCGACAAATTGCTCTTTTTTATTAAATTTAAGATAAAGTGACCAATAAAGTTATTGGGAAGCTTGCTTTACCTTTAGGTTGAAGTTTAATTTTAATAACAAAAACCAATTTATCTGTCTCATAAAACTTTAACTATTGGCAAGTTGTATTAATGGGCCTAAGAATTATAAAATACATTTCTACTGTTTCTGATAATACACCCACCTAAACCCGAAAATAAACTAGAGATGTTTTTTGGTCGATATTATTCTAATTATGAATAATTTTAGTTTAATAGGTCCTTACGGTAATCGATGTATAAACAAATTATTATCAGAGTAGAGTAGGTAGGTATCCAATTCTATCGATTCATTGCAGCATCGCCTTATATTCAATCGTGGTAGCAATTTAATGTAGTAGAGTCTATATAAGTCGACTTCAATCGAGTGCTTTTGTTCAATGTGTTGTGAATAAAGTTCGTTACTTTAAGCCGGTTTTTTATGTGCAAAAAAATAAAAACAAAATATTTTTTGTATATTTGATTTCTTTGGCTAAAATTCTTTTTGTTTCCAGTAGTTGTTGTTGTGGTTGTCTGTTACTTTTTTAATTTTTGTATTTTTTTTGGCAGTTGAAATTGTATCCACATCAAAATCAAAATAAAGGAACTCGTATTCAAAAGCAAAAAAAAAAAAAAAAAAAATAAGAAGCGTTGATTCTTTGTTTACGAATTTGATTGATGTGCTCCAGTTTATAGGGCCTCTCTTTCTTTATTTCGTTTTTTGTATCATCCTCGCCCACCCCTCTTCTACTGCTTTTGTGAATTCCCGCTAAACGTCATTTGCTTTTAAAATATACGAATATCTTGTAAATTTTTATACAAATAAAGTTATTGTTGTTAAAAATAAACTGCAACAACAAAAACAACAAATTTGATTGAATATTCGTAAAAAATTTTAAATTGCAAAGAAATTTCTTGTTACTGGTTGGTGTCTGTTTTCTTTTACCACAACAAAAATGAATCTTTTGAATATTTTTAAACGGGTGTTTATTGGATATTCCCTTGAACGTAACACATGGAACGTGTATTTATTTTGGTTCTTAATGATTAATTTTCTTTTTTTTTTTATAAAAAACACCGTGTTACAAAGTTGAACAAATTTAGAATATATCTTCTAAACGGTGCTAGTTTTTTAAAAGGTCATGTTGAGGTCAATAAGGTACGTACTACAAAAATCTGTTTTTAAAATTTACAAAATACATCAAATTTTCGAACTCTTAGCATGTTTACAATACAGTACAACCTCGATTGTCGAATACCTCGATTTAGTGGCATGACCCTTTTTCAGAGTAACGGCTTAGCGTCTCACAGCATCCATATTGCGTGAGTCAATTTTTATCCAGGAGTACCGAAGCCTACAGTCAATAACCTTATTCTATGTCTCTATTCTTAGTGTCTAACATTTGTTATTCGCTCAAAACATTTGTTGCTTTTATTTTGCAGACATCTATTACAAGTACAAACCTTTTCAAATTTGGAAATTTTTGTTTCTACGTTTGGTTACATTTTTCATATTACATAAATATATACATACATACATAATTGGCCAGGGTTACGGCTTAGCCTCGCAGCACTTTTGTTGTGTGTTAATTATTATCCATGAGTGCCGGGACCTACAGTTTAAAGTCGACTCCGAACGACAGATTTGAGAAGATTTTTCAGAAGTCTGCTGAGAGGTAGTCACCGTAAGAAATAATTTTTATCATATTTATATTTTTCAAGATGTCAGAGCTGAGATTTGAACCCGGCACTATCGTCTTAGTAAGCCAATACACTAAGCAATGGACCACGGCGACTACCATTATATTACAGATGAACTTCATTCAGTGTTTTGTATGGTGACTCGCTCACAAGGACATGTTTTTTGTGTTATTAGTACAACCTCTCAAAGCTAAATATGTTTTTTGATTATCCGTGTTAACTATAATGCCCTCTAAACCGTATAATCAAGGTTCAAGTATATATTCTAGTTTAGACTCTTTCAGCGTTATTTAAATTAGAAAATTAGCAGGCCGTTGTACATAATTTGTCATTCTTATATGTGAAATTCTTGCTCAAACGTACAAGGTATTTAATTTTTTGGGTTCTCTGACTAGTTATCAAATAGAAGGTATGGAAAGTTTTCATAATATAAGTCTATAGAGGCTGATAAACTTGCCAGTTTTTTGTCTTATATACTAAGTTTTCATATTCATTATATATACGGCCGTTTTTTTTTATAGTATATCGGGTCATTCAAGCGATATTGTTAAAACTTTTGCTACAAATATGTTGAATTTAAAATATCCACTTTTCGAGCATAACATACATGGTAAGTATGGTAATCATAATTTACCTACCGTGCGATAGAAGTGTCACATTGTAATGTACGCATTGTTGCAAATATTGCTCCTGTTAATGAAAGTGCGGTCGGTATTCGTAATATGCAGATTCCATGGCGTTCGCAGATATAAGGCCTATCTTATGACTGATTGTGGAGTATTTTTGTATTTAGATTTGCAGATCTAACAATAAAGAGTATTCATAGGTTTCGAGTTTTGCACAACCTGAAACATCAAGTATGGCATTATTAATTACAAAAGACAAATAAAAAATTATCTTCTTTTGTGAAGAATAACATGCTTTTGATGGTGAAATTTAGTGAATAGCAGATTGAAGTTCTCCTTTAATTTTATTCCCCTTTTTGCAGGGCCGTTTTCAACATTTATAGACGACTAGCTGAAACCGGTGTGCTTCGCTACCCCCTCGTTAAATAATAAAATTAACGGCGGTGACGTGGTTCATAGTTATATGGCGACGTTAAAAGTATTAAGAGCAATAACCAAATTAATCAAATAAAAAAAATCCGTTTGAAGGAACAAATTTATACGGAGAACAAAAACTTTAAAACTTTCAAATAAAATTTAGCATGAAGGGGGGCGTGGTGTAAGAAATGTTTATTTATACCTCGCCCGGAGTATAATGTGTATAAAATTTAAAGTAAATCTGTTAAAAACTATATGGGAGCAATTAAAAAATTTTAAAATAGTGGGCGTAAAAGTGGGCGTAGTCGAAAAAAAAGTACCCTATTAATCATGCCAGAGTCCCAGTTAAATGCTGTGAAAATTTCAGGAAGACCGGTCTAGAGGTTTGGTCTCATATAAGGTACAAACAAACAAACAAATAAACAAACACACATTCAATTTTATATACATATTTTATATTTCCTTTCCATTTTTGAAAATTTCACTAGGAGGCCAGTCAATTATATCAGTTTGAATAAATTAGGTGTTTATTTAAAACTTAAATCTGTTTCCAAAAAGCCATTCAATTTTGTATAGGGTATATACTATATATTTTGTAGGGGCTAAATTGTCATCTCCGTCGTCCTCTTTAATTTCTTTGCTATTGATTAACAAATACAATTTGTTACGTTCCTTTAAGAGATAAGGACCGGCTCTTCTGTCAAGTACCAGAGATAATTTACAAATTTCTGTAAGCAAGGCTTGCCACTATATCATCGTATATTTACGCATTTTTGTAATAATCAAATATCACTTCATGGAGCCTTGATTGCAGTATTTGCAGTAAACCAAGGTTTTATAAAATTAATTACAATAAAATAATAAATTCTTACCAACGCTCTTTTTTGAATATATATCGAATTTTTGCATACGCTTTCCTGCGTTCGGCCAATTAAAAGAAAGTTAGGAAACAGACCTTATAATAGAACACTTAACCACTGCCAAATTTTTATGATTTTATTTCTTTACTTGTTTTTTTGTAGGCACTTGCATACGAGCATTAACTAAAGGTTACCTTTTTTATAATTTTTTTCTTTCAATGCTTGCATACTAAATCAGAAATAGAACTACAAAGTATGTGTATACTCCTACATGCATCATACATACTCATATATTGCAATAAACAAAAAATATTTGAAAATTTATAAAAACTGTATATAAAAAGGCCATATTTTTTAACAAAATAATTTATTTCCCGTAAAACTATCATCATTTAATTTTATGAAATTTTTAAATGCCGAGACAACGGCCATTATTTTAGTCTTAAAATTCTATTTTACGAAAATCTTTTTACAAATTACATGAAAATTAGAGAACGAATGAAAAACAGAAAAAAACGCATAAAATTAAATGTTTAACACCACCCTTGGCCTAAAATGCCGCAAAACACCAAAGAAAACATAGAACAAATGTTAGTCGTTTATATGTCAGAATATTTAAAAATATTCCTAAAAAAAAAAAACAAAGAAATGAAATATAATTTTTGTTTATTTTGTTTTTATGAAATTTACGAGTATTATCATTCTTAAGTTACATGCATACAGACGAGTATGTGCTCATATATGAACGCCCTACACCACTGTAGTCTGTGTTTGGGTTGGCCAATAATATTGGCAATTGACCCATATTTTGTATTATGGTCAATCAATAAGCCTTCTTTATTAAGAAAAAAAAAAAAAATAAATAAATTTCTTACTCATAAATTGAACTCTAAATTTTTGATTATAATGCCATATTGGAATTTAATTTTTTTTGTCTTCATATTAACTGGGCTCCCAAAATGTTCAGCATTATTTATGCTTATTTTTAACTAATTTTTTTATCATTTTGTATTGGAATGGGTTATCTTCTATTGTCATGTTTTCTGTTCTATGATTGCAGTATTTTTTTTTTTTTGTTTTGTTATTTTATGTAGTCGCCGTGGTCTAGTAGTTAGTGTTACGATACCGCTGGGTTCAAATCCCAGCTCTGACATCTTGAAATAAAGAAATATGAAAAAATTATTACTTTCGGCAACTACCACTCAGCAGTCTTCTGCCAAAAGCTGTGGGAGTAATTGATTGCCATGAAAAAGCTTCTCAAATCTGTCCTTCCGAGACGACTTTAAACTGCAGGTCCCGATACTCATGGATAAAAATTAACACACACAACATGAGTGCTGCGAGAAGCTAGGCCGGAACCCTGACACAGGGTTGTAATGCCAAATTATGTATGTATGTGTATGTAAGACAAGCAGTAGGGACGACCACAACTAATCCAGTTCATTGTGCTGGTGTAGGATAATATGTTATGGGAAGGGAGAAATAGTTAGCAGTCCTTGTGAACATTTGATTTAAACTTACGGGTATTAATGTCATCTTTTACAGGAAAAACTTCCGAGGGAAGATTGTTCCATAAACTAACAGTGCGGCTAAAGAACGAATTCTCTCTTTAATACATTGTGCGAATCACTGAACAATCAACTGCAAAAGCATGTGCTCTGAGAGAGGTATGAGTGGTCTCAATTATGATTTTATCATAATCTTTTAATAATGCTTTAGCCAATTTATTGATTTTTTTTAACTCAAATGAAGATTTTTTATTTTAAGAAATTATTATTTTTTCTATCGAGAGTCAATTTAAAAAAAAAACAAAAAAAAAACATTTTGTGTTGAAACGTTTAGCCCAACTCTGCGATTTTGCAAAAGCAGTTTACAAAATCAATGCTTCAGACTAAATTTTTTGGTAGAAAACCCATCCTCAATCTTTATCTCCACACAGTAGCTATTGAATTGCTATCCATCTTGAATATTCCTATCCTTAAGTTTAAGTTTAACTGCATAGTATCAGATAGCCTTCCTACATAACTCTACATAACTTACTCGTACTTGTGCTTCTTTTTTATTTAAATCATAAATTTTCTACATTTTAATTATAATTTTGTGTACAAATTTACTGTTCTTAACAATTTTCATCAACATCAATATGATTTGAAATTTTATAAATTTTTCGGTTTTGTTTTTTTTTGCCATTTCAAGGTTCTCTTTTGAATTTGAGACTACACATGTTCTGTTCATTAGAAAAGACAAAATATTAATTTGGGTCAATTAAATTATGCTTGAAAACTACAGCCAGAACAGCACAGCACAGCACGTTGATGAAAACAATATTTGATTGATTTTTATTGAAAAAATATTAACATATGTGGTCAATTGATGCCAAATACAGGGTTTTTATACGCGAAAATTGTGATCATAAATAATATTTTTAACAATTAAAGTGTAGAAAAAAAGGAAAAAAATATAAAATTTTTTAAATTTATGGTTAAATTATTTGTTTTTCAATAAATATTTGTTTAGAGTTTATATTTATAGATTAACAAATTCAATAAAAAAAAAATAAAATCTCAATGTTGTTTCCTTTGTGAACAACAGCGTTCTTAATTTGTATGGTGTGAGTCGAAAGTTTAATCAAAACAGTGCCCAACTTAAGCAGTGAACTCATATATGGGTGGCGTTTTCATTTATTTTTATTTTTAATTTTTTAAATACAACTGCCTTAACATATTACTCCGTAAATTACACATTAAAGTGTGATTTCAATAAATCTATAATTTACTCACTGAACAATTGTTAATCATTTAAGTTCATATTGTTCAAGTTTCGAACTCCTTTACGTACATATGTTTCGAAATTTATCAAAACAAAACGAAAAACATATTCCTTGACAGCCAAGCATGCATGAGATTTAAAGAAAATGTAATGTTGAATCAATTTAGATATAAATTAAGATATGCAAAAGTTTACTCGTATACGTATATTTAACTTTTACGGGAGGTACCACGCCCACTTGCTCAATTCCACGCACTCTCGTATTGATGAATTGCCTTCTTTTTATTTCTGATCAAATTCAGTGCATACAAAATTGGCAATAACAATCTGTTTTAAAAATACCGCCTAGCTTCTCACAACTATATTGTTTATCAATGCTTATCTATGAGTACCAGTATCTACAGTTTAACGTCTCCTCAGAACTACAGACTTGATACTTTCACAGCTTTTGATAGGAGACTGCTAAAGAAATTGTATCCTTTCTTTCAAAATGTCGGAGCTCGATGATCTCGTCCAGTAAGCCAGCACACAAAATGCATTTCTTATGGGAATAAGCATGTCTCGATGGCCATTTGTTGTATCGTTGTAGTGTTGTATCGTTGTATCGTTGTATCGTTGTATCGTTGTATCGTTGTATCGTCGTATTGTCGTATCGTTGTATCGTTGTATTGTTGTATCGTTGTATTGTTGTATCGTCGTATCGTTGTATCGTCGTTTCGTTGTATTGTTGTATCGTCGTATCGTCGTATCGTTGTATTGTTCTATCGTTGTATTGTTGTATCGTTGTATTGTTGTATTGTTGTATTGTTGTATTGTTGTATCGTCGTATCGTCGTATCGTTGTATTGTTCTATCGTTGTATTGTTGTATTGTTGTATCGTTGTATTGTTGTATTGTTGTATTGTTGTATTGTTGTATTGTTGTATTGTTGTATTGTTGTATTGTTGTATTGTTGTATTGTTGTATTGTTGTATTGTTGTATTGTTGTATTGTTGTATTGTTGTATTGTTGTATTGTTGTATTGTTGTATTGTTGTATTGTTGTATTGTTGTATTGTTGTATTGTTGTATTGTTGTATTGTTGTATTGTTGTATTGTTGTATTGTTGTATTGTTGTATTGTTGTATTGTTGTATTGTTGTATTGTTGTATTGTTGTATTGTTGTATTGTTGTATTGTTGTATTGTTGTATTGTTGTATTGTTGTATTGTTGTATTGTTGTATTGTTGTATTGTTGTATTGTTGTATTGTTGTATTGTTGTATTGTTGTATTGTTGTATTGTTGTATTGTTGTATTGTTGTATTGTTGTATTGTTGTATTGTTGTATTGTTGTATTGTTGTATTGTTGTATTGTTGTATTGTTGTATTGTTGTATTGTTGTATTGTTGTATTGTTGTATTGTTGTATTGTTGTATTGTTGTATTGTTGTATTGTTGTATTGTTGTATTGTTGTATTGTTGTATTGTTGTATTGTTGTATTGTTGTATTGTTGTATTGTTGTATTGTTGTATTGTTGTATTGTTGTATTGTTGTATTGTTGTATTGTTGTATTGTTGTATTGTTGTATTGTTGTATTGTTGTATTGTTGTATTGTTGTATTGTTGTATTGTTGTATTGTTGTATTGTTGTATTGTTGTATTGTTGTATTGTTGTATTGTTGTATTGTTGTATTGTTGTATTGTTGTATTGTTGTATTGTTGTATTGTTGTATTGTTGTATTGTTGTATTGTTGTATTGTTGTATTGTTGTATTGTTGTATTGTTGTATTGTTGTATTGTTGTATTGTTGTATTGTTGTATTGTCGTATCGTTGTATTATTGTATCGTTGTATTGTTGTATCGTTGTATCGTCGTATCGTTGTATCGTCGTATCGTTGTATTGTTGTATCGTCGTATTGTCGTATCGTCGTATCGTTGTATCGTTGTATTGTTGTATTTTGTATGGTTGTATTGTTGTATCGTCGTATCGTTGTATCGTCGTATCGTCGTATCGTTGTATTGTTGTATCGTCGTATCGTCGTATCGTTGTATTGTTGGATTGTTGTATCGTTGTATCGTTGTATCGTTGTATCGTCGTATTGTTGTATCGTCGTATCGTTGTATTGTTGTATCGTTGTATCGTTGTATCGTCGTATCGTTGTATCGTTGTATCGTCGTATTGTTGTATCGTTGTATCGTTGTATCGTTGTATCGTTGTATCGTTGTATCGTTGTATCGTTGTATCGTTGTATCGTTGTATCGTTGTATCGTTGTATCGTTGTATCGTTGTATCGTTGTATCGTTGTATCGTTGTATCGTTGTATCGTCGTATCGTTGTATCGTCGTTTCGTTGTATTGTTGTATCGTCGTATCGTTGTATTGTTCTATCGTTGTATTGTTGTATTGTTGTATCGTTGAATTGTTGTATTGTTGTATTGTTGTATTGTTGTATTGTTGTATTGTTGTATTGTTGTATTGTTGTATTGTTGTATTGTTGTATTGTTGTATTGTTGTATTGTTGTATTGTTGTATTGTTGTATTGTTGTATTGTTGTATTGTTGTATTGTTGTATTGTTGTATTGTTGTATTGTTGTATTGTTGTATTGTTGTATTGTTGTATTGTTGTATTGTTGTATTGTTGTATTGTTGTATTGTTGTATTGTTGTATTGTTGTATTGTTGTATTGTTGTATTGTTGTATTGTTGTATTGTTGTATTGTTGTATTGTTGTATTGTTGTATTGTTGTATTGTTGTATTGTTGTATTGTTGTATTGTTGTATTGTTGTATTGTTGTATTGTTGTATTGTTGTATTGTTGTATTGTTGTATTGTTGTATTGTTGTATTGTTGTATTGTTGTATTGTTGTATTGTTGTATTGTTGTATTGTTGTATTGTTGTATTGTTGTATTGTTGTATTGTTGTATTGTTGTATTGTTGTATTGTTGTATTGTTGTATTGTTGTATTGTTGTATTGTTGTATTGTTGTATTGTTGTATTGTTGTATTGTTGTATTGTTGTATTGTTGTATTGTTGTATTGTTGTATTGTTGTATTGTTGTATTGTTGTATTGTTGTATTGTTGTATTGTTGTATTGTTGTATTGTTGTATTGTTGTATTGTTGTATTGTTGTATTGTTGTATTGTTGTATTGTTGTATTGTTGTATTGTTGTATTGTTGTATTGTCGTATCGTTGTATTATTGTATCGTTGTATTGTTGTATCGTTGTATCGTCGTATCGTTGTATTGTTGTATCGTCGTATTGTCGTATCGTCGTATCGTTGTATCGTTGTATTGTTGTATTGTTGTATCGTTGTATTGTTGTATCGTCGTATCGTTGTATCGTCGTATCGTCGTATCGTCGTATCGTTGTATTGTTGTATCGTCGTATCGTCGTATCGTCGTATCGTTGTATTGTTGTATCGTTGTATTGTTGTATTGTTGTATCGTTGTATCGTTGTATCGTTGTATCGTCGTATTGTTGTATCGTCGTATCGTTGTATTGTTGTATCGTTGTATCGTTGTATCGTCGTATCGTTGTATCGTCGTATTGTTGTATCGTTGTATCGTTGTATCGTTGTATCGTTGTATCGTTGTATCGTTGTGTCGTTGTATCGTTGTATCGTTGTATCGTTGTATTGTTGTATCGTTGTATCGTCGTATCGTTGTATTGTTGTATCGTCCCATCGTCATATCCACTGTTGATTAAAAGTGTATCAAAGTCTACAGTAAAGGGCGAATGTGCTTATTAGCGATGGTAGGGTATCGATTTCTTGCAGCATCAGAGCAATATGGCGTGGGTTTCATTACTACTACTATGAGAGGTGCTCTGATGGAAGGTGAAGGTATAACACTGGCCCTTCAGTGATCTACTGACAGCAACATAAGGCGCTTATAATGGAACTATATCTTCCAGCATTCCAATACAATGCACAGCATGAGTAGGGGTGCAATCGCCTAAGTATTGGTCTTACCTAAAAAAAAAAATAAAGCATATATTTTCATCTGGTCATAAAACAGATTTCATTTTAAAGGTGCTCGAAATTCTGCTTTGAGGCTTCTCGATCGCATACAGGAAAAAGCGTGGAGGTGTTCCCATGAAATAATAACATAAATACCGGAAAATCGCAAATTCTTACTTACAACTCGTACCTCTCACAGAGCACATTCTTTTATACTTAGTTGATTTTCCAATGAATCACACAATGCATTATAGACAGAATTCGTTTAATAGTCAAACTTTTTGTTTATGTTTTTCCCATGAATGTTTTTCCTACCAATTAGGATGTGAACAAGTTGAAATGAAATGTTCACAAACACTACTCCCATTTTCTTCCTCATAATCAATCACTAAGTAATGGTATTGTAAAAAAAGCAAAAAATACTATATACGACATCGGATTAAAATTGTACTGCTAATGGCAATAACAACTGTTTTGTAGTGGGTATAATATTTTTAATATTTAACAATTTTAAAATTGAAAGGCTGCCTAGCTCGAATCTCCTAAATTAATGTTTTCCTTGCTTCATTGCTTATTTTCTTTAATACCAACGCTTCTTCAAATTTTAATCCCAAATAAAAAATATTACCAGATGACGATACAAATTATCAACAACAATAAGACCATTTTACTTTATGCATTTCAACATCTTCAACATCATTACCTGTTGTTCTTATGTGGTCTGTAAAATGATCAAAGTAGTATTTTATTGTATATACAAAGAATATTTTCTCTCACTGAAACAAGAATAAAAATAAAAAAACGCACAAAAATTAAAAAAAAAGCACAGCACGCACCATCTAAGAAATTTTATCAAAAAAAAATAAAAAAAAAAAAACACCAAAAATGGAGCGAAACGCACTGAGTTGACAACATTGCATCTATTAAGACGATTTATGATGAAACAAAATTAATTGAGGAAGTTATTACCAAACTCACTGCGATTCGAGCTCGAATTTCTAGGTCATTCAACAAGAAAAAATAAAATATTTGTTTTGATAATATTGTTAACTTGCTGATATTTTTTTTTCATAAAAATTAAAAAACAAATTTTTTAAAGCTGATTCTTAGTTTTAAAATATCCTCTTTGAGTCTACTGAAAATACCTTTTTTCGGTCACATTTAAAATTTATCACAGCGACCACTGTTTACGTTTTAATTGCTTTGCTTACTTCTTAAATAATATAATAAACAGATTGATTAACCCTTTGGGGTATGTCAAATTTTGTAATTATTAAATTTGGCCAACTGAAACTGCTTTAACTAAACAAAAGAGAATAGTTTCTAATAGTCTGTAAGGATTCAGTTCATAGACTTAATAAATAAATAAATAAATAAATGTATAACACTTTAATGATTTTCTTTAGATCTCAAAGGGTTAAGATTATTTTTATATTTTATGTTTATTTTTAGTCCATAATTATTTGGATAATGAAAAAACTAGAATAACATTAACAAAACAAGCTGTTTTCGTGTTTATTTTGGCAGACATTACGTGTATTATTAAAAAAGGATTAATTTGTTTAAAATCTATTCGTTATGTGTCCAATTAATTTAAAATTTGGGTTACTAAATAAAGAACACATTTCCGCTTAAAAACAAAACAAAACAAAAATAAAAACAAACAAACAAATAAACAATTTGTGACAAATAATCAGACTTCTGTTTAAATTTACAACAACCAACTAATGGTTACATTAAAAGCAAACATTTGAGAAAAAAATATTTTTTTCTATTTTATTTTCTTATAAAATAAACAAGAAAATATAGAAAAAAAGAAAAAAATCACAGAAAATAGTTGAAAAAAGTATAATGGCCCAAAGCCAAAATTATCTAAACAAATTGTAAATTGTATGTAAATAAAATACTAGACAAAAACAAAAAATAAAAAGAAAAAATTTAAATAAAAAAATTAAAAATATTTCAAATTAAAAATTCGAAATGAAATACATACGCACACATACCATGTACATGTATGCATAGAAGACGCCAAAGAAGAAGGCAAAATTGAAATGCTTTACATGTAGCTTTGTGGTGCTAAAAAGAAAATTCTGTTTGAAAAACTTTGAAAACTAAAATTGAAAAGAATACCAGAAAATGCAAAATTCTCTATGAGAGTGTGTAAAAATAAAAAATCAAAATGAAAATGAAAATAAATTTTCGAAAAAATATTTAAATTTTCTTCTCATGTGTTATATGTATGTGTTTGGTTGTACAACTGTTGTTTCTTTTTTCTTCTAAATTTTGACAAATTTTTCTTTAGTTGAGAGAAAACCGTCGCTTGGTTAACGTCGCTTTTTTTTAGTAAGAAATTTAAAAAAAAAATTTTTTTTCTTTTTTTTCCCCAAAACGAATATTAAACGATTACACAAAGTAATTACCTACATATATTTAATAATTTAACGTTTAATTCATATTAAAAACATACAAAAATAAATATTTTTTTAAAGATTAAAGCAATTAAACGAAAAAGCAAAGATTAAAAAATTAAAGTGTTAAAAAACACCCTTAAAAAAGTTTTAAAAACGAAAAAATAAATCCGTTTTTAAAAAAAATATTTTAAATTTTAGTTTGAAATTTCAGTTTATAAAAGAAAATTTTAAAATTAAAAAAAAAAAATTAGCAAAAAATGAATTTCAATTAAAATTTTTGAAGGTTATCTAAAGTTACGAAATCAAAAATTGAAATAACAAAAACAAAATAATAAAAAATAAAAAAAAAACCAAATTTTTGCTGCTCTTTTGAAAAAAAAAGAAAATTAAATGAAAAAATTAAAAAAAAAACAACAACAACGAAATATTTTTATAACAACCCACACCCACCTACCTACCCACCCACACACTATTCCAAATTTTCTTTTTCCCTTAATTTTTTTTTTTTGCATTTCATTTATTTCTTATTTTCATTTTTCTTTGCTAACGCCAATTTTTCATTCCTTTTTTCTTTTTTTTTTTTTGTTTTTCTGTGCCTTAGTTTCTAGTTGGAGATCTTTTTAAATTACTTTTCGAACCGAATATCTAGAAAACAAAAAATAAAAAAAGTTTAGCAATAATAATATTTTTAAAAATAACAGAATATTTATTCGATAAACAGCCAACTGATCTTTAATATCATCCAACAACGTCTATAATATTTCATCATTGCCGTCGTCGTCTTAGTTTGTCAACAAAAATAGGCGTTTTATATATTTAAATATTTTATTAAAAATTAATATATAAATATATATAAAACAATAACAACATACGAGTAAGAATATCGTCTAGATATTATTATAATTTAAAATCTAAAACGAAAACATTTCAAGGTGAGTGTATTTTTAGAAAATATTTTTGCTCAACAAATGATAGAAAAATAAAAAACCAGCAAAAAATTTTAGAGAAAAATATTCATTTCAAATACTCACACTCATATATTTTCACTAACACACACAAACACACATACATACATATGAATTTTGCAAAAATAAAAATAACAGTATTTTATTTTCCATTAGGCCCCTTGTTTGTTACAGCTGAGCAGTGCCACCTTAATTATGTTTTAAAACTGGTTTTAGCTCTACAAAGCCTATAAGTATGCTTTACTTTAATTCTTACTCTCCCACTTTTTGATCTTGATCTCATTTTTTTTATTTTGCTTTCATCCACCTGTTTGTTCTGTTGTCAAGTTGACAATGTTCTGTGTATTAAGCAAACACTTATATTCGCAATACATACAAAGAAAGAAAGCAAAGGAGAGACCAATTTTTTTATTGTGAATTTGCGAAAAAAATTTTTTTTTAATTTAAAAACATATTTTTCATAAACTTGAGCATAATGGAATTTATTAGACAACAGGTTTCATTAAAATTTAGACACAAAGTACAGTTGACATGATCACAAATAGTCTTTAATATGATTTTAGTAAATAAAAGTTGTTGTCCATGTCCATTAGCACTGGTCCTTTCGCTATATAGGTTTAATAAATTTTTTATAAAAACAATAACTTTTTGGTTTTCTTTTTCAATGCGAGTATGTAATCGTCGTGGTCTGGTGGTTAGGGTATGGCTTACAAAGACGATAGCTCGGGGTTCAAACCTCAGCTGTGACATCTTGAAAACAAAGAAGAAATATAAAAAAAATATATTTCTTTCGGCGATTACCTCTTGTAGTCTTCTTGTAAAAACTCTGTGAGTAATTGATTTGCAAGAAAAAGCTTCTCAAGTTTGTCGTTCGGAGTCGACTTTAAACTGTAGGTCTCGGTACTCATGGATAAAAATTGATACCCACACAACATGAGTGCTGCGAGAAGCTAGGCCATAACACTGAAAAAGGGTGGTAAAGGCCAATTATATATGTATTGTCAGAAAATATTGTCAGGTCAGCTACCACCAAAAAAAATTTTGAAATCGGCTTTAATAAACAAATTTATACTATGTTTTTAATAATAATTAAAATAAATAAATAATAAATTTAATAATAATAATTAATATATAATAAATTTATAATTTATTTGATACAATTAACATTTTGATTTTGCAGAAGTTTTGTTTGATTAATACAATTAAAATTTTACTAAATCAATTACTTATATCAATTCAAATTTAACTATATTAACCAAAATAAAAAACATACGCTCAAATATGTATATCTATGCATTTCAATTAAAAAATTAATTGATAAAAGTAAAAGATACCAATTAATATTTTAATTAAAACTTTTCCGAAACTAATTTTTTTTACGAATATCACGAACAACATGCGTCTCATTATTGACAGTGAGTTATAAAAATCTATTGTTTCCTGGTACTGACAAGCATTATGACGAAACTAGATGATCCGTGCGAATATTTCGCACCGTTAGTTGTCATTTTTGTAACATAAAATGAAAATAATTAATAGAAATGTTAGTAACTTCAATACATTTTATTAAAAGTATAAAAATATTAGAAATCATAATATATCATACATATTTACATATTGTACATACATACTTATGTTTAAATGCTTTTATAAAACTTTTTTGAATACAATGTTAGAGGTAATGACATGATCATCGTTAACTTTTTGCCCGTACGAATCCTTAATACAAACAAAAATATAATTAAATGTACAACTACTGCAAAGTATTGCCAAAACAGCTTTTTATAGTAAATAGCGGTATTGCCAGAATGGATATTAATATATAAGTACATACTATATTATGTAGAACTGCATTACTATTGAGCGACGCTGTATTACCACTTGATCAAAAACATATAATTATAATGACAACAGTATTACCATGCAGTTCTATATAAATTATAATTTTTATCAATGAAAATATTAATTTTTCAATTTCTAATTATTTTTCGTCATTAGTGTTAGAAATAAGCTTTAAAATGAGATATCATTCATTAAATTTGATGCGGTGGTATGGGAGATATTTGCAACCGACAAAAAAAGTGCTTTAGAAATAATATATATGATGATGATGATGATAAGGAAATTTGTTTCCAGTGATCACAATTCATTGTTGATTAACCACTAAATTACACAGCATTTAAGAAAGAGAGAGAGACAATTCGTTCCTTAGCCGCACTGTGGAATGACTGTTTCACAAGAGTTTCTCTTATCAATTATGATATGAACTGATTTTTCAAAAGTGTCTTTCAATCATCACATCTTTTTTTCTTCCTTTCATATCTACTTATAATTTCTTTAACACAAGCAAAATGCACTGAAAGAAAGTGTTATTCTCTGAGTGCTTGTAATTATAAATCAATATACAGATCAGTTTGTATTTGATTACTAATCAATTTTGTCTTCTCTTCGCAAAATACATTCTCAAAAGGTATTTATTTACAAGCAAATTCATACTAGGACTGGTTTGATTTTTTCAATCCTCGAAGCAGTTATGAACTTCTTAATACTGTGAATTGGTTTTTATCTCCTCAACCGTTGTAAAACGCCTTTCATTCAATGGGTTTTTTATTTCTTTTTCACTAGCTATGACTCTTTTAAGTTAAGTAACGATCTCGATCTTATATGGCTATAAGATCGTACATCCATACACACATAATTAAGCATTAAAATATTAAGTCAGTGTTACGGCCTAGTTTCTTGCAGCACTCATGTTGTGTGTGTTAATTTTTATCCATGAGTACCGGGACCTACAGTTTAAAGTCGACTTTGGAAGACAAATTTGAAAAGCTTTTTTATGGCAATCAATCACTGCTGAGAGAGTTGGTCGCCGAACGAAATAATTTTTTCATATTTGTTTTTTTTTTTTTTCAAGATGTCAGAGCTGAGATTTGAACCCGGCGCTATTGCCTTAGTAAGCCAACATACCAACTAACACTAGACCACGGCGACTACTAAGATCGTAACTTAGCGATTAAGTGAAAGAAAACCGGGTTTTAGCCTTAAATTTTAAAAGTTCTTGAGTTCAAAACACTCTCTTTTGCTACCACATAGAGAAAAAATAATTACTTCTTAGTTTAATTTACATTCACATGCATAAAAACCAATATTATATAACAAACATTTAAAAATTATTTTCATTCAGAGAATTCTCTTGTGTATACGAAAATAATTAGTGAAAGTTTATAAAAATGAGAGAAATTCCACAGTAATAATCTGTATAATTGCTATCCAAATGTAAATGCAATGCATCATATTTTAAAATAAGCAGAGTGCCAACGGTTGCGCCCACATGATTTCTTACCCAGTGCGTATATAGTACGTAAGTATTTGACAAATTGCGAAAGTGTTTTTAGCCACTTAGTAAAACGTTTAATTTGGTGAATACGAGTGAGTATGTACAAGTATGCGGTTACGCTAAATTTATAATTATTGAAAACAACCAGCCACCATTCTTCACCCCTTTGCAATAATTTTCTTAGAATATCTTTATGGATGACAGAAACTATTTCAAAATTATTATGAATAAAAAACAAAAGAAGAAAAAAGAAGAAGCAAAAGAATAAAAATATGGAAAATTAAAACATAAAATAAATTTAAAAAAAAGAGGGAAAAAAATTTAAGGTCGTTTTGAATATCAAAAAAAAAAAAAAAAAAAAACACAGAAAAACAAATTTTTATGGTTTTTGGCTGAAAATGAAAATGATTTGCGAGATCAGTGGCATGTCGTATAATACACAGACGACGTCTATACAAAAAAAAAAAAAAAAAATTCGAATTTCGAAAACGAATTTGAGAAATTTCTTCTCTTTCAATTTCTAACTTTAGCTATCCTTCTTCTTTGCTCTGTTAACCCAGTCACTGTTTTTGTAAATTTTTCCTCAAATCTTTTCTTTTTATTTTCTTAAATGAAAAATTGCAGAACAGAAAAAAAATATAAATTTTTGCGTGTGTGCTGAAAACAAAAATTGAAACCTGAGGATTTAAATTAAATTCAAAATCAGATTTTTTTTTCCTAAAGAAACAGAAAAATTTTTTATGATTTTTTTTATGGGATTTGCAAATAAATTTTCTGTTTTAAAAATTTGATTTAATGATGCGATTGTAGTCTTTGATTTTTTGCACTTGTCTTGAAAAAAAGGGAAAATTTATGACTTTTCGGATATTTAATTTTGTTAATTGACTTTAAATGTCTAGAATATGATCGTTAGTAAATTGAATTTTTTATGACACGATTTTGGCTAAATTATGGTTTTCGGCAAGTTGGCAAATTTATTTAACACATGCATGTAAAATATAAGTGCAGGTTTGTCAAGGGTGGCATGTTGAGCCAGTCTCAAATAGGTTATCTTGTAAATAGCATTCAGGAAATAAACTGACCAGCACAATCTCAAGTTTTGGATTCCAAATAAGAAATACTAATTGTTAAATGATCGTTACCTTCTCCGCAACCTGCCACCAAACTACCGCACCATATGTTAGTATCGGTACTTATAACCAGGTATAATAAGAGACCGTGGTCTTTGCGAAACAACTCTTAGTGTTTATCTTTCTCATGCTTCCAAAAGATACTTTTTAAGTTAGAATATATCAGTTGTAATTTACGTAAACAGTTTATCTTTAAATAATTTTTTTTTATCAATTAAAGAATAGTAAAAGTTTTGAACCTACAAGTCGTATTTGGAATAAAAATATTGAAGCTTTTTTTAAAGGAATATTTGCCAAATATTGTACAGAAATTTGTCAAATAAATCCTTAACAAACGTAATTTACAGCCTATTTCACAATGTCGAAACAAACAGTCACTGAGCGAAAGAAAACCATACGAAAGAAAGGTATTTTGGTTTCTCTATATCTTTCGCCTGCTCTTACTAGTCACAAGTTTTCTTATTTACGTATCGTTAAAATAAAGTGTTGCCAGTTGAAGATTTTTAATGAATTTCTTTAAAAAGTGAAAATAAACTTCTATTTTGCTTGTGAACAAATGCAACTCTGTTTAACTCGTACTTATCCGTTACAAATATTCTTCCAGCTGTCATCCAACTTGTAACACATATTAATCAATCTTCTAAACGAATTGCATTGTGATTGGATCATGTAACGTGTATGGGCAGCTTAATGGTATAAAAAGTGACGACAGAAAACCAAAACAAAAGGGTTTATGTGTGTGCGTATGCCTTAATCGGCATAATTTTGTTGTCTAAGATCTGTTTGTACGTATCCATTGTACAGTATGTGATTGTATGTGTATGCAACTGTTTCGTGTTTTGCATCAAACGAAAGCAAAAAGGCAAGTGACTCATTTTGACATTTGCCTTCGCGTGTATTCGACATTGTGAAATTGGTTTTTGTACGAAAATCATTACGTTTTTCTCTTTTATTTTTATTATTCGCTTTGTTCGCACACAATTCTGATGCTGAGAAACCAAAATCATGTCGGGTTATATTCATAAAAATAGTTTAAATTTTCAAATGATTTATTAAACAAATTTGGTGTGAAAACTAGTATTAACCCATTTTGTTCACGAAGAGACATTTTAAGATAATAGAAAATAATAAGACAATTACCCAATTCACAAAATGTTATAGTTGTCGTAGATCGGTAGAAACTATGACAAATTACAACTATTGCACATTATGTTGTTGGTAATTTCCATGTCAAAAACTACCACAACATGTACGACAATTTTTCCTATGTTTCCGAAATGTCGTATCAATACACCAGAGTTGGAAATTTTTTTTTTATTTATTTATTTAACTATAATCTACAACATTTAACTATAATCTACGACAATATAACGTTTTGTGAATTGGGTAAATAAGTTGTAAAGCTATTTATGAATGAAAGAAAATAAGAATTATTAACCGATATTCTTTGGCGTTAAATTATAAGTAATTTAGTTGCCGTTACAAAATTATTTTTATCGTTAATTTAACAGCAACATCTGTTAAGTTACGCGCTCTAAATGTTGGCATAAATATTAAGAAAATTTATAAATTTTATAATTATTTATATATATGTAAGTACCTTTCATAACGAATAATTAAAATTCTAGTTGTATTACAATGTTTTGCATCAGTTATCTTGTAATAAACAAATATGCCCATATTTTAAATATTTGGCTGTTTTAAATAAAAATAAAAACATCCTAATTATCTCATTTTAATTGTATTTATTAAAATTTTTTCATAAAAAAAAAAACAAAAAATAAAAGAAAATAATAATGTTGCAAAAAGAAGCACAAAAAAAAAGAAAAATACCAACACATTTTGTAATTGTATAAAACAGAAACAAGAAAGAAAATAATCTTCCCTAGTTTCCTTGTAGCATATCTTTTATGGCCCCAAACACTGAGGCCATTATAAAATGAGCCACTAAACGTAGTCGTAAACAAGATGCAGACACAATAATGAATTCAGCCAACGATAAAATAAAATAAAAATAAATAAATAAAATAAAACTAAGAAATATGTACAATTTCAACACGCAAACAAAATAGTTGCAAGATTAAAATAAAAGAACAAAAAAAAAATTAAATTCTTTTTTACTATAAACAATATATACTTGTACTGCATTCTACATGCAATGTACGAGTATGTGCGAGTAATTGCAAGCTAAAGCATGATTTGTATACAACAATTCTATAATCCTGTAACAAAATGTTTGACTGAATTTACAATGAGTTACGAATAGTCATCGAAGCGATATAAATATCAGCTAAAGTTTAACAATAATTTTGCAATTTAATTGAAAATAAAAAATTTGGTTTTAACCTTTTAATACTTGAGATTTGAGCGTTAATCAATCAAATTTTTAAGACTTTTGTGCATTTCATTGTATGTAATACGTATAAATGTAAATTGGTTGCAGCCTTTTTTATTAAAAAATCTTATTCGTGCTTTAAAAGAGTTGAGGAACTTCGGATTAGGGACTTCTTTGGTAAACTAAAAGAGTTATTGTAATACTGACTTTATGAACGATTTGCCAAATAATAAAAATAAACATCACATATGATTTCTTCTTTAAAAATAATTGCAATGTTGACTTTTTACTCAAACTGGGCAAATTTTAATCTGAAGATTTTATTGGTTCTGCATATGCAGAAAAAACGCCATATATACAGTTAACTTTATATTTAAAGTAATGTTTCTACTAAAAAAAATTTGTTTAGTATGATCCACAAAACCCGCCAAGTATTTTTGTTACTCTATTTGTAGTGTTTTAAAATTTCGGATCTAAATTCCTTCACAACACTCTACGGTGGATGTGACGGGAACAACTTCCTCATGATGTCATCAATTACCACGCTGCTCAGATGTGGGGCAGCAGAGGACCCTTTACGGTCCTATATGCATGTTCAAAGTGTTATTGTTTCGATCGTTCCGGAGTTCTTCGCATTTCGCTTTCTTACTCTTAGTGATAGCACGCTCTAAGGGTGCCTGGTATAGTGGTGAAAAAGGAAAAAGTTTGTTTCCGATTTTTTCAAAATTATAATTTAAAAATAAGAGGCTTCCCCCCCCCCTCCTTCTAAGAAGACCATCTAGAAAGAAATCCCTCCCCGACATTCCACTCTGTTACAGCTTAATCAATGTCATCAAAAAACGAATGATCAGGAGAAAAGCGCCACCTATTGGGAAGTAGCAGATAACAGCTGTATCTACTTAGCGAAGGCATTCACCACACAATCAATATGCAACGATGAGGCAATTTCTGTTGATCAGTCACAGCAATTTGTTTTATTCATTTCTAAAGTGCTTAATAAAAAAAAATTCTAAAAAAATTCCAATAAAATGCACAGCATTTAGTAGGGGTGTACCTCTAAGTATTGGTTTCAAAAAGAAAAAAGATGTTACGGGATAGTCTAAATGTTTTAGCTTCCAACATTGCTTCACTGCACCACCATTCCTCCTAGCCATAGTGTATCTTCTTCTCTCACACAGGCAGGTTCGCCTGAGTTCAGCGATCTCAGGTGTCCACCAATCCACCAGAAATTAGTGTTTACCAATAAGCTATTTTGTAAGGGAGAAATTTTGAACTATCACTTACTCCTGCGCATCAATTATGCATGATTTTTATATGAAATGAGCCACTAACATGCAATACAAATGCAAATTTATTGCAACCAGTTAGCAAATAGAATAAAAAATCAAAAATAATACTTTACGGTGTAGCATTTTTGAAAGCTTTAAGTTATGAATAAACAATATAATGCTTCCATTATTGCTTCCAAATTTTAAAAATTTTCTGCGGGCGCTTTTTTGAGTGATGCTATATGCGGGGCATTGATGTGTTGCAGCTCTGAACAATGCGTCGTGTCGTCATTTGACTTGCGTAATTATATTCAAACAAATTAAGTGGTTTTTGCTTTGAAAATGTTGACATCAGGGGCAGGAAATGGTCTTACAAATGTTCGTCTTCGCATGTTTATCCAAGCAATATATTTACAAACCATATGCCCTATATACCCTTGCGCCTCCCTGCACAGATAGCATTTTTTGTTAAGTAAATTCATTCATTTGTTCATTATGATTCACTAAAGTACTTTGATTGAAGCTCTTAACTTATCCTTATACAGGGCTCCTATATTATATCCCTCAATTTCATAACTTTGATGAGTTTCAAAATGTCGGCCGGTGTTTCTATTGGATAATCACAAAAGAGCCTCCTTCTATTTTACATCAATGATAAATAAGAGTCCAGTATTTACTCTGATGACTAAATTATGTTATAACAGAATCTCCACAAACTACTCGAAACGATTCTTATTTTATTTAAATGCTCATTGAGTCTGCAATGATGGCTGTGAAGTTCTCAGACTATTCCTAGATAATCTATTGTACAACTCAAATCTCTTCCTATTAAAGTTACCAAGTAGAAGCTTGGAAAGTCTAAGATCTGTCTGTTCCAAGAATAGGCAGCTACATACATGAGGTTAAAGAAAAGATATTTAAGATAGTAGTGATAAACCATCTAGGAGCCAATGAAAAGAATTACATTAGTCGTTTGGCTTTTAATATTCAAGACATCCATCCATTCATTAAAGCTGTAGCCTATACCTTACTGTAAGTAGTTAACGGTTTATAGGGTATAATGCAGAATATAAAAAAAAAGATTTAATAAATACATAAATAAAATAAATCTGTTTTATGTTCCTGTAGTTTTTCTTTTTGTACTTATTTTTTATATATTTTTTTTTCTTTTTTGCCACAAAATTCTAATGAGCACAAGTTTGGCGCTCATTCAATGGAACATACAGTCTCAATTTTTAATTTTTATTTCTTTTTTTTTTTTTTTTGTTCTGTTTCTTGAAACTGTCGATATTTATACCCGCAATAAAAGTATAGGCAAAAAACAAAACTATCAACGGTTGAAAGGGGCTCATGGGGCCAGGGGTTATCATAATTCTGTACAAATTTATATCTATTTTGTAGAAAAATAAAAAAAAAAAATAAAAATGAAAAAAATAAAACCATTAAAAATACAAAAAATATCTTAAATTTTATACAAAATATTTCGGCAGAAAAATAAAAAAAAATATATAAAAAATTTATTAAAATTCCTCAAAATCTTTAAAGAAGCATGAGTCATTCTTTGCAATTCTAGCAAGTAAAGCTGCAAAATATAGTTTTTTTTTTTTTTTTAGCGGATGGTGCTACATCCTTAATTACAATTATTAATAATAATGACTGACTCCTCGTCTTTTATTTCCGTTGGGTTATTTAGGGTTTTATACAGTCATCGTCATCAAAAAAATATTTTAAACATTAAATGCTCATTTCTCTTTTCTAAATTATTGTTTTTATGAGTGTGTGTGTATGAGGTTTTGTTTCAATGTAGTCTCCACACAAAAAAAAAGAAGAAAAAAAATCATTAATTTTTAATACAATTTTTTTCCTTCTTAAAGAACGAATACAATACTTACAGACGGCATACTTGAGTAGGCAGTTTTATTAAAACATACATATGTAAGTGCGCTCACATACAGTAAGGGACAAAATTGTTCACAAAATTACTAAAATTTATAATATATCCAAAAAAGTATATTTTATTCAAATATATTTTAATTCTTTTTACCTATATAGAATAATGTACATCTAAAAAACTTAAAAAGAACAAAATTTTAAAACAATTTGTGTTAAGAGTAAAAAAAATAAATATGATTTTAAAAACTCACATGTGAACAATTATGACCGTTGTTGAATATTGCATTGATTTTAGGTCCTAATATTTGGTATGTCTACCGTTTGCTTTTTTAACTGCCTTAATTCTTTTTGGCATACTTTTCGCTAAATTCGTCAAGACATTAGGGTCAATACTTTCCCAAGCTTCAACAGCACGCTCCCAGAGTTCGTCTACGGTCTTTGGAGGGTCTTTTTGAGCAAAAATTTACTCTTTAATATGGACTACAGGTGTTCTATCGGGTTTAGATCAGGCGACTGCGGAGGCCAATCTAAAAGCTTGATCCCATTTTCTTCAAACCAACGTTTTGTTATCTTCGCGGTATGCTTAGGATCGTTGTCCTGCATAAAGATGCTATTCTGTCCCGAATCTAAACCAAATATGTCGAGACTTGGAATGTATGAGTCTTCTAAAATGTCTATATAATCTTTAGCACACATTTTGCCTCCAATTCGGCGAAGTACTCCAAGTTGATTTCCGCGAAAACAGCCCCAAGCCATTAATGAGCCACCTCCAAATTTAAGTGTTTGGCAAATATTTCTTTCTTTTACACCAACAGTTTTATCCGCCCATGTCCATTGTCGTCCGTCTGACCCGATTCTATTAATTTTTGTTTCATCGGACCATGTTACACTCATCCAGTCTTCAAAAGTGAATTTTTCATATTTTTTCGCGAACTCTAGGCGTCTTAAATTAAATTTGGAGGTGGCTCATTAATGGCTTGGGGCTGTTTTCGCGGAAATCAACTTGGAGTACTTCGCCGAATTGGAGGCAAAATGTGTGCTAAAGATTATATAGACATTTTAGAAGACTCATACATTCCAAGTCTCGACATATTTGGTTTAGATTCGGGACAGAATAGCATCTTTATGCAGGACAACGATCCTAAGCATACCGCGAAGATAACAAAACGTTGGTTTGAAGAAAATGGGATCAAGCTTTTAGATTGGCCTCCTCAGTCGCCTGATCTAAACCCGATAGAACACCTGTGGTCCATATTAAAGAGAAAAATTTTTGCTCAAAAAGACCCTCCAAAGACCGTAGACGAACTCTGGGAGCGTGCTGTTGAAGCTTGGGAAAGTATTGACCCTAATGTCTTGACGAATTTAGCGAAAAGTATGCCAAAAAGAATTAAGGCAGTTAAAAAAGCAAACGGTAGACATACCAAATATTAGGACCTAAAATCAATGCAATATTCAACAACGGTCATAATTGTTCACATATGAATTTTTAAAATCATATTTAGTTTTTTTACTCTTAACACAAATTGTTTTAAAATTTTGTTCTTTTTAAGTTTTTTAGATGTACATTATTCTATATAGGTAAAAAAAATTAAAATATATTTGAATAAAATATACTTTTTTGGATATATTATAAATTTTAGTAATTTTGTGAACAATTTTGTCCCTTACTGTATAACGTGTTGTATTTGGTCATGCCTAATTAAGATGATTAAATAGGGATTTATTTCTTATTATTCTTTATATGGTTTTATTGCCAGCATGCTTTAACAAATGGCCTATTCATGAAGATTTAAGAGTTTAATTGAAAAATTCTGTTATAAAAACAATTCGAGCAGTATTAGTATTGTTCGAAATAGAAGATTTAGATTTTTTAATCACATTTTTAAATAAGTAGATTGAGTCTTCTTTATGGTATAAATTGTGACTAGTGTGAAAGATAATCCAGTATGGAATTTGGTGAGACGAATGAAACATTACCTATCCGTCCCTATTTTCTCTTTTTGATTTTAAGTTGAATTTGTTAATTGTGCGGGAGTTTCATATCTTTTTTACATATTTCGAGTTAATGATGCCACTTTAGGTTGTCGACCCCAAATTTTTCAAGTCTGCAATCCGTTTACGTAATAATTTAAAACAGAAGAAGAGTCCGTTACTCTAAATCGTGAATCTGTTTTTATGAAACTTCACGTGCCATAGTAATATTTTCTAATTATTTATAATTAAAAAATGGAACGAGTGGCTCTTGATCTGGGATAGTAGTATTGCTTATTATTAGAGAGATACCTATAGCACTCTTTTATAATAGCGGGCATATTTATAATGAAAAGTTAGCAACTCGTTAGCATATAGGACAAAAAACTGGCAAGTTTATCACCCGCTATAGACTGATGTTATTAAAACTTTTAATATCTTTTATTTCATAA
Source organism: Metopia argyrocephala (assembly GCA_963576795.1). NCBI lineage: Eukaryota > Metazoa > Arthropoda > Insecta > Diptera > Sarcophagidae > Metopia > Metopia argyrocephala. The sequence continues at coordinate 196,764,958 of OY756208.1, read as the reverse complement.
CTGGTCAGAGAAGAAAATTAAAGAACTCGTACGTTGAAGTAAAAATTTCCAAGCAAAGGCATGACAAACTTAGCCACTACGTACAACGAGCTGCTTAATTTTTATTATAAATAAGGCAGTAAGTGTTTTAATTTTTATTGTTTTAAAAACAACTACACCAATACCCCGATTTGCATCGCTTCAGTTTGCGACGCTTCGAAGTTGCGTCTTTTTTTAAGTTTCTGGAATTTCAATGTTGCGTCGTTTTTGTTTCAGTTTGCGTCGCATGGCTTCGAAGTTGCGTCGTAAACGCTTTCATTTGCGCCGTTGATATGAAAATGTTTTTACAAAGCTAAAGCAAAAAAAGGGGATTTCCCGTTTAGTAGAAAGCAAATTTGCATTTTTAATATGTATAAATTTTTGTTATGTTTTTTAAGTTTTTTATGAATTGTTATATTTTTATTTTAATTAAATCTGCTATTTAAAAAATGATAAGAAAATATTTTGATTTAAAAACCCTTTTTCTAAGCTTAAATGTTTAAAACCTGTATTGACTAAACGAAAATCAAATACATAAATAATTGAAAATTCTCCTTCAGTTTGCGTCGTTTCGGTTCGCGTCTCATTTTTTCAGTCCCAATTAGCGACGCAAACCGGGGTATTGGTGTAAAACATTAATTACTCACATAATTCATATTATTTAGTTTGTAATCAAATCTTTAATATTAAAAAAGAAAAATAATTTTTAATTTGTTTCTATTTTATTTATTTTCAGGTAAGAAACTTTTTTAATTTTCGATAACCAAGTAAGTTGTATTAGTACTACTACTACCATGTATTGTTTTTATTTGTAAAAATCAGGGGACTTTTATAAATTACTATACACAGAACTAATTCAGCTTAAACGACATATAGAAAATAATTCTACAAAACGAATTCTTTTTTATTAGCACATAAGCTTTTTTTATCCATTGTCTAGTATGTAATTTGATGTGTTTCAAATAAACCTCCAGATAAGCACTAAAAAAACTAAACAAATATCTATTGTTACTCTTCGTATCTTATCATGTCTAATAGCGACTGTTAGTTAAACAATAGCGCAAAAATATTAATTTTCTGATAGAAAAAAAGAAGAATAGAAATATTTTAAAAACAGTCAATCAAACATTTTTATTTAGTAAACGTTTAATTAATTTATTAGTGACTGTTTAAACGGTTGACAAAGAAAAAAATATTCTGCATATAATATAAAAAAAGAACTGTTTACACTACCCTCACATTTTAAATTAAAGTATGTAAATTTTGTACCACACTGTGCTAGATTTATTTGCTAAAGGTCCTGCTAGCATACGCAATTACTTATTTTATAAATTTGCAATTGCAAAAATATCAATTTCTAATAACTACTATTTGCAAATTAATATTTTTAATTGCACATCCAATTACTAATTGAAGTTATCAAGTTTTCAATTGCCAGTTATAATTACAAAATATTATTTTCAGTTGTAAATAATTATGAGTGAGTATTGCAAATTCTATTTACATAACCAATTTTCTAAAATTAGTATCTGGTTGATGTATAATTACTTGAAGGTTAATTAAAGAAAAAATTGAATTATAATTACAGGTAATTTCAAATGAACATTAATAGTTACAAATCCAGTTTCGTTTTGAAATAAGTAACTCTCGTAATAGGTAATAAAAGAAAACCAATTGACTATCCACTTTGTAACCAAAGTTCTATTACTTCTGAGTGGAGTCCGTTAGGCTCTTTGACCACTTATCTTACGTCGATTAAAGAAATATTTTTCTCTAGCACTCCTTTTTTCTATAAATTTTTTTACTGTAAATGACTCTATTATACCCTTCAGACCGACTCTCTCCCGGTTCCGTGTGGCGCCTCTTCAAAATGTGTAATCTGCATCGCCGATCTCTGTATTGTCGTACATACAGTTCGTCTTTCCTATATTGTCTATTCCAAATAGATATTTGCAGAAGTAGACGTGTCTAGATAGAAGCTGCATTAAACAATTTGCTCATTTGCGAGAAAAGTCGCATAACTTAAAAAACACATTTTTTGAGTTAAGAATTCAGAAATATGAGGCGAACTGTAATTTAAATTTTAAAACATATCTAAAAATTTTATTTTTATCTCTTTTTTTCCCTGAGTGGCGAACATAAGTGTCTTGTACTTTTCCTATACGTTAGGCTAAATTAAAATCTTTAAATGCATTTATCTCAGAATGGCTGTTTTTGAGTTATCCCACTCTTCTCGCACATGAGCGAATTGTAGTAATTTGTGACTACAAAATTTCTTTCCACTCTCATTTAAATATCTCCAATCAGCCTCGCTGTCCATCTACCATTATTTTCTGTTTTAAACCTTTATTCATTAACAAACAATAAAGTATCAACAATCAATAATAAATATATGTCATATCTCTTCGTCTGCTGTTACTCCCCGTTCATATACATTTTTCGTCAACCACAGTCTTCTTCTCTCAGTTGCTTGCAAGTCTATGGTTATTGCTCCGGTGATTATGTACCATGACTGTGTAGTCCCGACACCGTACTGTAAGCCGATGCCATCCTGAGTGCAATGGCTTTTTTTATACCGATGCCAGAGCTTTCTTTCTACATTTTGCTGTTAATGTACACGCCGATATGTCACTACTGTAAAATAGGATTAAAATTATCATTTTTATGAAGAATCATTACATTTTAAAATAAAGGACACTCAATTTAATTTTAAAATTACAATAAAATTAAATTTGTTTCAAATGTGAATGCATTATAAGTAATTAAAACATTTCAATTTCTAATTATCATTAATGATAAATAACTATTTACAATTAAAAATCCAATTAAATTATGAAGGCATCGCTCAGTATTCATTGAAATTAGACAAAGTTGTTAATTTGAAATTGAAAAGTGTTCATTTGTAATCACTAGTAACTGTAGTTGCATATATTTAATTATAAATTTAATTAAGTTTCAAAGTAAGCAATTTCTAATTACAAAGATGTTGACATACATATAGATATTTAAGAAATATTAATTTCTACTCGCAAGTATTTGTTAATAGTTAACGCCAATTAAGATTTTAATTAATTTTTGCAGGAAGCAAAACTCAATTATCAATTACATATACTTACATCAAGTTGGCAGTTAATTTTTTCACAAATAAAAAAAACCCTTTGTGTATAACTGAAATGTATCCGTATTTTATCACAAGTAATTTAATCTGAATATTGTGAATTATAATTTTAATTACATTTTGAAAATACCAATTACAAGAATTTTTTAAATATGTTTTTAACAATTTCCAATTTATGTAATAATTATCACTACTAATGTGATTTAGAATAAATCTTTGTGAACCCAGAACTGCATTAACTTTTTGCTTTTGATCAAAGTCTATGAAAAAAGAAGACTTGATCACGCAAGCATTACTGTTTTGATTGGTAACAGTTTAATCCATTTACCAACTACATATACATACGTAATTAATAATTATTTGTAATTTTTAGTTATATTGTAATTTTAACTGGTAACCACCTTTAAATTGATATTATAGTGTAGTTTTATTGTTGGAAAATATTTACCCAAACCAAGAAAATATTTGGTTAGAATTTACAAAACAAAAAAATAAAAATATTTTTATCTAAACACCCTCATTTTGTTGATTTTTTTAAAGCAAAATACGTTAGAAAAAAAATAGTGTTGAAACTATAAATTTTGCATGTTGATACGAGTACTCTTTTCTAAACAAAAAAAAATTGTTTTTATGTAAACATTGTCTATCTCGAAATTTGCTCATACGAACATAAATACAAAAAAAATTGAAATAAAATTTTCGACAAAACAAAACAACCAACGCTTTGGCCTCATTTCTCCTAAAAAATACAATTTTCTTACAAAAAAATTGAAGTTAAACTAAATTTTCTGAATAATTTAGTTTTCTAGCATTAAGCACTGAATCTGTCAAAATTTTGCAACCGTTATAATAAAACATTTCTTTTGGCAAATTGAGAGCAAATGTTGGTGGTGATGTGGTCGTGATTTTAAAATAAATATTTCAGAAAATAAGTCATTAAATGAAACAAATCATAAAAATTATTTAAAAATATTTACTTAATAAAGAAATTTTTTTTTGCTTACCATTCACTTGTTATTTTAAAAAAGATGTCACGATCGTGTGTCAATTATATATAAAACAACAGTGTGTTACAGACGGCGCGCAATAACTTCAAGTCGGCATATTAATTGTGTTGACCATGTGAAAGACTTTTGTTTTAAACACTTTTTTTCTCTTTTAAATCTTATACGTGTTGTTATTTTATCTTTATTTCTTTAATACAACCTGAGCTCATTGAAAGTAAAATTTATGTAAATGATAAAAGAAAAAAAAAATCGTATATCGCCCACTGTAACAAAGAAATATTTAAAACCGCACATTATAAACACACTGTGGGATTAAATTTCTTTGCTTTTATTTTTATTTTTGTTTACCTATTTTTAAAGAAATAAAAAGTAAAATGAACCTAAAGCGTAAATATTTTAATTAAAAATATAAAACAAAGCAATGAAATTTAAACAATAAAATTAAACACCAAACAAAACAAAAATTTAAAATGAGTTCAAGTAATGAAATTCACTTTTTACTTTTTCGCTAATAGGGATTATTAAAAAGTAATATGTGATACGAATTCCTATTAACTCTATGGACAGCTCTCAATTCAAAATATGAAATCATAGAATTTCCCAGCAAATGAAATTAAATTTGTTTCAAAATCATAGCATTTTCCCTGAATGCCAAGCAGTTCTAAGAGTTGAATTTAATATTATAAAACATGTCTTTTACAAAACGAATGCTTTCCAGGTTTTAGATCACTTCCGTTCTATGACAACCACATTTCAAATTCATTAGTGTTTCACAAAAAATAGGTATAACTGAAAAAATAGATAGAACTGGGTTGCTATGAAAAGCTTCATCCTTTTTCAAAAGACCATTACTTTTCTTTAAGATACTTGTAATACAAAAATATTGTCCTTTAGTGGATATATTGTCTTATTGTATATGACCTTTTAGTTAAGAATCTTAGAATCTTAGTTTTCCATTAGTGTTCCGGACGTTTTAATCGGGAGAGTTGTTTAGCCAGAGTTCACTAGAGAAGAAGAATTAGCTATAAACATAACACGCTTCTGCGTATGACTAATTTCAATTCATAATTGAATAATAATAAAGTAAGGAGTAAATTGAATATTGCCAATCAAAAAACCAATAAAATTTTTTAAAATAAGCAATGCTCAATTACCAATTGTAATTAAAAAGAAATTGTGTACTGATTGTATTGCTTAAGTAGAAATTCATTTGGGGAATTAACAAATACCACTATGTAGTAACTAGTTATTGTAAATGAATATTTTCAGCTACAAATGCACTAAAATTTGTAAATAAGCAATGCTCAATTATCAACAGCACTTACAATAAAAATTTTTATCTCAACTTTTATCAAACTGAAATATTTTACAGGTAAACGAAAACATTTATGATTTATGGGTTTACGAAAGTGTAATTGAATATTGTGAATTACAATATCAATTACGTTTTAATATTAGTAATCAGGCACTGTTTGTTTTCTATTAATTTCTTTTCAAAATTTGCAATGACAATTAACTATGTTAATTAATTTCATTTAATTTAAATTATTTAATGGCAATTATAAAAAGTACTTAGTTTTTGTCAAACACACAGATGTACTGGGTATTTGAAAAATAGCAGTTTGTAAGCTTTAAATATTGGAAATTATAGTTTCAATGCTATTTCAGCAATAGCAATGTTCGATGATTAATGGTAATATAAAAGGAAATACTAACTGCTTATTGTCTGGTATAAACAAGTAACTGCTAATTTAAACATAATTATTTTAAGTTCTTGTAATTGTATATAACCAATTAAAATGCCAATTACATTTTGAAATTAGCAATTAAATTTAAAAATAATTACTACTATCCAATAAGTCTAATGATAACTGCCATACAAGTAGACTTACTTACCTAGTATTATTATTAGAAGATCATTATTACTCTAGTTAGTAATTGTTAAGTGCAAAATAACAACTACTGTGTGGCTACTATTGATTAGCAAATTGCAATTATTAGTGACCAAATGTAATATCGGTCTTACCATTTGATTTCTAGTATAAAATTTGTTTTTTTTTTCTCAACACTTTAATGATATTTTTATATTATGACAGTTTTCATTGTTGTTGCTTGTGTTTATACAACCTTCTGGTTTTAAATTAATTTGTTTACGATTTAATGGAAATGAAATTTTTAATTCTAAAAACAAACAAAAAATTCGACATTTCTAGAACGCAAAAATTTTACGCATTCTTTTGTTCACACATTGTAAACTCATTAGCTTTAACGTCAATTTTTGATTTAATGAAACAAAAATCTGTCTTCTGGCATTGTGTTTTGTTAAAGGCAAAAAACAAAAAAGAGAAATTTATATTGAAATTTATAAAAACCCTTAAAATTAAAAACATATTTTGTTAATATTTATTTAAATTTGACATATTTTGGCAATTGTTTATTATTTTTTTTTTTTGCCTTTGTGTAGTTCGTTATGAAATTTTTATTTAAAAATAAATCCTTCAAAACTAAAAATTAAATATTAATTATGCATAAAAGAAATATTCTATTTTATGTTTTTAATAATAAATTGTCATTTAAATGATGATTTGAAATTAAATGATGCCACAAATTGACAAACAGATGTCGTAGACGGCAGCCGTTTGTTATGAAGTTTGCTTGAATATTTAAAGTCGAATTAATTTAGAGACATTTTAAAAATTGTTTAAAAGAAAATTATTTTATAAATTCCAAATAAGTTTTTATGATTGCTTCTATATAAACAAATTAAAATTTAATTTAAAATCAATAACTTTTCAGCCCAATATTCTTTGGGCAACATTCACAAGTGGCAAAACTTTAAAATTGAGATGAGGGTAGATTTAGAAAAGTAAATGAATTTATAGTTTTTAACTGAAGATGACTGAAAAATGTTGTGTCACATATCCCAATTAGTTTCTTTATAAGTTTGATTACAACTCAAACTAAATTTTTTGTCACATACTGTACGAAGACAGTAAAGCTATAAATTTTCTGAAAGCATTGTCAATTGCATTATTTGCTGTTCAGTATTCAGTTCTAATTCTAACAATAACTTACACCATTCTTAAGTACTTAAGTTTATGCACAATAGGAAGAAAACGATAAAATTTTGGTTCATTGAAGTTAACAATTGTTAATATGTTTTTAAGCCACTTTACTTCCAAACCTCCAATTTGTTCACCCTTGATGTGTTTTAAGTTTGTGGCATTGCATGCATTTTCTTTTTTATGAAATTAAAGCACTTTTTATAAAAAAAAAACTACTTTCGGCTCTACTTCTCTATATAAGCCCTAATTGTGCTAAATTTCCTACTCCTTTGCTTGCGCAAAAGAGGTTTATAGATTGCTTCACCTCTTAATGGTGTATAGATTTGTTACTTCAATAGAATTAAATTTATTGCGTAAATTTCAACTGTAATTTAATATTTTTATTGGCTTTTTGATTACTTTAAATAAATATTATATAGTAGTAATTATTTGCAAATCATAATCATAATTACATGAATATATAATTATTTATTTATTATGTTCTACATATACACACATACATACATATGTACATACAACTGCATATCTATTTTAATGCTTTTTATTGGTTGTCATTTTAATTGGTTTTTATTTAATGAAATTATTTTATTTCCTATAGAGTAATAAAGAGTATTTATTCGTAATAAGTTGCAAAATAAAATATAAATTTTAGTTTAAACAAAAAGTTACGAGTATAATAATAAATAATAATCATTTATTGATTTAAAATTTTGCTGTTGTTTTACTTTTGTTATTAAAGTATTCATTTGGTATATTGTTGTTAACCCTTACATAAAAATTCTATAAATCTAAAATAAGTATGTAAATACATTTTGATATAGAAAATGTTTGACCGAATTCACGGCTACTAATACTGCTAGCGACAAATGTCGTCAAGTAGTCAGTTACTTAATTATTTTTAAAGCAGCAATGCGAAAGAAACAAAAAGCTCCTATTTGCCATATACATCTTAAATTAAAGTATACCTTAATTTTTTTTTCATACGGGCATTAATCTGTAAGCTGACTATTACTTTTCAGTAGTGTCATTCAACTTTTTTTTCTCATTTTTAACAGTGGTTTGTCATGTACCGCGTTATTATAACTTCCATTTCATGCACCTTATTATATTGACACCACTAACTTTTACATTGTTGACAACATAAATGGAAATAAGACTAAGTTGGCTGCAGCTAGAGCGGCATTTGTGTATTCATGTAGACAAGTTGTCGTTTAAATAATCATTTTAATATGCTTGCATATATACTATATTTGACAGGTGTTGTAGTCGGTAGCATATAGTCTTGAATGCGTTTATAACGTAGGCAAAAAGCGACTATTAGATATCAAATTAGTTGTCAAGAAAAATAGTGTTGCCAACTCAAAGTTGCAAAACCTGTAAAACAAGAAAACTGTTAAGAAGAAATCTCTTATATTCGCAAATAAATTAAAAATAACATATTCAATTAAGGGAATTTGATATCAAGTAGGAGCAATTAAAATGTTTTCTTTTAAAAATACATACATACATAATTGGCTAGGGTTACAGCCTAGCTTCTCGCAGCACCCATATAGTGTGTATCACTTTTTATAGATGAGTACCGAGAACTACAACAATATAATAAAATAACGTGCGTACCCGTCCGTAGGCACCACACACGCCACCTAGTTGTATGAGTAGAGGTAAGATACAACGCTTTAGACGACAGCCAAACAAAGCTGATACTCTTAACTATCGGACAAAGGATTAGCCCAATGAAAAAGGATTAGCAATCTTAATACTAACATTGCCTGGATAGTAGCACCCTTCCTTGCTGAGGTAGTGATACCCTCTAGCACTTACTACAAACACTACGTGTACTCCCCAAGTGCTGCACCCAAACTATCAGGTTGGACTAACACACACCCCAAATGACTGGGTGTCCTAATAGTAGTAGTACCAAATAGATTAGGTGGTTTTTTCAGTCCTTGAGAGCGCCAGTAATTTCACCAACAACTCTATTCCTATATGAATTGCCAGGCCACCCAGTGCTAGGTGAACTCCATATACCCCGAGAGCACAGGCCACTGTCGGTAAAAGTCGCCAGAAGCTTAAAAACACCCAGGGGGGGGGGAGAACGCAGATCTACAGTTGAAAGTCGACTCTGAACGACAGGTTGTCCATGGCAATGAGTTACTTTCAGAGCCTTTGCCAGAAGACTGATGCACTATCATACACAGTCGTACGATTCATTCACTAGAAAATCTTACCGATTTCTGTCACGCTTTAAAAGTCAGATCGAAATGGCAACATTAGTGCCACACCATCACACAAAATAAAATGCAAAGCATATGCAGAGTTGCTTTTTGCTAACATATTATAAAATGTAACCCTGATCGCATGGAGAAAAAAATGTTTATGAATTTTTTCAAAAGATTATGAAGTCGGCCAGACTTGTCAAAAAATCTGTCATACAGATGCGTTTTTATGCCACACTGTTATACTTTTTCAACACACACGATTTTTTTGACAAATCGTACGACTCGATAGGATAGTGTATTATGACCTTAAGAGGTACTGATCAAAAAAAATATTTTTCATATTCTGCAAATAAAGTAAGAAAAAACTATATAAACTCAACGCCTATATGCTTTGAACTGTATATTAAAAAGAAAAAACAAAATAAATTTAGTTTTGTTTAGAAATATAAATTTTCCAACGTTACCTTTACAAAATCAGGCTGTAAATCTATAAAAAGGATATTGTTGTACATTAAGTATTTTGCAGTAGAGTTTTTAAATTTGCTTAGGGATGTATTGCATCCATAGTACTGATAGGGTTAAACATTTTATTATTTTTAATTATTTTATTATTCTGAAAATAATATTTTTTTCTTTTTAATATATTTAATAAAAGTATATTTGGCTTTTTTTTAACTTATAATAAATCATTACTTTTTTCTCTGTATTTATTTATGTTGAAAGTACATGTTAAACAAATAAATTAATTAATAAAAAACAAACGAAAAAAAACCTTTAAACATTAATATCATAATGCTAATTTAATTACAGCAATTTAAGTATTTCTTTTTTATGTAAAATTAAATAAAAAGCCATTAATTAATTATCTAAAGCCAATAAAACTCATAATTAAACGAATTTTAAAAAAGCATTATTTAAGTATTTTTTTATCTTTATTTGTAACCAGGGGCTTAAATTCTGCATTCAAGATTCTTGCTTATTTTCTAAATCTCTCTTTTAAACACTCAAGTTATAATTGTATCAATACGACTTTAGCATTCATATAAATTTAATTACAGTTTAAAACTAAAGGAAGAATTTAAATTGAAATTATTTGAACAAATTGCTCCATGTTGAGCAACGCTTAATTTCAGAATTTTTTTTCTTTTTCGCTATTTTTTGTCATTTTTGGAAAAATGCAAATATTTACCAACACTTGCTAAATGAAAACTAAATTTCCAATGCAATCATCCAACTTAAGTGGCACGAAAAAGCAAAAAATTTCCAAATAGGAATAAGAAAACAAAACTAATATTGATAACGTTTGAAAATATGCAACAGGTGTATTTTAAGAACTTGCTTAAGCTTTAAATTGAAATGACTTATAAGCATTTCAATTACTGCTTTAGAACAAATAATTCAATAAAAAAATACCCTAATCGGCAGCAAAGTTTAAAACACTGAAGGAAAAAAGCAATGAAAAAATAATACAGTATTCCCCGGATAATTGCCCCACGCTTAATTGCCTTTCACTCTTATTTACCTTAATTTTTAAATCCCCATCTTTTTCTCTTACCATTTTCTAATTAAATTTAACTTTTGCGTAACTGCGTTATTGGGTTAATTACCTTAAATATATTTTATACAAAGACAAATATCACTTAAAATTCCTTCGCTTAATTACCAAAAATAATTATTTCATAAAACTGCAGCTTAACTCAACTATTACTACGTTTATACGTCCGACTTATTTGCAAATAAGAGTTAAAAATGTAGCCATATAATTGTTTTATTGCAATTTACTAACTCACTATAACAAGTCGTGGATAACGACACTATTTGCAAATAAAGGTGTAAAATGCTGCCACTAGTTTACATTTTAAATGTTTTCATTGTTTTCAATAGTCTGGTAGACTTATATACTAAATATGGCGGAAAAAAATAGTTTTCAAATTGAATATTTTTGGTAAACTTGCAAAAAAAAAAATGACAAAAATTAAAGCAGACAATTTTTAGACTTTTTTGTAAACAATGTTATAATTTTTTGGTATTACCATACAATTTACTGACAGCGAATTTGTGTTGAAGTACTTTTACATATAAACAGTGAGTTTAGTATATTGCAAATAACTTTATTTGCGAATAGGGTGTACGTATAAACGTAGTATATGCTTATATAGGCATAAAATTTACTTTCAACGTGCTTTTTTGATATAACCTTCCTATTAAAGTCTACCAAGTTTATCTATAATTATAAGTATAAAGTTACTTGCTTTTCATATGTATTGACGGCAGTGTATGCAGGCAATTAAGTGTATTCGTTTAATTACCTCAAAGAGGCATTAACCGTATTCGTTTAAATGCCTTCCACGCATAATTGCCCAAAAATGTTGACATTTTTGTCGAGGAAATTATCCATGGAATACTGTATATAAAAAAATAAAACTAAACTGAAGTAAAAGAAAAATGAAGCAGAATACAAATAGAAGAAATAGATTCATGTATCCCGAATATTTATTTTTAACACAAAAACCCAGGATAGCGTTTTATATTTTTAATAACTCCGGCGTTTTGTACATATATAAATAAAACGAACAGCTAAAACACTATAGAGTGCATATTATTCTAAAGTTCTATGATTTATACTCTGCGTACTGCACTCTACCATAATTTTAATTTTATAACTATTACATATATTTAGTTTTAGTATTTCACTGTCAATTTAATGCTTTTTGTAAGTAAAAAAAATCATAGTACTTTTAGTATTCGCCGTAGTCTATTGGTAAGTGTGTAGGCCTACCTACCAGACACGAGCTCCTGGTTCAAAGCCAGCTCTGACATCATAAAATAATATGAAAAAAAATTTTTTTTCGGTGACTACCTCTAGCAGTCTTCTGGCAAAAGCTCTGAGAGTAACTGATTGTCATGAATAATCTTGTCAAGGTCTGGCGTTCAGAGTCGATATTACTGTAGATACTCATGGATAAAAGTTGTCACACACAACACGAATGCTTGCATAAGCTAGGCCTTTACTCAATAAAAGCTGTGAAAACTGTAATAGTACAGCAAAGAAGTCTGACTTTTAATAGGTATTGTTCAGCTTTTTGGAGAACATGAACAATTTGCAAAAATTTCGAAAAATTATTAAAATCATGGAGCTAATTGATAACAATTTTTCTATTGAAACGATGAAATTGAGTTTTATTTGATTAAAAACATAATTTTGTGAAGGAGTAAAATCATGAATAAGCTGATGAGATTTATTGGTTTATTTTGTTTATACTCATTATACCGTAGATAGTCGACAGCGTTAATGTGCATTAGTTGAGTTAATTTAAATTAACTTGCGTACTATCTTCAAGGTAAATGCACAAAACCAAACTGAATTTATACTGTATTAAGCTTTTTTAATATGGCAACATCGCATAAAATCAGTCAGTTTTTGGCTAATTATTCACTATTGGTAATTAAAATGGATAGAAAGTTAGCTAAGTTACAAACCTCTCATTTCTATGGATATAAAAACAAATAAAAATAGTTCTACTTTATAAATGCAGAAACTGCCGTCTGTCAGAGTAAAATTTTAATTTGAATTAGTAAGTTTTTAATGCAAATTAATATTGTCGCCTGTTTACGGTATAAGTGTCTATGATTATGCCAGATTTAATCCAATAATAACCATCCTGATTTTAGCCTTTAAAATTTTGAATGTTAAATGAAACCCATTATTTTTTTTTACCAAAAAAGTAATTTTAATTAACTTTTTTGACTGTAAGGTCACTCCTAAACTACACAAGTTCAGTGCTCTACTTTGGCAGTGTACAGTGTTACTTAAATTTGTTAAACTATTCAGTGAATTTGGGTAGTGCACGTTAAAAAACTATAGTTGCCGCTCGGTATTTTTTAACGAACATAGATTTTTGATTTACGAGTATATATAGAATTACTGGCATTAAAAGCAGTTCATTACAGCAAGAATAATCAGTGAAGTCGACGAGTATCAATAATTAATTATTTAAATAAAAAAATTAAATAAATGAAAAGTCAAGCAATAAAATAGCGCATAACATGCTTTCTTCAAAATTAACTTGAAAGTGAAGAAAAAAAAACTGCTGATTTTCATAAGTTTAGTTAACAACGTTCCAAATTTTGCACAGTATATTTGTGTAGAGTAAGAGCGTCATAAAGAATATTTCCCATATTTTCACTTGGGCAAATATATACCACCAAAGTATTGAAAAAAAAAAAGAAAAATAAGAAAAGTTACATATTTTCTGCAGTTGCTCTGAATAAATCTATTTAAAAAGAAAAAAAAAAAAAAAAATAAAATCAATCAAAAACCATTGGGCGGCAATATTTGCCCATTAAAAAAATATATTTCAATTCAACTGACGCACAGTGGGGCCAAATACATGAAAAGTGGCGATTAATTCATAGAAGTCGTAATTTAAAAAAAAAATATTTTTTATTAATGGATATTTATAAATACATAAAAAACCAACATTTAAAAAAAAAAACAGAGTGAAAAAACACATTTTTTAACCCTTTATGGGCCATTTTGTGTTCTGTAAAAAATCCTCTTTTTTCACATTTTTTGCTGTAACTTTGGAATGATGCGCTATAAATTATTCAATTAAATTGCAAATTAAAGCATACTAAATGTACTTTAAGAAAAATAAGTAATATTTTTAAAAATAATAAGGAATAAATATTTTATATGTATTTCTATTAGAAAATTTTTAAATTAAAATCATACCTTTTTTCTCGAAATTTTAAAATTTTGCTCAAAAATGAAACATTTGAAAATCTAATTGTTTTTTTATTGATAAATAACCATAAGCACACTATCTAAAAAAAATTTAATTAAATTCGGTTATTCTATTTTTTTTTTTTTTTTTGAAAACAACAATTTTTTATTATAATCATTATTACCTTCAATGTTAGTATTTACTTCACATTAAATTTCATAATCATAAATTAATTCCTAAAATTAATGAGATTTCTATTCGTTTAAAATTTGCAAAAAGTAATTCCTTTAACCCTGTACCGAATAATTTACACTTTCACAACACTTTAAATATGTAACATCACATCACAAAACATTGACAGCTAAAACAATAAATAAACGTGTCAGTACCGAATCAATAATACCCTACGGATGGATAGAAATTCTTAAAAATGTATTATCATTATATTAGTAGATTGATATCACCAGCTTAAAACAAAATTAAAACTTTACTCGTATGATGCATGTATATGACCAACAGTTATTATGTAGGACTCAAATAAATGACAATAATAAATAGGGATGGGAGCGTGACCTCCTTCAATTTTTCAAAATAGTGCACTTGTGCCATATACAATTTTCTAATAATTTAAAATTAACAAATGTTTAAGTAAAATTCATTGAAATATCATAAACACATGTAAAATAATTTAATTAGTAAATAAACCCAACATACGCAATCACGTGAGCATGCGTGAATTAAAGTTACTCACGCCCCCATCTCTAATTAACAACACATTTTTTAGCTACAATAACAACTACTATAACGAAAATAATGACAAAACAAAGTAAAAACAACTTGATGTTTTGTTTTTTTTTTGTTTTTTCATATTTGTGGATTTTTAGCATCTTGAGTTATTTCACAAAAACAAGCATAACTCAAAAATCGCAAAAAATCGCAAAAAAATATTTTGGGGTTTATTAGTTGAGATATGATATTATAACACTATATAGACGATTTTACGCAAGCTCACGAACAAAGTTGTTGAAACTCCATATATAAATCAAAAATAGCCCATTTTTGGGCTAATTTTATTTTATTAACATTTAATATTTTTAAAAAATTTATTTAAACAAAAAAACATGTACTATATAGTAAACTACCTGAAGTTGACGGTTCCATTATAAAAATTTTACTTTTAGAAGTATTAATAGAAAAAATTATCAATTGAAATATCAAAATTTTCACTTTTTTCAATATGCACAAAAAAAATAACAATTATTCAACTTTAAGTGCTCACTTCAACTAAAGCAAACAACTTAAAAGTATAATTTTTGCAATTAGTGATGCAGAATTTTATCCACTTTCACCCGGTACCAAACACGATCATGAATTTTAAAGTTCATATTTTGAATTAATCGCCACTTTTCATTCATTTGGCCCCAATGTGTGACGTCAAAACCTTAAGAAAATATTTATTGAAAAAAATTAAAAAAAAAAAAATATTTTTATAGAAAAAATAAAAAGTTGAAATTATCACTTTTATGAGGTTTTCTTTGCTCAATAATATATACAAAAAAAAAAAAAAAAAAAAAAAAAAAACGCCACAGTGTAGGCGTCAAGACATTAAAACATTTTTGCACACCACCACCTTCATTCTTGAAAA
Organism: Metopia argyrocephala; assembly: GCA_963576795.1. Lineage (NCBI taxonomy): Eukaryota > Metazoa > Arthropoda > Insecta > Diptera > Sarcophagidae > Metopia > Metopia argyrocephala. The sequence continues at coordinate 196,749,159 of OY756208.1, read as the reverse complement.
TCGTATCTCTTTATTAGAACAAACATACTACTTTATATAACATTTCTTTTTCTATTTTTTTTAATATTAATTTTTTAAACATAAAATTATATATTTTAAAATGTGATATATGAATGAGTATGTTTGCTAAGTAGCAAACATATTTTATTGTCTCTTTTAAAGAAAATTTATAGAAAAATTAATTTTTCTTTATATTTAATACCAGTATGTAGGCAGCAAAGTTTAATATTGATTTTGTTTTTCTGTTTTCTTTTGAAAATACATTTTTTTGTTTCTTGGCAAGCGTTTCTTTTTAAGGTTGCCTGACTTTTAAAATCACTATTAAAGAGAGACCATTACCAAGGTTAAGGGCACTTAAGAAAATATTTTAATTTTATTTAAAGAAAGAGAGAAAGAAAAAACTACAGTAGAAAGGCTAAATAAACATATTAAATAATTTTATGAAAAAAAAGAACAATAGACCTCAATGACATTAAACAAAATTTAAATAAAATTTATTTTTAAACAAAATTAATGTAAAATATTGTAAAAATGCGTCACAAGTGAATGAGTTTTATAGAAAATAGTTAGAGTGCCGCGTAAAATTATTGGCACAATAAGCTCATTCCACTTTAAAACAGATTTAACTGCCTAGAATGATGAATTTTCCACAAAATGGGTTAAAATTAATCTCAATGTATTTATTTATTTATTTATTATTTTTTTAAAAGTAAAAACAACACAAAAAAAAAAACTTAATCTGGTTAAACAAAATTTATGGCAATTTTGTTAAAAGGAAAAAAATTATTAATTTTAAAGAAAATATTTAAATAAATATTTAAAATATTTACGTATTGCATGATTTTTATTAGTGTTAAGATCGTAATACTGGTATTCTTATAAGAAGTAACATCTCTTAAGGCATATGTACAACAATAGCAGAACTAAACTGAAGTTTATCATCAGTGTGAACGAAAGGACGAAATTGCAGAAGCCATATACTGTCTGTGAACTAAATTCTCAGATAAAATAAAAAAATATTCAAATTTATTAAAAAAAAAAACAAATAAGGAAATCTGATTTTAAGCCATAATTTCTTAAAATAATCATTTGCAAACTTTCTTTCAAATATCTTCTAATTTATAATTTCTTTTTTGTTTCCTATTAATTTAACAGTTAATTTGCTGGAAATCTTTTGTTTTAAAACTTTCCATGCACTTTTATATAAGTATTTTGTAAAAATAATAAAAGTTTTGAATAATCAAACCATATTCGTACTATTAATCATTTCCAAATGAATGCTGTTTTCACTTTTTAAAAAAATTTTATTTTTCTCTTCGACTCCATTGCTGCTGTATTTTGCCAGAAGCCATTTTCATTATGATTTTCATCGCCACAACCGCATTTATAGATCCTTTTTATTGTTGAAAAACGCAAAAAAGCTGCTTTTGTTTTATTATTGAATTTTAACTGCTGAAGTTGTAATTTCAACAATAAAATGAAAAAAAAAGGAAAATGTACTGCAAATGAAATGAAAAACTATTATTTGAATGACGATATTGTATTGTGTAATGAAAACTGTTATAACAAAAGAATCACTAGTAGTGGTGGAATATTTTTGGAAATCAATAAAAAAAAAAAAAATAAAAATTAAAACAGAAGTTATGACAATAAAATAAGAAGAAACCAATTTAGGAAATTGAAATTTTTTGTTTTTGAAACACCCAACTTAAGCTTTACTTACCCAGTAAAGTATTAAATAATAGGAAATAATAACTGAACTACTTTCAATTTAAACAATTAACTATTTCTTTTGGTTTCCACTGTCCCCAAACTCATGCAATAATATTAAAAAAAATAATATTGCCTATAAATGATGCCTAGTTATATGAAGAGTGACTAATTTAATATCACAAAACAGCCATTAAATAAAACATACCAAAATTGGTTGGTTTTAATGTCAATTGTATATCCAAAATGTCTAATTGTTCATGACTCAGTTGCATAAATTAGTTTGATTATAACCGATGGTATGGGTTATTGTGACTTTGAGAACCGCTGTAATTTGTGGCTTATTCGCATACACCTGCAACTTAAGATAATCAAACAAAACAAGTTTAACGGGGTCAAATCGCATGCTATTTTTGGCCAGTTGTCATCACCATCAACTGAGACGAGTATGTCCTCAAATCGCACGTGCAGAATTTCAAATGTTGCATGAGCTTTGTAACACGTAGCGCCGTCGTATTAAAATAACATATCGTTGGTGACCAGATCATCCAATACAGACTAAAAGAAGTTAGTTGTCATCGATCTACAATACTGGCTATTGACAGTAATGGGCTGGTCATTACCGTTCTCAAAGAAATAAGGCCCGTTACCAGCACAAAACTCAAAAAGTAACTTTTTCAGGATACATTATACGCCCTTGGATCTCATATAGATTGGTATCATACCAAATTAGACAATTTTATTTGTTCACGTACCCATTCATTTTGAAATGGACCTGATTGCTGAAGTTTATTTTTCTACGAACAAATTGTTTACGTCTTCCAAACAGAGCACACATATTGATAAAACAATTGTTTTGTTTGCACGTGTTTTACTATGGCTGAAAAATTTAGCTTCAACAAGGTGTCCTTTATCTTCTAACACAGTTCGAAAGTCTCTGCTACATTCAAACATATATACAAAATTGGCCATTACAACCCTGTTTCTGGGTTACGGCCTAGCTTCTCGCAGGATCCATGTTGTTGGTGTCAATTTTTATCCATGAGTACCGGGACCTACAGTTTAATGTCGACTCCGAACGACAGACTTGAGAAGCTTGTCCATGGTAATCAGTTACACTCAGGGCTTTTGTCTAAAGACTACTAAGAAGTAGTCGCCGAATGTAATATTTTTACATATTTCTTTTTCTTAAGATGTCAGAGCTAAGGTGTGAATCCGAAACTCTTTCTAGTAAGCCAACACCTTTACTACCTTTACTACTACTAAATCGCTTCTATACTATGAATGCAAAAAGGCGGACAAGACCTTTAAGGCATTCTTACCACAATTAAAAAACAAATTTTTGGCTAAATACACGGCTAAATACACCTCTTAAGCTTAAAAATGGCATAAATCGGATGATCAATCTAGCGTTATGATCATATGATTTTAACAGGTGAACCTAAAGTACAATAGAGTGATATAATTGACGACGGAACTGCTTGTCAACATTATTATGAAAAATATTTTACTTTATGTTTCTTACCATTTACAAAATTCCCATTGGGAATTAGAAATATTTCATCCTTTTTATGTTATTGGAGAAAAAATAGGCACATATTGTAACTGCAAAAAAATTGCAGCACTGGCATTGAGGCTAAAAATTTAGTAGCAAAAAAAGTAAGGTACGTTTTAGGGTTATGTTTACTAATATCCGAGAAGCAGAAGTAAACTTTATTTAAATCTTAAACCCTCACGTTAAATCTTAAAGTAAAGTCAGAACTTCCAACAACTTTAACGTTAACTTTTATGTTAAAGTTTACTTATGATAAGAAAAAGCATATTATCTCTCCCACAAGATAGTACCTTTTATTTTCGATAACTTGCACTAATGGCCCTTAAAGTTTTTCACTTGTAAAGATACGATTACTTAAAACAATTGCAATGCAATTTAGTTTTAAATCTTTTCTTTTACAATAATTGAAATGACTTGTACAAATTCATTGAGTATTATTTTGCATCAATTTGGTTTCTTTATTTTCTGAACAATAAATTACAAAATCCCACAAAACATCATTCAATTTTACACACTACTTTACGAACAGACGACCTGTCGTCTTAAAGTCTATGAGTTTTAAAAAAAAGTTTATAATCTTTTCCTCTTTTTATGATCTCTGAACAAAAAAAAATTAAAAGCTTTTCTGTCCGTCTGTCTGTGTCTGTATTTGTGATTATTTTGTAACCCCAAAAATATATTTTTTTCTTTTAAATTTAATTTCAAAATAAGAAAATTATTGTGATTATTTTTGTTTAATCAACAGTGTAAGTAATTGCAGCAACAGACAATATTCGTCGGCAATAATAAGCCTAGAAATGTGGAGCAACAACAATATATTATTTTCTAGGTTAACAAAAGTAGACTGTGGCAGTCCCTAAATTGTTCATTTTTTTAGGCCAATCAAGTGACAAACAAATACTCATAAAAACAAAACACTCTCAGCACTTCTTTTGAATTGCAAATAAAATATTTGCATTTATTTTTAATGGTGGCAGTAGATCAACACTTGCTGGAGACAATGTGCGTGGGTGAATTTAAGAGTTACAAAAAAAAAAAAAAAATTATTGCTTTTAAAGAAGCGTTTAAATTATTACTTAAAAGTAAGCATTGATGTTATAAAAGCATGACATTCGTAGTCATGTTGCGAATTTCTGTGTTTTAAGAAACTAAATTTTACAAAAATATAATGAAGGAACACAAATAAGGCACCAAAGAAATGGCTTTATTTTATTTTTTTTTGCGTAAGGACAACACTCAATGGGCTAACCCTACTCACGCGGTACATTGTTCTGGTTTAGGAAAATATGTTATGGGAAGGGGTAAAGGGGGAGTAGGGCTTGTGGACATTGGATGTTAAATCATTAATATCGTAATGCTTTGTTGTGATTCACTCGACAATCAACTATAAAAGGATATACTCTGAGAGATGTACGAGTAGTTCGTAAAAATTTACGATTATTCAGAATTAATGTTTTTATTTCATTATAGTACCTCCTATGGTAGTACCGATAGAATTGTACCGGCATCTTTACTAATTCAAACCTTTTACTCATATAACCAATTAATTTGTAAATAATTTCTAAAAATAATTGGGGTATTCACAAAGTGTGCTCTTATGTCTTATTGTTATAAAGTTGCAAATTTTTTTAGAAAGAAAAACTATTTGTTAATACGACAAAACAACAAACTTATAAGAAATAATAACACAATGTGTGAATAAGCCAAATATGTTTTTCAAAAAAATATTATAAGTTTTAAATAATTTTTTTCTAAATCATGATTTCTTTTTCTTTACAGGTAACAATCTTTTTTGATTTCCAAACTTTGCTCACTGTACTATAAAAGTAAGTAGTAATAGTATATTCTGAATATCAGAAAAATATATTTGTTTTGTTTGTTAAAATTAATTTAAAAATTGATCATACCTAGTATGGCTTGAACTCGGGTCACCAGCATATCATATTTGCTTAACTCCAAATTATGACAAATTTCTGGCGTCTTCTTGAATAGAACATGTAAATGGAATTAAAGGCTTTTTGGTAAAAATCCAAAATCATAAAAAATGTTCTTCTTGTGTTCACTAGGGTACTCTGTATAATAATTACTTTGCCTTTTTGTGTAGTAGTAATTGTAGAGTACTATTCTTTATAAAATAAATTTTTTAAGCTCAAACAAAAATGAGAGTATTACAAAATAAATCAGTGCTTAAAAATGTCTCTGATTTTAAAGAATTATGAAAAAATTTAAGAAAATTTATGTATGTTCATGATAAATCTAAATTTTATTTAAATAATATATATATTGTTCGAAAGGTATCATATAACACTTCTCTTTTTGATTGATCAATACTGAAATTATTTTTGTATGTTCTAAGGTAAGGTCAGAGCATTTTGAATATTTTACATTCGTAAATATTATTCCACCAGAGTTGCATTCTCATACATACTACGTAATAGTCACGCACTCATCAGCAGTTTATTTTTTGCATATACCTCCATGGCTTACAACACTTATCAGATTACTATGACATGGTCAAAATGGTGATAATAACCTTATACAACTGAGAACACATTTTGAGCAAACCACTCTGCAATTAAGAGCATTAATTCATATTGTTTACGTAAATAAAAACGTTCAACAAAGTTTATCAAATTAGAAATCATAGAAAATGTCCATTTTCGTCTTCGAAAACTCAAGCCAGATCGACGGCACTCTTAAAATCACCGTCCCCAGTCCAAGCTTTCATCACTAGTATTATAATACTTAAGCTGCTTTTAACTTTGGAAACATTAATAATTGGCACGATCCAATCATATCACGAAGACAGGCATCCCTCTTCTCGCATAATACTGTTGTGACTATTGTGGGCGTGGCACAGTTCGCCTCACTCGCTAAGTTTCAGATAGACAAGGGTTGTGTGCTCAGTATTGTCTTCAGACTAGCTTAAAGAGAAAATCTTAAAGTGCCCTGCTCTGACATCTAAAAAAAAAATAAAAAAATAAGAAAAAAATATTTCTTTCCGCGACTAACTCTTAGAAGTTTTCTGGCAAAAGCTCTGTGAGTAACTAATTGCCCTGAACAAACTTCTCAAGTCTGTCGTTTGGAGTCGACATTAAACCATAGGTCCTGGTACTCATGGATAAAAATTTACACACACGACATGGGTACTGTGAGAATGTAGGCCGTAACCCTGACACAGGTTATATATGGCCACTTATATATCGCAGTAATATTTTGTTTTTTCTTTGCTTACAACTTTCCATTGATAATTTAAAAATGCACTCTCGTTAAAATAAAAGAAGAAAAAAATTAAATATTCAAAAGAATTTATTTATGCTTTTTATTATTATGAAAGCGCAAGCAAATTGTGCAATTTATGCCAGCACTTCAACAGACAACAAAAACTGCCATAACAACAACAACAGCAATAGCACCAAGAAAATATATACAATGCTGTGTTTTTGTTGTGATAAAAAGAGTCCTACTTGATGTAAAATGTTGCATCAACATATGATTTCTAATTAATCCTGTTGTACCATTTTGCTAAATTCAAAGTGTTTGTAAATAGATAAGAAGACAACAACAACAACAATAAGTTATATGGTTATATGATATAATTGTTGTTATTGTGGGGGCAGGCTGCTTACTGCTGCACGCAGCTTAATGTTAACATTAGACTTATACATTAAAATAAATGTTATTTATGTTGTGTTGTCAACATTATTATGTCAGTTAGCAGTAACGTTCTTGTTAATATTGTCAGCAACTTTGTTAATGTTGTTGTTGTTGTAGCATATATCTATCTATGTTGAACACTTTAACACTTCAACCCAGATAATAAATCCTGGTTACTTTTCTAATTCTTGTTACTGTTGGTTATTGTGATTAAAGGTTGTGAAGGTGGTTGTGTCATTGTGCTCGTCGTACTCATCATAGTCCTTTAAGCCATATCAGTATGAAATAATATTGTTGCTACACCCCCTTAAGCCAAATTGACAACATGTGTCTGTCTATGTATTTACAAATATTCTCTTGTATAACATACTAGACAAACATTTGTTTTTTTCTTACATAGACGGACTGTTTCTTTCAAAATGCTTTGATTTCAGACATTTTTGAAAAAAAAACATGAAAGTAATTTTTCATTCTCTTTTATCAGCCAACTAACTGCTGAAAGTCTTCTTTACATTTAAAGTCGGTATTATAATGAAGTTACTGAAAAGTGTAATTTTTAAGTATGTGTGTGTACGTTTTTTGTAGTATTTATAAGTAAAATATACTTTTATGTGTTGCAAGTGTAAAATATTGTTGCAAATTTATGTCTTACAACTGGCACCATATTTTCTTTGTACATTTAACTCTTTATACACGATAATGTCTATGTGCATTTGGGTGTGTGTGCGTGCTTTTGTGTGTGTATGGGTGCAAGTCCTTGAGAGTATTTATGGTGTCATGTGTATGCGTATATGGGTTATTGCTTTGCAACATCTCCCGTACATACACAGTTTTCAAGCTCTACAATTGAAGAAACTTTTCATCATTATTGGTGTTATCATTACCATTTAAGTAGCATAAGAAATGAGGGTAAGAAAGTTTTCTGTCATTTTAATGTTAAATTTTTTAATAAAGAAGTTCTCTTCACTGATGATAATCGTAACATATTTGTCATTTATCAAATAGCTTTATAAAGGTAGAAGTACAGAGCATGCGTTACGGCTTTTACAGCGGTTGCAATGTACAATGTAAGTGAACTGTTCAACTGTTAAGGCATGAAAAAGTTAATATTTTTTCAACTTCTATACCCCAGTCAGCATTTTTGGCCAATTTTAAGTCTTTTTTGACTTCTCTGGGCGATTAAAATAGTCACTTATGATCTAATTTTTGAGTCGAAAATGAATGTTTTGTCGGGAGAAAATTGTACCCTTGCCGCGACTCCGCTGAACGAATCATTTATGACTCCCCTGAAGGAGTCATTTGTGACTCCGCACACCAATCGAGTTTTACTTAACTTCTTATTATCTTTACAATAATAAAAATATTGTATTTTGTTTAAAAATTTATAAAAAAAACAAATTCATAATATTGTAATACCTTAAGTGCGCTACCGCACGACAAGCTCAACTGAAAGAATTCTTTTTTTATATGTATATTATGCGCCTTTTTATTGATGAGACATGTTTCTGGTGGAATAGACTATAATATAAGGAGCGGTTTCTTAAAGATGGACTTCTTGGAGGGGGGAACCCCTTATTTTTATAAATTATAATTTAGAAATATCGCAAAATTTATTTTATAATTTTTGTCCTTCGCTGGGATTGAAACTCGGTCGTTAAAATTTCTGTGCGAGCGTCTAACCACTATACCACAAAACCACAATAATTGCATAACTCTTATTCTTTCAAATAAAATAAATCCCATTATAACGAAATGCAGAAGAAAACAATAAAATACGACGCAAAATAATTATAAAAGCAGTCGTATTTCAAACGTCTGCACAATTAATTTATGATTCCGCACATCACCTAAGGGAGCCTTAAAGGACTCATTTTGGTGATTTTTGAAAAAAACAATCTTCCAATTGCTGGCAGGGACGTTAGCTGCCAATTTTGTCATTAACTTGTTTTATAAAATTTTTTTATTTTAATTTCAATTGACAGACGTGCGAAACACACAATTGGCGCAACGCATATTGTGTATTTCCACCTTAAGTCAATAAAACCTGACCAAACTTTTTTTTTTTAATTCAATTTATTAAGCAAGTCGTTCCAAATAAGTGTTGCCTGATATTATTGTGATGGGAAAATAAAAACTCCTCTTTTGTTCAGCAATTTTAGTCGCTGTTATGCTGTAATGCAATGTTGTACTTCAAACGTTAATATCAGAAATGTTTCGATATGCTTTTTCTTCGGATCTATTAAGCCCTAAAGAGATTATTGGTTTCCGTCCCTCCATACATTCTTTAACGTACATTGTAGAAGATAGTAACCAACCTCTTTTTTAACTGGCTTTTATTTGATATAATTTTCCTTAAATCCTATATGTAGAGTTAAGATTTTTACCGAATAATATGTTCTAAAGTTCACTTGAAAACGTAACTACTTCCTAGCTACGTCAAAATATTAAGTAACTAGTCTAAGTTTGAATATACGATCGCACTCAATGATAACATTCAAATGGCAATTACCTATAACTGGCCACAGCATTGTGAGTGTAGCATTACAAATAATCGAATATTGTATAAGTGTTTCTGCAATAAAATATAAAAAGTTTACATTTTACTAATACGCATTATCTGCCGACCCTCGTCACAGTATAGTTTTAGATTTATGTTTGTGTTTTGAATTTTTAAAGACTTTTGCGTTACGTTTTACCAAAGTGAACTTTTTGTTACAATGCGCAATCGAGATTTTGTTTTTTTTTTTTTTTTTTTGAATAAAAGTAAAAGTGTATCTGTGTGTGTCTATTTAAGAGTCTGTTTTGTTGTGACACTTACAAAGTGTTGCAATTAGTATGATAAAGTACTGTCTGTAACAGTGTCACAATTGCATTAAAGCAGTGGTCTTCACCAGTATTACTCAGGTAAATAATTTGTTCGGATATTTTTTTAGTTTTTCTTACTCTCTTCGTGAATATTTCAACCAGGGTTGCTTAATTCCACAAAAATTCTGGCAAACAGCTTCTTAAAATATACCAAAACTACCCGTATCGTTAATTCTTATTATATTATTTTAATATTAAATGTATTGTACTTTATTAACAGATATCACTTTTAGAATTCCTGGAAACCAGTTTTTGTTTTATTTTCCTATGAAAAATTAATTAATTATTAAAAAATTTGCAATGTTAAAAATCTTTCATAAAAAGAAATCCATACGCTTTGTTTTCATCATGTTAAACGACAACCCCAATTATTACAAAAACATGTGTGTGAGACAAAAATTGCGTATGTGTTTATGTTTTATTAGTTTTTAAGAGAGCTAAATTTGTTTGTCAGACACTGAGAAGTTATGATAATAAGCAACATAAACTTATTAATGTTTATATTTCTTTTAACTACATTTCAATTTGTTAATAGCATTTACAAACAATTTATTTCATGAATAATTTTAATAAATTAGTTTAAATTTTAAAATTAAAGGTTTTTAAAACGAAAATTTTCACAAATTTCATTCAAGTTGTTAAAAACAATACAAATGAAGAAACCAATCTCATCTCTCAGTGTATTTTTGTGTGACTCTCTTTGTGAAGACCACTGCATTAAAGGTCTCTCTATATTTTATTATATTTTTACTTTTCGTTATATTTTCTTTTTTCTTTTTTTATTTCTATTCTTTAAACACATTTTTGCACACAATATCGTAGTCGGTTTTGCCTTGTCTTGTCTTGTTTTGTCATGATGTTCCCACCACTTAAATTTCTCATCGTAAATGTTTTCAAATATAATTTTCTATCATTTTTAGAAAAATTGTAATTTAAGACTCTTTAAAATAAGAGTGCAGGTCATATATTTTATGGCCACATTTTATATTTTGCGGTGAGATTTTAATGAATATGCTTTTAACTACTGTGTAGCAGAAAATTAATTTGAAAAATTAATTTGATTTCAAATTTGGGGTTTTTAATAAAATTAAAAAAAAAAACAACAACATCATTTAAAAGGTTTTAAAAGATTATTTCGTTAATAAATATAATTTTTTATTTATTGAATAAGAAAAAATCCGTGTTTTACAAAGTTATAGTGTAAAAATTTTGTTGTAATTATATGTGAAGGAAGGTTCTTTAAATAGGCACTACTGATCTACTACAGTTGACTACATTTATACTGATTTATTTTGTTAAAATCAGTATAAACGTAAAAAAACTGTTCAAAATGGCTGCAAAAGGGCAAAACCAGAAAGCAATTTAATTGAAATCGATTTCCTATATTTTTAGTGCATATTTCTAATAAAGATTTGTAAAATCTGTAAAAATCAAAAACTTTTTTTGGAGCTAGGGCTTGAATTTAACCCTTGTCGTGGTATAATTGTTAGAAAGCTCGCACAGAAACTCAAACGATAGAGGTTCAATCCCAGCGAAGGACAAAAATTATAAAATAAAAATTTGCGGTTTTTATAAATTATAATTGAAAAAAATAGTAAGACGTTCCCCCCCCCCCCCCCTCCCCCTTCTCCAAGAAGTCCATCTTCAAGAAACCGCTCCCTGACATTTTCAGTCTATTCCACCAAAAAAATTAATGATCAGGAGTACAGCGCAACCTTCCGGGAAAATCACAGCAAACCTACGGAATTAGCGTTTTAAATGACTTAACCATTAAAATTGTTAAAATAAAACTCATTTTATTTATTTTTAAAAGCAGTCGTGTGATGACATCTATTTTATTTTGGCAACTTTTTTTCTTACGCTCTCCATTCTACTTTTGTAACCTTTGCACGGTATTACTGTTGTTTTATGAAATTTCATGATTTTATGCTAAATATGGTTTGCTTTTGAGCTAAAAGAAACAACAAACAGTGTAAAATATTTGAATTTGCTACTCTCGCTATAAATATCTTTTAATCTGAACAATTGAATAGCTTTGTTCAAACATCATTCTGCTCATGGTGGTTTACCAGCAAATATTGAACAAAAATGTTAAAAAATGAAGGCAATATTGCGGTTCGTTAAATAGTTAATCATTTCTATGAGTTCTATGTGTAAAATATTATTTCTGCTTATATTTAAGAACCACCTAACTATAATCCCTCCAATAAGTAAATACTTTTTTTTGTTTAGATTTTAACAAGACCATTAAAGTCCATTCGATAAGTTTTCAAATGAACAATCATAACAAAGAAATCTCAACACTGATCTACAAATTAAAGCCTAAAAATAAATATTCTTCTCTCTTCCTAAAAAGTATAAAAGAACAGATGATGTCATTTAAACAGTTTTTTTTTTAACTAAAGTGATGTTGGAAATATGAAATAAATATTGAACAGCTTAAAGGTGTGATAATAAATTGTGTTACGGATTTAATTTTAATTATACACTCGTTTAATTAAAAAAAAATAAAACAAAAAACATATTTTTTGCTGAGTCAGTAATAATGTTTTCTTTTTTTTAATTAATTTTTTGGTATTGAATCAACATTTATTGCTATATCTGATAATAATATGAAGAATAGCTTAAGTTTACATAAACTCAAAACTCATTTGGGAGCATTATAGAAGTTAGTGTAGTGAAAAATTTTATAAAATATTATTTGTTATCTAATAAATCATTATGTTAAATTACAGATTTTCTGCAAGAAATAATTTTGATAAAATTAACAGAAATTTGGAATTATTTTAAAATTAAATTTTTTGACTTAATCCATTCATCCATAGACACAATTTTCACACTATACTTTTGTTTGATAATATTTGAAAATATCTTATAATTTTTTATTTGTTTAGCCATTTATCATCACTTTTTTATATATATAGCGCATCTTAGAAACAAGTCTGCTAGGCCTTGTCCGTCAGGTAGAAGGTGAAGGCAATAAAATGACAGGAACTAAAGGCTATAATTTGTCAGGCCACTATCACAGTGTATAACAACATAGCCAAAACAACATTTTGGGCACACATCTTCTTTGCTCTTCCCACACATACGTATATTATAATGATACACAAAATATTCTTTTTTGTTATTGTAACAGCTGATTTTAAACTTTATGAACTGTCATTTCTTTCATTACTGCATACACTGTGCCGAATACACACTGTATACACGAAGTTGCAATAGCTAGCATTAGAATTGATTTAAATAGTTACATACTTAAAAAACTTCACGCTAAATGATTATTTCTGAACATTGCTTATGTTTTTTAAGACTTAAAAGTACATTAGACAAGAGCTAAAGAGGTACCCATATATAAAGTAATAAAATTCACTTAATTAATTATAATTTTTCTTTCTAAACAGAATACTTAAACAATAGCATTACGTAATAAAAATTTTTAGGTATTCAAGGAATAAATAATTGTTTGAATAAGTATTATGAAAATTAGTATGACAGCTGGCTATCATAGCTGTCAAAAATTTTTAAATTTAAAAATTTAAAAATTCATGAATTTTTATTTATTTTAAGTCTTTGAGACTCTCAAAAATTGTTTAGAACTTTAAAAAAAAAAAGAAATTCGGACTTGTAATTTGTAAAAAAAGATATTTTTCTATATTTAAGCCACGGTCGCACTAGGTAAATATTTGACAGAAAAACGTGGCCATTATTTTATGAAAATATATATTTTTTAATTTTGATTTTCCTTTAAACTTAATTAATTAAATATTATAATTATTTTAAAATAATTGTTGAAGTAATATTGACATAAAACGAAATATTTGCATTAAATATTTCCCCTTTTCATCAAATATTTGCCTAATGTGAGTAGCGAAGCTTTATTTTTCTAACAATAGCATGTTAATTGTTATTGTAAGAGATTACATGTTATACAAAGAGATTAAAAAAGAATATTTGATATTTTTTTCTTTTGTTTTTTTTTTTATAAATGTATGTCTCCTTTTATTGCATTTCCTACATGCACACCTTTAATCTTAAAAAAAAATAAAATAAAATTTATTATTTAAAAGATTAAAATAAAAAATCAAACAGAAACTCATGTTAAAATTCAAGTCATTAACTTCGTTTAACAACTTCATTTAATGGAAATAAAGATAAGATAAAATTCTTGATATCACTGACATTGGCACTGGCACTGGCTTTGGCACTTGGGGAGCGTTTAAATGGGAAAGTCATGGCCGAATTTAAACACGCATTTTAATTTAATTATTTAAAGCTGAAAAACAATTTTAAAGAATTTAACAAATGTAAGTATTTTTAATTAATAAATTCTAGATTAATATTTAAGCAGAAATGTAGAGGTCATAAATATTATCTTTTTTTGTTATCTTTAATGCCGGATGAATAAAAGTACTTTTAAGTACAAGTCTTGTCTATTAAAGCCTATATTAGATATAACCCAGCAAACATTTTACTGTAAATAATTTAGATTAGATATGACATTGGCTATTATTTAGTGCATTTGTTTTCATTGTGATATCGGTGTGAAACAAGATAGATCTAGATCTGACATTCAAGATCTCATATATATTCTTCTTAAAACAGAATTCGCAATTCTCTGACGAAATTCATTAGTGATATATTTCTGCAGTAATTCAAATCACTCACAAGACATTTACCCAGCAAAAATAGTTCATACTTTTGGAAGCTCAAAGAAAACTTAATTAATAATATTTGAGCTTAAAATGAATAATTACAGGAAAACAGGATTTATTGTAAGCTAAACTAAATAAACTGCTTATAGTTATCCCTTACAAAGAATCAACTTTTAATTAATATTATTCACAAATAATTACACAAAGTACTCTGTTCACCTGCGTAAAAATCAGATTGTAATTCCAAGCTGCTTCAAAGTGGAAATAATAAGATTTGTAAAGAGGAATTTAGCGTCTCACCCTTACAAAACTACCTAAGCCCTAAATTGTGATTACTTACTCCTTATCTTGATAACTTTCTTCAAACGTATAGCATATACGTTACATTATATGGTCTCATAAATAGCAGGCATTTATCAGTTGACGTCTGTCAATATTGCAAAAACCTACGTTATTTGATTTGACACCCATTGATGGTAAACGATCTCGTTATCTAAGTAGGCTTTAAAAATCAAGGAACTATTTTCTTGCACTTACTAAGCATTATTTTAATGCTAAAAAAACAATCACCCAAACCAAAGCTAAACCTTATGAAAGCTATGGGGAGTATGCAACAGCAATTAATGTAATAAATCTGGGGTTTGCTCAATTTCAAAGTAGTCGTTATGAACTCTGAAAATGCCAAACTCTTTCAGAACGCCTAGTTGAGGTTTCTACATAGAAAACAATTAAAACACTCATGACGTTGTATTAACCAAACGGAGACTAAAGATGCGAGAGATAGTGGTAATCAAAAACAGCTGATATGACTCAATATCTGTCTGTGTCCAAAAGATGCTGGAATCTATTATGGTCGAAATTGAGCACAAACATAATCATATGACAGTTGTGCAGGTGTGTTTTAATTGTAAAGCCTTTCCGTAACAGCACAGAAAGAGCCAAACATGAGTATATTTTATTTGTTTACGAAATCTATAATCGAAGAAGCCAACAAATCTTATAAAACTTGCATTACAACTTTTT
This sequence comes from Metopia argyrocephala, assembly GCA_963576795.1. Classification (NCBI taxonomy): domain Eukaryota; kingdom Metazoa; phylum Arthropoda; class Insecta; order Diptera; family Sarcophagidae; genus Metopia; species Metopia argyrocephala. The sequence continues at coordinate 196,733,694 of OY756208.1, read as the reverse complement.
TTATCACATAGAATTTTATGGACTTTATTAAGATTTACAATTTACTGTTAAAAAAATATAACCAAACGGTTTTTGAAAAGCTACTCATTTATTGTAATTTAAAACCGTAATTTATTTGTGTACAAAAATGTTTACTGGGTTATAAAAAAAAACATAACTTTGGCTCCAGTCATAGAAAAACTAAAAACAAAGAAAATAAGAAAAACACACAAAAACATATTCTTTTAAAATTAAATAATTTTCTTTGTCACAGTCACTGCCACCTTTATCAATACAAACCAGTACACAATACGTTTTACAATTACGTGAGTAAGTCATTGCACATTCAAAGAAATTTAATCGGTACATGTGCTACAAATAACACAGACTAGAAAATAAAAAAAAACATAAATTTTTAATAAAAATAAAAATTATTTTTTACATGACAAGCACCAACAGAACAACAAATTTCAATAAAAAAAGGAATTATTTTGTTTTTTCTTTTATTTTAAAATACGGTGCCTGCCAATAAAGAACAAAACAACTGCTAACAAATTATGAATAATTGCAAATAAACAACAAAAACAACTACAACAAAAAACCAATAAATAAATAATTGAATGATTGGATGAATGAATGAATGAACGAATGAACGACTGAGTGTATTGAAATGAGTGCACTTACATGTGAATGTCATCGATTGCGCACAATTGAATGTTTAAAAAGTCAGGTATAAAAATAAATTTTTGCAAAATAATCATTAAGGAAATTAAAGAAAATTTATGTATATTTTTATTATAAGCCCTGTTGTAATAATTTATGACAAATTCAAGTTGATATAACACGCACGAAAAAAAAAAACAAAACAAAAAAAAGCAAATTGATTACTGACATGTAAAAATACATTCTTTATGATTAGGATTGTTATTATTATTGTTATTGTTATTGTTTTTCTACTAAATCATTAAAATAATTGGCAAAACACATAAATTTTATTTTTATATTTCATTGTATTTTTTGTTTTTTTTTTTCATATAAAATTTATTTTCAACGTATTCGTAATTTATGTTAAAAAAAATAAAAATAAATAATTTTTTAATATCAACTCAGAGGTGGAGTTTAAAGTAGAAAGGAGTTTTTCAATTAAATTAAAAGCCTATCAAAGTTTCACGCCCATTTTAAATACATTTATAAAAAGAATAATAGCATGTACACATGCACATATGTTTAAAATTATAAGTACACTTGTGTTTTTTATTTTATTCGGTTACTTTTTCTTCAATTTAGATAGAAACTGCTGCGACCTTCACTTTAATTTTCGTTTCATAGTTCTTTTTTTTCAATGAACTCAAAGAAAAGCCCTACTTATGTAATGCATTGTGGGGTCTAGAAAAATATGTTGTTTTATTTATTTAATTAATTAGTATGTGCATTGTGTCCTTGTAATCCTAACACAGGGTTGTACTGGCCAGTTATGAATTGTGTCTTTGTAGACATTTACATTAAGATATACAAATCAATTACTGATATAGAAATAGAAAAGGAGCAAAATATTGTTATAATTAGGGTATGGAGTCGGATTACCTACAAACATTCACTACTTCCACTCCATAATTTCTTGGTCAACAATCTTCGGAATAGGAGACTTGTCAATGGCGAAGTAGTCTCCGGTGCTCTAAATTAATGTATTACAGAGCGATTAAAAAATTACGAACTGTGGGGATTTTATACAATCTTAAAGGCATGCAATAGTGCTGCCAAATTCTGCAACTTTTCATTACTCGATAGTCTATGGATATTGTCCAATGAAACTTTTTTCGAAACTTTAAAAAGGGTGTTTTTTTAAGAGAAAACAGTTTATTAAAGTATTGTGGAGATAAAATGTTGTATTGGCCATTATAATTAAAATTTTCCATACAATAAAAAAAATACAACTCTTACACTCCATCTATACGAGCCATAGATTTGGTATATAATGAAAAAATTTTTGGTCTACACAGAAAAAATTATTTTTTTGATTCAGACACGAAATTCACTGAGTTAATAAATTTTTTGTTTAATTTCGGTCCTACAAAGAAATTTGTGAATTCGAACAACAAATTTGCAATTTTTTGTTTGAAAAAAATTGCGATATTTTCAATAAAAATGTTGCGATATTCAATAAACATTTTTATTGGAGTCACAAAAAAGAATCAAACAAAAAATTTAATAGAAGTAGATAAAAGTTTTATTGAATATTACGGTTCTAAGCAAACAAAAATTTTGTCAAACCAATTAATATATTTTTTGAAAAAAAAACTTTGTTTTTTGAGAAAAAAGTTGCCAATTAAAAAAATAAAATGTTTAAAAATGAATGCAAAATTGAACAAATAATTATTCGAGAAAACAAAATATGTTCAGAAATTTGACAGAAAATTCAAACAATTTTTTTACAAATTTAAATTTTTTGCGGTAAATTATTTTTATATTTTTTTTATTATTAATAGTATTATTAATATTATTATTATATTATTTATTTTAATGTAATATGAAATGTATGCTTTTCATGGCCATTTCGTCTCTGCTTAAGAGACTCCTCAGGAGACTTTTTCCCAAAGGTGTTATTCAAAACTATAAATACTTATGTTAAAATAGTTATAGACTAAATGGGAATCATATCCCATTTAGTATATAAAAACCAAACAAAAGTATTTGCAAAGCAATACATTTCTGTTTTTCAAAAAATTCAAATTCAATTTCTCTGTTCTATTTTATTTTATTTATTAAATGTGTGAGCATAAATAAGTGTTGCTTACTATTTTAAAAGAATTATAAAAGCTTTAACAATGTAAATGTGCGGAAATTTTTTACATAAAGAAAGCAGAATAATGTTAAATTAAAAGCCGCGTTTTTATTATATCATGTTTTATCAACATTGATATTTTTAAAATACATTCAAACAAAATTATTAATAAAATCAAACAAAACTTTATTTGAAAACGAAATAAAAATTGAACAAGCGTTTGTTTGAAAATATTCCTGCAATAATTTTTTCTGTGTATCATCTATTTGGCTTGTATAGACTCAACGAATCTATGCCATGTTCTATGTCGAGTCGACCATCGTTGTTAAAACAATTGTTTGAATACAACTATCTGCTGCCATCAACTATCATTTTTATTTATTTTATCTTCAAAATCCAACCGTTTTAATATTTGGTTACACAATTCAATATAAAAATTTCTACAATGTTTATCATGTCTTTCATTTTGATCATCATCAAATCGTCATTTAGTTGTTTTTGGCACTTAAAATCGTCAAAATGACGATAAATCGTCACATCTGGCATCAGTGTTCAAGGGTGAAGTTATAACACTGACGTTTGAATGATCAATTCACAGCAATTTGTCTCATTCCTTAGGCGCTTAATAGTAATATAAGAAGACAAAATGTATGTTCTGTCATGAATGTACTGTCCTTTCCAAAAATTTCAATACAACACAATTTAGTGGGGGTTTACCTCTGAGTATTGGTCTCAAATAAAAAAAAAGACAGATAAATTGTTTTTAATTACCCATTACCGATACCCATACTTTCCCAGCATTAGCATGCATTAACCACAATCCATTGCAATCATGTGCTCCACTTTTTTACAAGGTGCTAATTTTAATTTTTTCTCCGTATCAAAGCCATTTTTTTTTTGCATTTTGAAAAGAATAACAGCGTATTTTATAATAAATTTTTTCACACAAATATCAAGTAATTCTTTGGCGAAATTTTAAATAGTTTTCATTTCTAGAGAAATCATGGAACTGCACTGGAAATAAGTAGGGACTTTATAAAGCCTTTAACTGCCAATAATTTTAAAAACTTAACTAGAAAAAAAAACAACTTCAATTATAACTCTTAAATAAGTGTTTTATCTTCAAAAACTATATAAAATAGTGCAACACACTGTTATCAGCTGTACAACAATGATAATGATTACCATGTAAGCTACTGTTCTACAACAAAAATTGTAACAAAGTTACAGTGTTGCCTGCATATAATCACAACTGCATATTAACTTGAGAATAATGACTATTTTTGTTGTATTTCATATTTTTTTTTTCTTATATTTAAATCCTTTTAAAATTAACTCCAACACTACTAATGCTGGCATACGAGTATATCCTTTACACCAAATATTGTAGTAAAATTTTATTTTATAGATTTAAAACGTGAGCTGCTTTATCATGGCTTAAGCATGCATGTTAAATCATGTCGTTGAAAAAGGGATAAAAAAATTTGTTGAAATTTTTTAATAAAATAATCTGCACACAAATGCCATATCTAATGGCTGCCAAACAGCAGCACAAGATTCCTTTGTTTTTTTTTGTTACTGTTTGCTCTGTAAATATGAACAAAAAAAATTCGTGTTTTTTTTAACTGGTGGCATCCTCACGGGCACATTTTAACAGAGTTATTAAGTATTTTTCTTTTAGCGTGTGTGTGTTTAAACAGAATTTTTTATGTGCGTATGTATTCATGGCCATGTCACCGTAATGTTAGAAAAACTCAAAAACGACACAGGCAACCATTTAGTGGTATTATAATTTCAAATTTTTTCTTTTTTTTGTCCTTCTACTAAAACAATACATACCCACACGCACTCTGCTTACTTACATGTTGCATAAACAAACACTCACAATTTGCTACACACCTCTTGCAATTTTAGCAGATACACTGGCCATAATGTCTTCATTAAGGCAAAGACAAAAAGAAAAAAAAAACATTTTTTTTTGGTCAAAATGTTATGGAGTAGGGACTAGATGACAGCCAACAACAATAACAATATTAGAGATCCATGTATGTATGTATGTATGTGGGGAAGCTATTAAAATAGATTAACAAAACCGAGTATGTCGAGTTAGCAAAAGAAAAATATATCTGTACTTATAGTTTATGCAACATGCAACTCACTCAGTTGTACTTTTGTTTTTATTCTAAAATAGATACGAGGCCGGCTTTTATTACAAACACCGAAAAATAAAATAAAGTTTTATTTACTTATACAACCACCCTCGTTGAACATAATATTTGTTGCATGAGAATTTGCTACAAAAAATTCTGAAATTTTGCTGTTTTCATTTAAACACTTTTATTTCATAGTTACCAGCATTGCTGCCTGTTTACGTGTATAAAGAATAGATAAAATTTTAGTTAAATTTGCAATGCAAATGTGGCAACTAGAAAAAGAAGATAAAAAAAGAATTTTTCATATGCAACATTGTATAGCACACAAAATGCCACATACACTCTCTCCTTGAAGAGCGACACACTTAAAAAGAGAAGTGCTATGCAACTTTGTGATGAGCTATGCATAAAGGGAAGATCAGGGATGACCAGACTAGATTTGCGGCGTGATCTGGTTTATAGAAAAGTAAACATATTTATTAATGGACAATTTTTATGACAGAATTTGTTTTGCTTTGCTTTTAATTTCTTAAAAAATATGGCATTAGCAAGGCAGATGTCTGCTTAAGAATAAATTTAATTTTGTCTTCCACATGCAATTCTTATACATTTTAAAACAATTTTAAGGCCTGCTTAGCCGAACATTGCCATAATGTAACATATCAGCTGTTCGCTTTTGAAATATGGAAAAAATAGAATAGAATTTGACTATAATGTTGTATGACATTTGCTAATCAGTTACTGTTAAAATACTTTTAAATTTTGGGAGTGTTTAACTTTAATTTCAAAAATCTACTGTACGGATTTGCTGCTACAATTTCATTGTATGAGCACCTTTCAATTAATTCAAAAATAGTTTTTAACTTTTATGAGAGCTAATTTGTTCAAGATTCTACTGTAATTCCTTACTGCTGCAATTTCATTTAATGAGCACGAGCAACCGATTTCTTTTTTGTGTTTTTTCTTAAGTATTTTCATTCCTTTTCTAATTTATTGAACAACTTTTTTGCCATTTTGAAATAAATCACTATGTGGAAACAAAAGTGAATGTGAGTTAAATTTGTATCTGTAAAATTAATTTATTGTGACGAAAGTTTCACTCAATTGCAATGCATTCTAAAGAAATCAAAACGAACCCAATATTTTAGCAAAAAGCTGTACGTTTCAATTGTATTTATAATTGGCCATTACCACCTTGTTTCAGAGTTACGGCCTAGCTTCTCGCAGCACTCAGGTTGTGTGCCTCAATTTTTATCCATGAGTACCGAGACATATAGTCTGAAGTCGACTCCGAGCGACAGACTTAAGAAACTGTTTCATGGCTTTTGTCAGAAGACTACCCCGCCGAAAAAAATTTTTTTTTTATATTTTTTTTTTTCAAGATGTCAGAGCTGGGGTTTGAATCCGGAGCTATACCAAGGCGACTACGTGTATTTATAATAGGAGGAATTTTATTTTATAGAATAAAGTTCACTGCAGAAAAGTATGACTGATTATAAAAACCATTTAGTGGTTTTTCACCAAAAATTCGACGTTAACCCACTTAGCCAATAGGGCCATATATTGCCCATTCCACTAAAAGGTAACATATGAAAGTTTCAAAGTCAGGTAGCGAAAAAAATACAACTGTAATTGGCAAGTATTAAAAAAATAAAAAAATTTTAACTTTATAAACTAAAAAAATGAGCCCCAAATTTGTAAAAATTTAAAATATTTTTCAAATACATATGGGATATTCCAAGTCAAATTAAACAATGGGTGTTACCCCCATTTTTAGTAGAAATATAGTATATTATAGAAATAAATTAAATACAAAGTTTGGGAGAACTGACACATCTGGATCCGGAAATATGAGGTCTTAAAAATCGAAAAAAATACAAAAATGCACAAAGTTATACTTACTTAATTGTAATTTTCTTGATATGTATTATAGCTACGCATCTAGCAAAGGTCGCATTTGAAAGAGTATAAAATTACCTTTGATTTAATACGCAACATGATTTTATTTTTTAAAAAGTCAAAGGGTAATTTTCTTTATCTATAAGTCGGAAGCCTATATCTACGAAAGTGACCTTCTTAAAAATTTGAAAAAATAAAAATATGTAAATATGTAAGCTTTCAATATTCCTATAGTAGATTTTATTAACATACTTAGTGAAAATACAATTTTCTTGTTTGAAATTCAAAGCACAAAAGAGCTTACCCAATCACTAGTTGAGTAATAAATGAAATCAATCACAAGTTGTGATATTTTGTATTGCAATAATAATGAACTTAACATAGGACGGAAGTAATCCAAAGACCTGCGGGCAAATTACGGCATTTGATAGCGGAAGACGTTTCATAAAATGCTAAAACAATTTGTATGAAATTTTCCTTCGTTCGATATTGAATGCCGTAATTTACCCCCTGAATAGTATTTGATTTACTAAGAAAAAGGTGTTTTAGAGTATTAAATTTAGCTCTTAAAAATAGTTGGTGTTCCATGAAAACACTCCTGGTTTTGGAACAAAGCCTCAAAGTCAAATACGTACCTTCAATGTAATTTTTGTAAACAACATCCGATATAACAATTCAAGTCTAAATTTACGAAAATTTTTCTTTCACAATCTTGAGCTGTGAAAACTATTTCACAAGAGATAAAACGACTGCTACTTTTTTTCATTTACACAAAAATGTTGGTAAATTTCTCTACCCTGTGGAAGCCACTTTTGCAAATTGTCAAGTTATCCTCATTTGAATTACTTACACACTCGCAAACTCCTTGATTTTGTTGGCTGTAACGTACAAAATGAAATAAAATTTGTCTTTTTTTTTTGGATTTGCAACAGTATTAAAAACTTATATTCAATTACACCCATTACTTTCACATACTCGTACTTTTATACTTTTTTGTGTGTTTTTAAGCTTTAGAATGACTGCAGTTGGTTTTTTTTATTTTCCTTTAAACAACATTAACTTCTTAATTAGTGTGGAGATAAAAAGATACTAAATTGTATAAAAACGAGAACAATACAATGTTTTTAGTACGAATTTTACAATGTACAATGTACATGCATGTATATAAACTTTGTAAATTCTTTGTTTTTGCCTACTAAAACTAATTTAAATGTTTTAATTTGTACTTTTATTTCTAGCTAAACTTTGAATAAAAAGCAGAAAAAAAGCATAATGGCTCAACCACAAATGTTGCAAGTTAAATTGTCCAGATTTGATGCTCAACCCTGGGGTTTCCGTTTACAAGGTGGTGTTGACTTTGCTGCTCCACTCTTGGTACAAAAGGTAAGTTTGAAAAGAACTAAATGTGCAAAAAAAAAAAGTCCAAAACCATCATACTACATATGTGTGTCTTATTGTTGAATAATTTAAAATTAAAGCTTTCATTATGGACAAGCAAGTAGCAAATAGTTCCTTAAAATCTAAGCAAGTTTGGCAATTTGCTAATTGCAGCGTGTAGAGCTAGCTTTAGAATTATAACATCAAACCCCAATAAATTAGAAAATATTTAGATTTTTTGTAATAAAAAGTAGCTTGAAACTTGTCATTTTATATTATGCAACTAATTTTGTGCCATCTAGTATTTTGTGACAAGTTAAGCAAAAAAAAAGCAAAAAGTTTCAATGACTTATTTCTCTACATATTTTGCTCTATTAAATTGTAAACCTAAAATGCAACAACAATTTATTTTTTCTTACATTTCAATACACGCCCTTTCTTCAAGTTTATTTCGTTTCATCATCCGTACAAAGTACGTTTATAGACCACTTTTGTTTAATACCTTCGTAACTCAGCTGTGTAAACAACAGTCAGTGGTGACAAGAGACAAATATGATTTCAATGAATTTATTTTTAAAGCTCAAACGTTTTGTTTTTAACCATTATAGGAAACAGAGTTTAAAAAACAAACAAAATAAATAAATAAATGAAAATAAAATCAATGAAGAAGGCAAAAATGGTAGCATGATAGTAAAAAATTTAATGGCACATGAGAAAACAGCCAGAAAAATTAAAAAAAAAATTAAATTTTTATGGTTCATTTTTTTTTAATTAACAGACTAATGCCTCACTAACACTGCGAGTCACTTAAATAAGAAACTTCATTTCTACAATTTAAAAATATTTTTTACACCAGTTATTAAGAAAATACAAAACTTGGCATATTTAAAAGCAGTATTCCTCTGTATTTATTTTCCAAAAATATTTGTAGTCGCCGCGGTCTACTAAGATAGCTCACGGTTTAAACCTCAGCTCTGACATCTTGATATAACGAAATACAAAAAAAATATTTCTTTCGGCGACTATTCTTAGCAGTTTTCTGGCAAAAGCTCTGAGAGTAATTGATTGCCATGAAAAAGCTTCACAAATCTGTCGTTCGGAATCGACTTTAAACTGTAGGTCCCGGTACTCATGGATAAAAACTAACACACACACAATGTGAGTACTGCGAGAAGCTAGGTCATAACTCTAAAACAGGGTAGTAATGACCAATTATGTGTGTATGTATGTATTTAAAAGGATTTCTTATAGTTTCTTTAAAAGTATTTTAGATTTTTAAATATCCTCAATGTTGCCAATTTAGCTATTTTCTTGTCAAATGTAGCATTTTTCTACTAAAGAGGAAAAATTTTGATTTTCACTTCACTTTCAGGATATTTTCTGAAAAAAAAAATCAAAATCTAAAAATTTTAAAAGGAGAAGGCATAACCTGTAAAATGATTGGAAAAATTCTTTATTAATAAAATGTATTGCCGAACGAAACTATTATAGTCTAATTAATTATGACATAAAACGTGCTTATAAAAGCCTTATAAGCAAGATTTCTTAATTTTGTATTCATAAACAACAAACAGTGTCATAAAGCTTTCATAAACCATTTATAAATAACAGTATGTTATTGTATAAAAGTGTATTACAACGAATACAACTAATATAATTGCAATAATCGGTGTATATGTATATACATATTTATTATTTATAAGAAATTATTGCATCTCTGCACAAAATTAAATTTGCCAAAAATAGTTTTTATTTTGTATTTTGTATTACATATGCCATCTCTTTCCTTTACAGGCTCTATCAGCAGTGTCTGTAGAAATTACGAATGCAAATTTCTCTTTCTTTCTTGTTTCCAATTCCATTTTTACCAAATTTTAATATAAAAAAAGAAAATGTAAACAGTATAGTGATGCACAAATCAAAAACAGGAAGGTAATACTCGATTACTTTATACAGTAATTAAGAAAACGTGTTTCAAAGGACAATTTTTTTTTTAATTTTTCAATTTGTTTTACTTATTTTTTTTTACCAGTAGTAAATATTATTTCAATCAAATCAAATTTATGTACAATTGTGTTACTGTTTCACTACTTTAATGAATATTAAAAAACTACTTAAATAACAAATAGCTTTTAGTGTGCATCAGTATGCTGAAATATCATCATGGTATTGCCAGCATTATTTATTAGTTAAATTGCTCTTATTAGAGGTTTATGAATAAGATCTTTTATTTTGAGTTTATAAGACACATAACGTCTCATAATTAATATATTGATTAAACCTAAATTAAGGAGTTATTATGAATTAGAATGTTAGTCTTCAGTGCAGAAAAGAGTTTTTGGGTAAAAAAAATTTATAACAAATATTGTCCCTTTCTAAGTAAAACTTAATCGCTTAAAAACTTTAAAAAAATATATGGAACAAATACTTATATATAATCTGTAGTTTTCTAATGGATTTGTTATGTGCTAAGCATTCATGCTATTTTATGTGCTCGTTGTAAAAAAGCTTTTCAAAACACAATTTATTTTAATATTCTGTCATTTATTTACTAATTGCTACTGGGAATACAAGTGTTTTATGATGTCTTAGGCTTTAATGGATAACTGTGTGTGTGTTTGGAGACAAAAAGAAAATTTATTAAATGACCATTTTTGTTTCTTATTCTTTAAATATACAAATAAAAAAAAATAAATACTGGCATAACAAAATAGTAGCTTAAAAGTGATACTGTGCTGGAATGTTGAACCTGAAATGATGATGATTATTTACATCATGAAACTTAAAAAAGGAAAAAAAGGCAAAGGAGTCTATTTTCAAGGCTTTATTTTGAAAATTAAAAAAAAAACAAGAAACAATTGTGTACAATTTAAGCAGAGAAGGCGTTAAAGCTGTCAAATAGATAGACAGACAGATAAACTGACATACAGATGCTCCAACGCAGCAGTCGACAGTTATAAAATTTAAAAATACAAAACAAGCCATTATTCACACAAAAAAAAAGAAACAAAAAAAAAACGACTCGTAATTCCATTGCCGGCTCACTACAGATGAATCAGCAAAATTCTTCTCATGAACAATTTTTACAATTTCCATGCTGTCTGTCTATTTGCACTCAAATACCGTTTTTTTGCTTTGCTTTTTTTTTGTATAATAAAAACTTAATTCAATAAAATACTTCAAATAAATATATTTTATTATTCGTAAAAGGCCTATTGTTGACTTTGCATATATTGTTGTTGCTTTTGTGTTGTTGTTTTTTTCCTGGCTTCTAATCAAAATTACAAATTTTTGCTGATTTGCTGTTGTTTGCAATGTGTCAGAGAGAAATGGTCAGTTTGGCAAAATTATTCACACAGTTTCGTTTAATCGTGAATCATATTTTATTTTATTCGAAAATATTTAAATAAAATTGTTGATGACTTTATGGGAAGGAAATAGAATAAATAAATTTTAGCAAATATTAAATTTTAATATTTTAAATCACGAAATTGTAAAGCAAACTTGTCAGTATTTAACTATTTGGTACATATGTATTTCTAAAAGAGGTTTTTGTGTCAAAATTAACAAAAAATAAAAAAAAAATCAATTTTAAAAAGGTTCAAAATCAAGCATAAGTAATAATTAGGGCAACCAAAAGTATGCTCTAAAAAATTAGTTTTAAGCGCTTAAGATATGCATTAAAAAAATAGTTTTAAGCGTTGAAAATATGCTCTATAAAACTTACAATGCATACACATGTTCATAAAAAATTACGTGAATATTTTTGCAAAAATTTGAAAACATGAACAGTATCAAATAAAATTAGCCACCAACCAAATAAAATAAAATTCTTTTATATTTACATTTCAAAATTAGGTAAAAATAAAAAATTTCAAAAAATTCAGACTCACAAGAATACAAAAGAAAAGAGTAAATAAATAATTTAAATTATAAATGACAAATTTTTAAACATGAAGCTTTGACTGTTTGATTGTGAAACGCTCTTTTACATCGAAGAAGTTTTTTCCACATCAAAGGGAGTACTTGGTGCAAATTTTGAAAACAAACGTTTCCTAAACTCATTTTTTGCGTTGAGCTCAATATGTTTTTGACTTCCGAGGTGATGTTTTTGGTAAATATTTTATTTGCTAACATATCTTATTGCAAACTTTACAAAACAGAATTTTTCTATCAGTTTTAAAATTTTGAGCTTCATAAATAAATCTCGCAATTTTCCCCAATTTCACAAATGTTAGTTTTAAGCGTTTTCAAGAGTTATGTGTCCATAGGTAGTCATTATTTTGAAAAAATAAAAATAGGTAATACACGTACATTATTCTAAAAATTTGTAAAATATGGCATACAAATATGAAAGATTTTTAAAAATGGAAAGTATGTATGCATTTATGGCGAAATAAGCAACAATATGCCGTAGTTTTTGCTAAAATTAATTAATATTTTGCTTGTTATCTCAGTAACATCAAAAAAAAAAATGCTAATGCATATTTTTGGTTGCCCTAGTAATAATTAATGAAGGCCAATTTTATTCATTTAGTACAAGTGAAGTTATTGTCTTTTCAAACTCACTTGTTGTTTAAATTTCAGTGCTGGCTATGCTTCTCATTGCTTCCCTAAAACGATTTCTTCAAATAATCTAATGGTAAAGTTTTAGTCAATTGCCTTATTTTTATGATTTGCTCAAAACTGTACAATATTTTGTCAATTTCAGTGAATTCCTACGTTTTTATGAAACTGTTGGTAAAATTTCCTCCAATTTCAGTCAAATCTCTCTAAATTTCCAATTCTGTTCCGAATTTCTGTAAGCATAGTATTCACATCTATGATCAATATTGTCAGTGATTACGTTCTCCAAATAAATTGTGATGCGGTAGTTTATGTGCTCTATCCACCATTTTATATATCTCGAGTTAATGATGTCACTTTAGGTTTTTGGCACCAAAAGTTTTAAAATCTGCAATCCGTTTTCGGCTATTTATCTCCGAAACTAGACGAGATATACGAAAACGGATTGCAGACTTCAAAAATTTGGGGTCGAAAATATAAAGTGGCATCATTAAGTCGAGATATATAAAAAATATGAAATGGCGGATAGACAACATAAACTCCTGCACGACGAAATGTCATTAAAAAATTCGTCAGAAGTTTTACGTTTGGCCTTGTGTAAGTACACATAAGCTCTCAAATAATTATCTGAATACCACCTTAGCGCATAGTAAGATCAATTTTGTGCTTTAGTGTTCCAAGCCAACTTTGCCATTTCTGATAATATTGAATGTCACTGCTACCTCTTCATTGGCACTTTTGTTGCCGCTTACACCACAGTGTATAGGTATCCAATACATTTAGACTGTATTTTTAGTCGCATCTTTGCAACATCCCAACAGAAAATGTTTAAGATTTGGTAGCAATAAATAAAATTTTAGGCAATAATGGAAGCATTATATTGTTTTTTACTCATTAAAGCTTCCAAATATGTTACAGAATAAGGTACTATTTTTGATTTTTAGTATTAATTGCTTACCGGTTGCAATAAATTTTCATTTCTATTGCATTTTAGCTGATCATTTCATATAAAAATCATGCATTATTGACGCACACGAGTAAGTAATTGTTTTCAATTTCTCCCTTACAAAACAACTTACTGGCAAGCACTTTTTTCTGCTGGGATGTTGTAGCAGCATTAGAATAGTTAAGATGTCCTATGATGAGAGTCCAGTGGTTGTAGGGCAGTTTGACTGTCCAAGCAATTACAGCAAGTGTTACTTTTCCTCCGACTGTTCTTAATAGAGTGCAGCATGCTTTGCGATCAGTAGTGCTATGAGTTATGCTTCTTAGGCCAGTCTGGAGACAATGTTAGGCTTGCCAAAAACGGCTACACAATCTTACAAGAATTGGATGAGCATTTTTTGGAAAAACGGATGGATAATGTGTTACTCACTCTGCTAATTGCTTTAATATGATAACTAAATTAAAATCTAAATTGACTCAATTTAATTGAATTGTGAACAGGATATTAGCCTGGAAAATACTCTCTGTATCTATCTATATGCCTTTTTAAATACAACTCATTCAGAATTAAGTCTTTAGTAGACCAAATTTTTTATATATATATATATATATATATATATATAATTTGAACTATATACAAAATTTGAACTTTCCATCAAAGCACAGTTTTAAAGAGCAAGACATCTTGCTTTGTCACATATCAACTTTGTTTACTTTTATTTTCTTAAATCCTTTAAAGGAAAATAATAATTTGTAATAAAAAAAAAAATTAAAATATATTTTCTATTACCTTGTCTTGCATTTCTTTTTCTTTATATTCAACAGTTAACAGTCGTAAATTTAAGATTTAAAAATTTACAAAGACTTTCATATGTTTCAACACCTTGTTGCAGCAAGTTTTAATCTTTTCATCTCTTGGTTTTTTTTTTTCTTTAAACTTTAAGGTTTTTTGTTTTTCAATTAATGTTTTCCTTTTTCTTCTGGAACTGCAACAGACAAGATTAGCACACATACGCATACAGTTTCATATAAAAATGCCCAGTTGGCACAATCGTCGCTAGCGATATTGCACATAAACATTGGGCATATTTTTCTAATATTCTTACCTTTACGACAAATCTTCCTGCACGGGTTTTTGTGATACACATGCTTTGTCCTTTAAAGCTGTTAGACATAGATAATATTGGCGACAAAATACCGACTTTGTCCTCAATAAAGTAATTCATCGTCAGAGTTATAAATATTATACTTCCAAGTACCCGATTGCGGGCACTATTTAATAGAGCTTGAGCGACAATATCTTCTAAGCATTCGCTAACGATCCTAAAAATTATGATAAAACGGCAATCTTGGAGGGGGGGACGGATGGTATAGTGGTTAGAGTGAGGGCACAGAAACTCAAACGATCGAGATTCAAATCGCAGCGAAGGAGAAAAAATAAAAAAATTAATTTACGGTTTTTTAAAAATTACAATAAAAAAAAACAAAAGGTTCCCCCTTTCAAGAAGTTCGTCTTTAAGAAATAGCTCCTTGATATTTCCAGTCTACTCTTCCAAGAAATGAATGATCAGTAGGAAGATAACAGCTAGCCTACATAAGAGATTCTCACCGCTCACATTCAACATCCAGATGGGGCAATTGCTATTGATCATTCAAAGGTGAAGGTATAACACTGGCCTTTGAGTGATCCAATTGACAACAAACTGCATTTAGTAGGGGTTTACCCCTGAGTATTGATCTTAAAAAAAAATCTCAGATTATGGCGAAAAATTATTGCGATATTTATGAAATAAAAAATTATTGACCATTTGTGTCCATTACGTGTCGTGCAGAATTTTCTATTATCTTGCAGTCATAGTCACGGATGTTCTGGCCAACTGGGTATTTAAGCAACATAAACTAATTTTCACTCTCTACTCTACTCTACAGTCAATGTACGAGTGCAAATGTCTTGCATGCACACACACACACACACACATTTAAATATCTTCAGGATAATATTTCACACAAAAAGTACAGATTTTATATTGCATATGAAAGAATCTGAAATAAAATAATTTATGAAAGCATTTGTCTGTTTATTTGCTTGTAAGTTGAACTTTTTTTTTGCTGTTTTTTCTTTTGTAGATATTTTTGTTTAATTTGTAATAAAAGCATAGAAATTCTAAAAGAGTTAAAGACTGAAACATACTGGTATAGACGATATCAATGTAAATGTGCTGTTAATGTTTATTTATGTAAAACTTTAATACTCATCTTAATTTAAAAAAAAAAATGTTTTTAATCCCCCAGACACCCACTTATAACTGCCAACAGTCAAACGGCATCATTTTGTTGGCTGGCATTTAAGTATATGCTGCTGGTTGGTTTTTGGGGTACAAGAAGTTTTAATATAAAACGAGTCAATAAGTAAATCTTACGAAAGCTGCGACAGCTACTACAACTACTACTGTCTGTTTTCCATTCAAACCTCTACCCACAAATCTCCTTCTTAAGTCTTAACCAGACTTACATAGAAGTGGAATGGAAAAATACAGAAATAAAAAGTAAAACTTTTAAAGCTTAAGGTTTTTCTGTAAATATCTTACAGCGACAACACAAGAAATATTCTCATCATGAAATTTACATGCGTTAACACTCACAGAAAATTATTCATAAAAAAAAAGAAAATAAAACTAAATTGTAGTAACTGAGTAGGCACAGAGGCTGTTTACTTATTTATAATTACGTTGCATCAAATTAAAGTTGTTAATAGATAGTCTATAGTCTAAGAGAAAGATGCTCCTTTGTTACAGGTTCGCAGCAATTAAAGTTGGACTTTTTTATAGCACTTCTAAGAATTTATGTTACAAAAATGACTTGAAATTTTCTTAAAGTCTAAGGCATTTATTTCTAAGAACTGTATTTAATAATCTAAACAATTCGACTCTATTTTTAAACACTACTTTTTGCAAAGATCCGTAGTAAGTTTCGACAAGTCTGGGCATCACTCGATGAGAGCCAAGCGCAAGTAGCGGGTAACTTTTTACATTTTTATAAATGGTACTGATATAAAATCATTATGAAAGAAATACATTTTATCAATGTAAAGGGATTTACTGAACAGAAAATTGTATGGTTAAATATCATTTCTGCCATGTAGACGATACAACAAGCGCTTACAATTTGCAATCTGGAACGCACTCTCGTTTATCGATGTTTTTATAGACAACAACCCCAATAAAATAATCAAATGGTTGGTGGTCAATAAACTTATTTGGACTATTTAGTGAAGTTATGTTATCATCAAATTTTTTTTTTAGAAAATCAATGCCAGAGCTCTTTGTGTGGCTTGTGGCTCCCTCTCGTTGTTCCAACCAGAGTAGGAAAATAAATAAAACTGATCGTTTGATCTCATTTTGTTTTGTTCTTTACAATGAGTAAAACAAAACAAAAACGGTAAGAGGGATTGTCCCATTTAGTTTTGTATATGGTTTTTGTTTTGAGCATTACAAATACACTAACTCAAATGTGCGTAGGTACAACAAAAAATGAATGAGAAGAAAAAGAAAAGAAGAAGAGAAAAAAGAGCAAATTATACGTAACGGAATAACAAAGCAAACACAAGAGCGAAAAGCTAATTGTTTCATTGGCGCTCTTTCTCATTTAGAAAGTATTTGTTTTGGTTTTGCTCATGTACAATACCATTAAAAAAAATTTGAGAAGTTTATGACTTTGTGGTAACGTTTGCGAAATGTTTTGTTTGTTTGCCCACTCTGGTTCCAACACATGTTAGCAAGATTAATACCAGCTAATTGAGAAACGAAAAATATCTCATTATGTTCCGTTTTTTGATGGTATTCTTCGGTCTGTTTCCGTCAGCACACAAAACGCATCAAACCGTAATAGTCTTCTAACAAAAGCAATAAAAATGTAATAATTCTTCTTATTTAACTAAAGATTTAATTCAGCGTAAAACAAAATTTTGAATCGAAATTCAATAGAAATATCAGTTTGTACTTCAGTGCATTCGCGAAATTGGCGATGCATATGATGTTTGCTTGGCTTCAATTCCACTTAAATCTTGAACGCTTTTAAACCAAAATTCTTTCGCAGAATCTTCCATAGAGTGAAATAACACAACCCTAGATTCTAAGTACGACGACAAATTGATTCATGTATTTCTTTTCAATACTTCTCTGTACAGCGACTGCATCTTCTTCCCTACACATTGTTTAAATTAGCTCACGACATGAGCAAATTAGCTACTCTAAAGGATGATTATGTGCGCCATAATATTCACGAATGACGGAAAGATCTATTACTTTGATAAACAATTTCAATAGTTTGCCAGATTTATTTTTGCGTAAGCCACTTCATAATGAAACGTAAAACAAAACTAAAAAAACCTCAACTATCAGCTGTTAAATCAATTTTTAAATAAAGCCGTGTTGCCAACTGAAAATTGTGTACAGCCGATACAAAATTGGATGATAAAATTTTGTGAAATGCATGAATATATTGCAAAGATTTAATTGTTTAGAAAATAAATTTTGGACACGTTGAATACGGTATATATTACTCAAAGAAGACAAAATTTAAAAAATAAAATAATTTATTATTCAAAAGCCTGCTGTCTATTTTATTTCAAAATTCGCAAACTTATCATCCAGCCCTCGTGTCACTATTAAATAGGACTTAATAGTGAATATTTTTAGTTTCTTGTGTTTTCTTTTAAGCAGTACCTACTAAAGGCGGGTTTAGACGGTAATGCAAGTCGTATGACAAGTCACATTTTTGTGTAGAAGAGAAGGAATAGTATCGTGTAAACTTTATATGTAATGAGAGCGTACGACATTGAGAGAAGATACGGATGAAAATTTGACAGTCGTACGCTCTCTTTGTTTTTTGAAGTTTTTTAAAAAACCATCACATTTCATTAGATCAGGGATGCATTTTTATGTTTTTGTTTGTTTATGTTAAATATATTCACAATGCATGTAAATGTACTTTGTTTTGGTATTTTACCAATCGTGTAAACGCAAAAAAGATCTGTCGTAAGATCTTTACTCTCATTTTTAAAATGCGGATGGAATTTCACTTTTTTGATTTTACGTATGACATGTATTACCGTCTATACCCGCCTTAAGTAGTGTAGTGTAGATGTTGTTGTATTGTTCCTTTACATATGAATGTAAATGAAATTTATTGTTATTGTTGTTATTGTTAAATATATTACATTTACATTTACATTACTAGTAGTATTTACTTGTAAGTTTTTGTTATTGCCAAACAGTTATTTATTATTAAAGTTGTTGTTTTCAATATTATTTTAGCTGCTGCTGGCTATTGTTGCTGCATTTGTTAAGCCTTCATTTTTATTTTATTTGTTTTATTATTACTATTGATGTTTGTAGTTCATTTGTTTTTTGTGGTTTATTTTTATAATTTAAACAAGCCTGATCATCATTATCATCATTATCATATGGTATGTGAAGTGGTGGTGACTGGCTGGTGGCTTTTTCAGCCATTGAATTCAGTGTTTACGTAGTTTGGGTTTATACTCGTAAAAATGTGTGTTTGTGTGAATATTTGTTATTTTAGTTGCTTTTGTTTTAAACGTTATGCGTAATTTGGTTGCTGTTTTTTCTTTCCTTTCTCTCTCTTTCACTCTTACGCTTTGTTTTGCTGTTTTTATTTGTTATTAAATGAACAATATGATCGTTTAACATGCAGCCTATAATGGGATTTATATGTTCTTTTCATGTCATTGTTTATGAATCTTTAGTGTACTCTGTTGTACTCATACTCGTACCCCGTACCAAACAATCACAGTGTTGGTGATGTTTTGCGTTTGTTTGTCGAGGTTTGTAAACCCATAAGTATTTATAAAGCTTTTACAGTTTCGTTTTTTTGTTTAATTAATTAAAATAAATAAATTAATGAAATTGAAGAAAATAAAATAACGCTTCTGTAAGAATTATCATAAGTATGTATGTATGCCAGTAACAAAAATTAAAATGATTTTTGAATTATTAAACATGCTTTACGGCAAAGTCCAACGCTCCAGATAAGAGTGTCTTGTAGATATTGCACCCATAAATGTCATTTTAGCAAACTTGTAATAGAATTTGTAAAAGATAATAATTATTACACTATCAGTTTCAGTATAAATTTTTATTTTTCTGTCTCTCTTTAAGGATTTCTCCTTTGTCCTATGTAAGGACTACAAAAATTATAAAAAACAAATTAAAACGAATACAAACCCAAAAGCAAATAAAATGACACTCTGCCCTTTGGCATTTTCTTTAATTAAGGATTTTCTTTTATCATAAAAATTACCTTTTTTCCTCGTTTCTTTACTTGTTTCCTATAAGTCTGTGCCAAAAGCCATCTTCAGTTCTTAACAATGCCATCCTAAAAGAGAGAGTAAAGAGCTAGATTTACAATCAGGACCAAGAATCAGCAATCACACTGTACAATGGTAAAATGCTAAAAGTTATTCAGCGGAATATAGAGGGAATACTGAAAGAAAAATAATAAGACGAGGTAGGAAAGAAAAGTTACAAAAAAGAAAAACTAAAACATTGACCTTAAGTCCATTCATTAATTCTTTCTCGTCAATGCTTCTTTTTGTGGTAATTTTTATGTAATACAACTATGCCCAGCAAACAATAAGTAGTACATAAAATTTTAGTTTTTAAGGAACATTATATTCAAGAAAGTAATTGCAATTACGGAATTTAATTAATACTCCCAGTAATAATAAAAGAAGAAAGTGGTAGACTTCTAAATCGTTACATAAATTGAATTCATTTTAAATCCATTCCTAAATTCCAACCCATTCGTAATTTATTGAAGCCAACAAAAATACCAACCAAAAGAGCTGCGTTATTATTATTATTATTTCGCTTTAATGTGTAAAGCAAATAAATCTGCCAAATTTAAGTATGTAAGTAAAAAAGTAAAAGTTAATTTAATAAAGTTACTTACTTAGTTGGCCATAACAGCCCGGTAAGTGGTGGGTTTCGGATTGATTCAACATTACTCTGCAAGCGCCTGTGCTTATCACGCGTCTTCTGCAGTGGGTCACACCGATTGATGGTAGGGCTTAATCAACCTGTTCCGTAACCTTCGCATCGAAACTTTCTTCGCTACAGCAGTTTCTTTTTCCGAACAATATGGCCGAGACATCGAAGCCACTGTGCATGTTAATGCCGAGATCGTTGAGTAGCTCATAGAGCTCATGATTGGTTCTTAGAACTTTCTTCTAGAACTTAATAGACAACAATGGAAAAACTCCTTTACATTTTGCTGCTATAGAGGACAAGGCAAAAATATTAAAAGGGCAGGACAGATGGTAATAAAGCATATAAAAGGGGAAGGATTGCTTTATTATTAATGTCATATTGGCATTTAAACATTTATTGAGAACGTTTTGCGAGGCATTTATCAATTTCCACTATTTTAAGCATAAGCATGCCTTGATGGCCATTTCGTCTTTACTTAAGAGACTTGTCGGGAGGTTTTTCCCCTAAGATGTTATTAAAACTATAAACTTCTATGTTAAAAATGAAACACAATATATGAGTAATACGCCAGTTAGTGTAGAAGATCACAAACAAAAAATTAAGAGCAACTTATTTCCGTTTCTTAAATCGTAAACATTACATTTATATTTTTTAAATTCCATTTTTTACAATAAAATCTTTAATTAATAAAATTATTCTTTAACTAGGAGCTCCATTTTCAAAAAAGTCTAATACTTATTGATGGCACTACTAAAATATATTACAAAAAGTATCAGCTGTTTAGCACTCCAGCAATCAAGCAGTCGTGTAGCTGTGTAGTTTGCTGTTGTCTATGTGTTTAATTTTTATATATTTGTGTAAAAAAATATTTTTGTGTTTATAAATAAAACTGGCCAAATCCCCAGATAGAATATCATATTGTTGGCCTTTTTAGTATTTCATTTATTAGTCTATTCATTATTATAATAAAATGAAGAACAATTTTTCTTTTTTTTTTTGAATTTTTCGTTTTCTTTTCATAACAAGAAAAGGCTAAAAATTCAATGTAAAGAATTTTCCGTTTGGGTTTTATATTTTTCAGTTTGTTTTCATTATTTTTTAGTTTTAGTTTAGGTCTTGTCCACACCGTCATCATTGCTTTATGAAGAGAGTTGAATGAGATCCTCCACACAAGTTCATTCTTCAAGCATAAGCTACTCAGCCATTTTAAATAGGATTAATTTGTGATTTTTCGTCTTTCATGGTTGCATTACTCGTATAGATGTTTTTTTTCTATTTTCTATTTTTCAAATTTTATTTATAATTTGGTGCAGCAATATGTTCTATTTGTTTAATAAAAATTTTAAAAAGTAAAGAAGGCATTGTTAGTCATGTCTTTTTATTAAAAATGTCACTAATAATGTAACGATATTATACAGACAAAAATTTAAAAACTTGAAATGGCATTTAATGTGCAGAAAAATTTAAAATCGATTTCGTTTAACCGATTTATACTGTCAATTTATTCGTTTTTAAGTTTTACTTTTAAATCCAATTTTAATAGCATCAGTTAACAAATTAGTAATTTCGAGTTATCTGACCAAAAAATACAATTAGTATTTTAATTAATACAATTAAAAATTTCGTTGTATTAATCAACTCAAAAAAATATACGCACCATTACATATTTCTATACAATTAGAATTTTAATTGATACAATTAAAACTTTAATTGTATTAACCAACTCAAGAAAATAAACGCACCATTAAATATTTCTACAATAATTATCGTATTCAATTAAAAATTTAATTCGAACATTTTAATCATGCCAATTAATTTTTTAATAAAAAATTTTTTGTCAACAAATTTTCCTGTGTGCCTGTTCTTTGTAGATTTAAGTCGGACCGTCTATACATTTTCTCATACGGTTGATTGGTAGGCACTCTGTATGAATAGAAAAGAGGCGGGTTATACACCAATTCGGAGCTCGTTACGACTATTCCGTATATGTAATGGCGTTTCTGCAAAACCTTGTTGAATATTTTCATTTAAAATGGGCCTCATCGGAGAACGAAATGTTGAATGAGAATTCAAAATCAATTTATGCCGACTTTGCAAAAGTTTAATCTTGAAATCTTTTAAGCCATGATCCATTGAAAATTTTTCCATAAGGTAGAGGTACATAAACCCTGTTGGTTAGTATGGCGGTGAATTCATTGATCTGGAATTTCTTTCAGCATCTCACGGGAAACACATTGTTTGTAAGATCAAACGTAATTCCTTAACGTATTAATATTTTTGAAGAATGATTAAATACATCATAAAATGAACGCAGAGCACGATTTGATTGAATCAATCATTATTTTGTGAAAAAATTTCAAAAATTTGTAAGCATTGATATGATGTACACTTGCCAAGTGAAATGAGAAATGAAACTGAACAAAAAGCAATAAATTGTCAAACAAGGGAGAGTGATCAACTTAAAGTTGTTTAAAGAACACCCGGTATAAACCTGTTAATAATTATCTGAATAATAAAGGTATAAAAACAAATCTATTTGAAATATGGACTACCCTGCAATATCTAAAGCGTGAATATTCCAATTTTTTTATAGAAGTTTATAAACTATTAAAAGACATAGTTTTGTCTTTTATAAAACCTGCTGTACACAACTGACTTATTATTTATTATAAAAAAGTATATAATCCTGGCTGTTTTCTACTTCCAAGCAACATGTAGAAGTAATTACTCAGCAGGATATTTTGGTTGCTACTAAACCCTTACATATCCTATATAATACTTTTCCAAATTATTTATGTCACAGTTTTATTTTTATAAAAAAATTTTTTGTTTGTATGACATTCGCTTGAAACAACATTTTCATTTCTATTTATTCATCTGCGGGTAACATTCATTTCATTATCAGTTGTTTTAGCTTTTACTTTTATTTTTTTTCATTGTTGGTAAATTTATTAAAAAGGACATTCGTTTTTTTCCTTATTAGCTTGCTTGTTTCTCTGGCCAGTGCTTTTTAATGCACCGTCATATGAGTTGATTTTATTCATATGTTATAAAGAAGAAGAAGAAAAAAAGGAGTAGAGAAAACAAATTTTGCTCTTTATATGAATGAAATACAAAGTAAAGGGTCTTATTTTAAATCCCCTTTTTTCACTTTTTAATTCTCTATGGTAATTTTGTGTTATAATGGCAAATTATATTCTTCTGCTTGACTTCCTTAAGGATTCTTTGTGATAATCATGTTGTACTTTTTCACGGCAGCGAATGAAAAAAGAAAAAGAATATAAAAGCATGGTTACATGCCCTTAAAGCTTCGTTGGGACCATTACACAAAACATTTGGTGGCTTAAAAGCAGAATTTTTTTTTCTTACTGCTAAAGAGAGTAGTCATGGCAACACTCACTTCAATTACAAATCGTTTTGAGATTTTCTGTGTTACTCGTATTCAAAAAAATTCTTTGTTATATATAAAATATAAATGGAGGGGGATGTGTTTAACCCTAACATCCATGAATGTATCTCTTTTGATACAAATTGTAAATATTTTTTTAATTTGATTTTAACAAATATGAAAATAATGAAAATCAATCGAAAAGAAGTGCTTATTCGCCATTATTATCTATGACTTTCTTTATAGTAGCTTTGTAATTATGTCATAAAAATTCTATGGCCTATCAGCGTAAAGCTTTACCAATTTATTTTTAAGGGCTCTTTGGCTATCACACTGTGTGTCTTAAGTTTGATTTCATTATCCTGTTAAAAGTGCCTATCGCTTCCTAAACAGAAATTTTAAATACTGTTCGGCAAGTTTTCTTTTATAATGTCTAAATAATTATTATAATTCATTATTGTGTCAAGAAAATCAAAACCTATCTGTCTTGCTACAGAAAATGATCCCAAGTCTATCAATGTACTAAAGGTTCAAGTTTTTTAGGTGTAATTGTGTTCTCTATAATATTTTTATTATTATGAGAGAAATTTAATGTTCGCTAGGAAGTAGAGTGTTTTTAAGGCTGAGATCTTATTCATAACCGTATGTGCTAAAATAGCCTAGATATTGAGCTCAAGGGCAATACAAGTAATATATTCTCAGATAGTCAGGCTGCATTAAGAGCGCTGCAAAGATTATCGCTTGTTAATAGAGTTCAGCTGTTTTGGGTACCTGGACACTGTGGAATAAGCGGAAACGAGGAAGCGAATGCATTGGCTACGAGGGGGTCTGTTAGACCGCGGCGACCTGTAGTTAAACACCGCTTTCTACTGTTCTCAATTTGATTAGAGAAAGGGAAATTGGCAAATGCTTGGAACAATGGAACGCTCAAATTGGTCTCAGCCACACCAAGGAGGTGATTCGGATTCCCTAACGAATTTTCTTACTGGTCATCGTAGTGTGTAGCGCATTTAAAAAGAATGGCGACTACAAATGCGGATGTTTGTAGACTATATTCACAGGCATCAGAAACAGCAGGGCACATATTACGTAAATATTTGGCTCTTGATAAGTTTAGATGGATGTGTCTATGAAAGCATATCGTCAATGGAATTAAAGAACGCTGTAACTAACAAAAAATCGAAAATAGGTTTTTTGCATCATTTTTATCAGAAAAAAATACGCGTCGATTGGTCCCGGTCCTAGATTTCTACGATGAAAATAAATTCACTTACGCCGTCTGCGTTTTGAAAAATACCAGTGTATTTGTTCTACTTTCATACAGGTTTTTTTGGCTCTGGTGAACATTTAAGGTTTTGTCGGTTACAGCGTTCTTTAATTCCATCGACGATATGTTCCCACTTGCGGACATTTCCACAACTAAAATTTCAGGCCAGCTGTTGTTCATAAGCAAGGCAGTTTTATGTTTTATCAAAAACGAATGATCAGGAGAAAAAGCGCCACCTACTGGGAAGTAGTAGATAACAGCAGCCGACATAGCGAAAACCCTCACCACAATCAACTTCCAACTACAGATGGGGCAATTGCTGTTGATTATTCAAGGTTGAAGGTATAAACACTGGCCTTTGAGTAATCAAATTGACAGCAATTTGTCTCATTCGTATGGCGCTTAAAAAGAAAAAACTCTATCTATCATTACAAAATCCGGTATAATGCGCAGCATGAGTAGGGGTATACTCCCCTAAGTACTGGTCTTAGTAAAAAAAAAATTGCTAAACAAACAGCTCTGAAATCTAGAAAAAGAGAAATATGAAAAAATTATTTCTTTCCGCGACTACCTCTCAGCAGTCTTCTGGCAAAAGCTCTGGAAGTAATTGATTGCCATGAAAAAGCTTCTCAAATCTGTCGTTCGGAGTCGACTTTAAACTGTAGGTCCGGGTACTCATGAATAAAAATTAACACACACAACATGAGTTCTGCGAGAAGCTAGGCCGTAACCCTGACACAGGGTTGTAATGGCCAATTATGTATGTATGTATTTATTTGCAAACAAATGTATCATATCTTTCAGATATACAAAAAAAAATATTTCAAGGAAGAAAAATATTTTCGGAAACCCGTCCAACAAATCATTAATTCCCAAACTTTCGGCACAAAACCCCAAGTCTGACAGCACTGACATCAAAAACATACAAAATAAATTCGAAATGAAACAACAAAACAAAATTTAGTTGTAAAACATTTATGAGGTGAAAAGTATTTTGAAGAAAAAGAGATTTTTCGCTGGCTGGTCTTTTTTTTATAAATAAAACTTTTATTATGTTATTGTGCTATGTAGCAGTAGCACATGTTGCAAGTGGTTTTGTATGCTGCAAACACAAACAGAAGTGGCATAACACATTTTCAAGAGGTTACAATTATCAAGAGTGCGATTGATGCTCATTAGTTGTTATTTATTTATGGCTATTTATTATTGTTGTTGCTTTAAAGATAAAAATAAAATATATTTAATATAGTAAATAACACTGTGAATTTCCTACCAGTAAAAGGGAAATATTATTTGTTTGTCACATGATGATACGTACATATGTATGTAAATTGTTATGAAAAAACTAATTAAAATTTAAAAAAAATGGTTTATTAATGAATTATTTCTTTTTATTTGCAGGTAATTTCTTTAAAAATTATTATACTCGTATGTAATTAATTCGTTATTTTGGTAAGTGTTATTCCAAAATTTTTTTAAATAAAACGTAGATTGTTATTTAAAGTTTAGTGAACAGATTTAAAGTCAAAAGCAATGAAAAAAATTGAATCGAGTTAGGTCTTGGTGTAATAAAAAGTAAGGAATATTGTTTTCAACAGGCTTTAATTTAAAAGCAAACTTTTAATAAAAATCTTCCAACAAGCTTAACATATATAAATAGAAAAATATTATTATCAAAGGGTAAATATGCCCAAAGGCAGATACTGCGACCCAAAGTATCTTTTGTGCTCTATTCCATTAACGGATGAATAAACCAAAAATATATATATTTTTCAACGTTAAGGTATTTGTAGTTCGTCTTCTTCAAGCATTTTTACGTCCAATGACCAATGTAGCAAAAAAAAGTTTTTAAAAGAACTACTTCTTGTTTATATTCTTCAGTCTTTGAAATATGTTTTTTATTAAATACCTGAAACAGCGTTTAAAATGTTGTTTTAATGTTATACAGTTCGAAAAGAAGAAAAACCGATTGTCAGAAGTATTGTATGTTCAGTATCATTGGCACCTTCTTAATAATAATAAACGACGCACACAGCAAAACACACATTGAAAAAATGAAAGTACTTGCATTTTCTTTTATAGCTCTCTTGCTATATTATACCTCTTTGATATGATTGTCTTCATACACATACATCTGTGTGTACATGTGCTTATGCCACAAATGACACTGTGGCAGCAGTGTTATGGTGGCATTATGTTTCTCTTTATAAGATTTATAGTGTTTTAAGTGGCAGCGAGCTCATACATATGAACATTATCAGGTAAATACAACAAATATAGTAAGAGAATACAATTTATTTTATTAGAAAAAATACTTCCACTCATACATTGTTGCTACTCATATCATTTGAAACCATTATGAGTCATTAGGAAAAATACCAAAAACATATAAAAGGTAAAAATAAAAAAAAACATTTTTTATATAAATGATTCAATTTTTAAATTTGTTAATGCAACCCATCATTTGTTGATTAATTTTAGGCTAAAAATGCCAAATGCATGACATGTGGTTGCATGTGCTACAATGGATAAGGAGAGAGAAATTTTTATTTTTTTTTTTACTTGAGGCAACGATTTATGTGTCTAAACAATTAATGGTATTTATTTTAAAATAATGAATGTAATTAAAGTAGATATTATATATTAAAAACAACAACAACAAATTACAAATACTTATGAAATAAAAATTAGAAAACGTTAAGAAATTGAAATTAGAAAAGAAATAAGAAAATAAAAAATTTAATGTTGCACAGTGGTTTCAAATCGATGTTTTGGGTATAAATTTTAAAACAGTTATGTCTTAGCTTTAAATTTTGGCTCAGTAAATGGCCGTGGTATAGAAATAAATTAAAAGAGAAAATAGACAATATGTCCACGTCCCTTGTTTGGCACAATCGAATTACATACATATATATATATACATACATAATTGGCCATTACAACCCCGTGTCAGGCTTACGGCCTAGCTTCTCGCAACACTCATGTTGTGTATATTAATTTTTATCCATGAATACCTTTATCTACAGTTTCAAGTCGACTCCGAACGACAGATTTGAGAAGCTTTTTTATGGCAATCAATCAATTACTCCCAGAGCTTTTTCCAGAAGACTGCTGAGAGGTTGTCGCAGAAAGAAATATTTTTTTCATATTTCTTTTTTCAAGATGTCAGAGCCGAGATTTGAACCCAAATAGTAAGCCAAATTACTAACCACTAGACCAATTCGATTGTAATTAAAATTAACTTTTTATAGTATTTAAAGATCCACATATTCTCGTCTTAAAAAATTCCATGAAAATTTTAATAAACTTACCTGCATACATACATACTTGGCCATTACAAGGTTTTGTGAGTGTTAGTCAATATTTTCTATGAGTACCGGGACCTACAGTTTAAAGTCGTATCCGAACGACAGAACTGTGAATGTTCATGGCAATCAGTTACTCCCCAAACTTTTGCCAAAAGACTCCAAAGACGTCGTCCCCGAAAGAAATATTTTTTCATCATTCTTTCTTATAAGATGTACGAGCTGGGTTTTAAACCCAATACACTACATACTAGACTACGGCGAACACTAAGCCTTAAATTGTATCTCACAAAATATCCATCACTTAAAATCGTTCCAGATTTTATATGGAATTTTATTTTAAAAATAAAGCAAAAAATCTTTTTTTTTCCTTCCTGTGTATAGCTTTCGTCTTCAATATTTGTTGACCTTCTTTATCTATCGACTGGTAATTGACTGGTGTAAAAAAAAACACAAATTTTCAGCACTTTATCAAGGACTTTTTAAACTGTTTGCTTTTCTTTAGCTACCAATAAGAAGTAGATTTGGACAGTAAATTTTGTTTTATTTACAAATCGTTAAAACATTACTGCAGGCACCCAAAGCAATAGAGTATGAAAAAGAGAGAGAGAGAGAGAAAAAAAAAACAAGCAAATAAATAAAAAGAAAAAAATTATAAAACAAAATATCAATATGGCACAGTACGACCACATTATAACCAAAAAACTAACATCCGTTAAAGAGTATGTTTCCGGTTTCCGGTTGTATCATTCCGTTAGAGCCACACATGCTTATGCACGTGTGTTGTTATGTTTACATGTTTAGTTTTTTAATATAAAATGAAAAAAAAAACAAAATAAAGGATAATCACAGTTTTAAAACAAAACAAAATTGTAATTCTTCTTTTTTTTTAATGATGATTTTGTATCACCCTAACATTTTGATATAAAACGTTTAACACTGTATTTTATTGTAAAAAAAAAAGAAAAAAAAAAGTATTTCGACAATTTGTTTACCATAACGAAAAAAAGGAAAGGAAGGGAACACAAATAAATAAATCGAAGCTGTCCTGCTCGCCATTGGGTTTCTTAGGTTTTAAAATAACAGTTTCGGTTTACAGTTTTTAGTTTTGTATTTACTCTTTATGTTTTCCTTCTGTCTGACAACAAAAATAGAAAACAAATAACAACATTCAGAATCAACTGCTATTTATTATTTTCCTTAGACAGGACTTAAGTGGATTTTCAACACCACACTCTGTAACTAAAGCAAAAGGCAAGATTAAAATTGTATTTATACGAGACGAGCATATAAATAAAGTGCAGGACAAAACAATTGAGAGCTAAATAGCATTTAATTTAAAATAAATTTCTACAAAGATCTTTAAAGGGTCGTTTGATAAAAGCTAAAGGAAACAAAGAAGATGTCTCTGCTTTGCTAAACGCCATACATCCAAAACATTTAATTCTTTTGGGGATTTTTTTCTTAACACATAATTCCAATTTTTATCCCTGACTGCTTTTAGTCCTACCAAGAGTTGTGCCAAAACCTTTTTATAAGATTTTATTGTTAAAAAAACATAATCCAGTTTTCTCAGCATGTGTTTTAAAGTTGTGGTTTTTATTGTTACTCGTATCTCTGGTACCAATGTGTGCCAAGTTTTAAATATTGTTGCAACTTTTGTTTAAACATGTAGAAACTGCAGTAACAATAAGATTAACAACAATATTTCTACATGCATGTAAAACTAAGAAATAAAAATAATAATAATTGTGGCAAGAAAGCACAATTTTCCTCTATTTCCTTAGTGATATTTTCTTGTTTTGAATAAAACTGGCAACAATCAAAGGAAGAAAGTAACGTAATGTCTTCAGTAGAAAATTTCTGCTACAATTCATTCATGCAGTTTAACAAATACAAGTATATTGCCTGCAGCATCGATATATCAGTAAGCAATGTTGTTTCTAATACTTGCCTACCTGCCTGCCTGCCTTTATAAAACTTCTCTACAAATTCACTGCAAGTAATAGTGGGGTATCTACTTTCTAGTGTTGAATTCAAGTTTATGGCAAAAGTATCTTTTTGGTTAAAAGACAAGGAGTTCTAAAATAAAATATAAATATTTTATGATTCTTTCAAAGGCCCTCATGGGATATGGAGTAAGAGTTTATAGTTCCCAAAAAAATTCGTTTACAAGTGTTTTCTGTAAAACCTTTTTTGGTAACTGACAATTTAATTCAAGTTAAGTTGCCATCTGCAATCTACCCATAATCGAAATAATTGACAAAATTGTAGAAAAAAAGTTAGAAATAATTAAACCACACTTAGAAATTTGCTAATGATGTCGTCATCTTGTTTGTTACCTTCGAAATCAAAAATTCTTTTTAGTTTTGACCGTAATAACCTATTTCGGCTTAAGCATTACAATGGCAACCGATTAATATCTATGTTTGTGATTCTGATTTAACTATTTATAAGCTTCATAAAGAGTTAGTAAAGGAGTATAAAGCAATTGCGTCCAAGTCGTATGCGTAAAGCGCATGCTTAACAGCAATGATACAATCATACAAGATGATCTCGCTTTACCGAAATAGTAACAGCTGTTTACATTCATTTGTAGGAATATTTTTTCAACTGTTGCTTAATTATTTGTTAAATAAATTTGATTTTAAGATGTTTCCTTGTGAAAAAGTATGATTTTTTCTAAACATATTAAAAATAAATAATCTAATTTAGTACCAAAACTATTATTATTTTGAGGAAAAGAGGAATAGCTTGTTTACAGCATGTCGCACGATGTCGAGCGTAAATTTATGCGAACCAAATTGTCTTTTCTTTTCAAGTCAGAAGTTAATTCGAACAATGATTGGCAGTGAGTACAAAATACTCGTATTGTCTGTTTATTTAGTAATAAAACACTGAAGCATCTCATCTCAATTTGGGGGGGTCGTCTTATAGCGGTTAGAGCCCTCGAACAGAAACTCAAACGACCAAGGTTCATATCCCAGCGAAGGAGAAAAAATTTAATAAAATAGTAAATTGCGGTTTTTTGAAAAATTATAATTTAAAAAAAATAAAAGATCCCCCCGCCTCCACCAATAAGATCATCATCAAAAAACTGCTCCTTGACATTTCCAGTCTATTCCACCAGAAACGAATTATCAGCGCCTACTTCTGGGAAGATAACAGCTAACCAGATGAGACAATTGCTGTTGATCATTCAAAGGCGAATATATAACACTGGTATTTGAATAATCAAATTGACAGCAGCTTGTCCCATTGACATAAAGCGCTTAACATCTCACATATCCATCTATAATTTCAAATTCCAATACAATGCACTGCATAAGTAGGGCTTTACTCCTGAATATTGGTCTTAGAAAAAAAAATGAGAGTCACCTAGACCGTGTTAAAAACAACATTTGCTTTTTAAAGACCAAAAACAACAATCCGCAACGGACAAGATAAATTGTAGTCGAACCAAGTAAAATTTTAACTATAAAGTTGAATCAATTATTACTTTTTAAATAATTTTAAACTAGTCTTGTAACAAGTATTGAGGCATTTAAATGATGGTTTCATGACTGGTCTCATATACCCCACGGTTTTTAGAAAATACATTCTTTTAAGGAATAAGATGTGTTTGGAATAGGACACTTGTGACCGTCTAGGCTGCTAAAAAATCGTTTAATGAATTTAAAATACCATAAACAATTGGCTTTAAAGTCCTTTCAGGTAATTGGCTGGACTTTGTGTATCTTTTTATCTTTGAATTTTTCATCGTCAGTGATCGACCCGATAACATATTGCCTGTTGCCAACTTTCCCCAATGCCGATATGTCGGTGTAAAAGAAAAATAAACGAGTAAAAATAGAACATATTTACTTTTGTCAACCGGGTTAATTAAAAATCGTGCAGAAGGAAACTGTGTAAAAACAGGATTAAGTGTACTCCTCATGACTTCAGATTTTAATTCTAGTTTGATTTCTTTCAACCTGATTGGGGTTTAAACAACATCGTTTCCTTTCTATAGTTAAACGGAATGTAAAATATTTTTAAGTCGGTTTTCACTACTTTTAAGCCACAATCTTTCTCTCTGGATATTTCAAAATATATGTACGAGCATATACATACTGCACTTCCTTACGTTTATTTTGCTGCAATATCCTGCAGATTCTTAAAAATATAAAAAAGCAGAACATTTTAAGAAAATAAAAAAATATTTCTTTCATATACCAATTGCTTGCTTACACTATAATACGCTCACATATGTACGTTCATAAGATGTGTTCTGTTGTTTCTTCCTTTTTGAAATTTTTATCCTGTTTGTCTGTTTGAATAATTTGCTTGAAAGTGTTTTCCAGCAATAAATGCTGTTTTAAAATGTTAAGAATTCTTTTATTTATGTCTGATAACAGGACTAATGTGAGAAAGTAAAAGGGGTTGCAAAGGAATATATACATTTTAGTTTTATCGGGCGTAACACTATAAATTTAGTTGTTCTGAAACGTGTGAAAAGTTCATTAGAGTGCAGAAATAAGCAATTATTTCAAAAGTCCAACAAATAAAACAAAAAACTAAAAAATAATCTGCAATAAGACTATAGAATTATTTAATATTGGAACTGATATATCTACACAGTTTAGCTATTAAAAAGCACTCCGACAAGACACAGTTTGACAGATTTCAACTGACAGATGTCTGTTAATAGAATCAGTATTGTCGCTTTTATTTTTTATTTGTTCAGAGGGTGGGAGAGTTGCCTTGGCTAATGGCAATGTGATGTAAAAAGAACCCTTGTGCCAGTGTGCTGTCAGAGCCGAGAATTTTAAAAAGTAACAGGCGTGTTATACATTCTCGTAATTGTTTTTATCATTCAAAGTTCTTTCGGAGTTATTTTTTTCATGAATTTACGAAAAATGAGTGTTTCCTTATCAGCTGATTGAGAATATATGACACATTTTGAATATTATTAACGATTGTGATAAAAATTTTAAACCCAAAGAAAACTGTTAGTAAACTATTATAAACAAATATATCTTGATAGGATGACACATAATTATTTTCTGTTTTTTTTTGCCTATTTTTTATAAATATTTTTTTCTTTTACTTTTTTTTTTCTTTTGTTGTGGTTGTCACAAAAACCACAATTGGACTCGTTTTGTTAATTTTCAAAAAACATAAAACCAACAGCAATAACTGCATTTTGTTGTAGTTTTTATTTTTTATTGGTCTTAAGCTGCTTGACTATCTGTATGACTTGTCTAAGACTGTCTGTCTAACTGGTTGTCTTCTGGTTAAATCATTGTGTGGTCGATGATTGTGTAGAAGAGATGACTCGGTTAAGTTTTGGTTATATGATCCAGTTGTGACTCAATTATATTTTTAAGATGATACCAGACTATTTGTTCTTGTTTTCCATTTCTTCTATTAGACTTGTCATATTGTAATATGAATTTTGTTTTTTTTTTTTCTCTATTGTTTTATATATTTGGCAAGAAAACAAATTAAACAAGAATTATAAATAAATGAAATAAAAGTAAGAAAATAAAATAAAAAAAAAAAAACAAATAAATGAAAAGAAATATGATTTCAATACAATGACTGACATACAAACATATTTATTGTGCAATCAATTGTTAAATTGCTAAACCACAAATGATAGAAAATGAATATGTACCGACATATTTAGTAAATTAAATCAATTCAAAGGAATGAAAAAAAACTTAATTAGAGAGATATAAGCTGACAATTATAAAGTATGTATGTGGCTTGTGATTTAATAAATACTACTCGTAATTCATCACAACAAATTTACAAGTTAATTTTCTTTTAAATTTTAAAATAAAAATTTTGGTCAATGGGACAAAAAAGAAAGAAAATTAAGAGAAATATCCATAAAATGTTCTTTATTTTTATTTTTTTTTCTCAAGTTTTAGTTTCAGATGTCAGATATTTAACTGCTCACAAGCTTGTCAAATTGGTAGATAAAGACCGCGATACACTATGCTATCAAGTCGTATGACTTGTCAAAAAATCGCGTGTGTTAAAAAAGTATAACAGTGTAGCATACAAATGCATCTGTATGACCGATTTTTAGACAAGTCTGTCCGACTACATAACCTTTTGGAAAAATTCATAAAATTTTTTTTCTGCATGCAACCCTACATTTTATACGATTTTAGCCAAAAGCAACTCTGCATATACTTTGCATGTTATTTTGTGTGTTAGTGTGGCACTAATGTTGCTATTTTGATGCGACTTTTAAAAATGTGACCGAAATCGATAAGATTTTCTTGTGAATGAATTACACGACTGTGTATGATAGTGTATTATTGCGTGATACACGATACTACTGAGCAATTGTCTTACTGAACCACATATCCGAATTCATGAGTTAACAAGTACTCCGTTATCATGTTCCTGTAATGAATTTCGTTCACAGTCTCTACCGACTTAATAATTTCAGGCTTTCAGAGACACTCTCTTTTAAAGCAGCAATGTTTACAAGAGACTAATCGGTAAATTGTTGCATGGATGTCTTATTGTCTGTAATTGATACAGTTGCTTCCAATTTTCGGGCCACTCTATGAATAACTGGCAGTGAAAATTTTTTAAAGTTTCCAATCGAATGTATGAAAAACAAAATCCATAAAAAAATTAAACTTTAAATTAAAATAAAACCCATATTGCAAACAGACTGCCATAGCTTCCTATGTTTGTAAAAAAAAGATTTAAAACGAAGCATTTTTTAGCTCCATTTTGCCATAAATTCTTTGCAATTCAATTCAAAACCAATTTGTCAGATTAGTTGAGAAAACATTTATTTTTTTCTGTAGCCTATCTTCTATTGCTGCTTACTTATGACAAAAAAACGAGAAGAACAAGAAAATGTACATAAAAAATGAAATTAAAAAAAGAAGAAAAAAAATATCAAGTTAAGCTCTTTTCTAATTGAACATGTGCCCTGTACATCTTCATCTTTACGAATATCAACGACCAAATCGTTTACAACATAATCATGAATGAACGGACCTTCTCTTGAAATGTAAGGGCGAAACAAAATAAAAAAGAAAAACATTATTCCACAAATAGAGAAAAATCCTAAAAAAACCTTTATAACGAAATTCTCTAACAATTTGCTACGCACCGATACATTTAATAAAAAAATTGGAAAAAAAAATTAACAAAAAAATATCTCTAATGGAGTTATTTTTTTCTATTTGAGAGATTTAAAAATTCTGTTTGAACACTAGAAAAAAGTAAAAAAAAAAAAATTATTGACTTAAGCTGTGCGTCCAGGTTAATTTTTTTTAATTTTTAAATAAATTGAGATATGGGAGACCTCTTTGTATGGAAGTACTCAAAGTTGTAAAATCCTTAGTGTGGTTGTTTTTGGGCAAATACTATAGTTGAAGAGTGCCCATTGCCATATATGTAT
Organism: Metopia argyrocephala; assembly: GCA_963576795.1. Taxonomy (NCBI): domain Eukaryota; kingdom Metazoa; phylum Arthropoda; class Insecta; order Diptera; family Sarcophagidae; genus Metopia; species Metopia argyrocephala. The sequence continues at coordinate 196,697,603 of OY756208.1, read as the reverse complement.
ATTGAGATCCGAACATACCGCAGCAAGCTCAAATGTAAAGCTTAGTGGCTTAGCTCATACAGTGTTAAGGATGTTTACCTCTTATAGTTTGGAATGTAAAGTTGAAAGATGTTGTTACAACATTATTATGCTCAATCTAGTTAGAGATAGGGGAGCTGTCAAATGCATATGTATTTGAAACTCTGAAACACTCATCTGACCCTTAGACACGCTAAGGTAGTGATCAGCCCTTCACTTGAGTAACCCCAGCCGTACAAGTTTTTAATAAGCAACTCGGTTTAGCATCTTGGCTTAGTAAGTGTACTTGTGGTTTGACAATCATACGTGTGATGACCGAAGCCCAAGCATGGCAATTTTGTCAATAAACAAAGACATTGCTCGTAAACTTAGCATCCACTTGCTGATGATTAATAATACATACCACGAGCTTTCTACTCTGTTAGTGGTTCTACGGTTTCAGCTCGTATGTAAATTGAATTTTGTAAGTACGAAGCCACAGATCTTTTATGAGTATACGCTATAGAGAGCTTTTTAAAACTTTCAACAACATTGTTACGCACTGTTTTGATATTGAACGGCTTGTTTTGTAAATTTGAGTTTAAATTTTTCAATTAATCTTTTTAGAGTAGACACTATTAAAACACTATTCTAACCACGTTTTGTATACAAATTTCAAACTACGGTCGCCAAACTTTCATTTACCGAATTCACAAGATCCTTGTATCGTTGTTTCGTTGTTTTAGACTTAATACAACAGTGTATGCTTGTTGTTGCTAGTTTTCACGAAAAAATTCTATACACTCATAGAATTGCTCTTCATGTGTTTATAAAAAGTTATATTGGTTCCTATGCTATTAATTTAAAGTGAATGGCTATTATTTAAAAGAAAAATAAAAATAAAAAAAAATACTGCCATCCCTAAGCAAAAGCGGCAAGCATTTTCTAGCTGTCAAAATTTCTCATGCCCATACAATTTGTATGGAGCATCCCAAAATAACACGGCGGCAACGCTTTGCAATTGGAAAATCCAATTTGGACAGAGCGTTTAATAGTAAAGTTGGTCGCAAAAGGCAACTAAAATGTAAACAAATAGGAAAAAACAGGGTTGTGATATAAAGATATGTTATTTGCATAACCATGTTTTATTCGTAAAGGCAAAAACTAAACAAAATAGAAGATGATAAATATTAATATAAAATAAATAAATAAAATATAATAAAAATAAATAAAATAGTACTATAAAATTTAGTTTATGTTACAGATACCAATAGAGAAACGCAGTTTATTATTAAAATAGTCAGAATTGTTATATAAACATAAGTTTTTGTATTACCCTGTTTTTAATGTTTTGACAAAACGTTGCCGCTCTTATTTAAGGATGTCGGTTCAGAGTAAGCGCTGAGCGTTGGAAAACGTTCCGCTTGCCGCTTTTATTTAGGGATGGCTCATATATTTATTGTCAGTAGCAACTTTATTTAAAAGAAAAACATAACGAAGTTTATAAATATAGAAATGAAATTAAAGTTGATAAAGTGATAAAAATATAAATTAAAGAGACATTTATTTATTTTTGAATAGTGCCTTTCTTCTTCTTATGTGATTTTTGAAGTTTTCGTTACAACGTACATGAATACAATGGATGCACTAGGTGTTTACAAGCAAGTAAGCAAAAACTGTTTTCAATACAACATACAACGATACAGAAGCTTGTGATATCGGCAATTATTTTTAAAATATTCTGTAATGAAAACTCGTTGCTGTATCGTGTAAAGAAATAGATATTTTTATCCTAAGCTGTCAGCTGTCGAACTGTTCTTTTTTTAATGTTGGCAACAACTTATGTAAAACTATCAGCAAATTCAACTCTTCCTTTTATTTTGGATACGTTTTATGACTAAACTATTGAATAAAATTTAAGTTAAATTGCCTTTCGTCAAAACTTAAGAAAGTGTTTCTTAATGACAGGTCGTAATAGTCATACTTTCAGTTATACGATAACAAAGTTCCTAATTCCGGCTTTAACTCTAAGTAAACAGTATGTTCACGGACATTGTAATCCGAAAACTGTATTTTTATGTAACAAGCTGTTCGTTCACTAATGTAACTATGCAGGTCCATGTTTAAAATTTAAGTTAGACTTTAACGGCCGTATGTATAATGAAAAACTGGGAACTCGTTAGTATATATCACCCACTTTAGACTGATATCATTAAAACTTTCCATACCTTCTCTTTGATAACTAGTCAGATAATCCAAAAAATTAAATACCTTGTACCTTTGAGCAAAAAAGTCCACGTATTGGAATGACAAACTTAGCCACTGTGTACAACGACCTGCTAATTTTTTATTATACATAAGGCTGTAAGTCTTTTCCATGTTAAACTAAATTTTAAATATTATATTCCCTCAACTAAATATAGGGTATTGGTAGTAGGAAAATAAAAAAATTAAGCTCTCAAAACCATAACAACATAACTATACTCATTGGAAGAAAATCTGCCGTATAATTTTACACCCAGCTATGACTTAATGCTTTCTGGCAGTATTGGTACAGGCTTAAGAATTTTCCAGCATTTCATTTGATTATTTGTTTGTGTTTTCGTTGTTTATATTTTCTAGCCAAAGGTTAACAAAGTTAAGGATTATCTTCTATTTTTTTAGTTTTTCTCTTTTTGTCTCACAAATACTATTCAAGACACAATTACTATCGTTTGTTTTTGTTACCATTAGGCTTAAGGGTTTTAAGAACCTTCACCTGTTTGAAGGAAATGTGTTTAAAGCACAAAAAATTAAAGAAAAAATCTCAAAATAGATAGAAACTAAAAAACAAAAACAAAAACATTGTTTTTTGTTTTATTTTGAAAACTAAAATGTGTTTTGGCCATCATCAAGGTGTTGATTTGTGCGTTCAGCTTTGAAATAAACACACAAATATTATTTCCTGTGCTAAAGTATTTGGCTGCAGGCTATATTATCCTGTGTAGAGAAGATTACGTTTTTTCTATTCTCCCCCTTTTCTATTCTTTAATGTGAAAAGCCAAGGTCTTGAGAGAAAAAATCGTTTTTATGCCTCAAATTCGTTTGCTTCGGTTTTTAAAGCTAAATGTGTAAAATTTTAAGCGTTTCTTTTTTTTTTTTTTTTGTCCTTTTTTTTGCTTTTTGTTTTTTCAAATTAAATTGAGATGTTAATCTGTTTTTTGGGAGGGCATTGTCTAAAGTGACTTTAGATAAAATTGTGCATTGTAACAGAGTGTGAGGAGGATTTTTTTTATTACAAATAAGTAATATTTATTTGTAAGAAAAACGGTTTTTTTTTCAGCATGAAATTGAGATATTTTTGTTTTAAGATAAACCGCCTATTTATGTAAAACAGGAAATTTTAAAGCATTGAAAATTTATAAAAAAAAGTCAGCTCCTACCTATGACAACACAGAAAAAATTGTATTTGAACTTTTATGAATGCTTGTAAGAAAAATTTATTACAAACTTATCTCCTTATTCATAAAACAAAATTTATATGAAAATTCGTTTTATAAGCCTCTTATAAATCAAAATTATTTATTATAAACAGGGCCATTAATATATTTTTCGGTGTTCTTAGCAAGATAGTGGGGTCGCTAAAACATACTATTGTTTTAACTCAAGGGCTGGGATTTCTAAATTTTTTTTAGACCAATACTCAGGAGTAGACCCCTCCTCATTCATGATCTAACAGCAATTGCTTCATCTGTCTGTGCATGTTGAATGTGAATGGTGAGCGTCTTCAGTAGATTAGCTTCTTCCCAGAAGGTGGCGCTGTACTCCTGTTCATTGGTTTCTGGTGTAATAGATTGGATATGTCAGGGAGCGGTTTCTTGAAGATTGACTTCCTGAAGGGGGGGCTGGGGGGGTTCTTATTTTTTTTAAATTTCATTTTTAATTTAAATTATAATTTTAGAAAACCGCAAATTTCTATTTTTATAATTTTGTCTTTCGCTGGGATTGAACCACTGTCGTGTGAGTTTCTGTGCGAGCACTCAACCACTATACCACGACTCCCCCTAAACCACAAAAACACGCTAAAAAGAATATGAGCTCATACATGCATACATACGCACATACATATGTATATACCGATCTTTAACACAATCACATAAAACACTTATTCATAAACATTATTTAAAACTCAAATATAAAACGATTATGTTCTTTATTGAAACTGGAAACAAGCCCTTTATATCAAATTATTGATATAAAGGGTGTCCCATATTTGAGTATGTGGTTGCAACCCTGAAAATAAAAACAACAGTTTGACAGCTAAGAGCTTAGGATTAGTAAAAATGAAGCGATACAATTCGACAACGTGTTTTCATTATTAAACAATATTTTAAAAATAATAAAAGTTTGACGGTCGACATTCGAACATTTTATAGAACATATGGTCAAATAGTGTTTGAGTTGTAAAAAGAAATTACAGACAGATTAGACATCAGTTGGCAACGCTAAACACACCGTTCAAATCTTCGAAACCTAATCGATAAAATGTCAATAGAGAGGAAGTTGGTAATACTGCTGGTTAAAACCAAAGGAAAGTCAATTCATCGTCTTGGACAATAAGTGCAAGTTTTAAGAAATTTTCTGCAGCGTATACTTACAAAACAACTGTATCACCATACTTACAAAATTGAATTAATGCAACAACTGAAGCCTAATGGCATAAAGAGCGAAGAAAGTTCGTCGATGAGATTATTAATCACCAACAAGTGGATGCTGATTTGTCGTGAAAAATAATCCTGAAAGATGAAGCAAAATTGCCATGTTTGGGATTCGAAGAAATCACTTGTGATTGCCGAACAACAGACGTACTCTTTTTCTGATTGGTGCGAATTTTTGGGAAGGAGGCATAATAGATCTAGAGTCTGTTACTCGTGCTCAATTTCGCGACATTACATTACAGTTTTTTCTGCTGAAATTGGATGCTTCTGATATGGCAAATATTGGTGTTAACAAATCGGTGCCACTTGCCATACAACCAATAAAACAATTCAATTACTACAAAAGACTTTACCCGGTCCTGTACGCTCTCGTTTCGGTAATCAGAATTGGAGCCCAAGATCATGTGGAATTCCTATGTTAACAAGCTCACAACCGTGCATAACAAAAAGAAATTAAACGCTACATCAACGAAATTCAGCATCAGTTATGCAAAAAGGGTCATGAAAAATTTCGACGAAAGAGTGCGTATGTGCCAGCAAAATCGTGGAGAACATTTTCAAGATGTGCTATTTCATAAAATGTAATCTATGATTCATTTAAAAAATAAAATATAAAGTCTAAAAACTCCTTGTACGAGCATATTTAAGTTAAATCTTGTGTTAGTTATGGGACAACCTACATGTATTTTTTTTTTCTTTTTAACAACTCTTGATTTTATTTTCCTCAGAATTATTACAAGATTTGTCTGTAATGATTTTATAACTTCTAAAACTTGTACAGTAAATTTCATCACGTTTTGTGTCCCAATAGTTTTATGGCCACTTTGGAAAACAAATAAATATCTACGAACAAATAAAGTAAATTGTTTGTTGAGCATGTGGAAAATAAACAATATGTATATGCGCATCATAAATCCTAAACACGCAAAAATTATTTAAAAAAGAAAAGAAGAAAAAATAATCCATTTTCTAGTCTGTTTGAAACCACTTAATTTTCTTTATATGTACTGTTTTGTTTGGATATATTTGTTTTTGTCTAATTTTTTCCGGTGTTTTCAGAATCAAATATTAGAGATTTTGCCAAGAAATTGTTTTCTCGCAATAATTTATTACCATTTATAGATAAAAAAATTTATATATATGAGCAGGATACTCACGCATACACTTCAGCAATTATCACTTAAATCTGTATGCGTAGCTTTAATATCTAGCTTTAATATCACTGAAAGCTCTTTGGTAATTAACAAGTGTTTGCGAACATTTTTGTGGTTATTTTGGTTCGTTCTCTTTTAATCTTTTACTGCTAAATGTGGTTTTATTTACTTCTCCTTATCGTACTTATACGAGGCTAAATCAATAAAGCTTTGTGCACTTTTATTCGGTTTTTCACCAAATTAAGTATTTGGTTGAAAAATACTTTCTATTTTGGAATTAATTGAAGTTTGGAATAAAATATTTAGTCGGTATTAATTTAGAACGAAAAGTTGGGTGAGGGACCGTAACTGGGTGCTTCTTAACAGTCAAAGTCGCATAGTCTAGTATGTAATGTGTTGCCTCCGGGTTCAAACAACAGCTCTGACATTTTGAAAGAAAGGAAAAAATTCCTTTCGGCCACCACTTTTTAGCCAGTCTTCTGACAAAATCTGTGAGAGTAACTGATTGCCATGAAGAAGTTTATCAAGTCTGTTATTCGGATTCGATATTAAACTGTGGGGTCTAATACTGGGTGAGACGCCAGGCTGTAACCTTGAAAAATAGTTGTAATGGCCAATTTTATCGGTATGTTTATAGGCATTTTTTTTAAACATATAGAACTCATTTCAAAGTTTCGATAATTATCGATTATAATCGAAAAATTTATGTATCACCAAAGTGAGTAAATAAAATAAAAGAAACCTGTAAAATTTTAAAATTACGGAATTTGAGGTTTCAATCGGCTTAAATTTTAGACGTTTTCGGTTTTCAGAACAAACCGATACTACTATTAACCTTTAACTACTGAGGTGAAATATTTTGTCATAATCATTGACGTGGGGTAAATTTTACCACCTTTTGTTTTACCAAAAAATAAAATTAGTCAAGAAAAAAATTTTTTTTTAATAATTTATTTTTAAAAGAACAAGAAAATACATTTTTATATAAATATGATTATAAAAATAAAAAAATCAAAGATTTAGTATAACAAAACAGGGACTCAACAGCACTCAACCGAAGAAAATAAATTAAAAAATCTAAGAAGGGGGTAAAATTTACCACCGCCTCAGTAGTTAAAGGTTAAATACATCTTATTTGACAATAATCGCAACGTATTAAGGAGCAAAATTGCGTTTCAACAGCAAAATTTTCGATTTTGCTTTTCATTAACTTTTATCTATGATGCTCGCAATATCCAGTATCAGCTGTTGTCTTAAACTAAAGACACGATTATGTGAAGCAGATAAATTTGACTGCAAACAACAACAAATTTTGACTTCTTTTACCCATATTGTAAGAAAAAGTTTCTGAACATCGCTATTTGCCATGAATATATTATCTTCCGATTTTCCCATTCGACTCAAAAAAAAGCAATGGGTTATTTTCAAACTATGTTTCTTTACGAGTTACGATATGGTACAAAAAATTATTCATATTGTGGTTATCACACAGTTATCGTACAGAAAGCTTTTCCATATTCAAATTATCCTTAAAATGTAAAGCCACTGACTCTTGTCAGATGCTTATGAGCTTTACAATTTTCCGCTCGTTGAATGATTAAATGTAAAGAACTTAACTGAGCGACTAACAGCATCTTTCTAACATATAAAATAACAAACAAAAATTTTGATGTAGACTTCGCACAGCACTTCTCAAGTTTCTCATGGTCTTATACGATAATCTATTATTAGTGGCTAACATACAAAAGCTAACTATCTCAGCTTGTGGATGATGTTTTGAATGTTTTCAACTGAAAGATGCCTGGAATGCCCTTTGAAATTAAGGGCGGAAAATTCAAAAAGTTGTATAATTATTGACCCGACTACGTAGATCTTTATACTCTAACGGTGTGTTTTTTGTTTTAAGTGTTTTAAATTGCTGGTTTTAGTTATAAATAGAAAAAAAATAATTATTGTGAACCGGAAAAGAAAAACTAATTACAGGGTTTTCCAATAAAAAGTATTATTGTTTGCAATACAAAGTTGAACAGACAATTTCTATAAGAATCATTAAAGTTTTTATTGAAATATATATTTCTTATAAAATAATTTTTTTTATAAAGAACTGCTAGCATGGGACGAATACCATTAAGTTCTGTTTAGAGAAACAGACCAGAGTCTCTGGTGAGAATAAAAGAACCTCTATTTTGATAACAGTCACTAACATGAATTTTAAAAATTAAAAAAAATGTACTAGAAGATTGCTTGTATTTGAAATTCTGTCGTGTTTTTTTAATATTAAGTTGGGATTTTTGAATGAAATCAATCAAATGGGAAACCAAGTTTTTGTTGAAAGACCCGTTTTCATTATAATTTAAGTAATTCCTGTACAAAATTTAGAATATTTGTTTGAGTTTTAAAAAAATTTCAAATGGAAAAGAAATTAATGGAACCCAAGAGAAATCGTTAAGTTCAAAAAAAAAAAAAAAAAAAAACAAAAACATTAAAACTGGAAGTGTGCTTTTTTTGAGATAAATAATGAAAAATAAGGCCTGAAATTCTAACAATTATACGAGTACGTATATGTTGTTGTTTTTTCACTATAAACTAAAGGAGTCATAATATTTTTAACAACGGCTGACAGGACGTTAACTCAGATTTTAATCATAAGGCACTCGCCAAATTAATTATGGCTTACGATATGCTTGCTTGGTTCCAATATTTAATGATATTTTGAATTGTTTTTATATATTAGTTTGTGTTTTTTACTTTTTTTTATTTAATTTGTACAAAACCTTTTTATAAATCGAAAAACAAATATTCTTGTTTTTGGGTGTTGATTGAAAATGTAAAGAGAAATATGAAGATATGCAGTATATAAACGACTTATAATCATACATTTAGTGTTTTTGTATATCTGGATTGACACCAAAAAGAATTTCGAAATATGATAAAATTAATACATACATACATACATAATTGGCCATTACAACGCTGTGTCAGGATTACGGCCTAGCTTCTGACAGCACTCATGTTGCGTGTGTTAATTTTTAACCATTAGTACCGGGACCTACAGTATAATTCGACACCGAGCGACACACTTGAGAAGCTTTTTCATGGCAATCAACTACTCTCAGAGTTTTAGCCAGAAGACTGTAGAGAGGTAGTCGCCGAAAGAAATAATTTTTTCATATTTTTTTTTCAAGCTGTTAGAGATGAGATTTGAACCCGGCGCTATCGTTTTGGTCACCCAAGGTTATTAAATATCTGTCCATATATATGAATATATATTTCATACTATATTGTTTTAACAATATTTCACTTTAAATTTAATTTGAAGTTTTCTTGTAAACTGGTCTTCAATAACTAACTATCGATCACGTTTTCATACACAACAAATCTTACACAGTTTGTTTGTTTTAAAAAAATAATTTTTAGCAAATATTTTATATTTTCCAAAGTTTTTTAAACAAATTTTTATTATTTTGGGAAAACTCTAAAAATAGCCATAAATATAAAGAAATGAAATATGATTAATTTATTCACTAATTGTTTTGTAATATCTCCTTTTAAATAAGGCATTGCTATCATTTTTACCTGCCTTTTTTTTAATAATAATTCAGGGTGTATGGACCTGCAGCATTTTTAGTTGTCTTTCTCATATGTTTCTCTGTTTTTCTTTTATTGCTGTCAAAATAAATAAAAAAAAATTTTTAAACATCCCTTTCACATGTTTTATTAATATTCTACGGATTTGCCAAAGAGACTTATAAGTGCTTTTAAATTGACACGAAATTGCTGCATTAAAAACCCTTTTGGCAGATTACAAATTAATTTATAAAAACGCCAAAAAAAGAACAACAATATAGACGCCACCATAAATGAACAGCCAAACAAAAAAAGAGAAAATCAGTACAGAAATGATTCAAAAAATTTTATTCCAAACCAAAAAAAAAAAACGTTTTTTTTGCAAGTAAATAACTCGAGAAAATAAAGTAAATACCAGCATATAAAAAAATAATATGGATAAATTTAAAAGTATTATCTGCTATACATAATAGATATTTCTACGCTAAATTTTGAAACTCAAGTTTTTCGTTCTGATTATGGCAGTGCTGAAATAGATAAACTCACAAAGTTATTGTCACCAATTAACAGTCGATCTAAGCAACGTAGAAGTTTTGTCCGTTGAAATCATCAACTTGATTTTGTATTCATTACTCTAAGACCAGCTTATATTGATTTTTTTCCATCATCTCAAAAGTTGCAATTGCCGTGTGGAATAAAGTTTAATTTCTCAGCTGGGGTTATGATTTAGTATATCCGTGTTCGACAGTATCTGGGCACAGCTTACTACCTAAAGATTAGTGTTAAAGCAAAAATAATTCTAGAAATCTTACAAACGACAATTCTAAAATACTACTACTACGTCAGAAAGAAAAATTCGGGGTAATAGTCGTCGGTGACAGTTAGTAGATATGATATAGGCTTTCGGCATTGGTGGCAGTAAGTAAAACTGTTGGAAGAATTCGGTATAAAAAAAGCTGAGACAGCAAATAGCACTCGAAAGCTTGGTCATTGGACGAATGTAAAGAAATTTTCAACAGCTTTTAAGCTCTGCAAAAGTACAGTAATAAAAATTATGGAAAAAGAATTCGGAAGCTCTCATCGTCTAAAAAAAGTTTGAGAGCTCCTACTCTGTACAAACACAAAAATACACTAGAGACACTATGAAAGCAAAAAGAATTCGTAGGCTACTGTTAGTACGAGTATTACAAATATTTGAAAGCTCTGCAAAATAAACAAAAATTCTAACGGCAAAAAGCATTCAGAAGATTCGAAAGCTCCTCCACTTGGCAAATTAAGAAAAAAAAAAACAAAGTCGACAAAACTAATGTGAAAGCTATCAAGATGATTAAGGTTAGCAGGAAAGTAGAAAAAATTGGAAAGTTCTTACACTTGGCAAAATAATAAAAATTAACACCCGACTGTAAAACAAGGCAGGGCATTTTTCGTAGGCTGAAGAGAATAATACTAATATAAGCAGAAGAATTGGGCCGCCCTCATAGATTTTCACAACATTATTCACTGCTGCTTCTCATGTAACTTTTTTAAGCAGGATTGCATTATAAACTGTGCGCATATCTGAAGATTCATTGGGAATCGAACAGATCTTGGTCCAAGTAACGTCTAAGTCTCTTCTTCTACAAACGATTAAAAACATCGACATCTTAACGACCTAAGCCTACAAGAGTAGATTGTTTTTATAGTCGATAATACTAAAACGGACCAGAGGCCTTATTCTGTAACTCTCCTAAGCTAAAACTCTATCGCTAAAAATTTATAAACTTGATTTAGCACTTTTTGGCTTCGAATGCAATTCTTGAACGCTTATTGTAATTTAAAATTACCTCTAAACTTTTTAATATTATATATTCTAAAGCCTAGCCTGTTTCCAAAACCCAAAATTTTGGCATTTTAGCTTAAGAGAATTACAGAATAAGGCCCCAGGATTGTATTTTATTTTTTTATCATAATACAATGTTAATACAATGGAATATTAAATTAAAATTCGAATTAATTGCAACCAAAGTGACGAAGAGACCACTAGTGTCGGTATAGTGAAACAGACCAGAATTTTTGGTGGAAACAGAACCCACTTCTTAAATGTTATTTTTTTAATTTTTTTCCAACAGTGTTTTAATTGCATTATCTACCAGTTAATCGATATAATCTTAAGTGTAAATAAAATCGTATGAAATAACTCAATAAGTGAATTCCTAGGCTTCTTAAAAATAATGCTTCAAACCGCTGTGCAACTACCCACTAGCGATAAACAAAATTAAAAAATCTTAAACTTGGAATTTTAAAAACCATTGACATTAAAGTAATAATCTTGAACATATTACAATTAAATGTTTAAAGGCGTCAACAAAATTTATTATATAGAGGATTCTGACAACTTCTCCATAAACCCCATTTAAATCATATTTCTGCTCTACATTGTTGAAAAGAGTTCCGAATTCCAAAATATAAAAACTATCACAGCATACATATATGAAACGCCGTAAATACCAACGAAACAGAAGCAATAATCCGGAAATAAATAAAAAATAAGAGAAATAAAATAAATATTTAAATGAAGATGGAGGAACATACGAGTAAATGCCAAGAATTTTTCTATTGAATTTTTAATCCACAATAAGACATACAAATAACAACAATAAAACAACTTATAAAAGACATTCACTACTTTACGAGAGAGAGAGAGAGAGAGAGAGAATCGATAAAGAGAAGTGATTCCATACACTACTGCTAGGATGTATATATCTGTGTGAGTATATGTTGGTAAGAAATATTTGTAGTGCTTTTCTGTTTTGACATATATTTACGTAAGCAGGATATTAAGAACTCTCTCTTGTATTGAAGTGCAGTTAAAATTGTCTTGTACTGGTATACCCATCAGTGAACATGTACCATTAAGGATTTTATTCGAACATTATGTATTATAAAGTACATATTCCTTTCAGTTATAGTGGTGGTAGTGGTGAAATATTTTTTATTTTTCATATATAAATTCGCATGCACTCCTTCCTATATATGTGCTTGATAAAGTGTCTCATATTGAGCATTCCTTTAAACAAAAGCTATAGCCGGCATAAGAGCCACATACTCGTACATATATATGTAAAAAGGAACACAGGATTAATGTCATCAATTTATTTCCAGCCAAGAATGCGTACAAATATGTTCATTGCATTTTTAGGTCATATTACAATGTTTGCTTTTATTTTTATTTCTGTTTACAGATATCTGAAGAAATATTTTTATTTTATTTTCTTTCGTTTTATTTCAAAATAAAATTAAATAACACAGAGAACACAGAAATACAAAAAGCAAAAGAAAGAAAGACTTATAAAGGGATTATACCATTTACGATATTGAATATTAAATATGGAATACAAAAGACATAAAAAAAGTACTTTTTGTATTATTACTTAAATTGAAAGGACAGGCTTTATTGTACAAAATAAAGAGATTTTCTTTACCTTTTATTAAATATTGAGATACTGACTCATCCAAAGGATGGCCATATTCATGCATAAATCAAATGTATTTAAAATGTGAAAAAAAAATAGAATAGGATTGCAGGATATTGTAGGTAAAAATCTCAACTATCTGTTTTGCATTCATCCAATGGATGGTAGTTTTTGGGTGAAAGGAAACAAACTGCTATCGAATAGTAGTTTTTAGGGCTTGAAGTGAAATTTGTAAAATTTGTAATAATTGGAAGAGGAAGAAGACTCTTGTTACAGCATTATGTTTCAAGCAATATATCAGAATGGCTAAATTTGAAATAAAAAAGTAGCAAAGCCATCAGCTATAATATTGAGCTGCTTACTCAAACCGCATAGAAAAACCAATAATTTGAATACAGGAGTTGTGATTTTGACATATTGTACATACATACATACATGCAAAATTGGCTTTTACAACCCTGTGTCAGGATTACGGCCTAGCTTTTCTATTTCTTTTTTCAAGATGTCAGTGCTGAGAGTTGAACCCGGAGCTATCGTCTTAATAAGCCAAGACATTAACCACTGGACCACGGCGACTACATATTGACATATTGTAGTTAAAGAAAATATAAATTTATTTCACGTATAGGTATTTCAGGAAATATTCTCTTTCTTAAGTTTCATTAATTTTTAAGAAAAGAATAAATAAAAATCTTAAAGTCATTATTTCACGTTCTTCAAAGATTAGAAGTAAAATATGTTTGAGAGTTTTAATCTTTAATTGTGATTACTATGACAAAATAAATTGTTCAGTTTTTTCATTTCTAATATATTTATATTGTATAATTTAATATAAATTATTATTTAATTTCATATATTTTTTCTTATCTTCTCTTTGCAGGTAAGAAAATGAAATGAAAAAAGGGAAAAAATATGACAATATATTGTAAGTATTTCATATTGCCCTATAATATATTGTTTAGATGTCCCTTTTAAAAGGACAAAAAGTGTTAAATTAAGCCATGAAGAGAATAGCTTGGAGTTTAAGATTTTCCATTACTAAAAACTTTTCGACATAACTTTGTAAAATATAATATTTTTTTTTTTGATTAATAAATGAAACCTTTGACCCAAAGTAAAAAAAAAACTGAGATCAGCTGGACTATAAGTTTATTCTAGAAAATTTTTAATTTAATTTAATCAACATGCCTTTTCAGTATTATTGGTTTTGCACTTCTTTGCCAAAAATGCTGTTGAATACTGTAATTAATTACCATTACCATGATCATAAAAACATTATAAATTGTCTGAATTCTAAATTACAAGCACTTTAGACCTCTGATATGTAAAATTATTGTATATATTTTATTAATAATAGTGGTAATCAGTTTTTTTTTTTGGAAACGCCCCAAAAAGTTTAACTCCCTATATTTTTTTGTAGTTTGGTATTTGCAACACTTGCGAGAGCGTTTGTAACGAAGATTTGTATGTTATATACTCCCGGTAGTGCTTTTACATTCTAAAATTAACCTTTAATTTATTATTTTATTACCATCACTTGAAGTGGAAAAATAAAACTCAGTACTTGACATTCTTCTTTTCTTCTACTTCTTTTAAAATACAAAATTTAAAAAAAATGCAGCTCTGTAGTATGTTTTGTATAACTTGCTGCCATTGTTTCAATATAACTCAAGAATACTACTTTAGGAATATTTAGGAAACGCCAATAAAGACGACAACAACATAGAAATGGCAATAAACTTATCCGTAAGATAAGTACTTTCTCCAACAAAATCTCTTATACTGTGACTTCTAACCGTTATAGGTATCATACATAGTTCCATCATTTTTGAGCTTTTAAGGGGTATTATAAGGATGTTGTCAGTAGTATTGTTTGTCAGCTATGACTTTATACCTTCTGTTAGTCAGACTAACATGCTGCTTATTATTTCTTTTACAAAACAATAAATCTATAAGTTGTAATTATTATTGTTTGAGGGCTTTATTATATTTACTTTTAATATACCATCTTTGTTACTACTATGTTATACAACCTTGCTTTATTTTTTCTAATTACTATTGTGAACTAGTAGTTAGTTACATTTTCTAATTGAGACACACAACTCCTACAATATCTACAGATAAATTTATACCAATAAAGCGTTTTCATTTGTTAAAATAAATACAGTCCTCTGCAAGTATACAATTATGCTCCGAATTGTTTATACAAAAACTACTGTCATTTTGATTATTTTATATACTCGTACGATAAAAAAGTCCAAAGTTATAAAAAAACACTATTTTGCTACTAAATTTTCATCCCTCCATCTACATTTAGGATAAAAACTAAATAAAAAAATAAAAATAAACAACTTCTTATAAATCATTATAATTGATATCGATTTTATATACAAATATTTAGCATTCTATACAGAAAGGTCAGAAAACTTCAATGATGGATAATTCTCCCACTACGCAACTTACTTACATACTTGCATATCTACTTCACTAACAATACTTACAATTTATTACAATACTTAAGGCGACTTAATGCTTTTTCTATCATTTTCAATTATTTGAATAATTTTCTATCATGAGTCATCATACTGTTAGAGATAAACGAAAAATTGACAATAAAAATAAATAATAAATAAATAATAATATAAACGAAAGTTCAAACTACTCGTATCCTGAAGAAATGAACTTGTCCATTACTTTGGCAACAAATAATTATTTGAAGGCAGTCATTTGACAGCAAACTTTTGTTAACTTAACTGCCTTATCATAACCCCCAGTCATGTTTTAGATCGAATTTTGGCTGCTTTTGTCACGATATAATACTGAATTATATTCCAACTTATTACGAGGAAGGTAACAAAAATCATAGGCTCGGCGTATTGTGGATATTTCTAGCAGATTACCTATTTTTTTTTTTTTTTTTGTTATTGAGGCTTTCAGTTTTATTTTATACTTCTTCGTATTTCATTATTGTTAATCACTTTTTCTTGCAAACACTATAAAAGTCCTTCATTCATTCAATCTAACCATGCAAGCATACGTGTCTACAGTTTGATAATATTTGACGTGGTTTGCCACGCTTGCAATGCTTTCAATGGCGTTTATAACGGAGAGCGGTTGCCGCTTACAAGCCTAACACTGCAGCTTTTCATACATATTATGAGCTTAAGTGCTCTTTAAAGCTTTTGGTGCATTCACCGTATCCCATGTTAAACATTATATTAGAGGAGTAACTAACAAACAAAAAAGGAGTGCTCCTAGATCATAGCCTTGGTCAACACCTGAAATAACATATTTGTTTTGTAAAAGCTATTGTTATATTGTACTGTCTGTTTCTTTCTGTAAAGTATGATTTCAGCCTGGGAAGATGTACCCAATACAAATCCAATTTAGTAAATCGAAGCTTATAATTAACTTTGTCAAACATCTTGTTAAAATCGGTCGACCGAATTTAATAAATATCTTATAAAAAGAATATCGCATGTCGGTGAGCAGCTCTTTCTAAAACAAAAGGGTAGTAATAACGATGCGGAATGATGGCAGAGAAAAATGAATAGAAGGATAGGAATTACAATCATCGTAAACACTGTCAAAATACTCGTACTTACTTGCAAAAAAGTCAACAAACATATCACATGTGGCATCAAATTTTTTTAATTTTTTTTTTTGAGACCAATACTCAGGGGTAAACAAACCCCTACTAAATGCCGTGCATTGTATTGGAATTTTTGGAATGGAGAGTACATATATTTTGTTTTCTTATTATATTATTATTAAGAGCCTTAACAATGAGACAAATTGCTGTAAATTGATCATTCAAAGGCCAGTGTTATACCCTTAACACCTGATCAACAGCAATTGCCTTATCGTTGCATGTTTAGCTCGTCGTAGGTTTAGCTGTTATCTGCTACTTCCTAATTGGTGGCGATTTTCTCCTGATCAGTTGTTTTTTTTTTTTTGTTGACATTGGTTAAGGTGGAATTTAATCATAAGATTTCATCAATAAAAGAAAGCCCTTTAAATTTTTTAGATTTTCTTTTATCTGCTTTTACTGTGTTTTAAGAAACTGTTTATATGTTTGTTTTGTTAGTATTAATTTGCTAAATTTTTATAGAGAAATTGTAAGAGAAACATAGCTTTTACGCATACTGTATAACTTTTTCTTAACGTTTTCCCACATATTTTTCAAAGAATTTCTCAAAACCGAACTGTCTTCTTTGTAAACAGAAATACATATGAACTCAATAATTAAACATTTTTTATGAATTTTCTTCTAATTTGACCTCATTTCATAGGATAAAATATATACTCAAATTAAATTTTTCACAGATTTTTATAAAATTGTTAATGCTAAACGATTATTTGTACTTTAATTATAACACACGTGCGTGTTGCTGTCATTAACAAAAAAATAAAAAATAAAAAAGAAGGAAAATCTAATGAAAATTTAATTTGGAAATGAAAAGAAACGGTAAACGTTTTAGAATACAAAATTGGCAAGAGAAAACAAACTATATTTTATAAAACGATATAAAATAATAAAAAAAAACAAGAATAGAAAAGAGAACATTAAATACTAATTAAGTTGAAGTATAGAAGGGAGTTTTGTGGCACAAATGAGCATCACTTACACACACTCCCTAATTTTTCATTTATATTTTCTTTTGTGGCATCAACGAGAATTAAATTTATAAAAAAAAAGATTTAATGAACAACACAACCAGAAACCTTAAATGCAGCAAATGTATTTAATGTTTTATTAGGGGTATTCACAGGCAGTTAACAGGCATTAATAAACAAACGAAAGAATCAATATTTTTACTTCATTTATAAAGTTTTATTTAATTTGGTTTCAAAACTGTCACATTCCATTAAAAACAGAAATGAAAAATAAATGTAAAGGATACAATAAATGTTAAGGTACTTTGGAACTTTATATCAATTGCCAAAGAAGTTGAAAGTAAAACGATAAAGAAGAGCTATGAGACGCCTAATATGAACCATAAATGATTTAAAAAGACTTGTTAAAAACAAAGTTAAGGAAGTCTTGATGTTTCAGGTCAGAGTCTGTTTCATGTGTAGCTTAGTTTTAATATTGGTTGTACTGAGACCTTTCCAAAGAAAGTGTTGAATTCATAGCGGCGATGAGCAATATTTTCCATTTGAAGGCACACGATCACAGGGACCATTTATTTTTGAAATCTCCAAAAATTTAAAATTCTATTCACAAGAATAGGAAAATACAACAAAATGTTAAAAAAAAACTAATTGCTGTTTGTAGTGAATCCTCCCCATTTACGAGTATTGTGCACATTATCATGGTTTTTATTTTGTACAATACGAGTAACATGCAATTTAGAAATTATTTTATTTACATTAGAGTGTTTTGCTTTATAATTTGTTGTTCTGGTTTTTATCTGGGTGTCATTTAGTTTTTATTTTATTTCTTTATCTCAGTTTTTCCTTCAATTAACAGCCAAAAACAGCAGGTAGACAAATCAACTTGATAATGCATATTTGGTTTGCTATTCTTCTGTTCTTTTTCATTTCTGTGTGTGTTTTTAATTTTTTTATTTACCGACAAAAATAAAAAAAAACACAAAAATTAAATGAGAAGGCATTAAAACGTTAAGCACCTTGATTTTGTTGCAGTGCCACAGACCATTAGACACAGCATTGCCTGCACTTGCAACAAATATTTACAAACAATTTTTAATTGAAGGAAAGAAATGTTGAGTTTGTGTTTTAATTGATCTGTTGCTGCTGTTGCCTTAAAAAAGAAAATTTATTGTTTAGGTTGAGTTTTATAAAAGAAATTTAAACATTTCTTTTTGTTTTCAATTACTTAAGGAAATAATTGATCATTAAATTTATTGTTTGAAAACAGAAGGGCTCCCTAAGAAAACTGTTATGAAACAAAAAATTCTTGGCCCTGCAAAGTATACTTTAAACATTGAATTAGCAGTCTGGAGGTGCATTCACTTCAACATAAAAGAAAGCGTTGCCAATATTTTATTGCAACATTTATTTTATTAATTTTTTCCAGAGTGGGCAAACAAACAAAACATTTCGCAAAAGTTTCAACAAAGTCATACACTTTTCAAAATTTTTTTAATAGTATTGTACATGAGCAAAACAAACACAAATACTTTCTAAATGAGAAAGAGCGCAAATGAAACAACTAGCTTTTCGCTCTTCTGCTTGCTTTGTTTTTTGTTGTTTTTTTTCTCTTCTTCTTCTCTTTTACTCTTCTATCCTTTTTCTTCTCATTCATTTTTTGTTGTACCTACGCACATTTGAGTTAGTGTATTTGTAGTACTCAAAACAAAAAGAATATACAAAATTAAATGGGACAATCTTTCTGACTGTTTCTGTTTTATTTTTGTTTTACTTATTGTAAAGAATACAACAAAATGAGATCAAACGTTCAGTTTTGTTTATTTTCCTACTCTGATTTTTTCTTTTAATGAAACATTTTAATAATAATGGTAATCACCGTTTAAAGCAAATATCCTTGTTTTGAAAACATGAGAAATTACATTAAATAACAACAAAATGTCGGAAAATTGTAAAGTAACTTCATACATACATAATTGGCCATTACAACCCTGTGTCAGGGTTACGGCCTAGCCTCTTGCAGCACTCATGTTGTGTGTGTTAATTTTTTTCCATGAGTACCGGGACCTACAGTTTAAAGTCGTCTCCGATTGACAGATTTGAGAAACTTTTTCATGGCAATCAATTACTTCCAGAGCTCTTGCCAGAAGACTGCTGAGAGGTAGTCGCCGAAAGACATAATTTTTTTCATATTTCTTTTTTCAAGATGTCAGAGCTGAGATTTGAACCCGGCACTATCGTCTTAGTAAGCCAAAACACTAACCACTAGACCTCGGCGACTACAAAAGTAAAGTATCTACTGCTTTTATTTCTTGTTATTATTTTTAAATAATTTTTTTTTTAAATCTACTTAAAACGAAATACTTATGTGCAAAGTATACAGGTAATCACTCTTAGTTGCAAACGCTCTTTCAAGCTTTGTAAACAAGTAATCCTTGCATATAGGCCTACTTTTTGTTATGGTTTGGTACCTTTCACCGTTAATTTTTTTTTTATTTGTGACCAATACTCAGGGGTAAACCCCTACTAACTGCATTGCATTGTATTGGAATATTTGGAAAGGACAGTACATACATAAATATTTTCTTAATTATTTTTAAGCGCCTTAGAAATTAGACAAATTGCTTTGAATTGATCATTCAAAGGCCAGTATTATACCTTCACCCTTGAATGATCAACAGCAATTACCTCATCGTTGCATGTTGATTATGTGGTCAGTGTGTCTTCGCTAAGTAGGTTTAGCTGTTATCTCTGCTACTTCCCAATAGGTGTCGCTTTTCTACTGATCATTCGTTTTTTGTGATTGCAGTTTTTTTTTTGTAGATGGTCTTCTTGGAGGGGGAAGCCTCTTATTTTTTAAATTATAATTTTAAAAAAACCGCAAACTAACTTTTTAATTTTTTACCTTCGCTGGATTTTGTTTTCATAAAATACTAACTATGCTTTTTTTTCAAGCATTTGTCTAATGTGAACATATCTTAATATATACATTTTAAACAATTTGAAAATTTTTTTAACCAGACTTTTTTGTTGGTTCGAAATAGCCCAGGACAGTTGAATCCCCTATAGAATCCTTAACTATTTAAGAATAACTGTCCTTCTATGCTTAAAACAAAAAATAAACCATTTTGGTGTTTAGATGGTAAGTTGACGAAACAGTTTAATCCATATTCATAAACATATACCTTCGGATGCTTGCAAATCGATATTTTTACAAGGTATATGCTCTGTCGTCCTTCCTTGTCTTCCGAAGGTCGAAAAAGCCATAATTAGTAGTGACCTGGGGGGTTACTTTGTATTTCTATTCGAATCGAAAATCTTACTAATTCGTAAAAATTTACGAATTTTCGAAAAACATTTTGTATTCATTATTATTGATTTTTTGAATGGGAAATTTCTTTCGAAAGCATTAACGAGTCGAACGGAAATACAAATTAACCCACTGGTTGGTTTTTTTTACCCATGTGGCAGAGTTTCATTCTATAGAAAAGGTTCGTATTACCCGCTTTCTTGCCTCGGGCTCTATGCACTATGCTCAGAATGCAGTTCATGAGAACCAAAGGTTTGCTGAGAACCAGTATCAATTAAGGTTGTGTTGGTTATTTGTTCACTTCTTCACTCAACTTGTGCGAACGCTGTTCTAAGTCGAATTTTTAATTACTATTGCAGCAACATTTACGTATTTTCCTTGAAATATTAATGTGTTCAATCATATAAACATCATAGTCTCAGGGATATTTTAATAAATGGTGTTTCTTTGCTGCTTGCTGAGGTTTTGAAAGTACTGTGCTTGGGTATACCAACGTCCTTATTGAGCCCGAAGGCTTTTGTGACTTTTACAATTTGCCCTTAAGTAGAATACTGCCAAACAATTGTTGCAAAATTTATTCTACAAAAGGAAATTTATTCTTTGATTAAATAGGTTGAATTTGGGACAGACTGAATCGTATGACCTAAATTACAAAACAAAGCCAAATATTCTTGCAATACATAAGAATACGAGTACATACAAACATAATCGATTCTTACAGCCTAGCTTCTCGCTTCTGGGGTTGAGTATTTTGTGATAAATGGAAGTCTTTGGAGTTCAATATACTTGCTAAACTCTTCATCGGCTCGTATCTTAGCATCATTGATTATTTCTGAAACGACAAGCATTTGATCAAGAAGTTTAGTTGTGACCAAACGTACTACCGTCTTCTACTTCCACATCCAGCAATTTTAAATCTGTGTAATCTGAAGAAAAAAATAAAATCGTTAAATTATTCAAAAACATTTTCTTAAGTCTTGAATTGTTAGAATTGTTAAACATTTCATAGACATTCTTTGAATTTGAATTCAACAATTCAGCAATTAATCAATAAATTGACTTTGCTTTTGCTGTATGTCCATTTGCTTATTGTTTCCTCATTGTGTTAAATGAATAAAAAAAATTGTTGCCTGTAATCGTATTTTGTATTTTGTGGCATGTTTTTCTTGCTCTGAAGTGAACTGTGCTGAACCGAACACTTAAAACCAGACAAACAAATAATTTTTCATTATTGTTGAGGAAAATAATGAAAATAAAATAAAAAAACAGCAGCAACAACAACAACAGCAAAATTAAAATGAAAATGAAAATCCTTTTGAATTGAATTTTTGTTTTCGGCATCTTATGCGCTTCAGTGTAACAGCACAGCACAACTCTCTATCATTGTTTTCTTATTGGGCCACCAGAGAATTTATTTTTTCATGTGGCGGTTGAATTTCTTGATGTTCGAAGAAGTTGTATAACGAAGCTGTGGCAAATGGCAAAATAACAATTGATAATGAAAAATCTATTCAAGGATTTTTTATTGTTATTGTTGGTGTTGTTGTTATTGTTGTAATTGTCTTTGAATTCATTACTTTGTTTGGCTGCGTTCATACGTAACAAAAGAAGCACAAACGGCAGCAGCAGCAAACATACTCGTACTTAATGGCACTGAATTTAACGCTCTTTTGTTTATGGCCAAAATAAAACAGAAAAACAGATATTACTCCTTCTCCTCCTTTTCATCTTCTTTAACAGTTATTGTTGTTGTTATTGCTGCCATTACACAAGTTCATTTTGGCCTTTGCCTTTGAAAAATATTCCCCAATTCAGGGCCATAATTGTAAGCGCATGCAAACAACGTATTTGTATGGCTACATATCTGTTTGTCTGTCTGTCTGTCGGTGTTCATGTAAATGCAATTGCATTTGTATTGAGTATCTGTGTGATTTTATAAATTCTCTATAGTTGCTGTTATTGTTGCCTATACTCGTATTGAGTATTTGTATGCAAGACTTGTAGACGGCATACAGGCATATATTATTCCTTCTCGTTGTACACTTTCAGTTCATTTTTGTTAGTCTTTAGGGAGTCTGTATCGTCTGCTGTTGATTTGGCCAAAAGAAACCCCAAAAAAAGAAAAACGGAACTTTGTTACTTCATTTTATTTGCCAAGTTTAAACCCCAAAGAGTTATAATTTTATTATTTTACGACTGCACAATGTATTAAGAAATTTCAAAGGGAAATTGAAAATTAAAAATATTGCATCACTTGTTAGCAGGCTTTTGTTAAAGTTGTCCTGAAGAAAATTTGTGGAAAATTGTGAAAACAATTTTGAAATTCAATTTGTAATTTAAGAATTTTAAGATTTTTGTTAACGAATTAAGAAATTAAATCAATACTTCCTCTTTAAGATGTTAGTATTAAACTCTGAATTTAAAATTAAACTGCAGTCAGGCTTGAAGATCATTTGAGGACACCAGACACTGAATTTTGAAACTAAAAAATAAAGATTTTTAATAATTTTAAAAGGGGCATTTGTAAAAGCTTTGGAAAAAACCTTAACGCCTAATATTAAAAATACTTTAGCCGAAGAAAGAAAGGAAAAAAATTCCCATACATTTCAAAATTAATTGAATTAATTCTTCATCTTATTTTACCTATTTGTCTAACCCAGTGTATATCGAATTTTGAAAACAAATTTGCTCAAATTTTGCCAGCACTCAACTGACAAACGCATATCGTCAGGAACAGTGTGGCATCCTCACTTAATACAGCCTGTTCTACTTACTTACCTATCCCATAACTTTTATTAATCCTAATAATGTATGAAATCCTTTAAGTTTGTTAAAATACATTTTTTATTACCTTTTCTCCGTAACTTGTAATATTTCTGGCCATCAGTAAAAAAAGGCAATTTTCTTACGAAAAATACATTCAAAGTTTTTTCTCCTTTAATATCATTCAAATATATGCATGAACCTAAGGATTTGTCTTTGTTTTTCATTCACCTGGTTGTTGTTATAGCTTAATAAATCCATAAAAAAACTAAATCTTTCCAGATAAAGATGAGTTGCATTTCATTTCATATTAAAAGTATGTTTTAGTTTTGTTTAAGGTTGTTAGTAGAAAGAGAATAGAGCTACACAAAATATGCTTCAAATTTTATTAATACACCAGGCCTGAAAGTATACTTTAGTATTGTTTTCATTAGCAAGAAAAGCAACAAGTTATTTCTCTTTATCAGGCGATGACCTCAAATCAGGCAGTGCATTGTTCTGGTCTAGGGAAATATGTTATGGGAAGGATTAAAGTAGTAGTAGTGCTTGTGGACATTTGATGTAAACTTGCTGACGTCGTAATTGACAGGAAAAACTTCGAGGTTAGTTTATTCCATAAGCGAACGTAGCGGCTAAAGAAAGAATTGTCTCTATAATGCATTGTATGATTCACTGGACAATCAACCACAAATGGATGTGCTCTGAGAGAGGTACGAGGAGTCCGTAAGAATATGCAATTATCCGCAATCAAGATCTTTATTTTAACAGAGCAGCTCAAATTGTAGTACCGATAAATACATGAAACCCCACCACATGCTCCAACAAATCGATAGAGTTGGATAACTTATTGTCGCTGATAAGCACCTTCGCCCTTTTTCTGGACACGGTTGAAAAGATTTAAAAAAAATTTGAAGCACTTGCCTATACATGAGAGTTGTATTCCATCTTAGTTCGGAAGAAGATCTTGTAAATATTGAGAAGTTTAGATGGAGTGAAATATTTCTTGCACAGCTTTCAGAAACCGAGGTACTTGAATGCTTCTTTCGACACTCAAAATATGTGATCTTTCCACGGGATATCAAAATTAATTATAATGCCCAGAACATCAAGAGCGTCAACCTCCTCAATATTTTACACTACCTATAGTCACAGATGGCAGGATTAAATCATCACAATATATATGCGTAATAAAACAGCATTGGCTGTTGCGCGCAATAAATTTGATCCTTTTCGCGAGACCTCACTCGAAGAATTTTTTCGAGTCATTTGAGAGTGTGTCATTCATATATTGTCTCTTCACGCCTATCTCCAAAAAGCTCGGCCTACGATCGAATGAATATGAATGGCAAATGTTACTGCCATCTGGGAAGGAGTAGATGGGATTTGAGATTAAAAGCAGAAGATCATTAAGAAAAATTAAAAATAGGATAGGAGAGCACAACTTTTAAAAACTTTCTGCTTTCCCAACTGATGAAAGCACAACTGCTGACTGCTTGGTTGGGTTGCGGTTATAAACATGAAAACAAACTGTTGATGCTCAATAGTTCGTTTAGTGTATGCAAATGTAAAACAAACAGTTTTTTTTTCTAAAATTTTTATTCAATACTACTTTAGCATAAATGATAACGTTTTATTACTCTGCATGATGACAGGTATAGAAATAAAAATATTATTCAAAAATGAAATTCCGTTTTACTTTTTCTGTTCTCTTATTATCATCGTAAAGTTAAGAAAACTCACAGCAATCATACAGTCAGCATTGTCAACATTATAAACACCATCATCATAATCATCATCAGTAGTTTAACAATGAAGATATCACTTAGAAGTGGCACAATAGTGCAGATAAAAATCTTGAGAAATTGAAAAGTGTTTCTAGAAAAGAAGTGAGGGAATAGGAGAAACTTGTGCCTTTTTTACAATTTATTCATACATTTAATGTATGAAAATAAATATTCATAAGGAAATGTATGCTACAGTATGTAGATTATTTGTACATTTCATGCTGTTACCTGCAGTAAAACTTTTCTATTTGTTTTCTTACTCGTATTTTCCTTTTTAATTTGTCATCAATTCCCTTTGTTTTTTGTTGGTATTTGTATGTAAAATTTATGTTCATTTTCTTTCCAATGCAAAATTTTCTTCTTCAAAAGGCATAATTTTTTGGTAAGAACAGCATAAAGTATGGGGTGGGTATTTGTAATAAAAAAATTTAAGTTTTTACCAAAACTTTATTATTATTTCTGTACATATGCATGTACGAGTATGTGATACATATAAAGATAAACGACTACATATATTGTTTCTCATTTTGTAATATTTATTTGTTTGTCAGCAAGATTTCTACATAATGCAGATAGAAATACAAATTTTGACACTGCAGTGTTAAATTAAAAACATAAATAGGAAATTTATTTTGTGATTGAAAATAATAAAAAGAAAAATTCGTTTTGATTAAAGTTTTAAATAAAATTTCTTTTATGAACCACTTTAGCATGGTATAGAAATAGGCTCAATATCTTCTTTTTTAAATTAAAACCTTCAATCAAAACAAGACTAGCATTAACAAGATAATTATTTCTTGAGATTAAAAGACTTTTAAAAATCATTATATTAAATAATAATTTAATTAAAACATGCACAAATTTAAGTCCAATTTTTGTCAAAAAGTAGATAATAAAAGTCGGCCTGCTTTAAAGTGATTAAAAAATTTTAAAATTTGTTTAAATCTACCCAGGCTGCAACTCGGAGACAATTAGACGGCAAGTACTTGTTCTAAGGCTTTTATGAAAACGTAAGTTCGTAAAAAGAGATCAAACATATTATCTAACTGGTTTTGAAGACTTTTTAAGTATGCCCACAACGATAATTTTTTTCTTTTAAAGCAGAAATTATTTAGTTCACCGTTAACAATTTCTGGTGAGGTTTGCCTGACAAGTTCTGTGATATATTTTTAAGAACTATAGGGTCTTTACAACCCTGTGTGTATTTTTATCTATGAATACCGAGACCTATAGTTTCACGGTGACTCCGAACAACAGATTTGGGAAGCTTGTTCATAGCAAGCATTTACTCACAAAGGTTTTGACAAAAGACTGAAACGAGGTAGTCCCCAAAATGATAGTGAACTGGCTAGTTTAGGTTATATCTGGAACCTAACAAAGAGCTTAAAATGGTGTCAATGAGATCCCTCCTATTTTTTTTATTTGAGACCAATATTCAGAGGTAAACCCCTACTAAATGCAGTGCATTGTATTGGAATTTTCGGAAAGGACAGTATATATATATTCTTTTTATATTATTATTAAGCGCCTTAGCAATCAGACAAATTGTTGTGAATTGATCATTCAAAGGCCAGTGTTTTACCTTCACCCTTGAATGATCAACAGCAATTGCCTCATCGATTGTGTGTGGTGAGTGTCTTCACTAAGTGGGTTTAACTGTTATCTGCTACTTCCCAATGGGCGGCGCTTTTGTCGTGGTCATTCGTTTTTTTGTTGATATTGGTTAAGGTGGAATGTCGGGGAGTGGTTTCTTTGTAGACCGTCTTCTTGGGGGACCTCTAATTCTTAAATTATAATTTTGAAAAAACCGCAAACTTACTCTTTTATTTTTCATCTTAGACTTAAACCTGGGCCACGTGAGTTTTTGAACGATCGCACTAACCACTATATCCTTCACTTCTCAATCGCAATGCAAAAGTGACAAGTTTCTTTGACATAAAAAGTTGAAACTCAAATCAGTCTTTATCACTTAGGAATCAGTCGATCATGGGATATTAAGTTGTATTGTATTAGTTTGCAGGCTTTCAATAAAAAATAACTAAATAAAATTGTGTATCACCTTTCTATTTTTCATTTGCAGAACAGAAAGTAATTACAAAAAAAAAAAATACTTTTTTTTTTGTCTGCCTTAAAAAGCCTCTAAAATTCAACTCAATTATCAGACTAAGCTTAAACATGTAAAATGAACGTAGAATCATATTGTTAATATGAGAACAAAATATCCAGAAAATTGTTGCAAGGGTTCAGAAGATGCCCATATATCCTTTATTTGAAGTACTCCGACATAACAAATTATTTTACATTTTTTTAAATATTTTCTTTCAAATCCTGCACATGACTTAATGATTTTATTCTCTTTTATTTCTTTTTGGATTCCATTTAATATTCCATTCTTTTTTTCTTCTTCTTTGTTTTCTAATTAAAATTTTAATTATTTCTTATTTTACTGTAAATGTAATCAATTAAATAAATTCTCTTAAGCCAAATAAAGCCTATTTAAATAAATTTGCTTAAACTAATTTAACTTTATTTTGTCTTTTATTTGCAGGTAATTTTCACTCTTCAACAGAAAAAAAAAGGCATAAAATTTTATGTTCAGCAAAATTGAATTTTAAGTGTAAGTTTATGTTTTGGAAAAACAAAAAAAAGCAACCGACAAAATGAAAACAAACGCCAAAAACCTCTTTTAATTAAATCCTTTAGACACAAGTTCATTTATTTTAAATTTATTTTCTAAAGTCACGTCAGGGGCGGGGGATGCTTGTCTATCATTTCCCCTTGTTAGGGCATGAAACAAAGAAGGTGTAGGAGTAGAAGTAAAGTTGACTGTTTGGTATGTATGTAACTGAGTGACTGGTAATCACTGAAATATCAGCCAAACATCAACAACATTAACTATCAACGCCAAAGATAACATGAACTTTACAATAGCAGAATAAATTATGTGGCCTTTATAATCAAAACTCATCCTCCTCTTCTTCTGCCTTAACAAACAGAATGAGACGACATTGACGACTTCGTTAGGTTGTTTTGTAATGAAATAAAAAAAAAAGTGAAATGAACACAAGAAATTGGCACAAACGCAACTTAATTCCTGTAATATAAGAGAAAATAATATTTACTGGCATAATTTATAATGGAGTTTAATACGAACAGTGGGGCCAATTGGAGAAAAATGCAAATAAATTGTGAAAAAATAAAGTACTCAAGTTTAGTTTTTTCATTTGTAAGAGTTTTATAATAAATTTTATACAAAATACAAAAAACAGACAGACATTTTGTTAACTTTTCTAATAAAAATTTTATTAAATATTGCCAAAGTTTAACTAAAAAGGGAAAAGATGCGGGCGGAAAGGGGACGGCGGTTGATGGTACAATTTGTAGCCCAGTTAATTGATTTTTGCCATGGAAACTACACATGTGTGCGAAATTAATGCAATAATTCGAGCACACACGAAAGAGTTATATCTTATGCTATGCAGACATAATACTTGTCATTGATAATTTGCCCTTTTGAAGCAGCCAACAGGAGGATTCCATTCAATACGTACTGGCATAGCTGCAAGCAACCGGCGAAAAGTTAGACTATTCTTTAATTTCTCTGCGAACACCCTTCCCTATGAAGGGAGAAAATATCCACCTAAAGTAAAACTCTCTTTTTATCCCCGATTTTGAAATTCATATCCCCAAAAATCTTCACAGAAACTGCCTCAATAATTTTGCATATATGTATGTACATATGATTTATTATTTACTTCTATACTTACTGAAATTACCCCGATTTTAAATAAGTTTCAAGAAGCATTTTGGCATTTAATCCACAAGTCTTTAAAACATATCGATTGCAATGTTCTTCTACACATCTTTAACAAATTCTCACAACCGTTCCTTATTAGAAGCGTTTTTTCATAGTGCTTGACCATATCTCTTTCTGTTTGAGAAGTTGGTAGTAAAGGCGCTTCAAAATGGTGCGAGAAAAGGGTAGCAAAGGGAAGCCGAAGAGTTTTTTTTTAATTTTTGTTCAACAAGTTTTAGTTTGCGGTTTTTTCAAAATTATAAAATTATAATTTAAAAATAAGAGATTCCAAGAAGACCATCTACAAAGAAACCGCTTCCCAAATTCCTTTGCCAATGTCAACAAAAAAAAAACGAATGATCAGGAAAAAAAAGCGCCACACAATCAACATGCAACGATGCGGCAATTGGTATTAATCATTCAAAGGTGAAGATATAACACTGGCCTTTGAATTTGTCTCATTCCTAAGCCGCTTAAAAATAATATAATAATAATTATATATGTACTGTCCTTTCCAAAATTCGAATACAATGCACATTATTTAGTAGGGGTTTACCAAATTAAAAAAAAAAAAATTAAAATCAAATGAAAATGTGTGATTCACAATTCAAATATCACAAATGGGCATTTGTTTCGTAAAACTATCGAAAATATTCATTACATTTTAATTAATTTTTTATCGACGAATGTAAACTAAATAAACATTTGTTTTTACAAAAATTAAATTATATTCGAACGCAAATTTGCTTGGCCTCTGCTACAATAGGCTGTAAATGACTCCTCTTGCTAAATGTTCATGGTAGCCAACGTAAAAGGTGAAATTTTGCTTTTTCAATCAGGTGGCGTAAAATTCAATATATCGAAGACATATTGCTTATTAACTTTAATTTGTGTTAATATAAGAAATCAATTCATATACTATTTTACATTGAAATTGAATTAATTAAAGGCGCTTTATTCATATGTCTTATTATTGCTATATGCCAGTGTCTTAGTTATATTATCTTTTTCTAAATTAAGTCAGAATTAAATTCGTTTGTATGATAAATAACTTAAAATGCTTAAAACGAAAATCACTTTAAAATAATTAATTTGAAAACTTTTCCAACAGTTTTAAGATTCTGGTGTTAATGTAAACGAAACTTCAAAACATTTTAAATGCAAATGCCGTTTTTGCAAGGTAATAAAAAAACTGTGTTAGAAACGTTAAAATAAATTACCCAGCAAACATTTGCATTACTCTTGATATGCTAACAGCTCATCTCTTGCATTGCTTTACAGCTTTTTTTGTAATAGTAGACACTTTCTGCATTAAAAGTTACCCACTAGTTAATAACTCATATAAATTATTAATAGTTTATATTTACGTTCTATTATTTACAAAACTAAGTAGGTGTGCGTATAAATTATAAATTTTTTACTTCTTTTATGAGACCAATACTCAGGTGTAAACGCCTACACATGCAGTACATTGTTGAATATATATAGATAGATAGATGTTATGATATTAAGCGCGTTATGTCAATGGAGCAATTTGATTATTTAATTGTTGACTTGTTTAGTAAATTTGTTGCTGGGCAGCAGCTTATAAAAAAGACTTATGCTAAAAGTTGCAAAAAGAAGGTAGTTTGATGTGTTTAAGATTTCTAATTAATAATAGTTTTAATTTAAGTAATATTTTTAAAGACTGTCATATATCCTTTTTCAACAACTTGAAAAAAATTTTTTTTTAGTTAAAAATATTTCTTTTTTTAAGCTTTAAAAATAAACTTAGAAACCATGTACTTACAACCACTGTTTAAGTAAATTTTTAAATTATTTGTTAAGGAACCTGCTTCAATTATTGTTTTGCCTTTTCTTTTTTTGGTTGTTGTTATACTGAGCCAAAGTCATCAGTTTTACGCCCTTGTCTTACTTTGGCAAAGAAAATTTACATTTTTTAATTAATCTTGTTTATGTTGTTGTGTGACACCAGCATGAGTTTAGGAGTTTTTTCAAATAGAAAGAAAAAAAAAATAAAACAAAACAAAGCAAATCCTATCACTTGCACTACACCTACTTGATTAAAAAATACAGCAACAACAATAAAAAGAACAACACACATCTTGTTAACACCGAAGAAAAAAAAAAAAAAATACGTGGCATAAAATAAATTTTGTTTTTAAAAAGCTTGACGACTAAAATGTTTTCAACCAACTAATGACAGAAAAAAAAAAATAAAAAACAAATAAATGGAACCTTTTTTTTCTTAACATGTCACCTAATATGCTCTCAACAACTATCTCAAGCGCTTTCAATTTGCCTGAGTGTCACACAACAAATACAGCCTCTATATTGCTCATTTAAATGTTATGGCTGTATGTACTCGTACATAAATATGTATGTAGAAGTGTATATTATTATTTCAAAAACATGTTTTCTTATCCTTAAAAAAAAATTAGGTTTCTCTTTACTTAACAAGACATAGAAAAAGAAGACCAAATCCTGGCATAGAATTTCAGCGTTATTTCACAACTTCTTTCTTTCTTTCGTCTTTATAACAACCTATACACACTTAACACTGCTACTCCACTTTGTAATAAATGTATGCCATAATGGCAACACTTAACCCAGTTTGGATATTACACATGCATACACACATATCCACTCTTTAATCCTTGCCTGTATCATGTCTTGAAAATGTGTGAGTTTACTCTCATACTGTTGGAGACTTTTATTATCATGTGTTTATAGTTAAAAAGGATTATATCTGTGTGTGTATGTGTGATTACCTTTATATCTTAAAATAAGAAACAGTTAACAACTTCCTGAGAGAACAGCACATAGACTTAGAGAATAAGATAGAGAGTGGGAGAGAGAGTTAGACGGAGTGAGAAACATTGCAGTTTGTTTATGTGTTAATTGTACCATCATCATGTCAACATGTTTGTCGTTGTCGTTGTTGTTTTTCTTTTTTTATTATTATTTCTTTCCATTTTTCCATTCAACAACAGCAACATTTTACCTTCACATTTAATTCCCTTGTTATGGTTATTATTGTTGACGTTCTTGTTCCTACTTTTCTTAGAAAGAGAGATAATTGCTGCCAAATCTGTAAATGTTAACAATTTTATTTTCTATTTAACAAGAGGTTCACAAACTATATCTGTATATGTGTGTGTGCTTTTTTCAGGGAATACAAAGTAAAGTAAGAAGGAATTTCTAAAAATAAAAAGTTAGTTGAACTGAAATACTACATTAGGGTATCCCTTATCTTCTATTATTCGCGCATAGGTTGTAAAAGCTTCATAATAATGACTTTTGGCTATGATATACTATCATACACAGTCGTACGATTCATTCACAGGAAAATCTTATCGATTTCTCTCAAACTTTTAAAACTTGGCAACATTGTACCATTACACAAAATAAGATGCAAAGTTACTGCAGAATTGCTTTTTGCTAACAGCTTATAAAATACAACCCTGATCGCATTGAGAAAAAAATGTTTATGAATTTTTTCAAAATATTATGAAGTCGGACAGTTTTGTCAAAATATCTGTCATACAGATGCATTTTTATGCCACACTGTTATACTTGTTTAACACACACGGCCTTTAATGATACAATCAAACACTAAAAATTACTTACTTACTTACTTTACTTACTTTAGATGGCCATAACAACCCGTTAACGGGTTTCGGCCTGCCTTAACACTAGTCTCCAGGCGTCTCTGCTAAGCGCGCGCCTTCTCCAGTTGGTCACACTAAAAATTACTGCAAGCTAATTTCGCGGAAATATTTAATTAATTAATTAATTACAAAATAGGCTAAGGTTTAGGAAGTGTTTGTTTTAATGTCGAAATGATTGTGCTAAATACCAATTTTCTTGTTAACATTGCCATTGCTGACATTGACAATTACAATGTTACAGTTCATTGAGAAAGTGATTTTGTAGTATGCTTCGATATACAAAGACGAAAAGTTGAGTATCTGCCAGTTGCACTTTTACATGTTGTTAAAATCACTCTCTGCATTACCAAAAAAGCCATTAAAACTGTACTAGATACTTATTAATAAGGTACAAGTAATAGATTTAGAATCAATATTGTTACAAGTTGTCCTTTAAAACTCGTTTAATGTCCAAGGGATCTTTATTATAAAGCAAAAGACCGATACTTTTCGATTTGTAAGTTTTTATTTACACTCTATAACGTTTTTTAAAAAACTACCTGAAAACATTTTTGTGAAGCTCTGTTTATAGTTCTAAAGTTTATCCTAAAATTTCAATTGGTAGTACTTTTTTATACATAATTTCACTTACTATTTTTAATTTTATATAATTTTAAACATACTTGACTGTTTTATAAGTATCTTGTTATTGTAATGACTTATAATTTCAAACATACTCGAAATTTCTTCGTGTATTTTGGTTTTGTTGTAATTTAACTTACACGCTAGAAACAAAATTTAATTTAAAGGAATGTAATGATGATTTTGATTTATAAAATAATTTCTTCGCAACAATATCAATTCATATTTGTAATATTTGCTTTTTGTCTTGTTTCATGTTTATTGACTGATTGTAAACACTGTATTTGAAGCCAAAATAAAGCAAATAAGTTGAAGTTTATAATTACAATTTTTTATTAAAATCAGAGACAACTGAAAAACATGGTGCAATATTTTTTTGCTCTCAATTTATTATAATAAATCAAATTTAAATGAAATTTTTAAAACAGACGGAATTCATAAGTTGAGCCAACTAAGCCTAATTTTTTTTGATACTATACAGACTCTTAAGTTTCCCACAGAAGAGATGTTACGAAGGCTAAATTTTTTGAATTTTTTATATATTGTAGTTTTTGAATTTAACTAAAATTTTTGATTTTTTAATATTTATTTATTAAAATATACATTCGGCATTAATAGTGATCGTTATGGAATGACAACATTAAAGAAACAATTAAACCATGTTCTTCCATTTTGCCCTATAAGGAACACCCTAACACACATATAAATAGAAATAAAAACTTTGGAAAAATAAAATATAAGAAATAAAAAAAAATGTCTGTTGATAATAAAAACACTCATTAATTCCAGTATCTAAACAAAAGTTAATGATGAATAAATTTTTACCAAAATTAAACTCGTTTCGTATAATTTTTTCTTGAACATACTATAGTATGTAAATCAAAATAGAAGAAATTATAATAAAAAAACACTAAAAATAGAAACAAAAATTAAGATTCAAGCAAAATTCGTACTAGGGAAATAAATAAATTAAGCATTTAAATTTAGATCGCCTAATCGAAGCTGTTCTGCCAGGAGTGGGTCATAATAACCATGAAATAAATCTAAACAATTTCAAAATAGTGCAAAATATGATGCACAATGTGTGCATTACAAGCGGCAGAATTAAGAATTTTAAATGAATTTTTAACTTAAATTAGAATTGAGTTCTAATCGCTTTAATCTTTAAATTCAAAACTTAAATCTCTAAATAAACAATATTTATAACTCTGCTAAGTCTTGTTTCAGTTTCATACTAGAAACATAGGGTAAACTGCACCCTGAATTAAACATAGTATGCGTTATGAACGTTGTGCGTTGCAGGCTGCCCTCAAAAGCCAGTTACGAACAAAGTGTAGATTAAGATTAGATGTAAGAACTGTAAAACTAAATTAAAAGAAAATTATAAAACAAAAACAAATCAACGCATCTGAAGTCTGTACCGTATAGCTTACACACATACATACATAATTGGCCATTACAACCCTGTTTCATAGTTACGGCCTAGCTTCTTACAGCACCCATGTTATCCATGAGTACCGAGACCTACAGTTTAATGTCGACTCCGAGAGACAGGCTTGAGAGCTTATTCATGGTAATCAGTTACTCTCAGAGTTTTTGTCAGAAGATGGCAATGAGGTAGTCGTTGAAAGAAAAATTTTTTACAAACTTCTTTTTTTTGCCATTATTAAAGCACGGATAACGTTGGTTATGTACTACACCTTAGTAAAGAATATTCAACATACCTTCTCATTTCTAGTACTTTAAAAAGTATTTTTTTTTATTGAAAAATATAGAAATTGTTTCGTAAACTTTTATATTTCTTACATGGTAGTTTTCGTCGGTTCAAACAAAGCCTTTCCGCTAAGGTAATTGTATAGACTAAGTGACATACATAATCTATATAAAATCTGTAAGAACTAAATGACTGTTTCTGGTAATTATACATTTCCAACATATAATTATTTTTCTTTTCTTTACTCTAAACTAAAGAAATACATTTCAATATAGTGAAATATTTAAGAGTATTTTCTTTATATCAAAAGTTAAAAGGGTATTATACTCGTATTCACGTAGCAAGAAATGTATATTCAATCATAAAAAGCCTTTATTCTCTCCTACATACATCCTGCCCCCTAAGAGTTTGACATTTTTGTTTAGCAGCATATTAGCTTTTTAAGAAACACATACCTCTTAAGTGTTTTTAAGTATAAGAGTATCAAACAAAATTTGATGACTAACCTTAAGGCTTAACAAAAATTATATTAAAGAAAAATTTTAAGGAATTCCTTTAGAAAAACTTTATTATTTTATTAAAAAGCCCTTTTAAATTATATGCATACTATACAGTCGAAACTCTCTATAACGAACTCCTGTATAACGAAGTTTTCTTTATTGCGAAGCAATTATAAGAACACTGTGTTTTGGGTCTACTTTGAGTGTATTATAATCTCCATATAACGAATTTCCATATAGCGAATATTTCCTTATAACGAAGTATTTTTGCGACCGTAACTTCAAGATTTAAGCATTTTCAATCTCCATATAACGAATTAGGTAAAACCGAACGCACGCACACAAAAAAGAAATCGATGTCGCTTTGTGTTATTGGTGTTGTTATTGTTGCTCTGTGTGTACTTTGTTGCTTTCACAACGCACAAGCAGAGTCTGATGCTTTGAATCATTTATTTACCATAAAATTAAAAGTGGGGGAACCACCGAACTATGCAAGTGACAACTGGAATCATTACCATCTCTCACATTTCATGCAGTCGCTATCCATTCGCCTTTGCATTGAAGAAGAAAAGTGAAAAAATTTACTTCAAACCAAAATAACTGACTGAACAATATTTTTTTCTTTTCCATATAGCGAATATTCTTTATAGCGAAGTAAATATCCAGACCCTTGGAATTCGTTATAGAGAGTGTCGACTGTATATTGAAATAAAAGTTATTGAAGGTACCAAAATTCCACATTAAATAAAAACAACGAAAATACGCTCTAAAGCAAAAATGTGAATACAAATTATTTTTGGTATTGAAAAGCATAAAATATTGAGGAAATGCTTGACATATTAAGAACTATAAAGAGAAATTTATATTTTATTATTCTTAAAGATTTTCAAACCTATCTTAAGGAATTTTCCAGTATACATACATACATACGTACTTAATTGACAATTGCAACCCTGTTTCAGGGTTAGAGCTTAGCTTCTCGCAGCACCCATGTTGAGTGTGTTAATCTTTTATCTCTGAAATTTAATTTCATATAGAAAGTGCCACACCCACTTTTCTTATCACTTCCATATTCAGGCTGCTTACTTACATTCACATATACATACATATATTCACTTCACAGAGTAAGAGCCACGCCCACAATTTTAACTAATTTCCATATGATGATCAAAGAGTTGCATTTACACAAAATCTTAAGATATTTTCCCATACACCTAAAAATACATACTTATATTTTCAGTAAAATAAAACAAACAAACAAAAACCCTATAGTACTCTATGAAAATGTTGTACTTAGTCTGTAAGGATTCAGTCCATAGACTTAATAAATAAATGAATAAAAATAAAAAAAAAATAAAACATATTTTTCATGGGATATTTTCCTGAAGAAAGTCGGTTTACCTCTGATTAGAAATTATTAACGTCTGGTATATTATTCTGCTTATATTCATAATCCAACTTATAATTTTTTCGAGTAAATAAAAATTAAAGCATAATTTAAAGCATAGCATAAAAATCTAAAATTTTTTTATTGATTCTATTGGGCAAAGCTCTTAACAATATTTTCTATAACGGAGTTTTTAAATTTTCTATTTTTTTAATCTTCCGATTATTAAATTTTATGTTATTTACCACTATTTGTAATAATTTTAATTACTCTCTACTGCATAACCTAAGGCGTTTAATTGTAAAATATATTCCAAAGGCTAACCTTAGGCTTATAATGCTGCTGTCATAGCAACTAGAAAATAGTTAAGCCAACATATGTATTACATTCATCTAAATTTAGAATATGTATCCTTTGCTAACCTTATAAATCTCTAGGCTTATGCTGGGCAATCATTAAATGTAAAAGGCAACAAGTTGTTAATGAAAATCTATTGTATACGTTTATCATATGTCCAAGTGACATACTCAAATGTTATGAAAATGAAATGAATGAATTTTGCTTTTGGCCAACTAAATATGCCAGTGAAACTACTGACATTAACATTTACAAACTTACTAAGCAAAAAAAGTAAAATGAAAAAAAAATACAAAATAAGAGAAAGGAGACAGTAGTTTACTGACTCAAATGAAAGAAAGCAGAGTAAATAAATTTAAATCAAAACAGAAGACATAGACTACCTGTATTTCAGTGGACATGAGTAAAGCAAATGTGTTGTAATGGACACGAACACCACAAAGAAGAACATGAAAATATATCATTATTTCTTTCTCATCTATTATTTCTTTTCAACTTTTCTTGTTTGCTGTTTTTTTTCCAACTTTTTTTTTGTGTGGCACTAAAAACCAGACATCTGGAATGATGTAAAAAAAACAGTTATTGGTACATAAAGTAGTTGTATAGTATCAGAGTATGGTAGAAATAATTCAAGTTTAAAAATCGGTTACAAAATAAACTAAATTTTACTGCCAGCACGTACTTGTGTACTTTCTGCACACACGGTTATGTACGTATGTATGGCATTTCAACACAGCCACACTAATATTCATTTTTATTAGAAAGATTTAAAGCAGAGTTGAAAATCACAGGATATCGCATCTAATCTATTTTATAAAGAAAGAACAGGGCGTGGGAGATGGCATAAATGGAGAGTAGACGGAGAGATAGAAAAAAAAAAAAAAAGAATGATGC
This sequence comes from Metopia argyrocephala, assembly GCA_963576795.1. Taxonomy (NCBI): domain Eukaryota; kingdom Metazoa; phylum Arthropoda; class Insecta; order Diptera; family Sarcophagidae; genus Metopia; species Metopia argyrocephala. The sequence continues at coordinate 196,659,325 of OY756208.1, read as the reverse complement.
GTTATGCACGTGTTGGTTATCTGGTCGTTTAACCATATTATTGTTGGTTTAAATAAACTTGAAATTCAATTTTTATTCTCTATTTGCCACATGGTTTCATACAGATACGAGTATCTTTTAAAATATTTATGCAAAAAGTTTTTCTACGAAGTTTGTTTGTTTCTTGTTTTCTACGAATGTGTGGATAAAATTGCTGTGCAATCTCTATGCAAACTGATATACTTCCTCTATTTATGCTACCTTTACTGCTTTGAAATTTATCTTTTTTTTTCAATATTAGTGAAATAGACTTGCTGCTAATGATGCCAGTAGCCGTTTACTATTATTTTACAATACAAGGTACAGAAGTGGAATAGGCTACAGTATGCAATATTAGACTTTAAATGACCTGAGCTTAAAATATTATTTAAAAAGATAATTTAAAAACTGTTTTCGCAGGACATCAGTAGATAAATAATAATGAAATAATACAATTGTTTACATAGAAAACGGTAATTAATTTTTAAATTCCTACTAATAGTTCACAAACTCCTCCTCTATAAGTGTGATTTTTTAAGAGCTACAGGAAAGTTTAAAAAATAACACATAAAATTCAGAAAAATCATTGAAATCTTTATTTAAATCGATAGTATGGTTTATACAATTTAATGTATGGAGATTATTTTATGCAAATATTAATCGTGACTGAGCCTCAAATGGTCCATCCGCTTAGTCCAATTTCGGCATACTTTTTCCAACATTTCGGCCGGTATCTCACGAATAAATGCTTCAGTGTTGTCTTCGAAAGCGTCAATTGAAGCGGGCTTGGCTGTATAGACATGAGCTCTAACATATCCCCACAAAAAATAGTCTAAAGGCGTTAAATCGCACGATCTAGGCGGCCAATTGACCGATCCCGAAAGTGAAATGAAATGTTCACCGAACTCGCCTCTCAATAAGTCTATTGTTACGCGTGCTGTGTGGCATGTGGCATCGTCTTGTTGGAACCACAAGTCAAGCTCTTGCATTTTGGGCAAAAAAAAGTTGAATATCATCTCACGGTAGCGCTCACCATTCACAGTTTTGTTACAGTTCGCATCATCTTTGAAGAAGTACGATCCAATGGTGTCACAGGCCCATAAACCGCACCAAACTGTGACTATTTCTGAATGCATTGGTAGCTCTTGCAATTCTTCTGGCTGGTATTCACTCCAAAATCGACAATTCTGCTTATTTATTTTATTTCTGAGCCAAAAATGAGCTTCGTCGCTGAACACAATTTTTCCAAGAGGCATTCACCCATTCACGTTCGGCTTCAATTCTTGTAGCAGCTGTATTTTGAAAGGCTTCACACCTAAATCCTTCCGCTAAATTTTCCACTTCGTTGAATAACAGAGGCCCATTTGCTGCGAACGGCAACGAATCGATAATTGATGGTCATCATTAACACTGGCCGATACAGCTGCGATATTTTCTTTATTTCGCACTCTACGTAAGCGTGTTGGTGGTTTAATGTCCACCAATGTAAATTTGTTGCGAAATTTATTCACAATAGGCCGAATAGCCGCTTCGGTGAGTCGATTAAACTGTCCATAAAAAGGAAGAAGTGCGCGATTAAGTTTCTTAACAGAGCACGCATTTTGATAATAAAATTCAAAAATCTGCAAGCGTTGCTCGTTTGTAAGACGATTCATTGTTAAATTATAGACCAAACTGAAGATGGTTGACAGTGAAACAAAACACGAAACGTGCGTTAGCTGTTTAAACCAGTGTTGCCAACAAGATAATAGCTAAAAAATCACCCACTAGACAAGAGCTGAGTGTTCAAACCTCAGCTCTGACATCTTTCGACGACCATATTGTAGCAGTTTTCTGGCAAAAGCTCTGAGAGTTATTGATTGTCATGAACAAGCTTCGTTTGGAGTTGACATTAAACTGTAGCTCCCAGTACTCCTGGATAAAAATTTACACACACTACATAGGCGCTGCGAGAACCTAGGCCGTAGCTCTGAAACAGGGTTGTAATCTATAATTATGTATATATGTATGTATCCCCTCTTTTCTCATATTTTGGAAAGAACAATTTTAGGCACCTAGACCATCCAAATTGCGAGTAAATGGATATCGTCACTAAAAACACAGTAAAACAATCATTAATACGACCAGTTACTTGAAGTTTCCATGACATGTGGTCTGTAGTTTACCGTCGACTTCGAACGACAGACTTCAGAAGCTTGTTTAGGGCAATCAGTTACTCTCAGGTAGTTGCCTAAAGAAATATCCTTTTCATATTTTTTCCAAGAAGTCAGTGCTGGGAAAAAGGAGTAGAAATTTTATTTTTTAATATTCAGTGGCTTCTGCAACAAGATAGTGCTCCTATTCATTATATCTGAGTAATAAAACAAATTATTTTTAATCACATCACACGTCTTCTTAATTGATCACCGTCCTTGAATCCAATCCACTTATGCTTTGAGTTTAGATTTCTAGAGGAAATAAATTAAGTTTATGCGATTGGTTTTGCGTAGGGTTTGTTATATATTCCGGTAAGTCCTGCTCAAATATGACTCTTTGAATTTTTTGAAGTAAAATTTTGAAAAGTGTTGCCATTTTTATTAACAAACTAAGTACCTAATCTGATAATACCAATTTCTATACTCTGTTCTCTACGACTAGAATACTCTGTGCCTTAAACAGGCTTTAGAAAAAGTAAAACCAATGTTTTTTCCTTTGATTTATTTTGAAACAATTTTGTCTACAATTTTTCAATAATTTTTTTCTTTTTTCTTTGGCAATCAGAAAGTAAAACCAATCAAATGTAACAGCAGCAGCTCCGGCTATATTGCAGAATGTTTAATAATTGCAAATATTTTTAAATATTTTGTCTGGACCAAAACTGACTTCCCCCTAAAACGAATGATAAAATTTTAAGATATCGGTAATATAAAATATTCATAAGGGGTTTAAGGGGAAACGAAAATTGTAATAAAAAGCGTAGGTGGTTTCACACACACGCTATAAAATAAAATCAAAAAAAAAAAAAAAGAAAGAAAAACGACAGACGTATTTATAACAAACATTTGTTTAAATGTCTATTTGTCTGCCTGTCTTTCTATTTGTACAACTGTTTGCCATTTCCGGACAATTTTCGATTACACCTTCATTTCTTTGTTTTCCTTTTTGTTATTCGGAGGCTCACTGCTTGCTGCTTTTGCTAGACTGGTCATATCAGATATTCGTACTTTGTGGTTTTAATAAATAAACTAAAGAATTGACGACTACTGCTGCTGCTGATGGTATACGAGTATACAGTGCTGTTTGAAACTTAAGCAACTGTTTTTTCATTCAAAAACTAAAGGCTAAAGACCATAATACACTATTATACACAGTCGTACTATTCATTCACAAGAAAATCTTATTGATTTGTGTCACACTTTTAAAAGCCGCATCAAAATGGCAGCATTAGTACCACACCATACTATAAAATAAGATGCAAAGCATATACAGAGTTGCTTTTCGCTAAAATCGTATAAAATGCAACCCTGATCGCATGGAGAAAAAAATTTTTATGAATTTTTTTTTTTTTAATTTTGAAGTCGGACAGATTTGTCAAAAAATCTGTCAGACAGATGCATTTTTATGCCAGACTGTTATACTTTTTTAACACAAACGATTTTTTTGACAAATCGTACGACTCAATAGAATAGTTTATCATGGCCTTAAGGATATATTTTCATAAAGCTTTATAAGCCAAACACATATTCGTATATATAAATAGGAAATATCACATTTTAGGTTGGGTCAACAAAAAAATTATCAAAACCCGCAAAGAAGCTGATTATAAATAGGTTGCCTGCAAACAACATTCAAGTATGAAGTTGGCCACCATAATGCTCAGTCTTGTTGTAATGTGCAAAACCCAGGGTTCCAAAAATGTGTTTATTTAACTAAACTGAAACCTAAAAAATTACTAAAACAGCACTAAACTAATGATCTACTCTATTACTTGACAGTGTGCAAAAATTATTAAAACGACATTTTATTACACGACGTATTAAAATTAACTAAGTTTCGGATATCTATTGAAGAAGTTAATTGTTTTATTATTGAAAATTCTTACCATATTAAGTATTCATATTCATATTAATTCATAATATTACAAGTTTTCTTTAAATTATGAATATGAAATAAAAAATATAGAGCTTTGAATGCTGTATGTGTATGAGAAAAAGTTGCTTACTTTTTGAACAGCACTGTACTTATATGTACCATCCAAAATTGTGGCCTGTTATTGTAAATTTTGTAAAAAGTCATTTTTGTTTAAATAACTCCGACATATGTATGTATACAAGTATGTCTAGGTGAACATACAAGTATGTTTGTAAAAAGCGAACTGTTTAAAGCCATATTTACAATATAAGAGAAAAGTCTGAAAAGTATTAATAATTGGTTATGATCGCCTATAGCAACTATTTCTGAGGTTTCAAGTATTGTATGACTTGTGTGTGCATATGCATAAATATATTGTTTAAGAGGCACTTCATTAGTTGGCACTCATTGTGAATTCAGGATATATTACATACTCTTATGAAATGTATTTGTCTGCTATGATTTATTTGATGCTCAAATTTGTAGATTTTAAATAATAGATAACAATTTTGTAACGGATTTCTGATTTTATTTCAAGTACTTAAACATTCTTTAATTTCAATGTGATTAAAGGTTGCAAGAAAAGGTATATTTGCCAAGTTATTAGAAGAAAGTAAAAACCTAAAATTCATATGTTTCTTTCATCTTAACATACAGATTACGCCACACACTTTAAAATTTATATATGAAAAAAGCAATCAATTATACATTTGTACAGCCATGACACAGATTTCGTATTTATCCTTTTATCCGTTTTCATAAAAAAAATGTTAAATACTGTGGCAACATGCATTTAGCAAACTACATTCAGACATACATAAATGGCCATTACAACCCTGTGTCAGGGTTACGGCCCAGCTTCTCGCAGCCCTCATGTTGTGTGTGTTAATTTTTATCCATGAGTACCGGACCTGCAGTTTTAAAGTCGATTCCGAGTGACAGATTTGAGAAGCTTTTTCATGGCAATTAATTACTCCCAGAGCTTTTGACAGAAGGCTGCTAAGAGGTAGTCGCCGATAGAAATAATTTTTTCATATTTCTTCTTTGAAGATGTCAGAGCTGAGATTTGAACCCGGCACTATCGTCTTATTATTAGCCAACACACTAACCACTAGACCACGGACACTAATTAGCAAAGTAACAAACCACTTTTTATTATTTTACGATATATACACTACCACTGGGGAAACAACAACAAAACCCATACAAAAGAGTAATCTGACAATTTAATGCGAGTAACACTTGTTTTTTAAGTTTTTCCAAATATTGCTTCAAAAGTTATTCAGTCCCATTGTAATTCTCTCTTTCAAATTTAAACTTTCCTGCTTCTACACTATGGTACTATGTTTCTCTAAAGCCATAAAAAATACAAAACTATTTACAATTCGTTTACAATTTATTGTACTTCGATTCTCGAAATCAAATGTCAAGAGGTAGAAAAATATTCGCCCATTTAATTTCATTCGACAAAGAAATTAGGTAATTGTTTAGTTAATAAACTTTAAAAAACTGTTTTTATGCTATTAAAATAGTTTTAAAATAAAAATAGTCCCAAGAAAGCGGTTTGGAAAAATTTCAAAATTGTTTGAAAAAGCCAAAATTTGCGCACTTGTACCACAGTGGTATACTGAAAAGCAGAATGGGTGGAAATATCATAAAAGCTAAACCACTTAGAAAAATTTATTTGATGAATTTTTTATTTCCCCTTGCAAAGTTTTCAGCTCTGCCATTCACCAATATTCTGCAACACGAATAAATAAAATTGAAAAAATTTTAGATGGAAAAGTTGTTTAAAACTTTTTTTATTCATTCTCTTAATGAGCATTAATGTAACTTTTTTTGATATGAAAAGTATATCACAACTTGTGCAATTAAGTTTTATTTATCTTTATTTTCCAGAAGCTAGACTGTACCCTGAAATATTGTTGTAATGGGCCAATTATGTATGTTTGGCTTTGAATAAACAACCGATTTTAATTTCATTTGAATTAGTTTTTCCGAGCATACCCGACATTATATATATTTTCACCATCGTGTATTGAATAACACAGTGCAACACGAAAAAATATAACCATATACGGACACCACTACGTGATAAAATACCAAAAAAATAAGACCCGTTTCTGTCAGTTTTGCCCAAAGTCATGTAATTTTTTTATGGACCCCCAATCATTTGGGGCCTCCGTGTAAATTTTGTAAGAAATAGATAATTTTCTCAAACTCATATCTAGTAAAGCGTTCGAAATTTTGATTTACTTTCTGAGATAAAGTTGTAGCTCTTGTCATGAAGAACAAAAATCTTGAACATATCGTCGATGGAATTAAAGAACGCTGTAAGTGACAAAATCTTAAATGTTCACCAAAGTCAAAAAACCTGTATGAAAGTAGAAAGACGACGCAGGTATTTTTCAAAACACAGACGGCGTAAGTGAATTTATTTTCATTGTAGAAAACTGGGACCGGAACCAATCGACGTGTATTTTTTTCTGTTAAAAATGATGCAAAAAACGTATTTTCGATTTTTTGTCAGTTACAGCGTTCTTTAATTAGTGCGATGATATAAAATCAAAAACTTCACCTTCAAGACAAAAATCAAAAAAAAAACTTTAAAAAAATTACACTTTTATTGTTGCCTTTTTCATTTGTTGTCTTTCCCAAACAGCACGTCTCTCATGTTTTCATTTGCAATATTGAAATAAAACGTCAATATGTATTTCTTTTAACTTTTAAAGCCACATAACAATATTAAGTGTTTAATATTTTATTCATAATTTTTGTTATGGAAAATTTAAAGTTTACTTTCAAAATCTAAACTCTTCTGTAATCAAATTTAAACTCAAAAATTTAATCAACCAAAAGAAAAACAACAACAACAACAAAAAATATTCAATTAAATACACAAAATCAATTATTATAATTAAAATTGTATGGATATAAAAACTAAAGTGTTATTTTAATTAAAAGATTTAGAATTTTGTATTTTTTGCTTTTAAATGCGTATTCGTTTTTTTTGTTTCTCCATCAAAAACAATTTCTTATATTTTATAAAATGAAATTATACAAAGAAAGGTTTAAATTCTTTTATAAATATGTTTTAATATATTTGTTTTAAGATAAAATAAACACAATAATTCTATATCAACAGCAGCAAGAACAACAATAATGAAAAAAAAACATAAAATATATATAGTCGTACAATAAAATGCATATCTTATATATTTATTTATACGTTCATTCATTCATACTCTCATTCATTTCTAATTATTTGTTTAAATATTTTATGCAAGAAAATATTTCATTAAAAAACAAAAACAAAGAATAAATAAAAATCTTAAATTTTATCTGGAAAATTGTGACAATAGCTAAAGGATGTTATAAAATAAAAGGGAAACGGAAACTGTATGAATAGTTTTTATTTTAATAATACTCGTACAGAAAGAGATTTTCTATGAAAGTGTTATCATACATTCACATTGAAACAACATTACATTAACACACACATATATATATTGCACTTACAAATAACATGATACAGTAAATCAAATGTATGCAGATGAGTCTCCAAATGACCCAGCTGGTCTTGTCTTAACGACTTATTCGGCAATGTGTGCACATATCGTCGATTGAATTAAAGAACGCTGTAACTGACAAAAAATCGAAAATACGTTTTTCGCACCATTTTTATCAGAAAAAAAAATTCGCGTCGATTGGTACCGGTCCCAGGTTTCTACGATGTCTGCGTTTTTAAACATACCAGTGTCTTTGTTCTATTTTCATACAGGTTTTTTGGCTCTGGTGAACATTTAAGTTTTGTCAGTTACAGCGTTCTTTAATTCCATTGACGATATACAAATGACAACAAAATACGAACGATCAGGAAGAAATTGCCACCTATCCGGAACAGCTAAACCTACTTAGTGAAGGCACTCACCATAAACAATCAACATGCAACGATGAGACAACGATCCTGTTGATCATTCAAGGTTGAAGGTATATATAACACCGGCCTTTGAAAGATCAATTCACAGCAATTTGTCTCAAACTTAGGGCGTTTAATAGTAATATAGGAAAAAATTTGAAATAGCAATACAATGCACGGCATCAGTAGGGGTTTACCCTTGAATAATGGTCTCAATAAAAAAAAGAGAAATATAGGACAAGGGAAAAATCATGCACGGAAATCTTGACAACTTAACTTAGTTTACAAAGATTTCCGAAATTTAGTCTTTAAGAAAAGTATAATTGACAAACATCTTCAATGACAAATTTAATAATATTTTATATCAGATGCGTCCATGCCCTCAGCACAATGTACAAACTTTTACAGAAGAGCTTTTCCCATCGTTTTTCAATTTGTGAAAAGAAACTGCTTGTGCATATTAATACAAAGCCAGACAGCTCTGATTCCATCTTTATTAGAATATATCTAGAGAAAAATTTCATTTATCAGCAAAACGTCAAATAAAAATATATAAAAAAATTTGCATTTGTGAATGATTAAAAAAACAAAATTATCATAAAAGTGCTCATTGAATCGCAGGAATTATAGAGTTGCATTAATCACGGCCGAAAACAGCAAACATCTAATAGGTAATAGCAACCCATTTAGTATTCCAAAATAGCGGTTCAAAAACCTGTGTACATCGTTTAAGCAGTTGTTGAGCTCTTAAGCTGCTTGGTGCTACTTATGTAGTTAATACATGTTCATTGGGATAAAAGCTTCATATCCAAATCTCTCCGGATGTGCTCAGTATAAAAGCATTGTATCGGTTGCGATCATGAAATATTCGCTTCTTATTTTAGATTTCTTTATATTCCTGAATATCAACTATAAACTAAATTGAGATTTTCTTCTTTAAGCCACAGAAAGAAGACATTTTATTTTAATTTCTTTTTCCAAATAGACAAGAAACTAAAAAATATCATTTATGCGCTCAAACTTGAACAAAATTTTCTTACAGAAGCATATCCCGATCTTTTTCAATTTTTTTTTAAAAGAGTCATACAAAATCATCTATTTTATTATCTTTCTTGTATTAGTTTTTCAATGTTCTTTGTTTTCTTTTTGATCTAAAACAAGTGCAAAGAGATAAAAAGACAAAGAGTAAAAGAGAAGTACAAAAAAGTCACTAAAAACAGAATTCGTGGCTTCTTTTCATTCTGCCGTTATTTTGTATTCACTTCGTCGATAAAAAAAAAACCACGGCGTTTGGATCAAGATAGAAAGTCATAATTTAAAGCAATTGTGCCAACTAGGAAAAGAGAGCAAATCAGTATGTCTACATAAGGGTTTATCTGGGTATGTAAAAGTATTACCAAAACTTTCCAAAGAAAAATGCAACATTTTTTTTGAAAACATGCTAAATAATGCAGGAAAAAATACCAAAAAAAAAGGTATTAAATATTTATACAGTCATAATGATATAAAATTTTTTATTCATTCTCGACATAAATTTCATTGTTTCTTTTATCAATTCTAGAAAGCTAAACGGCCCCACTTTTAAATTCCTTTTCAAACATATATACTAACTAGAATGGAATTGGAAATGGTTTTCGATTGAAATTGAAATCGACTGAATTGAAAGGACAAAACATATATTTTATTTTCATATATTATTAAGCGCCATAGAAATGAGACAACTTGCTGTGAATTCATCGTTCAAAGGCCACTGCTATACCTTCAACCTTGAATGATCAACAGCAATTGCCCCATTATTGCATGTTGATTGCGGTGAGTGCCTTAGCTAAGTAGGTTTTTAGCTGTTATCTGCTACTTCCTAATAGATGGCGCTTTTCACCTAATCATTCGTTTTTCGCTGTTAAAGGTTAAGGTGGAATAGAGTGGAATGTCAGGGAGCGGTTACTTTGTAGATGGACTTCTTGAAGGGGGGGAGGGGGACCTCTTATTTTTAATTTATACTTAATTTAAAAAAAAACAGCAAACTAGCTTTTTAATTTTTCACCTTCACCAGTTAACAATTTCTCTTTTTATTTATTTTTAATCAAATTTAAAAGACGTTTTGCGCTTTTTGTTCAATATAAATAGATGATGCATTTCCATCTTTTTTTAACACAGTGTTTTATTGTATTTTAAATACAACACTTCTTGATTACCAAAGTTACTCGTAGAAGAGTCAATCATTTGATTTTTTTGAAAGCAATATCCTAAATGTTAACTGGCAGTGTTTTCTGTGAGCATTTGTGTGCATAAAATAAAATTTAATTTACGATATGAAATTAAATACACACGAGTAAACTACTAAAATCAAAACTTTATTATAAACACACACACACACTTGCATGACGCACTCTTCTTTTTACAAATATAGAGAAACACAAGCACATATTCAAATACTTTAATAGGCATACGTAGTATTTAAATAAAGTATCATGGGCTGCTGTAGAAAATATTTAAAACATGGTTTTATAAATCAATAAATGAATAGATATTTTTAAATTCAAAATAATATTCTTAAAACTTAAATATATGTAAATAGAAATGAGTACTTCTGCCCTTTAAAGATATTCAATGAAAACTTCAAAAATTTTATGTAGCTTAAGGTCTTTAATTGTAAATATTTTCTTTCTTCGTGTAGAAAACGTGAAATAGTGGACCAATTTCTCGTCAATTATAACAAATCAACTGCTATAACTTAACTTTTTGCGTTATAGTATTGCCATCAATTTTTTGTCTAATGTGTTCAAATGCGCCACCCATCTAGCGTCACAATTTACATTCTGAAAAGCTTGTACTTCTTGTTAACCATTTCTCCTTCAGTCTACGTGCATCGACTACCAGTTTGTGAACTTTCTTTAATCATAGGCGAAGGAGTAATATTCCCTAGAGCAGAACTCAGTTTGGTTTCAATCCATTACAGCATAACGTCCGATAATAGGATAACATTTGTGGACAATTTTTGGTTTTAAGCAAAACATCAGCTAACGTTTTATGTCGGAAATACCGTTTGTACTAAATAAAGCACACATGGCATTTCAAATTTGATATTCTTAAAAAAAACCTAACTTAGAAGTTAAGTCCTTATGTAGTAATGGGTTAATATGGGTTGAACTGAGGCCTTTCAAATGATACCTATTGTAATCGTTTTTAGTTTAAACTTTCACAAAGGAATAGTAAATAGTGTAGTATCTTGAAATTTAAAATATATGTTTTATAAGTTTACCTTGATTCATTAAATAACCCGTTTTAAAGTACAGCCATTATGAAGTCGGCTAGTTTTGGAACCTCTTAAGAATTAATTTCCTTTTTTTAGTGAGATTATCATTTTCTTCTATTTGCTTTCAGGACGCTTATAAGCGCCAAGCACTTGAGATAACTTTTGAATACAAATTATTTCAATTTAAAATCTTCTTGTTGTTTACTGGGTATTTTTGTATGTGTATTTGGTAACATGAGTATGTGTGATAAATAAATGTGCCACATAGTGCAATACCATATCAAGTCTTTAGTATGAGTGCATAAAATTTATCTATTAATTTACAAAATTTATGCAGAAATTTTCTTAAAGTTATAAGCAAATATTTATTTTAAAATATTCCAATAAATACAAATAAATTAAAATACAAAAATGTAATTCTTAAATTTGTTTACAAACCTGTAGCTCTCTCTCTATTTGTTAAGGCAGTATCATTTTACACAAGACATACATATATGTTTAATAAGCTTTTAAATATATTTATTTATGTATGTGTTATAAATTCTTGGTATTTAAAAAATAGACAAAATAAAATATAATTTATGGCTAAACACTACATGAGTGCATGTAAACCAATTATTTTAATTCTTCATATTGGTTTTTGCTCATCCCTAAAGTAGGCTTTACTACTTATTAGAATTAAATGTTATTTTTAAATTTTGTTATCAGCAAACGACAAGCAATTTCTTAAATATAAAGTGTGTTTGCATGTATGTATAGATTAAAATACATGCATTTTAATTAGTAGTATATTTATAGTATACATGTAGTAAGGTTGTACCATAGTTGTCGTCTATGAACGCCTTAAATAATGTTATAATTTATATGTTAATGAAAGCAATCTAACGTATGCTAATAATTTAAAATTTCTATTATTTTAATACAAATCATGAAATTATTATATGAAATTAATGAATAAATTTGTGATATGTTTAATATTAATGCTGAGAATAGTTGTGTTGGTTTAAAGCCTTTGGTTTAAATAATTACAAAATTTTAATGAAAAACAATAAAATAAATCCTAAGTATGTATATATAAGTCCTAAATTTTATATATATTTATAAATTTTGATATTTAGATCTATTTGTATGTAAATAAATAATTTAGTATTGTTTATACGTCTTAACTGATAATTAAAATATATTAGCCTAAATGTATGCTTCTAAAATATATAATATAGTAAAAAAAAAATTAAATAAAATTTAATCTCATTTAAAGAATCTATTAAATATAAATTTAATGTTCAGAAACAAATACATCAACAGTATTATCTATGTTACACACTTGTTAGAGATAAGAACACTCATTGAACTAAAATTTTGCTTATTTAAGGGAGGTTTTTTTTTTAATCGGTTTACAGATTTAGCACATTTATTTATTTTCGCTTAAGAATTTTTATCTTATCCTTCACGCCTTGCCCGAAAATAAAAATTAAATGAGTCGAACTTTTTCTCTGTTATATTCTCTTTGTCTCTCTTTTAGTACATTTTCATAATTATTATTCATTCTGCTGTAAGTTTGGTATGGCAATTTTTATTGCTTTCCATTGTAAAAATAATCTGAATTCCTTCAATATTATTTAGTTCTGATCTAATTAAGTCGAAACAAATTTTTTTTATTTTAAAAAAGTAGCTCTAAAAACCTTCTATGGCCTATAGCCTTAATTACTTTTCTACTGTATTAGTTTCTCAGAAAAAAGTTACCAGCTTAGTGCTTCTCACCAGCTTCTCTTCATGAATTTTGGACTGAAGCACTACTGATTAGTTTACAAGACAAAAGTACAGAGCCACTGCATTAGTTTACATTCTTTACTTACTATATCATAATAGAATAAAATAATTAAAGAAGACTTTAATCTTCTTTTAGATTAAACGCCTGAAGTTACACTAAAACCTATAAAAAGAATTGCAAATATTTTAGCTAAAAAGTAAATTTTCTTATTAAATTTTTAAGTTAATGAAAGCTCATATTCCAACCATCCTTTTAATTTTCTTTTAGCTACTCAGAAAAGTAGGCTTTAAAGTTTAATAAAACACAAACTGCCTACAAGTATGCTATAAAATATAAGCCAATAATATTGCAAACACACTCGTTTTTTAAACTTCTTTATGAACAATCATTATGAGATGTTTTCCAGCTTCAACAAACTTCTTGAGCAAAATATTAACTCATTGAAAATGATAAAGTTTAAACAATTTCGTTGTTGTTAAATATTCGTACATTCTATATGCTGTTCTGGTTTTTTCTTGCTCTAAATTTTCTGTTTTTTTTTTTTTTTTTTAGTTTTGTTTTGTTCAACAAACTTTTTTAGAATATATACTGTAATCGCTATAAAAAAGTATATATAGAGGGAACATGAACACAAAGTTTGGGGATTATATTAAAGTGCTAAAATAAGATTTTGTACAGAGAAGAGTGTGTACTTTTCTTGAAATTTCTAATTTTCATTTGGTCTGGTCGTTTACTCTTCAAGCGTTAGGTTTGTATGCATTTGCTTGATAGCAGGATAAAGTTTTTCAGTTTATTTGGGAAATTAAGTCAGTAGTGTCTAAACTAGCAATAGACGTAATTAATTTAAGGCATTGAAATAGGAAAGTATACTTTGTACTTCATTTTTTCGTTTTTTCTTTTGCTAAGAAGACTTTAATTTGAGAAGTAGTTTAAATTATTTTCAAGAGATAATTTCGTTACTATAATTGTTAAAGTAACAACTTTTTTTAAGCAAATGTTTATTATAAAAGAACAGACTTTCAATTAATTTAAGACTGGCTTAAAACAAATTTATTACACATTATAAGACAAATATAAAAGTTAACTACGGCTCATCTTAATACAAATTAAAACATTTATAAAGATTTTAATAGAATATATAATCATTTATTATTTAATAACTTAGACAACCATTAGACAAATATGTAAAAGTACCAAAAATAAGCATTTAATCAGATAAGTAAAGAACTAATGAAAGTTTAAATAGCGCTAATCTTGACATTTCAAATATAAAGTGAAGTTATATGATTTTTTCTTTAAGTTAGTTCTTACTTCTTCATGAAAATTACAGACTAAAGTCTTGGCATAAAATTTTTCGTACTTTCTTTTTCAGTCTTCAAAAATTGTTTTTATTGATATAAGTTTTTCTATAAAGTTATGGAATTATAACCTCTTAACAAATTTTTTTTGTCTTTGCAGGTAACTTTTCAATTAATATCTGCTTATAGTTCGTAAGTATTTGAAGCAATTGAAAAAATAACTATTTTTCAATATTTCATTGTCTAAAATAAATAAAAAAATTTAATAAATACAATTATCAAAAAAAAAAAAAAAAAATTCCCTTAAAAGCCTATAATAATATATATCTAAAAAATTAAAGTATATTTCAAGGCTTTTTTAGTTGTTTAGGTATACTGTTAGGCATTACACATACAAACGGTTTGGTTTGGTTTTCCTCTTCTGTGTTTGCCAAATTTAAGTTTTTTAAACTCATACATACTCAGACTAATTCGAGAAAAAATGCAATTTATTTGAAAGTACGCACACTGCCAATTTTAACTACTACCGTAAACACACTGAAAACAACCCAGCTGGCTAGGGCATTAAAACATTCTCAAAATTAGACACTTGAGGGAAATTGTCACATACTTTTTTAAATAAATACTTATCATAAAAATCATGCACGGCAATCTAAGCGAAATTGTATCGCTCAGTCTGTAAGAAGTTTTCTTTATATAATCGAATTATCGTACATGAAAATCTCCGCAATATAGTCTATAGTGGTTTAGAAATCAATTCAATAATTTCTTAAAATCTTCGTTAACGAAAATGTTGTTCACGACTATAGTGTCCACTGGGAAAAGCAGTTGCAGTGCAAAAAACAGAAATTTTATTTATACAATTGCACCTTAAAGTCTGGAATATATATTTAAAACAACAAAAGCAACTACATTCTAAAGAGAGCAAACGTTTCATTGTTTTCTACTCTTGTTTTTACTTTTTCCATCCAACGTTCACGTGCAAACTATTATTGAAATGTTCTGTTACTTGTTTCATTGCCATAACACCACATTCGCTCACTAAACAACAGGGCCATTAAGCGTATGCCGTGAATGTGACAGAGAGAGAGAGAGAAAGAGAGTGTGTGAAAAAAATTTATAACAAAACAATATAAATAGAAAATATTCAACTAAAAACAAAATTTCACTTAAAAAATTTATGCTCGTATAGGGAGTATGAAGGACTTTAAGAGAGGGATTTTATGTTTTCCTCAATATTTCTATGTAGGTGTGTGCTCGCTTACATTTAGCGGATATTGAGTTTACGCTTAAATTGACAATTTAATGAAAAAATTTTATTTTTCTCGTTTTAAATTCCTTTTCCTGAAAATTTAAATTTGTGTTTGAGAGGGTGCGTTTTAGCAGATACTCTGTTGATCATGTCTTTATTCAGAAAAAATATAAGAAACTTACTACTGGTTAAGTCGCACTATTTAGTGCTCTATACCAAAAAAAAAAATAAAAAAATTTCTTATTTTAAAGCAAAAGTAACAAAATGTAAACGAAAATTTAGCTTGCGGTTAATCTGTTTGGCTTTAACACAAGATTTCCATTTTCGTTTTGAGAAAATTAATTAAAAAAAAAAATAACTTGGAACTTCTAATGCATAAAAAATAAGCAAAAAAAGAAAGAAATCGTTCCAAATGTTTCCAAGAATATATTTTTCCATAATTTCTTGACAGGATTTTTAAAACTACTCCTTTAAGAAGACATTATGCTACAACATTTTAAACATGGAAAAGTTGTGATTTTTACCAAACATTTTAGCAAAGCTTTAGGTGCTAAACACCTGACAAAAAATTATCTCAACATAATACATTCTGTCATTAACTAAGTGCTCTCTAAACACATGTGGTGTTACATTAAAGTTTTGCCTGATTTAGTTATCATAACTGCTGAGAAACAAAAGTACAGCAATAGCAATAGAATATCAAAAACAATACAATACAAAAATTATGAACAAAAGTAAAAAATAAGAGAAATACGACCATTTCGTGGAAGAGAAGGAGGAATATTCCCGACGCTCTAAAAAGAAAGATAGATGTCAACGCTATACATACATACATACATAATTGGCCATTACAACCTTGTGTCAGGGTTACGGCCTAGCTTCTCGCAGCACTCATGTTGTGTGTGTTAATTTTTATCCATGAGTACCGGGACCTAAAGTTTAAAGTCGACTCCGAACGACAGATTTGAGAAGCTTTTTCATGGCAATCAATTACTCCCAAAGCTTTTGCCAGAAGACTGCTGAGAGATAGTCGCCGAAAGAAATAATTTTTTCATATTTCTTTTTTTTTAAGATATCAGAGCTAAGATTAGAACCCGGCGCTATCGTCATAGTAAGCCAACACACTAACCACTAGGCCACGGCGACTACATATATGTTAACGCTAACTTGTTATCTACAAAACCTTTGTATAGGTAAGCAGAGCAACATAAATATCGTCATGCGGGAGTTTATGTGCTCCATCCGCCATTTTATATATCTCGAGTTAATGATGCCACTTTAGGTTTTTGACACCAAAATTATTAAAATATGCAATCCGTTATCGGCTATTTATCTCTGAAACTGGAAGAGGTATCCGAAAACGGATTGCACGGATTGGGGTCGAAAAACTAAAGTGACATCATTAACTCGAGATACATATGTATATAAAATATATGAAATGGCGGATGGAGCACATAAACTTCCGCACGACGATATGTTCTTGCTGGAATCTCTATTGTACTTAAATTCGTTGCGTATAACAAGAAGAAACACAGCCATAAGTCGGACGCACATTGTGCCCCTTGAGATCTATTGCGTCTACTCCATTCTAATGTTTGTTAATTAGTTATGAACATTTGGGTAAAGCATTTAACCTCCATTGAGCTCAGGTAAACATCAACAAGCGTCCACTCCAAACTTAAGGGCCATAATTAAACTATTGAAATGTTACAAACAGCTTACCAAATTATATTATATTTCTCTAATTTCTCTTGCATTGTAGGGTGACAAAATATCACAAATAATAAAATGTTGCTAAAGTTTAGGGACACAACACAAAAGTTTTGGAATTTTTAATATTTTTTTTTCCTTTTTTTAATTCCTAATACGTATTGGGTTTTTATAAAAGTTTTGTTTTTTTTTTTTTGTGAATTTTAATTCTGCTCTATAACAATAGATTTTTTAAGGTAAAAGTAGTGGTAAACAACTTAAAAATTTATAAACGTACGAAAAATTTTTAGACCGAATTTAAAAGGAAGAGAAAAAAAAACCAATAAAATTGTATTTTGTCAAATAAAATTCCATAAAAAATAATAATATTGGACCCGCTTAATATTAAATTTTATATTTTGAAATTGTTGATATTAAGAGAAGCCTTTTTGTGTTGCTTTTAAAACTCAGTTGCCTTTAACTATAAATTTAAGAGTTTTTCTTTCAGCTGAGACGATGTCAAAAGACTTTTTGTCACGGCAATGAAAATTTTATAATTTCCGATCAATACATCATTTTCAACTGAGAGAATAACCACATAATAAAAATAAAAATTTCAGTTAAAATACGGGGAGGGTGAATTTAAATTTAGGAAGTTCACTGGCTTCCAAACGATGAAATGTCAAATATTGAGCTGTCACCCTTTGACACCCACACTTTATAAGTAAAATTTTCAACTGATTTCGGCATAACATACAATTTTGTCTTATCAATTAAAAGATTTTAATTAAATATATTTTACTAACTTTTTAATAATATCAATTAAAATATTTATATACATATAATTGACTATTACAAATCTTTTTCAGAGTTATAGCGTAGCTTATCAAAGCACCCATATTGTGTGCTTCAATTTTTATCTTTGAGTGCTGGGACCTACAGCTTATTGTCGAAACCGAACGACAGACTTGAGAAGCTTCTTAGTGGCAATCAGTTACCCCAGAACATTTACAGAAATCTGCTAAGAGGTGGTCGCCAAAAGAAATATTTTTTTATTCTTCTTTCTCTTACGATGTCCGATTTGAATTCGTAGCTCCGGCTGACTTAAAACTTTAATCAAAAGTTAATTAATTAATTAGCCTGATGTAAAAATAAATTTCCGATGGTTTTCTAAACGAAAGAGAAATAATTTGGTTTTCTATCTAGTAGATTTTACTAAGATATTTATGGGAAGCAATCTAACACTCTGCAGTAATTTCAATTTCTATGGAAATTCTAAACACAACACTCCTTCAGTAAAAACAAATAAAAACAAAAAAGCAAAAAAAAAAAAATAATTTGAAGTAAACACCATATTTTCTTCGAATTAACCTAAAAATTCATTAAATATTTATATAGCCTACTTTTAGGGTTGTAGAAATAAATTTTTGTAGCATATAATAAAGGCAAATAACAAGTTATTACAAGTGACATATTTAAAGTAAACATGAATTTTACAAAAGCTTACCATTACAATATATTGATTATTACTTATAAATTTAAAACACCTGTCAACAACACAATTTTAATTAAATTTGTTAAATTAAGAAAATATCAAAAAATAAGAGTAACAAATACACAATTTACAACATTTACTACTGAAGTCATTAAGTAATGAAGTTTGGAAAAAATGAAAAGAGTGAGAGACTGTGTAATCAAATATACGCATAATTACCCCTACCACACATACAGTATTTTTATGTTTTCTTAGTTGAGAGGAACGTTTGAAAATATTTAATTTTGAAAATATAATAAATTCTCTAAATTCGTTTAATACATACATACGTTGCTACAGCATATCCCCATATAATTTTTAACTAGAGCAGTACTTTCTATTTTGTAACTGAAAGGTCATTAAAATTTTGTAATGCAGATATTAAATATCATGTAACCTTTTTCACACACACACACAGGCATGCATATGTGTGTACGCATATGGATAAACTTAATAAAGAAATTTTGTGTTTTTTTTTCTAATTTATTTTTTTACTGAAAATAAAACCGAGAAACAGGTAAAATATTGACTTACTTGTTATGCAGTTATGATGGTTTGTAACCATAAATTCTAAGCCACTAACTTTAATAACTTAAACAAATAAGTTTGAGTGTATTTGAGTGTTCATATGTGTGTGTGTTGAACTATATAAGCATATTTGTATAATATTTATTACATGCATGTCATTACCATTTTATCAACAAAAACAGATAATTTACAGTGGGAATCAAATTAGAGAGAAATGCTTTTTACACGAAGTTATAATCAGAGAAAAACTGCACCAAAATTTACAGGTTTGCGCAAGTTTTAAAAGATCCTCCTATAATAAATATATATGTCCCACAGGTACCTATATTTCTGCCCCTTTTTTGTGATCTGTAGCTAAACGGCTTTTTGCACTAGAAGACCTTTGTTAGTCCTTTTACGCTATAAGGTGCTTCAAATAGCTTGCAAATATCCAAAATACTAAATTTTTGTTAAACTTCTTAAATACTTATATTACTATACTTAATGATCCCCAGATACCGCCCCCCTCCCCTTATAACTGACTCCTTGTTTGTAAATTATGGAATACTGGAACACTAGTAGATAGTCCTGATACATTATTGGGTGCTGTAATCAGATTTAAAATATCACCAGATTTACATAAAAGATACTGCTTTAATACTGATTCCCGTATTCTGATTAATTTCTAATTTGGCATAGAAATACGTAATATTTGAATGCGCTTTTTATTCAGTGGAAAAGTTTGTACTTGAAGGTGCAATTAACACTCAGTGCTGTTTTTGTACCACAAAATTTTTGATATAATATGATATAAACGGTCGAGTCATCAGAGCACATACCAGGCAACTGTGCAGCATTGATGCACAGTAGAAAGGAATACCTCGGTGATTATCGAATATCAGATGGGGGTTTATCAGAGTTGGCACCGGTCGATATTCTGAAGTTCGTCAAGATGATGAAATTGGCAAAAACACTATAAAACCCCAGTTATGTTGAGATCTGTACAATAGATCTACAGTTCAAAATACTTTAGAACCTCCTTTATGAATGAATGAATGATATAAACTAATGCGCACATATCGTAGTATGATATGTTGTTAAAAAGCCGCTGTAATCACAAAGCTATTGGTTTGTTTTGATTTGATGTTTGCGATGCCTTCTAATATATGAGAGTATGGTGAGACTGCATTACAGCGTTATGTATCTAGGGGAATTTCATACATCTTTAAGACAATTTTTAAATAAAGTTTTTGTGATATCAAATGCCGCATTTTGTTGATTCATTTGAGGTCTGTACTCGCCTTCAAAATAGAAAAAATTATAACTCTATTTCTATTACTTTTGGGAAATTGTGAAACGTTGACTCCGCTTAAGCATTACCCACATTAGCGTTTATCGAAATGGTAAACGTTTGAATAATTAAACGAAAAAAATTTATTTTTTTTTAATTGAACGCTTCATGTCACTTTCTTGAATACTTTTTTTTTTTGATAAATAACAACTTAATTTTATCTAGCACTGTACATTCTTCTTTTTCCTCTTCATAAATTACTCTATAAATGTAAAGATATTATAAAATGTACACACATATGTATGTATGAGTATGTACATGAACTAATATTTTAAAGTTTAATGTTGTGTGTATGTAGCTCATCATTATCATCAGAACACAAATATTTTATACACAAACACATATATGTACAGTGTACACATAACTCCTCTCTATTTTATTTTATAGGTATTACACACACATACGATAGTAAAAATACAGCCTAAGTAAAATCTAAATAAATTTCCTTCAAACATTTTGCCACAGTAAATCATCATTTACATTATTACCATATTAACAGGAGGTCAACATGTACAGCGCCATGATGTAGGCAAAGAATTTTAACTACATAAACTCACACACATATGCTATAAATTTAAATGGTGTATGATGTTAAGAAGAAATATGTTTATATGCAAATATATTTTTACATACACTTATATACGCATAAATACATACATATGTACATACATACATAGGTACATATACATATTTACAAGTAAGTTATATGTATATTGTTATTTAGAAAGTTTCTCACTTAGATATTTACAGTGTTTGTGCATATGGCCTGTATTTTATTATAGAACCATATACTAGAGATGAAAATTGTAAAAAACAACTTTAACAACAGCAACAACACTTCGCCTCATTTTCTTAACTCTAGGGAAATATACGTACATTCACACAAATTTAATATATTCTATGACATTGCGAACACTATGGAAATATTGTGTTTTGTGTACAGATAAGAGAAAAAGGGAATAAAGAAAATGACTTTGAGTCTCTTAAGATGTATATGTGGTTTGAAAGAGGCACGTGACCAACTCTTTAAATTTTAAACCCAGTGCGTCCTTAACATTTACTGGTATAAGAAACACTGTAGCAGTTATTATGTAAAAGTGAGATTCTTATTAGATTATGATGGATGTGTTTAAGTAGCTATGTGGTCTTCATGTTCTAAAATTTGCTGCAGAGTCAGTGCTTCTGTTAAACAAATAGAAGACCCGAAGTGATTTACAACTAAAACTATCACTTTAGGCTAAATAATATTAAGTTTCTTAATATTAAAAGTGCTTTTTAATATTTATACCGTAAATTCCTCACACTTCCATTCCCTTACCTGACCGAGAAGGGTTCTTCCATATTGCATCTGAAACACTTCGAGTTGGTATTGATTACAAACTAAATGAAAAATAAAAACATCCACACTTCCAAGACATATAACTAGTAAACAGTTATTCGAAAAAACTATTGAAAATTAAAAAAAAATTCCACATAAAAGAATTCAGATACAAAATTTCAACCTATAAATTTCTAACATAGTTGTGTAGAAGGGTGAGTCCTAGTTAAAGGTGGACATTCCAGCAGTAGATGCTTTAACAATTTTTCACTATCATGCCTGCTTGCGTTTATGCTAACAAAAACGACTCGTATATGCATTTTATAAGGAAAAGTAAAGTAATTGATTCAGAAGTTGGGATTAAAAATTAACTGCAATAATATGGAGGGCTGTGGTATAGTGGTTAGAGCGCTCGCACAGAAACTCAAACGACCGAGGTGTAATCCCAGCGAAGAATAAAAAAAAATTGCGGTTTTTCTAAATTATATTTTTAAAAAATAAGAGGTTAGAACCCCCCTCCCCCTCCTCCAAGTTCTCCGTCTTCACTAAACACTGACATTTACAGTCTGTTCCAACAAGAAATGAATGATCAGGTGTACAGCGCCACCTTCTGGGAAGATAACAGGTAACCTGCTAAAGACGCTTGCCACTCACATTCAACATCCACCGGCAGATGAGGCAATTGCTGTTGATCATTCAAGGGTGAAGGTATAACACGGGCCTTTGAGTGGTCAAATGGTCAGAACTTGTCTCAACAAAAAGGCTCATAATAAAATAATAAAAAATAATCTGTCTATGTATCTTTAAATTCCAATACAATGCACTGCATGAGTAGGAGTTTATCTCTGAGTATTGGCCTTAAAAAAAATAATTTCAATTACGGTAGGAATTCATTAGTATTTCTCATTCAAATTTCATTATTATTTTAAAAGTTGAGTTTGATACCACTGACTTACATATAAGTATATGGAAATATAAGATTAGAAAAAAAAAATTTGGTCACTTGAAAGTTGTCTACAGTTTTACCACATCAAAATAGATTGAAAAACATGATGAAACACTAAATTAAGTTCTACACATGCTCATAATGTACTCTAATATAATAAAACAACAACAACAACAAGAATAACAATAACGACCATATGTAAAAATAAATGTACCAATTTATATGCCTTAAACACATATTCTCACACACACACATACTTCATGTACGTACAGTACAAAATACACACGAACATTAACCCAGCGGACAAGGTGGCTGCATTGGAAATCAGACATAATTTTCATTCAAAAGCTTTCTCAAGCAATACGAGCAGAACACAAATTAAAAGGAAAATAATTTTTTTTTATTTTTTTATACGATTTTCAGCTCATAAGAAAGTCTTTTGTTAATATATTATTAGTATTACAGAAATATTGCTTGAGCTGGTCTAATACTTTAGACAGACGACAATGTTAATTTGCATTAAGAACTTACTAATGCAAATTAAAATGTTACCTTGACAGATGACAGTTTCTGCTTTTATAGCGTAGACAGACGACAGGATTAGTTTGTTTGTGAACTATTTTTATTTTATTTAATGATGTGAGGTTTGTAACTTTGCTTACCTTCTATCCATTTTAATTACCAATAGCAAATAATTAGCCAAAAACTGACTGATTTTATGCGATGTTGCCATATTAAAATAGCTTAATGCAATATAAATTCAGTTTGGTTTTGTGCATATCGTCGATGGAATTAAAGAACGCTGTAACTGACAAAAAATCGAAAATACGTTTTCTGCATCATTTTTATCAGCAGAAAAATACGCGCCGATTGGTCCAGGTCCCAGATTTCTACGATGAAAATAAATTCACTTACGCCGTCTATGAAATGAAAAAATACCAGTGTATTTGTTCTACATTTATTTGGCTCTGGTGAACATTTAAGGTTTTGTCAATTACAGCGTTCTTTAATTCCATCGACGATATACACTGGAGATAATGCGCAAGTTAATTTGAATTAACTCAACTAATGCATATTAACGCCGTTGTCTGTCTACGGTATTATACTATCCCACTTAGTATTTGTATAACGATAATATAATGTCAGGAACTCAAAGTAAATAAGTTTATATACTTATATATGTATATATAATATAAGTAATTAAATATCAAAAAATACGTATGGAAAATATGGATTAAATTTTGTTTCCACAAATTCAAATGAAAAGCTTAAGGCTTGCAAAATAATAGAATATTACATTTAAAGGCAATTTGGACTATACGACTTAACGTTCGTAAAAGCCGATACGATTTGTGTTATACATATTCTTTAGCGTATATTAATTCCCATAAAAATAATTGTAATTGTAGCTACATATTATCACTGCCATACTACATAAAAATTTGACAAATCAACCGGCATGTTGCATAGTCTAAGCCTCCTTGGATAATACGAGTTCTAATGAAATATTTCGTATGAGTCGATTATGGATGGAAACTCAACTGGAGTTGATTTCAAAATGATGCAACGATCAGGCATTTTTTGTTGATCATTCAAGGGTGAAAGTATAACACTCGCCTTTGAATGATCAATTCACAGCAATTTGTCTCATTCCTAAGGCGCTTAGTAATATATTAAGCAATAATAGAAGAAAACAAAATATATGTTCTCTCATGAATGTACTGTCCTTACCAAAAAATTCCAATACAATACACAGCATCAATAGGGGTTTTTCCCTGAGTATTGGTCTCAATAAAAAAAAAATATTCATATTATGTACGACAACTGTTTACAGTTGCCATTTTGATATATAGGCAACTATGAAGATGTAAACAATTGCATTGAAATTAGTTGTGCTAATATTTTGAGACTTAAAGCAAAAGTAAACCTTTAATATGATGACCTGGGTTGATCTATTTTGTGATGATAACGAAGAAGAAATGCAGGCAGCATATATGTATTAGGCCACATTTAAGGGACTATTCTGCCACACTCTGAGTATAGAAATGTGTACTTTGTTTAAAGCATGGATAGTTAATAATATAATCATATCGTCGTGTGGGAGTTTATGTGTTCTATCTGCTAGTTTGTATATCTCGAGTTAATGATGCCCGTTTAAGTTTTTGCCACCAAAATTGCTAGTTTAAAAAGTTTTTGCGGCTCTTAGGTTTTATGCAGAAGGCAATTTTCAGAAGTTCCAGAGCAACGATTTTAATTTGGTATAATTTCTGTGGTATAGTTTCATAAATAATATAAAAAACTAAACTTACTTTTTAGTTTGTGACGCCTTATGTCATAAAATACCTACAAAACAACCACAAATATTCAGTTGCCAATATATTCACCATTTATTCACTAAGTTGCCAGCTTTTAGTAGCCAGGTGCCATCTGTAATACCATTTGGACAACTGGCGAAGCAACTCAAATTCGGTTGCTATCCATAATAGACCCATTATTTTGAACTTGTCATTTTTACTTGAATTTAGTTAGAAAAGCTTATTTAAGTTTAACTTGAAAACAAGATTTAAGTTTTGAGCTTAATTTTAACTCAGAAAAGCACAAATGTTTGCTGGGAGTATACAAGCATTCAGTCAATTCACTAACACATAATCACAAGACGGAAAACCAACAACTGAAACTACTAAAATACAGAATTTATTTTTGATAAAAAGCATTATATTTCTTACTTAAAACTTAAATATTTCTTTAAAAAAAAATTAATTTGGATTCTTAAAAAAAAAATTTCTTTTTTCTTTTTTTTGTGAATTAAATCCCTTTATTTCTGCACTTTTAATAAATAGGAATTGCCAGAGTACTTCATGTGTTTTATATAATTTTTTGGTTTTAAGCTTAACAAGCATTTGATGCCTTATTCTTCTGTGCAGTTACATACACACGCATGTGTAGTTTTGGTCATATTCTTACTTTTTTTAAGCTTTTCCTATTTATTTTGTCAACACTATTGTTATTTCAAGCCTTATCGGTGCAGAGTGAGGAATTTGTTTTATGCTAACAAATACGTAGTCTTGATACGTAGGCTGGGCCTAAAAGTTTTATGAAATAAAAAATATTTTCACTAATCTGTGACTTAAATTATTTAAATTAAAGTAAATTATTTGAATACTTCATTATATGTTTATCAAATAAATTCATTTTGTTTCTGGTCTAATACAAATGAATGGTAAATGCAGTCGACTGAACCAGAGAAGTTGATTTTAGCATGATTTGATAATGAGACGCTGTATTGTTACGCAGAATATACCCTTAAACCAGTGATTACCATTTTATAGCACAATTGTGCAGAGAGCGTTCACACGTATTGCTTACGCTCTTTTATTTTTTTCAGGTTTACTCAAAAAATCTGATCGATTACACTCAAAAAATATTTTATGTTAAATTCAATATTTTTAGAAACATTAAAAGCTTGGTTAGTAGGTTATGAACCAAATTAAATCCTAAATTGAAAATCGCGATTTCAATTATAAGCTTAATAAGCTTAAAAAAAGATAGGGTAGATCATTTAGTGATGGTGTTTTTATTAAGCAATTGTTGGAAAAAATTTGGAAAAGGCCTAATTATAATACAAATATTTTCCGATTTAAAATATAGTTGTTCAAGCAACGCAACAAATTACATTCCACAAGTACGAAACTGTCATATAAGTATAAATGCAGAAGATTTTATCTTCCAAAAGTCTTATTTTATCCCAGTTATATATATGTATATACTTGTACTTTTAAAGAATATTTTTTAAGAAAAAGAAATGGATTTTTTATTTCCCAGCAAATATCTAAAAAACATGCCCTAAATATAGTCAAACATTTATAACTTTATGTATGTATGTTGATGAAATGATTGTCAAAATAGCGTATATTACTAAAATTTTTCTATGACTGTAAACAAAACAATTCTCCAAACTTTTTTTTCTCTTACTCACTAATACACAACCAAAAAATTTTGGTAACCCCTGCCTTAAACGCTTCCAATATTTAAATTAAAATAACCCAAATTGTGTGTGAGATATCATCAAAGCTTTTTGTTCATTGGGGAGACTTACGGAAGATATTATGTGTGGATTACGATCGAACTGGCACATAATCACGCTGAACTTGAGCGATGGCATAGGTTACGTTGACTTTGAGGACCGCTGTAGTTTGTTGTTTACTCGTATGCAACTGCGATGTAACCATATATATAAATTACTCTTCGAAGTCGTATCACATTTAGTGAGATAGCAAACTTAGATATAACTTGAAAAATCTTGCTACGTATAAGGCTTTGAAGCTGTTCAAAGCAGCCCTGTATTAGAAGATTAGATGGTAGTGTCAATATTTATCCTCTCCACGATTTGGTGTAGTAAAACCAAATAACTGGTCAAAATTGAATTTTAAACGTCTAAAACTGCATTGACTATCATTCACGCACCTTTTCAATATTATGATTGATGAAGTTGTTTTATTTTCATTGTTAACCCCTTTAGTCCTTTTGAATTTGACTTAACAGGTCTTAAGCCATATTAAAAAAAACTTTAATTTCTAGCTCAACCCACGTACATTTTGAATATTATGGTTGACAAAGTTGTATCTTTTTTGCATATGTTATACAAAAATTCGATTTTTGTTGTTGTTGATGTTGTTCCAGTTCCTCTAATTGTCATTCTAGCCTTATAAGGTAGTGTGAAGTTAATTGTTACTGTTGTGTTTCAGGTGTATGGATTTAGCACAAACATCCTTTTTTATAACTTTATAAAACATATACAGAAGGTCCTTTAAGGGTTACGTGTGATAATCCTGTTTTAAGCAGCTTTATTTTAATTTTGCTTTGAAAAAGGACTATTTAAGGGACAGGTACATATCAATATGTGTAGCAGAACAGTTCAGGGTGTAATAGTAGATTTTAAATAAAGGATTCTAACTGGTTTTCTGTAAATATTTGTGTGCGTGTTAATTGGTAGGAGTATGTAAATAGATGAGGTTTTAAAAATCAAGAACTTAATAAAGTGAAACAAGTTATTGAAGGAAATTTTAATAAATGTTACAGAAATTATTTAAATTTATTGCACACTTTCTCTATTTAATTAAAGTTTTTATAAATTTTTAAATAAATAAGAAATTTTTACTACATAATTGGCCATTACAACCCTGTGTCAGGGTTACGGCCTAGCTTCTCGCAGCACTCATGTTGTGTGTGTTAATTTTTATCCATGAGTCCTGGGACTTGGTGTTTAAAGTCGACTCCGACCGAAAGATTTGAGAAGCTTTTTCATGGCAATCAGTAACTCCCAGAGCTTTTGCCAGAAGACTGCTGAGAGGTAGTCGCTGAAAGAAATAATTTTTTCATATTTCTTTTTTTTTTTCAAAATGTCAGAGCTGAGATTTCAACCCGGTGTAAAACGTCTTAGAAAGCCAACGCAATAACCCACGGCGACTTTGAAATCTATTAAAATTAATTGGGGTATTCACAAGATGTGTTGTTAAGACTTATTACAACCCTTTTTCAGAGCTACGGCCTAGCTTCTCACAGCACCCGTATTGTGTGTGCCTACATTTGAACATAAAATCCGAATGACAGACTTGAGAAGCTATTCTCAAAGTTTTTGAATACAGAAAAGACATATACAAAATGTATTGAAAATCCAAATATTTAATTTAATTAATAATTTTAAATAAGTTGACAGTTCATTACGGCCATCTTATGAAGCAGTATCTGTCAAATTAGAAGGCATTTGCACAGTGTGTTAAGTCAAATCACCATGGATGGATAAATGTTTCCATAACACGTGCAAATAACAAAATTGTTTTATCAAACACTTGCTTATCGATAAAATCTATAAAACATTTTTCGAAATGCCAGTCAATGATTAATAATAACATTTGGCTTTAATGTAACATTTAACCTTTTTTCACACACTAGACCCTAAAAGCTTTTAAGTTTCCAAAAAATACTTAATGCAGTCGGCACATAAATTCGCTGCTTTGAAACGTAATTAATGACTTATTTGATATTTCTTGTAGTTGCTGGTGGCAATACCATGGGCAATAAATCACTCTTTAATTTTTTTTTTTTTGTTTCTTTTTTTGATTGAAAGATTTAAAAATTAGTTCCGTCAATTATCGATACACATGTAAACTTGTAAACTCTCAAATGGCAACAAAATTTATGTGCCGGCACCAGTATTTCCTTGAAAATATTGTATAAAGTGTAACAGTGACAGGGAGATCAAATAGTCAACAAATAATAAATAAACTGACAATCGATACCTGACAAATTTGTTAGACAATTAGTTACCGTTAAAAGTCTATGTTGTTGTATTGTTGTATGTATATTTGATTAGTGCGTTGTGTGTGTGTTTGTATTTTTAAATATTTATTTGTGAAAACAAATTGCCAGTTTGGCACGATTGCCAACACTTGACATGCATTTAAACTGACTTTAAATTACTTAAAACTACCGCCTCCTTTTAGTTCACTATGAGAGAGTACAAACCATGCGGCAGTTTACAGACCCCACAGTCACCTTTTGCATTCCAATTTATTTTCCAGCATAAAACAATTTTTAAACAATCGAAATCTCTTGCTTTAACATCAAGAGAAATGCACTGAAAAAAGCAAAAAATCTCAAGTAAAGTTGAAATATTTAATTGCTCATTAAGTGTTTTGTGGAGAACTTATTAAACAAGAATTGAGAATTTGTAGAATTCAAAATGTATTTTTGGAAACCACTTCATAACTCAAAAAAATTTTTTTGTATCCAAAGTGAAATCAAATTAGGCAAATGTTTGAAGAGAAAAACATCGCCACTATTCTATTCTTCGAACTTTTTTAATTTAATTTCAAAATATGTTTTTTATTATTATTCGGTTTGAGAATATTTAAAAAAATTCCAAATGATTACGCATTTTTCGTCACACATTTGCTTAATGTAACCGTATTTTAAGGCTCGAGTATAATGCATACATACATACATATGTACATAATTGGCCAATACAACCCTGTGTCAGGGTTACGGCCTAGTTTCTCGCAGCACTCAAGTTGTGTGTGTCAATTTTTATTCATGAGTACCGGGACCAACAGTTTAAAGTCGACTCCGAACGATTGATTTGAGAAGCTTTTTCATGGCAATCAATTACTCTCAGAGCTTTTGCCAAAAGACTGCTGAGAGGTAGTCGCCGAAAGAAATAATTTTTTCATATTTCTTTTTTTTTCAAGATGTCAGAGCTGAGATTTGAACCTGGCGCTATCGTCTTGGAAAGCCAACATACTAACCAGTAGACCATGGCGACTACAAATATAATAATCAGAATATTTTTATAGAGTGAATGTAATTTCTTTTAGTTTTAAAAAACAGGGAGCTCTTTAAATCTGATCATTGGTGACGCAAAAGTTCTCTTTTTTTGTCAAGAAGATAGGATTCTGACTCGTTATCTGAATGGACATTGTAATTTTCTTTGTGAAATCTACAAACAGCAATATTTCACATTCATATTCAATTAATAGAATAGCGGTCCTCTTGGATATCTTAAGGCAAAAAGACAAACCACGAATTGTACACCTACTAATGAGCTGGTAATGATATCTAACCTCTGAGTTGTAAGAACAAGGTTGATTTGGTTTAATGTGTTATTTTCTGTCATACAGGCGCGATAGTAGCAAGTTAGCTCCGATATCCGTTTAAATGATCACATTTTTCAAGTGTCAAAGGAATCATTCAAGTGCTGCAGTTTTTTTTTTCTTTTTCAAACAGTGTAACAAATATTGCACTACAAATATTTTTCTCATTATTTACAAGATTCTTACCCTGACATTTTTTGCAAATGAGCCACAATGACTCTGTCGAGAGTTCCTTTAGCATGTCTAAGACCCACTTGAGTTTGTTTTTGCCAATTTTCCTTTCTCTAACAAAATTGAAATCGTAAAGTGCGGAGCTACATAAGAGGACTTCGGATCAATATAAAATGTTTCAGATCTCTTCCGTTGCAATTGTATTCGAGCGCTTTCGTGCCGTATATACTACCGAGTTCTGGTACCTATAACAACTGAATTCTATTTCTACGAGGTAATAAAACATTTTTGGTGTGTAGTGTAATGCAGTTTTTGTTTCCAGCCAGGGTATAATTCCGGTTGTCCAGGTTCGGAGTTAAAGGTCTGCTTCTTTCGAAATGCAACACAATCGAATACTTTGTGTTAACTAAATGAACAAAGCTTTATTTACGAAACCTTATACAAAAATCTTATACTTATACTAAAATCTAAAAGAAATACAAGATATTGGGTTTCACGTTAAAGCGGATTAATATTTGGCAACTCTGCGGTAAAAATAATAACGACGGCAAGAAGAATTCGGGAGCTCTTGTGTCGACCACGGTTAGTACGAATGTACGGAAACTTCGGCAGCTTCGGTAATAAAATAATAACGACAGCAAGAAGAGTTCAGAAGCTCTTGTCGTCGGCTACGGTTAGTACGAATAAAAGAAAAATTTTATAGCACTTACACTCCGCAAATCTAAAATAATAACGACGGCAAGAAGAATTCGAAAGCTCTTGTCGTAGACTACGGTTAGTACGAATGTAAGAAGAATTCGGGAGCTCTTAAACTCGGCAAATCTACGGTAATAAAATTAACTACGACACGTGTATTGACCTTTAACCAACTCGTTTTTCGTTAGGTGAAACTCAACCTCTTATGTATTTATTTTCATCAACTCGATGAGAATTATACTACCCTACGATGTTGTTAATAGGTTAATATACTGGCATGTTGTTAATAGGTAAATATAAATGTAAATATATATAGGAATATAATGCGACGTCACGTCACTGTAATTATTTAATTTCAAGACACTTTTGAAACCCTAAAATTTTTTAAAGTGTCCTAAATTGTTGTCACATATTTTTTTTTCTATTTTTACAAACCAATAAGTGGGCTAAACTCTAAAATTGTCTTGTCTTACACTTTTGAACATTAGACATGAGGAAGAAAAAAACAAACCAGAAAAACTTTAAACACTTTAAACAGATGGACACACAAACAGACAGACAGACAGATGAATAGATAGAAAACCATACATAAGTACGTACAAGACATACCCGAGGTGGTCATAAAACTGTCGATTGAAAATATATTATTGACTTGATAAATGCTCCCCTGTGGTTCAATTTTTATACATTATTTGGTAGAAATTACCAAAACCTCAACAATGCTCTGTTTTACAGTAATTTGCTACCAAAATTGTTACATGGCGAGAGATTACAATACATTAGTGAAGGCTAACAAACGAAATGCAAGCATGGACAAAAGGAATATAGTAATTTTGTGTTTTTTATTGTTATTGTTTTTATAAAATTCAAATGTAAAGATTTTTATCAATCACTAGCATTGACACAGTTGGCAACATATGTGGTTTAAATGTAAAAACAAAAAAAAAAATTATTATTTTCTTTGCTTTTCTTCGCCATTCAGAGACATCCTGCAAATGTAGCGAAAACGTAAAACAAATAATTTTCGTTTCGTGTTGTACCATTTAACCGAATAAGCTTCCTTCCTTCCGTTTGTTGTACAGAGATTTTAATTTAAAAAAAAATTGTTTTTTTATTTTGTTTTCCTTTGGCTTTAACCAAAAGCCCCACTACGTGAGTTTTTATGTGAATGATGGTATTTTGTATGCAATGTTTATGGCAGAGATATACTAGTGTGCCATACAGAACACAGTAGCGTTGCTTGAAGCACCAATAGCTACTGTTATGCAGAAACAGAGGCACGAGCCAAAGACCACAAGTGGAAAATACAATTAGTGTTGTTGGTTATATTGTTGTCATACCACACATAGTTTTCTATATAAAGACATCCATACATACATGCATATATGGATATGTGTGTGTGTGTATAATCTATACCAAAATGCATATGTTTGTACATATACGAGTACATTTATTTATTTATTTATTGTTTATAGAATAACATGCATGCATTGCATACCTTTAGACTGCTTTTATAGACCAACATTAACGGTCCAAAAAAACAAAACAAAAATAAAACAAACAATTGTGCCAAAAAATACCCTTTTTGTGTATTTGTTTAGATGGCAATGTGTCTATGTATGCATGTATGTATGTGTCTTCCAAATTTAAAATTGGATATACAAAATTGTTAACGTGTGCTTGGCTCATTGCACCTGGGTACCCAAAACATGATATATTGCCCATATTCCACTATTGCTGCCACATACCAAAACTACCAAAAACACACACTCCAAAGCACATACGCCGTTAAAATTATTTTTATTGGTTATTTCGCTATTTTTGGCTTAATTTCCTTTTCTTTTTTTTCCATATTCATATTCGTTCTTTGGTCTTCTTTTTCATATATTTTGGATTATATTTTTACTTTAATCCCTAAAGGATTTAAATAGTATTAAAACAATTTTGTTTTTTGTCTAAAAATTAATTTTTGTAACAATTTGTACAACAAATTGAAATCCCTTTTAAAATGCTGTTGTTCAATAATAGAAAAATTGAAAAAAATTTAAAAAAAAGCTCAATTTGCTATGGCTTAACAGGGTATATAATCGTACATACATATGTAATATTTAAATTATCCATTTTTTATTTGATTAATACCTGTAATCGTGTACACACATATTGAGAACAATAATTAATTGCCCTTGCAAAGTAAAATTTTACTAAATGACTCATGCGAATACAATATTGTAACGCAGGTGATTATTTTTAAATTTCTACCATTAGTTTACAAACTCTATGTCTTCTGAAAGGTCTTCCAGCAGGGACTTCCAAACTTTAGTCGTCGATAACGGCCATTTTGTTAAATCAATATATTTTTAATTATTTCCTGTAGTTTTCCAAATCACCACTGATGGTGACTTAATGACATTTGCGAATAAAAAAAATTGTTTCATCAGAATAGATGTTCTCTTCAGACACCGTAAAATAAAATTGCCTGATTAAGTACATGAGCAAACAAATCTGGCGATTTTAGAGCTATATCTATCCACATGAGATCTCAGAGCCCCCAATACGTTCTAAAAAAAGCCACTGTTTGGTGTGGTATTTGAGTTGGCGACATCATCGGATCACATTTCTTTGAGAACGATCTAGACCATCAGGTCTGTAAGTCGAAATTTAACAATCTCTTTTGACCTGGAATGGATGATCTGGATACAAATGATATTGCGGTTATATTCGAAGCACAAAAATATTTCTTTTTACTCATGTTTAAAAATATGACGCACTTGATAGACGTCTCGTTATTTAGAAATGATTAAATCATTGTGTTTTTTTTAAGTCTATAGACAGCTAAACGGCTGAACACATCTTCCTGAACTTTGTACAGTATCTCTCTGTATCTCTGAAAGGAACTATCAAAATATGCAACTGGGCACGCCCATGTAATTGATTAATCAATGTCTTCAAAAAAGTATCAGTCACTGAGCGAAAGAAAGAAATGTGACACTCGAAAGAAAGGTATTTTGGGTTTCTCTATATCTTTCGCCTGCTTTTACGAATCACCATTTTTCTTTTTTACATATCGTAAAAATAAAATGTTGCCAGTTGAAAATTTAAAAAATACAATAATAATGAATTAATGAATTTCTTTAAAAAGTGAAAATAAACTACTATTTTGCTTGTGAAAAAATGCAACTGTATTTAAAAGTGCTTACTTGTACGCATCCGTTACAATTATTCTTCCAGCTGTCAGTCAGTTTCAAGTTATAATTATAACGTATATGGGCAGCTTAATGACATAAAAAATGACGACATAAAACTAAAACAAAAGTGTTTATGTGTTTGTATGTGTGCTTTTGCATTATAAAAAAATCGGCATATTTGTGTGTGATTGTATGTATGTGTATACAACTATTTCGTGTTATGCATCAAACGAGAGCAAAAAGGCAAGTGACTCATTTTTACATTTGCCTTCGCGAGTATTCGACATTGTGAAATTGGTTTTTGTATGGAAATCCTTACGTTTTTCTCTGTTCTTTTTCTTATTCGTTTTGTTCGCACACAATTCTGATATAGAGAAACCAAAATCAATTTTTTTTCGCCCATCATGCGAAAGAGATCACTCACTCGACATTGCAAAACAGGCTGTTAATTTGGGCCAAATACTGGTAGCGTACATAACTTATCAATCAAAGAGTGGTTGAAACTGGGTAAGTGGACGAGATAATACTAAATACTAAATGTTGTACATATGTATATCTTGATAATAGTAACAGCAGAAGTTTCTATATATGATGCAAATAGTTTAATGGAGAATACATATTATGAACTAAAAAATGAGCAGAATTGGACAAGTAAGCGTGATGCTCTGCATCACCATGTTAAAAAATTTATTGTGATCGTTTGTTTTTCAAGACTTAAGTAGAAATACTAAACAACGCGGTGTCTTAAAACTTAACACATATATGTTTTCTAAGGTTTCCTAAAGCAATTGATTTCAAACTACTGCTGCCAACTTTTTGTCTGGTCGAATGGTGTTCAGTACGACCCCATTATTATCGTTACTGTTTTGTTTGATTTTATGTATCGATTATATGGTGTTACAAAATTTAATCAGAAAAAAATTAAAATTAATCTTGAAAAAAAAAGAAATATGAAAAAAATTATTTCTTTCGGCGACTACCTCTCAGCAGTCTTCTGGCAAAAGCTCTGAGAGTAACTGATTGTCATGAAAAAGCTTCTCAAGTCTGTCGTTCGGAGTCGACTTTAAACTGTAGGTCCCGGTACTCATGAATAAAAATTAACACACATAACATGAGTGCTGCGAGAACCTAGGCCGTAATCCTGACATAGGATTGTAATGGTCAATTATGTATGTATGTATGTATGTAAAATTGTTTCCGTTTAGACAATTTATTCATTCTAAATATGTTCATTTTCTCCAAATTCGCGCACAAACACATGACTAATCTCCAATGACAAAAGAATTCATGTGTTTCAATGCAGTGGTTCAACACTCCGTCTTATGTTGAAGTCGTAATTTCATTTGTCATCTAATATTTTGCTGAGTGTATTCAAAAATTTTAATAAAAAAGTCGTTTTTTGTTTGTTTTTTTTTTTTTTTTCATTAAATGTTTATTAAATCATTCTATATTTTTGTAAATTGTGATTTTAATGTGTTTTTTTTGTTAATAAATTTGAGGATTATTTGCGTACATCCTATTGCGTACATTCATATGAATAAAGAACAATATTTGTGCCAAATATTTAATTCTGATGATTTTATTTAAACAAATTTTTATGAATCTCTATGGTAATCAGCAAAAAAAAAATAACAGCAAACAATAAAACGACCAGGTATAAATAAAGAGATGCATGTAAACAAAAACAACATAAACAAACAAACGACTGCTAAAACTATGGAGAATAAATAATAGAAATTCCCCAGACAGACAAAACGACAAAAAAACAACAACAGCAAATAAATAATAAGAACACACATACATATGCAGATTTAACAAACGTACAATAGAAATACTCCACTGGGTGAGTACATCCATAGAAAAAAAAATGTACTTCAAACCGCCACATGCATGAGGTTATTATTTTGTTTTTTTTTTTCTTTTTTTCGCTATGGTTTTAACTGATTTTTTGGTATTTTTTTTTTTTGGCAACTGTTTCACTGTGAGCATCATGTTTTTGTTGCATGAACATGAATTTGTAGAGAACGTAGTACAAACGTTAGAAACAAGCCTGGTCATATAGGCGGACTATAAAAACACAGACAGACAAACAGTTAGTCGTCAAAGGCTTAAACAAATAAACCAAATTTGTCGTTTGTTAAAATTTAACAAAATGTTGATGGTGTTGGTCAACAGAGAGTACAGTGCCAAAGTCAAGAGAATGAGAGCGAGAGAGAAAAAAATATATATCAGAAAACTGAGCTTTAAAAATAGAAAAATCATTGGCAATAATACAATGGCAGCAATCACAGTCAACAAATATACCAAACCAACAACAACAACAGCAACAAAAACAATTGCATTTTGGTTTGATTCATAATTTTTCCGCTCGTTGCAATAATAAATTCATTTGTGACTTTACAAAATATCGTATGTGCTGTAGTATATTATTGTTTGTCTAACCATTGTTGCAGGCAACATGTACAAGTTTTTGTGTTTGTTTGTTTGCTGATAGGTTGGCTGACAAGCTGCTGCTGGTGTGTGTTTTATTTTATTATTTGGTTGTACAATTTGTTTTGTGGGACCTGTATGTAAACTCTTGACAGTCAATTTTTATATTTCTTGTTGTAGCAGTAAATATCATTGCCACCGTCACCGCCACAGCTACTGCTACTGCTGCTATTGTTGGGCTCAAATCTTTTGTTATTATTACTACTGATGCACATATGCATTAATCTAACATTGGTCTCTGATTGTTATGAATAAGCTTAGGGTAGTTCATTTTAAGCCAAACAAGGGCATATAAATATTAGAAAAAAAAAAATGAAATAAAACACTCATGTTATCTTGTTGATTATCAGCCAGTAGTTTGTCCAAAGGTACACTCACACATCTCGACTTAAAACTTTTTTGTATTCCACTATAGTCACGAATGATGAGTCACTTGATTTTCCCTAATAGAACGTCTCGATCACTTTTCTAATTGATGCCCAATCATTAAATTCCGCTAAAAATCTTGTCAGGTTTCCTATGGTCTTCCTATATATGAAGTAATAAACCAATACAAGCCATGTTTAATTTTCAAGTCCTTCATATTTCAAATTAAATTGAGTAACTTTGTGAAAGTTTGGAAGGGCATACTTAGGGAAAAAGAAGACAGGGAAGGAAGCTCGTTCTTCTTGGTCCCGACTCGACTTAGACTTTCCAAACTTTTACTTGGTAACTATAATAGAAAGAGATTTGGGTGGAACATTAGGTTTTATAGAAATAATTTAAAAATACTAGCGGGAGACTGGGCAGTAAAGATTCAATGGACATTTAAATAGTATAAGAATTAGTTCGAGCAATATGTCCAGATTTTGTGCTATTAATTGGGCTGCAAAACTATGGTCATTATTTTTTTTTTACCACCCTGTTTCAAAGTTACGGCCTAGCTTCTCGCAGCACTCATGTTGTGTGTGTTAATTTTTATCCATGAGTAACGGGACCTACAGTTTAATGTCGACTCCGAATTACAGATTTGTGAAGCTTTTTCATGGCAATCAATTACTCTCAGAGCTTTTGCCAGAAAACTGTTTAGAGATAGTCGCCGAAAGAAAAAATTTTTCATATTTCTTTTTTTCAAGGTGTCAGAGCTGAGATTTAAACACGGCGCTATCGTCTTAGTAATCCAACACACTAACCACTCGACCACAGCGACTACACTCACACTTACATTTGGCCAATATTACTACTATTTTAGCTAACATTACTAGAAAGCTCTTTGAGGCATCGAAGTCGTGCTTTAAGCAACTTAACGCATGACACTCTAATTAAAGTTACACTATTACAGCATATTCGTAGAAGATGAATGGTTTGAGACGTTCGTTTTTTTTTATATGAAAAAAAACGATAACAAATTTGAGTGGCTTTTTTTTTTTTTTGTTTCACATACAAAAAGATGAATGTCTTAAACCAATCGTCATCTATAAACAGGTTTGGCGTTTTGAGTAAAACTTTGGAATATTCCCTTTTGGGAATGAATTTTAAAATGTAAGACTTAACTTTTAATTTCCATTAAATTGAGTTTTTAGAAGCCTCAATTAACATATGAATTTGTTTAAATTGCTATAACAATTAAATTAATCGATCATTTTATCATTTAAAATTTAATATCCTGCCATTTTAAATGAACTTTCCTAATATTTGACTTCCTGGTAGACCACAATTGGTTGGCTTTAGTTTTTGCCTCAAAACTCAAAGGGGAAAAAAATTTAAGTGAATATGACAATGGAAAGAGTTTAAAAAGAAATAAAAAAAACCGACTTTAAAGCATATTTTTGGCTAAAATGCTTTATTGAATTGTTTATTTGGTTCCATTGTTTTATTTCATTTGTTGGTTTAGCATTTGTATTTAGAAGGAACCAACAGCACAAAATACACAAAAAAAAATTATATTTTGCGAACAACATAAAAGTAAAAAAAAAATTAAATTTAAATCATGATTTATTTTAAGCCTAATTGAGTTGTTAACAGATTCGTTTTATTTGCGTTTTTAAATTGTTTACAAATGCATAGGTTTGTCGATTACCCACAGAATGATTTTATAGTAAGGGCGGAGAAGTTTGTGTTTTTAAAATTTTAGATAAAAAAGAAATATTTAAAAATGTAGCAAATTTTCTACAAACTCGACTTTTAAATTTTATTGCTTTGAATAAAAAATATAATTTTACTTTAAAATTTTACCTTCTTTTTTCTCTATTTATTTTCAGGTCAATGGCGGCAGTTTAGCTGAACAGGCTGGTTTAATGCCCGGTGATGCTGTGATCAAGATTAACGATGTTGATGTCTACAATTTGCGCCACAAAGACGCCCAAGACATTGTTGTTCGTTCCGGTAATAATTTTGTTATCACTGTACAAAGGTAAGGTTTTTTGAAAAATTTAAAAAATAACAAAATTTAAATATCTCTATGAAGATGTTAACTTATTAAGGATTTTTATTGAAATATTCAAAATTTTAACCAAAAAAGATTTCAAAATACTTGAATTTTAGTTTGAAAACAATTATAGGTTTTCATATTGTCATATTGAGCGATCGGAAAATTTCGGTTTAAAAATTTATTGAAATGAAACACTTTCGCTTTTACTTGAAATGGGCTTTTTCATAATAAACATGTACGCTTTTAGCGATAAAATTTTACCCTTTTTGGATTAAAACAATTGTTCCATCCTATTTAGAACTTCAAGGTTTTCTGTGTTTTCAGGCCACTGCATAGAAAAAATTGAAAATCGATATCAAATTTCAACAATACATATAATATTAAAAATATCAGTTAATAATTATGTTTTAATATCTGGAACGTTATTATGGATGGGCTGGTAAAGCCAGCGTCAATCGAACACTATATTGGTTTAAACCCCGTTTATAAGATTAACAAAGCAGAAGTTAGACTGAGAATGAATGCCAATACTGTTTCAAAATTCTACATTGGGAGGTAGCCCTGAGTTTTTAACCCTTAACGAACGAATGCTGCCATACTCGCGACATTGTAAATATTCTAAAAAAATCGAATGCCGCCATACACGCGACATGACGTGATATTTTAGGAAACTGTAGGTTTGGCTTTAATTATACATGCAACAATGAAGGGCAATCGGCAATTGTTTTTTGTCACACTCTGGTGCGCATTCCTCTCATTCCTCTCCGAGCATCGAGCGAAAATACATCATTTTATTTACGATTAATAAAGTTTGTTATCGTCATTTTCGGAGCACTATCTGTTAGAAGAGAAACGAAGTTGTGCGTAGTTTTAGAAAAATGCGCTTATTCGTTAAGGGTTAGTAAACCAAAGAATTGGGGGAAGGCTACTGGGTTATAAGAATGAGTCATAAAACGAACGGACATTAGAAGGATAAAAGTATTGTATTTTTTTCAAAGTAGTAGTAACAGATATATCACCTATGGATTATACCGGTTCTGTTTTCGATTGGCAGCAACATGTGCTGTATTTTATTGGGTCAGATATTGGAACAAGCTATGTGAGATGTTGCATAGCAAGAATAATTTTATCACGTTCTTTAGACATACTTGTAATGTTGCCATCTGAAACATATGCACTGCGATGAAAAAAGTATCTTATCTTATCTGTGTAGGTGTGATCTACACTGTAACAATCACATTTTTGGAATGTCAAAGGAAGAATTAAAGTCGCAAGTTCTATACGAACTTATTTTTACTGACAAGACTTTGCTCTGAATTTTTTACGGGGACTTAAAAGTCCACTTTTGAGGGAGTATATGTTTGTTGTTGATTGTCCCTTGAATCGCATAAGGCATTATAGCGAAAACTATTTTCTAAACTGAAGTGTTCGTTTATGGAATGATCTTCCTGCAAGAATTTTTTGTTTGAATTTTAAATTAATTATCTGTCCTTCTTACCATAATTTATTTTCATTTCATCAACACATGCGTAGCAGTGTAGTGTTGCCGTTGTAAAAATTAATAAAAAAAAACAACATTTTGTGTGATCACAATGCAATGACTGGAATCAGAATACAGGTATTCCTCGTATGACACGGTGGCTTTGTTTCCACAAATTTTCATCTCATTTTATATGTGTGAGTATTCATGTACTGAAACCGATTTGTTTTTAAGCACGTTATATCGACAACGTATTGTAGAAGTATCGCGTTATACAAGGAATGCCTGTACTTATTTTCAATTGCAGCTTACTAAACTTCATTTGAAGAGTAAGTAAATTATTAATTGAACCTGATTCTTGGCCCACATTTTTCATTTCTATGTAATATTGTTTACCTACTACTGGTCGGTAATGGTAATAATAAACATTGTTTTTTTTAAGACCAATACTCAGGGGTAAACCTTTACTCATGCAGTGCATTGCATTGGAATTTGAAGAAACATAGATGGATTTAAAAACAAAAAATATTTTTCGCCATATAGGCAAATACATTTAATATACATAATATATGAAATGGATTGCTTTGGGGATAAGCATGTCTCTATGGTTACCACCTTTGGTAAAAGTCTCCTGACCAGTCTCTTAAGCAGAGACGAAATGGCCATAGAGACATGCTTATCCCCAAAGCAATACATTTCATATACTTATTATGTATAGATAGATTTATATATTGTTTTTTTATTATGCGCCCTTTTGTTGATGAGAAAAGTAGCTAACAATTTGACCACTTAAAAGCCAGTGTTATACCTTTACCCTTGAATGATCGACAGCAAGTTGTGAGTTGCAAGCGTCTTCAGCAGGTTAGATGTTATCTTCCCAGAAGGTGGCGCTGTTCTCTTGATCATTTGTTTTTGATGGAATAGACTGGAAATGTTAGGAAATTCCTGTCATATAAGTGAAAGTCTACTGCACACCTATTGTTTCATTATTAAAAATTCTATGATATTTAATGTGATTTTATTTTAAGCTCATACTCCACAAGATTCTAAAAAGAAAAAATCTTGTTTTCATATTAATATCTGTTCGAATCTGAAATTGCCTAGAAAGTCTATTTCATCTAATCGACATATATCCCCTGCCTTCTACATCTTTTCTTAAACGAGTAAGAGTTAATTGCCATACTTTTTTATTCTTTTATAAAAATTTCAACATTTTGAGAACAAAGCGCGGAGCAAAAAAAGTCTCTTCTGTAAACAGTTTTCGTTTTAAGAACACAAACAATTTTATTCCCTCCTGTTTAGTATGAAGTAGTAGTAAATTTTTTTAGTAAAATTTCTTATATCCTTGTTAGAGATTTCATAATCAGAGATTTCCTGTCATGTATTCTTGTTAATTTTATTTTTTTTTAATAAAGAAAAAAAACTTTTTGAGGTTTTCGTTTAATATTTTATATCGTTTTCTGTGAAACTGTATTTATACGACTACTGAATAAGCCAAATTAAAAACCATTATTTAAAATTATTTAGATGTAAAGCAAATTTGCTAATTATCTTTTTGTTTTTTTTCTCTTATATAAACTTTATTTATTTTTATTAATTCTCTTTACAGAGGTGGCTCTACCTGGCGTCCACATGTAACACCCACTGGCCAAATGCCTCAACCCAATTCACCTTATTTGCAAACAGTGACTAAAACTTCATTGGCTCACAAACAACAAGACTCCCAACATATCGGCTGTGGCTATAATAATGCGGCCAAACCTTTCGTAAGTTCATCTACACAATTAACCCATGTTGCCAAAAATATAAAATCTAACTGAAGCAGTTCATGCTAAAACCCCTATAACATACAACATATAATCCTTTTCTTTTCTAAATGTATGCTCAAACCAATTTTTATTATATTAATCCTCTTTCGCATATACCAAAATAAACGAGAAAAAAAAACTAAAAATTTCCTTTTTCAGTGCATAAATACATTTCTGACCTTTCAGTCCTTTGCAAATATAATCATGCAAATTAACTTTGGTTGTAAAAAGTGTTAAAAATCTCTATGGTATAGAAGATTTTAATTTTGTACAGAATTTTATTTTTATACACACTTCCGGTCATATAAAAGAGAAGACCTTTTTAAGGCTTATGTAAATATAAGTGTTATTTCCTTTTCTCATTTTTAGTTTCCTTCTTTGGAGCATGATTATATTCATTTTGTGTAATAGATTATGACATTTTAATAAAATTACATGACAAATGATTGAAATTTTCCATATTATTTTATTTTGATTTAGTTTTTGTGTTTCATTCCTATTTAATATTCCCTTTGCTTGTGTGCATATATTTCTTCCTCTCTCTCTTTCAGTCTATTATTTGGCAAAATATCATTTCATATCCCTAAAGATATTGTCTTATTATTATTTTTTCTGTGTGGTTTTAAATGACAGGCATTCGTATTCATTGTTTTCTGTTT
The DNA here is from genome assembly GCA_963576795.1 of Metopia argyrocephala. NCBI lineage: Eukaryota > Metazoa > Arthropoda > Insecta > Diptera > Sarcophagidae > Metopia > Metopia argyrocephala. The sequence goes on along the minus strand of OY756208.1, from coordinate 196,615,808 downwards.
GAAAAGTGTCAAAACATGACCCCTTTGGGGTCCACAAATAATATTTTATAATATCTATATACACATGTATGTGTGTGTATAAAGACAGTAGGATATTTAAAAAACTATTATTGTTATAGGCAAAAAAGGAAATATTAATGATGAAATATGAACAAAATTTGTGTTCATCTATTTAATATTTGATAATAGTGCAGTGATACAAATTAAATAACAATTTGTTTTTTTTTTATTTTCAATGATATTTTTGTTTTCTAATACGAGTATACTCGAACACTGATCTCTACTTTTTATTTATTGAGAACAATAACTGACTACTTACCTTGCCCACAGCAAACTAAACACTGCTGTTTGTTCTTTACACATATTACTCTTTAAGTGCTTTAGCGTATTCCTCATTAAATTCTCTCTCACAGCTTTAATTGTTTAAATGATCATTTAATTGTACAAAGAATGGTTACTGAGTTCTAAAGCTTTTATTATAACTTCTCATAAATATAAACAATTAGAGAGAAAGTTTTGTATGTAATTGAGAAATCCCTTAATGGCACAAAAGTTGCAAAACACAAGAAAAAAAAAATAAAGAAATACACTTTTATCAGATAAATAACTTTTTAAATTGTTCATTTCTTCACTTGTGTCAAGGATGTGGTGATGTGAGTTTTACTTCATTCTCTTTATGATTCTTTAGGTTGGTTTTTGTACTACCAAATCAACTTTTAATATCAAATTATTTTCCATTTTCTTTTCGTGTTCGACTAACAAACTCGTTGAAAATATTATATTTAATAAACTCTTCTTTACATAGGGGTTTGCTAAGCTGTAAAATGATTTATAATGAAAAATAAATTTTTATATTTTGCTCAGCTGCACTAATACTCAATACTCAATTCTATTTTATTTGATTTGATTTAACTAACGAAATCCTTTTTTTTATATATTTTTATGCTTGTAGGGCAATGGCGTTGATGGCAACGTTAAGAGTATTGTCAATAAGCAATACAATAGCCCAGTTGGCATTTATAGCGATGAATCTATTGCAGAAACACTCTCGGCTCAGGCTGAAGTTTTGGCTGGTGGTGTCCTTGGGTAAGTTTTACTATAAAAACTATTGTAAGATAAAACATAACTTTAAAGTTGTAATAAAAGTTGTTTATTTACAAAAAAGTGCACACTTGTTAATAATTTTCAATTTCTCCAAAGCTCTTAAAACAATTTAAGTTATTGTTTTTATGCTCTTTTGTTCTTTAAATTCTTTTGCAACTAAACAATATGGTACAACAAAACACTTTGAATTGTTATATAATATTGTGGCTTATATTTATGGTGTTAGGAGTAACATAAGGGCGTAGCTGAGAGGAATTTTTATTAAAGGGTGCAAACTAAATTAGCTGCCCCTAATAAATATTGTCTATACAATAGAATTAGGAGTAAATTATAAATAATTTCTAACTGGAGTTTTGATGTTTTTTGTTTGTTATAACTTCAAAACGTTGTTGACACTACCCTACTTTAGGTTTTTTCTCTTTTACGTAGCATTCGCCATTTCCCTAATGCTTGGAAAATGCTATCTTTTGTTCTTGTTATCACGGTAGTGTGTAGTAGTTTCTGATTTCATATTTTTAACTGTTCTTAATTAATTCGGCTAAAAATAAGAATTTTTGAACGCAATAGAATACATTTTAAATGGTACAAAGTCATGGTGCGATATAATGGTTAGCTGTACTTTACAAGTTGCTTTAGCATTTACCATAATAACTAATACTGTACAGTAGTGAAGTTTTAGTTCTAAAAACTTTTGTAGAGTGTGTAATGTAATACCCACCATAAAAAAGGCAGTAGTCATTAGAGAAATCATTGATGACCTCAACCTCAAGAAGGAGTAGTTCTATTTGGGGTGAAGCACCAACGAATTTAAAATGCAGTTGTAATAGGACAAAAGTAATGTAAATATCGGTATATTATTCAGTTTTGCTAAGAAAGATGGGTCTTAGATTATTAAATTCAGATTTTAAAAGTACTTCGTATTCAATGAAATTGCCATAATTTTTAACACCTTCCATTTTTTATACATAAATACATTGTATGGCAAACAAAAATAAGCACTTGGCAAAAGCAAGAGAAGCTGAAACCCAAGCCAAATTTAATGCTGTACAGTAGATAGTACATGCAAGCACATATATTTTGATATTTGCATTTATATTAAACCAGAGTGGGAAAACAAACAAACACATTTCGCAAACATTACTACAAAGTCATAAACTTTTAAAAATTTTAATTGTATTTTACATGTGCAAAACCAAAACAAATACTTTCTAAATGAGAAAGAGCGCAAACGAAACAATTAGCTTTTCGGTCTTGTGCCTGCTTTGTTATTCCGTTACAGTCGTATAATTTGCTCTTTTTTCTCTTCTTCTTGTCTTTTTCTTCTCATTCATTTTTTGTTCTGCCTATGCACATTTCAGTTAGTGTATTTGTAGTGGTCAAAACAAAAACAATATACAAAATTAAATGGACAATCGTTCTCACTGATTCTGTTTTGTTTTTGTTTTACTCATTGTAAAGAACAAAACAAAATGAGGTCAAACGTTTCGTTTTGTTTATTTTCCTACTCTGTGTTAAACAGCTTTGAAAGCTCTTACAAATTTGATTCACTAGTCGTTGTGTTTTTGTAAGGTAAGAATCAAGCATTATTGTGGTCAACATCTGATTGGCTATTGTATATACTGTTAGAGCAATTGTTACGGATGTTAATTAATATTATACTGTAGTATGCTCAGTAGGAACACTAACGACACAGAATATTGTAGCTGTGATCGCCGTTTATCTTGTCTCTGTATAAAAAAATTTAAGTTGTTAATCATATACTAAAACCATATTGTGTTTTGGCATAAAAACAATATAAAATAAATCATAAGTATACCGACAATATAAAGTTCTATTTGTTCTACTTGGATTCTGCTTTATTTCTGATATGTTTCACTAATTTTTCTTTTACTTTAGTTTTGTCTTTTGTTAATACATTTTCATTCCTTTCTTATACTGCTTTATATGTGGAATAGAATATTTTCTTATTCTCATAAATGTTTTATAACGTGAAAAAACCTAAAGTTTGTAAGCCATTCTGCATACAACAAAACATGTAGTTACAGTGTAGGTTTTCTACAACTCACTGTTCTTTATTAATTTATTCTACGCACCTGCCTGTGTTCTCTTAAACACTTTAATTTTTTTTTTTTTTGTTTTGCTGGCTGCTTCATGTATTTCTCATATTTGCACTATTGCACCCTTAAACTGTTATTTTGTATCCCTTTCTTGTAGAGTGCTTGTGTTCTATTAAAAAGGGCCAAAGTTAAAATGTTGCTAAACTTTATTCATTCATTTCTGGCAACAGCAATAACAAATTTAACTTTCTCTCTCTTAGTGTTGTACTGGTCTCTGATGTATTTACAAAATTGTTTGCTAATGTTGTTCTGTTTTTGTTTTTATTGTTGTTGTTTTCTTCTAAAATTTCACTCCAAGGATTTTCAAATATGAAAGTGAAGTTTCGCCAAGTTTTATGCAACCAATAACAACAGCCAACAGCTGCAACACTACAAAATACAATAACTGCTACAACAATAGCAATAACTAAGACTTAACCTAGAAAGAGTTACTCAAAAAAAAAAAAAAAAAAAAAAAAAAAAAAATAGTTGCAATGGAAAGTGGTAAAAGTGGAATGTGGTCTTTTGCCACCATCAGCACTATTTTTTATAAAGTACCAGTAGTGACTCATCTTATGTAGGCGGTTGACTATTTGCCTGAATGCCTTTTTTCGCCCAGCGCGCTTAATAAAAATAAAGAAAGCAAGTCCTTTTTTAAGAGGCATTTTACGTTTGTGAACACACACCATCACCATAAATTTAATTTTGTTCTTAATGCCTTAAAGCCCATTTCATTCCAGGTTTAATCGTTAAAGCGAGGCATTGTTGCGCCGTCTTAACATACTGTTACTGATTAAAAATTGTTACAAACTTCATAGAAAAAAGTAGGCTATAAATATGCAGAATAATCTTGTTTAAGGTTTTGTTTAGTGGAAGAGAATAACCACAACACGTTTTATGTTCATACATACATACATACGTGCCTTAAAGTATGCTATATAATAATTTTAGTTTAAAGCGTTTGTAACATAAACCTCTACACTTTAAAGAAAATGTAGAACAACTGTATTTCGTTCTATTAAAGAAGTTGAAAGGAGGAAATTAAACAAGCAGAGAAGTTTAATTGTTATATGTGTGTGTTTAAGCACACCCATCAAACCAACAAAAAAAAAACGCACTGCTTCTTAGTTGAAATGTGTTCATACATTCAATTTTTTACAAGATCGCGTCTAAGCGGATCGATATAAAATGTAGGTATATGGTAGCAGTTGTTTTGAAAAGAAAAACAAAAAACCTGATGAACCATATATTTTAAGCTCACTGGTTAATGTTTTAAAAACTTCTAAACTACACGATTACAGAGAATTTGATAACACGTATAAACATTAAAAATCTATTTGGTATTCACCAACTTCACTTGCAAGATCTGAATACAATCAAATTTAAAACCGAGTCAGATCTCACTATGTCGGAATTTACTTTTTCGTTTTCGGCAGAAGCCAAACGAGTTGTCAAAAGAAAAAGCTGAAAGTTACCGACCAATTAAGGTGTCTACTCTGTAAACGTTTCGAGAAAATTGAAAAAGTGGTTTTCGTCGCGATAGTCGGCTAAAGATGTGTGATCTAGCTGACATATCGCACTTTTGTGCAATATTCGTAACTATAGAACATATTTGACAAAAGAACACATTGAAATTTGAAAATCATATAACATTTTCACTGTTGTGGTAGCCAAAATCAATAATCCAATCCACTATTCCACTACACTATTCTACCGTAACCTTTGACAACGAAAAACGGGATGATCATGAGAAAAAAGCGCCACCTATTGGGAAGTAGCAGATAACAGCGAAGGCACTCACCGCAATCAACATGCAGCGTTGGGGCAATTGCTGTTGCTCATTTAATGGTGAAGGTATAACACTGGACTTTGAATGTTCAATTCACAGCAATTTGTCTCATTCGTAAGGCGCTTAATAATATAGGAAAACAAAACATATGTTCTGTTGTCATAATGTACTGTCTTTTCCACAAAAATTCCAATACAATGCACAACATTTGGTAGGGGTTTAGCCCTGAATATGGGTCTCAATACAAAAAAAAAAAAAAAAAATAATAATAATCACTAGAGTTGGGTTTATTGCATTATATTTAATTTTCCACTCAATTTAGTGCTAGTAGAAAAAATAGTGAATTATCGCCTCTCATATTTAGTGGTATTGGAGATTTGGTAAATTATTTCCATCTGAATTTAGTGGTGTCTGCAATATTACTGTCGTTTAGTGGTAGTGGAAGCGATACATACATACATACATAATTGTCCTTTACAACCCTGTGTTAAGGCCTAGCTCCTCGCAGCACTCATATTGTGTGTGTTAATTTTTATCCATGAGTACCATGACCTACAGATTTAAGAAGCTTTGTTATGGCAATCAATTACTCTCAGAGCATTTGCCAGAAGTAGTAGCGATATGCATTAAAAAGTCAATGCAATAAACCCAACCCTGATAATCACAAGCACTTTATTCGTTAGATTTAGTTTTTACTTAATTTTTCTTTTATTTCCAATCTTAAAGAAAACGCGTCGGTTTAAAACCGGTTGGTAAGAGTGTTGTTTGTATCGTTAGTGATCCACTTTTCATTGTCGAAGTTGTAGGACTTCGTTCCCGTTCAGCATTAGAAATTCTTTTAAATTAAATTTTTTACTGCTTCTTTGTGTATCTAATTTTTTTTAATAGCTTACTAACTTTTTAGTAATGAATGCCTAATGACATAACACCAGAATTTCATCTGTAAGACCTAATTTATCTGATTGAAAATGAGCTGTTTTCCTCATTACAGCATCATACGCATAAATTTTGCAAGTCCTTTTTTAGTCTGTATAGCATTCTTAGCTTCCCTAAAATGAAAAATCAAAATATATTCCAAACTTTAACTCATTTTTAACAAAATTAAGTTTAAAATGTCAAAGAGGATATACTTATAGTGTTGGCTGATGCAAGATTTACTTAAAAAAAAAAGTTTTACTTTTAGTTTTATGTAAGACTGTACTTTCTTTTCAGAAAACTTAACAGCAACTATTTGCTACTTTAACAATTTCTCAAATTTAATTTTTTTTCTTTCTCTTTTGCAGTGTAAATTTCAAGAAAAACGAAAAGGAATACCAGGCTGAGAAATCTGAAGTTTTGAAATTTTTGCGTGAAGAAGAATCTGGCCAATCAACTCCAGGTAATATGAACGTTTATTATAATTTAGCTCTAATATTATATTTAATTAATAATGGCGAGAATATATTCTTAATAGATGATGGAGATGAGTTGTAAAAAAAGTTTAGTTATAATTTACAAGTATTTGCCCTGCCCCTTTATTTGTTATACACTTTATGTAGAAATGTTTGGCTGTTAATAATTTATTGTGAGGAATTTTGTAAGAAATTTAAAATGAAATATTTAAAAGCATTTAAAATGCAATTTTTTTAAAAATCTCTGTAGAAGACCTTGAAAATGCAAATGAAAACGAAAAAAAAAAAAAAACGAAAACGATTTCTGTTTGTTAATCTTCTGCTATAGACAAATATTTAAACAAACAAAAAATATCATTTTTGTAGAGATTTTTTTTTTTTTGTAATTTTAAAAATGTGATTTCCATTTCCTTTCATTTTCTTTATTAATTTCTTTTTTTTTGTATATTTTTTGGTTAATTTTCATTTTCATTTATTTTTATTTTCTTTCTTTTTTATGTCAATATCTGTATGGATATCTCTTGTTGTGTTTCACTACTTATGTTTCATTGTTTAACTTATTTTGTATACTTCTTTGTTGTTGTAATTCATGTCTCTGTTTCTGCCATAAAAAATCATTTCAATGATGGCTTTTAAAAATCTATACTCACACACACATGCAAACACATGAATACCACAAAAAATATATTATTTGTTGGTTGCATTTGGAAAACACAAAAATAAAAAAAATAAAAAAACGCCAACAATGAAACAAAACAAAAATTGTGTGAAACAATAACAAAAACAATGATAACAGCATTCAACAATCATCCTTATCAAGAACCACAACAACAACAACAACACCACCATCATCCACAACAGCATCAACAACAACAACAGCAATATCAACAACATCATCATCATCAACAACAACAGCAACAACAACAGTCAGCCACTAGACACGTTAGTGCACCAGTAACTCAACCAAAGCCCCCAAGTACTGGTGGCTTGCCAACTGGTCAAAATATTTGTGCTGAATGTGAACGTCTCATTACGTAAGTGTTTCATTATCTGTCTTCCCTCTATTTTCATAACATTTTTAATTACAAAACAAAATAAATTAAAAAGAATTCAATTCAAAAAAAACAAAAAAACAACAATTAAAATTTGAAAACAATGCAAAAATTAGCATACTTTAAGGCATTAACAAATAATCATTACCTTGAAAACAAACAAAGAATTGTTGGGAAAATCGTTTTATTTTTTAATTTGCCATCACATGGAGTAAATATTTGACGAAATTTTTTTTTAGATATATTTTTTTATTATTGTCATTAGTTTTTAAAGAAATCTTTACATATTATGAATTATTTTTGTAAAATTGTTTTTTATCTGAAATACATTGTTTCGTTCAAATATTTGCTCAATACAACCGTAATCTTAAATCACAAAAAATTTCAATTGCAATTACAAAACTGTGTTTTTTAAATTTTTAAACTGAAGAGAAAAGTTTTAAACTTTTTTTAGATTTAATAACGATTACTTCTATATATTTTTCAGAATTTATTAAATTCGAGTATTTATTTAATTCAAATATTTGAAGAGATCAAATCAAAGTATTTTATATCTTAAAATATAATTTTTTATGTTGTTTGTTTGTTAATACTGGGCTATGTGATCCATTACAAATGAAATGTTTTGGTAACAAACAAAGGTCTAATTATTATACGATAAACGATGTTAGTGCTTAAATATTTCCATATTCATACATACCTTTGGATATAACAGGGTGTGAGGAAAAGGTACCTGGAAATCAATACTTAGATGTCACAAAACTGGGTGAATTTTTATTTGACCGCGTTTAAAGTCTCATAATAATTTTTCAAAACTTACTGTACGAAAATGTGAATACAGTTTTACCTTCTCAGCTACCAAACCAAGAATATAGAAACTGATATAAAATCTAAAATTTTTTGTTTTGCTTTGGCTAATAAATGGTGCAACATATCAACTTAAAACGTTTGCTATTGGGGTATTTTTATATTTTATTACTCCTGAAAAACTTTCAACCAAAAATAATAAAATGGCAGTCAGAAAGATAAAAAAATCACGAATCTTGGGTTTAGGACCATTTTGGTCCGTTATTGTTTTTATTAAATCTTCTCACTACATGCTGAGCAAAAAATCTTTCGTTGAAATTTATATATAAATTTTATTATTATTATATTATATGATGGATTTGCTATCGCACTTAGTTTTGCAGCAGATGCAAATTCCAAGTTTTCTAGTTGCTTTTAATTGTCGATTTTGCATTGTTTTAGCAAAGTAGACAAGTCAGACATTGAATATAAACTGAATTTAACTACCGCGAATGATATGTAAACTTACAAAGGGGAATCCCATAAATAAAGGTACCCTATTAAAGCACTTCAAAGGCAAACTGGGTGCAATATATATATATTAAAAAAAAGTTTTTTTTTTTACTTAACAGTAGGGTCCCAGCAGAAAATGATGCTTACCAGTAAGCTATTTTGTAAGGGAGAAATTGTGAACAATCCCTTACACATGAGCATCAATAATGCATGATTTTTATATAAAATGAGCCGCTAAAATGCAATAGAAACGCAAATTTATTGCAACCAGTAAGCAAATAGTACATAAAATAAAAAATAATGCCTTACCCTATAGCATTTTTGAAAGTTTTAAGGTATGAATAAACAATATAATGTTTCCATTATTGCTAACAACTTTATTTATTGCTTCCAAATTTGAACAATTTTCTGCTGAGGTTAAGGAAACTAGTACAGTTTAAGGTCTTGCCATCATAAAATATTTCTCAATTATTTATTATAGATACATATTTTGATATGTACTGTTTTATGTATTAAAGTTCTTTAGGAATTATTACTTACATTAAATATTATAATCTTTTTTTTATTAATTTCAAAGGTATGATATGAACTTTAACGGGAATTCCCGCCATTAATTTATTTAAGAACAAGTGGATCACTAGCAAACCCGTAGTTCAGTCGAATGTGTTTAATAAAAAAAAGTCGAATATACTCGTACTATTCATATGTTATACAAAATTCTTAATTCGTTGCACGTAAACATTATTAAACACTAATAAGTGTATCGTGAGCAGTCACCAAGTTTTGTGTACCCCTTCAAATGGATTGTCCACCATATTTTAATCAAATTGTCAACAACTATTCTTAGTCAACGCCTACCAAACTATATTTGTTTTTGATCACTGTTTATTAAGTTCTTTAGTTTTTATTGATGTACCACGCTCCTTTCGACCACGCCTATTTTTAATACACGTATAAACCTCCGAGAAGTAAAAGTAAATGGTAAGGCGACTTAGTTGAATTGTTGTTGAATTAAAATTGATATTACTGGATTTTAGCGATAAATTTGTTAAAAAAATGAAGAAAATAAATCAGTGCTATTTGACAGACACGCAATTATGTTTTACACATGTAAATATAATTAAATTAAGACATCTGGTTGTTAGAAACTTGTATTTGCTTTTTCTAATGAGTTGAAAAAAATTTTATAAAATATTTCTTGCCAGGATATTTTATTTTAATATTTAAAAATAAAAATTTTAATCATTTAGAACCACACAGCACATCAAACTTCTATTGGACACACAGTCATGCCATTGGTCATCATAAGCATCAAGATGCACGTATTGGCACACCATTACAACAAAATACAATAGCACCGGATGCGGCACACCGTCCCAGCTTGCCAACACCCAAGCCAACTGCAACCACCAGTGAACCCCCCAAGTCGACAGCGTCACCAGTTCATGATGTACCAGATCCTAGACTGATTGTTATGCCAGTCTGTCCAGCATTACAAACACCGGAATACAAGGAAGAAATGGAAGCAGCAGCGGCAGCAGCAGCATTAGGACCGGATGGTCAGCCTAGACCATTATCGGCAAGCGGACATCCGCCATGTGCAATGTGTGGTGTTGGCATTGTGTAAGAAACGAAATGCATGTGTATTCGTATAAAATTACATGATGGTTTTTTTTTCAAGTTTATGAGTTTCATATTTGTTTTGTGTCATGAGTGTCTTTCCTTTTATTGCCTTTAAAATGGTCGTTTTAATGTTGCAAAAATATTTAATTCATCATCGAAAATATATAATTTCTTTTACAGTTTTTCTCACAAACTCTTACTTAAGCAGTACTTTTTAGTGAAACACTGCAGACACTACCAAAAAAAAAAGAAAAAATCCATAATATAAGTAATACTCGTATGAAAAAATAAAAAAAAAATACTCCAAGTTGATAATAATTTTTATATCCTTTTGTTAACAATTCAACTCATTTTTATTGTTATTGTGTCGAAACCACTGTTGATTGCATCACAGACCTAACAGACAAGAGTTGAAAGACAACAAAAATAAACTTATGCAGACATATAATACATACTCATATAAGCATATGCACATGGACAACACCCACATGTCAAAAATTAAACGACAAGCATTGTAGTTGCAACAAAAAGACCAACAACAGCAACAGCAACAACAACAATGCTACTCAACAAATTATCATTTAAATTGAAATATTCATAATATGTACATACATATATGACACACACACACACACAAACACACATTATTATTTTAAAGAGTCTGTCTCAACCTATCACATATTAAAGTAAACACTTTATTGTATAATTTCACACACTCTTACAGAACACAAAAAAAAAAAAAAACAAAACGGATATTGTCTGCATTTTTTTTGTGTGTTTGTATTTGTGTGCCTTTAAACTGAGTACTCTACTGCAAACAGTATTTTATGGCCATGTTGTGTTTACATGCAAACTAAAAGGGTGAGAAAGTTTATGAGTTGAAATATGGGTTGGGAGAGAGAGAATGCAATTGCATTCTTTACATGTATCAGAAACACAAATGCATACACTACTCGTATAAACGCTCATATACATGCCTATAAATATGGGATTATTTGCTAACTTTTATACAGTCGGTTTTAAAAGTAAACGGAAAGTTTGTTTATTTAGGATATAATTCTAATTGCTTTCTTCTCATGAAAATTCAACATGTTTGTGTCTTGTATGCACATTGAAAACTTACAATTAAAGAAAAACTCAATATAAAAAGAGGAGCGTCTGAAAAAAATCATTTTTCATAATTTAATTTTAAAAATTTATGGGCTCATGTTCAATTGCCAAATTCATTAGGCTCTCTGGCTGGTTTCCAGCATAATTTTCTAGGGAAGTAGTGCTTCTTATGTGGAGCCTCTGGCTATCAGGGCTCCCTGCATAATGTTGCATCACAACGGGCCGCTATGTGTGCTCAAGTGTGCCTTGTCATTACGAGGCTGCCACTTCCTCCTATCCTATCCTATGGGCTCATGTTCGTCAGTGTAGCTAAAACAGTTAAGATTTGTTTCGGAGAACTTTTAGTCTACACTTTAGACATTCACATTGAAGGTTAGTACTGATTGTTTTTTTTTTCTTACTGAACAAATTCTGTAATAACTATTTCCTGTGCAATCTAAGACAATAGGGTTAATCTCTACTATTTTGTGTGTTTTTTATTAGTTACTTTTATTATCTAAATGCTGGCCACCTACAAAAAAAAACGTAATATGGTAAAGCAGAAATGCTTTCTGCATACCTACATAATTCGCCATTACAAAGTTACGACACAGCTGCTCACAGCAGCTGTGACACATATCATATGCGTAAATTTTTATCCAGGAGTAATGGGACCTACAGTTAACCGTCGAATCCGAACGACAGACTTAAGCGCTTGTTCATGACAATCAGTTACTCTCAGAGCTTTTGCCAGAAGACTGCTAAGAAGTGGCCGCCGAAAGAAAATTGCGCAAGACGTTGTCAAATGTCTGGCCATGTATATAGGTACTCATGGGCCGAAGTGCAATCAGAGTTACACAAAAAAGTATACAGCCGAATGAGTTTTTCATTCCCTCTTTGGTTAGCACGGTTGCCTTGCCAAATTGCCTATAAGGCACGTTAAACAAAATTGCATTCGTAAAAAAGCGAGTGAGATTGTTTTTTCCGGAAAAAACATAACAACTGACAAATTGTTTTCGTTTTTGTAGCGCAAATTCTTTGTTAAAAAAATTTTCTATTCGTGCACGAATAGTATTTACACTGCTGAGTTCATTACTCACATATTGGTTGCACAGATCTGTGTATCTTCTTTTCAGCTTGTAGCTTAAAATTTTATTCCAAATTTTTAAAACATGATATTTCAATTATTTTGTTTACAATTATCAGCTGTTTTTCTTTTGTTCCCCATTATTAGAGTTACCATTTTCTGTCCTAAAAATAATAATTGGTAAACGCAATGATAGACTATCATACACTGTCGTACGTTTCATTCACTAGAAAATCTTGTCGATTTCTGTCACACTTTTAAAAGTCGCAACAAAATGGCAACATTAGTGCCACACCATCACACAAAGTAAGATGCAAAGCATATGCAGAGTTGCTTTTTGCTCAATTCTTATAAAATGCAACCCTGATCGCATGGAGAAAAAAATGTTTATGAATTTTTTCAAATGATTTTGAAGTCGGATTTGTCAAAAAATATGTCGTACAGATTCATTTTTATGCCACACTAATACAATTTTTTAAAACACACGATTTTTTTGACAAATCGTACGACTCAATAGGATAGTGTACCATGGCGTTAAAAGTAAATAAATCAGTATTAAATGCTGAATTGCAATACTGTGTATTGGCAAATATTGCTTAAATTTGTTTTAAAACCCTCATAGTTGCATATACGTCCATGCAGGGCCGTTCGTTCCTTTAGTCTGTCAATCTTTTACCAGTATGAACAGGCTTTTATTCGTGAAGTCTTTGTTTAGATTTTGCCAAATATTTCTATATAACTTCGCGCAACTATCGTATAAATAAAAGACAAAGAAATATTTAATTATGTCTCGCACTGTATATTAGCCATAATCCCTATGTTGCTGTGCGTGAATGCGAGTGTGTGTTGTTATTGGATATGTGTTGAGCAAACAGACACCAACACATGTATTAATTTATTCAGATGTTCATACATGTTGGTAAACATTATGATGGGAGTGATATAAACTTGTATTTATTGGTTGGTGGTCATTTTGTTTATTATTTATTAAGGTTTTAATATTAAATTGATAATTTTTTCATACATATTTCTCATTTTATTATTATTTTTTTTCCCGTAATAATATTGGCGTTTTTTTATTTTTATTATATTTTCTGTATTACTCGTAATACTTTCATTTTAATTTCATTCTTAATATGGTAAACAGGCATAAACATTTACAAACGAGCAAACATATCAAATGAAATTTCAATACTCATTATTATTAATAAACCGAACAAATTAATGGCTGTTGAGAGCAACCGGCTTTCAATCATTATTAAAAATATTTTTCAATATAAAAAAAATTAAATGAAATGCATTCTCATTTAATGGACAGGAGACAGATTAAAAATTGTTATGGGAAATTAAATTTTCAAGAACAAAAAACCAAAAAAAAATAAAAAATAAAAAAATTTAAAAAAACCAATAATCAACCACAAATTAATTAATTATATAAATCTTGGTTAAATAGTTTGGATATATTGCATTGTAAATGTCTTTTTTTTATTTAAACTTTTTGTATTAAAAGCCTACTCAGTTATTACGAGTAACAAAAAGAAATATATTCTGACAATTTTAATCGTTTGCTAATAATTTACTACAATAAGTTTAGAAAATTTTAAGATAATTCTGTAGCTACAGTGTATTAAAAAAGTTTATTTCAAATACCGAATTGCTCTGCGTATAGGCATACCTATATCCCTTTCAGACCTGCCACTATATTAATGGGAATTTTTTACTGATTTTTGGAATATATGGTCTCCATATCGTACGAAAATATAATCAATGTTTAGATTTTACAATTTTTATATGCTTCAAAGATTTTCAGGACACACACACAATTGTTGCACTCGTTAACCTTTTTAACTGAAACGCATATTTATTGCATCAAGTGACTTCAAATGGTTTGAAACATTAAAATTTATAATTTTTTTAGTTAAAATATGCCCCAATTCACTATTCAAAGAATGAAATATGAAAAAAAATATTTCTCTCGGAGACAAAATCTTAGCAGTTTTTTGGCACAAGCTTTCAGGTCTGTCGTATGGATTCGACGTTAAACTATAGGCTCCAGTACTCATGGACTCTGAAAAAGCATTGTAATAACCAGCTATGTTTGTGTGTTATTTAATTGGCAAGTTTTTGTTTTTCTTCATTATTCAAAAAACAAATAATTTTAATTACAAAACTTTCATGAGAAATTATACCAAAAAAATTTATTTTTGATTTTATTTCTTTGATGCTTGTAATTGAAAATCAAGCAGAATTTGACTGAGCCACAAGCCACGCAGCCGTCCAAACAATTCAGTTATTGCATAAGAAATTTCCCTGTCGCTATTTTTAGATGTCAGTTGGCCGTCTCGTTCTTATGATTAAAAGTAGCGGGATTATTTTGTGTGGGGTCATTTGAAAAACCGGTTTTACGTGAACAGACCACAAAAAACTGACGCTCTAAAGGATGAAATTCGGCGCAGTGATATGTTAAAAAAAAATCTTCAGCTAGATTACCACTAATTCCCGTATTTATACTTCACAGTGGTATCAATTAAACTAAATTTGTCAAAAAAAAAAAAAAACATTAGTTTTTAAGCAAGTTTAATTCCTGATCTCAACTATGCTTACCCTTTATAAGTGACTACTGAGTAGTTACTCTTTTTGTTGTGACATAGAGATTTTGGTACCGTAGAATCTCACAAATTAAAACCATTTGTGCACCGGGCAGTTCGATTTTTTCTGAACATTTTTTTTTAAGAAAATGAAAAAGTTGTAATAAAACTATGTAGTTGTGTAAACACAAAACAATTTTTATTTATTAACATTAAATTAATTTAACATATTAAATTCATAGAAAAGCTTTTAAAAATTTTTTTAACTACTACAGTATGCATCAAGAATGAATACTTTACTTTGAACTTCAGTTATCAGCGAACTAAAATTTGCACAAACCAGAGTGGGCAACAAACAAAACATTTCACAAACGGTACCACAAAATAAAAAACCTTTAAAATTTTTTTTAATCGTATTGTGCATGAGCAAAACCAAAACAAATACTATCTAAATGAGAAAGAGCGCAAATGAAACAAATTCGCTTTTTGCTCTTGTTCCATTACATTCCTATAATTTACTTTTTGTTCTCTTCTTCTTTTCTTGTTCTTCTCATTCATTTGAGTTAGTGCATTTGTAGTGCTCAAAACAAAAACAATATACAAAACTAAATGGGAAAATCGCTCTCACTGTTTTTGTTTTGTTTTTGTTTTACAAACGTTTAGTTTTGTTTATTTTCCTACTCTGGCACAAACATATCAGATTTCACACGCTTTTGACCGGCTTGTACACACACCACTAATAACTCGGTGATTCCCCGTTTTATTTTAATGAGCGAAAAAATAATTTGTGGTGAAAATGCAAACAAACAAAAATACACAACATTTAGATATTAGAACCTCTAATTCATAGGTCGGCATTTCATAGCTGAATTCAGCCGGGAGAGTTCACATGTATTCTTACGCTCTTTCATTTTGTCCTCTATTTGCATTAGTTTTTTTGCAAAAACACTTAAAGAAATGTATCATGTTACGAGGCAAATGTTGTTTTATGTTTTAGTCGTCAATGAACTGCTGACGAGTGCACATATGTATCGGATGTTTTAATTATTTTTAATGAAAATAAAATTATTTTTTAGATAAATTGGAAAAAAATTTATGAAACTCTGAATATATTAGATTATTATTATTAATTTAAGATATTTGGGTGCATTTTTTTTTTCTTTTTAATAAAATCACACAAAATTTCTTAAATTATTATAATAAATGTGACTTGAAACAAACAAGATATTAAAATTATTTTAAGATCTTCCTTGAGAAAACGGTTAGAACTACTGAATTTCACGTACCCTAATTAGATATACCCGATATGTTTACTTCAGACGTAAAAAAAATTCCTAGTTCACGCCTAGTGATATGTAAGTTAATAACATACATATATGTATATGAATTCATACATTAATTTGTTCAG
The DNA here is from genome assembly GCA_963576795.1 of Metopia argyrocephala. NCBI lineage: Eukaryota > Metazoa > Arthropoda > Insecta > Diptera > Sarcophagidae > Metopia > Metopia argyrocephala. Next base: position 196,599,282 of record OY756208.1, on the reverse strand, counting down.
TGCAGTTCTCTTTCATGCTCACTAACACAATTGCAAATCAATTTTGCCGACCTATGCTCTAATTCTAATTTTACAGTGACCAAGACATTGAAATGGCAGGTTCTAATTTCTGAACAGTTCGAATTTGTAACGGTTCGAACTTGTGAGATTCTACTGTATCAAATAAGCGTTTAAAGCTAGTGGTCTATAGTATTGTATTATGACGAATTATCATGTTATAAATTCCACACATTAAGGGTAATCAGTCTTCGTTGAAACATCCCTTGTAAACGTAGGAAATCTATAATATCTAAATATATATTCTTGTGGTTTGTCGCAATTTACTGTGTTTTTAAGACTTACAAGGACGTTTGCAATGATAAATTATTCCACCACTAAAACAAACTAATTACTCATGCATTAGAACTGATGTCTCTTCTGTTTTTCTACACGCTCATAAGACAAGAATTACTCGTTTTAACCAGTAAAGCTGTTCAGAAACAAAATGGTGGCATTAAATTCTTTATTAGAAAATAATTTTTTTTTTCTTTTGTTCTTAATTTTTATTGACAATTTTTTACTCTACTCGTATATGTACTCTGTATGCAACTGTTTTATGAATTTAAATTGATTTTATTAAACAAATTTTAATTGTTGTTGTTTATTTTGTATACACGTATGTATGTACGTTTTTAATTTTATTTATTTTTTTTTTGTTTTCCTCATATTGTTATGAATTTTAAAAGCTTTATTTTTTTATTAAAATAATTTAATTAACTTTTAATTTTCTCGTTTTTTCTTCTATAAAAAAAAAATCTGCTGTAATAAATGCCAGTGGTGTTTTTGTACGCATAAAGGATAGAAATTTACATGTTGAATGTTTCAAGTGTGCCACTTGTGGCACTTCATTGAAAAATCAAGGCTACTACAATTTCAATAACAAATTGTACTGTGACATTCATGCTAAATTGGCTGCTTTGCAAAATCCACCCAGTGGCACTGAAGGCTATGTACCCGTACCAATTAAACCGTAAGTATTTTATCTATCGTATATAAAAAAAAACATAAAAAATTAACGATATTCTATTGGAAAAAATGGCATATATTTTAATTTTTCCACTGAAAGAAAAGTATCATTTAATACACGTTTTATTTGTTAATCAAATTAACTTTTTTTTTCTTTAAAAAAAAAACACAATGAGAGTGCGTGTTTTAAATTTTAAATGGCCAGTAAAGAAAAACTGCAGCTTAAGTGGAAGTTGAGTGCAATATTTATAAAATTATTTATTTTTATTTTTTGCATTTCATTTAAACACGTACCAGAGTAGCAATTAATGACTGGCATATTAATAATTAAACAAACAAAAAAATAAAAAATAAAATAAAGGATTTATTGCATATTAATAATTGAATTTTTCATGTTTTTCATGTTTTTTTTTTGTCATGATGGCTTACATATGTATGTGTAAAGGAAATAAGTAAATATTTTATGTAATTTTATTATATGAAATCAATTCAATAAAATTAATTAATTAATAGGTCGAAAGTCAGTAGCAACTAAATCTTGCTCATTGACGAAAGAGAAAACAAAACTTCACACAAGTAAAATATTAAAATACTAGTTATAAGTGTAGAGAGAAAAAGAAGAACAAGAACCCTGACATATTAAATGAGAGTAGAAATGTATTGTTTTTCAAATGCTTCCAAATATTTTATCCTTTTATATGGGGAACAAAGTTTTGAACCATCTCTTTATCAATGAAATCAATGAATTGGAAGAAAGTGAAGTTGTTTTAACCCAGCGGGAAACAATTGATTACCTTATTTTATAATCAATTAAATAATATCTGAGTTCATAATTTATTACTTGTGGCACAAAAGTAAATATTGATTAGCCTGTCTATTCCCACATCTTCAGAAGAAGGAATTCATTATTCTACATTATATTAAAAAAATTCGTTATTTCTCCTTAGTCCTTCAAATTATTAATAAATAATAACTTTATGCATTACAAATGCATAATGAATTCTAATACTTATTACGGAGAGACATTAAAAACACATCACATTCGTAGGACATGATATTTGTTACAAGAAATGGTTTTCGGAATCAACAGATTATACATTTCTTGTATTATGTCTCTCGATTCTCATTGATTAACATTTCCCGCTGGGAAATAATACTATATGTATGTAAAACGAGTATAAATTGAAAACTAGAGACTAATCTAAAATAAAAAAATAAAAATAAAAAAAATTCAAGCACATTCTTTGAGGAAATAACCGATTTCAAACAAACGAAAATATTAAAAAATTTTTTAAAGCCTTGCTGACAGTACAGCCTTCATCAATTGCGGGACATAATGTAACAAAACTCATAACCTTTCTGATAAACCTTTAAATAGACTCAGTTCGGGTAATATGAACTACCATGTCGTGGTCACGATACCAGAGCTCTCGCACAGAAACTCAAACAAAATTAAAAGAATTAAATTAAATTAAAAAAAAAACTTGCGATTTTTCGAAAACTATAATTTAAAAGTAAGAGGTCCCCCTCCTCTCTCCCGCCTTTCATCAAGAAGTCCATCTTCAAAATACGGACAATAAACATTTCCAGTCTATTCTACCAAGAAACGTATGATCAGGAGTACAGCGCCATCTTTTGGGAAGATAACAGCTAACTTACTTAGAGAAGACGCTCACCATTCATATTCAACATCCACCGTTAGATGGGACAATTGTTGGTTTGAAGGTAAAAGGATGCAAGGTTGAAGGTAAAAAAATCGGGTAAAAAATCGAGAGCACAACAAAACATGACTAACCTTTTTATCCGTCAAAAATAAACTGACAATCCAAAATGGCTGAAATTACCAAGAGAAAAAAAAATGCGAAAATCAAACATATGTCGTCGTGCGGGAGTTTAAGTGCTCTATCCGCCATTTCATATTTTTTATATATCTCGAATTAATGATGCCACTTTAGGTTTTCGACCCCAAGTCCGTTTTAGTATATCTTGTGAAGTTTCGGAGGTAAATAGCCGAAAACGGATTGCAGATTTTAAAAATTTTGGTGTCAAAAACCTAAAGTGACATCATTAACTCGAGATATATAAAATGGCGGATAGAGCACATAAACTCCCGCACGACGATGTACTTAACTCACGAAATTTGAAAATAACGGGTAATTTTTTTATCAGACCTCGTATATTCAACTTTCCAATACAATGCACTGCATGAGTAGGGGTTTAAAAAAAATTCACTGCACTGTATGACTAGGGGTTTACGCTGAGTATTGGTCTTAAAAAAAATATTGCGTTTTTGAGTAGAAAAAAGTTATCCCGATATGATTAAAGCACTTCAAATAGCGTAAGAAAACAACGTGGCGGTTGTTATGGACCAGCTTAGACAAATATCAGAAACACTACTTTAAGTCTAAAGCTAACTGTATAAAAATATTCGCCAATTGAAGTTAAAAAAAATGTACGTGTGTTTTGAAACATATACAGGGCCAACAATATATATCACTTAAAATTTGTTCGGCTCGACTAAAGAGTCAACATTAAAATTATTTTTAAAGAAATAATCACATGTGATTTTTGTTTTTATTATTCGACAAAACACTTCTTAAATCAGGTTTGCCATAACTCGTATAGTATGCAAAAAAAAGCCTCTAATCCGCTATAGATGCATAGTCCACAATTCTCGAAATTCCTATACACTGTCTAAACCAATAAAGTCATTTATAATACAAAAAACTATATATGCACTTTTTATTTGCACTTTTTCTAAATAATTTAAAGTATTTGTTTTATTAACGGCATTTATTATTCACGTGCATATTGATTGGAATGCATATTGACAAAGTTTTTATATGAATTTATTACGTCTGTTATCAATTTATTTGATTTCAATAATATTTCAGCCATTTAAGCAAAATTGCTAAAATAAAAATAAAAATATTTTTTTTTTTTATTTCCAATAATTTTAAAATTTTTTTGGCGTTGGCATTTATTTTTCTAATGAATTGAAATTCATTTCATTTGTTGAAAATTCAGTCAATTTATTGTGTTTTCTGTACTTTAATTTGATTATTTATTTTGTGATGACTTTAAAGAGATTAAATCAATTCACCAGTGTATGGAAAATGTTTATTTTCATAAATAAATTAAATTATAAATTTTATAACAAAAAAATTTACTCTCACTTAGTACAGAGTACATACACACACTACTGAGTGATTTATGAAGCGGTTTTTCATATTAGATGTCCTAAAACTACTATATATTTTTGTTACACATATGGTTGCAATAATAAGTACACAAATATGTTTTATCCTTTCTAATAAAAAAAAAAGAATTTTATTGGAATATTTCTTTAATTTTTTTAAATATTTTTTTTACTCAAAAACGATAAAAAAAATCACCACTAATATGTACATTTTTGTTTTATTTCTTTTTAGCAACACCAAATTGAGTGCCTCTACCATTTCATCAGCCTTGAATGCTCATGGCTATAATAATGGTGTGTCTAATGGTAGCTCTACTCCAGCATCTGTAAGTAAAAAATAAAAACCTTTCTTTTTATGTCTTAAATAAATGTTTTAAATGTTTCAAAAAAAAAAGAATAAAAAACAGCATCATAAAAACCAAGCATTTACAAAAACAAGAGAAAATCTTTTAAAGTCTGTTCTACTAACACCACAAAACTCTTTTATTAAATCATTTGTTTGCTCAGCTTTATAATCAGCAACAGCATATCAACAACAGCAGCAAGAAAAACACACACATTTGACTCGGGTCCAGTTTGAAATGTAGGAAAAGGGATATAGAACAAAATTCGAAAAATATCGAAAGAGTTTGAACGAAATATTAAGGTGGTACATGCCCTGAAATCAAATGATTTTCTGTTTAATTTTATAAAACATTTTTGTTTAAACGTTTACAACAAATGTATCTCGAAATGCCCCATCTTCTGGAAACCAAAATCGTCAGAAATTAAAATTCTGTATATTTTCCAATATTAATTGAATTTAAATGTCCCTACTTTTTATAAGCTAAACATGCTAACAAAAATCTATATATAAAAATCTTATAGAATTTTAAATTTCCAACAATTTTAAATTACATTTGATTTGAATATCACTTGATTTCTATTGCCAGAATATGGGAAGTAAATGTTGTCGAGTACAACAGGCTCTGTAAATGTCCAAAACAAGAACGCCAATATATTAGTTGAAAGATGTTGGTTTGATAACCAATTAAACTATAATTTTTATTTAAATTGGATAGTTTAGTCCTTTTAAAATTGACAACAATTGAAATAACAAACAGATTTAACTTTTTTTACCAATTACAACTGCTACAGCCCTTGAAAATTTGTTTCTTTTAAAACGATGTTCAGTTCTAAAACCTTCTCTTTTGTTCTTTAATCCCTTGTAGGTAGTAAATTTATAGGTTATTTATAAAAATCCATCAACTGTCATCACATAATATATCCAAAATTTGCAAAATCTTTTAGAAGCCCCCAAGCATACATACAGTAGCGTATTTAAATGACCACACAATAATACTCGCAACACTTGAAGCTTTTTATTTCCTGCGTATGATTTATGCATAGAAGAGTGTGTGCCTGTGTGTATGAAAAACATTTTACTTTTAAAATAAATAAAATCCTTAAAATATGCTTCACTTTAGCACAGCAAATCTTTTGTTTTTTATGTATTTGTTGTATCAGCTTTTAGAGAATGTTGCAAAATCAGCAGAATAAGTTGCGTTATTATAAAGTATCCCTCAACAAGAACCACTGTAACAGCAACAACAACAAATAATATTTTACATTTTGTTACAAACAACAACCATAACAATATGAAAAAAAAAACTGAGAAAATATTTGCAACATAATGCAATTACAGAAATAAATACAAACATGATGGAACATTTCAAAACAAATAACAAGAGAAGAGAATCAAATAAAATAAAAACTTTAAAACATACTACCTAACAACGTTGTCAACTTAGTGCTTTTTAATATTTTTTAGCTTTATGATATAACTGACAATTAAACGTTTTTTATGTGCGACAGAAAAATTTTTCCAGAAGTAAAATTTTTAAAGCTTTGTTATCCACTGACAATTTGTTACAAAATTGAAGCCTGATTTTTATCTATAATAGATCCATAATTTATTAAATTTGTGATATAACAAAAATTTTTTTTCTCACCTGTATTCCGTTTAACGTCTATTATATCGTATCCTGTTGTATGACAGTCTGTTCGAATATTAAAAATACGTTTTCTATTTTTCGGTACCAAATTTTTTGTGAAATCGTGTGGGTTTTTTCAGTCTCAAAGATAAATAAAATTATAATGCACAAGTATAAGATGTGTGCGAAACATGACAATTAAAGTAACCTTATTGTTCCAATAGGTCTTTACGGTTGAATGTTACGTTCCAAGCTTAAATACGCTAAAATTACAATGATGAATAGTATTCTATATATTTGCACAAGCGGACCCGTCCTGCCAGACAAAATAAAATGTGAAATTTTCTGCATAAGGTACGAAGTTTAATCGTGCTCCGTATATACATAAATACATACGAGTACATAACTGGCCCTTACAACCCTGTGTCAGGATTACGGCCTAGCTATTCGCAGCACTCATGTTGTGTGTGTCCATTTTTAACCATGAGTACCGGGAACTACAGTTTAATGTCGACTCCGAACGACAGACTTGAGAAGCTTGTTCATGATAATCATTTACTCTCAGAGCTTTTGCCAGAAGATTGCTCAGAGGTAGTCGCGGAAAGAAATATTTGTTTTTCATATTTCTTTAGTTTCAAGAAGTCAGAGCTGGGTGTAGAACTCAGGGCTCATGTCCTAGTAAGCCAATACACTAACCACTAGACCACGGCGGCTGCGTATATACAAAAATTAATATTTAGTACGACTGGGATGTACCACGCCCCCTTGTCCAATTCCGTTTAATTTTTAAATGCTGATTTGCATTGTTCATGTAGTCATTCGGATTAAATTTAAAAACTTCACCTCTAACTTTTCTCAGAATATAAAAAACTCAATATTCTATTTGTATGGGAAGTCTCTGAAGTCACGTCGACCAAATTTAAAACCGTAGCTTCAAACCTTCAAAAGATAGAAAAAATTAATATTTAGTTTGTATGCTAAGTACCACAGTCACTTGTCGAAATTAACCCAATTTTTAAGTGATGATTTGATTAGTGTTTTAAACTAAATTCAGAAACTGCCTTTAACCGTTCCCCAGATATATAATATCAAGGACAACTTAAAGGCGATTTGAAGCTTTACTTATCACACGCATGCGATTTCAGATTTAAACTAAACATTATTATAAACTTTAAGTATACAGGCTCCAGTAACAGCCTTTTTATAAGTTTAGTTGAAATGGGTCAAAGCATTTGAAAAATTTCAAGTGCATATTGATTTCCTTTATGAAATGGTGCAAAACAAGATAGAGAATTATTACATCCTGAATACAAAAACATGATTTGTGTCTCTTTGGTTATGGAAGTGCATTTTAAGCTCAATGTACATCTTTAAATAAAATGGTTTTTGCTTTGTAATTTGAACTCGAATGACGAAAAGAATTTAAACAAATTAATAGTAGAAAGACAACTGATTACGCAGAAATCTGGCGATTTTAAGTTGTCCTATTAAAAGTAAGTATAAGTAATAAGCATGGAGAAGTAATAATACTCGTAGAGCCCCATAAAAAAAAGGTAACGAGGTCAAGGTTTGCACCAAATACCATAATTAAAGACAACAACCACGTCAATTTTGCTTTCAGATTACCAAACCCATGTTGACACTCATCGATAAATGACAATATTGGCAATTGTAATAAAGACGCCAAACAGAATAAGGGTGAATATAAATAAAAAATTTAAGGACTTCTTTTTAAATTCGCGTTTTTTTTTCTCCACGTTAGTGCTTTTTGAATTTTAAAGTTGACCACGCTGCTCCCCACAAACACTCACACACTTTTAACTTTTTTCAGCACTTTCGCTCTTCTCAGTCTTCTTCTCAGTTATACACACAGTGGTTTATATTAAATTAAGAAAAAGTAAAAAAAAATATGATTTTTTTCTTTAACTGAAGACTAAAGAACGGCTGATTTTATTTCTTTTTTATTTAATTTTGGCTACGCTTGCAAATAAAACGAAAAATGTGTTTGCGTTGGCAGAAAAAAAAAATGCTTTTTCGTTACCTTCTTCTTATGCAAATTTTTTTATAATTTTTTTTTTTTTTTGTTTTTTCTTTTTGTAAAAGTAAAATAAATAAAAATAAAAGGTATTTTTATGAATTTACAAAAAAAAAAGAAAATAAAATATATGTGTGCGCTTTTTGATATGGACTTGTTGTTGATGAGGCTGATGAGTAAGAATATATGAATATTTGACCAAAACAGCAAAAGAAAAAAAATGCTGAAAATTAAATAAAAAATACTGAAAATTATGATTTGTTTGAAGTTATTTTTCTAAAAGAGTTTTGCTTTTTTTCTTTTAAATTTTGCATGATTTTTATTGTATTTGTTTAATTAACTTTTAATGTTTTTAAGTATAAAATGTGTGTTCAAAATATATCTTTTTTTAGACATTTTTTTTATCTTAATTTAGTATTTGAAAGCTTTGAATTTTTGTGTACAATACACTTCGTTAAGAGTAGTTGGAAATAAATTTATATTCTTTAAATTGTAAAAGTTATATTGATATAAATATATATTGATTTATAAACTTGGACATTCTAATTATCTTTAGCTAAAATGCTAATATTTGATTTTTTTTTAATAATTTATTAAGAATGGTTTCACTTACATGTTTCTCTGTATAACTTATAATTAATGCTTTGCAATATAAGAAAATTTTTCATGTAGTGTTTAGCTGGGATACATAAAAGTAATGATTTGGGTAGACTATAAAATAAATTGGCAAAGTTTAGCCGATAAAGAATTAAAAGAAATAACTAATTTATTTATTTGTGTTCTTATTTCCTTACACAATTTCTATTTTTCGATAAAATTTAAAATAAAAGAATGCTAAAAGTCTTTGATCAACCAATTTAATGCATTTAAAAAACCTTGTCAATGCGAAAATCGCTACTTGCGGAATTAAGGCAACAATGTTGCTAAAAAAAAGAAGGGAAACAATAAATAAATAAAATTACGTGAATATTACCAAATAAAAAGAAAAAAAAATAATAAAAACAAGAAGGAAACACGATTAATATAGAAAATCATAACAGTTATGATAACTTTCGAGTTATCTAACTTTAATACAATTAGTATTGAACTATTTCCTAAAAGTCCGACAGGGTCATATTGTTTAGCAACATTTGTGGCTGTATTTACCTCAACCAGACGTGCCTTAGTTAATTCCAATTTATTTATTTCATTAAATTTATAGCTCAACGAAAATTCCTATTGATCAGCAAATTTTATAATACATATAATTCTGATGCCATTTTAATTATTTTGTTTTGATTTTTTGTGTTACTTTACTTTTACTCATTCACAAAATATGCATTTCTAAATTTAGCCAGAAATTTTTACTAAATTTCTTAAACAAAAAAGAAAAAAAAAATTGTCGTTTGGGGAAAATATATTGACAAAATAAAAAAAAGAACCACAATTACAAGTTGATTAAAACTTAAGGTGTGTAAAGAAATATTTACAAAACAATTCATGCCATACAGGCACCCTGAGTTGTTCAATTTATTTTTATTTTTCTTAATTTAAACACAAAAAAAGTTTGATTTTATTTTTATTGATTTAAATGCAGACAGCTGTTTACTAAGTACCCTACCAAATAAATAAATCAATTAAGAAATGACGTTTGTTTGTTTTTTTTTAATAAAAAAGTGACCAATAATCGTTATCAAAATTTTACTTTGAAAACAAAATGACTCACTTTTGGAATTTGTGAATGATGCTCGGTAATCAATAGGTTTGCTTTTCATTTAAACACATTCGAACAAATCACTTTTAAACAAGTTTGGTTATTAACTTCAGTTACAACCTCCCTTGAAGTTAAAAATTTGAGTATCAAACAAACACATTTCATACTACAACCACCGACGTACAAACGGCAGAAAAATATAAACATCTGATATCGTGGTCTTAATAATAAAATTTTAGGTATTGCGTTTTAAAATCTCTATTTCATGCATCTTCTTGTATTATATTACCTGTTTGATCTCGCCAACAAAAACGTAAATAAGCTCTATGACTCAAAGAACCACAAATTTTTACAATTTGCTTAGAAACAACCTTTAAAAATCTTCTAGCCTTTTAAATAGTACGTTTTTTATTACTATTTTGTTTTATTTTTCTTTATGTTCTCACCCTTTCAAGAGAGATAGAAAAACAAAAATAAAAGAAAACTCCAGGTTACAGACGTTGGTTGTTTTTATGCACTCTGGGTTTTCGAATACCAGCAGAAAATATCTAAGTTCGACGACACACGTATTTTATTTTTATCATGTTTTAGTCGGTGGCCTGTAGTCTTAAATGTGTTTAATGCCTTACGTAGGGCTTCTAAATGATCGTATTGGTTCGATCAAATCAATTTTTATTACTTGGTAACACAAGTTGAGATAGAGAATAAGAAAAGTTGCCAGATAAAATTTAATAAAAATCGTCTTTTTTATAGGAGTTCATATATCTATCTATAAGTCTTTATTACAAGTTTACTTAAATAATAAAAAGCAATTTATACGCCCGATGACATCTTACATTTTACTATTGGCAACTTGCAATAATAGCCTTTAACCCTGCTGTTAGGTTTGGACCAAGTTGGTAAATTTTTGTTTTGTTTTTGCCTTGAATAAGAAATGGTGCAACATATTGTATCAACTTAAAAGACTTGCTATTGGGGTATTTTTATACTTTATTACTCCTGAAAAACTTCAACCAAAAATAATAAAATGGAAGTCAGAAAAATAAAAAATTACGAATCTTGGGTTTACGACTATTTTGGTCCATTATTGTTTTTTTTTATTAAACCTTCTCACTATATGATGAGCAAATGATCTTTCGTTGCAATTTACATATAAATTTGTTGCATATGGTGCATCTGCTATCGCACTCAGTTTGCAGCAGCTGTAAATTCCACGTTTTCGAGTTGCTGTTAATCGTCGATTTTCCCTTGTATTAGCAAAGTAAACAAGTCAGACACTGAACATAGACTGAACCATGGTGAAATTACTTATAAGGTGGTGGCAGGTGAATATAGTACAAAAACAACAGGGAATTTGTTTTTGTTTTTTCAGCTCTTTAGTGTCAAAAGCAGGTATGGTGAATTAAAAAAGCACATGAACGAAGTGTGTGTGTGTATTTTTAACAACATTTATGTCTCTAAACCAAAAAAAAACACGAATACACACAAAGCAAAATGTAAACAAAACATAAATATAAACTAAACTTTTGACAGTAGCGGTATGACCAAAAAAAAAAAAACCCAGCTGGGTTGGCAACACCACCTTGTAAGTAATTTCACCATGGACTGAACTTAACTACCGCGATTGATATGTATGTTAACTTACAAGGGGGAATCCCAGAAGTAAAGGTAACCTATTAAAACACCTCAAAGACAAACTGGGTGCATCACATATATATTTCGACATTATAACAGGCATATATTACAAAAAAGAATAATATGGACTAAAATGGTCATATACCTAAGATTCGTAAGCTTTTTTTTACCTAGCAGAAAGGTTAATATAAATTGTGATTAAAATTTTTATTTATAAAACAAACAGTACATGTACATTAACAAATATTTTTTAATGTACTCAAGGCGCTTTCAGCTGACCTGACAGATGACGGCAGTAATATAAAAAAATTACTTTGGTGAATAGTAGCTATGTACGTTATCAAACATTTAAGTTGAATATTAATACTAATAATATTAATAATATAATTAATTTATAAAAAATATTTTAGGTTTATCAACTATTAACTTGACCTTTAATTAGAAGTTTGTAAGAAAATCGGCAAAATATAACAAATCGTGTAATCTGGCAGCTTTGACTATAAATTATTTTGTTGACAACATGTATGAAAGAGTGATAATGTGAGATCGAACAACCAGCCAATCATACTTAATGCTGCCACTCGTTTCCTAAAACAATTCAGTGTGATTTTTTAGTTTCTTTATAGTCAACGTATACTCAGTTCGATCGCTTAGTGTTAACGTTCAGACAAAGAAACGATTTTAAATATTTCTTTTTTTTTTGTAATTTTAAACGCAACGAATTAGTTTTAAATTCGAATTTTGTTTTGAAAATATTTTTTTCGAATATTAATTTAAATAAAAAGTGGTGTTGTGTTGTAAATTAAAAAAAAAAAAAAATACAAAAGAAAATAAATTGTATCTGCAATAAAAAACAAAATCCTTAATATCATATGTTACATAATTCATTAAAAAATAACAAAACAAAACTTAAAGAAAATCATCAAAAATACTAATAAATCCTGCATTAACTTACAAGCCCCCTTAAATTTATTGGAATACTCTTCGTTTGAAAGGTACTTTGTTATGACATTGTTTAAAAGTAAACGCCACTGCTTAAAATAGCATTTGAAATCTGATATTAATTTACAATAAAATTTATTTTAATGACCTTGACCTATAACTAAATTTATTTAAACAAAGTAAATAAAAATAAATTTGTGAGAATTTAATTTGAGGTTAAAAAAAGATTTTCGGGCAACATGTTGACACAATGTAACACAAGTATTAAGAGAGATACTTAAATATTGTTTTACCAAATTGTTTATAAACATAGTTGACAGCAACGTAAATGAGAATGTAAAGTAAGGAAGACAACTTTTAATAAAAGAGTAAATTTTTGTAAAAATTATTTTTAAATTGTGTAGAAACATTTTGTAACATTAATTACAGCAACATAATAATGAAAAACTTTCAATACATAGTCGTAAATATATAGATTTTTTTATAAAAAAAAATCGAAAAAAAAAATCGAAAAGTATGTACTTTAAAAATAACCTACTAAATATGCTCTGAATTTTTTTTCCGTAGATACAGAAAGTATTGTATTAAAAATATTTACTGAATTTAAATTATCTACTCAAATAGTCGGAAAACTAAAATAATATATTGAATTTGCATCTATAGAGTAAACAAACCTAGCACGTACCTACCTAGTAAATGGCTTTTATCCTTGTTGTGAAAAACTGAATTAAAACACGTACAAGAAATTTTTCTTTTCTTGAAAAGTTTATTGGTTTTTTAACGCTAAGAGATTTGTTGTTTTGATCAAAAGAATTGTTGATTCAATTAAAAATTAACTGATAATAATTAAATTTTTATTAGTTTTCTCTTTAGTTGATACTTGGCATTTTGTCTACTTGCATTTTAAATCAGTGTTCGAAAATAAGCTGTACATTATTATATGTACGGTTCACAAATCCAAGAACGGTATTTATTTTTTTAGTGTTTGTGTATTTCTACACAACCAGAATAAGTCGTTCTGTTTTTAGTTTTAAAACAGTACAGTTTTAGTGTTTGTATACATTTTGGTTTACTGATCTTGGGTTATTTTTCCCAAAATTTCAAAATTTTTTTTTTTTTTGCATTTTTTATCAATCAGTTTAAAATAAAAAAATTGAAAAAAAAAATTACAACAAAAAAAAATATTTTTCCTTTGTTGTTTTTTCTATAGGTTAGGAACAGTACATTCGTTATGTAGAAAATTCAAAAATATTATAATGTTTTTTGTTTGTTTTGAATTTCCTACACAAACACTTTTAGTGTTTCTGTATTTAATATTCTACAGTACAGAACACTAAAGTACGTTTTATAAGGTAAATTTTCGAACACTGTTTTAAATGGTCATGAGAACTCAATTTTTTTTTTTTTTTTTTTGCAATATCCATCTGACAAGCCTATTTAGGGTTATTTTAAGTATACTTGTTAGCTATTGAAATAGAATTGCACTCATACTGCGATTTATTTAAAAAAATTTGTAAGTAAATGACTGGGGCAAAAAAACGCAATCTTTTTTTAATTGGAACTTTTTTATTTTGCTATCATTTGATTTTATTTGGAATTTAATAAAAATAACAAAATTTGAACATAAATTTGATGTTTGATGAGTGATTAGAAAAATTTTTTGAGCAATTTTTTGATGCAATTGCGTGAACTAGCAATCCCAATAAATTGTTTTTATTGCATATTGCAATTATATTTTAAGCATTTAATTGTGAAAAAATAAAGATTTATATTGCAAATTAATCTCTACCAAAATTCATTGTAATGCCCTCAATTACGACAATTACCAAATAATTTATTTCTCTATCAACACTACAAATGTTGCATCTACATGTTGCTTAACGATTTAATCAGAACTAGTTCATCAAAATTTGTTTTTATAATTTGTTTTCTTTAATGTTTTTAGAGACAACTTTTTCTTTACTCAGGCACACATTTTATACCTTTTTTTTATTTTTTATAAATTTTTTTTGTGTTTTTAATGTTGTATTTTTGTTTTTTGTTTTATTTTTCTGCTTTTTTATGAACATTACTTGTCTTAACTTGCTTGCTTGTTTGGCACTGCTAACAAATTAAACACAACTGCTAAAAATTAACAAACAAACAAAAAAACTTTTTTGGAAAAAAACGAAAAGCAAGAGGAAAATATGAATGATTTACCTTTACCGCCGCCACCATCTCCTACACAATTGCAACAATATGAATTATACAACAACAATACAAATAACAGTATTAATAATGACAGCCACAATCAACATGCACGTACTTTAAGTAGCTTGTCATCGATGTCAACCGGCTCCAATACCACACATTCCTCAAGTCAATCTTTGTCACCCACACCCTATAATTATCAGCACAATAACACTATAATGCAACAACAACAACAACAACAGGATCTTTATGTTAATTCTCATTCACCACTACACTCAAGACAAACATCATCCTCTTCATCATCGCTTAACTATAATGACAATAATGTCAGTATGTCATTACCAATACCACCACCACCGCCACCACCATTGCCAGAGGAAAATAAGAAAGAGTCCCCATATATAAATGTTATAAAACAACAATACAATGCAACAAACAATAGAAATTTAATAAATAAACAGAATGAGAATGACATGAATGGCTTTAATAAAGCAAATGTTGGACAGGTAACAAACATGTCTAATACAATAGTGGGTACGACGACGGTGGCGGCAGCGGCGGCGGCGCCAAATATTGTACCCTCAACACAAAAGGTTTATAATAAATTCTTAAAAGAGTATTCCAATAAGTTATTGACCCAAAGTAGCAACAACAATAACAACAGTCACAATAATGGCAACACACTTCAACATTCCAATGATATGAGCAATAACAGCAATAACAACAACATTATAAATAATTCATTTACAATAAATAATGGTGCACCGAAACCTTTCATTGCTACAACATCCCTTACCAATCCAAGTCCAAGTTCCAAACAAACACAGCAACAACATAATCATTATATACAGCAACAGCAACAACAACAACAACAACATTCCAATAACATAAATAACAATAATAATTTAGCCAGTGTTGCTGCCATTACAGCAACACTTAATAATCAATTGAAATTTGATTCATGTCAGGTTGCACCACCACCACCTCAACCACAACCTCAGTTACCAGCAACACCCTGTAATAGCAATTTATTAAAAACCAACATCGGCACTAGTAATCCCAACACCACTAATAACGACATGTCTTCGATAATGGCCACGGGCCTGACTGTAAGTGAACAAGTATCTTCAACGGGTAGTGGTAGTGATAAACCATTCGAATATGTTACGCTGACGGGTAATGTTATACGTAGTGTTATACCACCCGGTAAGGGTAATGTCAGTTACAAGGTAAGTTATGGTTTTAAGCCATTTACCCTGCAACATTAGCTGCAACATATATATGTATAGCAACAACAACAACTTCAAAAGGCCATCATGTGCACTTTCGTCTCTTCAAACTTGAAAGATTTCATTACAAAAATGCTATTTAACATGTAGAAAGAATTTAAAATGCATGACAGATTTATGTTAAAGCAGCATGTTGAAAAACAAAAAATTGCTTCTCTTTAACAATGTTGCTACAAATAAAATTATTTTCAAATATTTAGCAACAAAGTAGCTTTTTAGTAAGAATGATTTTGTTATGTGTGTTGTCCTAAAAATAATAGAAGTAATTTGATGGAAGCTATTAAAGAGTTTAGGATAGAATGAGCCACAGAATGACTAAGATTTGTTTTTCATTCGGCTATCTACTACTGTACAAACAATGTTTATAAACATTTGGGAGGCTGTCTATTTTGTCTACTACTGTCCGAACAATGTTTATATACATTTGGGAGGCTGTCTGTTTTGAAAATTGTATAAGTCAGTTATAATCACAAACTGTGAAACTCTGAGAGTAAATTTTGAGCTTTTGTTGATATAAACTAACGTTTTTTGACAGTTGTTGTAGTGTTTTAAATCATGGGCTAAAAAAGTTAATTAATTTCATTAAAATATGGGCTGTTCCTTTCAGCATTTGATAAGCCAGATATCTAGTTCAAACATTAAAAGCAATTTTAAGTTTTAAAAAGTTGAACTACAAAAGGAGCAAACTCCTTTCGTTTGAAAAGTGGGTTGCTTTCATTAATACATGATTGGCTATTACAACCCTGTTTCAGATTACAGCGTAGCTTCTCGCAGCACCCATATTGAGTGTTTCAACTTTTATCCATGAGTACCAAGACCTAGAGTTTAAAGTCGACTCCGAACGACAGACTTGAGAAACTTGTTCATGGCAATTAATTACCCCCAGAGCTTTTGCCAGAAGACTTAGAGGTAGTCGAAATAATTTGTTCATTTTTCTTTTTTTTCAAGATATCAGAGCTGAGGTTTGAACCCGGCGCTATCGTCTTAGTAAGCCAACACACTAACCACTAGGCCACGGCGACCACTACTACATACCTGAGTTAATATTTCTTCAAAACCGTTACGCTTCTCAAAATATTAATCCGTAAAGGGTTAAATTTATTTAAAGTGGAGTCTTTGATTTACATAAAATTCATTTTTAAAATCTTGAGCTATAACAGGTTAAGAAATTTTAATGATAAACTTGGCATTCTTCAATAATTGTAAAGCCAGACTTAAAGCTAAAAAATTGACGAAAATTGTGAAGACTTTTTGTTTATATGTTTGCATAAGAAAATCTTGGGCTATAAAAGCTTAAAAAATTTGTTTAAAAATTACCTGCTTCTTTTAATTCTGGTTTTTCGACCTTTATTATTTAAAAAAAAGACCTTGAGCTTGAGAATTTCATTACATTAATGACCTGCTTTTTTAAACATTTAAGAAATCAAAGTTTTTAAAGTTTTAAACAAGTGTAGCATTAAATATTTCTTTAACTGTTATATTTTTAATCAAACCTCCATCAAATTACTTGTATTGTGTACTTTCTCAAATTCTTTTATTTTCTCTTTCTTTCTATTCATAATTTTGTACAAACCATTTAAAATATTTTCTTGTATAACTTCTTTTAGGTCAATCAGGGTGGCTATGCTCGTCCCTATGGTGCTCCACCAGCTGCTGCTCCCAAGTCGCCGGTATCGTATCCACCACAACCCCAACAATGGAATCAACCACCACCAACTCAACCTAAGCCAGCTGGCGGTAATGCATATGCCACTTTGCCACGCAGTAATGTTGGCCAACAAGGTAAGAATAATGAACTGCTTAGCAATGATGTTTTAAATTATTTATCAAATCAAGGAGATTGGGTTTGAAAGCCAATAAATATTGAACAAATCTATAAATATTTATTAATTTTTATGCTACCTTTTTCTTATAAAACAATAAGGAAATACCTAAAAAAACCTATTGTGACAATTTTAATGTGATACCAATACTCTCTTTATAATTAATATGTAATTGTTAATGAAACCCAATTTTTTGCTTAAATAAAATTTAAAAAAAAAATTTTTTAACCTGTTTTGAAATAAAAATCTACCGCCTTTTAACCCTATGCTAAGAACACAAAATAAATTTCACAAAATTTGCCTTTAATAACTCATAACATTCCAAAAAAAGAAATTTAACACCTTTAATAAGAAAAACTACCCGATTTACATTTGGCCCAGCTTTTTATTTGAAACCATATGATTTTATGTATTTTATACACAAATTTTTTACAAAAAATGAAATTTTCTTTTTAAACAAACACTTATGAAAAAATCAAATCTTTACCAAACAATATCGAAAAACAAAACAAAAAAAAAAGGTCGTAAAACCCAGTCTATGTACAACAATTATAGCAGCAATTATACATCAACACAACAACAATACAATAAAAAATATCCCAGTGTTGTTGGATCCAATAGGTACTCAACTGCGCCTTCTTCCATAAACACAACTTCCTATAACAACTACAATAATTACTACAACTCTCAAGGTAAACGTTTACATTCAAGAGATTGAAACTTTTTTGTGTTTCCTTTACATTCATTCAGAAGCAAAAATTGCAATTGAATTAAAAAGCACTGAGGATGTGAAAAAATTTGCAAAATGCTTTTTTTAATTCTTTTTGTTTTCTTTTTAAAACTAAAAATTATTTTCTTTTTTTTAATAATATTTACCAATCGCTTTGTAGTAATATTTCAGTTCTCACAACATTATCATTAAGAACAAAGAAATTAAACGATTAGAATGATAATTTGAAAATTAATTTGATTTGAAAATAATAATAAGCAACTCTTATAATAAAATAGGAATAGGAATTGTAAAAAAAAATCAAATACACTATAAATTAAAAAGTATTAAAATATAAGAAAAAGGTTTTATTAAATATGTATATACCGGCATAAAAGTTTAACAAACTTTCAAAAAGAAAGTTAAATTTGTTACCAAATTTTGTTATTAAAATTTGCTTTTTTTAACATTTCCTTTGATAAAAAATGAATTAAGTATTATTTGAATATGTTATTGCATATACACCTACATACACGCATTTATTTTATACTATATTTAATATACATATTTACGTAGGTATTGACCTGTTATGCATGTGTATGTACACACCGTAAATATTAGCACATATGCAGGATTCATAATTTATATTTTCATACGCATACAAACATATAATTTTTCTTATGAAAATATTTTATTTTATTGTATTTTATTGTATATGAATACAATAATAATACTCAAGCATATCCTCATTTGTAAACACTTACATATGTAAATGCATATGTATTGGTTATGGACAATATATTTGAACATTTAACACAATCCTTCCCTTCCTAAAAGAAAAAACTCGGTTATAACATAAAAAAGAAAAATAATAAAAACAAAAAAGTATTTACCCGATATTACGGAAAACTGACAACAGCAAACTGTTAAACACTCAAATAATGGTATATGGCATTGTTCGCTCTTTTTATATTGTATAAAGGAAAGAATTAAAAGCAGTCAGCAAGCAGTCAAGCCTAATCACAATTGTGCTACCGTACTGCTACTGAAGCAACTTATATCACTCGTTCAGGCATTTCTAAAAAGCTTGTTATTTGCACTTCTCTTACTAGACGTAATGTGGCGCTGAAAAGTAGCTTGCCGAACGCTCTCAATACAAAATACTCATATCTTATGATAACTGAACCCACGAGTTTAATTGTAGTAAAGTTGCTCACTATCCGTTAGCCAAGTCGGTCAATAACTCCATATATCGTCGTGCATGAGTTTATGTGCTCTATCCGCCATTTCATATTTTTTTATATCTCGAGTTAATGATGCCACTTTAAGTTTTCGACCCCAAATTTTTCAAATCTGCAATCTGTTTTCGGATATCTTGTACAGTTTCGGAGATAAATAGCCGAAAACGGATTGAAAATTTCAAAAATTTTGGTGTCAAAAACCTAAAGTGGCGTCATTAACTCGAGATATATCAAATGGCGGATAGAACACATAAACTCCCGCAAGGCGATATGCTTTCAGTTAAAATTTTTATTTATAAAATTTGAATAATTTTAGTCCAATGGGCAGCAACAAATTAAAATTTAAGAGGGTTGTATAGTGTAGCAGCCTAAGTTCAAGTCCTAGCATTGGAGAAAATAAAGAACAAAAAAATGTGTGCGGTATTTTCAAGTTTTAATTAAAAAAATAAGAGGTTCTCCCACTCTCTAAGAAGTTACATCCTTAATAAAGCAGCACCCTGACATTCCATCCTATCCAGCTTTGACTTTGGCATCAAACGAATGATCAGGAGAAAATGCCATCTACTGGCAAATAATAGACGGAACTAAGCAAGTATTGTAACCTATCCACAAGTTAGCCAAGATTCTCACCACTTCATAATATTTATAAATTAACTACGACAGATGGGGCAATTGCTGTTGATCATTTCAAGGGTAAAGATATAACCATGGCTTTTGAGTGATTAACTGACAGCAACTTGTCTTATTGACATAAGGCATTTAGTAGAATAAATTAAAGATGTAGTTCAGTGCTTAATGAGGTACAAACTTAACTACTGTACACTATTTTCTATTGTAGCTTTTACGCTAATAAGCGGGCATTGTCTCATTTGAAATTTATTAGTGATTTCGTATTTTATTAGAAAGTTAAAAATTAAAACACCAAAAATCAAACAAAACAAAACAGCGGTGTCCAAATATTAACGCAAGATTTTAATTTGCCACCATTTTTGCAGTTAAAAAGGAGAGTTATACGGCATTACAACAACGTTTCTTCTGTATTGAACTATAGTTTAAAAATAATGCACATTTTACTGCCTTAGTTCAAACATTTTATATAAAATAAGGTCAAAATAGTGTTTGAACTGTGAAATAATTAATTGAAAAACCCAGGAAGCCTAGATCGTTTGGAGACGATAAACACAAACAAGCTTTTCAAATTTCAATATCGAAGCAATGTATCATAGTGTTGAAAGCTCTCAACAACGTACTTATATACTCACAAAACATTTGTGTTTTAATGCTTATCAAAATTCAATAGACACAACAACTGAATCATAATGGCCATGAACAGAGAGAGTTCGGGTATGTATTATTAGCCTTCGAAATAGATGCTAAATTTCCGAACAAAATAGTTCTAAGCTATGAAGCACATTTTTACCTTAAAGGCTTTTTAATCGCCAAAATTGCCGCTTTTTGGGTTCGAAGAATCCTCGAATGTTTGGCGAATAGCAAATGTACCCTAAACGTGTCACTGTGTGCTGTATATCATAGGACTTTATGATTTCAAACAGAAACGGTTATATTGCTATATATTACTACATGATAACAAAGTTCTGTTGGCCGAAATTAGATGCTGTTGATGTGACCAATATATGGTTCCAACAAGACGATGCCACATACCATACAGACAATGAAACAAGTTGTGTATTGTTTGGTTAAACACCATTAGATTTCATCCTATAGTTTATTGGAAATCTGAGATCTATATCAGCCAAATTTAGTTTTTAACTTTTTGGTATTAAATTTCAGTTCTATTTTATTACACCCAGTCTACGAATATTCACAAAATTTTTTCATTTAGTAATTTTTAGGTGAGTGTGTAATCCAATAGTACTCACTTGATTGACATTAAGAACTATATTTGTTTTTATAATGATTTAAACTCACTTGGGAAACTTTTTCTATGGTAGAAAAAACGTAGTACAGTTTTGAAGTTTTTTTCTCCAACACTGTATGGTTTAATTACAATACTTTTCGTGGGAAATAGAATGTTTTCAAACAAATTTGTAGGCGACAAGAGTTAATCTGGTTGATTTGAAGGAGATAATCTAAAAACTAATTTTAAAATTGTCTTTAAGTATACTCTTACAAATATATACCAACGAGCAAGTGTTTTATTATTTTTGTATAAATGCATGACAAACAATAGCCAGAATCCAATATAACTATAAGAACTATGTAGGTTGGTTTTGGGCATAAATATGTGAGAATAAGTGTTTGCACGTATTTACATACGAATAACAAATATGTATGAATACAGACATAAATAGTTTGTATGCCCAAACTTTTTTGTTCTTCACTGTAATTTTTATGTTCGTTATTGATTTACACATTCGTTTATTAACATTATTTGCATACGTACGGATAGTATAAAACATTGTATACTTTGAATAATATTCATATAAAACATATTTTATTTCCAATGCCGACATTTTTCCATTCCGGCAATGTAGTTTTTATTTTACAACAAGCTGTAACAGAAGTTCAGTAAACAAAAAAAACAAAAAAAGTCTTAAAAAAATCCTTTACTCTTCTTCACACTTCTGCCTTAATATTTGAAGGCCTTAAAAATTTATTATTTACAAAATACAGAATCTATATAACAGTTTTGTCATTATTCTTTATACTCGTAATACGAATGTATTTCTTTATTATTCTTATTATGATTGTTTTATTTAATATATACGAGTATAATAGTATGCATATGTGTGTGTGGTTAAATAAAAGCGGAATTTCCGGTAAGAATTTATGAATGCAAGATAATTGCCTACTGGCATACACAATGTTACGAATAAGTTTTTTGAGAGTATTGTTGTTATTGTGTTTTATATGAAAAGCAATATACAATATATTTTTTTTAAATACTATTATAAGAAATGGAAAATTGCTTATTTTACCATATCCTCATACGGATATACTTACATATGTATTTATGGCTACAAGAGAAAGCAAGACAAAGTAGTGTCACTTACTATTTAAACATAAGTTACAGTGGGTAACATATAAAACATTTTATAAATTAAAGAATTTTGTGGAAGTTTATTGGTTTAACAAAAATTATAACAAGTTTGTGTGTTTAAGATATTAGGTGGCTAGTCAAAGCAGATCACGAATTGACGGTAAAAAAATGGTTATCAGAAAACTTACAGCGTATCATTTGGAAACTTAAAACATATGTTTTATAAAGTGGCCACTATTCTTGAATTATATTTTCTTTTTCAAATACTGCCGTCACCTACACTTCAAGTCGGCTTTTGAGTTCCATAAATTTTATAAAATTAAAATGCTTATTCCCAGCAGAAAATTTTTCAAATTTGGAAGCAATAAATAAAATTGTAAGCAATAACATTGTTCATTCATATCTTAAAGCTTCCATAAAGCTATAGGATAAGGTATTTTTTTGATTTTTTATACTATTTGCTTACTGGTTGCAATAAATTTGCATTTATATTGCATTTTAGTGGCTCATTTCATATAAAAATCATGCATTATTGATGCGCACGAGGAAGTGATAGTTCACAATTTCTCCCTTACAAAATAGCTTATTGGTAAGCACTAATTTCTGCTGGGTTTATGCATTTCTTGTAAGTTAGAAAAGTTATTTGTTAAATTTATTTAGGGTATATAAAAACATAACCGCCGTGGTCTAGGGGTTAGTGTGCTGGCTTACTAAGGCGAAAGCGCCGGGTTCAAATCTCAGCTCTGACATCTTAATAAAAAAGAAAAAAATATTCCTTTCGGCGACTACGCCACAGCAGTCTTCTGGCAAAGGCTCTGGGAGCAATTGATTGCCATGAAAAAGCTATTCAAACCTGTCGTTCGGATTCGACTTTAGACTGAAGGTCCCGGTACTCATTGATAAAAAGTAACACACACAACATGAGTGCTGCGAGAAGCTAGGCCGTAATCCTGACAAAGGGTTGTAGTGGCCAATTATGTATGTCTGTGTGTATAAAAAAACATAAACCTTTCATCCTTTTTGCTCATCACTGTACATATCTTCTGCCTTTGGTAATAACAAATGTTTACAAAAATTAATAATAAAAAAGAAAACTAAAGACTTTTAATACTTACTTTCTGCAGTGTATTGAATTTAAGTATAAAAGTTATTGAATATAAGTCTCTCTCTTTATCTCTCTCTCTCTCTCTGTATATTTCATTTAAAAAAATAAATTCGTATAATAAAAACTTATTGCCATAAACAAATTATTGAAATTGCGACCATACCATAGGATGACATGTTGTTATTGGTGATATTTTTCCTCTCAATATTTGTGATTTCAATGTTAAAACATATAAAATCAATATGTTTTATATACTTTATGTCTAAGAAAACCCAGTGAAGGGTATTGCGGTAATCTCTATAAAATCTCTTTAAAAAAATGATTAACTCCACTTGACTAAAATGTTTGCTGGGCTATGTCAGCAAGTCAGTTTTAAGGATAAAAAAGCAATTTGTAGGCATATCATGTTGTATGTAGTGATAGAAAAAATTGTTTTCTTATTAATAAGTATTCGCTTGACAACCAGAGCTTGTGGGATATGTGATTTTTATTTCTTTAATAAAATATTGAAAAACATTCGTTTGATATGAATTGAATGATATTTTTTTCTCGTCTTTTGAGAGAATGTGTAGCCTCACATTTTTTATTATTTTTCCAATTTAAAAAAGAAGGAACAAATGAAAAAAAGATAAAATACTGATTGTAATGATAAAAATAAATATTCTTTTCGAAATAATAGTTTAAACGACAGCCTGATATTGTTTTAAAAGATGGAAAATGAACAAAACAAAACATATCTAGGATAAATATTAATGCTTTACTCTGTTTTAGGGCCTAGATTAAAATTTTAGCTTTAAAATGGGAAAGTTTGATTTCTTTTTGAATTTTTCTTTGCTCATAAGTATTGAAAGATTTAGTAGATATCAGTTCATATATGGGAAGGCATATGCCTTTATTATTTGGGAACTCATAAGAAATATTCACTTGCCTTACATTTTTTTTATTAATTGTTTTGTCTTAATAACACATCCTACAGCCTAAATAAAAGCGAAAAACATTATGTTACAAGCCTAATAGCGCTTGGGTCCAAATACCGTACACACCAGAAGCGGCAACGCTATGATAACAACTTGAACAGGAATGTAAAATACAACAATCCTGTACATAATTTTTTTGTTTGTTTTCGTACTCAAACTTTTCTACAAATTCATAAAAGTTTTTAGAAAAAAAAAAAAAAACTGGTGACAATATTAAAATTCTGTTAATTGAACACAGTTCTTGCAAAAAAATTAAAAATTTTGAAAAATAATAGGCCTGTTTGTTGACCTTTTATAGCGACATTAAAAATTCAGTAAAGTTTCTTTTTTTTATTGAGACTAATACTCAGGGGTAAACCCCTACTAAATGCTGTGCATTGTATTGGAATTTTCGTGGAAAGGACAGTACATTATGACAACAGAACATACAGTTTGTTTTCTCATATTATTAAGCGACTTAGGAATGAGACAAATTGCTGTGAATTGATCATTCAAAGGCCAGTGTTATACATTCACCCTTGAATGATCAACAGCAATTGCCCCATCGTTGCATGTTGATTGGGGTGAGAACCTTTGCTAAGTAGGTTTTTAGCTGTTATGTGCTTCTTCCCAATAGGTGGCGTTTTTATCCTGATCATTCGTTTTTCATTGTCAAAGGTTAAGGTGGAATGGAGTGGAACGTCAGGGAGAGGTAACTTTTTTGATGGACTTCTTGAAGAGGGGGGACCTCTTATTTTTAAATTATATATTTCATTTTTTACCTTTGCTGGGATTCGAACCTGGGCCGCTTGAGTTTTTGTGCGAACGCTTTAACCAATCTACCACGTACCTTATACAAAATTTAAAAGTTTGCTTAGTTGTTAGAGAGAGATAGGCGATGTAATTGCCCTTTTTCCCTTTCAAATTATATATAGTCCCATTCATTAGCACAAGTAATAGAATAGGGTAATAGAAGCAATCTCGTAATTTTTTTATAAAGAAACTAATTGCTAACGCATTTAAAGCCTGTTAAGTTTACTCAGGTTTTGTAAAAATAAATTAAAATTTTAAAAGAATAATAGGTTGTAGTTGCCATGGTCTAGTGGTTAGTGTGTTGACTTACCAAGACAAGAGCTCCGGGTTCAAACCCTAGCTCTGACATCTTGAAAAATAGAAATTGAAAAAATATTTCTTTCGGTGGCTACCTCTCAGCAGTCTTCTGGCAAAAGCCCTGAGAGTATCTAATTGCCATGAACAAGCTTCTCAAATCTCACTTTCATTGCTGCGAGAAGCTAGACTGTTATTCTAAAACAGGGTTGTAATGGCCAATTATGTATTTAATATTTGTAATAGGTTGTTTAGATAAAATGTTATTTAGAAAACAATATAAATACAATTCCCCCTTTTTTAATATATTTCCCTGATATTACAAAACATAACATCTTTTTCATTATTTTTGCTTTAAACAAACCAAGCTGTACTAACTATCTTTAACAATTTTAATAATTTCAACAAAACAATATTTCCCTTTTTTAGGTTTTTACCGTTATTAAAATAATTTGAAAATCCAAAAGTTCCACCAACCTGTTAACTGGTCTTATGAAACGATTGCCTTAAGTTGTGTGCATCCAATTAAAACAATATGTGTATGTGTGTGTAAAAATTAAATGGTTATTCCTTTGAAATAATTTCATTTTGAATTACAATAAAAACTAAAGAGAGAAATTTTAAATAAATTTTTTTTTTATTAGATAAATTATTTGAAAATAAATCCAAGTGTTTAAAAAATTTTTAGAAAAATTCTAAATTTTGCAGAGTTTGTATACAGAAAAAGTTTTTTTTTATAAATTATTTTGTTTTTTTTTTATTTAAAATTTAATACACATTTCTTGTCTGTCTTTAAAATACACTTCCTAATATCGGAAGTTGTTAAAAGAACTAAATTTTTTTTTTATTTTTTATACTAATTTTGTTCTTTATGTGATTACACATATTGTTTTTGTTCCGTAAATGTTACTGTGCATGTTTTGTGATCATTTTTTAGATGTGGTTCAAGGCTTTGCTAAAGTTAAGCTGTAAGACTAACAGTTTTGTGGAAGTCGGAGTCTGTGTACTACTTGAAGTAAGAAAACGGATCACTAAGGACCCTCAAATGCATATAAATTTTACCAAGACTGTTAGTTAAGTAAAAACGATTATTAGATTAAATTTACAGCATTTATTTTTAACAATGTAATTCCAAGCATTTTTAATTCTATTGGGTATAAAATTAAAACTCTCAGAATCTGTATTTGTACTACAATAATCCCGTGATTTTTTATAAAAATTTGTAATTGCAAATGTAGGCATGTCATAATGATAAGTTTTTGTATAATATTTAAAAATAACATACCATTACAATCCAGTTTCAGGATTACGGCCTAGCTTCTCGCAGCACCCATATGCTGTGAGTAAGTTTCTATCCATAAGTATCGTGATCTAAAGTTTAAGGCCGACTTCGAACGACAGACGTGAGAAGCTTGTGCAGAGCACTTAGTTACTCTCACAGGTTTTGCCAGATGTCTGCTAAGAGGTAGTCTCCGAAAGAAATATTTTTTTCATATTTTTTTTCCAATACACCAATACCTCGATTTGCGTCGCTTCGAAGTTGCGTCTTTTTTTAAGTTTCTGGAATTTCAATGTTGCGTCGTTTTTGTTTCAGTTAGCGTGGCTTCAAAGTTGCGTCGTAAATGCTTCGATTTGCGTCGTTGATATGAAAATGTTTTTACAAAGCTAAAGCAGAAAAAGGGGTTTTCCCGTTTAGTAGAAAGCAAATTTGCAGGTGTGCGTTGTTTACATGTTAAGCGTAGTTATTAGTTTCGAATTATATGTCGTGGAGTGAAGTTCAGTCTGAAAGTTAAAAAAATGAGCCAAAAAAGAAAGCAAATAACTTTAGAACAAAATTTTTGATTTAAAAACCCTTTTTCTAAGCTAAAATGTTTAAAACCTGTATTGACTAAACGAAAATCAAATACGTAAACAATTGAAAATTCTGCTTCAGTTTGCGTCGTTTCGGTTCGCGTCTCATTTTTTCAGTCCCAATTAGCGACGCAAACCGGGGTATTGGTGTATATCAGAGCCGGGGCTTGAACCGGAGCTCTCGTCTTAGTAAGCCAACACTTTAATCACTAGACCACGGCGACTTATAATGAAGAAATATAACATTTTTAAAAGTCAAGAAAGAAAGGAATATTTTCTCACATTTTCTCATATTTCTTTCTTTCAATGGTTATGAAATGCAAAGCTGTGGAGTTGGAGTTGTTGTGATTTTAGAGAATTCAAAGTGTCTACAAAAATTGGCTTCACCAACTCTATAATTACTCGGTATTGCACATGCAAATATCAAAAATTTGTCAAATATTTTTTTTCACATATAAGTTCTTTGAAATTGGCGACGAAAAATTTAAATTATTAATTATTAAAATCTAAATTATTTTGCTATTTTATTACAAGAATTGTGTTACAAAAACTAATAAGCAGGTATTGATTTTGTCAAAGTGGGGCATTTAAAATTTTAACGGAATGAGTCGCTGTTAGTTAGTAACTATTGATTTAAAATGAACAAAAAAAGTATTTCAATTACTTGTAAGAAATCTTCATTCAGAATAAGATATTTTAATAATAAAAAAATTATAGCCAAAAATAAATGAAAGAATTTTTAAATTTATCTACGAGTTGCTTATGTTATTTTCAATGATCAAAATCTTTTTATCACATTTTGTAAAATTAAAACAAAACGAAACAAAATTACAAGGTTGTCATAAAAAAACAAGAAACGGGTCCATTTGTGTTTAAACTTAACGACTACACACTGTTTACACATACTTTCTACATATATTTAACAGTCAAAAAATTACTCATCATTGTAGAGCTTTAGCTGTAAATAGATAAATTATCTGCACTGCTGCTTGGCTACCATTCTAACATGTATCAACAATTTTTATCTTTCTTCTTTTTTTCACAAAACTACATGTTTTACATCTATATACACTTTAAAACTATTTTATAAATGTTTTAAAAATGTCTTAAAAAAAACAAATAACCGCTAACCTTCTAAATTTAAACTCAAAAACTATAATGGTTACCTTTACTCATACACTCACCCATAACCCATACACACAAATGAAAATCCATTATCATTCTCTTCGAAATAAACCTGTTGTTGTAACTGTAATTCAATATATTGCTGTGTGTGTGTATGTGTGCCATTTTACGTCTGTTACACATTCCCGAAATTGTGGTTTCGTTAATGGCTTTAATAGATGCCAACGAGGAAAGCTTGCAACCGCAACATGCTGAATGTTACTTTGAAGAGGATTATGAAGTAGAGGAGGCTAATCGACAGCAACGTTCTAATTTTTGTTGGCCACCTACTGAGGAGGATAATCAT
This sequence comes from Metopia argyrocephala, assembly GCA_963576795.1. Taxonomy (NCBI): domain Eukaryota; kingdom Metazoa; phylum Arthropoda; class Insecta; order Diptera; family Sarcophagidae; genus Metopia; species Metopia argyrocephala. Next base: position 196,570,057 of record OY756208.1, on the reverse strand, counting down.
CGTGCTCCTACAGCAGCTCCTTTATATATTGCTCCTCCTGAAACGCAACATGTAACGGTAAAGCCGTTAGAAAATCCACCGCCTCCGCCCCCAGGTAATGCGTCAACATGTGGTTCATGTCAGTGTGCAAATAAAGCAGAACAACAGCAGTATGAACAACAGCAGCAGCAGTCTCAGTCGCAGTGGCAAAGTCGTTCTGCTCCTCAGTTGACTAGTGGCGTAGCACAACATCAACAAGAATTTGAATCTGGTTCGGATTCATACACGTCGACTAGCACTACTACCACTACTACATCGGAAGAGTATCAACGCATGTATGCTGCTCAGGTTCAGGCCTATCAAATGCAACAATCCTATGAGCAGTCCGGCTCTGAGTTTGACTATCATATGGATATGGAAGTAGCTGGTATGCAGCAACAACAGGACCAATTACAACTGTCTTCCTCCAACTATTACGAGAGTGGTCGACGCAGTGCTCAAGAATGTTTGGAAACCTTAGTGCCTCCTTTAAGTACTTACAAATTAGTGGACATGGTTAGAGAGGTAACACCCAGTCCTGTACCGGAAACTTCCCAGGGATCGCGTCATGTGGTCTTCTTAGAGGATCCTGTTATGAAGGAAGCTGAAACGAAAATTTTTCAGCATCATCGGCATGAAGAACAAGGTAAACAAATAGAAGAACAAAATTACACAGAAACACTTGAAACTTGTTCGCTTGAGGAAGAAAGCGAGGAAAAGGGTTTTATCAGGGAAGACCGTTCTCATATTTTGGAAAGTCAACGCATTTTCCAACCTACACCAGAAATAAAAATTGATATACCCCCCGTCCGACATATACCTCCTACCAAGATTCCTAATCCTGTTCCCAAAGAATGGATAAACCCTATGGTACGGGTTTTAACCATTGCTCCTGAAACTCCTTTTCACATGGTAGGTTGCCTATGTCCCAAGCCCTGTGAATGTTCGTGTCAAGGTGAACCTGAAGAGAAGTTAACCAAAGTTATTACTGAGGAACCGCCAAAGGAAACCATAGCGGAGTCCAATGAAAGGCCTCCTTCACCAGAACCTGTTACTGAACCTGAACCAGTTCAAATTAATACAATGTGGAATAAACCAACACTTACCAAAGCCGTGACTATAGCACCAGAGTTTCAGTTGAAATTTGCTCCGCCTGCCTCTGAGGGTGTTCCTTTGCCAGAGGAAACGGAACCATATATGCCTCCTCCTGTCGAGATCAAACCGTACGTAAGAGAGGATTATCGTCCTAAGACTCCTCTGCTTAGAGCTTTAACCACAGCCCCCGATAAACCTTTCGAAGGACACTTCGAAAGGGATGTGCCGATACATATTTTAGATTTACCTACACCAAAAGAACAACTTACTATGAAAGACGCTTTACGTACTGCTCCTGAACGACCCTATACACCTCTAAATCCGGAAAATGCCACTCACATGTTTGAAGAACAACAGAAAGCAGAGGAGAAGAAAAAAGAGGAATTTCAGGTTTTAGATAAAGAAGAAGAATTAGGATTGTCCAAAGAAGCAATGGAGCAGGTAGAGTACTATACAACGGAAAAGCGTAAATCATCAACATCAGCATTTGCGGCTATGCAAGCATTCCAAACTTCCTCTCAACCCTTATCCTCCACCACAACACCTCGTCACTCCATATCCTATGCCAAAGAAGAAAGTGATCTTGATTATAAGAAATATTATGATGCTCATGAGCGTTACCAAAAGAGACGCAATTATTTCTCGCAAAAGGAGCAAGAACTCCTACAACAACAACAAACTAACACAACAACACAAAATACACATGAAGAGTCCTCATTGTATTCCTCTACCAAAGCTAGCTCTTCCTCTAACTCCTTTTCCGTAGTCCAAAATCAACAACAAGAACAACAACAGCAAACTACTTCATCATCTATGTATGCTACGAATTTAACACAAGCTTCCAAAATGGCTTCGTACGCAACAGACGCTTCCGCTTCCAACGCCACTAAAATCGATGTTCATGAAATAATTGAGGAGGTTAGCGATGAACTCGAACACTCTGAAGTTCTATTTCCACCACCTTCACCCATCAGTCACTTAAAATCCAAATCCCCTTCGGGTCTTCACAGACCAGAGTCCATACCCAAATACCAGCGTAATTGGACAGTGCTGCCTACTCAAAGCCCAATACGTACACCAGAACCACAGGAATTGCGTGAAAACATACCCCTGGCTTTTGTAGATACACCCAAAACACCCACTACCTCAAATGGCTTTAATGACACTACAGTTCACAAGCCAGTGGCCCAAATGTCAAAACGTAATATGAGCCAACAACAACAACAGACATCTGCTACTGCTTACAGTTCCTCAGCCATGAGTTGCAAGAGTGAACAGAGGCAGCAGCATGTGTCATCAACAGTCACCTCCTCCTCCTCCGCTTGTTCTGGCACTTGTGAATCGGCTAAAGAAAAATTACAGTTAACTAAACCCACTATACCCATTATAATTGAAGATCGCTCCGGACCAGTTACCATGGCTTTTCAGGCTTTAGACGAATATGTGGTGAGAGATGAATCACAAACACCCTCGCGGCCTTATACGCCCTCCATGATAAATAAACCAGCCCCCATTACGCCATACTATCAAACGGCTGAAAAATTATGCTTTGACGAATGCGCGGCTACTCATGCTCGTAATTACGATCGTCGTTCAGCTTCTCCTTTTCCAGATCGTGCCAAATCACCAGCTCCCGGACCACCACCAAATCCCTTGGCTGCCATACGCGCTCCTCGCCTCAAAGAATCTGAAGTTTCTAATCGTGTATTACAAGCCGGTTCAATTACTACAGGTCAGAGTTATTTAGGGGCCCAACAACAGGCACAACAACAAGAAAAGTTAATCTCGCACACAGCCGTTGGTAGTCAGGCGGCAATGCAATCCTATACAGTTGAACCCGAGAAAAGAGAGCAAATGCAAATTGGCAATACAACCGTGCAAAGAAGTGAGAAAGCATCTCGTTTAGAGGAGCAAAAACAAAGCCAAATGCAATCGCACACAACCACTCAAGTGGGTAACACTCAAATCGAGCGCCGACGCAAAGTTACTGAGGAATTTGAACACACATCGTCGGCCAAGACCATAGAAATACGTACTGGTTCCCAAACTAGCACAGAAAGACGACAATCTTATGGAAAAACTGGTTTTGTAGCCAATCAGGCCAGACGTTTGTCGGGTTTGGAACAAGAAATCAGCAACTTGACTAGTCAATCTCAGGCAATAAGTGCTCGAGCCGCTACCATGAGTGAAACGAAATTTCCCGAATTGCATAGTCCAGGTGGTACAACGAAATTTCCCACAAAACCAGTACTACCTGCTCACGATGAACCTCAGCCACCGAGCTATTATGTTTCTGGAGCCTCTCCTAAAAGTATGTCTGAAAAAATGGGTACCAGTCTTCCAACCCAACAGAAACCAGTATCAAATATGTGTGCAGGAACAATGCTTTCTAAGCAGCAACAGCAATCACAAATGCAACAACAACAACAGAAATCATTAACTTCATTTACGTCATCATCATCTTGTTCACAACAACAACAACAACAACTACAGCAACAACAATATCAAGCTAACACCGTTAGCTGTAATCTAACCAAAGCTTCCGCTACTACTTGTACTAATAATCAAGCTTATCAATCAATCACAGCTGGCTCTAACCTTAATGCTACTTCTACTACTACTACTACTGCTACTTCATCATCTGCCGCCGCTGGCAGTGCAACGCTGGGCATTTGTCCAGTAACGGGTACATTCTGTCGTCCCGGTCATACCTGTTGCAAACAGCAAATCTTGCAACAGCAGCAAAACGATAACAACAATAATAACAGTAATGGCTCACGGCCAAATGCTTCTTTAGGTTCAGCTGGCTTTAAGTCAACACAATCTGCAGCAGCTTCTAATATCATAGCAAATGCGCAAATGCAAAATTCGGCCGCACCAGCACAAGCACCAGCTACAAAACGTGCAAGTGTTTCGGCACCTTCTAATTCTAGCAATGCAAATAACAATAATAATAATGTATGTGATGATTCTGCTGCAGGTGGTATGGCTCCCAAAGGTGGTGCCTTCAGTGCTACTTCAACTCCTAAACGCGGTCGTGGTACTTTAAATAAGGCCGTAGCTGCCGGTGTACGTGTGCCCATGTGCAATAGTTGTGGCACTCACATCAGGTTAGATATATGCTGTTGAGTTTTTGATGTTCAATGCCTACAATTCCTTCCTTAAAGGATATAGGAAGAAGTTCTCTTGTGTGTCGTTTGCATGAGTGTTTTTTCTTTTTTTTTTGTTTGTGTGTTCAAAGCATGTTGAATAGATTTTATTGAATATTTTAAGTAATCTGCCTTATTCCAGTTGGCGAAGTCCTTGTCCTTGTCGTCTAATGACATTTTTGTAGCAGAATGAAGAAAAAATGTTTCTCTTGCCTTTAACCTATTACAAAAATGTCGTTGCACGACGACGACGTCGCTAATTGGAATACGTTGTAATAATTTTAGTCTAAATAGTTGCTCCAATACTAACACCGATTACTTACAATTTGCTTTTGTTTGTTTTGTTTTTTATGTGCCCCTTACCATGTCCAGAATCCCTTGTAAAACCATCAATGTTAAGTGATACTTTGCCTCGTAAAACTAATGCTAAGCCAAAAATCAATGCTTCCTTTGCCGCTAATGCCTCCTTACAGCAGCAGCAGCAGCAGACTGACTTACACAATGACGATCCAACTGCCATGCTAAATGAATCGATTGGTAAAATAAATATGGGCCATAAAATGGATAATTTTATGGCTGAAGCTGGTAAAGTTATATCGAATATGTTGGAAGCCCGTTTAGCCAACAATGGCAATGGTATGCCTTCACCGCACAGCAGTAGCTCCCTGAGTTTGCGCAGCAATAGCAGTTCAAATCTATCTAAAAGTCCTATGGTTATACGTAAACGCTTAGATTTGGACGATTTTAAAGATATAAATCCCACTGAACCAGCTGCTTTAAAACCGGTTATAACTGTTTTTCAAAATGTAGAACAAAAGCCGGAAGTTAAACTTCCAACTGCTCTACAATCCAAAACAATTGCTCATACCAATGATTTTCCGGTTAATCATCCAATGGGTAAAGTTTTGGAATTATGTGATAATACGAAAGCAAAACCTTTGTCACCTTTGGCTACACGTGCCAAAACAGAGAAGGACAACAGCTTGCCACCCTCAGAAACTGTGATATATCGCAATAACGATCGTTCCAATAGAAGAGCCAGTCACGCCACCGATAGACGTTCGTACATTGAGACAAATAATCAAACTGAACAACCCAAAGATGGGCCAGTTTTTAGTATAAGTGTTAAAGCCTTAGGCAAGCCAGGTGACGATATCAATAAGCCCATGTCTCCCGAAAATGAAGAAGTTGTAAGTCAGTTGCTTAAGGATGGTAAGAAACCCATATGTTGCCAGTGTCTTAATGAAATAACCTCGTAAGTGTTTGCCCTGTTTTGTTTCTTTATTTTACTAAAAACTGTTATTCGAACAACTAATTTCCATGTATGATTTGCTAAAAAAAATACTAATTCTTCTTCATTCATCTCAGGGGTCCCTTCATTACCGCTTTGGGTAAAATATGGTGTCCCGAACACTTCCACTGTGTCAATGGCAATTGTCGTCGTCCCTTGCAAGATATTGGTTTCGTTGAGGAAAAGGGCGATCTTTACTGTGAATATTGTTTTGAGAAGTATTTGGCTCCTACTTGCAGTAAATGTGCTGGTAAAATCAAGGTAAGTTTTTGCTTAAGTTTTCAAAAGTAATCTCTTTAACGTTAAACTTTTTTTTAGGGTGATTGTTTGAATGCCATTGGCAAACATTTCCATCCTGAATGCTTTGCCTGTGGCCATTGTGGCAAGTTGTTTGGTAATACTCCATTCTTCCTAGAAGATGGTATGCCTTATTGTGAAGCCGATTGGAATGAATTGTTTACCACCAAATGCTTTGCATGTGGTTTCCCCGTTGAAGCCGGCGATAGATGGGTTGAGGCTTTGAATCATAACTACCATAGCCAATGCTTCAATTGCACTGTAAGTATTTAAGAAAGCTCAATAGTAACTGATTTTGTTTTTAAAGTAATTTTTTTAAGATTAAGTTAGTTATTATTTAAAAGATAATTAAGAAAAACGTTTAAATTATTTGCAATTAATTTCCATTAAAATTATTAATGTCACTCCATTCGATTTGTCTCTATGGATATTTTGCTGGTGCTTAGTTCCACCTTTGAAAGATACTTTAAGGCAAATTTATATAATTATTTATATTTATTTATTTATTTATATTTATTTTGTAATAAAAATAGTTTGTTTATTGCACATCCATATTTCGCTAGTACTTTGTATAGCTCCGCATGGAAATAAGACATTCATACTAGAAATTTTATCGACTAAATGAGAATTATTTAGAAGAAAAAATTTTAAAACAAACATGGAGACCTAAATGAACATCAGGCTGACGGCCTAGCTTCTCGCAGCACCCATGTTGTGTGTTTTAATTTGTATTCATGAGTACCGGAAGCAGACTTGAGAAGCTTGTTCATGGCAATCAGTTACTCTCAGAGCTTTTGCCAGAAGACTGTTAAGAAATAGTAGAACCTGGAGTTCTTTTCTAGTAAGCCAAAACACTAACCACTAGACTACGGCGACTACATCGACTACATTTGAAAACGTCATAGAAAAACGTATTTTAGTACTATGAAGTTCAATATTATTCAATAATATAAAATAGATTTGGTGTAATTCAAACCTAAAAGCGATATCGGCCTGTTTGTGTTAAATGAACGATTTTATATAAAAAACCAGTTAACCCGGCAAACGTTGTTTTGCCATATAAATTTGTTCTAGGAAACATTTTTTTAGTTCAAATACTTTTGATACTCTTCACCGAAGTGCAAAACTAAACATCGATATGACCAATCAATGTCTGCGTTACTAATAATATTAATAAATGAATATCCGTCATTTTCGGTATTCCTGTTTGATAGTTGGGGACAGGGAGAAATATCCCCTGTATCGCCCCCTCTGAGTACTTCTTAAAAAAAAAACGTAAACCATATATGCTCTACGGTACGCAGATACACACCTCTAGTTTTCATTGACTTCGGTACGTTATTTGGGTGAGGAATAAATTTCCTCTTGGGGCGGGTCAATTTAACATTTATGGGTATGAAAAATAGATGTTGACCGATTCTCAGACCTACCCGATCTGCAACAAACATCGCGACACGAGAATTTTATATATTGGATAATAAGTTTCCACCAACAAATCATTCATAGACATATTGCTTGAATAGTTTGGTGTCACGTGTAACTATAATTCATGTAAGCTTTGAGGAGACAGATTCTCTTAGTGTTCTCGACATGACACTTAACTCTGATGTTCAATGGACTCGCCATATTTTTCGAGCGTTGATAGAAGTTCTCAAATTCCTGGGTTCTTTAAAACCGCACATTGCATCTGATGTTCTTAATAATTAGAAGATATTTGCATATCTGTGCTCGAATGCAATCATATAAATGGTTCTTGGAACAGTACAGGAGGAAACAATACTGATCAGTAATGACAATACAGCATTTAACTTTAATAATTCACTAAAGATTTGTAACAATGTTGCATGTCTTTCATTGTGAAGTGAAAGTGTTTTAAGAAAGTAATGTACATAATTTGTCTCCAAAGTTTAAAACCAAGATAAAATTTAAAACACAGAAATTGAAAACGAGATTTACACAAAAGTATGCTCTCATGTACTGGAAGATGTTACGCAGCGTACATACATACATTGATTATTCCGTACCAAAAATTTGAGAATTTATTACAACTTGCCTTTAGTTATCGGACTGATAACTTGCTTTTGATTATTACAACTAAACTATCACTTAAATGATTAAACAGAACTGGGGCATGACGTTTTTTTCCATATAATTTGACACCTAAAAACGCTGAAGAATGCAGTCGTGAAATAGAATCTATTTTATTTTGACAGCGAATTTTCTTATGCTCTCAATTTTAGAAACAAATTCTCTCAACAATGTTACCACACTTTTATTAAATTTCATACATTTTGTAAACAAACCCATTTGATTTTTGTTGTTGGGGCAAAGGAAAATAAGAAGAAAAGAAAATCGAAAAAATATTTGAAAGTTTAAATAAATTAATAAATTTTGAAATTTGTTAAATAAAATAAGTGATATTTTAGAAAAAATAATTAAAAAAGTGCGTAAAGATGTTTAAATTATAAAACATGAATTCAATTCTTTGCAAAAACTCTAATAAACTTGAGTTTTAATAGCTTTACATGCAATAAATGTAAAAACAATAAATGCCAGTTCGTTAAGTTGCGGCCGTCATTTTGAAAACGTTTTCTCTGAGAGTCGTTTTTGCCTGAAGGTGCGTTCGTATTCTGTTTAATCATTAAAAGTGACAGATAAAGTTATTGATAAGATTGACTTACCTTTAACTTTTAACGTGAGGTTTAAACTTTTGAGCTTACCATATTTTATTGAGGCTGCCATATTTTTTGTTCGTTCAATTCAATTATTAACAAAAATAATTCAAAGAAAAAAATTCAATAAAAATGGAAAGTAAAACACATTTCTTTGCTATTAAATTTTTTAGTATAAAATTTATAACATTTTTTTGTTTGTTTCTTAATTCATTTAAACATGTGTGTTGTTGCCATTTGGTGTATTTTAAACAAATTTAATGCAAAAAATAATCGGTACTTGTTTTGGTATTGCCGTTTTTTAAAAAATATAACTTTTATCTTAAAGGTAAGTTGTAATAACGAAAAACATTTAAAGGTAACTTTATTTGGCCCGTTAACGAAAATTACGTTGAATTATCGGATACTTTATAGGCAGGTTGTAATAAAGGGCCCTATTCTGTTCTTTCAAATACTCTTTTTATGATCTTTTTCTAAATTTCCAAAGGAAACATTATTACTGACACCGTTCCAGTCGATAGTTTAAATAAAGATTTTTTTCTGTAGAGACCATAAGCATCAACTAGATAACTATAGAGATAGGCTTATAGGAACTTAAGACTTAAGCTTATAGCAATTCTTTTTGTGTTTTTTTTTTAATATTTTTCGATTAATTAATAGTTATTAACTTAAAAGTACTAAATAAGTGTTATAAAACCAATTAAAATACTTTTTTTATTTTATATTCCAGTACTGCAAACAAAACTTGGAAGGGCAAAGCTTCTATAACAAGGGTGGACGTCCCTTCTGCAAAAATCATGCTCGCTAAGGGTTAACAATTCAAGAAATCGCAATATTTAGCAACAACAATAATGTTAACTTAAATCAATAACAACAAGAATTAAAATAATAATAATTAAAAATATAAATTAAAACGCTAAACCACGCACCGTCTCATCAGGGATCATTTAATGCATAAAAACATTGATTTTTAATAAAATAAAAAAAACAACACATTTAAGAAAAATTTAAAAAAAAATTTAAACTTTAACTACTATAACTTTAAAAAATAATATACATATATATAAAGAAAAACTCTATTAATATTAATTTAATGAAAAAAAAAACAAAAATTTAAGAAACAAGCTCAGCTTATAGTTTTAATTATTCAAAACAAAAAAAAAACACTGTAATTGTATTTCTTTTTTTTAACAAAAAAAACATCCCTTTTTCAAAATTGTTTTATTTTTTAAAAATTTTGTTTATTTTTAAATATTTATGCCCGAATGCAAATAAGAAATAAAAGTAGACTTTAATTCATAATTTGTATGGCAAATAAAGGCTTGAAGTCTACTTTATCTTAATTTTGCATAAGGACGTTATTATTTTACTGCTTAATTTCCACAGACAAGCAATTTCAAAACATTAACTGCAGTATTCATACAAATTATTAAAGATTTATAAAGGGCTTATGAATGGGACAAATTTTGCACAGAAATTTCTCAAATGAACCTGTAATAAATGAATTTTATTTTTTATGAAAACAGCAGTGACAATTTATATGTTCAACACTCAATTTTCCCAGTATTTTTTGAGTACTTTTCATATAAATTTTCAATCGTTTAAAATTGTTTGCCTTAGGGAAACAGAATTTTCAAACCCTAATTTGTTTTTTTTCTTTTTCTGATTTTCTTTCCTCTTTTTAACGAAATTAAACTCGATAAACGATCCCTACTTTCTCAACTATTATTTCATGATAAAGCAAAATGTTTTTAATAATTTGCCAGTTGTTTTGAAAATCTAACATTTCATTTAAAACTGAAAACACTGTAAGATTGTCCTTTGTTTCAAATCAAATTAAAATTCAGCACATTTTTGCTTTAAATTTTCTATTTGCTTTTTTTGGCAATGCCTGTATTTTTTTTAGATCCTTTTTATTTTGGCTTTAAATTTTATTTTATAACTATTTATTACATGTTATATTAAAAGTATATATAGAAATGTATAAAAAAATTAATTAATTAAACAAATTATGAATTGCAATTGTATTTAAATTAAATTGTATTTAAATCAGATCGAAATTTTGTGTAATATTTTCAAATATTTCTCTTTTGCTGGTACATATCAATAAAATCTTAAAGAAATCTTTCCTTTTCGCGTTAAATTCTTGTTATTTGTGTCCATATATCAGAAGAAACTATTGAAACGTAAGTACAGTATGAAAAGGGCCTATAAAAAATAATAATAAACACTAGTCTTGACAGTTCATACTTGGCAGTCATGAAGTAGAGGCTTGGCAAATTTATTAAGGAAAAATATTTCGTAAACCAAGCATCCATCTAATAGGATGCTATAGCATGTCCATGATAACCCAGATTTTCATGAAAAAACTATTATTAGTGAAGAAGCACAGTTTCATTTGGAAGGATATGTGAATAAACAGAATAGTTGGTTCTGAGCAATGGAAAACCCTCAAATTATTCATCAGTCACCTTTGCATCCATTAAAAGTGACAGTCTGGTGTGCTATGGTCTAAAGGAATCATTGGACTTTACTTCTCTGAAACTAAAAACGGTGGTTAGAGCGTTCGCACAAAAACTCAATCGGCCCTATTCCTTCACGGACATCATTTCTTCTTTAATTACCAAAAATATTCATTGCAGTTAACTTTGATCTAATTAAAGCGTTTCTGACGAAACAAAAATTAAATTATAAAAATATTGATCAGACCTTTCCTGGGGCTCGAACTTCGGGCGTCCAGCACATTAAGGCCCAGTTTCGAATCTCATAAAATTCCAAAAAATTAAAAAGTTAGTTTGCGGTTTTTTCAAAATTATAATTTAAAAATAAGAGGTCCCTCCCACTCTCCAAAAAGTCCATCATCAAAGTAACCGCTTCCTGACATTCCACTCTATTCCACCTTAACCTTTGACAACGAAAAACAAATGATCAGGAAAAACGCGCCACCTTTTGGGAAGTAGCAGAAAACAGTTAAAACCTACTTAGCGAAGGCACGCACCGCAATCAACATTCAACGATGAGGCAATTGCTGTTGATAATTCAAGGGTGAAGGTATAACACTGGCCGTTGAATGATCAATTCACAGCAATTCGTCTCATTCTTAAGGCGCTTAATAATTTAGGAAAAACAAAATATATCGACGCAAGAAATAAAGAACGCTGTAACTGACAAAAAACAGAAAATACTTTTTTGCATCATTTTTATCAGAAAAAAAAATACGCGTCGATTGGTCCCGGTCCCAGATTTGGTCCCTGTCTGCGTTTTGAAAAATACAAGTATCTTTATTCTACTTTCATCCAGGCTTTTTGGCTCTGGTGAACATTAAATGTTTTGCCAGTCACAGCGTTCTTTAATTCTTGTGACGATATGTTCTGTTGTCATAATATACTGTCCTTTCCACAAAAATTCCAACACAATGCACATCATTTAGTAGGGGTTTACACCTGAGTATTGGTCTCAAAAAAAAAAAAAAAAATGGCTGTAACTGTTAATGGGGAGCGTTACCGTGATATCATTTAAAACTTTTTAATGCCACAACTGCATGCTTTGGGCTTGACTAATATGTGGTTTCAACAAGACGGTGCCACATCGCATACAGACAGGATAACAATGGAATTACTGCGTGATCTCTTTCCATAACAAGTTATTTCAAGGAAAGGTGATGTTGATTGGCAAACTCGATCGCCTGATTTGTGTGCTCCGGACTTCTTTTTGTGGAAATGTCTGAAAAGCAACGTTTACCAGAAATGCTGAAACAATTTAATTAAAATATTTGTAATGAAATTAATGAAATACCGCGTGAAATGTGTGAGAATATAATGAAAGATATGCTTAAAAGGGTTCGCATTTGTGAACACTTATCTGATATTGTATTCCATTCATAATTGCCGACAATAAATAAAATATTTATTAATATTAGATCCATTCCCTTTCATTTAATCAAAAATTGTAAACAAACAAATTAGTGTACCTTCCCGGCGAACACACTGTAGTTCTCAAGTGTGCTTTGCCTAAAGGCGACTGCCAATTTTAACCTAGCATAACCCAACTACATATATCTGTTCTAGAGAGCTTGTTGCAACGGAAGTGACTTGAAAATCAAAAATTAATCGCCTACCTACTCTATCTGCTTCAACAACTGTATTATTGACTTAATGGATTTGTACACTCTTTTGTGGTTTTAGTATTTGGCCAACAAAAAAGAAAAAAGAAAAGAAAAACAAAAAAGGTTTTGCCACACTCACTTAAATCTAAAATCCAATGAAGAAAAAAAATATATTTTTTTTTTACTTAAAAAACACAACAAAATGCGGATAAAGTTTCCACAAGATTAGGTCGAGCAATAATCGTAAAGGAAACAAAAAAAATTTATAAAAAGTAATAGAGACCCCACCCTTCACTCATGCAAACAGCCCATAAAAAAGGATATTGAATTACCACAAAAACGAAATCGTTTGCTTTCTGTTCCTTTTTTTTGAAAATCAAATCACTGAGCAGCTCTTAAAGGCTTAAAAGTTAATAAAATGAAAATGAGAAAAATTCAATAAAAACTGGATTTCGGTTGGTAATCTTTATCAAAATAACTTTTAAAAAAATAAAATAACTTTATGTAGAAAAACCTAAACTTTATGTTGTTTTTTTTTATAATTTAATTCACTGGTACTCGTACTTTATTTAAATGACAGGCTTAAAGCAACTAAATTTTAATTAAAAAAATGAAAGAAAACTGAAAAGGATTTTTGGAAATACTTATCAAAATAAACATTCGTTTTACAATCCTTTTATTAGTAGCCTTGATTTTTTATGACATTGATCACACTGCTGCATAAGTTTGGCATACAAATTTCATTGAAAAGTCTTTATATCGTTTTTGCAAAGCCTATCAAATGTTTTACTGCCTGTCTTCATTTGTTTATGCCAGTTTTGTTATAAAAAGTAAAATTAATATGAAATTTCATATGGGAAAAGTTGCCATTACCATTTTAGGAATGCTATACTTCTTAAAGTGATTAACTCTACTTTAAAAATTTTACAATTTGTGGAGTCGAAACATATATGTTGGATTAATAAATATTATGGAACAACTTTTCCAATCAGAGAAGTTTATTTCGTTTACTATACAGTTAAGATTCAATAAATCGTTTTAAAATTACTCTTTTTAATAAAGGCCTAAAAGTGGAGTTAAACGCTTTGGCTAGTAAGCGCAATTATCTATTAAATATAATGAGAGAAGGCATTCGTCCCTATCTGCAGGCGATGAGGATGTACAGAAAAGTAATAAAATAAAAAGTTCTTCACCATTAATGCGAGGACTGCCAAAACTATTTGGACAACATCATTCTAATTGTAAAGGGTAAATTTCTATTGTAAATTATGGGGCCGCTATAAAGGCGGAAATTATAAGTTTGATTACAATTTTAGCATATTAAATAAAATTGCAGAGATTGGTGTAAAAAAGTGGGGCAATTAAATCTTTTTACACCGATACATGGGATAGAAAACAATGCGAATGTCAACAAGTTCCTGCCTGATTGATTTTTGGACAAGATCATAAAACTTGACATATTGCGGAGATGCTTTGGAATAACACAGTGTATTAGGAATGAACGGAGTAGTATAAGGGCCTCAGTTTTTTTTATTTTCAAGGCCAGGACTCAGGTGATGGTCTCTACTTATGCAGTATATTGTTCTGGTTTAGGAAAGTATGTTATGGGAAGGGAGAATTAGGGAGTAGTGTTTGTGGACATTTGATTTAAACTTACTGATATCGTAATTGGCAGGAAAAACAATCGCTGGAAGCCGAGCCGTGCTGGAAACGAGCGGCACGGCTAAAGAACGAATTCTTTCTATAATTCATTGGAATGAAATCTTTTGTTGCATCAGAGCACCTCCCGTGGTAGTAACAATAGAACATTGAAATGGCCGCCACATTGCGCGGATGTTCCAACGAATCAATAGAGTTGGATACCCTACCGCACCATCCCCCTTTCTTGTATCGGTCGTGAAGGCTCAAAGCAGATTTTGAAGCACCGGACCATTTATGAGAGTTGTATTCCATCCTAGGTCGGATATAGGTCTTGTAAATATTGAGAGTGTCAGATGGAGTGAACTATTTCTTAAACATTTTAAAAAACCGAGGCACTTAAGTAAATGCTTTTTTGACACTCGAAATATGTACCATTTCAACGGATATCATAATTAATTCTCATGCGGAAGCCTCCTCCTCCTCCAGGTCATTTGAGAGTGTGTCATATATATTTCTTAGGTGAAGCTATCGAGGTATTTAGTTCCAGTATGTAATATACAAAGTGAATGTGAAGCATTGTGGCATTACAGGCAAGTTTCAAGCAACAATTTAGGCAACAACTCTTCGAAACCTTACTATAGCCTGAGCAGATTAGTGTCTTGCATCAGGTTGTCTTGGAAGAATATGAATGTACTGACCGGATATTCTAAACTTAAAAAACATTTAAACAAGATCATATTGACTTTAGGTTCGGTTCTAATAAATAAATAAGATATTTTTAAGCTTATGGTGTCTTGGGTAGGGAAATATTATTATTGGCACTGACAAATAGTCAGAGTAACGTTATTGGGCCAGAGGATTGTTCAAAAGATCGTGAGGTCGCAATACTTACCAGTTTACTTCACTGATAACTATAAGACCGACCTGGTCCCTGACCTGTCAGAAAACCTATCAAGGTCCTAACACACTTCTAACAAATAGTGATGGATCTGAGTTTAATGTGTTTTGAAAGTATCCTGGATATCATATAATTTGTCCTCCAAAACTAGACAATTCGTTCTCAATGTATGAGGAATTGTATTACGCAAACAACTTTAATTTATACGAAAGCCCTTAAAAAGCCTGAGCCAGGTAGAAAAAAAATTGGAATCTGTTTATAATTCAAT
Source organism: Metopia argyrocephala (assembly GCA_963576795.1). Taxonomy (NCBI): domain Eukaryota; kingdom Metazoa; phylum Arthropoda; class Insecta; order Diptera; family Sarcophagidae; genus Metopia; species Metopia argyrocephala. Next base: position 196,554,623 of record OY756208.1, on the reverse strand, counting down.
GTATCGTTTTATATTTTAATTTAAAGAAGATTTTTTGCAGCAGATCATAGTTATCTGAGAACAGGTAGCATCCAAACAGTGTATTTAACTTCTTTTTTTAAATAATCTGCCAACAAACAGTATAAAGGAAGTGGCAAAATATTAAAAATAATTAAATAAAATGTTTAGTTTAAAATAATTTATTTATTTGTTTTAATAAATGAGAATACTTGTACCATAGCGATAATAACCTTTCGTTGTAAACGCCTTTGCAAGCTTTGTAGATAAGCAATCGTAGCATTTATGCCTATATTTTGTTATTGTTTGCTATGTTTGCAAGACTTGCAGATAACAGAGATAACCGTTATAATTAAGTTATATTCTAATTATTATTACGAGCGGAGTGACTAAAACCATATGCTCGGTGTAGTGTCGCAGACCAGAGTCTCTCTCTGGTGTGAGTCTTGCAGTCTAGCACAGCACCCAATAGGGCACCCTAAAATAATTAACTCTGCAGTTCATTTTGAGAATGAATCAAAGAAAGTAATACAAATACTCGAATTTCTAAATTTTATTTAACGATAATGATTTGTTTTATTTTTCAGTGTTTTTTGTTTTCCATACAACAATAATGATTTTTTATGATATTTTATTTTTGTTTTTCAATAATTTTTGTTTATTTATTCAATTATTTTTTATATACAACAATGAATTTGACTTATAAATTACATAAAAACATTTAATAATTATTTAATTAATCAATTATTAGTTTTTTATATCTTATAAATGATTTGTTTTTTATGTTATATTGTAATGAACGTTTTTTTAATTATTGGTTGTTTCTGTTAATATTTACAAAATACAAATTCTTTGTTTTTCTAATAAATTCTTAATAAATAAAAATAATAAAATATTAACAATTTGTTTTGTTTTTTCATTTTTATTTCAATTATTGTTTTAGAATATATATAAAAATAAATACCTTTGGATTAATAATGAGAAGTAATATCTATAAGTACATATAAGTATATAAAGTATATATATAAATTTATATTTGTATTTGTTATATAGAACAATTTTTTTATAGTTTTTAACACATACATATGTAATTCATAAATAATAACCAGTTGGCTCTAGTTTAAAGACATCTTCGATGATGGGTGTACGTCAATAGACTATCTTGCATGACGCATAGACGACAGCCAGAAACAAACAAATATAGCAAACAAATATTTCAAACAAATGTCACAAAAATCGTTCACGACTGGATTAGCAACAATGTCACTGAACCTGTCCCAGACCACACATTGTATGAACTATGCAAGTGTGTATCGAATATTCTGCTTACCAACGACATCTTCACGAAAATAGACTACAAAATATTGTGCACAAACACCTCCACGATGTTGTCGATAACCGTTAGTGACATGTCTTAAAGACATACTTAATGACAATGTCATGCATGACGATTGTGCCAACTGGATATTGAAATGAATTTTGTTAAAATAATAACTAAAAAAAGTGGTATGATTTCCTAATTCTTCTTTTTTATAGAAAATTACCATTAATAGACTGTGGTATAGCATAATTGTTATCGAAAGAATGGTTTCATTCACTTGCTGAGAAAAATAAACTATCGACTATTTCGACTATCGCTAAAGTATAGTTAGTGAATCACAAAATCGTTACTGCAAATAACCAAAATTTTCGACTACTTTTGCAAATGTCTTGTAATTAAAAGTTACTGATTCGCATTACTGATTATCTTATTCTGTGATTCACTTGAGCTAAAATGTTGTTTTAAATACAATCTGGACGTTGGAACATATAAAACTTAGCGACAACAGGCATGAAGCTCTTAAATCGTTCACACGTACACGTTCAAGAATTATATTTGTAGCCATAATTTGTTAAATCATGTTTAAAATTATTAGCAATGGAAATTTTCAGAATAAGGCTACCTGCCCTAACCATACTCTACAAATTTATTTCATTAACTTGACGCGACAGAAAAATAAATTGCCGTATATATACATACATATATACTTAATTGATCATTACAACCCTGTTTCAGGGTTACAGCCTAGCTTCTCGCAGTTACCATGTTGTGTGTGTTAATATCTATTTATGAGTACAGGGACCTACAGTTTAAAGTCGATTCCAAACGACAGACGTGAGAAGCTTTTTCATGGCAATCAGTTACTCTTAGAGCTTTTTCCAGAAAACTGCTAAGCGGTAGTTACGAAAAGAAATATTGTTTTTTAATGGTACAGACTGATTAAGAGCTTCTCAATTTTCAACTGAGCCTTTATTCCGCAAATTAAAATTTTCTATGAATACGATTTAAATTTTTTAACCAATATTTTTTTTAAATACTTTGTTTTACTCGAAACATGCTCAGGCTGCATAAAACAAATGATTTAGTCTGCCATCACAGGGTTAAACTTTAAAACATTAGCAAAAGATGTTTATTCTTACAATTCCAGTGAGGGTTTTTAACTTAAATCAGTGCATTGAGGCTTACCTATCTGTCATGTCCATACTTAATGGAGCGGCGTTAACTCTTTGCAAATGATAAAATTCACTTTTGATAGCGTCAAATGAGTGAAGTTGGCTGCAAAGTATTATCAAGGTTTTGTTTATTGTTCAAATGCAATGTCATTTCAATTTTTTTCATGTCAAAAAACGAATTTTTACTCACTATCTAATTTCTTTGTCAAAAAGTAATAGTCTGGGGGCTTACTTTGTATTTCGATTCGTATCGAAAAAGCTTTCGAAAGAAATTTCCCATTCGAAAAATCAATAATAACGAACACAACAATTTTTCGAAAATTCGTAAATTCGTAAGATTTTCGATTTGAATCGAAATACAAAGTAACCAACCTGAATGTAGAAAAAGAATGGTTTAAGACGTTCATATTCTCAAAAGATGGAGTGGTTTTTTTGTTGATTCACATATCGTCGTGCGGGAGTTTAAGTGCTCTATCCGCCATTTGATATTTTTTATATATCTCGAGGTAATGATGCCAGTTTAGGTTTTCGACACCAAATTTTTCATGTCTGCAATCCGTTTTCGGAGATAAATAGCTGCAAACGGATTGTAGATTTTAAACATTTTGGTGCCAAAAACCTAAAGTGGCATTATTATCTCCAGATATAAAAAATGGCGGATAGAGCACATAAACTCCCACACGACGATATGAAAAGCCGAATGTCTTACAACATTCGTCATCTATCAACAGGCTGTAAGAATAACATTAATTTGAAATCCCATAACTTCAATGCCTAAGGTGGCCTCAATGTTTTAATTTATGTACGTTTGTCCATAACATCCCGATACCAAGTCTATCATACCACTGTTTTGTTTTTTTTTTTTTCAAAACTATTGATTTTTTTTTTTTCTGCTTCAAACAAATATTTTATTTACAAATGAGCCAATATTTCTATTTGATCTCTGGTTTCATTATTTAATGCTCTACCTCGACCGCCATTATTTCTATCATCATCATTATTATTATTTTCATTTTCATTATGATTATGATTTTCATTCATTTGTATACTCGTATTATCATTAGTATTTGGTGTTATTGTAACAATAGTAACCAAATCATTTTTCTTTTCATAATTTAAATTATTTAACTTTGCCTCGGATTTCTTTACTAAATCACTAGAATCCATTTGTATGGAATTTCTTTTTTGTTCTGATTTTTGCTGATTATTAGCTTGAGAGAAGGTATTTAGAGAACGTTGTTGCAATGAATTATATTCTGATAATTGTTCAACGCTTAAAGGTTCGGGTATATCTTCATTGGCTAATAGACGTCCTGAGGGTTCAGTTTCAATGCTACGCTCACTGCTTATAGTACCAGGTGTAGTATTGCGTGAACGATAACTCGGTGGAAAACTATACTCAGAACCGCCAATACTGCTTTCACAGCGTCCGTGGACAATACCGTTTGTATGGCGTATTGTTGATGTTAGAGGTGCTCTGAAAGTGGAAAGGAAATTAGAAATTAAAATAATTCTTTAATAGTAAATATATTGCTTTTCTTTAAAATTTTAAATTTCAAGGTGTGAAAAGTGAATATTTTGTGTTAAAATTTTCTCTGCATTATTAATTCCAGTTTACATTCATATTTTTTTATTTTTAATTTTCTTTTTTGTTTAATACCAAATTTTTAATTTACATATTGATTGATGGTTTGATTGATTACGTTTGAAAAGTAAATTATTCTTTTCTATTTCTTTGCTATTGCATATGAGGTTATGTGTTCAGAAGTAATTCTTCAAATGTGTCAAAGCTTGTTTTTGGCTTGTTTTCAATATCCATTTCATAGCATTCTATTGTAGGGTGAGAAATTTCAATAAAACAAAATCAATTTGCATTTGGTATCTTAAAGGTAAATTATTAAAACAACACAAATTTCAACAACTGATGATATATGGGTGTTTCCATAGACCGTACATGATATTCATAAACCTATAAATGTGCCTAAAATATAATTAAGACGTTATATGGCGTTCAAAGGCTACACACATAATTAAAAAAAAAAAAAATTAAGAACTTCGAAACCTTGATTTTCAATCTGTTGGATTTTTTTATTTTTATTTGAGGCCAATACTCAGGGGTGAACCCCTACTAAATGCAGTGCATTGTATTGGAATGCTTGGAAAGGACAGTACATTTTATGACAGAACATACATTTTGTTTTTCCTAAGCGCCTTAGGAATGAGACAAATTGCTGTGAATTGATCATTCAAAGGCTAGCGTTATACCTTCACCCTTGGATGATCAACAGCAATTGTCTCATTGTTGCATGTTGATTGTGTGGTGAGTGTCTTGGCTAAGTAGGTTTAGCTGTTATGTGCTACTTCCCAAGTTATGGCGCTTTTCTTCTGATCATTCGTTTTTTTTTTTTTTTTGACATTGGTTAAGGTGTAATAGAGTTGAATGACGGGGAGTGGATTCTTTGTAGGTGGTTTTCTTGGAGGGGGGGGGGACCTCTTATTTTTAAATTATAATTTTGAAAAAACCTTAAACTAACTTTTTCATTTTTCACCTTTGCTGGGATTTGAACCTGGGTCGTTGGAGTTTTTGTGCGAGCGCTCTAACCACTATACCACGCACCCCCAATTTTAATTGAGACCAATATTCAGGGGAGTTGCACTGGAGAGGGATCTTGGCATCTTGACTCCCAATACCATCATGGGAGTCATGTTAGGAAACCTTGCTGCATGGAGAAGGATCGCCTTTTTTGCGAGGGGGATCCTTCGTCGGAAGGAGAGAGACCTTGCAAGGTCGGTGGCATCGTAGGGTCCAAATGGACCGGAATATAAGGCTCCATCCTGAAGTAATGTCATAAATTGACGGTCACAGGATGGAGCCGGGTGATATAGAGAGGGGTTTTAGCCGGTAGGCACGCAATAAATGCGTGGCGTCCGGCACGACGGGTGGCAAAAACCACCTAAAGGCGGGTTTAGACGGTAATACAAGTCGTACGTAAAATCAAAGAGAAAATATTATGAAATTCCATCCGTATTTTAAAAATGAGAGTAAAAATCTTACGACAGATATTTTTTGCGTTTACACGATTAGTAAAATACCAAAACAAACTAAAATGAAAACATAAAATGCACATACACATGCACACAAAATTTACATGCATTGTGAACACATTTAACATAAACAATCAAAAACATAAAAATGCATCCCTGATCTAATGAAATGTGATGGTTTTTTAAAAAATTTCAAAAAACGAAGAGAGCCGTACGACTGTCAAATTTTCATCCGTATTTTCTCTCAATGTCGTACGGTCTCATTACATATCAAGTTTACACGATATTATTCATTCTCTTCTACACAAAAATTTGACATGTCGTACGACTTGTATTACCGTCTAAACCCCCCTTAAGTGCGTAAATGCATTTCCCCTCTCACAAAAAAAAAAGAAAAAAATATTCAGGGGAGTAAACTCCTACTCATGCTGTGAATTGTACTGGAATTGAATGATACACAGAGAGTTTTTTCTATTAAGAGCCTTGCGTTACAGTAAGACAATGCACAAAATGGGTACTGTGTGAAACTAGGACGTAACCCTGAAACAGGGTTGTAATGTCCATTTTGGTATGTATGTAGCAGTTTTGTTGCTTCAGCTAAGAGGCGGTAAATTTAAAAAGTCACTCATTTACCAGCCCTCATTTTTTGATTTTACAAATTTATTTTTAAATGTTAAAATTTTTGGCACTATTGAGTTTTGTGTTTGCACAACATTTTAAGAAGATTAAGAGTGGCTTTGCTAGACTTAGCACTCGTTTTTCAAGACCAATAACTACTTAATGACAATTTTTTTATATAGTTTTCTACAATGAGTTAAGAAGTGTGTAATAAAAATAAGTTAAAGATGAAATCAAATGAAATGATGCTGATATTGCACTGTTTGCTATACATTCTAACCCTTTTTCTTTGCATCAGGCTAGTTGTCATGCCACTATAAAAATTTTCTTTTCCATTTGAAAGTGTCAGCAAAGTTTTTGGTTTTAACGATTTGAGGAGAAATATTTACTAATATTTTAATTTTGTGGTATATTTTGTTCTCTACCTACTGGTAATGACTTTCTAGCCATTGTCTTAAATAAATAAAAAATAATTGAGTCTTAATTGGTCTGCAGTTTAAAAGGTGAAGAAACCTTTTTCCATAATATTTTATTTACTTTTCTCTAAATTGGTTTTACGAATCAATATTTGAGTTCAAATTTATCTTTTGAATGCTTTTCCCAACAACTGATTCTTTGTTTGTAAATACTTGTGATTACACTGAATACCATAAGCTTTTCATTTGCCCAACACCATATTCTTTTAAATATGAATACTTTGTACTTCTCAAATACTCGTATATTCAAAACTTTCTTTTGCCATATTTTTTTCATTTTTTCTTTTTCTTGGGTAATATAGACTTTTAGTCCTTTAATATGATTAAGTTTAAGCTCATTTAACTCATAATTGCCACTTTGATCTCTTGCAATAATGAGCTGTAATTACAAAATAAAATCCTTTTTATGTTATCTCTTGTCTTTGGGTGTTCGTTCATTTTGTAAACTTTTTTGCTATTTCAGGCTTAAAGGGTAGAATGGCAGAGGGAGTACAATCATAATAACGATATGAAAACTTTATTTATCTGATGTCTTTAACTTCTTTTTATATTTTTTTGGTATAATAAAATATATGTCAGAATAATTTTTGGGTTTTATTTTGAAAAAAAGAGAAAAAAATATTAAAAACTTTTTAGGTTTAAAACAGAAAATTGATGACGAAACCAAAAAAAAAAAAAAAAATAAGTAGATTTAGTTCTATAGTTTAGATGACATATATGGCTTTTTTGGAAGAATTTATTTTGAAACCACATCATAAAAAACTTTTATAATAAAAGATTATAGAAAAAAGAAAATGAAAATTAAATAAAAAAAAACAAAATTTTTGAATACACGTAATTATTTGAATGGGAAATCATCAGTTATTTGCTGCTGGAAGTCATACACTGCTTAGGGGCAACCATGTTCAGTCACCATAGCTGCCCAATTTGACACATTATTCTCATTTTGACGATTTTGAGCCTCAAAAATTGGGTTTTTTTTAATTTATTAAGGCCAGCACTTAGAGGCGACCCCCATATGTTATAGGAAGATGTAAAGAGGGAGTAGTGCTTGTGGACATTTGACTTAAACCTACGAGCTCATAATTGGCAGGAAAAAACTTTAACGGGACCCCGTTCAATAAACGAGCGGTACGACCAAAAACCGAATTCTCTCTATAATGCATTGTACGATTCCCTAGACAATTAGTTACAAAAGGATGTGCTCTGAGAGAGGTACGAGTCCTTTATTTCATCAAAGCACCTCTAATGGTAGTACCGATAGAAAAAAGAAACGTATATCACATTGGCCATTACAACTCTGTTTAAGTGTTATTCATTCATTCATTCATAAAGGAGCTACTAAAGTACTTAGACCTGCCCTCAACTTAACTGGGGTTTTATAGTATTTCCTCTAGTTTCGTCGGCTTGACGAACTTCAAAACATCGGCCGGTGCTAACTCTGACAAGCCCCTATTTGATGTTCGATAAACACTGAGGTATAGCTTTCTGCTGTGCATCAATGCTGCACAGTTGCCTAGTATGTGCTCTAGTGTTTCAGGGTTACGGACCACAGTGTGACAGCCCCATAGTAACTGCGGCAAAAAATGGTTTTTGGCGTGTAGTCCAATTTGGATGAAATTTTCACAGTATATTAACAGGTATATGTGTAACAATTCATTCAAATTTCAGCCTCATAACTTCATTACTTTTTGGTCTAGAGCAAGTCAAAGTTGAGGTACGCCAACGCATTTGAAATATGTTAGTTCAATATGTAACATTCAAAAGCTTATTAATAAAAAAATACATAATAAATACAACTTTTAAACAATTTTTTTTATTTAACTTAGTTGTTGTAGAATGTGTAGATGAAAAAATATATTAAAAAAAAACACAAAAAAAAATTCTTAACAGCAGAATTGTGGTGTAAAAATTGAACATTTTGCATTTTCAATGGACTAGGAAATAAAGAGCAGCCCCTCGCCCTAAGTACAGACTTATATCAAATGAAAGATTGAAATCTCAGCTTTTATTTAAAGTAAAGAACGTATAGCAAAATTTGCAAAAGTACTTTAAACATACAAAAAACTGCAAAAAATACGCATTCTGCCGTATACGTATGCTAGCATGCAATAGTATGTTTACAACTTTTTACTTTTATTTTTTTTTTAATTGTTTACAATTTTTTATATTATAGGAGGTGGGCGTAATAGTGGGCGTGTTATTGTAATTTTTCAATGAAACATTTTAAATGATATAAATTAAAATTTGAAGGTTGTACCTAAAATATTTTAGAAAATATGGCACTTTTTATGTTGAGGTTGTATGGGTGGTGGGGGTAAAAGTGGGCCAAAGCTTAAAATTTTTTTCCGATATTGTTTGTAACAATATAATATTTAAGTATACCAAAATTGAAAGTTAGACCTAAAGTATTACGGACAATACGGCATTTTACAAATTTCGATTGCATGGGAGGTGGGCGTAAAAGTAGGCGGATTTTCTTAATTTTTTTTTTAAACTGGAATTGTCTCAAAAATGAACTGTGCAAAATTTCAGAGCTCTACAATGACTCCTTGTATTTAATGCCGGCGTTGTCACACTGTGCGGCCTAGCTTCTCGCAGATCCCATGTTGTGTATATTAATTTTTATCCAAGAGTACCGGGACCTACACGTTAAAGACTTCGAATGACAGACTTGGGATGTTTGTTCATGTCAATTAGTTACTCTCAGAGCTTTTGCCAGAAGACTGAAAAAGGTGATCGCCGAAATAAATATTTCTTTTTTTTATACTTTTTAAGTAAAATGTCAGAGCTGGAGTTTAAACCCGAAGCTCTTGTCTAGTAAGGCAACACACTAACTAGTAGGCTACGGAGACCACAAAAATAATTGTTCACCAAATATTACAGGGATTCAACTTAAACACACTTAAGCGTAATTAAAACTGGAAATGTATAAAGCGGAGTAAATATTCCCTTCTAAGGTATTATGAAAGGATTTTAGGAACGCAAGAGATGCGAGAATGATGAGAATGAGATGAATTTGAAATCAAAAAAATAAAAATTCTAACTTAGAGGTGCCACGCCCATACAAAATAAAAAGAGTTTTTTTTTTTTTTTTAATTTGAATCAAATAATTCACATTCAATATAAAGGTTTAATTAGAAAGTGGATTCAATCGTATAAGTACAGTAAATATTGATTTTTGCATTCCCTTGAGAACGGTAGTAGCAGAAGTTTATTAATTGGGGGGGTGCGTGGTATAGTGGTTAGAGCGCTCGCACAAAAACTCAAAGGACCCACGTTCAAATCCCAGAAGAGGTGAAAAATGAAAAAGTTTGTTTGCGGTTTTTTCAAAATTATAATTTAAAAATATGAGGTCCCCCCCCCCCCTCCAGGAAGACCATCTACAAAGATACCGCTCCCCGACATTCCATTCTATTCCACCTTAACCAATGTCAACAAAAAACAACGAATGATCAGGAAAAAAGCGCCACCTATTATGAAGTAACAGATAACAGCTAAACCTACTTAGCGAAGGCACACTCACCACAAATCCACATGCAACGATGAGGCAATTGCTGTTGATCATTCAAGGGTGAAGGTATAACACTGGCCTTTGAATGATCAATTCACAGCAATTTGTCTCATTTCTAAGGCGCTTAATAATAATATAATTAATATTAATAATATATGTACTGTCCTTTACAAAAATTCCAATACAATGCACAGCATTTAGTAGGGGTTTAACCCTGAGTATTGGTCTCAAATAAAAAAAAATTTGGTCTAAAAACAAATTGTTTGTTTCAAAATTAGGGCATTTGTACAAATGGTCATGGTACTTTCCATACAAATTAAATACTTATTCTTTATATATTTTTTTTCTTTTTTATATTTAAGGCCAGCACTCAGGGGATGGCCCCTACTTATGTAGTACATTAAGCTGGTCTAGGAAAATATGTTATTGGAAGAGGGAAAGAGGTAGTAATGTTTGTAGACATTTGATTTAAACTTACTATATCTTGAATATTGTAATAATGAAACTTTTGATAGTGGGAACAGGCAACTTAGTTGCCAATGTACATCATTAGTCAATACGCAGGCGATGTCAGACTTTTAAAAATGGCTTTCTTGGTTAGTTATTTATATTAAACTCTCTATTTAATTCATATGTAGGTGTAGGGAAACTTGCCGGGACTTAGCTAGTAATGAAATAAACGTGTCATTGTGCCATATATTTAACTTTAATTTTGGAACCGTCAAGTGGATTACCCTGTACATGTACCGGGTTTGTATGAGTTAAGAAAAAATTTCTTTGAAATTAAAAGAAAAATATTTTGTGGTTTTTTTCGGTATAGACAATCCACTATTATTGTTACTTTTTAGTTGGTTGGTTTTGGTTACACGTTTCTATTATTGCTTATATTGTTTTTGTTATTGTTTTGTCTAAAATGTAAATTTATGGGTATTGTTTTTAGTACACGATAATGCACAGTGTTTGTGTGTTACTTAAAAACCATATGTATATGGAACTAGAAAAAAAATTGAGTCTACAAAGTTCAACGACAAAGTTTTTCAATGTATTTAATGTGTTTTTCTCTGACTGTCTGTCGTCTGCCTGTGTCTTTATATTTTTTTTGTCTTTCGCAAAAAATTTAGCGACAATGACACGGACTTTTTACCCTCTCTAAATTGGCTTTGAAACAAAACTAAGAGGTTTTGGAATATTGCCTTGATTCCTTTATCCGCTTTTGTTTTTTGGGGTGTGTTTTTTATTCTCTGGTTTTTTGCGAAAAATTGTTTTAAAAGTTTTTAAAATCAGTTTTTTTAAGCGATTTGAGTTCTTTTTTATGTGCGGTGTTCTTTTAAAAAGTCAAAGTTGTCAATTGTAACGCCATAAAAGCCACCAGGAATGCTTTATACCCTTTTTCCCTTTGGAATCTATTAAACTAAAGCCAGATTGCTTGGCTGCTGATTTTATGGCAATAAAGCGTGTTTATGTGGGGTTTTTCTTCCGTTTTTGTTTTTGTTTAAAAGGTGTTGGTTAAAATGTTTAATTTTTATGCAAATTTTTTTCATTTTTAATTTTAATGTTTTACATTAAAATGTTTGTTTTCTTCGCCTACCTTAGCAAACTTCCGGCATGTGAGCGATAAGTCGGTGGCGGTGAACTGCCTCTGACTACACCATTTTGTCGGTCTCTATCCAATAATAGTAGTCTGCAAAATATATAAAAATAGAAGTAGAAGAAGAAAAAAATTAATTGTTTTCAACCACTTTTCTCTAAATGATAGTCAAACATGCAATTCTTAAAATTATAGACTACATGTGCTCGTATCTTGTTTTACAATTTTAAATCCTTGATAAGTCCTTAAAACATGTAAACGAAAAACAAACAACTGCTGTTTTAATTTTTCGTTGTGTGTGTTTTTTTTTCTTACCAAAAAAACAGAAACTGAGGAAGTTAATTACACTAACCTTAAACGATATTCCTGCATACTAGCTTGATATGATGGCGGTGGTGGTCTATGTTGAAATTCTGGATATAAAAGTCCTTGCGGAGCACCTCCTCCTCTACTGCAGGGTCTACGTCCACATCTGCCTATATCCACGCTAGAACCCAGCCCTAGACAGGGTGGACCACCAGGTGCTGTCATACGCCAAGCAGCCCCACTAACTGTAACTAAAACGACGCCAACGCCTGCAAATAAAAAACAAACACATATTTGAAAATTAAACTAAAATTACAAAATTGAAGGTGTAAAATAATAGCAGAATAAATTCTAATTGAATAAATTTAAAGTACAAAAAGTCCTACTTTATTTATTTAAAATTGAAGTGCAATATTGAAATTATATTCTAATGCCTACAAGTGAAGTTGCTAAGACCAGAGTCTCTGGTGTTAATAGAAACCACAACAAAGCTAGTGCAAGGATATCATACTGTACTACCGACTAGTTAATTGGAACCCAAGTCAAAAACGACAGATTTTTACCGTTTTTGGTCATTTTACCAAAATTCATTGTAATATCAGCACGCTTGGGCAATCAAAGTAGCATTCGTTTTCCAAATGTTTCTTAAAGGCACCCTTACACGACATGTTTTTTACACTGTTACTGTCAACTTTTACATGAGTAAACAGTTATATGTCGTGTGTGACTTTTAAAACATTGCTTGTGTAAAAAACACAAGGAAAGTCTTATGACAAAATTTCAATTAGAGCATGCTCTAATTTCGTATGTGCACACATATGATATTAAATTTCTATGCCTGCACAAACATTAGTCGACGATGAATTATTTGTAAAATAGTTTTTTTTTTATAAATTTTGTGTCTAAAATTTTATTATTTATTTACATATGTAATTGTACATATACGTTTGTGAGTAAAAATTATAAACCGTATGTAAATTGACTAATTTTGACAAACACAACAAAAAACTTATGTATTTTAAATTTAAAAAACATGTGTAAAAAACATATCGTGTAAGGGTGCCTTAAGTAAAACTGATTGTGTTTTTTTTCTTCGTAGTTTTAAACCGATACTATAAAGAATAATTCTGAAAAAAATTTGATAAGACTAGAGAGAAAAAATTCTAAAGGTAAAATTTTTTGGTAAAATTAAAAAAAAGCAAAAAGTAGGGTAAACTCCTACTAAATGCCGTGCATTGTATATTTGGAGAGGACAGTACATATACATTTTTTCTTATATTTTTATTAAGCGCCTTAAAATGAGACAAATTGCTGTGAATTAATCATTCAAAGGCCAGTGTTATACCTTCACCCTTGAATGGTCAACAGCAATTGCCTTAACGTTGCATGTTTATTGTGTGGTAAGTGCCTTCGCTAAGTAGGTTTAGCTGTTATTTACTACTTCCCAATAGGAGGCGCTTTTCTCTTTATCATTCGTTTTTTTGGTAACATTGATTTCGGTGGAAAAGAGTGGAATGTCGGGGAGCTGTTTCTTTGTAATTGATGGTCTTCTTGGAGGAAACATATTGCGTTTTATTTTAATTAATAACGAAAATCGAAGAACGAAGGATATATCTATAATATGAATCAATATCACGACTTACAGCGTCTTACTAGTTCTTGTTTTGTTAATAAAAACCGTTTTAATCTTCCGATTAAGTTAAAATAAATTTTATTACACATACTACATATGTATAGTGCATAATAATTGATATTAAACCAGGTATCTCAAATATTAGGTTACGTTTACATTTGTCAAATATTTGATGAACAAAAAGTTAGCCAATATTTTACTCAAACATTTATTTTGTTTACTCATCTTGTTTGATGCTTCAAATTTAATTTAATTAAATTTTAAATAATAATGATTGTATTTATCCGGTTTTACATAATTCTTTAAGAAATTATTATATAAAACAAAATTTGTGTATAAAATTTTTCCATTATATAGTGGTTACGCTTTTTTCAATAAATATTTGATGAATACAAGTTTAATGAAAACAAGTTAATAACCTCACAAAATATTTTTAAGAATGCCTAAAAATATGCTAGATTTATAGTATATTTTTCTCTTACAGCAATAGTACACCTAATTCTGTTCTTAAAAGCTAGATATATAGATAGTATATAACTGACCATTATAACCCTTTTTCAGAGTTACGGCCTGGATTCTCACAACACCCATATCGTGTGCATCAATTTTTATACGTATATGAGTACCGGTATTTATAGCTTAACGTCGAATCCGAACAAGAGATTCGAAAAGCTTGTTCAAGGCAATTAGTTACTGTTAAAGTTTTTACCAGAAGATTGGTCGCGGAAAGCACTATTTTTTTGAGAAACGTTCTAGAAAAGCCTATAAGAAAAAGCGAACAAACAATCAATGTCTTATGCAAAAAATTATAATTCCGTTAATTCCACAAAAATTAATGCAAAGTTTAATACTCGTATGTACTTGAAAAGTTTTCCATAATTTAGACGAGTTGTGAAAACTGTTTGATTCATAGGCCAAGAAAAAATAAACGGCTTTATTTTTGCCAAAGCTGCTAAGGCACAAAACGTGCAAAAGAAGACTGAGTAAAATTGGTTGTTTTTATTGGTGTCCTAAATAGAAATTGAATTCAAAAATTGTTTTTTATATAACTTGTTACGGTATAACTCAGTGTTTAATTACACTCTATTGTGTCGTAGGCACACTTTCATTCTTTTCTTTTAAAAACCAGCCAAACTAATTATCAGATTAACGAAAGTAATTGAAAACAAAAGACATTTGTTTAAGTATTTCACACAAAAAATTTTGTTTTAATGAAATCCAAACAAAAGAGATTATCTCCCACTTTTTCTAAAGAATGAAACTACAAAACAATTAAATTGAATTAAAACACAATGATTTGTAGAAAAAGAAACAGCCAAAATATAAAATATTTTTATTTTATTTCTGTGTTTCTTATTTAAAACAGATTTTAAATTATGAAAGAGAAAGTCTTTTAGAGCCAAATTATTGGGTTACTGGTAACAATAAAAAAACACAACATTTTAGAAATACGCACTTAAACGAAATACGTCCTCAAGCGTTACTATTTTTTTACGCCCACTAAGTGGGTTAATTTTCAATTATTTATTTTTATTTCATTATTACTTATTATCGCAATGACGATGGCAAAATGTATTGAAGTAGACAAACCAACAAAAAAAAATGTGTAATTAAAACACTTTAACAATATGACTTTAAGAAAAAAAAAAAGAAGTAAAATAGAAACAGAAACATGAAGAAAAAAGTGACAGAAGCAGAAAAAGAAGTCTTTTCAATACAAGAAACACAATTGTTTTCCAGCAAATGACTGAAAATGCGATAGAAAAACTAAAACAAAATAATTACATTTCATTAGCGGTTTTTAAACATTCTATTATAGATTCTCATTTAAGTTGAAAAAGAAACTAAAATTGCAAGAAAAAGAGGAAAAAAAGTATAATTAAACAGTAGGAAAATATGTTATTAAAAGAAAACAAGTTTAAATCGGTCAAGCCAAACCCTATGAAACCCTGTAGCACACATTTGCTGTAATTTTTTTTTTGTAAAATAAAATAGAGATTTTTACTTTTCCTATAAAAGAATTCTTAAAAGTAATTTTATTTTTAAACTTCAGTACAAATATTATGATTCTGATGCAAAGGACTTAACTAGCTAAGCTGGCATAGAGCAATAGCTCTCTGTCAGGATTTCCCATGAGAGCAATGCGAAGGAAGATCAGTAACCAACATCATCTCTGAGACAATTATAATCTTTTATTCCTCTCTTTATTTAAAATTTATTGTGCGGGCTTCTTTGGGTTGTTTGCTGTTGGATTTTTCTGTGGTGAAGGTACAACACAGGCCATTGAATAATCAATCAACAGTAACCGATTTCCTTACGGTTCGCATTCTCACAGTATGACCTTTGTTTTTTCTGTTTTTTTTTTTAAACTGATATTAGATATGTCCTATCTATTTTTCTATTTTTCCCCTTCCCCGCCCATTTTTCTAGGCCAGCACAATGTACTGCATGAGTAGTTGTCATGCCCTGAGTGCTGGCCTCATTAAAAAAAGAAATACAAAAATTCAGGGTGAAAAACTGAATCCTTCACTTGCCAAATGCATTTTGTTAAACATAAAATTCAAAATTCTCATTCCCAGAATATCAAAAACATGTAACTCTTCAATATTTACATTATCCATAGTTACCCATGACAAGATGTTATCATCACCTCCTCACACTAAATTCAAACTTATATATATATATGTATATATATGTATACTTATATATCCCATTCAGAGATTGTTAGTGAATGTGTCATTAATATTTTGCCTTTTCAACCCCCTTTGCAAAAGGGTCAGCCTACTATCAAATGAACATGAAGAACAAATCGTCGCAAGAATTAAAGAACTCTGTAACTGACAAAACATTTATGGCCGTATGTGAAATGAAAAATTAGCAACTCGTTAGTATATGGGACAAAAAACTGGTAAGTTTTTCACCCGCTATAGACTCATATTATTAAAACTTTCCATACCCTCTATTTGATAACTAGTCAGTTAATCCGAAAAATTAAATACCTTCTGCCTTTAAGTAAAAATTTCCACCTATTGGAATAACAAACTTAGCCACTGTGTACAACGACCTGGTAATTTTAATTATACATAAGGCTGTTAATGTTCACCAGAGCCCAAAAACCTCTATGAAAGTAGAAGGAAGGTAATGGTATTTTCAAAACTTAGACGGCGTAAGTGAATTTCTTTTCATCATAGAAATTTGGGACCGGTACAAATCGACGCGTATTTTTTTTTCTGATAAAATAGACGCAAAAAAACGTATTTTCGATTTTTTGTCATCTACAAAAAAGTAGATAAGATTTGAAGTCAAAAAGGGAAAATGGCATAAAAACATCAAAAATATGGTACGAAATAGAATGGAGACACGTAGTACCACCGAATTTATACGATACGCAGTGTCTGAGAAAGCTCTATATAAATCGAAATGATTACCAACACTAAAGGAAGCAAGTTTTGAAATGAAAGCCTCAAAATAACCTTTATCAAACGCATTGGAGATATCCAGAGCGAAATTTTTCTATCATTAAATCAGTGAATATACATTCTATACCTCTCAAGAACAAAGCCAAAAAGTCACAGTAGTGCATCCATTGTGAATGCTTTAACATACATACATACATACATAATTAGCCATTACAACCCTGTGTCAGGTTTACGGCCTAGCTTCTCGCAGCACTCATGTTGTGTGTGTTAATTTTTTCCCATGAGTACCGGGACCTACAGTTTAAAGTCGACTCCGAACGACAGATTTGAGGAGCTTTTTTCATGGCAATTAATTACTTTCAGAGCTTTTGCAAGAGACTGCTAAGAGGTAATCGCCGAGGTTTCAACCATGAACTATCGTCTTAGCAAGCTAAGAAACAAATCACTAGACCACGGCGACTACAACCTAACTGTCTTGTTTGTTCTGTATTTATAACAAGAGCCCCAAGTCATAGTCACACAACCCTAAATTGCCAACAACCCTAAAAAGCCTAAGTTTGTACCAAAAACAATAATGCTTACTTACTTTGATTGATAGGAAAAACTAAGTTAAAATCACAAAATTAGTCGGAAAGTAGTTAAACTGTCACTACTTAACAAAATGACAAATACATATAATTGTAAAAAACCAAACAGTTGGTTTGCAACTAACTTCACTTCTTTACGCGTTGTCAAAATTGGATTTTAAGCGTTAGGTCGGCACTATTTGATTTGGTCTCTTATACTCGTATAAGTAAATATTTCATATCGTCGATGGAATTAAAGAACGCTGTAACTGACAAAACCTTAAATTTTCACCAGAGCCAAAAAACCTGTATGAAAGTAAAACAAATATACTGGTATTTTTCATTTCGCCGACGGCGTAAGTGAATTTATTTTTATTGTAGAAATTTGGGACCGGGACCAATCGACGCGTATTTTTTTTCTGATAAAAACGATAAAAAAACGTATTTTCGATTTTTTGTCAGTTGCAGCGTTTTTATATCTTGCGACGATATGGACATGAAAATTTTTGACAGACAAATAACGCTTTACGCTATACTTTAAGTTGGCCTGTTATTTACAAACATCGTTTTTAATAAAAAAAAACATGATTTATTATCAAGATTTGCTTGCGTGTTTTAAATGTTTTAGGCTTTGAAGCTAAAAATTATATAATTTTAAGTGAAGAAGTAAAAGAAACTGAGATTATTTAACTTGAATTGTGTGTTATTTCTATTCCTTTTTTCTGGCCCATGTTACAATTGTAATTAAAATGAAGATTTTCCCATCACGGTTGTCATGTTTTAGCCATTTAAATAATGAAATATTTTTAGTTTTTACTTTTTACACTTTGAAAAGTATCTGTTAAATTGTAACCAAACAACATACAAACATACACATATATATAACTGTACTAATATGTATATATTATACATACAATACGAATTTAATTTGATACTTTGCAGATGAAACAGTAATTTTTTTTTTCTATGAATAGTTTTGTTTACGCAGAGTTGTCGTTTCGTTTATTGTGTATTTATTTGGTAACAAATATTTAAAATATATATAAAAAAAAATTTAATATATTTTACCTGCTCATTACATTTCATGTACATTGTACATATTTGTATGACTATTTGTATATGAATAACGAACTTTTAAATACCCATTTAATTACACTCTTTTTTTTTGTGAAAAACAAATTTCGTTCCAACATTTGTTACGGACAACAACCGTACACGTATTTGTATTAAAGCGTTTTATATGTACGTATGAGCAAAACGATCAAAAGATGTGATTAAACATTTGTCATGAACATGAAGAGTATTTTGTCATGTTTTAGCATACAATGTCACTTAAAACTGGCTCAAAATCAACAATTTATTTAATCGTCATCATCATCGCTCCATCATCATTCTCTGGCTAAATGACGCATAAAACAATATTTAAATATTTCTTTTTTAAAATTCAAATATTTGTGTGCATTTAAAATATATTGTATGAGTATGTATTACTCATTACATATGTATGTACATTCGACTATATATTCGCGAGCATATAGACATACATACATATAGCCATAGCCTTTTATTCATTCATACTCATCCACATATATATCAAGGATAGGTGTTTTACATTCACGCCATATAGGCAAGCACAGTGGGATACAAAGAACAAAATTTTTTTCGCTTTTAACACAAACGATTAGGGTTATGGTGGGATGAAATTAAGAACTAAAATTCATATTAAATGCTTTTTAATTTTTTTTTTGCATTTTTAAGACCTGAACACAGGAGACGGTCCCTACTCATGCAGTAGATTGTGCGGGTCTAGGAAAATATGTTATGGGAAAACATTCGGTGGAAGATTGTTCCATAAACGAGCGGTGCGGCTGAAGAACGAATTATTTTTAAATTGAATTATACGATTCACAGGACAATCAACCACAAATGGATGTGCTCTGAGAGAGGTACGTGTACTCCGCAAAAATATGCGAAATCAAGTCCTTTATTTCATCAGAGCATCTCCTATGGTAATATCAATAAAACAATGAAATGCACAACACATTGCATCGCTGATAAGCACCTTCGTCTATTCCTGTACGCGTTCGAGAGGCCCAAAAATGGATTTTAAAGCACCGACCCATACATGAGAGTACGGACAAAAGCAGAACATTTCCTTTATATATCTAACACCTGTACGCCCAGTGTATATGAAAAATAAAGTGAGCAAATAAAGCATTTTGCTTTGTAACTCTAACACCTTTAAGCCCACTGTATGAGAAAAAAATTATTTAAACTATTTAAAGTCAATTTGCATGGGCTTTGTTTGTGTGTTGAATGGTACGAGTGTGTTACAGTAGCTGAATGAATTTTTTCTTTTTTTTTTTTTTTGTTTATTAAAGGCAGGCTTTAATTATGGATTTTGTCATCGTAGCCGGCATTTTTTAGTTGCTACTGTTGTTAGCCAGGTCGAAAGTACATACACATAAAAAATGTTTGTAGCATGGCAAGAAGAATTAAATAAAACAAATTCGAAAAAAAATTTTTTTTTTCTTTTTTTTTAATAAAATGCTGTAAACAGATTAAGCGAATGTACAATATTCACACGCCATTTTCCCTGTCGCAAAATGCTTCCAATGAAACATATTTTTTTCTGTTTTGCTATCACCTCTTTTTAAATATTTAAAGTATTGTGTGTAGGGGGTTTGTGTTTATTTGGCAGAAATGAAAACTACAATAAATGCCCTTGTTTGCTATGCCAAATCATCCATTAAAAATTGTTAAAAAAAAGTAAAAAATAAAAAACAAAAATATCACACAAACAAGTTAAAATACTGGCTTTAGTTTTTTTTATTTTTTTTTTCTTAATATTCTTCCATTACCAAGTACATGTGTTTACCACTGTTTGATTACATTTTATGCAATTTGAAAACATTTTCAAAAAGGGTATGTGCTGGTTATTCTTTATAGATGTTGTGGAAAATTTGAAAATAAAAATGGCTTTTCCGTTTTAGCTTTGTATTGCTCCTAAAAAAATTTTTAAAACGTCGCAAATATTTAGCTGCTCATGTTAACAAAGTGACACAGTTTCATGTCATTTTGTCAGGTTTTCATTTCTTCTTTTTACCTAAAACTCTACAGGAAATTGCCTACAATAGAAAATTGCATATTTCCGCTGCAGATTTTTAGCCCCTTTTTTATCAAAGAAAATAAAAGGCTTTTGTAACACACTACCCGCATATTTTTGAAATAGAAAAATTATTGTATTAAAACTCGACTTGTATTGATTTAAAAGGAACCTACTGTGTGTAGTAAAAAATTTCTTTAAAAAACAAAAAGTTTTTAGCAAAACAATGTGGAAAAAGTCAGCTTAAATTGGCTCTAATTACATAAGGTTACACAAAAAGGCACAGGAAAAAAGTGGTAGAAATGTTAAGGATTTGATGTCATGAGCAAACCATTAAGATGTCCTGTATTGGAAACGTCAAATGTTTTCCCTCAATAAAGCGACTTTCATCATAATACGACATCATAACACAACTTGTCGTAAAATAAACTGAAACTTAAATATATTTTTTATTTAAAAGGTAAGTTACTAATTCTAAAAATTCCATTTCTTGGGTTTTTTAAAAATGTCAACAAAATTTGTTTGTCTTAGCAATGGTCATGACCTTTTAAGTAAATGGATTTTCCACTTAAATTGTTGTCTGTTACTCATGGTTGAAGTACAAACAAAAAATTGTTTAATATTAAAACACTTTTCTACATCAACAAAGCCCAACCCTTAAAGTCACATAAAACAATGTCATGTAAAGATAACAATTGTTCCGTTCCATTTTGTACTTTTTTTTTAAATAAATTTCACACCTTTTAAGACGATTAAAAGTAAAGTGTAAAGTGTTTACACACAACAACAAGAAGAACAATAATAATAGTCCAAAAAGTTTGTATTGCAAGTAACTCATAAAAAAAAACTTAAATGACAAAAATAATTATTTGTGTTGTTCGAAAAAAAAAATAAATAAATAAAGTACTTGTTTTTTGTAGCATTTGTAAAAACGTACTTTTGAACACTTTAATTGGTTCGCAATAACTATTTAAACGAGCACATGAATAATGAACATGAACGGCTGGCTCTCTCTCTCTGTCTCTGTCTCTCTATACGCGTATAATATTGGCTATTGTTTGAAAAACATTAAATATTTAATGTGGGTCAATATTTAAACTTAAAGTAGGTTTATTTCTTTTTTTTAATTTTAATGTTTTATTTTTATAAACTTTTTATTTATTTTTTTTCACTATTTTGTAATTTGTTATGCATGCATGTAAATAAAAATATTCGCAATTTTTTTATCGTTTTTCTTTACATGCAATAAAATATTGAATGAAAATTATACAAAAAATAATAAACAATACTAGTAAATAAACAAATAAATAAATATGTAAATAACAATAAAAATTAAATGGGTATTATATATCGAAATTAAATATTTAAACCCATAGAGAAATTGTTAATGTGGCAGACTAGGAGACTTTCAAACAGCCCTACGAATTATTAATAGAGGGAATTCTTTAAATAATAATTCAGAAGCTCCTAATTAGCGCTGCTACTCTGAATATGAAAATCAAGTCGCAGCTCTGTAAGAACGACAAAATGTTTAGCGAAAAACGAAGTATTTTTAAGATTTTACGTTCAAAAATCTTTTGAACTTTATTGGTTCTGAACTCATACCAAAATTTTGAAGGGTTTTGGAGAGAAAAATAGCTTTAACACCTGTTTTCAATTTTAAAAAATCCATATAAAAAAATTCTTAAACCATTGATGCTCAAGGTAGTAGTATTGGTGAGATAAAAAAAAATAAGACACAGAATTTCTGCAAGCAGCGTTGCCACTATTGGTAGAATTCTACCAAAACTGGTACAAAATTTTTCGTTTGGTAGGATGGTAGGCTGAATATGATTTTGGTAGATTTTAGCAGAAGCTAAAAAGGAAGAAGTTTTGGATGCTAAACATGAGATTTTGTAATTTAACATTGAATTACTAAATCAAATCAATTCTAAATTTGATTTTAATCGAGAATATATTAAATTGTTACAAATAATTAGAAGTATTGTCAAAAGAAAACTTGCTTATATTGTCCCTTGTTTTAAAATATTCTAATCTTATAGATTGTGATCCTGATATTATTATGTTGCGATTAAGAGAAACAAATCTTTTAACGGAATTAAACATTGAATTATTTTGGGCTAAAGTTAGTTCAACTAGAAACAGTTTAAATGAGAAAAGTTTTGGTGAATTAAACAACTTTGTTTTAATTTACTTTTTCTTAAGCATAGCTCTTCAGCAGCTGTACGCAAATTGTAAACACTTTCCTTAATCAAAACCAAATTAAGAAACAAACTCGAAATAAATACAATTAATAATATAATGCTCTGTAAAGAGCTTGTAAAAGCTAATGATGGTCACTATGTGGGGTCAGCAAAAATTTAAATTTCTATACCTACATATCCATTTAGATTATTTTTGAAAAATTGAATTTTTTTTTTAATTTCTTGTATTTATAAATGTATTTTAGATTTTATCGTTTAGAAATTGAATTGTTTTTGTTATATGTGTATTTTTTGTTATATGTATTTTCGAAAAACTGAACTCTTTTCGTTATATTTTTTACTTTTGGTTATTTATATGTACATGTAAAGGTGTTAATAAAAATTGTTTTTCATCTCAACAATGTGTTTTTAAATGGTTTTTTTTAAATGGTTTTTGGTAGATTTTGAGCAATTTTGGTAGATTTTGAAAGAAATTTTGGTAGAATAAAAATTTTTTGAGTGGCAACACTGTCTCAACATGCTGATTTCCTATTGGTTGATTGACGATCAAACAAAAGAGCGTAAGTATACGTTTGAGTTTAATTTGCTGATATCAGCCACTACTGGGCATCTTTGTCTTAAACCCATTCTGAATTTTGAGTTTTTTTTTTTAAAGGTTCCAGGCATGTTCTGAAAATCATGAGCTTTTTAGTTTTAACAACTGATTTTTACTCTTCTAAACCTTAAACTTTAAGATTTTTTTCACTTTTTTCTATAGAATACGAGTATTTGGAAACCTGATTTTTTATGCATTTATTAAGCTATATTTATACTAACTAAGTTTCTCATCTGATTATAACAGTTTATAACAGTTACAACTCAGACAGCAATAATTTTGAAAGTAGTAAATGTTCTATTTTTAACTGAGCTCAGGCAAAAACATTAAAAAAATTAAATCAGATTTGCAATTTAACTATCTGAGTCTGCCTGAGTGCGCTTCGGATATAAAACTCAGATGAGAAACTTAGGTAATGTAAATATAGCTTTACTGAGTAAGCTGAGAACTTGTGTTTTGAAATCGGGGAAACATTTTGAATATTAAAATTTGGTTTTCGTTCGAAAACGGAATTGAATGCGCATTTTAGTGCTTTAGAAATAAAAACAACGAATAAAAATTTCGGGATAAAGTTAATTTTAACTTTATAAACGTACTGTGTTTAGATCAAGTCGAACCAACCCACTTAAGATCCTAGTTGCCTTTTCTGACCACACCCATTTATGGGAGTAGCCATTACTCAGGAGTAATGGCCATATTATGTCCGTGGTCCACATACTGTTTTGGTTTTTTCGTTGCAGCTAATATTAATTATTATTTATATAATAGAACCATAGGAAAACATAGTTTAGGGCCTACGCCAAAAACTCTACCAACTATTAAACCCAGTCAGCAAAAATTCGACCGGTCACTTCAGAGGTATGCGACTAATTTTAGCTTTTTTTTTAATATTTTACTATTTCGTTAGTTTCTTCTAGTGCTCTTCTCTGAACACTCTACAAAATAAGAGCGTTAAGAATTGTGTTTATGATAAATGAATTAAAGGAGTCTTCCGGCTTAAATTTCTTGAAATCGTTAAGCGAAACCAGCTTTAAAATTACAAATTATCTTTTAAAGAATGCATTCTACTCTTCAAATAACAAACAGTCATAACAGTCCGAACAAACAGGTGTAGGGGTAATAAAATAAAATAAATTAAACAGTTGTTAAAAATAAATAAATATTTAAAACACAGAAAAAGAAAAACTGGTTGCCAAAAGTCAAACAAACAGTAGACAGACAGTAAGTTAGAAGACGAAAAAGAGACGTGTCACTCAAATTATGATGGTTTCGGTTATTTTTTTTTAGCAAAATTAATTATTTATGAGGTAATTTAAGCAATTAATTACAGACAAAAAAATATGTTTTTAACTCTGATGTAATCCAAAACTAAACTAAATTAAAGCAAATGGTTTAATGGTTTAACTTTCACCTGAAGCGAAGCCAAGCAACAAACAACAATGAACACACATTGCCTGTAATGTTGGGGCAAAACAAAATTAAAGCCATTTTCGTTTTTGTTTACTCACCAATCATTAATAAAGCAGCAGTAAAATGTGAGCTAGGAGGTCCAGCTAAACCGGTAGCACCCAATGCAGCACCACCCAAAGCACAGGCAACACCACCCAGAGCCACAACAGCTATTAAGGCACGTAGAGGAGGACCGGCAAACCATTGACCACAACAACCTTTGCCAGAACGCTCAGAAGGTGATCTGCAATGAAAGTGTAAAAAGTTGTAAAAGAGAAATAAATTATTTTTGTTATTCTAATTTCTAAAAAAAAAATGTAAAAGAATAGAAAAACAAAATTTCTAAAAATATTTTTAAGAAACAGGCAATAAAAAATTAATTTTCATTTACAAAGAGGATTATGATTTATTTGAAAAATTTTGTTTAAATTTGTAAACAAGTCATGACTTTTAAGGTTTTACATTTTATACCTTCAAAAAACCGAAAGTGTTAGAGAGGAGATACGTCTGAGTCTGTGTCCTTGTTTATCTCAAAAATATACAAATTAAATAACCCCTTAAAGAGGTGTAAGAAGAGCAATTAAGTCCTAAGATTTAATATGAAAACCACACACAAACACAAGTTTAGAAACAAAAATTAAACTACATTTGCATCACTAAAGAAGAAATACAGCCAATCCTGTTTGTATACGGTTTTATATTGCACAAACTGACGAAAAAAACTTATACTGTTGTTACGTTTTTTTTTACACGCACCAGATTACTTCCACAGTATTTCTTTGCTTGCATGTGAAAAATCAATATTTTGTATTAATAAAGGTAGCAGATCTTTCATTTAATGCTTCCTATATTTATATCAAATAAACCAAAGTGTGTGTGAGATAACATCGAATTCTTTATTCGTTTGAAAGACCTATTGATACCTTTATCTGTGCAACATCGTTCAAATATATGTCAAAGTTTCTCTGTATGAAGCGCATCCAAAATGTCTAATCTGGCATGATTCTGGTGCATAAATCAGCCTGAATTTCGCCGATGACATGGGTTATGTTGGCTTTGAGAACGCATATTGACGATGTAAACCACTCTTCGTTGACTAATATGGCCAGATCAACATTGTTTACAAAAAATTTGAGCCGATGACACAGCCAGCTAAAAATTCATATTAACCAGTGGCTTTCCTGGATGCATTAGACATTCTTGGATTTCATACAAATTAGCGTCGTTCCAAGCTCGACAATTTTGGGCTTCATCATTGCTTTTTTGCATTGCTCGAACAAAATAAAAATTTTGATAAAACATAGTTTTAGTAGTTGCCGTGGTCTAGTGGTTAGTGTGTTGGCTTACTAAGACGATAGCTCTGGGTTCAAATCTCAACTCTGACATTTTGAAAAAAGAAATATGAAATATGACTTCTGGCAAAAGCTCTGGGAGTAATTGATTGAAATGAAAAAGCTTCTCAAATTTGTCGTTCAGAGTCGACTTTAAACTGAAAGTCCCGGTACTTATAGATAAAAATTCACACACACAACATAGTTGCTGCGCGAAAGTAGGCCGTAACCCTGACGCAGGGTTGTAATGGCCAATTATGTATGTATGTATGTATGTACGTATAGTTTTAAAGTTTTACTAAATTCTTATAATATCACACATATAGTGTTCTAAAGATCTCACTTTTCTTTTTCTGACTGTGTTCATTAGCTCAAAAGCGGTAAACAATGAGTGAAGTTATTAGTAGTTTAATTAAAAACTCTTGAAAACCCGCTTTTTCACTCCTAATCTCAAACGCACATTCTTGTTATTCGCGACAGTATCTCTCAGACAAAATGGTATCACTTCCCAGGTATTTCAAGTTTATACACTTTTTATACAGCCTAACCTGTAACAAATTCACTGTAATACTTTAATGACCAGGCTCCCCTTAAAGGGTTAATTTAGAATAATAATAAAATTTATGCTGAATTCTGAGACTGTTTTACGTGTTTTTTGTATTCTTTTCATTCCGTTTAGTTGCAATGTGTTTATTGGAGGTGTGAATTCATTCAGAAATAACAAGCAACTGCAACAACGCCAACAACAATTCAAACAATAGTACAATAATAGCAAAAACAACAAATTTAACAACTACAACAAAGTATTGTAAACAATAAACTAAACTACGAAAACAAGTAAAATAATGTTTTTTTCTTCTTTTTTGTATTTTTGCACCGTTAGTTTGCCTGTCAAGGATAAAAGCAAATTTCATTCACATCCGCTTTCTACTGAATTTGCCTGTTTCTCACGCAAATTCACACCCACACATACTTTAATAAAAAAAAAGAAAGAAAATTTATATATGTTTGTGTGTGTCTGTGTATAAATAAAATTTGTTATTTTGTCTAGAACACCGAAACTATAGCATTCTTTATTACTCTCTGCTGTTGCTTAATCTTGTTGTTGTTATTATTATTGTTGTTGTATGTCTATCCACCTGCAAAAATTAAACATCTGTGACAATGATTTTAATGGTTTTTGTTTTTTTCTAATTCTTCTATTTGATTCTGTTTTTTCTTTTTTATTTTTTTGTGTGTTTTTCAAAAAGTCTGGCAAAATTTGTCTAAAGTTTTAGACACAACAAAAACAAAAGAAAAAACAAGAAACCCAAACATCTTGCTTAAAAGCAATGATCGGCACAAATATAACTGTAGTTGTGAGCTGCATGTATAAAACAATGGGACAAATGTTAGTGAAATAGGTGTGTTTATTTTGCGTATACTCGTACATATTACCTGATACAATTCAATATGAAAAATTTACAGAGAATGCGAGCTCGATTTGCGGTTTTTAATTTTTTAAAACTAAATTTTAAACAAAATAAGATTAATCTATTATGCATTTTAATCATTTCAATTCTGATAAAAATTAAAGAAATGTTTCTTCAAGTAAACTTGTAATATAATTCTACTAGTCTGATAACAGTTTTCAACACGAAAAAAAATTACGGGGTTCCGACAATTGATCCTGGTAGAGGAGACTAAAAGATATATGCGTGTATCGGCGTTTTGACAGATCTCATAGGAATTTTATTTTAGAGGCGATTAAAACTTTGTAGAAAATATTTTCGACAAATATTTTCGTAGAACATATGAACTCTAACTCCCCCGCATAACTTCATTTTGTGGCTTTATTCTAACAAATCGTAAAAAGCAACCCGAAAAAGGGGGAGGAGCATTAAGTATTGATTTGATATTCCTACAGGCTCTCTAATAGTATTTATTCAAAACATAAGAAAGAATAATTAAATTGCATAAGTATTAGGGCTGTCAGGGAAATGTGAGTTTAGTGGGTAAAGAGATTTAAAGAAGAAATTTTAACTAAACTCTTTCAACAATTAAGCTTCACTTAACTACGACTAATTTTAACTTTTTTGTTATCTAGTAGCTATCTTTAGCTTAACTTGAAAAGGCAGGATCCATCAAGTTTTCCCTGAGCACAGCCGGGAGGAGTAGGTAGCGCTGCCTCTGAGAGTTAGGACCTTATAGGGTAGATTCGTGACTGGTATTTTATTTTAAGAGTACTAAATTTCAGAGAGTAGTCAATAAAAAAAAAATTGCTATTGAATTTTGAATACATTTTTAGGGCTGGATTAAAATTTGTGTAATTTGAACGAAGGTTTTGCACTCTGAAAGGACCATAATATCTAGTCGGTCCAGTAGGAATTATAAATACCAACTGCCTGAGTGAAGTCTTCAATTCAACAGATCTATAAGTTAAATTATTAATGCAGGAAATGTTGAGACAAGTTCTTTTGCCTTAGAGCAAAACCGTTAATAAGTGCTAGGCGGCTTCGTAAGGTTTATATAATATTTACCACCGAATTTTATGGAGTTTGCAGCATACTGTATGAGTATAATAGCTGATGATCATCTTAGTGTATTTATCTACTACCAACATTATAAATGAAAGCAAAATGATAAAAATATTAGACAAAATTATACCTTTTTGTCACTCTAATCAATGATATGCATAATGCTTTCTTCTGTCAGCTGTTTACTTTCGACAAACTTGTGTTGTTTATTTTCTTTTGCTTTATGAAAGCAAGTACGCTTCTATGCAACATTTAAGCAGTTAGACAAAAACCATACTGTAGTTGTATCGAAGAATCTATAAAATGTTTTTTGCTACATCACATAAGGCCAAGATACACCGATACACCGACCAATCGTACTCACTCGGCATCAACCGACTTGGCTCTTATTTCCACTATTGTAAATTATTGTTGTCATTGTAAAAAATTTAATTTAAATAAAGAGAAAAATTCTTTATTCACTCCCCTATAAAGGGTTAAATCATTGTTTTGTTATTACTTAGGGTTTGTGGATCCTGTGTGTCGACCCTGGAGTTCACAGAACTACCTCAGCCGACGATAAAACCACGCTATAAAATGTTTTTAAATTGGGATTATTTGGCTAAATATAATCACTTTAATAACGTATCAGAACAAGAAATCCAAAAAAGGTAATATACGAGTGTATTAAGTGAATAAAATAAAAACTAATACTGCCCTTATTGAAAGCCTTTTTAAAAATAGTTGCAGATATATGTTTTATTAAAAAATGATGATATAGGTTTTATTTGATCACAAATAGTTAAAAGAATTGAATATGTAAACGACTAGCAAAATTTCGTCGGCTGTATAATATTTTGAATGAATTTTTGTAACTCTGTTTACTGAATTTTGTTGACATTTATTCTGTATGTGTGTGAAAATTCAAAGATATTCGTACCCCGAGC
The DNA here is from genome assembly GCA_963576795.1 of Metopia argyrocephala. Classification (NCBI taxonomy): domain Eukaryota; kingdom Metazoa; phylum Arthropoda; class Insecta; order Diptera; family Sarcophagidae; genus Metopia; species Metopia argyrocephala. The sequence goes on along the minus strand of OY756208.1, from coordinate 196,524,841 downwards.
TCTACTAGTGGCGCTCACTGCAATAAAGACTCTCTGCAAAAGCAAAAACAAAAACACACACTAGACAGTCTGTAGTTTTTAAACAAAAAACAGTTGAGCAGAACTACACAAAAAATTATAAAAAAAAGTTTTCAAATAAACATTATAATGTCAGAGAAGAAGTTTTGTTTCCTTCATTTCGTTGTATTTTTTTCTTTTCTTTTGTCGTATTCTTTATCCTTAAGAGCAATGGTGTTAACAATTAATAATTTTTGTTACCGTTCCTCTGTCTATTCATAAATTATTTTGAGATGTTGAACGGTGCCAAATAAGGCACGACATGAAAATAATAAATTATTGATTTTTATGGACTACAATAGCAAATGACTAACTTGTTTAAGTGACTTCAAGCAAACTTTCTTGAGTCTTCAGTCTACAGTTTTTATTTTTGGCTGGTACTGTTTTTTTATTTTTTTTTTTATTTTAATAAACAACAACATTGTTTTCTTTGACTATTTACCATGAATCTGACTATTTATATTCAAAATTATTGTGATTTTCCAAAATTGTATAGGTTTTTGCTGAAAGGTTTACTTTTTGTCAATAAAGAAAATAAAGAACGTATGCTGTCGTAGGAACGATGAGATTTAATTTGGGTTTTAAATAGGTGCTAAGAAGTTATCACGAATTGTTTAATGCCAGAATAATGCTTCCAAATTGAAGAAGTTTACTTTAAAAAACATAAAAAATCATTATAATTGGCCTTAAAATCAAGTAATTCGTGCAATTATTGATCTCTTTCGCACATACTGGATAGTAGTAGATAAAAACGACCTACATAGCGAAGAAATTCACCACAATCAACATCCAACCACAGATGGGGCAATTGCTGTTGTTCAATCAAGAGTGCAGGTATAAATCCTGGCCTTTGAGTGATATAATTGACAGCAATTTGTCTAATTCGTAAGACGCTTAATATCTATCTATCTAGCTATCATTACAAATTCTAGAGCATAGCTAGGGGTTTATTCCCCTTAGTACTGCTCTCAGTAAGAAAAAAATTTCACTCTTCGCAATTTAAAACCTTTAAAAAGAGAAAGAAAAGTGCTCGCTTATGGTTATATGGGTTCTTATTTCTTTCAAAGTAAGCTGAAAGCTGCTGTTACGGTGAATGGCGAGCACTTTCAAGCCCTGTAGACCTAATTTTTGTTGCCAAACATTATTCCATCAATCAGCAACGATATTGGATTTTAAGACTATGGGGTGATTTGTAATACTGCGTTATTAGCAAGCGGTATGTTACAAATAAATTTGATGACAATTCTCTTTCCAAAAGAGTCTGTTCTCCGACGCCATTGTTCGTGTTATTTGATGGCCCTAGATTACTGTGATATGGTATAATTGTGCATTAGAAATGGCAAACCAGTACCTTTTAAAGCAATGAAAACAAATATTCATGGCTATCATAATCGCCATTCGTACTTATTTGTATAAAAAGTTGACAAAATTTTTCTGATTGAATAGACCATGTAAATCATATCCACTGCGGAAGTATTCCAGAAATCAAATGTAAAAAATATCTGATTATGATAAAAAATATTATTGTATTAATAAGTTTAGTTGACCTTATTATTGATTAATATATAAGCGTTTATTTAAGCTTTAGGTTTATTATAAAATTATTTTTTCGATATTTCGCTACTTCTCTGCGTAGCTTCTTCAGGAAATATTTTTTATTTTTATTTTATTTTTATTTATTTTATTTTTATTTAAAACATATTTCCTGAAGAAGCTACGCAGAGAAGTACCGAAATATCGAAAAAATAATTTTATAATAGACCTAAAGCTTAAATAAACGCTTATATATTAAAAAATATTATTAAAACAATATTTATATCTGATATTATCCTTTAAATTGTCCTACTTTTAGGAGGACACCCTTAATTTAAAACTTCGATCACCTACTTTAAACTACTCTAAAGGTTCTTTAAGCCCGTATGACACCTACTTTTTTTTGTATTAAAAATGATTTGGAGAACAGTGCAAATATAATATAATATAATAAAAAGGATAAAGGGTTTAAAGAGTTCAACTATATTCATATAAATACAGATTTGCCAAAAAATTTACAAATGTTATCGATAAAAAAGTGGAGTGTGTCAAAAAAAAGTTAAAATATTTTACATTAAAATTGACATTTAGAATTTAAAATATTATAGTGTTGCTAACTTTATGGTGTTATTCTACAATTAAGCGATTTTCGGGTATTTTTGCCTTCAAGGTAGCGTTTTTTTTTTTTACAAAATAAAAAGTATTAACATTGAAATAAATATAAATACAAAAACAAAAATAAATATTTTGTTTACATTTTTTATATTCCACTCTTTCTAGCATTTGTTGTTTCATTCTTTCAATTCTATAACAATTCAATACAAAAAAAGTAGGTGTCATAGGGGCTTTATTAACACTTTATTTTATGTCGTCTTAAGAATGTTTAAAGCCCACTTTTATTACTCACTGTATTTAGAATAAACCAAAAATGAAAAGACTGACATCTCTCATAACACCATAAACAACCGAATATACACGCAATTACTTTATAAATGACCATCATATCTTGGGCCTTTAAAAGCTTGAGTATTATTTTCAGAATTTGTCGGCATTTTTTATTTCTTTGTTTTTTTTTTGTTTTTTATTTTTTCGTTAACAAATAGGTGTTGAAAATTACATTTAATTTTGGTAATAAAGTTTTGGCCCCTTATGTCTCATAAATTTTTAGGAAAATAAATTATTTTTTCTTCTTTGTCTTGTATTTTTGTTTATGGTTTCACTGCAATTAGTAATAAAAGATTTTGACGTTTAATTTCTGTATAATTTCAGTTTAATTTTTTCAAATTTCTTACTTCATTATGTTTGTTTTAATGGTCCCCTGCCAACACAAAACAATGAAGTGTGGCCAAAACGTTTTTATAAATACCCTACAAAAATACGAGTGCGTGCGTTTCTTATCAAAATGATTTATATTTTTAACGACGAATAAATTGTAAAACCTTTAATAACTTCCTCTTTTAAAATACTCGTAAAAACAGAAATCCATCATAATATTTATACAGCCAGAGAGATACCGTCACAGTGTCTTTTGTTCATTCAAGAATGCATTGAAATCTCTTTTACTAATTTGTGTCTATTAAAATCCAGCATTTTTGTTGTTTTGTTTGAAAGAAATGTGGCAGCGGCTATAAGCACATGAAGTATCAGCAACACAATATGGCTAATTAGACAGATTTCTTCTATTTTTTTCCTCTTCTTCACTAAGGTGTGCGTCACTATAAACTGTAACACATCAAAAGTCAAATAAAAACTGACTGGAGTAAGCTAGAGTTAAAAATAAAACAGTTTTATTTTGCATTTTTATTGCAGATTTATATTCTGTATTATTTTATTTAAAAATTAATTTAATTTTATAAAATTTTTTATTTTATTCATTATGCCATCCATAAGCAATGTTATAGTGTTTTCGGTGATTTTTTTGGTACCAGCTGTCTATTTATATCGAAAACTAGTAATGGTTTTGGGAACAGATGTACTCTTCTTTAGTTCTCTTTTGACCAGAGCCCAATATCTTTCAATAGGCCGCAGCTCTGGGCAGTTTGGTGGGTTTGCCTCTTTTGCAACAAGAATAACATTATTTTTATTATACCAGTCTATTGCGCTTTTACTGTAGTGACATGTTGCCAAATCTGGCCAGAAGAATGTTGATATATTGTGCTGTCTTAGAAATGGGAGCAACCTCTTTTGGAGACACTCTTTGATATAAATATCTGAGTTTATTGATCCCAATGTAACAAACGATGCACTTCTGTTGCCGCAGCTACAAATAGCCTGCCAAACTAGGAACTTTTTGGGAAATTTTGATAGTTTTTTAGTTCGGAACTATTCAGAAACATTGCCTCTACTATCCGCTACATAAAACTCTTGGCCAGGAAGCTGCGCAAAGTCTGCAAAAACGTAAGTTTCATCACCCATTACACAACATTCGAACTTTTAAAAAAATTCTTTTTTGAGGAGTTTTGCTCTTTTTTTTTGCTTCAATATTCTTCTTAGCATTTTTATCCGGAACTTTTTGGACTTTAAATGTTTTAAGGCCAGCTTTAGCTTTAACTCGGCGCACAAAACTTTCCGAACATTGCACGCACCGGGCCTCTTCGCGACCAGAAATGTTTGGAAGAGCCAGCAAAAGCTTCTCAACCTTTTTGGCTTTCGCGTCGTTCGTTACCAGTTTTGCTTTACCTGTTCCAGGCTTTCTTTCCATTTTTAGGTCTTTGTTCAACTTTTTGACCACTCTGGAAACACATTGCCTGGTCACGTGGACTTCCCTAATAACTTTTGTATAACTCCAATATGGTTTTTTTGAATTATTTGAATAATTTTTGTATGCACTTGTCTTTGATTATCCATTGTGAACTAACTAACAAGTCAAATTTGACAAACTGATACATTTTAAAATCTGACACATTTTTCAAAGATATTGTGATTAAGAAAAATAATTTTGATTAAAGGTGAAAAAAGTTATTAAGAAAAATGGGTGTTACACTTTATAGTGACGCACACCTTATTTAATTTCATATTCGTATTCATTCATTTTCATTCTTTTAAAATTTCATTAATTTACAATTCTTCATGTCACTTTGTGCTGCTCTGTGCTGCTAAGTCTGTCTGTCAGTCATACAGTCTGTCTGTCTGTCTGTTTTCCTGTCATAACACAAAAGTGTTTTGATATGAGTTGTGACATGGATACACATTGTAGATGAGAATATCCATTCTTTTTAATATGTTTGAGTATTTGTAATATATATATCAGTCTTAATTAAATACGTTTTAGTTAAGAGTGGGTATTTATTATCTGATTACGAAGGTGGCTCAATAAGTGAGTGCGTGATATTTTAAAGGAAGCATAGATTTTTATATAAAAAATAGTTTCATTTTTTCAAAATTTTCAATTCAATTTGTCATCTCATCCCAAAAAAAGAAAACAAAAAAAAAAAAAAAAATTGCATATGATGTTTTCGTTGTAGTCCAATCCTTTTCCGCCGAGCCTTTTTCCAGTTACCTTAGTAAGCTACAAACAGCTACCAAATGTATTCGTGCAGTTTCTTTTACATTCTCATTAAATTACCCTAATAAATCGGTATAATACCCGCTATGGATTGCTGTAAAATTTTTAAGGCAGCCAATATAGATAAATCTGCTTTAATCTAAAAATAAGAGCTGCTATCATTTTTTGTAGTCGCCGTGGTCTGGTTTAGGTTAGTGTGTTGGCTCAATAAGACGATAGCGCCTGACACAGGGTTGTAATGGCCAATTATGTATGTATGTACGTATATAACACTTTATTAGCTTAGAAGCTTATATTCGTTCTGTTTGGCACCAACTCACATGGCCCAACACACTGTGTAAACTACGTTTTGCTGTCTGGTGTGTTAAATGGCATCCATCAAAGCCTGTTCCATATTTCCGTTTGAACAATAATCTCTCGAAGTTGTCGCACAATTGAGTTTGTGAGCGATTTGTAAGCAACTGCGGCACCATCACCCCAAAAGCTGTTGTATACGCAAGTAATTATACAAAATTAAAAATCCTGCAGCATATTGTGACCTTAACTTCCACATTAGTACTGGAGGCTTAGTGCTAAGTGAGTTTGATCTGAAAGAGTCGGAGGACAAAAGAAATACGAGGGACAAAGGCCAAAAAGTTATAAATGACTGCGAATCGTCTGCGTTCTATATCTTCTGCAAGACTTTGTGCTGCAGAAGCAACATTTTCTTCAGTACTAAAGTTTATTTGTGTTGCTTACGATTTGGAATCGAAAAGAGTAAAATTACAGCAAAAAGAGTTACAGATAACAGGAGAAATTGCTTGATAATTAGGCCGATTATGTTGACCTTGAAATGAACAAAGAGCTCTTTAGCAGAAAAGTTTTAAAATTTGGAAGCAATAAATAATATTGTAAGCATTATATTGTTTTTTATACTTTAAAGTTTCCAAATATGCTATAGGATAAGGTATTATTTTTGATTTTTTATACAATTTGCTTACTGGTTGCAATAAATTTGCATTTCTATTGCATTTTAGCGGCTCATTTCATATAAAAATCATGCATTATTGATGCGCACTAAAAAGTGATTGATTACAATTTCTCCCTTACAAAACAACTTACTGGTAAGCACTATTTTCTGTTGGGTCTGTGAACTTCGCAAACAGTTTTTTTTTTCAAATTCCACAACTTGGAAGAGTTTTAATAATGGCAAGCGAAGCATGATGTCTTGGCAAACCTAAGGGAACAGAAATGTCAACACAGTTTAAGCCATACTTATCGATATCGATAATTCTCATGCAGCTACAGAAAGCTTTTATAATAAGGGGATTCACAATCGGACCTCTCAACACCATATCGTGAATTTATTTCGCGGAAGTTTTTGGTTCTTCATCTTATTTGTAAATTTAATTTCAGTAAACCATGAGTAGAGCTCATTCATTGAGTACTGATCTTTTTTAAAAAAAAAAAAACTATTTTTTACCATTACAGCTGATGGTACAGAATTTTCATCGTATTTGGTTTGATTAAACACTTTTTCACCAAAGATTAATGCTGAACGAGTACATGAAAATCATTTGTTTTTTTTCTCATATCACCAAGTAGTCTATTACTATGGACTGCCAAACATAAATAAGTGACGCATGATATTGAAATTTTGATACGAATCCACTGACAGATGTCTACTGACAAAGGCAGTGTTGCTCTTTAACTTAAGAAAAGGGGATATGCAAGATGTAAATAACTTTTACATATACAAGAAAGAATAAAGGATAGTGTTACCAATTAATAACATACATACACATATAGAATTCATATGTATATATGTAATTCGTTCGAATTATGTAGATGGTTTGAGTTAAAGAAGATGAATGGTTGAATTTCTAGTTATAAAAATTTGACGGTTTCTTAAAAGTCACTTATATTAGAGAGGTACTTTATTTCCGTATTTTATTTGATTCTTATGCGCAATTCAGTACTTTGAAAGAATTTGAATTATTTAAAATATTATTAAATTTGTATATGCAATTGCTCAAATGTCATTTTTGCACCAAATTGCATAATCAGGCTATAAAAAATTTATATTTTTATTTTAATACCCATATGACATTAATCACTGAATAAAACTGGCAAAAAGTTCACTGACCTCTATTTAAAACACATTTTATTTCAGTCAATATTTATTAATGTCGTCATATGCATAAGATTTTAAAGCAAATTAATAAATAAAAAACTGCTTTAAAACCAGCTGATCGGAAATAAGATATAATCAAGTCTTAAATAAACTTAAAAGATTGAAATAAATTTCAGTGTTTTTCCTATGTATTTTTAATACATATTTCTAATGCATATGCTCTATCGTTTAAATTAAATTTTATGCCAGAAACTGTCTATTTTGTCATTGATTTCTAGTTTAACAATTTATCGTCAAAGTTAACACATGAGTGATTTTACAACAACAGCAAAAAGAAAATCACATTTTATGTCAAAGAAAATAGAAACAGTTTTAACCACTGAACAGCAAGCAGCACAAGCAACAACATAAAAATAAAAAATACTCGTACGAGTAGTACGAGTACGTTAAGAAGAACTTCCAATAAATTCATGTTTTCCTATAAATGGTTATGTTTTCAAAGTTATAAGAGAGCGCAAACACTACGTCTACTACACACACTACACACTTAAAAAATAAAAGTGATAAATATACCCAGTTGGCCTTGTGTTTGAAAGATCCAGGACATTGTCCGCAAGGGACATAGTAAATAATTAAACCAAATAATCAACGACTTCTGCATATATAAAACGCAAAAATCTTATAAAGTAATGTTGGCGACAATGTCGCACAGTCTGTCATTGACCCCGATTTGCAAGGATATTCCTTTATATATATTTAATAATCGATCACAATAAATCCTACACGAAGTTTTCCGACATATTGTTCTTAAAAAAATTACAACCCACAAAAATTCTCAGTGACAATTCTAATAATTTTTTAAAGCGGATTAACCAATTTCTTTCCCAGACAGTTCTTGTCTGGACTAAAAGGCGTATAATAACAAAATTAAATAAAAATCTATCTATGTATCTTCAAATTTCAATGCTCTTGCACTGCATGAGGAGGGGTTTACCCCTGAGTATTGGTCTTAAAAAAAAGAGATCGTGGTCTGTAACACTACCCCGAGCTAAGGTCTTAGTCACTCGTCTCGGATTAATTAAATATAATATTAATATTGTTTTTAATTTAAATAAATAAAAATAAAATAAAACTCCCAGATAAAATTTAGTTAAAAACAATATCGTATACGACAACTCTACCCACTGGGTATATCACATAAAGAGACACTCAAGCCACACTTTCATAGTGTACATCTGTTCACATTCAGTTTCAATATTTAATGTTTATGGCATTTGTTGTGCATATGCAATTTGTAAAATTTTGTTTGACTTGACTTGTTTTACTGCGTATGAGCAAAGAGTACTCTTGTATTTATTGGGTTTAGTTGAATGACTGGCTGGTCACGGTTGGTAACAAATATTTATGCATTTTACAGTATTCGTACATTGTCTAAACTTATTTACCAAACTTTGCGATTAAAGTCTATGGCAAAGAGTAAATTTAGTTTTTTTTTTTTTGTGCAACTTGTCTTTAATAACCATTATTTTGAAATACAATTTGCAATATTGTTAGCCGGTTGGGTTGGCTACTAGTAATTATTTAACTAAAAGTAAAATTGTGCATTTCAAAGTCAATATTAATATTTTTTATTTAAATTGATAAAAAATTAAATGACAGTGACCGATCAACCATTAGTTACTACATAGTCATATGAAAATGTTAAAAGCTGATTAAAGGCTTTTAAGTTTTTGTTTTAAATAATGGGCTATAACTAGGGGTCTTTAAATTTATTTTAAACATAGAAAAAACCACGTAGCAAATGGCGAAAATTTTACATTGTATTTTACACTTGGTTAACAGCAAGAAAGACTTTTTAACTTTCATAGACATTTGTATTGTACGCCATTTTAATCGTCAAACTTTTGCAATTATCCATATATACAGAACATCTGGGCTTTCTAAGCAAGCAAATATATATCAAATAAATTTTGCATCAAATATTAGACTAATTTGACCTCAGATTTGGCAATAATTGTTTTTTTTTTTGCTTAAAAAATATAGAAAAAAAAATAGACCTCAAGCTCAATATAAAGTTTACATTTATTTATAATAAATATTTTTAATTTACAATTCCGTGTTATCTTTTCAAATATTTTTCATAAAAATGTTGTAACATTTTCATGTTTGTTTTCATTAAATTATGGACTACAAACACCATTTTTTAGCATTTCATTTTTATTTCATGCATTTAACGAAGATTACATAATAATTTAAAATGAAATTTAAAATATTTCAATGAATAATGACCACCTATATGAGCAGAAAACAAAAAAAAAGAGTCTAAAATAAATGAAATAAAATATAAAAAAATAACAATCAATGCTCATTGAACAAGGTGGTGTCACTGTCTTTACAGCAATTAATTGCCGATTTCAGGCTTACTCTTGATTAAACTTAAAAAAGATAGCAAAAAGGCTATTTTAAAAACTAAAAGGTCTCGGAAAGGGTATTATAAGGAAAAAAAGATAAATTTATTCCTTTTTTATTTTTAGCGAAAAAACCAAACAAAATAACAATTGTATGAAAAAAAAAACAAAAGTCAGTGCATGCGTTACTGTGTGGCATAATAAAAGTATGTATATATAACTAAAGTGTATTTATTTAATCATAAGTTTTTATACGATCTGTTTTTCACATTTTACCAACTCTAAACAAATAATTTTCTTTACATTTTTCTTTACATTACTCGTCAAGAGGTTAAACTCGTTAACGAAAGCCTGGTTCTCTAATTATATCTTCAAATATTAAATCGAAGAGTCGCAAATAATGCAATTACTTGCTTGTAATATCAATTCCTAAAACAACTTTGTGATACAATTTTTAGAAAAATTCAAAATTTGGTTTTAAATTTAAAACTGATTTCTGAGATTTTTTTTAAAACAAATTGGAATTTAAATTTCGTGGATAATTCAGAAATTTTTTTTTGGTTTTCACTTTGGAAAAAACTAAAATATGATTTGAATTCATTTCCGATTAAAATTAAGCATTGTGACTTGGCCGATACACAAATATATTGACACAATTTAAAGTTAAGTGAGTACCGAAACCTACAGTTTAATGTCGACTCCGAATGACAGACTTGAGAAGCTTTTTCATGGCAATCAGTTACTCTCAGTACTTTTGCCAGAAGACTGTTAAGAGTTAATCGCCGAATATTATATCTCTGTATTTCAAGATGTCAGAGCTGGATTTTGAGCTTGGAGCTCTTGTCTACTAAGCCAACACACTGACCACTAGACGACGGCGGTTGGTGTGGCAACACCACCTTCTTCAACATGCTTTTATAATAATAAATTTCTGTTTTTGCCATTAATCGTAAAAAAAGAAAATTAAATTAAATTATAAAAAGAAAAGCAAAACAAAAATGCACAGAAATAAATTAAGAAAGTCGTGTAAAAAGAAAATTTATTGAAAAGTGGCAAAAAAAATGAAAAGATTACGAATTGATTTTATACACGAACAGTACAAAAAAAAACCAACTACTTAACAGATTTAAAGGGGGAATCCACTAAACAAGAAATATGGTAACTTGATTCGAATGTTAAATTTTATAAATGGCATAGAGGGGCAGTTAAAACAAATTGCCATTATGAGTATGAGAATACAATAAAAAATAGTAAAAAAATAGTTATTCAATTTAATTAAAAACATAAAAGAGGAAGAAATAGCTACAAAACACTTCCAAGGCAACTTAAAAGGTAAAATAAAAATTAATTATTTCTTTTATAAAAAAGTATGTATATAATTATTAGAAAAAGACAGAATTTAAGTGATGACATGATCCATTAAATCCTTCAAGTAATTATTTGACAAAGTGGTAGTTGAAAAACATATTGACAAATAGATATAAAATATTTTTCTAGAAATATCTTTATTAATTATAAATTATTTTAACTCCATATACGAATCTTTATTGGATCTATGAGGCTTAATACTGCTATTCTTATGAGTTTTAACATCCGTTAAGGAATATTCACATATAACACTAGCAAAACTGACCTAGTTTTCAACCTTTGCTAAGAAGGTCTCATCAGAGTCCATTGTTTTTTTTTATTGGTATTATTATTTAACTTTAACTTTTAACTTTTTTTATTTAACTTTTATTTTTATTAATTTTATAATTTTTTCCTATTAATTGATGTAAAACTATAGGCTTACGTGCTTAATAACCTATTTTATCTCGTTGTATTCCAACTACTTACGGGTACAGTTATAAAGAGGACTTACCTGAAAAGAGAAGAGAAAAATATTCATTAAAATTTACGAAATAAAAAGTTAATAAACATTTTACAATAGAATTTAATTACTACTGTATAATGAAAAAACAAAATCACTTAATGCCTTAAGAAAAATGGAAAAAATGAAAAAAAAAAACGAAAAATAAAAATTTTATTTCATTCATTAAAAACCTTCAGAGTTCAATATGTTTGTTACTCGTAATTAATTTGATTTCAATAATTAATGGTTTTTAAGTCTACTTTTAACTGAAAAAAATAAATAAACTTTGCATTTAAATAAGCATTTTGTGGGTTAAGCAGAACTCTATTGCACGCTTCATGATTTTTTTTTTTATCAAAGAAAGACCGATATAGTGCTTCTTAATAAAAAGCGCATCCCGCTCATCAGGGACATGCAGGTAGGAGATGTTACAGTCCAGACGAAGAATGCCGTTCGCTACCAAGGGGTTAGTTTGGACAGCGGACTAATCTTCTGGAGTGAAATATACAGCAGAGCAGACAAAGCAGCCACGGTGAAGGAGGAAGGAGAGAGACATTACAAGGTCGGTGGCACCATATGGTCTAAAAGGACCGTAACATAAGTTTAAACTAATGTCATAAACTGTCGGTTTTAGGATGGAGCCAGGTGATATATAGAGGGGTTTTAGCCGGTAGGCACGTAACGACTGTGTGGAGTCCGGCACGACGGGTGGCAAAAACCACCTAAGTGCGTAAATGCATTTCCCCTCTCACCAAAAAAAATTTATTTTTGTGGTAGTGTTGACAAGGATTTGAAGTTTTTAAAAATAGTAACCAAAAACCGGTTAAACAGGTTTATATATTTGTTACAACTTACAGTTTAATTAAATCTAAATTAATTAGAACCAAGGTGACGAATACTATTAGACTCCGTGTAGTGCAAAAGTCCAGAGTCTTGAAACGCATTAACAGTCTGCAACACTATAGATTTTTTTATACAAAACTCATCGTGAGTGGTGAGACCCATTTTTCAATGAACCACCAAAATTTTCTAATGTATGGCAACACCATGCTACACAAAATTCCTGAACATCGAATGCCGTACATTGCGCTGGTCTGGGAAAATATGTTGTGGGAAGGGTAAAACAGTGAGTAGTGTTTGTTGACATTTGGACTTTTTCCACAACCAAATTGTGAGGCTACAGAACGAATTCTCTCCATAATGCAGTGTGTGATTAACTGGTGAATCATCTACAAGTGGATGTACTCTAAGAAAGGAAATGTTTAAAGTGCATACCTCTCTGATCAACCAATCATTGAATAAATCGCTTGAGTCATAGAAACACCATTAAAGCATAACCAGCATGAGTGTCGCTGAACTATACATTTATCACAAAACGTTATCAGCCATTTGAAGAAACCTGGTTACATACCTATAAAAACGGTCGACGCTTAAATGCGCAAAAACCATTTCTGAAGGAGGAGGATTTGAAACTTCGCAAACGGCAGTAAAACTATGTCTCTGGGGACATTAATACGAATGTTGTTGATTGCGAACTTTTAAAACTTTATTGGAGAATTTCTTTTAATCTCTAACTTTCAATAGTTGATCAACAAAAAAGGCATCATGTTCCATGTTTCTTGACGCAGTAAAAACTGAGATTCCTTGGATATCGCTGTATGCCCAGGATTTTTCACCTTTAGAAAAATTTTTGTTTGACAACGTCAGATCCCACAGAAAAAGTTAGAGATGATGGCATATACATATGTATGTATGTCCCAAAATTTCCGTCTTCATATTATAATTTTTTCAATCTCTGCGGAACTCTCTTGTAAATTTGAATTTTATAGAGGCCAGCAAGAGCGAATCAGTTATTTGCTTTGTCCAAAAGTTCTTTAGAGATGAGATAATGGTTTTAACCAAAAAATAATCAAATAGTTTATCAATCACTGTTGTAGATTTATAGAAATTATAATTTAATTGATTCCTTTAAATTCTGTGCAAGACTATAGAATAGACAGACATTATTGCAAAATTAAATTTAAATTTGTAACAAACGGCGGCTTAAACTTAGTGTAACGGCACCAAAGTGTATTACTTTAAGGTATAATTAACATTAAAAAAAAATTACCGACTTAAGCATGTCCGTTTGGTTGTCCATCACTTGTTTTATGCATTTCAAGTTTTCTGTTTTTTTACACACAATTACGACTCGCAACATAATAAATTAATCATTTCTAATGCATTGCAAAAGCTTTAATTAAAATTATTAGTGTAAATAAGTATTCGTTTCTTTTTTTTTAATTTTATTTCATTTACAAAAAAAAAGTGCAAATGTTACCCTTGAACCACATTTATTTAAAATTTAATAGAAAAAAAAAAGAAAAATGCTCTTGGTTTCAATATATATTTTCTAAACGATTATTAATTGTAGGCAAATACGTACAGAGACAGAAGTATTAAAAACTTTTGGTTTCATTTTAAAGTTTTCAAGTTTCTTCTCTTCATAAGTATATTCATCGTTTCATAAAAATGTTCGTTTTAAAGTTTCACTGCAAGTAAGGTGAGCAATTTGAAAATGATAAAATTATTTGTTAAAAATAGACTCAAGGTTTATTATAATAAACATGGTGTTGTTTTGTTTAAATTTAAGAAGTTTTACAAAAGGAGTTATATATTACAGAAAATTGAATTTTCAGAAACAAAGAAAGAAAAAATATCAATAATTTTAGGGAAAAGTAGTTAAACAGAAGACAACAAATACTGCGACTAGAAGATATTTAATTTGTAAAGGTATTAAAATATTATAGAAACTGTCCAAGATATGGAATTCTATAATGACAAGTATGCCTTTAAAGACTTGATGATACCACCAAATGTGAGACACTCCAAAAGAATGTTTTACGGGTGCTTTTTAATTTATAAATGCCTCAAGTTTTAGACAGTACGCTTGCTATATCAAATGCGAGCTTTACCCATCCAGCGTTGCCCGAAAGCATCTGCAGAGCTAGACATTTTAAGTTGCGGCGAGTTTTGCTACAACACCTTGATAGATTTACCGTTTTCAGTACACACAAAAATTAGTGTTTATCCCCAAATGAAAGTTACCACACCCCTGGCTTAAGTTCGCCCTCTTTCTGCCTGTTGCTTTTTCTTGATCAAATTTTGAAAATTTATAATTTAACTTGTATGGGTGGTACCAAGTCCTGGACCAATTTTGAAAAGGAAAATATACCGAATATTGTATATTCGATTATTGAATATATCGTCGCAAGAATTAAAGAATGCTGTAACTGACAAAAAAATCGAAAATACGTTTTTTGCATCATTTTTATCAGAAAAAAAATACGCATCGATTGGTCCCGGTCTCAGATTTCTGTGATGAAAATAAATTAACTTACGCCGTCTGCGTTTTGAAGAATACCAGTGTCTTTGTTCTACTTTCATACACTTTTTTTGGCTCTGGTGAGCATTTAAGGTTTTGTCAGTTACAGCTTTGTTTAATTCCATCGACGATATTTTCCAGTTTAGGTGTGATTGATAGACAAACAAACAGACGTATCGCCCATTTGCTGCAAGGTCGTCTTGGCTCAAAAAATTAGATTTTTGAGATAATGATACAGATAATGTAGTCGCCGTGGTCTAGTTGTTAATGTGTTGGCTAAGACTAAGACCATAGCGCTGTCTTCAAATCTCAGCTCTGCCAACTTGAAAAAAGGAAATATAAAAAAATTATTTCTTTCGGCGACTACTTCTCAGCAGTCCTCTGCCAAAATCTGCGAGAGTAACTGATTTCCTTTCGAATCGACTTTAAACTGTATTTCCTGGTACTCATGGATGAAAATTGACACACACAACATGAGTGCTGCGAGAAGCTAGGCCGTAACTCTAAAACAGGGTGGTAATGGCCAATTATGTATGTAAGTATGTATTTCATTTTCTTCTGGCAAAATCTCTGGTAGTAATTGATTGCCATGAAAAAGAATCTCAAATCCGCATTAAAATGCAAAAAGAAATTAGGCAGGTAAACTTTGTTCCCAAAATATATCGATATTTTATTTCTGTCACAAAAATTAATGTTTTGAAATTTAAAATACATAATCGGTTTATTCACTATTATGAAGTATTTGACTCTTGAGCTTTAGTGACAATGTTTAGGTTTCAGTCCTACAAAAAAAAAAAAAATAAAATAATAAATAATAAATTTAATTTAAATTGACAGATTTTTTATTTATTCTTTTGTATATGAAGCAACAGAAAGACTGTTTAAAGTAACTGTCACAAGGGCTTTCATAAACAAAAGCGTCCTGTCAATTGTTTACTTTATTTTTTTTTTTTTTTTGACACAAAAAATTTAGTAAACTTTTAGGAAAATTTTCAATGTAGGAACGACATCCTACTGTACAACACAAAAAAATTCTTAATAAATAATGCCCGTAATCATTAAAAATAAAACAGTTTTATTAATGGCTTCTTTGACAATTACTCCATAGAAATATGTCAAATAAACACTCTATAAATCAATTTTATTTTTTATAAATACGGGCATAAGACTTTAAACTGAAAATAAAATAAAGCCCCAAAAACGGGGCCTTAGAATAGATATACAAACGGGTTGGCAAATTTGAGGTTTAGAACTAAATTGGCATAAAAACACTTTTATTTTATTACAAATTCAATTTTATTAATACCAATGTAAAGTAAAAATATGGGAATTAATAGTGGAATATGATGTCTGGCAAATGTCTTTTTAACCATATTTTGCAACAAAGCTTTGCTTATCAATATATCATCAATTACAGCGCTGATTTTCGTCTTTAAGACCGTTAATTGTTTGTGATTTATTCAAATTAATCCGGTTCAAATGTTCCCAGAGAAAGTATCCCAGCGATGTTAAAACCACAAGAACTATGCGGTCAATTGACATCTCCGAATAGAGAAATTATGTGACAGGGAAATTACCAAACTATGATATCTGCCTTTATTTGGCCAAAATTGGCTATTGTTGATATCAGTAATTTTTGTTTTCAGCAGGAGGGTGTTACAAGCCACACAGCAGGCAAAGCAATTCAGTTATTGCATAACGTAGTTTTTTGGAATTACCGATGTCAGTTTGCCGCCCCGTTCTTGTGATTTGTACTTTAACTGTTCTTCTATACCCTTGCATAAGTATACATACCTGTATTGACATAATAAAGTTTTATCCGAGCAAAAAATTCATATTGATATGGTGAATGTGAACTTCATAGGTATCATTGTTTCTTTATATGCAACAGAATAAAAATTGGTTGATGCAATTAAAAGTCACTGTACGGAAATTGAACATGAACCATGAAGTGGTCGTCCAAAAACTGCAACAGGATCAGAAATTAAAGTTCATGTAATAGGTAATGCTCTTGGAATCTCAAGTAATCGAGTACCTTACAGATAAAAAACTTTGCGCAAAATGGGTGTATTTGAATAAAAATTTCTCAAATTGCTTAGATTCTGATTTAAGGAAAATAGAAAGGATTTTAAAATCCATCATTATACACTAAAGAATAAACCAAACAATGGACTGAAGCCAGTGGAAATGCACCACAGAAAATAAGATCATGTCATCGATTTTGTGGGATTTCAAAGATATTTTGATATTGATATTGATATTTGATCGACTTTTAAAATGTAAAAAAAAAATTATTTATATTACTGTAACCTTTTTGATCAATTGAGTTTAAAACTTTGAGAAAAACAACCTGGTCTACAGACAAGGCCCCACCCCACTGAAGCGACAAACTTGACTATTCACCATATCCTTTTGATTTAGCTCACATTGAATACTAACTATTCACTAATATAAAACGGTTTAACTCGACTGAAAATGGAAGCAGTGGCAGTTGTTAATGTTTATTTAGAAAAGCTTTAGGAAAATTATTTTATTCAAGGCGAGAGATCCGTTAGAAAAACTTTGGAGATTATATTGAAAAATAAAATAATTTTAATACTTCAGGTCTTGTCTTTCGTTTTTAGGCAAAACAATTTTAGAGCAGCCCTCGCAAATACAATTTTATTATTGTTTTATTCACATATTATTTGCAATAAAATTTAATTTTCTTTTTGACACACAATAAATGAAACCAAAAACTCTTTTTAATATTTTGATTAGAAGAAAGATGACAACAAAGAAAGAAATATTAAGTGAATTATATATACATATGCACATATATACGGGTATATGCATATACATATACATACGTAAATGCAACCAAGAAACAAAACCGCATGAAAGAGAAAGCAATTGAAAGTTTTATTAAAAACCATACAAAAAGCTAGAAAAAACAGAATATGTTGCATGCAGATGATAGTAAACCTCCTACCCCCTTAAAATAAAAAAACGATATACTTGTGTGTCTTTATTTATATATGAAAATATAAAATAAAAACAGAAAATTAATGAAAAACTGTTTCAATCACAATACAAAAATACCCATACCAGTGCATGATACTGGCATATCTTCTATTCACTACTGCATTAGCCAACAAAACCAAGTGTTCCCATTTATTTATTTATTCTATGTGTGAGTGTGTGTGAGTGGGAGAACTTTAAATATTTAAAATCTTAGTACATATATAGTATGTTCGATCCCAGTTGGCCAATGGACTAGCTCGCATATCCATTATCATCAAAGACACAATTTTCAAGAATATCTTTCAATGGATAGAATTGACAATATTTAAGAAATACACCATCAAATATCGCTAAATGATTATAATGGTGTTAAAAAATTCATTAAAGATGTCATTCCTAATGTACATATGCATGTGCCAACTGGGTATTTAAAATCCTACTACATAATATACTCGTGTATACGAGTATACTTATATTTAACCGATTATATGCATTGTACTCAACATACAGTGTAGAGAGTGTGGGAGTCTTTGCTGCATTTATTGTGTGCAAGTGTTTTCATTTTTTGTTTAAATAGAACAAATGAATTGAAAATGACCCAATTTTATAAACAAGAATATAAAGAATTGACTCACAATACTCAACAAAAGCAACAACAATAACAGCAACTGCATTAACAATAAAAACGCACAGCGTAGAACAATAAAAATCAAAGTTGGAATATGAAAAGAAATAAAAAGTTTTAGTAGCCCAAGTGGGTATCATCTTCATTGTCATCATTTATCAGTTCTAAGGCCTGACAAATTAAAAAAAAAAGGCAAAAACAAACATAAACAAAACTAAACCAGAAGCGTTGCCCAAAATGTTTTATTTTGAAACAAAATAGAAAGGAGTTTTTGCATTTTTCTTAATATTTATTTTTTTTAAATTCTATGCGATAAGAATTAATTTTAATTAAAATCTTGAAGAACTACAAGTTTTTTATTTTTCTTTTTTCACCTGTGCTCGAGTTTGAACATGGGCTGTTTTGAGTTGTATGCGAGCACTTTATCCACTATGCTGGGCATTGTATTGTCTAATAATAATATAATAATATCGGATAATTATTATCACTAGGACAACCAAAAATATGCATTAGTATCTTTTTTTCTGAATGTTACTGACAAAACAATCAAAATATTAATTCATTTTAGGAGAAACTACGACGCTTAACCCCTATTTTTTACGGCATATTTTGGCATATTTCGTCATAAATGCATACTTTTGCATTTTTCAAATTTTTTCATAATTATATGGCATATTTTACAAATTCTTAGATATGTTAGAAGAATTTACGTGTATTATCAAATTTTATTTTTCAAAATAATATCCATATACGGACACATTACTTAAGTATAATCTATTAAATAATAAGGGTACTCATGAAAACGCTTAAAACTAGCATTGTTAAAATTGGCGAAGCTCCTCTTTAAACTATTGTGCAATAGTAAATGCCAATTTGATAAAAATATCAAAGCAAAAAACAAATTAAATACAAAGCATAAAAATTTTAATTTAAATTTAAATTTTTAGTAGTCGCCGTGGTTTAGTGGTTAGTGTGTTGGCTTACTAAAACATGGGCCCTGGGTTCGACTCCAGGCTCTGACATCTTCAAAAAAAGAAATATGAAAAAAATATTTCTTTCGGCGACTACCTCTCAGCAGTCTTCTGGCAAAAGCTCTGAGAGTAACTAATTGCCATGAAAAAAAAAAGCTTCTCAAGTCTGTCGTTCGGAGTCGACATTAAACTGTAGGTCCCGGTACTCATGGATAAAAATTGACATACACAACATGAGTGCTGCTAGAAGCTAGGCCGTAATCCTGACACAGGGTTGTAAAGGCCAATTATGTATGTATAAAAATTTTACATACATTTATGAGAATTAACGTTTAAAGAAAATTGCTTAATAATGAATTCTAAATTAAAAGCTACGTATTTTTCAACTTTGTACCTATTGGAGAAAAATTGCAATAATTGCATGATATAAAAAATTAAATTAAAAGTTGATTTTTAAATTAATTAAATTTTCGTAAGAATATGCAGAAAATCAAGAAATCTGCGGCAAACAGACCAAATAATATATTAGCGAATACCGAGATTTTAAAACTAATAGGAATATTCTGTTTTGTAAAGTTTGCAATAAGCCAGTGTACGCAAAGAAAATATTTACCATAAAACAACACCTCGGAAGTCAAAAACATATTAAGCTCAACGCAAGAAATTATTCTAGGAAACGTTTGCTTTCAAATTTGCATCAATTACTTCAGTTGATGTCGAAAGAAGTTTCTTGATGTACAAGAGCGTTTTACGACAAAGCTTTATGTTTCAAAATTTGTTATTTATTGCAACAATAATTTTAATTAGTTTTTTACTCTTTTTATATTCTTGTCAGTCTGAATTTTTTGATATTTTTTTTTTTTTTTTTGAATTGAAATAAATATATCGCTCATTTTCGAGAAAAGTGGCATAACTCAAAAAAGCGATTCTGAGATAAATGTATTTAAACATTTTAATTTAGCCAAACTGATGGGAAAAGTACAAGACACTTCTGGTCGCCACTTAGTGGAAAAAGGGATAAAAATATAATTTTTAGATATGTTTTAAATTACAGTTCGCCACATATTTCTGCATTAATAACTCAAAAAACAAATTTTTTTATTTTATCTGGTTGGTGGCTAATTGTTACTCTTCACGTTTTCAAATTTTTAAAAACATATACATAATTTTTATCAACATATTTATGTATTATGAGTTTTATAGAGCATATTTTTAATGCTTAAAACTGTTTTTTTAATGCATATTTTAGGCGCTTAAAACTAATTTTATAGAGCATATTTTTGGTTGCCCTAATTATCAATCTACGTTCAATTAAATTGTTGAAATTGTTATTTCCCTTGTTATACTACGCTTCTGCATATACAGATGTATACTTGCTAATATGAGTTTAGTTAGATATGGGGCGTTCACATATGTCAACAATTTGTGTCGAATGCATAAATGAAATTAAATATTCCTTTAGAAAATAATAAAAATACAAAACGTTTTATGGATGAATAAAAGCAAAAAAAAAATACAGGAAAACTCCCCCACTTTTTAATAAAATATTAACGGGACAACAGCAAAAGAAATACAATATATAAAATAATTATTTTAAATTAAAAGTTTTAAGGGTTCTTTTCTATTTTTTAAAAGAGGGAGGTGCACAAAAAACCAGATATGTAACGAGTATATATAACACAGAATATAAACGATTTCAAAACTTTGCTTGTTTTTCTTTAAAAAAAAGGAATATGTAACAATAAAGAAAACTTTAAAGAAGAAACTTATTGTTTTGCCATTATTCTTACGGTCCTATAAGTAGTATCAGGGCCTAACTTTTAATTTCTTCTTTTTTTCTTTCTTATTTTTGGTCATTATTTATTCATTTCTTTTATTCATATTCTCTGTAAATTATTCTTAAAGTTTTTAAAATAAAACAGAAATAAAATAAAATAAAAAAGAAATATTCTCATCGTATAATTACTGTGTCAATTTTCTTGAAAAACTAAATATCATAAAAAATTTACAAGTATTCTCTTCATCATAGTAATGATCATTATCATTATTTGGATTGGCATCATTATAATCATTATCATTATCAACATAATTTTATTTGTAGAACGACTTTCAAATTGTCTACGAAGTGTGTTAATATTATAAGAATTTTTAATGTAATTCTCCATTTAAAAGGCAATCTGGTACAGACATTTCAAGGAGTAGAATTTTGCAAAGAAAACAATATTCCGCATGGCAGGTCACAACTGTTTAAAATATTAAAAAAAGTCATTAAATATGAATTTTTCCTAAGACTTTATTATATGAAGAATAATCCAAAAGAGTGAAATGGCTGTTGAATTCTGGACACGTTCTGCGGAAAAAGGTATTGCAGTTAAAGTAGTAAATAATAAATGTGCAGCATGGTAATATAAGCTCTAAGAACCTCAGGATCAATAACATCACAATTAGTTTGTTTATGACGGGAATGTTTAGGAAACTTCTTCCGCTTTCAAGAGTGCTAGAAGAAGCCGACAAGAATTTCAGTTGGAATTCAACAAATAACTTTCAAATAACAAAACTTGCACAATTTAGAAAAGTTAGAGTCAGCTTTAAACATATTCGGGTATGTTCTGCAAAACAAAGAGTAGTGAAATTGAAAACGAGTGTTTATTTAAATACAAATGAATGAAAGAATAAAAAAATATATCAAAATGTCAAATTTGAAAGTTATAACAAATCGAATTTTCATGGGATTTCAATTTCACTACTTTTCGTTTTGCAGAACATACCCGATTACAACAATTTTCCACATTAACTTCGTGTGTTATATTAAGTACACAAATAATTTTTAAATTTACGCGTGTTTACCTTCAAATTTTTTAATTGTTAAAAGTGTGCCGAAACAAAAGAAAGGTGGAGAATCACTGCTCTACGCAATAAGACATACTCGTACCAAGAAAGAGTAATATGAGTGAACGAATTCTTAACAAATTAGGAGAAAAAAATCTAAAATTTTAAACACTGCGGCACCTCCCTAATTGGAAGCAATTTTGTAAGCGAGAGTATAAAGAAATAACTGCCACAACAACAGATTAGGTGTGTAAGACTAAGCGATACGAGTCGATGTATTGCGCTGCATAAGGCATCCAAGTTCAAATATGTATTGCTTCAAAGTGAGAATTCATCATATTAAATTCATGCCTTTCTCTAGCGAGACGGTAAGCAAAACTTACAAATTTGTTTTATTCGAAGCTTAATTTTTTATTGAGTGGTTTTTTTGTAGTCGCTACAACAGTAGCTATAAGATAGGACAATCATGTCACCGTTTTGCCACAACTAGTCCCCCTATAATGTCAACTAGCGCAGTCTCATTCGTTTTAAATGAGGTAATCGTGTGGTCGTTGTAGTCTAGAGTGTCGGCTTAATAGACAACAGCTCCGAGTTCAAATGCCTGGTAGGATATCTTAAAAGAAAGGAACAAATTTTATTTGGCGCCAAATTCTTAGCAGTTTTTTGGCAAAATCTCTGAGAGTAACCAGTTGCTATGAAGCTTCTTAAGTATGTAGTTCTTAGTTGAACTGTAGGTCTTAGTATTGGCCACCAGTCCGGAGCTGCTTGGAGCTTATACTGGCAGTAGGCTTGTACTACGAAGTTCGACCGGAGGCTATATTTTAGTACCGCGTGAGTCAGGGGCCCCAGGGCTTGTCCCTGCCTGGCTATGGTGTAGGCCCCCTTGTGGAAGCATCGCGGGGGCTGTGGTTAGAACCCCAATCGCGGGGAGAGCTTAGGCTCAATGTGAAGTTCATGTCCAAACGCGTGTTCTTCGAATTTGGTACTCGCGTGGAGTATTGTAGCTGCATGTCTTGCCATTTGGCTTGCCATTTGACTCGACAAGTGGGTGCAATAGTCTTATGTGGGGGCGTTGGTTGACGCATTGTATTCACCCGTGTCTCTCGGACACCGTGTGGTATGTCTACGGACGGTACACACATTAATTGTTCGAGTTGGTTGTAGGTGTACTCGTGGATGAAAATTAATGCACCCAAAATGTGTGCTGTGAGAAGATAGGCCCTAACTTTGAAAGATGGTTGTGATGGCCAATTATGTTGCATGTATGTTTGTAGTTTTAGAGTTATTCTTTGCGCCGTGAAATCATTCTCTTTAATCTCTGCTTTCTATACATTTTATGCTTTTTTTTTTCTTGTCGCTCGTTATTTGATCATAGTTTTTATTTTAGCCGGTTTTTTTCATATTTTTTGTTAAGTTACTGAGTTTCTGTTTGTGTCTTTGGCATTGGAAAGTGTCACATGTGTTGTTGCAATGAAAAAAAAATAAAAATAAAATAAATGTTGGCGACAATAATATTTTAATATCGCAGATAAAAATGTTACTACTGATGTTGCTTACGCTGATGATGAAGACGATGATGGCTGACGCTGATGAGTTTTATGTTGATAGTGATGTCTTAAGCCATGTGTTTTATGCGAAACTTGTCTTGTTATTGCCTTAATAAACAGTCTGACAGAAAGTCTTTAACAGATTGTTCTCATTTTCTAGACATTTTTTTCTTTAATTTTATGTCTTGTTTTATTTTTTTATATACTTCTGAGTTCATCTTTTTTTTTTACACTTTAACCAGGATGTGAAATAGGAAAAAAAAAAAAATAAAAAATAAAATAAAATGCTGAAACACTACAACATAATGATTAAAATTGCGTTCAAGTGAAAGGCATTCTTTTGGCTGGCATTTCTTTAAAGCTGAACAACAAGTTTTGTTAGGAATTTAATTCAGTTTTATGCGATTTTTTTCTCTCTTTTAGAAATTCTAATAAATTTTAAGCCTTTTTCCTTCTTCATCTTCTTCTTTAATACAGGCATTTGCTGTTTTATAACTAAAGCTGTAATCGTTAATGTTGAGTGCGGAAAAACTATTTAAGTCAGCATTGACTCTAGAGAAAGTGCAGAGAACACTTTTTTTTCTTTTTTAATTTTTCAAACAAACATGGAAAAAAATTCTTGTAGTGCATACGTTTATTAAAATAATGTTTTATGTAAAGCACTACGATTATTATTTTTTTAAACAAGACCTTTAAAAAATTATTTTATAATGAGACCTCCGTAAATAAAAAATTCTTTCTGGGCAAAGTAGGTCAATGTTAATTGCTGGATTTTTCGTAGGACAGTTTCATATAAATTCTATAAAATTCTTTAAAATATTTTAATATTTTAAAGAAATTAAAAAAAAACGCTCAATTTATGATAAAAAAATTATTTTGGGAAATAAATGAAATATTTAAGAAATATTTCTTTTGGCGATTACCTCTTAGCAATTTTTTGGTAAAAGCACTGAGAGAGAGTAACTGATTGCTATGAAAAAGCTTTTTAAGTCTGTCTTACGGAGTCAACAGTAAACTGTATCTCGGTACTCATGGATAAAAATTAATACACACAACATGAGTGCTGCGAGAAGCTAGGGCTTAACCCTAAAACAGGGTTGTAATGGCCAATCGTGTATGTATGTACGTAATTGTTATAATTAGTAATTAAATTACGCTTTTTAAATAGCAAAAGTAATCACATGATTTAAATATATTTACGCCACCTAAGTTCTCATCGGATTATAACAGATTATAACAGTTACAACTCAGCAATAATTTGCAATAATTTTAAAAGTAGAAAATGTTCTATTTTCAACTAAGCTTAGGCGAAAAAAAAAATAAATTAGATTTGTAATTAAACTATCTGAGTCTATCTGATTGCGCTTCTGATATAAAACTCAGATGAGAACTTAAGTGGTGTAAATATAGGTTTGTTTACTAGTAGAAATAATTCAAAAATAATTAGAAAGCAAATTACGGCATTCGGTAATGAGATATTTGTCATACAAATATGAAAAGTTTTTTGAGATTTTTAGTTGGATATGGAGTGTCATAATTTGTTCACAGAATAAGAATATATAAGTAAAGCTTAATCAAAAAAGTAATGCCATTATTATGCCAATTATTTCTGAATATTTTCAGTAATTGATTTTAAGTTTTACAATATAATTTATTTCTATAAATCTATAATTATTAGATCAGCCCTGAGATCCTAAAACTAGTTTCTTTATAAGAAATAACATCCTTTAACGAATATGTAGAAATACTAGTTTTCGTTGTACTAGTTTAGTTATTCAAATTAATTTTTACATTATCTATTTAACTCGCAATCTATAGAAAATAGATTCTGTGAATTATTTAAACATTTTCTTATTACCTGCTTTTACTCGAATAAAAATTTTAACAAGATTTTTTACAATATTATCTTTCTACAAAAGTCATTGAATATCTGACAAGATAAGTTTCGATGAGATTACTTTAATATTGTCACTAAAGGAGTTATAATCGCCAAAAATCGTCAGAGACGAATTCAATAATTCCTAAAAGGTTTCCTTAACGATAATATCGTTCACAGGAATAGTGCTAAATAAGTAGTGCACTACACACTGTACAGTGTCTTAATTCGGTTTTGATTATTTTTATAATAATTTATGTTATGGCGCTAAAAGCCCATATCGTAAGCTAAAACCCAAAAAGGTGGAACTAACAAAAATATAATTTTACAGGAGAAGCAAACAAATTTTTAATTTAATTATTAATTTTTTTTTTTGGCAAATCAATCCGGATTTTCGGCATAAAATCGTGTTCTTTCATCATAGAAGTGTAAAAAAAGTAGTTTTCTAGTCTTAATTCTTTTTTTTTTTGTTGATGCCATCACTCAAGGAATGATCCCTACTCATGCACTATATTGTGCTGATCTAGGAAAATATTGTATGATGAGAAGAGAAAAGAGGATGTGGACTTTTGATTTAAACCTACTAATATTTTACTAATATCTGTAAGAAAAATATAATGGTCGTACTTTGAAAATGCGAACCGCAAGGAAATCGGTTGCTTTTGATTGATTATTAAATGGCCGGTGGTATATGTACCTTCACCACTAAATAAGCCAATAGCAATCAACACCATGAACCCAGCACAGTAAAGTTTAAATTAGGGGAGGAATAAAAGATCATGATGTTGTTGTTCTTCTTCTTTATCCAACCCCTGGGATAATTTTTAGATACTGTTCCTCAATTGCCTTTCTGGCAAGGGAGACCCTGCCATTTTAGCCAGTTGATTCCTTTCAGGGTAAGCTACTACACCAAGACAAGTTGATTATCCCAAGTAGAAGATGTAGTTATATCTTTTTCCATTTTAGCTAACGATATGTATACTGCGTACGTATAACTCTTAAAATTGTCCTTGAATTGTATTTGAAGTCCTTTCGTAAATAATTTATACTCGCATGAAATGATTTCTTTTTATTTGTGTTTATTTACATACTCGTTTTAATTCAATTGTTTTTGTTGTATTTGTTTGTTTGTTTGTTTATATAACCCTCGACCGTATGCATGTATACTCCTTTCTCTACCCACAAACAAATTATCAAAAGAAGAAAGGAAGAGAAATACTAAAAAAGAAGTAAACAAACTTTTGTTTATGCAATATATAAAAAGAAAAAAATAATACAAAATGAATGAGTCGTCAACCAACCGTGAATAATATTTATCTTTAACTGTATACAACCAGTCACGTGCATAAACATAATTACTAATGACACTAATACATGCAAGCGTATACTAACACTCACGTTAACGTCAAATAAATAAATATGTGTATACGCAATAAGCAAAATAAAGTAAGTGAGGAAATGAAGTACTTGTGAATAACCCTGAAAATTCATTGCATTGCACGCGTCAAAATATAAAAAAAAATAAAAATAAAAAATCCTATTGGCAACACTAATTCCTTAATTACAAACCAGAAGAAACATAGGAAACAAAAAATCTCTGTTTATATTTCAAGTACATTCTTTCCTTGCTCACTCTCTCTGTATTTCATATTTGTTTTACTCTTTGAAAATTGTTTTTCTATAATTTCTTCCTGCTCAGTTTAACAGTAAATTGGCATTAGTCAATTACTCAACATATTTATAATGGGGGGGGGGGTCATTTCGTTTATGAATATATTTCATAGGACGAGTCCATGCATATAAAACAAACATGTACACGCATTTTATTTAACACACACAAGTAAAACTCACAATTAAGGATAGAGTAAATTTATTGGAATTTTATAAAATAAGTATAAATGTATGTATGTATTTTGTCTGTAAATGAAGCGAGAAAGAGAATTTATAGAGAGTTATTTCAGTAGAATAGTGGATTGAATAATTACTTTATTTGGTACTGGCAGTTTATGTTTTTAAATGTACAAACACACACCTGTCCCAATTGGCACAATCGTCTTAAACGACATTGCTATTAATATTAACAAATATCTGAATTTACCATTGCCCACTATTATTATTTTCTTGACAATATACCGAAAAACTTCGTGTATACATATATTCTGAGCAGTTTCGCCTTAAAGTTAACGGAAATTAAATAGCACTTGTCTCTTTATGAAAATGGAAAGTTCATCAACAGAGTCTTAAATGTCCGCCTTTACTGTATTCAGTTGACGAATTGATGGCACCCAGTTAGCACAATCGATATAGTCGTTAAGATTATCCTTAAGCTTGTCACAAACGGTTGTCGATAACATTGCGGAATATTGACGGCACGCTTGCATAGTGCATAAAATGTGCCATCGACATCAAGCTCAGTGGCCTTTTAGCTCAGCCGGCCGATATTTGTTTGAAAATGTCGTTGACAAATTGTTCTGGCTATTGTTTATGCGTCATGCAGAGTAGCTATTTCCCCGCACCAATCCGCAGCTATGACTTTAATACAGAGCCAACTGTGTAATGTTTTTTCGCATAGTACTATGTTAACTACAGCCTCATCGACAATGTCTTATATGTTGTCGTTTAACATATATTACAGTTGTTAGTCTAGTATTTTGATATTTTAAGCTGCTAAAACTAAATATTGTTAGTGGTTAGAGTGCTGGTACAAAAACTCCAACGGCCCAGGTTCGAATCCCAGCAAAGGTAAAAAATGTGAAAAGTTAGTTTGCGGTTTTTTTCGAAAATTATAACTAAAAAATACGAGGTCTCCCCGTCTAAGACGTCCATCTTCAAAGTAACATCTTCCGGACATTCCACTCTATTCCATCTTAACCTTTGACAACGAAAAACCAATGATCAGGAAGAAAGCGCCACCTATTGGGAAGTAGCAGAAAACAGCTAAAACCTACTTAGCGAAGTCACTCACCGCAATTAACATGCGACAATGAGGCAATTGCTGTTGATCATTCAAGGGTGAAGGTATAACACGGGCCTTTGAATGATCAATTTACAGCAATTTGTCTAATTCCTAAGGCGCTTAATAATATAAGAAAACAATATATATGTTCTGTTGTCATAGTGTACTGTCCTTTCCACAAAAATTCCAATACAATGCACTGCAATTAGTAGGAGTTTACCCCTGATAATTTGGTCTCAATAAAAAAAAAACTTGTAACGTGTAATGCTCCTATTATTCAAAATATTTTGAGATTTTGCAACTAAAATTAAAAGTAGCATTTTTTTGTTGTTGTTGCTTTAAAGCTCTTGAAATTTCTACAAGAGGTTTTTTCAATTTCTAATACGATAATATTATATTTAAAGATAACAATTTTCTGAGTAAAACACATCTTCATTTGTTGAATTCTCTTAAAAATTTACGATGTCATTGTTCTCTTTCTGAATAAAAGAAATATAAATTTTGATATCGGTTGTATTCACATAAATATTTCAGTATACGAGTATTTATAGATAAATTATTTAAATTGATTTATTCAGAGGACATAATGCTGCATTTCGTACTGATCGATAACTTCAACAGTTATTTTCTAAGTTTCGGTTTCCTATAATACAAAGGAATATACCTACAAATTGCATTCTATGACAGACTGAGTGATGCTATTATTTGGCTATCTTTGTTTAAAATAAATGTTAACGATTTCCTATATTTGCCCGTTACTTTTTGCTGAGTCAATGCTAAAGATTTCTTATACAACATGGCTAACTGGGATATTATTAAACGATTTTGTTTGAGTGTTTTATAAATTAAACAGATTCATAAAAACACCACTCTTGCAATTTATTTGACTGCAAAAGAATATTATTTAAGAAAAAGGAATATCAAAATAAAAAAGAAAAATAAATGAAATGTTAATAATGCTGTTATGAAAACTACTTATAAAAGATTTTAATTAA
Organism: Metopia argyrocephala; assembly: GCA_963576795.1. Classification (NCBI taxonomy): domain Eukaryota; kingdom Metazoa; phylum Arthropoda; class Insecta; order Diptera; family Sarcophagidae; genus Metopia; species Metopia argyrocephala. The sequence continues at coordinate 196,495,207 of OY756208.1, read as the reverse complement.
AAACATAAAAGCAAACAGAGGAAAAGCAATAAATGCAATAAACACATTAAGGATAACATAAAGATATAATTTATTGCTTATGCATCTCTTAAAGGATTTCAATTCAGAAAAATGGTTGCTCATATTAGAAAACATAAATTAATAAACACTTTAAGAAATATTTATAAAAGAAAAAGAGATTAGTAAGTAATTACCCAGTAGTTATTAAATGGCATTAAAGAAATATGTAATAATAGGATTTAAATAATATATATAATAAATACTTATAATAGACCAAATCATACAGACATATGCACATATGGGTATTTCCGTGTAAAAGGTACTCAATCGACCATGATCCGCTGTTCGAACCAAAGTTACGGGTAAAAATGTTTGTCTGAGCATATGTAACAATTGAATTTCTCTTTTTTTGTCATGAGAATAAAATGCTCTTTGTCAAATTTAATATTTTCCGAATTTTTTACTTTTATTTAAAATTTTCATTGCTTGAGAGAAGTTTTTATTTATAACTAGCTTAAACTCGGCGTGCTTTGCTACACCTACCACTATCGTTTGTTCACATTTTTCAACTGATGATGCTTAGTGAGTAATTCAGACCAAATTTACAAACTTTAACTGTTACTGATTTCTAGATATGCTGAACTCAACTGTTAGTTTGTCTGGAAGCTACCACGTCTAAATGGCCGCCTTTTTTTCTACTGATAATTTTTAATGACTACGAAGTCAATTATAACAAATTCAGAAACTTTAGCTTCAACACTTCTAAAGACCCAATTCCGAAACTTTATCTTTAACCGTTCTGAATATATACAAAAATCAGTATTTGGAAATAAATAGAAAAAAGTGGGCGTAAAAATAGGTGTGGAAAATTTTTTTCTCGTTGAAAACCTAAAATGGATTAACACAAACATTTAAAAGAAAAATGGGTCAAATCGACGGAGCCGTTTTCTGATTTGAGGTTAATCAAAAAAGTGGGCGGGGTAAACTTTTCTTTCCCCCAAAAACATAAGTTGGATCAAGGCAATCGTTAGAAAGAAAAAATCGTCAAAATCGGTCCAGCCGTTCTCAACTGATGCGATAACCAACGAACAAGATTGATTATTATTTATATAGATTTCTTTTTCAGTTGGACTATGGAAAGCCATGATTAATTAATCGATTTGGATTTGAATTTGATTATTTTCCCTTTAAAATATGCCTAAAGATCGTTGTAACAGAATATGCTAGACTGCTAGTGCGAGAGTTGTGTCTAAAATACCCCAGGTATTCTCTTCTTTGCACTATAAGTTATTTATTTATTATTAATGTGTTAGACATAAGCTCTGAGAGCAAACCCCATTTCTGACATTTTGAAAGAAAAAAATATGCAAAAATATTTCTTTCGGCGACTACCTTTGAGCAGTCTTCTGGTAAAAGCTCTGAAAGTAACTGATGAACTAGCTTCCTATTCTGTCGTTCAGAGTCGACTTTCAACCACGGCGTATATAGCGATGACACAAATGAATGCTTCAAAAGTAAAAATCGGTTGTTAATAATTTTATTGACGCTTAAAAACAACAATTATATGTATTTTTGCTATCTTCCTATCTCTTTCATTTTAAACAGTAAATTTTGTTCCAGTTGTATTTGTTGGAGTTTCGTCACTGTATACACTGTACTCTAAACTGTAGGTCCCGATATGTACTTAAGAATAGAAATTGACTCACACAACATGGGTGTTGCGAGAAGCTAGGTCTTAATTCTAAAACAGGATTGTAAGGATTGTATTTGATACACATAATATGTGTTGTATTAGAGTGTTTTAAAAAGGAAAATACCAAAATTTAGATACTTTAAATGTTACTGGTCATATATTCACTTCTACCTATTTTTTTTTTTGGTTGATGGTGCACTTATTTTAGTAACAAAGTAAAGAATTTAAGAATTTCTGTAGTAGATATTTTTAAGATCTTGAGAAAATCAAAATCTATCAAGAATGTAGAAAGCCCATAGAGACCACTTTTTGACTCATAATGTATATTGATAACGACGTTGTTTGTAGCATATTTCTAAACCTTCATTTAAACCGTTCTTCAGATTTATAAAAATCAACTTTTACTTGCATGGGAGGTACTATGTCTACTTCTCCAATTCCGCTCATTTTTTAACTGATGAATTGTATCGACAATCCGTGTATTTAGACTAAAAACTTTAACTACTCGATTTCATCCACTCTTGGATTATAATGCCGTTTAATCCAAATTCAGAATTCCCAAGTTAGGCAATTATTTATATAGAGACATACGTTCATATGTACCTCAAAAAATTTCAATAAAATCAGTTCATGCATTTAGCTGCGTTTACAAATAGAATTCAACAAACAAACAAGCACACATTCCTATTTATATATAAAAAGAAGATGCGTGATTACAAATTAATTGGATCATGAATAGAAAAAGTATGTATATTCTACTCTATTGTGGTGCTAAATTTATTTATTTTTATATATAATTTTTTTTTTAATTTAAATTCAACAATATTGAGAATTACTTTTTTTCCCCCATTTTTAGGCATTTTAAGTTTCACTAGCATTTCTAATTGCTCCGATTGTAAGTGCAATGAGAATATATTTTATAGCAGCAATTAAAATTTCAGTTTTCTATATCAGGAGGTTTCTAAGTCATAAAAGCATAATAAAAAAAAAGCCCGTTAATGTAGTTGCGGTCATAGAAAATAAACTTGTCTTACCAAAAACAATAACAACAACAACAACTATAAAATAAAAATAAAAACTTGAATAGAAAATAAATGACATTCACCCAATTGTTGAAAATACATTAAAAATGAAAGCAACTTTTATTACGAAGTTAAAGTGTAAATAGAAACGGGGTCTGTGTGGCAGCGGAGACAAAAAGAAAACATTTCATACACACCAAAGGCAATAAATGAATGACAAAATAAAGAAATTCATGCAATTCAACAGCAGCTGAATATTCTGCACTACTATGAACGAGTCTGTAATATTAAAATAAAGTCTCTGTTTTCCGTGTGGAGAGTAGTAACACACTTGAGTTGACTACAAAGCAGGCAAACATAGCATAGAAAACTACATATACTCGTAGTACATACAAATGAGTAAATATGGGGGACAGAGAGCCAAGCACAAAAAGAACTTCAAAAGCAGTGACTTGTTTTTTTGTTTTTTTTTTGTTTTAATAATATTTTCACACATTACTGACCCACAAATAGCGTCACAGAAAACAACCAAACAAATATTAAGAATGAAATGAAAGAGATACCAAAATAAACAACAATAAACTTGAATAAATGAAAAAAAAGAAGATGCTATTAAATAAAGAAAAAAATTAATAATGGGAACTAATAAATATTAATATTTATTAGAAGCATATGTATGAATGTATATAAAATGACACATTGAATGTATGTTTGTTTGAAAAAGTAGACAGGTGGGGAGGAGATCACACGCATTTGCTTAATTGATGCAACTGAAACAGATTGCAAACCTCAAAATTACTGTCGTCACACGGTTGCCTTATTTAATAGATGGCCGCAAGACATTTATTTCCTATTTTAGGGCAATTGATATACAATTTTGTTTTCTTGAGATACATAAATACATATAGATAAATATAACATACAGTGAATAAAATTAAGTAATTAAGTGATTAAGATGAAGTTACAGAAAGTGGCTTCAAGTATAAAGCACCGAAGGCGCATATAAAAAACAATTATTCAATTAGTGTTTATTATAAAAAACTATGCTACCTATAAACTTTCTTTGGACACTCACTGTATATCTACATATCGACGCAAGAATTAAAGACAACACATTATTATATGTTCACCAGAGCCAAAAAACCTGTATGAAAATAGAACAAAGACACTAGTATTTTTCAAAACACAGACGGCAAAAGTGAATTTCTTTTCATCATAGGAATCTGGGACCGAAACCAATCGACGCGTATATTTTTTTTTTTCTAATAAAAATGATGCAAAAAACATATTTTCGATTGTTTGTCAGTTACAGCGTTCTTTAATTCTTGCGACGATATGTATGTACATCTCGTAAATAACAATAAAAACAACAAAACATTACCTTACAAATTGGAGATACTTTGGATATTAAGCAATTCCTTTTTGGTTTATTTCAAGACCACATTTTATATATCCACCAATTAAATTCTTAAACTTTTTCATTTCAATTGTATGTGAATTTGCTTTAATTGCTTTAATTTTTTCTTTTTTCATTATTTTTATAACTAAACACATCATTGCACTTGAACACATCAATATTTTACAAAATTTGGAAACAAAACTACAAGAGAAAATATGAAAACAATTAGGATATGAAGAGCAAAAAAAAACAACGATCCCTTTTGCATTACGACAGTTTCCATTAAGAAATTCTTTTTAATTCTCTTTTAACCTTTCTTTGCAACCACATTAAGAAAAGTTATTTCTAGGATTTTTATTTTTGATTGAACACACGAGTAAAGAGTTTCATATAAAAGTTTACAGGGAAGCGTGTAAGAAATATTTCATTCTAATAACCCTTTCCACACATAAAAACTCACTTTCATTTTTACAACGTATATCCGGTTATGTTATTGTTTCTCTTTTTACATTTTGTTGTTTGTTCGTTTCTAATGCAATGAACGTAGAAACAGCAACATTTGAGTTAAAAAAATTCCACCAATTATTAATGCAAATACAACAAAAACACAAAACTTTGCAAAATAAACTGTTCTCATTTGAAGGTGAAACAACAAGAACAACAAATGTTTAGCAAACCATCTCTTATTATTGCACATTTTACTCATTCTTTCTCTCATGATTTAAAATATGATCGGTTTTTGGTTTCATAAAAAAACTGTTATTAATTGTAGAGCAGGGTTGTTATTTTTTGTAAATTTATTCATTTTTAAGAAATGGAGTGGGTGGAAGTGGGTGAAAATAATAGAATACAATTATTCTTAAATAAATAAATTAATAAATAATATGAATCAAAAAAATTATAAGAAGATGCAAGTGAAATGCCAAAATATATTAAAATGTAAGGTAAAATTGTATCATTACACTGTGTATAATTTTTTAGGTCATGGAAATATAACCATATACGGACCCCACTTTATGATAAAACACCAAAAAATAAAACCCGTGAGATTTTTGGTAATTTTTTGTAGTTTACTGTTTCCTGAAATTTTGAACGGTTAGCTATCAAGGACCTAAACAATGGAAAAACGGGTAAATAATATTGAATTTCTTAAAGGTTTTTGCGATTTTGGTCTTGAAGGTAAAGTTTTTTTTTTGGATTTTATATCTTCATATTCTTCATGACAAAAGCTACAACTTTGCTTCAGAAAGCAAATCAAAATTTTTCCGAACGGTTTGCAAGATATGAGTTTTGAGAAAATGTTTGAAGGCCGATAAAAAAAATCTTCAAGAGTTTGGGTAAAACCCGGGTCTTCTTTTTTTTGGTCTTTGTAATTTATTAAATGTGAACTTGGTACTATATTTTGTTTTAAACATTTTTTAATTCTAGAGAAGGTTAGGCATTTGACGAATGAAATAAATCACAAATTACTATTCTTTATTGTTTTGCAAATACATTCTGCAAAATGCAATTCATTACACAACTTTTATCAAGTTAAGTCCTAAGCAAAATTTACATTTACCGATATTTATGATTCATTATCTATTTTATAATATATATGCACACACACACACCTACTAATTAAAAGCATTAGTTAACAATAACGAAAGCGGTAACACTGTTCACTGGCGGTTCTGTCTTCTCTTTTGTAATTCTGTTCTTTTCATCAATTTTAGTGTAAAATCGGGGAACAATTGTGCCGATGGTGTCTGTGTTAAAATAAAAGTTTTTTAAGTTTGTTTTTTAAAGAAAAATTAGAAATAAAGAATTACTTCAGCGATAAAAAGTAAAAGTATTTCATTTAAATATGTAATTAAAGAAAATAGATTTAATATAGTTCGTATTGAAGTGTATAATAATCCGGTGAAAAAAAAGATGATTTGCTCACATTTTTGCTGTTTCTTTTATTTGTTCTTCAATATTGTTGTTGTGCTTTTAAAGTTTGCCTATAATTTTTTGTTGTTGTTATAAGTAAAGTAGTCGTTGTTCGCGCGGTTTTTTTTACGAGGTCGTGGGAAATAAAAAAGAAATACAAAAAATAGTGTCTCTTTTAATTCAATTGCGTGTTGTTGTTAGTGTACGTTTGTTAAATTCCTAATATGTATGTAACAACAACTAATAAGTACACAAGTAAGTTTTTTTTTATATTTATGATAGCAAAAATAGAAATACATATGTAAAAACTTAATTTTAATTTTCATGCCTATACGGGTATGTTCTGTTAAAATCACGTACTTTTTTAAAGACAAACTTAATTGCGCCAATTTTATTAAAGTTTTGATAATTAAAAAAGTTAGATAGCTAGTATGTTAATGGACATTTAGCGTATGAATAGAAACAAAAAAAAACTAAAAATCTAAAACATGAAGAGTATAATTAATAGCGGTAATTATAAGGTACAACAATCCAAAGGCAACGCGGATTTTGTTTTTGCTTTTCAGCCATGAAATGTTAAAAACAGTTCATGATGAAATAAAATATTTTACGAAAGGTAAAACTTGACTAAAACAGAATAAACCAACTAAACTAAAAACTAAAGAAAAGAATAAGAAAAAGAGGGGTCACTATAGTGGATTGGCTTCCTAGGCGAGAGCTCCTCAGGTTTAAATCCCAGCTCTGACATACTGAAAGACAGAAATATGAAGAAAGATTACTTTGGCAACCACCTCTTAGTAGTCAGTCATCTGGTAAAAGTCCTGAGAGTAATTAATTGCCATGATCTAGCTTCTCAAGTCTGTCATTCGGATTCGACTTTAAACTGTAGGTCCCGGTACTCATGGATAAAAATTGACACACATAATATGGGTGCTGTAAGAAGCTAGACCGTAACTCTGAAAGAGGGTTATAATGTCTAATTAGGTATGTAAGTATGTAAAAAAGAGTCAAAAATAAATAAAAAAATTCTTAAGACAATGAGACAGTATGTAATGAAACCAAATGATCCACATAAACTCTGTGACATTTTCACAAAACGTCTAAGTCAAATTTAAAAAGTTGAAAAATATGTTGTTAATGATACGAATTTTTATTCAAAAAACATTTTTGTTTACGTTTTTAAAATCTTGTATTATAGAAGAAATTTGTCTTTAATTTCGGTTTATTTTATTTTTTAATAAAAATGATTTTTTCCTCTAGTTTTTTTGAAAAACTTTTTTGCTATCTTACCTCGACTTAAGTTGTTTTGTCAAAATGTCACAGAAATATATCGTGATGGCAAAAGTTCAGACTTAGAATTTTAAAGCATGAGGTTTAGGAGTTACTTAAGCAAACAGACTCACTAACGTGCACTTTTATATAGCCGTATGTACATATACATACATACAGTTTTGTGACATTAATTTCCGTAAAATAAAATTAAGCGTTTTTATTCATAATGAAGCGAATATAGCACCATTGGATTTGCTGATAGCCAGTCGCTTAAAACAAATTTGAAATCCGTAAGGACAGTGACTCCTTTTTCAATTTCAAGATTTTTTAAATCGATATTCTTCTAGTCTACGCATTTAAAGTTTACATATGTTTATTATATTATATCGTAACTGTACTTACATTAGTTGTAATCAATTATAACAAAGCTTACCTGCAAACAAAACAAGAAATAAAAAAATATTATTAAGAGTTTAATAAACGTTTGTAAACTATAGGTACTAAGAAGATGCCGTTTAATCGAATTTCTAAATTTTTAAGCTAAAGGCTTATGATTTTGAGTTTTTCGATGTGAAATTTCTAGAACAAATAAGCTCTTGTTGTACTCCACTTATACAATAGCTATCAAAAAAAAAAAAAAAAAATAAAATCTCTTCGCAGATATTTTAGATCTATTAACAGACAAAACATTTTTTCTTATTATTAATTATTTTCTTGTTTACTTTATGTTTTACAAAAAAAAAAAAATAATAAAAAAATTTTAAATTTGAACCTAAAATTTCTAGTTTCTTGATTTCAAGATTTGAAAATAAAAATATTAAGGGTACTCACAAAGAGACTTGTAAACTTGTATGTGTAAAAATATATCATACTTTTTCAATACAACAATCAAATATATAAATTTTCAATTTGCATCAGTTGCACCTTCAGTAAATTGACTGTGTATTTTGGTTAAAAAACTTTTGACATTTCTGCAGTCATATATTTTCGTATGTCAAGATAACAACTACAACGCGAATACGATAAGACTTCATATATACAAAACACGTGCTTTCTTTTAACGTTATTGCCTTCGTTTATTAAAAAATCAGCTTCTGGGCATATTTATTTGTAATACTCTTACGGCTGTACAAATTTATAATAAAATAATAAAAAACAACTCGTTAATATATCGCATAAAAAACTGGCAAGTTTATCACCAGCTATAGACTGATATTATTAAAAACTTCCATAACTTCTATTTGATAACTGTTCAGAGAATCCAAGAAATTAAAGAACTCATACGTTTGAATAATAATTTCTTCGTATAAGAATGACAAATTTAGCTACTCCGTCCAATTTGCTGCTAACTTTTTATTAGAAATACAGCCCTTAATTTTTTTTAATGGTAGATTTTTGTTGAGTCGGTAAGTCCGGCAGAACCAGCTCAAATAAATACCTAAAAAAATGCATTTGCCCAGCAAGTTTGCTTTTTTTTAGTTTGCAAAGATTCAATCGTGAGTACCCTTATTAATTAAAGCAGACAAAAATTTTATGGAATATTACAATTAGAAATAAATTTTGTTTGTTTTAAACAAAGCACAAATTTTCTCCTGAAGAAAATGTTCTTCCGTAGTCTTCTTGGAGCATCAGCTGGTTTACGATAAGCCTTTTTAATTATTTAATGCATGATGACACTATTTTTTGTCTTAATTGGGATTAAAACCTGTGCAACTGCAGTTGACAACCAAAAATCTATGGTTTCTATGGATTTTCAAATATTCTGAAAACCAATATGCTTTCTTCAATACCATTTTTGATAACTGCTGACTTCAATAAAGTTAGATTGCCATCCATAATCAACCCATTATGCTTTTCCCAATTTAAAGATTTTTTGTTTTTTTTAAGATTTTCTATAACAGGCGCAGGCTGCTCCCCAGATTATTATTTTTATTTAAAACTGCCTCTATTCTATCTGCTCAAATTATTTTATGTTTTTCTTCATTATCGCTTTTTATCGGTTTCAATTTAATAGTTAAACATGAAACTTATTTTCATTTCTCTTCCAAATTGCTTGAATGCAATGCAAACCTTCATTTATTTCCGTATTTTATTAGTTTCCGCTTTTCATCATTATGCCCGCTTGCTTATATTCCTTCTAATAGTCGCATGCTGCTCGTAAAGATAAGAAATCGCCCATAAAGAACAGAATTGTATAGAAAAAAAAAATGTTGAATGGACGATTGAATGAGTATCCAAGTAACAGCCACAATAATACAATAAGAAATTCTGAATGAAAAGAAATAATAAAAGAAGAAAAAAAGAAAAGAAAATAATAAACTGGCGTTGAAAATTGTTGCCAAACCCTTGGTCAACAACAACAACTATAACAATAGAAATACAAAACAATTTAAGAAAAAAAAAAAACAAATAAATAGGAAATATAACATTTTAGGTACGGAAACAGAAACTTCAAGAAACGAAAACTATTTTTAGTCCCTACAAGTTTTGTATTTTATTCAGAATCATTTCTTTTAAAAAGTTATTCTTTTGAATCACTGCTGTCTTTAATATCCTTCAATGCTGTTAAGTGCTAGACTGGGCTTTTATAGTGTGTTAAAATAACACACACAGAAATATGGTTGTAACGTCTCTTTCTTTTTATATTTTTCTTTATTTTTGAATGAATTACTTATTCCCCATAATATTGACTCCTCTATCCCTCTACATTTCTTCGTGTTGTACAAGTAATATTGTAATCAGCAGCACAAAAAAAAAGATGCCAATATCTGACAGAAAAAAATAAGAAATTTTAAGAAGAATGGAAAAATTAAAATGAAATCCCACCCAAAGTTCTGTTTCTGTAGGATCTGCAAGCAATTGAATATTACGATGTATAGCGTTGGTCTCTGTATTGTGTTGCACACTGTCTATTAGGAATAAGTAAGTACTTAGTTCTGAGACCATTGTTGTACTCTCTGCTAATGATTAAAGCCCATACGAACATTTTATATAAATCTTCATCATTCACAATACCAAGAACATCATTTGTATAGAGCAGTTATGCTGCTTAGACTTACACTCGAAAAAAAAATTAATACAAAACAATGTTTAAAGGAAAGTCTTAGAGATTCAACGCAATGTTATGAAGAGAAGTATTAAGTAATTATATTTAATAATTCCTGCTAAATAGATATACTATATGACGAGATAAACTTGATAAATTATCCTGAAAGTAGCGAAAGTTATATTACTACATTACCTTATTACAAACATACAAACATAATTGGCCATTACCACCCTGTTTCGGAGTTAGGGCCAGATTGTGTGTTAATTTTTATTCATGAGTACCGAGACCTACAGTTTAAATTCGACTTCCAGCGACACACTTGAGAAGCTTTTTCATGGCAATCAATTACTCTCAGAGCTTTTGCCAGAAGACTGCTAAGAGGCAGTCGCCGAAAGAAATAGTTTTTTCATAATTGTTTTTTTCAAGATTTCAGAGCTGAGTTTTAACCCGGAGTTATCGTCTTAGTAAGCCAACTCACTAACGACTAGACCACGGCGACTACATTACATTACTTTATTGGGATTGAGCGATACATAGCAGCCGCGATATAGCCTCTTACTTTTGGTTTAGGTATGACAACCATTGGCAGTTAAATTATGAGTTATTTTATTTATTTTATTATGTTATGAGTTTTGCCAGCCTTACTTGGTTAATTTAGAAGTTGTTTAACTAAAATTTAAGCCCCTGTTACTTTTAAAAACTAGAGTAGTTCGTTTTGTCATGGTTTTGACTAGATTTTGGTCAAAATGTCATATATGTCGGCCCAAATATTCTGCATATTACTGCAAAGCATAATAATATTCTTCAAGTGTGTGTTTTCAAAATTTCCCGGCCGTCGTTTTACACTAAGTTACACATTTTCAATTCTATTGAGATCTGTGCTTTGGACTGATCAGGTCATTGCATTGTATTTTAATTCTTTGTCCAATTTGTCACATGTTTTTATGAGTATTCGAAATCATTATCGTTGAAACAGAATGTCAGTAATGTTTCGCTAACACCATTTGGCCCATCGCAACTGTAAAACTTTTGTAAACTATATTGAAGTACGTTTCTCTATTCATAATGCCTTCTACTAATAAATAAAAGCACCAACATTAAATTCCGAGAAACTCTCTTAAACCACTACCACTGCTAGAAAAATAGTATCACTTCCGTGTTATATTTCTTGAAAACACCGTGCTGGTTTTGGGAGTGATTTTTAGACAATAACACAAAGTCCCCATATTCCAGCTAGGATTACTGCAAACGATGTTATAGTGAAACATCCTATTTTGACTTTTATCAGCTGCAAACCCTCATGGAAATCCAATTACTTAGCTTATAATTTTATATGTAAGACACTGTTAGTGCCTATTGCTCCTCCTTGAATAGTTGCATATTTTTTTCTAACAAATAATCGACTGTTATGTCACGTATAAACCCACCGATTTATATAAGTTTATGTTAACTATCTATCGAGTTCTTTCGTATTTTGTTAATAAGCCACGCCCCTTTCTACCTAATTTTTCCCTTGAAGTCGAACAAATGTATGGTGAAATATATCATTAATTTGAATTGTAGTTAAAATTAATCATGTTTAAATTGATTCAGTTGTATGTTGTATTAGTTTATGGGGAATACAATACAGTGAAAGAATCATGGCAATTTCGGAAATCCGACAAAAATAAGTTTTAGTTTTAATAAACGCGTTTTTTCGCATATTGCATTTTAAATATTTTAATTAATTCCTGATTTAACTTTAATTAAATTTTTAAGTGATTCAATAAATTTAAGTAATTTCTTTATTTTGTTTTTAATTGAATTTTTAATTGAAACAATTAAACTTGAAATTAATTTTTGATTTTGTTTTCAATTAAAATTCTTTATTAATTTTTGTTTTATTTATAGTTACAATTTTAAACTAAAATGATAATTAACAAAAAATTTATTTGATCCTACAAATATTTTAATTAAATTAATTAATTTTTTAATAGTAATTTAACTTCGTGAATGATGACAAACAGATGAAAATCGTTCGTAATTTTATTTTTATTAATTTACTAACATTTATTTTTGAGCATCTGATTTAAAGTTCGTTGGTACAAAGTATGTTCTTAATTATGGGCAGTAATTCTGGGAAGTTATAACGCTGTTCTCCCTATTGTACTATTTTTGTTCTTTTCTTCTATTTTTTGTTTTGTTTTGTATTTATTTTTCTTTTATTGTTCAACCAATTTAAATTGTATGTGTTTCTACTGGAAGATGTAATTCTTACCATTTCATTACGTTTTCATTCGTATCAAAACAATTTCATTTTTATTTTTTATTCCACTTTCAAATCCACATAAAACTTCCTTTTCCTTTTCATTATGGGATCTGGGATGGACTGTGTCCGTGTGTGTGAGCTAGTTGTGTCATTTGCAAGTGGTTTTTCCGTTTTTCTGTTATCGTGGGGGAAATGAATTTGCGTTTTTTAACGCCGTCATTTGCTATGGTTTTCCATCTATTTTATTATCAACAGATGGGCAGGCAAAAAAAAAAAGAAAAGAAACCCATCACACTTAAATTACTAGCACAGTGTAACGAAAACAAAAGCATAAAAATACAATCATCATATCAGTTTTATAACTAAACAGAGTAGCAGAGTCCGTAGTCAAGAGAAAAAGCGAAATGAATTGCGTCAACTATTGCTAAAAAGAAAATATGTAAAAATAAATGAAATGAATTCATTTGGTTTTACGATTGAAAAAACCAAAACAGAAAAAAAACATATTTACTTATTATACTCCAAATATAATGATAACGTTTTAGTTTTTTTTCTCTTTTTTCTCGTTAAATAATATTTTTTTTCTATATTTATGTTAACAGCCTCTGCTCTGGTTGATAGTAAGAATGTAGCAGAGTTAGTTCGAGTAAATAGTCTACAAATAATTAAAACAGATATTCTACAGAGGATTTACTACTAAAACCATATTTTGAAATTGTTCTTTACAACTCTAAGCCCAATACAAGTACATAATAGGCATGTGTAGGGGGAAGAGGGGGTGCGTATTTATTAAAACCATAGAAATAACATTTCAAATCCAGCATTTGTTTAAAAAATTATTCATTCATCTATTTTTTAACACAAAATTATATGAAAACATTGGTACTGGAGAGTCATGTATTGTGTATTTTTTGTTCTTTAGTAACTAATTAATAAATGCTAAAATATTGTATAAAAACTGACCCGTAATTTGTGCAATAAAAATTCTAGATTTTTAAAACAAAACTTTTTTTTTGTAAGCCTTCATTATTTTGCTTCATATAGCAGCACATTTCGGTTTAAAAATCACTACAGTAGCTGTCATTTAAATATTGACTGCTAATTGGGATGAGAACTGTTTAACGTCAAATTAAAACCAGGCTGAGTTTAGGTTTTTTTTTTTTAATTTACCACTTTCGCTTCTCAGTATTGTTTTAATCCGTTTGTTTTAAAACTTAAGGAGGAATTTTTTTAATTGAAGTCAATAATTATAATTGTTATAATTATAATTTTTATCAATATCCTAATCATGTAGTCGCCGTGGTCTAGTGGTTAGTGTGTTGGATTACTAAGAAATTCGCACACACAACATGAGTGCTGCGAGAAGCTAGGCCGTAATCCTGACACAGGGTTGTAAAGGCCAGTTATGTATGTATGTATGTATGTATGTATGTATGTATGTATGTATGTATGTATGTATGTATGTATGTATGTATGTATGTATGTATGTATGTATGTATGTATGTATGTATGTATGTATGTATGTATGTATGTATGTATGTATGTATGTATGTATGTATGTATGTATCCTTAAATCATATATACAATGAGTCATAACTTTTTTAAATCCAATATCATATCTATCTCATTCTAAATGTCATAGGAAACAAGAAAAATTATATCAGAGATGGGAATTTTATAAATTATTTTCTCAAACAGTTCATAAAAACTGTATATGGTCAGAATAATTTTGTGATGGAGTCCATCTAGAACTTCAACATAAAGATAAAGCAGCGATTTAATTGAATTTTTAATTATTCATCCTACAAAAAGTACATAAATTTAGTCCTTTTTTCGTTCTATTGCATGCAAAATTAAATTGTTTGCAAAAGTTTCAGCCATTTTCTAAGGCTGCAGACAAGAAATAGTCACTCGACATATCCTTTGAAGTTGTCAAAGGATTAGGTTTTTTTTCTTATTGGGACATTGTGCTGGGCTTGAAAAATATGTTGTAGTCGATTTTGGGCGGACATGGCAACTACTTTGCGCTGTTCTTAAGTAGTTTTATTGAACGAGCGGGAGAATTAAAAGAATTAAAAGATTAATTAAAAAAGGCTGCTTTATAACTACTTTTAGGGGAAAAAATCAATAAACCATTGCAACTAATGTTGCAGAGTTCCAACAAGTTTCATGAAGTTCAGTTTTGAATTGAGTGATATTATTTTATTTTTTTAAGGAAATATTGCTTATTAAGTACTGGAAATTAACTTTTTAGTTTTCTTCTCAAATCACAAGGTAGTCTGCTATCAATGGCTTTCAAACACCGATTAAAAGAGGAGGAGGTTTCTTTTTGAGTTTATCACAGTCTTCTTAAACAGCCTTTTTATAAAATATTATAGATGACAAACTTTATATCCCATGACGAACCAATAAAGTTCGAAATAGTTGCAGCCGAAAAAATATTAGGTCTGTTTCCTTAATTTTGGGATAAGTTTCGGCTAAATGAGAAAGAAATGCTATAATGTCTCTCAATAAAAAACAAAAGTAATCTAAAGTACGGGAGTGAAACAAAACAGATATTATAGTCATTCATATAAAATATAAAAAAAAACAACTTTACATTACACAAATACATATTGAGCAGTTATACAAGCAAACAACAATAGTTGGACTTATTATATTATTATCAATTAAACCAAGAAAAAGTTTTTTTTTTAATAAATATGTATAAACTTAAGTGGACAGTAAGGCTTTTATTGCATGTTTATAAGTGGGTTTTTTAATTCCACTTGTCAATTTTTTCCAGTTTTTATGAAATATTTTTTCATTATTGGTCTTTATTCTTCTAACAGCTGATTGTATGCTTACTTGCATAAAGTAGTCCGAAGAAAAACTAAGGAATTTTTCGTACAAGAAAGATAAAACTATTACTCTCTGTTTTACTCAATTTGTTTGTACGGGAACGTTTTTCAGTAGGATTGGAAGCCCATGGGATACCAATTTAGAGAACAGAAACAGACCTATTTTTATAAGTAAAATTATAAAATGTTAGTTGGTAGTTGTATGTTTAATACATTTTTGGCCAACTGGCAATTGAATCATACTAGAACTATAGAGCGAACAATATTTAACGATTAAACGTTTACCTCAAGTAGTCGATAAACATAATTTGCATACAAGTTTCCAAATCCATGTTCACTTTAACACACTTTTTTGCCTTTTTTGTGTATTATTCTCAGCGTTCGTTTTTAAGTATATTCTTGTTCAGACACCTTTACACGTTATCAGTAATATTATTGGCCACATGCACTCTTATAAGATTGTAGTCAATAATACATGAATATACGAGTATTTTATATGCAAAAATTGTTATCGAAAACGAAAATATATTTACAGCTTCTATAGAGTGTCTCGTAAGGAGATGTGAAAGTACATCTTAAAATTTGTTACTTCACTTGAGATATTAATTTAACATTTTATATACATACCTATGTATGTATGTATGTATGTATTTTGTGTATCAAATGTTTATGTTTTATAGGTTTTAACCACAATAACAATAATAATAAAACACCCTTTATTTTACACCAATATTTTTATATAAACAAATTTGATGATGTCTCTGTCTCCACATATAGAATTTGTGAATAATTTATAAGAAAGTTTATACATGAAAAAAAAAAATATTTTTTTTTACTTTCTTATGCAAAAAGTAAGTGAAAAAAAAAATTGTTTGTTAATGATTTTCAATTTCGCTTTCATTTTTTGTGATGTGTGGAATTCTCTAGTAAAAGAAATAAAAAAGCAAAAAATTACACTCAAACGAGTGTGTACGTGTGTATGTTTGTATGTACATAACATATGCAAATTAAACAATTCAGACCTACCATACATATGTATCATACTCTACATTAATAATTTGTTTATAAAAGACGAGGGTTCATTAGTCGATCCGTAGTTTTTTCTGAAAATCTATATAAATAAAAATCAATGTTGTTCGTTGGTCGTCGCATCAGTTAAGAACGGCTGGACCGATTTTGACGATTTTTTCTTTCTAATGATCGTCGTGATCCAACTTAGGTTAAAATTTTGTCCCTCCCACTTTTACGCTCACTTTTTTGATTTACCTTAAATCATAAAACGGCTCCATCGATTTGACTAATTTTGCGTTCAAATGATTGTATTAATCTATTCTAAGTTTTCATCGAGAGAAAAATTTGCCACTCTTTTCTATTTATCTAAAAATCGGAAAACAGTTAATAGTTTTTTTGTTCTTCTTTTTACCGCATTTTAAAAATCGAACACAAACATTTTTTCTAACAGCGTTTGTCGCGTCAGCTGGTTATTAATAATTTTGATTATTTTTCGTATAAAACAATATTGTCTGATTACAATTCCCTTCTATAAACAGATTCGCCAGTATAATTTTAAACAATACTGGCTCAAAAGATAACGAAATAGATTGTTATTATTGCTCATACGGCTGTAGATGTCTATATATAAAACCGATACTACTGGATTATATAAATCAAGCCGTGTAATATTTTTGTATACAGTAGACTCTTAAACGCTCCGCTTTCAGAAAATCTATAATTAAAGGCCAACAAAAACCAAAGCAGCGTTGCAAAATATCACTGAAATAAGTAAGTAAGTAAAGACTGTACATGCGCTGTGGCAATTGTGCATTTCGTACGTCTGTAAAAAAAGATGAAATAGTAAATTTTCATACAGCAACTTATTGAAAACATGGGCAACTCATCTAACTTTTAAACGCGTTGAGAGATGGTTAGCTGTCAACAAAGCAACGTATGCTATGTTTTTCTACCCTAAGCAAGACATCTAAATAAAATCTATTATCTCTACCGCAGGTGTAGGGTATTCAAAGGCAATCAAAAAGTTTGTATTGTGTGGGAATTATTATTGAACATAAACTCAGAAGTACCCAAATAAAAAGAAAAAAATTATATTATAAATAGTTAAGTAATAAAGCAATGGAATGGCACTAATTGTCTTCAATTTAATAGAGAAAGAAATTTAATAAAAAAACGCTTATTTTGTTTCAAAAACAATTAATATTTTAAAACTACGTGCTTCTAAATCTGAAATCCTAATATCCATAGTCTACTTATCTTTTACGGCCTAGCTTCTCGCGGCACCCAGTTGTGTGTGTTAATTTTTATCCATGAGTACCAAGACCAAGAGTTTAAAGTCGACTCCTAACTACAGTCTTGAACAGCGTGTTCATGGCAATCAGTTACTCTCAGAGCTTTAAACACGAGAAGCTAGGCGGTAACCCTCGCACAGGGTTGTAATGGCCAACTATGTATGTGATTGTCTTTTAATCCACAGAAGTAGTAAATATAAGAAATTTAAGACGTAAAACTGTCAATAATTGATGTCAAAGATTTGTGTTTAAATCAGTTAACAATAATCAAACTAGTTTTATGGTCGTCAACAACACCAAAATGTTGTGTTGTATTGGCTACAACATATAAAAATAAATGTCAGCCGAAGTATATGGTACAACATGGTAGTCCATAATCACAATTTTAAAAATAAAACCTCAAATTTACCACTATTGTGAATCATAATCGGGGCCTTAATAAAAAAAACTTGCTTTTATTTTATATATTACGTTGCTTTAGCTTTGAGCATGCTTTAAATTACATGTTTAAGAACCACTGCTTTCACCAACGCATTTAAAAATCGCTTCATGTTCGTTCTCTAGTTATGGTGTGAAAAAAACAAATGTTTCTTTTTTTTCATAGTAAAAGCACACATTGTATCTGTTTATTAAGAGGTTTGCATGTTTGTTTAAGACAACATGCTGTTTGACTCACATTCAAAATACTACGAAACGTGAGTTTGAATTAGAAAGTCTGTGATAGAATTTGCATAACATTCATACAAAAAAATAAAAAAAAAAAATTAGAAAAAAAGAGGCAAAATAGGCAAACAAATAAATTTTAAAATAAAAGACACACGCAGACAATAATAATTTGTTTGCAAATAAGGCAAAGAAAAAAAAAATTAAATTAAATATTTAAAATATTGAAGAAAAGCGCAAAAACATGAATCAATAACGTAAATTATGGCCTTATAAACATTAACAAGAAGGTTATTAAACAAAATAATGCCATAAATGAAATCTAAATATTACGAAATGTTGAGTGAAATTTAAAATATGGCTATTGAAAAGCAATTAAGGTCATTTTGTTATTAGAAAATATTGTTTAAAAGGCTTAAATCATGTGTCATAATACAGAGAGTAAAATATAGAAACAAAAGTAAAAAAAAAGATTTGTTATCTTTTTTATTTTTGCACCATATAATAGGACTTTCTTTTGTAAAAAATTAGTTAAGTAGGTGTAGTTTTAAATAAATATACTTATACGAGTATCTTGACGGATTTTGTATACTTTTAACAGTAGTGAAATCTGTAACAATTTATTACAAAATGTCATAAGAATTGTCATACACTTTTGAGAATGTGTATACACTCAAGAAAGATAGAAGTAGAGATTACACCATGCGCATGTTTTTCAGTTTTGATGACATAGAAAATAAAAAGAGAAATAAAAAATTGTTACACTCACCTAGATGCGAACAAAATTCAAATTTTGTGTACGTGAAGTCGTAATCTTTAGTTCTATCATTCATGTATACACTGGTAGGGTCTGTTGGGTTCACTTTAGAAAGTGTTGTTACAAGCCCATTAAGTAGTTTGAAAATAAAAAGATCTAATAACCTTGTCTAGTATATTTGTAGCTATTCATTCTCTTATTAAGTTTCTAAAAATGTTTTCTTTTTCTTATTAAGAAGATTTATTTTTTCGATTGTAACAAAACAATTTTTAAACTTTTAATTTTATTTAAAATACGCAACATCCGTTTAAACTTCTTTACAAGCTTAAGCGTAAACATATTTTCTATTGAAATCATACTTTTTTTTTCTTCATATCGTTTTATATTTTACTGAAAAATCGTTCATCATTGTAACATTTTTAATATATTACTCTTGTATCCCTTTAACAAACACATACCACGAATGTATTTTATTGTTAACAATGACAGCAATAGAAATACGAACAACAATAATAACCAACAACACAATAAAAATATTAACAACACACATGAATTAAAATGAATAAAATTATGATGATTGTTAGGGGGGGATAACAAAAAAAAAAGAATGCACAAAGAGATACAATTAATGATATAAGACATGCCGTATACACACATTTGTATTTACTGAATAGACAAATATAATAGATAAATATACCTACATATGTATGTAAATAAGTTATACATATGTATATGAAAGTATATATGTATGTACATACTATATATACAGTGACGGTGAAAAGGAGCCACAATAAATGAGATCACTTGCTTGACATTTCATCATTCGACCTTAACCTCAAATTTTCCCTGTCTTTAGAGTGCCTTTTGTTTTACTGGATGTATGTTTTCTAATTAAAATATATCTTAAAAATGTACAATTTGCACTGTAATACCTAGCAAGCTTTAAATTATCTCCATAGAACCTCATCCAAAATATAAAACAAAGTATAGTTTATTTTATAATCATTGCGCTATTTTTTTGCACGCCGCTGCATATCTGTTTAAATACTATATACCTACCTCTTATGAGCAATTCTGGGCTACAAAATTTTATAATTTTATAATTTTATATAAAACACAATATGATGAAAACCATAATGAAGTTTTGTTTTCCTTTTTCTTTTTTTAATAATTATAATCATTACACGGTGCTACAGTGAAAAAATACTTGGAAAGTGACCTAGTGCATGTTGTAGGCCTTATTGAGTAGTTCATAAATCAATTTTTAAAAGTTCGGAAACACCCTCAAATTTCGGAGTTATTCCGAAAAAACTGTTTTCGGGTAGGTTCGAGTACTTATGAACACGTAACTCAGTTGATTTTAATCCGATTTTCAATTTTTAAACGGTTTCAGAAAGAAGAAATATGTGCCTTTTTAAGTGTGTACACATTTTGGTACATATATTAAATTTTTGCAGTGTTATTTTTAATTATATCTGAGTTTAGTTTTATTTTTTCTAAGTTTTTTAACTTTGGCGCCATTTTTTTAAATTAAGTTGTTTAGAAACATACCCTTTTGTATATATTTCTTTAAAGCAAATTTAGTTCTGAGATAAACAAGCTTCTAATAAATAAAATCGAGTAAAAAATAAAAAAGTTATTAAGGTTCTTCAAAAGTTAAAAATTTTGCTTTTACAAATATGTATTGATCAAGATACTACATTTTCTTATTTTTTTATTCTTATGATTATAAATAAATAATTTTGCCACCATTACACCTAAAATTGGGATACATGAAGCAGTTCATAAAACGCCTGGATAGGGAAAGGATGCCTTTTTACACTTAAAATCAGTTTTCCCAAGAATAAGTGAAGCAAAAATAAAAGAAGGTACAAATCTGTACTGATTTCTAAACATAAATTGTATTATTTTTTTATTTTTAGGTATTTTTGTTGGACCTCAAATCCGCAAAATCATGTTTGACGAAGAATTCACAATGATATTAAATGTGTGGAAAAAAGACCATGGATAAGCTTTATTAGTTTATGTGAAAATTTTTTGGGAAATGAAAAAACTGAAAATTATATTGATGTAGTAAATGAATGGCTTATACACAAATGGGATGCAGAATGTCCATTAAAGTTCATTTTCTGCATGCACATTTAGATTTCAATGAATGATTTCAAATTACTGCTGGTCACTTAAGCGAGAAACAGACTATTTGATGTACAAGCGAAAGGCGTCTAGCAAGCACTTTTATCAAATATTCTAAATTTCTAAATAAAATAATTTGAATACTGTTATTTTAAAATACATATATATATACTCATATCATTAAATAACTAAAAAAATAGAGAAAATGTAGTATCTTGATCAATGCATATTTGTAAAAGCAAATTTTTAACTTTTGAAAAACCTTAATAACTTTTTTGTTTTTTACTCGATTTTATTTATTAGAAGCTTGTTTAACTCAGAACTAAATTTGCTTTACTAAAGTATATACATAAGGGTATGTTTTAAAACAATCTAATTTAAAAAAATGGCGCCAAAGTTAAAAAATTTAGAAAAAATAAAATTAAAATCGGATATAAATTAAAATAACTCTGCAAAAATTTAATATATGTACCAAAATGTGTCCATATTTAAAAAGGCACATACTTCTTCTTTCCGAAACCGTTTAAAAATTTTAAATCGGATTAAAATCAACTGAGTTTCGTGTTCATAAGTACTCGAACCTACCCGAAAATAGTTTTTTCGGAATAACTCCGAAATTTGAGGGTGTTTCCGAACTTTTAAGAATTAATTTATGATCTACTCAATAAGGCCTACAACTTGCACTAGGTCACTTTCCAAGTATAAAAAAAAGTTGCTCATTTGTAGCACCGTGTTATTATTATAGTGTAGCTTGAATATCATTATCATCATCATCATCGCTATTGTTGTTGTTTCTTTATTTTGTACTTTTCTTTTTGTTGATTTAAACCAACACTAACATTGATTGTTATTAACATTGTCATTGTTAAACAAGAAACATAAATTTCAAATAAATTCAAATACAATTGAACATACTTACATATGTATGTATGATGTACATACCCAGTTGGCTGTCTTAAAGACATCCTCAAGGATGGCTGCACGACAATAAACTATCCTACATAACTCATATACGACAGCCAGAACAATTCATCAACGACATTTTCAAAGAAATGCCGCAAAAGTCGTGGACAACTGGCTGAGCGACAATGTCACTGCGGTTGTCGTCAGCCGTACATTCTATCGTCGATGGAATTAAAAAACGCTATAACTGACGCTGTAGTCGCTGTGGTCTAGTGGTTAGTGTGCTGGGTTCGACTCCAGGCTCCAACATCTTCAAAAAAAGAAATATGAAAAAAATATTTCTTTCGGCGACTACCTCTCAGCAGTCTTCTGGCAAAAGCTCTGAGAGTAACTAATTGTCATAAACAAGCTTCTCAAGTCTGTCGTTCGGAGTCGACATTAAACTGTAGGTCACGGTACTCATGGATAAAAATTGACACACACAACATGAGTGCTGCGAGAAGCTAGGCCGTAATCCTGACACAGGGTTGTAAAGGCCAGTTATGTATGTATGTATGTATGTAACTGACAAAACATTAAATGTTCAACAGGAGCCAAAAAACCTATATGAAAGTAGAAGGAAGACTCTAGTATTTTTCAAAACGCAGACTGTGTAAGTGAATTTATTTTCATCCTAGAAATCTGGGACCGGGACCAATCGACGCGTTTTTTTTTTTTTTTTCTGATAAAAATGATGCAAAAACATATTTTCGATTTTTTGTCAGTTAGAGTGTTCTTTAATTCTTACTTCGATATGAACTATATAAGCATGTGGTCATTGATCTGTTTACCATCGATAACTTCAAGGAAATAGACCACAAAATATCGTGCACGAACATTTTCGCGATGTTGCCGACAACTCTTAGTGACATGTTTTAAAGATAACCTTGACGACAATGTCATATACGACTATTATGCCAACTGGGTAGGTATGTATGTATGTATGTACGTGTGTGGTATATACGCATGTATGCATGTATGTTGAAATATACCCACACATTAAAAGCTCGACATTTTCCAAACACATACCAATACACTTATCTATTTCGCAGTTAGTTAGTTTGTTGTTTAAGGATATGTATTACAAAAATTTAAATGAGAGTGAGCATGAGTTAAAATGGCGTAAATGCAAAAGCGGATGTTGTTTCATTGTAGCAATGGCAGTAGCAGTAATTGTGTATTTAAAGTTAAGACTGTTAAAGTAGTATTAGTAGCTTACAATTGTATGCTCGACATAAATTAGACAAAAATTGATTAAAAATTTAAAATTGTTTGTGCCACACTAAAACAAATACTGAATTTAAAGGATAATTAACAATTTAAGGGTGAATTTTTTTTCTGAAACAGCCATCAAAGCGTTAAGTGTAAAGTGAGAAGTTTTTTCTTGTTGAATTATCTAAGACCTTAAATTATTTAAGATCATTTCTTTATCTTAAATTGACAGAATAATACCAATAAATTTGATATTCTCATGGTTCTAGAAGCTATAGACAAAAGATGCAGTCCAACTATGTATGTATGGAATTTCCCAAGATATTTCTAACTTTTTCTAATTTATTAAGTTTTTATTTAATTTTTATTAAGTTTGTTCAAACTCATTTGACTTCCTTGCTAAAATCAAAACAAGTGTGACTGCTTTTCACTATGCCGTTTTCTTGTTTCATGAGATTGCCGGGAATATTTGTAATGAAGCTGATAATATTTATACTTCGTCCATATTTAAATCAGCGAACAGTTGGCAGGAAATCATCTGGAATTCTCTTTTGTTTTGTTCACAGAGCTGAATATTTTGTCGTCAGCATTCCATAATCATTTCTATTATTTGATGTTTGTTAAAGTTGGCTCTGGCCGTTATACTGAAGTTCGTCAAAGCCACGATACTGGGGGAGATACTACAGAAACCCAAGCTAAATTAAGGGCTGTATAATAGATCTACAGGTGGAAATACAGCGTGGCAGATTAAGAAAATCCAATAAATTTTTTTTAATGTATGGAATTCATTCTTTTTTTGTTGATGTTAAAGCTCATTGAATTTTATTAAATATAGCTTAATTAAGTAGTTTTAAAAATAATGGAATTTAAATGAACCCCTGCTCTTTGATGCTTGTGCGGCAGCTTACTAAAAAGTTGTTCATTATTGCTTGCAGAGCTGAGACAGGAATAGCCGAAATTGTTTCTCGAATGTATTGCTTTGGTTCATTCAAATTTGTTTGGTTTTGCTTTTTAGACTTCCTGCTTGTAATAACCCCCGTTTAAATTAATCCGTTTAAATCGAAATGGTCGTTGTCAGACATAACAAAACTGTATAACAAAACATATTTCCGTCCACTTCCACCATTTGAAGCATCTTCTTACAAAATTCCCAGCGAATCGACAAGTCTGCTGCATTCAGTTTGTTGGCCATTTGAATTTTGTATGGGAAGAAGTCCAAATCATTATGCATAATTGACTACAATGACTGTCAGCTTATACCCATTTGAGCAGATAAGCTTCTTGTAGAAACTCTTAATTTGTTTTGTGTGGCAGCAGCCACAGAGATTTTTTACTCTGTCCGAACTGAAGGGCTTCGATGGTAAGGTTTTCTTTGACTACCCCATGCTCGGCAAAATTGTTTAAAAGTCTCATTATGATCCAACTGCACGGAGGATTGCCAGCAAACATGCACCTATACTCTCTTTGAACCGAAACTGCAGACTTCAGCGGACAACAATTGGCAGATTTTACATGCGCACAGTCCGTAGACATATCACAAGCCGCCCGTTGTCTGGGTTGTAGTCAAATGCAATGCGTCTGACCACCGCCACTCAAAGCCAATACTCTCTAATTTCGGACATGTCTAAGACAAGCCTGTCGGAAGAAAGCCCATGGACAATGGTTTTACAATTTCGTTACTAACATTTCCTGGATAGTAGCAACCCCCCCTTGTTGCGGAGGTTGAACTACTTTCCAGCATACCACAATCACTACGAGTACTCCCCGAGGCGCCGCACCCAAACCATCAGGCTGATTTGGCTCACTCCCTGAATGACAGGGGAGCACAGGCAAACCGGGGGCTTCCTGATGCCCGTGGTACCAGATTAGATAAGTTTCTCTGGTAAGTCCCTGAGAGCGTCAATAATAAATTACAAACCACTCTCTGCCTATAGCGAGCGCTAGGCCACCCAGAGCTAGGTGAACTCCATATTTCCCGGTGAATACAGGCACCTGGTGTGACGTATCACCAGAAGCCATTTACTGTACCCCTGGGGGGCGGGTTACCGGCGGACAATCCAAATTTTTGTTTCAGTGTCCCAGTTCCCCATTTTTGTTAAACCTATAGTTATTGAATTCTTTTTATAGCGGCTTTAATCAGCCACCTTGTACTTTAATACCTCGTTTATGAATGATTGAATGCAGTGCATTAAAACATAGAGAAGACTGAGAACAAAGTGTATCGCCGAGTACTGAATACAAATACGATTCTCTTTTTCAGACTTCTCGCTTTGCGCCAAAACTTAATATTTTACTTCCAAATGCTTTCCCATTTAACAACTGACTTAGAATATATAAAATCTCGCTCGTAAATACTGACGAAAGAAATACATTTTGAATTTATATACCTTTACAAATTTAACAAATTTAGCCAAGTGCTTTAAAAATAAAACTTAAGCCTTGCTCAACAATACTTGCAATAGTTTTTGCAACGAAGAGTGATTTCCTCTAATGTGTTCCACATCTTTTTCGCTCACAAGAGCAGTGTGCTACATTTGCAATATCATTCAAAAATCATTATCATTGCGTTTAAAATTTTAAACACACTAGCAAGCTTTATTACTTAAAAAGAAAAAATATTTTTAATTGTATGCGCATTATTAAAATCCCTATAAATACCATCCTTTATAAATTAATATGAAATCCTTTTGCCGTATGTGTCATCATATAATTCTTTTATGACTAAAAACAGTTAAACATTATTTTAAGGGTGAAAAGGAACTTTTCAGCACGGGAATAAATAATTCTTTTATTTTATTTTTAATAAAGCAAATATCGTGAAATTTAAAAAAAAAAATTATCTCAAAGGACGTAATGAGAAATCAAGGACTTTTATATTCAATTTTATGCTTCTAATTCTTTAGCTACTTTATGTGCTTTTGTGTTTTGTGTTTTTTTCAAAATGTAATACTTTATGATAAATGACAATTTGTGATTTAAATTTATATGCTCTCCTCTGATATTAATATTTTATTTGTCTTGCTTCTTCTTTTTTTTAAAATTCTGAAATAAAAAAAATGACGAGAGAATATTCGTATAATGCGCCATCATTTTCGTTATGGTTTTCATTGTTTCTTCAGTATTTGCATTATTTGAAATGATAAATTATTCTTTTATTATCGAGTATACGAATATTGCTCTACTGATTTTATATTAAAATACAGCGTATTTATGAAATGATATATAATATTTATACAATTACTTATTGCTAAGAGGCTTATGAAAAGAAAAAAAAAACAAAAATAAAAGCCATAGAGATTACGATGTGGAAAAAAAAAACAATTCAAGGCAGTAACAACAATTTAATTGCCCTACTTAAGAACGAGGAAATGCAAAATAGTGTCAGAGAATGACATGAATTGTGAAAATTTATAATTAAAAATACAGCTTCTAAGGCTACACTCACATTGAGTAAATATTTGATCAAAAAAGCGTAACCACTACTTTATAGAAATATTTTACGCCAAATATTCGTTTATCTTTAAACATTTTTTTTTATATTGAGACCAGTACTCCAGGAGATTAAGCCCCTACCCATGCTGTGCATTGAATTGAAATTTGTAAAATGTCTTGTTTTTTATTAAGCGCTTTAAGAATAAGACAAGTTGCCGTCAATTCTATGATCACTAAAAGGCCAGTGTTATACCTTGAACTTTGAATGATCAACGGCAACTATCCCATCTATTTTTAGATGCTAATTGTGGTTAGAATCTTCGCTAATTGTTTAAAAACGAATAATAATAAGAAGTAATATTTGAATACTTGTTTGATTAGCCTGAAAGCTATAAAAAATACATACATTCCGTCATATAAGTACTTGCCTAATGTGGCCACAGTTTCAGACAGCTATAGCAGCTGATTCAGCTAATCTATACGTTATCTTGAATGGCAATATGAGCTGAGCCTTTTAATTCGTGAGTGCTAAATTTTTTATATTTTTGAGGAGTATGTGGTATAGTGGTTAGAGCGCTCGCACAAAAACTCAAACGGCCCAGGTTCAAAGTCCAGCCAAGGCGATAAATGAAAAAGTTAGATTTCGGTTTTTTTCAAAATTATAATTTAAAAATAAGAGGTCCCCCCCTCCCTCTCTACAATACTATCTACAAAGAACTGCTCCCCGACATTCCACTCTATTCCACCCTAACCAATGTCAATAAAAAAACGAATGATCAGGAGAAAAGCGCCACCTAATGGAAAGTAACAGATGACAGCTAAAATTACTTAGCGAAGGCACTCACCACACAATCAGCATGAAACGATTCTTTTGATCATTTAAGTGTGAAGGTATAGCACTGGCCTTTGAATGATCAATTCACAGCAATTTGTTAAATTTCTAGGGCGCTTAATAATAATATAAGAAAAACTATATACAGCATAGTAGGGGTTTACCCCTGAGTATTGGTCTCAAATAAAAAATATGAATTATGGCATCATTTTGTTAAGAACCTTTACAATCCAACAAATTTTGTAGTTTTATATAAAAAACATAAATAAAAACCCGACAAACTCAAATCGTTCGTTTTACAGCAACAGACCATTAGAACACTTCTTAGTAGTTTGCGAGCGTATGCCAAGTTTTAACCCAATTTATGTTTTTAGTGCTCAAATAAGTCGCCTATATTTTGTTTCGATAAATTTCTCCTCTTTACTGGCATAAGTCACTTGCATTCCGGCAAATGGTGACTCTTGAAAACTGTAAAACTTTCCATAGAATAACCCCAGAGAGCAGTAGCAGTAAGTACTTTAATGATGCAGCAGAAATAAAAGCAACACATACAAAATTATTTTCTCTTTCAAACGATATAATTTTGCATGTCATTTGTAGTTGCTATTGCCGTTGCAATACAATTTTGTAAAATAAAAAAAAAAATAAAAAATATTAATTTGCAACCATTATCATGCCACATTTAGCCTCTTGTTTAGATAATTGTCATCATCATCATGGCTATTGTTTGAATATAAAATAGCAATTGGTGGTGGCAATATATTTAGTTGCTATGTTCGCTATGTTTTTTATATACCATTGGCTCTTTCTTTCTTGTTTCTTGTTTTTCTTTTTTTTTCTTTTTGGTAGTTGTCTCGGTGTGTCATAACAAATTATAGGAATTATAAATCATCTGTATAGTTGAGTTTCTTTTCTTTTATACGTTGTTTACGTTGGAAAAACAAATGTTTTCTTTTGTTAAAATATAATAATTTTCCAGTAATTTGTATTGCGCTATTGTTTTTTTTTTTTTTTGTAGATGTTTTCTTTATTATTATTGTTTTAACTTTAATTGAAACTTTTCTTTTGTGCATTTTAAGCGAAAACGTAAAAAATTGTGCAACAGAAATATATAGATTGTCAAGTACGAAGATGAGTGAAGTGAAATACAATTCAATAGTTTATTGCCAACAAAAGCAGCAAATGGAAAACAAAATGCACAGCATTTTTAACCTTTGAAAGGTTAAAATATAAAAGGATGGATTTTATGCAATAGAGTGATATTTTTGCTTCCAATATGAGGGGATAGACATGGAGAAGTATGTGTTACTTACTTAATGGCACACCTAAATGGTTCTAAAAATATTTAAGCTCTTCATGTTAAAACACAATTTGATTTTTCGGCGACACTTTAAAAACAAAGTTTTAAGGCGTAGATTCCGGTAGGACTTACGAATTTACTACTGTCCCTCATTGTGACATTACTTATGGATTTCATAGATATTTTGAAGACAGAATTTCTTCCTATATATCTTCGAACGAACAAATTCTAGAGCTATGCAAAGGTTTATTGATTGATTCCGCTATCCTTTGGGCCAGTGCCTCCAGTTTTAGATATTTATTTCTCATTTTTGCTAATCCCAAGGGAATTGTGTTTTTATCACGGAATGTTTATTATGCCAGTGCTTATAAGTAGTCTAGGTTCGCCTTGATAAGTTTATTTGCCAGCCAGTGCTCTTATTGTAGTTCGACTGTGGAAAACGTTTAGTTTGTGGGCATCTTTCAAACAAAAATGACAAAATGAAAATGTTTTTTCTCATTAAGGCCAGATCTCAGGGGACGACCCCTACTCATGCAGTACATTGTGCTGGTCTACGAAAATAAGTTATGGAAGGGGGGAAAGATACTGATATCATAATTGGCAGGAAAAACGTTCGCTGGAAGCCTGTTCCATTAACGAGCGGAACGAATTCTCTTCATTATCATTATGCGATCCACTGGACTATCAACTACAAAAGGATGTTCTCTAAGAGAGGTACGAAAAGTCCGCAAAAATTGCCTCAATTTCAGTCTTATAGGTTCTGGACCATTTGTCACAGGACCTGCGTTCCTTGTATTATGTACAAAGACATTTCTACAAATGAACCTATTTTCCACTTATACGTTCATTCTCCTGGTAGCGACTGAAACTCCACCTAAAAAACATTTCCACAGTTAAGGAAACATGATTCCGAACTTTCAATCCAAAACTACATGATCTGTCTCCGAATGGATGGTGCTGATGCAAAGCAACTTGTCGGACATATCGTCCATGAGTATTTGGTTATACAAACTCAGAATATTAAGTGGGTGCTGTGCGAAAGTTACAACGTTTTGATGATTGGAAGAAAATAAAGCCAAATTTTATTGAATATTAAGTTAAGATGGATATAACCCGACTCATGATAAAACATTTTAAAAATAAAAAAAAATAAAATATATTAAAATTTTTGGATAAATAAACCACAATCTGAGTAATTGAAATAAATTCCAGAAAATTTGTTTTTTTTTTATTAAAGAAACCAAAAACTTTTCATTTGTTTTTGCAATTTTTGTAATTTTTGTTAAGCCAATAACAGCAACATGAAATCCAAAACTACCTTTTCATAGTGGTTATTATAAACATTTTATTATTTTTTGTTTTTGAACTTCAGCTTCTGTATTTTAACATCGTCATCATCATAATCATCATCATCATCATGCAAATGAAACCAAAAATAAAAACTTTCTCCTTTAACTGTAATTTAAAGCTTTAGTTTTGGTTACGATGCGACGAGTTTTATTGTAAAACTCAAGTTATTGTTTAAAATAACAAAAGACGACAACATATGGTTGGCACAAAGTTATATTGACGTTACTCCAAAAAATATTGTTTTAGGAAATTAAATTTTTAATAATTTATGCATAAATAATAGACGAAAAAAATGGCTAAATTTTTTTTATTTAATGTTGTGATTTGTGTTATTTCTTAAGTTATAGAGAACATTTTTTTAATTTTTGACATTTTTAGTTCCACAAAACTGATAATATTTTGCCGTATAATCTGTACTGTTTGCGAAATATTTCACAATAAATGGCACATACCGTCGTGCGGGAGTTTAAGTGCTCTATACGCTATTTTTTAAATCTCGAGTTAATGATGCTAATTTAGGTTTTACACCAAAATTTTTAAAAATCTGCGATCCGTTTTCGGCTATTTATGTCCGAAAGTGGACGAGATATCCGAAAACGGATTGCAGAATTGAAAAATTTGGGATCGAAAAACTAAGGTGGCATCATTAAATCGAGATATATAAAAAATATGAAATGGCGAATAGAACACATAAACTCCTGCACGACGATGTATAACACTTGGTATTTGACAAGCAAATTAAGAAATAAAAATTTTACATTTATTTTTCTTAATCACCATTCTATCATTTGCGACCAAAAAAGCGGAAACAAAATGTGCTTTTGTTTTTTATTATTTTATGCTATCACAACCTTCTATAAATTCACCATAGATTCATCCATATTTTACTATCAGATATGATTGAAGGTGTATTAACGGCCGCCCATCTTATATAATATGCAGTCAAACATATTTTAAAATGTTGTAAATCATTTTTAATACGCAGTTAATACGCCATCATTTGGTACACCATCGAACATATTTGACATATCGTCAAACCTATTTTATATACTGTCTTATTGAATATGCTGTTAATGCCCCGTCAATCATTCTCAACGCCGATAAAACACCGGCATTCATATTTTATACGCCATTAAATATATTTAATACAGCTTCAGACATGCTGTCAAACATGTTTGAAACATCATCCAAAAAAGTTTCCAACAGCCTCAGACATATTCGAAACCCCATCAATTATTTTTAATTTACCGTCAATCATATTTGGTATATCGTCAAGCATACATACATACATAACTGGCCTTTACAACCCTGTGTCAGAATTACGGCCTAGGCTTCTCGCAGTACTCATGTTGTGTGTGTCAATTTTTATCCATGAGTACCGGGACCTGCAGTTTAATGTCGACTCCGAACGACAGACTTGAGAAGCTTGTTCATAGCAATTAGTTACTCTCAGAGCTTTTGCCAGAAGACTGCTGAGAGGTAGTTGCCGAAAGAAATATTTTTTTTCATATTTCTTTTTTACCCAAAAAATCTTAATTTTGTTTCTGAGCACGTACGCAACATAGCGAAAGGTTTGTGCTCTTTAAAAATCTCATATAGTTTTCGCCCTATATTCACCAAAGTGTATTTTATAACGCAATATTTTTTCTCAAAAGTGGTCAAACGATTAAATAATTTCTTATTATCTCAGAAAATTTAAGACATAAAAACCTGGGGATTGAGCAGATGGATAGATTTTAGAATTTAACCCTAAAATGTGGTCTTGACTCAATTTATTTTTTTTTTTTTTATTTTTTTTGGATTTTGTAATATACGCCAAGATAACTTCCGGACGACGACATGATATTCACTTTTACAGGCAGAATTTATTTATATTGTCTGAGTTTTTTTCTTTTTTTCTTATATTTTTGTAACATCAGAAAGAAATAAACTGTTGCTGTAAAAGAAAAACTGTATTTCTTTTTTGCTTATTTTTTTTAAAAGGTTTATACCCGAATCATACTAAACTGCTGAGTTACAATCATATGGAAATGATTTTATATTTTACAATACGATTAAACATATATTTGTTGGAAGAAAAAAAATTTCAAGTTGATTTCAACATCACAAAAGAAAAAAAAAAAGAGAAGAGAAGACAATAATCAAGCACAACAAAAACACATAAAAAATGAATAAAAATAATCATAAAAATTATGAAAAAAAAACCAACACTGTTTTTATGGTTTTAATACCAGAAGCTGTACGAGTATTTAAAAATCAATCTCCTGCTACGACCATTAAATGATCAACATTTTATAATTCACTATTGAATATTAAAAATAAAGACAACCATTGGCATTGGGTTGTCGACAAAATAATAAAAACTTTGGCAATTACAAGCTTTATTTCCATAACTCGCATGTATTAAAAAAGGAACTGCATAAACAGCTTGAGCGAAGCATTTTACATACGAATTTATATACAAAAAAAAAAAATTACAAATAAATGGAAGTTGTTCCAAAATCATAGCAACACCAGGGGCCTATTTCACTAAACTACAATTCTACAAGTTTACAAGTTACAATTAAGTACAAGTCTTTTTTTTACAAGTGATAATGAATTGTGTTTCATTAAAATTTTTATAACAATTGTAGATTTTTGTACTTGTAAACTACAATTTCTACAATTACAAGTTCTTTTGTATATATTGGATATTAATTATTAAATTCTTATTTATTATTACTCAAAGTGCTAAAATATCCTATAAAAATGCAATGTAACACATTTTAATAATATTTCGCAAATTTTTTAAATAAAATAAAATATTTTTACAAAGTTATTTTGATAAATTAAGCATCTCAGAAGAACTCAAGCAGATTGAGGTCAGGCTATTCTGGTGACCATTATATTACTTTCAGTTCGCTATCATTTAAAAACTTTTGAGTTATTTTGGCGGTGAATTTCAAATTATTGTATTGCTGGAAAACTAATTTAATTTTGGTTTAGTCCGGCAATAGGACCATCTTCCAATCCTCCATAATCCAATTTAATTAAATTTAAGTGCGTCCAATCAAAATCCAGGCGAAGCTTTAGATGGCGTTTTGTGGTCAGTGGTTTGTTTACTTTTGATCGACCACCCTGACCAGCAGACTGCAATGAATTTCTAACTGACAGACAGATTAAAATTTTCAAATAAGATAAAATTTTTATAAATTTGTACTGCAGTCTCTACTTTCTGCTGGCTAAAGGTTTCGTTTCATTTACTTGCACAAATAGGTAGTGGAAAATCACATTTTAGTGCAATTATATAACGACTCTTTTACTGAACTCGATAATTGCTGCTTTTGCACGACAGCTTATACCTTAAAAACTAGTGAATTACGCTCCACAATATTCTTCGGCCAAAAACGTATCATTGTTGTCTTTAGAAATAATTAATGTATTAAAATTTCTTAAAAGAGGGTTAGAGATTTTCTTAACAACTCCAACATATTCTTAATGTTTTACTTAGTTATTCCTTCTGATTTCACGTCTAACTGCTTTTGGTGATGTAGAAAAATTTAACATAAAGAATAAACAATGTGCACTTTTTCTAATTATCTGAATCCATTTAAAAGAAAACACAATAACAAAGCAAATGAGTGCTCCATAAACAAGATCGGAGAAATAGTTCTGACGTTGTAAGCATTTGAACATAGGAATACTTTTAATAGTTTTACAATAATGGGTACTTTAATATCGATAATTTGTAATAAGCAAACAATGTGATATAGTTTTTTTTATTACATATAATCACTTATATAAAAAAATAAATAATTAAAAATAAACAAAATAAATAAATTAATGGTAATTAATATTAAAATTGGTTGATTTTGTGTTTATTTGAACTAATTTTTATCAAAAAATAGTTAAAAATCAAATTTTAATTCAATTTATCATTCACTTGTAACTTGTAAAATTTTTTTGAGAGTCTCTGTCGACCCTAAGCTTTTTTTCTACAATTCTACAAGTGTACAAGTGAAAATTTAGTTTGATGAAACAAAACGACTTGTAGAAGTATGACTTGTAGACTTGTAAATTGTAAAAATCACTTGTAGCTACAAACTTGTAATTGTATTTTTATGAAACACAATAAATTACAAATTTACAATTTTACGGCAAAAACACTTGTAATTGTAGACTTGTAGCTTAGTGAAATAGGCCCCAGGTATTTCTAAAAGCTGAATTTAATATTTTAAAACACCACTTTCTTAGCCAAACACTATTCACATCCTCGAAAAACTTTCGTCCTATCGCCATCACATATTATATGTTCTTATATAAGTAAATAAATTAATTAAAAAAATTCGAGGAGTGTTTTAAGATATTTGGTAATATATATAATAAGGTTAGCTCACTAACAATGGCAAACACTTTCGTCTAAAGAGCATACTTTTTAATTTTTACCAAATTTTTATTCTTTTTAAATTTTGGCCTATAATTTTCTTCATTCCTTTTTTTTATATATTTTCAAAGAACTTCATAAAAATGCCAGCTTCATTATATACACCCCCTTTAAATATTGTTGGGTGTGTAAATTTAATAAAGAAACTACTAGAATATAATTTATATGAAATTATAGCCATGGCAACCTTAAACAAAGGCATACAATTCTACCATCAGCAACATATCTGATGTTTATCTCAGTGTTTTACAACCCTCTACTTAAATAGAAGAAAAAAAAAACTAAAATTAAGAGCTACAGTATTAAATTGCCATCATTTCAACAAAAATATTATCTTTTGTACTCGTAATTTTGTTACCACAACAACTAAAGAATAGAGAAAATATTAAGTATAGATATTATGAGTGATGGGCGTCGTTAAAGAAGATGGAACAGGTTGGTAAATTTTTATAATGAATTGAATAAAATACAACAGAGTTGAGAAATGTAGTTCCAAGTACTGATAATTACATACATACATAATTGGCCATTAAAACCCTGTATCAGGGTTACGGCCTAGCTTCTCGCAGCACTCATGTACCGGGACCTACAGTTTAAAGTCGACTCCGAACGATAGATTTGAGAAGCTTTTTCATGGCAATCAATTACTCCCAGAGCTTTTGCCAGAAGACTGCTGAGAGGTAGTCGCCGAAAGGAATAATCTACTGGTAATTAGAATCTTTAAATAGAAATCTTCTAAATAAGTTAAGCGTCCGTACTCCAACAAGATCGGTCTTTAGTTTAAAAAGCATCGTTATCCAAAAGCTATTTCTTCAATTTATAATTTCGAATTTTAATAGACCATAACTAACTTAATCTTTTCAGGGGATTATCGGTTTTCTCTCTTTTCCACAGTTTTACAAAATCTCAAAATTAACTGATTCTATGGAATATTTTTTCATGAATAATAAAGACAGCAGTTATATGTCTATTACAATGTTCAGGCCAAGATATTAATATTATCTGTACAAGCTATTTGCATTGGCAACTTGGTATAAACTGTTTAGGTAACTGTTGTATGAATTCCTGTAACATCTTGAAAGAATCACATGATACTGTATTGGTTAGATTCTTTTATTTTTTCTGATGAACTCATGCTAGCACAGCACTCAATATATGACTTCTAATTTTGTATTCCATTATTCTAGCCATTAGAAAATATTAAGTAAGATAATATTAAAGGTTGAAAACATGTTCAGTTCGGCTCTTTCACGGACAATATTTTCTCCTTGGATTATTAAAAATCATAAGAAAGACAGATTAACAGGCAAAACTTTTTCGGCTCATTCCATGAACTAAAATTTTAACGAATTAATTAATTTTTTCTATAAGGCACTGTGTAATGTACTGAACAATCAACTACAAACAGTCAACTTAAACTCTGCGAGAGGTTCAAGAACTACTATGTGGGACAATGTGATCATTACAAACCAAACCCTTTACTTTGACAGAAATCTTTCCAAATTTTAGATGACCTATCGGACGGACTATCAAAAGCAGCTGTAAAATCGACGGTGGAATGCTATGGTTCTACTTGTAAAACAAATAGTGTTTAATGCAAACGCTTTCACAGAAAAAAATATTTGTACTTTTTTTTTTTAATTAACTTGTTGATTGAAAAACAAATTTGTTTTGATAAAATAATTAATTGGCTTAATTAACTTTTTATTGTTTTATAAAACTTTACCTTAAATACCTTTAATTAATATTACAATCAGCTTAATTGATAGCATTAATTTGTTTACTGGTGAAAAAATAATTAAGTTTTTAATTTATATCACAAATTTTTTAATTGAAACAAATTTTTATTTGTTTCTGTGTTGTATACTTTATCAGCAGCAGTTGTTAACAATTTTTAGAACTGAAAAGTCTTTCGGCGTCAATTGAGGTCTGCGATTGATTTTATAACGCCTGGCGTAGACGTTTTCGTTATTTGACATTATTGTAATAGATTAAAGAAAACTATAATCTGCTGCTTTTTTATATTTTAAAACCCTACTAAATGCTTTGTATTGTATTGGAATTTTTGGAAAGGACAATACATATATTATTATGAATTATATTGTTATTAAGTGCCTTAGAAATGAGACAAATTGGCCTCTAAATGATTAATTCGAGTGTTCGACCTTCACCCTTGAATGATAAACAGGAATTGCCTCATCGTTGCCTGTTGATTATGTGGTGAGTGCCTTCGCTAATTAGGTTTAACTGTTATCTGCTACTTTCCAATAGGTGACGCTTTTCTCCTGCTCATTCGTTTTTTTATTGACATTGCTTAGAGTGGAATAGAGCGGAATATCGGGGAGCGGTTTCTTTCCTGAAGGGTGGAGGGGGGGGGGCACCTCTTATTTTTAAATATAATTTTGAAAAAACCGCAAACTTTTTCATTTTTCACAGTTGCTGGGATTTAAACCTGGGCCGTTTGAATTTTTGTATGAGCGCTCCAATCACACGCTTTTAATGTAGAACAAAAGTATCTATTTGTATGCTTTCTTTTATAGAAAAATTTAAATGGAGCCTATTTTATAATTTTGTAAGGAAGAGTTTGAGTTCGTGCTCTTGTGTTAAACAAATATTTCGATATTTTTGTAAAATCTTTACTTTAAATTAACCTTGTTGTGCTTAGAATTTAATAAAAAGTTCAGCAAAAATATGTATGAAGAGAGTAAAGAGTTGTTTGCATAAGATATTGAAACTTTTACTGTTACATACAGTTATCATATCGAGTTTAACTTTATATACAAAGTACTATTACCACTTATCCTATTCCGCCCACTTTTTCCCAATTCATAACCAATAAGGTATTTGGACCAAACTTAGAGGCTCTTACCCAGCTTACCATATAAAACTAATTTATTGATGCAATTAATTTAGTAACCGAGTAATTTATTAATGAACTTTTCTTTGGTAAATTTAACTTATTTAGGACTTTTATTAATTTGGTTTATTGAAATGAAAAATCATTCGAACAAAAGAATTATTTTTAAATTTAAACATCGAAGTGGTGCATGTATCTCTAAAAAGTTTTATTAAAAATCATATCTTGTCATATGTAACTTATAAATGCTAGTGATGTCTTTATTTACAACTTTACTTTAATCATACTATCAATCAAATTTTTTTTCTTTTCAAACTGTACAATGTTTGTATACCCAAAGCATACAATACTGGTAACATAGACTTAAGCCAGTCTAAAGCCACATATGTTTTATAATGCCAACAAAAAAGAAATGCTAAATAAATGGTTATATTTCAAAATTTAAAAAAAAGAGAAAAAGACAAAAAGACAAAAATACAACCTTCTGTTAGAGATTTTAATTCTATTTAATAACCATTCAGTCATTCCTTCAAATATATAATCACACAATCAATTGAATACACATTCTCTTGTTCTATTATTGCTGTCTGCCTAAGTCAGTCGTCAACATTTGCTGAAATTGCATTCAAAATACTTTTTCTATACTTTTATTGTTTGCAACGCAGTTATATTTTTTAAAATAGCAAAAAACAGAGTAATAAAACAAGAAAACTATAATAAGCGCAGGGGGAAAGCAAACAGTGTAATAGTTGAAGTATTGTTAGAGTAGCATAGATTTAAACAACTGATGTTGTTCTTTTCAAATCAATTCTCTAACAAAAAAAGTGAAAAAAAATCTACCAAAAAATAACACACAATATAATGAAACAACAGTATATACGCAAAATAAAAACTTTTTTTAGGTGATAAGGCTTAAAAAAGTACCCTATTTAAGTTTTTAGACGAATACATTTTCAGGGGCAATCAAACTTTAGCTGTTTCAAGTGGTCTCAAACTTTATGCAAAAATTGTGAGGGTGTTAACACAAAAAAGGGAAATATTTTTATTTTTACCTGTTTTCTAGGAAAGAGCCAGATTCTACATTCTAATATGGGGGCAAAGTTTTTTAAGCTATCATTTTTGAAAGCACAAAAACACACCTTTTAACCTGTGCCTGCTAAGGCGATTTTATTTTTTCACTTCATCTGAGCCTTCGGACTTCTTATATTTAGAGAATGTCAACTCAATACCTTTGAAGTTGTAAGTGAAGATTTGCCATTACCTGAGCTTTCAGTATGATTCTACCGTTGCTCAAGTCTGGGCCCAAATCATAACATCCGTGTACGTTCAACGTTAGGGGGGTCGTGGCATAGTGGTAGAGCGCTCGCACAGAAACTCACACGACCCAGGTTCGATCCCAGCGAAGGACAAATTTATAAAAATAAAATTTGCGGTTTTCTAAAAATTACAATTTAAATTAAAAATTAAATTAAAGAAAATAAGAGGTTCCCCCCCCCCCCCCTCCAGCAAGACCATCTGCAAGAAACCGCCCCCTGACATTTCTAATCCATTCCACCAAAAACCAATGATCAGGAGTACAGCGCCACCTTCTGGGAAAATAACAGCTAATCTACTGAAGACGCTCACCATTCACATGTAAACATCCACCGACAGATGAGGCAATTGCTGTTTGATCATTCGAGGGTGAAGGTATAACACTGGCTCTTGAGTGAACAAATTTACAGCAACTTGTTTCATCAACAAATAAAGGCGCAAAATATACAAACATCTATTAACAATCTTCACATTCCAATACAATGCACTGCATGAGTAGGGGTTTGCCCCTGAGTATTGGTCTTAAATAAAAAAAAAACTCGCCACGTAAACGTAGTGCTTATCGTAACTTTCAGGATTATGAACACGTTATTGTGTAACTTAATTTATGATTTTTACGAACTGCCATCCATTAACAAAATTGAATCGAAATGAAACCTCACAATTAACATCAATTTGTGCTTCAGCCTATTCGGCTTTTTAGCGGAGAATACAGTGGACGTTTGACTTTAATTTCTGCACAAGCTGTATATAGAAAACTTTTAAGCCAAAATTGTTTCGTAAACTTTGCCATAAAGGGGAAGTACACAACCCCAGTTGCTGAGAACAGCGACGAATTGATTGATTTGGATCAAATTTCAAAGCTGCCCTGTACAGCTGTTACATCCCGTCTAACGGAATGTACAATATCATTATTTGGATAAACAATTTTAACAATTAATTTAAAGTAATACTTATTAAAAAATTAGTTTCCGTGGTGTAGTGGTTAGTGTATTGACTTACTAAGACAAGAGCTCCGGTTCCAACCCCGGCTCTGACATCTTTAAAAATAAAAAAAATTATATTTTTATTTAAATTTTTGGACTGTATTACTGAGCCTTTGTGTACCACCAGTTAATTAAAAACTGCAAAAAGGCTTTCTTCTCTGCAATGAACAAATTATTGAAATCCTTAATCCTTAAGCGATATTTATTCATATGGGGCGTAGAGTGCCAGCATATGTTTTGTTTTTTTTATTTTTTTTTTTTTAGTACAAAACTGTGTATCATTGTTATAAAAGTTTTGTGAAGCCAATCAATCGGCATTTTATCCCCTGGAAAACTATAATTCTTTTATTTGCCAGATATTGTTGCCATAGAAAAATTTACAAGACCTTTAGCAACAGAAAATAATGAAAATAAAAAAAAAATGTTTTAAAACTGATACAACTTAAGCTACCGAATATTATAATTGAAATGGTACGAATAAAAGAAAAAAAAAAAAAAAAAGAAAAAAAAAAAATACTTAAACAAAACGCACAAAAAATAGAAGCAAATTTTTTGTTAAATTTACAGGGGTTTCATTTCAATCAGGATTTATATTTGAAAACTGCTGTTGTTTAGCAACCATTAAAGCTTTAAAGTTTCTACTGTAATTCAAAACATTTTATGAAATATAATTTGTTTAGCTTTGAGCTAAAATTGTTAGTTTCAGTTTTAAATTTATAAAGACAATATGATATAGATTGTATGTATTCGTTGTT
Organism: Metopia argyrocephala; assembly: GCA_963576795.1. Taxonomy (NCBI): domain Eukaryota; kingdom Metazoa; phylum Arthropoda; class Insecta; order Diptera; family Sarcophagidae; genus Metopia; species Metopia argyrocephala. The sequence goes on along the minus strand of OY756208.1, from coordinate 196,454,511 downwards.
TTTTTTCGGCTTAATCTCTTAATTATAGCAGCATGTAATTTATTACAGAACACGCCCAGCTTTTAAATCGATACTTTTGAAAGGTTTCCTAATGAAACAAAGAAAACTGTATTACAACATCAAACAAATCATAATTGTTTTGAGATATTTGTTCAATAAAATTTGACATGCAAAACTGTGTTTTTGTCAGAATCTGTTGTATGAATCATTTTTTTTTCTTCTTTTCTTTTTGTTCTTTGGTGGTATTAAGGTTTGTGTTATTTTTAGAAGAAGTTCTACTTTGTACCTTTATGTTACGGAGTTGACAGCGAATTAGCTTTTGAATTTAATAAAAATCTTTAGTATGCCTCTGTAAAGCTTATCGTTTTGGGGAAGTTTAAGTGCTTTATGTGGTAAAAATTTATTTTGAGAAAAACGATCAAAAATAGAACAACAAAAAAATTCTGGTTTGAAGGCTATAAAACAAAAGAAACACTATTTATCTCAGAAACTGGACGAGATAGACGAAAACGGATTAAAGATTTGAAAAATTTAGGGCCGACAACCTAAAGTTGCATCATTAATTCGAGATGTATAAAATGGAGGATAAAGCACTTAAACTCACTAACGACGGTATTTTAGCAGAACAGAAGTAAAAAGAAGATACTACATCAACAACAGTTAAACCTAAAGCTCGATTATGCCGAGTAAACCATAAGAATGAGTATTTACACTGCGGTGTATCAGAATAAAACCCGTATATAAAATATTATGTGGTGCATTTTCTTAAAACCGCAGAAGTATATAAAGTTCGTCAACTGCTATATGGACAACTTTTTATGGCATTTTGTCTGAAGACCAATTATAGCATGTAGGCCATGTTTAAATATTTTTATTGTTCAAAACCCAATCAACCACTTGCACCCTTAAAAAAACAGACTTTAAGATAAATCGCACTTATTTTTAAAAAGTGTTTGTTTTGAACTGCAGTAACAAATTGTATAGTACTTATAATATTACTGACTGATTCTCGAAGAATATTTCCATCACTTGGTAACGTTCTTCAAGCACAATATACTTATAAATACATATTTATAATAATTCGGTGTACATTACTTTCAAAAAGGGACCACAGTATGACTGTGCGTTTGCCAGTTAAACATTTCGTAAATTCTGCAAAGCTTAAAAAAAATTTCTTTCTTACAATCCTACGCACTATAAACGCAAAAACCTTCTCCAACTTATAATTGTTGTGGCTTCATTAAGCAAAGAAAATGCATAATGTAAAGCAAAAAATAAAAAAAAAACTGTTTTGAAAGCATCCCAATTGTTTTGTTGTTGTTTTTAATTTTGTTCTGTAGCCATAAGCCAAACTCACTTTAAATATTAATTTATTATGTAAATAACCTAAAAATTTACAGGGAGAAATTTTCATTTACACAGATATAAAGTTATTAAAAAAGATTGTGAAAAAACAAAGATAGAAAACACAGGTAACAGGAAGTAGCTACAGTGAAATTAAGGAAACCAAGATTTTACAGATTGAATGATCTGAAAATCCGAGTTCAAATCTTTTTTTTCTATTTAAGGCCAATACTCAGGGTTAAACTCCTACTAAATGCAGTGCATTGTATTGGAAGGTTGAATATATAGATATAGATAGATGTAAAGATGTTAAGCGCCTTATTTCAGTTTGACAAATTGCTGTCAATTTGATCACTCAAAGGCCAGTGTTATACCTTCACCTCTGAATGATCAACAGCAATTGCCTCATCTGGATGTTAAATGTGAGTGGTGTGCGTCTTTTTATATGTAGGTTAGCTGTTATTTTCCCAGAAGGTGGCGCTGTACTACTGGTCAATCGTTTCGTGGTGGAATAGATTGGAAATGTCTGGGAGCGGGTTTAGTGAAGATGGACTTCTTGGAGGGAGGGGGAACTTTTAATTTTTTTTAAATTATATTTTTTAAAAACCGCAAATTTATTTTTTTTTATTTTTTCTCCTTCGCTGAGATTTGCACCTCAGTCGTTTGAGTTTCTTTGCACGCGCTCTAACCACTATACTACGACCCCCCTTCCATTTTATTCGTCATGAAACGCCACAATTATAAGAGAAACTACATTGTATTAATAGAGTTTAGATTGTTTTTTGCTATGATTTCTTAATCAAATGTATAATTTCTATAAAAAGTCTGAATTATGATTGCCAATAATACCCACACGACACAAGTTTTAGTCGGTGGGCTGTAGTTTTGAGTATGTTTAATGCATAATACGTGATCTTGAGATATAGATTGCACTGAAGTAAAAAGCAAATCGTTTGAAAGCCAATCGTATTCCCTAAACTAATTGTTGGAAAGGCCATGAAAAATTCATAGAATGCTTAAAGTTAATAAGAATATAAAATTCAGCTGCTAGAAAGGAAGTACGAGGATTTCCTTTTATATTTTGGGATTTGATAACAAAAACATATATTACTTTATTGTTTTTCAAAATATTCCCAATGAAGATCTGTACACTTTTGCATGCGTTTGAACAAAATTTCGAAGCACTTTTGCCACTCTGATTGAGGTATCGCCAAAACATGCATTCTTAATGCAGCAACCGCTTCTTCAGGTGGCGAAAAACGTTAACCTTTCAGTATGTTTTTTACGTATGGGAATAGAAAGAAGTCATTCGGTGCTAAATCAGCACTATACGGCGGATGACTCATCAAATCGATGTTTTGGGTGCTCAAAAATGCAGTTGTTTGAGCCGATATGTGAGAGCTCGCATTGTCGTGGTGAAGAATGATCCGTCTTCGGCGGTTGGTTTTCCTGATTTCTTGGAAGACAACTAGCAAACAAATGCTGTTCTAGTGGTACAGTCGCGACATGTCCAGTTTTTCCGAAAAAAAGACGACCATTTGCTTGGAAGTGCTTTGTGCGCGAACAATTTTTTTTGGATTTTGATCATCTTGAAACTCTCATACAGTTGACCGCTGTTTACTTTCGGGCCCATAAGGGTAAATCCAGGATTTATCACCTGTCGTGATGTCATAGACGTGTTTCGAACAGAGTAGGAAAATAAACAAAACGAAACGTTTCATCTCATTTTGTTTTGTTCTTTACACTGAGTAAAACAAAAACAAAACAAAAACAGTGAAAACAATTGTCCCATTTAGTTTTGTGTATTGTTTTTGTTTTGACTAATACAAATACACTAACTCAAATGTGTGTAGGTAGAACAAAAAATTAATGAGAAGGAAAAGAAAAGAAGAAGAAAAAAGTGCAAATTATACGAATGCAACGGAATAACAAGGCAAGCAAAAGAGCGAAAAGCGAATTTTTTCGTTTGCGCTCGTTCTCATTTAGAAAGTATTTGTTTTGGTTTTGTTCATGTACAATACGATTAAAAAAAATTTTAAAAGTTTACAAATTTGTGGTGACGTTTGTGAAATGTTTTGTTTGTTTGCCCAGTCTGGTTTCGAAGCACCGAGATCGTATTTTATGGACATTTTTTGTGACCAATCGACACTAGCCTTTTTTTTTTTTTTGAGCGATTAACAAATTATGTGTGATTCAACGCGAACAAATTTTTTTTGACAGTCAAAATATTTATGGAATATTAAATGTAAACTGATCCCACTAATGCCTACGATTGTCTGAATCTTACGATAGGTCTCACGACGATATAGCAATATCAGAGCACGCATCTTCAATGGTTCCGGAACAACAACGGATTTTGGACGATCTTCAGGAAATTAGTCTTGCAGTGAACTGCGACAACGATTGAATTCACCATATTATCGATAAATACTGGTTCTGGATGGGGCTACATTGCCAAAAATGTAATTAAGTTAACCCACGTCAAAAGTTGGTTCTCACGAAAATGTTCACTATTTAATTCCATTTTTGGGCCGAGATGAATCTTTTAAGTTACTGTAAACAATACAAATAGCTGTAGTATGTCAAAATGTTCTGAGTACCTATAAGCTCAAAAATGTCTTACTTTTCGATTAAGCTGTCAGTTGCCAGTCACGAATTATAAAAGGTAACCCTCGTATAAACGTTATAGGGTATTTCAATTACAAAAAATATACAAACAACCTATTACAGGGGACATATAAACTTTACCGGCTGTTTTAAAGAATCTAAAAACTAAAGTAATATAAACCAATTGTATACATTGAATAATATTTTAAAAGTACATTTGCGTATTGATTTATACGTCTTTATGAGTATTTATTATCTAGAACAGGTCATACCCTCTACTGAAACTAAATGTATTCCCCAATTTTATAAAAATATATAATCTGTAGGTGAATTCGAAATTATTTGGAATTAAAAAAAAAAATAACATGTTCTACTGTTACCAACGTTTAGCAGTGTAGAGTACTTTTACTCATGGGATATTATAAGTTGGTCAACTGCCAACTGTGTTACAGATTTTATTTCCATAATGAATTTGTTGGCTGCTGTTAAGCCATTTAATTATGGTTTTTATTACGAACTTTTATTTTTTTTTATACAATTTATATAAAAAAGTATACACACAGATTCGTAGAAATATTTAAAAAGTGTATTACAGTTTTTTTTTTTGTATTCTAGAATATGACTGTCAACGCATAATAGACAGTCATTCAGTCTTACATTTTCAGGCAGCCATTAACATTTTAAATGAAACACTCTCGCAGCATGATAATATTTACCTGAAAAGGAAATGAAAGAGAGAAAAAAAAAACAGGAATTAAAATTAAAATAAAATAAATGATTTTGAATCTGAAATGAAATGAAATCATATTAAAATTTATTTATAATTGTATGCTCGCCTATTTAAATATTAATTTCAATTTCTTTCCTCTCGCACTCTGTCTCTCCCTCTCCCTATTTATTCAAGAAAGGATATTTATGTCATTATGCTGCTATTTTAACCAGGAAATTTAGCAGTGAAATTAAGTTCGTTTTTTAATTTGGGTTGAATGAAAAGGAAATGTGTTTTAATGTGACAATTTATGCCATTAAAAATTATTTAAGGAAACTGCCCCATTATTATATGTAACACTTTAAACATTGAAATCATCAGCATTAAATTGGTGTGGTATTTGAAAGGAATTTTTATTTCTATATTTATTTATTCGTTTTATTAATAAATGTTTCCTTTTATTTCTGTGCTACCATTTAAAGAAATTTCTTTCATTTAGGAAAAATACAACTGATTTATTATATTTCTGGCCAATTTCTATTCCATACAAAATTGAAGTTGATATTTGTTTTTGTACATTCAAATATTTAAAATTTACCTTTACGTGAAATAACATTCAATGAAACAACGATTTCAAATTATGTAGTATTTGAATTTATGGTTGTTTTTATGTGTTCTCCTGGTATAGTACATGACTGACTGTGTTACATTTTCTGTTTTATGGTTTCATAGTAAAATATGTTTAAAAAAATTTTATTTTAACAGAAACAGCAACGAATAAAGCAATAAATAATATTTTACTAAGTAATGAATATATACAGGGTACAGAATATGCATATTCAGGGCTTACCAGGCTGCCAAACATTACATTACATACAGTGTCGCTCAAAACTAACACAATAATACTCAAGCAGATAGATGATTTGTTTTCTTCACTTTACTTTGTGACAAAAATCGTGTTTTTGATTACTTCTGTACAGTTTCATTAACAGGTAATCGATAAGATTGTTGAATGTTTCTATGTATTCTGCCGGCCAGATATCCTTTATGGCAGCATATGGTCTACTTGAGCTGCCCAGACAAGATTTATTTTTCGGATTGCGATTTTCATCGTCCTCATCTGTCTCGCTCATTCATGGCAACCATGTTCACTGTCCATCTCTCTCATACCAAGAGCTTGTGCGAATAAAAAACATTTGAACTGAGTAACTAAGCTAACAAGCATTGTACCATTTTATAGTCCTGATTAAATGCTTAAACTTTTATTGGCATTTGCAAAGGCACTTCAGTACAGTTTTTCAAAGGAGGGCCTTTCAAAGTTGACAAATTTTGAAAATTTTAAATTCATAATTTAGCAAATAGTCTTAGTTCTAGAAAACTTAGGGCAATTGCGTTATTATTTCTGGCTGTTCTAAGAGAAATGTTATTTAGGACTATGGTTCCAAAGTTTAAGTGAACAAAAGTAATAAAAATTATTTACAAAAATTAACCGCAATAGCCATTAGGTTAACGGCTTTCGGCCTGCGTTAACACTACAGTCTCCAGGCGTCTCTGCTAAGCGCGCGCCATCTCCTTCACACCAATTGATGACAGAGCTTCATCAACCTGATCCTTCCTAAGTAAACATGGTCGTCCTCTACGCCAACGTGCAGTGACAATCGAATCGAAAACTTTTTTCGCTGGAGCAGATTCTTTCATCCGAACAATATGGTTGAGCCAGCGTAGCCGCTGGATGTTAATGCGCTGAACAACGCCTAAATCGCATAGGAGCTAATACATACATAATTGGCCATTACAACCCTGTTTCAGGGTTACGGCCTAGCTTCTCGCAGCACTCATGTTGTGTGTTTTAATTTGTATCCATGAGTACCGGGACCAACAGTTTAAAGTCGACTCCGAACGACATATTTGAGAAGCTTTTTCATGGCAATCAATTACTCCCAGAGCTTTTGTCAGAAAACTGCCGAAAGAATTAAATTTTATATATATTTTTTTTTTTCAAGATATTGGAGCTGAGATTTGAACCCGGCGCATCATCTTAGTAAGCCAACACACTAACCACTATACCACGGCGACTACTATAATACAGCTCTTGGTTGAATCTAATTCGAAGCTCATCGCCATGCCTGAGAGAACCAAAAATCTTACAAAGAATTTTTTTCTCGAACACTCCCAAGTCAGCTGCATCGGCAGAAGACAGCGGCCATGCTTCCGCACTATAGAGAAACACCGGAAGAATAAGCGACTTATAGAGTGTTAATTTCGTCGCACGAGAGGTCTCTATTACTAAACTGCCTACTGAGACCGTAGTAGCACCTGTTTGCCAGTGTGATTCTTCGGTTGATCTCCAGACTGACATCATTCTTTCTGGCCAAGGTAGATGAACTCCTTGACTACATCGAATGTATAGCTGCCGGCTGTAACGTGGCAGTCGATACGTTCAACATCCCTAATCGTCGACAACATGTCTTGCTGTCATTTACTGCGAGACCCATTTTTGCAGACTCCCGTTCAATAGCATTAAAAGCTGTGGTGACATCTCGCTTGGTATACACAATGATGTCTATGTCGTCTGCATACGCAAGGAGTTGGACACTTTTATTAAAAATAGTACCATTACAATGCACACCCGCCTTTCGCAAAACACTCTGCATGACGAAATGGTTACAGTTTGACCAAATTTCTAGGTTTTTCTTAAATGCCCATAACTTTCAAACTGCGTGGTATAGATTTTTTCTGACTTTTCTCACGATGGTTATAAGTACAATGAATCCTATCACACTGTTTTGGCTTAATGTTGAGTGCTGGGACCCCCTGTGTACATACGTTTCATTGCTCTAGAATTTTCGGTAAAAGTGTAGCGGCTTTAGTATACTTGTCCAATGTGAATTATAGCTTTAGATTACGTAGTGTTTGGCTTGAAAACTGAATTTGTGTAGGTGATATCATTAAGTTTAAAAGAAAACTTTACTACTAATTTGCTGGATTCATAACGATAATGATGTGATTAGAATTGTTTGCACCCTGTCTTTCAAAATACTACATAATTTTTGCTTATATAACCACATGTACTCGTATATTTTATTTTATTTTATTTTTTGTATAGATACCATCCTTTTTCTTGGTTTATAATGTGTGGTTACATTTATAATAATTTTTAATAGGAAATACAACAACATTTTATATAAAACACACTGTATAAATATTAAAACAGGAAAAAAGCAAATTATGGGTTTTTGCTTTTAAAACATACAAGATACGAGTATGTTCATATAAAAATAATCGGTATCCAAATAAATAAAAAAAAAGAATACTCATGTTTTTTTAAACCCCTCTGTACTAAATATTTTACATAAATTGTATTAAAAATTGTATGCTTGGTTTTATGCCTGTTTATACACAGAGAGAGAGAGAGCGAGTGATATTGTGGAGTCTATAAAAAACATATTATGTAAATTGAAAATTTTGTTGTTGTTAAGAATGTTGTAAAGAAAATAATAATAATAATAACAACAAAAACAACAAGAGCAACAACATCAAAATGATACATTTAATACATAAAACGTCAAAAGAAACACTTAATGGATTTCATATACATCTGTACTTGCTTTTTGTTGTTTGTTCCCTATTTTTTTTAGGCATCTTGTCACATATTTTCTACCACTTTTGTTTAATAGATTTAAACAATTTTTTTTTATTCTTTTCTCTTTGCAAACATATTAAAATGTTTATAAATGGGCTTAGGGTTTATATGAAAATAATTGGAAAATCTTTATAAATTGTTTAATAAAAGAAAAATGATTTGAATGGTAGAAAAAAATAAAACAAAAAAATATCTGTTCTAGTGACCCAAATATTTATTCCCTTTACGACTGTGTTTCTGTCTGTTTCCTTATTTTTTTTTTTTCTTTATTTTATATTTCAAATTGAATAAAAACTATTTCACTCTAATTCAACTATTGATCTAAAAATGGATGTAAAATATTTAAAACACATGTTTGTTTGTTCTACAAATAAATTTTGCTTTGAGCAAACAAAAATAAAAATAAAAAACAAAAAAAAAAGAAATATTAAAAATAAAATCATATTGAATAAGGAATACTCCCTTTTAGTTTTCAAAAAGAGATAATGCAACGCATATGTAAATACAAAACCTTTGATAATAATGTTTGTCGATTCAAACAACCGCAAATAGATGTCTATGGGGAATTGTTAGTTTCTGTTGATTTAAAATTTATTAAATAATTTGTTTGATTAACATAGGAAAGCATATAATACTACCGATCAAAAGTACCATCTATTAGAAATTTGATTCAGTAGATTGAGGGCAAATTACGGCATTCGATATTGAACGAAATTAAAATTGTTTTTAAATTGCATGAAATTTCGCTCGATATCGAATGCTATAATTTGCCCCTGGTTTGTATGTACCTACGACAGCGGCCCAATAAGTTATTGAGTTTTTTAAATTTCTCTGCGTTGAAAGAGCACCTGAGGCCCTATTCTGTGATTCTATTAAGCTAAAATGCTAATGTTTAGAATAAATAAAAAAAATTTATAAAAAAAACATTATTGAGATAATGGACATAAAGCTTTTAAATTTCAATACGTGTTAAAGAGTTGTATTCGTAGCCAAAAAGTCCTAAATAAAGTTTATACATTTTTAGCGATAGAGTTTTAGCTAAGGAGAGTTATAGAATAAGGCCTCTGTGTTGATAACAATTAGCATATGCCACTTGAATACTGTAAAAATTTCAACAAGCTGCGTTACTTTTCATTAAGAGCCAGCTTTGTTCTTGTGTCCCTTAAATATCACTTTGACCATGGCTTGCTGGTTTTTCTATTCCATGGCACCCTTATGTTTGCTTTCAATCGTTTAAATTTGTGTGTTCGGTGTTGTTTAGCCAGAATGTGAATAAATGTCCAGAAAACGAGGATACACCAGGACATATTACAGAGCAATCAGTAGTTGAAACAGTGGGTTTTTCAAAGTAAGTCGCTGATTCACCGGACTAAGTTTAATTGTTTTAACTATGGGAGTATTCTCTATTCATAGAAATGAAATATCAAGGCGGATAGCCTTATTGTTTATCTTATGATTTAGGTAAATCGGCCTTGTGCTTATCATTATAAAAAGATAAAATATGATATTGCCAGAGAAAAACAAACAAAAACTCTCTAAGAATTGGGTGGAAGAATTGTGACGATTAGCGAACGCAGAGCAATAACGTTACACACAGAATATCATAGTTTTTCAGGCGAAACCTTCACTGAACGCATAAGAATAAGAAGCAAAATAATTTCTAATAGCCAACTAGTTCTTAAGGCCTTATGCAGTTGCACATTCACTTTATTTTTGAAATGTTACAATATGCCCACAAACTTGGAATCTTAAAGCCAGATTACTTTGGCCTGCCTGCCAAAACTAAAGAAGAACTAGAAGAATAAAAGAGAGAACATATATGGCAAACGGAGGGCTCAGATGATTTTCACTAAAGCCATTTTTTTGGCTTCCATCGAATACCGCTCAAAGGGAGATAACAAATGATAATCATTCATTCTGATAGAACTTTGTAACGATTGTAGGGACCTCGTTTATACCAATAAAATTCTTAGCTTCAAAGCCAGTAGAGCAAAATTTACTCTGAAAGTAGACCATGAAGAGCGCTACAAACCATTTGAACAGAATGGGGTACCAACCAACACAGAATGGGAGGTACATTCAGCACTAGCAGTTGTACATTTTGTTGTAAAAAGAATAGCAAAGAGTACGATACAGGCTCTTACCAACTCCAGTAAGCAGGTCTTGATGACTATTCCATTCGACTTTTTGATGTATTAAACCCGAAAGATTCAAAGGGAAAAGCAATGTAGATCAGCAGTAGTCGCAATGCAAAGCTTTTACATATCGTAAGTAAATTGCTCTAAAATTAGATGAAAAGAGCTTATGTAACTTTTCTAAATCGATCGCGGATCATTACGTGGGTAATAATCTTTACCATCTGCAGATTTCGTTACAAGGGAAAAAGAATTGTTATTGGTGGGCAGATTTTAGTAAAGCTTTATAATATTTCTATAAGTTATTATATGGCAGAAGAGAAATTTGTTATAAAAATCTTGAGTTGCCAGCTGAAAATACTACCTCGGAGCCCTTACAATTCTAAAGTTTTACATCATGGGCAACCATGTTAATTCGGTTTATAAGTCTACTTCACAATTGTCTGTATCTACAAAAAACCAATGTTAGATATTACACGGTGTAGGGTATAAAGAAAGCATAGAAATTATTTTAAAAATGTACACAATAGAACAAATTAAATTAAAAAGTAAAATGGAAATTCCTATTGAAAAATTGATAAATTCAATAGAAAACATTCAACAAAAAAAAAAAAAAAAAAAAATAAAACCGATACAAATGCTCGTAAATATTTTCAATCTATTGAAATTGTTTTATAAAATGACAGTAAAAATTTTGCCTTTTCATACTTCTCTTTTTGAGTTTTTTCTTTGGCTGGCAACACAACTATTTTGCGAAGGTAGAAGAAGAGGGAAACAAATTTTTATTACAACAGCAAAAAGTGGAGTAGTAAATGACATTAAAATAAATAGATTTTTTTTCTTGTAATTTAAATTTTTTGGTAGCAAATCTTTAAAGGAAATACAGAACAGAACATAAGATTTTTAATAGGGATGTATTTTATTTCTAAGAAGAAAACACAGAAGATGAAAAATTAAAGAAAGATGTTTAAAATATTTCTAAAATTATTAGCACCTACGAATACACAATTACAGATTTATGCCCGTATTCATAAAAACTATTTTAGGTTTATTGAGAACTTATTTGACAACTTTCTATGCAATACTTGTCAAATAAACCCTCAATAAACCTAAAATAATTTTTATGAATACGGGCATTGCCTTTTAACTATTTTGTTTAAGAGAAAATATTTTCTGTCTTTACTATAAAGTATAATGCTTACAATTTTGTTTCTTAAAAAACCACGAGAGTAATGTTTGCTGGGTTACTAACGGATTTGAATAACTCAGAAGTTTTCATTAGGATCCACATAACTGAAATCTATATCAAAAGTACGTCATGATTGTGGTTTTTGTTTAAAGATTTAGGCATGGTACAGTGTTAGATTTGTCCTGGCAGTGATAGAAAGTAGCAATCGAGTCAAATAAAGACAATTGGATATCGAATCGGAAAGCGTCAACAAATCAAACTCGATCTCGATCGTTAAAACATATGAGTGGAATTTATGGATATTTATTACTATTTATTTATTAAGCTCAAACCTTTTACTTGTGGCAACTGAAGAATATGACGTAGGGCCATACACACTAGTGCTGGCAAGGTATTGAGTAATGGGTACCGAGTATCGAGTAAGTGTATTAATTTTTGGGTACTCAATACTTAAAAGTAACTACTCAATACTTTAAAAGTTTCATTTTTTTTTCGAAGTTGTATAGAAAATTTAAATTTTAACGGCCAAACTAATTTTTGTCTAAAAACACAATACTATGAAATTGTTTTCTCTTAAAAATAAAATCCGTTAAAAGTAGTGAGTAGTATTGGGTACCCAAATAAAGTACTCAATACTATCGAGTAATGAAAAGTAGCATAATTTGACAGCACTACTACACACTTTTACTAATTATGGTATTGTAAAGCATCCTTAGGTTTTGAGCTATGAAATAATTATTTTTTTTTTAATTTTTATATTCTACTGCACTTCAAAATTTCGTTGCCCATTCATTTTAAAATCTCAATGAAAATGTCAAAGTTTCTCTTGTTTCAGTTTGAATGGATTTTATTTATGGATTTGTGTAATTCCATGCAATCAAACACTCATATGCATATTTATTTTTTTTATATAAAATTGCCATTATTCAAGACATGCCGTGCCATGCTAAGCCATACCATTTGCTAAACTATTACAAATTCGATTTTTCCAATCATTGTTTGTTGGTGGTTGCCACAAATTGGATGTGAGAGTTTCTTGTAACGTTTTATTTCATTTAAGAAACGATTTTCATTTTATTTCTATATTTCTTGTCTGATGATAATGTCTATGTGCTGTTGGTATTGCTGTTGTTGATGTTGTCATCGAACGCGGTTTACATGGATTCCATTCAAGCGACAATCTCTGTGGTTTCTTTGCTGGTGACGAGTGTACAAGAAAATAAAATAAAATAAAAAAAATTGTGTATTTTCCAATTTTACAAAAAAAAAAATTACTTTTTCATTTTCTTATTGACTTTGCTTCGGTTATTTCAATGAAAAGGCATAACGAAATAAAAATACTGAAAACGTTTCTTCTTTCCCTTCCCTCTTTAAGTATTGATAACTAACGATGTTTCATGGTTTTTATTGTTGCTGTTGTTGAAGACCTGCTGTTAAAAAATAGAGTGTAATACCCAGTCTATTTTTTTTTGTTCGTTTCTTTTTCTTTTGTTTGCTTGCTAGGATTTCGATTTCCTTCTGTTTAAAAGTGTATGCGTTTCAGCACTTTACTAACATTTAAGTAAAAAGCTTGTAGTTTTTCTTACCGGAAATGAATCTCCGTTTCCGTTTTGCATATTTCACTTCTCGCTTTTTTCCAGCAGTGCTTCAATATTCGTTTTTGTGTTTTTCATTTCTGGTTTTGATTTACATAATGGCACCAAATACTTTATAAGTTGATAAAATTGTATTCAGGATTACAATTGTAATATTAAAATATATTTTAAAGTTTTTTTTAACAGTGTTTTCAACATCTTTTTTTGTTTTCCTTTTCATTACATTTTTAATTTTTCTTTTCTTTTGCCATGTTCTTACAAATCCTGTTTTTAGTTTTATGCATAGAGGAGAAATAGAGGTTAGAGTGGTATTAAACCGTTGAAGGATAATGAAATTTTATTGAATATTGAAAAACGTGACTTACGAATTAAATGGAAAAGTGTGGGGAAATGTTTTAAATGAAGTTTTTCAAGATGAAAAATCAATTTATCATTGGAAAGGCTTTTAATGTTTTTTTTTCTTTTTCTTTTTTTAATAGTTTTATGCTTAATGAAAATGAAATTTTAAGTGATTTTTTATGTTGAGCTTTTAAAAGTTGAAAGCAGGAAAATATAAAATTAAAATAAATTAAAATTTTAATTCAAAAAAGTATCTTAAGGGTTTATTACTGATTATTTAATTTATTAAGAAATTAAAGTGTTTAACAAAATGCAAATTTACCATAAAAACGTGGCCAGTTTCTCTTGCTATGAGTTAAACCGTATATATAGAAATCTGAAGACAAAGTCAGAGTACTGACTATGTAGTATTAGATATTTCATAGATAATGCCATGATTTTTATTTCACTTTAGAACATACACAGCCTTTACAACTTTGTTTCAAAGTTATGGCTTGTGTACGTCAATATCTATTCATGAGTATCGGGACCTACAGTTTAAGGTCAACTCGAAATGACAGACTTGACGATCTGTTGCTCTCGGATCTTTTACCACAAGGCTGCTAAGTAGTGCTGGCAAAGTATTGAGTAATGGGTACCGAGTATCGAGTATTTTTAGTAATTCTTGGGTACTCAATACTCGAAAGTAACTACTCAATATTTTTAGAGTTGTATTTTTTCTTCGAAATTGTATGGAAAATTTAAATTTTAACGGCCAAGCAAATTTCTACTAAAAACACAATTTTTTATGAAATTGTTTTCTCCTAAAAATAAAATCCGTTAAAAGTATTGAGTAGTATTGGGTACCCAAATGAAAGTACTCAATACTATCAAGTAATGAAAAGTAGCAGAATTTGAGAGCACTACTTCTAATAGGTTGTCGCCGAAACAAATACTTTTTTTAAGATTATATTAAAGACGGCGACTACTTTCAGTTTACTAACGTCGATTAAGTTTATGGTGTTTTTTTGTTTGTTTATTAATATGGAGCAGCACGCAGTGCAGTGAAACCAAAATAAAATTATATTCTGTAAAGTCTTTGTGTTACTTTCTTATAATCTTCTTAAACGGACTCCTGAACGGTTACTGCAGACTTAATGGTCATTTAAATAGGATAGGCATCGCTTAGAGGGAGATTCTGTGACCAGGGGATTGAGTTATTAGAGCAATTGTATAGCATTAATGCACAGTAGAAAGAGATACCTTAGTGTTTATCAGATATTAGATGGGGAATTGTCAAAGTTGGCACCGACCGACATTTTGAAGTTCGTTAAAGCGACGAAACTGGAAGAGATACTATAGAGAGGTGTACAATACTTGCTGATCTACAAGTCGAAATACTTTGGTACCTCATTTAGGAATGAATAAAACTTCTTACTTAAGGCTCTAAAGAAATGCCAGCACTCTATGAGTTTTAGCTTTCCACAATTTAAAAAAAAATATTGGAAAATCCACCGCTGCGGTGATAAAGCCAACTTCTATCAACCACAGGGCACTTACAGAGAATGTATTCTCAGCTTTTTCTGCCACTTTCACAGAATCTCTAGACAAACCAATTTTATTTACATAAAATATATAGATAATAGTGGCCTACAAAGGTCTCTATTAATAGACATATGTAAGTCTACTTTACTTAGTGAAAGTTGCTTGTTTTTTTTCTGTGTCTTGGTGTCGCTGCGTCATCGGACATTGGCAAGCACAGTTATGCCAATAGCAAAATACCTCTTCTCTCAATTCTTAACCATAGAATTTTGTTGGATTTCTTAAAGATGCCAATAATTGCTCAGTGCTTTTAAGAAGCGTTATTGCTCTTATATACAGGATGCCGCCTAAATATCACGGTGTTTAATATATTAGTTGTTACTTATATTGCTTACGTTGTTTTTCTTAAAATACAACAGTTTTGTTTAAATATTTTTTAACAAATAATTCCCATTTAGTTGACAAAGTAAGTACCAATAATTTATTTAAATATTTTGGAAAGAAGTCAGCCGACGAAAAAAAAAATCCACTGCGAAATGATTCTAAAGTCTACTTTAAATCAAATTAAAAATTTATTATATTTTATTTTTGTTTTTAAACAAACAAAAAAATTAACATATGATTTGAAAGAGTACTTTCTTATAATAATTATTTGAAAACTAAAATTTTCTTAGATATTTTGGTACTATTGATTTGGAATTGTGCAATAATTGGGAGATAACGGCCAGTGTGGAAAAACTACATAAATTTGACAAACCTTCGACTAACTAGAAAGCTCATATGTATGTAGGAAAATATAATTTCAATATACGACTTCTGTAGGGAACTGTGTATCAAATCGTTAATGACTTTCATGAAGGTGTGTATACATGACAAAAAAGACTCTGATGCGACTGCAGTAGTCGAGAAAATGTTTAGTTCGGTTTTGTGCATTTCTTTCAAGGATGCCTTTTTTTTAGATGAAATATCATCACAAGACTACCTAGAATTATTTAATAAAAGTTAGGGTTTAATCACGAAACAAAACGAAATATTTTAGCTTTTTAAACTCAAGTTTCTAGACTCAAGGATTTTAAAGTCATTAACTTTCCCTCGAACCAAAACCAGCCGTTTATACTAATGACCTGAATTTTTGTTGTTTTTTTTTTTGTTGTTGTTAATTCTGATTTTTTTCTTTGTATTTCAAGTACAAAAAAAGACTTTATTTAGTTTTAAACAATAGCATGACATGAGCTTTAAGAACGAAATGTAAGACAAAAAACAAACCACTAACAATAAACGATTTATTAAAACAATGTTTCGACAAACGTTTAATTTTAAGTAATTACGAGTATGTTTATTATTCACACATAATTGAATATTATTTAAGCGATGACAATTAAGAGCCATTGTGCAATATTATAACGCTTTTTTTTCTATTGATTTTTATGACTGGCTTGACTGTTTTGAGCGGCAACGAGTATAAATGACAGTTTTTTTGAATTATTAAGAGAACAAAAATCAGAAAATATTGGATTTTTTTTTTATTTTATTTTTTTTTTTTTTTTTTTGTAGAAAAATTGTTTCAGTTAGAGATGATTGAAAGACAGCCAGCCAAATGGTATATAAATTCAAACACCAGAAACAAAAAAAATATATTCTTTTGAAGTCTTTTTTCCTATTATTTATTTATTATTTATTTTTCTTTTGTTTTTTTTTTTTTTTTTGTTTCGCCTCATGCTTATTGTAACGATTTTTGTTTCTTTTCAAAATTATTTTTTATTTTTGTTTCAAAGTTTTCTTTAAGAGCAGGTCAACCAGAACATTTTTAATTTTACTTGTGATGTATATGATGATTAAAAACGTTTGTTTTTCCGTTAAATTAAAATTTTTAAATTAGAAATCATAAATTGAAACAAAACAAAAAAAAACTAATTTCTAAACAAGAAGCATGACCAGAACAAATGTTACGGAAATCAATTTTAATTTTATTTTAAATATTTAAACAAAAACTCTTAAATAAAGAAAAATAAAAAGAGAAAAATTAAACAAATTAAGCAATAAATACATAAACGACTAGTCAAACATTATTATATTGTTTTTAAAACAATAGTTAACTAAATTGTTAAGAAACAAATGAAGTTAAAGACAGTCAAATATGTTTCTTACAAAAGTTTTTGACAGCTAGGGTGTGGCATTTACTTGCAAAAACTTTAGTAAACTTTATTTATAAAATTTCTTACTTTGAACAGTTTTTGATGGGCTACTTGTTTTAAACGTTATTTAAATACTCTATACTTCTTTAAATTTCCATAGAATACAGCTTTTTAAAGAATTCTATTAAGAGTACAGTGGATGTTTTTTACGTAAATTATCTCAGTAGTTAAGATTTCCTGATTGAAATATAGTGATGGCTGCAATTGTAATGTATTTTCATCTCATTTCCATAATACCGGGGGAGTGTGTGGTATAGTGGTTAGAGCGCTCGCAAAAAAACTCAGACGGCCCAGGTTCAAATCCCAGAAAAGGTGAAAAATGAAAAAGTTATTTTGCGGTTTTTTCAGAGTTATAATTTAAAAGTAATAGGTTTCCCCCCACCCCACTCCCTCCAAGAAGACCAATTACAAAGAAAACATTATATTAAACCTTAACCAATGTCAAAAAAAACAAATGATCAGGAGAAAACGCCACCTATTGGGAAGTAACAGATAAAAGCTAAAACCTACTTTAGGTTTAGATAGAAAAATCGTAAGAGTTTTAGGTTTTTAACAGTTTGACTATTATTATTTTGACAAAACCAATACTTGGGTAAATAATTTTCTATAAATGAGGACAGATATAGAAAGCTGAGAAAATTTCCTTTAAAATAAGCCCTCTTCCAGCGTTACAAGTCAACCATTCAACAATTGCTATGAATTGCAATGAATATTTCCAAAAAAATAGCATTATTTTCGAATGACCAGAGGCCTTATTCTGTAACTTTATTTAGGACGTTTTGGCTACGAATAGAATTCTTGAACGTTTATTGTAATTTAAAAACTTCATTCCTATTACCTCTAAACTTTTTAATTTTATATATTCTAACGCCCAGCCTGTTTCAAAACCCAAAATTTTAGCATTTTAGCTTAAGAGAATTACAGAATAAGACCTCTGAGCACCAAATTTTCT
The DNA here is from genome assembly GCA_963576795.1 of Metopia argyrocephala. Taxonomy (NCBI): domain Eukaryota; kingdom Metazoa; phylum Arthropoda; class Insecta; order Diptera; family Sarcophagidae; genus Metopia; species Metopia argyrocephala. Next base: position 196,436,282 of record OY756208.1, on the reverse strand, counting down.
CTTAAAAACCCGGAAAGTCGATTTTGATTTTATAACCATGGTTTCTTTGGGAAAAGTTCTTAGAATTCCTCGTAGATTACGATTTTGCTATACGCTTAGTAGGCAAAAAAATTTACCCACCCTAGTGTATATGTTTCACTTTGAACTTCTACCTTTTTTTTTGTATTTAAAATTTTGGCGTAATTTTTTTCCTAAGTATTGGTTGAGAACCCATTATCTTTTTTTTATTTGAAATATTATAAATTTTAAATAATAATAAATCTCTTTTTCGAGCTTAAGGTCTTTTTATATTAATATTAAATATTTATTTTTTCAATATTTCGCTGCCCCTTCGTGTAGCGTTTTCAGGAATTATTATTTTAAAATAATTAATTATTATAAATTTTATTTTACTATAAAATGTTGTTTGTTTTTTTTAGTAAATGATGTGTAAGAAAATGATAAAGAAGTCAAAAAATGATATTCTTCTGGAACCACTTCATACTGTTTTGCTGAGTAGTTTTAAGGTGAGTATTGTTGTATTCTTTTTATAACAATTTTCATGAGCTTTCTTATAAAAATGTAGTTGAAATTAATACCAGAAGTTTTGAGTTCCTAAGCCACTTTAATTTTTTACTCTGCATATTACTAAGAAAAAATCACTGGAAGGCTACAGGCTATTAGTAGTGAGCTACTGCTGTTCAATACTGAAGAAATTTTAAAACTTTTTGAAATTTAAAATTAATTTTTGATATTTTGACTTTAAACTGTGATTTTTGTAAATTGTGCACGTTTTTGTTAAAAAAAACCTGATTCAAGAATAGTGTTTTCTGGCAATCGACTTTTAGCACTCTCTAAAAGTGCGTCCCACTTGTTTTAACCTACTAACTGTTGCCGGTCGTCTTAATGTTACTGTTGTTGTAGTTCATGCATTCTTACTCATCACTTGTTTCAAACAAGTTTCTAGTTAATACCGTTAGAAAATTTTTTCCTGTTACGCCGTGTTTTTGTGTTTTTTTTTCTGCCAATAAGTAGTGCTGCTTGATTTCTTTTTGGCCAAGGCAACAATTTATGTACGTTTAGCGCTATTTTTTGCTCCCAAACGACTATCTTTTGCCAGTACTTGTTGTACCTGTACCTGTACCAGTACCTGTTTAGTTATTGTTATTGCTGTAACTGTTATTGTTGTTGTCGTAGTAGTTGGTATTTTCTAATTTCAAATGCATCATAAACTAACAATTTAAAGCAATTCATACAAAATGGTTCTTTTTTTTGCTTTTCTTAACCATATTGTTAACTTTGTTAATATCAAACGTCTACAAAAACAAATCTATTTTAAGCAAAACCAAGAACAACAACAATAAAGTAATAAAAGTAGGTAGTCTTAGAGACTGGTTCCATAGCAACATTGGCATCAACATCTGACAGAACAAACATATAAAAACCACCAAAATAAAAACACGAATATTAAAGCCACATAAAGTTACGAGTAGAAGTATAAACAACAACAACACGAACAAAATCAAGTTGTCTTGGAGTAGGTGTCTGTCTAACCATTTAAAGACTTGAGTCCAAAACAAGTTAAACGAATGAACGCATGAACAAACGAATCAACGGCTACAAGTGGACTTTATGAGTGAATGTTTAATTGTCACAATTTTAGATTTTATGACAGCGTGTATTTTCTTCAAAAAAATATATATATTTTTTTCTTTTTCGTATTTTATTTATATGTTGGGCTATTAATGTTTGAACATAACAAATGTTTTATAAAAAAAATCATGTTTTAAAGGTGTAACAAGAGTTTTATAGATCGCAATTTTTCAATTGGGGTGTTAAATATACTTTTTGTTTTCCTAATATAAATTGAAATTAAAGGTCTATTACACCAGAAACGAATGATCAGGAGTACAACACCAACTTCAGGGAAAATAATAAGTAACCTACTTAGATGAAGACGCTCACAACTCACATTCAACATCCACCGTCAGATGGAGCAATCGCTGTTGATCATTCAAGCGCGAAGGTATAACATTGACCTTTGAGTGATCAACTGACAGCAACTGGTCTCATTGACATAAGGAAAGAATTCATTTATCTGTCTTTAAATTCCAATACAATGCTCTTTATGAGAAGATGTTTACTACTGAGTATTGGTCTTTAAAAAAAATGAAGTTTACAGTTGATAAAATGATAAAAATAATATTGAACATAAAAAGAAAATATCGGCTACTTGAGAAAGTTCTGTTACTAATTTCACCATAAATTCAATAAATTTTTCTTAAATCTTAAACGGGCTCCATTTAACCAAATATGTGATCTTTGTCGTTTATCGTGTAAAGCCATCAATCCATCTGTATCGATTTTTTCAGTTATCTGAGGGAAAAACGGATTCAATTGTGATTGGTAGGCTTCCATGGAGTTTACATTTACATCATAGTTTTGCAGAAAAGGGGAACAATTGCTAAGGTCTAGGGTATGAAGTGGATACATAAAAAAATCACAGCTAAATTCTCTCAGTTTCTGACGGGTCATTAAAGACATCCGTGATCTGAGACTGTTATAACCGAGTACCATGATGTTATTATTAGGGTGATCGGCACGGTTTTTGGTAATCGGTTTTCACCAGTTTGTTTTTTTTTTTTGGGTATGTCGATTGCAGCTCTTCTTAAATCTTTACTTTTCACATATCGAATAAATATTTTGTTGTCCAATACCTGGTTTATTCAGTCTTTAAGCCTCTGTTTATATACATACAATATAAAACTACAGAAAACCTTTATAAACAATTTCTTTAAGTGTAAAAAAATTTTTTTTAGTAATCTGTCAACTTTAAAGCAAGAAGGATCTAAAAGAAAATTTTATATTCTATTTTCTTTTAATCCTTTTCTTGCCCTCTCAATATTTTGCAAATAAAACCGGTTTACCCGATATTTTACAAAATATAACCCATAACCGTTTAACCGGTTATTTTACAAAAAGTTAACTGAAACTGGTTTATTAAAAATTGATAACTTTCGAAGAAAGGGAAAACAGTTTTCTGGTTTAACCGGTTTTTTTTTCCAAAAAGTTAACAAAAACCGGTTTAATAGAAATTGCTAATTTTCAAAGAAACCGAAAACAGAATTTGGCAAAATGTGTAATAATCGATCACCCTATATCTGATTTTGTTGAATGAGATTTTTGCTTCAATCGAATAAACAATTTTTCTTCGACATTAATTTCGTAGGTTAGAAATCGCCCGCTTTAGTTCGTTTCAGCATTTCATGTGGCTTCTAATAATAGAATTTCTTTGAGTAATAGAACTGCCGTTGCATCATGAGTTCATGTGATGCTGAATGATTCCATTCAGATAGTGTTAGCACTTTAGTAATCAGAGAAATTGAAGTCATTTGAAACGAATAGAACAAAAGCATACTTGCGATTCAACCCACTACTTTTCTTAATTTTCTGCTTATAAAACCTTTGTGAATTAGGGCCAATATGTAAAATTGCTTACATATATGGATATATTTTAGAAGTTTATTTCTAAAGTTTTTAATCACTTTGGTCATTTGGTTTGTTGTGATGGCAATTAAGAAATATCCCTCAACAATAGCCGTCTTTAATGATGTTTTTCGACTTGACAGCGAAAAGTTGTGTAAAATATTTTATAAATTAAAAAATACTTTTTAGAATTTATTTCTCTATTCATTTTATTTATTTTTTTTTTAACGGTGCGTTATTATATAATCCATCAATCAAGTATTCTGTTGATTTTTTAATTTTAAAACTTAAATATAAAGGCTGTTTTCATAGAAAATTCATTTTGATTTATAGTTAACAGGCTTATAAAATGCATTTTCGAAAATTAATCACAAATCGAAAACCTTTCTGTGAATACAAGAACAGTAGTTGTGAAAGAAATGGTACTGCTTGTAAATTTTTATGGTTTTATAAGCGTTGGATTTATTGCTTTAAAGCGTAATGAAAGCGAAACATATTCATTTACTACGAGGGGCGGTTTAATAGCTTTTGTATCTTTGAAAAATAAAACACAAGTTTTCCCATAAAAAAAAAAACAAATTATTTGTCAACGAAGTCTTCCTTGAGATCTATACACTTTCTACAAAATTTGCTTAAGCCTACAATGTAACATTTGTCTTATTGTCCATATATTTTATTACATATATTGCTGAGGCCTATCAGATCCTGAAGTACAGAAAATAAAACTCTTGGTAGTTCTAATTAATCATTGGGATATACATATGAGAGCATATGAACAAAAAAGTTTCACACGCAGTTTTTTTTTTTTGTACGAGTATGAGCTTTGGAACCAAGTATTTCTTTATAGAAATGTATGTTCATGTTTTTTATTTTGGGAAATCTTTTTAACAAAATACATATGTTTTTAACAACTTACAGACAGAGTTCCTTAATAAATTTTATCCAATAGTAATATTATGTTTACCTAAAAGAAACAAAAAAGAAAGGTTATAATTAGTAAAAATAAGAAAAAACAATAAAACAAATTAAACTTGAACTTTTGTTACGCCCTTCCTTAAAACGAGCGAAACAAAAACATAAAAACTTAAAATAATATGTCTATGGCGTCATGGTTTTAAAATGGTTAATCAAACTCGAACAAGTTTGTTTAAGACTGTTATAGCATTTCACAACACTTTTCAATACAAAATTAATTAATTCGAACAAAATTTTCGATTTGATTTTAAATCTTTATATGCATATATTAATAAACGATTAATACCATAAAAAAATTATAAATAATGGAAATGATAGAAAATCATGTCCCAAGGGCTATTTCGCTGGTGCTTAAGCAGCTCATCAGATCAGTTTTCAAAGAAATTTTAAAACAACAATGATTTAAACTTTATCTACTACATTTTTGTATCAAATAATGATTGAACAAATGTTTACAGAAGAGAAAAATGGTATTTTTTTCATTCATAATCCGAGTTAGATTCTCAATAAGATTATTGATAAATTTCAATTAAATAGTTTTGTTTTGTTAGCAAACAATGGAAAACCTAACACAGTACTGATTATTCAGAATGGTTGACATTTACAAAAAATACAAGGATGGACAGTAAATGAAGATATGACAGAGGAGAAGACTTTGACTGAGTCAAATCTATGGACAAAATTCAACACAAAGAATTTCCATTGCTCCAGTCGAAAACTTGTGCAGTTCTGTTGGTGTACATTTTCTTCACGTTTGTCATGTACTTTATTAATTAGGAAGTCTTTAGGTCTGATCTAATTAAGCCTTTTAATGGCGAAACAAATGAAAAAATTAAAATATTAAAACTTTTTAAAACTGAAGTTGGTTATTCTGTTTCTGTAGATTTTTTTCTTTCTAAATGATTACGATTTAGTAATCACCATTTTGAAAATTATGATAAAACTCTCCTAATCAGTTTGTTAAGCACTAATAAAATGCCTATCGGCACTTGCATTTCTATCAACCAATCATTGTTAATTAATATAAGTACATACCGAATAGTAGTCGCCGTGGTCTAGTGGGTAGTGTGTTGGCCTACTAAGATGGGAGCTCAGGTGCAAGCCCCGGCTCTGGCATCTTGAAGCAAAGAAATACCTCTTAGCAGACTTCTGGCAAAAGCTCTGGGAGTAATTGATTGCCTTGGACAAACTTCTCAAGTCTGTCGTTCAGGGTCGACATTCAACTGTAGGTCCCGCTACTCATGGGTAAAAAATTGACACACACAACATGAGTGCTGCGAGAAGCTAGGCCGTAATCCTGACACAGGGTTGTAAAGGCCAGTTATGTATTTATGTATGTACATACCGAATAAGTTTGTTATTTTTATACATACATACGTAGTACACATTATACTAGCAAATCTCAGCAGATATTGCTCTGATTAATCACAAATTAATACTACTACTACATGTTTTTCACTTATTAGCCACGCCCCTTTCTACCATGTCCATTTTTATTAATAAAAACAAAAATTTTAACGAAAGCATTTATATAAGTTTAAATTTTCATTACTGTAGCTTAAGTTCTTAGTTAAAGAAATTTCTAAATCTTATTACTGAGTTAAGTTTTATTAATTTACCACGCCTCTTTTAACCATGCCTGTTTTGATTACACCCACAACTCTTTCTCATACATATGTAAGACTATGTTGCAAAAAATTTGTTATTGTTGTCTTAAGCGGTTTAGAAATAATTTTAATATCGAACAAATAGAAAAACAAACCAACATCCACTTTTATTTATTTATTTAGTAATCACTCAATAAAAATCTATAAAATTTTAGGTGTAGAAATATGTTTTAATGTAATTTTTTAACAAAAAACGGATAAGAAATTGTATCAAAACTGTTTTAAAACTTTTCTGTATACGAATATCAGGGGGCAAATTACGGCATTCGATGTCGTACGAAATTTATATAAAACTTGTTCTTAAATTTTAGGAAATTTCACTCTAAATCGAATGCCGTAATTTCCCCCTGAAATTTTAGGCATTTTTCAAAGTGTTTTCTTTTACGTGTAAAATTACAAGTTACGCCCTTTTTACATTAAGCCATCGTTACACATTTTTCTTTTATCATTTTTATGAAAATACTTAAAGCAAAACATTTAGTATCTCTGCTTAATAATTTAAATTTTTCCATTTTAATGTGGGCCGTACAATTTTTTTTTAATTTTTTTTTTGTATTAAAATACTGGCAACAAAATGGTTATAAAAAGTAATCCACTTAAATGTTTTCATGTTCATCAAAACCATCATCTCTGGTTAATGGAAAGAATTCACAAAAAATATTATCGCAGTTTTTTTTACAATTTTTTCTCTAGCATCTATTAAATTAAACAAGAAACCGCAACAAAATATTGAGTTCTACTAATAAAGTGTCATTAAGCATACAGAAAAATGTCAGTAGTAATCATCGAGGGAAGGTCATACAATTATACAAATTGAATAATAACTGAGTTAACCACACTTAATTCAAATTACTTTCCCATAACCTTTAAAGGATGTTCAAAATTTTTAGACTTCTCCATTGAGTAAACTCAAATTCAATTAATAAACTTTGATGTAAATAATAAAGAATCGCTCTAGAATAAGTTTTTACCCAAGAAAAGAATCTCTAAAATACAAGTATATGATATTTTCGATAGTAAAAGTTAGGTCTGTGTAAGACAGCACACACTGTGTAGCAACATATTGTCGTGCGGGAGTTTATGTGCTCTATCCGCTATTTTGTATATCTCGAGTTAATAATGCCACTTTAGCTTATATATATATGCTGTCGAGCTGTGCGGACGTGTTTTTTTATTGAGTATTTGTTTGTAGTTTTTCTGTGGTTTCGAAATATAAATCTTCAAGTGATTTTAAGAACTAAGTTAAACTTCATAAATAAAATATTTTAAAACAAATTTGTAAATTAAAACATATCTGCCAATTAAAAACAAACAAAATAAAATATTCATATATATTAAAAAAAAACCAACATTATACATATATGTATATATATTTATATATACATAAGTACACAACAACAACAGTGTTACATCACAAAATAATAAAGATATAAACTAAACAAAAAAAACAAATCAAATATCTAAAACAGTAAAGTTGTTTACATCCGCAGAATAACCACACCAATAATATTATATAATATATAATTTGATAAAATAAAGTTAACAACAACAAATATATTTTTCCCGCTTTTTATATTTAAAATATAAAACGAAAACAAAACATTTGAAAATACATTTTACACAAACAACGATATTTTATAAACACTTAAATAAATTCACAACAAAAGAAAAATAATGACAAAATTTTAACTTTAACAACAGATTTTGAACAGTTAATTGACAATAACAAAAATAAAACAAACATAAAGAAGAAAACAGCACAAAAATAAAAATAAATAAATAACAGCTGAAAAATAGTTAACAAAACTCCAACAAAAACAAAATTAGTATATAAATAATAAATGACAGCTGCGGATAACAGCTGTGAAAGTATTTTGAATAGCCAATAAAAGTGCTCCCAAATTTGACTTGCAAATAAAATTAAAGATTTAATTTCGAATATAGAGCATATCCTAGGGGTGGAATTAATAAATATTGAACTGGTTATAACCCAACAGGCAACTATTTACATTAACTTAATACTAAATGTATAACTTAAGAAAAGGCGTAAAGTCTACTAAAAAATCTAACAAGAAAAACGTGAAAACTAAAAACAATAACGAATCAATTGCCGAAATGAGTTTTCCAACAACTAAACCACAGTCTAGTCGTTCAGCGACTGTAGTGAATGCAGTTACTCCTGAGCAAACTGGTATCAGACAAGGCCTACAAAAATCTTTATTTAGTACTGTGTGTAACACCAATCCAGACTCACCTTTCAAGCTTGTGACGGTTATGGACAAACGATTTGAAAAGCTTACGGAACAAATTGAGAAGGTAATAGATAGTAAGCTTAGGGAGTACAAAGATGAGATGTTAGCTGAACTCGATAAAAGATTTACCAAACTGCAAAATGATATTGATACTGTAACAGCTAGAGTGTCCCAACTTGAAACTGTTGCGGTTGAATTTAAATGTATGCAGGAGGAAATCGTATCCCTTAAAGCAAAAATAAAACACCAAGAGAATAGCAAAGTTGCGTCTGAGCTGCGCTTAAACGAAATACCATTTTATGAAAATGAGAGCCTCATAGATATTTTTTCCAATATCTGTAAAACTATAAGAATGACAGTTCCTGCGATAAAATCCATCTATCGGCTGCAGAACATTAATAATAAGCGTACTACTAATAATTCCAAGGATTCAGTTATTATGGTTGAACTTAGATCTGTGTACGATAAAAATTTTTTCTTAAAAACTTTGGCCAATTTTAAAAAAAATAATAGAGATTTTCACTTTTGCTTGAAACACATTGGTCTAAACTCCGACAAGAAATTTTATGTAAATGAAAACCTCACTAAGGATAATTTTATATTATTTCGCACTGCTGTACGACTTAAAAAGCAAAGAATCATACACAGTGCTTTTACAATGCGAGGATCTGTTTATATAAAGAAAACTGTGAATGATGCTGTCCTGCAGATCGATGATATAGGTCAACTCAATGAGCTTAGTCCTGAGATTGTAAATGACCTGGCTACACAGTCTAATAATTCTCAACACCTCAATAATTTATTTCGTGCCCCCTAGCGATGTTTGTCTGCGGCTGCAACCAAATTCATTTAATTTATATTACCTTATTTATTTTTTCATTTATTTTTACATTTACCTTTATTTTTATGTCCATAGTAGTTATAAATCTATTATTCTTAAAATTAATTCGCTTTGCTTTGAAAAACTTTATTACTTGTGCGTTACTAATGTTTATATTAATATAATTATTTTAAATGATGACAAACAATTTTATTAACAGCGGATATCGTTCTAGTGATGGGCTGGCAAACATGATAAGGATCTTGGCAAATCAAAGAAGTGGTATTAAAGTCTGCCATATCAATGCTCAAAGTTTAAGGAACAAAATTGATGAGTTTCGTTTCATTTTTGAAGGCTCTGGTGTCGACATTATTTGTGTATCTGAAACGTGGTTTAAATCTGAGTACACAGATTTATTGGTCTCTTTAGCTGGGTATAGTATTAAACGAGTCGACAGAAATGGTTACGGTGGTGTGGCAATATTTGTTAGGAAAGGAATTGCGGCTAAAATAATCAGTAAGTCTACCGATTCTGATCATGGTACTAGTATTGACGGGCTGGCTAATTTGGTAGAGTATTTATTGCTTGAGATTAGTTGTGATGGTAGGAAGTTGTTATTGGGCTGTATTTATAGACCTAATAATCGTATTTGCTTGGAGAGATTTGTGGATACTCTTCAGACTTTTGCTGTGGCTTATGAGGATGTCATTATTGCAGGTGATTTTAATTCGAATGTCTTAGTCGACTCTTATTTGATGGAAAATTTACATCCTCTTGGTCTTGATTCACCAAATACAACTCAAGCAACGCATTTTACTGCTACTAGTTCCACACTTATTGATCTCTTCTTTGTGAGTGATCTATCGAAGATCCTACTTTATGATCAATTATCAGCCCCTTGTTTCTCACACCATGACCTGATTTTTATTTCGTACAACTTTAATTTACATGTTCCTCCGCAGGTTATTACCTATCGAGATTTCAAGAACTTGAACTTTAGTATTTTGGAACGGGAATTCTCTAACATTGACTGGAGTATGATATATCATATCATTTCTGTTGACGATCAGATTTCTTTTCTGCAACATGGTGTGAACCACCTGTACGATCTTGCAGTTCCTTTAAGAACGAAGACCCTGGATAGAAATAGTAAGCCTTGGTTTTCTCAGGATATTAAGCGTGCAATCCGTCACAGGGATATATTATATTTACGCTGGAAGCGCTTCAAAACTCCTGAGATATATGAATTGTACCGAATCTCACGGAGGACGACTAACAAATTAATTAAGAGGGCCAAATCTGAGTATTTTTCAGCTAAGTTTACTGCTGTAACTGACTCGAGACAGAAGTGGAGAGCAATTCGGGAAATTGGTATCGGCAGATCTACTGATAATGAGTCTTGTGGAATTGATGCGGATGTTCTGAATAGGCAATTTTTGAATATTCCTGTAGTTAAACCTACCCCTAATTACTATTGCTTCTCCAATGATTCCTCAGACAGTAATTTCTATTTTTCTAACGTCACTCACCTTGAAGTTCTCTCTAGTGTGTTGTCGGTAAAATCCAATGCAATAGGAGTCGATGGGATTGACCCAAAATTTCTTAAGATTCTCATGCCACAGCTTGTTCCCGTTATAACGTTTATTTTCAACAAAATTTTTACTACTAACTGCTATCCTAAAATGTGGAAACTCGCGAGAATCATCCCAGTACGGAAATCCAACTCAGAATATAGACCGATTGCAATCTTACCTTTCCTTTCGAAAGTTTTTGAAAGATTGATTCATAACCAGGTGACTCGATACCTTGATGATAATAATATTCTTACAAACTGTCAATCTGGATTTCGTAAGCAGCACAGCTGTATAACGGCCCTGATTGACGTTTCGGAGGATATTAGACAACAGGTTGATTGTGGCAATGTAACGTTCTTGGTACTTCTTGATCATTCGAAGGCGTTTGACACTGTCGATCATAATATCTTAGTTAATAAATTAAAATTTTTTCATAAGTTTTCATCCACTTCTACCGATTTAATATTTTCGTATCTGACTGAAAGATATCAATTTGTCGAATCAGGTGCCTCAAAATCTACCTTTTTGCCTTTAAGTCGTGGTGTTCCTCAGGGCTCTATCCTGGGCCCTCTACTATTTTCGCTATATATTAATGATCTGCCAGGTAAACTCAAACACTGCAAAGTTAGATTGTACGCTGACGACGTGCAGCTGTATATAAGTTGTGATATTGCATCGGTTGACCGATATGTGAGAATTTTGAACGAAGAATTGCATCGTACTTTCGAATGGGCTACCGCTAATGGCCTGGGGATAAATCCCTCTAAATCCAAATGCTTAATTATCAAAAAGAACTTGTTGAGACTCAATTCTAGACCAGTCTTGACCTTGAATGGTCAACCCATTGAGATTGTGAACGTTGCTAAGAATTTGGGAATTTATTTTAACAGTACCCTCACTTGGTCTAACCATATTAATTTTGCTTGTGGTCGCGTATTTTCTATGTTAAGAAATCTTTGGTATAGTCATCATTGCACACCTTTGAATATTCGAATACTTCTTGCCAAGACATATTTAGTGCCAACTTTACTTTACGGGTGTGAACTTTTTGCTTGTTGTGACAGTATCAGCAGAAGAAGACTCAATATGACTTTTAATAATATAGTTCGATACGTATTTGGCTTGAGAAGATTCGATCATATTTCAATGCATGTGAAAAAACTCTATGGTATGTGCCTTGATGATTATATGAAGGTAAGGATTTTGATTTTAATGCATAAAATAATATACACGCGTCAACCCCTATACCTTTTTGAACGATTGAACTTTTCCACTCTAAATAGGGGTAAAAGATTACTTTGTTTTAGATATGGCAGTCGGATATCTACATACCAATTCTTTATACATGCCATAAGTCTCTGGAACGATATCCCCCACAGCTCTCAAGTCATTAGTAACGCGCATTTATTTAGAAAAAATATCCTTTGTCTGTTTTCAAATTAATTTTATACTACTATGTAATTAATTTTATTTTAACAATTATGTTTTTATGTCATTAATGTTTGTTTATATATTTTATAGGTAAGTCGGATGTTCTAAGGCATAGAAGACCGGACCTGAAGATCCTTACGGACTTCCTTACGGGTCACTGTAGTGTGAGAGCGCATCTTATGAGGATGGCGATCACAGACGTAGATACTTGTAGACTTTGCTCACGAGCATCGGAAACAGCGGAGCACATATTGTGTGAGTGTGTGGCTCTTGATAGATTCAGATGGATGTGTCTAGGGAGACATATGGTCTCGTTGGCGGACATATCCACCACTCGGACTTCGGACCTGCTTGCATTCATTAGGAGGGCAGTAGGTCTGTTGAACAGACAATAGACCTAAGGGGACACAATAGATCTTATTGGTCGCAGTGTTCTGCATTAGTGCTGGGTCTGAACCAATTAATAATAATAATATATTTTATAATCAATCTTTTTTAAATTGTTTAATTTTGTAACCTATTGTATATGTATATTATAATGTATTTTGCATGTATTCGTACTGAGTTCTATACTGCAATATGAGACTTTGGTCTTGTGTATGGGACGTAAGAAGTAATAAATAAATAAATAAATAAATAAATAAATAAAATAGCTTTTTGACACCAACATTTTTAAAATCTGCAATCCATTTTTGGCTATTTATCTCCGAACTGGATGAGATATCCGAAAACGGATTGCAGATTTGAAAAATTTGGGCTCAAAAACCTAAAGTGGCATCATTAACTCGAGATATGTAAAAAATATGAAATGGCGGATAGAGCACATAAACTCCCGCAATGTCTAACATAAAATCCATATTATTTTTATACACACGCTAGCCTAACCCCGCTAACTGCTTATTATACAGTCGAATTAAATCATTTTAATATTAACAAACATTTTTTTTCGAGTGTAATTGTTTTATAAAAAATTAAAGCAATAGAACAAAAATCGAAAAGTCAATAGAGCCAATGAAGCTTGTGGTTCTTCTTGTAATATTTTTGTCTTTTTTTTTCAATTTTCTAAAGAAATCTGTGAACTTGTTACAAAAGCAATATTTGTAAAAAAAAAATAATAAGAAGAATTAAATTGAGACCGACAAAGAGATAAAACCGATACAAGAGTTTGATTTTTAAGTAACATACTTACTAACCAAGTATATATGTACTATGTGTGTGTGTGTGGCCAAGTATGTGTGTACATATATATGCACATCTTAGAAAATAGTTTGCCAAAGTGTTGTTGCTCTTCAGTCTTATTTACTCAGACAAATGAACAACAAAATTAAAAAGCAGACAAATGCATACAATGTTAAGTAAAGACGTAAGTACTTGTTTAGTGTACACTACTCAACACTTAAATAGAACACTTTTCATATCTTAACTTAAGTATATGGAATATTGGTTGTAAATCTCAGTTATTACTCGCAATAAATGTTTTCTTTTTCAAGCACTGTGGATTCGAATAAAAATATTTTGTTTAGAAGACTGGCTTCTAACTTGATTAGAACATACACACATACATAATTGGCCATTACAACTCTGTTTCAGAGTTTTCGTTTAGTTGCTCTCAGTGCCCATGTTTTGCTTTTTCATGACAATCTTTGTTTGATTAGGACACCCTCAATATTAATCAGTTTTGCTCATATAGAATTGAAATTATAAACACTACGATGTCTGAAGAAAAGTTCAGCAAACAAAAACAAAGGAAAACTAAAAAAGTAAATAATTTTTAATTGTTTAAAAAGATCCTATACCATGCATTCAGACGATGATTTGAACTACCCTGACGTTTTTTAGTTTTGTTTCAAAGAGTCTTTCGTAATCTTTCTGCATTCACACTATGTGTGAGAAATTATAAGATTTTTTATTAGTTCTTTATTACTTTTTCAATCCCTTCAACGATATAGAAGTACAAAGAATAAAAGAGAAGTACAAAAAAAGTCACAGCAACAGAAATTCGTGATTTTTTCAACCACTCTTTTCTACTCTCTTCAGCAACGCACAGAAAACTTCTGCGGTTGTCAAAAACATCAACATATATTTCGAAGACTAAACTGAATCAGGTATAAACGCATAGCGTAATTAAGAGATTACTGCCCTTGAAACATAACACATGTATTACTCTAATTTTCTTGACCAAATTCGGCCGGTGTTTTTTGAACCTCCTTAATTCGGCTGAATAAATTGGCAAAATTATTCGTCATTGATTATCTTTAGTCAACCTATATATTGATGCTTGCATCTTAAAAAATCGGAGTTATGACTTTATTGGCTAGCAAATCTAATTGGTCCCTATTTGGCACTGATTTAATTTAATTAACCCCCTTTTTTTTTTGGTAACTTTTTGATCTCGGTAGCGTTGTGATAGATTCATATTCCTTCTCTTTTATGAAATTCTGTTTAGATTACTGTTGAACAATGTCAATTATTCCTGGGAAGAAGTCACACGACTTTTATCATATTCTTTAGAAATTAGATTAGAAATGTTTTCGTACCTCAATTAGTTGGCAGTAATCTTGCTGACATGTGGTTTCAAAGAGTTCAAGTAATTTACCACCAAGATTGTGTGATTTATGAACACGTAGAAATCAAAGTTCGAATATTTATTGGTAATATACGACCGCTTATGCTACGAAATGTTTCCTTTAAATTGGCGTTTAGCTAGCGGTCGAAATCACATTTTGAAACTAGTGACATAAAAATTTCAGCCTATTTAAAACTCTTTTATTTATAATAAAATTTTATGTCTTTGTTTCATTATAATTTAAACTGTAAAAACACACTCACCCGATATTAAAAGTTAATAGAGTGTTAAAAGTGTTCTGTTCATATGGCAAGGAGTGTATATATGTCAGTAGACGGATGCACACATTTGTCGATACATTAACATATATTTGTTAAGACAGATTTTTAAGAGATGAATGATTAGAAAATATTTCATTTAAATGCACAATCTTAACCAATTGAAGAAAAATGGGGTCTTTTAGTGTTTTGTTTTTTTTTCAAATTTTGTTTGTATTGCAAGTGTTTCAAATTCTTGTGATGATGATGATGACAATGTCAGTACCAGAGTATATTAGAGAGCAATTTCTTAAAAGCAGAAGACGGTGTAGTGTTAGTGGTTGTCTCGTAATATTTTTCTCTTCTTGTTTGTTTGTTTCTCAAACTATATTTTCTTTGGCAGTCTTTATTAGAGGAGACATACATATAATTGTGTGTAGAAAATAAAGTTAAAATTGTTTTTGTTTTTTGAAATCTGTATCCATACTGTCCCCCTTTTGTCTGTTCGTGTGTAGCTTTTGGAACTACTACAAGTACACGAAAATTTCATTTGTTAGATGGATGGCTGGATAGAAGAGTGTGTCTTTGATATATGCAATCAAATTTTGGTTACAACAATCTCAAAGTCTATTTCTTTTCTATTTCAATTCAGTTTTTTTTTTCTTCATATTTTCTTTATTTCAGATCTACAACGATAAGATGACAAATACATTTCAAGTACTGCAAGACAGTATTTTTTTTTTCTTATTTTTTTTTGCTTTTATTTTGCTGTCGATGATGTGATAGTGTTTCTAATGGAATTTATTAGAGTGTGAGAAGTTGGTTGCTTATAGCTGAGGTTTGTGGGGATTTTTTTTTTCTTTTTCGAAAAACTTTAATGTCTTTAAAAAATTTTATTAGTTGGTTTCATCGTTTTTCTTAATTTTTTCTTTTTTTTTATTGCTCATTTATTGTTTTTTTGTTTTTCGTTTTTATATTATTGATGGTTGCATTGCTTGATAAATGGTTTTTATGTCTTTAGGTTTAGTTTTATTTTTTATTTTTATTTTTTTCAAATGAAAACACATTAAAATGAGTAGTAGTCATGTAAGAATTTTCTGCTTCTTAGATTTATCAAAGCATTGTCAAAAATACATGTCAATGCACTTAACAGTTAACGAAATTACATCATGTGGAAATAGTTTAAGGAAAAAACAAAAATTCTTTATTGTACTCGTACCAGCAAAAGAGGGAGAACGTTTTGTAAAAGTTTTTTTTTTATTTTTTGGGGCATTACACTTTATTAAACAATTTTATAGCTTTTTAAGCCGTCTAGAAACTTAAATGTCACAAAGTCATGTTCCAAAGCGTGGAATTGTTTAGAAATTTTGTCTGTAATGATTTGTAATTGAATTATGCGGTATGTAATACTAAATGATATGAATTATCTATATTATGTTTTTTACAATCTGAATCCTAAATAACACAAATTAACGAACTTGTTGCTACTAAAACCAGATACAACACTTTCTTAGAAGAAAATTTATTTGAAATTTGGAAACATTAAAAAAAATTGTTAGCAAAGTCATGCTTTAGAGTTTCTAAAAAGGCTATATGCTATAAGATAATTTACAATTTTTTATACCATTTCCCTATGGGTTGTAAAATCTATTGCTTTTCAGCTGCTCATTTCATACAAAAATCCTGCGGTATCTCTGCTCACGAGTAAGAAATTTCTCCCTTACAAAAAAATTTGTCGCTAAATATGTAGTTTTTTGTGGTGGCCTGCTATACTACAGAAAAAAAAATTTAAGTAATTAATCAGAAAACAAACAAAAAATAAAAATTGAAGTGCTTCAAAAGTGATGTTGTACGACTTCCTAATTATTACTTTTAAAACTAATTTCAAAATTTAGACAAAATAACTTAAAAAATAAAAATTTTTACCTAAAATTACTATTTAAATATTATAAAAGGGCATGTGGACTTATAATTACATACATACATAACTGGGCTTTACAACCCTGTGTCAGGATTTAGGCCTAGCTTCTCGCAGCACTCATGTTGTGTGTCTCAATTTTTGTCTATGAGTACCGGGACCTACAGTTTAATGTTGACTCCGAACGACGGACTTGAGAAGCTTGTTCATGGCAATTAGTTGCTCTTAGAGCTTTTGCCAGAAGTCAGCTAAGAGGTAGTCGCCGAAAGAAATATTTTTTTTTATTATTTCTTTACTTCAAGATGTCAGAGACGCGGCTATCGTCTTAGTGCTTAAAATTACTCACAAAAAAAAAATTTTGTGCTTTTAAAAGAAAGTAATTTACACGGCTTTCTAGTTATTATTTTAAAAGAAAAATAAATTGATCACAATCCTTCAACAAAATCATGTCTTAATACCATAACATGGTCATTCTGCCCCTGTAGTTTTGCAGATATATGAACCAATGACTATGCCAAGCCATTAAGTGCTTCTAGGGAGTAATTTCTTGTGTAAGTAGGCTTCGAGCAATGCTTGTGGCTTAAACTCAAGCCAAATGGGACAATTGTGTTTATTTACGCATTCATTCAATCAAAAGTGGGTTTTAGTGGAGAACAAATTTTTGCATGCAAAATCCAATATCACGATTTCATTGTGATTCAATGTTCTCAACGAATTAGTGACGCATTCGGTTGTTAAATGTTCCATTAAGTGGAAGTATAGCACCATTTGTTAAAAACTTCAACGAATTAATTGTTTTTGATCTGCGTGAAGGCTTTCTCTAAAGCAGTTGGAGTATCTTCAGTGAGCACTGCTCGATGTTTTATATTTCTTAGAGTGATTAAATTATTTCACGCCTTTGGATGTGTAGCAGAAAATTATTGAAATATTTCTTTTTCATTAAACTTTAAAAAAATTATTTGCCGCGGCTCTGTTGCATGGCATGTGTTCTAAGTGTAAATTCTTTTGTGGAAACAATTTGCTTCATAATAGCACTGGCAAAGTATTGACAAATGGGTACCGAGTATCGGGTATTTGTATTAATTTTTGGGTACTCAATACTTAAAAATAACTACTCAATATTTTAAAAGTTTTTATATTGCTTCGAAGTTGTATTGAAAATTTAAATTTTAACAGCCAAACAAATTCTGTCTAAGAACACTATGGGGTATGTTCTGAAAAAACAAATTCGAGTGAAATTGAAAACGAAAGTTTTTTCAAAGTAAAATAAAACTTAAATGCCCAAATTATTTTATAGTTTTGGTATTCTAGGAAGTTATATTAGTGATTATTAAGCAAATAAATAGAAAAAATTATCAGAAGACTTTAACATTTTAAACATATAGCAGTTCAAAATTTCATTCGATTTCAATTTCACTTGAATTCGTTTTTCAGAACATACCCGAATACTTTATGAATTTTTTTTTTCTCTTAAAAATAAACTCCGTTAAAATATTGAGTAGTATTGGGTACCCAAATGAAAGTAATCAATATTATCGAGTAGTGAAAAGTAGCAGAATTTGACAGCACTACTTCATAAGCACCACAAAGAATTTCTAAATAAATTTTTTTGTTAAATTTAAATGTTGCACAGGTCTCTAGCAATAAGTTTTCTTTTGCAGATTTAAAAAATATCAATTAGTCTACGAGTTATAGCCAAAAAAAACCATATAAACAATATACTGAAAATCGACATTTGACCGCAAAGTTCGAAGATCGATTAAAAAAAATTCAAAATAACATAAAGGAACTAATTTAGCCTTTTTTCACCCCTCACTGTCAAAATCGACCTAACTTTTTTTAACCTGAATTTGTTCCACAGTGTAACAGGAGTTCGATTTCTTTTGAGAAATTTGCAAAGAAACTTAAGTCCGATTATTATTTTATTAAATTATAAGTATAACACTTTAAGTGTAAGAAAGAACAAGAAAAAACCGGTTTTTTTATTCTCAACTTTAGATTTTAGAGTTGTATTACAAATTTTAGACTCCCATACATGATATATTTGTCAGATTATTCTTATTAAACTACAGCATATATAAGTATACACAGTCTGTAATTGCCAACCGCTATCATACAATGTGCAGGTCTTGGTAGGGTATTATATAGTTCGACAAAACCGATTGTACAATAGTTCAATATGAGTTTTTCAAAATATTGCTGAGAGTTTTTTTCTATTTTCTTTTTTTAAATTGCTATTACATTTAGTAACTTTGTTTACTTGTTTTGTTTTTATTACTGTACGAGTATATTGCACGTTGTTATGTTATTACTGTTACTGACTTTGCCACACTACACCACTCTATGTTTTTGTACAATATGTTGTTGTCTGTCTAACTTTATTATGAATTAAAACTTGTTTCTTCGTTACTATTGCTTTATGCATTGATGCAGATGCATCAGTTTAGTTTTATGCAAATCCACGTGAGCGGTTTTTATATGTGTTTTACGCTTTTGCTACTCTTCACATTTTTGTTTTATTTGTTTTTACTCTTTGGTGTACCCCTTTGTTGCGACCAGTCACAGTTCTCGTATGATTTCTTATTTTTTTTGTGCTTTTTTTCATTTCTTCTTTTGTACAATTCAATGCAAATTTTTTGTTGGTTTGTTTCGATTTGGTTTGGTTTGGTTTGCATTGCATTGCATTGGTGTTTCTTCCTTTAAGCCAGAGTTATGGTTCTCATATTTCATTAAAATATTGCAAACATGTTGGCTGCACGCATTGTTCGTTGGTTTTTGTTTTTTCTTCATTTCTTTTAACATTCGTATCATTCATTTATTCCTCTCACTTGAACTCGTATTGGCCACAATCTTGCAAGAGTGTGTTTTCTTAAAACTTCATTTCAAACTGGTTTTAATAAATGTTGGTAATTATTTTGTTTTTTCTTTCTTTTACATTTTTTCAACGTTTTTTTTTTCTATATGCATTTGAATAAATTTAAGATTTAATTATTTAATGTCACTTTAATTTACAAGTTTCTTGCTACCGTCAGCAACACCTTTAGGTTTGTTTTTTTTTTTTATCAGTAAAACACGTTTAGTTGGTATTTTTCAGGTAAAAAGAGTTCTCCTGTTACTTAAGATTTTAGTCAATGTTAAACCAAAAAAATAAAACAAAAATTGTATTTTTTTAACAGCAGTGACTAATAACTTTCATTGTCTTGTTTTCTGGATTTTTAAAAGTTGAAAAAACTAGAGTTTTTTCTTTCTCAAAAAAAGGAAATGACAATTCAGGTGTAAAAATATAAACTATCAATGTCTTTAAAAGTGTAATGCTTCTTCAAGCAATTCTGTTAGAAAAAAAATAATGCGCTTACCAAGTAAGTTATAAAGTAATATAAGAAAAATCGTTGCACTTCCAGCAACTTGCAAATTCTTTCATGGATAACTTTTCAGATATTTTTACTTCTTAGTTACTCTCTGTACTATTGAGCATAGCGGTTTTTTTCAATTTTAAGTTTTGAATTTGGAAATTTTGTGAACAGTTAACTTGTGTTCTTTAGTATACTGATCTTTTTCTCATTAATTTAGACCTTAACTGGTAAGCAAAGCTTTTGCTGGTTAACCACTCTTTGCATTAGTCAGAGCTATGCATTCGAGTTCTATATAGTTCATTGATTTAATTGATTACTTCAAGCCTTACTTCGTAATCAAAACCTGTGTTGCAGAGAAACGGATGAATAGACCGAATTTAGTTAATGACTAAAAATGTTAACAATATGTGAAAGCAGCGGCGGATATTCTCATATTGAGCCAGCCAGGACCTAGACTTTCCAAATTGCGAGAGTAGAGGCGTATATTTTCTTCTTGAGCCAACCAGGACTTAGACTTTCCAAATTTCTGGTTTGTAACTATGATCGAAGGAAAATTTGTGTCTTGTTTTAGATTCTCTCGAAACAACCAGAGAATTTTTACGGGTCTTCTGACCGGTCAGTACAGACTCAATGGACAGTTAAGTAAAATATAAATCGTCTCGAGTAGTTTGTACAGATTCTGTGATGTGGTAACCGAGTTTTCAGAGCACTACTGAGCATTTTGCGGTATAGGTGCGGTGCCGGGTAGAGTAGTTAGAGCGCTCGCACAAAAATTCCAACGGCCCAGGTTCAAACCCAGCAAAGGTGAAAAATGGAAAAGTGAGTTTGCGGTTTTTTTAAAAATTATAATTTAAAAGTAAGAGGTCCCCCCTCCAAGAAGTCAATCTACAAAGTAACCGCTCCCTGACGTTAAACTCTATTCCACCTTAACCTTTGACAACGAAAGACGAATTATCAGGAGAAAAGCGCCAACTGTTGGGAAGTAGCAGAAAACAGCTAAAAACGTACATAGCGAAGACACTCACCGCAATCAACATGCAACGATGGGGCAATTTCGGTTGATCATTCAAGGGTGAAGGTATAACACTGGCCTTTGAATGATTACTTCACAGCAATTTGTCTCATTCCTAAGGCGTTTAATAATATAAGAAAACAAAAATATATGTTCTCTTGTCATAATGTACTGTCCTTTCCACGAAAATTGAAATACAATGCAAAGCATTTAATAGGAGTTTACCCCTGAGTATTGGTCTCAATAAAAAAAAAAGTAGAAAATAGGTGATTATTACATGTCCAATAGGGAACTGTCAAGGTTGGCACCGGCTGCAATTGAAAATATGTCAAAGCCAATTTATTTCAGTCCTATAAGAAAAAGGAAAAATATTCTGTCCTTTCCAAAAAATCCCAGTACAATGCACAGCATAAATAGGGGTTTACCCCTGAGTATTGGTCTCAATAAAAAAGAAAAAAACATGAGCCATGAAACTGGGGGAGATACTTAGTTTAGTTGTGGGCCTTACAATAGATCTTTAGGTCGAAATACTTTAAGTACCTCAAGACTGAATGGATGGGGTATTCATAAGGTGTGCTATTATGTCGCACTGCTATCAACTTGTGACTTTTTTTAAAAGTAAGAAAAGGCCCCAATTCAGTTTGTAGTAGTTTCTTTTTTTTTGTTCTATGTAGCACATATTTAGAAGTAATTGACTTGTGGTATGTATTCTCTTTGAGGTACTGATCTTCAAATTCTTCAATTAATACGCCATTTTAGAAAATTGCGAAACATACCAGCAAACTTACTTCTAATTAACCTTTTCATTGCTCTTCACAAATTACCGCACTTCAACTGTTCTATATTTCTTCTTCTTTTTGATTTTTTACTGCAATTTTTTCAACTATTTGTGATATGTCTTAAGTCCATACCAAAGAACTCTTGCCGCCTTTCAGTCTAAAAGCAAAGACTTAAACAAGTTCTTTAGGCCTTAATCTCAACCATGGTTACAGCTTAAAAAGAGTTTATTAAACTATTAAAAGAAAATAAAGAAAAGATTTATTTAAACAGTTGTATTGGAAAAACCTGTAACAGTTGTAAAGAAAAACGCATTAAAAAAAAGACGTTAAGAATGTTAGAAATGGTTATTATTGCTGGCAAAACAACCGCAAAAATTTCATTTAAATCACACAAGAAAAGAGAAAAAAAGAAAGAAAGAACAGCAACTTTGTTATGGAATAAATTGTTTTTGCTGATTGGACTAAGAAAGAGGCAGAGAGAAACAGCTAAAAAGAAAACAGGAACTGAATACTTCGATTAAAAAAAAAACAAGTCTCAACAGTTTTCTTATGATTTTCTAATTAAAAAAAAAATCCAGTAAAAAATGCTTCTGTTCAGCAATTTGAATGAAATCCAATACAAAATGTTAAATGAAATTGAAAATTAATTTCATTTTAGAAATTTGATCAAATTTAGCATTTTAATGCTCTAATTGATCACACTCCGTTTTTTTTACAACTGTTGTTCACCTTGAACTTGATTTTTAATTCTCAGTTTTAAGCATTTTTCTATAGAAATGTTAGAATTGTAGCACAGTTTTGTTATGGTGCCAAGTTAAGGTTGTTAAATCACGATTAATTGACGTTTTAAATAATTGTTAGCCAACTAAACAGATCATTTGATATTTGAATTGTAAATGCATATATGGTGAGAGAGTAATCCAGTGTCTACGAGTCGTGCCTTGCATACATGGTCAGTCATATAGACACCTTGATTTGTGTGTTTTTTATTTTTTGTAATTTTTTTTATTGCAGAAATAGAATGAAAGTTGTCTGTATTCATTTTAAAATAATTATTGAAAATATAATTATTTAGAAACCAAACCAAAAAAAAAAAAAAAAAAAAAAAATAATAGCAATCAGTGTATCAAACCCGCTGGAACCCGATTTAATACCCTGCACTAGACTTACTAAATAACTTCAGCTGTGGTTAAAAACTAAGGCATATAAAATGCTGTGTTTATACTACTACTACTGTGTTTATATTTCGTTTATTTACAAAATTTCTAATAAAATTGTAAATTACTTAAGAGTTTATAGAGAAAATGAGAACGGCATCAAAAATACCCTTTACACTTTGTTCCAACGTTAGCGTACCAAATAAGGAATAGAGTAATTATTAAGAAAATCGTTAATATTTTTACATTCTCACGAAACCGCTCCCTGACATTTCCAGTCTATTCCACCTAGAAACGAATGATCAGGAGTACAGCACCACCTTCTGGGAAGGTAAAAAAAAAGATGTTCACCACTCACATACAACATCCAGATAGAGCAATTGCTGCTGATCATTCAAAGTTGAAGGCATTTGAGTGATCAAATTGACAGAAATTTGTCCATTGACATAAGGCGCTTATCATCTTCACATATATCTATCTATATCTATATGTGCAATATTCGAATACAATGCACCGCATTTAGTAGGGGTTTATCCCTGAGTATAGGTCTTAAATAACAAAAAAAATTTTAATGAATAACTCTTTAGTTTTGTTTGTCATGTTCTTATATTCATTCATTTCTATTTGCAAGATATGCATGTTAAAAGTATTACATAATTGGTCTTATGTAATGCAGAGAGTGCCTACCTTTGGTTACCAACTGCGTCGTAAACTAATCAGTAAAAATGATTAAATTACTTACAATTTCAATAAACAACTTCTTATGAAATATTCCCCGGGTTTGTCTATTAAAATTTTAAAAAATTTATTGAATTTATTGCCAAATGGTTAGTAAAGCACAAGTGGCTACCCATCAAAAAATTTGTTAATCACAAACCTTTGCTTAGTTTCGAGACAGTGAAATGAACATCTTCTTCTTTTTTATTAATATTTCGGAGCCAGCCAGGATTTTTATGACCCTTTTATTGCTGTGCTTGCTTTGCATTAAGGGATCTTTTAGCATTTTTAGTACAAACCGACATCAGTTTGGATTTTCTTGCATTAATGTTGGAGTCATGAGCTCATAGGGGACAGAACTTCGTTGTGATTATCATTAACTTGATCACATTCATCATGCGCAACATAGGACGCCTTAGTGTTCGATTGCTAAAGTATATAGTTCACAACATATTTTTGTTTTACTCTTGTTCTGACTTTCAATGGCTGGCCCTCCTCACCTTTGCATTGTAATCTGAATTTGGCATGAGAATTCACCGGGATTTTCTTTCAACTAACAGAATCCTACAGCTCAGGGATGGATATCTTCACAAATAAGGTACAGTCTGCTGGTTAATTCGGTGGACTGCTTGATGATGAGAGTGCATTGTGTTAAGATTTTGTGTGAAAATCTCAGTTATGGATTTGGATTAAACTTTTTCCAAATGCAATCTACCAATATGCGACCAAAATTCTTGAAACGAAATCATAAACTGTGAATAACTAATGCAAATTTGCAGCAAGCGTCAAATTGGAGAAGAGTTAAGAACAAGATCAAGGTCAACCGCCCAAAAGACTTACGACACCCGACTCATTCAAGGGCTGGAATATAGCCAGTCTATATTTGATTTGAACCGATGGAAAGGCCTGCTACAGAAATACGTATGTATGAAAAGGTAATAAAGAGTTCGGCAGTTCGTTCCCTGTGCTGTAGTACAGTACTAT
Source organism: Metopia argyrocephala (assembly GCA_963576795.1). Lineage (NCBI taxonomy): Eukaryota > Metazoa > Arthropoda > Insecta > Diptera > Sarcophagidae > Metopia > Metopia argyrocephala. The sequence continues at coordinate 196,411,355 of OY756208.1, read as the reverse complement.
AAAGCAGCTAAGCTGTAGACGAAAACGTGTTACCAATGTGAATAAATAAATGACAATAATTTCAAGAGCAAACCCAAACCATTGGCTTATTTTTTTTTTTTTTTTTTTTGGTTTTTGTTTTTTTTTTTGTTTTTTTTTTTAGTTAAAGTATCAATCCTCGGAATAGAAAACATATTATGAGGATGAGGAAAAAAGAAGTACTGCTTGTAGTTATTTCTTTTGCAGCTGTCCAGTTCATAATTGATAGAAAAAGATTGATTTGAAGTTTGTACAATAAAAGAATTGTACCGCCTAAAAAGTATTTTCTCTATATTGAATTATGTGAGAGCTACGAAAACTACATAAGGCCGAGGCCACGTAATGAGCGGCAAAGCGGTGAGGGGCAAACATTTAAAACATATGGAATACTACTAAAGGGGCCACGCAATGAGCGGCATTTCTAAGCGGTTAAGCGGTACCGCTCAGGAATAGAACATGTTCTAATATTTAGTTGATTTCTGAGCGACGAAGTATAAACATGGCAACAGAGAATTCGGAGCTTATAATTTCATCTGTACAAAACCAACCGATATTATGGCAAGATTTTAAAAAGAAAAATAAGGCATTTTAACAACTAACCGCACAAACCGCTCTGAAATGGCGCTCAGCAATAAGACACTTGCCGCTCATTGCGTGGCCTCGGTCCTAAGAATAAGCGATTATTAGGAACGAATCTTTTTATTTCATCAGAGCATCTTTCATTGCAGCATCCATAGAATAGCAAAACACATGCTACATTGCGATAATGCTCTAATGGATCGTTACAGTTAAATGTTAATATAAGCACCTTCACCCTTTCCTGTACGCGGTCAAGAAGCCTCAATATATACTTTGAAACACAGGCTTATGCATGAGAGTTGTATTCCATATCTAGTCGAATAGAGATTTTGTAGTTGTTAAGAAACAAGATGAAATGAAGTATCTCTTGCATTGCCTAAAAAACCAAACACTTCGATGCTTCTTTCAAATGATGATTCGACAAAATGATTATTCCAGCTAACATCACTGACCATCAAGATCATCTGCTTTTATAATATTTACATTATCCATATTCACAGATGGCAATATCGTCACCCTATCTCTGCATGAGTTTTCCATACATCGATTTCTCTACCTATAACCAGCTAAACGTCGCACTACTCTTGATATGTCGGCAGAAGTCTTCCATTAAGAGATCATCAGATATGTTTTGTAAACCCAATATTTGTGAAATTGAAATCAAAAGAAATTTTCAATTGCTATAATTTTGAAAGATTTGATATTTTCTTTCAATTGCCTTGTGATCAAGAACATCACTTCTATAGATATCAAACGTTTTAAAACAATTGCCAAACTTGTTATTTGTGTTGTTATTTGTCTTTGAAAAAACACTCGATTTTGGTGTACAGGACATGCTCAATAATATGTCAAAACGATAATAACAAATTAAAAAAAAATATTTTGTTTTTGTTTTGTTTTGTTAACTTTTTATTATTCCCTGAAAGCTGTTTAAATTAAATGAATATGTCATTGTCATAGACCACTGACGTTGTGCACTGTATGCACATGCATACTCGTATTTTCATTTCACTGCAACAACATCAGGTTACATTTCTATATTGAAAAATTGCGCTGTTTTATAAAATTAAAAAAGAAAATAAAAAGCATTTGCTTTAAATTACATTCCATTTTTAATAGTTACCATATTGATATCATTAATAACGTTGTGCTGCTGTAAACTCAAAACAATAATTGTTTGAAACAAATTTGATGCAAACAGTGGATGCTGATTAAAATACGGACCATCAGCCAATAATTCTAAATAATTTTTTTCTCTCTAAAGAATGTAATCTTAGAAAATACATTTTAAATTTCTTTCCATTCTACCGCTTGTCTCCATTTTAAGTGTTCAGATTTTTTGTGGATCATTCTTTACCATATAACGTACATCGTATAATACAACAGTCACCGTATTATTGGCGGTGATTTTCTATAACATTTTAATTAATTATAAATGCTTTTATTGTTTTAATAGTTATAAATACGTACTGATGCATTTGTCAGATGCACTTAATAATTTAAAATAGTAAAATGGTTGCAAAGCCCTACAATCAGCTGGACAGACTATTTTGTTAGAAATATAAAATATTTTTCATTTTTAACAGGCTGTCTCATGAAGTCGACCGTAAAGTTAGGCAAACGAAAACAAGTCACTTATTGTTGTTCGAAAAAGCGTCTCCCTATATTTTAGGTTGTTTTTTTTTAATGAGACCAATACTTAGGGGTAAGCCCTCACTAAATGCAGTGAATTGTAGTGAAATTTTTGTCGAAAGAACGGTAGATATATATTTTTTCTTAATTATTATTAAGCGCCTTAGGAATTAAACAAAATGCCAGTGTTATATCTTCACCCTTGAATGATCAATAGCAATTGCCCCATCATGTTGATTGCAGTGAGTGCCTTCGCGAAGTAGGTTTTTAGCTGTTTTCTGCTACTTCCCAATAGGTAGGTTCATGGCAATCAGATTCTCTCAAAGCTTCTGCTAGAAGTCTGCTGAGAAGTAGTGGCCGAAAGAAATATTTTTTTTAATACTTCTTTGCTTCAAGATGTGAGAGCCGGGGTTAGAACCGGAGCTCTCGTCTTAGTAAGCCAACACATTAACCAATACAACGATTTCAATTTCGATCGAAATCGTTTTTCATCACATACCGGATTGTAACTTCTAATTGAATCAATAATTACTTTGATTAATATAAGAACTTTCTTGGCGTTGACAAAATCAATTAACTTTTTAATTGCTTAAACAATTTTCGTACTACGAAAGAATATTAAAATAAAAATTAGTTGAATGTGTGGCACTCGTAATTGAAGTCAGATTTTCAATAATTTTCTGTGTTTATTTTAAGTTTGAGCACTTAAAAAAAATAAAATGCTTGTTTCTCTTCTATGAAAATTACAATTCCCATAAATTCAGCTTTAAAAAACAAATTACATTTAATTCCAAAATATAAAATTGGTAAAAATATTACAGGTGATGCTAACGCCGCTTAAAACCACTATTGCGGTCCGCATTTAATTATTCTGAAATTTCAATAACAATTAAAACATTTAAAATGCATATACACATACAACATATACGATATAATTGTAAAATTAAATTTATACTATAATTATAACTTAGAAATTCTATAATTAACAATAAATATGCATGTCTGTTCATGCAATACGTATGCTTATATGTGAGTATGGAGGTGTGTGTGTGCATACAAATATAATTTCATTTAAAAACTTGATAGAATTTTATTATTTTGTGATAAAATTGTATGAATCCACAAAATTATACAACGACTGTTTATTTTTATTTATTTTTTTAATGAATTTTAACAATTTAATTTATTAGATATTGAAAAATAGCAAATTTTTTACTCTAAATATTGTACGAGTAGTACTACGAGAATATATTCTTATTTGCGTGGGAATTTATTTATTTGCTTGAAACAAATTTTGTTTTATTTATAAATTCAAAGCCATGCACGTATTAGATGTGGACGGACCCAAGAATGAAGTGAATTTTCTGTGGATACTTATTAGTGTATAATTTGCATATAATTTTTGTTTTATTTTCTTGTTTTATAATTAATGTGTGTGAAATTAAAATGGTTTGACTTTTTGCATTTTTCTTTTGCAATTTACGATTTCTTACTGTCGGTTTTTATTTTAACCCTTAAAAGCCCATATGACGTGTGTGTGTAATCAACCTTAAACAACACTACGAAGTCTATATGACATTAATTTTGTTGACTTATTTCGTTGTAATATTACAACATCATATTATTTTTAAACATAGTTTTCAGTAGAGAACATGGACAACTGCATTATATATGTAGACTTCTATAATCAGAAAACATTTGAAACTAAAGTTTTCAAAAAATTCTATTGAACGAATTTAAATTACTTTTGCAATAGATTCTTAATTGCAAAAGAAATATGACATTCATGAAGAAAATGTACTCCAGCCGAATTGAACTTAACTCTAGATCTAGATGATCTGTAGACATTTTTGATAATTACTCGTATGAACTTTTTAACATAATCAGTCTATAAGTATATAGATAAAAATGGAGCCGATTTTTGGTTTATATATATCGCCGCATTATGCCTAAGCATGTGGAACGATTTTTATCAAACGTATGAAATGGGCAGGTACTGAGATCTATATATTTTATATAAATGTTTGGTTAAAATCCGCATATGGCATATCGTCGTGCGGGAGTTTAGTTCTCTATCCGCCAATTCATATTTTTTATATATCTCGAGTTAATGATGCCACTTTAGGTTTTCGACCCCAAATTTTTCAAATCTGTAATCCGTTTTAGGATATCTCGTCAAGTTTCGGAGATAAATAGCCCAAAACGGATTGCAGATTTTAAAAATGTTGGTGTCAAAAATTATTAATTAGCATCATCAACTCGAGGTTTAAAAAATGGCGTTTAGAGCACTTAAACTCCCGTACGACGATATGTGTGATAAGTAAGCCCCAAATAGCCTCTAAATTCTTGATTTTTGTATATCTTGTGAACGATTAAAGTAAACTTTCTGAATTTAGTTTTAAAGACTCTACTCGTATAGACAAAGTTGGGTAGAATAAAACAAGTATGCGTGGTATCTCACACATAAACTAAATATTGATTTTTATATATGTATCTTGTTTACATTTCAGTTTGCCTGACAAAGCAGGCACAGCGTCCGCTAGTAACTCGTGAAATTCTGTAATAGATTATACGGTTTTGCTCGGAATAGAATTCACGAAATTGGCTTGACATACTTTTGTGTTTGAATGTGTTTTTTTTTTTTTCAAGAATAAATATTTTCAAACCTTCTAAAGTTAGATCATCCTATCAAATGTGATATTTTCTAACAGTTTTTATAGTAAAAGTCCAATATTGGAGTCCCTGTGGTACAGGTATTTTGTAGACGTCTTAATTATATTCTGCCTTTTCAGCCTAATGCGAGGAACACAATTATGACGAACGACGAATTTCGCCCACCTCGACGAATTCGTCAGCTAAAATTCGCTGCATAAATTCATCGTATGGAACACAATAACGACGAATACATACATAAATAAGAACATAATTTCCCATATTTCGTTTTCTGCACATTTTTATTATCTTTTGATGCCAGATTATACAAGCATTCATAACATTGCACAATTTCAATTATTATTTCACTTGCGTCCATTTTTTTTATTTGTTTATTTAAAATTCTTAATAAACTTGTTGTAGTCGCCGTGGTCTAGTGGTTAGTGTGTTGGCTTACTAAGACATGGGCCCTGGGTTCGACTCCAGGCTCTGACATCTTCAAAAAAAAAAAAAAAAAGAAATATAAAAAAAAAATATTTCTTTCGGTGACTACCTCTCAGCAGTCTTCTGGCAAAAGCTCTGAGAGTAACTAATTGCCATGAACAAGCTTCTCAAGTCTGTCGTTCGGAGTCGACATTAAACTGTAGGTCCCGGTACTCATGGATAAAAATTGACACACACAACATGAGTGCTGCGAGAAGCTAGGCCGTAATCCTGACACAGAGTTGTAAAGGCCAGTTATGTATGTATGTAATAAACTTGTTAATCGCCTTTAATCACAGAAACTCTCTTTTGTTTCTCAATCACAACTGATAGGATGACCATAAAACGAAAATAATACTTCAAAAATAAATTATTAATAAAAACACAGATCGAAACAATTTTAATAGTTAAATATTCTATATATTTAATTTAAATGACTTAAAAGTAGCAAAAAAAAAAAAAAAAAGTAGGGCATTAAAAATTAACTTTATTTACTACAAAACCTAAAAAATAAAGAAAACATGGTCACCCTTAACTGATAAGTTCGTCGTTCGCCGGCGAATGATTTATAATTAAATCTCACGGCGAATTTCGTCGTTCGCCATGATTCTGTGCAATTGCATATACACAAATATGTTTTACTTTTAGCGACATATATTCGGGACCAAAAATTCGTCGTTCGCCTCAATTATGTTCCTAGCATAATCTGAAAATTGCACGGCCTACGCTTAATTGAATATGAGTGAAACAGATCATTAAGAAATACCAAAAAAGAAGTAGTAAACCGAACAAAACTTTGTGGACTCTTGAATTTAACTTGAACTCTTTGGAATATGAAATAAGTTTGAAAGATTTTATATTTTTAAGAATAAATCATTATATATCATTCTCAAAAGATGAGTATTCAATACAACGATCTATTGCAGCTGTGGTGATGTGGATGAGAACCAGACAGTCGAATACTTTGTCTGCAATTGGCCGGATCTTTTTAGGCAACTTCATGATAATTTCGGCTTGGTGTTTATAACTGCTATCTTGAGAATATCAGTCAATTTGATGAGATAAATATGCTATTTGAAGCTCGTGTATGATAGTAGTTAGTGTGTTGGCTTACTAAGACGATAGCGCCGGGTTCAAATCTTAGCTCTAACATCTTGAAAAAAGAAATATGAAAAAATTATTTTTTTCGGCGACTACCTCACAGCAGTCTTCTAGCAAATGTTGTGGGAGTTATTTATTGCCATGAAAAAGCTTCTCAAATCTTTCGTTCAAAATCGACTCTAAACTGTAGGTCCCGGTACTCATGGATAAAAATTAACACACACAACATGAGCTCTGCGAGAAGCTAGGCCGTAACCCTGACACAGGGTTGTAATAGTCAATTATGTATGTATGTATGCATGTATTAGAAACATACAAAAGAATTTTCTCGATTCTCTTAGAATTTGACGTCTATTCCCTTTCCCAACGAAATAAATTGATCCACCCTAATGTAAAGCAAATGTTCATTTTTGTTACATGATTTTTTTATTTATTTTTTTTTTTTTAATTTTTTACACATTTTTAAGTGCTAGAGTGTTGACGCAAAATTTTGGTTAAATTTCTCTTTTTCTATACCGTAGCTGAGAGAATTTAACATATTGATTAAATAATCAATGATGTGATTAGATAGAGAAATTTTTGTTTTTTTTTTCTTTTGCGTTTTCAAATCATTATTAAATATTAATTAATAAAAACTTGTCACACCATATTTGTTTTTAATTTAAATTTCTTTTACTTCCTATAAACGCATAAATAAAGCTGAAGAAATGAAAAAATAAAAACAAATTTCTCTAAAGTTTTAGTTCAAGTTCAGGGTAAAAAAAAAACAAAATCAAGAGCAACATTTTTACTTTGAACACACAAAAATATAAAGAAAAAATAAATAAAATTTTAAATATATATTTCGCTTATTAAATGGTCGGCATATATTATCATAATAAATGGATGGCAGAATAAATAATGATGATTGTGTAAAATAAATATTTTTTTTTTTGTGAGTTTTAAAATAAATTTGTTGACAAATGCAAACTTATTTTTTTTGCAATTACAAAAGAAAACAGAAACCAAAATGGTAAAAAACAGGCTTTAAAGGCAAATAAACTTTACAAAACTTCAGTGCCATAAATATTGTAAATGAAAAAATAAGAGCTGCAGAGACAAAAATATTTTAAAATCAGATTTCAGTCAAATTTGTAAGCAGTGATGCATTTAAATGCCACTTATTTTTCCAATTGTATTCTCTTTCTCTTCTTTCTTTCCTTCTTACTTTCTTTCTCTTTTCAAGTTTTATTGTATTTATAAATATTACCGCATAATTTTAAAAATAATTCATTTCATTATTTGTATAGGTACTCATACAAGTATTTTTATTTCCATATTTCATTTGATGCGAGCATGTATTTTGTTGGTATTTAAACTCGTTTCCATTAGGTTAAACTCTTTTACGTTTCCTTCAGCTCCCCTCCACCCATCCAATACTTCGTTATATTTCTTTTGAGGTTCATAATTTTTTTCTTCTTCAAAAATGAAAAAAAAAATAAAACAAAAGTTGTGTTCGTCGTACAGAAAGTGAAAGTCTTTTAAATATATTTACTTCTGCACTCCAGTCATACTCTTGAACTCTATACCTCTGACCCTCGTCCCACCGCATTTACTTAAAACCACCCTCTCTTTATTTAACCACTCACAACACACATCATCAAGCTTTTTATTAACAGGCAATGTCATAAACTAAAGTTCCATGGCAGCTATACTCCTACAATTACACAAATGAGCGTTATGGCTGCCATTTAAAAATCTTTATTTGTAAAGTTTTTCTTTAACAACAAGAGCCACAATGCAACTTCAATATGAAATTCACTTTTAAGGGAGATGAAAACTGCAATTTGGCAGTAAAATTTTTATGATGACTAAACAATTTCAGATGGAAACAACGGAAAAATTGGGTTAAAATATGAAATGAAAGTTATTTACAGGAAACTGGAAAATACTCAAAACTGCTAAGAAGCTAAATTATACCAAAAAGTTTTTTGTTAAAGAAAACTTTGCTAAAACATTGACATTAGATTCTGGCAATTGCATGCATTTTTACAAGAAAAGACCATCTTTGAAGCTTAAAATAAAACTTTTTAAAGTTTAATTGAGTTTTAAATTCTAAAATATTCCAAAGAAATTTAAATTTCATGCAAAAATTTGTTTGATTTGCAAGTTCAATATAATTCATGAACATCTAAAAATGATTTTGGTCATATAACCATCGCGCATGTACATCACGAGCAGTATTCTAGATGCCTATTTTAGGCAATTTTGTTTTAAATAGCCTTTTCTTAAGACCAATACTTATGCAGTTTTTGAAGATATCGTCGTAAGAATTAAAGAACGCTGTAACTGACAAAAAATCGATAATAGGTTTTTATCAGAAAAAAACTACGCGTCGATTGATCCCGGTCCCAGATTTCTATGATGAAAAGAACGTCACTTACACCGTCTGCGTTTTGCAAAAACCAGTGTCTTTTTTCTACTTTTATACAGGTTTTTTGGCTCTGGTGAACATTTAAGGTTTTGTCAGTTATAGCGTTCTTTAATTCCATCGACGATATATAGATAGATTTATTTCATTTTTTTGTTGATGAGACAAGTTGCTGTCAATTTGACCACTCAAAGACCTTCACCCTTGAATAATCAACAGCAATTGCCCCATTTGTCGGTGGATGTTGAAGGTGAGTGGCGAGCGTCTTCAGTAGGTTAGCTGTTATCTTCGCAGTGGTGGCGCTGATCATTCGTTTCTGGTGGAATAGACTGGAAATGTCAGGGAGTGGTTTCTTAAAGATGGACTTCTTGAAGAGAGGGGGGGACCGCTTATTATTTTTTTTTTATTATAATTTTGAAAAACCGCAAAATTTAAAAAAAAAAATTTATAATTTTTGTCCTTTGAATCTCTGACGTTTGAGTTTCTGTGCGGGGCCCCCCGGTAATGTGGGATACAAAAGCTTCCGATTTAATAGCATACATGTGTGACTTTACGTGGCCCCAAAGGCAATAATCCAAACATATCCGAACTCATAACTTTCGAGGCTGGTTGGCTGGTGGACTGAGGGCTGAAGCCTTATTCTGTAACTCTCCTAAGCTAAAACTCTATCGCTAAACATTTACAAACTTGATTTAGGACTTTTTGGTTACGAATACAATTCTTGAACGCTTATGTAATTTAAAAGCTTCATGCCTATTACCTCTAAACTTAATTTATATATTCTAAGGCCCAGCCTGTTTTAAAAACCCAAAATTTTTAGCATTTTAGCTTAAGAAGATTGCAGAATAGGGTCCCTGATTTTGCCTTTCTTTTTTGAATTCAATTTATAAATGAATTTGTTTAAAAATCTTTCAAAATCTGTACAAGTGATGATGATTTTTATCCCCTTTCCTGCAAAATCGACACAACTTGGTTTTTTTAAAATTTTTTTTTACCTTTTTTCTTATTCCCTGAAAGAAAATTTCTCTGGAACATTTGTAATTGAAATGAACAAGTTCATTGCTTTCAATAAAAAAATAAAAAGTTAGGAAACCTCAGCATTGCTTACAAATTCTATCTGTATATCTGTGATAATTGGAAGAATCGCTTAAGTCGATATAAAATGAAACCAATTTACTATTTGAATAGCTTCATAGAAGTCAGAGTAGTAGTAAAATGTAAAGCATTATTACAGATTTTTAAATGACAGTTTCATCATTTCATGTCTTGACTTAAGCTGTTCTTCCATACACACACCACATTTACAATGCTCTAAATAGTTATTGAGAAGCAAATTGCTTATACAACAGGTATAAGTGTAGCTGGCAATGGTAGTCATGGATGTTGCAGGAACATCAAAGAAACATTTTAAATGATACTGCGGCTGCTGCTGCTGCTGTTGCTACACTACAATTACCATGATTTTTGTCTTTTATTTTCAGTATTTCTTTTGGTTTTATTTCAACAATTATTTTGCTTTTGAATTGCTTGCAATTCAAACTAAAGCTACTACAAGAAGAGAAATAACAGCCCCAAAGTCACAAATGAAATAAGAAACTAAAATTAAATAATTGCCAGAAATCCATAAAGTAAAACCAATCAATAACGAATGAAATTAATAACGAAAATAAAACCAAAAACAACAAAATTGAAAAAAAAATATTTTTTTTTTCGTTTTGGTTTTTCAATCAAGAAAATCACCAAAAAATAAAAGTTGAATATGGCAAAAACAAGAAGAAAAAAAAGTTATTTAAATATTAAAACATGCAATCATACCACATACTCACTCGTAGCAGTTAAAAATAAATATGAAATCCAGTCATTTGCTTTTTTTTTTGCACACATACAACGATTTTAAAATTCATAAGTTATGGTTAAATTTTATTTTATTTTTTTTTTTTTGTTTATTTTTAAAAGCACTGACTTTTTATTGTCTTTTAAGAGGTAAAGTTTTATTTCCTGTTACTTTTAATTTTTTTTTTTAAAACATTTTTACCATCAGTCTCTTAAAAAACTGCGTTGAAACTGTTGTTAAAAATTTAAAGAAAACAAAAGTTGGTTTTTTTAAATTTTCTAATTTTTTTTTCTTTTCTCAAAAATAAGATCACAAAACAATTTAATGTTATTAAGCGAATACCAGGCAATCAGCCTGACAATGTACTGTAAAGCTTTAATTTTTATCTCTTTAAATATACCTCCATTTCCGCTACTGAGTATTTGCATTACTCGTATGTGTTCCAATTTTTTACAGAAAATAAAAGTAATTCATTTACATAAATAAAGAAAATATATTTTAAAGTCTGATTCAAATACATTCTGTTTCCTGTTTCATAATAATCGTAGACATGCGTTGCATATGTGAAACCAAATGATAAGTTGCTACAACATCAACTTACAGCTACCCTACCTAATAGTGCTGGCTATGGCAATAAGCTATGGGCAATTCTTAAACTATCTATCTGGCTTTACTTAAAGTTTACATATAAAACATATTATTACGAATATATTACTTAAAAAACTTTATGCATTATGCCACTTTGTTGCAGCGTTTAAATGCTTAAAATTAAAGAAAAAAGGTAGCATTTGACGAAAAATAACGAGATGTTTCATTAAAACAACGCAACAGTTCAGATATTCACTTTTGCGACGATCAAAATTAATAAATTCCTGTTCAAATGCCATTTAATTAAAGGGAGCTTAATCCTTCAATTTATTTTCTTTTCCTAAACTTAATAAAAAATGGCTCGTTAGTAAAAAAAATGTGCCAAAAATGAAGAGTTCCAATCAGTGGTTGATGTTTTTTTAGAATCTAAAAATTTTGACAATAAACAGGAAAACAAAATTATTGAAAGACTGTAACGACCAAAGAGAAGACCATGTTGAGAAATAAAGATTTTTTTGAAATATCTTGTATTTTCTTTATTAGGTCGTCTAATTTATAATCGTACATATATAAAATACCACTAGAATAACGAAAGCCTTATTAAACATGAAACGTAGGAATGTCAGTAGAATCACGGGGCTTTTGGAGAGCAAGCCCTGCCCTATGGAGGGAGAGAGGATCTGCTTTGGATAAATCGCTATTTGAAGATATTAAGGAGCTGGTTGGTGTGAACATTGATCGATCTTTAGAGTTTCTGAACCTCACGGACGGGATATATGTAGTTACGTGGTGCATAAAACCTTTATCTTAACAAGTTAATAGCGAGTATCTAGCATTAAAACTGGGCGAAAATGCTAATTGAACAATGGATCACCACGGAAACCAACTAACAAACTACTTATATTACATTTTCCGATTTTTTATTACATTTTCTACATGTTTTTTTTTTTTTAATTTTGATAATACATACATTTACATACATACATAATTAACGACATAATTGACGACAAAATTGGGGGGGTCATGGCACAGTGGTAGAGCGCTCGCACAGAAACTCACACGACCAAGGTTAAATCCCAGCGAAGGACAAAATTATAAAAAAATATAAAAAAAAAATATAAATTCGCGGTTTTCTAAAATTACAATTTTTCCAGCAAGACCATCTGCAAGAAACCGTTGCCTGACAGTTCTAATCCATTCCACCAGAAACCAATGATCAGGAGTACAGCGCCACCTCCTGGGAAGATAACAGCTAATCTACTGAAGACGCTCTCACCATTCACATTCAAAACATCCACCGACAGATGAGGCAATTGCTGTTTGATCATTCTAGGGTGAAGGTATAACACTGGCTCTTGAGTGGACAAATTGTCAGCAACTTGTTTCATCAACAAAAAATATACAAACATCTACGAAAAAAAAAAAATAAAAAAAAGATATCCTATCAACCATCTTCACATTCCAATACAATGCACTGCATGAGTAGGGGTTTACCCCTGAGTGAGTATTGGTCTTAAAAAAAAAAATTGACGACTACAACCTAATTTTCAGAGTTACGGCCTAGATTCTCACAGCAACCAGGTTGTGTGTGTCAATTTTTATTCATGAGTACCGGTATCAATAGTTTAACGTCGACTCCGAACGACAGACTTGAGAAACTTGTTCATGGCAATCAATTACTCTCAGAATTTTTCCCAAAAGACTGCTAAGAGAGGTGGTCGCAAAAGAAATATGTAGTTTTTCATATATACTTGTTTCAAGCTGTCAGATCTGGGGTTTGAACCCGGAGCTCTCGGAAATGTGTGTAGAAGATATTGGAACTTTGTTCTTAGATTTAGTTTTACAACTTAAACTGGTTTCTTCATAGTGGTGCTCGGTAATCACAGAACTTCATTCTATTAAAAAGGAAAAGACTTGAACTAGTAATTCTAAACTATAGACTATTTCAAAGCAAGTACATATGTACTCATACTTGTCAAATAACTGGGAAGTTTTGTATTGACGCTTAGAATACAAGGAGTTGGTGATTGAGTCATGAACTCAACAAAATTGCTTCTTTAAATCAGTGATGTCCACTACTAGATAAATACACTTTGCTTACTTCTACCAGAATTAGGAATGTTCGAATTACTTTCTGTTTATAACTTCATAATTATTTCTTCATAATTCTAAGTAAAGTACGTAATCGATTGTCCAATAAACATCTGACCGATCTATTAAGAATAAAGGAGTACCGAGGGTCACATAGATTTGGAAGAAATAATGAATAATTATTTCAGTTAAATAAAAATAATACAAAAAATATGCACTATCCATCCCTGCACTATATTGGTGAGAATCTAAAATCTTAAAAGAGCAAGAGTAACAATATTTCTTTTTATTATGTACGTGTTTGACTTCGACGCAAGCAGAATTAGTTTTTCTATCACGCATTATAGGGAAAGAGATTTTTGGACATCACTGCTCTAAATGTGTCACGGTTTACACGTCGTACGTAATATAAAAAAATCAATTTTATTTATTTTTAGCAAGTTTGGATAGCCATAGCAGTGAACTTTAAAATCTCTAACTTCCTTAAAAATAAAATCATTTTGAAGTACAATTTCTAGTTTAGCTCTTAAATAACAATTTGATTTATGAAAAGATTTGTTTTTTTCTTTGTTTTTTGGCTTGAAAGCATTTCCTTATTCAGATTATTTTATTATAATTATAGATTTTTTGTTTTTATATAAAACAATACTTTAAAAAAAGGAAAAATTAAATAATAATTTTTATGAAAAAAAAAAAAACAAATTAAAATAAATTTCACTTCATAAGCAGCAAAATTTCAAAGTAGCAAAATACTGACAATAATTTGTACTGCAAACAAAATAAACCATAAAAAGATAGAGTAACAGCCCCCTTTTAATTTTTGGTTTTTTTATTTTTTGTGGTTGAATTTAGAAAGGAGATGACGATGATGATGATGGTAAACCCAACAACTACAACAGAAATAATAACTAAAACAGCAACACTCTAATACAAGCCCCAGCAATACAAATGCTGCTGGAATTGTGAAATAAAGTTCACAAAAACAGTCAAAACCTATAAAAATTAATGTTAAAAGAAAGTTTTTGATTTCAGTTTGTTATTGTTGTTGTTGTTGTTGTTGTTATTGTTATTGTTACCACAACAACCTAACAACTTTTAAGATGAAATTAACAATTGAAATAATAATAACAATAACAAGAAGAAGAACAACAACAACAACGTAAGCATTAGCTAGCAAAAATATTAAAACGTTTTTTATTGTATTAACATGGCTTAACTGGTTAGTTGACTCGCTGACTGGCTGTCTGACTGATTTTCTGTCTGTGGGTAATTGTTTGGCTCATCCCAATATCAGCTTGTCTGAAGAAGATTGTTAAGGTTGTCGATTTACTTTTTTTTTTTCTAAAAATCTGTTACTTATACTGCTAGCAACAAATAGAAAAAACAACAACAATACGGGTGAATAAGGTTTTAGTAGTTTCTTGACTTTAAAAACATAAGTTTTTTGATTTTTTTGTTTTTTTTTCACTTAATCCATCAAATATGAGTATATTTGTTAATGTTGTTGTTTTAGTAGAGTCATACATGATTTTGGTGTTTATATTTACTCTGTTTTAATTTCATTTCTATAGTTCTTATACTCGTATGAGAACAACAGTGTTGCCGTTTTGGTTATTTTTAACCAAAATTGGTTACTTTTTTTTCAATGTGTACATGTGGACTTTTTTCTTATTTTGGTTATTTTTTTCTCAAAGAAAAAATTAAATATTTAGAGGAATACTCGAAGTATTAATAAATATAAATCCTCTTCAGCAAACATATTTATTTCCTTTAATATTTATTATTAGGATATATGGTATCATAAAGTTAAAGACAATTGTAGATGTATTATAGACAATTGTAAAACTGTGATTATTTATTGGTCAAAGACACAATATATAACTATGTTGGTACACTTCTGTGATACTGTTTTGACTAGCGTAGTATCCGTATAATCGACTAATGAAAGGAAAACTTCTTAGAAATTTAATATTCTGATTAAAATGTCCACTTGCTCAAAATTGTCAAATGTGATTAAAAAATATAGTTTCTATTTAATAAGTATAGCATATTTTAATGGAATAATAAATATAGTACATGTGCTATACATATGTGTATATGAAATGGTTGTTTATTTCCTCGGGAAGCGTCGTCATCCACAAATAGTTCTTGATACGTATTTTACAATGGTTTGTTAATGTTAGACTGAAGTCCAGCACAATTCTTAAAACCATTAATACAGTTCCTTTACAACATATTACAATACAATATCAAGGTAGGTCAAGTGGCCAGTTAATCCAAAAAAGTTGATCAACCACAATTAGCACAAGGTGCCGTTTTGAACCCCAATACCAGTGTTCGAAAATTTACCTTATAAAACGTTCTTTAGTGTTCTGTACTGTAGAATATTAAGTACAGAAACACTAAAAGTGTTTGTGTAGGAAATTCAAAACAAACAAAAACATTATAATATTTTTGAATTTCCTACATAACGAATATACTGTTCTTAACCTATAGAAAAAAAAAACAAAGAAAAATATTTTTTTGTTGTAATTTTTTTTTCAATTTTTTTATTTTAAACTGATTGATAAAAAATGCAAAAAAAGAAATTATTTTGAAATTTGGGGAAAAATAACCCAAGATCAATAAACCAAAATGTATACAAACACTAAAACTGTACTGTTTTAAAACAAAAAACAGAACGACTTATTCTGGTTATGTAGAAATACACAAACACTAAAAAAATAAATACCGTTCTTGGATTTGTGAACCGTACATATAATAATGTACAGTTTATTTTCGAACACTGCCCAATACATATTTTAATTTAATCTAAAACATGTAGCATATTTTTTTGTTAGTAATTTTTTACACATTCTAGTAAACTAATTGATCAATTTTGGTAAATTTAAATGCGGACGTTAAACTGAAAAAAAGCAAAAAATTGTATTATGAATGGTTTTAATATTTTTGGTTACTTTTTTTCCAATTTGGTTACTTTTTTATTAAAGTTTGTTTACAAAATAATAAAGGCTGTGGCAGCACTGGAGAGCAGTCTAATAAAACTTTAACTTTTTGAATTTTTCTGCCCCGCAGCTGCTTGCCTATCATTGCATGACATCTAAACTACCCTGCAAAAACAGAAAGTCGTATCTCTATTGTAGTAGTGAGAGAGAGAGAGAGTAGTGAGAATTTGGATTAATGTTTTTCAATCATTTACAATTGAAACTCAATTACTGCTCTAAATCTGGTGCTACTCGTTTCATAGTTTTGGAGTTATGACAATTGTTACTTTCTTTCTTAGCAAGTCAGAAAACTTGTTGTAAAGACTAGGGCTTAGAATTATGGTCCAGTTGTATTGTATACCTTGAAACTCTAGAATAAGAAGCCATAAGTTTGCGAATGTATTGGCAGGGAAACGATCTGTGACTCCGTAAATTAGTTAGAAGCCTTCCTGAGCAGCACTATTTTCTACGGTTGTCAATCCATTTAGAGACTGGGACTTTGGATTATGTTTTGAACACGGAAAGAAAAGCAGCACCAAAAAAGTGATGCGTTTACAATTTAGGCACAATGCATAAGTTCTAAATTATAGAAGGTCACTTGAATTATATAGGCGAAATAGAACATAGATTTCTATTAAATAAAATTGCTTACAGGTTTTGTCCTTAGAAATACAATTAATAGCATCAATTACCGAATTAGTAACTTTGAATTTTGTGACAAAGAAAGGCAATTAAAAATTTAATTGATACCATTAATTGTTTCAATTAAAATATTATTTGCATTAACCAAAACATTTCTATTTATATTTTCAATTTAAATAATATAAATTCCCTATGCTATACCCTACCAAATTCCCTTGGAGATATATACATAGATTTGAGAAGGGTGCCCTTTTTTGGAAGAGCAGTAGTAAGAATCTGTAATAGAACTGCTATCAGGAAAGGAAAACTCAAATCAGATATATGTAGTATATAGTTTGAGTGAACATTTAAAAAAATCCCTTATTCTGTAAGTCGTTGTGGATGCCAGTTCTAGGAAATGGAGCTTTATCGTTTTAGACATCAGATAATATTTTTGGCAACTGCACAAATTTTTTGTTGATTAGGCCGATTATGTTGACCGTAAAATAAACGAATAACTCTATAAACTTGGCGAACAGATTAATTTTTGTTTTTTAAGAAAATTTTCGGAATTTGGAAGTACTGTTCTGGTGTTAAACGTTTCATGTTGACTTGCCAAATCTTACTGAACAGAATTGTCAACAAATTAGACATTCTCTGCTATCAAACCACTGTTTTCAATATCGATAGTCCTAAAGCACGATGATACAAGTCCAATTTTAAATTTTAATCAAATTTTTTGTGTGTGTTCTTTTTAAAGCTTTCAAATAATTCTGATAAATTTTTTATTGCAATTAAAGTAAAAAGAAAGAACTATTGGAGAGCAGTGAAATTTGATTTGAAACTGATTTCGTATTGATTAAAAGACTTCAAATTAATACAACCAACAATTAAGGCAATTAAATCGATTGCAATCTTTGATGGCTCTGCAACTATTTCTATTATTCATATGTATGTATTTAGACCACAACAGTATCAGAAACTTAAAGGTAAACATTTTTCACTTTACTCACCTTCTCATTATTGGTAACGGCAACGTAAAACGTCCATCACTAACCATTTGTGTTGCACCTGGTATAGGAACCGTTGATATCACGGATGTTAATAAAGTTGTACCAGGCGGTGGAGGTGGTGGTGGAGGCCCTAATATTGTGGCCGTTGTTGTTTGTGGTGGTGGTGGTGGCGGATGACTATAGGGTAAAGGAGATCCATTATGATGTGGTAAACTGCCACTAACAGCCGTGGCTGGTGGCGGCGGTGGTGGTGGTGGTAAAGCACTATATGGGGGAGGATAATGATTGTGTAAAATATCGGGTAACATAGGTCTTAACATGGCAACATTATGACCAGCTTGTTGTAAATGTAAATGGGGTGGATGCAGTATAGGAGGCAAAGGAGGTGCTGGCATTGAATGACGATCCAAGTGGCTAGCATGTCTTAAGGGATGTGGATGCGGATGTGGATGAGGATGCGAGTGCGTAGGAGTCACCAATAACGAAGCAGTATGTTGTAAATGACGACGTTCACGTCTTTCACGACGACGTTGCTCACGATTATTATTTAAGTTGTTAGCCGTTGAGTTGGCCGATGAAGTTGAGTTCAACGGTGGCCTAACAGCTGAGGGTGATCTTAATTGTACCGCAGCAATATCATCTGTTTGACATTCGGTCGAAGTAAAAGTACGACGAGGTGACTGCGTGGGTGTAGATGAAGAAGAATTATTCAATTTATCACCCGGCTCATTATTCACTTGTATAACATTCACTTGATTCGTTTCATTCGGTTTAACATTTAACACTTGAGGCACTGAACTATTTGGATTATTTGCGATATTATCACTTGTTTGGGGGATATTGCCTTTATAGGGGACATTTTTATTTTTATTAGAATTTAAATGATTTATAGGATTAACTTGATTATTATTGTTGTTTAAATTATTTGTTAATAGCGATGATGATGATGGGGATGAATTTCTTGTTGTATTGGTATTACTTTTGTTGCAGCTGTCGTTGTTATTGTTGTTGTTGTTATTATTATGATTATTCACATAATTACAATTTATAACACTAACACCATTTGTTGTTGTATTCACTACGGCCTGATTTAAGATCACTGGTTGCTGCTCTTGTGTTTGAGATTCATTATTATTATTACTAGACGTTTGAACATTATCTGTTACACCCTCATTATTATGATCATTTCTATCAATATTTTTTATATTTTTATTATTAGTAATGTTGTTATTGTTGTAGTTGTTGGTATTTGTATTTTGATTTTGATTCACTTGTATAGTTAAACTGGGCGTACGTTGACAGGGATTCGTTATAGTGGTGAGACTATTTGTAGTGGTTAGAAAAACACTACTGGTACAGGGATTTAATTTTGTCTCACTCACTGCTTTTGAAACACCACGGCCGCTATCGAATTCCGCGTGTGTTTGTGTAACAGAAGTTGAGTTGGTTGCGGCGGGCACGTTTAAGCGCATATTTTCCGTTTCTTCTACAATATCTTGAGAACGGCACGTATTTTGTAAGCGTAAATTTTGTGTTTCGCGTAATTTTTGTTCACGTAAACTTTCACTGGCCCGAAATTCGGCATATAAACGTTCCAACTCGGCTAAACATTTATTAGGCGTAAGACTGTTAGTGTTGGTATTCGCGGTATCGTTAGTTTTACGTGTTTCATACGGATCCGTTGTATAATAATCAACGTTAGCATGCGTAGTACCGATTGCATACGTTGTGTTTACCTCGAATGAATGCGTTAAACTGATCGCTGACGATGAATTGTAAAATAAACCATTATTTACGTTGTTCATGCTATTGTTGTTGGTGGTGAATATTTCTGTAAATGATGACTCTCTATAGTCTGTGGTGAGTTGGTGCTCATTTACAATTTTTGTTTTGGGGTTCATTTTTGTGTTTTCTTTTGTTGTTATTTTTGGCAACTGTTTATGTTGTTGTTGTTGTTGCTGCTGCTGGCATATAATAAAATTATTATTTTGTTTATTTTCAGTTTCTTTGTTTTGTTTTGCTATCGTCTTCGCTGATTTGTGTGTGTTTTGTTGTTGCTCTTGTTGATGAATCAGTATTTCCTCAGACTGGTTTGGGGTTTCACCATTCATGTTTTCAAGTTTTGTAAAGTTGTTGTTTCCATTCGTGCTATTAATAGTGATATGCTCGTTGTTGTCAACATTTGTGTCTGCAACATGTTGAGTAGTAGAGCAGTGCTGAAAAATGTAATATTAGCAGTTGTAATATTTATTTCTTTGCATAACAAATTAAATTTAAAGAAATAAAACAAATTTATTTTGAAAAATTTTAAATTGTATTTACTTTAAACAAAAATAAACCGAATAATTTAGTAAAAAATTAAAATAAGTACTGAACAAATTACTTAGTTAGTACTTCCAATATGCAATAGTTGTCAAACAAGCTCTCAATAATTCTATATGAAGTTTCTATGAGTTCTGCAATTAGTCTTTTATAAAACTTTAGAATAATATTTCTAGCACAACCATATTTTCCATAATTACAGGTAAACGTCACAGTTGATCGGCATTTAGCAGAAACTGAATATAAGGCCTCCCGAATCTTTCTTATCTTCATATTTTACATTCATTTACGCAGTATACGAACTGTAAAAATAATATAATCGAATAAAAATTCTACCGAAATTTTCATATATTACATTACATTACAGCCCTGTTTTAGGCTTAGCATCTGCCAGCACCAATGTTGGTGTATCAATTTTTATTCGTGAGTACTGGGACCTTTGATTTAATGAGGAATTTTAACGACAGAGTTGAGAAGATGGTTCATTGCAATCACTTGCTCTCAAATCTTTTGCCAGAAGACTGCTAAAAGGTAGTCGCTTAAAGAAATATTGTTTTCATATTCCTTTATTTTAAAGATATTGCTCATAAAATTGCCTTGTAAAATTTTGTTTATATTCGTCATATGTAATCTAAGTGAATTTGTTTAAATTTAAAGGCTGTATTGCTTAAGGCCCACCGAAATTTTTTTATATTCTTTTGTAAAATTAACCGATATAAGGTCTTCCAAAATGTTCTTATATTCTTCATAGTTAATCCAAGCCCCCTCTATTATTCATATTTTAAAGCAGCCGAATATAGAGCCTACCGAACATTTTTTTATATTCGTCATAATCTACTAATCTAATCGCTTTTGAAAGTAGCCGAATATGAAGATTCCTAAATTGTTTTTGCATTTGTCGTAGTTAATTCGAATTCGGTTTTAACCTGTACCCGATTATAAGATATCGCGTAATATTCTTATACGAGTGTACATATATAATACCTACTTTGTGTGTATACAGTTCATATTTACACTTAGCCGAGTAGAGTTGTGTAGCTCATGAACGAACTAGTTCAACTGAACTATTCACTCAAGTGAGCTAAAAGAGCCGTTCACTACAACATGCTTTGTTAGCTCAGTAGTTCCTGTTTCTTTTTTTCTTGTGAATCCACGTTTCTTTTCGCTCATCTTTCTTATTAGTTCGTTCTCTTTCTTTCTTGAATCTTTTTTATTCTTTGACATTTCATGTTGAAGGTACATACTAATTGGTAATGCCAGCTGCAAATAATATACGTAGCTGCCAGAAACTTTATAGGACGTTACATTTTTGGAAAGTTAACGATTTTTATGATAATTGTAGAAGCAATATAAAAGGGAATTATATTTATTTTTTACTGTCGAATTTGAATAAAAATTAGCATTTTTAATAAAATATTTTAAATAATTAGATAATAACCAAACCTGAAAATACAATAATAATAAATTCGTGCATGTATGTAATTTTGAGATCGATAATAAAATTGTATAGTAATTACAAAATTCTTTAAGTTTTTCTGTAAGGCTAAAATTAATTTGTATATCTGAATTTCACTAGAGTATGATAATTGATAAACAATTACTGTAAAACAAAATCGATTGAGTTTGAATTTAAAAGCAAAAACATCTTCAAGTCTGGCATCAATGGTCAGAAGTCCAGCTTTGAAATTAAAAAGTGCAACACTGCTACGTAAACAATTGATGTCCACAACTAGAGCAGTACTAGTGGAAAAAAAATTTTAATATGATTCAAATGAAAATATTGAACTAAATGAGCTATTGAACTAAATGAGCAACCTAGTTCATTGAAGTGAGCTGAACTAAAAATAGCGTTCATTCAAAAGAGCTAAAAAACCCAACACTATAGCCGAATATAAGATCTTCCGTATTTTTCTAGTGCTTATCATAGTTATTCTCAGTGTATATTCTTCGTATGTAACAGTAGACGAATATTACACCTTTCAAAATTTTCTTATACTTTTCATAGTTAATTCCTGTCTATATATATTGTTCATATTTGAAGTAGCCGAATATAAAAGCCCCGGTAGTTTTCTTATATTCGTTGTAGTTAATACGAGTGTCTAATTGTTCGTACTTAAAAGAAGCCGAATATAAGACCTATTCAAATTTCGTTCTTCGTCATACTTGTCCCATATGCATATCGCTCATTTGCGAGAGGAGTGGTATAACTTAAAAAAAGCGATTCTGAGATAAATGCATTTAAAGATTTTAATTTAGCCTGATGTATAGGAAAAGAACAAGACATTTTTGCTCGCTACTCAATGAAAAAAGAGTTAAAAATACAATTTTTACAATTTTAATTTTTCTTAGAACCTATAGAGGCTGAGGTAACCCCTCTAGAAAACTGAAGTACATTTAACTCTGCATTGCCAAATTAAATCAAATTTATTGCAAAGTGCTAGATCTTTTGTAGGAATGTTTTTATATACATACTTAGAAAATTGGTAATATAGTTGACAGCCGCCACTTCACTTCAATAATTTCAATGCACTTAGAAAATTATAAGCGAAAAAACAAAAAGGAACGAAAAAAAAATTAATTTTCCATGTCTCGTATCCTTTAAATAAATTACAAATAATCCAATAAACTTCAATTAATTGAAATACGAGGAAAACATACAAAATGTTTTTATTCATTAAGAGAAACTAATTAAATAATAATTTTTGTTGGACAAAAACAAAAACTGTAATACAAACAGCAAACGTGTGGCAGACATGTAGCCAGACAAACAATTTTAACAACAGCTGAAATGTTAGTCCTGCATTAAAAAGGGAAATAGACAATAATTTACGTTGACCGCCATTACTATCACCACCAACAACTTCACTAAAAGGACGTTAAATGAGGAGCATAGAAAGAGAGAGAGAGAGAGGAAAAATACTAAATAACGTGTCTATATACATGCATACACATTTATGTACAGCTTAGTTAACCAACATAATTGTGGTAATAACTTCAGTTCGCTAAACCATAACTATGAAAACTCACAAAAATCTACTCTTCCACAACTATTGCTACTGCCTAAAACGGTAGACAAATGTCTGGCGACAATACGAGTAGTTAAGGCCTCTTTAAAAGTAAAAAGTAAGAAGAAAAAAATAAAAGAAAGGTAGTGAGTTTTAGTCAAGCATATGTAATACATAAATAACAGAAAATTAAGAGTTATTAAGGATAATGGCTTTACATGTTAAGGATATAAAATAAGAAACCACACACAGTAAGAAACATAAGCATTAGAAGGTAGGTAGTAAATTTCTTGAAGAAAATTTGTCAGCGGTTATGAGTGATATGAACTGACAAAACACCCTCTTAATTTTATTTTATAAATATTTTTTTTATTTTATTTCTTTTTTTTTTAATAAAATATGTATATACTCGCATGTATGAGGGCTAACGCTTTGAAGTGTTTATTTTTCTGTAGCAGAAAAGAAATGCAAACTATTATATACACGCACAAACAGGAATTTATTGTAATCAAACTGACTTAATTGGATTTAAACACTCATTGAAAAGGAAATTATAGAAAATTGTTATATGTTGTAAATAGAAAAGGAAATAATAATCGTGTTCGTTCACATCGTTTCAAATCATATAGATTTTGACTCGCTTTATTTCCCATTTGTTATAATGTTACTGTTATAGCACTTCCGCCAAACCTAAACACTATAAAGGATATCATTATATCTGATGTTGTTTAAGAGACGGAATATGCCAATATTTTTTAATCTTGTTACTATACTAAGAAACTTGAAGATCGCATTAAAAATGGTATCAAAAAAATTTATTCCTCATAGGTTTTCCACAATCTTAAAGGCTTCGACAGCCCTGGAAAACCTATCGTTATTTTTTTTTTTTATTTGTTTATTTGAAAATACCAAACTTATAAAAAATATATAACTTATACAGCGTTCCCTTGAATTGTTCATCGGATTATCCATTTAGTTGTGTCAAAGGCGCTGGTCTGCTAAAGCTTTCAGAAGCTAAATAACTATCATTGGAAGTGTTATTTATTTAATGAGTGGTTGCCATTTGTGAATATGAGTTGTTTAACAGCTTTACAGAAGCGGTCAAGTCTGTGGATTATCGCATTGTACGCACTGATGAAAATATCGTTTCTGTCTTTCTTTATTGAGGCAAAAAAACAAAAATAATACTTTATCCTGTAACATTGGAAGCTTCTAGGTATAAAAGACAATATAATGCTTCCATTATTGCTTACAATTTTATTTATTACTTCCAAGCAAAGTCTTCCAAAGTCTTCCACAAGCAAACTGTACGCATAAAGAAAGAAGTTTTTCTGTTTATTCTATTGAAAAATCAAGTATAAAGACTGTGCTCTATGAGAAATACAGGAACTACGTATGAATGTGCGATTATTGGTAAATACACCAATACCCCGATTTACGTCGCTTCAGTTTGCGTCGCTTCGAAGCTGCGTCTTTTTTTAAGTTTCTGGAATTTCAATGTTGCGTCGTTTTTGTTTCAGTTTACGTCGCACGGCTTGCGTCGTAAATGCTTCGATTTGCGTGGTTGATATGAAAATATTTTTACAAAGTTAAAGCAAAAAAAGGGGATTTCCCGTTTAGTAGAAAGCAAATTTGCAGGTGTGCGTTGTTTACATGTTAAGCGTAGTTATTAGTTTCGAATTATATCAGTAATCTTCACAATTGTTATATTTGTATTTTAATAAAATCTGTTATTCAAAAACTAATAAGAAAATGTATTGATTTAAAACAATTTTTCTAAGCTAAAATGTTTAAAACCTGTATTGACTAAACGAAAATCAAATACGTAAACAATTGAAATTTCTGCTTCGGTTTGCGTCTCATTTTTTCAGTCCCGGGGTATTTGTAGTCGCCGTGGTCTAGTGGTTAGTGTGTTGGCTTACTAAGACATGAGTACCAGGACATACAGTTTAAAGTCGACTCCGAACGACAGATTTGAGAAGCTTTTTCATAGCAATCAATTACTCTCAGAGCTTTTGCCAGAAGACTGCTGAGAGGCAACCGCCGAAAGAAATAATTTTTTCATATTTTTTTTTTCAAGATGTCAGAGCGAAGATTTGAACCCAGCGCTATCGTCTAAATGAGCCAACACACACACACAAGAGGCATGACTATTCACAATGCCGTCGGCATGCTGATTTGGTGCCAGAGAGCAAAGTCACTTAAAGCTGATTTTTCGAACAAACTTTTCAGTGAATTGACCTGACTAGGGAGAATTTTGGTCTAAAAATTCATTTTATATTCCTACAAACTGTCTACAATTCCCACTGCAAAGAGTTTTTTGAAGGTCATAAAACCCTAGAGTATATTTGAGAGTCAAAACATAATGCTGTTTCCATTCTGTTAATAATCTTGGTATAATTTTCAATAGTCTATGTGTCTGAAACAATATTAACAATGCTCAGAACAATTTGATTTCTTTGCATATATATGTATATGTATGCTTCTCGCATAGTCTTTTTTAATGCCCAAATTATTTATGGTTGTATAGTTAATATATGTAGATACGTTTACGATGTGAAAAAATTTTTAGGATTTTTACGAGTAGCTAATCAAAAACTTTATAATTCTTTAACTGTACAATGTACCTGTGTTTCCGTTGTTGATAGGGAATGTCATTTTGTTTCGTTTTTTTTTTTTTCAATTAGTATTTCGTTTTGTATTCTTGTGCACTATTTTAAAAAATCTTTTAAATTCTCAACTGTTCTATTAAAACTTTTAAATATTTAAAGTGCTCGCATGCATGCTCACATTATATTAGTTTTGCTTTTATTACTAAAGTCGCCGTAAATAACAAAAACTAAAAAAAAAATACCGCTATTAATGGCACCAATAGAGTGACATTTGACCGTTATGCTTAAATTACACTCGTCAACTGTCACCCCCCAATATCTTAATATAGAAAAATTTATGCTCTCAATGTACAATAAATGAACAATAATTGTCACTGATAACACAACAAAACAAATTTAAATTGATTGCCGCTCAGAAAAGAAAAAAAAAACAAAAACAACAACAAAAGAAACAACAAAAATTAAAAATAATTATCTTTAAACACTACATTTGTTATAACGGTTCACTAATAATATACTCTACTTACATATGTATGGATATGTTTGTGTGGATGTATGTATATGTGACAGTGTCTGCTGTATGTACGAGTAGTTGTTAAGTAATAATTTTAAACAAAAACATTAAAATGAACGATATTTTTTTTTATCAAATTTAACTTTAAATTTATGAATTTATAAAAATCGTATATGTACTCGCCTGTATATAAATCACTCTCTATTTAAGTAGTGCTTTTACATGCGAGGGTGGTTTTTTTCTTGATTTTTCAGAAATTACATCGAAAAAATTAGTCATCGCTATGTAAATCAATAAATTTTATGACTAACAAATATTACATATGAGTTAGTCTGCTCATTCGTAAAATATTGGGTAGTGAGTTAAAAAGAGAGCTTACGGAGCTGCCAAGACGAATAACGTTGAGGTGATCGACAAATTAAGGTATTCTCGTTAAAAACAGCAATTAGACTCATAAGGCGAAATGCGAGGCATTTCAGTAAGTCCCAGCAGAAAAAGTTTAAAATTTGAAAGCAATAAATAAATTTCTAAGCAATAGAGGAAGCATTATAATGTTGATTCATACCTTAAAGCTTTTAAAAATGTTACACGGTAAGGTATTATTTTTGATTTTTTACATTTTTGCTTACTGGTTGAAAAATCTATTACTTCCTAACGGCTCATTTCATATAAAAATCATGCATTATTGATGATCACGAGTTTGTGATTTTTCAAAACTTCTCCCTTAAAAAATAATTTATTGGTAAGCACTATTTTCTGCTGGGGTGCTTTAAAACTCACAGTGACACAAAAATTGAATGCTGGGGAAGCTGTAAGCAAGATAGTTCACACATCCAAATTAAACTTCCCCAGAATACAGTATTTCCCGGATAATTGCCCCACGCTTATTTACCTCAATTTCTAAATCCCCATATTTTTTCCTACCATTTTATAATAAAATTCCACGGTTAATTAACTTTCGATTAAGTGCGTTATTCGCTTTGCTACCCCAAATATATTTCCCTAAAGAGAAATTTCACTTAAAATTCCCCCGTTTAACTACCCAAAACAATTATTTTCTAAAAACTGGAGCTTAACTCAATTATGTTTATATAGGCATAATATATCCGTTAAATCTACCTTCAAACTACAACCTTCCAATTAAAGTCTACTAAGTTTATGGATAAACTTTAAATGACTTTCACGCATAATTGCCAAAAATGTTGACATTTTTGTCGAGACAATTATCCATGGAATACTGTATTTTCTTTTTCAAATAGACAATTCTTACTATAGATAGGATAAAAGTATTGAATATCACTGGAAAAAATGCATCCATTTAAAAGAAAATTATGTTGAGAATTAAAAAATTATTTCTATTTTAAAATTTTTGTATTTTTATTTTGTTAGGACGTCTAATTTTCTTAACCGCCCTAGTATAAGTGTAAGTATTTATTTTAAAGTACTTGTATTACTGCCAGCTTAAATATATGCTTGTGTTTATATGAAAATTATTAATTATCTTCTAACGCCTAATGTGCATAATCATGTAACATCATTATATGCACACAAACAAGCAAACACATGCATATATGTATACGCAAAGAATGCCACAACTATACTCTCATCCATATGTACACGCATACTCATGTCAATTGAGACAAAACCAATTCTTTGTTTATCACAAAATTATCAAACATTGTAACTGATTTGACAGCAAACGTCAAGTGTAATCAGCATGATGACCCCAATCCATAAAAATGCTGATTTAATCTTTTTTTTTTTTTTCTTTTTTTGGTTTTGATTTTGGTTTCTGTTTTGGGTGTCTTTTAGAATTTTGTTGTGTCTATTGCATGGAAGAAATGCTACAATCTAAAAGAGTTAGTTTCTGAAAGTACTTTTCTATACCAGACTAAAAAAAAGTACCTTTTCTACTTATACGTAAAGTTGTTATAGGTTCAACCAACTACTAGCGAAGATTCAAGTAATTGTAATTGTTAAAAATGGGGCCTTTTTTTATAGTTTATAGTATATTTATATAGTAAAGTATAGTATAGTATAGTGTGCTGGCTTACTAGACAAGAGCTCCGGGTTCAAGCCCCAGCTCCGCCATCTTAAAAAAAGAAATACAAAAGCTATTTCTTTCGGCGACTATCTCGCTTCGGCAAAAACTCTGAGAGTAACTGATTGCCATGGTCAAGCTTCTGAAGCCTGTCGTTCAGTAACGACATTAAACCGTAGGTCCCAGTACTGATGAATAAAAATTGACACACACACCATGGGTGCTCGGAGAAGCTAGGCAGTATTCCTGAAGCGGAATTGTAATGGCCAATTATGTATGTGATGAAAAAATTATACATACTTATATTATAAAAATTGTGAAGCCAGAGGGACCTAGAAGATAATGGTGTGTCAATGATTTATATTTTAATCATTAAAAATTTTAAAGAAAACTAAGCCTCAGAGCAGTCTTTAGAAACTTTTTCCACCCAAACTTATTATCATTTAACATTAATTAAGTTCCTAATATTGATTTTAACGATATTTTTCTTTATAAGTCAATTAGATGCTTTGTTACTGCCACTTTTGTTACTGGAAAAAAAATTATTTGTTTTTGAGTATCTGTTGTTAAGAAATCCGCCCCCTAACACTCCACCCTATCCATCTTTTATTTTTCAAACGAATGATCAAGAGAAAGCACCACCTACTGGGAAGTAATAGACAGAACTAAGCAAGAATTAAAACCTACCATTTAACTTAGCAAAGATGATCACCTCTTTACATCAGAAAAAGAATAAACATCAACAGATGGGGCAATTGCTGTTGATCATTTCGAGGGTGAAGGTATAACACTGATTTTTAAGTGATCAACTGACAGCAACTTGTCCAATTGACATAAAGCGCTTAAATGGAACTATATCCTCTATATCTTCAAACATTCCAATACAATGCACAGCATGAGTAAGGGTGTAAACTCCCGATTAAATGATATTCTCTATAAGTAATGACTTATGAATGGCAAAGCTGGTTGATTGTTCACTGTTACTAATATTACGTTTATTAGAATACATACAGTATTCTCCGGATAATTGCCTCAGGCTTAATTGCCTTTTACGCTTATTTACTTCAATTTCTGAATCCCCATATTTTTTCTTACCGTTTTCTAATAAAATTCGACGGTTAATTAACTTAATTGCGTTATTCGCTTAATTATCACAAATATATTTTAACCAAAGAGAAATTACACTTAAAATTCCCTCGTTTAATTTCCCAAAATAATAAAAAGCGCAGCTTAACTCAACCATGTTTATATAGGCATAAACTGGCCGTTAAGTTTACTTTCAAACTACTTTTTTGATACAACCCGTGTTGCCGTTTTGGTTATTTTTTTTTTTTTTTTTTTTATTAAGACCAATACTCAGGGGCAAACCCCTACTCATGCAGTGCATTGTATTGGAACCAAAATTGGTTACTTTTTTTTCAATGTGTACATGTGGACCTTTTTCTTATTTTGGTTATTTTTTTCTCAAAGAAAAAATTAAATATTTAGAGGAATACTCGAAGTATTAATAAATATAAATCCTCTTCAACAAAAATATTTATTTCCTTTAATGTTTATTATTAGGATATATGGTATCATAAAGTTAAAGACAGTTGTAGATGTAAAAAATAAAACAGATGTAAAACTGTGATTATTTATTGGTCAAAGACACAATATATAACTATGTTGGTACACTTCTGTGAAACTTTTTTGACTAGCGTAGTATCCGTATACGTTTTGAACCCCAATACATATTTTAATTTAATCTGAAACATGTAGCATTATTTTTTGTTAGTAATTTTTTACACATTCTAAATAGTAAACTAATTGATCAATTTTGGTAAATTTAAATGCGAACGTTAAACTAAAAAAAAAACAAACAAAAAATTGT
Source organism: Metopia argyrocephala (assembly GCA_963576795.1). NCBI lineage: Eukaryota > Metazoa > Arthropoda > Insecta > Diptera > Sarcophagidae > Metopia > Metopia argyrocephala. The sequence goes on along the minus strand of OY756208.1, from coordinate 196,380,985 downwards.
TTTACGAATGGTTTTAATATTTTTGGTTACTTTTTTTCCAATTTGGTTACTTTTTTATTAAAGTTTGGTTACAAAATAATAAAGGCTGTGGCAATAATGGATACAACCTTGAAATTAAAGTCTACCAAGTTTATGTATAAGTATAAGTATATAGTTTCTTGCTTTTCATATTGCCTGTATACAGGCAATTAAGTGTATTCGTTTAATTACCTCAAAGAGGCAATTAACGTTTAAATGGCTTCCACGCATAAGTGCCCAAAATTTTTAAATTTTTTGTCGAGGCAATTATCCGCGGAATACTGTATATACATACTTGGGCATTACCCCCCTGTTTCAGGCTTACAGCCTAGCTTCTCGCAGCACCAATGTTGTGTGTGTTAATTTTTATTCATGAGTACCGGGACTTGAGAAGTATTTTAATGCCAATCAGTTACTCTTAGAGCTGAAGATTGCTAAGAGGTAGTCGCCGAAAGAAATATTTTTTTTTATATTTGTTTTTTTTTTAAATATCAGTGCTAAGGTTTGAACCCAGAGCTATCGTCTTAATATGCCAACACACTAACAACTAGACCACAGCGAATGCAGTGTGTCTATTGTCAAAACATATTATTGAATTGCCCTACTGGTGGCAAGCAAAAATGTAAGTACAGTTGTTTGCTCATCTGTATAATTTTCTAAAAAAGAGGTATACAATTTTTCTTTCGCTTGATAATTTACAGATATTTGAAATCAATAAAAATTCATGAAAGCCCCCATATTGTATGTATGATATCATGAAACTTCTAATGCTTTAATACATGCTTCTCATAAATAATGAATTTCATTCAAAACAGACCTATTGCGTTGTATCTACTCGTACTTGTAAATAAAATTTACAATTTTCAACATTTTAAATGAAATAAAGTAAAAAGTATTGTTTGCGCAGTAATATTTACACAATTTTAGGAACCTGCATGCATACACACACAGAGATTGACATCAATTTGAACTGAACTCGACTCGAAAAATAACTTTTGACAAATGGGTGTAACAATTAGGATAAGGGAGGGGGGACTATGCAACTAAAATACAAATGTGTTCAGTTAGAAGTATTTAGAACATTTAAATAGTTTTGCAATCAGCCAGACATTAATTGTTATAAATTAATGAGATTTTTCTCACTGACAAAGTTAAAATGTGAATTATTTTCTGTGTAATTTATTTAAATCTTTTTTTTTTTTCTTTTTGGTTACATTTTAAATCGTTAAAAACTAATAAATTAATGTGTAATCGTACTCTTGTAATGTATTATGTATTCTCTTTGGTCATTTGTCTATTAGAAATCTAAAAAAATTATTACATGAAATATAAATGGACGTATCGCTACTTTAGGACAATATAGTCATAATTCTAAATTGAAATAAGGTTGGCATGTGGGCGTTAAAGAAGTATAATTGGCTTTACGGCTTTGTAATAGTAATGGTGTACTTTAGTCAGCAATGCTCTAAAATGTTGAGCTTAAGTGATATGTATGTATGTACTACTTAATAATTAGGGTGCGATATGTACTGACTCAGTTAAATCTAAATAGAATTTTGCAAATCACTCTTTTAAATGTAATGCATCACTCATGTCTGTTACAATCAATCTCATATCATTGAATATTTAATTATTTAATTAAAAAGCAAAATATTTGATTTTCTGTAATTAAAAAAGTTTTTTCCTTTTTTTTTTCTAGTTTTTGCTAGCAATTCATTCAAGAAAATATAAGGACACAAGGTAAGAGAATTGTTTTTGCAAATACATCTTAAGTGCTTAATTTTGATAGTGATATATAGGGATTTTATGCATTCCTGATATAGAAACCACTTTATGAGAAATGTCAACTCTATCTTTTGCCTTGATATACGCAATAATATTATCACCGTCTTTGTGCCATGAGGTCTTCCTTGAGAATGTGAATCGCGTCAGTATACTAAAACTGGAGTTTTATGCTCCTTCATGGTCTTTGGAGTAGTCGCAGTGGTTAGTATTTTGGCTTACTAAGAAGATAGCAGCGGGTTCAAATCTCAGCTCTGACATCTTGAAAAAGAAACATGAAAAAATTATTTTTTTCGGCGACTACCTCTCAGCAGTCTTCTGCCAAAAGCTCTGAGAGTAATTGATTGCCATGAAAAAGTTTCTCAAATCTTTCGTTCGAAGTCGACTTTAAACTGTAGCGCCCGGTACTCATGGATAAAAATTAACACACACAACATGAGTGCTGTGAGAAGCTAGATCGTAACCCTGACACAGAGTTGTAATGGCTAATTATGTATGTCTGTATGTATATATGTATGGTCTTCGGATGGTGATTCTAGTTCGCAGTGTTCACAGGGACTGACAATCAGTAAAGTCTTGTATCGATTTCAGTAATCTAAGGTGGTTTACGAATGGATCAAGAGTCGACACTGGTGTAGGAGTGGTGGTTTTCAGACAAAATAAGAAAATTTCGGTGTCTATGGACAAATTCTTAAATATCTTTAAGGCTGAGATTCAGGATATTTCAGTATGCGTTGGGATAAACCTTTTGAGGTCTATCAAGAGGGCAGTGTGCTATATTTTTTATAGTTTGAAGAGGGCTAACAGTTTTTCTGCTCAAGTGTGTTTTGATCATTTTCAGATAGGTAGTACGGGCAGCGAAGTTAGGCTTTACTGTTTCCCGGGTCATTCCGAGATTTCAGGCTATGAAATTGCTGATGGACAGGCGACAGAAGGGTCTGAGGAAGACTTCATTGATAGAATGCTTTTGTGGGTTAAATGAAAACACTACCACCTAAGATATCATCTCAGTAGGTTACATCTGTTAAGTAAGACTGAGTGCAAGCTTTATTTAAAGGAGAGGGAAAGGTTAAAGATCTTCAATTGTGATCAGATGTATCCGGTAAGGATCATTCGGCCACTTAAGCAGCTATTCCACATTGTAAACAAAGTTCAGTCTTAAGCACTCTACATAAACAGGGAGAGAGAGAAAAAAAAACCCTTATTTTTGCCCTTCACTGTATCTCTCCTCTTATCATGAAGCACTTATTAGAAATGTTAATTCTTTTGTGTCTTTGTCTTATTTTCTTTTGTTATACCAGAACACTTATTTACTTATACAAATCCCATTGAGGCATGCAACTTGTGTCAACTTGAACTTACCTCATGTAGAAAATCATCGGTAAATGAATGAACCAAATTGTTACTCGTACTTTCCGTACTTGTACAATAATTCTCCCCCATTTCACCACTTGTTAATGTAGTTGTTGTAGCATTATGCTGTGATGTTGTTGGTGTTGCTGTTGCTGGTGTTGCTGTTGTTGTTGCATGGGTTATTGCATTTGTTGTATCCGTAGTAACAGTATTATTATCCGTTCTCATAAGAGATATGAAACGACCCTGCGTTATTGTTGCCACATTCGCTTTAAATGTCTCCAATACTGGTTTAAGTAAATTGAAATGTTTATTCAAACGATACTGTGTATGACGTTGAGTTTGACATTGACGCGATGTACGTAAAGGATGCTGTTTTTTATTATACAAAGACTCGTATGAAGGTGGTTGTTTATTGGCCTCATCTGTCATCTGAGTAGTGGTGGTTGCATTTGTAGATGGTGGTAATAGTATTGGTTGTGGTACAGCTGAAAGAGTATCATTTGAATTGTTGTCGTATTGATGGTGGGTAGAATTATTATTAGAGCTAGACCACCATTTGGTAATAATTGGTATGCGTCCAAATGTAGAAAAAGATGAGGCGGTGGAATAGCGATTTTTCTGTTGATAAGATGATGACATCATCATCATTGCTGTCGCCATAGAGGAACTTGTTGTAGTTGCTAATCTAATCTCATTGTGATAGACATCATTATAGGTATCATCGACATTTATATTAGCAACAATTGTTTCATCATTGTCATCATTTGTGGCAGTTGTTGTTGTTGTTCCTGTTGTTGTTGCATGCGCATTAAGCATAAAATTTGAAAAAGGCACTAATGGTGTTGTTACATTTGGATCACATAAATCTTCTGCTGTATAATATGCGCTTGTTGATGGTGGTGTTGTTGCTGTTGCTGTTGCTGTAGTTGTTAATAGACTTGTTGCTGCCACCGCAGCTGTTGCTGTTCTCACTGGTGTTGCTGTTGTTATGTATGCCACAATATTTGTTGGCGTTAAATGTGTGGGTGGTGATACGTTTAATGGTGTTGGTGGCGTTAATGATGGCAGTGTTGTAAGTGCCGGTGGTGGTGGCGTTAAGGGGGGTACTGTTGTTGGTACACTCGTATAATCATATTGACTTTTGGATTTTTTCAAACGACGTTGCAACTGTTCGTCTTCATCATCTGATGATGTATCTGTTGTTGAGGCACGTTCATATGGTGTCCATAGCATTGATGATAAGGCCTCTTCAACGTCAGGTGGTCTTCTTTGTGAATGATGATAGTTGTGATGATGCATAGGCTGTTGTTGTTGTTGTTGCTGCTGCTGTTGTTGCTGTTGTTGAAAACTTATACGTTTTGTTGTCATCGTTTCGTCTGTAGGCATAGATGTCAGATTTTTGTTTTCTACTACAATTACCATAAAACTGAGACATTTCACTTGCAATTTTTTCCAGTTTTTGTTTTGTCAATTTCCTTTTTGATTTCTTATTGTTGTTGCCGTTTATTTGTTCTTATATTTGGAACGATTAGTTTCCAAGGGACTTCATTTTCATTCGTTTGCATATTTGGTCATAAAACGGATATTCATTCATCAATATTTGCCATTTCAGTATCCTTTGTCAAGAACAAACAAAACTATGAATTTATCACTGGTATTCTTCCTTTCACAGATTATTGGGAATTGGTTTGATTATTCTTTACCCAAAAAAGGGAGTAAATGGAACTGTAAAGATAAAGGAAATAAGGTCATAATGACAAGAATTTTGAGAATGAAACCTTAAAATAAAATAAAAAATTTTTTTTCTGTATAAGACTTGAGGGAAATAAGTTTTCAAATGATTTAAGTGACCTCTTTTATTCTACAAAAATTACACGGTGTGACAAAAATAAAATATATTTAGCCGAGTGTCCACTAGCAAGTTTTCTTGCGGAAGTTGCTTCCAGAAGTGACTTCCAGAAGTTTTTGTCATGTAAACACGTATTAGAAGTCGACTTCCAGAAGTTTTTGCTTGCAAGAAAAACTTGCAGAAATTATATGGAAACACATGTTCGTTGCTTGCTGGAAGTGACTTGCGCAACTTGCTGTGAACTGCAAGTGTTTTTAAGACTTGCGGAAGAAATCAGGTATATGTCGGGTTTTGTTTTGTGGTTTTTTTTTTCTTTTATATTTGACTAATTAAATAAAAATGGAAAATAATAAATTTATTTGAAGTAAGGAAAGTTACCCAGAACTATGGGACACGTCCTCAAAAGAATATAAAAATAAAATTAAAAAACAAAACGCTGTAAAGGCAATAGCCAATGCTTTAGACGAGCCCGAAGAAGAGATGAAAAGAAAATTACACGTCCTCCGAACGCATTTTGGTCAAGAGGTCAACAAAGAAAGAAAAAAAAAGTGATCAAAGTGCTGAAGGCTCATGCCTTAGTAAGCCAACACGCTTACTACTAGACCACGGCGACGGTACATGAGATGTCGTCATGTATTTCATGTCATGATAAAACTCCCACTTGCTAACGTATCGTCGTACAGGAGTTTAAGTGCTCTATCCGCTATTTCATATTTTTTATATATCTCGAGTTAATGATGCCACTTTAGGTTTTTGATCCCAAATTTTTCAAATCTGCAATCCGTTTTGGGATAGCTCGTCAAGTTTCGGAAATAAACAGCCGAAAACGGATTGCAGATTTTAAAAATTTTGGTGTCAAAAACCTAAATTAGCATCATTAACGCGAGATTTAAAAAATGGCGTATAGAGCACTTAAACTCCCGCACGACGATACGTTAGCAAGTGGGAGTTTTATCATGACATGAAATACATGACGACATCTCATGTACCCAAAGATACTGAGAACAATTTTTTTTTTGTAATTAGTTGTTTCTTTCGTATTAAATATGCTGCGATGGTAGCTGATACTCTTATTTTGCCACCAGACATTTTTATACTGTCACTGTTTAAAAAAGCTAACTCTACTGCAACATGTACTCACATTGTGTGTAAACACGTCTGCAAGTTCTTGCTGCAAGTTCGTCGTAAAACTTCTACAAACTACTTCTGGAATCAAACTTCCGCAAGTTTTGGTTTCAGTGGAAACACTTCAGCAAATACTTGCAGAAGTTCTTCCGCAAGTAACTTGCTAGTGGACACTCGGCTTTTGAAGTAGATAATACCAGAGCCTGAGTTCGTGAGTTGTGGTAAAAATAGTGGTATTTCCATGTTATTTTTTTTTCACTTATACCGATTTAAAACTAATTAATTAAAATTAAATAAAGATCTGATAAAAAAACAAGTCAAAGAGATTCTACAGGAATGAATTGCTCTGCACCTGACATTTGCCTTCCTATAGAAGTATTTGAGGTGGTACCGGGCAAGACGGGATAATTTCGAAGCAGAACTTTTCTGGCCCAACACATTTGCAAACTCTTGACTTCCCAGTGAGGAGGCACAGAGCGTTGAATGCCTCCATGCACTCCTCCATTATACGCAAGTTAGTAATATACGATCCAAGTGCAAGGATGCACTCGACAAACTTGGCTGAATACCGTATTGGCGAAAAATACTATTTCATTGGGCCGTACTATCAGATGAAGTTGATCTCCAAAAACAATTTTGGTTTTTATATTTATATGTCCATATACGCATTTTTTAAACTAACTTATGTCTTTATTATGTATTTACACAACAAGTACAATCACAAAGAGACAAACATTCAAATGTATGCACGTGTATCATCAACACAAGGTTTTTTTTATCATGTCTGAATTCTCTTTCAGTCTCTTATGTTCTACTGCACAATTCAGAAATTGTTTAATAGTATTTGCATTTTGTCTGCTATTGTTTCCGGAGTTTCTAATTTTGTGTTCATATACATACGAGTAATTGGCCAGTACAACCCTGTATCAGGGGCACACAACCATAAGTACCGGGACTTACAGTTTAACGTCGACTGCGAACGACAGACGTTCCTCTCAATCAATCCTCCTCTCGTTCCTGTCAATCAGTTACCCTTAGAGATTTTGCCAGAATACTGCTAAGAGGTAGTCGGCAAAAGATATATTGTTTTCTATATTTCTTTCTTTTAAGATGTTAGAGCTGGGATATGAACTAGGGACTCTATTCCAGTAAGGGCTAATAAATCAGTGCAAGATTATCTCTGTTTTTGGTTTAGATTGTATTTAAACGAATAATTCTTTAAATCAATGAGCAAATAAACCACCATATATTGTACTTTAAACGTATAAAATTGTGCGTTTAAACTGCTTATATTCCAGACCACATAACTTTGACATGTTCATTTTAATTATTGATTTTATTAAATAGTTTTGAACGCAAAACTTTATTCTGCAGTTTATTTCAAATTTTTAAATTGAGAATTCTTTCAAAAAATTCTTTTTTTGTAATATTTTTTTATAAAATTTTTTTCAATTTGTTCTAAAGACACCTGTTGTTTGATATTTATAGTAATATTGCCACACTATTACTTTTTAAACTCTCAATTATATGTGGAGTACTGATTTACTGGTTTTAAGTTTAAAACAAATATAAATCTCAGTTAAGTTTAACTAAGTCAGCGCTAAAACCTTTTATTAGCCCTAAGTCAGCACATTAACCACTAGACTACGGAGACTACTTTTTGTGTTTAGTTTTAAATATTTCCCTTGTATGTGTGAAATATTGCTTTTGTAGTGCGAGTGTATAAGAGAGGAAGTATTTGCAATGTTGGATGGTTACTTGTAAACCATTTAAATTATGCTTGCTCAGACTTCTATTAGAACTGGTAATTTCCTGTTAAGTTTTTATTGACTAACTTGGAAATTCTATATCACATTTTTAATATTAAGGGAATGCACTGATATAAAAGGGTGTAACCCTGTTTGTAGTCTTCATGAAAGATTAAATATTTTAAACAAAACCACGAAAAATTTTTACATAAAATTGCGAAAATGGAGCTTAACCGCTGTGGAGATATGGTCTTTCCCTTTCATCCTCTCTTTAGTCCGTATCAGTATCCTAATTTTTTGTTTAATTTTTTTTTAACAAAAGGTAATGACAAAACCACAACTCAGCAACCATTTTAAACAGATTTGATAAGATTATTTCAAAAACTAGGGAGATTAACAAGCAAATTAGTAGCAATTAAAACTGCAGATATAAACCATTCTCGACTGAAGCTTTTTAAGGTTTTGTTTGAAATTGTTTATTAAAACTTGGTTTTATGGATTAAAAAAATTATAAAAGAAACTGTGGCGCGATTCAGTAACATATTTTTACGATAATCGCATTGTTTTCAACAGTAAACAACAGAATTGTCGATATTGCTATTCATTATCTTTTGTTTACGATGGCTGTTGTCGTAAACTAACGCCAAAAATTTTTTTGCTGTTTATTCAGTTGGAAAATCGAAAATTTTTTATATTTAAATTTTGTAGAAAGATGTGCCTACGCTATTAACTAGTTCGTTTAAGAACCATTTTTGTGTGTTTTTATACCCAAGGAAACTAGAGGTTTGTAGCTTTGCTAACTTTCTACCCATTTTATGTACCAACTACTCAAAAACTGACTGATTTTATACGGTGCTGCCTCATTATTGCAATTTTAACATAAAGAAAACTACAGTTGACGATTGTCGATAAAATGTACTTAGTGAATCACATAATCGTTACTGCAAACAATAAAAACTGTCGACTTCTTTTGCGAATATCGTATTGTTAAAAGTTACTGAATCACGGTTCTGGTTTCTATTCGATGGAATTTGTTTTGAAAGCATCAAATTCAATTTTGTTAAAGAAATGAATACCGATTTGAGAAAACTTAAAGTAATCGTATGCAGGAGTTTATGTTCTCTATCCACCATTTTATATATCTCGAGTTAATGATGCCACTTTAGCTTTCTGACACCCCAAAATTTTTAAAATCTGCAATCTGTGTTCGGCTATTTATCTCTAAAACTGGACGAGATATCCGAAAACGGATTGCAGACTGGAAAAATTAGGGATCGAAAATCTAAAGTCGCATTACTAACTCGAGATATATAAAAAATATAAAAATCGGATAGAGCACATATACTCCAGCACGACGATATGCTAAACATTGCAAAATTGAATTTTATGCAAAACAAAGTCTTAATCCCTGACACAACGATTGAAGAATTTCCTTTTCTATTAATATTGAAACAAGTTTTATAAAACAAAATTAACTTTTCTGTTAATATTTTCTTAGTTTATGACAATTTCAACAGCAGCAAACAACAACAACAAAAATTTATAAATTTGAAATGTTTTTGCCATTAATTTAGTTTCGTTGCCACAGTATTTTTTACTTTTTTCTCTTAACGAAGCAACTAATTATGAACTTGAGTTGTTAATTACATTGAAAACTCAGCCAAGGAAATCTTATTTTGCATTCCGAGTTTATTTCTTCTACTCTGGCATTCATTATTTATATGTTTCGTATTGTAAATTTTTTTTTCTTTTTTTGCTTTCAATGCTAATTAAAATGCAAAGTGATTTTATAAGAAGAAGAAAATATATGTATATACATACATATATACTTATATATATATTTCTTTTTTATTCTCACGCTTTTCCATTGACAACCGTTTTCTGGAAGTCTGCATTTTCTTTTATGGATTTTATATTGAAGAGATGATGACTGAAAACTGTTAAAAGAAATAAAATGTCTCGTTTGCTTCGTTGCATTCAGTTTATTTGATATTTCTTGTTTTTTGCAACAACAACAAAAAAAAAAAAAAATTAAAATATAAATGGTTTTTGCCAAATGCCTGCCTCATTATATTTAAAGCCTTAACGATTTGCATACCATATGATGACCATATTTTTTTGATGAAAAACAGTTTTCATTTACTTGATTTCCCTTAATCTGTTAAAGCATCAAAATGTATGATAATTGTGAGAAAAGAAAATTATTTTTTTCATTTTAAAACTGTAGTTGCTTTTATTATTTAAGAAATTGTGGTTGAATATGTATGCCTGTTTCAAAGTTAAGTACACAGTGAACAGTGAACTTGCGATAGTATGAACTAATAGGGTCTAAGAAGTTGTACGTTATATTTGCCAGTGTGTTAACCTGTTCGATTGTAAAAAATTAGTGGCGTGTTGTTTTGCAAAAGGCAAAAATAGTTGTCATTAGTTACGTTATCATTTATTGATTGCCAATTTAAAAATGTTGTAATTCAAATAACAAATTATTTGTAAAGAAAAAAAAAAATAAAGATTATACTTCCAATTATTGTACAGTATCATATACATACAGTAGCTAAAAAAAATGCAACTCTGTGTCACATAACATTCAATCGAGAATCGAAACATATATAGCGGTGCTCAATTGCTCTATTCTTTTTTAATTTTTATTTTTAAGGCCAGCACTCAGGAGTACATTGTGCTGGTCTAGAAAAATATGTTGTGGGAAGGGGGAAAAAGGGAGTAGTGTTTGTGGACATTTGATTTAAACCTACTGATATCGTAATTGGCAGGAAAAATATTTTCGGAAGATTGTTCCACAAACGAGCTGTGCGGCTAAAGAACGAATTCTCTCTATAATGCATTGTGCGATTCGCTGAACAATCCACCACAAATGGGTGCGCTCTGAGAAAGGTACGTGTAGTCCGCAAGAATACACGACCACCCGGAATCAAATCCCCTATCTTATCAGAGAACCTCCCATGGTAGTATCGATAGAACAATGAAACGCACGCCACATTGCGCCGATGCTCCAACGAATCGATAGAGTTGGATACCCTACCGTCGCTGATAAGCACCTTCGCCCTTTCCTGTACGCGGTCGAGAAGCCCCAAAATTGATTTTGAAGCAACGGCCCATACATGGGAATTGTATTCCATCCTAGGCCGGATGACAGCGCAAAACACATGTTAACACGGCGGACGACAAAACACTACTTTTTATATATTTTTATATATTTTATAATAGAAACAATTGTCAAAATTGCGAATATCAGGGCTTTAGAAGAAGGCAAATTAATGTATGAAGTGAAGGTATCGTCAAAAAAATAACGTCAAAATAAATCCAGGAAGTGGTCGTCCTCGTAAATCTGGTGCTCGCCAAGATCGTCAGTTGGTAAAAGTAGTAAAAATTGATCCTCGGAGAACAGCAGTAGATGTTACTAATTTTGCAAACGAGCAATTGGGGGTTTCTACTGGTGTGCACATAGCCAGAAACCGATTAAAAGAGGCAAACTTATTAGACCATCGGATGGACCGCGATCTCGTTGGCCATTTAGCCGATATTTTTTGTGAAACATAATTGAATTATACCAAGTTATCAATAATTTCCTAAACAATTTATGTTTTATTTAAAATCAACATCGGCTCTTAAAATTTAACCACCCCTTAACTAATTAGAATATGATTTATAACTGTATTGTATTGTATTGATTTATAACTGTATTGTATTTATAACTGTATTTAATAAATAATAACATGCCCAAACTTTTGAATTTCTCTTTAATTGGTAAACAAAAAAAATCCTGTGGTTAAAATATAATTTTAGTTGAACAACTTTTTTGCAACAAAACTCCAATTCAAATTTATTTAACAGGGATTTCTCCAAATCAAATTATATTTATTTTAAAAATACTTTATTTGTTCAAATGTGGCAAAATAGCCTGTAAGAAATTAATTCCTTAAAAATTTTACAATTCTGAATATAATTCTTCGTCTACTTTTAACGATACTGGTTAAAAACATTTCAACACTCTTAGTGTGGCAGAACTTTAACGTTCAAATATACTCTATACGAATGAATTGTCATGGTCATGGTCTCTATAACTGATAAAAGATGTTGACTTTTTAGGCCTCCGGCCGGTTATCTATTTCAATGCTCCAGCTTCTTTAAATATGTAGTTCTTCTTTTATTTACGAATTTGTTTTTGTTCATCCTTTTTTGTGTTAAAATATTTCCTGACTGTATGTGCATGTTTCAGATGGGCTTTCCATTTTCGTTTCGTGTTAAAAAAATATTTTCAAAAAATATATAAAAAATTTTGCGAGAAAGGAAAAAAGGACTATAGAGTTTATATTTTATTCATGCCAGACAAATGCACAAAAATAAAACAACAGCAACAACAACAAAATAATAATAAGTTTTTTCTCTATTTGTTAAATTAAATGGGGAAAAGAAGAAATACATAAATTTTTTGTTTTTAAGCAAAATTTTAAATTAAATAGAAACCAAAAAAAAAAATTGTGTTTTTAAAAGAAAAACAACAGCTAGAATATGTACAATAGGGTAGCGTTCAATTACACAGTCGAGCTAGAAATATAGAATAATAATACTCGTAGTCACCGTAGTCTAGTGGTTACTATGTTAGCTTACTAACCCAAGAGCCCCGGGTTCAATCCCCAGCTCTGACATCTTGAAAAGAAAAAAGAAATATAAAAAATATTTCTTTCAGCGACTACCTCTCAAAACCTCTGAGAGTAACTAATTGCCATGAACAAGCTTCTCAAGTCTATCGTTTGAAGTCGACTTTAAACTGTAGGATAAAAATTAACACACACAACATGGGTGCTGCGAGAAGCTAGGCCGTATTATTTAAAAACACAATATTTCTTGGCAAAAGTGTTGTCAAATTTGCTAATTAATCCCTTACATGAGAAAAATCATAGGCTCTATATTTGAATGTATATATAAAATAATCTGTTTCAGAAGATTTTAGCAGTTTTCGACTTCGAAACTTAAAAAAATAGTTGGAAGCGAGTTTCGCCAGCATTACTTATATAATAGACAAATTTACACCCTTTCACATCATCTTTTACCCTTTCCGAGTAGAGGAAAAATTTAATTCTTGTGTTATAATAAAGAATTGTATATAACCGGTTAGTTTATTACGTCGGCTTTCCATTTGTATCTTCGATGTTCCAATCACCATAAGAAGTAAATAGATTAAAACAAATGTAATGAAAATTTAAAAATATTTTATTTTTACAATTTGTGTTAAACATTCGGGAAGAATTTTCAGCCCTAGTTTATTTGACGGCAGTTGCATGAAGAAAATTTATCCCAATTTAGAAGCAGGTATTACTTTGTAGTCGCCGTAGTCTAGTGGTTAGTGTATTGGGTTCTAGACAAGAGCTCCGGGTTTTAACACCAACTGGGACATCTTGAAGGAAAGAAATGTGGAAAAAAATATTTCATTCTGGCAAAAGCTCTGAGATTAACTGATTGCCATTAAAATAGTCGACATTAAACTGTAGGTCTCGATAACACATACAGAGTTGTAATGGCCTAATATATCTATTACTTTGCGGTCATTTGGACACTAAAATTATGCAGCTTAAGAGTGTTTTAAATAATAAATTAATGGATTTAACGATTAGGGACGAAATTGCACAAAATTTTTTCAAAAAACCAAAAACTGTAAAGATGAAACAACCATGGCAAAGAGTATTTCCGAAGTAGAAATCAAAAATATTTTGCATACAGAAAAACCTGTAACACCTTTCTTTGAGAGCTTAAGCTTTAGTACAAAAGATACTGTAACTCCCAAAGAACTTCCCATCAGAAAAATGTTCAAATTTGGAAACAATACAAAATACAATACAATTTTATTGTAGGCAATAATGGAAGCATTATATTGTTTATTCATACCTTAAAGCTTCCAAAAATGCTACATGATAAGGTATTATTTTTGATTTTTTAAATTATTTGCTTACTGGTTGCAATAAATTTACATTTCTATTGTATTTTAGCGGCTCAGTTCATATAAAAATCATGCATTATTAATGCTCAGGAGTAAGTGATTGTTTACAATTTCTTCCTTACAAAAAGACTTACTAGTAAGCACTAATTTCTGCTGAGTTTTAGTTTAGTTTTCTCTTCGAAGGTTTAGCTTTGATTTTATTCCCAAATGTAAGCCCTAATAAGAAGGTCCCATCTCTTTCAGACGTTTTTAAAACACTTAGAGAACTTTGAAACACTTATAGAAAACATAATTCATCAACAAAAGTAAAAAATATAATATTTTCTATAATTAAAAAAAAGAGTTGGAAGCGTTTTTGAGGATTATCATAGCGCTGAGTACCCATTGCTTGAATGAGAGTTTGCTTCTTTTACGAATTACAATGTAAAAATATTGTGTGGCAAAATAAAATTAGTAGTTACCATCACGGTATAAATAGGTGTGTGTTTTATTCGCTCAGTGGCTGTTTGTTTCGACATTCGAAACGCTACAGAAACCATTGTTTGTTAGTCAAAAAGTTCTTAATTAATAAGTAAAGTAATAGAAAATCTACGTTTATTTTTTAAAAAATAAATTTAGTTTGTATGTAGCCATTGATATTCGTATTTTATCAAAAAATTGTTACACTACCTTTCTATTTTATTTTTTAATTTTTTTTTTTTTTTTGGTACAGTGTTATCTTAGTTTTTGTTCTGACTATACGATTTAATACTTAAATGTGTGTTTCCGTTAAAAATTGTTGAATATTTTAAAAGCACTTTTTTTAAGAAGTAGCAGCTAAATGCAAAGCCAAAAAAAAAGTATAAATTCTATCTGATAAATTTCAAGTTGAAAGGTCGCAATTTACGTGATAAAAAAAAATAATAAAAAAAAAAAAAAATAAAAATTTTAAGAAAATCTTAAGAAAACGTTATATTTTCTTTATTTTACTTAAAACTCTTGAAATATTTAGCTGAAGTCTAAATACATAACATAAAATATGAGGATGTTAATTGAGCTAAAAATCCATTTTTTTTTCTTGTCGTCTCGAAATATAAATGACAAATTTTTAAAAAGTAAGAAAATTTAACATAAAAAGAACTTTAAAGAATATCAATTAGATTTGAATTAAAAAACAAAATTTTATAAAATAGGATTTGAAGATTTTATCACGCATAGAATTCATATCATTTGACTAAAATGAGCAACTTATCCTTGATAAGTAATAATACTCCTAATTAAGCGTATGCTTATAAATCTGAAAGGTAATAAAATACATATTTTTATAGTTTCCTATACGTAGTCTATTGTTATTTATGTTGTCAAAATTTATTCAGAAAAATATTTTACATATTGATAAAATATAAGATAAAAAGCTAAAAAGTGCTAGAAATATGCTAAAAAAAAATAGATCAATTTAAACTAGAAGTTAAATATTTCATTTAAATACCTTTTGACGTGTCGTTTGACAATTTAATGAAATAAAATTACTCTCAAAAAGAAAGTTATGCTTTCCAAACTTAACTGTGAGTTAATATAGTCGAACAGTCGAATTCTATTGTCAAAAGTTACTATGCCCAGAAATTACCACTTTCTAGCTTTATAAAGCACATAGTCAAAAAAAGAAAAGTTTGACAGTTTTATACCTCTTTATTCATACTTTTGATTTCATTTGACCTGAAGCAGTAGTGAAAACAAAAAAAAACATCAAAATCCTTTTACTGGCATTTTTACGAAAAGAAAAAAAAAATTGAAAACAATTTACTCACATACTGACTGTTAATTTCCTTCAATACGAAAATTAACAATTTACTTCATCAAGAATGAATGATGGCAAAAGAACACACATGGAGATGTGGTTAAAAACGAGGACAACAGGCAAGTGACAGGATTTACTCTTTGGAAAATTTTCAACAAACATACTCACAAACACACTCAATTAATTGTTTTCTTTTTTAATGGCAAAAGTATTCCACATTTAAAGCCAAACAGAAAACCACATAAAAGTCATTAAGACACAGTAGGTTTTCTTTTTATTTTTTTTTTTATCATTTACACAGAAATACCATTCACTTCCTTTTTATTACTTTACTCATTTATTTTTGCGGGCAATCAAGGATTTTTGATAGAAAAGAAAAGAGTAAAAATAATAAATCTGAGAAAACATATAAAAATGTTTTTAAGTACAGTGAATAAGGGTGGCTGGCAAGCAAGAGTTTCAAAGACTTCAGGCAAAAGAGAAAGTCAAACAAATTAATTATAAATCAATAGTCATACAACTGAATGCTAAAATAAATGAAATTATTAGTACTTTGATTGTATAAGAAAAAGGGAAAAATTCAAAATATTTACTCGTATTTGTAATACACTTTTGCTGTTAAAGAAAACATATTCTGTAAAGGAAAGGGAGTCTCTTTGTTTTGAGTAATTTAATAATATTTGTATTTGCAAACGTTTTCTAAATAAATGAAACAGTTTATGCCTCTTTAACAACATATACTTGTTATGCATCTTGAGAAACAACGATGCTTCACTTCACGGCGAAGTGATTGTATTTTCGCATGACTGGCGCATATAAAGTTCCATCTGGAACATCAGATAACTTCAAATATTGGTTTAAAGGTGCTCAGTCGTCTCTATCCACAAAGATAAGTGACTTTACATACTTGTGATAAGGTGTGCGTCACTATAAACTGTAACACATCAAAAGTCAAATAAAAACTGACTGGAGTAAGCTAGAGTTAAAAATAAAACAGTTTTATTTTGCATTTTTATTACAGATTTATATTCTGTATTATTTTATTTAAAAATTAATTTAATTTTATAAAATTTTTTATTTTATTCATTATGCCATCCATAAGCAATGTTATAGTGTTTTCGGTGATTTTTTTGGTACCAGCTGTCCATTTATATCGAAAACTAGTAATGGTTTTGGGAACAGATGTACTCTTTTTTAGTTCTCTTTTGACCAGAGCCCAATATCTTTCAATAGGCCGCAGCTCTGGGCAGTTTGGTGGGTTAGCCTCTTTTGGAACAAAAATAACATTATTTTTATTATACCAGTCTATTGCGCTTTTACTGTAGTGACATGTTGCCAAATCTGGATAGAAGAATGTTGATATGTTGTGCTGTCTTAGAAATGGAAGCAACCTCTTTTGAAGACACTCTTTGATATAAATATCTGAGTTTATTGATCCCAATGTAACAAACGATGCACTTCTGTTGCCGCAGCTACAAATAGCCTGCCAAACTAGGAACTTTTTGGGAAATTTTGATAGTTTTTTAGTTCGGAACTCTTCAGAAACATTGCCTCTACTATCCGCTACATAAAACTCTTGGCCAGGAAGCTGCGCAAAGTCTGCAAAAACGTAAGTTTCATCATCCATTACACAACATTCGAACTTTTGAAAAAATTCTTTTTTGAGGAGTTTTGCTCTTTTTTTTGCTTCAATATTCTTCTTAGCAATCCTATCCGGAACTTTTTGGACTTTAAATGTTTTAAGGCCAGATTTAGCTTTAACTCGGCGCACAAAACTTTCCGAACATTGCACGCGCCGGGCCACTTCGCGACCAGAAATGTTTGGAAGAGCCAGCAAAAGCTTCTCAACCTTTTTGGCTTTCGCGTCGTTCGTTACCAGTTTTGCTTTACCTGTTCCAGGCTTTCTTTCCATTTTTAGGTCTTTGTTGAACTTTTTGACCACTCTGGAAACTCATTGCCTGGTCACGTGGACTTCCCTAGCTACTTTTGTATAACTCCAATATGGTTTTTTGGAATTATTTGAATAATTTTTGTATGCACTTGTCTTTGATTATCCATTATGAACTAACTAACTAGTCAAATTTGACAAACTGATACATTTTAAAATCTGACACACTTTTCAAAGATATTGTGATTAAGAAAAATAATTTTGATTAAAGGTGAAAAAAGTTATTAAGAAAAATGGGTGTTACACTTTATAGTGACGCACACCTTAATTGAGCATTACAACCTTGTTTCAGGGTTACGGCATAGCTGGTCGCAGCACCCATATTGTGCGTGTCAATTTTTATCCATTAGAACCGAGACCTAACGTCGATTTCGACGACAGACTTGAGAAGCTTGTTAATGGCAATCAGTTACTCTCATAAACATTGCCAGAAGACTGTTAAGAGCTAGTCGCCGAAAGATATATTTCTTCATGTTCCTTTTTTTAATATCGTCGTGCGGGAGTTTAAGTGCTCTATCCGCCATTTAATATATCTTAAGTAAATGCTTCCACTTTAGGTTTTTGACATCAAAATTTTTAAAATCTGCAATCCGTTTTTGGTTATTTATCTCCTAAACTAAACGAGATATTCGAAAACGGATTGCAGACTTGAAGAAACGGATTGCCTCCCTAAAGAGGCATCATTAACTCGAGATATATAAAAAATATGAAATGGCGGATAGAGCACATAAACTCCCGCAAGACGATATGTCAGCGTTATGGTTTGAACCCCTAGACAACGGCGACTACAACTTAACCGTGAATCAATCAAACCAAAAGGGTTAAATTACAGTCTGTGATACTTGGCACTATCCTCTTCAAATTCAAAAATTATAATTTAAAAATAAGAGGTTTCCCCCCTTCCAAGAAGACCATCTATAAAGAAACTGCTCCCCGACATTCCACTCTATTCCACCTTAACCAATGTCAACAAAAAACGAATGATCAGAAGAAAAGCGCCACCTATTGGGAAGTAGCAGATAACAGCTAAACGTACTTAGCGAAGACACTCTCTATACAGTCAACATGCAACGATGAGAAAATTTCTGTTGATCATTCAAAGGTGAAGGTATAACACTGGCCTTTGAATGACCAATTCACAGCAATTTGTCTAATTCCTAATGCGCTTAATAAAAATATAAGAAAAAATATATACTTATGTACTGTCCTTTCCAAAAATTCCAATACAATGCAAAGCATTTAGTAGGGGTTTACCCCTAAGTATTGGTCAAAAGTTTTTAAAGACAAGATCGCTCCGTTAGCTTACCAGCGTATCAAACAGTGATTTTCTGTGGATGTAGTGCACTTTTCTCAATTCTACTTATTTAGTTACTCAGTCAATGCAGTTCTCAACTTGAACCTGTAAAATAATTATTAACACCGATCCAGCGGAATGTCAATAAAGTGCTTTGACTTTAAAATTAAATTAATTTTTAAAAAGTGGAGTTAAACCTTTTTGCAATTTTTTAAAGTGTTTTTTATATAAAGCTTTGCCTGAAATGAGCCTATAAGGCCAGACATCGATTCTTACAAAAAATAAAGTTGGACATGTCCTTGCACCACAAAAAGGAATTTTATTGTTTTTCCCAATCGAAGGTTGTTGGAGTTATCAGCATCCGTATACTCTACAGAGGACCCCCCATATTAATAAAGGAAATATTTTTTCTTTTTTTTTTTTTAACAGAAATTTATGAATTTATCTGCTATGGAAGGACACGTGCCGGTCATAATTTATAAAAAAATATATTAAATGGCACTTGCAGCAGTTCAACAAAAATATTGAAAAAAAAGAAATCAAAATATTTATAAAAAAAAATATATTTATTAATAGAGGGTTGAAAAATATGCATTTAAAATTTAAATTTTTAAACAATTTCAGTATTTATCACTGTTTTTATTAAACAAAAAAACAATAACAAAAAAACACTACTTTACTATTTCATAGATTGTGCCCTTTTTGTTGTATGTTTGGGTCACATCTGTTTGGTTTAATTTTTTGTTTTGGATCAGAAACAGAAACAGAGCACAATTAAAATCCACATGCTGTAATGATTTCAGTGGAAAATTTCGTTTTTTTTTTTGTGTTTTGTGATACTCAGTTTTGTTATCAATGTTGTTGTATTTTATGGAGTCACTGAAACTGATTTTTATTACTCTGCTATTGATAGCTAAACATTCATTCATTCATTCATACACTTCATCTGCTGCCATGCCATATCCTGAAGGCAGTGAACTAAATCAGAGATTTTCAAACGCACACATACATAGAAATATATAAATACTGAATTTGATTAAGTTATTGGATTGGAACTGCAAAGTTTAAGAAAAAAAATTTTAATTTTTCTGCTATGGATTTGCAAAGCTATTTAAAAAATATCAACTAGAATAAGGACTGCGATTAAATGAGAAAGTAAAACCAGCCATACTTTTTATTAAAAACGAAATACATATGGAAAGGATATGCCTATTGATCCGGACCCTTAGTGTGACGGATGGTTAGGAATGCTACTTGAAGTGGCATTTCAAGGTATACTAAGTAAATGGTATATTGGGCAACAAAATAAATTGCAAAGAAACTAAATTTGACATCAATTTTGTTACACAAATTTTAACTAATGAATGTCTTTAATTTTGAATAGCAACCAAACAAACAAAATATATGAAATTTGTTGTAAAATCGTAACATTTTTATTGACACCAAGGATTTCAAAGTATTGAATTTAATATTCTAAAACACCTCTTTCACAGAAAAACGAATACTATACAGATCACTGTAGCACTTTCGTTCTATGACAACCACATGTTTAATTATTTGGTGTTTCACAAAACTACTTGAGGTTAATTTCTGCAAAGATTTGGCTAATGATTGACAAAAAAAAATTTTTTTTTTGTTTTTTGCTATGAACTGTAGCAGAAATTGGGTAAAAAAATATTTAATTTCATGTCTTTTTATTTGTACTCTCCGTGATCTAGTCGTTATTGTGTCGGCTTACTAAGACGAGAGCTGCATTTTTAAACTCCAGCTCTGACATCTTGAAAGAAATAAGAAAAAAAATATTTGTTTCTGCGACTACCTCTTCGCAGTCTTTTGGCAAAAGCTGTGAGAGTAACTGTGATAGCCATGAAGAAGCTCTCAAGTCTGTCGTTCGAACTCAACTTTAAACTGTAGGTCCAGTTAGTTATGGATAAAAGTTAATAAACACAACATGGGTACTGCGAGAAGCTAGGCCGTAACCCTGAAACAGAGTTTTAATGATCAATTATAAATGTTTGCACGTTAGTCTTTTTATTTAAAATAAAATTAAATAAATATGCACGTTTTTTATAATGCCATTGTTAATGTTGTTTACTATTGCTTAAGTATTTTTAAATATAATACAGACGAAGTATAAGGTTATACAAATTTTGTTACTGCACATCACAGTTCGGAATTAATTTTAAATGGGATTTCTATTATTTTATATAGCATTTTAAGAATGTCTTTTCTAAGCAATACAGCTGTAGTTAATATTATAATAAAAAAGAAAAATCACGTCTCAGTAAAAAATCGAAGGAAACATAAAAAATTAAGGAACACCGGTATATAAGCAGAATGGACATTGCTAGGGAAGCAGGCATTGATAACGAAACAAGCTGTGCCCAATAACAGACTCGATGTTTGGGTGTCACATGGATAATTTCCATTTCGGATTCAATGAATTTCTGAAGGGAATAATTACACGCGATGAATAGTGGCTTATATACAACAATAATGAGCGAGAAGTATAATACAAGTAAGCAGGTAATTCTTGGCAAACGGTGGTAAAAGCAGAATTGGTATCAAGGGCGATAATGATGTGTATCTGGTAGGATTGGAAAGGAGTAGTTTGTTATTTGGCTTCTGAAATATGGTCAAATTACTGATTATGATTTCAATAGTCAATTAATAACAAGATTGCAACAATTAAATCAAACTGCTATAAAAGTTATTGTGCCCCAGCATGATAACACCAAAATACATATAGCTTTGCTGAGCTGATAAAAACTAAGAAAGCTGGTTTAGGAGGTTTTGAGGACTCTTTACATATGTAGTTTTGAGGTTTTGTTTACCATCTACTTGGAATGGTGAAATGAATTTTTATTGCGTAGAGGATTACATAATTTTAAACAGAAGTAATAAATTTTTAAAAATCAAACGGAATAAACACTGCGAATTTATATGCAAAAAAAAAAATAATTCTTGCTGAAAAGGCCTTCTTGGGGATAATTACTGTTTATTATTTAGTGGTAAAGGCATAACACTGGCCATTGAATCAACAATACAAACCAACAGCATCTCATATACTTGCAGTTCACATTTTTAAAGTAGCACCTGATATATCTGATACAGTCGGGCCTCGATTATCCGTAATGGTCGGGACCAGAAACATTACGGAAGATCGATTTTCACAGTTAATCGAATTATAGATATTTGATTATAGAGTTTTTTTTTTAATATTTTTATTATTTAACAAATGAACATTGGTGTACATTAAAAAAATTAATTCAAGATGGCAATGCCATAAACGATCTGTATCCCAATTTCGTATTTTTCAGCTAGCATTTTTATACTCACATTATTTTTTGTATGCTCGTTAATTATTTTAACTTTATTTTCAATATTTAAAACGTTTCTTTGTCTTTTTACCACTGGTAACGATGCCATTCTAAATATATTTAAATCTAACCACCCGCACTTCTTCAATTTCAAAATTAAACTAATCACTAATCTGACTTATCGTATTCTTTTTTTTTCATTATTATTTTTACTGAACAAAACTATTTTTTTACAATTCATTAATTTGTCCTCAGCGCCCTTAGGGCATTATTGAGGAGACGTTGGCGTTTTGAACAATAGAAACTATGTACATATGTATGTATTGAAATTCTATTGAAATTTTTTTATTTTTATCTCATCCGGCAATTCATTGTATAATATGCTTCCCATGTAAACAATTCGTTGTTTTGATTTTTCTAGTCTGCATCTCGGAAATCGCAATTTAGAACTATCTCGGGTATTAAATTGCTTAAGGCTTTGTGGAAAAAAATCGTTTGAAGTTTAATTCAAACAAGAAATTCCCCGTTTTCATCACGGATAATAGAGGTAATCACGGTTAATCGAAACAAACAATTTGAAAACATTGCAAACAAAAAACAATAGGCTGACCTTTGGCCATCACTCAACCGGTGATACCGATTAACCGGATAACGGATAATAGAGCCCCGTCTATATTAGTGATTTCAAATAAAAAATCGATACCCTTTTCTTCTCATATTTTCCTAGACCAATACAGTATACTGCTTGAGTAGGGGAAATCGACATCCCCTGAGTGCCCTGACATGCCCGCTGTTGTGATCCGTGTCAGATGGTTAAGAAGGCCTTTTTAAAATGCATTTTAAGATATACTAAATGGTACTGGGCAATAAAATATATTGCAATACACTCGTATTACTTATACACAAAAAATCCTAAAACCCTTTAAAGTGTTTGGGGAAACAAATTTTATACAAATTTAAATATTTTAGTAAGACTAAAATCAAATAGAAATTCTTTTAAAATCTTAACAAGAGTTGAGTCATTAATATTCTAAAACACTTCCTACTTGGCAAAACAATAGCTATTCAATTCCTTGAACCACTTTCGTCCTCTGACAACCAGATGTTTAATTTATTAGTGTTACACAAAAATTTAAATTTTTTAAGGTTTATTTGTATGAAACGACACATTCGTGAATTTGTAAACCACCTACTGAGCAAATTGCATTTTTGCAATTTTAAAGCTGTCAATGTTTTTTTCGGTTGGGTTAGTTCCATTTGTTTTCCTGCTATTCAATATCTACAACTTTGCTTCAGACAAAACAAGCAAACAAACAAAAATTAATTTAACACAATTGATCACTTTTCCTCTGGTTCGAACTCGAGTCTTCAGCATATAAAACAAAGTTATTCCATACAGATATACACTTATACAAATCCACCTTGAACAAAAATATTCGTATTGCCGTAAAGTTGTTAATGCAGCCAAATTGATAAAAAAAATATTTTTAATGCCACTTTTGCGTGCAATTCTCAGAGTTAAGACCCTAATCAATGAACTGAAAAATGTTGTTCTGCGTAACCCAGCAGAAAATTTTTCAAATTTGGAAGCAATAAATAAAATTGTAAGCAATAATGGAAGCATTATATTGTTTATGCATACTCTAAAGCTTCCAAAAATGCTATAGGGTAAGGTATTATTTTTGATCTTTTATACTATTTGCTTACTGGTTGCAATAAATGTGCATTTCTATTGCATTTTAGCGGCTCATTTCATATAAAAATCATGCATTATTGATGCTCACGAGTAAGTGATTATTTACAATTTCTCTCTTATAAAATAATTTAGTGGTAAGCACTATTTTCTGCTAGGCGGTTGTCTTTATTATTTTTTTTTTTCTTTTTTGCTGAAATTTTTGTCGTTAGGGAAGCATCGCGTAAATCAAAAAATTAATTTTTAATTCTTTTCAAATTTTTAAAAATTTTATACATTTTCTTAAATGCCAAATTAATTCAAGCTGCTGTCGACTTAAGCTATTCTAGCATATAATGGCCCCTGCAAATTTTCTATATATTCCTAACACTGCCTCTTCAAATAACGATGCATATCATTAAAATAGCGATGGGATTTTTCACAAATGCAATATTTTAATGTTTTATATAAAAAAATATATTTCCATGACTATTTCATTCAGCTTCTGTTTGTTTAAAATCACAAAAATCATAAAATCAGTCAGAAAAATAAAAAAACTCATATGACCTTGAGATTGTATAGCAAAACGTTGATTAAACAATACCTTCAGGCATTTGAAATGAATGAATAGAAAGAATCAAAATCTAAAAGAAACATTATTAAGAGAAATGCATTTTATTTTTATTTTTATTTTTACGTACAAGTAGTATATTTAAGCTGAACAGAAAAGAGCAAAAACATATAGTAAATGTTGAGTGCACTCAAGGAAATGTACGGCTCAAAGAACACAGATTTGAAGGTCCTTTTCTTTATTTATATACGAACGAACGAACGAACACACATCAATGTAAACACTCGCACAAATTTCCATATACTTGTACACGCTTACAGCGTATAAAAAGGTCCTTAAGATGGCCTTGAGAATACAAAAACATAAACAACATCATGTTGTTGTCACTTTTATTATGTTTCGCTTTTTTATTTAAAATTCGAAAGTAAACAAATCTATTTTTTTTAATTATTTTAATATTTCAATTTTTATTTTTTAGATTTTTTTCATGATTAAAATTCTTTTTTTTTAACAAATTTTTTTCACTTTAACTTGCACTTCACTTTTATTTTCTTGCATTACACGTGCATTTGAGAAATATGTTTTCATTTTCGTTTCTAAATCCTTTTTTTGTTTTTTGAACTCAAAGCATAACTTTTAGTTTTCTTTCATATTCCTTGAAATGTCCGTTAAAAGCCACGTATCCTTATCGTTATCATTTTGTAACTGTTTACTGGCGTAGATTCTTTTTATCTTCAGGCATTATACTGCCTGTGCTGCTGTTGTGTTACATCAGTCAGTCCACAAATTAATTCTTTTGCAAAAGCATTCCTTTAAACTCCACTATCCACTATACAAAATCCAAATTTGTGTTGAGTCTGCGTTGTACTATGAAGATACACAAGAACTTTTTATTTTCAGCTTAATTTGTTCAGGTTTTTTGATAAATGTTTAGTAAACAAAAGGTCCTTTAGAAGGGAGTTTGTTTTTTCCATCGTCTTTATTAAACAAATGTGTGTTTATTTCCGGCAGTTTACGAAAATATATTTTTGTTTAATTTCTAAACAAAATTTAGCGGGGGAGATGAATATTTTATTTGTTTCCTATTTCAGTGGTTTGTGTGCTCATCAGTAGTCATCAGTATTATTTCTAGTAGTCGTTGTTATGGTAACTGCACAGAAATGTTTTCTATCTCAAGTGGCATAAATAGACAAAATATTAAATTTCTCTCGGCATCTAATAGGTTTTTTTTTCCCTTTATTTAAAGTTGTACAGAGTAACGCATGATATATGAAACGAACTTAAATTCTGGAATAACTTACATATGTACATATGTGAACGAAAGTTAGTTTAGGGGTTGTAGAGTGTATTTGAGCAGAAGATTAGCAAAGTGATAATGTAGATGTAAACATGTAATAGAAATAATCTGCAAAGGAAATATTATTTATTTTGTGACAACAGCTGTTTTTATTCAATTTTTTATTTTTGTACACTAAAAATGTAAAACAAAAGAGTCTGCCATACGATTTTTATTCTTATTTTAAAAAATCTATAGAATTTGATATTACTTTCTGTCGGGTGCCATTTACTCATATTTCTGACAAAATAAAGGAACCAGTACACGAGAAATTTTTCATATTCAATATTTCTCCTTTCAGCGATATTAAATAGCTTCGATACTAGAGCTGCAAAACTATCGATAGTCGGCCCCATCGATAGTTTCGATAGTTTAAAAAAAACAATCGATACTATCGGTTTTCTATTTTTCTGAGAAAATTAGAATCGCAATACGAATTTTTGGATATATTTTTACTAGATTCTTCTATAATCTAGTGGAAAAGTAGAATTCAATTTGTATCGGAAGTCCAGTAAGTAAAACTCTATTAAAATATAACAAGTACCATGTATGTATATGGGATATTATTCGCTTTCAACTGTCTTTCATAATAAGTGTATTAATTTAAATAAAAGACATACATATCTGTGGAATTTTGAAAAAACGTCTTCTCTCGAAATAAGACAATTTTCCAAGATTTTTATAGTAAATCTAGAATTTCCTTGTCCTTCTAATCGACCTCTTTCAGACTTTCCCCCAATTTAATTTGACAAAACGACTACTCTCAGAGAATTAAGAATAATTTGAAAAATTAAATGTCCATAAAATATTTTATTTAATTTTTATTATTATATTTTAATTATTTGCATATAGTAGGGAAAAATAGACGTAGTTTAATTTTTTTTAATAAAGCCGAAATATATTTTCCAGATCAACTTGAAAGGCTTTAACGTTCAAAACGTAAAACATACATTCTACATATGTAAATATCCAAATTCTAATTATAAAAACAATTCATAAATAAAATTATTTACAGAAGCCTTAAATTTAGGTATTTTAAGTTATACCAGGTTTACCCAATAATTTTTGTTAATGAACAAGAGTTTATCGGCCGTCTATGGTCGTAATTGGCTTTTCCGCTTCTCTGAAACTAGGGTGCGAACGTTTAAGGTGATCTAATAAATATGTAGTATTGCCGCTAGTTTTATAATATTTGCCACACATACGGCATTTAGCACAATTTTTATCTTTGGTTATTTCAAAATAAGTCCAAACATCTGAATACGTCCTACGTATCTTTTTTGGAATACCCTCTTCATCATCGTTGTCTACCTCAATGTTTTCGTTGCCATATTCTATTAAACACAGACAGACATACACACTCCTATGAATGTGTCCATTGGATACATATGTACATACATTTAAATAGTATTGTAATAATACTTACTTTCTGATAATTGTAGGAATCTCCCCATTTTTTAAAACTGTTTTTTATTTAAATATTCTTTATTCTTTCAGAAATCCTATTTATAATACCAGAAGCTTTTACTTTAAAACCTCTTTGTATTATTTTTGTGCCGTCAATAATTTACCGCTGTCGTTATATTAAGGTAGCCGTTGCCGCTGAATAAAAATAATTAAGTATTAATAAAATTAATTACCCTAAGGAGCTTAACAGGATAACACTTTTTTGAAATATTACCTCTATTTTATTTTACATTACATAAATGGAAATATATTATTTTTATTGAAAAATTAGAACATACATACAAAAATTTACCGGCGGCAAAAAACCTGCGTTGAAAAAGTTTACTTTTAAAATTTTCCGATAGTATCGCTACCGATGGTGAAACCATCGATAGTCGGCCAAAAATGAAACAATCGATACTATCGATAGTACTATCGATTGTTTTGCAGCTCTATTCGATACCCTGTTTATAGTAAGTATTGTGCAGGTTCTTAAAATAGCCATCAACTGCAGGCTTTAGCTCTTCATTGTTGCCAAATATTCTATCAGCGAGTAATCTTTGAGGTTTGCAAATAGAAAATAATACGAGTTAGCTAAATCTGGCGAATTCGGTGGGTAAAACAAAGCAAATCAAACTTTAGTTCTCTGATTTTAGCCATCACAATACTGACTGTGATGCCAAATACTGTTTTTTTCTTAAATTAAATTTTATCTCTTAATCATTGCCTTAAATTAGCAAAATACCAGCCTTTGACTGCTTTTCCTTTTTGAAGATAATTAATGCATGCTGGCTACTGTCTTCACTTTATTTTGACTGTTCCCTTGTTTCGAAAATGTTGTGGTTGCTCAAGTCGCAATCATGTAAATATGACACTCATGGCCAAACACTACCTTGAATTAAATCTATAAAGCAAAACTGAAATAAATGTTCAAAATTTGGGTTTTCTTTCATAATGGCTCACACTTTAAGGAAATGAAAATAAGCTCGAAATCAAAATGAAAAAACACCCCATATGCAAACTTCTTGTATACTGCCAGCCTTCAACTACCCTCAAGGAATACAAACCACACGTCTCTGCTGTGTCAAATTGTCCCAGAAATTTTGGAGAGTAAAGGTCGTACCTAAATAAAAGCGTACGGCGTATATTTTTTGTCAAAAATTCTTGCATGCCCATACATTTTGTATGAGAGCTGCCGAAATACGCATTTGCATTTATTATTGTTTTTAAAAATCCAAATTTGACAAAGCGTACAAAACAAAAATTAAATCAAACATCACAAAAAAAAAATAAATAAAAAATAAAATAATAAATAAATACAATACTTTATGTCTTACCTCGTAGGTTGTACGCTTTTATTCAGGTACAACCTTAATATTTTTGGGAATATATTTTATTCTTATTTTGAAGACTAATTTCCCGAGGGACATATTTCAACCTGCCCAATATAACATTTTCAGTGCGCACTTATCTTGAACAATATTTAACAACGACTTGCATAGAATTTTTGAAACCCCTGTTGTCTTAAAAAACTCACACATCTCTAACCGACGGTCATTCAATACCATTTAGCAAATTTTCTTAACACATTGAGTGTCAATCAGTTTTGGCGAAAATCTTCCCGGGAGGCCAAACATTAAAAAAAATACACTTCATAGATTTTTCACTTTATAAGACCTCAAAAAACTATCCTAGACCCATAAATGCTTTTGAAAAAATGTTCAGTAAAGGATTCTTTATTTAAAAATCTCCGAAAATTCCACTCCGTATATAAAAGAACTACAGGTTCTAAGTAAGACGGAAACGTATAACATGGATCGACGGGTTAGGTGTCGTACGGAAACGTACGATGTGGCACATTTTTATCGTGGTCAACTGAATTAGTGGACTATTACCACATTGCGTACTAGGTCGCTTAAATGTTGCTACGCAGTATTTTATAGTTATAAACGAAGGAATAGACTTCCCCAAAAGTTAAACTCAAACCATTTAAATGACAGTTTTGAATTACTCGTATTTAGCAATGAAAATTTTTTTCGTGCTACTTATTTATCGCAAGTAGAATGCAAAAGCGGTAATCACCTTTCGTTGCAAACGCCCTTGCAAACCTTGCAAACAAGTAATCACAACAGATTTGCCCACATTTTGTTATTGTTTTTAATGGTTTATTTAGTTTGCAACACTTGCAAGGGTGTTTGCAAAGAAAAGTGACTACTGCTAATATTAATATTCTTAAGCAGTTATTTTGAGCGGACATGTTCCAACGTATTCAATAAGAACTGTAGTCACCTCTCTTCCACCAATTAATGCAAATATTTTATGGTATGGACGGGGACTTAGAAACGTACTAATATGTGTATTCATTATAGATGCGTGTTACTGTATTCATGTGTTTATATTTGCATTTTTCATTTTAATTTGCATTTAAATTGCATAAAATTTGTATAAGATTACGTTTAATACAGAGAAAATGAGTTTAAAGTCGTAAATCCAATAACATTTTTAATGCATGCAGACACAAATGCAGGGAAAAAATAGAAAAAAATTATTCTAAGTGATTATAAATTTAATTTGAATAAAAATGCGAAGGTGATGATAGAGCCTTCGTTCGTTCTTTATTTGAAAAGGATCACCTTCAAAATTAAAAAAAAAATAAATAAAATTAAGTCACAAAGGTGAAGGCAAATCAAACGCATCTAGAAAATGGTTAAAACGAATGTTTCTAAATTTGGTATGACGAATTTCGTTGCTAATATACGCCATCTATCAAAAAGCGGGCTCTGTTGTAGGTTTTCGGAAGTGCCTCTCGTCATATATATTTTAATGAAACTTTTTATTTAATTCAAATGGGTGTAGCGAAGCACGCCGGTAGCTAAGCTTGTTAATCATAATACTGATTACAAATTTTCTATTCTTACAGTGTCTGATGCTAAAAAACTTAAAGTTTGACTCCGAACAACAGACTTGAGAAGCTTGTTAATGGCAATCAGATACTCTCAGAGCTTTTGCCTGAAGACTGCTAAAGGCCATGATACACTATCATACAGAGTCGTATGATTCTTTCAACAGTCGCATCCAAATGGCAACAGTGGTGTCACACCATCACACAAAATAAGATGCAAAGCATATGCAGAGTTGCTTTTTGCTAAAATCTTATAAAACGCAACCCTGATTGCATGGAGAAAAAATGTTTATGAGTTTTTTCAAAAGATTATGAAGTCGGTCAGACATGTCTGACAATTGTGACATTTTTGTGCCACACTGTTCTACTTTTTTAAAACACACGATTTTTTTGACAAATCGTACGACTCGATAGGATAGTACATCACGGCCCTAAGAGGTAGTCGCCGAAAGAACAATTTTTTTTTTTCAAGATGCCAGAGCTGGGGTTTGAATTCAACACACTAACTAACCATTAGACCACGGTGACTACATAAAGAAACTATGAATGTGTGCCTTTTTCGAGTTTTGAGCTATAATTTAATTTTTAAAAAAGAATATTTGAAAAATCTATCTTGTTTGATAAAAATTTCTTTTTGTTAAAAAAAAAATTAAAACTTTTAATTTACTGATGATCCATCTAAAGGTTTCAATGTTGATTAAAGTATTTCGATGATTGTTTTTTATCTCAAATATGGCTAATGTATTGTGATGAATGGTGTTCACTTCTAAAAAAAGCACAAAAAAATTATTATTTAACTTTTATAAAATAAAAAATTAGAAATTATTTTCATTTCTATGGGCGCCTAAAATTTTCTGTTTATTTTTAGTTGCAATATTTTAACGAATTTCGTTTATTTTTTCTTTTTCCGTTTCATTATTTTCTTATTTATTTATTCATCATTTTCAAATATATACACAAGTGAGTGTACAAGTACATGCCACATTTGCATAAAATAAAATGTATTTGTGGTTGCAACAGTTGTTTAGATTGCTTTTAATGCTCCCGCTGCTGATGGTTTTATTTAATTTGGTTGTTGCAAATATTTTGCACGCAATTTTAGACAAATATAAAGGCTACAAAAATATTATTTTCAAAAAAATAAATAAATATTTTCTTTCTCTTCGGCATACAAAATTTATAAAAAAACAGTGTTTATAATGATTATTATTTATTCATATTGAGATTTTTAATATTCAAATGCCTGTTTTTGAAAACAGTCAATGACAAAAAATTAAAAAAAGAAATAAATAAAAAAAGTTTTTAAATGTTATTGCTTTTAAGTCAAAACTATTATTTGTTTTTAATTAAATAAAATAACATAAGTTTAAAAATAAGCAAAACATTACGTTGCAGTTGTTTTAGTTACAACATTGTTTCTGTAAATTTCACAATTTGTTGTCATCAGCCTGCAACAGCGATTTGAATTCAAGGATTCTAATTTTCGGTAATTTAATTGCAGATAACTTTTCACAGAAAAATGCGATTTTAATAAAGCCTTTTAAAATGCTGCCTTTCCGACAAACTATAACGTTGTCTGATGCAATAAGTATTACCAGAGCTATTAGCTTTTAGAGCCATCCTTGTCTTAACCGTTTCTATAGCATAGGCACCTCAACTGATTGACCACTGCGGTGTTCGATTTGGCATCTCATAAGATCTCGTTTAGATTGTTTTATTCAATATTTGATGTGGTTTGCCGGCTTACTAGATAAGAGCTCCGGGTTCAAACCACAGCTTTGATGTCTTGAAAGAAAAATATTAAATATATAATAATATAATAAATAAATATATGAAAAATATTTCTTTCTCTTAGCAGTTTTCTGGCAAAGGCTCTGAGAATAACTGATTTCACTAAACAACCCGAAGTCTTTCGCTCGGATTCGACGTTAAGCTGTAGTTCCCTGTACTAATGGATAAAAATTGACGGACACAATATGGGTACTATGAGAAGCTAGGCCGTAACTCTTTAAAAGCCTTATAATAGCCAATTATGTATTTACACATATTCAATATTTTATAGTTGTAAGCGAAGTAGAAGACTACAGTAGAGTCGAAGCCATCTCAGTTTTAATATTGTCTGCACTAAGAACTTTCAGAGGAAAATATTGAATTTTATAACGACGATTATTGTTTTCTATTTAAACACTGCAATAAAATTGATCAACTATTTTTGAAGTCTTCAAAAAGTATTCGTAAACCACTTACCGTCTTGAAACTTAAAAGTTGTGGTTGTCAGTATTCATCCAAGAAACTTTTCTTAAAACTACTGCCTTTATCTGTATGTGAGTCACTACGCTAACTTTGGGTCGTTTCTTGTATATATTTTGCTATTTCTAATGCTTCTAGCGATACAAGATACTAGAAAATATTTATACTTTTCCATTGATTAGCCGTAAATGAGTGGTTAAAACAGCTTTTGGTTGTTTCACTGCCGGCCTGCTATAAGGTAAAGCATTAGAACAACACCTAAATTATGGTGCGACCCTTTGACCGGCATTCTAAACCATTGCGAAACATAACCAGCCCTACCTGTAACAGTATTCAGCTGAATGAAGAAGAAACAAGTCTCTACACATTCATAATAATTATCAACTACTTAATTCACATTTTTATCTAGAAATCATAAAATAATATTTTTTCTATATAATTTGTATTTTGTCATAGGCTAAACAAACATATCACAGTTTTTCTCTGTCATTTATCTTCATCATTAAACCGGCTGGGCAGAAACAATAAGGTCAGCCTATGCTAAGTGAGCAGCTATGCCATTGATAGGGTCAGCACCCTTTTGCGGAATAGGAAGGGGAGTTTGGAAAAGCATATTAAGGGAAAAAGAAGACAGGGAGAGACGCATGTTCTTCTTGGGTCAAACTGGCCTTAGACTTTTCAAATTTTTGCTTAGTAACTATAATAAGAAAAGGTTTGAGTCGTGCATCAAACTCTTTATGAATAATCTGAGACTCAATGGAGATTTAAATAAGATAGAAATCACATCGAGTGATATATGCAGATTTTGTGAGCAGGCGATCACATACTAGGCAACTGTGCAGCATTGATGCACAGTAGAAAGGATATTTCAGTGATTATCGAATATCAGATGGGGGTTTTTCAAAGTTGGCACCGACCGACATTTTAAAGTTTGTCAAAGCGACGTAACTGGTTTAGATACTATAAAGCCCTGGTTAAGTTGCATGATTATTGCGGTGAGTGCCTTCGCTAAGTAGGTTTTAGCTGCATTGTATTGGAATTTTAGAAAGGACAGTGCATATGTATGTTATTATTAATTATATTATTATTAAGCGCCTTAGGAATTAGGCAAATTGCTGTGAAACGATCATTCAGAGGCCAGTGTTATACCTTCACTCTTGAATGATTAACAGCAATTTCCTCATCGTTGCATGTTGATTGAGTTATGAGTGTGCCTTCGCTAAGTAGGTTTGGTTGTTATCTGCTACTTCCCAATAGGTGGCGCTTTTTTCCTGATCATTCGTTTTTTTATTGACATTGGTTAAGGTGGAATAGAGTGGAATGTTTTTTTAATTATAATTTTGAAAAACTGCAAAATAACTTTTTAATTTTTCACCTCTGCTGGAATTCGAACCTGGGCCGTTTGAGTTTTTGTGCGAGCGTTCTAACTACTATACCACACAAATTCACAAGAATTTGTCTCATTCCTAAGGCGCTTAATAATATAAGAAAACAAAATATATGTTCTGTTGTCATATTGTACTGTCCCTTTCACAAAAAAAAAAAAAAACAATACAATACACAGCATTTAGAAGGGGTTTACCCCTAAGTATTGGGTCTTAATAAAAAAAACTGGTTAAGTTGAGGCTGTACAATAGATCTACAGGTCGAAGTACTTTTGTGCCTCCTATATGAAGGAATGAATCATTGAATATAATAATAATCACAATTGTTATGTTTGCTAGCCTAATTATGTTTCCATTTAAATTGAATTAAAAGTTTAGTTACAGCCCATAAAAACTAAACAGGAAATTATTTAGTGAAGATAATAAATAATTAGTGAAATGTAGGGTTTCCTGTTGTAGTCTCTAACCGGTTATTATTTGTTTTAGTCAATTTTAAATTATTATTTTTATTTTCATCTATGATTTACGACAACTTTCTAACAGTTTGACCTCTTTTTTAATCGTTCACTGTACAAGTGATATTTAAAATACATGAGTTACACATATAGAATACGTGTTTATAAGCCT
This sequence comes from Metopia argyrocephala, assembly GCA_963576795.1. Classification (NCBI taxonomy): domain Eukaryota; kingdom Metazoa; phylum Arthropoda; class Insecta; order Diptera; family Sarcophagidae; genus Metopia; species Metopia argyrocephala. The sequence goes on along the minus strand of OY756208.1, from coordinate 196,346,623 downwards.
TCATTTGTTAGGGTATGTATTTTTAATTAAAATAATGCAAAATATATACAAACATATATAGGTATGTATGTCTACAATATATATTTTATAATATATAAAAGGAAAAAAAATATAAAAAATGAAATAAAAATATATATAAAGCACACAGACACATTTCATTTTTTATATATTTTTTTTTAATCAACGAAAAATATACAACAGTTGCGGCAGTAAATCCAAAGGCTTAACATATGATGAGGATTTCTTCGTTTTTTTTTCTTTTTTGAATTTTACTCGTTGTAGTATTTATTGTTCTTTGTCACAACACGTTCATGTGCGAGAGTTTTAACAAACACCACAGCAACGCATCAAAATTCAACGACGTAGCGAAACAACAAACAAGGCAACTAACCAACCATCCAACCATACATCCATCCATCTATCCTTTGAGGCATTACTCCTATTGTAGTCATTATTGTTATTTGTTATACTTTGTTTCTTCTATACGTTATCCATAGAAGGTAAATGGGGCAAGGACGTTGCTTGTAATCATAATTATGGCAAAAAAAAAAAAAAAATTATAAATTAAATTATTGTTATTCATGGTAAAGCTAAACTAGACTACAATACATATGTAAGTATGTGGCATCCTCCATACATAGGCATACATAAACAAACATACATACATGCATATATAGACTTTGTATTATTTTTTACTCAGTTAGTACGAGTATTCATACAATTTTATTATTTTTTTTTAAGGGCGAAATAAAAAGAGCTAAAAAATATGTGGAAAACATTATTACTACTCGTTATGATGAACTTAATTGTGAATATCTTTTCACTGTTGAACTAATTATGATTGTTTTAGCAGTTATGAGTTATTAAAAAAAATGAAAAAACGATAGTTCTTTCTTTTTAATGCAAAATCTTGGCCTAGATACCATTTCCATTTAATTAAAACTTAATTTTGTTTAAACAGCAAAGGCACTATAATAGAGTTGTAAAAGTATTGAGTATTTTCGTATTGAGTACTCTATATCTATTGTTTTTTAGGGTAGGGTGGCCGATACCCAATTAACCAGTATTTTCAGAGCTGTATTTTTTTAGCAAAATACGTTATATTTACATCAATATTTTTTGAGCATGACTTTTGGACGGTACAACATGTTAATGAATGAATTTTTTCATTTGCTGAAAATCAGTGACACAAGGATAATCCTGCAGTCCGAAAATATGAATAAATTATGATAACATTCTGACTTTTTTAACTGTTGAAAAACATAATTTTTTGTAGAAATGTAAACAGTGGCCCTACAAAAACACACGATTGTAATTGCAAATAAAACAAAATGTTCTCAGAGAATCACCTTAATATTTTTCTTTATAAAAAAAAAACAAAAAATATTTTTCGCCTTATTGGCAAATACATTTAATATAATATGAAATATATACTTTGGGGATAAGCATGTCTCTATGGCCAACCGCTGGATGGCTTGCTGTGGTAGAACAGAAAAATAGAATTTAAATTCTTTGAAAAACCGAAATGTATTACCTTGTAAATGCTTTTGTTTGGCTTTTATATAGTAAATGGAATATAATTCGCATTTAGTCTATAACTATTTTAATATAAGTACTTATTTATAGTTTTGAATACTATCTTTGGGAAAAAGTCTCCTGGTCATATCCCCAAAAACATACATTTCATATTATATTTTTTATTATCTTAGAAAGATCCATGACATTTATTTGTGATGAAAAATTTTGGTCAAACGTTCGCCACAGCTTTGGTGGCATAATTCTACCCGATGGTCTATATTCTCAACTACTCCGAGACAATATTATTCAAATTAGAGGGTTCAATGTTGTCAATATCGATTTCTTGAGCTTTTGAATTGTTCTCTGCTTATTGACGTACTTTTTTGCTTTTAAATATCTCCAAAGAAAGAAGTCTAATGTTGACATCATCGATGGCGACAAGTTAACATCGCTACGGTATGAGATAATACGACTATTAAATTTCTCGCCCGATTCATCAGTTAAACCTTGTAACCGTCAGGGTTGTCAGATAGTTTTCAATTTTTATCCCCAATTTCGAAATTCATGTCCCCAAAAATCCCCAAAACCTTGATTAGTTCATCCCCAAAAATCCCCACATAAACTGAATAATAATTTTGCATGTATGTATGTACATATGTTTTATTTGATATGTAAATTTTAAATTTGGAGACTCTGCAGATCAACTTAAAATCTTGACGACATTCTTCTTAAACCAACCTCTTCCTCGCTTCGATGTGTGTTTCGGGTCGTTATTTTGTTTAAATACTGATCGCTGTGCCATTTCATATTCAGCATAAGACATAATGATGGTCGTTTGAAATATTTGTATAGTATACGGCATCTATTGCACCTCAATGGAAAACATACCCATACCATAAAGTATAAGTGGAGAAGTAACTGTGGTCGGTCGAAACTAAAATTGGTTTGTTTATCTACGAAAGAAGTAATTTAGCTGTAAGAAGACCCTCTATTACTGAATTCCTCCGCAATAAAAACCATTAAAAAATTTGCTGAAACATAATGATATGTGGATGTTATTATTTATATGAGAAAATATCTCAAACTAAAACCGCGTTGCAAAACTTTTATATGAAAGTGTGAGTTTTAAACAAGTTTATAAGCAAGACTTGAAAATTGAAATTCTTTCATCGTGTGTTCCGAATGTAAGAAGTTTATAATATATAATTAAGCAAGCAAACAAATTTTAAAAATCGCTGAAAACTTGTCGATCATCCCCAATAAAATCCCCATCCCCAAATGAATATTTTTATCCCCATTTCAGAAAAAATATCCCCATTTTGGGGATAAATCCCCTAATCTGACAACACTGGTAACCGTTTAAATTCAAATCTTTATTCAAAAATTGCATGATGTTCGTGAGATGTGCAATGGATGGGTACGAAGATCAGTCGAGGTTGACGGATTTTCTGTCACACTATTATGAATAAAACGAATGTTTTCAGCAGAGTGAATGGAGCGAGCATGCACAGATGTTTCCACATTTCCTATCGATCTGATTAGCTGAAATTTGCGCAAAATTTTCCCAAATGTGGACACAGTTAATCGATTATTCTGAGCAAAAAATCAGGCAATACACTTTTATTTGAAGCTCATTTTCGTAAAAGGCTTCAAAAATCTTAACGCGCTGCTTAATTGTGTATCTCTCCGTGGTTGTATTTATCAAACACTGAAAAAATTTAGTGTTAAATTACGTTGGGCAAACAACTTTATAAAATACATCACAAAAGTTGGTAGTCTGTTTTGGCAAATTACCATGAAAACCAACACTCAAGAGTAAACCCCTATGCATGCTGTGCATTGTATTGAAATTTGAGGATAGATATATTTTTTGTAGATACATATTAAGCGCCTTTTTTGTTGATGAGAGAAGTTTCTGTCAATTTGACCACTCAAAGGCCAGTGTTATACCTTCACCCTTGAATGATCAATAGCAATTGCCCCATCTGTCCGTGGAGAGTGTCTTCACTAGGTAGGTTAGGTGTTATCTTCCCAGAAGGTGGCGCTGAACTCCTGATCATTCGTTTCTGATGTCAATGTCAAAGGTGGACTAGAGTGGAATGTCATGGAGCGGTTACTTGAAAATAGACTTCTTGAAGGGAACCCCCCAAATAATAAAAATTTTTTATCAAAACGGGTAACTGTACAGACTCTTATTTATCGTGTATGGTATTTATTGGAAATCAGTTGATATTTTTCGTTTACTAGCTAGCTTTCATGCTTCTTTCTGCATTACAAATCATTTAAGCTGTCCCATACTTATGTCACCTGTTTTAGTTCTTAAATACCTTAATTGCTATATTTTTCTATCCTCATTACTTTTCAAATAAATTGTTTTTCTGTTGTGAGTTAAAAATTGTGAAATATTTTGTTTTAACAACTCATTCCTCTATTAATTTCATTTCTACAAATTAAAAGTTTATTTAAAATAGACCAAAAAAATGTGTGGCATTAATTAAAACTTATAATTTAAATGTAAATCTCTGCAACATATTATGTGGCAGGTTGTATTCAGTTATTTCAATAACTGTTTTTGTTATTGTCAATGTTCCACTTACATATTTGGGGATACAAATAAAGTTCTATTCTTTATTACTGCAGCAGGTAGAAACCGACAGACAGACAGACAGACAGGAGTGTAAATTAATCGTCATCATCATTTTCTCATTCATTACAATCAATAGTTATGTTGCAGTGGCATGAATGAAAATAATCCTTATTAAGCATCTGTTTATTATTCAAGTTGTATTCGTGCATCATTATTTAAATGCACACACACACTCAAGCCTATTCATTTGCTTTTAATTTAAAATTCTACAGCTCAGTAGTGTTCAATCGTTTTAAATAGTGATTCAGTCATTTACATACTTGATATGGCACTACTGACATTCTCACTTTCATACCGCTCATTCAGTTGATAGTTTTAGTTGTCAATTCATAAATAGTTTTTAGTTTTATTTGGTTGTGTTACATTGTATTTATAACGTTTTAGGTCAAATAATAATGCGCAATTTGTCTATATTTTTTAAATGACATGACTAGAGCATAATATGAAATGGCTGCCTAAATACTTATTTGTTACATTTGTTTTGCTGTGAGCTTTTATGGTTTAAAATAAAATATTTTGCAGTGTTGGGAAATCTATGGCTCTGAGCTAATGCCTGTTGAAAAATATTTATGTATGTAGAGTTTAATAGTTGTACTTCGTAAGCAATTACTGGGTATCTCATTTCAAACAATTTTAATTACATTTGGCCCACATCTTTTATAAATGTTTCACATTAAAGTATTCAGTTTGCTAGTTGGTTTAAATAAGTACTTGTTAATAACGTTGATAGCCATTAAACTGCATGTATGTAACTGACGTTTACATTAGTGGCTGACAAGGCTTAAAATTGTTCAAAAAGGTTGCAGCAGGGTTGAACTCATTTTAGTAAATGTTTTCCAAATTAATGAAAATTAACTTTGAAAATCAATGGATATGAAGTCTTTAAATTCTAACAGAGAATTTTATTATATTTTGTTTGAATAATATACACTTAAAATCTCTATTGACTGGATAACTGGATAACTGGCTATTATTCGATATGCTCTGGTTAGTATAAAAATATTAGAAATATTGCGAAACAATATTTTTGATCTACTGAAAGTTTTTTTTTTTTGAGATTAATAGTCAGAGGTAAACACCTTCTGATGCTGTGCATTGTATTGAAATTTTTGGAAAGGAAGGTATATATTTTTTTCTTAATTATTATTAAGCGCCTTAGGAATGAGATACATTGCTGTGAATCGATCATTCAAAGGCCAGTGTTATACCTTCACCCTTGAGTGATCAACCGCAATTGCCTCTTCGTTTTGCCTTCGCTAAGTAGGTTTAGATTTTTCTGATGTTATTTGTAGCATTCTGAATTGATTAAATGAAGAATAATTTTTAAATAATATTGACTTTTAAAAAAGATATGCTGATTTAAAGTTGAAGGTTGTAGTTAAGTATGCCATTATTTGAAAAAATGTTAGAAAAGTATACAAACTTCAAAGAATTGGTTTTAAAAAAGTTTTTGATATAGTAGTAAAATTTAGTCCAAAATATAATTGTAACACAGGTATGTTATTAAAACAATACTTTTTTTACAACTTGTAACTCATATGCGATTTACCGTTACAAAGAAAGCAAACAAAAAGAAACAGATTAATTATTGTGAATATTACAACTTTAGTGGACATATTTTAATATAATACTTCTACAAGTATGTACATTTAAACAAAATTGGTTTCATTTCCAACTTCGTCCAACTTTGATTTATATTTACAATTTTTAGTGCCAAGACGTATTAAAATTCGTCCTCTTTTTGATATCTGGCTTAGGCACAAAAAATTTAGTGATGAAAAATCTGCAGCAATTAGTTATGTAGAAAATAATTCTGAAAAAAAGATAAAAGAAATTCATTTCATATTATTTAAAATATAAACTTAATGGAAAAAGAGTTATTATATTAAGAAAAAGTTTGAAGTTGAAGTTTTATAGGCTCCTAGTACCAGTAAGAAAGGTAGGCCAATAGTAGAGTTTAATGATTGTTCTGAACGTACTAAAAGTAGAAAAGTTGCTGAACTGGTGTCATCATTTTTGTCTATTTTTGTTAAAGTAAGTTTTAAAAATTTTATCTTTTTTTTAAATTTACTTATTACGAAAGTTATGGAGCCTCAATGGACTTTATTTGTTTGAATAAATTCAAAACTAATGAAAACTATCTAAAAAAAGAGTTAAAAAATATAATTTCGCATGTGGAACATCTATTATGTTATGTATGTAGGTATAATACCGGAAGACAATTGAAATTCAAAGAAATCAAACAAATTTTGAAAGAGATGTAAGTTTTTCACCTGAAGGATATTTAACAGAATTTAAAATCTTTGTTGCAATGTCAGAAAAAATCTGCATATAAATTGCTAATTTTTACGTGTATGACATTTGTAAATTTTTAAATTGTTTGTTGTTTGTTGTCTTTATATGAATGTATAGAACAACAGTTGTTGTAAGTACACCACATCGGTGGGCGGTGGGCGTGTCCTTCGCCCGATTATCCTAAAAATTTGTATTTTTCCTAATTTAGATATTTTACCAAAATGTACGAAATTTAAAAACTCTACGATAACTCCTTCTAGTTTTGGCCGCTCGTTATATGAAATGGGTACACTGTGGGAGGCCGCTTATTTTTAAATTATTATTTTGAAAAAACCGCAAACTAACTTTTTTATTCGTCAACATAAAAGGGGTGTCCGTTTAGAGGCTATTGCATTGGTTTTCATTGAATAATGTTTTTATGTAGCTCTACGCACATACATACATAACATACATACATAACTGGCCTTTACAACCCTGTGTCAGGATTACGGCCTAGCTTCTCGCAGTACTCATGTTGTGTGTGTCAATTTTTATCCATGAGTACCGGGACCTACAGTTTAATGTCGACTCCGAACGACAGACTTGAGAAGCTTGTTCATGGCAATCAGTTACTCTCAAAGCTACTGCCAGAAGACTGCTGAGAGGTAGAAGCCGAAACAAATATTTTATAATTTTTTTTTTTTTTAATATGTCGGAGCTGGGTGTCGAACCCAGGGCTCATGTCTTAGTAAGCCAACACACTAACCACTAGACCACGGCGACTACTCATAATTTCTTTTACTGTAAATAGTTCCATCCGACCTAATTACGGTAATATATAAAAACTACTCCTTTTGGGGGGGCTGTGGCATACTGGTAGAGCGCTTGCACAGAAACTCACACGACCAAGGTTCAATCCCAGCGAAGGACAAAATTATAAAAATAAATATTTGCGGTTTTCTAAAATTACAATTTAAATTAAAAATTAAATTTAAATAAAATAAGAGGTTCCCCCCCCCCCCCCCCCCCTCCAGCAAGACCATCTGCAAGAAACCGCCCCCTGACATTTCTAATCTATTCCATCAGAAACCAATGATCAGGAGTACAGCGCCACCTTCTGGGAAGATAACAGCTAATCTACTGAAGACGCTCACCATTCACATGTAAACATCCACCGACAGATGAGGCCATTGCTGTTTGATCATTTGAGGGTGAAGGTATAACACTGGCTCTTGAGTGGACAAATTACCAGCAACTTGTTTCATCAATAAATAAAGGCGCAAAATATACAAAATCTATGAAAAAAAAAAAAAAAAAAAAAAAAACTTCTATCAACCATCTTCACATTCCAATACAATGCACACTGCATGAGTAGGGGTTTACCCCTGAGTATTGGTCTTAAAAAAAAAAAAAAAAAAAAAAAAAGTACATTCTTGAATTATTTATTTGTTCTTTAATTACAAAAACTTTGCAACAAATGACGTAATTTAATTTGAGTTTTCTTTGAAAAAACAATTGATTTCCATTTCATTTTTTACTTGATTTCATTTTACAGAACATACCTGAATAACAGATTTATCCACAACCAATATTAGTCACTCCGTACTCAACTGTAATAAGTATCAGATCATTTAATAAGCTTAGCAAAGAGTTACAGAACCACATAACTGAGAACATAAACCACAACTATCTGTCAAAAATTCTCATGAAAATAAAAATTATCAGACAAACCCAAGTAGGGCGGCGATAACGCTTTGTAATTGATTTGTTCAATTTTGACAGGTCGTAGCGATGTGAAGTTGATTACAAAACAACTGTTGTCGTTTTCGTTTTTCTTTTACATCTGTCGTTTTGTTAAGTAAGAAATTTTCTCTTACTATTATATACTATTATCTAGCTGTTTTTTTTCAAATAAGGTAAATAAACATCACTGTCGTTGGTACCAAGTTGACGCTTTTGTTTAAGTAATTTATTACGGTGCGCTTTACGCTCTAATTCATGTTGGTCTGTTAGGCTATAAAGATTAATTAAAAACTGATTAGCAAGAAAATCAACTCTGATTGTGTGATGTATTGCCTACCCTTTAATTGAAAACTTCTACGATATATGTACGACATTAATGTTTAAGTTTTGTCCCTCAAATTGTATGTACTTATATATGGAAATATGAACAAAAAAAAAAATATATCATCGTTGGTATATATTACAGATCGATACTTATACGAAATATATTGCTTTGGGGATAAGCATGTCTTTATGGCCATTTCGTTTCTGCTTAAGAAACTTGTCAGGAGACTTCTTTTTCGTGGCATAGTGGTTAGAGCGCGTGCACAGAAACTCAAACGATCGAGGTTCAGATCCCAGCGAAGGAGAAAAAATAAAAAAAATTAATTTGCTGTTTATCCAAAATTGTAATTTAAAAAAATAAGATGTTCCCCCCACCACCAAGAAATCCATCTTCACGAAACCGTTCCCTGGCATTTCCAGCCTATTCCACTAAGAAAACGAATGATCAGGAGTACAGCGCCATCTTCTGCGAAAATAACAGCTAACCTATATAAAAAAGATGCTCACCACTCACATTCAACATCCAGATGGGGCAATTGCTGTTGATCATTTAAAGGTGAAGGTATAACACTGGCCTTTGAGTGATCAAATTGACAATAATTTGGGAACTTAGGAAATTCGAAATTGCTCACAACTGTAGAAATTTTGAAGATATTTTTCAATCAATTATTAATGATTTTGACTTAAGAAAAAGCTGTTTTTGAAGGTTGTCTGACAATTCGCTAATAGGAGTATAAAAAAAACTTATTATAAATAACTTGCATATTAAATGCATGACAATTCCTTTTCTATAGATAGTAAATCTGTTAATAACCACGAAATGAACTTATTTATAATTAAACATTTGCGAACAAGCAATTTTTGAAATACATATTTCGTTGTTTAAAAATGTTATTCATTCTTTACACTTGATAAATTCCAAAAAAAAAAGAAAAAATATTTCATTTAACAACTTTACAAAAATTTTTATTGAAATTAAAGCAACTTTTACATATTTCAGACTCAATTATGTTTAAAATAAAAGTAAAATTCCAATTTAAAGCAAGAAAAACTTTTCTCTTTATTCTTTGTTGTTGTTGTTGTTTGTGTTGTTTTTGACTCTTAGACTGCAAACAAAGTTGTAGACATTTTGAAAGAAAACAACAAAAATAAAAACAATAATCGTAACAACCAGGAAACAACAACTGTCCTTTATTATTAAAAACAACAACAACAACAACAATAATTAAATTAATTATTTTTTTGTTAGTCTTACACACACACATAAACAAATGAAACAACAAAAGGAGATTATTTATCGACAAAACAAAACAAAAAGTTTTCCTTTTGCCTTAAAAACAACATTCTGCCCTTTATTACCTGAACTGAATGAAATGTAAGCAGAGAAAAAACAAAAGAAAGTAAGATGTCTTGTTATTCTGTAAATGTAACAGATATTTGCAACAATAGAAACAAAAACTATACAATGTTAGGAAGAGGGAGAAGGAGTGGGAGACGAAAAAAGCGAAGGGATAACAATTTTATTATCCTTTTTGTATTTGAAAAGTCTATTGTTTTTATAGCAATGAACCTGTAACAAAACTTCAAAAAAAAATTTTTTTTTTTCTAACTTTTATTTCATGTTCAGAGTAAAAACGAAAGAGTGTACAAATTACTTTATCTGTTAAATATTGTTTTATTGTTGCAAAAAATTTCCATTTCACTATAAAAACGAAAAAGAAAATCATTTACGGTTAAGTTTGATGGTAATAGGCCGGCCCTATACAACAATATAATTCTTTTAATTTTCTGCTTATTTTACTTCTTACTTTTGATATAAAAACTTATCTGTGGAGGCGTATTGCTTATAAGCTTATGCCTAGAATGTGTTAAAAAAATGGTACATATTTCTCTATACATATTAGTTCGTTTTGCTCCTATGAGGGGAACAGGACCTCCCTGAAATATTTTCAATTTTATTTTCCCCCTGACAAGTTATTAATTTCAGTTCAGCTCTTTCTGTATCTGTGAACAATGTGTCTCCGCTATCGATCTCAACAAAAGAAATTATATATGACACTTTCGCGTAGTTTTCACTATTTTTATTCACTTTATTGTTAAATTAAGTTTCGTATTTCTAAGCGAATTTTACGAAGAAGGTAGTAATTATTTTTTACAAAAAAAATGCAAAATTATAAAGGTAGAAGTACTTACATACATAGCATGCGCTGATTCGTCAACAACATCGTCAGTTATAAAACACGCGTTAAAAACATACTTACTGTAAGCTATTTGAAATACAAAATGCACGTCCACTGTTCATTTGTCAGCTAATTTAAAAGCTAAGTTGCTCAACTTTTATACGATCGATGTGTTGTCAATTTTGCGTATAACTTGTCTTATGCAAATAAACTATTTTAACTTGTTTTGACAGACGTGCGAAACCCACAATGCACGTTAATTTATTGACATTTTTTTAAAATATAAAAAGGGTGGTCTACCTAGTCTTAAGAAATTAGAATATATCTCTAAGGACTAACACTTTAACTACAACTGCATTAGAAACAATAAAAAGTTCCATGTCAATATTTTCATAAACATGATTTTCAATGTTTTTTAATATGGGGTCTAGTTTGAAACTTTATTTTAGTAACCTAATGAAAATCCCTCCTATTTCCATTTACTAAACTAGGCATAGTTTATATCGTCGCAAGAATTAAAGAACACTGTAACTGACAAAAATCGAAAATACGTTCTTTTACATCATTTTTATCAGAAAAAGAAAAATAAGCGTCGATTGGTCTCGGTCCCAGATTTCTATGATAGAAAGAAATTCACTTACGACGTCTGCGTTTTGAAAAATACCAGTGTCTTTCTTCTACTTTAATACAGGTTTTTTGGCTCTGGTGAACATTAAATATTTTGTCAGTTACAGCGTTCTTTAATTCTGGCTACGATATCACTTTCGCACATAAGCCTTAATTGAACAATTAAAGAATTATAACCTTAATTGAGCTCAATTTAATATATGAGAGCTTAACTAATGTATTGAGCACTGATTGTTGAAACAAGTTATAAAATTAATTTAAGTGGAAATTGGCAATGCCAAAATAAAATTATATTAAAAATATAAGAGTAAACATTTTTCAATAAGTCCTTTTAAAAAAATTTTGGATAGTCTAATGGGTAAAGTGCTAGACAGCTACTGCGAGTGTTATGGATTCGGTTCCGACCAAAAACCATTATCTGCGACAGTACACCAAGTTTAGTCTGCTCCTTAATATTATTTAGAATATTTTTTATTTGTAACATTATTAAATTGTATTGTAATTAAAAAATAAAAATTATGATAAAAAAATAAATAAATAAAACAAATTTCGATATTTTTTTCTGTTCGAGAGATTAACTTTTTTTTACAAATTTAAAAAACAAAAATTTTGACTCACAAAATCAAAAATATTTTCAGTTGACAAACGCTAATGTGATAACTCTAATTTCATAACTCAATTAATGACTAAATTGCGTCATTTGAGGTCTATGTATATTAAGGCATTAAGTATTATAAAGTGTAAAGTATTACTTACTAGCTTAAACCCGTGAGCTTCGCTGCACCTACCACTATCATTTGTCCACATTTTTCGACTGATGATTTTTAGTGACTAAGGAGTAGTTCAGACTAATTCAAGATATACTGAACGCAATAGTTAGTTTGTCTGGAAGCTACCACGTCTACTTGTCCGCCCTTTTTTCTGCTGATAATTTTTAATGACTATGAAATCAATTACACCAAATTCAGAAACTTTAGCTTCAACTCTTCTAAGGATACGTATGTATAAAGAAATTAATTTTTAACTTGTGTGGGAGGTGTCAAGCCTACTTGTCCAATTTGGCCCACTTTCTGACTGATGATTTGCCTTGCCCATGAAGTCATTCAGACCCAATTCCATAACTTTAGCTGTAACCGTTCTGAAGCTATATATAAAAAGTCTGCGTGGCAAATTTTTCTCTCGATGCAAACTTAAAATGGATTAATACAAACAATTGAAAGAAAAATTAGTCAAATCGATGGAGCCTTTTTCTTATTTTAGGTAAATTAAAAAAAATTTGCGTAAAACTGGGCGGGGCAAAATTTTCTTTCAGTAAAAACCTTAGTTTTCATTAGAAAGAAAAATCGTCAAAATTGGTCCAGGATTCTCAACTGATGCGATGACCAACGGACAACATTGATTTTTATTTATATAGATTATTGTAGTCGCTGTAGTCTAGTGGTTAGTGTGTTGGCTTACTAGGCAAGAGCTCCACGTTCAGCTCTGACAACATATGAAAAATATTTCATCTGGCAAAAACTCTGAGAGTGACTGACTGCCATGAACAAGCTTTTCAAGTCTGTATTTCGGAGTCGACGTTAAACTGTACGTTCCGGTACTCGTGAATAAAAATTGACGCACACAATATGGGTACTGAGAAGATAGAAAGAAGATAGGCTGTAACCCTGAAACAGGGTTGCAATGGCCAATTATGTATGCATATATGGATATAAACATTCAATGACCGATTTAACAGGTAATGTTCAGTTTGGATTGATTAACATGAGATCAATGATTGTAAATTTTTAAAATTTTTTTTTATCAAATAATGGTTCTGTTTGTACAGCTAAATGTGCACATCATCTTATTAAAAGCATACATAATCGTTCTGCAGAGGGTCACAAGGATAACGCTGATCGAAAATAGTATATGTACTTACTATCACCCGTATTAATTCCTTTTAGCAGGGTGATTCAGAAGCTTTTAGCTACTCGTATACGACATTCCATCAAAGAGTTGTATGCGATTCAATAAGTACACTGGTAGAGGATAATTTTATATATCCTTATGTTTAAATTATAATTTTTGTTATTAGTTTCCGACATCAACTAAAAACAGCTATTGAGAATATAGTAAATAAAATGTGTTACTGAAAAATGATGGAATATGAGTTCAGTTTAGCAGTAAAATGTAAATAAGAGTTTGCTTTATAAAATTTTTCATTTAATTTCTACAGTTTTTTTTTTTTATTTTAAGACCAATACTCAGGGGAAAACCCCTACTAAATGCTGTGCATTGTATTGGAATTTTAGAAAGGACAGTACATATATTACAATTAATTATATTATTATTAAGCGCCTTAGGAATGAGACAAATTGCTGTGAATTGATCATTCAAAGGCCAGTGCTATACCTTCACCCTTGTATGATCTATAGCAATTGTCTCATCGTTGCATGTATAATTGTGTGGTGAGTGTGCCTTCGCTAGGTAGGTTAAGCTGTTATCTGCTACTTCCCAATAGGTGGCGCTTTTATTTCCCTGATCATTCTTTTTTTGTTGTCAGAGGTTAAGGTGGAATAGAGTGGAATGTCGGGGAGCGGTTTCTTTGTAGATGGTCTTCCTGGAGGGGGGGGCTTCTTATTTTTAAATTATAATTTTAAAAAAACCGCAAACTAACTTTTTCATTTTTCACCTCTTCTGGGATTCGAACCTGGGACCTTTGAGTTTTTGTGCGAGCGCTCTAACCACTATACCACGCACTTTCTACAGTTTAGAGTTACAACCAATTAATTTTAAGGGGAAATTGCTTGTTTTTATATTTCAAAATTCTATGCCTGAACTTTCATAATACAAATCCTCTTTCTATTTAAGTTTAAGAAATTTAATAATAAAACCTACAACTTAGGGCAGTAATTCACTGTCTCCTAAATTAAATGCAAAAGTGTTACACAGTTTGCCTTAGTGCCTTAGCTAACATGCAAATCCTTTTACCATAAAACTTCTTTGATTTAAAGCAACTTTTGTAACAAAAAAAATAAAACATTTTTTTTGAATTTTTATTTCTTATTTTTGCCATTTAAATGAAGCTCCCAGTAAATTCCATTCTCTTCCTTTAGCAATGAATCCTTTAAATTTTATTATTTTTATGCCCGGCAAATATAAAATATTGGAGTTGTTTGAAAACAAGAAACAACAACAACAAAAACAAAACCCGCCATTTTTACTGCAAATATTACACTTAACTCGTAAATGATGTAAAAAATGTGTGTCATTTTCCTTTTTTTACGGTGTTACCACGTTTCCGTGTATACATTTACCCGTACATGGGTATGATGATGGCGGTGGTATATTTGTATTGCGGCCCTTTTTTCTTACGTTCACCATGTTTACCCACAGGGGAGACATTGTAAATCATTAAGTTTTCTTGTTGTTTTTGTTAAAGCTTCTGTTTATTCCTGTCCTCATTCTTGCCGTCGTTATTTTTTTATTGCTGGTGTTGTTATTGTTGCTGTTTTTATGAAAAAGTATCTAAAATGTTTAACAAAAACGAATCTTTTTTTTCAGCATTCAAACTCTGTCTCTCTAATATTTTATGGGTTAAAAAAAAAAGTTATTTTTAAAACGTGAATAAATATGCACACAAACACACAGACACACATACATATACTTTCAAATGTACATATAATGGAGTTATAAATAAAATGTATTCCTTAAATAAAGTTTAAAATTTAATAATAATTTTGAAATTTAAATTTCAAATCTTTACAAACGAAGTTAAAGTGTATCAGCATTTTAATAAAATTTTTCATTTCAGCAGAATGATTTTTAATTTTACAGTGACAATTATTTGCATGAGTAACTCAAAAATTTTGTCTGTTTGTTGTTTAAGTTATGCATGACTATGTTGTAAAATAGGTTCTTTTTGCCCGCTTGTGCAATTCCACAAACTTTTTACTGCCAATTATGCGATCATCCATTTCAGTTAACTTGAATTTTTGCCACTTCTCTCTAAAGAGCTTTTATGCTCTTGGAACTTTTGTTTTGCCTTGATTCTGTTAAATGAAAAAAATGGAATAAAATGCTTAAACATAAAAGTTTTGTACTGTGGCAAACCTAGGTCCTTCCAGATTTATGTAGATGCGGAGGAGATTACATCCGTTGTAAAAAAAAGAAATAAATTACTTCATTTTGGAGGCCAACAATTGCAAACTGTTGCTGATTCTTTGCCTGGAGCAGTAGTACCGTACGACAATAAGTTAAAGAACGATGTGTATGCCATTTTAGTAGGTAAACTGAATGAATATTTTAAGCCCAAGAGAAATTCGACATTTGAAAGCCATCTGTTTCGTGGTTTTTATAGTTTTAATAAATTTGTTCTTCGCTTGGGTCAACAAATATCTAAGTGTTCTTTTGGTGTTACGAAGTCCGAAATCGAGGAAATCTGTTTAAAAGATAAAATAATTGATGTATGGGCGCCGTTAGAGCTTAAACGAAAACTATTAGAAAAAGAACATAACCTTGACGAAGTTTTAGATGCGTGCCGAATAGATGAACAGATAAGCAAACAGTCGCAATCGATGACACCTAAGTCAGATATAGACGTTATCAGTAAAATTAGTTTACAGAGAAGGCTGGCAAACTTATTGGATGCAGAATGTAGTAGATGTGGGCACACTGGCCATGCCGACAATTCAATTAATTGTCCTGCTAGAAATGTGAAGTGCAATAAATGTTCCCGAATAGGTCACTACGCTCGGAAGGGTAAAACAAATATTGAAAGACAGGGTACCCAAAATGACAATTTTCAATTGAAACGGCATCGTACGGTAGTGCGTTCGGTAGATGGTGGAAAATCTGAAGTGGTCCAGAAAGACAGAAATTACTGCTTTAAAGTAACAAGTGATGAGGAAAACGAAGAATTTATTGTATGTCAGATAGGGGGTCAAAAGATACCAATGATTATAGATTCAGGATCTCGGTTCAATCTTTTAAGTCAGGCAGACTGGAAAGACTTACAATAAAAAGGTGCGACGATCTTTAATACTAGCACTAAGTCTGTTAATCAGTTTCGGGCATACGCATCAGAAGAGTTACTTAAAGTAATTTGTATTTTTGAAGCTCCAATTTCTATTAAAGAGAAATCTGAATTAATTGCTACATTTTATGTTATCGAATATGGGCGCCAGTCACTTTTAGGACGGGAAACGGCTATGAAGCTTAACGTTTTGAAACTTGGAGTACAAGATTTAATGGGAGAATACACGGAATCTACCGAAAAAGATCGTGACTGTATTAGTAAACAAAAAGGAAAGGCGCTAGCTGATAAAAGGAGAGGAGCAAAAGAAGCGGATATATCTATCGGGGATTAGGTGTTGCTAAAGAATGTAGTATTTCCTCATAAATTGACACCAAACTTCGACGCAACAGAATATGTTGTAATAGCAAGGTCAGGTAACATTGTGGAAGTGTCGAACGGAAGAAAGACTTTTTGTAGAAATGTTAGCCACCTTAAGAAAATTCCTGTAGCTAAACTGCCAACTTTATTGTCAACAAACTCTTCAGAAGTGGGAATTGTACCTGACTCCATTACACCATAATGCCTATCAGAATGCAACAAACAGTCACCACAGGTAGCAGGACAACCAAGTGAGAACCATGAAAATCTAAAACTTCGTCTTAAAAATATAGGAGGGATGTGGCAAACCTGTTAATACAAAACTATAAATTTATAAAACTTATTATAGTAGGCTGGTAAATAAATGGCTATTTTAGTAGGCTATGAGAAAATGGCATAATGGTTGATTTGTATGAATAAAAATAGTTTTGCATTGAATATCAAATTAAAAAATCGTGTTTTACTTAAGTGTATTTTTGTGATGGGTTGTTACATGTACTATTTGTCCAAGCCATCTTCCATTGCTCTCCACTTTTGAATGCACATTCCAATGAGTTAAGCTTCTCGGCTAAATGCTTCCATTGCTCACCAAGGCTTTTTGCTCCCGTAGAATTTACAAATCTAAAAAAATAAATTATATACTTATTTACGTAAAAGAAATTATAAATGACTTATTTACCTGTCATGTACATTCTCTATGATCCTCCAAATACTGAATGAGCATGTTTTTTTGCTCTTTTGTCACCCTTTTAATTGTGTCTTCCATTATTCTGCAAAAGTTAAAATATATATATTTAAATACATAACAAAACATCAATTAAAACATAATTTATATTTAACTTACCTTTTCGTATCTAAAATTTTATAATTTTTGGAGACATTGAAGCTTATTTAAGGTTAGAGAATACAAAATAATGGATTTTAGCGATGAGAAGAATACACGCTAAAATTATTTCAAAGGTATGCCAAATTTAGCATTAAAAGTTACAGAATTGAACATGTTGCCAAAAATCGCTAAATCAATTTTATGCATTTTTAGCAATGGAAATTTAGCTTTAGCAACTTACAGAATTAGGCTGCAGGCACCGTTTTATGTTCATTATATTGTGAATTTCATTCGCTCCACAAATTAAACGCAATTAATAAAAATCTGATGCAAACGATAGTCAAGCAAACCAAGATTCTTCTTTCTTTAGTAGATTTAAAACAATAAACAATCGCCATTTCAAAGTCTTCCTTAAGACTTTCCTTTAGAGCAACAATATTTTCTACGGTACGCTCATACGAGTGCCTTTGGCTTGTGTTGATGGCTTTGAATGGACAACTCATGTGACCGGTCAAATGTCCGTCACTGTTCTTCTGTACAGAAATGTAAACACAGTTTGATATTTTTAATAATTTTTTTTCAGTTTCGTGTAGTAGAAATTTGCTGTAAATCTTAAAATGCCTACAACCTTAAAATGCATCAGATTTCGTTTTATATTATCCTTGATGAACTTCTCCTTAAGAATAAATATAAAATATGTATCTCTGTTGTATTTTTGCAATTTCAATATGTAAATCAATTTTTATTTTGCATTTAATTTACAAAGTCAGTCTTCACTTAAATCCTACAATCTCTCGGCATAAACCTTAAATTTAACTTCAAGTTTATACACAAATCGATATTTAAATTCAGTGGCGTTTTGCAAAAGTTTTTGTTTCCTATTTATTCTTTATTTACAGGCGCCAGAAACTGTATGTTTCTATAGCATATTTTATTTATTTTACGCTTAAGTTTTTTGGAATTTTTCTATTTTTTTGTTTCGCTGCAATAAAAGGTTTTTTTCGTTTTATTTGATATTCTAACACCGTTGATGTATTGAATCAGCCAACAAAATTTTAAATTGTTTAAACCAAAAGATTTTTCTATAGAACTTTTTGTGGTTGAGGGAATTGAGAAATATTTGTTGTGCTTTTTTTTTTTTTTTGTATAAAAATAGAAATTTTATTTATTTTTTTTGTTTTTTGTTTTTTTTTTGAGAGCAATTGTGAAGAGTGTTACTAATGGTATGCAAATGTATTGTTATTGATCCCTTAAGTAGAAATTTACATTTTTAACATTTTTATTTCGTTTGTGTGTTCGTTTTTCTCTACTGTCTGTTTATATTCAGAAAATTTAATCATTTTAAATTGCACAAAATTAAATTTATATTGAATTATAATCGAACATACATACATACAATAAGTAGCAGGTGTGAGTATCAGGCTCAATTGTATGTTTTGTTTTATTAAATCCCACTCATAATTAAACATTTTTTTAAGAACCCAATGTCGTCTTATGGTCAGCAAGAACAGTTTTCTTTAGTTACTTTCTATTATTTTTAATAAATATAAAATAATCAGAATCACAACAGTTTCTTAATTGCTATCTTTTTCAATTCGCTCATATTAATGATGAAACAAAACTGGAGCTGGACGATTTGTCCCATACAACTTGACAAATATAAACGCTGCGGAATTCAGTCGTATAGTAGAATCTCTTTTATTTACATAGCGATTCGACTGCACTGGAACTCCCACCTTGGGACGGTAATAGGAAGGGCTACGAGAGCCATGTGGGCCTTCCGTAGTCTGTTTGGTAGGACATGGGGCCTGAATTCCGAGATGACTTACTGGATCATGATCCTTAGACTGATCATTACATATGCATCCCTTGTCTGGTGGCTTAAAGTGGACCAGGATGCTGCTAGGAGACAACTGGGCAGTTTTCAGAGGCGGGCTTGCATTGCTATGACTGGAGCAAAGCGTAGCTGTCCGACCGCGGGGATAACAACCCCGCACATCTTTGTGAAGAAATGTGCTATGAGGAGGGTCTTGAGGATGAGAATAGAGTCAAGAACAGAACCCTGGAACAATGTTCATATGGGGATTCTAGGGGGCATGCCGGATCATGCGGTTCTGTGTTCGATCACGGATTATATGGATACTGAATTAATTTTCGAACGAAGGTCCTAGGTTAAGTTTCCACATAGTAAAGATTGGGAATTAGGAGGCCCTGTGTTGATCCAAGGAGTCTGTGTTCGTATACGGATAGATCATGGACCGGCACTGGTATAGAAGCCGGAATCTTTGGATCGAACACGAAGATTTCGGTTCCCATGGGCAAATGGCCAAGTGCCTTTCAGGCGAAATCGATATGCGCTGGGATAAACTTTCAGAGGGGTATCAGTGGTGCGCATATCGCTATATTTTCTGGTAGTCAGGTCGCGTTGGGGCCCTTGACTTCCTATGACTTGAAATCGCGTTTGGTCAAAGAGTGCTTTGACAATCTGCAGTAACTTGGTGTGGCGAACGTGATTGTTCTTTACTGGGTTCCGGGTCATTCCAAAATACAAAGTAATGAAATTGCTGATGGGCTAGCAAGGAAGGGATCCGTGACAGCCTTCATCAGTCCGGGGTCAACTGGGCGGAGGTTGGATCGAGGGTGGACCGGTGGGAACACTCTCTTGGAGCAGACGATAATTACAAATGGGAGAGAAAAAAGGCAATGATAGTGAGAAAAGGAGGATATGATGGAGAAAAATGTAATGCATTTGATAAGACTTCAACTAATTCATTTCAAAATATATGGAAATAATATAATTCCAGCAGTTGATAGTTTGTATGAATTTGTACAAAATGCAAAGAGCTCTATTGAGAGTTCAATAGCTGAAGTCGAAAATATATTCAGCTCGGTAAGTGTACATTTCTTTCACGAATGTCATTTTCTCCCGTAGCTGAGAAATCATAGAAAACCTTGCAAGCTACGTCTGCAAAGCTCGGATGTGGGTATGCTTGGAAAAGTGATTACCGCTCTTGTTAGTTGTTGTTATACTTTTCTATGTAATAATATCCTGTAATAATATAAGATTTTTATATAAAAACCCGTATTTCATTAAAAATCTCATGGCCTTCACACTGAAATGATTACGCGAGAGAAAGAAATATTTAAACAAAATACAGACAAAAAAAAAATCACAAAATGTAAGTAAGAAAACTCAAGAGCAATGAAAAATAAAAAAAACAGTCAGCACAATCATCAAAAAATCAAAAGTCCAAAAAACTGCCAAGAAAAAACAAATATATATAAAAAAGGAGTAGAAATAAAATGTTAAAGAAAATGATTTTTAGCTAAAGTTGGCAAAAATAAATGCGTCCGCCTTTTTTGCTCAACATTAACTTACTTAACGTTACAAAATAACAAAAATAAAAATGAGAAACAACAACAATAACTAACTAAAGATGAAAATGCTAAAAAAGGATAATAACCAGCTTAAGCCACTTGGAAGTTGCAACAACAAAAAAAGTTCAAAATAACTAAAAATTCAAGACAAAAAAACAAAAAACAAAAAAAAAAGGATAAAAATATAAAAACCAGCTGCTTAGTATGAGATTTTCTAATTTTTTTTTTTTTTTTTGTTCAGTTTTTTTATTACACGATGAGAAAAAAAGGAATACAAAAACACCAAAAAACTTTGGTAAATGTTTGCTCAGATTAAGAAAAAAGTGAACAAAAAGAAAAAAAAAAGGAATTAAAATATGAATGAGCATTAGAAAAAACTTAAAAACGTAACTAACGAAGCATGTGTTCTACAATAACCAGCCATTGGGCAACAAAAAGTAGCAAAAAAGTAAAAAGAAAAGAAAAGAAAAAAGTGTAAGAGTTGCAGTTACTCGTACTTAAAACTGCCAGAGAATTTGTAAAGGTAAGTAAATTGAAATCAAAAACAAAGTTGAAAAGAAAGAAACAAAAAATCTCCAGTTAATTTAACATTTAATTTAGCAAAAAACCAAAAAGAAGATGAAGTTCAATGAGCATATATGTACAGACACCTCCACTAAAGTCACTCACTCTTGGTATAATATTTGTACCAGTTCGATTTTAAATAACTCCATTGGCTCGATTATTGTTTACAAAATTAAATGCCCGTTTGGATCAATTTTGTGTATGATCTTTCCACAGGGACTTCTGAACTTTAAGAGTTGATAATGGCCATCTGGTTGAAACTACATCTGTCAAATTAGTTGTCATTTATTCAGTCTGTTTTGTCAAATCACCAATCTGGGGCGTCGTGGTATAGTAGTTAGAGTACGCGCACTAAAACTCAAACTACCAAGATTCAAATCCCAGCGAAGGATAAAAATAAAAATAAAAAAATAAATGTGCAGTGAATTGGTGTATAAAGTGGACACCAACGTAAATGTAAATTTTGTAAATATAATATAAATTAGGGTATTATGACAAGAGGGAATTGGGTTATATTTATATGTATTCAATTTAAATGACAACAATTGAAACGTAAATTTAATATAATTTATTAAAATGATTTGAGTTATACATACATATTTTTAAAAGCAATCTGTAGGTACTTATCAAGCGTTCTTTGTATCCTTTATATTCGATATTGTATATATGAGTAGATATACATAGATATGAGGATGATTGTTGTAAGAATAAATGCAGTAAAATTGCCCTCCGTGGTAGATTTGGTCCCAATCGTCGTCCGAAGGTAAGGGTCTTCAACGGTAGTTGATAGATGTATATTATAAAAGGTAATAATTGAAATTCCATCCAATGGTCTTACAAGAAATTTAACGAATTATATTTTATTTGTCACTGGAAAAACCGACGAGTGAGCAAAACACAGGGAAGGCAATTAAAATGAACAATAGCATTGTAAAATTAATATGTTTCTATACATATGATTATAGATTCGTTAATATGTATGGATACAATTTGGTATTTTAAATTCAAAGTAAATTAGGTTGTAAAGATAAAAAATATCATTTTAAATTCAAACTTCAAATACTATACAATATCTAAATATATAAAATTGAATGTGTGTTTGTTTATTTGTTTGTTTGTTTGTTTGTTTGTTTGTTTGTTTGTTTGTTTGTTTGTTTGTTTGTTTGTTTGTTTGTTTGTTTGTTTGTACCTTATAGGAGACCAAACCTCTGGACCGATCTCTCTGAAATTTTCACAGCATTTAACTGGGACTCTGGCATGATTAATAGGGTACTTTTTTTTCGACCACGCCCACTTTATCGCCCACTTTTTTAAAATTATGTAATTGCCCCCATATAGTTTTTAACACATTTACTTCAAATTGTATACACATTATACTACAGGCGAGGTATAAATAAACATTTCTTACGCCACGCCCCCTTTCACGCTTAATTGTATTTGAAAGTTTTAAACTTTTTGTTCTCTGCATAAATTTGTTCCTTCCAACGGATTTTTTTTATATGGTAGTATATTATTCTTAATACTGTTAACGTCGCCATATAACTATGAACTACGTCACCGCCGTTAATTTGATTACATAACGAGGGGGTAGCGAAGCACACCGGGTTCAGCTAGTTTTAGTATAAAATAAAATTCATAATTTAAATAACAAAATTAATAAAAGATTGATTGTCCAATCTGAATTGGACATGCAGTTTTTCAAAAATTGTAATTAAAAAAAAAGAGGTCCTCCCTCCTCCAATTAGTTCATCTTCACGAAACCGCTCCCTGACATTTTCATTCTACTTATTCCACCAAAAAACGAATTGTCAGAAGTACAGCGCAGCCTTCTGGGAAGATAACAGCTAACCTACATAAAAGATG
This sequence comes from Metopia argyrocephala, assembly GCA_963576795.1. NCBI lineage: Eukaryota > Metazoa > Arthropoda > Insecta > Diptera > Sarcophagidae > Metopia > Metopia argyrocephala. Next base: position 196,323,305 of record OY756208.1, on the reverse strand, counting down.
GTCACCACTCACATTCAACATCCAGATGAGGCAATTGCTGTTGATCATTCAGAGGTGAAGGTATAACACTGGCCTTTGAGTGATTAAATTGACAGAAATTTGTCCCATTGACATTAGGCGCTTAACATCTTCACATCTATCTATCTATGTATATCTATATATTCAACATTCCAATACAATGCGCTGCCTATATTAGGGGTTTACCCCTGGGTATTGGTCTCAAAAAAAATATATAGCGCAACAACAGCTCAATGTAGCGTGTTCCACAGTTCTATTGGTGGTACCAACAGTAATATATAAACATGAACTCCTAATAATCGCTTATTATTACGGACAATTCGTACCACTCTCAGACTACATCCTTTTGTAGTTGATTGTGCTGTGAATTGCGCAATGCATTATAGAGGGAATTCGTTCCTTAGCCTCACCGTTGGATTGTGGAACAATTTTCAAATGTCCACAAACTCTTAAGTTTGTTATATGAGGAAGTTATAAAATTACCATTGGCTCCAATAATATGCAATAATGAAGGATTATTATGTAGTCGCCGTGGTCTAGTGGTTAGTGTGTTGGCTTACTAAGACATGAGCCCTGGGTTCGACACCAAGCCACAGTGTATACAGTGATGAAGGAAATGACAGCTCAAAAAGGTTAAAATCAGCTGTATTTCGTGGCTATCTTGCTGTGTGTTGTTCTTGTTATCGTTGTTAGATTTTCGTCACTGTATGCACTGTGACCAGGCTCTGACATCTTCAAAAAAGAAATATGAAAAAAATATTTCTTTCGGCGACTACCTCTCAGCAGTCTTGTGGCAAAAGCTCTGGGAGTAATTGATTGCCATGAACAAGCTTCTCAAGTCTGTCGTTCGGAGTCGACATTAAACTGTAGGTCCCGGTACTCATGGATAAAAATTGACACACACAACATGAGTGCTGCGAGAAGCTAGGCTGTAATCCTTACACAGGGTTGTATGTATGTATGTAATGAAGGATTATATAAATTAAAAGGATTAGGATTAGTAGGAACCATAGAGTCTTTTGGATACAGCTAGAACTATAGCTCTTACTATGTATCAATGTACTTACTCTTTCCCCCTTGCCTTAACATATTTTCCTAGACCAGAGTCTTTATTCTGTAACTTTCCTAAAAACTTATAAACTTGATTTAGAACTTTTTGGCTATGAAAACAATTCCTGAATGCGTATTATAATTTAAAAGCTTCATTCCTGTTATCTAAAATTTTCTCTAAAATGTTCAACTTTTTATATTCTAAGTCCCAGCCTGTTTTAAAAATCCAAAATTTTAGTATTTTAGCTTAAGAAAATTACATAATACGGCCCCAGGTTCCATATATTTCATGAGTAGGGTGATAATAACAAAATTCCTTTACTAAAACGAACGTTCCGTTCAGGCAACGTAATAAACGTTTTCATTGATAAATCATCTCTACCGATCAGACCCTTTTCTGGATGTATAGGAACAAATATATGAACAAATAAAATTGTCAACTTTGGAACGATACCAAACCACAAGAGTCTTCAGAGCATTAAATGTATATTAAAATAGTCACTGTTTGGTATCGGTTTTGTGTCGTAATAGTGACGGTCAACAGCGAGCGTTATAGGTCGATGAATACAAACTTCATTTGTCTTGGATTAGATAATCTGAACACCAACGACATTTGATTACAACAAGACGATGCTACGTGTCACTTAGCTCATGCCATATTAGATGTTCTGCACAAGAGATTTGAAGGCATGGTCATTCCACGTGAAGCTGATGTGAACTGGCTCGTTAGTTTTTTCTTGTTAGCTTTTCTTAAGTCACAAGTATATGCGAATAAGCCACAAACTACGGTGGCTCTCAAAGCCAAGATAACCTATGCTACTTAAACTTTCCCGATGTGTTACACCAGGAGCAGCCATAGCGAACCTTTGATCGTTTCTATATTCCTTATATAATGGCATCAAAAGAACTTTTATATAAATAAAAAATAACGGTGATATCTCACATATAATTTGTTTTGCTTAAATTTAAAAATAGGAATCACCTAATGAAAGAGTCTTCTATCTATAAATCCATCTTTCATTAGTTTCTACATCTCTCTTTTCATTATCTATTTCTTTTAAGATTTATAATTATTATTAACTCACTGCCATATACTCTATATGTATGTTTTAAATTGTATTACCCTTTTGTGTATATTAAAAAGCCCTCTTTTAAAGGCAAAGGCATTGCATAGAATTTTCCTATCTGTTGCCTTTTGAATGAAATTAAAATTGATGTTAAAATCTTATCTCGGTCATGATTACAATTTAAATAGTTTGCACAACGTATTCATTAACACTTAACACACCTGTTTAAGATTTCTTTCATTACTATTTTTTTTTGTTCACCTTTAAGCAAATAGACCACCTCCTCGCCCTTTTCGTTCTACTCTTAAACTCCGTATTATTCAAAGCAATGAAGTGTAAAAGAAAATTATAAGCATGTATGTTAGTGGTTAAGACCTCATATTATTAAAAGTGTTTATTTTATAATCCAAATACGAGTACTCGTACTCTCTCCTTAAAATAAAAACAAAACCCTGAAGTAAGAGATATACGAGAGTGGTTTCGTAATTAGGCGTAAAAAGTTTTAAAAGTAAAAATTATTTTTGTCCTACACAGAAAAAAAAGAGAACACCGATTTCAATTAACCCAAATTGTTCTACATTTTTATTTATGTCTACCAATTAACTTGTTTATTAGTTTTGGCCTTAATAACGTTCAGTTTATGGACAAAGAAAATGATTGAAAATTTTAATTATAAAAAGATAAATACTTAAATGTATATTTTAAAAAACTGTGCTGTGTAGTCGCCGTGGTCTAGTGGTTAGTGTGTTGGCTTACTAAGACATGAGCCCTGGGTTCGACACCAGGCTCTGACATCTTCAAAAAAAAGAAATATGAAAAAAATATTTCTTTCGACGACTACCTCTTCGCAGTCTTCTGCCAAAAGCTCTGAGAGTAACTAATTGCCATGAACAAGCTTCTCAAGTCTGTCGTTCGGAGTCGACATTAAACTGTAGGTCCCGGTACTCATGGATAAAAATTGACACACACAACATGAGTGCTGCGAGATGATAGGCCGTAATCCTGACACAGGGTTGTTAAGGCCAGTTATGTATGTATGTGCCGCTATTTATGAATGCAATTTTTTTACGTCAGTTAGTTTAGGTATGGGCCTCCCTCGTATTGTAGGGCATATGTACACAGAAAACACACATTATTTTCGTTGTGATAGCCAATATAGTTGTAAGAGCTTATTAAGAAATTCAACATCAATGCAAACAATATTTTGCCTTTTAACTCTTTCTTTTTTCCCTCTCTCTCTCACTCTCGTACTATTTTAACACTTTCACTTTAAAACACAGATGCACAAGAAAGTATAAGTTTGAAAAGATTTTCATTGGCAAATTGTAAAAAAACTATAAATCGTAAATTCTTTTTATATCCTGAAACTAAAGGGTGTCTTAAAATTATAAAATGAAATCTTTTACATCATAAAGCTAACAAGTGCTGTCAAAAGAGAGAAGAGAAGAATAAAGATTTTTGTTTTCAGCCAGCCATGACATATCGTCGTGCGGGAGTTTATGTGCTCTATACGCCACTTTATATATCACTTAAGGATTTCAACCCCAAATTTTTCAAGTCTGCAACCGTTCTCTGATATCTTGTCCAGTTTCAGAGATAAATAGCCGAAAACGGATTTCAGATTTTAAAAATTTTGGTGTCAAACACCAAAAGTGGCATCATTAACTCGAGATATGGCGTATAGAGCACATAAACTTCCGCACGCCGATATGTCAAGAGATTTTTATGAACTTTTATTTGAATATTCAAAAGGCTATCAGTGACTGATATAACCTGTTATATGTATGTAGTTTCTTTCTGATATCCTGCTGTTAAAGGGGTTCTTAATAATGTCAAAGTACACAGGTTTTCGAAGAAGATGGTGGACTAGCAGTCTATCACTACAAAGTTTTAATGACAATTGTTTGATTATTGATTCAGCAGTAAATTGAACGAGTTTGCTTTTCAGAAAAGTTTTTTTTACGTTTTGTAAACAGCTGTTCTACTTGAATTCCTAAAACAAATGTAAAAAACAAGGAAATGTAAAAATGTAATGTAAATGTAAAACAAATGTAAAAAAAAATAATGTTTTTCTATACCACAAAGTTATTAAAATATTTAAAATTTGTTTTTTTATTGATACCAATACTCAGGGGTAAACCCCTACTAGATGCTGTACATTGTATTGGAATTTTCGTGGAAAGGAGAGTACATACATTATGCCAATAGAACATATATTTTGTTTTATTATATTATTAAGCGCCCTAGAAATGAGAAAAATTGCTGTAAATTGATACCTTCACCCTTAAATGATCAATAGCAATTGCCCCATCGTTGCATATTGATAGCGGTGAGTGCCTTCGCTAAGTAGGTTTATAGCTGTTATCTGCTACTTCCCAATAGGTGGCTCTTTTCTCCTGATCATTCGCTTTTCGTTGTCAAAGGTTAAGGTGGAATAGAGTGGAACGTCACGGTGCTGTTACTTTGTAGATGGACTTGTTGGAGGGAAGGGACCTCTTATTTAGAAATTATAATTTTGAAAAAACATCAAAATAACTTCTTCATTTTTCAACTTTGCTGGGATTCGTATCTGGGCCGTTTGAGTTTTTGTGCGAGCGCTCTAACCACTATACCACTCATCCCCCCAAAACAATAACTTAGTTAATATGTCATTGAATTAGCGCACATACACACGTATTTCGTGAATAATTTTTCGAATTATACAAATTTTTAAAGTAATTTCAGAAAAATTTATAAATTTAATGCCAACCTACACTGTGCCAAATTCATATTTGTATATATTTTTAAGAATTATTTTTCATAAATTACCACTTCGCTATAGAATAAATGACAAAAAATGGTAGCGATAATGACTCTTCATGGCAAATGCTTTGGCAAGTCTTACAAAAGCAGCAAACCTTATCAAATAGCAATAAAATGTAGGCAGTAATGCCAGGTTTGCTACATTTGCAAAACTTGCAAACTTAGCGTTTATAACGAAGAGTGATTACCGCTGGTAACCTGTACTGTATTTGAGTCATATGTTTTCAGAAAACTAATCGTTAGAAGTTAGCGAATGGCACTGCAGCTCTGGTTTGTTTTAAAGGCCAATACTCAGTATTGGAATTTAAAGATACATAAATTGACAATTGGCAATTGCCTCATTTGTCAGTGGATGTTGAATATGAGTGGTGAGCATCTCCACTCAGTAGGTTAGCTGTTATCGTCCCACGTGCAGTTATTTTTAAAAATGCGACATTAGTTGATGCCTTTAAATATATTCAAATTTTCTTTCTTTAAAATTGTTTCTCAACTTAAGCTTGAAATTAATTTCACATTTCATTTTGTTACACCCTTTGTTTGTGTACGTTCTTATAGGAATAAATTTGTTGAGATTGGTGTTAATGTTGATTTTGTTTTATACCCTTTCTTTTAATTTTTCTTTTATGGAAAACTCTATTTTAAACCCAAATATTTGTTTAAGCAAATGGCCAGAGAAATAAACGAATAAAGAAAATATTACATGAAAAGAAAAGACAGCCATTTAAATTAATGAACGAACGCGCCTGAGCATCATGAACTTATATTACTTCTTTAACAGCATCAACAGTCAACTTTAATAAATGCATGTAGTTTTTAGGCGTTTATGGTGGGGACTAAAAAGAAAATACAATATTTTCTTCCTTTCTTCCTTGAGTGTATTATAAGGATTTTGAATTTATTTTTCTTTTTTAAAATATTTTTTTATCCAAACTTTAGGGTTAAAGTGTTTGTGCGTTTAAAGTTCAAAGGAATAAATTGCAAAACTGAGAAGAATATTGTTCACAAGAAGCATCTACTATGTAGAGTATGCAGCTTATGTCAGAGGCGATATTTTTGTTTTCAAATTCTTTGGGGTTTTTTTTAATAAAATTAAAGTTGTTTTTTTTAACAAATTTAGAAATTATACTAAATTAAGATTAAGCATTATGGTTCACAACATTTATTTATTTAATGTTGTATTTCTTAGATTACGATTTGTATTTTACAACAACCGCGTTTATGATTTACAGCAGTTGTTTTTAAGTGTTGTCAATACTGTAAAAATCTTACAACATCTCATATATATCTTTTGTCTTATGAATTATTTAAAGGAATATAGATTATGTACAAAAAAGTAAAGAACAATATTACAAAAGGTTCAATTTAGTAGGATTCGATCACACTTAAATCGTTTAAGCTTTTGCTATAAATATTTACAATTATTCCTCCTAAAAGTATGCAATAAAATGGAAATTAAGACTTTAATATTACAAAAAAATAAAATACTTTAAATACGAATATGATTCAGCAGCAATTTACTTTTAAAGGAGAATGATAGATTACATTAAAAAAAACAAGAGTCAAGCAGACTTCTATTGAAATATTTTGGCCACAAAAGTAAACCAAACAAGAAGCAAAAAAATATGTTTTTGTTGAAATTAAATTAAAATAAAGGAACTCTAAAATCTGTGCGGTTTTATTTTTGCCAAATTACTCAACATGCCAAAAAGTAAACCTCCTGCCAGCCTGACTGACGGGCTGCTGGCTATTACTTAAGCAAATAAGTGGTCAAATATTTGTGTGTGTGTGTGTGTGTGTGTATTCAAAGTGTGTAAATCTATTGATATAAGAAAAACATGCATGGTAGAGAGAGAAAGTCAATATCTCTATACATATATGTTTATTATCATTCTTATTATTTATAATAAATGGATATCTGGCAAGCAAATATGGATTCTGTATGCGTTATCACAAACAAAATTCTGTTGTTGACCACATCAATCATCGTCATCATCATTCAGGTTTAATTACAATTGCAGTGATACTCATAATATGAAAACCACAAAAGGTAACATTTTAAGTTCAATATGCTGTAATTACTTACATATATATCGACGCCTCCATTCTATAACATTCTAAATCGAAAATGTGAGTTTTGAGTTACGAGCTCTCAAAGTTTTCACGGAATATCTTATAAACTATATAAAATACGCCATTTGTTCTTTCACTGTTAGTTTAGTAGAATTTGAGTAGAATTTTTATATTATTTTCTGAATTTAAACATTTTAATTGGATCATAGCTAAAAATGGTATAAAATGATTTAGCACTGTGAAAATATTGGCTATTGGTCGTCTAAGTGTACTTAGCATGTTTTGATAGGCCTATTGCTTTTAAGTTAATCACCTAAGTATACATACTAAATACACATAGAAAACACAACGTTAAGAAATGTCCCTTCCATAACTTACTAAGTCAACTTTGTTTTCAAGTCAATTTAAAATTGTCACAGCAGCATGGTTATATCACGGCAGCAATAAGACGTTATAGCAGCACAGCAGGATGGTAATATCACGGCAGCACGACAACACGACAGCACAGCAGCATGGTAATATCACGACAGCACAACAGCACGACAGCATGGTAATATCACGGCAGCACGACAGCACAGCAGCACGACAGCACGACAGCATGACAGCACGACAGCACAGCAGCATTGTTATATCACGACAGCACAGCAGTACAGCAGCACAGCAGCACGACAGCATGACAGCACGACAGCATGACAGCACGACAGCACAACAGCACAGCAGCACAACAACACAATAGCACGACAGCATGACAGCACGACAGCACGACAGCATGACAGCACGACAGCACGGCAGCACGACAGCACAACAGCACGACAGCACGGCAGCACGACAGCATGACAGCACAGCAGCACAGCAGCACAGCAGTACAGCAGTACAGCAGCACAGCAGCACAACAACACAATAGCACGACAGCACAACAGCACGACAGCACGGCAGCACGACAGCATGACAGCACGACAGCACAGCAGCACAGCAGCACGACAGCATGACAGCACGACAGCACAACAGCACGACAGCATGACAGCACAGCAGCACAGCAGCACGACAGCACGACAGCACAACAGCACGACAGCATGACAGCACGGCAGCACAGCAGCACGACAGCATGACAGCACAGCAGCACAGCAGTACAGCAGCACGACAGCACAACAGCACGGCAGCACAGCAGCACAACAGTACTGCAGCACAGCAGCACGACAGCATGACAGCACGACAGCACAGCAGCACGACAGCATGACAGCACAGCAGCACAACAGCACGGCAGCACGACAGCACAGCAGCACGACATCATGACAGCACGACAGCACAGCAGTACAGCAGCACAACAACACAATAGCACGACAGCACAACAGCACGACAGCACGGCAGCACGACAGCATGACAGCACGACAGCACGGCAGCACGACAGCATGACAGCACGACAGCACGACAGCACAGCAGCACAACAACACAATAGCACGACAGCACAACAGCACGACAGCACGGCAGCACGACAGCATGACAGCACGACAGCACGGCAGCACGACAGCATGACAGCACGACAGCACGACAGCACAACAGCACGACAGCACAACAGCACAACAGCACGACAGCATGACAGCACAGCAGCACGACAGCACGACAGCACGGCAGCACGACAGCATGACAGCACGACAGCACGACAGCACAACAGCACAACAGCACAACAGCACAACAGCACAACAGCACAACAGCACAGCAGCACGACAGCATGACAGCACGACAGCATGACAGCACGACAGCACGACAGCACAGCAGCACAACAACACAATAGCACGACAGCACAACAGCACGACAGCACGGCAGCACGACAGCATGACAGCACGACAGCACGGCAGCACGACAGCATGACAGCACGACAGCACGACAGCACGACAGCACGACAGCACGGCAGCACGACAGCATGACAGCACGACAGCATGACAGCACAGCAGTACAGCAGCACAGCAGCACAACAACACAATAGCACAACAGCATGACAGCACGACAGCACAGCAGCACAACAACACAGCAGCACAGCAGCACAGCAGTACAGCAGTACAGCAGCACAGCAGCACGACAGCACAGCAGCACGATAGCACGGCAGAACGACAGCACGACAGCACAGCAGCACAACAACACAATAGCATGACAGCACAGCAGCACAGCAGCACGACAGCATGACAGCACGACAGCACAGCAGCACGACAGCATGACAGCACAGCAGTACAGCAGCACAACAACACAGCAGCACAGCAGCACAGCAGTACAGCAGCACAGCAGCATGACAGCACGACAGCATGACAGCACGACAGCACAGCAGCACGACAGCATGACAGCACGACAGCACAGCAGCACAACAACACAGCAGCACAGCAGCACAGCAGTACAGCAGTACAGCAGCACAGCAGCATGACAGCACGACAGCACGATAGCACGACAGCACAGCAGCACGACAGCATGACAGCACAGCAGCACAGCAGTACAGCAGTACAGCAGCACAGCAGTACAGCAGTACAGCAGCACAGCAGCACGACAGCATGACAGCACGACAGCACAGCAGCACGACAGCACAATAGCACAACAGCACAACAGCACGACAGCACAACAGCACAACAGCACGGCAGCACGACAGCATGACAGCACAGCAGCACGACAGCATGACAGCACAACAGCACAGCAGCACGACAGCACGACAGCACAGCAGCACAGCAGTACAGCAGCACAGCAGCACGACAGCATGACAGCACGACAGCACAGCAGCACAGCAGCACGACAGCATGACAGCACGACAGCACAGCAGCACGACAGCACAATAGCACAACAGCACAACAGCACGACAGCACAACAGCACAACAGCACGGCAGCACGACAGCATGACAGCACAGCAGCACGACAGCATGACAGCACAGCAGCACAGCAGCACGACAGCATGACAGCACGACAGCACAGCAGCACGACAGCATGACAGCACAGCAGCACAGCAGTACAGCAGCACAGCAGTACAGCAGTACAGCAGCACAGCAGCACGACAGCATGACAGCACGACAGCACAGCAGCACGACAGCACAATAGCACAACAGCACAACAGCACGACAGCACAACAGCACAACAGCACGGCAGCACGACAGCATGACAGCACAGCAGCACGACAGCATGACAGCACAGCAGCACAGCAGCACGACAGCATGACAGCACGACAGCACAGCAGCACGACAGCATGACAGCACAGCAGCACAGCAGTACAGCAGCACAGCAGTACAGCAGTACAGCAGCACAGCAGCACGACAGCACAGCAGCACGACAGCATGACAGCACGACAGCACAGCAGCACGACAGCATGACAGCACAGCAGCACAGCAGTACAGCAGTACAGCAGCACAGCAGCACGACAGCATGACAGCACGACAGCACAGCAGCACGACAGCACAATAGCACAACAGCACAACAGCACGACAGCACAACAGCACAACAGCACGGCAGCACGACAGCATGACAGCACAGCAGCACGACAGCATGACAGCACAACAGCACAGCAGCACGACAGCACAGCAGCACAGCAGTACAGCAGCACAGCAGCACGACAGCACGACAGCATGACAGCACGACAGCACAGCAGCACAGCAGCACGACAGCATGACAGCACGACAGCACAGCAGCACGACAGCACAACAGCACGACAGCACGACAGCATGACAGCACGACAGCACGACAGCACAGCAGCATGGTAATATCACGGCAGCACGACAGCATGACAGCACAACAGCACGACAGCACGGCAGCACGACAGCATGACAGCACAGCAGCACGACAGCATGACAGCACAACAGCACAGCAGCACGACAGCACGACAGCACAGCAGTACAGCAGCACAGCAGCACGACAGCATGACAGCACGACAGCACAGCAGCACAGCAGCACGACAGCATGACAGCACGACAGCACAGCAGCACGACAGCATGACAGCACAGCAGCACAGCAGTACAGCAGCACAGCAGTACAGCAGTACAGCAGCACAGCAGCACGACAGCATGACAGCACGACAGCACAGCAGCACGACAGCACAATAGCACAACAGCACAACAGCACGACAGCACAACAGCACAACAGCACGGCAGCACGACAGCATGACAGCACAGCAGCACGACAGCATGACAGCACAACAGCACAGCAGCACGACAGCACGACAGCACGACAGCACAGCAGTACAGCAGCACGACAGCATGACAGCACGACAGCACAGCAGCACGACAGCATGACAGCACAGCAGTACAGCAGCACAACAACACAGCAGCACAGCAGCACAGCAGTACAGCAGTACAGCAGCACAGCAGCATGACAGCACGACAGCATGACAGCACGACAGCACAGCAGCACGACAGCATGACAGCACAGCAGCACGACAGCACGACAGCACGGCAGCACGACAGCATGACAGCACGGCAGAACGACAGCACGACAGCACAGCAGCACGACAGCACGACAGCATGACAGCACAGCAGCACGACAGCACGGCAGCACGACAGCATGACAGCACGACAGCACAGCAGCACGACAGCATGACAGCACAGCAGTACAGCAGCACAGCAGCACAACAGCACAGCAGCACGACAGCATGACAGCACAGCAGCACGGCAGCACGACAGCATGACAGCACGACAGCACGACAGCACAGCAGCACGACAGCACGACAGCATGACAGCACAGCAGCACAACAGCACGGCAGCACAACAACACAATAGCACGACAGCATAACAGCATGACAGCACGGCAGCACAACAACACAATAGCACAACAGCACAACAGCACGACAGCACAACAGCACGGCAGCACAACAACACAATAGCACGACAGCGCAACAGCATGACAGCACGGCAGCACAACAACACAATAGCACAACAGCACAACAGCACAACAGCACAACAGCACGACAGCACGGCAGCACGACAGCATGACAGCACAGCAGCACGACAGCATGACAGCACAACAGCACAGCAGCACGACAGCACGACAGCACAGCAGCACAGCAGTACAGCAGCACAGCAGCACGACAGCATGACAGCACGACAGCACAGCAGCACAGCAGCACGACAGCATGACAGCACGACAGCACAGCAGCACGACAGCACGGCAGCACAACAACACAATAGCACAACAGCACAACAGCACGACAGCACAACAGCACAACAGCACGACAGCATGACAGCACAGCAGCACGACAGCATGACAGCACAACAGCACAGCAGCACGACAGCACGACAGCACAGCAGCACAGCAGTACAGCAGCACAGCAGCACGACAGCATGACAGCACGACAGCACAGCAGCACAGCAGCACGACAGCATGACAGCACGACAGCACAGCAGCACGACAGCACAACAGCACGACAGCACGACAGCATGACAGCACGACAGCACGACAGCACAGCAGCATGGTAATATCACGGCAGCACGACAGCATGACAGCACAACAGCATGGTAATATCACGGCAGCACGACAGCACAGCAGCATGGTAATATGACGTTATAGCAGCACAGCAGCATATTAATACCATGGCAGCACAACAGCATAGCAGCATGGTAGTATGACGGTATAGCAGCACAGCAGCATATTAGTATCACGTTATAGAAGCACAGCAACACGGCAGCACAGGAGCATAGTAATATAACGGTATAGTATCACGACAGCACAACTTCACAACAGCACAGCAGCATAATAATATGACGGTATAGTATCACTTACCACTTCGGCGGATTTTCTGGGGCTAAAAAAATAAAATACTTATATTTTTCATAATAGTACACCTTACTTTTCGAAATTTACCACGAGTTTAAAATTAAAACACTTACAATTAATTTGAATTACAACCCCCTGCAGATTTATGTTACTAATGCTTGTGGCTCTGAAGAATTTTTTATTTGACTATAAACTAAGACAGAGGAGGTAACCCAGTTGACTCAATGTTTGTCATCAACATTGTCGTCAAGGACGTCTTTAAGACATGTCACTAACGGTTGTCGACAGTATCGGTGGATATTTCCTTAAAGTTATAGTAGTTCGTGCAGTGTGAGGCCGACAATAGGATCAGTGATATTACCGCTCTGTCAGTGGTGCACGATTTTCTCGACATACAAATGTTTAAAAATGTTGTTGCCGAATTGTTCTGGCTGTCGTCTATACTTTGTGTAGATTATTCTATTGTCGTGCACCCATCCTCAAGGATGCTTTTAGGATAGAGACAATTGGGCATCGTTATAATGCGTCCTCCTAAGATTTTTGTGTATTAAAATTGTTAACCATTTGACTGCAAAACTAAATTTTTATATTTATTCTGTATTTGCAAATTATAGAGATTTTTTTTTTTAATTTTAATTGCTGGTTCTATCCTGCTGAACGGCAGTGTATTTTTTTAATTCCTATCCAAAAGTACACTTCGGAAAATGCCAATATTTTTTTTCGTCTTTAAAATATGATTACTTTGCAGAAAAAAGAAATGATATTTTTCATATTTTCTTTTATTTTAGTTCTAAAATGATTGTTAGTTGTTAGCCTTTGTCATCAAACGTACAGGTTAAATGCTATGATTTCTATTTTATTTTCTTTAATCATTTTTTGTTGTACAAGAAATGGAATTTTTCCTTCTTATTCATTTTTTTTTCATGTTTTATTTTAAACTGAACTTGAGAAAAAAAACTTAAATATTGTTTTTTTTTTGTTTGTATTATTGACTGTCTTGTTTTTCTCGTAAGAAGAAGAATGAAAGCGAAAAAACAAAGGAAAAGAGAAATTTGTTGTTATTATTTTTTGTTTTTAATGTTGTCCTGTGTGTGCGATAACGTTTTAATCCTTTTAAAAGCTTCCATTAAGAATTTTTCATTTTCTTTTTAATTTTACTCAACTGGCTTTTACTGGCAACTTTTCGTTCAGTCTTTGGTTTGGTCAATGATTTTATTCTGATACTTTTTTGTTTTTGTATACTACAGCGTTGGATAAAAGTGTGTGTTTGTTTTTTTCTCTTGTTTTTTGTCTATAAAATTAAAAATTATTGTTGCTGTTGTTGTTTAGGATCATGTCTTTACCAAGTTTTACAAAGTTTTTATATTGCATGTATCAAACTGAGCAAAATTTGGAGAGAGTTTTTGTTCCTTCCCTTTTCTCTCTCATACATTAAAAGAAAAAAAAAATGGTTTTTTCCTTTTCCTTTCCTTTTCTTTTGTTTTTGTTTTTATTTTCTTGCAGATTTAAGTGGTAAATGAAATTCAATTAACGTAATTAAATGCAAAGGGAGAGCATACTCGTATAATGGAATTTAATGGCTGAGATTTAAATGAACGGTAATTGAATAAAACGCTTGAGAGACGAAATTGTTAATTTGTGCAACGAGTTTAACAGAAAGATTTCTAACAATAATTAAAAGTTGCTAAATATTTTAATAATAAATTTAAATTTCGATTTTTCTAACACAATATCTAATAATGGATGGCGCAGTGTTGTAGTGGGTAGGTTGTTAAACTGCTCGTGCGAGGGTTATGGGTTCGATTCTCAGCAGAGACCCTGGTCTGCTACACTGCACTGAGTATATGGTCTTAGTTACTACACTCGTAATAATAAGTAGAATATAATTTCGTAATTTAATAAATAAAAACATTCATATTATAAAGATAGATAAGAAGTTAACTTCATAAAGAAATTATGTTCAGGTGACCCTTTAATTTTATGCCTAAGTGTTGTATCTTTAGTTTTAACGAAGAACATCTTTGTATTATAAAGAGAGTTCTTAACGAACAACACTTCTCAGCATAACTTCTAAATTGTTGTAGTTTAAACCAATTATGGTTTTGCTTATAATAGAAAAGTGCAGTTGATTTATAACACTCGAAGCACAAGGTAACTATTTCCAACACACACTTTAATGAGAAATAAAATCATTTATTCAACCATAAAATTGTGTATATTTTATTTATAACCCCTACTCGAGACATCATTAGATTTTTGGAATCCCATTATCAACCCAACATTTGCTGGTCCTTCGAGCTGGATACTTGGATCCATTTATTACCCAAAATCCCCTTATTAAAGAAAACTTTTGACACCGGCTTCCCATATACCTCCCATGTGAGGCGCACCTGGCAGAATGAAATGCCAATCAATATTTTGGTACGTATATTGATTTGCAAGCTGTTGTTGCACTAATTTTAAGAAATGACTACGATCTCTTTGCAGAACATTTGCCGCTCCAACGAAGGCTGTACCATTATCTGAATATGTATTAGAGGGGCAACCCCGACGGGAGAAAAACTGAGAAAAAGCTGCCAAAAAGGGATTTGTAGAAATCTCTAACGTTATTTCTAAATGAATGGCCTTCGTTGAGAAACAAGCAAATACGAAAACATATCCTTTTGTTGTTTTACATCCACGTCCAACATATGATTTTATATCAAAAGGGCCAGCGAAATCGACACCTGTATGAGTAAATGGCCGAGATATGGTGGTTCTTTCCGAGGGTAAAGCACTCATCAGTTGTTTGCTTAGACGGTGTTTATGTAACACGCACTGCTTGCAGTTTTGAATAACTGTTTTTATCATATTCTTTAATTTTGGCACCCAGAATTCGATACGCATTAATCGCAGTACTACGAGTTACCGCCATGTATAGAGCATTTGTGTAACATCTCTACATATAAACGAGTAAACCTCCCTGAATATGGCAATATTGTAGGGAATTTTTCATTATATATTAAAACTGGGGATTGAGACAGTCTGCCATTAGCCCTAATAAGTCCATTAGTATCGATAAAGGGATTGAAACTTACAAGTGGACTTTTCTTTGACAATAAGGTGCCTCCTGATAAGAGATTATATTCTGAGAAGTATAAACGTTGACATAAGAGAATAAGGCGATATTTCACAAATTTTATTTCTGAATGTTGTAAAAGGGTTGATGTATAAACATGATTAGATTTATATTTGCTACAAGAGTTATGCACAAAACGAAACATGAAACTTATCACTCTCATTGCTCGAGGAAGATCTGAAAATCTGTCTAGAATATCAGATTCTACAATTTTCGTTAAATGCGATCGAATAGGTTTCTTTTCCAGATCAGTGTCAAATTTCATCCCAATCAAATTAGAAAGGAAAATCAGGTTTGGCTGTCTCAGTGTATTTAAGGCAATAAAGAATTATGTCTGTCTGACCATCGCAATGCACCGACCGACACTTTGAAGTGTGTCAAAATCAAAGTGACGAAATAGGAAGAGATATTATACGGGAGATCTTATATCAGCACAGTACATTTATACCTTTTTCTTAACAACAATCAACGATTGATTAGCGATGATTTATTGGGTTTTCTTCTTCATTGCAATACACTGCCGATCACTTGAATAGGTTTATTAATTTTTGCTCTTATATTTTAATTTTTCTTCATATAAACTTTAGGAGAATAATTTTTTTTTCACTTAAATTAAGAGATATTATGAATAATCATATTTTAGGAAGAAAAGAATAACGGTACAATAAATAAAAATTTGTTATTTTTTGATTTTACTTTAAAATGCTGCGAAAACAGGTGTAGATTTTGGGTCACTTGAATAGGTTCACTAGGAATAAAATTAGTTTGCTTTTGACTACCGACAGTATAATAAAAATTTTAAATAATTTTTTATATTTGCATACTGCAATAATTTTTTATATTTTTTATGTAAAATGGGGCGCAGCAAGCGATTAACTGAAGAAGGAAGAGGTAAAATTAAAGCATTCAATGAAACTGGCTTAAGCCATAGGAATATCGACAAAAAAATTGGTCGCAGCCATAATGTTGTAAGTAAGAAATCTGTGCGATCAATAAAAAAACATGAAAGGGCGGACGAAAAAAGCCACAACAGAAGCGGACAGAAAAGTTATTGTAAGAGCTGCCTTAAATTCGAGCGATTCTGCTGCAAAAATTAGACAAAAATTGGGTATCACAGCTATCATAAACACTGTAAGACAAATTACTCGAAGTTCTAAACATTTAAGGAGATTGAAAATTAAAAAAAAAACCATCTCTTATTGCTGCTCGTAAAGCGACACGGTCTCGTTTTGCACGAGAACTCATTACAATAAAAATGAGTGGTATCGTGTTGCCTTCTCAGACGAAAAAAAAGTTTAATTTGATAGGTTCGAATGGATACAACTACTATTTCCACGACCTACATAAGGAGGAACGCTATCTCGTCTCGTCTCTGTGAGGCAAGGTTAATGGTGTGTGGGGGGCGATTTCATATTATGGTATATGTGAGCTTCAATTCCTCACATCAAAAATGAACGCGAATAACTACAAAACAGTACTTGAAAAGGTGTTTCCATATTTGTCTACTATTTTTAGACCAATTCTCTGGATATTTAAACAAAATAATGCCCCTATACCTAATGCCAGGGTTGTAAAAGTGTGGATTCAAAGTCAAAATGTCAATAAGTTGGAGTGGCCACCATATTCCCCTGACTTAAATATTATAGAAAATGTATGGGGCTTGCTTTCTCGCAAAGCAAGTTTACGAGTCCGGCAGCCAATACGAAACCAAATAGGCTTTCATTGGAGGAATTAAAACAGCTTGGTCCAAAAATTTCATTATCATTAATTGAAAACCTTTATAGCTCCCACCCAAATGGTATTCTTTAAGTTATATCGAATAAAGGAGGATATACTCATTAATAAATCATTAAAACATTGTAAGAAATTTTAAAAAAATAAAAAAAGTTTTACAAAAAAATAGTTTTCTTCTTTAATTTTTTAAATTAATGATAGTGAACCTATTCAAATGATCCAAAAAATTGTGCTGAAAATCATATTCGTTTTGGGTAAAAAATTACTGAAATTCAATTATTAATAATCGAAACAATTTTTTTTTTATTATAAACACTCATAATCCAATATCTTACCATTTTAGAAAATAATATAACTAAAAACGTAATTACTTTTAGAAAAAAATTAATTTGAATGTAGTGAAAATAGTGAACCTATTCAAGTGATCGGCAGTGTATATACCTAAACCCTACTAAAATGTAGAACCTGCTGGCATTCATTAGGAAAGCTGAAGGTCTTCTAAACTATAAACTCATAAAGGTACAATAAATGTATCTCATTGATGGCAGTGATGTCTTGCAATTGTGATGGGCTTGAACTGAATATCGTCGCAAGAATTAAAAAAACGCTGTAACTGACAAAAAAATCAAAAATAGGTTTTTTTTGCATCATTTTTATCGGAAAAAAATTCGAGTCGATTGGTTCCGGTCCCAGATCTCTATGATGAAAACAAATTCACTTACCCCGTCTGTGTTTCGAAAAATGCCAGTGTCTTCTATCTTCTTTTTTCGGTGGAGAGATTTCGGAAATTTCTGATTGATATTAATTTATAGTTTCTATAACTATTTACAGTAAGCAGGATGATGGTTTTCGCTTTAAAACAAATATTCCCTTGTGTTGTGTGCTATAGTACTTTAAAAATAAAAGAAAATAAATTGTTTATTGCCAACAGAAATAACTTTATGTTAAGAGCCCAAGACTCGGGTTCGAATCTCAGGAGAGGTGTGATCAATTTAATTTTTGGTTTTTATCAGAAAACGCTTTAATCAGATCAAATTTAACTGCAATGTTATTTTTTGGTAATTAAAGAAGAAATGATGTCCGTGAAGGAATAGTACACTAGCCAAACTGAACAATTGTTTTCGACTCCAGCTACGGTAGTCTCATCAGAGTTCTTTGTGTCCTATGCATATTCAAGACTAAACATCAACTATTTAACCCTAGCCGGTATGAGGGTTTTTTGTCGCTAAATGGCATAACCAGGTCTGTGCAGACCTATATAGGATTTGTATGGAAATGCATAGATAGATGTGTTAAAAGTGTGTTTAAATGCATTTTATGCTAGGAAAACCACAAAATGAACAATAAAAATGCATTTTTATACATCTTAGGTATCTATTAAGAGTATTTTATTAATAATATGTATACAAAGGAATTTTATACACGGCATTTAACGCAGAAATACCTAGCATTTGAGAGTTGTTGGCATACCGGATTTGTGCAATACATGCAATGAAAATGTGTTTTTCGCTGCTTTTTGTTCAACTTAAAACAGCAAGCACGATGGTCTTTTGGCAGAGGATCCGGTATGGACTGGACGGTCATATATGGGCGGGCCTGCAGCTACCTGCAAACAAACAAAGTTTGTCAAGTTCGTCGAACTCAACTACATCGTACAAGTCGAAGGACGGTAAAATTTGGTCAACATGACTGTCCCACTGTGAGTCGTGAAGGCTACCCTATCTACAGGGCGACGATGTCTGCTAACCGATATAGAATTTTTCTAAAGTATATAAGATTTGATAACGGTATCACGAGAACTGGTTGACTTGTAGAAAACATATCGCCCGTAATCGATGTTTGTAACATGCTCATGAAAAACTTAGAACGCTGATATGTTCCGAACTGTTCCCCTACCGAGGCCGCGTTCGTTTCATCCAATATATACCATCAAAACCAGTCAAATAAGTCATAAAAATCTGTAACTAAATCAATTTTTAAATTTTAGCCATTTTGTCCCCACAACTCATTACTTGGCTGAATGCTTGACTCGCATATGGCGGCAAACAAGGCTAGGCCAAAAAAGCTCACAATTCTGTTTCCGTTACAAGATGGGTTCTCACTCGCGGGCCTTACGGTTTGTTTCAGGAACAGATGTGCTGAGGATCTCGGGCCTTAAAAGAAATTTAAATATGAAGATGGGGTTTCGCATAGTGCCTATTACCGGGCCTTCACGACTCACCGTGAGTCAGTTATGTATACGAAGTTTACCAGTAGCCGGCGGAACTGTCGACCAAATTTTATCGTCCTTTGACTTGTACGATGCAGTTGACTTCGACGAACTTGACAAACTTTGTTTGTTTGCAGGTAGCTGTAGGCCCGCCCATATATGACCGTCTAGTCCATGCCGCATCCTCTGTCAATAGACCATCGTGCTTGCTGTGCTTTAGATTGATAAAAAAACAGCGAAAAGCACATTTTTATTACATGCATTGCAAAAATCCGGTATGCCAACAACTCTCAAATGCAAGTTACTTCTGCGTTAAATGCCGTGTATAAAATTCCTTTGTATACATATTATTAATAAAATACCCTTAATAGATAACTAAGATGTATAAAAATGCATTTTTATTGTCCATTTTGTGGTTTTCCTAGCATAAAATGCATTTAAACACACTTTTAACACATCTGTCTATGCATTTCCATACAAATTACATGTAGGTCTGCACAGACCTGGTTATGCTGTTTATGACTAAAAATTTGTAAACCCGAATCAACCCGAACCCGGATCCACAATAGCTCTGATTTTTCGCTCATTGTGTTTAGAGATAGTTGCTCCAGGAAGTCATGGAAGGATTTGTCTCTAACATGAAAAGCAAAAAAGTTATACAGACTTTTATATGCAAAAAGTCTGCACAGACCTGGATATACCGACTAGGGTTAACTCACACTTTTTTGGAAATCGCATACTGAAATTATTACTGTATGTACATACATTTGTATGAGTTAGTCGAAGTAAAGTCACACAACAGTTTATATCATATTCTCCTTTTCTTACCATCATTGCTGTTCTTGTAATCGTCATCTTATTTGGATGAAACAGAATTACAAATTTATTTTGTTTTTTTGCCCTTTATTCTACCTTATCCACATTAGTCGACATGAATGATATGTACGACGGTGGTTTTTTCTCTTTATATTCACTTTGTTTAGGATCAATCAAAGTTAAATAATTTATGAAGAAAAAATGCCAATAATTCTCAATTCAACATATTTGTAGCACAAGATTCTCTAGCCAAACTCACAACAAATCCGCATTTCAATTTCGTTGATTACGCGGTAATGGCATGTCATTTATCTTCCAGCAGACTCTCTACCCCAACATTACTCAGTTAGAAAAAGTGGGGAAGAGGATAAACAAGTAGCGCTTTTTTTTTCTTCTCTCATTTCCTTGTTTGCTATGCCAGGCTCAAAGACAGACAGACAGTATGTCTGACTGATGACTGTTTTAGTTGTTTGTTAAAAAGAATATTTGTTTTTGAGGTTTCTTTTTCTTAAGTTTTCTTTTTTTTTCTTGTTTTTATTTTGATTTGTTGGTTTTTTTTTATTTTTTTTTTTCTTACAAATGAATTCTGGGTGAAATGTTTTAACCACAAGCGATAAATTTTTTTCCGCATATCAATAGAAAGCGTCAAAAGTTAAAAAAAAATAAACGTGAATTGTTTTCAAGTGATTATTTAAATTTCGTACTTTGGTTTGCGGCCGGAAGAATTTGTAAATCTTTTTAAAAAGCACATTGCCAGAATCCTTAAAGGTTGTTAATGTAAGTAAGTAATCTAAGTTCACTTTGTTATGTGTGTGTGTGTGTTTTTTTTTCTCCTTCTTGTGTTTTAAAAACTTTTAAGTGCAGTTATAAGCTTTAGGAATTAAGGTAACGTTATGGTATTGCTTTTGACAATACTCTTGTAAATATAATTTATTGGCTTTTAATGAAATGAAATATATATTTTTTATCTATTTAGAACTCTTATTATTTTACAAATAAATCGACTGCTCATTTTATTTTTAGCAATTTTAGAAATAAATATTAAAGTTACTGAAGCTTTCTGTTGATTTTTAAGACTAAAAGCTGATAACGAATGTTAAACTTTCTCTACATTTCAATTAAAAAATTTGTACTCGACCGGAAAAGGACTAATGGCCTGTTTCTGTATGACAAACAATTTCAAACGATTGAAAATTTGTATGAAAAACACTACATATTTCAAATAATTTTGAGCACTTTTCATATAAATTTTCAATTTCCTACAATTGTTCGTCATACAGAAACAGGCCATAAAGCATGATAACCGACTGTTTTTGGCCACAATTGCGAACTTTTGAAATCAGTGTCCTTTGGTTTCAGCAAGACGACGTTACAAGCCACACAGCCGGCCAAGAAATTCAGTCATTGCATGAGAATGTAGCCGATCGCATAATTTCTCGATTTGGCGAAGTCACTGGCCGTTTCATCCCTTCATCCGCTGGATTATTTTTTCTAAGGTTATTTGAAAGACCAAAACAAACCACAAACAACTGTGGCTTTGAAAGATAAAATTCAGCGCTGCATTGACTAAATGAGCAAAGCTTTGTTGCAAAATGTTCTTAAAAATTGTATAAAAAGAGCGGTTGTCTACAGATGTGCAAGGGTAGACATTTGCTAGACCAATATTACTTCTCATGGGTATAATAAAACTGGAATTGTCGAAAAAAATTTGTTCTTAAGCCGATTTACTTTCTAACCTCCTTTTCGATTATTAAATTTTATTATCAAAATTCATGTTCTGTTAAGAAAGTACTTGGTGCACTTTTTTAATTTTATGAACAGTTTTAGAGATCTTCCGAAGCAAGTGGCTAAATTTGGTACCATATTTACATAATTGGCCATTAAACTGCCGTAGTCGCCGTGGTCTAGTGGTTAGTGTCTTGGCTTACTAAGACGATAGCGCCGGGTTCAAATCTCAGCTCTGACATCTTGAAAAAAAGAAATATGAAAAAATTATTTCTCTCAGCGACTATCTCTCAGCAGCCTTCTGGCAAAAGCTCTGGGAGTAATTGATTGCAATGGAAAAGCTTCTCAAATCTGTCGTTCGGAGTCGACTTTAAACTTTAGGTCCCAGTATTCATGGATAAAAATTAACACACACAACATAAGTACTGCGAGAAGCTAGGCCGTAACCCTGACACAGGTTTTTAATGGCCAATTATGTATGTATGTATGTATGTAAAGTGCCAATACGCATGTTATAGACTGCGAACAGAGTAAAATATCGCAGTTGAATTCGTCAGTGTTGTTGGTGATTGTAACTTATCGATTAGGTGCCTTTCGCAGCAATTGAGCCCTTATTGCTTCTATTGCTTCACAAGGAAATATGCGGAAGGATTTAGGTGTAAAATATTTTAAAACATAGCTGGTGTAAGTATTGAAGCCACACGACTTACCACAACAGCTAACTTTTGGTGAATGAACTCCGAAAAGGTGCGAAGAAGACTCACTTTTTTATCGGAAAATTGTATTGAGCAGCGAATATCAATTGAACATAAATCGCTACGCGATGAAGCAAAATTGTCTTCTTTTGTATGAAGAGCAGCCAAAATCGTTGCAAAAACTGTTAGTGCATCTCGAAATATGCAATTTTTGGTGTAGATTAGGGGCTGGCAGCATCATTGGACCGTATTTTTCAAAGATGATGAAGAACGGAAAGTTACTGTGTATATCGAACACTAGCGTGCAATGGTTATAAACGTTCTTTTTTTTTTTTTTGCCCAAAACGGAAGAAGTGACATGTGGTTTTAATAAAATGCTGTCACATACCACAGACCACGCCAAACAAAGGCTCAATTAACAGGCGAGTTCACCACCTAAATCGTGCCATTTAACACTCTTAGACTATTTGTTGTTTGGCTATGCTAAGGCTCATGTCAATAGGGACAAGATCACAACAGTTGACGCTGTAGAAGCCAATGCTAAAGAATTTGTTCGTGAGATACCGGCCGAGATATGGGAGGAAGTATGCCAAAATTGGAGCAATCATTGCACCACTTTTTTTTCTTTTGAGACCAATACTCAGGGGTAAACCCCTACTAAATGCATTGCATTCTATTGGAATTTTTTTTTGGAAAGGAAAGTACATTTATGACAGAACATACATTTTTGTATTTTTTTCTTATATTACTATTAAGCGCCTTAGGAATGAGGCAAATTGCTGTGAATTGGTCGCTATAAATCAGTGATGTCCACGACTACCTAAACACAATTGCGCTTGTGTATGAAGCAGAGAAAAGACTCTGCTTACTTCTACCAGAAATGGGAATGTTCGAATTACTTTCATTTTATAACTTCATAATTATTTCTTCATAATTCTGAGTAAAGTTCGTAATCAATTGTCCGATAGACATCTGACCGATCTATTAAGAATAAAGGAGTACCGAGGTCACATAGATTTGAATGAAATAAAATTATACAAAAAATATGCACTATCCATCCCTGCACTATGTTCGAGAGAAGCTAAAATCTATAAAAAAAAACAAGAGCAACAATATTTCTTTTCATTGTGTACGTGTTTGACTTCGACGTAAGCAGAATTTGTTTTCCTATCACGCGTTATAGGAAAAGGATTTTTGGACATCATTGCTATAAATACTATTATTGCAGGTCTACATTCATTACATTTACATTTTTGTATATAAAGTTGGAGCATATGGATAAGTTCTCGCAACACTGCAGTAAAACCACCCACCAAATTTTGACAGCCAGTTCTGTTTTCTTATTATAGGCTCACATATAAATAAAATAATTCACTATTTAATACACAACTTCTACTCTATTCTCTTGAAATGACTTTAAGTTTCAATTACTTCGGGGCATAGGACAACAAATATGTCTTCAAATGAAAATGGCAAATAATAAAATTCCCAAGAAATGCCATAAAATTTTTATAATTAGATTTCTTTATGGTTAATTTTCCTGTTATTCATTGACTTTTTTTTTAATGTATTTTCATAGAAATCATTAAAATTTACAACAAAAACATAAAATTTTTTAATTGCCTACAACGAAAACGATACATAAAAAGTCATAAAAGAAAATTCCATATTTTAACCAAAAAGCAACACATTTCTTCTTATTTTCTTACCAGCATTATAATAAAATTTTGTTTTTGCTTTCCAATCTGTTTTTCTTTTGTTAGGGAGGATGGCGAGGGGAGGTGATTATTTTATTATCAGGCGTGCTAGTGGTAGTGAAGTGGAAAAAGGTGGCATCAATGAAGATGGAAGTGCGTTGTTAAACAAATTTTTTTTTTCTCTTTTATTTTTCTTCTTTAAATTTTCGACAGGAAACATTTCATGCAGTTACACAATAAAACTTTTCTAATTAGAAACCATTATGCGATCAAAGTGACAATTATCTCTTTTTGTACAACAACAACAACAACAACAACAACAACAACAACAATGATAATAATAATGAATAAATGAAATGCTAAAATGAACAATACAAAAGTAACAACAGCAAAAAACACAACAACATAAAACTACAAAATTTATATGAAATTTATTGCATTTCCATTCAGTGTCGTAATTTGTTGAATAAAATATTTTTTTTCTTTTTTTAACACACACTTTAAAATAATTGTAGTGGTAGTTGTAATTGCACTTGTGTGTATGTGTTAGTATTAAGAGAATCTAAAGTGATAGTAGAAGTTCCTGAATATTGTAATGAATGAGTGATTGTGGGTTTGAAGGATTTTTTTTTATTACTCGACAGAGTGGTTGTACAGTGGGCAAAGTTTACTTTGGAAAATTGTGTTCAAAGCAGGCCGCCTGCCATTAGTATATGGATTATGTTGCTAAATTCGAATTTTCTTTCATTTTTTCTATGATTACTAATCGATTAAAACATGATCTTAAAACAAACAGGTTTACTTGAGTTTACAAGCAAAAATCACAATTTTTAATGGCTGTTTTCAAAATTTTGGTCTCAATGCTTTCAATGCCATCGTTCCACAATGGACATTGCAAATCCGATCAGTTAAAATTTTTAAGGAAAGCCAATCAAGCGGTCTTACGTGTACACGGCATTCGAAATGTGGACTGAAGAAAAAGCGACAGCTAATAAATATGGTATCACGGCTAGTACGGTCTCAATTGTTTTTAATCTCGATTTCGTCTATGTACTAAACAGATGAAAAAGGATTAATTTTTTAATATTTAAACTTTAAAAATCAGAAATGCCACGGAGGTAAAAATGGCAGACAGCTGGCAGCTGCTATGGATGGTTCCGTAAAACTTAAGACTCAACTGATTACAGAAACTATAATATCTCACTGCTTCCGCGCAATAGGTGATTACCCGATGGATAACAGCACAACTTTTAACATACTACATACTTGGCCACTACAACCTATTGACAGGGTTACGGCCTAACTTCTCGCAGCACTCATGTTGTGTGTGTCAATTTTTATCCATGAGTACTGGGACCTACAGTGTAAAGTCGACTCCGAACGATAGATTTGAGAAGCTTGTTCATGGCAATCAGTTACTCTCAGAGTTTTTGCCTGAAGACCGAAGAGATAGAAATATTTTTTTCATATTTCTTTTTTTTTAATTGTCAGAATGGGGTTTGAACCCGGGGCTCATGGCTCATTAAGCCAACACACTACCCCAAAGACCACGACGACTACTAAACTAATGGGTTCTTAAATGTGATAAACATTTTTAAAATGACTCTAATTTGTGGCTTATGTTCGCCCGGGCCGGATTTAATGTAGTCTATTCTAAAGATTCCATTACCGATTGCTTTTTCCAACATTTGTGACAAATGTGGTCCTCGAAGTGGTCAGTCTTTTTGGGCTTATCGGCGTAGCGTAGCGACTCGACATACATATTTCCACAGAAAATAGTCTAGACATACAAATTGCAGCGCCTTATTGAAAGCGCAGGTCCCGCATATCCTGGTTATTCAATGTATGAAAGAAATCACTAACCAGGTCATACTGTCACCATTGACTGTATCGTTTTGAAAGAAGTACGGACCAATGATTCCACCAACCCATAAAGTACATCAAACAGTTAGTTTTTCTGGGCATATACTTGAGGATTATCTTCACTCCAAACACAGCAGCTTTGTTTATGGACGTGTCCATTCAAATAAAAGTGAGCTTCACCTCTAAACAAAAATCTTGTTTTGTGCCCATTCACAGAATCTATCGCTCGTTGTTCAAGTTTCTGTCTATTATGGTTGAAATGCCAAACTAAACTTAGAACACTTGAACAAGTGTTGCCAACTATAATAAAGAGTATAAAATCCGTACACAAAAGCTTGCAATTGATTCGTAAGTCGAAACTTTTCTTATTTTTGAGATATGGCAGTTTGACTGTAAGTTTTAAATTTAAAATTTAAAATATTTTTTCTCTTCAACCGACCCATTGTGTAAACAAAAGGATTGTTAAAAAGTGGCAATGCAAATTATATTCGTACATCTTTTTCAACAATGACAAAGTTTAAAATAAACCGAACAAAATTTCTCGAAAAAAAATGACAAAAAGAAGGAAAAATATTTAAATTTGTAACAAAAATATTGTGGAGAAATAAGAACAACAGCAACCAAAAAAATGTCTAAAAAAAGGAACAATTTTTGAAAAGCAATTTTATAGTTTTACTTGCACCAACAACAACAAAAATAACTAAAACAATAAAATAGCTTTAAAGCACGACAGACAGACACACAGACATACAATAAAATTGTAAAGTGGTGAAGAGGTTGTAAAATGGCAATAAAATAAATGCTAAAAACTATTGTCAATGGTTTTTGTGGCCGAATTGCTGCTTTCAGTTTAGAATTTGAGTTTTTAAGTGTTACAAATATAATTTGAGAAAATTGCTACAAATTATACAAAATTATTTATTTAATTGGTTAAAAAACTGAAAACAAAAAAAAAAAAGTAGAAAAAATTCAAATTAAAAATTTATTCCATTTTTAAAAGCCATTAAATAAATTGCCTTTTGAAAATTCCAAATTGACCATTTGAAAAGTAAAACATTTAAAAATAATATTTTAAGAAATTTTTGGAAATTTTAATCCTGAAACTAACGAACAAATCAATTAATTGTTTGCATTAAAATTTACAAATAAATGCGGCGAGATATTGGGCAGATTAATTTTCTTAATTTCTTTCATGAATATCATCTCATTATAGTAAAGCTGTACAAACATTTGTTAATAATTAATTAGCAAACTTGTATTGTAATTATGGCATTAATCAATTAAATAAACAGCCACTCAGACATTGGCTTTCTTCCTTACGAACAATTAAACTCATAATTTCAATGCCACTTTCAATAATGAAAACATAAATTAGCTTTTATAGTGATTAAAAGAGGAATAACTTAATAGTTAAATATTGTAAGAAGTACGAGAGAGGGCTATAGATGAAATTAAAAACATAGTGAGGGAATATTTTGTTTGATGAAAAAGCTGTGCCCAATAAAACAAGAGCATGTAAAAATGTTTCAATGGAGTACTGGGTAATCTTTTACCACATTAAGCCATGATTTTTGCATGGGCCTACACAACTTCACAAACGAGACAAAGCTTTCGACTGGAATGAGAGCATCAGGTTAAAAAGACGAAGAAAGTTCCAACTGCAAGCAAGATCATAAAGCACAGTGTTTTGATTTCCTGCAAACGTTGGTCAAAAATAGAAGAAACTATTGCAGGTGAATGAAAACTGGTAGTCAGAAAAAAAATCGACTTTTGTTGAAAATTCATTCATGAGCACGCCCACCGCCCATATATCTATTACTGCAAAGTTTATAATGCAAGCAAGATCATAAAGTACAGTGTTTTGATTTCATGTAAACGTTGGGCAAAAATAGAAAAAGTTATTGCAGATTAATGAAAATTGTTAGTCAGGAAGAAATGAAGTTTGTCGGAAATTTGCTCATCGACACGCCCACTGCCCACACTTCTAATAATTTTAAAGGAACTTCTTCAAACCTTTAAGACTTTTAATCCGAATTTTTCCATCACAAAACTATTTTATTGGTGTAAAGTTTTAATTTCAAATTGTCTGATAATTGTGCTGGTGGTAATCGAACTTAAGTGGTTCAGGGTAGTACACTTGCACTTTACACCCTAGGCTACTAGAGATATACACTCTAAAATAAAAAATTGGTGGACTTTAAAAGTAAACTATCACAGTAAATTTGTAAACATTTGAAAGGTCTCAGTACAGACCGCCAGAAATGGTTACAAAATTCACAAGAAATATTTGATGATCGTCAGCAGAAGGTAAGTGAGCTGTAGATGAGGTGACATATTCTTTCAAGAGAAAAAATTGATTATTTGAAAGCCGTGCTCAAAATGGATGATAAGTTTGCTCACAATAAAAGAAAAACCACGTTATAATCATGAGCCATTTTATACCCTAAGCGAAAGAGCAATAGACTGGAATGGGAAAATCCTGTCCACATATGGCGCCAGATTTAGCTCTCTCTGATTATATTTTAATGCCAAACTTTAAAAAATTGAGCGGTGGCAAAAGATTTGTCAACAGTAAAGAGGTGGAGTAGACGATTAATAATTGTTTTAAGAATCTACACAATTCTTACATTAACGTGGTATTATATTTTTGAATAATACACAGTCATGACGGGTGGGGGGTAGAGCTGCAAAACAATCGATAGTACTATCGATAGTATCGATAGTTTCATTTTTGGCCGACTATCGATGGTTTCACTATCGGTAGCGATACTATCGGAAAATTTTAAAAGTAAACTTTTTCAACGCAGGTTTCTTGCCGCCGGTAAATTTTTGTATGTATGTTCTAATTTTTCAATAAAAATAATATATTGCATTTATTTAATGTAAAATAAAATAGAGTCAATATTTCAAAAAAGTGTTATCCTATTAAGCTCCTTAGGGTAATTAATTTTATTTAAACTTAGTTATTTTTATTCAGCGGCAACGTCTACCTTAATATAACGATAACGGCGAATTATTGACGGCACAAAAATAATACAAAGAAGATTTAAAGTAAAAGTTTCTGGTATTATAAATAGTATTTCTGAAAGAATAAAGAATATTTAAATAAAAAAAAGAGTTTTAAAAAATGGTGAGATTCCTACAATTATCAGAAAGTAAGTATTATTACAATACTATTTAATAGGAGTGTGTATGTCTGTCTGTGTTTAATAGAATATGGCAACGAATGATGAAGAGGATATTCAAAAAAAGATACGTAGGACGTATTCAGATGTTTGGACTTATTTTGAAATAACCAAAGATAAAAATTGTGCTAAATGCCGTTTATGTGGCAAATATTATAAAACTAGCGGCAATACTACATATTTATTAGATCACCTAAAACGTTCGCACCCTAGTTTCAGAGAAGCGGAAAAGCCAATTACGACCATAGACCAAAAACGGTCGATAAACTCCTGTTCATTAACAAAAATTATTGGGTAAACCTGGTATAACTTATAAATACCTAAATTTAACGCTTCTGTATCTAATTTTATTTATGAATTGTTTTTTATAATCCCTTTTAATTAGAATATCAGTATTTACATATGTAGAATGTATGTTTTACGTTTTAAACGTTAAAGCCTTTTACGATTAACGTTAATTTAAAAAAATTATTAATTATTTTTTTTGTTTGGCAAATAATTTACGTTTTTTTTTGTTATTTTGTAATAAAATTGGAATTGATGTTACAATAGTATACATATGTATGTCTTTTATTTAAATTAATACATTTATTATGAAAGACAGTTGAAAGCGAATAATAACCCATATACATACATGGTACTTGCTATATTTTAATAGAGTTTTACTTACTGGACTTTCGATACAAATTGAATTCTACTCATCCACTAGATTTTTGAAGAAACTAGTAAAAATATATCCAAAAAATCGTATTGCGATTCTAATTTTCTCAGAAAAATAGAAATCCGATAGTATCGATAGTATCGATTGTTTTTTTTAAACTATCGAAACTATCGATGGGGCCGACTATCGATAGTTTTGCAGCTCTAGTGGGGGGGGGGTTCGTGGTATATTGGTTAGAGCGCTCGCACAAAAACTCCAACGGCCCAAGTTCAAATCCCAGCAAAGGTCAAAAATTAAAAAGTTAGTTTGCGTTTTTTTTAAATTATAATTTAAAAATAAGAGATGCCACTGCCCCCCCCACCCCCTCCAAGAAGACCATCTATAAAGAAACCGCTCCCCGAAATTCCACTTTGTTCCACCTTAACCAATGTCAACAAAAAAACGAATGATCAGGAGCAAAGTGGCACCTATTGGGAAGTAGCTAGCAGATAACAGCTAAAACTACTTAGCGAAGGCACTCACCACACAATCAACATGCAACGATAAGGCAATTGCTGTTGATCATTCGAGGGTGAAGGTATAACACTGACCTTTGAATGATCAATTCACAGCAATTTGTCTTATTCTTAAGGCGCTTACGAGTAATATAAGAAAAAAATATGTGTATATCGTCGATGGAATTAAAGAACGCTGTAACTGACAAAAAATCAAAAATACGTTTTTTGCATCATTTTTATCAGAAAAAATACGCGTCGATTGGTCCCGGTCCCAGATTTCTACGATGAAAATAAATTCACTTACGCCGTCTGCGAATTGAAAAATACCAGTGTATTTGTTTTACTTTCATAGAGGTTTTTTCCCTCTGGTAAACATTTAAGGTTTTGTCAGTTACAGCGTTCTTTAATTTCATCGACGATATGTACTGTCCCTTACAAAAATTCCAATACAATGCACTGCATTTAATAGGGGTTTACCCCTGAGTATTGGTCTCAAATAAAAAACAAACAAAATTCGGAAAAGTTTATCCAACTAAGGAGAAATCATGTGAAGAAATAAAAATTTTATTGTCAAATTTGTTATGCTTCAAATAATTTTCGAACCGCGCTCGTAAATTTTGTTTTTTGCCTTTCAAACTATATATGATCCGTTTATTGAAAAGAGGACTGAATTCTTTAATTGTTATTTGTTTGCTTACAATGTGCAGATTGAACGTGGCTTTACATGACTTGTTACAATGGTTTCAATTTCGTACTACAGTTTAATGCTGTCTTTGCAATTTTTATTGTTGAATCAATAAAAACTTACTTTAGATTTTTATGTTATTATTTTTTTTCTTCTATAATTTCTTTTATTTAAAGAAAAAAAAAAACAATATCCTTTTGCTTTTATTTATTTTCATAAGATTATTATGATTTCCTTTTTGTTCACTTCAGCTTAATTTCCTAAAGTAAATAATAAAACCTTACAAATAATTTAATTTATGCTACACCAACTAATGCTTCATTTAAGCATGATGATGATGCTGACGAAGATGATGATGAAACTTATGGTTTTGGTTATGTCATAGCTGATAACTGATGCCATTGATGCTGGCTGACTGTGTGAAGAACTGAAGCTCTGGCAAATGAAATGTTGAAATGTTGAAGAGTTTTTTTGTTTTTTTTTTCTTCCAACACCACCCTGACAATATTAACCAGTCACAAATCAAATTTTACCCAAATAATTTCATTTAACGGTTACTTATGATACTCTTGCTTGTACTCAACAAAACTGCCAAATGGAGTCGCACAGTGTTGGGCATGAGTTGCAGGATATATGAATATATGAATGAATGGAATTCATGAAATAAAAATCAGAGTTGAAAATATCAAAAAAAAAAGATAAATGGGAGGAAGTGGATTTAGCAATTGCCATTTGCATACTGACTTCAACTATTGCCACTACAACTTTACGTAAAATTGGTTTCATTACTGCTATTCCCAATTTATAACGTGACCCATTAATAAAAATATAAAAATCTAAGAGACATTTTCGTAATATAAGTAAAAAACAGTATATGCCCTTAAATTTCTCTAAAATTGTAAAATATCTCTGCGTATGTCTAAAAAGAAAAATACCATCACTACAGTGCCTCTTCCATTCAAAATAAATTTGTATTTGCTTATGCTTCATGAAATAGCAGCAGTAAAATTTTCTAAAGGCGGATTCACCCATGAGTTTCTGAAACATTTTTTGTGCAAACGAATTTTTTGTTTACTGAGAGTTTTCTGCACCACGATTCACCCATTTTAGAAACTTTGTTCGTAAAGTAGGTTCGCACATAGCGCCCAGCTATGGAAAAAAGGCACCCCTAAAAACTTCAATCGCCTGGCTGCCAGACCTGGGCAATTACAGAGGAAATGAACTACAGTCTCACTTTCAGAAATATTCCCGTAACTGCGTGTCTACCAATCAGCCAGCGACCCGTATACACCGCTATAAGTCTGGACAGGGACTGACAAGGAATCTCCAAGATTCCTAGAGTCCTGTCCCGGTTATATCGAGGCCAAAGTGCCCTAGAAATAGCACAAGAAGCGATGGAATCCATCTGCTCTGTGCTTTCCTAAGGATATCTCCCCTTTCATGAGAGTCATAGGGCAGAGACGCTCCTAGCAAGCTCCTCCGCCTTCTCATTTAACATAATATCTTTATGACCCGGAATCCAGACCAAGGATGTGCTACAAGCATTCCCAAGCAGCCTCAGAACATCTATAACGAATTTGAAAAATGAAATCGAACTTTGCCAACCGAATGTGTTTCTCTTAGTTATCATATGAACGTTTTAGCCAAACTGTTGTATCGTTTATCGGTACATTTAGAAGCAACCGTAATGAGAAGTGATTTATAGTTGGTTACATTTTAATATCATTCACAATTCATATAAATCATTCAGAAGGACTTTTTCGAAAATGTAGTAC
Organism: Metopia argyrocephala; assembly: GCA_963576795.1. Classification (NCBI taxonomy): domain Eukaryota; kingdom Metazoa; phylum Arthropoda; class Insecta; order Diptera; family Sarcophagidae; genus Metopia; species Metopia argyrocephala. The sequence continues at coordinate 196,289,905 of OY756208.1, read as the reverse complement.
TTATGTATGCCATGCTTTTTGGGAATGATGAGAGAGAAACGTTATTGGAATGGTTTATATGTTGTATAAATATCATATATATAGTATGAGTACTCGTATACATATAAATATATATATTTAAACTTAAGCTGCTCATTCATTCATGCATTCATTTTGCACACAACGATGAATCATTAAATTAGCAAACGACTAATATTTACACTTGTTGTCAAATGCAACCGAAAAAAGATACACACCAACATTAGCAACAACAGCTACAGCAACAGCAAAACCCAATACCAACAATTATACCAGCACCAAAATACACAGAGCAATTGAAATTTAGCGGATGGAGAGCAATGCAACATTAAATGAGAGGAATAGCATGAAAATATCAGTAGTGATGGCAGACAACCAATTCATAACTGAGTAAATCCTTTCATTTGAAATCTTTCATTTAATGTTTCATTCCAAACTAATTAACGTTTTGTATGAAAATTATTTATGGCTATGTGTGTATATATGCATGTTTGTGAGAGTGTTTGGGTGGGTGTGTATATGTCAGTTTGTATATATGTATGTGTGTATGTAAGTATTTGTTTAACCATAAAGAAAACAAACACAAACATCAACTATTCGCAACTTTTGCTTATAATGTTGATCTATGGTTGTGGTTGTTGCCACTTGTATGCTTTTATAAGATATCAAGAATATGCACACACACACACAATAGCATTAACAGTATACAAGTATATCTACAAGTACCAGTTTGTGCACTTCTGTTTGAGCGATGTTGAATCAAATGATTTATAACGAAAACGCTTTCAACGCTTTATTATTTATTGACAAAAACCCCCAAAAAGGTTAAAGAGTTTGTGCAATTTAATATTAAATTTATTTTGTAAAGCGCTAATTTAGTTTCCCTTTCCCTCTGTTAATGGCTGAATTAGTTTGAATTTCTAAAACGGAATAGTATTTTGTTATTATATACGAGGGCAGTATCAAAATTATTGAAACTAACAAACAAAACACCATAAATTCTGTAAAATAAAATCATTATATCTGAACGAAATCTCACTTTAGTTTGCTTTAATTGCATTTTTCTCTTTACAGATAAGTTTTTGTTGGCCATCACAATAATCACTTACAAATATCTCTATATGATGATCTTAATTAAATTATTGGTAAGTTGAAAAAAATGTTCTATGTAATTATTTTATTTAAACAAAACTCACCTTATTTAGTTTGGCTTTAATGGTTTAAAGTCATTGATTTTTTTTTAACTTGAACATGACAAAGTGTTTTAGATGTATATGATACTTTAATTTTACTTTTAAATATAACAATTTATATTATTATTATTATCTGGTTTATCACAAATGCAAAACACTGCGACCTATAAGATCTATTGTGTCCCTTTGAGTCTACTGTTTGTTTAACAGACCAACTGCCTTCCTTACGAACACCAGCAGGTCCGAAACTTTAGTGGTGGATATATCCGTCAGTGAGACCATATGTCTCCCTAAATACATCCATCTAAATCTATCAAGAGCCACACATTCACACAATATGTGCTCTGCTGTCTCTGATGCTTGTGAGCATAAACTACAAACATCTACATTTGTGATCGCCATTCTCATCAAATGCGCTCTCACACTACAGTGACCCGTAAGAAAATCCGTTAGGATTTTCAGGTCTGGCCTTCTATACTTTAGAACATCAGACTTACCCCCAAATCGCGGATAATCAATGGATAACAATTTATAATTCTTCTATAACTTTTGAGTTCGAAACAAAAATCGACTTCAAAATATGTCTACACGAGCCATTGATGTGATATAAAATGGTAGGGGTTCAAGTGATTCATAACTTCTAATTCATTAAATGAATTGTATGCGTTTCAAATGTACTTCTGAATTCCAATTAATTTGTATTTTTTTTTTAAACATAAAACATAACCTCTCAAATCAATTGATTTGCAAAATGATTTAATAAAAACGAAATAAAATTATTACAATTACACGCTTATGTTAGTCATGCAGTTTACAGCTAAATTGAACCACTTCGTCAACATGATACCAAAAATTGAAATTCGTTATCGAGGACAATCTACCACTACACTCGTAAAGGGTTATCCATTTTGCGGTTTCAAAAGTAAACATAAATAATACACATATAAAATATTTTTTATGGTATTTCTTTTTTATTATAAAGTTTGAACGTTGACATTATGTGTGAAACACTACATCATTTAAATGACCCCCACGCGAAGTGTCGCAAGCATTGATTCTTCTGAGGTAATTTTCGATCACTTTTTGACACATATTTGGGCCAAAATTTGACGAATGTTGGTTTTTAAGTGCTCAAAAGTTGAAGGTTTATCTGCATTAACACAGTCTTTCGCGTAACCCCACAAAAAAGTCTAATGGTGTCAAATCGCATGATCTTGGTGGCGAGTTGATATCGCCACGACGAGAAATTACGCGGCCAGGAAATGTCTCTTGCAATAAAGCCATATTAGCTCGATTTGTGTGGCATGTGGTACCGTCTTGTTGAAACCACATATTCTCCAAGTCATATTCTTCAATAATGTGCCGTAAGACAGCCCTAATTCGTGAGAACGACGAGGAATCGACATATTCGGGTCTTCGGCACCACTTTCACTTACAGCAGCGATATTTTCAGCGAAACGAGCGAAAGGGCCTTACAATATTTGTAACCGCTCCAGTCTCTACAAATTTTTTCACAATTTTGCCAATTGCTTGCGTAGTTGGACGATTATGTAAACCATAATCTCCTCATCACCATTTGTGTGGTAAGTTTTGATAATTTTTATGCGTTGTGTGATGGTTAAGCAATGAACTGAAAAGAAAAAAAATTGGTTTAACAACTTAGTTTGACAGATGTCGAACTCCAGTTCCATACTTATGAAACCACGAAATGGATAACCCGGTACTACTGCTTATGACATGTACCTACTGTCAGTGATTAACGATTGTCTATAATAACTGAACAAGAGACTTTGTGGTCTTTTTGAATTGTGTCGGTCGCCTCTGTTCATTTCAAAATACTATAAAAGTAATACAAAATAAAATGTTATTTCGAATTAATTAAACATTTTGTTACCCTTACGAATATTACCTACATTTTTATTTAATAAAACTGTGTCAGGATTACGGCCTATCTTCTCGCAGCATCCCTGTTGTATGTGTTAATTTTTATCCATGTTCAACGTCGATTCCGACCTACTGGCTTGAGAAGCTTGTTCATGACAATCAGTTACTCTCAGAGCTTTTGACAGAGGACTGTCAAGAGGAAGTCGCTGAAAGAAATATTTTTTCATATTTCTTTCTATCAAGTTATCAGAGCGAAGATCTTGTTTAGTAAGCCAACACACTAACTACTAGACTACGGCGACTATATATTCATATAAACATATACATGCATACATACATACTATATATACATACATTTAATATAATAATTTTATTTCTAAAAGAAATTTCTTTGAAAAAAAACTAATTTTGGTGAACTCCACTTTATACTCTAAGCTTTAAACAACAAGTTGTTGCCTATTGTGCTGAGGACGTTAACATATCATATCCATAGCTCGTGTAAGCGTAGTTTTAGGAAAATCAGTCTCAATTTGTTAAACACGTTTATCATTATGTTACCTTAAAATACTTTGACATTGTAGATTTGTGTAGAATTGTATGTTTAATATTGAAAAGAAAAAGAAAATTAAATGAATGAAAATTTTGTTGCTCATAAACATTTTAATATTTAATCAAGTAATTGAAAAAATACATTTAACAAATTGTCATATATTTCTTTTTTTTCTTTGCTTTTACAAACGTGCCCCCTTTCTTTTGGCAAATATTTCCTCCTTTTCTTTAGAAAATTTTAGGCATCATTGCTTTGAACATCCCAAACATCTGTTTTTGTTGTTTCTCGATTTTCTGCTGTTATTTAATGTTCCGCCTTTTCTCATCAAAATGGAAATAAAATTTAAATACACAAAAACAGACACAAACATTTAAAACACAAAACCTTAAGAATCACTCCCGTAGCAAAAAGGAAAAAAAAGAAAGAGAAGAAAAAAAATGGGCCAATATGCAAAATGAAGCATGAAACTGTAAGTAATCAAGTGCCTAAAATACTTTAAGGATAACAGTAGCAACAGCAAAAACAACAACAACAACAGTAGTAATATAAAAAAGAACAATTCCTTAGATGTCAAGATAAAAAGCAACTGAAGTATGAAAATAAAAATGTAAACAAAAACACAGAGAACGGTTTCAATGTTTTCATTTACACGTGCAGTTCATATCTTGTGATCCATAAAATCCAAATTTCCTTTTGGCGCATACTCACCACAAAAATTGGATGCTATTGGCCTTAATATAAGACTACTAAGTTTATTAAATTACTTTCATATTGAAAAATTTATATAAAAAAAAAAATAAAGTATTTTCTAGCCCCGGCAAATTTAATTAAAATAAAAACAATTTTGTTTTAAATTTAGGCCATAATTTAATTTTGTTTCTTGTTTAATAATTTTTATTAGAAATATAAAACTGTAAGATTTTTTCCTTCATAAACTCTGTATGTATGTACATATGTATTTGCTATATAGTTTTGATTCTGTCTTTGTTTTTGTTTTTAATTTAATCTATGAATTAAATACTCTCAATAATCCTGTACTTTTTATTTAATTTCCAGTTTCGTTTTTTTATTACCGCTCTTGTTGCTGTTGTTATTGTTTTTAAGCATGCATAATCATGTTTATTTATGTGCTTACCCAAGTACGACAAGTGTAACCCTTACAGTGTAATCAACATTTAAGATTCACACACACACACACATAGTCATTGAAATACTAGCCGTGGTGGCATTTTAATAAAGGCAACGCTCTTTCAGTAAAACACTGTGCTAGTGTGGCTTTCAGAGAAGCAGCATTTACACCGTTGAATTACAAAATGTCATCCCACTTAACAAATGGGGTTGTCATTTTCACTTACCAACTCCAAATGCTTTTAAAATGCTGCCTCTAAATAATCACAACAACAACACCAGAAAAAAAACTGGTAACGAAAACAAAACTACCAATGTAGTAGATAAAATTGAAGCTTAAAAATGTCAAAAATAAAAGCCGAATTCAAGTTACACTAATGAATGGATGTTTTCTGTTCTATTGAAAATGAAGAAATTGTGTCATCTTCACTCCTTAAAGGGGTGGTAAGTTCTAATAGCGAAAGGCAGTGCAATTTACGCCCTGTGTATAGCGAAATTGCGGCTAATAAAAGCGTATTCAATAAGATGATAACAATTATAAAACAAATAGTATTTTACATTTTAAAGTTAAAATGTAAAGAATGCTTTACAAAATCTTTCGGAAATCAAACTTCATTACTGTGCAGTATGACGTATTAAAGCTTTTAGTGCATGTTTCATAGTAAAACAAAAGATTCTATGGCCTCATTTTGCTACAAAACAAGCACTGTATTATAAAAAAAAATTCTTTTAAAAACTTAAATACTAGTATATTATATTTTTAAACAGTTAAAAACTTAAAACTAAATTTGAATTGTATCTCTCTAATACATAAAATACTCGTAACGCATTGTTTGGTACCATTGTGTGGTATAGTGGTTAGAGTGCTCGCACAAAAACTTAAACGGTTCAGGTTCAAATCCCAGCAAAGGTGAAAAATTAAAAAAGTTTGTTTGCGGCTGTTTTTTAAATTATAATTTAAAAATAAGAGGTCCCCGCTCCTCCAAGAAGACCATCTACAAAGAAACCGCTCCACTCCATTCCACCTTAACCAAAGTCAAAAAAAAAAACGAATGATCAGGAGAAGAGCGCCACCTATTGGAAAGTAGCAGATAATAGCAAAAAACCTACTCAGCGAAGGCACTCACCATACAATCAACATGCAACGATGAGGCAATTGCTGTTGATCATTCAAGAGTGAAGGTATAACACTGGCCTTTGAATGATCAATTCACAATAATATGTCTCATTCCTAAGGCGCTAGTAATATAAGAAAAAAAAACAAAACTAAATATATGTTCTGTCATAAATGTACTGTCCTTTCCAAAAAATTCCAATACAATGCACAGCATCAGTAGGGCTTTTCCCCTGAGTATTGGTCTCAATAAAAAAAAATGGCTCGACCGATTTTCATGAAATTTTGTTTGTATGTCGGCTAGGTTTGAGAATCGGTCAACATCTATTTTTCATACCCTTAAATCACCCAAGGGATAATTTACCGACTTTGAAGAAATTTTAAACGAGTTAGATCAGCTTACCACAGAACACATATCGTCGTGCGGGAGTACATGTGCTCTATCTGCCATTTTATATATCTCGAGTTAATGATGTAATTTTAGGTTTTTGACACCGACATTTTTAAAATCTGCAATCCGTTTTCGGCTATTTATCTCCGAAACTATACGAGGTTTTCGAAAACGGATTGCAGACTTGAAATATTTGGGGTTGAAAACCTAAACTTGCATCATTAACTCGAGATATATAAAAAATATGAAATGGCGGAGCACATAAACTCCCGCACGACGATATAGTTTACGTTTTCTTTTTAGAAGTATTCAGAAGGGGCAGAACAAGGGCTATTTTTCACTATGCCCAACTATCAAACTGAAGTGACGCAGACATTGACGTCATTAATCGTTGGGTGATACTACATTCATATCAGTGTTGAGTTTTGCAGTCCGGTGAAGAGTATCAAATATATATTAATTAAAAAAACAATATTTCCTAGAAATAATTTATATGGCAAAACAACGTTTACCGCGTCAACTATGTAGTAAGATTCTAGATTCTATAAGATTCTAGAATAATACCCAGTTGTATGGTTGTTGCTGCTGTACGCTTCGAATGTGTGTAAAAGACCGAAGTTGTTGAGAATATTTAAGGATATTCTAGGTTCTTATGTGAACAAAAGTTGTAAAAAAGCCTATCTGTATCGGTCCTCTTTGTTCTATTTGATATCCAATACTTTCCTGTTATATTTTATTTCAGTTTCGTTGTAATTTATTTGAAAATACTTTCTTTCTTATTAAATGTATTCATTTTAAGAAGCAAAATAACAAAAATTCAACATTTGAAATGAAAGATAATTGCTTGTAATTCATTTAAACTATACTTCACACCTGTAGTGTTTTAGTGCAGGTTTGTTTTGTTTTGTTTTACGAGTACATACTTGCATTCTGTTGTTGCGATGACAAAACTTTGCCATTTGAATATTTTATTTTAAAAAAGGTAATATATACTTGAAATGTGACATGATGGCTTGTAAGCCATTCATTCAAATTATGTGTAAGCAGCCATCTAGTTGCCAGTGTAGGGTACAGAAATAATTATCGTCTAATAAATTTTGCTTAACAAAAAGCATAAGAGATCTCTACTTTTAAATATATGTGTTTCGGATTAAGATAATTCTTTATAACCAACAGAATGCTGTCTGTTAGCAATTGCTGTTGGTGTTGCAACCTTTCATTTACCAACAACAACCACTCATTTAAACAACAACTAAGCCGGTACTTTTACAGATGGTATTGCCGTTATTGTAGTAGTTGTTGCCTGGCATTATTCTTTGGTTTATCGGTTGGTGCGGTTTGTTTTTGGATGGCTTATCACATGGAATGAAGTGAAAAATAGAAATGAACGACATGACGAAAAACAAGGGGACAAATAAAATTCATGCAGCATCAGTTGCAAAAGCATTGCAGCAAATATTGCAATAGCAATTGCTTTAGTGTTTGTAGCCCTTGTAAATGAGAGAATCCTTGCAACATACATTTATGCATACAATTGTCAGGCATTTAACCGTTTTTTTTTATTTCTGCCACTGGTATAATTATGCCATGGGTTAAAGCTTAACATCACTGTCATCGTCATTACAAGGCAGTCATACCACAAAGCCATTCAGTATGTACTCATAAAAGAAAATAAAGTAACCTTAGTCCCAGTTATACTGTCACTGGGTTACTAGAGCAAAAGATTCATCTCCCTAAACCTTAAAAAACAATAACGAAAAGAAACGGAAAGAACGCATCACTACCAATAGTTCACTTACTCTTGTGGTGTTTTTAAATTATAATTTTTGTAGAAAATCATACAAAAAAAAGAGCCAGAAATAAGGAAAAAATATTCAAAGGATTTGTTTAATTTCATGCCTGCTTGCTTTCGAAACCGTTTATACGCGTAATATATAATTTGATAGATGGTCACCATTTCCCTTGTCATCATCGTTTTCAAGCATTTCAGTTGACAAATTTCTTTGGCAGTGGGGTTGTAAGTAAATAGCGAAATCCGGATTATAACAGGATAATGCCACAATAAAAACATATTAATTTGTTTGTAGTTACAGTAACACTGTATTATTTATATTTAAGGAATGTTTTGTTTTTTTATTGTAATTAATTAAGCCCTATTGAATGTTAAAAGATTTTAATCTTTTGACTGTGTAAGTCACTAAGAAGTTGTTGTAAATAATAGAGGGCTTTACCAGCATATTTTAGATTTTAAAAGCCAATCATTTTTCTTTCCAAACACAGGTTTCTTTATTTACGTGCTTTTTTTTCAATAAAAACTTTAAGGGGCGAATATTAAAAATTTGGCTCTAAGTTTGCAATTTGAATGTTCGAAAATTAGCACGAGTTATATGTATATAAATCTATGTATATAGAGTTTGTTAACCATTACAGTAGGATTCTCGAAAAATTACGAACGATATCAGGAGGTTTAAATGAAATATCCACAAGCACTACTCCTCTTTCCCTCGTCCCATAACATATTTTCCTAGACCAGCACAATGTACTGCATGGGTAGGGCTGGTCCCCTGAGTACTGGCCCTAATGAAAAAGTAAGCTAAAAGGTTAAGACTCCTAAAAGTTTACTGTATATTATCATCAACCGGCCATTCTGAAAAGTTACCAGAAGGTTTAACTTATTTAAGTTCACGTTTAAAGTCTGTGGATGACTATATTACAATATAATTGCTTTGGCATTCAATATATAGCTGATTAGTCTTCTAACTTTTTCACTTTCTTTAATCTATTGAGCATTGAGTTAACCAACTTTTTGGGAATTATGAAGAAATCTTCTCCCGGTCTGTCATCAGAATTAAAACAGATGAAATTGTTTCTTGCATCTCTATCTTGAAAAATACACACATACACAGAAATGTTAAGATAAGGTGATTGAGCAGTATGTTCCAAACATTGTATAACATCCATTCCCGTACCAGTAGTGAAAAATGCTTGAGCTCATTATTATTGATAAAGGTGCTGCATGTGGGCCGTAGACTTTCAGGGTTTTAATGATGGAAAAAAAACACGTCTTTTAATATATAAATAAATGAGCAGATTCATTGTTCTAGATCTGAACATTTTTATTTTATTTTTTTTTTTTTGAGACCAATACTCAAGGACAAAGCCCTTCTCATGCATTCATTGTATTGGAATTTTAAAGATAGATTTTTTCTTTAATTTTAGTAAGCGTCTTATGTAATTGAGACAAGTTGCTGTCAGTTGATCACTCAAAGGCCAGTGTTATACTTTCGCCCTTGAATGATCAACAGCAACTGCTCCATCTGTCGGTGGAATGAATGTGAGTGGTGAGCGTCTTAAACTAAGTAGGTTAATTGTTATCTTCCCAGAAGGTGACGCGGTACTCCTGATCATTCGTTTCTGGTGGAATAGACTGGAAGATGGAATACGGTATAGAGGGGTGGGGGGGTTAGTTGTAATCTCCTATTTTTAAATTATACTTTTGTAAAAACCGCAAATCTTATTTTTTAATTTTTCTCCTTCTCTGGGATTTGAACTTCGACCGTTTAAATTTCTATGTGAGCGCACTAACCACTATACCACAACTCCCCATAAGTTTCAAACAATTGTTTTCGACACACTCTTCTATATGGTGATAGATTCTTATAGAATTTATGTACCTAAATCGGAAAAAATAATAAATAACTAATGGAAATGTTGAATTGGCATTCATCCGTATAAATAATTCTTTTCAAAAAGTTTGAATCAAATATGAGCTCGTCGTTGTACTTGAGTTAATAATATAATCCTTAGTTCCTCTTAATATCAATCTAAAACGATTTTTGGATAAGCAAGTGAATATTGCATTATATTTTAGCACATCTTGGATAGCTATCTATCTGCTTTGGAATCCCACAGCTGAGAGCACTTGCATGGTTGGTTGATTTTTTGGGTAACATGGACATTGATACCCAAGTGTCAATTCGTTTTGGAAAATACCACAGTACTCGTGACTACGGTCAGAATGTCCTTAATATTCAGTTGATCAGATAGAGGTATTTGTAAGTGTTCCCTTAACAATACCACATATTTTCATGATATCCTGTATTAACTCTAAACCAGGACCATCATGACGTCGCCGAGAGGGAACCGGCCAATTACAATTACACTCAGCACCTGCATTTTTAATTTTTAAAATATTTCAAAATTTATAATTTTAATTCTGGTTTTTCAACCTTTATTATTTAATATAAAGAATTACTCAAGCTTAAGGTCTTTTTTTTAAATAAAAATCGTTTATTTAATTATCGATATTTCGCTACTCCTGCGTGTAGCGCCTTCAGGAAATATTTATTTTATTTTTAAAATTTCTTAAAAAAAATATTTTAAGAAAATGCATTTTTTTTAAGTTTAAAAAACTCTCTTCTTTTTTATATTTCTCTTGCAATTGATTTTTTGTACTTAAGCAGTGATAATTAGTTAAAAATAAAATATGTATTCGTAGTTATAAATTTTTTAAAAAGACATTCTTCTTGTTTTTATTAAATATTTAGTCTTGAAAAATAATTTCAACACCCAAATAAAAAGTTTGCAGACATCGATAGCATCCATCTACATGGTTCCGTTTCCGAAAACTTTATTAACCGGTAACTAAAAACTTTGTATATATGTGTGTGTGTTAAATAAATTATATGCATTGTTAGGAAAAACAAATGAAATCAATAAATTTTGCCATTAAATGTTTTAGAAAAAGAGAAAGAGAAGTAAAGAAAAAAAAAAAAAAAGAAAATGTCGTTGATTTATTATTAAAAACTTTTGAACTACAACAAGAAAAAGAGTAATAAAATTCGTTGATAGACTTTGAGACATTTAGGCATCTTTTGCCTTTTTCACTAGCTTTTAAAATATAATTATTAAGAATAGTGCCATACAACATTATATCGTAAAAAATACATTTTAAACTAAATTTTCTTTATTTGAAACTTTATGACAAGGCTTTAATATTTGAAAATATTTTTGGGCATTTGAACACTGTACTGGTTTCTGATAACGTACATACGTATTGAATTTACAACTTTGGAATACATTTTCGAGCACAATGTTGATTTCCAGGGCGCAATTTGTCACGTATTTATCATCTCTGCACCAAATCTTAGAAGAGTTTTAAGAGGTGCTTTTCTCAAAGTCAACTTTTCACCGACATTTTAATTTCAATAAGTTAATGGTTGCAATGTAGTCGCCGTGGTTTACTGGTTAGTGTGTTGGCTTACTAAGACGAGAGATCCGGTTCAAGCTGGCGACTTCCTTTTAGCAGACTTCTGGCGTAAGCTCTGAGAGTAACTGATTGAAATGAACAAGCTTCTCAAGTCTGTACTAATGGTTAAAAATTGACAAACACAACATGGGTGCTCCGAGAAGCCGTAATCCTGACACAGGGTTGTTAAGGCCCATTTTGTATTTATGTAATGGTTGCAATCGCCGTATGATATTTTGTTAAAACCACATCTCACTCGTATCGATTTTATCCATATTTTCAATCGTCAATATAAGTATATTAGCCTTAACGGAAACCAAGGCCTTTGATGCAATTACGAGTAGATGCCATTATGTCACCAGTGTTTGAACCGCACTAACGGATCATTTTTCTAGGCTTTTTTAACCCTTGTGAGAAAATTCTTTAACAACAAACGCGTTAAACCAAACATTAGCCCCATCTCTGTGCAAAAATTGGAATAAAACAGTGGATCATTTTCCAACTGATCAAGAAGAAAACGAGGCAGCTCATAATTTCATAAATTTAAAATTTAAATCTTCGTTAATACTTTCCCTTACAGCGACAATATGCTTTTCACTATGGAATGTGTTGATATTCTTGCATAATCAAGAGAGTATTTAGAACATGACGAATACATTGCTTAGATGGGCGACTTTGTGCGGTATAAAAGTCACAAAGCCTTCAATAAATTGCCCTAATTTTGATGTCTGATCTTTAAATTAAATCTGTGTACTTCTAGCAGCCTTCATTAAGAGCTGATTAATTCAAGTGTGATATTTTTAAGAGATTTCATATTCGCAATAATTTCACAGGAAAAAAATTCCTAGTTCGCGGGCAATTAGTGAAGATCTTGTAACCTAAGAAACTTGAACTTAAGAAACTTTTCTCATCTATTTATAGCTCAACTGCTTATCGTCTTATACCCTAAAATTCTCGACAATTTCCTCAATAAAGAGTTTTTTCAGTTGTTTCTTCATTTCAAGTTTTCACTTCCTTTAAAGTTAAATGTAACCCGCATGTACTCAACAAAGTATCAACATACAAAGATTAAGCAAAAGATTATGGCTGTTTCAACAATTGAAACTTTATTTTCATCAGCTCTTGCCACAAAAGACAAACCCAAATGGAGACAAAAAATCAAAAGAAAAATATAAAATTATACAGAGAAAAATTAAAAAAAAAAAGAAATCAAACAACTCAGGCAAAAGAAAAACTTTGGCGTTAAAAATTTTTCCAATTTGATAAATTGTGATTCAAACGTAAAGAAAATGCAAAAAAAGAAGAGAAAAGTAAAACATATTTTACACTGAAATAACATTAAAAAAATAAAAAAGTTTTTGTTGCTTCTCAACTGTGAAAAAGTTTCCCTTGTTTTTCCAAATAGGAGGGAGTCCAAAGGGAAAAAATAAAAAACTATGAAAGAACAAATTGATAATCTATGAAGAGGAATAAGAAGAAATTAATTCAAATAAAATTAAAAATTTTTTATCTTTATTTAAAACTTTTCTGATGGCGTTTAAGAAAAAATTGTCATCGATTAAATTCACGTTACGAGTATTGTGCATCAGCAGTTATAGACTGACAAGACAACGTTATGATATAGAAATGGAATGCTTAAGAAAAGACCAACATTAAATCCAGAATTGCTTTATTGTGCGTGCTTTATAAGTGCGTTTGATTTAAGAAAAACAAAAAATTTTGTAAATGTAGATTTGATTGAGTGTTGTGCCAGCAATAAAATTTCTGGAAGTACGTTGTACTGGTGGGCCAGTAGCCGTAGCTGTTGGCAATAAAATTGGGAGACTTTGAGACTTAATAGATTCCTTACTCGTAGTTACATTTGATTTGGATGGTTTTTGTAATGTAATGCTTTCGAACCTTTTCACATCGTCAATTGAAGTAAATTACACTTAAAATTTCATTAAAAATGTACTGCCTCTGCCAAAACATCCCCATCAAGCTGCATTCATATTTATAGATCGTCTTGCATTCTCCATCAATGTATCTCTTGATATGTTTATTAAAAACTGTTATCAATTTAGGGGGGGAGGGGTATAGTGTTTATAGCGTTCGCACAGAAACCCAAACGATTGAGGTTCAATCTCAGAAGAGGAAAAAAATTATCAAAATAAAATTTGCAGATTTTCTAAATTATAATTTAAAAATAAGAGGTTTCTCCCCCAACCCTCCCTCCTTCAAGAAGTCTTTCTTCAAGAAACCGCTCTCTGACATTTCCAATCTCTTCCACATAAAACGAATGATCAGGAGTACAGCGCCACCTTGTTAGAAGATAACCTACTGAAGATGCTCGCCACTCATATTCAACATCCACCGACAGATGGGGCAATTGCTGGTGATCACTCATGGGTGAAGGTATAACACTGGAAAACCACAAAATGAGAATGAGCAAAAAGTCTGCACAGACCTGGATATACTACCTACTAGGGTTAATGACTTTTTTTGTTATTTTAATCAGTTGTGACCTGTCATGCGGAATAAGGCGCATAATAACAAAATTAAATAAAATTCTTCTATGTATGTATCTTCAAACTCCAATACAATGCACTGCATAAGCCGGGGCTTACTTAATTGATTAAGGGAGTTGCTGTAAAATCAATTAAAAATTTAATTAATATTTTATTTGATTTCATTTTATTTGTTTCTGTACAAAATAATTAAAAATAAGAATTCTTTAATTTCATTTCAAGCTAATTTTTAACTCTTTAATTAATTTCAATTGATTTGCTTTTATTTCACTCTCTAAATTGTATAAAACTGTTAAGGACATCACTGCATAATTTCATTACCATTACGAGTATTTGAAAAATTTCAATACAAAGAACAAGGCACCAAAGACAGAGGGCGAAGGAGAGAGGAAAAAAAACAACACAAAACAACAAACAAATAAACTTTTTATGCAATTAATGAAATGCGTAAAGGAATGAAAAATCCTTTTTAAACATTTTTTTCCACTCCTATCTTCTGTTTCTTAATTTCTTTCGCATATTTTCCTTTTTTTACATTTCTTTAGTCTTTTATTGCATTACAAGTATTTTGTTTTTTCTTTTTCTCTCTCTGTATCTTGTTGACATTTGCATTTCAAGTTCTTTTTATTTATATGCTTTTTTTGATATAAGGAAAAATAGTACATTTTTTGCCGCTCCCTCTTTTGTATTCTTAGCAGTGATGTAAAAATTTGGTACAATCGTACTTTTTTCGATGCAGTCGCCCCAATTTCAAGCCTGTCTGATAATATATACCTACCTCCTATCTTCACTCCTTAGAGTGGTAGGAGCAAATTTTATATAAAAATTTAACTTTGTACTGGAGCCTGTTAGAGGGAGTGGAGACAGGGGGTAGTTATGTTTGGAATAAAATTTGGGGGTAAAACATGAGTGAGGGTCGGTCTTACATTTTACCCCTTTAGAGGCTACTCTAGGGCAGTTGAGGAGCTTTTAGTGGATTTTTAAACCTTTGACCCCGATGAAGAGCCATTTGCCCCATCCCACATCCCTTCTTTTTGACTCATGTATTTTTTTGTTGAAACTCACAAAATTAGCGGTTCTAGCTAATCGAAATCGAAAAGTCGTATACTATTCCACCCCTATCAGAATAGTTTTAATCTCATTCTTTTCCGATATGATTTTTATTTCTTGATCCAAAAAGACCTCCACTCTAAAATTTTTCACAACTGTAGAGAAGGAAACTATTTTTGGCATAATTTTTTTTTTTTAATTTTTAAAAAGGTCGCTTTCGGAGGATTCCGACTTATAGATAAAGAAAATTGACCTTTGACTTTTTGAAAAAAAAAAATCATGTTGCATGTTAAATCAAAGGTAATTTAATACCCTTTCAAATGTGACTTTTACGAGATGCGTAGCTATAATACTTTTCAAGAATATTACAATTAAGTAAGTGTAACTTTGTGCATTCTTGTATATTTTTCCGATTTTCAAGACCTCATATTTCCGAATCCAGAAGTGTCAGTGCCGTTTAATTTTATATTTGTCTTAGTTTTATGATATACTTTACTCAGCAAATTTGGAAACAGCCATTTCAAAAACTCTTCTCTTTCTTTTAAGTTGAGTTGAGGTGATTCAACCCATATATAGTATAGTACGAGTATATGACCTTGTAAATCGTAATATTCGAAAACATAAAAAGAAAATTCAGTAAAAAAAAAAGTACTCACAAAAACTTTTTTGATACTCAAATAACAATTTTATTTACCATCACCGATTCTTACCCGTTCCTTTATTACTAAGAAAACTTTCAACTTCAAACGATTTTCAGTTTTTTTCCCCCATTTTAATTCATTTGATTAACTGCATACAAAAAAAAATTACGAGAAATATGGACAAAAATTAAAAGAAATAAAGCAGAACCAGTAAAAAAAATGCTTAAACATTTGCATAAAATTTATTTTTATTTTATTCTTTTAAAAAAGAGAGATAAAAAAAAGAAAAAATGGAGTAAAATAAAGGATCTACTTTTCAATGTTTATATACTTCAGGTTATTTGAATTGGATTTTAATTGGGTCAACTTGTATTTCGTTTTTTATTTTCTCTAAACGTATACACTTAATGAAGTGGAAAAAAAGGTATTAAAGGTTGGATTGAAAATAGAGGATTTTTTTTTATTTTAATTTAATAAAATATTATAATTAAAATCAGGTTTATTAATAACATTGAAATAAAATGTAGATATTAAGTTATTCAGGTCAACTAAAGTCGATAATCCTTTTCTTTTCTTTTGTTATTTATATTGCTAATAAATCTCAGTTTGAACTTTGCATATTCGGTAATATATCTTTTTTTTTTTTATTTAAATTAAATTTTGTGCTAAAACATTAACCTTAAGCAGAATAATATTTGAAATATAGACAAATGGAAACGCCCCTCCTTCTCTTTAGTCAAGACAAAAATTAAAAATAAAACAAAGAAAAATTCAATTTTTACCAGGTCTGATCAAAAATTAACCGTTATTTTTAAATTTCGTGAGTTACTTATGTTCGATTTTCCCATTTTTTTCTGTTATGTTGGTACACATGTCTGTTATATATGTTGGATATATCAGCCATTTTGGATTGTCAGTTTGTTTTTGCAGATAAAAAGATTAGTCGTGTTTTGGTGTGCTCTTTGATTTTTTACTATTCAAAAAAATGCTGACTGTGGCGTTTGGCGGGTCTACTATGAGCAGAACACAAGTTTAATTGTGGTATAGCCGGTTTAAGGAAGGCCGAGAAGATGTCAATAACGATGGATTTTGCACCATGATAACGCACCAGCTCACACATCGATGCTTGTGCGTGACTTTTTGGCCAAAAACAAAACCGTTATTATGCCTCAACCACTGTATTCACCGAACTTGGCTCCCGATGTCTTTTTTCTCTTCCCAAAACTGAAGACACCGATGAAAGGAAAGAGTTTTGCTACGACTGAGGAGATAAAAGAAAAATTGAAACAGGAGCTATTGGATTTAACAAAAAGCGCGTTTCAGAAGCGATTGGAAAAAAACTCTGGCTGAGGGGATTACTTTGAAGGGGACAAGATAGTCATTGATGAATAAATAAATACTTTTAAAAAGAATTTAAAATAACGGTTAGTTTTTTATCACACCTCGTACATCCAGGTTGCTAGAAATTCTTTATTGGGGGAACTCTTCAAAAGGTCCCTCTTTTTCATTCGTTATTTGACAGTGATTTTAGTAACAAAACTATATTAGTTTCGACCAATTTTACATACATTTCGGTCGGTATTTCGGCGATGTAGTTGCCATGGTCTAGTGGTTAGTTTGTTGGCTTACTAGTAAAACGAAAGCTCTTAATTCAAATCCCAGCTCTGGGATCTTAAAAGGGAAAAAAAGAAATGTGAAACTAAATTATTATTAAAATGTATCAGTCTTCCTAGGGCTCGAACTCGAGTATCCAGCATATTGTGTTAAAACATATATTTCTGTCGGTGTTTACCTCTTGGCAGTTTTCTGGGAAAAACTCTGAGAGTAACTGATTGCCATGAACAAGCTTCTGAAGTCTGTCATTTGGAGTCGACTTTAAACTGTAGGTCCCGGTACTAATGGATAAAAATTGACAAACACAACATGGGTGTTACGAGAAGATAACCCGTAACTCAGAAATAGGGTTGTGATAGTCCATTATGTATCTCGGTGACGATATTTAAATGCTACTACGTTTTGAGCTTATCCGCTTATATGCTTCCTTATATGTTGCCCACAAAAAAGTCTATCGACGGTAAGTCGCATTATCATTAGTGTTCCAAGTACGCAACCAGAAATTTTTCATTGAATTAAGCCACAATCGATAGTGTTGTATGATTCGTGGTTCCGTTTCTAACTCTCTGTATTTTGATTAAATAATAGCTATAATTACTCTTCGTAGCAAATGGCCTTGCAAGTCATGCAAACAGAGCAAACCATGTTTTCGTCAAGCCAAAGGGGTGATAGTATTGATTGTAACAATCATGAGAAAACTCGGAAAAAAATCTATCCCATGCAGTTTGAAAGTTATGGGCATTTAAGCAAAACTTAGAAATTTGATCAAACTGTAACTATTTTTCGGTTATTGTTGTAAATTTTATTTATTTTTGTTCATTTTAAATTTGGAACTGTTAGCCTAAATAACATTTCTAGACCATAGTCACCGTTTCGACTTGACGTTGAGTTCTGGAACACTCTGTATATGCTACGAGTATTACGTTTAGATCACTACCAAGGACATTTGCAACGAAAAATGATTACCGCAAATGATTATTTGATTTAGAGATACTCGTAATAAACCTTTTCGTTATATTTTAATTAACATTTTGCCATAATTCTTTTGTAAACCACAACATAAATGAAAACAATTAATTTAATCGGCTTAAACCGTTGCACTAATTTTCTAATACAAAACCTTTTATATCTTTTAATTTTTTTTTATTTCTATTACAAAATACTTTTAATGAGAGTTGAAACCACACTATAAATTTATAAATTTTATCTACAAACATACATGTAAACGTCTTGTCTTAAATTTATAAAGTACATATGTAGGTATTAATTAATTAAACACAACTTTCTTTATAAATCTTTTATTGCCAACACTGACAAACACACACGCATACACAAATATACCACTACCAGCAAGAGTAATAAACTCGACAATCTAAATCCTTTACACAATTAAGACAATTAAGAACAAGTATTTTCAACACACAAAAAAAGGAAAAAATTAAATTCAAAATGAAAAAAAAATTAAATTAATTTCTCATACATGAACTACAGCATTTAATACACTTTTATTCGAATAAATTGTTGCAAACGTACGCATATACATAAACACATACAAAACTGATATTTAAACATGTACCAGTCTAATCCAGTGTTAAGGATAATACGCACACATTTATGTACATCTTCATATAGAAATGAAAAACTATATGTGTATTAGTATTACGAGTATATGCACTGCACTGTATGGCAAAATATATTAAAACTTTGTATGCGTTTAAAATATTAGCACATACATGTGTTATCATGTATGTGTTTGTTTGTTGTTGAAAGTAAGTGTTCATATATCCGTTGAAATTCTCAATTACGATTTTATTTTTTTTTGTACTTCCTTTTTCTGGCCTGATTTATTAGTCTTTAAGCCTCTTCATGTATTATAGAATGATTACACATGAACGATTTTTCAATGGTTTTTCATTAAATGATGAAATTTTATACTGATACACACACACACAAAATACCATAAAAGCAACAGCAACAGCATTAACAATAAATTCTTTGTTTTACTCTCTCTCTCTCTCCCTCTTAATACAGTTGTAGATAGAAAATCAGTATTGTATGACTATTTTAGAGTGTGAGTAGACAATATTCGTGTGTGATGATAATAAACACTTTAATAATGATGACATTATTTGTTAGCTGTAACAACTCTATTATGCAATTAACAGTTAAATCTTTAATATATATATACTTACTCGTATATAGGCAACATGATAAACGTAGCAGAAGTCTTTAAAAGTATTGCTGTGCCTACACATGAATTGTGGCAAATCAAATCGCAGATAATGATTTTAAGTTGGTTAAGGGCTTAAAAATATGAGATTAATCTACTGCATACAATGGGGTTTGTATGTACAATAGCTTCCCTTTCTTCAGAGTGCTTTCTGATACTTTAAAGAAATATAATCATTGATTGATCTTATGGTAGTAAAGTGTATAAGTCAGTATTGTCATAAGCAGCCAAAGAATAATACACATTCACTTTTGGTCTAATTATACTAAAGAGGTTAGCAGATAGAAACAAAGAAAAGAAAATTTAATTAAAATAAAAAAAAGAAACAGTGTGAGTTATATGTATGTTTTATTTATTGTCATTAAATATGAAATACCAAATTTTACAAATTAAACTTTCAACTTTAATTTGTAATTGCCCAATTCACAAGACCCTTGTATCGTTGTTTCGTTGTTTTAGACTACAACAGTGTATGATTGTTGTTGGTAATTTTCATGAAAAAATTCTATACACTCATACAATTGTTTTTCATGTGGTTTTAAAAAGCTGTATTGGTTTCTATGCTATTGATATAAAGTGAATGCCTATTATTGAGAAGAAGAATAAAAATAAAAAAAAAATTGTTCATTGTCAGCAGCAAATTTATTTAAAATAAAAAGATAGCGAAGTATATAAATAAAGAAGTTAAATTAATTTTGATAAAGTGTTAAAAATATAAATTAAAGATACATTTATTTATTTGTGAATAGTGTTTTTCTTCTTCTTATTTTTTGACGTTTTCGATACAACGTTCATGAATACAATGATACACTAGGTGTTCACAAGCAAAAAACAAAAGTACAACATACAAGGATACAGAAGCTTGTGAATTCAGCAAATATTTTGGTGTATCCACGCAATGTGTTTTATCACTAAACACAATTCTTCAATAAAAGTGCTGATTTTCGACCAGTTTTAAATGAGCTCAGTTAGAAAAATCGCGACCTCAATTTTTGCATACATACATACATATATACATACATACTGGCCACTGCAACCCTTTTTCAGAGTTACGTCCTAGCTTTTTGCAGTTGTGTGTGGATATTTTTATCCATAAGTACCGAGGCCTAATATCTAAACTCGACTCCAAACGACATACTTGAGAAACTTGTTCATCAATTCTTGCATGCGATTTTATTTATAGGCAGAGAAGCTAAGATTCTTAAGAAATATGTTTCAAGTAGGTGGAGGATAAAAGCCTACAAATTAAGAAAGACGATGAATTGAAATATCGACATCTTCATAATTTTTTCTGCACATTTCTTTGTCTAGTTTATGATTTTAAAGAGAGAAGAGTAAAATAAGTAAAACCACGATCTATAACTGCACGAATTGCCAATTATGTAAACTTGACAATTAACTTCGGAAACAGAATTATTTTTTAAAGTAAATTTCCACAATTTCAATTAATGAGGAATTCTCAGTTCTCTTGAAGCTGAAAAAATACATTTTATAAAAATACAAGCTCAAGCTAGGCATGTATCACCATACCTACTACGACCCCTTAACTTCAACACTTTTCCAGATATAAAGAAATCAATATATAACTTGTATGGAAGGTACCACGCCCACTTTTCCAATTACGCCCAATTTCTGATTTTCTTTGACGGTGAAGTATTTAGACCAAATCCCAGCAGAAAAATTTCACGATTTGGAAGCAATAAATAAAATTGTAAGCAATAATTGAAGCATTATATTGTTTTTTATACATTAAATCTTTCAAATATGCTATAGGATAAGGTATTATTTATGATTTTTTTCTACTACTACTATTATATTACTGGTTGCAATTAATTTTTATTTCTATTGCATTTTAGAGGCTCACTTCATATGAAAATCATGCATTATTGAGGCGCACTAATAAATGATTGTTAACAATTTCTCCCTTTCAAATGAAATTTAGAAACTTTAGCTTTAACCATTCTCAAGTTATACAAAAAATGCTATTTAGTTTGTATGCAAGTTACCACGTCCTGGTACAATTTTGAAAAAAAAACATACCCTATTGCACTTTCGGTTAAAGCAGTCTATGTTCCAAATTTTAACAAAATCGGTTTAATCGTTTAGGCGTTATTGAATGGCAAACAGACCTACAAGGAGATTTATATAAACATATAATCGTATATATGACTAAAAATCAGATTTTACATGAAATTTTGTTTTATAAACCTGTAATAACTCAACAATTTGTTTATGAATATAGTCGACTAATTTGATTGCGAAAAGTTAAAATTACACAATTTTTTTATGCTTTAAAGCTGATATTTTATTTTTATTTTTTTATTACAACAAAATTTAAGAAAAATTTTTGTTGTATCAGAGTTTTTATACTGTGCAGTGTTGGGTTAATAATACTAAAAAAAAATAAAAACTCTCTACAATCTGTCAAATTAAATGAAAAGCAACCCTACCAAAACATCCATATAATTTTAATTTTCCAGACTAAAATTTTTATGCTTTTATTAAATTCTTGATTTTTTTCTACGCCCACTACAATATTTTCTACTACAAACAACACTCACTTGTCTGTAATTAAATAGTCTGTGTGTTACATGCCTATGGGCTACAATTTTCACCTCTTATTATATATAAACGAGTATGTGTATGTAGGTATAGATATTTATATATATATTTTTTTTCTTTTTAATTTAAAATCTCTTATACATCAATGCATTTATTTATCTGTCGTTTTTTTATTTCATTAATTGAATCATATTTTAATAGAGTTATCTGTAGAGAATCAATAGGTTGTAATTTTTACAATATGTTTACCGGGAAGTAAAACGTTTATGCTGCTGTAAACATGATCAATAATATAATTTCCTTTTTATATCATCATATTGAATATATGTATCACAAAAACAAAAATAAAGTTACATTCATACAGTTAATTTCCGTTTAAAAAACAGGACACAAATGGAATCAGAAAAAAAGATATAAAAATATATTCTCATAGAAATATGTAACAAGAGGGTCGGTAAATCCATTTAATAAGCCAAGAAATTCTCATACATGTATGATGTATGTATGTATTAGCCCTCTTCATAGTTTTGTGTATTTACATGGGAAGTTTATATAATTACAACACTTATTGCTGAACAGATAACTGACAGTTGTTTGTTAGAAAAAAAGGAATAATTTACAGATGGTTTAAAGGTTTAGACAGATGTGGTGGACAAATTTTTAAATTTACTCGTTGAAGGATTTAATAGTACTAGTCCCCCAGCTTTTATGATAATAAACAGTTTGTTCCAATGGTGAAAGGTATGTGGGCCATACAGAACAATGGAACCAATTCTTACAAGTTTCAAACTTTAATCTGGGATACTTAAAAACTCAACTTTAAAAACACACTTAAAAACATTTTATATAAACCAGAAAAAAAATTTTTATTTTTATTTTTAGAATAAAACTTTAATTCCATTAATAGGTTTTTTATTTGGGCATAAGTTTTTAATGTTTATGTACCGGAATGTGATAAATTTCGTTTGAAATTAAAATCGCCTGTATTTTAAAAGTCATATAAACTACTTATCTGTTTTAATTATTAATTTAAGAAAATATATTTAATTCTCGTTACTAGATGTTGTAACACATAGTTGCGAATAAAAGTAAGTCAACACAAAAAACACGGGTTAAAATTTTAATTTAAGTAGAAAACATTATAATTCGCATAACCTATTTATAAGAGATTGTGTTTTAAATAGTAGAAAGAACACAGAACTCTGATCAGATCTTGGTAGCGGGGGTTGAAAACTAGTTGAGTTACGCTAATGTTTGTATATATGCCTTAGACGGTAATAGTTTACGTACGTAAAATCAAAGAGAAATTATTATGAAATTCCATATGTACTTATTTTAAAAATTAAAGTAAAAATCTTATGTAAGTTTTATATGTTGTGAACCTTTTCTTTATCTATGTTAATTATACAAACTTTCGGCTTTGAGGTTCTTATATATAAATTAAAAAATTTTAACACTTTATTTTGTGTTTCTTTATTTAATTTATTCTTCCAATATTTCGATCAACCTCGTTGATCATCCTCAGGGAACAATTTATCACTACAATACAATTTAAAACATATAACATAAATTTAATAAAAATCACAAACAGAAAAATATCACAACTTTCATAACAAATATCTTACATAACTATTATCCGTGGTGTCGTCAATCTGTTTATATTATTTGTCACTCACTGTCATGTTTTTCCTTTTTCAGTTCTGTGCTTATTTATTATGTGTCGATATATATGTGCACAATTATCAGTATCAGTTTTAAAGTTTATTCGTTTATTTGTTGGTATATTTATTATATGAAGCATCTCTTTGAAATATCTCTTTCTATAATTATTCTCTCTGTCCAATATCATCACTTTATTAAACTCAGGTTTGTGTCCAGTTATGCTACAGTGGGCTGCAAGTGCTGTTTTTTTGATTTAAATTTTTATCATTGTTTTTTAAGTCCGATTTATGTGATGATATTCTGGTCTTTAATTTTGTTTTTGTTGTACCAACATAAACTTTTTGGCATTTATCATTGTCGTCATCATTGCACGTTATTTTATAAACCAAATTTGCTTCATCCATTTTGTCTAATTTTGTTTTCATGTTTGTAAATAATCTTTTAGTTGTATTATCTGATTTCATTGCCAGAATATATTTCTCTTTATTATATATATCAGAATGTTTAATTCTTTCGGACAGGCCTGGTACATAATTAATGGCTGAATATATCTTTGTAGGTTCATCCACAGGTTTGTTGTCACTACGATTTTTGTCATTTTTCTTAGTTTGTTCTAACAAGTTCTTAATTAACCGCTTTGGGAAGTCATTTTTCATAAGTATGTCATATATTTTTCGTTTGTTTTCATTATGGAATTCAATGCTACTGGTATTTAAGACTTTGTTTATAAAATTTTTTGCTGTGTTGACTATCATATTTTTAGGATGTTTTGAGTAAAAATTTATTAGTCTGCCTGATGCCATTGATTTTTGATACCAGTCTATTTTTAAAGTATTACCATCTCTGATGACGAGGGCATCTAAATAGGGTAATTTATTCTCAGACTCTTTTTCCATAGTAAATTGTATTTGTGTATTAAATGCGTTAAGTATATCCAATGTCTCATGTATTTTGTCAGTTTTTACAATTCCAAAGAGGTCGTCAACATATTTTATAAATACTCTTGGATTTATATCCATTTTATTTACCGTATTTTTTAAAAGCTCCTCCATTATTAAATCAGCTATTATTGGCGACGCTGGTGAACCCATTGGTAATCCTCTGTTTTGCTTGTAGCAATGTCCATCGAATTTAAAATAGTTACAGTCCTTGATACAAAAACCTATTATTTCTATAAATAGTTCTTTTGGTATCTTTGTGTGTTGCTCCAGTATATCCCATTTATTTTCTATAGTTTTAATTGCTAAATTCACAGGTATGCTAGGAAATAATGAAACAACATCGAAGGAAACTAGACTTTCGTCGTCATCTATTGTTGTGTACTCTATTTTGGACTTAAATTCTACCGTATCTTTCACATTATATATTGAGTCATTCGTCAAGTTTTTTAATATATTTACTATATACCTGCATAATTCGTAGGATGGTGAATGAATAGATGAGCAAATTGGTCTTAGTGGCACACCTTCTTTATGTATTTTCGGTAAGCCATATATTCTTGGAGCATTTGCAATTCTATTTGTCAGTTTATTTTTCATTTGTATATCTATTATGTTTAATTTATATAATTTGTCAACTAAACTATTGTTCTTTGTCTGTAGTGTGTATGTTGGGTCTCTTTTCATACGTCTATACGTACAGATGTCTCCAATAATTTTCTTCATTTTCGTATCTTAGTCTTTTCTGTCCATTGCAACCGTTTTATTGCCTTTGTCTGAATTTAATATAATTAAGCCTGGGTTATCCGATAAAAATTTCTTCGCTTGTTTCAGAGTATTTAAAATAAAGATTTCCCTTTTATCTAATTTCCTTCTCTTTTCAAAATCTTCTAATAGCGCAACGAATTTCGTTCTAGCGATTTCCTGCTTTTCCGTTTCCTCAATCGTTTGTATGCAATATTCTCCATCCGTTATACATTTAAAAATTGGAAGATCATTTTTCCCGTACGGTAATCCAAATTTTGATCCAAGAGACAATAGCCATTTTACATTCGTTGGTATTTCATAGTTTGTATTGTTGATGAACCAATCTTCATTGAAGTTTATTTTTATATCTCGCATATGTTGCTCTTTCAAATTATCGTATTTTTTGTTTAGTCTCTCATAGTTTTGTTTCTTAAGACAGATTTTTTTTTTGCGCTTTCACGATTGGTAAAATACCAAAACAAAATAAAATGAAAACATAAAATGCACATATCCACGCACACAACATACATTGTGAATATATTTAACATAAACAAAAAACATAAAAATGCATTTCTGATCTAATGTAATGTGATGATTTTTTTAAAAATTAAAAAAAAACAAAGATACCCGTACTACTGTCAAGTTTTCATCAGTATTTTCCCTCAATCTCGTACAGTCTCACTACACAAAAATTTGATATGTCGTACGACTTGAATTACCGTATAAACTTGCCTTTAACGGATGTTAATTCTTCTAAAGAAACCAGTTTAAGGATCTCAAGACCGATATTAATAATTATAGATTTATAAAAATCTAAAGATCAAAAGTGATTTCAAGTAGGAATTCAAGAAATAAATGATTTATTATAATGATAATTATTTAAAAATTTTTATAATAAAAAATGTAGTGGTAGTAGCAATTAAGGTAATTTACTCATTACATTGGGAATTAGAAATCTGAAAAGGTTTCAAAGGTATAGCAACTTGCAACTTCCATTTCTAATACATACCGTGAGCTCTTCTTCTTTTTTTACATTTACAAAAGGATAAAAGAAACAAAAGTTACCATAAAATTCACCATAGCACGTTTTATTTATTTATTTAACGGCAACAAAATTCTCCAATGTTACACAGTGCAACACGAAAAAACATAACCATATACGGATAAAAGACCAAAAAAAAGAAGATCGTTAAAAATTTAATGAAACAATGAATTACAAAGATCTCAATAAACAACTCAGACAGCAGCACAGTAAGCTCAGCACATACATAAAGGGATGCTGCACACAATATAAAAGCGACACGGCGCTCAGATCGAGGAATTGCACAAGTAAAAATTTTAGAAAGTTGCTTATTGATATCTTAGGTAAATTTTTGTAATTCATTGTTTCATTAAATTTTGAACGGTTTGCTCTGCTCATCTATGGACCTAAACAGGGGAAAAAAAAGGTGAAACAGATCGAATTTTTAAAAGTTTGTTTTTACAACTTTGGTCTTGAAGGTGAAGTTGTTTGATTTTACACAATTTGATTTTCACAATTTTTGTTCTTCATGACAAGAGCTACAACTTTGCCTCAAAATTATGACAGCTTTGCAAAATATGAGCCTGAGAAAATGATCGGTTTTTTGCAAAAAGACCCCAAACGTTTGTACGCCCATAAAAAAAATTCATAACTTTGGGCAAAACTGGGAGACACGGATTTAATTTCACACATTCACTATTGTATTGACCAATAATAATGAATTAGATTTAAAATTGCTTTATTACACTCAGATTTTGCGCCAAATTTCGTACACTCGTTTAATTTTTTATTTTCATGCTTAAACAATACTGTTCGTTGATAAAAGATTTGTCAGAATTTAATAAATTGATCCGGTGGTTAATAGCTATTTTAAACACCTAAAGAGTTCCTACTGTATATAGGCTAACGAATCTATTCAATATCGTCGAAAAAAATTTATAAATCTATTTAAAAGCAGTTTACGTTGAGACCTCAAAAATTTTTATTTTTAAATTATTTTGAATACAGTCGGGGCCTCGATTATCCGTGATGGTCGGAACAAGAGCATTACGGATAATCGATTTTCATGGTTAATCGAATAACAATTTTGATTACAAGTGAACATTGGTGAACATACATATTTACATTAAAAAAATTAATTCAAGATACATAAACGGTTTGTATTCCAACTTCATATTTTTCTGCTAGCATTTTAACACTCACATTATTTTTTGAAAGTTCGTTAATGATTTCAACTTTATCTTCAATATTTCAAACATTTCTATGTCTTTTACCGACTTCACCTGTTCTTAGTAGTTTTATTATAATTTTGAGACCACTCTCGTATGTGTAACGTACAAAATATCTATAAAATAATCATTTAATCAAAATATAACTCAGTGCACACATGAACATAAACAAAATACTCGTATTTTACAAAGAAAAATCTAAAAAATAAAAATCAATTTATGGCAAATACAGTACAGGAAGTAAAAAAAAATTGCAAATAATATTCATACTCTTTGTCAGTTTTTTTTTTCAGCAGACGAAAAAGAAAAGTAGCGGAAATTGAGGCACACCCATTTTAATGATACATTATTTCCTTTTTCAAATTGGTCTGGCATGTTGACTGGACTGAAATGGCAAAGAGAAAAAAAAACAAAAAAAAAGAGCGCAATAATTTTAAAAGACAAATTTTATAAAATTAAAATTACTGTCGCAAAACTAAATTTTAGCCTGAATTAAAAACTTTACTACAGTCGGGCCTCGATTATTCGTGATTTTTGGAACCAGAAGCATTAGGGATAATCGATTTTTACAATTCATCAAATAACAATTTTGATGACAGAGTTTTTTAAAATTTTTATTATTTAAAAAGTGAACATTGGTGTACATATTTATTTACATTAAAAAAATTAATTCAAGATAGCAATGTCATAAATGGTCAGTATTCCAACTGCGTATTTTTCAGCTAGCATTTTAACACTCACATAATTTTTTTAAAGTTCGTTAATTATTTTAACTTTATCTTCAATATTTAAGACGTTCCTTTGACTTTTTACCAGTGGTAATCACTTGTAAATGCTTCTGACTCATAGTATGCAAACAAGGGAATTCCCCGTTTTCATCACAGCTAATTGGGGTTACCGGTTAACCGGATCACGCATAATCGAGGCCCGATTGTATATATGTAAGTTTGTAGTTATTTAAAATTTCATTTAATTTTTAATTCTTACGCCTGTATAAGTTATTTATAAAAATTATTATTAATTTATTAAGGGTTTATTTGACAATTATTGCCTAGAAATTTGTCTAATAAGCCTCTCATATAATAATATGAATACGGCAGTTGAAATTTAACCAAAAATGCTATGCAATACTCAGTTGTTTTGAGCAACTTGGCTTTAGTTTACCCATGAATTTTTTTTTATATTTATGCTTTAAAACGTTGTCATAAATATTTCTTAAAGAAAAACTGTGATAATAACGTCCATTATGAGTGTTATTATTAATTTTTTATATATTAAGAGGATACATACATATGTACAACGACTTGTGCATCGCAAAGGGTAAAATATTCGTAAAAAAATAAAAGTTTCTTAAAAACACTTCTAATGTTGGTCCAATAGTGTACGTTACATGCAGCATAAATTCCAAGATCAGCTCGTAGCACGCACAACATATTTTTTATTTTGTCTCACCCACTCTTGTTTTGTGTTATCCTGCCACTTGCTTGTTGGTATTCCTGTGTTTGATGAAGCCACTAAAGGTTGTTATAATTGTTGTTTGTGCTTCTTTAGTGTTATAGTTGTTGTTGTTGCACTTTTTTTTTGGCGCTCTAAAATAGAAAAACTTTTAATTGAATCCATAAATTTTTGTTGGCAGTTTTTCATGAAGTTTTATTTTCGACTTTTACTTGTATTTTCTCGGGAATTTTTAAAACGGATTTTCTTATGGGATTTTTGCATTTATTCAGGCTTTCGTTTACAGTTAATGCGTTGCAAAGATAAAAATGTTTTAGATGTTTTTGTTTTGGTTTTTTGCTAAAGTATTCAAGTGTTGAGTTTGTGGTTTTTGCGGTTTAATGTTTTTTGCATTTAAAAATTGTGTTTTTGTTAAGTTTTTGGTAGTGGTTTGAATAGTGAAATAGTTGGTTGGCATGAAAAATATTTGATTATTTTATTAATTTATTTTTATTATTAGAATTTCAGATTTTATAAAAAAAAACACACTTAGAAAGAGTATGCTGTTGAATGCTATGAAATGTAGACTGACGGCTAAGGTAAAGGCTAAATCTAATACAGGTTGTTAATTATTATAATACTGGTTTCCCCAGTGGTCTAGTGGGTAGTGTGCTAGTACAAGGCTTGTGGGATCGCTTACCATCAAGGATCCTGAGGCCTTATTCTGTAACTCTCCTTAGCTAAAACGCTATCGCTAAAAATTTATAAACTTGAATTAGAACTTTTTGACTACGAATACAATTCTTGAACGCGTATTGTCATTTAAAAGCATCATGCCTATTATCTCTAAAATTTTTAATTTTATATACTCTGTTTTAAAAACCCAAAATTTTAGAATTTTAGCTTAAGAGAATTACAGAATATGGCCCCTTATCTGTTGTATTACAACCCAGCTAGTTATAATTGCAATACAATATTGTTTGGAATTTAATGCCCGTATTCATAAATATATAAATAAAAATTGCAAATACTATTATAACACTATTTGAAAGGAGAAATAAATTAAAAAGTAACACATTTAACAGAATATTGAATTAAATATTTTATTATTTTAATTTAATTTTCCTTTCGGGCTCTCTATTATTGACTATCATATAGTTTTAAATTCAAACACTTGTAGAGCAAAATAAAAATTGAAACAATAACATCAACTAAGGAAATAGAAAAATTAAAATTATTTATAAAAAAAAGATATGCCGACTTCCACTTGTTTGCCAAAAAACAGAAAATAAGAAAAAAAAATTGTAGTAATCCCTGCCGTGCTTCGCTACCTCTATTTGAATTATTATTCATATACCTTTTTTTTATTTTTTCTCGCTCAATGCTCTCAGTAAAAAATAAAACTGACTAACTCGAGTTTTGTCCCTAATGTTGAAAATATTTTGTTGGTCTAAAAGATAAAGCCATGGATTTGGTAATTTCCCAAAATACAGTTTAAAAAAATTTTTTTTATTATTTTTCTGTAAAGTAGACAGTTTCATTTGATGGTTTGTTGCTAAACATTATGTTTCTCCAAAAAGAAAAAGTTATCACAAATGGGTCCGAAGTTAAGAGCAAGTCATGAAGAACCTCAAATCAAACTTGCTTCAATGGTAGGCTGGTGCTCAATATCTGCAGCAGGACTTGTAGTATATTTGCATTTTCTTGACACAATAACGACTTAGAATTTTAATTTACTTAATTTATGTAACAGGTTCCTTTAGAATAACGATTTATATTTTTAACAGTATAATAATTAAATAACCAAATACAAGGCCCATACTGTGAGATCCTCTTTGTGATATGTTCTATACACATTCCAAATTCTGAGTAAAATTCCATAAAAAGTTTAGGAGGGTATATGAGGAAAAAAGTTCAGCAGCACACCATCGTGCGTACATATCTCGAGTTAATGATGCCACTTTAGATGTATGACACCAAAATTTTTAAAATCTGCTATCTATTTTCGGCTGTTTATCTCCGCAACTGGACGAGTCTGTATCCGAAAATGGATTGCAGATTTAAAAAATTTGGAGTCGAAAACCTAAAGTGGTGGATAGAGCACATAAACTCCCGCACGACGATATGGTATATAATCAACTGAATTATATTATTGGCAACTCAAGCTACAAAAATTTGGTCTAAAACGACAAAGTGTTTTTAAAAAGTGCACACTCTAATCGTGACTTGATTGATAACTTTTTACTTCTTAAAAATTAAGTATTTAATTTTGAAACTAAAGTTAGGCCTCGTTCAACTTTGGAGATTTTTTAAACATTTTTATATTTTTTTGCTAAAGTGATAAAAATAGCTATATCGCCATTTTCATACCATTGCTTACCAGAGTGGGCAAACAAACAAAACATTACGCAAACGTTACCATAAAGTCATAAAATTTTCAAATTTTTTAATCGTACTGTACATGAGCAAAACCCAAACAAATACTTTCTAAATGAGAAAAAGCGCAAACGAAACAATTCGCTTTTCGCTCTTGTGGTTGCTTTGTTATTCCGTTACATTAGTATAATTTGCTCTTTTTTCTCTTCTTCTTCTCTTTTTCTTCTCACTAATTTTTTGTTCTACTAACGCACATTTGAGTTAGTGTATTTGTAGTGCTCAAAACAAAAACAATATACCAAACTAAATGGGACAATCTCTTTCACTGTTTTTGTTTTACTCATTGTAAAGAACAAAACAAAATGAGATCAAACGTTTCGTTTTGTTTATTTTCCTAATCTGTTGCTTACTTGTTTGGTTTTGTAAACCTTTTGATTGGTAATTTCTATTGACTATCAAGTAACATAGGCCATATTATAAATCAGAGAAGAAAACTACATTCGTTAAGGATTTGTACCTCAGACCTACCGGACGTGTTTTCAACTTCATCTACAGAAGTCTGATTTAGTGTAAGGACTTTAAAAAAAGACACATTAATTTTCATATGCCTACTAGTCAAACACTGTTGCGATTTCTTACCCTATATGAATTGAATACAAAATGTATTTTAAAGCACGTTTTATACAGTGATATAAAGATATAAAAGATATAAAAAATTAGCATTCAGTTTGTATTTTGATAACCGCGCACAGTTCTCGTATACCGCCAAATTTTTGACTGATGATTAATGATGAGTACAAAGGCATTTAACCCATTAACGCCCAAATGAAAACCAAGAACAATTTTTAATATTCAATATTTATAACTAGATTTAAACAACATTTTTTACAGTACAGTAAAAGAAAAAAAACAAAAAAAAATATTCTGAGTTGTTTTTTCAGGTATACTAAGCTTAGTACAGCAGCACTTAATATGCTATAGCTCAAAAAATTCTATACGAACTAAACCGTCTTATATTACTTTTATTAGAATGTGATGTTATCAAGTAAATAAACTGCTATTTAACGTTCTTCAAAGTTAACTGATGTAAAATAAACTACATGACCATTCACAATCTCACAAGAAATAAATCACCAAAATGGAGATTCCCATATCTGATATTTTTCAACGACAGCTACGTGGATGTTGCATGTACTCTTATTGACTGATAAAAAGCGTTTCCCGGGTAAAAAACTGCATTTTATAATTTTTAAGTTGTGTACTATATATAGTACAGCGGGCGGAAATGGGTTAAACCAATTTCAGAAACTTTTACTAATACTGTTCTCACTTTATGTATGTGTATAAAATATCAATTCCTACCGTTGGGATTTTGTGGATATTGACAAATAAGTCATCATTTTATATGGGCGGGGTACCGCCCAGTTTGAACTTTTTAAATTTAGGCAGCCTATATATAGTTCCTCGCAGCCCTAAAAAGGAAGTAAAAATGTAAAAATAAACAAACAAGCAAACCGACATTCATTTCTATATGTAGGATTGTGACAAAACAAAGCAATTCAAAAGTCTTCAAATGGCCCACGACAATTTTGACTACATGTTGGCAAAAATAAATTGTTATTCATGCCACATCGTAGTAATACATAAACAATTTAACAACATGTTGCAAATAAACTCTTACATCATGTTGTAACTTGTAACACATAAATATTAAACAAATAATATTTCTATTGAAAGATTTCAAAATTCTATTCCTTAGCAGGAGGTAAAAATTCTACATTCTGCTGAAGTAGAAAATTTGAACAAATGAAAATACAAAAAAAAAACATAAAGAAAAATTCCTATAAGATGAAAAAAAGAAAAAAAAAAACTTTACAAATATAAAATAATAAAATTTAAAATGAAAAACAGTAAAATTGAATAAATCGATATAGAGATGTGAGGAAAAGCAATACACAAAAGGACATTTTGCCTATATTGCTTTTCTCTTTCCCTTCTATCTCTCTTTCTCTCTCCTTTTCTTTATACAATAATATTGTGCTACACAAGTGTGTGTACAGATGGATGTGTGTTTGCATGTGCGATTTTGTAACCAAATGTTGATGGTTTAATAGCAATATATTGTTGAACTGGTTCCCTTGGGGCAACGTGTCAAAAACAAGTTGACACAATGTTAGAGACCCGAAATAAATCCATAAAATAAAAACATTTAGAAAATGGGTTCGATATCAATGCCTTTATTTTATTATTTTTGTTTTTTTCTGCTATTCGTATTCCTTAACTGGGAGAATCAATAAAATAAATTAAAATAGTAAAAAAAAAATTGTAGAACAAATGAATGCCACAAAAATATGTTTTTTGAATTGTGTTTAAAGATATTTTTAAATAAAACAATTCAAACAGAATTTTAGCAAATATTTACTTTAAAAAAAATTGTACATGCAAAGAATTTGCAATATTTATATAGGCAGGTAAGTTTTAAACATAAATACGGAAATAAAAACCAAGTTAAAGTTATTTGTGTGTTTAAAATCTATAGGCAGCTGAATTAAATTTCTGTTTGAATGTGAAAAGACTTATAGGCCCTATAAATTCTACAATTCCAATTGGGCGGTGCCACGCACAAACAAAGCGTATATTTATTAGACAATGTTAAATAGTAAATGCAAATCATCAGTTAAAAAGTGAGCGGAGTCATATGAAAGGTTTTCGTTTTATCCATATAAAGTAAATATAGATTTTTGAACCTCTTAAGAACAATCAGAATCGTTAGATACCATAAATCATAAGTTAAACAATGGGCGAAATTGGACAAGTGGGCTCGTTACCCCTGCCATAAGAACTAAATGTTGATATTTTATGTACTTATATTGCGAGTTTTGTAGTCGTCGTAAGTCTAGTCTTAGTGTGTTGAATTACTATGACGATGGCGCTGGGTTCAAATCTCAGCTCTGACATCTTGAAAAAGAAATATGAAATAATTATTTCTGCCGGCGACTACCTCTCAGCGGTCTTCTGGCAAAAGCTCTGGGAGTAATTGATTGCCATGGAAAAGCTTTTCATATACCTCGTTCGGAGTCGACTTTAAACTGTAGGTCCCGGTACTCATGGATAAAAATTAACAAACACAACATGAGTGCTACAAGAAGCTAGGCCGTAACTCTAAAACAGGGAAAGTGTTGAAATTTGTTCCACATAACTGGGTTGACGATATACATCATCAATCGAAAACTTGGCGGAGTTGAATTTTTGAAACTAGATTGCTTCTACAAATATTGAGAACGTCAGCAGCAGAAGTATTTAAACTTAAGCAGTTCTATTGGTCAGAGTTGTACGAGGAATTGAATATGTTTTCTAGCAAATCCGCCGGGGCTTTGTCAGAATATAATTCTAACTCCGGCTCCAACCGCTAAAATTTTCAACTGCTGACTCCAACTATGTCTTCCATGCTGAATGATTTTTTCTAATTCCAATTTTATGCAGAGTTAAACAAAATACATGTCACAGATTTAACTTTTGTGCATTGGCAGGGTAAGGGCAAAGACCCCAAACTTCAACTTCATAATTATGATAGAAAGAGATTTCCGCCATGCATTAGGTTCAGTATAAACAACCTAAAGATGTAAATGGGACTGGTGATTGGGTACTGTAGAGTCAATAGATACTCGAAAAGAGTATGAATCGTTTCGTATAATTTGTG
The DNA here is from genome assembly GCA_963576795.1 of Metopia argyrocephala. Classification (NCBI taxonomy): domain Eukaryota; kingdom Metazoa; phylum Arthropoda; class Insecta; order Diptera; family Sarcophagidae; genus Metopia; species Metopia argyrocephala. Next base: position 196,254,668 of record OY756208.1, on the reverse strand, counting down.
CAGATTCTGTGACGGGACAATAGAGTCAAAAGAGCATAGTGTTCAAAGCTTTTGCCAATTTTCCCCTATTTCTAATGAGACATCACAAATTTATTTTTATCTTATAAATATATAAAATTGATTTTGTGCTTGTTTGTTTGTTGGTTTGTTTGTTTGTACCTTATAGGAGACCAAACCTCTAGACCGATCTTCTGGCATGATTAATAGGGTTCTTTTTTTCGACCACGCCCACTTTTATAAAATTATGTGATTGCTCCAATATAGTCTTAAAAGATATACTTCAAATTGTATACACATTATACTCCAGGCGAGGTAGAAATACACATTTTTTACGCCACGCCCCTTTTCACGCCTCTTTTCACGCCAAATTTTGTTTGAAAGTTTTAAACTTTTTGTTCTATATACAAATTTGGTGCTTCTTTACTACGTTTATTAACGACTTTGCTTCAAATTTAAAATACATTTGAATTAAAATAGTGGGGTAGCCTTACTTTCTTTCTCCCACAACTGTCTGCAAAATATATAAATACTTTTAATTATATTATATAACGAGGGGGTAGCGAAGCACACCGGCTTCAGCTAGTTTTTATATAAAATTCCATAAATTATATACATAAATAAATGCTCAAATATTGTTTCTCATTATAATTCCTGTAAAGAAATATTCCATCTTTTAAAACTCGCAAAAACACAAAGAATTGACTTTTACAAAACTCAAGCATAAGGCAAACGTATAATTTTTACTTTTATAATCTACTGTGATACAAAGTAATTTAAATTAAGTAATAATATAATTGAAATTTGTTTGTAATTCACTCAATGAAGAAAACACATAAATTTTACAATTACTGCTACTGATTTTCTTGGATGGTAAAAAACAAATTTAATACTTTAATTGACTCACTTTTCATATCCTTAATGGGGTTTCACTTGTTTCGTTTACTTTCATTCTATTTTTTTTTTTTTGTTCATTTCATTCTCAATAATTTGGCACAACCGCAGACAAGAATGATAAAAATAAAAACGTTAAAACACATGAAAGATTTTTTCCTCATCCAGCTACCTCCCTTGCATGTGTGTAAGAAAATATTACAGGCAAGTATATTACAGACATTTTACAGGTAAAAAGAAAAATATGAGCAAAACAAGACGTACGATGGATGATATGAAGAAAAAAAAAAGATTCCTTGAAAAAAAAGGCCTTAAATAATAGCATTGACGGTAACAATCTATACATGTGGTAGATACATATTTCCGTTTCCTTTTAAAAGCACACACAGCCACTTGCCGTTATTGTAATACGGCGTATGCAACATTAATGAAGTCTTTTTCCGTTATAACTTAAACATCTTCAATGTAGCTGAGCTTCTTTGTATTGTCGACTGTTGTTCTTTTCTACATATTAGTCTTTTATTTTTTCATTCTCTTTGCCTGAGACATCAAAATAACATTCATTTTACAAAGTTTTTCCATCCCCACACGATAAAATTCAAGTCAAGTAGAAGAGGATAATACTTGGAAAAAAAAATCGCTAAATTTTATCGTTCACTAATGAAGAACGACAGTACGACAGTAGAATAGATTGATGGACAGACAGACACACAAAATGACAAGACTTTGTATTACTTAACAATTTATAAATAAATAAATAAATAGTAAACAAAAAAACCAACAACATCGACAATAAAATAAGAAACGAACAATAAAATTAAAGAAAAAAAATTGAGAACATCATACATACTAAGTGTAGAAATAAAAGAAGTCTATAAGAAATTTAAAATATGCAACTATTACAGGGTACAGTACGAGTAAAAAGTATCATCAAAGAGTTTTAATAGGATAAGCTGATGATTTTTGATATAATTACTGACTTGAAAATGAAATAAATGTAACCTTCTGAGTATTAATTTGAGAATAATGGAAATTGCTGAAGAAACATTTGGACCTATTCCTTTTACCATTGTCGTTTTCTCACAGAATAAAAACGGCAGATTAGCAGCACTATTGGCGTTATCGATATATATAGGAAATACATTGGCTTTCTTCACTTTAAATTGAAGATAGTAGCACCCAGCCTAGAAAAGGGTGCTTACATTTTAAAGACCGATGTTGATTTTGAATAAAACACAAATTATTTAGGTAATTATTGTCATTCCTTTTTATTGTATGGCTCATTTATGTATGCAAAAAAATATCGGCAAAATCTCTGCCGTGACCTTGGCGGCACCCCTCCATCCGATGGTCTAAATTTTCGATCTTGCTGAGGCATATTTGAGGTTCTATGTCGCTAATGTGCCGAATTATCTCCTCCTCTAGCTCTTGAATTGTTGCTGGTTTATCGACGTACACCTTTTCTTTCAAAAGACCTCAAAGAAAGAAGTCTAACGGTGTCAAATCACAATGATCTTGGCGGCCAATTGACATTGCCACCATGTGAGATAACGCGGCCATTGAATTTGTCGCGCAAAAAAGCCATTATTTCGTTAGCTCTGTGGCAAGTGGCACCGTTCTGTTGAAACCACATATCGTCCATATCCATATCTTCCAATTTGGGCTATAAAAAGTTCGTTTTGATCTCACGATAGCGAACACCACTCACAGTAACAGTGTATGGCTCTTCAGCCGCATTATCGCGAATAGCAGCAATATTTTCTGCAGTACGAGCTGTACGAGCATGCGCTGGTATTTTCACATCTTCTATAGACCCGGTTTGCTAAAATTTTTGCATGATTTTTCTGATTGTATGCACATTGTGACGATTAAGTTGGCCGAAAAAATCACGATGTCATGCTATGCATTTTGATTTAAAGGCCCATTTTCATAATAAGCCTGAATAACTTTAACGTGTTGCTCGACTGTGTATCTTTCCTTGGTTCAAATTGAGTTAGTCTGAAGTTGAGAAATGTCGAATTAAATACAGAAAAAAACCTGACGTTTAGGTTCATTCAACAGCGGCTCTTAAAATTTAACCAGCCGATACAAAAGCGGGGGACGTTTTGTTCACGATGTACCAAAACGATGGCTCGCATAGGCAAGCTGCAACGACAAAGAATCGTTAAACACAGTGCTGAACAAGCTGCTAACTAGGATACTGATTTGGCTAGCAGTTCATTTGGACAGAGCTTATTCAGAACAATTTTTTTTTTAACTTAATAGAAAACAACCCTGAAAACAGTGATGCCAAGTTGTGTAGATTTCGTTGTCAGATTTCGACTATATGCCATGTAATTAAATTATACAAAAAATCCAATTAAAACTTTCATAAATTGCAAGAGAACAATTGGTTAATTTACATGATATTGTAACAAATGGTTAGCAGTTCAATGACAAAAGTTTGACAAGTGTTCTGTGACTATAATCTATGCTTATGAGTTTCTAACTATTTGTTATGCATAAATCTGAAAGTTTCTTCAACAAAAATGTTATGAAGTTGCCTTTCTATTTAACAAAAATGCTATTGGACAATATATTTAAATTTCGTTTCTTATTTAATTAAATGCTTCTTCAATTTAATATTTCTGGTACTTTCAAATATTACATCTTTTCATACAAAACCACTTATTAAATTAAATATAATTTTATTATCTTATAAATATTAAATCAATACTATATAATTTAATCTCTTTCAACTATTGTTACAGATTTAATCAATAAATTTGCTGTACAATCTTATGCAAATATATCTACAAATTGACTGACATGCCTTCTTTGGTAAGTTTCTTTTTTTTTTTGTTCTCTCATTTTCTTTAAATACGAGTGTGTAATTTAAAAATTGAATTTGTATTAAATTCTGTATCTTCCCTTTCCAACTATTCTTTTGATAGTTGTTGTATTTGTTGGCAATAGACAGACTATTTTGCATTTTATTGGATTGAATTCTTGTAAAGATATTCAAATTTGCAAATTCAAAACATAGAAAAAAATAAAATGTTAAACGAATAAAAATAAGGAGTTCGAAAGCAATATGGACAAAGAATGTTTACAACAAATTGAATTAAATTGAATTGAATTTGAAAAAAAGAACCATTGTTAAGATTTCAGGATTACAAGGAGTATTGTTTTTAAATTATTAAACAGTAAAGAAGCAAAAAGAAAAAAAAAGAGAAAAAAATTCGGTCATTCAAACTCTACCTATTTCTACTATTTCACAGAGTATTTTAATTTTAATTACAGAGCAAAATAGTTTATTTTAAAGGGTATTTTTTTAAGAGCTTGATAGTACAAGGCTAGAATATTTCTGGAATGAGATATACTTATATTATTTTTAATAAACTATCCAGTAATTTCAGGGCATATTTTTTTAAAGTATATATGATGTCCGGCGTGGCTCATTCGATCAGTTAATTTTTTTTTTCTATAATTTGAAATAACTGCGTACGTATAGTGATATGGATATTGGCTTTAAATGCTTCAAGAATTGCTGGTTAAGTCGGCAAAAACCATTACCAAAAGTTATCCAGAGTCAGTAAATCGCACAACAAAGAGGCCAGCGGCCCTATTCTGTAATTGTTTAAATCTAAAATGCTAAAATTTTGGGTTTTTGAAACAGGCTGGGCGTTAGAATATAAAAAATTTAAAAGTTTAGAGGTAATAGTCATGAAGCTTTTCATTTACAATAAGCGTTTAAAAATTGTATTCCTAACCAGAGTCCTAAATCAAGTTTATAAATTTTTAGCGATAGAAATTTAGCTTGGGAGAGTTACAGAATAATGCCTCTGACTACTTCTGGAGGGAAAGCTGTGGCAGCTTTTGAAAGTGCGCTGTATTGCAAGTTAAATCGCCTTGTTGAAACCAAAGGTGGTTGAAGTATAGATTATTAAACTTTGGAAACGAAAATTCTATTAACATGGCTCGAAATATAGTTTTAAAATTTGGGAGGGGAGTAATTGGAATTTAAAGTTTATGCAAAAACATACATACATACATAACTGGCCTTTACAACCCTGTGTCAGGATTACGGCCTAGCTTCTCGCAGCACTCATGTTGTGTGTGTAAATTTTTATCCATGAGTACCGGAACCTACAGTTTAATGTCGACTCCGAACGACAGATTTGAGAAGCTTGTTCATGGCAATTAGTTACTCTCAGAGCTTTTGCCAGAAGACTGCTGAGAGGTAGTCGCCGAAAGAAATATTTTTTCATATTTGTTTTTTTAAGATGTCGGAACTGGGTGTCGAACCCAGGGCTCATGTCTTAGTAAGCCAACACACTAACGACTAGACCACGGCGACTACTAAGTACTATGCAAAAACACTTGATATTATAAGTGTTTTCATACGACATGGTGAATGGTTAGCTTGTTTTAAATGTTGCATGAGTTGCAACATTGTTGCCAATTCAAATACAAAATACTCCAAAATTAGTCATAAGTTAAGCTCAATTGCTGAGAAAGAACTGAAATTATGAAATTTGTATTATCCGCCACACTTTCACTAGTAGAGGAAATATATTATACATTGCAATGGCATAAACATATATAAGCATTAACAGATCTGTAACGCTTCTCTTTAAGTTTGAATATAATTTTTTAATAATTTCCTTGTGGGTGAATACAATCACTGCGTAATAGTTCAGATGACAGATATTTAACAGCTGACAGCTTTGACGGTTTTGAAACCACTGAATGTATTAGCCGATACAACTTTGAAAACATTTTTGTTTAATTGATTATTGATGTGTTTTATAAAATTCTGAAAATCCTTAGGAATTCTTTTGAGAGGGAGACTGTGGAACATATTCTTTGTGACCGTCCAGGTCTGGCGGTCAGACGTTTGAAGTTTTTTTGGGGGGCCCTTTTTCGATGGCTTGGCGCAATGTGCGAACCTGTACCCCCTTGCTTTACAAAACTTTATAGGCAGCTCTGGTTGGCTGTAGTTATTTTCTTTTTTCTACTTTTACGTAATTTCAGTTTGATCCTGCTATGGTTTCAAAACTGCACCTTGTACTAATTCTAGTTGATCGGATTTTCAGATTAACTGGCCATTTGACCTACCTAGAATCAGTTTTTAAAAATTCCAATAATCGGCATTTGCTCAATCACGAGATATTACACTCGTCATCTCAGAAAAATCTTAAAAATTAATTCAAATGAAATGTGAAGATATCCTTCATTTAATTGAAGCTAACATTAATATAAACACACTAAAAAGGGATGCTTAAAATTAAAATGTTTAATATTTAATTTGTAAGGAAATCAATAATTATTCAACATTTCCTTTTTTTTTTTATTTTTTGTTTGAGAAACCAGTACTCATGAAAATTGATTGTTCGTTGCCAGTTTAGTGATGGCAAGACAAAATGCAGTATAGACAGGCAAACTTTATTGTTGAACATTATTAACCTTTAGATAATTTAACATAATTTTGCATATTATTAAGTGAAAATATGAAAACTAATGAAGCATTTCCTTTCTTTAAGCAGAGTAGGGCTGCAACTAAAGCATCTGCAGCAATGGCTGTCTGATAGAGCAGCAACAGTAAGGATGCATAAAAAAGTTATCAGTGTGTATGTACTTGTACTACAAGCAATGTTAAGGACAAAGTTGCTGACGAAGTTAACGAAGATAAAGAGGTTGACTAGGACAACAAATGATGAGGTCAGGGAAGATGATAACATTAGCAATAATAATAATAATTGCTTTAAAAATTCAGAAAACAAAAAACTGTATCTAGGAAGGTGCCCCATTTCAGGCAACTGAATAGAAGGCGTGTCTATTTAAAGGCATAACAACTAATTTTTATTAGTCTACAAGGCTTTTAAGGTCTCTAATGTATTTGTTGTATTGCTGTTCTACTATTTCTGGTTGAACAAGTTGAATGTGTACCTTCTTCTTATGTTGCATATTTTTAAAAGGATGCCGGCCAATATTTGCTGTTATCGTTGCTATTTTAGTTTTCGTTTAATTGGAAAACTTTGACGTTTCTCATTAGGAAAAAAAAAATTAAATAGAAATACAAAATAAGTTGAAAAAATTTAAAAAAAAGTTGTTACTTAATGGCCAGCAACTACTCTGTACATGCAACAAATGTAAAGCTGCAACAACTAACAGCAGCAACTAAATTTTATTATTTTTAATGATTGAATGAATTAAAGTTTTCTTTAAGTTTTCCCTTTATTTTATTTAAATACTTTAAACAACAAAAGTTTACCTTATTTTCTATTGACAGAGAAGAAAAGAATGCACATATCAGTAAAGCATAAATTCTAATTCAGCAGAGATGGGCGCTCTTAATTTTTAAGAAAAATTTTGTCTTTTAAATTCTAGAATACAGATGGGAGTCTGGGAATTGATCAATTATATTTGCCGAATTCATAAAGTTTTGTATCGTTGTTTCATGTATTGAATACAATTTTTGCTTGTGAACACTATTCTATGTATATTTGTGTATTAAACCTCAAAAATCAAATATAAAGAAGAAAAACCGTATTAAAAAGTTGATTTTTACAAGCAAAATAAATTTTTATTCAATTTTTGTATTTATTTAATTTGCTGCTGACAATAAAAATAATTTTTTTTATATTTATATTTTTGTCAATATTTTTCATTCACAATAACACAGAAACCAATACAACTTTTTTAAAACATATGAAAAAAAAAGTGTATGAGTTGTATCGAATGTTTATATACAAATTACCAACAACAAGCGCACAATGAATACAAGGGTTTTGTGAATTCGGCAAATATTTTTTTCTTTAACTTTCATAGGAAGGCAAGCTCACAACAAACCGACCTAACAAAGTCTTGTGGTTAGTTTGTTGTTTAACTAAACAAGAGCTCCGGGTTCAAACCCCAGATCTGACACCTTAAAAAAGTAATATGAAAAATTATTTCTTTCATCGACCACCTCTTACCAGTCTTCTGGCAAAAGCTCTGAGGGTAACTGCTTGCCAAAAACGAGCTTCTCAATCATTTGGTCGGAGTCGACATTAAACTTTAGATCCCGGTGCTCATGGATAAATATGGGCACACAAAACATGGGTGAAGCTAGGCTTTAACCCTGAAACACGGTTGTTATGGGCAATTATATACTCGTATGTACGTATTTACATATCGTCATATGCAAGTTAGTTTTTTTTTCAAAAATCTAAATATATAAAATTGAATGTGTGTTTGTTTATTTGTTTGTTTGTTTGTACCTTATAGGAGACCAAACCTCTAGACCGATCTTTCTGAAATTTTCACAGCATTTAACTGGGACTCTGGCATGATTAATAGGGTACTTTATTTCGACCACGCCCACTTTTACGCCCACTTTTCTAAAATTATGTAATTGCTTCTATCTAGTTTTTTAAAGATATACTTCAAATTGTATACACATTATACTCCAGGCTAGGTAGAAATACACATTTTTTATGCCACGGCCCCTTTCACGCCCCTTTTCACGCCAAATATTGTTTGAATGTTTTAAGCTTTTTGTTCTACATAAAAATTTGGTGCTTCTTTACTACGTTTATTAACGACTTTACCTCAAATTTAAAATACATTTGAATTAAAATAGTAGCGAAGTACACCGGGTTCAGCTAGTAATATATAAAAATTAGGGTGGATCGATTTGTAAGAACAAAAATTTGTCGATATTGTGTCATCGATGTGATATTTTTATTTTATATATCACCTCATGCCAAAAACTGTCGAAACATCGAAGTTGAAATATCGATTCCAAAATCGATCCACACTAATAAAAATTCTCTGATGAACATCCTCAAAAATGGACAATAAAACATTGGTAATTGCAACTGTTTTGCTGTTTTTGGACAAGATTTTTACATACTCGTCAACCACTTTGATTGTTCCCTTGTCTCAGTGTGAAACGGTAGACAAATTTCTTATCCATGTTCACGAATCGATACAAAAACCTAGTTTTAATAGCTTTGAAACACCTTCACAACGTTGCTTTTGTTATATTTAAAGCAAGCGCACCACCCATTTTAAAGTAAGCAAATAAACATATATTTTGTATGGGCGTGGCACCGCCCTTTTTAAATGTATGCAAAATTGTACTTTTTTAAATAAAAATTAATTTATTAATTACAATTTTATATCCATCTGTATTTAATATGACGATATGCAAGAGTATATTAATTATAAAAACATTTTTTTTACATATACTGGGACTAAAGTTGGATTTCAACAACTTGAATTTTCCACATATATTTCATTTTTATCCTATCTGACTGTGTGAAGAAGCCTTTTTGCAATTGAAATCAACATCCGTCTCTGTATATAAAAAATTCGCCCCTAATTCATACAATTTGGAAAACACATTATAGTTTAAATTTTTATTATAATATAAAACGAATAAATTAAAGTACGATGAACTTTTTTTCTGCCTTAAGTTATAGAAAAATAAAAATAACAAAAACTGAATTTCTAAAAATATTATAAAAATGCAAAAAGTAGAAGTCATTGTATAGAAGACCACAGCCAACTTTTTTGCGGAACATAAAAATAAAATGAAGAAACTTTTAACAATACGAACAAGTATGAAAAACAAAGTACAAAAAAAAAAAAGAACAAAAAAACCAAACAACTTCGACAAAAGCTAAAAAGTTTTTTTAATTTATTTTATTCCAGTATCTATTCCGTCATATATTCAATCATTATTTTATTTCCATTTTAAACAATTTTCTTTGGTTTCTTTTTTGAGGTGCTCAATAATGCAGTCAGTCTTTAGGTTGGTGGGTTACTAAACCAGTACCCAAAAAAAAAACCAAAAACAAAATATATAAAGAAAACAGAACGGAAAGGAGGTGAAATAGAACATTCAAAAACACTCACACATACGTTTGGAATTTGGAAAAAAAAGAGTGCAAGAATTTTTCAAACTCACAGAGATGGAATAGTATGTTGGAAAAACATTGAATTTATAGTGACTGGATATACTTGCATGGCATATGCATTATATGCTGAGTCAGTACAGTGATGATAAATATATAGCACTGGTTTAAATATTCCTATACTAAAAATATGTTACAAACGCAGAAACAAAAAGAATGCCAGTTTTAGGATCTTAAGACCGATATAATAATTATACAATAGGTTTCTCAAAAATGTAATTCCTGAACCGAACATTTCTTTAAACACATTTAGGGGAATGAGGTCTATTAACCCTAAAATAGCCAAGCTAATTCTTCAAACTTACTTACGTGGTTAAAAGGTTAGTGTGTTGGATTACTAAAATATGAGCCTAGGGCGCAAACCCCAGCTCCGACATCTTGAATTATTTCTCTCGGCGACTACCTCTCAGCAGTATTCTGACAAAAGCTCTGAGAGTAATTGATCTTGAATTATTTCTCTCGGCGACTACTTCTCAGAAATCTTCTGGCAAAAGCTCTGAGAGTAATTGATTGCCATGAACAAGCTTCTCAAGTCTGTTGTTCGGAGTCGATTTTAAAATGTAGGTCCCGGTACTCATGGATAAAAATAAAGCACATAACATGGGTGCTGCAAGATGCTACTCCGTAATCCTGAAACAGGGTTGTAATGGCCAATTATGAATGTATGTAATAAAAAACAGAACCTTTCATTTGCATTCTCGAATCTCAAAAGGAAGAGTCTACAACTTGCATTCAGTGCTAAAAATTGAGATGGATGTTGTTCTAAATTAAATTAAAGCCAAATTACTCATTATCATTTTACTTATGCCGCAAGCTATTGTGCAAAACATGGCGAAAGAAAATCTTACGTTATAGGCACACAGGACTATAGTGCTACTCATTTTAAGTAATGGATATATCGACTGGTTGAGGGCCTTTACAACACACAGTTCAAAGTTATGGTTGTATAAAAATAACAGGAGTACAGAAGTCTAGCTCAGAGTTAGACTTGGATGTGTTACTTTACCTGTTGCCTATTGAGTTACATCTTCTTTTTACTTCCTGAATAAATGGATTGCACTTAACCGAAAGCGCAAATGGCGTCAGAAAACATATTACCACAGCAGCATATCAGTCCAGAATGAAGAAGACATGCTATAAAGGATTAATCTTTTTTTATCGAAGTCGAAAGTTGAAAAAATCAGACAAGACATATATTACAATCCAATTCTACATGGATAGCTGCAAAATGAATGGAAGTTAGGCGTCTTCAGTAAGGAACTGTGCATTGTAAATCCTTGAAGCTTCCAGATTAGGATAATGCTTATCAAGCATTGGTTTTCTGTCTACGAAGAAAAGGAGAGAGAGAGTAACATCATAATATTTGTGGGTAATCATGCAGCAATACCTGCCACGGAACCCTTATGCAAGGAAAGATTTAAGTGTTCTGCTGCATTTTAATATCAATGGAAATGAGAAGTCTAACGAACTTGCTCGTAAGGAGATAGTCTTAATCCACCCACGAACTTTAGGGGTCCTTGTACATTACCTTTTTTAACAGATATTTAAGTACTCGGCCCTGCATATCACCCACAGTATGTGTAGGATTCCTACAATATGTCCCCTGCAGAATTTATGGAGGAAATCGTGGCAAGAAATAGCTGAAGCATTTACTGTAAGAGTATATAGATACACCATACTGCCCTACTTTAAAAGATATTGAAGACTTCTAACCGGGGAATTTTTTTTTTTTTTTTTTTTTTTTTTGATTAAGACTACAATACTCTGGGGTAAACCCGTACTCGTACTCCTGCTGTGTATTGAAATTATTAAAGATAAATAGTGGTTTTTTGAACCAAAATCATCGTTGTGCACATTAGTACACATCATGGGTTGCGACGAATTTGTGGTACTTAAAAAACACTAAAAGCTTTTTGTAAGCCTACTTTGGGTGACATTCCTCTCTGCAGTGCCTGTATAGATAATATCGTCCATGGAATTAAAAAACGCTGTAACTGACAAAACCGTAAATGTTCACCAGAGCCAAAAACCCTTTATTATTCTCATCGTAGAAATCTGGGACCGGGACCAATGGACGCGTATTTTGTTTCTGATAAAAATGATGCAAAAAACGTATTTTCGATTTTTTGTCAGTTACAGCGTTCTTTAATTCTTGCGATGACATAAAGACAGAAAGACGTTGTTTCTGCAAACCATTGTATACTATTATTGTGCGTCAACATGGCCAGTCATGATTTAAAGCTTTATGAAACCAAACTTTATCACTTTCAAAATTTTTTTTTTGTTGTGCCTTATTAATAAGGCGCTTGTAAATAAAGAGGACTATTTGCATATGTATTGCTAATATTTCGAACATCACTGTTATTGCCAACTTTCTTCAATTGTATTATTTATTGTATGTAAACACTTTACAAACACACACTGGCATACATTTTTATAAAAAAAAATTCAAAATTTTTTTTTTTTTTTGGCTGTAACTGATTTCGGTTTGGCTTTGTGAAAACTGTTTGCATTTGTGTTGTAAGTTGGTGTTGGTGATGATGTTGGTGTTGGTGTTTGTGTACAGTGATATTGTGTTTGTTAGTTTGTAAGAATATTTACGTTTGAATAACTGACTAAAGTGACTGACAAACTGACAGTGTACATTAAACAAACCAATGATTGGTTGTGCTTTACTGCATTTGACGTGCTGCCGTTGCATTTCAAATTTTGCCTTTTTTCTATTAGTGAAACACACAAACACACACATATCCTCAGGGAAACCTATAAACATACACAAGTAATTGCAAGTAAGTGAGTTTATGTGTAAGGATTTTCATTGTTTGTTTGTGTATTGACTTATTTTCACAATTCATTCACACACTAACACTAAAACGTTTATGTATAAGTACTTGCACACAATATGTTGCACTGTAATATATACTTATAACGTATAACCGCATTGCAGTTAAGGATTTATTTTTCTTTTTTTTCTTTTCTTGTTATTCTCGTTACACTGTGCCATATATGTATGTATATGTACTTCTATTTTAGTTTAAGTTTCTGTTATTAGAGAGCGTTTTTTTTTTCTTTTTTTCTTCAAAATTCAATGACGTGTGTTGTAATTTGAATTTTGTTGAGTTATAAATTTCCACGAATTACCGGAACTTTTCCCCTTTTATGCTTTTTGCTATAGAAAGTAAAGTTAAGCAGAATAACAAAAAAAAAACCTCAACTTTAAGTAGAATAAATAAGAAATTGGGTAATAGTTATTTGCACTCAAGCAATTGTTTCGAACATTCATTCAAATCGGAAAATCGAGTTTCATTTGTATAACGAAATGTGCAATTTTTAAACTGCAATATATGATAATGATGTGATTATGTGATTACGTAGGCTGATTAAGAAGGTCACCACATACTGTTTATAAATTATAAGCAAAAGAAGTACGTTTTTGTCTTTAATTGATGATTTGAGATTTATTAACATTTTATATATGGACATATACTTATATATTAACAGCCTTATTTATAACAAAAAGTTAGCAGCTCGTTGCACGTAGTGGCTAAGTTTGTCATTCCTATACATTTAAATTCTTACACAAATATATGAGTTCTTTCATTTTTTGGATTCTCTGACCAGTTATCAAATAGAAGATATGAAAAGTTTTATTATTATCGGCCGATGGCGGGTCATAACGGTGTCAGTTTTTTTGTCGTATATGTTAGCGAGTTACTACTAGGTTACGGCCTAGCTTCTCGCAGCATCCATGTTGTGTGTGCTAATTTTTTATCCACAAGTACTGGGACCTACAGTTTAGAGTCAACTTCGAATTAGAGACTTAAGAGGCCTGTTCATGGCACACAGTTACTCTCAGAAATTTTGCCAGAAGACTGCTAAGAGATGGTCGCCGAAAGAAATATTTTATATATATATTTTCTTAAGATATCAGAGCTATGGTTTGAAGCTGGAGTTCTCGTCTAGTAAACCAATACACTACATACTAGACTATAGCAAATAGAAAGTAGTGCTTACCTTAAGTAAGGTTGTAAGGAGAAATTGTAACAATCACTTGCTCGTGCGAATCAATAATGCATGATTTTTATATGAAATGAGCCGTTAAAAAGCAATAGATAATGCAACCAAGTAAGCAAATAGTATAAAAAATTAAAAATAGTACCTTACCCTGTAGCATTCTTGAAAGCTTTAAGGTATATATAAACAATAGAATGCCTCCATTATTGCTTACAGTTTTATTTATTGCTTTCAAATTCTAAGAATTTTCTGCTGAGTTTATGTTCCGGAAAGTTACATTTTTTTTTCCGACCTTACTTGTAAGCACAAAATCGTTTTATTAATTAATTAAAAAGTTGCATCTAAAATATAAAACTTATCCAATCTTTTACTACTAGTGAGACGCCATAAAATATTTTAAATTCGTTTATTTATTATATAATTTCTGTTTTAAAGCCTAACGCTTCTGATCATTGCCCTTGATGGAAATCGTATCCATGACCTTTGTACACATTAGTCAAGTAAACACATAAACTTCTCAGTCAATCCTCGCAAATATGGAATTCTTAAAGTTTTAAACAAATACTACTTTCATTGTAAATTCTGAACTTTAGAATACGAGTATGATTGAAAAATAAAGTTTTGAAGATAGCAAAAGAGAGAGAACTGCATATTATAATTTTTTTTTCTCCAACAAAGAAAATACAAAATAATTTGTAAAATATTTCTGAATGAAAAACTCATAAAATATTTTTCTTGTTTATCTTAAAGAACTTTTATAGCTTTAGTAAACTATTGCCTTCACTGAAGGGAACTAAAAAAACAAAAAACAAAATAAAAGAATGATATTGAAATTTTAAACTTAATGGAATGAAGGAACAAAATTATTTTTCTTTTTTTCAATATTTTTAAAGGTTTTAAACACAAAATTTAAAAGCCGTTATATTTGTAAGGCAACGCAAAAGAACATATTCCTCTAAACGAAGAGTTTTTGAGATCTGAACTAAACTTTTACCATAGATTAAAAGCCTATTTCACAATGTCGATTGAGTGCTCTCTTTCGCTTGCTGGGCGAAAAAATTGTATTTTTGCTTCTCTACATCAGAATTGTGTGCGAACAAAACGAATAATAAAAATAAAATAGAAAAACGTAATGAATTTCATACAAAAACCAATTTCACAATGTGGAATGCAGCGAAAGCAAATGTCAAAATGAGTCACTTGCCTTTTTGCTTTCGTTTGATGAAAAACACGAAATAATTGTATACACATACAAATACACACTGTACAATAGATTCCAATATAAAAATTTCCAGTATAAAAAATTCTCATGCGTACTAATTTTTTTACAGTACAAAAGCACACGCACACAACTAGATTGGGTTTAACCTGCGTGCCTGTCAAAAGGTGGTGGTCAAATACGCCACGTTTGACCAGTGCCGTTCGAAGCCGGTACCCTCTAATTTCGGACATGTCTATGACACGCCGATCTCAAGAAAGCCCATGGACATCGAATTAGCAATTTAGTACCACCACTGCCTGGGTAGTTAAACACCCCTTGTTAAGGGGTTTATATCTAGCACTACCACAACCACTACGAGTACTCCCCGAAGGGCCGCACCCAAACCATGAGGCCGATTTGTCTCACTCCCCGAATGACAGGTTAGCACAGGCATAACCCGTAGTACCAGATTAGAGTAGGTTTCTCTGGTTATTCCTTGAGATGGTCAGTAATAAATAATAAAGTAAACCAACCTCTCTGCCTATAGCGAGCGCCAGGCCACCCAGAGCTAGGTGAACTCCATATTCCACGATGAGTACAGGCCCCTGCTGTGACGTAAATCACCAGAAGCTATTTATTGTACCACCGGGGGGAGCACACGCACTCACACAAAGTCTTTTGATTTGGTTTTATGTCGACATTTTTAATCAGCCTGTTCATAGAACATAGAGTTGGCTTACTAAGAAGATATGGCCGGATTCAAATCTCAGCTCTGACATCTTGAAAAAAAGAAATATAAAAAATTAAAATTAAAATGCTCTGAGAGTAACTGAGTGCCATGAGAAAGCTTCTCGAAACTGTCGTTCGGAGTCGACTTTATACTGTAGGTGCCAGTACTCATGGATAAAAATCAACATACACAACATGAGTGCTGCGAGAAGCTAATCCGTAACTCTGAAACAGGGTGGTAATGGGCAGTTATGTATGTATGTATATAGAAAGCCTTGCTAGATCGATCATTATAAAACCATTATAAACTGATATTAATTATGTAATGCAACGGTGTAGTTTTTTGACAGATCTTTATTTTTTCTTTTCGAAAATATTATTATCTGAGAGCTATCGTCCTAGTAAGCCAACACACTAACCACTAGGCCACGGCGACTACGGCAAGGCTATATATCGTCTGTTAAATATCTGTCGTCTGAAATGTCATTAATTTATTTGAAAGCTTACCATTTACAAACAGGGTCGTTTATCAATCGAAGAACGCGGAAATATAGTTAAAACTGATACAAAGTTGGTAATTAAAACGAAGCTACCTGCGGAACAGTACGGGGTATTATCATAGTGGCCATGACTGATCTACTGTGCAAGTAACAGGTATGAATAGCCCTATGCGTCATTGCATTATAACATTCAATGTGGCGGATAAACGGAATTTGTTGATTACACGATGTTCTCAGCAGTTAATGTTGTAGCATGTTCGCTTGCATATTCAAGACCGGTAAACAAACCAAAGTTCGTGATCAATTGGTGTTGTTGACTGCTGACGCTATTAGTAATATTAAAGGTGACACAATATGGTGACACACTCACAAATCATCTGCAGACAATCGATCCAACATAGTAAGTAAAATATTACTGTTCTTGACAAAACGTTGAAGCTTTTAAGTTTCTCACTACAGCGTTAGTGATAACCCCAAAATTACGTTCCGTTTACGCTCTAATTTAAGTTACCTAGTGTTTTCAGACTACTGTGTAATCTACAAGTATGTAGTGAACGAGTATATCGTCATATTAAATGCAAACGGACGTAAATACATTTTTTGTTTTTTTACAGAAGAAGCAAAAAACCATAAAATAAAATATTTTGTAAATCCTGAAAATCATAATTTTCACGATTGAGATATAAGGATTAGCATCCCTATATACAACAAATGAGTTTGTATGTAAGGTTTTCATATAAATATGTCTATAGTTATGTCTTCTTCCATTTAGAAATGCACGCACTTGTAATTACGTCCGTTTGAATTTAAATTAATAAAATCGCCATTTTTGGTCGTAGGAATCTAAAATTTTTCACGAACAGGTATATTGATAAAACGAACCATAATTAATTTCGAAATTTTGTGTAGTTACGTCCGTTTGCATTTAATATGACGATATGTAAGTAAAATTGTTATTAAAAAAATAATTTATTTTTTTGTGAAATGTTTTTTTCAACAAAGCGGAGCATTTGACAAAATTGAGCCATAAATCAAAGTACTTTTTTTAGTGTTCAAATAAGTTTTTTTTCTTTTTTTTTAACCAAAATGGTCAATCTTAAAATTCATTTACTTGTAATTGTTGCTATTGTAGGTTATAATCACATTGAAAAATGTGAATTTCTTTTGTTATCAAACCAGAAACCATTTATCCGTGTCAGTTCCCTTAACACAATAAAATATCGATGTCTTCTAAGATGGATCAATTCAGTTGATGAAATGTTTTGGGACTTTTAGTTGTTCCATTTTTTTAAAGTTCTTGCTTTTCTTTTTTTTAGATTTATTTTATTTTTTTATCTCATTTCAACATGATTAATGAGTTACTGTGTGTTTTAACATTTTGTCAACATGAGAAACCATCAGATTTTCTTTATTTTTTTCCAATTGAAGAATATATATAGAGTAAGGAGAAGCTTAGGAAAGGACTTTCTCTAGTATAGGTATGTGTGACATGACATGTTAACATGAACTAAATTACAGATATATTGCGTATGTGTTGTACAAAAGAGAAGTAGTAATCGTGTGTGCGAGTTTTCTTTTTTTTCAAGTGATGATACCAAAATGTCAACATAAACCAGGGATATGTTTTGCTATGTTTTTCTTAAGCGAAGTCATTTTTCACAAAACCATGACCAAGAAAATGCAAAAACAAAGAAAACGATTTCAATTCATTTATTTTAAATAAGATTTTCTTTTTGTTTCTGTATTTTTTTTAAACTTTTTCTTTAAAAGTTGCACAAATGTTGATTATTTATAACTACTATTAATTTACAGAGTCATTATTTCTAGACTAAACCAAAGTACATACAAATGTCATTTTCAGATACTCTTCTTATTACGAATATTTTTGGGCTAAAAGAATACTGCTAATCATATAAAACATATGCCCTCTATATATTCAAAAATAAAATTTAACATCTGAGCTAAAAAATCTTTAAAATTTAATGGATTTCGGTATTAAAGGTTACACATGCACCTTCCAGATACACGAAATGAGTGAAAACTATAAAACAAAAAAATGAAAAACAGAATACAATATATTGTAGAGCATGGCTAGCCAAATAGAGAACACACGAGATTTTCTTTTCTTTCCGCTGTTTACTTTTACACTTCGGCTCTTGAATGCCCTCATGGTCCTCCAGGTTGATAATGTTAATTTTTTTCTGTTTTGTATTTCCTTTGATGAAAATTTGAAACTTCTTTTTTAACATAAAAAATATGAAATTTTAATAAATAACTGAAAACCAAAAACTATCATGCATCTTAACTTTCAATTTATATAACTTATAGAAGCACTCTGTGTAGGAGCTCGATTCGACCGTTTTCCTCTATTTTTCGGTTTTCTCGTTATTGATTTTCGGAAAGGAATTTCTCTTTTGGATTGCTTCTCTTTAGTATCTTTTAATCGTTTCATCTTTATAGACTGCTTTTGATCTTGATTTTTACGTGCCCATACCAAATATGTCAATTTATCATCATTTGACATTTGGCGCCATTTTTTGCCCGCCAATTTAGCCACTTGAGTAACTTTTAGAGGCTTTGTTTCCTTTAATAATAAATCTTGACGAAATTCGTTAAGAAAGATTAAAAATGGATTTGTTGATTTCGATGTTTGTTTTTCATATTTAATGCTTGCATTGAAGTTAGGCCTCTGGTCCATGGCTTTCATTTTTTTTTTTCTTTTTTTATATATAATTTTTTAAATAATGACAGTATATAAACAGAAACAACAAATTTCTTTTTTTTTTTAAAGAGGAATGTAGTAAAATTATTTATAAAAAAATTAAATACAAAGCCTGTTTATAATTTTATAAAAATACAATACAACCACGGCAAATAATCAATTCGCTTTGGTTCTTATAATCAATAGCACGCAATTCACATCATGCTTTTTTAGAAGCATGACTATCTTTTATACTTCTTTGAAAAATCTGCCAAAATCTTCTGACATTCACATCATGCTTTTTAAAGCAGTCTTTTCTACACCTCTCTCGCCCACAAGAAAAAAAGTAATGTATTTACAATGTCATGCAACTGAAGCATGAAAAAAATCATGATGTGAATTGAGTGTAAATGATTAAACAGAATACGACCGCAACTTCAGGCAAAAACGTCTCTCAGAGAAAACGTGCCCAAAATTAAAACGACGGCCGCAACTTCATGAACTGTCATTTATTGTTTTTACATTTCTTGCATGTAAGGCTATTAAAAATTAAGTTTATGAGAGTTTTTGCAAAGAATTGAACCTATATTTTATAATTTAATAATCTTTACGCACTTTTTCAATTATTTTTACTAAAATATCACTCATTTTATTTAACAAATTTAAAAATTTATTAATTTATTCAAACTTTCAAATGTTTTTTCGATTTTCTTTTGTTCTTATTTTTCTTTGTGCCAACAACAAAAACCAATGGCTTTGTTTACAAAATGTATGAAATTTAATTAAAGTGTGGTAACATTGTTGAGAGAATTTGTTTATAAAAATGAGAGCATAAGAAAAATCGCTGTCAAAATAAAATAGATTCTATTTCACGACTGCATTCTCCAGCGTTTTTATCTGTCAATTTGTATAGAAAAAAACGTCATCCCCCGTTTCGTTTAATCATTAAGTTGCAATTAGACAATCAGCTGACATTTTCAGTCTATTCCATCAAGAAACGAATGATCAGGAAAACAGCTCCACAGACTGGTTCAAGAGCGGTATTAATTCATTTTTGTCATGCCTTCTGATCTACATGATTGTTTTACAGTTTATAATAAACAATCTAATTATCATGTGCCAAAAATATTAGGCTTATATCTTTATTACTTTTTTGTCCAGGGACAATCAAAGGTGACCTAAGTGAATGCGTTTGAAATTACCGTATTATATATGCTACATTCTATCGCTTCATGCTTTTAAAATACTCTTGTAATGACACTATAAAGATTTCTTTTCATACAAGTGGACGTTATTTATGATACACATACATATATACAAATAAAAAAAAAATTCAAATTTATAAAAAAATAATTTTTTTTACTAAAAAAAATTATCCAAAATTATATATGTATATTCTCCAACTTCTATGGATTGCATTTAAGGATCTCCAACGACCTCCAGCCAGATATTTACTTACATATATCAAATAAAAGCCTGAAGTCTCAGCTAATTATTTATTAAAAATTCAGCTGCCCGTTTTTGCCCCTAAGCAATTCCGGTTTAAGAAACTAAAAATAGTTAGGAAAAATTTCCTTCACAATCATATAATTGCAGTAGAGGTTTGTATTAAAATCTGTTGCATACTACTAGAATTGCACTTAAGAAAATTCATAAGTTTGTCTAGCGATCTGTAAAAATTTCTGAATTTTTTTAGGTAAATTCAAGGATTAGGCTTTTAGGGTTCATTCGGTTCCAGTAATGAGGTGAATATAGCGGTCAATTTTTTTTTATTTCCAAGTAAAACTGCAAATTTAGAACCTTAAAGGCAAATTTTAATTCGCTTATATCTATTACAATACATATCCAATCTAAACAACTTTTTTCACGAATTTTAAAGGAAGTGCTGTATTTCAATAAAAATGGCATTGAAAAGTTATCAATTAAAATATCTGACATATACAAGCTACTGAACTGTGTAAAAATTTTCCTTAGTTCCCGTTTTACAATATTTAAGTAAATTCAACAGATTTTTTCTAAGACAAAATTTTCCTTCTTAATGAAAAAAATTATGAATTTCTCTCAGTGAAATAATAGTTTAAAAAAATCGAATTTTAGTCACAGATTGCAAGACGGTGCGATGTTTTTTCTAAGAAGTATTTGTACTAAATTCTAAGACTTTTGCTTTTATAGGAAAGGTTTTATGTGAAAATATCCATTTTGACTATATGGGCGATGGGCGCGGCTGATTTTCATGAAACTCTTTTATTTTCTTAACTTAGTCAATATAATACTCCGTGCCAACTTTCAAGTTTCTAGGTCCACTCCTTATATTTTTTGCACAAGAATGTATGAAGCCGTACCAGTGGGCGCCACCTTCTGGGAAGATTACAGCTAATCTACAAAAAGATGAGGGTATAACACTGGCCTTTGAGTGATCAAATAGACAGAAATTTGTCCCATTGACATAAGGCGCTTAACATCTTCACATCTATCTATCTACATCTATATATTCAACATTCCAATACAATGCACTGCATTTAGAAGTGGTTTACTTCTGAGTATTGGTCTTAATAAAAGAAAATGTTGACCTACAATCAATTAATTAATTGCATAATTCGCTGCGTTCAAGCTAAAAAGCCTTCATTTAAATTAATGTATTCTTAAAAATTTGAACTTTAGGTGGAAATTATTTCCCAGGCAACAAAAAGCAGTGGAAGAAAGTTCATCCATTGTAAGTAAATTTTAAATCTCCAACACTTTGAAAATAAAAAATATTCAAATTTTTTTAGGAGATAATTATGTTGAAAATGTTGTCCTGTTCACCAAAAGTCATACAGTTTCTCTGGTGACAAAAATAAAGATGACGGATGTATTCTGTTTAAAGTTTATGCAGTTGAATTTCCCTTTATTTTTCTCATTCTCTATCTCTAAATATGGATAAGTCGCAAATATTTTAAAAGGATTAACCGCAGGTTATGAACACACAACAATAACAACAACAAAATAACATTATTAAAGAAACATCCTTAAGATATATTCTTCATTTTGTCTACTTTCTTTCCATTTTTCATCATTTAATGCAAACGAAGTAATGCCATAAAAAAATAATAATGATGACGTTGTTGGCGATGATATTGACTACACTTGTATAACAGATAATATAACTTCTCTTCAAACTTGAATCTATTGCCGGCAGTAAGAAAACTTTGTTAGCAGTTCAAAAAAAAAATGTGTTTGTTTCTTTGCTGGCTCCATTTCTGTATATTCGCCTAAAAGTTGGGGTTTATTTCCACTGCTTCTGTTGGTTTGGCCAGTAGCCAAACAATTTTGTTTATTGCCATAAAATTGTAGAAGAAATTGTAGAAAAAAATCTATAGTTTATCAAAAAAAATAAAAATAGAATTCATCATAAAGAAATAATATTCTACTCAAATAATAAACAACATCAAAAGCATCATCATTATCATCGTCATCCTAATAGTCGCATCCGCATCCTAAAGTTAAATTTTATAAAAGTGTTTTACGCTAGCAAAGAAATTAATTTTAATACACGAGTTGCATAAAGGTTTTATATTTTTGTAAGATTAGTGCCAATATCATGAAATTAAACGAATTCACTTTTTCTCATGCATTAACTGAATAGTTTGGCCGGCTGTTTGGCTTGCGGTGCGCTGTTCTGCTGAAACCAAAGGTCACTGATTTCAACATTAGCCAATTGTGGCGACAAAAAACGGTTATTTTCCTGTCACGTAATTTCTCGATGTAGTCGCGGTGGTCTAGTGGTTACTGTGTTGGCTTATTAAGACGATAGTGACATCTTGTAAAAAAGGAATATGAAAAAAAAATTTCTTTCGGCGACTACCTCTCAACAGTTTTCCAACAAAAGCTCTGAGAGTAACTGATTGCCTGATTGAAAAAACTTTTCAAATCTGTCGTTCGGTACTGTAGGTCTCGGTGCTCATGGATTAAAATTAACACACACGAACATGAGTGCTACGAAAAGCTAGGCCGTAACCCTAACACAGGGTTGTAATGGCCAATTATGTATGTATGTGATGTATGTAATTTGGCAGCCTCGATCTTGTGATTTACCGCCGCTTGCTTATTTTCCCTTTAGCCATTTGAGAGACCAAGTTTATGTATACAAACCACAAACAACTAAAGATTAAATTCGGCTTCGCATTGATGAGATAAACGAAGCTTTGTTGCAAAATGTGATTCAACATTTTGTGAAAAGAGCAGATGTCTGTCAACGTGCTGGAGCAGGACATTTACCAGATATTATATTCCATTATTAGTTTCCATATTTCTATTTTACATTTAAATCTATAAAAATGATTTTGCCACAAAGAAAGGTTGTATACAACAACTTGTATTTATGCCAATTTATTTACTAACACCAACTTTGTAAACCCTATACATATACATATACGTTAGTAGATATGATAAACTGTATATCTTTCTTATTCACCCTGTAAAGAATTAGAACTAAACGTTTCCTAAAAGTATTGAAGCATTAGTCGGGATTTACAATGTTGAAATTGAAAGACAGACAGACGTAGTTCGTAGAACTGGGAACAAAAATGTGAAGAGTGTAGTACACAAATGTTTTTACCTGAAATATTTTCTTTTTATCTTCCACTTTTTGCAATTTTTCCTTATTCTTTTTGTCTTTCAAGCTCTACATTGTAAAAGTTCTAAGCAAGAGCAAAAAAGAATTGAAAAATGTCTGCCTTCCTATTTCCACATTTTAAATCCCGACTTATAAAATTGTCTGACAATAAAAATCTAATACATTATTAATGCCAGTGTAAACGGTGCCATTAAATTGAAAAACAGAATGTTTTAAAATTTTAGAAAAATTGATTTCGTCTTAACAAAAAAAAAAGAAGAGCTGCTTGAAATACCAGCCAGAAAAAATACATTTTCATGATTCCATATTAAACTGTCAAGAGCAAAATATTAAGAGAAATGGCATCTGATGGCATAAATGCCAGTAGACATTAAACAACAACAAGCAAAAATTCATAGTCTGTCAACATGAAAGTTTTAACAACCTACAACATAAATACATGACATCTTTCAAAATGTAAACTTTTTTTTTTTGAAAACAGTAAAATAAGCAAATTATTTTAATTAAAATAATTTGTACTGCCAATCGAGAAATTAATAGCATTTTGGAACCCCCTTATTACCCCATCAAAATTGTAAATTAGTTTTGTACAGTATGAGTAGTATGAATTAACGGATTAGAATTGCAAGTTTTGTGACAAAATTCTAATCAATTAAAAATTTAATTGTATCAATCACAAATGAAGCCAAGCAAGAAATCATACACACAGAAAAAAAATTTAATGATGACAATTAACTTTTTAATTTTTTTTATTTTTTTTTTTATTTTGAGACCAATACTCAGGGGTAAACCCCTACAAAATGCAGTGCATTGTATTGGAATTTTTGGAAAGGACAATATATTTATGACAGAACATACATTTATGTTTTTCTTATATTACTATTAAGGCCCTTAGGAATGAGACAAATTGCTGTGAATTGATCATTCAAAGGCCAGTGTTATACCTTCACCCTTGAATGCTCAACAGCAATTGCCTCATTGTTGCATATTAATTGTGTGGTGAGTGTCTACGCTAAGTAGGTTTAGCTGTTATCTCCTGCTCCCCAATAGGTGGCGCTTTTTTCCCTGATCATTCGTTTTTGTTGACATTGGTTAAGGTGGAATAGAGTGGAATGTCGGGGAGCGATTCCTTTGTAGATGGTCTTCTTGGAGTAGCAACATTGGCCTTTTCGGATATTACCACCATCACACAATAACAAAATGTCTGTCCTATCTCATGTGAGCTGACCTTACAAATACTCGAAGGTCTTGCTTTATTTAGTCGGCAATTACAATGTAGATATTGAAAGACAGACAGACGTAGTTTGTAGGAATGGGGACGAAATTGTGAAGAGCGTAGTACGCGATTGTTTGTGCCGCACATTTTTCATTTTTCCTTAAAACATCATTACATCCACAGAATATTACTGTTTGGTGCGATTTATGGGCAGGGCAATTATGATCAGTTATTACTGTCAATGGGCAGTGGTATGGGTGCGTAATAAGAAATTTGTTCATACCTGAATTGGCTGGTATCAACCTTGCTTGGACATATGGTTTTAACATAACGAAGTGCAAAGCATACAGCTCACGCTACAATTGATTTACTCAAAGAATAATTTAACATGATTTTTCATTTAATTGGCTACTAAGCTCGTATGATTTAACCCAATTGGATTATTTCCTTTGGGGTTATGTAAATTCACTGGTCTATAGTAGCTGTGGAGGCCGAAATCATATTTATATGTGAATGCCCTAAAATGTTCGTTCTAACTAGGCTTGTTTTTTTATATTAAAAATATATGTTTAAGTTTTATTATGATACAAACTGGGAAAAAAAAGAAAACTCCTGAATTACCAAAAACAATAGGGAATTGTTTGTATTTAATCGTAATGTAGGGTGTAAAGAGTAGCATACCAAATAAGTAACAATGGCATATGCTGACAAACCTACATACATATACTCAGCAAGTTTTTCTTTTCTTTTTTTTAGAAAATTTGCATAAATTGTGCATTATACACTTGAATAGTTAAGTTTCTATTTCTTTTACTGCCATTTTTTTCCTTTTTCTTTTTAATATATTTTTTAAGAGCGACTAGATTTTCTTATAACAAACAGAGTATGTACTTGTATGCACATCATAATCATTACATCCTTAGTATAGTACTCTGCAGACTTTTTTTTGTTTCTCCCGAGTAAAGCACTACTCAGTACCATCATCATAGACATAATAATCATAAGAAAGATTTTGCCGTTTATAAGTAACATTAGCATATTGAAGATGGTTTATTAAAACATAAAACAACATACTACACACACATATTTCTATGTTATATGTATTGCATTTGAACTTGTACTCATTTGTTGGTTGGTATCAGTAGCAATTTTTGAGATATTAAATTCAATGATATTGACCTGACTTTACAAAGTAAAAACGGAAATCATTGAAAAAAACAAGACACATCATCATAATACGTGCATGCTCTTCATATTTAGTTGGTAAGAAGTAAGACAGAGTCTAGGAAATTCAATGTACAAGTAAGTAGTAATCATGTAAAGATGGTCACGAAATTTTCTTTGTTAGACTTTGTTTTGATTAAGAATTTGCATTTAGGAATAGAAATATTTATGTTTTATAGAAAAGTTAAGCTTTAAAATGTTTTAAGCAAGATAACATTAACTCAGAATATCTTAAAATTTATAGCAAATACTTTACAACGTTGCTATTTAAATACACTGTCCACAACATATCGTCGTGCGGGAGTTTGTGTGCTCTATACGCCATATTTTAAATCTCGAGTTAATGATGCTAATTTAGGTTTTTGACACCAAAATTTTTAAAATCTGCAATCCGTTTTCGGCTATTTATCTCAGAAACTTGACGATTTATGCTAAAACGGATTACAGATTTGAAAAATTTGGGGTCGAAAACCTAAAATGGCATAATTAACTCGAAATATATAAAAAATATTAAATGGCGGATAGAGCACTTAAACTCCCGCACGACAATATACTATTCCAATTGAGTCAGTTTAGAATTTAATTAATTTATAAATAGAATTGGGTGTTCAAATATAACTCAATTGGGCCTACTCAATTAGTATTTGTCTGCTGAAGGTGTTTTAACTTTGTGAATTATAATTGAGTTTGTAAATTTTTTTTTGAGACCAATACTCGGGGGAAGCCCCTACTAAATGCTATTGGTATTTTTTGGAAGGGACAGTACGTATATTATTATAAATTATATTATTATTAGGCGCCTTAGGAATGAAACAAATTTCTGTGAATTGACCATTCAAAGGCCAGTGTTATACCTTCACCCTTGAATGATCAACAGCAATTGCTTCATCGTTGCATGTTGATTGTGTGGTGAGTGCTTCGCTAAGTAGGTATAGTAGGTTTAGCTGTTATCTGCTACTTCCCAATAGGTGGCGCTTTTCTCCTGATCATTCGTTTTTTGTTGACATTTGTTAAGGTGGCATAGAGTGGAATGCCGGGGAGCGGTTTCTTTGTAGATGGTGTTTTTGGAGGGGGGGGAGGGAGGAACCTCTTATTAGTTAAATTATAATTTTGAAAAAACTGCAAATTATCTTTTTCATTGTTCACCTTTGCTGGGATTTGAGCCTAGGCCGTTTGAGTTTTTGTGGGAGCGCCCTAACAACTATACCACCCAACCCTGTAAACAAAATTTTACTAGTTTTCACATGAAATATTGAAATATCTTTAAAGAGTTATTTAAAATATATTTTTTTTCGAATGATCTGGAAATCTGAGTTCGACTATTGATCATTTTTTAATAATTTTGTTTCGTCATATAACGCCTTAATTAGATCAGAACTTGGTTATGTTAAATGAATATATATTATATTGAAATCTGGGATTAGAACTCATATCTATCAATTAATAAAAGATCGCAACCTCAAATGACGGTTTTTACCTCGGCTGCTTTTGTACTTATCGTGACTGCCGACTAATTGGGATAAATGGAAAATAGGACAATAATAAAAACTGTTGTAAATCTGATCATCCAGAAACAGATGACAATTAAAAAAATGCAATGATGAAGAGAAAAATATAACGAAATATGTTTGACATGACTTCGACTAACTCATTACAAAGTATGGGGATATACATAATTTAATTCCAATATATGATTTCTATAAAAAATCATGAGTTAAATAGTTGTTATTTATCCAATCACAAAATACTTTGAGAAGACTACCGTATCAGTTAGATTGATGTAGAATTCCATGACGAATGTCATTCTCTCTTTTGATTTTTTTTTTAAGACCAATACTCAGGGGTAAACCCCTACTCATGCAGTGTGCATTATATTGGAATGTGAAGATGGTTGATAGAAGTTTTTTTTTCATAGATTTATGTATATTTTGCGCCTTTTTTTATTTGTTGATGAAACAAGTTGCTGTCAATTTGTCCACTCAAGAGCCAGTGTTATACCTTCACCCTTAAATGATCAAACAGCAATGGCCTCATCTGTCGGTGGATGTTTACATGTGAATGGTGAGCGTCTTCAGTTGATTAGCTGTTATCTTCCCGGAAGGTGGCGCTGTACTCCTGATCATTGGTTTCTGGTGGAATAGCTTAGAAATGTCAGGGGGCGGTTTCTTGCAGATGGTCTTGCTGAAGGTGGGGGGAACCTCTTATTTTATTTAAATTTAATTTTTAATTTAAATTGTAATTTTAGAAAACCGCAAATATTTATTTTTATAATTTTGTTCTTCGCTGGGATTGAACCTTGGTCGTGTGAGTTTCTGTGCAAGCGCTCTACAAGTATGCCACGACCCCCCATTGAGAAATCATTAAATTAAATATTCATTCATTTAATAGAATTTTGTTCTGATCTATCTAAGGTGTTCCGTAACAGAACACCATTAATTATCAACAATAAGCAACAATCTAACTGAGATTTGAACTTGAATTTCCAAAACATTCAAGTAAAACAATTATTGAACAACGTTGAGTTGCATATGTAATCACAATAGCACTGCAGTATTGCATAGACAATTTAAGACATATTTTAGAGTACAAGTAGTTCTTACTTGACGTTTTTGCATACAACAAAAGTACGGCAAAACAGGTAGCAAATCACCTGTTTTATAATCACTTGCTTCATGGTGAAAATTCTTAGATATTTATTCTAAAACTTAGATAAATCTTTTCGGAATGCTTTTTCTTAAAACTGCAATGCTAGAACTGCAAATGAACTATCGATTAATACTGCAACTTGCTTCTGAACTCCCTTCCTTCTAAACTATTTGCGTTAAAAGCCACTATAATATATTCCAGGCGTTGGGGTCATTCTCTAAAAAGGGGATGCATGAGAAAGAGAGAAATAATAAAATGATTTACTATTACGAGTACTTAGTAAATTAATAAATTTTTAAGGATATTATACTTGTTGTTCTTTGTTTTCTTTTTGCTGTCAGAGTTGATAAATTTTTCTTTTCCACTTGAAAAGTACTTCTAAGCCAAACCATGTTCATTGAATTTAAAGAAAAATTACAAAAATAAAAAACAAGTTTCGCAATATTGTTCAAACAGTCTATGTTTCACAGAAACTATAAATTGATTAAACACAAGGGGAAGAGAGTTTTGGAAACAAGAAAAATGGTGCAACACCAGAAAACAGAATCAAATAAAATGAATGGCAAATAAATGAAACACAGACTAAAAGCTCAACATCAATAACAATTATCAGCCTTGTAAAGCAATAAAATAAAACTCCAATACATAAACAACAGATGTTAATATTCGCATATATGGTAGTGTGAGTAACAACAACACTACACAAGAATTTGCCCATAGAAATGGTTCGAAAGTGTTTTTCTGTGTAAGCGCTTATGTTGCGCGTGCATGTTATTTGAACATGAGGCAAATGTTGCACTCCGAAATATCTGGACGATTGTGTTAAAAGCGTAAAATCGATTAACACATCATAGTTGTAAAGAAAAAGAAAAGAAAAAATAGGATAATGTTTGTGGTCAGTGGCCTAAAGTAATGTAATCATTATAATCATTCATGTGTTTCTTATATGTGCATAAGTCATAGTGGTTAGAGCGCACGCACAAAAACTCAAACAGCCCAGGTTTAAAATCCCAGCAAAGGGGGAAAAATAAAAATTTACGGTTTTTCGAAAAAAATTAGAGGTCCCCCTCTCATTTTTAGTGGTCGTAATTTCAATCTTATACAGAAATCATGTAGTGTGATCTAAGTCAAAAATTAAACATTATGAAGAAATAAAAATATTTATAATATATTTCTACAACGCCGAGCAATATTATGAATTAGTAGAATTTGATAAAACTAATTGGACAGCTAGATTTTCGTTCAGTGAGATCACTAGGAGAATCAATAATAAGAACAGTAAAAATAATAATTGTTTGTTATTAAGGCCAGTACTCAGGGGATGACCCCTATTCATGCAGTATATTGCGCTGGTCTAGGAAAATATGTTATGGAAAGTTGAAAAGAGGGAGTAGTGGTTGTAGATATTTGATTTAAATCTACTGATAATTGGCAGGAAAAAACGAATTCTCACTATAATGCAAAGTCGATTTACTAAACAATCAACTACAAACGGATGTGCTCTGCGAGAGGTACGTGTAGTCCGCAAGAATATGCGATCATCCGGAATCAAATGCCTTTTTTCATCAGAAGACTTCCCATGGTAGTACTGTTACAACTATGACATACACACCACATTACGCTGATGCTCCAACGAATTGATAGAGTTGAATACCCTACCGTCGCTGATAAGCAACTTCGCCCTCTCCTGTACGCGATCGAGAAGCCCCAAAATAGACTATGAAGAGCCGACCCATACATGATAGCTGTATCCCATCCTAGGTTGGATAAAGATCTTGTAAATATTGAGAAAGTCGAATGGAGTGAAGTATTTCTTGCACAGTTTTAAAAAACCGAAACATACTCGAAATATGTGATCATCCTAACAGACGTCACAATTAATTCTCAAGCCCAGAACATCAAGAGCGTCCGCCTCCTCAATATTTATTTTACACATAATCACAGATGGCAGGATTAAATCATCACAACGTTATGAGTGATAAAACAACATTTGGCCTTGCCCGCATTAAATTCGACTCTGTTCGAGAGACTCCACTTTGAGATTTTTTGCAGGTCATTTGAGAGAGTGTCATTCATATTCGGCCTTCTCGCCCCAACCTCCAAAAGACTCGACCTACAATCAAATGAATATAAATGACAAATGAATCAATGCTTTGACTGCAAACTCAATGGATGAGATTCCTGAAAAGTGTACTTTATACGGAAATATTTAATTAGAAAAACACAAATCTATTATTGTTCCCGAATTTGTTCTTCGACTGTATAAAAAGTCGTAGATTGTTCCAGTGCAATGAATTTTCAAGTAAATTTTATATAAAAGTATTATTGGTAGATCAGTTGTAATATAACAAATATAGAATTTTATTTTATTTTAATCCTCCAGAGCATATTACTCGTATACTTATAACTGGTGAGTATGTTGAGGTAAGATTTCCCTGAATATTTGTGCAAAATTATCGGTTTTTTTTAGATCAATACTCAGGGTTAAAATCCTAATCGTGCTATGCATTATACTAGAATGTGAATGTATATACAAAGATTCTATTATTAAGCGCCTTTGTTTTTGTCGATGAGACAAGTTGCTGGCATTTAATTCACCTTTGAATGATCAACAGTAATTGCCCCATCTGTCATTGAATGTTAATTATTAGTGGTGATCGTCTTCACTAAGTAGGTTAGCTGCTATCTTCCTGAAGGTGGCGCTGTAAATTATTGAAAAAATTAATTGTGGTTGCACAGCTCTTCTTGGGTATTAATTTTATTATCAAATCATAAAATTCGGATATAAATTCTTAATGAAAGTCTTCCGAGTTAAAAAAAGAAGCTATTCTTTCAAATTTTATATTTACCACCAACATGTTGCAGGCATATACATACATACGAGTATTTATAAAATATTGCACAAATAAAGCAATTTATTTTCATTTTAATACCACTAAATGGTTTTATTTTTTTTTATTCCTTTCTTTCTTGATGATGTCATCATTATTAGAGATAAAAATTCACTTAAAAGAAGATGCTGGTTTTGCAATGTTGTCCAGCTTTATTGGCATTTCATAAGACCATTAATAGCCCAAAGGTATTCATTTCATTTTATTAGAAAATCACCATTGTATGAATGGGAAGATTATGTAAACAAGAGGTTTTCCTTGAATTTTATTTTTTTATCTTTAAGCCATTCTTTTATGTATATTGTAATAAAATGTTATGGCTAATAAAATAATTTAATGGTGGTCTCAACTCCTTTTTTAACACCTAAAATCTGTTGTTATAAGCTATAGAAAAAAATATATTTGCTATTCCAAAATATAAATAAAAATTTGCATATTTTTTTTTGTTTTTTGTGGAATCGTTACTCTCTTTGTAATGTTTGCCCAGACTTGTAAAAGTTAAATATTTTACTTTTATCATAGTCGCGGATTTTCATGGACACATGCAAGTTAACCAGCCATTTAGAATCAGTCATTTTAAAAAGACGAGACAATGAAATAAAAAAATTTCAAAGCAAATTCTGTTTAAAGTTGCCAAACATTTTGCTTTTTATTGAAGACATACAACCGAGAAAATGAACCACCAAAAATTAAAAACCAAGTGGAAAATTCCCTTTAAGAAAAACTATAAAACAAAATTTTATTCCAAATATTAAAGGAAAAGTGAATACAACATTTGTTTCATTTGCTATTCCCAGTAAAAAAAAAGAAAAAAGGAGTTGTTCCCAAATCATAGCATTTTCATTGAATACCAAGTATTGCTAAAAGCTAAATTTAATATTCTAACACGAATACTATTGAGGCCTTTGGATCACTTACGCCCTATGACAACTACATATTAAATTAATATTTATCGGCTTTACTTTTTCTGTTTTTTCCTGCATTACAGCACCATCAAGTTTTTACCCGGATAAAACTTAATTGCTTCGTAAAGGGATGAGAAAAAAAATTTATAAAAAAAATGTATACAACTCTGCACACAATATCAAAAATAAAAAAAAAGTTTCTGAATTATTAACAAGTCTACTTAAGAAGAAACTTAAAAAGTCACATAATTTTCAATTTTCTTGTCATTGTTTCTTTCTTTTTTTTTCTTTTTTTGTTATAAAGGGAAAAAAATTAAAAATTAAACGTATGTACAGACAAAATACTCGTATACGAGTACATACTTATATAAAAAGAAAAACAAAATACTTTTTATCTTTAAAATTTTATTTAAGTTTTTTCCTCACTTTGTGTTTAAGTAGGTCACTAGCTAAAGGATAAAAATAAATTTATCCACAAAATACAATAGAAAAGAAGGCAATAGCGCACATTAAATCAAATGACAAAGCCCTTTTATAAGTTTTGTTTTTTTTTTTTTTTTGTTTTTGCTTTTTAACCACATTTGAAATCAAACTTTAATATCCTGTGTGCTAAAATCCATATGAACAGATGGCGCTACAACGACAACAGCTGGGGAATAAAGTGAGCGAAAATGCATGAACAGCATGTTTTCTATCAGAAAATTGTATTAAAAGGTCGGTGGAAACTTTTAATTTGAATTTTTTCATTGCATTTCACTTAAGACACTTGAGTTACAAGTGGTTATTTTATATTTCGAATCGAATCTTACGAATTCGTAAAAATTTACCGATTTTCGAAAAATTGTTATATTCTTTATTATTGTTTTTTTCGAATTGGAAATTTCTTTCGAAAGCATTTTCGATTCGAATCGATTCGATTCGCTTTGGCCACTGAATATATATTTCAACAGGCATATGCTATTAGTATTTTAAAATTATGAAATAAATATACACTCTCTGGTATGTGATGGCAATCGATTTCGATCAAAACTGAAATCGGCTAAAATTTCAAGATGGTATAACTGAAAAGATTTGAAGAGGTGGCGTAGGATAATGGTTAGAGCGTTAGCTCACAACCCCAGCCCTGGAAAATATGAAAAAAAAATTTGTTATGCGTCATTTTCAAAGTTTTAAATAAAAATAAAATATATAAGAGGTCCCCTCCGCCTCCAAGAAGTCCATTCCAATTAAAGTCGGCAACTGACATTCCCCTCTAACCAACTTTAAGCCATCAAACGAACGATCAGGAGAAAGCATCACCTACTGGGAAGTAAGAGACAGAACTAAGCAATAATCATAATCTACCATTCAACTTAGCAACGATTCTCACCACTTTACAACAGATAAAGAGTTAACATGAACAGATGAAGCAATAGCTATTGATCATATAACACTTGTCTTTGAGTGATCAACTGCCAGCAATTTGTCTCATTGACATAAAGCGCTTAAGAGAAAAAAAAGATCTATCGATCTATCTTCCATTCCAATACAACACTGCAAAGCATTATTAGGGATGTAGCCATCTGAGTATTGGTCAAAAAATAAAACATCTATTTCACTTATCACCTTAATGAGCATTGTGACTAGTTGCTTGACTATTTAAAATAAAAACACCAGAGAAGATATTCATAGTGATATAACCACTATTTTCAGAGTTAGTCATGAGTACCGGCAGCTACAGTTAAAAGCCAAATCCGAACGACAGACTTGAGATACTTGTTCATGGCATTCAGTCACTGCGAAAGCTTGTGCCAGAAGTCTGCTAAGAGGTGATCGCCGAAAGAAATATTTTTTATATACTTCCTAGATGTCTGAACTAAGTTTGAACCCGCAGCTCTTATCTATTAAGCCAATACACTACATTACGCCGTAGTCTAGGGCGTAACTTATGATTTTGGAGTTGTATAACAAATTTTTTAAAACATATTTTGTTGCGCACGATAACATCTCCAAGTAAAATTATATTACTTAAAGCCTAAATACACTATTCTACAAGTGTTAAGAGATTTTGCAACAAGAAAATCCAGTGATTTGCATGTTAAAAAATCTTATAACATTTTGCAAATAAATTTGAAAACAGTTGTAATACATAAACAGCTGTTTTTAGTATGTATATATAGTGCATTAATTGCCAGGTGCATTTGGCTTAGTAGCTGAGCAAAACTGCTCTTCATTACTGCTGCAGACCACCTCTTACTAAAATCTAGAGATACAATTTTAACCACAAATATTAAATCATAAATATATATGTTGCCGAATTCCAAATAAAAATTTCCCGGGAGTGTGTTTCCCTTTGCTATATTTACAGTTGAATATATATAGAAAAAATGGCAGAGGGAAACAAACTCTCAGGGAATTTTTATTAGGCTTTTGGCTGATTTTTATTTGCATTTATCATCAATTTTTTTTTGCCAGAAGGTTTTTTCTATTTTCGCTTTTTTTCCTATTTTGTTACATTGTTTTTTCTTTTGTTAATTTTAACATCAGCTGTTTGGTGATGCAACTTATAAATAAATATTTTGTTGCAGATTGTATGACATTTTTTTCAGATATTAGGTGGCAACTTACTATAGTTAAAGTGTTTGACTACGATGAGGGGACGTTGTATTTTCCATATTATATTGTATATTACTACGGTAAGACTTGTTGTTTTTCAAGTTGTTTGGCCTTTTCTTTTCTTACAGTGTTTATAACTACTATGCATGTGTGGTAACACTAAGTCGTGGTTGATGTACTATATGAGTTCTTTTTGTCATCTACTTCATAAAATTTGTTTTTGCATTGTGTTCTCTTTGTAAATTCCCCAATTACTTTTTGTTTTTCCAGTATTAATATTTTTTATTTTTATTGTTGTTTCTTTATTTTTTGCTCTATTTTAAAACCTACTTACCTAAATAGTAAATTTTCAACATATTCTTATAAATCACTTTCTTTTATTGTTTCCTCAATTCTATTTCATGCTATTATCCTTTATTTATATTCCTTTACTTCGTTTATAATGTTATACCATTTAAGTTTAATACCAACATTGTACCCAGTCGTATAAGTATTTGTGAGCATTTATTTCTAGGAGAAAAAAAGTAGACTACAGACATTGGGTAAATTATTAAGTATAGTTTGCAAATACGAGTATGGACAATACATTTCTATACTTATACATTTTAAATATTGTAAATACAATTTTTTGTAAAACAAATTTAATGACAATTGTTGATTTTGAGATAGTTTTCGACCAATTTTTCGCGAAAACTTGACGAGTGTTGGTTTCCGAATAAATATACTCCAGGCAAG
The DNA here is from genome assembly GCA_963576795.1 of Metopia argyrocephala. Classification (NCBI taxonomy): domain Eukaryota; kingdom Metazoa; phylum Arthropoda; class Insecta; order Diptera; family Sarcophagidae; genus Metopia; species Metopia argyrocephala. The sequence continues at coordinate 196,218,860 of OY756208.1, read as the reverse complement.
GCTAATTTATAAGGTGTATCCAAATCAGGTAGTCTCTTTCTCATACTACTTTGATTGTCAGAGAAAGCTAGAAGAGAAGTATACAAAGAAGAAGAGAAGAATTCACAAGTGCTTGTAGATAACAGTGTTGTCAGATTAGGGAATGGTAATTTTTTTTTCTGAAATAGGGATGAAAAAAATTCATTTGGGGATGAGGATTTTATTGGGGATAATCGATTTTTAAAATTTTTTTGCTTATTTAATTATATATTTTAGAGTTCGGAACATACGATGAATCATGATGTCTTATGCTGAATATAAACTGGAACATCGATGGGTGTTTCGACAAGATAACGAAGGGAGCAAAATGTTGGTTTCAAAACAATGGTGTCAAGGTTTTAAGCTGGCCTAAAATCCTATTAAAAATTTATGGCAAATTGTCAAAGCGGCTTTTCGAGGAAAAAAATTATTGATACAGTTTCTATGGGGATCTTTTTTGATGAACTAATCAGGGCTTTGGGGATTTTTAGGGATATAAATTTCGAAATCGGGAATAAAATTGAAAACTATCTGACAACCCTGGTAGATAATAAGTGACGATATACAAAGCATATACTCCTGCATGTATACTAAGCTGATTATATTAAATTCCTTATTTATACACTCGACAACTGTATTTCTCTGTCTCGCTTGTGTTTTTCATTTAAGCGGCGTTTAAGTACTAAAGTGTGTGTGTGTTAAATGTTGCATAGATTTTTATACTGGATATGGAGCATTGTATGGGTTATTCTCTATGCAACATAAATTACAATTTATGTTACTTTAAAAGTTCACACATATATAAGCATTTCTATACTTATATACATATGTATATGTAATAATTTTTTTTTATTTGTATTTGGGTGTGATTGTCGTTCTCATTTTCTGTTAAGGACGTCTAAAAGGAAAACGTTATAAAAACTATTGGCGCATGATTTATGAATACGAATTAAAGGGAAACTTTAGCTGCTTAACAATTGTGTGACATTCTAATATCAACACTCATACCAACTTAAACAAAAATGAGAGAAAAAAAAAAACAAAACAGAACAAAAAAAAAAAAAAAGAAATCTGAAAAGCATTTTTTTCATATAAAAAACATTCATGCAGATACTTATGGCAAGACGGTGAAACGATAAGTTGAGAATAACGAAGGATAATGAAACATAATTCTCATACCCTACCATAGGTTCGATAAAGAAATACATAAATATGTAATAGATAAAACATAAAGCAAATTTTTAATTTAATATACACAAATACATACATATGTATGTACTTATGTATGAATATAAGTATATGACAATAAGTGTCAATTATGAAAAGATTTATTAAAAAAATACGTACATACATATATTCTTAAATAAATGTTAATTAATGACAATTAATTAAATTAACAATTCTCCTACTGCTGTATTCATTAAAAATATAGGTATTACAGGTTAATTAAGGGTTTATTTGATGAGTATTGGATAGAAATTTGTCCAATAAGCCTTTATTAAACGCACAATATTTTTAATGAATTCGCAGTTAGTGTTTAATAACACACTGCAACAGTGAAAAAAATACATGGATACGACAGTATACGTTCGATTGTACTAACAAAAGTTAGTAAAACCCTGTGCTGAGTTTGGTCAGATTGACCACCAATTTTTTTGTTTATGGACCTCAAAGGATTTTGAAAATCAATGCATCACTCAAAAAAAAAAGTGTCCTCAGTTTTTGGCCAACAGCTAACTCAAACTTAAAGATATTGCTTAACTATATTTGGCAGTTGTCGCCATGGTCTAGTGGTTAGTGTGGTGTGTAGGCTTACTAAGACAATAGTACAGGGTTCAAATCACAGCTCTGACATCTTGAAAAAAAAAAGAAATATGAAAAAATTATTTCTTTCGGCGACTACCTCTTAGCACTCTTCTGGAAAATCTTTGGAAGTAATAAATTGCCATGAAAAAAAGCTTCCCAAATCTGTCGTTCGGAGTCCCGTTACTCATTAGTAAAAATTAATACATATAATGTGAGTGCTGCGAGAAGCTAGGTCGTAACCCTGACACAGGGGTGAAATGGCCAATTATGTGTGTATGTATGTACATTTGGCAATAATATAGTGAAGAGTCCACTGAACAAATTTTATATGCTTTTTATGTGCAAAAAATAATTTTTTCTTGAACTTTTTTGCAAAAATATAGGGAAAATTAATTTTTTTTTTTACTTTTTTTAGCATAGTTTACAGGGACTGAAAACTTTTCAATAACAATAAGTATATGACAAAATTGTAGCCATTGTAAATCTAAACAACTTTTGTGAACCTATACCAATACCATCTGAATGTGTCTATTTATCATACATGGGTACACTGCATTATATTTTTAATGCAGTATTTGAAGCAGTAAGCAGTAAAATTTTACTCGTTACTGAAAAAGTTGCAGTAACCAGTAAAATTTTAATTATTAAAAGGTCACATTTTTACCCCAAAAATGTTGTTTTTACCTTTTTTTTAATTAACTTATTATTTATTTATTTTTGGGTATATTTAAAACATATTTGACTTTGAGTTCTCATCACAAAGGCCATATTCATATATGTATATCAGCATCATAATCATCTGAATCCTCGTAATGCTTCAATAATTGTGGTTCATCATAGTCTTAAGCTGCCTGTTTTTCGCATTCTTCTTTCATCTGCTTTGTCCTTTTTTCTTTAAAATCTGGATCCTTCAAATATATCTTTTGAGAGGTAGCAAATTTCACCCTTTACAGCATCCGAAGACCCCTTTTCTTTATATCTAAAATAACAAAACATTTTAGAAATTGTAAAAAATATACTTTATTCGTAAACATTTATAAACACTCTTTGTTATAATTATCCGAATCATTCAAGGGAAAAGAGGAAAAATTTTAGGGTGGGAGAAATAAATGTTATTAAAAACAACATTAGTTTCAAATGTCACTACTTCACATCAAACTTGGTATTGTAAAAAATTTTATAAAGCATTGAAATCAGGGGACAAATTACGGCATTCGATATCGATCGAAATTTCATACAAATTGAAAAGAATTTTCATACAAATTTCGAATGATATCGAATGCAGTAATTTGCCCACAGTTTTTCAGTTTTCAATTTTTTTATTTATTTTATTCTATTCTATCCCATTCACAAATTTTCTTCTTTAATGTACTAAAACAACAAAAAAAGTTATCTGTTGATCTACTATCACAGAAATAAAATTTGGGTAGAGCTCTTTTATGTCGGATATCAACAACTGTAATTTATACATGAACTCAAATTTAAATTCCTCTAAATGCATATACATACATATGAGTGCTTCTATGTGCATTTTCTTATGTAACTATTTATTATATAAATATATCAAAATAAATGACTTTATTTATAAGTATGTACTCGTATTATGTGATGCACTTTGAGAACCTATTTCCGTTTAGCAAAGAAAAGTTTGTAAAATAAAATAAAATTAAGAAATAGAGTTTTGCAGTATAACGAATGGGATACGAAAACTTATAACTTTTTTCCTCTCCGTATAACCTTTTATATCTTTGTTATAAACTAGTTCAGTGTGTTAAAGTCAATTTGTATGTGTAAAAATAAAAGAAACAAAGAATGTAAAATATTTTATCATTCAAGAGAGTAAAGATTTGGTAACATTATGAGAAAATCATGCACTGCGGCTTAACTTGTTATAAAAAAAATTATTTGTGCCTTTTAATGCGAAAATATATGCTTATTAATTATAGCATGATAAATCTTTACCTTATCCTTTATTGATTTATTTGCTTTCTTTTAAGTTTAAAAATACGGAACAATTATTATTGAGTTTATCAAATTGCGCAATTAAAAACTAAACCAAAATACCTTCACACAGTGCAAGACGGCGCGATGGGCGTGGCAGATTTTAATGAAACTTGGCATGTTACGCGTACTGTGTGGCATGTGGCACCGTCTTGTTGGAACCAAATGTCATGCAACTCAAGCTCTTGCATTTTGGGTAAATAAAGTTGGATAACATCTCACGGTAGCGCTCACCGGCGACGAATCGATAATTGATGGTCATCATTAACACTGGCCGATACAGCTGCGATATTTTCTTCATTTCGCACTCTATATAAGCGTGTTGGTGGTTTAATGTCCAACAATGTAAATTTGGTGCGAAATTTAGTCACAATAGCCCGAATAGCCGCTTCAGTGGGTCGATTAAACTGACCATAAAATGGAAGAAGCGCGCGGTGAACATTCTTAACAGAGCACGCATTTTGATAATAAAATTCAATTATTTGCATGCTTTGTTCGTTTGTAAGTCGATTCATGTTTAAATTATAGACCAAACTGAAGATGTTTGACACGAAGCAAAACACGAAACGTGCGTCAGCTGCTTGAACAGTGTTGCCAAAAAGATAATAGCTAAAAAATCATCCTTTATAAAGAAATCAATTTTTAACTTGTGTATGAGGTGTCACGCAAATTTGTCCAATTTCGCCCACTTTCTGACTGATGATTTGCCTTGTCACTCAGACCCATTGCCGAAACTTTAGTCTGAACAGTTCTGAAGATATACAAAAATCAGTATATAGAGATAAATAGAAAAAAGTGGGCGTAAAAGTAGGCGTGGCAAATTTTTTTCTCGATGAAAACTTAAAATGGAATAATACAAACATTTGAAAGAAAAATTTGTCAAATCGATGGAGCCGTTTTCTGATTTTAGGTAAAAAAAAGTGGGGGTGAAAGTGGGCGGGGCAAAATTTTCTTTCCGTAAAACCCTAAGCTGGATCACGACAATCTTTAAAAATAAAAAGTTATCAAAATCGGTCCAGCCGTTCTCAACTGATGCGATGTCTCACGAACAAGATTGATTTTTATTCATATAGATTATTAAAATTTTCATTTCAGTTTAAATTTAAATCAGAACTAACAAAGTGGCTAAAATCTTACTTAAATTATAAGCAAACCATATAATGTTTTATTTTCTTTTATTTTTCTTCTGAAATTAATTTCTATTCCATAACAAAAAGTGCACTTAAATGGCTTATGGAAATCAAACAAATTTTGTAAAACCATAACAAATCAAAGTTCGACAATTCAATAAAACTTTTGAGTTTTTTATGGCAATCAGAAACATTAATTTATTTTTGGAATTCAATTCTTAGAACAAGCATACATACATATAGAAACACATACATGCTGGTGCATGAAAATGTTTGCAACATGAAAACCTTCAAATACAATGCGTCTGCAATAAATTTAAACACTCACACCGACACCGACACAGGCACATACACACATATGCACATAAAAAATTACGAGAGAAAATAAATTTTCTTCAATATTTTATGATATTGAAGTCACCAAAAACAATATTATCAATGGCAAACGTACAAATACACTCTAGCCATACTCACACGAACACACCTATTGTTGTTAAAGCAACTTTTTCACAGGAATCCAGACATTATTGTAAAAATAAAATCAAAGTAATATTTTTCTACAACAACTGTGTGGAGATATGACGTTAATAGAGTGTGACATTAAGAGCTGTAAATGGAAATCATATGCAACAAAAATCTACGTACAAAACTTGGAACTCTCAAAACGAATTCTAAAAATTTCACACTCTTTTAGTGTTACGAATAACACTCACGTTTATTGGTTCTACCATTTTGTAATGCTGAAAACCTTAAAAACTTCAAGAGTACAATAGGACAGCGAATCGTGCAACAATGTAAGAAGCAGCAGCATGAACTGTTTCGCAATCATATTTTATATTGTATGTACTCGTACAGACATATGCAACCGCAATCTCTAAAATGGTTTTCTATTTGGTTTAAGTTGAGGGAACCAAAGAGTCCTTTTGTCGATTATTCATTTTTGTCACATTCAAAATATTTTTATAACTCATACACATGCACGCACATACCATACATTTACGCAGTGACAAGCAAGAAACGTGGTTTGTACCCCAATGTGTTGCAAGTTTTACCACAATAGTACAACATGTCGTCATATGCTGCTCTTTTATTTTATTTGTTAAGCAAAAAAAGAAAAGCAATTGGAAAGGTAAAAAATTTCATTTTCTTGACTGAATTTACTTTCGAGTTCTTTTTGTTTTTCTTCTTGTTTAACAATTTCAACATCAATTTTAAAAAATTGTATGACTGTGTTAAATTTCTTTCTCAGTAGTTACAAATGATTCGTGGCTTTTTGTTATATGACCTAAACGGTAAGTACAGTGGAACAAAATTTGGATCAAAGAATAACATGCAGGGGTTCTGACAGCAATTCTGTTTTGAGGAAGCCCATGAAGTACTGGAATAGTTTTAGGTTTTTTTCGATTACTTCGTTAAGTGTCTTTTGTAATAGCAAATATAGTGAAATATCCGTATTCACGAAATTACATACATACATACATACATACATACATACATACATACATACAGACATACATACACACATACACACATACATACATAATTGGCCATTACAACCCTGTATCAGGGTTACGGCCTAGCTTCTCGCAGCACTCATGTTGTGTGTGTTAATTTGTATCCATGAGTACCGGGACCTATAGTTTAAAGTCGATACTGAAAGACAGATTTGAGAAGCTTTTTCATGGCAATCAATTACTCCCAGAGCTTTTGCCAGAAGACTGCTGGGAGGTAGTCGCCGAAAGAAATAATGTTTTCCTATTTCTTTTTTCGAGTTGTCAGAGCTGAAATTTGAACCCGGCGCTATTGTCTTAGTAAGCCAACACACTAACCACTAGACCACGGCGACTACATTTATGAAATTACAACTTCAAAAAATCTTAAGTTTTTTGCTTTGAAACCGATTTTCAAAAATTCGTTAATTAATTAATTCGAAGATATTAGTTCTACCTTTCAAACAAAATAATGTTTTCGAAAATCGGTTAGAAAATTACTGAGTTACGGACTAGTGCTGGCAAATTATTGAGTAATGGGTACCGAGTATCGAGTATTTGTACTAATTTTTGGGTACTCAATACTTAAAAGAAACTACTTAATACTCTAAGAGTTGTATTTTTTCTTCGAAGTTGTATGGAAAATTAAAATTTTAATGGCCAAACAAATTTCTGTCTAAAAACACAATACTTTATAAATTTGTTTTCTCTTAAAAATAAAACCCGTTAAAATTATTGAGTTTTATTGGATACTCAAATGAAAGTACTCAATACTATCGAACTCTCGAGTAATGAAAAGTAGCAGAGTTTGACAGCACTATCACGGACGATTAACTTTAAACAAAACACACTTTTTCAATAAATTTCAACTTCGGAGTTCAAAAACAGCAGCAAGCCCTATTTCTTATCATATTTAGGAACAAGACAAATGGTGTGTTTGTGTGTTTCTAATATGATCACTTAAGTACATATATAATAATGATCCCTTTCTGTGCTTAAATGTTAAAAAAAATTAAAAATTCAATCCCATAAAATTATTTTTTAGATATTGAAATCGAAAGAAATTTCAAACTGTTTAATAGCCATTCAAACAACTTTTTTGATTAGCAAAAATGACAAATAATTCACGCAATTAAGTTGGTTTTTGAACAAATTCAAAATTCCATTTTCACTAGGTTTTGCTTCCGAGACCATACACGATAATATAATTTTTAGTTCACCTAAGTCTGCATTCGTATTCTCTTTCCACCTACCAAACTTATGTGCAATAGCTATTGCTTTCGAAAATATTATCTACTAGCCCACTGTAGCTGTTTTGAACAAAATCCTATATTTTGCTATCCTAGCCATGGTAGCTGGCTAGAGAATATTTTACGATATTGTTTTTTTGTTAACATTTATTTCTGGTATTGGCATTTCAATAATACATTATTCTTACCTTCCTCCTTCTTTTTCTTCTTCTTTTTACTTTCTTCTTTTTTTTTATTTTTTACCATTTGTTTCATACTTTTTTAAAACAGCCGCCAACGGCAACTTTTTGTAATACCCAAAGTTTTTACTTTTGTATTTCTATTATAGACTTACAAAAGGGCAGGATGTTAAACATTTACAGGAGTAGAGTCTGTGACAGTCAAAAATAAGTTTTTTTTTATTTTTTGGTTTCCTTTGCTCACAGGAAAACCACCGTAAGAAAAGTGTGTCCACAAGCATTGTATTCGCAATTGAGTTTGTGGTGGTAAAAATCAATTTTTAAGGAAGAAAACATTTCTAAACGAAAACTTAAAAAAAAAAGTTTAAAAACGTTTTATTGCTATTTCGCAGGATACACGCACAGTCACTTTCTTTTATAAGTTTTTTGTATTTTTTGCCATTTCTTACTTTTTGGAAAAAAGTTTTAGCCTGCGGTTGCATATCTTATACTGCGGTGTTTGTATGTTTTATGGTTGTTTTTGCTGTTTCTCGTTTTAAATTCAACAACAACAACAACAAAAATAACTGTCGCTTATAAATCCTTTTAGTGTTAATTCAAATAAATTTAATTTCGTTATAGTTGTTGTTGTTTATGTTTTACCTTAAGGGATTATTTTTTACATGGTGTGAACGAATATAAAAGTTAAACTCATATTGAGTATTAAAAATAATATAATTATACATTAAAACTTAACACTTAAAATATATTTTATAAAGTATGAAGAAGGAAATAGAAAGTGAGACATTCAACCATGTTATGGAACTCAATAATACGAAAATGTATGAATAGAAAGCTGTTTGATCATTTAAGATGATTTGATTTGGAAGAAATTTTTAGTTTTTTTAAAAAAGTTCAATTTTCAGAATTGTAACCACTTCTGATAGGAATTTAGTTAGTTCTATGACAAGGGTGATTTCTTTATCTTTTTTTTTAATAATAGGTTTGAAAGAAAGAATCATTGAGCAAATATTTTTTTCAGCGACTACCTCTACTACCTCAGTTTTCTGACAAAAACTCTGAAAGAAACTGATTGCCATGGATAAGCCTCTCATGTCTGTCGTTACTTTTTTTCTAAACGAGTACATAAAGCTTAAATATTCGACTTTTTGCATCTTCCCTTTTTTCTAAATTACTCGCGCTTATATGGAGAAGTTATTGTTTACTTTCATGTTACCCATGAAGAATGGGAACAAACCTATATACATACATAATTGGCCATTACAACCCTGTTTCAGGGTTAAAGCCTAGCTTTTCGGAGCACTCATGTTATGTGTGTCAGTTTCTATTCATGAGTACTGGGCCCTACAGTTTAACGTCTACTTCAAACGGCATACTTGAAACATATATTTTTTCATATTTCTTTCTTTATGATGTCACAGCTGAGCTTTGAATCCGGAGGTATTGTCTTGTAAGCCATACTAGACTACGACGACCACAAATATAATAGAAATAAATAAATAATATATTTATAATTTTACTACATTGCTCTGTATGCCATTAGTCCTATATTACATGTTTATACTCTCCATCCCAAAAATTTTGATCTAATTTCAGAAGGCTATAAAAAGACTATGTTTACCAGCATGGTTTATCTGGTAAAACCCAAACTATATAAAAGAAGAAGTCCATATCCAAGAAACCGCTCCCTGATATTTTCAGTATATTCCACCTAAAACGAATGACTAGGAGTACAGCTACACCTTCTGGGAAGATAACAGCTAACCTACTCGCCACTCACAATCAACATCCAATGACACGTGGGGCAACTACTATCGATCATTTAAGGGTGAGAGTATAACACTGTCACTTGAGTGATCAACTAAAAGTAATTTGTCTCATTGATATCAGGCGCTCACTAAAATTTGAAAAAAAATCTATATATCTATTCCAAAATTCCAATACAAATTACAGCATGGGTAGGAGTTTACCCCTGAGTATTGGTCTTACAAAAAAAAAAGAACAAAAAAAACTATATTATTATTCTATATTCGGTTAAACACAACACACATAAGGCCATGATTTCGAAGAATTTTAAAGCCAAAAAGGTCGATTATCACAACACCATAGCGCTCTGAATTGACGAGAATTGTTCCTCCAGCGTTATTTGGTTTTGAATAATTATATTAGTGATCTTCTTCGTTAAACAAAAATTATAAAAACATTTTTTATTTAATTTTAGGAAGGAGTAACGAAATTTCGAAAATAAATAACTAAAATTAAAGAACCTTTTTTTATAATTTTTATTAATTTATTTACATATATTCAATTAAAAATATTAATATGCCAACGTTCTTTGTATACACAATATTAAAACTATACATTCTCTTTAATGCTAAGAAATAAAAATAAAATTATATAACAGGGATATTCATTTGATCTGTTTAACGCCTCTTATACCGCTCTGTTACATTTTTATGAGTTTAAGAACATTTAGTAGATTAAACGTATACCCCTATAAATATTTATTTTAAAGATTATTGCTCCCACAAAAATCACAACATTTAATTTCTTCTTATTTTCCCATAATCAACATGATTCATTCAAAATCTGTTTGTTGTCATCTGTTGCAGCTCATCATCAGACAAATTTATTCTTCTAAAAATAGACAAATTTCTGTTTTTGTAACACAGTTCCGATGTTCTCAATGCAGACGGAATATTGTTCAACACTGTTTACATTTCCTTTAATTTTTTTTTTATTTATTGAAATAGAAAACAATATATTTAGAGTATTTCTTGTAGTTGTTGTAATAAAAAGAAAGAGAGAGAATGATATACGTTTCTAAAACTACCCAGCAAAATTTTACAAGACAAAAATGTTATGAAGTGGTTCAATTTAGGTGCAACGTGCATGATTTGTGCGAGATTGTAGAGTTGAATTCATTGAATTCAATTGAAATAAATATCGAAAAATTGAAGCAATGCATAAAACAAATTTAATTAAATTTTATTGAGTAAATAACATGATTTGATAGTTTGTTTTTGTGCAAATTTTTATTTTTTTATTATCAATACTTATTACTGAATACTGATTTCTCTTTTCAGTAAACAGTAAAATTTACTGAATACTGATTTCTGATTTGCCGCCATTTTGGTAAACATTAGTCTTGATGAGTTGTAGGGCAGAGACGTGGCAAATTTATTATGGAAAATATTCGGTAAACCAACGTGTTTTAATCGTTAAAACATTTTATCAAAATCAATCGTCGATTACAGTGACGATGAAAAAGTTACGTGAAATGAGTGAATAGCCGGTTCTGGGAAGGGAAAAACCCTCAAATTATTCTTCAGTTAGTCTGTTGGGCAATTTAGTCAGGAGGAATCATTGGACCTTACTTTTTGAAACTGAAAACGGCGTAACGGTAACTGTTAATGGGGAGTGATATCGTGGTGTGATTGAAAACTATTTAACTGTATGCTTTGGCTTGACTAACATGTGGTTTCAACAAGACTGTACCACATCGCATACAGCCCGGACTACAATGGAATTACTTCGAGATCCCTTTCCACAACTAGTTATTTCTAGGAATGATTATGTTGATTGGTCTCCACGGTAGCCTTATTTGACTGCTCCGGACTCCATTTTGTGTGGATATCTGAAAAGCAAGTTTTATGCAAACAAACCAGAAACGCTGGAGCAACTCTAACAAAATGTTTGTGATGAAATTAATGAAATGTGTGAGAATGTAATGAAAAATGTGCTCATAAGGGCTCGCATTTGTGAGGCTAACAGAGGCTGTCATTTGATTGATATTGTATTCCATACATAACTGCCGACATTAAATAAAACATTTATCAAGAGAAGATCCATTCCCTTTCATTTAATCAAAAATTATAAACAAACAAAGCAGTATACCTTCCGTCGGACACCCTGTATTTTATTATGACTTTCCTACACCTCAATTTCAGTAGTTGGGTTATAGTGGAATAGGTTATATAGGATTATTGTACATCACCGTTTAGCTAAAGATATCTGCTATCGATTGGTAGTATGGGTGTTCGAATCGGTTGCGTGGTTTAGCCACAGAAAAAACAAAAATTGTGGTAAATATGGGTGTGTATGGCAGTTTTTCATGCTGTCTTACCCTTACAAATTGGATTTTTAAATATTGTTTGTAGAATTTTTTTTTTTTCAATAATTTTATTAAAATATTTACAAAATGTAAAATGCTGAGCTCCCATATTGTTAGTTAATTATTTGAAACCACATTTATAAAACATTGCAGTGCGAACACAAAATCAGCTGATTGTGATTTTTATTTAAGAATTAACAACCCGAATTAAAACTTTAAATTTAGTTTTTAAAACATTTAAAAATTTGTGATATGGTCTTACGAGTATAATTGACTTCAAAAAGGGAAAGTTCAATAAACTCAAATTGCATACAATTTTTGAAACATAATTTTAAACACTTAATATGTACTTGAATTGTAAATTCTCATTTAAAAATCACCAGCTACAATATTTAGTTACGTTCTCTTTCTTAAACAAATTTTTTTTATTTTCCCTTCTCATTATTCTTCCATATTTTCTCATGAAATTCTAAATTTTCTTTAAAAATCTGGCAGAAAACACTGGCTCTTTGCTTGTGCAGCAACCATTTAATATATGGCACGTGTCTCTAAAAATAGTTTTCCATGGGATGCAACCATAATATTCCCTTAACTGAGAGTCTACATTTTATTGTATATTTTATTTCTTGGTGATTAAAAGTGAAGTTGTAGATATTTTTAAAAGTCAGTGTCATCAGCATTTTAAAAATAGAAAAACGTTTCCACTAAAATGAAAACTTCTAATTTGAAAATGAAAAAACATACTAAAAGAAGGAAACTGCTTTGAAAATGTTTAATTGGAAAACAGAATTTTAGTTGGAATACACTTACTATGGAGATAAGACGTGATGCTATTTTACTGCCCACGTATGAGCAATCGTGGTGAGTTTTGAAATAATTTTAAATAAATTTTATTGAAATTATTGATTTTCTTTTTTAATTTCTGCCTTTATTTAGTGGTGTGCCGCGCAAGCCTTTGTGCTCGAATTTTTTTAATGATGCTTTAAAAGATCCAGTTTTAATATTTATAACGATTGCAGTAGTTATTGGCTCATTTTGTTTATTAAGCGGCCTATTTTTATTGTGTCTCGTTTCGAAAACTATACAAGATGAAACGTCCGAGTCCATATTATTAATTGGTAAGTGAACGTAAACAAAAAAGAGGGCAATAACTGCATTGTTGTTCTAATAAATAGTGAAAAGAGACCAGCAAAGAATAAACAGAAAAAAGTTACAGCAATAATAGGCAGCGAATTTACTTCATTTCTATAATTAAAAAAAATAGTTTTATAAATAGGTAAATATTTAAACCCTTTAAAGCCCATGATATTAAAATCTAAATATGTAAGTTTTTATAAAGAAAAATATGATTGATTTTAACAAAATATGGCTTGCGATTCAAAAACAAAGTATGCAATATTTAAACTCAATGCAACATGAAATGTTCTAAAGTGTGATTTTTTAAGAGCTATAGGAAAGTTTAAAAAAAAACACATTAAATTCAGAAAAATGAATGACGTCTTTATTTGAATCGATAATACGGTCCATATAATTTAATGTTTGAAGATTATTTCATGCAAATATTGACCGTGACTGCGCCTCAAACGGTCCATCCGCTTAGTTCAATTTTGGCATACTTTTCCAACATTTCAGTTGGTATCTCACGAATAAATGCTTCAATGTTGTCTCCCAAAGCGTCAATTGAAGCGGGCTTGGCTGTATAGACATGAGCTTTAACATAGCCCCACAAAAAATTGTCTATAGGCGTTAAACCGCACGATATAGGCCGCCAATTGGCCGGTCCCGAGCGTGAAATAAAATGTTCACCGAACTCGCCTCTCAATAAGTCCATTGTTACGCGTGCTGTGTGGCATGTGGCACCGTATTGTTGGAACCACAAGTCATGCAAGTCAAGCTCTTGCATTTTGGGCAAAAAAAAAGTTCCAGTTACGTTACGATTCGCATCATCTTTGAAGAAGTACGGTCCAATGATGCCACAGACCCATAAACCGCAACAAACTGTGACTTTTTCTGGATGTATTGGTAGCTCTTGCAATTCTTCTGGCTGGCCTTCACTCCAAAATCGACAATTCTGTTTATTTACGTGGGTCGATTAAACTGACCATAAAATGGAAGAAGCGAGCGATGAACTTTCTTAACAGAGCACACATTTTGATAATAAATTTCAGTAATTTGCAAGCGTTGTTCGTTTGTAAGACGATTCATGGTTAAATTATAGACCAAACTGAAGACGTTCGACAGTGAAACAAAACACAAAACCTGCGTCAGCTGTTAAAACCAGTGTTGCCAAAAAGATAATAGCTAAAAAAATAACCCTTTATAACATCTCATACAAATTAAATTAAATCTCGAACATCTGAAATACGAGCGCTATTTTATAAAAACGGCTAAAGCCATTGAATTCATTGTTGAAATTTGCGACTAGCACGGTGTTATTAAATTAAACATTTTTATTGGTGTCCTAAGTGGGAATTGAGTTTAAATGTTTATTTTATATACCTTGTTTAATAATTTTCTGAGAAGAACTACTACTACTACTACTACTTAATGTCTTGCAGTATAAAAACACCGAATATTAATGACAGTCACTGTTATGCTCTTGCGGGTCTATAAAGGGTTAAAGTTGTTTTCTTATTATTGTTGTCATTGCAGATTTAGTTTTTTTTAACTTATTTCTTATAATATTTAATTCTGTTTAAACAATTATTTTTTTACAAAACACTTTTCTTTAAGGCATTGGCTTTTTCATTTCTTCAGTTGCTTGTGTTTCTTGGAAATTAACAACCCGCAGGCAAGTTTCACACTTTATTGAAGCCATTAAAGAGGAAACAGTGTGAAGATTTTAATATTGTTTTGAGAAATTTTGCAATTATTAATTATTCATATAAATAAGATAAATTAAACAAAATAAGTATTAAAATTTAATTTAACTGCTTATTTCTAAAAATATTTATAGCTTGTAATAGTTTTAAAAAAAATATTTTTAAAAATATTGATTTATTTAATTAAAAGGTTTTAACTATTATTTGTCTGATAATACTGAAATTACCTTTTTAGCAATATGTACGCAAATACAGAAATAAAAAATATAAAATAAGTTTAAGGGGCCTTTTGTTCATTTCAACAAATTTACTTTAAATTTTAATTTTTTTCTCTCTCTCTCTTTTTGTGTTTAAAAATTTTTCCCTTTCTGTTATTCCATTTGTTCATTTCTTTAAAATTTATTTACAAGTATGCAAATTGTTTTTTATACATTTTATTTTTTTTTTGTGTATTTTAAAAACTATTATACAATTCCTTTATATGAGTATCAAAGTAATATTTATTTATATTATATATGGTTTTTTGTATTAAAATATTTTGTATAGATTTTTATGTACGAGTATGAACTTTTGTAAATTATATTGAATTATTTCATCAAAATATTTATTTAACAAATAAAAGAATTTAAAATAAGAAAAAAAAAATAAAAACTTAAAATTGTTTAAAAGTAAATGTAGTAAAATACTTTATTATATAGCATATGGAAGGCAATTCCATAAAAAGTCCAAGCAGAAGTGTTATTCACTATGAAAGTTTAATGACAGTTGTTTGGTTAAAAAGGGATAACGGTGGGATAATCAACTTGTCGTTGTATAGAGTCTTACACTGCAAGGACTCAACTGGCTAAGCTGGAGGAGAGCAATAGCTTTATGGTAGAAACTCTCATACCAGAAAGGCAATTAAGGAGCAGAAACCAGGAATTATCCCAGGGGTTGGATCAAGAAGAACAATAACATCATCTTCAATATCATTATAATCTCTTATTCCTCCCCTAATTTAAAATTTATTTTGCGTCTTTCTTCGGGTTGGTTGCTATTGGATTTTTAAGTGATGAAGGTATATAACTGATCATTGAAGAATCAATCAAGAGGAACGGATTTACTTGTGGCTTGCATTCTTAAATCAGGACCTTTGTTTTTTTCGAACTGATATCAGATATGATATTAGTAAGTTTAAATCAAAGGTACCCAAAATTTTTCCCCCCTTCCCCGCCTATTTCCGGCACACTGCACTGAAAGAAAGAATTCAAAGAATTTAACACAATTGAAGTAAATATTTTAAGGTTGTATGAATACTAACTTTGCACACTGTATTTTCAGTAAACTTGTATTTCTTTGTTCTTACAGCGATACCGCATAATTTTGAATATTGCGAACCAACATTAACGAGTATTAATATTAATGTTTGCGTAAACTTTAATCTGTATGACCTTACAATCAATGAAAATCTTTATACGGAGAATAGGCAAAATTGGACAAGTGGGTGTGTGACTTCTCGCTCAAACAAAATATTTATTTTGGTATTTCTTGAGAAAGGTTACAGCTAAAGTAAATACATTTGATCTGAAATACTTCATATTTAAAGCAATTCATCAGTAATAAAGTGGGCAGAATCGGACAAGTAGGCGTGGTAGCTCCCATCCGAATAAAATACAATTTATTTTCCTATATGCTAAGAACAATTAAGCTTATTTCTTATGTAAAAAAATTGTTATTTTATTTATATGGCCTGTTAAAACAGGCACAGGTTTTGCTAGTATTTTATACATTTACGCATAAAATATATTTTGTCACTTTCAATATCCCCATTCATAAAAAACATATTTTTTTACAAACTTTGCTGAATTGCATACATATTTCTATAAGTTCACAAAGTCAGCGTCTGCTTTTGTCACGTCCATTTCTTGGTGTTATTTGCTTATTGTCGTTTATTATGTTATTGATTCCGCTCAACATTTCTCATTCACATGCTACTTTTTCTTACTTTTAAACACTCTGCAAATATATTATATCACTTCATTCCTATCTTATTTTTACCTCAACCAAAAGTGTAGGAATATAGCTTTCTTTGCTATGAAATTGCCCATATGTTACAATATCGTCGATGGAATTAAAGAACTCTGTAACTGACAAAACCTTAAATGTTCACAAGAGTCAAAAAACCTTTATGAAAGTTGAACAAAGAATTTTTTTCAAAACGCAGGGGGCGTAGGTGGATTTATTTTCCTCGTAGAAATCTGGGACCAGGACCAATCAACTCATTTTTTTTTATAAAAATGATGCAAAAAAAGTATTTTCGATTTTTTGTCAGTTACATCGTTCTTTAATTCTTGCGACGATATGATTTTCAATTTTATTCACTGCCTAAAAATAAACAATAAAATTTTTAAAATTTAAGTTACGGGCAAATTCCGTTCTTTTCTGTCACCCAAGCCTTGTATATCATGTATTTGCATTGATTTAAAATTAATTTATATTACGGGTAGGGTGTAAATGTGAATACAAAATAATTTGTAAGTTTTTTTATTTTTTATTTCGCAAATAAAAGGTGAAATTCATACTGCCTGTCGATTGTTTGTTTATGTGGAGGACGTGACAGGATTACGAAAAAAAATGTTTTCCTTTTTTTAGTTCATTTGTTTTTCTTGTTCTTTTTTTCAATTTGCTGCTCTCAACACAGCATCAGCCAGCCAGCATTTTGATGAAAAATTTACGTACAAATCACTACACATAATAATGACCAAGAAAAATAAACCAAAAAAAAAAAAAAAAAAAAAATTGGCAATAGAAAATACATGAAAGAAAATATACAGAAAATTAATGGCAAAAGGAGGAGAAGAGAGAGAAAAAAGAAAACAAAAAAATACGGCAACTGAAAGTGATTAATTTCATATTTTTCTTTTATTTATTTGTTTTTCTGAATGTTGTTATTTATATGACTGTATGAAACTAAAGTTTATATATTAAATGAGACATAAGGTTTGTTACAAACCAGAAATATTATTGAAAATAGGCATTTCAGACATTCACCACCTAGCGTAGCGGCTGTGACATTTGAACAACATTATAATATCGTTAAAGAACGCTGTAACTGACAAAACCTTAAACGTTCACCAGAGCCAAAAAAACTTTCATAAAAGTAGAACAAGGACACTGGTATTATTCATTTCGCAGACGGCGTAAGTGAATCTATTTTCATCGTAGAAATCTGGGACCGGGATCTGATGCAAAAAACGTATTTTCGATTTTTGTCAGTTACAGCATTCTTTAATTCCATCTACGATAAATTTTATACAAATAAGAAATTGTAGGAATTCTAACACACACTCTGTTTTTTTTTGATACATTTTAAGACATGATAACCGTTAAGTTGCAAAGAGTGCCAAGGCAAACTTTTTATCAATGGATTATATAGTATTAGGCAACCAAAAGTGGTCGTAGTCAATTGCGGATTGACAGTTTAACCTTAAACGGAGCCCAAAAAGAAAGCTAAAACTATAAAACAAATTACAAGTTTAACCTGACAGACAATATTTGCATTTCAGTAGTAAACAGAAAAATCGTATTCTAGGAATCAAAATAAAAAAAACTTTGGCGTACCGTACCTAACCGTACCTCTAAAATAATTTCTGATGTTCCCTATTTTGACCCAAAAGTCAAATTTTGAAAAATCCCACTTTGATCCGTTTAAAGTACTCCCATCGAGTCTAAATGTATGATTTTTCTTATTTTAATCCCTAGAATACGATTTGCCTTGTCACTTGGGGGATATTTTTGCTTCCCTATAATTTGACCCGCATACATAATTGGCCATTACGGCCTAGCTTCTCACATCATCCATATAGTGTGCGTCAATTTATATCCCTGAGTACCGGGACTTACAGTTTAACGTCGATTCCTTACGTTTTAAAAAGCTTATTCATGACAATCAGTTACTCTCAAAGCTATAGCCAGAAGACTGTTATTAGGTGGTGGCCGAAGAAAAAAAAATCTTTATTTCAAGAAGTCACAGCTGGAGTTTGAAACAACACACTACATACTGTATACTACGGCGACCATTACATAAATTAAATGAATGGAATAAAGAACGTGTCTGTGAATTCTTATCGCACCACATAATTCGCGTCTTTTCCGATGGCATTTTAAAATAGTAAAATGGGTTTTGATTTTAATATTACTTTTTTTATTTTTTTTTTGTGGATTTAGAGTTTAATTCCCATCTTAGATTGTCTTCTGCCAAACTACTCGTATATCGATAATATAGTTTTAGTTACTTCCTATATAAAAATTAGAATATAATATTCTATTTTATGGAAATAAATAAAATATTCTTGTTATTTAGGTCACATTCAATTCGTTTCTCTCTACCATTTCACATTTTGGAAAAAAAATTATTTTTTTGCACAACTCTTATTGTATTAAGTGGTAGCAGAAAAAGGAAACAAAAGAAAAGAAAGATAAACACAAATTTCCACAAATGTACTTAAAAAATAGAAACAAATCTCTGTATAATGCAAAAAAAATAAAGAAAAAAGAATAAAAAGGAAAATTACATGCCGATGTAAAATTTCAATTAAGATTACATTTTGTATTGTTTTTTTAATTACTTTCTCTATATAAAATTGGCATATTCTTTATTGAAGGCTTATTTTTTGTTTCTTTTTGTATGTATGGAATACAATAGACAAATTAGAATAGATTGCAAACAATTTTTTGTGGATTTTAAAACTTAATTAATAAAGTGCTAGTTGTTCTAAAATGTCAAATGAAAAAGTGATATAAATTTGCAATTTGCATGTAATGGAAGAAAAAATATATTTTTATATAGTATACAATTTATTAATTCAAATAAAAGAAAAAAAAAATAAAGAAAAATTCAACATTTTAAAACTCCTAAAGGTTTGAAGGTATCTCTTTTTTGGGTGAGAGCTCCTATAAATTCACATCAACAAAGGCTGTAATTTATAAAAAAACCCAGAACTGTGGACTACTCTATACCACAACAAGCTTTGCACTCATGTTTTAATGGAGTTCATTGATATAAAATAAAACTTATAAATACTGAAAAGCAAAAAATACGTAGCTGATAATTAATATAAAAAATTTTAATGAAAACTTCCTTTTTAACAATTTCTATTTTGTTGTTTCACTAATACGATGGCAAAAATTCGTGCGTTAAAGTTCGAATTATTTCATCACGCATTTTACTCCCAGACTTAACTCCCTCGAAATATTTTCAATTTCCAAAATTAAAAAAACGGCCCGGTGCTAAAAGATTTGCCAACAATGAAGAGGTGGAGTCTAAGATTGATGACTATTTTAAATGCTAAACAGTTTTTTTCATGTTCGCTTTTTTTTTTTCTTTTGTTATTTTAAAAAACTAGAAAAATTTTTGAAGAAAAATAAAAGAATTTTTTTTTGTTTTAAATTTTTCCATATTTTTAATAATTGAAATTTATGGCCAGTTATTATAAATAAATTGATGTAGTATTTGGTTGCACAATTAATTTATAAATTTCCCATTTCTATGACGGTTTTATTTTTCAATTATTTTGATTCAATCAATAAAAATGATAAAAACAAGAGAAAAAGAAACATATTTCTGTTTTATGTGTTAATTTTAATTTTTATTTTTTGTTTTTTTTTATCGGTAGTAAGCAGACATATAGGATTAGTAATATTAAATCCCTTTTAATGTTATATTGAATATTTTATTATTGAATGTTTACGTTGGAAGTCTGTAAAGTTCAAATTATAGCAGATAAAGAAGTGTTAAAGTTTGTTAGAGGTAAAAACTAAAATAAGTTGAAACAAATTTTTATCGATATTGGCTGGAATTTAGTTACTCGTTAATAGTAAATTTTTACTGCCTTCTAAATATAAAAATTTATATAAAAAGCATGATTTTATTTATTTATTTATTTATTTACTTATTTATTCCCATTTTTTGTACAACAAGATTAAATCTTATAATTAAAGTACACAAATTTTTTATCCAATCATATAAAAAATTAAAAATATAATATTAAAGACAATATCAACTAAAAAGAAATCCAAAGTAACAAAATATTAAAACTTACACATAATTTAATTATAATAAGAAGAATAAATATTAAAATTACACTTACAATCATTTAAAATGATTAAATAGAAAATGTTTAAAGCTAGTCGCGTTGCTATTTGTCTGTTGGGTATGTGGAAGAAGATTCCAAAGACGCGTGCCATATAGGAAAAAGTGCCATAGGAAAAGTGCCATTGAAAATAGATAACGGTGGAAAGGAATAATAATTCTCCTACCCCTGGGAGAACTAGAAAATTTGATTCTCTCCAGCTAGTAATGGGGTGCCCGAGAATACACAATTTTGTGCATTAGTAAAAGAACACGTATCTTAAGAAAATTATCAAAAGAAACACCAAATATTCGTAAAAAAACAAGATACATGGTTATATCTCCTCAAGCCAAACACATATCTCAAAATGTTATAATATAATACATTTAATCTATGTTTGCTAATAGAGTCACAATTTGCAAAAAGTTCACAGCCGTATAGTAAAGAAGGGAAAATATATGTTTTGGCTAAAAGCAATCTGATGTTGAATGGAGTATAATATTGAGTAGACCAGAGAGATCTCAACTTAATATAAATTTTGCCCACCAGAAAATTTACGTGATCTGCCTAGTTAAGACTGCTATTGAAAACCAGTCCAAGATTTCTTGTATTATCCACAATTCTCACCTTGCCACCATTTATTACAACGTCATGGATAATGACTGTATTGACCCTTCCCCTATGAAGTATCATTCACTTGGACTTGGTAGGATTCAGCAAAAGGCCATTAGCTGAAGCCCAACGATATATGCTCTCTAAGTCGGTGTTAAGCTTCGAAATAGTATGCGCAATAGAATTCAGAAAACTGCAAGTATACACTTGTACGTCATCCGCAAACATATGAACTTTGCAATAAGATAGTTCTGTAGGTAAATCATTAACGTACAATGCAAAAAGTAGAGGTCCCAGAATAGATCCCTATGGCACTCCTCTAGATAGACAGAGTGGTGACGATTGAGAATGTTTGGTATACACGGACTGCCGGCGATCAGTAAGGTAAGATAATACCAGTTTCAATGAAGTATCTGAAAATTTGAAGAAATACTGCTAATAAAAACAAAATCTCAACAGCATGAACCTTATTCTTTCAGATTAAATGAACAAACTGGACGCTAAATCTCAAGCCAAAGATCCCAAAAAAAAATTATCTGAATAACAGAATACTAGAGCAGATGGTGATGGCAATATATATACATACTTATACATATATGTATAGCGAACTGCGATTTTCATTTAGATATTATATACATACATACATACATAATTGGCCATTACAACCTTGTGTTGGGGTAAACTTTTTTTTATCCATGAGTACCGGGACCTACAGTTAAAAGCCGATTCCGAACAACAGACTTGAGAAGCTTTTTCATGTTCATTCATATTAAAGCCACTCATATTTACAAAAGAAAGGTTTATAAGCATATAGATATTCATAATAATATGGTGTATGTGTTGCGAGAATCTAAGCTATAACCCTGAAACAGGGTTGGAACGAGAAATGCCAGTGCTCCTTTATAAGTATATACAACAGTAAAAAATTTGATTTCTTAATTCACATGTGAAGGGGAGAACCATTGAGTTAAAGTCCAAGACCTGCAACAACACCATTAATTAATTGTAATATTAGACAATCGGCGACTGAAAGTGCGTAAAATAGGCATCCCAAATGATCGAGTTAATTTTACGTATGCTCAAGAATTACAGCATGAAAAAGCTATATGCAAAATTATCTATAGTAGAACAGTGATTATACGGAATGGTCGGGACCAGAAGCTTTACGGATAATGGATTTTAGCAGTTAATTGAGGTAGAATTTTGTAATCGTTTATACATAACTTTTTGTTTTATTTAATCAATATATACACTTCTAAGATCCAAGTAGAGCATTTACATCTGCACGAAATCTACTACTTTTGAGATTTCGATCAAAATCTAATACATTTTAAGAAGTTTTCCCATACAATACAAAATTTACTTCGCGACAATTTTTCGTTTTAATCTAGTCAAAATTTAAAAAATTTTGTAATACAACTCTTCTTTCTGTACTAAAAATAAAACAATGTGGAAGAAAAAAAAGATACTATTACAGATGTAAAAATAGAGCGGAAAAAATTTTAAATAATCTATTTGCAAGAATATTACAGATTAAGGAAATTCAAAAATAAAATGAGCCAAACAAATAATATTAAAAACACAAGTGAAGTGCAATAATTTAATGTACTTACTTATAGCTGATATGTTGTTATGAAAACGAAATCTCACTAAATGTCAAAAAAAAGTAATGTAAATGCAGAAGGTTTCAAATATAATTGAAGGTTATGCCCAGATTTAAATGCACTATAATAAATTTTTAACTATTATTTTAGTAATTATTAAAAAAAAATAACCCCCTTAAGGACAACTAAAATTAGGGCACTTGTGATTTTCTTAATGATTTTGTTCTTCTACATATTTTTCTATAGTAAGTACATATCACAACGTATATATTTACATGCTATTTAATATATATGTGCATGAGAAATGATTGAAGCACATAATTAGGCTTTTTTGAAAATTATGTGATAAGAATTTTCGAATCACGATCAAAGCTACCTGACAACCCTGCATTAATTTACCGCCGCTTTTTTAATTTGCACTAAAAATAATTATTATTATATAGTACGCCCTGTTTTGAGTTAATGTAATGTAGACTGTTTACCACAGACAAATATGTATGTGTTCTCTCTACTACTAGCCGCTTGATGGGGCTGTCCACAAAGGTTTATGTATCTGCTAAACTGTTACATGTTTTCTAGTTATCATGGACAATAACTGCCGCTATTAAGGTGGCCAGCAGTATTGTCGGTTTCAGTTATTAGTAAAGAAAAAAACATGTGCCTCCAGTGTGCATATTGAGGAAACAATTTGTACAATTTACTACTGCAGGTATCTTTTGTATAACCTGGCGGATGCGTCCCATATAAAGTTATAGAGTAATTCAAGGTTTTGTTAAATTATTTCATTTTTATGAAAACGCCTTATAGAAGTACTGTGATATACAAGGGATATCTCTGATATTTGCTATTAGTTTCATTTTAAATGATGAAAAAATTATTTATTGTGTTGTTTCTTTTTATATTTTGTTACTGTATTGTAGTGAGTAGTGTAGTGTATGTTTGTCCACTGTAAGTATAAGCAGGACAAGTTGTGCAAAGTTATTAAACTACAATAAATTGAAATTGTTTATAGATGGAATTACTAACAGCCTGCTCATAGAAGATGATTTTCTTATATATGAAAATACAAACAACATAACTTTTTGAGTTTTTTTTTATATATACAGTCAAAACTCTCTATAACGAATTCCGAGGGACTGGATAATTACTTCGCTATAAAGAAAATTCGCTATATGGAAAAGAAAAACAATATTGTTCCTTTTAACATTTTTTATTTGTAGTAGTTAGTTATTTTGGTTTGAAGTACATTTTTCCACTTTTCTTCTTCAATGCAAAGGCAAATGTATAGCGACTGCAAGAAATGTAAGAGATGGTAATGATTCCAGTTGTCACTTGCATAGTTCGGTGGTTCCCCTACTTTTAATTTTATGGTAAATAAACGATTCAAAGCATCAGACTCTGTTTGTGCGTTGTGAAAGCAACAAAGTATACACAGAGCAACAATAAGAACACCAATAATGCAAAGCAACATCGATTTCTTTTTTATGTGCGTGCGTTCGGTTTTACCTAATTCGTTATATGGAGAATGAAAACGCTTCAATCTTGAAGTCGCAAAAATACTTCGTTATAAGGAAATATTCGCTATATGGAAATTCGTTATATGGAGATTATAATACACTCAAAGTAGACCCAAAACACAGTGTTCTTATAATTGCTTCGCAATAAAGAAAACTTCGTTATACAGGAGTTCGTTATAGAGAGTTTCGACTGTATATAAAAAGATGAATATTTTAAATCATTTGTCTTCTATGAATAGGCTGTAGGAATCGACTCCAAAATAATTGTTTTTGTATAACTTGTTTATTATTTAAATATTTTTAAATTATTACAAATGATTATTTATGTACAACAATTTTTTCAGAATTTATGACTGGATTCTTAGAGGACTTCTGCAAAAATAAAACAACGACCAAATTTAATAAAAGATTTCTCATTTGTCAAAAAATTAAAAAGAAAAACTTACTCTTTTTGCTATCATTCCAACCAATTTTAACTTTATTTTGCTTATTTAAAGCAGTTACCCAGTCAATAATTGGAGCATAATATTCCAATAAAGCATCAGCACTTATATCGGGCTTATCTAGAACTTTAGCAATTACATCATGCCAAGATTTTGATGAACCTAAAGACATCATAGACCTGTAAACAGAAGAGAGAGCACATACACATACATATGAGTATATTTTAAAAATTTAAAAGAAATGTATTTACTCGTACTCACTTTAAATCATTGCCGACTTCATGATTCATATAAAAATCACAATTATGCAAATGACCAGTTTCACCAGTTTGTCCCGCTTTTTGGCAGAAAGCTCTATAGAATTGATAACCCAATATTTCAGATACAAATTTCCTAGAAAATAAAAATGTAAGTTATGATTGTTTTATTATTATTTTTCTTTCTCTCTATATACATATGTATGTATTTATATAAAAAGAAACTGATTTAGGTCATCAAGATTTTCAAAATTAAAGTAATATTACAAAAATAAAAGTATGATTTCTGAAAAGTGGGAATTATATCGTCGTGCGGGAGTTTATGTGCCCTATCCGCCATTTTTTATTTTTTATATATCTCGAGTTAATGATGCCACTTTAGGTTTCCGACCCCAAATTTTTTAAGTGTCAAGCAATCCGTTTTAGGATATCTCGTCCAGTAGCGGGGATAAATAGCCGAAAACAGATTGCAGATTTTAAATATTTTAATGTCAAAAACCTAAAGTGGCGGATAGAGCACATAAACTCTCGCACGACGATATTTTTTGAAAATTAACAAAAAGATGAACTGTCCACGAAGGCATCTACCATGCTCCAGGTGGGGACAAAACTCTTTTAAGAAGTGGAAATAGGAAAGAGAAGTGTATACATACGTTTATCCTACCGAAAGGTTTTAACACAATCCAACTACAATATAAAAACAGCCTGAGAATAATAACTGGTCTTTTAATAGGGCATTTCAGACTCGAAAAGCATTTGAATAAAATACGAGTGTGTTCAGTGTATTGATTCTGTGGGGTCTATCAGTTAGAGAGAGAGAGAGAGAGAGTGTAATTATATTTTAATAAAGCCCTACTCTTTTCGAGGTGGTTACAATCTGTCGATAGATGTATTCAAATGTACTACCTCTGGTAATATTTATACCATCAGGGAACACTATAGCTTCTTGCAAAGCTGACATTTGTTGCTTAATTATATTACCAAATATTCTTATTATTCTATAAAAAGCTATTTACGTTTCAAAATGAGTAAAAACTTAACTTTACATTTTACTTGACAAATATACGGAAGGCATTGCATTTTGCTAAAAGTAAATTTGTAACTTTACTGAGAAAGCAGCCAAGTGGTTTGTTCGTTTTCGTTCTGAAAATTTTAATGTTAAAAGTGTCGATGAAGTGTATTTCCAATACATGTTTTTTATATCTATGTACATGAAACAAAGAACTCTGCTGAGATTAGCGTACCTGGAGTCGAATACATGTTCAATTCGGCTAGTGTACAATTCCTTCGCACATGTCATTTTCTCCATTGATTAAGTAATCAAGGCAAAAATAATGATGAAACCAGAGTGGGCAAACAAACAAAACATTTTTCAACTTTTCAATTTTTTTTTAATCGTATTGTACATGAGCAAAACCAAAAAAACAAATACTTTCTAAATGAGAAAGAGCGCAAACGAAAGAATTTTCTTTTCGCTCTTGTGCTTGCTTTGTTATTCCGTTACATTCGTAAAATTTGCTCCTTTTTCTCTTCTTCTTTTCTTTTTCTTCTCATTCATTTTTTGTTCTACCAACGCATATTTGAGTTAGTGTATTTGTAGTGCTCAAAACAAAAACAATATACAAAACTAAATGAGACAATCGTTCTCACTGTTTTTGTTTTACTCATGATCATGAGATCAAACGTTTCGTTTTGTTTACGTTCCTACTCTGGATGAAACAAAATTATGAAAAATTATTTTTAAAATTGATGGTTTTTTACAGCTTTACAGCACGTTTTTAAACACCAGTTCTTATACTCACTTGGTTTGATGATTTTGTTCCAAATCCAAATAAAACTTGTATGGAAAATCAATAGAACCTTCTTCACGATCTAAGGGTGGCTCAACGCCAACATACTGTTGCATTAATTTCCAATAATGTTTATTGGCTGCCTCCATATCAATGGTTTTATTAAGCAGATCATGCACGACTTTACTGTGAACAAAATATAGGGGCACATTCAGAATTGTATGTATGCCCATGCGAAGTAAACGATTCATAAGGGTTTTATCCGTAAATTTAAACTCTTTAGCTAAGCCAATAGCTTGTAAATGTTTGGGAGTACAGGCAGACAAAATAACTGCCTCGCCCACTGGATATTCCAAGTCATAGGAATTAAAAAAATAAGCTGGCAAATGTTTCTTCTCTTGGGCATAGTGTATGCGACTGATATAGCCATGCATTTGCATAAATTTTTTAAAGTCCACCGTAGGACAGTATCTCATATAAACTTTAGGTGTCAAATCGAAAATATCAGCACGACAATCACCTATATTTGTGGACTCATCATGTTCTTTGAGTTGTTCCTTAAGAAATGCTTCATCCAAATCGGGAAATCCTAAGGATTTATAAAATTGTTGGCTTTCCTCTATAATCTTTTTGGCATCATACTCTTTGACAAAGCCATCGTAGGGTGGTAACTCTTTAAAGGGAAAATAAGCTTCAATAATGCTGCCTTCTTTCCAGGCTTGAGATAAAACTTGTTCAAACAATTGATCCGGTATAGGGCCATTTGCATCCACAACATCGCTGCCATACTTTTTATATAATTCAGAACGCACAAAAGCATGCAATTGCTGATAAGCCGGTGTCAACTCATGCATAACTCTTTCCATTTCTTTAAGGAAATCTTTGTGTTCATATTGATTGTAATACAATTCCAAAACAGGTTGCTCTAAAAGAAATCATAAGAACTTTTGCAATTGCATTTGATTCGTTTTCTTTGATATTTATTAACTTACCCAACATATCTGCCGCTTTTTGTATACCCTCTATGATGGTATAGAAATTAACCGAAGCCCATAAGGCGTTTCTTTCTCTCCAAGTTTGCCAATAGTATTTCAGTTCATTTGCATCATGGCTGGTTTCATAAATTCTCTTTATTTCCGGATAATAGGCTATGGGACTATCGTCTTGTTCAGGCATATTCATACCACCCATGTAAGGCTCAATATCTTTATCAGTCGAAAGTCTTTGAAGGGAATTTAAATTTAATAAAAACGAAGAGAAATATTCTTCACCCAACACAAATAGATGGCAAACTTTACGTAGATTTTTTAAGGCTCTCTTTAGTTGGGGATCTTTAGTTTTGTTCACATCAAATTCGGAAGCATTTTGTGAAATCTCTACTAATTCCCGGGCAATGGTCTTGACATTTGTTAGTTTCTTAAATATGGCCTCAAAATCTTCATCGTCTAAGGAAGAATATGTTTCAGCTGCTATTTTGTTATACAAATTATAGTAACGATCACTGGCTGTAGCAACAAATGTACGTACCGCCGTTTCATTATTGGGAATAGCCCAAGAAAACTGAAAAAAACAAATGAAATGTGTGCTAAAAACTATAATATTTCACCACATAATAGATTCTTATCAAATTCTGTTTTAAAAATGAAATTTATTTTACTTTCTCTTCTTCTTTTCAGCTTACCTTGCAAATTAAGGCGATAATGAAAGCTTGTAAAAGTTTCATTTTTATTAAAAAAAAATTTCTTTTTTTTTAATTTCAGAATTCAACACAATTTAGATGTTTTAGCTCTGAGTTTTCAGAAAAGACTGATCAGCAGCGAAAGTGATTAATAAGGCTTTCAAATGGGACTGATAAGATCAATCAATCTGCATATACTTCGGTAAGTTTTTAAAGCTTCTCTCTCTAAATATTAAAAACAAAGAGCGTTAATAAGTTAAAACATGGGTATGTATTCTATGATGTTCTACGCACAAAAGAATTTTTTTTTATAACCAGTAGCTAGGCTGAGTACAGAAACATGCAAACAAAAATTTTAAATAAATCTTTACCTTTACGTATGGTGGAAAAAATCTTGGTACTGATCGCAAAATTTCTAATATAAATGGGGGAATTCAATATATAGTCTAGACCAGGCCTGTGCAAAAGTAAAAATGTAGTTGTGTTGGTGAGAAAATGAGAATTACACTGCTGTACGTATAAGTAGCAGTATCAGCAACTGTAAGAATTTTTTTAAGTAATATTTTTATGTAATATTTTATCTAAAAATTTAATTATTTTAAGAAAAATTTATAAATACTAATCTGCTATAAAGAAATAAAAAGTACTTTTAATTTTTTAACCAAAAAAAATTTGTAAGTTTTGTTTTTTTTTTCATTCAATTTATTATCAATTTTATAAAAATAATGAAAATGTCGCTGAAAAACTTTTAAACTATATTTTTAAATGTTTTATGATAAAAAAGATTTACAAATTCAATTATAATAAAAAATATTTGTGTGCATTGCTATTAATTTTGTTCTCACTGTAAACAATAAATCAGCGTAATCCACCACGCATGTTAGCTCGTCGCTGTTTCAGTGACCACTGAAAGCAAGAGCGTAAGAATACATGTGAGTTTAGCTAAAGCACAATTGTGTATGAAATTTTTATTTTTGCACAGGCCTGGTCTAGACTATATATTGAATTCCCCCATTTATATTAGAAATTTTGCGATCAGTACCATGATTTTTTCCAACATACGTACGTGGACTTATCAAAAAATAACCGTCATTTTCATATTTTTAAAAAATTATTTATTTATTCATCAATAACTATCTTGTCCCTTTTAAAGTAATCCCTCTCAGCTATAATACACTTATGCCAGCGTTTTTTGCAATCCTCGAAACATTTCTGAAACGCACTTTATGGTATCGCCAACAGCTCCTGTTTCGATTTTTCTTTTATCTCCTCATTCGTAGCAAAACGCTTTCCTTTTATCAGTGTCTTCAGTTTTGGTAAGAGGAAAAAGTCAGCGGAAGTCAAGCCCGGTGAATACGGTGGTTGAGGCATGATAACGGTTTTGTTTTTGGCCAAAAATTCACGCACAAGCATCGATGTGTGAGCTGGTGCGTTATCATGGTGCAAAATCCATCGTCATTGACATTTTCTCGGCTTTCCTTAAACCGGTTATACTTCAATTGAACTTGTGTTCTGCTGATAGTAGACTCGCCAAATATTTCAAATGTTCTTGCGCATTTAATTTCATTTTTTACACAAAACTTAATACAGTTTCTTGAGACCCATTGTTTTGAATAGTAAAAAATCGAAGAGCACACTAACACACGACCATCCTTTTTATCTGTCAAAAACAAAATGGCTAATATTACCAACATATATAACAGAAATGTGTACCAACATAACAGAAAAATTGCGAAAATCGAACATACGTAACTCACGAAATTTTAAAATAACGGTTATTTTTTTATCATACCTCGTATATTAAATCACATATGACAGGAATTTATTATTGAACGTATAGACACCAAATTTTGCTCATTTCAGCAAATCCCCTATATGATAAATGATAAATTACTTGTTTAAAAGCGTACATCCGTCTTTTGGCACAAAGTCGATTTGATAAGTTTTTTTTTAAGAAGTGTTGCTTATGCCAAGCAGTTTTTCTTATGCCAACTAACTGAATTAAACGTTTTGGTAAATGTTAATTTATCCATGGCTTTTAAAATATACAACTATTAGACAATAAAAATTAATTAATTTTAAAAATTATTGTAAATTTTTTAAATATCAAATTTAAATCATTACTGGATCTTTATTATGTAAATTTATTGTATAATTTTTCATTAGTCTTTAGAAGAAAGGAAATGTGTAGTGAAGGAAATGAGCAGAATAATTAAAATTGAGTTTTCAATTTTGGGGTTATGGACTGCAAACATTATAAAAATAAAATTTTTAAGACTTCACTTATAGCTCAAACACCGCAACTTCTTTCTCATGCAAACTTTATTAAAAAATGAAAATCATCTTAAAAATAGAAATTATTTTATAAATATCAATAACAATAAATCCATTTTCCGAAATCATGTAAATTTCCAGCTACTTAGTTTGTACGTTGGACAACTCTATTGGGATCATGTTGTATAACAACATCTAAGAGACTCATATTGGGTGTCAAGAAATTGACCAGACGATCAGCACCTTGACGTGGTAAACGATCAAATGGATAGCCCATTGGACGACGATCAGGATATAAACGATCGCGTACACCACAGTACGAGGCAGCATCACTGCAAGCACCCACCAATTGTTGGTCAATCTGAAAATGCCATTTAAACACCATGAAAAAAATGTATCATTCAAGTGAGAAATTCAATTAAAACTTACACGATCATCTTCATAATTTGAAACCATTACGAATAACTCACAACGCAAGCCTTCTGGCAGACCTTTGGGAATTAACATATGTTGTGGCCAACCACAACCGCAGAAATTGAATTCCAATTCAT
Source organism: Metopia argyrocephala (assembly GCA_963576795.1). Classification (NCBI taxonomy): domain Eukaryota; kingdom Metazoa; phylum Arthropoda; class Insecta; order Diptera; family Sarcophagidae; genus Metopia; species Metopia argyrocephala. The sequence goes on along the minus strand of OY756208.1, from coordinate 196,187,214 downwards.
CAGCTGAACCTTCAGCAGGACGATTGGCATCTAAGTTACGGAAACTACGTTCAAATGGTATGGTAACACTAGACTCATTTGAACGACGACGTATAGTATTTTGACCGGGATTCACTAGAAATCAAATAAATTTTAGATTTAATTCATTTCTCTGCAAAATACTCAACTTACATGAAACAACAAATTTATCTAACTCGACCATTAACAAACGTTGATCACGTAATAACATGGGTTGTCCTTTCTCGTCGGTCTTGGGACCCAAGAATATACGAACTGTACCAAAGCGTTGGGCACTACTATTATTGTTCACATTAATGGTATAAGTGAAGGGTGTATGTTGCAAGTGTGTGAAGCGAGCAAAAACATTGCCTCTGGGTACGAAATCCATACCTCTAGACAAATCAATGTCAGACTGTTGCCAGTATGTGGACAATATATTAGGGCGACCACCATCGGAAGCCACTTGTACTCCAGAAATATTTATACCATCATATTGCAATTGAGGCAAAGAATAGGGTGTTAAACGTACTTTGTGTTCTTGGAAAATGTCATCAATATACGCATGCCATCTATAGAATACAGGATCACGCATGGCGGTGGCTGAATCACCCATTACACCAAATGACTCTAAATGCCGATGATCAGGATCATGAGAGTATGAAATGAAAACATGGCCCATATTGTGAAAATCACCATATAATGAACGATTCGGTGAAATAATAGATGATTCCATCATATTTCCTAAAATATCAATACCCCGTTGTTCATCTAAAGCCACACGATTGCCACTTTCATCCACTACAAAACCTTGATGAATAGACTCAAATATGCGATCACGCCATCTCTCCAAATCAGCAACATCCACACTAATTTGATCCAATTCACGCTTTAAATCCGAAATTTTGGTATTAGCAAAACGTGGTGGCCAAGCACGACTAGAAACTAAAGAATCCATTTTGGGGAAATAACCCTCAGCGATTGGCTTACTGAAATCATTGAAACGGGTAACACGAGCCAAATTGTTACTGAAACGTTCTAAATTATAACGGGCAATGATCTGCTGATGCATATAAAAGAACAATTCACCACGACGATCCTTGGCAACAATGGAACGATCACCGGCTTCGAATGGATACACTAAATGCCAATGCCAATGATGTAGATTAATACCCATATCTTCACGGAAGTACCATAAACGATGTTCGGGTTCCAAATCACTAGCCGTATAATCTCTGGGTACAATAATAGGCATACGAGAACCTTCAGCAACAACGGTAGCCTCCTCTCTTACTTGACGGAATACTTGAGAGTCCACAAACTTTTCAGGGAAATTTAAAGCAAACGATGGCAAATCCAATCCTTTTGTATCAGGACGATGCAAGAGAGCAACAGATAAAGCATAATTGAATAGGAAAGGATTAACACGATCACGAGCATAAACAGCAACACTTTGCAAATCGTCAATAGTACGCAGCCCCATGAAGATATCAATCAAACGTCCTGCAATACGTCTATGACGTGGTATGAATAGAGAAAATTGTTCATCGCGACCCAAAGACATGGGTATGCGTAAATCAGGTAGAGCGATATCACGTACAGGTATGCGTTTCTCAGCTTTATCACCATAACGGCTTTGTACTTCGCTACCGATAGGACGATAACGATCTGTCAAAAACTTGTCAGGAACATCAAAGACAGTGCTGGTTTTGCCCTTTTCCATAAACACTGGTTCATTGGGACGCTCGAACAAAAGCAAAAGATTTTGTTTGTTGGCCATAGTATTAGTTTTAAGTTTTGTACACAAAAAACAAAAAAAAGGAAAGAAATAACTTTTTAAATTAATAAAAATTGAAATTATTTAAATATTTTATAATTTGTATTATCCGTGATAGTTTGAGAATTCCTCAAATGCAACTGATGGTATTTGAACAAAAATTTTAACTATTTATAGCAAATTTTAATGCCAGTATTTGACGACTGATTATGAACACACTATACGCACAATTATTATCGTAAGTTTGTCTGTGGTTTGGGCATTTCGAAAAATGCGTTAATTTTTTAAAGTTTGTGTGTTTTTTAGTTGCTTTTTTTTTATCGGATTTGTCATGTCACTGGAGGTTAATTAGTTTTTAATTTGTAAAATTTCTTTTGATAAGAATACTTTTTATATGGTTTGAAAAGAGAGAGATTTGCATTCAGATTCAATTTGACTTATTTTACGTAAATGTTCTTTGAGGATATATATTCTATTTATAAGTCTTTAGATTTTATTTAAACATTATTCCTCATCGTTATTCTGTTTTTTCTCATTTTATTTATTTTGTTTGATTGTATTGTTTGCTTTAAATTAAAATATTAAAATATTTTATTCATAATTGGGAAAGAAGAGTTAATTAATGCAAAACAAAACAAATTTATTACAAACAAAACCCTTAAAGAGTGATATTCTTAGAACTTGGATATCCATCTCAGAATACAGTTTGGAAAAGAATTAATCTTTTACAATAAAATGCATCACTTTTAACTTTCATTGCCATCAAAAAAGTATTCTTATCAAAAGATATATTAAAAATTAATTAATTTAACATGACAAATCCGATAAAAAAAAAGCAACTAAAAAACACACAAACTTTAAAAAATTAACGCATTTTTCGAAATGCCCAAACCACAGACAAACTTACGATAATAATTGTGCGTATAGTGTGTTCATAATCAGTCGTCAAATACTGGCATTAAAATTTGCTATAAATAGTTAAAATTTTTGTTCAAATACCATCAGTTGCATTTGAGGAATTCTCAAACTATCACGGATAATACAAATTATAAAATATTTAAATAATTTCAATTTTTATTAATTTAAAAAGTTATTTCTTTCCTTTTTTTTGTTTTTTGTGTACAAAACTTAAAACTAATACTATGGCCAACAAACAAAATCTTTTGCTTTTGTTCGAGCGTCCCAATGAACCAGTGTTTATGGAAAAGGGCAAAACCAGCACTGTCTTTGATGTTCCTGACAAGTTTTTGACAGATCGTTATCGTCCTATCGGTAGCGAAGTACAAAGCCGTTATGGTGATAAAGCTGAGAAACGCATACCTGTACGTGATATCGCTCTACCTGATTTACGCATACCCATGTCTTTGGGTCGCGATGAACAATTTTCTCTATTCATACCACGTCATAGACGTATTGCAGGACGTTTGATTGATATCTTCATGGGGCTGCGTACTATTGACGATTTGCAAAGTGTTGCTGTTTATGCTCGTGATCGTGTTAATCCTTTCCTATTCAATTATGCTTTATCTGTTGCTCTCTTGCATCGTCCTGATACAAAAGGATTGGATTTGCCATCGTTTGCTTTAAATTTCCCTGAAAAGTTTGTGGACTCTCAAGTATTCCGTCAAGTAAGAGAGGAGGCTACCGTTGTTGCTGAAGGTTCTCGTATGCCTATTATTGTACCCAGAGATTATACGGCTAGTGATTTGGAACCCGAACATCGTTTATGGTACTTCCGTGAAGATATGGGTATTAATCTACATCATTGGCATTGGCATTTAGTGTATCCATTCGAAGCCGGTGATCGTTCCATTGTTGCCAAGGATCGTCGTGGTGAATTGTTCTTTTATATGCATCAGCAGATCATTGCCCGTTATAATTTAGAACGTTTCAGTAACAATTTGGCTCGTGTTACCCGTTTCAATGATTTCAGTAAGCCAATCGCTGAGGGTTATTTCCCCAAAATGGATTCTTTAGTTTCTAGTCGTGCTTGGCCACCACGTTTTGCTAATACCAAAATTTCGGATTTAAAGCGTGAATTGGATCAAATTAGTGTGGATGTTGCTGATTTGGAGAGATGGCGTGATCGCATATTTGAGTCTATTCATCAAGGTTTTGTAGTGGATGAAAGTGGCAATCGTGTGGCTTTAGATGAACAACGGGGTATTGATATTTTAGGAAATATGATGGAATCATCTATTATTTCACCGAATCGTTCATTATATGGTGATTTTCACAATATGGGCCATGTTTTCATTTCATACTCTCATGATCCTGATCATCGGCATTTAGAGTCATTTGGTGTAATGGGTGATTCAGCCACCGCCATGCGTGATCCTGTATTCTATAGATGGCATGCGTATATTGATGACATTTTCCAAGAACACAAAGTACGTTTAACACCCTATTCTTTGCCTCAATTGCAATATGATGGTATAAATATTTCTGGAGTACAAGTGGCTTCCGATGGTGGTCGCCCTAATATATTGTCCACATACTGGCAACAGTCTGACATTGATTTGTCTAGAGGTATGGATTTCGTACCCAGAGGCAATGTTTTTGCTCGCTTCACACACTTGCAACATACACCCTTCACTTATACCATTAATGTGAACAATAATAGTAGTGCCCAACGCTTTGGTACAGTTCGTATATTCTTGGGTCCCAAGACCGACGAGAAAGGACAACCCATGTTATTACGTGACCAACGTTTGTTAATGGTGGAATTAGATAAATTTGTTGTTTCATGTAAGTTGAGTATTTTGCAGAGAAATGAATTAAATCTAAAATTTATTTGATTTCTAGTGAATCCCGGTCAAAATACTATACGTCGTCGTTCAAATGAGTCCAGTGTTACCATACCATTTGAACGTAGTTTCCGTAACTTAGATGCCAATCGTCCTGCTGAAGGTTCAGCTGATGAATTGGAATTCAATTTCTGCGGTTGTGGTTGGCCACAACATATGTTGATTCCCAAAGGTCTGCCAGAAGGCTTGCGTTGTGAATTATTCGTAATGGTTTCAAATTATGAAGATGATCGTGTAAGTTTTAATTGAATTTCTCACTTGAATGATACATTTTTTTCATGGTGTTTAAATTGTAATTTTTAGATTGATCAACAATTGGTGGGTGCTTGCAGTGATGCTGCCTCTTATTGTGGTGTACGCGATCGTCTTTATCCCGATCGTCGTCCAATGGGTTATCCATTCGATCGTTTACCACGTCAAGGTGCTGATCGTCTGGTCAATTTCTTGACACCCAATATGAGTCTCTTAGATGTTGTTATACAACATGATCCCAATAGAGTTGTCCAACGTACAAACTAAGTAGCTGGAAATTTATATGATTTCGGAAAATGGATTAATTGTTATTGATATTTATAAAATAATTTCTATTTTTAAGATAATTTTCATTTTTTAATAAAGTTTGCATCAAAAAGGAGTTGTAGTGTTCGAACTATAAGTGAAGTAAAATTTTTCATTTAATATATTAAAAAGAAAATAATTGCTTGCAGTTGGCCTTAGAGGTGTCAATTTAACCGTTTTAGAAATGATTTAAAGAATCATTTTTAATGAATAATTTATGTCTTGGAATTGAAAATCATTCATGCTTTTTGTAATATACGGCTTTAAGGAGTTATTCAAACTTGAATGTCTAGAATGCATCGGCCAAATGCCCGAAATCATTAATAAATTTTTGTGCTATATATTAATATTTCATGCATTAATTGGATGTATGTAGTCGCCGTGGTCTAGTGATTAGTGTGTTGGCTTACTTAGACAAGAGCTCTAAGTTCAAAGCCCAGCTCTGACATCTTGAAACTAAAGAAATATGAAAAACAAATATTTCTTTCGGCGACTACCTCTCAGCAGTTTTCTGGAAAAAGCTGTGGGAGTTATTGATTGCCATGAAAAAGCTTCTCAATTCTGTCGTTCGGAGTCGACTTTAAACTGTTGGTCCTGGTACCCATGCTACAAATTAACATACACAACATGAGTGCTGCGAGAAGTTAGGCCGTAACTCTGACACAGGGCTGTAATGGCCAATTATGTATGTATGTATGTACTTACATCTACTTCGATAAAACTCACAAATTCAAATTTAATTCCAATTTGATCTTTTTGGAGAAAGTCCTCTGTTGTTCTTGATATTATTATTTTTTTGTTAGAGATATAACTTTTATTTATTTTATTTTATAAACTTTCACGTCAAGCTATGTATGCAGACCGACTGAATATTTTTATAGCGGAAACTTTTATGATACCTTTACGTGTTTTAAAGTTCAAACTTTACATTTAATAGGCTTCTGGTATTTTGCTTAAACTTACTTATATAATAAAAAGAACCCGCCATTTTAGTTGGTTATCAAGTACACATTTGACAACACTATTTTCGAATATCATGTAAATCAGCTGTTTATTTTAAATCGCCAAGTTTCTCGAAAACAGTTGACACCGAAAATGAAAGAAATATTTTAAAATTGATATATTTTTCAATGATTTTGATTAAAAGTATTCATTGTCTTTTAAATAAAATAAAAGAAAACATGTTAAGGTATATTTATGTGTAGCTTTATTGTTAGTTTAAAATTCAGTGTTGATAAAATAAGCAACTTCACTTTACTTTTAAGCAAAATGCGGTTTTAAGAACATGCCCGTTTGTTTAATATTTTTTGTTTGTTTCCCATCTTTTATATAAAAAATATTAACTCAGCGAAGCTAAATTGAGGCAAATTACGATGTTCGATTATCGAAGGAAATTTCTTTGCAATTATATAAGTACAAACCGTAAACGTTTGTAGGTAAAAATACAGTATGCAAAATCCGTATTCGTACACCCATAACAGAATAAGTATTTTGACAGTATCTTAAGATTTGTTAAAAATAATTGAACGAATTCATTAACTCTATATTTAATAACAAAAAATTTATAATAATAAGTAGTAAAACAAATTTTAATTGTGTAGTATTAATGTTCTAAAATATGGCAATTATAAATTTCAGCGTTTGCAAAACTCATATTCGTACACTGTGGCAGCACTAGTCTTTCTTCAATTTTGCAATGTCGACAGTTATTAATGAACTTTTTTTATAAAAATTTCTAGAAGAATTGGTCAAAAGTATTTTTAAATTTTTTTTTTTGCAAAATAAGTGCAATGGGTCGAAAATCAAAGGAACTTGCTCCAGAACTTAAACAAATAATAGTGGATTTGCATAAGGACGAGACGTCTTTAAGAAAAATTGAATAAATTGTAAAAAGGAGTCATTCAACAAAGCAATACGTAATAAAGAGATATCGCAAAACTGGCAGTGTCTTTAAAACACTGCGAAATCGAAACAGATTTCTGTCAAATAAAAGAGCACAATCGTTCGTTTTGCGCCAGATTAGAAAAGATAACACAATAAGTGGTGTTAAATTGCAAAGTCTTTTATATAAATAAATTTAAATTTCTACTGTAGACCGATTTTATGTACGACATACATACATAAGTATGTGGGCCTTTGAAAACATAAAAGTTTTTAATGTAGAGTTCACAGCATGAGGACTTTTGACACCATCTTCTATGAAAAAACTAATCTTTAATCAGAATTTTACTTAATAAATCTTTTAAATTTAAGCCTTAAAATTGCTTTAAAAAATTTATTGAATTTTAAAAACTTAAAACTATACATTATCCAAAATCATATCTATAAAAACATTCCAAATCCTTTATCATCCAGTCAATGCTCTACATAAGAGAGTTTAGTTTTGACGTTGTACAGTTCTATTGGCATCATGTTGTACAACAACATCTACAAGACTCATATTGGGTGTCAAGAAATTTACTAAGCGATCAGCAGTTGGTCGTGGTAAACGATCGAAAGGATAGCCCATAGGGCGACGATCAGGATATAAACGATCGCGTACACCACAGTACGAAGCAGCATCACTACAAGCTCCCACCAATTGTTGATCAACCTTTAAGAGAATATTTTTTAAATAAAAACCGAAACGGACATCAATCATTTCTAACCACTTACGCGATCATCTTCATAGTTGGAGATCATGACAAACAATTCACAACGCATGCCTTCTGGCAGACCCTTAGGTATCAGCATATGTTGAGGCCAACCACAACCACAGAAATTGAATTCCAGTTCTTCTGGTGTATCAGCAGCTGGACGATTAGCATCTAAATTACGGAAAGTACGTTCAAATGGAATGGTAACACTTGAGTCTGTTGAACGGCGACGTATGGTATTTTGACCAGGATTCACTGGAGAAGCAAAAATGTTATTTTATAATAATAATTAAATAGTTTTCTTTAACTAACTTACAGGCTACCACAAATTTGTCCAATTCAATCATTAATAAACGTTGATCGGTAAACAACATGGGTTGTCCTCTTTCATCGGTCTTAGGACCCAAAAATGTACGAACTGTACCAAAACGCTGAGCACCACTATTGTTATTCACATTGATGGTATAGGTGAAAGGTGTGTGTTGCAAATGTGTAAAGCGAGCAAAAACATTGCCTCTGGGTACGAAATCCATACCTCTTGACAGATCGACATCAGATTGTTGCCAGAAAGTGGACAAAACATTAGGACGTCCACCTTCACTGGCCACTTGAACACCAGATATGGTTACACCATCATATTGTAATTGAGCCACTGTATAGGGTGGCAAACGAATCTTGTGTTCCTGGAATATGTCATCAACATAGGCATGCCATCTATAAAACACGGGATCCCGCATAGCAGTTGCTGAATCACCCATTACACCAAATGATTCCAAATGACGATGATCAGGATCATGAGCATAAGAAATGAATACATGGCCCATGTTGTGCATATCACCATATAAGGTACGATTGACGGATATTATAGACGATTCCATTATATTACCCAAAATATCTATGCCACGTTGTTCATCTAAGGGCACACGATTACCAGTTTCATCCACTACAAAACCTTGATGAATGGCCTCAAAAATACGATCACGCCATCTTTCCAGATCGGCAATATCCACATTAATCTGATCCAATTCACGATTCAAGTCGGACAATTTGGTGTTATCAAAACGTGGAGGCCAAGCGCGACTAGCTACCAATGAATCCATTTTGGGGAAATAACCTTCGGCAATGGGTTGACGGAAATCATTTAGGCGGGTAACTCGTGATAAATTGTTACTGAAACGTTCCAAGTTATAACGGGCAATAACTTGCTGATGCATATAATAGAACAGTTCACCACGACGATCTTTGGCAACAATTGCACGATCACCGGCTTCAAAGGGGTAAACCAAATGCCAATGCCAGTGATGTAAATTAATGCCCAAATCTTCACGGAAATACCATAAACGATGTTCTGGTGACAAATCACTGGCTGTATAGTCTCTAGGTACAATAATTGGCATACGCGATCCTTCGGGAACAACAGTAGCTTCTTCTCTTACTTGACGGAATACATGAGAATCTACAAATTTCTCAGGGAAACTTTGAGCAAATGAAGGTAAATCCAAGTCCTTGGTATCAGTACGATGTAACAAAGCCACAGATAAAGCATAATTGAATAGGAAAGGATTTATACGATCATGAGCGTAAACAGCCACACTTTGCAAATCATCCACTGAACGGAGTCCCATGAAAACGTCAATTAAGCGACCAGCAATACGTCTGTGACGTGGAACAAACAAAGAAAATTGTTCATCACGACCCAAGGACATGGGTATGCGTAAGTCTGGTAAAGAGATATCACGCACAGGAATACGTTTCTCCGCTTTTTCACCAAAGCGTGATTGGATTTCAGTGCCAATAGGACGATAGCGATCAGTCAAAAACTTGTCGGGTATATCGAATATGGTAATATTTCTACCCTTTTCCATGAACATCGGCTCATTGGGACGCTCGAACAAAAGCAACAGATCATTTTTGTCAGCCATTTTTTTTCTCTTAATGTGTTTTAAGTATTGCTTTAATAAACGAAAGTTTAATAAATTTTTGCGAATTTTATTCACGAACTCAACTGTATTACTCCACTTGTGGAAATAATGTTTTTATTGCAATTTTGTTCAACTATTTATACTGAAAATGTGTTTTTAATTTGCTAATGTTTTCGCAAATTCCAAAAGTTATATTTGCATGTGCAAATTATAATACTGCTGCGGTTTCCAAATAAAATTTGTGCTTTTTTGAAGGTCAAATGCATAACTTGTTTAGTTTGCTTAATTAAAATTTTGGTAATTGCAGTGATAAGAATTTTATTAAAAAATATTTGCCAGTATTATGTTTTTTTATTTTATATGAGAAATCTAGAGTTTGTTTCACTTTTTTTTTAAATTTTTAATTGTATCAATTAAAATTTTAATTGACTTTTTTTGGCTCAAAATTCTGAATTAATAACTTTTTAACAAATACTACGAGTATTAATATTATTTGTTAAGGCAAAACCAGTAAACAATTTAGTTGGTGGTACAAATATTTATCAATTAAAATTTTAATAGTATTAACCAAAACATTTAAAAAATTAATTGGAAAAATTTAATAAAACCAATTTATGATTAAATTGAAATTTTTCAGTCTTGGGAAAATTTTGTAATTTTCAATATGTAACTACATACAGGTAAAGCTCAGTGTAGCGAATTTCGCTATAACGAAAATCCGATATAACGAACGGTTTAATTTTTTTGGTATTATATAGCGAACATTAACAAATTTTTCACTCGATATAAAGAAAAAATAAGACACATTGATTCAATTAACAGTTGATTGATTTTTATTTGTGAAAATTAGTTGTATGGAGAATAATCCAGAAAAAAACTACCCAAAAAAGTCCACAAATTGGTCAAAAACAATCTTTGAATAAAGTGTTTTTCAATTGCGGTAGTTCTTCATATGTTTTTATATAAATTTTTTATGTTTTTCAAGGTTCTCATGTTAAAACAAAAAGTATGTATAATTTTTTAATATGTATTAACTGATTTTTTTCTATTAATTTAATAAAAAAGAAAGGACAAAAAATTCGTGATATAACGAACTTTTCAGTATAACTAATAGGCATAACATTATATCGTTCGTTATACCGGGATTTGCCTGTACATATAAATATGTTATATGTTACAAATATGTTATATTTAAGACCAATACTCAGGGGTAAACCCCAACTCATGCAGTGCATTGTATGGGAATGTAAAGATGGTTGATAGATAGAGATTTGTTTTTTGTCGATATTTGTATATTATGCGCCTTTTTGTTTATGGGACAAGTTGCTGTCAATTTGACCACTCAAGAGCCAGTGTTATACCTTCACCCTTGAATGAACCACAGCAATTGCCCCATCTATCGGTGGATGTTGAATGTGAACGGTGAGCGTCTTCAGTGGATTGGCTGTTATGTTCCCAGAAGGTGGCGCTGTACTCCTGATCATTGATTTCTGGTGGAATTGATTGAAAATATCAGGGAGCGGTTTCTTGAAGATGGACATCTTGAAAGGAGGGTAACCTCTTATTTTTTTTTAATTTAATTTTTAATTTAATTTTTAATTTAAATAATAGTTTTAGAAAACCGCAAATTTTTATTTTTATAATTTTGTCCTTCCCTACGATTGAACCCCTGGCGTGTAAATTTCTGTTCGAGCCCTGAATACACTATACGGCATTAATACGGCCGTACAAAATATGAAACTGTAAAACGTGAACAGTTTTCTCGTTACTTTTTTATTTAATTTTTAAGTTTTATTAGGAAAACTCCAATTTTTTTCTCCCTTAATCAATAGACTATATGCTTGAGGTATTAGTTTCACATTTTATTATTAAAACATTATTTCTGTCCAAGTGTCCAAAATTTTACATTCGAAGTTGTGAAAAATCTTGAAAATGCCATGGTAGAAATTAGTTGACGTTATTGTGAATTCAGGAGTTCATCGTGTGCCAATTTTAATCCATAAGTACCGAGACCTACAGTTTAAAATCAACTCCGAACGACAGACTTGAAAAGCTAAGAGGTAGTCGCCAAAGAAAATATTTTTTTCAAATATCTTTTTCAAGATTTCAGAGCTGAGGTTTGAACCCGGAATTCTAGTCTACTAAGCCAACACACTAACCACTAGAATTCGGCAACTGTTTACTTCAATAAGAAAAATGCGTACATTTATGCCCAGTTTCACAGAGTTTAGTTAGGTAATTAAAGTAGTTTTAGTTAAATCCTAAAGATTTCTTATCCATGCTTTACTATAAGATATAATTGACGCGGTATTAAAAGGGTAGCAAATATGTTTGACAGTGCATCAAATTTATTTGACAATGTGTCAATTATATTTAACAGCGTTTTAAATATGTTTGACGGCATCAAATTTGATTAACGGCTTATTACCTGCATATTAATGCCATATCAACATGTTTGATGGGTCAATTAATAAAAGAAAAATATTGTTTTGAAGAGCGGAGAAACTTATCACAGGTGAACTTCTATAAGTAGAGCTTTTTTAGGGCGCAGTTCTTTTAAGTCGAAGTAAATCTTTTGACAACAGCGGCAGAATTTGTTTCTAAAATTTGCAGTTATCTGTCTTTAAAATTTCTCTGACATTATTATTATAAAATATTTCTACTACACATGGCAAACATTTTTTCTTTAATGATCTGAAAATCCCGGTTCAAATTCCAATAGAATGTTAATCATTTTTTTAATCATGAAAAATCTTTTGTAGTTCTGATTATGCGAAACGGTTGACAGTTACAAAAATGAAATGATTTTGCTCGGCAAGACCTTGACAAACTTATTGCAAAGTATGTGGAGGAACTATAGTTCCAATATAAAATTTGTGGATAAACGTGTGAGATTTATAGTTGAAAATTGCAAAATAAGGTCTTTATTAATTTAACAGAATTTAGTTGCAATCTTATTAAGGCGTTAAATGACGAAACAAAATGTTGCGTTAACTTAAAATGTTTATCTATTTTTGTTTTTTTTTTCTTATGTTTTAAGAATATTTAGCATTTAAAATATATTTCTCTTTTGTTAAAAAAAATTGCTAAAACATAATGAATTATGTTGTAACTAGTTAAGCTTTCATTTAAATTCTCAACACTGTAACGACCCCAAAAATGCAAATCAGATACTCGGTGCCATTTATTAAAAGAATACAAAAAAAGGAATATTTTAACCTGTTTATGTAACAGATCAAACACGTTTGATTTACACAAACAGACTATACAAATGCAGAGGAAATAGAACAGAGGGAAAAGCAAATAGCATTGTTGCTTACATGGTGTCAAGTCTAGAATTGTAAAATTTTGATACCTTTGAATACTTAATATTACTCGTTACTGTTCAGATACGCTATTTTGTCGGTTTGCTACTGAATATTTTAAGGGTGGTTTTTGAATTTTAAAATATTTTTTTATAAAACTAATGCCTTTATATTAAAATGTACGGATGGAAAGAAAACTACTAAATGTTTCAATATGTGAAATCTTGAAATATTTTATTACAAAATGTAAAACTTCTAGTTCCTGATAGTCGAACTTTTTTGAAGGGATAATGAAACTTCGACTTATACAGAAATATCAGAAATAAAAATTTTAAAAGTACGGCAGAAATGTATAATAAAAAATATATTTTGTGGTTAAAATTTTTATAAAGGTAAAATATTAATTCTAAATTTAAATGTAATAATAGTACAACAGAAAAACCAGCCAAAAAAGGAAATTGTTTCAAAATCATTTTTTAAGAGCTGAACTTAGTGAACTACTTGAGGTTGAATTTATTAGTAATGCGACTCATGATTTTTATGGGACAAAAAAATATTTAATTGAGTTTTTAACAAACTGTTAATTTTATTCAAACTCTTATTTTGCTGCGTCAAATTATTAGTCGGTAACCAACTAAATTATTTAATTCTGTCGAACAACAACTCTGTTGGGATCATGTTGTATGACGACATCTAAAAGGCTCATATTGGGTGTAAGGAAATTGACCAGACGATCAGCACCTTGACGCGGTAAACGATCAAAGGGATAACCCATTGGTCGACGATCAGGATAAAGACGATCGCGAACGCCACAGAAGGAAGCAGCATCACTGCAAGAACCAACCAATTGTTGATCAACCTTAATAAAATAGAAAAAAGAGATCATTTTTTAGAAAACAACAAAACACAGGAACAAAATTATTTTAATTACTTACACGATCATCATCATAATTAGAGATCATGACAAACAATTCACAACGCATGCCTTCTGGCAGACCCTTAGGTATCAGCATATGTTGAGGCCAACCACAACCACAGAAATTGAATTCCAATTCTTCGGGTGTACCAGCAGCAGGACGATTCGCATCCACATTACGGAAAGTACGTTCGAATGGTATGGTTACACTGGATTCAGTAGAACGGCGACGTATGGTATTCTGACCAGGGTTCACTAAATAAAGCATTATTAAAGGAGATTTTTAAAAATTATTTCATAACAACTTACAAGAAACAACAAATTTGTCCAATTCGATCATTAACAAACGTTGATCATTTAATAACATGGGTTGTCCTCTTTCATCGGTCTTAGGACCCAAAAATATACGAACTGTACCGAAACGTTGAGCACCGCCACTGTTATTCACATTGATGGTGTAGGTGAAAGGTGTGTGTTGCAAATGTGTGAAGCGGGCAAAAACATTGCCTCTGGGTACGAAATCCATACCTCTTGATAGATCCACATCAGATTGTTGCCAAAAAGTGGACAAAACATTTGGACGTCCACCTGCACTGGCAACTTGAACGCCAGATATGGTTACACCGTTATATTGCAATTGTGGCAATGTGTAGGAGGGTAAACGAGTTTTGTGTTCCTGGAAAACATCATCGACATAAGCATGCCAAAGGTAAAAAGCAGGATCACGCATGGCAGTGGCTGAATCACCAATTACACCAAACGATTCCAAATGACGATGATCAGGATCGTGAGCATAAGATATAAATAAATGGCCCATATTGTGTAAATCACCATATAAGGCACGATTTGGAGAAATAATTGAAGACTCCATAATGTTACCCAAAATATCTATGCCACGTTGTTCATCTAAGGGCACACGATTACCAGTTTCATCCACTACAAAACCTTGATGAATGGCCTCAAAAATACGATCACGCCATCTTTCCATATCGGCAATATCTACATTAATCTGATCCAATGAACGATTCAGATCAGTAAGCTTGCTATTAGCAAAACGTGGTGGCCAAGCACGACTTGCAACCAATGAATCCATTTTGGGGAAATAACCCTCAGCAATAGGTTGACGGAAGTCATTGAAACGTCCCACACGAGCCAAATTGTTACTGAAGCGTTCCAAGTTATAACGGGCAACAATCTGCTGATGCATATAATAAAACAATTCACCACGACGATCTTTGGCAACAATTGCACGGTCACCGGCTTCGAAAGGATAAATCAAATGCCAGTGCCAATGATGTAAATTAATGCCCATATCTTCACGGAAATACCACAAACGATGTTCAGGCTCCAAATCACTGGCTGTATAGTCTCTGGGTACAATAATTGGCATACGAGAACCCTCGGAGACGATGGTAGTTTCTTCTCTTACCTTACGGAATACCTGAGAGTCCACAAACTTTTCGGGGAAATTTTGAGCAAACGAAGGCAAATCCAAATTTTTAGTATCAGGACGATGAAACAAAGCAACAGACAAGGCGTAATTGAAGAGAAATGGATTGACACGATCACGAGCATAAACGGCAACACTTTGCAAATCGTCAATAGTACGCATGCCCATGAAAATATCAATCAAACGAGCGGCAATGCGTCTATGACGTGGAACAAATAAAGAAAATTGTTCATCACGACCCAAGGACATGGGTATGCGTAAATCAGGTAGAGTGATATCACGTACAGGTATACGTTTCTCAGCTTTATTGCTGAAACGTGATTGCACCTCGTTGCCAATCGGACGATAACGATCTGTTAAAAACTTATCGGGTACATCAAACACAGTGCTGGTTTTACCCTTTTCCATGAACACCGGTTCAGTGGGACGATCAAATAAAAGTAACAGATTCTGTTTATCGGCCATTTTATAAGAATTTTTTTACGAAGAAAAGGGAATTTTTTGTAATTTTTTCTTTCCCAAGTCTAAATTTTTGTATTGCACTTACGGAACTGATGTCTAGTTAAAGTATATTCTGCTTTTTATACATTTTCAGTAGCAAATTTTTTGGAGTTTTATTTCGTTTTGCGGTCAACATTTGCATTAATTTTTTTTTTGGCTGAGCAGTGATAATGATAAAAAAAAGTTAAATTCCGTGCTTTTTTTTAGTGAAAGTTTTTTGATTAAAAATTATATATTTTAATAAAAGAAATAAATTAAAAAAAAAGATATTATTTTTTTTTTTTTTTTTTTGCTTAAAATATGTAATTCGTATCACTTAATATAGTCTTAAAAAATTAGACGCAACTTAGGAGAGAGAATTTTTTTTTTATAATTTTTCAAAGTGTTGCATTTGTTGGCCTGAGATTTCTAGTCTATTCCAACAAGAAACGAATGATCAGGAGTACAGCACCATCTTCTGGATAGATAATAGCTAACCTAATTTGTGAAGACGGTCCCCACTCACTATCAACATCCACCGTCAGATGGGGCAATTGCTGTTGATCATTCAAAGGTGAACGTATAACACTGGCCTTTGAAATAAGGCGCTTAACATCTATCTATCTATATCTATATATTCAACATTCCAATACAATGCACAGCATTTAGTAGGGGTTTACCTCTGAGTATTGGTCTTAAGTAAAAAATAAAAAAAAAAATGGTCCTCATTTGATTCAACTGCTGGCATATTTATCTGATCTAAGTATAGTTGAAAATTTATGGGCAATTCTAGTTCAAAACGTAGATATTGAACCGGAATGACCTTATAAAGAAAAGAGGACATCCAAGCTTTGGTTAAGATATCCAGCGGGAAATGGTTATCAATGAGAATCGATAAGGTAATACAAGGAATGTAAAATATTGATTCCGTAAACCATTACTCTTAACACAAATGTTGTCCTATGAAAGTAATAAATTCTTTTAATGTCCCCCCGTAATAAGTATTAGAATTCATTATTTGTAATGCATAGAATTATTTTTTATTAATAATTTGAAGAAATAACGCGAAATAATTAAGTTTTTTTTAATAAAATATAGAACAATGAAGTCTTTCTTCTTAAGATGTGGGAATACACATGGTAATCAATATTTACTTGTGTTACACATGAAATTACCTTCTCGATTCCAAAAGTAATATATTTTGAAGGCAGATATTATTTAATTGATTATAAAATAATATGCTGGGTATGCTGTGACTACTAACGCTCATACCTGCATAACGTTACCTTAATATAGAAATAAAATTAAAGCGTTAGCGTTGAGAGAATTTTGAATGATCTGAAGCAGAAAGGAAACACTTTGGTTGCAATCTTATAACCCTTATAAGAACTACCAGAATTTCGAGCAAAATATAAATTCAAATCAAAGCAGTCGTTTTGCTTTTTAATCCTTAATAGGAAGAAACGATTGTCGAAAAAGAGTGTGCTTGATACAAATGTACTCTCTAAGTGTTCCAATAACTTTAAGACAAACATTTCTCAGAACGTTACTCTATTAAGAAGTTAAAACTGAATTTACTTTAAAACGAATGTTCTTATATTGCAATAAATATTCTATCTTGACCTTCTTTGCTTTAACTGGCCAGTGTGAATTCATTACCAAATCTTTTAATAATACCACCATGGACAGAAAATTTGATTTTTCCAATGAATTCGAGAATTTTTCCTACAGTTTTAACTTCCAAATTGAATTTATTAATTGGTCGTCGTATTCCACTGCACTGTGTTTAAAGATTTAAAGATAAAACCAAAACTTATTCGAACAAACTTTATATTTTAAATTAAACTACATATCAGTGTGTCAAATCCATTTTAAAATCTAAACTAAAAATAATAAAATAAGTCCGTTAATTACCATTCATAAGCCTTGAAACATGCCAGAAATTAAACATTTACACCCGAGAACCCAATTATTTGTTCTGCCTTCAATTAATTTTGACGCTGAACAACTCTGTTGGGATCATGACGTATCGTAACATCAACTATACTCATATTGGGTGTTAGAAAATTAATTAAACGATCAGCACCCTGACGTGGTAAACGATCAAATGGAAAGCCCATAGCACGTTTATCTGGATACAAACGATCACGCACACCACAGTAGGAAGCAGCATCACTACAAGAACCCACCAATTGTTGATCAATCTAAAAGTTTAATTTAAACACCATATAGAACGTATGAAATATATCATTTGAATACGAAATTTAATACAAACTTACACGATCCTGTTCATAATTGGAAACCATGACGAATAGTTGACAAGGCATACCTTCTGGCAAACCTTTAGGTATCAGCATATGTTGGGGCCAACCGCAACCGCAAAAATTGAATTCCAACTCTTGAGGGAACCGGCAGCCGGGCGATTGGTTTCTAAATTGCGGAAAGTTCTTTCAAAAGGTATGGTTACACTGGATTCTGTTGAACGGCGTCGAATAGTGTTTTTGCCAGGATTTACTGCAGGGAGAAAATAATTAAAAATTTAATTTCCTAGAGCCTGTTCTTAGAACATGAATGGTTTTTGACATTCGTCTTTTTATATGAGAAACACTAACAAATGTGAATGTTTTTGTTGTTGTTTCACAAAAGACAAATGTCGAAATCCATTCATGTCCTATGAATAGGCTTATAGTTTCGGAAGCCTGTAAAGCAAGCTGAATAAAAAAAATGTTTTTTAAATCAACACCTACTTAAGGCCACAAAGAAACATCTCTGAATAAAAGCGGCAAGCATACACGCGATAACGCTTTCTTAAACCACTAAAAACAGGGTTGTCAAAACTACAATTATTCGGTATGAACGATATTTTCTGTTAACAAATACATAAATGTTTAGTTTTTTGTTTTTATTTGTTTTATTTTGTTCAGAGTAGGAAAATAAACAAAACGAAACGCTTGATTTTATTTTGTTTTGTTCTTTACAATGAGTAAAACAAAAACAAAAACAATTAGAACGATTGACCCATTTAGTTTTGTATATTGTTTTTGTTTGTGAGCACTAAAAATACACTAACTCAAATGTGCGTAGGTAGAAAAAAAATGAATGAGAAGAAAAAGTAAAGAAGAAGAGGAAAAAGAACATATTATAGGAATGTAACGGAATAACAAAGCTAGCAGAAGAGCGAAAAATGAATTGTTTCGTATGCGCTTTTTCTCATTTAAAAAGTATTTGTTTTGGTATTGCTCACGTACAAAACAATTAAAAAAAAATTGAAAAGTTTATGACTTTGTGGAAACGTTTGCGAAATGTTTTGTTTGTTTGCCCACTCTGATTTTGTTACGTTTTGCAATTAAACAGGGTTATCTAAACAATATTTGCTTATATCACAACCCTATTGTTTTGTTTGCTGTCATATTAGTTGCCTTTTGCAACTCACTTCATTATTAAACCCTTAAAATTGGATTTTCTAATTATAAGGCGGTGTGGTCATATTGCCGCCACAAATTGAGAGAGAGGAAAGAGAAATTGTTACAGCTAGAAAACGCTTGCCTCTTTTATTTAGGGAAGGCAGAAAGAAACATTTTATTTGACTTATTTTGTATAATTAAGCTTGTTTTCTTTTGTTTGTTTTGAATTAATATGGTTGAGACACGTTTATTTTGCTTTTACACTGACTATTGATACCAAATATTTCATAAAATTTTCTCAAGTTGTTTAAATTAAGAATAACTTGTCTTCCTTTCTTTATTTCTAAAACGAACACAAATTTTCCTAATTTGTAGCCCAGCTATCAAGTTCAGTTTGCCCTGGCATATACGAGTATCTACCGTGTTAAAACAGGAGTAGGTGTACTAACGTTTGTAAAATAAATTTAGCATATCTTTGGGCATCTTAACTATTATTTTATATACGTTTTCTAGCTTAGTGAATTAATATTAAAAAAACTACTACAATATCGAGTGTTATCCACTACAGTCTAATTTGATCTCAATCCGATGAATAGAATACGATTGAAATACGGCGATTAAAAATTTGATTAAGATATAGGATATATGAGCTAATAGTAGGAATTTAAAAACGAAAAAAAATGAAAACTTACATGAGGCTACAAATTTATCCAGTTCCACCATTAAGAGACGCTGTTCATTAAACAACATAGGCTGGCCACGTTCATCTAGTTTAGGCGCTATAAATATGCGCATCATACCGAAACGCATTGCGCCACTGTCATTGTTCACATTAATGGTATACGTGAAGGGTGTGTGTTGCAAATGAGTGAAACGAGCAAAAACATTGCCACGAGGTACAAAATCCATACCTCTTGATAAATCCAAATCAGATTGTTGCCAAAAGGTCGATAACATATTAGGCTGACCACCTTCACTGGCCACCTGAATACCCGTTATGGAAACACCATCGTATTGCAGATGAGACAAGGTGTAGGGTGGTAATTTACGCTTATGTTCATGGAATATATCATCAATATAAGCATGCCATCTATAAAATACAGGATCACGCATGGCAGTGGTAGAGTCACCCATAACACCAAATGATTCCAGATGGCGATGATCAGGATCATGAGAATAGGATATAAAGACATGGCCCTGATTGTGAAAGTCACCGTATAAAGCACGATTAGGCGATATTATGGACGATTCAATCATATTGCCTAAAGTGTCAATGCCAGTGTTTTCATCTAAAGGTTTGCGTTGTCCTTGTTCCTACAAAAAAGAAAAAAAATATTTTCTCTTGCCATCATACTGGTAAATTCGCTACAACTTACATCCACCGCATAACCCATATGTATAGCTTCTAATATACGATCACGCCATCTTTCTAAATCTCCCACATCCAAATTAATTTGATCTACTTGACGTTTCAAATCCTTAATTTGAGTATTTTGAAAACGTGGCGGCCAGGCACGACTGGCTACCAAAGAATCCATTTTAGGAAAATAGCCCTCCGCTATAGGATCCCGAAAATTGTTTAATCTTGTAACGCGCGGTAAATTATTACTAAAACGCTCCATATTATAACGAGCAATGACCTGTTGATGCATATAATAAAACAATTCGCCACGACGATCTTTAGCTACAATAGCACGATCGCTGGCTTCAAAGGGATAGACCAAATGCCAATGCCAGTGATGTAAATTAATGCCAATATCTTCTCTGAAGTACCATAGACGATGTTCAGGTTCCAAATCGGAGGCGGTATAATCTCTGGGTACAACTATAGGCATACGCGAGCCTTCTGGCACTACTGTTACCTCTTCTCTTACCTTACGAAAAACTTGTGAATCTACAAATTTATCGGGGAAATTTTGAGCATAAGAAGGCAAATCTAAGTCTTTGGTATCAGGACGATGTAATAGAGCCACCGATAAGGCATAATTAAACATATAGGGATTTACACGGTCACGTGCATAAACAGCCACACTTAGTAAATCATCTATGGAGCGAACACCCATAAAAATATCAATCAAACGACCTGCTATGGTACGATGTTTGGGTATAAACAACGAGAATTGTTCATCACGTCCCAAGGACATGGGTATTCTCAGATCTGGTACTCTTATATCACGCACTGGAACTTTTCTATCAGCTGTATCACCAAAACGTGACTGCACCTCATTGCCAATGGGACGATAACGATCAGTTAGAAATTTGTCCGGTACATCAAAGACGGTGGATGTTTTACCTTTTTCCATAAAAACTGGTTCCGTAGGACGATCAAACAGTAGCAATAGATTTTCTTTATTTGAGGACATTTTGATTTCGTTCTTTTTATTGTATTACTTTTAATAAATCACTCTTATTCACTTAAGAATTGAATTCAATTTAAAATTTGAATTCAAACTGTTTTCTATCAAGTCCATTTCTTTACTATTTATACTCTAAAACTACATACATACGTGTATGTATGTTCATATGCATGTATGTAATATTTACATGTTTAATTGCAAAAGTGTTTTATGAAATGCATTTATTAATTACAATGCATTTATCAATTAATTTCACACAAATGTCTGTGGTTTGGTTAAAAATGTGTAAAATATTTTACAAAAAATAAATGCATTCTTTTATCTAAAATTTTACATGACAATGTTTGCATTTGTGAGAAATTTATCGCAATTTAAAACCAATAATTATTATATTACATTAGATTAAAAACGAAAAATTTTATTATCAGACAAATATCCACAGGAACTTTTTTCTCTTTTACACATTTTGTAATCCCCGTTAAAAAGTCTTTCTATTCTAATTTTCCGGAGAATTAATAATTAACGGAAAGCGTTATGTTTTTGCCGCCCACAAAAAATATTACTTTTTAGTTTCAGACACAAAATTCACTCAATTAATAAATTTTTTATACAATGTCTGTCCTACATGTAGATATGAACACAAAAAGTTATTGGAAGTGGACAATAAAATTAATTGAATATTACAGTTTCAAAACGTCTGAAGGGGATTAAAAAAAAACCTATTTAATTATATATTAATAAAGATGATGATGACGATGAGCTACATACTTTTATATTGTATGCCAGCTTACTCACCACTAGACGACAACAAAATTTTAATTTTTTTTAGTTATTACATTTTAAAACATAAGCAGGACACATAAAAATCGGCAGAATGAAATAATAAGTGAACAGGTGCCGTCAGTATACAGTGTCTTATGTTGTATTTTACTGAGATGCGATTTTGGTATGAATACGGAATTTCCACTCTGTATGCATTCTTTTTTTTTATTCCATTTTCAATCACAGCAGCATTTAAAAGTTTATTTTATTTTATCGAATAAAAATTGTTGAAGCACAAGTATCATATCGAAATAAAAATGGCTTTATCAAGTCGAAAATAGAAATAGAATTGCAAAATTAAACATCTTTTTAAGGTATTTTCTCGCAACCAATAACAATATTTTTTAGCGGTAATCACTCTTCGTGACAAACGCCTTTGCAAGCCTTACAAACAAACAAGTAATCGCAACATATATGCCTAAATTTTGTATCTATTTTACTTGGGTCACTGGGGTCTGCAGGACTTGCCCCAATGCTGCTCTAAACGTCATCCTGCACCATTGCCTTCAGGCAATGTCGATTTCGACTCAGAGTGCGATCAGATTGAGGGAGCTGGGCCTCTGGAGACGATTTTCAAGTGGCCATAGTAAAATTCTAGGCCTACTCCCTCCCCATATAAAGGATTTACGTACTGACCTGGCTCTTCGGAAGTTGGATTTTGGGGGGTGTGTCAGGGTTTTACTCACTAGTAGGGAAGAATGGACATCGGGAAGGATTGGTATGGGTCCCAGTGTTTCAGTCTTCACGGATGGTTCTAAGATGGAATCCGGCGTGGGGGCTGGTATTTTCTCCAGATCTGCCAAACTAGCAGAGTCTTTTAGATTGCCGGACCCGTGCAGTGTC
The DNA here is from genome assembly GCA_963576795.1 of Metopia argyrocephala. Lineage (NCBI taxonomy): Eukaryota > Metazoa > Arthropoda > Insecta > Diptera > Sarcophagidae > Metopia > Metopia argyrocephala. The sequence goes on along the minus strand of OY756208.1, from coordinate 196,163,940 downwards.
TTTCAGACCGAGGTATTTGCTATCATGCATGTGGGTTAATTTGTTCGGGACCAAAAAACATGAAAAAGCGTATAGCTAGGTCGTAATCTACGGAAAATTCTAAGAACTTTCCCCAAAGAAACTATGGTTCTAAAATCAAAATCGAGCTTCCGGTTTTTTAAGAGAAAAAAAAATACCACTGGAAATTCTAGGCCCGCTTTTTTCGTTTAAAATAAGCCCTCTTCCAACGATACAGGTCAACCATTCACCAATTGCAATGAATTGCAATGAATACTTCCAAAAAAATTGCATTATTTTCGGATGACCTGAGCACCAAATTTTCTCTTAAAAAACCGGAAGCTCGATTTTGATTTTAAAACCATGGTTTCTTTGGGAAAAGTTCTTAGAATTTTCCGTAGATTACGATTTCGCTATACGCTTAGTAGTCAAAAAAAATTGAATTTGAATTTTTATTTTAGATTTTTTTTTATACAAATACAAGGCATTCTCAGCCCAAAATTATAAACATAAGTTAAGCCTCTTTTTCCATTCCGTAGTAAAAGTTTGCCTTCGTCATGCAGTGCAGTAATGCATTTATGAACAGAATATTAAAAAAATAAATAACTATCCAATTTAATTTGTATATATTTTTCTTTATTTTTTCTTTTTAATTATAATTACAATAACATGTTTCTACTTATAACATACATATAGAATATATAAGTATAATGGTTTTTGTATAAGTAAATATAGTTTTTATATCCTCTTGTTTCCTTTATTTTATATAATTTTGTTTTTCTTTATGAATATTTCTTTTGTTATATGTATTTATTTAATAATAAATTTTGATATACATATGTAGTATGTAGTAGGTATGTATGTTTTTCGTTTTATTTATTTATTTATTTTAATTATATTTTTAATACATTTTTTTGTTTTTGGACTCATGGCATAAATTGTACTGAATATATAAGTTTTTTTTTAATTAAATTTAATTCCTCTAATATATTTCAACTGTCTATATAAATAATTTTTTCTTTATTTTATGGTTTAATAAATAATATAAATAATTTTATGTAGTTATTCAATAATTAATAAATATTTATAATAATTTATAATATATAAGTATGTAAGTGTGTAAATATATGTTATTTTTTAGTTAATCGCTTTAGTTAAATAAATATTTTGATATTTTGTGTTAAACAATTTTCCCTAAATAGTATTCATAGTAAAAGTTTCTAATGCAAGACAAATTAACAATAAGCTGTTGTCAAGCGCTCAGCTGTTTATTTTATATTGACATACTGAAACTGTCAGAGTGGATTGTACTGGTAGTTTTTTGTTTGTGACAAAAACTTACAATTAATTCGCCTTGATTTTATTTTGTTTTTTTTTTTTTTATTTTAGTTTTATACAAAAAAAAAAGTTTATAAAAAAATAACTTGTACAATATGATATATTTGTAAGAAAATAAACTTAAAAACATACGTACATACTTAAATATAAAAAAACACGACTTTGTTTCCAAAATATAAATAAAATTATCTTGGGTTTTGAATGTCATCAGTATAAGTAAATTTGTTTTTGGGAGTTTTAAGCGAAAACTAAAATCTTAAAGGCTAATGCCTGAGTAAGCGCTAGAGCCAAAGCGATATTTTAGCTCATCTGTCTTGTACGAACTTTGAGCTGACTTTGCCATCTTTTAAGCTTCCATACTATATATAAATGAACAAGGCATGTAATGCTTTTAAGCATTGCCTCACTTATAGCGTTTACTCGAAGTTAAGTCTTTTAGTTTTTATTTGTGCAGAAAAAACATATTTACTTTCAAATATTTTTGTTTATAATTTTATCATTGTTTTTATTTTATTAAAATATCAACCCAATTTAATGATTATCATGTTAAAAAAAATTGTTTGAGCATAAGTAAGCTGTTTAGTTTTGATTGTTATACCCTACACCACATAAGATGGTGGGTGTTTAATAAGTTTCTGTTTGTTATACCCAATGAAAAAAACGTAGTTAATAAAGATAACAGAAAACTATTTAGTATTTATAAAGCTAAATATTCGAATTACACATATTTTTGGTTTTATTATTTGTCATATTTACTTTAAGCTGTCAATTTGAACTTCGTATAAAAAAAATTTCTTTAAATTCTGTATAAATTTGCATGCTTATGGGAACAATAATGTCTCTATGGCCATTTCGTCTCTGCTCAAGAGACTCAAGACCACCTTAATCCCAAAACGAGAAAAATCTATGAGCTCTTGAGACCTATGGATGTCTGAAATTTCTTTAAACAATAACGTATGGTATCCCACTTTGGGGTACAGCTAGTAACAGTAATATTGAGATTTTGCAGCGTTATCAGTCGCTTAGATCCATTACTAATGCTCCATTGTATATGACCAGTAAAAATATTCATAAAGTTTTAAATATACTTGCAAACAGAGATGTGATAAATAATTTTAATTCGCGATATGTTGAACGATTAAGCAATCACTCTAGTAAAGTGCTTGCAATTACCGTACTAGATGAGGGCTATGAAATACATAGGTTGAAAAGGTATACCTTATAGAAAATAATTTTGTAAATAGGCACACATAAATATATAATGTAAATAATGCATGTTGGTATTAAAAAAAAATTATTTTACAAAAACTAAATTTATTGAGAATATGTATAAAGAAATATACGAGTATGTATGTACATTAGAGCGACCAACTTACAAGGAAAATGAAAGTTTCCCCGTTTTTTTGACCTATGTAGAAGCCAATAGTCCCTAATCTCAAGCACCCAAAAGTAATGTCGGATATTACAAACTTGTATAATTTTCAGTAGCAATAAAAAAAAATAATAAATTAGTATCTTGTGGCGTAGGGTATTATAATAGTTGGATTGCATCGACTAAGACTTATTTTATTGTGTATAATTTTCTTATCTCTTTTTTGTTTTACTTTTGTTTGTAAGTTTATATATAAAAAATGCAACTTATTAAACTATTTTTTGTAAATAAATATATTATTTTTTGATATGTTTAGTTTTTGGTTTTAGTTTCAGTTTTATTTTATTTTAAGCTCAGGTAAATAGAGTTTAGTTTTGCTATATTTCATTTGTAAGTATAATAAAAAACATAATAATAGCTGCAGTGTATTTTAATAGTTAAAATACGATATGATGCCCTATAACAATGTACTAAACGTTAGCTGGTTAACATTTTTATGAGATGATATACATTAGCGATACAACTTTTCTACAATTCTTGAAAATATCAAAATGACCCTATCCATACCATGTTGTGCATAAAAAAACAATAAGAAAAGGTTCCGCGTCAAATGCAATTATTTTTGGGATCAGTAAGTTCTAAACAAATGAAAATAATATGAATATACTATATGGAGCACAATAAATTTCCATTTATAAACTTTAAAACTATACCAACGATTAGTAATGCTAAATTGAATTATAGAGCAATTCTTGTGATTCTAACTTACATACTACTTAATTCCAAAATATCGTAGCAAATTATAGGAAATATGAGAATTTATATATGGCCCTTGGTACAATATTTGGTTTTCAGACCATTGTTATAATAAAACTGACTTCGAAGCTTAAAAAAAATCATTATCGTCGGGCTTTACTAATGATCAGAAATGCTTTCTAAGACATTGGGTGTCAGCAACAATTGTGCGGAACGCGCCATCAAAGTCGTACAGAATATATTCCCCCAAATGCAAATCAACACGAACTGTTAACCTTAAGTTAATTTCATTTAATAAAGATAGTTTTCAGATTCTGATTTTGATCATAATTATATAATTACAGTAAGAAATGTAAATAAGAAATAATTATAAAATAAAAAAATTTGAAAAAAAAAATAAATAAAATCTTAAAGGGCTTTCCGAAATCGGTTTCGACGCGGAACGTTTTTGTTCCGAAATGACCTGAGGAAACATTTTTCGGTTTCAGCACAACATCGGCTACAGCGTGGTGATAGGGCGTTATTTTGGTTGTACATACTACGAGTATAAGTACATTGCGAGATTTTTAGAACAAACGTGCTTCACTGCTTATCAAATTATCAGATTTAAATACTTTTTTAATATAAAATAAATTCAAAATTAAACATGGATGGCGGTAGATTGCTAATGCTTGGATTGTAAATTATATTTCAACCAAAAACACTGGTCTGCGACTACACACCGAACTTATGATCGTTGTTATTTTGCTCCTTATTAGTAATTAGAATATAATTAAATATTGTATATTGTTTATTATATTAAATTAAACATAATTTTTCCTATACGGAATACATAAGTAAAAATAAAGTGTATGGTATAGCGGTTAGAGCCCTCGCATACAACTCAAAACAGCCCAGGTTTAAAACCCAGCAAAGTAGAAAAATGCAGAACAAAAATAAATAAGAAGTTCCCTCCCTTCAAGAAGTTCATCCAAAAGAAATTGCCTTTGAGATTGGCATTTAAAAACCAATGATCAGGAGAAATGTGCCAACTACTGGCAATTATTAGATAACAGCTACCTGCTTAGCGAAGATCTTCACCACTTTTCTTATACAATCAACATGCAGCCCAACGACAGATGGGGTAATTGCTGTTGGTAATTCAAAGCTGAATAATTAACACTGGCCTTTGATTGTGTGATCAAATCAATTGACACGAACTTGTCTCATTCGTAAAGCGCTTAATAATAAAAAAAAAGCGTCTATTCATTTAATTTTTAACAAACGAAATTAGCAACAAAAACTCAATTGCTAGGTTTTATATAGGCCAACATAAATTTTTAGTTAATTTTTCTTATATTGAAATGAAATCAAATTTTATGTACTTCTTTAGAGGCAACAGATCGTATTTTAATAATCAGAATATCATTTTAAAATTTTTCTTTTAGGTAATTTATACACTTTTCATGGTCATAGAGTATCCCTTTTTATAATAAAAAAATATAAATTTCAATAAAAAAAAAAAAAATATTTATTAAATAGATATTAAAAAATAAACATTGTATATTAAATATAGTTTTTAGTTACAATAAAAACAAAAAGGATTTACAAAATATATTTTTAACAATTGCATATAAAAATGGTGCATTTAATTTCTCTAAATGTCGTTTTTATTTTCAATCAGTTTATGATTAATTAATTACAGACTAAATATTATTATTTTTTATTTTTAAATTTGGTGCCCTCTATAAGTTGGTTTTTACCGATAATTTTTTTATAAAGTTTAGACTACTTAAATATCATTTTATGTAAATATTTGCTTAAATGTTTATCTAAAATAGTTGATGTTTCAAAAAACCCACAAATTTTTAGAAAAAAATACATTTATGGTACACACTGTATACTAGAATGGATAACAATGGATTGTAACACAAACATACAAAATATTCCCGTTGCTAACCAACAATGAAAATGAGAAAAATGTTGTAAAATAATGGATTCTAAGAGATGATCAACTGATGAAATGTTTTTATTTGTCTGGTTCAAGTATTTGTGTGAGTATTTCAATAAATTTATTTCCAGGCAAATGAATATATCTAATAATTAAATTGAAAAAGTAATACGAGTTTTACTTAAGCAATTCGATAGGATATTGTTTTTGAAACATCAACTATTTTGGAATTTTTGCTTTCAATTTTTATTGCACTTTATCTTCTTACACATATACATAAATATCTGAATAATTAATAAAATTTTTATAAAGTTTTCAACTACTTATATTCTAGGAACTTTTTACTACTCTTGCTTGTTGTATATTTTTTATTTGGTAATATTAAATTGGTTTAATTTCTATGCAATGCGTTGGTATACAACTGGTATAGAAAGAAATATCATCAAGTTTTACACAATTCATAAAAAAGGGGGAAAAAACTAAAAAAATTAATATGCTCAATACCAGCATTTAAAGGAAATTTAATATGAATTTAAAAGAATTGTTTAGAAATGATAAATAAAGAAGAAAAACCTACAGAATGATATCCTTTGAGTAGCGATAACATGAGGCAAATATTTGACCACTATTTTATGGAAATTTTCATGTATCTGTTCTTAACACAAGTAGTTTAAAATACATTTTAAAGAAATGTTCACATAAAACAAAATATTTGCATCAAATATTTTCATAAAAAATTCGTCAAATAAGTTTTAATAAACAAAATCCATCAAATAGCAATACTGAGGATTAATGAGCAAATATTTTAATTTAATTTTGAGGATCCACATATATTATATTACCATTTCAAACAATTAATTGAATTTATAAGCAGATGTTAAAATATTTGTCAATGCTGGTATAGTGTTTTTAACACAAAAACTGCTAATTTCCTTAAAAACAATTTTTCTCTGCAAATATAAAATGCATTAAATTATAAAGAAGTCCTTTGAATATCATTTATTTTTTTTATTATTATTATTATTTTAAAAAAGTAAAAGCTATCATTTGTTTGTTTGTTTTTTTTTTTAATTTTTGATCTTTAGCAAACGTATGTATTCACTATTAAGTATTCTTTTATACACTTTTTTTATTTCATTTCAAATATTTTTTTTTCTGTATAACAATTTTAAAATTTTTATGTGGTTTTTTTTTGTGGTTTTGTTTTTAATATGTTGCTTTATTTGGTCAATTTAATTTTTATATGAATTTATTAAATTGTTAATGCTAAAGTTGTGTATAAATAATTTTAACAAATATTTAGTATGTAATGAGTTTTCAAATTTATTTTAAATAAAAAATGCGATAAAAATTAGTTCTTAAGAGAAAAGGCAAATTTACGCAAAAGGTGGTAAAATTTAAAAGGGCCGGTGTTGAATGTGAACCACACCTAAACAAGTTTTTTCTGCATTTCATTTGACATTTTTCAATTTCAAACTCAATTTGAACCTTGAAAAGATACACAATCGAGCAACGCGTTAAAGTCATTCAGATTTATTATGAAAATGGGCGTTTAAATCAATACAAATATCGTGAAAAAATCATCTTCAGTGATGAGGCACATTTTCACCTCAGTGGATTCGTTAATAAGCAGAATTGCCGCATTTGGGCAAATGATAATCCAAGAGTGATTGTCGAAAAACCAATGCACCCACAAAGAGTGACTGTTTGGTGAGGTTCCTACACTGGCGGCATCATCGGGCCGTATTTCTTCCAAAATGAGGCTGTTCAGACAGTTACTATCGTCTGATGATAGTGAACTTTTTATGGTCCGAATTGGAAGATATTGATGTGGACGATATGTGGTTTCAACAGGACGGTGCCACTTGCCACACAGCTAACGAAGCAATGGCTCTTTTGTGCGACAAATTCAATAACAGTGTTATCTCACGTGGTGGCGATGTCAATTGGCCGCGAAGATTATGTGATTAGACACCGTTGGACTTCTTTCTTTGAGGTTATTTGAAAGAAGGCGTGCATGTCGCTAAGTCAGCAACAATTCAACAGCTGAAGGATGAGATAATTCGGCACATTAACGGAATAGAAGCTTAGTTATGCCTCAGCATCATCGAAAATTTGGACCATCGGATGAAGGGTGCCGCCGAGGTCGCGGCGGGCATTTAACCGATATTATGCTCCATTGTTAATTGAACCATACCAGATTATCATAATAAAAAGAAATGACAATTTCCTAAATAACTTGTGTTTTATTCAAAATCAACAATGGGTGTAATTCACCCCCCCCCCATCCCTCGCCTCCCGAATTTTATGATTTTTCTATATATATACGATAGAACTAAATTAAATACAAAGTTTGGGGGCACTGACACATCTAGATCCGGAAATATGAGGTCTTGAAAATCGAAAAAAAATACAAAAATACACAATGTTATACTTACTTAAATGTAGTTTTCTTAAAAAGGATTATAGGTACGCATCTCGTAAAAGTCGCATTTAAAAGGGTATTAAATTACCTTTGATTTTATATGCAACATGATTTTTTTTTTTTTTTGAAAAAGTCAAAGGTCAACTTTCATTACCTATAAGTCGGAAGCCTATATCTCCCAAAGCGACCTTTTAAGAATTTAAAAAAAATTATACCAAAGATAGTTTTCTTCTCTACAATTGTGATAAATTTTAAAGTGGAGGTCTTTTTGGATCAAGAAATCAAAATCAAATCGAAAAGGAAGATATTTTTCAAGGAGATTAAAACTATTCTGATAGGGGTGGGATAGTATACGATTTTTCGATTTCGATTAGCTAGAACCGCTTATTTTGTAAGGTTCAACAAAAAAAAATACATGAGCCTCCATTACTTAGAATGGTAGGAGCAAATTTTATAAACTCTGTGCTGGAGCCCCCTTAGGGAGTGCAGATAGAGAATAGGTATGCTCGGAAACAAAGTTTCGGGTAAAATATTTGTGAGGGTCGGTCTTACATTTTATACCTCTAGGGGCTACTCCAGGGCAGTTGTGTAGCTTTTTGTGGACTTTTATTACTTCAACCCAACCTTTGACCCCGAAGAGAATGAATTTGTCCCCATCCCACATCCCTTGTTTTTGGCTCTTGTATTTTAGGAATACCAATTTAGGAATAAAATGACGCTGAAAACAATAACGTTATAGAAACCGCAATGCCAAAAAAAGTAGGTCCGATTAGTTGTTATAAGCAATTACCCAATTCACAAAATGTTATATTGTTGTAGATTATAGTTAAATAAATAAATAAAAAAAAACTAAAAAAAAGGTTTCCAACTCTGGTATATTGATACGACATTTCGGAAACATAGGAAAAATTGTCGTACATGTTGTAGTAGTTTTTGACATGGAAATTACCAACAACATTATGTACAATAGTTGTAGTTTGTCATAGTTTTTACCGATCTACGACAACTATAACATTTTGTGAATTGGGTAAATATTTTATAGATATTTGTTTAAAATAATCGTTTGTGTGGTGTAAGTAAAATTATTAACGAAAATTCAAGGAAATTAATTTGGAATGTTATAATTGAAGTGAAAGCATTTGAAAAGTTTAAGAGATTTCATAAAATACAGTTGAACCTCGATTATCAGGATCTCATGGGACCGGCAATAGCACGGATAATCGAAATACATGGTTAACAGAGGTTGTATTAAAATATACAGAAATTAATTTTTTTTTTATTTATTTTGATTTAAACATTCGATTTATGTAACTACAAATTCAAATATACTTGCTATATATGTATGTTTATACAAACATATAAAATCGTCATAGAGAATGGAAAATTAAAAAAAGGGGAAGCATTGGATTTAGGTTTACATAATATAAGACATATGAATCAGGCTCGGATAATAGAGGGAAAAAATAAAAAGAACCGCATGCCGGTTAATAGATGTAACCGATTAATTGAGGCCCGTTTGAACGAGGTTTAATTGTATATGTAATTGTGAATGTAAATGAACTGAAATTTTCAAATGTATTTAAATTTATTCTACTTAAAAACTAATACCTTTTCTTACTATTTCTTTTTTTAGTTTTATATTTTTTCTCTAAAGAGGAATATCATAATTTGTTTGCTGCATTTAGTTGGTTTGTTTGAGGTTCTTAATTAAATATTATTTACTTATTCATATATTATTATTATGTTTTTATGTTTGTATGTATATGAATATTTATAAATCTTAAGATTTTATGTACTTTATCGAATACTCGTACTTGCAAAATTTAACAAGTTGCTAAACAATATACACATTTATTAATTTAATTTATTTAATAAAATTACTTTTCTTTTTTACCTGGAAATCAACAATCGGTAATAATCACAATTTGAGAAGAATAAGGAAAGTGAAGTGTTGGTGGAGAGAAAGAGAGAGGGAGTGAGTGAGAGATAAATAAGTAATCCTTTTGAATTGTGCAATAACTTAAGTTTTCATAGTGGTATTATTATCCATAGCAGAACTTTTACAATAGTCCAGTACAATATCCGCTCGACAATCTTCATTGACGCTGGGCAATAAAACTGCAGCACCCAGTATAGTAACTAAAGCACCAAAAACAACTAAACCTAAAGCAGGTAACTTTTCACGGCTCAATAAAGGATTTGGATCCATTTGTATAAAGGCCAAGCCAGGCAGTATATAGGCCAATGGTATGGCAGCTAAAAGACCCTAAAAATTTAAATTAAACAAAGAGAGAGAGAGATAGACGGAATTTTATTAAAAAATGTATATTAGTCGTTCCTCTTCTGTATAGAGAGTGGAAGCAATTCTTGAAATCACAAAATGTTCAAATTTATTTTTGTTTAAAAATGAGTTCCAAAATTAAAGCAAGATTTCAATTAAATATAAAGGCGAGTTTTAAGTTTTTAAACTTTTACTTTTAAGCTGAAAGATAAGGAAAATAGAGACGTATTGTTTCATAATATCTCAGGCAAATGGTCACCATGGCTTTGATAGAATGGTTTCAGAATTTCATTGATGTTGCGTTTAATTTTCCCTTTTAATGCACATGTGGTAGTGGGTTTGTTGGTATAATTCTTTGATTTCAAACAAACCCATAAGACACGAATCTAATGTTGTGAAATTACAAGATCTAAAAGCCAATTTTGATGATACAAATTAAAGAAAACACGACCAGAAAATGTCTCTTGCTGTATTAAAATTGTTGCATTAGCTTTATTGTATTAAAAATATCAAGTAGCATACAATTTTGGCAGACAGAAGTGTGTTATTATGTCGCAACGTCAAGCCAATCCTGATCACTGAAACGAGAGAATGCACAACCAGGAAAACTCTCATGCAGTAATTGAATAGTTTTGTTCGCCGGTATGGTATGTGGCATGGTCTTGTTGAAACCACATATTGATCGAATCAGAAGAATCTAATTTCGGTAGAAAAATCTGTGTTATCATATCATGTCATGTAATAATGAGCATTAGTATCATAAGTTACTGCTTAACCAGCCTTATTTTCCAAAAAGTATGACCAAATGATGTCTCCTGCCCAAAATATGGATATTTGTTGTTCCCCAAATAAATTAGAATTCTGCGAAGCCAAAACTTAACAATTTTGGCGAATAACAAAGAGACTATTTTTCCCGAAATTTGTTGATAGTTAACCTTTAACTACTGAATATTTCGTCATAATTATTGACGTGGCCAAAATAAAATTTTTTGTTTTAAATATTTCCTGAAGACGCTATACGCAGGAGTAGCGAAATATCGATAAATAAATAAACGATTTTTATTTAAAACAAAGACCTTAAGCTTGAGTAATTCTTTACATTAAATAATAAAGGTCGAAAAACCAGAATTAAAATTATTTTTTTTAATAATTTATTTTTAAAAGTACAGGAAAATACATTTTTATATAAATAGGATTATAAAAATAAAAAAATCAAAGATTTAGTAAAACAAAACGGGGACTCAACAGCGCTCAACCGAAGAAAATAAATTAAAAAATCTAAGGAGGGGGTAAAATTTACCACCGCCTCAGTAGTTTAAGGTTAATAATTCATTCCACAAACGCATCGAATTCATAGTCATTAGGATTCAGTTGTTGCATTAATTGAATTTGTAATCATCGAGTGACAGATCTTGTAAGATTATAGGCTGCAGAGAGTTTCGCTAATTTAATTCTTGTCCACAACGCCGAATTGTTATTCCTCGGTTTTAGCCAACACTATTGAGTACTGTTTCGATATTGACATATGAACAACCGGTGTGTTTAGCATGTCCAACTAAGCCAGCTGACGAAGTTAAAACACTATTTTAACCATATTTTTTATTAACTTTTCGAACTATAGCCGCCAAATTTTCACTCAAGAATTTTTTAGTAATATTTTTTAATTAACAACGTGTAAGTATCGTTGTTATAGCGCATAGTGCTTCATTTCATTTCATTTTTTGTTTTTCTAGGCACTCTATTATGAAATTGTTTCCTTTCCAAAATTGCTAAAAACTTGCTACAAAAATGTAAAAAAAAAACTCAAATCTTGCTTTAATTTTGGGGTACCCTTTAATGTTAAGAATTAAAGAAAACATTTCAGATTTTGAATTACAATCAACATTTTAACATTTTAGAGAAGTTTTAATTAAAACAACATTTTAAGTAACATTTATACGGAAATGGAATACAGAACAGTTTAAAAATTTCGAATAAACATTTTGTGATTCAAAATACAGAACAGAACTGAATATGACATATACTCGTACAACAAATTAAAACTTACATTTAATTCCAATACTGAACCCAAACACTCTGTCATAGGTGATATAACAAATGCACTAAAAACAATGGCCAGTGTAATGTTACGTGAGTACTCATCAATTTCATCACCCTTTTCTTTTTTGGGATCCTTTTCGTCGGTCAACTCACTAATGGGTTCTTTTAGTACAAAACGATGCACCATATGTCGTACAATCTATAAATTGTAGCATTAGTTAGAAAGTGAAAAAACAAAAATAAAAAGTTTTGTTTTATTTGTTAAACTCAAAATAATTGAAAGAAATACTACCTCTCTGGAGACAAAACATTCAATAGGAAATGTTAATAATATCGATATTGAGAAGAGGACACGTGAAAAATTCATCAGATCATCATTCCAGCAATAGTTTTCAAGTAAATCGCCTTAAAATAAAAGAAATTAAACCATAAAACAATAAATCATATTGATTTGATAATTAAGGAAATACTTAAAGAAAAACTATTTGAAGAAATAGAATTAATTAATTTTTTCTTTATTTTTGCCATGGAAATTACAATTTTTTATTTAAAAAATAAATATTACAGTTGTTTTCGGTTAATTGAGCCCCGCTTTATTGAGTTTCCCGCTTAATTGTACTAAAAATCATGAAACGAAATCATTCCGTATAACCTCCTATGCAAAAGTACCCGTTTAATTGAGTTCCGCTTAATTGTGCCTCCCGTTTAATTGATTCATAAAATGAGACCGCGTTGCGAAAAACACAAACAAATGTTTCAGTTAATTGATTTCGCCTGCTGAATTTTTTTCTCCACAAACTTAAAACCATTTATGTGCAGGAAAAAAATTTTTGTCATGTTTCTGTTCACCATGTAAAAGGAACGATATTGAAAAACAAATCATCGAAAGCCTCAACAAATCTAAAATTCAAATGTTGATGACTCATTTTTTTAATCATAGTTTTACTTATGTATGTATAATGTTTTTTTATAACATTTAATGTACACTCGCATGCACATATGTAATGTAATTATTTTAAATTTTTATCTGTTTTTATATAGAATTTTGTAATTTTTGTTGCTTTTCAAATATTGTACGATGAACGTACCTGATTTTTGTTTTGTTTTAATAAACTGACACTATTTTTTAACTTAATAAATAAAAAAAATGAATTTCATTTTCTCTATACACGTGGATGTTTCGCTTTATTGCTCGTCTGGCTTAATTAAGTGATTTTCGTTTTAATTGCGTCGGCGAATCAATTAACCGAGTATCGCTTAATTGAGTTTCCCGTTTAATTGCACCAAAAATCGTGCATTTTTAGAGACTCAATTAAGCGGAAATAACTGTATTACAAAAATAAATAAGGAAACAAGTAGCAATCCCCACAAATTTAAATAAAAGCATTACATAGTCTCTTAGATAGAAAACAATTTCTAATCATACGAAATTGGTATATAATAGCTAGGATCAGAGTGTTAAAACAAACAAAACATTTCGCAAACGTTACCACAAAGTCACAAACTTTTAAAAAATTTTTTATTCGTATTGTACATGAGCAAAACCAAAACAAGTACTTTCTAAATTAGAAAGAGCGCAGACGAAACAATTCGCTTTTCGTTCTTATGTTTGCTTTATTATTCCGTTACATTCGTATAATTTTCTCTTTTTGCTCTTCTTCTTTTCTGTTTCTTCTCATTCAATTTTTGTTCTACCTACGCACATTTGAGTTAGTGTGTTTGTAGTGCTCAAAACAAAATCAATATACAAAACTAAATGGGACAATCGCTCTTACTGTTTTTGTTTTACTCATTGTAAAGAACAAAAAAAATGAGATCAAACGTTTCGTTTTGTTTATTTTCCTACTCTGGCTGGCTGGGATCGTTACGACGATCAGATAATTAGAAGCATTTAAATTTCTGTTTTGAGTAGACTATAGCTTCCTGCTTAGCATGTTTGATTGCTTTCCGATGAACTAACTATTTCTTAAACTGAAATTAATTAATAAATAAATTAAATCCTTGCTCACTGCCCATTCAATTATGAAGAATTTTTTTATATAAAAGTTATATTTGAAAAAAAAAACAAACAAAAATAGCGCCACAAAAATGTGTTTATAAAGGGTGATGATGATTAAGAAACCAGTCCATATGTACATTTACATACTCGTATGTACATATATACTCGTATGTATTAAACTTGTGCATTTAACATTTTGCTTCTTTTATTAAGACCAATACTCAGAGATAAACTCCTAACTCATGCAGTGCATTGTAAACCGGCTTAAACTTTTGTTTAAACTGCAGTTAAAATTCCACTTTAAGCTGTGGTTTAAACACAAGTTTAAACTTATTAAACTTTCTAAACTCAAGTTTAGACTTATCAAACATTCTAAACTCAAGTTTAAACTTATGAAACATGAGAAATTTTGACGCCGTTAATTAGTCGCCGGTGGGGTATTTACACCGTCAAATGCTAAAAAAGACTTCAGCACATATTCGTCAAGTACAAGAGAGACAGTCACACACTCTTCAGCAATATAAGCGGATAACCGCATAACTTAAAACTACATCATCGCGACATAAAGCCAAGTGATCGCTATAATGGAATATATAAACCTTATACTCAGCTAAAGGTTATCAAGATATGTACGAGTATGTTAATAACCTTTTTGTAAGTTTATACAGTGCAATAAAGCCATAAATATTCTCCATTCAACCATTAAGCCATTGAGAGCTATGTAAAGCATAAATAAGATTTTCAAACATCATTTCATTTTATTGTACATATGAAAGAATGAACGTATACACATATAAATATATATAAAATTTACAATCTTTTACAAATCGTTTCATTTAAAATGAAACAGTATAACTTACTTGAGACAACGTTGTAAAGCACGAGTATTTATTGGCACAATTCAATAATCTTTTAATGTATAGGCTCTGAGCAAAACAAAACTGATAAAAGATCTAAAATTGTTCAAATAGACACTGATTGGCTTTAATCAGCAAATTAAAATACAATAAATGAGCAAAAACCGCAATGCGTAAGTAATAAATTAATTACACATACACACACATACACACATTTCATTACACGTTTAATGGGTTTTGTGTTTTTAAGTGGGGGCTGGTAGCCTAAAAGTCATTACGTTATCATTTTTCACAGATAAGAAAATATTTTCCTGCTACTTTCCATACCAAATGTTAAGGATTTGCATGTTTTAGAAGAGACAAAAAAAACTGGATGCACACAGTATTGGGCAGTTTATTTGCAAGAAAAATTTATATTTTTAACATGAGTTTTTAAAAAATTTCAAAGTAATAAATAAAAATGAAAACAATAATGTGAACTTTAAATTCATTATTCATGCCTTAGAGCTTAAAAAAATGCTCTATGATTAGGTATTGTCTGTAAATTACTAAAGATCATACTGAAAGTATGTATCTTGCCCACTAAGGCCGTAACCGACTATTCCTTTTAGTCGTTTGATATACAAAAAATTGTAGGTGATGGTGTAGACGAAAAGTGCATAATGTTACTATTGTGAGCGATTTCATATATGTTTTTTTTTAAACTGTTCATAAAAAAAAGTTTTTGAAAATAATTTGAATGCGATTAGAGTTACTTTTTGTGGACTAGTTGTACAGAAATAATGTTTGAACAGTTTTTCAATACAATGTGTCACCCAAACGCACAAAATTTTTAGTTTTTAGGTACAATGGCAGGTCTTATAAGAAATTCGCTCATGGCAGACAAAAAAAAAACTTGTATTTTCTGCCCTAAATAATAGCAAAAAGAATTCACATTTAATTCCTAAACTTCAAGAGAATTCATTTCTTTATTTGAATTTTTATAAAAAATGTTTCTCCTTAATTAAGCAAAAGAGTTTTTAATGGGATTTGATGAATTAGCATTTATTTTGCCCAACACTGTATGTACATATGAATTTACTTACCTTGTGATAGTGCTCGAAATGTTGAGTAACCAGCAATGCCAAAGAGTGCCGCCACTGTCCAAGCAAAACCAATTGATATATGCGTTACCTTCTCCCAACGTTCCATTGTTGCATTACGCATTGATTGATAAACCAAGAATGTATTGTGATGGCACATGAATGCTGAAACGAACAAACAAAAACAGAGGACTTTTATATGAAAAGAACTCATTTAAAATGTGAAAATAAAAATATTGATTTATTTATAACAAAGAAACCTTAATTAGACTGATTGCAGGCTTTTTTCGTCGTATAATAAAACTAACTTTCAAGTATAAACATCTGGTAGCATCAGCAGGCGTTCTGTATCAGACTAATATTCTCAAATTCATCGGGCATAATAATAAGTTGATACTGAAATATATGTATTTTTATATTCCTTGTACAAATTCAAACACCCAAAGCGGTCATGCTACATAAAAACTGGAAATCCAAGTAGAAAACCTTAATTCGCAAAATATTTTGCTTGTCCAGCCGATTTATTGGCGGTGGACTCTAATCATATGTCATCTAATGTTGAAAAATATAGCTACCACACGTTACCAAAACACTGAAATAATAGGCAACAAGTCTTCGAATTGATTGCTTTTACTTATTCACAGCCTTAGTGCGCTGTAACGGTTAGCATTAACTTCAATATAAAATGAAAAGTTGACAAATGTTTGGAGCACTCAAGTGAATCTTGGGCACGTTAAGGCGGTGACTAGTCTACAATACGGGTGCAATCTGATGTTTTGAAATTCTTGATGGCTTTTCATGCACATTAGAGGTTTGAATACACATTTATGGAGAATAGTGGACAACATATTCACCATTAAAGTTTTTGACCTTTAAGTATTCATTAGAGAGGTACTAAACTTGAAGCAAAACAATACGCCTTAGATATAGGTCATAGTGTCTAGCGACTGTAATCAATTTAGAATGAAGCACACCGCGGTTGCGCTTAATGTTCAATTCTCCTGTACTCTAACGCTAGCGTCCGACTAAATTTTATTGAAGAAATTGGTCAATTTGATTTCAAAGGATATTGTGAATTAATCGATTAAATGTACGAATTAAGAATACCCAACAAACAATTTTAAAGGCGACAAATGATCAATTTTTTTTTTTTTTTTTAATATGGAACAAAATCTTATGTAATGACTTTTCATAATAAACTGTACAATTTTTGATGAAAATTAAAATGTGTTTTAAGTTGTTTTAACCTTTAACTACGGAGGTGAAATATTTTTTCATAGTTATTGACGTGAGGTAAATTTTACCACCATTTGTTTTACCAAAAAAATTAGTAAAAAAAAAAATTTTTTTTAATAATTTATTTTTAAAAGAACAAGAAAATACATTTTTATATAAATATGATTATAAAAATATAAAAATCAAAGATATAGTATAACAAAACAGGGACTCAACAGCGCTCAACCGAAAAAAATAAATTAAAAAATCTAAGGAGGGGGTAAAATTTACCACCACCTCAGTAGTTAAAGGTTAAGGCTTATTCCATGCATTAAGTGAGCCCTATATCAGTGCATAGTGTTTTTGGACAACAAATTGAACAAAAAATAGCAATTCAACAGATGCATTTTTTTCGAAATATTAAATTATTAAAATTTATTCAATTTATTTTATTTAGAAGATTGTAATTCTAAGTCAAGCAGCATAACAAAACATTTATTTTGAAAAATTACTTTTACAAGGATTGGTATAAAATTGGATATCATCCCACAGTTTAATAATGCCGGCTGAGTTCATTTCATTGACCTTTTTAAACCTGTCAGTATGAATTTTGTCATAGACTTTTTGTCAAGGCAAGGAAGTTAAAAATTTGCCGTAAAGCATAGATATCATTGAACTCATTTCCCTAGTTTACAGAAAATCCTAATACTCCTTTTGCGTTCTTCACAGTTTGATAGATATGTGGATTAGATTTAATTTTGTATACCGAAATAAAGGACTTCTTTTCCTTTTTTCAAAGTTTAGGTTTTTTTGCGTAATAATTCGTTCTTAATATTGGGGCAGCGTTAATTTATTGGTAGTTTTTTCGGTAGTTCAAGAACAAGTGAGCAAGTACTACGGCATATAGTTGCTCGTCTAGAAGAGTACTGTCATATCTTGGCATCAAGTGACTGTTCCACTCTACTAAGAAACTCGCGGTTGTGACTAAAAATGTTGATAAGTATCTCACAGTTTTCACCAGATGATATGCCACGCAAGTGGCATTTAGTGTTAACCTTTATTTACAGTCAAGGATCGTATAACCTACGCTAAAGCTATGCTGAATTTCAATATAAAATTTCATCAAAAATACAAATAAGAAAAATCCTTATTCTTTGTTTTTTTTTTTTTTTGTATTATCATAAGCGAGATCAATATATTCAATACTGATACTTTTCAATAATAAGAAAAACTCCTCCAATGGAATTAAATTACATAATTAGGTTATTTGACATAAATCAAAGCTTTTATAGAATACAATGAACAACAAAGGTAAAAACTCTCTCCTAAAAGTATGCTAATTACATTTATTAATTCTGTCTCCTTAGCATAGACAAGCAAGCTGAAAGCAAATTTAAATATTTCTTTTAAATGTTACTCTACATAAATTTTATGACACTCAAAAATCTATAATAAAAACTTTTACTATTATTTATTTTGCCAATAAATTTTTTTACAAAGAATAGTAAAAGTTTTTTTTTATTATTATTATTATTGACTTGCTGCTGTTTTATTACTACCTATACAAAAAAAAAATTTTCTTTATTGCATATTTTGTGGTTGTAAAAGAGAGAATTTAACCTTGTAACAATACTTACCAAATACCATAATGCCTGTAGCAGGTATGACATCAGAATTTGCAAATTTCCAAGATTCCGACGTATCCACACTGTATTAAAAAAAAATTAGAATGCAGAAAAGAAAATATGAATAAAATGGCTGGTAATAATAAGTTAATAAAAAAAGTAAAAAAAAAAAAAAAATAAAACGTAAAACGTAAAAACATAATAAAAGAAAAATGAGAACGAAAAGTTAGTGATAAAATTTAAATGAGTAACTTTTGGCAACAAAATCTTAATCCTACAAAAAAATGTTTTTTTTTTTCTAAATTTCTTGCCTTATACAATCGTTTTCGATGAATCTCTCCTCCTGGACGAAATTACAAATTATTCTAAGCTAAAAACTGTCTAAAAATGTTAAAATCTCTTTAAAATGTTCCTTCATTTTCATGACGTTGTTGCAAAAAAAAAGAAAATTAAAACAGAAAACTTAAGTCGTTGGTTTTTAACGAGATTTCGTCTACTGGCTACTGTTGCTCAACCAGTTGAAGTTGAAGTACTTCCTTTTCATTTAGAAAAATTGTGCTTCTTATAGTTATTTAGCAGACATAAGTGGGAAAGCTGCTAAATTAAAGGTGGTCTACCAAACTCTGGGTCATAAAGTACAACGCAATTAACACACATTTTTGTAATTTTATAAATCTCTTGAATAAAACCAAAAATTTCTTTAAAAAAATTAACACCCACATTGGGATCATAGTCATAAATATTTGATTCTTTTTGTTCCTTTTTTGTGGCAATGAAATTACGAAGAAAAAAAGCAAAAATAGTGTGAAGAGAAGTAGTCTCTTGTGAGTTACTTTGGTTGTTTAGGTCTCTATAAAAGCTTCAAGTGAAAGTTAAACACAGTACGAGTAAGTTCACAGATTTTTTCTTTTTATATCTTTAATGGGTATTTGTAAGTAAACAGTTTTACATTAAAATATTAGTTTTCGTTTTAAACATGATACCAAAACAATTAAAAAGAAAATGGCACACCTTTAAATGAATGAAACACATACATATGCACATATATACGAATATTGTTTGATATCCCAACAAAATTACTTTACAAATCTGCTTTATATGTAGACATTAGCGGTAATCACTCTTCGTTGCAAATGCCCTTAGAGTTGTTGCAAATGTAGAAAACCATGTCAAAGAATAAAAAATGTAGGCATATACATATGCTACGATTGCTTGTTTGCAACGAAGAATGATTACCGCTATTATATATCCAATATATTGTTTTAAAATCGATGATCTAGCAATGCTATCAGCCGTTCAATATCTGTCGTCTAGAGTATTATTTTCGATTTCAAAACAGAAGGATACGTACAAATAATTTAAAATTAATGAAATGGCACAAGGATTGTCATAGTTTGCCTACTGTGCAAAGAATTGTTAAAATTTGAAATAAATCTAAAGAGATTGACAGGATTACAGATAAGGTCAGCTATGTGCATCAGTGCCATGAATGCACTACAGAATATAACGCTTATGTGAGATTGGCAATGAAATTCAACAAAAGCGAATTAAAATTGTTTTTGTCAACACATACAAACCATCATGAATTATGAATTCGAGTCATTAATGTTCATTTTTCTAAATTCTGGCACCAACACATTATCTTCAATGACATACTAATGTTCAGTTGTGCATATTTCACATAAGTTGAACCACTTCGTCATATAATATTTTGGTGA
Source organism: Metopia argyrocephala (assembly GCA_963576795.1). Classification (NCBI taxonomy): domain Eukaryota; kingdom Metazoa; phylum Arthropoda; class Insecta; order Diptera; family Sarcophagidae; genus Metopia; species Metopia argyrocephala. The sequence goes on along the minus strand of OY756208.1, from coordinate 196,143,305 downwards.
AAAATATTAAAATACAATTGCTTTTGTTTTAAATCGCATCCGAAACTAAAGCTACTTTCATTCACATTTCACAAATATGTATTTGATGAAAAAGCGTAACCACCATGAATGCCATGAACGCACTACAGAATATATCGCTTATGTAAAACTCGATCAGATAAAAATATACATACATACGTATATGGGCAATTTCAAAAATTTTCAACATTTGTTGAAACTGAGTTCTGATGCTTATTATTTCTCCAGTTTTTCGATTTGACCAAAACGGTCAAAAGGGAATGGTAGTCCACACTAGAAAACTGGGAAATTCAAAATTTCAGACCATCAGTTCTTTATTTTTAAAAGTTATGGGCACTCAAACATCAAAAAACTCAAAAAATGGCTTGAAATTTACAAGAGTTTTTTCATATTTCATCACTTTTCTACTTTTAGTTTCAAACTTCCGATGCTCACTGATATAAAATAAAGTCACTAGACTTTGTAGATATTTACACTATAAAAGTTATGCCCATACTACTATTTGGGAAAAAGTTGTACAGCGGTTCATTTTTAAAACCAAAATTTTCCGATTTTTTAATTTTCCCAGTTTTTCCTATAGCGTTTTTGCGCCGTTCAAGAAAATTGCATTTCGTCAACAGTATTTATTAGATGGTGTAATTTGCTAAAATTTGCGCCATATCACGTCGATGTCAGGCTGCTAGTTGCTGAGAACGATGACCTCAAACTTTTATAGAATTGGCGTAAATTTGTCAAAAATGACAGTTTTTCGCGCCTGACATTTGCAATCATATTTAAAACTGGTTTATGTATTGCGTGATCTAAACTTCTTAATAAACGGCACCTCAACGTCAAGAAGGCGTTAAAATATTTTGAAATGCAAAAATTTTATAAAGAAAATAAAACTTTTGCGAAATTTCATGATTTTGTTTCACGTTTTTTTAGTTAATCAGTGGTTCAAAATCAATGTAAAGTATTGGAAATGAAGTGCGGCGGTGAACTAAAGATCATATATAAATACGGTTGAATTCGGTCCATATTTAGCGGGTACAGCGGCATTTTTCTTCAAACACATTTTGCTTTGTGACATCTGCAGTTATGTATAGATTCCGCCGCGATTGACACCAAATGAAAGGCTTTTTTAAGCTTGATAATAAAACCGAAAAGGCATTAAAAAATTTTTATGATTTTAAATTTTACAGATCAAAAAAAAAATCCTAACCTCAAAAATAATTCTTATATAATTTTTTTTATTTTTTAAATTTGCAAGTTAAAACATTGTTTTTCTGTAAATTAGTTATGCGTTATATAAACACCTATTATAATAATCGGTGAAACATTCATAGTTTTGCAAAAATTCGCGTTTTTTAATGTTAAGGAATTTTAATTATAATTGATATTTTTATGTATTTTATCAGTGCATTGATGAATTTGGACTGCACTGATGAATTTGAAATGAGTTTCATGCATCCATACAACATTTATTAAAATAAACCAGTATATTTAACTTTAAATTTTTTTTAAGAGATTTTAACTTAAAACCTCCATAACTTTCGCGCCGTTTGCAATAAATGATTAACGCGAACTGTTTTGGTATGATAAAATATCACCCTTCACGTGACCAAAGCGTCATTCGTGTCATCCAAAAAAAAAAATTTGGAAAAAAAAATATCAAAATGTCGAAAATTTTTGAAATTGCCCATATACATAATTGGCCATTCCCACCCTGTGTCAGGGTTACGGCCTAACTTCTCGCAGAACTCATGTTGTGTGTGTTAATTTTTATCCATGAGTACCGGGACCTACAGTTTAAAGTTGACTCCGAACAACAGACTTGAGAAGTTTTTTTATGGCAATCAATTACTCTCAGACCTTTTGCCAGAAGTCTGCTAAGAGGTAGTCGCTGAAAGAAATAATTTTTTCATATTTCTTTTTTTCAAGATGCCAGAGCTGAGATTTGAACTCGGCGCTATCGTCTTAGTAAACCAACACACTAACCACTAGACCACGGTGATTTTTTTTTTCCAAATAAAATTATTTCACCTAGAAATCCAATCCTAGAAACCTGCTTATATATGTGAAAAACTAAAGGTTAGTTAAGTACAATAAAATTTGTTTTCCATTTCTTGGAAACATTAAATTGTGTTTTAAAAAAGAGCAACAAGTTATGAACACTAAACAGCTCTTTAATTTTTTGTACAAAACAATACTTTCGAAAAAGACCTTTGAAAAGTAATACGAAATCTCTGGGGCATGTGTTAAACCAACATTTTTTCTTGTTTTCTTTTTACTACAAAAACTATTCCTTGCTAGTGGTGCCAGTAATTTGTATCCTTTTCTTTTTGCTGAGCTATTCTTTTGCTGCTGACGTTGTTGCATGCATGTGTGATATGAACACACATGTGTTGTTTGAAGTAAAATTACAACCTCTGGCAAAAAAAACAACCAAAAATTAAATTGAAATAAAATATTTTTGTACAGCAAATGTTCCTTCTTTTTTATGCTACAGGTATCCCTCGAAAACGATGAGGTTACTTACATGCATAACTGGCTTTTACAACCCTGTGTCAGGATTTCGGCCTAGCTTCTCGCAGCACTCATGTTGTGTGTGTTAATTTTTATTCAAGAGTACCGGGACCTACAGTTTAATGTCGACTCGGAAGGATAGACTTGAGAAGCTTGTTCATGGCAATTAGTTACACTCAGAGCTTTTGCCAGAAGTCTGCTAAGAGGTAGTCGCCGAATGAAATATTTTTCATATTTCTTGCTTTCAAGATGTACAAGTTGGGGTTTGAACACGGATGTTTTTTCTAGTAGCTTCTCAGGTCTGTCGTTCGGGGTCGACTGTTAATTTTAAGTCCCCAGACCTGGTGTTGTCGAAGACTTGAGCTTGTTTATACGACAGGTTCAACTAGTGTAAGCCGACAATGCAGACAACGGTTGGGAAAGTTCAACAGCACTCTGAGCCACAATATGTATGATTCTGGGAATGTCTTTCGTACAGAGTCAAGTATCTTCGTGATATCCTGTATACTAACGATATATAGCTAACAAAAGCATTATGACAGTGGCTAAAAATAGCCAAATCACACCACTAGAGCTACGACAGCGATCATTGTATCGAATACCCTTCCAGTGGGCATGGTTTCCTGTAGCTCAGTGCCAAGTAAGTACAGGCCCCAATCTAGGCAAGTCCTTCTTACTGAAAGACAACAGCAAACTAGTGCGGTAATATTAAAAACATATCATGTTAGATTTAAGATCCTGAAGGAGTCAAGTGCCCTCCATCTGGCATGTGCCCTGCTTATAGAAAGAGTCGGAAACACCGCTGTTTATAAACCTTATTAAGGATGCCACCAGAACAAGGCGCGATTTATATTCGCCTGCTCATTAATTCCCACTGAAGTTTTGATTACTCGGGATGCAAATAAGTGCCGTCCAAGGCAAGAGGCTCAGAGTGTAATCTAAGACCAATTATGACCACTAGGCTACCCAAGCAAATACAAATGCGACCCCGGTCCCCCTTAGAGCACAGCAGAGATCAGGCCCTTGTAATAGCGAAAATTTCTGCCTGGAAATTCATAGAATCCGCAGGAAGGCTGTAATTGTTTAAATATGCATGTGCTTACCCATATACTAAAACTGAATGCTTTTTAATTTCGTTATTTAGAAAAGCTGTTGTGAAAGTAACGCATTGTAAGAGGGAATGCTGTATTATGTTCCTTTTAAAAACACATGTAAAGAACGAAGAAATAAAAGTAAGAAAGTGAACAAAAATTGCAATTACGTAGCAAATAAATGGTATTTTAACCAACTAAACATGTTTATGGTTCCACAATTTTTTGGACGCCTTTTATGTTTAAAAGGGGGGTTAGTTGTTACATTTAAACATTTGCACTTTTTTCATTTTTTTTTTATTTTCTCTACAATTACTTGCACCACAATAGCTGGTGAAGTTATACACTGCTGTGCAAAATTATAGCCACCTACCTAAGGTTTTGCATTTAAATTGAGAAATGAGAAAACCTAACGAAAGCGGCGAATAGTCCAGCTAGAACTTTATTGAAGCTTGTAAAATAAGATAAATAATTCACTTCAATAATTAGTTTTCTGGAAAGTATGGAGTTGTTCATTGAATTACAAAAAAAAATTGGCAATATGTTTCTATTAATTTAATAAGTAAAGCCTCTTTTGATCAATTTACTCTCTATTGCAACAAGTAAATATAATAAACATTTAATGTACTTAATATGAAAAAGAAAGAAAAAAAAAAGAAATAGATTACAAATATGAGAACATATCCACCCGAAACATTATTGAAACGAAAATTATAAAAAAGAAAACATAAGACTGTTTTCATCTCATGGTTCCCATACAAAAAAATACTTACAAAGAAACAGATGGAAATATAGATCCCAGCAGTGCTTATGAAAAGGTTGCTAATCAAAATAGACTAAAATTTGCAAAAAATGCTAGTCGTTAAACAAATCTTCAAGTTTAAGTCGAAAAACATTATTAGATTGTAAAAAAAAAATCCCAAGCTCCAATGGCACATAATTCCAGCAGTAGCTATTCTAACAGTAAATGATTTTTCATAAAAAAGGTTATTTATTCTTGGTATCACGATTAGAGAGTTACCACTGGAACGAGTAAAAGAAAATTTAGAGCAAAGCTCTGAAGGCAATCCACATTTAATTATTTTGTTATAGAAAGATAAATTTCGTGCATAAACGTACAAAATTCTGAAATGAACAACCAAGAAAACGTTTCACATATCCAGATATGTGATCACCCTTATATTCACAATCCTGTTCAGTTTAGAAGAGTCAAAGGAAAATGTAGCAGATGCAACCTCTAGACCACAAAGAATATTCAACATTAAAAGCGCATGCGCTACTCCCTGTCGAGCACGAAAAGGAAGGTAAATACGTAAATAATTTAACAACGAATATAAAAATATTTGGGAAAGGTCTTATAAAGTGTGATTTTTTAAAAGCTATAGAAAAGTTTTTCAAAAAAAAAAAACACATAAAATTCAGAAAAATTAATGAAATTGTTATTTGAATCGATAGTACGGTTCATATAATAATTTAATGTTTGAAGATTATTTCATACAAATGTTGACCGTGACTGCGCCTGGCATACTCTTTCCAACATTTCGGCCAGTATCTCACTAATAAATGCTTCAATGTTGTCTTCCAATGCGTCAATTGAAGTGGGCTTGTCTGTATAGACATGAGCTTTAACATAGCCCCACAAAAAATAGTCTAAAGGCGTTAAATCGCACGATCTAGGCGGCCAATTGACCGGTCCCGAACGTGAAATAAAATGTTCACTGAACTCGCCTCTCAATAAGTCCATTGTTACTGTGCTGTTGCTGTGTGGCATGTGACACCGTCTTGTTGGAACCATATGTCATGCAAGTCAAGCCCTTGCATTTTGGGCAAAAAAAAAAAAAAAAATTGGATATCAGTGGGTCGATTAAACTTAACAGAGCACGCGTTTTGATAAAAAAATTCAATAATTTGCAAGCGTTGTTCGTTTGTAAGACGATTCATGGTTAAATTATAGACCAAACTGAAGATGTTTGACAGTGAAAAAGAATACGAAACGTGCGTCAGCTTTTTAAGCCATTGTTGCCAAAAAAATAATAACTAAAAAATCACCCTTTATTTAAATGAAAATATTTAAGTAATGGTAATAATTTAAGTAATCTAGTGATTAGTATGTTGGCTTACTAAGACATGAGCCCAGAGTTCAAACCCCAGCTTTGACATCTTGAAAAAAGATATATGAAAACCAATCTTCTGGCAAAAGCTCTGAGAGTAACCAATTGCCATGAATTTAACACACAAAACATGGGTGCTGGAAAACCTAGGCCGTAACCCTGACACAGGGTTGTAATAGCCACAGATTGTGTGTATGTATGTAAATAAAATGTAAAATTGACTACAATTCATCTGACAAAGAAATCTGTAAATATAGAGAAATTGTTTTTCTACAAACAAACTCCAACAGAAACGGTACTAATGACAACTCTATGTAACTTTAAAAAACTGGGTCACCTATTTAACACTACGTGGTTGGTTGTTAATGCTTTTTTATGTTTTGAAAGAAAATAACTGAAAATATTTAGAGTTTGATGTGACCCAAATGCGTGTTCCAGTTCAGACAAAAACAAATTTCATCATGATATCTTCGGCCTTTAAGAATGCTTATCTTCAACAATTTCAAAATTTATTACACCTGTACTACCTATAATTATTAATTTAATACTTCTAAAGGAAATTTATAATGGCTAGTCGTTTTTGTAAGCAATATTTAAACTTATTCTAGCTGCTGACCAATAAAAGAACGAGGTATACCTCCTTCACTAAGCATTTCATTTAACTAGATTGTGTGTTAATTGTGGTATTTTTGTTCTTCTTATAACTCTACAAATTGCAAACAATTTTCAGTGGGTTTTTGTGTCGCCCTTTCAAAAAAACCAGCAAAAATTTAACGGAAAATAAATCATAAAAAAAGAAAAGTTTGACACACAAAACATACATACACAGACATGAAAGAGGAAAAGAAAAAGAAAAACGACCGGAAATTGTATAATTTTAAACTTTAAGCAATTATTTGCCATTATTCTGTTAAACACATTCAAGGAAATTTCTGTTTCAACCATTTATTTACGAAATGCGAATAGAATTTCAAGCTTTCCGCTTAAACGCCCCAATGCTACCACCAGCAAATGCATATAAAATTGTACAAATAATTGCATGAGTTGTGGGGTCATATGACTAATGATTTTAATTTAAAAAAAAAGAAAAAAGAAAAAAAAAACACCAACAACAAAAAGAATACTCACATTTTATAGTCGCCCGATATCAGCTTAATAATCACAGCAAATAAAATGAAAACGACACAAGCCAAACTAATGAAACTTGCCCGAGCCAAACGGGAAACATTCTTATAGAGACAGAGTGGCACAACAATGCCAACAGTAACAAAGAATACCACACCCAAGCGTACAGCACCCATCGATGTGCCCCATGATGGTATGAGACGTACCAATACCTTTGATAGTGTATCGCCTACAACCACATTATAGGAAATCATTGCTGTAATGACATCAAATTAGAAAAAGACAGAAATAAAAAAAAATAAAAGAAAAACAGAAACAGAAACATAAAATAGAGCAGTATTAGCATAGAATTAAGATTCGAATTAATTTGAATAAAATTGAATAAAATCGTTTCAAGAAATGGCAGCGTATGAATAGTAAACGTTTTTTATTGGTTTTCAATGTCATATGTCCTTTTATTTTAGGTCATGCAGTTGTTTTACTCCTATTTTTGACTGTGTGTTCAATATGTCGTTCAATTTGTATAATTTATACCGGTTGGTTATGTTTGTGAGATACATACGTATGTGTGTGTGTTTATGAAGTTCAGACTAAAATAATTTCACAAATTTGTCTTTTAAATGAATTCTTAAATTAGTTTTTCTTTTTTACTTTTGATTTTTATCATATTTTACCTAAGAATGGATACATAAATTGCAGCCAAGATAATAGATAGTAACCATATTTGCCATAGGCAGCTTCCATAATGCCTGGATAACTGAAACGCCCGCATATATGACCACACTTGACCTAGAAATAGAAATGAAATTGATGAAATGCATTATTTTACTTTGTTTTGCGTTAATAATTTAATAATATGTATTTGAAAACAATAAAATAAACTTTGTGATGTAATTTATTTCAACAGCCGAGGTATGGCACAATCATTCCAGCGTTTTACCAAAGATCTGTTTTATTTGATAAAATACTTAATACTACAATAATATATGTCCTTGTAGTTCTCGTTCTCGTTGGGGTTGCCACTTCCCCGTTTTGGAAATTTGAAGATTTTTGGTATTTTGGGGATTTTGACTTCCCCGTTTGGGAATTCGGGGTTGCCACTTCCCCGTTTTGGAAATTTGGGTTGCCACTTCGCCGATTTGGGAATTTGGGGTTGCCACTTCCCCGATTTGGGAAGGTTTTCACCAAAGATCTGTTTTATTTGATAAAATACTTAATACTATAATAATATATGTCCTTGTAGTTCTCGTTAGACGCAAGGTAGGTACTGCTTGTTATCCTCGCCGAAAGAAGAAAGAGTTTGTCTACTGTAAAACGTGTCTAGTTGAAACAGATGTAAATTAGACAACTTACTACATTTAACTACGATGACTGCATCTGAGGGTTAAGTAGGAAGAGATTTTGTAATGTTTCGTATTCGGTTGGTTTTTCAAATGACGAAATAATTACGACGAATATAAGAAAATTGCGAGGGGCCAGGGAAATCAGCCACTTTTAAACACGAACTGTAGTTCAACAGCTAATATAAGCATATTTCGGGATGTCTTTTATTTGGCTGTGTCAGTATTTCGATTTAACTGCGATTCTACAAGCAAACAGCTACGAGAAGCTGCTGACCCTTTTGTAAAATAAATTTTGCTATTTGTAGTCGCCGTGGTCTAGTGGTTAGTGTGTTGGTTTACTAAGACGATAGTGCCGGATTCAAATCCCAGCTCTGACGTCTTGAAAAAAGAAATACGAAAAAATTATTTCTTTGGGCGACTACCTAGGTATCCGCTAGTTGCGTGCAGAATTCTGATGACAGTTCGCGGTAAAGATACGCAATTTTATATTTTTTACACATATTTTAAGTGATTGGCGCAAAGATTCCCAGTTGAACAAATTCAACAGCGATAACTTTAAAGAAGTGCCGTCCATTATTATTATGTTTTTTCTACTTTTTTGAGAAAAATATATTAAACATATTTATGGTGTTGAATGTAACACAAACAACTAACCACGTTATATCTTATAAGCAACTAGCTGGTGTGACCCAGCATTGCCCAGGTTCTTTAAGGTTTTTCGGCATTAGCATTGGCTTTAGCAATGACATTAGCAATAGCATTGGCACTAGCGTTGACATTAGCATTGGCATTGGCAATAGCATTTGCATTGAGATTGGTTTTAGCAATGGCATTACCATCGGCATGGGAATTCAGGGTTGCAACTTTTGAAGATTTTGGGAATTTGGGGCTGACACTTTTGGGGATTTAGACTTTGGGAATTTAGGGTTGCCACTTCCCCGATTTGGGAATTTGAGAATTTGGGTATTTTGGGGATTTTGACTTCTCCGTTTGGGAATTTGGGGTTGCCATTTCCCCGTTTTGGGAATTTGAAGATTTTAGGTATTTTGGGGATTTTTGCTTCCCCGTTTAGGAATTTAGGGTTGCCACTTCTCCGGTTTGGGAATTTGGAGTTGCCACTCCCCGTTTTGGGTATTTTGGGGATTTTGATTTAATAAAAGCACTAAATAACTGATCTGAAAAGAACTACTAATTTAATAGTTCTAAGGACACTAGTGAATTACTGGTCTTACTGGAACCACCAATTTAATAGTTCAGAAGTCACTAGCGAATTACTGCTCTAACAAGAACCATGTATTCAATAGTTCTAAGGACACTACTGATTTGCAATGACAAGCACATCTAAAATGTCTATAGTAAAAAGCATTGTCTGGGGTATAATTGGGTACTAGTACTGTTGACAATGTCAATAGTAAATCAGTATATTTTTATTATAGACATTTCCTACAGGGTAGGTATACCTATGCATGTGTGAAGGCAGTATGTGTATAGGCATGTGAGTATATACCCTACAGTTTTATTCTGTCAATTGACCCATTTTTCGGTTATTTTTCTGACTCAACGTTGTCGGTCGCGATGTCAATTCACACTTTTCTGTCCCTTTGTCTTCGAAGAGGTTTCAATTCACACTTTTCTGTCCCTTTGTTATCGAAGAGGTGTTAATTTGAAGTTATGCCTGTAGTCAGAAGCATTGTCAATGAAAGTTGAATTTTGTTGCTATGTGAGGTAAATGTTTATGCAGAAAAATAATCCGTTATTCATTTATTTGGTGAGTTGTGCACATAATAAATGCTCCAGTTATTGTTCTGGCGGGATTGATACTGTGGCACTATTTCTTTCACCAGACCAAATTAACCAGTTAATTTACTGGTTCGACGGCATCAACCACGGGATTGATACTGTGGCACCGGTAAACAGACTGTCCCATAGTTATCTATAGGGGGGTCAATTGACTATTTCTACGAAATCTAAATCTCCGGTCGTTTTACCGGTAAAAAGACTAACAGTGTCCCTTAGTGATAGGTGAAAGTACCAATTTGGGACCGGTCCAGAGCACTGCAGGGTACGTTTTATATGTACATGTGTGCATATAATTACATGTGTATGTGTATAAGTGAGTGGGTGAATATTCCTATATAGGCGTATCAATATATAGGTATATGGGCGTGTATGTATATACGTGTGGTTGTGTACATACATATAGATAAATAGGAAGAATATTGAATACACGATAATTATATATCTTGATCGTTGAATAAATGTAAGTTCATACATCCAGTTTATTTAAAGAATATAAAAGAGGTGAACATTGGACAATCGTAGTATAATTGAACCTTTGTATTATTGGGCAAAGGGTCGGCAACTAATCCGTTTGGGTCCGAGCTTGAACCGGCGAGGTGTGTCAGTGTTTATTAAGGGGTTTTTGTTTTGACCCCATGCGTCGATGTACTCCTTTGATAATTATAGGCTTATTTTAATAAATATGTTTTGGGTAAAGTTAGAGACTAGTTTATGATAATCTTGAATACCCATGAATTATTGAAATTAAATGTCAAATTAAATTTAGAGTTTTGTTCATTGGGGGTCTATCTTTGTGTGGCTCTGTTTATTAAATTTACTTTTTATGTTCTGTGAATCGTACACAGATATTTCGTAATTTAATTTGATTGTGGTGTTAGACAATAATTGAATATTAATAATAAATAAGAACATGTACCGAATTTGAATTTAACTGTATTTGTTTGGCTTTTGATATGAAGTGGTAACGTAATAATCAGCGGTGAGTAAGTAAGCAAGGGTTGCATTGAATTGGGGCATCCTGATGATTCCATAGTGATGCCACGGGGAGACCTTTGTCTCCGAGGGTGGGACAATTCTTCAGCGGCGGCGATTGCTTTGGGCCCCCAATTTCATTATTTTATTAATCTTAAAATGAGTTTTTCGGCTGGCATAAAATTTTTGTGGAGGGATACCGACGACCAGTAGTTTGACAAGAACCAATCCCCATCCGACGAGGCATAACCGGCTGGGGCAAGCATGCTGCCATCGTCAATAGGCTGGTGCGTCATCGATAACATGGCAATACCACCGCCATAACACATTGTTTGTTTTTACGAGTATGCTCGAGGGATCCTGGTAAGGTCCGTGACAATCCATCAAGGTCATTCCATCACTACAACTATTGGTAAGTTTATTTTAGAGAATTCAGAATATCCAATATTACGTATATGCGTATATGCCCCCGCCACATAACACAAAAATTCCATATTTTGCCTTAAAGCCTACATAAGAAAGAAAGTTTTTATTTTATTACATCGTCTCAATTTAAATTGTATTTTAATAGTAAAACTCTTTAAAATTACTTTATTTGAGGATTCTGTTTTTCATATTGCACTGTTGCACTTGCAGTTTTGTTTTTAACAGCAAAATAAAACAAATCTTGTTCGTGACTTACATATCAATGGCGCCAGTGATAGAAAACTCCAATCTTTTATGTTTTTTTTACATTTTCCCACAACAACTGTTGTACGAGTAGCTGTCTTACGCTACTCAAGGGTAAAACAACATGATAGCGCAACAACATTGTAAAGGAATAATTTCCTCCTGCAACATCATCATCTTCATTATTATTGTTAGTTTTATCACCATGATGGTCATTATTATCAATGTTATCGTCAGTAACAATATTTTTGCAATTTTCTTTAAAACAAAAACAAAAATGAAAAACAAATAAAAACTTTAATTTTCCTAAAATGTCAAAACCAAAGATTTTCCGCTCATTCTAAAGAGCAACAACATTACTTATAAATAAAGAGGAAAAAATTGTAAAAACTAAAGCAAACGAGAAAATGAATGAAATGAGTTTCATAAGTATTTCCTTTAAAATTTTTAGTGCTGTTGCTGTTCGTGTTGTTATTGACATTTTTTATTTTTTTTTTTTTATTTTATATTACTTGAGTGTGTTTTGTTGTACTGAAAAATAAAACAAGTGATGAAAAGTGAATAAAATTTTATACAAATTGGCCACAATTTAATTTACCCTACATTTACACCGAAACCATACTATTTTGACTCCACAGAATACATACGTATTGGTATGTGTAATATTTATAAAAATTATTATTTTTCGGCTATAAGAATGTTGCATAAGCGTTGGTAATTAACAATTTAAAGTTTTCAAATGAAAACGACCCAGATCAGCATACTGTTTCTGTTATTGTCTATTGCAATGCATTTGAGTGTTTAAATAGGCGTTTGTGTCATATGCTTAACAAAACTGTTAAGTAGTATTGTTTTTAGTTTTATTGCAGTTTTGTTTATTTAAGTTTTTAAATAGAAATAAGATTTGCGCGGTATTTATTAACTTATTTCGTTGTTACAATACAATATTAATGGAAGCAGTACTTCAGGGGCAATGCAGTTTTAATCTAAAGTGTTTAAAAAAATTAGTGGACTTACAAATTATGTCCTCAAGCACAGTTAAATAAAAATAGCTAGAAAATTTTATTTATATTTATGAAAAACAAAAACATTGCCTTGAAAATTGATCGCAATATCAAGCCAAGTCCTATATCGACCCAAATTGCTGGCATTTTCTTTTAATACTCAATATGAATTTTAAGTGGTTAAAATAAATTTAAATTCATGGTGTTTTGTAGTTAGAAAAAACAAAATGTCTGCAGGAATGTGTACTACCAAAACCGCATATATTTATAACTAAAACAAGCCTCTCCATGGCGCTGGCATATCTACAATAGCTTTCAAATACGTTGGGAAAATGAAAATGTAAAATATGCTAAATAGACATTTATGAACATACGAGAATAGTGAAAAACCAAAACTATCGGCATTATCGTCATCATCATCGCAATTTAAATATAGTTTTTCATTCTTTTTTTTTTTTTTTTTTTTTTTTGTTTTTTCTACTATCAAGGCTTTTCAAATCCTTTACTTACAGACACAACGATTTGCAAATATTAATGAAAAACAAAAAAGAGACGGGGAAGTTGAAAATAACTGTTCATCGTTTAGTACATACCATTAGAATGAGGGAATAGTCTGTTATGTAAGCAACAAGTATGAGCAATAGCAGACCAAGGCCAAAACCAGCACGATGAAACGCATATGGAATACCAATAACGCCACTACCCACAATAGAGTTTATATAGTTAAAAGATGCCTGCGGCAATGACGACAGTGTTTCGCCTAATGTTGTATCCAAAGGCATTTGTTGTGGGTGACCTCTAATGCCACCAACACTACCGCCGCCTCCACCTCCACCATCACTAGTGCCATCTCGTAAGCCATCATGATGATTATATTGCTGACTTAACGGCTGTTGCTGTTGTTCAAGTTGTTGTTGACTGCTATAGTACTGATGCTGTTCATGGGATTGTTGTTGGTCATTCTAAAAATATAGAAAAGGAAAAATATACAAGAATTGTAAATCACTGAGTTCATACAAATTGCATGCACCGTAAATAGAGAAAATCTTTTTGCTTTTGCTTCTGTTTCTGTTTCTATTTTTTTTTTTTTAATTTAAGGAATAATAAATATGTATATGCATGTATATAGAGTAATAATATAACATTTTGCATAATATTAATGCACTGGTGCGTTTAGTATCGCAATCCATTGCATTGCATCTTTGATACTCGAACACAAGAGCCATTTGTCTGCTTACGAGTACTTACTGATGCAATAACTACCAGTTATGTAAGTGCAATTTATGGCTTTATTTAAGTGCCACTCTTAACAACACCTAAACACTCACACACACACGCACACACTGATGGTATTCACGCAAAAATGATTTCAATATTATCACCCGGTTGTTTAGGATTATTAAAGGTGTTGCAAAAAGCACTGAATAAAATGCATTTTATTGTAAAAAATCCTCTGCAATATTAATTAATTCATTATTTTATAGCTTCACAATGACAATAAAATGCTAAAATGCTATTAAATTTTATGTGGAAGAGCTAATCTTGTATAACATTTTCACAATTTAATAAATTTTTTATAAACCAATTAAATCTATTTATGTAATGGAAGATAAAAAAAAATAAATTCTATTAAATAATGTTTAAATTAATTTTTGCAATGATTTCTCAATTAAGAAGAAGAATAATATTCTTGTAGAAAATTTAAACCAAAAGATTGAAAATTTTATGTTTAATTTAGAAATTTCTTTGTAGGACCAACACTTAAAGAAGAAATAATAAAAAACTAATTAAGTGATTTCTTTTTAACGAGTGTACTTCTTAGGTTGTAATTTAAGATTGAAGTGCAATAGGTAAACACATAAGTAAAAAGCATGACGTATGAGCAATATTAATAGCAATCAAAAATAAATCATACGCCACCCTGTATTCTGGTATACAAAGTAATTTACAGCCTTTGAAAGAGCATTCTCATACGAAGACGGTTAGAAATGTTGAGAGAAAAAATTCAAAGAGGAAAAAAGAAATTACTAAATATTCTATTCTTTGGTTTTTCAACCTTTTTTTAGCACACACATTTATTAAAAGATATTAAGTTATTCGCTAAATAACACTCTAACGTTGAAGCAGACAAATTTAGGGAAAAAAGTGTTTTTTTTCCATATCGTTCCAAGAAAAAAAAAAGAAAATAAAATTTATATGAGATGGCTTCAAACAAAAAAATTTGCTTTCAAAAAAGTGTTTGGGATTTGCCATAAACACATATGTAGGTATAAGCATTATAATCATAATAATCCTTTATAAACCTTCTTAAAAGGGAAAAATATTGCTTTGATGTATGTTATTAAATTTAATAGGGTAGGATTCAAATTAGCGTTGACACAAAGCTAAAACACAAGCAGAGATTTAAAGCTTTACCTGCTTTATTTAGTATAAAAAATTATTTAAAATCTTTTATATAAATTCATATGCTTGTTGCTCTTTCGGAATATAATGACAATGAATTTGAATAATGACGTTGTATAGCGTTTTTTTTTTTCTTTAATATAAAAACTGATTTAAGAACTGCTTACAGACATTCTAGGTTCAATAAAATAATACAGAAAGTATAATTAAAATGAATTAATTTAAAAATAATTGTTTTTCTTTTTTTGTATGTGTTGAAAAGACAGCAACGAATTAATGCATGCATACCACATACATATGTATGTTATATGTACATGGGCAATTTTAAACAAAACGATCCCTTATAGTTAAAAACCAATTCATATATATTTTTAATTAATGCGATTCATGCAGCACCCCGATTTTGGAAGCAGGTAATTTTTTCCCGTACATAAAAGCATTTAAATGAACGACAAACAGTCTTAAACGACTGTTTTGAGGCAATGTTTATATGGTGAGTTCTACCAGTGAGATAAAAAGTAAGGCAGCAATTTGAATTGTTATTAAACCCCAAGAAAAAAATCTGAATAGACAAAGCATGTTATTCACGTAATTGTCATTAATTGTAGTGGTAATTTCCAGGATGTTAGTAACTGCAGAACGTGGTATCCGGAAACCGTATTGATATGGAGATTCAAGGCAACAAATTTTATGAGATATCGTCGCGCGGCAGTTTATGTGCTCTATCCGACATTTCATAGTTTTTATATATCTAGAGTTGATGATGTTACTTTAGGTTTTCGACCCCAAATTTTTCAAGTCTGTAATCCGTTTTCGAATATCTCGTCCAGTTTCGAAGACAAACAGCCAAAAACCCGATATATATAAAATGGCGAATAGAGCACATAAACTCTTTATTATTTCACCACTAAGTGAGGATAAGAAATAGGAGGAGGAAAATTTAGGACATTTATATCAAATGACGGATTATTATATAGGCAACCATTTTTGAATATCCGCGCGGGTGGATCATAATTTTTATAATCACGATGTCGATATCTTATCAATTTGAATGTATTTAAATCGTCTTGATAAAGTTTTTATACTGAAGTTGCTCCAGGGGGGTGAGTGTTATGGCGGTTAGAGCGCCCGCACAAAAACTCAAATGGCCCAGGTTTAAATCCCAGCAAAGGTGAAAAATTAAAGAGTTAGTTTGCGTTTTTTTTCAAAATTACAATTTAAAAATAAGAGGTTCCCCCAGCCTCCAGAAAGACCAACCAAAAAAAAAACCGCTCCCAGACATTCCACTTTATTCCACCTTAACAACAAAATGTCAACAAAAAGCGAATAATCAGGAGAAAAGCGTCACCTATTGGAAAGAAGCAGATAACAGCTAAACCCACTAAGCCTACTTAGCGAAGACACTTACCACACAATCAACATTCAACGATGAGGCAATTGCTGTTCAAGGGTGAAGGTATAACACTGGCCTTTGAATGATCAATTCACAGCAATTTGTCTCATTCATAAGACGCTTATTAATAATATAAGAAAAAATACTGTCCTTTCCAAAAAATTCCAATACAGAGCACGGCATTTAGTAGGGGTTTACCCCTAAGTATTGGTCTCAAATAAAAAAAAAAGAAAGTCTCTATGGCCATTTCGTCTCTGCTTAAGAGACTCGTCAGGAGACTTTTTCCCAATAAGGCGAAAAATATTTTTTGTTTTTTAATAAAAAAAAAGAATTACAGCATTTTTTTAAATTAAGATTTAAAATTTTTTAAATTATAACACAAAACAACATATGAGAATATGTGATTGTCATACTCTGAATTTACCCATATACAGTTTTAGGTTTATGCAAGTGGATTGAAAAAGGGATGGAGGAGGGGTGGGATGAAATAACCATCTTGGAATGTGTATATTTTATACAATCATTCTCATGCTTTATTGAATATGATCCGTTGAAAACATGAGTGATTTTATAAATTTTTATGGGTGACCTTTACCATGATAAATAATATAAAAAAAAGTACGAATATTTTGTAAAACGAAAACAAAAAGGATATAAAAAGCCTCTTAATAAATTTTAATTCTGTGCTTAATATACAACATATACTCGGCATGACCACATTATTATCAGAATTTTTATTTTATTTTTTAATTAAAATTTATGGTTTTATGAAATTCAATTTAATTCAGTTAATACGTCTGAAACATCCTTTATAGTTGAGTTTGTATTTCTAAAAAAAATGAAAGTTAGACAAAATTATAGGTTGGCGCAAAGCTCACTATCCCCCTTTTTCTTCGTTGTTCCTACTTGGAAGCATAAGGTATCCTCAAAGCATTTGTGTTTTATACGGTTTGATGTTGTTATTTTCAGAATTTACCCTGTACGGTTGTACTGCCCTAAGACATGAAATATTGTACGCCTCCAAAGGTTTCTTGTCTGGCTGTGGCTTCTTAAACTGTGAAAATTCCAATCTAACGTCTCTCTTAATATAATTGTTATCAGATTATATCTTTAGTATGTCTGATCCATTTTGATTTCCATCGTTATATTTGTTGTGTGTTGGCGTACTAAGAAAAGAGCCTCGAGTTCAAACCCAGCTCTGACATCTTAAAAAAAATAAAATAAAACGAAATATGAAAAAAATATTTCTTTCGGCGACTACCTCTCAGCAGTCTTCTAGCAAAAGCTTTGGGATTAACTGATTGCCATGAACAAGCTTCTCAAATCTGTCGTTCGGAGTCGACTTAAAACTGTAGGTCAAGGTACTCATGGATAAAAACAATTAACACACACAATATGGGTGCTGCGAGAAGATAGGCTGTAAGCCTGAAACAGAGTTGTAATGGCCAATTATGTATGTATGTATGTAAAGCCCATTTTATTGCTATAGAAAATATATTTCTTTGTTTTGAAGTTTGAACTAAACTTGTATAACTATAAAAAACATCTGATGTAAATGTATTTTAAATTCCTGTCTTGTTTTGGGTATATTGATCCACTTGAAACACTGAATCTTCATCTGCTGAAATCAACGCTTATTTAAAAAAAATGCCTTTTTCTTTCACAATTTTAAAGCACTTGCTAAAGTTTGATTTTTAGACCAGAAGTTTGTTTCTTTTTGTTATCAAAAATTACAAACTTTTTACCACTTGTAGTTGTTTCACATACTTTTGATGTTTTTTTTTTTTATTTTTAATTAAAAAAAAAATTGCCCCTCATACGCAACTATAGTACTGTGCAAGAAAGAAAAAAGAGAAATAAATTGAAAAGTTTTTAAGTAACATAAAGACTTGGCAATAAACTTTACCTCTAAAGTATTTAATTAATTTAAAAATAATAAAAGAAAAAAAATTATATTTTCTATAATTTGAAAAAAGAAATGTTATATGAGCACGTACTCGTACATAAAAAGGGTTAAATTGAATGGAAACACACAGGATATCTAAACTCACATAAAAGTGTTTGAAACCCAAGTATTTATCTGTAATGAAAGGGAAATTCTTTTAAAAGTAAAACTAAATTAAAATATGTATTTATTACAGCCCATTATTGTTTTCAATATATAATTTTTTTTTTTGTAAAAACTTTTGTGTGTTCCCATAAAAGGCATATATAAAAAAATTTGTTTGTGCTACAAAATTACAAATTACAAATTAATTTAATTTTTATTGCCATTGACGTTAGTATCCATTAAAAGTACAATAGATTTCAAAGGTGTTAAAAGTCAAAAGTTTCTTTAAAAAAATTGTTCTTAAAAACCATTCAAATTTAATTTACTTTCTTTTCATCAGTATACTCGGTTCATATGAATACTCTCCCTTTGTAGCGATAATACAATGTCAGAAACAACAGCCACTTTGTTTCGAATATTGTAATTATTTATAAAAAGCTCTAAATACTTTGCATTTTGGTTTTCAAAGGTTTTATGTCGGCATAGTATACATAAGTTACCAAAAATAGGGCCATATTTCAAAATAACAGATCAAATGTTGAAAGTACTTATAAATAAAAGCCTATAGGCATGAAAACAATGAGCCAAAATTACTGGATTTCGCTGTGTAAAATTGGTTTTATATAAACAATTACGAAACATTGTCGGTTTTCGGTCGGGAGCAAGGATTACTAGCTTTAGTATAGCGATTACACAGCTTTCTTATGTTAAATCCTTTTATATGGAACAAGTTTAAACAGCCAAAACGTGTGATTGTCATAAATAAAAATAAATAACTTTTCATATGAAAAAGTTTTATCCAACTAAGACTTTATTTTCTGGGTAATTATTTCATATGCAAGAAAACATTAAAAAGAAAATCTTAAAAGATAAATAACTCCCTACAGTCATTGCTTTCTCTTTGTTAATTTTTTGGGGACTTGTGTAATTTATTTATTTATTTATTTAGGTATATTCCTCCGTAAGAACCTTAAGAATAAAATTCTTTTATAGTTCAAAAGGAATGCATATAAACTTAGTAAATTATATCATTAACAAAAAAAAAAAAAACAAATAGTTGTAACAATTATAAAGATATAACATGACATATACAAATATAACATATTAACATAAATGGCAAAGATTTTAGATAATTATCAATATTTGGCCCCTTAGATTTGTACTGAATATAAAATTAGAAGACAAAATAAAAAATTTTTTGAGAAATGGTAATTAGAAAAGTCAAATATTCTGAGACATATAGTTATAAAGCAAGTTTTTAAAACTGTTTCTCCCCGATATGATTTTCAAATGTATCGGTAAAGAATTCCATAAATTAATAGCGTTAACGAAAAACAATCTGCTCGTATTAAGATAAGTATGCCTGGGAACAATTAATGTCGTGTATCTACTAGATCTACCAAATACAAGCTTTTCATAAAGATACCAAGGTTTCCTTTGGTAAATTAGATTATGTAAGGACATAATATTTCGCATACGAAGATAATCAGCTAAGTCACAGCCCAAAACCAATTCTTTTATTATTTAGAGATTTATCTTCTGCCGCCATATTTTATTTTTAATTTCAGGAGCAAAAACCAAGTAATAGGTAATGGAAAAAAATAAAAAATCAATTCAATGGTTTCAAAGTTAAGGGAAGATTTAAATTACACTGTACAACAATTTTAAAACTTTTTGTAAAATTACGGGGTTCTGACGATTGATTCTGGTAGAGGAGACTAAAAAAATATATACGTGTGTCGGCGTTTTGACAGATTACATTGGAATTTTATTTTAGAGGCGGTTAAAATTTTCCATCTCTGGCCTTGCAGCATAAAACTATGTTTTCGTTACATCTGAAGTGTATGGTATGTTCAGCAACTTTGTAGAAAATATCACGAAAAATATTTTCGTGGAATATATTAACCCTCTAACTCGCCCGCATAACTGCGTTTTGCGGCTTTATTCTAACAAATCGTAAAAAGCTCCCCGAAAAAGGGGAGGGGTGGGGGTGAAATGTTCTACAAAAATGTTGGCCATAAAATTTTACTACATGTCTCAGAACACACCAAAACCCAAAACTTAACGCAAACACCTAAAAACAATTAAATTAAAGATTGCCCATTTAGGGTTAATTTAGTTATTACCTAGAGTTTGTATAAGAAAATCTTAGAAACATTGGTATTTTACGGTAGAGAAAAAAACGCTTTTAAGGACATTCCCAATTTTTTTCTTTTTCGCTCTTGCCAATTCGACATCATATTATCAAACAATGTCCAACACAAATCTGTTATCAGAAATAAAATGCTCAACACGACTTTATTTATAAAAGAGAGTTTTTTTATTTTTTTAATATATACGCGTTTAATTAAGCTTTAGGTCTATTATCTCTGCGTAGCTTCTTCAGGAGAGAAGTAGCGAAATATCGAAAAAATAATTATATAATAGACCTAAAGCTTAATTAAACGCGTATATATTAATCAATAATAAGGTCAACTAAACTTATTAATACAATTTTATTTTTTTATTTTTTTTATTTTTATATTTTCATTAAATCTTAAGGTACATTAGATAGAGTTATTTATGAAATAATACATTAACCCAATGGCATCCACGGCTTTACTGGCACATATGCAACCTTGCGTTGATATCTTTCATAAACATTCTGCATATTTGTGCAGCTTTTAATTTCCACTAATATTTCAGGTATGGTTATGAGCTTTTTGACAGAGAAGATGTCTAATAGTGTTAAATTACTTGATCTAAGAGGCAAATACTTATCACCGACATTGACCCAAACGAGAAATATCTCATGCGGTAATGTAATTTCATTTCATTGGCTGTATGGAATGTGGCATCGCCTTATTAAAACCATATATTGGCCACATCAGTAGTATCAAATTTCGGCAGAAAGAACTGTGTTATCAGGTCGCGATATCAAGCAGCTGTAAAACCAGTTGCTGCTTGACCAGCCTTATTTTAAAAAAAATGTTGGTCCAGTAATGCCTTCCGACAAAATCTTCACCAAACAGTGACACATTGTGGGGGCATTTGTTGTTCACAAATCGGAGGTGGGTTTTATGAACACAAAAAACAGCTATTTTGGCCCTTGTCTAGTAAGTCAACACACTAACCACTAGTGTACGGCGACCAATATATATTTGGTATAAAATATTTGAACACATTTTTGTGCCATATAACACTAAATTTGTACTCTCAACTGTTAAATAGTTCTTCTTAAGGGTTGCCAAAAACTTACTGTAAAAATGGCCGCAAACTCAAATCGTCAGTTAATTTTGGACCATACTTTGTAATATGAATATAGTTCTCAGTCACTTTTTGTAGTAATTTATAAGCTTATCTGACTGAAATGATTTGTATTATTTAAAACAAAATATAATTTTCATTATCTCCATGCACTTGCTTAATAATATTTCTCTATGATGAACGGTTTTTGCTTAAAAAGACATATCAAGACCTATTAAATACATGATATACTATGTGATATTCCTAAGACGCAAACAGATAGACCACTTACAGGCAAACACTTTTTATTTCCAAGACTGAGAACTATAGAGCTATACACTCTAAATTTGTCTTTAAAAACAACTGACGCTGTAGCGTATCATACCATCGACCTTTACTAACTACACTTTCTATCCTTGGCTATATAGTATTGTAATAATGGCTCAGTGTTAATTTTTATTGTCGATATTCCTAAAAAATATTTTTCATTAAACAGCGCAAATGTTTTCTATACCAATTACATAAACAAATTTTTATGCTTTTCACGTTTTTAATTAATAAATAGAAGCGAGAAAATAATACAGTTTAGCCTTGTTTTACGCATATCCCCTCCACCCCACATAACCAAACCAAACCAAACACAATCATTCAAGCGTTTATGATGCCAAACATACCCTGAGTTTTTACTGCAATAAACATAAACAGCACAACCAACACCATAACAGTTGGCTGTTATGTCGAGTAAAAGGATGATAAATTTTTATTAAAATATAAAAATTTGTACAAAAAAAAAATGGAAAAAAAAATTAGAAAATAATAAAAAAATATAATAAAACATAATGGCATATATGAGTACATACATACATATGTATGTTCGTACGTGTGTATATATGTGTTTGAATACCCATTTGTACATACTTGTAAAGTCATTTTATATTGTATGAGGGAAAACAGTATTAAATATACGTTTTGGAACTCATGTATACTCTTTTGAATACTTTAAAATGTTTTTAATTAAATCATTGGAATTGTGTAATTTTTTTTAATTTAATTTTTTTTTATATAAAACCGTATCCCAACCTTTTGAATAGCAATTTTGTTAGTTTTCTAACAAACTCCATTAAAATTAATTTAATTTATTTAAAAGTGCCAAAACCAAACGACCAGATTAAAATTACAAATTGCTGGGGTCAGGTTTTATTTTTACAAAGATAATTTATTTCAAGTCTTTAGCATATAATATGCAAAGCGCTCGCTTCTGGCGCTGCGCTCTAACCACCACGGCTACAGTCGTACATGTCGTCCATGTCGACTAATATTTATATCCACATAAGAGGGCAAAAACAAAAATAAAATTGTAATTCTGTTTCATCCAAATAAGATGACAATTACAAAAGACGGCAATGATGGTGACAAAAGGCGAATATGAATATGAAACCGTTGTTTGACTTTACTTCGGCTCGTACAAGTGTATGTACATACATATGGAAAAAAGTCATTTCAGTATGTGATTTCTAGAAAAGTATGAGTTAAATAGTTGATATTTGGTCTTGAACATGCACAGGACACAAAGAACTCTGATGAGACTACCGTAACTGAAGTCGAAAACATATGTTCAGTTTGGCTAGTGTACTATTCCTTCACGGACATCATTTCTCCTTTGATTACCAAAAATATTCCTTGAAGTTAACTTTGATCTAATTAAAGCGTTTCTGACGAAACAAAAATTAATTCAATAATTATGGTTTAATTGCTCAGCATGTCAAACAGTGTTAACATTTGTGTTCAGTATGGTTTGCGAAACTAACGTGAATCGTTTAACACCAGAAAAACTCATCCAAATTGTGGTTTTCAGTTTTGAACAAATTTTTGGCCATAATTCTAAACTACTTTCTACTATATAAATTTATCAAAAATATCGGTATCTCTTCGACGAAATATGGAATTCGTGCCATAAATCTTGTCCCATCATTAGCATTATCGGGAACTGCATACTTGGAAATAACTTTATACTGGATCGGGTCTGATTTGATGCTATTAGATGTTACCAAATATTTCAAATAGACAATTTCTGGTTTCAGAAAATAACATTTGCTTGTATTCAGCTTCAGATTATATCTAGACAGTCTGTCGAAAACATTAACCAAATTGCTATTGTGATCCAAAAACTATTATCCCATCAACCTACAATAATGCCGATAATGCTATGGTAACAGTCTCTGGAAACTATTAGTAAATAATTTTAATCCAAAATATAACCTGGTGTTTTGGTAGTAGCTATTCGTTGTTGGAAAAACTGTAAATGGTCTTAAAGCTTTATTTACACTCTATAACGTTTAAAATACAAGAAACTCTAAACCTTAATATGTAGCCCGATTTACAGTTTATTTATTTATTTTATTTATTTTATTTATTTAATTTATTTAAGTCAATGGATAAAAATCCTTACTGACCATTACATATAAAATTAACATTAAATTACAATAATTTTACTTAAAAATACAAATAATTTTAAAGATACAAATGATACAATTACGTATTAAGAAACACAATAATTTTCCGTTTTATAGCACAAGAATTTAAAGCAAAATCAACAAGATGTGAGAAAAAATTATATTGTCGGCAAAGCCTAGTTAAAGGATCAGCAAGAGCGTAATTAGATCTACATAAATGAATATAAATAGGGTTATAATAACGTGAATTACGACAAGGAATATTGAATTTAACAGAATTTAAAAGAAATTCACAGCATATATCCCCACTGATCAGATTAATCATAAATGATTTATTTAACATAGTACGTTGACTCTGAAGGGTAGGAAATTTTATTAATGCCAGTCTGTTCGCATATGAAGGCAAATCAATGTAGTTCCATCCCAGTCCACGCAAACAGAACAATAGGAATTGTTTTTGTACAGATTCGATAAAGTCACTATGATCCCAAATGATTGAACCATACTCCAAAATAGGTCTGACGAGTGAAACAAACAGCTGTTTAGTAATATACGGATCAGAAAACTCTTTTGCCCACCGCTTAATGAAGCTAAGAGCACAACTAGCCTTATTTACAGCCATAGTAATATGGTCATTAAAGTTTAATTTTCTATCCAGTAATATACCAAGGTCAATAAATGAATCCACCAACTCCAATTGATGACCACCAATTGAAAAATTAATATCAATAAAATTACCTCTAAAAAATCGCATGCATTTACACTTTTTAATATTCAGCTCCATCATGTTATACTTGCACCATAAAAAGGAGTTGTCGAGATCACTCTGAAGACAAGCATGCTCATTTGAATTATTATAGGAGAGAAAAATTTTCACGTCGTCAGCATACATTAATATATCAGAGAAGTTAATAACGTTAGGAAGATCATTAATAAATAGCGAAAATAGAAGGGGGCCAAGATGGCTACCTTGAGGAACACCAGATGGAACGTAAAAGTATTTAGATATACTATTTTTCAACCGTACAGACTGCATTCTACCACTCAAATACGAACTTAGCCAGCTTATACTTCTTTGGGTTACTCCCAAAGTAGAAAAATATTTTGCTCTACCCATCGCATCGTCAAGTCTTGTCAAAGGAAATCTGTCATTTATTATTCTGTCGTTTAACTTTCTTAAATCAATGACTAATCGCCATTTCTTCAGATCGTTTTTTCCCTATTTAAGAACCAACAAAAGTAGAGCGTTGTATGGGCTTATAGATAGTTCTATTATTTTCTGTTCTAACAGGCCTTTTACTTGGCTATTAATCTCCTCTATGTGTGTTTCCAGCATGTGATAGTTTTTTTTATATAAACAGGATTTGTGTCATTCTAGCGAATGCTTTGCGAATAGAACTTATTTGTTGTCAAACTCTCACCCTCCAAGTGAAATATCGACTGATACTTCTAAAGTATTTCTAAAACCTATTATTCGCTGCCTCATCGTTCAATATTCTATTGAACCACTCCTTCTCATGTTTGGTTCTTACCTTGCTATCTCTGTATATTTCATAGTTCTTTAGTGGAAATTATTATCTTTCTTCTTAATTTGTTGCACGTACACAGAAAAGTCATTTTTGCTTTGCCTACACAACTGTTGACAATCAGTTGATGAAACAATAGACAACGTTTCCTTATTTGCTTTCATTCATTTGACTCATTTATGCAGTCAACCATACTCGTGTACATGAAATTCAATCAAACGTTCATTTAAATATTTGAATTAATGTCAACACCTTTAAATCACTTGGGAAAGACAAAAAAAAGTACTTAAAAGGTAAATGTTTACACAGCTTTTGTCTCATCGTCATCGTTTAGAATGTCAGCCAGCATTATAGGACTACCATTCCAACCACAATTGAGCCAAGCCATGCTAAACCTACTTTAATCAGCATGTCCTTGTGTGTGTTTTTGTATTTGTAAATATATTTTCATATTCAAATGTCTCTGTGTTGAACAACAACCTGTATACGTAAATGTGTACGTGTGTGTGCGAAATGTTTCATTGTGTTTCTTCTACACCGCAATGTCAATGTTATT
Organism: Metopia argyrocephala; assembly: GCA_963576795.1. Taxonomy (NCBI): domain Eukaryota; kingdom Metazoa; phylum Arthropoda; class Insecta; order Diptera; family Sarcophagidae; genus Metopia; species Metopia argyrocephala. The sequence continues at coordinate 196,117,061 of OY756208.1, read as the reverse complement.
GACATTAAAACCAAAACAAAAGTCTTTTCTTTTATGTGACATTTAACAACAACTAAAAACGATGCTTTAAAAATTCATATTACACACCAGCAGATATAAATTTTGCCATAAATTATGTGAATTTTATTTAAAAAAGAAGCCATAAAAGTAATAATGGCGTGAAATATTTTAAAGTGGTAATTTTAAAAACGATATTGCTTTAAGGTTTTTATTATTAAACGCTTAAATATTATTTGTTGGCTTACTAAGACGATAACGCCGGGTTCAAGTCTCAGTTCTGACATCTTGAAAACATTATTTCTTTCGACGACTACCTCACATTTGCTATTTCCTGGCAAAAGCTCTGGGAGTAATTGATTGCTTCTGAAGTCTGTCGTTCGGAGACGACTTTAACCTGTAGGTCCCGGTACCCATAGATAAAAACTGATCACACAATATGAGTGTTGCGAGAAGCTAGGCCGTAACTCTGGGTATACACGTATTGCAGTATTCTAGGATTATAGCAGCATAACTTTTCTTCAACCCTTATTTAAAATAGTCTTCTCATGAGTTGTTTATGTGAGTCTTCTGTCTAATATTACTTCAACATACTTCACCTGAGAAGGAGTACTTGTCTCAGGTATCAAATAATCACTCTTTCAAAGAGCTTCCTCCTTCTAGTGAATGGTAGCACTGTGGCCTAGCCCAGGTTAATATTCAACACTGTTGATTCACACATTCCCCCTAGATCGTAACCCTGATACAGTGTTGTTATTGCCATTTATGAATGTATGTATGTAAATATGTATATTTACACTACCAATCTATCATACATGTTAGGATTTCTTAATGATATTTGTGTTCTATATACGAATACAGCAATTGCAGGGTGTTGTAAAAGTGTATGAACTTAAAATACCTGGCAAGTGAGACTAATTTTCTGATGTATACATATGTACATACATAACTGTGGAATATCGAAAAATAGCTTAATTCGATATAAGCCTAAATGAAAATAGTATTTATGTCGCTTCTTGAAACTCAAGGTAGTAATAATATGTAAAATATTATAGTGCATATTTATTATATCATAATCCTATTATCAGTAGGTAAAATTACATATTTTTTGCAAGAACTAATTACAGTCAAGTTTACATAAATAAGGGAACATTTCAACATTTCATGTTTTGACTTAAGCTGTTCTAACATACCGACACAGATAGTATATTATCGGGTGTCTGTTTGAAGTAGTTATATTTGTAGTAAAACACCAATAAATTTATAAATTTAACATATGGTTGTCATAGGACCTAACTGAGCTATTTGTTTATTTCACTAACAAAAAAGATATTTGAAAATATTTATTTCAGATCAGCCTTCATTTTTTTTGTTCTTTCTTTCTTTGTTTGTTATTTAATCGAAATGAGTTCTAAGTAGTGCTTCTTAAGTCTTCAATTTTTAAACTATTTTATATGTTGACCTATTTTGTTTTTCTCTCTCCTTAAACAAATAAAAAAAATCGTATTCAATCTACCGAACATTTTCCTGCTGTGCACAATAGGTCAAATTTTCACTTTTTCTGTGCGGAAGTCATAAAAACAAAGTGCCATTTTACTTTTGTTGTCATAGTTTTTTAATTGAAAACACTTCAGAATAAAGCCTTCTGATATTTTTTTGTCAAAAAATAAAGCACCGTTACATAGCTGAGCGTTAAAGTCAGTCGATGAAATTATTGTTACCAGAGAGGTGAAACAAGCAAAACATTTCGCAAACGTTACCACAAAGTCATAAACTTTAAAAATTTATTTAATCGTATTGTACATGAGCAAAACCAAAACAAATACTTTCTAAATGAGAAAGAGGGCAAACGAAAAATTTCGCTTTTTGCTCTTGTGCTTGCTTTATTATTCTGTTAAATTCGTATAATTTTCTCTTTTTTCTCTTCTTCTTTTCTTTTTCTTTTCTTATAATTATTTTTTGTAAAATGGAAAATGAGCATACAAGTAAATAAATATATTTTTAAATTAAGCTGCTAAATTCTTATATCGCTCAAGGGCAAAATAACTCATTAGCTTGCATAACCTTAAAGCTTTAAACTTCTGAAAGCGTTAAAAAAATTGTATCCCAAATTACCTCTTTGAAATTTTAAACATAGATTAAGACATGGCTAATGAGTTATTATTAAAAATTTTAATTTGCGATTTTTTACGTTTTACGAGTAATGCCACTTTTTCTAAGGTAACCTCTTTATAAAAGCAATAGAATTGTGTGAAATATTAGGAAAAGAATCCACACAAAAATAAAAAATTTAACCCATACAAGAATATCATCTCAGAAACCAAGTCGATGAAACTAATGAAAGTGAAGAGGATCTTTTTAATTTAACTTTAGGAAATGAACTAGTTTTAAGCTATTACGTTAATAGTTGCACAAGGGTTACTTTGTGGTCGCTAATGGTTTAGGTTCCATTTTTTTCAATAGAGTTAATCATATTTATGAAATCAGTACAGCTTTTGAATTAAATAGTATGACTTTTTAGACGTAAATAATTTTACACACAAAAAGTAATCATTTGACCTAATGTGCTGTGTGAGAAAAAAAATTTTGTTTTAAATTTCCTTCACATGTGAAAGTTGTGGAATTTTTAATAAAAAAAAAATAAAAAATTCCTTCGAAAACATGTTTTTCTTTAATAAACGAATGAGAGATAAGGATGCCTATTACTAAAGGATGGAAGAAAAATTTAAACGGAAATTATTTTCTTATTTTTTTTTTTCTTGCTTGCATGACAACACTTTTCACAGAAAACTCTGTAGATAGAAACTGCAGAAAACAAAAAAAATATTGGGTGTAAAAAGGGGGAAAAAGAAAGTGTCAAATTCTAAAAATAAAAATTAAGAAAGGGGTAACAGGAAATAAAATTAAGAGAGAAGCAGTAAATACAGTGCAGTACAGTGCGTTACAAAGGAATATCAACAAACAACATAACTAAAGTGCATTGAATAGAGAAAAAAAGTGCTTTAAAGTTACGTACAATGAAAGTAAAGTGCAAAAAGTTGTAAATTTCTTACTGTAGTGAAATAGTCGTTAAAATGTAAAAGAGGTTTGACCGTTTTACCTTCATTAAATTGTTAAAATCATTAAAAGGATAACCCTCTGTAGTTGAAACATCACTTTCCTATAAAAAGATAAGAGAAGAATTTTATCAAAAATATGTTTCGTTTCAAATTTTTTTTTTACCATTTATGATTGAAAATACAAAAGAAAAAACAAAAAATCATAAATATTATAATCATGATGCCTTTATTACGAGTTTAACGAGTCTTAAATGCTAAAAAGTATTTTTCTTTTTCTATTTTACGGCATAATATCGCCATTATAAATATTAATGATATATTTTTGGTTTTGCAAATGCTGCTGTTACTGTTTTATTATTTATATTTAACATTTACTTTAACATTTTTTTTTTAATTCGGAATTTGTCAATACATTTTATGATGTCTGGCCATCATAAATATTAAATTGATTCCTATTTTACTTTCTTGCCGACATAAATCTATTACAAAAATGTAATAAATCTTCTTTAATAAAACCAACAGCAATGGTTTTAACCCTCAATGTGCAACATGCATATGTAAGTCAAGTGCTTTTAATGTTTTTGTCTTACAAATTTTGAAAAGGAAGCCAAATATTTTTTATGTAACTGACCTTATAAAGTATTTTTTATAAAATAAATCATACATAACGCTATGATTTCGATGAAACTCTGGATTGGTTGCCTTGGAGGAATTTTTAGAAATAGCTTCTTACCATTCTTTTTGCACAATTTGGTCGCTATCTCTACGACAACTCGTAGAATATTGCTTTTCAGATACTTCATGCTTAGGAGTACAACGATTTTCGACATAGTCCTACTTAAAAGGTTTAATAGCGTCAAATCGCACTATATCGGTAAGCCATTGACGTCGCCAAAGTAGTGAAACAGCAAATTTTCAACCAAATTGGTGGTAAGAATATGACTTTTAACCTTCAAAATTTGACAATTTTGTAAAGTGGCAATATTTAGAAATGATAGAATTAAACTCCTTATTAAAGTGAATTGCGGTGTAAGTCAATTAAATTGAAAATTCACAACCAATAAACACCAAATTTACAAAGGCATCTGTAAAAAAGAAAATCATTGCAAAATTTTATTTCGATTTAAATGTCACTTTACTTCTTAACTGTATTATTTTATTATTATTTTTATTATTAAATGAAGACACATATGTGTCGAGTTTTGCCAAATAAGTATACTGTGTAAGGCAAAGGATAAGCAAGTAAAATAAAAGGAAAACATTTCATGTATGCCTTGGGCTACTTTCACAAAATATTCCTTTTTTTTTTGCCCCAAAAAAATAAGCAAAACTAAGATGCATAATAAGTTATTATTATCGAAAATCAGTATTTGAACACAAAGAGAAAGGAAAAATAAATTCTCGTTTTCATATAACAAAACCAACTCGGTATCCATATGGTGTATCCCTTTTGTCACAAATCTACAAACAAAAGCTTATGAAATACTGAGTATGTTGTAAATAATTTTGAATGACAATAAAAAAATACCACTAACCATCTACATTGGTAGCTTATTGTAATGATTTGTTTTTGGTCTGCCAAAAAATTCAATTATTTGTTGCGAAATTTAATCATCATAAAATCGTATATTTTCCTAATTTCTTCTGTAATATAGGGTACGTGTATTCTTTGAAGCAATATACTCTTTAGTCCTAGGCAATAACATTAAAACTTCGAAAGAATGTTCACACTAAAGAAAAATAAATGATTATCGCCACTGTGAACATATTTAATCGTGCAGGAGTTTATGTGCCCTATCTGCCATTTTATATTTTTTATATATTTCAAGTCTACAATTCTCATTCAGATTCAGAGATAAGTAATTGAAAACGGATTGCAGATTTTAAAAATTTTGGTGTCAAAAACCTAAAGTGGCATCATTACCTTAAGATATATAAAATAGCGTATAGAACACATAAACTCCTTACCGCATGACGATTTATGGATTCGACGTTGACTAAAGAATTTGGGCTTTGTTCGTTTAAAATGTGAAAAAAATTGCGTTAAGGATTCAGCTGACTAAAAAAAGGCCAAAATACCATCGTATATATAGGTTTCGATCGAAATCTAGAGCATTTGAAAAATGATCCCAAGTTTTACCACTAAATTGAATTCAGCGACGTGCTTGATTTTGGTCATAAAGCTGAAGAGCATCGCCGCATGTGAAACATCGAGCAAGCATCGAGTAAATTTTGATTTCTTAGTCAAACCGAAAAGCTGTCGGTTTGGAAAACAAACGGGCACCAAGACCAAGTATTACAATATTTTTACTTATTAATATCGTTTTTGTAATTTTTGCGCGGTAGCCTAGAATGTAGTGTATTGACTTACTAAACGAGAGCTCAGGGTTCAAACCCCAGCTATGACATCTTGAAGGAAAGAAATATAAAAAAATATTTCTTTCAGATACCACCTCTTAGCAGCCTTCTGGCAAAAGTTCAGGGAGTAACTGATTGCCATGAACAAGATTTTCAAGTCTGTCGTACGGAGGCGACTTTAAACTGTAGGTTGCGGTACTCATGGAAAAAATTGACACGCACAGCACGGGTGTTGCGAGAAGTTAGCCGTAACCTTAATGTGAACGTAGCTTGACATTTCTTTACAGAGTTAAAGAACTACAGTCACATTTTCAGTGCGTTCCCTTTGCGCCAACCACTGGATTCATTTGATTTTCTTGAATTTCATAAAAAAATTGTTTACTTTAAATTATTTCATTTTCTTTTTTTAATTTTAATCTCATAATTCCCATAAATTAATTTTAAAAATTATAAATCCTTGCCTTTCACCAACACGACTAAATGATTGACAAAAATCCTTTTTATATCCTTAATAAACAAAACAAAAGAAAACTAAAATGTGTTGTTTTCTTATGACATCTTGTAAAAAAATAATGGATTTTAATAATCTATTGGGAAACAACTTAAGGCGTAAACCAACCAACAAAAGCCATTTAAAAAAACTAACATTAAAGTTCATAATTAAAACACGTGGAACTAAGGAAATAACTTTTTTGTATATAAAGGATAGAAAATTAAAAAAAAAACAAAACCCTTGACTTACAGAAGGCAACAACAAATTTGAATATTTAATTATAACAGCCATAAATAAAATAAACCCTTCTAATAATTTATTAAAGAAAAACTGAAGAAAAACAAAATTAAAAACACAAATTAAGGAAATTATACAAAAATGAGTAGATTTTTTATCTGGTTAAGCCTTTAAGTAAAACTTATTAAACACAAAGAAAAAAGTAATAAAATCTACAACATATCGTCGTGCGGGAGTTTAAGTGCTCTATACGCCATTTTTTAAATCTCAAGTTAATGATGCTAATTTAGGTTTTTGACACAAAAATTTTTAAAACCTGCTATCCGTTTTCGGCTATTTATCTTCGAAACTTGACGAGATATCCTAAAACGGATTACAGATTTGATAAATTTGGGGTCGAAAACCTAAAGTGGCATCATTAACTCGAGATATATAAAAAATATGAAATGGCGGATAGAGCACTTAAACTCCCGCACGACGATATAATAAATACAGTACGTTTAGTCAGGCAAATTCGACTGTACAATACCCTTCATAGCAATATAATTAAAAAAATGCGAACCTTTTAGCTGAATTATTTGCAGTTAATTGACGTTGTTTACGACAAACGACAACTGTTAAACGCTTCCCGAACTCTTGTGCACTTATTCGAGTCTGTGCTGTTCGTTGAAAAGGTGTACCACAAGAAGTGTTCTTTAACGTTCGCGCGTCCATTGGATAGTATAGTTTAAGTGCGGCTTGTAATGCCGGTGTATTTACATGTGGCTGGAAGATTGTTAAAGTAACTTACATACATGCATACATAACTGGCCATTACAACCCTGTGTCAGGGTTTCGACCTAGCTTCTCGCAGCACTCATATTGTGTGTGTTAATTTTTATCCATGAGTACCGGGACCTACAGTTTAAAGTCGTCTCCGAACGACATATTTGAAAAACTTTTTCATGGCAATCAATTACTCTCAGAGCTTTTGCCAGAAGACTGCTGAGAGGTAGTCGCCGAAACAAATAATTTTTTATATTTCTTTTTTTCAAGATGTCAGAGCTGAGATTTGAACCCAGCGCTATCGTCCTAGTAATCTAACACACTAACCACTAGACCACGGCGACTGTTAAAGTAACGCTAATCCCTAAACAGGCTGAAGCTAATGATATCGAATTTTATCGCATTAAGTTTTCTGTATTTTTTTTTTGTTTTTTGTTTTCAGCTGTAGTTTCCGAATAACTCTTAAAACAGTTGGACATTGGAGAGCGAGCACAATATTATGCGCCATATTCCGCATCTTTCGCCGTTTTATTTTTTTAAATTCGATAAACCGTTCTCAAGTTATAATATCGTATAGTGGTGTAGTCGCTTTATAAAGGGAGATAAATTTGCCAAAAACTCAGGGGTAAACCCCTACTACGTAAATGCTGTGCATTGTATTGGAATTTTTGAAAAGGACAGTACATACATATTTTTTCTTATATTACTATTAAGCGCCTTAGGAATGAGACAAATTGCTGTGAATTTATCATTCAAAGGCCAGTGTTATACCTTCACCCTTGAATGGTCAACAGCAATTGCTTTATCGTTGCATGTTGATTGTGTGGTGAGTACCTTCGCTAAGTAGGTTTAGCTGTTATCTGCTACTTCCGAATAGGTGGCGCTTATCTCCTGATCATTCGTTTTTTTTTTTTTTTTTTTCTTTTTTGACATTGGTTAAGGTGGAATAGAGTGGAATGTCGTGGAGCGGTTTCTTTGTAGATGGTTTTCTTGTAAGGGGGGGAACCTCCTATTTTCAAATTATAATTTTGAAAAAACCGCAAACTAACTTTTTCATTTTACAGCTTTGCTGGGATTTGAACCAGGGTCGTTGGAGTTTTTGTGCGAGCGCTCTAACCACTATACCACGCACCTTCAAAAAAAAACTAAAAATGCAATTTTGCTCAGAACATCAAATTCTTACTTAAGTTATGAGACTTAAAAACCCCAAAATTTTTTCGACCAAACCTAAAACTCGATTAAATTAATATTCTGCTAACGTTTTTACCACGATAGGGTCGAGTAATATAGAATTTTTTTTTTAATTTAAATTTTGGTACCGCCCTCATGCCCGTACAGTGTAGAATAGAGCGAATAATAAAAAATTATAGAAATGTTGGCATAATTATCGTTGTTTGTATAAATTAACGTTAAACGTAACAAATTATAAACAGTGACGTTGCTGTCAATTTGGTGGAAAACAAAACTTTAATTTTGGTTTTGGGATATTATTCACTCATTTAGTAAGCAAAGCATACTGCCATACTTATCATACTCCTAAAAGATAAAACTCTGTGTACACAATTTCTTTTATACTCGTACGAGTATTTTTCAAACAGCAACTGTCAATAAATGAATAACGAATAACTACCCAGTGAATAAAACAATAAAAGCAAGAATAGAATATCCAATAAATAAAAATAAATCCTTTTCACATACAAACAAATGTGCATACTGACGCATATACATATGTATGTACACGTACAAAGAATAAAATTATTGATATTTATCAAATGCTGCATGGCTGTGTGTTTGAGTGTATCTCTATATCTACCTTGCGGTTCTAGAGATGACAAAGAACCCTATAATTTCGTTATAATACTAAAGTGGAAGAGACATGTGGAAAACATTTCTATAATGTTGTGTTTTGTTAGCAAACAGACTACGAGCCAGTACGAAGTGTTCTTAGACCAACAATTAAAAACGAGACATAAATTATTAAAATTATTTTACTTTTCAAGATAATCTTCTGAAACTTCAATACACTATGGGAGCAACCTCTTTTGAAGACACTCTTTGATATAAATATCTGAGTTTATTGATCCCAATGTAACAAACGATGCACTTCTGTTGCCGCAGCTACAAATAGCCTGCCAAACTAGGAACTTTTTGGGAAATTATGATAGTTTTTTAGTTCGGAACTCTTCAGAAACATTGCCTCTACTATCCGCTACATAAAACTCTTGGCCAGAAAGCTGCGCAAAGTCTGCAAAAACGTAAGTTTCATCATCCATTACACAACATTCGAACTTTTGAAAAAATTCTTTTTTGAGGAGTTTTGCTCTTTTTTTTGCTTCAATATTCTTCTTAGCATTTCTATCCGGAACTTTTTGGACTTTAAATGTTTTAAGGCCAGCTTTAGCTTTAACTCGGCGCACAAAACTTTCCGAACATTGCACGCGCCGGGCCACTTCGCGACCAGAAATGTTTGGAAGAGCCAGCAAAAGCTTCTTAACCTTTTTGGCTTTCGCGTCGTTCGTTACCAGTTTTGCTTTACCTGTTCCAGGCTTTCTTTCAATTTTTAGGTCTTTGTTGAACTTTTTGACCACTCTGGAAACACATTGCCTGGTCACGTGGACTTCCCTAGCAACTTTTGTATAACTCCAATATGGCTTTTTTTAATTATTTGAATAATTTTTGTATGCACTTGTCTTTGATTATCCATTGTGAACTAACTAACAAGTCAAATTTGACAAACTGATACATTTTAAAATCTGACACATTTTTCAAAGATATTGTGATTAAGAAAAATAATTTTGATTAAAGGTGAAAAAAGTTATTAAGAAAAATGGGTGTTACACTTTATAGTGACGCACATCTTAGTCAACAATCACTCACACGTGCGCATCAATAATGCATGATTTTTATACGCAATGAGCCGCTAAAATGCAATAGAAATGCGCATTTATTGCAACCAATAAGCAAATATTATAAAAAATCAAAAATAATACCTTATCCTGTAGCATATTTGGAAGCTTAAATGTATAAAAGACAATACATAATTGCTTACAATTTTATTTACGTATTGCTTCCAAATCTTAAAAATTTTCTACTGGAAAGCTATGTACGAGAAGCAGAACTACCCATTCTTCTAATTGGAAATATCAAGCAACCATCTTAGAGAAACACTGAAGTAAAGTAATTGTGCCCCTATTACCTCAACTATTCAATATGGTGTTGGATGATACCAGGAGCAAAGTCTGCTCGTAAAAAGGAGGAAATCCAGTAAGTCTCTTAAGCCATTTCGAGGATTTGGATTATATGATTAAACCTCAAATCGCTTGCGACGTATATAGATTAACAAAAATTCTATGCAGTCTTTAGTGTTTTCTTGCCATTCCCTAATTTAAGTTCCAAAATAAAATTGAATAAATTTGTAGTAAAGAATTTACTACGAATTCATTCCCCAGTAATTTGCAAGTAGATAATGTTTTTTCTTCTCACATGTTTAAGTGTGAGTATCTTTATTTGTGTATGTGAATGTAATATTTATGAAAAAAATAAAAAAATGAAAAATATAAGAACACGAACGTGCATGTTTCAATATAATCATCTTAACAAAAACAAAAGTAAATACAATAATAAAGAGCGGTTATCTATCCCTGCACTACAAGAATAATTCTCATACTCAAATGCCATTTTTACATTTGTTGTTTGTTTCCACATATTTCACACACTCGTCGCCTGAGAGCTTAACTCACTCATACATAAATATAAATCCATACATACGTATGTGTGTATGTATATACTTGCTTTGCTGTAAACGAGTATCTTTTGTTTGTACCGTTTTATAAGCTGATTGGCTATAGAGGAGATACAAATAAATAGCATTGGTGGTTAGAGATCCATCCTTTGGCATTTAGTGGTGCCATATATTTGTTTGTTTGTAAATTTTAACCACATGAAGTATCCGTTTTTTATTTGAGTCATGAATCTAATAGTGTTTTATTGTTTTTTATTCCTTCTCTTGCACTTTTTTACTGGGAATTTATGGTTGTTGTTGGTTTCATTATCTTTTCTTTTTTTTTTTTTTGTTGTTGCTCAGAAGATATTAAATAAATTGGAAGCTATTAGATTGATACGAATACACATACCATCAAATGTACGGCTATACACAATACAATCTCATTAGATTAATATTTGATGGTAAAAAAGGAAACCACTATTTTATAAAAATATTTCATTTTGTGTGAGGCTAGCGTCGCTAGATTTGTGAACTCTCTAAGGAACTTACCAGAAAGTTGTTCTCTGGCCTTTTCCAGGGTTAATGATGTTTTATGCGATATTAATGGCGATGGGGTTAAAGAGCTTGCCTTGCTGGGTTTAGGAGAGTTATGAGTGAAATTTTCAAATATGCTTCAGCAGAGCTCGGTGGCCTTTGGTTTACTCCACGATGAAACTGGGATTACCCAATCTTTTGGACTACCCAGATTAGGTAGTTAATCTCTTCAACTCTCATAAAATATCTGCGTTGATTTTTATACCTGCAAATATATGTTTGTGCTAAAAGGAGAACTCACACTAAGGATAATGCTTTGGCCGTACAACCTGTGCTTGTTGGGTGTGGTGCGTAGCTCTTCTGTAAGCTAAAGTGTAAAGCTATGTGGCTTGAATTTCGCTGTTCTGTTGGTGTTACATTAACAAGTGGTCCGATGAAGTAGAAAGATTAGTTCCTATGAATCACATATTCTTGTGTAATACAAGTACTTCTCAGAGGTGCTTTCCTTTTGTAATTAAGTGTCCAACGAAACGTACAATGCATTAGAGGAAAAATTCGTTCTTTAATCGTTTTGGGGAATAACCTTCCCGCGAAAGTTTTTTCTGTCAATAACAACATTTAGAAGTTTCCATCAAATGTTTATGAATACTGCTCCCTTTTTCTCCCCATCACATATTTCCTTAAACTAGTGCAATGTATTAAAGGTAAAGGAAGGTTTGTAAAGTATTACTGAATCATGCAGAATTTGCCCTTACGTATCTCCACGCAATTTCGATTTCGCCTTGCCAAGGCATTTACAACAAAAAGTGATTAATTATCAACCCAATAAATAGTTTTCTTATTTTGCGAAGCTCTAATGGTATACTTGAAAAAGTAGGAACGCATTAATGAGCCACTCAATAAGGCGTACCCAGAAGCAGGACGATAAGTGAACGAATTCTTAACAAATTGTTAAAAAAAATGTAATATTTCAAGTGTCACGGCACCGGTTCTTTTATAATTTACTACTGAAAAAGAAATTTACGATATATAGTTTTTATTACAAATAAAGCTTCATATTTCGGTAGGGGGTAGTGCGCGGTTAAAATCTAAGGCTATCAAATGTTACAAAACTGACGTTATATTTCAAAATAAATGTTCAAATCTCGAAAATTTTCGAAAACCCGGCGAGATTTTTAATTAAACAATTAAAATTTATTAAATTTATTAAAATTTTTTTTTTAAATCTTGAAAAAAAGGAATATGAAAAAATGCTTTCTTTCCGCGACTATCTCTTAGCAGTCTTTTGGCAAAAGCTCTGGGAGTAATTAAATGTCATGAAAAAGCTACTCAAATCTGTCGTTCGGAATCGACTTTAAATTGTAGGTTCCGGTACTCATGGATAAAAATTAACACACACAACATGAGTGCTGCGAGAAGCTAGACCGCAACCCTGACACAGGGTTGTAATGGCCAATTCGTGTCGAAAGTTTTTTGCTTTAAAGTGGGTAGGCGACATATTAAATTTATGGCTTCTGTAAGCAACTTTTACATTTCCTCCTTCAAGCGAAGCTAATTTTTTTATGGGGAAAATTTGAAAAGAAAAAAAGAATATTTCTACAAAATAGTGGTTACGTTTTTTCATTTATTTTCATCAAATGCCCACATTTGACTAATTTGACAGTACGTTAGGAGTGTATTGTGAATTTCGTTTTAATATTTATATTGTTGGTTTTGTTTTTGTGGCTTAAATTGTATAACAAACAATGAATCAGAAGGTGCACAAAAAATAACTTCACCCACCAACAAATGTAAACAAAATGTGAAAGGTGTTCGTCATTCAAATGAATAACAAACAAAATAATAACAAAACATTAGAAAAAAATACAAAATTTTTATGTCACACAGATTGTCTGCAGGTTAACATTAATTGGCAGCATTATCTCATCAGGGTTATATAAATCAGGGTTTTAATTGTTGTTGTTGTAAAAAAATAACAATATATTTACAATTAAATTGTCTAGCCAAGTAGGGGCAACCATCAGATACGATTAATTACTGATTGATATCGTGACATTACGAGTAGAAAACACAACAAGCAAAGGAATACTTCTTTTATGCCCTCGTATAATAATGAGGGATTTTAATAACTGCCTAAACAATACGAATTACTCGTATATGGTAAAATTACTTTCATATTAACATAACATTAACGAATGGAGGGGGATGTACCCATTTGTATTTAAAAACATTAGATTATATGGATCATATGCCAAATAATGTTACTAAAGCCAAAGTTCATGCAACTGATTAGTTAATAAACACTTATGAATAAATATTACTGGAATAGAAAAGCAGAAATTTAAAGGTTTGAAATACAGTCATATTAGGCAAATAGTTAAGCAATAAAACGTAACCACTATGATGATGATGTGTTCTACGACAAGTAATAATATTTAAAAAATGCAATAATTTATAAACAATTTCTTGAACTACAGAACACTTCCTTTTGTACTATCGATAGAACATAAAAACACAATGAGGTAGTGCGTCAATAGAATTGCATTTGAAGACTTTAAGTGTCAGTATGCATACATACATACATTATTGGCCATTACAACCCTGTTTCAAAGTTATGACCTAGTTTCTGGCAGCACTCATGCTGTGTGTGTCAACAGTTTAAAGTCGACGCCGAACGACAGACTTGAGTAGCTTTTTTATGGCAATCAGTTACTTTCAGAACTTTTGCCAGAAGACTGCTAAGAGGTAATACCGGACAAAAGTAATAGTTTTTGTTTTTCATATTTCTTTGTTTGTTCAAGATGTCAGAGCTGTGGTTTGCACCGCGAGCTATAGTCTTAGTAAGCCAATACACTAACCACTAGACACCGCCTACAGACTACAGTCAGTATGGACTCTGAAATACCGGTCAAAAGTGTTATAAATACTTAAAAGTTTAGATAGGGTGAAATCAAACACTATGTACGCTAAAGACGGCCAAGAATCTTATAAACAAATTGGATGAAAGATACCTCTGAATTTGGATAGATATACGTAACTGGCAATTAAAGGCCGAAAATAAAAATTAATGCACAAGAATATTAAAACAAACTAAAAAGAGAAGATTATTTAAATTTGTTATTATATATGTATATACACGATATATACACGATAGTTACGTTCCAATTAACTTTGTGTAAAAGCTAATTTGCACATACAGTGTGACATCTATTTCGAAGAGTGCAAATTCGTCAGTATGAAAAAGAAACGAGGGTGGAATGAGGCAGGAAAAGGTTGTCTCTGCTGAATAATGTCTTATGATCTTATTTTTCTTTTTTCCTTATTTAATATGTTTATATGTGCTTTCTAAGTTGGTTCGTTAATTACTTACATGATGTTACAATATAGAAATTAAAAATATCGGTAAAGACATGTATGTTTAACATTTTGAGGGCATTACTGAAAAAGTTCTGATTGTCTTTACCTTGTTTTGACTGTTTTGACTTATGTTTCATACTATATATTGAACTTAAAGTATATTTTAAATAAAACACAAATAAGAATATTTAAATAAGAATATAATTCCTTGAAAAATATGTGCTGTATTCAGACAAAAATAAAATTGGTTTCTTAAGGGCTTATTTAACAAATTTCTATTGAATAATTCATAAACGAACTTTTTTTCTAAATACAGCAGTAACATTTTAAATATTAAAAGAACATTTGTAAACATAGAAATGTTCTTTTTTTTATTTTAGAACAGACTTTTAAAATTTACATTTCTTTTGCTTCTCATTTGCTAAAAAGCTCAATTAAGACTCAAAAACTCAAATTAAAAAACCCAATTACTCGCAAAAACTACAGCAAAACAAAAACTCTAGAACTTCAACAGTTGAAATTTTCGAAAGTTTTTGTTTGACTGACTTTAAGTTTTTCAGAAAGATTTTGTTTTGACTGTACTTGGATCGGAAGAGATGGAAATTGAAGAAGAAAAGAAAACAAACAGAATACGACCGCAACTTCAAGCAAAAACGATTCTCAGAGAAAACATGCCCATAATTAAAATGACGGCTGCAACTTCACGTACTGTCATTTAATGTTTTTGCATTTTTTAAATGTAAAGTTACTTAAAATTAAGTTTATGAGAGGTACTGCTAAAAACTAAATTTATTAATTTATTTAAACTTTCAAATTTTTTTCGATTTTCTTTTGTTCCTACTTTGCCAACAACAAAAAAACAAATGGGTTTGTTTACAAAATGTATAAAATTTAATAAAAGAGTGGTAAAATTCTTTAGAGAATTTGTGTCACAAAATGAGAGCGTGAGAAAAATCGCTGTCAAAACAAAATAAAATTTCACTACAGACTGCATTCTCCAGCGTTTTTATGTGTTAATTTGTAGGTAAAAAAACGTCATACCCCAGTTCTGTTTAATCATCTAGTTCAGAGAGAACCATTCAATCAATGTGAGCTAAATAATTTACTAAATGCAGTCCGAACTATTGGCATCCTATCTCAACGAGAAATGCGTATCTACAGATACAATAATTACATTTTATCATTTTCGTGAAAAATATTTACTGCCATATATTTCCTCTGAAGAGAATTTTGTTTGTTTAGTAATATTAAGGGTCTTGTACTTATTTGGCGTATTGTTTGTGATATTCAATTACATTTTATACAAAATTAAGCCATCTTTCTATGACAAAGTCAGATTATGTCGGCTGTTGAAGTGATGCAGTTTTTTGTTGTTGCTTTAACTGCGACTGGTTGATTTTATTTTTTATCAATTGAAAAATGAAAAAGTTGCAGTTATCGAAAAACTTCAGGACTCTCGCTACTTTGACGACAGTTTTTTTAAACACTGTTTGATACTATTTCTCGACTTTTTGAATAAACTATGAAGAATTTTTTTTTATTTTTCTTAAAATTTATTAGATTAGCGATTCAAAGTATAGATTAACTTGTAATTTTTGTAAAGGGATAGAATATAAGTCCTCCTAATACTCACTCCTTTTTATACTTTTCATTAAGCACATATGCTCGCACTTGCATATGTATGTACATAAAACAATAAATATTTTTATCAAATTATAAATAAAATTAATAGAAAAAAAAACAAAAATAGAAGAAAAGTGCCTTAAGTGCTTCAAGTTAAAATTGTTTGTTGTCTTTTTTTGTTTTTCATTTGCCACTGGGCAAAAACCAACAAACAAATAATTCAAGAAAACAAATTGAAAAGAAAAATTTCTGTGAAATATGATAAATACTATACTTGTCTACAAAAGTAATAATAAGAGCAAAGAAAAGTTAAAACAACAAATAAGAGAAAAAAGTTAAGAAAACTTTTTATGTTCAATTGTGTTTCAATAAAATGTTTCAATTCATACTTGTGAGCACTCTTAACAAAAACAAAATTAAAAACATTCATATCAACCACAATAAAAAGGATGGGGTTTCTGACACACACTCGCACACACGCTTACACATATACATACTCTTTTACTTGTACAAATATTGACACTGTCTGTTTTACATTTTCCATACAAAACTTCTTCAATGTTTACTTTGTAACTGTAAAGTAGAAAAATTGAAAAACAAAAATGATTAAAAAGGAAAATATTTAACATTTTAAATAAAAAATAAAAATTCAGCAAAAAAAAAAGAAAAAAATTTAAAATTACACCCAAAAAATTAAAAAAAAATACTGTTGATAACAAGTGCTCTTCGTGGTTGTTTATTTGTTCATGTTTTTTTTTTTTTTTTTGTGAGAAACAGCAAATAAATATTTGAAAAGAAAAAAAAGGAAATCAAATATTTGATATGCGCAAATACAGGCACATATCTATCGAAGTACATACATATTCAGTATTTACAAACAGTAATTTATTCAAGAATTTGTATTTAAATGGCTCTTCTTGTAGAATAAAAACAAATCAAACAAAAAAGGAATACAGAAAACTAATGGTTTGTCAAAGGAAAAAAAAATATTTGACTACATTTAGTGTATTCTATGCTTTCTAAAAAGGGGTCATTAAGGACCGTAGGATTTAACTTGAACTTGATTTTTATGTGCTAAAAGCTTTAAGATTATTAAAATCACAAACATAAACCTTTTTTTTATCAGAAAACGCTTTAATTAGATCAAAGTTAACTGCAATGAATATTTTTTGGTAATTAAAGAAGAAATGATGTCCGTGAAGGAATAGTACACTAGCCAAACTGAACAAACGTTTTCTGATAAAAACAAAATTAAATTGATCAAAAAAAAAAAATAACATTTCTTCTTTAATTACCAAAAAATATTCATTGCAGTTAACTTTGATCTAATTAAAGCGTTTTCTGATAAAAACAAAATTAAATTGATCACACCTTTCCTGGGGCTCGAACCCGATTCCTCAGCACTTAACATAAACCTTTTTTGCTTTTAAGCCGTACATTTTATTGTATGTCAAAACCCTTAAAAAGATTTATTGTTCTAAGCGTTTGTCATTTAACGAAGAAAATGCCAAAGTTGCGTCAACCCAGCAAATTTGAAAGAAATATTTTTTGTTTCTTTTAACTCCTTTACACCTTTACTGGCGTAGGCGCTGAAAATAGCCATTAACCGCAAACCTCTTCTATTCACTGTTGGTCAATCTTTTATCACTACGCCACGTATTTAAGTTTAACCCTGCTACTACGTTAGGGTCATTTTATGACCCAAATTGCATTTTTCCGGCGAGTAAAGAGAAAAAGACCTTTACAGAATGCATTACTTGTAATAATTATGTGTGTCCATCGCACCAAAACACCAAACATAAGTTTATATAAAACCTACTGCAATCATCACGAGTCTTCAAAACTTTTTTCTTTTGTAAAAATTAATATTTTTATAATAAAAATATATCGGGTCATAAAATGACCCACAACATAATATACGTAAGTTTTTTCTAACGTAGTAGCAGGGTTAAAAACAAAAAATAATTTGAGGAAACTTAACCTGGCGTATAAGATGCGTGATAAAGTGATTCGAACTTTAATTCATTGATTTTGGCCATCGCAATAGAAAATGTATTCATTTGGCTTGATGAAACAACACTTTCACTTTTTTTTTTTTACCCAATGCGGTGTTTTTTTTTTTTGTTTTTTCTTTAATTTATTCATTTGAATAATGCAACAAGTGAACATAATACTCGCCGTTGATTGATTTACGTTTTTGAAAGACAATCAACATAAACTTGCCAGACGCTATGACTTTGTTCACAAACGAAACTGTCTTCTTCGCCTTCTTTAGACACGATCTGTTTTTACAGTCCACTGTTTTAATTATTACTTTGTCTTAAGTTTCAAGGAATAAGCAAACGTTGCATCCTTGGTTATGAAATGCCACAAAAATTAGGCTAGTTTGAAGTTAAATATTACCAAACATTGTATTAAAAATCTTATTGGAGGGGTCATGGTATAGTGGTTAGAGCGCATGCACAGAAACTCAAACGACCGGGGTTCAAATCTCAGAGAAGTAGAAAAAAAATAAATTTTCGGTTTTTCAAAAATTATAATTTAAAAAATAAGGAGTTCCCACCCTCCATCCAAGAAATCCATCTTTACCGCTCCCTGACATTTTAAAGTCTTTTCCACCAAGAAATTAATGATCATGAGTACAGCGCCACTTTCTGGGAAGATAACAACTAGCATACATAAAAAAGATGCTCACCAGACACATTCAACATCTAGATGAGACAATTGCTGTTGATCATTCAAAGGTGAAGATATAACACTGGTCTTTGAGTGATCAAATTGAAAGCAATTTGTCCCATAGACATAAGGCTCTTAACATCTATATCTACGTATACATATATTCAACATTCCAATACAATGCACTGCATTAAGTAGAGGTTTACCCCTGAGTATTGATCTTAAATTAAAAAAAGACCTATCCTCTTAATGCTGTTTTTGTTCCACAGTGACATAAAATTGCTCAGTAGTATATAGAGAACTGCAAGTACGATGATGGTGGGTGCAACTAGATCATGGTCTAGGGAGGCCTTGAATATATATGCCCATGTAATCCTAGTGTAACGAATATTATTTTGAATACAATCGATTAAGAGGTCACTTTGATAAAATAGGATAGGAATATGAAACATAAAGATGCCAGTAGTATTGCAACTGCGACAACTTGTACTTGAGTTATTAGAGAACGGGAAGCTAAAATGGGAATTCAGTTACATGCTGTCCCACAACTGGCACTTGAGCTATTGGAGAATGGTAAGATAATATGGGAACTCAGTTACATGCTGTCGGACAATTGGGGGAACTTTTTTTCATTTTCTCTGTTAATGCTCTGTCTTGTGTATGAAAAGAGTGTCAATTATGGGGAAATCGTCATTCTGTTGTTTTGAGAAGGTGGCTGGTGTAGGCATTTATTGACTTATGAAGTTTCTGAATCGAACGGCCTGGTGCCCTATTCTGTAATTCTCCTCAGCTAAAATTCTAAAATTTTGCATTTTTGAAACAGTCTGGGTCTTAGAATATATAAAATTAAAAAGTTTAAAGGTAATAGACATGAAGTTTTTAAATTATAACCATACCAGAACTGAATTTTTAGCCAAAAAGTCCTAAATCAAGTGTATAAATTTCTAGCGACAGATTTTTAGCTTAGGAGAGTTACAGAATAAGGCCTCTGATTATAGTTATGTAGTACATAACCGTTTTGAACAAATTAATAACGAGAATGTGACATCAAAATGGTGTGGTATTGTTTTTTTTTTTTTTTTTTTTTTTTTTTTTTTTTTTTTTTTTTTTTGATTCCACACGGACTAACGTACCAATCAACCATTATCAAATTCGTTGCGACTATGCAATGCATACCTTTTTCTGAAACGCCCGTCATCATGGAGTCCCATACTTTTCTTTTCTAGGCAAGCAGTTACACGCCATAGTATTGGGACAGTTGGTGTCAATACAAGCAGCATCAATACCATTGACGAATAATTACGCCGAACAATTAACCAATTTTACCGAAAAAACTTTTTTTATCTTCAAAAAGTTGTCAAAATTTCTTGATTCTTGCGGATTACTTGACACAAAATCTAATTTTAAACTACATATATATCAAACTAAGAATTAAAAAAAGGAGTATTGCAACTTATTATAAACTAAGAAAAGGAGTTCAATGTTTTTTTTTTTATATTTTAACACACTACACTGGTGAAACCAATCCTAGAGTATAATTTTGTGTTCTAAAATTCTTACAAGTTACCGACATTAAAAGGTAGGCTTTTAGAAGACATATTAGTTTTTATTATTAAAAGTAAAAAAGAAATATATCTTTCAGCGACTTAGTAGTTTTCTGGCAAAAGCTCAGAGAGTAACTGATTGCCATTAAAAAGCTTCTGAAGCCTGTCGTTCAGAATCAACTTTAAACTGTAGGTCCCGGTACTCGTGGATAAAAATTGACACACACAAAGTGAGCACTACGAAAAGCTAGGTCGTAACTCTGAAACAAGGTGGTAATGGCCAAGTATATGTGTATGTTAACTTTAACATAAAACTCAACGTTAAAGGTATTGGGGAGATAGAATTTCTTCTAACTTTTAACGAGAGAGCTAAACTAAGGCTAACTTTTACTAACAAAAAGTTGTAATAGTGGCCCTTAATGTCTATAAAATTTAAAAAAAAAATTACCTCTTGTTGGACTTTTGTAAGTTCATTGCAGTTTATTTATGTGATTTTCCCTGTTTCTTGTTTTTTTTTTCCTTTAAGGCTATAAAAAGACAACAACTAAAAATGGTTTGGCTTAAATAAGAAAATCAAGTATTTGACATTGATTTTAATATGAATTTCAAATGCGATTTTTCTCTTACTCTCTTTCATATGCATTTAAAAACAGTACCAGTTAGTATTGCATTAAAACTGTAAAAAGCAATACAATCCAATCCAAATATCAAAAAAGTAAGGGCAAATATAAAAGCAATAACAACAGTAAAGAACATATATTTTACCAGCAATCTTCAGATAACATTTTTATTCTAAGAAGACAATTGATTCAGCTGTCAGTTAAATCATTTCAATTCTATACGTTTGTTTATGTGTGTTTATTCAAGTATTGAAATGCAATTGACATTTGAATGTGAAAAACTGAAGAACAAATAATTTCTAAATAAAACAAAGAAAACATTTTATAGATACGGGGTGTTCTTTAAGTTGACCAGTTAAAAACATTTAGCAAAACAACACGTATCGACAGCACTTGGAGAAGTTGATTTATGTGTTGGCCTAGAGTTTGTCAGACGGGATTGGCAGATAATTAAAAAGAGAGAAATGCATTCATTTTAGTTTGTTAATTTTTTGGGGGGTGCGTGGTTTACTGGTTAGAGCTCTCGCACAAAAACACAAACGGCCCAAGTTCAAATCCCAGCACAGGTAAAAAATTAAGAAATTAGTATGCGGGGTTTTCAAAATTATAATTTAAAAAAATAAGAGGGTTGCCCCCCTCCAAAAAGACAATCTACAAAGAAACCGCTCCCCGACATTCCACTCTATTCCACCTTAAACAATGTCAATAAAAAAATGAATGATCAGGAGAAAACCACCACCTATTGGGAAGTAGCAGTAGCAGCTAAACCTGCTTAGCGAAGACACTCCCCACACAATCAACATACAACGATAAGGCAATTGCTGTTGATCATTCAAGCGTAAAGGTATAACACTGACCGTTCATTTAGATCAGGCATTTAATGATGATATACTAACACTTCAAACAGATAACCCTATAAAATTTATTTATTTTTCTATTTCTTTTTTTTTCATACACTCATAAATAACTAAAATGTTCAAACCACATTTAAATTTATTTTACATTTTAAAAACAGAATATAAAACATAAGAAACATGTTCAGAATTTTTGTTTTTAATACTGATGAAATAAATATGTATGTATGTGTGTGTGTGAATACAAATAATGAATAAATTTATATTCATCATACGTTATGGACAAGAAGTACTTAAAACAACATTTTCTTATAACGACTTGTCCGTATTAAGTATACGCACTGTTGAATTGTAAATTTCTGTGATTTTATGATAATTGTTGCTCTAGAAAGAAGTGTTTAACATAAAACGAATAATCGAATGGAAATAATAAATGGAAAATAAAATTTAAATTAAATTGTTGCATATCTTAAAAGTGATTCTGTTTGTCAAAAATATAAATAAATTGCTAAAATTGGTATTATGAGATGCAACAAAGTATGCGTGATGGCATGGGATTCAGCTAGTGTAACAGGGCAAAATTAACTGTAGGGCAACTTGGCCTAAAATCTTCGACTTGGTAATTATGATTGACGGCGATTTAAGTTATGCATTAGGTTATCTAGGAACAACCTGAGAATTCTAATGGGATTCCTGAACGGTCACTGCACACTCAATCAGCATTTAAATAATTTATTAATCGTTTTGAGTAGTCTGTGTATATTCTATGATGAAACTCTCAAGTCGTCAAAACAAGCATTGCGCAAAGTGGCAAAAAGCATTATGATGATTATCAAATATACAATAGGGAACTGTCCAGTTTGGCAGGTTCCAGCATTTTGAAGTTAATCAGAGCGTGATACTGAAGGAGATAATATAGGGGGCCTAAATTAGCTGAGGGATGTAGATCTCTAGCTCGGAGCTTTTTACTACTACTTTACTTTTTATTTATTTTATTTAATGCACTAAATTTCCACTACCACTAAATTTGTTTTTTTTAATGCAATAAATTTCCACTACCACTAAAATGGTTTTATTTAGTGGTTAACTATTTCTATCTGCATTTAGTGGTGGCTGCAATATTGCTGCATTAATACTAAGTGGTTTAGTGGTAGTGGAAACGATAATGCATTATAAATTCAATGCAATAAACCCAACTCTGATCTGTGTAGATACAGTTTTGTGTAGCTCAACTAAACAATCTAATAGCGTATAATCACAAAAATTTGGTAGCCAATTCACATTGCAAAATCGAGATGTTTGTTATGCAATAGAGAAAAATCGCATGTAATAAAGCAAAACTCGATTTTGCCTGGTAACAAATGAATGAAATGTAACGTCACATTCTGCAGTTAATAATCTTCAATTGCAGTCCCAATGCTATCAAACGGTCATAGTTTTCTGTATGAAGGTGACGGCTCTATTAGAGTCATTTTCGCACAAACAACGTACGTTATATATTGAATGACTTTTGCACAAGCACATTGTGGTTCTCTAGACTCATATGCAGAAAATTTTTTGTTGACGTGTGAGAAATGAAAGCATTGAAAACTTGTTGTTATTGTGAATGCTCAGCCGGCTCTACTTTTTTTTATTTGAGACAAATACTCAGGGGTAAACCCCTACTAAATGCAGTGCATTGTATTGGAATTTTTAGAAAGGACGGTACATACATTTTATTTTTCTTATATTACTATTAAGCGCCTTAGGAATGAGACAAATTGCTGTGAATTGATCATTCAAAGGCCAGTGTTATACCTTCACCCTTGAATGGTCAACAGCAATTGCCTTATCGTTGCATGTTGAGTGTGTGGTGAGTGCCTTCGCTAAATAGGTTTAGCTGTTATCTGCTACTGGCGCTTATCTCCTGATCATTGGTTTTTTTGTTGACATTGGTTAAGGTGGAATAGAGTGGAATGTCGGGGAGCGGTTTCTTTGTAGATGGTTTTCTTGGAGGGGGGCGGAAGCGAACCTCCTATTTTCAAATTATAATTTAGAAAGAACACAAACTAACTTTTTAATTTTTCACCTTTTGTTGGGATTTGAACCTGGGCCGTTGGAGTTTTTGTGCGAGCACTCTAACCACTATATCACGCACCCCCTTGTTGGGTGATTTGGACTTCATATAACGGAAGATAATAAATAAGCCACAATTAGCATCGAAAAATTTCAACTATCTGCGACACTTTCACTTACAAAAGCGATATTAAAGGCAATGTATAGATTGCGATTCTCTGACCAAATTTGTAGCGCTTCCAATCTCTATTTTATTTTGCCAATTTCTTGCAAAGCAACTTGACTCATGACGATCCTAATCTCTCCATAATGTTTGAACTGAGGTTACGTTTAAATTACCACTCTTTTGTAAAAGATTTTCTATATTTTTACGCATTTTTCGGTTGTTAAGCGATGTGTATTCCCACTAATTAAGAGAAATTGTTAAAGGGACACCATCGAATTCCCAAATGAAAGAAAAAGGTTCATAATTTCGTCGGTCTTTTCAAACAATAAAAATAGCTTAAATCTCACAGATGAACCATCCACGAAGCTTTCACATCTTCCACTCTACAACCATGTCAGAAAAAAAGAAGCGAAACATAGGGGAAGAAAGAAGTAAAAGTCTGTAGTAAGCATAAGCGGCAGTTCTTGCCAATGAAAATATGAATAAAAGGTGAATAAACGTATAGAGAAGCAACTACTTTTTTCTAATTTAAACCACTATGCTGAATTCAGAGAAAAATAGCTTCTTATTCTGATCATTTCAAAAAAAAAATGTTTAGACATCTACAAAATTTAATGTCCCTTTGAAATACTCTTCATTTTTGTTAAATACCCACAGAGTTCGTTTATTTAGTGAACACTTGTTTTTTTTTTAATAACATTAACGATGCTGTGACTTAACAAATAATTAATTCACCTTTACAATCGATTACCTCTTCAATAGCCACACGTAGGCTTCGACGCAACTCTTATCAAGTGTCAAGCTAAAATTCATTATTAATTATTATACATCAGGATGTGCTCTCAAGTATTTTCCACTCTTCTACACATTAAATAAGTAAATGCATGATTATATGAATATGTATGTGTGTATACGAGTGTGTATGTATGCATGTGAGCGTTGGGTGGAATGGTTGTTTTGTTTCGGCTACAACGTGTGAGTAATTTTAATACATAAAGTTTATCATTCATCATACGTACCGTTGGAAGAATGCATATCGTTCTGTATTTGTACAAGTATGTTGTTTGTACTTTGAAAACACATACACACAGACAATACTCATTATACCAACAGCTGTTTGAACAACTCTGCCAACATTTCAGTCTTATATAAGTACGTTACTTGTACGAGTACATTAAAAAAAACTTATTCTTGAATGCTCATTCTCTACAGCTCTCAGCACATTCTTTGAAGTGGGTTTTACATCTTGCATACACTTTATATTTTATATTCCCTCTTTTCGTCTTTAATTATTGTAGTGGTTTCCAAGTTTTGCGCTTTATACTTTAAAATCCAATTAACCAACATTTCATTTTCAGTTGAGATATTTGTTGGTCAGAGCAAATAAGAATGCATTTCTTAACTGTTTTACAATTTTTAAATTCAACGACTTATAAACTAAACTGTCATAGCAAATACGTGAGTGGATAATTGAAAATTTCCTTGGGAATTTTCGTACTGTTGCATATACAGTGGGGAGCAGAAGTGAGTGCATTATTCACTCATTCCAGATATTTGCATTCTCGAAAATTGTGCGAATATTAGAAGCCTTTATTTAATAAAATCTTCTAAACCACGTTTACTCTTTAATGTACATCTCGTGAAACATCGTATAGTGTGCACAGAAAAACTTATAGCCCTTGTATGGAGGAGTTTAGGAAAGTTGAGTAGAAATTAAGTCTAATCGAAGATCGCATGTGCTAAAGCACAAATTAATACTCACATTGAATTTCCATTTAAAATATTGCTCTGCACTGAAGAACATTTTTGTTAGAATGGGTAAGTAAATAATCAGAACTGATACATTTGGAGTGAAAACAATCTACAAGCTTTTGTTGAAACATTATTACATCCACCGAAAATTACAGTTGGCTACGCTTAATTGGCTGGGGGGGTCATTGATGCCTGTGTCTTCGAAAACGATTATGATCAGAATGTGACAGTGAATGGTTCATGCCTCAATGCAATGGCATTAATCTTCGGTCATTTACATCAACAAGAGGAATCTACATGCCACAAAAGGCACGGTTCAATTGATTAAGTCAAAGGAACTTTTGATGAACGAATAGTTTCACGTAATAGTCCCATTATTTTGCCACCAAAATCTTATGATTTAACCTCATTGGATTCTTTTCATTGTGTTCATGCCGATAAATCAAAGGCAATTATACACCTGAGAGCGAATTATGGCGTTCGATATCGAGTAACATTTCAAACAATTTTAAAACAGTTTGCATAGGAATTTCCTGCGATAATGAATGCCATAATTTGCCCCCTGGAAATCAACATTCGAAGAATTATTGACGAAATACAGACGCATATGATATGAAAAGTTTGTTAAAATTGGTGTTCCACATGACCGAAATCATAAAATTGTTTATCCAATACATACACAACATACATAAGTAATTAGCCATTACAACCCTATGTCAGGGTTACGGCCTAGCTTCACGCAGAACTCAGGTTGTGTGTGTTAATTTTTATCCATGAGTACTGGGACCTACAGTTTAAAGTCGACTCCAAAAGACAAATTTGAAAAACTTTTTTCATGGCAATCAGTTACTTTCAGAGCTTTTGCCAGAAGACTGCTGAGAGGTAGTCGTCGAGAGAAATAATTTTTTCATATTTCTTTTTTTCAAGTTATCAGAGCCGAGATTTGAACCCGGCAAGCCCACGGCGACTACTATCCAATACAGCCCGTTTAATTAAGACTAAAAATATATTTCTTTGTTTCATTATGATTTAAGCTTGTGCAACTGCACAAACAACAGCTGGTAGTATAAAAAACTATAAGAAGAAGAAATTTTATGCAAAATAAGAATCTGATGTCTGCAACCAAGTATGTACTCGTATTGTATTAAATAAAGTTGCTTCCGTATTACTCTTAACTTTCACCTGAAAATGTTTAATATTTATAAAAACGTAGGGTATAAAAAAGTCACAGTTTATCCTCTTCCACAGTTTGTTATATTTTTATGAACAAAGAAAACTTATTACCAACAACAATACTTCCATCCTACTTTAAAAGTATTAAAACTTTTAATGCTAAGACGTCAGTTAATAAACTTTTTTTTTCATTTCTTTTCTTTTTGACCAGACTAATTAAATCAAGCAAAAGTTGTCGAGAATAACAACAACAACAACTGCAATGTATGTGTATTATACACTTAATTTAACTGAATTAATTGTCACTAATTGTATGGCTTAAACACAAAACTAACACATATGCCTACGGTGCTATAAAGTACGGGAAGTATTAAAATTAATTTTAAGATTTTCATAACACTGTGCAACAAAAAATAAAAACTCAATGAATGAAAACAAAGAGTACAAATATTTGTATTATATTATATTATATGACTACCCTAAACGCTGCATGCTTCGCTACACCTACCGCTACCATTTGTATACATATTTCGACTGATGATTTTTAATAACTACGAAATCAATTACACCAAACTCAAAAACTTCGGCTTTAACACTTCTTAATATATAAAGAAATTAATATTTAACTTGCATGGGAGGTATCACGCCTACTTTCTGCTTGATGATTTTCCTTGACCATGAAGTCGTTCAGACCAAACTTAAAAAATTTAGCTTTAACAGCTCTCAAGATATAAATTAAATGTAACATGAAAAAATTTTACATTGAATTTGTATGGGAATATATAGGAAAATCTAAATGCCATATCTCCGGAAGCAATGGGCCGATTTCACACAAACTTCACATAAACAATCTGCAGATCCCCAACGTACCCTGGAGTTTTGGCTGAAATCGATCCATCCGTTTCCGCGGTTAGTAGTGACATCAAAATGTGCATGAATGAAGTTTTTCCCGTCCTATTTAGAAGACTTTATAATGTTGTCAGTATAGAGTAGAGATCTCTGGGAAACATTTTGCAATACCTTAATGTGACGAACTGGATATGAGGGCCATTCTGGTGGTAGTCATGAGAAGTGCAGTTTTTTTAGTTTTTAAAGCTTTACACTTTACACTCTGTAATATTTTATATACAACTAACTCAAAATAGTAACGTGAAGCTGTAAGTAAGTATTTATTTGTTATTTATTAATTTAAATTAGAATGCAATATTAATATTATATTTAATTTTCCGAGATGAGTAACTAAGGGCCTTTGTTCGGACTACTGTCTCTGGTGGGAATCGAACCTACAACCCTCAGACTAGCAGTCCAGCACACTACCAAATAGACTACTGGGACACGCAAGTAAGTAAGTAATTTGTATTCTTTCTATGTGTTATTTTTTTCATAATTCTACAACAATAATTCCTTTTTTTAATTTTACATAATTTTAAACACACTCGAATGTTTTATGTGTATTTTGTTACTGTAATGATTTATGTCTAATATTAAACATACTCGAATATTCTACGTGTATTTTGTTATTGAAATACTTATACTTAAATGCTAGAAATAATAACAAAAACTAATTTAAGGGAATGATGATTTTGCTTTATAAAAAAAAAATTGTTCTTCTTTACAATATTTTGTGTTTTTGTCAACTAGAAATTTCTATTCAGTTGCCATTTATAATTGACCCATTGTGCTCACATAAATTGCCATTCATATTAGTATATACATATCGTCAATGGAATTAAAGAACGCTGTAACTGACAAAAAATCGAAAATACGTTGTTTGCATCATTTTTATCAGAAAAATACGCGTCGATTGGTCCAGGTCCCAGATTTCTATGATGAAAATAAATTCACTTACACCGTCTGCGAAATGAAAAAATACCAGTGTATTTGTTCTACTTTTATGAAAGTTTTTTGGCTCTGGTAAACATTTAAAGTTTTGTCAGTTACAGCGTTCTTTAATTCCATCGACGATATGATTGTGTATGTAGCATATGCCTTCTTGTAAATTGTGTAAAATTTCTGTCTGAATTTAGCATCTTATATGAGAATGAATATATTTAAAGTCTGGCACGACTTTAGGTCGTTTTCGTTTTGTTGCACAGTGCTTGGGATTAAATTTAAAATACATACCTGACGTTGAAGAATGTAACTGAATTCGTTGGCTGCATAACGATGACTTTCACTCATTTTTGTTTAAGAAGTTCTTTTCTTTTTAAATTTTTGTTTTTTTCTTTTTTGTTTTCTTGTTTTTTTCTTAACAAAATGAAAAATTGAAAAACAACTTAAACCAGATTGTATTACTATTGACGTTAATGGTTATGACGATATTTATTAATAATGATGAGTAAGTAAGTACTGGTGGCTGGTGTATCTAATGAACGCTCTATTATCTATCAATTTCATATATCTTTATTAATATATTCTATTTGAGTAGATACTGCACGATGGCTTTTAAGAAAACTGTGCGAACAACAGCAACAATATCAGTTGGAAAAAATAGAACAATTTGAGGGCGTATATAAGAAGGTATTCTCCCAAATAGCAAGGAAGGCAGTAGTACATAGATGGGATGACAACAGCTGGATATGAAACAATTTCGTTTTTATATGATACTCATACACATACTACACTTTAAAAATTTATTATTTTATGATTTTTTTTTTTTTGAATAACTTGCTTGCTTTTTATATTCACTTTTCTTTTAACAGATTTTTACTGAACGCACTTTATTTAACGACACAATAACAAGATACTTATATTCACTTTATTATTGTCAATTATTCTCTTTTTGTGAAAACTTGTACAACGAAGCGGAAATTGATATTTTAATGGAGCAGAGTTTGAAGCAGAGAAAAGGAAAAAATTCAACAACTGAAGCGTAGAAATTTAAATAATATATTCATCAAATGGTAATTCTTTATGTGTTTTAAAAACAATCACTTTTTTATTGCTTTAGGTTTTTTTCTTTATTTTTTTGCTTTTTATTAAGAATCACTTTAAAAAAAAAGTTATTTTAAATTCAAGCTATCATGAGAGGGAGCACTTTATCAGGCGTTGATAGTATGTTTGACTTCTACTTTGAAACTGATTGCATAGACAGTAAAAAATTGTTGCGAAACTTCCGACACGACACAAGGATGGTTGTGTATGTGTACGTGTATGTATGTATGTAAGCTTTTGTTTTGTTTTTACTGTCAATACAACACTAACAACAACAGTAACAATGATAATAATAAAATAATGAAATATTTGTTTTCTTTTTTGTATCAGTAGTACTACCACTACTCAATGTAATCGTTATTACGTTTTCTCTGTTAATTATTCTACTGCTCAACAAATCAGTTTTTATATCTTCTTCTCTTTATTCTTTTACTCTCTATTTTGTTCACTTTTACTTTTAACTGTTTTTTTTTTATTTAATCAAAACTTTTTTAAAGCATAATACAACGTTTTATGTAACTTTTATTCATAAAAATTTCTTTTTCTTTTAAAGCTTCGAATTTTTTTTTTCTGTTCTTTGTTGTTTATTTGTCCTGTTCCTCCTTCCTTTTTGCATGAATTGTGAACAATGAATGGATTGTGAGCTGCTGTTTACAACGCAATGTTTCCCTACATTCATGCATACACACTCGCACCCACACGAGCATGCAAGTCCGCCATTAAACACAAAAATAAATATTCTTCTGTTTTTATTACAACTACAACTATAATAACAACAGATGATTCCTCATATTTTTTGTGAGTATTTTAGCCGGAAATAAATGTTAAATAGTCTGCTAATCAACATTGTTGTTGAGAGATAAAGAGAGAGTGCGAGACAGAGTCTGTTAAATTAAGCTTTTTTATACTCACATGCAGAGCTACCGTTCCTATTTAAAGAACCCAAATTTGGTATCTTAACATTAGGAAAATCAATTTTGGTGGTTAGGTTAGATAAGATTAGGTTAAAGTACGTGTGACTAATCACGTCACTGAGAGACCATGTTGTCGTTCATTCTGAAAAAAAAGAAAAATGAAAAAAAAAAATGGTTGGTTTGTGGCGGTTTTTGTACAAAAAGATAGTTAAATAGTAAATATAAAAAATAGCGACTATTTTATTGAAGCATTTATTTTATTTATTATTTATTAAATTATTTAATAGTACCCAATAATTGTAATTATATTAAAAAGTTTTGGCTCATTTTAAAAAGAAAATATGTAACAAAATGTATATCAAGGCAATTTCTTCCCATTTTAGATGATGAATTTTACCACTTCGAAATAAATTTATATTTTTAATAATTTAAAAAATATTTATTATTTTGTCGAGATCTTCAATAAAAGAAAGATTTGGCGAATTATACAAATAAATTTGACAACTCAGTTGAGTGTTTTTTTTTCAATTATAAAAAAATTAAGAAATTCGCTTACAAAGCTTTAAACGTTTTTGAAAAGAATATTTAAAACTGCAACTACCCATAACTTATTTTTTAATTATTTTGTTTAGAAAGGTCAATCTTGTAGTACATCAAATAGAATATTTTATGGTACATCCTAAAAAAATCGGTACGAAACTTAAAGGCAACATGCGATATTCTGCAATTACAAAAACAATAAAACTGGCAATAGCTGTGCGGGTTTTTAAACCACAAATTTCAACTTTATATGACAAACTATTGTTTACATTTTTTTACAAAAAATTTGGCGACATTTATTTTACAAATCGTATCAAAAATGTCGGTAGTTTTTAAAAAGAAATGAGTTGTAGCAGCCTTATTGAATATGCCTTGAAATTACGTTTTACACTCAATTCACATCATGATTTTTTTTTTTCATGTTTTAGTTGCATGGCATTGTACAAGACTTTTTGTCTTGTGGACGAGAGGTGTAGAAAAGGCAGAAGGGCTGAAAAGGAATCGCGAATTCTGTTTTTCTTGCATGTTTTTGTATTGCTCTTTTGTTTTTAGTTTTTGTATTTTTTCAAGTGTCAATTGTGCTTTTTTTAATACGAAAAAAATTAAAAAGAAAAAGATGCATGGTTTCAAGAGCATGATGTGAATGCCAGAGGTTTTCTTAAGATTTTTCAAAGAAGCATAAAAAATAGTCATGCTTCTAAGAAATTATGATGTGAATTGCGCGTTAATTTTCTTTTTCTTCCTCTTTTTTCCTTTATAAAAAGCTTTATGTTTAAACAGGAAGACTCAAAGAATTATAAAATCATCTCTTTAACCGTTAAATTAATTTTCGAAAATCAATACAAGAAGCGTATTTGTAAGGTTTCGTTTTTTTAGGCATGGCGAGACAAGTATGGAATTTTTTTATTGTGAATAATGAAATGAATTATAATTAGTTTATTTGTGTATAAATTGTTCAAAACCTAAATTAAAAAAATAAAAAGAATAAAACAAAATATTTTATTATCGTTTTTTTTTACTTTTATTATTACAATTTTAAATAATTTTTTAAGCCTGGTGGATTATAATAAATACAAAAATTTTTCGAAAATTCGAAAATTTTTACGAATTTGTAAGAATTTGTAAGAATTTGTCACACAACAACAAGATGCCTTTTGTTTTATGTATGGCTATATTTTAGTCATGATGCAATTATAAGTTGGTATAAACTTTCCGGCTGACTGTTTTTTTTTTTTATTTAATTTTGTGCGGCTAAAATGTTAAATATTTTTCTTGAACAGCAAAGGCAAACTAAATAGCACCAACATAGTTTTATATTACTAAACGTGGAGACATTTATTTTCAATAAAAATGCTTCAAACAATTACTTTATTAATTATTATGTTACATTTTTTACTTTCAATGGTGTAAGATTTCTCTCAACGGTCATAAAGAGTTTGTTGCTTATTTTAATGTTTTCAAAAAATTAATGTGTTACTAACCAGTAACCCTCAAACATATTGAGTCTTTTTTGAATTGAGTTTGAGTTATTTTTATATTGAATTTTTGACATTTTACATGTACATTGTACAAAAACAATGCCTGTTGCTTTTGAAAGAATATTAGTTGTTGTAGAATTAACATCACCTTATTAGATGCGCCTTAGATGTAAGTAAAATTGAGCGGACCTTATTAATAGGCCTTGATTCAGTCTTCAAAAAATTATCACAATATTTATAATTTCAAATTGAAAATTAAAACAATTTCAAGTAAAATAACGAATTAATTTTCATACACATGGCTTTACAAAATGGTAAAATTTTAATTCGCCAGCATCTCGGCAAACTTTTGAAAATTCAACCGCAATGGCTTATAAAACGCAACGCTGCCCATGATCACACCAATGACATGATTGGAAAACGTGAATATGTTGGTTTCGGTGCAAATGGTTCACCAATTTATGTGGATATTACATCTTATCCAATGCCTGCAATACGTTTTCGTGAACCCACTCCTGAGATATGTGCTTTAAGGAAGAAAGAAGAAGATGATTGGAAAAAATTATCTAAAGATGAAATTAAAAAATTATATCGTTATAGTTTCTGTCAAACATTTGCTGAAATACAAGCTCCCACAGGAGAGTGGAAACTACATTTGGGTGTTGGGCTATGGTTCACCACTATTGGTTTACTTTTTGCATATTTGATAAATGTTTACCATCAAGACTTGCCCGTGACATTCAATGAAGATCGACGTCAGGCTCAGTTGAAAAGAATGATTGCTCTGGAAGTGAATCCAATTAGAGGTTTGTCCTCAAAATGGGATTACGAAGTTGGTGATTGGAAGTAGCGAGAGTAATGAAATTTTTTTTTATTGTTTTATTATTTCTAACTGGGCAAAATACTTAATAAATTTAATTTAATTACTAATGCTTTACAAAAATAAAAATCGTTATATTTCTTTGGACTACAAGTATCTAAAATAAAAGGCATATATTTAAAAAAAGAAACTCGCATTAGCAAGGCAACAACTTTCAACATTCATCTATCTATCTACACCAGGAGGTAGTTCGGCAATTCAATAAAATCAATTATGAATAGCAAAAATCAAGAGTCAATTTCCGGAAAGGCGAAAATCATAATCACTTCTCTATAAAAAGAGCGAAAACAAGGGAAAAAGTTTTCTGGTAATTTGAAATAAAAATAGAAGCAGTAGGAAATTTTTTGTTCATCATTGGGATGACTAAGTTTTCATAGCAGTAGACTAGTATGTAGTGTATTGACTTACTAGACGAGAGCTACGGGTTCAAAACCCAGTTCTGACAACTTAAAAGTAAAAGAAATATAAAAAAAATATTTCTTTCGGCGCTTACCTCTTAGCAGTCTTCTAGTAAAAACTCTGAGAATAATTGATTGAAATGAACAAGATTCTCCAGACTGTCATTCCGAGTCGACATGGTCACGGTACTCATGAATAAAAATTGACGCACACAACGGGTGATACGAGAAGCTAGGTCGTAACCCTGAAATAGGGATGTAATGGCCAATTATTTATGTATAAATGTGTACACACTTTATAGCTTCCAACTATAAAAATTACAATATATTTTGAAAGCGCCGATAGGCAACGAATGAATAATCAGTTGATGAATTTATCTAACTGATACTTACTTTGTCATATACTTGAGCTAACATTAATTAGAAAACAATAGTTTAAATTATTAACAATTCCATTAATAAAATTGATTAATGGAAAAGCATGAGCCTCAAACCATTTCACTGTTCCTAAACCAGGCCTATTAATAAGGCCAACTAAAGTTTACAAAAATACAACCAGAAAAAAACTAACTGGCATTTTATTGTTTTGTTGGCAATTTGTGTTATGATCTTAATACTGGTATTCTTATAAGAAAAAAAGGAATATGAAGGACGCAAAGTCAGTTCCGTTGACCACTCTTAGTTAAATAAAATTACAAAATAAGTAAGAATTGATATTTAAAACGTACTTTTATAAAAGCAACTTTTTTCCTAAGCTATGCCAATGGTTCTATCCGTATTTAAATAATAGCAAACATTACTTTACTTATAATAATGGCATATTATACTATAAGTGTACTGATCAGCGAAATCCAAGACAACTATTTACCACTGATCTATAATCCACCGACAGATGAGGCAATTGCTGTTTGATTATTTGAGGGTGAAGGTATAACACTGGCTCTTGAGTGGGCAAATTGACAGCAACTTGTTTCATCAACAAATAAAGGCGCAAAATATACAAACATCAATGAAAAAAAAAAAAACCTTCTATCAACCATCTTCACATTCCAATACAATGCACAATGAGTAGGGTATTGGTCTTTAAAAAAAAAAAAAAAAAAAAAAAAAAGACCAAAATTAAGCATGATCAGAAGAAAAAGCGCCACCTATTACAAAAAAGCAGAAAACAGCTAAAAAATCTATTTAGAGAAGGCACTCACCATAATCAACATGTAACGATGGGGTAATTTCTGTTGATCATTCAAGAGTGAAGGTATAACACGGGCCTTTGAATGATCAATTCACAGCAATGTATCTCATTTCTTAGGCGCTTAATAATGTAAGAAAACAAAATATGTGTTCTGTTGTGATAATGTGCTGTCCTTTCAATAAAAATTCCAATACAATGCAAAGCATTTAGTAGGGGTTTACCCCTGATTATTAGTTTGAATAAATAAAAAATCAATTATCTTTATTGTCTTGGTATTATTCTCTTATAAAAAAATGTATGGACACTTTAGCAAAGTCTCTGTTGGATAAACCTACCACCATATTTTTATAGTAGTGATCTTTCTGCATTAAAAGCAAATGATGTAAGTAATACTTTCATTTTATAAAGAAACTTTTAAGTTTTTATTTCTAAACAGAAAATATTTTAAAGAATATAATAAATCAGCGGGATAAAAAAAATATATTATCATTTTATGAATTTAAAAGGCATTTAGCACATAAAACGAATGCAAAACATAAAAGTACTTTAAAATACCCATAGTAGAGAAAATTGAAGAACAAAAAAATATCAAAAACGGCAACGCTGACCACAACATTGCAGATTTTACTTGAAATTATTACCCTTTAATGTTTTCCAGCATTCTTGTTTACTCACTGTTAAGGTAAAAACTGAAATCTATTGCATATTTTA
Organism: Metopia argyrocephala; assembly: GCA_963576795.1. Lineage (NCBI taxonomy): Eukaryota > Metazoa > Arthropoda > Insecta > Diptera > Sarcophagidae > Metopia > Metopia argyrocephala. Next base: position 196,081,027 of record OY756208.1, on the reverse strand, counting down.
GGGAGTAATTTTAAGAACAGTGTTGAGCAATCAAATATTTGTATGCCTTTTAAATAAAATATGCAAATCATATGTACAAAATCACAAACTTTTTGTATTTTATTCATCTTGTCAATGAAATTATAATTACATGTTGGTATAAAAAAACTTTGTATTGAGACCATGATATCAAATGTGATTTTTATTTAATGACTTAAATGCAATAGTTTTTTTTTGCATTTACACTTTTGAGATTTATTTTATAGCTGTAGTCCTTAAAATAATCAAGAAGCTGGTTATTTAGCTACTATTGTAACCCCAATATTATTTAAACAAACCTTGGCTTCAACAGGATGTTTTCTTTTTCGCAACAGGATGTTTTTTTATTTCTTGTTTATAAACAAGTGCATGAAATTTTTATCCATATTTCGTAATACTAAAAATTGCTAGCTTCTCTTTGTAGTAACAGAAGTATTAATTGTCCGACAACTTTCAAATTTAAACACTTATCTTATGAAAACTGGCATTTGCTGAAAATCAAGAGAATACCACAGCGGCCTGTACATATGTATGTGGAGTTTTTAATCCAACTATCATACATATTCTAATTTTTTTAAATTTTTTAGACCAACCTTGTTCCAGTACTCTTCAACAAAAGGTGCACAAACCACGTTTTGCACGAAGAGAGTTGCATTGACCTTATTTTCCCTCAAATACTTGCCCAATGTAAACGTACCCTAACGCGAATTGACATTTCAATTGTGTTTTGTTTAAAATTATATATTTTTCTTTTATTATATTTTGTAAAACCAATTTAATAAATGTGCGAATATCCTTGTTTTGTTCCTAAAGAGGAAGAAAAATTTCGTCATTTATCACTGATTATGTTGGATTGTTGGCAACGTGAATATGATAAACGGCCATATCGTTGCTTTAAATTTGAGCGTGTGATGTTTGAAAATCGTTTTGGACGAAAATTCGATTTTATACAAGATTTCGCTGTTATTACTTTATTCTTGGAAAAGCGTCATCTTATAACCATGAAATTAGTGGGTTTGAATTTAACCACCTATATTATAAAAACACTTTATGATTTTGTTGAAACTTTAAAGAAATTTAAATGCATTGAATTGAAACTGATGAATTTGCCAACAAAATTCTATGAATTAATGTCAACCAAAGTGGATTATATGAAATTAGTAGAGCTGTCGTTGGAGGGTATGTTTGTAAATATGAAAAATTGAATGTACATCATATTGAAATTATTTTTCATTTTTTTTTTTTTTTTGTACTTTTAAAGGTACACCTTTAAACGACGACGACATTTATTATTTGCATTCTTTTCTTGTGAGATCTCCAACATTGCAAAGCTTAAATGTATCCTCTTGCAGCTTAACGCAGTACAATTACGCCAATATAGCTGATGGTGTTTACAAGTCAGCCAAAATTAATTCATTTAAGGCCTCCTATATAATAGGCCTACATTTACATCTGGATGGTGAAAAAATTGCCTTTACTACGGCCTCGCTATTATGGCAAAACAAATTGCACACATTAGAGTTACAAAATTGTGGATTTCAAGCTCAGGATATGGAGATTTTATCAGAATATTTAATTAACCAGTCCTCAAATTTGATCACACTGAATTTATCTTCAAACAAAATTGGTCCGAATGGTGTTCTTGTATTGCTAAAAGCTATTTCCCGTAGTGGTACCCTCAAACATTTAAACGTAAATGCCTGCGGTTTGGGTTCGCATGGTGGTGAAATCGTGGCTCATTATTTAAGTTCCTGTTGGAATTTGGAATCCGTAATGCTGCAGTACAATAATATTGGAGCTGAAATTATTAGTCTGCTATTATTGTGTATGAAAAAGTGTTGTCGGATACTGAAATTATATTTATTTGGAAATTCTTATAATCCGCGTACGGGTAAAATATTAAGAAGACTATTGGAATCCAGAGTAGTGCCACAGGATAACATTGATTTAACTGTAACATATGATGATACCATACCTGGTTATAGAGTAATACCATGGCGGCCTTAAATCTGTAGAATATGATATATCCAGTAAACTAAACTGTAAATTTTTATTTATTAAAAAAAAAAAAACAAAAAATTAACACAGAAATAGAGAATAATTGGAAAGCCAAAAGAAAAAAAAATTGTTAGATGATTGATGAACTAAGTCACAAACGATTTTGGCAAGCTTGTTACTGATATAACGTTTGATAAGTCATGTTCTTCCTTATTCTACTTGGTTTTCAACAAGCTTTTCATTTAATTTTTTTAATGGGGAAAAACACATTTAAAGAAATTACGTCTGTACAGTTGCACTGTATTTCTCCCGCTAAAACCAGAAAGCACTATTCAATCAGCATCAATTGAATTTTCAAAATATCAGGTCTGCTCTTAACCGGGATGTACTAGATTTCTTGCGCAGAGCGAAGAAAATGCTGATCGCACATGGTGTTCGGCAGGCAAATATGACTAGGGACTAGCTGAAGGAAGATAAGTCCATGCATACGGCCTAGCTTCTCGATATGTTAGCCGGAACTAAAACTTCAATGTCGTACGCTGTCATTACATATCAAGTTTACACTAAAATGTGACATGTCGTACGACTTGTATTACCGTGTAAACCCCCTTTAGCAATGCTTGCAGCATTTCCTTTATCTGGATGCCAGTTCACATGGATATTGTAGGGAATGAAAACCTGGATTTTTTTTTTTATTTTGAGACCAATACTTAGGGGTAAACCCCCACTAAATGCTATGCATTGTATTGGAATTTTTGGAAAGGACAGTACATATATTATTATTAATTATTTTATTATTATTCAAAGGCCAGTGCTATTCCTTCACCCTTGAATGATCAACAGCAATTACCTCATCGTTGCATGTTGATTGTGTGGTGAGTGTGCCTTCGCTAAGTAGGTTTAGCTGTTATCTGCTACTTCCCAATAGGTGGCGCTTTTTTCCTGATCATTCGTTTTTTTTTTTTTGTTGACATTGGTTAAGGTGGAATAGAGTGGAATGTCGGGGATCAGTTTCTTTGAAGATGGTCTTCCTGGAGGGGGGCCTTTTATTTTTAAATTATAATTTTGAAAAAACCGCAAACTAACTTTTTCATTTTTCACCTCTTATGGGATTAGAATGTGGGTCCTTTGAGTTTTTGTGCGAGCGCTCTAACCACTTTGCCACGCATCCCCCTCTCCTCCTTGAAGGACCTTCGCGAGAGTGGAGTCTGTTACCGATGATTATCAATACAGAAGTTTTCTGCATAATAGCACAGAAAAGATGGAGTTCTAAGATTTGATCTGCTATTTCAAAGAACCTTTGGCCTCTATATGACAAAGGCAGGAAGCTTAGAGTTTTTGGTATGACCCGTCACTCAGTATCCAAGTATTTTGCGATGCCTACAGCTGAAGAATTGGCTCTAGTCTTTAACGCTAACTGCTGAAATTGCGAGAATAATTCTGAGAAAGAGATTATTGACAATTTTCACTGTGGTTGTCAAGGTTTGGCTGTCAGATATTAAAACAACCTTGAGCTGTGGTTGACTATAGTTCTTTCCCTGTTTTAGTAAGTTTAGAGTAGTCCTTTAGTGGTATCAAAGCAGTACCTTTTACTATCTTTAATCTTGTAAACAATCATTAGCAACGTAATCAAGATCCCATTAGTAATTGTCTAGGGATTAGCAACTGGTTTTTCATTCGTGACAATAGAACAACACAAAATGTGTTTTAGGTCGAAGTGTGTGCAGTCGCCGTAGTCTAGTGGTTAGTATGTTGGCTTACTAAGACGATAGCGCCGGGTTCAAATCTCAGCTCTGACATCTTGAAAAAAGAAATATGATAAAAATATTTCTTTCGGCGACTACCTCTCAGCAGTCTTCTGGCAAAAGCTCTGAGAGTAATTAATTGCCATGAACAAGCTTTTCAAGTCTGTCGTTCGGAGTCGACATTAAACTATAGGTCCGGTTCTCATTGATAAAAATTAACACACACAACATGAGTGCTGCGAGAAGCTAGGTCGTAACCCTGACACAGGGTTGTAATGGCCAATTATGTATGTATGTATGTATGTATGTGTGCAGCTAGCCTGGTTCAAAGTGTGTATTCACTCTATTATTCTGTTGCTTTAAAAAAAACATTATGGGTTATCACCAGGTCTTTGCAAACGTCCTTGCAAATATATGCATATGCGTCCGTTTTGTTGCATAAAAAGCCACAGATTTGATGACGACTGTATCGAAGAATTTTTTTAAAATATACAAAATTCTTCAATGGCTTTGCTTAGAGGTATCTGAAAAATCTCGAAAATTCCAATCTAAACAGCCACTCAATAAATTCCAAATTGTCTACTATTCTTGTTATTCACTGGCAACTACTACTGACCAGCTAATCAAGAGATATTGACTTGACCATTTACTTGGCATGTGTAGAAATTAATGTCCATATGATCATTTAAAAAGAAAAAAACCAGAACAGACAATATAAAATATGTAATTCCAGAACAAAAATGACTCTATTTTCAACTGCAAACAATCTATAAATAAAACAATTTCATGGTACAAGTAATTTTAATTTTTATTTTATTAATAGAACTGCATTGGCACGTGTTATACGGGTATCAACTGATTCTTTAGGCAATTACTTGGAAGAAAAAAAAACAACAATTACCCGTCTTCCTCTTAGAGAAATAGCAGACAGAAGTATTTCACATATGGATGCTCAAAGTAATCTTGCTGTATGAGAAAACCGAAAATAAAAAAAATTGATCATTTCGTTTTGGTTGCACAATTCTTTTTTGTTTCACTTTGTATTTATTTTTATGACTTCAATACCACACCATGTGATAGTAATAATGATGAGATTGTTTAACAATAAGATGGATCAGGCGCAGGCATTACAATTTATTATAAAACCAAAAAGAAAAAAACATGGAATATTTAATTCTTTAAAACATCCAATATGTGATTTAAATGTAATTCTCAACAATTTTGCATACCGTGGCCTACATTGTTCGTTCGTACTATGCATTTATTTATTGTTTAATAGAATTTAAGAAAAAAATATTTATTTTTAATTTATTTCAGCCTTAAAATCCGAATTAAAAAAATATTTTTATGTCTCAGCAAGAAACCAAAAAGGCTATTTTGTTTTTATTGTAAAAATGTGTGCTATCTCGACTTGGATTACAGAGTTAATGTGAACTAATGAGCCAATTAATAGCGTTCAGTGTGGCTGTTTTGGCATTTTAACGTTGATTAGACAATACATTTTTAGCATTTTTAGCTTTTCTTATTTATTAATTTAGCATATTTTTAGCTTTATATAAATATTTAAAATAAATAATTATTCAATAATTAATTAACACTGTGAAATTTAACTGAATAATATACAAATTATAGTGATTTGGGGATTTATTCTGTAATTCTCTTAAGCTAAAGTGCTAAAATTTTGTGCTTTTGAAACACTCTGGGCGTCAAAATATATAAAATTGGAAAGTTTAGAGGTAATAGGCCTGAAGCTTTTAAATTACAATAAGCGTTCAAGAATTCTATTCGTAGCCAAAAAGTAATAAATCAAGTTTATATATTTTTAGCGATAGAGTTTTAGCTTAGGAGAGTTACAAAATAAGGCCTCAGGACATACTCTACTTATTTATCCACAAAAAAGTCTATAAACGTATACATATATACGTAGATTTTATTAAAAAAAATAAATTAAGTATGAAATGTATTGCTTATAGGGATAAACATGTCCCTGGGTTGTCAGATAGTTTTCAACTAAAATCCCCAAAATCCTGATTAGTTCATCCCCAAGAAACTTCATCAATAATTTAGCATGTATGTACATACATACATACATACATAACTGGCCTTTACAACCCTGTGTCAGGATTACGGCCTAGCTTCTCGCAGCACTCATGTTGTGTGTGTAAATTTCTATCCATGAGTACCGAGACCTATGTACATATGATTTATTATTTACCACTTTATTTAGTGAAATTACCTTGATTTTTATTAAGGTTCAAAAAGCCTTTTGACATTGAGTGCACAAGTCTTTAAGACATATCGATTGCATACTTAACAAATTTCCACAACTTTTCCTTAATAAGGTGTGCGTCACTATAAACTGTAACACATCAAAAGTCAAATAAAAACTGACTGGAGTAAGCTAGAGTTAAAAATAAAACAGTTTTATTTTGCATTTTTATTACAGATTTATATTCTGTATTATTTTATTTAAAAATTAATTTAATTTTATAAAATTTTTTATTTTATTCATTATGCCATCCATAAGCAATGTTATAGTGTTTTCGGTGATTTTTTTGGTACCAGCTGTCCATTTATATCGAAAACTAGTAATGGTTTTGGGAACAGATGTACTCTTCTTTAGTTCTCTTTTGACCAGAGCCCAATATCTTTCGATAGGCCGCAGCTCTGGGCAGTTTGGTGGGTTAGCCTCTTTTGGAACAAAAATAACATTATTTTTATTATACCAGTCTATTGCGCTTTTACTGTAGTGACATGTTGCCAAATCTGGCCAGAAGAATGTTGATATGTTGTGCTGTCTTAGAAATGGGAGCAACCTCTTTTGAAGACACTCTTTGATACAAATATCTGAGTTTATTGATCCCAATGTAACAAACGATGCACTTCTGTTGCCGCAGCTACAAATAGGCTGCCAAATTGGGAAATTTTGATAGTTTTTTAGTTCGGAACTCTTCAGAAACATTGCCTCTACTATCCGCTACATAAAACTCTTGGCCAGGAAGCTGCGCAAAGTCTGCAAAAACGTAAGTTTCATCATCCATTACACAACATTCGAACTTTTGAAAAAATTCTTTTTTGAGGAGTTTTGCTCTTTTTTTTCCTTCAATATTCTTCTTAGCATTTCTATCCGGAACTTTTTGGACTTTAAATGTTTTAAGGCCAGCTTTAGCTTTAACTCGGCGCACAAAACTTTCCGAACATTGCACGCGCCGGGCCACTTCGCGACCAGAAATGTTTGGAAGAGCCAGCAAAAGCTTCTCAACCTTTTTGGCTTTCGCGTCGTTCGTTACCAGTTTTGCTTTACCTGTTCCAGGCTTTCTTTCAATTTTTAGGTCTTTGTTGAACTTTTTGACCACTCTGGAAACACATTGCCTGGTCACGTGAACTTCCCTAGCAACTTTTGTATAACTCCAATATGGTTTTTTTGAATTATTTGAATAATTTTTGTATGCACTTGTCTTTGATTATCCATTGTGAACTAACTAACAAGTCAAATTTGACAAACTGATACATTTTAAAATCTGACACATTTTTCAAAGATAATGTGATTAAGAAAAATAATTTTGATTAAAGGTGAAAAAAGTTATTAAGAAAAATGGGTGTTACACTTTATAGTGACGCACACCTTACATAGAAGGGTTTTTTACTCGAAGAGCCGATTTGACAATTTGCCATAAATTTTCAATTAGATTAAAATTCGGAGACTATTTTGAAACAAACCTTTTGCTCGCTTCGATGTTTGTTACCGGTCCTTAGCTTGTTAAAACTCCTATCGATGTGATACTTCATATTCAATGATAAGACATCATGATATCGTTTAAAATATTTGTGTAGTATACTGCATCTACATATTATACCTTCAATTCTAAATAGATGTTCTGTGCCATAATATGAAAAATATTCCCATACCATTACGTAGAAAAGTAATTTTTTGTCGGACGAAACTAAAACTATTTTCTTTATCTCTGAAAGAAGTAGTTTAACTATAAGAAGACCCTCTAATATTGAATTCCTCCTCAATAAAAACCATAAAAATGGGTGGCAGAAACATAATGGTGTGAATATGTTTTTATTTATATGAGAAAAATACTAAATTGAGACTAAAATCACAAGTTGCAAAAATTTTATTTGAAAGTGTGAGTGTTAAACATGATTACAAGGAAATCTTTCTTATAAACTCATACTTTCATATGAAATTTTAAAAATCTCCGAAAACTTGTCGATTATCCTCAATAAAATCCCCATCCCCAAATGAATTTTTTCATCCCTATTTCAGAAAAAAATTCCCATTTTGGGAACAAATCCCCTAATCTGATATCACTGTCGGCGCTATGAAATGAGGCCCCAAGAAATTTGGCCCCAAAGTGAATAATGAAAAATGACCCCAAAAATTAGAGGGAAATAATTGGGGCCTGTTTTCATCTGGTGGGGCCTGTTTTCATTCTGGGAAATGAAACAGTTTGCTGGAATAATTCATACAAAACTGGGATTATTTAATTTTATTTTGATGTTACAGATTTATCCAGTGTTTTATTTATTAATGGAAAAAAAAATCATAAAAGGCATATGAAGAATTGCTGATATATATGTAAATAATAAAAGTAATGTGTTTGACTTGGAACCATTTGGATTATGAACATGCTTTAAGAGAATCAATAAGGAGCGTTTATAATGGTGTGAATGGAGCTGGTAAGATGTGATCGCGAGATTTTTGGTAAAAATTTTCAGATAGTTTTTCGTATATAAAGAACAAATATAATTCTAAACAGGTTTGATTATTGTCAAGCTTTAAGACGCAATGTCATGAAAAACCATTCGTTCTTAAATTTTATAATATTTTGCGCCGCAGGCGAAAATTTGTACAAAAAATCGCGCGATTTTTAATCTAAAAATTAAACTTGTCTCCCGTTAGCTACAAGCCTATTTCAACTTTTTTTTTGTCATTTATATTCATCATCATTGGATTAAGTTCATTCAAGTTTAACGTTTATCGCTTTCAAAGAACTAAGTTTAACCTTTAGAAGTTCGAACATAGATTTTAATATTCAGGACTAAGTATTTGCGCTGCTTTCGATTAGCAGGTTACGCAACTGCTAAAACGCAGTACAGTTGGTTTCCTTTTAACTACTTAAGTTTTTTTTTTCTGACTAAAATAATAGTAAATTTAAATTTATTTAAATAATAACTATTTTTTTTATCACAATTATAAGAATTCATGCCAAAGTAAAACTAATATGGAGTAAGAACGATGTGACAGCACTTCATTATATTTCGCACAGTCTAATGACAAAGTGGAGGTCTCTTAACTATACCTCTCGGTAATTCAGATCATTCATCCCGTGGTTTAGTGGTTAGTGTGTTGGCTTCCTAAGACAAGAGCTCCGGGTTCAAACCCCAGCTCTGACAGCTTGAAAAAAGAAATATGACATAAAAAATATTTCTTTCGGCGACTACCTCCTTGGCAGTCTTCTGGCATAAGCTGTGAGAGTACATTATTGTCATGAACCAGCTTCTCAAGTCTGTCGTTCGGAGTCGACATTAAACTGTAGGTCCCGGTAAACATGGAAAAAAATTGACGCACACGACATAGGTGATGCGAGAAGTTAGGCCGTAATCCTAAAAATGGGTTGTAATGGCCAATTATGTATGTATGCATGTATGTAATTCAGATCATTGCACTGTTTTCATTTCTTTTTCGTTTTTTGAGCTTTACTATGTTCCAACTTCAGGTACACAATGTTTTACATTTATTTATGCAAATTTTTATTTGTATTTGACATGATTTTAGTCTGAAGTAAATTTAAATAAAATCCAGTTACATGCAAATATTTTAAAATTCCAAAGTAACGATTTCCTTATAACAAAATATTCTGAAGTAATGAATTATTTAATTCACTTACATGCATACATTGTATATATAATTCACAACAGATGCGAAATCTTTTTACAAATCTTCTTTACAAGAACTATTAAATAAAAGAAATTGTAAAACAATGTCAGTGAATTAATTAAAAGGCGCCAAAATACATAAAAAAAAATAAATATTTTAATATGCATTTTCGTTTCTTTTTTCTGAATTTTTTCTTTTCTGAATATTTTTCTTGTTTTGCTTCATTTGAAATTAAAAATATAAACATTTTGGTTTCTTGTTTCTGGTTTTTTTTTTTTTTTTTGTGGTTATTTTAAGCCACCTAAACCAAATAAAATATTTTTTTATAACGGGTTAACCATCTATGGGTTTAAATTTGAACCACCGGTTATTTCGTATCTGGCAATACTTATTTTATTCTATTCTGTCACTACTTATAAATTCAGTAATGAAATTTAATAAATCGATTTATGCTGGAGTCACGTTCAAATTTATTGGAAATTAACATTGTAAAAATATTTTACAAAACTTAGCCGTAGAAGAAGGACCAACAATGCCCGGTACACGCAAGTTTATTTCTTAAGTTTATGAAACTGGTCTATTCCACCTGAAACGAATAATCAGGAGTACAGCGCCACATTCAGGGAAGATACAAGCTAACCTACTGAAGACGCTCGCCACCCACATTCAACATCCACCGAGAGATGGGGCAATTGCTGTTGATCATTCAAGGGTGAAGGTAATAACACTGGCCTTTGAGTGGTCAAATTGAATTGAGAAACTTGTTCATCAACAAAAAAAGGCACATAATAAAAGAGTAAAGAGTATGTATCCTCAAACTTCATGAGTAGGGGTTTACCCCTGAGTATTGATCTTACAAAAAAGAGTGCACATAAGAATCCATCCACATCAACTCGCCATCGTTCTCAGGAATTGAACATTTCCCGCAAGAATTGACAATTTTTCGAAAATTGGTCCGATCGAATGGCGGCTAACCGCGGCAGCCATCTGCTTAAAATAATATTACATTTCTAACCCAAAGAATTGTACTTGACAACAAAAAATTTATTTTGGCAAAATTTCCAACCGTTTTTGTTTTATTGCACTCTTAAGTTTAAACTTTTAAATGGCCCACCCTATATATGTTTGTCTACACTATATCACTCTAAGATAACGTTAAAAGTTTTTGTATGTGCAAATGCTAATGTTACTCAGGCCATCATTTAATATTTTACAACATAATTGAAACTGATTCATTTATGTATGTAAACAAATAAAGTGTGTCAACTCTAGCTGTGTGCTTGAGCGCACGTACTCTTAAAAGTATTCCAGAATTATACATGATTTGGCGAAATTAAATGGAAATGATACTTTTTCGCCTGAGAGCAAACTCTTTTAACTTCGCTCAATTCACTCTCTTATATGAAGTATAGCTGGTAATTAAGATTGTGGAGTTGTTCAGTTCATACAAGTCCCAAAATTAATTGGTATAAAAGTGTATAATAATTTTTTTTTTCTATTTTTAACTGAGCTCAGGCAAAAATTATAATTAAACTATCTGAGAGTATCTGAGTGCGCTTCTGATATAAAACTCAGATGAGAAACTTAGGTAGTGTAAATATAGCTTAACTTGTTGTTTTTTTATAATTTGTTCTGTATTTGCAATTTATAGAGTTTTTCTTTTTTCTTTTGATTTTGCATAGGCTTGCTGGTTCTATCCTAACGAACTACAGTGTATTAAAAGTAAGAATTTTGCTTTAAAACTAATATTTCCAACGAATTAAAATTTTGCAATGAAAACTTTATTTTCTTTTCTACGTTAGCTTCCAAACAGTTAAGGCCATGACTGACTATCAGATTTAGTCGTTCGATATGTCAAAAATTGCATGTGTGTTCAGATTGTGTGATAGTGTGGACAAAAATTATATAAGTGTGACAGATTTTTTGACAAGTGTGTACGATTTTATAATCTTTTGAAATTTTTCATAAAATGAGAGTTTCTATGAGATCAGAGTTGCTTTCTGTGGAATAGTTGTACAAAAAAATGCAAATCCTTTATTTATTTTGGTTTATATTGTATACGCGGCAAATATAAAAATAAATATACATTTTTTACTTTCTTTGAAAACAATATTAATTTTTCTATTTATTTGCATCTTTTTTGTATGACAGTGTGGCATCCAAACACACATTTTGTTGCGATTTTCTATTGTAGGACAGAAATTTATCAGATTTTTTTTTTGTTGACATAATCGCACGACTTTGTAAGATAGTCAGTCATGGCCTTTAATATGTATACTCGTATAAATGTAAGTCATCTCTCAGCACTTGAATTTAAATTTAAAAGTTGCCATTGTAGGGTATAAATTATTTGTTCTTTTCTATTGTTTGTCATTTAGTTAATGAATTTGCATTGCATTAATATTTATGGAATTTGTCGTATTCAAATACGGAAATTTGATGTCTCGCCATCAAGGACGTTGAAATATAATAAAAAATATAACTTAAGTAATACACAAATACTCCATTAAAAAAAAGACAAAAATTTAATAAACAAATATTTCCAAAATACTGCATTTGTAAACAAACTATTAAACAAAAATGATTTAAAAAATAGAAGCAGAGGGCAAGAGAAAAGTGCAGGATTAAAGTGACTCCCAAATAAAGAAAAAAATACTCGTACAATAAAAAATATTTGATACTGTTTTCCCTATAGTATAGGTAGTAATAACATAAGTATGTACTTCAGTACAAAATATTTTTCTTATTTTTTTTTATTGCAGTACGTAAATAATTTATTTACACCATAAACGTCTGGACAAGATTTTATTTCAAATTTAAATCTTTTTTGGGTTTATTATTATTTCTATTAAATCATTTAAAAGACAGACAGCGTTTTGATTTCGTGTGAGGGAAGAATAACAATAACTAGTATTTTTATATTTATAACTGTATTGAGATGCACACTTTTTTTCTTCTTGTACTGTGAGAAAGCAATTCAATACAATACAAATGTATGTACATAATAAGTACGAGTATGTATGTGCATATGAAAGTTTTATGTAAATAAAATAAATTGTATGGGATATTTTTCTTCTAACAATTAATTATTTAATTTTACTGAGTCTTAAAATTACAAAATAAATAAAAAGAATGATTCTGGGTTTGAATTGGAATTGTAATTGGAAAATTATTTTATTTATAAGTAAATACGAGTATATGTATGCAGGTAAACAGAAAATTATGGAAAGGGTTTGACTTAATTATCTTTATTTAAGTTATTTTATTTTAGTTTTTAATACAGTATAAGTATTATTTATTAGAGAATATTTTTAATTTGATTATTAAAAATTATAGCTCGCAAGTGATGGCTATTTTCTGCATCACATATTCGAGCTCTTTCCAAAACATTTTTCATAAAGTTTCGCAAAACTTCAAACAAAACCGCGCGAATCATTGCAAAAACAATCGATTTTTAATTAATAGAATTTAATTAGGATTTAGTTACAAATTTCATAAGGAAAAAAAATAAACTTGTTGCGCCATAAGACTAGAACTTACAGATCATTGAGTCAAAATAAAAAAAATCTATTTTCCATAATTTATGATTTTGGGAATTTCTTATACATAAATGTATAGAGAGTAAAAAAAATGTTCGTGTTAATTGTTTATAGAATATGCATAACTTAAGAGTTAAGTATGGACACAGTGTTATAAGGCCATAGGCAATAAAGTCATATGGCCTTATTTCTCAATAGAATGAGAAATAAAGTCATATGGCTTTATTGCCTCCACCCAAGTGCAATATCACCATAATCGTTTTGTAACCAAAGTGGAAATAACGCCATAATATTGTACAAATTTCTAAAAGAATAAGTTGCCATTATAAATTAAAAACAAATGATTGAGGAGGTGAGGGGGAGGGGAAGCGCGACCGGAGAGCGATCGCGGCGGTCACGCGACGCGCCCTGCGGCTCATTTATAAACATTTCATTTGTGAACTAAACTTTTTTTCATGTTTTCCATTTTTTTTTTATACATAAAAAAAATTAAATAATTTTGAATTATATAAAAAAAATTAAATAAGCAATAACACCATAATGGCTTTATTTCATTCCTTATCTGGAATTAAAACCATAAGGCTTTATTTCCCACTCCTTTGAGAAATTAGGCCATATGACTTTATTACCTATGGCTTTATAACACTGCGCCTTAAGTATGTAGTTGGTATTTGTCATAAATACGTACAAGTCACTAAGAAGTCTAATGAGATGGGGTAAGGCGTATAAACTCCTGGTTAGCCGAAAGTTAAGGTAGCTGTAATGTAACGCAACGTACGGTTGGTACGTCTGTACAATTATGGAAAATTTAAATACGTGTCATATGTTTTTGACAGAAGTACTTTTTTTTTCTTATAAAAAAAATTCAGGGATGGGATTTGAAAATATAAAAAAACAGTACCAAAAACAAAGAAATAGTACTCAATATTATTTAAAATAGTATTAAAGCTGTATTTAAAGCATTTATACACTTTTGTTGCCGTTGTCTAGTGGTAGCTCCGGGTTCAAATCTCAGATCTAACATCTTGAAAAAAAAAAAGAAATATGAAAAATTTATTTTCTTCTTCTATTGATTGCCACGAAAAAGCTTCTCAAATCTGTCTTTCGGAGTCGACTTTAAATTATTTTATTATACTTTATATTATACTTTAAGACATAAATGCTATAAAGAATGCATGTGGGTTGGAAAATATATGTATGCATGTACATTAGACCGCACCTCAAAAATATTTTCCCTATACCGCCTATAATATAAACTATTTTTACAAGGAGGTTTCGAAAAAAAATTTTTTGCCGATCGCAGTGCTCGCCTCTTTAGTTTTATAGTTTTATGTCTTGTCGAGAAAAAAACACTGATTTATCATACTGCCTAAGATATAACGAAAAAACTAAAACGTCGATCCTTACATTCGGCAAAAAAAAGAGGAAACAATCAATGTTTTTGTCTCAATAAGAAAAATGTTGAGGCCAATGGCCCCTACAGACAAAACCTTACAGGCTGTTCATAGAAGACGAATAATTTAAGATGCTCGTTTTTTTATATGAAAAACACTAACAAATAAAATAAAAAAGAAAAATCTACATTCTTAAGAGAATTAATTTTGGTCTAATAAAAGCGTTTCCGACGAAACAAACTTAATGTAAAAAAATTTTCACTCTTATTGGGATTCAAACTCGGATTGCCAGATCATATAATAAAAACTGATATTATTTTTATGAATTTATAATTTTCGAAGCGCTTATGTGACACATTAAGAGATCAATCCTTTCACAATATGTACAAAATTAATGTATTTATTTCGTTTTGTATTAATTTCATAAACAATCTTATACTCGTATTTCTCGTTCGTTTTTTTTTTTTTTTTTTTCATAAATATCGTCTGAATGGAATTTTTTTTTTTTTGTATTTCTTTATGGTTTTTTTTTTAATGTAATTAACCATTCAGCCACGAGACTTAAACAATAATAAATTCTTTTCATAGCACTTTATATTCACAATAAAAAAACATTAAATAGAAACGCAAATTATAATCATAAAGACGCAACGTAACGTAAAAAACGTGCCATTTGAAATTTAATTTTGAAGAAATTTGTTGAATACAATTTGCAGTATTGTTCCATTAGAATTAGTGTATTCAAAATACATGGAACTACAAAATAATCTGACAAAAGACCTAAGGAAACAGATAGTGATAAAAGATCAAATAAAGTATTTTGAATGAATCAAAAAGGTTTACTAATCAAATCAAGCGTTCGATATCAAATGGCGTAATTTGCTTGAAGTGCTCCAAAGAGACCTACATATTAAATTTATTTTTACTTCATAATTTCTCTAAATGTATTATTAAAGTGATTGTATGAATCAGTTAATAACATGTTTCATCCTTTCCATCACTTTTTTTATTATTTTGGAATGCATTTGATTGATTGTAATTTGAAACACTTTCAATTTCATTATTTATGCATTAAA
This sequence comes from Metopia argyrocephala, assembly GCA_963576795.1. Classification (NCBI taxonomy): domain Eukaryota; kingdom Metazoa; phylum Arthropoda; class Insecta; order Diptera; family Sarcophagidae; genus Metopia; species Metopia argyrocephala. Next base: position 196,065,367 of record OY756208.1, on the reverse strand, counting down.
TTTTTCATGTTTTTGAAAATTGTATTTTCAAAAAAATAAAAAATTGCACTTATTCGTATGTGTGAGTTTTCAGTTTTCTTGTTAAGTTGTTATTTATTTTTTTTTTTGTTGTTCTTCTTGTCAATTTTTTCACTTTATTAACCATTGTGATGTCAATCTGTTTTTATTGTTTCAAGAACAACATCATTAAAATTAAGAACCAATAATTAAATACAAGAGAAATGTTCATTAACGTTCCTGCATACTCGTCGTGCATTCATATAATCTCCTCTACACATACGAGTATAAAACTGCTTTACAAAACAAGGCAATCTCTCTATTGCCCCAGTGTATAGTTATTTATCAAACGTGTTGCATGTTTTGAGATGCAACCTTTGATAAGTTGATTACTTTGCCTAACTGCTCTCAAAGGTTTTGGGCGGACTTACAAACTGACTGACACTGCATAAATAAATTTCATCTCACAGCTGCAGGTCATTAGTAAAATTTATGATGATTTTTTATGTTGCTACTGTTTTCGCTTTGCAACTACTGAAACATTTTTAGATATTTTTGATAAGTTAAACGATTTGTAATTTCTCTGAAAAATTTTCTGTAATTTTATACTAAAATGGCTTCAGTGGTTTTTAATGGAAATTTTAGAGTACCGATAATAGTGAGAGGATAGGATAGGAAGAAGTGATAGCCTTGTACTAACAAGGCACACTTGAGCAGGCATAGCAGCCTGTTGTGATACCACATGAGGTTAGGAAGCCCTGATAACCAGAGGCTTCACACAAGAAGCACTACTTCCTCAGAAAATTATACTGAAAACCTCCCAGAAGGCCTAATGAATTTGGCAATGAATCCAATGTCTACGACCGATAGGTCAGTCAAACTATCGATAAAAAAAGACCCTAACGTAAGCAATCTTCGTCGAGCCAGGGATGGGCACTGATATATATAGTGAACCACAGTCTCTTCTTCTTCAATCGACCCACAGCCACGACAGAAGTCATTTGCGGGTAAGTGCAGTCTCTCTGCGCGTCTGCCCATCACAAAGTGACCTGTGAGGATAGATACAGCGGAAGAGATATCCCTGCGGTCTAGTTTATATAGTTGGTTGGAACGCCTCAAGTTTAGCTTAGGCCAGGTAAGTCTAGCAACGTCACAAGACTTCTCTCCCGCACATGACAGGTCCGGGTCCAATAAATATTTCCGCCTAATAAAGAGTCTAAAAGAGGAAAGAGGTATACCCACTTCCACATGAGGATGAACGTCCGGCAGAGACGTATCCGCCCTAGCCAATTTATCCGCAATGCAGTTACCCACGATGTTCCTGTGACCAGAAACCCAATAGTGAAACCCACTTTCACAGCAAAATAAAGTGGAACTTAAGCTACGTTCAAATTAGCAAATACTTTAGAATGTTCACGCTACGGTGCGCTGGCTTAGTACATAAATTGAGCGGTAATTTCGTTTTTATCTGAACTTGACAGAAGGCTAAAACTGAAATTATTGAAGCATATTGTTATAAATTATAGAAGTCTAAGAGCGCATTTGCGTAGAGCTGCGATCACAATTATAGAGTTTTACAAGGAATATAGCCCCGCTGGCGGACATATCCAGCAATAACGACTCAAACTTTGTGGTATCCATTATGAAGACAGTCTGCTGAACGCACTCTATATTGCAATGTTTTACAACTCTGATCGGTCTAAATTATATGATAGTAATACTCAAGCATATCTGTTTCTTTATTTTTTTTTTTATTTGAGACCAATACTCAGTGGTAAACCCCTACTAAATGCAGTGCATTTATTGGGAAATATTGGAATTTTTGGGAAAGGACAGTACATTTATAACAGAACATACATTTTGTTTTTCTTATATTACTATTAATCGCCTTTAGGAATGAGACAAATTGGTGTGAATTGATCATTCAAAGGCCAGTGTTATACCTTCACTCTTGAAAGATCAACAGCCTCAATGTTGCATGTTGATTGTGTGGTGAGTATCTTTGCTAAGTAGGTTTAGCTGTTATCTGCTACTTCCCAATAGGTGGAGCTTTTCTCCTGATCATTCGGTTTTTGTTGACATTGGTTACGGTGGAATAAAGTGGAATGTCGGGGATTGGTTTCCTTGTAAATGGTCTTCTGGGAGGGGGGAGGGGGGGAACTCTTATTTTTAAATTATAATTTTGAATATATCGCCATCTACTTTTTAATTTTTCACCTTTGCTGGGATTTGACCCCGGGCCGTTGAAGTTTTTGTGCGAGCACTCTAACAACTATACCAAACAATTAAACAATTGTTTTCCTTCACACCAGCTTGATGATTGAATTGACCTTATTAATAGTCCTTGGACAAAATATTAACTGATGTTATTGATAATCTGAAATTGACACATAGAACTTAATAGTGCAGATAACTTTTTACTCCAACAAAGAAAATTTTTTTACTTACAAAAGGAAACCGTAAAAAGTAAATATTTTCTTTGCATTTCTTATATTCCATTCTTACTAGCTTTTGTTGTTTCTTTTTTGCAATTCTATAACAAGTCAATGCAAAAAAAATATACTTCAGCATAAGAGCTTTATTTAAATACGAGTACATTTTGTGTTTAAAGGGTATTTGAGATTCGTTGTCTACATTATTTTGACAAAAAAGAAGAAATCATCGTTAAACTTAAAAATGTTTGTTGACTTTAACTGCCTAAATTAATTCAGCTTAAACAAAAAAAAGGGATATAATCCCTTGAGGTAACATTGCTCTTATGTTTAGATAGGTAATCAGGGGTTTAAAACTATCTAAATCTGCATTTTATTTGCTGAATTTACATTAAATCGATGTTTTAAGGTTCTCCCAATTAGCTTTCCAAATGTCAAAGGCAAGGATAGACAGGTAATTAATCACATTAATTCAAACATTGTGGTCTCTGTGTCAATCGGTGAATCCACGTTATGGCAGTTTTGTCAGCCAATAAAGTCGTCGTGCGGGAGTTTATGTGCTCTATCCGCCATTTCATATTTTTTATATATCTCGAGTTAATGATGCCACTTTAGGTTTTCGACCTCAAATTTTTCAAGCCTGCAATCCGTTTTCGGATATCTCGTCCAGTTTCGGAGATAAATAGCTAAAAACGTCAAAAACCTAAATTAGCATCATTAACATAAACTCCCGCCCGACGACTTGAGCTGCTAATGTTGGAGAATTTTGTGCCAATTTATTGGATCACTTTAAGAAGAATAAAAAAATTACCACCATTTGCAGTTTTCATAACTAAACTTCGTTAACTATGCTAAGAATTATATATTTTTAAACTTGATGAAATGGCTTAGCAGAAAGAGAGTTGATGCCACCTCGACAAATCGAGAAGCATACAAAAAATTAAGAAACATTTGATTAAACGTGTAGAGCTCTCAGGAGAATACGATATAACCAAATTTTTAAGAAAGATTTATTTAAAATATTTAAGTATGTTTTTATTAAAAATATCTTTTAATTTATCTGCCATATTTGTTTACTCTTTCTAACGGTAGTTCATTTTAGTATTGGTTTGGCCAAATTGCCAACTGAACACACTTCATGCAAAGATTCATTTGTACGATTAAGTACTTATTGAGCGATTTCTTAATTAAAATATTAAATTGAACTCAATTAAGTACTTAATAGAGTGTGAACAATTTACAAAATTGAAATATTTTTTTAACTTAAAATTTTCAAATTTTAACAGATTCTACTGAGGTTTCCATCCCTCATAACTCGTTTAGTAATGACTACTGGAATATGTTAGAATGAATTGGTGAGTTTTCGTGCAGACATAAAACAATTAATGCATATATTTTCACTTAAGACTCTCTAAGGGTATGGATGGATTTTTTAGTATTTTTTTTTATATTTTATTATTTTATTTTCTTATTTTATATTGTAATCGTGTCTGTAAAGGCATAAAAATGCATTTTCATCATAATCATCTTCATCACTTTCAACAGTTTAGTTTGGTTTTTATTTATTTTTTTTTTTTTATTGTTTTGGGTTCTGCAAGGATGTGAATTAATATTTTTGCATAAATGCATTTTGGAACTTTAAATAATGGCAATGCAACACAGACATTATGTATGTCATTATACATATGTATATGTCCGTCTTTGTTAGTTTGCACGTCGTCTACGTCTGGATGTTTACAGGTATGCGCAGTTGATAAGTTGAAATGTTTCATTTAATAGTCGACTGTCTGGCCTGTTTAGACGTGGTCTCGTCTGGCTGTAAATTGATCTGTTGGTTTTGCCTTTGGCCTACTAAGCCCTGTGCTTACAGCATACACTTACACATTATCGATGTTATTTTTGTTGTTGGCAATCGTTTTCTTGGTCGTTGTCAAAATATAAGAAAGAAGACAAGCAGTCTAGCCACAGGTTTCATTGTCTGCAACTTTAAATGCAATTGCTTGTGTGTTTTTGCCAGACTAAAGGCTAAATAATTTTGGTCGTATGCCATGTCTGGTACATATTTGTTCAACGTGTAGCAATCAGAACTTAAAACTATTAAAAGTATAGATTAATGCTCGTATTCATAAAAATTATTTTAGGTTTATTGAGGGCTTATTTGACATATTTCTATGTAATTCTTGTCAAATAAACCCTTAATAAACCTAAAGTATTTTTTATGAATACGGGCATAAAACTATAGAAAAAAAACTGTTGATATTTATATACATATCGTCGTGGAAGAGTTTAAGTGCTTTATCCACCTCGGGTTAATGATTCCCCATTAGTTTTTCGAACCCAAATTTTTCAAATCTTCTATTCGTTTTCAACGATCTCCTCCAGTTTCTGAGATAAATATTCTATAATCCTCAAACCATAATTTTAGTGCTATTTTGATCGATTTTCTCAAAATGCATTTTTGGCACATAGAGCCCTTAAACTCCCGCACGACATATATTTCAAAGAAGTACAAACTTTGTAAAACAACAACACAAACGTCGGGAATATTAACCCCCTACTAATAATTCAAACCAGAGTGGGCAACCAAACAAAACATTTCGCAAACGTTACCACAAAGTCATAAACTTTAAAAATTTTTTTAATGGTATTGTACAAGAGCAAAACCAAAACAAATACTTTCTAAATGAGAAAGAGCGCAAATGAAACAGTTAGCTTTTCGTTTTTGTGCTTGCTTCCCTCTTCTTTCCTTTTTCTCATCTTCTTTCCTTTTTCTTCTCATTCATTTTTTGTTGTACCTACGCTCATTTGAGTTAGTGTATTTGTAGTGCTCAAAACAAAAACAATATACAAAACTAAATGGGAGAATCGCTCTCACTGTTTTTGTTTTGTTTTTCTTTTACTCATTATACAGAACAAAACAAAATGAGATCAAACGTTTAGTTTTGTTTATTTTCCTACTCTGGTTCAAACAAATAAATTCAATACTACTAAAATATCATAGATTATCATCAGACATCTGAAACAGCGGGGCGCATATTGTGTGAATGTAAGGTTTTTAATAAGTTTAGATGTAAAATGGTCTCACTATAGGACATACCCATAATAAAAATTTTAGTTCGCTGGCGCTCTATAGGAAGGTAATAGGTAATATATGCTAAATAAACACAATAAAATGTGCAACTGTGCTCAGTCTAAATTAATTAATATCCGTATTCATAAAAACTATTTTAGGTTTATTGAGAACTTATTTGACAAATTTCTATGCAATACTTGTCAAATAAACCCTCAATGAACCTAAAATAGTTTTTATGAATACGGGCATAAATATAATAGCGCTCAATACAACGGTATTGTGACCACAAACTGTCCCTATTTCGATCACAGTTATTTAGTTATTTTTAGTTATATTTGAAATGCCCGCAGTTTCCTTTACTGTTCTGACCAGCATCCAATAAAATTTTGTTATGTTCCTTAAGCGTTTCTGCCGTGGACACCCCACGTTAATTAAAGTATATATCATGGCAACTTCTATCGTCTGATTTAAATTCTGCTAGACAATATTATTTAGCCATAAATGAAAGCGCAAACAGACTTTCCGAAAGTAGAATCTTACATGGTTTTAGTATTATTTAAACCAAAAATTTTCAAATACTATCACCTAGTTTTGGAAAAACCTTCTAAAAAGACCATTAGGCCTTTAATAAAAATCTATTCGGACTATTCATATTTACAAGCAATACTTCAAATTATTCACGATTAATTCAATAAAAATTTATTAGTAATGGCTGCAGTGATATCGGTTGTCTCAGATTATAAATACTGCACAAACTACTGGTAACATTGTAGATTTACTTTTTCAGTTCTTTCAATACATTTTCGTGTCAAACAATGATTGGAAAACATTGATGAAATCACCTTCAAGCAATTCAATATTAAATAAGTTAGCCGAGTGGTTGGCATAGTGATCCAAAGACCTGAATAGTATTCTTATTTGATAAGAATAAAAAAGATTTAGCTATTAGAAACACTTGGTATTCAATGAAAATGCTATGATTTGAATGGTTCAAACCCAGTTCTGACATCTTGAAAAAAAAGAAATTTAAAAAAACATTTCTTTCGACGACTACTTCTTAGATATTTTGTGACAAAAATTCTAAAAGAAACTGATTGCCATGAACAAGCTTCTCAAGTGTGTCGTTCGGAGCCGACGCTAAACTGTAGGTCCCGGTAATCTACGATAAAAATTGATACACAATATGGATGCATTTAGATTTGGATATTTGTGTTTTGCCCTTTTTATTTCTTAATGATTCTCATTTAGTAAAAAAAAGGTTTAAAACATAAATATCTTAAAGTTTAAGTGAAAAATGCGGAAAAGTCTACTGAACAGCTGATTAAACAACAGCGAAAATTCCTTGGATTAATATTTGTGGAAATAATCGTTAATAATTTGAACTTTTGTTTAAAAAATAATTGTTAATCACAAGGTCAGCATTCCTTTAAAGTTCTGCTGAAAAACATCTTAAACACCTAAAAACTCAAAAAACTAAACTAAAGAGTACAGAAAAAAATGTAACATTTTTAAAATCTTCAATCATTTTTTTTTAAAGACTGATAGAAATGCTCGCAGATCTGGCTGGTATGTTTATCACTCACACGATACATTCTACCTTCCATGCATCCGTTCTTCCTGTTCTCTTTGTTTTTACTTCTTAAAACGTCTGACTGACTGTTTGATTTTTTACTGTCTGTTTCAAAATCAAAATCTAGACATTCAGCAGACACATGCTTCTGTTGTGTATGCACTTGTTACGTTTTTCTTGTATTCCATACGTTTAAGTCTTTAAGATATTTGCCTCTGCAGTTACTCCTTAAATTTGATTGTTTTGCCTTCTTATCACTCTTTGTTTGGCCACAGAATGTCATTTGTTGGTCTATGTCAAGTGAGATCCAAAGACAGCACAAGAAAAAAGCAACAATAATCGTTAAAACACACGCCTACTTAACACCATATACAATAAAAAGATAAAATTAAAAAAACACGACACATGCAAAAAAAAAAAAAGAGCATTTGCAACAGAACAGCAGCAACTTCCAGATGCCCATTAACCACCATTGAGAGGCACGCGAAAAATTGACTGCTGAGAAAAAATAAATGTTACTCGTAAGTCACAACAAACAAACAAATTTAGACACAAAGAATGAATACCAGGCAGCAGAAATAAAAACACCAACAGTAGCAACATCAACAAACAATAAAAAAAAAACAAATTGGCTTCTGGTCTTTGCCTTTCAGAAAAATTAAAAATGAAACGTTTAACGCACGACCCTTTAAAGAAATAAATAAAAATGAGAAAAATAAAAAAAGGAGCATAAACAATTAAACAATCAAGTTAATACGAGTATCCTAGAATTGACTTGAAGTTTTTTTTTAGTTTAAGCCATGATAGTTGCTTTTCAACAACAGAATGCCTAAACAAGCACTTAAATTCGATCACAGTTTGCTGAAAGTCAAAGCTCGTTAAATAAAAATGTGCAATTGCAGGAATAACAAAATATTGAAATCAGTCATGAGTTTCTACAAACATATGTATGAACCCGCAGATCTTAAGTCTGAATCGAAATTTTTGGTAGCATAAAACACATCGCAAACTAATTTGCACAACATTGGCTCTGGTACGGAAAACCGCTAAAGTTAATGCGCTGTGTTCAGAAATAACTTTTTATTTTGTTTCCAAAATATGGAAATATGGTTTGCCCAAAAATATTAGCCTCCTACCAGCTAAAACTAGCATCATGATATCTCAAAGGTACATACTCGAAATATTTATTTGACGAAGAATTCTCACTTATAAATACGACATGGCGAAACCACCAGTAAATTGCTGTGTTTTTGATCCGGAGAACCCATATTTGATTGGCCAATAACGAATTCATTTACATCGTGTTACTGTTTGTTGCCGATTTAGGGCAGGAGGCATGATCATGAAAATGAGGCTGTCCATGGATATGGCGAAATTGGACACTTTGATGTGGCCAATATGTGGTTTCTACATGCCACAGAGCCGACGAAACAATTCAATTATTGCCTGAGACATTTCCTAGTAGTGTCCTCTTTCGTTTCGGTGAACAGAATTTAGATTTAATACCATCATTAAATTTCTTCTTATTGGGTTACAAACATCTATGTCAACAAACCTATAACCAGCCGTGCATTACAAGAGGAAATGAAATACTGCATTAACAGAAATTCAGCCACAAGTATGCAGAAATTTTATAAAAAATTTTGACGAAAAGGCGGAGCAAAGCCGTGGGGGCCATATATTGTTACATAAATAACCCTATTCTATGTACTTTATGATACAGTGAAAAATTAAAATCTAAAGATTAAAAACTAACTCCACAGCGAGAGCAATAATAATTATTTTGTTTAAAAATTTATTAATTTGATCAAAATTCTAAAACCAAATAATTGTTTGATCGTACAAAACTAAATGGATACACTGCTTAATTCTTTAAGCCGAGGCCACGCAATGAGTGGCTAAGCGAAGAGCGGCAAAAAATTAAAACATATGAAATACTACTGAAGTGACCACGCAAAGAGCGGCATTTCTGAGCGGCTAAGCGTCGCCGATCAGGAATAGAACTTGTTCTAATTTTTAGGTGATTTCTAAGCGGCGAAGTATAAACATGGCAAAAGTGAATGTGGAGCTTATAATTTCATCTGTACAAAGCCGACCGCTATTATGGCAAGATAGATTACCAAATTTTAAAAATAAAAATATGGCATTTTAACAACTAACCACACTAACGGCTCAGAAATGATGCTCAGTAATAAGCCACTTGCCGCTGAAACTCGCCGCTCTGCCGCTCATTGCATGGCCTCGGCCTTACTAGATAAACAACTTTTTTTGCTTAATGGAATCTTAGCATCTTAACATTCTATTAAGGATGGCAACTACTAACTCAACTCAAAGTCTATCCACTTTTTTTTACTGCCCCAAAGAAACAAATTAAAAATCCCCAAAAATCCCAAACATTTAAAAACTTTTTATTTCAGATAGAATAGTGCTTTACTATCCTTTTTTTTTTACAAAGAGTCTATAAACTAAACCCAGGCACTATTATGAGATAATTTGTCTGGTAAAAACAAAACTAATAAAAAAAATGGGGAAAACTTTTGTACAAATTTTGATCACATATTAATCAGACAATTATGAACAGAAAAAAATTTTCAGTTCTCCAATTTAAATAGAAATATTGAAAAAATTCTTATATCTTATGTATAATCTCTCAACTAAATTCTGACAGCTAGAATATTTTGCAATAGTTTTCATATAAACCTTTATATCTTAAACTAGCTCGGTACCTTGTGCTACTGAACACTTATATTCATCTTTTTATGGGATTAATATAATAATAACTTTATTAATAATTCCTGACGATTCAACACGAAGAGGCAGCAAAATATCGAAAATAAATATTTACAGCCTTATTTATAATAAAAAATTAGCAAGTCGTTGTGCACAGTGGCTAAGTTTGTCAATTCAATACGTGGAAATTCTTACTCAAACGTACAAGCTATTTAATTTTTTGGATTCTCTGACTAGTTATCAAATTGAAGGTATGGAAAGTTTTAATAATATTAGTCTATAGCAGAAGATAAACTTGCCAGTTTTTTTATCCCATATGCTAACGAGCTGCTAACATTTCATTATACATACGACCGTTAATGTTAAATACAAATAGATCTTCAGCTCAAAAGAGAGATTTACATATTATTGCATATGGGATTATTGCCGGAGCCTTGGGAAGTTAATTTATTACCATATATGACATTATATATATACATACATACATACATACATAACTGGCCTTTACAACCCTGTGTCAGGATTACGGCCTAGCTTCTCGCAGCACTCATGTTGTGTGTGTAAATTTTTTTTCCATGAGTACCGGGACCTACAGTTTTAATGTCGACTCCGAACGACAGACTTGAGAAGCTTGTTCATGGCAATTAATTACTCTCAGAGCTTTTGCCAGAAGACTGCTGAGAGGTAGTCGCCGAAAGAAATATTTTTTTTCATATTTCTTTTTTTTTTTAATGTCGGAGCTGGGTGTCGAACCCAGGGCTCATGTCTTAGTAAGCCAACACACTAACCACTAGACCACGGCGACTACATTATATACCAACGGGAATATAACAGTATAAGCCTTGTAAGCCAATATATATACATACATATCAGTCCACTAAACTATCTTTCAGCTTTTTTAGCATAATTTTTGGTACGAAGGCTTTTAAGACAATGACAATTTAATAAACAAGAAATGAGATAAGCAAGAAAATCCTTAAAATATCTAAAATATTTTCATTTTTTAACATCCTCTAAAAGATCCCCAGTTCCAGTTGTATTGTCCTTTTGACCAGCAAAAGATTCTCAACTTTGGAAAAAGAAAACAAGTCTGACAGCACTGCCTATCGTCCATAATCGATCACTTCAATATAGCAAAATTCAATATGTAATTTTCCAAATTAAAATATTAATAAAACAAAGTGAATTTAATTTAAAAATAAAAATAATACTTAAGATGCTAGGACAGTGTACTGAATGCTTTTTCTGCTCTTTTTTTATTTGAGATTCAGTTTTTTTTCGCTGTTTTAAGAACCCCATTTAAATCACACTATACTTGTATTATTGCTTTACAAGTGTACTTATATAACAGCCTTGATTTTTTTCTAGTTTTAAGAAACATTGTAAAACGGTTTTGCTGAAGTCTTTCGTAATATTTTTTTTACATGTCCCATTAATATCGTTTGAATGAGGGTAGTACGAGTGTAATTTTATTTCATATTAAATTAAATTGTTTAAGTTTAATTTATAAAAATTCATAGACAAGTGCGTAGCACAAAAAAAATTGGAAATTTAGAACAACGTACTAGTTTAGTGGAAATAATCTGTCGTTGTAGGTAATAATTGAATAGAGAACGTAAATTACATGTTATGTTTGAATGTAGAATAAATTCCAAAGTAATACTTTGCAGGAAATTCTTTATATCTCAATTAAGGTTAAGTCAGTAAGCAAAGCAAGCAAGCAAAGCCAGCAAATAAGTGAGGCAGTCAGTAGTCCGTTATTTTAAAAAACAGATTTCTTCTAATTTTATTTAAGATTCTAAATTCAGGTTGGTTGCGCCAACACAATAAAGTATGATTTTCAAATTGAAATTTAAAAAGATTAAATTGATTTATTTACGCACATGGATATTAAAGAACCACTCACTGGTGTTGAGGAAAAAAAAAGTGCGTAAAATTCATTAATGGACATAATCGTTGAGAAATAGTTTAAAGCTTCAAACTTAAACATACTGATTAATAATAGCTAAGCACTCGAGGTTGTTTGAAGGTGGAGTTTGATTATTTAGGTTGAATAAACTTTAAAAAAATAATTAGAAATATTATTGTCACCTAAATAGCGTACTCGTATATACATATCGTCATATTAAATGCAAACGGACGTAACTACACTTCCTTGCTTTTATACAGGAGAAGCAAAAAACCTTAAAATCAAAAATTTTTTTAAACCTGAAAGTCGTATAATTTTTCATATAAATATGTATGTACGGAAATATGCCTTCTTGCCTTTAGAAACACACGCACTTGTAGTTACTCCTGTTTGAATTTCGTTAGTAAAATCGCCATTTTTGATTGTAGGAATCTAAACTTTTCTCACAAACATGTATTTTGATAAAACGAACCATAATTTCGAATTTTGTGTTATTACGTACGAGTACATACATACATACATAATTGGCCATTACAACCCTGTGTCAGGGTTACGGCCTAGCTTCTCGCAGCGCTCATGTTGTTTGTGTTAATTTTTATCCATGAGTACCGGGCGCTACAGTTTAATGTCGACTCCGAACGACAGATTTGAGAAGCTTTTTCATGGCAATCAATTACTCCCAAAACTTTTGCCAGAAGACTGCTGAAAGGTAGTCGCCAAAAGAAATAATGTTTTCCTATTACTTTTTTCGAGATGTCAGAGCTGAGATTTGAACCCGGCGCTATCGTCTTAGTAAGCCAACACACTAACCACTAGACCACGGTGGTTACGTCCGTTTGCATTTAATATGACGGTATATCTGTGGGACGTTTTGTCTTTTTCTTACAAACTAATGCTGTTGTTTTCTTTTTCTTACAAACTAATGCTGCAGACTATACATATTTAAAGGGTTTCTGGCTCTTTGCTGAAGTTTTTCAACACAAGGTTCTAAAGAGTTTTAAGTTCTTTATTCCTAGAAAACGGTTTAAGTTCTTGCCTTGTTTCATTCAGTTTTTGCAATACAAATACTCCTCCCAGACGTTAAAGGATCGGTTTAGTTGCTAGTTGTCACATAAAAACGTATTAGAGATAACAACTGGCAACCAAAATTTCAAAATCTTATTTTTTTTATTTGTTGTCAGTGGGCAACGCAACTCAATTTATATGCTGTGATATAAGGTATTGCTATACTGTGATATAAAGTACAATACTAAATCGATAATCCGAAAACGCTATATTGCGGACACATCTTGAAGTCAAAACAATGCTGCTTTATGTAACGGGACAATTGCTTGGTAAAGATTATTTTTTATAATAAAGAGGGAATTCCCTTTTTCATAACAAAAGAACTTGAAACAACTCTAGCATATCTACATAAAAACAACTCAGTAATAAATTATTCCATTTTTTTTTTTTGTTGATCAGCAGATTGACAATAAAAATATAACCGATTAGACGATGGGATCAACTGCGTTTGGGTACAATATTCCCAACCATGAAATCCACCTGTATAAGAAAATGATGATGTAGAAACTTCACCACGCACATACATAACTCGAAATTAAAACAAGGATTAAAACCCTCATTTAATTATCTGTTCAAAAGCTGTAAATTGTGTAGAACACACTTATGAGCTACAAATGGTTAAAATAAATAGAACACTATTAGTATTCTGAAACCACGAAACAAATGAAAATGAAATAAATTCTTTAAACAAAAAAAAACAAAAAAAAAAATCTCAACAAAAATTTTAAGAGCAGAATTTTTTTATATGTTCAGGATTTGATTTGATTTTGGGAAGTGCAAATTATCAAGTGAGTGCTGTAAAAACACCAATACAATATGACGAGTGCCTTTGTTTTTAAACCTATAACACTATCCATCGTCGTGATGTCCGTCTTAACAACACTTGGCGAAATTATCATCAGTGTCAAAATTTGGAATTATATTATGTTTTTATGCTTTTTATTTGAAAAATATTTGAAAAAATTTTTTTAATCTTTTGTGCACCAGAGAGAGAGAGAGAGAGACCTCTAACTCCGACTACGACACTATTCTAGTGTACTTACATATAAATTCTAGTATTTTAGACAAATATTTACAGTTAGATTTTGACAACACGAGAAAAATTTTAGACTTTTGATTAAAATTCTTCAAAACTAAAGACCGTGTCAGATAAAACTTTTGCTTCGCGTTGCGTTAGAGATGTGCTTTGACATTTAAGATAAAATGTACATGTTTATATGCCACTTGTCACAAAAAGTACTTTTAACGCAACGCAAAGTGAAAAGTTGCCAACTTTTATCTTTTTGCGCGCTTTGACAATCTGCTGAAAATTTGCAATTTTAAGCGTTCTTTGTTTAGTTTTGTGTTAAAATTTTGTTTTAAAACTATAGAATTAAATTTACGAGTATATTGGGAGTTATTGAGAGTTTCAAAAAAAGAGATAAACAAAGAACGCTACTGTTAAAGTTTTTATTGTGTCATACACCGTTTGCTTTACGCTTTTTTGTCAAAGTTTTAAACGTCACGCAAAGCAACAAGTTTTATCTGACACGGCCTTAAGATTATATTGAATTGAAATATGGTCGTCAATAAAAAAAAAGAAAACGATTTTTTGAATAATTAAATTTTGAATAAACATTTATTATTTGATAAAAACTGATATTTAAAAGACATTAGAAATTCATGAAATAAAATCTCATTATGATAGAATCCTAATTCTGGTAACGCTGTTTATAAACCCAAACTTGCACTCTAATGCACGTGCATTTAAACGAGCAAACAAAAATCCACCAATTAGAGAGCCCGACAAATATTTACGCACAATTTATGTTTTTAAAATATCTTACTTGGCAATACAACGACAACAAATACTTATAAACATACGAAGACATTTAACAGTCCACTGTTAAATAAATATTTTCACTTACATAGGAAAAACTATTTTACATGCACGTATGAAATAAAGTTAAAATGCATTTGTTCATACAGAAACCAATTGCCAACAACCATCCATCCCCTCACACAAGAAAAAGCAAAAAAGTGTCGATAAGCATATATTAGAAAGAAAAAATATATTTTTAGATAGATGCGAATGCAAAAACTAATGGTTTCTGTTATTTCAGATATGTAAAGTGCGTCGCGCAAATCATTACATATTAACCTTTCCTACACACAAGACAAGTGAAAATTTGTAGAAAAAAATATTTTAAAAAAAAAATATGTTCTTTTAAAGAAAAATTGTGAAAAAAAGAACTAAAAAAAACTGAGAAAATAATATTATTAAAAATTAATAAAGTTTAAAATTTTATAAAAATTTGTGTATTTTCGAAAAAAAAAATAAATAAAAATAAAAAATGAGGCACCTTATAGCGTTAATTTTTTATTGTGTTGCAACTCATTTAATGGGCATCAGTGCCATAGACCCACAACAATCCTCTTTAGCTATGGACGACTCTAGTACACATACCGAATTGGTAGATCGTAATAATCGCCAAGAGATTTTAAAAATATTCAATTTAACCGAAGCTGAATTGAATCGTTTTTATAGCGGTTTTAATGTGGCCAATAATCGTACGCAGATGGAAGGACTTTCTATGCAAATTTTCAATAATAGAAAAGAAATTCGGTAAGTTTATAAACGAATCTATTTTTTTTTTTTTTGTTGTTGTAGTGGTGCTAATGTAAAACAATAACGGTAATCACTCTTCGAAACAAAAGCCGGTGCAAGTCTCACAAACGTAGCAAACCACGTCAAACAACTACAAAATATAGACAAACATACTATTCCATATAATACGTATTTGGGGTATTCACAATAAGTGCTTTAAAGCTATATTGTCATGAAGTTGTATTATGTTTTCTTAATTATAAAAAAGTTTACTAATAATTGAACAATAAAACAGTATTGTGTCGGCTCTGAGCGCATAATTGAAGCCAGGAAGTTCAAATACAGTATACCATGTCTGGCCATGTGAATGTTGAAGTTCGTAATAGGTACATACACAGTCATGGTATATTTGACACATCAGCTGAACTATATTTTATATTATTAAATTGTAAAAAGACTGGCAATTTTTTCTTAATTTTTTTTTTTTAATTTTTTTTTTTTTTTTGCTTTTTTTGCTTAAGTTTTTTTTTTTTACAGTTCTTCTCCCCAAATAACAACAAAAAGCCGTATTGTTTTTGTAAATGTTGTACTTTTGGTAATGTCCAAGGCACCTTATGATAAATGCATTATCATGACATTACAGCTCTTGAAATAGAGCAAAAATTGAGTTTCTAAAAGTTTCGCGTGTAATTGCAAGTCTTTCAAACGTAATGTAAATGATAAGAGCGCGTTTTTTTTTTAATTCATAGATTTCTATGAAAGTTTGCTTGTAAATATATATGCTTGAATATTGATGTTTGACAAACTAGGCTGGATTATGCAATAGCATAACACTATCTGTCATCAAAACCGCTTAAAAGTAATATATAATTCAGAGCGCAAGAAAAAACGTTGCTAAAATGAAATCAATTACATCTCACGACCGCTTTTTTGTATCTATTTGTACTGAAAATATATGTATTTACGACGCAATTTTGGTTCATCATTAAATTTTATAATGTATACACTCTGTGAATACCCTAATTGTAAAAATAAACAATTAATTATTGGCCTTACTTTAAAGGCACATTCTGTTTGTGCTGATGTTAGTAACACATTTTGTTTTTGGAAAAGGAAGGAGGTTGCATGTTCGACAAATCGCTTTAGAATTTAGCAGGGAGATTGACCACACAGTGCTCAGAAAGAGAATTTCGTTACTTTGAAATTGTGTTTTGGCAAAAGATAATAATATATTACGCACTTCTTGGAAAATTCTGCTAAGCAGTCCATAGTCCGCTGAGAAAAGAGCAAAAACATGTTATCCGAAGCAATTAGAATAAAATGAAAAAACTTGAGTGTGAAGAGCAAAGCGTCAAGTAAAAATGGCAAAAGTACAGAAAGAAATACAAAGGTTTTCTGCGTAATTTGATTCAAAAGATAAAATAATTCTAATCTACCTTTCGAATCGAAAGCTAAATTGGAGTTCATTCGAAACGAATAAATATAATTCCTTCCGTAAGCGAGAATAGAGAATTTGTATATTATAACGAGAAGCGAAAAGCTAGGCCGTAACCCTGACACAGGATTGTAATGGCCGACAATGTCAACAAAAAACGAATGTTCAGGAGAAAAGCGCCACCTATTGAGAAGTAGCAAATAACAGCTGAAACCTACTTAGCGAAGGCACGCACCACACAATCAACATGCAACGATGAGGCAATTGCTGTTGATTATTCAAGGGTGAAGGTATAACACTGGCCTTTGAATGATCAATTCACAGCGCTTAATAATAATTATATAAGAAAAAATACATATATATGTACTGTCATTTAAAAAAAAATTCCAATACAATGCTCAGCATTTAGTAGGGGTTTACCCCTGAGTATTGGCCTCAAATAAAAAAAAATAAAAAAATTATGTATGTATGTACATACATATGTATACGCATATTATAACTTTACTTCAACAATGGTAACACTGGCGTCAAGAAAGCAAATTTCTACATTACACTATGCAACAGGCTTTGACGAGTATAATATTTATATTCTCATTTAATTGACTTTAAATTTTATTTATTTTTTTTTTTTTTTCTTTAAAATTTAAATTAAATTTTAATTATCGAAATTTATTGGGTGAGCAATTACTAAAAGCACAATTGCAGTAAATTGCTTACTACTTAAAAAGCCATGTAAAAGTCTACTCTGTAACACTCACACAAACATTATAATTAACACTGTAAGTCATTCATACACCCACACCTGCGCTTTCTAATGCATATGTATGTGCACACGACCGACCATTAAACGACCAATCAGAAAACCCGACAATTATTTACGCACAATGTTTTTCCACATAAATTATTTACATCGTCTACATAGCAAACACACACACATGCATCAAGAAAATTTTCAGTAACTTGCATGCATACCGACGACAACACAATATTACATTCAGATGTAGTTTCATGTTAATTAACAGTGCACTGTTAAAAAATACTACATAAACATTTTTATTATAAATCATTTTCGTTTACGAAGTAAAACGATACTCGTACTACTTATACGATTAAGAATTGCAAACCGTGTGTGTGTGTATTTTTGTTATGTTTTATAGGTCTTGTACGTGTGCCAGTGAGTTTTTGCATGCGTCTTTATAAACGAAGTAAAACTCAGCAGTAAATTTTAATACAAAAAATATTGTTAATGTATTGCCAATAGTACACTTTTAAATACACGTACAGAGCGAGCAATTGCTGCTGTTATTTAGAGCCCAACATACGAACAACATTTTTATATGCGAAAGAAAAAATCGAAAAACGAAAATGGGAAAAAAGAAAAAACAAAATATCTTTTCAGATGCGAATGTAAAAATTTTCGTTATTTAAGACATTTAAAGTGTCTCGCGCAAATCACTTCATATTGGCCGTTCTTACAGTGCAGACAAAACAAATTGACAACTATCGTTTAACTAAAAAGTTGAATATTTTGAAAAAATAAAAGCAAAAACTTAATATTTACGGTAGAAAGTTTTATAAATTAAATCTTGTATTAACAAATAAACAAACAAACAATATTAAAAGGTGTTTAAATAAAACATTACAAATTATTCATAGAAATAAAACTATATTTTATAAAAATTTTGTGTAAACTTCTAAATATAGCAAAACAATAAAAAGAAAAATGTGGCACTTTACAGTGTTAATATTTTATTGTGTTAATCTTTTAAGCAACATAAATGCTATTCCTTCGAAACGTTCTTCCCTATTGCTGGATGACTCCAATACTCACACCGAATTGGTTGATCGTAATAATCGCCAGCAAGTTTTGAAAATTTTTAATTTAACTGAAGCTCAAATGAGCCGCATTTATGCCGGTATAAATGCAGCCAATAAAGAATCAGAGGCTGATGGAAGAACAATGCAATATTTTAATAATATTAGAGAATTTCGGTAAGTTTTTTAGCAATTATGTGTGAAAAATTTATAACCAAGTGAAATGAGTAAATCTCAAACAAACAATATTATGTACAAACATTAGTGCCAGCAAATATGAAATTAAATTTGTGGATATGTAATGGCTGTGCAATTAAGCCTGAATTCAGAGTCTTTCTTTAATCGTTTTTAAAGCTCAAACAAGTAGCAGAGCCAATTTTTTAGATTATCAAAACGTTTGTATTCAATCCTTGATTACATTCGAGTATATAAAGCCACAGACTCGAATTAATTCGAACAAGTATGTACATGCTTAGTTGTGAGTTTTACAACTAGGTTCAAAACGAGTTTAAGCGATAATTCCTTATAAAATCTTTTAATAATAATTTGTGTTCAATTGTTTGATTAAATTTATTCACATATGTTGTAATGGCATACTAATCCTTTTACTACAGTAACATTTTCTTATTCCCGGTTAATTTTCTCATAGGAAAAAACCCCCCAAAATTTGGCAGAAGTATGAAAATAATAATAATTTGTCATGATTTTGACAGATTTTCTATAAAAAACAGTGAAATAAATTAAAAAATTTTATGATAAGTAATTTCAATTTAAAATATAAGAAAGGAAAGAAGAAAAACTATCAGCCTTATGTATAATAAAAAATTAGCAGGTCGTTGTACACAGTGGCTAAGTTTGACATTCCAATACGTGGAAATTCTTACTTAAAGGTACAAGGTGTTTAATTTTTTGGATTATCTGACCAGTTATCAAATAGAGGGTATGGAAAGTTTTAATAATATCAGTCTATAGCGGGTAATACACTTGCCAGTTTTTTCTCCCATATACTAAAGAGTTGCTAATTTTTCATTATACATACAGCCGTATGTGTTTCAATTTAAATTTAAACTTTATCTTGAACTTAAGTTCTATTATATTTCTTTTGAATTTCTATCACAATTTTATATTTACATATTTAAAACAAAAATTAACAACAACCAATAAAAATAATATAATATATTATTTATTGTCTCTTTTATTTTGCGAAACTTAAATAATTTCTGGCAAACTTATGAGCGCAAACATCAAACTTGCTTCAAATTGTTGTCTCTAAAATACTAAAACGTCCGCCACATTAGCCAAATATTTGACGAAAATAGCTTAATCACTATTTTTTTAATATATTTTATCCAAAGATTTCATTTTATGCTTACATTTTCTTAAAAATTATTTATAGATTAATTTTAATAAGAAAATTTATTACGACATTTAATTAATCAAAACTTGCGGCAATGGAAAATTAAAAAAATTTTAAATGTTTTTAATAAAATAGTGATTACGTTTTTTTGTCAAATATTTGGCCAAAAATTTGACCGTAGTTTGTAGTAGAATCAAACCTATATTAATTTTTAAATTTTGTATTTTATTGAAGGGCAGTTTAGATTGCCAGACGGTTTTACGTTTATTAAACATGAGAAAACAAAATACAACTAATATGAAATTTGATACGATTCTTAAAAATTAAAATAAAAATCGTGCTTTTGGTGTAGAAAAATAAAACAAAACAAAACAAAAACATTATTTGTCAACAAAAAAAATTAATTTAATAATAATTAAAATTATAAAGGAATATTATGTAATCATGGCTTTAAAATAAAATAAAAATTTCATGCATGCATAATTGGCGTTTGCAACCTTTTTACAGAGTTACGACTTATCTTGTCACAGCACCCATATTGTGTGGCTCAATTTTTGCAATATTTATGAGTACAGGGACTTACAGATTAATTGTGGTTTCCGAACGACAGAACTCAGAAGTTTGTTCATGGCAAACAATGACTCTTAGAGCTTTTGCCAGAAGACTGCTAAGAGTAAATCGGCGAAAGGAACATCTGTTTTTAAGATGTCAGAGCTGTGATTTTAACAAGAAGCTCTTGTCTAGTCAGCCAACACACTAACCACTACTAGACTACGGCGACCACAAAAATAAATTCGTAATAAAAATAATACATATGTACTACTTCAAAACTACTTTACATTGGTTAAATAAAAAAGCGTAACCAATATTTTATTCAATTATTTTATTTGTTTAGTATTTCGTCGTGCGGGAGTTTAAATGCTCTATACGCCATTTTATATATATAGAGTTAATGATGCTAATTTAGGTTTTTGACACCAAAAATTTTAAAATCTGCAATCCGTTTTCGGCTATTTATCTACGAAACTTGACGAGATATCCTACAACGGATTACAGATTTGAAAAATTTGGGGTTGAAAACCTAAAGTGGCATTATTAACTCGAGATATATTAAAAATATGAAATGGCGTATAGAGCACTTAAACTCCCGCACGACGATTTGTTGTTTCAGAATCAAGTAATTAAAAACGACTATATTTAATGACTAAACCCGGCGTGCTTCGCTACACATACCGCTACCATTTGTACACAGTTTTCGACTGATGATTTTTAAGAACTACGAAATCAATTACACCAAACTCAGAAACTTCAGATTTAACACTTCTCAAGATATAAAGAAATTAATATTTAACTTGCATGGGAGGTACCACGCCTACTTTCTGATTGGTGATTTTCCTTGACCATGAAGTCAGACCAAATTTAGAAAATTTAGCTTTAACAGCTCTCAAGATATAAGTTAAGCATAATATGAAAAAAATTTACATTTACGTTACATTTGTATGGGAATATATAGGAAAATTTAAATGCCATATCTCCGGAACAGTCTATAGACTAACCCCAACGCACCCTGGAATCGATCCATCAGTTTCCGCGGTTAGTGGTGACATCAAAATGTACATTAATTTGTATATATCAGATTTGTTAATATTTGTTATTTATTATAAATAATGCTTTTTTTTATTTTATCAGAAAAACAACCGAGACTCAACGAATTTTCAAGTTTTCATATGTATTTTGTCTCAGTGTAGAATACTAGTACGTACTCTTCTACAGAAAAATTTGGCAATTCATACGAATTGTAGAACAGTGTAGAATTTCCTTAATACGTTTTTCTGTCTTTTTTTATTTAATAATAATTTTAATGAATTTGTATAGGTTGTTCTGCTGTACAATAGATCTACGAATACAATTCGAAGTACTCTAATACCTTATACTTATATGAAGGTTGTTCTAAGCCTTTATAGCAAGTTTTACAACAAGCGATATGGAAAAAAATTTAGTAGTGACTTTTTTCATCTTTTATAGAATTGCAATATATACTTAGTATACCGCCCAATTGAAAAAAGAAAATTATGTAAAATAGACTTACCTTCGACCTGTTAATTTAATTTAGAAATATGATTCCTAGAAAGTTTTTATGTATAATAACAATAATTGAGGGTAAATCTATACATATATATAAGTTGTTCCATATTTGTTATTTTATAACTCAAGAAGAATGGAACTGATTTACAAACAAAATATATGCGTCTGAAAAATGTGCTTTTGCATGTATAACCAGGGAATTTCGTATATATATAAATATATACATATAAGCATGCATTTTTTAGTGAAGAATATGTATAGGTAATTAAAATTTTTCAGGGAGAAAAAATACGTCTCAAATAAATTTATATAAAAATCTATAGCAATAAACTTAACAAGTATGTATAATTCTTCATAAAGAGTCTTCACATTCTGTCACCGTAAATTGTTGTATGTAGTAGTATGTTGGCTTACTAGACGAGAGATCTGGGGTCAAACCTCAACTCTGACATCTTAAAAAAAAGAAAAATTGTTATTTCTTCCTAATAAGCATTTAAAAAATATTAATTTCGTATTCAATTATATTCCAAAACAAATTTGTTTAATTCAGAAAAATCTCGAACCCATTCTAAGAAGTACGGGAGTATGAGATATAAAACCAAATCGCCTAAAATTGAAATCAAGTATTTTTCAAAGACGACGCCAGTTGTTTTAAGGTCTTAATAGCCAAGAAGTTATGGTACTAGTCATTAAGCCAAAAAATACAAAAAAAAACATCAAAGCATTTCATGCAATTTCACTTTCACACATTTTCGTGTTCCAGCACATACCCGATTATTTAAATGGCAGTTTTACTATTTTTTTTTTTTTAATAACAAAAATTTTTTAAATAAATTTTATTTCAACATTACACAAACAAATATTACATACGTATGCACATTGTACTCGTATGAACGCCATAACACCAATTGCTTATTTAGTTCTTGTCGAAATACTCGTAAATTGCTGCCACGTGAGAGCAATCAAAAAAATTATGATTAATAATGTTGTAACAATTTTAGGTCTACAATTGCTGCAAAAAAATACTTTCGTTTTACTCGATAATTTTTTTTATTTTTTTTTTTTTTGCACTTAAAACAGTTTTTATAAGTAAAATATGTATTTTTTTATATTCTCCTCGCATTTAAAAGAAACGAAATATTTAAATTATAAACAAATTTCTTAATTAAACAACCTTGATATGAATTTTATTTAAATAAACAATCTGAAACAGAATATGCACAATGAAAATGAAAAAGGGAGGAAAGGAGAATATTATAAAAGAAACATTTTTATTTTATAAATGCAGACTATTTTGCATTGAAAACAATAACCACTTAATATTGTACATATTTTGGCCAAACAATCTTATTTCACTCATGAATAAACAAAAATCAATTAAATTTATTGTAATTTATTAAATGCGATTATATGATATTGTATGAATATTATTGTGGAATTACCTACTATGGGTATACTATATTACCTATATATTGAGATCAGTACTGACCATGCGGTTACAAAATCTCGATGGCGAGAACTGATTTAAATTCATTACCTTTAAAGTTTATTATCAGCAACACCTAAGGTATCCATTAAGGCTGGCAGCCTAGATTCAGTTGGGTTGCCAGTTGGCAACTAAAAATTTCTAGTTGCCGAAATAAAATTTCTTTTTATAAATAAATTTTGAAAATTGCTGGTCAAAACAGTTGCTTGACATTTTTTGACAACTCAACTAAAGTTCAATAATACTGATATATACTTATATTTAGCTAATGTCAGAGTGACTATCATAGTTTAGCCAATAATTTTACAGTATAAATGAAAAAACCAAAAAAAAAAAAAAAACTTACCTTTTCTAATCTTTTATAGACTTGAGTAGCAAAATCTCGTAGACCTTTGAATTCTAAGGACTAAGCATTCCGAACTCCATTTAAAACTTGTGAATCTGAAAAAAATCAAAATAAAAATATTCATATATCCATAGATTCGCTGCATTACTTTATTTCTGCAGTAAAAGGGAAAATAGGATTAAGTCAACATAAGTTAAAATTAATTTACTTTTTTAGAAGCTTTACAGAAATCAGAGTCACGAATCATGTAGCCATAATAAAATAATTACTAGAGTGGCCACGCACGTTTTCCTAGAATATATCCATTAATTATGTTCACCTAATGATCAAACTCACTCACTGTACTAATAAGTAAGTAATAGCAAAACCTTAATTAAAGCTTTAACGGTGGCGACAACGCTATGCAACTGATAAATTCGATTTTTAAAATATGCTAAGCAGTGAAATTGGTTACAAATCATTATTTATTATTGTTAAACAGTTCAGACTTTGAGTCCAATTTTGTGATTTATTCCTTGTTTTTTTTTTTATTTAGCGAGTTTGTTGTTTTTTTTTTTTTTCTTCATATTTGTCAAAAATTTGCCACATGTGAACGTACCTTAAGACCTTTCATTTATCTAAACTACTACAAACAACAGTATACGTACACATATTATATTTCCACTATAATGGTGTAGGGTATTATTAATCATTATTCTGATCAAATTCTTGGCATATAATATTTTAGTGCATCTAACAAATAAGTTAAAAGATTCCCACACAATTTAATAAAAACAATAAAATAAAAAATAAATTACTTTTTTCACACTTAATTATAAATAAATAATTGAAACAATATTTTAAAATAACTAAAACAGGGCAACAAACTTGTGAATTATTAAAAGAAAAAACATCAATTTATTCTTTAATATAAATTTAAGATTTATGATATATGGTGCATTCCACGAAAAAGGCGAAATGAAAACACAGAGAACAACATTATTTTATTTTATATACTCGTATTTTTACAATTATATAGAGGGGTTATGATCTAACAAAAAAATTATTGACACTTTTTTATCTATGCTCGAGACCAACTCAACTCCTTTATAAGCAAATACAAGAAGAGTATTTACAGTTTACTAAAAAAGGGGCGTGACTAATTAATAAAAATGTAATAACTTAGTAAACTGTATTCGTAGAGGAGTATAATTTGGTAGGTCCTAGTACACTTGGATATCTATGAATTTGCTAACTAGACAACAAAACCTGTTTCATGCTTTTGAAGGAATGTTATCGTTCGCCTGCTTACTGCCTTATTTTATCTTTCCATATTGTAAAACAGACTGACAATTTTGTATCTTAGCATTGCTGAAAATCGGCCTTATTCCAGTTGGCGGCGTCGTTGTCGTCTGACGACGTTTTTGTAGCAGAACAAAGAAAAAATGTTACTCTTGCCTTTATTCTATTACAAAAATTTCGTTACACGACAACGACGCAGCCAATTGGAATACAGCCTATGAATTTACTAATATTTATACAAATATGCATATTTTATCTAAAAGCGTAGGTTAGCAATACAATTATTGCATCTAAAATTTTTAGAATATTTCGAATTTGGTTATATCCAGTAGTCTCGTATGTCCATGTTAAATTATGTAATTAGATAACATTACTTCGTATTAAGTACAATTTCACTTAAGTTTATGTTCTTTTAGATTTCTGCTTCATGTACAATAATGGTCATATAGTAGATAGATATAAATACGTACATACATACATACATATCTACATACTGTCTAAGATAATTAAAACGTTTTGTTCCCATAATAAATACTTAAAGCGTATACGAACGAGTATTAATCAATCACTTCAAATTTAATTTCAAATATGAAATTAAATAAACAGACCAAAAGGCAGACTCAAAACATTTTTTTTTTTTTTTTGCTCTGTTTTACCAAAATAAAATTTTCTAAAATTTTGCAAACTCAGATCCAGACATACTACAACCACACACAAACATTTATATGAATATCGAATACTCGTATTTGTCTGATATATATACATACATATGTACATACATACATACATGCAAGACAGTAAATAAAAGCTCTTACAGACAGACAAACGAACTTATAAATATTTGATTTAAATTATTGTAATTGTAGAGAGTGTATGTATGAAAGATTATAAAAATGTCTGACGTCTTCAAGTCTGTGGCTTTGTGTCTCCGACTTGGTTGATTATACAAATATTCAGTAAGTAAATGCCATGTCAATAAAATTATGAAAATAATGACGTTTTGTTATTTTAAATTTTAACATTTATCACTCACACACGCTTATTCAATATAATATAGTAAAAATAAAACCGAGAAAAAAATATAATTTTTTTTACCATTAAATACCTCAAATGATAATATAACCCAACCAACATTTTTGTAGGTAACTACTCACAGTTATAATATGGGTTTAGTGTTCTTCTTCTGCTACCAGTATTAAAGCAAAAAGTGTGTACTACAGCCTTAACTAATATCTGTGTTTTGTCAGGTTTCTGGAGGTCTTACAACATATTCGTACGAAACTTGTACACAAATAACGAATAAAATATTTACAAATTAATGCTATACTTCCTATGAACAGAACGACTTGTCGGCAGGGACTGTAACGGTTATAAGTTATATCGAAAAACTTATTTTTTTATGGTTATTTTGAGAGTTTTTCCAAAAAACGTCAGCAGAAAAAGTTATTTTTCAACGGAAAAATAAAAGGTAAAAAAAAACTCTCATAAATAGAGTTTTATTTTTTCGTCATAAAATAAAACTTATTTTGTGAGTTTTATTATTCAGTCAGAAAATAACAGTTATTTTTTGAGTTTTATTTTTCCATCATAAAATAAAACTCTATTTAGGAGTTTTATTTTTTCGGTCACAAAATAAAACTCGCTTTTATGAAAATTTTTTTTACACCTAATCCGGATTTGACACATTATCGTCTGCAAACTATTACAAATGTCATTTGAGTTTTATTTTATGACGAAAAAATAGTTTCATCGAAACTTTTATTTTTCCGTCAAAAAGTAACAGTTAAAATCTGATTAATGATCACTTATGCGAGATCATCACAGATTCTGCGAGAGCTCTCCAGGACGATTAATTTGGTATATAACATCATATATGTATGTCTGTCGACTCTAACACGATGATTTTTTTAGTTTAATTTTTAAGCAATAACTGTTATTTGCAGTCCCTGTTTGTCGGGTGAAAAAACAAGATCTGGGAATATGGTCAAGTTTTGTCAGCGTCAGAGATGATTAAAAGTAATCTATTACTTAAATTGAGCGACGGAGAATTTACAGGTAGAGATAGAAGATGTCAAAAAACATACAAAGAATACACCTTATAGTCTATTATACAGATCTCTATAATATCCAAGTATATGCTGTGATTGATGACTGTTTTCTCGTTACAGAATCTACACACTAAACTTATAATATCCTTATCCTGTTCAAATACTCGTTAAGTCTTCCATGATCGGTCAGAAACCAAACCAAACATTTAGTACTTGCCTAGACAATCTTGCTTATTATTGATCTCACTTTTGCTAATAATGATAATGTCCCTCCAGACTTAATGTGCCAACAAAGGGAGTGTAACAGAATGAACATTTGATGTAATTTTTTTTAAAATAGGAAAGGAAAAATTGCAACAACAAAAATCGCAAAATCGTCAAAAATTGTCTTGTTTTTCCACCTCGCTAAATATTTTGGGGCCATATTTTGACCAAGTGAGAGAGAAAACAATAGAAAGCACCAATAAAAATATCCTTTTAATTTTAAACAAATATAGTATTCGAGAGTCGCCGTAGTCTAGTGGTTAGTGTGTTGGCTTACTAGACAAGAGCACCGTGACATCTTAAAAAAAATCTTTCGTTAACTACCTCTTAACAGTCTACTGGCAAAAGCTCTGAGAGTAACTGATTGCCATAAACAAGCTTTCTCAAGTATGTCGTTCGGAATCGGCATTAAACTGTAGGTCCCGGTGCTCATGGTATAAAAAGAGCAGACAACATGGATGTTGCGAGAAGCTAGGCCATAAAGCTGAATTGGGGTTGTAAGGGCCGATTTTGTATTTATGTATGTATAGTAGTAGATAGGTCCTTTATTAGACATGAAACAAATCGGCTATGTCATGTTAACCAAAAACGACTGAACTTTGAATACAATTGCAAAATACTATACCTTTAAAGTGTAGCAAAGTTATTTTACGCATTCCATTGGTTTTTAAATAAAACCAGTCGGTTTCAATTTCATTCCATATCTTTTTACAGAACACACTCGAATACGAATTAGTTTTTCTTTAAGAAGTTTTGTGCTATTTTGTGCAGCATTATAGAGTGTAATTTTTATTTTATATGTTTGTTGGGTATCGTTTATTTTACCTTATTTAACTTGGCTTGGCTAAGCTTTACATTATTAACACTTAGTGTCTGTGTATGTTTTTTTCACTCTCTCTCTCCCTCTCTCTCTCACTCACCTTTTATTATTTTATAGTCTGCCTAGTGTCTGGGACATGTCTAGGTATCTCCGTTAATGAACTTTTTGTAGGTCGTTGCTATGCAAAAAATTATTATTTTACAAAAACAAAACAAAAATGTATAAAACATTTGCACAATTACACACATTTCTCATGCAATGTGACCATACACATGTTATATGTATTTTTGTATGTTAATGGAATGAATTCACTACATGGTATATTACTTACTACTGTTGTTGTGTTGTTGTTCTTGTTGCAGCAATTGCTAATGTCCTGCCTTGCGCTACTGTAACAGTGTCTACAATTTATTGGTCAATTGGTTATACATAAGCATGTTCATTCTCATGCTATACACACATTTTATGTACATACATACATACATACATACTCGTATGTGCATATTTTAACATATCAAAGCATATTCAACATACATTTAAATCTAAGACTTGCATGCCTACTGGTAATTTACCACAAATCTGTAATAAATGAATGCATAGCAGTTTAATTCAAAGACTTTTTTAAAAATATTTAAAACATTTTCTTTAATAGTTAACAAATTTAAAAAATTTTTAGAAATTTTGTAACATTTTTCAATTATTTTAAGAGTGCATTAAGGGATTTTCAAAATACATGCATACATACATGACGACTTCATATTTTTTTATTTAAAAAAAAGTCCTGTAATTCTGATTGAAGTTGTTGGAAAAATTTTGTGAACATATTATTTTCACGAATTTGTACACCCTACATTTAATTGCATACGAGGTATGATCAAAAAATAACCGTCATTTTAAATTTTTTCAAAAAGTATTTATTTATTCATCAATAACTATCTTGTCCCCTTCAAAGTAATGCCAGCGTTTTTCCAATCCTCGAAACTCTTCTAAAACGCGCTTTTTGGTATCGCCAACAGCTCCTGTTTTGATTTTTCTTTTAACTCCTCAATCGTAGCAAAACAACGCTTTCCTTTCATCGGTGCTTTTGGCCAAAAAGTCACGCACAAGCTTCGATGTGTGATGGTGCGTTATCATGGTGCATCTTCTCGGCCTTCCTTAAACCGGTTATACCACAATTGAACTTGTGTTCTGCTCATAGTTGACTCTCCAAACGCCACAGTCAACATTTCAAACGTCCTTGCGTATTTAATTTCATTTTTTACGCAAAACTTAATACAGTTTATTTGATCCATTTTTTCGAATAGTATAAAATTGAAGAGCACACCAACACGCGACTATCCTTTTTTTGCTGTCAAAAACAAACTAACAATTCAAAATGACTGATATTACCAACATACATATACATATAACAGAAATGTGTACTAACATAACAGAAAAAAATGCGAAAATCGAACATACGTAATACATAATTTGAAAATAACGGTTAATTTTTGATCAGTCAGATCAGTTTTAGAATAAACAAATTAGTGTCATAAGAAATTTTAATGTTTAAAACTTTTAGTAGCAGTGCAATTCACTATAAAATTTTACGACACTTATAAACGATATTTATTTATGGTTGAGAGTTTTGAATTGAAAACAGAAGTTCTAGTTTCTGTATTACAAAGTTATTAGAATATTTGGATTGTAATTAATATATTAAATAATAGGTTATTTCATTTTATTAATACTTTTTCTAAAACTAAAAACAAATATTATGGCTGTGTTTGAAACTGTAGCAAAGTTCTCTTGTTAGTAAAATTTTGACAGTCTTGAGGTGAATAAAATTTCATTAGCCTTGGGGGCTAGTAAAATTTTTGACATAAGCATAGAAATATTTGACAATGGAAGAAAAACAGAACAAACTAAAACAAATATAAAATAATTATTAAAATATTGCATAAAAGTAAAGAAATATACAAAGTTTATTAAAATTATTAAAAAAACTAAAATGGAAGGAGTAACCGTAACATAAAAATAATAAAGTAAAATAAAAACTAAACTATTTTTACCATAGAACTTTGCTACCGATTCAAACACAGCCTATATAATAAATTTAATGTCATATAACAGTATGAAGAGTATACATTCATATATATTATAAAAAATTATTTTTCTTCATGTCCACTGCCTTATTATCCTAGCAAAAATAGAATTATTTTTGATGAAACACCAATAAATTTATGTTATGTGGTTGAAAGAGAAGGAAAGTGAGCCAAAGACATGAATAGCTTTTGTGTTGCTAAGAAAAAGATATTTTAAAATATTAAATTCAGCTCTTAGTTTGATGTTTTTCGATTTCAAGTTTATAAGTTAGAAGCACCACGCCGTTAAGCGTGATCATACATACGGGTATGTAACTGCCAACCAAATTTATTTAAATTTTAAAACACTGTCTCTATATTCATACAACACCCTACACTTTTTAAACAAATTCCTACGGCCGTATACATTAAGAAAGTTTACCATTAATTAAAAAAAATTAGCCAGGCATTTCACTGTCTGGCACCTTCAATAATACCCAAAAGAAAAATCCCAGCACTATAAGTACTTGTAATGTCAGTTTTGAGACAATCTTTAAGCCAGACTACAAAAAATTTCAAATACAACCGCAATAACAATAGGCTACCGCAACAATAATAATAACAACAGCAACAAACAGAAGCAAACATCAATACTAATCAGCCAGACTGCAATTTAAGATATTAAAAGATCTTACGGTACAGTCAGTCCATCAATCAGTCACTCAGTCAATTGAACAAATATGTATGTTTTACCGTGTCTAATGCACTGTCTGGCTGGCTACATTGTGTGCATGTACTCGTATATGTATGTGTTTTCAGTCGTGTATGAAATTGTTAACAAAACAAATTATTTTTGCATGATACATGCAAAATACATGCATGATATCAACTCATACAAAAACATTAAAACCACCGAATAGAGGGACAGATGTCTGAAGAAAATCCTAAAATAACAACAACTGGAATTTACCAGACATTGTCTGTTTTTCAAGAATCTTTGACTGAAGGTTTGTGTTTATACTTTACAAAGGAAGAAAAAAATCATTTGTGATACTTTGTTTAGATTCAGAACCAGACATAATAATTTGATCTGACAACAGCGGATAATAACTAATTAGTAATAGCAAAAGGTAAGTCTACAAAGCTATTTAATTATTATTTTAGATAATTATGAAAAAAGAAATAATAAATTTTTAACAACACTGAAGAACGTTTAAGGAAGTAATTAGATTATCAACGTACCCTGAAAGTAGCCAATGGCCATCAATGAACATTTAACTCTCCAAAAAACATTTACAGTAGATTTGCCACTAACTTCAGTCTTTAATGGGTTATTAAAATAGGATTTTCCAATCATAAAGCGTTAACGCCACATTATCTGAATGTTTTATTTTGAATTTTTGACAGCTAAATTATACTTTATGCTCTGTAGCTCTATCATGTCTGTCATTCGTTCAAATTACCGCTGTGTTGTATTAATAATTTAGAGGGAAATAATATAAAATAATTCGTTAGAATGGACTTCGTTGATATGGTAGCAATAAGAAAAGAGAGTGGACAAAGAAACTTGATAATGAATTCTTTTTTTTTTTTTTTTTTTTTTGAGACCAATACTCAGGGGTAAACCTCTACTAATGCAGTGTATTGTATTGGAATTTTTGGAATGGACAATACATTTATGACAGAACGTAAATTTTTTTGTTTTTCTTATATTACTATTAAGCGCCTTAGAAATGATACAAATTGCTGTGAATTGATCATTCAAAGGCCAGTGTTATACCTTCATCCTTGAATGATCAGCAGCAATTGCCTCATCGTTCGCCAAGTAGGTTTAGCTGTTATCTGTTACTTCCCAATAGGTGGCGCTTTTCTCCTGATCATTCGTTTTTTGATGACATTGGTTAAAGTGGAATTGAGTGGAATGTCGGGGAGCGGTTCCTTTGTAGATGGTCTTTTTGGAGGGGGGGGACTTCTTATTTTTAAATTATAATTTTGAAAAATCCGCAAACCAACTTTTTAATTTTTTCACCTTTGCTGGGATTTGAACCTGGGTCATTGGGAGATTTTGAGCGAGAGCTCTAACCACTATACCACGCACCCCCCCAAAAAATATAAAAATTACTTTCAAATAATTTTCTAAAACAAGTACTACGCGATCAAATTTCTGCTGCAAACATATCATATGCTATCCAACTCAATTTAAATGAAAAATGTTGTGTTTGTCAATTTATCCTAAAGTTTGCCATTAGGCCATCAAGATCATGTAATAGCAAGTTTGTCAAACAGAGTGTAGATTTCATTTCTACTTTTATAAGCGTACAGTAAAGAAGTGTATGAAAGTGTCTGAAAGTTTCCTTGTATGTGTGCTTGTGTAATAATGTTTGACAAACTAGATTGAATAGTATACAAGCAAAACAATCTCTCTAACCATGCCTTGCTGTCAAGCAAAGTTTGGTCCTTTAATACCGTTTAACGCATTAACAAGCATCCAAATCCGTATTAAAGAGTTGAAGTTTTTATTGAATATTTTTGTTTTCGTAATCGTATTATGTGGAACCGCCGTTTGTAGGAATCCTTACGAATTTGTATATTTTTCTTTCGAATCAAATTACGCGGTAGATCGATCCCTTTATTTCAATTGAACTGTAAGAGATGACGTAGAAAAGGTTCCATAATTGATAGAAAGTATTTCGCGAGAATAAATTTTTTACACTTTTTCAAATAAAAGCAGAAAAGTTAATGGGATAGTGAAAGTAATTAAACTTTATGATAAACTAATACTTTCTATTTAGCTAACCAATGCTGTAGTTCCTAATATTATATTTATTAATAAATTCCAAAAAATAAAAAAAGAAGTGTTGTCGTCTATAAGTAATTTGAGACACAGTTTAGAACACAATGTTGCTTTGAATTTTTGCATAAAATTGTAATTTGTATCAACCACAACTACAAAAACAACAATGTTTACTACATTATTTAGCTACTCGTCGTACCTTGACAATAAATCTTTGACTTTATCAAAACTAAAAAAAAAAAAACAATTTTATAATAAAAACATTCTAAAATTTGACAAAATGAATTTGTAATCTTAAATATCTTTCATTATAATAACGACTGTAGACGATTGATAAACAAGAGCAAGTCACAAAGAGGGGTGTGCTTCATTGTTTAATTGATACTATACGCATCCGTTACTATACGCATCCATTGTTGAGCATAGCTGCCAGGTTTCATGATTTGTTTGACCCAAAGAGTAGCATATTGACGATTTGAGTTCTTATTTTGACGATTTTTTAGAAATTACAAATAAAAAAAAGTTTTTTTTTCTGTTGTTATACGTATGAGACCATTTCAGCCCAAATGCTGATCCAGCAAATTCAAATACAATTCTTTATATACCGAGTGTTTATAAGTATGTATATGCATTAGTAGTGTAAAGTAAATATCTATTTGTCTATACTTTCAATATTTCTCTAAATTTGGTCCAAATAGCTTCAGAGTGGTGATATAGTGGTTGGGCGCTCGCACAGAAACCCACACGACCGAGGTTCAATCCCCGCGAAGCACAAAATTATAAAAATAAAAATTTGCTGTTTTCTAAAATTATAATTTGAATTAAAAATTAAATTTAAAAAAATAAGCAACTTGTCTCTTCAACAAAAAAAAGGCGCATAATATACAAATATCGACAACAAAAAAACATCTCTATCAATCAACCATCGTTACATTCCAATACAATGCACTGCATGAGTAGGGGTTTACCCCTGAGTATTGATCTTAAAAAAAAATAATCATTTAAAAGTGGGCGGAATCGGATAAAAAAATATTTACTTTTATATATCGTGAAAATGGTTAAAGCAAGTGTCTGATTTTGGTCTGAATGACTTCATAGTGAAAACAAATTGTTAGTCAAAAAATGAGCGAAATTGAACATGTGGGCATGGTATCTCTCCTACAGAATAAATGTGTTATAGTGAAGGTTTCGAAATTTGGTAGAAACAGCTTCATTGTCACTATATATCATTAATCAAAAAGTGGGCGATGTTGGATTTATCAAATAAGATTAAAGTTTAACCAGTTCTTTTATAATTTACTACTGAAAAAGATAGTAAATTTATTAATTGCTTATTTGACAAATACTCCATAGAAATATGTCAAATAAGCACTCTATAAACCAATTTTATTTTTTATGAATACTGCCAATATAGTTTTTATTGCAAATAAAGCTTCATATTTCGGTAGGGCGTAGTCCGCGGTTAAAGTCTAAAGCTATCAAATGTTACAAAATTTACGTTATTTTACAAAACACAGGTTTAAATCTCGAAAAATTCGAAAGTCAGGAGAGATTCTTAATTAAAGAATTTTAATAAAAAAAATTGAATTTCGAACAAATCTGTTTTGTAAGGGCGAAATAAAGGCATGAAGTTATTGTAATATAGCGAATTCAAGCAATCCATTTTTGGGACAAAAAGTGATCTGTTCCGCGCATATCATCAAATGTAGAAGTATTAACCACCGCACAGCATTATCGGTGAGTTCTTTTTTGCTAAATATTTTTATTATTTTGTATGCTGAAAGCTCGGGTTCAAGCCTCAGGAAAAGTGATCAATTTTGTTAATTAATTTTATTACGTCAGAAACGCTTTAATTAGATCAAAGTTAAATTCTATAAAGAATTTAGATTTTTGCAATGACCTTTTTTTGTTTTTTTTTTTTTTGATAATCCAAGGAGAAAATGATGTCCGTGAAGGTATAGTACAATAGCCGAACTGAACGTAAAAAAATGGAATTATTTATTTTTTTTTTAATTTTCTTTGTCTTTCACTCTTTTGTTCAATCTTTTATCGTATTTAATTGATAATTTAATAAAAGTCAGTCAACAACTTCAACACAAACTTTAGATGGGCGCTAAAAATGTGAAGCAGATCAGTATTGGCAATAAACAAATTAATTGCACTCATGTTTTCATGTGTCCTAGACAGACAAGCATATATTACCAGCAAAATGGAAATACGAGTACATGCATGATCCAATGCATTCAATGCAACCATAAGAAAAACAAATTTCAAAAACTACAGCATCGATTAACCACAGCCGCAAATTCTTGAACGTAGACGTTTACGAGACAGTCAGTCATTAAGCCAGTAGCAATCAAGTAGATTGAAGTAGACAGTAAATGCTTTAAGCCAAATATCGAGTAGACGGCTAGACAGATAAACATAAGAAAAATTGCATAAAAAATGAGACAAAAAATAAATTTTGCATAGCATTAAAAATTTTTTCTTCCTTTTTTTCTCCTCTATAGACTTAAGACTGAGAGTGGAAATAAAAAAAACAATAACGGGCATATACATATAGAAGTAAAGTATATGGATCTGTGACATTCAAGTATAATGATGATCTTGAAATTGTAACGATTTCATAAGTATTGCAAAACAGATAACTCCTATATTTAATACTTCCTTACCGGCATAAATATGATTCAATGGATGGCAATTAATATCTTAATTACTTGACCAATTATTTTGTCTGAACATTATGTCTGCCATCTAAAGAAACGTCAAATTCAAATTGGAACTGTAAAAATATTTTAATGAATGAAAATAAAACTAGAAAAGTAGAGTAAACAAGCACTTAGATTTTATTCACTTTTTTCTGGTTTACAAAAATACAATATTTTTTTTTTCTGTATTTATTTGCCGGCGCAGTGAGTAGTTGCGAATGAGTTTGAAATTCTATCAAGCTGCAGAAAAGAAAACAAAATACCAACAAGGGGCATATCAGATCACAATTCTAATCCTAAAGATGACAAAAAAAACATTTTATTTATCTTTTTTTTATTTTTTTTTTTTTTTTGCAACAACATGTTTTGGAGAATTGAATTAAATGATATGTGCACGCGCAATGTCTCGGTTAAATGATCATTTATGTTGACTATTCAATTATATGAGACTAGAAAAGTTTTATGATATTCTACCCGCAGTGGGAAGTCACATACCAGAGACATAAATTTTTGTGTCAATTTACATACTGTCGGAATTGTTTAACAAAACAAAAAAAAAAAAACAAAAAACAAAAAAGTTAAAATATTTACATACATATGTATGTCTGCATATTCATATACTATCTATATATACGAGTACTATACAATTATTAAATATTTAAAAAGAATTTTTTCATAACAATTGTTTAATTGCCAAAAGACTCGACATACATAACATACATAACTGGCCTTTACAACCCTGTGTCAGGATTACGGCCTAGCTTCTCGCAGCACTCATGTCGTGTGTCTTAATTTTTATCCATGAGTACCGGGACCTACAGTTTAATGTCGACTCCGAACGACAGACTTGAGAAGCTTGTTCATGGCAATTAGTTTCTCTCAGAGCTTTTGCCAGAAGACTGCTGAGAGGTAGTCGCCGAAAGAAATATTTTTTTCATATTTCTTTTTTTGAAGATGTCGGAGCCTGGAGTCGAACCCAGGGCCCATGTCTTAGTAACCCAACACACTAACCACTAGACCACTGCGACTACATTTAAATTGGAGTTTGATTGCTTTAAATTTAAATAAAATTTCAAGTAATCAAACTCTAATTAACCATTAAGATGGTTTCAAGTGCAACAAAAGACTCGAACATATCAATATTTATTAGTTTTGCAACTTAACTTTATTCCTACATTACAATAAATTGTGTCGTTTAAGGTCTTGTGTCCTTATAGGTCCAAAATTGAAGTGAATAAAACACACATACAGCTATGATTTAGACGAAACTTTTATTTCATTATAATGCTTGGATATTGTCATAAGATATGTGAAATAGAATATCTTCCCTGTAGTCAGCCTAGAACCATATGTCTTTTTGTCAGTACAATTTCTCTAGCGACAATTGCACAAATTAAAATGTCATCAGTTTCCCTTTTAAGCGCGAGTATAGATACGTTAGAGATAACCGTACTAGTGCATTTCTGGTGACATTGTCAACGAACGCGTCAACAGTTTTTTTTTATTACGCTGTGCAGTCAATATGTTGAGATTTCTGTTTTACAGTGTTGCTTTTTATTGCATCAGGTTTTTTGTAAGGGACACACATGTTTTGTTAAAAAAATAGTTTTTTGAAATATTAAAATTTGTGTAAACTAAATAAAAAAAGTGCTTTAAATAATTTTATATAAAAAAATTAGTAAAAGGAATTGTAAAAGACTTGTTAAGAAAAAGATAGATAACAAAAAAACAAGTTTGCAATGTGAGCAGGAAAACGGTGATATTGAAAATGTGGAAAAAAGTGCGGAGCATTTGGAAGATTTTGCTGTTCCAAAATTGACATTGCGAGATAAGCTAAAAAGGTGATGGAGCGAAGCAAATTCTTCTAGAAAATGTTTGGAGAAGCTGCTATTGGTTTTAGAAGAAGATCTAGATGCTCGACTCTCCAAAGAAAGAGAAAGCAAAAGAACACAAATTTTAGTAAGAAGTGTCTCCCATGGAAGCTACTGTCACATTGATATTAGAACGCAGTTAAGAAAAGTTGAAAACGTTCTGGAAAAAGCTTTAAATTCAAACCAAATCAATACATACTGAAACCAACATTTTTAAATTTATAATAGAACTCCATTTTAAAGTCTGTTTTAATTTTTTGTAGCAAAGCTGATTCTTTTTAAAATTTTAAAATGGGGTTTTTTTTAATTTAAAAAAAATAAGTAAAATTGTAGACCAGGGCCATAAAAATTACTAGTGACTATTTGGTTCTATTGTCTCTATATGACCGCAAAAGAACTACTGGTAGATTTTCAATGGCAAGTCTATGTTATTTGTCAATAGGCGATTACATTGATTGGTCTACACTTGGTCACTAGTACTGGTGACAATGTCACTAGTAAATCACTACAATTTGACTATAGACATTCCCTGCAGGGTTGTAAACAACTGCCTCTGTATTGGTAGCAGCAAAGAATTCTTTTAATGTATTGTAGTTTCCAACTAGTTTTTTACACATTTCTTGCGGTATCTCGATAATAACTTGGGATATGTTTATTTTCATATGCTCCAACGTATCGACTTAGACACCATCTTCGAAGTAATAGCACAAAATAGAATAATAGCTTAAATCATATGATATTGGTAGCCAATTGGGAAATTTCTTGTTGAATACACATATTGTCCATATCCCTTTATTGAAGAACAAAAAATGGATTGTTTGAATTGACGATAACGGTTCTTCCAGCGAAAATATTCAAACCGTAACACCTCCAAACCATAATATTCACCAAGCATTCACTTTTTCTTACACAAATTTGGGTTCTTCGAACAAAATATGTGACAAATGAGTATCGTACGGAGTGAGATATGAGCTTCATCGCAAAAGAACTTTTTGTTCGAAAATTGAAAGCCTGTTGGTCTAGCACCTAATCACCATATCTATGACATCCTGAATGGTCCGGTGGTTTAAATTGTTACGTGAGATGGACTTCATACGCCATAATGAGCCATCAGATAGACTCAGTTGCTGATAGCACCGTAGAATCGGCAATATCTACCGCCACGCTTTCACTAACACAAGCCATATTTTCAACAATGCATACATAGTGAGGATTCAGATTTCCAGTCTCTTCAAATTTCTTTATAATCTTGTCACTTCCTTGTAATTATAGAGCTTGAAAAGTGGTCACGTTTATCGACTGTAAAAATATCAAACAAATTTTTAAATTTCTCTATGTAGCGACTACGTAATTATATTTAAAGTAGCTTCTATCACAAACAAAATGCTGAACAAAAAACTTAAAGAAGCATATGAAAGCTTGAAAACTATGGCGAAATATGTGATATTTTTTGTTAAGTATTTGGTAAGAACTCACATAATTTCGACTGTATAGGTACTGTTACCATACACTTAACTCGTTCTAAATATTTTGATGTCAAAGAACAGCTTAATTCTGGACTGAGCCAGCACACAAATGGAATCATTTAAATAAAAATAACCTGCTAGTAAAACGTATCTACTGCTATTTAAAGAATTAAAGATAATGTCTAAAATCAACTTAACCAATGGCCTCTTAAAACAGAATTACTACTTAGTTATTGTTCTATTACAAATTCTATGGCTTTGTAGTACTTCCAGTGATTTCTGCTTTGATTTAATACTGTATGAGTATGTTTGTTGATTTGCAGTTGTTTGTTTGTTTGTTTTAAATGTCAGACGGGTGTTTGAAGGCGTAAAATGTCGTTTAAGTCTTTGATGTTAAAACTTTTCCTCTGATGTCGGCTATGACTCTAGTGTGTCTGGTTTGGTCTATTGCATTTTGTTTTTGATTCTATTATGTCTGCAATCATAACGTCCATACATACACAAAAACGCACGCATACACACTTGTGAAATCCCAGCAAACAAGCGGACCTGAATTTAAATTAGAGTTAATTTAAATACTAAATTTTGTTCAATGCAAAGTGTTAAACGCTTGAAAATTAAGTGGAAAAATAGAATAATTATGGTAGTACGGAAAGGAAGAACAGAATTTTATGGTAGTCCAAAAAGCTCGATAAAAATCCATAGAAATAATAATATTTATTATTAAATAATACGAGAATAAAATTAAACTATCTCTGATTTTCAACACAAATTAGTAAATTTATTATAATTAAAAATTCATATCTAAGTTGAATATTAACTTGTAAAAAATATTCAATTTTAAGCGCTGGGGTTCACGTTTGCT
This sequence comes from Metopia argyrocephala, assembly GCA_963576795.1. Lineage (NCBI taxonomy): Eukaryota > Metazoa > Arthropoda > Insecta > Diptera > Sarcophagidae > Metopia > Metopia argyrocephala. The sequence goes on along the minus strand of OY756208.1, from coordinate 196,025,300 downwards.
GGGATTATGACTGCATCTGTTATATGTGTGTTAGTTAGTTTGGTTGTGTGTGTGCGTGTCTATGTGTGTATGAATGTGGCTCTAAATACTACCAATTATAAGGTGTAGTTCACATAATAAATAATAATAAATTGTTATGGTTATTGTTGCTGTTGTTTGTATTCTGGCATACAAAACGCGGCTAGACACTGTCTAGCCGGCTGTTGCTACTGTTTTGTTCATAATGTTGTTCTCTTTTTTTTTTTTTTATTTCAAATAATTTTTGTTTAAACTTCTTTCTATTTCTGCTACTTAAACATTCAACATTTTGTTTTTTCTCAAGCCAAGTCGAGACAAAAACAAGAAGAAAGAAAATAAAGCCCACCAACCAACATATAAACATCAGTCATTCAGTCATAATACCACTATTATTCATAAACTTAGTATATACGAGTATGAGTGTATGTGTGTGTATGTCTGTGGATTTGTTAATGATTACAGTCGGTTAACCTAAGTAGCCTTTAATCCATATTTTCCACATACTTAATTTTTATTTCATTATGATTATTATTACTGACTGACTTTCTTAGGTTTACAAAACATACAAATACACTTCGTTACAGAGTTATTTACTGCCACGAGTATACAATTAGTCAAACGCTCAAACACACACGTCTCCAGCACTTGCATACAAATAAAATATATAATAATGCACATTTCGAAGCCCAGCAAACGTAATCGCAGGCTTTTTATGCTTTGCATTACAATAAATAGGAAAGTTCATATATGGGTAATTTCAGAGTGACGGACACTACATTCGCACATTTTTAGTTAGCCCAAAATAAGAACAGAATGAAAAGATATGATATATACATACATACGTATATCCAGTGTTTTAAAGTAAAGTTGAGTAGTAAATTTAATAAAAATGTAGAGAAGAATTAATAATATAATAAAAAGAAAGAAGTTAATAACAACGAGTAATGGACTTATACAAATATACATATACTCGTACCTTCATAATTACAAGAAATTTATTTTAATGTGGATATAAGGGTAAAACAATGTTTTATATGAGTACTTATATATCGTTGGTCTCAGGTAGAAAGGCCCTAACTCAAATAATTTAAAATTTACAGGAGGCGGTAAAAATACAACAGATACTGTAATTATTAATATATAACTTTTTATTAAATGCTGTACAATTGCTTGTAATAACGTTATTTTTAATAATATTGTAAACATTCTTTGTGAGGAGCGGAATATTTCTAAAATGCATTGGATTTACTGAAAAAAAGTAAGTTTTGAAAAAATGCGAGTTAGGGCCTTTCTACCTGAGACCAACGATATGTGGATTTCTCTAATATGAAAATTTGCTTTGACCTTAATAAAATTGTTCGTTCATGAAGTCTGACATCACATCTTTTTAAAAAGTATATTAATATTCAAATATTCAAATCTCAGCTCTGACATCTTGAAAAAAGAAATATGAAAAAATTATTTCTTTCGGCGACTACCTCTCAGCAGTCTTCTGGCAAAAGCTCTGGGAGTAATTGATTGCCATGAAGAAGCTTCTTAAAACTGTCGTTCGGAGTCGACTTTAAACTGTAGGTCCCGGTAGTATGTATGTATGTATGTATGTATGTATGTATGTATGTATGTATATTAATGTTACTGAACTATTCAATAAAATTTTAATTAAATTGTTGTACTACAAAAGTGGCAAATCAAACATGGAAACTTTTCAAACTTGTGCAAGCAATCGGCAAGATTATAAAAAATTTTAAGAGATTGGAAACGTGTTGTCAGACTAGGCCGGTGATTTACACATTGTGTTCACTGTGAAAAATATCGCTGTCTTTAGTTAAAGTGCGACGGATAATACGCCGTTTTCCGTCACTGGACCCATTTTGCAACTCATATTGGGGCATTTTGCATTTGGATTTGCACCTCCCAAGATATAAACGTCCAACTCATGCAAGAATTAAAGCTGTCTAATCATTTAGAAAACCATGATATTTCAAACATATTTTTTTAGCGATGAAGTTCAGGTGTTATCACGCAACCATTTTAATAAAAAGAAAAAGATTCAATTTAATTTTCTAAAAGAAATTTAAAAACTTTTAAAATAATACAAAAACGAAAATTGCAATTTAGGGTTATAGTGAATTTCTATGTCACACCTTTTTCCCCTAATGAGTTGAGGATATTTGAAACCCTCGTTTTTTGAAATAAAACTTTATTTGCTGTTGGACGAACTATTTGTCCGTGTACTTAGTAAATTCACGTATTGTACTTTAAGAGGTATCTGTGTTTTTATCTCTTTTTTTTTCTTCTCATTCTGATAACAGAATTCTCTGCTAAGATCAACGAAGGGTTTAATCCACCTCCATCATCCAAGGAAAGAATTTTGTAAATTAAATTTATAGTGGATGTTCTTTAAATGCTTGCTGGGTTATATTTGTTTTATTCGTTTTAATTGTAATGAATGGAAGCTGCATTCATTGCATCAATGAAAACAAAACACACAAAAAATTATGTTTCTCGTATTTATAAAAAAAAAGTTGTAGTAAAACCGTAGTAAAATAACAACAAACAACAAAAGCAATTGTTTTAACTTTACTAGTACATATTACTAAAAACAAAAATGGCAAAAATAACACTCTAGACATTGGAAACAGCACAAGTGCCAAAAGGCAAACAATACAAACTGAATGAACAACAGCACTAGACCTAAAAATTATAAATATAAAAAAAATAATTCTATTAATCAAATAATTTCGAAATGTTAAATACGATTAAAGAATATATTTCTCTTTCGTTTGAATGTGCATATGTACAGTAAAGCGCAAAACAAAGACAATAAAAAATAATATTCAATGATGCGTGTTGAACAAAATAAGATCAAAAACTTATTTGATTTAAAATATATTTTAGCCAAATTTGTTTGGTTAGCATTGTTCTTTTCCATCGAGGCTAGTTTCACAGGCAATGAGCCCTTCTTATTAGTGCTGTCAAATTCTACTACTTTTCATTACTCGATAGTATTGAGTGCTTCCATTTGGGTACTCAATACTACTCAATACTTTTAACGAATTTTATTTTTAAGAGAAAACAATTTCATAAAGTATTGTTTTTTTAAAAAGAATTTTGTTTTGGCCGTTAAATTTTAATTTTTCTATAAAACTTCGAAGGAAAAATACAACTCTTAAAGTATTGAGTAGTTACTTTTAAGTATTGAGTACAGAAAATTTAGTACAAATACTCGATACCCATTACTTTTCCAGCACTACTTCTTATACGGTGATAGGAAAATAATAAACTGCTACAAGAGTTTGTAGACAATAAGTAGTACTATCTAGTCAAAGAGAAATAAATGAAAGAGATTTATATGTAAACATATAAACCACATGGTCAACCATGATTTAAGGTTATAGATTAATTGACAGGAAATAAGATTGTTCGACAAACGAACCTTAAATTATTTAATAAATAAACCACAAAAATATTTTCTTTACAAACTATATATGAAATCTTTGGCATGTTATGGTGAAGTCAGGTTTCATCCATAGTTACAGAATAACACAAAAACATGTCATGCATTGTCGATTATTTCTGCAACATTGTCAAGAAATGGTTGTGCATATTGCACCAATTTTGTGGAAAGCTTTGTTATACACAAAAACACAAGACAAACACCAACCACAGGAAACTACAACCACAATCTATCATGGTAACTAAGCCGTTGAATTCCATTAACAAACATTATATCATCATGAAGTTCCCTGTCAGAGACTTCTCTAGCTCTTTCATAATAAGATACCCTTACTATGACAATCTACTGCCCCGATAGTATAAGACTAGCTACCTGTCCCACGATGTAGAACACTTAAACTATGCAAACGAAAGCAAGTCACTCATTATTGTTCGAGAAAGAGTTCCACTATATTTAAATGTATCGCTAAAATGGGTAAATTATAACCCTAAAATATTAACGTTATCGTTAGATTTTATTTTCGTTAGATTTGTCGAACAGAAAACAGTTACTAGGACGCAAAACATCTGTCTTTCGTTGAGAATGCTACCAAACGAAAATGTTCGATATCGTGGAACAGGCTGTAATTTTGTATGATGTTGGATAAGGTTTGCTTAAAACATAGTTTTATACATCCGTAGGATGTTCGTTATCCTATAGACTGATCTGACCATAGCGTATATGGAATACAAACCCATTATAAAATATTTTTCTTTATTGATGTGAAACCATTTTTTTTTGTATATTTTTATATGTTTATGTATGTTAATTGTTAATTGTATTGAAAATATAATCCGGAGATATTTTGTATTGAAACTACTCGATCACAAATATACATATGAGCAAGGTATCCTTCCTATAATGTGGTGGTTATGTTCCCGTGACTAGCGTTGTAGAAGATCTGTTGTATTTATATACTCACACATATACTTAAACCGATTTTAGCGTTATACAAAAGTAGAATACCCGTATATTAATTAGATCTTTTTGAATGAATGTATGCATTAGAATTGTGTACATGAATTGTTAGACCGTCTTTTCTATTATAATTTTGTATTCGATAATTAAAGAAATGACTCACACATTTAGGAATTAATTTAAAATGGTAACCAATACGTTATTGATAAATGTAAAACGAATTCTGTCTATCACGACGAAAGATTGCAATTAATTTTGTGCAAGAAAAAGAAAAAAAAACTACCCAGACTGTCGACAGACAAGAAGAATGAAATTAATATAGAAAAAAAAAATACAGATCAGACTAGACCAGACACTTTTCCAGACACAAAAACAACAACAGCAAAAAAATTAAAAAAAAACAGAAACATGGGGAAGGACGCAAGAAAAACTGTTAACGAATACGAGTGCATGTCATTATCACATGTAATGGCAAAAATTGTTATTGAAGTAGCAAACAGCAGCAGTAGCAGCAAACAGCCAGCAGCTTCATCAGCATAATTAGCCGTAAAAACTAAAACAACTACAATAACATCCGACAAAAATAATGCATATGGCCTAGACGAGCCCTCTAAGCATGCGCATTGCATGCACACCCCATTACATTGCATATCTGAAGTATACACTCATGTATGCATTACACATCATATGAATTGGTTGACTGACTAAGTGGCTGTTGTTTGTCTGTCTGGTTTATTGGTAGTTTCTGTTATTGCCTCTCAGTCTCGTGTGTCTGCTGTTGCAGTTGCAGTTGCTATTGCTATTGGAGATGCATTTTTAGTTGCAGTTAACATTTCTGATTATTTCTTTATGTTGCATGTGCTGGTTGGTATCTTGTCTTGTTTGTTAACTTTGTTGTCGATTACAATCGCACAGTATGTGCATACGTGCACACACAGTTACAAACAAAATGTCATTTAATCATGTTTCCTGTCTGCTGCCTAAAAGGCAATTTTTTTTTTATCTGCACGTTCATATTTGATTTTAACTTAACTATTCATTATTTTTACCGGTCGTGAACAAAAAATAATTATTTTATTTCTTGTTTTTCTTATTCTTAATATTTTCCAGCAAACAAGAAGAAAAAAACTGAAGATAATCGTCATGGTTTAGCACTTTCCATGATCATATCTGTGTGAAATATTTTGTTAAAAAATTAATTTAAGAAATTCTGTATTTCTTTATAATAAATAAAACAAAAATTATCCAGAATATGGTACTTAAGACATACAGTTTTATAAAAATATAACATTAAGGGTAGTCACGATTGAATTTGCTGCGCAAATGGCTATACATCGTGAGTGTCCTTTTATAATTAATTGTATTTTTGTAGGTATTTATTTGATCTGGTGCTGCCAGATTTACCGACTGAAAAAAATTCGGCATCTCTTTCATAAATTTTCAAAAGGAACGCGTATTCCTTAAAAAAATAAGTGTACTACAAATAAAAATATCTAAAAGCAGCGAAAAAGAAAAAAATAATTGATTTTTTTTTTAATAAAGGCATTAACGAAACAAGAAAACACGTGTTTTGTGTACATGAATAATTGAAAATGCATTTATCGTTTTCGCGTTTTAGCTACGATCTTCACACGCTTAAGCAAAAATACACAACCAATTTACTTAAGGTGCAATTAATGCAAATTGCAAATGTATATATATTTAGTTGTTGTTTTAAAAAAATTTGATGTATTGGTCCACACTTTGCACAGTTTGCAATACCCTTTGTGAGTGCCCTTATTATTTTATTAATTCATTAGACACGTTGAAGGCTACGAACCACACAACTACAACTGCCGCCTATAACAAATGTCGCCAAGTAGTCGGCCAAAAAACAAACATCTGACATGTCCTAACTGACTGACTTAGCACAACGTACAAACGCAACTAATAGGCCGATTTTAGGATTTTTAAACTAGGCCTTATAAGTCTTACAAAGACAATAAATCCAGCATATCTGTCTTCATTTTGTTGTTGTTTAACCCAGTTTGTTACGTTTTCAGCATTTGCAAAGACGTTTCACTACAGCGAAATGTGACTGCCTCTTATAACAACTTAACTTAGAAGTACATAGCATGCGTTGTGCAAATTGGGTGTTCCGCCCGTCTGTCAAAAAAAGTTAAAATAAGGAATTTTTATGAAACAAGTTATTGGCGAAATTGGCAATTCTTCTAACGTATAGAAGTTAAACAAATTTTAACTTTTAGATGCGTTAACAGTTGACTTACACTGTATGTTGTTTTCGCTGTTAACGCTGTAACACATGCTGTGTATTTCTACTTTAAAACCAAAATCAGCTGATGTTGTTTATATTTTAATTAGTATTTCTTTATTTTTAGCATAAATGATATACGGAATCGTATTAGCAATGCCATACAAAATGTCAACTCTGAAGAGAATCAAGAGCAACATCCTTTACACGAAATGGCTGCTTACCCAACATGCAATTCAGAGACTACAGAATCTTCTTGGCTTCAGGACAATAATATTACAATACAATTCTCACAAACATTGTTTGAGCAGCGCAAGGATTTAAATTTAGATTCAGCTATTTTAAGACTCTATAAAGTAAATCCCAATAATACCAATGAACGTAAAGGCAATGGTGAAGAAACAATCAAAGCTGAAGAGGAAGAGTCTGAGGATGTAGATGAAGATGAAGAAACCACTAAACTGAAACGTTGTGTTCAGCCCAATATAGATGCTCAAATACGTGTTACTGTTTCAATTGTACAACAAATGCGTCGTAATAAACGTGGTGTGTATGGTAAATATTAATTGAAACTGAAGAAAAGATGATTTTAATTACGCATAAACGCTTTCCTTTCTTTTCTTTTGCTTTCTTCGTGCGGTTTTCTTTGCACTCTTCTGCTTGTGCTGCTTGTTTTTTCTTTTCAATTTTAAATAGAACGCAAGAAGCGAATATGCAACACTGTCATGATGAATGTATCCCAAACTGGTTGGGTGGAAATTGATATCAAACGAGCAATTTATATTTGGGAAGAGACCGCCAAACAGTTACAACAAACTCAACAAAATCGATCTCCAGTGCTTGTTGGATGGTTAATGATTGAAGTTCATGATGAAGAGGAGCAACCTTTAAAACCGGGCTTATTCTTTAAGCCACCCAATTGCAATCAGGCAGGTATGTGTGTTGTTTGCCAAGCTTAACTAACCTTTTAATTTTTGGCTATTAAAACTAAAATAACTATTCAACATCCGAATTCTAGTACAGATATGTTATAGGGAATTTTTAGAATCAAGTTTTTTAAGAGGCTTTCAGAAAAGATATTAAAGATCTTTCCTCTAAAAGAAATTCTAACAGTCTAAAATGTAAGAGATATATTCAATTTTACATACTAGATGTCACGAAACTTCAGCTGCTACCAATTTACTAATAAGTTAAAAAACAGGACTCAGTTCAGGTGTTCATTGCGCAGGATTCTTCAAGCTTTATCTTGTAAGCTCAAGATAGTAGTTTCACGATTAGAAAAACATCCAAACATAGAGGCCTGCTTGTAATTTTTTGGGTTTTCTGAGAAAGTTTTAAGTTAATATGGTAAATTTAAGTACTGACATCATATCGATTGTATCTAATTGGCACTTATGACCAGAGTGGGCAAACAAACAAAACATTTCGCAAAAGTTACAACAAAGTCATATACTTTTCAAAATTTTTTTAATGGTATTGAACATGAGCAAAACCAAAACATATACTTTCTAAATGAGAAAGAGCGCAAATAAAACAATTAGCTTTTCGCTCTTGTGCTTGCTTTGTTTTTTGTTGTTTTTTTCTCTTCTTCTATCCTTTTTCTTCTCATTCATTTTTGTTGTACCTACGCACATTTGAGTTAGTGTATTTGTTGTACTCAAAACAAAAACAATATACAAAATTAAATGGGACAATCTTTCTCCCCGTTTCTGTTTTATTTTTGTTTTACTTATTGTAAAGAATACAACAAAATGAGATCAAACGTTCAGTTTTGTTTATTTTCCTACTCTGCTTATTACACTTTGGTGCCACAAACTCAGGTCCACACACTAATGTTAGAAGATTATCAAACATTATAATCAATCTAATATTAGCTGGTTGGTTAGTAGTTTAAGGTTGCCATTCAAAAGAAATAATTTAAGCCACAATTAGCAATTAATGCCATATTATTTTCACAAAACTAATTGCAACCCATAATGTAAAGTAAGTGCAGAATATTGGCCAACAAAGCCGATGATATTCTCTGGTTTGTTATCTACTGTGTCCGATAATGTATAGCAGTATTAGCCCAGAAATGGTAGCCTCCTCAAAGATAACGATAGACTACTCGCACAATGGTACTACTGCTCACTAATTACCATCCTCGGCAGGGGAATTGTAAGCCCTTATGTGAATAGTATTTGAGTTTTTGTCCAGACTGTAGTGCTCTGTCTCCCTTTTCGGTTTTGCTTCTGTCTAGTTGCGGCCATGTTTAACTACTGACAAAATGAACTGTTAAGTTTTTCTATCTTCTATTAGCCAGTCGTGATAAGCTTTTCCTATACTCTTCTGAGCCTCACTTTTCGGTATAAGGATCTCTGAAAATCAGCGACCTAGCTCTGCACACCTAAAGATTGCCAACAGTGTTTTTAAGTTCACTAGAAGGCCCGGGGGAGCATAGTGTTACCTGTAGAAAGAAAAGGCCATAAAAGTGGCCAAAATAAAAGGCCATAGATGAGAGGCAAGCCTTCCCTAAATCAGAGCAAAGAGTCTGTGCGGTCCTCCGGTAGCTAAACGGAACTCTTTTGAACGTGGGAAGTTCAGATAATAGAAGTGACGAGGGCAGAGGTTCCTAAATCGTAGATCATGTGATTTTGGGCATTAAACCGTCCACTTATGTAACAGCATTTATACTGCTTTACTTCAGTGAATATCACAGTTCACTAAAACCCGCAGCAGAGTTAAGCTATGAGCACTATCCATCTTTCTTTTTTTCTAATAATTTAATGTATTTTCCTTAAACAAAACGACGTCCAATTTTAGATGACACGCTGTCCAATTTAGGACACTGTCATTAGGTTGCTTTGTTATTTAACAATAAAACAAAATTCTAAATTTCATCACAGAGAAATTTAAAAAAAAAAATGCCATTTGTAGGTAGAATTAAAACATTCAAGGACAAACACCTTTAGGCAAATGAAAATGTGAAACTTTGAACGTCTACGAATTTTAAAAATCAGAAAAAAAAAAGAAACAAGTCAATAAAATATGGTCACGTTTTACAATAATTGTAAAAATATTTTTATTAATATGTACTATAAAAAGAATATATCACCTGCTTATTCGACTATTGGAACACTAAAAAAGTACAAAAAAAAACATGAAAAGAAAAACGATAAACTGTTATTCAATACTTGTAAACAAATTGTCTGGAAAAAAAACTCAGCAAAATCAGCAACAAATAATTTTTTTTTAAATTAAAAAAACTTTATATCGCTCATTTACTTGAAAAATGTCATGAACTCAATAAAAACTATGTTATTGTTTTAATTAAGTATGCGGAAATGTTCCCAATATCATGGGTTGGTACAGATTTTCTATACCATATTCAGTGCTGTATCGAAGGTGGGTCAATAAGTCTTTGACTTTTTGTATATTCCACCCTCTACAAAAAGAAAATAAAATTTAATAGTAAAAAAGTGCAAGTGGTACTGAATTTCTTTGTGGTTATATTAGCATGGAATGTGCCAAATTTTTTTGGATGCCAAGTTGAGATTATTAAAAAACTTCACGATAGTTTGTTAATCGTTAGAGTTCAAAAGTGCTAGACAGATTAAGTACATGGCTCAGTGTTTTTAATTTTTAGTAATCACTGGGGTTTAGGGAAGCTTTTCACAAGATTAATGTGACAGCTTCGCAGGAGTCTTTGCAAAATGGTAAAGATTTTGTGCCATTTTGCAAACCATGGATGAAAATTCATTTAGTAGTGGGTTTTATCAGCTAATATGATGCTATATTATGCCAACTGTTTGGTTGGATTCAAAAGCTTACATGATGTCGGTTAATAGATCATATTTTTATGAATTGACAAATCTTATTTTTATTGGTGTGTTTAAAATTTGAAATACCGTTGGTCAATGCACAAACCAAAGATCCTCACAACTTCACAACGGACAAAGAATTAATATCAACAGATGGGGCAATTTCTGTTGATCATTTCAAGGGTGAAGGTATAACCCTGGCCTTTGAGTGGCGTATTGACATAAGGCACTTAAATGGAACTATATAAATATAAAACAAACAAAAATAGTATTTCGTTCAAAATGCTTTGGACTTATTGTAGTTGAACATCATGTAGTATATTTTTTAAGCTTAAAGATTATTGCCCGTATTCATAAAAACTATTTTAAGTTTATTGAGGGTTTATTTGACAAGTATTGCATAGAAATAAAAATAAGTCCTCAATAAACCTAAAATAGTTTTTATGAATACGGGCATATATTTTTAGTTGGTTTTTAAACGATTTATATTTACACAAAGAGTGCTGCAATAGTGGTAATCACTTTTAGTTGTAAATGTCGTTGCACATATTGCAGGCAAAGCAAATTTAGCATATATGCCCGCCTACATGTCGTTCTTCGTTTGCTAGATTTGCAAAAAAATGAGAACGAATTTTGATAATCGCTAATATTTTTATATTTAAAAATGTTTAAATAAACTCTAATGCGACTACTTTGTTTTGTTTTGTTTGTTCTTCTAAAACATACAGTTTTTTAACTCTATTGCATTTTGTGTGCGATATATTTTTAATGTATACTCGTATAAGTACATATGTATTTATTTTTATTTAATTGTTATGTGAGAGTTTTGAAACTATTTTTGTTTTGTTTTTTTTTTTTTTTTTTTTTAATAAAAGTTCAATAAACAGCTTTTAAAACCACGTTGACTGAGTCTATAAATAATGGATTTTGAAAACAAACTTATGATTTTTAATTTTAATTGCAAAAATTGTAACCAATATGGTTTTTTCTTATATTACCTTTAATTATATGGAACAGCTCAGTACATATCCATTTGTAACATCTGTAATTATAATTAAAAAAAAACACACAATTAAAATATTTTATTTAAATGTAAACTTATATAAAAAATATATACACTATAAAGAAACATGTACATACATAGTATATGTATATAGTGTGTCTAAAAGTTGTTTTTACATTTAACAGAATGAGTAAAGTTTTTAATTCTACAATACTTATAGCAAAAAACATCCGTAGGGTATATTCGGTTAATATGGTAATAATTTAATGGCATAGTATTATTTTTCATTTTCAATCCAATTCTGACAGCATTGGATTTTATGACACCCCTGATTAATATTTATTTTGTTTTTTATTTTGACTACAATATGGGAAAAAGTTGTGTTTTTATAAGTTAGTAGATCTGTCGCCTAAATATACTTCTAAACCAAAATTATATAAGTTTTCGTAGAAAAAAAATTGCATTCATAAATAGATAGCAAATATTTTAGCATTTTTTCGAAAAAGTTTAGCATTTTTTAGCATATTATAGCTTTTATTTATTTTTAATATTTCTAATTATTATACATTTTCGAATTAAATTCGAATATTTAATGGATCTGTATTATACATATTGTATGAATTTTAATAGCCTAAGATCCTAATACTGGTATTCTTTATGAGAATTAACATCCGTTAAGGAATATGTACAAATACTAGCAGTTCTCATAAAGAATACCAGTATTAGGATCTTAAGCTATTAAAATTCATAAAATTTTTAATATTTCTATAATGTTAAAAAATTCATACATATTGTATTCGATAGATAGGTAAGATATCCATACATTTTTGTGTTCCAAAGTATTAATGCTTTTTACAAATGATTTTTTTATTTGTTTAACGGTTAAACTTTAACCATTCATGTAGGTTTTAAAGAATTCGGTTTCAGGTTAATTTGATGTAAAATTTTGTAAATTTTTTTCATTTCGATTACTTTTTATTTAAACTTGATTTGATTGTCTATAGTTACATATTTAAAATTTTTAGATTTACGCTTTTATAAGATTTTCAAGAAATAATAGAAGATATTTTAACACAATTTTGAATACAGAGGTTCAGGTATTAAAAATTACTTCAATGACCATTATCGTTACTTGTTTCCGTACCTAAATTATTAAATAATTTGCATCCCAAAAAACATTCGATTTCCATTTCGCTCGAATTCATTTTACAGAACATACCCGATTAATTCACAATAAAAGCTATAAAAACAATTTAAGACGAGTCCAGAACACAATTTCTGTATTAAAAACGTCTGCAGTTAAAAAACATTATTTAGTAAAATCGGTCTCTTTCTTTAAGTAACTGAATTTTAAAAACTGAATTACATAAATAATTCATTGAACTTTAAAACATTAGAAAACGTTAAATTTTTTGAAAAAAAGGTAGTTTTTGTTAAAACAAATGTGGTAAGATGAAATAAAAGCTAAAAGAAAAATTAATTTAGCATAAAAAGCGTTATTCTGTATTCATAAAAAAAATAAAAACTGCTCCCTGACATTCCACTCTATTCCACCTTAAACATCGACAACAAAAACGAATGATTAGAAGACAAGCGCCACCTATTGGGAAGTAGAAGATGACAGCTAAACCTACTTAGCGGAGGCACTCACCACACAATTAACATGCAACGATGAGACAATTGCTGTTGATCATTCAAAGGTGAGAGAGGTATAAAACTGGCCTTTGAATGATCAATTCACAGCAATTTGTCTGATTCCTAAGGCGCTTAATAATACAAAAAAAATAAATAAATGTACTATCCTTCCTAAAAAATTATAATACAATGCACCAATAAGGGTTTATCCCTGAGTATTGGTCTCATAAAAAAAATTTAAGCCCTCAATAATTCTAGAATATATTTTATGAATACGGCAGTTACATTTTAGAAAAAAAACATTTTCTTTCATAAATTAACGATATTTTAAAAATATGTATTACAATTGCTTGTTAAATTTGTAAAACCAAAATTAAAATTTACTAACTAAACTCAATTGCTGTTTGAGATATTTTGTGTTCTTTTAAGGCATGTTTGTTTTTGTTGTTATGAAGCTTTCATTGTTTTTTTATTTTTTATTTTATTTGATTTTTTATGAAAAAAAAAATTTAGTTGAATAATAATTTAAGCTTTGGCTGTTAAGCGCTTAACGTTCAGTGTTATGAGCCTAAAAAGTTTTTCTTTATAATTTTACAGTTGTTTGCTTAATTATTTGTGCTTAATTGTCGTCACTATGTATTCATTTTAATTAAAATGATTTCTTTTTTACAGATATTGCAATCCCATGGAACTATTACAGACCGGACACGTCTATGCCTGCATTTGCAACGCACGAAGTGCCAAGGTAAGGAAACATATTAAATACTCTTTAATATCCTTCATTTATTTTAAGAATTTGAAAAAAATTTGCGTACAACAAGTTGTTCTTTCTGAAGCCCTAAGTAGAAGCCATTCTTTTTTAATTTTGTTTTAGTACATACATATGTACAAACATAATTGGCCATTACAACCCTGTGTCAGGGTTACGACCTAGCTTCTCGCAGCACTCATGTTGTGTGTGTTAATTTTTATCCAAGAGTGCCGGGACCTACAGTTTAAAGTCGACTCCGAACGACATATTTGAGAAGCTTTTTCATGGCAATCAATTACTCTCAGAGCTTTTGCCAGAAGACTACTGAGAGGTAGTCGCTGAAAGAAATAATTTTTTCAATTTCTTTTTGCAAGATGTTAGAGCTGAGATTTGTTTTAGTACGTCAAAGTATAATTTTTTTGTGTTCATTAGCGATTGAACTCAAATAAATAAGAAATATGAATGCGTTTGGAAGTTGTAGGCCCTTATTATGAGTAGCGTACAGTATTACTAGAAAAGAATTGATTAATGGGTGTCGAGTATTGAGTATTTGTAATAATTTTTGGGTACTAAATACTTAAAATTGATTACTTGATACAAGATTTTGTCGAAGAATACAACACTTTATGAAATTATTTATAATTTAGGGGGTGGCCTATACTCATGCAGTACATTTTTTGATTGCAATTTTCAGCATACTAATTTTGTGACTAGAAATTTTTAGAACACCAATTTTTCTTTAATGCAAAAGTAGTAGAAAATAGATTTTTGCGCAAGACCTGCGTAATAGGCCGACATTTTATATGAGTGATAATCACTCTTCGTTGTTAACGCCCTTGCAAACCTTGCAAACAAACAATCGTAGCACATATGCCTACATTTTGTTATTATTTGACATGATTTGATACGTTTGATACACTTCCAAAGTGTATCGCAAACAAGAGTGATTACAGCTATTATTTTAAAATTTCAACATTTTATACATGCATTGATAAAATAAATGTTCTTTTTATCGTAACAGGTACCCAAGATTAGATGTGAAAATGATTGGTTATGCCTCTTTTGCACCGATTAACCAAAAACACAACAAAGATGAAGTAGGCATGTATGATACTCTTAAGCGTCAAATATTTAATATGACCCATGAATTAGATGACATCGAATCGACCACATATTTCACACCAACCGCTGACAATCACTTGGATGTCAATGAAAAAACATCTTTAATTACTGAAAATAAGGAAATGCAGCAGCTAAATAAAGAACACTTTCAATATAAGAGACACTTGAAATTACAACAACTTAAGGAACAACTAGCAGAGGTGGAGCAACAAAAGCAATTTAATAATAAAGAAGAGGAAATAAACCAGCATAGTATACTACAGTCACAACAACATAAGCACAAGCACCATAGGCATCATCATCGTCATCTTTATCCTTTAGAACAGGATTACTCTAATCAAAAACATCAAGAAAGTAATGAAGACCAACAGGAACAAGATAAAGCCAAACGCTTACAACATATTGCTCATAAACTACAGCAAGAACAGAGACAATTATATCTGTTGCATCAAAGACCACCACATAAAAGGGAAACATTTAATGTTTAAATTAAATTTCTTAAAAACAAAAATTATTTCAGCAAACAAGCAACAGCAACAGAAAAAAACATATCTCAGTAAGATAAATTTTAGTCACATTAGATTATAGATGGCATAGAACATAATCATAAACTTAACCACCATCCATTATCCATTCCGTATTTTTCTCTTCTCTTTCATTGTTTTATTTATACACATTCAAACACAATTCATCCTAATTGTCTACCACCACCTGTAAATGCCTTTAATTCTGTTCATTTCATATAAAGTTAAATGCTAATTCTGGAAGAAATAGGAAGAGTGGTTTATATGTAGGTATATGATCTCATGGCAGTTATTTCGTTTAAGCCTAGAAGTATGCTTTCATTTCTATTGATTAATTAAATTAGTACACCATTTCTCTCTATAAAGATTGTTTAATAATGCTTTTAATGTGGATATACAAATAATGTTTTTTTATACTTTGAAACCGTACTGCAATTCAGGGTCTAAATTGTCTAACTCGTGATCGAATTACGGGCCTAGTAGTGTAATTCACTAACTCTTTTTTAAACCCAGCAGTTAAAATTTAAAATCGAATAGCATCTGTGTAAGAACAAAAAGAAAGCTTAACGAAAATACAGTATGCAAAGTCCTAATTCATACAACTTTAAATACATATTAGAATTTCATATTAAAAAAAAAACTATGATTAAAATGTCTGTTAATTTACATATTTTATGAAATATTATTGTTTTAATATAATTTTTATTGATTATTCTATTACAAATTAGTAAGTATAGAAAAAATTATGAAAGTGTAAAACTGAGTATGAATATGAATTTTGCTTATTGGGCCTGTTTCTGTAAACCAAACGAAGTTGAATAATATGAAAAATACAAACAAGAACACGATTTCTTGTTTGTATTTTGTTTTAAAAACTGCAATCGTTCGAAATCGTTCGATTTACAGAAACAGGCCATCAATTTATTTTTCTTTAACAGCCTGTACATAGATGAAGAATGGTTTAAGACGTTCGTTTTTTAAGAAAAAGAATCCAAAAATTTTAATAAATTTACTCCTACTTAATAACTCGAGAGCCTGAATACAAATACACGTTTCTTTGCTATTGGCTATGGTTTACAATAATTGAAAAAACGTACTTCTAAGCTCATAGATACATAGATAGCGCCATGAATTTTACTATAAAGCGTTTGAAAGTTTTCAAGGCCGATCTACTTATGTTCTGGTGTGTATGTGTCTTTATAGCACCGATATTTAGCAAAAATATGTTTTTCTAATTCTTCTTTCTTTCTAAAACTTTTATATATTCCTCAAAGGCTATAATTTATTGTAGTGTTAAGAAAAAAATTATTTTTATTTATATTACATACATAAGTTATTTAAAATTTTTTAATTAAAAGAACTAATATGAGAAAGAAACAATAAGAAAAAAAAGAAGTAAAATTAAAGCACAACATTAAGAAAACCTTGCTGCATTTCCTGTGATTGTTTATAATTTTTTATGTATTTTATATGTGGTTGATTCTATTATTATTAATATTATTATTATTACTATGATAACGATAACGATAACAATTAAATTATAACTAATTATACGTATTTAATATTAAATATACTTATAAACTATTTAGAAAGAGACTTTCAAATATCTGTATAAATTAAGAATTCGTTTTATCAGCCACTACACAGAATTCTTCAAATGCGTTCGAACACGGAATTTAAATAATAGTTTAGTTCTTAAAGAAAATTAAGAAAATTATTCACCAAATTGTAATTTTATGTATCTTGTAATTTTGTTGGAAAAATGTTTTTCGTTTTTTGAACAATTAAAATATTAATTGAATTTTGTTTTCAAACGGAATTGAACTCTGTGGCAAGGCTGTATAATTTCGATTTTAAACATACATATACCCTTATATTCATAAAAATATTTTTGTTTTATAAAGGATTTACTGCCTTATTCATAATAATATTTTTGATTTATAAAAGTTTTATAGAACAAAATTTATGTGAAATCTCGTTTTATAAGACTGTTATAAATCAAAATTATTTATTATGCTTACCGGCCATTATTAAAGAATATAAATCAAAAATAATTTCTATGAATACAGCCCATTTAATTTTTAAAATAACATAAAAACACTGTTTCCACATTTGATTTCTTTATACATATTGGTTGGAAATTAAATTTAAAAATTAAAAAAAAACTAAATTTTTTGTTGTAAATATAATTTAATTTATATAGAAAATACATATTTAATTTAAGTGATAAAATTATTTAAAAATAATTTTAAATTAAATTTTAATAATAAGTTACTTAATTATGTTATAAGTTTTAGTTTTTAAGGCATTATAAATTTCTTTTTTTTTAATAAAATAAAAATAAAATATTCAAATATATAGTACGTAAATGGTTTTTTTTTTTCTTTTTTGGTTTTCTATTTAAAAATAATTAGACTTATAATATGTATGTAATTTTTTTTTAGTGGAAAGGACAGTAACATATGTCTTGTTATTTCTTATATTATTAAGCGACTTAGGAATGAGACAAATTGCTTCACTCTTGAATGATCAACAACAATTGCCTCATCGTTAGATGTTGATTGTGGTGAGTGCCTTCGCTAAGTACATTTTAGCTGTTATCTGATTTGTTTAAACAAAATAAATTTGTTTTAGAAACACATAATTACTTATTGATTACTCTTTTGTGCTATAAGAAATCGTTTAATATCTTAAAATAATTAATACTCTTTCAAAAAATTTATCATTATCTCATTATAGTCATTATAGTAAGTCCACTAATCTAACAACACTGTGGTAAACGTCTATACCAGTGGCATCCAAACACACATACTTTGATATTTTCATTTGTGGTAAATGGTTTTCAAAGCACTTGTAATTCGCAAGCTGCTCAGCAAACTTAACCTTACACATTAGCCTGCGTTCTTTTGACGCAATTGGTCTATACTATTTTGCAGAATAAATGCATAGTGACAGTCACACATAAATAAAAGCCAATAGTTTATCTAACGTGTGACAGCATAATGACTCTTCCTCAAGTGCATTAAGTCTCTAAGACTAAATTAGATTTCCTGGGCGTTTAGGGAATCTAACGACTAATGTTATACTTTACAAGTTTAAGCAGCTAGAGGCCACTGAGGGATATTCTCTACAGCGTTGCCAGAATTGGTAGAATTCTACCAAACTTGGTAGAAAATATTTCGTTTGGTAGGATGGTAGGCTGAATATGAATTTGGTAGATTTTAGCAGAAGCTAAAAAACTGTATTGCCCATTATAAACAATTGTAATAAGGAATTTTAGTCAGGAAGTTCAAGATTGCCGTATTTATATTCAAGCATAAAATCTAACTTTTTGCTCATATTAAGCAATTTTATCATAAAAATGTAATACACAACACTGAAACTGATTTTAAAAATACTGATAATCACATTGATGTTTCAAAAATTTGTATCGGTACAAAAGCCGAAATGTATACTAATAAAAATCTTAACCCAGAAGAAGTTTTCGATGTAAAACATGAGATTTTGCAGTTTTACATTGCATTTCTAAACCAAATCAATGCTAAATTTAATTTTAATCAAGAAGATATTAAATTGTTACAAATAATTACTCCTGAGAAAGTATTGTCAAAAGAAGACTTGCCTATATTGTCTCTTATTTTAAAATATTCTAATATTATAGACTGATCGTGATATTATTATCACACAGTGGAATCTGTTGCGTTTAACAGAAACAAATCTTTCAACGGAATTAAACATTGAATTATTTTGGGCTAAAGTTAGTTCAATTAGAAACGGTTTAAATGGGATTTAACCAACTTTGTTATTAATCAAAACCAAATTGAGAAACAAACTCGAAGTTTAGTGTTAAAAAATTTAATTTTTTTTTTTTTGTTATATGCTTATTTTTTGTTATACAATGTACATACATATGTATGTATTTTCGAAGAACTGAATTCTTTTCGTTATATTTTTTTGACATATAAAGGTGTTAATAAAAATTGGTTTCCGTATTAAAAATGTATTCTTAAATGGTTTTTAAACAAAACTGGTTTTTGGTAGATTAGGAAGAAATTTTGGTAGAATTAAAATTTTTTAAGTGGCAACACTGATTCTCTAGTTGAAGTTTTGGTTAGAGGGTTAGTCAAATAATACCTAGGAAAGATGAACAAGGTTAACGAAATATTGTTAAAAAAAAACAAGATTTCAGACACATTGTAGCCATAAATTTATTCAGTAAAATTTAAGCTTTAGTTAGCCCTTGAAAACATGTTGTGCGGCATTTCGTTTTTAGGTTTTATGAAAGAAAATATATTTTACGAGTATGATTTTCAGTTATCTCACATAATTTTTTTCTTTTTTATTGAACTTGTATTACTTATAGATTTATTAATATACAATCAAATTGTAGATGGTTTTTCTTATAAGATAAGAAGTACGTTTATTTTATTGTACTGTATTTCAGTTATAACTTAATTGCGACTTCATTCATTTTAAAGCATTTTATACTCTGGTTATAAATACATATGTATATATGTATTTGTAAATTTGGTTATAATAAATTTTAAATTGTTTTAGACGGGTTTAAAGGAATTCAATCGAAATATAAAGATAAGAGTTTCCGTAAAACAATAGTCATGTGTTATGAATTGTTAAAAAAAATGAAACACGCACGCCCACTTAACGTAATAATTTAAGTTTTATCAAAAAACAACAAAAATTATAGGTTTTTCGATAAAAGGCCTTGAAAAAACGAATATTTTTGGAATCTTAACTATGTGTAACGAAGTAAGTATAAACAATTTTTTTATATATTGCATTTAAATTTTTTTTGCACGTTTCTATAGCCTTTTTAACAGTTTTATTGAACTTTCATTTACAACTCAAATTAATTTGAGTTGATTTTTTTTTTAAGTTAAAAAAATTCTAATGGCCTTTAATTTTGACACGCTTGTTTGAGAGTTTAAAAATTGTAATATATTTTGTATTTTATTAATGACTGGTTCCCCAACAGTGATTTTAGTGACTTAAAAAAAAAAAAACATTTTATTTTGAGTGGTTTTCTTTTGTTTCGATAATAAGCTTTTAAACTATTACGCTGAGTAATAAAACAAAACAGCACGCCATTTAAAAAAAAACAAAGCAAATAAACAAAATATAAAAAAATTAAGGCAACTTTAACACCTTGTATACGGTCGTAAATATTTTACAATATAGTAGATATAATCGGAAGCAATTAGTTCTGAGGTTTTATAAAAATAAGTGTTTTTTTTTTTTCTAAATACCCAGCAAATAAAAATCAATTATAAATTTCACGACTTGTTAAACAGTACAAGAATTGAGTACAAACTACATAATTCGTCACAATTGAAAGCCATGAAAATTAAGTTCTTAAGCAACTGTTCAAATGTCATGAATACTATATTACGAAAAAAATGCCAACGAATGTGAGAATATGTCTCACTTCATTTAACTGTAAAGCAATTTATTTTGTGTTTCCAATCAACTTATGACCACCAATACCAGCTGCCAAAGTTGACGATTTTTTGCCATAGCAATAGCATACTGGCGATTTGCGTTTGCAATGAAAAGCGACTATTACATTTTAGTAAAATATATGAGTATGTATACGCTGTCGGAAATCGGCTCAGAAGTAACTGAAAGGTTTAATAGGGATTTCGAAGATAGTTTAGGAAAATATATAGAGAGCTGTTGATTGTAAGTGAATAAGCAGTTTGCAACCAAATCCACATCCTCAAAAGATTTCATTTCTTACCGTCCCTGATTTCACTTTTCTACTAGTGAAAAATGTTGATATATTGAGCTTTTGTTCTATAAAAAAATATGTAACCTAGAAATTGCTATGGGAATGATAATGTAAATGATAAATTTCAATAAAGCGATGTTACCTGGAAAAATAGTATATGACAAAATAATATGACATGACGAAATTGTTTAACATTAGAGTGTCCTTGAAAATCATTTGTTGGTGCAAAAATTTAGAGAACTGAATGAATTGACATACATAACATAACTGGCCTTTACAACCCTGTGTCAGGATTACGGCCTAGCTTCTCGCAGCACTCATGTTGTGTGTGTCAATTTTTATCCATGAGTACCGGGACCTACAGTTTAATGTCGACTCCGAACGACAGACTTGAGAAGCTTGTTCATGGCAATTAGTTACTCTCAGAGCTTTTGCCAGAAGACTGCTGAGAGGTAGTCGCCGAAAGAAGTATTTTATTCATATTTTTTTTTTTTTGAAGATGTCGGAGCCTGGAGTCGAACCCAGGGCCCATGTCTTAGTAAGCCAACACACTAACCACTAGACCACGGCGACTACTGAATGAATTGAACCAATGATTAAATGATTAATGCGTGATTTAAAAACATCAATCAAAATTTTTTTTTCTTGTTTTTTTATTGAGACAAAACCAATATTTAGGGGAGTAAAGCCCTACTCCTGTTGTGCATTACACTGAAATTTGATGGAATAGAATAGAGAGATTTTTTTATTATTAAGTGCCCTGCGTATGAAACAAGTTGCTTCACCCTTAAATGATCAACAACAACTGCCCCATCTGTCGTTGGATGTTGATTATGAAATGGTAAGGATCTTCGCTAAGTAGGTAGCTGTTATCTTTCAGTAGGTGGCGCTTTTCTATTGGCCATTCGTGTTTTGATGCCGTGCCAAAGATGGAATAGAGTGAAATAACAGGGGGCCGTTTATTGTGAATGGTCTTCTTTGAGAGGGGGAACCTCTTATTATTTTTTTTTAAATTAAAATCTTGAAAAACTGCACATTTTTTATTCTTAATTTGTATGCGAGCGCTCTAACTACTATACTATGCTAGAAAGATTGTTTTTCATGTCAATTTCTCTCCAAGTTTTCAAAAAATAATAAATTTATTGGAATATAGAAATGCAATAAAATTAATTGGAATCTTGTAATGATTCAAAAGTCATGAAAATGTTATTTTGTGGGGTATTTCCAATTCCTAAAATCAAATATGTATGAATGTTAGAGTGAAAAATTATGCAATGCCTCTTCAAATTAATCGGAAAGTATATATTAAGACTTCAAAAAAGCAACATTACGTTGAGAGCAAACAATATATTAATTAATAATTTTGCTATTCGGTACTCATGGATAAAAATTGACAACATGTGTCCTACGAGAAGGTAGGCCGTAATCCTAAAACAGAGTTGTAATGCTAGTAAATATAAACTAACTATCTGAACCCGGTGTGCTTCGCTACCCCCTCGTTATATAATAAAATTAACGGCGGTGACGTGGTTCATAGTTATATGGCGACGTTAACAGTATTAAGAGCAATATACTATCAAATAATAAAAATCCGTTGGAAGGAACAAATTTGTACAGAGAACAAAAAGTTTAAAACTTTCAAATACAGTTAAGCGTGAAAGGGGGCGTGGCGTAAGAAATGTTTATTTATACCTCGCCTGTAGTATAATGTGTATAAAATTTGAAGTAAATCCGTTAAAAACTATATGGGAGTAATTACATAATTTTCAAAAAGTGGGCGTAAAAGTTGGCGTGGTAAAAAAAGTACCCTATTAATCATGCCGGAGTCCCAGTTAAATGCTGTGAAAATTTCAGGAAGATCGGTCTAGAGGTTTGGTCTCCTATAAGGTACAAACAAACAAACAAATAAACAAACAAACAAATAAACAAATAAACAAACAAACAAATAAACAAATAAACAAACACACATTCAATTTTATATATTTAGATTAATTATCAAGCTGAAATATACCAAAATTATAGGTAATTTAATTACACAGTAGTCGGCGTTGTCTAGTGGTTAGTGTATTGGCTTACTAGACGAGAGCGTCTCATTCAATACCCAGCTCTGACATCTTGAAAAAAAAAAAAAATATGAAAAAGTATTTCTTTCGGCGACTACCTCTTAGCAGTCTTCTGGCAAATACTCTGAGAGTAACTAAATGCCATGAAAAAGCTTCTTAATTCTGTCGGTCGGAGTCGACTTTAAACTGTAAGTCCCGGTACTCATGGATAAAAATTGACACACACAATATGGGTGCTACGAGAAGATAGGCCATAACCCTGAAACAGAGTTGCAATGGCCAGTTATGTATGTATGTAATTTAATTAAAAAGTTGACATAGTGATAAATACTTGTACGAATTTATGTCATTGGTTATGTAACTTTACACAAAAAAAAATTGGTCAATTTAAAAATCTAACAATTAGCATTTACCAAAAAAATTATATACATATACTATATATATTTACAGCACTTTTTTATAGAATTACTCTGCAGTGTAGGTTTAAACAAAAATCGGTTTTGCCAGCCTATAATGTTCTTACTTGTTATTGCAGCATGAGGCTATAAAACCCTGTTTTTTTATTATTGTTAAATAAAATTAAAATAAACAAATAAATAAAAACATTTTTTTTAACAAATTAAGTGAAATAACAAAACAGTTAATAATACAAACAATACCAAAAAAAAATTATCAACTTTATTTTAACTCGCCAGTATATTTGAAAATAAGCACATTGAAAGACGCTTGTCGTTAGCGGGTTACGAAACGCAATCAAATTAAATTAAAAAAATTTAAGCATTCACTTGCACTTCACTCGCATTAGTACGAAAAACAGAGGAATATAAAAATAAATTTAAAGGTGAAATTTACGAAAAACAAATTATAATAATAAATTAATAAATTTAATAGTCGTTATTAATAAAATACAACAACCATATAGTATTTTAAATATGTATGTCGTATAAATATTTCAATCATAACAAATTATAATTTTTGTTATGAATTGTGTGATAATTTTATTATTATTTTTTTTTATTTAAATCTCAGTATTATAAGTTTGTGAAAACTAAAGAGAAAAAAGTGACATGCTTTGGTGCAATTTGTTAAGACATTTGATTATTTACATACATACATAGTTATCGGTATGTCAAAATTATAATTGTTTTTTATGCATTTAAAACATGGAAAAAGCTTTTTTTGGTACAAATATTACCCACCCTCTAAATTTCCGAGTAACCACCATTAGGTCATAACTTCTATATACATATGGAAACATTTTGAACAAAGTTTAGCAGTTGTTCCAATCGAATTTCTTTTTCTGAGTACTTAATGCGAATCACTCACAAAAGCACGACTCAATACGATTTCATGCGTGATTCGAGTCGTGTCATGTTGAGCACAGAGTGGGCAAACAAACAAAACATTTCGCAAACGTTACAACAGTCATACACTTTTCAAAACTTTTTCAATGGTATTGAAAATGAGCAAAACCAAAACAAATACTTTCTAAATAAGAAAGAACGCAAATGAAACAATTAGCTTTTCACTCTTGTGCTTGATTTGTTATTCCGTCACATTCGTATAATTTGCTCTTTTTTCTCTTCTTCTTTTCTTTTTCTCATCTTCTTTCCTTTTTCTTTTCATTCATTTTTTGTTGTACCTACGCACATTTGAGTTAGTGTATTTGTAGTACTCAAAACAAAATACAAAATTAAATGGGGCAATCTTTCTCACTGTTTATGTTTTATTTTTGTTTTACATTGTAAAGAATACAACAAAATGAGATCAAACGTTCAGTTTTGTTTATTTACCTACTCTGGTTGAGCAAAATTGAGATGAAAAAACACGAAACAATAAAAATTGTATTGCCAAACACGCAAACCCAAGGAAATTTGTTAATAGTGTACGGGCCTCTTTTCTCTTGTGTACAAAATGTCGCCAAAATTTTGAAAAGTACATGCAATTGCTTCCACATAATTTTATTGTTTTTTTTTTTTTCAAGGGCAAATTTTTTAGTTTATTATAATATTGGGAAATGAATGCTAATAAATATTTTATATTTGATTTTGTAGCATTATTTTAAATAGCCTTCAGATCTTAATACTAGTATTCTTATTAAATTTATATAATACGAGTAGAGGTCGAATAGTGATTCCAATTTTGAATTCAGAAAAATTTATAATTTTTTTTTTTTCAAAAAATTTTTCATTTTTTCATCGTTTTTATTTTACATTGTAAATGATTAGACAGCTCATTCATTACATGGTAATTATGGCTCAAACGAGCAGTAAAGAACATATTTCACTAAGTGTTGTCACATATAGAAATTTATGGACTACACCGGCAATTTCTATTATACGAGTACTTCAAGGTATATTTGTTGCTCAGAGTGATATTAAATCTTAATTATTAAATAAAAATATGAATGGAATCACATTTTAAAGAATGCTCTTAAAGCAGGACAACCATATATATTTATATCTTATAGTGCGCCAAACTAAAAATTTCTCTAGAATCAATATTATAAATTTTGCTTTGGCAGCAAAGATTTGTCTGTGAACCTTAACCGAATTTCATCTTTGAAAGTATCGTTTGTTTGTGGTTTGTTCATGTAAATACGGTTAATCAAATTCGGGATTTACAAAATTCGAAAAATCTCGGGATATCGGGATTGAGGATATCCCGATCGTCATCCCTAATATATATATATTACTAAATATACATTCCTTTGATTTATAATTAAAATTATCTTTTTTTTATAAACTATTTACCATGTGAAAAAACTAGATTTATGATTAATGTATAATTTTTTTAAGTAGGCGATATATAATCATTTTACAAAGTTGATAATAAATTTGATTACTTTTAAACCAAATTTCTTTCTATTTATGTATGTATTTAATGTACAAGAGTCCAAAACCTTAAATCAAATAACTGGCAGTAATTCAATATTTGCCGTTGTCAAAGCTAATAATAATACGTTTTTGCAGGCATATGTACACACATACCTAAATGCATAATATATGTATTTCAAAAGGGGGTTTACAAAAATTTTAATTTAAAAAAAAATTAAGAAACATGTTTCAAAGTATTTTCTTTTTATAATTCAGATTTATTTTAAATTTATACAATACAACTGATACAAAGAAAAAAGAGACTGCATACTATGTATGTAGACTCACTATCCGGTATGTAATGAAAAACGATTTCGATCGAAATTGAAATCATTTGTATTTTCAAAGCCATATAAAACTTATCTGTTGTAATTATTTTAAAATTTAATAATTAATGATATAGTGGCAATAGTCAGTAAGGTTATGAGTAAGAAAAGAATTCTAAATATGACAGGGTTTGGCAGTTATAACAACTTGAAAATTCATTCGATTTAAATTTCGATCGAAATCGATTTCCATCACATACCAGTATGGCTTTTTTTGTCACTCTCTGTTATTGAAAAAAAACAATGTTGCTGTGAAGTACAGTAGATTTCCATATTCTCAGATAAGTTAAGAGTATTTTAATCTCAATGTATCATTTTAAAGGGCCTTGATAGCAGTTGAATAATTACATTTTTTATTATTAAGACCACAACTCATGCAGTACATCGTGCTGGTCTAGGAAAATTTGTTATGGAAAGGAGGAAAGAGGAAGTAGCGCTTGTGGACATTTGATTTAAGCTTGTTAACATCGTAATTGACAGGTAAAGCAATCACGGGAAGATTGTTCCATAGTGAACGGTGAGCCTAAAGAACAAATTCTCTCTATAGTGCATTGTGCAATGCACTCGACAATCAACTACGAAAGGATGTGCTCTAAGTCTTAAATTGTCCAGACATTGATATCAATCAGCAACATAATACACTTTAAAGGAATAATTAAATTTATGTTGATAATGTGTAGCTTTATAACTGTTTAAGTGTGGAGAACATACGAGAAATAATGGTCAAATACTGTATGTACGAGGGCGGTTCAATAAGTATGTGACGGTTTAAATGAATCACGGATTTTTTGATAAAAAATTATTTTATTTTTTAAATGTAGTTAATAGAGCTCAAATAAACTCTGAGCATTCTTATTAATAATCTGAAAATCTGAGTTCGAATCCCAGATAGAGATTTTTAAACCTTATGATTATTAACTAATTTTTTAGGTTAAATGAATTTAGAATATTAGAAAATTTAAGAAAAATTAATACTAGTAACATGCTCTACCATAGTTATCTGCAACTACACAAGAGCTAATCTTATTTTAAAGTGACCAATGCCTAGGGAAGAATATTTGTTAAAGTCATAAAAACAATAATTTGAGAGAAATTGCAGTGAAAAGAGTACTAATTAATTGTTAAGCAAAACTAAGATAAGTTATATGCCAATACCCCTCTATTGACCGATAAATAATTTCATATTGGCAAGAACATGGAATACGTTTTGAGAATATATAAATTCAAGACGACATTATTCAATTAAGTGACTTTTTATACAAGCCGATTAAATATTATCATTTCGAATTTGACAATATTACGAATATCTTTCAGGAGTACGTATAACAATTTAATTAAAGTGTCATAATTGTCAAATATGTACAACATATTTATACAAGTGCCCTCGACTGAGCGATAAGATACTCGTATACGAGTATATAAAAAAAAACACCAAATTTGTTATACATACTCGTAAATACTTTAAAATAATTTTTGTATTAATCTGATAAAATAAAAGGTAGCTGCTTGAGCGAATAAATATAATACCAATATCACACGTCAATAGAGTTGTTTTAATAATCACTTATTAGCCGCTAAACGATAAGATATAAATAAATATGTAGTTGAAAAAAATCCTTTTAACGGTATAAGAAGAATTTTATTTCAGCTACAGTCAAATTTATAGCACCTACAGATGTAAGTAATATCTGTAAAAGCAATTCAGATAACTTAATAAGCAATTTAAACTAACTTCTTGGAAATCAGTAGTAGTTGATTCTTCGAGTATGTTTAATAGAGAACGTTATCATGTTCCAGGCTGTAGTTAAATCACTGCCTATGCCCCATGGCTTTTAAACTATTTTTTTTAAGACCAATACTTAGGGGTAAACCCCTACTAAATGCAGTGTATTTTTTTAATATAAATTTTGAAAACCCGCAAATTTATTTATGTTATTTCTTCTTCTTCTTATATTAGTTCTTCTCTTTCGCTGGGATTTGAACCTCGGTCGTTTGGGTTTCTGTGCACGCGCACTAACCACTATAATGCCAGTCAGCTTTAAACTACCCAAATATCAGTTTACTATTAGTAAGCTCTAATATTTTAGGCTCAATAGGCTTACATATAAACAGTGAACTCTCGATAACGCGAACTAATTTCTATTACCATTCTATTTACCATCAGAAATAATATTTTAGTAAAAAAAAAATGTGAAATTAGTATTTTAAACAAATTGTTTATTGATTAAAGAAAAAGAAAACTGAAGATTTTCTAATTAAAAGTATGTTTTAAAGTATAAAAAAGAAACGAGAAAAAGTGTTCACGTTTTAAACTTTTTACATTTTGTTCACGTTTTAGAGTAGTCTGTGCAAAAAAATAGGGGAAGGAAAAGGAAGTTCTGTGACTACCTGGCTGCTGTCAAGCTGTAAACCTGAGACATAATCCAATATCTTTTCTTAGTCGCCGTAGACTAGTGGTTAGTGTTCTTGAAAAAAAAAAAAATTAAAAAAAATATTTCTTTCGGCGACTACCTCTCAGCAGTCTTCTGGCAAATGCTCTGGGAGTAATTGATTGCCATGAAAAAGCTCTTAAATCTGTCGTTCATAGTCCCGGTAGCCATGTATAAAAATTAACACAAACAACATGAGTGCTACAAGAAGCTAGGCCGTAACCCTGACACAGGGTTGTAATGGCCAATTGTGCATGTATGTATGTAATTTGCCACGCCCATTTTCAATATACCTATAAGCTTCATGGTGATCAGTCGGTTAAGCGGTTTAGGAGTTACTTAACGTCGAAACAACAGACAATGATGAGCATTTTTATATAGTTTTTGTATAGCTGATATTATTTATTATTTAAAAATAATCGGTGCTGTTCTCTAATCGGAATCAGAAAAAATTTTATTCGAAATCGGAATGTTTCGCATTTCCTAGCTGTTTTATATTTTATTTCCGAATTATTTATATAACTCGAATGATATTTCTTTTTAATACAATTCTTCTAAAGTCTTAAATTATCGATTGTAATCCATAATTTAAAAGGATTAAATTTTCGAACAAAAATTTCTTTAAATTATGAACATATTACAGGAATTTCTTATTACAATCGAAAAAATTGTTTATTTTTTTTTTTATTTAATTGTAGAAAAATTCCAGATTTTGTATAATTTCCAAAAAAAATTGGTTTATTCATCTTATTCTCTGAAAAAGAAAAAAAACTGCTGAAATTTGAATTTTGCAAAGACATGAAAGACCCTTGATATCTTGTCTAAAAATGCAATATTCATCTTTCATCATTCATCTTTAGCAAATCAATATTACGAATATTATTTACAGTTTTAAGTTAAACGTAGGGTTCTTAAAGTACATACATATACATACTTCTCATTAATTAGATAACAAAAATTTTATAAATGTATTCGTCGCATATACTTATATGTACATATTTTTAAAACAAGACAAGTTTAAAGATTTCGGTTAACAAATCGTGTGAGGAATAATTGAAAATTAGTGCCTTATTGACACTTTTTGTAGCAACAAGTGCAACTTATTTTCAAGCTACTACTACTCTTCTAAACAAAACGTGCACAATAAAAAAAACGTGTAAGAAAATATTAATTAAAAACATACATACGAGTAAATGATTTCTAGCATAAAAATAAGTTTAAATTTATGTATGTGCATAAAGTTAAAAAAAATATAAAGATTTCAAATAAAAACTTAATTATTAAATAAAGTACTAATGAAACAAAAAAAATATTTTTAAACTTCTCTACACAAAACAATAATTTAAGAAGTGGACAACAAAAAATAATTTTTCGATTAAGTGAATGATTTTAAACATTTATAAAGAACTAAAAAAGTCAAAAATTTACAATTAAAAAAAATCATAATTATTAAGAGTGTGAATGTTGCATACATTTTAAATATTTATTATATACATTTCATCCACGCCGATATACTTTACATACATATGTATATGTTGTATATGTACATGTATATTGAAGAAAAAAAAGTATTGAAAACAAATATTTTTATTATTCTTACCTATCGGTACGGTAACCTATCTGGATCTATAAAAATAGTCATGCTCGTAAATAGCCACGCTACTCTTATTACAGTGATCTACGAATAAAAACAACACACTAATGGCGTTTTCTTTTCTGGAAAAAAAATGTTGTATTTAAAAAAAGTGACAATTTAAAAGCATTGCCCTAACCCCATTAAATTGCACCCAGTTTTATGTCAAAAAAGAACATAAATAGTCGCCCTGTTGTTACATGTAAAAAAAAAATTATAAAAAAAAATAAATCACAAAAATTTAAATATTTTAAATGTAAATAAAAGCTTATGAAGATTGTCAAATAAAAAAAAATAATAAAAATGACAGCTGTATCTCAGTGCATTATCTTCACTCTGTGACTTTTTTGAGGGCGAGAAATGTTGCATTTTTACTTTTAAGGAGGGCAATTTTTTTTAAAAAGAACACGCAACCCCTCTTTTATGTTACATTATTTTTAGAAAAAAACTCAAAATTTCATTTTGAGGTCTAAAGGCAAACAAAATTTACATTTTTTTTCAGAAAAGAAAACGCTATAAGTAAGTTCGCTTAAACTAAATCCGTTTATAGTTTTATCTATAGGGCTCAAATTTTTTTTAACCAAATACTTAATACTTGTTTGATATATAAAGCGATCTCTATATACCACATACATACATATATATACACTAGTGGCAGAAACTATAGCAGCTGAGCTAATGTTAACGCATTTCCATAAATATATTGTAAAAAATGTAGCTTAGAATTTGCAAAGATAAATATTATAACTCCTAAGGATCATATTAATTTATTTAAAAAAAAATTTATTAAATAAAAATTCAATGTAAGGAATTACTCAAGCTTATGGTCTTTTTTAAAATAAAAATCGTTTATTTATTTATCGATATTTCGCTACTCATGCGTGTAGCGTCTTCAGGAAATATTTATTTTTGAATATTAAAATATTTCCTGAAGACGTTACACGCAGGAGTAGCGAAATATCGATAAATAAATAAACGATTTTTATTTAAAAAAAGGCCTTAAGCTTGAGTAATTCTTTACATTAAACAATAAAGGTCGAAAAACCAGAATTAAAATTAAATAAAAAAAATCAAGTAAAATTGAAATGTTTCACATTTGGGGTGGCAAAAACTAAATCAACTCATTTAAATTTTTTTCGATATTCTAATTTATTTTAATAATTAATGAAATATCCTTAATTTTGCAAAACAGCAGCGTATTGAGGTTATTAATCGCCCATGTTCTGAAAAACGCTGCGTTTTCAAAACGCATTTCATTTTGAAAACGCAAAACGCATTTGAGCATGTTCTGACAAACGCGCGATTTGCTTTTTTTCGATTTTAACACAAATGGAAATAAGATGTGCGTCACTATAAACTGTAACACATCAAAAGTCAAATAAAAACTGACTGGAGTAGGCTAGAGTTAAAAATAAAACAGTTTTATTTTGCATTTTTATTACAGATTTATATTCTGTATTATTTTATTTAAAAATTAATTTAATTTTATAAAATTTTTTATTTTATTCATTATGCCATCCATAAGCAATGTTATAGTGTTTTCGGTGATTTTTTTGGTACCAGCTGTCCATTTATATCGAAAACTAGTAATGGTTTTGGGAACAGATGTACTCTTCTTTAGTTCTCTTTTGACCAGAGCCCAATATCTTTCAATAGGCCGCAGCTCTGGGCAGTTTGGTGGGTTAGCCTCTTTTGGAACAAAAATAACATTATTTTTATTATACCAGTCTATTGCGCTTTTACTGTAGTGACATGTTGCCAAATCTGGCCAGAAGAATGTTGATATGTTGTGCTGTCTTAGAAATGGGAGCAACCCCTTTTGAAGACACTCTTTGATATAAATATCTGAGTTTATTGATCCCAATGTA
Source organism: Metopia argyrocephala (assembly GCA_963576795.1). NCBI lineage: Eukaryota > Metazoa > Arthropoda > Insecta > Diptera > Sarcophagidae > Metopia > Metopia argyrocephala. The sequence goes on along the minus strand of OY756208.1, from coordinate 195,992,841 downwards.
ACAAACGATGCACTTCTGTTGCCGCAGCTACAAATAGCCTGCCAAACTAGGAACTTTTTGGAAAATTTTGATAGTTTTTTAGTTCGGAACTCTTCAGAAACATTGCCTCTACTATCCGCTACATAAAACTCTTGGCCAGGAAGCTGCGCAAAGTCTGCAAAAACGTAAGTTTCCTCATCCATTACACAACATTCGAACTTTTGAAAAAATTTTTTTTTGAGGAGTTTTGCTCTTTTTTTTTGCTTCAATATTCTTCTTAGCATTTCTATCCGGAACTTTTTGGACTTTAAATGTTTTAAGGCCAGCTTTAGCTTTAACTCGGCGCACAAAACTTTCCGAACATTGCACGCGCCGGGCCACTTCGCGACCAGAAATGTTTGGAAGAGCCAGCAAAAGCTTCTCAACTTTTTGGCTTTCGCGTCGTTCGTTACCAGTTTTGCTTTACCTGTTCCAGGCTTTCTTTCAATTTTTAGGTATTTGTTGAACTTTTTGACCACTCTGGAAACACATTGCCTGGTCACGTGGACTTCCCTAGCAACTTTTGTGTAACTCCAATATGATTTTTTTGAATTATTTGAATAATTTTTGTATGCACTTGTCTTTGATTATCCATTGTGAACTAACTAACAAGTCAAATTTGACAAACTGATACATTTTAAAATCTGACACATTTTTCAAAGATATTGTGATTGAGAAAAAAAATTTTGATTAAAGGTGAAAAAAGTTATTAAGAAAAATGGGTGTTACACTTTATAGTGACGCACATCTTATTAACTAAATAAACGCAAATGGCGATGTTTGGCTGTGAATATCCATCTATAAAATTGTTTTTGAACTCCTTTTAAGAGTTTTCTTTGTGAATTAGTACAAAATTGTGTATTCAGTTGATCATAAATAAGTAAGCAATTGAAACAGACAAGTGGTATTAAAAAAGCAAATTTTTAAATTATAAATTTTTTATAAAAATTTTAAAAGAAAACGTACAAGATTCCTTTAAATTAAAAGAAATCATATTAAATTTATATATTGTATAATTTTTTTAATTTTTTAATGTTTACATTTAATACAATTGACCAAAACGCTTCAGGGTACATTAGCGATTTGAAATCGCCAAAGTTTTAGCGTTTTCGTTTTGCAGAACACCTATTTGGCGATTTCAAATCGAAAACGCCAAATTCAAGCGTTTTGCGATTTTCAGAACATGGGCGAATATCCGAATTTCGTTTTCTGGTGAAAAACTTTAGTTTATTCGCTCCCTGTTCACGATTTATGTCTTTATCCACAACGCCCCACAAATTTTCTATAGTTTTAAAATTGGGCGACTGAACTGGTCATTTAAGTATATGAATATTTTGGTTTTGTATCCAAGACTTAACCTATTTGGAAGAATTGCTTAGGATTATTATCGTATTGAAAAATCCATCCGGTCGTCATTTCATCTTTTGTAAATGGCAAATTACAGTTTTCAAAATATGTATTTTTGTACAGGTACTGGTCCATAACTTCTCTTATTTTTTATAGACTCTCAATTCCATTGAGTTAAAAACACTCCCACGCCATTACATTCCCCATTAGCTCAGTTGCTTTAGTTTCTGCCACTAGTGTATGTAAGGATGTACAGTTTTGACCGATAACCTTATGTCATTTCTAAGTAGTAAAACTTCTGGGTTTCCTGAGCCTTTACGGTATTTAATGGTACACTATTAAGAGTGAAGGAGTAAGGGTCAAGTACGAAATCATTATATGTAGCCAGTTATCTCAGTATGATCTGGCGTTGTTTTAATGGAACGCAACACCTCTGTAATTCATCAATGCAAAAGCCGTGATTTTTCGTCTTAGTAGGCTTATAAATACTATTCATATCAATATTTTCTTACTTGTTTCTTAAAAAATTTTTATATTAGAAAGTTCTGTCGTGACAGTAGCAAAACATTCAAAGTTTTTCATTAATACCCTCACATTTTTTAATAGTCTGCGCTACTGGTGAGCTTAATTAAAAGACAGTGATTTAAAGTGTTCTGTATAATTTAAGAAAAAATTAAAAAAAAATTATAAGAGCACTGAATTTCCTTAATGTTTTATAAAATATTATTTGTAAAATAAAAAATAGTAAAATTTTGCAGTTTTGCAGGGCATATACTACGAAGAATGATTACCACTATTGCTTTTATAAGATGCTATTCAATGGGAAGTTAAAAAAACTTTGCTACGAAAAGTTTTCGTTTTATTTCGATCGTTTCTTTTCTTTAAAAAAATATACTCAAAAAGATAATACAAGGAGTGAAAAAAGGCTATAGTTTGTTAAGCTGAGAGAGAAATAAATTAAAAAGGCAAAATTTTTTGGTAGAAAAAAAACGCCCTTATTTTGTACAACTTGTCATTGTTAAAATTTTTTACGGTACAACTCATTTTAATAGTTAAAGCTTAATAAATAAAACGGAATTTACAATTTTCTTCATAAATTCTTTAATTCACCTCTTTATTTTTCAATATTTTTCATATGAAAAGTTACTATTCTTGTTGAAAAGCTAAATAGGATGGGCACTATTTACGTCACGCACACTCTTATCGACAACCAACCGAGTGGCCCAATGCGTAAGATGTTTATTTAAAACATGGTGAATAACTAAAATTAAAAAAACTGAAGAATATATTACCTGCCTCTGCATTAAGTACCCAAGGAAAGTTGTTAAAAATTTACAAGAGAGCATAATATATGACATATTATGTCATGTAGCATTCAAATAAGTGGTCAGTAAGGAAAACAAATTTAATTTGAATGGCCCAGATGGCTACAATTATTATTTCGAAGATATGTGAAGAGAAAAGTTGTTTTAAAGTTGCCAACAAAGCAGAGAATAGGAAGATATGATAGACAAAAATATACGACTTCGTTATAAATATTTAAAGATCTGACAGTTAGTGCTGACTGTCCTGCAAGAATTATATTAATTTTTCCTTGACAAAGCTATAATGATTTTTAGCTTTAATTTTCTAATTAAATTTAAAAATGTTTCTGTTGAAATTATCGAATTGCTTCCTTAGCAAAAGTTTAATAGTTTCTGTTGAGTTTTAATTTTCTAACATTAGGGTGGTACAAACAGAGATTTGGTGGATAAACACTAGAACGAGATACTTGAGGTCAATGACCTCTAAGGGGAAAACATTGCTCTTCTTGAGACAAAAACATATCATACTTTAAGATCGAACTGTAAATGCCGTCCCTTACGTTTGACAAAAAGAAAAAAAATTTTTAGAGGCGTTGTGGGGAAACTTTTTTGAGTTATGGGCTAATGTATGTATGTAAATACTTAAAAAAAAGGAAAGTTGTTGACTGCTAATAATAAAGTTTTTAAAAACTACTATCAAATGGCGCAAATATTACAAGAAATTTTTTTATGTGCTAAATTACAATACAATATTATGATCTAATTATTTATTAGGAGCAGAGTGACTAAGACCCTAAGCTCAGTGTAGTGTCGCAGACCAGGGTCTCTAAATTTAAATAAATCAAACTGCGCGTGAGTGAAATATCTTCATATACCATAAAAAACTAGTCCAAATTTGTATTAAAAATACATGTCTATGGTTACCGTATCTTTGTTATAATTTTTCCAACCGTTTGAATTCCTATAAATTAAAAGCAACCCAACAAAAACATTCGTTGTATGCACACAGATATAGATTTTAAAATATTAGAAACATAGATGTTGCGACGGAAAATTTATAGGTCGATTATGGACAGCAACCGAACTATGGTTGCCAAATTTGGCATTACAGACGGCAACTGGCAACAAATATTTTAAAATTTTATTTGTAAAAAAAAATATTTTTTCGGCAACTAGAAATTTTTGATTGCCAACTGGCAATGCAACTTCCGTTCGGTTGCCACCCATAATCGACCCATTATTAAAATATTTATTTTTTTATTTCCAGTACAATGGAGGAAACATCCAATATTGGTGAAGTTAATAAGGGCTTCAGCCTGGATGAGGTGAATATGCAAAATAAGTTATTATTGAAATATAAAAAAATTTAAAAAAAAATATTTTTTCATTAATAGTCATTGGAAAATGGCCAGAAATATCAGAAGACTGAATATCAAATTGCCGAGTTTGAAGATGAAAAGAAAGAAGAAAGACCAAAAACAAAATTACAGATATGGACTAATAGAACACTATTATTTTTATTACATGCTGCTGTAGGTTCCTATTTCGGCTATGCCACATATTATTTCATACATTTGCGTAAGTACTTTTAATTAAAAAAAGAAAGTTAAAAATTAAACAGTTATTAATATTTTAATAATTATCGAAATACATACATATGTATGTTCTTTTTTTATTAGGACAAGACGAATGCCAATATTCGTATAAAGCGGAATGTAATATGCGTTTTTGTTCCGGTTATGGATTTTTAATTTTGTTATTCGGATTTATATATTTGGGTTTATTTTACTACTACATTTTTAAACCAACAATAGGACGTCGATTTCATCGCAAATTTATGGCGCCATTTAGTAAATGGTGGTTTCGAATTAGTCGAACGAGGTAAAGAAGAAACAAAAGAAAATAACACTCAATAACTATTCTGCTTATTTTTTTATATTATGGTCCCTTTTGAAAATATGTGCATAAATTAAGAACTTTTCGAATCATTTTAAACAATGTACAAACGACTAAAAACATTGAAAAAGTTGGTGTGTTGGTGTCACCATTCAAGCACTCACTGGTCGACAAGAAAAATGTCACAAGAACAAATATGGTAAAAACGTAAAGAATTTTATGTTTTGAGAAAAACTGCGGTTTTAGTTTTTCTCCATCAGGTCGAGAGTTTTTAATGGGCGTGGCAAATTTTGACCCCTTTTTAAAGCGGCTACTCACCTCGAGAACGGTTTAGCGAATTTGAAAAAAAAGCGGTAAAAGATACTGTAGTCGCCGTGGTCTAGTGTTTAGTGTGTTGGCTTACTAAGACGATAGCTCCGGTTTAACCCGCGGCTCTGACATCTTGAAGCAAAGAAATATTTCACAAAATTTATATATATATATATATATATATATTTCTTTCGGCGACTACCTCTTAGTAGACTTCTTGCAAAATCTCGGAGAGTAACTGTTTGCCATGAACAAGCTTCTCAAGTCTGCCCTTCGGAGTCGACATTGAAAAGTTTAGGTCCCGGTACTCATGGATAATAAGTGATACACACAACATGAGTTCTGATACAGAGTTGTAAAGGCCAGTTATGTACATATGTATGTATGCATGTATGTATGTAAAAGATAGTGTACAACATTACTTGTAAATATAATTTAAACTCAATTTAATGCTATATTAATAGTTTTAGAGTTATTCAGACTCTAACATCGAAAATTTAAAAATACATTAAAAATTCCAAGATATTTGCTCTTTTAAAACCCATAAAAAGTTAAAAACAACAGAGATATCAAGTTTTTATAGTACCTTCTAAAGATAACCAAACTTAATGAAAATCTATAAACAAATATTGATTTGATTCAAACTTAAGTGGAAAATTTTATTATCAGTTAAATTCATTCATATTTGCACTAGAACCAAAAAAAAAGGATTTTTTTAAGGTCACAAGAACAAAGGTTGTAAGAATGTAAAGTATCTATTTAATGTCTTCTTTTTTTTCTTCAATCAGTTCGAGATTTTTTAAATGTTTAAATGCTCCAAAATTGGCACCTTCTGAAAAAGATTTAGAAAAAAATGTTGTCCATAGTCCATAGGAAACATATTAAACAGAGCTGATACTTGTATCAATATTCGAAGAGCAGGAGTTAAATCTCTTACATATCAATAAAATAAATTTAAAGAAAAGGTTACAATTCGCAAAGAAAGACGATTCGAATGATTTTTTATTTTGGACAAATTCTTTCATATGAATTTTACACATATGTACATATGCACATGCAATATGTGTCAGACAAATTGTATAGGGTGTTTTTTATTGAGGTATAGAACTTTAAGTTGGCATCACTTTTTTAACTGGCGGCCATTTTGTCAGCTGTCAAGTGATTAATATTTAGTTTGGTTTGCCATTTCATCATGAATAGGTTGACAAAAGAACAACGCTTGCAAATCGTGCAAATTTATTTCGAAAATAATGGTTCAGTTCGCGAAGTTTACCGCAAGCTCCGTCCATTTTATGGTCGACATAATCGTCCATCAGAGCAATTAATTCGGTTAACCATGGATCGTTTTCGCACTACGTTTACTCTATGTGATAATAAGCATTCGCAGAGACGTCGAACAGTGCGCACCGAAGAAACAATTGCCGCTGTAGAGCAAAGTGTTGAAGAGAACCCGAATGAATCAATTCGCCACCGTGCACAGCAATTGGAGCTTTGTCCATCAACTTTATGGAAGATTTTGCGCAAAGATCTTGGCTTGCGACCTTACAAGATCCGGCTTGTGCAAGAATTAAAGCCGCGAGACCATGCAATGCGTCGTGATTTTGGTGTATGGGCCGAAAATGAGATTGATCTCGATGCTGATTTTCATCGCAAAATTTTGTTCAGTGATGAGGCTCATTTTTGGTTGAATGGCTACGTCAACAAGCAAAATTGCCGCATTTGAAGTGAAGAGAATCCACATGAGACCCTTGAGACGCCATTACATCCACAAAAACTGACTGTTTGGTGTGTTCTATGGGCTGGTGGATTCATTGGGCCATACTTCTTCCGAAATAATGCTGGAGAGTCAGTTACCGTTAATGGAGACCGGTATAGAGCCATGATAACCGACTATTTTATTCCCGAATTGGATCGCATGAATGTGGATGAGTTGTGGTTCCAACAAGACGGCGCTACATGCCACACAGCGCACGTCACAATCGATTTATTGAAGGAAACATTCGATGAGCGCATAATTTCGCGGAATGGACCTGTCAATTGGCCACCAAGATCGTGTGATTTGACACCATTGGATTAATTTCTTTGGGGATATGTGAAGTCGCTCGTCTACGCCAACAAACCAGAAACGTTAGGGGACTTGGAAGCCAACATTCGTGGCGTTATTGCCAACATACGGCCTCATATGCTCGAAAAAGTGGTTGAAAATTGGACCTGTAGAATTGGCTTTATTCGAGCTAGCCGCGGCGGCCACATGCCCGAAGTCATATTTAAACATTAATGGCATAAAATTATCCTTCCAATAAAGCCAAATTAATGGACATTAAAACGATTTTCTTGTGTTTTATTTCAATTCGAAGTTCTATACCTCTAAAAAAAACACCCTGTACAATAGACCGTACCTCAAAAAAAATTTCCCCGTTCCGCATCTAATATAAAGTATTTTTGCAAGATTTCGAAAATGTAAGGGTCTTCTCTTCGGTTTTTTCGTTATATCTTAGGCATTTACAGTCCGATCTTAAAGTGTGATATATGAATATTTTTGTCTCGAGAACACCAAAAACAGTGATATATCATACTTACAGATCGAACTTTAAATGCCAAAGATATAACGAAAAAAAATAAAACTCACCCCCTAGTTCGGCAAAAAAAAATTGGATATTTCAATGTTTTTGTCTCGAAAATACCATTATTAAGGTCAATAGCCCTTAAGGGGAAAACATTAGTCTTCTCGAGAAAAAAAAATTTGTTATATTATACTTTAAAATCGGACTGTAAGTGCCTAAGATATAACGAAAAAACGGAAGAGAAGACCCCTACGTTCGGATAAAAAAAATTTTCGAAATCTCCTTGCAAAAATACTTTATATTAGACGCGGAACGGGGAAACTTTTCTCCTTGTAAGGTGGTACGCTCTAGTGTACAACAATGGAATATTTTACAGTACATATGTATGTAAGGTGTGCGTCACTATAAACTGTAACACATCAAAAGTCAAATAAAAATTGACTGGAGTAAGCTAGAGTTAAAAATAAAACAGTTTTATTTTGCATTTTTATTACAAATTTATATTCTGTATTATTTTATTTAAAAATTAATTTAATTTTATAAAATTTTTTATTTTATTCATTATGCCATCCATAAGCAATGTTATAGTGTTTTCGGTGATTTTTTTGGTACCAGCTGTCCATTTATGTCGAAAACTAGTAATGGTTTTGGGAACAGATGTACTCTTCTTTAGTTCTCTTTTGACCAGAGCCCAATATCTTTCAATAGGCCGCAGCTCTGGGCAGTTTGGTGGGTTAGCCTCTTTTGGAACAAAAATAACATTATTTTTATTATACCAGTCTATTGAGCTTTTACTGTAGTGACATGTTGCCAAATCTGGCCAGAAGAATGTTGATATGTTGTGCTGTTTTAGAAATTGGAGCAACCTCTTTTGAAGACACTCTTTGATATAAATATCTGAGTTTATTGATCCCAATGTAACAAACGATGCACTTCTGTTGCCGCAGCTACAAATAGCCTGCCAAACTAGGAATTTTTTGGGAAATTTTGATAGTTTTTTTAGTTCGGAACTCTTCAGAAACATTGCGTCTACTATCCGCTACATAAAACTCTTGGCCAGAAAGCTGCGCAAAGTCTGCAAAAGCGTAAGTTTCATCATCCATTACACAACATTCGAACTTTTGAAAAAATTCTTTTTTGAGGAGTTTTGCTCTTTTTTTGCTTCAATATTCTTCTTAGCATTTCTATCCGGAACTTTTTGGACTTTAAATGTTTTAAGGCCAGTTTTAGCTTTAACTCGGCGCACAAAACTTTCCGAACATTGCACGCGCCGGGACACTTCGCGACCAGAAATGTTTGGAAGAGCCAGCAAAAGCTTCTCAACTTTTTGGCTTTCGCGTCGTTCGTTACCAGTTTTGCTTTACCTGTTTCAGGCTTTCTTTCAATTTTTAGGTCTTTGTTGAACTTTTTGACCACTCTGGAAACACATTGCCTGGTCACGTGGACTTCCCTAGCAACTTTTGTATAACTCCAATATGGTTTTTTTGAATTATTTGAATAATTTTTGTATGCACTTGTCTTTGATTATCCATTGTGAACTAACTAACAAATCAAATTTGACAAACTCATACATTTTAAAATCTGACACATTTTTCAAAGATATTCTGATTAAGAAAAATAATTTTGATTAAAGGTGAAAAAAGTTATTACGAAAAATGGGTGTTACACTTTATAGTGACGCACACCTTATGTAAGAAAAAATATGTGATACCAGCATAAATAGTGTTTTGCGTGAACATTTTTAATCGTTTAAAATTTTATTAAAACATTTTTAATTTTTATAAAAGAAAATTCATCAGATAAATGTCAACCAATAAAAAGTAATTGTTTATGTAAAAAAAATCTATACTTATGGGAAAAGAAACACAATTTAGAACACCACTGTATTGGATTGCTATTTTCGATTATATTAGCGTGAAAAATTATAGCAACACATTGGAATTATGTCGAGAGTGTACTGTTCGACCAGTTTGGTTCGCTCAAATTAACTCACACGTGCAAGTGAAGAGGTTAAATTGAGAAAAAAAAGTAAATAAAACGCTAGTTTTCACATTAATTTTGAAGACCATAATGTGTATCCAAAAGTAGAAGTTATTGAATGTAAAATTTATATTTTGTTTTTTATTTATTTATTTTTTTTTATTTTAAAATACTAATATTTGTAAAAAGAAAAACGTATCTAATGGAATTTATTTTCTCTATATATTTCCTTTAAGATTATTTTCTTTATTAATGATGTTATTACTTGCATTCGCATTGGCAATATTTCTATATTTCCAAACTAAAGATGAGCCGCAAAAGTTGACTTCTTTAACTGCTCCCTGCTTTTTCATATTAACGGGATACTTGTTTTCCACAGCTCGTGAAGCAATTAAGTGGCGCATTGTTATAACAGGAATAACATGCCAGTTTATTTTGGGCATCATTTGTATACGTTGGAGTGTTGGTCGCAGTATCTTTGAGTGTATAGGTAATAAAATCGAAACATTTTTATCTTTTACTGACAGCGGCAGTCGTTTTGTTTATGGCAATACTATTATTGATGATGGTGTATTTGCATTCGCCATGTTATCGGTGATCTTCTTCTTCAGTTTCTTTATATCAATATTATACTACATGGGAGTTATGCAATGGGTCGTTATGAAATTAGGTTGGATTTTACAACAAATGCTTGGAACTACAGTATGCGAGAGTATTACTGCTGCTGCGAATATATTTCTGGGCATGTCAGAAAGTCCCCTTTTGATTAGACCATATATAAAGATTTTAACTGCTAGTGAAATACATTCTATAATGGTTTCTGGTTTTGCTACAGTTTCTGGTACTGTATTGGCAGCTTATTTAAGTTTTGGAGCCTCACCAGCACATTTAATAACGTCAAGTGTTATGGCAGCACCTGCTACTTTGGCCATCTCCAAATTATACATGCCCGAAACTGAGAAGAGTAAAACAACGTCGGAAAACATAGAGTTGGCGAAATCGTAAGTTTTTATTTTTTTTATTTTTTTTTTTTTTCTTTTTTCCGCTCAATATATCTAGATCTCATTAATTTTTTTCATGAACATATTGCTGCTAACAGTGAGGATTCTTCAATTCTGGATGCAGCTTCTAATGGTGCCAACAACGCTTTACCCATTGTTTGGGGTATTATTGCGAATATTGTGGCATTTGTTGCTTTCATAACATTTCTGAATGCTGTAGTTGAATGGTTTGGCATTATGGTGGGCTTAAAGGACATTGATTTTGAATGGATTTTTTCGAAACTTTTTATACCTCTATCCTGGGCCATGGGTGTACCTTGGAAAGACTGTGCAGAGGTGGCCAAAGTTGTGGCAACTAAAACTATTATTAATGAATTTGTGGCTTATGAAAGGCTGGGAGTATTAATTACAAATAAAACTATTACGGTAATTATACATTTAGTGTACCTGCTGATTTTAAAAATTATTTTAATAAAAATTAATGCTTATAGGCTCGCAGTGCCGGTATTGCAACATTTGCTATTTGTGGCTTTGCCAATCCCAGTTCATTAGGCATTTTAATGGGTTCCTTGGGCGCTATGGCTCCTAAAAGAAGAGCTCTCATTACATCTGTAGCTTTAAGAGCTTTTATAGTTGGTAGTATAGTGTGTTTTATATCGGCTAGTTTTGCAGGTAAGGCAATTATACATATACATACTCGTATTTCATAAGATTAATTTAAATAATGGCTCTATTATTCTTAAACAAGGTATTTTAATGCAAAACGAAGAGGAAGAAAGAGCCTATGAGCGAATATTAAAAACAATTGAACGTAAAAATATAAGTATAGCATTATTTCAAACACAACCTTAGTTAAGAAAATATATACAAATGTATCTAGGTGTGTATATACAAGATAGTAAGTAATTACTATATAAATAAATACATAAATAATTTACGATTTATTTTAAGTCTTAATTGTGTCTAGTAAATACTTTAAAATAGGCTAGCAGTTTCTTATACATATAGCAATAGTTTTAATAATAATTAATAATAATAATGAATCAATATTTTATTGTGTAAAGCAGATATTTTTTAATTCTCTTTTGCTTTTGCCTAAAACTTTTACAATGTAGAACTTAGAAGACAAACAGAATAAGCAAAAGTTACGAAGAGTAGAAAACAAACAAATTCTTTACATTTTCGTCCCCATTTCTACAAGCTTCGTCTGCCTGTCTTTCAATTTCTACATTGTAAATTCCGACTTATTATGATTTAATTAACAATTTTTTTTTACTTTTAACCGAATTTGTTTAATAGCCTTAAAATTACTTTTTTTTAATGTATGTACTAGTGACTAAAATCATCATTCTTGTAATCGAATAAATTAGTTAAAAAATTTTTTACATTTTTAAATGTTCGCTTTATACATATGTATATGACAAATGACAATGCGATTTTAGAACATATTCTATAGCAAGTAGCCAATTGTATATGTATGTATGTATGTAGCAGAGTTGTAAACGAATCATTCATTTTTGAATTAATTCGTGAATCATTCATGCAATGAATTGGTAAAATTTTGAATTAATTCTTTTCTCCAAAAAACGAATTGAATTAAATTTGAATCAATTCATTTGCATTAAGCGAACATGAATTGCAATTCATTTTCAATTCAAATGAATTGGTAAAAAGAATTGCAATTCATTTCCAATTCATTTGAATTGAATTGATTTGGAATTAATATAAAGAAGTTAGAAAAAATGAATTGCAATTCATTCCCAATTCATTTGAATTGATTTTGAATTAATTCAAATGAGTTAAAAAATGAATTGCAATTCATTTTACCAATACATTTGAATTAACTCGAAAAATTAATTTGTTATACATTTCCAATTGCAATAATGCAAAAGCATTACCCCTTTTTCCAAGTACTCCTATTCTGTACTTTATCTATGTCTATTACTTTTAATCCAAGTATTTATTACTTATTTATAATAATTCTCTTTGTTACATTTATTTCATAAGTAGTACTTGAAGAACCAAACTCCAAACACCAAGTCATTTTTGATTTGATGAATTTGAATTACAAGTTACTTTTCTAATTCATTTGAATTAATTCCAAATCATTTTAATTCAAATGAATTAGAAATGAATTGCGATTCTTTTTACCAATTCTTTTGAATTAAAAAATGAATTGCAATTCATTTTGCCTAATTCAAATGAATTGCAACTCATTTTGCCCAATTCATTTGAATTGGAAATGAATTGCAATTCATGTTCGTTAAATTCAAATGAATTGATTCAAATTTAATTCAATTCTTTTTTTTGTTGAAAAGAATTAATTCAAAAATTAGCTAATTCATAATGAATTGAAATCAAAAAAGAATGATTCATTTACAACTCTGGTATGTAGTACTCGAAATAGTTTTCGATAAAGTAAGAGCTATTATTAGTGTTTTTCACAAACAAATATATAAAAAAATAACATTGTTAACCCTTTGCGACTGACGTGATATAGTTCTTAAAATTCTAATGACGTGGTAGTCTACCAGACACCATTTCCATGGCTTATATTTTCCAAAGTTCCGATTTGTAAAACTAATAAAACCAATTTTTTTATTGTTTATGAGTATAAGGTATTATTTATATAATTAGTTTTCTAATTTATAGCGAAAATTCGTGTTTATTGTTATTAATCGGCATGGTATGCATTTTCAAAATACTATTTTGTGTTTGTTGGTGTCTGATAGACTACCACATCAGTCGCAGAGGGTTAAGCATTTTTTTTTTGTTTTGGTTTCATTTTTATTTTTCATTTTTTTTTTCTTGCATAACTACTTAATTAAAAAAAATATACATTTTAAACTATTGTTCAATTTAAGAAACTGTAACAATACCATAAGCAAGCAATAATAATAATCAAACAAAATGTAAAATATTACAACATTATATAAAATGTCATTTGAATCTTTATTTCTAATTCTAAATTCAATATTAATTTCAATTTATTTATTTTTTTGTTTACTTCTGTCTCAATTCAATTACTTAAACACTTGTCTATGTTACTTTTGATTTCATTTAATGCTTCAAAATCGTTCTCATCAAAACATGCATGCTTTATACAAATAAGTTTTTGTGAATTTAGTTTCATGTCTTTTAAAATGTGTTTAACATTTAAAGCATGTTGTTCTGTCTCATCAAGTGTAGGCTTTTTATTAATTTGTTCTATTGTACTCATTTCTATTATATTGGTGCTTTGTTCTTGCGTTTTTAAATTTTGGAAAATTTTTACATCTATAGGAAAGTCTACATATTTCATTATATCTTTAAAAATATTGTTTTCTGTTTGTAGTTTCTCTAGTAATTCATTTGACTGAGGTTTTTGTTTTAGCAAAAATTCAATTAAATTTGCACTGTATATACTACAACAGTGTTGCACATGCTCTGTTAGATGTTTTAACAATTTCTCATTTAACTCTTTATCTTGTTCTAAATAAAAAATTCCTAACGACTTGTCTAAGAATTTGAAAAACTTTGCAAATTCTGTTGTGGTTAAAGAAAATAAGCTAAAAAAGGTTTCCAAAAGACTTACATTCAAGGTATTGTTAAGCATCTCCCGTCTTAAGGCACCAATTTCCAATAAGTTTATCTAAAAATATTTAAAAGCATATTTTAAATTAAGAGTTACTTACTCTTCTGCTGGGGCAAGTATACTAACCAACTCGTTATATTTCATTTTATTAATCCGTTTTTGTTGTAATTTTTTTAACAGTTTCACTAAATTTATTTGAAAGTATTGCTTTAAATGATCGTTAACTTTTCCACTGAGTAATAAAATAATTTGAAAATTTTCAATTTTATTGCTCAAGTTTTGAAGTATTGTATCGTCAGTATTTTTTATAATCGTTTCAAGTAAAATCTCTACTAGATGTTTTTGGTTTATATGAGTCGTCTCAGTGGATCTGTTTAATTTGTTCCACATATTACACCAATATTGTAAACATACTTCAATGGAATCAGTGTTCTTTCCGTTTTGAAATAAAAAACTGGAAAATAATATAAAAAAAAACAAAAAGAAGTGGCTCAATTTTAACAAATACTGTTTCAAGCACTACAAGTTTGACTTGTTTAGTTTTGTATTTTTCTAAGGGAAAAACTTAAACACTTAACGAGTTTAAGCTTATTTTGCTCGAAGAGTATTGAGTACAGTAGAGGCTCCAAAAAGTTAAGGACATAGTTTGTTTTTCGAATTCTTAACTTCACGTGATATGAAAAATGCATGTATGTAATTATATTCACATTTACACATTATATGTGTTTTTATTAGTGTTTACTTAATGTACCTATGTATGTATGTATTACTAAATATCTATATATGTATATAATTTCGTTGTTTGTCCGGATGTATGTCCAATTCTCTTTCCGCAGCTTTTTGTAGCCGTCTGACGTCGCAAAAAGCTGAAATTTTGCATACTTAAAGCTCATTTGCTCCACATGTGCAAGACGGAGCCAGATTTTTGATTTTTCCGCCTGTGGTACACCTGGCAGGGACAGGCTTAGTGACTAGTATGTAGTAAAGGTTATAACCCTATTACACACTTATGTAGCAATATTATGTTTATGCGAAATTTGTTACAGTGAAGTAATAAGTCACCTTATTCTGATGAAACCTTTTGTCGGAATGGGATTATAACTATACAATGTCTGATTGTAATTCCATTACTTGTTCGAGAATTTCGTGTTGTATTCATTTCATTTGATCAGCGTATTAACTACACATAATGCGTCAATATAAGCTACATACTTCACTCTCAAGAAATTTACAATGGTTGTACTCAGGTGTACAGCACTACATACATATGTATACAGAAAGCAATAAACAGCATTTATAAATGATTGTGATGTTAAAAACGAAAAAAAAAATTGATATAAAAATTACTCAAAAGAATTAAGAAGCACTTACATAAGTTTTTGAAGTCTTATGTGGAGACTAAAAGTTGCTTAACTTTTCCATATAATTAACTTGTGCGCGTCTTAACTTTTACGAGCCTCTGCTGTATATACAATTGTTATATAAATAATAAAATAATAGTTTTTAAAGTGTTTGACGTAGCTGTTGTCTTAAATTTGATCAAATTATATTACAAACAAGTGGAAATATGGCAACAACATCATGTCAAACACGATAAGGATGAATATTTTTATTTAATTCTAACTTAATTAAATATCATTTTCCAAGGGGCTTATTCTTCTGTATTGCGATGCGAACGTATTCGCATTAGAATTTTATTTCAAATCGTTTGCAACACTAGACAAAAAGAAAATGAATAGATTAAAAAAAAATAAATATATATTTTTTATTAAAAAATTGACCAAAAATTGAGCAATTCACCAAAAAGTGAGCAAAATGAAAGGTTGCAAAGAAGATTGCTTAGTAGCAAATTCGATAGTCTAAGTTTGAATGAAACAAGTTAACTTATTTTATGTTTGCGAAATAAACACGTTTACTTATGCATAATAGTTGTTTTTTCAGAATTTTTCAATTTTGAGTCTTTTCCAATAGACGGATGACTGCCACAAAGCACATGGCGACTGCAGGGCATTTGATGTTTTTAAATAACCTTTTGTCAATTGGCTATGATTATTCGTTAATTTCACCATTATTTCAAACTGACGCGATTTTGTGATTTTATTCTTTGTTTTCCTCAATAAAATATTGTATTAAAATAAAAAAATAATAATAACTTACTTACAATTTTGTGCTTTGCGAATGCTCTTTTGCTGTCGAATAAATTTTGCGATTTTAATATTGAAATTCGCATTACAGAATACCGAGTAAGCACATTTTCGAATTTAGAATGCTAATAAAAACTTACTTTTCGATCATCGTAACACAGAATAAGCCTCCAATACAAAATCCAAACTAACTTCCTTTGAATAAACTTTACTTTTGTAAAATAATTAGCACAAGGCCTATTAATAAGGTCAACCTAATTTCACAAAAATACAATCAAACAAAAAAATAAGACATTTTGTGTTTTTATAACAATGGTCATACGAGTATTATCAAAAACAACCATAGTTACCAAGTTTAAAACAAAAGAAGCCTTTGTTTTTTTTTTCTAAAGGTAGTATACAGTCCATGTCCAAATTATTAGACGCACTGCAAGATTTCATGTAAAATATTAATTACCGAGTGATATTGTACCGTTCTATTAGTTTAATTGATTTGTTTTTTTTTACACTAGCTTTAGAAACCTCTAATCTTCGTGATATATCCCATTTTGTAAATGTTTTCGTAAGCACAAAGGCCTTCACTTCAGCTTTTTTACGTGGTGAAAGATCTCCTTTTCTACCCATAATAAAATAGTCCAACTACTTTTTTAAAACACTGCATACAAAACCAACTAATAACTGAGTAGTATAATACCGTTAGAAAAAAAATCACACTATATAAAGTCACAGAAATACGTAAGCACCTGACTCGACTTCGATCGCGACTGATACAGGTTTGTACTTGTTTACGTTCATGTACCAAATTACAGTATTGTAGTTCAAATTTACCATTATTGCATAAAAACACTTAAGAAACATAAAATTCTAAAAAAAAATAGAGTGCGTCTAATAAATTGGCCAGGGACTGTAGGTAGACGATACTTTTAATTATTGTATGATCTTTAGATATGACAATTGAAAAAACAAAAGTGTAAGCAATATCAAAACATAATATGACGTAAACTTTACCAAAAAGTCACTTCATTTTTTAACCTCTTAGTTTACTTTACCTGTAATACATTGATAAAATTTGCATGCTTGCGAACTCTCGTACCCATGATATATCTGTTATATATTCACACATGTGCTTATGAAGTTCTGTCGTGGAATCTAGTATACATAAGGCAGCATATTTTTCAAGAACATTATAATACTTATCACCATCAACGAATAATTTAGGTCCTTAAAGATATTTTAGATTACTTTTGTAGTGGTTTTATTAAAATATAAATAAAATTACAATAATTTTTCTAATACTAATTAGAGGGAATAATGTAGACTACAAACTAAATTAAAGAAGTATTTTCTATCTCCTGTTAATAAGTTCTCGTAATTTGGAAAAACAAAATTTTGCTTTTTTACTCGTACAATTACAATTAAAGACTATTCTAATGTGCTCGTAGTGTTTACATTATTACCTCTATTTATAATTTTGAAGAGTTACCTTTAAATAAATGTTGATATAATTTCAGCAAAAATGTAATATCAAGATGTTTATTTTTTATTATTAAGTTTAAAATGTCAACTACCAAATCAAAGAATCAAAATTATTCTCGTCGTCTTGCATATGTTTCCAAAGTAACTGAAGGCAAAAATAAAAGTAAATTAAAAATGACAAGTTTCAACTATATAGCACATATCGTCGTCCCGAAGTTATCTGGACGTATATCACAAAATCAAAAAAAATGAGTTACGATCATTTTTGAATCTTAAATTATTAGATCTTTCGATGTGTTCAATCACCAGGACTTTATCTCTTAAATTTTCTGAGATATTTAAGAGCCATTTTGCCGTATATCCACGTTTGGTAAAAAAATTTTATGTTATAATGACGTACGCGCCACTTTCGTGGATATACGGCAAAAAATGTATGGAATTTTTCAAATAAAAAAATTTTGCGTTATCTTGACGTACGTACATAAATGAATATATTTAAAAGATTTTTCATAAGAAAAAAAGATAAAACGTAATAAGAAATCATAAAGAATAGATTTCTTTAACTTCACTTTATTGCTGTTACATTAAAATTAAAGGAATAAATTAATAAAAAACTAATTTTCATTTTTTAGAGGTACATATGTATGTATATAAAATAAATTTTAAATCAAAATTTATTTCATAAAACTTTTATGAATCAAAAGTATGTTTTTTAAGTACATTATAGATAATTCTAATTCAGTATCTTAATAATATCTTAATAATATCTTAATATGTTATAACTTATGTAAATAGTTTTGAATAAAACTGAACATCATTGTATAGAAGATATGGGAATAGGCTTTTAATATCATTTCTTTTATATTCAGAAATATTTATTTTTGGACATATACTGAGTTCCTTTTCAAACATTTCATCTGATTTTGAAAAAACTCCTTTTCTCGCTTGTTTTTTTAAATTTGATGACTGAAATTCATCTTTACTTACAGATGCTTTATAGGATAAAGAAAATAAATTAAATTTATTATACTTAATTGCTTTAATTTTAGTAAATGGAACGTTCTGAAAATTTAGTTAATGCGCAATAACTGAATAAATTTTGAAATCTGTAGATAACATTTCAATAATATTCAATTTAAACTTTTTGGAGTGGTAATTTTTTAATTTTATTATTAAATCTAAAGGACTGTGAATTTCTTTTAACTTTAGAAATCGATCTATTGCATTGTGGACAGAGTCAATTTCTTGAATTTGGGAATGTTCCGGCTCTAAAAATTTTTGAGTAATTGTTTTTAGATTATTATTTTTATATAAAATGCCAAAACTAGCAGACAAAAATATTTTATTTTTATTTTTTTGCACACAAGAGTCGCTCCAAAGAATGATATCCTCAATATGATTAAAATCCTTCAATATATTTTCCAAAATTTTTATTATAGAACTATCGATATCATTACCAGAGCGACCATTCTGTGCTTCGTTCCAAATGGCGCAGTAAGTAACATCTTTTTCGTTTGGATTCTGAGTACATACTCGTACTGTTGCTGTTATATTAAACACTGAAAGCTTTCTTTTATAATAAAAGATGGATGAAATTCCTTTAGGCAGATTAAAAGTGCTTTGTTAATCGTAATTTATTTATTTAGTACTGTAGTAATAAATACTAAATGTAAGAATTTTGCTTACTTAAGTATGTCTCATATACGTCAAGATAATATCAGACAAAAAACAATCCAAAATTTCTATCGGTGTTATTTGGACGTATGTGCCAAAAATAAAGAAAATGTTCCCAAAAAGTGGCTTATACGGCAAACTGTTATTCTTTGTTTGGAGTTAAAAATGTTTAAAACTTAAAAAATTTTCTCCATGACTTAAGAATATTTTGTACTATTCGATAAAGAATTATTAGCACTACATCTGATAAAAATTTTGAGTCACCTTTTTCGACTGAATTTTTTTCTATAAACTGATAAAACTTTAAATTCAATTTCCCAAAAAAATATTTTTTGGAGTTACGTCAAGATAACTTCGGGACGACGATATGTATAAGTATATCGTCGGTTGACAAGTAAAACTCACTAACTGTAGTCATATCACATAGCACTTAGTGAGTTTTACCTGTCAACCGACGATATATACATAAGCTTACCTTAATCATATTTTTTTCTTTAAAAAACAATGAAAATATATCAATAAGGCTATCTTTTAAACATAAATTAATTTTTGATTTTTTATCCACTGAAAAATCACTGAAATTGATTACAATTTTTGATTTAGTGCAATACTTAAGCGTTTTTTGTATAATGGACTTACTGCTGACATAATATATAAACTTTCATAAAAGTACTCATTAATTTATCTGGATAGTTATTTGTTTTATAGCCAGAGTGATTTATAAACAATTTAAGAATTTTTAAATAAAATTGACACAATTGTAGCAGGCGTTGTTCAGTTACTTTGTCCTGGTTCTAAAATATACGACAATTTTATACTTTACGATTTGATAACATTTTTTTGTTTTTAACTTACTTGTTTAAAAAAAAGTATCAATAGATTTAGCTCCTTAAAAACACCCAAAATAGCTTTTTCATGCCAATTTTCCAGGTTATCAAATTTTAAACCCGACAATGACTGGTAACAATTTTTAGCCTTTTCGCTTAATTTGGCTGCAATTCGATAAATTTCTACAGATGTTTTCATATCATAATTAAAAATTAAATTTGCAACATCACATATGCCCGATGCAACTGCAATTTTAAGTTATTTAGTTTTATAATATTAAAAAAAAAATAGTATGAAATAAATCAACTCACATATATTTAAATGTTTAAACTCAATTGTTTTATTTATGGACATCTTTAGAATATAATTATTGGCAAGTACTACAATCAGTTTCAGCATTTCTAATAAAAGCTCATTATCACTTTAAAATAAAAATAAAAATATTATCTTTATATAATATACATATTTATGAAATGTATTGCTTTGGGGATAAGCATGTCTCTATGGCCCATTGGTCTCTGCTTAAGAGACTCGTCAAGAGACTTTTTCTCAAGGGCGTTAATCAAAACTATAAATTCTTATGTTCAAATAGGGAAAAAGTCTCTTAATCTCTTATCCCCAAAGCAAGACATTTCATGTATTATATTGAATGTATTTGCCTATGTGGCGAAAACTATTTTTTGTTTTTTGAATAAAGATATTATTTTCCTTAACCTTTTTATTAATTTTAAGGTCGAATATTTATTAATGAAATATTTATTTTTCAATACATTTTACTTCTGGCAAAAGCTCTGAGATTAACTAATTGCCATTAACAATCATGTGATTTGCAATGATATTCAACAAAACTAATTAAACTGGCTTTTATCAACAACTGGAAAAACGTACTTAAATAACGCATTATGAGTTGGTTCGATTTATGTATTTCATATGAGTTAATTTGTTTTACCTATTAAACTATTAGAAGCATAAAGATTTCATTAGATTTTTGTCATCATAAATTGATTTTGAAATCATAAATAAATATTATTTTTCATAAAAAATCATTAAGACAATATTTATAAATACCTGTGAGAGCTATATGGTTTAGTTTTAATTACTACTTCCAAGACAAGAATCACAATTAATAATATGCTGTGAGAATTAATGGGTTTTATATTAGTTGTCAGCCAATTTAGCATGTCCTTTGTATCCTGCCACCACTGAATTAATAATTTATGTGCCGCAGTTTCATTATTTAGGGTTTCTAAATTTTTGACAAACTAAAAAAAAATTAAAATATAGCAAAAAAAAAGTTAGGATATAAGACGGTCAAGCTCTTTCATCTAGCAACTGCATTAACTGTGTGGCTCTTTCATAAATTGGCTACAGTCTGAACAGTAAACTGGCACTAAATTGTAGTTTTTTCTTTTTCTTTAAATGCTACCATAATACTTTTAAGTAGTATAATACTTTGTCCATGATGACCTCGTCTCAAATCTTTGGATTACATATAAGTTAGGAAACAAATGCCCAAAATAATCGGCCTTATTCCAGTTGGCGACGTCGTTGTCGTCAAACGACATTTTTGTAATAGAATAAAGAAAAAATGTTTCTCTTGCCTTTAATCTATAACAAAAATGTCTTTAAACGACGACGATATCGCCAAATGGAATACGGCCTAATGTTTCAATGTTACTGCTGCTTTATAGTTAACAAATATAGTTATTATTGACGATATCGTCGCAAGAATTAAAAAACGTTGTAACTGACAAAAAATCAAAAAAACGTTTTTTTTGCATCATTTTCATCAGAAAAAAAAATACACGTCGATTAGTCCAGGTCTCAGATTTCTACGATGAAAATACTCACTTACGCCGTCTGCGTTTTGAAAAATACCAGTGTCTTTGTTCTACTTTCATACAGATTTTTTTGGCTCTGGTGAGCATTTAAGGTTTTGTCAGTTACAGCGTTCTTTAATTTCATTAACGATATATGTACTGTTTTTGAACGGCATAATAATTACATTTCCTATAATGTGATTAACACGCTACCTAGATAATATAGGCTTAATTTATGTTTGCTATTGCATTTTTGAAACACACTTATAATGCCGAGGATAAATTATTTTTTAGAAGTTTATACTGTTGCGATGTTTAAGCGCCCCACGAAACTGGGCTCCGAAACTGATGAACAAGATGAAAGATTTCACCAGCAAATGGAAGAAATCGAGAGACGTTTCAAAGGTTGGTGGGATAAAAAAATGATGGCGGACTATTGTTGGTTCCTCGTTCGCGAAGATCCATCCGAAAAAAACGCAAAAATTCAAGTCGCACGTCATTTTAATTTAAATTTTTTGAATTTACACCGAATATACTGTGTAAGCAATGAAAATGAAAATATTTTCGTTCCACAAAATCCTTAATAAAAACTTTATTTTTCACCCGATTTTGTTCAAAATACACTTAAAATATTGGTATGTAAATAAACTATTTGGTAAAAAAATAAAACATTCCAGATCTTCAATATAACGTAGGAAAAAATTGTGAAAAAAACGTAAAAAATAAGCAAATTTTGAACTTTGAGGTGACATATCTCAGCGATTTCTTATCAGATAGAATTTTCCAGCATATCAACGGAAAACGCATTCAATTACCTTTCTATCGATATACCACTTATCTCAATCGAATTTTTCCGTTGGACACCACATGGGTTTGAGTGGGGCCATACACCGAAAAACACAAAAGTACTGTTATCTAAAAAACGGTACTTAGAAAAAAATAATAACTGCGTTTTTCGTGCTCAGGAGGTTCCAATTAACTTATCTAGGTATGTGGCGATCTTGGTATTTTTCCAAATTAAAAATTTGTAAACCTGTGTTATTGATCTACCTACATTGTATATAATTATAATCATTAGAAATTGGTATAAAATTATTATCTTCCTTCAATTTCTTACAATTTATTGTTACTTTCTTAGTTCATTTATTACTCAGTGTACAGGAAAAACCGTAATATAATCAATGTTGGCCAAAGTGCTATGTACTATGAACATACTATGGAATAAATAATAGGCCTTATTCCAGTTGGCGACGTCGTCATCGTTTTACAACATTTTTGCAATAGATTAAAGACAAGAGAAACATTTTTTCTTTATTCTGCTACAAAAATGTCATCAGACGACAACGACGTCGCCAACTGGAATAAGGCCGAATATAAATATTCGTTATTCTTACATAGAAATATATTTGTAAACATATTGCCCCACCTGACCATCTATTAGTTCATTATATTTCAACTTACCTTGTGTAGTACATTCCTTAAATAATCAACTATCTCTTGAGAACTCTCACTGCCTAGTTCATTTACAAAAAAGGCTCTTAATAACTTGTGTACCCACAGGTGATAAATATCACTGGGCGAAGCCATGCTTTTCTCACAGATACTTAAAGCACTACATTTATCAATACGCTCCAAAATATCATTTATTTCTAATTTATTTAATACATCAAATGTAAATAAGATTTCAGTGTCATTTAAATTAGCCATAATTTGTTATAATTTTGATCAGATCTACAAAAATTTTAGCAAAGCGCGAAGAATGAATATTTCTGTTAAAAGACTGGGATGCTCAATTGAAAGGCTAATTCAGTATTCAATTTGCCTTGGATGTACTGTGCTGTTCAGTGTTGCCATTTTAGAAATGCAGAAAAGCGTCAAGCTTAAAGCAAAAAAGGGTAAAAAGGGTAAAATAATTCAGAAAAATAGGGTAAAAAGCGTCACAAGAAAAATATAAATAATTTTCAAATACCTATACTATTTTGCTTTGCGTATAAACCATCTAAAAGAAAAAAAAAGCGCCAACAACATTAAATACAAATAAAATATGATTTAATTTATTGCAATTCATAAGTAACAAAAACTCAAAGTAGCAAAAAAAAAATTAATATAATTTAGTAGTTACCAAAAGTTAAAATAAAATAACTAAAAAATAAAAATAGTTCACTATATTTCAAAAAATAACAAAGACTTAAAAAAATGTCGGTACCCTCGTCTAAAATTAGACCAAACGGTCGATCCTTAATATCATCGATAAGATTTTGAATAAAAAATGGGGCTATCACATTTGTTATAATATTGGAGCATTTGGTCCGATGTAATTTAAAATGAGCAGCTTTGCTTTCAGAGAAACTTTCGAAACAAACTTCAGACAGGTTGTCAATACTGGCAAAGGATGTGTGAGCTGCAACATATAAGCACAACATGCCTTGGGCTTTATAATCATCACTAGGCTCCTTTGTTTAGAAACTTATTTTTTGTTGCACAGTTCCACTATGAAATGGGTTTGTTGCCTTCTCATGTTTTTTTTTTTTGTTTTGCTGTGCGGCAATAAGTCACTGTGCCCTGCATTAATTTCACAATGACAACATGCACAAAGTGCCTTAGTGGAATCTTTTGCCGGTCTCAGCTTCTGCTTGAGAAAAAAGTATAAACCAAAAAATATAATTACATAGTTGTATAAAAAAAGCATCAAAAGCGCCACAAAAAATGAAAAAAGCGTCAAAAAATACCCGTTTTTAAAAAAGCGTATTTCGAAAAAATAAAAGGGTAACGAGACTAAAAAAGCGTCAAAAAATACCCGAAAAGGGTAAAAATGGCAACGCTGGTGCTGTTAATCATATTCAGGGATGCCAGGTACATTTTTATAAATATCCCTAAATCAAAGAAGTTACCCCCTAAATTTGCACTATGCCAAAATATGAAATCCCTAAAAAATTTTTTTTATCTTTAATATATAATAAATTCATAGCATATAAACATTTACACATATAGATGTATTTTATAGTAAAAAAAACTAGAAAAGAAATAGTAATTAGGCAATATTAAAAATATCGAATGCATTTTCATCCCTTTCGTACGCCGCATACATATTTTCATTATTAAATAATTTTATCATTTCTGAGGACGGTGTAAAGTTTTGGCACCCATTATTTAAAGAATATCTAACTCTCATAATATATTCAACAGTTGAAGTAAATATTCGATTTCGTATTTTATGTTTTACAATACCAAACATTGAAAACCCATTCCTTTTTATATTTTTGATGAAATTTTTTTTCTTTTGACACTTTTGCTAGCTTTACATTAAAAATAATTTTCATCTGTTACTTAGAAATTTGAATTAAAGTGAAAATTATGTGAACACACTTGCAATTTTTCGGCTATAAGAAATAATACTCCTAGCAAAATCAACACTGAAATACCCTAAAAAGACTCCAAATATAATTTTTCGCACCCTAAATTTTACCCTAAGTACTTTCTACACCCTAAATTTCCCCCTAAACGCAAAAAAAAACCCCAAATCTAGGGTGAAAAACCCTAACCTGGCATCACTGATCATATTAAACAGAAAGTGACAAAATTTTTACGTAGATTGTAATCGGCCGCCGAATTGAGTATCAGACTATATCAGTGGTCTTCACCAGTATTACTCAGGTAAATAAATTGTTCGGATATTTTTTTAGTTTTTCTTACTCTCTTCGTGTAGGTTTGGTATATTTTAAGAAGCTGTTTGCCAGAATTTTTGTGGAATTAAGCAACATTGGTTGTAATATTCACGAAGAGAGTAAGAAAAACTAAAAAAATATCCGAACAATTTATTTACCTGAGTAATATTGGTGAAGACCACTGATATAGACCATCAAAACGATAAAAAAATGCATATTTAGTCTAAACTCATGATTTAAACCATTCATTTAATTAACAGAAATACCTATATACTTTATCTAATTATGCGTTAGCTGAAATGTCATGGAGAATAATATAAGAAAAATATATATGTACTGTCCTTTCCAAAAATTCCAATAAAATGCACAGCATCAGTAGGTGTTTACCCCTGAGTATTGGTCTCAATAAAAAAAATCGGCAGCATTTGATTTTGTTTCTGAAATATAAAGTTTTATTTCTTTTTTAAAAAGATAATGATTTTATTTACATATCGATGGCTTACTAACGCAACCTCGTAACTGAAAAACTACTACTTTTCAGGAGAGACAAAAAAGTTTTTC
This sequence comes from Metopia argyrocephala, assembly GCA_963576795.1. Taxonomy (NCBI): domain Eukaryota; kingdom Metazoa; phylum Arthropoda; class Insecta; order Diptera; family Sarcophagidae; genus Metopia; species Metopia argyrocephala. The sequence continues at coordinate 195,966,680 of OY756208.1, read as the reverse complement.
TAACAAATATTTGCACATTTTTACAAGATATTTTTTCATAATCGTAGAAAATGTAAAACTTTTGATTTATTTTCAAGACAAGTATTGTGTTAAAAATAATTAACTGTAAGATATTCACCCTTTTTTGAGATACGATTTTCCTGCACTGAAGAAATGTTTTAAAAAGTAAGATACGAGGTTGCGTTTTTTTTTAAATAAAACCACAATAACAAACTTTTTTAATACTTTTGTTTAAATATTTTAAATTAAGTTATATTTCATATTTCTTACTAAGTAAGTATTAATTTATTGTTTATTTGTTATTATTTATAACAAAATAGATAACTTACATACATTTTAATGGAAAATAAAATAATGTTTGTGTATTGTTCTGACATAGTTCCAGTATGAAATATATGTACTTATTTTTTAGTGGTATTTATTGTTTTGGTTACTGTTAATATTTGTACTTTTGATAAGATAATGAAATTTCTTCTATATATCAGACCTTAATTTCGACGTCAATAGGATATTTCATATTTAAACGTTGAAGAAGAATTTTCTCCTCGCTATCAAAATATAGTTTAAACATTATATTATCCTTGCAGTATTTCTGTAATACAGTAGAAGAATAGATTTTAAAAAAACTTAAAATCCAAGTTCTTTTTTAACAAAATTACAAGGTGCGTATGATTGGTTTTTTGTACGTCTCTCGATAGCAGAATTGGTACTACGCTTAACTAAATATTTTTAATAGACATCTACATTGTTTTTTGCAGTAAATTGAAATAAAGCATTAGCTATTGTTACATTAAGGTTCTGAGCGTTGCACTGTAAAACATAATCGGCATGGTAAGATCGACTTCGGTTTTAAGAAAATCAATTAGACAGGAAGCAAAAATGTTTCCATCCATACCGCCTTCACCTTTGTGCCAGACGTAGCATAATACATACCTGTTAGCTAGGTTAAACATATACCGTGAAAGCTTTTATTTTTTCAGCAACATCCTTAATTTTATCATTATTTTTTTCATCCCTAGCACGATTTTTTTATATAACATGATTGTTATTTTCATCACTATAGATATGTGGATTTAGATGGTGTATTTCAAATAATTACACTGTTTATGTTTACTTACAAATTATATTTTATTAATAAAATATGTTGATTAATTTATATTTTTAGTTTTATTATTTTATATATTCAAAAATATATTTCATCGATGATTAATTATTTAAAGGCACAACCTTATTGCACCGATGCCAAATGGAGAAGAAGGAAGTTATTTTTTTGCATTCTAGTAAGAAGCTATTTTAAAACATGTGCAAACTGGTTATTGATTAGAAGTGCAATTAGGCAATTGATAGTTACAGGGCGTCACAGCTACATACATGTTTTTATTTTTATAAGGGAGACAGATATACCAAAAATCTTTTCGAAATTGAAATATTGCTATATTTGACATATATTTTGTAGAAAAAATCTATAGCTAGCTCTTTAATTAACTGCAATATAACGTTTGTAATTTTTTAAGAAATCACGGTAAACATCTTGAGCTGATCTATAAACATTTTCTATATACAGTCATGGACATAAGTATAGGCACAAGCAGTACTTTCAAATAAAGTAAAAAATTTTACGTATTCCCAGACTTAAAATAATAATGTTATTAACTGATTATGACTACAGGGTATATACATTAACAAAATAACAAAAAAACTAAAATAAATTAGTTTCAGGAAACAAACAATAACAAAAAGTACTAAATAAACTCAGTTTTCTATAGGACAAAATTATAGGCACAGCCATTCTTGTACAGGCAAAAAATCATACAGAAGTTTGAATTAATATTTTGTTGGCATTCCATTTTGTTTTTTAACAGCCTTTAACCTATTTGGTATGGCTTGTACCAATTTTATTGTGATATATTCGCCTATTTTAGTAGTCGCCGTGGTCTAGTGGTTAGTGTGTTGGCTTACTAAGACATGGGCCCTGGGTTCGACTCCAGGCTCGGACATCTTCAAAAAAAGAAATATGAAAAAAATATTTCTTTCGGCGACTACCTCTCAGCAGTCTCCTGGCAAAAGCTCTGAGAGTAACTAATTGCCATGAACAAGCTTCTCAAGTCTGTCGTTCGGAGTCGACATTAAACTGTAGGTCGCGGTACTCATGGATAAAAATTGACACACACAACATGAGTGCTGCGAGAAGCTAGGCCGTAATCCTGACACAGGGTTGTAAAGGCCAGTTATGTATGTATGTATGTATATTCGCCTATTTTATTCCATTCTTCAAACGAAGTTGCCTTAAGATCAGCTTTGCTTAATAACTCCGTTGTTCGAATTCTTCGGTCCAATTATTTCCACAAATGTTCGATGGGATTTAGGTCTAGGGACTGCGGAGGATGTGTATAAACAAGTCACTACTTCACGTCGCGAGCCGAATGTTTCGAATCATTCGGCCCTATTCCCGTTGGCGTTTTTATTTTAAAACGAAATAAAAACGACAACTTGGTATCACCGTTGTCGTTATCGACAATAATCGAAAAATGTCGGTATTCTCTATTTAAAAACTAAGATAGAAACGATAAAGAAAAGCCTGTTTTTTGTCGCTTTCATTTTTAGTAGCGACATTAAAACGAGAGGTTTGAAAAATAGAAAATTAAAATTATAACGTTGCAACAATTTGAAATTTTAGTATCAGAAATTAAAAAAACCTTGATGGTTTCAAAAAAGGCATAAAATCATTAAATTTTAATAGTTTTTGGAAGGAAGTGGCTGCAAAAATAAATCCATTTTGACCTCCATTCCATGACGGAGATGGTTGGCACAAAATAAGTAAAACTAAATTAACAACAAAGTATTACTAAAAAATTTTAAAATATGTACATATATAATGGATTTGACGCCACTTTCTATACGAATATTATTGCCCAAAACAGACCTACTTCCATCACTCCCATATGGATGTGAATTATTTGCAAACTGTGACTTACGTAAACTTATGGTAACTTATAATAACATTGCTCGATATATTTTCCGCAGACGTCGCCATGACCGTAGTATCTCTAGTTATTCGTTTCAGATTTATATCAGTATTGAAGATTTAATGAAATACAAGTGTCTGACCTTTCTGCACAAAAATATTGTTTCAAAAAATCCTCCCTACATTTATAACAGAATTGTATTTGCAAGGTCAAATCGTGGAACAAAAATTATTGTGCCGAAATATAAGAGCCTTTTGTCTCAACGGCAATTCCATGTATATAATATAAGTCTTTGGAATAGTCTTCCTAATAACCTTCAGAAAACGCGCAATGCTACCACATTTTAAAAGGAGTTACTCAAATATTTTAATTCTTTTTTTTAATTCATTTTAAATTCAACAACAAATCTAACATCATTTCATTTGATTTTTAATTAAAAAAAACGAAATTATTTGGTAAACAAAACCACATAATAGGTCTGTTTCTTTACTCTACATTGGGCGCCCGCGGGATCCCAATTTTACCAAAAAGCGTTCCCGTACACAAAATTTGGGTAAATGAGAGAATTTTTGAGAGAGTAACATTCTTCTTCTTCATGCACGAAATAGCCCGTACTTTTTCTTCGGGCTAGTTTGTGCAAGTAAACAAATAATCAGCTGTTTAAAAAATAATAGAAAAATGAAAGGTTCAAAAACTAAAAAAAATTTCAAAAGTTGAATTAAAAAATATTTATAAACCTGCAGTGAAAGGCTTATAGTATAATTTAATTCAATATTTATATAAAAAAGTTTATCTTTGCCTTAGTTAACATGTATAAGTCTAATTATTGTCGTTTGTTTTTGCGAAAGTACATGTTCAATATGCGTGTGTGTAACATAAAATTGTGTGTTTTCATATTTTTTTTTTTTATGTGAATGGGTAAAATCTTTGCTTTTTTGCGTTCCCATACTTTTAAGGCGGATTCACCCATGAGTTTCTTGGTTCGGACCAAATTTTTTTTATATGTAGTTTGACGTTTCTCTCAGAGAGCGAGAGAAATGATTTTGTGCGAAGTGCTCTCAGCTTGATTTAAATTAATTTTAAATTTGGTCCGAACCACACTGAAAAAGGTTGCCATATCATACAAAATTTATACAAGAGACATGCCATATTGCTTGGCATTCGTATTAAAAAATTAGTATGGTACAGTGAATAATGTAAAGAAAAGCAAACATAAAAGGCCAATAAGAAAAAAAACACATATTAGAAAGAAAATATTCGCGCCAAAAATAAAAAAAAATAAAATTTAAAAATATTATATAGAGTAAGTTGTAATATTGAAGAAATTTACTGTATAATACCTACATTTTCTTTGCCCTTTCTGAATAAATTTAAGATGGACTAGTCAGAGGCTATTGCACTAAAATTAATTAGCGAAATAAAATAGACGGAGAGGGAATGCTTATATGATTTGGGCAACAGCTCTTATAAAAACAATCATGTAAAACAAATTGTTTGGGCAGAAGTAGCAGAAGCAGTTGGAATTGGCAGTAAGTGCATTTATTTTTATAGCTTATAGAATTCAAGAAACAAATTTACATCCTTGAGTGATGCGATATTTTTTTAATTTTTTAAATAATCCGGTATGTGATGAAAAACGATCGAAATATTAAAACATATATATTAATTAAAGGTCTGCACGGGTATGTTTTTATTTAAAAAAGACCTTAAGCTTGAGTAATTCTTTACATTAAATAATAAAGGTCGAAAAACCAGAATTAAAATTATAGTATAAATATACACACATATACACATATATCCAGTAGAAGCACAATAAATTTGTAAAAGTAAAACCAGAAATTTAAATAAATTTAAAAAGAGTTAAAAAGAAAATATATCAAATTAAATATATGTATATGTTTTAATTATTTTAAAATTTTGATAATCACGGATGTAGTGGCAATAGTCAGTCAGTAAAGTAATGAACAAAAGAGGAATCCCGAATATGAAAAGATTTGGAAGTTAAACCAACTTGAAATTTCATTCGATTTCAATTTTGATCGAAATCGTTTTTTATCACATACCGGAATATATATTTTTAATAATATAAATAGTATTAACGTGCACTCTGTTGCTTGCCTTTCATGGATATATATTTGAGACGAATTCAATAAAATATTTTATTGCTTTTTTTTTGTAATTAATAAAGACGAACAAAAAATTAATTTTATTACAAAAGGAAATTAATATCAAACACACTGGAAAAGCTTGCGAAGACGCCATAAAACGGCAATAAATAAATATAATAATATAATATATAAATATAGTAATATAAAATAAAAATTCACCACAGATAATATTAATTGTTTATTTACTTTTTTAATAAATATTATTAATTCTTTATTTGCTTAATTGGACACATATTAATTTTCTTTTTCGTTATGCACATATGTATTTATGTAATTTTCAATTGAATATGGCAACACTGATTTTACGAACAAAATTTCTGAAATGGGTGAATCGTGGTGCAGAAAACTCTCAGTAAACAAAAAATTCGTTTGCATAGAAAATGTTTCAGAAACTTATGGGTGAATCCGCCTTTAGGCAAATTTGTCTCTTATAGAGAGAAATTACTGTTTACTCTCTATTTCCCGAACTTTACCCAAAAAGTAAAGAAACACACTTAATATTACAGGTTTTTTTCTGGTGCTACCAAGTTTTTCTTTGGTTTTATTGTAGTTTTCGATAACTTTTTATCGTCGTCTTCGTTTTATTTTAGGAATACCATTTTAGAAACGAAGCGATATAAAAACTACAACCAAATAGAAACGACATTTAAAATAAGAACGCCAACGGGAATAGGGCCGATTATCATGCTGTAATATAAATGACTGACGTAAATATCATTTCTCTGTGCTTTCTTTAACATTTTTATTTCAAATTTTGAAATAAAAATGTTAAAGCAAACTCCATAAAGATAAGTTCTGCTGCCCCAGACCATTATTATTCACCCGCCATACTTCACCTTTGGTTTAAGATTTTTTTCAGTATATACTGTGTTAGGCTTTCTTTACAATCTAGAATGTCCAGGTCGAAAAATATTAAACTTACTCTCATCTGAGAAGAGTTCCTGATCCCAGAATCTACAAGGTTCATTTTCAAATTGTTTTGCTTACGACATTCTTTTCTCTCGATTGTATGTACAGTGGCACAGTAAAGTCTGCATACCCCCTTGTAAAACGATGTTTTGAGCTATCTAGGAACAATGCAGCAGCAAAATACATTTTAAACAAATTCATACTGTTGTCGACCCGCGGTAGCACCGCTACATTGGCAGCACTGATTTATGACATTCCTATTTTATACTTTTGTTGCAACCATGCATTTGTCAATTTTGAATATTTTAATTGTTAACGTAAACTTGAAGAGAACAGACGCAAAAGAAAAGTCTAGAATTATACTCTTTTTTATTGGAGTTATACAGAATGTAACGTATTCTTTAATTATTTTATTTTATATTTAATGTCAATTAACTATTTTACTTATTAGTGAAATAAACACACCAACAACAACACAACACAACAATAAAATACACATTACTACTTTGCCTGGTTTATTTCTTCTGACGCCAAACTTTGTTTCGTTACGACGCAACAAATTTTATTTCAATTCTGGAATATTTTGCCATAATATTCTGGAGACGATAATAAAGAATAGTAAGCCTGAACGCTAACATATTATGCAAAGTAGAAGCCAACGTTCTACAAAAGGGAAATTGCCGCAACATTTGTCAGAATTTTACATGAACATGTCAGGTTCATCAACGCCGACAAAAGTCACTGAGAGAGATGCCAATTCCTCAGTTGACACAAACGATGACACCCTTGTCGAACAAGTGACGACTTCACCAAATGAGATGATCAGCTGTCTTATGGAAAGATTAAAAAATTTAGAGGTTAGCCATCAACAAGCCATGCAAAAGCTTTTGGAAAGCGAGAAGAAGAGAGCACATCTACAGGAGGAATTGTCAAGCAAAAAAGCTGCGACGAAGACGCCGCCACCTGTTGTAGATGTGCCCATCATTAGCCAATCATCAGCCGTAGTGACTGCTACACAGAATGATAATATGATTGCCGCCGCCAGTTGTTCAAACGTCTTGCCAACCAATTTAAATTATAGTCAGCAGTGCCAAGGCGTAACACAACAACCAATAGTCTCGACGTCTACATATGGATCATCAATTGTACCACCGTATCAAATAGGAAATTATTTGAACTTGTCACCGTCTATCATCGTAACAAATACGATGCCACAAGGTATGTATACAAACGCAGGGTTGCCACAGGCAACAAATTTTACTCCGCCACAGCCGCCAATAATGCCCACATCTACAAATATATATACACCTGTTGGAAATAATACCTTTGGGGTAACAAGAAAATTGTACGATCTTCCTGAATTTCATGGTCAACCCGAACAATGGCCAATATTTCTAACATCATTTAGAGAATCCACAGATGCATATGGGTACACTTCATTGGAAAATATATTTAGATTACGAAAATGTTTAAAAGCGGAAGCCCGTGAAGAAGTTGAATGTCTGCTTATAGACCCACGCAACGTTTTACAGATAATCGAACAACTTGAATTCAAATACGGTCGCCCCGAGCTCTTGATTAGAAGCCAACTACAGAAAATTCGTGAAATAGCGCCTATACCGGAAAATCATTTAGAAAAATTTTTGCCCTTTGCCACAAAGGTACAGAACCTAACCACGTTCTTAAAAAGTGCTAATGCAGTACAGCATCTGAGTAACCCAACACTAATGGACGAGCTTGTGGAAAAAATGCCTATGTCAAAACGTATTGAATGGGTGTCTTACTCTTCAATGATTAATCCATATCCTACATTGGACCATTTTAACGCCTGGATTAATAGATTGGCTAGAGTTATAGCAAAAGCCACACCAATAATGAAAGCGACCTCACTTACTGGAGGAAAATATCAGCCTGGTCATTCAACTTATACAGCTATGAAAGGTCACATCGGTCAAACTCGTGCCAATACAAAACCAGTACTGGCAATGAATGAAATCATTAATGAGAACAAACAGCCTAAATGTATTAAGTGTAATGGATTGCACTTATTGTCAAAATGCGATCAATTTTTGGAAAAGTCAGTAAACGATCGCTGGAGTTTTATTAAACAGAATCACCTTTGTTTCTCATGCCTGAACCGGGGTCACAGTCTAGCACAATGTAGAAAGAAGAGAAGCTGTAATGTTGAAAATTGCAAGAAATTACACAATGCCGTGCTACATCAGGAGTTAAGTGACAATAATGAACAAATTAATATGATACGACTGAAACCCTTTTCACCCAAAACAACGAAGTTACTGTACAAGTTAGTACCCATCGAGATGCGTGGCCCAAACGACAAAATTGTGAAGACTTATGCCTTTTTGGATGAGGGTTCATCATCAACCTTAATACACGAGTCGGTCGCAAGTGAAATGGGTTTTAATAGCAAAAAGGAGCCACTCCTATTGCGTTGGTTCGAAGGGTCACCCAGACGAATTACGTCAATGTCTATACAACTTAGCATTAAAGGAGCTGGAAATAATAGAAAATGGTACAATATGAAAGCTCAAAGCGTACCTGATTTAGATTTGCCATCACAAACAGTTAATCTGGGAGAGCTCCATGATAAATTTCGTCACCTGAAGGGTCTGCCATTTTCCGGTTATACGAAAGCAGTACCTAAGGTTTTGATCGGTTTGGATAACTGCCATTTGACTCCAAACATTAAAACTGTTCAACTCAGCGCATGTGTTATTGCCGCCAACACGCCATTGGGTTGGGCAATTTATGGTAATCCTTACGGAACCCTGGTCACCAATTCATGTAGGTCATCCGTTATATTACATAATAGAGTAGAAGATGAAAATATTAATAATCTAATAGCCGACTATTTTACAACCGAAAATTTTGGTGTCGTGTTGCCAGCTAAACCACTTGAGTCAAAAGATGTAGCTCGCGCGCGACAAATACTAAGTAACACCACGAAAAAGGTAGGTGATCGTTACGAAACCGGTTTAATATGGAAAAACGATGGGGTGAATTTGCCGAACAACTACAACATGGCATTAAGTCGACTACATGCAATAGAAAGGAAAATGAACATCGACGACAAGTTTGAAAATGCATATAAAAAAGCTATGGCCAATTTTATTACGAGTGGATATGCTAGAAAGATGTCACCAACAGAGGTATTAAAAGCCACCGCACATACTTGGTACCTACCACACTTCGCTGTTTTTAATGTAAATAAGCCTGGGAAATTAAGACTAGTTTTCGATGCAGCCGCATCAGTAAATGGAATGTCATTGAACTCGGTACTTCTTAAAGGCCCCGACGACAACCAGTCACTTATAAAGATACTCTTTCAATTTCGAGAAGGTACAGTCGGTGTATGTGCAGACATAAAAGAGATGTTTTTGCAGGTTCGTATCCGTGAAGATGATCGAGATGCACAACGTTTTTTGTGGCGATTTAACAAAAACGACCCAGTAGAAGAATATACAATGACTACAATGATATTTGGAGCAACGTGTTCACCGTGTAGTGCCCAATATGTTAAAAATTTAAACGCGGTTGAGAACGCCAGCGAGCAACCTGATGTAATAGATGCAATTGTAAACAGCCATTATGTTGACGATATGGTATGCAGTTTTAAGAACGAAGAGGACGCATTAAGAATATCTTTGGCAGTAAGGGCAACACATGCTAAGGCCGGTTTTGAGCTTCGTGGTTTTATATCGAACTCATTATATGTAAGAAATAATTTAAGCGAAAGTTATGAAGGTCAAAGTCCAAACGTCAACATGAATACTGCAGACGCCGTCGAAAAGGTACTCGGTATGTTTTGGAGAAGCAGTACTGACGACTTTATTTTCAAGTTACAATTAAATAGAGTTGATCCAGAAATTGTAACCGGTATGAAATGCCCAACAAAACGAGAATTATTATGTTTGATAATGTCAGTGTACGATCCATTTGGAATGCTCGCAAATTTATTAATATATGGTAAGATTTTATTACAAGAATTGTGGCGTACTGGTATCAATTGGGATGAGTTAATTCCTGAACATATTCATCAACGTTTTGTACAGTGGGTTAAAAGTTTACAATTGGCGAGACAATTTTGTTTGCCAAGATGTTATGATCCTGAACTATTTCACCCTGACACAATAATTGAACTCCATATTTTCAACGATGCCAGCCAGACCGCCTTTGCTTCTGTCGCCTACTGGCGTATTATTACGCCAAATGGAATTCGCATCTGTTTTATTGCTGGTAAAACTAAATGTGCACCGTTGAAGTCACTGTCTGTACCCCGCCTGGAATTACAAGCAGCAGTCTTAGGTACTCGATTGAAGAATGCCATCATCGAAAGCCACAGGATTAAAATATCGAGGCTAATTTTATGGAGCGATTCTAAGACAGTTATCCAATGGATAAAGTCAGATCATCGGCGGTACAAAGCTTTCGTTATGCACAGAGTCGGAGAAATCCTTGAAACAACACACGAAAATAATTGGCGATGGGTACCTACAAATTTTAATGCAGCAGACGTCGCAACAAGAACAACATATCCAGTGACTTATAGCCCTGACAATATGTGGATACAAGGTCCTCAATTTTTATTGGGGCCAGAAGAATCCTGGCCACAATCAGATGATATGGGCTCAGAAATCGACTCAGAGGAAGAGAAGAGAAAATTTTGTATGAACGTCGTCACGACGTTATTAATAGATTTTGGTAGATTTTCAAGCTACCTACGATTAAAGAGAACGATTGGTTGGGTGTTACGATTTGGTGATGCATCTCGTGGAAAGTTTTCAAGCTGCAGTACTCATGAATTAACGGCACCGGAACTTATAAAAGCCGGGATAGTATTATGTAAGCTGGTCCAGAGGGAAGTATACAGCGTGGAAATTGACGAATTAAAAACATCCATCAGCGTATCTAAAAATAGCTCAATATTTTGTCTTACACCCCGTTTGAATTCTGATGGTGTATTATGCGTTTATGGCCGAATAGATGGCGCATTAGCTCTCCCCGAATCAACAAGACATCCTATAATTCTGCCACATCGTCATGCCTTGACGGAACTCATCGTAATGTGGTACCATCAAAGGTTATTTCATCAAAACGATGAACTTGTAATCAATGAAATAAGAAGAAAGTTTTGGATTCCAAAACTACGAGTAGCAGTCAAACGAGCGAGATCAAATTGCCAACTATGTAAAAATAATCGTGCGAAACCAGTACCGCCGTTAATGGGTCAACTGCCAATTGATCGTCTTCAGCCGTACGTAAGACCCTTTACATATACTGGTTTGGATTATTTTGGCCCCATGTTCGTAACTATAGGACGCAGACAGGAAAAAAGGTGGGCAGCCCTCTTTACTTGCCTAACGATAAGGGCAATACATATTGAACTAGCAGCTGATTTAACTACCGATGCCTGTATCGTCTGTATTCGTAATTTTGTCAACCGAAGAGGCGTTCCTGTTAAAATACGCTCGGACATGGGCACAAACTTCGTTGGGGCGGATGGTGAATTGAGACGAGTAAGTGATTTATTTGACTACAACTATATTCAAAGAGAATTTGCAACAAAAAACATTATTTGGGAATTTAACTGCCCAGCCAATCCCAGCAGTGGAGGTTGCTGGGAACGACTTGTTCAATCGGCAAAGAAGGTTCTTGCAGTTACACTTAAAAGTATTGCACCTCAGGTTGAAACGCTACGTAGCTTACTTATAGAGGCCGAAAATGTGATAAACAGTCGTCCCCTTACACATATACCAGTCACACCTGAAAATCCAGACCCATTAACTCCTAATCATTTTCTGTTGGGTACCACCAATTCCACACAAACACCTGGAGAAGTCGAACCTATATGCTCGCGTAAGCAGTACAGAATTAGTCAGCAACTAAAGAATCAATTTTGGCGCCGGTGGATTCGGGAGTATCTACCTACACTAACTAAACGTACAAAGTGGTTTACACCACAGAAACCTATTGAGGTAAATGATATGGTCATTATATGCGATGAAAACCTTTCCAGAAGCCAGTGGAAAAGAGGTATTGTAACGTCAAAACTCACGGCTAAAGATGGTCAAACACGAATTGTAGAAGTACGCACATCTAATGGCATTTTACGCAGGCCAGTTTCGAAGCTCGCGGTGCTGGACGTTTATAGTGAAGCACCCGGGGATCTTCACGGGGGGCAGGATGTTGTCGACCCACGGTAGCACCGCTACATTGGCAGCACTGATTTATGACATTCCTATTTTATACTTTTGTTGCAACCATGCATTTGTCAATTTTGAATATTTTAATTGTTAACGTAAACTTGAAGAGAACAGACGCAAAAGAAAAGTCTAGAATTATACTATTTTTTATTGGAGTTATACAGAATGTAACGTATTCTTTAATTATTTTATTTTATATTTAATGTCAATTAACTATTTTACTTATTAGTGAAATAAACACACCAACAACAACACAACACAACAATAAAATACACATTACTACTTTGCCTGGTTTATTTCTTCTGACGCCAAACTTTGTTTCGTTACGACGCAACACATACTAACAACAACAACAAAATTTTGAGAAAAAATTTGTTTTCCAAAAACATTTAGTAACAAAAATAAAAAAGGTAATTTTTTAAACACAGAAAAGTCTACATACTTTAGTGGTGTTTTTTTCGAAACCTATAGCCGTTTAGATAAACTGCTTTGAAAAAAACGCATAAGTGCTTAAGAAATTAAATTGGGCATTACTTACAATTTTTATAAAACAAATATGTAATTATTTTTTTAAAAACAATTCAAAAAATATAAAAATAATTACAATCCTTCGCCTCAGCCATATTTACAATGTTTATTCTTTTTTTATTTATGAAATGTCATAGAATTTTAAAAAGATAACGTCAAGATAAAAAAAAATCCAACTTGGTAGCATTTTTATATGTGCTTAATTTTTAAGCAGTTTTAAAATTAACCGCTTATGTTAGCGGATATAAACAAAAATTTGTATGTAATATTTATATTCGTTTCGAAAAAAACACCACTTTTGTACAGAAAATTAATTTTACATAAAAATAAAAGCAAAAGTGAACAAAATTAATACTTTGTGGGCCCACTTTGGCTTTGTATGACAGCAAATAATCTATTTTTCATAGAATTTACTAATATTTTTGTGAAATTATTTGAAATTAAATTCCATTCTTCAAGTAGAGCGATTTTAAGGTCCTGTTTATTTTTAATGTTCCTTTTTCTAACCTGACGGTCTAGTTCATCCCATACATTCTCAAAGGGGTTCAAATCCGTTGACTGGGGTGGAAAATGGAGTTGATGAGACATGTTATAGAGTAGCCATTCTTTAACAACACCAGCTTTTGCTTTTGTCTTGTTGAAAGTACCAACCTTCTGTAAGACACAATTTATCCGTGGATTACCTTGGATTATCTTTGAAAATATTCAAATATACCATGCGATCCATATTAATATCGATAAATGCTAAATTTCCCACCCCAGCCGCCGTCATGAAACCCTATACCATAACGGAGCCTCCACCGTGTTTCACTGTAAGAAGCAAGTTCTTGCGTAATAGTGCTTCATTATTTCGACGCCATACTTTTTACTTTCAGTCTAAATCAAATAAGTTGAACTTGCTTTCGTCAGTAAATAAAACATTTGACCAAAAACCTTTTCTTTATCAATGCATTTCTTAGCAAAGTCGACACGTTTTGCATATTTATTTTACTTATAAAGGGTTTCTTTCGTGATACACGGTTATGAAGTCTATTACTTCTCAATAGATGTCTCACCGTTTCTGGATGCACTGAAGCAATATCCTGGCTTTCCAAAGTATTTGCAATATCTATTGCAGTAATTTTAGGGTTTTCTTCAACATGTAACAAAATTTGGCGCCCGGCACGTGGAGTTAGTTTAGGTGGGCGACCACTTCTTGGTTTGGTTGCCTCACTTTTTGTTTGTTTATACTTTCGAATTATTGTCTGAATGCTTGATTTTGGATGCCCAGCTAGTTTTTCAATCTCTTTTAATGATTTACTTTCTTTATGGTACTTTATAGTAAGCTCACGTACTGGAAAACAGATCTCTTTGCCCATTTTGGTTAAATAAGAAAAAGTACAATGTTAACATCGAATACCAGAACTTCATTTCTACTAGTATCTATTTAGTAAAGACGCCTGAAGTGGTTAGTGGCACTGTTTGAGAATAGAGTTGTATTTTATCTACTTTTCTACATAGCCGTATGCAGACTTTTCTGTGTTTAAAAATTAATTTTTTTCATTTTTGTTAATAAGTGTTTTTGACATAAAATTTTTTTCTAAAAATTTTGTTGTTGTTGTTAGTTTGAATTTGTTTGGAATGTATTTTACTGCTGCCTTTCTCGCAGATAAATCGAAACATCGTTTTTCAAGGGGGTATGCAGACTTTACTGTGCAACTGTATATATATTTTTAGTAGTATCTTTACTGCAGTAGTATGACTCTATTTTGGGTAACTTATTTAAAAAGTTTGAAATATTTATCTTCTAAAACCAATTCGACTTTCAAATCATTGTAAAATAAATAAATAAAAAAAAAATCATAATTTTTATAAATTTAAAAATGTAAATGCTATGGTTAATAAACTGCATAGTATTTTGTTTTTTCATTAAAAGACCATAAATCTAAGAGTTAATCATTAATAATTATTTCACATAAAAGCAAGAATAAAATTATTTGCAATTTTTCTAGTAAAAACAGTAAAATTATGCGTCGCCTTTTACTTTAAGATACGAGGTTACGCATGCAAAATTATCATCAGTTGAGATACGAGGTTGAGTAATATTGAATAAAAACAAAACTAATAAACATTTTCACTTATAACTTTGCAAAATTGTTGTTTGGTATTAACTGATTACTTTTCCGGTTAAAACACAAAATCGCAAAAAATCGAGTCACGAGGTTGGGTTAGTAAACCATCGATATGTATGTATGTATGTATGTGTCTACGCAAAAAATAATGTTTTCTTAAATTAACTTGTAATATTCTTATAATGACCAATAGGTCACATGTATTACATTTGAATTGAAATAAATAAATGCTTATACATAATTGTTTTATTTCTTGTTTCTTATTGTTGTAATTATTATTAAAAACGTCAATTTCAGAAAAGTAATGTGGTGCTAGTTGAAACATGTATTGAATAACTTTAAGCTAACTTATATTCAATTAATTTTAAATTAGTTTAAAAGTTATCAATAAACAGACAATTTGAATACTGCCTAGGACATGACAATATTTATCAGCAATTTTTGTCTATTAAAATTTATCTGCATACATCATGGTATGTATCACCACCAACTACTTTCGAAAATGTTAATTTAAAAGTGCATTTATAATAAACTGAAACGCTTATACATGTGGAATATTTAAAAATGTAACTCTTCTACAGCTACATATCTGTGATACTATGCAAAGTCGACGTAAGACCAAATTAATTCACTATTTCGGAAACTTCATAGAAGTCAGGGTAGAACTGTAATGTAAAGTATTGTAAAGTACAACTATTGTGTAATAAATCTATTATCAATATGCTAAATTACACGAAGTTGGGAGTATGTATTTCAAAATGTTATGTTTTGAATTAAGCTGTTATTGCATTACGACACAGATATGTGTATTACATTAAAAATGGTATATACGTACTAGAGACCTGCATGACTCAATTCATCTCTTTAAAACACAGTGAATGCAGCTTAACACTGTTACAATACTTTATGTATCCACACACTAAATAAAGAATGTGAGTAACAGAGGAAGAAAATGTCATTCAACATTGTGTCACTCATAACAGCTTGTGTAGTACACACCATACAGCATATCAATAAAAAACAAAAGAGACCACCATATCAAAAGTATGAATTCACTGAAAAAAATATTCATCCACTTAAAAAACTAGCACTCATTAAGAAATTGGTTTTTGTTTTCTTGCCAGACGCCTTTTGTACAAAGACAGCTTTGAAAAATTCTGTCGTCATTGAGAGAGAGAATATGTTTAAAATGTAAATACATACATACTATGTATGTGCCCTCTGCTTTGCTCTTTTTTAGGAATGTTAAACTATGTATGTAAAAACAACAAAAACACAACCACAGCACAGTGAATGCTTACTGTTAAGAATGTGGTATTCACTGTTATTTTGAGTTACTGTGATTATGACTCACTCACTCAAATTAAATGAATGCAGTAAAAAATGAATTTGGTACACTATTTAGTCTGTTAAAGAGATATCCACATTTTTACAGATTGTGAATGATGAGTGAGAGCACAACAATGAGTCATTTAAAAGCATGTGCACAATTTTAAGTTTTTTCACATTCATTGCAGGTCTCTAATACGTACATTATTAAACTATGTTTATGCGTATGTATATAAATGAAATAATTACTTTATATAAATAATAAATACCACTACACTTTATGTTTAACATATTTCTGAAGTTTAAGTTCTTCCCACTCTTTTGGGTGTGCATTCTTACGATGGTTGTACATGTTGCCATTTGAAATAAACGTTCTAGGACACCAAAGACATGTATATAAGGCCGTACCAGTATGCGTAGCTACATGCTCCTTACAAAATAATATAATTTATAAGAAATGTTAAAAAAGTCAAATATAACATTTATTTACCTTTAAAGCGCCCGGCCTTTTAAAGGATTTTTCACACAAACTACATTTATAGTCGAGGCCCTGTTCATGCACAGAACGTATATGTGCTTTGAGTGCTCTTTCTGTTGGCGAAATTTTAAGGCATATTTGACAAGCATGTTCTCTTTTTCCACCCTCTGGATGTTGCGAATTTCTGTGACGTTTAAGGCCCTCTTTGTTGGCTAGTAATAAACCACAAACATCACAACTAATAGGTACTGCATTCAATTCGTGTTTTGCCATATGACCTGCAAATGCCGTTGGACAACGTATTGATTTCCCACATATTTCACAAATTTGAACGAATTTATTTTCATGAACAGCTTCGATGTGATGATTTAATATGAAGTTATTAGTAAAGCTACAAAGATAATATATGAGAACCTAAAATTATCAAAACAAAAAAAACATTTAATTAAAAACTTACTATCTACCACAAATACTGCAAGGGAATGGTTTTTCTGAAGAATGAGTTAATACATGCTTCTTAAATGAACCCTTATCCGCAAACAATTTACCACATTTTTCACATTTATCCAAGTTACCATCATCATCATGTAACTTTTTATGGCACTTTAAACGGCTGCGATCTGAAAACACTTTACCACAGTGCTGACATTTAAAATGTTCTGGATTTAAATGAACATTTATATGATCAACCAATACTGAACGAGTAAAGAAATTTCTTTTGCAGCAACGAGCATAACCACGCTGTTTGTGTTCCACCTTGAAATGTTTACGCAGAGACAAAAAGTTATCAAGAGCCATTTGACAAACATCGCAAAAAATTTTAAAATGTTCGGCTATTATTCTATCGTATTCCTTAAGTGTCTTCTCGTCCAGATTACGATGATTTTTCTTTTTTGAAATTAAGGATTCAGATGCATTATCTTGTTTTTGATGCTCTGGATCAGTATCGGAATCGTCACTAATATTTTCAGTTTTTAGTTCATTTTTTAACTTTTTCTGCGTTATGCATTCATTTAAATCTCTTTCTTTGTTTACTTTTTGTTTCACTCTTCCACTTTGTCTAATTTTTTTCGTTAAAGGATCTTCTTCTTCATTATTGCGCGATATTTTCGCTGGTCTCCCTCTTTTACGGTTTTTAGAAGTATTTCCATGTTCAATACTAAAATCTTCTTTATTTTCGATTTTAAAAAACGGATCGTCTAAGTCGAATTCATTGAACAGAGGTGTTTCCATGGAAGTATTTTCTTCTAAAGAATTTTCTTCAAATATGTTGTCTTTGCAATCTTCCTTACTTCTAATACTATCGGTATCGTTAAAATCTTTTTCATCTAAAAGGGACAATTCATCCTCATGTTTGAAAAGTGTAGCAAGATTTTCATGGGCTTCTTGTATACGCTTGTAGAATGTATGAAAATCAAATAATTTTTCGCCACATCTTATGCACATCCAAGATAAAGGGTTTATTGTTTCCTAGAAGAAAACTAACTTTAAAATTTATTTTTCAGTACGAGTTTTATACTCTGCATTATCACATATTATGCTAAGCTTATGTCTTTAGAAAATCCAATGCTCCTTTTTAGGAACAGATTACAAAATGAAATTCAGATTCAAATAAAAAACCTTTATTTTGTATATAAAATATGCCATTAAATGAGCTATTTGTTATATGGAATTTAGTGTAGAAATTAAAATAGGCAGATAACATTTGCCACAGCAATATAATTTACCATTAACCGATATTTATGAATATGTGTTTTAACTTTTGGCAGCTATGATCAATAAAGGAATAATAACATTCATATAGGTTCCATTGGTGAACACGAAAATCTTATAAATACATAAATATGTATGGATTTATGTAAAGCAGCACCCCTTAATCTTGAAATATAAGAAGCAATCTTTATAAATTTTTTTCCATTATCTTAAACATTTTAAGCTATATCTACTCTGATCCTAGAGTTTCCATAGATGTACATATGTATACGTTCCATTTATTTTAGGAGAGTTGATCGGTATAATTGAAAGTTGGTTAATAACTTTGCTTTCATGACCTAATATAATGAAATTTCAATTCTTACCATTGGCCACAGATATTTCTCTATCAGTTCGTTAATGTTTTCTTGCTTCCATCTATCAGAACTAACTTTTATGCATTCATCGATATCTTTATTTTTCTCCAAACAGAGCAAACAAACATCCATGTTAAGAATTAATTATTCTTGGGAACACAAGAAAAAAATAATCATAAACAATTTCTAGTAATGAAAATGTAAACAATAATGAACAAAGACAGGGCTGTTATTCTAAGCAGCTGTTTATACTCTAATAACAGGGTGCTCATAGAAAATATATATTTATATATTGGCCTAAATTTTATAAGGTGCATTAAACGTAACAACTGAGCTACAAATTTTTTTAGAAAGAATGTGAAGAGAATTGCTAATTTTGTATCTACTTTATATAAATTGTTTGTGTTTTGATACCTTTTGTTTTTGGTGGTTTTGACAGTTTTTTACCCTAACAAACAACAAAAAGACATATTGTTTTTGTTAATGTTTTACTTGTAATCTCAAGTGCACTTTATGATAAGTGAGCAGGGGTTTTTGTATAAACTAGTAATATTCGCCTACGTTCTAATTATCATGGAATCTCACAAATTTAGACCGTGATACACTATCCTATCGAGTCGTACGATTTGTCCAAAAAATTGTGTGTGTTGAAAAAGTATAACAGTGTGGCATAAAAATGCATCTGTATGACAGATTTTTTGACAAATCTGTCCGACTTGATAATCTTTTGAAAAAAAGAAAAACTTTCAAATAGTATTTTAATTATTAAGTATTGAATTAGTTTTAACAAAAAATCAGTATGTAGTAGGTATCGAGTTATCAACGAACCCAAATTTTTATAAACATATCAAATTTCACACGCTTATGACCGACTTGTACACACCACGGATAACTCGGTGATTCCCCGTTTTATTTTTTATTTTAATGAACAAAAATTAATTTGTAGTGAAAATACAAAAAAAAAAAAAAAAAATACAAAACATCCAGAGAGTAGAATCTGTAGTTCTAATCTTAAAATATCCAATTGAAATGGCAGTTTCTAATATCTGAACCGTTTGAATTTTTGAGACTCTACTGTATTCTAAATCACAATTTTCAGTTTGTATTTTAACTGCAATTACTTTTTCTATTGTACTAATTTTATAGAAAAACATTTATGACCGCAACTGTAGTCTATATCGGCGTCGTTACTAATTATTGTCCAATTGACGCTGTCTCCTGATTTTTGTTTGTAAATATTTTTCTTTATTTTTTTCAAAGGATTTCGATAAAAAAAAAGAACTTGAGATGGACTTTTGCTTATTGTGCATGGAAAGCATTACCGATTTTATTAATTGCATACATGCGAATTCTGAAAAATGGAATGAACAAAATATGAAATATTTAATAGAAAAACATTTGTGGCCAATGGATACAATGAAGTGTTCATCGGTTTGTCAAGACTGTGGCCAAGAATTGTTTAATTTTCACACATTCTATAGACGGATAGAAAAGGCACACAAAAGTATGTCTGCGTTAATTAAGGCAGAATATAAACACCAGCAGAAAACAAACTCTGACAACGATTGTATTATAGACAGAAACAGTGGTAACAAGAATAACGACATCAATGAGGAAACCGACATGGTATGCAATATTGAATCGGAGATTCCCATTAAACAGTTGATATCGAGTGAATTTAATCTAGGATATGCTGATAATATTAAAGACGAAAGTGATGAGGGTGAAAGACAACAGGATGAAATTTTATTCAAGGAAATTACTTTAAAGGATAAGATAGAATCAATTGATGAAATTCAAGATCCTCTTAAAAAGAGTACAAAATTTAGAAAACAAAGTTATGTTGAAAATAGTAATAATAAAAAGTTAAAGATACGTATTAAAAAATGTTCTCTCAGTAAGGATCTTCTAAATAAAAATTCAGCAAAAATGGATGCAAATCTCAACTTGCAATTTGTTCAACATATTAAAGATAATAAAGACATAGACGAAAAATTAAAAAAAGAAGAACGAAATCCAGATGCAAAAAAATTCGCAGAATATGATCGCATAATTGCAGAAAATTTTCAAATCGATTGTAGCATCTGTCATTTTTCATTTGACAATTTTTCAGCTTTGCGCAAACACTTCAAAGTGGAGCATAAACAAAGAGGCTTTGCTCGTTGTTGTGATAGAAATTTCTTCACACGATCCGTTTTAGTGGACCACATATATGTTCACCAGAATCCTGACTACTTTAAATGTAAAGATTGTGGCAAAGTATTTTTGAATCGCAGCACATTGGAGTGTCATTCGAAACTTCACGACGACAAAAGTAAATTATTAAAATGTGATAAATGTGGCAAAGCGTTTGTAGTATTAGCGGCATTTAAGAATCATTTAATTAGCCATTCTTCAGAAAAGCTGTTTAAATGTACAATATGTAGTAAATTGTAAGTACTTACGTTTGAGATCAAAAGGCAGCATATTTTTAACCAGTTTGCTAAGAAATTTAAGTTGACTAGGTTCAGATGAAATATACAAATGCATGCATAAGTATAGGAACTATTCTATTCGCTTTCACCTTAAAAGCAATGGGAAAATTTATAAATGTTTGCTTAGTCCTTATGCGGTGTTAGCAGGCAAACATATAGTCAACGATTATTTATAGTACAATATAACAATAATTTTGTTTTTATTTTACATAAGGAAATCATATTATAATTATTATTACAAAGCTGTTTATTAGACATTTGAGAGTTTAATTAATTTATTTCAGTTTCACTAAATCTTCAATATTAAATCATCACATTGAGGCTGTACACCAAAATAAATTTGTTCAAATTTGTGATGTTTGTGGAAAATCAATACGTTGTCCCACTGCCTTTGCCAATCATATGGAAAATCATAAATTCAAAACAAAGCTCGTAAGCTGTGACATATGTGGTCTTTTGCTTTCAAATGAAATGGGATTAAAGCGACATAAAAATTCTCAACATCCTGAAGGTGGAAAAAAAGATCATAAATGCCAAATATGTTCTAAGGTTTCGCCAACTTTGAGAGCTCTTAAGTCACATATACAACGTGTACACGAAATGGGCTACGATTACAAATGCACATTATGTGAAAAGGCTTGTAAAAGACCAGCGGCATTAAAAGTAAGTCTAAATAAAAATGTTCAAGAAGTTTAGCTATCAGATTTTTCATTACATATTATTCTAGGAACATATGGCAACACATATGGGTACAGCCTTATACAGTTGTGCTTGGTGTCCTAAAACGTTTATATCGAATGGTAATATGTATAATCATCGTAAAAATGCTCATCCAAAAGAATGGCAAGAGCATATACAACAAAGATATGTAAATAAATATAAATAAATAAAGAAAAAAAAAAGAAAAACAAACGTAAGAATTTATCATTAAAAGATAGTACTACTTTGGACAGATGTTAATATATTGACCCCAACATTAGAAATCATACACCTATCTAAGTGAATAGAGGTGTTCTCTGAATAATTTATAATTAACATTTTTACCTAATCAAACGGCACAAAAGTGTTATCCAGATCTTTGGATCACCACGATGCATCTTTACTTATTTGGTCATAATTCATTCGTCTCATAACATATGTAAACAAAACTTAAAACATCTACTGCAAAAAAGGTTCTATCAGAACCAAAATTCAAAATAACGTTCCACCAAGCATATGGTTTTTAAGCAAAAATTACGTACCAGTCTTTTCGAAAAAATTTATTTAGTAAAAGAAAAAGACATATTTCCTGAAATATTCTATTTTAATTTTAGTATATTTTTGCAATTTTCGTTTCAATTAGCTGTATTATGTAAGCCCCGTCGTACAATCAGTTTTATGAAAGTCAAAATCGACATTTATCGATTAAAAACGTGACTTTAATATTTTTCGACACAAGTTATTCATGCAAACCCGCCGTTAATATTTTTAAGTGATAATTAAAAATAATAAAATAACTAATTAAAAATAATTGAAGATTTAAGAAATAAGTTTGTTTTTCTAAAAATTTGAGAGTAGGAGAAAGAAAATGGAAATCACGAAGGCCAATCAAATTTGTTTCAAAAACATATACCTACATATCTCCAAATTGTTTCTAATTTTTCGATTTTTTTTTCAAAAATTATAATTTAAAAATAATGAGATAGCAAGTTTTATAACCAAAAATCTGTTTTAAACCCCTTTTACAATATGTACTGTAATTGAAAAATAGTTGAACAATGTTTATGGCAAATGATAGGAGTATGTATATAAATATCTGTACTGTAAACTTTTCAAAATATCTGAACGTCAATGTTGCTGGTATAAAAGGGCACTTGTAGTAAAATAGTCACAATCAGGGCACATTTATCAAAAGTACCTTTGAGATTACAACATTAGCAATATTGCATTTTGTTCTTAGTTAGGGTAAAGAACTGTCAAAAAACAATTTGTATAAAATAGAGAAATATTTACAATTCTCTTCATAATTTGTGTTGAAAAAATAATAGTTCAGGTGGTATATCAAATGCACCTTATGACAATGTTAATACCATGACAGCTGATATGTGAACAACTCTGTTTTTATTTTTTGTTTACATCCAATTGTTTTTTATTATAAATTAATATACATAGATAAATATTTGAGCCACAGAATAACACAGAAGCGTCACGGGCAAATTTGTTGTCAAAACAAATACCAGGTTCGTGCGAGAGGGACAATAGTTTTTATGATTTGCTATCCCTCTCGCACGAACCTATTACTTTGACAAATTTTTATTTTTCATAAATATAATTTTGGCGAAAATTTTCTGTGTGTTTTTTAATATAATTTTGTGGTTTTTGTGTTGAAATTATTTAAATAATAAAATATAAAATAATTGAAGTGAAAAGTGGCCCGGCAATACTTGATTTTGCCACATTCACATTGATTTAATTTTTTTCTGTGGCACAAAATTTAATTGTCCTTTTTTTTTCGTGATCCACGGAAAAGAGTAACTTAATTTTGTTATTTTTAATAATATAATTTTTTTTATCAGTTAAAACGCTGACCGGGCAGTATTCCAAAGGAAGACAACAGCAATAAACATCATGTAAGTAGAAATTAAAATACAAAAAGTTAAAAGTTTGGTTATAATATACATATATTATTTTTTACAGGAATCGCAAGTGTGTTTTGGGTTGCACACCAGGATCTAGCCTTCACATTTTTCCAACGGATGCTACAAGGTATGTATGTATGTGGTATTATATATATAATAGTGGTATATTTGAAAAAGCCAGCTTCTTGTCAAGTTATTGTAACTTGTCTGGAGATAATTGTGGGCTTATTTTGTAAATCACATAGTGGTTGCGTTGCGGTTTTTATAGTTTCTTTTGTAACATAAGCAAATCATACAGAAATAACACAACGCAGCACCTAAGTGATTTATACAATAACTGCCCTAGTGTACAATATTACTGGCAATAAAAAAATGGTACATTCCACATAAGTGGCATAACAGCTTGGCCAAATATCCAGTTTGTCTACAACATCAATAGTGTTAATGCATTGTGGTCATAAAAAATGCCCATGGAAGTAGATCCGATGCATAATGTTGTTTTAAATATGTATGCAATTTACAGTTATTATATAATGGAATGTTATACGCAAACATTCCATATGAAAATAAAAAGAACTGGTCCTTTTCAGGGCCTTCATCTATTTTAAGAAAAGAGATACTATTTTGTATTTATGTTAAAAATTGGCCCTTTTCAGGGCCTTCATCTTATTAATATAATAATATTATTAATAATATATGGTCCTGAAAAGGAGATTTTTCTTTTAATCTAATACCTTTATATCAAAGACCATTTATGTATATACATATATTAAAATTACTTATTTTTAAATTATGTTATTAATTATATTTACTTACAGACAACATCATAAGGCATTTTAACTGGCAAGAACAGACGAACAGCAGTATAAATTTCGCGACTTGTATCGTTTTTTGTTTTCCACAAATTGTGGAAAGTAGTTTGCTTTCCAGAATTGAGCTATTATGGTCCATTTGAAGTCACCTATTTCTGTGTTAAAGCCACCAATTTTATTTAAAAACACAAAAATATTCAAATTGGTCCTTTTCAGGACCACTAAAAACTTATAAAAAAGAGATAATTTTTTAATTCAAAAACTTTCAACCTAGGTTCAAAACGAAAGAGGATATGGGTAAATAAAATACTAGTTTTAAATTGTGGCTAAAATAAATATTTATATGCAAAATGTTAACGTAATCCTTGTTTGTTTGCTTTGAGAAAAAATTTAAACCCTTTTTTTAAAGTTTTTGTGGTCCTGAAAAGGACCTTTTGCTAAATTTCAAACTGGAAATGAAATTTACTTGGAGCTGGTATGCTTTGTGAGAAGCATAAGAACCATTTCATTTTCCACACCTTAAAAATTAACCAAAAATGGCATAAAAATAAATAAGTACATTTATACATAGTATATTTTAAACAAATAATCACTCTCTTTTCAAATATTTTGTGGTCCTGAAAAGAACCTTTTGCTAAATTTCAACTGGAAATGAAATTTATTTGGAGCTGGTATGTTTTGTGAGAGGCATAATAACCATTTCATTCTCCACACCTTGAAAATTTGCTTTTGTTTTAAAATGCATTCTATACTTACCTTGGATTTTCATACACTTGTATTGTTTTCACTGGACAAAACCACAAAATTCTATGGTCATTGAATTATACATGTCTTTTATATTGTTTTTATAGCAATACTTTTATTATTCTTAAACTTTGATTAAATGGGTACTTTTTTGCTTTTTTCCACTCATTTTGCACACAAAAATTATTTTCTTTCAATTACATGTTTTTTATATTTTTTTGGGATTTATATTCACTTGTTTGTTTGGCTTGAGAACAAAAATATTAACTCTTTTTAAAAGTTTTTGTGGTCCTAAAAAGGACCCTTTGCTTAATATCAAATTGTAAATGATATTTACTTGGAGCAGGTGGGCTTTTTGAGAATCACAAGAAACGTTAATGGATACAATTACTTAATTCTCCACACGTTGAGTATTTGCCTTCTTTTCATACACCAATTTTGGTCACAGGATTTATTTTCTTTTAATTAAATGCATTTCATACTTACCTTGGATTTTAACATACATACTTCCTTTGTTTTACTCCACAAAACCACAGAAACCGATGGCCATTGTATTATATATGGGTTTTATTTTGTGGTTTATAGCAATAGCATCATTATTTTTACACTTTGCTATACAACTCTTTCTTCGGCACAATTTCCACATTTAAATATATAATTTTTTTTACATTTTTAACTTAACAAAACTAATTTATTCACTTTTTTTTACAATTACAAGCAACTCCTTCGATGGCCATCAAATTTTATTTTGCTTTTATTTTGTTGTTTATAGCAATTTTGTCATTATTTTTACACTTTGCTATACAACACTTTCTTCGGCACATTTTCCACATTTAAATATATTATTTTGTAACACTTTTAATTCAACAAAACTAATTTATTTACTTTTTTTACAATTTTGCGCTAAAAAATTTGTTTTATTTTCATATTTATTTTTCTTACAAATTTCTTAACATATGGTCAATAACAATGTTGTAGCTGTTTCTTCTAGCACTTGCGGTTGGCAACCCCTTTTACATTTTTTCTCTCCCTTCAAAGAACCTGGTATTCACAGCTGATTTTCGTCTTTTTGATCTGTCATTTCTGTCGCGTCTGTATCTAGTCTGTGATTTGAGCAATGGAAGCCTGTTTATTATGTTTTGAAATAAATAACGATTTAATTGGTGCTATAAAAGTCAATTCAACAGAATGGAAATTAGAAAATATAAAAAACTTAATAGAGAAACATTTATGGGCAATGGTAAGTAATAATGGAATAATAAAGAAAAGAACAAACTGGACTTAGGGAATCAATTTAGGATACGACACAGCCTAATGCTTGGATATGCACCAGTTGTTGGCGACAGCTATATGATTTTCATCAATTCTATAGGCGCATAGAAGAAGCGCATTCAAATTTGGCAGATGTCTTAAAAGCTACTGATGGTTATAAATCCACCTTATGTGAAAATGTTGAACAGTGCATTGTCGACGATGATGACTGTAAGGAAGACAAAGTTGGTAATTACCTGGAAACAGAAATTTTAATAGAACAGCCGACATATTCTGAAGTTGTAAACGAAAATGAAAATCCTTTAATAAAACAAGAGCAACATGAATCAGACTTTGAAGATATACCATTAAGGCAAAGGCGCAAAAATGTTCGTAAACACAAAAAATCAGTAAAAGAAATAGAAAATGTCAACGCCGTTAAGAAAAGAAAAAAGAATAAATCACATACCAAAGTCAAAAAGACAATAGACTCTGGAAACAGCTCTTCTGAACCTGTAGTAAATGAGACTGAAATCGAAGAGAGATCAGTAAAACAAGAATCGTTTGCTTTAGAAAACTCTGATGGAGCAGAAAACTATAACACTGATTCGGAATATGACTGCCATGATGAATCAAAATCCTCTGAAGCAGGTAAAAAGAAACGCAAGAATCCCGATGAGAAAACTTGTCAAGAACATGATAAAATTATAGCTGACAATTTTCAAATTTTCTGTAGCATTTGTCAAATATCACTCGAAAACTTTATAGCATTGCGTAAACATTTTCGAGAGGTTCACAAGAAAAGAGGTTTCGTTGTTTGCTGTAAAAAGAAAATATTTACACGGCCAGTTCTAGTTGACCATATACACTTTCATATGGATCCCAATTATTTTAAATGTAAACATTGTGAAAAGGTGTATTCGGAACGAAGTACATTGGAAAGTCACTTAAAGGTTCACGAAGATGGACAAAACGGTCGCACGCATTCCTGCGACAATTGTGGTAGAATTTTTGTTGGAGCAACACAATTAGAAAATCACAAGTTAACCCATGCGCCAGATTATGAAAAGAAGTTTTCATGCTCAGAATGTGGTAAATTGTAAGTATAAATTATATCATTTAAATCTAGAATTGTTCTTTAATGTTTCTAAAAATATTTTTAAGATAAATTAGACCAATACTAGAAATTTTTAAAATACCCAGTTTAGAAAAATAAGGAAACTAAATTTTTATGTTTATGTTGTCAATTATGCATTTTACGAATTTAATAAAAATTCCAAGCTCACAAACAGATACATGCATATACCGTCCTGCGGGAGTTTATGTGCTCTATCTGCCGTTTTATACATCTCGAGTTAATGATGCCACTATAGCTTTTTGAAACCAACATTTTTAAAATCTGAAATCCGTTTTCGGTTATTTATCTCCAAAACTGGACGAGATATCCGAAATCGGATTGTAGACTTAAAAAATTAGGGATCAAAAACCTAAATTGGCATCATTAACTCGAGATATATATATAAAATTTGAAATGACGGATAAAGCACATAAACTCCCGCTCGGCGTTACTATTAGCGCATATGAATAATATTAAATTATGTAATTATTATTAAACAAAATTGTATTTTTTTTAGTTTCACTACATTATACAGCCTTAACTATCATATACAAGCAATTCATCATAATAAATATGTTAAAATCTGCGATATTTGTGGAAAAACAATGCGTTGTCGTAACTCATTTAAATTGCATATGGAAAAGCATGATAACACACGAGCTGCGCCAATAAACTGTGATATTTGTGGACTACGATTGGTGGACAGTAGAGGCTTACGACGACATAAAAATTCTCAACATCCAATAGGCGGTAAAAAAGATTATACATGTCATATTTGCTCAAAAGTATCACCAAATTTAAAAGCTCTGCGTTCACATGTACGTTTAGCCCATGAAACTGGCTATATACACAAATGTACCATGTGTGATAAGGCTTTCAAAAGACCGGAAGCTTTAAAAGTAAGTGTTCTATTATTTAGTATTAAAAATAATTTCAATATTCTGTTTTTAGGAACATGTTGCTACCCATACTGGAATAGCTTTGTATACGTGTCCTTGGTGCCCAAAAACGTTTATATCGAATGGGAATATGCATAATCACCGTAAAAAATCTCATCCCAAGGAATGGGAAGAGGCTAAACGACAAAAATATGCCTTCACAACAAATTGAAATAAATTATCATAAATAGGTTTTTTCCTTGCATTAAATATAAATAAAAAGTTTGACACTTTGTTCAGTTATATATCTTGATAACGAGATACATACATACATACGTACATTTACCAACTAAATTATAGGCCCATCCTTGAAAGTCATACAAACTAAGTTATTTACATAGTAAAAAACTTGAATACAGGCATCCCTCCTATAACACGGTCGATAGGTATATATAATGTGACGTCTTATGTGAAACCGTGCTATAGGAGACAAGAAGCTGGTCCAAAAACAGGGATTAAATTCCAAAAAAAAAATATTTTAATGCTATAAAATGAAAATGCTAAAATTATTGGATAAAAATTAGTTAAACGAAACACCCGCATAGAATTTTTAAACTTAGGAATCCAGCCAGCACACTGAGATGTATTTTTTTTTTTTTTTTGTAACAGCAAATTTGTGTACATACACAGAAAATAAAATACGACTTGCATTCTTGAAATAATAAAATATGGGTAGTCCCCAAATTGTATTTTATGTCAAAATTTTCAATTTTCCTAAAAAAAAATAATAATCGTGTTGTAGACGTACCGTGGTATAAAAGGGTTTCGGAAAGTTCTTAATCGTGTTGTAGGAGAGATATCTGTATTCTGAAGAGATATTTAAAAAATAACATTCAAATAGAGCTGTGCCAAATCGTTCACTTAAATGATCCTTCATTTTCGTTCGGTCATTAAAAGTGATCCGGATCGTTCAATCGTTCACTTCGTTCTGGTCGTTCAATCTAAATTTGTGTTTTCTTTGCTTGGTTCTTCGTTCAATATTTGTTTTGTTGCTTATTTTCTGATATGCATGTTATCAGTGTTGCTGTTTTGTTTATTTTTAATCAAAATTGGCCATCGTTTCTTGAATGTGTAAATACGTACTTTTATTACATAAATTGTTTTTAATTTTATGTGTATAAATAAAACTTGTAACAAATTATACTTCAAATAAACATACATACATATTTATATTTAGACTATTATTTTCTAAATTATACTACATGTCATTAGTATAAATTTATTATTATTTCAATGGGATGTTATGATATTCCAATTTATACGAAAAATTTTGTATATAATGTATTCCAAAAATAATAAAAAATAGTTGAAAAATACGATATATTATTTTTTATTATTATATATTATTTAAAAAATGTTTTAAGCAATTCTATAATCAAAATAATAATGTTTATTGTCACTTTATATTTAGAACAAATGTTCCTGTAGATTTAAAAAAAAGTAAAAACAATTTAATAATAGTACGTATTTCCACATTTAAGAAACAATGGCCAATTTTAGTTAAAAATTAACAAAATGGCAATACTGACAATATGCACATAAAAAGAAGCGAAAAAATAAATGTTTAACGAACGACCAAAACAAAGAAAAAACAAATTTAGATTAAACGGCAGAACGAACGAACGACCAAAACAAAAAAGAAATTTAGATTGAACGACCGAACGACCAAACGAACGACTGATCCACTTCGTTCAATTGACTGATTCGTTCAATTTAACCCGTTCGTTCGTGACCGACACAGCTCTACATTCAAATAAACAGGATCTCCTTCACGAAAAAATTGAAGCAAAAATTATGTTTTAATGTTATCCTATGAATGTATCTTTCTAACATTTTATATTACCTAGTTACATTCAATAAATTATTAATTTTTTTTTTTGCTGCGAATAGGTATTTACTATGTGTGAATAGGGTTTTTGAATTGCATTTATAACACCACAATAAATTAATGGAAGAAATATATATTTTCCTAACATTTTTAAATATACATACATGATATCTTACTGAGGAGACAACTTACTCAGTTAATTATTGTCCGTCAAAAAATGTTTGTTCATATTTAAAAGATTTCTTTAAATATTTTAAAAAGTTGAAACTGTATAAGTTTGCATTTTTTTATAAAATTAGAATTGGGAATTTTATTTCCAACGAAAAAAAAATAATTTACAAAATTATTTTTTTATAAAGCTCATGCATCTAACACTTGTTGCTATATAGTTGCGCATCAACGCTTTATGTTGCAGTAAACGTTTCCGCTTTCTAATTCTCTCAATGTGTTTTTTGTTAAAGAATTCTTTGATTTTATGTTCCTTTTTTATTTCCTTTTCGGTGTTTGGCATTATAGATACGGTCTCTAATAATTCTAATGGTTGTACCACACTTTGTTCTAGAATAGCAGGAGGTATGGCTTCTTCGACGTTTACAATATTGTCGGTATGCTCAGTAATTTGTATCTTACGTGGTCGTCCACGTTTACCCTTTTTTACAATTTTCTTACTTTGAGGTCCTTTTTTTTGGGGGCTTTTCTTGCTCATTATTACTTCACTGTTATCGACAATTTTCTTCGGACGTCCTCTCTTACCTTTAGGTTTTTTTATATACACTTCATTTAAGATTGGCTTCTTACGAGGACGACCACGTTTTCTTTTTATTTTCATAACTTCAGTTTGTTTCTCTATTGCATTATTGCCTTCTTTAATACCTTGGTTGGTCTCTGCAGTAGTAGGTACAGTATACCAATGTTTATCATATCTTTGGTTTGGGGATACTTCCTCCACAAATTCCTCTTTAACAAATACATCACCAGAGAGATCATTATTTACAATGGCAAATGGCAAGTGAAAGTTTTGCTTTTGATCCATATCGTTTTTGGTTTTATATACTTCAACATTATCACAGAGACTGTGCCCTTTTAGTTTTACTAATTTAACATTACGTTGATGAGCTTCTGCAATAGTTGTATGAAATATATGGAAATCATACAACTGCTCCCAGCATGTACGACAGATTCCCAAGTCAGCATGCAAATTTTCCTTAAAAAATAAAAACATTAATAAAAACCAAAACAAAAAAAAAACTCCTGACTATGATCCTTACTATTTGCCAGAAATATGTTTCAATTATTTTCAAAATATTTAACTGCAACCATTGTTGGGACTGAAATTGTATACAATTTTTATCTACGTCCTCTTCAAGGCACAATAGGCAGTTCACCATTGTTTTTGTGTTTAATATAATTGAATAATTATATCCCGTTCTTTGGCGCAGAATGTTGAATTCTAAAACAAAAAATTAATTTTGATTTGTTTACAATCTGCTAACACTGTTGACAACTCTCTTTTAAGTTCAAAGTGTGAAAATTTTTTGAAAACGCTATCACGCGATTTACATTATCACAGGAGTCCAACGAAGTAGGTTTTATTTCGTGGCGGGTTACAGAGTAAACAGTGCTGAAATGAATGACAGCGAAAAATGAATGACAGATAGAGAATACGTTTATCATTTCATCTTACCAGTGCCCAAATCGCGGCACTCGTTATCGAATGAACGTTCGTATCGAGTAAAATTTCGTCGCGTATCGAATAACCAAATTATGGCACTCGATAGCTATCGAATCGAAATTTACAGGAAAAATGTGAAAGATTTTTTGTTTTGTAAAAGAATCAAATAACTTTAAAATAAAAGAAAGTAAGTAAAATTAGAGCAAAATAATTCTATAGTTTAATTTTAACTTAATTAAAATTATTTAGATAATGGATCCATCATTTTTATGATGGACATGATGTTATAAGATTCCCGGCGGCTGGTATATATACATACATCCTTTAATTATTTGGAATTGAAATTGTGTAACGCTTTATAAATCACCTTAGTCATTGGTTGCGTGAATGGTACGCATATCGGACTCCAAAGACCATAGTCCAATGAACACATATTCTTTAATAGAAAGGGCTTTCACAGCCTCAACTCAATGGTGGTAAGGGTGACTTTAGTTTTATACAAATGCTACTTACATTTCTGTCGATTTTATTAAACATAAATAATTTTTTTGCTTGTTATATTTCCAAATAAACAACGCGTATACAATTTCGATTGCTCTTTTAGTAAGGGGGGGCTTGAAAACACCCGAATTATGTCTAAATCTTTTTGTACTTCTCTTTACACCTCGTCAGAAATCTTAAAACGGAGGTTTCTTACCAAGATTGATAGAACTTAAGGTTACGACATCACTCATATTTGAATTTTCTGCGCATCTAGGTGAAATGAGGTTACGAAAAAATTAAATATGAACTCATAACAATGAGAAAATTGTGTATTTCTCTGTTTATTTTCTCTCAAATATAGGGGAATCTACATCATCTAACGGGAAAGCATGCGCATGGAGTAATCTCTACTTCTATCATCCTTGGTTTCTTATCACGTTTTTTGTTGAACACTTCTTAATTTACTTTTTGGTCTAAAGCAATTGCAAGTCAAACTGAAAGATAAAGGGCAAAAGAGAAATATAAAAAGGCCAAGTCTGTAGTCTCCGTAGTTTAGTGGCTAGTGTTTTGGCGTACTAAGGTTCAAATCCCAACTCTATGAGAAATATGAAAAAAAATATATATTTCTTTCTGTGATTACCTCTTAGCAGTCTTCTGTCAAAAGAGTAATTAATTTCCATGAACAAACTTCTCACGTCGGTCGTTAAGTGTCGACTTCAAACAGTAGGTCCCGGTACACATGGATAAAAATTGACACACACAACATGGGTGCTGCAAAAAACTAGGCCGTAACCCCTGAACAGGGTTATAATGGACACAAAAAAGTCATTGTCTAAAAAAATATTTCGCTCCACGTATTCAATACTTTCAACATCTTTCTTCTATGATTTTTGCGTTTTCGTTGCTACATACTATATATTTATTTCTTCAACCCACTTTTGATATTGACCTCAACATGTTGAACATTTTCAATTGTTTACTAAATAAGTACTTTTTCTTACTCAATTTTCTTGGAAAAGCCTCTTACAATTCTACACGGAAAGTGTTCTGGAATCTGAAGACTTTCCACTCTTGTTCAATATATAGCGTTTGGTTGAAAGTTAAAAAGGCTCCAATATATAGAACTTGGTAGATAATTTCAAAATCCGGTAATATTTGCTGTTTTTTTTTTAATAAATTTGTATCTTGGGAAAAACCGCTTGTTTTGTTTTCACGTTTTCGTAGCCATCTTGGCCGATGTATTTATTCAATTGTGATGACTGTTATGTATCGTTTATTTAAGAAATAATTATTATCATCATTATTATTATCATCGTAAATTACGTTACTTATCAACTTCAATTATATGAAAGGTTCATGGGGAAAGAATTATGTACTTTCAGCTTACCTTATCACACATTTTAATTTTCACGTAATTTATTTGATATTAATTTTCACAATTACTAATTCTTCTCTTTTCTTATTTTTTACTGGAGAAGTACCCAAACAGACCTATTGTAAAATTAATAGAAAATTTAAAAATGAAATTAATTGCCTATAATTTTTTATTTATAATTAGTCCGATTTTAAATAGCGTCAAAATTGTTTGCTTTAGAGATTTAGTTTGCTCCTTTCACATGGGCATTTTAACACAACCCAGACGAGCTTGTCTCCATATGTACATACATACATACATATGTATGCAGACAATTCTAAACACAAAATTGTATGCATAGACAAACAACTTATTAATATTTCTTACACTTTGTTTAGCTGTACTGCTTATATTTACCTATATTTTGTTGTGGTGGGGTCGGCTTAAAGCATCCTATATGCCTCCCATACGGTGTGAAAAAGCATTCGCATGCATTCAAGCATGCTTTAAAATATTTACATGTAATGCTTTTAACGAATGTGAATAAAAAACATTCCCCAGTTTAAAATTTTTATATAATACTTCAATAAACTGGCTTAATTTACTATTTTAAAATATTTTAACTTAATTGTCTAAAAAAATTAAAGGAGCTAATTGTAATATCTACGTATATACATACACGCGTACATGGTATGTATGTACATATTTATACATATACATATGTACGTTGGCGTTCGCTATAAAAAATAAAATTTTTATGCACTTATATATTTATGGATGTATGTGCATTTTATAATTTCGTTAACTAAGTAACTATGTACCTGAAAACCGCATTCGGAAATTATAAGCCAAAAAATAATTTTTATATTTAAAAAAGTAAACATTGGATACACAATAGCTATTTTTATAAAATAGCTTTTTAATGTTTCTTGGTATGTATATTTTCATAATGTTTGATGTAGTAATATACATATAATACCTATATTTACTTTATTGCATACACAAAGGAAATTTACAGTCGTTAGTTGTATTGTTTGTAGTTGGTGGATTATAGTTGGGCGGCAATTTACCAGAATATTTTTTTCGTGTTGTTTCTTCCCATTCTTTTGGATGGGCTTTTTTGCGATGACTATGAAAGTTTGCATTTGAATTGAATGTTTTTGGACACCATGGACAGGTATACAATACAGTGCCGGTATGTGAAGCCATATGTTCCTGGAAATAAAAGAATAAAGTATTACAAAATTATAACAAATAATAGAAAAAAAAATTTGTTTTTCAAATATACCGTTAAAGTGTGAGCAGTTTTAAACGCTTTTTCACAGAGTGCACACTTATGATCATATCCCCATTCGTGATTATATTGTATATGTTTTTTATGCGCTTTTAAATTAGGAGAAATTTTTTCACACACTGGACAAATGAATTCTTTTTTTCCGCCTTCCGGATGTACCATAAGTTTATGTTGTTTTAAACTATTTTTGTTAGCTAAAATCAAACCACAAACGTCACAACTTACAGTGGGTAGTGGTTTACCTTCATGCTGTAACATATGGCGTTTAAATACTTCTTTACTTCTTATCGACTTGCCACATATATCGCAAACATTTACATATTTTTTAAGATGCACAGATCTTACATGATTAGATAGTAGTGATTTACTAGCAAACCTATTTAATTAGGAAAAAGTTAAACATAAAGGCAAAATGAAAAAAAAAAAAATATTCAAATTTTACTTTTTGCCGCATTCCGTACATGGTATATGCTTTTCATCTTCTGATAAATGTGACATCTTATGAATTTTTAAAGATACATTCATGCTAAACTTTTTGTTACAAATTTCACAGGCATGTGTCTTTTCCTTTTTATCGTTGTGGGTTGTTTTGTGCATATTAAGACACTTTCTATCGGCCATCACTTTATCACAAATGGTACATTTAAAATAATTAGGATCCACATGTTGATGTACATGATCAACCAAAATGCTTCGTCTATAAAATTTCTTTTTACAACAGACTGCATAGCCAATCTGTTTGTGTACGGTTTTAAAGTGCTTGCACAGAGCATGGAATGTGTCCACCTGAATCTGACATAGACTGCAAATAATTTTAAAGTTCTCTGTTAAAAATTCATCATTCGCCTTGTGGACTACTTTTTTTGGCTTTTTTTCTTTAGTTGCAGGAATATTGTTGTCAAATTCATAATTAGAGTCTGTGTCACTATCGTTACAGTTTCTTACATCTTCTGCTTTTTCTAATAATTCTGGATCGACTTTGTCATCGTTTATAGCATCTGATTTTTTCAAACCTAATTTCGTGTCGGTGCCGGTGACCGTGTCTGTTTCATTTTGTAATTTTCTTATTTTTGAACTTTTCGGTTTTTTTAAATTACACTGTCTACCTTGCTTTCTTTTGCTTAAGGGATCCTTTTCGATAGCACAATTACTAATATTATCAATAATTTTTTTTTGCCGGGATCTCGTGTTTCTAGTTGTTGCAATATTCGCATTTTGTTCTTCAGGTTCTTCTTGTTTTATAACAATTCTATTCTCATCAACTAAATTCTCCAATTGGATTGTTTCCTTTACAGGAATTACAGACTCAAAGTGAGTTTCTTTAAATAAAATATTTTCAATTGTTGGCTTAAAATCATCTTCACTTTTCGTGTCATCCGTTTCATCACACCTCGGTTCGATTTCTCTTAGTGATAACCCCAACTCGGCATGAGCTTCTTTAACCCGCACATAGAATTGGTGAAAATTGTACAATTCTTGCCAACAGCCCATACAAAGCCAGGAACAGGATGTGTGTAATTCATTCTAATATTAAAATGGATTTGAGTTATGTTTTCATGTAAAGCTTAAATCTGTTGTACTTACCATAGCCCAAAAATGTTTTTCTATTAATTTTTCTACGTCTAGTTCTTGCCATTGTGGTGAGTTAACTTGAATACTGCCAATTAAATCCTGTCGTATCTCCAGACATAATAAACAACCTCCCATTATTTATGTAAACAAATTTCCTCCTGTAGTATTATTTATTTATTATTTATGTTTTACACTGTATTAAAATATGTAAATACAATAAAATTGTATATATTTATTGCAAACAATATGTGTCAAGAATGACATTTTCTTAAATATAAACAAACAAATGTTCAAAAACAGAGTGTTAAAACAGCTGACCAATTTTGCGGCAAAAAGTAGAGTGTCCCAATTTCACATAAATTTGGATGAAAATTTAGTTTTGAAAAAAAAGGAAAATTGAAGAACAAGAGATCGTTAAGTTTAATAATTGGGAATACAAAATGAGAATTTTCCTCACTGTTTTTTAAGACTCCTAGAGATTTATTGAATGGTGTTTATTATTCTATGATGTAAGAACAAATGTTATTGAAAAAAAAACGGTAACAAATTAATGCCCGTATTCATAAAAAATAAAACAGATTTATTAATTGCTTTTTTGACAATTACTCCATAGAAATATGTCAAATAAGCACTCTATAAACCAGGGACAGAAAATAACAGATATTTTTAAAATTTTACATCAAAAAAGCACATATAAAAAATGATCGTAGAAAATTTTGTTTGGTATCATTATGATGCATAGGTGATGTACATGCAAATTTTTGTATGATTTTTAAATTTGTGCCTTTTTTGATAAAAGTCGAAAAATAACTTTTAAATTTTGACTTTTATTTTTTAAGGCAAAATTAAAAGGTATTTTTGACTTTTATTATTTTACTCAAAAAATAAAAGTTATTTTTTAACTTTTAATATTTTAAGGCAAAAATAAAAGTCATGTATTAAATTTTGCGATAAAACCAGCGTATTACTGTGCAATACTTAATTCAAGACTTTTATTTTTGCCTTAAAGTATTAAAAGTTAAAAAATAACTTTAATTTGTTGAGTAAAATAATAAAAGACAAAAATAACTTTTATTTTTTGCCTTAAAATATAAAAGTTAAGAAATAACTTTTATTTCTGCCTTAAAAAATTAAAGTTGAAAAATAACTTTTTTTTCTTGACTTTTTCGATAGAAGTCATAACAGTTACGGTCCCTGATGATATCTCATTTTAAAGCTTATTTTCAACACTAATGACGAAAAATAATTAGAATATATTAAAATATATTCATTGACAAAAATTATATTTTATATAGAACTGCATGGTAATACTGTTGTTATTATGATTAAATGTTTTTGTTCAAGTGTGGTAATACAGGGTCGCTTAATAGTAATGCAGTTCTACATAATATAGTATGTACATATTAAACTCCATTCTGGCAATACCGCTATTTACTAAAAAAAGGTGTTTAAAGATATTTTTGTTTTTCGTACGGACAAAAAGTTAACGATGATCATGTCATTACCTCTAACATTGTATTCAAAGGAGTATTATAAAAGCATTAAAACATATGTATGTATGTATGTAAATATGTATGATATATTATGATATCTAATATTTTTATACTTTTAATAAAATGTATTGAAGTTACTAAAATTTCTATTAATTATTTTCATTTTATGTTACAAAAATGACAACTAACGGTGCGAAATATTCGCACGGGTCATCTAGTGTATATATATTAAAATTTTTATATTTGTAACGTGCACGTTCGGGGGTTAAACCGTATAAGGATGGCAACTCCACTGAGACAGCTGTGTGAGTGGGCAAACAAAAGCAACAAAACATATACCGAAAAAACAAATACATCTACAGATGGGAATATATAGTTTGCTTTTTTTTTGGTAAATAACAAATTGGCGGGTAGGGGGGGAAAATTTGGAAAACAAAGGTTAATCTAGTGGTTTTGTTCGAATTTGAAAAAATTGATATAAAAGGAAAAGAAGTTAAAAAACGGGATGGTTTTCGGTTGTTGTTTTTTTTTGAAAAGAATAAAAGATATATTATCGGACGGTGGAGAAAGTGCCGGTGTATTGTGTTTTTTTTTTGAGTTTAAAGAAAAAAAATAAGGAAAGAAAGTATGGAATTTTGATAGAGTTGTTTTAAAGAAAAGATTTATTTAATTTTATTGAGTGTTGCTACAAAAGTTACATGTATAAAATAAAAACTAAAGCTAGAATACGTTAATAAAAACTAAAAGTTAAAAGTTTAAAATGAAATCTAAAACTAAAATACTTTAATAAGAACTAAAAGTCAAAATTTTAAAATAAAGTTAAAATACTAAGATAAAAACTAAAAACGAAAGTCGAAGAGAAAACACTAAAACTAAATACAAATAAAAAACTAATATACAAACTAAAAGCTAAAATTCTAAAATAAAAACCAAAAACTAAATACATACCTACATAACAAAATTTTTAATCTAAAAGAAAATGCTAAGAACTAAAAGAAAAAAACAAAAGCTCGAAGATTGAAATAAAAACTGAAATCTAAAACTAAAAGCTAAAAGACAAAAAGAATAAAAACTAAAAGTTAGAAGTTTAAAATAAAATCTGAAGTTAAAATCTTGAACTAAAATGTAAAGCTAAAATAAATAAAATGAAAACTAATATCTAAAGCTAAAATGCTAATATAAAAACTAGAAGCTAAAATACTTTAGTAAAAACTGAAATCTAAAATTTTAAAACAAAGAAAAAAAAAAAATAAAGTTAAAATACTTAAGATAAAAACTAAAAACTAAACTTGGAAAAGAAACATGGAAAAACTAAAATACCTGAATAAAAAGAACTAAAGCTAAAATCCTAAAATAACATCTAAAAGCTAAAATACTTAAAAGAAAAACTAAAGCTAAAAGTTTGAAATAAAGTCTAAAGCTAAAATACTTGAAAACTAAAGCTAAAATAAAAATACATAAAAAAAAAGGAAAATATAAAAAAACATCAACATCCACACCAGCACCAGCGAGCTACATCCAGCAAAAACAACATCCTTCCAGAGGCGGCAGCAGTCATCAAGCGGCAAGTCCTGAGAAAAAAAAAATATATTAAATATTGAATTGTTTAATAATACTTTTTATTATATTTATAATTAGTGTAGTAGTATTATAATTATTAGTTTTAAGTTTTATAGATATATATATACTAACCCTAGTTAAATTCCTTTTTATATATATAAATTCCTTTTTTTTCTTTAATAAAATTTAATTTATAATGTTCAAATGAAATCGCTAAATCCTTTCATTTAAAAATGGTGCATTAATTCTAATATTTTTGAGCGGTAAGTAGGGTAGGTAAAGGTTTGCAGGATAGGTTTGGGGCATCCATAGATGTATACGGATGCCATGGTGAGGCCTTATGGTCTCTGAGGGTGGGCAAATTTCCGGCAGAACACCAGCCGAAGAATCCGGTGATGTATAGTGCTACCAGGACGACGTATACTTCGGGCCTCATTCATTCATTCATATTTTTTTTTTAAGTCTGGCATGGTTTTTTTATTGTAATGAGGTAGGAGAGACGGCCAGATAGGCAAGAACCAGCCCGTCCGGCGAGCCACAGCCCGGCAATAAGCGAGCATGCCAGCAACGCCAAAAAAATCTGGTACGTCTCCGGTGTGATATGGCCACCTTACCATCGGTTTTTTTAATTACCTCGCCGACCATTACAATAAAATGGCGCCCAACGTGGGGCCCGAAGTATGTTTCATGGCCAAAGATGAAGCAAATTGGATGCAGAATCTCTTGTTCGATACGTAAGTCCCGTCTGGTTTTAATTAAGAGTCCTAGACGCGTTGCGACGTATCGGACAAGAGAGGTATCGAGTGATGAAATCTCAGCAAGCAGGCTTATGAATAATTTTATCTTTTTTATAAATGTTTTATTTAGCATAATTGCTGCTTGTTGAGGTGTCATCACAAGATAAAGGCGATGGATTTTTCAAATTTGAATGGTATCACAGCTAACACCAACGTAAGTCCCGATTTAGGAGTCAATTAAAGTCTAAATCGCGTTGCGACGGGTGGTGTTGGCTGTATAACCATGCAAATTTGTCAATCCATTAGTCTCTATCCTTTGAACACACTTGAGGCTTAAAATTGTTTCAATCCTGTATTATGGAAATTTTAATTGCTCAAGTGTTAGACAAAGGATAGAGATGCCTGGCATCGGGCTGAGGAGTGATCCACTGCGAACCCTCAGCGTTTCATCTAGGTCATGGACGATGGTCATTTCTGGAAGCATACGCAAGAATTAATAGCACATACATCATTGGATTACAAAATAACTTACCTGCAAGCCAGCCGACCTGAAAACACCGCTCAGATATAAATTTTTTATTCAGTGTGTCCTTTTTTCTTGTGGTTGTGCCTGGGAGGTGCAGGAGAAAAAAGAAAATAAAAGCTGTAAGTGAAAATTTGATTGATAGTTTTTATTTTTATTTTGTTTATTTCTTTAAAATTTTTTTTTAGTTATTTTTAATATTAAAATTTTTTTTTTATCTGCATTATTACTTATTTTTTTATTATCACTTTTTAAATTTCTTATTTTTTTATTATCCTTTTTTGTGCTTTCTTTTATTTTTATTTATCGAATTTTTTTTCATTTCTTTTTATTACCTTTTATTATAATACCTTTATTTTTTTTTTTTTTTTCTTTTTTTGCTTCTACATTTTTTTTATATATACTTTTTTTATTAGGTATTTGATTCGAGTTGTTTTTATTAATGGTTTTTATTTATTTATTTTATTTATTTCATACTATTCATATTAGATTTTTTTTTGATTTTTATCTTCCCATTCTATACCATTTTAAATCTTGATTTATAGTTTATTGTCGTCATTTTTTTTTTTTTTGATGTTTCAAATCAAGACTGGTGATTTAATAATTTTTTTTTATAATTTATTTGGGATAATATAAATCTTTTTCCTCTTCATCATTTTTTTTCACTACTTCATTATTTTTTTTTATTATTTTAGAGTTTTAGATATTTTTTTTTTTTTCCTTTTTTTAATTCCCTTAGTTTAGCTTTGATACCTCTTTTGATTGTATTCCTGTTTCCTTTTTTTGTTGCCTTCTCTATCTCGTTTTCTTTATTTTATTCATGGTTTTGACCCGGTCGGAGAGAAATAGATTAGTGGCTTTGGGCATAAACGAGAGTACCATAATGAGTATGGATAATTTACCGGCGACATCACCTATGCCGGCTAATATGGCTGCAGCTCCAGTGCCGGTAACCTCGAGCGCCAGTATGCCTGTAGCGACCACTGCTACTAATGTTATGGCACCGGCTGTACAGCAGTTGATGACTAGGGCTCGTGACAGCACTTTGGCAAGTGGCTCACATGTATCTAACGCCTCTATATCCACCCCGGAATATAGTAATATTACTGCCGGGTCAGTAAGACCAGAATTGACGCCAATTGAGTCGACGCAACAGCCGGTTGCCGGACCGAGTGCTGACGTAATCGGTACTCTGCGTGACGAGTTTTCTCGCCAAATGCAGGGGTTTCAAAGATCTTTGCAAGAAATTGCTCGGACGGTATTCCAGCAGCAGGGTCAGGCGATTAATATGAATTATAATGCCCCCGCTCCAGAACCTCTACAGCCAGCAGCGGCGGGGAATTTTTATAATCAGGCTCCGGTGCAGGGAAGTTTTAATGACCCATATACACAACATCTTAGGCCAGTCAGGGAACCTCAATATGCACAAGGCGGTGGACACTTTTCCTCCCCTTTTCATTTTCCATCTGACCACCAACAGCCCCATAGTAGTAGGGTGGACTTGTCGAAGTGGGGTATAAAATTTGACGGTTCGTCTAGGTCGATAAGCGCCGAGGATTTTATCTTTAGGTTGGACACGCTTCGGAGGGATTATGGTTGCTCTTTTACCGATATCCTCCGCAGCTTCCATTTACTTTTAGAAGGCCAGGCCCTCGATTGGTTCTGGAATATGCGAAAGCTGACCCGTCTGGACACCTGGCAGGATTTGGAAACCGCATTTTTGAATCAATATAGGAGGTATGAAAGTGAATTTCAGATCCAGCGGAAGATAATGGACCGCCGCCAGATGAGCCAGGAATCGTTCGAAGATTTTTATAATGCGGTTATCAAGCTCCGCAACCAGATGAGGTCCCCATATTCGGAGAGCGACCTGGTGGAGATTATGCGGTCCAATTTAAAACCTTCACTGTCGCATCTCCTCTTTTCGCTCCGGTTTGATGGCTTGAATGATTTTTGTAGGGAGGCCAAGCGGGCAGAGGGCCTTTTGGCGAGTCAGCGGTACCAGCCGCAGCAACGCTATCTTCCACCACAGAGGGTAAATGAGCTTGCCTATGAGGATGTCGTGCCCCCAGGGGTTAGCCATGAGATAGAGGCTCTAGCAGGCGGCAACAGATATACCTGCTGGAACTGTAGGGAAGTAGGGCACAGCTTTGTTGACTGTCCCTCTACAACAAGGCGCATTTTTTGTTTTAAATGCGGGAGAGATGGCGTGGTGACGCCAAAATGCCCCAATTGCCAGGGAAACCTGGCCAAGAACAAGTCTCCTCCCGGGCAGACTCGTTCGACACAAACGTAAGCCCGGAGGTTGTTAATTTAGTGACCGAACCTGTAAAAATTAGGATTTTGCACAACCCTAACAGGAAGCCCATCACTCCTGTGGAGCCGAAGGTTCGTGTCCTTAAACCCCTGCATCAGCGGCTCCGAGAATATAGGGAGGCTAAACTAAGAATATTTGGTGAGGTATCGAACCGGATAAAGAAGGCGCGAGAACGGTATAAGGTTAGAAAGAGAGTTAGGAATGAGATTTCGGAGGCAGCATTATTTGAGGGTCGCGACGCCCGTCTATATACGCGAATAAATATAAATGGTCAGGAGATAGAGGGTCTGCTAGATAGTGGCGCGACGGTAACTTGCTTGGGCCGCGGTTGTCTAGAGTTTGTCTATAACACGGTCGATAGGTATATATAATGTGACGTCTTATGTGAAACCGTGCTATAGGAGACAAGAAGCTGGTCCAAAAACAGGGATTAAATTCCAAAAAAAAAATATTTTAATGCTATAAAATGAAAATGCTAAAATTATTGGATAAAAATTAGTTAAACGAAACACCCGCATAGAATTTTTAAACTTAGGAATCCAGCCAGCACACTGAGATGTATTTTTTTTTTTTTTTTTGTAACAGCAAATTTGTGTACATACACAGAAAATAAAATACGACTTGCATTCTTGAAATAATAAAATATGGGTAGTCCCCAAATTGTATTTTATGTCAAAATTTTCAATTTTCCTAAAAAAAAATAATAATCGTGTTGTAGACGTACCGTGGTATAAAAGGGTTTCGGAAAGTTCTTAATCGTGTTGTAGGAGAGATATCTGTATTCTGAAGAGATATTTAAAAAATAACATTCAAATAGAGCTGTGCCAAATCGTTCACTTAAATGATCCTTCATTTTCGTTCGGTCATTAAAAGTG
Source organism: Metopia argyrocephala (assembly GCA_963576795.1). Classification (NCBI taxonomy): domain Eukaryota; kingdom Metazoa; phylum Arthropoda; class Insecta; order Diptera; family Sarcophagidae; genus Metopia; species Metopia argyrocephala. Next base: position 195,922,236 of record OY756208.1, on the reverse strand, counting down.
ATCCGGATCGTTCAATCGTTCACTTCGTTCTGGTCGTTCAATCTAAATTTGTGTTTTCTTTGCTTGGTTCTTCGTTCAATATTTGTTTTGTTGCTTATTTTCTGATATGCATGTTATCAGTGTTGCTGTTTTGTTTATTTTTAATCAAAATTGGCCATCGTTTCTTGAATGTGTAAATACGTACTTTTATTACATAAATTGTTTTTAATTTTATGTGTATAAATAAAACTTGTAACAAATTATACTTCAAATAAACATACATACATATTTATATTTAGACTATTATTTTCTAAATTATACTACATGTCATTAGTATAAATTTATTATTATTTCAATGGGATGTTATGATATTCCAATTTATACGAAAAATTTTGTATATAATGTATTCCAAAAATAATAAAAAATAGTTGAAAAATACGATATATTATTTTTTATTATTATATATTATTTAAAAAATGTTTTAAGCAATTCTATAATCAAAATAATAATGTTTATTGTCACTTTATATTTAGAACAAATGTTCCTGTAGATTTAAAAAAAAGTAAAAACAATTTAATAATAGTACGTATTTCCACATTTAAGAAACAATGGCCAATTTTAGTTAAAAATTAACAAAATGGCAATACTGACAATATGCACATAAAAAGAAGCGAAAAAATAAATGTTTAACGAACGACCAAAACAAAGAAAAAACAAATTTAGATTAAACGGCAGAACGAACGAACGACCAAAACAAAAAAGAAATTTAGATTGAACGACCGAACGACCAAACGAACGACTGATCCACTTCGTTCAATTGACTGATTCGTTCAATTTAACCCGTTCGTTCGTGACCGACACAGCTCTACATTCAAATAAACAGGATCTCCTTCACGAAAAAATTGAAGCAAAAATTATGTTTTAATGTTATCCTATGAATGTATCTTTCTAACATTTTATATTACCTAGTTACATTCAATAAATTATTAATTTTTTTTTTTGCTGCGAATAGGTATTTACTATGTGTGAATAGGGTTTTTGAATTGCATTTATAACACCACAATAAATTAATGGAAGAAATATATATTTTCCTAACATTTTTAAATATACATACATGATATCTTACTGAGGAGACAACTTACTCAGTTAATTATTGTCCGTCAAAAAATGTTTGTTCATATTTAAAAGATTTCTTTAAATATTTTAAAAAGTTGAAACTGTATAAGTTTGCATTTTTTTATAAAATTAGAATTGGGAATTTTATTTCCAACGAAAAAAAAATAATTTACAAAATTATTTTTTTATAAAGCTCATGCATCTAACACTTGTTGCTATATAGTTGCGCATCAACGCTTTATGTTGCAGTAAACGTTTCCGCTTTCTAATTCTCTCAATGTGTTTTTTGTTAAAGAATTCTTTGATTTTATGTTCCTTTTTTATTTCCTTTTCGGTGTTTGGCATTATAGATACGGTCTCTAATAATTCTAATGGTTGTACCACACTTTGTTCTAGAATAGCAGGAGGTATGGCTTCTTCGACGTTTACAATATTGTCGGTATGCTCAGTAATTTGTATCTTACGTGGTCGTCCACGTTTACCCTTTTTTACAATTTTCTTACTTTGAGGTCCTTTTTTTTGGGGGCTTTTCTTGCTCATTATTACTTCACTGTTATCGACAATTTTCTTCGGACGTCCTCTCTTACCTTTAGGTTTTTTTATATACACTTCATTTAAGATTGGCTTCTTACGAGGACGACCACGTTTTATTTTTATTTTCATAACTTCAGTTTGTTTCTCTATTGCATTATTGCCTTCTTTAATACCTTGGTTGGTCTCTGCAGTAGTAGGTACAGTATACCAATGTTTATCATATCTTTGGTTTGGGGATACTTCCTCCACAAATTCCTCTTTAACAAATACATCACCAGAGAGATCATTATTTACAATGGCAAATGGCAAGTGAAAGTTTTGCTTTTGATCCATATCGTTTTTGGTTTTATATACTTCAACATTATCACAGAGACTGTGCCCTTTTAGTTTTACTAATTTAACATTACGTTGATGAGCTTCTGCAATAGTTGTATGAAATATATGGAAATCATACAACTGCTCCCAGCATGTACGACAGATTCCCAAGTCAGCATGCAAATTTTCCTTAAAAAATAAAAACATTAATAAAAACCAAAACAAAAAAAAAACTCCTGACTATGATCCTTACTATTTGCCAGAAATATGTTTCAATTATTTTCAAAATATTTAACTGCAACCATTGTTGGGACTGAAATTGTATACAATTTTTATCTACGTCCTCTTCAAGGCACAATAGGCAGTTCACCATTGTTTTTGTGTTTAATATAATTGAATAATTATATCCCGTTCTTTGGCGCAGAATGTTGAATTCTAAAACAAAAAATTAATTTTGATTTGTTTACAATCTGCTAACACTGTTGACAACTCTCTTTTAAGTTCAAAGTGTGAAAATTTTTTGAAAACGCTATCACGCGATTTACATTATCACAGGAGTCCAACGAAGTAGGTTTTATTTCGTGGCGGGTTACAGAGTAAACAGTGCTGAAATGAATGACAGCGAAAAATGAATGACAGATAGAGAATACGTTTATCATTTCATCTTACCAGTGCCCAAATCGCGGCACTCGTTATCGAATGAACGTTCGTATCGAGTAAAATTTCGTCGCGTATCGAATAACCAAATTATGGCACTCGATAGCTATCGAATCGAAATTTACAGGAAAAATGTGAAAGATTTTTTGTTTTGTAAAAGAATCAAATAACTTTAAAATAAAAGAAAGTAAGTAAAATTAGAGCAAAATAATTCTATAGTTTAATTTTAACTTAATTAAAATTATTTAGATAATGGATCCATCATTTTTATGATGGACATGATGTTATAAGATTCCCGGCGGCTGGTATATATACATACATCTTTTAATTATTTGGAATTGAAATTGTGTAACGCTTTATAAATCACCTTAGTCATTGGTTGCGTGAATGGTACGCATATCGGACTCCAAAGACCATAGTCCAATGAACACATATTCTTTAATAGAAAGGGCTTTCACAGCCTCAACTCAATGGTGGTAAGGGTGACTTTAGTTTTATACAAATGCTACTTACATTTCTGTCGATTTTATTAAACATAAATAATTTTTTTGCTTGTTATATTTCCAAATAAACAACGCGTATACAATTTCGATTGCTCTTTTAGTAAGGGGGGGCTTGAAAACACCCGAATTATGTCTAAATCTTTTTGTACTTCTCTTTACACCTCGTCAGAAATCTTAAAACGGAGGTTTCTTACCAAGATTGATAGAACTTAAGGTTACGACATCACTCATATTTGAATTTTCTGCGCATCTAGGTGAAATGAGGTTACGAAAAAATTAAATATGAACTCATAACAATGAGAAAATTGTGTATTTCTCTGTTTATTTTCTCTCAAATATAGGGGAATCTACATCATCTAACGGGAAAGCATGCGCATGGAGTAATCTCTACTTCTATCATCCTTGGTTTCTTATCACGTTTTTTGTTGAACACTTCTTAATTTACTTTTTGGTCTAAAGCAATTGCAAGTCAAACTGAAAGATAAAGGGCAAAAGAGAAATATAAAAAGGCCAAGTCTGTAGTCTCCGTAGTTTAGTGGCTAGTGTTTTGGCGTACTAAGGTTCAAATCCCAACTCTATGAGAAATATGAAAAAAAATATATATTTCTTTCTGTGATTACCTCTTAGCAGTCTTCTGTCAAAAGAGTAATTAATTTCCATGAACAAACTTCTCACGTCGGTCGTTAAGTGTCGACTTCAAACAGTAGGTCCCGGTACACATGGATAAAAATTGACACACACAACATGGGTGCTGCAAAAAACTAGGCCGTAACCCCTGAACAGGGTTATAATGGACACAAAAAAGTCATAGTCTAAAAAAATATTTCGCTCCACGTATTCAATACTTTCAACATCTTTCTTCTATGATTTTTGCGTTTTCGTTGCTACATACTATATACACTGTCTCAAACAATTGTCCGTACCCCATACAACTAAAAATATATTTAATTATAATTCGAAAAATAATTACCCGATTCGAGTGAAGTAAACTTTTTTTAAAAGTGTAACAATTGTTTATAATAATTGCAAACTAATAATAAAATAAACATGTTTCACTACTATTTGATACAAAAAACAAACAAAAAAGTCCAAAAATTTAACTCAAAAAATTGTCCGTACGGCACAACGGTTTTTTCATTTTTGTTGTTTTTATAAAATCGGATCATTGTCTAGAGAGAAATATAAATTTCTCTAATATAACGGATCTTTAATTTTTTAAGTTGAGGTAAAATTAGACAATTGTCCAGTCTTATAAAGTGGCTTGTCTGAATAGTGCGTTATTAAAATTTTTAATATGAGTTCAAATAATAAAAATCATACTAAAATTCCTATTGCCATCAAAGAATTGATTATAAAACTGCACAATGAAGGCAAAAGTTATCTTGAAATCGCCAAAAATATCTCAAGACCAAAATCATCTGTCCAATATGTGATTCAAAATTATAAAAAAACAAGCTCACTCTTAATTGCGCCAGGAAGGGGTCGTAAAAAAATCATAGACGCTCGATTGGGGAGAAAGATCGACCGGATGGTTAAGCTGGAACCAAAAACAAGTGCTGTGGAAATAGCTAAAAATATTAAAAAAGATGAAAACGTTGCTTTAAGCGCACAAACGGTACGGAACTTTCTGCATGATAACCAATATAAGGCATGTGTTCCACGTAAAAAACCCTTTATATCACAAAAGAATATAAAACAGCGTTTAGATTATGCCAAAAAATATGTAGACAAGCCTGACGACTTCTGGAAAACAGTTATTTTCACTGACGAAAGTAAATTTAATATTTTTGGGTCGGATGGAAGACGTTTTGTGTGGAGAAGAGAAAACACCGCGTTGCAGTTAAAGCACCTAAAAGCAACAGTAAAACATGGTGGTGGCTCGGTGATGGTGTGGGGTGCAATGGCAGCTGGAGGTGTGGGAAATCTCGTGTTTGTGGAAACCACGATGGACAAATTTAGTTATTTGAATATTTTAAAAGAAAATTTAAAAGCTAGCGCCACTAATTTGGGCATACAAGACGATTATCGTTTCTTGCACGATAACGACCCAAAGCACACATCCATGGTTGTGCGAGAATGGGTGCTCAACAACGTTAAGGAAGTGGTGCCTCATCCTCCCCAGAGCCCAGATTTAAATCCCATAGAACATCTATGGGGTATTTTAGAAAAAAAAATTCGCCAGCATAAAATAATTAATAAGCAAATGCTGAAAGATGTCATCGTTCAAGAATGGCGGAATATTAGCGCAGAAACCACAGAAAAACTGGCTTTATCGATGAAAAACCGCTTAAGAGACATAATCGCTGCTAAAGGATACCACACAAAATATTAAGGACATCATAATATATGTACATTTTATAAATATGTAAATTTTCTTATAGGGTACGGACAATTTTTTGAGTTAATATTTTGAACTATTTTTAAGTTTTTTATTAAAAATAAAAGTGAATCTTTTTTTATTTTACTATTAGTTAATAATTTTTATAACTACTTGTTGGACTTTTAAAAAAAATTTACTTCACTCGAATCGGGTAATTTTTTTTCGAATTATAATCAAATATATTTTTAGTTGTATGGGGTACGGACAATTGTTTGAGACAGTGTATTTATTTCTTCAACCCACTTTTGATATTGACCTCAACATGTTGAACATTTTCAATTGTTTACTAAATAAGTACTTTTTCTTACTCAATTTTCTTGGAAAAGCCTCTTACAATTCTACACGGAAAGTGTTCTGGAATCTGAAGACTTTCCACTCTTGTTCAATATATAGCGTTTGGTTGAAAGTTAAAAAGGCTCCAATATATAGAACTTGGTAGATAATTTCAAAATCCGGTAATATTTGCTGTTTTTTTTTTAATAAATTTGTATCTTGGGAAAAACCGCTTGTTTTGTTTTCACGTTTTCGTAGCCATCTTGGCCGATGTATTTATTCAATTGTGATGACTGTTATGTATCGTTTATTTAAGAAATAATTATTATCATCATTATTATTATCATCGTAAATTACGTTACTTATCAACTTCAATTATATGAAAGGTTCATGGGGAAAGAATTATGTACTTTCAGCTTACCTTATCACACATTTTAATTTTCACGTAATTTATTTGATATTAATTTTCACAATTACTAATTCTTCTCTTTTCTTATTTTTTACTGGAGAAGTACCCAAACAGACCTATTGTAAAATTAATAGAAAATTTAAAAATGAAATTAATTGCCTATAATTTTTTATTTATAATTAGTCCGATTTTAAATAGCGTCAAAATTGTTTGCTTTAGAGATTTAGTTTGCTCCTTTCACATGGGCATTTTAACACAACCCAGACGAGCTTGTCTCCATATGTACATACATACATACATATGTATGCAGACAATTCTAAACACAAAATTGTATGCATAGACAAACAACTTATTAATATTTCTTACACTTTGTTTAGCTGTACTGCTTATATTTACCTATATTTTGTTGTGGTGGGGTCGGCTTAAAGCATCCTATATGCCTCCCATACGGTGTGAAAAAGCATTCGCATGCATTCAAGCATGCTTTAAAATATTTACATGTAATGCTTTTAACGAATGTGAATAAAAAACATTCCCCAGTTTAAAATTTTTATATAATACTTCAATAAACTGGCTTAATTTACTATTTTAAAATATTTTAACTTAATTGTCTAAAAAAATTAAAGGAGCTAATTGTAATATCTACGTATATACATACACGCGTACATGGTATGTATGTACATATTTATACATATACATATGTACGTTGGCGTTCGCTATAAAAAATAAAATTTTTATGCACTTATATATTTATGGATGTATGTGCATTTTATAATTTCGTTAACTAAGTAACTATGTACCTGAAAACCGCATTCGGAAATTATAAGCCAAAAAATAATTTTTATATTTAAAAAAGTAAACATTGGATACACAATAGCTATTTTTATAAAATAGCTTTTTAATGTTTCTTGGTATGTATATTTTCATAATGTTTGATGTAGTAATATACATATAATACCTATATTTACTTTATTGCATACACAAAGGAAATTTACAGTCGTTAGTTGTATTGTTTGTAGTTGGTGGATTATAGTTGGGCGGCAATTTACCAGAATATTTTTTTCGTGTTGTTTCTTCCCATTCTTTTGGATGGGCTTTTTTGCGATGACTATGAAAGTTTGCATTTGAATTGAATGTTTTTGGACACCATGGACAGGTATACAATACAGTGCCGGTATGTGAAGCCATATGTTCCTGGAAATAAAAGAATAAAGTATTACAAAATTATAACAAATAATAGAAAAAAAAATTTGTTTTTCAAATATACCGTTAAAGTGTGAGCAGTTTTAAACGCTTTTTCACAGAGTGCACACTTATGATCATATCCCCATTCGTGATTATATTGTATATAGATAGTGGCGCGACGGTAACTTGCTTGGGCCGCGGTTGTCTAGAGTTCGTTTCGAAGGCCGGCCTTCAAATACACCATTTCAGGACCCTCGTTAAAACCGCCGATGGTACACCGCACGCTATAGTAGGTCGCGTGCGAGCGAGTGTAACATTTGGTCGCGCAACGCAGGACATAACGTTCTACCTAGTGCCTAGTTTGAGCCGCGAGCTTTTCTTGGGGATTGATTTTATGAAGGCTTTCAAGATGTTTGTCCACCTAGATAGTCTCGCGACCGACAGTACTTCTCTCGGGGAGGAGACTGACAATACCCTTGATGTCGCAACCCATAAATTGAACGCTGAACAGCAGCAGAAATTGGATTCGGTCATATTGACGTTCCCCTGCTATACAAAAATCGGACTTGGTAAAACACATTTAGAGACACATACCATAGATACAGGTGATGCAACTCCAGTTAAGGATCGTCACTACCCTGTCTCTCCAGCGGTACAAAAACTAATGTACGCAGAGCTTGATAGGATGCTTGACCTCGGTGTCATTGAGCTCAGCGAGAGTCCATGGAACCATCCTGTTACTTTGGTTCGTAAGGGCCAAAAGAACAGGTTGTGTTTGGACGCTCGAAAGCTCAATGCGCTGACCGTCAAGGATGCCTATCCTCTGCCCAACATTGAGGGTTTGCTCAGCCGCTTGGGAGATACCTTTTACATCAGTAGTGTCGATCTCAAAGATGCATTTTGGCAGATCCCACTAGACCCATCTAGTAGACAGAAAACTGCATTCACGGTACCAGGAAGACCACTTTATCAATTTACCGTCATGCCCTTTGGGTTGTGTAACGCAGCCCAACGGTTATGTCGGTTGATGGATAAAGTGATCCCCGCGGCGCTTCGTGATAGAGTTTTTGTCTACTTGGATGATCTTTTGATAGTTTCCCCAGATTTTGCTACACACCTGGAGTTGTTATCACTTGTATCTAGTAGATTAAAAGTAGCAGGATTGAGCATTAATGTGGCCAAATCCAAATTCTGTTTTAAAGAGTTGCGCTATCTTGGGTACATAATTGGAGGTGGACAACTGAAACCGGATCCGGCTAAGGTTGATACGATTACTCGCTTTGCTTACCCTAAAACAGCTAAGCAAGTGCGGAGCTTCATGGGGGCCACAGGCTGGTATAGGAAATTTATACCAGACTACGCCACCATTGCAGCCCCAATCTTTGACACGCTAAAGAAGGGTAAACAATTCAAGTTTTCGGATGAAGCCAAAGTTGCGTTTGATCGTCTCAAGGGAGCTCTAACTTCAAGCCCGCTTCTTAATCACCCAGACTTCAGCCGGCATTTTTACGTCCAATGTGACGCGTCAGATGTAGGCATTGGGGCTGTTCTTTTTCAGAAGGACGATTCTGGAGAAGAGCACCCTATTGCCTACTGTTCGCACAAACTGACGCCGGCACAAAGGAATTATTCCGTCACCGAACGTGAATGCCTGGCTGTTGTCTTTGCGATTAAGAAGTTTAGGCCCTACGTAGAACTTATGCCCTTTACCGTGATCACAGACCACAGTAGTCTTAAGTGGCTTATGTCACATAAAGACCTCAGTGGTAGGTTAGCTCGGTGGAGTCTACATCTCCAGTCATATGACTTCACCATAGAACATAGAAAGGGGAAGCAAAATGTGGTACCCGATACATTATCAAGGTACAATATGGATGAAGTCTCGGCAGATGTGGAAGGACTGGTCGATCTTAACTCAGCCGCGTTTAGGTCAGATGACTACTTGGAACTTATCTCTACTATAGAGCAAAATTCCGAGCAGTTACCCGACTTAAAAGTAGTTGAAGGATTCGTCTATAAGAGAGTAAGACCCTATGATGGAGTGGTCTTGAATGAGGACTTCGCTTGGAAACTGTGGGTGCCTCATGAATTGACCAAATCCATCATCGACAAGTCACACAATTCACCGCAAGCATCGCACGGAGGCGTTGGTAAGACTCTACGCAGAATTAGGGAGTATTTTTACTGGCCGAATCAGAACACCCAGGTTCGGGATTTCGTGTTGAATTGCCAGACATGCAGGGAGTCTAAACCGACAAATGTTACACTACGACCGCCGATGGGGGCTGAAACTTTTAGTGAGCGTCCTTTTCAACGGATTTTTGTTGACTTTCTAGGCCCATACCCACGCTCGAAGAGTGGCAATTGCTATATATTTATTGTACTTGACCACCTCACGAAATTCGTTTTGTTAAAAGCAATGCCGAAGGCTAGTACCCGCAACGTGGTGAAATTTTTGATGGCCGAAGTGTTCTATAAATTTGGTACACCAGAGACCATTGTGTCCGACAACGGTAAACAGTTCATTAGCCAGGAATTCAAAACCCTGTTAACTAACTTTGGTGTAGAACACGTGAGAACCGCGGTACATTCTCCACAGGCTAATGCATCAGAGCGGGTTAATCAATCGATATTAGCTGCAATTAGGGCCAATTTACAGGAAGATCATACCGAGTGGGATAAATATTTATCGGAAATAGAATTTTCATTACGCTCATCCACACAAACATCAATCGGTGTCACTCCGTATTTTGCACTATTTGGGGTGAACATGATCGGACACGGTAGTATCTATAAGCTCGCTAGAAAACTTAGGTGCCTGGATGACCCCGAGTTAAATATCATTCCTAAGGAAGTCACGCAAGACCTCTTACGGCGTAAAATACGCGAGAATTTACACAGGGCTTATTTGCGCAATGAGAAGACCTATAACACGCGATGCCGACAAGTTAAATTTATACCCGGTCAGGAAGTGTATCGCCGTAACTTCCAGCAAAGCGACTTCAGGAACAACTATAACGCGAAACTCGCACGAAAATTCATAAAATGCAGGATATTGCGACCTGTCGGCAAGTGTCTATATGAGGTGGAGAACCTGCAAGGGAGATCGTTGGGGGTTTTTCACGCCAAGGATTTGAAACAATGAGTTCAACCTTGGTGGTTCTAGTCCCAACATCTCACCCCCTCCCGTCACGTGGATAGACCAGTAAGTTTATTGTTTTCTCTTTTTGTATCTTTTTATTTTGAATCTGATAATTTGTCTTGCAGAGATTTCTTCTAACCGTGGGCAGTTTGGGACGACGACCGTGGGATCAGCCTTTCATGATTGCTTTCAGTGGAGCCCATTTAATGCGACAACTAGTGTTTTGCTGAACTAGGTAGCTAACGTTCTAAGCAGATTACATGTTGTAATCATCACCCCACTAATAATGCAGCAACTTTATAACGCTCTGGGGAACTGTGCCATTGAGAGCTTGGAGCTGTTAGTCATCTAGTTGGGTAATATTTAGCTTGGCCCGATCTTACAGCAAGTTCGAGCAAGTCGTAGTTAGGTCATCCTGTGTCTCAAAAGAAACACTGGATGATACATTTAATAGGCTCAAAGCAATATGACTGGTAGTGTCCCACGGCTTCGCCTCTGCTGCGTGCGGAAGGAAGAATTTGCAGAGACAAATTGAAGGTAACCGCCCTGGTTGTCTAACCCGAAAACTACCTCTGAGTAAAATCTATAAACGCGGCGCATTTGATTTACGGGAATAAACGAACTGGCATTTCAAGCGAACCCTATCTCTACTTTATAACCTGAACACGACTATTAACCTTTTTTTAGTAGCGTAAATACCCTATATTTCCTTCTTGCATTGAAGTCGGAAAATTGCCTTATGACTAACTTATCCTCTGAAAATTAACCTAAATTTTTTATGCCTTTAGAAATATTATATATTTGATTTTGATATCACTCACCCGATAGTTTAGCGTTGACCACCTGCATTTCACCAGTCTACAATATGAGGTTTTAATCAAACACTCGAACACCTGAAATAAAAAAAAAAAAAAAAGAAAAAAATAAATATGATTAGAATATATATGTATACATACGTATCACAGAATTTAAAACTTAATTATAATTAGTTAATTTGATCATAAATACATTTATAGTTTTATATATATTATTAGTAGAGTATTTGAAATTATTAGTTATTTTATTAAATTTAATATTTAGGAATTTTTATAATTTTAATAGCATAATTCACTCCAATTATTATTCTTATTATTTAATTATGACTTTGATTATTTATTATGAGTCTGGGTGAATTGCAATTTTAGTTATTTTGATTGGTTTAGATTTACATTTTTTTTTTATTCAAAATTTAAACCTAAACAATAATTCTTAGCTTAAATTTCTTTTTGGTAGTATCATAATGATAGTAGGGATTTTGTTTTAGTTATTAATTCTAAGGTATTTTATTTCATTATTATTTCTTTTTTTTTTCTCATAAATTATTTTAACTTCACCTCACATTTAGTATTATTATATATTAAATTATATTATATAAAACTATTTATCTAGAGTGATTAGTTACATGAAATTAAATGGCTTTTGAATTTTTATTTTTACTTTCACAACTTATTATTTATCTATATATTTTATCATTTATTTAGTATTTATTTTCACTACATCTTAGTTAATCAATTTTATTTTAATCTAAATTAGTAATTTATCTATAGTATTTATTTTATCCATTCATACTTTTTTAAATTTTTTCACTTCACACTTTTTATTTGCACACCCTTTATTAATTTTTGCCACAACCATGTGACGTCACTACATAAACATAATTTTACACACCAATTTTAAATGAATTGATAAATCACTTACCTTAAAATCCTGCAATTTCTCCAACAGCCGTCCCGTTTCGTTGCCAACACCTGAAAAGGAAAATAAATGTAATTAATAATTGCCTTTGCAAGACAAAAATCATTGGAAGGTTACTTACTTTTATATAGACCGGCCAACACCAACACCTGAAAAAAAAAAAAAAACCTCACCTTGTTTTGATCCTTTTATTTTGGCCTCATCATATGACGGAATCCAAAAATAAATGGATGAAAATAAGGTTGGGTTTGTTAAGTTTTAATTAAAGTATTAGTAACCCTATTTTTGATAGATTTAATAATTATAATTTTAATTCAAAAGCTACTTACCTTTCTTTTCCAATTTTTCTCAACGCCTGACGCCATTACCGATAGTAGAATAATTTGTTCTTGTTGTTTTCCCATTCACACAGCTGTTCATTAACAACAGTGAAAATCACACGGGACTGTGTACAATTAACATTGTCAGTGAAGTTGTCAGACCGGTAAATGTTTACGGGTAACCCTGAAAATCGCCGAAATGCCCAATATTTCATAGTTTCTGACTTTTTGGAAAAAATTGTTCTCCCCCCCATCCTGGGTCCACTGATGGACACCAGGAGTGGTTGGGTTTGTAACGTGCACGTTCGGGGGTTAAACCGTATAAGGATGGCAACTCCACTGAGACAGCTGTGTGAGTGGGCAAACAAAAGCAACAAAACATATACCGAAAAAACAAATACATCTACAGATGGGAATATATAGTTTGCTTTTTTTTTGGTAAATAACAAATTGGCGGGTAGGGGGGGAAAATTTGGAAAACAAAGGTTAATCTAGTGGTTTTGTTCGAATTTGAAAAAATTGATATAAAAGGAAAAGAAGTTAAAAAACGGGATGGTTTTCGGTTGTTGTTTTTTTTTGAAAAGAATAAAAGATATATTATCGGACGGTGGAGAAAGTGCCGGTGTATTGTGTTTTTTTTTTGAGTTTAAAGAAAAAAAATAAGGAAAGAAAGTATGGAATTTTGATAGAGTTGTTTTAAAGAAAAGATTTATTTAATTTTATTGAGTGTTGCTACAAAAGTTACATGTATAAAATAAAAACTAAAGCTAGAATACGTTAATAAAAACTAAAAGTTAAAAGTTTAAAATGAAATCTAAAACTAAAATACTTTAATAAGAACTAAAAGTCAAAATTTTAAAATAAAGTTAAAATACTAAGATAAAAACTAAAAACGAAAGTCGAAGAGAAAACACTAAAACTAAATACAAATAAAAAACTAATATACAAACTAAAAGCTAAAATTCTAAAATAAAAACCAAAAACTAAATACATACCTACATAACAAAATTTTTAATCTAAAAGAAAATGCTAAGAACTAAAAGAAAAAAACAAAAGCTCGAAGATTGAAATAAAAACTGAAATCTAAAACTAAAAGCTAAAAGACAAAAAGAATAAAAACTAAAAGTTAGAAGTTTAAAATAAAATCTGAAGTTAAAATCTTGAACTAAAATGTAAAGCTAAAATAAATAAAATGAAAACTAATATCTAAAGCTAAAATGCTAATATAAAAACTAGAAGCTAAAATACTTTAGTAAAAACTGAAATCTAAAATTTTAAAACAAAGAAAAAAAAAAAATAAAGTTAAAATACTTAAGATAAAAACTAAAAACTAAACTTGGAAAAGAAACATGGAAAAACTAAAATACCTGAATAAAAAGAACTAAAGCTAAAATCCTAAAATAACATCTAAAAGCTAAAATACTTAAAAGAAAAACTAAAGCTAAAAGTTTGAAATAAAGTCTAAAGCTAAAATACTTGAAAACTAAAGCTAAAATAAAAATACATAAAAAAAAAGGAAAATATAAAAAAACATCAACATCCACACCAGCACCAGCGAGCTACATCCAGCAAAAACAACATCCTTCCAGAGGCGGCAGCAGTCATCAAGCGGCAAGTCCTGAGAAAAAAAAAATATATTAAATATTGAATTGTTTAATAATACTTTTTATTATATTTATAATTAGTGTAGTAGTATTATAATTATTAGTTTTAAGTTTTATAGATATATATATACTAACCCTAGTTAAATTCCTTTTTATATATATAAATTCCTTTTTTTTCTTTAATAAAATTTAATTTATAATGTTCAAATGAAATCGCTAAATCCTTTCATTTAAAAATGGTGCATTAATTCTAATATTTTTGAGCGGTAAGTAGGGTAGGTAAAGGTTTGCAGGATAGGTTTGGGGCATCCATAGATGTATACGGATGCCATGGTGAGGCCTTATGGTCTCTGAGGGTGGGCAAATTTCCGGCAGAACACCAGCCGAAGAATCCGGTGATGTATAGTGCTACCAGGACGACGTATACTTCGGGCCTCATTCATTCATTCATATTTTTTTTTTAAGTCTGGCATGGTTTTTTTATTGTAATGAGGTAGGAGAGACGGCCAGATAGGCAAGAACCAGCCCGTCCGGCGAGCCACAGCCCGGCAATAAGCGAGCATGCCAGCAACGCCAAAAAAATCTGGTACGTCTCCGGTGTGATATGGCCACCTTACCATCGGTTTTTTTAATTACCTCGCCGACCATTACATATTTTTAACTTGAAATAATGATAGTAAATAAAAATAATAATAATAATAACACCGATATAGTGTCAATTTGACACCGATATATTGTCAATTTGACAACAGTATGGTGTCAATTTGACACCGATATATTGTCAATTTGACACTGATATATTGTCAATTTGACGACAATATATTGTCAATTTGATACCGATATATTGTCAATTTGACAACAATATATTGTCAATTTGATACCGATATATTGTCAATTTGACAACAATATATTGTCAATTTGATACCGATATATTGTCAATTTGACAACAATATATTGTCAATTTGACAACAATATATTGTCAATTTGATACCGATATATTGTCAATTTGACAACAATATATTGTCAATTTGACAACAATATATTGTCAATTTGACAACAGTATATTGTCAATTCGACAACAGTATGGTGTCAATTTGACAACAGTATGGTGTCAATATATTGTCAATTTGACAACAATATATTGTCAAATTGACAACAAATTGTTGTCAATATAGTGTCAATTTGTTGTCAATTTGACAACAATATAGTGTCAATTTGACAACAGTATATTGGCACTTTGACACCGATATATTGTCAATTTGACAACAATATATTGTCAATTTGACAACAGTAAATTGTCAATTTGATACCGATATATTGTCAATTTGACAACAATATAATGTCAATTTGACAACAGTTGGTGTCAATTTTACACCTATATATTGTCAATTTGACACTGATATATTGTCAATTTGACAACAATATAGTGTCAAGTTGACAACAGTATGGTGTCAATTTGACAACAGTATGGTGTCAATGGTGTCATACCACAGCATTAAATTTAATGGGACAGAAAATAACAGTTATTTTTAAAATTTTACATCAAAAAAGAACATATAAAAAATGATCGTAGAAAATTTTGTTTGGTATCATTAATTTAAATTTAAATTTGTGCCTTTTTTGATAAAAGTCGAAAAATAACTTTTAAATTTTGACTTTTATTTTTTAAGGCAAAATTAAAAGTTATTTTTGACTTTTATTATTTTACTCAAAAAATAAGTTATTTTTTAACTTTTAATATTTTAAGGCAAAAATAAAAGTCATGTATTAAATTTTGCGATAAAACCAGCGTATTACTGTGCAATACTTAATTCAAGACTTTTATTTTTGCCTTAAAGTATTAAAAGTTAAAAAATAACTTTAATTTGTTGAGTAAAATAATAAAAGACAAAAATAACTTTTATTTTTTGCCTTAAAATATAAAAGTTAAGAAATAACTTTTATTTCTGCCTTAAAAAATTAAAGTTGAAAAATAACTTTTTTTTCTTGACTTTTTCGATAGAAGTCATAACAGTTACGGTCCCTGCTATAAACCAATTTTATTTTTTATGAATACGGGTATAAGAAGGCAAAAATATTTAAAATTATTTTAATTATATATGTATTTATTTTTTAAGGAATTAACCAATTGAATGTTACCTCCACAAGTTCAGTCATTCCAAAAAATTAAACTTATCTAGCAATTTAACGCCAAATCGATTCATGTGTATTCTTTTTTCCCGGCTTCCGCAAGTACATATCTGTGGACATTTGACAAAACGTCTTCTTTCAAAATCAACAACTTTTCAGTAGAGCAAAAAAACAGTTAAAAAGGCTAATACAAGTTATTGCTTAGAAAATTGAAGAAATTTTGAACTTGGATATTATACACAAATACATAACGAAGATTATGCGACCTTTTTTTCCCTCTAGAAGCAATAGTTTCTTTTAAAACGACAAAAAATTAATTTAAGACTTTTTGTTAAATTTTTTTTTTGTTTAAATTTTAAAGAAAAAAATTAGCTTCCACCATACAAGTCATTTTGTCAAAATTTTTTTGATTAAATTTGAAAATTATTTTAATCGCTTAAGTCAAGACAAGTTGTTTTGTTAAAATGGAATATGAAAAACAGGTTGAAAGAAGTTGATCTGGAAAATATATTTGGGTTCTATTTTTCCATTCAATATGCTGATAATTAAAAAATAATAATAAAAATGAAATAAAATTTTTTATAGACATTCAATTTTTCAAATTATTCTTAATTCTCTGAAAGAAGTCGTTTTGTCAAATTGAAATTGGGGGAAAGTCTGAAAGAGGTCGATTAGTCAACTGCATATCTTGCCTTCCAAAGGTCGTAGAAATACGGGGATTAGAGCAAAAGAAGGACAAGGAAATTCTATATTTACTATAAAAATCTTGGAAAATTGTCTTATTTCGAGAGAAGACGTTTTTTCAAAATTCCACAGATATGTATGAACTGTTTTTGTCAGTTAAAATCAAACCAGACACGATATAGTGGATTGTGATTTACATTCGTGCCGTAATATGTGGCGTACAAATACGTCTTTAAATATCGATTTGCCACATATCTCACAAATATTTACATATTTCTTAAGATGCACATATCTCATGTGGTTAGAGAGTAAAGATTTGCTACCAAACCTATTAAAAAAAAAAAAAAAAAAAAAAAAAAAAAAAAAAAAATTAAATATATACATACATATATACATAAATATAAGTATAAAAAGTTAAAAGAAAAAATATATTTAATCATTATTTTACTTTTTGCCGCATTTCGTACATGGTATATGCTTTTCATCTTCTGATAAATGTGACATTTTATGAACTTTTAGAGATATTTTCAAGCTAAACCTTTTATTACAAATTTCACAGGCATAAGTCTTTTTGTTTATATCGTCGTGGGTTGTTGTGTGCATGTAAAGACACTTTCTATCGGCCATCACTTTATCACAAATCGTACATTTAAAATAATTAGGATCCACATGTTGATGTACATGATCAATCAAAATGCTTCGTCTATAAAATTTCTTTCCACAACACTTTGCATATCCAATCTGTTTGTGTACCGTTTTAAAATGCTTGCCCAGGGCTTTGAATGTGTCCACTTGAATCTGACATAAACTACAAATAATTTTAAAATTTTCTGCTAAAAATTTGTCATTGGCCTTATAAATTTCTTTTTTTGACTTCTTTTTTTTGGCTGCAGGAATATTGCCATCAAATTCATAATTAGAATCTGTATCACTATAATTACAACTGCGTTCATCTTTTACGACTTTTAATGATCTTGAGGTTCTGCTTGTTACAATATTTGTATTTTGTTCTTCAGGTTCTTCTTCTTGTTTTATAACAATTTTATTCTTATCAACCAAATTCTCCAATGGAATTGCTTCTTTTAAAGGAATTATAGATTCAAATTGAGTTTCAATAAATGAAATGTTTTCAATTGTTGGTTTTATATCCTCTTCACTAGTATTATTCGTCTCATCACACTTGGGTTCGATTTCTTTTAACGCCGACCCGAAATAGGCATGAGCGTCTTTAACTCGCACATAAAATTGGTGAAAATCGTATAATTTTTCCGAACAGCTTATACAAAGCCAGGACCATGATGAGTGTAATTCATTCTAATATAAAAAGTGATTTGATTTATGTTTTCAAGAATAGTTTAAACCTGTCGTACTTACCATAGACCAAAAATGTGTTTCTATTAAATTCTCTATGTCTAGCTGATGCCATTGTTGTGAATTAACTTGAATACCTTTAACAAAATCCCGTAGTATCCCCAAACATAATAAGCACACTGACATTATTTACACAAATTTATTTTCGTAGTCTTTTAAAAAGTTTATTGATACAAGAGTTTAAACACTGTGTTAATGTAAAAACAAAAAAAATTGTATAGATATATTTATTGTAAACAATATCTCTTAATAATGAAATGTTCTTAAATATAAACAAATAAATTTGCAAAATCAGAGATGTTTAAACAGCTGACAATATTTGCTGCGAAAAGTAGCACAGTGTATCAATCAAATAAATTTAGAAGAAAAATTAAAAGCTAATATGTTGTCATTAAAAAATGGACCTCATTTTTTTAAACTTACTTCCTGGAAAGAGATTTATTATTCTAATATAAAACACAAATTGACTCATTTCAAAAAATTATAATATTTTGGCAAATTATCTCCAAATTGAACAATACTTTCAATAACCAATCAGCTAACCATCTAAGGATTGTCAACTCCAAAGCCCAGGAAAAAAACTCCAGCAACAGCAAAGCAGTTATAACAAAACCTTTACTCATAGGTTTAAAAGAAATTGTTCAAAGTCAAGGAATTTTGTTTTTATTTTTATCAATCAATCAATATGCTGTGCTATTTCTTTCTCTAGCATCTTCAGGAAACTTGTACTTTCTTAAAGTAATTTGTACATATTTAAGGCAATTTTACTTATGTTAGTATATTAATTTAAAAACTAGCAAATAAGTTTAAGATCTTTTAATAAAAATATTTTATTTTATATCAACATTTCGCTACTTCTTTGTGTGGCTTTGTCAGAAAATTTGTAATTTTTTATAAGAAAGTATAGTGTTTTTTTAAGTTTGTATATTTATTTGAAATCTTGCAAATCTATATATGCGACTATTTGTGGATCGTACTAAGCAGACAGTTTGTTTCAGACGACACTGTTGATTTAATTTTAATAGTAGTCTCAAACCTTCAACAGTTACATAAGCTATGGCACCTACAGTGCCTTCTGTTAAACAAAAACTTGCTGTAGAAGCGTAACCAAAGCATTCACGAGTTGCTTGTTTTCGTACACTAAATAAAGTTGAAGTGTCTTCTGGCAACCATAAATTACACATTTTTTTAAATTGTTCGCTACATATAGAGGACGTGCCAGCTGGTCTTATATAAACTCTGGTACAACTTGTTTCCTGAAATTAGTTGATATTGTAGCAAAAATGAAATATTAAAATGAAAATAATAAACTAACCTGTTTTTTCCTTTTTTCTCTAACTCTTTGTGCTCTTAGGCGCTTCAATAATTTTTTGTGCTGTATGCGTAGTTGGTTTCTTTCCTTTTCGTTTGGATCTTTCAATAGCGGTTCCGTATAAACTGGGTCTCGATTATTTAGATGGATTTGTTTAAAGTTTTTTTTTAAATCTTTTTTAGTAGGCAAACAAATGATAGAAAATTCTTTAGGATTCCCTCTAGAGTTCATTATTAATTTTATTTGAATAAGGCAATGACTATCCAAATTATTTGGAAATTTATGAAGAGTGCACTTTTTTACACATTCAGCCAAATCTTGTAATTTTTGTCGTTCTCTTAAAATAAAGTACTCTTGAAAGTGATTATAACTTGGTAAATGGTTTACAGATTTTGGACTCCAATCCCGTAAGAGTTGTACAAAAGGCACGCGGAAAGGAGACACAATAGCAAACTTTTGATAGTTGCAGCGCTTATTAGAAGGTAAGCGAAAATATTTGGAAAATAATTCATAATATCGATCACTACAAATTTGAAGACCTAAAAAAAGAAAATAAAATTTTAAAAAATTTAGATTGACGAACAAAAATTATATACATACCTGCGACTGTGTCTGGCAAATGGTCTTCAGTGCCCATCTCCCTAGCTACCGAATGGAATTCTCGTAATCCACCCGGTCTTGCTCCCCACATAATAAGCGAAAGCCATATGGACATGCCATATCCTGCAGGTGCAATTACATCCCATCCGCAACCATATCCTAAACGTTTATATGCTCCGTCTTGGGATCCGGGTCTTTGGATTAAAAGTATAGGAATTGGCTGCATGTTGTCTTCAAATTTACATGGTTTACCTGGTACTATGGAATGTTGAGCCCTAAGTGCACTATATTCATGGGTACTTAGCATTCCCGAAGATATACGATTTCTAAGATTCTCATCCCACAAGACAGAGGAACTTAATGTAGGTTGTATGTCCATTAAAATATCATAACAGTTACCTAATGCTTGAGTTTTTGCATCACAAATTGCTTTTGATCTTTTTTGAGGTCTATTAATACGAGGATCTTCAATATTTAAGGCTAGTATCATATTAGATAACAATTCTCCAGGAGATGTTATGAAATCCCTGCATTTGCTCCAAAATTGTTCTTGTTTCTCGCTATTTTTGGTAAAATTGCAATTACTTTCAATAGCTTCTTTAGTCCAACAGTTTTTATTTGTATATTCTATAAGGTTTTTAACTTTAAATGCTTTATTTAAAATGCTTTGAGATAAGGGGCCTGTTAATCTAAATCTATTTAATGTGTCTTTAAGCTCTTTGAGTTCTATCGAACCGGCAGCATTTTTGTATATATGAATATTTTTCCGTTCACTTGATTTGGTCATAAATTGCAAACGTCTCTGTAACTTCACAGAAACTCTCTTTTTTATCTTCTTAGCTTTTGGTTTTTCGAAATTTTCTTTTTCTGCTTCCTTAATTTCTATCAAATCCTTATTTTCTTTTTTTATATTTTCCGCTTCTTTAAAACAAGGTTTTTGCAACTGCAACTTAAAAACTTTTATAATTTCTTCCAAGGTTGCAGTATAGGAAGCTGGATGAATCCATAACCACAAGGTTCTTTTATTATCTTTTATTTCATCATCTTCAATGCGCCACATAAAGCTTGCCTTCCCTAAGGCTTTAAATGGATATGAATCTATTTTAAATAAGTCTACACTACCCTCTCGTCGCCCAGTTATAAATGTTTTCGCTGTGATGGATAAACCACATTCTTTATTCGACAGTCTGTTAAAACCCAGAGATAATTCCTCTATTGGACCTCTAATCTCTATGCAGGCATTAAAAGAAATGTCTTGTAGTAAACAATTTTCTGCGGTAGCCCTATAACAGGCCCGATATGTTTTATCACAACTGGCATAGGGTAATTTGTAACCCCACTTTTGTATCATATGAAATCGTTTAGCGTGCCAAATATGTGTCTCCAACCATTTGTATTTTCTTTGTCTTCTCAGATAATCTTTTAATAAATTTTGTGGTCTTCGCCGGTGTTTTCTAGATGGTCTCTTTGTTTTCTGTGGCTTACCGGATTTTGACATCTGATGGATATGAGCAGCTCTATATTTACGGGGTAATCTTTTAGGGTGATGAGACATTGCTCTACGTCTCATATGCTTTGGTAGTGTCTGGAAAACCAGTTTGTTGCAGTTGCTTTGTTTGTTCGCATTAATTAACTCTTTCATTTCTTTTAAAGCTGAGGCAGCATATTTGTAGGTGGGCATATGGGTTCCCAGTACTACTGGGCCACCCAGTGAAGAATCGTATTCCAACTTTTTCGACAACATATTATTTGGACCACAGTATATTTGAACACAAAAAAATTAAACCAAACACGAACAGAAAGAAATCACATTTTATATCTTCTTCTTTTTGTGTTACAGCAATCAAAAATAAATGATAACACATTGTGTTATATAAGGTGACTTCTTTATTTAGTTTTATATTGGGACAATGTTAAATATTTTTTTTAAAACAGCAAAAGAAATTAAATGACATAATTAAATACCATACGTCATTCGTTGTCATTGAAAAAAAAAATGATAAAAAATATATTTTATAAATTAATATATAAACTTTAAATTAAGCTTTAGGTCGATTAAATAAATATTATTTCGATATTTCGCTACTTCTCTGCGTAGCTTCTTCAGGAAATATTTTTTATAGTAAATTTTTTTTTTAATCGACCTAAAGCTTAATTAAAAGTTTATATATTAATCAATAATAAGGTTAACTAAGCTTATTGATACAATATTTTATAAATATTTTATCAAAAGAAAAAATATTTTTATAAATAATTGTTATACATTAGAAAACTTATTGAATCTATATTAGATATATTTATTTATTTAGTAATTATTATTAGTCTTTAAATTCTAATACTGGTATAAAACACTAGCGGGCCTGAACTAGTTTTCTCCCCCGCTATTGAGGTTTCAATAATAATATTCAAAAATACAATGCCCATAATCTAATTTAAATAGATTTCAATTAAATTATTAATATAAAAATGTGAAGAACAAAGAACTCTGATGAGACATTTGTAGGAAAGGTCGACTACTAGTTCAATTTATGCAATAAATTTTTATAAATATTTTTTAAAAAGAAAAAATATTTTCTGCCATATAGGCAAATACATGTAATATAATATGAATTAATATGCATTTGACCATACATATGTATATACATACATATCATTATTTTATATTATTCTCTTCTTAATTTGTGGCTGGGGAGCCAAATTGTTAGACGCTTTTTGCTAACTGTATTATTTATAATTAATTATTTATTATTTGTACTTTTTCCATATACTTACACATGTTTGTAAATTCAGAATTCCTCTTTCTTTTGTAATATATATATTTATTGGCCTTGTAGGGCGTTTTGTATTACTTGAAAATTTTTAAATAAATAAATAAATAAATGCATTGCTTATGGGGATAAACATGTGTCGACGGTCATTTCGTCTCTGCTTCAAAGAAATTATTAATCCTATAAATTCATTTAAATTTAAATGCCATTTAAATGCAACTTTGAGTTTTTCAGCCCAAAGTTAAATGAAACTTAAGCTGGCTACAGACAACGCAATGTGTTTCTGAAATCTGTTGCATTTCATTACAGATTGCGTCGTTTGAATTCGTGTTTCGTGTTTCACTTCGGGTTGCAATCCAGGTTTCATTAACATCAAAATGTTTTGATATTTGTTGGTTGCATTGAAACAGATTGCATTGTTTGTATCGCTGTTCCATTATTTTATGTGTTTAGTACATTGACAACAAGCAAGATGTAAACATCTATGTAATTAAGAAAGAACAAAATGACAATCGAAAGAAATGAACACTGGGTAAATTTTATTAATTTATACAAAAGTTTACCTGAATTATGGGATGTAAAAAGTTATAAATAGGGCAACCAAAAATATGCATTAGCATCTTTTTTTTCTGAATATTATTGACAAAACAACCAAAATATGAATTCATTTTAGGAAAGCTACGACGTTTAACCCCTATTTGTTACCGCATATTTTTGCATATTTCGTCATAAATGCATTCTTTTGCATTTTTCAAATTTTTTCATATTTGTATGGCATATTTTACAAATTTTTACATATGTTAGAAGAATTTATGTGTATTACCAAATTTTACTTTTTCAAAATAATGACCATATACTGACACATTACTTAAGTATAATCTATGAAATAATAACGGTACTCATGAAAACGCTTAAAACTAACATTGGGACCATTGGTGAAGCTCCTTTTTAAACTATTGCTCAATAGTTAATGCCAATTTGATGAAAACGTCAAAGCAAAAAACAAATTAATTACAAAGCATAGAAATTTTACATATATTTATTGCATAATAATGAATTCTCAATTAAAAGTTACGATTTTTCTATTGGGAAAAAATGTCTATAATTGCATGACATAAAAAAAAAACTTTCATTAAAAGTTTATTTTTAAATTAATTAAATTTTCATAAGAATATGCAGAAAATCTCGCAAATGAGCGTTATGTAAATATAAAGGAAATTTATTTTATCTGGTTGATGGCTAATTGTTACTCTTCATGTTTTCAAATTTTTTAAAAAAATATCCGTAATTTTACATTAACATATTTATGTATTATGAGTTTTATAGAGCATATTTTAACGCTTAAAACTGCTTTTTACAATGCATATTTTAGGCGCTTAAAACTTATTTTATAGATCATATTTTTAGTTGCCCTAGAAATAAATATAAAAATAAAATTGTAAGAGCAGCAGCATTTAAAAAATTATTAATTGAATATAAAAATATTGATATAAATGCAAGCATTGAAAAAGTTAAAAACAGGATAAGAGACATGCGAATATCATATAAAAGAGAATTAAAGAGAAAGTTACAAGGTGAAAAAGTGGAGCACTTCTACAATAACAACACTTGCTGTTAATTGAATTACTTCACGATTCATTTTCGCATCCGCTCTTCCGCGCGATGATAATGTTATAATATAATATAACAGAACTGAGATTGCTTTTATGGTTTCACTGTTGGTTTCAGTGTTTGTGTTAAAACATGAAACCTGAATGTGAAACGTGTTGCAGAAACAAATTGCGTTGTCTGTAGCCAGCATTAAATGCCATTTAAATGACCAACCTTGTCCATTTAAGTTTTACATATAAACACATGTTCTCGCCATCTTGTTTTTACGTTTTGCAAATAAAAATGAAACAATCAACAATGTTTTTAATTTTTTATAAAAAATGGGCATATTATGAACAAAACTCATCTTTAAATAATAAAATTAATATATATTAATTACGTTCATTGTTATTAATTGATGTTTATCAATAGTATTTTTATTTTATTTCTGGTGTTTTATTTTGTTGCAGCCAATCACAGCTGTTTCTGCGAAAAATTCTGCAAAGTTTATTTACATTTGGTGATGCTACCGTACTTTTATCGCAATTAAATACAAACTTAAATTTATGACTGAAAAACTGAAACTGTATTTAAATGCCATTTAAGTTTAAATTAAAATTAACTAATTTCACATTTAAATATGAAGTTAAAAACTGGGCCTAAAACAGTAAAACAATTGTTATTGCAATACTGTGTTGCTCTTATGATCAAAAATGCAGCTGTGGATCATCCATTCAATGTGATTAACAAGTTCGAAAACATGACATTTAGTTTTTAAAAACCAAGCAATTACCAACAAATAACCCTCAAACATATTGAGGTTTTTCTATTTAATTTTTAGACATTTTATATACATATTGAACAAAAACAATTTCTGTTCTTTTTCGGAAAAATAGTAGTTGTTGTAGAGTTAACATCACCTTATTGGATACGCCTTGATTTTGTTTAAATGACATGACGCCGTAAAACAAATATATTGTGTAACTTTGTTTTCTTACTAAAAATTTGGCTTGTGTAGCATAAAAAAAGAGGAATAGTTTTTCTTTGCATTTTTTTCTATATTGATAGTGTACTTTTTTATGCTTGATCTAAAAGCCTATGCTTAAAATGTTATTGATAGAGTTTTAGTATGAAATAAAAATACAGTGCATTGAAAAACAGATGAAAAAATTGTAAAAACAGAAGTTGTAAAAAATTGGAAAAATCGAAGTTGGCCAAGCAATAATAAAAAAGTATAAAAAATCAACATGGTCGCTAAATGCCTATTATGCCTTGAATGTCCAACTATTCCGGGTCCGAAATTTTTAGAAATATTTGGAGATGAAGGCCTTCGTCTGGACATAAGCGCTATTATTAATAAACATTTTTGGTTAAAGGTAAGTCTGGATTGCGTGAATACACTCCAACATGCAATGACAACACACACTCGCACACATACTGACAACGCAGAACTATTTTTCAATTTATCAATTTCTGTACTTAGGCAAACAAAAATAGTGAAGATGTACAAAAAATTTGCATGATATGTTGGGAGATAGTGAGAGATTTCCATATATTATATCAAAGAGTAGAAGAAGTTCACAGGGACTTGGAGACAAAGGCTGTAGAATTAGACGATCCATTACCTCAAGATGTTTTACTCAAATCTGAAAATTATCCTTCCACGGTACAGGATCCTATTATGGAGGAAAATGTTGCTATATTTGATTCAGAAGTAAAAGTTGAGGTACACGACTTGGATCTTTTACCACAAATAGAAATACTAGAAACAGAGAATCATAATACTTCGGAAAAAACTAACAAACTAAATAGGCGCGGACGTCCTTCGACAAGAGAACAGAGTATTAAGACCTCCGCTAAAAGAATAAAGAAGGAACAGTCTCCTAATGTATTGCTTACAAATAATATCACTGATGATTTGTCGGAAAATGATATTGAACATACATCAAGTGATGCCTTAAACACTTCCGGGTTATTAGAGGATAGCAATATTCAACTATTATCAAGTTCTTTAGATACAATAGAGAAAGAAGAAGGAGTTAGTGTTAAAAAAAGAGGAAGACCTCGAAAGGGAGACACTGAAAGTATAAAAGCAAACACCACTCGTGTAAAACGCATAAAGAAACAGCACCAGCAAATAACGTATACAATGGAAATTGTAAAAAATGAAAGGGATTCGGAGGAGGAGCCATCTTGTTCAACAGCACAAACTGGTGTTGAAGAAAACTCAGAAATAAAAACAGAGATCTCCAATGAAGAACAACATTTGAATGAAATGTCTGCTGTAGCAGATCAATTTGATGATGATGCGTATGTACAAGATGATTTTGAAGACGACGATAACTACCAAAAGCCTTCTGATGAATCTTCAAATTCCGATTCAGAATCAGAAGATTCTAATGCGTCTGATTGGGCGGATAATAATGGAAAAAAAGAAAAATTTGCGGTTATAAAGAAAAAAGAACGTAATACTCCCAAAAAATATAAAAAGAGAGATAAACCTTTAGTTGAACCTAAACGTATGAGTCGGGAAGAAATTGAAGCCAGACAAGCACAACAAGCTGAGTATGATAATATCATAACAAAATTCTTCGAAAAAATACGTTGCCCCAAATGTGAGCTCTTGGTGCATACTTTTGGAGAAATGCGAGCTCATTTCCGTTTAGATCATAATGATGATCATGGTTTTGTAGAATGTTGTGGTCGCCGGTTTGCTACACGTAAATTTTTAGCTGAACATATTTTAGTCCATTATAATCCAGAACATTTCAAATGCAAAACATGTGATAAAGTTTGTCGCGATTCTACACAGCTAGAGAGTCATGAACAATCTCACTTACCCAATCCTCCTTCGAAATACAAGAAAACGTTCCAATGTGAGAAATGTTCTAAAACATTTTCCTCCAAAGCTTCTTTCGAACATCATATGGTTGCTAAACATGTACCGCGAGAAGAGTTTAAATTTGAATGCCCCGAATGTAAGAAAAAGTGAGTACATATTTTCTTTTTTCTTCCTTTTTTTAATAACAATAAATAAATAAATAAAAAAAATAATTAATTCCCTACCTTAAGTGGCCTATTCTTCAAAACAAATTTTATACATATAAATATATAGTGTAATGCAGTAATATGTGTACAGATTCAAATGAAAATTACATAAAATCAAAATAATTTATTCCCTTTTTTGTTCAATGAAAATAAAATTTATTACGTGGCCACAAAAGTAAAAAAGTAAAAATCTCTGTACACCTTTTTCGCAATAATTATGAACAATATTTGCTTATAAATAAGTATTTAATATATTTTGATAAACAACATTTAATAAATTACAAATATGTAACACAATTTTCAAACACATTCGACAAGAAAAAAGTAATAATTTTGATATAAAAATTCTAATTAAGATTTTTCCGGTAGAAGTTTAAAAAGTTCGTTATGGGCAGGTTTTACAGCTTGATATACATATATGTTTAATACGATTGAAAATAGTTAAAAAATGTTGTACTTTGTATGTAGTATTAAAAAAGTATAAGAACTAAAGAACTTATAAAAGGAAATTTAGTTTTAATGTTTTAGTTGTAAGCGAACTAAATACACAAAAATATCGAGGCAATTACAAGTGATACTTTTAATGAAGTTACTTTAAACAATTTCTTTTCTACGGTTGTTTTTATTTAATTTTTTGTGTTTATATGTGCATTGGAAAAAAATGAACATAAAAATGTGTAACATGTCGCAACTAAGACCTCCAAAAGCTTTTTTACTAAAAGTACAAACTTAAATAGAATAACACACATTGGAGAAATTATTTCTTTACCTATTTTTATAAATACATGTTTATATACTATAAAATGTAATGAATTTCTAGTACCTTCTTTCACTTGAATAAAATAGTATTTACATATATTCGCGTCTCATTTACAGTTCTTTGCGAATATTCATTATTTCGGTCTAACGGTTAATTTCAATTATATCGTAAAAAGTCAACAAATAATTTAATTGGTTTCACAATTATTGGTAGTAAAAGCTACCCAAAGACAGCACAATACATTCAAATAAGTAAACATTTTAATTATTTTGTTTCTTGAATAATATTGTATATGGTCAACAAATTACAAAACACTATTTTCTATTGTGCAATATACAATTTTTTATTTTAATTAAACATCGTTAGTAATATTACTTTGTACTTAAAATATGAAGTAGTACATATTATGAATATTTAGTATGCATCAGAATTGTTATTTTTTATATAACAATAATCATAAAATGACTACAATTTTGATGATATAAAATTTTCAAAGTCTTTCTTTAATATGTACTATAATGGTTACCTGATTTCATTTGTATAAAACATAAAATTGCGCAAGTATGTTAGTTCAACTAAGTGGTTTTTTTGTCAAAAGTGATTTAAACAAAAGAAAGAGAAATTTTATTATGGATTCTGAAAAACAAACTGTCTCTCTTTGTAAGTTATAATGATATTTTTTAAAATTTCAATAAATTTCTACCTTTTCTTTTATCATTTTTTAGATGTCCAACTGAGACTAAACTGAAAGATCATATGCGTAGCGTGCACGATCCTCAAAGGACAGTAATATGTGATAAATGTGGCAAAACATTTAAAAGTACCTATAGTCTTAAAAAACATCATGAACTTGAACATTCTGATATTCCCAAACCGATTCCTATTCCCCAACAGTGTGAAATCTGTGGTGCATGGTTGCGGCATTTGTCGGGCCTTAAACAGCATATGAAAAATATTCATGAATCGGTTCAAACAGAACATCGTTGCCATATCTGCAGTAAAGTCTCTTCAACAGCTAGAGCGTTAAAAAGACATATTTACCATAATCATGAGTGCATACGAAAATTCCAATGTACTATGTGTGATAAAGCATTTAAAAGAGCGCAAGATTTAAGGGTTTTTATTAAATTATAATTTAATTTGCTTTCATTGTTGATTAAATTATTTACTTTTTACGCAGGAACATACATCTGTACATACAGGTGAAGTTTTATACACCTGCCCTAACTGCCCTATGACTTTCTTTTCTAATGCTAACATGTATAAACATCGACAGCGTCTGCATCGTGCCGAATGGGAGGCGGATCGCAGTAAACCTATACCCCCAAATATTATGAAACAAGCTAAACAGGGTAGTAAATTGGTTAAAACAAAACGTGGTACTACAGAAAGCTCAGCCTCTCCATTAGTAGCACCTGAGCCGACAATAGCTTCAACTGCGGCGAACGCACTACATCCCATTATAAATCCACAAATATTATATGCAAACATGTCATCATTGCATTAAGGAAATCTAAAAAATTAAAGATTAAAATATCTTTTAGTAAACAAACACATGACATGAAATGTTGTATTAAGATTGTACAGACATACTTTATTTTAACATTTACATTTTGTTTTAATATTTAATAATATTTAAAAATAAACATATAATAGGAATTAAATTTTTTAAGAAGATTTCCTTTTACTTTTTTAACAAATATTAACAAAAAATATATATTATTTGAGTTACAATACAAATTTACAGGTCACTTAAGGGTAAGGAAACTATTAATAAAAAAAAAGTTTATTTAATTAATGCTTAAAATAAAACTTTAAATTCGCCAAATTTAATATTACATTTAATCTCAATACAAATACATATTGCCTTCAGTAGTAGTATCAAAAGTTAATTGTTTTGTTACTTTTAACTCCATTTTTAAAAACATTTACATGGCAGAGTTTAAGTGTACGAACTTTAGAGAGTTTTATTTTTATTTATAACTGTACGACGAAAGTTCGAAAAAAAAAGAAAAAACAATCTGGCTATTTAACAGAATTGTTACCTTTTTGGTTTTTTATAAACAATGGAAGTCCTGATATTATTAAAATTGATTAATTTTAATGATATTATTTTGTTAACACGTTCGTTTGCAATGGTACATAATTTTATTTTTTATAGTTTTTAAAAAAACTAAAGTTTTCAAATATTTTTAGATATTTTAATGTGTTATAAAAAAAACTGATTACAAAAATATAAAAAAGTTCTTGTTATGTGTGTGTATCGTTTTTGTTTGCATAACAATAAAACATTTATACCAATGTGAAAATTAAAATGAAAAGAACTATAAATTGAATTCTTAAAAAGAAAAAATCCCCGTCACAAAAGCCACTTAGGGTAAGAGAAATTTGATATTAATTCCTTGGAATATATGTACTTATACTCTTTAAATATTTGTTTTATTTTAATGTTTTCCCATGTCCAGATGGCCATCAAGTGCTAAACTACGTAAACATATGTATTGTCATGATACGAATAGACAAAAGATATGTGACCAATGTGGCAAAACTTTTGCTTGTAACTCCAGCATGCGAAAACATGTCGATGCAGAACATTCCCAGTTAAAACCAGAACCTCAACAATGCAAAATATGTAATACCTGGTATCGCAATATGTCTGGCCTAAGGACGCATATGAAATTTATGCACGAAAATATTGGCGGTGAGCATCGATGCCATATATGCAATAAAGTTTCGAGAAACGCCCGAGCTCTGAGAAGACATATTTATTTAAATCATGAATGTGAAAGAAAATACAAATGTCACATGTGTGAAAAGGCCTTCAAACGTGAACAAGATTTAAGAGTAAGTCTTATTTAACTTATATAACTTAAATTGTTTATTACCCAATTTTTTTTTTCATTATAAGGAACATATTTCTGTGCATACTGGTGAAGCCTTATATACATGTCCCAATTGTCCTATGACATTTTCGTCTAGCGCTAATATGTATAAACATCGTCAACGTTTACATAAGGCTGAATATGCCGCTCATAAACAACAACCAATGGCTGTAAATATTATACAACAAGCTAAATCTGTACCCAATACTGTACGCACCAAAAGAAGAATGATTGCTGATTCACAGATACAACAACCGCCTACAACATCATTAAATTCGCAACTTTTGCTAAATTCACAGTATAATTTGACAACAAATTTGTCAAAATTTCAAAATTATTGTGAAAAATAAGAAAAATTGAACGCCTGCAGATGTCTCAAATAAGTATTTTTAAAAGATAATGTATGTATGTATGTATGTATGTATTTTCTTAATTGTGTTTCTTTGTCCAACAGTTTGAGATTTTTAATTAGTTCTTTGCAAAAGTTATGTGTTGTAACTGCATTGTCAAGTATGAAATCCTCAAGTTCAGTTCATCAGTAAGTTTAATTGGAAAAAAAGTATTCGTATTATTATTATAATAAGGGTACTCACGATTGAATCTGTGCAAACTAAACTAAGCAAATTTGCTGTGCAAATGGCTATAGATCATGAGCGTCCTTTTATAATTAATTGTATTTTTTGAAGTATTTGTTTGACTTAGTGCTGCCGGATTTATAGACTCAAAAACATCTGGCATCTTCCTCTAAAAATGCCAAAAACAACGCTTATTCTTTGAAAAGAAAAATAAGTTTATTACAAATAAAAATGCCTAAATGTTGCGAAAAGGAAAAAAATTATTATTTTTTTAATAAATAAAGGCAATAACTAAAAAAGAAAGCACGTGTTTTGTATGTATGAAGTAATATCATTTTTTGGTTTCAGTTGTTATCTTCACATTCGTAAATACATGGCTGTAAAAATGTTAAAAGTTTTTGAGCAAAAATACACAGCCAATTTACTTAAGGTTTTTTCAGTGCAATTAATGCAAATTTCAATTGCGTATATTTTGTTGTTGCAGAGAAAAAATTTTATGTATTTTTACACACTTTGCATCGTTTGCACAGTTTGCAAGGCCATTCGTGAGTACCCTTAATGTAAAATCAAAAATTTATACACAATTAACACACTAAAAATTTTAGTGCTAAACAACAATTGATAGAATAAAGAAAACAACATTAGAGATTATAAACCCTATCATAAACATTTTTTCCCTGGAAATATTTTTCCTTTTCCCATAATTGCAATCGCAAATAACTTTTCCCTCACATTTTTTTTTTTTTTTTTTTTTTTTTTTTTTTTTTTTTTTTTTTTTTTTTTTTTTTTTTTTTTTTTTTTTTTTTGATAATTCAATGTGGAAAGATATCTCTGAAAAAATTTCACATTCAAACATAATTCCCCTAATCGTAAATATTTTTTCCCTCAATTTTTTCCTCAATTAATTTTAGTCGGCGAACTAAAGAAAAATATTTGAGTTATTATTCCTTACATTATATATTGTAGTTTGCGATGTTTTATTTAAAGGGTATACCAGTAAAAAGTAGCCCAAAGAGTTTTTATTTAAGGAGAAAAAGGCATGTTGCTGCCGGTGTTATTAATTTTAATGGACCAAGAAATTTGACAATTTCCGTCGCTATACAGCAATTTCACCTTTCTGTGTTTTTAGTGCCATTTAAGGAACTTAATAGAACCGAGTTTTTGCAAAGTTTACCAAAAATGTGGTGGACGAATTTTGAAGTAGTCTTTTACTTTATAGTAAAACTTAATAGTGCTGGACATCTTATAAAGCGTCCATGAGTAGAAAAACTTAGTTTTATCTTAAACGACGTAAATTTTTTTACGCATATGTACCTTGTAATAGTCAAATTATGCCGCTAATTTGATAAATTTAACAGCGAACGGGCAAATTTGAAAAATTTCCACTAGAATTCGTAAAACACAACTTAAAAGATACACTTAAAAATATTTAATTCAATCCAGAAATAATTTTTTTATTTCAATTTTACAATAAATCTTCAATTTGATTGAATTGTATTTAATCTTTACAAAAGCTTTAAATATTTATATAGTCTTCTTCTTTATTTTAAAT
Organism: Metopia argyrocephala; assembly: GCA_963576795.1. NCBI lineage: Eukaryota > Metazoa > Arthropoda > Insecta > Diptera > Sarcophagidae > Metopia > Metopia argyrocephala. Next base: position 195,888,813 of record OY756208.1, on the reverse strand, counting down.
TCACTAAGTATTGAACAGAACAAAAATTCTCTTCATGGGGAATGAAAATTTGAAGGGAATAAATTATTATATTCTTCTAGAATATTTACAGTGGCGGAATTAAATAACCGGGCAGCCATGCGCCACACAGTTTTTTTTTAATTATACACAGCCTAAATGAAAAATTTTGTTGGTTTTTTATTTGTTGAAATGAGATTAATAAAAATCATTAACATTAACATTAAGAAAAAATAATATTTTGTTGAACCTACTTGCTTCGACCACCACCACCTCCTCCGATCAAAATGTGCATACTGAAACAAAGTCGTAGCTAAATCGGTTTTGGTTATCCTTTGTGATGCTATATTTACCCGTCTATAGGTATGAATGTAAAAAAAGTCGATTGTCGAATCGAAACGATGTGTAGTTATAAAATTAAATCAGAAAAAAGAAAATAAATACAATACAACTTTTCGCTTAAGAGCCACTTAGGGTAAGATATATGTTTTTTCTTTTACTATATGCCATAAGCAATAAAAATAAATTCAATATTCATTTTCAGACAATCTTCTGAAGGTAAATTACGCGAACATATGCACAGTCATGATTCAACAAAACGTAAAATATGCCATAAATGCGGTAAAACATTTAAAAATAAGTACAATATGAAAAAGCATGAAGAGTCTGAACATTCTGAGGTAAAACCAGAACCTCAACAATGTACCATTTGTAATACATGGTATCGCAATTTGTCCGGTTTAAAAATTCACATAAAAAATATGCATGACAATGCTGCTGCTGAACATCGCTGTAGTATTTGTAATAAAGTTTCAACAACACATCGGGCCTTAAAAAGACACATTTATTTAAATCATATATGTGAAAAAAAATTTAAATGCAATATATGTGATAAGGCTTTTAAAAGGCGACAGGATTTAAGAGTGAGTGTTTATAAAAATAACAAAATTAAACTTAAAAATTAAAGAAATATTTTTGTGTTTCTTCAATTTACAGGAGCATATATCAGTGCATACCGGTGAAGCTTTATATACTTGTCCGAATTGTCCAATGACATTTGCATGGAGTGCTAATATGTATAAACATCGACAACGCGTACATAAAGCTGAGTATGCCGCTTATAAACAACAAAGTATGCCACCAAATATTATAAAACAAGCTAAATCTGGTGCTTTAAATAAAGTGCATCATAAAAGACGTTTTGTTGGGCACTCAAATAGTGAATCTCAAACAAACCTTGTTATGAACTTACCTGAACCTAGTATCTCAACGGAACTACAAACAAATAATAATCTAATAAATTCGCAAATGTTAATAGCAACACAGTTTGGAATGCAATAAAACTAATGAGGGTGCAAACATAGTGATTTTATAAATAATAGAAATATAACGGACTTGTTCTTTTATTCAATGATATGCATACATAGACATGAAAAGGTAAAATAAATATCTTCTTAGAATTTAAATTTTCAATTTAAAAACAAGAATTATTTAAATTTTTTATAAATTTTGATGGTTGATATAGAATCCGATTTTATTGGATTGGAATTTGAGAACGACATGAAAAAACATACTTTTCGAACTAATTCGAGTCGATATCTATCATACGACAACATTTCGTTTTTAAATCCAATTCGGATAACATAGGATTCTATCATTATAAAAAAAATTTCGGATTCAGTTACATATTTAGAATTGTTTAAGAAAAATAAAATCACTATATAAGAAAAATAGGAGAGTTTGAGGATTTAATATGCATGGCATACTGGTTAGAGCGCTCGCATACAACTCAAACCAGACCAGGCTCAATTCCCAGCAAAGGTGAAAAACTGAAGAATAAAATTTGCGGTTCCCTCCCCCTCCAAGAAGTCCTTCCATAGGAAACCGTCCCTAGTCCAATCTTTTCCACCTTTGCCATGCCATCCAAAAAACAAATGATCAGGAGAAAAAGCGCCACCTACTGAGAAGATAACAGCTACCTAACGAAGATACTCACCACTTCATAGTCCACATGCAGCAGAATGGCTTTTAAGTGATTAAAGTGACAGCAAGTTGTCTCGTCTCATTTGTAAGGCACTTAAAAAAAATAAAAAAAAACTATTATTTCAATGCACGCATGAGTAGGGGTTTACACTCCTAACTATTGGTTTCAAAATAAAAAAAAATTGCCACACTCGTAATAGAGCTATCTTGATTGAAATTATGATATTGTGTAACTTATGGATCGATTATAATCGGCAATCCAGTTTTAGTTGACTTGCCTGTTGCTAAAAATAATTTATTACAGATGGCAAATGAAGCAAATACATATTTTACAATTTTACTTGAAAATAAAAATTTTTTACGCAACGCAACAGTTGTCCAGTTTTGGTTGTTATCCAAATTCGATACGAAAGATTATCCGATCACAACTCAGACGATTTGTTGTTTGTAAAGTGCTTAAGACTAATACGGTTTAAAGCTATACGATAATCAGATCATTATTGCTTATAACACTTCGCTCTGTGCTTTATAAAGAAACTATAATTAAGATTCTTAAAGTATAACGTTATACATAATTATTAATAGGGTTCTTGCTTACATAAATTATGCAAGGATATCAATATTAGTTGCAGCAGAACTTTGGGAAGAACAGTCCCCTTTCATACCACACTGTTCTTGTATGGATGGCCTAAACAGCCTACAAATTAATGTGGAGGAATCTTCGGATAATTTACGGCATTCGATATCGAATGAAATTGCCATAAAAATTATGTAAAATTTCGCTAAATTTCGAATGCCGTTATTTGTCACGGCCCCCTTATTTTCATTCACTTTTCTAAAGCAGTAAATACTATCCATTATTAGGAGATTTGACACAGTATGGCAGAGGTATCCTATCACCTCTAGACTGAAGACGACCTGCTTCAGAAGATCTTCTCTATATTTTATTAGCTATATTGGGTCTGATACAGCAATCAGATTCTGAGATTGATTTACACATTAAAATTGATAGCACTAAAGATTTACGCTTTGTTACCAACCAACGCTTTATTATAAATTTTATTTTATGGGTGTAGGCCTTGGAATTTTAATACAAGCGATATTCCAAAAAAATATGCATTATTAATCGCAGTTTGCGAAATATTTGATCTAAAAATTATATCAAAGAGGGACCCTTTGCAAAGGGCAAGCAAAGTACCTATCCACATAGAAAACGCAAAGAGAAAGAGAAATAAACGATTACACGATAAAATATCCAATATGGCAGTAGAATAAACCCCACAACTAGAGGCCATTCCACTAACACCTGGAGAAGACTATTAGCTAGTTATACTCTCAGTTCGAAGTAACAGTAATAGCACAGGACAGATCCCAGTGAAAAGACTTTTATAGCACCTGGAACCATAGAAATCAATCCGCTTTATTCCAGTTGACGACGTGGTCAAACGACAGTTTTTTGAAATAGAATCAAGAAAAAATGTTTTTCTTGTCTAAAATCTACAACAAAAGTGTCGTTAGATAACGACGACGACGCCAAGTGGAATGAGGCTTAATATATAACAGGGTACCAAAAGCCAAAGTTCAGATTCTTAATCGAGTTTTTAGTCAGTTAATGACATATAACAAATAACAAAAAATACGTTAAAGGTAAATTATAACAAAGAAGATCTTGGAAGCAATATTTTAATTCAATTTAATTCCTAACATTGGTTGAGTGTTTGAAAATCTCTATGCAGTCAATCTGGGACCAAATCACAATGTATACAGTGATGAAACTCCAACCACAGTGCATACAGTGATGAAGGAAATGACAGCTCAAAAAGTTTAAAATCAGCTGTGTTTTATTGTGGCTATCTTATTATACACTGTAATGTGTGTGCAATTTTGTTGTGGCTATTTTGTTATACACTGTGATATTGTGTGTGCAAAAATTTTGTTGTGGCTATCTTGCTGTGTGTTGTTCTTGCTATAGTTGTTGGAGTTTCATCACTGTATACATTGTGCTTCTACATTACATTGTGACTGTTTAATTTTTAAGAAGCGTAAGCTTAAATAACTTTAAAAACTGTAAGTTTAAACACTAAAAACTCGCAGTAATTGAAAAACTTCACGACTTTTGCTACTTTGACTGCAGCTTTTCAAACACTGCTAGATATAACTCACCTAGTCGAAATATTTATTACTAATATCTGTTTTATGTGTAAATATATTCAGCACAATGTGAATATTGTCATGGAATTTATTTCTCACGGAAAAAATTAATTTCAAATTGATTGAAAATAAAACTGCAAGTGAAAAAAACTTAAGAAATATGTATAATTTTTTGCGGTTTTTTATTTACAATATATATTTGGTCTTGCCGATTGTTTTCTTCTTTTCCCAGAGAAAATATTTATTTACAATAGCAGAAAAGGGCAGACAGGGTTGCGGAATTTTTAATAATAATAATAATAGGGCGGAATCAGCCCAGTTTTTATTCGACTACATTATAGAGAAGCAACAAAATGTCAAACCAATAGCACCAAAATGTCTTTGATCCTAATATCCCCATGTGACTTCAAAAAAAACCTACATAGTTTAATTTGAATAGTACTTTTGATATTCCCTGTAGGGCTTATTTAAATAAATGTACAACGCAGAACGCATGTATAAGACACAAAGTTTAATTTTCTTACATACTTTATTAATAAGAATAAAAAGTTCAGTGTGAATTGTTTGTGCACAAAGCGTCTTGTTTAATTTTATTGGAAAACAATAATAATAAAAAAAAATTATTCAATTTTTAGTTAATGTTTTGCATAATTTAAATGAAATACATATTTCATTGAATCTGCTGGATAAGAAAAGAAACTACATATTTTATGTAAATATCAATAACACAATCAATATTTTTTATGCTACGTATGTACATTTTATCTGCTTTTAGATTTCCATCCAAACGTAAACTCTCATCTCATCTAATCGTCCACAGTACCGTGTGCACTTGCATGTGTGATATTTGCGGTAATACATTTAAAAGCAAATTTACACTCAAAAAACATATTGAACTTAAACATTCAGAACAGAAACTACAGGATAAAGATCCTCAACAATGTCCTATCTGTTTTAAATTACTGAGAGGTATGAAGGGTCTTAAAGCTCATATGAAAAATATTCATGCAACTGGGGAACAAGAACATCGCTGTAAAATTTGTAATCACGTATCAACAACAGCTAAGGGTCTAAGAGTTCATGAAATATTTCGCCATGAAAAGGAAAGAAAGCATAAGTGTTGCCTTTGCGAAAAGGCATTTAAGAGACCACTGGATTTAAGAGTAATTCGGAATTTTTAACAAAACATACCTTTTTTTGTTTGTTAATTGACATGCATTTTTTAACTTTAGGAACATATTGCAACGCACACTGGTATATCTCTCTATAAATGTGGGGAATGTCAGGCTACATTTAAATCAAATTCTAATTATTATCATCATACAAGACGTTTTCACAAAGGGAAATCAAAAAAAGAATTAATGATTAAAATGGTGGACTATCCCTAAAGATATATGTAGATTTTTATATATTAATACATATTGTATATACAATATTGCTTGTTATAATTTTGAAATAATGAGTGTAAATAAATTAAAAAATGTTAAAAATATAAAACACTTTAAGTAAAATTATTATTTGTATTATCATATAAATAGAGAGAGAAAGAGAGAGAGTGAGATAGAGAAAGAGAGAAAAAAAATAATAAAAATAAAAAGTACATCTACTATATTTTATTCGTTGATATGAATTTTAAAATAAGTGAAGTTGAAATTATTTTCTCTTTTGATGTTTTTAAATATTTTAGATTTCCGACAGCAAAACGTTTGAGTGTACATGAAAATATCCATAACCCACAAAACATTGTTATATGCGATAAATGCGGTAAAATGTTTAAAAACAAATGTCGCTTAAGATTTCACCACAGACACGATCATTCCAGTGAACCAAAACCAGAAAAAATTCCAGAACAATGTCCGATCTGTGACAAGTGGTACTCCTCTAAATCGAGTGTACATGAACACGTACGAAACATGCACACATACAACGATGTCGAACATCGTTGTCCAACGTGTGGTTTCGTTTCGACCACAGCTAAGGCACTGAAAAAGCATATTTTATTTAATCATGATGTCGTTCGCCGACATAAATGTAATTTATGTGAAAAGGCCTTTAAGAGGCCTCAAGATATAAGGGTTAGTATTTTTTCGTTCTAGCTTCTAATCATTAGGTCCTAAAGAATATTTATTTGCTTACAGGAGCATATGGCTACTCATACCGGTGAACCATTGTATACCTGTGTGAATTGTGGTAAAACTTTTAAATCCAAAGCGAATATGTTTCATCATCGTCGACGTTTTCATAGAGCCGAATGGATTGCCGATCGTACAAAACCTCCTAAAGAAAAATATTCAAGAAACTAATAATAAGCACAAAACTAAAAACAATAATAAGAGAGAACAAAAAAGATAAAATACTTAATAAAGACAAAAAGAAGAAAATTTTCTTGACTAAAGCAAATTCATTTGCAAATTAACTAACTTTTTTTCTTTTTCTTGAGGAAATGCAATAATTGTAAAAAAAACAAAAAATATTAAAAAAAAGTTTGTTTACAGTAAAAATGGACGGTTTTTCTTTTATATAAAAATAAACAAAAAAATATTAATAGCACATCCATATATACAGAGACGAATTATATATATTTTAAATATAGTCAATGGCTTCCAAACGATAATATTGTTGTTTCTAGTTCTTGAAAATAACACCTGGTGTTTCCCATTTTACAAAATTTTTATATTGCCAACTAATTGCCATTTGATTGGTACAACATCGTTGTCATCCAAATATTACAACTCAAGAATGTAACATATGTGCTGAATCTATTTGCTAAAAAATGCCGAAAGAAGAATACCTAACTTAAGTGCGAAAAAGCTTTTAAAGAATTAATGCTAAGTAGTAAGGTATATTAATTCTTTTCAAACAAATCCAATATTTTTTATACAAATCCAATCCTCTTTATCAAACAGGAGCATATGACATTTCACACTAGCGAAGATTTGTCTGTTGCTGTACATGTTCACATTGTCCTATGAATTTTAAAACAAATTCCAGAATGTATCATCATTGCAAACATATGCATATGTTAGAATTTAAGAACAGCGGCAATAAACGTCTGCATATACTTAAAATTAAATAAAATGTCATTTTTAAGTTCATTTAATTTTGCTTGTTCTAATGATATAATAATGTAAAAATAAATTTTTGTTAATAAACATATACATATGCAACTGAAAAAAATTGAATTTCGTTTATTTGGTTTTTATTTTTTAATGTATGCTTTAATAAAATATCTTGTGAACTTTTCAGATATCCATCAAAACGACACTTGAAGGTACATCGGCTTCATCATTCATTTGTGGTAAAAATTTTCAAACCTATAATACTTCACAGAAGCACAAACAAGCTGTATATGGCCCTAAGCGCGTAATGAATCCCTAAAATGTACATTTTTTACAATTGGTATAAAGATTTAACGTATGCTGATTATTCGGACAAACTTTATATATATGTATATGAAATCTGACGTTTTGTGTCCACTACCACCAGATCAGCCAAAGTTAAACATATGCGTTTCAAATATGAAACGGAAATGAGACATATGCTTATACGTATATGCTCTGTCTTTAGAAAAGCCTTTAATCTACCAAACATATTAAAAGTTAGTTTGATTTTTTCTTCAAATTACATATTAACTATTTTAGGAACATATGGCGGCTCATACAGGTGTAGCTTTGTACAAATGTTCATATTGCTCAATGACTTGAACCAAGTCTCTGATATGTATAATCATTGTAAACGAGTGCATTCGAAAGAATTTAAGACCAGCGTCTAATAACGGCTACTTACACCCAAAAATAGATACAATTTTCGTATCGTATTTTAAAATAATTTCCTTTACTCTTTGTAATTCTTTTTTTTTTTAATTTGAAATAAAAGTTTTCTGATAATAAGTTTAGTTCTGAAATAGAATATCTTTTTTTAAAAACTATGCTCTATTTATTACTTTAGGTTCTTTGATTTGTTGACTATGATAGTTCAAAACATAAATACATACTTTTAACTATGCTAATAAAAAACTATTGTATTATGTTCATTGGAAAGTGTTTCCTTATTTTTTTTTCTTATTAAGCACTAATTAAATACTCGTATCTTGTAAACTTTTCAGATACCCAACAAAAGAACGCCTCATCCACCATCGGCTATATCATGACCCTGCTCAAGCTTTAATGTGTGATATTTGTGGAAAACTTGTTCAGACCTATAAAACGTTAGAGATGCACAAAAAAGTTGTGCATGGTCCTAAACGTGTAAGGACTCCCAAAGAATGTTCAATATGTCATAATTGGTATAAAGATTTATCGCATCATATGCGTAATATGCACGCTGATTATTCGGATAAACGTAATGTTTGTGAAATTTGTGGTTTCGTTTCCACTACCAGAGTGGCCAAAGTTAAGCATATACGTTATAAACATACATCTGAAAAGAAACATAAATGCTCTGTCTGTGAGAGAGGCTTTAAGCTACCAAACTTATTAAAAGTGAGTTTGGTTTTCTCTTCAAATTACAATTTTTGTTGTTGAAATATTGACGATTGATTTTATTTATTTTAGGAACATATGGCTACACATACAGGTGTAGATTTGTATAAGTGTTCATATTGCACAATGACTTTTAAATCCAAGTCTAATCAGGGGTGTCATAGAAACCAAGTCGGTTTTGCTGATTGTCGGTTTTGCAAACCAATATTGGTTTCATTTGGTGTCATGAAAACAAGTCGGTTTTGTTATTTTCGAATGAAAACAAAACCGATGTTCGAATCAGCTGTTGTTTACTTTTGTGTATTTGTTTACAATTTTTAATTAAATTTTTTGTTTAACAATTTTGTAAATTATATTATTTGAGTTAAAATATTGTAAAAACTTTTGTTTTTAATAAAAATAAAATAATAGAGAAAATAAAAAGTGTTAAATAAAAGAAAACTTGTGTTTTTGTATCTGTTGTTAACATGTGTAAAATTTTATTGCTTTTTAAAAAGATAAAATTCTCCTGTTGACTTGCACAATTTCCTCCTTCAGCTCTGTAACTGCATTTGCTATTGATTATTTTCCCTTCTCCTATACATACGCCGTAAGCTGCTTCCATTTTCTTTTTACATTTTTAACAGCTCATCTAGCTTTTCGTTTATTTTTCTGTCTTTTCTTAATTTTTCTTTCACTGTCTTCGTTCAGAAATTTTTTTAAACGCTCTGCAGGAGTTTCTGTTTTAAGCCTTTTAGTGCTGCTTATTAAAAGTGGAGACATTTTACGTTTTTTAAAAGTTGAGGGCATTTCTTCCTCATTCTCAGCACATACATCCTCAGGCAAGCCAATAGCAAAACTAGCAATACCTTTCACCGACTGAGCTATTCCACATACACGGATTATTGCTTCTTCGTTGCTAGTAAGCTGAAATTTAGAAAAAGGCTCTCCACCAGTTGCTCTGGACTCGGCTCTATTCTGTGTCATTTTTCTCTTCAGATCGCTTTTCCATTCAGTCCATGCCTGTAAAAAACAAAAACACCAACTATAGAATATGACACTGATCACTTTTTGCCTACCTTTTTCCATCCGTTGACATCCTTTTGAGGTGGACCTGCGCTGTTTAACGATTCAACTAAGTGTTGCCAAAGGGATTCTACTGTCGGCTGAACGCGTTTTGTGAATCACCTTGCAAGGTCCGGATACTTCTTCATAAACTCAATGAATAGAGTGTTTTGTGTACTATTTTTATGCTTGCCCCTATTGTGGATAAAACATGAAATAAATATTATATTTTTAAGAATTTAATAATTTTATATACTTACAATTTTTTCAAAAGTCCAAATGTTAAAAGGATAAAACTAGAATTGGCGCTTTAAGCTAATTTATGAATTTAAAATAAAAAACAACAGCTGTAAGCTGCTTGGTTTATTTCCAATAACAAATCCGATAAGATTGGTTTTTCTGACACCTAAAACCGATAAAAATTTTAGTTCGAACAAAAAACCGATAATATTGGTTTTTATGACACCAATGTATTTTTTTTGTCGGTTTCAAATCCAATACCGATAAGATTGGTTTCTATGACAACCCTGAATATGTATAATCATTGTAAACGTGTGCATCTAGAAGAATTTAAGACCAGCGGTCAAAAACGGCTACGTATAGCTAAAGTTAAATAGAATGTTTTCTACTTTTTAAAATAATTGCATTTTCTCATTGTAACACTTTCCTTTTAATATTAAATAAAGTTTTCTTAAATAACGCTCAGTTATGAAATGGAATGTTCTTTGTTTGTTCTATTTGTTGTTACTTCAAAACTATTTAGGCATAATAAATTAATAACAAATTTATTGAAGTACTGTGTAAACAAAAACAAAATAAACATTGGAAATTTAACCCTTGATCGGTTTGCTTTTATGTGTTTTTCCTTATAATAAACATTAATTAAATCTTTTGTATGCTTTTCAGATACCCAACAAAAGATCGCCTCATTCAACATCAGCTATATCATGACCCCGCTCAAGCTTTAGTGTGCGATATTTGTGGTAAAGTTGTTCAAACCTATAATACTTTACATAAGCACAAAAAAGTTGTGCATGGTCCTAAACGCGTAAGGACTCCCAAAGAATGTAAAATTTGTCATAATTGGTATAAAGATTTATCGCATCATATGCGTAATATGCACGCGGATTATTCGGATAAACGTAATGTTTGTGAAATTTGTGGTTTCGTGTCCACTACGAGAGTGGCCAAAGTTAAACATATACGTTTTAAACATACCTCTGAAAAGAAACACAAATGCGCAGTGTGCGGGAAAGCATTTAAGGAGCCAGCCTTATTAAGAGTGAGTTTGGTTTTCTTTTCTTGATGAATTCTAATATTGACATTTGCTTATTTATTTTAGGAACATATGGCTACTCATACTGGTACGGATTTGTACAAATGTTCATATTGTTCAGCGACTTTTAAAGCCAAGGCTAATATGTATAATCATTGTAAACGTCTGCATCCGACAGAATTTGAAAATCGCGTTCAGAAACGGTTACGCATTGCCAAAAAAGACTTTTAATTTAGTGCACACTAGTATCTATCCTATTTTTATTTCTCCTCAGCTAAATGAATATAAATTTGATTGAGCGCTTTCTGACTACGATTGTATTCGTACGTCTGTTGTGATTAAAAGACCTTCATATCATCATCACCAAAATATTTAATTTTGTATTTTCTAAGGCATAGTTTGTTTTAAAAACAATAAATATAGCTTAAGAGGAGAATTTCAGAATAGGGCTCCCAGGCACAAAATATTAATTTGAAGTTAATATCTTTATTTTGTATAAACAAATTTAAGTGAACTATGTTTTTTTTATATAAACAAATCTATGAACTATAAAATAGAGTTCAATGAACTGATTTAAAAGAAATAAATAAATCTCAGAAAAAACTATACCATTTTGAGAGTGAATTTACTTTTATTTTCTATGAATACTACTTGTACTTGCTGCATTTTCTATATCTCTTTCCTCACTGTAAAAGTTTTTAAATTTCAAACTTTTGGTTTTTTATGAACTTATATTGTAAGCAAATTAATATATTTTCTAAATACAATTTTCTTTATTTATTATTGCATTCTTCTATTTTAGTATTGTTTTGATGCTTTTTCCTTTTGTTTTAAAAATATACTACAATAATAAAAAACAGCTTAAGATGTCGATATATATCTTTTCAATCTAACTTTTCGGAACATTATTTTCTTTCTTCGTTTATTTGTAAGTGATAAATTTGCTTGATTTTTTATTTATAAAATTACAGATACCCAACAAAACAACTCTTGGACCAACATCAGCTACGATATCATATTTTAGTTAATGAGTGCAGATGTGATGCTTGTAGTATAACTGTTACAAGCGTTAACACTTTTAACCGTCACAACCGAAATCATCATGGCCCTAAAAAGGTCAAAATTCCTAAAGAATGTACAATCTGCCACAACAAGTATATTCAGTTATAGCACATTATATGCGTAACATGCACGCAGATTATACGGATAAACCCAATATTTGTGAAATTTGTGGATTTGTATCCACTACTAAAGTAGCTAAATATAAACATATAAAACTAAAACATAAATCTGAAAAGAAACATAAATGTTGCATATGCGAGAAAGCATATAAAACGAAAGCCGAGCTAAGAGTATGTTCTGTTTTCCTGTTATTTTCAATTTTAATGATACCTTTTTTTAATTCTAGAAATTTATTGGCTTATCATACTGGTATAAATTTGTATAAGTGTAGATATTGCCCAATGACTTTTTTAAAACCAGTTCCATTATGTATTACCATTGTGGAGTTAAGCATCCGGTTGAATTTGGAAATCGTATACAGAAGAGGTTACTTATAACCAAAGAAAAGAAAGCTTTAGACTCTTTTTTAATTTATTTTGTATGATTAAATCTGGTTTGTGTTTACTGCAGTTGTTTTTATGTCAAAAAATTTTTTTTCTAAATAAAACAGACCTATTGAAAAATGAATTTCTATTCATTTCTCTTTCGTCTAATAAAATTATAAAATCTTTGGTTTTAACTCTATGTATGCTACTTCCTATTTATGCTTATGTTGTCTAAATAGATTTCAGTCCTCAGCTTATTTTTAAAGCATCTTAAGATGTCTTCAGAAATAAATTTTAAAAACCGGGTTCAGAAAGATCTGCATTTAACTAAAAATTATTTCCTCTTTGTAAAAGCTTTTGTATGTCTAATTTCAGTTTAAAATATCTATAGAATATTGTGTAGACACACACTATGTTTTTACATTTACATGCTACTTAATTGACAAATATTGTAAGCAACATTTTATTTATTTATTTCTATTAAGTGCTAAATTTATCTGACTTGTTTGTTTTTTTAACTTTTCAGATTCTCGTCAAGACAACTCATGAACCAACATTGCAAGCGTAGTCATTCTAATTCTCACATATGTGATATTTGTGGTGTAATTGTGAAAAGTATTGAAAGTTTAAACCGCCACAAACGAAATCAACATGGTCCTAAAAAAGTTAAAATCCCTAAAGAATGTTCAATCTGCCATAATAAGTATATCAAGTTAGCACACCATATGCGAAATATGCACACGGATTATACGGATAAACCCAATATTTGTGAAATTTGTGGTTTTGTATCCACTACCAAAGTAGCCAAATATAAACATATAAAACTCAAACATCAATCCGAAAAGAAACATAAGTGTTGTATATGCGAAAAAGCCTACAAAACGAAAGCTGAACTAAGAGTATGTTTTGTTTTCTTTGACTTTCTTTTTTAATGATTTCTTTTTTTTTTTTTGGAATTCTAGGAACATACGGCTTATCATACTGGTGTAGATTTGTATAAGTGTGCATATTGCCCAATGACATTTAAAAGCAGTTCCCACATGTATTACCATTGTAGAGTTGGGCATCCGGTTGAATTTGGAAATCGTGTCCAGAAACGGTTACTTATAACGAAAACTAAGCAAAGTTTAGATTCTTAATTCATTTTATATAAATTATTTTGAGTTATTTTATACCTTTGTTTTTTTTGTATAAAAAACAAATTTCTTTTTAAAATAATAAAAAAAAACTATTGAAGACAAACTATGTCTTGTGGAGAATGAATTTCCTCTCATATATTTTCTGATTATTATTATTATTATAATTCTTTAAATACTGCCTTTGTTTGTTGCCATTCTCATAAGAGTTTGTAGTTTTGATTACCATATTTGTGAAAAAATTCTTTTAAGCAGACACAAAATGGCCATAGAGACATGCTTATCCTCATAAGCACTACATTTCATATTTAAAATTAAAAATGATTTCGTCAGTTTAAAAACTTCTGTTCTATTGTATTTTGTTTATACACATGTACATATAATCTTAGTACTACATAAGTATTTATAATTTTTATTACGAACATCTGTATATACTAATTAAAGTAATTCTTAATTTCGAATTAGTTCTTAAATTCGAAAATTTATAGGATCTATGTTATACTTATTGTATGAATTTTGATAGCCTAAGATCCTAATACTAAACTGAACTCTGATGAGACCTTTCGCAGCTGGGTCTAAAACTAGTTGAGTTCTGCTAGTGTTGTACATATTCCTTAACGGAAGTTAATTCTCATAAGAATACCAGTATTAGGATCTTAGGCTATTAAAATTCATACAGTAATTCCTTTTGTTTGAAACACAATTAAATCAATTGTTTTATTTATTTATAGCTTGAGAAGCAAAATAATTTACTTTATAACTAAATTTTTGTTTCATTACAGTGAACGTTGTATTACATTACAAATTGCAAAAATTACCTGACTTGTTTCTTTGTAACATTTCAGATTCTCTACAAATAAACTCATGAATCAACACTATAGACGTTGTCATTCTAATAATCTCGTATGTGATATTTGTGGTGATATTGTTAAAAGCATAGAAAATTTAAGCCGTCACAAACGAAATCGACATGGTCCTAAGAAGCCAAAAATTCCCAAAGAATGCTCAATCTGCCATAACAAGTACATTAAATTAACACACCATATGAATAATATGCACACGGATTATACGGATAAACCCAATATTTGTGAAATTTGTGGTTTCGTATCCACTACCAAAGTAGCCAAATATAAACATATAAAACTCAAACATCAATCCGAAAAGAAACATAAGTGTTGTATATGCGAGAAAGCCTATAAAACACCAGCCGAGCTAAGAGTACGTTGTGTTTTTTTTTTCTTTTTTATGCCTTGTAACTTTTTGTTGTAATTCTAGGATCATATGGCTTATCATACAGGTGTAAATTTACATAAGTGCGCATACTGTCCAATGACTTTTAGAGGCAGTTCCTTTTTGTATCAACATTGCAGAGTTGAGCATCCAGTTGAATTTGGAAATCGTGTCCAGAAACGGTTACTTATAGCCAAAAATAAATCGTCTTTAGGTTCTTAATTCATTTTATTTAAATATTATTAAAATATTTACTACGGTTGTTTTTATGTAACAAAAAAGAAACGAAAGATGTATTAAATAAAAGAGAGCTATTGACGATAAGCTATGTATGCCTTATTGAGTGAGTTGTCTTTCATTTGTTTTTTAATAAAAATATAGGTTTTAATTCAATGCATACCCATATGCTAATGTTGTCTAAAAGTATTTTAGACCTCATCAAACTGTCTATAATAAAACTGAGTAAACTTTCTGTTTTCACATATACCAGTTAATATAAATGTATGTAGTGCATAACCAAATCTATAGGAAAATATGTATTTTGTCTACACATCTGTACGTAGTACACTTTAATTAAATAGTACGTTTTATTTACATTTTTGTTTCATTGAAAAGAACTTTGTATTACACTCCTAATTAACTTAAGCTGATTTTTTTATTTCAGCTTCTCGTCTAAGAATCTCATGAACCAACATTATAGGCGTACTCATACTAATGATCGCGTGTGTGACATTTGTGGAGTTGTTGTTAAAAGCATTGAAAGTTTAAGCCGTCACAAACGAAACCATCATGGTCCTAAAAAGACCAAAATTCCAAGAGAATGTACAATCTGTCATAAGAAGTATATTGAGTTAGGACACCATATGCGTAATATGCACGCAGATTATACGGATAAACCCAATATTTGTGAAATTTGTGGTTTTGTATCCACTACCAAAATAGCTAAATATAAACATATTAATCTCAATCATAAATCTGAAAAGAAACATAAATGTTGCATATGCGAGAAAGCATATAAAACGAAAGCCGAGCTAAGAGTAGGTTCTGTTTTTGTTTTTTAATATATGTAATCTTAATGTATTTTTTTTTATTCTAGGATCATATGAATTATCATACTGGTGTAAATTTACATAAGTGTAAATATTGCCCAATGGCTTTTAAAACCAGTTCCCTTTTGTATTACCATTGTAGAGTTGGGCATCCAGTTGAATTTGGAAATCGTGTTCAGAAACGGTTACTGATAACCAAAAATAAGAAATATCTAGATTCTTAATTCATTTTGTATAATTAATTGTAAATTGTTTACTACGTTTGTCTTTATGTATTAATTTTATTTTTAATAAAAGAGCTATTGAATTAAAGCTATGCCTTGTAAAAAAATAGGAAAACTTTGGTTTTAATTCTATGAATACTACATAGGCTTGCAGGCAATTTCTATAATTGTATAACAAAAAAAAAAAAAAAATGGGAGCAGATAGGGAGGATTACGTTAAACTAGAAAAGAATCATTCGTTGTAAACCCTTTGAAAATTTCTAGCTTTGGTTTAAATCGTCTTTAATATTACTGAGTAGACTTAATGTTTTTACATTTACGTACATGTTATTAATTGACAAATATTGTAAGCAAACTTTTATTTACTTAATCCTGAGTGCAAATTCATCTGACTTTTTTTTGTTTGTTAAATTTCAGATTCTTCTCAAGCCATGTCTTAAATCTACATTGCAAACGTAGTCACGCTAGTAATGATTGCATATGCGATATTTGTGGTGTAATTGTTAAAGGTATGGATACCTTAAACCGTCACAAACGAAATCGACATGGTCCTAAGAAGGCGAAAATTCCTAAAGAATGTACAGTCTGCCATAATAAGTATATTAGGTTATCGCACCATATGCGTAATATGCACACAGATTATACGGATAAACCTAATATTTGTGAAATTTGTGGTTTTGTGTCCACTACCAAAGTAGCAAAATCCAAACATATATATCTTAATCATAAAACTGATAAGAAACATAAGTGTTGTATATGCGAGAAGGCCTATAAAACGAAAGCCGAACTAAGAGTACGTTGTGTTTTATTTTTCTTTTTTGATTTTCTGATTTTGATGTTTTGTTTTAATTTTAGGATCATATGGCTCTTCATACTGGAGTAGGTCTGCACAAGTGTGCATATTGTCCAATGACTTTTAGACTGAGTTCCCTTATGTATTACCATTGTAGAGTTGAGCATCCGATTGAATATGGAAATCGTGTTCAGAAACGGTTACTTATTACTAAAAATAAGAAAGTTTTAGATTTTTAATTCGTTTTATACATAAAAAATATGTTAATTAAAAGCGAACTGCTGTAAAAAAGCTATGCTTTGTAGAAAATGAATTGTCTTTGTTTTGTTTTGAAATAAATAAAGTAAATAAATAATACTTATGCTTGTTGCAATTTTTTAAGCCTCAACAACTTTTTAGAGCAATTTAAAATAGTTGCAGCCGTCAAATATAAGAAACCGGGATCAGAATAGTCTGCGTTTAATTAAAAATTTTTTTTTTTGTTAATGATTTGGAAATCTGAGTTTGCTAAACATTTTTTAAAATTAATTTTTGTTTCTTCATTATTAGAGACTTTTATAATAGATCAGTGCTAAATTCTATTAAATGAATTTCGATAAGTTTTGCAATGACTTCTCAAATAATGAAAAAAAAAATGGCATCCGTCAAGGGAATATACAATAGCCGAACTGAACATGTTTTCGCCTCCAGCTACGGAATTCTCGTTAAATTCTTTGTATTCTGTGTACTGTTTAGCTCATACTTTTCGATAGAAATTATTATGTATTGGAATTATATATTTCTTACATACATTTTGTAATGAGCTAGTCGAAAACGTATCAAACAAAACACGTATTTTTTCTGTCATTTTCTTCTTTTCTCACCATCATTGCATTATTTTGTAATTGTTAACTATTCCAAGTAATCAGAATTACAACAGTTCGTTTTCATTGCCCTTCTTATTTAATAGAATTTAGCTCTGATCTATTAAGTCGTTTAATGGCGTGAGGAAATTTTGAAGGTTTTAAGTTTGATTTAAATTGTCCATAATGAAATTGAGCAGATTTTATGCTTTACGTTTTCAATTTATTTAATTGACAAATATTGTAAGAAAAATATTATTTTATTTACTTTTTAAGTGCTAAATTTATCTGCCTTTTTTTTGTACAATTTTAGATTCTCTTCAAGCTTTATATTGAGCCTACATTGTAAGCGTAGTCATGCTACTGATTGTATATGCGATATTTGTGGTGTAATTGTTAAAGGCACGGAAAGCTTAAATCGTCACAAACGAAACCGACATGGTCCTAAAAAGGCGAAAATTCCTAAAGAATGTACAATCTGCCATAATAAGTATATTAGATTATCGCACCATATGCGTAATATGCACACGGATTATACGGATAAACCCAATATTTGTGAAATTTGTGGTTTCGTATCCACTACCAAAGTAGCCAAATATAAACATATAAAACTCAAACATCAATCCGAAAAGAAACATAAGTGTTGCATATGCGAAAAAGCCTATAAAACACCAGCCGAGCTAAGAGTACGTTGTGTTTTTTTTTTGTCTTTTTTGATTTTGATGTTTTTTTTTTTAATTCTAGGATCATATGGCTTATCATACTGGAGTATGTCTGCATAAGTGTGCATATTGTCCAATGACTTTTAGAGTAAGTTCTGTTTTGTATTACCATTGTAGAGTTGAGCATCCAGTTGAATTTGCAAATCGTGTTCAGAAACGGTTACTTATAACCAAAAAATGAGAAATATTTAGATTCTTAATTCATTTTGTATAATTATTTTTTAATTGTTTACAACAGTTGTTCTTATACATATATAAATATGTAAATAAAAAACTAAAACAAAACTAATAAAGAAAGCGTTATCAAAATTAAAATTATATAAATTAATGGTAATAATTTTCATACACACATACACTTTTCGTGAACATAAAACTATAAATTTTAGTTAATGCATGTCAATTACATATCGTCGGTGGAATTAAAGAACGCTGTAACTGACAAAACCTTAAATGTTCACCAGAACCAAAAACCTGTATGAAAGTAGAACAAAGACACTGGTATTTTTCAAAATGCAGACGGCGTACGTGAATTTATTTTCATCGTAGAAATCTGAGACCGGGACCAATCGACGCGTATTTTTTTTATCTGATAAAAATGATGCAAAAACGTGTTTTCGATTTTTTGTCAGTTACAGCGTTCTTTAAATCTATTGACGATATAATGATCGTAATCAGTTAAAAAATAAATAAAAAATTTTCCGAAAATTCGCGATATTTGTTCGAATTCGTAAGTTGTTCGATTTGAATCGAAATACATAATCCTCCTGAATTGCATTCGTAAATCCAAATAAATTCATGATATTCATTCCCATATATTAAATTTTAAAATAATTTTGTGAAAATTTTTAAAAAATAAAAAGGTTGTAGAACAAATATTTATTTAAAATACTTGAAAAAAAAAAATACTACGAATTATGCAATCATCGCTCTTTATGTGTTGGCTTACTAAGACGATAGCGCTGACATGAGTGCTGCAATTATGTATGTAAACACAATTCAAAACTTGTGGGGCTAAATTAACTGTACATTTATAAAAATAGTGCACAAATCTGGAGCAAAACGGCTCCAAAACGTCAAATGATATTGTCCAATTTTTATAATGAAAGTATTGGAATTCATGACTAAGTGTTTATTTTAGCCGCTAACAAATAAGTTTTAACAAAAGAATTTTATTGATGTCAAACTAGTTAACTAATCAGTGTGCGCTTATGGGAATATGCCCACACAAATAGAATTAAAGGAGTATAGTTATCCAGCAAAATCAAATGTAAGCGGTTCAAAAACAATGCCATTTTCCCCACTTATGTATCATTATAAAATCATCTCAATTGTATTGCCAAATTCTACTTAATTTGCTATTTTTTTAAAATAATAAGAGATTTATTATTTATAAAAATAATTTTTTATAAAAAAGTTTATTAAGTTTACGTATCGAATGTCTTATTGTCTTGAGGAATATCTATTGCTATTTTCATATATGGTTCCTTATGTAAGTCAGACCATCGTTTTGCCACCATAGCATTACAGGATTTACGAAATACCATACATGTAATATGAGGTAATTTTTCAAAACGTATCCTTGTAAAACCTAAGCAGCCCAAAGTAAAACGCCAATTTTTCATTATAGCCGCATTTTTGCCTACATGTTGAGAATCGGGTGTAATAATAATTAGAATACCTTCAAATTTTAGTAATTGATAGGCTTTGTCGCAGCATTCAAGTCTGAGATCCGAGGAGGGTATATATTCAAGTAGCAAACTAAATACTACACATTCATAATAATTTTTTGGCAATACTGTTACTTCTTCATTTTCGAATGTGATGCCTGTTGAGTCCTTAACTTGTATTTTTAGAAAATCACCTTTCAATACATCATCTGTAGCGGGACATAAATCAATGGCTGTCACTTCAAAATGTGATAATTTGCCAAATGGATTGAAACAACTGCCCACATCTAAAATTCTTATCTTCTCTGGCACGGTATCTAAGTACAGACATTCATTACAGTTAAAGCTGTTCCATGATTCTAATAAACGTTGTTCTCGTAATCTTTTTTCTAGATAAATACGTTCGGAGAAAAAATAGGCCATACAATATTCCATTGTCCATTTTATCCGGCTTTGTGCTAATAAATCCTGATTTGTAGTATTTTCCTCCCATATGTTTGCCAATTGGTGCATAGCGGCTGCATATTCCTTCAGACGTTCTTTATCTTTAAGGTGCTCTTGCCATGCTGTTTCGGCTCCATATTGCTTAGTTAGTAAACGCAATGAATCGTGGCAAGATTTAATGATTTTAGCTAAACGTTTATGTTCATCAGTTGCCATTTTATATTAAAAAACCATATAAAACTGTACTATTACTAATTAAATCTTCGATAGCTCAGTTGTGATAGCAGTAGACTTTACCTTTCCTTTATATATATGTATGTATGTAAATACAAACTTAATCCAAACAAAAAACATATGGGCTAATGGAAATGTTGCCACATCAATAAATTATATACACACATGCATATGCATTTATCATGAATTAGAGATAAAGCAGTGCATAAATTCGTTAAATTGCTTCTAATAAATTACAAAAATACGTATTAAGCAGGGACAGAATTTAAGACCACTTTCAGAGAAATTAAAAGTGTTTTATTTTCTCAAACTATTTATGCCCGTATTCATAAAAAGTATTTTAGGTTTATTGAGGGTTTACTTGGCAAGTATTGCATAGAAATATGTCAAATAAACCCTCAATTAACCTAAAATAATTTTTATGAATACGGGCATTAAAATATAGTTGATTATCAAACAATCGGAAGCAATAATTTAAAAGATTCGTAGTGCGACTATTTTTTATTGAATATAGGTTTCAGCAATACATACTGATAAAACCTTAAATGTTCACCAGAGCCAGAAAACCTGTATCAAAGTAGAACAAATACACTGCTATTTTTCATTTCGCAGTCGGCGTAAGTGAATTTATTTTCATCGTAGAAATCTGGGACCTGGACCAATCGATGCGTATTTTTTTTCTGATAAAAATGATGCAAAAAAACGTATTTTCGATTTTTTGTCAGTTACAGCGTTCTTTAATTCCATCGACGATATAAACAATGTGTGATGATATTCAGAAGAAAATTATTTTTCCCGAAGTATTAAATGGTGCTTAAGTTTTTAACTGCTATATAAGAAATTATTATTTATTATTATTTTCGAATATTTTTAGGGAAACATTGTGAAACTTTCATTGTCATTTAAAAAAAGGAGGAGCATACGAGGGCAGTTCGAAATGTTCTGAGCCTAACAATGAAAACAAGAGGTAGATTATTAAAGTTAATTTATATTTAGTTCTTATTTTGCGTGAAATAATCCATATTAATTATAGTATATTGTAATTATAATATATTGTAAAATCCCAGAATCCGCTGAAATGACCTTACAAGCAGATTGAACAGTTTTTGCCTTCTTCGGTGAACCTCAACCGATTTAAATCCTTTCTTTTGATTGTTGTTTTTGGTCTCTGGTGTATAGTGGTGGAATCATGTTTTATCAACAGTTATGAAATTTAATTTCGCTTAAATCGATCTAAGCTATCATGAGAAATTTTTATTCGAATACGGATTTGACCAACCATTAACAAATGTGGCTACCATGTTGCAGAAATCTTTTTCATCTGTAATTCTTGATGCAAATGATAATTCTTGAAAAAAATGTACTCGATAATTTGAAATGTCTATGGCATTAAATATGTTTTCATGCACTTTCAAACGCCGATCGTCTAATACCATATCACTTTAGTTATGATTTCTGGTGTTGTTGCAGTTTTTGTACATCCACTTCATGATTTATTTTCAATGCTTGCACAACATACATACATATATACATACATAATTGGCCGTTACAGCTCCCATATTGTATACGTCAATTTTTATCCATGCGTACCGGCGCCTACAGTTTAACGTCGACTCTTAATATTAGACTTGAGAAGTTTGTTCATGGCAATCAGTTACTCTTATGGCATTTTCGTTTCTACCAAAAAATGTTGCCTTTCATAAATTTTTCTCCCTCATCTTGACAAAATATTCCTTTTTAAAAAAAACTATCCTTTAGAGCAACAATTAAAAATTTCGATTAAAATAAAACGAGATAAAAAAGAATGTATAACATCCTATTTTTATATAATATAATAATAAAATGTTACACATTTTTGTAGAATCGAAAACGCCATTAGAGTTTTTGCCAGAAAACTGCTAAGAGGTGCTTACCGAAAGAATATTTTTTCATATTTCTTTCTTTTAAGACCAACCCTGAGCTCTCGGCTTACTAAGCCAACACACTACATACTAGGGCACGGCAATCACATGCTTTTACGTCTATTTTTAAATTCAGCAAATTTACTGTTGTATATGAAGTTTCACTTTCACTTAAGACATTAAGATTAATCATATCTTATGTATTTCTTGTTCCGATAAACCCTTCTTAAGTATAAGTACATAAATGTTTAAACAAAAAAAAAATTTCTAATTTTTCTATTATAAAAAATCCCCGAAGTGTGTTTATTTTATGTAATTTATTACTATAAGTATATGCCATCACTATGCCAGGTTAGGAATATTTCGAATCGTCCTTGTGATATAACTAATACCAGTAATAAGAGATTAATATGGCCTGGAAATCCGAGTTTGAATCCGAGTAAGTAATTTTTTCAATTAATTTTGTTTCGCAGAAACGCTTTAATTAGATAAAAGCTAATTTGCAATCAATTTATGAATTTAAAAAAAAATAAAAATATTTAGGCTACGAACAGCACTGTTCGTATATACATATATTTACATATATACTAAGCTAGTTTAAATCAACAAAAATACTTGCATGATATCCAATATTTTCAGAAATTATTCCACTGTGCTAGTAATAAGCGGCGCGCATTGAAATAATGAGTGAGTAATAAAATTGAAGTTAAAGCTAAAGGTATACTACTACGTGAGTTCTATTCGTAAACAATAAAACCAGTTCTTGTTAAACTTGTCTTAAACAAATAACCTACAAAGTTGTTACATGTCATTTTTTTAAAATATTTGTTTTTTGGTTTTTTTGTCAACAGTTTTTGCATGTAGACATTAACCTTTAATAAACTTATTTACATGTTCATAAATGCATGCATATATACATACAGACATACATACGTAATTATGCATCATGTGTACGAGTATGTAATGTTTTTTCTTGCACCCATTCACAAGATAATTTTTTGCGAAAATTCTAAAGTTCAATTACCGTTTTGTTTGGAACTTTAACATCAAACAATCGAGTTTGTTCGGCAATAATCAATTATTTTAAAAATACATAGTTTTAAAAATTCTTAAACCAGATCGTTATTTTAAACATAGACCGTAATTGTTATAACTTAAAAAAATTAAACCTAAAATATTCTTTTTCTTTTTATGAAAGTATTTTTGGTCAAAAATAAAAGTTAACATTTTAACTTTATTCCTTAAGGTACCTTCACATTTTGTCAAATATTTGATGAAACAATCGTTACTAATATTTTATTGAAATTTTCATTTTGTTTATTGTTTGTTACTTCATATTTAATTAATTAAAAATTTAAATATTATTTCTTGTGTTTCTCTGGTTTTAAATAATTCTTTAAGAAGTTTTTATATAAAACAAAATTGTTGTACAAAATATTTCCATAAAATAGTGGTTTCGCTTTTTTTTTTTTTTATCAAATATTTGAAAATAGAGGTTAAACATTTATTGGGATATTTTTCATTATTTAAAGGATTTGAAAAAAAAAAAAATATTTAAAGGGTGATAATATTTTTCTAATAGAATTCCAATGTGTTGTGTTTAAAGTGATTGATTGCAATTCTACCTAATTTTAAAATTACAGTCGAATTCGGATATAACCACACCGTTTAAAAGAAACAATTGGATAATTGCAAAACAAATGTATTTACTTTTGTTTTCTATTAAATTCAAAGGTACTTCATTTCGTTTAAAAGAAAACCCGTTTTAACCCGTTTCCGCCCGCTGTACTATGTATATATAGTACACAACTTAAAGTGCAAGTAAAAATTATAAAATGCAGTTTTTTTACTCGGGAAATGCTTTTTATCAGTCAATAAGAGTACAAGCAACATCCACGTAGCTGTTGTACATCAACTTATCATACCATAGTTGAAAAATATCAATTATGGGAATCTCCATTTTGGCTAGTGATTTATTTCTTGTGAGATTGTGAATGGTTATGTAGTTTATTTTACATCAGTTAACTTTGAAGAACGTTAAATAGCAGTTTATTTACTTGATAACATCACATTCTAATAAAAGCAATATAAAACGGTTTAGTTCGTATAGAATTTTTTGAGCTATAGCATATTAAGTGCTGCTGTACTAAGCTTACTACACCTGAAAAAACACAACTCAGAATACTTTTTTTTTGGTTTTTTCTTTTACTGTACTGTAAAAAATGTTGTTTAAATCTAGTAATATATATTGAATTTTAAAAATTGTTCTTGGTTTTCATTTGGGCGTTAATGGGTTAAAGAAAAACCGCTCAAAAGAAACAGATTTTTCGTTAAAAAGCACAAAAATGTATAAAAAGAACTCCGCCTAATTGCAAACACGACGACAAAAACTTTTTAGCACCGGCTCATTTCTTTTTTATTTTATGCATACTCACATTATCGAAAGTATTTTTAGTGGCAAGAATATTCATTTATTGCTAAAATTGTTTATAATTTCTCTGTTAACTTTTTCAGAATTTGAATTTTTCTAAAATACAGTGGAATCGCAATAGAGTGAACTAATTCGTGCAAGGCCAGTTCACTCTATTGGAAATGTTCACTCTAAAGAGTCTATAAAAACACTTTTTTATATAAAAAAATCTATATTTATTAAATATTATGATATAATTACAAAGAAGTAAAGTAATTTTTTTTGATAGTTCTTTAATTAATTCTTGCTTTATTCCAATAGAAAGAGAAGTTTTACATTTATTAGAATTCATTTTATAACTTTTTGTCTGCACAAAAACAAAAATCACTAAAGTAATCTAGCTCAAAGTTTTGAAAAATCTTCAAAAAAGACAAGAAAACAAAAATGTTTGCAAATTCAACGGAAATCTAACGGTTTCATAAAACAATATGTAACTTCTGTGTCTTTATCAACGATAACTTTTATGTCTTTGTCAATTTTGTATAAGAAAAACAAAAGTTCACTCTACTGAGTTGGGATTGTTCACTCTATAGAGTAACTAACGAAAAAAAAACGGGAGTTCGAATATCGAGTAGTTCATATTACCAAGTGTTCACTCTATTGCGATTATACTGTATATCGATTTGTTTTATTTTTAATTCAATAATATATTTTAAGAGTTAATTGAAACGAAATAATTTTGCATTTATCTGAAGTCCTTTTAAATTCCGGTTATAAGAAAAACATATGCTGTTTTTTTACATTTTCTTATAACCGAATTCGACTGTATATATTTTAACCATCCACACTGTAATATGTTCAGCATTAAAAAAAAATTATTGTTGTTATAGAGCTAAAATTTGAAGTAAGTATGTATTAAAAAACAAAATCTAATTCAACAAATTTCAATTAGAAAAACTGTGTACGGTAAAATTTTAAGTCGGAGAGGAACACTAAAAATGTCAGAGCTTTGTGTCGGAGACTGGCTTAGAATAAGTTTATTGACTGACATAATCGGCAGTTAGTGCGTACAAGTACGTAAATACAAAAATTTCTGATCTATCAATTTTGATCAGTCCATTGTGGATTTATTGGGGGTAAGTTTACATTATCATTATTCAAATTAGAACGAGCACAATGCAAGACACTACGACCTATGAGATAAATTATGTCTATGCACAGGAAAGACAATGTCTGGCAAGCTTTTCCATAAACTTATTAAAATTTACTTATTAAGCTTCAGGTCAATTGTACAATAAATATTTCCTGAAGAAGCTACGCAGAGAAGTAGCCAAATATCGAAATAATAATTATTTTAGTTGACCTGAAGCTTAACTTAAAGTTTATATACTACTCAATAATAAGGTCAACTAAACTTATTAATGCAATTTAAATTAGATCACAAATATAAATTTTAAGTAAAAAAATAACTTGTTATGTATATGATATAAAAATTTCAAAATTGCAATGTTATACGCAGTTTAATATTAATTTCAAGATACATACCCGGATTATATTTATTTTCTTCCGATTTTTAAATTATAAAAATAAAATTTATGATATAATTTATTAATCATTATCGTTAGACTATTTAATAGTCACACCATATACCAATATTTTTATCTTTATGGTGAATAGTTCTTTTTTTTAAATATATTTCTATTACTAGGAGTATTTCAACATATTGTATACATACATACATACTTATGTACATATGTATAGTATATCTATATACATATTAGGTCTGCTTGTGTACAAGAAAAATTACTGGTTTTTACCAGATACATTTTTGCTATTCCTATTTGTACGATAAATAAAAAAACTGCTGATTAAAAGACATGAAAATTTTTTAATTTAAATTTATTACTACTTATGTTTATATTTAGCTGCTGTGGAACGTTGTTGTTAGGAGTTATCCTTTTTTAATTATTTTATTTCGTTATGTTCTCTTACTTGTCAACTACGATTCTACAAAAAGTTTCTGGCATCACGCATTTTTATTTTAAATTCATTTATAATAAATAAAATAAATAGTACCAATCTAATAAATAAAATTATATTTAAATTTGACAATCAGCTGTTTTTAGATATTTTAATTTTTGGAAGTAAATTTTATCTTATTCTCAGCAAATTTCTTACTGATTTTTTTGGATTTTATTGTAGTACTTCTCAAATAGACCTATTAATAGATAAGAAATTTAATATGTTGCTCAGGAGTGTCGCAATTTAATTGCAATAATGCCTTATTAATAAAAATAAAAAGTGTTCAAAGCTTTAGCAACAGAGTTCCATAAAAGTTAACTATATATACTACACCAGCAGATCAATTATAAGTATAATAAAGGTACCGAATTTGTTCACATTTTTCACTCTTTTTAAAGAAAACTAAATCCCCTGTCATTGTAATATTTGACGAAAAAAAACGTAAGAACTATTTTTTTTAAATTTTATACGAATCTTTCGTTATACAAACAAGTATGTATGTACGATATGTGATCAGTTTTTATAAAATTAAATTAAAATTAAGCAAATTATTGTACAAAATGATATTAAGATTTATAAATTAATCAATAATTCATAAATAGTGGCTACTTGTTTTTCACCAAATGTTTGCCTAGTGTGACGCGACCTTTATTTGTATTTGAAATAACTCTCTTTAGTGATGATATTACATATCGAATTCCGTTCGATATTGAATATGTACCATAAACTGTCTTTAGTGTTTGCATGGAACAATTACTCGTATGGCTATACATTTTTTATCTGACATTTTTGTTTTAAATATTTGATTTAAGTTATTAATTACTCATTTCTAATTGCATAGAGTCATATAAGTAATCAACAAAAAAATTGTATCGTAAAAATAACTTTCTTATCAAAACAAGAAAAATAAAATTTAAAAAAGTAACGCATAACAGCGATTTTAAAACGCATTCGTCTATAAATTTTCTTAAAGACAGCAAATAGCATTCATTATATGCATGTTTTTCAAAACCTATAAAATATGGCTGAAAATTTAAATTATTGTATATGGGTTAGTAAAACACAGATTAATTATATAGGGACTCCCAAGTTTTGATAGTTGGTAACATCCATGATGTTGAATTTACATCTCTCAACAACACGTGCAAATTATAAGTGTTTTATTAAAATCATCTTCATAGATGAGGGACGATACCAATCTATATGAGATCCACGAATAAATAACTGCCGGCGGGCGCTACATGCCACACAGCTCATGTCGTATTGAATATTCTGCATGAGCGATTTGAAGGCATGGTCATCTCATGTGGATGGTAAGCGCTGTGAATAGGCAACCAAATAGGCTATAGATCATGTCAATTAGTTTTGGAACCACTCTCTTATATATGACGAATATTTTCTTCTTTAAAGATTTAAACAAGTATTATTGTTTAGAAATAATACCACACTTCTTCCATGAATCTAACTGAAAATCGGAAGAAGTGTTATGGTTTAATTCTTATTTTAAAAGACCAGTGAAAACTAAAAACGTAATTGCTAACAGTAAAAGCTATCATTTGAAATTGAATACTTTTTTTCACTACCATTTAAGTTTGACAGTGTGCATCGGTATTATATATAAATATATATTTACATATTTCAGTATATTTTTAAAAGCATACAAAAATTAATTAAATGATAAAAGTGATATTTAGAATGCCGATTTGTATGACGTTGTGAACGTGCTGGTAATTGAAAATTACACAAATTTCATGAATATGAACAAATCCTATACAGTGTCTCACAATTCGTTGAATTCTGAAAAAATAATTGCATTTAAAATTTGTAATAAACCAATATGTTTGTTGTTTTTCTTGGTATGGAAATATATTTTTACCTAACATATGAATTTGCATACTTACAGTGGTGGATATTAGTTTAGCATACTTTGCATATGTTGGTCTGTTTGTGCATGTAATTTTTGACTTATAAAAACAAAGTAAAAGAGTAGAAAGGAATTGAAGTTCAAAAAGTACTAGTAAGATCATTAGAAAATATTAAAAAGAAACTTGGAGATAGAACAGAACCTTGCGGTACATGCGAATTCAACTGGAACTTATTGGAATAGACGGCGTCTATGTGAGACAACAAAAATGATTACTGACACTGAAAGCAGCAACTTGCTCATACTAAATCGGTGAAGAGACCTTCTTCACAGAAACTGTATTGACGGTAGTTTTGCAAAATATAAGACTTACAAGAAAATAAGCTATCGAACAGACTGCTGTCGGTATAATATAATATAACTGATCCGATTTACAAAGTTCATACTTTTGTCGATTATTTTTAATAATTGTGATTATTTGCTGTAGTAGTCGCCGTGGTGTGTTGGCTTACTAAGATGATAGTGCCGGGTTCAAATATCAGCTCTGACATCTTGACAAAAGAATAATGAAAAAATTATTTCTTTCGGCGACTACCTTTCAGCAGTCTGAGCCCTGAGAGTAACTGATTGCCATGAAAAAGCTTCTCAAATTTGTCGTTCGGTGTCGTCTTTAAACTGTAGGTCCCGGTAGTCTTGGATAAAAATTAACACACACAACATGAGTGCTGCAAGAAGCTAGGCCGTAACCCTGACACAGGGTTGTAAAGGCCAACTATGTATGTATGTACGTAATCAATTAGTAATCATGAGAAACTGAAGATAATCTTAACTTAATCATAAATTTTCCTTTGTAGACAAAATAATCTAATTATTACAAATTACGATTACATATCATTGCTTATTAATAAGTCTGTATATAATGTACATATGTTTGTATATTTATTTATAGAAAAGTAACTGTAAGCTCATTTAATTTATAATTAAAGAAAATGTTTAGTTTGAGCTAATCTAATATCCATCACTGTATATAGTGTGTGTATGAAAGCGATAGTGACAGTGAATCGACAACTATTTAACAATAACAAAAAAAAAAGCCAAATAAAATTTGCTTGACTGCGATAGGTTAAGACCCAATGTTCAATACTTCAAAAGTGTTATCATGCCCAGATATCATGTAGATGCAACAACAAACTAACACATAAATAAAAAGTTAAAATATAAATTTTCTTTTCAGTTTTATATGGAAATAAAAAAATATTAAGATAATAAAAAAAATTAATATCGTAATATGAAATCATAACAGTTCTAAGTTACATTGAAAAAAAAAATTTACAGGAGCAGCAAAGAACTTTTCAATATGCAAAGAATTATTTTAAAATTCTAACCTGGTCACAGAGTAATAAAATGGCCGCCTAATTATAAACTAGCAAGAAAACTGCTATTCATTTAAGCAGTCATAAGACTGGTATTGCAAACTTAAATACCAATCAGAAGTTTCTGTAATTTTTTTAAGGGCAATATGAAAAACTGATGAACATAATTGTGCGTATTGGTTTTGCAATCTACTAATTTTGTCAACTAGTGAAAATATATCTAAACTCTTTATTTATTCTATGCTTTTTCAAATCTGAAAGGTGATGTAAGTATTAGTTAAAGCTGTTTAATCACTCATGATGAATATATCAGTCACTACTTATGTATCTATCACAACTGATGATCGTTTAAGGCTGGCGGGTAAAAGATCAATTATTATTTTTCATATTTTAATTTATTAACTATATAACTTTATTATTAAAATAGTTAGTATAGTTACATTTATGCCCCTACCAGCAGCCTTATTCCAGTCGAGTTTTCATTACTTAAGCTATGATCACACGAGGCAAATATTTGACGAAAAAAGTGTAACCACTATTTTATTAGAAACATTTTATACAAATATTTATTTTTGTGTAAAAATTTCTTCAAAATTTATTTAAATTCCCCTCTAAATATACGGATGCTCTTGGCGAAAACATATTTCATTCCAACCCTTATGTACGGATGTGAACTTTATGGAAATATGAATTCAGTCAGCAATCAAAATCTATAACATAATACATATACTGTTAAGTAGGATATTATTCTCGTTGCACTGAATTTAAAACAAAAATAAATAAATGAATAAAACCCATATTAAATGAAAAAATATTTTGATATTTAATTAATTAATAATGTTTTCATAAAACAGTGTTTCCTTTTTTTCGTCAAATATTTCCCTAATAAGGCCGTAGCTTTACAAAATAAAACAAAAAAATATAAACGTATATGAGTAAAAATTAATAAATAATATTTGAATTTTGCTTTCTTCTTGAGTAACTTATACGAATTGGTATCAGTTAAGGCGGAAAAATCATTTATTTCTTTATTTCGGGTACCATTAACGCAAAATCATATCGTCTCAAGAATTAAAGAACACTGTAACTGACAAAAAACCGAAAATACGTTGTTTTGCCTCATTTTTATCAGAAAAAAAAAAATACGCGTCGATTGGCCTCGGTGCCAGATTTCTTTGATGAAAACAAATTCACTTACGCCGTCTGCGTTTTGAAAAATACCAGTGTCTTCTTTCTACTTTCCAGCGTTCCTTAATTCTTGCGACGATATGATATGATACCCATTGACATGATGTCAGTAAACTAAACCGTTTAAAAAGGCACGAGACCGCTAACTTTAACGCAATTTGGCAAGGGAAATTCCTATTTTTATTGTGATAAGTTTACGTACCATACGACTTCCAGTGCTGCCAGGAATACATTTATAAATTTAAAATTTTAAAAATTCAGAATAAAAAAAAATTTTTGGCGTAAAAAAACAACGAGTGTGCTTTTAAAATCACATTAAATCAAATTCGCCTAAAATTTTACGGAAACATGTATTTTGATCCTGTTTATCATATTCAATCAAGAAGTAGATTTCAAAATTTTTTTAGCAACTTAGAACTTTTTTGAAATTATATGACGATATGTAGTTTTAATTTGAATGTAATTTCTAAGATCGTTTTTTATTTTGAATTTGGAGTAAATAAAACAACCCCTCAAATAACACGAATTTTGTACTCAAAAAAGTTTTTATTTTTTGTTTCCCATTCTATTCGGTGGTGAGTGATAAGGTTTTTCATAAACAAAAAAACAACAAAAAAAAAAAAAAGAAATAAAAAAAAACTACTAAAACTGAATTAAAATATAAAAGTAAATTGTATAGAATTAAAGTAAATTGAATTTTTAAAGTACAACAACATTAATAAGTTTGAGCGACAGTATACAACTTTAGATACTCGGATTAAAAAAAAAAAAATGAGAAAAACAAAAAACAAAATTAATTGTATTTTATTTTTTATACAATTAAAATTCATTCAGTTGTATTTAGAATTTTAACAAAAACAGACGTTGTGTATTGCAACAGACTATTAAATAAAATATTTTTTTTTATTTCTATTTTCCATTTTCATTAACTCACTAATACGTGTTTGTGTGAAAAACAAAAAAACAAAAATTCTACTGTGTATAGTAAATAAAAATAAAAATTAAAAACAAATAAAATTGAAATAGAAAAATTGAAAAAAATGGAAAAACTTAAACAACAAACTAATCAAAAACTAGTGGAATTTACTGAAGAAATAATTGAAGATGTACATGAAACTGTAGAACACCTTAAGCAGACCAATAAAAAAATTATTAAAGAAATTTCAAAAAATATTAAAAAAATCGAATGGGCACCGGTTAAAGTGCCGCCTAGACGTCGCATACAAACATTATCGGC
The DNA here is from genome assembly GCA_963576795.1 of Metopia argyrocephala. Taxonomy (NCBI): domain Eukaryota; kingdom Metazoa; phylum Arthropoda; class Insecta; order Diptera; family Sarcophagidae; genus Metopia; species Metopia argyrocephala. Next base: position 195,855,998 of record OY756208.1, on the reverse strand, counting down.
CGGCTTATATGTCTATATATTTATGGTATTGCCATTTATATCACTAATTTTAGCCGGTCTTATACTTGTAAGTAGAAAAAAGGCTCAAAAGTAATATTAAATTACATATTTTCAGCATTTAAACCAAAACAAAAAAAAAAAAACAAAAACAAAAAGAAAAAAAATTAAAAAAAAAATTTTTCATTTTCCAGATATATTTAAATCATATTGGACGAGCATTTTTATTAATGTATTTGGCCTACATTTATTATGATCATCATAAACGTTGTTCAGCTGTAAATGGCAATGGGTATGTATCATGATTGATCAGTTTTAAAAGTATATTATTATTAATACCCTACATTATCATAGTGAGTACTTATATACAATTTGGGTGTGTGTTATAAAGTTTTAAAATGGTGTAAAAATATTGTTGTTAGTTTAAAACGAAAAACACGCTATGCTTACGAGTACTGTGCTATCGTATGCAATCAGCGGAGTAGTGAGATCGGCCGTAATAGCTTTTGTATGCCATTGCCATTGATTATATAACATACATAAGGGGAAGGAATGAAATAGAAATACATGAAATACCACACTTTTTATAGTAGTAGCTGTTGTCCAGTACAACTAGACTCGGTGCCTGAAATATACGAAAAACCTAAAAAAAACTTGAGTTCCGATAAAAAAAACCGTATTTTCAGATTTTTTTTTCCACAATGCAGCAACTTAACAGTTCACCATAGCTATGTCCAAAATCAATGTATTACAGTTCGAATTGCTTCATAACACGATATAGCTTTTGCGAATTATATTCTATTTCTACACTTAAGAAAATTGCTCAGGGATAAAAAATTTGAAAATAATGAATTTAAATAAAGTTTGCTACTGATGGCTATAAAGCTTCAGATTATCTCTGGGAAAAGTTTTCAGTTTTTCAAATGAAAATAGATTATGCTCAGTAATAAGGAATTTATTTTTCCAAATGGGTTATGTGTGTGTGACTATGGCCACGAGAATCATGATTGTTAGAATGGTGTTTTCAAGTGCCTTAATATTAAACAGATTTTTATCGAACTTCTCGTGTATAGACCGGTGCATCCAAATCTATTTTGGGGCTTCTCGTTCACGTACAAGAAAAGGGAGAAGATTTTTTTTAATGACTTAGGATAACCAACTCTATTGATTCATTCGAGCATCCTCGAAATTTGATATGCGTTTCGCTGTTCTATGGGTACTTAAGGGTGTGATGTAAAGTAACTCAAGATTTGGAATTAATTTTAAGTCTTTGAAAAGTACATAGCTTAGGGTTATTTGTAGAATAACACAACGAGGAAAAGGCCTCCATAGTTTTAGTGGCACATACTAAAACTTTTTGTTAAAAGTTTTTATAACCCTGTTAAAGCCTTAAATTTCTTCTTGTAATTCACGTGCGATTGTAAGCTTGTTGACATAGACCTTTGCTTTAAAATGACGCCACAAACAGAAATATAATGGTGTAAAACACTTGAGTCCACAAACACTACTCGCTCTTTCACCCTTCATATACCATACATATTCGTACACACTTTTCCAATTCAGCATAATGCACTGCATGAGTAGGCGTTGGCCCCATAGTACTAGTCTTGTACTTAATTTTATAATTATAATATTTTGATTTAATTAAGTTGTGGTCGCCGTAGTCTAGTATTTGGGGTGTTGGCTTATTAAGACGAGAGCTCTGGTTCAAATCCTACCTTTGACATTTTGAAAAAAAGATATACAAAAAAATATTTCTTTCGGTGATTAACTCTTAGCAGTCTTCTCAGAAAAGCTCTGAGAGTAATTAAATACCATAAATAACCTTCTCAAGTCTTAGGTCTATAGGTCCAGATACTCATGATTAAAAATTGATTTAAATAATGGATTGTAATGGCCAGTTACATATGTATGTAATTATGTTGAACATTGATTTCAATATGTTTTCTTAAATCTTAACTTTCATTGTTGGTGAAGCTCCAATTAAATTAAATAAGATTCCTGTAAACTTCTTAGACACCTTTTAAAAGTTTTCGAGCAAAACCAAAGAAAAAAAGTTAAGAAACACTTTTCCTTTGTTAAACATTTTCTATTTGGTGTAGATTTTCATAAAGTCGGTTTTGACTGACCTTAATTTAAATATTTGTTTTTATTATTTTGTATATTGTAATTTATTATTTATTTATATTGTTTTAGTTGGATGTTTTTGCGTAATAATTTTATGACGAATCATTTACGTGATTATTTTCCTGTTGAATTGGTTAAGACGGCTGATTTAGAACCAAATCGTAATTATTTGCTTGCTAGTTTTCCTCATGGCATTATTGGGTAAGTGCATTCATTTATATACTATAAAAATACTAAACAATTTAAATATGTATTAAAATTTTAAATAATAACAACAGTTTAATAAGTGATTATTATAAATAAGGTCATATAACAAATATCTTACACTCTAATAACTATGCACTTTGTTTCAAAATTATTGTAATTAATTGTTATAAATTTAAGAGAATTTGTAAAACCAACCTAATAATAACACAGTTGCATACATAAATGGCTGCTGAACGAACACATGTATGTTCATAATTATAAGTACACATACATACTTATATATGTATATACAATATATTTTTTTTTGTTATAATGCGACTTTTTATTTTCTTTGTTTATGCTTAATATTGCAACTCCAACAGAAATTGTACAAACTGTTAAGGTGCAAACTGTTCCATTATAAATTTACTAAATTAAGAACAATAATCTTTAAACTGACACTTAATTTTGTTAAGTGATACACTGTAATGTATTACATATTCCTGAATATTACGTTCACGGGCGTGGCTATTCGGGCCCTATTTTTAATTTTTAATATTTTTTATGGGAATAGTCTCATTTTGGTATGAGTTAGAAAATAAATGATTTGCTAATATATAACGAGTACTTAAAGCAGTATTTAAAAAAGTAAATTTTTTTGGCAATTTCGATGAAAACTCACAGCCGTCAAAGAATGGCTAAAAATTGTGGGCTTCTTTAAATTTTCATAAAATTTTGAAAAGGATATGCAAATTTCAAAAAAACAATACCTTCTGGAACAAAAATATACAATCCCAGATATTTTTGTTTCTTTCTTTTTTGTCACACTGTATAAATTTTTATATGGATAAAATTTTAGCAATTTTTAATTTGAAGTTTTAATCACAATGAGGTATTGTAAAAATGAATCCCCCTGCTTCCAGATGATAAATGGTTAATAATACTCTTGTTCTAGAAACAGAGGACATTATGGGTATTATTATTACTTTTTTTTATCAATATTCGTACATACTAACTATTGGTATAATTAAATAGTTTTTAAAGTTTTTCTGAACAAATAGTATCTCAACTTGCAAATATGTAGTAGACTGGTTTTTACGATACATTATAAAACTTTAATTAATCGATACTTGAACTTTGTAATCGTTTTGTTTTATTTTCATGACTCTAATGATACATAAAGGCCCAGACATTAATCAAATATGAATGCTTTTGATTCAATTTAGAAAACTTATGACATACAGAGTAGTTGTTACGAGTATTTAGTTACCTTTAGAGCTGTACTGGTCAAGGAGAGAATTAGTGCGTATTTTTTTTCATTCGACTAAGTACTGCCAAACCTAATAAACTATGACATTGAAAATATCCTGCTTTGGAAGCAATGGTTATTTTATTTTTAGCAATTTTTTAATCCAAATATGTATAGTTTTAATTTCTTTAATCTTCGTAAAAAAAATTTAACTTTAAAAGATAAGAAGTATTAAATCATAAACTACTGATAGTATTAGTCCAATTAAACCTATTTTTTGTTACTATTTTAATTTTTTACTGTTACTTATTTATCAATAAAATTTTTGGCTAGTTTTGTTATCATTAAAATTTATAGTTTTTTTGGGAAACATTTTTTTTATTATAAACTTTAATATTTAATGTGCTTAAATTTTTATAGAGCAAAGGTTCAAGTAATCTAATCAATTGAGATCAATGTGCATACAAACAAAACTTAATTTCACAAGTTTTTGATTTTTCATAAATAACGTTATTGTTAGTTTTTAAAAATGTTGTTACTTTTGCATGGATATAAAAAAAAAACTTTATATGACTATATAGACAGATTAGTAAAAAAACTAAATGAATGTTTAGTACTCTGTTAAAGATAAGGACCTGCCTTAATGTCTATAGGTATATACATATATGTCTATAGGCATTATTTTATCACTTAAAAAAGAAATATATGTATGTATAGGTATATCCCAGGGATGGCGAACCTATGGCACTCGTGCCCAAAGTGGCATGCAGATAAATTTTCGCTGGCACGTATAATATTTTTCATTTTCATACATATGTACTGACTAATCCAAATGCATTTTTGATATTGAAAAAATTGTGAGCTCAAATCAAATTTAATGCATAAATTTTGATATTTAAAAACAAACTTCCACATTTCTGGCTCCTTTATTTATAAAGTTAAAATATAATTATATTATTTGCGTATGTAGTAGAGGTGAACACAAGACGCTAAAATTGTACAGTGCATAGTGTGACAACTGCATTTCTTTTTGTAGTTAATGGGAAATCGTGTTGCCACGACTTTAAAATTTTTGTAACCAAATTTCAGCAAAAATTTTACAAAATTTTTAAGTCCTAATTCTAATAGAAATAATTATGAAAATTATGTTAAATCAATTATAACTATTTGGTTTTTTGCAATATAATGTAATATACATATACTTTGATTAATCTGTCAAGATAATTTTACTTTCTGTTTATATGGGAGAAATGGAAAAATATATAAAACCTCTATTCGCATTCACATTAATCAAGCTCATGAGTACCGTATTTGCCGGACGATAAGACGCACTTTTTTACTCTGAAAATTTGACCTAAAATCAGGGTGCGTCTTATGGTCCGATGCGTCTTATCGTCCGGCAAATGCGGTATATTAAATCAACACACAATATTACAAAAGATAGGTTTAATTTTATTAAAATTAATGTTTTTAACGGATATTTCCAATCATTTAAATGAATTAAATATTAAATTGCAAGGTCCCGGAAAATCAATTAATGTAATGTTCGATATTATTGAAAGTTTTGAGTCCAAATTAGTAATATTTCAACGCGATATTGACAATGAAATTAATATAATTTTTGAAATTAATATAAATTTTTATAGCCAAGTTATAAGTAACATACAAGACAATTTTGTTACGAGATTTCAAAAAAATTTCAACCATTAAATAACTTTATTTAATATCCAGACAAGTTTGATTTGGAAACTGCTAAAATAGATCAATTAGAATTGTTAAAGTTGGTGAATTTAGAAATTCAGTTGGCAGAGTTTCAATCAAGTACAATTTGGAAGCAAAAATCTATAGAGTTGAGGCAAGAAATAGAAAATAATGAAAAAAAAAAGATTAAATGAAGAAGAATACGAAAACATTAATAATATGTGTTTGAAGCAGTGGTCTTCACAAAGAGAGTCACACTAAAATACACTGAGAGATGAGATTGGTTTCTTCATTTGTGTTGTTTTTCACAACTTGAATGAAATTAGTGAAAATTTTCGTTTCCAAAACCTTTAATTTTAAAATTTAAACTAATTTATTAAAATTATTCATAAAATAAATTGTTTGTAAATGCTATAAACAAATTGAAATGTAGTTATAAGAAATATAAATATTAATAAGTTTATGTTGCTTATTATCACATCTTCTCAGTGTCTGACCAACCAATTTAGCTCTCTTGAAAACTAAAAAAACATAAACACATACGCAATTTTTGTCTCACACACATGTTTTTGTAATAATTGTGGTTGTCGTTCAACAGGATGAAAACAAAGCGTATGGATTTCTTTTTATGAAAGATTTTTAACATTGCAAATTTTTTTATAATTAATTAAGTTTTTCATAGGAAAATAAAACAAAAACTGGTTTCCTGGAATTCTAAAAGTGATATCTGTTAATAAAGTACAATACATTTAATTTTAAACTAATATAATAAGAATTAACGATACGGGTAGTTTTGGTATATTTTAAGAAGCTGTTTGCCAGAATTTTTGTGGAATTAAGCAACCCTGGTTGTAATATTCACGAAGAGAGTAAGAAAAACTAAAAAAATATCCGAACAATTTATTTACCTGAGTAATACTGGTGCATACATTGTGCATCTTGTGTGTTTGGCACGGCTGTCAAAAAGTGTTAAAATACGGATGGCACCGCATCTAACGTATAGAAGTTGAAAAATTTTAATTATAGATGCGTTAATAGTTGAATAGTTGACTTACATTGTAAATTGTAGCCGCTTTTAACGCTGTAACGCATGCTGTGTACTTCTACCTTAATTAATTTATTTATTTTATTATTATTTGATAGCTTTTTATGTAAACAGGAAACAACTGATCGAATTAAAGTTGGTGTTAAATAAGTTGAAAACAACTTCAACTTGTTTAAACTTTAAAATATGCTTTTTCGTTTAAAGTAGGTTTTCACTTGTCTTTAGTTGACCAAATAGTTAGTTTTAACAAGAGTTAGTTTCAAGTTAAGCAACTTAGTATACCTTTTCCGTCACTATGAATGGCGTGTGTATAAAATATTATCGAAATTTGTTATTCGTTTAAAAGACCTATTAATTGCATTGTGTGTGTGTATCTCTGGTTAGAACGCACTTGAACTCTGACGCATAAATCAGGCTGAATTTGAGTGAAATTATCGCAAACACCTGCAAATTAGGAAAAGTCGAATGGGCTCAAATCATCACTATCTCGGAGGCTATTTCATATCACCTCTATATGAGATGACCATACACATACTCAAATCGCTCGTGTAGAATAAGCCATGTGACATGAGTTGTGTGACAAGTAGAGCCGTTCAGTTGAAACCCCATCTCGTCGGTATCCAGATCATCCAATTAAGACCAAAAGAAGTTGGCAGTCATTGCCGCAATCAGTGGTGACCTGGCCAACTTCGTTTTCAAAGTTATATGAACCCATAATGCTCCTAGGCCGAAATTATGAGGATTGGTACTGTCCCAAGTTCGATAGTTTTGTTTGTTTACGTACCTATTTATTCAGAAATATGGCTCATAGCCAGAAGTGTTTTCTCTATAAATTTTTTTATTTTACGTTGCCCGCAACGAGCTCCTGACTGGCTTTAGCTATTAATAAAATGCATATTTTGCTTTAACTAATCTCAATGAGATATTAAAAAACCCTTTCCAAATATTAGAAAAATTCTCATATTTAATGTTTTGGAAACCCAAGTTCGAATCCAATTATGCTTAGTTACAAAATATTATAATTTAATATGTATAAGAAACATTTTACAAAAGCAAAAATTTCGAGATATTTTTTTTTTAAATCTGCAAAAATTTATTTTAAGAATTTTCTTCACCTATTTTTCTTCTTATTTTTTACAGCACAGGCATATCTATTAATATGGGCAACAATATTGGCAAATGGCTAGAGTTGTATCCTGGTATACGGCCTAAAATTGCCACTTTGGATATGCATTTCTGTATACCATTTATGCGTGAAGTTTTGCGTTTTTGGGGCTTAATATCGTGTTCCAAAGAATCGTTAACATACCATTTAAGTAAATCTAATGATCCCAAACATGGCAATAATAAAGATGGTTTCACTTCAAATGCTGTGGCTGTGTTGGTAGGAGGTGCACAAGAATCATTAGATTCCCATCCAGGACGTTATATTTTGACTTTGAAAAATCGTAAAGGTTTTGTTAAAATTGCCATAAGAACTGGGTAAGTTAAAGCAGCGCCTATTAATAAGGTCAACTCATTTTACAGGCTAATTTGAATATAAGAAATTGTTTAGTTGTGAACAGAATGTATACATTCTATAGTATTTTGTGTGATTACATTTTTGTAAAATGCAGTTGATTTTATAAATAGAAAAAAAAACAGAAAATATTTTTTAAATAATTTTCGTCACAAAATGCCTTTAAAAATATTCTGTTGATTTTTTTGCAGATCTCCTATTGTACCCACATTTTCATTTGGCGAAGTTGATGTATTCGATCAAGTGGCTAATCCACCAAATTCTTTATTAAGAAAATTTCAAACACTTGTTAAACGTCTAACGGGTGTATCACCCTTAATAGTATTGGGACGTGGTTTCTTTCAGTATTCTTTTGGTTTTATACCACAACGAAAACATATTGTACAAGTTGGTAAGTACTGTCATATTAGTTTTTATTTCATTAATTTTTTACGATATTTAAATGCAATTTTTTTTTTAATTCCCAGTTGGCTCACCCATTGAAGTTGAAAAAACGGCAAATCCGAGCCCCGAATATGTTGATAAAATTCATCAAAAAGTTATCGATAGTCTGAATGAAATGTTTGAAAAATACAAACATAAATATATTGAAAATGCCGATACCATTAATCTGGTAATAAATTAATAAATGGCATAACTATACAATAATTATTTTTAAAGTTGTTCCACATTGTGTTTGTTTTAAGTAATTTATTATTATTATGTTTCGTTTTTTGTGTGTTTTTTCCTTTTTTTGTTCAAATATATGTTATTTTTTATATAAAAAAGAAAAATCACCCATTTACATTTAAGTTAGAAATAAATTCTATGTACAGTTGAATTAATTGGAAATATGTGAAAATTCTGTGAATATTCTGTGAATAAAAAGTTGTTTGAAATGAACTAAAATAAGTGATATAAAAATATTTCGTAATTTCCTATTTACTCATACATATATAGGCCTACAAAGAATAAAAAAAATACTTTTTATTATTAGCGGTAATCATTCTTTGTTGCAAACGCCCTTGCAAGCCTTGCAAACAAGCAATCCTAGCATATATGCCTATATTTTGTTATTGTTTTACATGGTTTGCTAAATTTGCAGCTAAGAGTGATTACCGCTATTGTTTGTAAAAAAAAAGAAATCTAATAATACAAAATTAGTATATATTAAGACGTTTTTTAGTACAAACATTTTTACATATAAAATTAAAATGGGGAACTCATCCAGTGTTATCCGTTTCAAGATAGTATTGATAGAAGTAAAATTAAATATCGGTATCCCTTTTAAACATCAGGGGTAAGATAATGAGATGTATTCTCTATTTACTAGTTAACACCGCACCACTTAGTCTTCTATGCAATTTCAGATGTTATTGTCTGCTTGGCGCATTTGCGTACAATGTACTAATAATGATAAAAAATAAAATGTACTTGAACAACGCTGTTCAAAAGATAGGAGAAAGATCGAAAATAACCGGAGTTATTATAAACATTGAAAAACCAAATATATGGTTCGTCTAGCAATCGGAATCTATGTTTTCGGAAAAAAAAAACGTTACAATCAGTGAAAGTGTGAAACAGCTTACTACATCAATCTGCAATAATTCCGCTCTATCAATATACATACATACATAACTGGCCTTTGCAACCCGATGTCAGGATTACGGCCTAGTTTCTAGCAGCTGTTGTTAAATCTGAAGCTTAAAATGTTTAGGGTGCTCTTCCGCTACATGTTTACTTAGAGGTGTGAACTATGTTTTCTTAAAGAGTATATGAAAAAATTTTATGAAAAACACACACACATGCACGCACCCTTTGTTTTATTTGAATTTAAAATTACGAACTGCTTTAAGCTATGGTTGCATTTGGCAAATATTTAAAGCAATAAGCGTGACCACCACTTTGTTATAAAATATTTTATGCATAAATTTGCATATTTGTGCAAACGTTTCTAAAAAAAATTTTTTAATTTATACTAAATTACAATACAATATTAAAATATATTCTAATTATTGTTACGAGCGGGGTAACTATGACCATATGCTCGGTGTAGTGTTACAGACCAGTATTTCTGGTGGAAATCAAACTTACAGCTCTCACACTATCTGTCTAGCATACTACCCACTAGACTACTGGGGTACCAAAAAAATTATCTAATACAATAATAACAAATAAAAATAGAAAACAAATTAACTAAACTTGAAGCAACAAATGAATAATAAAAAATATATATTTCAATAAAATAGTGGTCAGGCGATTTTCGTCAAATATTTGGCCAATTTGAACATATCTTTGGAAAATATTTGACGTTAAAAACGTAACCAGTATTTAATTTCTTTAAGAAATTAATTAAAAATATATAGAAACTAAAGATAATATTCCATTTTAAGCAACCAATAGTGACCAAAATAAATGTTTTAATAAAATAGTTTTTTTTTTTTGTTAAATATTTGACAAATGTGAACGTAGAGAGTTTAAATTTGAACAATTATTCGCAAACAATCATTTAGAAATTTTATTGGCTCTTTAATTTCCACAGCAATTATTAAGTAAAACAAACTTGGAATATTTAATTTTATTAAGTTTTTTAGGTTTTATTTTATTGTTTTGAAAAAAAAATTAATTTTTCAGTTTACTTTATTAAACGCAAGCATTTATAATTTCTTTTTTTTTTTAATTTAATTTAAATATATTTTTTTCTTGTTCCAAAAACGAAAAAAAAAATATTTTTTTTTAGATAATGTTATTCTTTAATATTTAATTACTTATTCATTTATTTAATAGTTTTATATACAAAAAGGAGCAACAATTAATTAAAATTTTTCGACAACCTACACTACGATGTTTTTTTATATATTATATTTTTTTAAATACATTTTATTTTTTCTTTTTTAATAAAACTTATATAAAACAAATATTTTAATCAAAAAATGTTCATCTTTCTCTATAAACTACATTTAACAAAATAATTATTTTTTATGTTTAGTAACCATTTTTATACTTATTCTTTTTCTTTCAGTGTACAAGACTATTTTTCAAAAATAGTTTTGTCAGTTGTTTTTTTTTTCTTTTGTTTATTTGTTTGTAAATGTTGTTTAAATAACTATTATTTTTTATGAAATATTTATCGTTTGGATTTATTTCTATTGTTATTTAACGGTGAGCTATTATTTCGTAATTTGTTTTCTATTACTTTTGTTTTATTGTTAAGTTTTGCACGTCAGTAGAATAACATTTGACATTGTTTTTAATGTTTAAAAACATATAGTATATATTTTTTAATTAAATTTTGTTTCTAAAAAGCTCATCAATTCTGCTTGCAAGTGTTATGGAGTATATGCTTATGTTTGATTTGTAAAAAATAAAGGAATACGCCTGGCTTCTCAAATGGTTAAAACTCTTTTAATCTTTTATTTTCACTAAAAGAATTATCATTGCGATTGTACCTAAATAAGATCGCTAAGTGTTCAAAAGTGCTTATGAAGTAAACCGCAACAATGCAAGGGCAAGTTTTAATACTGGAAAATTCGACTTAAACAGCGCGTTAAGGCCGTGTGTGGCTCCTGTGTTTAATATTAAGGTTAAAAACATTAAACTAGCTTTTCAATTGGGTTAAAATTCAATCCTATAACAACAATCGCGTAGTTTTTAAATTGTAGTTACATTGACAGAAAAAGCTTTACTCACATATTTCCAGCATCTGACATCAACTCAGCTAAAGCGGCGATAGTACTTACAAGCGGAAATTATACAAAGACCGGAATCGAGAATCGATTTTTTATATCAATTTATATTGCGTTTGTGCCAATTCTTAAGTTTTATACTAAAAGTTTCCCGATGTGAAAGTGACAGATAGGAGGCACAGTTTCGAGTTAGCCAGTTATTTGTGAGTTAATTTATAAAAGTCAGACAAGTAATTAAGAAAAAAAAAATATTTGTATATATAAATAAAATAATAATGTCAAGTATAAACGCTTGGCAATATACACATCTTGTCAAAATTCATATGAATTGACAGCTGTGACATAGGCTATCTTTAAATGAATAAACAATTGTTTTATAAAAATATATCAGACCATTTATTGTTTATATTTTTAAAGTAAAAGTTTGAAAACTAATGCCTTAATCATAAAAAATAAAACAGTTTTATTAATTGTTTATTTGACAATTAATCCATAAAAATATGTCAAAAAAAGCACTTTATAAACCAATTTTATTTTTTATGAATACGGGCATAATTAGTTATCTGCTGTTAAAATTTAACATAAGTTTGCCAAACGAATGGAAAACGTAGAGAAGAAAATTTAGTCATCAACTTTGAGAAAAATGTAATAAAGAAGACGTAAGGATGACAATCTCCTTCATCCATTTTAAATATTTTTAGCTGGAATCAAATTTACTTTTTCCTTAAAATGCCCTTTATCTAAACCGGCCAACTACTGCACTCTACATATTTATATGATTAAACAGAACTGCAGCTTGACGATTTTTTTCACACAAATTGACACATAAAAACGCTGCAGTAGCTGTAGTCGTGAAATGTAATCTATTTTATATTGACAGCTATCCCTCTTATAGTCTTATTTTAAGATAAAAATTCTTTCAACAATATTACGACCCTTTTCATAGATTTTGTAAACAATTCCATAGGTTTTTTAGTTTAGACTTGAGAAGCTTATTCATGGCAATCAGTTACTCACAGAGCTTTAGCCAGAAGTCTTTGGCGACTACCTCAAAAGAATTATATATTTTTTAATATTTTTTTTTGCTTCAAAATGTCAGAGGTGGGGCTTGAACCGGAGCTCTCGTCTTAGTAAGCCAACACACTAACCACTAGACCACGGCGACTACTTGACATATGTATAAGAAATCTAAAAATATTAGATTAGACTGAGAGAAAGAAAGACACAAGGAAGAAAGATATTTCAGGTTTCTGTTTCTTTCGCCCGCCCTTACGAGTCACCTTTATTCTTTTTTACCTATCATAAAAATACATTGATGCCAGATTGAAATGTTTAGGGAATTTATTTAAAAATATAAAATAAATTGCTATTTTGCTTGTGAACAAATGCAACTCTGTTTAATAGTACATACTTGTACATATCCGTTACAAATATTAGTACAGCTTTCATCTAACGTTTGCCATATTTTAATCGATCTTTTAAGCAAAACGCATTGCGAATGGGTCGGATTCACTTGACTTTGTGAAATAGGCTATAAATGACAATTCATGAAGCTGCAGCCGTCGTTTTAATTATGGGCCTGTTTTCTTTGAGAGTCGTTTTTGCTTGAAGTTACGGTCGTATTCTGTTTCATCATTAAGACCACAGGTCACCGACTATAACCTCAATCAAAAATAGAGAACGCGTGCACATATGAAAATAATTATTTTGACAACGACGAGGTTACAAGACTATACCACTACCTTTGTAGCTGTGGTTAACTTAGGCTAATTTCTATTTTTGTTCGCGGTAATCAGCTGTACGTACAATAAGATGCATAAAACAGAGGATAAAATAACTTAATGAATAAAATATAACTATTAAAAATGCAATATAATGTTTAGTGTCATGCATCACTGAAGGAGAATAATTTCGTTGCTGTTGTCTTGAAATCAATCAATCAATCGATTTGGTAGGCGTATATGTATTCTTTAGCTTGTAGATTTGAAAGTGCTTATATGCTGGCAGGCCATTTGGGCGTTCAAGGACCGATGTGTAATCGGCTTTACATATAATGTATGTATCTTAAATCTTATTGTGAGAGGCAAGTCTAGCGGAACTGTTTAGTATTTTCCATTGTTTCCAAAGGTTCTATCTTTGGCCAGTCTTGGTTTAAAGCATAAGTTTAAATAATTTATTTTCGTTTCACTACACAGATGAGATGAATGAAATTGGCTTACTAGGTGGACATTCAAATTGGTTGTTTTACCAGGATTTAATTTATTTTAAGTGTAAAATATTAATATTTTATATATGTATATACTAAATATGTTTTTGTAAATGTATATTTAATGCATGTTGTAGATAGATTTTTTTTGTAATAATTTAATTTAATTTTTATTTGTTTGGTAGTGCTAAAAGCAGGTTAAGTTTAGGTTTTTATCTAGAAAAATGCTTTGGTTTCTTTGAAAATTGAGTTTTTAAAAGTTTGCAAAACAAAAGTAAAAATTCAAATCAAATCTTTTATTTTATAATGCAGATTTTTTTGTTTACTATTTAATTTTATTATATAATAAAAAGGAGGGACCCTGTGGTAAATGTTTGGAGTTAATTTTTTGTTTGTTTAATAAACAACAACAAATTGTTGATATTTTGTAGTTGATGTTGTTTGTACTACAGGAATTACATTAATTTTTTTGGTTGTTGTGATGTTGGTTTTCAAAGTTCAAAATTTAATCCCTGAGGTGCAAAGAAAAGTTTGTTGTAGTTTTTAATTATTTTCTTTTTCTTCTATATTATTTAACAATTGGTAAATATTTCTGTTTTATATAAAAAGCTTTTATTATTTTAATTTATTCTTTACATAAAATATTTTTTGTTTTACTTTTTTTTAGGCCAAAACTTGTGTATATTTTCGTTTTTATTAAATTTCTATCAGGCTTTATGGGTGCATTATATTCGCTTTTATATATAAGTACATACATACTTTTCTTTTTTTATAGAATATACAATATATGTAAGGATTTTTTTATACATACAATATCTAATTGTATATAAATACAGTTTCTTTTAAGGTATTGTATATTTTATAAATGTTTTTTTTTTTTTTTGTTTAAATTTTTTAATGGTTCGGTAAAAAAGGTGCTTTTTAATATATTTTTTTTTCTTGCATTCAGTGGTTTTTTGGAAGAGGAAAACACATTTTAGTTTTTTTTATAAATTTTATGCAATTTTTTTTAGCTAACATTAAGTAGATTTACGAGCAATTAAAAGGAGTATTTATAGCAAATAGTGTTTGTAAATATCTTTAAGAATTTGTTTAAAGACATAAAAACTATAATGAAAAGAGATTTCACACCCCAATTGTTTTTTATATTTTATATTTACAGTGAGTAATGTATGCAAAGACATTAATAATGTGAAATAAGAGTTTTGAATAGATACGCATTTTTCATTTTCATAACGAAAATTTTTGCAAAGTATGATTAATTTTTTCCCTCTTTTTTCCCATTTTTTATATTTCGTGTTGTTATGTATTTCGAATCGGAAAAATATTATTCGAAACTGGAGTATTCCTTACATCCATTTCTGAATATTTTATTTCATTTTATTTGATGTGGGAAAATGTTAGAGAATTCAAACCGAATAAGGTTTTTTTTAAACAAAACTTCCATGAAGTGCAAAAATAATCCATGATTTTTCTTTAATTTATACAACCCTTCGGACAAAAATTGCTATAAATTGTGAAATAAAATTTTCTTTGAACTCTAAAGCTAAGGTCACTTTGGGTAAATATTTGACGAAAGAAACATAACCAATATTTTATAAACATACATATTTGCTTTAATATCTTATTTCTCCAAGTTTATTTAGTTAAATATCAAAATATTTAACCTTATTAAACTTGTTTTAAAATAATTTTTGAAGAAATGTTTATATAAAACACAACTTTTGCATTAAATGCTTAAAAAATGGTGCTTAAGCTTTTTTCGTCAAATATTTGCCTATTGTGACAATAGGCTACGACAAATTTTTTTTTATTTCTAAAGTTCTCATATAAAAAGCAAATAAGGAAAAAACAAAAAAAAAAAAAAAAGGAAATGAAATGAAACAGTTTCCATTCTCACGGTATTCAATGCAATTTTTGTTGCGCATATTACTACTCTCTTTTCGAAGTTACTATGAATAATTCTCTTGCCTTCAAATATCACACACAAAAAATTAACTGCCAGGAAATAAAACAGTTTCCGAATACGATTCAATTGAGATGGCTTATATAAAATAATAACCTAATATTGTGCTCTTGACACAACGTTGTCGGTTATTACAGCGTTAATGGTAGGTACACAACTACGTTTCGCTTTACGTTCTAATTTAGGTTGGTCTGTTAATATTAAAATTATGAACATTAATCAAGAAGATTCATTTCACTATCTAAACGAACTACCTATAAGGTAAAAACAAAATAAATTGTGACAAGAAATGTTAAAATTCATTTTTTTCTTTCATTTTCTTACTACAATGCCATATTTATTTTGACACAAAATTAAAGTGTTTGTGATTCGCCTTTATAAATGTAAAATATTTTTCATTAATACGACAGTCAACAGTTTTCTGAATAATTTTTTATTTATTTAAATTAAAATGCAATATTAATATTATATTTAATAATTTCGAGACGAGTGCCTAAGACCGTAATGTCACAGACCAGGGTCTTTGGTGGGAGTCGAACCGACAACCCTCACACTAGCAGTCTAGTACACCACCAATTAGACCACTAGGGCACCCTGAATAATTTTTATATTTTTATTTTGTTTAAATATGAGAGGAAATCACTCTTCTTTGCAAGATCAGGTCAAACAATAATCAAATTTAGTCAGATATGCTATGTTTGCTCTTAATGTAGGATATGGAAGGGCGTTTGCGTTTGGTTATAGCTATTAATTATTTTTATTTTGTTTAAGTGCAAGTATAGAAATAATAATATTACTATTAAAATATTTATTTGGAAGCTTGTAGTTATAATTATTTATTATTACTCATGCTAACTTCCAATAAAAATCTAAACACATGGAATAGTTTGCCTATTGCTATTTCGTTAATGTTTATCAAACGTATCAGACTACTTTTCCAACATCTTGCCTTATTAATTATAGATTCTTGTGTTAAAAATATTATATATGTATGTACTTAATGGAAGTAGGCATGAGCAATATTAAGTAATTATTAAAATAATTAAGGGAATTTGTTTATTTTTTACTTAGTAAATAAGTACAACTTTATGACAATACGATATAATAGTACATCTTGTGAATATCCCAAATATTAAAAATTTTTTCTACCCTTCGTTTAGAATATGAATAAAATATGTTTTATTAAAAACAAATTTTAAACCGTTTAATTTGGCAACACTAAGTGTCTATAAATATTCCCTTCAATATAATGGCGTTAATTTTTTTTTAAGATTTATAAATAATTTAGCATTTTATTCCTATCAAATTTAAGGTACATTTTCTTAAATACATTTTTTATTTAATTTTATTTAATATGAATTTCCTTTTAGGTTTTAGGTTAAAAAAGAGCATTTTTATTAATTTTTTTTTTTGTTGAATTACTCGAATATGTATTTTTTTAAGGACTTTAAAGAGCTGGTTAATTTAAAATGACGATTTTTTTAGGTTTTTTTTTTTGTTTTTTTATTAAGTTTATGAATAAATATAAAGTATGTATAGTTATATAGTTTTAATAATGAATTATTAAATGTACAATAGTTTGATGTTAAGAAAAATGACAAAAATTAAAATAATAATTCATCAACTCACAACTCGTATTGTATCGCTGTATCAGTGTATATTGTTTCAGTTACTATATGTTTTCATATGCTAACGTTTTATTTGAAATACACATACATACTTACGTATGTAAGTATTTGTTTTACAACATACAATGATACCACACTCATCCACATTGTGAATTCCATATGTAAATAAATATAAATATAATATATGAATATATATATATGATATATGCATGTGTTTGTATAAACTGTATTATTATCAAGAATTACATAAGTATTAAAAAAGGGATAATGATTTTAACAATTTGATTTATAATTTAATTATAAACTTTTCATTTCAGTTTATTTCATTTCTTTTACGCTGTTTTTAATGTTAATGCAATAACAACAAATTTATTTTTATTATTTTTAGAATTTTTCTTCTAAATTGGTACTTAAAAATAAATTTAATTATTTTCTTTTATTTTTTTTAATTTTAAAGATTGTTTTCAATTTGCAGAATTGGTTTGTATTGAAAAGAAATTGATTTCCAATTTAATTAAATTCATTTATAATGTTTAATAATAAAACAATGGTTCATAAGAATTTTAAGTTTAAAATTTTATTTCCTTAAAAAAATATGAAAAGAAAAAAAAACTTTGTTAGCGTTCTTTTATTTTTAATAATTTTAACAAATAGTACTTTTGTTTGTTAATTTTTAATTAAAAAACCAAAAATATTTCTCACCATAAGCAATAAATTTTATATATAATATTTTTTTAATTAATCTTTAATAAACAAAAGTACCAAATAATTTCATACGATTTTTTTTTTTTGTTTGTTTGTAATTTCGGTTTTGTTTCATATTTTAATTATATTGTTTTTCTTTTATTAATTTTTATGTTAATAACTACTTTCTAAATATTAGCATTTTCTTTTAACAATATGTTGTTTTTTTATTATTAATATATATTTTGTTTTAACAATGGAGTTGGTTTTACTTTTTGTTTAAAAGGTACATATTCATGTTATACAATGTTTATCTTGTTTTCTTTAAGTACTTTTGAACATTTTCTTATACTTTCAAAACGTCCTAACTTTTATATATTGATGGGTTATTTGTTTTAGTTTTAGTTTTTTTTATTGTTTAATCTACTCATTGATCTCTACTTGCTAAGACTGTTGGCATTGGAGTCTGTTTAATATTTTTATACAGCCTCTGGTCTTATGATTGTAGTCTATGATGGTGTCAATTGAGGTTGTGGTGTAAAATAGTGTAGTCCATTTGTGGCCATATCATATTCCGTTATATATGCAGGAATTTCTAATTGATCTTTTGATATTGCAGAATATAAATGCTCTACACCAGGCAATGAGTGAACTTTGGCTTTAATGGCTGGTGCCATAAATGTTGTAAACCACCAGGTCATCATCTGAAAATAAAATATTTTAGCATATGGCTGTATTAGAGAAATGTAAATATAAAAATACCTTTGTCCAGAATGTTGGATGCACAATATAAAAGGCTTTAAGATTCTTTTTGTATCTGCAAAGAAAGAAAAACATTTACACATTAAGAAAATTCTGCATTATTCTGTCGTATTCTCTTTAACCAGGGACCGCAAATAACAGTTATTGCCTAAAAATTAAACTAAAAAAATCATCGTATTAGAGTTGACAGACATATATGATGTTATATACCAAATTAATCGTCTTGGAGAACTCTCACAGAATCTGTGGTGATCTCGCATAAGTGATCATTAATCAGATTTTAACTGTTACTTTTTGACGGAAAAATAAAAGTTTAGATGAAACCTTTAAAAAGAGAGTTTTATTTTTCCGTCATAAAATAAAACTCATTTTGTGAGTTTTATTTTTTCGTTATTTTTGAGTTTTATTTTTCAGTCGGAAAATAACCTTTGTTTTCGAGTTTGTTTTAGGAGTTTTATTTTTTCCGTCATAAAATAAAACTCGTTTTTATGAAAGATTTTATTTTTAATCTAATTCCGTTGCTTGTGGTATCTAAATTTTATTGTTTTTTATAGCTGAATACCTAAAATCTCAAGTTAAACGATTTTTAGGGTGCTTTAATATTAATAAAAGAGCAAATTTACACAATTAAAACCGATAATGGCCGGAACTTGCTAAAAATGTTACAAATATTTGACTAGGAGGATGAAAGCGGTTTCGATGACTGCGTCTATTACGACGTTCTGCACGTAACAAAATATGATAGAAATGATATTTGTAATAGTTTGCAGACGATAATGTGTCAAATCAGGATTAGGTGAAAAAAAATTTTTCATAAAAACGAGTTTTATTTTATGACCGAAAAATAAAACTCCTAAATAGAGTTTTATTTTATGATGGAAAAATAAAACTCAAAAAATAACTGTTATTTTCTGACTGAAAAATAAAAATCACAAAATGAGTTTTATTTTATGACGGAAAAATACAACTCTTAAAATGAGTTTTATTTTATGACGAAAAAATAAAACTCTATTTATGAGAGTTTTTTTTTAACTTTTATTTTTCCGTTGAAAAATAACTTTTTCTGCTGACCTTTTTTGGAAAAACTCTCAAAATAACCATAAAAAAATAAGTTTTTCGATATAACTTATAACCGTTACAGTCCCTGTCTTTAACTCCTGATAGGATAAACTTTTGTATCGAATAATGATCCGATTTGTATATATTTTGATTGGTTTATAATTTTTATAAACAAAGCATTAGTGGAAATGATTGTGATGAGTAATACCAGAATTCGGAGTCTATAAAGTTCAAACGATCTAAATTTCGATCGAAATTGATTTCCATCACATACCAGAATAATTTAAATTACATATATACATACATACATAATTGGCCATAACCACCCTGTTTCAGAGTTACAGTCTAACTTCTCGCAGAACTCATGTTGTGTGTGTTAGTTTTAGCCATGAGTACCGGGACCTACAGTTTAATGTCGACTTCGAACGACAAACTTGAGAAGCTTGTTCATGGCAATTAATTACTCTCAGAGCTTTAGCCAGAATACTGCTAAGGGTAGTCGCCGAAAGAAATATATTTTTCATATTTCTTTTTTCAAGATGTTAGAGCTGAGATTTGTTGTAGTACGTCAAGGTATAATTTGTTGGAGTTCATTAGCGATTGTACTCAAATAAATAAGAAATATGAATGCGTTTGGAAGTTGTAGGCCCTTATTATGAGTAGTATTGATTAATGGGTACCGAGTATGGAGTATTTAAGCAATACAAGACACAAGACAAGACACAATAAAAGAGTGAATATATCGAATCTCATGCATTGCATTGCTTGTTTTCTTTTAATGTCATCTAACACTCAAAAAAGCAATGAATGGTATGAATGGTTTACATCTGTGCAATGGAAATATTGAGAAGTCGGACGCTCTGGATATTCTGGGCATGAGAATAACCTGTGATGTTCGCTGGAATTATAAAAATTTCGAGTGTCAAAAAAAGCACACAAGTGTCTCGTTTTATCAAAACGGTGCAAGAGATACTTCACCTCATCTGAACTTTTCAATCAGAATGGGCAAACAAGCAAAACATTTCGCACACGTTACAACAAAGTCATACACTTTTCAAAATTTTTTTAATGGTATTGTACATGAGCAAAACCAAAACAAATACTTTCTAAATGAGAAAGAGCGCAAATGAAACAATTAGCTTTTCGCTCTTATGCTTGCTTTGTTATTCCGTTACATTCTTATAATTTGCTCTTTTTTCTCTTCTTCTTTTCTTTTTCTCTTCTTATTTTCTTTTTCTTCTCATTCATTTTTTGTTGTACCTACGCACATTTGAGTTAATGTATTTGTAGCACTTAAAACAAAAACAATATACAAAATTAAATGGGACAATCGTTCTCACTGTTTCTGTTTTATTTTTGTTTTACTCATTGTAAATAACACAACAAAATGAGATCAAACGTTCAGTTTTGTTTATTTTCCTACTGTGTTTTTAATACTTGTACTTGTACAAGACCTTATTGTAAAATAAAATGGAATATAATTCTCTGGAATGGGCTGTTGCTTCAAAGTTTACTTTGGGGATTCTCGACCGAGTACAAAGAAGCGTGATTCCTTGAAGCATTAAAACAATGTTGCACTTTGCAGTCGGCATTAGAATAATGAATATAAATAAATTTAGCGTGAGCAGCAGTTTACACAAATTGCTGTAATTCAAGGGTCATGTTTATTCGAGAGATACTTTTACTGTATTAAAGAGTATTATTACTATCATTTATATAATAAAACTATTACTTACTTGTAAGGCAATACACTGTAGACTTCACGTAACCAATGTAATGATGGATAATTATTGGTACTGGTTAGGGTATGGAAGTAAGCTATGACATAGTCTCCTTTTACGATGGGATCCAATAATTTAATTAAATATAATAAGGCCTGTGGAAAATAAAAGAAGAAAAACAAAAAGCGCTTTAAAATAATTTCATTTATAAAAAATAAATACAACAACATACTTTTTCCAAATCGATATTATGGGCTGGAAACCATTTACCACAAAATACAATAACAGGTCTACCCAAACGATCGACACCACTTTGGTATAGACAACCAATGCCGGAAACTTCATTTAAATCCTCTATTTGAGCGCGATGTAAAAGACGTTCATATCTTAAATGAAAGTGAGAGAAATGGTAAGAGAATGTTAATGATTTTACTTATAAATATTTAAATAAAAAATATTCATTTTTAAAAAGTGTTTATCGATTTAAAAGCAATAAAAAATTTAAAGTGATTCAATGAATTATAACAATAACTTAATAATACTGATACCCGTAAATACGTTCAGTTTATAAGATTAAATATTTGCATAGTAATTATAATGACGTGTTTAAAATATGAGTAATTTATTTTTAATTTCATGATTATTATTTGAAAAAGCATTTTATTTTGTGATAATTAAAACTGCAAATTGTTCGTTTTCTGTTTTTTTTTTTTTTCAAAACAAGCAAAGCAAGATGTTTTTTTTAATTTAAATAAAAACTAAAATTTTCTTTTTATATTTAATTTTCAATATTACTTTTTTTAAATGACTTGGCATAACCTTTTAAGAGGTCGAGTCTTATTTTTTCCATTTTAATATTACAGTCGGGCCTCGATTATCAGTGATGCGGTTAACCGGTAACACCGATTAACAGTGATGGCCAAAATCAGTTTATTGTTTTTTGTTAACAATTTTTCAAATAATTTGCTTCGGGTAACCGTGATTATCTCTTTTATCCGTGATGAAAACGGGGAATTCTGTTGTTTGCATACAATGAGTGATTAGTTTAATTTTGAAATTTGAGAAGTGCAGGTGGTTAGATCTAAATATATTTTGTATGGCATTGTTACCAGTGGTAAAAAGACAAATAAACTTCTTTTATATTGAAGATAAAGTAAAAATTATTAACGAACATTCCAAAAATAATGTGAGTGTTAAAATCCTAGCTCCAAAATACGAAGTTGGGATACAGACCGTTTATTACATTGATATCTAGAATTAATTTTTTTAATGTAAATATATAAATATGTACACCAATGTTCTCTTGTTAAATAATAAAAATATGAAAAAATCTATAATCGATTAACCGTGAAAATCGGTTATCCGTAATGCTTTTAGTCCCGACCATCACGGATAATCGAGGCCCAACTGTATTTATTCAAAAGCTGATGGTTATACCTCACACAAAAAGTGCAATAGGGTATGTTTTTTTTTCAAAATTTGAACTGGGCGTGGTACCTCCCATACGAATTAAATACTGATTTTTGTATATCTTGAGAACTGTTTACGCTAAAGTTTCGGAATTGCGTCTGAATGCCTTCACGGCCAATGAAAATCATCAGTTAGAAAAGAGGCGGAATTGCACAAGTGGGCGTGGTACCTCCCATACAAGTTAAATATTAATTTTTTTATATCTTGATAAGTGTTAAAGCTGAAGTTTATGAATTTGGTGTAACTGATTTTGTAGTCATTAAAAATCATCAGTTAAAAATTGTGGATAAATGGTAGCGGTAGATGTAGCAAAGTACGTCCGGTTTGGGCTAGTACATTCATAATTTATAATAAAATAATTAAAATTTCATGATAATGTTACTTAGATTACAAACTTTTTGCAGTAAAAAGTAATCACATTCAAATGTAAGTTTGAAAAGAATTTATGTAAGTATAGATATGATTTTTAAATTAATTTGTATATTAAACGCTTGTGGGTGTTTTCTTTTTTTTATTGAAAAAGTTTGTTTATGGAAAAGTTAGAAAATAAAAAAAGGAAAAATGTTAGTGAAAGATATCGAAAACTTAATTTATTACAAAAATACATCCTGCTATTACGCTGTTTTTCAATAATATTTTGTAATAATACATTTTTTAATATCTTTTACACTAACTGGCGGTGCCATATAATTTATAAAAAATCCACAACTTGTAAAACCTTTCATGTATATATGTAATGAAGTTAAAATTTGTGTAGTAAATCAACACTTTTATTAGATTTGTTAAAGTGCTTCAAACAATCAAATGCATTTGCGTAAACATTGTAATTCTATTGCAACCGTTTTTAAGTAACGTGTAACAATAGGATTAGGTGTATTTGCAGTTATAATTATGAAAATATTTATGTATGTTTGTATGTATGCATGTTTGTATACTTTTCACAACTCAGGCAAAAGGTTCCATATCCAGTCATAATTGCCTTAAACGAAAACAAAATCAGCAACAATTACAAATCATATGTAACGCATTAAAACAAAGCTGTGCAGGTGAAATTCAATTTGATCTGTTGTGTTTCACCATATTTGTGTTGTACAATGATTAAAAGTTTTAAATCCAATTAACAATAATATTGGCAACCAACAGCAATTCATTTTTTATTAATTAGATGGTGTTTGAGAAAACTTTGTACATACTTATGTACATACATTTATATGTAAGTTAGCGTGAATTTTTGAAAAATATGAAAATACGAGTAACAATACTCTTAACAGCAGAAATAAACAACAAACAAGTCTGTTATATTTAAAATATCAACAATAACACCAAATACATGTATGTACATATGCATAAAAAAATAATTTTAATTAATTTATTTCAATTTGTACACAATAAATGACTCATAAAGTGTTTATAATAATTGTTTTTAATTTTTTTTTCTCTTAAATATTAACAAATTATTAAATTATGAAAAGCAAAACGCGTTATTAAACGTTAGTTCAGATGCCAGATAAAAAACTGACGGTATCAGTATCAAATAACTGCAATGCGACAGAATGTAAAACCACAATTCTTTATCAATAACAGCAAGAACATCTTAGAATTTTGCCAAAATATGATTTTTGCTGCTTTGGCATAAAATGCAAAATTAGACAAGATTTTGTCTTTATCTTTTCCACAAATAAATTTAATTTTTTTTTCTAGAAAAGATAAAAATGTTTTTAACAAGAAAAGAGCAAATCATATCAAAAATAACTGTAAATCAAAAAGAATTTCAAAATTTATCTAAAATTTTTGGTGTAGGAGTATTTGTTTTATTTAAATAATTTTTATCTTTGCATTTAAAATCCTTCCCCTTGAAGGGTTATGCAGTTGTTTTTAATTCTATCAGTGACAGTTTTATTTATAAAAATATTAAAAAAAAAACTGACATTGTTTTATTTATTTTAATTACTCGTATTATATAAAATAGAGATAAATTAAAAAAAAAACATCTTTAACAGATATAAAAAAAAACAATAGTAGCGTAGGTAAAGACATACGTTTCAAGGTTAGAGAATGAATCAAATATTTGCTTCCACATATTTTCCTCAAATACAGACAAAGCAGAAGAATACAATTTTAATTAAAAAGTTAATTGATACTATTTACTTTTTTCAATTAATTTTTTAGTTAATACAATTAATATTTTTAATTGAAACGCATAAATAAAAATAACTGTGCGTATGTTGTCTTCTTTTCATTAACACAAATAAAACTTTAATAAAAGTTTTTTGTTTCAAAACAAGAAATTACTAACTGTTTAACTGATTCTATTAATGTTGATTGATAGTTCAAAGGTAGTACAGATTTTTTAATTCAAATCTATTTTATATTTTTCTTGCGCACAGTATACAAAAATTTTAATTAAATTTTTTAAATAATTTTTTAGTTTTTTCTTTTTCTTAATTGAAAAAAAAAATAAAGAAAAGTATTTGCACGTATATTTTTTTGTTTCGTCTCCTTTTTGCTGGATATAATTAATATTTTAAGTGATTACAATTATGTGGCAAACTTGAACTTACTAAGACATTAATTGACGATATCAATATTGTTTGTAAGTTCGATTTTTAATTGAAATGCAATAATAGAAATACTTGTGCGTGTGTTTTCTCATTTGAATTAACACAATTGAAGTATTAATTGCCGTTTTTTTGTCACAAAACTAGAAATTACTAACTGTTTAATTGATTCTATTAATCGGTAAAAAAGTAGTACATACTTATTTATTGAAATCGAATATATATTTTATAAAATTATTTGAGCCTATGTTTTCTTGCCTTTTCGCATTTTTGTTTGTATCAATTAATATTTTAATTGCAGCAATTAGAATTTACTAATCCGTTAATTGATAGTATCAATATTCTTTGTAAGGGCAAAACTAGTAAATAATGCAACTGGTAGTACAAACGTAGTACAAATTTGTTGATTAAAATTTGGCCTTTAATATTCACAGAACCGAAACTCAAATCATTGACAGTTTTAATATAAAACTTAAAGTTTTTAGTTCAATTAAGATATGATGTGTTTGCAAACTAGCAAAAGTTTTTTTTTTTCTAAATTGAAAACATGTTTTTCGAGCTTTCTCACTAAAATATAATTTCTAATTTCAAAATCTATTATTGCCAGAATAATGTAGGCCCTGGGTTATGTATTTTCAGTAATTTGTAACTCAATTCATTAATAATGCCTACATAATTTATAACTTTCGACCTCTAGGACTTTCCAACTTTATATCTCTGGGACCCTTTAAGTTTAAGACTTAACAACTTTCCTTATCGAAAAATTTTGATTACAATTTATTGATGGTTGCGATTGTGGTAAGTATGTTATGAAGCTATTCAGGTAAAGACACATCTCACATGGATCATTGTCAATCATGTTTGTAAACAAAAAATCATTGATCATGATACAATGACGATTTCTATTGACGTTAAGCAAGTTTTGACAAAATTTTTGAATAAATCTAGTTCAATGATGCCATTGGCGTGAAAGACACGCCTAATGGTGATTTTATTTCTTTGAGATGAAATGGAATCTGCAAAGTTTTGATTGGACTCACTACATATATAGCAATTTTGTTAATTAACACGGTTAAGTTAAAAATGAGAGATTTAAAGCAGCACAGAATCTGCTCTAATTTGCGTGAATTGATAACTTGATTTGTTATATTGATCATAAATGCCAAACAGTTTGCACAATATGACAGTTCGTTTGATAGTTAACAGTTGGGTTAGTGTTTCATCATCTTATATTATGAACAACAAATCTGTGTTCTAGATTTAAAAACTACATTAAAAAAATAATAATTTTATATATTCATTATTTAATATGCACATTTAATTACAATTTATTACAATTATTAATTATATTGTTTAAGTTTTAAGGTTCTAAATGAACTGTTTTGAAATAAATATTGTGAAAATAATTAAAAAAGAAAAAAAAAAAAAACAACCTGCGACTAAAAACAAATACACTACAAAGTTTTATGCATAAAATAATGAAATTAAATTCTTATTATCAGTTTTCAAAGTAGTCTAACATTCATTAGTAATATTTATTTAAAATAAAATGTTTAAAACACAAAAACAATGCAAATAATTTCTTGGTAAATAGAAATACGCGTAATTGCACACAGTGAAGAAAAGAAAAAAAAAACGGTTTAGTAATGGAAAGAAATTCAATTTCTGTAGTAGGCACCTGCCGGGACTTGAGGCTAATTACTAAAGCTAACTTATAGTAAACCAGTAATTAGTCAGAGGTGACTCAAAACCTAAGTCATTGCCTAGGAAATGTTTATTTGATTTTAACACACAAGGTGTCATAATCCGGTGATCATTTTGCATAAGTTTTTAGCTATTCTTCATGCATGATTTTAAATTATTTCCCTAAAATTTAAATTTGGAGATGTTGATGTTTTTTTTTCGTTTTCATAATATAAATAATTTTTGAATTTATAAGAAAAATGAAAATTCATAGTTTCTCTTGTGATTTGTTTTTGTGTTTGTGACTTTTCATACAAACAAACGGAGAATTTTTATTCAGTTCTTATGTTTTAACTCAATAATGTTTTTCAGATATTTTATAGAAAGAAAAATATGGACTTCTAATATGGCAACAGAACAATCGTTTTCTTTAACAGTTCGAGAGGGAATATTACATTTTTAAAGGCAATTACTTACAATGAATTAAGCTTCATGGCTACTTCTTAAACTATTTGATTTGTGTGTTACCGCCACTACTATTTGTTATATTTAACTTGTTAACTTCGCATTCTAAATGTCAAATTAGTTTTTGTGTTGTAACTATTAAGTGATTTTGTTAGGGTGCTCTATAAATAGTCCAAACACCATTTTATCGGGGAAGTTACACAACACTAAAAAGAATTTTAACCCTAAAGTTAGTCACTATTTTAAATTGAATTATAATTGAATTGTCAATGTTAAATAAATATATTATTAAAAACCAAGTTAATAAACTTTTATATGACTTTGTGTCAATCTACATATCGTCGCAAGAATTAAAGAACGCTGTAACTGACAAATAATCGAAAATACGTTTTTTTGCATCATTTTTATCAGAAAAAAATATGCGTCGATTGGTTCCGGTCCCAGATTTCTATGATGAAAATAAATTCACTTACGCCGTTTGCGTTTTGAAAAATATTGGTGTCTTTGTTCTACTTTCATAAAGGTTTTTTGGCTCTTGTGAACATTTAAGGTTTTGTCAGTTACATACATACATACATACATACATACATAACTGTCCTTTACAACCCTGTGTCAGGATTACGGCCTAGCTTCTCGCAGCACTTATATTGTGTATGTCAATTTTTATCCATGAGTACCGGGACCTACAGTTTAATGTCGACTCCGAACGACAGACTTGAGAAGCTTGTTCATGGCAATTAATTACTCTCAGAGCTTTTGCCGAAAGAAATATTTTTTTCATATTTCTTTTTTTTGAAGATGTCAGAGCCTGGAGTCGAACCCAGGGCCCATGTCTTAGTAAGCCAACACACTAACCACTAGACCACGGCGACTACAATTACAGAGTTACAGAGTTCTTTAATTCTTGCGAGGTCATATTGGATAGCAAGATCAATAGACAGAACTCCCGCAACAGTGTGTGTTTGTAAAATTACGCTTTTATTATCATAACACATTAAATTCATTTGATTCAACTTCAGATCAGATTATTTGTGTTATTATTATAGTGAAATTTTGTTTATAAATTTCTGACGTAAAGGAACACACATCCAAAAATTCCCACATATTTTTTTAAGTTACACCAAAAAATAAAATTTCTTTGATTAAACTTTGGTTGCATATCAACATCACAATATAAATGAAATGTTTGCTGGTTAAACAAGAGGTGCTACATGCAAAAGTATACCTGCGATAAATATAAAACATTTTGTTTTGACAAGGACATCCAACAGAAAATCAATACAAAACATTTATAATTTAAAACGTTTGAATGGAAAATTACATATTGAACTGTTTTTTTTTTCCTCTTTGTAAACGTGTGCCTTTAGAGCAACAAACATTCAAACATATATTTTTTTAACAATTGTTATCCTTCATTAAATTAATAACATGTTGTTGTGACGTTGTAATTAAAACGTATTAGTCTGGTGGTCTGCGCTATTATTGGCAAATATTAAGTTCTACCATTTAAATGTGGCTTATGTGGTTAAAAATAAATAAACAAAGAAAAAAAAAAAATACCCATTCACCTGGACAAATAACATTCGAAATAAAGAAGTACATATATAATTGTTAAGAGGGTGCAATAAAAAAAAACTGTTTCAGTTTCCACAACTAAATTAATAGATTTTATAGTGGTAGTAGTGACTTCAAGAGGATAATACTCGTACATATTAGGCTTCTGTGATTAACTGAAGGGAATTTGTTTAAAATTATTTGCATAAACAAATGTCCCGATTGAAGTCATAATTTTTGAACTACAATAACAATGGAGAGTTGCACTAAAAAATTTTAAAAGTCACATTTGACTACTACACATTAGGACCTATTACAGTCTGTAATTCAACTTTTATAGAAAATCCAGAACTATATGCACTCTATCATTTAAAATTCTACAAATATTCTAAAAAAAATATTTTTTTATTCATATTCGTTATTATTTCCTTTTAAGTTACCATATGCCTGTAAATATGGCTGCAATAACGAAAACTTGTTATCATCAGAAAACTTAAAAAATGTTGTAATTATTCCTAATTGTTTATTTAAATGACAATATATCGGAAAAAAGTGGAGATAAAGAGAAACTGTTGTAATTCAGATTATCAGCAAGGGATAACAATTAAAAAATGCAGCGTTAGAAAGAAAAAGGATAATATAACAGAGATGATGTTTTCGGCAAGACTTCAACAAATTCAATTGAAAAGTATGTGGAGAAAATGATGGTTGTCAAAAATGTGCTGTACAGGTAATAAAGAACAGTGGTGTTGAAAACATGTTGGGTATGTTGCCTTCATGGAAGTTATTTTCCCTTTGATTGAGAAATCATTGCTAAATCATTCTAAATTTATTAATACAATCTAGTTTTGATGCAATTAAGGCGTTTTATGGCGAAATAAATTTAATTAAAAAAAAGTTTTTATAATCATGCAAAGATTCTAACTCGGTTTTCGAGATGATTAAAGAACGGAACGGAAGCTCATATTAAAAAATTTGACTGAAGCCATAAATAAGTGCATCCATTAAATAGTGGTTACACTTTTTTCAAATCAAATATTAGTCTACTGTGAACGTACCGTAGTCGTAGTCGCCGTGGTCTAGTGGTTAGTGTGTTGGCTTACTAAGACGATAGCGCCGGGTTCAAATCTCGGCTCTGACATCTCGAAAAAAGAAATATGAAAATTTATTTCTTTCGGCGACTACCTCTCAGCAGTCTTCTGGCAAAAGCTCTGGGAGTAATTAATTGCCATGAAAAAGCTGTAGGTCCCGGTACTCATGGATAAAAATTAACACACACAACATGAGTGCTACGAGTAGGCCGTAACCCTGACACAGGGTTGTAATGGCCAATTATGTATGAATGTACGAGTATGTATGTAAAGGTACCGTAACAAAAAATAATCATACTCGTATACATATTGTATTACTTTAAGATGCTCTGCATTTCTTAGTTCCCAATGCTTTAAGACGATATTATAAATTACCAAGTTAAGGTTTCAAAATACAGTCTAGGAAAAAAGTTTACATACCCCCCTTTGATAATAATAATAAAAAAAAAACGAAATCGAAATATGAAGGGATTTGGAAGTTATGGCAGCTTGATATTTCATTCGATTTCAATTTCGATCGAAATCGATTTCCCAGGTGGGTCCAGCAAATAGTAAATTATTAAAATAATAATTATTTTCCGTAGTTGTATGCAATACCAATGAATTTTAAATATTTTTGTTATTATTGTTTGGTGTATGTAAATAAATTACTTTTTTTTATTTATAAATAAACTTATTTGTTAACGCCTTAAATATTGCGGGAAACAATAATTTATTTCTTGAATTTCTAATTGAATTTTTATTAATTAAATCTATTGTGTAATTATTTTTATATCAGTTTTGAGATTCTACAATTGGCATTCTTTATGAGAAATAACATCCGTTAAGGAGGAGAATGTATAACACTAGTGGCACTGAACTAGTTTGCGACCCCTGCTACGAAAGTCCCATTAGAGTTCTTTGTGTTGTATTTATTAATTTTTCTACATTTTTTTTAATTCATCATCTACCGAAATAGAGAAACATATATTTTTTTAATTTGCTTTAGAAACTCTCTAAAACCTTTTAATCTAAGAGTGTATTAAGACTTTTCTTTTTGACTGTACAATAGACCTACTGAAGGTCTTTGGCCTGAAATTATTTTCCTTTTATAGAGGGGTTATAAAGCAAAGGCTTCTAATAAGAATTTTTGGTAAGAATATAACCCACCACGGCTTTTAAGCGAGTATAAAACGCATGGCATGATAGCATGTCATCACACACGTATTATAGAGAAAAATTTGTGTCTATTACTTTGGTATACTATTTTTGATATTTTGTCTGATAATAGAATAGCAAAACATTCGATCTTATCATGCCATACTGACATGCCAAGTCTGTTATTGCAATATACTTATGTACTCTTTAGCTTAATAAACTATCATTTGTCTACTGGGATTACCACCTAGCATTGCCCTAAAAAATAATATAAATTAAGGCTATATATCTTAAGTCTGTTTTCTGACAATTCAATTCTTTTCAATTAGATTCTTATTTATTCTTTAGCCTTCACTCAATGCTAGTCTTATTTTTTACATGTTTCTTGGTATGCATAAAGTATACTTATATGTACTCGTATGTATGCAGGCCATTTTTACAATTACAACGAATATGAAAAAAGAAAAACATATTTAAGTGTCTCTTTGGCATAATAAATAAAAATTTCATTAATTAGATTTGCATTTTCTAATTAATGATTTTAAGTAATAACCCAGCAAAATATAAATATAAAAAGTAAAAAGAAATCACTGGTTGATGCATGATTTTAATATTACCGGGTTATTTAAAATCATATAAGTACATACATATTTCTGCGAGAATTTAGAAAAATTGAATTCATTACAAAAGTAAATTTAATGTATTTATATTGCTTATCATTGGAAAGTACATGATTTCATTTGTAGCTTATTTTTATGCTAAGTTTTATGAATTTTGATATCCATTTAAAATAAACGCAATGTAGTAATTTATAAGTCATGAATATTATATATTTCTAGAACCCATTTCATATCATTGTAGTAGGAAGTAATTAATTTATTAAAATTTTTATTACAAATTTTTATTATTATATTATTATTTATTTACTAAACTGAGTTGCAATATTAAATTATTTTTTAATTAAGTACTACGAGCAGAGTGCCTAAGACCTTAAACCTCGGTATAAAGTCGAAGACTAGGATCTCTGGTAGGAATCGAACCCACAACCCTAGCACTAGCAGTCCAGCACACTACCCACTATTCATATTAATAATGTTTTGAATTCCGAATCAGAGGGATTTTATACGAAAACACATTTCCAAAAACGTCACTGCAGTGTTAGCACATCGATGGGAATCCTTAATTTAAAATATTTTCTTATATTTTTCACAAATTTTTTTTTACAAATTTTGGAAAACAAATGATGCTAAAAATTATGAAATTTCAATTTGTTCAAAAATTTCCGAGTAATTTTATAATTCCGCAAGGATTTCGAACAGGGATGTATAATACAGAAATGTCATAGAAGTACTTAACCGCTGTATCAAAACAAGTGCGGTTAGTATTGTGTTAAAGACGGCCTAGTGCTTACACTACATCTGCACAAGTCATAATAATTTCCTAACACAAATCTAAACATCGGCAGAATAATAACAAAAAATGTTTATTCTTAAGTTTCTGCTTTTAGATGAGGAACACATACAATGTAATAAGAACGACAAGGCTGTATTAACAATAAAAACAGAGTTGTAAAACGTAAGCTAAAATGCAAAAATTTTGGGTTTTTAAAACAGGCTGCGAGTTAGAAAATATAAAATTAGAATTTTTATAGATAATAGGCATGGAGCTTTTAAGTTACAATACGCGTTCAAGAATAATATTTGTAGCCAAAAAGTCCTACAACAAGTTTATACATTTTTAGCGATAGATTTGCAGCTTAGGAGAGTTACACAATAAGGCCTGTGTACAGTTTTTTCTAAAAAAATTGGCAATTTTTAATAATAAATTATGCGGTGCTACAAACAAAAATCACTTATGAAATAACCTAGTAAGCTTTGTAGGCCTAGATTAGTGCTTAATATTTTAAATCGATGACAGCAAGTGAAGGCTCATTTTACTCAGAAAAATATTGATTTAAAAACGTTATTGTCTTATCAATAAGGCTCGTAGAAATTTGAAAATAAAAAAACTGCAAATTTCAATTGACATTGATTGAAAATGCGGACATTTTTATGATTTTCATAATAAGAATATACATACAGGAATACATACATAATTGACCATTACAACCCTGTGTCAGGGTTACGGCCTAGCTTCTTGCGGCACTCATGTTGTGTATGTTAATTTTTATCCATGAATACCAGTGCCTACAGTTTAAAGTCGACTTCGAACGATAGACTTGAGAAGCCTGTCCATAGCAACCAGTTACTCTCAGAGCTTATGCCAGAAGATTACAAAGAGGTATTCGCCGAAAGAATATATTTTTTTTTTCATATTTTCCTATTTTTAAGATAACAGAACTGTGATTTCTATGTATAAGTATATTTAGATAAGAAAACTCTATCTTTCAAATATTGTTTAAATATCTTGAATCGGTTAAAAATAGTTGTGATGCAATGGTTTTATTGTGATTTAAAAAAATTTTCAAAATTTTGACATATATTGGAAATTTTAACACCGGTTTTGTTATACACTTATCTAAGCCTTCAACCCTCACTTTGTCATTTCAGAAGTGATGTGAAAAACAAAATTTATACCATATATTATTTAATGCAGGTTATTACAAAACACAACTAATGTATTTGTTTTAAAAGATCTAGTGTAAATCGGGTGATATATAAATTATAAACTTACAGCCTTATTTATAATAAAAGGTTAGCAGATTGTGGCTAAGTTTGACATTCCTTTACGTGGAAATTCTAACTCAAAAGTAAGAGTTCTTTAATTTTTTTAATTCTCCAATATAATATAATTGGTCCAATAGAAGGTATGGACAGTTTTAATAATATCAGTCTGGCGGGTGCCAGTTTTTTTTCAATTCTATTTTTTTTTTGCACATTTCCCACAGTCTAAAAGTTCTGTATTTAAATTAAAATAATAATATTGCTTTTTTTGTTTCTGATATGAGCTGAATTATATTAAAATGGTAAAAGTTTTTAAAGAATATTTTATAATTTTGGGAAACTAATAATAATGGAAAAAGTAACACAATTATAAACATTTAATTTTAAATTCGTGACATGAAGTTATAATTTAACAAAATTAAATACTGAAAACAAATTAATTAAAAAAAAAATAATAAAAAAAACATTGTTTGCTGACTATTATAGATTCAGACAAAAACTTTTAAATATAATTAATAATACTTGCATATCGTCACCTTAAATGAAAAAGGGCATGACAAGAGTTTTATGTTTTTCTTTTTTCGACAAAATACAAAAAACTAAGCAAGGTTTCTACACAGAAAATCAAACCGAATTTCTTGAATAAACTGGATAAACAAGTTCGTATACCAGATGGTTTTTTAATATATTTTTTTTAAATTAATTTTGTTTGGTGATGAAACCCCTAATTGGAGCAGAATTAAATTCTATTATATAAATATTAAATTGTTGCTTTTTTTGCAATGACTGTCCAATTAAAGGAGAGAATAACATTCATGAATGAATTGTACACCAGCCGACCTAGCATGTTCGTTATTTTTGCCCGAACATGCAATTTATGAAAAATAATCATAACTAAGCCGAAACTCAATTACGAATTTTTGTATTGTAATGACAGTTTACATTTAAGTTAACGATATGCACATATGTATGTATCTGAAAGGCATACTTATGTAGAATATCAACCCAAATTTTAATATTATTTCCATACATATGTACATATGTGTAGTAGATCACATAAAGTTAAAACGAAACAAAGAAAAACTATGTAATAATAAAATGTAAAAGGATGGAGGATTACAATGACCCAATAATTGGCAAGCCAATAATGATGTCAATTTTAAACTTTTGGTTAAGGCAAGCAATGACGTCAGGCTGCTTTAATATCCTCCTTGTTTTTATCATTTTGGGTGATTTAAAAGACAAAAATGGAAATTTTTTCTTTTAACAAAATAAAGCAAAGGAGTGTTTTAAATATAAGCATCGCTTAAAACACATGTGTTTGATAAGAAGTAAAATGCGAGTATTTATCAAACGAGAAAAGGGCAAGAAAAATCAATATTTTTAATATTATTTTTACATGTTTACTAAGCTTTCCTTTTAATGGTTTTTTAATGTTTAAACAACACATTGATTTTCATTCATCAATCATTTGAATTTGTGTTTGTTTGTACCCACCTTTCTTCTGGTGTTTCCACGGGCTCATCTGGCGTAACATCACCAATATCTCTGGTTGTTTCTTGCATGGGGCTAGTGCCCAAATCTATTGTAGTCATACCTTCAACCATGGTCATAATCTTATGGAAGAACTTTTGTGTTTTTAAAGCTGAGTATCAACTTTGTTTTGCTTTTTTTTATTAATTTTTTTTTCTTATTTCGCTATTGATTGAAGACGCTTTGTTTTACTAACAACTACACCAGTATTATTACTCGTCTAATGAACGCGGTGGTATTTTCTTTTACTTGTTTTTTTTTCTTTTACTTTTGGTATATCGATTTAAATTGATAGGGATGGGTGGGGGGTTTTTGATTTTTACTGAATCAAACAATTTATTTTAAAATTTTTTTATTTCTATTTTCTTTTTATTTTGTTAGATTTTTTTTGCCACTAGAAAATTTCCTTTTTGCTCTTCTTTTTATTTTTGTTTTCCACTAATTACGTCAATTATTTAACTAATAAAAAAGAAATATTTAATACTTTTGGTTTTTCTTTATATGTCAGAATATATAAAATAATTTTTTAGCGCCTTTTGTTGTTTTATTTTTAATTTCTTTGTTTTTATTTTCTTACAAAAATCTATACTAAAGAAGAAATACAAAAAAAAAGTAAAAATTCTCCAATCACTTTAATAAGTTTTTTTATTCACACTTTATTTTTAACAATTACTTTTACTTTTTACTAAGATCGACCGTTTTCAAACGTAGCGTTTTATCGACTAAATTCAGTTGAGCATCCATTCGTGTCAAGACACTTTTGAAATGCGTTGTTGTTATTTTCATTCATACTCACGTCGCAGAGACTTTATACTCGTGCATACAGTGTTGTCAATTTTGTGTGTTTTTGTAGAAAAATGTTTACTTTTTTATTGCGATAAAGGTTTTTGACATATTTATAGCAAACATTTAGCCAAAAAATATAATGCAGAAAAAAAGCTTTCCAACAATCGTCTTATTATATGTAAAACAACAAAGAAACGTTAACATATTTTAAGTGTTTTTCATTAAAAAAGACTATCGTCTGCAAACCATCGCCTTCTGGAAACAGGCTATAAAAAAGTTGCTTGCTACGTCACTGTTGCTACACTTTTTTAACCTTTGTCGTTTGACATGCTTGACGCATGACACATTGTCAACACTTAAGGTACATTATTAACGACTTTTACAAATAATTATTGCAAAATTATAATTTACAAAAATCGCCAGTGACAAATTCAATAATCTTTTAAAAATTTTCTTAACGATACTTTGGTATCAAAACCGTATCTAAGTTGTAGGACAGGAAACATAATTACGCATTGAAGAAGCAGTAAACGTATAAGAAATGTTGTTAAAATGTGACTCTTGTCATGTTAATGCCCGTTTTGAAAACACTTTCATTCGCTCCAACCCATGACATAAACAGCTATAAAAACAGTTTTGAATTTTCGAAAGGTTTTGACTGAAACTGAAACGTTTTCAAAATTGAATATAAACACATACCGTTTTGAAACCTTTATGAAAATGAGCTGTAAAGAATGTTCTGTCAAATTTAATGGGGTTGTCAACTTCTTCCATTGGCTATTTTTATTCGGCCTTTTTCCAGTTGGCGACGTCGTTGCCGTCTGACAACATTTTTGTAGCAGAATAAACAAAAAATGTTTCTCTTGCCTTTAATCTATTACAACAATGTCGTTACACGACGGCGACGTTGCCAATTGGAATACTGTCTATTATTCTATGTGTATTATTATACAGGGTGTTTTTTTAGAGGTATAGAACTTCGAATTGAAATAAAATACAAGAAAATCGTTTTAATGTCCATCAATTTGGCTTTATTGGAAGGATAATTTTATGCCATTAATGTTTAAATATGATTTCGGGCATGTGGCCGCCGCAGCTAGCTCGAATAAAGCCAATTCTACAGGTCCAATTTTCAACCACTTTTTCGAGCATATGGGGCCGTATGTTGGCATTAACGCCACGAATGTTGGCTTCCAAGTCCCCTAACGTTTCTGGTTTGTTGGCGTAGACGAGCGACTTCACATATCCCCAAAGAAAATAATCCAATGGTGTCAAATCACACGATCTTGGGGGGCAATTGACAGGTCCATTCCGCGAAATTATGCGCTCATCGAATGTTTCCTTCAATAAATCGATTGTGACGTGCGCTGTGTGGCATGTAGCGCCGTCTTGTTGGAACCACAACTCATCCACATTCATGCCATTCAATTCGGGAACAAAATAGTCGGTTATCATGGCTCATTACCGGTCTCCATTAACGGTAACTGACTCTCCAGCATTATTTCGGAAGAAGTATGGCCCAATGACTCTACCAGCCCATAGAGCACACCAAACAGTCAGTTTTTGTGGATGTAATGGCGTCTCAAGGGTCTCATGTGGATTCTCTTCACTCCAAATGCGGCAATTTTGCTTGTTGACGTAGCCATTCAACCAAAAATGAGCCTCATCACTGAACAAAATTTTGCGATGAAAATCAGCATCGAGATCAATCTCATTTTCGGCCCATACACCAAAATCACGACGTATTGCATGGTCTCGCGGCTTTAATTCTTGCACAAGCTGGATCTTGTAAGGTCGCAAGCCAAGATCTTTGCGCAAAATCTTCCATAAAGTTGATGGACAAAGCTCCAATTGCTGTGCACGGTGGCAAATCGATTCATTCGGGTTCTCTTCAACACTTTGCTCTACAGCGGCAATTGTTTCTTCGGTGCGCACTGTTCGACGTCTCTGCGGATGCGTATTATCACATAGAGTAAACGTAGTGCGAAAACGATCCATGGTTAACCGAATTAATTGCTCTGATGGACGATTATGTCGACCATAAAATGGACGGAGCTTGCGGTAAACTTCGCGAACTGAACCATTATTTTCGAAATAAATTTGCACGATTTGCAAGCGTTGTTCTTTTGTCAACCTGTTCATGATGAAATGGCAAACCAAACTAAATATTAATCACTTGACAGCTGACAAAATGGCAGCCAGTTAAAAAAGTGATGCCAACTTAAAGTTCTATACCTCAATAAAAAACACCCTATAGAAAATATGAAAAATTAGAATTAGAATTATTTAGAATTAGCTGTTAGTTAAAACAGTTTTAAAACTGTTTTGACTCAAAACAATTATCGTTATGAGTGAAATCGTTTTGTGTCGAACTGATTTCAAAACAGGCATAAACTAAGTATCTTTGGCTGAATATGATCATTGTGATAAAACAACTGGTACGTTTCCAAAAAAGAAATACGTACATAAGGAAAGCGGTATTAAGAAATAAAATAATTATGATTGAGAGTCATTTTTGAAAATAATTGTGGTTATAAAGACTGCAATGTAAAAAATTGCCTGTTTCGAAAATCGGGAGTTGCTGTAATTACACACGAATTTACGTTTAGAAGAAGAATAAAGCGAATAGTAGCGAGCGTTCTTGATGGACATGAAGAAGATTAGAAGGTGGTGTTAGTGTTGTTTTCTTTTTAATTATTTTAAAACCGAGGGCCAATTACGTCATTCGATTTTGACCGAAAATTCCTATAATTTAAAAAAAAATTTACATAGAAATTTCGTTCGATATCGAATGTTGTAATTTGCCCCCTGCTCTATTTTTGTCTCGTTGTTGAGACATATTGTCATAAGTTTGTTTCTTTGGTTTGATCAATTAAACTTTTAATTGACTTTTTTTTGTAGCTAAACTCAAAATTACTAACATTGTTTGCAACAGCCATCAAACAATTTAATTGGTTGTACAAACGTAATACAAATTTGTTAATTAAAATCGAATTTTTGTTTTTTATGTAGAAAAAGGTTGTACTGTTCAAAAAAAGGCAAATAACAAAAAAACTCAAGGTTTATTTTTAAATAAAAATCTTTTATTTAGTTCTCGATATTTCGCTACTCCTGCGTGTAGCGAAAAACCAGAATTAAAAATTATTAACAAAAAAACGTTAATTTATAAAAAATATCGACAAAAGGGGTGACATTTTAGTTACTTTGCTTGTCTGTTAAATATTAACTTGGCATATAAAGTAAATGTAACAGAAGCGTTATAAAAAATTAATTTAAATTTTCATAGATAAATGTAAAACTAATCACTGGAAACTAATAAATTATCAAAATGGTACACAAGCCTACTTGTTATGCGCAAAATGACAAATTATTTAAATAGTTTTTTTTTTAATTTTTTTCCGCATATTCTTCAGTTAAAACGTTTTCTAAAATACAATCTTGTAAAATAATATGTCAAATCATAACCTTTTAAAACAACATAATTTGTTTAATATGTAATTTAAAGAGAGTTTTAGGGTTTGAGGCTATAAGGGGTAAATGTTAATAATGTTTTTTAAATGTAAGAATTTTCTCTTTCAATAAAAATATTACTTAAAACAAAGCTTAAGAATTACTATGAATTAAGAATTACTATGAAAACCCTGCATCAAGATCAATGGTAAAAAAAAGTCGTTAAAAGAATTTTGTTTTGGCGGTTAAAGGACAAACGTTGAGGAACATATGAACCGTCCAGTTGAGTTTTCTACAACAATGTAAGAGAATACAGTTTTCACCAAAAAAATTCATAGGATATACTATAAATAGCTTTCGACATTCGTTTATTCTAAAACAAATTTGACTCCAAGAAGATATCACAAACGAATACGTTTTGATTTTGTTGACTTGAATAAATCTTAATTTGTTTGGAAAGGATAACAAAACTGCAGAAACATTAGTCACAGTGTATCGAACATGATTTCTTAACAAAAAACTGCGTTTCATTTAAAAAGTCATGAACTGAATAAATCATCAATGAAATTACTGGCGCATCGGAATTAATGCAACCGAGAAAGAAAAAATAAAACACAAATTCGAATGTGAAAAATCATGAATTTTTTCCCCATACGGGGAAACATGTGGTTAAAATTTGAAAAAAAAAAATAAAACATTTTAAAATTTTAATTTCAAATATTTCAGCAGAACATCATGTTTCTAATTTAATCAGAATAAAAACGGAAGGTATAAGTAGTCATAAAAACAAATCCCATTTATAAATTGCTTATAAATTCAAACACTTTCAATTTTAAAAACGTACCAATAAAAAATAAAATAAAAATATATATTTTTGCTTTGTTCTGCTTATTTTTTTATTGTACTCGTAATTCGTAAAAAACTATTTAATATTTGCCACAAAATTACGATTTATTTAAAACTAACTATTACCCGGTGTGCTTCGCTACAACATATTAATTATATATTTGTTTATTACAGTACAATATTAATATGTATTATATTTTAATTTATTTGCTCGCATATCAATAGTACTTGTACCAAAGAAATACATTTTCTCTTTGATATTTTAAAGTTTTGAAGAGCACTGCCATTCAATTGTTAACTAGATATTCAATAGCTTAAATATTATTTTTCGTACGTAGCACACGATGTCCACCAAGTTCTAAAATCCAAGATGTGGTAGTTCTATAAATAAGTTACGAGTATAATACATTTGTTCTCCGCTTGAGGGAGGGGTATCTTTCCCAGAGGCAATATGATATCTAAATAAAAATAAAACAATTCTTCATGGTATGGAATGGTGAAAATTCTTGCACTATTATATTTTTCATTAAAATTATAAAATTTTTGTAACAGTTCTTTTAATGAACTTTTTAAAGTATTGACGCTGAATGGTGGGCTACTGTGTCTCGCTGTTTAAACTGTATCATAAAACTTAACACTTCAAAAATGTCTACCAAGCTTGAAAACATTTAAAGTAACAATTTTATAGGTAACTGATGAAACATATTTTGGCATTGCCTCTTTCTCTGCCCTTAACCTGCTCTATTTTTGGTGAACATAATTATATTAACGTTTCAATGTAACTAAGATAGGTTGTTTTGAGCACAACACTTTTTCGAACAGTACATATTTTATGTATTGTGGTCTTCGAATTTTCGAAATTAAGTTGACACTTATGTTTTAAATTATTTTCTTTTGCAAAAAGACGCACATTTTTATTTAGTAATCATAGAGCTAAAAGGAAAAAAATAGGAGTGTTTTCGGTAATATTACGAATTTTAATGCATCTTTCGACATTATAAAAATGTAAACCTTCCAGCGAAAAACACAGTTAATTCTTATGTCTAGAAAATTAAAAGCGTTGGCATTCTCAATATTTACAACACTTCATAATTACGACCATACTTATACATGAAAAGAGAACAATGGGTCTCGTCCATTAAATTGGACTCTGTTCACAGGACCGCTCTCAGACAGAAAATGCAGTTTGACAGTGTGTCATTCATATTCTATTTTTCCACCGTAATCATAAATTAAATATGAATGACTAATGTTCCTGTCATCAAAAATAAAGTAGGGTACTCTCGAATTTAACATTAATTCGTTGGAAGAAAGACGGGCTATATCCGCTCTTATAGTGGTGTCCATGAGAAAGCTTGATATGAAACGATAGAAATGATTAGCTACCTTGAAGATATGATCGTATAGCGACAACTTTCCATTCACTAAATAGCCACTTTGATAACTATACTGATGGTCACTTGAAAGTGATAACTCAGAGTTACATTTGTAAACATAAGAGCAATGCAGTATTACACGGACTACTCGTATTGTCGACATGATTTAGAGCAATACAGTCTACTTGAGGCCTTTTGTTTATGTGACATGTCTATAACAAATACATAACAAACCACGCTGTTTTGCGCAAGGCATGTACCGAAACAATTACGCGGAAACGTACTTTAAGATAAGTTTCAGAACGATCAAATCTAGTTTCTCTGTGTGGCTTTAATTTTTTCTCTAGTCCTTGTCTGTTCTTTGCTAAATGAAATATGGAATTTAATAATAAAAGAATGTATATCAATTTTTAGTGGCTTAAAGGCCTAGCTCGATCAGTTCTTTATACGAGTATCAATTGTAAAACCTATTTTCTTTGAATAAGAGTTAAGTGACGGAGAACATGGTCATATTTTTAATTTTAGATTGAGTTATAGAAATTGCTATGCAAACAATAACAACAAAATTGAAAGTATAGTTTTTTGTTCTAATACGTTTTTCACTTTGTATGGGAAGTGCCACGCCCATATGAAATTTTCAAAAACGAATGTGATTTGGCATTCATACAAAAATACAAATAAACATACACAAAACCCTTTTTATATATACATTTATGCAAAACCATAAAACTGCATAAATGAATATTTTAATTTAGATGATAATTAATAAAAAAACCGCTTATTTCAGCTTTACACTACTTTATGGCGCTTTTTTGTTTTGCTTCTTCTCAATAAAAGCAGGCTTTTTTGCTCTCAATTGCACATACCCAGTGGGAAAAAATTGATTACCTTATTTTATAATCAATTAAATAATATCTGCTTTCTTAAATTTATTACTTTTGAAATCGAAGAGGTAATTTCATGTGGCACACAAGTAAATATTGATTACCATGTGTATACTGACATCTTCAGAAGAAAAAATTCATTATTTCTCGTTCTTTCTTCAAGTTATACTGTTCAACACGAAAATGAGCAATTTAGAATTTTATTGTTTGCGTTAAGTTTTGAATTTTGGTTTGTTCTGACATATATAGTAAAATATTATGGCCATCATTTTTGTAGAACATTTTGTCCCCGCTCCTCCCCTTTTTCGTGGTGCTTTTTACGACTTGTTAGAATAAAGCCGCAAAACACAGTTATGCGGAGGAGTTAGAGGGTTAACATGTTCTACGAAAATATTTGTCGTGATATTTTCTACATAGTTGCTGAACATACCATACACCTCAGATGTAAGAAAAACATAGTTTTATACACCGATATGCTGCAAGGGTTAGCCAGAAATGGAAACTTTTAATCGCCTCTAAAATAAAATTCCAATGTGATCTGTCAAAACGCCGACACGCGTATATATTTTTTTATTCTCCTCTACTAGGAACAATCGTCAGAACCCCGTAATTTTGCAAAAAGTTTTAATTTGTTGTACAGTGTTATTAATAAATATTAACTTTAGACTTAAAAACATGTATTGCTTTCGTTGGACCCAGCAGAAAATTTTTCAAATTTGGAAACAATAAATAAAATTGTAAGCAATAATGGAAGCATTATATTGTTTATGCATACCTTAAAGCTTACAAAGATGCTATAGGATAAGGTATTATTTTTGATTTTTTATAATATTTGCTTACTGGTTGCAATAAATTTGCGTTTCTTTTGCATTTTAGCGGCTCATTTCATGTAAAAATCATGCATTATTGATGCGCACGAGTAGGTGATTGTTTACAATTTCTCCCTTACAAAATAGCTTATTACATAACCTAACTGGCCTTTACAACCCTGTGTCAGGATTGCGGCCTAGCTTCTCGCAGCATTCATGTTGTGTGTGTCAATTTTTATCCATGAGTACCGGGACCTACAGTTTAATGTCGACTCCGAACGACAGACTTGAGAAGCTTGTTCATGGCAATTAGTTACTCTCAGAGCTTTTGCCAGAAGACTGCTGAGAGGTAGTCGCCGAAAGAAATATTTTTTTCGTATTTATTTTTTTGAAGATGTCAGAGCCTGGAGTCGAACGCAGGGGCCATGCCTTAGTAAGCCAACACATTAACCACTAGACCACAGCGACAATAATAGCTTATTGGTAAGCACTAATTTCTGCTGGGGACATGATCTGTGTTAAGTGTAATGGTTTCCGGAATCAACAGATTATATATTTCTTGTATTACCTTCTCGATTCTCATTGAATGCCATTTCCTACTGGATATGTTTCGAATGATTCTCTTTTTATAGTAGTCTCTATGCATGGAGGGGTGTAAGAAAAGTTTTGTTATTGTTTTTTACACTCTCTGTTTTTCTAATTGCAGAACAATTTTTGTTAGAGAGTACGTTCTTCTTTTTTTGGCGCAGTCTCATTTTAGCCATTTTCTTCTCTTTT
The DNA here is from genome assembly GCA_963576795.1 of Metopia argyrocephala. NCBI lineage: Eukaryota > Metazoa > Arthropoda > Insecta > Diptera > Sarcophagidae > Metopia > Metopia argyrocephala. The sequence goes on along the minus strand of OY756208.1, from coordinate 195,811,401 downwards.
TGTTTAGTAACTTGTTGTTGTTTTAGTTATTTTCTTTTAGTGTTGTATATTTATTGTTTTCATTTTGGTTGTTATAATTTGTTTTGGTATTAAATTTACACATTTTAACCCTTTAGCTTTTCAATTTGATTTAAAAATATAAAAATTATTTTCTGAAAATATTTTCATTGTTATTAAAAATTATTAAAATTTTCTACCAGGAGATGTAAAATTTTGTGTGTGTGTGTTTTCATATGGGAGTATTAGGCGCTAATGGGTTAATTTAATAATTTATTTTCCATGGTGCTCTTATTTCCTTTTTTGTTACTTTGATATGAACCATATTTTAAAATATATGTATGAATACAATATACAATGAATTATTATGACTTATTATTCATCAGAAGAAAATACGTCAATTGCAAAAATATTGAAAATGTTTTCATTTTTAATCTGTTTTCCAATCAATCTGTATCATCAATTAAGGCAGTGAAAATAAACCAGATAAATTTGAAGAGTTGTGGGCAACAACAAAAGTGTTGCCAATATGTAAACTTTTAATAGATTTATGTTTCTTACTTGGTTTTTAAATTCCATAAGTTTTTTTTTGGACTCAGCGATATATGTATGTGGTATTTAATAAGATATATAGAACTAAATTGCATATGTAGTAATCACTCTTCGTGGCAAACGGTCTTGAAAATCTTGCAAACGACATAAAACAACAACAGAATATGGGCAATGTGCAAGGTTTGCTACATTTACAATACTAGCAAAAGCTATGAGCAACCAAGTGTGATTACTGCTACTATTTTTTTTTCAAATATGGCTGAATTTCGTAATGTTCTTTCAGTTTATTGTTGTTTTTAGCTCTCATTTGAAAGTATTTAACTTAAGTTACGAAATAATAATAATAAAAATTAATTTAATAACAGTTTAAAAACAAATTACAAACTGCAGCTGAGAGATTACAATGATTTTGTGTAACAATATATACGTAACACGTGTAAACGATAAACAAATCTTGATGACTTTTCAACATTTGTCAGTGAAATTTATGTTAATTTGTTTTGATTTATTAAACTGATATCCAGATAAGTATTATTTTTTAATAAAATAAGAGCAAAACATATTAATTACAAGTATAATAATATTACGTTACTATATACGAGTATGTACTCGTAAAGATAATTGCAAATCAAAACAGCAACAGAAGACGTCAGTCAACTGATAACACAATATTTGCTCTTCAACAACAAATTTTTTCAGAAGAAGAAATTTATCTTTAAAAAAAAAGAAAAAAAAAAAAATTCAAAATGATGCTGATGGTGTGTGGAGACATACAAGACATAATTTTTTCATTTTTATTGTTTATCAGGATGTTGTTTATTTTTGTGTCTCATTGTCTTTTTCATAGAATTTAAGATTGTCCCAAAATTATAAAAGAAAGGGTGTTTTTTATAGATGTTCAGAACTCTGAGTTGGCAGCACTGCTTTACCTGACAACCTACTTAACAGCTGATAATTGGATTTTGTTTAGTTAGGTTTGATATTGAGCGGTTAATTCGAATTAAAATGGATGCTTTTTGATCCTTATCTTACTGATAATGTGCACTGTACAGGGAAGCATTAAAGAAGATAAAAATTAATCAATTCGATGCCGTTCTCAGCAACTGGGGTAGAGTTTTTCTACTTAAAGTTTTTAGGAAAAAATTTTGAGCTTAAAAACTTTTGAGATTTAACGATCATCATATGCACAAAAAATTCGCGAATGTAATAAAGCACAAATTGATAATGAATTTCTTTCACCAAGTTTGTTCTCCGATTAAGTCCACTTTTGGTTGTATGAGTACAAAAATAAGCAAAATTGTCACATTTGGACTAGAGATAAGATTTTGTCGAAACACCATTTTACGATAATTAACAGAAAATTACTGTTTGGTGCACTTTATGGGTTAGGGGAGTCATCTGTTAAATTGTTTTCTGGTCAGAATGTTTACTGTCAAAGGTGAACAGTCCCTGCAGAAAATTTTTAAAATTTAGAAGCAATAAATAAAATTGTAAGCTAGTGATAGTTCCCTATTTCTCCCTTATAAAATAGCATACTGGTAAGCACTAATTACTGCTGGGGTATAGGAACATGAATTAAAGCCCCTTCGTACTTCAATTAGCTGGAATTAATCTTGCTGGAAGGTGGTCCTAACTGGACGGACCTTCACAACAACACTGCGTGCCTTACAATTAATTTATTCAAAAAAGCTTTTTATGAAAAAATTATTTTATGTAATGATCTAATTGCTTGGCCACCAATTTATACGAGTTATGCAAAGTCACTTGTCTAAGTCGATTAACCAGAGACAACTGAACATGTGACGTGAACACATTCAAACAGTTATTGGCACAATATTGCCTATCGCATTTGCTGCGAAAACCTTGTACAAATTGGAGTTCCAGATTGTGCAATATGCACGCGTGGCGGCCACATGGCTGAAAACATTCCTAAACCTTAATTTCATAAAATTGATATAAACTTGTGTAACAATTAAAAGAGCACCCTTTACTTTAAATTTAGAAGTCTATTTTAAATATTTAAATTAAATTTTGAAAACGTAATTTGTTATGAAAATATATTTATAAAACAAAGGAAACGTATTGTTGTTCTTTGTTTTTTGATTTCAGAAGATTTGTTTACATTTTATTTAATTTGCTTGGTAGTAATGAGTCTGAATCATTAAGAAAACATACTTGAAATGCTTTCAATTATTTGGATTCTTCAAATACATAAATTTTCATTATAAATCGATACACACTCTCAAGGTTTACATTAAAATTTTTGATGTGAAATCAATTCAATTCCATTTTCCAGTAAAAAATTTTTGTTTTTATATATTTAATATTTTGCAAAACAAAAAAAAAATATTGAAATAATTTGTTTTTTTTTTGTTTTCTTTAAAATACTAAAACTATGAAATGTCATACCAGCTCACATTTTCCTTTTTAAATGATTAAACAAAAATGTAATTTTTAACACAAAAATTATTTGTTTATGCTCACAAAGGCCGAAGAGGCCATCAAATTAGTACTGCGTGTATTGGCAATTAATACAAGTATGCAGTACAAAATATTTATCAACCAAAATTAAAAATAAATTTTTTGTTCATTCATACATATAAAAATGTGCATTCATGTACGTTTTGCCCGGGGTAGTCTGACTTGCATTGAATTTTTTTCCCCCAAATACAATATTAAAAATCGCCAAAAACCAACAAAGAATTTTAAATTTTTCCTTCATTAAGTTTTCGTTTCTACCAAAAGTTTTGCGTTTCATATATTTTTCTCCCTCATCTTGACAAAATATTGCCTTTTTTAAAAATTATCCTTTATATCAACAATTAAAAATGTCGATTACAATAAAACGAGATAAAAAATGTACAACTTCCTAATTTTATGTATTATTGAAACCGCAAAATGAATAACCCTTTAGAATAATAAAGTGTTACACATTTTTGTAGAAACGAAAACGCCATAAGATTTCTAATGAAATGCACGTTTAATAAGATAAATTTGGCATGAATAAGGTGTACAATACACACAGAATTCTTGTGATACTGCCTAGCTGAAGTGAACAATATTATCAGTACTAGTGGTGTTTAATATACCTTCACGAATATGTTTTTTTTCTAACAAACATTTTTTAATCACTTAAAGATAAATTTTAAGTACATATTGGCAATCATGTCTGAGATACATATATGGTATGTGCTCATATTAATTTATGGTGTCTTTTGTTTAATTTTTTTATTTTATTTTCATCGATTTTGAAGGTTGGTTGAATATAATTTTGCTTTAGTTTGTAATGACGTCTACATTATGAACAGAGTTTCTTAAATGGCTTCGTACAAAGTTTGTGCAATTCTATGCAATTTTTGTTAGTTTTGTATCTTTTTGTTTTTTACTTTTTGTTGTTTTGCTTTTGTATGCTCTTGGAGAAAACTTGATTTGCATACTCCTTATAAATAAGACTTGATATCATAAAAAGTTATATAGTGTTTTTATTTTTATTATTTTTATCTGATTTAGACCCAGCACAAATGCAAGAAACTGCGACCTTTAAGATCTGTTTGTTTAGCAGACCTACTGCCTTCTTTATGAACACCAGCAGGTCCGAAACTTTAGTGGTTGATATATCCGCCAGTGAGACCATATGTGTCCCTAAATACATCCATCGAAATCTATCAAGAGCTGCACATTCATACAATATGTGCTCTGCTGTCTCTGACGCTTGTGAGCATAGTCTACAAACATCTACATCTGTGGTCACCATTCTCATCAAACGCGCTCTCACACTACAGTGACCCGTAAGAAAATCCGTTAGGATTTGCAGGTCGGGTCTTCTAGTTATAAACCGATTTCTCAAAATTTACAATAAAGCCGAAAGTTGCAAATGTTGAAGATATTTTTATAGAACATTTCCACTATAACAAGATCAGCTTAAATAATTTACCGGTGCTACGAAGACTTTATTTGCTTTCTGAAGCATTAAACATACAGACCACAGCCACTTATACAGCTACACGGCTGAAAATCCAGTTAGTTTAAAATCGTGTAGCGCAGTCAGTCTTTTTTGTTTAGTTAGCTTCTCAAGTTTGTCGTTCGGAGTCGATCTTAAACTGTAGGACCCACACAACATGGGTGCTGCGAGAAGCTAGGCCGTAACCGTGAAACAGGCTTGTAATTGCCAATTATACATTCGTACATACATACATATCCATATGTATGTATTATAAAAAGCTAATAATGCCTTATATGTGTATAACAGACCTAATGTTATGACTTTTAAGCGTCTATGATCACATAAAAAGATCTGAATTATAAACAAAGCAAGAAGTATTAAAATTTTAAGAAGTGAAAAAAGGTTTTTATTTTTACTTTCTAGTAGTTTCTTTAAAAAATTTAGAACGGTAGTCTTCACAAAGAGAGTCAAACAAAAAATCAGGGAATTTCATTGACTTTAAAAAATTGGTATTTCTACTCGTAATTGCGGTGTTTTTCAAAAATTAAAAACAAATAACTGAAAATTTCCCTGGTGTAGTATTCACGAAGAAAGTAAATAAAACTTAATAAATAAGTGGATTAAGACAACTGATAGAGTAGGAAAATATTGAATAACTTTTATAAAACTCGTTATATGTAGATTAAAGGCCTAAAATATTTTTTTTTGTTAATTATACAAAGAAGTACCAAAAAAGAAAAAAAAAAGGCAAAACTGTTTAAAAATTTATACTTCAGGAAATTAACAGAAACTGCCCAGGCATTATAGAAAAAAATTGTTTAACGAACATATTCCTTAATGGCCTTTAGTTTGAAATTTAAAAATAGATTCTGAATGTTTGCATGCAAAAGTATTTATTTTAATAACTTTCTTTTCTTATCGCACTTGGCAATACAAACTGAAGGGTTGATTATTCAGTAATTCTTGTCATATGTACGTACATACGTAATACATTTGAGTCACATTTGAATCGTTACTGCACAATTGTTAAAAAGTCTTCCTTTTGATGACGTCAGTATTATATGTACTCGTACCTGCCTGCTGTTATTATGCTTTCGTCATCAAAATCATGACCCCAATAGTTGTTTAAATGTCCTATTTTTTTTTCTACCAAATTAATTACAAAAAAAAATTAAAAAAAAAAATGGCTTCAAGACATTTCATAGTGACACTGTTTACTCTGTTTCGGGGGTGTTTTAAATGGGTGTGTTGTCAAAGTAGTTGCATAAAATAAATTCTTTAATAACATTTTGTACTAAAAATAAACTCAAATGATATTGAAAATGTTAATCAAATCAAAAGTGACGGTGACGTTAATCAAACAATGATGGAAAATATATAGAATTTGTTATTTCATTACAAGGACACACTGTGAGAAAAAGGAAACCAATTTTAAAAATAGGCTTTGTTTTGAAATTGAAATGTGCTAAGAAGGCATGTTTAAGTAATACGTATTAAAGAGTATGTATGTATGCAGGTATAGTTTTTTCTGATTCATTGCATAAATATAGAATTATTATTCTCATTAATCGAATCGATAAACTTATAAAAATTTTGCAATAAAGTGTTGTGCTACTGCTGCAGTTCTCGTGCAATATGCAGACCGTGACAAGTAGTTCCGTTGCTGTATTACGTCGGCCAATTACCACCAAAATTTTTATTTATTTTATTAAAATAGATTTGGTGAATATATAAAAATGTAAATTTTTAAACTCTTTTTCGTTTGAATACAAAATCTTCTTATAATATCAGAAAGTAAATAGACATACGAGTACAAATGTAAATACAAGTGTGTATTGTATGTATGATGAGAATTTAAATTAAAATAAATAAATATTCGTCATACAACGTGCAGCGATCCATAAAAAATTGTTTTTAATATTCAGTGAATTCGATTACTATCGAAAGTATTTTTTTTTTTCAATTTTAATATTATTTTTGTTTTTTTTTTATTTTTTCAGAAAAAATCATTTGTTTTGTATCATTTTGCTTTCTAGTTTTGTTTTTGTGATTAAATTTAATTCCTAATAAATTATAAATCCCCGTATGGTAAAAAGCATTAACAATTAAAAAACAAAAAACAAAAAAATATTTTATTTGCAAATTTCTTTACTCTCGCACATTATTTAAATCATAAATGTGGCCTATTTAGCAATTTTTTATAGTGTTTTATTTAAAAATTTCAATGAAATTCCGGTATTACAAAAAAATACATATGCTCGCTTTAATATTAAACAATGATAAAAGAATTTTTATTGATCATCTGAAAAAAATCCAAAAACTATCACCGGCGAGTATTATGCCAATTTATTGCTGCGTTTAAGCAAAAAGTCCGCATTTGGCTAAAGACAAAAGTATTGTTTAAACAAAACCACGCACAAGCGCTAAAAATTTCAGTGGTTTATATATTTAGGCCAGAAAGACATAAAGTCCCAGTTCCTTTTCCAAATGTTATTTTATTTTAAAATATGCAGTTCAATCCCAAGACATTTATATGAATTTAAAATTTCAAGTTCATTTACTCTATACATTTACTCTAAAATTCATAAAAATCTAGTAGCAAAACGAGAAACTCTTGTACTTTGAATTTTTCAATATTATTCTTTAAATGCCATAGGATACAATGCCCATACAGGGAGTCAAAGTTCACTTGGAGAAACCGATATTAAAACAAAAAGGGAATTTTACCATGACGTTACCAATAGGTATTCCCATCAGATAAGTTATTCAATTATGAGGAAAACAAAATTGGTTACCCGAGTGGTCTAGTGCAATTGCTGTGAATTCGATTTAGACCAGATTACCTGGTCTGCTACACTATATCGAGCTTATGGTCTTTGTCTCTCTGCTCTTTAGAATATAATTTAACAATAGAATATTACTTTATAAAACCGGTTTGAAACTCATTTAAAATCTTTCTTTAATTAAACCAATACGTAATACGGATAAGAAAAATACATATTATTAAAAATCTTACAAAAAGATCAATTAAAGACAGGCCATGGTAATTAAATAGATCATTAGGCTTTTCTTTCTTTAGTAATGAAATGAGAATAGTGGTTTTAAAACTTTCAGAAACATATTCCTTAAACTCTTATTAAGGTAGATTGATTTTAAAGTGCGGTCAGCCGATCACCTGGCTATTCGTTTGTTGCTGGTTGAAACTGTCAAGAAGGATTGTAGTATAGAGCTGCAAAACTATCGATAGTCGGCCCCATCGATAGTTTCGATAGTTTAAAAAAAACTATCGATAGTTTAAAAAAAACTATCGATACTATCGATACTATCGGTTTTCTATTTTTCTGAGAAAATCAGAATCGCAATACGAATTTTTTGATATATTTTTACTAGGTTCTTCTAAAATCTAGTGAAGAAGTAGAATTCAATTTGAATCGGAAGTCCAGTAAGTAAAACTCTATTAAAATATAGCAAGTACTATGTACATGCGTATGTATATGGGTTATTATTCGCTGTTAACTTTCTTTCATAATAAATGTATTAATTTAAATAAAACACATACATATGTATACTATTGTAACATAAATTTCAATTTTATTACAAAATAACAAAAAACGCAAATTATTTGCCAAACAGAAAAAAAAAAAATAAAAAAAATTTTATTGAAGCTGTTAATTTGAGAAAATTTTTTTAATTAACGTTAACCGTAAAAGGCTTTGACGTTCAAAACGTAAAACATAAAACATACATTCTTCATAAGTAAATATCAAAATTCTAATTAAAAGGGATTATAAAAAACAATTCATAAATAAAAATTAGGTACAGAAACGTTAAATTTAGGAATTTATAAGTTATACCAGGTTTACCCAATAATTTTTGTTAATTAACAAGAGTCTATCGACCGTTTTTGCTCGATGGTCTTAATTTACTTTTCCGCTTCTCTGAAACTAGGGTGCAAACGTTTAAGGTGATCTGATAAATTCGTAGTATTGCTGCTAGTTTTACAATATTTGCCACATAAATGGCATTTAGCACAAGTTTCATCCTTGGGTATTTTAAAATAAGTCCAAACATTTAAGTACGTCCTACGTATGTTTTTTGGAATACCCTCTTCATCATCGTTGTCTACCTCAATGTTTTCGTTGACATTTTCTATTAATTACAGAGAGACATACACACTCCTATAGATGTGTCCAATGAACACATATGTACATACATTTAAATAGTATTGTAATAATACTTACTTTCTGCTAATTGTAGGAACCTCTCCATTTTTTAAAACTGTTTTTTATTTAAATACATATTCTTTATTCTTACAGAAATACTATTAATAATACAAGAAACTTCTACTTTAAAACTTCTTTGTATTATTTTTGTGTTTATGCACTTCTATAAATTGCAGCGTCTTGTATATACAGAAACAGCCAGTTACGTTGCTGTCAATAATTCGCCATTGTCGCTATTAAGATATTCTTTATGCTTTCTTTTTTCGTTGCCGCTGAATAAAAATAATTAAGTTTAAATAAAATTAATTACCCTAAGGAGTTTAATAGGATAACACTTTTTTGAAATATTGACTCTATTTTATTTTACATTAAATAAATGCAAATATATTATTTTTATTGAAAAATTAGAACATACACACAAAAATTTACCGGCGGCAAAAAACCTGAGTTGAAAAAGTTTATTTTTAAAATTTTCCGATAGTATCGCTACCGATAGTGAAACCATCGATAGTCTGCCAAAAATAAAACTATCGATACTATCGATAGTACTATCGATTGTTTTGCAGCTCTATTGTAGTATTCGTAAGTGGATCAAAAAATATTTCAGTTGTTGTAAAATTGCCCCTACCTTATAATAAATTCGTCTTAGACCTTATGATACTAAAGCTTTTTGAATTGTTATTGAATTGAAAGAAAGAAACAACAAATTGTTTTTCAATATTGACTCTCTTTTTTTTTTGTATAAAACGCTACGAAACTAGTTATTGCAGGATAACACTCAAAATTTAACAGAACTGTTGTAATCTTAGCTAGAAATGTAAATTTCAATGCAAAATATTTAAAATTGTTTTTGACAGACAGTATTTTTATTTATCGATAACTTCAGTACTCGATAAAAAAATATAGTTGATCTACTATCATATTACATTTCCACTGTTCTCCAAATCTATATAAAAAAGTTCATGAATATGTTTCATATTTTTTTTTATTTAAGACCAATAGGATAAATTCCTACTGATGCAGTGCATTGTATTGGAATGATGAATATATACATACTTAGATAGAAGTGAAGATGTTAAGCGCCTTATGTCAATAGGACAAGTTGCTGCTAATTTGATCACTTAAAGGCCAGTGTTATACCTTCATCTTTGATCTACAGGAACTGCCCCATCTGTCGGTGGATGTTGAATATGAGTGGTGACCATCTTCACTAAGTAGTTTAGCTTAAAAAAAGTAATGCACTTAAAAAATATGTCAATATGACCAAAACTGAATACGGCCAGAAATAATTTCTCCTTTTTTTGTCTTTGTCATCATCAATGGAATTTAAATATTGCTTCACCAGCATATAACAGCCGCTTTACATACATACATAATTGGCCATTACAACCATGTTTTAGGTTTCTCTCATTTCAAGATATCAGAGCTGGAGTTTGAACACGTAGGTCTTCTTTGGTAAGCCAACACACTTACCACTAGACAACGACGACTAAAAAAAGTCACGTTTAAGAAAAGAATAAATTTTATAAACATTTCTTTCAGAAATAATTTGTTACGCAGTTTTATTGATTCTGAAATTCTTTTGAGTAAACTAAAAGTTATAGTTTCAAATCGTTTGATAATACTCTACAATTCCCTAAAACTACGATATTTTCACTCTGATTACGCTAATTTCAAGCCGTTCGAAGAAATGTGTGCAGATTTCAATATCCATTTCTGACGTATTGCTGGCATTATGAGACAATTAGAAAACACTTAATAAACACTTATCTTGAATACTTGAAATCGATATTATTTAATTAAATAATTAATGTTGAAACATTTTTAGTAATTTTGTAAAATGGTTTGTAATAAATTCATTAGTAGGTGGAATAAATAGCAAAAAAAAAAAAATATTAAAAAAATTGATTTTATTATTGTTTTTTGAGGAAACAACTTTAGCTTCTGAATTGAGTATATGGCATATACGATTACATTTCTTAACTTACTGTAGAAAATTGTTGACATCAAAAATGAAATATTTTATATTGTATTCTGTCAAAATTAAACCCTTCCTATTAAGTTTTTCTTTTTTGTTTAAATTGAAATTAAAAACTTCTAAAATTGTTTAATTTTTTTGTTTTGTATATGAAAATAAAAACTTAATTATTGTAGTTTAAATCACTATTATATAGTTTAAATTGCAATGAAAATGATACTCATCAAAAAATCATAAGGCGTAAAAAGGTTTAGAAAACCACGAAATTTGTTAAACAAATTTGTAATAACGTAACGTACTAACTAAATAACATACATACATACATACGAGTACTTACATACATACTTATAAGTATTACATTACATTTAATGGTATTTGAAAATTACAGTTTAAACGGTTCCAAATAGTAGTTTATAATAAAACTTACCTTTCTTGAAGTTCTATGCCTTCAATGCCATCGGATACAACGCTTTCATAGACACCATTGCTGGGACGATTGCCTAACAGATGTTGGCGATCTAAATCAGCCTTTAATAGAAGAGAAAAAGGAAAATCAAATAAATTTTTGTACTTAAGGAAAAAATCAAAGCTACAGTAATTCCATTTTTAATTAAACAATTTCTTTTGTTCAATTTGAAATTGTAATTTATTAAAACCATTTAAAAATGTTTTAAATTTAAGAATATCCAGTTATCCATTTAGTGATTTCAAACCGTCAGTTTGGCAAATATCTTTCATTTGAAATGTCATTTATTTCGTAAAAGGTTTTCCATGTGATAATATGGATTGTTTATTAACCAAAGAAGGGGTAAAAATTTGTAAAATTTACCACACAAATTGTAATTGGCCACTTTTCGCGATTTACAGCATGATTATAATCGACCCATTCTGCAAAGAATTGTCGAGATTGTAAAAAATTTTAAGATACTGAAAAAGTTACAGCTGTTCTGTGTGCATTATGGCAATGCACGAACTGCCGAAAACATCAGTTCTGCTAGTGAAAATGTAGCAAATAATTCGAATTTGTTTATTCCACGGTGTGCTTAATAATTGGGTTTATCTTAAAACTTGTTATGGCATATTTTAAATTTTTTTCTCTTTTATAAGTATTCATACAAAGGCAACAATTAAAGCTGGCTGACCACTTACAACGCTGTAGATATGCTGGGTGGTTAATAGGCTTAAAATGCTGATTTTTTGAACAAAATTTTCTTCAGTGATAAAGCTCACTTCCTATTCGAGAATTTCGTCAACTTCAAGTAGAATTGTCACATACAAAATTAAAAATCCAGAAGTGATTGTGAAAAAGCCTTTGTAACGGAAAAAGGTTACCGTTTGCTACGCATTACAGGTCGTATTTTTTTCTCAAATTACGCTTAAGAACAAGTGTCAGCAATTCAAAGAGCTATGGCTATAAGATAACTGACTTTGTTTCGCCTTCAATTAAAGAATATAAACTGGGCGATATGTGGTTTCAGCAAGTCGGTGTCACAAGCTCCACAATACGACCCATTTTGACTCTATTGCAAGAGAAATTTTGCATGTGGCCACAAAGATCATGATGCCATTTGAAGTCGTTACACTTTTTTGTGGGGCCAAATCAAAGATCGTGCCTCCTTAAGCTAGAGCATATAAAAACCAACATACGTCAAGTTATTGTCGAGATACCTCCCGAATTGTGCGAAAAAGTAGTCTTCAACTGTCTTAAAAGTGACGACTGCTGCAATGAATCCATAGTTGGTTACTTAAATGACATTATATTTCTAAAATAATGACAAGCTTCAAGTTTTATAATGAAATAAAAGTTTTAACGAACTCAAAGCTTTATAGGTGTTTTTTCAACTGCGTTTGAAACCAATAAATGGATAACCCTATATAACAATACCAAGTCTTTTGTAAACCCTAAAATATAATAAAAAAATTTTATGGAATTTATATTTCTGTTCATAATTTGTACCTGAATTTGGGATTGCATGCCACCGCTACTGTATGAGTTAAGATTTAAACCATTTAAATCGGATAAACCGTATTCAAGATCAGAACCACCACCTTCAAAATCGTGCGGACAATTATCAGAGTCGTCGTCAGCTGAAAAAAAGAAAGACGTAAATAAACTTTTGTAAACAAAATATAATTACAAATTTTAAATAGAAATATCCTTAAAAAATATGAAAAAAAATTTCTTTCTGCGACGACCTCTTAGCAGTCTTCTGGCAAATCTGTCGTTCGGAGTCAACTTTAAAACTGTAGGTCTCGGTACTAATGAATAAAAATTAACCCACACGACATGAGTGCTGTGAGGAGCTCTTCCGTAACCCTAAAACAGGGTTGTAATGGACACTATGTAAGTATGTATGTATGTACTATGTATAATTTTATATCGAATGTAAACAATTTGAACAAGCAGGCTTGCGAACCAGCTTTCAACATTAAAACTGGGAGTGCACAACACGCATTCCCTACTCCAACACACCATAGACATCTGTCAAAATATCTTGAACGAGTGCTCAATGCTCATTACATATATAATAAGGACATCACAACTAGGGGTTGAGTGCGTTTTTTTATTTTTTTTTTAAGTTCACAAATCTTGGGATTTTAGGAATCCTGAAATCTCGATTGGCATCACTAATTATAACTTATATGTGTACGATGTGCGATGGTACGTTGGATAACAGATGTTTTTTGTTTAACATTTATAAAAAATTGTAATTAAATTATATAAACAGTAGTACTAGATCGTGAAAGCATAAATAAATCAAAACAATAGCCGAAATATTGTTGGAAATATATTATTTTTTATTTTGATTTATTTTATTTAAAATCCATTATGATTTCCGGTATATATGTATACGCAGCTATAAGTTGTGTACATGGTCCAATCGATCAATCAAATTTCCAAATAGTTTTTCCAATGACTCTAGCCGTTTGGCATCAATGGCGACTTGAATTGAAAGTTTTCGGTAATCTACGTGCGCGCTGAATTAGCAATACGTGATGATTTGTTTAGTTTTATTTTTTAATTTATGTTTAAAATTTGGCTGTCAATTGGTTAAGTTGTGTCTGATTCTGTATACAAAATTTGTATAATTTCGCATGAATTTCTTATATGAAATTAATTTTCTTAAAAAAAAAAATATGGAATATAATGAAAAATTTAAAACATTTGTTTCAAATTTCCAAAAAAAAAAAAAAAAAATAAAAAATTACATGAAAATTGAAATGAATCGTTTATCATTTTCGACACACAAAATGAAAATATTTTTTTTTTCGTTTTTTTTTTCAATTTAGTTTTCTTGAAAATTTTCTTTTTCTTAAATTTTTTTCCACAAAATCTTGTTTTTCTTTTTACACACCGCACTTAATTACGTTTTAAATCTGTTTAAGATTTGATTCTATAAAAAACTTTCAATTACAGTATACGAGTAATATTATCTATGGAGAATATCTTTTTCTCTATATTTTTAAAATGCTTTGTGATAAAAAAAAGTGTACAAAAAATTGCTGTCATGGGTATTCTTTTGTTATTGTTTTTGTTTACTTTGCCTATTTTATATATGTATATTTTTAATAAAACAATCAGTTTATTTTTCATAAAGCCTGTTAGTTTTCTTCTGCTTTAATGCCACCTATTCTGCAAGCTTTTAATGTGACAGAATTGTTATCAGCTTCAGCATCACGCTAAATCTTATTATTAATTTTGATGAACGGTATGTTAAGGTAACATTTAGATTTGACTAATTAAGTTCGGAAGAAAAGTGTTGGCTATTTGTCATAAAACTGATCTCGTTAGACAACTCAAAATGTTTCTTATAAAGAATATTTGAAATTTGTGTACGAATGTATTTAAAAAAGTTGAAGATAAGAGTAGCTGTTTTGAAAGTGGTAATAATTTTTTTACTTTTAAGAACATAGTATCTTACGATATAATATCATAATGTTTTATGATATATCATATTGATTTGATTTGATCATCGTGCCATGTGTGTGACAAATTGCGACATTATGTTGGTTAAGATTATCAAATGATTACTAAATTATCAAATTTAATAATATTAAATCATCAACAGCAATTGCCCCCATCTGTCGATGTTAATTGTGTATGTATATTGTGAAGTGGTGAGGATCTGTGCTAAGTTGTTGGTAGGTTACGATTCTTGATTAATTCTGTTTATTACTTCAGAGTAGGTGGCGCTTTCTCCTGATCATACGTTTGATGCCAAAGCCAAATAAAAGACAGTGAGTTGTGTAATTTATAATGTTTCATGTGCTTAAGTTTTTAAACACATAATAATTGCTAACGAATTCACTCTCGGTATAATGGAAAACAGAAAGTTTTAAAATAATTTCTTTTTATATTTTCATGCCATTTTCGAATTTCAAAAAGATTTGCTTACTTTCCTACCAACATTTTTCACATGACATTGTAGGGTATGGAAAATTCGTTTCTGCTTTCTTTGTTTTGTTTTTAAATATTGTTCTACTTTCTATTAGTAGAATGCCTGTAGAAAGGGTGTTTTTTCATGCCCGCTAAAACTTACAAAACCGTTAACTATTAAACGGGCACTCATAATGCGGTCAGTTCTTCTTGTTTATGGCCAGTATAGTCTGGTAAACCAGCATAAAAAGTTTAACGCTTCAACAACGTTCCTAAATTATTCAGGTTTGCCGTTATGTGGTGTGAAAATGCGAGTTCGAAACCCAATAAGAGTTACCAATTTATTCGATTAATTTTTTTTCGTGTACAACGCTTTAATTAGATTAAACCTAAATTCAATTAAGTAGTTAGATTGTGTTTTGCAATAATTTTTGATAATTAAAGGTTTACTTTGAAAATGAAATTAAATTACATATAGCGATTAGGCTCATATCTTGTCTAATGCTAAGAACATAGCGCGTATTTTTGGTTGATTCTGTTTTATGAAGACACACAGCAAAAAATAAAGAAAATTGAAAAAATTCCCATTAACACACATCAAATGGTGGCATTAATTCAAAATGAAGCTGAGGTTCGCGTTACAGAGAATAGAGATCTTTATCAGGACGATCAATGATTTTTTTGTTTGAAAATATGAATGCCATTTATTCAGGAGTGATGTTTTGCCAACGGAATGGCATTACGTGTCATACGACAACCGCAACTTACTGAAAACAAAATTAGTCGACAACTTGATTTCGGAAAATGAACCTATCATTTGGCCTGCAAAGTCATACCATTTGACAACCTCGATTATTTCCTGTGGAGCCATATGATTATTTCTCAATGCCCATAAAAATTTAAATAAAAATTTAATTTAAATTTTTCTTAACTACATATTTTGTTTTAAAGCTTGAAGTTTTTTTTCGACAGTTTTATAAAATTGTAACAAAAAATTTAATTTTTTTTCAATACGATTAGATCTGTCGAATAGAACTTTATTTTTTAAATATAAAAATTTAATTCTATTAAATCATTTTGTTTTAAAATTTAAAGTTTTATCCTCCATCATGAAACTCCTCATAGAGTATTTGTAATCTTCTATTGGGTTTAAAAAAATAACCTTTATTTGTAAAAAATTTGTTTATGTAGAAGAGATCATTCTCTGATAATGAAAAACTAACAATCAACAGTTGTTATCATGAAATTTAAGTATCTTTGTGTTTTTATTTTCCTTACTTTCTTGTAAATCAGATTATAAGCTGAAAAAATATATATTTTTTATTCTGACTACCTTATGCATAAAAAATATTTTAGATATCCTAAAGGCTTATATGACAATTTTTGCAAAGAAATTTGTCAAAAAAGCCTTTATGAAACATTTTTTTATTGTTTTATGAATACAGCAGTTAAACTCTTTTTCGAATTTTTTTCAATTGTTTTATTAACCGATTTTACCATTTTTGGCAAATTGATTAAGTCGTATAAAATTTAAAAGAATATAATTAGGAAAGTGTGGAAATGTGTTGTGTTACTACCAAATAAAAAATTATAGAAAATCTGATAAACTTAGAGAATATTATTTGCAGAAGACAATTGTTTTAAATATATTTTCGAAATTTTGAATTGGTTGTCTAGAATTTTAAAACTTTAAATTATTTAAGCAGTCATGTTTGTTTTATTTCTTTTAGAATTACTGGTAATATATATCTTCCTGGGTGAGCAATAAATAAAAAATACATGAGTTTTTAAAATTTATTATTAAAGTTTTTAAACGTGTTCATTATAATTTTTATTGTTAGTGTAAACTAGTATATACATGTTCAGTTCTGCTAACCAATGTTGCCACAACATGCCGGGACAATAATGATAACTTTTGTTTAAAAATAAGCAAAAAATGCTAAAATAATGCTAAAAATGCTATAAAACTGTTTTAAAGTAGGCAAATTTTATTTGAAGAAATGTAAAACTCAGTAAGTTTGTTGGATATTTTTAAAATTGGCAGATGAAAACTATAGAGAACACAAAACGTAGCATGTAATAGAGAAAAAACATTTGGAAGAGTTATTGTTTCACAAAACAGTTAAATATGAATATAATTTTCATCTATTTCTACAAATCTTTTGTTTTTTAACACAGATGTTTCTCTGTCAGGTTTAATTTAAAAATAAATACTTTGTCCAGTAAATGCCGGTAAGTTCTTTTGTGCTTTAATCTTCTTTTTCTTTCTTTTTTCTGTAAATACAGCCGTGTTATTTTGATGAAACTTTTGCACAGAAATCAGAGCATTTACAGAGTCATGAACACCTGTATACAAAATATTATTATCGGACAAAAAATGGCGACCCAGTGAATAAAATACTAAAAGAGTGGTATTAGTAGGCGTGGCAACAAAATGAAAAAAAAATATTTTGGGAATTGTTTATACATTATCTTTAATAATAAATCTCTTTTTCGAGCTTAAGGTCTTTTTATATTAATATTAAATATTTATTTTTTCAATATTTCGCTGCCCCTTCGTGTAGCGTCTTCAGGAATTATTATTTTAATAATTTAATTACACGAAGGGGCAGCGAAATATTGAAAAAATAAATATTTAATATTAATATAAAAAGACCTTAAGCTCGAAAAAGAGATTTATTATTATAAAAAAAAAGAGGACAATAAAGTTATTACATCATTATCTTTAATTCTAGGGGGTGACTGGCACATTTTTTTTCCAATTACTTTAGTGGGAATGCTACCTCTCATACAAACTAAATATTAATTTTTGTATATCTTGAGAACGTTTAAAGTGAAAATTCACGAATTGGGTCAAAATGGCTTTAAGGCCAATACGAGTCAGCATTTAAAAATTACCAGAATTTGACAAGTGAGAGTGGTATCTTGCATACGAAATAAATATTGATTTGTTTGTATATCTTCGCAAATTCTTTATTGAAAGTTTTGCAATTTGGTAAATACAATATTTGTTGCGAAGATAGTTCATCAATCAAACAATAGGCAATGTTGGGTTTTTGGTAGTGGCTCTCTCTTAATTTATTATAACAAATCATTTTAACATTTATTTAATATTATAATAAAATTCTCGTGTTCTGGTGTTTGTTGCCAAACACCTCCGAAATGGCTCGACCGATTTTTATGAAATTTTGTGTTATATCGGGTAGAAGTGAGAATCGCTCCACATACCGCTGAACACATATGGTTGAGATTTTTTTCCAATGTTCATATCACTGTTAGTTTTACAGTTCGGTGAAGAGTATCAAATATATTTGAACTAAAAAAATATTTCATTGAAATAATTTATATGGCAACACAACGTTTGACGGGTCAACTAGTAATTTCTACATAAAAATATTTGTGACACATAATATGTTTCAAGCCTTTAACTATCGAGGAAAATATAACACTTTTCAGTTTTTATATTGTTACACTGTGTTATCTCTAAGTATGTAACACGTAAATTAAATATCTAAATGTGTTTGAAGTATGAAAGTGTAGTTTTTAACTACAAGAAGAAAAGATTTTGAGTTATTTTTTTAAATTCCAAAAATTTCTATATTTTTTAATGCGTTTTGGTAATTAATAGGTCGAAGTTTAGTTCTTTATGTCTTTAAATATGACTCATATATAGTATTAATAATAAATAATTTATTTACTTGTGTTATTATTTTGTTGAAATTTAGATTTGATTGAATCCGCCAGCCGATATTTTATTCCTTTTGTATCCGTCTTTTGTTTTTTTTTTCTTATTTTTAAAACCTTTAATTGAAATTAACACTTTACCTTGTTTCACAATCAATTAAAACAACTTTGAAATTCACGTTATAATCTTATCAAACTAAAGGCAAAACAAAAAACAAAAAACAAAAAAATGAAAATAAAAATTATAACTAAACGTTTAATTATAAAGTAAAGATATATGAGTTAACTGTAGCAGTCTCGATTATGGAATAAAATGGAATGGAAAGAAAGAAAATTAATCGAAATCGGAGTGTGGCCAAAATAAAGAACCCCTTTTGCTAGTCAAGCTTATCAATTTGCATTGTTTGTTTGTTTGTTTAGTTCTGTTGAGTTCAGTCAATACGTTAATTTATCATTTTTTACAATCTGTTTACTTTGTTATAATAATACAGGGTGGAATATGTGTAGAGAGGTTGGTTTACACTGTAATAATTAATAACTCACATATATATGTATGTATACACTCGTATTATGGACAATTTTATGAGCAACAAAATGTTGTATGAAAAGTTGAAATATTGTAAAAGAAATGACATTGGGGGACTACTACTATATGATTATATTAGTCTTTGTGGCATAATACTTATTTATGAGTATACATATGAAATTAATTTACACTTTACAATAGCAACTTCTATTGTTTGAGTGACATTTAATGTATTGGGTTGGTTATCCATGTAGTTGTTCTAAAACCACCAGTCTGGCAAGACTGTCAGCTGTTTAATAACTGTTATTTGTTTAGTTAAAGCATTGCCATTTTCTCAAATAGACCGTTTAACAAGAGATGAATGCGTAAAAATAGCTAAAATCTATTACAAAAGTCACGATTCAAAATTATGTTTTAAAAGAAAACTCGTCATAATCGATTTACTGTGCACGGAACTCTCAAAATTATGTGTCTATAGTATGGAAGTGTTACAGTCATGTTCTGGCATGTTTGTTACCTCTAGTTATTCATACATACATACATACATACATAACTGGCCTTTACAACCCTGTGTCAGGATAACGGCCTAGCTTCTCGCAGCACTCATGTTGTGTGTGTAAATTTCTATCCATGAGTACCGGGACCTACAGTTTACTGTCGACTCCTAACGACAGACTTGAGAAGCTCTTTCATGGCAATTAATTACTCTCAGAGCTTTTGCACAGAAGACTGCTGAGAGGTAGTCGCCGAAAGAAATATTTTTTTCATATTTCTTTTTTCAAGATGTCGGTGCTGAGATTTGAACCCGGCACTATCGTCTTAGTAAGCCAACACACTAACCACTAGACCACGGCGACTACATGGAACTCTCAAAATTATGTGCCTATAGTATGGAAGTGTTACAGTCATGTTCTGGCATGTTTGTTAGCTCTAGTTATTCTCTGCTGATAATATTGCCTCTGTTAGTGAAAATATGGCGGATAATCTGAATTTTCATTGGCAGTAATTGGGTTTACCTTACGGCTTATTAAGGCACATTTTAGATTTGTTTAAGTTTAACTCACGCAACAAATCAAGTTGGCTATGATGATTGGGTGGCATATCATTAAGTTTTCAATACTGATTTTTTGAACAAAATTTTCATTAGCGTTGATGAGCATTTTCTCCCACTGGGTGGCTATGTCAATAAGAAAAATTGTGGAATATGGCGCTCAGAAAACATAGTAGTAACTACGGAAAAGTTGTTGCAACCAGAAAAAGCTACTGTTTGGTATGTGTTATTGTCTTATAGTTGTCATGGGTCATATTTTTTTGAAAATGACGCTATAGCGTCATTTGTAGCTTTAAATTGAAGAATGCAAATTGGACGATATGTGAATTTAAGAAGATGACTGATTTGTCTTTACGCTGTCAGACTTTCTTATGTTGTGGAGGCTTCATCAAATACCTTATCTTCGCTGTTAATTTCCTTAAGTTGGAGCATATGAAAACTCATAAGTTATCGCCGAGATATCTCCCAAATTATAAAGAAAAACTAGCTCAAGTATTATAAAGAATTACAAGTTTAATCGAAGTTTCAACTTTGCTTTTAAAAGGTAAAAAATGGATATTCCCGTATACGGGCTAGATCTCAATATGACTTATCCATCGAATAATATACCAAAAAAATGCCGAAGAAAATTCTTTATTTTCCACAATATATACACATTTCGGAGAGACGTTAAGTAGCTTTATTTATAGTTAGAACTGTTTAGGTCCTTATAATAGCGGCAATGTTCACCACTTTATTGTTGATAAATTTGTTTTATTATTGAGGTTTGGAAATATAAAATAATTCAAAAAAATTAAAGCTGACGAATAAGGTGTGTAATATGAACTTTAATTTATTGAATATGAACTTTCTTATTTTGCTAAATTCGATCTTTTTTTCTTCAATTTCATTGCTTGTAATAAGTTGGAATAATACTGCTCATTTGAATATGGGCTTTTGTACAAAATGCGCAAAAACAGTAGACTCTGGGTAGAGAATATTCAAGATTGAAAGGAGAACTACTTAAACGATGACACAGTAAAAAATTGTTAAATGTATGCTCTTTCAAAGTAATTTTCAGATATGATGAGTACAGTTTTTGTGTGATTTTTGTATATAACAAAGCATCATCAAGAACATCACTAATTTTATAGCTTTTCATGTAACAAATCTGAGGCTAAATCTTTAATGAATTTTATTGTAATTAAAAATTTAACATTTTATAATGAAAATTAATATTTTTGGATTTAAAAGTTCATTAATTCCAAAAAAAAGTGAAAATTTAAAAAATTTCATTTTAAATTCTAAATCTAAACTGATTGAATTCTAATTAAAGCTCGATATTGTAATAAATAAAAACAAAGTTATTACATACCATGATGACGCATTAACACACTATGCTGTGGATTACGTATAATACGTATTTGACGATCTGGATGTTGTGGTTCACCATATTCACCGCCAATATCTTTTGGTAATTGCCATAAAGCACTACGTTCTTCAAGATTATCACGAGGAAAGTAAAGTGGTGCCAAAACTTCATATATGCCTCGCTCATGAGGACTTATACAAAATATCACGATTTGTGTGGTAAATTTATCCAAATAACGTCGTATTGTTCCTGAAAAATAATAAACACGAGATTATTATATTTTCTATTTTAGAAATAATGAAAAAATTTTTTTATTATACTTAATGCAATATGAGCGGCTAAATCAGCTGGAAATGTCTTTTGATTGGCACTTATATTGCAGACAGCTATTGATTTTAAATTCAGTTCTTTAGCTTTACATAAAACGTTTCTGTGCATAAGTAAATAATTTATAATTGTAATTAAAAAAACAAAGAAAATCGATAAAAAAATTAAAAATTATTTACCTGTAACAACAATGTAAAGTATTTTCAGCTGCTGTTTTAAATTTTTCTTTATATGCAGGAGCCACTGTATGTAGTATATAACTAGCGGGTAAATTATAACCCTTTGTTACACGTACTTCTCCAGTACGGCATTCTAAAATAAAACAAAATTTTTTTTAAAGTGAAATTTAGATTTAAGCTGCAAATAAATATTGAAAATATCAGTTACTTTAAGAAATGATTACTTGATTGATTACTTTTTAAGATTTTACGTTTATGTCTCGATTGTAGATGATAGCGGATCTTTGGCAAAAAAAAAAATTCGCCAAATAGAAATAACTAAAGCTCGGCTATCATCACCAATTTCCACCCAATTAACACTGTCATTAAAGTTCTTTAGGTAACAACTCATTTAATTTTAAAAACTTTTGGGTAAAAATATGAGATATGAGCAGAGTGACAGTTTTAGCTTTTTTAGAGCTAAATTTAGCCTAATTTTTAGCAATTTGGGTTGAAAATTTTTCATCTAGCTTTTACATATTTTTTTTTGCTTTCAGTTGCAGGTGTACCAGTATTTTAGTGGTAAGAATGTCCGATTTCCACCATAGATCCTGGTTTGCGACACTACACAAAGCAATTCTCTTATTCACTTTGCTCGGAAAAGTTATAATATATGTACTACTTTTTGTTTAGGTTTTTTTAAATATTAAAAATTGACTCGTAATTAGCAACCATATAAAACGAATAAAAGCTCCTAAAAACAAACGTTATTCTTAGAACACACACTGAAAGAATTTCTTATGACATTATTAGTTTATTGGCAAGACGAGTGAGAAACTAAAATCTCTCTCACCATTAAAATCATACACTCACTTGAATTTTTTTCAAGGCGTGTTTGGTGTCATACATTTGCAATCAAACTTGCATATAATGAATATGTTTGGGGTGAGAAAAATTACTTCATTATATAGAAAAAATCAGTTCATTATAAACAAATTCTCTGTATAAAAATTCATTATAAGGAGATAAAACAACAAAAATTTTGAAACAAACCAACAATTTTTTTTAAATAAGTTCACAGTAGAGAGAACTTCATAGTACAAGGGTTCAGTATAGAGATATATATAGAGAATTCAATCCAATTGCCCGATTTATTGGAGGAACATTTAGTCAATTTTCTTCCTACACGTTTTTATTTTTTCTTTTAAATATGAAACCATAAAAAGCTTTTTGTATGGAAACTCCCATCTGCTCTGGAAACTTATTTACTTATATAGTAACAGGTGTTTAAAAAGGCTCTTGAGGGATTTTTTTATAATGGATTGATGAGAAATTCACGGTGTCATTAAATATTTATGTAAGAATAATGATTCATAATGGTCTTACGAACATTGAAGTTGAACCACGAAATGGATAACTGTACAACTGTATAGGGCTTAACGTGCTCATCGTCCGTAGACGTATCACACGCCGCCCGTTGGCGGAGCGGTAGTTGAGTTCAATGCGGCCAACCACCGCCACTCGATGCCGGTACCCTCTAATCCGTTCATGCACGTGGGCACGGCGGTCAAAAGAGAGCCCATAGCATCTAGTTGGCAATTTAGCACCACCACTTTCTGGGTAATGAAACCCCCCTTGCTGAGGGGTTTCTATCTAGTACTACCACAGCCACTACGTGTACTTCCCGAAGCATCGCACCCAAACCATCAGGCCCGTAACCCCACCTCCCGAAGGACTGGGAGTCTCAGGTTAACCGGGGGCTCCTGATGCCCGTAGTACCAGATTAAGGCATCTCTTGTCAGTCCGTGAGAACACCAGAAATGCCTGCCACGCGTACTTAAAAGGACAGGCACCCCAAATACTCGTGACATTACGGCCATGTACCACATAACCACCATTAATGGCATTCTCTGCCTATATTGAGCGCCAGACCACTCAGGGCTAGATCGAACCCAATATTCCCCGAGGAAAACAGGCTACTGACGGGGCACTTCGCCAGGAGCCCTTAATGTATCCCCGGGGGGGACCACGAAATGGATGTCCAATAACTGTAACAAAGACAGAAATCATAGCTAACGTGCATGATATGGTATTAGATGCAGGATATTGCATTAAGAATCACAGCCAACCACAGACCTTTGCTGCAAGAAAGGTTAATAGTTGGTCTAATATCCATTGGAATGACAATTTCTCAAGCTCCCTTGTATTGATATAAGCCAAGTAAAATGGATTTTATGCATCGCTTAGAAACAGAAATATAGAACCCATCAGTATACCTTTACATAACAGAAAGAAAAATTAATCAAGCAATGGACTGAGGATGTTTAAAGTGCTCTAACGAAAGCAAAAACACTTCAATCGGCTGGAAATATCATGTCAGAAAACCACAAAGACCATAAATTCTGGATTAAGTGAATGTGAAAATTCGTGAAAAATGATCTCGCTGCAATACAAAAAAGTATTTTTTTTTTTTCATAACACAACGCACCTTCTCACATGAGTGTTTAAACAGCAGCAAAATTGAGCGAATTGCAGTACGATTCGCTTGAGTGAATTACCTCAAATGAAAATAGCTATTTTGAGGAGCTGAAGGACTATTATTTAAATCAAAGAATAGAATTGCTAGAAATAATTTTGGACTGTATGGATTCAAGTTTCAGGAGATTATATTGGAAAAAGAAATTATTTTAATGTTCTGGCGCTTATTTTTCATTGTTATATATTTGTTCAATTTGAATTCTAGGGCAGTCCTATACTTTCTACAATACTTCTGTTCTTTTGCCATTTAGTACTTCTGATTTTATTGTCAATTGAAATATTTTCTCTTTGAAGTATATAATTTCTTTCGAAAATCATAAAAACAAATCAGCCAGTATTCGAAATTCGAAGACGACTGTTTGCTTCTAAACTATTAAAATTATGCTTAATGACTTAAACAATAAATTACCTCTTATATTATGTATTAAATCTTCTTTTAATTGATTACCAGCTAAATTTAGAATACGTTCCGATATAATATTGCTTTCAGTTAAAGTCTCATCGGTTGTATTGGTAATAGCGTCCACTTCCAAAGTGGTTATATCGCCATCCCTGTAAAAGAATGGTAACATTAGTAAATTGGCTTTATTAGAAAGAATATTTATACGAAGAAAAAAAAAAAAAAAAAGAAAGAAATTATTCACCATAATATAAAACGGTTATTGACATCACGAGATATGGGAAAGGGACTGCAATTGTGACGGGGTCCTCCTAAAGTTGAATAATCGGTTATTGGCAGTCTTGTATCTTGTTTGGCAGAACCACCCCAGGTGGATAAATTTTCTGGCTTAATTTTCTATAAATATTAAATAGCATTATTACATACACATTAAAATAATTAATTAAACATTTTAACTTACACAAAACGTTGTTCCTAACGCCTTGAAATCCTCATTTGAATTTGTATCCAGTCGCATGTTGATTAATGATTGTTTCTCTGCAAAAATACAAAAACTTTAAATTAAAAACAATTAATTAAATGTATACCTATATACTAAAGAATTTATTAAAATCAAAATGTAATATTTTCATTTTTTCTGCCTTCTTTTGTAAAGGATCCTTTTAATTTCCGTTAAACATAAACTTTAATGTCTGTTTTCTTTTCTAAACTGAAAAAGAAATAGAATTTCAAAAGTTTATGAATAAAGTGGTTTTTGTGGATAGTGCGGCTATACGGGTGTGAAGGAGTTGATAAATTGTTTAATTCTTTTTTACACACACTTAAAAACATATTTATTTTCTCACACTCTGTTCAGTGTATAACTTTTTTTTTAAAAAATAAAGATGCAAAGTTTTCTTAAAACCACAAGCTGCTTAAGAACACACATTAAAACCATACCAGTAGATGGTTAGTGACATGAAAACATCTGATATATGCATTTAGAAAATTATTACCGAGATTTAAACATTAAGGGTACTCAAGAAGGGTAGTGCAAGCTGTGCAAATGGTACAAATTGTGCAAAAATACCTACACAAATATGAAACGAAATATCTAAATATAGACATAAACTATAAGCAGACATCCTAAATGTATATTTACAAAGCACAAGTAATCTATACAGTATTAACACCAAGTTGATACATTGTATAGTTGATTTTTTTTAATAAGAAAAACCGCTTAATTATCTGTTTACATCTTTATTACGCTGCCTGTTTTGCATCTAATTTGTTTTATGCTTTTCTTGCTTATTAGCTACAACAGTGTTGCAAAAATATATTGTCAAAATTTTTAGGTTGCATTTACGAACACGTTGCTATAAATTACTATAAAAGGACACACATTTAGGAAGTCAGCCATGTACATATACATTCCAAATTAAATATCAACAAAACTAAGCAATAATTTCTTCCTGTATTAATTCCCTTGCACAACTGTCTCATTAAAAATAATGTTTTGCAAAATTTTAATATTTGCCTTTAGAAAATTTCTATTAATTAGTAAACCAAACTAAGTTTACCAATGTAAAAATTACCACGATTTTCAAGTTTAAATTGCAAACTTTGTTTTGTCATAGAAATCTAAACTATACCAGTTATTACCATGCCATCGAACAAGCTTATCTAACCCAACGCTATTAAAACTGATATTTATAAAAAACGCCTCAAGTTATGCAGCAGAAATTCATAATGTTTGAATAATGTTTCCATGTAACTAACAACAGCTAACGATGAACAATGAGAATATCATCACTAAAGTTTTGCATGTATGAGTACATCTTACATATGCATACATGTTCGTAATTTATTTCTCTTTTTTTGTTTTGTTTTTTTTTTGAGAGCATAAAAGTTTTTCCACAGACTGAAAAAAAAATAAAATTTTTGGTTTTGTATCCCCATACTTATACACATGCACTCAATATGCAGTATCAATGTATTGTTCACTGTTAGAAAAAAAGAATATTCTGCACAACCATTATGTTGAAATGTATGTGTTTTGTATTTAGCATTCATTTTTATGACATTGGTGTTGTTGTTTTTCTGTAAATGTTTATTTTTGCATGCTTTTCATTGTTATTGGCTGTATATTTTTATCTTCTACCTAATGTTGTCATATTGCTTGTAATTTTGATGTCCTTTTTATATTTATTTACTATTTAATATCGCTAAAAGGTATGATGTTTTATCATTGTTCATAAGTTTTTTTTTTCTTCTATTCTATTTTTATAAAAAAGAAATATAATGTTTTGCATAAAGTTGTTTATAATTTATTTTAAAATGATACCACCATCAGGGTTAAAGCTGTATTCTTGGTTTTGTTTCATTAAAAGTAAAACAAGTGATCTTTTTGTGCCAAGTCTGCTCATTTTTGTTTAATCATCAAACAAAAAAAAAAAAAAATCGGTCGTTCATTTCATTCACTTCATTGCATTCGTTTAAATATTTATTTTGTGTTTTTACGTTGCACAAATCTGTTTTATGTTTAAAACCGCCACATTTTGGGTATTATTATTATTTTTAAAAGAATCATGCTATGCTATGTCATGGCAGCAAAAAATAGAAATAATTAAAGTCACTCCCTTCCTCAATTAATACGAATTGATTTAAAAGATAGTCGATTGATTACAAAACAAAATAAATTGTTAATTGTAAAATTAAAATAAATAGAGAAACGAATTTAAATTGAATTATTTTAAACGATTTTTATTTGTACATTTTCGCAAGTAGTTTTTTAATCAAACTGTGTTTAGTTTTAAATTGCATTTCGTTTGAAATTGTCAATAATGACAACAAAATGTGCATGATATGACATGCAGAATATACTTGCAAACAATATTATTGTACAAATACAAGATTTTAACATTTGAACTATTAAAATGCATGTGCCTAGTGAGATTTTTGTAACTGACATTAAATCAATGTAAATTATAATTGTCTATCTATCATCTACATATCTATCGTCTATTTATCGATATAAGACATGACATGTTTTCTTTTTTTAATAGAGATGCCCTACAGCCATTTGTGGGTATTAAAACTTTAGCTTTTAATTCATTACTATTCTTCTAATTAACAAAATCTAAAAAAAATACAGTAAATTTAACGAGAGCTGTAATAATGGTTGGCATCTCAACAATGACAATTTTAAGTTTTAATTTTTAATGATATTATACATTAAAATATCAATAAAAATTAATTTTAAAATGTGTAAAACGCAATATTTTGTGAAAAAATGTAATTTAAAAAAACCATGATATGCTATGTCATGTCGTCTCAAACAAAGTGTCATGCCATGTCATGCAAAGCCATCATAGTGTCTTAGCATATTATTGCAAATCGGCTAAGCTGTTGTAGCTCACCTTGTCTATGAATGTTTTTTGAGCATAATGCTTCTAAAAAGGGGTTTAGACTGTTATAAAAGTCGTACGACATGTCAAATTTTTGTGTAGAAGAGAATGAATAGTATCGTGTAAACTTGATATGTAATGAGAGCGTACGATATTGAGAGAAAATACATATGAAAATTTGACAGTCATATGGCTCTCTTTGTTTTTTGAAATTTTTTAAAAAACCATCACATTTCATTAGATCAGAGATGCATTTTTATGTTTTTTTGTTGTTGTTTTTGTTAAATGTCTTCACAGTGGATGTAAATTTTGTGTGCAGGTGTATGTGCATTTTATGTTTTCATTTTACTTTGTTTTAGTGTTTTACCAACCATGTAAACGCAAAAAATATCTGTCGTATAATTTTTACTCTAATTTTAAAAGTACGGATGGAATTTAATAATATTTTCTCTTACACTTTACGTAAGAATTGTATTACCGTTAAAACCCCCCTTAATACTTGTTAACGCCACGTTCAAAATCCACATAATTTATTTTTGATCTGGCAATGCCTTCATTTGTGTTCTGAAAATTAATATTTTTCCAATTGTCAATTTGTTTAAGCCTTCGCCATATTTAATTTAACCACGCATTTGTGTTTGTCATAGGTTGGCGTAAGCACTGGCTCGTACGTGTTATTCCGATAATTTATTTTAATTTTCTACTGGTTTCCATACCAAGTATGTAATCTAACTTAAACTTTTTATATATTTCCTAATTATTTATATTTTTTGTTTAGAAATTTTAATATATTTAAATGGATTTAATAAATTTAAAGTTTATGTATTTAATTGGCATTATTGAAAATCCCCGTAGAAGTCACTAGCAGCTACATATTTCGGCTAGCGTGTTACTAACAATACTATTGTACAAATATTAGCTATATCACTCGGTATTACAGGGTATATTTAGTTATACAACTGAAGTTTGTAAAACTATGTAAATGTACAATGTATAATACAATATTTGTTTACATACATACATAACTGGCCTTTACAACCATGTGTCAGGATTACGGCCTAGCTTCTCGCAGCACTCATGTTGTGTGTGTCAATTTTTTTATCCATGAGTAACGGGACCTACAGTATAATGTCGACTCCGAACGACAGACTTGAGAAGTTTGTTCATGGCAATTAATTACTCTCAGAGCTTTTTGCCAGAAGACTGCTGAGAGGTAGTCGCCGAAAGAAGTATTTTTTTTAATATTTCTTTTTTTGAAAATGTCAGAGCCTGGAGTCGAACCCAGGGCCCATGTCTTAGTAAGCCAACACACTAACCACTAGACCACGGCGACTACATGTTTGTTTAGTACTCGGAAAAATATAAATGCATGCTAGTGTTATCTTTCGCCAGATTTTTGTGGCGATCTTTCATGATATGAAAATTTACCACCAGTTTACATAGAAATTACGTTCGATAATGATACCGTATTATTCCCCCTGAAGGGAAGTGATACTATAACAAATATACGAATAGCAAATAGCTCGTGTATAGCAGGAATCATGCCGTGTAATTTATTATTTTTTTTTATAAATTTATTTTAAACTGAAGTAATAAAAAAACGATTTCTATTAAAAACTGAACATTCATATAAAATTATAATTTTTTGTTTATTTCTTGGAAAAGTGTTTTATAAATTCTACGAACTGACGTTTAAATGCATTTTATATGTAAATTTAAAAATCCATATCAAAAAATTTTCTTTTTCTCTTTATGTTTTAATTAACATTTGAACAGTTGCTAAAAATCTTTAATTGAATTCTTGACTGCAGGCTACTGCTGAGAAAGAAGAAAAAAAAAAATGCATTTCAATTTCTTGTTAAAAAAGAGAAAATTCGGACAAAAGAAAACCATTTATAATATCGAGTGTGTGTGTGTGTGTGTGCTAACAGTAGCTGTTGCTGCAGTAGTTTCAATTCAATTGAATTGCTTTTTATAGCATATCTACACCACAGGCAAATTACAACACTATTCCAGAAATTCTATTTCTATTTTTTTGTAATTTTTGGAAAGAACATGCAAAAGAAAGAAAAAGAAAATGCGGTAAAAATGTATGAATAAACGAAAACATTAATTCATATTTCAACAAAAAGCACAAGAAAAAACGATGATTTCTTCATTTCATTTTTGACAAAGGCTTTTGTATTTTGGCAATGAATAAAAGCAAAATATAAACTTACATATACAGTACATACATACATATGTACATGTGCTTGTAATGACTTATATACCCACTATAAATTTTATGGAACCATTAAAATGGTTTGAACACTTTAGATATGGAATCTGGTTATAATGTACGAGTATGTATGTATGGGCTACAACCACATCTGTAAAATGTAAATGTTTTTTAATAACATTTGTGTGCTTATGTATACGTTTGTATGCGTAAGTTTTTTCATAAATGTATGTATGTGTGCATGTTTGTATGTGGCCAGGTTGAGGCCATGAGCAATTTCATATTTTCTTTTATGGCAAATAACTTTTATCCCAAGAGATGTTTGGCAAAAAGTGTTCCCAATGGTGCTGTTAGTGCTGTTAGTTTACTAGTAGATTATTACTGGCTTACTACGGCACAGACAATTCAATCCCTTTTGCTATAAAGTCTGTGTATTTATGAGTCAGAGTATATTAATAGTCATGTTTCCAAATTGGTAAGAGAGTTAAAAACAAAAAAAAAAAACAAAAAAAAAGTAATGCTCTATTATAAATAAATAAAAGAAAAAGCCTTTTAAAAATTATTAAAGACAAATCTTAGCTTTACAGTTGATTCACGCAAAAGTACTGCGGTCATCTGAGAAGTATTAGACGTTATATTGGAAATTAAATTGAATATTATAAAAAAAGAAAAAAATGAAAAATTCTTAGCCTTGGTTTACAATTCGCGTCCACAAAATCATATCTATGATCGAAGAAAATGAGAAGGAACAACGATCATTTAATTTTCAGGCTTATGATCAATATGTTGCTAAGAAAGACGTTAATAAACAGTTTTATGAAAAACAAAATAAAACTCAAATATGTGGCAATATTGTTTAAAACACTTGCCTTCCACATGCCATAAACAAGATAGTGCTGGCAAAGTACTGAGTAATAAGTACCGAGTATCAAGTATTTGTACTAATTTTTGGGTACTCAATACTTAAAAGTAACTACTCAATACTTTAAGAGTTGTATTTCTACTTCGAAGTTTTATGGAAAATTTAAATTTTAACGGCCAAACAAATTTCTGTCTAAAAACACAATACTTTATGAAATTGGTTTCTTTTAAAAATTAAATCCGTTAAAAGTATTAAATAGTATTGGGTATCCAAATGAAAGTACTCAATACTATCGAGTAATGGAAAGTAGCAGAATTTTACAGCACTAAATCAAGAGCATATAGACAGTAGTTTAAAATACTTTACATAAGAATACATCAGCACTGTTTTTTTTTAAACATTCATTTATTTTCTGTTCGTCTTATTTTGCATCGCGTACATATCGATATATGTAGTGTCATAATAAAAATTAATTTTTTCCCTAGAAAATGCGCAAACACTTATATGACGGCAAAATTAAAAATTGTTAGTGCTTTTAAAAGTTGTTAAGCATTACTTACTTACTTTGCTAGAGTTTACTAGTTGGTTACACCAATTTATGACCGATCTTCATTAACCCGGTTCTTCCAATATGGTCGCCTTCTACGCCGACATCCAGTGACCGAACAATATGGCCGAGCTACTACACTTTTTTATTCTTATATTTTTACAAATATTTCCAATAAAAATAATAATTTTATTGTTAAATGAGTGTTGAAGTTTACAAACTGTTTTATAATTTAATTTCAAATGACTTCTCTATTCTGTTCTGCCTATTTTTATGTAAAATTACTTCCTATCTAGAAGGTTGTATCATTAGTAATTTCTCCAAGACTGTTATAATTATTGTATAATGCTGTACATATAGGTGTATATTAATAGAAATTGGTTAAACACAGAGTGGGCAAACAAACAAAACATTTCGCAAACGTTACCACAAAGTCATAAACTTTTAAAATTTTTTTTAATCGTATTGTACATGAGCAAAACCAAAACAAATACTTTCTAAATGAGAAAGAGGGCAAACGAAAAAAATTAGCTTTTTGCTTATGTGCTTGCTTTGTTATTTCGTTAAATTCGTATAATTTGCTATTTTTTCTCTTCTTCTTTTCTTTTTCTTCTCATTCATTTTTTGTTGTATCTACGCACATTTGATTTAGTATATTTGTAGTGCTCAAAACAAAAACAATATACAAAATTAAATGGGACAATCGTTCTCACTGTTTCTGTTTGGTTCTTGTTTTACTCATTGCAAAGAACAAAACAAAATGAGATGAAAGGTTTCGTTTTGTTTATTTTCCTACTCTGGTTTAACAGAAGCTTTTCATAAATAAACTATTGACAATACTTGAAGCTGGTGTTTGTAAATATTTAACATGCATACATATGCATGTACATATGTAGTAATCTTTTCAAAACTTTATTCCCTTTTTTGTTATTTTTAAGAACTGTATACCAATAAAAGCAAGGATTTAGAAGCAAATTAATTCCTTTACATAACTGTTTGGCACAAGATAATGACAACATATCCTTTAAAAAACGACAAACAATTACAAAAACTAACAAACGTTAAGCAACCCAGTTGGTCTTGTATTAAGCACATACCCGACGATATCTGCACGACAACAAAACATCATGCACTACACATAGTGGACCTTAAGGTAAGTCTTCAAAGACTTAAAAAGAAAACTCAAAAATCATGCACGACAGTTTCACTTCATCAGTCGGTAATGCAATTTATTTTATGTGATTGACAATTTTAAGGAAATTTAAAATATCCTGCCAGAAGATTTTCGCCATATTTTCGAATAGGCGATTAATATCGAATCGACAAAAATTGCCAACGAAAAAATGCCATAATATTTTAGAGACTTTGTGTTTCATAACAATTGTGCCACATGGGATAGGATGTATGCACTCGTAGTTAATGCCATGGTGGCAGTGGTTATGGTTACTTGTTGTTTTGTTGTATAACCTTAACGATGATGAAATGTCATGTACGCGCATTTTGAAGTTAAACAAAAAGGATTCCTTCCTTCTTTTTTCTTATAAACCAAACTGTGTATACGAATTTGAATTACAGCACATGAGTGAACGAGTAAAACTCAAATATACCACCTACTCAGCCTGCATGCAGCTTTTAATACCCTTTCACTGCATGTGTTTGTTTATGTATGTATGTATGTATGGCTTTAATGTTTCAGTTATAAATTTAAATTAAAATACATATGAGCAACATTTAGTATTAATTATTATATAATTCTGTATATACCGACATATTAGTATATATTATTATTTTTTGTTTGTTTTTATTTTTATGATACAATGCTAGTAATTAAATTGCTCTATAGGGTTCAGTGCAAAAATCGGTATTTTAGATTTTATATATACATAAGAAAAAAAAAAGTGAAAACTCTTTTCTATGAAAATTTATGAAAAGTGTGTATTCCACGGTTATAAGTTCGGCTATGTTGCGGACCATCTTGAAGTAAAAGGTCCAAGAGGTTCAATCTGTTATGATACTACATATAGCTTTTCCAAACCAGTAATCAATCTATCCTTACAAAAAACCATACAGCCATCAAAATAAATCTCTTTATTACCGTAATTCACATTTCGAAGAATTGTGTCCGCCATCTCATGACAGACCAAATGAAAGTTAATCCCACCTGCACCGCATTAATGTGATAATTGGCTACGCGATTTAAGTAAATAACACAATTATTTTTCTACTTATTCTTATCTGCTCAGCAAATCATAAGAATACTGCACTTTCCCTCATGCAGCCAATAATATTGAGTCTAGATAGATTTTTATTCAATCCAACCCTAGCATCCGCGGCGTGCAGAAGCCTAATGGTTTGGGTGTAGCCCTATCTGGAGTCCGAGTAGTGACTGTGGTAATAAAGCTGAATAGCATGTAAACTTCTTAGCATTGGGGGACAGTAGTAGGAAAAGGTTCCTTGATGATTGTCTGATTGGAAAATGTCAGAGTTAGTACCGGCCGACATTTTAAATTTCGTCGAAGTGATGAATGTATGAATGACTGTATATGGTCTATAAACATAAATAACAGAGCTAAAGTTTATTTAAAACCTTACTCATTAAATTCTTCCATAATACTATCTTGTTTTTTTTTTTTTTGATTTTTTGATTTTTTTTTCTAAGTTGTGCCTTTTTTTAGAAATGCTGTAATTATCATTAAAAAAATATTTAAAATTTATAGCATTTTCAAATAGTTTGTTGCAAAGTTGTTTGGTGTTACATAAGAAGCCAACAACAAAAAATACCTCATTGTGCACATTTAATAACAAAAATGAACGGAAAATGTTGTTTAATTATGAAAAACGTTCATTTAAATTAAAGGAGAAGAATTTAAGACACTCAACAGTGAGTCAGAAAGTAAAAAATTATTTCAAAAAATGTTGATCGTAATTAAATCCTTAAATATAAGAAAAAAAAATTAAGAAAAATATACCGAAACATATTGGATACATTTTGAAGTAAATTCTTTCTATTTTTTAAATTAAGGAATGGTCATAGAAGGACAGTTATTATCAGCAATCTGTCGCTGTGTAAAGTAAAGTTTTTATGTTAGGAAATATACGACGCATATCATATTTACAGTCTATCTCGTCTGCCTCAATTTTTGAATTCGAAAGAAATTCTAATACCACTGTCTTACTTAACACTAGATATGTCTACACGAGTCTTTGACTTGGTATATCATGAAAAAAAAAACATTGTCTATGTTCGCCGTTTGGTATCCTACTGGTCAAAAGTAATAATAGGGTATCATATAGCCAGTTCAGACTGTTTGTAACATTTTAACTGTTTTCATTTAATAATTTTATTTACAATTTTTAACGTTTTTTTAGCTGAAGATCACGACTCATCAAAACAAATATTTAAATAAAAATTATATGTGTTGTCAGATTTAAATATTAAAAATAGATAAAAACAAAAACAAATATAAATAAATTCTTTATGAAATCATTTTTAGTGAAATATAGTCATCATTATTATTATAAATTAATAATAATAAAAAAACAACAAATTTAACAACAATGGCCAGCCTTAGATGATGATGACAAAACCTTATTTGTTATAAAAAAAAAAAAGTTTCTACGTTTTATTATTTTTTTTTGGTAAATAAAAATATTAAAAAATATTTAAAAAACAAGTAATTACTTCACACATCATTAAAATAAATTAAAATATTTAGGCAAGCAATGATGTCAAAGGAATAAAGCTTTTTTGTACTCTTTTCTATGGAAAAAATGAATATTTGACCAAGCTTGTACTCATCTTTACCCAACTGCATAAAATCGTGCAATAAGTATTAAAAGTGTTTGTTACATTCTTCAGTTGCTCTACATTATATTGATAGAAGATCAAATTAATAACGCTTTGAGACACACTCTAAAGGTAATAAAGTATTTTTTTTAATGAACATTTTTGGTAGGCAAAAATTTCTCTTGTGACAACGTTTTTCGCAACTTTCAAAAGCAGTTCCTTTTTTATATTTCACAAAACTTATCTTAAAAATAATATCTACTCCCAGAAATTTCTTATTAAATCGTATAATTAATGATTATACGATTACGACAAAAAACAGAAAAACTGCATACAATGAAAGTTAAAAGTTTACACTGATATAGACAAAAGTTAGTGTTATGGCAACCCCATTTCGTTTTATAAACAAAAATTATTTATTTTCCATTATTTTGCCAATTGTGTTCTTTTTACCGTTGTTCTTTTGTTTATATATTTATCTTGTAACAACAAATTTGATGAAATTAAATTACTCACAAAGCAATTACAAGCAAAGCAAACATCCTCTCTTTAATATTTTCATTGTAGGGAAGAATAACAACAATAATATGAATTGAGGAAAACCGTATTTGTTATTGATCTTGTCATTCGGTAACGAGTATTACTTAATAAAGAAAGTCAGTTCTTATTTGCTTTTCTTATGCAATGGATTCATCATGAAATGGGACCACGATTTTTTTTGTTCAGTTTTGCATTAAATTTCTGTTGATTCAACAGAAGCAATAAAAAGTGTTAAAAATTTAATGCCTATAAGAACAGAAATTGTTACAAACTTGTGTTATATTGTTAATGTTTAAAAAGAAATGACCATTAAGGTTATGAAAAGAAACCAAAAAAAAAAAAAAAAAGAAAACAAAAAACAAGAAAAAGCCATTTAAATTGAATTAAAAACAAAAAACACTTTAAAGGTAAAAGAGAATACAGAGTGCAAAATAAGTATTGTTGTTTAAAAATAAGAAGAAGCCTAAAAAGAAAAGAAAAACAAAATGATTGTGAAAACTGGAATGAAAGTCCAATTAAGTGTTCTTTACAAATCAACAACATCAGCTACACTCGACAGGTTTTTTCTTGTTTCGTTGTTCTTTGCCCTAAACGTAGTCTGTTTTTAGTACATAAAAGGTAAGTCAGCTTTAAATATTTATAAGTGTAGACATTGTTGTTGTTCATTTATAGTTGTTGGTATTCTTTTCAACACTTACATATCTACCACATGCCTTGGTTTTAATCCCTTTGGGGGAGGTGGCATAAAAAATAGGACAAGAGAGGTAGTTACATATATGTATGTATACATAGGGATGTGTGTATGCAAATATGTATATACCTACAAATACATACATACATACATGTATCTGTAGTTATGGAAGAATATCTTAAGTCAAGAATTAATTTAATTTACTATAATTATGTTTTACAAAAAAAATTTCTGAGGGTAAGTTACGGCATGGAATCGATAGCGAATAAGAGTAGGCATTCAACTGTAGTCCCCGGTATTCGTGAATAAAAGTCTGAAAAAGTGTTATACATATGTACATACTATGTACTTATTGAAAGGAACATCCATATCAATAGTTTTAATCGAGGAAAATTTGACTAGATTTAATGAAATATTAATGGAATCATTCGCTACAGGTTTTTTTGCCAGCTTATTGTTGGCTGCCTGTGGTGAAACAAGAAAAATAGAATTTTTGAAAAACAGAAATGTATTTCTTTGTAAATACCTTTGTTTGGTTTTTATTTAAATATACTAAATGGAATATAATTCTCATTTAGTTTATAACTATTTGAACATAAGTATTTGTAGTTTTGATTAACGTCCTTAGGAAAAAGTTTCCTGACGAGTCTCTTAAGCAGAGACGAAATGGCTATAAAGATATGCTTATCCCCATAAGCAATACATTTCATATACATATCGTCGCAAGAATTGAAAAACGCTGTAACTGACAAAAAATCGAAAATAGGTTTTTTTGCATCATTTTTATCAGAAAAAAATACGCGTCGATTGGTCTCGGTTCCAGATTTCTATGATGAAATTAAATTCACGTTCGCCGTCTGCGTTTTGAAAAATACCAGTGTCTTCTTTCTACTTTCATACAAATTTTTTGGCTCTGGTAAACATTAAGTATTTTGTCAGTTTAAGCGTTCTTTAATTCTTGCTACAATATGTTTGTATGTACGTATATTAAATAAAACAAAATTTTTTAAAACTTTCTTCAATGCAATCCACTAATGAAGTCAAAATTTCATAATTTTTTGCATGTTCTTAAAACAATATAATCCAACTGGTCCTTTTATGTTGAACTCTCGAAGTGGTCTGAGAATTTAATACACAACAACAACTAGTCAGCCATCCTTCTCTATGTTTACGATTCAATATTTCAAAAAACAGACTAGCAGAATGATGAAAAATAAAGATAAAATCTATTAAAGCCCTTCTTCAAATGTGGGCAATCGTTACTTTGGGCAATTTAAACAACAAAATACATTACGAAAATAAATCTTTTCTTACAATATAGGTACACCATGTTCCTAACATTTTTATAAATCTGTTGTTCCTTTGTTTTAATCCTCTTAATCCTTTCAACCAATTAAATTTACTTTAATCATAAATATTCATTAAACAACAATTTTAATGATTTTCATATTCGATTACATGTATTACTATCAATACCTTCATCTCTTTTCACTCCCCACTCATGGGCTCTTTTCAAATTCATTTAGGTTTTCGCTGTTTTCAAAAGAGATAACATAACAATGAAAATGTCAACATAAATTATTAAAACCATATGTGGCATATCAACCTCTTTCACCATTTTCTCTGAATCAATGTATGTACATATTTTCAAAACCATTTCTGTACAAAATGTAATTAAAAATTTTAAATAGAACTTTAATTAAGCCTGCTGTTATAATTGAATCATTTCCAGTTAAATTGCTAAAGCCATTTTTATAAATCAAATTTAACTTGGCTTTTTTAAAACTTTTTTTTTTAATGTTTTTTCTATCAGTGGTGGTTACAAGAGCCACATGTTATATTACAGTTTTAATGTCACCTTTCTTATTTTTTTTTGTGAGGCAATACAAAAGCTCAGAGATGGGAAACAGGGCATAACTTTTCAAAATAATAGTTTGGCTTTTTTCTTCTTGTATTTTATTTGTATTGTTTTTGACTCCATAAACTGAACTGTTGCAATTTATATAGAATTCGTATGAATAATTCATGTTTTCTCTTTATTTGGTTGTTGTAAGCTGTAGTGTTGGCGTTTTGTAGTTCATTTTGGACGTTTTGCAATTAAATTCTATTTGAAAAAAAAAAAAATCTCATATACTATCCAGCTCTGTTATTATTTTGCAAAGTTCTCTTTATAATAACTCAACTAACCATGAATTTAAAAGTTTTTTTTAGCCATATTCTTTAATTAACATCTATAGTCAGAGCATTAAAGGATTGCGTTGTTTATTTAAAATAGTGTTTTTAATTTAATTAAGATCGAACTTGTTAGCTTATTGTAATTGTTATAAGCTAAACATCTATAAATTACGAATTCTTGTGCTGAGCTATTGGTTATCTGAGCTAATTTGATTTGATTTGTATATTCTAGCGCATAACTTGTAACAACACATAACAAGAAACAATATTACCAAAGAAAAATTCTCTAATTCCATTATTTATTTTTTCCCATTGCTTTGATCTCCCTTCCCCGTTTTATATGTTTATTTTTAAAACAGTGATGTCCACTACTACATATACACACTTGCGCTTGTGTATGAAGCAGAGAAAAGACTCTGCTTACTTCTACCAGAAATGGGAATGTTCGAATTACTTTCTGTTTATAACTTCATAAATATTTCTTCATAATTCTGAGTAAAGTACATAATCGATTGTCCGATAGACATGTGATCGATCTATTAAGAATAAAGGAGTACTGAGGTCACATAAATTTGGAGGAAATAATGAATAATTTTTTCAGTTAAATAAAAATGATACAAAAAATATGCACTATCCATCCCTGCGCTATGTTGGAGAGAAGCTAAAATCTTAAAAGAGCAAGAGGAACAATATTTTTTTTTATTATGTACGTGTTTGACTTCGACGTAAGCAGCATTTGTTTTCCTATCACGCGTGATAGGGAAAGAGAAGTTTGGACATCACTGTTTTAAAAACAATAAATGTTAGCATTTTAGGAGAATTACAGAAAAAATTGTGTTTACACGATTTTTCATTTAAGACGTTTTAAAATCAATTGGGCAACAACAGCTGATTTTCAATAGAATTTCATTTGTTTCTGGCGAAACAGAATTAATTAAAAAAATTATCACTCCTACTGAGGTTTGAACTCGGATTTCCAAACCATATAACAATATTACACTCTTACTTTTGCGATGTCCGCTAACCACAACGGCAACGGTCGTACATGTTGTCGATATTAGTGGACATCATATGGATAAAAGGGAATAAAAAGCCAAAAAGAAAAAAGTTGTATTTCTGATTCATTTAAAATTCAATGATGGTGAGAAAATTCTAATTTATTATTCATCGTAATGTTTGGTTATGAATATGTACAGAACACGAAGAACTCTAATGAGAATACCATAGCTGAAATAGAAAACATGTTCAGTTTGGCTTGTGTACATTTCCTTCACGTCTTTGATTATCAAAAAAAAAAAAAAAAAAAATAAACACTCATTCCAAAAAAAGCAAAATTCTCAATTCTCTCATCTAATTACATCATTTCTGGAGAAGTAAAAAATAGCTGATTTTGTTTATAGGAACAACAAACAATTTTTTACTGAACTTTACAATATAATTCTTTCTATATTTTTCTTTCCAGTTATTTTTCTTTCAATATTTGTAGTGTTCCTGCTATATTTTTTATTATATTTTTTGATTATTGCATTTGGTCTATGGATTTTTTATATATTTTTTTTCATCAGCTATTTTCGAAAATAAATTTGTTTTTTATATAACCAACTTATAGCGCACTTACATGTGAAGATATTTAAAAATTAGATTTGAAATTTACTTTCATTTTTTGACATGAAGTGGAATTTTGTTTTTTATATAAAAAAAAAACCAACAAAACAATTAGTTAAAATGTTCTAATTTTATAATAATATTTATTTAGTCCATTTTATTTAATTATTTTAAACTTTTTTCTATTTATTTATTATACATAATTTTTGCTCCTACAGTGTTGTATTTGTAGTATAAAAAACATAGTTGCATTACAAAACCTACAAGATTTAAACTAAATCTTCGTAAAGTAAAAATTGTTTCCTATGGGAATCTGTTAGATGTTCATTGAAATCTCGAAAGTAGAAGATTTATGCCCATATTCATATAAAATAAAACAGTTTTATTGATTGCTTATTTGACAATTACTCCATAGAAATATGTCAAATAAGCACTCTATAAACCAATTTTATTTTTTATGAATACGGTAGTTATTATTTAAATTTATTCAAGTTCATGAAAAAGAAATATTTCATTTGTAAAAAGATTTCAAATAATATTTTATTCTCTTAAACAACTGATAATATTATTAAAATGTTATAATGTTGCCTTTGAACATTTTTATTTAATAGAGGGAGGAGTAATGAAAAGAGGCTAATGTACATACATATGTACTATATGTCAGCCAGCTTAAAGTGTTCATGTGTTATATTAGAGATTTGATCAGTACACGATTTTGCTTCATAACCTTAAATAGATTGCAATTCTTAAAACCGTCACCGCTGAGATCATGTATTAAAATCGTTAATTTTTCGATTTAGAAAATTTCTAAATATTTGTTTGTCAGCCCTAAAAAGAATTAAACTGCAAGGTGGCGACATATTTTAGTTTTATTATATGGAAAGAACAATAATAGATAGCGATAATTTTCTCAATTATTAGTTTTTTTTTAATAAAAAACAAATTCCAAACAAATCAGTTTTTAATGATATTTTGCAATAAATTTCAGATATTAGTTTGAGTTATAAATAATTTTTGGATTAAAATAAAAGTTTAGCAGAATTGTTAGCATACGATTATAATTGAAAACAAAATTGAATAAAAAAGACATCCTATCTATTGCTTTCTTTTGTCGCTCATTTAACTGAGTTCATAAAGGTATCACTACTGGTTAAATAATTTAACATGGTTGGCTGGTTCATTGAATTTCTTGTTAGTTGGCTTAATGGATGACTTATAGACCATCCGGCTAAGCGGTTGGTTGACCAGCAACACTCAACAAAATTGACTGCTTATTTGTGTATTTTTTTCAGATTAATACAGTATGTGGGTTAAGAAATTAATGTTTTAATTTTATTACTGCTTAACATCATCTTCGCCATCATTGTTTTTGTAATTTAATTATCTTTATTTTTATTGTTGTTGTATGTATGTATATATGTATGTATATAAATATTTTTTTTAATTAAAGTTTATAAATGAGTAATTTTTATGCAAACATGTGAATCACATGTGCCATTATTTTGTGGAATTTATTTTATACTTTTAATTAAAAATTTACTTATACGGAGAAAACAAAAATAGACAACAAACAACACACGGTTTTAACAACTTTTAAAAGTACATAAAAATATATTTTTTATCTTTTAATTACGTGATTAAACAAAGAA
Organism: Metopia argyrocephala; assembly: GCA_963576795.1. Lineage (NCBI taxonomy): Eukaryota > Metazoa > Arthropoda > Insecta > Diptera > Sarcophagidae > Metopia > Metopia argyrocephala. The sequence continues at coordinate 195,768,835 of OY756208.1, read as the reverse complement.
ATTGTATTTAATTTAAACACTTCTTTTTTTTAACATTTCGTTGTATTTTTTATTGGCATTTTAAGAGACGTTTGCTTATCTAAAATTTATTTTCATATTTATTAAATCAAGAATACACATAGACTGCAATAGATAAGAAAAGCAAATAAGAAAGTTATAATTGATCAAGTCGTATGACGCTGCATATCGCTTAAACGCTTGAAACGATTTCAATCAAACTTATGATGAGGATAGGTACTTGGACTTATATCGTGGTGAGGGTGTTTATGTTCTCTTTCCGCCATTTTATATATCTTGACTTAATGATGCCACTTTAGGTGTTTGACATCCAAAATTTTTAAAATCTGCAATCCGTTTTTGGCGATTTATCTCCGAAACTGGACGTGATATCCAAAACGAATTGTAGACTTGAAAAATTTGAGGTCGAAAACCTAAAGTGGCATCATTAACTCGAGATATATAAAAAATATGAAATGGCGGAGAGAGTACAAAAACTCCCGCATGACGATATGGTTTATAATAATGTTTGATTCCGAAATTGTATATTTGCCATAAGTAAGTAAGTAAACCGCAAATACCCTCAAAGTTGTCCTTGATTTTTATATATTTTAAGAACGATTTGCCTGGTATGGTTTGCTAGTAATATGAGAAGAACTGTAATTTAAATCATATCTAAAAATTGAATTTTGATCTCTTTTTTTCACTGAATGGCGACCAAAAGTGTCTATTCGACAAACACAAGATTCTTTTTAGAGAGAAATTTTTATGTTTGAGATTTCACAACAATAACACTGAAAATATGAATACTGTCAGGGTATTAATTTACAAAAATTAGTTTTTAATTTAGTAACTAAATTAAACATTTAACATTAAACTTTAATGTCACCTTCTTGGAAAATAAAATTGAAAGTTTGAAGCACTGTGAAAAAAGGAACTCAATTTAAGTGAACCAAAAGTTTCTTCTGTAAGAATGACAAAATACTCCCTCTCAAAAATATAGAGTCAATATATTGTTGCGAATATCCTGTTGGACAGTGCTTTTATTTAAAGCATAATGTACATATTTTTATAAAGATAAATCTTACTAAATTCATTACAGTAATTAAGGCTTACATTTAGTGACAATTATTTAAAATATATATGTATGAAGGTAGTCAATGTGGTTGTTTTTTCAATAATATTTCACTCAAACTGTCAGTATGATATATTTTAAGATTTTTATTTTTAATTGTGTACGCTATTTATAGACATTTAATTATTCATTTGGCAAATTGAATAAAAAATGATTCTTTTTTTAACAAACTGTGCTCAGTGTTTATCACTTTAAGGGGGTCTAATTTTGCCTTTCTGTGCAATTCTCATACCAATCTAATACTATATGATTTTAAAACAGTTTACCGTGTAAGATAACATTAATATAAGTGGCATAGTTTACGAGTTTACATTAAAGAATACAATGAATGAAGTCAAATTTTTTGGTTTTGCAAAATAACAATTTTAAACTTTAAATTTAATTTTTAAAAATTACATTCTTTTTCGATGAGGGCATCACTTTATATTTATGATTTATTAATTTAGTCAACTATCATACAACGAATATACTTAATTTATTGAGTCTTTTGTCATAACAAAGCTTAAACGCTTTTTCAAAACTAGATAATTGAACTTTGTACGACTATTTTGGACACAAGACGAAACTTTCCCGTTTGCTTATTTGGAAAAATAGCTTAACTCCATTGAGTATTAAAAAGAAAAATATATAGTATAAAAATAGTTTTTGGTATTTCTTTCTTTCAAAATGTCAGAGCTGGGGTTTAATCCGAAGCTCTCTTAGTAGTTAGTAAGCCAACACCACTACATACTAGACTACGGCGACCACAAATTAATAAGTTTTTGAAATTTAAAAAAAGATTGATAAAAAAAAACTAAGCAAACGGTTATTTTGCTATAACTTCCTCAAAAATTTGATTAAAGCTATATATGTTCACTGGTAGGATTATTTTTGATTATGGAGTTTAGAGAGTTGGCATTACCTTAACTTTTGCTTAGATTAACTTAAACTTTTGTTCTTTGTTGCCACAAATTATTTGATTGGCATCCCTGTCAAATACCAATTTAATTTTTATTTATTTTAATTCTCACAATTTTTCAATATAAATGCACATGCTCTTGGTAGGATTGTCCTTTTGGACTTCCTTGTTTACATAAAATCACTTTCATTGAATATTCATGGTACTCATAAATTTATATTTTCTTGTCATTGATATTCTTTCAGGTTTTCATTATTTATTTTCATTTTAGTGTTATTTATAGAAACCAAAAAAAAAACAACAAAAAAAAATCTAAAGGAAAAAAATTGTCAACTCTGACTAAAAATATGTAAAAAAGGTAAAGAAATAAAGAAAAACCAGGAAAAAATCATTATATTTTCATTAAACAATTTCAGGTCATATGAATAATTTATTAAAATTTTATATTTTGTTGTAGGTCATTTGAATACATAGAAGTTTGAAACTATTTTTCACTTTTCACTTTCCATTTTTTTCCTCTCTTCTACCCTTATCTATAAAACGAGTTCAATATTATTTTTCATTAATGTCAACGTCATTTGTATGGTTTGTCTGAGGAAATGTATACGAGTATTAAGCTTGTCTGTCCGTTTTTTTTTCTTCTTTCACTGGCTATTTTATTTGATTCAATTGAATTGAAGTTGAATTGTGGTAGTATATCGTGTTTGTGCTAAGGTTTGTAACATAACGAATAAATTCTGGATCCAACACAAATATATCGATTAGTTTTATGTGAAAGTACAAGGAAGTAAAATTTAAAAATCATATTAAAATATGAAAATCACTAGAACCCATGATATGTTAGCGATCTTTTACTTTTTAATAAGTAAGAGACTTAAAATGATCCAGTTATAAATTAAGCAAGTGGCTTAACTTCTTTAATTAACAAAGGAAAAAAAAAGTTCTCAAATTTAATAAAGACTACTCCATAAAACTTAAAAATTTTATTGGACTGGTTGTAATAGTGCATTTACATCTGCAAAAACTTACTAATTTCGCGATTTCTAGAGTTGAATGAGTGTTTCGGAACAAATATTCCACGGTGTCCACGTAACCAATTCAACTGTATTCTATTTTTAAGCTGTATTCTATTTTTCTTATAAAAGAAAATATTTTGAATCTATGCCTGCGATAAGCAGCGTGTTTATTTTTTATTTGACATTTTTTTTTTGGCCTGCCAATTTTCTAAAATTAGAATTCCGTAATTTCCCTCAGGTTTTCAATTTACTTTTTCGTTCACACTAAACAATCCGATTATTTTTAGAGCAACAATGAGTATGTTCGTAAATGCATCAATGCTCTGCATAACGACAGCAAACTAATGCTAAACTCTTCGCCATGCCTTAAAAGACTAAAGATCCCACGAAGAACTGTTCTCTTGAACTTTATTAACAGTTATTTAATTTGTACACCTAAAAGGTTGAAAATTGCACACATTTTGTATATCCAAAATTTTGATCGATATTTTGCGTTTGTTAAATATACAAAAATTTTAAATTTTTTGTTTAAAAGCACCTTAAACAAATTGTTGGAGTTAATAAATCTCTCATTTAGGTCCGTATGTAAATCCTCAGTTATTTTGGAGGAACGAATAAGCTGCTTTTGGGCAATAGTTTGATATACACCAAATCCTGTTTTTACACGGTTCCAGAAAATACAGTGCAAAAAAAAATTGTGCACTGTTTTTTTATTCTTATGTTTTCTTTTAAACACGTATATTCACAACGACACAACAGGCGGACAGCGCAAAACACACGTTGACACGGGGGACGACAAAACACTACTGATAGCCAGCACATTTTTTTGCGCTACGGTAGTTCAATATCAGTGTAATCGGAAGATATGTCTAGTACGTCTGCGTTTTCATCTTCGTTTCGAATTCAGCATGTAACACTGTGATCCCACTTTAGAGATCTTTTTATACAGCTCCTTGTATCGAGCCATAAATGATTGTAGGTCCGATTGAATTTTTTTAGCTGTTTCGTGCTCATAATCATTTACACAAAAAATTTCCGCTAATTTATTTGCCATTTGAGGCCATCCCAAAATTGAACTGGCGGTTATTAAAGGCTGAATTATGAAGAATTATGCAACCACAAAATAAGATTTTTAAAAAATTATTTTAACCGTCATCTAAAGCAGGGATGAGCAACACGCGGCCCGCGGGCCGCTTGCGGCTCTTTCAACATATTTATCCGGCCCGCCAAACAAATGTTGCTGCTTCTCAAAAATACACATGATATATAGACACATTAATCAACGAATTTCAATTACGAAGAAACTGAGAAGACAGCAGTTTCCGTGAAAATGTTTTCCTAACCATTAATTATCGATGTGGATAAAGTTCCCGAAGACTTTCAAAGGGAAGTGATGGACATGCAGAATAATACTGATGTAAAAAATGTATTTCTCTCAGTAAACATCGAGAATGTATATAAATCCGACCACCGACCAATTACCACCGATCAAGACTGAGTAATGCACGATTAGAAACTTGTGTATGTGTAGCTACCTCATCAATTCCGGCTGATATTGATCAGGTTGTATCGAAAAAACAGTGCCAAATTTCTCATTAAAAATTTCAAGCAAATACTTTTTTTTGGCATTAAAATGTATATATGAAATTTTTACTCTTTCTTAAATTTTATATTTTTTTATTCTAATTTTTATTATAAATATACTTTTGTAAATTATTAGTATTTATGTGCGGCCCGCCAAAAAATTTTAAAATTTAAAGTGGCCCGTTGATTAAAAAGGTTGCTCACCCCTGATCTAAAGTATGTAAGTGGCAACATTCGTCTACAAATTTATGCACCACATACACTGATAATTTCTCTAATATGTTTTTATTCGTGTAAAAACAGAACAAAATTTTTTTAGAAAATCGTGTTATTTCAAAATCGTGCAAAAAAATGACCGTGCAAAAACAGGATTGGGTGTATTTTTAAAACGCGTCATAAACATTTAGTTTTAGTTATTTTTAACTCAAAACAAGTTTTTTTTTAATATTTTAAGTAAATTAAGTTAAAAAAAAAACAAACCACAGAAATATACTATTTATAATCTCATAAAATTATTTAAAATAAATGAATTCTACAAAGACAATTTTATATTTTTTGTAAAAAAAAACATGGTATTTAAAATACATATATTTTATATGCAATCCAGTGCACTATTTTAACGTTGTTTTAATGACACTTAAAGGTATATGTTTATTTGTTGGTTTTAAATGAATTACTTTTAGGGAAATAATTTACAGTCAGTGCCAAAAAAAGTTAAGGCTTACAATATAGGTTTTTAACTTTAAATTTAATTAAACGTAATTGAATAAGTGGGCTTGGTACCTCCCGTACAAACTAAATATTGATTTTTGTATGTCTCGAGAACGGTTAGAATTTATTTTATATGCAGAAAATTTCTTATTTTATTTTGCTTCCTGGCAAAGCAGGCACAAGGTTGCTAAGTTTTTGTATTTTTTATTTTATTCAAGGCGAATTGGGAAAGTGTAAACAAGACAATAATCGCCTCTGAAATCGCAATATCCATACATACATACATAATTGGCCATTACAACCCTGTGTCAGGGTTACGGCTTAGCTTCTCGCAATACCCATGATTTTGAAATGTGGTGTTTGCAAATTTCCATAGTTTATCCTTTTTTTTTTTTTTTTTGATATGTTTTGAAGTATTTTAATTTTGATAAAAATAAGAAGAAAACTTAAAATTTCATGTTAAAAAATATATTTTTGTTTACATATTGATCGGATAAATTAACAATCGTGTTTCTTTTTCTAGAATTATTCTAGGCAAAAAATTCGCATTAAAGTCCAATTAAAGGGAACGCGAATGTTAGAACATAGGCAAAATAAATACGATTTTTACAGCTTCAAGCAGCAATGCAAGAATAGACAGCGGCTTGGCTAACCGACCCTTGTAATAAACACGTCGTGATTTTCAATTGTAATACTTTTCTTTCAAAGAGAAAATATGCACAATATGTTGCATAACTAATTTCTACAAGATTTCGATAGGATTTCGTCAAAATGTAGTCATTAAATGGATTTTGCTTTTGAAGGGAAATTTAGAGAAAATCTGCTAGATTTTAAGTGAAATCTTATAAGTCCTAGATTTCGGTCTAATCCAAATGAGCTATAGTGTAGGTAATTTCTAATTTATATATTTTTTGGTTGCTTTGTATAGTTTTCTTTAAGAACTGAAAAGAAAAAGTAATAATTTCGTAACAGTTTCTGTTCAATGCCGCAACGGTTCCAAATGAAATGAAATCGAATTATAAATACTTACTGACGAATAGTAACGTTGTTCGGTTTTCGTCACATATTACGGTATGTACAAAAACCTTTCTATTAGTGTTGACTAGCCATAATTTTTTTAAAATATTATTCAATGTTATCTCTTATTGCAGCTATCACTGTAATTCTCATCTCCGGTCTAAACATTACACTTTATTTTCATTTTTATTTTTATTTTCTAATTTAACTAAAAGCAAATATAATTTAAAACAAAACGTTTTTCTTTGCAACAGACAAATATTTTAAGGCAATATTTTGTTTATTTTAATGCAATAAAGTTCCATTGACGTCAAGTGGTTTTAAAGCCTTTGAAATTCATTTGATGTTGCTGCTGTTGGCATTTACACTTTTTCCACGTTTGGTTTTCTAAGAAGGTCTCCTTTGTTTTATCTATTGAAATGACAAATTTAGACACTGACAAAAAAACCAGAACTTGCGTTTCCTTTTAATAATAATAAAATATTTATTAAATAAATACAAAATACGAGTAAATATTCATTATATTTATATTTCATTTATTTATTTATTTTTTTATTCACTTTTCTCTGTTAGTTTAGACCATTTATTTTTATTCACAATAGAGAAAAATTTTAATTACTATTCTAAAAAAAAATTATACCAACAGAACAAGCATTTTAATTGTTGTTTAACTAATAAACAAAATAAATATTTATTTTTTTTAATTAAAACAATAGATCAAATTATAAAAATATGAAAATTAATGTTAATTTAATAATAAAATCAGAGAATAGGAATTTTTATTTGTCATAACTCTTACAAATTATTGTAGTGCATACGTCAGTAAACGTATTTGTTATATCCGTTAGAAATCTTTATAAAGTTTTTTCGTATTTTTTTTTTTTTTTTTTTTGTAATATCTGATATTTTAACGGAAACAGTTTTCCTTTTCCTCTTAAAAACTTTTCAATTAAGAAAAAAGATTTCTTTGAACAGCTGCCGTTATTTTTAGTGTGTTGTCGACCAAAATAAGAAATGAGTTGTGAGTATAGGTTTTTCCAAACTTTTGAAAAACGTTTGACTTTACGCAGTTGCCTTCAAATAATTGAAGCAATCTTATCTACACTTTTTCGAAGAAATGTGGTCTAATTATTTAAAGCATTGTTTTGACTAACAATATTAACAAATTTGGCATATGTTCCAAGTATAGGGTGTTTTTTACTGAGGTATAGAACTTTAAGTTGGCATCACTTTTTTAACTGGTGGCCATTTTGTCAGCTGTCAAGTGATTAATATTTAGTTTGGTTTGCCATTTCATCATGAACAGGTTGACAAAAGAACAACGCTTGCAAATCGTGCAAATTTATTTCGAAAATAATGGTTCAGTTCGCGAAGTTTACCGCAAGCTCCGTCCATTTTATGGTCGACATAATCGTCCATCAGAGCAATTAATTCGGTTAACCATTAATCGTTTTCGCACTACGCTTACTCTATGTGATAATACGCATCCGCAGAGACGTCGAACAGTGCGCACCGAAGAAACAATTGCCGCTGTAGAGCAAAGTGTTGAAGAGAACCCGAATGAATCGATTCGCCACCGTGCACAGCAATTTTAGCTTTGTCCATCAACTTTATGGAAGATTTTGCGCAAAGATCTTGGCTTGCGACCTTACAAGATCCAGCTTGTGCAAGAATTAAAGCCGCGAGACCATGCAATGCGTCGTGATTTTGGTGTATGGGCCGAAAATGAGATTGATCTCGATGCTGATTTTCATCTCAAAATTTTGTTCAGTGATGAGGCTCATTTTTGGTTGAATGGCTACGTCAACAAGCAAAATTGCCGCATTTGGAGTGAAGAGAATCCACATGAGACCCTTGAGACGCCATTACATCCACAAAAACTGACTGTTTGGTGTGCTCTATTGGCTGGTGAAGTCATTGGGCCATACTTCTTCCGAAATAATGCTGGAGAGTCTGTTACCGATAATGGAGACCGGTATAGAGCCATGATAACCGACTATTTTGTTCCCGAATTGGATGGCATGAATGTGGATGAGTTGTGGTTCCAACAAGACGGCGCTACTAAATTTTGTCTTACAAAAACACGTTAATTTTTTTAAACTCCAGTTGTAAGTTTTACATACAATTGGCTTTTAAATAATATTGTAATTAATAAAAAAAATTTTTTTAATTCATCTAAAATTTCTCTAATTACGATATTTACAGTTCTTTTAAAATTTCGGACATTAAATTTTTCTACACAAGGACATATAAGTATATTTAGGCAATTGATCAACCAATTAATGTGAATAAAATATTTTTAGTGCCTCTTCATATTGTAATCACAATATAAAAAATTCTAAATAGTAGTAGTTCACATAAACAGAACTTACCCCACTGTACGGCAGAAAAGTTCCACATGAAAGTTGAACTAATCTGAGCCTATCGATATCTGCTTTTAGTTGTCATTTTCATATTTTCATAATTTTTTTCTTTTTTCATTTAATTTTCCTTAGTTCCACAAACATTTTCTTAGAATGACTCTGATAATAGAATTTAAGTATCTGTTTCCTTATTCAATTGAAAAATTGCAATTGTAAATATTTGAAAAATTTTTAAAATTCAATTGAATCAGAAATAATTATATATAATGTAGCTATATAATATCTTTTTTTTAATTTTTACAAATTGTTTATAATGACTTTGTAAGTTTTTTTTTTTTTAAATTTAAACACTTTTTACTTTCATTATTATTGTGATTCTAAAACAAAATTGACGTAAGCGCAAATATAAAACAATACAAAAAAAAAAAAGAAATGATTGATCAAATAAAAAAAAAATTCAGAAAATAAAAAAATTATTGAATGCAATAGACGAACTGTAGAGTCACCATACACAATAATGCACTTGTATGCATGTATGTACATCATGTCATGTAATATTTACATACGTTTAGAACTTGTATTGGAAGTTATGCTAATAAGTAGTAGTTCGGTCTTTTACACTGCATTATTAATGAACATAAATTTTGCGTGTAATTTTACTTTGTTTCTGCTGTCCTTTAATTATTATTTTATTTAAATTTATCTTTATCTGTCAGAAAAACACATACAAAAAATTGAAAGTTTTTAATAGAGTATTCCACAGAACAAAAAAAAAATTACTACCTTTAATATAAAATGGCGTTTGTGTTGCATTATTAACATTATTAACTAGATTTTCATTAACTGATAGTGATTAGAAGTTATAATATGAAGCACAAGGTCTCTTTTTCAGCAATGTTCGAACAAAAAATATATTTTTTGTTTGGTGTAAAGAACAACTGTTATTAAGATAATTTCAATCTGGTATGTTCTGAAAAACGAATTCAAGTTAAATTAAAACCCTTTTTTTTAAAGACAAATAAAACTTAATTTCGCAAATTATTTTAAATTTTTGATAAACAAAGATTTTACAGTAGTGGCCATTAAGCGAATGAACATTTTAAAATTATAGCAGTTTAAATTCGCATTCGATTTTAGTTTCACTCGAATTCGTTTCTCAGAACATAACCGAATATTATAATTATTCGATTTCAGTTTTACTCGAATTCGTTTCTCAGAACGCACCCGAATATTATAATTATTACTAATAAAATTAAGGCCCCTATTACCGTCCACAACACCTAAAGGTTTTGATGTATTGGCTACAACATACTTACATATACAAATAAATGTTGTATACGATAGTCAAAGTATGTATACGGTACAACACATAGGTATTCCGTATGCCTGCTGGTCACACTGGATGTGAAAAACTCATTTCACTCTGTCCGCTGGCAGGACGCTTTATACCCGATGGAATGAGATTTCAGGCTCCCAGGGTACCTACTGCGAATCATGGGAGATTACCTGTAAGATCGATCCATACTCTACGACACAAAGGATGGCCGAGTGACAAAAGTTCTATCGGCAGGGGCGGTCCAGGGATCCATACTGCGACCCGACATATGGAACTATAATTTTGACGGGATTCTACGAAGGGACATTTCTAGTTAGTTACGCGGATGACATCGCGGCACTTATTATTGCCAAAGATGTTGATGCGGCCCAACTGCGACTCAATACCACATAGGAATTGTAAACCATAATCGCAATTTTAAAAATACAACATCTAACTGTTGTGAACCGAAATCGGGGCCTAAAAATAAAATAATTTGATTGAAAATATAAATGCTTATTTGAAATTTGTGAATAAATTCTATTGGTGAGTTGAAGTGGACAGTGAAGTTGGCCTATGTAGTGGACATCGTTCATGCTTTTCTTAAAGCCCTGCACATGTTGATCTATACAACATTGTAGCAAGTGCCACATCATGCAATTGCCATGCTCGACAATGACATATTAAGACAATGCAAAATATGTTGTAGTCCAACCTATGCATTCTTTTTATACTAATTTTTTATACTTTCACATGTAAAGTTAACATGTCAAGACATGCGACATATGCGACATATGTTTTTAATGACAAATTCTGATCAATTCTAATGGATAAAACGACATGAAAGAGAGCTCTAGAAGAGTTAGGGAACATTTATATATGTATGTTCTATTATTAAACAAACATTATATATTGTACATATAGTTCTACAAACTGCAATTATATAAATAAATATACCCTGTAACATCGAGTCATGTTGCGAATACTTATACAACATTATGAATAAAAAACATTTAAAGACATGGTATACAACACAACGAGCTATACACTCTGATGACTTTGCATGACATGTCATGACACTTTGTTCATTCATTCATAAAGGAGGTACTAAAGTATTTCGACCTGTAGATCTTTTGTACAGCCCTCAACTTCACCAGGGTTTTATAGAATTTCCCCCAGTTTCGTCGTTTTGACGAACTTCAAAATATCAGTCGGTGCCAACTCTGACAAACTCCCATCTGATATTCGATAATCACCGAGATATCTTTTTCTACACTGCATTACTGCTGCACAGTTGTGCTAATGACACTGTGGCATAGCATAGTATGGTTTTTTTAATATAATTTTTCCACTAAATATTGCGTTTTGCAGTACTTTAATTAAAAGAAGTACATTCTAAATAAAATTTTTGATAATACTTTAATGCATAATAAAATTAAAGATTGAAACTTAAAACTGTCATGGTTGAGATGCCAACCATTATTACAGCTCTTGTTAAATTTGCTGTATTTTTTTAGATTTTGTTAATTTGAAGAATGTTGATTAGTTAAAAGCTAAAGTTTTAATACCCACAAACGGCTGTAGGGCATCTCTATTAAAGAAAGAAAACATGTCATGCCATAAAATGTGCGCAACAGCGTCTTATATCGATAATCAGACGATAGATAGATGACAGATAGTCCATTATAAATTACATTGATTTAATGTCAGCTACAAAATCTCACCAGACACATGCAATTTAATAGTTCAATTGTTAAAATCTTGTATTTGTACAATAATATGGTTTGTATGTACATTCTGCATGTCATATCATGCACATTGTGTTGTCATTATTGACAATTTCAAACGAAATGCAATTTAAAACTAAACACAGTTTGATTAAAAAACCACTTGCGAAAATGTACAAACAAAAATCGTTTAAAATAATTCAATTTAAATTCTTTTCTCTATATATTTTAATTTTAAATATAACAATTTATTTTGTTTTGTAATCAATCGACTATCTTTTAAATCAATTCGTATTAAAATTTGTTAATTGAGGAAGGGAGTGACTTCAATTATTTCTATATTTGCTGGCATTTGTTTGCCATATGTGTGTATATGTTATTTCTAAAAAGGTTTTTCTAAAATTTTGTTAAGTCACAACTAATTCAAATGATTTCAAAAAGAATATTAAACAAAAAAAAATTATTTTTTTTTTTGTTAAAAAAAAATTAACGATCCCACCTGCAATTAAACTAAAGACGAAAAAAACGTAATAGAATATGCAACTGCAATACAGTTGTACTGTTTCAAAACTTTAATTAATTACATTTAAAATCTGGCATTTGTGTACCTGCTAGTTTATTTAAAGTTTTAGAAATGTTATCTAATTTATAACTTTTCTTAAATTAAATAAAGTTTGAACAAAATGTATCATTTATGTTTGTTAAGAATCGTAACAAAACAACTTATTTAGAAAGCATTGGTGTATTCATTTGCTTTTTTAAAAAAAAAGAGTTACAAACTAAATTTAGAATATAAGGACTGGCTTAGATGGTTAAACTTTTAATAGTTATTTTGCGGCGCATACATACATACATATGTATGTTTACAGGGTTATTCATTTTTCGATTTCAAAAGTAAGGCTAAATAAAGCTATAACATCTATACAAATTTTCATTCATTACAATGCTGGGAACCCCCCATTATACAGGAAAGACAATATCATTTAAATGACCTCCTCAAGACTGATTGACGCAGTCGATATTTTCCATTTCTGGCTCTCCTCATACACACGTTTCAAATCAATGTTACGTCAGAAATATGGAACCAAATTAAGACGGCCTTTTCAGCTACGGTTATTATTGATCTACTGTGCCTTCCTTTCTCTAACGAATTATAATTTGTCAAGAAAACAGTCCAGTTACTTCAATTGGAGTGTAACTCAGAATTTAGCATTATAAGACGCTGTATTGACCTACAGTTCCGACTATATTACCTTTTTGTCCAATGAACGAATTTCAAAAAAAAAAATGTAATCTGTAGAGTCACTTTTTAAACGTATGTTCGCCATAATCAAATCAATATCATCTTGTAACAAAAAAAAAAAAAAAAAAAAATGCGAATTTTTTCCACAAAAACAGGAATTTACACAAATTTGCAAACTTGCATTTTGCAAATGGCTGTAGAAGATATTTTTTTTTACAAAATTTCTTATTCAAGTGTATGTGTATTTTTTAAAAGTTAAAAAAAGAAACAAAAATTTTATTCCTCTTCCCAAATGAAGCGAATAGCATTAAATTTAAAATTTAATTAAATTTCAAGATATTGTTAGGCCTGTCACTTTAAAAATACGGTCATAAATGTACAAATAATATGTATTTTAATTAAAATCAATACAATTTATTGGCTATAACCTTCACCTTTAAAAACAAAATTTTGTTTTAACTTTTCTTGACTATATTTGCAACCACTTAAACGTTATATGAAATTGTTATTTTCTTATAAATATACTGCCAATTGCACTGGCAAAATTAAACGAAAAAAAACTTACAATTATTCAAAGAGATATTTTGTTTTTATTTGAGCGTTCAAATTGGCAATGTTTTCCCACAACTTACCTGAAAAGAAAGTAAAAAATAAGAAATTAAATTATATATCAAATCAGACATACATAGTATGTATGAATATCGTTCATTTGCTGCAACATAGTCATAACTTGAAAAATGCAATTTTGTTTTATCGTGTGTTATAAAATCATATTAATATGTATCTTGTATAATCGTCGCTTTAGACCATAATGAAAAGTTAATGGCAATCTACGTGTGTGTTTGTGCGCTACTTCTCTGCAGAAAATGAGACTACTCCGTACACGCGTGTAAAGAGTAGCACATAAAAGAGTAGGACTAGTCCAAATATAACCGAAATGTATGAAAAAAACGTGTTTCATTTAACATTGCAATATCATAGGAGTTGGACTATGTAATCTAGATATGCATTACATAAGAGTAATCTAAAAACTAGTTTATGCTACTACTCGTAACTATTTCGTGTTAGCTTGTACTCCATGGTATACACTCGGTTAATAGTTTTAAAACTAGTTTATATTAATACTCTACGGAATAGTTTTTTTCTTTTTGAGTTGTCAAGTAAGGTTTTTGCATAAAATCTGCGTTCGTAAATAAACGAACGGTCTTCGGCCAAGCAATTACTACTTGCTTTAAAGTGACATGGTCCATATCTGCAATACAATGGACTATTTTGTAACCTATAAACTTAAATGGATTACGTACTCCAATATTTTCTGCAGGGTTGTAGTGTGTTATCACAGTTGTGAGTCGTCATTTGTTTTTCTTTTATTTTTTATTATTTTTTTTTTAAAACATTAATAAAAGGAAAACCCTTTTTCTAAGTCAATTTAAAAAAAAATTAAAATGTTTGAGTTATGACGACTTTGAAGCAAAGGAGCGATATGTGCAATTTTGCTTTTTTTTATTTATAATTAAGTATTTAAAATTAAATTTGAAAGCAGCTTAATTTTTTTTTAATAAAATATTTAATATGACGTTGACAACGTTTCTAATTTAGGCTAAAGACTAATAGGTTGTGCAGTGTAGCTTTATAAGTAAATATTTAATGTGACATTAAATCAGTTAATTATGTGTAATTCCTAATTTAATTAAAACGAAACACATAACAAACAAATAAATATTTATATAAGTTTTTACTCATACTCATGGCACTTTTTCTTGAAAATAACCCCAAAATCAGAATATTGTTAATGATGAAATCAACAAATTGTTGTTGTAAGAAATTTAATTTTTCATTGTCAGTTAAATTTTTTCTAAGTTAGTCAGATAATATGGTGTAATAAAAATGAATAAATTAAAAATATCTGGAGAGTGATGATACTTTTCAGATCGGTATCATTGAGTACAACAAGAAACACATACAAAATTTAGAGTTACAATTAAGAAATGGTATTTTAATTTTTTGTTATGTAATTGATAATAATTTAGACATAATTGGGATGTTTTTGCAATCAATTTTGATTTAAATCAAGTGTGTAGTCGCCATAAGTCAAAGAAATTAATGGGTTTTATTAGTTTATATAATTTCAGTCTTATAAAAAAGCTTCAACATTTCGTTGTGGCGTTACAAACTAGAGCCTCTGGTGGCAGTCGAACCCACAACCCTCTTACTAGCAGTCTAGCACAATACTTACTTGTCTTCTTTTCCGCCCTTTTTACTACTGATATTTTGTATTGAATGCGAAATCAATCACACCAATTTTAGTAACTTTAGCTTCAGCACTTTTCAAGATATCAAGAAATCCATACTTAGGTTCTATGGGAGGTATCACGCCTACCTGTACAATTCCGCCCACTTTCTGGATGATGTTTAGCCTTGACCGTGGACTCATTCAGACCCTATTCCGAAACTTTAGCTTTAACCATTCTTAAGATATACAGAAATCAGTATTTATTATAGAAAGTACCCACGCCCAGGTCCAATTTAGTTAAAACATACCCTATTGCACTTTCGACAAAATCAGTTTAGGCGACCGACAAACAAACAGACTTACTTGGATATTTATAATATAAGTATATGTACTTATATGGATTTATTGGAAATCATACGACTTGACAGCTTGTTTTATGGGCTGATTTTCATGACTTCATGAAATGTTCTTCATGTTCTAATAGTAGTTTATGAATGAATTTAAAACAAATTCAATTCATGTAATGATTTAGAAGACGAGAAAATAGCATTCTTCTTAAACAACTTCCATTTAGAATATAGGTCTGATCTAATCAATTACTAAAAATTATCAGCAACCATCATTCAAGAAAAACTATAATTTTTTTATTTATATATATAATTTTTTTGAATAATTAAATTTTCCAAATTGATTGTAAAATTTTAGTAGTCGCCGTGGTCTAGTGATTACTGTGTTGGCTTACTAAGACAATAGCGCCGGGTTCAAATCTCAGCTCTGACATCTTGAAAAAAAGAAATATAAAAAAATAATTTCTTTTGGCGGCTACCTTCTGGCAGCAGCAGCAGTCTTCTGGCAAAAGCTCTGGGAGTAATTGATTGCCATGGAAAAGATTCTCAAATCTGTCTTTCGGAGTTGACTTTAAACTGTAGGTCCCGGTACTTATGGATAAAAATTAACCCACACGACATGAGTGCTGGGAGAAGCTAGGCCGTAACCCTGACACAGGGTTGTAATGTATGATTGTAAAATTTCGTGTTGAATTACTTATAAATCTGATTTTTCGCTTAAACATCTTTATTTAAACTTAACATATTGGTTTTAACCCTAAGCCCTGTTACTTGATTTTCTTTCTGTGTAAGTATACTTACATCTAAATCGTTCTTATTACCATCGGTCACTTCAAGAAAATATTTATATTTCATTATTAATCGGATAGCATTGCTTAGTAAATTGCCATTTTTCACTAAACGTACTTCAAACAGGGTTGCACTTGTAACTCAAATCAAGTAGTGGTGCAATTAAGTACAAATACTTAATTGTGTAATTTTTCATTAAGCTCTTGCTGGATAAGTTGAGCAGAATTAATTAACTAATTGCGCAATTAATGTTTATATGTGAATGTGGTCTAAAAAATAACGCTTGAGGCTTTTGTGTGGGTATATGACTCTCTAAACTTCTTATTAAACTTAATGATATTTTATTTTTAGCATTTAATCAAATTTATAGTTTTAAATATTTAATTTAAACTAAATTAAACTGACATTTGGTTCAATGGCTGTTTAATGGAATTGTACAGTAAATCTCTAAAATACTACTTGTACTTAAAACCGTGACCTTTAAATTTGTATTTCTTAAATGTTGGCAATGGTTTTTTTCTCTTTTTTTTCTTATACGATTATATTTATAGTTTGGTTTTTAATTTGATTAATGATTTATAGTATTCCAATGAAATTCTATTTATGAAATCAATTCCACAGTATTTGCACTCACTAGAGTCAGGCATTTAGTCAGTCACTAAATCATTAAGTCAGTTGTACCACCGACCCCTCCTACTGCGAGTATAGTTATAATAATAATAATAATAATAATAAATAAAAACCTCCAACCATTCAAGGTAAATATTTATTTAAGTTTACAGTTTATTTTCTTATAATCAATGGAGCGTGAAAAAGAAATAAATTAAATCAATATTAAAAAAAAACATAAAAAAGTTATATGGAATTTACGAGTATATAGAAAAAAAAACTTAAATAGAATATAATCAACGTGATATGGCATAAGAGTACACAACTTTATTTTTTAAGTCTCCAAATTTCTTCTTAAAATGATCTTTATAAAAAAGTAAAATAAATAAAATCATAAATCGTTAAATTGTAGTTTATATGCTTGAGTTGTAAGCAACAGAAGTCAGAGTTGAGTGTTGGTTCAGTTTGTACTCGTATTGTAGTAACCAGAGGGCTACACAAGCACAATTTGAATGGCTTACAAGCCATACTTGCGAATACTTCAACAAATAAAAAATATTCCATAAGTAAATGACAGCAAAATCTTAAACTTCAAAAACAAGGAAATAATAACAATAAGACACAACAGTTCTGAAGCAGAATTCAAATAGAACATTAAGGCCCATTATTACAACTTCACCGAAAAAGTTATGGGGAAGTTTGCCTTAGCGAAGGCACGAACTACACAATCAACATGCAACGATGAGGCAATTGATGTTGATAATTCAAGAGTGAAGGTATAACAGTGGTCTTTGAATGATCAACTTACAACAATTTGTCTCATTCCTAAGACGCTTAGTATTAATATAAGAAAACATACATATATATGTACTGTCCTTTTCAAAAATTCCAATACAACGCACAACATTTAGTAGGGGTTTACCCCTAAGTATTGGTCTCAAATAAAAAAAAATGGCAAACGTAGCTACGATTGCTTTTGTACGAAGCTTGTATTTGCAACGAAGAGTGATTACCGCTAATGTTTTTTACTTAATGGAATTTTAATTTTTATTTTTTTGCTTTGTATTCTGGTTGTCTAGAAATACAGAAACTCCTAAAATAGATATCCTTTCTGGATTTAGGCGCAGTAGACACTTTAATTCGTGTTAATTTGTTTGAGTGGTACTCTAGATCTTAAGCTATAATCACATTACCAACATATTTGACGAAAAAAGCGTAACCACTATTTTATGAAAACGTTTAATTTTTAAATTTTCATTGCATCTAGTTTGATTAACTCAACAGCGAAATATTTTTTCTCATTATAGTTTGCTCTGTAATAATTTAAAAAAAAAATATTTCCAAAAGAGTGATTATTTTTTCTCGTCAAATATTTGACTAAGATCACAATAGCAAATGACAATAATGAACAAAATTATATAAAATTCTCTACAAGTTTTAAAAATTCTACCACATTTCAGTGAAATTGTTTGAAATAAATATTTTTATTTAAAAACTTATTTCTTTGTCTCAAATGTGGCTGGTTTATGAACGCTTTAAAAAATCTTTAATAGCAAAAATCTTTTAAAGCCATTTTAAATTAAATTATTTATAAAATATTGAAACGTTGAGCAAATACCTACATACATACATATATAATAACATTTTAAAGCATTTAATTACAGAAAATTAATTAATTATTAAACAATTAAAAAATAATTGCAGCCGGTGGAGGTAGCATCCACCAACAACAAACATATAGGAATAGTGCCAACTTTATAATAAAAAAAAATAGAAATATCAGCTGCTCTATTGGCAATAACTTCATGAATTTGTGATGCATTTGGAAAAACCATATTTTTATAATTTTTTTTTTTATAAAACCTTGTAACACTTTAAGCGCAGATTTATTGTTTTGGCTGCTTAGTTGGTTAGTTGGATGGTTAAGTGGTCGAGACATGACGTGTCAGCACAATTTCTATTATTTTCAATACAATTACAAATGCAATTACACCCAAACTGTTGTTTTGTTTTGGCATTCAATCACATTAAAATCTCTAAATTATGGCCAAATGCAAATTAATAAATAAAACAAAATCTCTTTTCTCACATTCCTATTTTAATAGTTGTTACTGTAACATATTGTGTTATTGTGCTTTGAAAAAGAAATTGTTTTCTACAGCAAACAATCACCTGCATAAAGTTTTTCCCCCTTTTTCTAGTTTGGAAAAAAAACATTATTTGGCAAAATGTTATATTGCAAAAAAATAAAACTAATTTAACTAAATGAGAGATATTAGAAAATATCTAAATACATATATAATGTGTAAATTCAAGAGAATTTTAAGAAAATGATATGCGCCGGGAAATGTTTCCTATTTTGAATTGAAATTATCAGCGAATTTGTTCATATTCTCTCTTTCTTTAATAAAAAATCTGTTAAACTCAAAACAAAATTATTATAATTTTCACACTCCTGTCAAAATGGTTGTGATTTTCATTTGTGGTATTTTCTTAAAGAAAAATCTTCGGGAATATTCGTAATTGGGCTGAATATTATTCTAAAATCCAGTTGTTAAAAAGTCTCATGGCCATATATTTAGTATAAAACAAATTTAAAATGTCTTTTAATAATGATCGGGGCAATATCCTGCACAAGAAGCAATTAAGAAGTCTTTTTGTTGTAATTATGTTTCGGTTAACTCGTACATTTGACCTGTTAAAACTTCATGTCAGTAATGCACTTTAAAGGCATGCCCATATTATTCTATAGAACATGGTAAGAACTGTCACATCACGCAATTACAGTGCCATGGCATGTCGTTCAAACATGTTCGACAAAGACATATGTATTAAGACAAAGTAAAATATGTTGGAGTCTAACCTATGGATTGTTTTGTACTTATTTGGTACACATCCACATGGAAAATTAACAAGTCAACACATGCGACATATATTCTTAATGATGAATTTGTTTTAATTAGTATACCTATAAATTAAAACTGCACATAAATTAAAAATTTTTAGATTAGAGTTCTTAATAGAATAGTGTTTTATATTTAATGTTTTTTTTTTCTAATAAATTTTAGTGATTTTTGTTAAATATTGTATTGTAAATATAATGAAATATTATTGTAAGTGTTCTATTATTAAACCACATTATATTATACAATGTATACATATTTACCCAACAGTTTTAAAAACACTATGCACAAAAAATATTCATACACATAGTATTCAACCCAACAAGCTACAACAGCTTAGCCGTTTTGCAATAATATGCTAAGACACTATGATGACTTTGCATGGCATTACATGACACTGTGTTTGAGACGACATGAAAAAGCATAGCATCGGTTTTCAAAAAAGGCATATTTACACAAAATGTTGTATTTTGCAGTAGTATACATGTCATTAATTATGTGTTAAAGGTTTATTTATTACTATGCTTTTGAAGCGTAATTATATTTATTATTACAGTATTTACAGCTGCGCTTGTGCAGAAAGAAGTATCTCAATCGGTAATTCAGACCACTTAGCTTAACGTAAAGTGACACGTACAGCCTGCAAACAATTTTCAACAATTGGTCGTTAATTTCTTTAAAGGCAAATGATAGAATTTGCTTGCTTAGATTTTCAGAAAATACAATTTTTTCAATCTGGCTGATTTAGTTTTAATGAAGCACTAATGACAAAGTGACTGATCGTTCAGTTTTAATTACACTTTATGAAGCTAAGAAGCCGAATTATTTTACAAAACATGCCAGGTGGTTATTGTGATAATGCAAAATTGGGTATTTTTTTAATTCTGCGTCTATTGGCTACTACTTATGCTTTTATTTGAACGAATTTGCATTACTGTTGATACATTATTATACGATTAAAGTTTTAAATTAAATTTTAGAAAAACTTATATGTCAGCAAGCAAAATGTCAAAATGATCATGTTTTTCTAATATTCTTCTGTTAGAAAAGAAATGTAAGTTTGTATGTGATGTTTTTTAAGTAAGTCGTTATAGCCGATCATTCCTGTATACAATTTAAGAATACATACTACAAGTACTTAAGAATTTTTATTGTTTTGGCTTTTATTGATAATCTATAAATAATTTATTAATATTTTGATAAAATGTTGAGAGAATCAAGTCAAATAATAATTTTCACCACAATTTATTTCAGTTTCCATTTTTTATGAGAACAACTAACTGTCAAATGTGTATTGTTGTTGTTGAGTTTACGGTAAATGTGGTTTACAAACTACGAGTACACAAGCAATTTCAGCTTTATTGTTAATAAATATTTCAAAAAATCTATTACAGAAACATCATAAAAGTAATTCTAAACACAATACATACTTGTGCTTGTACACTGAGAGAACATATGTAATCATTTTTCCATTGTTTTTATTACAAAAACAACAATGAGCCACTATGTGTGTTAAAGTGGGCTTTGTTTGAAGAAAACTGCTACTCTATCCTATGTTATGTCACTGACATAAACACTTGTTTTGACAGTTGCGAAGCACAATGTGTATGAGTACAAGGTGACAATAAGCCATGTTGTCAATATTTAGCGAATTCTAGTTTTCTTCCGCTCCATTGATCTGTCAATTTCTTTCAGTGTATTCGACAAATCTCACTTCTAATAAAAAAAAAATTGGTATTTTGTTGTTGGTAATTTATACAAAATTTGCCAAATATGAGTATTTCTGTACCTTTGATATGGGTTGTTTATACAAACTTACTCACATATGTATGTAGGTGCATACATCTAAACGTACCCATACTTCCATAATACAAGTCACATTTAAACTTCCTTTTTTACCTTTCATTAACTTAAATGTTGAACTTACTCGTACATATATGAGTGTATGTGCGTGTGCATTTGTAGGCATAAATAAATAATTGTTGGAAAAAGAGTCTATGAATTTAATTCTAAAGTTCGTTGTACACACAAGTACCGTATTTTTTCTGTAGTTGGGATTGTAATTTTAGATGAGTGAGCATTTGTTAGTCAGTAGTGAATGTGACATGTTTGTTTTTGCTTTATTTTATGAAACTGACAACAACGGAAATTAAACATTAATATTCATAAAACAATACGATGAGAATTTCTATTAAACAAACAGTTGATTTTGTTTTTGTTTTGATAAAAAAGGAAGCAAATAAATATAAAAATGAAGAAATATTTAATAATTATGGAAATAAATAGTATAGGTTTTGTTTTCTTTTTTTCTTTGATTTTGATTTATTGTGCGAAACCCCATATAAATGTTATTTTATGTGGCTGACAAATTTGTTGACTTGCATACACTTCCACACCCAATTACAGTGGTAGACAAAATTTTGCCACAGCATGTTTGTTTGATTTGAATTTGTATAATAAAGCTCATACCAATCAATTTACAAATTTATTTATTGCAAATTAAAAATAATTTTTGTTGTGCTGGAGACCGAGTTCCAGTCACAGAATGAAAGATCATTTTTAAAATTAAATCTGACGATATTATAATAATTTTATTGCTCACTGTTTTCTTTATTACAGTAAGTTTACATATAAGAAGTTTGTTTTATTAAAACAAAAAAAGCTAAAGTCTAAAGTACGAGTATAGTATTAACGGTTGACAGTAAACACGTGCAATCTGATGACAACAGAACGTACCAATCTCCACTTTTAAATTCGTAATAAATTCCCATAAACTATTTCTGTCTTTCAATGATAATGTAGGTAGTGGTGGTGTTGTTGAAAGGTTTTTTGTATTTATTGATAACTTAAAAGACCTTAAAATTCCCTGGTATCCGTAAACAGATATCCTTAAGTTTGCAGAATGTTTGCCGGATGAAAAATAAGCGGCAGTTTATCATATGAGAACATGATGTCGGCCTATGTATTGAACATTTTTTTTAATATTAATAAGAACCAGAGTAAGTAAAAACGCAGCGCAGCGCCGCTCTTTTGGCTCTTTGCGCAAAGAGCAGAGCAAACTTTTTGTTGCTCTTGCTCTGCGCCATTTTTTTTTGCTCTGCGCATTACAAGCGCTGCGCTTAGAAGGCGCATTTGAATTTTGAGCTTTCTTGCGCCACTCTTTTTTTTTGCGCAATGCGCCAAAGAGCCAAAAAGTGCGCAATTGCGCATCGCTCATTTACCTTTGAAGTCAGTAATTTTAATATGAAAAAAGAAGAAATAATTAAATATACTTAAATAGATTTATATTAGTATTTTCATATACTTTAGAGTAAAATAATAAAACATTTTTTTTTTTATATTAAACTGGGGACTTATTCTGTAATTCTCTTAAGCTAAAATGCTTAAATGTTGGGTGTTTGAAACAGGCTGGGCGTTAGAATATATAAAATTAAAAAGTTCAGAGGCAATAGCCATAAAGTTTTCAAATTACAATAAGCGTTCAAGATTTCTATTCGTAGCCAAAAAGTCCTAAATCAAGTTTATAAATTTTTAGCGATAGAGTTTTAGCTTAGGAGAGTTACAGAATAAGGCCTCTGTTTAATTTTTTTTTTTTTTTTTTCTTCACGCTCATAAATTAGTACAAAAAAATTTTTTCTGAAAATCACACGCGAATATATGCATTCAAATTTTTTCTAAGTATACATATGTGAAGAATGAGTAAAAAAAAATTTTATTTTCTTCATGCAAATAAAGGAATATCATAATTTTTTTTTTCTTAAAAGCACGCGAATGTCCCCATTCATCTTTTTTAAGAATATTTATGATGGAAATTTCCATCAGTAAAACTGCATAAAGTGATTTTCTGTAACGCAATTGTTGACTGCACATAAAAATTTTTTCGAACGGCAAATTAAAAAATTTTTTCCTGACATGACACTGTAGATATAAAAAGCGCATGCGCAATGCGCTACTCATTTTGCTCAATGTGCAGAGCAAAGCGCCAAATAAAAAATTTAAATGCGCATAGCGCAAAGAGCAGCGCTTACAAAAAAGAGCAAGAGCCAAAAGAGCAAACAACTGCTCTTTTTTATCTGCTCTGCTCTTTGCGCATGCGCAATTTTTCGAGGCGCAAGAAAAGAGTGCGCAATGCGCAATGAGCAAAAGAGTGAGCAAATTCTTACTCTGATAAGAACATAACAAAATGGCTTAATAGCCAAGAGATCTGGATTCAAATCTCAGCTCTGACATCTTGAAAGAAAGAAATATAAAAAAAATTTCTTTTAGCGACTACGTTTTAGCAGTCTTCTGACAAAAAGCTCTGAGAGTAATTGATTCCCATGAACAAGTTTTTTAAGTAATTCGTTCGGATTCGGCGCTAATATGTAAGTGCCGGTTCTCATTAATAAAAAGCTATTATACTAGAGTACAGAATCTAATAGATTATTGCATATTTTTAATAGTTGTGGGTTATACGATCAGGCCTAATTGAAATGTTTAGGTGCTGGCCTTAGTTTTTTAAACGAGTTCCCTAAGTCATCCTCAATATTTAAATACGCATATTCGTAAAAACATTTTTAAATAATTGGTAATCTCATTATAACACCGACATTTTTAACACATATGTATTTGTATGTATAGTGTTTCTTTTTACATCTATTTTTAAACATTATTAAGTGGTTACAAATTATAAAAATTCGCATTTGGAATGTAACTATTCAGGTTTTTGTATTCATAGTTGTTCTTTTTGTTTTTTTTCCCTCTTTTTAATAAAATTAGTTGTTGTTTAACCACAAACACTTTTAAACAAACATTCATACATACTTGGTGTAGAGTATGATTAATTACAAAAAAGAAAAAAAAAACTAAAAAGCAACACAAAAATAACAGCAATATATGGAAAAGCAACAACGTAAATAACAACTTAGAACTTGTATGACAACATTAGAAGTAAATAGTTGTTAAGTTAGTACTGTTGTTTTTAGCAAAAAAGAAAAAAAAAAAAATATTCTGCCAAAATAGTTAAACAAGAAATAAGAAAAATGGCCAAAATCCAATGCAAATAATAAAGACAAAAAAACGTTTTAAGCCAAACCACAATGATGAGAATGTTTAAAATACTTGTTTAACAAACTGGTATTTAATAACCAACAGGATTCCAGGAGCAAAATGTATATCTTCAATTAAATTTTAAATTGTTATGCTATAATTATTTAAAATTTTGCATTTTATTAAAAATCTTTTAAAATGAAGACATTTTTTGTTTTGTAATTTATTTAAAAATTCCTTTCTATAACGAAAAGAAAATTTTTTAAATTTTTTACAAAAATTACAAAAATATTTCAGTTTTTTTTTTACTTATACTTCGTTATATGACATGAAATTTTACAGCAACAATAAAAACAAATAATTTAAATTACAATAACAGATGTCATCCTTTTGTTATATACTTATGAACACACATACATACCTGTGTATGCATGTATTAGATATGTAGTATGTATGTAATTACATGCAAATAAATTAATTTTACATGCTGACGTCAGTTAAATAATTACAAACAATTATCATCAAACTGTTACTAAACAAAAATTTTTTATTTTAAATTGCAAATAAAAATCAAAATCTACAAAAAAATAATTTAAAAACTCATTAAGGGAGTACAGCAAATATTTAGTTGTTGTAGGCATGAAACACGCAGCGTGATTGCGATGAATGTTCAACAGATGAATTTGAATATTTAAGAAACGTAATGTTCCATACGATTCCAAAAACTTAAACTCAAAATGAAAGTCTTTCTTGATTATTTAATTTAAAAAAATATTTCTTAAAAGAAAAACGATATTTTTTTAAATTTCAAAACTCAAGCTGAAAGTGTTCAATAGTCTTAAAATCCCGCCTCCTCTTAACTACAAGAGCAAGTCAAGTTTCTTATCTTTTAACTAACTGAACATGTTAACAGACATTTGTTAGTTGTTTCCTGTGTTATTTACAGGTCAGTTGTGAATATTTTCGGGAAATATTTTGCCCACATGAAGAAAATCAGAACCAATTGTTTAATTAAACGGTTGCCCCGATTTTGTTAGATTTAAAAAAAACCAAAACTAATGAAATACAGAAAAAAAATTATATCTGGGGAAGTTTTTACTCACAATTAAGCCGTTAGTTACATATAGGTCACCGGGGTCTAAGACTGACTGTAGCGTATAAAAATTAAAATGAATATGGAAAAAAATATATAAGTTATTGCTCTTTTCTGTATTCAATAAAATTCACACGTTTCTTTATTTATTATTTTGTTTACATTTTTTAATAAATTTTTATAGATTATGTGGATGGGAAAAGCTTTTATTTTAATATAAATTTTTTTATCTTAATACAAGCATGGGCACTATCTACGTCATGCACTCTCTCGAGAAACGAATACCAACACACCTTGACAATGCGTAATCAGTTTATTTGATTCATGCTTGAGAAAGGTACTAGGGCAAGTTTCAAAGCTTAGTGCAAACGACTTCACTGACAATATACTTCATCAGTTCAATATTTAAAGTTTAAAAAAATTAATTTTTGTAAGTGTACATCTGTAAATAAGTGTATAAAGAGAGTAAGAGGGAGTTTCTCTCATAAACAACTCATACTTCTACGATTCAAGCCATCCGCCCAAATAAATTCTACGATTCATACTCAACTTACTATTTTACACACTCACATGTACTAACACTCCGACCTTTATAATCATATGCACGTACTTAGTACGTTTGTGTATGTACACATGTGTATTCAAAAGTTCTTTAACATATACAATCAAATGAGTTTCCTTTCCCAACTTTAAATATGTTATAGCAACAACTATAAGAAAAAATTTTAAATATAAACAAAAATGAAAAACGAAAACAAAAAATTTGTAAAGGAAAATCACGTTTGAGCAGGTTTGTTGCTGTTTTGTTTTCAACTTAATTTCGACAACAACATCCTGGTGCTTTAGATAACCGTTTTCTTAAATGTCTAAATAGGTGTGAGATTGTATGTGTGCCTTAATTTTTATTATTTTTTTTTCTTTTGGAGAGCATAACATTATTTTAATAAAATATTTTTCTCTTTTTTTCATTATCTCTCTTTACTCATGCTAGAAAAAAAATCCTTTAGCTGCTTTGCTTAAATGACTTTGTTGTATAAGTTTTGTGTGTGTGTGTATGTGTGTATTTTATTGTTATTGCTATTTTTATACTCGTATATTCTATTTTTTAAAATACAAAAATTTTTGCTGCCGAAAAATACTTCAGGGACATGTGGGAGCATAAAAATGAAGAAATAATGCCAAAGATAAAAACAAAATCATGTTTTTCAGTGTGCATTTCCATTTATTTCCTTTTACTGCGATTTTGTTACATTTGTCGAGTGTCGAATTTATCTTTAAAATATTGATTAGTTTGGCACACAAAATAAGAAGGAAAAAAAATATAAAAGAAATGAAAAAAAATATATTTTTTTCCAAAGAATTTTTCCTTTTTTTGAACAGGATTTTTTTCTCCAGAGAGAGATTTCCAAAGAAAAAATTGTTATTCAATAACATGCAGCTTCTTTTTACTTCAAATAACAAACAACTATTGAAGGTATAGATAAATCATATTGGGATGTATATTTTGTTTTCTTTTATTGTAAGAAATTGTAAAATAACATTTTTATTAGTTATTAAATTTATTATTTTAAATCCAAAGGTTGGTTATAACTTTAATAGTATTCAAAAGAATCTGAGATAAGGTTTTAGAGAAGTTCGTATAAATTATTTAATATTAGTTGTTGACCAAAATTTAACTTGCAGAACTTTCTAATAACGCAGATGTGAAAAAATCTGTTCTCAACTGTATTTAGCAGTATATCTATATGTGCATACTTAAATAATCAAATTTTAAACATAATTTGCACAAATGAAATACTTTTAACTTGATGTCTATATTAGAGGGCTACTCCAGCAACCATCTTTCATTCATTCCACATACTGCCTTTCATAACAAATGATGCAAATGTTATGCTATGATTCACTTAAATTGAACCATTTCTTTATGTTTTCAACCCATGATTTCATAACATTTTTGTCATGCAATATTTTACTCGTGAAGCTAAATTCAAGTAGAATAGAATTTAAATTCTGAACATTGTTTTGCCGATAAGTATGTATATGAGGGGATTTTAAAAGTGAACCTTTAAAAGTAAATTTTAATGAAACATACAATAATCTATGATTTGAACGTCAACTTTTATTTCATTATAATCATTGCTCCTTACGACAGAGGTATCCAACACATTTTTGCAGCATTTTGGTTTCAGATGTTTCACATTCAAAAAAGCATCGTGTATGCGCTGCCACCTTATACTCTACATAAACGTGTAGCTCCACAGAACGGCATCAAATTACAAGATTTTGCTGGCCAGTTGAAATTACGCGGTGGAAAATTTGTTATGCAATAACAAAAACTGAATATCGCTCATTGATGGTAACCATTCGTTCGGCGACATTTCCGGAAAAAATGTGGCTGAATGAAAACTGCAGACCGTCCAGCATACCAAACCGATGTTTAATGTGGAAATTTTAAAATTTTGAAATCAACATTAAAAACCTCTCGTTTAAGCACTTATTTCGTTATATATATCTATAGTGTTCTGAATGGTTTTAATGGATTTTAAGGGAATGGAGTTGAAAATCTAAGTAGAAAATACATTATAATTAACCATAAGATGGGCCTAATTTCTAAGACCGCCATGGAATCGAAAAATTTTAATTATTAGCCACACTTTTACAAACATAACGTTATTTTCGAAACTGCGTGGTTTACGCAAAATTTAAAATTTCTTTAAAATCTATTTTCATTGAAAGCAAACTTTTCCCAAATGAATGGCAGTTGACAATAAATAAATTACAATACAATATTAAATGATATTCTAATTAATTATAAGAAAGATACGCCCGGTGTAGTTTTGCATAGCAGGGATAATATCTTTTATTTTTGTGGTTATTGCATATCTCCTATTAACATAAAAACCTAAAATATATAACTTTAAAAGTGAAATTAAATAATTGTCTTTTAGTTTTCCTATTGTGTTTGCTATGGTTTAAAAGTACGAACCAAAGAATTTTTGTTTCAAAAGTTACACAAACAAATTAAATAAGAAATACATACTGTACAGTAGTTAAATTCTACTTATGGAATTATACAGGCCTTTAGTCTAAACCTAAATAGGGGCTCAATATCAATGCGATGGAAGCGTAATGGACTCTTTACAAGTACGATTTTCCGAAACTACGTTTCTAAATTTATTTAAATATTTTCTATTGTGGGACATTGAAAAAAATAAATTATTGTATCATTAAAATGCAACTGTTTACCAGATAAAAGCCAGACAAATATACATAAATATATATATATACAATAATTTATGTATATATTTTTTTTTTTTTTTTGATTTATGTTGTCAATTTTTTAACTGCCCTAAAAGCTATTTTATTTTGTATCTTGTATTCATTTATATTAGGAATGACGAACAGAATTGAATTTTACAAATCCCAGGATTCGGGATTTTTTAAATTTTGTGTGGGATTTAAAAATTTTAAAATAAGAACTAAAATAATTCTAAAGAAATACATAAAATATAGTTACCATTTAATTTCAATTCTAATATTAATTGCATTTGTAATTCTTCACCTCACTATCAGATAAATGCATGAATTACGAATTTCTTAGTCAGCATTTCCAACAGAAATGCGTTAAATAAAAAAATAAAATGTGTAATGGCAAGTGAAGAGTAAAATTTAAAGCCAGCAAACAATACTTCTCAATTTTAATAACATTTTTTGAAAAAAAAAAAAAACATTTTCCAACATTTTCAACATTTTTTGTCCAGTAAGAATAAAGAAGGTTAAATGTTGGAACGTCTTTGTTTATTTCTAGCTTCCGGAGAAGCTTGCACTGAAACATCCAGCATGGGTTCCCCAGACGACTTGCTCACATTATTTATTGCCTTTGCAAAACAAAAGAAACGGCTTCAGCCCTCGCACAGAAAATCAAGCAGCCCATGTTCAAATCTCAGAAATAAAAAAGAAACCGCTCCCCGATATTCAGCTTTATTCCACCTGTCATCAGAAACAAATGATCAGAAGATAAAGCGCCACCTACTGAGAAGTAGCAGATAACAGCAAACCTACAACAGCGAAGTCTCTCACCACACACAATCAACGTCCAACCACGTATGGGCTAATTGCTGTTGATCATTCAAGAGTGAAGGCCTTTAGGTAATTAAATCACTTGACAGCAATTTGTCTCAGTCGAAAGGGCGCTTGACAGGAAAAAAAAAGAACTCCATCTCTATTCTCTATCAATCATTAAAAATTTCAGTACACACAATGCACAGCATGAGCAGGGGTTTTTTCCCCTGAGTACTGGTCTCAGTAAAAAAACAACTTAATAGCTTTATTTCTTTTCTACATCATACACAACACACACACTAAAATTATATATACATTTTATCCTCTTGAATTTTTCTATGTATCTTTTTCTAAGAGAACTCATCTTTAATTGGTTCGTTCAATTTGTTTAATTACTCAAAGCAATTTTTCGAGAAAGCCTTTACATCTTTCTTAGGACCATATTTAGTGAATATTGTGTGCAATTTGTAGTGATCCTTGACTTGACAATTTTGTAAATTCATACTTAAAGAAACAGATTTCTATTTAGTTTTAATATGTTTAGTTATTCGCTATAGTCTAGTATTTACTGTGTTGGCTCAGGGTTCTAACCCCAGCTCTGACATCTTTAAAAAAAATAAATAAATAAAAAAATATTTCTTTCGGCGACTACCTCTTAGCAGTCTTCTGACAAAAGCACTGAGAGTAACTGATTGCCATGAACAAACTTCTCAAGTACATATGTCGATCGAAGTCGACGTTAAACTGTAGGTCCCGGAACTCATGGATAAAAATTAACACACACAACATGGGCTCTGCGACAAGCCAGGGCATAATCCTGAAACAGCGTTCTAATGACCAATTATGTGTGTCTGTATGTACATATGTAGTTATTCGTCAATGTTTTTTGTTGTGTCCTGATATTTGACATTTTAAATAGGTTTTAAAATTCGTTTTTCCTTTTTTTTAATATTATAATTTTTGTGTTATGCACGTAGGATAAATAATACGGAAAATCCCAAAAAGTAATGGAACAAATTTTTATCATTTTCGGGATTCACATTAGCCCGCAACCGTCATTCCTAAACTATATCCTTTAATTCCATTAAACTAAAGTGAGCCGTATAGTTCAAGTTAATGATAATTTGGTTGTAGTTTTGTAACTTTTTTTCTTTCTCTACTATTGTTAGCTTCCTTTGCTGCCTGTTATTTTTATTCTTCATATTTTTATTTTTTCTTGCTTCGTCTACTCGTCCATATATTTCTGTATGTTTTCTTTTTTTATTTATATTTTTAGTATTAATTTGTTGTAGTTTCTCCATTTCTATAAGTTATTTTCTATATAATTTTTCTAATGTTACCTTCAGCTTTTTCTCTACTTTTCATTTATATCCTTTATTTTCTTCAATATGACATTTTACTGCCGTTATGTTCGTATTTTGGGGGAGTTCTTGTAAGAAGAATTGGGGACAGCCCTTATAAAAATTTTCTGTGTAATGACTAATTACCTTTAAAGATAAATATTTCTATAAGTTGTACGTGTATTTGTTGATGAGTGCTCGTATGTGTGTGTTTACTTTTACGGATGGCATTTAATCGATCGTGTTTGCATTCACTTTAATAATCAATTGTATAGAAAATATTTTATTTTTATTTACAAAAAATATTGAATATTTTTGGGAACACATTTGTTAACATGAGATTTTGATTATGAAAATAATACCCGTTTTGTTTTTGTTTGTAGGAAACAGGCATAGAATTGTTTACGGATATTGTATTCGTACTCGTAATGCTGCAGCAGTTTCTAAATTTTAGGAAATTCTATTAACATTTTGGTATACATTGTATTGATTGTAAAGGGTGTTTTTTTAAGGGGTTTCAAAATGTAAAATGATATTAAATTTAATTGGCATTTATTGTTTAAATAAATAATCAATAAATCTGGCCGTATGTAGGAATACAGTGTATGTTTATGACATTACTGGAAAATACTTATCAGCCTACCTCACTGGCTGTCCTTAACCCAAAACACTCCTACAACTATACTTCACTGTTTAAAACAATTTGTTCACATCTAATGTTTTTTTATTTCTTGTGCCATATTATTTCTCTGCCATCATTACCGAAAAGATTTTGCTTTAGTTTCCTCAGAAAATAATACTGCGTTCCAAAATTGTTCATCATTGTTTATGCCATGCTTGGCAAATTCTTAACACATTTGCTGGTTTTGTTTTCTGATAAGTGGCTTTTTGTGCAGTAACCCACTTAAGTACATATTCTCCCGATTGCTTTTGGAAGCACACTTGTTTCTGTAGTATTAGCGGCTTGTTCTGCTAATTTTTCTCCTGGATTTTTTGCCATTTATTTGATTACAGAATACTGTCATATGGAATGGCGTATGTTCACGAAAATTTCTGATATTCCGAAGTGATTTTCGGTGTTTATGTTCTTTAATATTTCAATTTTTGATATTAAAGCTCAGCTCGTTTTTGACAAGTTCAAAACTTCATAAAAGACAATCTTTACGAAGAAAGTACTCGTATAACGTACAAATAATTACCCAAAGTATTAAAGAATAAATACTTTTATCCCTAAGATTTTTACTTCAATAATTCTTTTTTGCATAATGCGTTCGATTTTGGAATTAAATAAAAAATGGATCTGAAATAAAACTTAATACAACAATTTAAATTATTTAAAAATTTTTACAAATTAACGATATATATATGAGGAGTAGCAATATGTTATTTCCTTAACTGTACGTTATCGTGCGGACACAATTTTAATTTATACATTCAGTTGGAACTGGTAAGCATCGTCACCGTTTAGATGCTTTCTCAATTGTTGTCGAAAATGTAACTTTAGATAGCTAAATGTTTTCTTCAAAGAAAATGCTAATGGATTGGAGACAGAGAGAGAGACTGCTGGGGACTTTTTTAATTCAGATACTATTATGGGACCAATTGGGTAAAGTTTAAGTTGAGGAAATACCCTCTTTGGATTGCGCAATCCAGGAGCACTCAGGGAATACGCCAGTTCAAACGGTTGGTGGAGCCTTTCCTGTAAGGAGAAGAGTTCAATAGACTATGGAGGTCAATTATTAGTAGGATAGTGAGTTCCTTGTTGGGACAGTGCTTCCTGAGATACCATCTCATTATATTACGTCTCCTGGATAAAACTGAGAGCAGACTTAATCTCAAGGAAGTTGAAATCAAGGAGCACATTCTTTGCTTCTTCAACGGATATTAGAGGGATACGATGGGGATTAGATCTGTTCCCGACTTCATTCGTAGAGTAGAGAAGCCTACCTGAAGAACAATTGAGCTAGATGACAATTTTATGTATATAGCCGAACATGTATGTACATGTACTGCCGATCGAGAGTACCCAAAAGATCTTTTTAATTGCAGTGTCTGTCTTAAGGGAAACTACTGGGGGCAAATTACGGCATTCGATATCGAGCGAAATGTCATGCAATTTAAAACAAGATTTCATATAAATTTCGTTCGATATCGAATGCCGTAATTTGCCCCCTGATGTATTTAACAATTCATTTTCGAGTGTTTAACTTTTACGTGATTTAACTTTTTCGAAATTCTACTGTGTAATAAAACTATTTTATCTAAATTTTTTTAATATACATACTTAGATACATATGTATGTATGTATGTGTGGACATATATTTGTGTGTATGTACACACATGCTTACAAAAAAATTTGCAAATTGTGTTCAATTATTTTAACCCTGGAAATGGTTTAAAATTTTATGACAATTTTTATTGTTACTTTTTTCTTGTTTCTTATTATCATACATACTGTATGTACTTACATAAATATACCCAGTTGGCTCTGACTTAAAGACATAGCCAATAGACTATCCTGTACGATGCATAGATGATAGCCAGAACAATTCGCCCGCCACATTTTAAAACAAATGTCGCAAAAATCATGCAGGACTCGATGAGAGACAATGCCACTGAACTTGTCGTCGACTGCACATTGCTTGAACTATGCAAGCGTGTCGTCAGTTTTCTGTTTATCATCGACAACTTCAAGGAAATAGACTACAAAACATAGTGCACGAACACTAAATGCTGTCCTACTCAAATGCTGTCGACAACCGTTAGTAACAAGTCTTAAACAAATACTTGACGAAAATGTCGTGCACGACTACTGTGCCAACTGGGTATGTACAGACATACATACATACATATATAGTTTTTATATTTTAGTTTTATTTTAACTTATGTACAGACTTGCATATATATTTATTATAATAACTTACATTTAGTTGATGTTGTTGTAGTTGTAGTTGTTGTATCTCTAGCTGTTGTAAATGATAATAAATTTATTTGTTTGCTATTGTTGTAGTCAGTTTATTACCTTAAAACAACAAAAAAGTAGAAAAAAGGTTCAGATGCCAAAAGACAGCAAAAGATAAAGAGAAAAATAAACATACAAAAAACAACAATAACAACAACTTCTAAAATAATAAAATTATATTAAAAAAAAAGAGAACAAATAGTAATTGTTAAAGTTGTTGCTATTTTTGTTGTTGTTGTATGAGTACTCTTCAATGTTACATTTAATTTTATTATCACAACCAACCCAGCAGAATGGCCGTTTATTATTTTAATTTAAGTTGCACAAACGTTGGCAGTTGTTGATTTTTTATTTTAATTTTTTTAATAACTTTTGCTTAAAATTTTTATTTCATTTTATATAATTTCATAATATATAACACACATGTACTATATTTTTGCATGTGGATTAAACTTTTCTTATGTTTTTAAGCCTTTTAAAAAATAAAAATTTGTTTTTATTTATTTTTTTTTCTTTAAAATCTTATTTGTAATTATTTTGAACATACATATATTTTCTTTTTAAAAAACTACTTTTCTTTACTGTATTTGTATTATTTTTTTAAAGTTATCGTGTTTTTTATCGTTATTTAATTGCACTGTACAACAGAAATATTAAATACCTACATATACTTACTTAGTATTATAAGTTGGCATGTAATTAAAGCTTACATATATACATATATATGTGCGTATTTAAATAAAATTTTAATTATTTTGATACATATTTTATTTCCGAAAACGTTATTAAAACTTTATTATGTAGTTGCCGTGGTCTAGTGGTTAGTATGTTGGCTTACTAAGACGATAGCTACCGGTTCAAACCTCTGCTCTGACATCTTGAAAAAAAAAGAAATATAAAAAATATATCTTTTGGCGACTACCTTTTAGCAGTTTTCTGTTAATAGCTCTGGGAGTAACTGATTGCCATGAAAAAGCTTCTCAAGTCTGTCGTTCGGAGTCAACTTTAAACTGTAAGTCCCGCACTCATGGATAAAAATTAACACACACAACATGGGTACTGCGAGAAGCTAGGCTGAAACCCAGAAATAGGGTTGTAATGGCCAATTATGTATGTATATATGTATTGTACAGTTTTACTTGTGTACCACAGTTTTAAGTGCAGCTTTTACACAAAAACCGAATATCCTTTTTTTTCTTTGCTGCGCCACAATAACTCGTTACAAATGTTGCTAAAATTGTCGACAGTAAAATGGCTTTCAACTAAGGAATTTTCTTGACAAAAAGTCAAACTTCATTACATTTAATTCAGTTTAATTTTTAATTAAAATGTTATAATAAAACCCAAATAATTTATGAAATAACTTAAAAAAAAACTATAATTTAATTAATAAATTGTCCTGAATTGTCCAGAAAAAGAACATTCCAACGATCTACTGAATTTGTATGTAAAGTGAAAAAAGCATTAAAGAAATGTACAATATTTGTTAAATTTTCTACATCTTTCTTATAAAAAACATAGAAATTTAGAGACTAAATACGCAAATAAATATTTAAATACTTCGCTTTTGGAAATAATAAAAAAAAAACAAAACAAATCGCTGTAAGATATAAATGTTTTTTTCAGGGTGAAAAATCCTCTAAAAATGTTTTATTTTTTCTTCTTGCTGTCCACAAAAAAAAAAAAAATTATATAATTCTGTATATCTCGGAATAGGATGACATGACATTTTTCGAGCAGAACTCTAGATCCAATTAAACAAAATAGAAATCGAATTCAGTTGAAACCAACAGATTTATTTCAATTTAAGTTTAAAGTGTAAGCTGCGTAATTTTGCAATGTAATTTGTTTAACCGCTTTAAATGCATGGCATTAAATAGAATATTTAGAACATTTAGAATTTATTTATTTTGTTTTTTTATTAATTTTTTAGCAGAGGAATTCTTCTGTATTCAAACAAAAAATTCAAATATATAACTTCATAGCTCTTTATTTTTTTGACTTCATAGATGCAGTATTTTATTAAAGTAGTAAAGAAAACCCTTGGATTTATAAAAGATTTCTAAAAATTATTTATTTTTCAAAAGTGCAGGTTGTTTTTTTTTATAAAATAATTTAAAACTCGAAGCATTAAATATTTACGAGTAATAATTAATTATTTGCAGAAAACATAATATTTTATTGTTATTTAAGGGAATTTAATGTCAAAACGATAATTAGTACGTAGTTATAAAAATTTCTGTTGCATAGTGTTTTAATTTTTAAATAAAAAAATAAGTATTTATGCTGCTTAAATTAGCATTTTTAATACACATTCACTAACACAGAAAAACACAAAATTTCCTCTCTCTCTGTTTACGTTCAAATATACACACAGTCTTAAATCCACATATACTAACAGATATGTATGTATGTATGTGTCAACATTCTTTGCTTTTGTAAATGTTATATATAACGGTAGTTTTTGTAGTAAATTGAGAGAAAAAAAAGACAATTTTGAATACAAAAATTTTATATTCAGCAATAGCAGCAGCAACATAAATCTTGAGAATTTTTTTTTATTCTTAATCACCTGCTTATAATGATTTTTTTTGTTTTAACACAATCACTCCAGCGGCAAAATATTTAAATTATTTTTTTTTTTTAATTTTGCTAAAATTTTTTGTATGGATACCTACTTAATTTTTTGTTTTACTTTTTCCACTGTTTCTTTTGCTTTTTTTTTTTTGTAGGTACCTATTAACTCTTTTGTTGTTTTTTTTTCTTTAACTTTTTTATCTTGGCTAATATTAATGGATAGGTACGAGTATATAAGAATTTTTGTATATCTAAGGTTTTTTCTTATTGTTGTTTTATTTTTGTAATTTCTTTTCTATTTTAATCTATTGCGTTTAGTTGTGGGATTTGTTAGATGGTCTTACAACACCGTAAATCTGCTTACATCGGATACGTGTCTTGCTTGATTCGCTCTCCAATTTAAAATACGAGTTTATCTAGCGCGCGCTACCGTACAACTGATTGAATATTTTTGTATACAAAAGTCTCTGCTTTTAAGTCTCTCAGATTTTTTGTTTTTTCTTTATATTTCGTTCCCCAACACTTGACTTTATTGCCTGTGTTTTGGTTGTCATTTCATAAACTGTATCTCTTTTCTACTTTATTCTTATATTTTCTACTCGCATTTATTATTCTTTGTTGTCATTGTGCTCCCCACTTTTTACATTTATTTAAGAAGGGGAGCCTAACAAAACGTTATGTCTGGCTTTGTTCATTAAAGAAAAAAGTTGAAGGAGGAGAGTTTGGTGTTTTTAAAATATATATGTATCTGTCTCTTTCTTTTAGTATTTCTTGTACTCTAAACAGCAGAGTGCTTTTACATTGTCTGTTGACTGTTAAAAGTTTTGCTAAAAATATGTATATTCTTTAAGTGGTTGTGAACTATGCTAAAAGCTTTTTACAACAAATGCAGTATAAACAGTTTTAGAGCCATTGTAGCTTTTGTATGTTAAATATTTAAAACTTTTTTTGAAAATGCATTTTTAACTGTCTTTGACACGAGAAAAAAACAGCTAAAACTGAAATCATGAATAAATATGAAAAATAACACCGAACAAAAGCCATTTCTTTATTTCAGAACTGTGGCTTGTTTCTGACTAATGTATGGGACACTTTACAAACATTAACGACGTTTTTTTATATAAAAATGTAGCATTTTATTATATAAGTACTTATATATTTCTGTACATAAGTACATACATATCGTCGTCCCGAAGTTATCTGGACGTATATCACAAAATCAAAAAAAATGAGTTACGACCATTTTTGAATCTTAAATTATTAGATCTTTCGATGTGTTCAATCACCAGGACTTTATCTCTTAAATTTTCTGAGATATTTAAGAGCCATTTTGCCGTATATCCACGTTTGGTAAAAAAATTTTATGTTATAATGACGTACGCGCCACTTTCGTGGATATACGGCAAAAAATGTATGGAATTTTCAAATAAAAAAATTTTGCGTTATCTTGACGTACGTACATAAATGGATATATTTAAAAGATTTTTCATAAGAAAAAAAGATAAAGCGTAATAAGAAATCATAAAGAATAGATTTCTTTAACTTCACTTTATTGCTGTTACATTAAAATTAAAGGAATAAATTAATAAAAAACTAATTTTCATTTTTTAGAGGTACATATGTATGTATATAAAATAAATTTTAAATCAAAATTTATTTCATAAAACTTTTATGAATCAAAAGTATGTTTTTTAAGTACATTATAGATAATTCTAGAATCAGTATCTTAATAATATCTTAATATGTTATAACTTATGTAAATAGTTTTGCATAAAACTGAACATCATTGTATAGAAGATATGGGAAAAGGCTTTCAATATCACATCTTTTATATTCAGAAACATTTATTTTTGGACATATACTGAGTTCCTTTTCAAACATTTCATCTGATTTTGAAAAAACTCCTTTTCTCGCTTGTTTTTTTAAATTTGATGAATGAAATTCATCTTTACTTACAGATGCTTTATAGGATAAAGAAAATAAATTAAATTTATTATACTTAATTGCTTCAATTTTAGAAAATGGAACGTTCTGAAAATTTAGTTAATGCGCAATAACTGAATAAATTTTGAAATCTGTAGGTAACATTTCAATAATATTCAATTTAAACTTTTTGGAGTGGTAATTTTTTAATTTTATTATTAAATCTAAAGGACTGTGAATTTCTTTTAACTTTAGAAATCGATCTATTGCATTGTGGACAGAGTCAATTTCTTGAATTTGGGAATGTTCCGGCTCTGAAGATTTTTGAGTAATTGTTTTTAGATTATTATTTTTATATAAAATGCCAAAACTAGCAGACAAAAATATTTTCTTTTTATTTTTTGGCACACAAGAGTCGCTCCAAAGAATGATATTCTCAAGATGATTAAAATCCTTCAATATATTTTCCAAAATTTTTATTATAGAACTATCGATATCATTATCAGAGCGACCATTCTGTGCTTCGTTCCAAATGGCGCAGTAAGTAACATCTTTTTCGTTTGGATTCTGAGTACATACTCGTACTGTTGCTGTTATATTAAACACTGAAAGCTTTCTTTTATAATAAAAGATGGATGAAATTCCTTTAGGCAGATTAAAAGTGCTTTATTAATCGTAATTTATTTATTTAGTACTGTAGTAATAAATACTAAATGTAAGAATTTTGCTTACTTAAGTATGTCTCATATACGTCAAGATAATATCAGACAAAAAACAATTCAAAATTTTTATCGGTGTTATTTGGACGTATGTGCCAAAAATAAAGAAAATGTTCCCAAAAAGTGGCTTATACGGCAAAATGTTATTCTTTATTTGGAGTTAAAAATGTTTAAAACTTAAAAAATTTTCTCCATGACTTAAGAATTTTTTGTACTATTCGATAAAGAATTATTAGCACTACATCTGATAAAAATTTTGTGTCACCTTTTTCGACTAAATTTTTTTCTATAAACTGATAAAACTTTAAATTCAATTTCCCAAAAAAATATTTTTTGGAGTTACGTCAAGATAACTTCGGGACGACGATATGCATTTATGTACAAAATATATGCATAATATTTTCTTTTCAATCTTTTTTATTATAAAATACTACATACATACCTACATACATAACTGGCCATTGCAACCCTGTGTCAGGATTACGGCCGAGCTTTTCGCAGGACTCATGTTGTGTGTGTCAATTTTTATTCATGAGTACCGGGACCTACAGTTTAATGTCGACACCGAACGACAGACTTGAGAAGCTTGTTCATGGCAATCAGTTACTCTTAGAGCTTTTGCCAGAAGTGTGCTAAGAGGTAGTCGCCGAAAGAAATATATATTTTTTTTAATATTTGTTTGCTTCACGATGTCAGAGCCGGGGCTTGAACCGGAGCTCTCGTCTTACTAGGTAACACACTAACCACTAGACCATATAAAATACTATAAAATAAAGATTAATAGATGCCCTTTGTGCGTATCGTTTATTTCTGCGGTTGTAAATGTAAAAGAAATGGCGGCAAATTAAAAATGTCAGTTGATGGTAGCAATCAAACAATTGTTTTATTAACGATTGTCGACAAAGAACATGATGGCCAATGATCGACCCAAATCTATGGCTCGAATAGACCAGGTGTAAGGTTGTCTTGCTTTACCAAAACAATAAAAGCTGTTTACTTACGATTGTTACAATCTTGTTTCTGCTTCTTCCTTACTTATTTTGACTTTAAAAAATCAAACAAATTGCAGTAAGAAAGGATAGATTTTCTTTAAAGAGAATTTAATATTTTAGAAATCCTATCTTGCCCAGATACATTGAAATCGCCATCTAAAATACATCCTTCCTTTTTTTTATTTAAGACCAATTCTCAGGGGCAAACCCCTACTAAATGCAGTACATTGTATCGGAATGTTGAATATGTAGATAGATGTAAAGATTTTAAGCGCCTTATGTCAATGGGACAAATTGCTGTCAATTTGATCACTCAAAGGCCAGTGTTATACCTTCAACTCTGAATGATCAACAGCAATTGCCTCATCTGGATGTTGAATATGAGTGGTGTGCGTCTTTTTATATGCAGGTTAGCTGTTAGCTTTCCAGAAGGTAGCCCTGAACTCCTGATCATTCGTTTCTGGTGGAATAGACTGGATATGTCAGGGAGCGGTTTTTCCTGCAGATGGACATCTTGGAGGGAGGGGGAGGGGGAGAACCTCTTATTTTTTTTAAATGATAATTTAGAAAACCGCAAATTTAACTTTATAATTTTTTGTCCTTCGCTGGGATTGAACCTCGGTCGTTTGAGTTTCTGTGCGAATGCTCTAACCACTATGCCACGACCCCCTGTATATTCTTCTGTTGTTCTGGAGGTTAATAGCTTTTTCCTGTAAAAATAGCTTTTAAGAATGTTCCAAAATTTATATTTAAAACAAAAACAAATTTATTTCTTAAATTCCTAATTAGAATCACTTTGGATCTTAATTTTGATTAAATCTATAATTATTATATCGGTCTTGAGATTCTAAAACAGGTTTCTTTATAAGAATTAAGGCAAAGGGATTTCTGCTAAATTAAGGACTGAGTACGCACACAAACAAGAAAATTAAAAAAAAATTATATGAGAATTCTAGCCAAAACCTAACTGTAACTCTTCGCTGACAAAAATACAAATGTTTGACAGAACTGCTATCACACGAGCTTGATGGCCTGACAAACACGAATTTTTCCACAATTGCATGAACTGGATGGCATGCTGTTGGGTGAAGTGGATGGAATCGTGTAGTACCCGATTTAAGAACTAAAAATACCCCACACTATGGATAAAAAACTTAATAATTTTAAAATTTTAAAAGCTGTTGCTCTGGTTAAAAGTGCCTTGGAAAAGTGAAGAGACATACTGAAAAAAAATGTTTAATATTTTTTTTTTGTTCTGCTTCATTTTGTGGTACTTTTTTTGTGTTTGTGGTTATAAATCTCTGATCGCTTTAGTTTGTTTTCATTATAACCGCACTTGTTGCTTAGCGACCTACTCTAGAGATGCAATAGCTGGAAAAGAGGCAGCAGTAACGATGAAACGAAAGATGCTACAGAAGAAGCACTATTTGTGCCATAATCAGTTGGTTTTTATTTTATCTTTTTTGGGCAGTTTTTAGTTTTAGTGCTTTTGTTTTGCCTTTTTTTTTGTTTTTAAGGCTGTTTAATTTGTTCAACCAAAAACGGAAGATAAAATAAAATAAAAAAAAACTCATCGTTCGTACTTAAATAATAAATAAGGTGTGCGTCACTATAAACTGTAACACATCAAAAGTCAAATAAAAACTGACTGGAGTAAGCTAGAGTTAAAAATAAAACAGTTTTATTTTGCATTTTTATTACAGATTTATATTCTGTATTATTTTATTTAAAAATTAATTTAATTTTATAAAATTTTTTATTTTATTCATTATGCCATCCATAAGCAATGTTATAGTGTTTTCGGTGATTTTTTTGGTACCAGCTGTCCATTTATATCGAAAGCTAGTAATGGTTTTGGGAACAGATATACTCTTCTTTAGTTCTCTTTTGACCAGAGCCCTATATCTTTCAATAGGCCGCAGCTCTGGGCAGTTTGGTGGGTTAGCCTCTTTTGGAACAAAAATAACATTATTTTTATTATACCAGTCTATTGCGCTTCTACTGTAGTGACATGTTGCCAAATCTGGCCAGAAGAATGTTGATATGTTGTGCTGTCTTAGAAATGGAAGCAACCTCTTTTGAAGACACTCTTTGATATAAATATCTGAGTTTATTGATCCCAATGTAACAAACGATGCACTTCTGTTGCCGCAGCTACAAATAGCCTGCCAAACTAGGAACTTTTTGGAAAATTTTGATAGTTTTTTAGTTCGGAACTCTTCAGAAACATTGCCTCTACTATCCGCTACATAAAACTCTTGGCCAGGAAGCTGCGCAAAGTCTGCAAAAACGTAAGTTTCATCATCCATTACACAACATTCGAACTTTTGAAAAAATTCTTTTTTGAGGAGTTTTGCTCCTTTTTTTGCTTCAATATTCTTCTTAGCATTTCTATCCGGAACTTTTTGGACTTTAAATGTTTTAAGGCCAGCTTTAGCTTTAACTCGGCGCACAAAACTTTCCGAACATTGCACGCGCCGGGCCACTTCGCGACCAGAAATGTTTGGAAGAGCCAGCAAAAGCTTCTCAACCTTTTTGGCTTTCGCGTCGTTCGTTACCAGTTTTGCTTTACCTGTTCCAGGCTTTCTTTCAATTTTTAGGTCTTTGTAGAACTTTTTGACCACTCTGGAAACACATTGCCTGGTCACGTGGACTTCCCTAGCAACTTTTGTATAACTCCAATATGGTTTTTTTGAATTATTTGAATAATTTTTGTATGCACTTGTCTTTGATTATCCATTATGAACTAACTAACAAGTCAAATTTGACAAACTGATACATTTTAAAATCTGACACATTTTTCAAAGATATTGTGATTAAAAAAAATAATTTTAATTAAAGGTGAAAAAAGTTATTAAGAAAAATGGGTGTTACACTTTATAGTGACGCACACCTTAATTTTTACTTTTAACGTTTTTTTTTTCTTCTTCTTTTTGGTATTTGTTTTTAGAAAGGAGGAAGTATATTTTGTATTTTTATTCAGATGGACAAGAAAAAACATAAATTGTGTTCCTTGTAACCCAGTCTATATTGTGAATCTATTTGTTGGTCTGTCGGTGTGTCTGTTTGCCTGCCTACAAACTGTTCCAAGGCAATTTTATTTTTTAATTAAATATTTCAAAAATGGTTTTATTTAAAATAAATATTATTTTGTTTAAAGTTTAGCGAAATTGTAATTTATTTTCATATAATTGGCTTAAATAACAGACCATCACTTGAATTATTGGAAAAAGGTTTCCCACTGCCAACACCACAAATATGGAACACTTAAGCATTAGTTTTTGGTAAGAAGACGCTAAAGGTTATCAAAGCGGATAATATCTAAAAGAAAGTTAAGCTGCTATTAACCATTGCATCACAAGATACTTTTATGGAATCTGAACAATTTTTTTTTTGCAAAAAGAAAACATAAAATGATTACGTTCATTTGGATTCAGTCGTTTGCGCATGTTTTTTTTTTTTTGTAAAATGTTTTGTTTTAAAAGGAAATTGTAAATTTTTTTATCACATTCAGAATTCAGTGCAAGACATTATGCGAATTTCCCTTTAAAATTCTAAAAAAATTTTTGTTCTGCTAGTTTACAAATTTGGTGTGTTT
The DNA here is from genome assembly GCA_963576795.1 of Metopia argyrocephala. Taxonomy (NCBI): domain Eukaryota; kingdom Metazoa; phylum Arthropoda; class Insecta; order Diptera; family Sarcophagidae; genus Metopia; species Metopia argyrocephala. Next base: position 195,724,654 of record OY756208.1, on the reverse strand, counting down.
CAAATACAGCATTTTCTATTGCAAATTGTGTCTCTTTTGATCTTTAGCTTTTCCAAATAAGTACTTAAATCCAAACATTTTACTCGTACATATTCTAATTGACAATAAAAAAAAATACAGATGAATAGTGTGACAAGCTCAAGTTTTAGTTCCTTTTCTGTTAAAGAACAATTGTTGTGAACTGTTGCACGAATCAATAATAAATTCTTTCATATAAAGGGTGAAAGTTTCAATTTAATAAAGGTTTATACTATTTATGCCATCACCATTTCATACTACCCTCGTATGGGCTTTTAGAGAACAAATATTTTGAAATTTATTGAAGCTACTTCTGACTAACTCTAAAACTGCTGATCAGAGCAAAAACCATTAACAAAATTGTTTAAAGACAAATCTATGGAGTATCCTTTGCGGTTTTGTTTTTCAAATCCGGAAAATCGTAACCGAGTTATCATGTAATATAATAGAGTAGTTGCCTCATTAAGTTAGGAAAATTTGCCACACCCATTACAAGAAATTTTGGCCTGATGGAAGAAAACTGAAAACGAAGTTTTGTTCAGGATATAAGATCTTTAATCTTTTCTTTATTAATAATTTTAATTCTGGTTTTTCGACCTTTATTATTATTGAATGTAAAGAATTACTCAAGCTTAAGACCTTTTTAAATAAAAATCGTTTATTTATTTATCGATATTTCGCTACTCCTACGAGTAGCGTCTTTCTTAAGCTTGAGTATTACTTTTTTTTTATTGAGGCCAGTACTTAGGGGAAGACCCTCACAAATGTAATACATTTGGCAGGTCAAGGAAAACATGTTATAGGAAGGGGCAAAAAGAGAGTAGTGCTTGTGGACACTTGATTTAAGCTTTCTAACATCGTAACTGTGGTCGCCGTGGTCTAGTGGTTAGTGTGTTATCTTACTAAGACATGAGCCTTGGGTTCGACATCCAGCTCTGACATCTTAAAAAAAAGAAATATGAAAAAAATATTTCTTTCGGGGACTACCTCTCAGCAGTCTTCTGGCAAAAGCTCTGAGAGTAATAAATTGCCATGAACAAGCTACTCAAGTCTGTCGTTCGGAGTCGACTTTAAACTGTAGATCCCTACGCTCATGTATAAAAACTGACGCACACAATATGGGCACTGTAAAAAGCTAGGCCGTAATCCTGACACAGGGTTGTAAAGGCCAGTTATGTATGTATGTAACATCGTAACTGACAGTAAAAACTTCGAGGGAAATTTATTCCACAAATTCTCTCTATAATTCATTGTATGACTTACTGGACAATCATCTACAAACGGATGTGCTCTGAGAGAGGTACGAGTAGTGCGTAAAAATATGCGTTTATCCGGAATCGAGCCATTTATTTTAACAGAACAGCTTCCATAATAGTACCGATAGATGAGTAAAACCCCACAACATGCTCCAACGAATCGATAGAATTGGATAACCTACTGTCGCTGATAAGCACCTTCGCCCAATTTCTGTACACGGTTGGAAAGCGGAAAAAAAAGAATTTGAAGCAGCGGCTCATACATGAGAGTTGTATTCCATCTTAGGTAGGATAAAGATCTTGTAAATATTGAGAAGGTCAAATGGATTGAAGTATTTCTTGCACCGTTTTGAAAAACCGAGACACTTGAATGTGTCTTTCGAAACTCGAATTTGGGATTTTTTCAAGGGACATCAAAATTAATTCTCATGCCCAGAACATCAAGAGCGTTTTCCTCCTCAATATTTACATTACCCGCAGTCACAGATGGCAGGATTGCATCCACATCACCACACCTATGCGTGATAAAGCTACTTGGGTCTTGCGCGCATTAAATTCGATCCCCCTCAGATATTGTTTGCAGCTCATTTGTGAGTGTGTCATTCATAAATGCTTGTTATAAAAAAAACCTTTTTTATATAACAGTGTTATTAACGAAACTTGTCTCAAATTTTATTAATTAGACAAGATTTGTCATATTAAAGAGTTAAACTTGGTCTCATGATCTGCCAATGATTAATTAGAGCTCTTCTTTAGCCAAATTAATTGCTTTAATTTATTCTAATGATTATTGTTTTAGATTTCAAAAACAAAACAAAACTACTTAATTTTTAATTTTTAATAAATTGTTGATTTATTTTGTTAAATCTGTAATTCTGTAAATATTCCATTCAGTTTAGTGAAAATAGAACACTTGGAGTGGCTTTAACATTTAATTTGTTAAGTTTCTTATTACTTTTTTCAATTTTTATTGTTTTAATTGTATTTTAAAAACAATATTTTTCTTTTGTTTTATTTAAACAATTTTTTTTTTGTTATTTATTTGGTATCATTAAAACAAAAAATGAAATAAAGAAAAACCACAATAAAAAATATTTAACTTCTGTTTGCATATTGTAAATTTAATTAAACAACCCAGTTATTTTTTAGATTTCAGACTCTATACCACTATAAGCGATAAGGGCAACTTGGTTTTTCGCTAATATTTAAAACTAAAAAAAAAGTACTAAAATATATGGCGAATCCCAAGCCCCATACATATTGTTGTAGATATGAGTCTCACAGCCTACTTCACGCCATAGAAATAATGCTTTCATTCGTTTAAGAAAATACTTTAAGGAAGCGAACGAATGCATACGTTCGAGATCGTCAAACAGGTTATTAAAGCTGGGTTTGCAATTCCAATAATTGAACAAAATTTCTCATAAATAATTATTAAATACTCCCAGTATATTATTTTGAAAGGAAGATATTCTGAACAAACACTTACTCGTTTTTCATCAATAATGTATGATTTTTATATGAAATAAGCAATAGAATTTGCAACTTGTAAGCAAATAGTATAAAAAATCAGAAATAATTCCATACCGTGAAGGCTTTTTGGAAGAATGATTATAATGTTCATCTACAAGGTAACCGCTCCCTGACATTCCACTGTATTCCACCTTAACCTTTGACAACGCAAAACGAATGATCAGGAGAAAAGCGGCACCTATTGGAAAGTACCGGATAACAGCTAAAAAACCTGCTTAGCGAAGGCAATCACCACACAATCAACATGCAACGATGAGGCACTTGCTGTTGATCATTCAAGGATGAAGGTATGACACTGGCCTTTGAATGATCAATTCACAGGAATTTGTCTCATTCCTAAGGCGCTTAATAATATAAGAAAACAAAATATATGTTCTGTTGTCATAATGTACTGTTCTTTCCACAAAAATTCCAATACAATGCACAGCATTTAGTAGTGATTTACCCCTGAGTATTGGTCTCAATAAAAAAGAAAAAAATTATTGCTTACAATTTCATTTACTGCCTCCAAATACTAAAAAATTCTGCTGAGCTATTAAAAAAAAAGAAATTGGGAGCAAGAATTTTGGCATTTGTGGTCGCACCATATGATACAGAATGTCCAAACATACAAAAAAGTCACAAAAAAACAGAAATATTTTTTTTTCAACCCCTCTGCCTTTTGTATATTCCTTCGCAGGTAAACAAAAAACTCCTGTTTTTAGTTTTAGTCTGATATGATTCGACTTACATATGTATGTCCAAACATATAGTGCCGAGTAATTATATCAATAAGAATACTTTGTCAATTGCATTAACAGAGAGGGCCAGAGGATATTCTGTATATTCTGCAAATGGAAGTATCATTCTCTCCAACTTTTTTTAATCTATCAATTTCGAGAACGCCACTAACGATGTGTGTATATCACAGAGCTAAAAAACCAAGCTCAGGGTCATAAACTTATTTCCAATAGACTTTTGTCCGACACCCAAATGACTCTGCTGGTACTTCTTTTAAAGTCTACAGTTTGCCTAACTTCTTAAATTTTTGGACAGATTTTGCAAACTGTAATTTGCTTAAGATATTGAAAACAGATATACAAGCCTAAGTAGTAGAAATCAAAGAGCTGCATTATTCGTGTTCAGCCCATAGATGGGACTGCCCTCTTTTTATTGGATGCGGCTCAGAACAATGGAGTATTAATACAAATTTCACAAAGACTTATTTGATTTAGAAATGTTATATGTAATATCATCATTATAGAGCTGAAACCTATACCTTCTACTAGTAATATTAATGTAATATGACATTTATTACGAGCGGGATGGCTAACACTATTACTCGGTGTAATGTTGCAGACCAGAGTCTTTGGTGGAAATCGAACTAACAGTCCTTTCACTAGCAGTCTAGCGCACAACCCACTAGACACCCTCCAACGTTCACATTAATAGGGTATCAAATATTCCATACTAATCAGTTTCAATTTGTTGACATACTTGTTTATTTTTTAAAGTCTGTTTTTTTTTTCTTCTATTCATTAAATAGTATGAAGAATTTTTTTTTGTTACAATAACAAGAACAAAAACAATTAATGCACAGGTGGTGTTGATAAGTCTGTTTTATTTCTTTTTATTTTTATCGACCCATTTAAAAATGTTTCCATTACAGAAAATGTTCATGAAATAAAAAATCGTTGTAATAAGTTTTCTGTTATATTATAAGACACTTAAAGGTGTGTTTAAATTCAAAGCTTGTATTATACAGGGTCGTAATAATAAACGGGAAGGCTACTTAAAAACCCCTTGCCCTTGCCCTTTTAGAGACATAGATATTAAAATAATATTTACATACATATGTATGCATATACATAAATATGTTTGTATTTATTAGCTTATTTAGTTTCTATTGCAGAACAGTATGAAATTATGCTCGCATTACAAGCAGATTGAAAAACACCATATGCTTGGTGTAGTGTAACAAGGTAGAGTCTCTGATGGTCCTGCTGAGCATCCATGAATCTTCTAAAAGTGTTTGATTAAATTTATGTTACTGGTAAGTTTCGCAAATTTTATATAGAAATGTTTTTCAATTTAATTTATTTTATTCCGTTAATTTATTTTATTTCCTGGGGCTCGAACCCGAGTCTTTAGCATTTATTTTATTATTTTGTGTCAAAAATAATATACTTTAAGCTATAGGCATATACATATGTTCATTACTTAAAAAACAGATAAACGCAATAATAGTAAAATATTTTATTTTTATTGAGACCAATACTCAGGGGTAAACCCCTACTAAATGCTGTGCATTGTGTTGGAATATTTGTGGAAAGAACAGTACATTATGACAACAGAACATATATTTTGTTTTCTTATATTATTAAGCGCCTTAGGAATGAGAGAAATTGCTGTGAATTGATCATTCAAAGGCAAGTGTTATACCTTCACCTTTGAATGATCAACAGTAAGTGACTCATCGTTGCATATTGATTGTGGTGAGTGCCTTCGCTAAGCAGATTTTTAGCTGTTTTCTGCTACTTCCCAATAAGTGACACTTTTCTCCTGATAATTAGTTTTTTGTTGATATTGGTTAAGGTGGAATAGAGTGGAATGCCAGGGAGCGGTTTCTTTGTAGATGGTCTTTTTGGAGGAAGGAGAAGGGAGGGGAGGGGGGGGGGAACTCTTATTTTTAAATTATAATTTTGAAAAAAAACCGCAAACTAACTTTTTTCATTTTTCACATTGATTTTTCTTATATTTTATTTACAGCTGTGTTCAAAATAATAGGAGTGCACCAATCTAATATTTCTACAGTTGAAATTTGTTAGTGTACCAATTTGCAAAACAAGTGATATTCTAACGAAAGTTACTACGGTATGTAAGAAATCGATTACAGAAGATAAACTCATAATAACTTTTATATTCATAATAAAATTCGTTAATTTCTGTGTTTGCCATGGGTTTGAGTTGTTCAAAATAATAGGAGTGCGTGTGACGTTTTAAAAATAAAACTAAAAGGACATATAATTGAAGTAAAAAAGTGTAAAGTAAGTTTCAAAAAATGGTGTGAAAACCTTATTTACAGTGATTATATTATATTTATTACATAAATTTTTGTAATAGTGGGAAGAGGAAAGCACTGTTCTGAGGGAAAAAGAGAACTAATTAAAAATCTTCGAAAAAAGGCAAAACTTATAAGGAAATTAAGGAAATCTTAGGATGCTCCGATCAAATGATTTCAAATGCTCTAAAATATGAAAAAAGCCTCAAAAACGTGGGCGCAAACACAAAATATCAACTGTTGAAGACCGTCGTATTGTACGATACAGCAAAATAAATCCTTGGGCGTCTTCAAAAAAAATTCAAAAGGATCTAAATCTTGCCGTAAGTGGCCCTACTATTCGTAGACGCCTGATGGAAAATAATTTATTTGCAATAAGTCCACGGAAAGTACCACTACTGACAAAAAAACAGGCAGTAGCACGCTTAAAGTTTGCACAAGAACACATCAATTGGCCGAAAGAAAAATGGAGATACATACTCTGGACCGACGAAAGCAAAATTGTTTTATTTGGTGGCACTGGGTCTAGACAATATATTAGACGTCCGCCCAATACAGAATATAAAGCCCAATATACACAAAAAACACTTAAGCATGGTGGTCCAAAAGTAATGATATGGGAAGCTTTTCGTATAATGGTGTAGGTAGGTCCAATTTACGAAATTAGAGGCATAATGGATAGAAACGTTTATGTTGGAATTTTGAAAGAGGTAATGCTACCTTATGCAGAGTGGAATATGCCTCTTAAATGGATATTCCAACAAGTTAACGACCCGAAACATACCAGTAAATTGGCAAATGAGTGGTTTCGGGTAAATGGAGTTCAGATTATGTCGTGGCCTGCTCAGTCTCCTGACCTAAATCCCATAGAACATCTGAGGGCAGACGTTAAAAAATATGTTGCAGAGAAGCAGCCATCAAATGCGGCAGAATTATGGAACACAGTGCGCGAAACGTGGCATCAAATTCCTTTAAAGAAATACCAGAATCTTATTGACTCAATGCCTCGTAGATGTGCTGAAGTCATTAAAAACAAAGGTTATTCAACAAAATATTAAATCGGGGACACTATTTTTAAATAATATTTTACTTTTGTGACTTTAGCTTTAATACTACTAGGTTGTGTATAAACACTCCTATTATTTTGAACAGGGAATTTTGAAAGAAAACTTTGTTTTAATTAAATATTTTTTGTTTTAATAATTTTAATTAAATAATTTATTGGTAAAAAATTAGAAGCTGAATAAGAGATAAATTTTATCTCAAAAGAAATTAATATTTTCTTTTTTTTTTTCTACTTAATTTTAAACTTCGGCTTTGAATGAATGGCACTCCTATTATTTTGAACACAACTGTATTAGTAGTCCAAATGCTTTATTATCCCTTCATGACTTTATTACTTTGCTGACTTTTCTTGTGTATTATGTTTACATTTATTTAATTTAATTTAAGTCGGGTTTACTAGATCCTTATTACTTCCATACAAATGGGTCTAATGGACATCATCTTACGCATTTTACTAGTGTTGGAAAAATATGGGGAAAACAGTTGCAACAGTGTTTGCAAACATTTGATTTATTCCTGTTCATATTGTTATTGAGAGAGAAAACATTAGCGATCGATTATTGCATTAATGAACTGTAGGGCTAAGAAACGAATTCTCCTAACAATGTATTGTGCTATCTATTGGACATTGAACTGCAAAATGATGTGTTTTGTGAGAGGTATGATTACTAAGTTAAAATATACGATTCATAAAAACTAATCGTTTTATGCCGTCAGAGCACTTCTCATTGCAGTGCTGGTAAAACAGCGAAGCGCACGCCATATTGCGTCGATGCTCTATAGAATCCAAAGAGTTCGATATTCTATGTTTATTGATAAATACCTTCGTTCTTTACTACACGCAATAAATTCGGCCACCCTGTGACCACCCGGGGAATGTCTGCATATACTTATGGCCTTCTTTCGTTGATCTTCAAAAGCCTTAACCTTAGTGGTAGTAAAACCTTATTTCAAACTTAAAGGTTTTACTGTCCGTCTTTTAGTTGTAAATAAATTACAAAAAATTAAATTTACGAACATCTTAAAATTTTAATTGAAAAATTCACGTAAAAGTTTGCATTTGAAGAGTTTTGTTTAAAATAAATAAAACTTTTTTCTCTATTCTCCCACCTTTAGCCTCTACTTCATCTTTCAAATGTGAATTTTTCAATTATTTTTTTATAAATAAAACAACTGTTTTTTTCTTCTTCTTATTTTTTGTTTAATATTTTATTTAATTTACTTACATAATATGTATCCGTAATGGAATCAGCAATTATTGCCAAATGCAATTACTACTGCAGAAAACAAAAGAAGTCTAATGGATTTTAAATAATTTCATATATTGAATATTAAAAGTTAATGTGTATACTCGTACATATATGATTGCATGCATTCTCATATGATTGTACATTTATACGTTTAATTATTAATCAATCAATTAAAATAAACCGCAAATTATAAAGACAAAAAAAAAAACAACAATTATTTAGCAAATTATTCTGAAATGATCTCTTACAGCTATTCGAATTTAAATCCTAAGCGTTTTTTACTGGCATAAATATTCAAAAATATATTGTATGTAAATACGAGTATACTCGTATATATTCTCTTTTTATTTTCAAAAATTTGATTTTCGTACTCGTATTTATATTTACTCTGTTTTATAATTTTATGTCGTACATATTGTGTGTAGAAATATTTGATGTATTTTAACAATTACTCGTACTTATAAATACATATATATTTAACGTTATCTGAATTCTAAATTGGAATCACTATTGAATCATTATTTAAGTATTGTATACAAATTTATGATATAATTTTTCATTAGTCTTAAGGTTCTAAAACTGGTATGTATTGTTTTTATTTTATTATACATTTTTAGATTGATTTTTATTTAGACTTTTGTCACTTTCCAAAGGTAGTTGTGTTTCATAATAGTTTTTTCGTTTTTATTGTATTATATGAGTTGTAATAAGTCTTCGTTGCAAGCGCCCTGGCAAATCTTGCAAGCATAGAAAACCCAGCATACGGTTTGCTACATTCGCAGGATATACAAGGGTGCTTGCAATATAAAGTTCTTGGTGTTACAAAAATAAAAAAAAGGAAAAAATAAACAAACCTGTGATGTGAAACTTTTTTTATATGTATTGTTGACTTCACCTTCAAAGTCTTAAGTTACAATTAAACAAAAAAAATTCAAGTTTCATTGGTAAATAATTTTAAAAAGGGAACTAGCAGATAGCATCTAAACTTACTTAGCGAAGACACTCACCACACAATCAACATGCAACGATGAGGCAATTTGTCTCATTCCTAAGGCGCTTAATAGTAATATGAGAAAAAACAAAAATGTATGTTCTTTCATAAATATACTGTCCTTTCCAAAAAAGGGTTTACCCCTGAGTATTGTTCTTAAATTAAAAAAAAGAAAAAAAAATATAGAGAAATCAGCTTTTACTTCGGATAGAAGTTACCATGTCCATTCGCCCAATTCTGGGCATTCTTTCACTGATAATTTGTATTGGCCATGAAGTTATAATTTGTGAAGTTTTGCATTAACCGATATCACAAGATATCACAAAGACATCTAAACTGCTTCAACGAAATTTTGATACATCTGCTATTACAGTTCGCAAAATAAATATAAAAGAAATATTTTTTGGATAAAATTTACGAACCCAGATATTCTCTGTAGTTTTCGAGATTTCCAATCTTTTACACAATTCCTGATAAACAAATGATGGTACAATACTCGCTATCGCGACAATACCTGAATGTTTTCTCTCTGAATTTCATTCCTGTCTAGAACTGTGTTGAGCGATATTATGCAAGGAACCTTGAACTCCCATAATTCCAGGAATTCAGGTTGTGGCCTTGGGTATTGTTTTTGCTAAACATTTGTGGACATGTACAGTGCTCTTCGTGTTACGCAAAGTATCTGGGTGTGATTTTGGATTCGAAGCTGGGATGAAAATCGAGCCAGAAAGATAAGCGGTTTGGTAAAAGTTTGGGTCCAAGACCAAATATTGTACACATCTGTAATACGATCGATACTCACTATTATCCTAGAGAATCGGAATAGAATTAAGGAAACCTTCTAAAGAACTTCGACGCCAGAGTCAATACGGACTGTTCGAGATGGAATGTGGTGTTGAATTTGCTTTTTTCCCCCCACCCCTAGAAATTTTTCGGGGAAGATTTTCGCTATTGGAGAAGCCTGTGGCGAAGTGCAGAGATGCACTGAACGCTCTGTGCCATCTCACTGGGATGACATTAATTTAGATTCAGGGCCAACGTGGGTTTGAAAGCAATGAACATGCATATAATGTCACTCGGAAGATATTTGCATTGAAGCTACCTCGTCTAGCCCCGGTAGCACCTGCAAGAAGCTTTAAGGAGAAGTATTCTCAGCTACTTCTATAGGAAGGCTATAGCCAGGAGGACAAGATTGGATTGGTGCTGCACTTATTGGACCTATTGAAACCATGCTCATCGGACTAGTGTTCAATACAACGATTATTTTCCTAGCATTTTCTTTGCTCTCCTGAGAGGACATCATGATGCTTTTGGTTTGGTATTAATACAGGATATAGGGGAGATATCGAGTATCGATCCGGGAGACATCTCCAGATACTTCAATCTGAAGAAATGCATATGGTGGACATTCTGACCGTGGTTACGAGAGCTGTAGTATTTTTACAAAACGGCTACGTAGGCTGCTAATTTACGCTTGTGTATGAGTCGCCATATTAACCAACAAAACCCCTAATTTCTATCATAACAACAATGCTCAAGAGACAGAGAGCACAAATTGCTTTTCATTTTTGCATACAGACTCTGTACGTATATTACACAGAAGCAGAGAAGAAAGTGGGAATGACAAAATAAAATTACTTTTAAAATATTAGTTTCGGAATTAGGGATTGTATTTATTACTGAAACCAACAAAGAGAAGCGGATCTAACTTGTTAGCAATTTAAAATCGACTATATTTGCTGGCCTTAATTAATAATTAAAAAAGAAAACTCCTATTCAAATAAATAAAATAAAAAATGAGACAGAAATTTAAAGAAATACTTCAAAAACTAAATTTCAAAATAAAATTAAAGTAAAAACGCATTAAAAATATATATTTTTTGTTTTAAAGTTTTTATTTTGTTTTTATTGAAACGTTTTAACATTTTTTTGGGTATTTTATTTAATGTTTCATTTTAAATGTTTTTGTATTTGTTGTAATATGTATAATTATTTATATTTATATATAGAATATTTTAAATTAACGATAAACAAAAAAAAAAAAGAAGTTTGATTTTAATATTAAAAATTAATAATTAAAATTAAGGACTATTAAAAACATAATAATTAATTTATATAATATATATATATTTATAAAACACATTTGTTTTAATAACAGAAATAAAAAATTAAAATAATTATAATAATAAAAAATAAAATAATGAAATCAGAATTTTATATTAAAAAACTTAAGCTGAGATACAACACAAAACAAAATAAAGAAATCAAGTGTTGTGTTAATGGGAAATCTTTCTCGAAAATATACAGCGAGAACAATAAAAAGGAGAAAATATTTCTAAAAAATTTTTTTTAAGTTTTTAAATTCGACTACGGCCGAATAAAAAAAAAAAATAAAAAAATTTTTTTTTAAATATTTTGGTTTGATGGAAAACGACTAACATTTCAAGTTGCTAGAATTTTTAAATCTAACAAGATTTGGAATTCCTTTTTTACTTTTCACCTTAATGACTTAGCACTTTCTTAATTGATTTTATAAAATTTTAAAATAATTAAAACGTATAAATATTAGGACGTCATCATCGTTCAACCACATTTATGTAATAGAATAAGGAAAAAAATGTTCCTCCTGCCTCTATAAGAAAAATGTAGTTGGACGTTGGACGACCTCGCCAACTGGAATAGGACCCATTATATGGCTTTAAAAATACAGTGAACTCGCGATAACCTGAATTAATTTTTACATTTTTAATATTGTTTTCGATTTCTAATGAAATAATTTTTTAGTTAAAAAAATGTGAAACTAGTATTTCAAGCAAATAGTGAAAAAAGAAGAGAAAAATTTGGAGTTTGCAAAATTTTAAAAAAGTATTCAGTATAGAAAAATGTTTACGTTTCGAGTGTTTAAGTTTTCACCTATTGGCAGTACAAACAATTTAATTTTCGATTGAAAACATTTTTCATAATATACTGGATTGAGGTCTTACTCGTAGCGCCTTATTTGTTAGTCGTTAAATACTGTAAGAAAAACAAGGGAAGAGTATTAAAGCAAATGTAAAGCTGAGGGCAAATTATGGCATTCGATATTGAGTAAAATTTTACATAATTTCGTTCGATATCGAATGCCGTTAGTTTTCTATTTAAACAAAAATATTTCTGTTGTTGTTGAAGATTTCCCATTTTCACTTTCTTGCATGGTTTCTTAACGAAGAAAAATATTTTTTATTTTATTAAAATATAAATAATTTTATCGATATTATATTACAGTTTTATTTATTTTTCTTGTTAATTTTGTTTTTTTTTTACATACATATGCTTTGAAAATTATTTCTAAAAATATTTCATTTCATATTTGATTTCTCATTTATAGTTGAAATGCAAGATTTTACTTGCGATTTATAAAATTATTTTCACATGCACATATGCATACGCTTAAGTCTAGAAAAAGTAAATTTTTCTCTTGTTGTAGTTCTTAACTGAAATGGAAATTTAAATTAAAATAAAAGTAAAACAAAATTAAAATAAAAGTAAATTTTCTTCTAAAGGTTACATTTGTGTTCTTTGCGAAAACACTTTTTACCAACAAATTTTGTTTAAAAAAAACTCCCTATAAAATAGAGGGTTTGTGTTTTTTGTTTTGTTTTTTTTTAATAATTTAAATTTATTTAATAAACTGATCTGATATTCATATATTTTTAGTTATAAAGTATTTAATATATTACATGGATTTCTTAATAGAAGTGTGTGTATAATTACATATGTATGTACGAGTATGTTTGTATACTCGTATGTAATATTTTTTTATTTTTAATATATTATTGTATATATTTATGTATAAAGTTTTCTTTTTTTTTTCTTTATGCTTAAATGTTTTAATAACATTACAGGAATTATTTATAATTTCTTAAATTTTATTTATGTTTAAAGTATATATATATAAAAAAAATTAATTTATTTTATTCTTTTTATTTAATAATGATATATTTTTTCTCTCATCATGTATATTTTTATATATATCCACATGTTTATGTATAAAAAAAAACATGTTTCTTTTGTTTATTAATGTCTTTCATTTACTAAAAATAATTTAAGACTTTCAAGACTTTTATATTTATTAGTTTCGTTTAAATGTTTAGGCTTTTCACACATATTTTAATAATTTTTTAATATTTTTGTAACAAAACCTGGCATTTTTTTTAATTTTATTCAACACAGATATTTAAAATGAAAAGAGCTTAAGTTTGTTTTTTTATATATTCTTAAGTAGCGTTTTTTTTAACTTTAATTTTTTAAATTTATGGAATTTTGATTTAATTTTTTTTTCATGCTTAATTTAAAGATTTTTTTTATTTATTTATGTTTTAAACTATACAAATTATGGTGTTCTCAGTGTTTTTTTTTTTTTAATAATTATTAAAAGAAATTCTTTATTTGTTTTCTCTAAAGACTAAGAGAGAAAAACAATTTTTTTAATGGAAAGAAATGGTTTTTATATAAAAATTTTTTTTTTTTATTTTTTTCTGTTTTTTTTTTCTTTATGATGCTTCTGCTCTCGGTTAAGTTTATTATGTACTTTCTTCATTTATAATATTTATTCATATATTGTATATAAAAAAAAATTTATTTAAAAATATTATCTTTTTTCTTTTCAAAAAAGTGCATTACAATCAGTTCTCCTTATAAATATATATAAAATGTTCACAATTATTTCTTAAAAAAAAACTCCTTTACATTTAACACCTCGTATTAAGAGATTTATTTTATATTCTTATATAAGCAACAGATATAGTTTATGAATTAATTTAATTTGTTTATGTTTTTATGCAATTATTTTATCAACTATAATAACCATTTGCTTAAAAAATATAATTACAAATATTTAAAATACCATATAAAATGTATAACTTTAAAAAAATAAAATTAAAAAATTTAGGGTTTGGAAAAATACCATTAATTTGTTTTTTAGGTGATGTTTGTTATAGGAAAATAATTAGAAAAACAAATGTTGGTTTAATTAAAAATCTTAAACTAAATGAAAATAATTAAAATTTAAAAGAGACGACTGTTAGTATTTGAAATAAATTGTTTGAACACAGTTAACTCCACTAAATATCCGCTTTAAACACCTTTTTCATGCACAAACAAAATTTATTTTAATTAAAAAATAAATACAAACCAAAAATTCTAAACCAAAGTTTTATCAAAGAATTTATAAATAAGAATTCAGAAAACTTTGCTCAATTTCCACTTTAAATACCTTTCACATATAACTTATTTTTATTAATGTATGAAAATTAAAATTTGTTTAAAAAGTTAGTTTTGTTGTACAAAAATAATTTTTATGAAAACTTTTGTAGTAAAAAAATTTTTTTTTCATCTTTTCTACAAAAATATTTTTATGAAAAAGACCACAGAAAACTTTGCTCAATATCTTCTTAAACACCTTTTTCATGCACAAAAAATTTTTTAATACCAAATTTGCTTCAAAATTATTCTTATAAAATAAGAATTGATTTTTTTTACTTTTTTAAAAATTGGTTTTATAAAACAAATATTTCTTATTTATTTTTAATGATTTTATTATTATTGAATTATTACTTTTAATAATCACTAATTGATACTGGAATTATTTTAGGGTAATTAGATTTTTAGCAAATCGATTAATTCCACATTTTTGTTTTAACAATTTTATAGCATAGTAATGCCAAAACATTTTATGATCAATGCTTGTTAAGTTGCGTTCATACGTATTTATCAAATATTTGAGGAAAACATTTTATACAAAAATTTCGTTTCATTTAAAAAGTAATAAAAACTAATCCAATTTTTATTTTATTAAGTTTAAAGCCTCAAAGTGTCAAATAAAATAAATGTTTCAATAAAATATTTGACAAATTACTCAAAAATATTTGACGAAACAAACATTTGTTTTATAATTTTTTCTTTGTCAACAACTATGAATTATCCGTTTTCAAGGGTCATTTACAACTAAACAATTTTTATTTTTTTTTTCATCAAATATTTGCCATATGAGGACAATGCTTTACTCAATTAGTATTGCTATCAGCTGAACACAGTTTGTATGTATTTTTGTGAAAAAAAATGTTTTCTGATTTATAAACAACAAAAAAAAACTTTCTAATTCGTGTTCTATGAACAGGCTGTAAAACAAAAATGTTTAAATGAAAATTTTAGAGTCCATGAAGAAGGTGGAGTTACCTGTAAATTAACAACAATATATAACAATTTTATTTGTAAAATAATGATTTTCTACAGCTAAAAATGTTCGGTTACCAAGTGGTAAAGTGTTATCGTCCTGCTTGTATTGAACAAGTTAAAGTTATTCGGATATTTAGTGGTCCAGATTTAAGAAAATTTAAAAATCATCGACAACGCTAATGAAAATCAATCAAATTAATCAAAGCTAAGCTTGATTTTGAGATCATAATTTTTAATTCAAATGTCAGTTTAACAGCTGATATTGTTTTTGTATTACAGTTTGAGATTTACGGGCACACATTTTATAGGTTATGTTTGAATAAGATTTATATATTTTTTAATCAAAAATTTTCAACAAAATACTGAGACTGTGCTTTACTTAATAAAAAGGGAAAAACAATTTATTTTACAAGTAAAAATTCGTTAACGACTAGAAAATGTTAAATGAGTGAGAAAAAAAAATGAAAAAAAAGGAAAAAAAACCAACAGAAATCACATTAAAAACTTGAAAGTTATACCATTAGTTTAGTAATTCCAAACCCAGCTCTCACAATAATTGTTATCGTAAAAGTGTTATTTATGAAATACTTATAAGAAAAATAATGAATAATTGAAGGAATTTTTAAAATTAAGGAAAAGCAATGACAAGCAGTCCTGGATTTATAGGTTATTGTGTATGGTGGGGGATGAGGGAAAGGAAGGGGCAATTACATTTAAATATATCTATTTTTATTATTTATTTATTTCTTATATTTTCTAAAATTCAAACTATATCTGTCATTTTTCTTAATATTTTCTTACTTGTTTGTTTCATTTTATGTTTTTATATATAGACATGTATGTATGTATGTCTGTCTGTATGTATGTATGTAAACGAGTAAAAACTTGCATTTTTCTTCTCTAATAATCAAAATCTCCATTTTCTTTTTGATCTTCAAATACATGTGGTAATCAACTCGTTTGAGGTGTTACATTAATATAAAAATCTTTACCTATTAAGAGCAAAGAGGCCTCAGAACCATCGTATGGATAGAAATAGGCAAATTCACCGATAAGTTTTTGTTTATCATGAGACTGCATTAAAACTGGTGGTAATTCTTCAATGTTGCCTTCCAAATGAAATTCATGCTGTTCATGGGTTAATAATAAGTCACCAGCCATAGTTGGTATGGTAGGTTGCAAATCGTCTTCATCTTCATCTCCGTCCTCGTCCTCGTCCTCATAGTCATCGTTGTTGTCATCAAAGTTGTTATTGTTATCGATTATATTATTATTTGCTGGTAACTGGCCATGTAAGCAGCATAATTTTGTGCTGTGTGTGTCGTCATCAGTACTACCGGTGGTATTGTTGGTCATTGGATAAGATTTTAACATTTGAATCGAGGCTTTTAGTTCTAATGGATTTGGGTGCATTGCTTTGGGGGAGAAAATGGAGTTGGCTTGATTAAAAGATGTGTTAGGATTAAAGGGTACTATGGAATCTATAATAAACTTGGCCGGAGCTACTGTTGATGTTGCTGCTGTTGTTGCTATTAATGGTGTACTTGGGGTTAATATTATATTTGCTGCTGTTGCTGCCTTCGTAGTATTATATGCTGTGGTTAGTGTTGCTGCTGTTACTGTTGCTGTTGATGTATTGTTTGATGTGTTTGTTTTTGTTGTTGTGGTTGATGTTACTGGTGTTGCACTTAATCACGTACTCAACCAGGTTGAATTGCAGGTGCAAATAGTTGTTGGAATCACAGGTGCATAGTAGACGCCGTTGGCGTAAATTAGTCCTGGTGGACCAGCTTGTATTTGTATAGTTTGCGGCGGTACCGTTGTGGCTTGTGCCGTTTGAGGAACCGTTTGCTGTTGTTGTGTTTGTTGCTGTTGCTGCGTCTGCTGTTGTGTTAAATCTGTAGTATTTGTGGGAGGCGCTGGCATGGCACAGCATAAGGTGGCTGTTTGTGTTGACGTTTGTGGAACCTGTTGCAAGTAAATGGTGTGTGTATTGTGAGGTTGTTGTTGCTGCTGCTGTTGCTGCTGCGGTGTCTGGCATGGCGTCGCATTCACCATTGTCATTGTGGACGAATGTTGCTCAACTATATGTTGCTGCTGCTGATACTGTTGGAGATGTGGTTGCGTTTGATATTGCTGATGTTGATGATGGTGATGGTGATTATTCTGTTGCTGTTGTTGTTGCTGCTGCTGATGCTGATGTTGTTCATGAACTTGTTTTTGCTGTTCCTTGTACAACACTTGAGCAGCCAGCGACTGTATCAACAGTAATGTCTGTCGTCTTTCGTGGCCCATCAGGCAAACGGTTGAATTTTCCACCACCTCACGTAAATGCATCAGGTACTGGTACTGCAAAGGTTCCTCATCAACACCCCAGAAATGATTACGCAAATAGGCCTCCAATTTCACAGTTTGCGTGTTAATATCAGGAAAGTCGATAAAGAAACGTGAGCACATGTAGCGCTCTAAAGTTTTGATGCGTTGCGAATCGACTGGCTTGTAGTTGCGCACCAGTAAATTGCAATATTTGAGCAGACCCCCGCCTCGTATCTCTTCAGGCTGCCGCGTTGAGATCAATTTTTTTTGCAAGTGATACAAGGCCTCTTGAAAGTCACCGTAGACAGATTCGCCCACGACAGTGGGATAAAAGTTTTCAGATATTGGCAAGGCTGCACAATCGTAGAAGAGCAGCAACGAGTCGAGTACAATTTGAAAAGAGTCGACGGAAAATTCAAATTGCCGCCTCATTGTGTCGACAAATTTTAGCTCAACATTTTTGTGACCAGGCGAATTGCCCAAAGATATTAGCGACCAACGATCGCCATCATTATTATTATTAACCTTGACCATTTTGCCCACGTAAGCCTCCTTAAGCGCACACGGCGAGATGCGACGCTTGGAAACACCTTCTGGCAGTAGGTCAAGCAATGTGTTCAGTACAGCTGTTTTGACACGATCAAAGTGACGTGGTGAGCTCAGCTCAATGGCATAAATTAAATCCAGATCATTATAAGGCTGATCCTCTGAAGCCAATACATGACTAGCTGCTCCGCCGTTCAAGCGTATATCCTTGACTATAACACCGGCACCACCGGAAACCACATCGGTCTCCAGTTTACGCCTCACTAAATTCACCAAGTCTTTTAATGTCACCTCCAATGTGGGAAAATTACCACGTCCATGTATGGCCACTTTTTCATCCATCACATTATGCAATTTGCGTACCTGTTCAAATGATAACACAGCCAAACGTTGTGTACCACCCGTATCAACGCTCTCCAAGGAGCCATGATCTGATGTAGAGGCTATCGATGAGCCTGAACTGGGTGAGGGTGGTGGAGTTTCGGTGCCACCATCTGAATGAAAACCATCGTCAATTTGAAAAGCGTCCATTCTGTTGGATCTTTGTGTGTGATATGACGAATCGGGTGCGTCTAGTGTCCCGCACTGTAAGAAAAAAAAAAAAAACAAAAATAAATTGATTAGTCAAACCATTACTATTCTCTCGAAATTAAATCAATACTCGTATTAGTGTTGATAAAAATAGAATTTTATTATTATTTAATGTGAAATTACAAATTAAAACAAAAAAAGTTACTCGTACTTTCATTGTACTAAAAAAAATTCTTTGCATCCCACTATTAATTTAAAATATTCCTATAAAAACAAAAATAAAAAAATAGTTCGACGCAATGTGGGTGTCAATAAAAATGTTTTCTTTGTAAAATAAAAAAGAAAAAAATTCCTTTTTTTTAATACAATTTCGAAAAACATATAAAAAAATAGTTTTGAATAAAACATGAAAATATTATCGTTAATTTTTAAAATATGAAATCAAGACGAATTGAAGAAATCAACCAACCGCAACGGTACGAGTAAATATTTAATGACACAATCCCAATCAACCAACCCAACAACAACAACAACAGCAGCAGCAACAGCATAAAGGAAATTGTAGACCATAAAATAATTGACAACAATATGAACAACAACATATAAAATTGACGGACAGATAGATAATAAAAAAAACCTAAAATGTACAAATATTTTGTGAAGAAAAAAAAAAAAAAAAAAAACATGAACAAAAAACTTTACAGTGTTGCCCAATAATACGCGATATAAAATTTCAAACAATATCGAAAATATATCGCAACCACTTTATATGCACTTTTCCATATGCTTCACGAAGTAAGGGATTTAATATTCAATACAAGAAAAAAATTAAATTCACAAAGAAGTCTTTGATTTCCTTTCTGTCCTTTATCAATTTCACTCTGATTCCGATTTTTAGAATATATTTTTTCTTATTCTCTCTCTAGGTTTTTTCCTATTCTTAAAAATAAATATGAATTGTACAGAAGTACTGTACACCAGTAAAATAACTGATTGCGATAAACAAACACACTCAAGTTTGTCGTTCGGAATCGACGTTAAACTGTAGGTCACGGTACTCATGGATAAAAACTGACACACAAAACATAAGTACTGCGAGAAGCTAGGCCGCACAGTGTACCCATTTCATATAACGAGCGGCCAAAAATAGAAGGAGTAATCGTAGAGTTTTTAAATTTCGTACATTTTCGTAGAATATCTAAATTAGGAAAAATACAAATTTTTAGGATAATTGGGCGAAGGACACGCCCACCGCCTAGATATGGTGTACTTACAACAACTGTTGTTCTATACATTCATATAAAGAAAACAGTTTAAAAATTTACAAATGTCATACACGTAAAAATTTGCAATTTATATGCAGATTTTTTCTGAAATTGCAACAAGGATTTTAAATTCTGTTAAATATCATTAAGTTGAAAAACTTACATCTTTTTAAAAATTTTTTTGATTTTATATAGTTTTATTTTAGATAGTAGAGGATGTCTTCGAATTATTCCACAACACTTTTTCAGTTGCCTGATCCAGAAATCTTATTAAAACAAAAGAAGCAACAAATAGAAATTTATCATTTGAATTTGAATCACTAAACTTTTGCTTATATGTACTGTAACCAGAGCTGCCATCGAATTTTTCAAATCAAAATTAAGTAAGTCTAAATAATTTTTAACCGTAAGGTTAAGCATATTTTGGAGTGGTATTTCTACTGACGTTTCTGTTACAACGATTCACTCCGGAATATATTTATTTTTTGCGTTTTTCAAAGCATAATAAGACGGAAAACAGTTTTTGTGCGCAGAATTAACAACTGTTTTCATAATTTTGTATTTTCTAAATGACAAGTTCATATCTAATAAAAGTGCTAACGATTTGTCCACAGAAATAGATGTGTTCTTCTCCCGCGTAAGAACTTTATTGTAGGCTTTCTCTAACAGATTTTGATTTGTTGATGAAACCAGTTCAGCAACTTTTCTCCATTTAGTACGTTCAGAACAATCATTAATATCTACTATTGGCCTACCTTTCTTACTGGTACAAGGAGCCTATAAATTCAAAGATTTTTACTTAAAATAAAAATAAGATAATCTCTTTACTTACAAGGTCTAAGTCTTCATCACTTTTTTCTTCAAACTTTTTCTTAATATAATAACTCTTTTTCCATTTAGTTTCTATTTTAAATAATATGAAATGAATTTCTTTTATCTTTTTTTCACTTAAGTAGTTTTATTTCAGAATTATTTTCTACATAACTTATTGCTGCAGATTTTGCATCACTAAGTTTTTTGTGCCTAAGCCAGATATCAAAAAAAGCTCGAATTTTAATTTTAATATGTTTAGTGCCAACATTGTAAATATAAATCAAAGTTGGACGAAGTTGGAAATGAAACCAGTTTTGTTTAAATGTACTTACTTGTAGAAGTATTATATTAAAATATGGAAAAGTATTTTTTGGTATTTTTTTTTAATTGTCCACTAAAGTTGTAATATTCACAATAATTGATCTGTTTCTTTTTGTTTACTTCCTTTTAACGGTAAATCGCATATGAGTTACAAGTTGTAAAAAAATATTGTTTTAATAACATACCTATGTTATTAAAACAATATTTTGGAGTAAATTTTACTACTATATCAAAACCCTTTTTAAAACCAATTCTTTGAAGTTTGTGTACTTTTCTATCATTTTTTCAAATAATGGCATACTTAACTACAACCTTCAACTTTAAATCATCGTATCTTTTTTAAAAGTCAATATTATTTAAAAATTATTTTTGATTTAATCAATTCAGAATGCTACTGATAACATCAGATAGTGCTTTTCTTTTTATTCAGTATTTAGTTTTTTTTTATTTTTGGCCGCCCTCGTTACAGTGTGGGCCGTATTTCTGAGATAGGGTTGTAAAGGCCAGTTATGTATGTATGTATGCATGTTTTCACAAAACAGTGCACAGCTAGTGTACACTAATTCTAAAACAACAACATCTATAATATAATAATTTGCCAAGGAAACAAAAAAAAAAAAAAACAGAAATCTAACGCTGAGAAAACATTAGTACTCTTTTAAAAACTTGTTCTCATATTGAATGTTAATCAGAAATTTTCGCTCAGAGTTTATTTTGAAAACGAAGAGAGAGCCTTTGTAGGTCTCTCTCTATCTTGTTTTCAAATTCCAGATTGAACACTACTGTTATTATATTTTTATTATATTATATTTTTTAGAATGTTATGTGTGTCTTTTTTACCCCTGAGTACATGCGGTCACCGTGGCCTAGTGATTATTGCGTTGGCTTACTAAGACGATAGCGCTGGGTTCAAATCTCAGCTCTGACATCTTGAAAAAAAGAAATATCAAAAAATTAGTTCTTTTGGCGACTACCTCTCAGCAGTTTTCTGGCAAAAGCTCAGGGAGTAATTAATTGCCATGAAAAGGCTCTCTAATCTTTCGTTCGGAGTCGACTTTATACTGTAGGTCCCGGTACTCATGGATAAAAATTAACACACAACATGAGTGATGCGAGAAGCTAGGCCGTAACCCTGGCACGTTGTAATGGCCAATTATGTATGTATGTACAGTTTAATGTTGAGTTCGAACGACAGACAGGACAAACTTTTTATGGCAATCTCAAAGCCTTTGCCAAAAGACTAATAAAAGGTAGTCACCGAAAAAAAATATTTTTATCAAATGTCTTTTTTTTCAAGATGTCAGAGCTGGGGTTTGAATCTGGAGCTTTTGTCTAGTAAGCTTACACACGAACCACTAGACTACGGCGAATACAAACGAATATTCCAAAAAATTATTTAACATTCTTGTCAAGTGTTGCTATTTTTAAAGCCGCCACTGTATTGTTTTTATTTTTTTTTCGTGTAAACATGATGCGTGCTTATGTTTACCATTTATAGTCGTTGAAAAACACAACTTTAATTGCAAACAAAAATTGTAGGTTTTTATTTTAATTTTTATTGTTAATTCTTGTAATTTTGCCAAATCAAAACAAACAAA
Source organism: Metopia argyrocephala (assembly GCA_963576795.1). Lineage (NCBI taxonomy): Eukaryota > Metazoa > Arthropoda > Insecta > Diptera > Sarcophagidae > Metopia > Metopia argyrocephala. The sequence goes on along the minus strand of OY756208.1, from coordinate 195,701,895 downwards.
AACAAATTTAACGCCAAATAAAATTCTTAAAAAATAACTTTAAATGCGTAATTAGATTAAAAAAAATAATAATAATGAAAACACTTAGTTTTCATGCAAACTGTATGTATTTGTTAGGTAGGGTAAAAAGAGCTTTCGTTGTATTTTTTTTTTTAAATATATTATACAAATATTTCTTTTTATGTAAACATTTCTTCAAAAATTTTTTTAAATCGATATTAATAAGAAAAAATATTTTGATATATAATTAACTAAACTTTAAGAAATGAAAAATTAAAAGATAACTATTTTCATAAAATAGTGGTTACGTTTTTTTCGTCAAATATTTACCCAATGTGACCGTAGCTTAAGACGGTCTGTATTATAAAACAATTTTTGATTAAAATAAAAACAAATTTATTTCTTTCGCATTCTTGTACAAGAATTTTGATTTTTTTTTTTTTTTTTGTTTTTTTTTTCTAAATATAAATACAAGGAAGAAATAAAAAAAAAAATAATAATAAATTTATATTTTATAAATAATCTTTATAGCATAATTTGCATAAAAAACAAACAAGAAAATAAAAATATATGCGAAAAATATTCAAGATGCATAAATAAAAAGAAAGAAACACAACAAAAAGAAAAAGTGGCAGGTAGAGGGTACTTCTTTCAATGAATATTTAATAAAAAATCGGAGCAGTAAAAAATAGAAAAATAAAATAATACGAGTAATGAGTTAAAAATAAAGAAAAAAAAAGTTATTTTTAAAAAATTTAAATGAAAAAAAAAAACTGTGACAAGTGCAGGATGAGTGAGAAAAAATGAAATCAAGCGTAAGTAAATGGCAAATGGAATCCATAAACAGCAGACGACAACATGTTCAGTTCGACCTGTGTACACTATCTTCACAGACATGATTTTCTCCTGTGATTATTAAAAAGTGTTTCTCATGAAACAAAAATTAATTGAAAAAATGATCACTCATGCTGGGATTCGAACTCGGGTTTTTAGACAATATACCGACAATGTTTATTATACGCTTGCTTTGGCGATGCCCTCTAACCACCACGGCTACAGTTGTACATCTCCACGATGCAGACTAATGTGGATAAAATGGATTAAGAAATGCAGAAAGTTGTAATTCTGATTCATTAATCCGACCACAAAAATTGCAATGATGATGAGAAAAGAACAGTATGATACATAGAATGTCTTGACAATACTTCGACTAACGCATTACAAGAATATGTACAAAAAAATATAATTCCAATATCAATATATGATTTCTACAAAAAATGTGTATGTTAAATCGTTGATAATTGTCATGAATATCTAGAACACAAAGAACTTTGATGAGACTACCGTTGCTGGGGTCGAAAGCATGTTTAGTTCGGCTTATATACAATTCTTTCACAGACATAATTTTCTTCTTTGATTATAGAAAACATTGCAAAGAAACCTAAATTCTTAATACAATTCTACTTTGAAATTTACTGAGAGAGAGTGCCCCAACTCTGGACACTTTAAGTACCATATTAGGCTTTATAACAGATGTGACGTCCTGCTCTTAATTTTTAGAAGGTTTTTTTTTAATCTTATGACCATTGTAGGTTATAATTTCGTATACATTTCCTATGAAAATCTGCGTTTTAAATTTTGCAAAATAACAGCGACTGGCACAAATAAAAAACCCCAAAATAATTATAATAACACAAGCAATTACAACAAATTTACAAAAATTACAAACAAAAATCACTAAATAATTATAAAAAAAATAAATAAATAAAACACATAATTTGTTAACAATTTTATTCAAAAATAACACAAAAAAAAATTAATGAAAAATAAAATACCAAAAATGTATTTTTTTGTTGTTGTCAAATATTCAAAAACATCAGCAGACAGACAGACAGATTGGATAGACCGACCGACTGACTGACGGACCAGCCAAGAGTGATAACATTATATTGTTACAAAAGAAACAACAAATTAATGATGAAATAATGACAATAATAAAAACAACAATCACAAATTATTATTCAGTCATATAGAAAAATAAAGAAGCAAAAATCAGTCATAGAGTGTTATATACGCATATACTTGTACATACATCTGTCTGTACATTAATAAAGACAGACATTAATTAAAACAACCACAATTGATATAATCAAATACTGTTGTGGTGGTGTCTGTAACAAGGACGGTTACACAAATTGACAAACAGATGGATGATATTGAAGAAATAGGAAAGCAACGTAATGACTACACAACCTTTGAATTTTTGTGTAAACAAAAACCAATAAAATTATAACAAAAAATGTCTAAAACTTTTTTAAATGAAATTCTCTTGCACAACAAACAGACAAAACATAGAGAAAGAATAGAAATAGAAAAGGGAAAAACTTTTTTCTAAAATGTAGTTCAGGCAACAGAAAATCGATTGTGTCTTATCAAAACGACGTAAACATTTAAAAGGTATTTCTCACATGAGAAAAAGTTTTCGCATGAAACGAAAACGCTGTCAATTGAATCGAAATATGATTTCGTTTTATTTTTTTTTTTTCCTTCACGGACATCATTTCTCCTTGGATTACCAAAAAATTTATTGCAGTTAACTTTGATCTAACTAAAGCGTTTCTGAGGAAACAAAAATTAATTTAAAATTTTGATCACTTTTCCTGGGGCTCGAACCCGAGTGTCTTCAGCATTTAAAATACAAATTTAAATTGTACAAAAGAAAAAATTAATATACGGGCCTATAACAAAATTCAATTCCTTCTTCTATAGAAAATATAAAACGAAAAATTTTTTTGGAGTGAAAACATTTTGAGTTTCTAAAGTGGAATTTTTTTTTTGTAATAACTTTAAGTCTACAAAAGCGAATAAAAGTGATCATAACGATTAAACTAAACAATATTAATAATTCTAATAACCTATATTTAACTATTTCTGTTATAGTTTAATAAAACTCTTTATTTTTTTAACGCAGGAATTTTTTTAAGTAAACAAATGGCGTTTTTACACAAGGTGCTAACACACCATTTTTTTTTTTAATTAGAAATATTTGCATATTGGCAATATAACACATTGAAATGTAAGAAAATAAAATAAAAGTTTAAAAATAAATATTAAATGTAATAATTTTTTAGGGGTAAACATAAAAATCCTGGATTTTATAAAGATGCAAAAAGACGTGATTGAAGGTTATATACAAGGAGATCAAGAAAGACCCGAAATAATTTAACAAATTTCGACTTAAGCAATCTTTTAATAGAAGAAAATTAATTTTTGAATTAATTAATTAATTTCTTAATTATTTTCAAATGAATTAATGAACCATTAAAAAAATTAAATATTATCAAAAAAGAAAAATATTTAAGAATTAAAATTCCCAATAGAAAATCTAGGATGCTGAGCATCCATAACAGCAGCCATAAAAGTTCCCGCCATTTTTAAATTCAATTTGTTTTCTTTTCTTGGCACTTTTTTGTTTACATTCTTGCCTTAAGGAAACATATGTTTTTTTTTGTTTTGATGTGTACAACGTTGCCAGATTTTTCTGATACTCGTATTTGGGAATTGACAAAATTGAAAGGAATCTGTAGCAGGTAAAAGAAATTCGATAGGAATTGCAAATAAACAAAATGTGTGACAGGCCTATCAAGGTTGTTTTACGTTACAAGCACAGCTTACATTGAATGATACCTACGCAGGCAGTGCATTTAAATAGGGAATCGTGTGTTTATATACATACATTTGATTTGAATTTATTAATATTGAATTTGGTAAGAATAAAAAAAAAATAAAATTCTCAGTAAAATATTTTGCCATTAACGAACAAAACGCCGTTAAAAGGCATAGACTCTGTGTAAATTATTTTCTAATTAAATGTCCATTTAACCATCAATTCAAAATAAAAATATCTTATAGAGATAAAAATATTATCTTTTTTCTATTGCTTACTAATGACTTTATGCGTTTTTAAAAATCTTTAAATGTCCACCTGAAAATGACAATTAAAATATAATTAAATGTTTTGTGTGTGTGTTTTTTTCAATATTTTAAAAGTCATTCCCTTATTTAAAATGATTCATGAGTTTTTTGTTTTATATTTCTAAATCTCATCGACTGTGATGTTTTTTATTTGAAATATATACACTTTTAGTATGTCATATATCGTATAATTTTTGTTTTTACAAAATATGACTGTTTAATTATTAATTAAAAAAAAATATTTGTTTCTCTCAGAAATGTGTTTGTTTCTATTGCAAAATAAAAAAAAAACTGTAAAACATTTTACATGAAAAAATAAAAATTCATATAATTTTTTATTATTTAAGGCCGTTAATAACAATTAAAATAAATTAAAAAATAAAACCAGTTGTAGGTGTTTTTTTACTTTTTAATTAATCGTTTCAAATATTTCTTTTTCTGTTTACATGGATATATACATATTTTTATAATATACTAGCTGAACCCGGTGTGCTTCGCTACCCCCTCGTTATATACATATTACAAAAAAAGTATTTTGTATAGCAAACATTATTAGTGGTGTAAGTAAGTATCTGAATTAAAAGAGAAGGGGGCGGTGAAGTGGGCGTGGTTCATAGTTATATGACGACGTTAACAGTATTAAGAGCAGTATATTACCAAAAAAAAAAAAATACAAATTTCTACATAGAACAAAAAGTTTGAAACTTTCAAACAAAATTTGGCGTAAGGAGGGGCGTGAAAGAGGGCGTGGAGTAATAAATTATTATTTATACTTCGCCTGGAGTATAACGTGTATACAATTTGAAGTAAATCATTTAAAAACCATATGGGGGCAATTACATAATTTAAAAAAAGTGGGCGTAAAAGTAGGCGTGGTCGAAAAAAAGTACCCTATTAATCATGTCAGAGTCCCAGTTAAATGCTGTGAAAATTTCAGGAAGATCGGTCCAGAGGTTTGGTCTCCTATAAGGTACAAACAAACAAACAAACAAATAAACAAACAAACAAACAAATAAACAAACACACATTCAATTTTATATATTTAGATAATTTATAAAATAAAATATTCTCTTTCTCTTTATTTATTTATAATTCATTTACAGGCGTTTATCAAATAATTTTATTTGAAATCAACGGTATTTTTATGGTCATAAATAAAGAAATTGGCCATAAATATGCATTTTAATTAAATTAAAATCGAAATACTAAGATACTCGTAATAGACAAGTTCTTTCTGGGGTTTTTTTAAAGGCAAAATAAATAAAAAAAGTAATTAAAATTATAATGGCAACCACTAAATAAATATTTCTATTTTATTATGTTTTTTTGGTTTCTAGTGGCGTTTTTTTATTTTTTTTTAGATCAATTAGACAAGTGGTTAAGAATAAGTTTTTTTTATCAAATGGTCTTAATTAAATACTCGTAAATATAATTAAGTTTTTCGCAATTTGTGGTGAAAACTTAAACCGATTATTACACGATGTGATATACATATGACAGGCATTGCCAAACACTTCGAAAATATGGAGGGAGTTGAGATTAAAAAACCTGTTTTTAACGTTATTTTGTACTTAATTGATAATAATTTAAATCAAATTTCAACCGATTTTTAATATCTAAATAAAGTTAAGCAGAGAAGGGGAGTGACATCTTTTGGGTGATACAGTAGTACCTGATCTGACATCTTTAAATATATGTTTATATGTCGTACATCAACTACTTAATTTTGTATTATAATATTTGTTTAATGCAGTATCAGCTAAAGACAGGATGGAAGATATTTTTTATTTTTTTCACTCGATTGTATAATTTTATATGTAAAATTTATTCAACTTGAGTGCTAAATTGGTTATGAGCCATTATATAAAAACAGTTTAAATTAGTCAGGAATACAACAGTACTGTAGGCAAATGAAGTGGAAATGTTATCCATGTGTGTCAGTAGTGAAATAGGAAAAAATCAATAGGAAAAATTAAAATATCTTGAGTACAAAAACAAAAATTGTTTACGATTAGGGAAACTATGCTTGAATATGAACTTTTTCGTGGATATCATTCCCCAATGAATTATTAAAAAAGTGAAAACATTATTAAGGGAAAAATATTTATGATCGTAGTCATGGGAGAAGGGAAAACTGGAATAAGGCCGAATGTTTGCGATAGGGTTGGTAGTCTACTGGTGTATCTGTAATGACAATCTTGTATTGATGTCAACAGTAGAGAATACACGTTAATACCTCCAAATGAATTGCAATGCAATGATATCAAATTGTCGTACACAATGACGATCAATACTTTATTTTGTAAGAATAAAAGAAAGCTGTGGTTCGCTTTCTAAGCGAAAGAAATTAAATATAATTTTTCATTCGATTTTATGTAGTCCAAGTTGCTATAATTGCTAACACTGACAAGATTTAGAGTTCCGTGTTTATCTATCATCTTAATGGCAATTGCCACTATTTTCTTGGTTATTCAAAATTTAAAATATGTAATTAAAACAGATTTCAATTTCGAACGAAAATGTTTTTCTTTACATAACGACATTTTCTTTCTGTCTTTTGATTTGTTTTCGGCATGGTAATGTAGGCTATAAACGACTTTTGATTAAAATGTCTGTAATTCTGTAATTTTAAAATATTTTGGATATATTGAATTTAGTTTACATGCATGCATTACAGCCTTTCTTTAGGGTTACGGCCTAGCTTTTCGTTGTGTGTTTAAATTTTTATCCAAGATTACCGGAACCTACAGTTTAACGACTTCTGAGAACAACAGACTTGAGAAGCTTGAATTTAATTTGGCAATAAAAAAATAAATTTTTTTTTTGAAACATAAAATTTAAATTTTTAAAAGTTTTTTGCATAATTTTAAACCATATATACATATATTTAAAGACTCTAAAAAAACTATTTTCATATTAAAGTCTTCTTTCTAGACCTGTTTTGTGAAATATATAAATAAATATTTTAAATATTTAATTTGTTAGAAATTTGAAATTATAATTTAAAAAACATTTTTTTTTTAATTCTATTGCAAAATTTAATTTCATTTTCGTGTGGCTATAAGTGTTTTTTTTTTATTAATATAAAGCAGTTAAAAGAAAAGAAACCGGTTTTTTTGCTTTTATTTATATTAAGTATCACTTATCTTTTATAATTCTATTCAAAAAATACGTTAAAAAAACAATATTTAAATATTTTGAGCGTATTTTCTACAATGATCAGTTATTTAAGTTATTGACCTTGAAATATTTAAATTGATCTAAATGATGCAACTATTGATAGGTTTTTTTTTTTAATTTCAACACTCCCTTAAACGGATTAACACCTTTAGAATAACCGAATAAAATAAAAATGAAATTGGCAGTAATTTGTGGAAGCAGTCTTTTATATTTCAATAGTATTTCAGAAGTTATTGTATGTAAGAGAACTTTTATTTTTTAAGTTAATAACAGAACAGAAAGAAAGAAAGTGTGTAACAAATTATCGGCATTTAAAAAATTGCTTTTGATGAACCAATACTAGAAACCATTTAAACATTGTTTAAACCATTACATAGACCGCTTTGTTATTGCTTTTTAGATGCGTTTGAAGCTATAAAATCAATTAAAAAACTTTTAAGTCCCTAGATTATAAATGTAAAATAAATCGAGAAACCAGTTTTTTTCAAATTTGTATTGCCGCTCAATGTTTCTTTCTCATGTATTAGTATTTCTTTGTAAAATCTAAAAACATTCGAATTACAAACAAAGAATTTCCAAAATATTAAAAATAAAAATATTAAAAATTTTTTGCTGTGAAGAGCCCTCAAGCTAAAGATAATTTAATTCATAATTATGCTTAAAAATATTATGTTTCATTTTTGAACTTCCGTATATTTGTTTGTTTATTAATTTTAAATATTTCTTTTGTATATTCATATGTATGTACGTATGTATGTATGTTTAAAATCATCCCAATTAATAATAATGAATTCCTACGTTTTTACTTTTGCTAAACAAACACCTGCAAACATTGTTTGAAGCCTATTGTCAACAAAAATATTTGCTTGAAGATGATTAAAGAGCTTTAATACGAGTATGAATTGTTTATTTATTAATAAAATCTTTTGTTCATATTCAAAATCAAGAAGTAGAAGAAGAACAATAACAAAAACATTTATGCTGTTATTTTTCTCTTTTTCTTTATTTTTCTTAAAATGTTAGTATTACAAGAAATACGCATAGATTTACGATAATCACGAATATTTTTATTTAAAAACATAGTTTAAAGTCATATATTCTGCAAATATTTACAACTTTTTTTTAAAAAAATATCAGTTTGATGAAAATGTTTGTTATCTGTAGCGCGACCCAGTAACATATTTTTACGACAGTCGCATTGTTTTTAACAGTAAACAACAGAATTGTCGATATTATCTTTTGTTTACCATAGACCCCATTGCCATTGTCGTAAACTAACGATAAAAAATTTTTATGCTGTTATTCAGTTGGAAAATCGTAAATTATTTATTTTGAAATTTTGTAGAGAGATGTGTCTACGCTATTAAGTAGTTTGTTTGAGAACAATTCCTTTATGCCTTTACACCCAAAGAAACTACAGGTTTGTAACTTTGCTGACTTTTCCATCCATTTTAATTACCAATTATCCAAAAATGGTGTTGCCATATTACATACATACATACATACAGAATTGGCCATTACAACCCTGTGTCAGGATTACGGCCTAGCTTCTCACAGCACTCATGTTGTGTGTGTTAATTTTTTTTTATGAGTACCGGGACCTACAGTTTAAAGTCGACTCCGAACGACAGATTTGCGAAGCTTTTTCATGGCAGAGCTTTTGCCAGAAGACTGCTGAAAAGTAGTCGCCGAAAGAATTAATCTTTTCATATTTCTTTTTTTCAAGATGTCAGAGCCGAGATTTGAATCCGGCGGTCGGCTGACGCTAAAATGTACTTAGTGAATTACATAATCGTTGCTTGTCGACTTCGTTTGCCAATATCGTTTTGTTAAAAGTTACTAAATTGCAGTACTGAAACAAGAAAAATATTTTCGAAATTAAAATCATTCTGAATCTTACTATGAAAAATTTAGGCAGTTTTATCATGTAAGAGAGAGAAGCTAAATTTCCCCTTCCAGAGCTTATTATAGAGGGCATCTATAAGAAATCAAAACAAAAATTAAACCATGCTCTCTACAAACCCCTTGATTTAAGTCTGTCTCAAATGTTTTGTTTGTGGTCGTTCTAATTAAAAATTGATTCAGACTCCTATACTCTATGGACAATTCTTGATTTATTAAAACTGTAATTGAATCTATGTGTTCTTCGTTTAAGCAAATTTTCTGATAGTGAGGTGGTCTAAATAAAATGTCTTTCTTTTTTGCTCTATTTCTTAGATCAAACCTTTCCAAGGTAGGCTATAGTTAAAATTTTTTATTTCCATTCAAGAAACTAAAGCTGATTTCATTACGATTTTTTTTTCTTTTTTTTTTTTTGTCATTTTTAGTGCTTCAAATACGGTTTCCGTTCAGAATGGAACCCTGTGACAAGGCTTAGCACTCAGCACAGTAAAATACAGTACTTGTTTTACTTCTTTTTTTTTCTTTCTAATATGGCTGATCTTTATATAGTTTGAAATTTTTAAATAAAACTTTGTGTTCTTATTTTGATGAAAATTTATTTCAGTTTTAAATATTTATTTATTTTTCCATGTTAATCCAATAAGCCAAAAACCATTGATATTCAATGCTCTTGACCACAAATTTAAATCCAAAATATAAATATTATTCGCACATATGTACATATATTTGTATTTTTTTTCTTTTGAAATCATGGCTATAAATTTTCTTTATAATTTAATTATAACCGACAAAAAGAAAAAAAGTTAAACAAATTAAATTAATTTTTTTGTATGTGTGTTTACGTCAAAACAACAAATTTAAAACATTTAATAAAATGACAAAATAAAAATATTGTTTTAATAAATTTCTATTTAAACAAGAATAAACATTTAGTAATAAAAAGATAAAGAAAAACATGTTTTTAAATTGTAAAATAAGCAGTTTAATGGAAAATAAAAAATTGAAAAAAGAAAAAACCTTTTAAATCAAAATGATTTGGCTTGATAAATCACTGAGACTGACTTAATAAAAAATATCAATACATACTGATGCAACAATAATTACATGTTTAGGTTTTAACAGAAATACATGTACTGTTACAGAACTATGCTCTTATTCTTTAACTCTCACTTTCTCGCTCTCTCTCTCAAACAAATAATCTTTTATTTTTTGTTGTAAAGGAAATACAATATTGTTTTAAGAGAAGGTGCAAAAGAAGGGAAATCAAATCATCAGCCATCTCTACTGATAATAAAACACAGACACACACCTGCAAACTTTATCACCCAACAAACAAACATACATACAGTACGTATGTATTTATAATAATATGTAATTGTAATCATATTTAAATAAAAATAAGGTGATAAAATAATAAAGGAAATCGCTATAAAAATATGTAATTAAAATAATTACTTAAATAATACTGAAGTAATAAATTATTTTGCTAGAATTATTTTTCTAATTTTTTTTTTTTTTTTTGTTTTGTTTGTTTTTTTTTTTTTTTTTTGTTTAGCAACAATTGTAAAGTTCTTTTTATAACGATTTTGCTTATAATAACGGAAAAATTTTCGGTTCCAGTGTTAATGTGTTTTAATTTTCTTTTAAATAATGAACTTATTTTACAAATAAATGTACATATTTATATAATGAATTATTAAATAAAAAAAAAACAAAAAAAATTCAAACTGAGAATTCCCAAAGGATGAGATACACAAGAACATGAAAATGCCACATCAATAACAACTTTTATGGCAGTTGCTTGTTTTCTGTAAATGAAAATTTTCTCAGATGAAAAGTTACATTTCCCTTAATAAAACACACAATGTTTAAACTTTAAGGCTTTTGTTCAGAAGAAAAATGTAATACAAATTAAAATAACTGGTTGAAATCTGTTTACGCGCATAGTGTGAACGTCCACTAATTATTGTTCAGTGGACGTTCTATGTTTTTGTTCATTTATTGTTTTGTTTATACTTTTATGCTTCTTGTAACAACACTTACATTGTAAAAGCCAAACAGTGCGGTACGTACAAAAAGGAAATAAACCCCGTGTATTTAAAGGAAATTAACTATTGTGTTTTTTTTTTCTTTTTTCTTTCTGAAATATATTTTCGAGGAAAATCTTTCGAGGAAACATTTTGGTCCTTCGAGCCGGATATTTACCGCCCCGGTTCCTTGAAAAATTTTCTAAGAAAATATTTTATTTTCAGACACCGTATTCTGGAGTTTTTGGCCGATCCCAGTGTCAAACCCTATCCATCCCATTTTATATATAAGTATATATTTTTTCTCTTAAAACAAGGTATTTATTAAGTTGATATTGAGTGAAAAGGTGAAAAAAGTGTGAGCGATAATAAAAGTGATATTATCAGTGTTTTTAAGAAAAACCCACCCCTATTTTAAAACGAGAAAAAAAAAAAAAAAAAGAAACAACAACAATAGTGCATACATAAAAGTACATACATATATTGAAAGTTGATTTGCCGTCGGCAAAACATAAAGTGACAATTTTTAAATTTTTCCCCCGTGCTTTTACCCTTTTATATATTGAATAAAATAAATGTTGTGGTGATTTAAATTTAAATATATTAAAATTATTTTAATATTTCTTAAAATATATTTATTGTTGCTTTTTTTACATTTTGAAATAATATTCCTTTTATTTTGTCCCTTTTAATATATGTACATACTTACGCACATATATTCCTACATACATACATATGTGTTGTTGTTTGTTTTCAAAACAGAAATTGTTACAAGGTTACAAGTGCATTGACCTGTTTTTGTAAATAACAAGATCGATTTGATTTACCCAGTGTATTTGTTGTTTTTCTTTTTTTCTACTCCGTTTTTTTTGTATATTGTCGCTCACAAAATTATTAACAATTAGTGCTGCAATTTTAATTATTCGAATAAATCGAGTACTATATGATTTAAAGTGACAAATAAATATATTTATTTTTAACTCCTTTTTTTATAATTTTTAATTAAGTTTTTCATTAACGAATTTAATTAATTATTATTTATTTTGTCGCTTTAAATTAAAATAACTTTTGACAAAAGTTATTTATTTTTCTTCATACCCGAAGTGAGTACTCGTATTTATTTTAGAGCAGTACTAGTGTTTTGTGCAATTTTTATATATTTTTTTTTGACAAAGTGTTTTATATTGTAATTGGTCGATAGATAGTGTTCTTGGTCCGGCCAATTCTAATTTTTATAAGTATAAACACACTTTGAATTTTGTTAACCCTTAATATTTTTAATTTTATTTAACCCATATTTTTTAATACATTTTTTTTAACCCCTTTGAGAATATATCGCGGTAGTGAAATATTTTTTATACGCACATATACTATATTTTCTTTATCGTTTTTTGTGTGACGCATTTACGAACTGTTTTTTCGTCTACCCATTATCCGTGATAAGTATATCGGTTATTTTTTCATATCGATTGATTAAATTTTTTAATTTTTTCAATAGTCTGTGTTAATTTTTAATTTTCTAACCCCGTGTTCATTTATCTATTGTCAACATTAGTCCTTTTAAATTGCGATCGACAATGGATATGACTGCATTTATTCGTAACGCGGATCGTTTGGCCGATTTTGAGGCTTATGTCGCAGATATCCCAGTAGCGGATCATCGCATCGGTTCGCTGAGTAGTCATGAGAAAGAACTAGATCGTTTATGGGAAGCTGTTCGGTCAACATACGACTCGTTGTTGATTGGGGCCGATAAGATTGAAAATCCTCAAATAATAGAAGTAAAAGCGCGCTATATGGCTTCTTATGCCACATACACTAGGGGAATTTCTTTGATCACAACCCAAATGGATCATTTGAAATCGGCTGCTCAAGTGGAGAAGTCGAGAGAATTTCATATGAATTCAGCCCCCGTAATGAATTTACCCCCTTGTGATACCCCTATATTTTATGGCGATTATAAGAATTGGCCATCGTTTCGAGATATGTTCTCAGCATTGTATGGTGATAACCCCCATATAACCCCAGTACAAAAATTGTATTATTTACTGCAGAAGACTGCTAAGGAAGCTCGTGACATCATACAAACTGTCCCGTTGACCCATGATGGCTATGCAATTGCATGGAAAAGATTGGTAGACACTTATGAAAACAAAAGCGCCCTTATTAACGAACAGCTTCGCACCCTTTTAAATATTAAACCCATTACTCATGAATCTGGCCCCAATATTAAAAATCTTCAACGCACCATAAACGATTGCGTAACAAATTTGTCCTTACTTGAGGTGACACCTGAAGTTTTTTATCACGTGATATTAGTTTATATTTGCGCCACAAAGTTGCCTGAGCATACTCTAAGTCTCTGGGAGCAATCGAAAAGACATTTACAACAGTCTCCAACGTGGGAGGATATGGACGCCTTCTTAACGGCTCATTTTAAAACCCTTGAGTCGATTGCTGATATAAGACAATCTCAATCCCAACCCTGTCGAAAGCAGGACAAGAATTTTGCCCCTGTCAGCACAAAACGGAATTTTAATTTTGACCCCCCGAGGAAATCACTCAATGATTCAGGAAATGTTCAAAGTTTTACCACAAGGACTGACACATTACGGTCAGCTTGTCGTTGTTTTCTCTGCCAGGGAACTCACCCCATAAGACTTTGTCCTACCTTTTTAGGCCAAAATGTTGAAGACAGATTGTTGACTGTAAGGAAACTTAAGTGCTGTACGAATTGTCTGGCAACATCACACTCTTTTAAAAATTGTAAAAGTATTTATGTCTGTTCATTATGTAAAATGAAGCATCACTCTTTGCTTCATAGAGATGCGGAATCAAATGGCTCAGCCCGTAATGCACACCAGCTTCCGACGGACTCTGGTATAAATAGATCTGCATCTCCCAGTTTTAACCCGAGCCAAACACAACCCCCGTTGAATTTAAACCCTTCGACCTCCGCAGCAGCCCGTAATCTTCACACCTACTCTACACATGTAAAAGCGACCCCTAATTCTACGATTCTTCTGGGCTCGGTAAATTGTGTAGTGCACGTTGGTGATAGTGGATGTACGGCTCGAGCGCTGGTGGACCCTGGTTCGCAAGGCACTTTTGTCTCAAGGAGACTACAGAGGATGCTTGCTATACCCACATTTTCAGTGCCTTCCACTAATGTGACTGGCATGACGGATTGTTTGGCTGTAACATCTTCTACCATGTGTGTTTTTACGATCGCTTCTTCGATCGATCCTAATTTCAAATTGACAATTTGCGCATATGTAGTAGATGAAATAACCGATCGGTTGCCCTCGTGTTCTATTACGGAAATAACAAACTCTCGTTTTCCCGATATTACAATGACCGACGTCATGTGTACCCGCATGGATATACTTTTTGGAGCAAATGTATATCCCAAAATTTTGACTCCGGATGTAAAAATACATCCCACTGGCAACCTGATCGCCCAGAGAACCGTTTTTGGTTGGATATTTACTGGTGAAGTTTTTTCATCTCAACCCCTGCATTCTCTTGCATCATTTTATACCCGTGTTGAATTAGACAATCAACTGGCCCGTTTTTCGGAGCTCGAAGAAGTTCCAAAAGTCACTCGACTTTCTGAAGGTGAGACATTTTGTGAAGAACTTTACCAAAGTATCAATTATAGAAATCCCGATAGCCGTTATGTTTTTAAAACAGATATCGAAAAAAATGTATCGTCATAATTTAATTCGTCCTGATCGAACCCAGTATCAGCGTATTTTGTATCGACAAGACCCTGAAGATGAAGTGAAGGACTATGAGCTTAATACGGTCACGTTTGGAGTGAACTGTGAGCCGTATTTAGCGGTTCGAACCCTTTTACAATTGGCAAACGATTGTAAACCCCTGAGTCCGGTGGCATCCGAAATATTGAAACCCCAAATGTATGTCGACGACGTACTAGCTGGCTCTCATGAGCTAGAAGACGCTTTGAAGAGGCATAATGAGTTAGTCTAGGTTCTTAGCTCGGCTGGTTTCGTGCTGAGAAAATGGACTGTGAATCATTTGCGTCTCTTGAAAGATTTACCCCGTGAGAATCTGCTTGATGCAGATTTCTTAAAGTTTTCAGATGCCAGCACTACTAAAACCCTAGGCTTGCGATGGAATGCTGAAGGAGACAGCTTCTACTTTGGACTTGTATTGCAGCCACGCCGGGATCTTGTTACTAAACCCCTGACTCTTATACAATGGCGATCATTTTTAGACGATTATCCGAATGTTGAGAAAATTAATATTCCAAGATGGGTTAATTTTCTCCCCGAGAACGAAGTTGAGCTTCATGCATTTTGTGATACCTTTGTTATTTATGCTCGAAATGTCTCTAAGAGTGAAATATTTACCCATTTACTCGTATTAAAGGCAAAGGTGGCTTCCGTGAAGTCTAAAACATTACCCCGTTTAGAGCTTTGTGGAGCGGCTTTGATGGCAAATATGGTAGAATCACTATGTAGTCAAATAAATCTAGACAAGAGAAAGATTTATATGTGGACAGATTCTACTATTATTTTATCTTGGCTAAATAAACCCCCGTGCCATTGGCTAACCTTTGTCAAGAATTACCAGATTGAACCACCGTTAGACATACATGAACGTTTTCCAAATTTACCCCGTGCGATGCGATTAATTTCGTATTGCTTCAGGTGTTTACAGTATTTCATAACCCAAAAATGCTTGTATAATACCCTAGATTTATCCCAATCGGATGTGAAATTCACCCGATATAGCCTGGAACTTGTATGTCAACGTATTTTTATTCCTAAATATGATCGATGCAATGGACGATTATCTCGGTCAGCTGGTCTGTCATGTTTTGAAAAATACCCATGTAGAACCCGATACAAGAGTCGTTTCGGCAGACGTGAGAACAGCTTCTGGCATTTTTACCCGCCCGATAGTGAAGCTTGTTCTCATACCTTGTTCAGAAAACTACTAATTAATTTTTATTTTTTGTATTTTTCGTTTTTTTTTTTTTTTATTTCAATTTATCCTACAGTAGCATGTGAAGCGCAGCCTGTGAGTTGGACGTGTACTGAAGGCGTATTAAAGCACCATCAATTGTAACAACACCAATCATCCTATTTGGATCCCCAAGTCGTTACTATTGATGTCCCTTATATTAATAATTATAAATTAATTTCAATATTTATGTTAAATTTATATTATTCTCAATATTGTAAAAATTAATTACTTTTTTTTTACCCATATTTTTCATATTGTAGTGAGACCCGCGTGATCCTTAGCCTTCCTTGTTGCAGTATTGCAAGGGGGGCGGGATGTTTACGCGCATAGTGTGAACGTCCACTAATTATTGTTCAGTGGACGTTCTATGTTTTTGTTCATTTATTGTTTTGTTTATACTTTTATGCTTCTTGTAACAACACTTACATTGTAAAAGCCAAACAGTGCGGTACGTACAAAAAGGAAATAAACCCCGTGTATTTAAAGGAAATTAACTATTGTGTTTTTTTTTTCTTTTTTCTTTCTGAAATATATTTTCGAGGAAAATCTTTCGAGGAAACAAAATCAAATTATTTAAAAATAAAAGAGTAATATTTTGTTTTATAATGAATTTTCCATATTATATAATGAAGCGATTTAATAGTCCCGGGCAAAGCTCAAATGTTTTAAAATTAAGCAAAACAAATAAAACATTTAGTTCATGAATAATTTATTAAATTTAAAACTTAAAAGAAAACCTACAAAAGAATAAAACTTGAACACTGGTTATACTTTACACAACGAAAAGATACTACAATCGCTTATTCTTAAATAAAAGAAACTCAAATACACCGAATTCTCTATTTACACGAGTTTAATTCGACATGAGCAAAAACGATATAACAAAACACACTCTGACATCTTAAAAATAAAGAAATATGAAAAAAATAGTTCTTTTGGCGACTTCCTCTTAAAAGTCTTCTGGCAAAAGCTCTGAAAATAACTCTTTGCCATGAACAGGTTTTTAAGTCTGTCGTTAGGAGTCAACATTAAACTGTAGGTCCCGGTTCTCGTGGAGAAAAATTAACACACACAACATGGGTGCTGAGAGAAGCTATGCTGTAACTCTGAAACAAAGTTCTAATGACCAATACGAGTATTTAATAAACTTGAATAATAAACAATTAATATTAATTAATAAACAAAATGTTCAGCCAGTTGTGACAAGAATTTTTTAATATTTTTTACAAATAATTTAAAATTTTTTTTTTTTATTTTTGCGGCCGCAATGGTCTAGTGGGTAGTGTGTTAGACTGCTAGTGCGAAGGTTGTGGTTTCGACTCCCACTAGAGACCATTGTTTCCAGCACAACACCGAGCTTAGGGTCTTTGTCACTTTGCTCCTTATAATAACATAATTCGAATATATGTAATTTAATTTTATATAGTAATTTGGTAAATAAATAAAATAAATAAGTTTTAATTAAATTTATTTTTAATTGAATTAAATTTCTGGGAACGTGTCAAGCGTGTAAAAAGAGAATTAGATGTATATTTAAATTCTTTTTGTTTTTTTTTTTTTTTTAATAACGCTGTCACGGCATTTACGAAATTAACATATTTGAAAAGAATTGTTTTTTTTTAGCTTTTTGAAACATTTTAGTTTTTAATTAATGAGCTCAAATGAAATTCTCTCTGATATCAAGTGTTAATAAATAATAATATTTTGACAATGATAAAAGTTTAGTATGAAAAAAAATATTCTTGTAAAGTCTTACCATCTTTAAATTACAAGTTTTGTACTTTTCAAAATATATTCTAAACTTATTATAAACACGATTTTAAATTAAAAAAAATCCGAAATAAGGGATTTACATAGTAAATGTTAAAATAAGCAAATATAAAACATATTTTAATAAATCAACTCCTACTTATGTAGGTCAGCAAAGTAAAATTCTATTTTAGTTACTTTAAGATACAGATTAGCTGGCAAACAAATGCTAATTAAGTAAACGTAATTAAACAATTTTTTAAGAACAAATTTTATAACTCAATTAAAAACTAAATTGATTCAAATTATATGTCTCAACTCTATGCCCATATATTGCAGATAAAATTAAGCTTTACAACATATTCTCTGCAAAGTTTTTAAGGGTTTTATAGGTATAGTTGTTACAACATTATAATATTATTTTGTTGTTGTTATGATTTGCAACTTAACAACAACAATATACACTGATTTAATTTTATAAATAAAGAAGTGCATTCTGCATATTTGAGTTGAGTCACTTTTGAACTGAGTGTGTGATATACACTCATAACGACAGGCTCTTAAATTTTCTAAGACTTGGAGAGAATAGTATTAGCCTATTAAGAGTGATGAATTGCCGTCGATCAATTGATATCGACTATACAAGAGAATATTTTTTTTAGTATTCAGCTGAATTGACATTGATAATGACTTACAGACTATTTGTAGAAGACGTTCGCCTTTTTGTATATGTGGAACAACAAAAAAAAAAAAAAAAAAAAGAAACAACAAAAGAAACTACAAAAAGGCTTTTACAGAATAGGAGGGATTATTTTGTTTTTATTTTTAATTAAAATTAACAAATTAGTGATACATATTGAACATTTTTATATACTCGTATTTACTTATATTGTATTTCAATTATAAATATTAGAAAAGAAAGTAAAGGATTTAAAGCAATAATTTTCCTAGAATTTCAAACAAAAGATTCTATATTTTATATAAGACTGTGCGTGTCTTTAATTGTTTTTGTTTTTAATTAAAAATTAATCCCCGTATACATAAAAAATATTGGGGGTTTATTTGACAAGTATTACATAGAATTTTGTCAAATAAACCCTCAATAAAACTAAAATATTTTTTATGAATACGGGCATAAATAAATAATCATTATGATTTTCTATACAGGGTGTGTCAAAACTCAACGTTAAATCGAAACGTAATTAAAAACGAATAAAAAACATTTGAACTGAGAAAAATGGGTTAGCAATAATTGGGTTACTTGAAGTTTGTATTTTATTATTCGTTTTTTTTTTTTAAGTATGAAACTTATAATCCTGATTAAATGTGCCAACACTTGCCAAGGCACTTTAGTACATTTTTTTTAAAAGGGGGGCCTTTCAAAGGCGACACATTTTGAAAATTTTAAATTCATAGATTAACAAATAGTCCTAATTCTAGAAAACTTTAGGCAATTGAGTCATTATTTTTGCCTGTGGTTTTAAAAATGTTATTTAGAGTTATGGTTTCAAATTTTAAATGAACAAAAATAATAAAAATTAACCACAATAACCGAAAAATGGTTACAGATTTTTCGTAAATAGCCATTACTTTCAAACTGCTTGGGATAGATTTTTATTCTTCTGATTTTTCTCATGAAAAGCCGTTTAGGCATGATCTTGAGTTCTGGGGCACCCTCTATAATATTTACATACATGCATACATACATACCTATATATGTGTGTATGTATATGATTTTGTAAACAAGAAAGAAATACTTATGAATACGTTAATAATATGGGACGATAAGTGACGAAGAAGTACGCCTAAAATGCAAAAAGGCTTAACTAACAAAAAAAACTACGGGAGACACAAAAAATGTTTCCAATAATCAAAGCTTTAACAAAGAAAAATTAAATTCAAATTATTGCCGTAAAATCAACATTTTTGATGGCGGAAATCTAAAATAGTGCAGGAATATATAATTTCCCTGTATTTCGTTATGATGCTTTATAATCAATAAAAAAACACGATTTTCAATTTTTTTTAGTTACTCTTTTTTGTATGTATAACTAAAGCATTTATTTCAAATAAAATTCAAACTAAGAAACCTGCTAAAATGTATTATTTTTATTTTTTTTTTGCAACAAAGTTAACTTAGGAACAAAACTTTATTAAGGTTTTTATTTAAATTTTAAACAAATTATCAAATAAAATAGAAAAAAAAAAACATTATTTTGTACCACAAAAATTCTCTGCCTAACAACCAACACAACTGCTGCAAAAATATCTATAAAAACAAAATAAAACAAAAAAAACGTATTTTTAATGAAATTTTTTCATGTGTGTGTCCGACTTTCTGTCTCTCTATGGTTATACATCTGTTCGACTTTCAAAGGCACATTTATATGGGGTGGCAAAATACAATGTCACACAACACTTAAAATTTTAATGAAAACTGTTAAAAACAAAAGCAGAGATAAATATAAAAATATTAAAAGATTATCCACAAAATGTCATAAAAATTTAGCAAACAAAAAAAAAAAGAAAAAAATTAATAAAATTACAGGTCAAATTATAAAAATATAATCTACAAAATACTTGTAATCATATGTGCACTGTTATTGATTTTTCAAGTTTAATTAAAAATTTGTTTTCACATATTTCTTTTTAAATGCTTTAAAAATAAATAGAAATTTTCACTTTCATTAACCGCATCATAGATTTCACATATTACATTAGTGCATAAACAAATAGCAGCCTTATTTACTTATCATTACATTCATTTTTATTAATTATCAAAATTTAGTGTTATTTGCGTTTTCTCTGCAAGGAAATAAATTTAATGAGAATGCCAACAGATGAGGCACAAATAATTAGATTACACTGTGCTACAAAATTGAATAAACTTAAGATACCTGGCAAGTGCTACAACTCTTTTAACGAGTATTGTTACTATACAATAGAAAATTTCTTTGTAAATATACAAAACAGCTCTACAACCTTAAGGTACAATTAAGAAATTGGGGGTTTCAAATTTATTCACAAAACTGATAAAACTGTATCAAATTGTAAAATTGTATCAAATTTGGAGCAATTTAAAATTCAAATAGATATTTTACAAAACACCTGACGATCAACAAGTACATGGAAGCGAACAATTCAAAAAGAAAATGGTTAAATTCTTTAATATATTAACGTCATTAACGTGCTATGCACAAAAATGGAGAATACATATGAACAATATAGGTTCCTTGTGACATACAATGTATGACCTAATATACAAAGAGAAGTTTTTTTATTTATTTGCTAAATTTTTATTCGTCACTGCTAATTATTAAATTAATTTGCATTGCTCATAAGACAAGCTGACGTGTCAAAATAAAAATTTTATTTTATTTTATAAATTCTTTATTTCAGAATTTTAAAAGATTATCACAGTTTATAATTTTTTTTTTCTTTTTAATTATTTTTAGAAATTTTTTTCTATTTCAATGCTTTTGAGTTTAATATTTTCTAAAATAAGTTTTTACCTAAATTTAGTTTTGTTTTCGGTAAATTGGTAAGAATTTCTTTTTTTTTTCTTCATGCTGAAGAAAAATAATCAAATATTTGATAAAACAAAACAAAAAACATTTCTTTTTTTTTCGTAATATATTGCAAAAACCTAAAGGCAAAACGGAAGACAGGAAGGAAGTACATAAGCACAATACATACATACATATATACATATAAACATACATACATATGTTTGTAGATATATTTTTTTATCATTTAAACTAATTTATATTTATTTTTACATTTTAGACCGGTATTAAGTGCTCTTAAAAATGAAAAAAAGGAATACAAAATTAAAGATAAAAACATATCGTCGTGTGGGAGTTTATATGCTCTATTCGCCATTTTATATATCACGAGTTATCTGATCTCGGATTGTTGCATTTTAAAAGACTTCCTAAAGTTCGTCAGAATGATATCGGATTTTTTATTTCATTAATTTATTCATGTATGAGGTACTTGAGTACTTCGACCTGTTGATCTATTGTACAGCCCTCAACTTGACCGGGATTCCTAGAATATCTCCCGATGCCGGTGGCAACACGAAAATTCCTTATCTGATAACTGATAGTCACCAACCGATAGTCACCTCATCGTACTGTGCATCAATGATGCACAATTGCCCAGTATGTGCTCTGATGACTCAATCGCCTCGTCACAGATTCTAAAGCGATTCCTATCTTATTTACATTTTATTATTTTTTTTATAATTACACGGTTTGCTACATTTACAATATTTGTAAGGTTGTTTGCAACGAAGACTAATTACCGCTATTTTTGATGTTTTTATTAAAAAGTTGGATTAAAATATAATTAAAAATTATAGATTCCTTTACAATTTATGGATTCAAATCAAAAATACAGTAGGGCTGGTTTTGATTTCGATATGAGAAAAAGTTAAGTTTACCCTACCCGATGACGTATTTAAAGCGCTATGAATCAGTACCAAATGGTAATTTTCTTGAAATTATCCAAAAAGGAAAAATCATTGCTAAATCATTGTGACGATTTCAATAAAGCGCCACTTTTTGCCCACTTTTTTAAGGTGAAATTTGGCACAAGTGTCTTTTATGAGTTATCCCTACACTTAAAGTTACACTACTACACATAATTGGCCTTTACAACACTTTTTTAGAGTTACGGCCTACCTTTTCACAGCTAAATTTTAATTAATGAGGACCGGCACGGCAGACTTAAGAAGCTTGTTCATAGCAATCAGCTAATCTTAGAGCTTTTGCCAAAATTCGGGCGGTACCCGAAGTCAGAACTGGGGTTTGAACTAGGAACTCTCGCCTTAGTAAGCCAACACACTACATACTAGCCTACGATCACTAAGTACATATATAATTATAACTGCTACAGCCTTTTTAGTTTATAATAAGGGAATAAAACTTTTTTTAAATTTATAATTACATTTTTTTTATTTTAGACTTCAAAATAAATGAATTTATTTACTTTTATTTAAATTTAGAATTTAATGTTTTTTTTTATTTATTTTTGTTTTATTTCAATGAATTTGAAATGAACTTTCTCTAAATTTTATTTTTTTTGTTATTTTTTATTTTTAAGTAATATTTTTAAAGTAATTTAATTTGTTTTTAATTTATTAAAGTAATTTCATTTATAAAGATTTTATTATTATTAGAAATCCGTATACCCGATATTCGACATAGAATTTTTGAGAAAATGTGTAAATTTTCACTTAAATTTTTAAAAGAATTCTTTGATTTTTAGCTATTATTTTATAATTATTATTTACTGCCGTATTCATTAAAAAAAAGTATTTATTTTTTAGGGCGCTTATGTGACAAATTTTTGAGCAATACTTGTCAAATAAGCCCTTAATAAAACTGTAATATTTACGAGAATTTACATTTATTTTTAATGAAAATTTTCATTTTATTTATTTTTTTATTATTTTTTGTCAATTAAAAACAAATATTTTTATTCTCACCGGAGACTCTTTTCCGTTTCACTACACCAACCGAGCCTAATGAACTTTTATATTTTTTTCGTTAGTAGTACAAATTTAAATAAGTAATCGATTGTAATATATTAATCAGTGGTAAATGTTTTTTTTTATTAAAATGTTCATCCTATTTTACTATTTCTTATTTATTTGTTATTGTGTTTTTTAATAAAATCGCTTTTCTTTTATTTTTATTCTTTTATTACAAATTATTTATTTTTATTATAACGCGTTTAGTATTTTATTTATTACATATTTATTTGTTCTATTATAACGATTTCTATTTATTTATTTATTTTTTTTTTTTTGTTTTTTTTTTTTTTTTGTTTTAAGAAAATTTCTCTTTTTTTTACTAAAATTATCTGGTATGTGATGGAAATCGATTTGGACAGAAATTGAAATCTTCTAAAATTTCAAGCTGCTATAACATATATGCTTCCGAATCTGGAATTTGGAATTGGAATTCATTTTTTAATCATCACCTTAATAACCATTGACACTGCTTTCTTGATTTTTAAAATTTTAAAATAATTAAAGCAGATAAGTTTGATGTGACTTTAGAAATACAGACAATAAAGGTTTTCATCACAAGCCGGTATAATTTTATTTTAAAATTTTTTTATTTAATTTTTTATTTTTGTTGTTTTAAAATTTTTTTGATTATTTATAATGTTTTAGTACAATTTTTTATTATAATTTTTATGGTTTTTATATTAAAATTGTTTTAATTTTTTTTTATTATTTTTTTTTAGATATTTTTTTTAAGTTTTTATTTTTTGACAATTTGTCTTGTCAATTTTGCTGTTTGACAAAATAGATATT
This sequence comes from Metopia argyrocephala, assembly GCA_963576795.1. Lineage (NCBI taxonomy): Eukaryota > Metazoa > Arthropoda > Insecta > Diptera > Sarcophagidae > Metopia > Metopia argyrocephala. Next base: position 195,677,739 of record OY756208.1, on the reverse strand, counting down.
TTTATTTATTTATTTTTTTTTATTAAAATTATAAAATTTTCATTAATTTTGTTTCGTATTTAAAACCGCCTTATTTAGATCAGAAACTATTAAGAATTTATATTGTTTTTTGCAATGATTTTTCATTTTCATTTTATTTAAACTTTTTACTAACTTTTATAATAAAATAATTATTTAAAAATTTTTTAAGACATGCCTTTGTAATATTTATTTATATTTAATTGTTAAAATTTATTAATTTTTTATTTATTTATTTTTTTTTATTAAATAAAATTTAGTTTTTAAATAAAAATATTGTTATTATTTTATTTTTTATATCTGTTTTTTTTTTTCGTTTTTTTAAATGTATTTTATTTTGTTATTATCATTGATTTCTTATTATACCTACACCTTATTTTTTAAATTGAAATTTACATTTTATTGTTATTTTGTTTTGACCATAATTTTTTTTCGAAATATAGGTGCCCACAAATAGAATTTTTTCATAACGTATGTAGGTATCTGCAACATATTGTACAATATGTTACAATTTTTCTTTAGAAAAAAGCAAAATTTTATTAATCATAATATTTTTGTTTTTTTTTTTATATAAAACAATTATATTTCTATAACGATAAAAAATAGAAAAAAAAACTATATATACTCCATATTTGCTTAAAACAATTCAAAAGCTTTCATTTTTTTCGTCTTCATACTAAAAAAATAAAATAAAATTGTGCCTGCCTATCAAGTAAAAAAAAATAAAAGTGAAAATACTATGTTTCATCTATACATATGTACATGTTTGTCTGCATGTTTGTACATTGTATTTCTTTTTCTAATTTTATTTCTTTGATTTTCTTCTTCTTTTTAATAATTTTATATACTTATGTATGGACATACAGTACACATACGGGTACCTATATTATGAATGTATTTTGCTTTTAATCTGCTGTTAAAACACAAACAAAATTGAAAAAAAAAATGATATCGAGATTAGCAATTTTTAAAAGTATTTTTTTATTTTTTTGTTTTACTAAAGAAAATACTGTTTGTATGTAGAAAATATGTAAAAAATATCATAAAATATTTTCATAAATTTCTTGTTTTTTTTTTACAAAAATTTTTTAGAAACCAACCGTTCAAAATAATTGTGGATTCCGTATTTTAAAACATCGGCATATGGCAGCTGCTGTTCATGTGTATATGTACTCTCGTATGTACGCGTTTACAGGTTGCTTTTAGTGATAATGCTCTGTAATGTTTTTCTTTTTGCTTGTTTTTTACGGTCGTTGCTGTTACTGTTGTTGTTGTGGTTGCAATAAAACGTCACACTTAGAGAAACTATAAACACACATACAATGGTGGCAGGTTGAAAAAAAATAAGAAAAAAAAAATTTTTTTATACTCGTATGTATGTAAATATTTGTTGTTGTGCTTTTCTTCTATTTTGTTGTTGCTGTTATTTGTTGTTGATGCAGAAGAAAAAAGATTTATCATATATGAACAACAATAACACACACACACATTAATGGGTAGTATACAATTTACAACAACAATAATTCAAAAATAAATAAATTTCAAAGAAATTATACAGAGAGAAAGAAATAGAAACCAACAACAAACTGTTATTTAAAAAAGAAAAAAAAAGTTAATGTAATACTAGAACAAGGGAAGGTTTCCTTACGCTTTCAGCAAGGGGTGTGGTTGCAACAAAAAAATAGAAAAACAAATTAACTTTCTTTGCTCTACTCAAAAGAATTTCATTTAATTTTTAATTTATTTTTTTTTTCTCTATTTTTTTTAATATGTTTTCAGTAGGTTTTAATTATTTTTTATTTATTTTTTTTTTCTTAATATTCTTATTTTTATATTGTGCTGTTGTTGTTATTATTTTAACATCTAATTTGTTTTATACCTCCTATGTTTGTATGTATTTTGCTATTTTTCTGCTGTTTAAAATTTTATTGTGTTGCTATGCTTTAAAAATTTAATTTAATTTTCTTTTTTGTTTTTTTGCTTAAAATAATTTCATTAACACACCACCATTAACTCAATAAAATATTTTTTTTCAATTATTTTCTATTCTTTTACTATTTTCAACACTTTTTTTTTCTTTATGTTTAAATATTATTAATAATAATTAAGAGAAAATTAATATTTTTTATTTTCAACGAAATTTTTCTTTTGCAATTGTTTAATTAATTCAAAGTTTTATTATTTTTTAATGAATATATTATTTCTTGAGTATATTAAACGTACATCGACTGCAGATTAACTATAAACCGTCACGTTGTAAGTATTGAATCGTACTAAAATCCAATTGATGAGTTTAATAGTAGTTGAGTTTGAAGTACATGAAAAGTAAAAACAAATTGAAATGAAATGAAATACAAAAAATACACACAAAATACAACAGCACACAACACAAATTTACTCACTCAAATTAAAATACATATTCCTATATAGGTAGAAAACCGAAAAAGCTTTTGCTCAATTTGTATTTCACTCAGTTGTATTGAAACTGTTTAAATTGCTGCATTAGTACGCTTCTAAGCAAAAGGGAAACGATAATAATTCCCTCTCCTAAAAATACAATTTTGTTTTTAAGCTACTTTTACTTTATAGAGGTGCCTATTCTACTACTACTACATACATACTAAATGTTTATATTTTTATCTTTGTTTTGTCTTCTAAATACTTTTTGCTGGCCTATGACGTCACATTATTACTTTGCCTGCTGGCTGCCCACATACTAGCACATACATATACACTCAATCCCTATATTGTATTATTTTTTAAACAAAATCAAATATTTTTGTGTTTTTGTAATTTTCTTTAAAGGCGACTTTGTGGTTTTTCTTTTAGTCAGAGAGTAGTTTTACTTGGTTTTTCAAAATTCTCCCTCTCACTCTCTCTCGTTTTTAGTATTATTTTATTCTGTCTTGTAATTTTGTTTATTGTTGTTGCTAGAATTTTACAGAAATTTCGAGTAAAAAGCAAAAACAACAACTAAACTGTAAACCACGGAATAAATTACACACATACAACATACTGTATATGCTTTTGTTTTTTTTTTTTTATTTTGTCATAATTATCTACTTAACATTTAAAATATATGTACAACAACAATAACAATAAGTATTGGAAATATTCTCTAATCAGAACTATAAACACACACAATGAAAATAAATACCAAAATTAATTATACGTCACCAAAGTGTAGTATAGTGACTGAACATTCATTTGCTATGATGATGCTGTTAAAAACAAATAAATTTAGTGAGGGGGAGCGAGAAAAATGGGGTTTGTTTTTGTAAAGATTACCAACGCAACGTTTCTTTTTTTAATAGTTTTTAAAGCCTTTTTTTTTGAAATGTGTAATTTAAAATAAATTAAAACGTGCATGTACTTGCATTCGTACGTGTTATACATACATAGGTAGGTGGTTCATACATACACACATATATGAATTATAATTATAATTTCGTAATTAAATGAAATTTAATTATATATTGAAATTTTTTATTGATTTCCACATTACCAATTCCAATGCGAAACAATTGAATTTAATTCTTAAAAGTGAGGGAGAGGCCATTTGGGAATTCGGTAATAATTCCACATTTAACAGAAGACATTTATGTATATGTATGTAGATTATATAGTTTTATAAGCATATAAGTATGTATCTTCCGGCTATGGCATGGTATTCTTCGCCTTTGGTAATGAAAAAACGAACAAAGGTAAAGTATAAAAGATATTGTAGAGACGTACTGTCTGCTAAAACTAAATGAAACAATTTTACTCTCAAAATATTCATATTTCATCAGTTCGATATAATAGTACTCGAATGTTAGTCTAAAAGCCATTTAATTTATGGTTAACAATGACACTATTAGTGAACTTTTTACAATATAACGATCGGCTAGCACTAGACATATACACACATACATAGTTGGCCATTTCAACTCTTTTTCAGAGTTACGGCCTAGCTTTCTCACAGCACCCATATGGTGTGTGTCAATTTTTATCCATGAGTACAGGAACGTACACTTCGACGTCGACTCCGGACGACGATTGTCCATAGCAATCAGTTATTTTCAGAGCTTTTACCAGAACACTGCTAAGAGGTGGTTGCATAAAGCGATACATTCTTCATATTTCTTTCTTTCAAGATATCAGAGTGTTAAAACCCGGAGCTCTCGTCTTAGTATGCCACTACTACACTACGTCGAAAATTAATATCGTCAATGGAATTAAAGAACGCTGTAACTGACAAAAAATCGAATATACGTTTTTTGCATCGTTTTTATCAGAAAAAAAATACGCGTCGATTGGTCTAGGTCCCAGATTTCTATGATGAAAATACAAGTGTATTTGTTCTACTTTTATGAAAGTTTTTTGGCTCTGGTGAACATTTAAGGTTTTGTCAGTTACATCATTTTGAATGTTATTTAATTAAATAATACATTTGTGATCAGTTGAATTTAAATTTCGCATAATTTGTTTCTTGATTTTTAAAATTTTCTTCTGTAGTCTTAAAGTTTCTGTTTGAGCCTGTCTGTACAACTAGAGCGTGCATCATTGATTTTAAAGTTAGTAAATATGTATTTGAAACTTCAACTTATGATCGAATTTTGAGCACTGATCGATCGATACCTTTTTAAAATTGACATGTGCCATGAAAACTATTAATCATTCACCAGTTTAGTGACAATTTGTTTTAAAATACAACAAAATCAAGAGTTTATTCACTATAACAAAAAATAAGAAAATTAGCGAAGTATTGCTGCATCTTTTGTCACACGTTTCAATAATTTTCAAATTAACGATATAATTGATGAGTATATCAATTCTAGTAAAACTCCTGTTCATTTGGCACAACTGAACATTGATTTCTTTATTTCAACATTGTATGGAACGTATTGATGCCCACCAAAAATTAACCAACCAAAAGTAAGACATTCTGTTGAACCCACTCTATTTGCCCAATATAAACAGTCTGACCAAAAATATGTAATTTCGCTGTCTGCAAAGCTTCTTTAAAATTGAACAATCCAAGAGCATATAAACATCTTTTTCCGTAGCGAAAAAAAAAATATGAATTCGACAAAAAGGTCACAGATAATGATGGCAAATACATGTGTATTTGATAAGAATAGATTATTAATAAAAAACAAAAATTATTTTGATTTAAAAATATTTACAAACACAAAGAAGAAAAAAAGAAACATATAAACACACACACACACACACACAAATGGTTAGTTTATATATGACCCAATAATTAACCAAAAATATGCTTAAACTTGTTGTTGTTGTTAATTTTATTAAAAAAAAAATGTTTTTTTTCTTCAAAAATATTTGCCTTTCCCTATTTTTCACGATACTAAAATAACAACAACTACAACAACAACACTACTATTTATATTAAAAGCATTAAAACAACAGCTAAATTGGTTGTTTAAAATAAACTCTAAACAATAACAACTACAACAACTATATTTCAAGCAAAATATAAAATAAAAAAAGTAAAAACTTGTAATACCAAAAAAGTATTTAAAAAGCTGGCAAAACAAAAAAAAATATCCAAGAAAATCATACGTTGCAACTTGTTTATTGTTGTTTTTATGTATTGTAGCTGGAGTTGTTTACCACAAGTTGTTGCACTTTACACAAACCACAGTGTTGCCAGATTTGTTTTCTTTTTTACAAAAAAAATTTTTTTTTTCTATAATCAGCAAAATCTGCAATTTATTATTTAACATTCTAATTGTAGACCTTAAATTGCTTCTTAACTTGGCGTGCAATAAGAAACAAAAGTCCAAAATTGTCTATCTGGCAACACCGACAGGCACTTCATTTGTCCAGTGTTTAAAAACAGTAAACATGCAAATTCAAGTACATACATATGCATGCATGGTATGTTTTATTGTTTATAAGCATACTAAGGAAACTCCCCAGTTGGCACAATCGTCATACAGGCATTGTCATCAAATGTGTCTTAATGACATGTCACTAATGGTTGTCGACAACATCGCGGAACTGTTCCTAAACTCTATTTTGTAGTCTATTTCATTGAAGTTGTTGATGATAAACACAGTATTGATAACCGACTTGCATAGTTCTTACAATATGTGGTCGACGACAAGCTCAGTGACATTGTGGCTCAGCCAGCCGTGCATAATTTTTCCAGCATTTGTGTGAAAATGTCGCTGACGAATTGTTCTGGCTGTCATCTATGCGTCGCCTAGAGCTTTTTTAAGACATACACAACGTTTATGCATTCTTATACCAGCACAGCAAGACATAATTTTATCATATATCTGTTGAAGTTTTCTTCACAAAATACGATTTAAGGCACCCTTACACGACATGTTTTTTACACTGTTAGTGTCAACTTTTACATGAGTAAACAAGTACATGTCGTGTGTGACTTTTAAAACATTGCTTGTGTAAAAACACAAGGAAAATCTTATGACAAAATTTCAATTAGAGCATGCTCTAATTTCGTATGTACACACATATGATATTAAATTTCTATGCCTGTACAAACATTAGTCGGCAATGAATTATTTGTAAAATAGTTTTTTTTATATAAATTTTGTGTCTAAATTTTTTTATTTATTTACATATGGAATTGTACATATACGTTTGTGAGTAAAAATTATAAACCTTATGTAAATTGACTAATTTTGACAAACACAACAAAAAACTTATGTATTTTAAATTTAAAAAAAACACGTGTAAAAAACATATCGTGTAAGGGTGCCTTTAATAATAATTTGTTCATCTCAAATGACGAGTTTTATGAAAAATTACGATTTCTTTAAGTATGATCGTACACATTCCAAATTTTTTATACAATTCTCATTAATAGTCAATTTGTTAAAGAAAATTTTCTATCAACTTGTTGTTTATTGCTTTTGTATTTAGTATACTGGGTTCAGTATACCCAACATTTAACTATTAGTGTACAATTAAGCAAGATGCTAATTTTAGAGAACAACGTCTTGTTCACTCAACATAATCTTAATTTCGAAGACTTTTTAAAATTTATAAAAAATGTCAAAAATTACTTGTACTGACAAAATTTTAACTCTCCAGACTCTAACTGGAGAACAAATATTCTCAAGACTAATTAATATTTAAAAGAAAAAACCAAAACAAATAATACATGTGATGATTTTCATCACAAAGCTTCTGGCAACGCTTTCTTGCATCTTCTTTATAATGGTGGTGGTGGTGGTGGTGGTGGTGGTGGTGAGAGTGAATTATTCTGTGTATGCTGTTAATCTTCTGTTAATCAAAAAAAAAAAAAAGTGATCACCTGTAATGTAAAGAAAATGAAAACGCAAAAATACACTCATTTTACTTTTTACCAATACAACAACAGCAGCAGCTGGTTTCTTTTCATAGATCTGGTTTCTTTTGTTTTTAGTTTTTTTTTTCTTTTTGTTTTGTTGTTATTGTTTATTCAACTATTACTAATTATTAGTATTGATGTTGCTTTGTTGTTATTGTTATTGTGGCTGTTGCTGGCTGCATTAAAAATGTTTTAAGTTTGAACAAACAATTTGTTTTGCATGTATGTATGTATGTGTGTTTCTCTTATACTTATTTTGGACGTGTTGTTGCTTTGTCATAAGAAAAATAAAAAATATCGTTCAATTTCAACGAAATTACTGTATAAGTGACTGACTGACTGACTGATTTTTGACTGATAGTGTGTTTGTCAGTTTTGTTAAAAATATGTAAGTAGACTCACCTCACCGAGTGACTGATTAAACTTACAAAATACATACATTCATACATATGTATGTATGTATATACTTCTATATTGTACATATTCAGATATAATTTATAATTTTATTTGATATTAATTGTTATTATTACACAGTTGTTGTTGTTGTTGTTGTTGCTGTTGTAGTTTATATAATAATACCTGTTAGTATGTGTTTGCAGCAATTGTTGTTTTTGGCATTTTTTTCCACAAAAACTACAAAAATTAGACTTATTTTATGCATTCGTATGTACATACGAGTATGTATTACGTTTTACAGAATTATTTGTTTACATGTTACGCACAATTTATTGAATAATATAAAAGATAGCCACCATTCTTTGCTTTATGATACATTTTTAAGCTAAAAATTCTCATCGAGTACATAAATGTTTGTGATGATTATCCATGACCTTCCAACGATATGAACATTTTGTGTGTTACTGTATTTGATACAAATGAGCTTTAGTACCTTTTTATGATGTCGAATAATTTACCATCGAAAATAAAGTTAAATAAACACACACACATACACCAAAGCTATGATTTAAATGAAACTTTTAGTTTAATATAATGCTGTGATCTACCCATTTTGTAGGAAATAGAATTTAATCGCCCCTGGATTGATTGCATATCAATTAAAGATAGTTTTCGACTACTTTTTATTACATATCGATCAATAAATCCATGATAATTTTACGACTGTTGGTTTTCAAATACTTCAACGTTAGAGAATTATCTACATGAGCATGGTCCTTGGCGTAGCCCCACAAAAATAAAAAATATAAACCAGAGTAGGAAAATAAACAAAACTGAACGTTTGATCTCATTTTGTTTTGTTTTTTACAATGAGTAAAACAAAAACAAAACAGAAACAGTGAGAACGATTGTCCCATTTAATTTTGTATATTGTTTTTGTTTTGAGCACTACAAATACTCTTACTCAAATGTGCGTAGGTACAACAAAATATTAATAAGAAGAAAAAGAAAAGAAGAAGAGAAATAAGAGCAAATTAAACGAATGTAACGGAATAACAAAGCAAACACAAGAGCGAAAAGCTCATTGTTTCATTTGCGCTCTTTCTCATTTAGAAAGTATTTGTTTTGGTTTTGCTCATGTACAATACCATTAAAAAAAATTTGTAAAGTATATGACTTTGTGGTAACGTTTGCGAAATGTTTTGTTTGTTTGCCCACTCTGATATAAACGCGTCATATCGCATGAGGTTGGTGGCCAATTGACGTCTCCAAATCAGTAAATTATATGACCAGAGAATTTCTCATGATTTCGATACATTTTAAAAGTAATAAGTATCACATATCGTTTACTACAGACATTTGGCCCATTTTTTAATATACATTTTAACAACAGTCACGAGTAACAACCAAAACTGTCACCTTGTAAACGTGTGTTAATTTGTCTGATTTTAAAGCAACCGTACCATCTATTGACAATAAACTGCAGAAATATTTATGAAATAGATTTCGAAACAAATTTTTTTAATAAAATTATTAAAAAAAAGGCAACATGTGTGTCCGTACATACAACAATAATAATTAAGAAAAATAGAGTTTCAATTTAATTGATTTGTTTAGTTTCCGGCTGATATTTTTCAAATTGTCTGTTTGTTGGCTTTCATTCACCAGCACTTTTATTTTTGCTTTCATTCCGATAGATGAACAACAACATATGTACGTACTTTATTTTTCTAATTATTTGTTAAATGAACTGAACGAAAAAAAAACCAACAACAACAATAAGCACAACACCAGTAACAAAATGTGCCAATAATCTTATCAGACTTCCCACAAGTTTACCTCCAAGAGCAACAAAAAAAAATTGTGATTTTCCAAGAATCTTCAACTATTTTTTTTTTATTTTTTGCTTTTTTTTTTAATACAAAAATTTCTATTAAAAAAGTTTTTATAGAGAAGAAGGCACGCAAAATATTACAACAACAAAATACATTAAAAAAAAGCAAAAATAACATGAATATCTTGTATCCAATGAATTGAAAACAAAAACAACAGAAAAAACTGTTTCTATATGATTAGGAAGTCTGAACATAATTGATAAAATAGACAGAAACTTAACTTTTGTAATTGAAATAAAAATATTGAATATTCGCAATAGCAAGAGCAACAACAACAATACTTTATTATATAATATTAAAAGGTTTCATTAGTTAGAAGAACTTGTCTTTAATTAATATTTTATTAAAAAAAAACAAAAAAAAGCAAAATGATTGACTATTAAACAACATTCTTGTGCAGAACACCATAAAATATTTCAAATTAATTACACAGTTAAATGTTATAATTCTCAACGAGTTGACAAAATGTTTTCGTAATTATTAAATACCTTCATTAGATCAGTACTAAATTCTGTTAAAAGAATTTTTATTACTTTTGCAATGATTTGTCAATTAACCCGGCGTTACTAACCTTAAATCATGTCGCATGGTTACTAACCATGGGTCTTATCGACCCTGAATTGTATTATCCATTAAAATCGTCTCAACTTATAAATTGATACAACGTATACTTCTTTTGGTAGATTTTAGTCTTTTATTGTTTAATTTTAGTATACAATGGTGTAAATTAAAATAAAAATATTTAAATTAAAATTAAGTACGAATTCATTACAACATAGTTAAAAAAAGTGAAAAAAAAGTTATCAAGCCGAATTGCGCATAAAATTATGAGTTTTTAAGATATTGACGTCAAATAAAGTGCATTTGAAACCTGATATATAATAGTAAAATGTTAGAAAGAAAAATTGGTACGGTTAAAGCAAACATTTTTCAGTTATGTACTATAAATGTTACCTTTTCTTGGGAATTTTCATCATCGAACATATCGTCATAAATGGATTCCTCTTGTGCAGAAGCACAATGTGAATAAATGAACATATATTTTTTGTATAACGGTATAACTAACCTGGGTCTAATCGACCCATAATCTTTGTTACATTATTGCTAACTATGGGTATAGTCGACCCATAATCTTTGTTACATTATTGCTAACTATGGGTATAATCGACCCAGGCTGTTTTTTAAAATAATTTTATATGCATAACATCATAAATTTTGCTTATGTTTATTATTTATAAACGTTTAAATATAAACAAATTTAGATTACACATATATCTTGAGTTAAAATATCGTCATGTTTTTTTTTTAATTTAAAAAATTTGCGTGTCTGGGTCGATTCGACCCAGAGGTTAGTAATGGAGGGTTAAAAGAGCATTATTTTTTGGATAGTTTTAAATTTTACAAATCTTTTAAAGTCGGTTTAATGACTTTGCTTTGCATCTACACAAGTGATATTGAAAGCCCAAAAACATAAAATATTTGATATCAAGACAATTTTCTTTTTCCTAAAATCTGGTTTACCGCAAAGTTATATTAGAATGGAATTCGGATAGCGCTGAGCTGGTACGATTTCTTAACCAAGAATCGTAATGTCGTTGCCAATATTATGGTGTTTGGAATGTACGTTCATCAAGTTCCTTTTTTGAAATTTGACTCTATGGTCTCCAAAACATATTTAAATGTTAAAAGGCAAATAAAATCAATTCGATGCATCTAGGGATGCAAATCCCTAAATGCTGAAAAATCTTAAGATTTTCGAAATTTCAATTTTTAAAGTCCTGAATTCCGGGATTGGCGAAAACCAGTCCCGTTTGGTATTCCAGATACAGCCATCGTAGTATTTTTTTACATGAGCATCCCTTGTGACAACTTAACTAGTATTTTGGGCTTGGTAGTGTTAAATCACTGCATTTTGAACCAGTTTTTTTTTAACACACACCAAATAAATTCCTTAGTGCTTCAGCAAAACAACCAGAAGTTACGATTTTTTTTTACTCGGTTGCAAAACAAAAATTCTTAACTCTCCTGTTTCAGGTTCTTTAGGAGGTACTCTAAAGAGAGCGAAGTTAGTCGTACAACATAAGCTAGTAGTTAGACAGGCTTGCCTCAAAGATATTTTCTATTTTCCCTAAACATTTTATTTTTTTTATGATTTAGAGTCAAAAATTTAAAAAGAAAATTTAAAATAATGATGAGTTGGTCGTCTTATTAAATTTAAATTTTGTTTTTTTTCTTGTTTCTTTAATTATGAACAGGTTACATATAATCGTTAAAAATGTTGGTTGTAATCGTAATCGTTGTTGTTGTTTTCCTTTGTAAAAGATTAAATGTCGGCTTTTTTTTCCTGTGTCAGTCTTCATGTACCGCTGCTTAACACAGGCCGAGTAACTTCATTTCAATTTTTTCTACAAGTCAGTGTGTTTGTGTGTTTTTTTTTCTCTTTCGTTGTAGTTGACTTAGAAGAGGAGTGAACCATTAATATCATATGCATGTTTTATTATTATTCTTGTTGTTATTACTTATTCTTCTTCTTCTTCATTTTTTTTTCTTGTCTTGATTTTCATTTCTAAAATATTATTTTCTGAATATGTATCTGTTGCCATTATTATTATTATTATTTTTTTGTTGTTGTTGCTGTTGTTTATACGACGACCATGACCTAATAAATGCGCGCAATCGCATAACTTCTCTTTTTTTCGTTTTTTTCTACTTCTTTTACTTGTTGAAGTTTTTGCTTCTTTTAAAAATACTGAAAGATACACCAATACTTGTTGTAGTTGTTTTTGGTTTCACTGTACGGCAACAATAATAATGACAAGTATGTATCACAAAAAGTTTTACAATAAAATAGTTTGTGTATCATTTTAAAAACGAACATATCTTTTGACATACAGTGCATGCCAAAAAGTAGACTTAAAGGTTAGTTTAGAATGAGAAGTAAAAATACTGGAGGCACGTTTTAGAATATGAGAATTTTAGGAAGTTGGGTGGTTTAGACATTTATTTATTGACTATATTTACATATATAGTGGTGTTGCAGTATATGACCCATCAAGTTGCCTTAAAAACAGCACGAAAGTGTGTGTTACTTGGGCATTTTGTATAAGCACTCTAAGCTGCCAAACAGCTTTTCAGAATGAGGGCGCGTCAGTAACTTTCTGTTTATTTGTATAAAGCAGAGATTTTTTGAAGCTTTTTTGTCTTTTAAAAATATATAATTTTAAAGGTAATAAGGCGTCGCAGACCTCCTCCTAGCCAATGCATCCGCTTCCTCGTTCCCGCTTATGCCACAGTGTCCAAGTACCCAGAACAACTGTACCCTGTTTCTAAGCGATAGTTTTTGCAACGTGTCGTAGCATTATTTGACAAGCCTAGATGTCATACGATGAAAATCAAGCGCCTTTAAGGCAGCCTGACTATCCGAGAATATATTAATCGTTTTGTCCTTGAGCCTGAAAAACACTCAACGACATTCCTAGTGGAATTGACAGGTTTCGATTTCCTACTCCACTGTCCATTTTGGAACCATCGGTGTACCAGTTTAGGTCGCCAATAAGTTACTCTCAGAGCTTTTGCTAGAAGACTACTAAGAGTTGGTCCCCGGGAGAAATATTTTTTCATATTTCTTCATTTCAAGATGTCAGAGTTAAAGTTTAAAGCCGGTGCTCTCGTCTAATAAGCCAATACAACTACATACTAGACTACGGCGACCATAGTAAATATAAGAAATTATCAATAGTACGAATTAACGGAGAACTGTTTAGGGTAAACACAGACTAATGGAGTATTACCTAACAGATCAAAAAAGTTCAATATTTCGTCGTCTGCCATTTCATATTTTTATATATCTCGAATTAATGGTAACACTTTAGGTTTTCGACCCCAAATTTTTTAAGTCTGCAATTCGTTTTCGGTTAACTCGTCCAGTTTCGAAGGAAAATAGCTGAAAATGGATTGCAGATTTTACAAATTATGCTGTCAAAAACCTAAAGTGGCACCATTAACTCGAAATATATAAAATGGCGTATAGAGCACATAAACTCCCGAACGACGATTTCAAAAGCTTTCTACTACACAATACAATATTACAGGATAGTATTCTTTTTTATTGATTGCTATGAGAAGTGTAATTGTAATGACAATTTCTTTTATTGTTTCAAAATAAAAAAATTTTTTTTTTTTTTTTGTAGAAAAATTTTGTGTAAGAAAAATCACCAAAAATGTATATGACAGCAGAATAAAGGCGTGCAAATTTTTCTTTCGTGAAAATAAAAAATACTTTCTGCTATTGCGGTATAGAATCATGAAAACCACCCATAATGTATTTGGTTTTAAAGCAAGTTTTAAACTGGGTGTTTAACATTTTGTGGCCACTGTGCCAACATTCATTTGTTGCTAATGTTTTGGTGTAAAATTAAGAAAACACACAAAAAAAAAATTAATTGTATGTATGATGTTTTTAAAGTTTTTGTTATTATTGCTATTGTAGTGGTTTAATTTTATTTAATTTTTTTTTTTTTTATTTTCGTTGCTTTTAACAAAAGTAATATGATTTTGTATACAGTGGATACAATTACAATTTGATATTTCTTTTTGCAAATCTTAATTTTTTATTTTTTTGTTTTCTTTAACTTGTTTTCAACTTTATGTTGTATTGTATGACTGTCAGTCATAGAGCGTCTGTCCGTCCGTTCATTCAATTGACTGTCTTTATTAAAAAAAAAAAAAATCTTAATCCACGCCTTGTCATGATTTTGTGTATCTCTTTGAGTTGGTTTGTTGGTCACAAAAAACGAAAAAGAAAAAACTCCATGTTAATGCCTTTTGCAAGTGCATTTACAGCGCTAGAAAAGAATAGACTGATTGAAAGGTAACTACAATACGTACAACAACAATTCAAGTCAGTAAGTCAGTTTAGTTGACAGTCAGGTTAGTCAGTTTTCTATTTCTATAAGTATTGCCAGTATTTTATAAATCGATTTCTTGGTATTTTTTTTGTTTGATAGTGTTAAAATTTGCAATGATTTAATACAAAAATACTTAAATCGATTGCTTTTGTTATTGTTATTATGAACCAGTAGACTAGTAGGTGATTTCCTTCTATTGTGAGTGTCTTTTGTTCAATTGTCACCAAATACTCTAATTTCAAGTGTAGAACTTTCGTAAATTAAAAAAATAAAAAAATAAAATTCGCCGAAAAGTTTACAGACTAACACATAATAAAACCAAAAACGCTATTTGCTTTATCCATACATACATAATTGACCATGACAATCCTTTTTCAGAGTTAAGCCCTAGTTTCTTAAAGCTCAAATATGGTGTGAGTCAATTATTATCCATTAGTACCGGGAGCAAGAGTTTAACGTCGACTCCGAACGACAGACTTGTGAGACGCTTGTTCATGGCAATCTCTTACTCTCAGAGCTTTTGCCAGAATATTGCTAAGAGATGGCCCACCAATAGGAAATATCTTTTCATATTTCTTCATTTCAAGATTTCAGAGCTGGGGTTTAAGCCACCCTTAGTAAGCCAACACTCAACAGACTAGACTGCGGGACCACACAATGGTATGCGAAACCACAAGAATCCACTTTCCTCTAAACTGAATCTCCCAAAATATTAGTTCAATCATTTACAGCTTACTAGGAAAATGTCATCTGTTTGAATTTAACAATATTGAGATTCATCCACTTTAGCTTATGCCACAAATAAAACCTCTACCAATCCTTCTTGAGTAATAATTGTCTAGTCGTAGTACAACAAGTCATACATACATGCGTATAACTATAAAGCTTTCCACATGATCAGATTATTCATTTAATTTATATTTAATTCCTTTTAATGTTGTTCTACTTTTACATAAAGTTTTTGAAAATCTATTTAAATGGTGTTTTAAATAATATTTTATATAAGTGATTATAGGTATGTAAAGTACGTATCGTCATATTAAATGCAAACGAACGTAACTACACAAACTTTCGAAATTGAGTTTTTTTTATTGATTATGGTTCGTTTTATCAAAATACATGTTCGTTCAAAACTTTAGATTCCTACGATCAAAAATGGCGATTTTATTAACGAAATTCAAACGGACGTAACGACAAGTGCGTGTCTTTCTAAATGCAAGAAGGCATATCTTTATACATATTTATATGGAAGCCTTACATACAAACTCATTTGTTGTATATAGGGATACCAGTCCTTATATCTCGATCCTGAAAATTATGATTTACAAAATTTTTGATTTTAAGGTTTTTTGCTCTCCTGTAAAAAAGTAACAAAAAGTATAGTTATGTCCGTTTGCATTTAATATGACGGTATATACTTATACATTCTGGTATATATATTTCATCTATTTTGTATAACGTAACTGATATTGCATTTTTGTATCTGTAATTCATCATTATTAAGCACACAAGCAAAAAATAATTTCATGAATAGCATTTTAATTTAAAAAATTTTTATAAGTATATAAAAAAAATACATATATTTGTTGTCTATGTACATATATTATGCCTAGACAAAAACAAAAATTAAATAAATTTTTATAAACTTATAGAAAAAGAGTAAAACATAAAAATTATTGCATAGAGCGCAATTATGCAGACGCTGAATAATTTTTATTTTAATTTTTTATGCGCATATAGACCCAGAAACAAACAAAATTATGTGTTGGTATGTCATTTAGTTGGTGAATTGATTTGTCGAGTGTATTGCTGATCATAAAATAAACCCAATTTGTTAAAGGGTGTTTTTTTTTGTAGCTGAAAATGTCAAACACTTTAGATTTTTCCAATCAGTGAGGTTTGGCATATCATCATATATCATTTAACGCCAGAACAAGGTTTCCAAATTGTGAAAATTTCATTTTAAAAGTAAAAAAAAAACAAAATTTTGAAACAAAACTGTGTTTATCTCGTCAATGCTGAGCCGAATTTCATCGTTCAGAGTTTTAGTTGTTATTGGTTTGTTTATATAAACTCCGTCTTTCAAATGGCTTCCGAGAAAATAATCCAGCGAAGTTAAAAGTCTAGAACAAGGTGGCCAATTGGCAGCGCCAAATCGATGAATTATGCAACCGAAAAATTACAAATGCATGACAACCGATTTTTTGTGGCCACAATTAGCTAATGTTGACATTAGTAAACTTTGGTTTTAGCAGGACGGCGTCAGACAATTCAGTTATTGCATGAGAAATTTCCCGGTGACGTAATTTACCGCTTTGTCTATATCAATTGGCCACCTCGTTCTTGTGATTAAGGCTGATGGATTCCTATTTTTGTCTCATACATATTATTTTTGCTTTGGCTTACTAAGACGATATCGCTGGGTTCAAATCACAGCTCTGAAATCTTGGAAAAAAGAAATATGAAAAAAATTATTTCTTTCGGAGACTACCTCTCAGCAGTCTTCTGGCAAAAGCTCTCAGAGTAATTAATTGCTCTAATTGAAAAAGCTTTTCAAATCTGTCGTTCGAAATCGACTTTAAGCTGTAGGTCCCGGTACTCATGAATAAAAATTAACACACACAACATGAGTGCTGCAAGAAGCTAGGCCGTAACCCTGACACAGGGTTGTAATGATCAATTATGTATGTATGGATGTATGTACATATTAAATTTTAAGTTCGGAAGCTCTTAAAAAAACACCTTTTATATATGTACAATATGCAAATACATACATACATATATATTTACATATGTATACATATGTATGGACTAACTAAAAAAATTCTTTTAAACTCAAAATTTTCAAAAAATAATCAATTTTTAAGAAAAAAAAAAAAATTATAAAAATTAAAAAAAAGATTTCAATTCATAATTTTTTAAAACTGATTAAACATCTTTTAGAAAAAAGGTTCAGCAAAAAAAAAAAGGTAAAAAAAATGAAAGTAATTCCGCACGTGCGCATTGCAAACTTGCGGAAATACAAATTAAGTTTTAAACCATAATTGTTTTCTCATTAAAAATTGTTTCTTTTATATTCAATTAATGCTAATGCTACTGCTACTGCCACATTATTTGTTTAACGTTGTTGCTGTTGTTGTTGTTTGATTTTTTGGTTTGTTTAATAAAAATGCAAATCGTACATTCCAAAAAATCAGAAATTTTTCTTGTTATTTTATATGTTTGTTTTGTATGTTATTGTTGTTATTGTTTTATTAATCTTGACCCGGTCTAAAACGTGACCGCACTTCTTATTGTTTCTCCGTTTATGTCCGTCTGTGCACATTGAAATAATTTAATTACTTTTAACGTTGCTGCCTGGCCTGCTGTTGCTACTTATGTTTCTATTTTTATCACAATCATTTATTTATTGTTGTTTTTGTGTTATTACGGATTTTAAGTTTTACTTTTCTTTTCTGCTTTTTGCTGTTTTTTTTTTTTTTGCCTTCTGCCTTATTTTTCTAAATCAATTTAAGTAGTTGCTATTTTTAAATGCAACAAGAACAACAACAACAACAATGCCAACAAACATCGTTTAGTTTTATTACGCTACATTTAAAACAAAACACGTGGGGTGGGTGTTTGGCGTAAATGGAAGAGAAAAAACATAAATTTGTTTGAATATTTGAAGCGCACTATGAGACCAAAATAAAAATTAATTTTAATAACCAGCTACATATGAACGCTTCACTTGCCAAAACGATTAACTCCACTTTCAGAAGTTTAATTCAAAACAATTTCGTGAATCTGTTTTATATAATATTTGAAACAAATTTGTCTTAATTCTTCCGAATATAGAAATATTTTAGATTATTAAAGTTATGCATCAATATCTGTATAACTATGTCGATATGGAAGAATAGCTTCAGTCAAAAGGTAAATTTTGAATTATGTGTTTCCATATTTCTTAAAATTTTACTATAAAGGAGGATTCACTCATTTTTGTGAATCCATATTTAATAGGTAGCAGGTGTATATCATCTGCCTACAGAGACTCTCGCATTTGGACTAGTGCTGTCAAATTCTGCTACTTTTCATTAGATGATACTTTTAACGGATTTTATTTTTAGAAGAAAACAATTTCACAACACTTTATGTGCTTTTAGACAGAATTTTGTTTTGGCCGTGAAAATTAAAATTTTTCATACATCTTTGAATTCTTAAAGTATTGAGAGTTACTTTTAAGTATTGAGTACCCAAAAATTAGTACAAATACTCGATACTCGGTACTCATTATTCAATACTTTGCCAGCACTAATTTGGACAATTGATAACAGTTTATATTGCATCTTTTAAGTCAATTGTCATTTATTCAGTCTGTTTTGCGAAATTACCATAAACGGATTTAATAATGTTGTTGAATATTCAACAGCAGCAGTAGTTGGAAACAAAACAAAACAAAATAAGTGGCAACTTTATAAAACAGTTGTTTTAAGTTACAATACTCCACATAGTTTAGAATTTGTTTTAAAACTTCATCAATGACTGATTATATTTTTTAATACAATACTTTCATTTGAAAAGCCTCCATAGGTCAACCTGTAATAAAGCCGAGCTAGATTCTACTCTGGCTGAGATTTTTCCTTCATTTACGTATATTAGATATTGGGGTTAAAGAATTCAAACGAGGACAAAGAGAGCTCGCAAAAGGAAAATTGTAGTAGTCCTCCAATTAAGGAGTCCACATCACAAACGGTTATAAAAAGTCATGTTTCATTTATTGTGCAGAAATATTTCTTTCGTTTCGTCAAATATTTGTCTAGTGTGACAGCAGCTTAAGTAATGAAAAATTTGATGATGAGAGAGCAAGATAAGTGCCGGGTTTACTCACAATTGCTCAACACAACCAACGTCGTGTATATGTTTCCATGGAGTGTTTGGCGATATTTCAGGGCAATGAATGAAACATGAGTCCCGCACTTCATACCTGAGCAAAAGGAAAATCAGAACAGTAAATTTGAATCGCATCCATTAAACGCCAAAACAGTTGTATTTGCAAGCTTGATTATGATGTGCGATAATATTTATTGATTATCTTCAAAAAGTTATAAAACAATCAATCGGATATCAAGAGTATAATGCTTATAATATAAGTCAGTTTTATTTGTAAGCCTGGTCATGGTCTCGAAACTTTTTTTTTTTTTTCGCGATGAGAGTCGCATAATTTTTATTGATTATCTTCAAAAAGTTATAAAAAAATAATATGGATATGGAGAGTATTTGGCCAACTTATTGCAGTTTTATAAGAAATGAAATAAAACAAAAAAGGCTGTAGTCGGCGAAGTCTAGTATGTATTGTGTTGGCTTACTTGAAAAGAGTTTCGGGTTCAAATATCAGTTTTGACATCTTGAAAGAAAAAAATATGAAAACATTATTCTTTCGATGAACACCTCTGAGCAGTCTTTTGGCAAAAGGTCTGAAAGTAATTGATTGCCATGAAAAAGCTCCTCAATGTGGCCAAAACAAAACATTACAGTTCGAATGATTTTGCTCCCTGGAATTATTTTCAATTTTCAACCCTAAACAAAATGACTCGTTTGCAAGCGGTTTGTCAACACCATAGAGGTGGAGTATATGGTTGATGGTTATTTAAAGGAATTCGACAAATAGGCTTTAATAAAAGCAAGTGAATATGGCTGGGAAAAGTGTGTGGAAGAGATTATATTGAGAAGTAGTGATTTTTGTTTAACTTTGTAATATGGTTCGATGTCTTTATCTAGTGAATATGGCTGGGAAAAGTGTGTCGAGCTAAACGGAGATATTTTGTTTATTTTTTTAATATGTTGTGGTGTCTTTGTTAGGGCAGCTAAATTTAAGTCTGACTTGTTATTAATATTGTTAAGAATACTCATAGAAAAAGACTGCTCAGATAAGGCCATGCAGAAACCAAAATGCTGTAGCAATTAAAAGTTTCGATTTATTAAACTCGAAAAAAGAGTTATATTTTGCAACTATTGCCCTGATTTATTATTGTTTTTTAAATTTTATATTTAAAAATTCCAATTCGTTTCTTCAAGCAAAGCCAGGCGGGTTTAATTAGTTTCATATACATTTAAAAAACAATTTAATGTCATAACTTTCAAAAGAATTTTTAATTTGGTAATTAAATACGATATGAATTAAGAAATTTTTTTTTTTTTAGATTTCATTTCTTGTATTACATTTAAAGCCCCACAAAAAAAAATAACTTCAACTGCAATAATAAAAAAAACAGTTAAAAGAAACATTAATAATTTGTTAACAAACAAATAGCAGCAGAAATGTTAACAACACCACATACTACATACCACCCGGTTATAGCCACCAACTGCATAAATAATTACAAAATAAATATTTTAACCGAAAAGTATAAGTATTTTATTTCATATTTCGTTTTATTTTCATTTTTTTATGAACACTCTTATTAATTATTGAAGAATTACAAGGCGGTACATGAGTTTCATTAAATACGAGTACATTGGTAACACAGTAAGAAATTGGGTTAGTGAGGAAATACTCGTACATATGTATAGGGGTAATAAATATTAAAAAACAGCTAATAAGTGAAGAAAATTAATGATTAAAAAAATAGTAAAGGAGAAAAAGAAAAAGGAAATCTTCCCTTTAATATGCGAGTAGACGAACATATCGTCGCAAGAATTAAAGAACGCTGTAACTGACAAAAAATCAAAAATACGTTTTTTTTACATCATTTTTATTAACCAAAAAATATGCGTCGATTGGTCCTGGTCCCAGATTTCTACGATGAAAAAAAAAATTCACCTACGCCGTCTGCGTTTTGAAAAATACCAGTGTCTTTGGTCTACTTTCATACAGGTTTTTTGGCTCTGGTGAACATTTAAGGTTTTGTTAGTTACAGCATTCTTTAATTAATATGTAACATTATAAGTTTTTTATTATGATTTTTAAAAAACAGTTTTAAAAAAGAGGTCCGGGCAGTTATAACTCGTTTATATAAATTATTAAATATATTTCATCGATATGCAGCTTAAATTCTGACTAATTATAAGCAAACTGAGTGCGACAATAGGCTTAGAAAACAGTAGCACTACTAACACACTATCTATCCACTAGTCTATTCGGGGGAGATATCCATATATTTTTAAGAAATTTGAAAAAAAAAAAAACAAAATTTGTAATTTGTAAATTGTTTGAGAGCATGTAAATACTTGAAATTCGTCATTGCCAATTTCTATTTAATTACTTTTATTTAAATGTGTTTTCTGCTTTTAAAATTATTTGTTTGGCATATGAAATTAAATTTTTATTGAATTTCATAAAATTCATAACACCTTTCGACAAGTGTATTTGAACAAAAAATAAAAAAATATATTTATTTTCCTCTTATTTTGTTACAAATAATGCATTATTTTTATTATAAAAATGTGCAAAATTATTAATATTTCCGTCAAATTTTACAAAAAATACATAAATTTTTAAACTAATTTTTTTTTAACAGTTTCCAAGCAAAATAAATATTTTGATTAGAAATTTTTTTAACTTTCTGTGTCACCATTTCGTCTCAGGTTTAACTGTTGTCTTCATTTTTTGCACACACAATGTAAGGGGTACCAACATGGTACTGGGGTCGATTTTGGATTCAACCGAACTTTGGTAGAGTTGCCAGCTTCATAAATACATACATAATTGGCCATTACAACAGTGTTTCAGGGTTTCGGCCTAGTTTCATAAGTTTATTTAAACAACAGTGAAAAATATAGGAAAAAATGACTTCCTTTTTTCTTCAAGACCAATACTCAGGAGTAAACCCCTACTCATGCAGTGCGTGAGTAATTGAACGCCATATGCCAATGAGACAAGTTGCTATCAGTTGAACACTCAAAGGCCAGTGTTATACCTTTACCCTTGAATGATCAACAGCAATTGCCCCATTTGTTGGTGGATGTTGATATTGTGTGGTGACCGCCTTTACTATTAGATTAGCTGTTATCTTCCCAGAAGGTGGCGCTGTACTCCTGATCATTCGTTTCTAGTGGAATAGACTGGATATGTCAGGGAGCGGTTTTTCTTGAAGGTGGACATCTGGGAGGGGAAGACTTATTTTTAAATTATAATTTAGAAAAAAAACCGCAAATTTTATTTTATAATTTTTATCTTCCTTGGATTGAACCTCGGTCGTTTGAGTTTCTGTGCGAAAGCTCTAACCACTATACCATGACCCTCCTACCCCCCCCCTCCCCCCTCACCTAAGCGTAACTTTCAGAGACTCGTAATTTTTCATTAACAGTATATGATAAAATTGTAGCCATCGTGAATCTGAATATCTTTTGTAAATATATCAATATAATCTGAATGTGTGTAGGCATTCGAAATAGATTACAAAGACCACCTTGTAAGCCTAAAAATTTTGTTTTTCACTATTTTTTTAATTAAATGTATTATTGTTTTACTTATTGGGTACATTTAAAACATTTTTGAGTTTGAGGTTTCATCAGAAAGGCTAGTCGGTATATAGTATATCCCTTTGCCATACTCATACGAATATTTATCATTATCATAAATATCTGAAACCTCGAAATTGGTCAAAAATAGTAGTTCATCATAGTCTTCAGCTTCCTATTCTTCGCCTTTTACTTCCATCTGGGTTACAATTTTTGTGTTGTAGGAAATTCAATATTTATAATCATTTTTGAACAATCTTTATTACAATTACCAGAATCACTTTTGGGAAAATTAGAAAGATTTTAAGTTGGGAGAAATTACTTTTATTTAAAAATGATCGTATCTTGATGCTTTATAAATTTTTTACATTTTTCGGGAAGTCTTCATTAGTTGCATAGTGTTATTTCATTTTGAAAACAATAGAAAAATAAAATTATAAATTATATTTCCTAAACAAGAAATAAAGTGGTAAGTGATTTCACATATTTTTGAAATTATTAAGAAGTTATTTATAAAGTTATTTTATGATATAAAGTTGCTTATAAACGCTTTGTTTGCTACAATAAATCACCATTTTAAATTCTAGTCTAGTTTTAATTTTTTTTCTTTTATTTTTGTTTTAAATGAAGCCTTAAAAATATGTCCACAGATATGTATACAAATTATCTTAAATATTTTTGTTTTATTTTGATTTTTTTGTTTTGTTTTGTTTTGAATTTTTTAAAAACAAACAAATAAACAAACAAGAAACAACCTTTCAAAAAACAAAAAACGTTAAAAGAATACTTTTTAAAAATGTGAAACAGGTCTAGTGTGTACGAGAGTATTACAAATGATTTTAAGTTGAGAACGAAATACTAAAAACCAAACCCAAACCCAAAAATTCCTTTCTAAAATATAATATATATACTATATATTGTATAAGAGTATATACTATATACATTTACAAGTATAAATATGTATGTATGTATGAACTATATTGTATATTTATTTATATTTCCTTTTTTAATTCATATGTACGAGTACATACATTTTTGTTGCTAAAAAGTATACAACAAGAACAATACAAGTAAAAAGTTTAAAAAAAAGGAGAAGACCTTGATATGAATTCTTAAAGATTTTTTTTAATTTTATTTTTATTTTTCTTTTGTTTTTGTTTTTATTTCTTTGTTATATTTTAAATTAAAATAACTGTGAGTATTTTTAAAAACGTAAAATAACTTCATTACGTACTTCAAGACAAGAATTATGCGACAAAAAAATAAATATATTGGAGTATATAAGTTATTTTACCAGATAAGTATACCTGATCAGTAGAATGTATCAAAATTAGGATGAACCATTACAATAATTTCTGTTCCAAAAAAAAAAAAAAACTCGAGATACCTTTATAAAATTATACGTTTTGTAAGCAGGTATAGATAGGTATACCTGTATATGTGCCTCAATACCATTTGTTTCAAAAGATGAGATTTATGCATGAAAATTTCTTTCCATTGCAATTCATAAGAATAAAATTCGGCTTTTATATAGAATATTTTAAACTTCCATACTAAAGAAGATTTAACGCCGTATTTATAAAAAAAATAAAACAGAAATATGCCAAATAAGCCAAATAACCCTTTGTAAACCAATTTTACTTTTTATGAATACAGCAAGGAGTGTTTTAGAGAATAGAACAGAATAATTAAAAAATTTTTATCAGAATTTAAATTAAAAGTACCTTTTAGACATTTAGAAAAATTTATGAAAAGATCATATTTTCATATTACAGAAAAAAATAAACAATGTTGGTTAAACATAAGACAAAAAATAAAAAAAAAATTATATGTACTCGTATACAGTGTACTCTCTCTTAAACGGACACCTAAAGGACTGACGAATTTGTCCGCTTATGAGAGGTGTCCGCTTATGAAAAAATCATAGAAAGAACAATTAATAATTATTAATTGATTAATTGATAGATTATAATCTATCATATAGCAATATTTAAACAATTTTTTTCCAAAACAAAAATTTGCAAATACAAATAAGACAAAAACTAAATTTTCTTTATTATTCTTGCGAAATTGAAAAGAGCATAGTTTATAACATCAGATATCAACTGGACTTAATCAACATACCTTCTATTTGATAACTAGTGAGATAAAACCAAAAAATTAAATACCTTGTACCTTTGAGTAAGAATTTGCACGTATTGGAATGAAAAACTTAGCCACTGTCTACAACGACCTGCTAATTGTTTATTATATGTACATAAGGCTGTAAGTTTTTAATTTTTATGAATTTCAAAAACATTTGCTTCTTCTTTAATTTCTTTAGACATTGTGATTCAAGTTTATAATAAGATTCTTGAAATTTTTGCACATACAAACATATTTACAACATTAAACATAACAAACAGGATTTTTATCGTTTCGGGATTCCTCCTTTTAAATTCCCGTATTATCGAATAAAAAACATAATGAATCACAAAAAGTGTAAATGAAAAAAAAATTTTGTAGCACGGCTGTCCGGTTAGGGGAAATTCAAATAATTTTGTGATGGAGAAAAGTGTCCGCGTTCTTTTATGAGGGGGTTGTCCGTTTAAGAGGGAAAAGTTTTGAAAATCCCAAAGAATTTTTTTGGGACTAAAAAATGTGTCCGTCTGTCAGAGGTGTCCGCTAAAGAGAGGTGTCCGTAATGAGAGATTACACTGTATTTACAGAATACACTGAAAGTGGAGCATTGCAGCCATTTGAATTGTGCCATTTACAAAAATGTGATGTGAGCTGACAAAAAGACTCCGAGATTGCATTCTAACTTTAGACTGGAACACAAAAAAATATTTTATTCTGATTTTGGGCAGAGAAGTTGGACTGTGATTCGTTACTTTAAAGAACGATCATGCTCTATTACCGAAGGATGGGCCATTTCAAGGCTTAAATTTAAAAATGCAATAAAACTAAAAGGGTTGAAATTTTGTAAAATTAATTTACCAGCACTCAGCGGATGACCTCTTCTCTTGAAGTACATTGTGCTGATTGAGGAATATATGAGTCAAAAGGAGAAAAGTTGGTGCAATTTTGATTTAAACTCACTAATGACGTATCTAATATCAGTCCCAAAAAAAAAAAATTCAAACCGAAAGAAAATCGGCTGCTGCTGACTGAAATTTCAATGGCCAGTGCTATACCTTCACCACTAAATAATTCAACAGCAATCAAACCCAAGAAACCCGCACAGTAAAGTTGAAATTAAGAAAGGAATAAAAAACTAAATTGTGCCGCTAACGATGCCATAAAAGTTATATCAGGCTTTCGTTTAAACGAATACGATTTTTATAAAGCCAATGGCTGTTGTTGTTTCTGGTGTTAATATCTATTTATATTTGATAAAGATGATATTGTTGTTGTATAACAAATAATGTTCGTTAAAGATAATGCAATTATTGTTACTGTTGGTGATGATGAATCTAAATTATTGTGCAGTACGATTGTTCCAGTTAGAAATGGAATGTTATTTCATTCATATGGCTGTCGTGGGTGACCTCACAGTACCCCATTCGGTTCTACCAACCCGGCAACAATGGCATCACGAATTTGAGTTGGATTACTTTGAAGGGGATAAGATATGTAGTTATTGATGAATAAATAAATATTTTTTTAAAAAATTTAAAATAACGGTTATTTTTTTATCATACCTCGTACAAACAGTTACATGTTAATTATCTGTTACGAGAAAAAGAAGAAAAAAAAACTCTAAAAACTATTACCTTGATAATCATTTTCAATTTAAAAGAAGTTGAAAAAAAACTGTCTACTTAAAATTAATGGCTCCATAAATTATTTAATAAGAAACAATTTTTTTAAAATTCTGTTTCAGAAAATTTAAATTTTTTGTTTTTTACAAACAAAAGTCTTTGAACAAGAACAAGAAATAAATTAATTATATTATTATTATTAGATAAATAATAAATAAACAAAACGGAAATAAACTAAATAAGGAAATTTTGTTTTTCTAATTGTGGTGGAAATAAAGAACAAAACATTACTTTGACTAATGAAATTTAAGACATTTCAGACCGACAATACATTCACTACCTACAGAACGAACTCTTTTATGAATTCTATTTGTTTGTTTGTTTGTTAGTCTTTTGTTTTTGCTTTATAGAAATGTTCTCTCATATTTTTTTATATGCATATTGACTTCAGTATGAATTTTATTTATTTATTAATTCATTTTTTTTTTGTTTAACAACTTTATTTTCAAACATGTTTTTTAAGATTAACCCAAATTTTTGTTCAAATCGTGTTAGTAAGACACGTGCCTTTTTTATTTAAAGAAAATTAAAATAAATATGTTTTTTTTAATTATTTGTTTTTTTTTTCAACAAATAAACAAGTGTTCAATGATAAAATTAAAAAAAAAAGATGTACCAAAAATGTTTAAGAAGAAAAATTGTATAAATATCAGTAGAAGTTTATCAAAAACAAAAAAACAATTATTTTTCAAAATTAATTTTTGATAAAATACGATACATTGGTTAACCCATTGAGAATTGGAAAAAACTCGGTTTGTGAGATAAATTTGTTTTCAATCAAATGAACATAAGCGTCGGTAGCATATCAAATAATGAACCTAGAGTTGCTTCAAAATGCAAAAAATTTATGAGCAGATCGACCAAGGAGTAAAGTTTCATATTGATGAAACGATCTTTTTATATTTAGAATTTAAAATTCTATAGCGGTAATTAGTTGTCGCAAACACCCCTACAAGCTGTTAGCAGTCTTCTGGCAAAAACTCTAAGAGTAACTAATTGTCATAAAAAGGTTCGCAAGTCTGAGTTCAAAGATGACTTTAAAGTTTAAACTGTTTGTCCCGGTACTCATGGATAAAAATTTACACACACAACATAAGTGCGGCGAGAAGATAGGCCATAACCCTGAAGCAGGGTTGTAATGGTCTATTATGTATGTATGTGTGATATTCAAAGAGGTTGAAAAAATGGCCATTACGCAAGTGAAAAAATATATTAAACGATTTTCAAGATTCGATATTTCACTAGATTTTAATTTTACTTGAATTCGCTTAACAGAACATACGCGATGGTTTCAAGTTCGTTGTGCAGATTCTGTGTCGAGGAAACATGGTCATCAAAACACATACTTGTCACTGTTTTGTGTGTAGTGCTTTCTAGATATAGGATTTATTGCGTATAAAGTAGGCGATTTTCATTGTTGACACCTACCGACTTCCTAAACTTCGACTGGCCTTCGAAGTTGGCCAGCAGAGATTAGCTTATTGGCAACATGGGGGTTTTTATGTTCTATTTTAATAATTTAAAAATATCTGAACAATAATAATACTACTTGCAGTGCGTCAAATGGGTTATTGGTTTATAAATAAATAAAAAAAATTAAAAAGAAAATGCAACGTAATTTGAAAAAAAACAGTTGTTTTTAATTTTTTTTTGTATTTTTATGAATTTAAAAAAAAAATTGTAAATAAATAGGCTTTTTAAACTTCTTTGTTTAAAAAATAAACAACTTTTATATTTAAAAAAATAATAAAAAGCAATTATTTTAAAATTTTTTTAATGCATTTAAAAGAATATACAAAAAAAAAAAGATGTGAAAGTTCTGTTAAAATACATAAAATAACTGATAAGACCGATAAACAGCTGATAAGCATTCAAATGTCAATTAGTTTAGACTGCACTGGTAATAAAGTTTTTTAAAAATTACCCACAAAATGTGTTCAAAGTATATAACAGAACTGCTTGATTGAAATATTATAGATTACTTTTTCAAATTAATGGAAGTTAACAAACGTTTTGTACATTTCAACAGTAACCAGTTGTGCCTTGTAATGCTGCAGAGAATATCAAGAGAAAAATCTAACTTCAATTCTATATAGAATTATTAGAACATTTAATAGAAATATATAAAGTAAATATCCTATCTGGACTCTACTACGTATGTTGGTTCTAGTGAAATACGGCTCAGGTCTATTGATTGTTTTATAATTTTTTGAATTGCAATTATTATTATACTCGTAATACGTTTAAAATGTCACAATAATCTTTAATATTTTTCCATATTGCAAAAAATAAAATTCCTTTTCATTTCTATTTCATAACTGATAAGATAAAGAAAAAAATATTAACGCGTTACCACATACAATTTGTGTAAAATAAGTAAAAGTTTTCTTTCAGACAATTGATAGAAAAGAAAAAATAAAAACAAATTCTATAGAACATTCTGTGTACATGCATGAGCATACGGAGAACCTTGATAACCACATAGGTTTTATTTACTTTTTTGTTTTCAAAAATTAGCAAAAACCCGGTATATTTCGTTATACCAAAGTGAATGACATCAAATAAAAAGTTCAGTGTAGCAATATGTCAT
This sequence comes from Metopia argyrocephala, assembly GCA_963576795.1. Lineage (NCBI taxonomy): Eukaryota > Metazoa > Arthropoda > Insecta > Diptera > Sarcophagidae > Metopia > Metopia argyrocephala. The sequence goes on along the minus strand of OY756208.1, from coordinate 195,648,361 downwards.
GTGCTTAACTTGTAACGCTGTGGTGCAGCACGTAAGCCCTATCTGTCATACCTGGCCTTTTTCCCGGCAAGAAGTACAATCAGTGGATTATCAACAATTTCAACGGCCCCTATAACACTTTCAGTACCTAGAAACCAAATTCTTTTTAACATCAGTTACCTATGGCTTCATGAGTTTTTTTTTTTTATTTCTACTTGGTGAGTGGAGGTGCCTTATTTTTTATCCCTATCCCCCTTGATTTTAATTTAAAGCATATAACAGAAGAGTTCAAAAAATATCCACAAGGCTTCAAAACTCTAGCTGTAATGGTTTTTTAAATAAGTAGCAAAGCATATTTTGTCTCCTCTTCTGTCCCTATTCCAAGTTTTAAAGATCTAGTGCTGATAGTTTTCTAAATAAGCCACAAGAGATATTTTCACTATATAGAGAAAGTGCCTTCGTCCCCCTCGACTTTATCTGAGTCACAAAATATGATACAGCAAGAATGTGTGCCAAGTTTCATAGTTGTAGTGCTAATATTTATTTAAACAAAAGTGAAAACGTATTTTCTCCGTACGGGGAATATTCTTCCCCCGGATCGCATTTAGCCAAGCTGTTAATCTAAATAGTGCTTCTTAATAACCCTTTCGATAAACGACAAAACAAATTCTTCAGAAGGTACCTCGTCCAGTATTGAAGCTCCAGAGATAATGCTTAGCTATAAACACAACAAAACGTAGTTTCTCTGTGAAGGACATATCCCCTTCCCCTGTTTTTAATCCTCACATATTTAATTGTATCGTTAAATATGTAACTGCCATTTAACATATAAAAGTTTTATGTTTAAATTCTTAAAACAAAACAATAAAATATTGTTTTTTTTTTGAAAGGTGCCAGGCCCCACTGTCCTTTTGGACTATTTAGAGTTATATATCAATCGTATATATATATATATCAATATTAATCAATCAAATAGAAAAAAATGGTATTTACTTTTTAGGTATTAACACGAGTACATATAACATTAATTATATATTTTATCTTTATATATCATATACGATAAAGCTCGAACATTTGTGATACCTTACATTCAGCAAAAATAATTAATAATTAACTAGAGCCTAGTTTTTAGGAAACGATTTTTAATATCAGTCATATCACGCAATTTTAATAAATAAATGATAGGGCAGCTAAATTTTGTTCTCAAACGAATATATGACTAAACTGAATGTAGTGCTATAGGGAATAAAAAAATAAATAAAAAAGAAAAAAAAAATAGAGAAAAATAAGGAGAGATATTAAAAGTTTACTTTGAAATACTTTTACGTATTTATTAATGGAAAACAAGTTCTTCAAAGTTTCTTATTTCTTTTTTGTTTTCTTTTTATTTTTTGTTTAAGTTCTTGTTGACTTTTTGCTTCCATTTTAAATATTTATTTAACTTTTATTTATTTTTATTTTTTTTTTTTGGTTGCAGTAATAAAAATATGTAATAGCTGAGTATTACAAAATGATTAAAAGAATAACGCAAAAAATGGGATTATTTTTAACGTCAGTAAAAAGAAAAATATTTCTGAGTTTGTGTTATATTTAAATGCATGCGTTATTTGCTAAATCGATTAAGTTCACTTTTGTGCTTCATTAACATATAACTGCTCACAATTACCGGCAATTACTCATACTCAGAAGACACTTCCAGATTGACAGTTTCATACTTTATTCTGTTCATTTACACATGATTATAACAATTTAAAGTCCATTTCCTAACTGATCTAAGTGATGTAAAATCTACTGCCAAACAAGCGTTCGTTTCTATGGGGCTCAGTGTTGCCGTTGTGAACCGTTCGGGCCCTAATTGCTAGTTTTATTCTTTTTTTTATGGTGGAAAACAATTTGGTAGAGATATCACTATCTATTAAAACCACTTCTTATATTAAAAAAATCTATTTTGGCAAACAAAATGGAGGACAAATTAGAAATATATTTTTGTTAAGCCTCCTTTTATTAAAAATTCCATTTAAACTTTTTCAAATCTAAATTTTATTACGTTCTCCTTTCACTGAAATGTAACAAACAATCAATTTAAACATTTTTTACAATATATTAAGACATTAATCGATTGTATACAGCCTGGCCCCACGATGTCCATAATAAAGGCGAACGATACAATAAGTATTGCAATACAAATTCGTGGCTTATTATATCGTTTTTCTGATGTTCACACGAACACAAATATCAAAATCAGACACTGGTTTATTTATTGTCGTTTGTATAAAAACAAAGGTAAAATTATATGTAAAAAAATTAAAAAGTCGAAAAATTAAAAAAAGAAATAATAATAATAATAATAATAATAAACAAATTAAAAATACTCATATACTCAGAACATTAGACATGTATTGCAACCGTCTGAGTTCTATTTCCAATTTGGACTACATGCTGACATAATTGGGCATTACAACCCTTTTTTAGAGTTATGGCTTAGATTCTCACAGTACATCTTTTGTACCTATAGTTTAAAGTCGAATTCGAATGACATACTTGAAAATCTTGTTAATGGCAATCGGAGAGTTTCACGCCGATGGAAATATATTTTTCATATTTCTTTTTTTCGCGATGTCAAAGCAGGGGTTTGAACCCGCAGCCTTCGCCTTAGTAAGCCAACACACTACATGCTAAGCTACGGTGACCACATCCACATCCTGTTCTGGATACTGTGACTACACAAAACAGTTGCAAATTCAAGCAGAATTTATTTCCGAATTGAAATATTTATAAATTATATACCCTTAGTCACTTGCAACGATTTAATAATAATCATTTTAATAATAAAATATACGGTTTCGATGCCATTTAATGAATTTAGTTCTGATCTAATTAGGACGTTTATGGCGAAACAAAATTACTGGTAGACGAACTCGAATTTCCATATGCTACAACAATACAAAGCTGTTTGTCTGATTCCTCTGGCTATGCTCTCTAACAATTACGCGAAAAATTTGTTGTGTGGTAACTCTGATCGACAAAACCTTTACTAAATGCCTTTGTTTTATAAGAAAGAATATAACCATTAAATGAAACAAACAACTCAAATATAGTGTTTAATTTTTCAGTTGTTTTAGCCTTGAAAATGCGTCTTCTTTTTACGAAGAAAAAAATATATAAAAAATAAAAGTTAAATGTTATAAATAATTCAAGTCAAAACAAAAAGACAAAAGGAAAATAAAGACAAATAAAAAAAAACTCTAAAACTTTTTTCCATTTACAAAAGTTCTTGATTCTTTACATTTTTACTTTCATTCAATTATTTTACCCTACAATACAAATTTTTCAATAAACTTTAGGCCATAGCTTTGAAGATTTAAACGTAAATTTAACAAATGTCTACCAAGTTTAAAGGCTTTACTTGTAAAATTTTTTTGAATAAACGACGGCATGTGTCCTATCTGTATACGAGATGAGACTTCCCCTGCCCTTAACGGGATAACTTACTAAATATTTGCATTATATAAATGCCTACCGAGATGAGAAACGTACGCTACAACAATTTTTTACTCCCTAGATTTTCAGGTGGAGCATATTGTATTCTATGAGTTCCGGATGTTTGTGCTGACTCTAGCCAGTACACGTACTACTTCTACTTAATAACTCTTTAAAAAAAACCACAAAACAATTATTTTTTATGAAGAACCTTTTCTCTACCCCTGGTTCCGTTCCATGTTAGGCAAAGCGTAACATAGTGTAAGTCTTATCATCTTTTATATATTGTCGTTTTTTTCTCCATTTTTGCATTTCTTTGTAATTGTCATCTGTACCAGATAATCTGAATTACAACAGTTTTTTCATTGCTCTCTTGGAAATACTCTCAAGAGAAGAGAAGAACTGAAACTACTATTATAAATCACTTTTTTCTTAGCAAAACAAATACTATTCAGGTTTTGTATGAATTACGTTTTATGACGACCACAAGCTAATTTCATTCGTGTTTCACCAGAAACAGAACTACTTGCACTTGATTTCATCACTGAATTTGTTAATGATCTTGTTCTTCTGGGAAATTAATGGTTCTTTTGTGAAATGATCTATTTTTTGCCAGAACAACTTTAGTTCAGTTGCTTTTATTAAAAACAAGAAAATGATGTCACTTCCAACACTGTTAAGAAAATACGATGATATAAGTAGGGTGTTACCAAAGTACTGAGCCTTTATAAATTTATAAATATTTTTTTTTCTGCATCATCACTGTTTTATTAATCACATTGCAATCCATATAGAATTATAAGTAAAAAATAACGTTCACAAAAAAATAATCCAAAAATAGAAAATAAATTATATGTATAAACTGTAACCAACAAATGTTATTTATTAACAAACAAAAAATTACAAAAAAATAGTGCTCTAAAAAAATCACCCCCAACTGATTGCTATAAATGATAAATAAACAACTACATACACGCAAATAATGTCAATGAAATTAATGAATAGAAAATAAAAAATATATTAATAAGTAATAAATAAATAATAAATCATAACAACTATTGTCCTCAAAAAAAAAATAGAATTTTTATTTTATTAATGATTTTAATTTTTTGTTATTCAACTTACATTTGGTATGTAATTTTAGTGTGTTTTTTTAATTATGAGTTATCGAAACATACCTGCAAAGAAATAAAAAGAAAAAGGTTATAATTGTTTTGTAATAAATATTATAATTAATTTATTATACAAAAGCATATATTTTTTAGCTTTAAAATAGCATCTCTTTCAACTCCAATTGTTCTTTAATTCCTTTATTGCACTAACTAAATAGGGCAAAGTGTACACAAATAATTCGAGTGTTTTACTATCACTTTTTATACTTTATGAATATAAACAATAGTTAAAGTATTTTTAATAGTAGTATGCATTTACGATTAATTCATTAAAATATCTACAAATGAAATAGATTGATGGAAAAGCTGATTTTTCTACTTATATGTAACTGCCGTCGTTCTTTTGTATACGCGGCTGAAGAAATCAAAAATGCACTTTGAAACATCGGCCTATATGTATGTAACGTGCCCGCTCTACAGGAGCATCATACGACGCCGTTATAAAAAAATAATACAGCACGGCCTATTTATGAGAGTTCTACAGTTGTTCTTGAGTTGTTTAAAAAATCTTTTAAATATTTAGAAGGGAGTGATGTATTCTTTGCACCGTTATAAAAATCGAAAGAACTTGACAGCTTCTTTCGACACTCGACAAATGGAAGCATTCCAACGGACATTGGAGGTTATATATAATAAGTCTCTGCCTCTTCAATATTTAAATTACCCATTGTTAGAGACGACAGAACACCATCTGCAGCACCATGCCACTGCGAAAAAATAAAGAGCAATAAGACTACCAGCATGTAAGATGAACGAAACGGTGCTCTTTGTTAGACGTAATATATGCTTTAAGTCTGTCGTGGTTTAGTTTCACTCCATATGCAGCAATTTTTTAACAAACCCCCATTGAACATCCATGAACTGAGCATCTGTTTTCAACTGCTTTACAGGCCAAAGATTGGAAGTACTGCATCAGCTAAACGGGTGTAGGCCAAAGCTTAAGCTCTTCTTTCATATTTTTGTTTTTAGAATTGATATTCTCTTCGGCATGATATTCTCTACATATGTTGTAACATTATTTAAAGTGCAGGTGTGGTATAAAACTCTGCCCTGTTTTAGATAAAACGATAAAATTCTCAAAGTCATTTACAAGTCATACGATTTGAAAACTAATTTTGAAAATAAATCTAAAGAATTTAAAACCGTTATTTAAACTTCAATGTGTTTCTTTTAATTAGCCAGAGAATACTCAATACATATGTCAAAAACTGAACGCAGTATGACATCTCAGTTGACAATTAAATCTTTGGTAAGTTCTATCGCCCTCTACATAATATCCTCTTGATAATTCGAATATTAAGATTTTCTTTCAACTTTAACCCATTTCCGCCCGCTGTACTATATATAGTAGACAACTTAAAGTTCAAGTAAAAATTATAAAATGGAGTTTTTTACTCGGGAAACGCTTTTTATCAGTCAATAAGAGTACATGCAACAGCCACGTACGTAGCTGTTGTACATCATAGTTGAAAAATATCAATTATGGGAATCTCCACTTTGGCTAGTGACTTATTTCTTGTGAGATTGTGAATGGTTATGTAGTTTATTTTACTTCAGTTAACTTTGAAGAACGTTAAATAGCAGTTTATTTACTTGATAACATCACATTCAAATAAAAGCAATACAAAACAGTTTAGTGCGTATAGAATTTTTTGAGCTATAGGATATAAAGTGCTGCTGTTCTAAGCTTAGTACACTTGAAAAAACACAACTCAGATTATTTTTTTTTCGGTTTTTTTCTTTTACTGTACTTTAAAAAATGTTGTTTAAATCTAGTAATAAATATTGAATTTTAAAAATCGTTCTTGGTTTTCATTAGGGCGTTAATAGGTTAAGCCATATGGGGTTCAATGCATATTAACAAAAAAGCAAAAAACAAGTAGCAAAGTTTCCAAAAAAAAAGGCATTAGTGATGTTGTTTGAAATGTAGGCGTGGCTATATTTTATAGAATTTGTATTATTATTTAAAAAAATTTATATTCTTTTTTTTTATATTTTGACTTTATTTTTCTGGCCTTAAAGCTGAGCCAAAATTTTAAAATGCATTTCCTTAAAAACAATTTTTTTTTTGTCTCAAATACCTACGACATATAAAAGCTAATAATTATTGTTTAATACATACATACATACATAACTGGCCTTTACAACCCTGTGTCAGGGTTACGGCCTAGCTTCTCGCAGCACTCATGTTGTGTGTGTCAATTTTTATCCATGAGTACCGGGACCTCCAGTTTAATGTCGACTCCGAACGACAGACTTGAGAAGCTTGTTCATGGCAATTAATTACTCTCAGAGCTTTTGCCAGAAGACTGCTGAGAGGTAGTCGCCGAAAGAAATATTTTTGTCATATTTCTTTTTTTGAAGATGTCGGGGCCTGGAGTCGAACCCAGGGTCTTAGTCTTAGTAAGCCAACACACTAACCACTAGACCACGGCGACTACTATTGTTTAATAAACTGTCATTATTACCACTATAATCATCAACAACGTCACCTCACTCACCATCGCCATTATAAACATTATGATGATGTTGTCTACATGTCTGGTGTTGACACCTTAACGCTGATGTTTTCTACTTGTTTTTTACACCGAATTTATTAAACAAAAAAATAGAAAAAATAGACAAAAATCTTCCGCCTTTGAGACGATTACCTTCAAAATTAAATTCATAAAATCAAGTACTCGTAGACACGGTAATAGACTACAAACCCAAATATTTTTTTTTTTTTTTTGTTTGTTTTATATTTACAAAAATTGTATAATTTTATTATGTATGATAATATTTTTATCTCAGGCATAAAAACACAGAAAATAAAAACGAAAAAAAAGAGAAGAATATGAATGACTAATATTGTAAAATATTTAAAAATGTATTTCAACTGCATACGAATGTACGTCTGAGTGAGCGATTCTGTATCAAATACATCTTTAATGCCAATTTCAAAAAAAAAAACAAAATCATACAAAAAATATTTTTTCCCCGCATTAAATTCGCGTATTTAAAACGCCAACCTTTTTCTTTCGCGTAGTTTTCAGCATATACTCGTATACTTAATAAGATATAATGAACAAAAAAATATGTATAAATTATTAACAGAAAAATAAAAAATAAAAAAACACATACACACACATTGTATTACTAAAGATGAGTGAGTAGTTCTTATGGTTTTATATGGTAATGATGAAAAACACGAAGCCACAGTGTTACGAAATGTAATTTCGTTTCAAATTATTTTTAAAATCTAAGCATATTATGCAGTAGACAGCTTAACAAGCATAATATTCTTCTATTTTTTTCAGCATTTCAAAAGAAATACTTCAACAAAAAAATAATCAAATCGACAAAAAACTAAAGGACTGCGGAAAATTCGAAAGCTAGAACACAAATGAAATAAAATATTTAGTTAGAATTCGACAAGGAAAAACATAAGTACCTCGACATAGTAGGGAATGAACATTTGAAGAGTTATCGGCTGCATATACTGCGAATAATCAAAGCCAGACATGACAGCCGAATTCCTAATTAAGCATTGATGTTATAAAAAGCCCGTTTCATAGGTATTAAAAATATATTTCTTTGTTTCAGTACGATTGTGTTACTCTATAAAAAGCAAAACACTATGTAATAGAAAACTGCCCGAGCATATCTTAAAGTGCTTACAAGACATAATCATTTATTACACATACTGCCTCTCTTGGATTTCACCTTTTCAAAATATCGTACTTTATAAAGATATATTCTAAATATAAATCAAATAATGAGCTGCAAAACAATGGTAAAACAGAATGCAAATAAAATAAAAGCAAAAGCACAAGCAAAATGAAATAGATCATGACAGAAGTAGAACAAATAGAACTATGAATTGCCGACACTTATTTGTGCACATGGTTCTGAATGAGTAGTTGTATGTTCTTTATTAAGACCAAAACACAAGATAGCTTTAAAACTACTCTACCATTTCGGCACTTGATGTCTTTACTCTAGTGTTGTATCTATTACAATGTCCTTGCTTTTTGTATATCTTGAGAAAGGTTTCTGAAGTAAGCCAAAAAAAATTCTATAGTTAAAGCAAATTATCATTTAAAAATTGGACGAAATCAGACAAGTAGACGTGGTATCTCTCATACAAACTTAATACTGATTTTTGTATATCTTGAGAAGAATTAGATTTAATTTTTTTTCTTGCAAAGCAAGTACGGGGTCCGCTAGTACCATACATTCATGTATTGTTTTCGTATTTTATTGTCCAACATAATATGTTCAACTAAATGAGTTATTGAAACACATTTCAAATGACCAAGAATCTCATTTCGGTGAATTTTTTATTTGAATATAAACCTGTACGGGTACAATAGGTAATACTGTACAGTAGTGAAGTTTGACACTCAAAATTCAGCCTTCTTTTATTTATTACTTAAAGGAAAGAAAAATATTGAATTTTATTTCAAAATATTTAGTGCTTGTGTTGGTGCAAAATAAAATCATAAATATTGTGAAATTAATACGAAAGCTGCACTAAAACATGTAATATGTAATACTGCACAGTAGTGATTTGTAATTCTTAATAGCAAGTGAAGTAGAAAGTAATTTTTGAATATCTAAAAAAATACTTCAAAAATTTATGAAACTTTTTTTACGTTTTCATTACACTGTGCTCTTGTGCATGAATACAATTTGTTTGTTATTCAAATTACAAAAAAATAAAAACGAAATAATAGAATTCAAAGTATAATTTGATGATACACTTAAATAGTCATATTAGGATGGCGTAATTTGCTCAATACATTAATTTTCTCAAAGATTTTAACAAAATAAATACAGAAAAAAAGAATACAAAAGAATTTGCAAATTTTGTATGTGCAACAAAGTAAATTTATTATTTAAACAAAAAAAAAAGACAATAATAATGAATTCGAAAAGAAAAAATAACCCACAGTAAAAACAAACTTAATTAGATTTATGAAATAATATAGAAAATAATTTAAAATTTGCACACACGTATGAGTGAAATATGTTGTCAAAATCAAGCGCTTTTTTATTATTTCACTGATCCTTCAAATAATAACTATCCACCAACACTTCATATTTCGAGAGCACAGAACCATTTTACTTCAGTAAAGTGCGTTGAAGTGCTTACTTTTGCTTCAAAACAATACCGAATTTTTACTACATTTATCATAAAAACTGGCATGACCTTATTAAGCCTAGTAATGTGCAGCTTTACTTAAAGATGCCCACTCTTTTGAAATGTTTTAATTGCTTTTTGATCAGTAGTATGATGCTATGGATCACCACTATTTCTTTCAAGAACTAAAAACAAAATTCATTAAACTTATCACCCTCATCACTGGCAAATACAAAAATTAAAAAATATTTAGAAAATAAATTCAATTAAAAATCTCTTATAATTGGCATTAAATTTAAGCAAATTTTTACGTGTAAACAGACAATTTATTTTTAAAATTCTAAAATAAAAATAAATAATAAAAATAATGCCATCTTTACCTAACCGGCAATACACAATACATTTCTATTGAATGAGAAAAATATTTGGCATTTTTATTTTTAAAATATTTTTCTTCTGGTTTATTTTTAGAAAATTCTTTTGCGAAAAATAAAACCTGACACTATAAATAAATAAAAACGCCAATAAATAAAATATTAGGTGTTAGTTGGGAGACTAATTAGTGAGAGACAGAAAACAGGAAAAACTATCAAAGAAAATGGCATTATCGCAATAAAAGCGCCAAAATTATGTCTGCATTAACACAACTGGTAATGAAATATCATTGAAATTTTTAAAAACTATTCAAAGTACTGGCACGAAATCAATACAAAAAAAACCCGTTTAAATCAGCTGAAAAGGAGAGCAGATGGTGACTGAGGAGGAAACCTGACAACAAGTTTTCCAATTGTCTAGACCGGTGTTGCCAGAACGGATGTTTTTGCGTTAGATCTGCAGGGTTTTTGATGTGAAGATGGTTTTTGATGTCATCATTTGTTATATGACATAAGAGGTTACAAACACATATTAATAGAAACTTCCATCCGTCATATTGACAGCTGTTAAATTTCATTTAGATCTGACAACTCAGTCGTACATTAACAGGTGTTCGAGAAAGGCACTACAGTCAATTTTTTTATAGATTACGGTGAGATTAAATATTTACATAAGAATGGTTTATCGGTATCAGAAATTTATAATGATATAGTAAATGTGTGGGCTGAATGTGCTTTTTCATATGCAACAGTTAATAATTGGGTTGTTGAATTGAAGAGAGGTCGTATAAACCGTGGTCGAGTACATATTATATTGCATCAAAAACTAAAATGTTTGCAAGATAGGTTCTGCATTTGTTAGCGTTTCAATAATATTGAAAATTCTATAATATTTTTGTAACCTTTTGGACTAACAAATAAGAAAATTCAATAAAAACGAACTGCCTTATAATACAAAAAATAATTTTTCATCAAGACAATGCAGCAATGCCTTAACAAGGGCAAAATTCAACAAATTAGGTTCGAATTGCTTGATCGCTTCACCTTATTTTCCTGGTTACTTCAATTTAGCTAAATGAGGGCTCCCTACTGGACAAATCAGTAGTTAGCAAAACTGCTTGTGCAAGTTTTTTGGGTACGACATTACACCTGTAATATTGTCTTGTTACACTGTAGTCATCGTGGGACCAAAAGTTTCATTGCCACCATTTTGTCTCTGGAGACAACTGCACTAATGCCAATATTGATAACTTTTGTTTTAGATAGGTAAGATTAGTTTTTACTTAGTTTTAGTGTTTTAATATAGGATCTTCCAAGTCCCGGAAGTCTTCGGAAGTTCCGAATTTTGCCAGTTTGTAAAGGTTAATCTGTCAATGGACAGAAACAGCATCCAACAACACATGTTCAAATAATAAAGTTGTTTTGTTAAAATGGGTGTTTTGTTTGGGTAATGTGGAAACAATGTTCACCGAATCAACTTCAGCGCTGAAGCTCATCCAGAACAAACAAAATTGTCAAATTTGAAATGATATCAAACCAATGCAAACCGAGAATCACTGCTTGGTATGAATTTTGAGCTGGCGGCATCATTGCTCCATATTTAATTAAGACATTGGTCAGGTAATCACTCTCAACGGAAAGCGCTATAGATCTATAATTATGAACCTCTTTCGGACGGATTATCTGGACACTAACGTCATATGGTACGTGCAATAGAGTAAATGGCACATTAGATATTCTGCACCAGCGATTTGAGAGCACGGTTAACTCACGTGCGATGTGGACCCATTAGAATTTTTCTTATCAATAAAAAAATTGGACATTCCGAAAGCATTTCACACACAATGGCTTCAAAAGGTTCTTCAAATGAATAAAAAAGTTGTGTAATATTTCATATACACTTTGATTTATTTAAATTTAAAGACATTATTAAACTCTTAACGGAATTCCCGATATTATAGGTGCAAATGCTACTAGAAATTCACTGCTGACATTCCCTGCACTGTGGTCATTTCACTCGTAGTAATAAAAAATGAATAATATTAGAACAACAAAACTGTGCGATTTGAGATTATGATTTTCACAACAAAAAAAAAAAGGAAAATAACCGCCGCATTACGCGATTTTAATTAAAACGTTTAGAGAAACATGGTCTAACGTCCATGCAAATATTTCTTTGCCTGGGCATCACGTAAATTTCAAAAGATAATTGAAACTTTTACTTTCAATAAATATGAAAAACACTTATAAGTAAATAATGAATATAATTATTTAAAATATTTAACAATTAAATAAGAAAATTAACGCAATTTATCTGTTGTGTTAACTGAAACACACATGCAAAATAGAAATAATTTTTATTCAGTTACTGTTTCATATTCATATTCATCTATAATTATATATAGTCGTATAATTTTTTTTATATTATAATTATTCTTTAAATAAAAATTAAAAAAAAAATATTATGAAAAATATAAAAAATTTACATAAAATGTGGTTTAATTGCTGTGTCAGTTATTTTGTCTTTCAAAGTGTTTGATAAAATAAACTACAGCAGAGGTTTTAATATAAAGTTGTGGACTAAACACTGATTAAAATTATTTAAGCACTGCTGTTTCTTTCTTGGTATTTCTATATTTTTTTTTGTTATATAAAAAAATATATAATTTTATTCAAATATTAATTAAATTTAATTGAATGAAATCTTTAATCGAAAATAAACCGGTTTCATTTATTTAGTTCATAAAAAGCAAAAAAAAAAGAACTTTCTTAACCTTTCCAGACCCTGCGTAACTATATCGTCATGCGGGAGTTTATGTGCTCTATCCGCCATTTCATATTATTTAAATATCTTAAGTTAGTGATGGCACTTTAGGTTTTTGACCCTAAATTTTTCAAGTCTGCAATCTGTTTTCGTACTACTCGTAGCCGGATTGCAGATTTTAAAAATTTTGGTGTCAAAAAACCAAAATGGCATCATTAACTTAAGATATATAAAATGGCGGCTAGCGCACATAAACTCCCGCACGACGTTATGTGTATTTAAAATAATTTTTAGTAAAAGAAAGTAGAGGCGAATTTGTTGGGGTACGAGTAGCTAAGGATGCTTTCAAAAACAAAGAGTTGAAAAGATAATTTTATTTAAAAATAGTTTGACATTTGAAAGATTTTTCTTAGATCTTAAGAGGTTAATAAAGAAAAAAGTAAACCATACATACGCGTACATATATAGCTGGCTCTTGGATACAAAATTCACACCTGAGTAATTAAAATTCAAAAGGTGTTTTAGAACATTAAGTGCACAAGTTGTATGGCACGTACATATGCTGTTTTTGAAAATTTTATTACAATTTTAATTTTTTTTCTTTTATAATTCAGTTGCTTGTGCATTCAAACTGAAAACAGAATATTTTGTTCTTCAATTAGAGAAATCAAAAATGAGACAAAAAATATGCATTTTTAGGCATGAAACGTGTTATGATTGAACAAGTGTTTTAGGCTTAAAGTGTCTAAATTTAAAAAGACATTGATTAGCTTTTGCTTAACAAATGGCTAAACTTTACGAGTATATGTATGTGGTATTACGCTGTTTTCTAAGAGCAGAAAACTAGAGCTAGAACTAGAAACTGGAACTATTGTACTGTACCACAGAGCGAAATTTAAAGCGTTTAAAAACAAGCATCTGCCCTTTGAAATACTGTTCAATCTTCGCTTCTTGCGACAACAAAAATTAACATCGTCAAATCATGAAATCAGGCGTTCATAATATTTTTCATGCAATAACTGAATAGTTTAATAGGGTGTGGGATTTGTAAAGCTGTCGTGCTGTAACAACAGGCCACGAATGTAATTCTTATTTAATTACGGCTGCAAGTTTTCAGTTTAAATGGTTTGGTAACACAGAGTTTTCTTGCTTATTAAAAAAAAATGTATGCGGATGATTTTGCCTAAACACAAACCGGATCACAAAATCACTTCTTTTTTTCAAGTACTGTTCGTGAGTTTTGTAAGCTTTTATATTACCCATAGCGGTTTCAGATGAAACCTGATTTTGACTGCTTGAATTTTATGAAATGATACAAGAAATATGGGCTTACTATACAAGAGCTCCGGGTTCAAACGCCAGCTCTGACATCTTGAAAGAAAGAAATTATCTGGCATATGTTCTGAGTGTAACTGAATTGCCATGAACAAGCTTCTCAAGCCTGTCGTTTGGAGTCAACGCTAAACTGTAGGTTCCTGTAGTCATGGATAAAAATTGACGCACACTGTATGGGTGCTGCCTGAAGGTAGACCGTAACCCTGACACAGGGTTAAAAAATATCGAGCACAGTTACAAGACACTGCGAACTCTAAAACCCTTTGTGCCCCTTCAAGTCTACTGTTTGTGCAGCAAAAGTATTGCCTTCTTTATGAATACTGGCAGTTCTCAAATTCTAGAGAAGGATATATGCGCGAAGTAGTCTATATGCCTCATTAGACGCATCCACATAAATCTATCAAGAACTCCACATTCACGTAATATGTGTCCTGCTGTTTTTGATTTTTCTAGCATTGTTGCTCTAACAACCGTATCAACCATTTAATTTTTTCAACTTAAATAGAAAAGTCCAAATAGAATATTAATGTTTGACTAAACAACACCAGAATTGTAAAGACTATCATTATTTGATTCTTTTTTTTTTTCATTGAAAATTACAGACTGTTTCGAAGAACTTCAAAAAACAAAGACAATTCGCTTAATTTTAGCACTGATTATACAATGACGTGTAAAGAAGAATCAGAATTATAATGAAAAGTAATGAATGGAAAAATTTGAAAACAAAAAATATTAATTTAAAAGTACAGTGAAAGCCCAATTTAAATGTTATTAAAAACTGCAAAAGTTGAGCAGAATGAAAATAAAAAAAATAAAAAACAATTCAATTCAATAAAAACAAAACTTCATCGCGATTTTGTAATTATTAGCATGGTTTTATATATAGTTTTTTTTCTTTTTTAATTTAATTTCAAGTTTATTTTATTATTTTGTTTTCTATTTACAAAAATAAAATATAAAAAAAAGTTTAAAAAAGTCACGCTATTTACGAATATTAAGAGAAAATTGCATAAAACAAAAGATAATGAACTTTTAAAATGATATTTTTACATACATACGTAGGTATGTATGTATATATGAGTATTCTTTATAATACTAGAGATAAATATTTAATAAAATTAAATATGAAATTAAAAATTTGGTAAAAAAATTATTGAATGAATTTGATTTTATTTTTTAATGAAACAAAATTGAATTTTCCTTCTAAATACTCGTCGTAGTTTTTCTGATTCTTAAGGTTTCCATCAATATCACTTGTGAGTGATTTTAATTACAGAATCAAAAATAGATTTTGTTTTTAAATAAAACACGCGATGTTATTTTTCTAAATGGAAATTAAATTTATTAAAAACAAAAAAAACTAAATTATTAATCAAATAGTTGAATGAATCAGATGACCAGCTTGAGTTTTTTTTTTTTTTTGGTCTAAAACTTTTTTATTAAAACAACTAAATAATGAATGAAAATAAATTTAAATAATAAAAATATAATAATAAAAATCTTCTATTGTTTCAAAAAGCACCAAGAGAAATTCAATAAGGTGATGTTGCCGGTTTATTATGTATATAGCAATAGTTTTCAGTTTAATATAGATATAATAGAAGCCAACAGACGTTCTCCTGCCAGTACTCATTTAGTTACGCTATTTGTTATACATACACATTTTAACAATCTTTCTATAAATATTCTTCACGAAAAAATGTATAAAAAATGGGCGTGGTGAAATGTCAATTTTTACATATTCTTCTATATCTGTTATCGAGTATTGCTACAGATACAATTTTTAAGTCCAATATTTAGGGGTGAAACCCTACTCAAGCAGTGCTTTGTATTGAAGTTTTGAAGATGGATAGTTTTTTTTTTCATGGATATGTACTATATCGTCGTTCGGAAGTTTATGTGCTCTATCCGCTATTTTATATATCTCGAGTGAATGATGTTATTTAAGGTTTTTGACATCAAAATTTTTAAAATTTGCAATCCGTTTTCGGCTATTTATCTCCGAAACTGGACGAGATATCCCAAAACGGACTGAAGACTTGAAAAATTTGTGGTCGAGAACCTAAAGTGGCGAGATATATAAAAACATGAAATGGCGGATAGAGCACATAAACCCCGCACGACGATATGTGTACATATTATGCGCCTTTTTTTTTGTTAACTTGTTCACACAAGTTGTTGACAATTTGACCACTTAAGGATCAGTGTTATACTTGTATCCTTGAATGAGCAATAGCAATTACCCCATCTGTCGGTGGATGTTGAAAGTAAGTGAAGAGCGTGTTCAGTAGGTTAGCTGTTACCTTCCTAGAAGGTTTCGGTTCTGGTGAAATGAATTTTTTACTGATTGATACTCGTGGTTAATAATTTGTCATGCTCCATTTCACCACGACACGCAAAAGAATTATTCAACGTTTCACAAACAAACCAACTTCTATTTTTTATACATATATCTATAATATACATATATATAGATTGATAAATTCTAAACAGCAAAGATAAACTAGTTAGCACCAGCCTAGGTTTTCATTTACACGTTCAGTTATTAGGTTTAGTGATTAGATTCTTTTTAAATGTGAAATATTTAGTAATATAGAGAGCTTTAGCTTCATAACAACTATCGATATTGATAACTGTAATAGTTTTGACAGCTGACATTTCTGTTCAGTAAGGTTTGGCAAATTATCATAAATAGTTTAAAATCAGAACAGATTCTACAAATTCTGAAAATTTTTTTGAAAAAAAAAAATATATATGTATATAAGTATAGAAATTAATAATAAATCTGTTCGCAACACTCATAAAGCACTTTGTCCAGATTACAGTCAATATAATCAGCCTGATGTCGTTTGATGACTGATGCGAAAAGGAATTTACTTATTTTATGCATTATTTTCTACATTTTTAATATTAGATACTCTCTGCATAACTGTGTATCCATTAAGTAATACAAGTAGTAACAACATGTTTTCTAAATTGTGACGGATGATTTTGAAGATAAGAACCTATATATTGAAATTGTAAATAATTGAGCAATTTATTTAAATTTCTTAATACCAAAGATTGTATTGGGCACAAAAATTTGTTTATTAAATTTGAAAATATTTATTTTATAATGAATAAATAAAAAAATAATAATTTTTGAATTATATGTTAAAAAAGCATTTATTATACTAAAATCGAAATTTCTTCTATAATTGAATTAAGTTGAAAACATCCATTAGTATATATTTTAATGAATAGAATGTTTAACTTTGATAATAAAAATTATATGAGTGTATTGCACGATTTTTTTCGTTTTTATTTTTTTTAGTTTTTATTTATTATTTAAATACAAATGAATTGTTTTAAAAAAGGTATAAAGTTCGCTTAATTGTACAGAGTAAAAGTAATTGTCCGTTATGGGGTAACAATTTAGGAAAACGGAAATGATTTTACGAGTTATGCACTTAAAACACAATTTTATTTTTTTTTTATTTTTATGCAACTGTGTAAGTATTATATTTTAGTTGTGAGTTTTTATTTTAATTATATTTAAAATTTAAATAATAAAATTATATTAATATGTAATTTAAAATAAAGGAGAACAAACAAGTATCGAAATTCTTTTATTTAAATTTGTAAACATTTTCCAATTATATATAAAATTTTAAGGCAACGATAGTAAACAAATTAAGTGGCTAGGATTGTTTGATTTTGTCTAAAAACAAGAATAACATTAATGGGGGCATGATATAGTTTTAACATGATGGCGCTAAATGCTATATGCAACCGCAATTTATTAAACCACAGTTTAGCCATAAGTTGCTTTTGAGAAATGTATCTGTCAATTGGTCTTCAAGGTTTTGCGACTATTTCCTAAGACTTCTCTTGAGGACAATTGCGGCTTTAAAGGTCAGCATTGTTCGTGTTATTCCTCACATACGACCAGCAACGCTTAAAAAAGTGAACGTCAAGAATGCGTTACATTTACAACAGATGTGTGTCTGCTCTTTTCTTGATTCGTTTTACCAGAAAAACTTAATGTCAAAAATGTGCTACTCGATGATTTGCTAATCACTAAAACCCAAGTTATCACCGGAATCTATTTGAATATTTTTAAAAGACTGCTCTGAGTATGCCATACGAATTCGTACAAAAATAGAAAATTAATAGTTTTTCAGTTTCATATAAAACACACAGACACAGCCATGAATTCGATTAAATTTTTATTTCATTATAATGCTTGGATCTTGCCATTATGTGCGAAACACAAAGCCATTACATAACCGCCTCTGAATTGTTAGCAGTGGAGGTTCTTTTTAAAGGTATTTTCGACCAGTTTCAAGAACAGTATATCGACGATACCTTGGCGAACGTTAGTTTTTAAAGGCTTTTGCGTTAAAGTATTATTCGTGTAGACACAATTACATTTCATTTTCAATATCAATGAAATGGGTTTTGTTGGAAAAAACAATTTTGCGACCGACTTCAGTGTAAATATGAGAACATAATATCCACCATTTTATTTATCCACCATTTTATATATCTCGAATTAATGATGCCACTTTAGGTTTTTGACACCAAAATTTTTAAAATCTGCAATCCGTTTTCGGCTATTTATCTCCGAAACTGGACGAGATATCTGAAAACAGATTGCAGAATTGAAATATTTGGCATCATTAACTCGAGATATATAAAAAATATGTCCCGCACGACGATATATCATCTAACCGGCTATACTTTTCACAGCATATACAACCTTATTTCGCTAATAACTGTTCGAATGTAGATTTCTAGCTGTTTAATTGTCTGTAGCTTAAATCTAATGGAGTTAAATCACACGATCGTTGTGGCCAATTAATTGGGTCAAGTCTTGAAATTATATATTTAAAGTTTATTTCATGTAATATACTGCCCATGATCGTTTTTTAAGACAATAACTACGGCATCTTACAAAGCGAAACAAATAGTAATTTTATGTCATCCTCTTACCAAATGTGACAAATCTGCTTATTTCCTTAATCATTGAACCAAAAATGGACCTCCTCGAAAAACAAAACTTTCAATGGAAGATCAATAGCAATATCAGGATATTCGGCCGTTGCACAAGCAAGGCGTTTGCACGATTCAAGTTGCTGAAAGCAACGACGAATTGAATGATTTTGATCTTTTTCTAAGCTTCCCTGTACAGCGGTTATAGCTTCGCCAGTGCTTACTATTCAGCATACCACCACATTCAAAGTTCATAGCGGGAAACTTAATCCGAGTACTTTGCATAGTTATTCAAATCCGAAAAATTCTATAAATCAATTTTTAGTTCAGAAGAAATAGAAAGTCACAAAAAAAAACCTGCAAATGTAGTTCTAATGTGACCTACTTTAAATACCAATTTCTGTGACCTTTGAACGCAACCACACACAGTCAGAATTATTACATAAAAGGTTTAATTGCTTTCATACTCGTACTATGAAAAAGCCATTTTAAACTACAAATTTAATTTGTATTATTGACCCAAAAACAGAAACAAAGACAAAAAAAAAATCATTTCATCATAATTTTATATTCCACTTATTTCTAAAAATACTAAAAAAATATTTTTTTTTCGTTTTTGTGTGCATTTTATGTAAAAATGCTTTTTAAATAATTTTGTTATGCATTCTTCATAAAAAGCAGAAAAAAAATTGCATTAAAATTATTATTTTGTTTTGCTTTAGTATGTTGTATCTGTCTCTGTGGGTTGATTGACCGCCATTAAACGGTCAGTCAGTATTTGTTTGTGTAAAAGAAATGCAAAGAGAGATGAGTTGTAATTTTTTTTTAGTCATAAAAAAGTGCAAAATATGATAAAAGAGAAGAAGAAAAAAATTATATTCGAAACCCCCAGCAACAATTGCAATCTGCAAACAAAGTTGTTTTTTTATTATAAAATTATTTTTTATTTCGGTTTTTATTGTTGTTTTGTTTTTATTATAGCATTACAAACTGAAATTAAGGTTATCGGTGTTATAATTTTGGCGATATGAACAATTTAATATAAAAAATTAAAATAAAAGCAAAAAAGAAAAAAGAAAACGGTATACATGTCTATCTCAGGCCCCACCTCAAACGGTAAAGTGAACTTGTTTTGCAGAACTCAATAAGAAAACAAAAAAAAGTTTGAAAAATAGGTACTGATTCACCTTTCTAAATAAACATTTATAGAAAAAAATCTCTGTACAAACGCATAAAGCAATAAGCAAAGACAAACTGAGTTTGTATAGCGAGTATAGGTTACAGGTGCCCAAAACTGCGTGTGCGAGGGCAGTACGATGAAATGTTCTTAAGTTAGAAGTACTTAAACATTCGTTGCGCTCGTTATGCGTTTCGCACGTCTGTCAAAAATTGTTAAAACTGTGTGTTTTCATAAGGCAAGTTACATATAAAATTGGCAACGCATGTAAAATTTTAGATGCGTTGACAGTTGACCTTGATTTTACATTATGTGTTGCATTGCTGTGGTATAACAAATTTTTAGTAATTTTTGAGTTTTATAAAAGTTAAAAAAAAGAAAAGAAATTTTATTTTTTTTACATAAATTAAGGAAAACTCATCGAGGAGGTAAAAGGACATAAAAACTGTAAAAGGCAGTACATATTATAAGAAACACCGTCCCATTTTTCATGCGCTAAAATTTTTTAACGCACGGTAGTTGTTGACAAATCAACGCATGCGATTCAAAAAGGTTTGTATAAATCCATTCGTCATATGAACACATGTTATATTTCATTTAGATATGGCAACTCATTCGTAAAGCAATAGGCGTTCTAAAGAGATACTTCGGTGACTTGTATTTAAAATGGAAAAATTAGAAATTCGTCGTGTGATTAAATATTTATATAAGACAGCCTTAACGAGGTAATTTTTAATGATAAATTGTGAATGGGTTCGGTGTAGCATTAAAAAATTATGATGCTGAATTTAAACGTGGTCCTATATCCCTTAAAAATGAACGATGTGGACGTCTAAATATAGAGAGGAGGTTTTTTTTAATTTTCTTTTTTATTTGTGACCAATACTCAGGGGTAAACGCCTACATTTAGTAGTGCATTGCATTGGAATTTATTTTTGGAAAGGACAGTACATATATATTTTTTCTTATGTTATTATTATACTATACTACTTGCCTCATCTTTGCATGTTGATTTTGTGGTAAGTGTCTTCGCTATGAAGGTTTAGTAAATTTAACTGTTATCTGCTACTTCCTAATAGGTGGCGCTTTTCTCCTGATCATTCATTTTTGTTTTTTTTTTTGACATTGGTTAGGGTGGAATAGAGTGGAATGTCAGGGAGCGGTTTCTTTGTACATGATCTTCTTGGAGGGGAGAACGGGGGGGGGGGGGATCTCTTATTTTTAAATTATAACTTTGAAAAAACTGCAAACTAACTTTTTCATTTTTCATCTTTGCTGGGATTTGAACCTGGCCAATTTGAGTTATTGTTCGAGCGCTCTGACCATTATACCACGCAACCCCCTCAATTGAAATATGAATTCAAAACTAAAATGTAAGGCTTTGATTTCTGTATAAGAGAATATTGCTTAGATGCCGAAGAACACTGTACTTTATACTCTTTCTTAAGAACAAACATGCAAAATAAGTTGCTAAATTCATTATGTACCCTCTGGGACCTAAATGGTTTATATTAAGGTTTGGTTAAAATCCGTAATCAAATGTATGCGATAAATAAGCCCTAACTAAATTGTCTCTAAGTTGGCCTTGATGTTTGCAAAGTTTGTTGAACGGTTAAAAGTAATGTTTCTAATTTAATCTATAAGACTACATTGTCAATTCCAATCATTACTTAAATTGGGCGAAATTGAACAACTGGGCATGGTACTTCGCATACAAACTAACAGCCAGGCCCACGATATCGAATCGTGTAGTTTTAAGCGACAAACAGCTGATTTGCGGCACACTAATTTTTATGTCGCCAAAAATAAATGCGATTGGTAACACAAAATTTGTTTACACACATATACATAAATAAACAAAATGGGAAAAAATTTGTTTACTACATTTCTGTCAAGTTAAACTAGCACACGGTTGCATTTTTTACTGTACAATTTAAGCATTTCAGCGCTTTTTTAGTGTATATTCGCGATTATTTTTTGATATGTAGATATGACAACTTTGTTGTTTATTTGCATTACGTTGGTAACGTAAAGCAAAGCGAACGATAAAGTGACAATTAGTGGGCCGCAGTTTAGATTCACAGCGAGTGACTGAGTTTCTTTCGCTTAAGTTTTCTTTCGGCATCGTGGGCCTGGCTGTAAATATTAATTTTTGCGTATCTGGATATCAAGTTAAAAATAAGGTTTTTGAATTTGGTCTGGATGATTTAACAATTAATGAAAATTTTCAGTCAAAAAGTGTGAGAAATTGGACAAGTGGGCGTGGTACAGTTAAAGTTTCTTCCTTATGTCGAAAATTTCCTTTTTTTACCTGGTAAAGCAAGCACAGGATTCGCCAATAGTTAATAAATATTATTTTTATTCACATACATATTTCTTTTAAAACCTTATGGTGTCTACCATATGCTAAAAATAATATGTAGATACGTCTGTATGTATGTGTATAGAGAGTTTGTGAAATAATAGCGTATGAATTTAAAAAATTAGTTTTGCAATTCCATATTTAAATATTGAATTTTTGTTTTCCAAAGATTTCTTTCACACATAATTTTTTTATGAATTTTATATTCATTCATACACAACAACAGAAAATAATATTTTTATTTAATTTTTATTTTTAATTTTAATGTTTCGCTACTGCTTTTTTACTCACTTCAATTGTACACATGTGACCGATTTACTCACTACTTAAGTCTGGCAGAAATGAAAAAAAAAACAAACGTTAAACCAACAACCCAGTCAAATCAGTCAGTCAGTTATCCAGCCAAGGCAACAGCTAATTAAACCTGTGTTTGTTTTCTAAGTGATTGAACGCGTAAGTAGCGTTGATGAATGGCTGCATAAATAGCTTGATGGCTTGTTAACTGTCTGTTTGGCTGACTGACTGACTGACTGGCAGACTGGATGGAAATGGATGTTGGGTACATATGCAAGTTAACATTAAACGATTTCACTTTCTTTCTGTTTTCGTTTTATTTCTTTTTTTTTCTCTCAAATTTACTCGTACTTTCGTTTAATAAAAATCTAAGCACGTCGCTTCCGATTACGCGTATTTTGTTTGGATTTTTTTTATCTTTCATTTCAATTCAAATATGTGAGACCGTCATTTAGCAGCAACAACAAAAATGTTGACATAAACAGCAATAATAACATAAACAGTGTTTATAATTGACAACAACAATAAAAGCAACAACAACTTTGTTGATTAACAACAATTGTATGGCAAATAAAAATGAGGTGAATTACTAACTTACTACGCATATATGAAGTGCAACAACAACAATACTCGTAATAATATAATAAGACAACAAAAGAAAAAATATATATAATTTTGTTGTTGTCGTTGTTGTTAGTGTATGTGTCAATTAATGACGTTTGGCACACTAATGGGACAAGTTCAATTGACATGCTTTTTTTTAATTTTTTTTTTTTTTTTGTTTCTTCATGGTGTACCTTAAAAAAAAAAACTGACTGACTTATGGCTGAAAGAGAGTACAAAATAATGACAATGAAAAAGTGGAAGGGGAAGGGAGAAACAGCATGTACTTGCTTATATACATACTTTTCGGTTTTTTGTTTTTTTTTTCAATATAATTATGCAATAACATTAATTATGTCGTTGTAATTCAAAACATAAGTTTTGAAGCAAAATGTTGTATTGAAAAGTAACCCACACTCTGTATATGTCTGCCAGTTTAAAAAGGTGATTACATTTAAATTATTTGAATAAAAATATATTTATTGGCATGCACTCTACACATTTTAGTGTTTTATTTACAAAAAAAAATATAATTATACTTCAAAAACCGAAAAGTGTGTTGCAAATGTTTTTGAACGCTTTTGAATGCGTTTTATATGTGATATTATAAGTATTGTTCCAAAATGCTTTCTAACTCTTAAATTTTAATTTACAGGGAAAGGATCAGTAATATCCAATTAACAAATTAACTAAAGAGTGTTAGAATATACATACTAAAACCCTGCACATGTTGGTCTATACAACATGGTAACAAGTGCAATTGCCATGCCATGTTATGCTGTTCAAACATGTTCGACATGTTGAAGTCAAACCTATACATTGTTTTATACTCATTTTGTTCACATCAAATTTAGTATTACAGTTGAAGACATCGTCGTCGTCCAACGACATTGTAGTGTTTTAGTCACAAAATAAAAAAAAGCTTCAAAAATCAAAACGTGTGTTTCAAATGCTTTTGAACGCTTTCGAATGCGTTTTACATTTGATATTATAAATATTGTTCCAAAATGCTTTCTAACTCTAACTTTTAATTTACACGGAAAGAATTAGTGATATTCAATTAAAAAGTTAACTAAAGAGTGTTAGCACATAAATACCTGCACATGTTGATCTACACAACATGGTAACAAGGGCAATTGCCATGCCATGTTATGCTGTTCAAACATGTTCGACAAAGATATGTTGAGACAATGTAAATTATGCATTGTTTTTATACTAATTTTGTTCACATCATAATTAGTATTACACTTGACGACGTCGTCTACATTTTTGCTATAGATTAAAGTTAGGACAAACATTTTTTTATTTATTTTCTGACAAAAATGAAATAAGACCTAAAATTTCTTACTTAAATTTACCAAAGGCATTTTTTTTTCATAGAATATTAAAAAAAATAGTGGTTACACTATTTCTGTATAATGTTTGTCTAATGTGACCGCTGCTTTACAAACCAAAGATGAACATATTGAGTGATAAACTCCGGTTATAAAGAAAACATATTTAACAACTCTTGTTTTGGTGATTTTTCTGGGCAAGTTGATAGCAACAGACAGCTTTATATTATTTCTGTTGTTGTTTTTTTTTCCTCTCCTATCATTATAAAATCTTATTAATAATGCTAAACACTTCCGCTACACTTTCTGATACACCCACTCATAATCGGTGTATCATTTATTTATATTTGTTGTTTTTTTGTTTTGTTTTTTGTTTTTGAAGATTAGACACAATAATAGTTCACTTTAACATTTCATTTGGTAGTCATTTAATTTTTTTCTTGTTTTCCTTAATAAATTTTATTCTGCTTCTCATAATTTCTGCAGAAACATTAATTAATTGACGCTGCTGCTTTTTTTTATAAATAAAATAAATTCAAATTTTTTAACAACAATTTAAAGTTTTAAAAAGAAGTTGAAATTAAAAATAAACAAAAACCACTTAAAATTACAATAAAATTTTATTCAAGAGTTTTATTGGCGTTTAATTTTTGTGGCGTTTTAGTTCTCAAATGTAGTCTTTCTTGTTATTGATGTTGTTATTTGTGTTTAAAAAATGCTTTGGTACCCTACAGACATGGAGTTAATAGTCCGGTAGTCACCCTTCGTAGCAAATGCCTTGGCAAGACTTGCAAAAGTTGCAAGCCAAGTCAAATAATAACAAAATTTAGGCATATACCTATGCTACGATTGCTACATTTGGAAAACTTGCAAGTGCGTTTGTAATAAAGAGTGATTGATTATCGCTAACATACTTCCAGAACATTACATTTTATGGCAGTTTCTCTAAAATAGATATTAAATAATTTTCTTTAGCAACTTAGGCAATAATAACTGTCGTATTCCAAAAAAAATAATGCATACTTGAAGTAAACTTTAAGACAAATTTACTGACGGAAATATATTCTTATTAAAGGGGGGTTTAGACGGTAATACAAGTCGTACGACATGTCAAATTTTTGTGTAGAAGAGAATGAATAGTATCTTGTAAACTTGATATGTAATGGGAGCGTACGACTTTGAGAGATAATACGGATGAAAATTTGACAGTCGTACGGCTCTCTTTGTTTTTTGAAATTTTTTAAAAAACCATCACATTTCATTAGATCAGGGATGAATTTTTATGTTTTTTTTTGTTTATGTTAAATGTATTCACAATGCATGTAAATTTTGTATGCATGGGTATGTGCATTTTATGTTTTCCTTTTTTTTTTGTTTTGGTATTTTACCAACCGTGTAACCTCAAAAAATATCTGTCGTGAGATTTTTAATCTCATTTTTAAAATACGGATGGAATTTCATAATATTTTCTATTTGATTTTACGTACGACTTGTATTACCGTCTAAATCCCCCTTAAGTAGGTAAGCTTTAGCATGTAAACTTCGTCACAAAATATTTCGAAGCTATCAATTAAAATATTATATTGTTGTGTAGGGTATTAGATGATAAAGTTTGAACGGCTATAACTTTCTTGTTTTTATAACTTCTTTATTATTATTTTTTTATTTTGTTTTTTTTTTAACTTCTTAACGTTGTTTTTATCTTTAATATGTTAATTTTTTCGATTAAAAAAAAGAGTAACAAAAACATTAATAAAATGGTTTAAAATAGTTTTTGTCCAACTGTTACTCCATCTTGGGAGCTAAAATTTATAATTAATTTATTGATATTATATTGCGCACTAAAAGCAAACAAATCATATTATCCAGAAGTATACATACACTTAGTAAGAGTATTATAATAGATACTTAAAACAGTATTACAGCAGATTAACCCTTAAAAAGCCATCAAAGTATTTTGGCGCAAAGAATCCCCTGCTGCTGTTTAGAACTTAAGTCCCAATTACTTTTTAAATAATTAAAAATGTATGTTTTTGATAGCTTGTAGTAATTTTTCTGCTCAAAACAAACCCGGTTAAAATGTTTTCTTCTTTTAGCACAACGGCGACAGTGTTCGTTGTAAGTAAATACAGCCGCCAATCTGTAAATCTTCTTCCCACTAAAACAAAACAGCGATGTTATACGTATGTTGTTAAAGCAGGCCAAGTCAGTCGTCAGTTCCAGTAGCAGTCAATTACCAACCACCTGGCTTTTGGTATTATATACAAGTAGCTGACGGTTCCTCTCTTATAAGGCCCTATTGGAGATGTTACCGGTGCAAGACGGAATATTCTTGAGACAGAACATTTCCGAGCCAATTCATCCAGCCGTACATGCCCCAGATTTCAAATTAGTCAGCCGAGTGAGAATTCACAAGGCGTTCAGTGCACTTCTACAATAGGCGAGAGATAGTAATGCACGATCCAAGTGCAACAACAGAGAGGACAATAGCGAAAACGAGTTCTTAATGAATTACTTAAAAAAATATTTCGAGTGCTATGGCATTCCCTTTCTTGGATGCGAGTTTGTAAGCGACAATATGGAAGGATAATTACAACAACAACAATTTCAATGTAGAAAACTGATCAAGACGAGTTTCCATCATGTTCTGCAGTTGATGGTATGTTCTGAATAAAATGCATGCAGTGTCAAAAAACGGCTTCAAAGTTAGAACTCGCCTTACTAAATTTATGAATTCTAAAGGCGATTTTCTTGTTTACACACTCGCTTCGTTGGAAGCTCAATAGCAAATCCAAGCTAATGAAATAAAAGTTACATCGAAATCAAATCGTTCTGTGTGTTTTAAGCGTGACTTTTCACACAATTTACAAAGACGTGTTAGCAACGACATAAGTTTACAGCGTGATGACATTGTCAGGTCTGAATTTTTATTCCTTTTCGACAACTTTTAAAAAATATTTGGATATTTATTGGATTTAATTACTTTCAAATATTTTTGAAAATTTAATATTTAAGTTTCCAAAGAAAAAAAAAATTAACAACAAACAATGGTTAAGTCTGATTTCATTAAAATTTATATTAAAAAAAAACTTTAAAGCTATAAACTCGATATCTAAACGTTAAAATATTAAACTTAATGGCTCTCATCCTCATACTCGTAATACATAATTTTATGCTCTTTTTAATGCTGCTACTGCTGCTGCTGCTCTTACTGCTTCTCCTAACAAAACCAATTGCGGTTTAGCACAAACATAATACACAAATTGTCAGCCAGTCTAACTGACTATCTTTGTGTCTATGCGTTTAACCAAGTTGTAGACCATAAATTTAGTTGGTTTTATTGAGCGGCTTACAAACAATTGACGTCAGAGTTTTGTGTGATTTTTGTTTTTATTTTCATTTTAAACTTTCATGCCATAATCGTGTTAAAAACCGTTTCAAATTAAAAGCAAAAAGAAAAAAAAATTCAGCAAAAATACGCATGAATGAATGCAATATGTACATACGTATGTAAGTACATACATACGAGTATATAAAAAAAATTAAAAGTATACAATATAGAGGGCCATAAATGGTCATTGGACGTTTGACTTGAAAAAGAAAAACACAAACCATTAATTTTCTTTTATTTTTTTATGTTGAAATTGTGAATAAAATAGAGTGTAAAAGCTGCACAGACAACAAGAAAATCATATATAATTTATGATTTTATTTCTACTAAACTCAAGTATTATAAATTAATACTCGTACAGGGTGGCCATATGGCAACAATACAATTTGCAATGACACCCAGCTGTCAAAATACACAATATGTTTTTGTCATTTCGTTTGGCTTGATTTACGTTTTTTATTAGGCATGTGAAAATTAAAGAAAAACGAAAACGTCAATAAACAGACAAATAGTTTCATGTAGTGACTGAGGTTTAACAAAACTAGCTGGGTACAGCTTTCATATAAACATGTAGTGGCTGCTGTAGGGTTATGTGTTGCTTATAAACAAACAAGCCGAATTTCAATTGTAGATGCCAGTTGTCATAAAAGATTTTGGATTGTTTGTGTGGTGATCCAGGAATTCATTTTCGTGCTCTTTTGAAGCCTCATTCTCGTTAACAATTTGTAAAAACGGTTGTGCACTAAGCAGCTATAACAAGTTCATGCGATTCAGAAACTTCCATAAGTCGATCAGTCAGCGGGTTTCGTCATAGGGCAGGGAATTCGCAGAGGCAATGAAACACTAGTTTCCTTTTCTGCGGTTACTTATAACTGTGGCAATATGTACTTAGATTACATGATGGAACATTCAATATCGACATTTTGAAGCCAAGTGAACATGGTAGAAAACTTTCTGAGTTTGAACATGGGTTTCTCAAAGTCTTTGCCAGATATTACAATCTCCTCAGCGCAAAAAAAGACAAATTACCTTCTCGGGCATGATTGTCTTTGAAAATGTTTGGAAAATTTAAAAATTATCTTCTTTAATTGATACGAATAATGACCGACATTAATAACGTTGATATTAAAGAATACTAAAAGAAAACTTAAAATTCTTGAAAAAGGGGATCTAAGAGTTGTTACGAAATAATAGTTTTTTGCAAAAGACTTTATCAATTTATTAGGCTTTTTGAACTATCTCAAAGCTAACATTCCTGATACTATTTTGACTGATCAAATAAAAAAAAAATAGCAACGACTGCTTAAAGCAATGCCAATGTAGGCATACATACATACACAATTGGCCATTACGACCCTGTGTCGGGGTTACGGCCTAGTTTCTCGCAGCACTTATGTTGTGTGTGCTAATTTTTATCCATGAGTACCGGGACGTACAGTTTAAAGTCGACTCCTAACGACATTTTGAAAAACTTTTTCATGGCAATCAATTACTCCCAGAGCTTTTGCTAGAAAACTGCCGAAAGAAATAATTTTTTCATATTTCTTTTTTTAAGATGTCAGAGCTAAGATTCGTACCCAGCGCTATCGTCTTAGTAAGCCAACACTACACGGCGACTACAATTAAGGCAAAATGGTTAAACTTTTGTTCAAATAAAATAAATTTTGTTCAAATAAAATTTAAATTTTGTTCAAATAAAATTTAAATTTTATTCAAATAAATTTACTTTTTTTCTTTCGGTATATACATATAATTGCAAATTTGTGATATAAAAAAAATATTATATAAAGAACACATATTTGATGAAAAAACTAATTAAAAAGTGTAGAGTATGGAAAACGTACAAAAAAGAACGATGATATTAAGTTTCCTCTCTCTGAAGAGAATAACAAAAACAGCTGTTTATACACTACAAAAAAGATTTTACTGCATTTTACAATTGATTGTGTAGCAATCAGACGAAAACCATTAGATTTTCTTTCTACTAAATCCCATAGTAATCTTAAGAATTGTAGAATAGTGTAAAGAGGCCTTAAGGTGTGGTGAGCTGTTTGTATGTTCCACATTTTTACATTTTTGTATTATTTTCAATTATAACTATCGATAATAGGAAAAATTGAAAAAAAAAAATTCATTTGCATATGAAAAAGTTTTGCAAGTTATGGTGTGAAAAAAAAAATTAACTTTTTTCTGAAGGTTCGTCCTGGAATAAAATTCAGGCATATATATTATGTTCACATGTATGTGTGTATTTTTATTCATATTATGATTATATGACATCAGTGTCTTTTAGATTCGAGGTCGTAATTTGGCGATGTCAATTGACTGCCTCGGTCTTGTGATTGAATGCCACTAGATTATTTTCTCTGGGGCTCTGAATAAATATGTTACGGTAGAAGTCCATATTTGCTACTTTAATTTCTTTTTAAGTAAACAGTATGGTAGTATAACATCTAATGCCAAGGCATAATCAATTTAAAATCTTATTTCTCTGTGTGTAGGCATTAGAAATTAATAAATTTCGCTTTGTTTACCAATTGGAAAACATATTTAATTTATTTGTGGAATCGAATTATTACTTTTAGGTATGGAGGTACTCTGCCTTTTAAAAATGCATTTTAACAAAATAATTATTTAAAAAGAAAAAAAGTGTGTAATGTAACAACAACAACAAAATATTGTACAATTTAAAAAACAAAAGTATTTTTTACGTCAATAATCACAACCAATCATATGAAATTAAAATTAAAACTTTTTTTTTGTTATGGTTTCATTAATTTATGCCCAAAAGCATATGCAACTAAAGTGTTACACAATTTCAATAAAAAAAACTAAATATAAATTAAAAGAAAAAATACACTTTTATTACACCCTTCCACTAGTAAGTGTAGTCTAATACGTTTTACATACCTAATTCTGGTACGTAGTTAATGCATTAATTTAAATAGCAGTTTAAGGGTCAATCCAATAGTATCACGTAGGATGTTGCAAACAATTAATTTTTTATTTACTAATTATGTAAGAAATTCAATAGCACTAAATAAACAATATCAATTAATTTTACACAAAAACACACAAAATAAAAAGAATATGAAGAAATAAAAAATGCTCTATTTGTAATGCATCACAATGTTATTGTAATTAATACACCTAATTCTGTTTTTACGCGATAGATACGTTCCTAGAAAACTCGCATAAAAAACAGTGTCCATATATTTATAAAAGAGCATTGGATCCACAAAAACACTAGCAAAATGATTTGTCTCATACATGCATACAGGTCATAAAGAACTCAGATGACACTACCCTAGCTGGGGTTAAAAAACCTATTCATTCCTTTAACTGAGAAATTATTTTTTTTTCTAAATATAAAACCAACTCTATTAAAATACCGTTAAAATATCACGATGTTTAAACGAAATGTTTAAATTGTCATATTTAAGTAAATTTAAGCATATTTATGGCAAATTTAAATGTTTTTGCTTAAAGCGTCTGCAAAAACCCATTAAAATGCACTTAAAAATTAATTTTTTTTAAAGGAATTGTTTTCTTTCACCATTTATTTATATTTTTAATGCATTTTAACCAGATGTCAATTAAAATAAATAATAAACTAAAACAACAACAACAAATTTAATAATTTATGTTTAAATTTAATTGTAATTGTCATCATTATTATAAAATTCAATGTTTTACAAAGTTTTATATATAAAATTAACAAGTTTTACTGCCTTTACACAACAACAAAAAAATACCATGAATTTAAAAATAAAATGTAAAAGAATTTGTTTAAAAATTATGCAAATTTAATGTGTTTTAAAAATGCCTTTTACAAGATAAGAAAAAGAAGACACTTTTAATATACTAGCTAAAGCCCGGTATGCTTCGGTACCACTATTTGATTTACATAAATAAATATATTTCATATGGAGTATATGTTCATGCCCTTCTTGATATACATTTCTTCTTGATTTCTTAGTCAATATCATCATAACATGTCTTAACACCAATTCTGCCTTTCTTTGTAATGATTTGTATTAAATATGGAGGCAAACAGACTTAATTTAGAAGCTTTCGCTTTAACCGTTCTTAAGATTCTCAATTATTTTCAACTATTTTGTACTTAAATCATTCATTATAAATATCAATTGAAACTCTGCTAATGTTGATCTATACAACCATTTATTATTTACTGTGTTTATTGTTTACTGTGGTTTTCGAAATATTATTTAGGGTTACGGTTTCAAAATAAATGACCAAACTTGGCCAAATTAGTAGACTTTTCTTAAATGCCCATAACTTTTAAACTGCATGGAATAGAATTGTTTTTCTGATTTTTCTCATGATGGTTACACTCAATCCTGTCACCTCGTTTAGGCTTGATGTTGAGTTCTGCGACACCCTGTATATGTTAATAATACCTTTAAAAAAATATTTTAGTTACAATTATTGTTAAGATTTTAAGGTTTTGGAATTGGAAAACTCAAAAAAAAAAGAAAAAAGCAATGTCTTCCTTTTTAGATTCGTTCTAAATTCATGACGATTTTTCGAACACAACGTGTATATTTTTTCCCAGAGTTGGTAATAATTTAGAAATTTCATTTATAAGTAATAATTCTTTAAAGGCTTTAATTAAAAAAAGAATTAAACACATTTTTCTGCGTCTATACATATATGAGTTTTCTTGTTGTTTTTTTTTTCAACACCAATAATTGCTGAAACCAAAAAATGTTTTATGAAAACCGTATATTGTTTGAAAAAAAAAGAAAAAAAAATCAAAAATCGGCAACAAATCTAAAAAATAACTGCTGCAGTTAAACTGAAGTTGCAAACTCCTTTCACTTTTTTGTGTTGA
The DNA here is from genome assembly GCA_963576795.1 of Metopia argyrocephala. Classification (NCBI taxonomy): domain Eukaryota; kingdom Metazoa; phylum Arthropoda; class Insecta; order Diptera; family Sarcophagidae; genus Metopia; species Metopia argyrocephala. Next base: position 195,615,142 of record OY756208.1, on the reverse strand, counting down.
AGTAACCACAGACACAATTAGAAACAGACTCTACAAACAAACGAAAATTTAAAATGCAATTGCAATACTATAACCCAACAAACAATTATAAATTGATTTAAAATTTTATTTTTTTTATTCTAATGATCTGAAAATTCGAATTCGTATCCCAGTTACATTGTTGATCGTATTTATTAATTTTTCAACTTTAAACACTTTAATTACTTGTAGCGGATGAGCACTATCGATGATCAGGGAAATATTAGAATAAAGGACATAGAACATGGACTATGCCCCAACTGAGCGCAACCTTTGATCATAGACCCGGTGTGTGAATTCCAGCAAACGCTGAGAATGTAAAATTCGAAATAATAATAATAATTATTTTAAAGTGCAAAATTTTGCAGGAACATGAACTTTGAAGTCGATTTTGGATTTCATATGAAGATATAAAGTAAATGCTTATTTGGGCATGGTACTTTCCATACAATATAAATATTGAATTGTGAATTGTGAATTGAATTTGATACAATTCACTTTGAATGGTTTATGAATATATGTTTTATATTAAACTTCTCATTTAAATGAAATAGGGGTCACGTAGCACACCACGGTTTGGCTTTGTACTCAAATACATATTTCCTGACAAAGTTATACGAAGAATATCTTAAGCTTGAACAATTATTCAAACCTAATTTTATATATATATGTATCTTTTAAAACCAAATATGTAGTATTGTGTTACACCTTGTCCTGTCTTTACAATATTTGGATTTAAAAAACATTTTTTTTTGTTCATTTTACACAAACAAGTGGTCACATACTTAACAAACAAACTTCGACATTTTAAATAAATTTTGAAAAACTTGTTATATTAATTTTTGTATAAATAGTTTACATAACTAAGATCCATCAAATATGTACATTACAGTCACCTACACTTGTCTATAATTTACTTAAGATTTGACAGACTGTTCGTTAATCTTTGACAGTGGTTTAAGCTCAATCATGCACAGAATATTTGGGCCTTTAGAATGATTTTCAACCAAACATTAACATAAGCCATATAGGTAGGACCCAGTACCTTCCGTACTCATAGGTTTCGTTGAAATTACACCACGTCTAAGCCAAAAATCACTTCCCTTTTTTATATAGTATGTACTCGTACATAGATTATAAAAAAAATACAACATTTTTTAAACTACTTTTCAAGGTTTAAACTTTTTGTATGGACCCCCTAAAATAACTTTTTTTTGCATTAAATTTATTCAAACACTACACACAAAAAGTCCACCACCTTGACCCTTTCAAAACTGCAGAAAAAATTAATTTTTTTTAAGAAGCAAATCCCAGCACTCAGTATAAGGCCAATAACATGAATTGAAGCAGAAGATACTCGTATAAACTAAAAAAAAATAAATAAAAACCTTTACAAATGTTATTACGGACATAAATTGTTTAATAATATTACGTTGACATTTTCCATTACATATACATAAAACAACAATAACAACAACAACAACTGGAAATTCAAATTAAATTATCAATCGTATGCTAAAGAGACAACAATTTTTTTTCTTCTTCTACATGTTTCATACAAAAATAACCAAATTAATGTAAAAAAAAAAGATACAAAGAAGCTGAAGATGAAAAAAACCAGATGAAATCTTGAGATTAAGACAAGTTTAACAACAAGCAAGAAACGCGTGTGGCAGTTACATATAAAACCAGGAATAAAATTAATAATGATGGCGATGATGATGATGATCATGATGCACTTAAAGAATACAAAAAAAGCAACCAACTCAAGCAATAACAAGTGGTTGTCAGCTGCTATTCAGCCAGTCAGTCTCACAGCTAATCCAACACCATTTGAGTGCCATAAAATCATTTGCGCCTGCGTGTCGCTTTGAAAACATGAAATTTTGATCCAAGCAAAACTCTGTCTTGCCGTCTTTCAGAAGACACCAACCAAGTCAATAAAATGTTAAATCGTCTTTAAAATCAGCAGAGTAACAAAAAAGTTAAAATTAAATAAAATGACTGACTGACTAGTATGACTTGACTGGTATCTAAAACAGCAACAATAGCAGTAACAGTAGTTATTTGTAGCAGATGCAACAAGTTTTCATTTTTTTTTTTTTTTTTGTCTTCACTTTTGTAACTATTGCTGTGTCTGCTAAAGTTTTTAGTTTTTCTTCTCATTTTTTTTATATTTTTTTATTTTGTTTTTAATTGTGAAAGTGAATTTTTTTTCCTTCATTTAGATTGAATCCAATATGTGAATCTTGACTAAGAAGCAGCAAAAGTGAAGACGAAACAAAAAAATCAAAACACCAGTGATTTATTTGGCAATTAAAACTGCAGAGAAAAAATTGTTCAGACAAACAGTCATAGAAACTATACAACAACGACAATAAAAATAATAAATTAAAAAAATAAAAATCGTAATTTTTAACTTAAAAACCCCATATTATACATCATGATTACGACAGAAGAGTTACCCAAAAACAACAATAAAACATATCACACTTTGCAAAAAAGGGTGGCACACAAAAATATGGCAAACAGTGTGGAAACTTAAACTTTCAGAAGGAGTAACAATGTAGGGTTGGTCTCATATTAATATTATATAAACTTGACACGACTTATACAGACCTTGTCTGTACACGGAAAGTCTGTTTAAAGGAATTGTATTGAAAGTTTGTATAATTCTATCAACGAGGATACTTCGACAACAGTGTTGGTGAAAACTAAGTAAACAAAATGAATTCTGAAATTTTGCAATATATTTTCTTATATAAAAGCAATGAAAATTTATTAATTTAAAGCATAAATGGTGTTTAAAAATAATAAAAACTTAGATATTCTTTTCATTAATTATTCAATAAAAAGTAGTCACAAAGTAGGCCGAAATTAATAAATGGGCGTGGTATGTCATATTCAAAGTAAATGTTGCCTTTTTGTTATATGTTTTAAGAAAATTAATAGCAAAAGTTTTGAATTTTGCATTAAAAACCTCTTTGCGAAAATACATTGCTAATCAGTCAGTAAGCATCGTGGGATTTTTGGAAGTGGCTTTATCCATACTTAGTAGGTGCCTATTGATTTTGTAGATTTTTAATACGACAGTCGCAGTAACATAGAATTAATTTAAATTCAAATCGAGATATACCTACATGGTATATAATATATTAATTAAATTCCCAACTTACTAATGTTGGAAAACATATATAAGCGATATGCGGCCGCTCGCTGCAGTCAGCTGTTTTGGTAGCCGCTTCAATGTATTTTTCGGTAGGCAAATTATCTCGATAAATTAAAGCGAAATCTTTTTTAGAAATATATTAAAATTAAAAAATTTGTTTAAGGGATACTTAATTTTTCTCTAGCTTATAATTATATTTTAATTCATTCTATATATAAAAAAATGGAGAGGATCAAACCCCAGATATCTTCAAAGAAAGAAAGAAATTTGAAAAAATATCTCCTTCGGCGATCACTTCTTAACAGTCATGAAAAAACTTCAGAAGTCTGTCGTTCGTAATCGACGTTAAACTGTAGGTCCCGGTACAACATATGCGCTGCAATTAGCTAGGCGGTGACCTTGAAACAGGGTTGTAATGGCTAATTCTGTATGTACTTGTATATCGCCATATCACACATAAACTCGTGGACAGATTTCAAGAGTGAATGTACTGAAACCTATATGGTTTTTGTTATGGTTCTCCTGCTCCTTGACTTTTATATATCTCGTGGAGGGTGAAAGGAAAAGTTTATGAATTTATTCTACTCTTTTTATAAGGTAAGTTGAAATCAGTGATGATATTTATAGCCGACCCAATAAAATTATACGTTTATGCTTAAGACAAGATCTCTGTTTTTATACAAACTTCTTATTGAAAGTCATTAACAATTAAAGAACCCTGTTTTCCTAATTAAGCATTAGCTGTTGTTAAGGCATGCGGATCTTGTGCAGATATTTTTTGTTTCAACAGGCTTTAAGTTAGACCCACTGGTGGTAATTAAAGAAAATGGCACAATCACAGTTGAAGACAGAAAAATTGTTCTTTTGTCTGAAACATTTTTTTCATCGGCATCGTCTGCCTATTTTTATGCAAATTTTTCATTTTAAATGATTGTATAACGATTTGTTTAATTTTTATTTTTTTGTAATTTTTTTTTTCTAAAGTTTAATGCAATATTTATAAGCAATTATATTCATTATTATTAAATAGAAAAAAAAAAATAAAAAAAAAACAGAAATAAAAATAAATTTTCAATACAACTGATTATTTCAATAGAAAATCGTAAAGCAAAAAACATAAATAATTACCAGTTACTAGTAAGTCAACGGGTCTATAACAGTTACTTTAGAAAATTAACGACAGCAACGACAACATCCTGTATTCAAAATTTAATTCATTATTTTAACTTTTTATTTTATTTATAATCATTGGTTTTGAAAAAACAAAAAAAAAAAAAAAACAGAAAAAGCAAAAAACAAAGTGTTGCGTTTTCAATTAAAATATAAAAAAAAATTGTGAATAATTTTTTTTTTATTATTTTTTCATTATCTATTTGGCGTTAGACATGCAATATCTTTAACTGTTTTAACTTCAAAAACTAAAAAATAAAAAATTTTTAATAGAAAAAACACAAGACTTTTTTGTGGCTTTACCGCGACTATATAACAATTAGAGCACAGGGCCTTTTTAAAACAAATAATTGGAGAAAAGTGGGTTTTGTTCACAGTGTGCCCAGACAAGGTGTTGAAGTTCTATGGAATGGTAGTTTTCCAATTCAATTATTATCTAATTATGGATATAATAAGCCTAGGATGTTATATTCGTGTGAAAACTACCTTCTTTCAGTGGACTTGTGCCCAGTGAAAAGATCATAAATTTTTTATAGAATTAAATTTAGTGAAAGAATCCATTGCCAGTTGCTGAAGTAGCTTTAATAATGTTAAAAGAAAATGTTATTTTTTGGTAAAAAAAACTAGAGTGACTTAATTACATGAGCATTAGTGTAGTTTGATTGTTATTTTCTTTATATTTTCTATGCTTATTATTTCTATGCCTTTCTACTTACAATCACACATTTGTAAATCAAATTATTTAAACTTTTCATCTGCTTGTCCGTCCAGATAGACAGACATCTGCTTAATTCATATATTTAAGAGGCTGCTGCTTAAATAACCAACGAAAAATCTGTTCATTTTCTTACCTGAAAATAGACGAAAAACATAACAATTAATTAAACAAAATAAACAAAAACTAATTAATTTTAACAATTACATATAAAATGTGAATAAAACAAATACAAAATAAAAAATTAATAGAAATTCATGTCTATTTTAAATACAAATTTTAATGTTCATTGAAAAAGAAAATACAAACAAAACAAAAAATCTAACAGCTTCAGTTAAAAATTTGAAATTAATACTCTCTTGTTGTTGTTTAATATTTTTTTCTATTATTTTTTTAATCAAAATTGCAAATAAATAATAATTAAACTAAAACAATAAACAAGTAAGTAAGACATTTATAACTTATTCAGAGAACGACTATATACTCACCTTTACTTATACAATAAAGCTCTGGACATGTTTATCTAAACAACTTAAGGACATGTTATGCTGTTCTAACATGTTCGACAATGAACATATTAAGACAATGGAAAATATGTTGGAGTCAAACCAATGCATTGTTTATATACTCTACATATAAAATAGTATTAAAAACATTTATAAACATGGTATTCAAAACTGCGACCAATAGCAATAACATGCTAAGACACCATAATGACCTTGTATGACATGGTATAACACTGTGTTTGAGACATCATGACATAGCATAGCGTGGTTTTTTTTAACTAAATTTTTAAACAAAATGTTGAATTTTGCCGTACTTTATTATATAACAAGAGTAAATTAAACGTACAACTATTTCTCGATTTATATTAGGGCCACGTTTTAGAAATAATGGTGCAAAATTGAGAATAAGAATAATTTGTATGAAAAATTAAACTATAAATCGCAGAAAAAAGCATTAAAATTATTTTAAAAATTAAAATCATTTTTATTCCATTAAATTGTTTCTACTGATTCTCTGCATACAGATGATTTTATGTAAATGTTGACTGTGGCTACGCCTCACATGGTTCGTAACCTGGGTTCAATTTAGGCATACTCTCTGGTATCTCATACTCGGCCGGTATCTCAGTAATAAATCCTTCAATATTGACTTCCAGGTCGTCAACCGCAGTGTGCTTATCTCTGTAGATTTGAGCCTTAACAAAGTCCCACAAAAAAATAATCTACAACGCGCTATAAAGGCGGGCAATTGATCGGCACTAAACGTAAAATAAACTGTTCCCTGAACTCGTCTCACAATTGGGACTTTGTTTCGCATGCTGTATGGCATTTGGCATTGTGGTCGCCGTAGTTTAGTATGTAGTGTGTTGGCTTACTTAGACGATAGCTCCGGTTTCAAACCCCAGTTCTGATATCTTGAAAGAAAGATAGATAAAAAATATTTCTGTCCGCGACTACCTCTTAGCAGTCTTCTGGCAAAAGCTCTGGGAGTAATTGATTGCCATGAAAAAGCTTCGTAAATCTATCGTTCGGAATCGATTTTAAACTGTAGGTCCCGGTATTCATGGATAAAAATTTACACACACAACATGATTGCTTTGAAAAGCTAGACCGTAACCATGACACAGGGTTGTAATGGTCAATTATGTATGTATGTGTTGGCTTACTAGACGAGAGCTCCGGTTTTAAAGCCCAGTTCGGACATCTTAAAGGAAAGATACATAAAATAATATTTCTTACGGCGAAATTTATTGTTTGACAGCTTCTGTTTTTACTCCGCTTTTTCTTTCTACAACGAAAAGTGTAAAGTCGTATGGAAAAGTTCATATTATTTTTTTTCGTATTTTACGTACGTAAAATCGAAAAATTTAAATTGCACTTAATGGGGTTAAGATTTTCGTTTAAATCAATGCCGTTTGTAGCAAATATGTGTCCCAATGCAAAGTTAAATTTATAAAGATTCTGATACTTAATTAAACAAAACATGGTAACGAAAAATGAAGTCTTATATGGTTCAAAGTCATTAACTTTAATTTCAAATTATTAAAAAAAAAAAAAAATTGTTACAAACTTTATCAAAAACTTAATGTATTACAACGAAAAATCTATGCTGGTGTAGGGTGTATAAGTGATGCCTTTTTGATGTTTTTCAATGCATTTTAATGATATTTTAATGAAAGATTTCTGTTGCGATTAGACAGAAGTTATTTTGTGTTAAATAGTGTTAATGATTTTTTAAATGCAACTGAATATGAAATGAACGAAATAAAATACAGCAAATAAATAAATTCATAATTTTAATTATTATTTATGATTGAAGAGCAGATGTTAAGACAACACATTAATAAAAACAATTTTTTTTAATTAAAAATCAATATTACAAAAAAAAAATAGATAAATAATGTATTTTTATTAAGTGTATTTTATTTTTTTCTATAATCACCAGTAGGTTGCCCAAGTATAAGTACAGACTTAGTGATCTATGTCCTGCTGTGTCATTTAGTTTGGATGACTCTTTAGTTTGAATAACTATTAAGGTCTTGTTGCCCATTTATTTTTGTTTATTTTACTACCCCTTTGCATACATTTGTCAGAAAATATTTATTTCTACTTATTTTCTGAAAAAAAAACTGTACAAGCCACTAAATTCTGGATAGGATTATTATGAGATACATAAAGAAATCTTATTTAAATCACTAAAAAGAAATTTTATTACTAATCATTTGCTGGCAATTGGTTTAAAATCGGACAAGTCGTTTATAATTCACGATAAAATATATAAAAATAAGTAACATATTGTGAGAGAAAAACTAGACTAAATGCGTTCGACATAAGAAATAAAGCTGAAAATGTATTTAAATTCCCAGCTGCAAAATTTTTAAATTCCATATAAGTAGTGTAGTTTTATTTAAGGCCTTAAGAATTTCTCGTTTATATGCCGACCAGTCTTATTATTCGGATTGAGCAAATGCTTCTATTTTATTCAACACCACTGTATATATTTGGTTACATTCTTACTCTTCTTTTTTTTATTAGCTTTTTAAAAATAAACAATAAAATTTAAATAAAACAGTTGATAAAATACTTAAAAATGTAAGAATACAGAAAAAAAAAACAATAAGAAAAGAAGTCTATAATAAAAACTCGTTTTAAATGTCTCATCGCAAATAAAATGTTAAGAATTAAATAAAAAAATGGCACAAAAATGCTAATTTTATGAAACGCAAAATCGCACTTTTGAACAGCAGCAGAAACACTTGTTAGTTGAGATTCTTTTTGCACGAAAATAAACCATCATCACCATAAACTATGAAAATTAATGCAAAATAGCATTTAAAACAAAAGAACATTAGAAAAAAAATTTGAAGAAAAGAAAATTACTTTAGAATTTAACAAAAACCAACCTTAAAATTTACGTCAAAGAAAAAGAAATAAAAAATACGAATAAAAAGCGGTTAAAAATATTTCCACATTTGTTAAAACAAACATGTATTCCAATAAAATTGTTAAAAAAAACAAATTTAAATTCAATTAAAAGCTGACATTTAAAAAAAATAAAGAATGAATACTCGGTATATTCTATACATGCATATCGTCTATTTGAATGCAAAAGGGCATAACAACACAAAAATTCGACATTATGTTTCTAACAGGCCAATCAATATTAGAGCGTAAAGCGCAAACCATCTGTCATACTCCAGCCCATACATCAGACCAACCCAAATAGCGTGGCGCTATCACTTTACAACTGGAAAATCAAATTTTGACAGCGCGTAAATAAGTGAAGTTAGTTGCAAAACAACTATTGCGGTTTTTCCGCTCTTTTTTTTACAATTTATCTGCCATTTTGTTAAGTAATGACATTTTAGCTATTTTCGGGCCAATTTTTGTGTTTTTATTTCTCTATATTATGGTTATTTAGCGGTTTTTATCAAGCAAGGTAAGTAAACACTACTGTTCTTGACACAACATTGACACTTTTCTTAAGGTACTCATTACAGCGTTAATAATAAGCGCAAAATGAAGTTCCACTTTACTTTACTTTACTGATTTAGGTCGGTATGTAAGAAATTTTGATTCGTTTTATCAAAAAATCATGTTATTGAGGTCAACTCAAATTACAGAAAGATTTGAATATAAACAAATGTAAATTTGTCAAAGTCATTACTATTCTTGTTACTGTTGTTTTTGGGTTAACGGTTATTTTTTTGTTGTTGTTGTTGATTGACGCTATCTTCACTGTTTGCTTTTGACAATATCACGTTACACAATAACGAAATGCTAGTTGTTTTTTAAGTAATTACATTTTTATAGAATTAAGTTGACCTTATTAATAGGCCTTGGCTCTATTAACGTACAAATTTTAGACTCCTGCGATCAAAAAACTTTATCATGTCACAAACTTGAACTGAATTTCCAGGTAAATGTATTGTTTATTGTAAAGTATTTTGCTTTTCATGTAAAAGAACAAAAAAAAAACTTAGAATGTTGCAATCAATGAATGCAATAGCAATCTCAAGCAATGTTTATGATAATTGTGTCACTTTTAATTGCGATTACAAAATGACTCCAATCAAAACGGAATAGAACATCTCCAACAATAATAATCACCACTTTAGATCCTAATTGGGCATATTATAATACCAGTTAGAATTTTATAAGAATACATATAGAAGTTGACAGGTACTACCTTAACAACTGCTATATAATCCAATGCCCGTATTGATAAAAAAAATATTAAGGGTTTATTTGGCATTTTTATACAAAAAACCCAGAATGTTTTTTATGAATTTGGGCATAAGTCTTGTGATGCCGCATAAAGGCACTGATTTATGCAACTAAACGAGTAACAATTTTACAGCGGCTCTATTAAGTAGTTCTTTTGAGTTTTCGTCGCCAAATATATAGAAACTTGATTTAGCTCTACGCATGACTATTCAACGTGTATTGCAATTTAAAGCTTTAATCTCTAAGACGTTTATTTGGGTGTTTTCTAAAGCCTTACTTGTTTTAAAAACATAAAATTTTAGCAATATGCTTCGTCGTCCATATTTTCAAAAACTTTTACAGACCTGACTTTCAAATGAACAAATTCTTTAAAAAAAAATTCAATTTTTTGTTATAATTTGTTTATCTGTCGAGAGATTTAAAGTGCATCCTTAATAAGCACAACCACCGTTTTAAAACAAGCTTCAAACAAACAAAAAAACGCTTTGAATTGAATAAAACACCATTTAATATTGGAAATGTTTTAGTCATCGTTTAAATATTTCAACATTTAATTTTAATTCTTTGGATAACAAGTTTCATTAACAATAACCGCAAAAAAGAAAAGACAAAATCGTTAATAAATTTTATATTTTATTTGCTGGTTACTTCTTCAAACCAGTACACAATTCAATGAAATAACAATTGTTTCAAGTTCATTCTGTCTTATATGTTATTAAATATCTTCATATCGTCGCAAGAATTAAATGACGCTACAACTGATAAAAAATTGAAAATACTTTTTTTTGCATAATTTTTATCAAAAAAAAAAAAAAAATAAAAAAAATACGCGTCAATTGGTCCCGGACCCAGAGTGTCTTCTTTCTACTTTCATACAGGTTTTTTGGCACTGGTAAACATTAACGGCCGTATGTATAATGAAAAATTAGCAACTCGTTAGTATATGAGCCAAAAAAACTGGCAAGTTTATCACCCGCTATAGACTGATTTTATTAAAACTTTCCATACCCACTATTTGATAACTAGTCAGATAATCCAAAAAATTAAATACTTGTACCTTTGACTACAAGGAAAGGAATGGCAAGCTCAGCCACTACGTACCACGAGCTGCTAATCTTTTATTATAAATAAGGCTGTAAATGTTTTGTCAGTTATGGCTTTCTTTAATTCTTGCGACGAAATGGATATAAGAACATGTCTACAGATGGACGGGTGTTAAATTTTCATGTGTAATTCGGGTCCTGATAATACGCGACATCCATTATTTAGCCCCGTACTTCGTTCAATTACAAGAGTGTTCAGCACATAGGCCTTTTTAAGAGTTCTAAGGTACAACCACAAACACACAATTGACTTTTTTAAATTTTAAAATTTATTTGAGATCTACCACTACTCACTATCACCAGTTTCTATTGATGATTCACTCAGCAAATCCACAGCCACGTATTTACTACCTTTAGCAAAGAATGAACCAATTGCTTTAGAAATTATTAATTATCCTACTGAATTGCTAAGGATTGAGCTCATAAATTGCAATGATTAGCGATTACTACAGGTAGTGGTGCATATAGAAAGAAAAGAGTATGGCTGGGTATATCCTAACATTAGCACAAATGGTTTATTGTTTAAAACAATTGTGGCCATTTTGGTTAGTCACCAGTAGAAAAAATTTTTAACTTTTTTTTTTCTAAATACCTATCGGTGATCCAAATCAATTATTTAAAGGCTTCTACAATTACTTTCAATTTTAATTTCGTTTCTTTGCTTTTGTTTTATAAGTATTTGTAATTCTAATTTATCACCCTATATTGCTTTCTATTCTGTTTTAATTTTTTTTTTTTAATTTTTTTTTTTTTAATTTTTTTTTTTATATTTTTATTGTCTCCTCTCCTAGATAGTCGTTGTTTTGGCGTTTGTTTTTTTTTTTTTTTCTTTTTGTTATTTATGCCTTTAAAACGTTTTTGGAATTTTTTGCCGTTGAGACAAAAAAATAATTTGGAACTTTCAAATAAATATTAATCGATTGCATAATTTTTTAATTAACAATAGAGTTTAAATGAATGCAATGAAATGTATAAAATTAAAGGAAAAGAAATAAAAAATAAGTTATTTAAGATTAATCACTCTTTTTATCTAATGGAGTTTTAATTTTCATTGTTCATTATAAATTTGCATTCACAATTTTTACAGTTGTAGGGTTTGCAAATGCAATTGTTTACGTAATTTTGTGGTTTTGTCGTGAATTATAAAATTGCCATTTAAATATTAAAAATAATTAAAATAGATGATTAGATATTGTTGCTTTAAAAAAAAGTTAAAAAAATTATAGATAATCACGTCCGACTTTCTACAAACGTTTTCCATAGTCTATAACTTTCAGCACATCAAAAGTTTCGTTATAAAATTTAGTTCATCTGATGTAAAGGAAATCTGATCAAAATAACAATATTGTTAATATTACACTCTTAAGAGAGCAACAAACTTGAGTTGTTTTTAAAATATCTCGAATTACTGATATATGAAAGCTATAAAAGTGTGTCTTATGGACAGAAAAATCTAAAAATAAATCAACTGCTTTACCAGCTAAACTTTCTAGAATTTAATACTCAAGCCCATCTTTATAACTACGGCCAATTGTGGGCTAAAAATAACGGTAAACATGGTCTCATGTTCAAACAGCCAATTTACAAACGTTTAATGCCAACAAGGCTTCAAAATATCTCATCCTTCCGCAAAATTAATCAAAGTACAACAGTTCAATTCTTGACATTTCATCATTTAATAGTCAATTTGCTTCCTAACCTCAAATATACCCACCCTGTACTTAATTTAAGTAGAAGAAACTATAGATTTTTTTAAGTACGCAATAGATGTTTAAGTTATAACCGCCACTGAAGCTAGAAATTTTAAATCTAAGATGAATAATAATTATAATAATAGTTTCATAATAAAAATTAATAATTCTGATAGAAAATAGTATATAATTAAATAAGAATTTAATAATAATTTAATAACCTTTTTCTACACCATTTAACAAATACAAAGTTTTGTATTTAATATTATTTAACCTTTAAAACGAATAATAAAGAATATGTTTGACGGCACACCCTAATGAAATACCACAACACGAATTCAGACACAAACATTAGTTTTTTAAATTAATAATCTGGCAGCATTTACAAATATACACTGTTAATACATACCCAGCAAACACAATGTCAAGCGCTTCAGATAATTGCCTTATATTAAGCCTAAATTATCAAAAGACATTGATACAAAAAATTCAGTTAAAAAAGCAGATTAAAAGTTGAACTTTTTCCAATAGATGGCCTACAACTTTTATACAAAGGCTTAATATTAGAAAACTATCTAACTAAGAGGATGGTTACAAAAAGTAGCTAAACTGGAGTATATGAGTAGATGTAACACCACCTTCTAACTTCTAAAGTAGAAATAAGAAATACTTTAGTGGCATTTTAAAAACTTTTATACAATGCATATTGACGGACAAACGTTCTCATGATATGTCAACAGAGTATTAGACGATGCATTCACCACTTTAAAAAGGAACAATTATGGCAGCGGCTTGGACGTAGAGAATAGTGTCCAAAGAATAAAGGAAGCTAATGGTGTTTGTTTTTGGGATGCGTGTGACATAAATTATAAGGATTTTTATTCCAAAAGGTAAAAACAGTGAACGGTGAATATTGTGCGAATTCTTTTCAGCGTTTAAATAATGAAACTTAAGCAAAAAGCTTCTTTTCCAAAACAGAAAATGCAACAATTTACACATTCAATATTGCAATGGTCAATATCAACTCCCTTCCACATTCAACTTTCTCGGTTTATTATCCACTGCCAAACACAAAAAAATGTCTCAGTGATAAAGGATGATAATTACGGTATGGTAACATAGTAGGGCTGTAAAACATAACAATCCTTTATGGTTTTTCACACAACAGTTGACAAATTTTATTAAGAAACAATTAGCTGCGTTTTAAGCTCTACGGCTACATACATATCGTCGCAAGAATTAAAGAACGCTGTAACTGGCTAAAATCGAAAATAAGTTTTTTGCATTTTTATCACACACAAAAAAATACACGTATATTGCTCCCGGTCCCACATTTCTATGATGAAAGAAATTCATTTACGCCGTCTGCGTTTTGAAAATTAACAGTGACTTCTTTCTACTTTCATACAGGTGTTTTGGCTCTGGTGAACATTTAATGTTTTGTTAGTTACAGGGTTCTTTAATTCTTGCGACGATATGTATATACGCAAAAAAAATTCTGACAGCTAAAAAAATTTATTGTCTCTTTTGTTTATCTCTAATTGAAAATCAAGCCTATATGTTTGCTGGGTGACTCTGTGCTATTTTTATAAATTTCTGTATTTATCCCATATTGATCGTCACTGAAACGGACCTAAAATTAACAACAATAAATAACAATATTATTGTTGTTGTTGTTTTTCTTTTACATACAAATTACAAGCATACTCGTAGTATACAATCAGTTGTATTGCAGTTTATATTGAAATGTTTGTTTTTTTTTTTTTTGTATTATTTGCTGTTGTTGTTTTTGTACAGTTTATTTGTGTGTGGTTGTGCATATGTGTTTGTAAATTCTATTTATTGGGTTTGTCTTACTAACTGAGTGACTTACTAAGCTGACCTTCACCGTTGCAAAAGCACAGCTACTGCTTTATTTTTTATTTATAATTACATGTACTATTGTTGTTGTTTACATAAACATATGGTTGTTATTTTGTAGGTGAGAGATCAGTAAAAATAAATGTATTGTAAACTGTGTAAACAAAGTAGACAAATTTATAAATAACCACACTGTATGTATGTATGTACACGTATATCGTCCATAGCACAGAACTTTAATAATTTCTGTCTTGCTATCCCTATGTGACTCTCATCACTCGCATGAGAGATAAAGTATTGTTTATAGAAATAAAAGTATTGATTTAAATATGTATGAGTGTATGTGTGTAGGTATGAATTTGTATAACAATGAAGGTCATTACAATTCTTTTATAAATGTAGTCCAATACGCGCAATATTCATTTATTTATTTACTCACTTAACTTTGTTAATTTACTATGGCAGCCAACCTTATTGACTGATTATTTTTTGTTTTATTTTGTTTTATTTTGTTTTGTTTTCATCATTACTTTTGTTGCATGCATTACTAAGAACTAACCTTAGATAGCCAAAGAACCCATTACATAGTTAAGCAACAGCAACAACAAAATACAAAACAAAACAAAATGAACTCAGTCAATTTCAAATGAGAGTACTTGCTTGTGTTCAAGCAGGCAGACAGTTTTAAAAATGTAAACAAATACACTGAAAAAAAATAATAATGGCCTGTTTACGTAGTCTAGTATGTGGTTTGTTGGCTTACTAGCATCTTGAAAAATGAAATATAAAAACAACAACACACAACATTTTGTACAAAAACCCTCATAGACAAGGAATTCAACACAGTGAGCTACAACAGTTTAGCCAATTTAGAATAATATGCTAACACGCAATGACAGCTTTGCATGACATGGCATGGCACTGAAGTGTACATGACATGACATAGCATAGCATTGTTTTTTTTTAATTAAACACTTGCACAAAATGTTGCGATTTGCAGTACTGTGATATGTATGTATATATTCGTCCTCTCCTCCTAAGTTATTACCAGTGTAAAGAAAAAATTTTGACAACCAGGGATTTTAACCCTAGCTCAAAATCGTGTGGATATCTCGAATATTTTAAATATTCCTGTTATACTTGAAAATATCTATTAGAAAATATTTTAAGTCTATTCTTTTTTGTGTTAACGTTTTATTTATCTGAGACTTAAAACTCGAATTTTTCGAAATAATTGAAATATGTATAATTCTTAAAAAAAAACCGGCTAACTTTTCTTTGAGTGTATTAACTATTGCTACTACTCGTAAATCAAGCAGTAAAGTAACAGAGGTTACGCTAAAAGAACGTTGCTTAAATGAAAATAGGAAAAATATTGCATATATAACCTTAACCGCACCAATAAATTGTTGGTATTTTATTATACAAAACGCTAACAGTAACAACAAAAACAACAACAACGTCAACAATTGCACTAAGAAATGATTATATTCTCGTAATAGTTATCGATAAATTCTAGGGTCAAGTTCAGTCCTATTCTTTAATTCAATTTTTTTTTTTTTTTATTTATTTCGTTTTTTTTTTTTTCTATTTTTGTTTTGTAACAGGAGATCTAAATTTGCCAGCTTTTGTTTTTGATTAAATTGGCTTTTATATTCGAATGGTTTTGTTATTGTTTTAACTGCAATTTGGCTTTTTGTGTGTGTATGAAATAGTCTGTTAATGAATCGCATGATTTTATATTTCAGTTTTTAGCATAATAACTAGTTGTCTTTTTTATGGGGTGCATTATTTACTGTGCAGTTTTGGCTGAGGAATTTGAATGAAGATCAATAATATTTTATGAAGTACTTTTCAAGGTGTTACTTAAAATGGTGTTTTTCAAAGTAATAGTGTTCAGTAGTTTTCGTTTTTTCCCGCTTTATACGTAGCTAAACTTGTTATCTTTGCAGAAAACTTTTACCGGTTAGAGCCAGTGCTCGTCCTAAAAAGCACGAAAAAGTTGAAAAAGAAAGGGAAAAGCCAAATAGCGTTTCGATCTCGTTCTCATGCTCATACAAATTATATGAAGACGAAGCGCTATAATGAACTCTTCAGGAGAATACTAAATAGCTAGAGTGGAAAGTGGTTGTGTTCAGCACATCCCCTGCATATTGCATCTTGAAGAGTATTCATAGCCAAGCAATCGATAATAGGCAGTACGGTTGAAGTAGGGCTCTCGGAGACATTTAACAGGTTCAGCAAGTCCAAGGTTATGGCTCTGGATATTCTACAGAATCTTAGTATACGAGAGCTTTGGATTCATATCCCAGTTCTGACATCTTGAAAATACGAAAATATGAAAAAAAAATTTATTTTGGATGACCTCTAGCATGAGATCAAGTTTGTCGTTCGGATTCGACGTTAAACTGTAGCTCCCAGTACTCATGGGTGCTCTGAGACTCTCGGCCGTAACTCTGAAATAAGGTTATAGTGACCAATTATATATGTATGTATGTAAGTATGTACTTTTTTCAATTAATATCGATCCTTCTTAACAGAAGTCACTATATGTTAATTAATATTAAAGATATGATTATTTTTCTTATGGTATAGTAGCCTTGGTTTTTTACTTTAAAACCTATTCCTGTTATAAAGATGACAGCAATATCTGTCATTTACATTCAATACAACGTCCTTGGGCATACGAGCTACCTACCTACGTTTTGATTTTAATGTATTACAGGTAAAACTGTCAATTTTGGCTTTAAAATATCCAATTCTATTAATGCACTTCTAGAGTACCGTAGTAATATGACTCATGTTTCACTGTTGTTGTATAATTATTATTATAAGAGATTATATGCTAAATTTTGTACACACCAGTCCCTTTTTCTTCTCATCATCACCAACATATTTTTCAAACTATGCTGCAAATGTGTAATGCAATGCAATGTTAAAAGTGTTTCAAAAGTATAGACTTCAGACCATCATCTCATATCTGAGATTTCAATAATAATTTGTTATACAAATTAAAGTGTATGTTTTATAAATTAATAACAAATAATAATTAATTTTATTTTTTTGCTTTTTGTTTTTTTATTACTCGTATCTATTTTTTTTATGAAGAATATTGTATTACAAATATTGTTAAAAATGGATTTGTTATGGCAAACAAATTATAATTATTGTTTTTTTGTTTTATATTTTTATTTTGTTACATGATAGAAGAAAAACATAAAGAAAAATAATTAATTTTAATAGCCTGCACACGTTTTGTAATAAAAAAAACTAAAAAAATTAAAAGAAAAATATATAAATTTTATGATTTTTGCAGATATAATTTTTTTTTAATTAAATCTTTAGAAAAATAAAACTAATTGAATAAGGAAATGGCAATACTTAAGTCCAGCTTAACTTTTTTTTAATAAGCTAGAGAAGGTTTCCTTGCAAAGAAGCAAAAAAACATTTGGAGGCACATACGAGTATCATAGGGAAATCTAAGTAAACAAATTTTATTATTTTTTAATCAAATATTTATGGAATATGAGTTTATTAACTAGCAAAATATTTAATGACAAAAATGTTATGAAATCATAGATTCGTATATCTGGAAAATTATGGAGAATATAACAGTTCTATTAATACATTTTTTAATCGGTTTAAAATTTTAGCGTCAATTAATGTTTTAATTGTACCAATTAATTTATTTAATTAATAAGTCCTGAATTTTTAATTAAAAGTTTAATTGGTCTAATTAAAAGTTTAATTGATCCAATTAAATATTTAATTGAAAATTTTTGGTTGAATTAATTAAAATTTTAGTTGTCAAAAAGCTCGACACAATTAATTTTTTAATTGATATTATTAATATTGTTGGTAGGGGCAAAACTACTAAACAATTTAATTGGTAGTACAAATTTGTTATTTGAAATCGATTTTAAATTTTTTCTGTGTAGATGAACTCCATATATCCCGAGAGAACAGGCTCGTGGGGGAAACAGTCACCAGGCCACATAACCGTGCCCCCTGGGGTAACCGTACTGCCTTAAAACTTGAAACATATGTTTTTAAAGGTTAACATCCCACTATGCACAACAAAATAAGTCTTAAAAATTCATCGTCGCCATTTAAACGTCAGTTCATTGATGATATGCTCTAAAGCGGACTTAACAATTATTCCCGTTTTAATCTATTTAAAGTTACATTTTATAGATTTTTTTGTCTTAATAAACTGTTTCCAGGCAGAAAAAAAAGCTGTCAATTGTAATACAAAGTGTCTGCTTGTTTTTTTTTTCCTTTTGATATTAAATATCAATGAATTTTTCTAATAAATTTTCTATTATTAGAAATTCAACACATTATGTATTGTCTCTAGGGCGGCTTTTTTATTTCATTTTATATACGAGTATCTATGTACATACATATTGTTTTCTTTTTTAATATTAAAAAATAATTTCTATAGAAACAATAGGAAAAAAACACCAACTGATATCGTTTTTCATACCAAAATGCTTTACGAAAACCAGAAGCAAAATACAACGATAAATCATAATAAAATTTTTTCTTTTTTTTTTTTTTGTTTCTCTCTTAAAAAAATATATGAAAAAATATAATATTAACAGTAGAGACAATAAAAATAGAATCATACATTTGCTAGGAATACCATTTTCTAATAAATGTGGAGAACGAAAAGCACTTGAAGCCAAAAATAGTTTAAACCAAAAAGCTTCTATTTGCTTGTTTCATTCATTCATGAGGTACAACAAGTATTTCGACCTTAAGGTCTATTGTACAACTAAACTAGGGTTTCTAGATTATCTCCCCAAGTTTTGTCGCTCTGACGACATTTGATAATCAACAAGGTACCTCTTACTACTGTGCATCAATGCTGCACAATTGCCCAGTATGTGCTCTGATGACTCGATTGCCTCATCCAAGAATCTGCCCAAACTACTCGAAACGTTTCTTATTTAAAGTTGTCCATAGAGAGTCTAATTCAGGACTTAAATCTCCGCTTATGATTCGTTACCAAGTGGAAGTTTCTAAAGTCTAAGACCTGTCCAACCAAAGAAGAGTATCTCTTTGATAATACTGGGAAACTGGCTGATGTGAACATTGATCGATGTATGCAGTTTTTAAATCGCTTATAGTTACGTAGGCTTGACCAGTTTTTTTTTTTTTAAGTTGGTAGCGGTTTTTAAGATTGTTTTTTTCTAAACAAATACAATAGCAGTTCACAGTTTGATTTCAAATCAAAACTGAAACATAAAATTAATAAAAAATTTTAAAATAAAAATTATTATGTGTGACCGTCTTTAAAGAAATTTATTTCTTTAATCTTCTATTCAAGTTCTCTTATAATTTTTACCATCACTGTACATTTACTGCTTAAACACATTTATGGTTGCAGTGGCATCTTCTCATCTTGATTGTCTAGATTAGCTGGTGTTGATGCATTCCACAATTTAATCAGACTTGTTATTAAAGTTGCACTTAATAGGGAATACGAATTAGATAGCTGTTAGGGTTTCCATTAAACATAATGTTGCATTATGAATATTTCCCGAAAATTATTTATCGGGTAATGTAAAAAATTTAGAATCAGTTTTTCTGATTAAGACAGATTAATAATATCAGAGGCATACATGGTGATGTTTTTGATAGCTGAGAAACGCAAATTTTGTTGACATTACCGTTCCGTAAGGTTTTACAAGTTATTGTAAATCAATTAACGTCAGATCAACTCTTGAAATTTATTTTGAATGGGAACACAGTTTTACTAGGTGATGTTGTGAATAAGTCATATTACTATTGTCAAAAACTGTCAGAAACTTTGAATTTTTTTTTTCTACCCAATTAATTTAGATTTCATATTCACACTATTTCTTAGGGGATAGCCTAGCCACAGAGCAAAATCTAAACAAAAAAACTATGTATTGTGGTTATCATTTTTCATATAAATTTTTTGTAACTCCTTTCAGTAATGCCCTACTTCTTTCTAATACTCATATGCTGTCTTTGTTATCTACTCTCTTATTCTACAATTTTCTGTACGACATTCTCAAAGGAATTATATACTTTATTAAAAAAGAGAAAAGAAATTATAAATGCAATTACTACAACAAAACATACAAGAATTCCAGGCAGCATTATTTCTTAAACTTTCTATGTTGTAGAAAATAACCAAAAAGCAAAAAATATTTAAAAATTTATACCGTTTTTCTGGTAGAAGTAGACGAGAACAATAGGAATCTTGGCATAGAAAACATGTATTTTCCATGATTATATATGACTTTCTGGAAAAAAAAGATGTGTAATGTACGTTGGATCTATTGTTAAAACTCCTTAGCCAAGGTCTACTGACAGGTCATCAAAATTGTATGTGAGCGGGCATTGTTACGAGAGTGAAGCAATAATATTGCTGTGACTTTTTCAATTTCGAACCTCTTAATTAAAGTTCCACCAATTGACTGCTGTCAATTTAGATTGTATTAAGCAGCCTTATGATTGTTTAAGTACTATGGGAACTTTCCACCATAAATTTTAATCGTGACGTAGACACCAATCATTTGAACCGTTGGGTTGGTGAAATAAATAATTAAATATTTTAATTCATTTAACAAAATCAATTTATATAAAAAAACCGTTTCCAGCAAAAAAGTGAACTGGGACGTCATCGGTTACATTGTTTTTAATTTCATTCAATATATGGACATACGGATTACAACGAAATTTTACTTCAACTATTTATTTCTTTTGGAACCACCAGTTTTTCATTTTTCTTTTTTTTTCTCTCTTTCTCTGTTCAAAAGTCTTTGAATGATAATTTTTTTTTACATTTAAATTTTATAATTTGCGAAATACCAGCGTCATTTGTCTTAATTACAATGTTTTTTTTAATAAGTAAGAACAAGAAGAAAAACTTAGTGCACTGAGTCAAAAAAGTATTTTAACTAAGGACTTTCACACAAATGAAAACATTAAAGTAGGTGTGGTGTACGTTACGGTTATACAAATATAGAAAACTAATAAAAAATATATATGGATGATCCAAAATTTGATTTTTGAATGCAAATTGCCTGTCAACTACTGCTATCACGCACTGTATTTAAATGTGCCATTTACAGTGACATGTTTCAATAAAAATCGATTTAATTTTTTTTTCCTGATTTTAAATAGAAAACTGAGCAAAAAAGAATACAAATCCACAAAACACAAAACACACAAAAAAATGAACTAAAAATGTACTGAACTAATTACATTATCCAAGTAAAAAATACAACAACAAACACAACAACTGGAAATTTTACTGCTTAAATAATTATTTTGACAACAACAAGTGTAAAGGAATACGTCAATAATGAATGTGTTGACAATAACAACGATAAGAAAATGTCAGTAAAAATTAGAAAAAAAACCGGTTAAAAAAGAAGAATAACAACTACAACAATAGTAATAATTTAAAGAAAATGTTTTAAAATTATATGTCAAAAATAATACAAAAACAAAATTATATTCTAGACTGTTATTGAAAAGAGTAGTTGCCAGATAGCATGATTTTTTTTTTTTTTGAATTCTTGCTCAACGCTAATTTTATCAATGTGATCACAATTAGTCAAAGAATCCTGTTTAATCATCTGTTTCCCCCGTTAATAATGTGGCAAAAAACCTTTCATTGCTTCTTCATAATCTGAAGTAGAAACTTGTTAAACAGAAACTAAGAAGTAATTAATAGGCAGTTTTAAGTCTCAAATCTAATTTAGAACTACCGTAGGAACTGCTTTCTGCTGGTATATGAAATGCAACCTTGCATACTGACATGTAGACAAGAAAAAATGTTGATAATATTGCAAACTATATAGACTGTAAAAAACAAATGTTTGTTCTTTAAAATATGCACTTAAATTTCATATATACGAGTACGTGTTGTATATCGTTAGTAGTCGCCGTGGTCTAGTGGTTAGTGTGTTGGCTTACTAAGACATGAGCCCTGGGTTCGACACCCAGCTCTGACATCTTAAAAAAAAAGAAATATGAACCAAATATTTCTTTCGGCGACTACCTCTCAGCAGTCTTTTGGCAAAAGCTCTGAGAGTAACTAATTGCCATGAACAAGCTTCTCAAGTCTGTCGTTCGGAGTTGACATTAAACTGTAGGTCCCGGTAATCATGGATAAAAGTTAACACACACAATATGAGTCCTGCGAGAAGCTAGGCCGTAATCCTGACACAGGGTTGTAAAGGCCAGTTATGTATGTATGTTATGTATGTTGTATATCGTTTCTCTCTTTGTAAATTAAATTTATAGGGAAAATTATAATTTTTTTGCAATGTCATCTGGTTACCCCTTTTGTGAAAAAGCCTTTTTCAATTCAATTTTTTTATTTATTTTTTTTTATTTCTAATACTTTTCTCTAGTTTAAAAAAGAAAATCTTGGGGTATTTATTTATTTAATAGTTAATTTTATTATTGCTTTCAGTGATACGAGTGGATGTAAATATTATGACAGTTTTTCAGTAGATTTTAAAAGAAAATTTAAATAATTTTGCCATAAATTTAGTGGCTTTTTGTTACAGAAAAAATAAACAAAAAAATATATAAAAAAATTTATGAAATAAAAATGAAAAGCGTGACAGGTTTAGTTGCAAAAAAAAAATTAATTTCGATGCAGTTGTACCCAAATAAAAGCGGTAAACGCTTTTTATCTGACAAAAGTTGTTATGCATTTACAATTTGTATAACGTACATACGTACATACATAGTTGGTCATTATAACCCTGTTCTAGGGTTAAGGACTAGCTTCTCGCAGCATCCATGTTGTGTGTGTCAATTTTTTCCATGAGTTCCCCGGACCTACACTTTATAGTCGAAGCCAAACCATAAACTAAAAAACTTGTTCATGGCAATGAGTTACGCTCAGAGCTTTTACGAGAAGACTGTGAAGAGGTGGTCGCCGACAGAAATATTTTTTAATATATCAAAATATCGGGACTGGGGTTTGAACTCAGAACTCTCATCTTAATAAGTCAATACACTACATACTAGACTACTTTTGTTTAGAGAAACGTTGGGCATAGTGTCTATTGCTCAAAGAAGAAAAATTAAATTAATTTTATCCAAAAAGTCACATAATTCGTAAGCCATTTTCTTATTAAATGGTTTTATTTGTCCCACGTTAATTTTTATTTTATTTTATGTATCATAACCTGCCATTGATTGCCCCACAAAAAAAGTGTTTAAGTAGCACAAGAAAACATAACAGTCACTTATTTTGAAGCAAGTGCAAGAATATTAGACATGTGATTCAAAAACATGCTCGGAGACTAAGAATTGAATATAAAATTTTGTTAAATTTTTATTAAAACAGACAATCAACAGGTTCTACACTTGGTATAAGCTCGTGGTTTCAATGAATGCTTATCTTAGAATTTTGAACGTTTTCCTTTATCTCTTTTCACTCTTTTATCCCATGACGTATACGGTATACCGTACAAATGACATCTTTAAAGTGTAGCATATTTTGTAGCAGCACAACACGTTTGTTAGTCACGAACATTTCTTAGAGACAACATGTGCTTCTCCAAAATTCAATTCCATACTTTGTGTGTACTTTGTACAACAGAAATATGTAAATGTCTATTCTGTTGCTTTAGCACACATTTAAGAGATTGTTGATAATGATGATGATAATGTGATTGAGATGACAGTTCTGTCTTATAAGTAAAATAAATCACGTTTTGTTATTTATTTTCATTCCATATGAAATACAATTGTTTTACTTTTTAACACTAAATGTTGTCATGGAATATTAAATGATGAATTTAAAAGAAAAAAACTATATAGCAAATACGACTTGAAAAAACCAATACAATTTCCATAATAAATATTATATTTTAGAGTGAGATTAAAACTGAACTAAACACTACGGAAACTGTAATTACCATTTTTATTAAATGTACATCAGTTAGTAAAATATTTCGAGCCTAGCGTTTTATAGCACAGTGTGCATGGTATTCAATCCAATGGCAACCTGTTGTGGTTATTCTCTTTGAGAATTGGAGTAAGACGATTCACCGCTTTGTTGAGAACAGAGTTGTAGACACCGTTGCCCCCTGTTAGTTATTTTAAACCAAAATTGTTTGGTGTTCTTCTTCCATGTGTAAATGTGTACTTTTCTTCAAATTTTGCTACTTTTTTCTCAAAGTCAAAACTGTACATTTTATTACGCTGAAAATAATGAATTCTATTTCGTAATATTACTTTTACGGATTTAACTAAAATGTGGCACAATTATTAACGATGAGGGGGGCGTATGAGTATTACGCATTTATTTTAATATTAATTATACGCTCTCTTCTCTTATATTTTTGGAGGAATTTATATGGATACATCAGCAAGCTTGGGCTTATACATTAATAGCTTTTCGTATAAATTATAGATTTCTAAGTAAAGTCATAATTTAGTCTTCTTTCAAACTCCATACACTTTCTCTAATGTATGTATGTATGTGTGTGTGCATTTCTCAAACTATCTTCCTTCCTATAAATAAAATATTCTTAAATACAAGAAATTTAAGAAAAAGGTCTTTTCTTTACATATAAAATTGTTTTCTTTTTTTCTTATTTAAATATTCTCCAATCATTTATTCAGTCTGTAAACAATAAAAATTCTAGGAGTATACCCTTTAACATTTAACATTTAACTACGCAATATATTAAATAGATGTGAACACATACCAAACCCAAACATGTACACACTCATACATACATTTACAAACTTTAAAGACAATTCCTTGAAAAATCCCAACTTTATCGAAAACAAATAAAAGTTTTTTTTCTTCTTTCAATGTTTTTCCCCCATTCAAAAAGAATTCTAAAACAAATATGCGTGCTATGTATAGGGTTAGCACTAGAGATATTCACGAAATTGTGAACCTAAAGAATTTGCCACCATCCAAAAAATGGATGGCTATGGCACTGATTGAGAGTTTCCCAGGCTGAAAATGTGCGAAATACCATGTGCTGAAACTAACATGGACAATTGGTTCAAGGGTAAAAAAAGTGCCTTATGGACCAGTTGCCACATATTACTAGAACATGTTGCAGAAAATATCTCTATTGCAATATAGTTCAGTGGTATGTGATACCTAGACATCTTACTTTGTCATTCTTACAGACCAACCTTAATTAAAGTCTAAAGCGTAATGTACTTTTGAGCATAGCATAAACTCTGTAATAAGTAACTTAAAAATAATCATCAGCGTTGTGCCAAGAACTGAAATGTTTTCTACCTTGTTTGATAAAAAAAACCGCTAAATAAGTATAATAAAGGCAAATAAAATCACAAAAATTGAGCTGAAAGTAGCTAAAATGTCATTACTTAACAAAATGGCAGATAAAATTGTAAAAGATAAGACGCAACAACAGTTGTTTTGCAACTGTTTGACTTCACATCTTCACTTTTGACAGATAGTTTGTGATTTACGCTCTAATTTAGCTTGGTCTGTTAGCAGCCGAATTTTCAAATTTCTATTTTTAATCAGACCTATATATTAATCAAAGGCTGTACTACCAAGTTAAAAAAATATTAAACTATATATCCAAAATATGTAGTATTTTCATTAAATATCAAGTATTTCTAAGGTTTAAAATTGGTAGGAATAATAATAAAAAATATTGTGGATTTCTTGTAGCACCCTATTGTCATTAAACTTTAAAATTTTAACATGAATGAACACTTTAAAACAACAAAATTCTTTTCTGCGCAATAAGTTTCTTTGTTTCTTTTGTTGTACTCGTATTTACATTTCAATTGTGTTCTTTTATTTTGCCCTTAAAATATAAACTCCCTATTTAAATCAGACTTACAAAACAAATGTGTGTATAAATAAGAGTACATGTAAATATGTTGCTCATTAAATACTCAGCCCTCATTAAATATGTATTTCTCTTTAACAATCTCACTCGGAGACATACTCTATCACACGGTCTGCGAAGAGTAAAACTAAACAAACAAAAAAAAAACGTGCTTGATTTACTTACAATGTATGTACATGCAACAGGTTAAGTGGTGTTCAATAAAATAAAATTCAGCAAACATTTTTGTAGAAGAGTGACAGAGAAGAAAATAGTAAAGAAAGTAAAAGAGAGTAAATCGAGAAATATTAAACAATGTGCGTTTGTATAACAATTTTTTCCAGTAGAATTTAACTTGTCATTTGCAAACTAGCATACATATAATGGGAAATTCTTTCTTTTCTTACTGACAACTATTTTTAGTACTTCATTTGAATAGCAGTAGTTGTGCAATATTTCTATGCAATTGATTGTGATGATGGTATTCCTTGATATGACAAATTAAGTATAAATATGTACAGGGATAATAGGTTATTCACATTCGTATACAGGGTGTAGCCAACAAAATTGGTTTATTTTTTTTTTTTTAATTTTTTTTTTTAAGATTCAAAACTAATAATTAAATATTAAAAATAATAATTTCGGGCATGCATTTGTATTTGTATAGTATGTGAAAAGTGCTGAAATCGAAAAAGTACCAACTAAAATATTATTTTTATATGGAAAAAAAGAAAGTTGAAAAGAAAAATAATAAATTTTATCTAAAATTATAAAAACCATCTATATTATTGGGTACTTAAAGGCTTTAAAAAAATATTGTACTGTTTCTTATAAAGGTAAAAATATATATTAAAAAAAAAACTTAATTTGACTAAGAGTGAAATACATCTCACGACAAATGTATGCTAATCGTAGGCTTTAACCCATTTTAATATTTTGCAAAAAAAAAATTCTATGAAAAGCTCTAGTCTATATAAAATATTATAAAACTTATCCTTCATCAACTAAAATGTGCAATCCATGTAAGAATCAATTGATACGTATAGCAATTTGAAACAAATTTGTTAGAGCCTATTGTGACAGTATTGTGACCATGTAATATGCAACTTAATGTCTGTTCAATGCATTCTAATAAACAAGAGCGATATTGGCGAGAAGAGGCTTTATGGTTGAGTCCAAAGTAAATTGATTATCTGCTATCTAAATGTTTTTTGCTTGTTGAAGCTGTCAAAACGTGCTGTGCTGTGCTGTGCAAAGGATTTGAAACCTCAAAAATTCTTTTAGAAATGTAAGACTAAGTCTCTGAGCATTAAATGCTTACGAGTAAAGAAACCTGAATTTAAAATTAACTGACAATTCAAGATTCTATTTGGCCAGCTATACCAGCTTAAACAAGATTTTATTATTTCTTTTAAAGGCTTGCCTCTTTAAAGCCTATGTGGCGCTGAGGCGCTGCTTTATACATGAATTTTTTTATATGAATAAAATAAATATAAAAAATCAATTTAAATTAAAAAACAATTTTAAAATTAATTAAAAAAAGAAATACAATTAAAAAACAAAAAATATTTTTCGCCTTATTGGCAAAATACATTCAATATAATTTGAAATGTATGCTTTTGGGGATAAGCATGTCTCTATCAATTAATTTAAAATACATACTCGGCTCCACATTTAAAGTGATTGATGCATTTTAGTACTATTTTTCAGTTTTCAGCTACTTAGGAAGACTTTAAATATTTAAATACTCATTAAAAATAAATTATTGTCGTTACAAAAGTCATAAGAATTGACAACAAAGTTAAGTTTACGTCAAATGCATAATTTTCTATTTTTTATAGGCTTGAAAGTATTACTTTAATAGGTGTTTTGTATACACAGACATACGCCGTACCATTAAAACAGCCGATAAATAAATTTTTTTACATTTAAATATCATAACAGAGACGCATACCAACCAACCAAACAGCCAATACCTTGTAACGATTACATAAATTTTGCAAATTTTTTTTTTATTTATATTTTATCGATAACAAAAATTTATAAAGTCAGTCAATACAGATCGTTTGATAAGTTGGAATTTTTTTTTTTTTGTTTGTAATTATTGTTTTTTGTGGTGTATGTGTGTGTGTTTTTTTAATGATATTTTCTGTTATCGAAATTATCTGCATATGTAAATGAATTTGATTCACTTGAGACACACCTTTTTGTTGCAAATTAATTTCAAAATATATTTCATACTCAAGATACTTAAACAAAAAAGGTTAATTTGTGCATAATTGAGTGGCAGCAAGTAGTGTCGCTCAAAACAGAAAAAAAAATTTTAATTTTGCAGATTTGAACGAAAGTTTTTAACAATTATTTATTAACTTTGTGATCAGCTTAATTGCATATCAATCTGCGAGTATTTGACCAACTTCAAATACATGCAGAGACGGATATACAAATCTCACATCCGTTTCGTATATAGAAATGCATGTGGCAATAAATAATAGAATGGCTTAAGCCGAAATTTCGTGTTTTAAGATGTGAAGGTTTTTGTCTCAAATAAAAAGCGTTTGGGGTGGGTTTCAGTTAAAATATAAATGCAATAACTATAATAATAATGTCATTTTATTCTTGATATCTGGCTGAGGTTAGATCTTGAATAAGAGAATAAGGAAATGTAATAAAATGAAAAAGCTCTTACATATCGTCGTGCGGGAGTTTATGTGCTCTATCCGCCATTTCATATTTTTTATATATCTCGAGTTAATAATGCCACTTTAGGTTTTCGACTCCAAATTTATCAAATCTGTAATCCGTTTTAGGATATATCGTTAAGTTTCGGAGATAAATAGCCGAACACGGATTGCAGATTTTAAAAATATTGGTGTCAAAAACCTAAGGTGGCATCATTAACTCGAGATATATAAAATGGCGTATAGAGCACTTAAACTCCCGCACGACGATATGTCAACTTATTATTTATTGCCACAGATACATATATGTATATGTCGGATGTAGAATGATATGCAATCGTATTATGGTGTCTAAAACATGAAAAACTAAAGCAACAAATTATAGATAAAAAAATTATAAATTGGATAAAAATCAATTCCTACTTAAGATACCAAAAAGAAATCTATTCAAATTTAATCACTTCACACACCTTATCCTGTTTTTACACGGTTTTCTTATGCACGACTTATATAAATAAACTTGTCAGTTTTCTTACAATAGCATGTTCAATAGTTCCTACATCTTGTCTGAATTATAGAAAATTAAACTCCTTAAATCGAAAGTATAAATTCAATCAAACTGTTTGAAGTGTGGCTTTATGCTAGGGAATACATATTTTTTATTAAAAATTATAAGCAATTTATTGAGCTTAAGATCAGTAAATTATAAGTATTTAATTTTTAAAATTAAAATAAATGTGTTATAGCTAGTATGCATGTCTACTTGTACTTACATTTGAAAAAGATTTTTACACAAAAATTTAAATAAATGAACAATAGAGTCACAACATACCTGCAAATAAAAAATAAAAAAGAAAGAGAGAGAATGTTAAAAAAAAAACACTTAAAAAGCCAGATGTTATATAAAAAACTTATTATTAGATTATATAAAAAGTATGTGTGTTTATACATATGTATATATTCATTAAACGCTGGTTTCAGAAAAATCTACCAAAAATGTTTTCTATAAAAATCGTATTCGTTTGATAGAATGCACCAACACCATCTAGTCTTAAAACTTGCATTACGGATCAACAAAGTTTGTAAATAAACTTAGAAAGAATTATTTAGTTTTTTATTTGCTTTAGAAATAATATTAGAAAGGTTGTAATTGTTACACTAAAACCAAGAAAAACAAATTCATAATCAAACAAAAAAAAGTCAAATAAATATTTGGACTCTACTATAGCAATACCAAATATTATTATACTAACAATTAAAGACAAGTAATGGATTGTTAAAACTACTTTATTTTCCAAGAAGTCCATCAACAAAGATACCACTCCCTGACATTTTACTCTATTCCAGCTTAACCATCGACAACAAAGAAGAATGAGGAGGAGACAAGCGCCACCTATTGGGAAGTAGCAGATGATAGATAAATCTACTTAGCGAAGGCACTCACCATACAATCAACATGCAGCGATGAGACAATTGCCATTGATCATTCAAAGGTGAAGATATAACACTGGCTTTCTCTTGATTTTAGAAAGTGCATTTTGAAACTTATGAGGCCCATTTTTTTTAAAAACTTTCAATTATCTCGAGCAATAATAAAATCTCCTAATGTAACTTATTATTTAGATTTTATAACTATTTGATTATAAGTATTTGTATTTTTGCTTACCACCTTTGGGAAAAAGTCTTCTGACGAGTCTCTTAAGCAGACACGAAATAGCACAGAGACATGCTTATCCCCAAAGCAATTCATTTCATATATTATGTATATATATATATATATTGTTCTCTTAATGGTACATATACATACATAGCAACAAATTTATAACATTCTTGTTGTAGACAGTGTAATATAAGAACAGTGTATACATACTATGTACTAAATCCCTGCACATGTTGATCTATACAACATGGTAAATCATGAAATTGCAATGCCATGTTATGTCGTTGAAACATGTTCTACAATGACATGTTTAGGCAATGTAAAATATGTTGGAGTCAAACCTATGCATTTTATTAATTTAATTTACTAATTTACACACTAATTTTTATACATCAACATAGAAAATTAACATGTCAACACATGCGACATATGTTCTTAATGATAAATTCTGGTCAATTCTGATAAATAAGACAAAACGAAAGGTAGCACTAGCACACTAACATAACATTTATATTTGTTCTATTATTAAACAAATATTGTATTATACACTGTATATATACATAGTTTTACAAACTCCTCTTATATTAGTAAATATAATCTGTAACACCGAGTGATGTAGGGCAGTATTAAAAGTATTTTGCATCAAAAACATTCGTAGACATGGTATTCAACACAAAAAGCTACAACAGCTTACCTGATTTGAAATAACATGCTAAGACACTATCATGACTTTACATGACATGGTATGACACTGTGTTAGAAACGACATGACATAGTATAGAATGGTTTTTTTTAATGACTATGTACTATGCCAAAAAAACATAAGACATGTACCTATAAAATTTTTTGTTTAATAAAAATCTTCTTCTTTGCTGAACATTTTAAGGTTACAATATACATATAAAAACGAATTGTTTCTTGCTGGGCTATTTTAAATATTTTAAAAGTACTCAAAATCAAGAGGAAAATTTTTGTTTTCGAATTTAATGCCTTTAAAAATAACAGTTGAACTCACCTTTGCATTATTCGGTTCTAAATTGTTTTCCAATTTCATATGAACGGCGACTTTAAACACAAACACTTTTGAAAGTAAAATTTAAAATTAAAATCAAACAAAAACTAAAACACTTCCTTAAAAAGCCAAATAAATAATAACTTTAAATCACTCGTTTGGTAAAATGTGTATTAAATTTCTGAAGAATAAAACAAAAAAACAATTTTTAATTTTTTAATTTTATTTTCAAATTTAACGTTTTAAGAAAAAGAAAGAGCACTCATCTGTTGAACATGTGTAGCAGCAATTAGAAGCCGCCAAGTAATGTTGGAATTTATATGTTTCTTTTATTGTTTTTTTTTTATTTTTTTGCTATCCCACTGCTTTTAAAAGGATTCACTTTGTTTAGCGAAGAGAATAGAGCAACTGAGAAGGAGTAGGAGAAAAATGAAAAAATTACAAAACATATGTTTTCTATGATAAAATAAAAAACAGAAATTTACATGAAAACGGTAAACAAAAGTAAACACATACAGCCGTAGTGTGTTTGTGTTTAATTTATATAGAAATAAAAAAATATTTGTCAAGGCCGTTCAAAATAAAAATACATATGTATATTTAAAATTGTATTGTTGTTTTATTAATTAATTTTAACTGTTTATGGTAAAATAGGTATAAACTAAACTAAAATATTTTTTTTCTATTTCACGATTTCATTTGTTAAAAAGAAAAAAAATAATTAAATAAGAGAGCAAAGCAAAGAGAGCGATAGGTGTACATATGCATATGAAAAAATTAATTTCTTTTAATTAATTTAAAAAAAAAGTTGTGAAATTTATAAAAAAAACAGGAAAAAATACCTATTTTTTCGAAATTTTTTTAAAACGTAAATTGTAAATTTTAGCGTTTTTTTTTTTTTGGTCTTTTTGAAAAAATTATTTGCAGTCTGCTGTTTTCGAATATTTTTATCACAACACAGATGAAAAAATGTTCTTCTCTAGGTACGTTTAACAAAATCTATTTTTTTATTGTATTTTTATTTGACCGTTTCTAAGAATAATATGACAAAAGACACTGTTATACGCGCGGTCACATACGTCGAACGACTGGTGGGTAAAAGGTAATCAACACAAAACTGCACAAGTAGCGCGTCGCACCATCCAAAAAAAAAAATTGAGTGCATTGCTTACTAACAACAACAACAATACTCGTAACAACTATTACCATAAGAAAAACTATAGCACAAAATTGTCATGACTTGCCATAACATTTCAAAAATCAACAACAATTTTAAGACTCTCTCTCCAATATTTTCAAATTTATTAAGTTGTGTTGTTGTGTCCCCTTTTAAAACTACATCTCCTTAAGCTACAAAAACAACAAACACAATCAACAACCCTCTCTATATTAATTTTCATACAAAAAACACGATATGAAAATGATCACAGTTATTTGTGTGATTGGGTCTGTGTGTGAGTATGAAGAGGGGAGAACTAATAAAACAAAAAAAACCAAAAAAAATTATCAAACAAATAAACAGCACACTACACCACTTGTAGCAGGTTTCAGCTTTTCATTTATGTTTATTGTTACTGTTGTTTCTAAACTATTTCATCCACATTTGTTTGCAAAATAAATAGCAAACAAAATCAACAATAATAACAACAACCACATAAGTTTTAATAGCAACAACAATTTAGTTGACATACATACATACATATGTTTAAATATTGTATTTGAAAAGCAAATATTAAACTACGACAAGGAAAAAGCTTTTTCTGCAAATGCCAAGAAACACTCAATTACAACTTTTAAAAGTTGTTTAGAAAGAAAAGGAATAAAAAGCTTTTCAAAGTTCTGTATTTACTCATGACAAATTTTTATATATTTTTTTTCCAATAGAAATAAACACAAACAAATTTTAAGAATTGAGCGTAAATTATCAACACTACTAGAAAATATAAAAATATAGAAGTCAGCTCTCTCTCTCTCTCTCTCTAATTTAATATTTACCTTCTAATTTTTTGATTTGCTTTTTTATTGTTGTTGTTATAGTCGTGTGACGTTCATTTAAAAAATAAAAAGAACACAATCATCATCATAATCATCAACGACATCAACACTTAATTTTTCTTTTACTTTATTTTGGTGTTTTTTTTTTTTCTTTGGTGCTCTTCTCTTTTCTTCTTTTCTATTTTTATTTCTAAATCACTAATAATAACGCATTATTTTAAGTTGTTGCTTTATTTATTTGCTTTTTTTCTCTGTGGGTGTCTGTTATCACGACTTCTATTTTTGGTTCAGTATTCATCTGAATGCAGCATTTGATCTCAGTGACAGTGGTGCCAATTAAATAATGATACTTTTTTCTTCTTATTTCGTCTTAATTCGAATGCGTTAAAGGCTAAAAGCTACGTAATACAAGCTAAAGTTGTAATACTTTTGAAACTTTGAACACTTGGGAGACAATGCTGGGGTCGTTTTAATAGGTATCATATTTTTATAAATATCGGCATAAATTTATTGAGCTTTTTAAGGACTTCAAATAACATATTTTTTTCTGTATTAACTACATAAGAATGTACTTCATTGTGTGGCAATTTTTTAAACCTGTTGAAACATTTTTAATTTTTTTTAA
This sequence comes from Metopia argyrocephala, assembly GCA_963576795.1. Lineage (NCBI taxonomy): Eukaryota > Metazoa > Arthropoda > Insecta > Diptera > Sarcophagidae > Metopia > Metopia argyrocephala. The sequence continues at coordinate 195,580,873 of OY756208.1, read as the reverse complement.
TTTACTGACGCATATGCAATGCAAGGCATAAGGACAATAAGAACAACTCAATTTTACAATAAAGCAATAGTTATGTAGCAATGGCGATATTGTCACAAATGGCCAGTGTTGCCATTTTAGAAATGAATAAAACCCTTAATTATGGGAAAAAAATGGTGCTACAGTGTACTCGCGGTAACGTGAACATCGCTTAACGTAACTAAGCTTTTGTTTACATTGACTACTATGTAACGTAAACAAACTCAGGAAGCTCTACGAGTAATACGTAAACAATTTGTTTATAATGTATATGACTTTAATATCACAATTAAAGCATTGTTTTACTATCCTATGGGTTGTGTTTAGATTGCGTTGAATATACCACTGAAATCCATGAAATTTCTCAAAACAAAAAATATCACGACCCTGATTGCACTGCCGATAATTCTGTGGAAAAAATCACGATGATGATTGTAGTGCAAAATGAGGCATATAAAAAGTTTAACAAGGCATTGCAATGAGCAGGGGATGCAATAGTGGATCAAAGTGACATCAGTGTACTTAGACTTTTATGTGATAAAGCAGTATTTCAGCAATTAGAAAAGAAATGGCAGTAGAGAAATAAATTAATAGTTAGTGAAATAGTATTTTTATCTACACAGATTTTAGCAAACTGTTTGGTATGTGGTCAACAAAGATGTTTTAGTAAAAAAATATCTCACATTCACTATTTGTTTGGTGTATATAGATAAAATCAATATCCTTTCGAGTTTCATTAACTTCAAAGCAGAAATTCGAGGCCAATTTGATGCATAGTTTATTTGTCAAGAACTTAATCATAAAAATGTATTTTTATAAAATATTTTTTTATATTATTTGGATCAGGAGCAGGGTCTAGATAATAATGTCAACTCATCTATCAGGCTGACTGGACTGTAAAAAATTGTTTGTCACGATTATTAATATACATATTTGTTGCTGCTTCTATTAGTGTTACCATTTGTTATTTTGTTTTTTTTTTTTTTTTTCATTTTAAATATGCCAACTCTGTTTATTTTTAACAATATCACCACTGTCACTCAATAATAAATGTCTGTTCTTTATTGTGGTAGTTGAGATTCTACAAAATTAAGTTGACCTTACAAATAGGCCTTGATGTGGAGTTGAATCAATTACAACTGACGCGATTTTGTTCAAAGTGAAATATTATTTGATGGCCATATACCGAACATTTGATCAAACAATGTGATTTGCTCGTATTTTTTCTTTTTATGCCTGTAAAAGAAGAAAATTAATTTCTATTTGTTTTTAAATAAATAAATGCATTGGGCAATAAATTACTTTTAAAGAAAAGTAAAAAGTAAAATAAAAAAAAATATTCTAAAAGCGATAAAAGAAAAGAAAAAAAATTATATTTTTTATTTAAATAAAATAGAAATAAACAGGCGTCAAACAATTGTAAGAAATTGATAAAGAGCAAGTAAATACCTATAAAAACAAAAAATAATTAAATCCAATGTACATATACAAATATACTTATACATATATAAAAAAGAAGAAGAACAACATTCAACGGCCACAATCGATTTCATTCGACTTGGCAACCGATGACGAAAATTTAACAGAAAAATTTAAATTGCAACAAAAACAGATACAAATTATTGAAAATTTTTTTCTTTTGGCTTTTTTTTAGCACAGGTAGTATAAAGCCAATTACGAGGGTGGTTCAATAAATCTGAGATTATTTAAATTAAAAACACAGAAATTTAAATAAAAATTCTGCAAAAACAAAAAAATCTTAAACAGTTTAAAAATAAAATTAAATATTTTGCATTTAACGATTAAAACGAGAACATTTTAAAATAAAACAAAAATACAGGTTTCGTTTTGTTTTTCAGAAGAGGCTGTAAGGCTGGCTACTTGTGTATGTAGTAGTGATATGATTTTTTAAACAAAACCATTGAATAACAACAACATTTTTAATAAATAGCAACAAAACAAAAACACAAAACATCTTAGACAAAATAGAAGAAAAAAAGATTGCATTGTTGTTGCTGCTGTTTTATATTTGTTGTATTTTAATTTGACTAAAAGCTTAAACACCAGCCATTAAAATATAACAGAACACAGAAAACACACACACTATCAACATATTCGTTTGTACATATGCATACACCCAGAGATGGGAATGTGTTTCATTAAGTAAACGAGTGTTTATTTAAGCCTCTAAAAGTCAAATTTTAATTAGTGCGTTAAGTGTTACCTATCGTGTCAAAAATTAGTATGCCCATACAATTTGTAGGAAGCAGACACAAATAGCGTGGCGTCAACGCTATATAAATTTGACAGCGTGTTAGAAAATCAATTTGTCTGCAAATTAGAAGGATGGCTTTTGTTGCTGTCTATACGTAATGCGACTTTAGATATTTTTACATCACATCTGGCAATTTACCCACTATTTTATTTCAATTTCGTTATGTTTTGGTCATTCCGATTAGATTCCGCTAACGGTAATTTATATTCGTCCACGTAAATGGAATAAAATATAACGAATATTTCTGCCACTTACACTGATATGATAAACACACACATGTAGGATTGCCACTTAAATGCAGTCTTGTCGTCTTGCCTTTATAGATAGTTGGCAAGGCATTTAAAATAGCCAAAGTGAAAAATATTTTAGCGTCATCAGAAGAGGGTCAGTTATACGAGTCAGTGATAGAAAAGTTCGTTGTAATAAGAAAAGCCGATAGAACAACAGGTTGCAAGGAAGAACTAGTACTTAAAATTATTTTTCTACAACTTAATTTTTATCGTTGGCCGATATTAACAGCATTGTCATATTGAATTAAATGTGAGATGTCAAATGATTGAATGTTTATGTTAACAAGCATTGGCCTATCAAAATAAATCCTGCGATTGCAAACGTTCTAAATTATATATGAAAAACAAAAACACGATTTCGCACGTTCGTTTGACATAAACAAGCTGTCAATCTGAACGATTTGATAGCGTTGTTTAAGCTTCAATATAATCAGATTCATATGCTAAGAACAGTATGCAGTTTGTATGACAAGTGCACTCTTTTCTTTATTTAAGTATATAGGGTGTAATAGAAAACACCCTATATTCATGTGTGTCTTAAAAGATTTTTTCATTGTTTTTGTTTTTAATTTAATATTGTTTAAATTAAACGTTTGCAAATACATATTATTTTTTTCTTAGTTTGTTTTTATTAATATTTTGTTGTTGTTGCTGTTGTAATATTAAATGGTAAATGCCTTTAAACAAAACTACTTTGGTTTCTCTGTCTATTATTCTAAATGTTTAAAACAAACAAAAATGTTGTTTTAATTTTTATCTCTTATTTTTTAGGGTGTTGGCTATAGTGGGTTATTGTTGTTACGGATCAGTTTAGTTTCAGCACCAACAACTTTTTAATATTTTTTTATTTTTTTGCATATTTAAGTTACAACAACTATAAATTGGTTTTTCAAGCATATTTTTTACAACGTTTTCTGCATTACTTTTAAGGTAATTTTAAGTTTTTTTTCTAATAATTGAGATAACAAATATTGCAACAACAACTCGTTTAATAATTCCAACAACTAGAATAACATTCAGTGTAAAAAATTAAAAATTGAATGTCGTTTAAATTAGAATTAAATATTTTGTACCATTTATAGTATATCGCAATATCTCTTTCTAAATTATCCGTTTAGCCACATGCCTTGGAAGCACCTCTACAAATGTAAAGGATGTTCAATATAAAAGGCCATTTTTAGTATTCAGAAATTTATTTGTTTATTGAATAGTAACACATTGGGCATATGGCCTCAACGGCTTTGGTGGTATCTACTTTGCCCTTTCGCCGATTTTTTTCATCACATTCTGCATCAAGCAGGTAAACATTGTGTATGCAATCAATCACACTTCAGTTTAAGAGTGGCAGTTTTGGTAATTAAGAAAACTTTCGAAATGAGCATGTGCCGCATCGCTGGATATTATTTTGCTCAACAAATCAGCATGTAATTGTTGACATTTATTAATCCATATTATCAACTTTCTTCGCTGTTAATGATCACTAGGCTTCAGTTCAGAACACGCTGTAGAAAGCTTATTGTACACGATGACGAAAATTGAATTTTGTACGCATATCCGATAGGTATAATATGGGAAATTTTATGCTCACCTAAATAACGTACCGACGTCGATGAAATTTTAAACTAGATATGTTATCTACGTACCGTAGAACATATATGGTTTACGTTTTGTTCTAAGAAGGACTCAGAGGAGGCGATACAGAGGATATTTCTGCCTATCCCCAACTATCAAACTGAAGTACCGAAAATGCCGGATAATCATTTATTAAAATTATTAGTAATGCAGACAATTGATTACTCATATCAATGCTGCTTTTGCAGTTCGGTGAAGTATATTTGAATTAAAAAAGTGTTTCCTAGAGCAAATTTATATGGCAAAACAACGTTTGCCGGGTTACCTAATTTTGTATAAAATTTTTCTACAGCGGCCGCCTAGCTTTCATTTTTTCAAAAATATTGTTAATTAATGAAAGCACATTGTTGTATCGCAGCTGTCAAACTATTCTTTTTTCAGGGTTACCAATATGTCTGAAATTCTTACATAATTATAATTAAAACAAACACACAAATATGTTGTTGTCCGATCGGAAATTAAAAGTGCAAGCGGCTTTAGAATAGTGCTGTCAAATTCTATTACTTTTCATTACTCGATAGTATTGAGTATTTTCATTTGGGTACCCAATACTACTCAATGTTTTTAATGGATTTTATTTTTAAGAGGAAACAATTTCATAAAGTATTGTGTTTTTAGACAGAAATTTGTTTGGTCGTTAAAATTTAAATTTTCCATACAACTTCGAAGAAAAAATACAACTTTTAAAGTATTGAGTAGATACTTTTAAGTATTGAGTACCCAAAAATTAGTAAAAATACTCAATACTCGGTACCCATTACTCAATACTTTGCCAGCACTAAACCCGGTACGAAAAATTTTACATGCAAAATAAAATATGTAACACCTTTTTTGCAACAAATATTATCACAGTTCAACAAAATAATTTTCTGTTACTGCTTGTGACTAGATCAATATCATTTGAGACTCGAGATAACATACAAATCTGTGGAGCTTTAACAAAATACATTGAAAAGGATTTTCAAAGTTTTAATACTGAAAACCGTTATTAAAAAATTTGAAAGCCCTTACAACCCAAATCAAGAATAAGCGACCAACAGGTGTGAAAATTATTTTCAATCCGTGACATAAAGGTTCCGTTTTAAAATCAATTTTTGTTTTTTTAGAGCCCCTTAATAATAACAATTTTGAACAAACACTGCACAAACAAAATTTTGAGGTGAAAAAATCTTTTATTTCTTTTCCCAATTTTACAAAAATAATTGATTGTGTTTTGTTGTGTGTGTTGTTTTGAAATCCTTTACAAAAAAACTTTGTTTTTTGAAACATAAATCAAAAAAAGAATAGCACACAAAAAAAAACTTTATTTTTGACCAGTTTATATACCAACGCCTAAACGTCATACATTGCTCTCGTTTTTCTGCAATATTTTCAAAACATAAAAGAATGTAAAATTTGTGGTTTTCTAAAAATATATATTTTTTCTAAGATCTTTAGATGTAAGTATTAAAAAACATTGTAAATTTTTGTTTGTGCACTTACTTTACTAGTGCTGTTACTCTTTATAACGCAGACTGGTTTTGATCGAGTTGACCAAAACAAGTACAACAGCGACGGTCATTAAATTTCGACTTTTTTGGTCTTCTGGTGGTGGTGTTGTTCTTTTTTTTTCAATTTTTGTTGTGCTTGTTGTTGTTTAGTGTTTTTTTTTTATTTTGTTTCTTGTGGAAAAGTGTTTTTTAATTTATGGCGAAAAACCGAATAGACACAGACATTTAGACACTGCCACTTTGAAGTATCATGTGCGCATGTTTTTTTTTTTTTTTGTTTTTAATTGCCATGGCACACGATTGCAAAAGTACGTGTTTACAAAATTTTAAAAAAAGCACACACACAAACTTGACAGTTTTTTTAAATCGTCGAGAGCCTATTTTATTATTCGACTCTAAGCATAAGACTGAAATCGCCCTTTATGGCTATACTTTGACCGATAGTGTGTATTTCGGCATAAAGAACACAGCCAACTTGTATGTGTATGGCATTGCTTTAATCACCATTCCTATAACTCCCAACATAAGGATTCTTGTTGTCCATGAGAATCTTCACTGTCAAACAAACTGCCATATTACGCTCAATTATTGACTTTTATAAACATTAAACTCAATTGTCAACTGGGATTTTATTGCGCACATAATTATGCATCTGAGTAGCAGTCATGAGTTGAAAACTGTGGATAAATTTCATATCCCACATAATTTCTAAATAATGCAACGACACCAACAAACATACATACATAACTGGCCTTTACAACCCTGTGTCAGGATTACGGCCTAGCTTCTCGCAGCACTCATGTTGTGTGTGTAAATTTTCATCCATGAGTACCGGGACCTACAGTTTAATGTCGACTCCGAACGACAGACTTGAGAAGCTTGTGCATGACAATTAATTACCCCCAGAGCTTTTGCCAGAAGACTGCTGAGAAGTAGTCGCCGAAAGAAATATTTTTTTCATATTTCTTTTTTTTATTTAAAGATGTCAGAGCTTGGTGTCGAACCCAGGGCTCATGTCTTAGTAAGACTACACACTAACCACTAGACCACGGCGACTACAACGACACCAACACGTTGACAAAAAAATGAGTATTAAAGGGACTATCTACTCCTGAAACGAAAGTAGGAATAAATATGCAACACTTAAAACCGGAAATTTAAAAAAAACCAATGCCCATTGACTTTTTATAAACAATTTTTGATCTTGAACTCTGTCGGTTCACCAGAGGTGAGACGTGTCCTTATCCTGGTGGGAGTAATTGAAGAAGAAAGAGATTTCGTCAAGGCTATGGCTACAAAGAAGTTGTTTGGATTAAGGCAGTTTTATCTATTCTGAAAATTCAGAGAGAGATATATTAAAAGTTGGACATTGACCAGGAGCGCATTCTTGGATTATGTCCGTGACTTAATCGATTTTGGAATCGCACCCGTTATTGAGATTTTTAATAGCGAGCTTTGGAGTGGAAGAGGATGGTTTTGCAATCTTCACAGATTACACAAAAACAATAGTACCTTTCCTGAAAAGTGTCATTTGGTGATAAATTGTAGTTTCTGAATACAATTAAAGTTTTAATACAAAGAAACAAAATCGACTGTTTTTAGGCCATTACGTTTAAAGTTTGATTTTTCCTCTTAAAAATCTATTTTAAAAGCATTTTTGGGTAAAACACGAGAATTTAAAAATTTAATAAAAAAAATTATCTTTTTTTTTTGTTGTTGTTTCTGGCATTTAATTCTGATATTCTTTTTGGTGTTTCGCTCTTTTTAACGGTTTTGATTGTTTTTTTTTTTGTGTTTCTTTTTTGCCAAAGTTTTTGTGGCAAAACTGAAGGTGTATGACGAGTAAGAAATGATTTAAAAATCGAAAGCAAGGTCTTTTAGTGTTATTGTTGTTGTTTTTTTTTTTTTTTTTGTGCAAAATTTTTGTCGAACAGAAACACAATAATAATAAGAAATAATAATAAAATTAAAGTAACAAGTTGTCTATTAAGTTCGTTAAACAAAAACCTCAGAATGAAAAAATGAAAATAAATTTGCAAAGAATTTATTTTGCGGTGTATCGTTGTGGTGCTGCTGGTATTGCTGCTGATGGTGTTTTAATTTCATTTCATTTTATTGTTCTTATTCTGTTTGATTTTAAACAAGAGCTTTAAAGGAATTAATTTTTGGAAAGTATTTCTAACACTTTCACACAAGAGTGGTTCCAAAATTGTATGTTCAGAACACAAGAAAATACAACAAATTTATAAAAAAAATATTTTTTAATGCTCAGCGTAATGTACTTTGAAATCGTTACACTTTTTACAATGTTTTTGACTAGTTTAGTTAACGTGTTTATAGCAAGAGTTGCTTAGAGGTCCATCCACCACAGACAACATCTCTACATTGTTGGCAATTATTTAATCAGCGAGCAAGATTTTTGTTTTAAGCGTAAAAATAGAAAATACTTAATTAGACAGATAAGATAACTCTGACGAAGAAGGTGTGAATGATAAAAAAACAATATTCAGACTTTAATTTATTGATTTCGAACTGAAAGAAACCATCTTGACCCAACAAGGCCTAGATAGTTCCTTTTGTAGACTAGGTTTTGGTGTCTATATTTTGAAATGCGAGTGGTAAAATTTGTTTTGATTATGCCAATTTATTGCGGTGTATAAATAATGAAATTAAAATAATTAAAGTCTACAGGTGGCAAGAAAGAAAGAGCTGTCTTAGTGAAGACAATGCACTAGTTCAGACATCCACTATTGCTCGATTGCGGACAGCAATTGGACAGTAACGATGAAATTATCTCTTAGAAGCAAAACAGTTTTGAAGACCTCAACAAAAGTATTTTTTTTTTGAAGGGATAAAAAATTGATAAAAAAAAACATAACGTTGGAGTAAGTATAGAAAACTTAAAGCAGATTTACGTTGAAAAATCAAAAACGTTTTTCCCATTTATGCCAGCTAATTTATGGCTACTGTGGTGACAAAGAAAAATTAAATTTGAAGTTTTAAAAAGCAGAAAAGTATTGCTTTGTAAATAATTTTGTTTTGATTTTATATACTATATGAGATATAATTCTCATTTAGTGCATAATTTTTGAACATAAGAGCTTATTGTCTTGATTACTATCTTTGAGAAAAAATTTTCTGAAAAGTCTCTTAAGCAGAGACGAAATGAAATGAAACCCGTGTTTCAAAGAGTACTACGTTTCCATCGCGAAATTTTCAGTATAATTTTTGAAAATTAAATGATTTTCCATACATTTAAATTGACATTGTACTTAACACGCAAAATTAACGATAAAAATCAGCTGTAGCATTAATGCTTTAAGTACGTTGCTTTTCCACTTTTTGGCACATACTGGCACATGGCTGAATTCATAAATGCAGTTTGCAATGCAACGTCGATTTATAAGGCGAAGCAATATTTAACAGCAAAATCGATTTGTCCAATATCGCGCAAAAGTTTAGTTTAGAGACAAATTCTGAAATAAATATGCATTAAAATAAGAAATTCTACAAAATCAAAAAAAAAAAAATCCTGCAAAAACTATAATGAACACACAAAAAGTAGTAAAACAGTACAAATAAAAATAATGCACAAATTTAAGAGATGTTGAGCATTGAAAAGTATTCTCATGCATTAATGGACTTGTCTTATAGCTAAAACTATATCTAATGTGTTTATGAGCACTATAAATGGCAGTGTTGTATTGCAAACTGCATTTATGAAGTTAGCCAAAAGCAAAACTGATTTTCTACAAATACTGGTAATACCACAGTGTATACAATGACGAAACTCCAACAATTATAACAAGAACAACATACAGCAAGATAGCCACAACAAAATTTTTACACACAGAACATTACAGTGTATAATAAGATAGCCACAACAAAACACAGATGATTTTAAACGTTTTGAGCTGTCATTTCCTTCATAACTGTATATACTCATTTTGTTTCTCAGTTAGTCCAAAAAAATATTTTTACTGCTTCATTAGTATTAAAAAAAATGTCCAGCTAGTTGAATGATTGTTGATTTTTTATACTTATATATTATGGTACATCTGCTGTTTGTGTAATATGTCAACAAAATTACGATAGAGTGCGTTGTGAACAGATTTAAACAAAAACAAACAATGTTTGTTTGTTTGTTTTAAATAAATTCAAACTTTATTTAAATTAATTGGATTGTAATTTAAAAAATCAAAATCAATTAAAATTAAAAATAATTATAAAATAACACACAACACAAGACAGAGTGATTTTTTAATATATTCAGGCAATCAATTTTAATTCTCTATAAAAAAAAGAAAAAAAAAGAATCTCAAAAAACCAGCAACTCGTTAAGATACATAGATTTATTAAATAGAATTTGAAATATAAAAAATTATAAAACACAAATTTAAATTAAAAAACAAAATCAATCAGAACATTTGTTAATAAAGATTAATTACTAATGCAGTTAAAAAAAAACCCAAAAAAATTATATATTGTGTGGGTGCATATCTTAATGGGATTAAGAATTTAAGAAATTCTTAATTTTTAAAAATACTCGTTAATACAAAGAAATATAATCTGAACAATAAAAAGTCTGTCACTTTTGTTACGTTCAGCTTTAATAAACAGGAATCACTGGAATTAATCAAAAAGCTCATAACAGCTGTAAAACTTCATTTAGTTTTTAAATAAAAAACTAAGACTTGATAAATTAAGAACAGAAACAACATTCATGAACGAATAAGTTATGGCATATTTAAACAAAACAGCACTTAAAGCAAGTACTTAATGTTCTTCAATTGTGAACTAAATCCAAAATTGTGAATATTAGACTCGTAAACCATTCATTTGGTATAAATTTTTATACAATATGATGAAGGGATAGAATTCTATAGATTTCAATACTCATAAAAATTAAGTTGTATTAAGAAGGCTCATATATGAGCTATTTGCAAGGTTCACTGATGAACTAATTCATAACACAACAAAACACAAAAGCATACAAATTTAAAACAAATTTTAATTTTCTACTGAAACGTAACGTAGTCGAAAGACTGATTACGAGCGACGATAAATGAATCACGTAAGACAATATATATTATGCAACAACGTGAAACTTCACAAATGGTGACAGAATCAGGAGCTTTTTCCAACTTCGGCAAAACATTTAATTCTGACGTCTATTTAATTACCACGGTCAGAATTTATCAGCATAAAATATATGAAATAGAGAAAATTCTTAAAATCACTACTATGTAAGTCATAGAAATAGCGCTGTTTAAAAAAGAGTAGCTGAGTATTCCTCACATTTATGAGCCTAATGTACTTCTATGTGGGTTTGTGAAATATGACAATTAACACAACTAAAGGCTGCCTACAAATAAAAGTCCTTTCATTCTTAATTTGATGTCCGGTTTGTTAATGAACTTCTTACAAAACTGTTTGCAATGGGCATAGACAGCTATGCAAACGTAATTGGTCTGATAGTAGGACGTAAACTGAAGGACAGCCTTTATAATATCATACAAATAGAGCATATCGTCGATGGAATTACAGAACGCTGTAACTGACAAAACCTTAAATGTTCACAGGAGCCAAAAAACCTCTATGAAAGTGGAACAAATACACTAGTATTTTTCAAAACACAGACGGCGTAAGTGAATTTATTTTCATCGCAGAAATCTGGGACTGGGATGATGCCAAAAACGTATTTTAGATTTTTTGTCAGTTACAGCGTTCTTTAATTCTTGGGACGATATATAGTGCGTTTCACTAGGAGAAGAAAATTTTCTGAATGAAGAAATTTTCAGAATGACATTATAAATAATCTTACATGAAAAAGAGGTGAATGATGGTAAAATAATAAGGAAATACCGTGTAGAGAGCATTTCAGTTCAATCATAACGAAACCAACCGACTAACTTGTTTGTAAAGGAACTATTTTAAACCACTCACTATATCTAGCGATTCTCTTGTCGGTACGTGAGATTAGAGGCTATGGCTCATTATCTTACAGCGGGCAAAACCAAAAACCTAATGAATTAATCGAGAAGTATCTCTAAAGTTGGCAAATGCTTGAAGCACTGGCGGTTATTACTTCACAATTTCACTCCTACAGATTTTAGGTAATGGCGATCACTGATGTAGATGGTTGTGCTTGAAGGCATAAAAACGGTGGAATAGGTATTAGTGAATATAGAGTTCTGAATAGTTTTAAATGGACATGTTTAGAAAGACACACGTACTCTCTTTTGGGAGGACATATCCACTACTAATGTTTCAGATTTGCTTTCGTTTATTAAGAAGGCAGAAGGTCTGCTAAACAAGCGGTAGACACGAAAGAACAAAACAGATCTTCTAATAGGTTAATAGTGTCTGGTGCTCGATCTAAATAAATATGTACTTATATAACACACTGGTATTTTACTAGCACCAACAGTAGTTACAAAAATCTAATTCTTACGAGTAAAAACAAAATGGAATTCTTATAAAATATTTGAAAAAAAATATAGAAAATGTCACATTAATTTATCAAATGCTTAATTTAATTTTTTTTTTATTTTAAAAACAAATTTTAAAAGCACTCAATCATTCTGTGATTATGCTGAGGTCGAGATAATCCTCAATGTTGTGGTCACTGGCAGGGTTAATTTGCTTTAAAGGCCATAAGCGCACAGTCGGCCATTTATTTAATTTCTGTTCAATTCGATAACTTTTAATTTTAATTCGCCATAATTTTTATACAATTTAAATTGAAAAAAAAAATCTAAAAAATTAAAGTTGACTAGTTTTCTAAAATACTTCTTCAGTGAACGTACATAATTTTTATGTGTTTGATCGTTTTTTTTTTTTTTCGTCTTCTACTTCTGTTCTGCGTAATTAAAGTTGTCATGAATAAATTTTATAATAAAATTTAATTACAGATTGATTTTTTTTTTTAATAGCAATTACTGTTGTTGTAATGATGACTTGGTAGAATGGCCGACAAATGTTAAAAGTTTTTAAATATAATTTTAAAACAAAGCTATTAACGAAATAATTAATTAACAATGTTTATAAGACTATAAGTTTTATGGCTGTTAATAATTTTGACAGCAACACTGAAAGAAACTATTGTAGTAGACTAAGGAGCAGAGTTTATGTTTTAATGTTCAGTTTTAATTTGATTTGAGTGTGAGACACTGCAAACTCATTAGCAGAGGTTCTTAAATTTACCCAAGAATTTCAACAACAAACCCAACATCAAATTAAGGCTGATGAACCCCTGTACATATCTTTTTCTAATTCTTTCCAATTGTCTCCACTGTCTCCATAACTAAAGCCATAAAGTTCCAACAGAGGATCGTAAACGCGCAGTTAAAATTTTATAAAAAGTATAGCACTTTTCTTAAATTTAAAACGTGCTTCATTAAACCATTCATTCTTGGGGTAAAACCATTACCATTCTGGTAAATTCAGACCGTATAACTGATTTAAGAGCGCTTTGCAGGCACCTTCAGAATTTAAATGCATGTATGTACACCATTAAGAGAGTTTTGCAAAGAAGCAAATGAAAATCTGAGATAACAAGGTCTGAACTGTATAGTTGATAAATCCAAACTTTCCAGCCAAGCTCTACTGATTATCAACGGGCGATTAAGGATGTGTGTGGTTTGGCCGTTTCAATCTCGTTAAGTCTGCATTTATAATAAAACCAATTGGGAGGCAGACGTTCAAGGCTTGTAGCAAAGGGGTTGAAGACGTGAAGGATATAGTACACGAATGTTTGTATCGGACATTTTTCATTTCTCTTACATACTTTTCGTAATTTTTGCTTGTTGCTTCATATTATTTTTCTTATTTCTTTATCATTTCGATACTGCTTTTAAGCAAGACCAATTCTTTATCATTTCGACACTGCTTTTAAGCAAGACCAAAAGTGAATTTAAAGAATATCTACCTTTCATTTCTAGTTTATAAATCCAGTATAATTCTTAAATATAGGAATTAGAAACTCATAACGTAATACAGAATTCGCTGTGTAGGTATCAAACCGAGATTTGTCATCGTTTGCTAAACTCCAGCCTGCTGCGTCTATGAGATTTTTAGCACATTATTGTGCAAAATTGAATATTTAAAAACAAAAAAACGAATCCGTTTCAAAAAAAGAAACTTCTATTTCTGAGTTGTTTTTAAATATTTAAAAATTGAAAAAAAAACTAAAACTTTAGTTTTAGTGTCATTGTTTCTTTTTTTTCTGTGTATCATTTGATCCGCTTTTGCATATAAAAATTTGTACCATATTAAGTAACACTTTTTTATAAAAATTTATTTAAATATTAAAATTGGTTTTTTATACTTTATTTGTACAAAAAAAATTTTTTTTTCTTTTTGACAGGTTGCTGCAAAATAAAATTCAAACACCTTCAAGGGCATCCGCGTCTTAGAAAAACGTACAACAACGAGACCAAAAAAAAAAAAAAAAATAAAATAAAATAAAAAAAAAAACATCTAAAACATATTCACTTCAAATGCAAATCAAATAAAAATTTTTAGAATGGCATTTCAAAATTTAATAAAATTACAAAAAACTACAAAAACTAAAAAAAAAAATAAGAAAAACTTGTTAAAGCAGATAAGTTGCCACAACAAAATGTACTCGTTTTTAATGTACGAGATTTAAAGTTTTACTTACTTCATATGAAGTTACAACACACAAGAAAATGTAATTTTAGGATACCCAAGAAACTAAGAAAACTTTACAAAAATTTAAGCAACAACAACAATGAAAAAAAAAGAGATTTCAAGATATATAATATGCAGCTATGCCAACTTAGTGCTTTTGGCACTATTTTAAGTGCATTTTTATTATTCGTAATGCCATATTGTTAAGGAAAATTATTAAAGTTGGGACTTTTATATTATTTAATATTTTTTTAAATAAAAACTTGCTTTGTATTTAAATTTTTTTTCTATATTTAAAGAGGAGAATGTTAAAATTTTGTTTTCACTATTGGGACGATTTTTAGTACTCCTTTTAAAAGTTCCAAGCGGTTTTTATTACAAAAAAAGTGGGCGTCAGAGAGAGAATAGAAGTACAGCGGAAAGCAAAAAATTCGACATCGTCGTTTCCAATAATCAAATACATTTTGACATCTTCCACATTCATATTTTGCAATACATTTTGACAGATCCAACCAGCAACTAACGACTAGACAGCTGATTGCCTAACCGCACCACTTGTAATTAATTGGTTTTTTATTACCCTTATAATACCGACTCTTCTTTAACCACCTCTAGATGAGAAACTACAAAAGTTCAAAAATGTCAAGCGTCATTGCAATTTTTTATAAACGAAATATGGAACTTAGAAGATTGCTCTCATTATTGACTAACTTAGATAGAAATTATTGTAGATTGACATGAACATACATACTAATCATTAGTAAATATTGCCGGGAATATTAGGTCCCAGCGATAAAGAAAATAATAATTTAATTTCGATATGCGATATAGATATGCAAAAATCAAAATTTACTTTGAATAGGAGATACCATGCTTAGTTGTAAAATTCCGACTACATATAAAGCTATTTGGACCAAATTTTTAAAATTCCATATTTATTTTGCATGGGCTTGGCATTGCCCTTATAACTTAGGGGCTTGAAAAATAATTTACGTGGTTACACACAAAATTTTATAAGAATCAGTAAAGGTGATTTGGATTTTGGATTCTTGTCGCAAACACTGAGACAACAAAATATATCTGTGGCTTGGTGCTAAAGGAGCCAATGTCAATTTTCGGCTGTTTCGAGTACGCGTTGCATTAGGTTTCTTTTTTAACTTTCCTTTATTTTGCTCCAACAGCTAATTTCTAGTTCAATCCATAACAGATATTTTGTGACCAATGTAACTATGGACTTTAACTATGGAAATTAAAAACTTTAAATTCAATTCTCTCAAAACTTAATTTTTCTTACATTGTCCCTGGTATGCCACAGGTATTAGAAGAAAGTTTTTAAATTTTTCCCTGGCACTTAAAGTAGTTTTCAATTATACAGTACTTAAATAAGTTTAGCAATTAAAAACAAAGTAAATTTTTAAAGCAATATGTACTGTACGAAAGTAAAATTTATTAAGATTGGTTTTCAATACCGAACATTATACAGGACTTAAGACGTTTTATAAAGAAGAATTTAAAATTTAAATTTTAAGAATTCATTTATAAAATTTGCAATGAAAACTAATTTTTTTAGAGGCAGCATGTACTGTGTTTAAAAAGTTTACATATAAATAAAAATAATTAAGAAGTTAGTTAGTACTGTATAAAACTTTAGAATTAAACTAAAGTTTGGCAATTCTGTTAAGCAATATGTACTGTTAAGCAATATGTACTGTATTTGAATAACATTTACTATATAAGGGAAAATTTTCAATTCAAAAATATATTATTATAGTAAATCATATACTAGAAGTCAAAATATTAAATTATAAAATTAAATTTTAAATAATTTCTTCTCAATATGTGTACTTCAAAAGGTTCTCTTTTTAGTACTGTATTTCACAAAAGTTTACATGTTTAAAAATAACTTGACGATTCTTTTCTTACACTAAGAAACTTATTCAATACGGAAAGTTGTACAGTACTTAATAAAGTTAGTACTAAAAGTACTGCAATATGCAATATACATATATGAGTAGCATTTATATATTAACCGCAATATATACTACATATAAGAAAAATTTGGTAACTCGAAAATTTTTTTGCTCTAATAAAAATTATACAGTACTCAAGTTTATGAATAAAGTACAAGTCCATATTTAAATTTTATTAATTTCTTTTTATATTGGCCAATTAAAATTGTTTTATTTTTTTTCTTGCTCCAAACTGTACTGTATTTAACAAAAATTTGTCTACTTATACTTATAAAAAAAAAATTTGGCAATACTTTCCTGGCACTAAAAGTTGTTTTCAATAGCGAAAATTTTGAAAAATGTACAAATAATAATAAAAATAATAATAATGAATTAAAAACAAAAATTACTTTTTAGCAACTTTTTAGGCACGCATATAAACAAGAATTAAAATATCAAAGAATTTCACAGAAAATCATAGAATTTTGCTGGTAATGGTGGTGGTGGTGGTAATAGCGGCATTAGTGTTTATGTAGTAGTTGGTAGTTGGTATTAATACAGTACAAGTCTTATTTTAAACTTTTATTTTTTTTTGGTATAAAAAGAAAAAAATAGAGAAAAAAAATAACATGCAGGTCTTTAAAATGAATTGCCATGAACCAATTTGATAATGTAGTGGAAAAACTAAAACTAAACTGAACTAAACAACGAGAACTGCAACAGAAAACTGACTGCAGCCAATAGTAACTGCGCGAGTGGTAACAAAAATTGAAAGTTAATAAATATTTTTATTTTTATTTGAATAGTTTTACGTTTTGGAAGGTTTTGTTTTTGTATTATTTTTTCTTTAGACAAAGAATTATTTACAATATATATAGTATAGGTATAGACAAGTACGAGTATTATAAAATAAAGTAATTAACTATAGAAAATAAATAAAAAGGAAAAATGTTTGTTACAAACACACATATTTATGTGCACATGTGTGTACAAGTATGTGGAAATATGAAATGGAAACAAAAAATATACTTATAAGAAATATGAAATTTTATTTTTGATTCATACAACACAAAAATTTTGATTTGTGGCAATAATCCATGATTTATGTGGGCTGGCTTGGCTGGCTGGCTGGCTGACTTATTGTTTGATTTGATTTTTAAGTTTTGTTTTAGACATAATTTCGCAATAATTTCTGCTTCTTTTCTTTTTTTTTTTTAATAATGTTTGTTTAGCAAAATGCCAACAAAAAGACAAAGACTAACAAAATAGAAAATCAAATCAAATACGAGTACTTACGATAATAACACTTATCAGGAGATAACGCCAAGACCAAAAGTTGGGGGGTAAGACAGGAAGCAAATAAAAAAAAAATAGTATTTTATTGTATAGATATAATAATCACGCTTAAGTTTATCATATCAACCCACATACGCAAATTTATTTTTACATTTTGCAATCACTCACTTTTTTTTCACCATCATCACCCACATTCAACAAACAAATGATCCACATTGATTTGTGGGAGATTATTTAATTCCTGCAAATATTGTTAAAAAACAATAGCAATAGCAGCAGAAGCTACACAATAACGAAAACAACAACAACAAAAATGAACAAAAAGAACGATTATTTGAAATCATAATTAAAGCAAAAAATTTCAGCACAGACAAGCAGAGAGTGAGAGAGAGAAAGAGAGAGAGGTTGTGTATAGAGAAGTGGATTAATGAATTAATAAGTGATGACGCCAACACACTTGCATCTCAATTAATATCCTGCCGTGTAATAAAAAGGCGTTGTTGTTAACAATACCCAGCAAATTAAATGGGCAATGGTTCATTAGAAATGTAATTTTCACGATTCATAAACAAATTCATCACCTTTTATAGTCCTGCAAATTGACTTAAAAAAAGCCATTAATCAGGACGAGAAACGAACTAATGTTTTATAAAAACTCAAATTCGTCGTCTAAATACGATTCGTTTTGTGGCTTCACTCTGCTCTCTTCTAGGAACAGGCTGTTAGTTTTTTAATAAAAGTTAATAATTTTAAACATAAATATTTAAATTTTTTCTCTAAGTTTATGTTGCACACTTTCGAAAGCTTAACACGACTACGATAACG
Source organism: Metopia argyrocephala (assembly GCA_963576795.1). NCBI lineage: Eukaryota > Metazoa > Arthropoda > Insecta > Diptera > Sarcophagidae > Metopia > Metopia argyrocephala. Next base: position 195,562,443 of record OY756208.1, on the reverse strand, counting down.
GTTTTTTAAAACGGTGCAAGAAATACTTCAATCCATCAGACCTTCTCAATATTTATAAGACCTTTTATCCGATCTAAGATGAAATGCAAGTCTCATGTATGGGTCGGTGCTTCCAAGTCTATTTTGAGGCTTGCGACCGCGTACAGGAGAGGATGAAGATGCTTATAAACGACGGTGTGGTAACCAGTTCTATCGATTCGTTGGAGCATCGGCGTTTCATTGTTCTAACTCTACTACCATAGGAGTTCCTCTGATGAAGAACGGAATTTGAATCCGGATAATTACATATTTTTGCGGAATACTCGTACCTGTAGTCGCCGTGGTCTAGTGGTTAGTGTGTTGGCTTACTAAGACGATAGCGCCGGGTTCAAAACTCAGCTCTGACATCTTGAAACTAAAGAAATATGAAAAAAATTATTTCTTTCGGCGGCTACCTCTCAGCAGTCTTCTAGCAAAATCTCTGGAAGTAATGGATTGCCATGAAAAAGCTTCTTAAATCTGTCGTTCGAAGTCGACATTAAACTGTATGTCCCGGTACTCATGGATAAAAATTAACACACACAACTTAAGTGCTGCGAGAAGCTAGGCCGTAACCCTGAGACAGGGTTGTAATGGCCAATTATGTACTCGTACCACTCTCAAAGCACATCCTTTTTAGTTTATTGCCAATTGAATCGAACAATGCATTATAGAGAATTCGTTGTTTAGCCGCACTGCTCGTTTATGGAACAATCTTCCAACGAATGATTTTTCTGCAAATTACGATATCAGTAAGTTTAAATCAAATGTCCACAAACACTACTCTCTCTCTCTCTCTCTTTCCCCATTCCCATAACATGTTTTCCTAAACCAGCACAGAAATGAACTGGATGAATAGAGGCCTTTAATAAAAAAATATTAAATTAAAATGAAAAGTCTGTATTGTTTCCATATTTGTAAAGAGTTCTTTTCGATGGTTAATTTTTACGACTTCAAAAAATTATGAAACGCCATTGCAAGTCTAGCAAACGTAGCAAACGATGTTAACCAAAAACAAAATGTAGACGGATATGCTACGCTAGCTACGTTTGCAAGACTTGCACAGAGGCATTTGAAAAGGAGATTCTTTACTGCTTTTCTATTTAAACTACTTCAATTTTATTTTGCTGGGTACTGTTGCCTCCACAATATTTTATAATTCCTTAGCAAACACTAGTAAATATTGTCCAACTTTTAAGCAGCTTAAAGATATTACAGAGTATGAATAGCAACTAAAAATAATTCCCTTTTTTTTAATAAATAGACTAAAAAGCTCTCCTACACCTACATATTATGGAACTTTTACAAAGGCCAACCTAATAAAACAAATAACAAATGTTAACGAAATTAATCCTTTAATCTCTTAATCCTCGTTAAAGCCTGTTTATAGTAAAAACTGCTTGAGAGTTTCCACCATATACTTCACCTTTGTTGACATCTTTTTTTTTTATTTGGAAATATAAATTAATTAGAGGAAGCAGATGTAAGTTAATTTCTGGAGTAAATTGGAGCTTTAATTCATGGAAACAAAAAAATACTTTTTTGTTACTTAAACGGCACTAATAAGTCCGCATAGCATTAGCCTTTGATTGTTTTTTGCCCTTTTTGAGATAATCAAATTAAATTATTACACAAGCATACGCACAAATGATCTTTCCTACAGGTGAAACTGTCTTGAACACAATTCTTGCATTTCAGCCCACTGCTCTGATTGTTCCTTTGCCTCATGTCTCACCTATGCTTACAAATCGATACAAAGCTAGCCAAATACAACAGCATTTTTACGACCCTTTTTTTGTTCTATAGTACATAAACGCGGCAGCCACGTTGGGCCCAGCATTCGCAGTATCTTACTATCTTTCAACATTCTAAATCTATAAATTCCTGTCATTTCATCTATATACATACGTCACGCACTTACAGCGTATGTTCAATACCATTTTGTGAATTTTCTTAACATTTTCTGGCGTCATAATCAGCTCAATTAGTGGATCACTACGGTGTTTGTCTTGGTCGCTCCTACAGTTCCATTTAAATTATGATGCAATACTTAATATTTTATAATCGTAAACGAAGGAGCAGTCTCCTGCAGAATAGAAGCATAGAATCTAATGCGGCCTTATATTGATTGGGCTGAGAACTTTCACACCATAGCAATGCAATCTTTTCCATTTTAACAAATTCACTGCGATAATAAATAATGTGGCGCCTTGAAACTTAAAGCATATGCTTGATTATTTGCTTGGCTACTCAATTTTTTTTTTCAAACTACTGCTGTCACCTTGACTAATTTTGGGACGTGCACCGTCCTCGTAATTTAACTTTTAAAAAAATCCCAATAATTTTGTAATTATGCATTAATTTTCATAATCATATGTTTCATTGCGTTATTACGATACCACATCATTAAATTATTGACAAATTTAATTTAATTTAAGAAAAATAAAAATCCAAAGACACAAGCACAGACTAAAATCGAAATCTAAATGACGCCAAATGTATTAATCGACCATATGGAGAGACAAATGGCAATAATTTTTTGCTCTAACAATGAAAGTGCGTATGTGTGGCAGTTTGTATGTGGGGTTTCGTTACACACATGGTAAGCTGTGGCTGTGGCACGATTTTATAAACAGCATAGAATGAACATGAATTGTGTAACAAAAAACCACAGGATGATGGCTGTATGGTATGCCATTCAATAAACAGATGAGTTGAGTTGATGAAAATGAGGATGATAATGATGAGGTGGTGATGATGATATTAAAGTGTGGGTGTTTGATTTGACTGTAAAAATGTTTCCATTTGGTTGGCTGATTGGTTGATGTTAAATATCTCTCTTGTTGCCCGTTGCCTGTTGCTGTTGTTCTCTTGAAGAAGGCGCCATACAAATGACGTCCTTGGCTTGTAAGAATTTTAATTTTTTTTTTTATTTTTTAACTGTTGCAAACCCATAAGTATGTAGATGTTTAAAGTGGAAAAGAGAAAAGAGGAGGTGTACAAACGAAAAGAAAAAAAATTATGTCATAAAAGTGGCAAATACGGCAAATACGGGTGGGTTGTAATGAAACAATAAATGAATTGAAAAAAAGCAACTACAACTACATAACAATTAATTGTAAAAAAATGGCAACAAGTTACAGAAACGATGTCTACTTTTTTTTAGTTCTGAACTATATTTTCTTTTATTTAGAATATGTACTTTAAAAGTATATATCGCTAACTAAAATGCAAATAGGCATAACTAGTAGAGTTGTTGATTGATTATTATGAGTGCCTTTAAACTGCAAGTCTTAACAAAACTTTACATTTCTGTTATAAAAAACTAACACTTTTTTTGGCAAAATATTGCTTTTTAAAATTTTTTTTTCTTCTGTAAAATAATATTTTAGTTAGTTAGGCCTCTTTGCGTTTTACCCAACGATATGTACATATATCGATATCGTCATATAAAATGCAAACCGAAAAAAAATACACATAATTTCGAAGTTGAATTTTTTACTAAGTATGGTTCCTTCTATCAAAATACATATTCGTGCAAAATTTTAGACTCCTACGATCAAAAATGGCGATTTTATTAACGAAATTCAAACGGACGTAACTGCAAGTGCATGTCTTTCTAAATGCCAGAAGACATATCTTCATATACTTATATTTATATGGAAACCTTACATACAAACTCATTTGTTGTACAATATATAGGGATGCCAATCCTTATATCTCGACCCTAAAAATTTGTATGATTATCAGGATTTACAAAATTTTTGATTTTAATGTTTTTTGCTTCTCCTGTAAAAAAAAACAAGAAATTTGTAGTAACGCCTGCTTGCATTTAATATGACGATATGTAAAAGTTAATTCCTACTCATTGTTTATAAAAAAATATTACTTATAAGTGAAAACTTTGCATATTTTAAGGCGTTTTTCTTATTTATTTTTCTTCTATAAATATAAAAATAGCATATCCGGAATATGAACATTATATAAGAGAATTGGAAGAGAGTAACTGTGAGACCAATATCTAAGAAGGGCAATTTAGGTCAGTGCAGGAATTAAAGAGGTGTAGCAGGGGTCGAAATTTCTCTCTTACTTGTTTTGAAATTATATAAAATTTCTTCTGATATCGAATGCCGTAATTTGCAACAACAACCTATAACTACTGATATTGATTTGTATTGCACTATACGTTGGAAAGATTTTACCAAAAGAATGAACGGGATTAAGACCACACCGCTTCTGTGTTGAACATACTACAACAACGCTACGCATACTTATTAAACAAAGTTTATAGCTCGATATACTTGCTATTCGTCGACTTCGAACATGCTTTTGACAACGTTTCAGGAGAAGTTCTATGGGGATCGCTATATTGTAAATATTTCCGAAAAGATAAAAAATCTGATTTTTGTTTCGTCAGAAACGCTTTAATTAGATCAAAGTTAACGGCAATGAATATTTTTGATAATTTGATCTAATTAAAGCGCTTCTGACGAAACAAAAATTAAATTATAAAAATATTGATCAGACCTTTCCTGGGGCTCGAACTTCGGGCCTCCAACACATTAAGATAAAAAATCTGATCTGTCAACTGTTCAACAATGCTACCTATGCCGTTCGATTCAGTGGTAATAAACAGTTCGTCTCCTTCGGCACCGACGTGAGGCAAAGATGTGTGCTGTCACCAATACTTTTGCTTCTTCTATTTGATGCTAAAGCCATAGATATTTGAACAGCAAAAGCAAAGTGTAAGAAATTGTGGCACAACAAAGATGATGCTGAAAAATACATATATAGAAGAGTTAACTGGGAGGAGTTAACTGGGGGGTCATGGCATAGTGGTAGAGCGCTCGCACAGAAACTCACACGACCCAGGTTCGATCCCAGAGAAGGACAAAATTATAAAAATAAAAATTTGCGGTTTTCTAAAAATTACAAATTAAATTAAAAATTAAATTTAAGAAAATAAGAGGTTTCCCCCCCCCCCTCCAGCAAGACCATCCTCAAGAAACCGCCCCCTGACATTTCTAATCCATTCCACCAAAAACCAATGATCAGGAGTACAGCGCCACCTTCTGGGAAGATAACAGCTAATCTACTGAAGACGCTCACCATTCACATAAAACATCCACCGACAGATGAGGCAATTGCTGTTGGATCATTCAAGGGTGAAGGTGTAACACTGGCTCTTAAATGGACAAATTTACAGCAACTTGTTTCATCAACAATAAAAGGCGCAAAATATACAAAAAAACACCTATGAAAAAAAACCTATCAACCATCTTCACATTCCAATACAATGCACTGCATGAGTATTGGTCTTAAAAAAAAAAAAAAAAAAAAAATATGACATCTCCAACAAATACAAGAACTCCTAAAGAAAGGGGCTACAAAATATTTGCATAAAACAATGGAAAATATTTGTACAGAAAATAAAGTTGAAGAGTTAAAAACTCAACCACATTAACAAGCGTAGGCGTTAGAAATCCAAGGCTAAATTGAAAGAAAAAGAGGATGTTAAGACATTGCACAATGGCCCATTTTGTTATTTGTCATTACAAAACTCAAAACTTGTAAACTAATAAGGATTTATAAAAAAATTAAATATTGACAGCAGTTAGTTTATCATTAAAATTCTTTAATCACACTACAATTTGTCTTAAAATATAACCGAAAATTTTTTAGGTTTGATTTACAAGCGATTCATCATGCCTTAGAAAACTCCGACTTTTTTAAAATTTTCTGTAAAAAAACTTTTCAAAATGGTTTTCAAGTCTTGAGTTGCTCTTTATTACCGCAAGAGAGAAAGACAAAGATAGTAAAAGATGAACACAGAAAAATCACAGAAAAGAATAAAATTTATTCATTCATCCCTCTACCTTTCTTTTTTTCTGGTATTCAACGTATTAAGAGGTCATATCCTGAATTGCGTGTTGCAATATATTTTTCCTGCCGTTTTCCAAATTAAAAAGTCAAAAATTTAATTTTTGCCATGGACTTCGTCTTTCATCAAACTGGGAACATAGTGCATTGGGGCTGTTGGTTAATATTTTTTTGTTGTTTTCTTATCGCATAGAATATTTTGTGACTATTTTTAGTATCACAACAGTCTAAATTCAAAGAAAACCCACACACACACAACGTCGAGAGCTTTATTTAGCTTTTTTCCGATAACAATGTTTTTTTATTTTTTTGTTTTGATAAATTTCCTTGCTTTTTTTACACTTTGACTACTGAGGGTTTAATAACAAAAAAAAAAAAGAACAAAAGTCGTCAGTACTAAATTATAATAATGCTTTGCATGTCCACACATACACACACATGTGATTGTGATTATGAATGAATAGAAAATCTCATTCTAAAAATGGTTTATAATCACAATATGGTGCAAATTTTTTAATAATATTCGCATTCATCTGTGAAACCATATTCTACGTTTGAGCAGTCCATATACGAATATGTAAGTATGTATGTGTGTATTGGCTTTTAAACATTTTACGCAGATAAATCAAAACATGTTGGGGAAGGAAGGAAGGAAAATCAACAAACGTACTTATGTTTCTATACGAAATCAAATGAGCCGGATACAGACTTTTATTATACATTCGATTGTATCTCTGTCATAAAAGAGAGTCTAAAAGACAAGAAGAGAAATTATAGGAAAAGCCTCAGTGATTGAGTATAAAAAAGAAAAAGACAAAAACAAAAACAAACACAAAATACAAATGTGGGTGAGACACTTTTTTTCCATTTTTTTTTTTTTTTTTGTAAGAGTAGTCAGTCAGTCATATGCTTTAATTGATGCATAAGTACTATTTTTTGCAATTTTTTTAATATCTAAGGCGTCAATTTAGTGCCTCTGCTGTTGTAACACAACACGAGCCAAAATGTTTGAAGTGTGTATACTTGTACGTCATTTTAGTAGTTGCCCAGCAAGCAAAGAGTTTTACGCATTTAAACTAAAACATAATTATTTTTTAAAGTCAAATTTTTTAACTTGTTTAATGAACTTGAGCTGATTGAAAATAGTTCTTCAACTGTAGGTCTAAAATTACAATACACTGTCTAATAAATTAATTATATACTATATTGGTCTATACCTATATTGAACCCTATAATTTTTAAAGCTTATGTTGAGTAGATCAGTACAGCGATTCAGTAACTTTTAACAATACGATATTAGCAAAAGAAATCGTCAATTTTTATTGTTTGCAGTAACGATAATGTGATTCACTAAATACAGTTTAGCGACAGCCGACAACTCTAGTTTTCTTCATGTTTAAATTACAAAAATGGGGCAACACCGTATAAAGTCCTTCAGTTTTTGATTAATTGATAATTAATGGATGGAAAGTAAGCTAGGTTACAAACCTCTAGTTTCTTTGGGTGTAAGAACACACAAGAATGGTTCTCAAACAAACTAGTTAATAGCGTAAACACATCTCTCTACAAAATTTCAAATAAAAAAATTTACGATTTTCCAACTGAATAAACAGCATACAAATTTTTGTCATTAGTTTACGAAAATAGCTATTAAGACTATCATGAACAAAAGATAATGAATAGCAATATCGACAATTCTGTTGTTAACTGTTGAAAACAATGCGATCATTGAAAAAAAATATATTTCTAAATCGCGCTACAGGGGAATATTATAAGTACAGGAATACGAAATTTTGCCTGATTTGGCTGCATACTTTCTGTTGTATTAAGAGCTCATTTAATAAATTCCTATGCTTTACTTGTTAAATAAATACTTAAGGAACCTATAATATAATATTTTGTATGAACATACAGACCTACATAATTGGCCATTACAACAGTTTTTTAGATTTACAGTCTAACTTCTCACAACACCCATATTGTGTGCGTTAATTTTTAACCATGACTATCAGGATCTGTAGTCGCCGCGCTGGGTTCATATCTCAGCTCTAACATCTTGAAAATAAAAGAAATATGAAAAAATTATTTCTTTCGGCGACTACCTCTCAGCAGTCTTCTGGCAAAAGCTCTGGGGGTAATTGATTGCCATGAAAAAGCTTCTCAAATCTGTCGTTCGGAGTCGACATTAAAACTATAGGTCCCGGTACTCATGGATAAAAATTAACACACACAACATAAGTGCTGCGAGAAGCTAGGTCGTAACCCTGACACAGTGTTGTAATGGCCAATTGTGTATGTATGTATCAGGATGTACATTTTAACGTCAAATCCGAATGTGAGACTTGAGAAGATTGTTCATAACAATCGGGAAAGAGGTGGAATGGAATACGTTGTTGTTGTTTTTTTCAGATTTCTTTCTTTCGAGATATCAGAGTTGGGGTTTGAACGTGAAGCTCTAGTCTTAGTAATCCAACACACTATATACTAGACATTATTGTTTGTAGATAAATATACATTAAGAGAAATTGGCATAATTTTAGGCAGTTTTTAATTTTTTCTTAATTGTTCTTAAATTGGAAAATAAAATGTTACCCTTTTCAAAGAACGATTTGCTTTTAAAAATGTTCACAAAAAGTTGTCAAACGCCTATAGTTTAAGAAATAAAAATGTGCTCAATTTGATCATAAGTTCAAATATTTTCTGGCTAATATGTATGTAAAACTCTGACAGACGTAGACAAACATTTGCAACATTACAACATTTTTATGACAAAAAAAGAATAATTTTTTTTTCAAAGTAGTTAGAGTAGAAAGGTAGTTAGAATAGAAAGGGAAGGTTAGCTCATAGTTAGTAATTGAAGAACAAAATTTGCATTTTTACAAAATTAAACACCCGGTTTTTCTCCTATAAAGTCTTATAAAAAAATTATGCAAATGTTAGTTTTTGTTGCAGCTAAAAAAAAATTTTTTAATATATAAGTAAAAAAATCATTAATTTCAAAGGAAAGCTAAAGGATCAGTTTTTCAGGACTTCACAGACAAAAACTTAGTTCTGAACCAAATTTTTTTTATTTATTTGATATTTCATTTTGGGACTACAACATTTTTAAAGAAGTTTTGATATAGTTGAGTGGCATCTGAGGATTAAATACCCGTATGGTTCTCATTACATATGACGTATAACCAATATGCTTCAATTTTTTTGTCTTTTTATTTGTGTTTTAAAACTTTATTTAGCGGGCAAAAATTTTAAAAATTTTGTAACACCTTTTTGCAGAAATTTCATGCAAATAAATAATAATTCTTTTGTATGATTCTTTTTCACCGCTATTCAAACGGATACAAAAAAACACCGCCAAGTGAAGCAATTTAATGATATTTCTTAAAAATTTTGATTTGAAGCTGAAATTCGTCGCTATATTGACGAGATAAGCGAAGCTTTATTGTAAAATGTAATTCAGAATTTTGTGAAAAGAGCGGACATTAGCAGACGTGCTATTTGCCCGACATCATATTGCATTATTAATTCCTAAATTTAAATTTATTTGTTTAGAGATATTTGAAATAAAAATTACTTGGTAGATGATCGGTATAGAAAAAGATGATTTAAAAAATGCATCACTTTTAAGAATTGCCCAATAATGATTTATTGGTATCCTTCCTTTTTCCTTTGACGTTTAAATTGTCAACTTTTATTTCATCTCCTTTTTTTTGAATATTTTTTTTAGAAATTTATTTGGCGCCTAGAAACTTAATGCTTCCATTTAATGCTCTATTAAAAGCTCTTTTGTGTCCAGCACGTGTTAATATTTTTCTTTTCGATTACCATAAAAGAAAATTCATTTCAAATTACATACTTACGATAAAATGTTTTGTGCAACAGCGTTACAGAAGGGGTTAAATTACACATTATACGATAAAGTCAGAATTTGGGAGTTAAAATTAGACGGCTGCTGGCTGACTTACCTATAAAGAAATATAGAAAAAAAGACAAAAATTAATATGGAAATTATTTTTAGAACATTAAAACAAGCAAACAAAAATTGGAAAATTATTAGATTATATATAGAAAGTAATTGCGATATTTTGCCACTAGATGGAGCTAAAGAACTGTCTTTATCAAACATGTAACCTAAAGACATCGCACAAACTTTCGTATTAAATAGTAATATGGGATGAAATGAAAGCAAAAAGTGTTTAGAACCTATAGTAGGATTATCAACTTGGCAGATAAAACTCAAATGTCTTAACGAGGTCAAGCTTAATGCGGAGATTGAAACTGCGATGGGATCTTCAATAAGAGGTACTATGTTAAAATGCCGTACCGGATGATATTTGGTGTATAAATGAAGGTTCCTGATGTTAAACTTTCGCCTGTCTTACCAACTACAGTCTATTGCAGGCAGAGCTCATTGCCTGCTTGTTGAATATCGGTTTTGTGCTCTATTCTGATTGAACAAGCAAGCTCGTTCTGTATTCTTATTTACTATTGTCTATGCTTTTTCAGAAAACTTTCCGAAAATTCAAAGATAACTCTTATATGGGTTTAGAAGCAGAGGGATCTTGTCAATTTTTATGTTGCTGATGAATGCGGTAGGGTGGATACGGGCTATGTATTCCATGTTCGACGTAAAGCATGACGCAGTTTCGTTGGTGCCTCTACATGCAGTATTACAATCTGGAGCGCAAACACCTCTTTTGCTTTATTCTTGTGACTCATCCCTCCTCCTATTACTTGTTAAAGCCCTAGATCTAAAGCACAGAAGAATACTATCATTGACGTTATGCATAAGTGTCTAGTTCTTGCAATGAGATGACGTAAGTTCTTGAGCTCTTATTTCCTGTCATCTTTGATTGAATCTCCATAATGAAAATATCAGCCCTAGCGAAATAAATTTTGCAGTTGGATCGATTGACTCTGGGAATGACTAAAACCCTTTTGGAATCACAATGTGACTTTATACTTGAAAGAGAGTCCTCAAAAATAAACTAAATTACGGAGTACGTTAAACTATGTTTGAATATAATAATGGGCTTAAGAAAGCCCTGCTGTAAAAAACTTTTAGACTGCAACTCACTTTTAATTTCAAATTTCAGTATTTCGAAAATTTATTGATTTACAATCAGATTTTTTTTTCTGTTTTTGCCTTTCAATGCAGAAATTAAATTTTTACCTTCTGAGCTTAAAATAACCAAATTCTTGTAAAGAGTGGAAAACAGAAAAACACATTCAAGTTCACCTTTATATACAAATGGATTTGTCTGCATGTATTTTCAAGAGCAATTTTTATCTTTTGTTTTATGTTTTGGAATTTCATCATGCTGACGTATAAATACTTGTACATAGAAGGTGAAAATCAAAATTCTTATCATTCTACTAAAATTCAAACCCTTTCTTCCACTACGTACTACGATACATACCAAAAAAATTACAAGTGTTAGCCAAAAATTGTATTATTTGTTGTTGGATTCTTGTTTTGACGTCATCTGCCTTAAAGGAAAAAGCACACACACACACACACAACAAGTAAAAGATAACAACATCACTAGTAAATAAACGTAAAATAGTAGAAATATTTGCCAAACAACGTCATCAATTCACAGATTTGCTTAATATCTGCAACAAATGCAATAACAATAATAATAAACGAGGGTTGATTACTCTCACCCCCAACACTCCAAACAGTGTGACATTCATTCATAAATTTTATTTTATTTTTTTTTATTTTATTATAATGACGCGCAAATGTAGTAATGACATCTACTCTCTTTACGATACTCTTGCAATCAGTGTTGCCATTTAAAAGCGTTGGCAGTTATAAGTGATTACAAAAAAACAAACGTTTGAATTTATTGGTTATGTGCATAATTGGCCATTACAACTCTATTTCAAAATTACGGCCGAGTTTCTCACAGCACCAATATTATGTATATCAATTTTTATCCATGAGTACCGGGACGTACACTTCAACGTCGATACAGACTTGAAGTTTGTTCACAGCTTTTGCCAGAAGACTGGTTTATTCCTTTAAAATATCACAGATGGAGTTTGAAACCGAAGCTTTCGTTTTAGTAAGCCAACACACTACATACTATACTACGGCGCAAACAGGCTGTTAGTCGTATATTAATCGATTTTAAGCTTCTGTTTCAGATAGAAATACCAAGCCTTTTCTTAAATTTAATACAGCCGATCTCTGTAGTATTTTCATGAATTCATAAAGAGCAATTAAATATGTAGTTCGGATTCGGCGTAGAAATTGACGCACACAACGTGGGTGCTGCGAGAAACTAAGCCGAAACCCGGAAACGTGTTTGCAATGGCCAATTATGTATGTTGATGTACATGTTTTTAACTAAGTTACAATTCTATACCCATAACTCTGATTTTCTAGCTATTTGGGAAATTACAAATATAGTGTTTTGTTCTAGAAGACAACATCTCCCATTAAAGGAGTATAACTTTCGTATATTTCTGTAAAAGTGTAATATTATTAAATTTACATATATATAAGAAAAATGGACTTATGGATACTTATTTCAACCAATGATAGTGCGGTAGTTTGTGTTATAAAATATAAAATTATTAAAAAAAATTAAACAAATAATGTGGCAACACTAAATACAACTAGCATTCAGCGGTGCCAATTTAGCGCGTTTCGCGCTAGATTTAGCGGGATTTAGCCATACAAAACGCGTTTTTTTCGCCTTAGCGCGCTTACTAAAAAAGGCGCTAAATTGGCGCGTTTTTAATAATTTTAATAAAGCCAACATTTTCTTTTTTTCATAAATTTTCTAGTACTATATTTTACAACTATAGAAACAATTTTGTATAATTTTATTTAAGTATCAAAAAATCAAAACGCAAGTCACTCAGTATACGCATAGTGTAGATATACTTATAGTGATTTTATCAATACTTTGGTGATATTATTTTTAACTACATATGTACATACATATGTATAGTTTGTATAATGGTAAGCAACAATGTTAATTATCATCTTGGATTTAGATCACAACTTTTTAAGAATTCTCTTAATGTCAATCCTTTTATCAAACTGTCTCTATTTGTTATAAAATTTATTGAGCTTCGCACTGTCAAATGCAGAAAGAGCTTTTAGTATAATGAATTATTTTAAAGCAAGCAACACAGTCAATTCCACATAAAATAAGGCCTACGATTAAAAAACTCGTGTTGTGAAAATTATGTTATTCCATTAAATGTATGTGTGAAAATAAATTCAAATAACAAGTTTATTAATTCGGAGTATTATATAGAATCGGTTTTGTGGACAGAAGATGAGCCAGAGGGTTTGAATGAAATTGGCGGTGATCAATCTTAACTTCACTTTTTTACATTATTTTTATACTATCAAAAAGTTCCTTATTAATAATTCTAATCAGCAAAATATTAATGCCCTTATTCATAAAAAATATTTTAGGTTTATTGAGGGTTTACTTGACAAGTATTGCATAGAAATTTGTCAAATAAACCCTCAATAAATCTAAAATATTTTTTATGAACACGTCTATTAAAGTTTTTAAATTTTATTATTTGAGTGATTATTTGTAATGCTTAACACATTTAAATTTTTATTGATATACCAAAAAAAAAAATTTTAAATGTTTGTTAGTTAGTTTGTAAGAATCTACTTTTTGTAGCTGAATTAAATTTAAAAAAAAATATGTATGTAGATATTATTTATTTTGCTTCAATTAATACTGTATTTTTTCTAATAAATGGGTCGACTTTTATTCAAATTTAATTTAGCGCGTTTTTAAACGGCGCGTTTTGTTTATAAATTTTTGTCAACGCAATGATTTAGCGCATTCTAGCGCGTTTTGGGAAGAAGACCAGCGCGTTTTGGTTACAAAAAGTTGGCACCACTGCTAGCATTGTGTTATTAACCGGAAGCTCTCTCTCAATCAAAATAAAAGATTGCGTAGTTAAAAACCATAACAAGCACTTCGTGAGAGTATTTTTTAAATGAGTCATTCGAAACGAATAAAACTCTTGTTATTGAAAGGAACCAAAAAATTACTATTTTCCTTTTATTTGTGAGTTTAATAATATATGAAGTATAAAGGAGTGACAGATAAGTAGAGAGAGAGTGTGTCATAGTCCTTTTAATAACCTTTAACCCAAAAGAAAAAAAACCTTAAGGAAAATATGTGCAACAGGCAATTTCTGCTTATAACTTTTTTATTGATTTTACAATGTATTATGTATGATTTAAAAGTGCTGATTTTTATTACATTTCATAGAAATTACAAAATTTACTTCATTTTTAATACGTAAAATATGCACAAACATAAATACATATTTCATGTTAAGTTGCCGTCCATATAAATTAACTGCGTAAATAGTATATTCCAGAAATTACGGTAATCTACATACATATTTTAAAATTAAATCTAAATTCTCACTCAATCTGTAATAACTTTCGCACTCTCTTTTTATGACTCTTTTTAAGTAAAAGCTCTTTTTTATGGATTCTAGAAATTTTCTTAAAAACTCTTTTTATATAAATAAAGCAAAACAGAAAAACAGAGTATAAAACAAAAATAAAATAATTTTAATGACATCTCTCTCATCTGTTGGAATCAGGGTTACCTTTGACAATTTTTAAAAAGGGTCAGAAAAAAGGTATTTGGTAAAAAAAAGGGTCTCAAAAAGGGTATTTAAAAGAAAAAAAGGGTCAACTATTTTTTTTTTTAACAAAAAACTCTATATTTTTTTTTTATTATAAAAAATTAACAATAGGAAAAAATAGAAATTAAATATTTGTACTTTACATTACATTAAAAGTTTCTTTTTACGTACAAAGGAATAAAAACTGTATTTTTAAATTAAATTTGCTTTGCAATTTTCAAATTGGCCAAATGTTCAGCAGTTTTAGAGTGCCTTTGTAAGTGACATTTCTGGGTATTTAGTATGTGCTTATATATAATACAAATTGGCTTCTGTTTTCTACGTCCAACGAGTATATCCGAATAATCTTCTTCTTTTCCCCTGCTTTTTTTGCAGTAACTGACCCATCTGATGATGAACTAATATCGGGTTGGACTTCTTGTATGTTGTTTGATGAAGTTGCTCATCTTGTGTTTTCAACTTTATGCTATAAACACAACAAAGGCTACCGACCATCGACTACAAGCTGTCAAAAATAGAATGCATGTGTGCATATGAGAATAATTATTTTAACGGCTACACGACTACCGAACACACGACTACTTTTGTAGCCTGTAGCCAACTTAGGCTAATTTCTATTTTTCTTGGCGACAATAAACAGTTTAGTGCTGCCAATACAATAAGATGCATGAAAAAGTTATTTAAAAAACGCAATATATGAAATATATGCATTAAAAATGCGAAAAAAATTTGAGTTGCACCACTGAAAATAAATAATCATTTGTTTACATATTTTGTTTAGTTTTCATTTACTTATTTCATTTATATACATCAGTTTTTATTTTATTTTTAATTTATTATTTAATTGCCTTTTTAGTTTTTTAAATTTTAATAAGTTTTTTTCAGACATTTGATGTTTTTTATTTCCTCACAATTTCACTTACAAAAAATATATTTTGTTTAGGTTATGTTCAATGTGTCAAAACAGATGTTTATTTTGTAGCTGTAGTCGTTATTATAATTAAGTAGCTGGCTACTTGGCTACTTTCGTAGCCAGCGATTTTTGTAGTCGTGTGTTCGGTGTTCGATAGCCTTTGTTGTGTTTATAGCATTACAACAAACCGAACGTTTAGCAATAAGAAAATTATATAGGAAAGTTGAAAAAGAAATGTACTTACTTGTCTATGTTAATAAACAATTTATTTTCTTTACAAATTTTTTTTTTAAATTTTAGCTTTTTTATAATTTTTTTTTTTTTTTTTTTGTAATTTTAAAATTTATGTGTTATAATTTTAATAATATACAGGCATGCATGTAAAAGCTGTTTACTGTGATATGCTCTGTATACATAAAACTGTTTGTTTTGCGAACATTTGATTTATTCACCATCACTACAATATTCCCCTACATAAGTTATCAAAAAGACTATAAAGTGACACGAATTGCTTGAAAATGATACAAAAGGATAAATTAAAGAAGGGGTCACAAAAAGTGGCAGAGCCTCCAAAAAAGGGTAAAATTGATACTTTCGGGTCACAAGGGTAACGCTGGTTGGAATACATGCCGGTTATACTTTTTTTCTTGGTATAAGTGGGTGTGTTAAATTCCCGTATAACTCTCCCTCCTTTTACTCTCTCTCACTCTCTTAATCAACCGTTTTCACACTTTGAAAATGACTCATATTACAGCAGAAAATTTGTTTATTTTATTTTTAACCCAAATTTAAGCCACCATATGTTTGTGATAATATTGGCAAAGCTTCGCATGGTTATCCACCCCGACCTGCCTCAAATGTATTGTCATTAATTTGTAAAAGGATTCCATTTCAAAGTGATTTTAAATACTCGCGTGTAGCATATGTATATGATACATTTTTCTAGTTAATAATGTAACCGTTTCCTTTGAAAATGTTAAAAGGAATTCATTGCAAATGAGTCTGACAGTGAACGAGGTTAGGGAACAAGGTTTTAAGGAAAAAGGTATGCAAAATAATAAAAAAAATTACAATGCATTTGGATACAAGAGAAAGACGCCTTTCTGTACACAAATGTTTTGTTTGTGTAAAAAAGAAGTTTTAATGCAAACATCTATATCTGCATACAAGAATATCCAGTTATCGTGATAATAATGGGTTTAATTCTAACTTTTTATTCACCAGATGTAACCGCTTCTCTTTGCTTAAGGATTATTTGAAAGGCAAACTCTGTATTAAGAAGCCTAGAACCATCCAACAATAAAAAAAACAGTACACAGTAGGTTGGGAGCAATGGAATAATTGTTGAGCAGTAAGAAAAGCTTTGAAAACAATTCCGGTAGAGTTGAATGAGGTATTGAGACCGGAGAGCATTAGCGTACGCAACTTCACTATAGTTTGACTTAAAGCGAGACAACTATCTAAACTCTGCTAGAGATTACGATAATAAAAATCGAGATAAATGAACACAAAACTTTTTGTTGGGGCTTGATTAATCGGTAAGTCCTGTAATCAACAACTCCCTTCTTGACTTTATTTGAGCAGAAACGGCAGTAACTTTCCACAACCAGACTAAGTTATAAGAGTAAATGCAGCAGTTTAAAGGCTAAATTCGATAATTTCGTGGTACTCTAATTGGTTGGCACACTATATAAACTAAAGGTGATTCGGCAGAAAGGGTGTATATTCGGTATATGCCCCAGAACCAAATACACGGAATTTATGGAACGCTGTCCGCCAATTTTCTAAGTAAATATTATCGCTATCTTTGAACTCAAATGTGCTCAATTAATACTGAACAGAAAGCACACACATATATACATAATTGGCCATTACAACCCTGAGTCAGAGTTACGGCTTCCAGCAGCACTCATGTTGTGTGTGTGAATTTTTATCCATGAGTACCGGGACCAACAGCTTAAAGTCGCCCCCGAACGACAGATTTGAGAAGCTTGTTCATGGCAATCAATTACTCCCAGAACTTTTGCCGAAGAACTGCTGAGAGGTAGTCGCCGAAAGTCGCTATCGGCGACTAGAAAGCCATAATATCTGATAGTCTAATCGCCATTCAAGAAGTGCCTGCGTTAGCAGTGACTAGTACTTATTTATTCATGCATTCTTTATGAGGTACTAGAGTACTTCCACATGTAGATCTATTGCACAGCCCTCAACTTTACAGGGATTATTACAATATCTCCCCTAATTTCGTCGATATGACGAACTTTATAATGTCGGCTGGTGCCAGCCCCGAAAAATCCCCATCTGATAACTGATAGTTACCAAGGTACCCCTTTCTAGTACTCATAGAATTGAAGAAAGACTAAGTTGCTGTTTGAGCTTTTATGCGGTTAGACGAACTAAAATAGGCTCAATATGGAAGTAGAAAACTCAAAATTAAAAAAAAAAAATTCACTTATCCTTCAAACTT
This sequence comes from Metopia argyrocephala, assembly GCA_963576795.1. NCBI lineage: Eukaryota > Metazoa > Arthropoda > Insecta > Diptera > Sarcophagidae > Metopia > Metopia argyrocephala. The sequence goes on along the minus strand of OY756208.1, from coordinate 195,544,513 downwards.
AATGTTCTGAGTTAGAGAAATAGTACATACTTATAATCGCAGCATTTGCTTGGAAGGTAATGATCATTTCGTCTATTGATCTAAGAAGTAGGATAAAGCCATTTAAATAAAAAAGTTTATTGATAATTTTGTCATTTACAACCACTTACATAATAACTAATTTTATTAAAATTCAGTCAACAGATAGATTTTCCATTTCCCATTTTATTTAATATGTCTTTTAACAAATTTTATGGTTTTTCTTGTTCAAAAAAGTTGAATTTTGTTAACAACTTTTTCTTTGAAATAAAACAATGTTGCAAACATGTTTTCTATGTTCATACATATTTTTGTATGTACGAGTGTACGAGTAGGTATGTATGTATGTAATTATTCGATATGATTATTGAAACAATTTGCGACATCTGAGCCTCTACAAGTGTTTTTAAATATTCGTAAAATTTTCAATGACTTTTGGCTGTTTGTATGGCATACTTGTAAGCAAATCATGTTCTTAGAGTAAAATTACAATGAAATGATTGCTGTTTTAGTCGCGACTGTGAGAAAAAAAGGAGAAAACTGGCAAACATTTCTCATGTACAAGTCTAGAGCCTACGAATGGGTTGTTTAAAATATTTAAGGACTGATTCATATACACTGGAATGCAGACAACCTTCTAAGGTACTTCAATCTAAGCAATTTGAGGTTCAAGTAGTAATGAGGAATATTCTGTAAACCGTTTCTTATGATATTACTTGACACTTCAAGCAATTTCAAGAGATCACGTTAACTAAACAAAGAACAAAAACTGCTTTTACCCGGTTTCTGGGGAACTTTCTTTCTAGACGTGTGGTTACGAATTGCAAACACTGTGATGGTAATAAATTCAAGAGAATTTCGCTGGTGGTCAACAGGATGTACATTGCAAACGATTTCTTGGCGATTTAAAGAGCAGTTGAATTGTCAAGTTGCTCTCTATTGCGTTAGGAATCGAAATAACATGAGCGTGGAAATGTTCTTGGGAACGTGCCAATAGTTTAGCCAACCAATCTTATATAGATAAGTAAGAACCCGCCAGCCCAAAACCTACAACAAATATTGACTTTTTTAGAATGCATTGGACCCTCTTGAATCTTATGTGGATTAGTATTGTTCCAAATTTGACAATTTTGTGTGTCCACTTAGACACAATTTTTAATTTTTTGGCGAACGCTGTGGAAATTTGCAGGCTGAATAAATGACAACTAAAGTGACAGATGTAGCTTCTGCGAAATGTTATTTAAGACCATGATACACTATCCTGTCGAGTCGTACGATTTGTCAAAAAAATCGTGTGTGTTAAAAGAGTATAACAGTGTGGCATAAAAATGCATCTATAAGACAGATTTTTAGACAAGTCTGTCCGCCTTCATACTCTTTTTAAAAAATTCCTAAAAATGTTTTTCTCCATGCGATCAGGGTTGCATTTTATAAGATGTTAGCAAGAAGCAACTCTGCATATGCTTTGAATCTTATTTCGTATCTTAAAAGTGCGACAAAAATCGATAAGATTTTCCTGTGTGTGGATCGTACGACTGTGTGTGATACTGTATCATGGCCTTTATACGCTTTAGAACATCTATTTAAATTTCTCTTGTAAATAAGAAAAAAAGCAAGCAGTCTTGAATAAATTCAAGCCGTCAAACTAGTCCTCTGTGTTTTTTTACCGTTCAACATTGTAATTTATAATTTAGTTTTGTGTTAAGTGTCTTTATGGTTTGTTATTTTATTTGTTTTCTTGTTTCTCTTTTCGATTTTTAATTTTTTCCCCCTTCTTTTTACAAATAATTTACCAGTAAAATGTCGTTTGAAAGTCCAAAAGATGAGTCGTTAAAAGATCAGTTGGTTATGCAAGTTTCAATTGCATAAGAACCACGTTTCAAGTGCTAATGGTAATGGCTGGCGTTTTACTGGGAAAGAGGACAAAAGTTACTGGTGCAATAGACTTTAATTAACGGTATAGAAAGTGAAAGGTATTGTAGCCTCTTCCAGACGTTGTTAATAAATTGAAGACTAGAAGAATTTTTTTTGTTGTTTGGATTTTACCAAACCAATAAATTTTTTAGGCCATCATAAGTTGGAGTAAAAAGAAAATAATTGACAATTTTTAGAAAGTTAACAGCAGGAGTCGGAGTAAAAAATTTTTGTAATTTTAGAGGCTTTCAAAATGTTGAGACTAAAAAATTGCTTGTGCAAAATGTTTGCCCTGTAATACTGAAAAAATAGAACTCCTTTAAGCACATGAGTTCTAAAATCACCAGATCAATTTCAAAAAATTTTATTTTCGTTTGTATTTTCCATTTTCCATTGTCTAGTGGTTAGTGTATTGGCTTACTTAGACGATAGCGCCGGATTCAAATCTCAGCTCTACCTTTCAGCAGCCTTCTGGCAAAAGTTCTGGGAGTAATTGATTGCCATGAAAAAGCATCTCAAATCTGTCGTTCGAAGTCGACTTTAAACTGTAGGTCCCGGTACTAATGGATAAAAATTAACACACACAACATGAGTGCTGCGAGAAGCTATGCAGTAACCCTGATACAGGGTTGTAATGGCCAATTATGTATGTATGTATTTTTCACATAAAATTTCGAACCCTCGAAATCGTTGATTTCACATTTGATATACCGGGTAACTTTGTGGCAGATTTACTGGATAAACAGGGTAGGATGTGACATCTTCTTCTGGCAAGATAAATTCTTATCATGACGATCTTTGTTTATTTTCTGGCGTCTGGAGACAGAATTCTTTTTGTAGACAGCCAAAGAAGCAAGTATTGTAATCAACTGTTGATGGGGAAAGAACTTTGTGACTGTTGAACTTGCCTAGGCGGAGGATTCTGGCTGTGGCATCTGTCTAGTGCATAGGCATGAGTTCCATCTGAGGTATGGCAGTTCAACATTATGTAGTTATTGCCTGAAAGAGAAAATGGTGACTAGAAGACATTTGCACCTAGAGAGTCCGGCGAGTTCCTTATGGATACCTATTCGCTACAGAAAGTTTCGGGTAGCTACGTGGGTCGTCTCATAATTCAAACTTACTTAAGATTTAGGGGTAACATAGTAATTACAAGTACCGGGTAAGGCATCACAATGGGCTATTGATGGTTCGTTATATGACTTTTACACTAGATGGCACTGTTTTTACATTCTAATACTAAAACCAAGCCTGATTTCCATTTCTCTTTCTTTCTTGCTTTTAATAGAACAGTTTTAAGAATTTTAATTCGATAACCAAATCTCTTCAACAATATTTATAACATAAAGCATAAACATTTTAATATCTTGTTTCAGATATTTTAATTTCCTTTTAAAACTTTCCAATGATTTTTTCAGAAATCAAATTAAAATTGTATATCAAATGCCATAAATAAAGCAGTTGAAACCTTTTTCTTTTTCAAAACAACTACAATTACAATCCCAATTACAATCCCATATTCAATTCAATGTCCGTTTTTTTTTTTTCTTTCAATTTATTGGCCAATGGCCATTTCATATCATTTTGGTAAATCTTTTTAGAACGACCTTGTCTTGTGAAACAAAAACCAAAGACAACAGCAACAATTGATACATTTATTGTTTGTTATTAATTAGAAAAAACGAGAAAGAAAAAAACTGAAATGCACTTTTAAAGAATATTGGAAAAAAAAATATTAATTTGAAAACAAACACAAGAAAAAAATCTGCGAGACTTTTTGAAAGTAAGGCGTTGGTTCGTATTGCATTGTCTGTTGCTGATCTGTAAGTCTGTCCATCTATCCACCGTATTAACTATAATAACCAACAAACTGCACCACAAACAAAATATAGAAAAAAAAAAAAATAAACAACCAAAGCTGACACATAAGGAGACATGATGGAAACAAGTACCGGATTACCAACAAACAAAACAACAAGTGGCCATACAAAGTAATTGTAACAGAAATGTAAAAATCTCAGTCAGTAGAAGAAAAATAAATGAAATACAAAAACAAATTGGAGGTGAATGATGCTGACCATTCACGTTTGAAGTCAATGATAAAGGCAAACAGAAAAGGTGGTGGTGGTTGGTAACATTTTTAGCAAAATTATAACAAAACATTGATCTGTTTTACAACAATTCGTCGAAGGAACAGCCTAAATAAACCTCAGAGATACGCTATAAAGCTTTAGCCAACGAAAAAAAGGAGATAATTTTTAATAGTTCGGTGAAACAAAATGTACAATCAGTCAAGAGGTTTTGTTATGCGGCCATACCAACTATAATAGAACACAAATCCTACCATTAGAACAGGCAGCACAAACGTAGTACAGTGCTCAAACAAATCACAGCTGCAGCAAAGTTGCAAAAGAACTGACATGTATGCTTGAAACGTTGAAACAAAATATCTATTTCTTTAATTAAAATCTAAGAATATAACAAGTTTGATAGATATTTTGTCAAATAAGACCTCATAACATAGAAAATTTTGTTCAAAATATTCAAAAAAAATTTTTTTTTCAATTCACTGAAACAAAGGACAACGTTGGTTCACAGTCAAACAAATCAAATAGTGTACAGTGGTTATATCATTAGAACAGGCAACAGTTTATGTGTTTTAATTTATAAACAAACGAATCAAACAAATGATTTTTATATCTTGTTTTAACAGAAAAAACGTATTAAAAATCTGTTAAAGACTTGGTCAAATAAGACTATAAACTTTTAGGCTATAAACTTTTGTCCCAAACATTTAAATGTTTTAGCTGACAGTTAAACAAATCATTCGATGTACAGTAATAGGCTCATATGAAGCACAAACTGTAATCAAGAAGACAACAAACATATGAAATTTAAATGGGGGATAAGGGCCACAAAAATACACTTTAAATACACTGGTTAAGCTTCCTTCAAGTTAAGACAACAATAGAACTTACGAGCCTCACTACTTATTCGATTCAGAGCAATTAAGGAAGATAATGGCAATGTGCTGGAGGCCCGAAGTTCGAGCCCCAGGAAAGTTCTGATCAATATTTTTTATAATTTAATTTTTGTTTCGTCAGAAACGCTTTAATTAGATCAAATTTAACTGCAATGAATATTTTTGGTAATTAAAGAAGAAATGATGTCCGTGAAGTAATAGTACACTAGCCAAACTGAACAACTGTTTTCGACTCCAGCAACGGTAGTCTCATCAGAAAAAATGGCAATGCTTAAAGTACGTGGACTAGAAGATTTTATATACCATTTGATCAAGAACTATACGCAAATGCATATTTAGCTATTTTATTAACCGGTAACTCTAATATGTACTAGGTATACCTCTTTCCTCCGTTAGACTCATTATTAGAAGGAAACATTTATTGAACGCGAACCTTTCCTGGTCGCGAGAGGAGTCTTGTCAAATTTCTAGACTCACAGACTTCACTATACTGTGGTTCACTATACTTGCCAGTACCCATCTCTGGCCCGACGTAGATTTCTTACATTAGGATCTCTTTTTCTCGATGGATTGACTGACCTGTCCATCCGGGACATTGGTTCAATTGCCAAATTCATTAGGCTCTCTGGCTGGTTTCCAGCATAAGACTTGAGGCGTACTAATCAACTCTTTAAACTGAACCGCAGGGACATCTCTTCCTTTGTATCTGTCCCCTTGCATGATGGGAAAGCATGCAGAGAGACTGCGTTTGCTTGCAAACGACTTCTGTCGCGGCTGCGGGTCGATTGAGGAGGAGGAAACTATGGTTCACTATACTTGCCAGTGCCCATCTCTGGCCCGACGTCGATTTCTTACATTAGGATCTCCTTTTCTCGATGGATTGACTGACCTGTCCATCCGGGACATTTGTTCAATTGCCAAATTTATTAGGCTCTCTGGCTGGTTTCCAGCATAATTTTCTGGGGAAGTAGTGCTTCTTATGTGGAGCCTCTGGCTATCAGGGCTCCCTACATCATGTGGTATCACAACGAGCCGCTATGCGTGCTCAAGTGTGCCTTGTCATTACGAGGGTGCCACTTCCTCCTATCCTATCCTAATATGTACTATAGTAGTGAAATTATTCATTAAAATACAATTTGTAGTTTTACTGTAATTTGGTAAATCCCGAAACTACGTTGGAATTTACAACCAATTTAACGAGAATGTTCTAAGTAGTGAAAGTGGTGTATACTACAGTCAACGACAAAAAAAAAACACAAAATACCTAATTCAGTTCTGCTGGTAGTGTAACAGGCAAAACAAAACAAAAAAATACTTGAAAACCATTTAAACATTCTCTTTTAATAAAGTGTTTAAAAGTTCTTTTAATGAAATAAAAAAAAGTATTTGTTTTATTTGCCACAAGACCTGCCTTTTTGAAGGTTGTTTATGAAGGAAAAACAAAATATACTCAAACGCCTATGTTTTCCAAATTAATATGGAGTTTTTCTTCTAATGGATTTCTATGTTAAATTTAAAGATATTTTACAAGAAAAAGCAACAACATGAAACACGCTAATTCAAAGAAAACAACATTCCATTTTTAAGATTTTTAAGATTTTTAATTTTTGTGGATTTTTTTCTTTCTTTGATACAAAAATCATTTGGCATGCAAACAGGCAGTACAATAAACGCAAATGAGCGTTATTTTTTGAAAGTTTACGAAAATGTGTTTTTTGTTTTTATTATTGTTTTCGGGTATTTAAATAATTGTGGATCCAATAATAACCAACACCACCACTGCACCATAAACAACAACATAAAATTGTGAGTGACTGAATTACTATGCAAGTGAGTGTAATACCAACAGTCAACAAACCAACCAACCCCACATACCCACTCAGTATTATTTGTTTATTACTGCACCAAAAAGCAACAACAAATAAATTTAAATTTTTTTTTTAATAAAATTTAAAACAAATAAGAAAAAAAAATTGTTTTTTTATTAAATAAAACAAAGAATCTACAAAAACCAACTATCGAATTTGAATTCTAGCCCAGTAAATAAATGTCTGTCTGCACGTAAGCCTTTATGCCTGTAAACTAATATATGCAGTCATTTAAAGGTGTATGTTCTTTCATTGTGAGTGTCTGTCTGAGATGTTTTTATTCAGATAGAAGTGTTCGTCGAAATAGATTTTTTTCATTTCAACAATTTGAAAAAAATAGTAGTAGTAGGCACATACTAATGAAATACGAGTATAATCTAAAAATATATCGTCGCAAGAATTAAAGAACGCTGTAACTGACACAACATTTAACGTTCACCAGATCCAAAAAACCTTTATTGAAGACGACGCTGGTATTTTTCAAAACGCAGACGGCGTTAGTGAATTTCTTTTCATCAAAGAAATCTGGGACCGGGACCAATCGAACCGTATTTTTTTTTCTAATAAAATGATGCAAAAAATTTATTTTTGATCCATTTTTCTGGTTTAAAACTAAAGTTCATTAAAACACATATAAAGCTATGATTTTGTTGAATCTTTTATTGCATTATGAGCTTTGAACATTGTCACTCTTTAAGAAAAGAAATTTTCATTTAAATGACATTCTTTGGAATTGTTGCAGCGCAGCACACGATCCTTCTGAGGTAGTTTTCAAGTACCCCTATCTAAAAGTCAAATCTTGGTGGCCAACTGACACCGCCCAATCAAGAAATGACTCGATGGGAAAATTCGGCATAACGCGCACCAAACACTAATGTAAAAGAGTTTCGACAAAGGTGGTGAATGGATTGTTCACAGTTTAAATAGAACGATTCGTCTTATTTACTTACCCATTCAACTAAAAATGTTAAATTTGACCGGGAAAACAATTCTGAATGGAAATTCAAGATTATTACCACTTTGTTGAACAGCGTGTTTGCTGAATGGGTGGTCCATAAGATGATTCTTTATTTTTAACTCCTGGTGGTTTAGTCTCTTTCAGTTGGAAGGGTTGGTCGCATTCCTTCAATTGTGGCGAAATATGCTTTGGATAACATAACATAACATAATTGGCCATTACAACCCTGTGTCAGGATTACCGCCCAGCTTCTCGCAGCACTCATGTTGTGTGTGTTAATTTTTTCCCATGAGTACCGGGACCTACAGTTTAAAGTCGACTCCGAACGACAGATTTGAGAAGCTTTTTCATGGCAATTAATTACTCCCAGAGCTTTTGCCAGAAGACCGCTGAGAGACAGTCGCCGAAAGAAATAATTGTTTCATATTTCTTTTTTTTTAAGATGTCGGAGCTGAGATTTGAACCCAGCACTATCGTCTTCGTAAGCCAACAAACTAACCACTAGACCACGGTCACTACCACGCAAATTATCACTAAAAAATTGGGCGGAATTGGAAAAGCGGGCGTGGTACCTCTCATATAAACTAGATATTGATATTTATATATCTTGAGAACGGTTAAAGGCGAATGCAAACTAAACTAAATATTAATTTTTTCGTATCTGAGAACGGTTAAAGGGTAAAGATTTTGAATTTGATCTGAATGACTTCACAATCAATGAAAATTTGCATTCATAAAGTGGGCAGATTAAGACAAGTGGGCGTGGTTCCTTCCATACGAAGGAAGGAAGAATATTTCTTCAACAAACAAAATCGCGAACCCAAAAAACTCAAGTTGAATCTTAAGAGCTTTTAAGCTTTTAACGTGTAAAAATACAACACACCAGTAGCTTAGAACGGCAATGAATTGGCCGATGTTTCTTTAGTGCGCATTATCAGAGAAAGTAAACATGATCCGCAAATGCTGCATTGTTATACGAATTAGCCGCTCTAAAAGTGCGATGGACGTTGTCTTAAATTGGTTGTCTATAAGTGTGACGAACAAAAGCATTATTCTTCAACAATTTGTAAAAGTTGTTCTAGTGTAACTTCATCTATAACAACAAACTAAACAAAAAGAAACTCTGAGTTGTTAAATCGGTTGTCATGTAAACCACTGTTACCAACTCAAAGTTGTAAACCCTTTATTAAAATTCTACGTGTTGCCCATACTAGTAGTACCAAAATTAACTAAAATTTTTTTAAAATCAGGTGATAGTCCACACAACACCCCAACTCAAGACACTGTAGCCCATATTCACATGTAGAGGTCAATAGGTCATTGAATACAGAACATAACCCAAATTAAATTTTCTATTTGATTTATAACGCTTAAAACTCTGTAATTTTTTTTTTAACTTAAAGGTGATTTCATATTATTGTTGTTGCTGTTGCTGTGGTTTGGTGCATTCAACTGATATTGCAACCAAAAAACTTAACAATAAAACTAACAAACACATACATACTCAACTGAAATTCGTTTTAGTATTTTTGTAATTTTTGTAGTTTCTTTAAGCTTTTTATACGGCTTAAACGATTATGATACTCGCACTACTGCCCCTGCAAAATTACAACAACAACAACAACAAAAATAACAAAGTTTTCAACTAAAAAGAGTACAAATACAGAGATACATACTTTCATAAAAATAATAGCAAACACTATATACGAGTTTTCATATATACTCGTACTCGTACAAGTATATTCCGATATAGACGTTGTTTAAACTGGTAAGTTGGGTTTTAAGTTTCAAGGACTTTTGGTGGACATTCACTTTTGAAAAAAAAAAAAAACAATTTGCAATAAAAACAACAAATAAATTTTTATATATAAAAATATATAGAAAACAGAAAAATAAAAATAAAAACAAAAATATCTCGCACTATAAACACAAAAAATCAAAAACTAGATGCATATTACATATGCACACACACACACAGATGCATATTTATTTATTTAAATTTAAAGACAACAACAACAATAACAAAAACAGAACAAAAATAATTACAACAACAGCAACAAGTAATTTAAATTCAAACATCATAAACCATGCCAATGCACTTTTAATTTAAGACAAAAAATACACACACACACACACACACATACATACAAAAGTAAACACCAACAACAAGAAACTCAATCATCTACCAAATCTAAAACAAAACCAAGTCAGTCAGTTAGTCAGTCAACTGTCCAGCCACTTAATAAGATTACACTGAAAAGCTGGACTGGCTAAGAGACGAGTTTGTTTAAAAGTTTTGCTTGTTGTTTGTTGATAAATGAAAAACCAAAAAAAAGTACCAAAAATTAGTACTTCGAGATATCAAACAAAAGTTCTGTATTACAGCATGCACACACTGTCACATACATACACATATGGTCAAAATAATAAGTACAGTGCTTTAGCTATTAATATCCATATATCCATACATACTTTTTGTTTCTTTCCTTTTCTGGTTCAAAATGGCAACTTTAACCCAAATTATGAATTCAGTACATCGTTTTTGCACCTTTAACATCGAAAAAGTTCTCATAAAGTGAAAAGAAATTGTTTCTGTATCTTCATGTGAGAAAACAAACAGTTCAGTGTCTCATTTACATATCTTTTTGCGAGAAATTTTTATATTATCGTACCTCTATTGTTTAGTAAAGTGTTCTGTTAATGAATGTGAGAAAAGGCATCTCTGGAGTTTGTGTTTCAACAAACCTCACTAGAGCACACAACCGTTATGATACCACAAATAGGAAGAAAATGTGATAAATAGTTTACAACAGTGTTGTACTCATAATTTTTTTTTCTATAATCCCCAGAGGGACAAGGTTGAATTCTAAACTTTTAGATTACCTTTCAATTATTATATTAAGGCACTTTAACTGATGTATAAAGCGTAGGTAGGTAGGTCGGTAGGTGAGATGGTTAGTCAACCAAAAAACGTGAGCAACTACAATTAGCATACACAAGGTTCCGTTTTTATACCATTACGGGACCAAGCTGAACTATCGCTAGTAGGAAAAAGAACTACAACCAATAAGGGTGTCTATAAAGTGAGGTAAAACGAACGAGTCCAGACACGAGCACTGCGCTAAGCCATCGAAAAAAAGTCACCCCAAAAAACTTCAAACGTCTGACTGCCAGAGCTGGTCAACCTATTGTCTCTCTCTCCAAATGATTCCCGCAACTTCTACAGTCAGAGTTAAAGGGCAGACCCAACTTTTCAGCGTGTTTACCATGTTTATCCGTATACACCGCTATAAGCTTAGGCAAAGATTGACAAGGGATCGCTAAAATTATATAAAGGGTATTTAGGATTGAATTTGTGCAAACTAAAATTAAGCAAATTTGGGGGGTGTGTGGTATAGTGGTTAGAGCGCTCGGAAAAAAAACTCAAACCGCCCAGGTTCAAATTCCAGCAAAGGTGAAAAATGAAAACGTTAGTTTGCGGTTTGTTTAAAATTATAATTTAAAAATAAGGGTCCCCCCTCTCCTCCAAGAAGACCATCTAAAAAGAAACCGCTCCCTGACATTCCACTCTATTGCACCTTAACAACTGTCAACAAAAGAAAAAAAAACGCCACCTATTGGGAAGTAGCAGATAATAGCTAAACCTACTAAACCTACATAGCGAAGGCACTCACCACACAATTAACATGCGACGATGAGACAATTGCTGTTGATCATTTAAGGGTGAAGGTATAACACTGGCCTTTGAATGATCAATTCCCAGCAATTTGTCTCATTCCTAAGGCGCTTAATAATAATATAAGAAAAAACATATATGTACCGTCCTTTACAAAAATAAATTCTCACACAATGCAAAGCATTTAGTAGGGGTTTACCCCTGAGTATTGGCCTCAAATAAAAGAAAAAAAGTGTATTAGAAATAAAAATGTCTAAAAGCAGCGAAAGGGAAAAAATAATTGATTGTTTTTAATAAATAGTGGCATTAAATATTGTAAATGCAATTATCGTTTTCGATTTTTAGATGCGATTATCATATGCATAAAATACAGTGACTCAAACAATTGACCACGTGTTTGAATGTCCTATGTTCAAATGCTTGTTATCCTACTGTACCCATTTAAAAGAAAACACAATAACAAAAAAAAAATAAGAGCTCCATGAACAAGATCGGATAATTAGTTTTAGCGTTCTAAGCATTTGAATATAGCACATTCAAACATGTGGTCAATTGTTTGAGTCACTGTATATGGCTGGGGAAATGTCAAAAGTTTCTAAGCAATTTAATTAAGGTTTTCTCGGTGCAATTAATGCAAATTGCAAATTTATATACATATTTAGTATATATTTAGTTGTATTTTGTTATCGTTTGCACAGTTTGCAATACCCTTCGTGAGCGCCCTTATAAAAAAAAAGTGTAGAACTTTACAAAAAACAGTCTTTAAAATATTTCTTTTTTTCCAACTTAAATCATCAAATGTTCCACCTCTTACAAACTAAATTTAAAGCCTTATAACGACGCCTTTTCTTTAACTGATTTATTACATATTATTGGCCACTTTATAATTATGATTGCATTTCTAATAATTGTGGTGGTTGTTGTCGCTGCTGTTGCTGTAATGGCGATATCAGAATATTGTTAATTCCAGTCTAGTATGTAGAAATAAATAATTCTATTAAATATAATGATTTGATGGTTATTTTTTTTTTTTGCAATTCTGCTCTTATTTTAAGACTTAAAGTAATCGCCATCCATAAAATACTTACCACACCCAATCCAAGCCAAGTAATTTTTTTTATAGCAGCGGTCGTAATATGTACGAGAATAAAAAAAAAATAAAAATTTAAGAAAAACAAGCTTAATTATAATTATTTTTATTTTATCTCATTTTTTTAACTTTACTGTTGACTTGTTGTTGTTTGATCTACTTTTACAAATAAAAAATATAAAAAAAAATGTTTTTTGATCATGTCGTTTTTATAAACTTAGAATGTTTTATAGGAGAACAACGTAAATATAAGTAAAATACTGGTGGTATCTCTTATGAAATATTAAAAATTTTTTTAATGTTTAACAAGACACTTTAACGCAACCTTTATTGGACACAAGAAATAATAAATCCATATGATTTATAGGCCTATTCGTGAGGGGAGAGATTAAGACAATTCTTACAAGTGTTGAAACTCGCTCTTATCACAGTTTCATAAAATGCATTTTCAGGCAAAAGGATTGCAAATTACATTGAAAGGTTTTTTTATTCCATTTTTATTTATTGTTGTCAATAAGCAAGGACACAAGGGAGAATACGTTTGAAAAATAGTTGTACAATAGCAATCTGAAGATTTTCATTTCCATTTGATTTTTTTTTTTTCTTTTCATCGTTAAAGCTTAGCAAAATGTTAAAATGTTATGTGTTAAAATATACGAGGGCTGTACAGCATATTCTTAGCCTAACAAGGTGTGGATTACTAAAATTATTTTATTTTACAACATAATTACGTGGGGCTCCAATACTTTCAGCGTTCATTTACACAATGACTCAAAGCATCCTGACCTTTTTTTAATTTTCTTTAAAGGAGTTCTTCAAAATGTTCTGGCGTTCATATTATGCATCTCAAATCGTGGGCTTTTTATATCTTCATTATTACTTCTTTAATTCTCTTTATTTTCTAAAGTAAGTGCAAGTGAGATACATACATACATACATAATTTGGCCATTACAACCCTGTGTCAGGGTTACGGCTTAGCTTCTCACAGCACTCATGTTGTGTGTGTTAATTTTTATCCATGAGTACCGGGACCTACAGTTTAAAGTCGACTCCAAACGACAGATTTGAGAAGCTTTTTCATGGCAATCAATTACTCTCAGAGCTTTTGCCAGAAGACTGCTGATAGGTAGTCGCCTAAGAAATAATTTTTTCATATTTCTTTTTTTTTAAGAGGTCGAAGCTGGGTGTTGAACCCAGGGCTTATGTCTTAGTAAGCCAACACACTAACCATAATACAGAGTATGTTAGCCTCGAAGGACTTTATAATTACTGATATATCAGCATTAACCCATGGCCCGTTGTAAAAAAAAAAATTTTGCTGTAAACAAACATATTTAAGAAATGTTTACTTTTCAAAACCGGTTTTATAACCTATCGTTTACAAATTTTTTATCCAGTTTATTATTTATTATATTAGTCGCCGTAGTCTAGTGTGTTGCCTTTCTAGACAAGAGCGCCGGGTTCAAACCCCAGCTATGACATCTTAAAGAAAAAAAAAAATTCTTTCTACTACTGCCTCTCGGCAATTTTCTGGCAAAAGCTCTGAGAGTAACTCATTACCAAGAACAAACTTCTCAAGTGTGTCGTTCGGAGTCAAAGTTAAACTGTAGGACCCGGCAATTATGAATAAAAATTGACGCAGACAACATGGCTGCTGAGAGAAGCTAGACTGTAAACCTGAAACAGGTTTGTAATGGCCACTTATGAAAAGTTATTATTAAACAACAATTTGTAATCAAGTTATTATGTGATTTTAATTAAAAACGAAGAAAAACCGGCTGTAGAAACCGGTTTTAGAAACCGGTATTAAAACAATTAAGACATTTTTAATCAATTATTTTTTTTTTATTTCTTATATGTAGTGTTGGGTTATTCACATTTCTAAAGAAATCGAACTTTATGTACATTTTATCAATTGATTCATTCATTTATCTAACCAGCCATTCATTCATCCATACCTCTGACAATGATGAAATACACAGCAACAATAACAACAAAGCATTCATGTCAAAATACAACCATTTTTTTTCCTTTTTAATTTAACTTCTGAACAGAAATCGATACGTTTCTGTCTAAAATCGGGCATACAAAAAAAAAATATGAAAAACGCCAACACAGATAAAAGGAAAAACTAGACAAAAACAAAAAGCCGACTTATGAATTAATGTATGAATGAATAGATGGATTATTGAACAGACAGACAAATGCTTTGACAAAAAATGAAATACAAACATACATATTTTGTAATAAAATATAACAAAATATCATAGATCATATAACACAGAAAAGGAAAAAAAATAAAAAAAACGGCCACCTTAAAAAGACAATTAAAAAGTTAAAGCTTTGCCAACCCCCTTCTTTAAATAAAAACAAACAAACAAAAAAAAAAACAAACTCTATAAAGAATTTTTACTTTCAAAAAGTTACCTTGTCACTTGGCAACAAGACCAACAAACAATTTTTTGAAGCTCTTCTTAAAATCGAACAAACATTTCAAATGTTTGTCACGCTCATAACACAATTACACCACGCGAAAAAGCAGGCGGTTGCAAAGTCATTGGGACCTGACAGCCGTTTAAACATGATGATCGTTATTGCATTTGGCTTAAAGAATCTAAACCAAATTTGAAACCACACGACGCTTAAAGCTGAAAGGCATTAAGTTGTTAGGCAGTCAGCCAGACAGTAACCAAACCAAGCCAGCCAGCCAGCCATTCGCATTTGCTACGAAACAAATCAAATCCTCCAAATAATGATAAATGAGAATGGTTTATGGTGTATTATTAAAGCCATTTAGCATAAAACATTTAGACACTCTACTCTACATACTAAATACATACATACATATGTAGAGCTATTAAAAAGTGTCACCACAAAGAGTAGGGCGGGAGTAGTACGATAGTAGCTGAAGTACTCGTGATAAAAAACCACATTTGAATAGAAGCACAAAAGAAAATACAAAAAAAAAAAAGAAAAGCTGAAAATCTGAAATGGGAACTACTTAAATGCAAAAAGATTTAAATTTTGAATTAAATTATGAGACTCTTTTTTCTGCACTAATAATGCAATAAAGAGAGGGTGTTTTTTTATGTGTGTGAAGATAAATTCGAATTTGAAAAGCAAAGACATAAACCATCTTTCTTTAGCTAACACATTTTTTGCGTTAACAGAGCTCTGTTAATAGTTTAACAGCGATTATGTACGGGTATTTCAGGACTTATTAGGCATTTAATGGACACACATTCCAATTTTAGGAAGAAAAGGTACTCCCATATGGAAGCTATATTGTTCACTTTGTATCTCATAAAAAAAAATTCATATTTATTGAGTTTTAGGTTAAAAAAAAGGCGAAACAAATTCTATCAAAAAAAACCAAATAAGTGGAGAAGATCAGTGGCCATTATGGAAAAATACGAAAATGCAGGTACATCACACTATATGGGGATGACAGTCCAAGGGGTCCCTAATAGAGCAGTATTAGTGGTATTCCTGAAATAATTTTGGGATTTGAGAAAATTTAATTTAAAAAATTCAACTTTTTTGCAAAATGACTGGAGAAGATCAGTGGCCATTATGGAAAAATACGAAAATGCAGGTATATCACACTATATGGGGATGGCAGTCCAAGGGGTCCCTAATGGAGCAGTATTAGTGGTATTCCTGAAATAATTTTGGGATTTGAGAAAATTTAATTTAAAAAATTCAACTTTTTTGCAAAATGACTGGAGAAGATCAGTGGCCATTATGGAAAAATACGAAAATGCAGGTATATCACACTATATGGGGATGACAGTCCAAGGGGTCCCTAATGGAGCAGTATTAGTGGTATTCCTGAAATAATTTTGGGATTTGAGAAAATTTAATTTGAAAATTTCAATTTTTTTGCAAAATGACTGGAGAAGATCAATGGTCATTTTGGAAAAATACGAAAATGCAGGTATATCACACTATATGGGGATGGCAGTCCAAGGGGTCCCTAATGGAGCAGTATTAGTGGTATTCCTGAAATAATTTTGGGATTTGAGAAAATTTAATTTAAAAAATTCAACTTTTTTGCAAAATGACTGGAGAAGATCAGTGGCCATTATGGAAAAATACGAAAATGCAGGTATATCACACTATATGGGGATGACAGTCCAAGGGGTCCCTAATGGAGCAGTATTAGTGGTATTCCTGAAATAATTTTGGGATTTGAGAAAATTTAATTTGAAAATTTCAATTTTTTTGCAAAATGACTGGAGAAGATCAATGGTCATTTTGGAAAAATACGAAAATGCAGGTATATCACACTATATGGGGATGACAGTCCAAGGGGTCCCTAATGGAGCAGTATTAGTGGTATTCCTGAAATAATTTTGGGATTTGAGAAAATTTAATTTAAAAAATTCAACTTTTTTGCAAAATGACTGGAGAAGATCAGTGGCCATTATGGAAAAATACGAAAATGCAGGTATATCACACTATATGGGGATGACAGTCCAAGGGGTCCCTAATGGAGCAGTATTAGTGGTATTCCTGAAATAATTTTGGGATTTGAGAAAATTTAATTTAAAAATTTCAATTTTTTTTGCAAAATAACTGGAGAAGATCAATGGTCATTTTGGAAGAATACGAAAATGCAGGTATATCACAATATATGGGGATGACAGTCCAAGGGGTCCCTAATGGAGCAGTATTAGTGGTATTCCTGAAATAATTTTGGGATTTGAGAAAATTTAGTTTGAAAAATTCAATTTTTTTGCAAAATGACTGGAGAAGATCAGTGGTCATTTTGGAAAAATACGAAAATGCAGGTATATCACACTATATGGGGATGACAGTCCAAGGGGTTCCTAATGGAGCAGTATTAGTGGTATTCCTGAAATAATTTTGGGATTTGAGAAAATTTAATTTAAAAAATTCAATTTTTTCAATATTTGTAAAATGACTGGAGAAGATCAGTGGCCATAATGGAAAAATACGAAAATGCAGGTATATCCCACTATATGGGGATGGCAGTCCAAGGGGTCCCTAATACAGCAGTATTAGTGGTATTCCTGAAATAATTTTGGGATTAAAGAAAATTTAATTTGAAAAATTCAATTTTTTTGCAAAATGACTGGAGAAGATCAATGGTCATTTTGGAAAAATACGAAAATGCAGGTATATCACACTATATGGGGATGACAGTCCAAGGGGTCCCTAATGGAGCAGTATTAGTGGTATTCCTGAAATAATTTTGGGATTTGAGAAAATTTAATTTGAAAAATTAAATTTTTTTGCAAAATGACTAGAGAAGTGTGTGAAGTTAGCTACGAAAGTTCAATTCTTTTTAACAACAGAATTAGTTAACAGAGTAATGTTAACATTACCTGATCTTCTGATCTTCTCCAGTCATTTTACAAAAATTGAAAAAATTGAATTTTTTAAATTAAATTTTCTCAAATCCCAAAATTATTTCAGGAATACCACTAATACTGCTCCATTAGGAACCCCTTGGAGTGTCTTCCCCATATAGTGTGATATACCTGCATTTTCGTATTTTTCCAAAATGACCATTGATCTTCTCCAGTCATTTTACAAAAAAATTGAATTTTTTAAATTAAATTTTCTCAAATCCCAAAATTATTTCAGGAATACCACTAATACTGCTCCATTAGGAACCCCTTGGACTGTCATCCCCATATAGTGTGATATACCTGCATTTTCGTATTTTTCCATAATGGCCACTGATCTCCTCCAGTCATTTTGCAAAAAAATTGAATTTTTCAAATTAAATGTTCTCAAATCCCAAAATTATTTCAGGAATACCACTAATACTGCTGTATTAGGGACCCCTTGGACTGCCATCCCCATATAGTGGGATATACCTGCATTTTCGTATTTTTCCATAATGGCCACTGATCTTCTCCAGTCATTTTACAAATATTGAAAAAATTGAATTTTTTAAATTAAATTTTCTCAAATCCCAAAATTATTTCAGGAATACCACTAATACTGCTCCATTAGGGACCCCTTGGATTGTCATCCCCATATAGTGTGATATACCTGCATTTTCGTATTTTTCCATAATGGCCACTGATCTCCTCCAGTCATTTTGCAAAAAAATTGAATTTTTCAAATTAAATGTTCTCAAATCCCAAAATTATTTCAGGAATACCACTAATACTGCTGTATTAGGGACCCCTTGGACTGCCATCCCCATATAGTGGGATATACCTGCATTTTCGTATTTTTCCATAATGGCCACTGATCTTCTCCAGTCATTTTACAAATATTGAAAAAATTGAATTTTTTAAATTAAATTTTCTCAAATCCCAAAATTATTTCAGGAATACCACTAATACTGCTCCATTAGGAACCCCTTGGACTGTCATCCCCATATAGTGTGATATACCTGCATTTTCGTATTTTCCATAATGGCCACTGATCTTCTCCAGTCATTTTGCAAAAAAATTGAATTTTTCAAACTAAATTTTCTCAAATCCCAAAATTATTTCAGGAATACCACTAATACTGCTCCATTAGGAACCCCTTGGACTGTCATCCCCATATAGTGTGATATACCTGCATTTTCGTATTTTCCATAATGGCCACTGATCTTCTCCAGTCATTTTGCAAAAAAATTGAATTTTTCAAACTAAATTTTCTCAAATCCCAAAATTATTTCAGGAATACCACTAATACTGCTCCATTAGGAACCCCTTGGACTGTCATCCCCATATAGTGTGATATACCTGCATTTTCGTATTTTTCCATAATGGCCACTGATCTCCTCCAGTCATTTTGCAAAAAAATTGAATTTTTCAAATTAAATGTTCTCAAATCCCAAAATTATTTCAGGAATACCACTAATACTGCTGTATTAGGGACCCCTTGGACTGCCATCCCCATATAGTGGGATATACCTGCATTTTCGTATTTTTCCATAATGGCCACTGATCTTCTCCAGTCATTTTACAAATATTGAAAAAATTGAATTTTTTAAATTAAATTTTCTCAAATCCCAAAATTATTTCAGGAATACCACTAATACTGCTCCATTAGGGACCCCTTGGACTGTCATCCCCATATAGTGTGATATACCTGCATTTTCGTATTTTTCCATAATGGCCACTGATCTCCTCCAGTCATTTTGCAAAAAAATTGAATTTTTCAAATTAAATGTTCTCAAATCCCAAAATTATTTCAGGAATACCACTAATACTGCTGTATTAGGGACCCCTTGGACTGCCATCCCCATATAGTGGGATATACCTGCATTTTCGTATTTTTCCATAATGGCCACTGATCTTCTCCAGTCATTTTACAAATATTGAAAAAATTGAATTTTTTAAATTAAATTTTCTCAAATCCCAAAATTATTTCAGGAATACCACTAATACTGCTCCATTAGGAACCCCTTGGACTGTCATCCCCATATAGTGTGATATACCTGCATTTTCGTATTTTTCCAAAATGACCATTGATCTTCTCCAGTCATTTTGCAAAAAAATTGAATTTTTCAAACTAAATTTTCTCAAATCCCAAAATTATTTCAGGAATACCACTAATACTGCTCCATTAGGGACCCCTTGGACTGTCATCCACATATAGTGTGATATACCTGCATTTTCGTATTTTTCCAAAATGACCATTGATCTTCTCCAGTCATTTTACAAAAATTGAAAAAATTGAATTTTTTAAATTAAATTTTCTCAAATCCCAAAATTATTTCAGGAATACCACTAATACTGCTGTATTAGGGACCCCTTGGACTGCCATCCCCATATAGTGGGATATACCTGCATTTTCGTATTGTTCCATAATGGTCACTGATCTCCTCCAGTCATTTTGCAAAAAAATTGAATTTTTCAAATTTAATGTTCTCAAATCCCAAAATTATTTCAGGAATACCACTAATACTGCTCCATTAGGAACCCCTTGGACTGTCATCCCCATATAGTGTGATATACCTGCATTTTCGTATTTTTCCAAAATGACCATTGATCTTCTCCAGTCATTTTACAAAAATTGAAAAAATCGAATTTTTTAAATTAAATTTTCTCAAATCCCAAAATTATTTCAGGAATACCACTAATACTGCTGTATTAGGGACCCCTTGGACTGCCATCCCCATATAGTGGGATATACCTGCATTTTCGTATTGTTCCATAATGGCCACTGATCTTCTCCAGTCATTTTACAAATATTGAAAAAATTGAATTTTTTAAATTAAATTTTCTCAAATCCCAAAATTATTTCAGGAATACCACTAATACTGCTCCATTAGGAACCCCTTGGACTGTCATCCCCATATAGTGTGATATACCTGCATTTTCGTATTTTTCCAAAATGACCATTGATCTTCTCCAGTCATTTTGCAAAAAAATTGAATTTTTCAAATTAAATTTTCTCAAATCCCAAAATTATTTCAGGAATACCACTAATACTGCTCCATTAGGGACCCCTTGGACTGTCATCCCCATATAGTGTGATATACCTGCATTTTCGTATTTTTCCAAAATGACCATTGATCTTCTCCAGTCATTTTGCAAAAAAATTGAATTTTTCAAACTAAATTTTCTCAAATCCCAAAATTATTTCAGGAATACCACTAATACTGCTCCATTAGGGACCCCTTGGACTGTCATCCCCATATAGTGTGATATACCTGCATTTTCGTATTTTTCCAAAATGACCATTGATCTTCTCCAGTCATTTTACAAAAATTGAAAAAATTGAATTTTTTAAATTAAATTTTCTCAAATCCCAAAATTATTTCAGGAATACCACTAATACTGCTGTATTAGGGACCCCTTGGACTGCCATCCCCATATAGTGGGATATACCTGCATTTTCGTATTTTTCCATAATGGTCACTGATCTCCTCCAGTCATTTTGCAAAAAAATTGAATTTTTCAAATTAAATGTTCTCAAATCCCAAAATTATTTCAGGAATACCACTAATACTGCTCCATTAGGAACCCCTTGGACTGTCATCCCCATATAGTGTGATATACCTGCATTTTCGTATTTTTCCAAAATGACCATTGATCTTCTCCAGTCATTTTGCAAAAAAATTGAATTTTTCAAATTAAATTTTCTCAAATCCCAAAATTATTTCAGGAATACCACTAATACTGCTCCATTAGGAACCCCTTGGACTGTCATCCCCATATAGTGTGATATACCTGCATTTTCGTATTTTTCCAAAATGACCATTGATCTTCTCCAGTCATTTTGCAAAAAAATTGAATTTTTCAAATTAAATTTTCTCAAATCCCAAAATTATTTCAGGAATACCACTAATACTGCTCCATTAGGGACCCCTTGGACTGTCATCCCCATATAGTGTGATATACCTGCATTTTCGTATTTTTCCAAAATGACCATTGATCTTCTCCAGTCATTTTGCAAAAAAATTGAATTTTTCAAACTAAATTTTCTCAAATCCCAAAATTATTTCAGGAATACCACTAATACTGCTCCATTAGGGACCCCTTGGACTGTCATCCCCATATAGTGTGATATACCTGCATTTTCGTATTTTTCCAAAATGACCATTGATCTTCTCCAGTCATTTTACAAAAATTGAAAAAATTGAATTTTTTAAATTAAATTTTCTCAAATCCCAAAATTATTTCAGGAATACCACTAATACTGCTGTATTAGGGACCCCTTGGACTGCCATCCCCATATAGTGGGATATACCTGCATTTTCGTATTGTTCCATAATGGCCACTGATCTTCTCCAGTCATTTTACAAATATTGAAAAAATTGAATTTTTTAAATTAAATTTTCTCAAATCCCAAAATTATTTCAGGAATACCACTAATACTGCTCCATTAGGGACCCCTTGGACTGTCATCCCCATATAGTGTGATATACCTGCATTTTCGTATTTTTCCAAAATGACCACTGATCTTCTCCAGTCATTTTGCAAAAAAGTTGAATTTTTTAAATTAAATTTTCTCAAATCCCAAAATTATTTCAGGAATACCACTAATACTGCTCCATTAGGGACCCCTTGGACTGTCATCCCCATATAGTGTGATATACCTGCATTTTCGTATTTTTCCATAATGGCCACTGATCTTCTCCAGTCATTTTGAAAAAAAGTTGAATTTTTCAAATTTAATTTTCTCAAATCCCAAAATTATTTCAGGAATACCACTAATACTGCTCCATTAGGGACCCCTTGGACTGTCATCCCCATATAGTGTGATATACCTGCATTTTCGTATTTTTCCAAAATGACCATTGATCTTCTCCAGTCATTTTACAAAAATTGAAAAAATTGAATTTTTTAAATTAAATTTTCTCAAATCCCAAAATTATTTCAGGAATACCACTAATACTGCTGTATTAGGGACCCCTTGGACTGCCATCCCCATATAGTGTGATGTACCTGCATTTTCGTATTTTTCCATAATGGCCACTGATCTTCTCCACTTATTTGGTTTTTTTTGATAGAATTTGTTTCGGCTTTTTTTTAACCTAAAACTCAATAAATATGAATTTTTTTTTTATGAGATACAAAGTGAACAATATAGCTTCCATATGGGAGTACCTTTTCTTCCTAAAATTGGAATCTGTGTCCATTAAATGACTAATAAGTCCTGAAATACCCGTACATAGTCGCTGTTAAACCATTAACAGAGCTCTGTTAACGCAAAAAATGTGTTAGCTAAAGAGAGATGGTTTATGTCTTTGCTTTTCAAATTCGAATTTATCTTCACACACATTGTTTTTTTTAAGGTGAGTATTACTTTAAATACACTGTTATACTGCATTTAACTTTGTAATGAAGACAAGCGAAGAATTGTAACACTTCTAGAAGCAACAACTATATTAATGATTTTAACAATTGTTTACAGACAAATCAACCTGGCAATTGAAGTGACCTTATTAATAGGTTAAATAACTTTATTACAAATTATTTAGAGCAAAGCTGTAAGTTATTTTACAACAAACATAATGAAATGATTTTTGAGAGATCCCTTTTCTACATATTGCAGTACACTTTGACAACTTTAATCAACAACAACACCTTATAATCAATCCGTCTTGATTTAGAGTTACTTTGAGAATCAGTCGTCACTTTGCGTAATTCGTTAACGCCGATTATTAATGGGCACATATAAGTTCATCGCTCGAACTTTGGATTGATTTTAAGCTCCAAACTTTTTAAGTGAGCAGTAGGGAATATCAGCAACTTTTGGAAGGAATGCCTGTACTGAACAGTACAGAAGTGTGTACGTCGTGTAGTTAACCAAAACTCTCAATAAATGAAATGCGTCGGTAGCACAATTATGTACAGAAAATTAAGATTTGGATTACATTGGCTTAGACATTGTTTGTCTAACATAGAAAAATAATAACTATGTAATGAAATTTTTTTTAATTAAAATGCATTTCTAACGAAGAGCATGTGTTTTTAATATCCGTTAAGAAGTTTAAAAGTTACACAAAATTTGGAAGATTACATACATACATAATTGGCCATTACAACCCGGTTTCAGGGTCACGGCCTAGCTTCAAGCAGTACCCATGTTGTGTGTGTCAATTTTTATCCATGAGTACCGGGACTCAGAAAGACAGACTTGAGAAGCTTGTTCATTGCAATCAGTTACACTCAGAGCTTTTGCCAAAAGACTGCTAAGAGGTAGTCGCCGAAAGAAATATTTTTTTCATATTTCCTTTCTTTCAAGATGTCAAAGCTGTGGCTTGAAGCCTGGGATCATGTCTTAGTAAGCCAACACAGACAGATTTGGAAGATTGTTTTTGTCAAAAATCAACTAACTGAGTCTGTTTTGAATAGTTTTGGTGAACAAAAGCAGATGAGACAAAGGCTTACAGCAGAACTCGAAAACAAGTCGGGTTGAATTTAAAAAAAAAGGTGTAATTAAAATAGCCAGAAGTTTAAAATGTAAGTGTTTCAGCCACTCTTTGTGTTGTTAGTCTACCTATAGAAAGAAAGAAATTGATTGAAAACAATATGAATCTGAATTCATTCTAAAACTTGTGCAATATTTTTGACATACTCGTGCATAATTATTTATTTATTTATTTTATAAGGTAAACTTTAAGAAAGAAAAGGAGTAACGCTGACCAAGGCCTTCAGCTCATGACATACATTTTCGTTTTTTATCCCAATCAAACCATGACTTCCGTAAACAATTTTATTATCAAAAAAACAAAAACTGAAGATATTGTTTCCGTTTTAAACTTCTATTTTAATACGAGTAAAATTTTATAAAATTTATTAATTAAAAAAAAATTAAATTTCATCATCAATTTCAATGATTTTTTTTTTTGTTTTTTTGTTTTTTTGGGATTATTTTGAAGCACAAATAAATAAGCTGGTAAACAAAGTTTTTAAAAACTATTTATAGTTTTTTCTGTTAAATTTTTTTTATAATTTTAGCAAGTCATTGAGCATTGAAAACATCACAATTACCAATAAAAAAAATGTTATAAAAAAAATTATTGTGGCTTTTAATAAAAAAAAAACGACGAATTTAAATAGGAGTACAAAAAAAGACTATTTAAGGCAACAAAAAAAAAAGATTTTTAATAATAGCAAAAAACAAAAACAAAAACCAAAATTATTTTTTTTTTTTGTTCGCAAACTATAACAACATCATAACATTGAACAAAAAATTTTTAAATAGTTTAATAAAACACAAATAGCCATCAAAGAATTAAGTCTGATATTAAAAGCAAAACAAAACAAAAAATAGAACTCAATGTCATGGAAATCGCAGTTAATGGAAGGAATTATTTTAAACATTTAAGATTCTTTTTTTCAGTTTGGTTGAAATGATATGCCTTTCCAAATGCATTTTGAGAAAATAACGAACCCAAAGTTAAAATTTGCACGACTAGAAATTAGAAAATCAGTCTACAGAAGTATAGATTGTTTAAAGCATAGTTGGCCAAAGAAAGAATGAAAGAAATTGGTTTTTTATTTATTTATTTATTTATTTTATTTATTTTGTATATCTATCTTCATACATATTTAGAGCCGATTATACTTTGGGTGTTCAGTGTCCCCATGGCCTGCCAGGATTGGAAAAAATCTTAATTTCAATAAATAATAGACACGTTTGCCACTAGAAATAGCTTTAACTTTACACTCGTAATTTCTTTCATCTGTTATTTAAATTGCTCACAACTGTAACTCTTGATCTAGCCCTAGAATATGGTTTCAACAGGATATCGCTACATATCACACGCTGTCAGCAGTCATCAACTTATTGATCTCAATTTGGTAATAAGTTGGTAACGAGAAATTGGACCGGCAATTGGCATCTAAAGTTGGGCAATAGGGTGGGTCAATTTGTTCGGGACCGAAAAACATGACAAAGCGTATATCAAAATCGTAATCTACGGGAAATTCTATAAACTTTTCCCAAAGAAACCATGGTTCTAAAATCAAAATCGAGCTTCCGGTTTTTTAAGAGAAAATAATACTACTTTTTTGGAAATATTCATTGCAATTCATTGCAATTGATGAATGGTTGACGTGTAACGCTGGAAGAGGGCTTATTTTAAAGGAAATTTTCTCAGCTTTCTATATCTGTTCTCATTTATAGAAAATTGTTTACCCAAATAATGGTTTTGGAGGTTTATGTCAAAATAATAATAGTCAAACTGTTAAAAAACCTAAAACTGTTATTATTTTAACATAAACCTCCAAAACCATTATTTGGGTAATTAATTTTTTATAAATCAGCACAGATATAGAAAGGTGAGAAAATTTCCTTTAAAATTAGCCCTCTTCCAGCGTTACAGGTCAACCATTCACCAATTGCAATGAATATTTCCAAAAAAAGTAGTATTATTTTCGGATGACCTGAGCACCAAATTTTCTCTTAAAAAACCGGAAGCTCGATTTTGATTTTAGACATGGTTTTTATGGGAAAAGTTCTTAGAATTTCCCGTAGATTACGATTTTGCTATACGCTTAGTAGGCAAAAAAATTGACCCACCCTATTTGGCAATTTGCCACTTAATTATTATGTTCCGTTTAGGGACCGTGTGACGCTTTGAAGGCCAAGCAAGGCTTTGTTCGTCATATGACATGAAAGAACTCCGATCCCTGGAGTCAACACTACTATCCCTTGTAAAGTAAGTAATATGAAAATAAAAAAAACATCCTAAGCCTCTGGTCACGTATGTAGTGTGTTGCTTTACTAGACGAGAGCTTCGAGTTCCCAGCTCTGGCATCTTGAAAGAAAGAAATATAGCACTCTTCTCGCAAAACCTATGAAAGTAACTGATTACCATTAACAAGCTTCTTAATTCTCTCATTCGGATTCGACGATAAAGTGTAAGTACCAGTAATCGTGGATGCAAATTCCCAGCAGAAATTAGTGCTTACCAGTAAGCTATTTTGTAAGGGAGAAATTGTGAACAATCACTTACACGTGCGCATCAATAATGCATGATTTTTATATGAAATGAGCCGCTAAAATGCAATACAAACGCAAATTTATTGCAACCAGTAAGCAAATATTATACAAAATCAAAAGTAATACCTTATCCTATAGCATCTTTGTAAGCTTTAAGGTATGTATAAACAATATAATGCTTCCATTATTGCTTACAATTTTATTTATTGCTTCCAAATTTGAAAAATTTTCTGCTGGGTTGACGCACAAAATATAGATACTGTGATATTACTGCCATTTTTATGAGTTTTTTTTTAAGTGTGGCAGAAATCGATCAGATTTTCTTGTGAATGAATCGTACGACTGTGTAGGATAGTGTACCACGGCCTTAAACATGCTTAATAGTAGAGAATATAAGACTGACCCTCATGTAACAACAGAGTATTTTAAAAAGAAATATTTAAGAAATTAAAGAAAATTATGTTTCATTTCACGTTGACTTTCCCATGGCAATAAGAAGAATTTCTCTTAATAGAAAATTAAATGCAAGTTTAAAATGCTATTTTGCACATTCATGATCTGCGCAATATAACCACGATTCAATTCGAAAAACAAAACACAACAAAAGAAATAAAATTTAAAACAAATATTTTGAACTAAATTAAAAAATAATGCTTAAAAGCATTTGTGAAAATAAAAACAAAAAAACAAAAAACTAATAATTAATTAAAATTAAAAATAAAACTGCAATGAAATTAGCAACAGAAAAAAACGCGGCTTAAGTTTCACTATTATGGAAAAGATGGTGTACGACGAGTATGTGAAAAACAAAATCCGCCAGTACTCACAGAAAATAAAAACTTAAGAAATACCAACTACACCCCACACTACCAACCAACAAATAACGAACCATCAAAGCCAAAAGTTAACAATTTAAACAAAGCAGTGTGTAAGATAGGTAAACCGATAGACGGACAGACAGACGGACAGACATGCATGCATTCCATGTGGTGGCAGTGTTGCATATTTTCCGACATGAAAATTCATTGATGCCCTCCGACCAAACAACCAACCAACCAAACTAAGTTGATCACTCACTGAACCGCTGATTATGTGGCATGCAACCATGGGTCCGTCTGCATGTCTGTCTAATAGTTTTTCCATCAGGTTGGTTAGTTAAACATGCGCTGTTGTCTTCTTTAATTTCAAACCAAAGAGATAGAATTGAAAACCACCAACTACGCAGTGAGCGCAATTTTCATTAATTCTTCTTTCATGTTAAAACTTTAGCAACAATTGAAAGAAGTACTGGCATTTCAATTGTTGTATTTGAAACTGAAAATTAAGAAAACAAAAGCAAAAAAAAAAACAAAAACTTTTTTTTTTAATAACCAACCAACTACAATAGCAGCAACAATAAAAATGAGGTTGAGAGACTGCCTTCAGCAAGGTCGTTCGTTTCAGTTTTACTTTTAATGCGAAAGAAGTAAAAACCAGCATGTAAATCTGAAAAATAATTATAACAATACCAACAACAACAACAACAACAATAGCAACAACAAAAAAACGCTAATAACACATAATTTTATTGTATTACACCAATTCTAGTTGTACTTGTTATTAAACGAACATATTTGTATAGAGTTGCTCATGGAGCAGAACATAAAAGAATGTAGTCATTTAATTGATAAATTTAAAAACTAAATTTTTCAGTTCAATTACGAATATAAAAAAATTTAAATCAAACTTAATAAAGAAATTTATTATTGGTCAAGTTAAATTGCGTATTACCCTACATCACCATATTTTATCTTTTTACACTATAAACCGTCATATCTAATCAACAATTTACAATAAATTTATTCCGTTTAAGTACCGCATGATGGTGTTAACATTCAAATATACTGTTCGTGGCAAATTTAATGACTTCCTGTGCAATGTCGCCAAAATTAGAGTAAATTTTTAAAACGTTAGCTCCTTTTCAAATGGTCGCTGTAGTCTAGTAAGTATGTGGTGTGTTGGCTTACTAGACTAGAGCTCTGACTTCAAAGTCCAACTCTGTTATATAAAAAAATATTTCTTTCGACGTCTAACTCTTATCAGTGTTCTGGCTAAACCTTTGAGAGCAATTCATTGTCATAAACAAACTTCTTAAATCTGACGTTCGAATTCGTTCGGAGACACAATATGTACTCTCTGAGAAAGAGTTTTAATGATTGATCATCAATTGATAGATAAAGTTTAAAGTAATATAAGTGTCTTGAAAAGTTTCTGTAAAAATTATGGAAAACGTCTCCTAATCAGCTGGCCATCAGAATATGTTTTTCCGTCAAGCAAACGAATTCAAAAATAAATATTTATTTGTCAATTGTTTTAGTAGGGGGTGAGTGGTATAGTAGTTAGATCGCTCACACAAAATATAATATAATAATAATAATAATTTATAAAAGAAGGGGCCCACGATTCCCCCCCCCCCCCCGCCATAATAAGTACATCCACCAGAAACTGCTTCTTGACATTCTACTCTATTCCATCTTTGGCATTTTCATTAAAAACGAATCAGAAGAAAAAGCGCCACCTACTGGAAAGTAGTAAATACTACATAGCGAAGACCCTCATCACAATCAACATCCAACGGCAGATGGGGCACCTGCAGTTAATTATTCAAGGGTGAAGGTATAAACACTAACCTTTGAGTGATCAAATTTAACAGTAATTTGTCTCATTCGTTAGGAGCTTAATAGGAAAAGACTCTATCTATCAGTATAAAATGCAAGTACAATGCACAGCGTGAGTAGGGGTATACTCCCCTGAGTACTGGTCTCAGTAAAAAAGAAGAATTATTTTAGTAATTATATTCTTAATCAATACATTCTTTGTATTTTAATTACTACTGCTCGATAGTTTAAATACCTGGATTATTGGTAACGAAATTCTTTTCTACCAATAATGAAAAATATTTTTTGCGAATATTGTTTTGAAAATATTTTGAATTTTTATGACTCTTTGCATTTCAAAAGCAAAGTAAAGATTTCTTCTTTAAAAATAATCTCAAGATTTTCTGTCTTATTCATGAAAAAAAGTTTTAAAATTTAAAATACTGGTACATTTTAAGTAAAATTTTTTTTACAAATGTTTTAAGAAACATGTGAAGAATATATTTTGTTTTTTTTTATGAATTAAGGTAATTAAAATTAAATTTTTATATATTATTTTGTTTGTTTTTTATTTATTGTTATACTTCATAAAAAAAAACGGTATTAAATTTTTAATTCTTTTGTTAATGATGGCGTGCAAAAATTTGTTCAAATTATTTTTTTTTTTGTTCTAAAGAATTGCTAATTGTAACACCAATTGTTAATAAAAAACAAAAATAATAATTCGTAACAATGGTAAATCTAAAAATTAATTAATTAATAAATAAAAATATAAAGACGTACATATTTATACATTTATATACTAAAGTATAACAAATATTAACACTTTATAGGCCAAGACCTAAAAAACCCTCAATGAATGTGCTATGATTTGTGAACAACTCCAAAATGTTGGGTGTCGTGTTAAATTAATATTAACAACGTCATAGAGAATAGGTATTAGTAAAAAATTTTCAATAATAAAATAAATTTATAAGACTTTTTTTTTGAAAAATTTTATTTCCAATATTTCATATGGAGCTGCAGATGGTTAAAGTGAACGATCACCAAAAAAATTAATTTCACATTTATGGGAATGTTAATAACTGGACATAAAGAATGATTTATATCCTACAAGTACTATTTTTTTAAGATGACCAATACTTGGGGGTAAACCCCTAATAATGTTGTGCATTGTATTAGAATTTTTGTATAAAGGACAGTACAATATGACAGCAGAATATATATTTTAAATTATAATTTTGAAAGCCCATGCACAAAACAATTTTATTCTGTTACAAATATTTCCAATGGTGCTATAAAGGGTTAAAGTGTATGTTTTTAATGAAGAAAGAATTTCAAGACCATTTTTTTTTTTTTGTTTATTGCAAACAATTCTTATGATGATTAAACAAAAAAAATGAAAACGGATTTGAACAATTTATAAAATTTTATACGTACTATTAGAGAACTTTGATCCGTGTTATGAAAACAAGTTAAAGCAGTTCCGTTTATGACAATGATATAATTTTATTTGTCGTATAAGAAACAAATAAACTGTTCAAAAATCGGTTTTCATATAGTTTATAAAATGTTATGAAAACTATGCAATTGAAAACTATAAATTATCTTGTAAGATAATAACATTTAATAGTTTGATCACATGCAAAAGCAAAGAACTTAAAAATCATCAGTGAAATCACTAATAAAATCAATCTCAGGTAATTAAATTTTCGGTGAAACACTCATGAATTTAATATGTGATTGTCAGAGGATGGAAGTGAAGAATATGAACTGGACAATATATGATTTTAACAAGACGGTACCACAAGACATACGAAATAACCAATTTCTGCAATTGGCAGAAATCTTTTAATGAGAATGCCATTTTAAAATATTTTTTATTAAATTTGTTTTCTTTCTAATTGTTTTTTAAATAGTTTGTAATCAATTTGTGCGTCCTTGCATCAGATCAACTGAAAATTTCTACTGCGAGTAAAATCAAAAGTAGTATTTGAATTTTTTTTTTTTTTTAATTTGATCTGAATCATTAAATGTTCTACTTAAAACACAACATACTTGAAATATAATCTTAGAATTAAAAAAATAAAACAAAACAAATTTTTGCAACAAAACCCGGATGTCAAAAATGTTAATGAAGACACAACTACCAACATTGAAGCAGAAATATTCCAAAAAAAAAACCAAAAAATCAGTGCTAATATTGCAATTTAGCATTTAAGACAACGTCGTGCAATGACCTTTTTTTAAAACAAATTTTAATAAATCAAAACCTAGAAACTGTGTTTGAGATTGCCAACAAACAATTCTTAAGAAAATTAAATTACAAAATATATGTAGAGTCGGTCAAGCATAATTACAAGATACCCTATAAAAAATGTTTAGTATAAAAAACTAATTAATTTTGTTTTGTCATAAAACAGCTTAATTGTGCAAATCGCTTTGTTATCGAAGCTAATTTGGACTTTAAGGCTTTAAGGGCGGCAGCATCACAATGATTCTTTTATGGCTGAAGTGGTCGGATGACCTGCAAAAAATCTCCAAGTGGGGTCTCGCGAACAGAGTCGAATTTATTGACCACAGACACAATGTTGTTTAATAACGCATAGGCGTTGTGATGATTTAATCCTGCCATCTGTGACTATGGGTAATGTAAATATTGAGAAGGCTGACGCTTTTAATGTTCTAGGCATGACAATTAATTGTGTCCGTTGGAATGATCACATATTTCGAGCGTCGAAAGAAGCATTCAAGTTCTATTGACACTACCATGGTAGGTGCTCTGATTAGATAAGGGATTTGATTCCGGGTGGTCGCATGTTCTTTCGGACTACACGTACCTCTCTCAGAGGGCACCCATTTGTGGTTGATTATTCAGCTAATCGCATAATGCATTATAAAGAGAATTTTTAGCCGCACCGCTCATTTATAGAACAATCTTCCAGCGAATGTTTTTCCTGCCAGTTACGACATTGGTAATTTTAAATCAAATGTCCACAAGCACTACTCCCTCTTCCCCCCCCCCCCCCCCACAACATATTTTCCTAGACCAGCACAATGTACTGCATGAGTAGGGGCCGTCCCCTGAGTGCTGGCCTTGAAGATAAAAAAAAAATTGTCTATAATTTGGGCAAATTAATTTTTCATGTTAATCTGAATAATTTGCTAGTTGCTTAATTGTTCAAAGCTTTAGTCAAGCATGTCATGATGATTTGCTATAGAGTGTCAAAAAGTAAGAGTAAGCAGGCAGAAGATCTGTATTTGAAAATTTAAAACGTTTGAATAAACATTCACTAATTATTTTATTTAATAATAAAAATTTACAATTTTATTCAAATTTTAAGCGATGTGATTAAAATTGAATGTTCTACGTAAGGCAATGGAGTGAAGCCTCAGATGGGACATCCAGTAGTATGAGCACAGTCAATTTTAAAAACGGGATAGCTAGTATATATGAATATATACATAGATACATGACTGGCCATTACAACCCTTTTTCAGAAATACGGCTTAGCTCCTCATGAGTGCTGGGACCTACAGTTTAACGTCGATTTCAGTTACTCTCAGAGCTGAAGACTGCTAAGAGGTGGTCGCCGAATATTTCTATATATTCGAACCATATACCTATTTTACTAAAATTTTGTTTTCAAAACGTGCAAAAAATCAACAGAATTACACTATATAAACCAAATTAAATTATACTCTCTACCGTCAAATATGTTTGAAGTTTAATAATCTTTATCATTTAATTGATCTTTCTGAGAGTAATGATTCCTTAAAGAGAAAAATTATTTTGTATTTAAATCATTTTTATTTAAATCATTATTATTAAATATTTACTTATACACAGAGAAAACAGCACCTAATAAATACCTAATAAAATAGAACAAACTTCATAAGATATCTCTATGGTTTTTAGTCAAGAAGAAAAACTTATTATTTTAATAAGGAAAACCTTTTTAAAAAAATCAAGAAGGAATCTTAGAGTTTTCATTAGGTATTCTTCTTGTTTTTTTCAATAAGGTTTTCTTCTTGATTTTATTAAGCATTCTTCTTGTTTTTTTCAATAAGGTTTTCTTCTTGATTTTATTAGGTATTCTTCTTGTCTTTTTCAATAAGGTTGTCTTCTTGATTTCATTAGGTATTCTTCTTGTTTTTTTCAATAAGGTTTTCTTCTTAAATTTATAAGGATATCTTATTGTTTTTTTCAAAAAGATTTACTTCTTGATTTTATTAGCTATCTTATTAATTTTTTTTTAAATAAAACTTCTTGATTTTATTTTATAAATTTATAGATTTTTTATTAATTAATTTTATTTTTATTTAAAGATAATAATAAAATACAATAAAAATGTAATAATAAAAAGTAACTAGTACATATTACCAATATTTTTTTACTCGAATAACTTTAAGTCCATTGTTTAAAAAGTAAAAATGAATAGGCGGTCCGTCTAAATCGATCAAGTTGATCACGGTATATGTTTGGGTTTCATTGCCAATTAAATAAGATTGAAATCTTTGTGAAAAATTTAGGTTTATATATTTCTTACCAACAATTTTAATATTGTTTTCTTTGCATAAAAAATCAACTATTTCATAAATATTTACAGCATCATCTTTAGTTACAGTGATTATATAATTTATTTTGAATGTTATTCCTCGAAAAGTTATTTTATTCGTTCTTTTATATGAATGAAAATCGGTTAAATTTATTGAATACTCAATTGACCCAATGTTATTGTGCACCACTTCTTCAAAATGAAACTCCGGTTGAAAGAAGTCGTTATTTAAAACAGAATTTGCGAATCTTAGAGAAGACTTTATGGCTAAAGTCAGTGGAATATTTATTCTAGAAGTAATGTTGCGTGCATATTGCTTGTGCAATTGATGTTCAGCCTCAAACCTAAATGACCATAAATATTTAAGAGGACCTAGTTTTTTAATAATTGTAGGATAATGGACAAGGTTATGGTATTTTGGTTTTAAATGTTCTTTAAATAATGCTTGATACATTTCATTATGTTGCTTAATCAACAATTCCAAGTTATTTAATGTTGTATTATTGTAATTGGCTAATAGTAAAAAATCAAGCAATTTAACAAACAAAATGAGAAACTTATACACCATATCATTTGGGTCTACTAGATCCCCCATAATTAAAAGAATAAAATGGAAAAATGTTTTCATTTGTTTAGCGTTCATTTTAAAGGAAGCATTTTGTATATGATGTTTCTGAATGGGTGGACTTATGTTTCCAATTTCAGTTTCCCCATACTGAAACATCTGCTTTCTGTAGTTTAAGGTTTCTATACAAAAGAATTTTTTTTTATAAACAAAATAATTTAAAATTTGTGAAAGATTGTATTTGCAAACCCCAAGGAACAAATCGTGCATTATATCACACACAATATTATCTGTAACATGAAAACATGGCAAGGAATTGAAAACTGATACATTTTTTATCCCAGTAGTAACTGGGATATTTAGTAAAACATCGCGATTATAATTAATTTTATTGCGCAGAGAAGAAGAAACTTGTAGGCAGTCAGTGCGAGTGTGATGTTTGTTCCTCATGCAAACCCTGCAAAAAGAATTTGCTGAAAACGAACTGACATAACCTAATGCAGTATTTAGGCCTAAATTATCACCTAATATTTGTGCTAACTTAAAAAACAATATGTAACTAGTTCCATCTGCAGTGACTTGTAAACCATCAACTTCTAAAGAATTCAATATTTTTATAAGCGGTGTTAAAGAAACAGCAATACCATTATCATGTAAATCTTGACTTTTTATAAATCCCGCAACAAATACATTTGCGAGTTTACTTACTTGAAAATGTGGTACGCTTGGAAAACTGTAGTATATACCACAAATTTTTTGTTGGCCTGATTTTGAACCCAAAGGGTCATTTATTTCAAAATCATCAAGATACAAAAATAATGGAATTGTTTCATAAAATTTATTATAACATGTATTTTGCCAAAAATCGCCATTGATTAAATGTGAATAAGTATTACTCTTTAAATATTGTATTATATTTAAAAGTGATGCTTTAAAAACTCCTTCGCTTTCAAAATATTTCTTTATTTGAAAAGGAATATCGGTAAGGGTAATTTCTGTTTTTGCTGATGTTAAAGTGGGATTGTTGTTTAAAACGACTTCGGAAAGTTCTTCACTAAGAATATATTTCTGTGGGTATAGATTAAGATTTTCTATTTTTTTTATGAAGTTATATTCACTACTTACACCAGAGAATGGCTGAGAACATACATTCATGATATCGGTTAGAGAAGAATTGCTTTCATCGATTTTAAATAATGCTGTCATAATATTGAAAATTGGCATTGTAACGCACTGTGTGACTGAATTTTGAATTTCAATTATGTCCTTACGAGAAAAGTTTTTATTAGAGTGAAGCTTAAGTAGGAATGATATTATTGATTTTTGATATGAAGAAGAAAAACTTTGTAAAAGATGTAACTGACTTTCAGAAAATGTATTGGATTCGGAATTTATCATAAATTGTGGCTTTGGTAAGAGTTGTGATTGATTTTCAGAAAATGTATTATATTCAGAATTCCGAGATGATACGTTCCGTAAATTATCACATTTTTTAGTATGTTTTTTTAAATGATTCTGATAGCTATATATATTACGAAAAATTTGATCGCAGTTTTGTTGAACGCATCGAAACTCATATATTGTTGGTGTCCCGTGAAATGATTTTAAATGTTTTATAAGATCATTTAAAGTTGTAAGGCGTTTTGTACAAATAAAGCAAGCAAGTAGGGTCATTTTTGAAAAAATAAAAATTAGAATAATTTTACTGTAACTTGCTTAACAAATTTGCAACAGAGGCAAAATCCTCGGACTTTAAATCAAAAAAATATTGCTCTAAAAATGACCATACTTGCTTGCTTTTTGGGGAATATTCTGTTTTAAAAACGTATGATAGCTTAATAATAATATCTACACATTTCATATAAGAAGCGCACTTCCACTTCAGGCCATCACATAATACGAAAAACTCCGTAATTTTTGAAAAATCTGGTCCAATGACCATTATTCTTGGCTGAAGTCTTTCTTTTCTTTCTGCATACTTTTTCACTATTTCCATAATTTTTGGCTGCATATCATTAACAGTTTGTACCAAAGTTACGAAATCTGTTTGGGCATCGGATATTGAAGGTTTGTATTCTCTATTTAGTCGTTGTGGTTGAAGTAAAGCGTGAAGAAGTATTGTACATACACAATACTTAGAATCTGAACAGAAACAGAAAAATTATAAATTGTTAAATATTATGTATGTATGTGTGTTAATATTTTTAATACCTTTTGTAATATTTTCATTACGTAAATATTGAATGTAATATTCTCTCGATGCACGGTCTTTGATTTCGTAGTCAAAGATGTTGAATAATTTTTTATAAAAAGTTTCCAATTTTAAAAATAATTTGTTTGTCTTGTCCGGGTATAAAAAATTAAAATCTATTTCGACCTTTTAAAAATCAAAAAGATAATAAAACTAATAAAACTTAAAGGTAATAAAAAAAATTAAATATTAATGCTTACAAGTTCATAACCTGAAAAGTCGTTGTATCGTGGCCAGTCTTGTAAAATCTCGTTCAAAGAACAAGCATTCTGTAACTCATCAATTCTGGTTTTACTTGTTTCCCTCCAGAAAGAAAGTACCTGATCCCATGGACTGCAATTGTGCTGCAACCAGCATTTTTGTTCGAAATATTTATCTTTTAGAGAGAAAGGTTATATAAATATGTTTTTTTCTCTAAATAATTTAAAATATTTTACCGCAAGGCAAATTCTTAAGAGATTCGTCAGCAGTGGCAGGGTAGCTATCAAAGTTTTCTTTTTCGACGTTAGTCCAACGAGAAAATAATTTTCCTGTCGGATTTTTCTTCCCGTTTTTCCGTTTCAAAAAGTATGTTTCCTAAAACAACCGGAATTATTAAAAAGAAAACAGACAATAAATCAAATTTGGTTAAAACAAAATTTTTTTACCGGTTTTTCTTTAGTGAATACTTCGCATATAGCATGAGACCATTGCTGCATTTCTGCGTATGTAAATTTGGTTCTATTTGCAATATATTTTTCAACAATGCAATGAACTAATGTCTTCTGGTTTTTTGAATCAATGTACTTATTCATTTCATTAAATGTAAGAACTAGCTGTCCTTTCACGGTACTTTTAAGTAGGTTTATAAGGCTAGTGCCACATTTGGAATTTTTGACTGACATCTGTGTACCAAGTGGAGAGTCTGTACATTCTGAACTACTAAGTTTATCAGAAATTTTTTCTAACCATTCTAATATCCGACTATTTGCCGATAACGTTTCTCTTTCGCATATAAATGGTAAGTTCTGAAATAAGAAGGTTTTAAATGAAAATATATTCGTTTTTATAGAGATTATTTTGTACGCACAATATTCCTCCTCCATTCCATTAGGCCTGCTTTGAACTTTATTAGCTCTCCAGTATATTTCTTATCGAGTTTATTAAATAAATTATCAATATCTTCAATTTCCATTTTTGTTAATATAGTTGTTGATGTAATACCAAAACTCAAAAGAATGTGGCATGTTTCATCGCACAATTCCCATGATTTAAAAATGGGCGAAACATCGATATCTTCAGTCAAACTTTTTTGGTCTGCCATTATATCGCATCAAATTTAAATACAGAAAATGTGTATTTATAAATTCAAAAAATTTTTTTGTCAAATGAAAAAATTTTTTAACAAATCAAAAAATGTTTTACCCAACAAACATAATAAAATCAATAATATAAACATGTTTACAAAATCATGAAATAAAGTAATATTAGTGTAAATATGTAACAAATTAATTAAAAATATTAAATGAAATATTAAATAATAAATCGAATTAACAAGAAATTAACAATTTATTTTCTATTTATTAAATGTCTGTATACTTGTGCTATGTTATCTGTGTCAGCCTTAAAGTTAATTCTGTGTGTTGTAGGTACATTAATAATTTGTAACATTTCTAACATTAAACGTTTTTTATAATTATTTTCTACATTCAAGATAGAAACATTTTCAAAATTTGGATAGTGATTGAATTTTGAACAATGTGCTGATAAAGCCGTCTTTTGTGAATTAATATCCCTTCGTTTCTGGTCCGATTTATGTCCAATGCAATCATCTAATAATTTCTCCATAACTATATCCGCCAAAATTGGAGATGCGGGCGAACCCATTGGGAGTCCTTCATGCTGCACATATATCTTCTCATTGTATTTGAAATATCTATTTTGCTCAATACAAAATTTTAAAATCCGTAAAAATAAAGGCCTATCAATTTCCGTATAGTTCTCAATAACATTCCATTTTTCCTCTATAATACTAATCGCTAATCCAACAGGTATGCTAGGGAAAAGTGAAATAACATCGAAAGATACTAATTCCTCATCATCATCAATAATTTGGTTCTTAATTCTATCCTTGAATTGAATTGAATCCTTAACATTATACATTATTATACTTATCATAACTACTGTTGATAGGTATAAACTTAAGACAAGTACAGCTATTGCTCCAAGGTTATATGGCTTACCCAAAATTCACAAACAGGGTTTTCCATTGAGACCAATTTGCTCCTTCAGTATTCTTAAGAAAATTACAGAGAATTCAAAGTATAATGTATAATGTTAAGGATTCAATTCAATTCAAGGATAGAATTAAGAACCAAATTATTGATGATGATGAGGAATTAGTATCTTTCGATGTTATTTCACTTTTCCCTAGCATACCTGTTGGATTAGCGATTAGTATTATAGAGGAAAAATGGAATGTTATTGAGAACTATACGGAAATTGATAGGCCTTTATTTTTACGGATTTTAAAATTTTGTATTGAGCAAAATAGATATTTCAAATACAATGAGAAGATATATGTGCAGCATGAAGGACTCCCAATGGGTTCGCCCGCATCTCCAATTTTGGCGGATATAGTTATGGAGAAATTATTAGATGATTGCATTGGACATAAATCGGACCAGAAACGAAGGGATATTAATTCACAAAAGACGGCTTTATCAGCACATTGTTCAAAATTCAATCACTATCCAAATTTTTAAAATGTTTCTATCTTGAATGTAGAAAATAATTATAAAAAACGTTTAATGTTAGAAATGTTACAAATTATTAATGTACCTACAACACACAGAATTAACTTTAAGGCTGACACAGATAACATAGCACAAGTATACAGACATTTAATAAATAGAAAATAAATTGTTAATTTCTTGTTAATTCGATTTATTATTTAATATTTCATTTAATATTTTTAATTAATTTGTTACATATTTACACTAATATTACTTTATTTCATGATTTTGTAAACATGTTTATATTATTGATTTTATTATGTTTGTTGGGTAAAACATTTTTTGATTTGTTAAAAAATTTTTTCATTTGACAAAAAAATTTTTTGAATTTATAAATACACATTTTCTGTATTTAAATTTTGAAAATAATTTATAAATAAATATATCCTGAAGACGCTACACGCAGGAGTAGCGAAATATTGATAAATAATAAACGATTTTTATTATAAAAAAGACCATAAGCTTGAGTAATTCTTTACATAAAATAATAAAAGTCGAAAAACCAGAATTAAAATTATGAATTTTAACTATTATTTATTATTTTATGGACATATATTTTTTGGTTTCTTTCACTTCTTTTCTTTCCACTTGTTTATTTTCAACTAAAACTAGAATATCTATAAAGCAAAGAAGTAGAGTTTTGTACAAACTTGCATACATATCGAAGACTCTGCAGCAGAGAAATACTGCAATACAAAAACAACAAAAAATTGTCTGCAATATTCATGAAATAACAAGAAAACTAATATAATTCAGAAGATATCCTTATTAAAAAAATTAATAAGATTATTTACACATGAGCATATAGGAACCTAATGAAATCAATAAGAAATACCTTTTTAAAAAAAACAATTAGGTAACCTAATGAAATCAATAAGATTTCCCTATTTTTCACAATTTAGAAGAAAACCTAATAGAATCAAGAAGGATTTCTCTATGGATTGTTTTTTTGGTGTCAAAAATAACGGAAATTGGCTAAAAAAAATGTAAATAACAAGTTTTCTTCTTAATTTTATGTGTTTTTCTTCTTGATAAAATTGAAAAGTTTTACCACATGAAAATAATAAGGAAACCTTTTAAAAAAATCTTCTCTTCTTTCTGCTGGAATACCCCTTAGCCTAAAAACGTTTCATAGAGAAAATCTTCTTGATTCTATTAGGTAGTTTTGGCTCTGTGTATATTGTTTGTAAATTTTATTCTAGTCTGTAAGGAACTATTATCCATTGACATAATTAAATAAATAATGACGTAGTGTAGAGTGTAAGCAGTAAAAACAAGAGAATATTTAAAAAAAATTTAAAAACTGGATAAAAAAAACGCGATTTTTTTGTGGGTTATAAATCGCCCACTCAGCACAAAATGTCAATCATATCAGTAACAGCGCAGTCAAGCTAAGCAACAGGCGGCAAGATCACTACTTGTTATGTATATTATCGACACTTTTGTGTATATATTTTTGTTTGTTAGTTGCTGTCGTTAACTGTCATGTTCGTTGTTGTTGTAGTACAAGTATATTGTTGATAATGATCATCGACACAATTAATATTTTTTCCCTTCATCTCTGTCTCTCTCCCTTTTGCGCCTGAAATTATCCACTAACAACAACAACAACGATCGCATCAAAGTTAAGCAGCAATAGTTGTACGTATAGTACATACATACATTTGTATATGAATTTGACAGCCAGACGGACAATTCAACAGATACAAACGTTGGTATTCATTTGCCACACATTAATTGCATCGTATCATCACTATACTATTGGTGTTATTTTTTGTTTTTTTTTTTTCTTTTTTACTTTTTATTTTTAATTCGTTTTCATACAAAAGTTCATTAACATTTACCGTTATAATGTATACCAGCTGATTAAAATGCAGTTAAACTTTTGATAATGAATTAAATGTAAAAAAATTGGAAAATTTAAAAATAGCATCGTAAAACTAACAATGTGTTTTAGAAACAAATGTCATGGAACGATTAAAATCTATTTCTTGTGAAAATATGATTCGGTCTGGTAATTTTTGAAAAAAAAACGTAAAAGAAAAATAATAATTATGTATTAGAAAAATGTCAATAATAATATGGTAAAAATAAGCCAAAAAGGAATTAAAAATTGTTTCTAATACTAACTGACTGTGCCAGTTATCAGTTTGATGATTTTAATCACTAACATACATACAGGTGGCCCAATATCAAGCTGATAAGTTTAATGACAAAACTTTATAAAATTATCATAAAATTGGTATCTGATAGCTAATCTGTCTTCATTTAGATGACATATGGAAAAAGTATCATTGTATAATTAAAAATTTTATAAAGACGATCTTCAAAGGGTCTAATTAAAAAAAATATTTATGCTCGCATTCATAAAAAATAAAATAAATTTAAAATGAGTTTTAAGTCAAATTTTCCATAGAATTTTTCTAAAATACATTTAAAATCTATTTTAATTTTTTATGAATATGGGGATTCAAATGTAAGTCATAATTTTGTTTTATATAGACAAACTTTAAACAGTTTTTTACTAAATAATCGCAAACAATCCTTAAAATGATAAGATACAGTGGTGTATGTAAAAATAGTCACACTCACTTTAAGAAACTTTAAGTGTTTTTCCCTACTCATTGCTTGTTTTATTTAATTAATATGTTTTCTTAGAAAAAAAAAATCCCGGTGGTGGATGATGGGCAAATTTGAGGTTAGTGAGTAAGTTGGCTTTAAAACGCATTTTTTGTTTTAGTTTTATAGATACCACTGTAAAGTAGAAATATGAGAATTAATAATGGAATATGATGGCCTTTCAAATAACCCCAGAGAAAATAATCCAAGCGGGTTAAAACGGAAGAACGAGGCGGCCAATTAACATCGCCAAATTCCGACCGGGAAATTTTTTTTGTAATAACTGGGCCCAAATCGCGGCACTCGTTATCGAATGAAGTTAATCGAAATTTTTGTATTTGAGATCACCGCACTCGCTAACGAGTAAGGTGTATCGAAATTTGAGATTATGGCATTCGATAACGAGTACTCGATCGAATGCCATCTCTCGAAATGCCATTCGATACTAAAAGAGCAATCGAAATTACATACGCGTTGTTTATTTGAAAATATAACAAGAAAAAAAAATTATTATTTTTAATAAAATTGACAGAAATGTAAGTAGCAAATAATTTTTTAGCTTAAAATACATACAAAATTTATTTTCCCGTTCAGGACAAATGTAAACAAAATAAACAGCAAACAAAAGGATGTTATGGCACAGTTCATGTTTGAACATCCACATTTGGCAAAGAACTTGCTGCCAAATTGCGGACAGGGAAAAGAAACGGCTAAAAGGTTGTGGGAAGAGTTGTCACATCGTCTAAATGCTTTTGGTCCACCAACTAAGGAAGTGGCTGTATGGCGAAAGGTAAATAGTGTAGTTCTTCTTATTTAACGTTAATATTTTTTCAAACATTTT
This sequence comes from Metopia argyrocephala, assembly GCA_963576795.1. Lineage (NCBI taxonomy): Eukaryota > Metazoa > Arthropoda > Insecta > Diptera > Sarcophagidae > Metopia > Metopia argyrocephala. The sequence continues at coordinate 195,501,381 of OY756208.1, read as the reverse complement.
TTAAGGTGTTTGCTGACCAAAAGCATAATGTTAAAAAGAAACTTTCTTTTAATATGGAATCGAAGAAAAAAACTGGCGGTGGTCCTTACGAGGAAATGCCGTTGACTCATGCCGATGAACAAATAGTTCAGGCAGCAAGCATTGAAGCCAGCGTTGAAGGAATGCGATCAGTAAAAACTTTTGGAAAAAGGAAAGATACATACGAATCTCCTCTTTGTGAAGTGGAAAAAAGTCTTCAAAGAATTTTAGGTGAAAACAATGAAAATGAGAATTCTGAACCTGAGGGTGTGGGAAAGGAAACTCCTAATAAAAACAACAAAAAACTTGTTCGAAATCTGAAAAGAAAATAGATCTTTTGATGACCAATATAATTTTTTTTATTTTAAAATTATTTGTTTACATTTGTCCGAATCATATGTTTTGATTCTTTTACAAAACAAAAAATCTTTTACATTTTTCTTGTAAATTTCGATTCGATAGCTATCGAGTGCCATAATTTGGTTAGTCGATACGTGACGAAATTTTACTCGATACGAAAGTTCATTCGATCACGAGTGCCGCGATTTGGGCCCTGAATTGTTTGGTGGCTGTGTGGCTTGTGGCTCTATCCTGCTGAAACCAAAGATCACTGATGTCAACATTTGCCAATTGTGACCACAAAAATTCGGTTATCATGGTGTCATCCCTAAACATGATTTTGTTGAAAAATACGTTGTTTTCGCTCAGTTTTTCAAACAGCATATTCACAAACGTTCGACGCAAACAATGATGGTGTTAAAATTTTCCAACTTTTACGAAATAAATGTCAAAGGATGACAGCTCAATTCTTGACATTTCATCATTTGATGGCCAATTTACTTCCTAACCTCACCCTGTATATAAAAATACGCTATTCTAACATTTTTCCTTACAGCTTGTAATGTAGAAATAATCAAAATTGATTGTATTCATCGAAAATTTTGAAACAAGTGCATATCAGTATAATTATAAGAAACAGTGGTGAACAAAGTAATAGAAACAACATAAGGAGCGACATAAGAGTAAACGGAATATAAAAAATGAAAAAATAGCATTTCTATTGTTCGTTGATCGCATAAAGTCAGCATTGTGATTGGAAGGCATAATAGAAACGCAACACACACTATTGAAAAATTTTAAATTTGATATTACTTTCACACTTAATTCAGTTTAAAAATATAAAAGCACTTATTATGAGATGCATTCGTTGTTCGTTCGATTATAGTCGAAAAAATAGATCGAATGAAATCTCTTTTAATATTACGGGCACAGTACGAAATATTCTTAGCGTGCCATAGTAATGGTGACAAAAACAGAGAAAAGCTTTGTATAAGTACTTATATAATGAAAACTTTCATCCGCTCCAGTGAGTAGTAGAACAAAGCAAAAGAGTTCTTTTAGAACAAATATTCAAAAAAAGTACTTTCACTCAGCAAAAAAACTAAATCACGACTAGTCCTACTACGGAAAAACAGTACAAATGTGTTGTGATTAGACGAAACAAAGATAAATTTGCTGGCACCAGATGGGTAGCATTATGTAAGGAGTAAAGTACATAACTGACCTTTACAACCCTGTGTCAGGATTACGGCCTAGCTTCTCGCAGCACTCATGTTGTGTGTGTCAATTTTTATCCATGAGTACCGGGACCTACAGTCTAATGTCGACTCCGAACGACAGACTTGAGAAGCTTGTTCATGGCAATTAGTTACTCTCAGAGCTTTTGCCAGAAGACTGCTGAGAGGTAGTCGCCGAAAGAAATATTTTCTTCATATTTCTTTTTTTGAAGATGTCGGAGCCTGGAGTCGAACCCGGGACCCATGTCTTAGTAAGCCAACACACTAACCACTAGACCACGGCGACTACAAGGAGTAAAGTAAAACAATTATATTCCAGCAAAAATTACACAATAAGAAATTTACAGAGAGTAAGACAAATAACTGACAATAAAAAATAAACTAAGCAGATGGAAATATACATAGTAAGAAATAGCAAAAACAGCTGATATTAAAATTTCAAAAGAAATAATAAATACGTAACACATAACAGGAAAAGAAATTTACAATGAAATAATGTTTGCCGAGAAAAAAATAACACACAATAGCAAAATAACACACAAAATAACGCCACCACTTGAAATGAAAGGTATAGCAGTTGTTTCATCACTGCGTAAACTGTGGCAACAGCCAGATATTAATGTTGAGCAATTTAAAGAAACAAATGTTCGTGTAAGCTTCTCAATCAGCTGTTGTTTATTTTTCTTACAAATTCTTACTAGCACAAACTGCTCATTCAATACCAGTTAGATCTTTTGCATTGATCTGTTACACAACTCTCTTCTTTTTACTCTCTGTACTGAAAATTTTGTGTAAGCAAGAATGATTTAGTAAAATCAAATGTGTATACATTTTTAAGTACGGAAACAGACCTAATGTATATGTAATTAGTAATTATACTGCGTTTTTATTATTTTTTCCACCACTGTATATATTTTGTTGACTAATCCAACATAAAATCAAACAGCAAAAAAATACAATTTAAATAACAAGTACTTGTAATTCAATACATTTATAAAATTGTTAAGAATCTTTAGCAAAAAAATTTGTTCAAAAACTAAGAAAGAAGCCGCCATTTAACTTTACGATCATTTCTGAACATCAGCAATATTTTCTTGTTTTTATGTTTTATGGTTTGCCAAACCCCCCCCCCCCCCCCCCCATTTTTGCTTGCATTACAAAAACTTGAATAAAATTAAAAAAAATCAATATCATCTCTGCACCACTCGTCTATCTCAAGGAATTTCTAAAACATTAACTATCTTGTGGTGCAAAACCGCCTTAAAATAATTTCATATTCTAATTTTTAATGTTTATGTTGTTGTTATATTTGATTTTATTTGATATTAAAAACAAAATTGATTTGATATTTAACATTCGCTACATCATAAACCAATAGAATGTAAAAAATCACAAAAATAAAACTAAAAGCACTTTAAGACGCCAACTCACCTTAAAAGAGTTTTAAAAAAATAAGTACCAATAGCTTGCGGGTATCGACAAGTTTAAAAGAAGTACAACCAATAACAAAGAGATAAATCGATTTAAATTTTATCATAATTATTTTTGACTTTAAAGTACAGCTTTTGACATTTCAAAGAAGAAAAACAAGACGAAAAAATAAAAAAAAAATCCAAAAATATATTTTTAATACCAAAAAATCAAATAAGAAAATTATAAAATCCTCCAAGGGGATTATTTGCCAACAACTCTCAAATCAATATTCAGGATAAAAGTAATACCGACTTTTAATAAATAATTTTCAAACGCTTGTGGGATCAGACATATGTATGTATGGATCGTATTTAAAAATGTCAAACAAAACACAACAGCAGGCGTGTTTCTTTTTTAACGATTCAACGATTCATTAATAAATTGATGCTAAAAGAGAGCTACCCAATTAAAGGAATTTACTTTTAAAATTAGTCATTAATTAAACAATTTAGAGACAATTATCCTTCGAAAACTATAGAAAGATTTTAAACCACAAACTCATAAAATGAAAATAGAAATATCAGAACTAGATAGACACAACCGCCTTTTAATATTTTATAGAATACAAAAACTTTTGAAAATATAATTTTGTCAAGAGCCCATATATATGAGTATACTCGTATCTTACCATATTGACCGTTTAATTAGAGATTAGTGTATAGAAGTAGTATAGCAAACATTACCTGAAAAAAGAAAAAAATATATATCGAGTTTAGTTATCAAAAATAAAATTGTTTAAATAGATTGAAAGAAAAATTCTACAAAAAAATAAAAACATGTAAAGTGCAGTGTTAAGATTAGCAAATAATTTTCCTTTGGTGTCGCTTTGAAAGCCGAGTATTTGTGATTACTGTTGAAATTTTGTAGAAGGAACTCATTTAATTCGACTCATATCTAAAAACAAAAATTTTTACTTTATTTTAAAAACGCGAGTTTCAAAGACGTTCCCGAATTTAAAATTTAGCTGTCCTAACCATTAAGACATTCACAAAGCTCTTACGAAAGTGCTAACTGTCAATCAAACTGTCATACTGTGTTCACTTTATGACCACCAGCATTTATGAACACAAATTGTTTTCAGTGATGAGGTCTAGACTGCATTACATTTACAAAAATGAACTGTAAAGCTTAACTCAGAGTGTGAGTTACACGAAATAGAGACCGTTTTCAAACTGTAACTGTACTTCATTAATTAAACGCTTCCTATCTTTAAATTTAAATAAAACAGAATAAATAAATGAATGAGTTTTTAATGGCATTTTAAATGGAATATAACATCGTTCAAATGTTCACCACTGCTGCGAACTGTATAATTTTCTATAACTCTGGTGCAAAACTTAAGCAGAATTTAAACGACACGATGGGTTATGTTGGCTTTCAAAACCTTTGTAGTTTCTGGCTTATTCTTACATACCTGTGACTTTAGAAAACCTCACAAGAAGAAGTCTACGATCTCAGATTATTTTGCTTAAAAATATACCCGAATTTCAAGAATGTACAATATTTGTATTTAATGTACATAAACACACGGAATTTTCACGTTCACTTACAGTATTCACTCTTTACCTCTTCCCATAACATATTTTTCTAAACCTAAGTGCTGGCCTCAATCATAAAAAATATACTACATATGCATAATATCCTCCTGCGGGAGTTTATGTTCTCTATCCGCCATTTTATATATCTCGAATTAATGTTGTCACTTTAGATTTTAGAATCCCAAATTTTTAAAATCTACAATCCGTTTTCGGCTATTTATCTCCGAAATTGGACGAGAAATCCGAAAACGGCTTGCAGACTTGAAAAATTTGGGATAAAAAACCTAAAGTAGCATCATTAACTCGAGATATATACAAAATATGAAATGGCAGATAGAGCACATAAACTCCCGCCCGACGAAATGTATACACCATTTAAGAGGTTTTGGTCTCCCTCCTTTTTCTAAATTCCCAAAAAAAAGGTAAAATCAGATTTGATATTTTCAAAGTTAGTGCCTAGAATGTGGTTCTCTAAGTTTTTCCCTCAATGGTTGCTCTCATATACTTACACATACAAATGGATGAAAACAAAAGAGGTAGTTGTATTGACGCTGGTATTTTTAAACTCAGTATCCAAATGAGGGAACCAATGAGTTTCCATCTGTGCACAGTTTAATATTAGGAGCGGACTTAGATGCGCTTTGATTAGAATATCCACCAATGATATACCAATGTTCCCGTCCTAAGCTTGGGGAGCAGAGTGGCACTTTGTTGTATCGCAAGACACAGAGGTGTTATGAGAAATTAATTCGTGCCTCGGTTGTTGCACTCTTGTGAATCAGATCTATAGATTGGAAATAACTGATCCCCCGACAAGCATGAACACAGCTTGTTGTTCTAAGCCGCGAGATTTCTTTGACATAATTGAACACTTTTAGGTTGCGATGTTTTGGCTAAGTTAGGCCTCACTTTCTCTGCTAATAATATTAATAGAGCCTATTAAGTATAAAATATACAACGTATTTTTTGAAGACTTTGTAGGTGTTTCACAACTTTCTGAAACAGATTTGGCATTATCAAATAGAAAAATTATATTTTTACTTTAGGAGTTGTGTTGCACAGTATTCATGCTAAACTCCTGGTCAATAAATAAGTACATATTTCAATATAAACTTCATTAAGGACAGTGTTTCATAGTTGAGTACTATTCGTGAAGGAGTGTTTAAGAATGCAATCAAAGTACTCGTAAGTTTGACAGCAGTATTGTCAAGCTTTGTAGCCCTATATGTACCTTATAATGTTTTTGAGGATTGAGAAAGTGTAACAAGAAGTTTGTTATTAATTAGAATAAGAAATTGTACGTTCTTTTATTATATATCTTTAACTATAGCCCATAGCAGAATGGATTTTTTTTTCTTTTTAGGTTTTCATTTTATTATTTCTGCATATTAAAATGTTTTCTGTTTGATAATTGCTTAAGTGTTTAAGTGTTTAAAACTCGTGTTTTTATTTAAAAGGCCATTTGAATAAATTGTTAAAAAATTACATGGCATGGCTTTAAACAGTATTACCTCTCACTCTCTCACTATATATGTATGTGCAGATATTTCATTTACAATGTCTTTAGAAAAAATCCAAAGACTTAAAACCAATTAAGAATTGTTGTTGCTTGTTGCCAACACCATTAGATAAATTAGCTGGAACTAATCTATTCAATTGGTTTACTAATTTAATTATTGATATTGCTGTTGTTGTTAATGTTGCTGGGGCTGCTAAATATTAAACTTTATTAAATTGTTGTTTTAATGCCGTAAAAATCCAGTTTGTTTGTTATTATTAAAAGTTGTTCTTTTTTTTCTTTTTTAATTATAAATTATGACACAAAAATATAAAATGAAAGAAAAAGTTTAAAAACTAAAAACAAATTGAACTGCAACTTGTTACTACTGCACTGTAAACATTTCACACTCAACAGCCTTGAAGAGATGCGAGTCTTAACGGTCTCTAAAATAGCTGAACGACGTGTTAATCGCAGCAAGAAGCTGAATGAAGTCTTTACAGCGTTTTTTTTTTTTTTAATTTTGGAATTAAATTTTTTTATTTTTGAAAAAATTATCGTTCAAGCAAGAATAAAATGAAATTTTTGTTTTGAGCTATTTTTTTAAATAAAGTTTTAGAACGACCTTTATAACAAAGTCCAAGAGAGTTTAAAAGGTATTGATATATAGAGCCTTATAATAATAATATATTGATATATTAGAGCCTTAGCACAAAGCACATAAAGTCAACACCAAATTAGTAATTAAAGGAATACTTAATATTGGTACGAGAGGAATCAAAACCTATAGATGGCGATAGTATTTTAGCAAAATTATTTTTGTAAATGGTGAGGCTTAACCTTATTAAACACATGCTTTAAACTTCAAGCCGCTACATAGTTTTGAAGTTCATTTTGGTCATTGCTATATACATAATTCAATACATTTGTTAATATTTACTTTATCAATTAAACAAAATGAAACCCGAAGTCGATGCTACTCTAGGTGGGTCCCCGCCTTAATTTACGACTATAAAATGTTGGGTAGCTGAATTTAAACGAGGCCGTGAGAGCTGTTAAGACAAGCATTATAGTATTCGACAAATTGAGGTGTCCACGCCAGCAATAGTTAAGTTTCACAAATTGGTGATGAATAATTGACAGCTAAAGATGTGGAAGCTGGCTGAAATGATAGGTACATATTTCAAAAAGTTCCATAAATCACATATTGACAAAAAAACTTGATGATGAAATAGCTGTGCATAGCATTGGCTCACAAGAGAACGAAAATCAGTTACTCTCAGAGCTTTTTTCAATATTTCAGAGCTGAAGTTTGAACCGGGGGCTAATGTGTTAGTAAGCCAACACACTATGAGAGTATGAGAGGACTATGGGTATGAGAGGACTTTTACTCACTCACTCTTTATTAAAACTCGTAGTATTGTACGCGGTTCACCAGATTATCAGTATGCACGCTGAAAATATAACTCTGCTCTTAAAACTACACTATAGTAGCTGCGGGAATAATTTTCGAGCGAGAAACTCTCGATAGTTTTCTCTGCAAATTCTTAGGTATGGTATTTTAAAAAAGTGCTGTACATCGCATGTGGAAAGAAAAGTTGTTGATAATGAGAAGTTATGTGCAAGATACGTGCTGCGGTTGTTCACCTTAGAATGAAGCCGACGTCGTAAAGATCTTTAAATGAAGTGTTTGACAATATTTCAGCGTAGGGGCAATACTACAAATCTTTCAAGTTTTTGGGGTGACTTTTCTACAATTTTATATAATTATAGTTGTTATATAATTTTTTTTTTACATATTTATTTTTGAATTTTTGGAACCATTGGCAAACAAAAAATATTTTAAAGATAATGAATGACTTGCTTGATCCCTCCATTATTTTTATTTTTCCTTTTTTTCGTGCATTTTTCTAATCTTCTTATCACCTCTGAAACATTCCCAGCACCTTTTAATTAATAAAATATTCTTTTTAAAAATTTTTTAAAATATATTTCAAATTTATTATTGATTTTAATAATTTGTCAATGCCTTAATCGCTGCCAAAAGAATTATTTTAAATATGAGAATAATTTATTTAATTTCCATTTAAGCCTTTAATTAGGCAGACAAATTGCTGATTTTCGATTAATATTTTTTTTTTTTTTGTTTTTTGTAAATGTCATGATAAAAAAACTAACTGAACTATTAAGCAGAAACAGCGAAAAAAGAATAAAAACTAAAGTGAATTAAAAATGCAACCCACAAAATTAATTGATAAAAAAAAGTATTGATATTTTAGTATTTTATTAACATTTTTTAAATAATTTTTAAACTTTTTTTTTTATTATTTTTTTTTTTTGTTTAAAACAGAGTTTTGAACTAAAAATTTGTTGTACTTGTAAAGATTTTTTTCTTAAGCACAGTGGAGCAAAGTAAAAACAAAACAAAAACGTTGCATTTACTCAACATACGAGAGATATTTTTTTTATTTTAATTCCTATTTTTGGTTGAAAAACTCTATACAATAAAATTTTCTATCGTTCTTATAGCATCTCGTAATACTAATCTCATAAGAATAAGTTATAGATATACTTTAAAAAGAAGGGCTTTTTATGGCTTTTTATATGCAGACCCACAATTTTATATAAAACTGGTTAATGAAAAGTAATATTGATAATAAAATTAATTACTATCAGCCTTATGTATAATAAAAAATTAGCAGGTCGTTGTACACAGTGGCTAAGTTTGTAATTCCAATACGTGGAAACTCTTACTCAAAGGTACAAGGTATTTAATTTTTTGGATTATCTGACTAGTTATCAAATAGAGGGTATGGAAAGTTTTAATAATATCAGTCTATAGCCGGTGATAAACTTGCCAGTTTTTTGTCCCATATACTAACGAGTTGCTAATTTTTCATTATACATACGGCCGTATATTTATATAAATTTTTGTATGATTATACTGTTTAAAATAAACATTTTTAATAACATTTTATGTAAATATGACTGAAAACAAAAGAAGTGTGATATGGTCTTGAAGTCCGATAATTAATTTTGTTTCGTTAAAAATGCTTTAATTACATCAATGCTAAATTCTATTAAGAATTTAGATTTTTTTGCAATGATTTTTTTATAATCAACGGAGAAAATGATGTCCGTAAAAGAATAGAACACAGGCCAAACTGATTCTGTTTTCGACCCCAGCTACTGCAGTATCACCAGAGTTCTTTGTGTTCATGGCAGTAATCAACTTTTGTAGAAATCATATATTGGAATTATATTTTTCTCTCTACACATATACTTGTAAGGAGTTTCTTTTTGCCTTTTTAATCCATTTTATGCACATTAGTCAACATCAGCAACATTCACGACCATAGCCGTAGTGGTAAGAAGGCACCGCCAAGCAATCGTATAACTTTGTTGTTATTGTGACTTTCATTTCATTACAAAGCATTTTAAAGTTTAGTTTTATTGTTAGTATAATGAAAATAATAATTAATTTTACAAAATTAATTAAATTAAAATTATTAAATATTCCACCTAGCTTTATTATATTATTATTTTATAGCATTTTTTCTAGCATTATTTTAGCTTTTTTGGCATAATTTTTAGCAATATCTAGAAATATTTTCTTTGGAAGGTTTTGGCAACACTGTGATTATGATTGTAGAGAATGGTTGCCCATAAATCTTGTCATTTTGCTCCTATTTTTTTTATTTGCTGGTCCCACTGTACCATTTAAGAAAAGACAAGATCTACTAAACTTTTTCAAATATTTCTTTAAAGTTAAAGCTATAAATTTATAAATACCCAGTAACTGACTAAAAAATAAACTAAAAAAAAAATATTCGTTGATTTCAAAAGTTTAACACACACACACACACAGTAACACAGCAACAGATACAGAAACTGCAGCAAAATAGAAAAAAATCTAGAAACCCAGTCAAGAAGCAAAAAAACAAAAATAATTAAAAAAAAAAACAAATTTTTGAAAGGTGCACTCGAATGCAATTTAAAGTGAATTTTCATTTTTTGTTTTTTAATGTTCGCATACAGTAAAAGAAATTATCAGGCCAAATTTTATTATTTTTATATTTCTTATTTTAAAGTTGAAAAGTAAAGACCTCTATTATGTAGTTTAACTTCCAAATATTGTAAAAATTTAAAACGCATTTTCTTTAATAATTTTTCTTTCAGTGTATTTATAGCTCGTAGAAGCTTAACTACAATCTCGCAAACAAAATACAATAACGAAACTAAAGAAAAAACTTTAAAACTATAACAAAAACAGTAACAATAACAATTACAACAGCAAACAAATAAAATTACATTCAATTTATCAGTAAAAATTACGTAAATTTGCTACGAACAAAAGCAAAAAAAAGCAAAAGTTCAATGACTTTAAAACTTATAAATAAAAAATATATAGAAAAAATTAAAAATAAAAACACTATTACAATTATGTATCCCTTTAAAAATACCTTAAAAACTCACAGATACATTAAGATCAAAAGCAGCGGTAAAATTATGATCGATCGTAAAGGGTTAATTTCACCATATTTTTGGATCCACTTGGCACTTTTTCTGACCCTTTTAGAAATATTTCTCTGATGAAAATTATATTATATATATATATGTATTTGAAACAATTTTTAAATGTGAATAAAATCGAAGTGAACCGATGTCTCTTGTAGTTAAAATTTAAAAGATTTGTGCTGATCTTTGTAAAGCTTAACTTAGTTATTATTAACCATTATTCTCACAATGTCCACCGAATGTTATATAACTCCCTCTTAAAGTTAAAGGGCCTAATCAATGGTTTGTCGTGGCGAAAGACGCATGTTCTTCTGCTCTTTTGAACCGGTTAACAATTCCGTAGCTGTGAGAATGCTCATAATACCCTGGAACCCAACTAAATATACTTTGTTTGTTGTGCTGAATTGTCAAGTACCGTTCGACTATTGGAATCGGAAGCTAATGCCTTTAGTGCAGCCTGATTATCCAAATAGTGCTCTGAATTGAGAGTAACGGTTCTTCTATCAATTATTTATTTCAAATAATAAGCAAATACTTTTTTCAAGCTCAAGGTCAAGTTTATTTTCAATTTAATAATCAATATTTCGATATCCTTCGGATATCATCTTCAGGATTTAAAAAATTATATAAACACAACAAAATTAAAATTAATATGATATATGTATCACTGCACCGATGTTATCACATTACATATGTAATGAGTATGAGTATGAGTATGTAATGTGATAACATCGGTGCAGTGATACATATATCATATTAATTTTAATTTTGTTGTGTTTATATAATTTTTTAAATCCTGAAGATGATATCCGAAGGATATCGAAATATTGATTATTAAATTGAAAATAAACTTGACCTTGAGCTTGAAAAAAGTATTTGCTTATTATTTGGATAATTTGGAAACAGGTCGAACAATTATATAATTTTTCTGATTTGAATTATTTATTTCTTTAATTTTTAATTTTTAATAATTTAATCACTTACAGGGTCTTTGTTTTAATCAATTGCGTAGAACTATTTCCCAATGAAACATTTTTTTTTTCGAAAAACAGACTGTTGCTGTTGCACCCAATAAGCCTACATAACAACGTCTTGAATGATTTTAATTATTGCGTGAGTTTGAAAAACATAGCATAATGAGACGAAAATATGTCCTATTGCTGAGTACGGAGGTGATAAATGCGTACTATCTGACACATTTTTATTATAATAGAAGCCATAATTTCTGCAGTGTGTCCTTTGGTATCATGCACAGTCTCGACCACATCTGTTCTGTAACGCTTCAAGTATACCTTCAGACGACACATATTTAACAATAAAAATCGTACATATGCCGGGCTATTGAAACCACCCGATATTTGATAAAACTTTTAAGAGTATTATTATAATTCGAATATATTGTAGAGCATAGTTAACCAAAACTTTCAATAAATGAAATGCGGCTGTAGCACAATTGTGTATAGAATATGAAGATTTGGATTACATTGTTATAGAGTATCAAATAGTCAGGTTTGATCGATATTAATTAACTTTAATACGTACTCGTATAAGTTTTTCATAGAGCAGTCATGTGAAAAAAATAAAAAAATACCAGCTAAAGAGTCACTTCACACAAAGTAAAGGTGCATTCCTTAGAGCTTATGATCTCATTATACTTAGACTGCAGAGCAAAGCCAATAATAACAACAGCCTTGACAACAAAAACAGAAATACAAAATAAATAAAAGGCAGTGTTGCATCTTGAAAAACAAAGTTGTTGTCTGTCTTTATTTTTAGTTTAAAGGCCAACATCGTTAAGAACATAATAAACTTTTTATTAAATATTTAAATTAAAACAATAAATATTTGTTTCTTTTTTTTTAACAACAAATCACTGAATAAAATAAAAAACTTGAGTTTTAATTTTAAAATTAAAAGAAATAAAAAAATAATTTTTAATAATAAAAAAAAATGATGCAGAATTTATGTACAGCAAACGTTAGTGCAACTGTCCAGCAACTTCTAATGCGGGAAGGCTTAGACGAGTATAGGCAGTATGCAGTCGCGCGCATAAATCAGCTGTTAAAAAAAACTGTGTATATTTATTTATTTGCCACTTTATTAATTAACTCTCCATCTACATATTTTCAATAAATAATTCGGTTCAATTTATTTTCATAATTTGTTCTTTTTTCCATTCTGCCAAATTCATTTAAGTGTCAAAACTTCTTAAAACTGGTGATATTGCTTCCGCCCGCAGCTACTTACTATTTACATTGGCTTTTCAAATTTAAAATTCAATGATAAAATGCTACCATTTGTTGATATTTTACAACATCCCTTCTTTTGAATTCTCATTTTCCTCATAATAAAATTAGAAATACTTCGAGCGAACGAAATCTTGTTTCTGAATACATTACAATACGAATTATTCTTTTTTGTGTGAAATTTTTTTACATCGACAACAAGCTGTTGCAACACGCTTTTCAGCTGTCGAGAGTTTCCATTACTTTTTCGAGCATTCCTCAAGTTACATATTTTTATTTTGTTTTTGGAATGCTGTGACAAACAAACATCTGGGGATGATACTGTAAATATGCTGCGGAGCTTAAGCAAAATATAAGTGCCCAATATGGGCGTTTTCCATATAGCGAGCTAAGACTTACACTTAGCATATCATTTCGGGAAGATTTTATATAAAAAAATTAGAAATTTCAAAAAGAAATGGGAAATGTTTGACAAGGTTTGTTAAGTTTGCAACATCTGCAAAGGTGTTTGTAACCAAAAGTGATTATTTTTTGTTTTTAACTTTATTTTAATGAAGAATTTCATATTAATTCAATTTAAAATTTGTGCTTAGAAAAGCGACTACGAAAAGTTCTATTTAGCCTGTTATTTAAAAAAAAGTAAAAATTTATAAAAAATAATCCAAACACTACATTTGTGTTTAGTTTGCATTAGAACTTTCAATAAAATAAACTTTAACTTTATCCTTTAAAGTAAAAATTATGAGAACAGCGCTATAGCTATGTTTTTGAAGCAAATACAAATTAATTGACATATACATGTCTTACTTTGTTTCTACATTTCCATATACATACGTACACATATCTATAACAGTGGTTTGTAATGTTAGCCAAGTAACATGTTTTCCTTTTAATAAATTATGAAATTAATTCCAATAAATCAAGCAAATTAAAGGTCGTTAAAATCAAGATTGATAACCAGGTTTTTTGTTTTGTTTTGGAAAGGTTTAAACGTCCTTGTATGATTGTAGATTATCTTTTCCATCATTTTTGTAATTTTTACATACATACTTACGTTTTAGGGTGATCGAATATACGACATTTTGCAAAAACCGGTTTTTCGGTTTCTTCGAAAATTATCAACTTGTAACAAAAAGGTTTCAGTTAACTTTTTGTAAATGGTGACTGTTTATTTTTTGCAAAATAACCGGCTAACCGGTTGTGTTTACAAAATATTAAAATGCACAAAAATTAAAGGAAAATAGAATATAAAATCTTTAATAAAAAAATATACATACATACATACTACATAGAAGTGCTGTCAAATTCTGTTACTTTTCATTACACGATAGTATTGAGTACTTTCATTTGGGTACCCAATACTACTCAATACTTTTAACGACTTTATTTTTAAGAGAAAACAATTTCATTAAGTATTGTTTGGCCGTTAAAATTTAAATTTTCCATACAACTTCGAAAGTATTGAGTAGTTACTTTTAAGTATCGAGTACCCAAAAATTGGTACAAATACTCGATACTCGGTACCCATTACTCAATACTGGGACATACAGTTTACCTCCGTTTCCAAACGATAGACTTAAGAAGCTTGTTCATGGCAATCAGTTACTCTCTGACATGTCAAGAAGATGTCAAAGCTAGGGTTTGAACTCAGAGCTCCCCCCTAGTAATTGTGGGTGGCGTAGTATAGTGGTTAGGGGGCTAGCTTACAATACAAAGCAGACTAGATTAAAATCCCAGCAAAGGAGAAAATAAAGATCAAAAATGTTCGGTATTTCAGAGTTTCAATTAAAAAAAATAAGAGGTCCGCTCTTCTCATCCAAGAAGCCCATCCGTAAAAAGATGCCCTCTGACATTCCACCTTATCGACCCTTGGCTTGTGATCATACGAATGATTAGGAGAAAGTGCCATTTACTGGGAAATAACAGATGACAGAGCTAAGCAAGGATCGTAACCTATCAACTTAGCAAAGATCCTCATCACTTCATAATAGACAATTAACACCGACAGATGGGGCAATTGTTGTTGATCATTTTCAAGAGTAAAGGTATAACACTGGCCTTTGAGAGTTCAACTGACAGCAACTTTTCTCATTGACATAAGGCGCTTAATAGGATAAAAAAACACTAGACTACGACAACCACCAACAAAAAATATACACTTGTCTAAAAAGTATTTGTGTAGTTTTATGCACATGTGTATTCGATATTCTAAAAGTGAAGATTTCAAAAAAAAAAATCGCAGAAAACCGATTACTAAAAACCGTGTGGATCAACCTACTATGCAGGCATCATATGCAAGATGCATGTAATCACGTTGCCCTTATAAGCCATAAATGACATTTAAATTTTTAATAAAATTTTGTTGACATTTTTGACTGATTTTTGACATTTCTGATTGATTAAACACAGTTTTTTGAGACACAAAATAATCTGTTTTTTACCTGCAAAAGAAAAGTTGCATGAATTATTGAAGCCTTGATCTTTGGTCATTAAACAAAAATAGAAGTATAAACAAGCAAAAAAGAACTAAAAAAACAACAAACGAAGAATTAAATTGTTTGTATGAAATACTTCATGAAGACTTAAAAAATGTTTGATTATGTTGCTGTTTTTTTATATTTTTCTTATTTCTTTTTATTTATAAAAACAAATAAAATAAAATATAATTTAATTTTTTATTACTATTTTTTTTTAATTTATGTATGCGGATTTAAATTAAACAAAAAATAAAGTCGACATGTGTTGCATATTAGCATTAAAAAATTTATTAATTTATTTTTTTTTCTTTTTTTGCCTCTTTATAGCATACATATGTATGTATGTTTATATAGATATTTTAAATATTTTATAACTGATATATACTTATATTTATTTATTAAATGCAATCATGACCTTTAAATCAGTGTTGGTTCTTTATTTTATTAATTTTTTTATTTTTTTTTTTATTTCTTTTCTTTATTTGTTGCTACTTAAAGGTGAGATAATTTTCTTTACTTTGTTGCTGATTTAAAGCAGTGCCATTAAAAAGAATTTTAATAATAAAAAATACTCGTAAATTATATTTGCAATCATTAAGACTGCGCCATGATTTATTAAAAATATATATATATATATATTGATAAGAGTTTGTTACTTCTTCAGAAAATTAAACAAAAAGAATAATAATTTGTCAAAAAAAACATATTTTACGTATGAAAAGTCACTTGTCCATAACATTTTAATCAATTGCATTTAAATTTAATTTCTTGAAATGTTAAAAATGCAAAGCCAACTTTTAGGCAGTTTTTTAAACAACATCATCACATCAAAAAGCTTTTGCTGGTTTATAACCAGGGATGCCAATGTAAGCCTTTATTGAGCAAAACTGGTAGGATGGTAGGACATTATAATTTTGGTAGGTTTGGGAAAGTTTCAAAATTTTTTCATTTCGAAAAATTTCAAAGTGACGGTAAAAAAATTATTTGGCACACAACATTATATTTTAAGAGATAATTTCTTTACATAGAGAAGATAAAAAAAATGTCGATAATATTTAAAACGATATATGTATATGTATGTACATACTGTAATTAATTCAAAAGCTTAGAAATTTATTTAAAAAAAAAAATTATTGTTTGGAAATTGGACACAAATTCTAAAACACCAACTTTTTTTACTATAATTTATTTATAGTGTTAGTGGTTATAGCGCTCGCACAAAAACTCAAACAGCCCAGGTTCAACTCCCAGCAAAGGTGAAAAATTAAAAATAAAATTTGCCGTTTTTTCAAAGAATTATAATTTAGAAAAAATTAGAAGTTCCACACCTTCAAGAAGTCCATCCACAAGCAACCGCTCCCTGTCATTCCACTTATTCCACCTGTAATAAAAAATGAATGATCATAGCGAATACCCTCACGTCAACATCCAACGACAGATGGGGCAATTGCTGTTGATCATTCGAAGGTAAAGGTATAAACACTGGCCTTTGAGTGATGAAATTGACAGCAATTTGTTTCATTCGTAAGGCGCTTAATATCTATCTATCTGTCTATCATTCAATTCTATTTCTCATAAGATCTACAAAGTTTTGTATTTCAAACAAATTTTTGTTGCACCACTGTGGTGTATGATGGCGTTATCTTGCTGGATAAAAAATGTTTTTAATATTTTTTTTTCTTTTCAAAACAAGAATAAGACTCATTATGGCTATGATGTGCTTCGACGAAGCAAAGGCTCCACATACCATTTAAGTTGCTCCCCTGAAATTTATTTTGTAAAAACTTATTGCCTATTTTCATAAGGGAAATACCTATGTGTAGATTATTTACTAATAAAAAAACATTAAAAACTTTCATTTTCTTCTCAATATATGTACATATATGTATATTTAAAAAAAATTAAACTTTTTCTTTTGCTTGCAAATTTCCTGAGTAATTTTTTAGTTTCATATATCAACAAAAAACACACACACTTGTCCGAAATTACCCAAAACAAACAAGTTCGTAAAAATTTCTACAGGAAACGAAAAAAAAATTACTCTCCCAATCACTCTCTTTGTTACACAATAATTATTATCTGAAAAAAATTATTTTTTCCCATAGTTAAATTTATAAACACACCGTAATTTAAAAAAAATATTTTGTATTTTATATATCAAAACTGTTCATTTGCTTGATTTGTGTAACAAACATTAGTAGAAAATCAACACCTATAACTCCCATGGTGTAGGGTTTAAAAACCCAATGTCATATACAGTCTTCAGTATGTAAATAAATAAAAATACAATGCAAGAGAAAATTAAAAACAACATGTGTTTTTTCTATTCATTTATAATTTCTAATTGTTAAAGAGAAAAAAACAAAAAACAAAAATAAATGATAAAAAAATTAAAAAACTAAATAAATATTATTGAAATATTAATTTTGCGTAGACTTTTGATTAAATAAAAATTAATTAAATAACTTTTTTTATCATTTAAATATGTGTACGTTAAAACAAGTTTTAATAATTAATATTTATTTAATACAACCAACCAAAAACAATAAATAAAATAAAAAATCGTAATTGTATGAATATATGGCAATTATATAGAGCAATAAAAATGAGAAAATCAACAAAAGAGAAAAAAATAATTTTGTCTACTATTATATTCGAATTCGCCTATTCAAGCACGTGCAGCAGGGATGGCATATGGAATTTCATAATTGTACCACCTAAAGTACTTTCTTTATTCCAATTGAGTCGAGTTAAAACAGCTGTTTTACCTTTATGTATTCCAACAATAAACAAGACAATTAAATTGTTCAAGTATTACTTAAAGAGGATTTTTACGGTAATACAAATCGTACGGAAAACCAAAGAGAAAATAATATGAAATTATCTCCGTATTTTAGAAATTAGAGTAAAAATCTTACTTACACATTTTTTTACGTTTACACCATTGGTAGAAGAGCAAAACAAAGTAAAACGAAATAATAAAACAGAAAATTTACATACATTGTGAATACATTTAAAACATAAATAAAAAGAAACATAAAAATACAACCCTGATCTAAGGATGTGTGATAGAATTCGAAAAATGTTAAAGAACAATGAGAGCCGTACGACTGTCAAATTTTCATCCGTATTTTCTCCCCATGTCGTATGGTTTCAATACATATTAAGTTTAGATGATACCTTCCGTGCTCTTCAACATAAAATTTTGATTTATCGTACGACTTGTATTCCAATCGAATAGTACCAAAAAAGTACAATTGTACCAATTTTCACTAAATCTGTCTTTTGCTTAACGGCAATTTCATAACAAAACATAAACAAACAAATTGAATAAGACGAACAACAACAACAGCAGCAATTTGTTTTACCAAAATAAAATGTTATTGCGTGTTTGAAATGTAGATGAAGAAGGAATGGCAAAAAAAAATTGTGTTATACAGAGTGTGTGCAAAAATATTTGGAGGTCAGCAGAATGTTATGATATTTTTATACGCCACATATAAAATTATACCACGCACATGCATTTTTAGAAAGATGCCAGATTTGTAAATATTTGAATAAGAACTTTTTCCATTAATGTTGTTTAATTGAAATGCTATTAATAGTATATTTGCATTATATAATTTCAATAATCAAGTGTGGCACTGAGGTCAGTGCAATTCACACTATGTGTTATTATTGAATTACTTTAATTGTACCTAATTTAGTTTGCATTTGCATTACTTTGCAAAATACATATGTATATGTACATAGATCTGGGTGATATCTGATTTTATTATATTTTGACAGCATCACAATATTGGTACAGCATAATATTGGTACAGCAAATGAAGTAATAGAGGACTGCACTCAGGTGATAACCACTACTCATGTTGTGCATTGTATTGGAATTTTGAAAATAGTTATGTAGATTTTTTTAGATATATCTATTATGCGCCGTTTTGCTATGTTATGAAAAGGGGAAAGCAGAGAATAATGTTTATGGTTATTTAACTTAAACTTCTTTATATCGTAATTTATGCCAAAAATTTTCGCAGGAAGGTTATGCCATAACCGAACCGTTCGGCTAAAGAACGAATTCTTTCGTTAAGGCATTGTGTGTTTCACTCGACAATCAACTACAAGTGGATGTGATCTAAGAGGTACATAAGAATATGTTGTGATTATCCAGAATTAAGGCTCCCATGGTAGTAACGATAGAACAGTGAAACTCACACCACATTGCGTCGAAACTCCAATGAATAGATAGAAGTGGTTGCCCTATCTCCATTATAGATAAACAGCTTCCCCTTTTCTGTTGGCGGTCGTGAAGCTTCAAAATAAACTTTGAAGAAGCGACCCACACATGAGAGTTGTTTTCCATCTTGGCTCGGATAGAGAGTCTTATAGATATTAAGAAGATCAGATGGATTGAAGTATTACTTGCACTGTTGTAAAAAACCAAGACAATTGAGTGCATATTTCAGCACTTGAAATACATATTATGTATTTGATCATTCTATTTTTTATTGATGATTAATAATTTTGTAAAATATTATTCATAAATGAAGAAAGCTATGATTATCGAACATAGAATATATCATTGGATTCTAATGGGTTAAGTAAGCACTATTTGTAATCATTTTCTTCATTTTTTTTCCCAAATTTAATCAAACAATAACAAACATCTTAATCACATAAGTATTTAACAAAATAAAAACGCAATAAATTGCGTTTTTGAATTTTGCCTTCAATAATAAAAGAATTTGGAGACAACAACAAATACAGCATAGAAATAAAATATTAGGCAGAAGAAAACATTTAAAATGTATCTACATACACAAGTATGTATGTATATATGTATGTGCATATAGAAATTGTACTACTACGTATTTAAGATTAGGAAATAAATTAAATAAATAATACGTATATCATATGTACATACATACATATTATGTATGTTTGTATTTATTTTTGGCTATAAAACGTAAAGGTTTGTTTAAATATTTTTTTGTTTGTGATATTTTTTGTAATTAAAAATAATTATGTTTTTTTATAATTTGTCTTTAATTTTGATGCATAATGTTATTTTGTTTTGTGTTAGTCGGGATTTGAACCTGAGACTACTCCCGTAGTGTATCCCTGCACAAAAAAGCCCTCATGAATGTATATTTTATTTTATCAAAGATTAGTTATTTATTTTTATTTTAAAACATACAATTTAGAAGCAACTATATCAAAATTATAAAATAATTTCCCTTTGAAAAACACTCGATTTTAATTCACTCGAATTCGATTATCAGACCAAAACCAATTGTTTTATTTTGCTTATTGCCAAATGCTTACAGTATTTTAAAAATAAAATAGTCGTAGATAATTTAAATTGCAATAGAATGCCATCGAAATTTTCTTTAATAAACGTACACTTCATTTGGAATTCTATGATTTGCTATCAGGTCTTATAAGGTTATAGGAGTTAAAGGAGATGTTGATGAATAAAATTTTTTTTATTATTAACAATTGTTTAGTAATTTGCAAATGATAATAAAAAATGACATCGGTAAAGCAACTACTATTTGTTATCATAAATGGAAAAATGAGGGCAATGAAAAAATTATTGTGATTCCGACTATCCGTAAAGGATGACAATTGCATACAAAAAACGCAATGATGAGAAGGAATGGTGTTGTGTTTGAGAGATTTTGTCTATTTAATTACACGAACAAGGTTCAATCACAGCGAAGGACAAAATCATAAAAATAAAAATTTGCGGTTTTATAAAAATACAATTTAAATTAAAAATTAAATTTAAAAAAATAAGAGGTTCCTCCCCCCCTCCAGCAAGACCATCTGCAAGAAACCGCCCCCTGACATTTCTAATTTATTCCACCAGAAACCAATAATCCGGAGTACAGCGCCACCTTCTGGAAAGATAACAGCTAATCTACTGAAGACACTCACCATTCACATTTAAACATCCACCGACAGATGAGGCAATTGGTGTTTAATCATTCGAGGGTGAAGGTATAACACTGGCTCTTGAGTAGACAAATTGACAGCAACTTGTTTCATCAACAAAAAAAAAGGCGCAAAATATACAAACATCTATGAAAGAAAAACCTATCAACTAGGGGTTTACCCCTGAGTATTGGTCTTAAAAAAAATCTATATAAAGTATAATTGCAATACAGTAATCCCTTGATTAACGTCGCTTCAAAATACCTCGTTTAAATTTAAGTCCTCACGTTTGTTTTTATTGTTTCTTTTGTTTTTTCGACATATAATTATTGTGTTTTTTTCCAAACTTTCGTCATTCGATTTTGATTACTTTTTTAATAAACAAATTAAAATTTATTAAAATATGAATAAGCGTTTTATATTTTAATAGAGTGAATTTAGAACTTTTATTTTGCTTAATAAAACTACATGCATACATATGTACATATGTATGTATGTTTTTTTGTATCATTAGAAGAATTTATAATTTTGATTTACATCGCAATTTTGTTTTAAATCTAGGTATTACTGTATATGAATTCATATAATTTTGTTCTGGGGGTCAATTCTGAATTTGTGAAAAAATTAAATAATTATTTATCATTTCGCTACGTCATTTATAGCGATTTATATTTAATTAATGAAAAAAAAAATCATTATGAAAATGATATGATTTTGCTCTTATGGCACGCAAAGTAAAGAAATAAGTGATGTTTTCACACTAACCGTATCCATAGTTAAAGAAGGTCTCCCAAAAGTGCAGCTAAATTGAGTGATAGTTTTTGCAAATATGACCCAAATAAGGAAAAAGCCGCAAAATTTGAATGTGATTTGAAATTGATAAAGTGCTTCTTTTTTCGTAAAAAAAACGATTGTAAGAAAGTTATTAATAAGTAAATGAAGCACCATAAATTATTTAGTTACTCACACACATATTTTTCTAATTTTACTAGCGTTTTGTTTTGCGTGAAACCAATGCTCTCTTTTTATATGCATACACTTATCTTTTTTTACGAGACCTTTCGAAGCACGTATCTATCGCGTAAAAACAAAATTAACTGTAATTTGAAATTAGAATCGCAATTTTTTTTTAACACCGAGAAGAACTTGTTTTCATCCCCCTGATCTAATTAAGGCACTCCAAGAAGAACTTATTTTTAATTTATATTTTTTTAGACTCTTATTTTTATTTCCTTTTTTAATGCATTAACAATTATAGATAAAAATTAAATTATTTCCTAAAAATGTCGAAGTTGATTTCTTTTTTTTTCAAAATTAGAGAAGATAAGGAAATTATAAAATATTGTTTTATTTACTTTAGCAATTATTATAATATTGTTAATAAATAAATAATTTATGTTTTCGGGTTATTTCTTTTTCTTAAGAAAAAAAAACAAACAAACGACTTTTGGTTAGGACACTGCAATGATTTAAAGGCTGCCTTAGTTTTTATTAAAAAAAAAAAACACCTTTATTTCTACTTTGATGTCATAAAACACAAAAAAAACTCATTATGTATGTATGTACGTAGTATATTAATTTTATATTTGCATTTATGTAAAAAACAAAAACTAACAATAGAATTTGCAAACTTTTAATACAGACTTTTATATGAACTCGTTTAAACTGGTGATAAAAACTAAAAAATTATTAAATAATTTATCATAACCAGTTAAAATGACGTATAAAACTATGTTCACATACTCGTACATTGTTACTCGCATTTTAAGAATCTCAAATGGCCTTAACATGTGATTGAGAAATTGTATTTTTTTTTTTGTCTGTCAATATTTTAACGAAATTTAGCTTTGATAGTTTGTTTTTTCCTCTGCCTTGTTTTAATACTAAAATACAATATTATTCCACTAAAAATTATTTTATTAACACGAATTATGCGACACAATTAAAAGACCAACTTCGGAATACATATTTAAGAAAATAAAACTATAATATTTTTTATGAATACATACATAAAAACATAAAAACCTGTGTCAGGGTTACGGGCTAGCTTCTCGCAGCACTCATGTTGTGTGTGTTAGTTCTTTCCATGAGTACCAGGACATACAGTTTAAAGTCGACTTGACTTTGAAAAGCTGAGAGGTAGTCAGCGAAAAAAATAATTTTTTCATATTTCCTTTTTTTAAGATGTCAGAGCTGAGATTTGAACTCGTCGCTATCGTCTTAGTAAGCCAACAGTAATTTTATGAATACAACACTAAATATACATATGTATACGTATGTAGTATGTTTACACGGACATCTAGATTTTCCTCGGCTAAGTTATGTACCAGAAAAGCCATCTCCACATAATATTGTTTTTTTTTTTGTGTAAACATTTTTTTTTATTTAGAAAAGTATCTATTGTCTTGAGAATTATTTTGACAGAAATGTCTGATTACTTATGTTGACATTCCATTCTTCAAATACTCAGTTAGGCATCCTCAGCAATGTCTGCAAGAGAATAGAGCATCTAGCATGACATATAGTGAACATTTAATACAAATCGTCAACGATTTTTTCATATACGTGTGGCAAATATAATACGCGATAATCAGGCCGATAATGACGTTCAGTTCACCAAAAATAAAACCAATTTTTAAACATTTTCCTTTTTATAATGAACAACTTTCAAAATATAGGCCTTCAAATAACATACACGAAGATTTCGGCATATTATCTTTTAAAAAAATTATAATCGACGAAAATCGTCAGTGATAAATTTAATAAATTTTTTAAAAGGTTCGTTAATGTATTGTACAACACATGTTATCATGCTCTACTTTTCTCTGTATATGACTTTACTCTAAAAAATATAATTCCAGTATATGATTTCTATAAAAAGTGTCAGTTATATAGTTGATGTTTGTCATGAATATGAACAGAACATTAAGAACTACTCTGATGAGAGCTGGGGTCGAAAACATGTTCAGTTTGGCTTGTGTACTATTCCCTTACGGACATCATTTTCTTCTTTGATTCTCAAAAAAATCACTGATCTATTTCAAGCGGTTCTGACGGAACCAAAAGAAAATCTTTATAGTTGAAAAACATGTGTGGTAAAAGGGGCGTGGCAAATTAATAGAAACTAAATAACTCGGTAAATAACAATCACAAATGAATAAAATTTGTTGAGAGCATACTTTGGATAGTTGTCGACAATTTTACAAAAAATGGGAATTCCGGGACTCCTATTTTAACACATACATACATACAACTAAGAAATTAATTAAGCTATAGCAATGAAAATTTTCACAAGCAGTTAGACACCTGCCGGGTTTTGCTGGTCGCTATAAATAATCGATAAACTCCGAAGCTAATATACCGATTTCGACAAAATGATTTGGATTATGAGTTGTGTTTCGTGTAAAGTTTCGTTTTTAGTTAACAATTTGGAAAAATGTACAATACTCGGATACTATTCTGAAGTTGAAGATGAAGGGAGCAGTTCAACTGAGGCTGATGATTAGTCGGATGGCCGGATGTGGGATAAGGCAATACGGACAGACATACCAAGACAACACTGATGTTCTGAAGAAAACAACACAGTAGTAGTAGAAAATAATGCCACTATGATGAAAAGAAATAACATAGACGAAAGAAAGACAGTTGAAAGTTGTAAAACGTTGTGAGCAGAATTTAAATTAAGAAACTGTAAAAAATTGAAGGACAAATAGTAAATTCGGACAGACATTTTACTTATTTTATTAAATTTATAAACAAATGTAAACAAATGAATTTATTTAAAAATACACACTTTCAAATGTAAATTATTAAAAGATATTAAAACTGAAGATATAAAAACAAAACCCAAACCAATTATTTATAGTTTTCTCACAAAACTTTACACACATTCTCCATACATATGTAGGTACATGTGTTCTATAATTCGATAAAGTCTGATTTTCAACAGATCAATGGCGGGCGTTAAAGAAATTCATTATTAACTCCGATAACGGAAATCTGTTAAGGCTACATCGCTGAACATAATTTTGACATAAAATGTCGTCTATAAGTTGAAGCAAAAAATTAATGATTTCTAGAGCAAGTCTTGCAAGTCTAACCCTTTCGTAAATTCTGTTGAAAAAAAATCACCCATTATTTTAATAGTTTGTCACCGACCATAAATGCAATCAATTTTATACAAAACAAGTTCATTAGCTTTTAAATCAGTTTTACTTTTCATTTCATTTCAAGCATTTAACCAAACTTTCAAATTATAGTTTCAAAATGTGTTTATTGACTGAAAACCAGTTTCTAACTCCCATTCAAAAAAATTGTTAATGATAATCTTTAAATTTATTTTTAAAAATTTTAATTTAATTTTATTAGAATTATTCTCTCATTCCATTGTGAAGATTATTTAAAATTTAAAAAATTTTTTTTTTATTTTTTATTCTTAAGTAAAAATAGAAATAAATATTGATGGGTGGGTTTAAAAACATGATTAAAAAAACAAGTCAATTTGATTCAAGGCTTTAAAGCACTGTTATATTGTCGTTCTAAGAAAGCCTGTTGTTTTTTTTTTTTTTTTATTAAATTTAAAACTTTATAGACATTCTATGCTAAAATTGCCAAATTATTTTTCAATAAATTTGCAATTTATAGACAATTTACACAGATTTTGGTTAAACGGAAATTTTTAATTCAATATTTAATTAAGAAAAAAAATGAAAGCCACTTGGCAAATCTATTTTCAAATGAAAGGCGATCTAAGCAGGGAACTAAATGTGTTGGTGGTATACGCTATTAAAGGTTAATAACAGTTTTACTTAAGAAAAATATTTGTTTTTGACTGTTGATATGTGTACCAGACAGTGTTAGACAAGAGTGTTTTTTTTAGAAGTATAAACAAAGAAGTGAGAGTATTTTTTTTTTGACAGACAAACAAAACTGAATTGCGCAAATTATTTTTAAATTTTATGTAAATAATTTGGCAACATTTTATGTAAATAATTTGGCAAATTAAAGAGAAAGAGCCGTATTTGGTAAAAATAGAGAAGAAAGTTGTATTACATCACAGCAATGCACCAATTTACATATACACTACTGCTATGGCCAAAATCAATAAATTAAAGGTCGAATTCCTTCGATTGATGGCTGTTGTATGAACCCTCTAGTAAGTTTCCTTGCTATTGAGTATCGCTGGGGAAAAGTGTCTCGAACTAAAAGGAGATTTTACTGAGAAATTAATATTTCTTTTTTTGCAAATTTGTAATGTTTCTTTTGTTAGTTCAGCTCTAATTTTAGGACCTTCCTGGTAATTTTTCTCTCTTTTTTTTTCAATATTTTTTTTTTTTTTTTTACTTTCGATTTTTGTCAGTCAAATTATTATTATTATAACTGACATTTGATTATCATTCAAGTTCAATAGTTTCATTTTCACAACTATAAATATAAACAGCTGTTTTCTTTCTTTTTTTGTGTTTTATTTATTTTGAATAGAAAATAAATAATGATTACGTTATTTATTAAATAAATAAAAAGAAAAAAAAAATAATATTTTATCAGTTTTCCAAGAAATAGTAACAGAAACTAATTAATATTGAAAAAAAAACACAATCAGAAATATAAACAAGTGTGACTGATTGTTTTCATGTTATTTATAAAACAAAGTGAACAACTCAGTGATTTAGGCACTTTAGTGTTTTTTTAAGATTTAAAATGCAAAAATATTTTGTGTTTTTTAAAACATTTCATCTGAAGCAAGTTTTCGGTATAATTTTTTGAAAGTCCGGTGAAGCGTTAGCATTGGCTATGCGAAAGAAAGGAAGTTAGTAAGTGAAATAAAGATTTTTGTTCCGGATATTTCCAAATCTTTTAAATAAATGCCACATGAAGCCTTTACGTTAAAACTTAGCTCTATCTAGGATATGGTTGTATAAAAGTTATTAACCTAAGTCACGAGTAACTTATCTAACCCTGATAGCCTCTTAATAATACAGAAAGAAAGAAAACTTTCAGCACAGTGCACTCAAAACTTTAATAAGGCTGTTTCATATTTCTTTTTTTCAGCATTGTAGTCAGAATATCAGATATACTAAATCATAGTCTCCCCATTTCCCGAACTACCCAATTATTTACAACGAATTACTCCTTTACACGAGTTTATTGGAAATGTTTAGATCATCTATCGCGAAAAGAGAGAATGAGGTGTATGATTTTTTTTTTTTTGTTGAAGGTGAGAACTGATTATTGTTAAGCATTCAGTTCATTCACATATTCACACTTTATTTT
The DNA here is from genome assembly GCA_963576795.1 of Metopia argyrocephala. Lineage (NCBI taxonomy): Eukaryota > Metazoa > Arthropoda > Insecta > Diptera > Sarcophagidae > Metopia > Metopia argyrocephala. Next base: position 195,473,826 of record OY756208.1, on the reverse strand, counting down.
TCTTAAATTGTAACATCGAACTTGAACAAATCAAGTGTAAAACGTGATTAGCGATTGTTCCTTAACTACAATAGAAGCATGACTTTGTAATCAAATCAATTCAAGTATGATGTGGCAAATAGTGAATATGAACCACATATTTATGGATGAATACATACTTGTTGCAAATATTATTTTTTTTTTAATGTAAATTGTTTTTTTTTTAAGTGTAAACATTTCTTTAATTATTTTAGTTTAATAAACTAATGAACTGTTTCAAATGAATTTTATTGTTACGAGTATTTTAATATTAATTTATTGTAGATCACGTGTCTAATAAATATTTTAATTCTCTTTATTCAATACTAAATTATAGGGAATTGTTTAGGTTTTGTTTCTACTTCTTTAATCTTACATTTTCGTAACAAACAAATCTGATAAGATATCAGTAAAAGGTATGTAGAGAATGTAATTTTGTAAATAATATTTATTATATTTATTTATTTATTTATTTATTAAAAAAGTCAATGGAATAAATCCTTACAGACTATTTACAAATTAACAATATATAAAAATTAACACAACAAAATTACAATTAGTTACATATTTAGAAATACAATTATTTTACGTTTAATAATTCTAGAATTTAAAGAAAAATCAATTAATTCTGACAAATAATTATATTGGCTGCATAATCTATTAAAAGGATCAGCCATATTATAGTTAAATCTACAAAATTGAACAAAAAGAGGATTATAAAATCGAGAATTACGACAAGGAATATTAAATTTAACAGATTTTAAAAGAGATTCACAACAAATATTTCCATTAATCAGATTAATCATAAAAGATACATTTAACATTATACGACGACTTTTAAGCGTTGGTAGTTTAATTAATGCTAATCTGGAAGTATATGAAGGCAAATCAGTATAGTTCCAACCAAGGCCACGTAAACAGAATAACAAAAACTGCTTCTGCACAGATTCAATACGATCACTATGAACATTGTAGTAAGGATCCCATACTATTGACCCATATTCTAGAATTGGTCTCACAAGTGACACATAGAGTTGTTTCGTAATATAAGGATCGGTGAACTCCTTAGCCCATCTCTTTATGAATCCCAGGACACATTTAGCTTTGTTTACAGTCAAAGGGTGGGTTATCTATCGGTTTAAATTTGAACCACGTGTCTCCACTGAACGAAATGAATCAATTACGGCTGTTAGATAGCCGAAATGGTGATGTCACTTGAGCTCCAAAAAGCTGCGATTTATGCTTGAAAATTGTGAGGCTAGTCGTGGCAGCAATATGAATGAAATTATACTGCATTTCTAACCAGGACAATTGTATTTCACAGCAACAAAAAATTGGTTAAATTTTAAACCTTTTTTGTTTTATTGCACAAACTAGTGGTGTTACACTTTTACACTCAAACATTTTAAATGACATTTTTACACAATATCTTGCGTTCTGCAGTACTGTAGTTTACATTTCAATTTCTTTTTTTTTTCGCATTAGATAAATGATTTTAATAACATCTATTAAAAATCTTATTGCACTTATGACATATTTATTCTGGCTCTAAACATACATATCTACTTATTTGTGGATGCATGTACATATGTATGTGAGAACCTATTAATCACACGCTTTTCCTATAAATAAAAAATAAAATTTTTACTCACCTGCATAATGGGATACGTAATGCGTCCTTTACCAAAGCGTTCTAATATCACCAGTTTCTCAGTATCTGCTATAACGGCATTAATATTTGATGAAGACAAAATGGGTCGTGCAGGAGCCTCAATGGGTACAAAATTCTTATTACGTTCAGCGAATTGACGATCAAATGAACTACGACGATCGCTATGTGAACGTTGATAATATTGGCGATTATTATTGGTTTTATAGCTGCCACCACTTGTAACCAAATCACCAATCGAGAAATGACGTGAGGAAGCAACATATGATTTTGATTTACGGTATTGTTTATTGTTAACATTTTGGTTGTTGTTTTTATTCGAATTTTTATAGATCAGAGACGATTCCAAAGCAACATATGATGCAGAGAGAAGTGAGGAGGCATCTGTTGTTACAGTAGGTTTTAAACATTTAGCACAAGCAGTAGTTAAAGCAGTATTCAATAAATCGCCAGGATTTATTTTTTTAACACTGTTTTGTTGTTTTGGAGAGACATTGAAATTCTCATTTTTATTTGATGTTGTTGTAAGTGGGGTAGAGGATGGTGATTTTGAATGTGTAAGTGGATTAATGCGATTTATTTTATTTTGTTTTGACGATTTTTCACCTGGCAAAGGATTATTTTCATTGTATTGACTATTTGTTTTGTTTTTACCGTTACTATTATTATTATTATTGTGGTTATTCATGTTATTGTTGCTATTGCTAAAACTTAATGATCTCTGCTGTTGTTGTTGTAGCTTATGATTGCCCAGTGTTTGAGCGTTACTACTCTGTTGTGTTTTCGTTGTGTTAATTGTGTTGGCGGACTTTGTTGGGGGCGTGTCTGTTGTGTTATGTTGTGGCGATGATACTTGTTTAGTGTTTTTGTTATTGTTCTGGGGTTTACTTTTGTTGTTTTTGCCAGTGGACTTATTATTTTGATTTTTTTCATTGCCAGTTATACTGTTTTTATTGTTGTTATTGATTTTCTTAACACTACTATGCTGTTTATTTTGATTTTGAATTTTCTGTTGTTGTTGCTGCTGCTGTGGCTGTTGTTTTTTAGATTTGTTATTATTGCTTGAGTTGTTCTGAGTGTTGCTGTTGTCTATTACATTTTGAGAATTCGTATTTTGTGTCTCTTGCAAATCTGTTGTTTGTTTTTTATTTGTGTTTTTTGTATTCGTCGTTGTCAATTGTTCATTTTGTAGTTGCTGTGTCATTGTTACCTTTTCCATGTTGCTTCCTTCCTTAGCAATTTGCTGGGAAATTATTGACGTTTTATTTTTCATCTTTTGTGGTTTCACCATGTTTTGTTTTGCTGGGTTTACTTTTGGAAACAATTCTTTTTTTTTATTTATAATTAAACTTTCAATTAAAACAGCAACTATTATTTATTTAACAAAACACTTAAAAAACACTTTTTTTATTTTTTAATATTTTTTTTTATTACCTTTTTCTCGCAAAAAGAAAGAAAAAATGTTTTTTAATTATTTTACGGGTACCTATTTTTGTTGGCGTTGTTTTGTTTTTGCACCTAAAAAAATAAAATAAAATAAAACCAAATATTAATTTATTATCTAATCATTATTATTTGTTTTTTAAAATACAGGAAAGTAAAAAATATCACTTTCATACATTCGGCTATTGTTGGTAGTAAATAGAATAATCGAAAACCGGTTAACTGGTTTTATGCCTTGTTCGATAATGAAAACTTATGTTTTAAATTAATAAAATGTGGAAGTTGGTTATTTGGAGTTTATGCAGAACAAAAATCTATACATACATTGTTTTGTTAAACTTAAACACTTCGTTAAACACGTAAATGGAAGGGTTGTATCACGGCGCACTTATTATAAGGTGCCTTTGAGATTACAACAAGTAAAACAGCAACAAAAACAACACAGCATTTTAATGCTGGTTAGGGTAGTTAACTGTCAAAAAAACCAAAACAAAAAGAATGAAAACAAATACAATGTAAATAAAACAAAGCAAAAATTGACAACTATATTCACAAATTGTCTGAAAAAAAAGTAGCTCAGCTGGCATGTCAAATGCACCTTATAATCAATACGCCATGGGTTGTATTTTATTTTGCGATGTGTTCAGTATGTAATTGATGAAACTGTCACGTTTTATGGTTATTAAACACATTACCGTAGTGTAAAATGGCGGCTCATTTAGAAAAAACTAAAAAAAGCACCAACAATAATAACAATAGAATTAGTTGTTTTTTCACATTATTTATATTTTTTCGCATGACGCGTGGTTTTCTTTTATACACCCTTTGCCCACCCTTAAATAAATCATTAATATTGACAATTCAATAATTGTATTCTTCCAATTTTTCGTAGACATATTTTTAATTTTCTCAAACTTGTTTACAATTTTGTACAAGCACCAATATCAGCTGATAAAACTTCATTCTTAAACATCTCAAATATAATGTGAACGGTTATGTTTAGTTTTTTTTTTTTTTTTTTTTTTTTTTTTTTATTAAGACCAATACTCAGAGGCAAACCCCTACTCATGGCGCAATTATCATAAGGTGCCTTTGAGATTACAACAAGTAAAACAGTAACAAAAACAACACAGCATTTTGATGCTTGTTAGGGTAGTTAACTGTCAAAAAAACCAAAACAAAAAGTATGAAAACAAAAACAATGTACATAAAACATAGCAAAAATTGACAACTATATTCACAAATTGGCTGAAAAAAAAGTAGCTCAGCTGCCATGTCAAATGCACCTTATAATCAATACGCCATGCCCCTACTCATGCAGTGCATTGTATTGGAATGTGAAGATTGTTAATAGATGTTTGTATATTTGTATATTTTGCGCCTTTATTTGTTGATGAAACAAGTTGCTGTAAATTTGTCCACTCAAGAGCCAGTGTTATACCTTCACCCTCGAATGATCAAACAAATTGCCTCATCTGTCGGTGGATGTTTAATGTGAATGGTGAGCGTCTTCAGTAGATTAGCTGTTATCTTCCCAGAAGGTGGCGCTGTACTCCTGATCATTGGTTTTTGGTGGAATGGATTAGTTACTAAAACATTTTGCTTAAACGTGTTCAAAAACACAAGTGTGAACATAGTATAAGTTTGAAATCGGTCCACGTGTTTACACAAGCAACAAAAATGGACTTGCGATGAAAACTGTATAAATATATAATTTGTACGAACAAAATCATATTTCTTAAAATAAAAATCATTCATATCATATTTTGGCCAAAAAATCTTAAAAAAAATTATAAGAATCATGGTTCTGGTAACGCTGGTATTTGTTTTCATAAAAGCAAAATCTTGTTCTTCTTTTCAAACTTGTTCTTCATAAAACAAGGTGAAAACTAGGCGTTATAACAACAAAGAGTAATTTTTCATGATTTGAAAAAAGCGTATTCTCCAAATTTAAAATATATCCAAACTTCTCTAAACTCAAATTCTTCCTATTAAGAAATCGTTGCAAAAGCACAGTTTTTTTATTCCAATGTTAGTTTATTTTTATTTCCTTATAACGAATTTCCATAGATATAGATCAATGATTTACACAGTTTTTATTAATATGTACCTATTTTCAATTTTTTTTTTTTTTTGTTCTAATATTATTTCCATCTTAAAATGAATCACCCTGTAGAATAAGAAAAAAACGTTTGTAAATGAATATGACTAGTAGTGATGATATGACAATGGTGTCGGTGGTTTAATGATGACAATTAAAATTGTATTTTGCGTTTTACACTCTGCTCACTGGGTTGGTTGTGTTTAATTTATTCATTAAATGAATTTTTTAAACTTATGAGACAATAATTAATTTTATGACAAATGATTCAGTGATCTATACTGACACGTAAATTATAAAAATTTACGAGAACTTTGAAAAAAAAAACCTTTGATTCTGTTAAAGTTGACTTGATGCAACCAAAAACAAACCAGTTATAAACGTCAACAACAGTGCGTGCCATCTTGCCTTTTTAGAAGTTAAGACAAACCACTACTCGATTCAATTGCAAAAAAATGGGAATATTTCTAAAAATAATAACAAGTGCTCTAAATAATTGTAAAAAAACGTAGAATCTTGATTAAGGCGGGTTTAGACGGTAATACAAGTCGTACGTAAAATCAAAGAGAAAATATTATGAAATTCCATCCGTATTTTGAAAATGAGAGTAAAAATCTTACGACAGATACTTTTTGAGTTTACACGGTTGGTAAAATACCAAAACAAAGTAAAATGAAAACATAAAATGCACATACACATGCACACAAAATTTACATGCATTGCGAATACATTTAACATAAACAAACAAAAACATAAAAATGCATCCCTGATCTAATGAAATGTGATGGTTTTTTAAAAAATTTCAAAAAACAAAGAGAGCCGTACGACTGGCAAATTTTCATCCGTATTTTCTCTCAATGTCGTACGCTCTCATTACATATCAAGTTTACACGATACTATTCACTCTCTTCTACACAAAAATTTGACGTGTCGTACGATTTGTATTACCGTCTAAACCCCCCTTTAATGGTCTTTGGTTCAGGCGAAAACCCTAATTTATTATGCACATAGTATGTATATATACCTATTATATATATATATACCTATTAATTGTAATTAATAATTTTTGTTTTGCCTATTGCTATATGAAACATGGCTTCATTTAAAAATGAAAAAAATTCTAAAAATAATAGCCTGCTTCTATTTAAAAGCAGATTGTGTTCGGGTGATCATCTATTTGAACATCAAATTACATGTTCCTTTACATTTTTCACTTAAAATCGTTTGAAAAAAAAATTTTCTCATTCCATTAATTGTTTTCGTAAAAATCAACAACAAAAATTTTCTATTTGATCTTCTGCTTCATTTTGAAAATTTCTAAATGCAAAACGCGGGAAAGCAAAAACGCTAAGGGATGGTTTTTTGATGAGTGTGTAAGAAAAGGATGGAATACATATTTTAAATTTAAAATAATGCAAAAAATAACCAAAACAAAAAAAAAGAGGAGAAAAGAAAGACGACAATAACATAAACATAGGAGACGGTCAAGAATCAGGGATGGAAAATAAGTGTCAAAAATTGTTTTCAAAATACTTTTTTGAAACTGAGAGTAAGAAAAATATTTTTTTTTTATTTTTTATTAAATTAATTATTATTAACAAAAAAGTTAGTTTTACTAATAAAGAATTGAAGAATAAAAGAAATTTGAAGATACTTTTAAACTTTGCTGCCGGCTTATTTTACAAATTTCTATGCACTGTGTGCCAAATTAGCACTTTTTAAACCTAAAATATTTTTATGATAAGAGAGTTTTTCATATCAGTTAAAAGTGTTTAAAATTTAAAGTTTTTGAAAAAATTATAAACTTTTTCATAATGAAGAGAACAGAGAAGCAGAGAACAAAATTATTTGTTTCGATTTTGATAGGAGGGTTAAAACCATAAACATTTGTCACGATTTTGGCAGATTTTGTACAAAAAGACAATTTCAGTTTAGCTGGTGACTATATTTCCAGAATGAATGCTGTTTTTCCTTTAATTATTTAAAAATCATTGCAAAAAACAATCTAAACTCATTAGTACTTTCATAGTTGTGATCTAATTAAGCCCTTTCTGACGAAAAGAAAATAAATGAAAATAAAAAAATTTAAGACTTAGCCAATTAACAATGATGTCAGTAAGAAAAGGAAATTTATATTTGTAATTGCACCAAAAACATTGTTACCAACTTTGTTACATACATAAATAATTGGCCATTACAACCATGTTTCAGTGTTGCTGCCTAGCTATTTTTATCCCTGTGTACTGGGACCTACAGTTTAATGTCGACACCGAACAACAGAGTTGATAAGCTTGTTCATGGCAATCAGCCACTTTCAGAGCTTTTACGAAAAGACTGCTAAGAGGTATTCGCCGAAAGAAATATTTTTTTTATAAACCAACATTGTTATTGAACTAAAAACTGTATTCGTTATTCATGTATTGAGCCTATAACCAAATTTGTTTGCCACTGTATGTAAGAAAGTAATATCGTTTTATTCTGAATTTTTGCAATTTAAAAACACTTTTTCAATAAACACCCTATTAAACGTGTAACTAGAAATGTAAACGATAACAATATATGATATGGACATTATGGGTACTTTACATTTTCAATGATATCTTTTAACAACAAAAAATAATTTTGTTTTCTTTGTAAATATTTAAGGGATTTTCCCTATACATATCTCCAGCAAACAAAAGCTTTAAAATTACTTATTATATTTTAAATAATATGGAAAAATATTTTAGCAGATTTTAAATAATTAATAAAAGGCGACAAGAAACAGTTTTTCTTTATTCTATTACAAAAATGTCATTAGACGGCGACGATGTCGTCAAGTGGAATAAGGCTACTTTGGTGAATTGTGGCCACCCTATAAAGCATATACTTTAAGTATGAAAGTGCAATGCGGTGTTTAATATTTTTTCTTTGGAAATTTGAAAAATAATCGATCACAGCAAGTGGATTTCTTATTGACCGGCCAATAATAAACCGAGCTTTATTTTATTATCAGGATGTCTGCTCCTTCGATTACGAGTGGTATTACTATTGAGTAGCAGAATTTAAACGAGGGCGTACGAGATAGTAAGACTAACACCGTAGTGGACGACAAATTCAGGTATCAATGCCAGAAACGGTTAAGAAAATTTACTATGTGTAAATACTTTTTTATAGAGAAGAGTTGAAGATATATTAAAAATGGCCATGTTCGTAAGAGGTGTGACAAATAATAATTCATTACTCGATTAGTGATAAGCATAAACCCATATAATATGGTAGGAATAGTTGGTAGACTTGTTTTGCTAAAATCTTGCAATCTAATAAAATTTATATAAAATAAATATAATATGATTTTCCAAAAGATAAAATCTATCATTAATAAAAATCATTTAAATGTTCTTCTTCTTTAAAATATCTTATTGGTACATATTTTGTATTTGATAATACTCGTGTAAATATATGAATAAATACACAATGATGAAATGAAACACTTTTTGGTGTTTAAATTGTTTTATTATTTTAATTTGTTTTTTTTTAATAATAAAAATATATATATTTTTTTTTTGTTTGCTTAATTAATTGTTCAAAATGCACTGTCTACGTTAATGAGAAATGTTCTGGTTTGATTGAATAGAAGAAAGAGAAACAAAATGACTAAAAAACATGTAAAACTAGAATTTTAAAATGTCACTTTCAATATGAATGGAGTTACAATCAATGTCAGTTATAAATTAGATCTACTTATACAATTAAAAAATAAATATAATCAAGAAAATAACAATCGGTTAAGACCAACCATGCGATGCCTTACACCACAATTTAAAAGCAAAATACTTTTACATACAGCATTTGCAGACACAGCTGTGTTCAAAATTATAGAAGCGGTTTGATATGTTCAATATGTAAACTATTCAGTATCGCAATATTAATTGATAGTATAGGATTCTATATACAGTACATAGATGGATCGTGTTCGGTATCGCATATTAAACCCAATATTCTGAACTTTACTTATAGAGAATGGACTGTAATCCAAATATCACAATATGTACTGAATGTTGAACAGTGCTTTTCTGTTTTAGTTCAGAGGCAAATTGTCGCATTTATTATCCAACGACTTTTATCGAAATTATAACGTTTTGTAATTTAAATTGTTTATCAATGTACAAGTTTATTCGATTCTCGTGATCGAAACCCAGGGCAGAAAAACAAATTTTTTAATGGCGTTTTCGTTTCTACCAAAAAATGTTGCCTTTCATAAATTTTTCTCCCTCATCTTGACAAAATATTCCTTTTAAAAAAAACTATCCTTTAGAGCAACAATTAAAAATTTCGATTAAAATAAAACGAGATCAAAAAAAGAATGTATAACATCCTATTTTTATATAATATAAAAATAAAATGTTACACATTTTTGTAGAAACGAAAACGCCATAAGTTTCAAATTTGTTTAAGATATTAACAGAAAAGTATAAACTGTAAACTGTTTTGGCTTAATTGAACTTCTACTGCTCCGAAGACAACAGAATATTAATTCAAAATTTTCGAATGAAATTAAAAATCTATATAAATAAAAATCAATGTTGTTCATTGGTCATCGCATCAGTTGAGAACGGCTGGACCGATTTTGACAATTTTTTGTTTGTAGTGATCGTCGTGGCTCAACTTAGGTTTTTTTGCCCCGCCTACTTTTCTCACACTTTTTTTTTATTTACCTTAAATCAGAAAACGGCTGCATCGATTTGACTAATTTTTCTTTCAAATGTTTGAATTGATCCATTTTAAGTTTTCATCGAGAAAACGCCCACTTTTTTATTTATCTCTAATACTCTAATTGTATCTTCAGAACGGTTAAAGCTAATATTTTGGAATTGGGTCTGAATGACTTCATGGCCAAGGCAAATCATCAGTGAGCGAAATTCAACAAGTGGGCTCGACACAACTATTGAGTTCAGTATATCTTGAAATCAGTAAAGTTTTTGAATTTGGTCTGAATTACTCCGTAGTCACTAAAAATCATCAGTCGAAAAATGTGGACAAAAGATAGTAGTAAGTGTAGGGAAGCACGCTGAGTTTAAGCTAGTTTATTATAAAAGTTAAAATTCGATCATGCTCTCTTTAACCGATCAGAAATGTACTATTTAAAAATAGGAACGACAAGAAATCTCTGTGAAAGTCAAAAACATCAAGGGGTTGATTTTGGTTAGTGGGCCAATGGTCAAAAAATAAATTGCAAAATTTTACCTGGATAAATTTTTTTTGCGTCTGCAGCCGTATGATAACCGACTTTTTTTTTCTTTTTGTTTTTAAATATATTCTCGACTATAATATTTATGCATATGCAGCATGTATGTCACAAACGTAGGCACAGACCCAATATACTTCAACCATTTCGGTTAGTGTACTATAGGATATACAAAAGAAAGCGATATCACCATCTAAGTATAGATGATAATTTACTGTTTTTTAATGACTGAAATCGTTTTCCACATCTACATTCATATGTATGTATTTTTCATTTTAAACCATTTGTAGATAATCAACTTTTCAAAAATTTTACTACAAAATCATTAACTTTTGAGGTCTAATTTCATTTCAGTTTTATAGCTTTGGGTTTCCCTTCTTAAAAATATACATATTTTTAGGTTACAGAAAAGAACAAAGAAGGAAGAAAAGAAAACGCAAATGATAAGATAATGACATACATACCTATGTATGCATATTCTCTTTTCAGCTGTTTTTCTTTTTCAACTTTTTTTATCTGTCATTGTGAAATTTTGTTGTTCTATCTTTTTAGTTTATTTTCTTTGTTTTTAGGCTTGTAAATGGATACAAGACAACGCTTCTAAATATTAAACACATACATAGTTCAAGATCGACTTTGACAACTTGAAAAAAATACCTGTAACCTGTTGCAACTATCGAAATTATCTTTTAACGTTTGAGTGTATGCAAACAGCACACCTAAACTCTAAAATAGAAAACATACAGTGTTTGTTTAGCTAAATCCATATGATCTCTTTGACGAATCTACGTTTTTTGAGTGAAATAAATAAACAAATTGGTTAATGAAAACATTTGCGATTATAAAGACTGTAATCAGTTTGTAATCACCTAAAAAAGGCTGTTTCAGGGTGAATAACAAATCCTTGTCACTATACCTCTTTTTACTTCTCCTGACTAGCAGAATTCTTGTAATGCTGAAAAATTGTACAAAAAAGCCTTTAGAGGTTCCTTTGGCTCATTTTCTGACAATAAGACAGAATTACTAATCAAAAGATAAAATATACCTTAAAAAATGGTAAATTGATTTCTAATGAAAAAAAAAAATATTCTATATGTATATGTATGTATGTAGAGGTACCTAGTAGAAAGGAAATTAAACTGTTTTACATTTTAGTAAAATCACAAATTTTAGTAAAATCACTAAAGCGTGTACCTGCAATAGAATTATCTACTCCTATTGTAAACAATGTCATGACGTAAAACGGTACTGTGTATAAAAATTTTTATATGTAATGTAAAGTAATAAATTTAAAATAATAACAATATAAAGTAAACATTAAGAGAGTATAACTAAGAAAGAGAGAGTGTTATATGCATATGCATACACACCACATTAAACTAACTAACACACATGCATATGTGCAAAATCTGTATGAATGTTTGAATGTACTTCATATTACTTCATACCTTTTTTTTAATTTAAAGGCCTATTTTTTGGTTTTGTTTTCTGTTTTTTACTTTGCATGGTTTTTAATTTTTTTAGCTGAGAAATTATGAAAAAATAAACACGAGGCACAATTTTATTTTTTGACCATGACAAATACATACATTAGAAACGTTTCTCTTTATTTCTATGGCATAATTTTTTTAAATGAAGATATAAAAATTGTTATATGCATACATATCTACATACATACATACATATGTTTCTGTTGTTTATATGTAATAAGAAGACAAAAAGTGTATTTATTACCTTTTAAACTTAAATCATAAAATGGTTCAACAAAAGAGAAGGATGATATCAAATATATATTTTTGTTTTCGTTTATTTTTTTTTTTTTATTTTTTAATTATTTTTTATTATTTATTTTTGTAAATTACTTTTATATTCTTAATATCAAACCAAGTGATTTCAATTTTCTTCTCTCTTTTATATTCTTCTTATCACTATACACAACAAATTTAAAGCACACTAAAATTTTTGTTTGAAACTGTTATTTTATTTGTTGTTGTCGCTTAAAATAATTACCTCAATAAGATTTCTTATTTCTTTTAATTCTCTTATCTCTTTAAACACGTTTTTTGCTTTATTTTTCCACACTTTTATTTTCTGTTGCGTTTTCCTTTGGTAATTTGACAATTTTTTAGTGCTTTCTTTCTGAGATTTTGCAAAATTTTCTTTTGTAAATTTTACAAACACTTCTTTTTAAATGCTCTATTATATTTTCTTAATTTGCTTCACTATTTTGACTTCTTGACACTGTTATTTCTGACTTTTTCTCTTTGGAATAAGTTTTTTTTTAGCTCGTTTTAAATCTGAGTGTGTATCGAAATTGAACCGTTAATTTGTTAAACACTTACAATTTCGGTTTTAGATTTGGTAGAAAGTTGTATAACAGATTACACAAATATTAGAAAAGATTTGTTGAAGAAATTTTCTTGAAAACTATACTTTTAATCAGGAAAATATCTATTGCTGTTACTTTCCGAAAATAGTTAAAAAGAAAACACTCGACAGTTGTTTTAATGCGGTTTTTTTGAGTCTTACGAGTCGAACATGTGACGAGCAACTGACGGACGACTACCGTAAACGGCAAGAAAACGAAAAAAAAACAGCAACAGCAAATCTCGAAAACAAGCTATAGAAATTTATACACACTCACAAACACATGCACAAGTAGCATTTTAATTCGTCAATAGAAATTACTAATTTGTAGGTAGAAGTGTGATCATTGTAGCGATTTTTACGCTCTACCCACCATATTCATGGCGACAAACACAATCTTGAGACTTGTACTTATGGGTTGAGTAGCGAGCGAACCAGTGTTTGTAAATGTATAGGTATTCTGAAAATAACTTGAACAAAAGTCTTATAATGTTAGTATTAAATGCTTTCAAATTAGTAATTGAAATTTACTAAGAGTACTCCTTAACTCCAAGAACACTAAAAATACATACTCCTGATGTCGTCGAAATCGACTCACACCAGTGGAAATGTATGTTGAGTGTGAATTAAACAATTTAAAAATTTAAAAAAAATTTTAAAAATTAAAAATTTACACTGTCTGAGTTTTTTTTAATGTTTAATACATTTCGGGTTTTATATTACATTCTGTACAACATTATTTTAGGAAGATCTTGATTACCAACTTTTGACAAAATGGCTAGAAAGTTCGTTAATTAATGTTATTATTCAGTTGTTCGATCTTAACCTAATTTAATCTGGACTCATTTTTTCCCCCAATTAAAAAAAAGTAAGAAGGAAGGAACTCTGGACCGAAAAACGTTATTGTGTCTTCACTATTTAAAGTTTTTTTTTATGTTTCAATTAGGCACATACATACATACTTAGATATGTATAAGAAAATTATTAAACATTTGTATGCAAATTCCCTTTATTTGAAATCTATAGATTGAGTAATGTATACATACTTACTTAAGCGATATGATATACAATCTTATATCTAAAGTGATATTTAGAAATTTGTGTATCTTTCACCAGTAAACATGTCTTTTTTTTTAAGTTTCTAAAATGTAGACATATTTTTATACAATTGTTTTTATTCTTTAATTAAGAAGCCATATTTTTATGTACTAAACAAGAAATATTTTTGTAGTAGAATTTTTTATTGTTTTCAAAAATTCAACGGAAATAAACCAAGTTTTTTTATTAAAACAAAATTACAGAAATGAAAAACTTTTGTCAAGCAATTATTTTTTAGTTCTGAAAATTTGTAAATTTAATGGATTTATTAAAAAACACATTAGAAATAAAAAAAATATAGAAAAAAAAAAAATTTGTGTTTATTGCAGAAATTCAGATAAATTTCTTAAATTATTTATACAATACATAGTAAGGCATTCAAAATATCTCTTCTGTTTCCAAATTCTGTGGTAAAATTAATGTCGGTTATATTCGGTTACGTTATTACCTATTAAGTGAAAAATAAAAACAGAATATGGGATATTCCAAGTCAAATCAACCAATGGTCTTAGCCTACCCCCTCCGAATTTTATGATTTTTTGTAGAAATATAGTATACCATAGAACTAAATTAAATACAAAATTTGGAAGCACTGATACATCTGATCCGGAAATATGAGGTCTTGAAAATCGGAAAACAGTACAAAAATACACAAGGTTATACATGCTTAATTGTAATTTTCTGGAAAAGTATTATAGCTACGCATCTCCTAAAAGTCTCATTTGGAAGGGTATTAAATTACCTTTGATTTAATATGCAACATGATCTCTTCTTTGAAAAAGTCAAAGGTCAATTTTTTTTATCTATAAGTCGGAAGCCTATATCTCCGAAAGCGACCTTTTTAAAAATTTGAAAAAAAAATTATGCCAAAGATAGTTTCGTTCTCTACAGTTGTGAAAAATTTCAGAGTGGAGGTATTTTTACGTCAAGAAATAAGAATCAAATCGCAAAAGAATGAGATTAAAACTAGTATAATAGTGGTGGAATGTTAGACGATTTTTCGATTTCGATTAGCAGGAACCGCTTATTTTGTAAGTTTCTACAAAAAAAACATGAAACAAAAACGGGGGATGTGGGATGGGGGCAAATGGCTCTTCATCGGGGTCAAAGGTTGGGTTGAAGAAGTAAAAGTCCACAAAAAACTCCACAACTGCCCTGGAGTAGCCCCTAGAGGGATAAAATGTAAGACCGACCCTCACTAATATTTTGCCTCCAACATTTTTTCCGAACATACCTAACCCCTATCCCCACTCCCTAGAGTGGTAGGAGCAAATTTTATAAACTTTGAACTGGAGCCCCATTAGGGAATGGTGACAGGGGGTAGGTATGTAAGTAGGGGTAGGTATTTACCCCCAACTTTTTTTTCCGAACATACCTAACCTCTATCCCCACTCCCTAGATCGGTAGGAGCAAATTTTATAAACTTTGAACTGGAGCCCCATTAGGGAATGGTGATAGGGGGTAGTTATGTAGGTAGGGGTAGGTATTTACCCCCAACTTTTTTTTCGAACATACCTAACCCCTATCCCCACTCCCTAGAGTGGTACGGGCAAATTTTATAAGCTTTGTACTGAAGCCCCCTTAGGGAGTGGAGATAGGGGGTAGGTATGTTCGGAAAAAAGTTGGGGGGTAAAATATACGTAAGGGTCGGTCTTACATTTAATCCCTCTAGGAGCTACTCCAGGGCAGTTGTGGAGCTTTTTGTGGACTTTTACTCCTTCAACCCAACCTTTGACCCCGATGAAGAGCCATTTGCCCCCATCCCACATCCCTTCTTTTTAACTTATGTATTTTTTTGTTGAAACTCACAAAATAAGCGATTCTAGTTAATCGAAATCGAAAAATCGTATACTATTCCAACCCTATCAGAATAGTTTTAATCTCATTCTTTTGCGATTTGATTTTTATTTCTTCATCCAAAAATACCTCCACTCTGAAATTTTTCACAACTGTAGAGAACGAAACTATCTTTGGCATAATTTTTTTTCAAATTTTTAAAAAGGTCGCTTTCGGAGATATAGGCTTCCGACTTATAGATAAAGTAAATTGACCTTTGACTTTTAGAAAAAAAAAATCATATTATATGTTAAACCAAAGGTAATTTAATACCCTTTCAAATGCGATTTTTACGAGATATGTAACTATAATACTTTTCAAGAATACTACAATTAAGTAAGTGTATCTTTGTGCATTTTTGTACTGTTTTCCGATTTTTAAGACCTCATATTTCCGGATCCAGAAGTATCAGTGCCCTTAAATTTTACATTTGTCTTAGTGTTATGATATACTATATTCATACCAAAAATTAGCAAATTCGGAGACAGTCATTTCAAAAACGGCATATTTTAAGTTGAGTTGATATGGTTTAACCCATATCCTACTTTTTACATATAACTTAATATTGTGGAGGTATTTTTCAAAAATTAAAAACGGACTTCGAGAGTTATAGTTGCCAGTCTTTTCAAGTAAGACTGAATTTGTTTAATTTATTTCTTAAAAATATTGTATTGATATATTTTTGTTTGATCTTTTTTGAGTACTGAATTCTTTTAACAAAAGAATATGTACAAAAATAAATGTTACTTTTAAAAGGCCTCGTTACTCAAACGTAAATGTTGCGGATACGTAAACGTTGCTGCCGAGTTCAGCGAATGGTATAGAAGTGGTTTACAATTTTTAAACAGCTGATACGTAAAAAGGAAGAAAAATTTTAAATTTTTTGGATTCGACCGCAACGCAACGTTACGTTTACGTATGAGTAATCATTTACACATAGGCTTGATAAGCAAAACTGAACAGCTGTTCCGCAACGTTTACGTTTACGTTTGAGTAACGAGGCCTAAATTTAAACTTTTTTATTATACTAAGCTTCTAGTAGTTCAGAGAAGTAAATAATAAATTCATTTGTGTGTAATTGCATAAACGTGTTTATAGTTTACACCATAGTTAAGCAAAACTCTCAATAAATAAAATGCGTCTGTAGCACAATTGTGTACAGAAATTGAAGATTAGATTTACATTGGTTTACACCATGTTAAAGGTCTCTTATAAAAAAATAGTAACTTTCATACCTAACATTTCGCCAATATTTTCTTTTTTCTTTGCTTAAAATAATATAATTAATAAATTATTTAAATTTATAATACCTATACTTTTAAAACAATTTCGCGGTTTTTTTAATATCACAGTTGCATCACTTGTACATATCCAACAAACAATAATAAACTAAAAATATGAGAAGAAATGCTCTCTGCCAAAATAAAAACAAAAATATCTTTAAAAGGGTTGTTTAAAAAAAAATCAAAACCAAAATCTCATGCAGCAACAACAAAGAACTTGGAATGGTCAAAAAGAGATCTTGTTAAGATTTCTGAGACATAATGAAGAAGAAATGTGATAATGAACAACTTAAAGAATAAGAGAAACTTATTGTATTTATACTGTGTGTGTATTGGCCATAAACCGGTAAAAGTTTTTAATATTTTACAGACAACAGTGGGGTACAAATACGATGTACAAATTCGAACACTTAATATTAAGACAAAAAAAATTAATAAATAAAACCAAAGTAGATTTTTGCTTTTACTAAAGCATTTTCAATATTTTAATTTAAAAATATTAAATTGTTTTCTAGCAATAGGTGGTTATTTACATGTGTAGGTATGTTAGTAAGTAGTATATATTTTTTATATATGCTATAGTGGGTGTGACAATACACACACATCAGTATGTGTGTATCTTCCTAACTTGCAATTTGGGGGAAAATCTTTTTTACAATAGTACCTAAGTATGTACATATCAAAACGTCTTCCTTTGGGCTAAATAGATAGCATTTCCACCATTGTAATTTAGTGATAGGGACATGGATGTTAAATTTTGAAATCAAGTTGAATATTTACCTCCGTAACAACAGTAACAACAAAAATAAATCAAAAATATAAAGTCATGAAAGTACAAAAATTATAAAGACAAACTAGACAAATAGACGTTATTCATGTTTAGACTATTGTATGTTTAATTTTTTGGTAGAAAATTATCTGCCTTCATATGTAAGTACATGCATACATGCTGTAGGTATGTACTTAAGTATGTACATGCATATGTTTATTATATACGAATTTAAAAAGAGAAAAACGTAATAAACTAAAAACCGGCCGGCATGAGTAATAAAGATTATAATAAACATCAATAAATGTGTATAAGTTCATATACATATATGTATGTATATATAGTATATGTAGGTATGTATATTGTACGTATAAATGTGTTAACAACTAAGAGAACAGTGTGATAACAGTAGTATGAATATGCAAGTACAATATTTAAATACTTATGTGTGTACTATTTTTTAAATATAGTAATTAAGAGAGCACATAAGTTATGATTTGATTAAGTCATAACTGAATAATCACAGGGATTGAGAGATATTATAAATATGTATGTATGTAAAAATACCGGGCATTTAGAAAATTCTGGTAAACAAAAGCAACACGATAATAAAAATACAAAGTACACCAATACCCCGGTTTGCGTCGCTAATTGGGACTGAAAAAATGAGACGCAAACCGAAACGACGCAAACTGAAGCAGAACTTTCAATTGTTTACGTATTTGAAACATTTTAGCTAAAATGTTTATGAAATTAAAATGCCTCAACCACTTGGCCCCCGCTGACTTTTACCTCTTCCCTAAACTGAAGACACCGATGAAAGGAAAGGCGTTTTGCTACGATTGAGGAGATAAGAGAAAAATTGAAACAGGAACTGTTGGCGATATAAAAAAGCGCGTTTTAGAAATGTTTCGAGGATTGGAAAAAACGCTGGCATAAGTGTACACCAATACCCCGGTTTGCGTCGCTAATTGGGACTGAAAAAATGAGACGCAAACCGAAACGACGCAAACGGAAGCAGAATTTTCAATTGTTTACGTATTTGATTTTCGTTTTCGTTTTTTAAACATTTTAGCTTAGAAAAAGGGTTTTTAAATCAATATATTTTCTTATTATTTTTTGAATAACAGATTTTATTAAAATAAAAATATAAGAATTGTGAAGACCACTGATATAATTCGAAACTAATAACTACGCTTAACATGTAAACAACGCACACCTGCAAATTTGCTTTCTACTAAACGGGAAATCCCCTTTTTTTCCTTTAACTTTGTAAAAACATTTTCATATCAACCACCAAATCGAAGTATTTTCGACGCAACTTCGAAGCCATGCGACGCAAACTGAAACAAAAACGGCCAACATTGAAATTCCAGAAACTTAAAAATAACGCAACTTCGAAGCGACGCAAACTGAAGCGACGAAAATCGGGGTATTGGTGTACCTACATACATATGTCCATATCTACACATACCTACGAAAAAAGCAAAACAACATTTTTTTTTGTACTATTTACTTTTTTGCATTAATTTTTTATATAGAAAAGAATATTCTTTTTTGTTATATTTTGTTTTGTTTAAATATTTAAAATGCGCAATAGTTCCAGTAAGGTTTTTTTTTAATAATTATCTACCTATTGCTTTTATTTATTACAGTGAACGTCAAAAGAAGTATGTATGCATAATCTTTATAATAATGTAGATTTAATTTGGTCTTTTTATAGCTATGAGATACGAGGTGGGTATACATATAAAGTACGTGCGTAAAAGGTTTGCTGTTCGGTTTTAACCGAAATCGGTACCGCCGTTTTTTAGGCTAAATATGCGAAACCGAAAACCGACAAGACAACCGTAGATCTTCGAATCACTTATTTATTTACTGTTATTTAAAACTTTTTTTTTATTAAATTATTGAATTTTAGTCTACATGTGTAAGTATGTATGTATGTAGGTTTTAAGAGAAATTTGTTTTCCCTGTGGAGAAACTAATATGTATGAATAAGTGCATACAAGCCCAAATATATTATTGCTTTACAAATTAAATTAATTAAAAACTACTATTAAAATGTTACTCGTATGTAATGTAAATGAAAGAGTATTTATTATCGCCGGTAACTACTGTACAAAAATGGGGTCTCCTTAATTTTATTATTGTTCGCAAAGCATTTACAGTAGGACGTCGATTATGCGTAATCGCCGGAAACGGAAATATTCTGGATAATCAATTTTCCCGATTGATGTTTTTAAACATTTTTTATTTATATTGTACATTGTACATAATTAAATTATTCATGGATTTAATAAAAATGTTTAACAATATAAGCAAAAAAAGCAGGGACTATTTTGAGCGAAAAAAATAAAAATCGTAAATAATTATTATTTTTGAGTTTTATTTCTTTTGCTCAAAAATAATGATGTTGGGAGAAGCGCCCAAGCTCTTTGCATCCAAATGTAGGCTTATGAACAAAAAGTACAAGAATTTTATTTTGTTTGTAAATTAATTTATTTATTCATTTGCTTGTACTTTAGGTTAAAATTCCTAAAAATAGTATAAATTATTTACAAATTATATATTATAATATATTTAATATAAATAGAGGTTAGTTACTTACTTTTTCGTATGGATACCGAGAGCAAAGCTTCTTTGCGTGTTTAAGGTTTCGCGTTACAATTCTTTCTGAGGCAAAATGAGTTTGCGCTAATTATGAAGTAGAAATAATAATTTTACCGCGTGGAAATATAAGAATTATTTGTTTTGACAGTAAGTAGATATATAGATAAATACAATGACAGTTATCGAAATTAGTAAAAATAATAAAGCCGGTAAGACAGTGTCAGTAACAATAGAAGAATTTAATGCGATTAGACGGTGTCGGTAACAAATGGCTGATTTTTTATATTATTACTCACAAATAATCATTACCATTGAAGAAAACTTTAAAAATCATAAATTTAAAAATAATGACGGATATGCAAAGGTCGTCAAAAAATAGTAATAATGGTGCAATAAATACTTTTTTATGTCTGTTCTAAGTGATTGATTTTTTTATTTAAAAAAACGAACAATAATCATTATTTACGGTCCCGTATAATCAACGTTACAGGTGAATTGAGATACGGATAATCGAGGTCCTACTGTACATACATGTATTGTTTATAGGCTTTTTTTACCAAATGTTAGTTTTTTACATAAAATGTACATGACTTGATTACAAATAAAAAATTGATTTTAAATAAACAATATTTTAGCATACCAGGTTGAAAAACCAACCGAAATAGGTCGGTTTAGATTAATTTCTAGCCGAAACCGCGGTTTTTAATTTTATCGGTTTTTAGTAATATCTAGTTTAAAGCGTAAATCGTTGAGCGAAAAAATAAACTAAGAGAAGTCAGTCAAGAAAAAAAAAGGTGTTCCAATTCTTAATTGATTGCAAAGAAAGAAAGAAGAAGTCTTTGTTCTGCCAAATTTGCTTCATTTTGTTTTGGCAATCTGATGTTAAGTTTCAAATCCTGTGAATTTACAGACAGGCATGTGTCAGTTTTGTCAGAATCTAACTAGATTTGTATAAAAATTATATACCCATGTAAAATTTAGATATACATATGTTTTTATAAAATTTTCTAATAATAACTAAAACAATCAGAAAAGGCGCTCAGTAATAGACCACTTACCGCTCATATACATACATAAGTATGTTCATATTAAATTATTAAAAAAAAACATTTTCTTTCCAAATAAAATCAGAGAGTTTGTGCTATTTAGGGCTTAAAAAAATCACACCATAGAATTTTGTTATTGTAAAACTTTGACACGGTTAAAAAAATATAATGAAAAAGAAACTTGGTTTTGTAAACAAATTAAAAACTTATAGGTAGTTGGTCAAAGACGACCCTGTAATACACTTCAGCAATAGCTAATATCAAAATGGTTTGTTTGTACAATTAAAGTTTTGAAATGGTAATTAATTTTTTTTTTAGCAGAAGTTCCTTAGATTTAAAATCTTTAGTTTTATTACAGAAATTATGGAGACCCATAAACCGATAAAAGGTCATTGAACAAGCAGCGTTGAATTTTGTTACATTTATATAGCAATACCTATTATGGCAAATTTATAGTTACTACCAACAGATAATATGGACCATACTGCTTGTTATAGTGTGTATCAGATATGGCTTTAGTATAATGGTCTAATAGTCTAGTCCATACTATATAATAGAAAATGATTCTAAATCGATAACTGCATGTACATGTAGTGGCTCACAGGATAACTTTATACGTATTTACAAAATTAAAACTATAGATAATTAAAAAAAAGAATTGTAGAATTATAGCTATGGTATATTTTATTCATACTGATGAGACAAAACCCTCCGGACGATAATATAAACAATGATTTCAAATCGATCATTTTATATCTTTGCGTTACAAAGAGCAGCAGAAACCCAATATTCTTATGCACCATAACTTTCTTCGGCTGTGCAAACTATAATAACAAATAACCAACAGCAATAGCAACAAATACAACATTGGCAAATTGGTTGCTAAGTCTTGTTTATTTTAAAACACATACATATGTACATACTTCTGTTTTTATTAGCATTCATTTGATTTTATTTACATACATACAGTATTGGTCGAAATGTATTGTACATAACTTTCAGGAAAAACAATATGTATTTGCAATTGATTTTAATTTTAGTTTTGTTTTTTTTTTATTTATTTATTTGTTTTGTTATTATTATTGAATTTAAAACAATATTATGAGACCTTTCTTACCCCATTAGGAAAAGTTGTGAAGGTTTTGAACAACACTGTACATACTCATTAAAAATTTTTTAACGTTTTTTTTTTCAATGCACCCAATACCCTTTACCTTCCAAATATTGTTGGTCATATATGGATGTATGTATGTTTGTACGCATGAGATTTTTAATTCGTTCAATAAATTATTGTTACTTTTAATTTGTATTTCTTAAGTCAAAAGCAACAAACCTATACACACGCACACATGCCCATATTGCTATTGTTAAATGAATAATGATCTTCCAACAAATATTAAACGCAGGCATTAAATTAGCACAAGATAAACAGAAGAGCGACTACTTAGGAAAGAAACACAAAAAGCTTTGAAAAGAAAAAGTTTCCTTATTATTAAGTGTAGCCCTAAAATATGCTTTAATATTAAATGAATGAACATCAACGAAAAATTTGTTTTAAGAGTGTTTTTTATTTTCAGTATCGTTACAGAGAAATAATTTATTACACTTAAACCTCTTTTTATGCGCTATTGATTTCAAAAGCAAACCGCATAAAAAGAACACTTAACAAAGAGATTATTTTTCCGTGCAAAAGATACGTTCATGGCATCAAAATGGAATTAATAAACATAAGTACTGCCAGGGACTTTTTCTGTTCTCAACAAAAAAAAAAAAAACTATAATAATAATAATAACTCCAAAATTTCAAGTATTAAAAAAAATCCCCCTAAACGTAAAAGTTTAAAGTTTATTTCAATTGACAATTTCAAATGAACTTCATTCGATTTTTAGAGCATGTTCGTTGAATATGAGCTGCCTACAAATGTAAAAGTACATAATATGTATTGCGCCAATTGTGTCTTTCACACGTATGTATTTATATACCTATGTACTCGTATATTAAAAAAGTTAAAATAGTGTATTTTCATAAAACAAGTTACTCTTACAATTGACAAAGTATCTAACGTATAGAAGTTTGATGCATTTTAATTTTTAGATGCGTTGACTGGCAGTTGACTTATTTTATATTTTGCCTTTGTTTGTTTTAAAAACGTAACAGCTCACAAATTTGTTTATTTTTAATTTTTAAATTTATTTAATTTTAGCGTTTTAGATGCAAGCAAAAGTTCTTGTGGAATAACTTACAATCAATTTCTCGTTCATAATTTTTATTTTTCTTCTATTCTTTATTTGTAACAGCTGTCTTTGTTTAATGCATTTTTGAAGTTTATTTTCGTGCATAAAATTTGATTTTTTTTGCGTTCGTGATATTTCTTGTAAAGTTTAGGTATTGTGAGCGATTTTTTTGATTTATTTTCTTTTACCGAACTTTCCCCAGATTTACAAAAGACACACCTTTTGAGTAATCAAATGCATCAGGACTTCGTGGCTACTTTTCTTGCAAAATCTAGGAAAAAATTTTTTTTTATATGTTTTCACTAAATTGGTAATAACTTAGTCTAATTTTTATAATTTTTATCACAATTTTTAAATTCAGAGATGATTTTATACGATATATTTTACTGGAACTGGCTACTTTTTGTACCGGTTAAAAAAGTATATGTTACAAGGGAGAGATTTAACTTTTAAAAATCTATTACAAAATGTAACTTATTTATTATTTATTATTTTTGTTAAATAAAATTTTAAAAAAAGTAAATAAATGAAAAATTATTGAAATAAAAATCTCAGATTCTTATTATACTCGGCAATGTCAGAAAAATAATATCTCACATCAGGTACATACTTCTGTTTCTCTATTTTTTGTCATACTGTTCATGATTTTTGCGTGAAAAAAATTTAATTCAAGAAGCTAACAAAACAGCTGATTGCCGTGCCTGAATGGAGATGAATTGGTAAACCAACAGCTGTTTGTTTCTACTCCATTATTAAGTAACTTATTCAAATTCAAATAATCTTTTGCATTGAAAATATCAAGAAAGGTGGGCTTTTACTGTAATAATCACTAACAACTTAGTGCCAATTCACACGATGTCTTTTTTTTATTAGCTTTGCGTTTATACGATGATTTTTAGTTGTATGTCTACTTTGTTCAAATGAAATATAAATATGAAAACATGGCATAAACAACATAAGGCGGGCGTCTTATTTATTTAAGCCTCTTTTTTATGTACATTCTCGCTTTTAGAAAAAAGAAGAAACGTTGCAAAAGGAATGTCATAAAAGACATCGTGTAAATTAAGTTTTAACAGTCTACTTCTAACATTTTTTTCTGAGTGTATTTTTAAAATAAATATTGATTTAAAAACTAAAGTAAATCATGATAATCATTAATGTAGAGGTTTTTGTTCTTGGCCAACTGTTATACAAATTACCTTTTGCTGGCTATAAGAGTAACTGTTACCGCCAACTGGCAGTGCATTTGTAATTTAATATCTTTGGATACCATTCACTGGCTTAATAATAAAAATGGACATTATCCGATCACCATATACTATGGATGTACCAAAAGTCTTTAAAATAGAATCAGCCCAAGGAAAGAAAAAGCTAATGGGTGCTTATGCCAGACTTATTGAACACTTTGCCAAGTACATGAATTATACTTTGGAATTAGTTGATGAGGACAATTTAAAAATGTCGCACGTACAAGAGAAAATGAACAATAATTTTTATAATCTCTCCATACATACATGTTCACATTGGAATCATTATGCCAATATTGAGTTTTCCTATCCACTGGAGCGTTCTAGTACATGTGTTATGGTGCCAGCTGAAGATGAATTGCCAAGATTTTGGTATATCGTAAGACCTTTTGGTCCATATATCTGGTTATTTTTGTTCATCGCCATTTTGTATGTGGCTGTTGTGATGACCTATCTAAAGCATCCTTCAAATTCGTTTTGTAACAATCTATTGCATAGTATGGCTTTAATAATATACTCTCCAAATGGTACCTTACGTTGGGTGAATATATCTTTACGCTTGCAATTATTCTACAGTCTTCTACTTATAATGGGTTTCATAATGTCCAGCTATTATGGCAGCTTTTTAACTGTGTATAATATGAAACCTTTATTCCAGCCGTATATCAACACGATTGACGATGCTTTGACAGCCAATATAAAAATTTTCATATCAACCGATATGGTGGAAGAGTTAAAGAATAATAAATATTTGGATTTATTTCCTTTGGCGCAGTTACTGCAAGAAACAAATACTTCAGTTGTATTGAACTCAATACAGAATCTTAATCGTTCACAGGCCTATATTGTATCTTCAACACATTGGAATTTAATGGCAAAGCTTCAAAGGAATCTCATACAGCCGATTTATCAGATATCGAATATATGTTTTGGTCAGGCTTTCAACACTTATCCGATGCAAGCGAATTCAAAATTTGCCCCATCTTTGCAAATTTTCATTTTATTGTGTAAAGAATCGGGTCTGTGGGATTATTGGCAGGAGGAGGCTTTTATTATGATTCTGAATCAAGATATGGGTACAATACTGTTGGATAGTTATCCTGTCGACCCATTGGCTGTATCCTATTATAGAATTGCCTGGATTATATACATTGGTGGTGTGGTAATCGCT
Source organism: Metopia argyrocephala (assembly GCA_963576795.1). Lineage (NCBI taxonomy): Eukaryota > Metazoa > Arthropoda > Insecta > Diptera > Sarcophagidae > Metopia > Metopia argyrocephala. The sequence continues at coordinate 195,447,703 of OY756208.1, read as the reverse complement.
TGTCTGGCTTTTGCAATAGAAATTGTTTTCTTTAAATATAAATTAAGAATTTCTTGTACTGAAATAAAGAGTTTAAGGGTTTAAATGAAAAAAAAATTCCCTCAAAGTTATATCTGTTAATAAAATAGGCAAAAGCAGACGACAGAATTCGTTGTCTTGTTGCAAATAATACAATATGTGAAGAACAATTAATTTGTTCGAAATTAAAATTATCGATACAGTATTCCACGGATAATTGCTTCGGCAAAAATGTAGAAATTAGTGGGCAATTATATGTGGAAGTTATTTAAACGAATGCGGTTAACTGCCTATTTGAGGCACTTTTTAAAAAACAATTATTCTTAATAATAATATAATTAAACGAGGGAATTTTTTAAGGGAAATTTCTCTTTGGGGAAAAATATTTGAGGTTATTAAGCGAATGAGGCAATTAAGCAGGCCTGTGCTAAAGTAAAAATGTAGCTGTATTGGTGAGAAAATGAGAATTACACTGCTGAGCGTGTAAGTAGCAGTATCAGAAACTGTATGAATTTTTTTAAATTAAAATTTGTATGTTATATTTCATCTAAAAATTTAATTACTTTAAAAACAATTTATAAATACTACTCTGCTAAGAAAAAATAAAAAGTACTGTTCTTTTTTTAACAAAAAAAAATTTTAAGTTTTGTTTTTTTTTCATTAAATTTATTAACAATTTTATAAAAATAATGAAAATCACGCTGAAAAACTTTTAAATTATATTCTACAATGTTGTATAATAAATACGGTATTCGGGATTTCCTAACGCATTTATAATAATAAAATATTTGTGTGCATTGCTATTAATTTTATTTCCACTGTAAACAATAAATCACCGTATATCAAACATGAGGTTAACTCGTCGCTGTTTCAGTGACGACTGAAAGCAAGAGCGTAAGAATACATGTGACTTAAGCTAAGAAATAATTGTCTATGAAATTTTAATTTTTGCACAGGCCTGCAATTAAGCGAAAGTTAATTAACCGTAGAAGTGTATTAGAAAATGGTAAAAAAATATGAGGACTTAGAAATTGAAGTAAATATGTAAGTGTGAAAGGCAATTAAGCGTGGGGCAGTTGTCCGGGGAATACTGTATTTTCAAAGGCTCAATAAAAAACATACCGGTTTTAATTGTTTTAATAATCAAGGAAGTAGTGGCAATGCTCATTAAGTTGATGAGTAGAAAAATAATTCCAAATCTTTTGGGTTTGGAGGTTATAATAGCATCTTCAAATTTTAGTCAATTTCAATTTCGATCGAAATCGATGTCCATCACATACCGGAATACTTTATATAGCAGTGATGGAATATGCAGTACTATTGTACTTTTTTCAGTACTTTTTCAATTGGAATATACCGCGGAAATTTAAAAAACTTATGAACTTATTTACCCATCATCGTATTCAAAATTCACACTCGAAACTTTATCTCTTTGTAAAAGACAAGTTTAACGATGTTCCCTACCGCTCGTATCATGTCAATCCGGGTTGTGCTAATTAATGAGTGTAAATGTTCTAATTATTGTATTGAAATATATTTTTTTGCACCAAATATTTATTTTTAAATTTGAGGAATTATTAGGAACAGTTCAAATATAGAGATTGAGGCATCAAGACGTTTCTTCTAGAGTGTTGTGCGTGAAATATATAAATTTGCAAAAAGAAAAAAAAAAAACAAAATAAACAAGAAATTCAAGCATGAAATATAAAATTTTTGTACGGATTTTTTTAATAATGGCCATCAGTTTAATGGAAATTGAAGCAGGAAGAGGTGGTGGTGGCGGTAGAGGTGGGGGTTTTGGTGGAGGCAGAGGTGGTGGTTTTGGTGGTGGCAGAGGAGGTGGTTTTGGTGTTGGTGGTAGAGGATTTAGCGGTGGACGGGGTTATGGTTTTGTTGGCGGCGGTGGTTTTATTCCCTTTCCTTACCGTCGTCGTTCACCATACTATAGCAGAAATTACTTGTATCCCTATGGTTTTTAAGCTTTTTTATTTCGAAATAATTATTCTACATTCATGTTCAATTAACGTATTTTGATTTTACACACATACATATATACATACACACATGCATCCATACAAAAGTAACGTAAATATTGTTTTAAAAAGTTATTTACTAACGTTTTTTTTAGTATTTTTCACAAATTATTTGCCGTCAAATCATTTTGTTGTGGTCATGAAAAATTTAAAACGCAATTCATTTTGATATTCTGTTTGGAATTTGGTAGTAACGTTTATCGCATCGATCATTCTACAGAAGAGGTTTTTATGGAGCTGTACCAGTTGCCATACCAGTACCGCAATCAGTACCGAATTTCGATTCCCAGAACATGGGCAATATTCTTACATAAAATATGAGTTTTTGATTGATTATTATACTCGCTGCCATGATTTACACTGTCCTTTCTGCTGCACTGTGGTGTTGTACGTGTCCCTGTAACATACATGCGAACCTACCTCCATCGACAGAGCCCGGCTAAATGTAAGACCAGAATCATTTTGAAACTTTATTCAATGAAACATATATTTTTGTACGAATCGGTTAAAATGTATTAATAACTTTATTGTTGTATTTTATCTTAACAAAGCAAGTATTTTAGAATATATTTTACATACGGGTGTTGTACTAAAAATTAAATTAGAGTTACATGCTTAATTATTAATGAAATGACATAAATTACTACACTAATTATGTTTAATTAGAATATGGAAACAAAAATTACCAGTAATTTTATTATAAAAGTAATAAATATTTTCTAATTTCAATAATTAAAAAATGTTAATTTAAAATCATAATTCTTAACAAAATATACAGCTGAGCTCAAAATAATAGTCGTGGTTAAGGTTATATAAAAAGATTTGGTCAGTAACTTAAAAGAGAAGAATAAAATTAATTTTAATTAAAAAGAAAAAAAAATTACAAAACATTTTACCTCATCTTGCCATTTACGATTTGCTATGCATTTACTATAGGGCATGCTAGTAAATGATACACTATTGTAGAGAGGCACCCAAAATGTTGGAAAATATCTAAAGAGTGTGGTGTCCAAAAGCTTACGACATTTGAATGAGAAACGTTTTGTTAAATCGCGCATCTAAAACAATAAGAAATTAAAAAAACAAGTATTCGTGGGTGTCATAGAATCTAATATTGGTGGAATTGGTTTTGAAAACGATAACGGTATAACTGACAAAACATTTAATGTTCACCAGAGCCAAAAAACCTGTATGAAAGAAGACACTGGTATTTTTTGAAGAGCAGACGGCGTAAGTGAATTTCTTTTCTTCATAGAAATCTGAGACCGGGACTAATCAGTGTATTTTTTTTTCTGATAAAAGTTATGCAAAAACAACGTATTTTCGATTTTTGGTCAGTTACAGCGTTATTTAATTCTTGCGACGATATCGACATCGAACTAAATCTAGTCGATATCACTGCATATCAGAGTGGGCAAACAAACAAAACATTTCGAAAACGTTACCACAAAGTCATAAACTTTTCAAATTTTTTTTAAACGTATTGTACATGAGCAAAACCAACACAAATACTTTCTCAATGCGAAAGTGCGCAAATGAAACAATTCGCTTTTCGCTCTTGTGCTTGCTTTGTTATTCCGTTACATTCGTATATATTGCTCTTTTTCTCTTCTTCTTTTCTTTTTCTTCTCATGAATTTTTTGTTCTACCTACGCACATTTGAGTTAGTGTATTTGTAGTGCTCACAACAAAAACAATATACAAAACTAAATGGGACAATCGCTCTCAATGTTTTTGTTTTGTTTCTGTTTTACTCATTGTAAAGAACTAAACAAAATGAGATGAAACGTTTCGTTTTGTTTATTTTCCTACTCTGCTGCATATCATTAGATTTCATGACAATAAACAATGTTTTTTGTGTCGTTTTTAAATCCAATACCGACAACATCAGATTCGGTGACACCCTTGATTGAACATGTAGTTTTAAGCAAAAACTTGTTGTACCTCCACATAATTATACATGGCCAGATCGCAAATGGCATGAGCATCATGCCAACGTTTTTCGGTAAATTGTTCTAAAGCCCTTTCTATGGTCATTTGCGGTTCACTTAAAATCGAAAAGAATATGGTACAGTCCTCCATGCCTGCATTCATGCCCTGACCGTAATAGGGAACCATGGCATGGGCGGCGTCACCTAAAATTAAGGCCTTGCTGCCATAGTGATAGGGATTACACTGAAAAAAGAAACAAGTTATATATGAAAAAACAAAGCAACCAAGTTTACAACCCAATTTCAATTACCTTAATGGACACCAAATGTTGAGGTTTCGATTTAAAAAAATCTTTGATCAGGCACTCTTCTCCAATAAGCGGTAGAGCATCAACATAGTAATGCTTGAAAAAGTCCAAAAGCTCTTGAGGAGTTTTAATGTTCGCAAAAACTCTAAAAGGCATGGATAATGTCACCGTAAAAGATTTATCCTGATTGGGCAAAGCAATCATCATAAAATCATCTCTAGGCCATATGTGTAAATAATTAGGTGGCATTTGAAATTCATTATTTTTGGCCGGAATACACAACTCCAAATAGCCATGTTCGATATACTCCTGAGAGAAATTAAAACCTAAAGATTTGCTCATTTGTTGGCGTACAGCACTAAATGCGCCATCACAGCCAACAACAAGATCAGCAGAAGCCTCAGTACAAGTATCGGTGTAGAGACTAGAATATAAAATAAATATTAAACACTTGGTGAACATTTTTTTTTAAGTTTTCTCATCAAGTATAACCTACTGTTGAAACACCACTTCGCCTTCTGCCAAATTCGCCGTTTTCAGTTTGTGTTCAAAGTGGTAATGGATGTTTGGAAATTTTTCTCCAGCTAATAAAAATTTAAAATAAACAAATTTGTTGTTAAATCGTTGCTATATTAACAAATTTCTACATTAACTGACTAACCATTTAATAAAATTTCGTTTAAATGCTTACGGCCTACCGAATACAAGCACTGATTTGTACATGGATCGTATAACACCACTGATGTATTACCCTTAATATCGTGCAGCATACGACCACGCATGGGTATAGCAGTTGAGAGCACCAATTCTTCTAAACCTACTTCGGCTAATGCTTTACGACCTCTCTGTGACAGAGCCAAATTTATGCTACGTCCCTGAACCAACTCTGATGTCCGTATATCTTCTCTATATTCGTATAGATGTACTTCATGACCGCGACGAGCAAAATTTAGAGCAGCCAAGGAACCCACCTGCAATAGTTAATATTTATTAAATCAATGAAACATGGTTATTTCAAAATTCTAGAAATATTCCTTCAAAATTTTGCTTTTCAAATCTGGCAATAAATCAAATGTAACAAACTGTTTGTGTATAGGGGCATTGCTAATCTTAGTGCAATACCGAAGTTATTTGAGAAATTCATGGTTTCAAAAGGTCTTGGTCAAAAATCTTTTACAATTCACTACCCTAATTTCTTAAATATCGGCCTTAGTAACAAACAACTATTAGATATAATTCATTGTGACTTCAGTAAGTCTTTCGATAAACTTAATCATACGGATTTATTTGTATGTTCTGGAAAACGAATTCGAGTGAAATTGAAATAAAATGGTAATATCAAATTGCTATAATTTTAAAATTTGAAAATCGTTTGATAATTGATACTTTGATCAAAATTATAAAATAATTTGCACAATTATTATTTAAAGCTCTGCAAATGTTGCTCTATACAACATAATAACAAGCGTCACATCATGCAATTGCAATGCCATGTTATGCCGTTTAAACATGTTCTACAATTTGTGTGGTCAAAACATTCACAGACATGGTATTCAACACAGCTAAGCTACAACAGCTTAGCCGATTTGCAATAACATTCTAAACACTATGATTATTTTGCATGACATGGTATGACACCGTGTATGAGACAACATGACATAGTATAGCATGTTCTTTTTTTTAATGACATCATAATATTGTGTTTTGCAGTAGTGTAGCTTTAATTTCACTCGAATTCGTCTTCCAGAACATACCCGATAGTGTGTTTCTTTTAAAACTATATCTGCTAGGTGTTACCGCAGTTGTTTTGAATTGGACACTATGCGATTTTCGAGATGCCTAAAATAGTCGTTGGTCGTTTTTCATTATGGGGATTTTAGCCCAAATTAGTTACTGAGTTTCTGGATTGAAAAGTTCTACTTGACTGCCAGTCGCCCTGGTCTAGTGGTTAGTGTGTTGGCTTACTAAGACATGAGCCAAGGATTCAAAACCCAGCTCAGGCATCTTAAAAAAAAGAAATTTGAAAAAAATTATTTCTTTCGGCGACTACCTCTCAGCTATCTTCTGGCAAATGCTCTGAGAGTAACTGATTGCCATGAACAAACTTCTCAAGTCTGTCGTTCGGAGTCGACTTTAAACTGTAGGTCCTGGTACTAATGGATATAAATTAACACACCTAACATGCGTACAGCGAGAAACTAGGCTGTAATCCTGACACAGGATTGTTATGGTCAGTTATGAATGTATGTACTTGACTGCAAATTAAATGTTAACTAGAAAATAACCATAACTTAATAAATTAAGCCCGAATAGTGTTCGCTTTGTTAAAACATTTGGCTAAAGAATAAATAAATGACTGAACATAGCTTTAGTAAAACCTATTCTGGCCTATGGTTGTGTTATTTGTGAATCTTTTACAAGTTATCAGAAAGTCGTATTGAATATGCTTAAAAGTATTTACTTTAAATCTGTTAAACTTACAGCCTGTCCCCACAGCATCCAGAATCATAATTTACCCATTTCAGAGATTTTTTTTTATTTCGATCAGAGTAGGAAAATAAACAAAACTGTACGTTTGATCTCATTTTGTTGTGTTCTTTACAATGAGTAAAACAAAAATAAAACAGAAACAGTGAGAACGATTGTCCCATTTAATTTTGTATATTGTTTTTGTTTTGAGTACAACAAATACACTAACTCAAATGTGAGTAGGTACAACAAATAATGAATGAGAAGAAAAAGAGAAAAAAGAGCAAATTATACGAATGTAACGGAATAACAAAGCAAGCACAAGAGCGAAAAGCTAATTGTTTCATTTGCGCTCTTTCTCATTTAGAAAGAATTTGTTTTGGTTTTGCTCATGTACAATACCATTAAAAAAATTTTGAAAAGTGTATGACTTTGTTGTAACGTTTGCGAAATGTTTTGTTTGTTTTCCCACTCTGATTTCGATTAACTTGTAAAACATTAAAAAAACGATACATTTAAACATAATGGGTTGCTTTTACGAACAATGATGACTCATTTGTTTTCCTTTGCATAGTTTTTGCTTCGACATAGTGGGCCAGGCTGTTGCTTTAAATAAATTACAGCCTTTGGAAAGTACACGTTTAGTGCCTAATTGAACTTTTCTAATAACTTTTAAAGTCTTTCACGCTAGATAAAGTTTTAAAGCATGTATTACTCAACTCAAATTTACAGTATTGGGAGTATAATTTTTAAGAAATAGTATTTCCATTAAGTTTCTATATCGTTCCTTACACTTGCAAAATTTGATTTGAAAATTTTTGATGGCAAAACATTTTTTACATACCAAACCTGCTCCAATAACGGCCACTTTTAAAGGGGGCATCGATAAATTAATGCCATTACCATTCGATTTAACAATTTTTTCAGACATAATTCGTTTAAATATTTCAACTTTTTTCTTTCCTGTATTATTTATAATTTAAAATATATTTTTTAATTTAATTTGTTTTTTGTTTTTTTTAATACTATACACGGTAAATGCACTTCTTTTTATCAGTTTGTCTGTTGCTGATTTTTTTTTTTTTTTTTGCTTAATTTCTTATTTTACTACGATCTGTTAAAAATATTATCACTTCTTTACTCTTTGAAAGATGCGTAAAGAATGAATTAAAATTTTAAGAAAAATCTAAAATTATAGATTAAAGCAATAAAATTATGTTTGTGCTCGTAGTATGTGCAGTATAATATTCTGTACTTAATTATTTTATAATTATAAAACAATGATTAAAAGATTTATTTACTAAAAAAAAAATTGGAAAAAAATTATAATAAAAATAATTGTTTAAATATTTGTTGGTAATCGTCGTATAACTATAAAAAAAACTCTATGTTTTTAATTCAGTTCAAGACTTATGAAACGTTAAGTTTCATACAGACAATTACTAGCTTTGTCTACATAAAGGGTCTTTTGTTAAGCGCTTCCCATCTTTAAATTTCAATGGAAATGCGTTATTGAATGGTGCACAATCAAGATGTTTAACTTTTTACTTTTGACCACAGCTCTAGTGGTTTGTTAAGCGGCTTAAGAAAGCCCAACAAGAAAAACTCTAACAGTAAGTGTTACGAGAAGAGTGGCATTAACGCCTCTGGAGCCAGTTGAAAGATCGAGTTTATGTGAACAAACCACAAACAATTGACGCTCTGAACGATGAAATTCAGCGCAGTATTGACGAGATAAGCGAAGCTTTGTTGCAAAAAGTGTTTCAAAATTTTTTGAAAAGAGCGGATGGAGCTAAGTACACTTTAGAGATAGTCAACAACTTTAACTGAAACAGCAACATCGCTATTGACTATAAAGGTTCGAAAGTCTTTATTGAAAGACTCTATATAAATAAGTAGTCTAATGTTATTTGTTCATGTACATACATATGCATGTTTATTAAATAATAGTTTTAATATCAGTACCTGACCCAATGTTCCTCTAACATATGTACGTATAAGTATGTCTGTAAACTTGTGGTTTCATATTAAATATCTTTTATGCATTTTCTAGTTGCATATTGATATGGAATAATAGATTACGTGTAAAACGACAAGCAAGAGAGCCTACTCATAACGATATTAAACGGTTCACAACGAATTTTAAAAGCCTTAGGGAACACAACATAGCTGTTGCCAAAACATTTTAAAAAATCTCAAAATCCCATGTAAAGTTCATTGCCACATTAATTTTCATACAAATTCAAATGCTGCCGGAAATATTTTCCATTTAACTGATTTATTTTCAATTAGCATCACTCATATTTGTACGAGTAGCTATTTATATGAAGCTATGCTAGAATCCTTGCCTGATGAGAGAAAAAAATTCTTACACAAGTATTGAGATGGAACCTCGATTAATTGCTAACTCAGTCATTCGTTTACGACAGGTATCAACTGAACTGTCATTTTGCGCTCACTTTTTGACATTTGTGATCAGTAAACCCTGGCAACTCGTCATGAAAAATTCATACTTGTACTACATCGCCAAATTATTCAGATTTGTTTGAAAATCAGAAATTAATTTGAAAAATCGTCAAATTTAAATCAACGAGGAAGTTAATTTTTGACTTAATGGGTGTGTTAAAAAAATGAAAACAAACCATAACAACTAGAAAATGATCCGTTTGTTAGCGAGAGTGGGCCAGATTAATTTAAAAGTAAAGCCGGAGCTCGCATTACGGTGAATGAATATCTGCAGCGTTATATTATCAATAATTTTTTGTTTCAACATATTAATTCGGATGAGATATGGTATCAACAAAATGATGGCACGTGTCATTTGAAAAATTATTTTGTCAATTGACCATCAAAATCGTGCATTTTGACAAGTCTTGATTATTTTCTGATATCTGTTAGGCAAACATATTTAGTTAGAATGCGAAACTTAAGAACAGAGTAGGAAAATAAACAAAACGACACGTTTGATCTCATTTTGGTTTGTTCTTTACAATGAGTAAAACAAAAACAAAACATTAAGTTTTGTATATTGTTTTTGTTTTGAGCACTTAAATACACTAACTCAAATGTGCGTAGATACAACAAAAAATTAATGAGAAGAAAAAGGAAAGAAGATGAGAAAAAGAGCAAATTATACGAATTTAACAGTATAACAAACAGGGGTGCCAGATGCTTTTAATTAAAAATCGGCAAATTTCGAAAAAAAAAAATCGGCATTATCGGCACTTTAAGGTAAAAGAGTCGGCAAAAAATCGGCAAATTAAAACTTCCCGTTTTAAGTACCATACACCTATTTTTATTAACAAAAACAGAACAATTCAGCATTAACATTTATAGAAAATAAAATAAAAATCAATAAAAAATATACTTTTTACAAATTGCAATTATTAAGTTTAAAATTTTTGTATGAATATATATTTTATAAATGCATACTTGAGTTCAACAACTTTTTAAACCTATTTTAACATCAGTATCAAAACAGTTTAAATTGTTAAATTTTAAATAATAGGTTCGATTATACTACCAAAAGTTAGTAAAACCCTGTACTCGGTTTGGTCAGATTTACCACCAATTTTTTTTATGGACCTCAAAAGATTTTCAAGATCTAACTTTATTTACTAACTTTTGGAAATACAATTGAACCTCTACTGTAGTGTTCGTGCATTTTTCCAAAAGTCTTCATTTGTCGCATAGTGTTATTGGAAAAAATAATTCCTTGTAGTGATTCATTTACCAGCGAACATCGAATTTTTTTTTTTCATTTAGATTGAGTTTACTGGAAATTCTATCCACATTTGCTGAAGATTGTGGAAGGATCATAATTTGTTGTACAAACTATGACAGCACTGGAAATACAACTGTTACATCCAATCGTTTTCAGAACTTTTTTGCCAAAAAGTCTACAAATTTATTTCAAGTCCTTCAGAAATTTCTTCAAAGCTCAAAGATTTTAACTTTCTGAATCAGGAATCTAAAATTTGTTTTTCTTTTCTAGCAATAAAGGTAGGAAATTCTCTCAGAATTTCCGTAAGAGAACTATTCTTATTTTTAGTAATTTCGTTAATTTCGTTTTTGTGAAGTTTTGATTCAGATATTAACTCTTTAGCCAATACTCCCAAATACACCCCATCAAATTTCAAATATTTGTGTTTATAAAATCCGTTAAATAAATGTTTTTATTTTTTAGAATACCGTTTTTGTACAGGTTATGTATTTATGTTAATTCACTTTGAAAAATTCTGTTAATATTATTTACTATTTTAAGAATATATTTAAAAAGAGAAATATATTCAATTTGATTTGTTTAAACTTTTACAGCCAGGCCCACGATATCGAAAGAAAACTTAAGCGAAAGAAACTCAGTCACTCACTGTGAATCTAAACTGCGGCCCACTAATTGTCACTTTATCGTTCGCTTTGCTTTACGTTACCAACGTAATGCAAATAAACAACAAAGCTGCCATATCAAGAAATCAAAAAATAAATGCCAATATACACGAAAAAAGCGCTGAAATGCTTAAATTGTACAGTAAAAAATGCAACCGTGTGCTAGTTTAACTTGACAGAAATGTAGTAAACAAACTTATTCCCATTTTGTATATGTGTGTAAAAAAATTTTGTGTTACCAATCGCATTTATTTTTGGCGACACAAAAATTAGTGTGCCGCAAATCAGCTGTTTGTCGCTTAAAACTACACGATTCGATATCGTGGGCCTGGCTGTTAATTATTTTTTTTTTGTTGTTGTATCAAATTGATCCACATTGGCAGCAAACGAAAAGTAAATTTTTAATGCTTCATGTAAATATAGTATTCTAGATAGCCATCTGGATTTACTTGGATACAGTAACTTTTTTGGTTTTATTTCTAGCATCTTTTAAATGTTGTGAAATTGATCCAATATTTTTGGACTATTTGATACATAATTGTAGCAAATATTTCAGTATTGTTCAAAATTGTAAATATACTAGAACAAATATAGTATTTTAAGCTTTTTTGAAAAAATCGGCATTTTTGAAGCAAAAATCGGCAAATCGGCACATTGGTAAATTTAAAGTAAAAAATCGGCAAAATGCCGATAAATCGGCAAATATGGCAGGCCTGATAACAAAGCAAGCACAAGAGCAAAAAGCGAATTGTTTTCGTTTGCGCTCTTTCTCATTTAGATAGTATTTGTTTTGGTTTTGCCAAAGAATATAAATCATATAGAATGCGCATCTCAACACTTATCCAAATATTTTGTCAAAATTTTTTCAGACGCGGGAAGGAAGGGCAAAAGGCAAAACAAAAGAAAAGAGCGTAACAAAATAAGAGAAACTAATGTCACAGTGTATGCACTGTGCTAATGTGTGTTTTAAACTCCAACAACTATAACAAGAACATCACACAGCAAGAAGCCACAACAAAATTTTTGCACACACAACATCACAGTGTATAAGACGATAGCCACAACAAAATTTTTACTTCGTGTCTTTTTTTTTTGCTTAAGTACAGAAACGGTTTCATGCTAACAACAATATTCACATACAATACAATTTATGTGTTTGTGTGTCTTATTCATTGTGAGCTGTTTTCGTTTTTTAAATTTTAAAACTTAGAGAATAATGTTGTTGGTTCAAATATTTTTGTGTATTAAAGAATACAGTGCTCCGATACGACTATGTAAGCTAGTGTAGGGCAAAGCATATTTAATTTGTAGTTGCGCAAAGGAAAATACATTAATCTACATCGAATATATAGCGCCCTATTTAATATCCTAATAAAAGTGTATTTAGAAATATATTTTATTATTATTATTTATTTAAGCTCAACAATTGATTTTATATTTATTTGAAATAAAACGTTAACTAGACCAAAGAATGTAATTCCAAAAATATTAAAAAAACAAGTATATATTCATTAATGAAAAATTTTTAAATGATAATTTGATGATTTTTCAATTATATGAAATTCTATTTTTATTTTTATTTATATATGTATGTATGAATTATACGTACGTATATATACATTTTTAAAAGAAAAGACACTTTAATTTTTTTTATGTTAAAAATAAATAATAAATAAATAATAATCAAGATTAAAATTATTTCTTATTTTATACTTCAAAGCATCAAAAAGTATGTATATTTTGAGGATTTTCATCTCCATAAAAAGGCTAATAAAGCTACTCTTTTTAAAGATTATTTATTGAATAAAATATCTAAATATCTAAATTCAATGTTTTCGAAGGAGTACCAATAATAGAAAATCCAATACCTCTATTCTGTGTTGAGAACAAGTGTCGGCAAACCACTCTGGGGTCATTCGTTTACATGACTCAATAATAAAAGATTTTATACCAATTTTTTGCATTTCAGATTTAAAGACATTATGAAACATTAAAATGTGTTTTTCGCTTGCATCCATTAGTTTATCTGATGGGGCAGCTAAATTTTCAAAATCTGTTAGCGATTGATAATTTTTATAATATATGAAAAGCTCGCTTGGGGCTGTTAGAAAAAAAAAATAATCTGCATATACATATATTACTGTCGAAATCAACGTCATCAATTTTATTGTAACTTGGTTCTTTATGTTCATTATATAAATCTGCTTCAAAGTTGGCATCAACTTGCGTTATCTCGTCTTGTAAATGCAGACAACTGCTGGACGAACTTGACTGAATTATTTAAGTTACCATTAATTTTGCCAAAATGTTATTCAATTCGGCTACGGAAGGGTTGTTATTGTTGCCACCTTTTTGCCGTAATACAGAAAAAGTGTTTTCTAATTTGTCTTGATTGAGGGACTTTGTCATTAAGAAATATAAATCACCACCTTCCCTTAAAATTTCATTTGTTAACATAAGAATTGAATTTAGGGTGAGTTTCATTTTATTTGAAAAGAAAATACGCTTGTTTTGATCTACAAACTCCACCTTTTTTAAATATTCTAAAAAGAACTGAATATATTTATGTACTTCATTGTTAATTTGAATTGCAGATCTGTAGCAATTACCTCGATAATGGGAGCCGCTATTAAGACAATCAAAAATTTGGCCATTTTTTCCATAAACTGAGCTGTTGATAAAGCCAATTCTGCGGAACATGTCTAAAATTTTGTGGTTTCAGACGTTGTTTTAATAGCAGCAGAAACAGGCCTGCTGAAAATTTGTGTGGCAATATTACACGCATTTTTCAAAAGTCTTAGGAAAAATATGTTGCCGTGTTAGTTTGGGGCACATTTTTGTTTTTGCATTTGCTTCCATTTCTTACAATTCCTTAATTACCTGAAAGCTTGCCGTCCCATCCGGGGTTTTTATGTCACATTTTAGCCACCCCTTCCGCAAAGGTTTAATTGAGTGTGGAAAATTATAAAGTCAAAAAACTTTTTTAACGCTTAATTCAAAAAACGGTTTTTTAGCAGATACTTTAAGATTGGAAAAGCATTTTCGGTTAGTCGAGCACATATAAGGGCACAAATATTATTACCAATGCTTTTTAAAATATTAATATTTTCTTTAACAATTTTACTTAAAGAATCTGCAGATAAATCACTTTGGGAAGTAAAATAATTTAGAATGATAGCAAAATGAATGGAAGCAAAAAACACATTTCAATATTTCATAATGTCTTTAATTCGGAATCTAAAAAATTGGTATAAAATCTTTTATTATTGAGTCATGTAAACCACTGATCCCAGAGTGGTTTTGCCGATACTTGTTCTTAACACAGAATAGAGGTATTGGATTTTCTATTATAGGTACTCCTTCAAAAACATTGATCTTGAAGTACAGAAAAAGGAAGTTCCAAAAAAAGAAAATTAGATATTTTATCCAATAAATAATCTTTAAAAAAAGTAACTTTATTAGCCTTTTTATAAAGAAGTAAGAAATAATTTTAATCTTGATTATTATTTATTTTTAACATACAAAAGTTGAAGTGTCTTTTCTTTTAAAAATGTATATATATATATATATATATATATATATTGAAATTGAAAGATCATCAATTTATCATTCGAAAATTTGTCATTAATGAATATATACTTGTTTTTTTATATTTTTGGAATTACATTTTTTGGTTTAGTTAACCTTTTATTTCAAATAAATATAAAATCAATTGTTGAGCTTAAATAAATAATAATAATAAAATATATTTCTAACTACACTTTTATTAGGATATTTAATAGGGCGCTATATATTCGATGTAGATTAATGTATTTTCCTTCGCGCAACTACAAATTAAATATGCTTTGCCCTACACTAGCTTACATAGTCGTATCGGAGCACTGCATTCTTTAATACACAAAAATATTTGAACCAACAACATTATTCTCTGTTTTAAAATTTAAAAAACGAAAACAGCTCACAATGAATAAGTCACACAAACACATAAATTGTATTGTATGTGAATATTGTTGTTAGCATGAAACCGTTTCTGTACTTAAGCAAAAAAAAAGACACGAAGTAAAAATTTTGTTGTGGCTATCGTCTTATACACTGTGATGTTGTGTGTGCAAAGTAAGAGAATAAACGAATTCTCTTTGCTAAGTAAGAGAGTAACAATTCTTTTTGCGGGTTCCAACATTACGACCCGCCATAAGAAATTTTACTTGTACGTGATGCACATTCTATATGATTTATATTCTTTGGTTTTGCTCATGTACAATACCATTAAAAAAATTTTTTAAAGTTTATGACTTTGTGGTAACATTTGTGAAATGTTTTGTTTGTTTGGCCACTCTGCTTAAGAATAAAAAAACGACATACCACATACATACATATGCCTAACATAGGGTAATTTTATGTATTATCTAAATGCTGCAATAACTAAACCCCACAGAGGAAGAAGCCATAAAAGTGTGTACATACCTATACATACTTAAATAAAAGATACTGCATTGAAATGATTATTTGACATTTCGGCGAAAAACAAAATACGAAACAATTCAAATGCTGTTCGGTTTTTTGAGGCCTGTTCCTCTAAAATGAACGATTTTAATCATTTTTATTAACAAATTAGTGGCACATCAAACATAGTCACCGAAATTCTAAAAAAAATCATCATTCATTTAATTATATACGAGGTATTAAAATCGTATGCCCTTAGTTTTATCGCTCTGACGAATATCAAAATGTTGGCCAACCTTGCCTTTTCCTATTATGCATCAATGATCTACAAGTGATTTGATGACTTGACACAAAATCTGTAAAAATTAATCGAAACGATTTATATTTTATTCAATTGGGAAGTAGCAGATAACAGCTAAACCTACTTAGCGAAGGCACTCACCACACAATCAACATGCAACGATGAGACAATTGCTGTTGATCATTCAAAGGTGAAGGCATAACACTGTTTCATTCTTTAGGCGCTTAATAATAATATAAGAATAATATCATTTGGTAGGGGTTTACTTACCTCTGAGTATTGGTCTCAAATAAAAAAAAAATTATCATTGAGTTGGGTTAGCAGCCTTAGGTTGTCCCTAGAGAACCTAATGCTTACTCATATCCCAGTCTATCACACTTAGTAAGTAAAAGTTTGGAAAGTCCAAAACATGCCTGGCCCAAAAATATAACCGCCTCTTCTTATCCTCTCTTTCCCACAGTATGTGCTTCCAAACTTCCATTCCCATAGAAATCGATAGATTTGATAACTTGCAAAAACTAGCCCTAGATCATTGATATACTCGTACGAGTCTACAAATGATGAACAAATTGAATTCAAATTTAAACTA
Source organism: Metopia argyrocephala (assembly GCA_963576795.1). Classification (NCBI taxonomy): domain Eukaryota; kingdom Metazoa; phylum Arthropoda; class Insecta; order Diptera; family Sarcophagidae; genus Metopia; species Metopia argyrocephala. The sequence goes on along the minus strand of OY756208.1, from coordinate 195,431,225 downwards.
TTTCTTCTTAAGTGCGGTCAAAGATCAAATGCACTTAATTATTGTAATTCAGTGTAGTGTTGTAGGGCATTAAAATATTAAATCTTAACATACTTATGTCAAGAACAGCATCGTGACAAGTGTATAAACAAAACCGCTTGTAAAATGATATGATGCAGTGAATATAAAAAAATTAATTTTCTTAATTTATATATGCAGACATATGTACGTACATATGTAAAGAAAAAAAAAATTAGAATCTTAATATGCATAAAGGCGCCAAAAACTGAAAAATTTTTTGGGAAAAAAAATTCTTTTTAGATAAGATAAAAACACCATGGACGTTATGTACTCGTGCATATGTATACACGTGTGTATTTGTTTTATTTAACTAAAGACGAAAGAAAGGCACTGTAACTAAATGGTGATTAGTTATTTTAGTAAAAAATCTGAAGTAATTCAACTCAAACTATTACTAACTATTAAAGGGAAAAACTAATTGTGTGTAAAATAACGCTAAACAGGGACAATAAAATATACGCTCGGAAACAAGCGTTCCCCAGTCAATAAGGAATTTTTCAGTAGGAGAAACTTTTACCAATAACTGAGCTGTTATTACAACAATATTCAATTTAAATAAATTAATAACAAAATTCTGGGTAAATATCCAATTTAGAAAAAGAAGTTTCACTTTGAAGTGTACAATATCCCAATAACAGTTGTTCCGAAACTATAGCATTTTCATGGAACACCACCAGTAACCCCCAGGGGGGTTACTCTGCATTTCGATTCGAATCGAAAATACTTTCGGGAGTAATTTCCCATTGGAAAAATCAATAATAATAAATACAAAAATTTTTCGAAAATTCGTAATTTTTTACGAATTCGTAAGATTTTTGTTTCGAATTGAAAACAAAGTAATCCCCGAATACTATCCCGGTCTTTAGATTACTTCCGCGCTATGACAACCACATTTTAAATGATTCACCAATGATTCCACTGGGATGTAGCACAGAAACGATCGCCGTTCCGTGAATCAGGCCAACCAGACCAACAAAGACCATTGTGATGCCACACCAAATCGTCGGAAGAATTAGAGAACGCTGTAACTGACAAAAAATCGAAAATAAGTATTTTGCTTCATTTTCAGAAAAAAATTACGCGTCGATTTGTCCCGATCCCAGATTTCTATGATGAAAAGAAATTCATTTACTCCGTTTGCGTTTTGAAAAATACCAGTATCTTCTTTCTATTTTCATACAGGTTTTTTGGCTCTGGTGAACATTAAATGTTTTGTCAGTTACAGCGTTTTATAGTTCTTGCGACAAAATAGTTATCCTATCTCCATACCGCTAATAGTACTTTATACTTCGACAACGAAACGACCCGAGCAGAGATCCATAACGTGCCGTTTAGAAGACATGTAGACATCGATATACTAAAACTTACCGTTTCCAGAAGAAGCCGTGCCGTCGTACCGTCTATAGCCAGTTTATTCGCCACACACTTAGCAGGCATATCGCTATTTCCCGTTTCCCAAATTCGCCCGACTTCGCAATATTTCGCCATCAGCCTAAGTGAGAAGTGGCATTCCAACTTCATTCGGGAGGTAGCGACAAGAGATTTCAGAGTTCTAATAGCCGTCTATCAGTATAAATGCGGACGATTCTAGTCGTGAAGAAACGTAGACTCGTCTTCCTTCATCGAATTCATCTGGGAGTTCATCCTAGAAATACGTATCTTATGTCTGGCTGTTTACATCAGAGACAATGTACAGTAATCCGTTCTACTAGGGATTATATCACTAAGTCTTAAAATACCGGCATGTTCTGTATAATAGGAAATTCAACAACCAGAATCTATGCTTCAGCACTATAAGTATAATATGCCGCAATATAAGACGCCCGAGAGTTGAAGATAACATCTAAGACCTCCGTAGGTGTTTCTCCAAGACCTTAATCTGCCAACCAACAATCGAACCGTAAGGCACTTCTTCAGTACATAACCCCATTCCAATGACCTTCACCATAGTATGGTACAGGTCTTACTATAGCTCTATAGATTCACATTATAGGAGAAGGAGAGATGTGACTGCCACAATAGAGTGCAATCTGTTAGAAAATTAATGAATTATTAAGATTTTTGTTAAAAAAAGTAAAAAATATTTACAATTTGTGGCCATTCCTATGTGAAAATTAACGTTTGACTGTAGCGAATTCTATAATAATAAAATCTATATCTTGTTGTATAGAATAACAAATTATTAAATACCAATCAACAATAAATGTTCACTAAAGGGTTTATTTTCATTTCGGATGTTCAAACCGTCCCCTTTGATGATTATTCAGAGCATGAGGCCTCAACTTTACTAAAAGAAAATACTATGGGTATAAGCCGTTCTAAGGTCCAGTTTTCTTCCTATCTTTGCAAAGCTCTAATGTTTTTCCTGCTGAAGATCAGGCTAAAAGATTTATATAATTCTTATTATGATTTCCTTTTTCAGTCGGCTTATAATTATTACGCTCGATGTGTTTTTTGTTTCACTAAACTTTATCTATTTTTTTGTCTTGTTCTATGGTTTAACCTTGAATACTCAAGTTTATTGACTGTGTTTAGACAACAGACTTTAACCTCCTACTTTTAAAATAATTTTATTTTATTATTATGGATACTTGCCATAGTTTAGGGCAACTAATTAGATTAACTTTTTTCCTAATGTAACGTAAATAACTTTCATTGTACTACACAGGGAATAGAAAATTAAAATTTTTAATTCTTCAACTTGCGTTTTCAATTCTAGAGTTTTAAATGCAAGCAACTTTTTAAAATCTTAAGGTTAAAGACATTGATTATTGAAGTTTATGTCTATTTTTCGAAAATAAAATTAATCTTTCCGATAATACTATATAGTCACATCAACACTTATAACTAAATGTCAAATGAATTTCGTATGTTCGAAACAAAAATCCTTACAGTATAACGGAAACGCATTAACGTGTTTTGAGCAAAACAATTAGTATTGGTTTACGTAGAAACATTCTACAGTGTTGTCAAGTTTGAAATGTTTACCCTAGATTTGGGGTATTTTTATGTACTTTGGGAAATTTTAGGGAACAGTGTTGTTAAGTTGAGGATTTTTACTTTAGATTTGGGTGACTTTTCTGTGTTTTGGAGTTTTGGGGAATAAAAAACTTTTAGAGGCAAATTCAAAGGGCATACATTTTAGTCAGTATTGAAGTAAAACCGTACAAACTCTGTTGACCAAAGTCGTCTAATGTACAAATGATATTTGAAAGGAAAATCGTGCAGCAGAAGTGTGTAAAAGAGGGATTAGTAACATTTGAGTTGATTGTATCTGTAGCTTGAAATTAGCAACTATTTTTTGTTACAATGTACACTGATTCCAACTTCCTAATAACAGCTCCAATTTCTTTTGAAGTATATTTTTAAAAATGACTCAAGCTAAAAAATATAATCAAAAGTAATGAGAAATAAAAGTTAATATAAAGGTGGTTATTTTTATAACTGAAAAATCGTAGGAATAATTCTTTTAATAAGATTGGCTTGCTCCATACTTTGATGATGAAGAAAAAACTTTCTGCCGGCACATAAAAGTTATCGCTGCCTACAAAAAAAAGGTCTATGAGCCCATTAGAATTCAAAAAATTTTATATTTTCTGTGAGTTTCTCAACGACTTGCGTTCAATGCAAACATACATAATTGAGAAAATATCAAATTTTTCGTGCGAAAATTCTTTAAAGGACAGGAAACCTAATATATATAAAATATTTTGTAGTATATTTAAAAAGTACAATATATACATACATACATATGTATGATTGTATGATGACAAATCAAAAATAAATTACGCAATCGAATTGCTATTTCGACAATTAAATTCGTTATAAGAGATAGATTTTCTTTAAACCAGAGCGCAAAATAGGCGGAACATCTTATTGGCTGTGCAGAGAACGTCAGCGCTAAGAGTACCATCAGTATACAGAACAGTTTCGCAAGAAACCGTTCCGCATAATCAGCAGTACAATTCCTATAGATTTATTAGAGAATGAGAGAGTAAAAATGTGGACTCAACGCAAGTAGGGTGGCGAAGTGGATATTAACCGGTTGCGAATGGAAACTTTGAGAAATCTGCAATTGAAATGGGGCAACACTCTGAAAGTGCCTTGGACTGCTAGATTAATACCGCAAATAGACGAATGGTACAACAAAAAAGAAGGAAAGGTGGATTTTTATATTACACAGATGTTATGGGCGCACGGCTATTTTTTGAAATACCTTTCTAGAACGGGAAAAGCTGAACATCCAAGTTGTATTTATTGCCTAAATTCCTAACCGAGAAAATTAAATTGGAAGAAGAAATTGGAATAATTAGTGTTGAGAAGATGGTACATAACCACAAAACTTGGACGAATGTGGCAAAATACGCGACGTATGTGTTGAAAATGAAGAAGGTAGTCCTGGCAAAAAGGGAAATGATGACAGTGGCTAAACCAAACTGAGTGTGTATCTGAAGTAATCCACTCACGGTCCCGCTTAAACAAATTCTCAGCAGCAGGTAGTTTTTTATTGGACTCACCATATACCGAATGAAATGGCATTTGGTGATCCGAAGAGATTTTCCTACCGTAAAAAAATGCCTAATTATGTTGTGAAAAGTTCTTAATTGTTATTATAAATGTTGGTGGTTAAAACTATTAGTTTTTTCTGCCTCATAATAATAAAAAAGAAAATAAGATAAAGCTCTAAATTTATTTAACATTGGCAGCACCAATCAACCTTTTGCTCTCACACAAAATAGAAATCAGCCAAAGTTGCGTAGCAGCAGCAAAGGTTTTTGTCTAAGCTTTTGCTTAGACAAAATACGAGTCGATTGGTCCCGGTCCCAGATTTCTACAATGAAAATAAATTCAATTACACCGTCTGCGTTTTGAAAAATAAAAGTTTTTTGGCTCTGGTGAACATTTAAGGTTTTGTCAGTTACAGCGTTCTTTAATTCCATTGACGATATGCTAAGTCTGTACGATCTATTTTACACAACTTGCTGTGATCATTCTGTTTAATGCCATAAGAAAATATCATCATATTAAATGCAAATGAAAGTAACTATTTACACAAAATTTCGAAATTAAGTTTTTTTTATTGATTATGGTTCGTTTTATCAAAATACATGTTCGTGCAAAATTTTAGATTCCTAAGTTCAAAAATGTCGATCTTATTTTATATTTTTGAATTCAAGAAGACATAACTGCATATTTATATGAAAACCTTACTTTGAAACTCATATGTTGTACTATATAGGGATGCCAATTCTTATATGTCGATATATGTCATATAATTTTCAGAAAAAAAAAAACAAAGAGTTTAGTTACGTCCGTTTGCATTTAATATGACGATATATAGCCGACAGCCTGGCAGCAAATATTGTCGGCTGCGTTTGCTGCTATTTTTTTACAATTTGTAAAATAGCTTAGCGGCTATATCAAATGTACCTTGTAATCAATGCTCCATGCTTTAATGCTGTGTTTACACGACCAAGTTTATTCGTAATTCTCCTTTGTAACAAAGCCTCCAACAAGAGCCAACTTACGTCAATTTACATACAAAGTTTTGCGAGCTAAGCAATTTGTGAAAAATATGAAATGATAAAAAATTCATCACAAGCACTTCATACACATTTATAACTTCGCGTCGTCATTTATAGCGATTATTATTCAACTTATGAAAAATATATTCGTTATGAAAACTATGTTTCATTTCATTTATTGAACTCGAGGTCGTTTAAATTATACCAATTTAATATTGATTATTTGAGCTGGAATCTCTTTAAAAATTTTTTTTATTTATATCAATAAAAGTGTTATTAGTGATTATTGTTATACATAAAATGTCAATAATACTATTTAATTAAAATATTCTAACTGCCGCTTAAAATCCAATACTTTTAATTACAACTCTGTTATAGAAACGGCAACACTATCGATAAATTGTTATCGATTGACAATCGCTTATAAATGTGACAGTATTTCTTTAATGAAAAGAAAAAAATAATTTTAATGTAAACAAACTATGAAAACAAAAATAAAATATTAAATCCCATTTCAACAAATAAATGATAAAAATTTAATAAAAGAAAATGTTTTCTCTAGTGGCCGCTTATGATACAACCTCTTCATCCAGCAGTTCAGATGTGGACACAGCAGATGAACTAGAAAAGCAGAAAGATAATAAAAATAACAGGTAATTTTATAAAATTTCACAAAATTAAAAAAATAATTATAATCATAGTTTTACAACTCTTAGTAAAACAACAAACGCCAAACCCACCCAACTACTACCCAGCGCCAACATTTTGCTCAAATCTGGCGCCTCTCGGACAGCAAGTGATGTCTTTAATAATCCATTTTTGGAAGCGGAAAAATCGGAACTAAACAAACTGCAAAAGCATGTGAAAATGGTTGAATCGGAAGATCATTTATTGCAAAAAAATGGTCGTAAAATATGTTGGAATAATCGTAAGGGCCGGTGTAGATTTGGCAACAAATGTAAATATGCTCATGATTCGGATTTAGTTGTGGAATCATTGGAGGATGTTAATGAAAAAAGTCAAGAGGTAAAATCATATGAAGTTTAGAGACTACTTTTGATTCTAATACAAAGCATTTAGTGTTGGAATGAACAAAATCTTTTCTTCAAACAAATATGCTGGTGGCTGATTAAATGCAGCAGTTTTCTTGAATTCGTTCTACCAATCATTTGGTAGAACTCCTATTATACTATTGCTTTTATAATCTGCAAAAACACTGATCAAACTTGTTCTGCTTTTATTATTTTGCCCTTTCTGTATTCAAACATTGTGAGACAGGCTTTGGTGTCGTATCAAATAACTTTTCACAGTAGCCCAACGAATGCACGCCTCTTAAATTAGTTTTCTTTTATCGTGTTTTTCTCAAACAGAATGTTTTTTCAGTTGATTTACATTTCCTTGCTTTTTCTACAACGACATGAAAAGTTTTAAATGGGATTAGTTAGTCATCTGTCGGTATTCCATTTACTTGTATGTTGTTTTACTTGACTCATTATTAAACGGAGCTGTAAAGTTTTTATCAATTGATCACGTCATTCGTTTTTAATATTTTCGAACTTGTTTTAAGAATAGACTAAACCACCTATTCCATTAACAATTACTTGCTTTATATGCGAACATCCCACTTATTGGAATTAAATAATAAAGACACTACTATGTAATAAAGCTTAACAAATCATTTTAAATGCTTTTTTAAAGCAAAATTTACTGTGTTTTTTGTCTTAGGCAATATAGTCTTATTAAATGAATTTCTTTCTTATTCCAGACTAAATCCGTTCAAAACTCAAATAAAACAAGTACCTTAACATCATCTTACAGCAATCAAATTGATGTACCCACTGAAAGTAGCAGTAAACTTAGAAATAATAAACGTCCAGGCTTGGGAGATAACATCATTCCGGGAAAACGTGTGATGAAATCATATCAAGATGCAAAAAACTCATAAAAGACCATCAGCAGTAGCATCTACAACACCTTCAGCCTGTATTCTAACCGAACAATAGGAATTTTTTGTTAAAAATCGGCTTTTAAGTACTCTTACAACACGTAGAGAGGAATCACGACGATAATTTTCATATTCGCTTTCAGGATATTCCAACGATAGACGTAAATGTGGTTTAGTTAACCAAAAATTCCCCAAAACCGGAAAATGGTTAGAAATCATAGATGACGTTTTGCTATCCGACGATACCATATCATCAGCCTCAATTAAATCCGATACATCTAATACATCTTCATTATCATTTTGAGGCAAATGGGAAACTAAAAATTACAATAAACTTTGAATTTATTTATAAAAACTTGGTATTTAAAAAGAAAAACCTGTTTCTTTTTCCTCCTGTGAAGGTACTAGGGATAGATTAACGCATATAACGGCTATAAAGTACTCGAACACTAAACGATTTATAATTTGACTAAGACGAGACAACAACCATTTGCCAGGCAAACGATTACTGTCTGCCTTTAGGAGAAACCAAACAGCCGGTAGTGAATCAATTATTATCATTTTAATGGCCATCGCATCTTCATTTTCTTGCTTAAGTTGCTCTAGAAAATGTTCTAGCATTTCCACTACTCCTTGGGCTGATAATACACGTTCCACTTTAATGTAAGACATTATGCCGGCATGTAACTCTGGCTCGATTTTACGTGCCTTAAGCATATTTTTTATACGTTTAGCAGAAAAGTCCAATTTAGTGTCTATATATAAAACCGGCGATATATGCTGAATAATAAAATTAAGCATTAAAGTAAAAACAAATTGTGTTTTTCCCACCACGGTAGGTCCACAAATTTCCCAAAAGGATAAGTTATTTAGTACATCGTGAGGCATTAGCATATCATCAATGGATGATATTTGGCAGCCGTAAATTGTACGTTTATGTCTTTCATCGTTGTAGCGTTCTGCTAATGTTTTCGCCCGTGGCCCATACAAAAGTCGGAGTTCCTTTTCAATTTTTTTCAATTGCTCAAAATTGATATTCAATATTTTCATTAGCTTTTCAGAATTTTCTGAAATAAATTCATGAACAAAGATAATTCCATGTTTCTGCAAAATATTCAAACAGTATCGCGATAATTCCGTATTGGCTAAAGTATGTAATTTTATCATAATTGTAAAAAAATCCTAAATTTCGCGCCTTTTGTACATAGAGCGAAAACCTAAAACAGTGTTGCCGTGGATTTTTTCCAGATTATGTACTTTTATAAAATATTTGGCTAATATTTTCTCTGTAAAATTGTTATCATCATACTATGTTTTGTTATTAAATGTACTTTCATTTGATTATAAACCATAAATGAGCCGTATTATTATTCGTTCTACTTTAACAGATATTTAGAGCTCGATATATTAAAAATAAATGAAACTTAATAATATTTCCAATAGATGATAATGATATACTTGATTTACATGCCACGCAATTCTCTGCCCTGACATATACATATAGCTCAATATCTAAAAAAGTAGACTAAAACGAGGCTAGATCGATAAATTAATGATGTTTAATGTGAAAATTTTGTTGCACAATTACGTACAAAAAGACACATTTACAGACTATAATGTAATATCTTAACCATATGAAAATAAGTCTAATCTTTATATATATTACCCAATACTACAACTCTTCATTGCTTTCCACAAAAATAGTGTAAATACGACCAAAAAGTCTTTGATAATGCCGTGTTACAAAATATGGCACTATTTATAACAGTATTTGTGGTGAATTTCAGTTTGATTAACTAAAATTTTTAGGTTTATATTCTAACTCATAATTCTATATATATTCTAATTCATAAAAAATATTATAGGTTTATTAAAAATTTATTAGACAAGTATTGCATAGAAATTTGTCAAATAAGCCCTTAATAAGTGTATTATACTTTTTATGAATACGGGTGTAAGTTATTATGTTGTCATAATTAATTAATTCTCTTTGCTATTTCCTAAAAATAAAGGCATTTTAAAAATATAAATGAATGTAACAGGCGCTCATAATTTTAAACGTTTAAGTATTTGATACAAGTGGTGTTTTTTTCGAACCGAATATACATAAATAGTCCATACAAATTTCTGTTTATATCCTCTTACATAAGCGGTTAATAATTAAGCGCATATTTTTAAGCACTTTTATGGATATCGAAAAAACACCACTACATTTTAATTTAAATACTGCTTCATGGATTTATTTCTGAAATTTTTAAAATATTCTACCTTTTCAAAAGCATATAGAAACATTTTCGCTACTTAATAGTATTTCATTTCTAAATGTTATTCTTTATGAAAAACCTCAAAAAGCAAGCAGAGTGTTTTTAAAATCTTATTGTATAGAAGTATTTTTATATTTAATTGTAAATTGTATGTTCTCGTATATAAGAAAAATTAGTTTTTAGCTTATTTTAGCGCTTTATGAGTTCTTAAAGTTGACAACGCTATTAAAATGGCTGATGTGTACTTTGCTTTTGTTTAGTTATCCACCATAGTTTCAGTTTCCGTCATGTTCTCAAACAGTTCACAACATATTGCACGCAATATTGCTGCTGTCGTTTATTACGTGATATTTTTTTCCTAAAAAATTCCCAAAAGTGAAACAAAACATACGGAAAGATATAAGTGTAAAGAGTTCAATTATATACACACGTTAAGCATAAACGAAAAAAAAATTTTCCATTTGTTCAATTGTACCCGTGTTGAAATACAAAATTTTTAAATTGGAATTTCTCTTTGTTATCGGTGAAAATAATTAAAAATCGTTTAAGAAAAAAATAATATCAATATTAAATTAAAGTTTTATAATAATTTTATGTACGGATGCCTCTAGAAATGCCGGAAAATTCATGATTAAAATCTAAAGACATCTGAGGTAGGTGTAGAGACAAGAATTGAAAAAAAAAAATCTTATGGGCTTTTTTTTTTGCCCAACGATATATACGTAAGATATCATGTGTGACTGTGCATATAATTTAGAAATACTGTGTGTGTAGCTTGGTTTGATATTTCGTTTCATTGTTATATTTTTTTTTCTAATATTTTTAAAAGGAAAGATAAAATTATTAAGCAGAGTTGCATTTTAAAGGGTATGCAATAAGAAAAGTTAATTGTATGTTTGTCTGATTAAAATAGCTGAATTTGTTGTTGTATTATTTAATTTTTATAAAAATTTGTTGTAATTTGTGAGAAAGACAAAAAGTAAGCGAGACGAATACAACATAAAACCACCATTTAATTGCCGGCTTTTTTTATAATATACCGGTTCAAGGGCACTTAGTAAACAAATTATTGTTTTTTTTATATTAAAATTATACATACATATGCACATATTTTATTTATGTTATTAAATATGTACAGACATACATATGTATATGCACATGTCCTAGCGTTTATGTGAAAAATCAGTTCAGACATGATATGTGGTGATGAAATTTCAATTTGGTTTTTTGACTTTTGCTGTAAAATATTGCTCTATTTTTCAAAAAAAATTAATTTTAAATTGTATTTTTCGTACATGTATGTTCATTGTTTTTCCCAATGCATTACAATGTGTCTTGTTTAATAAATTAGATGTAATATTAGTAACATTAAGAGAATAATCTTTGACTAAAGAATTTCTAGCATTGCTACTTTTCCCCTACTTCTAATTGGCTCGGTACCATTTGCTCTCGATGTTTTGTATTGAGAGGACATTCCCACTTAGTACGGAAGTGCCGTTATTTTGAGGTGTGTTTCTAAAATCTCCCTGTATCAAAAACTATGGACTATATAAGTATATACCTATTACGTGTTCAAGGGCAATAAGACCAACTAAAGAAGAATGATAGTGTTATTAGATTAGTTATGTATAATAAATGCTAGAGCACTGTGTTTCTGTCTGTTTAATTCCCATTCAAACAATTTGTAATGCTTCTACCTTATAAATTGAGTTTTACAGTCCGTTACAAGCATGGTATATGGATGCACATATAATACATTATAATTCTTATGTAGTATTAAACTATCTCAATGGTTGGTTCTTCTGTTTTGCACCTAAAAAAGCATTTTCTTGTCCTTAAACCCTTGGCTTGAAAATTGTCGAATGGCGGCTAGAAAAAATATACAAACAAATGCAAAGTTTTTACTGTCATACATGTAAAAACGATATCTTTGTTTACATTTGAAGAATTAAAATTACGAATTGGGATAGATTTTTCAAGTTATTTTTTGGATTAGTTTATAGAAAAGGCAAGGGCACTCTGTGTCACATTGATTTTAATTCCCAAGTGAAACAATTTGTAACCTTGCTATAAAAATTCTCACCCTCTAATGCTTCTACTTTATAAATTGAGTTTGGATCAGTTATAATTATCGTAGATGGTGTACATGCAATATAAATCTTAAGAAGTATTAAATAATCTCAAAATGATGATCAATTGTCACTGACTTTGGTTAGATTCAAGCTATTTTTGTAAGAATCTTATTATGCCAAAACATAAAACAGGATGTTCGCATTTGCGAGGCATTTGTCTGATTGAGAGAATTGCTAGACAACATGTAGTATGAATATTTTGATTATTGGTTGGCTCCTCTGTTTTGCACCTAAAAAAGCATATTCTTGTCCTTAAAACCTTGGCTTGGAAATTGTCGAATGGCGGCTAGAAAAAATATACAAACAAATGCAAAGTTTTTACTGTCATACATGTAAAAACGATATCTTTGTTTACATTTGAAGTAAAATTACGAATTGGGATTAATTTTTCCACTTATTTTTTGGATTAGTTTAAGTTATAGGCAAGGGCACTCTGTGTCACATTGATTTTAATTCCCAAGTGAAACAATTTGTAACCTTGCTATAATAATTCTCACCCTCTAATGCTTCTACTTTATAAATTGAGTCTGGATCAGTTATAATTATCGTAGATGGTGTACATGCAATATAAATCTTAAGAAGTATTAAATAATCTCAAAATGATGATCAATTGTCACTGACTTTGGTTAGATTCAAGCTATTTTTGTAAGAATCTTATTATGCCAAAACATAAAACAGGATGTTCGCATTTGCGAGGCATTTGTCTGATTGAGAGAATTGCTAGACAACATGTAGTATGAATATTTTGATTATTGGTTGGCTCCTCTGTTTTGCACCTAAAAAAGCATATTCTTGTCCTTAAAACCTTGGCTTGGAAATTGTCGAATGGCGGCTAGAAAAAATATACAAACAAATGCAAAGTTTTTACTGTCATACATGTAAAAACGATATCTTTGTTTACATTTGAAGTAAAATTACGAATTGGGATTAATTTTTCCACTTATTTTTTGGATTAGTTTAAGTTATAGGCAAGGGCACTCTGTGTCACATTGATTTTAATTCCCAAGTGAAACAATTTGTAACCTTGCTATAATAATTCTCACCCTCTAATGCTTCTACTTTATAAATTGAGTCTGGATCAGTTATAATTATCGTAGATGGTGTACATGCAATATAAATCTTAAGAAGTATTAAATAATCTCAAAATGATGATCAATTGTCACTGACTTTGGTTAGATTCAAGCTATTTTTGTAAGAATCTTATTATGCCAAAACATAAAACAGGATGTTCGCATTTGCGAGGCATTTGTCTGATTGAGAGAATTACTAGACAACATATAGTATGAATATTTTGATTATTGGTTGGCTCCTCTGTTTTGCACCTAAAAAAGCATTTTCTTGTCCTTAAAACCTTGGCTTGGAAATTGTCGAATGGCGGCTAGAAAAAATATACAAACAAATGCAAAGTTTTTACTGTCATACATGTAAAAACGATATCTTTGTTTACATTTGAAGTAAAATTACGAATTGGGATTAATTTTTCCACTTATTTTTTGGATTAGTTTAAGTTATAGGCAAGGGCACTCTGTGTCACATTGATTTTAATTCCCAAGTGAAACAATTTGTAACCTTGCTATAATAATTCTCACCCTATAATGCTTCTACTTTATAAATTGAGTTTGGATCAGTTATAATTATTGTAGATGGTGTACATGCAATATAAATCTTAAGAAGTATTAAATAATCTCAAAATGATGATCAATTGTCACTGACTTTGGTTAGATTCAAGCTATTTTTGTAAGAATCTTATTATGCCAAAACAAAAAACAGGATGTTCGCATTTGCGAGGCATTTGTCTGATTGAGAGAATTGCTAGACAACATATAGTATGAATATTTTGATTATTGGTTGGTTCTTCTATTTTGCACCTAAAAAAGCATTTTCTTGTCCTTAAACCCTTGGCTTGAAAATTGTCGAATGGCGGCTAGAAAAAATATACAAACAAATGCAAAGTTTTTACTGTCATACATGTAAAAACGATATCTTTGTTTACATTTGAAGTAAAATTACGAATTGGGATTAATTTTTCCACTTATTTCTTGGATTAGTTTAAGTTATAGGCAAGGGCACTCTGTGCCACATTGATTTTAATTCCCATGTGAAACAATTTGTAACCTTGCAAAAATAATATTCACCCTCTTATGCTTCTACTTTATAAATTAAGTTTTGAGCAGTTATAATTATCGTAGATGGTGTACATGCAATATAAATCTTAAGAAGTATTAAATAATCTCAAAATGATGATCAATTGTCACTGACTTTGGTTAGATTCAAGCTATTTTTGTAAGAATCTTATTATGCCAAAACATAAAACAGGATGTTCGCTTTTGCGAGGCATTTGTCTGATTGAGAGAATTGCTAAACAACATGAGATAATAACATTTAGATTATTGGTTCTTCTGTTTTGCACCTGAAAAAGCATTTTCTTGTCCTTAAACCTTGGCTTGAAAATTGTCGAATGGCGGCTAGAAAAAATATACAAACAAATGCAAAGTTTTTACTGTCATACATGTAAAAACGATATCTTTGTTTACATTTGAAGTAAAATTACGGATTGGGATAGATTTTTCAAGTTATTTTTGGATTAGTTTAAGTTATAGGCAAGGGCACTCTGTGTCACATTGATTTTAATTCCCAAGTGAAACAATTTGTAACCTTGCTATAATAATTCTCACCCTCTAATTCTTCTACTTTATAAATTGAGTTTGGATCAGTTATAATTATCGTAGATGGTGTACATGCAATATAAATCTTAAGAAGTATTAAATAATCTCAAAATGATGATCAATTGTCACTGACTTTGGTTAGATTCAAGCTATTTTTGTAAGAATCTTATTATGCCAAAACAAAAAACAGGATGTTCGCATTTGCGAGGCATTTGTCTGATTGAGAGAATTGCTAGACAACATATAGTATGAATATTTTGATTATTGGTTGGTTCTTCTATTTTGCACCTAAAAAAGCATTTTCTTGTCCTTAAACCCTTGGCTTGAAAATTGTCGAATGGCGGCTAGAAAAAATATACAAACAAATGCAAAGTTTTTACTGTCATACATGTAAAAACGATATCTTTGTTTACATTTGAAGAATTAAAATTACGAATTGGGATAGATTTTTCAAGTTATTTCTTGGATTAGTTTAAGTTATAGGCAAGGGCACTCTGTGTCACATTGATTTTAATTCCCAAGTGAAACAATTTGTAACCTTGCTATAATAATTCTCACCCTCTAATGCTTCTACTTTTATAAATTGAGTTTTGATCAGTTATAATTATCGTAGATGGTGTACATGCAATATAATTCTTAAGCAGTATTAAAGTATCGCAACATGATGATTAATTGTCACTGACTTTGGTTAGATTCAAGCTATTTTTGTAAGAATCTTATTATGCCAAAACATAAAACAGGATGTTCGCATTTGCGAGGCATTTGTCTGATTGAGAGAATTGCTAGACAACATATAGTATGAATATATTGTTTATTGGTTGGTTTTTCTATTTTGCACCTAAAAAAGCATTTTATTGTCCTTAAAACCTTAGTTTGAAAATTGTCGAATGGCGGCTAGAAAATATGTATATGCCATTATGTGCAAGGTCTGTGTGCCTCTATTAACAGTTTCAATGTTATGCCGATACTTTAAATAATTTTATTTATTCTGTGAGTCATTTTTTTTATTGCGGATATTGGACTGTGCGAATTTTTACAGTATTAGTAACAGTTTTCAAATATATTGATATATCTATGTGAGTAAATAAAGTAGTAAAATATTGGATTGTATTCCGTTATATGGCAGAATCAGTATGTGTTATCATTATGTTAGTCAGTGATAAAACTATAATTCATTTTTGCCAGATAAAGAGCAAAATAACGCTTTACACTATTAGGTTGCAAGTAAATCAAATCTAATAGTGATATCATTTTGCTACAATTTAAAATAAAAAGATCTTTAAGAAAAAAAAAAGGAGTACATAATTTATAACTCAATTTTTGTCGTATTTTTTATTTTAGATGCATCAAACATGAATGAAGGTGAGTCAGCAGGAGGGGGGCATCAAGGGTCTATCCCGGCCCCTCCTGCTGTGCCAGACCGCATATCATTAACAACTACTACAACTATTGTAACAAACTCAATAAAAACATCGTCCAACGTAGCTAATCAATGCTCTGCATCATTGCAACAACAACAACAACAAAAACAAGCGACATCTGTAACAAGTCCTATACCAAGAAGTTTTCAACAAGCTTTTGCTCAACAACAATTACAATTATCGGATTCCTCGTTAACGTTATCCTCCTCCAATTCACCAACAAGTAGAATTGCTTCAAAAACAACAACACATTTAACGTCTCCGTCTAAGACGACGAGTCATATGCCTCAAACGCCAATACGAACAACAATAGATATAACAGCTGCTACTGCCACAACCTCAACAAATATAGAATCACAACAGCAAAGTTCATTTCCAGGCTCATTAGCAGCTACAAATACGGATAATAATACAACTTCTTCTCCCCTTAATAAACGAAAAAAATTTGACGAAAAATATCTGCTTCAACAGCAAGAAAATAATACAATCTTAAGCTCCTCTGTTATAAGTGGCAGCAGTAGTGGTGGTAGTAGTAGTTCTTTAGTAGGTTCCCTATTGCCCTCAACCACAACGTCCAATTTAGTCTCAGTGTCATCGTTATCATCAACAACATCGTCATTAATAAGTAGCACTTCATCTTCAAAGTTAGCCACGGTAGAGGGAGCAGCAGCAGTAGCAATAACGCATGATATACAAACTTTAAAAAAACGAATACTAGAACAAAAATATTTACGCTTACGTCGATTAAAAGAAAAGTAAGTTTTGCTACTAATTATTGTTTGTTGTACGCTTATTGGTTGTATTCATAAAATAAAAACTTATTTTTGATTTATAACTGGGTTATAAAACGGATTTTCATACAAAATCAATTTATAAAACAAAATTATCCTTTAAGAATGAGGACGTCTGTTTCTATTGTCAAAAATTAGTGTAAATCATTACAGCAGACCATTGTAGTTTTATTTTACAAATACCCTATTTTACTTATTATAAGTTGGAATTTACTGATTCATTTTTCATAGGCTTCGACCTTATTTGACTTTATTGCCGTGATTTTTTTCATGCAGGTGATTTTTTTGTATAACTCAAGAAACTATCTTCAGTATATCGTCGTACAGCGTTCTTTTATTCTTGCGACGATATACATATTTTTTCCACTTATTTTTTAATTATTCATTCTTAAAAATGACGCGATGTTGTAGTCAAGCGATTTCAACAGACACCAAACAAATGCATTGGAGTGTGTAATTATAAAAATCAGTTTGCGCATTATTACTGCGCAAGTAGCTCAATCATTCCCCTACACTACACAAATGCACTTTACTGTGATTAACTTGAGCACTGAACTTTAGTAATAA
The DNA here is from genome assembly GCA_963576795.1 of Metopia argyrocephala. Classification (NCBI taxonomy): domain Eukaryota; kingdom Metazoa; phylum Arthropoda; class Insecta; order Diptera; family Sarcophagidae; genus Metopia; species Metopia argyrocephala. The sequence continues at coordinate 195,413,854 of OY756208.1, read as the reverse complement.
ATAGTCGTTAGGTATACATTAATAAAAGCATTAAATAAAAATGTGAATACTTCTGTAAACTTTGGATTTTAGGTATTAGAAAAGTCATTATAAAGCCAAGGATTATTTAAATTTTTATTTCATAAAAGATAAACAGTAGGATAAAAGCTGTTTGTTCTAAATCGCTTTCCAAGTCTTTGTTCTAAATCTCCTTTGAGAAATTAGCTTTGCTACACCAGCACGATCAACCGAAGAATTTAGAATGAAGAATGATTACCGCTTGTATTAATAAAATTAGAATTATGGTTGAAATTAATGGCCTAAAGTGGCTTTTTATATTATTCTTTTTATATGAATAAATTTATTGGCTTAAATTAATTCTTGCGTGTGTGCATATATTTTTAGACATTCTGAAAATGTCGCCGAATTGTTTTATTTGCAAACCGGTGGCAATATGATGGACTATCCTACGTGGCGTAAAAAAGCACCTACCCCACAGTTCATCACCTTTAGCAATGCCTATCGTTTGGATCAATTGGTTAATGATGAAAGAACATCAGTGGTATCATCATCAACATCAGCAACAACTGCAACAATTTCCTCAACAACGGGAGCTACTACATCTACAACGGCAATTACTGCAACGGGGTCTTTGTTATCACAACAACAGCAAACACATCAGCAATTACAAACAAAACATACAGTTTCGGCTGCTGCTGATAACATAGCTACAATTATTGGTGTAACCGGTACTACTAGTGGCAGTAGTAACATTACTACGAATCGTACGACCTACACACCACATACGGTAAGTTTTTTTTCTTCTTAAATTATCTTAATTTATTTATTCGTTTAACGTCTTATCGATGCCATTATTTATGGAGTATAATAAGGAGTATTGGTTTATTACCTACTTAATCTGGGGACTGACGAATAGTTCTCTAGATAGATTATGGCGACTGTAAAATAGGTGAAGCGATTATCGTATTTAATATGAAAAAAAAAATAATATATAGAAAAACGACACGATAGTTCTGTTTCTTTGCTCCTTATTAAGAGCCCGTGGGATTCCAATGTTATGGTAGAGCGTTCCCGTACGTAAAAATTGGGAAAATAAGAGAGGTTTTCTTCTACTTCTTGCCCAAAACAGCCTGCACATTTTCTTCGGTCTAGTTTGTGCAAGTATGTAAATAAATAATCAGCTGTTTGAAAATAAAAAATAATAAAGGAAAAGAAATTAATTTACAAAAAAAATAAAAAAAAAAAAATAAAAATTGAAAATTTAAATTAAATAACTTGCTGTAAAAGACTTATCGTAAATCTCAATATTATTTTCGTTGGTTGGCTTGTACCTGTTTAATATAGATATTTTTTTTCATTTCTTTTTATGCGAATGGGTAAAATATTTGTTTTCCGTTCCCGTACTTTTGTGCACTGTTCTCTGCTATGGGGAGACATTATTTTTTACTCCCATTTTACCAAACTCTACACAATAAGTACTGGAACAAATTTAATAAATAAAAACATTTAATTGATTGAGTTTTTGGCTAGACGTTTTTATTCATAATTGGGCAGTATAAACTATTATGTTCAAAATCGTACACATTAAATGCGAATTGTATCTCATTTAGTATATAAAAAAAAACAAGCAGAAGAATTTTATTTAGTTTTGAATTTAAATGGTTAAACAGAATACGCGACCGCAACTTCAGGCAAAAACGACTCAGAGAAAACATGCCCGAAATTAAAACAACGGCCACAACTTCACGAACTGTCATTTATTGTTTTTACATTTCTTTTATGTAAAGCTATTAAAAATTAAGTTTATGAGAGTTTTTGCGAAGAATTGAATTTAAATTTTATAATTAAATCATCTTTACGCACTTTTTTAATTATTTTTTTCTAAATTTTTGTTAACAAATTCCAAAATTTATTAGTTTATTTAAACTTTCAAATGTTTTTTCGATTTTCTTTTGTTTTTATTTTTCTTTGTTTTAACAACAAAAAACACATGGATTTGTTTACAAAATGTATGAAATTTATGGGCGTATTAAGAATAGCAACACAACTTGAGTTGGGTTACCACATGGCAACGCAACTGACGTAAAAATTCATATTATGTATGGCAATTGTTTTCAGTTGCCATTTTGACATATAAGCAATTTGATTTTTGTGTTTTGAATATTTTGAAAATTAAAAAAGAAATAAATAAAAATATGTAAAATAATAAATAAATAACAATGAATTCAAAAAACTAATAAATAACTAAATATGATGATAATAACGAAGAAGAAGTGAAGGTAGCATCTATTAGGCGGCATTTAAGGGAGAATTCTAATTCACTAGAATTACCGCAGGCACTGTAAGCCTAGAAATGTCTGGTTTAAGATGTGGATAGTTAATAACATAGAATATAATATACTTATGTTTATTTACATCTTGTAGCTTAAAGGCATATTTTCGTCTTCCGAAAGATGATATCAGCTACGTAGTAAATACTATATACAGACTACAGACAAAATCGATCAGCTGCCAATTCCGCCAGTTTTAAAAGTTTGTGTGGCTTTCATGTTTTTTGCAGAAGGTAGTTTTCAGTAATTCCACGGCCACGATTTTAATTTGGGAATGGCTCAACGACGTTGTCTGTAGTATTAAATGAAGTAGTACAATTAATAGAGCAAAACATTTGTACACAATGGATTACTTTAAAAATGTTGGATGAAGAAAAAATTCGTAATAAAAACTATTTTTATATGAAAACGGCATTAGAAATAATATTACCTATTGCTTGAATGAATAATGTTAAAAAATTAAAACGTTAAGAAATTAGACAAAAGTTAAAAGTAAAATAATAAAATTCAGTCTATTTATTTAATAGAACGAAAATAACAGAAAAAACTATAAATAAAATAACAAAAAACTTTAAAAAATTAGACGAATATAAAAAAAGTTCAAAAATATACTTATACTTTTTAGTTTTCGGCGCCTTACGACTTAAAATATCTACACGGCAACCACAAATAAGCAGTTGCCATATATTTACTATTTAGCAACTGAGTTGCTAGCTTTCAGTTGGCAGTTGCCATCCGTAATACCAATCTGGCAACTGGCTATGCAACTCAAGTTGCGTTGCCATCCATAATAGGCCCATTAATAAAAGTGTGATAACAGTGTTGAGAGAAGTTCTGTTTAATCATTAATCATTAAGTTTTATCTGGAACAGAAAAAGGCCCGTAATTTTTAATATGACAATAATATTAATTTGCTATTTTTGCTTAATTGTTATTTAATTTCAAGGATGTTTTCGGTACGTTTGTTATGAATTAAGCCACTAAATTTAAAATTGTTTTTTATTTCAGAAATTAGTGAGACTAAAATATTAATATTATGTGAATACATGTATTTATTTTCAGAATACACAATCTCATCCAACATCTTTAATACAAACCGCTTCATCTGGATCATCAATAAATTCCTCCCTAACAGTTAATTCTTCATTGGTCTCAAATCATGGACGCCTGCAAAGCAGTTGTACTACCAAACATACAACACCATCAACATCCGCAAATATTTATCCAACTCCCAGTTCCTCATTGTCGTCATCCTCGGTACAGCAAAGAGTAAAGGGTACAGATGCCAGTGGAAATCCACTGCCACCACAAGGAGCTGAAATAAAAATTCCCTCTGTCGGTGCTACACCAGTAGCGGTATCTACAAAATTACCAGCTGCCGTGCAACAATTAACACAGCAAGGTATGTCGTCTTTTATATTAATTTCAGCAATTTAAGGCAATTATTTTTAATTTTTTTGTTTGTGTTACTTAAATTTTATTTATTTATTTTTTTCATTTATGTTTATAATATATATTTCGTTTAAAACAAAATTATTAAAAAAAAACTAATTTTAGTTATTTATTTAATTTATACAATAAATGCTTTTTTACTTTCACCAACTTCATCATCTTTTGAAAAGAAAAGCACATTACACACATATTTTGAATAAAAAATGTACACTTATATACCATATTACTTTAATTATTTATTATTTTAAACGAAAAAAAGGCCTTATATTTATTTTTGATTTCGTTTTTTAAACCCTTTTTCTGTTAATTTTTTTCAACATTCTTGTTTTGTGTTTTTATTTGTTTGATTCCTTTTTTTAACTTTTACAATTTAATCCTTTACATCTATTTTTTAACTTGTTTATAATCATAATTCATAATTTATCTTAAAAAAAAAATAAAACATCGCATAAAAAAATTTAGGTCACATTCCGGGTAGACCTTTAGGTGGTCGTCACGGGATGGTATTTGGTCAAATACCCGCTCCACCTGCTGTAGGAAATACTACTGTACCTTTGGTGCCAGGTGCTTATCGTTTTTTCCTTAAATTTTCAATCTCAACAACAAAATCTATTTCTTAATTTTACTTCTTCATTTTGTAATTGTTATTCATAAATAGTTTTTAGTTTATTTTCTTATAAACTTTTTTGTTTCATTAGCTCTGTCTCATTTTTAATTTGTTTATATATTTTTTCTTTTGTTATAATTATTATCAGTAATTTTTTCAACGTAAAGCATCCCTTTTCAAATAGGCTTTTTTCAATTTTGATTTAAATTTGGCCAGTCTTTAGTTGTTAGAAAATTGGCTGTCTATTATTAGTAGTAAATTTGGCTTAATTTATGTGTAATTTTTTCTGATTTTATATTGTATATCGTATATATGTTTCTTTTAGTAATTTTTAGAATTATAAAACAGTAAAGTTTTTTTTTTTTTTTGTATTATTTTATTGTATGTATAAGTGCTTAAATATATTGAATGTTATATTTAATAGTCCTTTTTGAAGTATATATATTTTTCTTTGTTTTGGGTGGGTTTAGACATCGTTTCTAGGATTGATGGTATCATTTCAAGAGTTTCGCAACATTCTTTTTTTTTATAGATATCTTCAAAAACAAAAATAATTTTGAAAGTATTTGTAATACACGATCTCTTTTATGTCAATTTTTATTACCAAGCGATTGCATGTAATAGTTTTCAAAGAGGGAAAAATATATATCTATGTATAGGTATAGGCTAACTTTTGCTAGCTAGTTCTAAACTCAATAAACGTATTCATAATAAAATCTCTCTTATTCAGTTAATTTTGTTGTTCCGATGTATCAAATATTGCGGACGTAGCAATTCCAGAATATTTGCTATATGTTGATGCAAAATATAGCCGATATTCTAACTTTACAACATTTGCAACGAAGAGAGGGTGTACAGCTAGTGTTAAATATTAAAAATGTTATTATACCACTTTATAGTAGAGCACGTGCTTTACTTGAGCATAATTTTAAAGGTCAATTCAAAATGATAATTAAAGGGATACTTGTTTGGTTTATAAATTATTACTTTATATAACACACTCGTCAATGACGTCTAACAAAACAAAAACAATTTAAATTGATGACAGATAAATTACTAAAACTAGAATTTAAATAAATTAATGAATAAATTAAAGCTGATATCGAAGTTGCAGTAAAAGAAAAGACAATTAAAACTAAAATAGTTTATATTTTATTGTTTTTTATTTTGAAGAACTATCATTACAATTTGGATTTATAGAGGCAATACAAAATAGACAAATATAAGAAATACATATTTCTAGTTTTTTATTTATGTAAATATAAGGTAAATGGGTTTACAGGCAATATAATTCTTAATCAGTATTGAAGATGATGATTAATTGTCACTGACTTTGGTTAGATTCAAGCTATTTTTGTAAGAATCTTATTATGCCAAAACATAAAACAGGATGTTCGCATTTGCGAGGCATTTGTCTGATTGAGAGAATTGCTTGACAACATATAGTATGAATATTTTGATTATTAGTTGGTTCTTCTGTTTTGCACCTAAAAAAGCATTTTCTTGTCCTTAAAACCTTGGCTTGGAAATTGTCGAATGGCGGCTAGAAAAAATATACAAACAAATGCAAAGTTTTTACTGTCATACATGTAAAAACGATATCTTTGTTTACATTTGAAGTAAAATTACGAATTTGGATAAGTTTTTCAAGTTATTTTTTGGATTAGTTTATAGAAAAGGCAAGGGCACTCTGTGTCACATTGATTTTAATTCCCAAGTGAAACAATTTGTAACCTTGCTATAATAATTCTCACCCTCTAATGCTTCTACTTTATAAATTGAGTTTTGATCAGTTATAAATATCGTGGATGGACGTACATGCAATATAATTCTTAAGCAGTATTAAAGTATCGCAACATGATGATTAATTGTCACTGACTTTGGTTAGATTCAAGATATTTTTGTAAGAATCTTATTATGCCAAAACATAAAACAGGATGTTCGCATTTGCGAGGCATTTGTCTGATTGAGAGAATTGCTAGACAACATATAGTATGAATATTTTGATTATTGGTTGGTTCCTCTGTTTAGCACCTAAAAAAGCATTTTCTTGTCCTTAAAACCTTGGCTTGGAAATTGTCGAATGGCGGCTAGAAAAAATATACAAACAAATGCAAAGTTTTTACTGTCATACATGTAAAAACGATATCTTTGTTTACACTTGAAGTAAAATTACGAATTGAGAATAATTTTTCAACTATTTTTGGATTAGTTTAAGTTATAGGCAAGGGCACTCTGTGTCACATTGATTTTAATTCCCAAGTGAAACAATTTGTAACCTTGCTATAATAATTCTCGCCGTCTAATGCTTCTACTTTATAAATTGAGTTTTGATCAGTTATAAATATCGTGGATGGACGTACATGCAATATAAATCTTAAGCAGTATTAAAGTATCTCAATATGATGATTAATTGTCACTGACTTTGGTTAGATTCAAGCTATTTTTGTAAGAATCTTATTATGCCAAAACATAAAACAGGATGTTCGCATTTGCGAGGCATTTGTCTGATTGAGAGAATTGCTTGACAACATATAGTATGAATATTTTGATTATTAGTTGGTTCTTCTGTTTTGCACCTAAAAAAGCATTTTCTTGTCCTTAAAACCTTGGCTTGGAAATTGTCGAATGGCGGCTAGAAAAAATATACAAACAAATGCAAAGTTTTTACTGTCATACATGTAAAAACGATATCTTTGTTTACACTTGAAGTAAAATTATGAATTTGGATAAGTTTTTCAAGTTATTTTTTGGATTAGTTTATAGAAAAGGCAAGGGCACTCTGTGTCACATTGATTTTAATTCCCAAGTGAAACAATTTGTAACCTTGCTATAATAATTCTCACCCTCTAATGCTTCTACTTTATAAATTGAGTTTTGATCAGTTATAAATATCGTGGATGGACGTACATGCAATATAATTCTTAAGCAGTATTAAAGTATCGCAACATGATGATTAATTGTCACTGACTTTGGTTAGATTCAAGATATTTTTGTAAGAATCTTATTATGCCAAAACATAAAACAGGATGTTCGCATTTGCGAGGCATTTGTCTGATTGAGAGAATTGCTAGACAACATATAGTATGAATATTTTGATTATTGGTTGGTTCCTCTGTTTAGCACCTAAAAAAGCATTTTCTTGTCCTTAAAACCTTGGCTTGGAAATTGTCGAATGGCGGCTAGAAAAAATATACAAACAAATGCAAAGTTTTTACTGTCATACATGTAAAAACGATATCTTTGTTTACATTTGAAGTAAAATTACGAATTGAGAATAATTTTTCAACTATTTTTGGATTAGTTTAAGTTATAGGCACGGGCACTCTGTGTCACATTGATTTTAATTCCCAAGTGAAACAATTTGTAACCTTGCTATAATAATTCTCGCCGTCTAATGCTTCTACTTTATAAATTGAGTTTTGATCAGTTATAAATATCGTGGATGGACGTACATGCAATATAAATCTTAAGCAGTATTAAAGTATCTCAATATGATGATTAATTGTCACTGACTTTGGTTAGATTCAAGCTATTTTTGTAAGAATCTTATTATGCCAAAACATAAAACAGGATGTTCGCATTTGCGAGGCATTTGTCTGATTGAGAGAATTGCTTGACAACATATAGTATGAATATTTTGATTATTAGTTTGTTCTTCTGTTTTGCACCTAAAAAAGCATTTTCTTGTCCTTAAAACCTTGGCTTGGAAATTGTCGAATGGCGGCTAGAAAAAATATACAAACAAATACAAAGTTTTTACTGTCATACATGTAAAAACGATATCTTTGTTTACATTTGAAGAATTAAAATTACGAATTGGGATAGATTTTTCAAGTTATTTTTTGGATTAGTTTATAGAAAAGGCAAGGGCACTCTGTGTCACATTGATTTTAATTCCCAAGTGAAACAATTTGTAACCTTGCTATAATAATTCTCACCCTCTAATGCTTCTACTTTTATAAATTGAGTTTTGAGTTATAATTATCGTAGATGGTGTACATGCAATATAATTCTTAAAAGCAGTATTAAAGTATCGCAACATGATGATTAATTGTCACTGACTTTGGTTAGATTCAAGCTATTTTTGTAAGAATCTTATTATGCCAAAACATAAAACAGGATGTTCGCATTTGCGAGGCATTTGTCTGATTGAGAGAATTGCTTGACAACATATAGTATGAATATTTTGATTATTAGTTGGTTCTTCTGTTTTGCACCTAAAAAAGCATTTTCTTGTCCTTAAAACCTTGGCTTGGAAATTGTCGAATGGCGGCTAGAAAAAATATACAAACAAATGCAAAGTTTTTACTGTCATACATGTAAAAACGATATCTTTGTTTACACTTGAAGTAAAATTATGAATTTGGATAAGTTTTTCAAGTTATTTTTTGGATTAGTTTATAGAAAAGGCAAGGGCACTCTGTGTCACATTGATTTTAATTCCCAAGTGAAACAATTTGTAACATTGCAATAATAATTTGCGCTCTCTAAGGCATCTATTTTGTGACATGACTTCCGATCAGATATAAATATCGTAGATGGATGTACATGTAATAATTCTTAGTGCAGTATTAAAGTATCTCAATATGATGATTAATAGTCTCTGACTTTGGTTGGATTTGAGCTATTTTTTGTAAGAATCATGCCAAAACAGGATGATCGTTTTTACGAGCCATTTGTCTGATTGAGATATTTTATGTGCTATATTTTCAAATAGAGAAGCAAAAAAAAAAATCGCCATGTTTGCACTTGCTGAACCTGTTTTATGAACTGAAAACAATTTACTAGACAATTACAATTACATCCATCGATTATTTAGTTGATTTTTTTAAAGCAAATCGTCACCCGTAATTTTCGTATACGTCGTAATAATGGTAATATGTATAGTGGTTAAGGCAGTACAGTTAAAGATATGTGTATATAGAGTTTAGTAGAAAGCATGTTAATTTTAATTAAATATTATTTAAGGCATGTTAAGTGTGCTTTTAATTTTTAATAAATAAGTTATGTTTCTTAAGAAAATTTAAAAATATATTTATTTTTATAAAAACTAATTTTTTTGTTCAACTGTTTTGTCTTTATCGTTCCAAAGGTGGTACCCCATTAATACCCTGCAGTACAGCACAAGGCACTACAACTTTACGTCGTAATGGTAATGGCGTGGTCTCTACTTCAAATACTCCTCCGCCTTTGTATTCTCCTACACCCAGTGGCTTACTGGTACCTGCCGGTTCGGCAAGTGTAGCTGCTACTGCAGCAGCTGCAGCGACGGCAGGCTCATCCGCAGCCACTACTCCGAATAGTAATCAAGAGTTCTCTTTTAAAGCAAAACAAGAAGTTGATGTTATGCGTCGTATTATGGAATTACAACGAGAGGGGTTATGGACTGAAAAACGTTTGCCTAAGCAAATGGAACCGCCTCGTCCCAAAGCCCATTGGGATTATTTACTTGAGGAAATGGTTTGGTTAGCAGCCGATTTCGCCCAAGAGCGTAAGTGGAAAAAAGCAGCCGCAAAGAAATGTGCCAAAATGGTACAAAAATATTTCCAGGATAAAGCCAATGCAGCCCAAAAAGCTGAAAAAGCTCAGGAAGCTCATCTAAGGCGGGTAGCTGCTTTTATAGCCAAAGAAGTAAAAATGTTTTGGGGAAACGTTGAAAAACTAGTAGAATATAAACATCATACAAAGCTGGAAGAAAAACGTAAAAAGGCGTTAGATCAACATTTGTCCTTTATAGTTGATCAAACGGAAAAGTTCTCACAGCAATTGGCTGAGGGCATGAATAAATCTCTAAAAGATGCCTCCACAAATCCAAGTATAAATTCAAGTAGAATTTCATCGCCCAAAAGAGATAATACCGATGGTGAGTTTACTTTAAATATTTACAATAAAATTGTAAACTTAATTTTCACATTAAATGATGACAAACTACTAAAACTGATTCCCTAGCTTATGCTCTATTTTTGAGAAAGCTAACAGGAAATTAAAGGATGTTTGCTTACGCGAGGCATTTGTCTGAAGAAAAAACAAACCAAAATAAAATTTCGATACATACTTTCTATACTATATTAATATGTTATTTGCTTTTACAATACCCATTTATAGATGAATTTCGTCCTGATTGCGGCTCTGAAGATGACGAAGAAACCATAGCAAAGGCCGAGGAAGAAGAAAATGCTGATGTAGATGAAGAGGTTGCAGCATTAGAAAAAGAATCTCAAATGGATTTAGATGATTTTCTTAAAGATTTACCTAAAGGTTATTTAGAAAATCGTGATAAAATATTGTTGGATGAGGAAGATGATATATCGGCTACAACATCTGCAACTGCAGCCGCGGCTACATCAACATCAAAACCGAGTAAAAAAGAAAGTGAAAGTGATGATTGCGAATTTGAAGCCAATGAAACCAGTGAAGATGATGAAAATACCATAAGCAAACAAGAGGAAGAGGAAATGGAAGTCGATCATCAAAAAGAAATTGATGAACTTGAGGCTGACAATGATTTAACAGTTGATGAACTGATGGCAAAATATAAATCTGGAAAAGTTGATGAAGAAACACCATCATTATCATCAAAAACCAAAGCTAGAAAAGTGGTCGATTTTGAAGATGATGAAGAAGAGATCACAAAGGCTATGCGTGACTCAGATGACGATTCAACGTGTAATGAAGATGACGAGTCAGTTGAAGATGTAGAAACAGAAAGTGAAGACGACGAAGAAGATGAAGATGAGGAAGACGATCAGACGGAAGAAAATGAGCAAGATGGTCTGAAAAGTCTTTTACAAGATTCTTCCACCGGAAATAATAGCAGCAAAGATGATATGATTAAAGACGCTGCTGCTTTGGCTGAATCTTTACAGCCCAAAGGCAATACATTGTCTTCTACTAATGTTGTAACACCGGTACCTTTCTTACTTAAGCATTCACTGAGAGAATACCAACACATTGGTCTTGACTGGTTGGTAACCATGAATGAACGCAAACTCAATGGTATTTTAGCAGACGAAATGGGTTTGGGTAAAACTATACAGACTATAGCCTTGTTGGCTCATTTGGCCTGCGTCAAAGGCAATTGGGGTCCTCATTTAATTGTGGTTCCCTCTTCTGTGATGTTAAATTGGGAAATGGAATTTAAAAAATGGTGTCCTGGTTTTAAAATTCTCACCTATTATGGTTCACAAAAGGAACGTAAACTGAAAAGAGTCGGTTGGACTAAACCAAATGCTTTTCATGTATGCATAACATCTTACAAATTGGTGGTGCAAGATCAACAGAGCTTCCGTCGTAAGAAATGGAAGTACCTGATATTAGATGAAGCACAGAACATAAAGAATTTCAAGTCCCAGCGTTGGCAATTGCTGTTGAATTTTTCAACGGAAAGGTAGGTTATCAATTGTTTATGGAAAATAAAAATCAACAGTTTTTATACTTCTTTGTGATAATTTTTTTAATAGACATGCAAAAAACTTTTTGGGATTTTGTGCATTCTGAAAAGTACTCTTTCTGCAATTATTTATTCTGCAGAAATACTTTTAACTGATTGCTTGAAAAAAAGTTCAAAGTGTTGACGTTAATGCCGAACGCCGTCTTAATTGACAGTTTTTTTAAGGACAAATAAAATTGAAAAATTAAAAAAAAAGAATTCAAAACATTGTCATGTCAATGAATTGAAATTATTTCAATTTCAAGCGACTTCGGTTTACAGCACATAACCGAATATGTTTTGCCTGAACCTTTATTCTGAACCTAAGCTAGCTAAAACTCTATCACTAAGAATTTATAAATTTGATTTAGGACTTTTTAGCTACGAATACAATTCTTGAACGCGTATTGTAATTTAAAAGCTTCATGAATATTATCTCTAAAATTTTTAATTTGATATATTCTAACACCCAGCCTGCATTTAATAAAACCCAAAATTTTAGCATATTACTTTATGAGAATTACAGAAGAGGGCCCCTGGTGTAATTTAGATAATATTACGACATTTCGATAATACTTTTATTTACATTTATGTATGTATGTATTTAATTTTTATTTCACATCATAAACGGTTATTATTTTTGTATATGTATATTTATGTACTTAAATTTTAGCGCTATAATCAGTAGCTTAACGTCTGCTAAATTAGTTAAGAGACTACGCTTGGGCGCTTATATTAAAATATTTTTGACTAATTTTATTGTTATGGACTTTGTATATTTTTAAAAGTCTGTACTTTGAGACAAAGAATAAACATTGACTTCCTTTCACAATTTTTTATCCTTAAAAAAAAAAATGAAATGAAATAAAAACTCTTAGAGTAAGCATCATTTTTGTGAGTGGCCTATACTTGTGAAACGGCTGATTTTTTATTTAAATTTTTATATAGTTACACTATAACTCGAACAGATAAACAATATCTACAATGTGTGCAAGTGTACTTTAATAGCAAGAATGAAAATCACTTGTATTTTTTTTCGTTCTCTAGTTTTCGTTCTATTTTATTTTGCTGGGAATTACTGTTTTAGCAATAATATGCCGTAATTAGACAATTTGATTGTAATCGAATTATCGTTTAAAATTTGCATTTATAAAGCATTTCTTGTTTGCACTCATATAACAGGGAATTCGTAATGAATGCAAAATCAAAGGTATAAATAATAGTAGCAAAATGTAAATTGATATTATTCCACAAATTTACATTTAATTAGCTATTTAACATTATATTTAAATTGATTGGTATAAAAACAGGAACGCTAATATTAAAAAAATATTTTGGTTTAGACACCAAGGGCCACTTCTTGAGTTTGAGATTATTGATAAAATTATCTGTAATATTTGATTTCACTTTTTGAGTTGACATAATCTTATTTTTAATTGCTAGTTTAATCAAGCGTTGCCGGTAGTTTAATCTTAAAGCAGAACTGTCAACTTCCACGCGGGTAATATAAACAGTTGTTGAAAATATTAATTATTCATATGTTTAATTAAAAGAAGAAAGCATAAAAATTAAAAGTTAAATAAAAATGGAGATGCTGATGGAGATTTAGCTGGTCACGAAATATATGAAAACCTTAATAAAACAAATAATAAATTTTTTGCACTCTATAATGTTTTTTCTATTATCCACTAACTTTAATAAATAGTTTCCTTCACTATAAGTAAAATTCGATACACATTCAGCTACTTAGCTTTTTATATTAAATATTTTTATTAAATGTTTGAACACATCTGCTTTGTACATTTTTTAACTTCTTATTTTGGTTAAGAATAAAACAGTGTTGTGAAAATGTATATGTATGCTATACATAAGTAAGAATAAGGTTAAAACTTTTACTTAAAAACACAATAAACTATTTATACCGGATTAACTTAAATCTTGGATTAGTTGACTAAATCCTTAACTTGAGTTTAATAAAAAATGGCTCTAAATGAAAGGACGGATTTCATAAAAATTAATATTGAAACATTTTTAAAGATGATAAAAGACACACTCTTGTTATGTTATGATTAGTACGAGTAGTTATATTATTTTATCCAAAAAGAAATATAAATCATTAATTTCCGGACCTGTTATATTCTGATTGAGAAAATATAATTATATACATAATAATTATGTATATATCTATATTGTATTTATTTTGAAATTATACTACTACTACTCTCTCTTTTATTTTGTCCATAAGTGTATGTATTTTAGTCTGAAATGAATTAAGCCGTACAAATTTTTATATAATTTTAAGTTTTATTTAAAATTTGATTTAAAAAAAAAATAATTTATTAAATTGTAAATACTGTTAATTTTCTTTAATAGACGTCTTCTACTAACTGGCACACCATTACAAAATGACTTAATGGAATTATGGTCACTAATGCATTTCCTAATGCCTTATGTTTTTTCGTCACATCGCGAATTCAAAGAATGGTTTTCTAATCCTATGACTGGTATGATTGAGGGTAATATGGAGTATAATGAACAACTTATACAAAGACTACACAAAGTTATACGACCATTCTTGTTGAGACGTTTAAAAAAGGAGGTTGAAAAACAAATGCCCAAAAAATATGAACATGTGGTCATGTGTCGTCTATCGAATCGCCAGCGTTATTTGTATGATGACTTTATGAGTAGAGCAAAGTATGTTGTGTTTTTAGAACTAAAACTTTTTATCAAAACGTTTAAAAAAAATCTGTGTTTTCTCTTTGTTTTAGCACAAGGGAAACCTTACAAACTGGCAATTTATTAAGTGTTATAAATGTTCTTATGCAATTGCGTAAAGTATGTAATCATCCAAATATGTTTGAAGTTCGTCCCACAATATCGCCCTTTCAGATGGAAGGAATCTCATATGACGCTTCACGCTTAATATGTGATTTAATGGAATACGATCCATTTACGGTAAGTAATTAAAGCAAATATTAACACTATTCTTTCATAAAAATTTATATTATATTAAAACATAAGAAAACATTTCCTTTATGAGATAGTATTTAGTGGAGATATTTCTCGTATAATGCTTTTCTTTTATTGAGACCAGTACTCAGGGGTAAACCCCTGGTATTGGGTATTGGAATTTTTTTTTTGGGAAGGACGGTACGTATGTATTGTTACTTATATTATAATTAAGCGCCTTAGGAATGAGGCAAATTGCTGTGAATTCATCATTCAAAGGCAAGTGTTATACCTCCACCCTTGAATGATTAACATCAATTACCTAATCGTTGCATGTTGATTGTGTGGTGAGTGTCTTCGCTAAGTAGGTTTACCTGTTATCTGCTACTTCCCATTAGGTGGCGCTTTTCTCCTCACCATTTGTTTTATTTTCTTTTGTTGACATTGGTTAAGGTGGAATAGAGTGGAATGTCGGGGAGCGGTTTCTTTGTAGATGGTCTTCGTGGATTGGGACCTCTTATTTTTTAATTATAATTTTAAAAAAAGCGCTATCTAACTTTTTAATTTTTCACCTTTGCCTGGGATTTGAACCTGGGCCGTTTAGGTTTTTGTGCCAGCACTCTAACCACTATACCACGCTATTGTGAAAAAATTGGTTTCAGTACAAGTGTGAGGCACATATAACACTCAGTGGTTCCATAACTCGGAATTTCCTTGAAACGTATCTACTGCGTTATACGAGAGATACCTGTATTATGAATTCTGTAAAGGTATTTTTTGAGATCTTCCAACGAAACGTCGGATGAAAAATAATTAAAGTAATAATTTGTTTAATTTAATTTTGGTGACCAAAAAAGCCCAGTTTTTTATAAAATATTATAAATACAGAATACATAAAAAAAAAAATTATAAAATTATTTTCAATGGAGGCTGGTTAGCACTTAGTAGTTAGGGTATAGTAAGATATAAATAAATATAGCTTAAGTTCTATTCGTAAACAGGAATATTTTACACACAAATGCATTACGCACACACAAATCAATACCCTGTTTTTCTTATGAAGTAATCGGAGATATTGGACACTTATTTCATGCCTTCCCAACAACTTGTGCAGTGCAAAAGAAATGAAATTTAATTTAATTATGTAGCAAACCATTCAAAATAGTGAAACCTCTGATAACTTTCAAAACCGTTGTTGTTGTATATAAACTAAATATAAATTTGTAATGCCTTTTCTTTTTAGCAAATTGACTTGCACACCTTAAATTTATTGCTTGTTGATCTGGAATTGACTTTGACAGCGTATGTATCACATAAATCTCGTATATTATCTGCGCCTCGTAAACTGATAGAAGAAATCGATACTATACCTGAACCACCACCCAGGTGTCCAACGGGAAAATACAAATTCCATATACGCGTCAGGGATGCTAGAGTACAACAAAGTATTAACACTCATGCTAAACAAACGGTAAAGGTGGGTGCAAGCCCTGCCATGAGACAAGAGGGCAATAAAATTGTGCCAGTAAAGCCATCTGTATCAACAGTAGTTGGTTCAGCGGAAACAACAAACAGTCGTATTTATAAACGTATTGTTAATGTTATAAATCCGATTGGTTTGCCCAAATTGGGACCTATAACACCGGCGTCCATAACAACGAGATCTCGAGATGCTTCTACTTCAGATGCCTCTATGGGCCCAACTCCTGCGAAACAAATAAAACTACAGGAATCGATTATAAATGGCGAACCTTTGAGAGCCGGTAAAATAGACAGATCAAAAGGTGATAAAGCTTTGGTAACTGCTCTTGCCCAGCAGGTTAAATCGAATACCTTAGCGATACGTGCTACTACATCATCATCGTCGTCTAAACTTAAAGAGCCACATATAAATGTTAAGACTGAACGCAAAGAGAAGGAGGAGGAGGAGGAGGAAGATATGGATGAAGATACTTCGTCTGAAATGGATCCCAGTTACAATATGGCTGAAATTTTACAACAACGTAAAGAACAAAGATTAGCCAGACTCAAATTAATGGCCAATATTAATAGAAAGCGTACCGAAGCCACACCCATCTATGGCGCCGATTGTCGAGAATCTATTGAACAGTGTAAAAATGCCACCAATCTGCTTAAATATTCGAGTTGGCACACAAGAGGTTATACAAATTGTTCTACAGCTATGCTCAAACGTCAAGATAGTTGGACATTAAATAGAATTTTGAAATCATACCAACAGCGTTGTGAAGATCTTAAGAGTATATTTCAAAATTTTGTTATATATGTACCGTCCGCATGTGCTCCTCGTATACGTTTTTATGTTAATAAATTAACTTCCGCACGTTTTCTTAAAGAAAAAGAAATTGAGAGAAATATACAACAGGATATATCGCCCAAATTGACCATGTTGCATCCGATTATATCAGCAATGACAACACAATTTCCCGATCCTCGTCTCATACAGTATGATTGTGGTAAATTGCAAACTTTGGATCGTTTGTTGAAACAATTAAAGTCAGAACACCATCGTGTATTAATCTTTACACAAATGACTAAAATGCTGGATGTCCTTGAAGCCTTCCTTAACTATCATGGTCATATATATTTACGTTTAGATGGTGCCACTAAAGTGGAACAGAGACAACTGCTAATGGAACGTTTCAATACGGACAAGCGTATTTTCTGTTTCATCTTATCAACACGCTCTGGAGGTGTAGGTATAAATCTTACTGGAGCTGACACTGTGATATTTTATGATTCAGACTGGAATCCCACCATGGATGCTCAGGCGCAGGATCGTTGTCATCGAATAGGACAAACCAGAGATGTACATATATATCGCTTGGTTTCTGAAAAGACTATTGAGGTTAACATACTGAAAAAAGCTAACCAGAAGCGTATGCTTAGCGACATGGCAATTGAAGGTGGCAATTTTACTACTTCATTCTTTAAGAGTTCAACTATTAAAGATCTCTTTAATGTTGAGACACAACAACAGATCACAGAAAACTCCAACAGTAGCGCAGCCAGCAGTACAACTCAACAACAACAGGATATAACAATAGAAAATGCAGAAGTAGATTTGGAAAAACAATCTTTGAAAGTATTTGAATCCGCTTTAGCAGCAGCCGAAGATGAGCAAGATGTTCAAGCTACTAAAACCGCTAAAGCGGAAGTAGCCGCAGATTTAGCTGAATTTGATGAAAACATTCCCCTGGATGAAACAACCACAGCGGCTGATGCTAATGTTGAACTTAGTAAAGCCGATTTGGAAATGCAAAATCTGGTTAAACAGGTGAGTCTGAAAAGATAAACTTTTAATTTTTGCTTTTTCTTTTTGTTATTTATTTTTATTTTTTTATAAAAATTGCTGGCTTATGATGTACTTGTATGCCGATTATATTTTTCGGCAATATGAGTTTATTTTAAGCTAGAATAAATTTAATTCCTTCTCTGGAGGAGTTACATAGACGTTCAGACATAGTTAAAGCGATTAATTACTACGCCTGATTATATCACTCAACGTCTAACATTTTGTTTGTGCGCTTTCTCTAAAAGAAATTTTCTATTTAAAAAGTTTTTTTTTCCTCTTTTTATCTAATTCGTAAGCATTAAATACTTGAAGTGGATTGTTTTTTTAATTAACTTTAAACATGAGTATTTGGTGCTTAAATAAAATTACTTTGTAGTAGATTGACGTTCAGACATAGTTAAAGCGATTTATGCTACGCTTAATTATATCACTCAACGTCAAACAGTTTTAAAAAGTTTTTTTTTTGTTGTTGAAAATTTTTAGTCTTTCTGAAAGAGCATTAAATATTTAAAGTTAAATTCAATATTTAAATTAAAATTTAATACGAATGTTTGATGCTCAAATAAATTTATTTCTAATAGACTGACGCTCAGACATAGTTAAAGCGATTTCTATACCACGCTTGATTATATCACTCAACGTCAGACAAAAGAATGCTTGTTTGTTTATTAAAAAGAAAAATTAAATGAGAAGCTCTTGCAATTTTATTGAAAAGTTAAGTGAAATTGTCTATGGCAATAATTTTTGATAGTTGCTGTCAATCATCTGTTGTTTGCTTTTCAAAATTTATAGACAGTCAAACGGCTGCAACGGTTTTTTTTTAACGTAAATATAGGCTATATGAATTTTAAAATTCTAATTGAGTGTGGCGCTATTCCCCTACAAAATAAATATTTTTGAAATGATAACAGTAAGAGTCTTTAAATTTGGTTCATTATCTTCATGGTCAATATCAGTCGAATATGTGGGTTATAAATAATACGAAATTATTTTTGTTAATCCTATGAATGGTTTTATCTTTGGTCTAAATGAGTTCATAATTCAATTGTTGATCAAAAAGTGGTCGGACTAGTACAATGGGTGTGGTGGTGAATTCGGTACAAAGTAATTGTTGATTTTTGTACATATCTGGGGAACGGTAATGGTAAAAGTTTAGAAAACAATTCTATTGCAGGTGATTGTCCAATATATCGCACAGTGCATTATAGAGAGAATTCTTTCTTTACACTGCCGTTAGACATGCAAGTAATCACTTGCAAGTAGAGCATACGTATTAACATCGAAAATGCCGAAAAAATAGCCGAATATTTGCAAGTAGCTTGAGTGTTTACACAGCCAGTTGCAAGTTCATTTTCAAAATGTTCACGAAGCGTAAACATCATATGCAAATAGCTTTACTTCTAGAATTAAAAAAACTAGAAATACAAAACAATAATTATAATATTAAAAAAATAAAAAGACAGTTGTTGTTCATGTTCCACAGAACTTCATTTGAGCGATATAAAGAAATTAATTACAAAATTTCCTCTTTATTTAACTTTTTCTTCATCTTGAATAAAAAAACATGAATATTGCTTTATTTTTAAATTTTTTGATATTTTATAAATTCAGTGTTGCTGTGTTTCTGACTTTATAAAATTACTAAAAAAATATATGGATAAGTATTTTTTCCCCCAAGTGCATGAAATATATAATTAAAAATACTTTTTGGGTGAATAATTGGACAATTCTTTTATTTTTTTATTTATAATTCTGTATAAATAGTGCGAAAATCAGCTAAAAATTTATTCAAAACTTAACCGTGGTAACACCGTTTTTTCATATTTCATTTCACTTGTCGCAAGTGCCAAAAATTTACTTACAAGGAAATTCTCTTGTAAGTTGAGCTGCAAGTGTGAAAAATGTGGTTGTGTGAGTAAAAAAGTATTAGTGTATTGAGTTTTTCGAACTTGCACTTGCATGTCTAAACGCCGGGTTAGCCACACTGTTCGTTTATAGAAAAATTTTCCAGTGAATGTTTTTTCTGCCGATTACGATATGAAGAAATTCAAATCAAATACATATTCACAAACAAACACTATTCCCTTTTTTCTTCTTCTCTATGATCATTAATAACAGAAACAATATTTTTTCGGTTTCAAAAAAGCAATAAATACGAACTCAACAGATCAATGAAGAGAAATTAATTTTAATATGATAAAATAATGCAGTTAAGTCAACTATTTTTTTTTTGTTTGTTTTCAAAAATTACTTTTTATTGTGACAGTCTTTTATTTATTCCATTTTCTTATCATATTTCTATTTCAGCTTTCGCCCATTGAACGTTATGCAATGCGTTTTGTGGAAGAAACCGGTGCTGCTTGGACAGCTGAACAATTGCGTGCAGCTGAAGAAGAATTGGAGGCTCAAAAACGTGAGTGGGAAGCAAATCGTTTAGCTGCGTTACAGAAGGAGGCCGAAATGCTTAAACAAGAGGAAAGTGCTGATGAGCCATTAACTTACTCACGAAAGGATGCAACAAATCAGGTTAATAAAACATCTAGAAATAGAAAAAATAGTAGGAATAATAACAAGAAACGCAATAGTAGAAATAAAACAAAATTAACAGCTAAACGGCAAATTCAACGTAATAAGTCAAGATTAGCTGCTCTCAGAAATCGTAGAGTTGTTACTTCAGTAGCAGAAGCTAAAACGAAGGTTTTGCGTAATCAACGTAGGCAAATAAGTTCTAGATCTACAAGAAGTGCTAGAGGAGGAAGAAGGGGGGGCAGAAGAAGTGGAAATATTAGAGGTAGATGTAATAATAGTTCAGGTGATAGTATTAGTGACAGTGATGAAAATAAAAGTAGTGATGAAAATCAGTCGCAAAATGAAGATGAAGATGTGTTGGAGGAAGATGAGAACGAGGAGGTTGAAATGATTATTGATCAGGAAAATAGTGAAGAAGAGTGTGACGATGAAGAAGAACATGTAGATAATGAGGTAGACGTTAGCGATGAGTCTAATGAAGAGGATGAGCATGAAAAAGAGAGAATAATTGACGAATTGAGATTAGAAAGAACTGGTAGACAACGGTCTAAGAATATAAAGAAAAATCATAGTAAAGTTATAGACTATGAAGAAGAAGAAGAAGAAGAAGAAGAAGAAGTTGAAGAAATTTTACCCGATAGAAGAAGATTAAGATCTTTAAACTGTTCTACACGTGGCAATTCAAAAAAATATATACAACAGGAAACTCAGGCCATACGAAGAAATCGAACATCGTCGAGTGGCCAACAGTTTTCCGGTGCTAATGTGGCCAATAGAAAGACCACACGCACATCATTGGCTGCTGCAGCTGCGGACAAAGATTTACAATCATATTCTAAAACAAAAAAATTTAAAGAACGGACTGGTGTTCGAAATCAAAAACTATTAAACTTTAGCCAAAAACAACGTTTACAACAAAAACGTAAAAAAGAAGTTGAAAAAGAACAGCCTAGAAATCGAAAATATAGTTTAAGTCCTGCCAAAATGGGATCATCAGTTAGCATAGGTAAACGAAGAGCTACTATGTTTACTGGTACAAGAAGAGTTTTAAGAAATAGTCCCAAAAAGCCAACACAAACAAAGGAAAATGAGGATAATCAAAAAACGGAAGATGAAACAGATACAAATGAGGAAAGTGTTGAAGACATTGAAAATAGTGAAAATGAAAATGATAAAAGTTGTGCAAATAATGAAAATGACACAGACTCTGAGCACCATGTAGACAATGAAAATGTATCAAAAGTTCAACCCAAAACTTTACGTACACTAAGACATTTACCCATAAGATCACGAGGAGGTAAAACTATGAGAACAGATGATACGCAAGATTCAGACGAAGAAGAAGGGGAAGGGGAAAGTCATAATGATGACAATACACACAATTCTGATAATGATGAAGAGGAGGACGATGAAGACAAATCGAGTTATGCTACTGCTGGCGGTGATTATTATGATAATCAGAGTGTAGATGAAAGTAATGTACATGGCCAGCAGTTGGCAGATGGTGGTAACTCTTCTAGTATGGATGTCTGGGCGATACACAATCAAACTCAAGACACCACCACCAATTCAACTTATTATAATGTTTCGGATGAGTCTGAATCCGAGGACAATGAAAGTGTAAACAATTTAAATACTAGTCTTAAGAAAACTCCTTTAACAGCAGGTACAAGAACAAATTCGTCCACACATTGTAATATACGCAATCAGGCGAGTAATAGTACGCCACAGCAGCAACAAAGTGATACTCATACACCTCGTACGCGCTCTAGAGGTTCTGTTAAAATAAATCTATGGACTTTAGATGAAAGTCCAGTATTGCCTCAGACCACAAGACATCACTCAGTTTCAAAACATAATAAAAGCCAACAAAATGTTCAAAAATCAGACGAAGAAACCAGGAAACTAAATGATAGTAAAACTATGACAGCAGCCAATAAGTCAGTAACAACTACACCACACCACAGCAAAGTATCGAATCAAAAAAGAGCACATACTTTAAAAATTCACCATGACACACCCTCAAGAACCGCAAGTTCGGCAAATACTTTACATAGATGGCTTTTAAAAACTCCACGAAATATAAATCAAATGGGTGATGTTAGTACTGAGGCCGGAACATCAGCAAATGGTGTGAGAGAGTCTTCCGCTTCATGATTATGACTGCCTTGTAGAACAAATAGGAAACAGTATTAAAATAATAAAAACAAAAGGAAACAACACGGTGGTCAAAAGTTGTGAACTGTCTTTTAAGAAGTTTAAAGAAATGTTTTATGAAATTGAATTGTTAACTGTTGTTATTGTGCTACAGCTGTGTGCGTTTCGTGGTTTGCTTTTTATTGGTCTTCTTTGAAAAGAAACAAGAAATAAACAAACTTCAATAAAAAAATATATATATTTATTTAAACTGCCACTTGGAAGTATTTACTTTTCATTCTTCCAAAGAACGACAATTGAAAAATATGAAATGTTGGCTTCATAATACTCTTTTATTTGTGTTGTGTAGTTGGGTTAAAAAACACTTTTTAAAAAATCTTCTTCATATTCATTGACTTTAAATGCTTTCGAAGTTTGCAATTTTTGTTTTTTTTTATGTTTTTCTAATATAACGAAGAGAATATTTTTTGTAAATAGTAATTAATTAAAACTATAAATATAATTTTACATATAGAATTAAAAAAAAGAAAAATTAAAACAAATACATTTAATTGGTTATTAGTTAGAATCTGTAGGTACTAAACTAACAATAATCACAATATATATAGATATATATATGTATAACTAATACTAGACAGAACAAAATGAATAATAATTAAGAATATTACTTTTTTTTGCAAACACCCTTGCAAGTGTTGTAAACGTAGCAAACCATGTAAACCATAAACAAAATATAGGCATATATGCTACGATTGCTTGTTTGCAAGGGCGTTTGCAACAAAGAGTGATTATCGCTATTATTTACAGTTACAGTTTTTCTTTCTTTTTTTAATTGTACAACCACCAAATTTACCAATGAAACAAATTGAAATGAAACTTTTGTTTCACTTATAGAATTATAAATACAATTTCAGCAAATTTGATTACTTCTATTATTTAAAAGAAATATACAAATAATTATGATAAAAACGATGAATAATAAAATCCTTATTTTATTTAAGGTTTAAATTAATAATTTTATATACAATATTAGTTATTTTATTATTATTTTTTTTTTTAATTTTAAATTTTAAGTTTTACTTGTAAGATTTTAGTTTTAATTACCTAATAGTGTTAAAAATAGATTTAAAGGGATAAAAAAAAAGATAAAATATCTGAGAAATAGAAAACAACTACAATTATAGGTTTAATAAGGATTATTTGTGTATTTTGTTACATTTAAAAAAGTTAAAACAAAAAATATTTATTAATTTATATACATATATTATAAATAATAATTTTTTGATCTTTTGAACAGAAGCTAAAAAAAATTATGAAACTTAAAAACAAAAAAACTATTTAAAAAATAAAAAAGCTTTTAAGAAAAATAATATATGGAAACAAAATACTTAACAAAAGAAAAAATGTATTCAAATGTGTTTTATTTAAATTTTATTTATTTTCGGTATAAAACTAAATCTAAGTGAAGACAATTTCAAAATATTTACATATAAAAATCAATCATACAAAAAATCTTTGGCCCTTGTAAAGAAATTTAACAAAAAAACATTTTTTTTGGAAATATTAAACAACAACTTCTAAGAAAATTGTATAAATTTTTATAATAGAAAAAAAAGAAAAGAAATTAATTTCATTAAAAAAAAAATATTATTTTCTAAGTTTTAAACATTTTAACATAAACAAAAAATATGAAAATCTGTTTTGGTGTCTTCTTTTATTTTTCTTTTAAAGGTTTTTAAACTAAATTAAACTGTAATATCACGTGTTTCATAAATAATAATAATAATAATAATAAAAAAAAAAAAATAAAAAAACAATACTTCGCATTTGTTTTCCACCTAAGCAATGTTTGGTAAATGGCATAATTTCAATATAAAATTAAGAGCACCAAAACAGTTTAATTAGCAATCTTAACCTTAAACATCAAATTAAAAATTGTAAAAATTTCCAAAATTTTTGCCATTTCCAAACGGCCTTAGATTTCGTTTGTGTTTCTAATTTTACATATTTTTTTTGTAATATTGTTTTTACTTTAGAAAAAGTTTTATTACCACGTTAAAAAAATAAATAAAATTTTTATAAAACCTTTTAAATTTTAAGTCACCAAAACAGTTTACCAGAAAATAATATTTTTTTTCTTTTCTTTTTTTATATATATTTCTTACACTGTTGGTTACACTTCTTACCTTACCTTCACTTTGCCTTTGCCTGTGTAATGGCTTGGTTTTCTATCTATATACTGGTCTTCTATACAAAAATTTATGGTCCCAATATAATAATGACTTCGATTTCATATAGATATGGATTTCAGCTAATACTATGGAACAAATGCCGGTAAGTGTTGTTTTCTTTACGCTTGAAATAATTCTTTTTTTTAGGGATATTTATAAAATAAGTGTTAGCGGGCGGGATTGGCTTAAAAAATTTTTATTATAGTGACCGTGTTGTTGTTAAAAAAAGTTTGTTTATCTTGATTATATCGTTTATGCGATGGAAATCGCTTTTAATCGAAGCTGAAATTGATTGAAATTTTAATGTGCTATAACTTCCAAAACTGACAAGATTTGGAGCTCCTTTTAGTCATTGCCTTTACTTTCTTAATTATAAAATATTTTAAAAACGAATAATTAAAGCAGATAAGTTTTATATGACTTTGAACAACGTTTTCCATCACATACTGACAACTCCCGATATATCGCAAACATTATCGCCCATGTTCTGAAAAACGCTGCGTTTTCAAAACGCATTTCATTTTGAAAACGCAAAACGCATTTGAGCATGTTCTGACAAACGCGCGATTTGCTTTTTTTCGATTTTAACACAAATGGAAATATTAACAAAATAAACGCAAATGGCGATGTTTGGCTATGAATATCCATCTTTAAAATTGTTTTTGAACTCCTTTTAAGAGTTTTCTTTGTGAATTAGTACAAAATTGTGTATTCAGTTGATCATAATTAAGTAAGCAATTGAAACAGACAAGTGGTATTAAAAAAGCAAATTTTTAAATTATAAATTTTTAATAAAAATTTTAAAAGAAAATGTACAAGATTCCTTTAAATTAAAAGAAATCATATTAAATTTATATATTGTATAATTTTTTTAATTTTTAAAGGTTTACATTTAATACAATTGATCAAAACGCTTCAGGGTACATTAGCGATTTGAAATCGCCAAAGTTTTAGCGTTTTCGTTTTACAGAACACCTATTTGGCGATTTCAAATCGAAAACGCCAAATTCAATCGTTTTGCGATTTTCAGAACATGGGCGTATAGTAGCTTGTTACTGGATGATGAATTTATCTTTGTTCGTATTCAGTTTATCCTTAAATAAGTTTTGAATAATAAATGATATGGGAATCTTTGTATAAAAAGTTATCTGGTATGTGATGGAATTCAATTTTCATCAAGATAGACTGAAATTTCAAGTTGCTATAACTTACAAATCTGAAACGATTTGGAATTCCTTTCTTACTTATCAACTTAATGACTTTTGCCATTACTTCCTTGATTATTTAAATATTAAAGTATTTAGAACAGATTACAGTAAACATGCCTTCGAAAAGACTGACGATTTCAATTCCGACCAAAATCGTATTTCGGTTTTTATCTTATTCCAACTTAAAGACTATGAATGCCGTCTTTAATTTTAATCATAATTTTATAAAGACATCTAATAGGCAGCAAAATTTAACTACAATTTAAGTATAAATATACAATTTTGGTGTTTATTATCTTCTATTTGCATCAAAAATTTGTAAATAAAAAATTGAAATTAACATGGTCTTAATTGTTAATTAATTCAATGCATGTATTTGCAAACAGTCCAAAATTAAAAGTAATTCAAAGAAGAGTGATATTTTCACAACTTCCAAGAAATCATAACATAAATTTAAGTCAATTCAAATAAATTCGTAACTTTGTTAAGTCATTAAAATCAGCAAGAGAAATTAGCTCTCAAATCAGACGATATGATCAATTTTTTACTCTAATGTTTAGAATCATGCTTTCGTTACATAATATTTTATTTCCGTTATAAGAGATCTATTCTTATCTATTATTTTTGTAAGCAATCTGTTTTAATTACATTACAGTCCATAGAATTTGTTACAAAATGTTATTTTTTTTTATTATTATTCTCTTCCACTCTTACACATAATTTAGATGTGGTGTCCACCAACTCCGCCCCAAGAAAATGATGACATCTACATCGATTACTCGCTTAGTTTCATGTATGATGTGGAGCCTATACCAGAATCCGAATTGCCACCAGTATACATTAAAAAGGAATATAAGCGATCACGTTCCGACGCTGGCTTTTTGATAGACGGCAACAAAAGACCGGCAAAAATACGTCGAGAGGAAATATTCTGTGCTCCACGATCTCTTTTTGATCGGCCAACACCGGCTATAGCGAAAATACGTCGAGATCTAAAGAATCAACGTTATCGCGGCATGTTCAAACCGAATGTACAAATACCTGGTTTGAAACCACAAATTCCTCAAAAGGCTCTTACCGAACCGGAGGGAATGGCTGAATGGTGTATATTTGAAGATATTGCCATATTGCATGTATTGGTTAATTTGCAGGGTTTACCTTGTAATTTAATGTTACTTTCACCTGGTCACACTCCAAATTGGGATCTGGTATCAGAGATTGTTAATACCTTCTCTAAAACCTTTAGGTCACCTAAACAGTGCAGATGGCGATATGAAACCATTATACAGCCACGAGAAGAAGGCAAGCTGGTGGAGAGTCCTAAGAAGCAAAAGAAAATAAAGGTGGCTTTAAAATCGGAGTATCTCAAGAGTCCTTTAAGATGTCTTAGAACCACTCAACACTATGCCAATGATAACAACTCATCTTTTACGAAGATAATGCGTTCACGTTTTGATTGCATTAAGACGGCCTATTTGAAGAAGGCACCACCACCAAAGCGTCACTTTAATACACCCAGTTCCATGAATCCCAAACATATGGAGGTTCTACAAGAATTTGGCGTAGTTAACTATGATCAACCAATATCACCTCAAAATATAGCCATTATGAGAGCAAATAAAATACGTGAAAAACAAAGATCACAATGTCCGCCACCGCCACCACCTGCTGGCGGCCAAACTCCACAAACTTGCCAGCAGCAGCAGACATGTGGTGTAGCTTCTGGAAACACTATAAATATTGTCCAACAACAAGTCAGCCAAAGTACCACACACTTGCAGGAATTGGTGCAACAGCAGCAACAACAACAGCAACTTACTCAACAGGTACAGGTTACAAGCGGTCCGCCTAGTCTTCATACCCAGCAGTTACAAATTCATCAATTATCTTCAGCCAGTGGTCAGCAGCAAGGACAACAACAGACTGCTACTGCTATAGTATTACAACACGCTGGCAATACTGGTCAACAGATACAACAGCAACAGACCGTGGTAAGTGGCGGTGTTAATCAAACCAATCAACAGCATCTACTTAGGCAACATGGCACGCCCACAACTACGCAAATTGTTAAAGCTATAGTGGCTCCCCAGTCTGGTTTGTTGACAACCAGTCAAATGCAGCAATTGCAGCAACAAACAAATACTTCCCAAACGGGTGCAGGCCAGACGCAGCATGTCCAATTACAGCAGCAATCCTCTTCGGGAAATTTGGTAGCTACACCTGCTTCTGTGTCAGTAGTGTTAACTACTCCAGTTCAAACTTTATCTTCCACGGTGACAAATCAACAACAGCAGCAACATCATGGTGGCAATCAAGTGACATCATCTACAGCCCAAATTGTCTCTCTTTCACCACAACAGACTATTGTTTCGAGTTCTCCACAAGTGGGAAGCATAGTCCAAACACAGCCCTTGCCACAAGTGGTCTCTGTATCACAGTTGGCCACAGTAGGAACGGTATTAACGACATCCAGTGGTGTGCAGCAGCCTACAGCTACTGTGACCACACATAACACTTCTGCTCTACGAGCCCAAAGAATAGTGGCAGCTCCAAGTGGCACAACTCTTCAAGATGTAGTGTTACAGCAAAGAAACTCGGGTAATCCCAGCCCTACCATAGTGTCAATGTCAAGTTTGGGAACTAGTGTCGCTCAGGGTCAATTACAGGCAACACAATTTCAATTGGCTTCTATGCCAACAGGTACCCAACAGGTGGTGGCCAAAGGCATACGTGTGAGTTCCTTACAACAGGGACAAAAAATGGCTGCTGCTGGTCAGGCTGGCAACACACAACAGGGCCAACCTCATCACATACAATTGTATCGTCAGAGGCAACAACTTAAAGTTCTGCAAGCTGCAGCATCTGGCCAGCAGGGACAACAGACTGTGGTGCAAACGGCCTCGGGTCAAACGGCTTTAGTGAATGCTCAAGGAACTATAATACAAGGAAGTCTTATGCAAACCGGTTCTGGACCAACAACAGTACAAGTAGTCCAGGGACAAAAAGTAACGGTAGCCACATCAAATGTGGCCGTTACTACACCTAGTGTAACGGGTGTGGTGACCTCAGTAGCAACCTCTCAGGTTCATCAACAGGCGCAACAAACTAGAGCGCAATTCATAAAACAAGTGGCTGCAGCTGCAGGAAAACAAACAATTACCCGCCAAGTGGGTGAGAGTGATATGTTACTGGTTAAACGCCAAATGATATCGGCTCAACAGAAGGCAGCACAGGTACTGCAGCAAGGTGGGCAAATATTCACTACCACTACTACTCAGGGCTTACAATTGCAACAGGCATCGTCCTCATCTGCACAAAATACAACTTCAATACAACAAGGTGGTACTCAACAAGTTGTACAGCAAGTAACACCCCAACAAATTGCCACTTTGGTAAAGACTTCAGTAGCTTCCTCGGCAGCTGGAAATCAAAGTTCAAACCAGACCATCAGTGTTAATACTGGACAACAACAGACTCAAAATACCGTCAACATGGCTCTGTCACAACTTAAGCCAGGCGGTCAAATCAAAGTTACGATGGCTAATCAATCACAAATGCGTCAACTACACATGCAACAACAACAATTGACAATGCCAAGAAAAATCTCACGTATGACACAAATACAGGCTGCTCAAGCAGCTAATCATCAGCAACAACAACAACAGCAAAACACCACCATAACTCAAACATCTAATCCTCAGCAACAACAGGTGACCCAGGTTACTCTGAAAGGTGCAAATGCGGGTTCTTCCAGTTCTTCCAATACAGGAGGTGTACAAACTCAATTGGTACACATACAAAATACCAAATCTTTACCGAGCTCTGTAACAGTTCAACAAATTCAACATGTTATGCGGCAAAGTCAACCGGGCACATTGGCTACAGCCGGTTTTGTTTTGGGTAAAACAAGTGTGGGGCGTGTGATACCAGTATCGGTAGCTTCACAATCAAATCAAAGACAAACTATACAGGTAAATTTAGATTTTTATTCTTTGACCGTTATATACCATTTGAACAGCCATTTCATTTACATTCCCATACACATTTTTACATACATTTTATAATAGAAAAAGAAGTTGTTTAACATTTAATTAAATTTTACATTGTTAACTGTGGGTTATTTTATAATTATATTTTTTATTATTTCGGCATACTCAATAAAGGACTAAAAGCGGTAGTCGTTCTTCTATTATGCCCCTTCGAGTCTAGTGTTTGTTCGTAAAGCAGTCCTACTGCTTTCCTATGAAAATCACCAAGTCTAAAACTCCAGTGGTGAGGTGAATATGTCGCCCCAGTAAGGCCATTTGCCTCCCTAGACACCTACATTACACAATATGTATTACGTTGTTTCTGATTCAAAAATGTGCTTCTGTTATCGCCATTCTCTGTAAATATGCTCGCAAACCATAATTACATACATACATCCATAAGAAAATCTGTTAACACTTTTAAAGCTGGCAATTTATATTTGAGGACAACAGAACTGCTTCTAAGGTGTGGACTGATCACCTCATTAACATTTGTAAGACCCACCTGAGCGTTGCAATATTTCAAATACCTATTTGTTGTCAACTTTCTAATCTCTAATTATATTTAGAATTGTAAACAGCGTTGTTGCACAGTACAGATCCGAAATAATATAAGAAATTAGTTTAATGGATGAAAAAAAGTGACCTCACATACGTCCTTCATCATTTCTATGAAATCATATTTCAAAAAGTAAACTTTTGGCTGTCACTTTCCATGTAAAATAACTTTCTGACCCATAAATGGACTTATGAGACTAATTTTTTTCTATTTATTTCACCCTTGCTTTCGATTAGGTCGTTTCGGCTGCCTCAGCTCAAGCTTTAGCTGCAGGTAATTTAAGGGCTCATGTTACCGGAGGACAAAATATTGCAGGAACTATTAAAGTAGCCACAAGCGGCTCACAATCTCAAACACAGCAGGCAATAATTACAGCAATACAACAACAAGCAGCTGCCCAGCAAAGTCAAAGACAAAATGCCAGCCCAGTACGATTACAAACGACGGCTGCAGGCAATTTGGTAGCTGTAGTGCAACAGCAATCATTACAACAGCAGCAGCAACAACAACAACAACAGCAGGGTGTTGTTGTTACTTCATCAAGTGGTGCTTCTGGCAATACTTCAAACGTAACACAAACCGAAATAATGACTATAACACAAACATCCTCTGGAGCTACAATGACTTCAACATCCGGACAGCAGCAGCAGTCTGGTACAAGCCAACAAGCAACCGCCCAACAAGTGCGCACGTTGGTTAAAAAGAAAATTATGCAAATACGCAGTGAAAATAAAGATTAAAAATATATTGTAAAAAAAAAAATCTATTCGATCTCTATCTAACACTCTTAAAAAACTAAAACAAATATGGGTTTTATTCAAACAAATTTGCAAAGAAACGTTTTTGTGTTTAATACAACTATGCGTTTCTGTAGATACAAACTTCTTTTTTTTATAATCAAACTCATACAATAAGTTTTTATATATGTATATACAAATATATACATTTTATAACAATATATACTGCTGTATTGATAAAAACTATTACAGGTTTAAAAAGAGTTTATTTGACAAATTTCTATGCAATACTTGTCAAACACAAACCCATAATACTTTTTATGAATACAGCAGATAGAGTTTATCAAGTATTAATTGTTTTAAATTTTTAAATTTATTAAGCCGTACTTTTATTATTCTACTCCCTTAAGTTTGGCAATGCGTATAGAAATAAAGATATAAATTTAATAAAAACTCGTAATATTTAAGTGAATTTTTTTCAAATATTTTTCTCTAACAGAGTTACAATTTAGTTTTGTAATTTTTTTATTCATTCTATTATAGGAAATTAAATAAGTTTTTATTTTAGTGTTTAAATAAATTAATTAATTTTTAAATAAAACTCATCATTATACTATATAAAGTAATTAAAAAAAATATATTTCAATTTTACTCTTTCTGAATAAATTCAATAAATAACAAAATTTATTCTTTTGGAAACTAAAAAAAAAAAAAACAAAATTAATTTATAATGTAAATTATTATCTAAAATTATTAATACATACATATATATATAATGAAATATAATAAAAATATATTAAAAAATAATAAATATAACATTCGGTTCTTTTTTCAATTTCTTACGTAATGTGGTGGTAGGGAAATAGCAGATAACAGCTAAACCTACTTAGTGAAGGCATTCACCGCACAATCAGCATGCAACGATGAGGCAATTGCTGTTGATCATTCAACGGTGAAGGTATAACACTGGCCTTTGAATGATCAATTCACAGCAATTTGTTACATTCCTAAGGCGCTTAATAATAATAATATAAGAAAAAAATATATATGAACTGTCCTTTTCAAAAACTCCAATACAATGCACAGCATTTAGTAGGGGTTTACCCCTGAGTATTGGTCTCAAAAAAAAAATATTAACTACACTCTCAATGCTCTTATTTATTCTGAATCAGAGGGGCTATTTTGTATTTCGATTCGAATCGAAAATCTTACGAATTCGTAAAAATTTACAAATTTTCGACAAATTTTTGTATTCATTATTATTGATTTTTCGAATGGGAAATTTCTTTCGAAAACATTTTCGATTCGAATCGAAATACAAAGTAAGCCGCCAGAATATATTTATTAAAAATCGGAATATTCAGCATTTCTTAGATTTTCTGAAATCAAACAGACTCAACTTTAAAACGTCTCTGAAGAAGTGTTGAAACATTTGTTGCATTCCATAATTTGGGTTGTAAAGTACGGTATGTTTAGCTGTCAATAGACTTCAAACAAGCAAACAAATAAATATACATTCATTTTAGTATAGATATAAGATAAATACACCTTTTAAATTTAAGTTTTTTTTTATATTAGGGGTTACCACTCTTCATTGCAAACAACTTTGCAAGTTTTTCTATCGTAGCAAATCATGTTAAACAGCACCAAAATGTAGGCAGATATACTAAGTTTGCAAGACCAGGTGGGTTACTTTGTACTTGGATTCGAATCAAAATGCTTTCGAAAGAAATTTCCCATTCGAAAAATCAATAATAATGAATACAAAATTTTTTCGAAAATTCGTAAATTTTTACGAATTCGTAAGATTTTCGATTCGTATCGAAATACAAAGTAACTCACCTGCAATGGCATTTGCAAGCAATGAAGAGTGATTATCGCCACAGTGTAAATAAGTTTTAATATATTTAGTTTTCATAAAAAAAGTATGGAATTTTAGGCTACAAAATAAATTTGAAACACTCTGTTGTTAAAGTTAAAATTGTTATTTTTCCCACCATATACCCAAATCACTAAATAGTTCATCTGATGAGGGTAATTTAAATTCTTCATTCAACCAATCGGCTTCATTGCCACTCAGTTTTTCTTTACAGCCATATTCTTTTTTATAGCCCATTTGACGTAAATCTTCTTCATCCTCTTCAGCTTCCTCGTCATCATCTTCTACCGCCTCCAGAGTGCTAAGCTTATGAAACGGTTTTAGACGTTTAACTGCTCCTGTTGTATTTTTTACTGGTTGAACATTCAAAATTTCATGCCAATTTTCAGTAGGCTGGAGTGGTGGCAATTGTTCAACTTGAGCTTTAGATAACTTGGGTAATTCCACTTTTTCTTGCTGTACGTTTTCTATTTTTAAATCCTGTGAAGCTAAACGTATAATGCGATCAAAAAAATGTGCAAAATGTTTGCGAAAACGAGTATAATTGAAAATATCATGATTGGTATTGGCATCCATCATAGTGTGTTGACTAGTAGAGTTTTTAGAACGATTAAGTGGTCCATAATGGTGAAGCATATCAATGCCTGGAGCCATAGATTCCTCCCAACTCTGTAGAATTAAATACACACACACAAACATATAGTAAAAAGAGTTATGATATCTTACTTATAAAGCGTTGTAACATAATAATTACCAATTCCGTCCAGTCTTCGGCTGGTGTCGTTAAAATTGATGAGACAACTTTTATAATTTTCTCCTCCAAGTTTAGTGTTGAAATAATAAATTTGGCCACCACTAAAGCACAAGATAGATCGCAACGCTGCCTGAAATAGCACAGTTTTCAAAATTGTAATTAAGTTTTGGTAAATTAATTGAATTTTTAATTAATTGCAAATGTGAAAATTATTGTTGAGAGGAAATTTTTTTGGGATTGATTCATTTGTTTTCAAATCTCTTGTAATTACTTTGTAAAATTCTTGCTTAAGCGCATTATATCCTAAATTGGAACATAATTTGGGCATTAATTTGTAATAGATCGTACAAATAGATCGATAGTTTTTTAATTGGGCAATCAGACTTAATCTACGATCACATTAGTCATAGACTTAATCTACGATTACATTAGTCATAGACATACATACATACATGCATGTGTAGAAATATTTTATGCAAAAATTACGTATTTGGTAAACATTTCACTGAAAGTTATTTAAGACCAGGTGACAGAAAAATTGTCACGTTCGTTATCCAATGACCTCGATCAACCTGTTCCACGATGTCGAACGTACAACTATGCGAACGAAAACAAGACACTCATTATTTCTCGATGTACGATATTTAAATGTAGACGCCGTGGTCTAGTAGTTAGTGTGTTGGCTTACTAAGGGTTCAAATCTCAGCTCTGACATCTTAAAAAAAAAGAAATATGAAAAAAATTATTTCTTTCGGCGACTACCTCTCAGCAGTATTCTGGCAAAAGCTCTGGGAGTAACTAATTGCCATGAACAAGCTTCTCAAGTCTATCGTTCGGAGTCGACATTAAACTGTAGGTCCCGGTACTCATGGATAAAAATTGACACACACAACATGAGTGCTGCGAGAAGTTAGGCCGTAATCCTGACATAGGGTTGTAATGGCCAATTATATACAGTGGCACAGTAAAGTCTGCATACCCCCTTAAAAAACGATGTTTTGAGCTATCTACGAACAATGCAACAGCAAAATACATTTTAAACAATTTCATACTAACAACAACAACAAAATTTTGAGAAAAAATTTGTTTTCCAAAAGCTTTTATTATTAAAAATAAAAAAAGGTCATTTTTTGAACACAGAAAAGTCTACATACTTTGTACAAAAAATTAATTTTACATAAAAATAAATGCAAAAGTAAACAAAATTAATATTTTGTGGGCCCGCCTTGGCTTTGTATGACAGCATTTAATCTATTTTTCAAAGAATTTACTAATATTTTTGTGTAATTATTTGAAATTAAATTCCATTTTTCAAGCAGAGCGTTTTTAAGATCCTGTTTATTTTTAATGTTCCTTTTTCTAACCCGAAGGTCTAGTTCATCCCATAAATTCTCAATGGGGTTCAAATACGTTGACTGAGGATAAAATGAAGTTGATGAGACATGTTATAGAGTAACCATTCTTTAACAACACCAGCGGTATGTTGAAAGTACCAACCTTCTGTAGGACACAATTTATCCGTGGATTGCCTTGGATTATCTTTGAAAATATTCAAATATACCATGCGATCCATATTAATATCGATAAATGCTAAATTGCCCACTCCAGCCGCCGTCATGCACACCCATACCATAACGGAGCCTCGACCGTGTTTCACTGTAGGAAACAAGTTTTTGGGTAATAGTGCTTCATTATTCCGACGCCATACTTTTTATTTTCAGTCTAAATCAAACAAGTTGAACTTGCTTTCGTCAGTAAATAAAACATTTGCCCAAAAACCTTCATCTTTATCAATGTATTTCTTAGCAAATTCGACAAGTTTTTGCATATTTATTTTACTTATAAAGAGTTTCTTTCGAGATACACGGTTATGAAGTCTATTAATTTTCAATAGATATCTCACCGTTTCTGGATGCACTGAAGCAATATCCTGGCCTTCCAAAGTATTTGCAATATCTATTGCAGTAATTTTAGGGTTTTCTTCAACATATAACAAAATTTGGCGCCTTGCACGCAGAGTCAGTTTAGGTGGGCGACCACTTCTTGGTTTGGTTGCCTCACTTTTTGTTTGTTTATACTTTCGAATTATTGTCTGAATGCTTGATTTTAGATGCCCAACTAGTTTTCCAATCTCTTTTAATGACTTATTTTCTTTATGATACTTTACAATAAGCTCACGTACTTGAACACAGATCTCTTTACCCATTTTGGTTAAATAAGAAAAAATACAATGTTAACATCGAACACAAGAACTTCATTTCTACTAATAGTATTTAGTAAAGACGCCTGAAGTGGTTAGTAGGACTGCTTGAGAACAGAGTTGTATTATATCTACTTTTCGACATAGCCGTATGCATTTTTGTTAATAAATGTTTTTGGCATAAAATTTTTTTCTCAAAATTTTGTTGTTGTTGTTAGTTTGAATTTGTTTGGAATGTATTTTACTGTTGCCTTGTTCGCAGATAAATCAAAACATCGTTTTTCAAGGGGGTATGCAGACTTTACTGTGCAACTGTATGTATTATGTAAGAATGTAAGATATTTAAACATTTCAATATTGGTGAATCAGCAGTTTAACAAGTTAACCGAAAATTAAAAGAGAAAAAATAAAAAAAAAATTTCGCTAAAATGGGTAAATTATGACCCTAAAATATTTACGTTATTGTTTGAATTTATTTTCGTTAGACTTGTCGTTCTGAAAACAGTTACTGCGACGCAAAACAGCTGATTCTCGTTGAGAATGTGAACAGA
Source organism: Metopia argyrocephala (assembly GCA_963576795.1). NCBI lineage: Eukaryota > Metazoa > Arthropoda > Insecta > Diptera > Sarcophagidae > Metopia > Metopia argyrocephala. The sequence continues at coordinate 195,376,935 of OY756208.1, read as the reverse complement.
AGAAAACGTTTGATATCGTTCGTAGGGCAGGCGGTAATTTTGATTATTATTGAATATAAACGTTTATGCGATGTCAAGTAAGACGATTTTGTCCCAGTTTCTGTATAACGAACTATTACGAACGTTCGCAAATTTATTTATTATTTATATTTTGCATATCGTCGCAAGAATTAAAGAACGCTGTAACTGACAAAAAATCGAAAATACGTTTTTTGCATCACTTTTATCAGAAAAAAAATACGCGTCGATTGGTCCTGGTCCCAGATTTCTACGACGAAAATAAATTCACTTACGTCGTCTGTGTTTTAAAAAATACCATTGTCTTTATTCTACTTTTATACAGGTTTTTTGGCTCTGGTGAACATTTAAGGTTTTGTCAGTTACAGCGTTCTTGAATTCCATCGACGATATAAATTTGCTTTACAGTAAGTGACAGTTAATCCGAATAGGAATGTAGCGTATTATTAGGAAGTTCTGTATACTGATTGTTATGCTGTTTTTTTCATTACCTTAACTCATCTTTACGCATTTCCATTAGTTTGTCACCTTCCGCTATTAAATGATCGTAATTCTCTTCGATTTGCATGACCAAAGATTCTTTAGGTTCATCATCTGATTTCTCTTGTAATTTACGCTGAAGATCTTTAAATTTTTGCCAAAGCTCATCTAATTCCAACTGAAAATAAGTAAAAGTAAATTACAGCTGGGAAAAGAAATTTTTCTTTAATTCCATTTAATAAATACCGTTTGTCTTTTGATATTTTCTTGGGTCTCATGATGAATATCGATTCTATGCAATATCGGTTGGGCTGGTAAAAAGCATGTTGATGTAATATTTTCATATCTTGCGAATACATTTCTCTGGTTTTTGAACGACTTTGAATTCAAATTTGTGTCCAACGAAAACATTGTCAAGCGTTCCATTATAAGGGGAAAAGTTTCTAAATGATCGGTTTGTATTCTAAAATTCAAAAGAAAAATTTAAACCCATATTTTTTGTTGGGTGGTAAAACTTAAAAATCACCTGATACGATTTGAATTTTTTGCCGCTACTATGGTGATAACTTCCTCTTGGCTTTCGTCTATGGTAGTTAGTAGTACAAGACCCAAAGCTTGTACATCTGATTCCCAACTTAGAAATTCCGGAAAGAAATCGGTTAATTTTGTTATGCCCTCTTTACCATCTAAAGTAAAAGTTAATTTAATAGCCGCTGCTTTTTGAGGTTGTTTCGTTTTGAAAAACATAGTTAAAGGCAAATACGCTGTCTGATGTATTACTCTGGGTATACCCCTGGTTGATATAAATGATACAACCGCTTCAACTTGGGCTGTGTGTATATGCAATAGATCGTTAATATAAAACTCCAAATCCATTTTTTCCGTAGTACCAGATTTGATATCTGTATAGGTGAGTGTATCTTGGGAACATTTAATGCCATCCGGCAGATTAAAAACCACTTGCAATTCAGCCAAACTAACGTTGGCTTGCCACTTAAGCAAGCCCGTGCAAATAGGTAATTCTTTTAAAGCCACATTGGCTGGTATATCCAGTAATATGGCATCTGATTCATTCTTAACTGAGCTATCTAAGCTGAATGTTATATTTACATCTTCATATGATTTTTTATTAATCATTTCCATATCCTGGATATCAGTGGCCTCTTTGATTTCCTGTTCCAATTGCAGGAACTCATCTATGGCTTGTTGAAATGATAATTCTTGCATATTTAAGGGTGGCACTTGAAATATGTAGGGATCTGAGCCTAAATAACCAATACGTAATTTTCCCGTTGGACCCAAAGTAACAATGGCACCAGGCAAACCCATTAAATTCGATCTTTGTATGGCTACAGGTGATTCATGCTTAAATTGGGCCGCCCATATAATGTTGGCATTTTCATAAATAAAAACTTTGGATGTTTCCGAAACTATGACCGTAATCAAACGTGCTGTGGGTTCTGCAAATAAATTCTTTATTGAGCACATTTTTTTTTAGAGTAAAAAAAAAAAAAACACCTACCCCAGTAGTAGCCCACCATAAAAGTATTAAAACATTTTGGCGCATAATCCAATTTTAATATAAACTCTACTTTACCGGTATCTGTTAAACATAAGAAATTTCTTTCACCCAATATCATAATTGAGGCAAAATCATTTCTATATTGAACAACATTCATATCTAATATACCCTCTCCTAGGCATACAGACCATATAGGTTGATAGTGGGACTTATTTATGGAAGAGTGGGACAAATCTTGATAGCTGAAAAAAAAAACAATAAAAACAAAATGTTTGGTTTAGTGAATTAATCGCATGCTTTAGTTATTTCTCTTTTAAATGATCACATGGATGTGAGAAAATTTTGAGCATATGGGTGCCCATAAAGTCAGTGACTAAGTATACCATGGCAAAGGGGTTTAAAAAACAGCGTAGAAGGCAATGGAACTTCATATGTCCTGTGCTTTCCCACGGAAAAAACGTATAGATTTCTCTCTTAAGAAATTGTCATATGACAGCAAATATCGGATTAGAAAGCAACAAATTTCTTATCCGCTAGGCTTTACTAGCGAGCTGCTTTGCCCTTTTATGATACAAAACCCAGATCAAGCTGAGTAGTTTCAGTTTATCGTAATAGTGCAGAATCAGGGCCGAGTAGATACTAGGCGACGCAAGGGCCTTGATAGAAGCTTAACTCTAACAAAGAAAACCCTCAACTTGACAAAAAAATTTGTAAATTTCATTTATAATTTTGATTTTTTTGGCAGCTGGCAACACGACTAAGCTTCGGTTGCCATTTCGTCGTGCGGGAATTTAAGTGCTCTATCCGCCATATCATATTTTTTATATATCTCGAGTTAATGATGCCACTTTAGGTTTTCGACTCCAAATTTTTTAAGTCTGTAATCCGTTTTCGGATATCTCGTCAAGTTTCGGAGATAAATAGCCGAAAACGGAATGCAGATTTTAAAAATTTTGGTGTCAAAAACCTAAATTAGCATCATTAACTCGAGATTTAAAAAATGGCGGATAGAGCACTTAAACTCTTGCACGACGATTTACTATCAATTTAAATTTAGTTTTATTCTTAACCAAACATTTATTATTATGTTATTTAACTTACGTATAACATTCCAAATTCCAAGCCGATGCCAGACGAAAAAAACTGTCTGTACGCTCACAATAAACCACCGGTGTGGGTAAAGCTCGATGACCGGGAAATTTACATTCATAAGAAATGCCATCCTGTTCATAGAACGTTAAAGAACCATCCAAATGTACCACACAAAAGAACTCTCTACCCTTTACTTTGCCAAAATGACCTTTACAAAATGAAAAGGCAGTGCGTTGGAAACGATATTCCATTAATTGTTGTAAACTCAGTTGAGCACCATGTTCAGCCACACCGCTCATATGCAACACATTATAGATGACCAGAGAATTGGGATGCAGCAAAGCCAACTGATTGCTGTTTTCTTTGCGGTTATTGCTTAAGAAAAATTCAAATCAAACAAATAATTTAAAATATAAACACATACATACATATGTACATACATTTGCATATAATTAAAAAATTTTCAAACTTACGCACTAAATCTTCCTGCGTATACACCTAAAATGGGTGCCTCTGTAAATAATTCCAATAACAAGTCAGTTGCTTTATAGCCTGGCGTATTACCGTTGGCATCCACTTCATAGTTTGGATAAAATATACTTAAGTGACCCGTATGAGAGCCTACTACTATATAGTCCTTCTCCTGTTCATTCAAACCGAAGCGAGCACATAGAAGACTGGCCACATCATAGTTTTCCTCCAAATCGGAACACTGTGTTGACCACCAATTGCAAACATTAAATAGGGACATTATTTTACAATTGAAACATTAATTTACGGATTAATTTTCTTTGTTTTATGGTTCTTATCACGTCCACATTACGTCTGCAAATTGAATTGGTGACACAAAGGAAGTAGAAAATAATGAAAACAAAACTGAATATGAGAGTTTCATTTGAATATTAATGTTATGGCTTACCAGGAGTTGCTAGGATACCATTAAAATTTACAAAAAAAAAAAAAAAACAAAAAGAGAAAATTGGTTAAAGCCACGAGAATCTATCAGGTGTTTTTAATTTTATATCATGAACGCATTGAACATTAGGGGGATTATTTTAAAGAAATTCTTGTAACAGGATAGTAATTGTAATTCATATCGTCGTGCGGCAGTTTATGTGCTCTATCCACCATTTCATATTTTTTATATATCTCGAGTTAATGATGCCACCCTAGGTTTTTGACACCAAAATTTTTCAAGTCTGCAATTCGTTTTTGGATATATCGTCCAGTTTCGGAGATAAATGGCCGAAAACGGATTGTAGGTTTTTAAAAATATTGATGTCAAATATTGTATTCGCCGTGGTCTAGTGGTTAGTGTGTTGGCTTACGAAGACGATAGTGCTGGGTTCAAATCTCAGCTCCGACATCTTTAAAAAAAAAAAGAAATATGAAACAATTATTTCTTTCGGCGACTACCTCTCAGCAGTCTTCTGGCAAAAGCTCTGGGAGTAATTACTTGCCATGAAAAAGCTTCTCAAATCTGTCGTTCGGAGTCGACTTTAAACTGTAGGTCCTGGTACTCATGGGAAAAAATTAACACACACAACATGAGTGCTGCGAGAAGCTAGGCCGTAATCCTGACACAGGGTTGTAATGGCCAATTATGTATGTATGTATGTATGTATGTCAAAAACCTAAAGTGGCATCATTAACTTCAGCTATATAAAATGGCGGATAGGCCACGATATATGAATGTGTATACATATATAAATCTCTTTGTAGGTGTGTTTCTCTGCCTGCCAATCACGCCTAAACAATTAAACCGATTTTGTTGTAATTTGGAACAGATTGTTTCAACCATCGAAAGTGCAATAGATGTTTTTTTTTTTTTTCAAAATTGGCCCTGGGCGTGGTACCTTCCATACCAACTAAATAATAATTTTTGTATATCTTGAGAACGGTTGAAATAAAAGTTTCTAAATTTGATCTGAACGACTTTACGGTCCAGGAAAATAATCAAGTGGGCGTATTACAAGTTAAGTATTGATTTCTTTATATCTTAAGAAGTGTTGAATCTAAAGTTTCTGATTTTGGTGTAATTAATTTCGTAGTCACTAAAAATCATTAGTTGAAAAATGTGAACAAAGGGTAGTGGTAGGTGTAGCCAAGCACGTCGAGTTTAGGTTAGTATATGTATTAAAGGTCTGCACGGGTATGTTTGAAACGATCTTGAAGACATTCAAAAATTTCAAACACGCTTCCAACTCTAATTTGTAAAAGCGAAACAAATAAAACAAACATAAAAACTGATTGTTGTCGTTAGAATGTTAATAAGGAGAGATTGGAGACAAGAGAGTATCGAGACATGAAACATAAGAGTTAGAATAATATGAATGGAGTGAATGGAATGGCTTGTTTGTAATATGATAGAGAAGAATTTCTTGCACTGGTTTTATAAATACTAAAGAACTGAATACTAATACATAAGTAATAAACTGAATAATTTTTTATGTTATTTTTCTTTATGTTTTTGGCTTAATTTTTCAAAATACATAAGTACATACATATTTACAAAAACTTAAAAAAAGTATAAATAAATTACATATTCAAAAAGTTATTGTTTTTTTTTTTGCCTTTAAATGCTTTAATATACACAGACTATTCTTCTTTTTATTCGCTTGTTTGTACTACAAAATATCGCATTTACTTCAATACATGCTTTCATTCACAAAAGAAATTCAAGACATTCCAAGACATTTGAATGTCTCCATAATAATTGAAAATTATGATAGTAAATTTAGATTTATTGTACTCTATTCTATGCGTTTATTGAAGATGCTCGTTTAGTTTCGTTTCGTTGCCTGCAAAACGAATAGAATGAATATTTGTTTGGATGCTTGAATTTACTCTCAATCATTCTCTATTGGCAGAAAAGCAAAACATTCATGCAGATCTTTAATATGTCTGTATATGATACGTAAGTACATATCGTCGATGAAATTAAAGAACACCAGAGCAAAAAAAAAAACCTTTATGAAAGTAGAACAAAGACACTGGTATTTTTCAAAACTCAGACAGCTAAAGTGAATTTATTTTCATCGTAAAAATCTGGGACCAGGACCAATCGACGCGTATTTTTTCTCTGATAAAAATAATGCAAAAAACGTATTTTCGATTTGTGGTCAGTTACAGCATTCTTTAATTCTGCTTAGATATACAATTTAGTAATTAGTGACCTGAAATATGAAATTGACAGCTTTAAGGCTTAATTTTGACTAAAACTCGTTTTTAGTAGTTTACTTGAAAGCTCAACATTAATTAATATGAGACTCTGAATATACACGTTTATGCAAGAGCTATTTTTATTTCTTCCCAAATGGTTCACGGCATAATAGAAAAATGTATTAGAACATTTTCATTCGATTCCAATTTCAGTGGAATTCGTTTTACAGAACATATCTGATTATTTTCTTTTTAAGACAATCTTATACAGATTAAGTAAAAGCTAATGGCAAAGTGAATAATCAAAGTAAGTGGTCTTTTATTACTTTATGGAAATTCGTCAGTCCAGTCATCACTAATGCTATAAACCAGGGGTGAGCAACCTTTTTAAACAACGGGCCACTTATAAATTTTAAAATTTTTTGGCGGGCCGCACATAAATACTAATAGTTTACAAAACTCTATTTATAACAAAAATTAGAATAAAAAAATATAAAATTTAATGCCAAAAAAAAAAAAAAGTATTTGCTTGAAATTTTTAATGAGAAATTTGGCACTGTTTTTTCGATACAACCTGATTAATATCAGCCGGAATTGATGAGGTAGGTACACATACACAAGTTTCTAATCGTGCATTACTCAGTCTTGATCGGTGGTAATTGGTCGGTGGTCGGATTTATAAACATTCTCGATGTTTACTGAGAGAAATACATTTTTTACATCAGTATTATTCTGCATGTCCATCACTTCCATTTGAAAATCTTCGGGAACTGTATCCACATCGATATTTAATGGCTAGGAAAACATTTTCATGGAAACTGCTGTCTTCTCAATTTCTTCGTAATTGAAATTCGTTGATTAATGTGTCTATATATTATGTGTATTTTTGAGAAGCAGCAACATTTGTTTGGCGGGCCGCATAAATAGGTTGAAAGAGCCGCAAGCGGCCCGCGGGCCGCGTGTTGCTCATTCCTGCTATAAACAATTTGTAGTCGTGTGTTCGGTGGTCGATAGCCTTAAATGTGTTTATAGCATAAATCTTAAAATCACAACAATTTCACTTTACAATGTAGTGTCTTATAAATTAATATAGACTTGTTTTTCTTACTTTTTTAAAATTTTAGTTTTAAAAAGTACTTCTTGGCAACTCTCTCTATTTGTGATTTATTCATTATGTATTTTCGTGTTCATTGCAAATAAAATAAAAAAAAAATAACAAAACTGTTGCTAATTTTAATATGGAGGCTGTTAATTTTATGAGAATCCATAAAAATCAAACTTCCGACTTTTTATTCTAACACCCTCTACATTTATTTGCAATGCAAAAAAATTTAATGTCAAATCACAGATTAACATGATATCTGTATGTTCAATGTGTCTTATAAGCGTTTATATATTACACTGTGCAACAAAAATAATTGACTATATTGCTGGTTGCAGTATTGCCAATTTAGCTTTATCATAATATTTAGCATATTGTTTTAGCTTTTTTTTTAAAGAACGTCTAGCATTTTCTGGCATATTGTGGTTGCAGTTATTTTGAATAGATATATTTTAAAATTTTTATTATAATCTTTAAAAATATATAAAATATATATTGTATTTGACAACAGCTACTTATTGAGTTGAATTTGTTTTTATTTTTCTCTTGTTGGACAGTGTTAAATAAAATAAAGAAATATTTGTTTTGTTTTAGAGTTCATTTAAAAAATTGAATGATTTTCTTATGGATGGATATAAAAATACACTTTTTATAGTCTACTGGTATTATTTTATAATTTTAAACCTGTTTTCAGAATAAAAATGTTTAAAGTTCATCCGCGTAATATGTGTGTGTGTGTATAGCTTATAAATTAGGAATTATATGTTTATATCTGAGTCGTTTGCTTTTCGGCAAAATGTATGCTTGTATATATGTAAGCATTTATGTGTAATAGGCAAAGCAATTTCTGCTGGATTTTGTTTTTATGTATGTATTAAAAATGTAAACATTCAACTAGCGGTAGCTATCTAAAGGCCTTTTCATTTCATACCGTCTAGAAGGCCTTCTAACCCCCTTCTTTAATATTCAATACTCATTTTAGTCTGCCTTACAAAGAAGGGCTTTTAGCAGGCCTGTGCTAGGACTGCCAAAGGATTCAATACCCATTATCTCTGCCTTCTTTTGGAAGGTGTAATATTTTGTTTTTCTTTCAAAGGAATTTCCAAAGTAAAAAGTTTTAATCAAGTGGATCCTCTAATTCTATTTCAATTTCTAAACAGATTGTTGATTGTAGTTCTTCTACGGCTTGAGCGAATTCAGGTAGGTCCGGTAATGGTATCAAAATGTTTTAATTGATCACGTGCTCGGTTGACTAGCCATCTGTTCTAGCTGTTTTGTAGAATAAAGCAGAGAGATATCACACCCTGCTTCTGTGGAAGGCAGATTATAATGAGAATTAAATCTTAAAGAAGGGAATCAGAAGGCCACCAAAACTCTGCAACGGGTAGGCCTGTTGATACGTACCGCTGAGTTACTGTAAAAACAAAAGACTTTGGAAACAAACTTTAAAAATAAAACTCATACATACATACATAACTGGCCTTTACAACCCTGTGTCAGGATTACGGCCTAGCTTCTCGCAAAAATAAAACTCACAAAAATCAAAAAACGAACTAAAATTTTGTTTTAATTTTATATGCAGAAATTTCTTCGATTATTGCAAAAAATTCGGGAGGAGTTATTAAGCAACACATTGTACATACATATGCATATCGTTAACAGTAACGTGCTAATTGCGTCAAAATAAACAACAATTCAGGCCATTTACCTTAAATAACAGTCTTTAAAAGTTTATTTAAAATTATTTTAATTAAAAAAATAAAATAAAACAAAAACACAAAAAATGTGTTAAAATATTTAACTAAACAATTAACTTAAATATGTTTGTAAATAAATATAAATTAATTAAATAAAATAAAATAATAAATAAATGTTCTGATTTAAATGCTCATAAAGCATCCTGAATATAATTGGGATTGAACGGTTCACTTAATGAACATAAAAATGGATATTGAGGATGTGTTCCAGTCTCACACATGGAAGCCGGTTCACCTACACTATAAACGGGTACATCTAAAGCATAAATACTGGCATAATTACAGGCGGTATTATAAATGTGTAGAAAATTGTACAACGGATGTGTATAACGTAACATGGCACAACCAACATGAGTATTGCGATCCAAAACGAATTCAGCAAAATGTCCATAACTTTCACTAAAATATGTAAATAATAAGTAATACTTAAAGTGGATGTTTTTCTCTTGAAATACAATACAATAACTTACAAATCCATATCCACTTTAAATTTGGTTATATAATTACTATTAATTAGCGTATGTTCTCCATACCATAGAGCCATGCCTCTTTGTATTACCTCTGTTATGTTAGCAGGTATATGGCGTGGCCTATCAATACCAACCAGATTTTGTCCGACATTACGAAAACGATAAGAATTTTTACAATCCTCATGTTCCACGACACAGGTTCTTACATTCAGCTCAGCCAAAAAGGCCAATTCATCATCCCATTGCAGAGAAGCCATTCTAGCAGCTGGATAATAACCAGGTAATTGACCGGAAGCTATAAAGTTTCGACGTTTATTATGTTCATGTAATATAAAGTTACGATAGGGTTGTAGGTCTACAATTTCAGCATCCGGTTCACAACGTTCATGAAAGTTCTGGATAAAGAAAAAATAAAAGTACGAGTAAGTAAATGCAACGGATTGGCTTTGATTCACTTCACAGACTTTGGTCTGAGCGCTTTTAACAAGTTATATACAATGAAAGAAAAAGAATGAAATTTCAGGCAAGATAGTTATTTTGTATTTACATACATAAATACATACATACATAATTGGCCATTACAACCCTGTGTCAGGGTTACGGCCTAGCTTCTCGCAACGCTCATGTTGTGTGTGTTAATTTTTATCCATGAGTACCGGGTGCTACAGTTTAATGTCGACTCCGAACGACAGATTTGAGAAGCTTTTTCATGGCAATCAATTACTCCCAGAGCTTCTGTCAGAATACTGCTGAGAGGTAGTCGCCGAAAGAAATAATGTTTTTAATATTACTTTTTTTTTCAAGATGTCAGAGCTGAGACTTGAACCCAGCGCTAAGCCAACACACTAACCACTAGACCACGGCGACTATTTTGTATTTAGGTTGATGTTTAATGTGTTAAGTTTTTGTTTTGCTTTTAACTACATGTCGTCGATGTAGACAAATGGGGATAAATAGAAAAAAGAAAAACTTGCAACTCTTATGCGTCTAAGTAAAACGACAAGAAAAGGAGAATCTGATAAAATTTGTTTTGGCCAGACTTCGATGAACTCATTACAAAGTACTCGTATGTAGGAAAACAAATATAATTCCAATATATGATTTCTGTACAAAAATGTGAGATAAACTGTTGAATTATTTTTCGTAATATGTGCTGAACACAAAGAACTCTGTTGAGATTTCGTAGCTGGGATCGAAAATATGTTCAGTTCGGCTGGAATACAAATCCTTTGCGGATGCCGTCCTTTCCTTTGAGTTGATTGATTAGAATTTAGTTCAGATTTATTTATTTATTTATCTTATTTTCAATTCCACACACAAGACTTAAAGTCTCATTTTACAGTATGGAATAATTAATAATGACATACAACAATGACAATAAATATTCCTGAAATAATCAAAATAGCATTATACAAATAACAAGTATGAAGAAAAAGGAATTAACAATTTTCAAATTCAATTAAAAATAAAATAATATAAAATTGAGAAAAAAAGAAAATAATTTGAAACAAACAGTAAAAATTATGTATGTACTAGTAAAAAATTATGTAAGAAAAAAAAGAAAAAATTAATTATCAGCACTAGGAGAGGATAGGAGGAAGTGGCAGCCTCACTATGAAAAGGCACACTTGAGCACGCATAGCGGCCCGTTGTGATACCACATTATGCAGGGAGCCCTGATAGCCAGAGGCTCCACATAAGAAGCACTAGAAAAACTGGACAAAAAAAAAAAAAAAAACTAATTATTGCCCTCTTAAAGCTCGAAGCGTTACTTATAGTTTGCAAATTATAAGGAAGAGAATTCCAAAGGCGGACTGCATTTATGAAAAATTGCCATTCGGATGTTAAACAGCGATGTCTGAAATTTAGTATTCCTTTTCCCCGGGAAGATCTCAGAAATGTTAAACGACTGTATAAATGTGATGGTAATCGTGATGAGACAATCTTATTTAATGAAGGTATTTTGGATGAAACTATCAAAATTAAGTGGACAAATTAAATGATACCAATTACACTGGTCGGCAAATATGAAAAAAGAAAAATTGATTGCAGATAGGAAGCATGTTTTTTAAACCATCTGGGTGTGCTGAATTCGATTTTGATTAAGAAAATGTTCTATCACGCCTTGGTAATTTTTTATCGCATGCTAGCAATTCTATAAAACAATCAATACTGACACTACAATGTCACAATTATTAATTTGGCAGAAGCCCTCAAGCTATATTTGCACTGTGTAATAAATATTTATTTGAAAAAAAAGGATATGCAATATCAGCATCATTAAGATATGCATTATTTTGATTTTGCTGTCAGAAACTCGGACAAACCGTGGATACCGACAATAGTTGCAGAACTGCCAAATGTCAAGAAGATCTATTTCGATTTTTCAATTCCAGTATTTTTGGAGAGAGTCAAGTAACCACCAATAACGTTACTTATTTCTGGTTAACAAAAGCTTAAGGATTCAATATGAAAAATCAAAAAAATATTACTTACGCTAATGTCCCATCGGTTTCTACACCAGTTCAACGTCCACCAAATGATCATTACCCGTCATTCCCAGTACTATGAGTCTGAAACATCTACATCATCCTACATGTTGTATGAGGGCTAATAATGAATGTCATTTAGTGACTCAAACAGAGCTGAATGGTTTAATTCGGGACTTAAATTTAAAGAAGCAAGATGCAGAAGTAGAAATATCTTGCAGTTGGGACAAAAGCAACAATCTATAGAGATAGAAGCTTAGAATTGGCTACTTATTAAAAAAAAACAACATTCCATTCTTTATTAAAAAAAAAAACAGAATATGGCAAAATTGAATGGATATTATTTGTTGATAATTTACACCAAACACCTTTCATAGCAATTGGAGCTTGCTCATCATGAATTAGTGAAAATTGAAAGAAATTATCAAGGATTTTGCAACAAAAGTATGCAAGAAAACTATTGATGGGCTTTAATACGTATAACCGAACCAATAAAATACAAACCACGTTCAAAGAGTAGTCGCCGTGGTCTAGTGGTTAGTGCGTTGGCTTACTAAGACGATAGCGCCGGGTTCAAAACTCAGCTCTCACATCTTGAAAAAAAGATATATGAAAAAATTATTTCTTTCGGCGACTACCTCTCAGCGGTCTTCTGGCAACAACTCTGGGAGTAATTGATTGCCATGTGAAAGCTTCTCAAATCTGTCGTTCGGAGTCGACTTTAAACTGTAGGTCCCTGTACTCATGGATAAAAATTAATACACACAACATGAGTACTGCGAGAAGATAGGCCGTAATCCTGACACAGGGTTGTAATGGCCAATTATGTATGTAATTATTTTCAAACAACGGCATTCACTTTTGAAAATTTATTCAATTTTAAGCGAATTAAGGATGTTCTATTGAAAAATATGCTTTTTGTATCTCGAAAACCTAACGTGATAGAGAAAATTAACAGCAGATACAAATTCAGCCCACTAAGTTACTGTAGGAGAGATATTTGGTTGCCCCAGTCCAAAACCTTGTTAGCTTGTCTTTATAATTGTAATTTTTCGTACAAAAATTTTTTCGATTTTTTTTAGCTCTATTTCTTTACACGGTTTTCTTTAGAACGTATCTACCGTGCAAAAACAGATTTGGATTCATATGACTATGCTGTAAAAAAAGTTTCTGTCTTAAGTCTTTTGTTTCAATACCGGTAGGATTGGCTAAATTAGCAATACAATCCAATCACTCTAATCTATTAAACAATAAATTTCTTAAATAAAATAATTATTTGTTGAACACTTTATGCTGATGAAAGACTATGTCATATGAGTTTTATTTCTTTATTGAATTTTATTTTTAGAATTCTAGTTGTAAAAAGTTCTACTAGAAAAACAATTTAACTCATCTAAGACCTTAATTAGTTTTAATTGGCTCATATTTAAGAGGTTTTAACAAGTTTCTTTCTTTTTAAGTATTTTATTTAAAGAGAACTGGTGCATTCTTGTTATATTTCTTAAATAAATATAAATATTTTTAATAATATGCAAAAGAAAGAATTCATTTAAGTGTGAAACATATAAATAAACTTGATTATCTATAAAATTAGAATTCCACTTGATTCAAGATATTTAATAAATTTTTTTTTGTTTTAATAAACTTACCCCTGAATTACCACAGGCAATATGTTGAATACCCTTTGGGCATAATAAAGTATCACACCAGGATAGAATTTTTGCTTTCACAATTTCTGAAATCAATGCTATTAAAACAATAACTAATACGTTGCTATACATTTTAATTTAAAGTTAATTTTTGTGATTATTTTAAAGATTTGTCTTAAGATTTTCAGCCGTTATATGTTTTAAATTTAAACGTTTCTTTAAAATTAGGCAGTTTTTCGTTAAATTACTTTGTTTTTATATGAATTTCTCCTGTAGGATACTTCTGTAAACATTTTTGTGTTTTTTTTTTATTATAAAATTTTGTCATGCAAATTAACTGAAATTAACTCTCGTTTATTTGTAAAGAGAAAATTTTAAATTTATTTTTAAATTTTGATTTTCATCATGCAATGATCTGCATTGTACGTGTATTATAATTTATTTGTGTTGTAAATATTTAAAAGTGCAAAATTCTTTTGAATTATTCACACATGCATTAACATTTTTATGAATTTTTTATTCTTACGAATTTTTGTTTGTCTTTGAGGCAGGTTAAAATCTCTTTTTAACGCTCCAATTAAAATTATGTATTGAAAATGAAATAAAGTGGCATTGACATTAAAACAATTTTATAAGAGTTCTTACGTATTGTCCCGTTTATAAGAAATTTAGGTAAAAATTTTAATTTTATTTTTTTATAAAACACATTCGAAACCTGTCGGGTAGGATATTTAAAAGTATAAATTTAAAAATGCAACAAAACAAAAACAGTTTGAAATGCTCAATTGTCTTTGGTTGGTCGGCATAACACTTGTCTTTAACGGCCCCCCCACAGAAAATATTTCATCAGTGCCAAATCGCAGTATGTTGGCGGCCAACTGTCGTCAGCATTTCGGCTAATGAAATTGATATAAAACTTTTGATGCTATAAAGCGATACTGACATGAGATATGTGGCAATATGCAGCATCCTGTTGAAGTCTAACATCGTTCACATCAATACCCTGAATAACGAGCATAACAAAATCAGTTGTCATGGTGCGATAGGTGTCTTCATTGATTGTAATTATAGCTCCGTCCTCATTTTCAAAGAGGACCTATAGGTCAATGATGCCTGCACTGCACAGTTATTCCTGCATTGGCTTCTGTAAGACCACGTGTGGGTCTTCTGACCCCGAAATATGGCAATTATACTTATTAAAGTACCCACCAAGAAGAAAATGAGTTTTGGTTTTGGAAATCAATTTCCAATAACCCCAATGTTGTGAAAACTTTTTGGACTTTTAGAAAGTAAGTTTTATAGTCGAGTTTGAAATGATTATTCTAACAGACTTTGAGACACAGAAGAAGCTTAAGGAGGTGAGTGAGCAATGAGTCAAGTATGAAATGAATCTTTTAACAGACTTTAAGAAGAAGCTTAAGAAGGTGACAATAAATAAGTTTTTTCAACAAAAGAAAACTCAGACAATGTTGAGAAATTATTTTCTTAACCTCTACAAAAATTTGTTGTAATTATTGATTGATATCCAAGAAAATATTTGCTATTAAATGTGAATTTGTAGGGTGTGTTGTAAATTCCTAATAAACCGTGATCCGTGGTCCTACATTTAAAAAAAAAAAACATTTTAATTTTGAAGATTATGTTGGCCGTTGCTACGTCATAGATGGTCCAAGTTTTAACGATTCGTTCGAGCATTTCGACTGGTAACTGGCGAATGACACGTGTGATGTTTTTCTCCAAGGCCTGAATCGAAGCGGGTTTGTCCGCATAAACTTTAGACTTTACATAACCCCACAGGAAACAATGTGATTTCACACGATCTTGGAGGCCAATCGACCGGCCCAAAATGTGAAATTAAGTATATGCTCACCCAAATGTTCTCTTAATAAATTCATTGATTGATACGATGTGTGGGAAGTGGCGCCGTCTTGCTGGAACCAAATGTCGCCGAGATCACGAGCTTCAATTTCAGGCATCAAATAGTTGATTACACGGTGCTACAGTGAAAATATACTTGGAAAGTGACCTAGTGTAAGTTGTAGGCCTTATTGAGTAGATCATAAATTAATTTTTAAAAGTTCGGAGTTATTCCGAAAAAACTATTTTCGGGTAGGTTCGAGTACTTATGAACACGTAACTCAGTTGATTTTAATCCGCTTTTCAATTTTTAAACGGTTTTAGAAAGAAGAAATATGTGCCTTTTTAAATATGTACACATTTCGGTATATATATTAAATTTTTGTAGTGTTATTTTTAATTATATCTGATTTTAATTTTATTTTTTCCAAATTTTTTAAATTAGATTGTTTAGAAACATACCAAAAAAATTATTTATTTATAATCATAAGAATAAAAAAATAAAGAAAATGTAGTATCTTGATCAATACATATTTGTAAAAACAAAATTTTTAAATTTTGAAAAACCTTAATAACTTTTTTACTTCTTACTCGATTTTATTTATTAGAAGATTGTTTAGCTCAGAACTAAATTAGCTTTACTGTAGTATATACATAAGGGTATGTTTCTAAATAATCTAATTTAAAAAAATGGCGCCAAAGTTAAAAAATTTAGAAAAAATAAAATTAAAATCGGCACCGGCATCATTTTTAAAACCGCTATATTTTCTTCACAGCGCGCTGGACGTGGTCTATTCAGTCGAATATTATCCAATAATAACTGCTGGGTCTCAAAATGGGTGATGGTGTTGCGAATTATTATGAAATGCCAAACAAATATAACATGACAGCATGACACGATCACATGTGATTTGTCAAAAAAAGGCCATTGGAAAAAGTATCTCTACTTGAATCACCCATTATTTACAAATCAAACTAACACAGCATGGTGACACAAATTTCTGCAATTGAAAAAGTTCACATTATCGCGAGTTCACTGTATAGAGAATATTTTCTAAATAATTCAGGAAATATTAAAATTTAATTCGAACTAATACTGCATTACAAATTGAAATTACTGAAAAAAAAATATAATTTAATTAAAAAAAAGGATTATTTTCTTAAAAGAAATTAAATGGAATTCCACCTCTAATGCGACTTGTTATCAAGTTAAGCTTAAAAAAATATAAAAAAATATTATTTTGTTAGTAAACGCAATAAATAAAAAACAATAAAAACACCTGTTTAATTGAGTTTTGAATAATTGTCAAAATAACAACAGTTTGTATCAATTTATTGTAAATTAAAATGTATCACGTTTTGTATGTGCCTCAGTGAAAGCAAAGTACAATATATATTTTTTTCTTAAATTAAAAAGAAATTAATCATTGATATTGGAAAAAAAAATTTGAAATAATTGCTGATTCATAATAACAAATATTTTGTTTTATTTGAAAGCAAAACTGGTAAAATATAAGGGGTAAAGTAAACTTGATTCCGTTTCCTTATTGTAATGATACATATGATATACAATATTCTTATGGTATCCTATAAAACATATATTATTGTGTAGGTTTTATAAAACGATGTAGAGTGTAATTGAAATAGAGTGTTTTTTTAAGGGGAAAACCTTCAATTGTGCCAAATAATTATTAATCATTAATCGTTTGAAGAGAAACATATAACTATTTGCTTTGACATTTCCTGAAAGTCTATTTTAATCCAGTTAGCGATGGTTTGGTTAGAGCGCTCGCACAAAAACTCAAACGGCCAAGAGTCAAATCTCAGCAAAGAAGAAAAATTAAAAAATAAAGTGTGCAGTTTTCCAAAAATTATAATTTAAAAATAAGAAGTCTATATTCAAAAACTGTTTCTTGACATTCTAGTCTATTCAACCTTTGAAATGAATGATCAGGAGTATACCGCCATCTTCTGGGAAGATAACAGCTAACCTAATTAGTGAAGGCACTCACCACTTACAATCAACACCGACAGATGGGGCAATTGCTGTTGACCATTCAAACATGAAGGTGTAAAACTGGCGCATACTATATATCAATAAAATAAAAAAAAACCTATCTATTTTTAAATTACAATACAATGCTCTGCATGAGAAGGGGTTTACCTTGAGTATTGGTTTTAATAATAAAAACCAAAAAAAAAACAATAGCTTGGAAGTGACATATAACTTGAGTAATGGATTAAACTTAGGTCTCTTGCTTTATTTGTTTTTGTTAATATTCCCTGGTTTATAAAAATAATTAATTACATCAGTCAACACTTTAACTTCTTAAGGTTCTATAAGTAAATAGAGACTTGGTGGACTTAAAGACATGGTTTTAAAAGTGAAAAGGGCTCCACAGGGAAACAACTATTCCAGAAATATAGTTCTGCTAGTCGCTTCAGACATTCAAAATACTTTTAGCAGCTTACAGTGGGTAGATATTATAGGGTCATTAACGGTAAATTGCAAAATCTCTGCATACTTACTTAATATCAATAAGAGTTACCTTAGGAATCGTGCTATACTCTGTTATACTTATACAACGAGTCGACTGAAAATTACAAAAATTACGTCACGAACTGCACAAGGATTCATACTTAAATCCAATTTGTGGAACATTACCTACATATGATGTAATTGCTTTTAAAAATGTAAATACCATGAAATGAAAGACAAATAATGATGGCAATGCTGTGAAGTATAATTGGATGAGTACAGCTTAAGTTCTGGTAAAGGAGGCTTCTTGAACACAAAATGGGCGAACTATCCTATTTTTTTCTGTATAGGTAGATTGACTGAATTTCAAGATTTTTATTTCTAATTTCAAATATTGATATTATTTATGTAAATCTTTAATAAAAAAGAGAAAAACACATCAAAAACTAATTTTTTATCTTAATTCATTAAATGAATGATTTATTTTTTTATTGTGTGATTATTAAAGCAGATGACAATCGGTAGTAATTAACAGTTTGTAATAGAATTATAAATTTTGTAAATGTCAGATTAAAAGTAGAAAAATAAATCAATAAGATTATATGATAAACAACACTGAACAACATTAATATACATCATACTTACTTACCATAATGAAATTACTTATAAGGAAAGAAAATGGGTTTTTATTTTGCTTTTATAAATTTGCTGTCAAAAAAAAAACCCTAATGGTGAAATTACTGTAAACAATTCATCATGAAAAAAGTGATTAAATCAGTGTTGACTCTTCTATAGAATTACACATATTGTCTGTAATCCATATATGAGTATACATATATTTATATATATTATAAATCTCTTTGTAAGTCTATTTGTTTGTCGATCAATCACGCCTTCATTGACTGAACCAATTTTGTTGAAATTTGGAACATAGATAGACTCAAATGCCGAATGTGCAATAGCGAAGGTTTTTTCAAAATTGGATTTGGGCGTGGGTACTTTCTATACTATAATAAATATTGATCTTTGTATATCTTGAGAACGGTTGGTCTGAACGACTTCACGTTTAAGAAAAATCATTAGTTAGAAAATGAACGAAATTCGACAAGTAGGCGTAGTACCTCCCATACAAGTTAAATATTGATTTCTTTATATCGTCACAAGAATTAAAGAACGCTGTACTGACAAAAAATCGAAAATTCGTGTTTTTGCATAATTTTTATCAGAGAAAAAATACGCGTCTATTGGTCCCGGTCCCAGATTTCTACGTTGAAAAGAAATTCACTTACACCGTCTGCGTTTTGAAAAATAGCAGTGTCTTAATTCTACTTTCATATAGGTTTTTTGGCTCTGGTGAACATTAAATGTTTTCTCAGTTACAGCGTTCTTTAATTCTTGCTATGATATCTTGAGAAGTGTTGAAGTTAAAGTTTCTGAATTTGTTGTGGAAAAAGGGCAGACAAGTGGGTGTGGTATATCGCACACAAACTAACTATTGACTTCTATATATCGATTTGATCCATTTTTTTCCAGAAAAACTAAAAACAAATGAAACTTACAACTTACTACAAAAATTAAAAATAATTTTTAAGGCATTTGTAGACTTCTAATGAAGTCAGAGAATTGGTCTCTAATAATTATATATTTTTACGTGATACTCGTACTTCTCGCAAAGAGTATTCGCTTGTGGTTGATTCTATAGTGAATCGCATAATGTATTACTTTCTTAATTAGAGGTGCAGTTTTTATTAAGTAATAATTTATTAAATATTAATAGAGGGGAGCTTGGTCGCCGTATTCTAGTATGTAGTATGTTGGATTACTACACGAGAGCTCCGGGTTCAAGCCCCAGCTCTGACATCTTGAAAGAAAGGATTATGAAAAAATATTTCTTTTGGCAACCATATCTTAGCAGTCTTCTGGCAAAAGCTTAGAGAGTAATAAATTTCTCAAGTCTGGCGTTCGCAGTCAACGTTAAATTGTAGGTTCCGGTACTCATGGATAAAAATTGACGCACACAATATGGTTGCTGTTGGAAAGTAGGCGATACTCTAAAAGAGTAAAGTTGTAATGGCCAATTATGTATGTGGGCCAGAGGCTATAATTGTTAATATTTCGTTGAACAGTGTAACTTTGTTATTCATTATTATTTACCTTTGTATTACAATGGCTAACTATAGTAACTTCTGTTTTAAAAACTTTTTATATCTAAATTTCTTTGTTACTCTCTTAGTTTTAGAAAATAAATCTGGAAGCTGCAATATTTTAATGTATTTTTTATTTATAATTACTTGTAATATTTCTACTTTATTTTTTTTTTTATAAAAAAAACATGCTTTATAAATTATTTGATAATTTTCTTTTTTACACTAAAATAATTAAAATTACAATACGAGTATTTACACTACAACTGTTTACTTAAAACAAATTTCACAGATACACACACATCGAAAATATGTGTTTTTCATATCATAAATAAAATAAAAAAAAAACAAAATAGATTCAATAATTTGGATCAAATTCTTCTCTTTCTGAACACAAGGCAGGAAAACGAGGATTTCTACCAGTCTTACATTTCCAGCCGGGATAACCAGTTTTATAAAGAGGAGCTCCCAGAGCATATACTGATGAATAGTTACAGACTACATTGTAGACATACACATACGGATAATCAGGGCGAGTAAAACGCATTATGGCACAACCAACATGGGTAATACGATCAACAATCATTTCAGCAAAATGACCATAAGCTTCACTGTAATGAAAGAAGAAAACATAAAAAATAAATAAAAAATTGTGTTTTATTTATTATTTTTTTTAATATATGTTTTTGCTAAATGATACTTACAAATCTTTGGTGACCTTAAAGGATGTGACAAAAGAATTGTCAATTAAATCATATTCTGTATCAAACCATAATGTTACAGTTTCATCGATTAGATTCGTTACATTAACATACGACGATTTAAGCCTTGAAATGCCACACAAATTTTGTCCAGTATTTCTAAAGCGATAGGTATGATTGCAATCATCATGATCTAAAATACAGGTGCGCACATTTAGACCTGCTAAATATTGCAATTCGTCATCCCAGACCTGAAATGAAGAGTAATCACATGTTGAAAACCTTAATTTATGAGTACTTAAAGAAAGAAATTCATTTACTCGCATTATTTTTAAGCTAAGAAATGAACAATAGATGGATGAAATATATTCTGGTTTTTATAACTGATCTCATAATAAAACTCAACTCTGTATCACGTAGTAAATATTCAATTAAAAATACAAAAAAAAAGTTATGAACCTCTAATAAGATTTATAAATATTTTCAACATATTTGAATTCATATTTTTAATTCCATGTTAAATTAAATATATGTAAATAAAAATTATCTTTAGAACTGCAATTAATTACAAAAATCTATATTCATTTGAATCACATTAATGGAATAATGTTTTGATAGACAATGTATGTGATGATCATAAATATTAAAGCGCATAATAATATATGCAAATTAAGTCATAATGATGCACGTCTTTTAATTACGAGTAGTACTACATACATTAGATTGGTAGAAACAGTTTTAAAAATTTTCAATTAATCAATTACACAATCACAAAATACAATATCGGACACACCTTTACTGTTTAAGCACATACTTGGTTATCCATCTGACTATTCAATTCAAAATCGATCTATCACTGTCTGTTGGTTTAACTATTAATGTGCTCATACAGTAAAAGATTTCTTATTATCTTAAGGAAACGGATGTGTTTTTTTGCGATAAAAAAAAGAAACTTTGCATACTATTATTTTGCTGCTGGCATTATTATTAAAACCCCGTCTTAATTTGTTTCATTATTAGTTTTTAAGCTGATACTTAAATAATAAATTTTGCTAAAGTATTAATTATTTAGTTACTTAATAGTGATTAAGCATAAATAATTAATTAAAACAAATATGAACTTTATAAAAGGAATGTTTAAAGAATTATTTAAATACTCGATAATTATTTATTATTGTGTTTGGGACAAAGTGTTGAATTGCATGTGAATAAATAAATGAATGATGTGCTTTTTTATATATATTCTTTTATATTATTTAATAATAAATGTAAATTTTAAAAATAAATTAAAATATTTATAAAAAAAAGATAACTAATAGCAATTCAATGTGCAGTTAATTGTAATTATGTTTCGAATAATGATTGAATTGATGAAAACATATGACAATTAAAGTTAGAAAAAAACTTACTGGAATTCGAACTCTGATATTCAGATCATTAAAAAAAATTTGAGAAAATATTAACAATATTTGATTAAGTTAGAAATATGCTAATGACGGAAAATGAAAAATTCTAAAACACAAACACGACAACAAAGCATTTCAAACCAAATAATAGGAATATGATAATTTTATGTGATAAAAACATTTTTTTTCATCCGTTAGTGAAATAAACCCAATTTTTTAGATCACAACAATACCATTGTAATAAAGTATTATGGCAACACTTTTGTTTCCTCTCTCCTTTTTTTCTTTCATTCTGTTTTAGTTGCATTTTCGGTTCTACATGTGATCGGTCACTAGTTATTTGTTGTCAATTAATTTAACTCTTTAAAATTCTAAATTATTTTATAAAAAATCTTTTAATTGTATTAAGTGTTTAGTTCTTGAAATAATACAAAATTTTGGTGAAAAATGTTTAATTTAATAAAAAAAAAGCTAAAAAATTTTGTGAGTTAGTAGTAAGTCTTCTTCCTAAGCGCCATGATTGTGCGTGTGGTTTTTGTTTTTCTTTTCTATGTAAAAAAAAAATAAGAAGAGCAGCAAAGAGTGTAAGTAAAGCAGTCATAATAATTAAGTTGTGCTTTAGTTCTCTTAGAAATTGTTAAATTATGTGTGTACCTGCCTGCTGGTTTCGGGAAAATAGTTCCAACATAGATGTACCCATACATACATACATATATACATGCATACATAAGTATGCATCTAACTGTGGGTGAGTAAAGTACTTTTTTATTTATTTTCTTGTTCTTTAGGGAATTTTTTATGTTTATGGCTAAGTAAGAGAGAAATAAGAAAATTGCAATTTAGGCAGTGTTGCCGTTTTGAGTGTTTTTAACCATAATTGCTTATTTTCTTCATATTTACTTTTTTCATTTTGGAAATTTTTTGTTTTGTTCTTAAACTCAAAAATACTCTTTTACATACATAGCGAAAATCATTTCTATTATTCTGTTAAAATCTTAAAATTTTCTTCATTAAAGGCACGTGTTATATAATTAATTTATAATTTAATTATAATTTATAAATATTTATATTTCACTTACCACTGAAAAAAGTTTTATTAATGTTTTGTTAATATTTAGACACGAATTTCTATAATTGACAAATGTTCGCCTTGACTACCAAGTTTAATTTATAGTATTTTTAACTTTATTAAGCTGATAAAGATACGTAATTGTATCACTTTAAAATAAACACCATGTATTCTTTAGTGAAGTTCGAATTTTAAAGTTTGAGACTAATATTAGAGGTTTTTTAGGATAACAATATTTTTAATTGTTATTAAATTTTGTTTTGACAAATTGTATATAAAATTATGTAAATCGTAACATTTGGTTGTATATATAATTAATTATCACAGCGGTCTGAAGATCATAAAACTGGTATTCTTATAATGAGAACTAATATCACTATCAAAAGCTTCTCAAATCTGTCGTTCCGAGTCGACTTTAAACTGTAGGTCCCGGTACTCATGGATAAAAATTAGCACACACAACATGAGTGCTGCGAGAAGCTAGGCCATAATCCTGACACAGGGTTGTAATGACCAATTATGTATGTATGTATGTAATACCACTTAAGGAATATGTATAAGAATAACATTAGCGGAACTGAACTAGTTTTCGACCCCCGCTACGAAGGTTTCATTAGAGTTCTTTGTGTTATACGTATTAATTTTCTTTCTTTATCTATTTGATTCACAATCTATTGAAATCAGAATATAGGAATTATATGGTTATAATTATGAATTATTATTATTTGTTTAGTTTCTTTATTAAAATTTGGTTTAAAAAAATTAAACGCTGTGGCAACACTGAATATACATATGTATATGTATATATTACACTATTGCTTATACATACATAATTGGCCATTACAACCCTGTTTTAGAATTTCGGCCTAGCTTCTTGCAGCACCCATGTTGTGTGCATCAATTTTGATCCCTGAGACTAACAGTTCTACGTTGACTCTGAACGACAGACTTGAGAAGCTTGTTCATAGCAATTAGTTACGCTCAGAGCTTTTGCCAGAAGACAGCAAGGAGGTAGTAAAATTTCAAATTTCTTTCTTCCAAAATGTCAGAGCTGGGGCTTAAACCCAACATACTAACCCATAGACTACGGCGACTATAAAAAAGTGTGGAACGCTTTACGATTTTGCGTGTCATCCTTGCTTATGTTTAACTAAAATTAGCTTTTTTTGTGTTTTATACGTTTTGAAAATTAAAAATAATCAATTTTAAATCAATTCCTTTGATAAAATATGTAATAATTGTAAGTGATTTTCAATAAAAATAAGAGGGCTTTTCGTATAATTTGGTAAATATTTTCTACACGTCTTAAGCTTTCATATATTTTTATGAATTGAAGAGGCTTATACGACATTAAAGTTGAACTTACTTCTAGCAACCAACAAACACGTGTTTCTACTTAATTGCTACAAGTAACTTTTGTAAGCTGTGACTTCCGGAATACAATACATGTTTACATGACAAAAACTTCTGAAAGATACTTCCACAAGAAAACTTGCTGGTAAACACTAATTTTCTTCAATATGACACGATCTGAATCACGTACTACATAATTATATTTCTGTCATGGATATTTCAAATTGAGTTGTGTGTGTTCGTTACAGATATCTGTTTTTGTGCGTGATTCAGATTGTGTCGTGTTGAGCAAAATTTACACAAGACAAAAAAACAAAACGATTAAGCGCGCGCCCATCACTAAAGTAGATTTTTAATATTTAAAAACAAATTGTTTAATGTATTATTTATAACTAATGAAACGTGTTTTAATTTTAATCAAATTTCGTTAATGACAACTATTTTAAATATATTAAAATATCTATCAATACATATTTATGAATATTTATATTCTTAAAAAGATATCTTGTTTTTATTCACTCAAATATGAAATTAAAAAAATATTGTAAATTTTGCCTAAAATTAATAAAAAAATAAAAAACTTTTGACTGGTTTTCATTGCTACTTTTTTATATATATGTATATTTTTTGTTTCAATAAAAGGCTATTTCTTGCTTAGAAACACTTTCTTTATTCATTTCACAAAACAGGAATATAAAAAAAACATTTCTTATTTCTTTAACTAATTTATGGGCTGGTTGATTGAAAAAAAAAAATAAAAATTTTAATTTTATACGCCGCGGCTAATAAAACTAATAAAGAGCAATATGTAAATGATACGAGTATCACAGTATCACTTAGTGAGATAATTTGTATTATTTTTTTGGCCTTTTCTTTAAATGTTAATTATGGACTATATTATTATCATTTTCGATATTTTATTACTTCTTCATGTAGCATCGTTAGGCATAAATTATGTTTTAGTTACTAGCGGACAAGAAGAAAAATCCTAAATTTCAACCATCTGCTGTGGTGCATATGTGGGTCAGTAGGTGTAAACATATCATTATCCTTCTTTTAAACGTAATTGGCTTTATTTTAACCAGTGTTTTGTGAAAAAGCGAAATAAGTTTTTTTGTGAGAAAAAATACGTTATAGCCGAGTTTTACTGTGTGAGTTTCTGATTTAATTAATTTTGATTTAATACTGGCTTTTAAATCTGTTTTGTTAGGTTTTTGTTTTATTTTATTACTCTTTTTTTCTTGTAAAAAGTATGCCACAGACTTAAATTGCGACACGTGTTTTGTTTATTTCCCATCACAGTCGCATGAAAAATCTATGATTTTAAATATTTCTTATTTCTTATTTCTAAGAATATTTCTTCCACAAAAAACAAAAATCAAACAAAAAATAAATATGAAAAAAATATTTCTTTCGGCGACTACCCCTCAGCAGTCTTCTGGCAAAAGCTCTGAGAGTAACTAATTGTCATGAACAAGCTTCTCAAGTCTGTCATTCGGAGTCGACATTAAACTGTAGGTCCCGCTACTCATGGATAAAAATTGACACACACAACATGAGTGCTGCGAGAAGCTAGGCCGTAATCCTGACACAGGGTTGTAAAGGCCAGTTATGTATATATGTATGTTGTATTACCGCCTAAACCCGTCTTTAGAAGTGCATCTGTTTTTAAACTGTTGAATCAACATTGTGATGAAGAATTTTATAATTGTTTAGAAACAAAAAGAGAAGAGGAGAACCGTATTCATAAAATTTTTGCTGTTTAAATTGTTATTTAAAGAATCAATAATTTTTTCTGCAAAGCTTAATATGTTTTCTTTACATATTTGCATTTCATAGACATTTTTTTACATAGTTTCAAAAATATTTGTTCTATAGTATAAAATCTATACCAAAGAACCACAGTGTAATTCCTTAATTCCAGCCACATTTTGAAACTATTGTTTTGTAAGAAAGACTTGCATTCATTAAAATTAAATGTTGTTTACTTTCAGAAACTCTGCTTGAAAATAAAAAGAAAAAAACTTAATCCGCTTATTGGATTAAAAGATTTTGTTAAAATTAAATTATCGACCAATTTTGCAAAAAAGAGAATATTATAACTCGTTTTGAGTTCTATTTTAATATGAAATATTTAAGTTTTTAGTTTATTTTTTATATCTAAAGTAGTAGCACTTTTTTAAACATACATATTGAAATTGGAACCAACAGTTCGGCTTTATTTTAATTCATTTATATAATAATTTTATTTCATTTAATTATTCATACATTATTGACTAGTTTTGTTTTATTTCACAGCAGAAAAAAAATTAATTTTAAACATAATTTACATAAAGTTTTTTTTATTTCTATTTAACTTAAAATGTCAATAATTTTTTTATTATTGTACTTTGTTTAGCAAAAAAAGGAAAAAAAAAATTATATACATGTATGTGTATACAGATATATAAGTAAATATTTATATTTATTTTACAGTTTTTATTTTTAATCTTACATGATTTTTATGAGCTTAAATATGCGTAAAAGCGTGTAATTTGCTGTTGTTGTCTAAATTGATTTAGTGTCTGTTAAACTGTTGTTATTAACACGTTTTTTTTATTAATTTTTTTACTAATTTTTATAATTTAAATAACAATTTGAAACTTTACACTAAATAAACCAGACTTTAAAGTTCTCACGTATGAGCGTTGAAATATCAACAATTGTGATTTTTTTTATGATAAAAGAGTTCTCTAATATTTGTTTCTTTGTTTGTTATGAAACAAAACGGGTATTTCTTAGTTGCATATGAACTATCAAAATCTATAACTATGACAGCTAAGAATGCTAAATTATGTTGACATTCTGTTGAGCAAGGTTTGACAAATCACTAGGAATTATTTAAAGCTAGACAATTATTTATTTAAGACAATGCTTCCAACTGTGTAAAGACTTTTAAATTTTCATGTATAAGCATTAAAATATGCACAATCATTATCTTTTTCTCATGAATGAGAACGGAGGTTTTTTTAATTGCATATGAACTATCGAAATCTATAAGAGTGGTTTGACAGCTGAGAATATTAAACTGTGTTGACATTTCTGTCAACCAGCACAATGCTTCCATTTGTGCAAATTAAAAAAAAAAAAAACTTGATAGAGTACTTCGTCCATTTTACGGTCGACATAATCGAAGGAGTTAGCCAACATTTTGTAGAGTTATTGATATTTATCTCAATAATTTTACTTTTCAAATTCAAATTCAAAACCATCAACAGAACATAGAAATCTGCATGCCGAAGAAAATATTGCTGTTGTAGTGTGAAGTCTTGAATAAGACACTGAAATATCAATTCTTCCTTTTTTATGTTGTTGGCGTTTGTCTTTCTTCGCCTACTTGGAAAAAGATCTTGGTTTATATTATGTTTGCTACAATTTTTCTACTCTCTTAACGCCATGATACACTATCATACACAGTCGTACGATTCATTTACAAAAAAATCTTATCAATTTCTGTCACACTTTTAAAAGTCGCATCAAAATGGCAACATTAATGCCACATCATTACACAAAATAAAATGCAAAACATATGGGGAGTTTCTCTTTGCTAACATCTTATAAAATACAACCCTAATCGCATGAAGAAAAAAATGTTTATGAATTTTTTCAAAAGATTACGTATGTCAAAAAATCTGTCATACAGATGCATTTTTATGCTACACTGTTATACTTATACTATCGATAGGATATTGTAACACAGCCTTGAGCATGTAGAATGGAATTGTATAAAATTTAATTAATTGAATTAATATTTCTTTCATAATTTTTTAATTAATAATACCCATGCTATCAATTGAAAATAAGACTCATAACATACACTTGTTTATTAAAAATCATAAAATTTTCCTAAAGTTAAGACTTAACTAAAATCGTTATTTTTTTCAAAGAATTGTATTACGTGACGGAGCTCATATCTGGTTTAAAGTCTATATCATTATGTCTATATAATATTGCCGTATATGAAACAAAGACATGTCTTAAGCCGTTAATGAATCACCAAATACATCCTTTGAAATTGACTATCTGCTACGGTTTATCAGTGACATTTTTTATTTAACTTTCGTGGCGGTAAGTGAGAAGCGCTTTCTTTCAAGTCATGTTGACTGACTTTATAGATTGTTGAGCTCAACATTAACGATGGCTAAACTTGCTATAAAAGGTACTTAACAATCGATATATTATAAAATTAAATCAGTGACAAATTGCTTTCCAGAAACGGTACTGTTTAACGGCCTTCTCGTACCAGCGATTCAACGCCTCTGTATTACTTCTTGTGGGGCTGTATAAAGTCAAAAATATTTTTGTCTTCCATTAAAATTTTAAGTTCTTCAGTTCTTAAAGAAGCACTAATCATAAGCGGAAAATTTTAAGGGTTTTTGTTTATGAACATGAAAAAGAATAACAATTTTTGGAGATCTCATTATTGAGAAAAATCATTCGCATATACAAAATATATTCGATTACAGACATACGGAAAGTTTAATTTAAAAATTTCGTTTACATCAGTTCACTACTAGGAAATTACTAAATTCTTTAAATTTCTTAAATCGCCAAATAAAAAGGAACACAAATGTAATTAATTCGTATGAAGAAAAGTAGTAGAAAAAAACATGCCCATGCTCACCCTTGATTGAGAGATGGGAGAACAATTCTGTGTGCCTTAAAATAAACATACCATTGTTGCCATTCTAGCAGCTGGATAATAGCCTGGCAATTGACCAGAAGCAATTAAATTTCTTCTCTTATTGTGTTCATCAACGAATACTTGTTTAAAATTTGTAATATCCACATCGGTGGCATCAGGAAAACAGCGTGGGTGGAAATGCTAAAGTAAAAAAGAAAAAAATTTTGTTAAAATTTAAAAGGCTTCTATATACGAGTAAAATTAATCAGTAAGAATTAAAAAAATTAGTTTAGAATTTAAAAAAAAAATTATAAGCTTCCGTTAATGTTGAATTTCTTATGTTTTCATAGCTAAAAAAGAAGCTTTGTCTGGTTATGTTACATTGACCATTTTGTCAATTTCATAAAAAAAATTCTGGGTCAAGTATACGTCTGGTATACGTATATCTACATATTTTAGTCAAGTACAGTATTGTGTCTAAATCGTGTGTATGTTTATTATAATTCTCTGTTATTCTATATTCTACAGACACTCTAGCGATAGTTTGGAGTTTTTAAAACAAAACTTTTTAAAATTAGTATTGTATCACATGAAAAAACAATCCTTGTTAATAAATAATTAATTTATTAATTTGGACTTAAAATCAGAACTACGATTTTTTTTATAATATCGGCTCAACGGTTTGTTATTATTTTCCTCTTACCCTCGTCCACACGTCTGTCAGTTAACTTCACAAAAGGTCTTTAGACCAATAAAAAATACCGGCGAAACTGCCCTTATTCTATCTAAAATTTGGTAGACGACAATCTCAGCTCTTCGACAAGCTATGACAAAAATTTGTATTGATTTTTTATGTAAATGCATTGCACATTGAAATGATTTTTACTTTGCATGTTACAAATTGTTCAGTAGACTTGTGCAATACATGAACGACCTAGTTCAATTGTACTACTCTTTCAATTGAACCAAGTGAACAGCTCTTTTCAATTAGCTCTCTTAGTTTAGTACGCCTTTTTGTGGGCTTTGTTTCATTATAGTACATGTTTCTTTTGGTAATATTTCATTTATTAATCTCTTTCAATATATTTCTTTCTCGTTCACTGATCAAACACATACATACTTTGGTGATAGTTATTGCATATAAAAAACACAATCAGTGCTGCCACTAAGAATTTTTTTATCCAACATTCACTGCATGTAAAAGGAAAGGAGCCGTTGAACTAGAAAATCCAACCAGTTCATCTTAGTCCTTTGTACTAAAAAGAGCGCTCACTTTAATTAACTATTAAGCACAAGTCTATTGTTCAGTATAAATTAGAACTTCCATGAATTCATCTGACTATATGTTCATTGTGTTTTTACTTGACAGTATAACGTTTAAATAAATAATGGCCGAATTACACCACTACTGGATTACCTTTAGTTTTTAATACAATAATAATTTTAGAATTTATTTTCTTCATCTAATAGATGTATTAACAATATATTAACTGTTGTATTCATAAAAAATTAAAAGAGATTTGAAATTTGTTTTAGAAAAAAAAATTTTTTTTGGGAAATTTCACTTAAAAAACTCATTTTAAATTTATTAAATTTTTTATGAATAATGTTTAATAATAATAATATTTCATAATAATAGAAGTGTAAGTTATGGAAATTAGAATCCAACGTATCAACGTATAACCAACGCCATTCTTGTGACTGTGAAATGTAAATTTTATTTTTTCAACCATTCTTGGATTTTTAACCAAATTGCGCCACTTTTTAATCCTTTTTGGGGCAAATGACACCAGATAACTTTTACTTCAATTAGTTGTGAGCAGAACAGTAGAACAATAGTCAGCATTTTACAGCATTTTTTTAATTAGAACTGGAGAGAATATCTGTAGCCAATATGGAACAAATATGCAATATGTTTACAAAAGGGACTATTGGCCAGACATAATTTTTTAAAGGGCATCATTATGAAAGAAATTTCATAATATTTTAGATTAAAAAAAACTGACTTTGAATTGATTTCTTCCATTCATTTGAAATCAAATCAAAAATGTTTGCTGAAAAATCAAAAAGAGAGGTCTTGAACCCAAATTGCAAATTTTTACCAGAACTTGTGTTACTTGGAAATTTAATAAAAAAAACATTTAAATATTTATTTGAATACAGCAATTCATAGAAAATATTATAAGTTTCTTAAAGGCTTATTTTTTTATGAATACGGCAATTAATTCATAATATTACTCATACGTTAAGGTGATTAAAAATCTGTTAATTCTGTTGTGAACTGTAAAATAAAGGGAAATAAAATATTTAAAAACTCAACCTACACCATAATTCCGACAGGCGATGTGACGAACTTTTGTGTTACCACCACATAATTGGGGATCACACCATGAATACTGTTGACTTAAACAAAAACTTAAACAATTCAAGAGGATTATAAAAATAATTGAAATTTTATTAGCTTTTAGCAACACTTTATTATACATTTTGATTTATTTATAATAATTTTAAAAATTTTTATTTAAAATTTCAGACGTTTTAGGCATTTGTTAAACACTTTTATTTAGAAAAACTTTCTATTTTATTAATTTTTTGCACAATATTTTTTTTTTTTGAAAATAATTTTGAATTTTCCTTCTGTTTATAAAAAACTAAAGTTTTAAACAAAAGCGTTGTACTGCTAACCGACGTCTAACACGGTTTGATATTGAATGACTAAAATCAAGCTAAAAGTCTAATTTTCAAGCCCTCAAATTTAGCAAAAAGGCAATAATTTTCTCTCTTAGCCAACAAATAACGAGTATTGAAGATTCATAACTTTTTTGTGTTTTTCTGTTTTTTATTCAATTTCTTTTATAATTTATTTCTAATCAAAAGGAAATTTAGAACAAGTTTTATTATAATTTTATTTTCTTTTCTGTGTCTTTTTATTTTGCTAAAATAAAATAAAAAAATATTAGAATTTAATTAAAAAAAGAATAAAAAAATTGCTAAAAGAACAATAAACTCTGCTGTTTGTCTGTCCTTTCGCTTTTATGCTAAAACATTTCAATAAATTCATATTTCTTTAGATTAACTTGTTTAAAAATCAATAGAGAGGGAGAGAGAAAGAGAGAGAAAGAGAGAGAGAGAGAAGAAATAATAATTAAATCCAGAATTTTTGATTCTGTTCTGTTGTCTCCTTCCATTGACTGACTCTGTTATTAATTATGCAATTTGAGTTGGTTACCGCATTTAATCGTTTAGTTGGCCGGCCAATATGTTTCAACGAGAGAATGTTTGCGTGCTAGACTTTTAGTTCGTGTCTTTAAATTTAATATTCTTTTGGCGTGTCAATTTCACTTAAAGTTGTTAAGACAGGTCTTAGATTAGTAGTAGAGGAAACATGTTATTTAAATACTCGAATCATCATGTTGGAATTGAATTATGATTAAACAAATATAAAAGCAAAAATGTTTGCACCTTAAAAAGTATTTATTTTAAATATTCCTCTTAATGTTTTTATTAATAATAATAATTGTTATTTATATTGTTAATGTTCACTTTAAATTACCATTAATTTATTGCATTAATACTCTACAATACTGTAGACAAAATGAGATGAATTGGTTCTGTATTAGAATTTATCTTCCAGCAACGATAATGAATTTGAAGTAAGAAGTGTAATCATTCCACACCTTTTTTAGAGTTACTTAGCTTAGCTTCCCATAGTACCCATATTGTGTGCGTCAATTCTTACTCATAAGTATGGAACCTACTGTTTAACGCCCTATCGAACGACAGACTTGAGAAGCTTGTTCATGGCAATCAGTTACACTCAGAGTTTTTGCAAGAAGACTGCTAAGAGCTCTCGTTTTAAGTAGCCAACACATTACACACTAAGCTACTGCGACCACAGCTGTATGTATAACTGCGCAAATCCTTTTGAAAGCCAAAATACATACAAGACTACGGTGATCATAATACTACTTTTTATTTATACATTTATTTCGCCAATGGATATACAATATATCCTTTCAGATCAGAGTAGGAAAATAAACAAAACTGAACGTTTGATCTCATTTTGTTGTGCTCTTTACAATGAGTAAAACAAAAGTAAAACAGAAACAGTGAGAACGATTGTCCCATTTAATTTTGTATATTGTTTTTGTTTTGAGTACTACAAATAAACTAACTCAAATGTGTGTAGGTACAACAAAAAATTAATGAGAAGAAAAAGAAAAGAATAAGAGAAAAAGAGCAAATTATACGAATGTAACGAAATAACAAAGCAAGCACAAGAGCAAAAAGCTAATTGTTTCATTTGCGCTCTTTCTCATTTATAAAGTATTTGTTTTAGTTTTCCTCATGTACAATACCATTAAAAAAATTTTGAAAAGTGTATGACTTTGTTGTAACGTTTGCGAAATGTTTTGTTTGTTTGCCCACTCTGTTACAGATTAGAGATATTATCTTAAAAATAAATCATTTACATTCTTATTTTCTAAATAGTATTTCAAATTATCACGGGACCATGACAAAACTAAATTTAAAGCAGCATTCCTACTATTTAATGTTATCAATGATCGGACAAGAGGTTAATTCATAGCATAGTTCGTATTGTAAGTAGACACATAAAACAAATTATAAGATCTTAGCGATGTAAAAGGAATACAAAAACAGATAAAATTAAGCAGATAAACACAATCAGTTATACCACCAATTAGATTAAAAATTATCATCGAAGAATGAATTCTTCTTTATATTTGAAGAGGGAACCCTGCATTATACTTATAAGGAAACCTTTTTTCTTAAATTTTCTGATGGCCTTTATCATATATGTATGCTTAAATTTGCAATAAATAAATAACAAATTAAATAATCGAATTTAGTTACGCAC
Organism: Metopia argyrocephala; assembly: GCA_963576795.1. NCBI lineage: Eukaryota > Metazoa > Arthropoda > Insecta > Diptera > Sarcophagidae > Metopia > Metopia argyrocephala. The sequence goes on along the minus strand of OY756208.1, from coordinate 195,342,643 downwards.
TATACCTAAACCACCTATTTTAAAAACTAAATATACAAAATACAACTTCCCAATTAATTCAACGACGAAGTTTTAAATTAATTTAAATATCAAAAGCGATAGTCAAAATATTACTTGAGGTCAAAAGGTTGTTGACTTGTTAAGTTAATTTATTTACATAAAAAATTTGTTGAACATAATTTATAAAATCATAGTTGTTATTCATAGTCAATAAATGAGTAATAGCTTTATTATAAGAATATTAAGGGGATTCATTTAATCTGGTAAATGCCCCTTATACCTCTTAAGCACTAAGACATTTTTATGAGTTTAAGGTACCACATGAACATGAACAAACTTTGCCTAGGATTTGGATATGATGAATGTTTTTTAGAAAGTAAAATGATGGATGAGAACGATATTAGAATATTTTACTTGGAAAATTTGTTCTCTTTATTTTGGTATTAAATACATACATTGGCGCCTCAAAAATGGGACCAGTTTTTATACTCTCTCCAACCATATTTTTAAAGATTCTCAACGAACTTTTCTTTCTAACGTCAAATCCTATCTACTCTTTCGCAGATGATAGCAAAATTTTTTACATACACATAGTAATATGAGTGGATATATACAAATAGGGTAGAATATGATGCGCGCAAGACTGAGTGTTATTTTTGTCACGCATAAGTGTGGTAGTGATACTGTAAGATTGACATTGGTAACTATGGTTAATGTTAATATTAAGGAGGTGGGCTCTCTTGATATTCTGTTAACTATAGTGCCCGTTGGAATTATATTGTATTTCGAGTGTCGAAAGAAGCAATCAACTGCTTTGGTTTTTGTAAACGGCGTAAAAAAAAACTTAACTGAATCTGACCTCGTTATTGTTTACTCTCTCAAAATATATTTTAGAGGTTCTCGATCGAGTACAAGAAAGCGCGAAGTGATGGCAGATTATCCAACTCTATTGATTCATTGGAGCATAGACCAAATTTAGCGTGAGTTTTACTGTTTTATTGGTATTATAGTGGGAGGTGTCTTGGTGAAATAATCACAAATTCTGATATAGCACTCGAAACTCTCACAGAGTAGATCCTTTTGTAGTTGATAGTTCAATGAATTGCGAAATGTATTTAAAAAATAATTGGATCTTCAAATGAAAGGTTTATTTTTGGAACAATCTCTCCGCGAATAAATGCAGTAAGACCCTGCTTAATGCTTAGGATACGTTACATTAAAGTAGAGCGTAATGCGAAACAGTGCTAAACGAGACTATCTTAACATGTAAATTATAGGGTTAGGGGAAGATGGATAAAAAATTGGTGGGGTCTTAAACTTAATAATAATGAAGTAAATATAGTCACCGTGGTCTAATGGTTAGTGTGTTGGCTCTCTGAAATCTTGAAAAAAAGAAATATGAAAAAATTATTCCTCTCGGCGACTACCTCTCAGCAGTTTTCTGGCAAAAGCTCTGGGAGTAATTGACTGCCATTAAAAATCTTCTCAAATCTATCGTTTGGAGTCGACTTTAAACTGTAGATCCCGGTACTCATGGATAAAAATTAACACTCAAAACATGAGTGCTGCGAGAAGCTAGGCCGTAACCCTGATACAGGGTTGTAATGGCCAATTATGTATGTATGTATGTAATAATAAATATAATATGAAATGTATTGGTAATAGGGATAAACATGTCTCTATGGCCATTTAGTTCTTAATCATTATGTTTTTTTTTTACAAAAACAAAAAAATATAAACGAATAAGCTTATAAAAACAAGTAAAATTCCAAGTCAGTTACCAATTTTCTGCCTTTTTGTCAAGAAGGCATCTATTGTAGTTTGCGATTTTCTTTTGCGTTCTGTTAGAAGTTGTTGATACATAGTAAGTTAATAGCAAACCATGTTGCTTTGGAACTTTTGCCGAAATTTGGATAATTTTTAACAAATTGTTATATATTTTCAGTTATTGTCGTCAAATTTCTTTTTACAAACACCATTGAAAGTTCATATTGCTTTCTTCGAAATCATTACAATCAATATCATTGTTTCCTTCTTGCTCAGCTAATTCGTTGAGCTAATCAAATGCTACAAATGCATCCGTACAGCGCCGCATCAAACAAGAAACACAACTACACTGTTTCGGATATGTCTTGTATGTAAATATTTGGAAACCTAGCTCTCCGCGACGAAATAAAAGAGCATTAAACCGGAGCAATCGAATGCAAACAAACTCAACTCACCTTTTCCTTCCTTTCTTAATCTATTCTCCTAACCCTAGTACAATGCACAGCTGCATAAGTTGGTGTCAACCCCTAAGTACGGATTTCTCAAAATGCAAAATTTTCCAAGAAGGACCCTTTTTTTCCAATAGCTTGTTTTTGGGGTTACATTTGTAATACAAATTAACCATTTGTAATATAATTAATCATATTAACCCATAAAACGCACAAAAAAAGTAATAATAATAATTAAAAAAAGAAACAATGTTTTTATAATGAATTTCAGTTTCTATTATTTAAAGTAAACAAGTTCAAAGAAGAGATTTGGCATATATGTACATAAAATTAAAATAATAATACAAATTAAAAAATATACAAAAAATAATAACTAAATTGATGTTCTAACGATTTTAAATCATAAACAAATTTATAAATTCTATTGTACTTTTTGTTTTTATTTTATTAAGAATCATAAATCTTTCATTAATTATTAAAATGCTAAACAAATACTAAATTTGAAATATAAGTAATATGCACTCCTAAAAATAAAAACTTTATTATTTATTTCTTAAAAGAAAACCGGTAAATAAAAATAATGGAAGAAAGAAACAATATTTTTTTTATACATAAATAAAACGAAAATTTAACCGCAAAAATAAAAATAGAAAAAAAGTAAAAAATTAAACTTTTTTCTAGACATTTTGGCATCAGTCATAAGAAACCCACGCAAAATAATTTTTAAATATATTGCTGCTCTTTCGTAACTTTCAGTGGAATTAGTTTTATCTTCAAAACTACATATGGATATCATCAATCAATATAAAATCAGTTTTATTGGTTTCAAAATCGTTAATTAAGCCACGAGCCAAACAAATAACAGCGGTTAAAGTTCTGAGAATTAAAGAAAAAAAAAGAAAAAAACAAAAAAAAAAACTGTAAAAATTAACATCAAAAAAGAAATCTTTATTGTACAAATTTGTTTATGCTGCTCTATTAACAGGTTGTCTCTTCTTAAGAATAAAACAAATTAGTTTAATAAACCATTGACGGCTTCACTAACAGACGGCCGGCCAGCAAATAAATAAAAAATTTCCAAAAAATACAGAATTATTACATTTAAGTCTGTACAACAACCATTTCTCATTTCCTTTAACTGTTTGCTTAGCAACTAAAAGTATGCAATACATTTTGTTTTGAATACTCGTATTCTCTTCTTTTGGTTGGTTGGTGTGCGTTTGCATACGTAGAAATTGTGCCAACTTGAGTGGGCTTATAACTGCTTCCGAATAGTTTAATTTGTTAGTTTTATCTTTCGTTATTGTCCTGTCATCAGTCTCAAGTATTAATATTTCAAAATATTATTTTTAGTTTTTTTTTCTTCATCTCCTTTAGTGAATATTTTAAAGAAATTTTGGCACTGACTTTGGATTATTAAATTGTCATTGGAGAAATAAGCATTTAAAGTGTTTAAAAATTTATTGAATTTTTTGTGGTCACAAGCAATTTATGGAAGTATTTTTTAAATAAAGTGTTAGAAAATTATAATTAATGTTTTATATTCTATAGAAGATTGGCTCTTTTTTTTAGAACAAAATAAAAATTAATAATTTTAATAAACTATCAAGCAAGAGTTTAGAAAGTATTTCGAAAACTGTTTTTTTTCAACAATCACACCGCTGAGTCTTTGTGGTGTACTCTTGGTGATCAAAAACTGATTACAAAATGCCTCCAAAATGCCTCGAACTTATGTTTAAAAAGTATTTTTAGTTTAAAATACAATAAAAATTTGTATTTTATTCGCAAATCCACCACTTGGTTGTTTAAAGTATTTATTACTATCACAGTTTGTTCGTCTAGAAGTCTGAAAATAGATCAAATTAGCTTTTGAATTGTGTTTATTTTATTAATAATCATATTTTAATCAGTTGCGATATTAAATACTGATTGCAGTGATTAAACATATAGTAACATTATTTCTTTAAAAATAAATTTCTACTCAATACACAAATGAGTTGTTCAAGTCAGTCAGTCAGTCAGTCAAAGTGATTCTTTTTTATTTTATTATGGCAAACATTATATTGGAAAGAGTCATTTATGACTGATAAAAAGGTCACTAATGACATAAAAATTTATTCTAAACTACCCAGAGAAGAATTTCATAAAAGGCTAACCAATTTCCTCCTAACAAACGTGTCTCTATGATTAACAAATATGCACAAATTGTGAATTTTAAATAATGGAAAATAGTCAAAAAAGACTCAAATTTCAAAATATACTCACTGGGAAGTAGTCTATGAAAAATGTTTTGTTTTTCCTTTCCTTTGGTTTTTTAAAATTATAAATTAAAATAAAATTTCAATTCATACATATTTATTAAATAAAAAAAGGTGAAAAACTAAATGCAAGAATTAAAAACTGTTTTTGATTCCACAAAAATAAGTTTTTTTACTTTGTAGAAGTTACCGATGCCATTATGTTCGGAGTATAAGTTTGTGTAATTTGTGGTCTTTGGGGCTGTCGAATTCTCAAGACTCTATCATACAACAATGTATGCAGAGTTGCTTTTTGTCAACGTCAACGCAAATGTCAAAATTTTTTTCTAATTTGTGTATGTGGTGACTACGTATGGTTTACCAAATCATAATTTATAATTTTTCATCAAGTGCATTTCATTTATTTCTGCGGCTGAGAATGTAAAAAAGATGGCGTCAAACTAAAAATGATAGTTGATGGTAGCACATAGTTATTCGAACAATTGTTTTACCAACGATGGTCGACAAAGAACATAACATTGATTTAGAGAGTCTACACGAGCCAAATCGATGATCGACCAAAATTTTCTTTATAATATACCAAATCTATGGCTCGTATAGACGGGGTGTAAAGTTTTTGAAAAGATTATGATTTCGGACAGACTTGCCAAAAATCTATCGCACAGTCCTCACTATCAAACTTTTTGAACACACAAAAATTTTTTTTGACAAATCGTACAACTTAATAACGGCTTTTTAAATAATAGAAACTATTCTAAGTAAATAGCAATTGCTATACAGTCTAAGCTAGCAATAGATAATAAGGTTTTTTGTATTTTCATAGAACTGCCAAAATAATAAACATTTCACAGTACTTTAGATAAGAAAACATGCATACATACATAATTGGCAATTACAACCCTGTTTCAGGGTTACGGCCTAGCTTATCGCAGTACCCATGTTGTGTGTGTATCAATTGTTAACCATGAGTACCGGGAGCTACAGTTTAATGTCGACTCCGAGCGTCAAACTTGAGAAGCTTATTCTTGGCGATCAATTACTCTCAGAGCATTTGCCAAAAGACTGCTAAGACCTAGTCGCCGAGAGAAATATTTTTTTTATATTTCTTTATTTTTAAGATGCTAGAGTTGTGGATGGAACCCGAAGCTTATGTCTGTTGTAAGCTAACACACTAATTACTAGTCTACTGTGACTATAAGTTAAAGAAAAACTGATGTTTTTTTTCCTTTTATCCTTACAACTTCTTTGTGGGCATTATCCTTAATAAACAATGGTGTTTTGTTTTACTTAAATAATACCCAAGTGCGTATAATTTTTGCCTCTGAAATGCTATTCAGTAATGGATTTTTACTTTTTGACATTGACATTTAGTGGCTGCAATTTGAACCTTTAAGTAAGTGATTCATCCAAATGACCATACAGCCAACCATTCTTCAGACGAATTTTGAACAATAAATTTTGTAAAACAAAAAAATAAAAAAAAAAATAACAAATAAATTTACTCAACATTATGTAGTTTTTGTTGTTGCTTTGTTTCATGCTTGTTGTTGTTATTTGGCAAAATAAAATAAAACTCATATGTCATCATCCCACGGTTCATATATTACATTATTTTTGTTTTGTTTTGGGTTTCCCTTTTCCTTTTCATTTTGCTTTACTCGCAAAACAAAGACTATTTAGACTTCATTGGCCATTACAGCCATCCATCCATCTATCCAGCCAAATACAGTCCTTCTACATATTAACTTATACTTAAGGGCCATTTAGACTTAAAGAAACTTAATATCTGGGACTAAAACTAAACAAATTGCACTGAAAGTGTATGTTGGTGGTATGATATGTCTTTGTTTTTATTATTATTGTTGCTATTTTGAAGTTGTTATGGATGGTCAATGATGCCACAATTGCTACCGTCACCATCACCATCACACACACACCATCATGGTAAACGATACTGCCACAGCTATAGCCACCACGCCAGCTACAGCTGTATTCCAAATGTATTCCTTTTAAAAGTCATAAAATCATAATTTTGTTTTTCATTTAGTTTTATTTGCTTTTTTGCTGTTTTTTCATGTTGAATAAAAGATGCCTTTATTGCTTTTGTGTTGATACTTGTAGAGTAGAATTATGACTTCTTTTCTTAATTTTTTTTATATATTTTTGCAATATTTTTTTTTATAAATATTTTGACTCGTGTCGTATCTTTTATAACTTGACGGTAGCACATAATTCCTGCTTTATATTATTATTTTTGACGTTGTTGTTTTTGTATTTTTTTTTTTTTTGATCTGAAAAAGGAATCAAAATACGAACATACTGAATACAATAAAAATAATGTTGATGTTTGTATTTATGTGTGTTGTACAGTGGTCTAAATAAAGCAAAACGCTGGACACTTTATTATCACTAAATCCTACAATATCATAGCATGTTGTAGCCTTTAGGTATTCTTATCTACCCAGCGAAATAAATTGAAAGTTATTCAAGAAGAATGCCATTTTCACAATTACTAAATCATTCCTCAGTTCCAATAAATTCATAATTTTTTGAAGTCTTGAAAATTAGCAATCAAATTGGATTCTTTGCAATGATATTTAATAAAATTAAATACAAAAAACATAATTGAGGGTTCGGAACCTTAATCCTATATCCTCTGAAAAATCACAGTTAGTAATGGGGCTGACAACCACTTGGTGAATATTGAACGTATTTCGAAAATGAATGAACTTTCTTCTCGAACATGTATTCACCCTCATCACATAAATGTGAAGCTATGCAAAAAACTGGTCATATCTCATAAACTTTAATGACAATGTTACATACATACATACATATATACATAATTGACCATTACAACCCTGTGTCAGGGTTACGGCCTAGCTTCTTGCGGCACTCATGTTATGTGTGTTAATTTTTATCCATGAGTACCGGGGTCTACAGTTTAAAGTCGACTCCGAACGACAGATTTGAGAAGCTTTTTCATGGCAATCAATTACTCCCAGAGCTTTTGCCAGAAGACTGCTGAGAGGTAGTCGCCGGAAGAAATAATTTTTTCATATTTCTTTTTTCAAGATGTCAGAGCTGAGATTTGAACCCGGCGCTATCGTCTTAGTAAGCCAACACACTAACCACTAGACCACGGAGACTACAATGATACTGTTACTATTGTTATAATTGTGATTTAGTAGAATACTCAGCACAGATGGCTGCCTAAAAAATCTTTTGTGTCCAACTGTAGTCAGAATTGAGAAACCATAAGACCATAAGACTTATAGTACAGACAGCATGTGAGTCGTGTAAAAGTAATCTAAGATATAATATAATACATGAAATGCATTCTTTGGGGATAAGCATGACTCTAAGGCCATTTCGTCCCTGCTTAAGAGACTCGTCATGAGACTGTTTCCCTAAGGTGTTAATCGAAAATACAAATACTTATACTGAAATAGTTATAAACTAAATGCGAATCATATCTCATTTAGTATATAAAAACCAAACAAAAGTATTTACAAAGCAATACATACATAAATATAAACTAAAACCGACACTGTTGTGTATATAAAATTATTTGGTGTAGACTGTTGATCTAAGTTACAATCGCTCCTTTTACTCTGTTTATAGGAGCCATCGATTTGGAGTATCATGAGCAAAATGTCGGCAGCGCAAATGTCAAAATTTTGTTTTAATTTGCGTATGTGACGGCGACTATATATGGAATATCAAATTATTCATTCAGTGGGTTTCCTTTATATCTGCGATTGTGAATGTGAACAAGATAAAATCGAATTGATAATGACAGTTGATGACCTAGCAATTGCTGTACTAAGGATGGTCGACAGACAACATTATATAGATTTAGAGAGTCGACACGATTCAAATCCATGATCGAACAAAAATTTGCTCATGTTATGCTGGGTGTTACTTCTTTAGAAATTAAGTAGATAGAAGCTGCTATTAAATTGAATAGTTTATACCACCGATAAATACCCAAGTGAAATTTCGTTTACGAAAACCAGTAGGAGCTACTTAACATTTATACAAGGCGTTACTTTGCTAAAAAAAATAACGGATTATTAATAATTTTAGTTTGGAATTTGCGTTTTTGTTTCTCTTGATAGTTGAATTTTTAATCTAACAATCTTCTAAACATACTGATCATATAATGATTTGGTCTGAAGCAGTAACTTTATGTTTTACGTTATTTTAGACCTTCTTCACCACTGTGCCATTTTTAGCTGGAAATTGTAACGATTACAGGCAGTATCATTCATAAATGTTTCACTGTAAGTAACTCTATATTCGAATAGAAACAAAACGTGTGGATTCGAAAATAAATGAACAGAAAACAAATGAAGCTACACGTTAGGCGGGTGGTGTCGGCTAAAGGTTCATTTCAAGTGAAATTGAAACAAATCAGTAAAAAATAAAATCAATCGAATTGCGAATATGTGATACCCTATTGTTATGTGCAGTTCTTGGATTAATAACTTGACGGCATAAAGGCTAAAAACAATTATGAAAACGTTCAAAGTATTAAAAACCGACCGACTGTTAAAAAAAAAGTTTTAACTTCAACTACTCTGTATTCTAATGGCCGGCGGTATTCCGCATACAAGGCAAATGAAACATTAGTTATAATATAATCCTCACACAAAGATATGTTACATATATTCACTGATGTGTAAAGAAGATATTATGTCTCAGGTTTATAACTTAAACTGTCCTGTTCATAGCAGAGTCGGATACTTACAGAACTTTGCTCTATTAAAGTTGTTTTGTCGTTTAAAGTTGTAACACGAATACCGTTTTTATAATTTATTTTTTGCTAAGTTTTTCTATAAACAATTTATGTATGAAAAATTGTGACATAAAAAGTGAAATATGTGACGTTTTCAATTATAACTGTTAATGGTCGATCACCGGAACTTTTCGATAATTGCAACAGATTGGAGTTGTAAGTTGTAAACATAACGCTAACTGTACATCCATCCACTACCATATTTTATTAATTTGACATCCTATTTAACCGTGTTTAGTAAAATTTTTGGTTCAGTTTGTGATAATTCTTTAGGTTTTTAGCCGGGTGCTAAATCGTCACACTTTTAGTTAAATAAATTTTCGCATTGAATATACAAAATGTTATAGATTCGATCTCGTACCTCTCTTAGTGCAAATCCTCTTGTAGTTGATTGTCAACAGATACGAACAATGCATTATAATTAAAAGAATTCGTTCTTTAGGTGCACAGTTCGTTTATGGAGTAGTCTTCTCGCGATAATTTTTCCTAGACTTGCTCAATGTATTTCATGAGTAGGGTCATCCCCTGAGTGCTCACCTCATTTCTGATTTTCTCTCTTTATTTTTCATACAGGGTGGGACAAAGCCACGAAGGGGTTTAAATTAATAATTAAATTAATCGTTCTTGGGAATCTCGTGGCTTTAGTTCTCGCACTAACTGCAGCTTGTATGGGAAAATATGTAAATTTCCCTTTAATATTCTGCGTAAAGACCGCCGAGACATTTGCAGCTCAGCAGAGCGCCTTCGAGTTGATGTTTCAGTATTCTCCTCAACACTCTCCAGAACGCGTTGAATATTTGCTTTATTAATTACAGAATGCGGTCTTCCGCTTCGTGGAAGATCCATTACTGAGCCTTGTTCCTGAAAACGTGTCACTAAGCGTCGAATCATTGATTCGGATGGTGAATTCCGCACATTAAAATGACGACGGTAGGTTCGTTGAGTTTGAATTATTGATCGATGATGTTCAAAATAAAGTTCTATGATTTTGGTTCTCTGGATAACGTTGTAATCTTCCATAATTAATCTCCCAGATTTATTTTACAAGTCCTAAAAAGAAAAATAAAAAAAAAAATTAAATTAGAAAAGTTATTAATTTTTCAAATCTCTTCGCGCCTTTGTCCCCACCCTGTACAATTATGGTTCAGATATTAAAAATGTTTAAGATGTATGGACCGAAAGCTGTTCTCATCTGTACACTAGCCCAACATATACGGCATCATGATATCAGTTTTAATCATAACCTGAAAGGTAAGCAAAATGCTGTGGCCTTTTTTTGACAAGGGAAAAATCTAAAACTCTCTTGAATCTTTGCAAGTTATCATTAGACTTCTTACAGCTATAATTACACGAACTAAGCACTGAACTTGTATGTTAGAATGTATGGAATACTTACGAGTATATTATGGCAAATTAAGCTGGGAAAACTCGTCAGATATACCGATTATTTTTAACTATAACCAATTGGCTTGTAGTCGCCGTGGTCAAGTGGTTAATGTGTGGGCTTACTAAGGCGATAGCGTCGGGTTCAAATCTCAGCTCGGCCGCTACCACTCAGCAGTCTTCTGGCAAAAGCTCTGAGAGAAATCGGTTGCCATGAAAAAGCTTCTCAAATCTGTCGTTCGAAGTCGACTTTAAACCGTAGGTCACGGTACTCATGGATAAAAAAAATTAACACACACAATATGAGTGCTGCGAGAAGCTAGGCCGTGAACCTGACACAGGGTTGTAATGGCCAGTTATGTATGTATGTAAAATGTATAGTTGCCATTGTAGGGTACTCGTATTGAAATAAATGAATGTTTGTTTTTCTTTTTGGCCTGGCCCTCTTGTGTATTACAATTCTATAAAATGTTTAAAAATATTGTTTATACGGCCGCCCATACAAAAACATTCATAAATGTCTCGTCGCAACTTCATAAAGAAGACATCATCCTCATCAACCTCATCTCAATTTCCAACTCCAATTCCATCATCTTTATTGTATTCGTCATCGTCGTTGTCGTCTTTATCCATAATAAGAAATGGACATGTTTATGAACGTGCCAACGAAATCAATGCCATTCATGAAATTCTATCTCTACACAATTAACATTTAGTGGAAATAATTTCATATAAAAAATTAAAGAAAATAAAAAAAAAAACAACAACAACAACAAAAATTATAATGTCAGTTGCTAATATTATTATTACTGTTGTGCTATAAAATTATTATTTTTTAGGGGTTTTTTTTCTTTCTTTTGAAATCTTTAAAATTATTTTAATAAATTCTTATGTACGAATAATATCGTATTTGTTCTGTTTCTGACCAAAATCATATTTTTTTTGTATCATTTTGAAGTGGGTTTTCTATTATTCTATTATGCCATAATTTATGTTAAACCATAAATACAATAAAAATGTTTATTTTCTGATGGAATTCAACATCCTTTTTTATTTTGAAATTGTAAAGTTCCTTTTGGGACTGGTTGGTCTTAAACTGCTGCCAAAAAAATAAGAAAAAAAAAGCGAATAACGAATAACGCAATGGAAAAGCTGAAAATTGTTTAAAATAATTCAAAACACCCACTGATTACATTCTTTTGAAGTTGTTTGTATTTTTCTTTTTTGAGTTCGCTTTTCTTTGAAAGAAGTGAATTGTATTGCTGTTGCTGTTTCTGTTTCTGTTCCTTTTTTTCTATTCAATTTAAGAGAGTTGTTTTCAATTTTTAACCACAAGTCATAAGTCATATCAGTTTGTCATTTCTTATAAAAGGCCACAGAAAAATAGAAAATTTATTTGTTTGTCTTTATCGATTACACTCGAAAATATAAGCCATAACGTAAGAAATTTGATTTTTAATTTTTGATTAGAATGGTTAATATCATACTGGTATTACGAGTACAATAAACATCGCTAATCTCCGAGGCCTAGAAAGCTCATTTTGTCTACCACTGTCTAATCCCATTTCAATAAATAAGGGTAACAAAATAATTTTTCTTGAGAAGTATTGAAATATTGAAAAAGTAAGAGGGAAAGGGTGCTTTGACAGCGTCTAAAGTTTTTTCTAAAGTAATGAAAAACAATATTCGGGTGAAATGTAAAAAAAAAATGTAAAAGTCACGTGAAATTTTTTTCAAAAGCAAATAACGCGCTAATTATTTTAAAAAACAAAAAACTTAGTCAGTTAGTTAGTGGGCATTAAGGCAATGAATAAAAAAATATATCAATAATACTGCCACATTTTAAAGTTGTAATAATTTAAAATTTCGTACGATTTTCATACTCGTATATCTTAGAACAGAAATTCGTGAAAGCGACCAATCACGTTCGTTCGATATCGTAAAAGTAGCTGTACATCTATAACACTCATAATGATACAATAGCTGACCGTCTACAACATTTTTATACATACGGGAATGATCTTAAAATATATCGGCCTAACAAAGATATCACACCGAAATTCTTTATTTCTCAATATAATCTCCTTTTAGAACGATACACATATCCCCAGCAATATTCATAGATTTTTTTAGATTCTTAAAATAGCCATTTTAATGCAGTTTACTTTCGTGGTTGAGATATGATTTTAACTGTCCAGGGCTGTACTAGAGATTTACTTCGTTTAAAAAAATAAAATGTTTGGCTGTTGTTGGTTTTAAATTCCAAGCACAGTATTTGTTCAACAGTAAAACATAACTTATCATTACTAAAAGACTTTATACACTGAAATTGGTATGCAACCTTTAAAAATGCAATTGGTAGTAGTCGGTAGGCATTTCGTAGTTCGGGAGCTTATGTGCTCTATCCGCCATTTCATATTTTTTATATATCTCGAGTTAATAATGCTACTTTAGGTTTTTGGTACCAAAATTTTTAAAATCTGCAATCCGTTTTCGGCTATTTATCTCCGAAACTGGACGAGATATCCAAAAACGGATTGCAGACTTGAAAAATTTGGGGTCGAAAACCTGCCACTTTAGGTTTTCGACCCCATTAACTCGAGGTATATAAAAAATATGAAATGGCGGATAAAGTACATAAACTCCCGCACGACGTAGTGTCTTTCTAGTTCTCGTAGCCACTGTTTGTCCTTCACACGGGTAGAAGACGCAATTCACTAGATGTGAATTCTCTATGATGAATACGAGACATCTTGTGGTAGCATAATTGACAGAGTGGAATGTGGTATATACATAAAGGGACCGGATATTAGACTTTCGTATAGGCTATATGACCACTTAAGTGTATTGCAGGTAAAGTTCTGCATAAAATTGGTGCAGTTTAAAGTTCGGTATTCTGATTCACTCTGATAAACAGCCTGCGATTATGCTCCTTGTAAGCATCACCGCTTCATTTGACTCGCCATTTTTTTGAAAAATTTAGATATATTTTTGGAAATTGTGTTGCTGCGTACTGAGCTGGCAATATTTAAGCTGTAACCAAACACAGTTGTTTCGAAATGGACTGGATATTTTGGATAGCTCTATGGCTCAATACAATGTCCAATTTAAATGGTTGTTAAAACTCAAGGTCTTCTTAAATAGAAATCATTTATTTATAGCGATATTTGGCTACTTCTTTGCTTCTTCAGGTAATATGAAAGTGGAATAAATTTCTTCTCTCTCTAAGTTGTGTACGTATTTATCATTCTCTAATTGGGAGGCAATGACGTTAGATTCGGTATTGCCTCGAATAATTTCTACTGGAATTGTAACCTATTATTTCTTGTTATCTTTGACTGAACTCTCCGGAAAGTAAATTATTGCATTTGGGAGATTTATTTTGAAGACGAGATGGTTTCCTACTAAAACCAATTGATTCTCGGGTTGACAGTTGTTTTGTCATAATGAGCCTGATCCCTCCTTAAGTGGTTATATATTCCTTGTGATCCTGACAAAGCAGATATATTAACGACAATTGCTAAAATTGGTCTCCCTATCAAATGAGAGCCTCACATTCACCTCTTGTACTAACAACTTATCTGATTTTCATGTACTAAATCTATAGGTGAAATGAATATTTTTTTTATTTGAGGCCAATACTCAAGGGTAAACCCCTACAAAATGCGGTATTGGAATTATTGGTAAGGATAGTACATTTATGACAGAACATACTTTTCGTTTTACTTATAATACTATTAAGCACCTTAGGAATGTGACAAATTGCTGTGAATTGATCACTCAAAGGCCAGCGTTATACCTTCACTCTTGAATGATCAACAGCAATTGCCTCTTCGTTGCACGTTGATTATGTGGTAAGTGTCTTCGCTAAGTAGATTTTGTTGTTATCTGCTACTTCGCAATACGTGGCACTTTTCTCCTGATGATTCGTTTTTTGTGGACATTGGTTAAGGTGAAATAGAGTGGAATGTCGGGGAGCGATCTTCTTGGAGGGGGGGGGGGACCTCTTATTTTTAAATTATAATTTAAAAATACCGCAATCTAACTTTTTAATTTTTCACCTATGCTGGGATTTGAACCTGGGCCGGTGGAGTTTTTGTGCGATTTATATACAATATATATTTAATCATCTACGAGTACAAAAAAAAAAAATGACAACCTGCAAAATGTCCAAAAAAGGTTTAAAATATTTTTGAAAATTTTTAAAAAATTTGATCTACAAAAAGTCTCTAACATTTGGAGAGAAAAAACCAAGCCCCCGTCAAACTCTAAGAACTATGCATTGGGTTATAATATGAAAATAAGATAAATACTCGTATTTTTACATGGTTTTGCCAGAAACCCGTAAAATTCGGTACCTTTGTTTAGGCTTTCTTCTGTACATCGATTTTATCGTGCTCTTGCTATGGAATGCTGCCAATTTTAATGTCTCACTCTACACTGAGCAACAAACCTTATTACGCTATGTTCACATTCCAGCGAACTACTGGCTTAATGATAATTTATTTCTTTTTTGCTTCGTGATGACGAAAGTATAAAAATAACTTTAATGAATTCTTTTAAATATAAATTCTCTATTTACTCCTCTTATAACAACTATTCTGTTGTAAGTTGATTATTATTTTACATACTTCTCATACTAACAACTTTTTCTCGGCAGTATGTCTTTATTACTGTAATAAATGAATTGGTCCTTGAGTTGTAATAATAAAATATTGTCATCCTTTCATAATTCTCTTTCATTTTATTCAATAAAATTTGTCTCCAATTGGTTCTTATGCTGCCACTACTACTTGTATTTATCGAAAAGAGTGCTGAGATTGATGTAGAAAAAATGTTAAAACTGGTGAATTGTATACGTCCTTGTTGCCAAGTAAATAATTTCCAGACTTTCATCATTTACAACAAGGGCCTGGTTTAAAGGGCATAAAAAGTTATTATTTAACAACATGCCTTTGTGTATATTATTTGTTCTCATTAAACTTGTATGTTCAAATACATCTAAGTACTTATGAAAATATATTTACGTATGTATGGGCATTTCCATATAATATCTGTATTTGAAAACTCTAAAAGAAATAACTCAAATTTATATTTTATTATACTTTTATTAACTGTGAAGAGTACATAAGTATATGTATTTAAAAAACTTTAAAATAAAGACAAGTATTGAGCGAGCCAGGGTTGCTATTTTAATGGATGGCACCATATGTAGTAATACAATTACTTGCAGAAGTAATAGAAGTGTTTTGGTATTGTTATTTTGGCAGAACCAATTGTTTAGGCCAAAAAGTTTAACAAATACATATCCCATACAATTGAAGCAATAAAATACTGCTTAAAATATTCTACAGACAGTTCACATTCATACGGCTATTACTGGTGTCTCCTGCTGGAAAGAAAAATCTTTATGAAAATTTTTTTCCTTTTTTTTTGTTGCATAGAGTTGTTGATTATAAGTTCAAGGATTAATTGTTTAATTGAGTGAAACAAAATGAAAATTAATTTTTCAACAATAATTTTATTCATCTAGAATTACTTGGCTTTGATTCAAAGTAACTATAAAGGAGATATTTTATCGTAACAAATAAGCCAAGTTGCCTGGCCAAGTTAATAGTTCTTGTCGAAATATTAAAATTTATTTTTAAAAAAGGCATTTGACATGGTGTGCTTGAGTGGCAGCAGCAACTGCTGCCAGCTAAATATACCAGACCCTTGCTTGCCAATGAAAAATAATTGGGACATCTTAAGGTCAATGGTGTTCAGTGAGTTAAGAGCTTTTCATTTAGGCTGTCTTCGGCCCAGAGCACACATGTCATGCAAGTGATATATTATAGAGTATTATTTATAAGCCAATATCAAAAGAAGTTTGCTTAACTGTTTACACAAAAGATTTATTAATATTTTAAGAAAAGTTTTAAGTCTTTAATTGGTTAGCCGTGAAACAGCTGTGGTGTAAGTATTTTTGTGAAACATTACTTTTTTTCATTCTGTAAGAATTTAACAAAAAAAAAGTCCTAATTATGCGCTTTCATTTGGTATTGTCACAAGCCTTCGATAAAAAAATGGGGATGGTTTCCTACTAAAACCAATTGACTTTCGGGTTGACATTTGTGTTGTCATAATGGGCCTAATCCCTCTTTAAGTGGTTATATATTATATGTGACCCTGACAAAGCAGATATATTAACGACAAGTGCTAAAACTGGTCTCCCTATCAAATGAGAGCCTAACATTCACCTCTTGTACTAAAAAACTTATCCGATTTTCATGTACTAATTCTATAGGTGAAATTTATTTTTTTTATTTGAGACCAATATTCAGAGGTAAACTCCTACCAAATGCTGTGCATTGTTCCATTTTGGGAAAGGACAGTCTATTTTTTTTTCTTATATTAGTATTAAGCGCCTTAGGAATGAGACAAATTGCTGTGTTATACCATCACCCTTGACTGATCAACACCTATTGCCTCTTCGTTGCATGTTGATTGTGTGGTGAGTGCCTTCGCTAAGTTGGTTTAGCTGTTATCTGCTGATTCACAATAGGTGGCGTTTTTCTCCTGATCATTCGTTTTTGTTGACATTGATTAAGGTGGTATAGTGTGGAATGCCGGGGAGCGGTTTCTTTTTAGATGGTCTTCTTGGAGGGGGGAACCTCTTATTTTTAAATTATAATTTTGAAAAAACCGCAAACTAACTTTTTTCATTTTTCACCTTTTCCGGGATTTGAACCTGGGCCATTCGAGTTTTTGCGCGAGAGCTCTAACAACTATACCCACGCACCCAAAAGCAAAAAAAAAAAAAAAAATGGGAAAATATTTTCTTTTGAAATATCATTTGTACACTTTACAGCACCTTCGAAAGCAAAATGTTGCTTGACTCACATTTGACCACGCAAAGAAAATTTCCAATATGTTAATAGCTCATAATAAAATTTTGACTTTTATTTATTAATTATTTAATAAAAAGCAGCTTTAGGGAGAAAGTGTGTTCTTGATTGAGTACAGTGATGCCATATCACTACGGTTTGATAGCTGAGAATGTCAAACCGTGGTCACATATCTGTCCAGTAAGGTTTGCCAATTAATCATAAATTCGATTTGAGAATAATAAATCTGTTAACGAGAAGTACACCTAGTGAGAAGGCAATTCTTGATCATTGTTGCTCTAATTGCACTCTTCTTCTTCATTCATTGTATTTTTAGGAGGAGTCTGCCTACACTTATTATCATTTTAAGGCTGAAATAGTCTTGGCCCCTTGATAAGACGTATTTTGTTTACAGTAACATATGTAAGTTTAAGACGTAACAGGACAAACAAGGGTGAGTTTAAAAAGACTTAGACTACCTAAGTAAATACAAACCATATAGAATAAATATAATTCCAACGAAACCAATAGCAGCAGATGCTGTGTGGTATGTGGCTCCGTCCTGTTAGAGTCATACCCCTATACTCTTTACCATTGATGGTAACATGCTGACCATCATCGTTTTTGAAGACATATAGGCCAGGAAACACCACAGAAAGCAGACCGAACTCAATCAAAATGCGACAATTCTGTTTACTTCTTTAATCAAAAATGAACTTCACTGTGGAGAAAGGATTTGAATAGAAATTCTGTATCAATTTGGGTTTTAGCTCTTTAGCTGAATTAGCGCCACATGCCATAATTGTTTAGCTTTAGTTCCTGCACAAGCTTTTAAACTAAAATTCTTTCGTAAAAACTTTCTTTCATAAAATGGAAGGATACAAGAAAATAAGTTGGTTCTTCTTCAATGCTTACCTATACACTGGCTGCAACGTCTTCAGTATAACGTCTCACTGTATGCACATTATCAGGAAGATTACACATGGTTGAAAAACGATCCCTTGTTATTTAAATTAATCGCTGTGAAGGACGATACCCAGCTCTGACATCTTCAAAAAAAGAAATATGAAAAAAATATTTCTTTCGGCGACTACCTCTCAGCAGTCTTCTGGCAAAAGCTCTGAGAGTAATTAATTGCCATGAACAAGCTTCTCAAGTCTGTCGTTCGAAGTCGACATTAAACCGTAGGTCCCGGTACTCATGGATAAAAATTTACACACACAACATAAGTGCTGCGAGAAGCTAGGCCGTAATCCTGACACAGGGTTGTAAAGGTCAGTTAAATTATATATTTGAATTTATTAAATTTAACTTTAAATAAAAAAGACAGAAGAAAACATAAAATAAAAGGTGATTTACATTATATTGGGAGACAAAATTAAGAGCCACAAGACAGTATCACCAACTGGAATTATTGCCAACAATTAATGGTAACCATTGTCAACCTACTAATCCATTCCAGCCATCATCCCCAGGCAAAGAAAACTAAACAAAAAGCAATTATCAGCTAATACATTGTTTGTCAAATAAAAAGTTGCGAATCTTTATGTTATATAAGTATATGATTATGATTATGACTGTATACTGTTAAATTAAATTATTTCATTTTTCCAAAAAAAATCTTTTTGCCAGGAATGTTTATTAATTTTTTTATGAAACATATTTGATCGTGAATCTAGACAGCATGAAGCTTGAACTAGACTTTCGGTTTTAAAGTTTTTATAAGATTCGAAACTAAATCTGCTTGGGTGCCTGGATTTAATAATAAAGGGTTACCTTAATTCCAATAATTGCTCGTACGTGCAAGGTTCGGCTTATTTTTTAAATTTCTTTTAATTATGGGTAAGACGTACGTACATAACATCTTGGCATCTCTGGCTTTAGCAAACTAACCCAATCATCTGAAGTTTTGAATTTCTTTAAGTTCTTTAGCTGTAGCGTTCTTAAAAATTATTTTCTAGAAATTTTATTTATTAAATTTTTTTTTTGCAGCAAAAACTGTATCAGATGTTAAAAATTTTTTATTCTTGTTTTAGCAAAAGTTGTCGAGTTTTTCAAAAATTGATTGAAAACAATTGAAGTACAAGTATTTAAAGAATATCTGACATGAGACGTGAGTGAAAAGTGAATTAATTTATGGCACAATACGTTTACAAATATGGACGTTTATTGCGTATGCGGCGCATACGCAACTTAACAGATAAAAAGAATATTAACAGCCGATACTTGTATATGCGTTTCATGCTGAATCGTATTATTCTGAGTTTTTTTAATATTAATTTTTTTTTCTTAGTCAAAGTGGCACACAAGATTGACTCGTGCCAATTCTATAAAACAATCTTTAAGATTGTTTTGCTTTTGCAATTGATTTAATTTGAACCATCAACAGTAAAAATAAAAAAAACTACAGAAACGTGATAGAGAGAAGAAGACATTGCGTCTTTAAAATGATGATTGCAAAAGATGTTTGTGAAAGAAGCTGAAATATTCAATGAAGACGGTTTTTTTTTTCTTATTTTGTTAATTTTTTTTTTACTTGGAATACATTTTATAAATATTTAAGAAAACTTTTGTGGAATGGGTTGCCAACATTCAATGTAACACATATGAAGCTTTCGTTCTTAAGCCAATTATTCCTTTTAAGCTATAATACTATTTAAGTAAAACAATCATTATGACCCGCAAAATTAGATACTCGCATCGTATAGGCCGCTTCTACAACCTCTCATGATCCTTGATAAAGAATATTAAAGATCACCTGAAGTTTTATCGTTCTGCCTTCGTAATACTGAGATCAAAAGTTGTTAAATTCAGCTTAAGAGGAAATGGTACTCCATTTGTCCTGTACTTTCCCATACAATAAACTACAGATTTCGCCTTTAACAATTGTCGTAGAAACTTTAGATGCTCACAACGCACAGTGAGATTTGTTCATACAATGTGTGGCAAAAAATATAAGAAGTGCTCGTAGAATGTTGAAATTTTGCTCTGAGCCTTTGGTTAGCTCAATTAAGAAAAATATAAAGTTTCATCAAAATTGGCCACGCCCACTACCCACCGCCCATAGAACCCACAAATTTATTTTTGACCCAAAGTTTTTGAAATTTTGCACAGAATCTTTACTACCTTAATTAACGCTCACCACCCATATAACCCATATTAAATTTTTTCCCACAACTTTTTTTTAAAATAAATTAAAATTTTTTTATATTACAAATTTCATGAATTTGGAGACAATTTTTATGATTTAATAAGAGATTAATTAAATAATTAACTTTTTTTAATTGATAGTATGCAGTCTTAATGATTAAACGGAATACGACAGCAACTTCAGGCAAAAACGACTCTCAGAGAAAACATGCCCAAAATTAAAACGACGGCCGCAACTTCACGAACTGTCATTTATTGTTTTTTCATTTCTTGCATGTTAAGCTATTAAAAATTAAATTTGTGAGAGTTTTTGCAAAGAATTGAACTTATATTTTATAATTTAATAATCTACACTCACTTTCAATTATTATTTCCAAAATATCACTCATTTTATTTAAAAAATTCCAAATTACTTAATTAATTTATTTAAACTTTCAAATGTTTTTCCGATGTTCTTATTTTTCTTTGCGCCAACAACAAAATACAAATGGGTTTGTTTACAAAATGTATGAAATTTAATAAAAGTGTGGTAGCATTATTGAGAGAATTTGTTTCTAAAAGTGAGAGCATAAGAAAAATCGCTGTCAAAATAAAATAGATTCTATTTCACGACTGCATTCTCCAGCGTTTTTTTGTGCCAATTTGTATGGAAAAAAACGTCATGCCCCAGTTCTGTTTAATCATTTACCTTTCATTTTATTGTAGCGGGTGCACCTAGCACGACCGAGCAATCTTTTTTTTCTTCCAAGGAAGTTTGCAATCACAACACATTATAGAACAAGTTTATAGTTCTAACATATCTTTTAAACCATATGAGCGAACTTTCTAATTTTTTTTAAATACCCAGAAAAGGCTATGTTTGAAAAAATCACTATTTAAATCAGAGCAATAAAATTATCTTACGTACAAACACTATAGAAATGCGTAAACAGTTCTCAATATTTTGGACCAAAATTTACAAGTGACTTTACTATATTATTTTAAAAACAAATAAACGTTTTTTTTGGGATACAATTTATGGATTCTTCATACTGAATCGATTTTCTTCAAAACTGCATCATTACATTATTAAATTTTATGTGTCGAAAAAATTACGTATTTTACAAAAAATCCCACTGTGCAACGTACAGGTCGGATCTATAACTCCTGGCAATCGATGCTAAAGAGTGTCGAAGATAACCAGAAGTTTTATCGTTCTGCCTTTGTAATACTAAGACTAAAGGTTTTTAAATTCAGCCTATGAGGAAACGGAACTCCATCCGTCCTGTACTTTCCCATACAAAAACTACAGCTTTCATCCTTAATAACCGTCATAGAGCCGAAGATTTCAAATTATTTTATAAAAAAATGTTTCGGGTACGGTAACCCGAATTAAAGGCTGTATCACAACCAAAAACAGTGATTTGAAGAAATTGTTTTTTTCTTCTAGACATTTTACAGGTTCAGAAGTATCATCATCAACGACATCATACTCCTTCGAGTATAAAAATGTTATTGATGTTGATACTGTTCCTCTGCAATGGTTCAGTTTTAATTTTTTCATTTCATTTTATTTTAATGGTAAAAATACAAGCAATAACAACATCAAACATATGCCAATACGAAGTACATACTTTACTACCTTTACTACAATATTATTAAATCAAATAAAATACAAACTTAATTGGCGCTAAAAAAATCATACAAATGCCATGCAATCAATACATTGAGCGAAAAAAAAAAATGATACAACAAAGCGTTATGATATGGTGTTTTGTGCTGTATTGTGGTTCGGTGCAGAAAACCTTTTTGGCCATAAGAACACATTTAGTGGATAAATAAACTCATACATGCTTGTCTTAATATCAACATTGAAAAAGACATATATACATATGTATGTATGTACATACATCTGGTATATAAGCATGTACCTTTGCTGTAACCGTAGCCGGGGCAACAATTGCTTAAACATTATAAATGGCGCCAGTGATTGCCAAATTTGGGCGTATAATTTTCTTGGGCATAACTACAAAATCAACTTACCCAACGCCAAAGAGAACAAATCAAAAGAATAATAATGAAATTCAAAGGAAAAATTCATTTGCAAAACTTGTGTACTTTCTTCATATGATTTTGTATAGCACGCATAACATACGTTTACCAGTCATAAACAACAGTAGCAGGCAGACTCGCCAATGATAAGGTATGAGTAGGTAAGCGGCATGTGTAGCACAAAAATATTCGTATAATCAACTCTGTCATAAAATAGTAATTTTTCTCTTTTTATTTTTATTTTTATTATTTTTTCTGTTTTACAAATACTACTTCCTGGTATTGCAAGACCGAAGCATAGATTGACACTTTTACGTTCGCAGCCTGTCACTTGTCAATCTAAACTCTATACAAGTTACACTTTTGACCTTTTCAATAAAATTTGAATTTTAAAATAAAATATTTCAAGTTTTCTACTCCCCGCAGTTTTTACCTAATGTGGTCTTGGGTTGACTATTTATTATTTTTTTAGAAAACTAAAACATGTGCTTAGAAAGTGTTAATTTTAATTTTTAAATTATAAGAAAATTTATTAATAATTTATGAAAATACAAATGTACCCTATACCTACTATGTACTAAAACACAAACACTTGATGGAAGTTGTAAAAAAAAAATTTATTGACAATTAAGCCTTTGCTACTCTTTACATAAAACCCAAAAAATTACAAATTTTTTTTTTCATTTCCACTCAAAGAGTGGTATCTTTTACAAGCGTTATTGTTTTTAACAAACCAACAAGCTGTGTTCATTAGCATTAGCAGTGTTCTACATGCATAATGAAACGGTCCGTATTTGCACAAAATTACCCAAAAGCGTACAAACTACTGCCTCACAGTTTTCAGCGATCCCTTCAGCTTAAGTTACAACTAGTAATGTTTTGAGACAAGAATGAAAAAAATTGATAGAGAATATAAAACCATGAATGGTACGATTTGTTACACATTAAAAAAACACTGATTTTAATTAATTTCATCAAATTTAATTGGACACTGAAAATGGTATGCAACCTTTAAAAATGCAATTGGTAGTAGTCGGTAGTCATTCCGTCGTGCGGGAATTTAAGTGCCCTATACGCCATATTATATATCTCGTGTTAGTTGCAGACTTGAAAAATTTGGGGTCAAAAACCTAAAGTGGCATCATTAACTCAAGATATATAAAAAATATGAAATAGCGGATAGATCACATAAACTCTCGCACGACCACTTCTGTGGATTCATATCCAGCTGTTTGAAAGACCGCTTTATTAGAGCGGTTATAAACGGTGTCTCTGTTAATGACATCGTTCCACAAGGTTCTGTTCTTTCTCCTACTTCAAATCTTGTCTACTCTTTCGCAACATTTGTCGCTCACGGAGAATTGGTGGGAAAGGTGATATATGAATGACGCACTCACAATGTCCTGCGGACAATCTCCGTTTTGATATCATTACAGAACAACAGTGAATTCATCCAAGCAGAAAAAACAACTACAACCAACCAGAGCTGTGTATAAAGGAGAGTAGAACTAGGGGTGCAAGTTCGCGCACTGGGCTAAGACTCTCCAAAAACCTCTAACGTCTGACTACCACACTTGAGCCAGGAAAAAAATAGCTTACCAGTCACGAGCAAAATCATTGATACAAGTCTCCTCAATTGGATCTATTTTAGGCTAATCACTTAAGATCTTGGGGGGGGTCGTGGTCGTTCAGCGCGTGCACAGAAACTCAAAGGACCGAGGTTCAAATCCCAGCGAAGGAGAAAAATAAAAAAAATAATTTGCGGTTTTTCCAAAATTATAATTTAAAAAATAAGAGGTTCCCCCCTCCCCCCTACCTCCAAGAATTCCATCTTCACGAAACCTCTCCCTGGCATTTCCAGCCTATTCCACAAAGAAAACGAATGATCAGGAGTACAGCGCCATCTTCTTGGAAGATAACAGCTAACCTACATAAAAAAGATGCTCACCACTCACATTCAACATTCAGATGGGGCAATTGCTGGGACATTTAAAGGTGAAGGTATAACACTGGCCTTTGAGTGATCAAATTGACAGCAATTTGTCCCATTGACATAAGGCGCTTAACATGATGTATCTATATATTCAACATTCCAATACAATGCACTGCATTTAGTAGGGGTTTACTCCTGAGTATTGGTCTTAAATAAAAAAAAAATAACTTAAGATATTGTTGTCATAGGACGAAAGTGATCTAAAAAACTGAAAAGCACTCATTTTGCTAAGAAAAAGGTGCATTAGAATAATAAATTCAGCTCTAAGGGATACTTGGCTGGGATTTTGAAACAACTTCCACATTTCAAAATAAAAATTAGACTCTTCGTATAATAAAACTTTGTTCGACTGATCTTTAGTCGAATTGTGATGATTCTTTGCAAATTTAACTCGTTTTTAATTCATTTTTGTGCAAAATAATAGGAATTTAAACCGGCTTTCACTGTTCTTTTCTGTACGATGCGTATACTTATTATAGGATCTAGTATTCCGTTAATTAAAATTTGATTTTTTATCCGATAGCAAGAGCTTTTACCAATATAATTTAGTATTTATAATAATTTTTAAAAATATCACTTGTTATCTATTTGATTTAAGCAATGGACTTTAAAGTAATATTTGTTCGTTCAGATTTCACTTTCACTGTGTATGCCTGTTTGAATTATTATTTTTGTTGTTTTTGTCTACACTGCGGTTTATTAGAATAGACCTGCATATTTAACATCTAATCTAATTAAGACGTTTCTGATGAAATAAAATAAAAAAATTAATGTTTATTATTCTAAAAAGTATTCTTATCATAATATGCTAAATAATTATATAAAGCATTGTGAATGATATGATCACAATTACAAAAGAAGGTAACACCACATGATAAGCGAAAAATTCTTTAAATTTTCTCAAGTTCGGCTCAATGTACATCAAAAATCAAGCATTTTTAGTCAGAGTAAATGCAAATGTATCAACATTTTGTTATGATTTATATGAAATTTGTATTTCTAAATTTTTATTTGAAGAAACAAAGCAAAGCTAAATTTTTATATAGAGTTTTTTAAAGTTTTTTTTTTTAATATAGTGACTGGTTTTATTCTGATGAATCACAGTGTATTTTATAATTTATTATTTTATTAATACAAAATTCAAAGTCTCGTCAGCCAATACTAAATGTGATTTTAATATTGACTTGACACATTAAATTGCTTGTTTTTACGAGCACTTATAGCAAAACAATGCTTAATAATCAACCATATGCTTATTTTATAACTCCCTTGTTGTAGACATGTAATCTAAAATATTCATCGTTCTCCCTTTTTAAAGGCAAACCTGTGTTTTTCGTCTAGTTTTCAAAATAATTTCAAAACACAATAACGCATTTTTATTGTCCTTTTACTCTGGCTACTCCCTTCCATTATATGTACCTATTTAGAAAATTTGCTAGTTTCTCTGTTCTGTTTTGAATTTTTGTTGTGCCATATTAAAATGATCTCACACCTCACACATTTACTGCTCTTTTAATAGAGAAAACACAAATCTGAATTGATTTTTATGTGTTGTAATAAAATTACAACAACGATAATTAATGTAACACATGCTACCGATATTATGATTGTTGTTTTTATTATTTAATTGCGCTTACCTACCTATTGTTGTTTTCGCTGCTGCTTTTTTGCTTTTACTCTCTTCCTTGCAAGAGTTACTTATAATGAAATCAACTGAAATTTACAAATAACTTAAGCCGTTAAAATAATTGTTTTTATTTTTAGTGTTTCTTTGTTTGTTTGTTTTTGCACATTAACATGCATAAGAGAACTACATATAATTATTGTTCTTATTTTTGTTCTTGTTGTTTCTGATACTATAATTATTACTCGCATGAACATATACATACATACAAACGTATATACATATGTTTACATTTATAAGTTTTTGTTTATTTATTTTTTTAATGGGATGTTGTTTCTGTTCTGTTTCTGTTTTTGTGTTGTTTTAGTCATTATTGGTTGCAATATTGCGGTTTAGTTTTATTATTATTATTGTTTTTGTTATTTGTTTGTATTTGTATGGCATTTAGAATATTTATGTCCGTCATAAATTAGAAGGGAGCACCTAAAAGTTTTGTTTTTATTGCTGCGACATACATAACTATCCAGAGTGCGTAGGTTGTACAGGAAGTTTCATTTACAAAATATAGTCTAAGTTTATGTTTACAAAAAATCAAGCCTATAGTAAGTCAATTAAAGTGAGTGGCTGAAGGTTAACTTTTCTTTTTTGTAATTGATTTCTATTACTCATTTAGTGCGTTTTCAAGTGACAGAACAAGGATGACGTGTGCCTGCTTTAATTGCTTACATTTTTTTGTAACATTTGTAACAGCCTTAATGAAAATCATATTGGGTCATATACTCATATACATATACATATAAAATTATTCGGATAGGTATGTTACGAATTAGAATCGAGTGTTTTTTTAACAAATAAAACTTAATTATTTCAAAGTTTAGGTATTTAAAGAACTTACTCAAGTGGCTGTTAAGCGAACAAATGCAAAAACAAAAATGTATCTAAAACCAGCTAAAAGCTTTCTTTTATGAAAAATATGTTGATTTTTAAAAGTTTTCCAAATAAAATTTTTAAAAAAATTCGTTTTATAGGTCTGCCATATATTGAATATATTTTTTTAAGAATAAGACCATAATTTTTTTCCTTTCGGTTGAGGTGGAAATCCATTTTTGTATTCACTGACGTCACAAGTGACACCACCTGCACCCTCTGGAGTCTACCCACTTGATGAACGCTTTCGTATTATTTCGAGATGTCTTATTTCTGCTTTTTATTTGAGTCCAAACCTATCATTCATGTTCAATTTTCTTTAATCTCAAAATCCTTTCACAAAAACATTGCCACATATTTTTAATGTTCTGCTTTTGCTATTAGCTTTTCCGTAATGTTTAAAGGAGTTGGTAGTTCAACTATTTATTGTATACCCATTTTTAAAGGAGTTGGTAGTTCAACTATTTATTGTATACCCATTTTTATCGTTTTACCATTTCTTGCAGTGACAGAGTGCATCGTCAATGCACTCGTCTTCTTTGCAGATACAATTGGGCGATCTATATATAAGTATTCATACTGTAGCAATTATTTCTGAAGTAACCTTGGCCCGAAAACAATTGTGTCACGATATAATCGGTTGAATTTTAAAATGTTATTAAAACCAAGCGACAATCAGTTGATAAAGCGATATCAGTTGAAAATGAGTGAAATCTCTAAAGAAGATGCTTTGACTGGCTGGTTTTTAAAGAAATGGACAAATCGACACACAAACTCTCTGTAGAATGGGTAGGAATTAAATATAAGTCCCGTATAGAAAATTGACTAAATTACCATCAGTGAAACGTTGCTAAAGCGCGATAATTTTTAATTTCTTTTTTATAATGAATGACTGTCATTATGCACTGGTTCAATTCATTTATTTCAAATGTGAACTACAATTTTTTGGTCGCCGTAGTCTGGTATATAGTTTGACAAGAGCTTTGGGTTCAAGTCCCAGCTCTTACATGTTGAAAGTAAGAATTATGAAAAAGTATTTACTTCGGTGGCCACCTCTTAGCAGTCTTCTAAGAGTAACTAAGTAACAAACTAAGAGTAACTGATTGCCAAGAATAAGCTTTTCAAGTCTGTCGTTTGGAGTCGACGTTTAACTGTGGATAAAAATTGTCGCAAACAATATGGGTACTGTAAGAAGTTAAGGCATAACTCTGAAAAAATGTCGTAATGGCCAATTGTGTATGTTTGTGTGTATGTAAACTACAATAAAATGAAAAATTACAATAAAAAGATAAAGAAGTGATAAAAATTAAAAACTTAAACTTAAAACTTAAATTTTGATGAAAACTTATTTTTTGATGAAATTTAAATACGAATTTAAACATGGACGACGAAAAACTTGCAATATTGGTGCAGGAAAGAGAATTTTATTATAACAAATTATATTAAGATTACAAGAAGTCAGAAAAGAAGAAAACGGCCGCAACGTTTACGTTTGGGTAACGAGGCCTTAAATCATTTAATTCCGTATTGAATTAAAGAGATTTGTTAGTACGTAATTACATGTCACCCTAATGCAAGAAATCATTGACTCATTTGTAACAGTTTACCACAATTTATAATTTTAATCACAGTTCGTCTTCAAGTTTTATTGATTTCAAACGTACATGCCCGTATCGCTTTAATAATTGAAGAAAATATAAACTCTAAAAGAGCATAGATTCAACATTATAACACCGAAAAAACTTTAAAACACAAAATGATAATTAAAATCTCTTTATGGACTGTAATTTACAGTTTAATAATTTTATCAATTATCTATGATGCCAAAAGATGTGAATATATGAGACATGATGGTTCCTGTATTAACATACATGATGAACTAAAGTATTCCTGGAAATTTACTCCCAAACCATATGTTAAGCAGATGCCAGTAAGTATTTTTAAATGATTTGGTTTTTGATTTGTCTAATGACGTTTAAAACAAAATATTTTAAATTTTCATTTATTTAATTTCTATTACAGTCTGCGGAGATTAAAATGGATGAATATACTTTTCATAAATTATTTGCTTTTTTTAGACGGAAGAGTGCTTAAACAATTTTTTTGATTATTGATTATATATTAAGAAAATGTGTTTTCTTCTTCTTCGTAGTAATTTCAATTAAAAATTTAATTGGTATCATTTAATTTTTTCAATTAATTATTTAATTAACACAATTATTTATTTATATATTTACTAAATTACAATAAATATTTAATTATATTCTAATTACTTGAGTATAAGCTCAGTGTAGTATCGCATAATGGGGTTTTTGGTGGTAATTAAACCACCAACCTCGCAATAGCAGTCTATCACGCTACCCACTAGACCACTAGTAATTTTTTTGTTTTATTTAGATTTTGTAACTACTAAATTGAGATCACTATTGGATCTTCCTTTTACATGAAGTAATACTTTCAGAATAAGGAATATATCAACTTTTTTTAGGAAATAAGTGGCAATCATTACCGAGTAGCAGCTGATAATAAAACTACATTATAAAACTTCTTCAAATTAAGGTGCATTGAATGCATATCACACCAATGATGAAAGTTCTTACTTTGGTAGTAAACAGCTAAAGCTACAACTGATATATGCGCCATACATTAATAGATATATTGGAATATCCACGCAAGATGTATGTTGGCAATGACGCAACTCCATTAATGCCTGGCAATTTTCTTCAATGCACAATATCTGTTAATATTGTGCATTATTTTTATTTGTAATACTCATACTTTGTGAGTGTTCATTCACTTATAGTTTTGACAAGAAGGTTTTCTTAGTTTGTAGAATTTTTAGAAAGGTTTATGGGTTTTAAAATTTTATAAAATTGGCTTAATAAAGAAGACTTTTGCGCTTTAATAAACACACTGAAATGTCATTGCATTTTTTGACAGAGCAGTGTTGTCATAATAAAATTTTTAGGGTACAAATAGATCTCTGTAAGCTTTTTTGGATGCCTAGACACATTGAGATTGTATTGATATATTCACGAAAGTTGTTCAGACTTACAATGGCTACAATATTGTCATACATTTTTTATTGAAAAAGTACGAGTCTCTCTGTAAGTTATGCTGAAAAAAGTAAACATTTTTTTCGTAAAATTTTGCGAAAAAGTGCAAGTAAAAATTATTTTTTGCACAAAAAATATTTTAATATTTGTTCAGTAGAATCGTCACTGCATTGTTGCCAAACATATGTAGTTATCTTTAAGTTTGAGTTAGCTGTTGGCCAAAAACTGAGGACACCTGTTTTGGAGTGATGAAATGATTTTCAAAACCTTTTGAGGTCCATAAAAAAAACTGATAGTCAATCTGACCAAACCGGGTACAGGATTTTACTACCTTTTGGTAGTACAATCGAACCTATATGGTGGATTCCGTGCATTTTTTTCACAGTTGCACTGTGCTATGTACATACATATGTATATCGTCGTACAGTCTAAACTCACCTTAAGATCTTTTGTGTCAAGTTTTAAAAATGAAACAAATTTGAATTATTTTTTATTATTTAATTTTAAGTTTATTTTTTATAATTTTGGAGATGATTTGTTGGCATTTTTTTTTTTATAGAATGTTTTACTCGTATAGTATGGAATTGTTTTAAGAACAGAGAGTTTGATTTATAAAATTTATTTTGCAAATAAAATATTTTTAAGGCTTTAATTTTTGTTTTAAGTTTAAGTTTAAGTTTAAGTTTAAGTTTTTCTTTTGAATATTAAAAAACTGTAATTTTAATAAAATTGTTTTTTGTTGTAATATTTCATATATAATTTTTTATAATTTTTGAACTTTACAAGATGCGATTATTTTTACTCGTATTCTCTGTTTTCTTTTTAATTGTTTTTTTAAGTAATATGGCTGTATATACTTTATTAATTTATATTTTAAATATAATTAAATTTTAACATTAACTTTAATTATTTATAAATATTACTTAGTGGTAAATTTGATTTATTTTATGGATATATATATTTATTAGCTAATTTATAAAAATAATTAAGAACTAAAAATAAAACAAAATAAATTAAATTAAAATACGTTTTCTTAAAGATTATAATTAAGCAAAAAATACTGTTTGTGCAGAATTAAAAAAAAAAAAAAAAAATAAAAAAAATAAGAAAAAATATTTTTTTTTAACTTAAAAAAATGTATTATCGTCGTATTACCTAAAAAAAATATACTTTTGCTTCTGATTTGTATGGCAATACATTTTGTTTTTAATTTTTGTATAAAAAAATATTTGTATTTTTTTTTTTATGTAGAAGACCCTTCGTATTTGTTTTTCCTACACAACTGTTGGTATTAATCCACACTCGACCATGAAAAAATATTTTTAAAACAAAATTTGTGTGAAATTGTATTTTACAAGTCTGTTAAGAAATGAAAAAAGTGTACCCATCGTAACCCATCTATTTTATTGTAACATTTATTTTGTCAACTATGTGCTGCTTCAAATTGAATTAATTTCAAATTATTTTTTATTATTTGTTTTTAAATAATTTTTTAAAAAGCATTTATGCACACTTGGGAACATGCTTATGAAACCAGGCATGTTCCGTTGTTGTTTACATAGTGTGTTGTCATGTTTATGGTTTCTAAACCATGTTCCCTTCTGGGTTTCAAAAATATGAAAATATTTTGATAATTTCGTGCTGCTTTGATGTTGGTTTCAGTGTATGAATCGTTTTTCATTGTTTTTAATGGTCTAATTTATTGAAAACAAGCCAACTGTATAATTTAATAATTTAAAAATACAGGATACGATGTTTAGGTTATGGTTTAATTGTTGGTTCCAATGTGCGTATCAAAATATATGAAATACGAATGTTAAAAGTGTTCCGTAAACATGTTCCAAAGTGTGCACTTAGCATTACATAAAAGAAGATTTAAAAATAAAATGTTTCCATAAAATAGTGGGCCTATACTCCCTTCTTCAAATTTTTGTTTCATCAGAACATAAAGATTGGTGAGTAACCAGATTTATTTTTCCACTACATACGAATGTATGTTTATTATAAATAATTTTTATGAACAAGGCCTTAAAATCATTAATTTTAAAACATAGTGTTTTATTAAATATTGATTTTTTCTTAAACCACAATGAAGATGTTTTTTTTATACTATTTCTTGATAAACTTGATTAAACATTATTTTTCCATTTGACGTTGTAGTTTTAACTGTACATATATTGTAGTTTCAGTCGTCATTTCGTTTCTAAATTGTATTTCTTGTAATGAAATATTCAAAAAAAAAAAGTATTGTAATGTTGGCAGCACTGCAAAATTTTTACGTTGCTAGTGCGAAATTAAATTTTTTTTTAATAATTTTGAATTTTGAAAGAAAATTTTAAAGAATGCTGAGTACCGAGTTAAAGACTTCACGAATTCCCCATTTTTTTAGAATCACTTAAATGGTGCAAACATGATTTTTTGTATTCCAACAATATTGGATACATACACACATACATAATTTGCCATTATAACCCTTTTTTACAATTACGTCCTGGCTTCTCACAGCACCAATTTTGTGTGCGTCAAATTTTGTCCATGAGTACCTGGATCTACAGTTTAACTTCGAATCCGAACGACAGACTTTAGAAGCTTGTTCATGAAAGCAACTACTCTTAGAGCTTTTGCCAGAAGACTGCTAAGAGGCAGTCGCCGAAAGAAATATTTTTTTTTGTATTTCTTTTTATTTTAAGGTGTCAGAGTTGGACTTTGAAACCGGAAACTTTGAAACATTTTTTTAAATAATTTTCATTTAACTGAAATTGACCGAGATCTTATGGACCACAGCTAAAAATGGTGATCATAGAACATAAAATTTAAGTCTGATGTCTAGAGCATCTGCTTCTGCTATATGTATGTACTTTACCCACCGATACTGACGACAAGACACCATTAGCACGATTACACTTCTATAACAGAAAACAATACTGAGTCTTACATACATACATACATAATTGGCAATTACAACCCTGTGTCAGGGTTACGGCCTAGCTTCTCGCAGATTCATGTTGTGTGTGTTAATTTTTATCCATGAGTACCGGACCTACAGTTTAAAGTCGACTCCAAACGACAGATTTGAGAAGCTTTTTCATGGCAATTAATTACTCCCAGAGCTTTTGCCAGAAGACTGCTGAGTCCTGCACGCATTAAAATCTATTCAGTTCGAACGATTCCACTCAGAAGTTGCTGCCAAGAAAACACTTCTATAGTGCGTTCTTTAACTAAAAATTTGTCTCATTTATTAGTAACACTCGAAGAACTATTTTTTCCAACCTTAATTTAAGATTTTGAAAGTGTTTCGCAAATTTTAAAGCAGATTTTTACTGTACCCAATATTAAATATCAAGAAAATTGTACACCTTGCTAGGTATTTTAAGCTTTTTCATATTTGTGTAATTAAATTCTATATATATTTTAAGCCTCTTTGAATGTCTTTAGCTTTATCATAACCAGGGCAGAGCCATTATACAAAATTTCTATTTTATGTGTTTTTGTTAATGAGTCTGTTAAGAATGTTTAAATTTTACTTTTATCATAAGGATTATGACTTGTTAAAAGGTTCTCGTCGCCTTAATCTTTTGGCCAGAATAACAGAATGAATGATACTCAACTGGCTTAGAAAACTTAATGGTGATACTTCTCAAATGAATACCATGACATAGTAACCTGTATCTCTTTGTAAAAAGTAAAACAACCTTCTATAGAAATATCAATTTGATATATTTCTTAGAGTAGTACTCATAATTTAACACAATGTACTCTTAAATTATCCACAGGCCGTTATAACAAGGCCATTAGTATTAACCAATTACGCTGACTTCTCCGTGAGCTATCGTGTTAAGCTAGTCATCAACTACAACTATCCATAACAAGTGTTTTAGTCCTTAATTAGAAAATATGGAACATTAATGCTGAAATTCCTTACTTTCCTGAAGGATTTCTTCGATCTCATGAGTAGCTCGTGAAAGTTTTCAAAATTTTTGTGTAAATGGAAATGTTTGATGAATAATAGTAATAAACTAAATTTATAATAATAAAATATATAAAATAATAAAAAAAAACAAAAATTATAAAAATATTTTAAAAGTAATTGAGATCTATTTTAGGTTTTTCAAAGAATTTTCTTTTTGTATTTTTTTGTTGAAACAGTTTTTTTTTTCTTAATCAAACTAAAAATATTATTAATAATATAAAGGGTAATTACTTCTTGTTGAAAATGCCCTTGCAAGTCATGCAAACGTAGCAATCGTAGCGCATATGCGTACATTTTGTTATTGTTTGAGATGGTGTGCTACATTTGCCAGGCTTGCTAGGGCGTTTGCTACGAAGAGTGATTATTTTTACAGTGTCAGTATGTAATTTATGTAAATAAATGGCTCTCATTTTAAGAATTTGTAAAAAACGAAATAATGGAGAAAATGTAGAAATAGAATCAGAATCAGCTATTAGTTAAAACAATTTTAAAATTGTTTCGACTCAAAACATATGAAGTTATCGTTATGAGTGAAATCGTTTTGTGTCGAACTGATTTTAAAACAGCCATAAACTAAGTAATATAGTATATAGTGGAAAGGCACTGTTAAGATGTTTTCGCAAACCCAGCTTTAGGCTGTTCTGACTTGTGACTACTGAAATATGAAAATGGAATATTGAAAATGACATTTGTTTTTACACTATGAGTTTGAGAATACCATTAAATGTAAAGCTTTAAAACAAGCTTCTCTTAATTTTTTTGAATGAATGAAATTTTATATTAAAACTTTATGTAGAATTAGAGCCTTATACTTACGTACAAACATATGGAGATAAAAAATAAATTTTTCTAAATAAAAATCTTAAATACAAAGTAACTAAAATAGCTAAACTTAACAAATTAGAAATACAAAAAATAAAAAGCAATATGCTCTTTTAAATCAGGTAATTAGAAAAATATTTGTTTTCTATGTATATGTAAAAAAAAGCTAAGCTAAGCTTCTTGGAAGTGTTATAATATATTATTAATAATAATTATTTTCTTTTCTTCTTAACATATATGTATGTATGGGTATGTGTATTATCTCTCTATCCCCTCCTTCTCTTTAATAATTTGTTCTATAGCTATATTTCTTGATTTTGATTTTTGATTTTTCGTTTTTAATTTTTCAATATTATTACTTAAGAGTAAGAGTAGTTAACAAAACCGTAACGCTTTCATATTTTCCCTTCTCGAAAATTGTTGTCATACTTAACTTTTTTTTTGTTCCTTCTTTCTTAATGTAAAGGCGGTGGTGTACGATCAGGAGATTTTGAGGCTAACAAAACTTTCGGTACATGTTTGTCAATGAAATTCCTTTGGATTTCATTGTAATTGTGCTGAACTTTCTTGTGTTTACGCTGGGAACGCTGTTGCGTTGCTATTGGTTTACGCAGAAAACTTAAATCACCATAGAAGCGATTGTCTTGCAAAAGATGGAGAGTAGTATTAAAATCTCTTCTCCACATGCCATACGGGCACATAGTGGCTGTACGCCAATCTGGCAGCACTACACCTAAACGATGACATTCACGAGCATAGGCAGCAAAACTATCACAATGACACATACCATCCGGACATTCGCACACATCCATTTTACATGAATCAATATAATTATTGGGATTTAAACGATCATTACAATTGCCAAATACCTCTGCTATGCGCAGAGGTCGACACATGGCATTGGTTTTCCTTTGTTTGCACATGGGCTGTACGGCTATATTTTCCCTTCTACGCGAGCAAGCCTTGGGTCCACCCACTTTCCAGGAGTTGGCAAAACGCCAAACTTCAGTATGATTTACACCATCCCTACTAGTGAGATCATCTCGGGCTAAACCATTATAATTGCCACACAAGCCACACAGTCTACGTTTATAGGTGGAAGGTGCCATTATTTGTAAATAATTATTGCCATCCCATTCTATGCTTAAACCCAACTCTGTTCTCAGAATAATACTCTCCTTCAAACGTTCTATACTGGTTATAATGCCCTCTCTGTAAGGCAATAAAACTCGGCTACCATTAACTTTAACTCTCATCTTTTGGCCCAAATTGACGCGTATACCCTTCATCTTTAAGGTGACCGTTTTTGTCCACGACGAGGTATTCGTACCACGTGCATCATTAGTTAAACGTATGGAAAATGTATTATCCCGACAATCGGCGGCCAGTAAATATTTGCAAGAACCCTGAAAACTATAAAATTTGCCATCGAATGTTTTGAAATGTGGATCTCCAAATACTGTGCAGGTACCCGCCGTTTCTATACATTTGGGACAACATTCGCCCGGTGTTACTTTTAGCTCTTCATTTGAGCGACACTTAATAGCTGGACAACGCATTTCCGAACATCGTATATTACCCGCTGTACAACGACACGAACGACAGGGTCCTAAATTCCATGTTTCATTGTTTTGATAACTGATGCCATTATAAATGCACTCACTGCGCACTTCGGATATTATACAGCGTGGACAGCAACCATCCATTTCTTGGTATTCAGGTGAACACTCGAGTATGGGGCAAGTCTTGCGCTCACAGATACTGGTACCATTCGTGCAGGTACAATTCGTACAACGATCAGGCATAAATTGTAGTTTATCGTTGTAGATTTTGTGATTAAAAATGCATTTTCCTGTAAAGAAAAGATAACGAGAATATGAGAGAGAGATTGGTATATGAGAAAAATTTGTATTAATTAGATGCGAGAATTACAGTTCAGCTTAAAATAGAGCCTGAAGTATAGTTTAACTGTCAAAATTTCTTAATCAACCTAATAGCGCGTTAACGCGTTAGTAAATTCGGTTTTTATAGTACGTTCACTAGTGAAATTGGTTGCATTCTTCATTGTTAAAAAGTAATAAAACTTTAGTAGCTACTTCCGGTTAAATTAAGTGTTTTTATCTCTACATTGATTTTTCGCATGATGTTTCTTATTAACAAAATAACTTAATACTACTGTTCGCATGACCCCAAACAACGCACCTAGTCAGTATTGTATTAGAAGAAAGCTTTGAATGGACTATTATCCGCAAAACAGTAAATCACTAACTAATTACCGCAATGTTTCAATTATATTTTGATATTGCGCTACTTCTTTGGGTACCCGTTGAGAAAACAACTTCTGCCGAAATTACACAAGCAAATAACGAAATATCGAAATAGAAATCTACATATCGTCGGTTGACAGGTAAAACTCACTAAGTGCTAAGAGTTCTGACTACACTTAGTGAGTTTTACTTGTCAACCGACGATATAAGAGATATTAAGCTTAATTTAAGGTTTAAATTTTTTAAAAATAAATCTAGTGAACTAGCTTATCAAACAATACAAATAAAAGCAATTTTGAATAAACTTTTTTGAAGACGGGCTATGCCATGTTATATAAAAATAGTGGTGCTCAAAGAAACCAAGCAACTTCTAAACGTCAAGTTACGAAAAAGAAAGCGGTTTGGTGTTTTAAACGTTGTACTTTGCAATGTACAGTATTCCACGGTCGGTCTCTATATAATACAAAATTTCCTTCTTGCCTTGAAAATCTCTGAACTTTTTTGCGAAATTAAGGAAAAAAAAATTATTCGTTCATTGTGACTTACCTGGTACTGGCATAAACTCCCTTTGTTCTGTACAACGTGGACAACATTCGTTGGGATGAAGTTTTTGTTTTGAAATGGGGCATTGTAAAACAGGGCATGTCTTCTTGGCACACTTTAATTGATTACCCGCACATTGACATACCAAACAACGATCATCGATTGAGGCGACAACCTCTTGGCCTTCCAAAACTATTTGTCCATTGATTTTGCAACCTTGTAAGGAAGGAAAATAGGAAACAAAAAATGGAAACTTAAAACATGCACAATAATTAAATTCAAACAAAGAAATATATCAAAAGAAAACATAAAATACCACATTTTTTGTAGACTTTAATGTTTTTTATAGAAACAATTCATTCTCTTTTATTATTCTTTTGTTTTAGTTTTTTTGCCTAAAATCATGCCCTACACCACGGTAGTTGGCTGATTCATTCAGTAGGGAGTGTGTAGACATAACCTTTCAAATTGTAATTGAATAGGAATCTGTTTATCAATCATCTTCAAAATTTTGAATTACATGGGTTTTCTATTAATTTATCGTTTATTAAACTGATTTCACTTTTACCTATATATAGCAAATAATGTGGTATGTTCGTAATATGTGTTAATTGTCATAAAGTTGTAAATTTTAATTTATAGAAAATAATTCTTTATTAATAAAAAGGTTAACATTTTATGAGCAGAAGACATACAATAGCACGCCTTGTAAACTCCATTATATAAATTTTTGACTTGGTAAGCGTATAAGTAATTTTTTTACGGTATAACAAAACCAGAGTGGGCAAGCAAACAAAACATTTCGCAAACGTTAGATGAAAGTCATACACTTTTCAAAATTTTTTTAATAGTATTGTACATGAGCAAAACCAAAACAAATACTTTCTAAATGAGAAAGAGCGCAAATGAAACAATTAGCTTTTCGGTCTTGTGCTTGCTTTGTTATTCCGTTACATTTGTATAATTTGCTCTTTTTTCTCTTCTTCTTTTCTTTTTTTCTCATACATTTTTTGTTGTACCTACGCACATTTGAGTTAGTGTATTTGTAGTACTCAAAACAAAACCAATATACAAAATTAAATGGGACAATCGTTCTCACTGTTTCTATTTTATTTTTGTTTTACTCATTGTAAAGAACACAACAAAATGAGATCAAACGTTCAGTTTTGTTTATTTTCCTACTCTAAACAAAACTAGTCTTGTCAAAACTTGTTCACTAGCCCTGTCAAAAATGCTGGACTTTATAGAAAAAAATGCTAAAATAAGCGTTAGAAAGATCGTTCATTATTTAAAAGCATGCAAGCGAAACCAAAAATTTAAGCAGTGCACTTCTGAATAAAAATTTTCCTATTTTTACAATTGAATTAATATGGGAAAAATAGGAGCGGGAAAAAAACTCCCGCGGAATTTTGATTTACAATTGGGCTGAATATAAAAAATGATCATTCTTCCTTGAGCTCGAACTCGGGTCTAAATTAAAGGAATTAATATTTTCTGTGTCATGTGCTATAATTTTATTCCAACTCTATTCTCAATTCTGGCCAGAGCTGTCTAAAATGAAAATGTCGATCAATTTTTTTTTTAAACCACAGCTGCTGCAAATCATGGTTGGTCAATTGATGAACGAAAAAGTCAGTAGTCATAGTTCTAAAGCGGTCACAATTGACTGTAATATTTTGATCAGCATCATTTTTAAAGAAGTAGGGGCAGATGATTCCATCAGGCCATAAAGAAAGCATCATCATCAATCCAAATATGGCAGTTTTGATCAACGGCAATTTGGTTTTGGAGGCTCATTCACAGAATCTATGGCTTGCTTTATTGAAATGCCAAACCAAACTTAACATAAATCAGTGACAACTGACAAAATGGCCTTTAGTTAAAAAGTGTTGCCAACTTAAAGTTTTATAACTCTATAAAAAACACACTACACAATATTTTGGGTGTTATTGCTTTATGAAATAAAATTAAATATTGCAGAAAAATTAGTTCCTAATACCTTTTACAATTATTGACATAGTTTCTAACAATAACTGGTCCGACTTTCGTTGTGAGCCACTGTACACACAAACACACATACATACATATGTATGCATGTATATATATTGCTTTTACATTAGTTTAAGCTGTTGTTTTTTTTATAAGGTACCACTAAAGGGCTGACCCTACCTTAATTTTCTTACACATTTTTTTGATTTCGTTAAAAAAAAACAGGATAATAAGACATAACAACAGACAAACAGAAACAGTTGTCATGTTTTCAATCATGTTGTTGTGAGTTTCTTATACTCCGCATACAAATGGCGAAATCACGAATTTATTGTTCCTTTTATAAAATAAAAAAATAAAAAGAAAAACTACACTGCACAAGTAAATATACGAGACCACACAAAGCAAAGAAGTAAAAAATATGTATAAAAAATCAGACTGCAACATGTACAAACATGCAAACAGTTTTACAGTGTATTGTCGTGGTTGTAGTTCTCTTGTTTATTTACTTATTTACATACATACCATATGTATGTACACAAGTATGTATATCATAAAACATAAATAAAAAATTAATATGAATCACAACATACAACGACAACTATAACAACGAAATATTTGTTTGATTGTAGTTTCGGTTGTAACTGTTTACTGTTTTAGTTTTGTTTAAACAAAACCATAACATGTTGCTACATGCTCGAACATGATTTTAATACAATTGATTGGACAGATACATAAACGAGATATTAAAACAGTGTCTTAATTTAAAGAAAAAAAAAATACATATAATACAAAAAATACAATACACCCAGTCCTGTTTTTACGTAGAACAAAAATACGTCAAGCGAATTACAAAAATATTAATTTACATATTTAAACAAACTTTTAAGGTGTATAAAATGAAAATTCTTGTAAAACAGATTAAATTCTGTGTGCTTCTGAAATGTTTAAAGAAAAATATTAATTTGTTTAGATCACTAAGTGCTACTTTGTTTAAGTATCTGTTTAAGTTATTCAGATATCTTTGCAAAAAGTTTATACTTAACGAGTGAATTATTTTAAAAGTTATAATAAAAGAACAACTTAAATTAGAGCGTAACGTGCAAACTATCTGTCAAAATATATGAGACCAATCCAAATAGCTTTGCAATTGGAAAGTCCAGCGCTTAAAGAAGTGCAGTTGGTTACGAAAAACTTTTGTTTTTTGTTTTCAATTTTATCTGCCATAGTGTCAAGTAATGACATTTTAGCCACTTTCAGGCCAATTTTGTGATTTAATTTCTCTTATTTAGATTATTTAGCCGATTTTATCAAACAATCTGAGTATAACTTATTGCTCTTGACTTATTGACGTTTTCTTGAAAGTTACCCATTACAGCGTTTGTTATAAGCGCAAAATTACTTTGTACTTTATGCTGTAATTTAGGTTGGTCTTTAAGAATATTGGTAAATTTGAAAACTTAGTAGAAAAATAAAATATCGAGGGTACGAGTATTTGTGTATTTTGATTTTGTTTTATAACTACGTTGTGGGACTTTTTAAAGTCCTTTTCAAGTTCAGAAAGAACTAAAAATATTTAAATTTATCGTTAAAAAATCAAAAACTTAAGTGATAAGAGATTTATAGAGTACACTTTATTTTGACGCTCACAGTACATATTAAAAAAAAAAGTCAAACATATTAGCGGTAATCAATATTCGTTGTAAACGCCCTTGTCAAACAATAACAAGCAATACATTCAAGGGCGTTTGGAACCACTATTGTTCGAGGCTTACTTGAGGAAAATCAAAATATTTTTAATATAGCGATGTAGGTTTGTAGCCTAAAAAATTACAGAAAAGGTCTGCTTTACGAACATAAATCGGAAATTTTTAAATATGTATTATACATTAGCGTAGATTACGATATAAAAACAGTATAACGAATATTTAAGGTGTGCGTCACTATAAACTGTAACACATCAAAAGTCAAATAAAAACTGACTGGAGTAAGCTAGAGTTAAAAATAAAACAGTTTTATTTTGCATTTTTATTACAGATTTATATTCTGTATTATTTTATTTAAAAATTAATTTAATTTTATAAAATTTTTTATTTTATTCATTATGCCATCCATAAGCAATGTTATAGTATTTTCGGTGATTTTTTTGGTACCAGCTGTCCATTTATATCGAAAACTAGTAATGGTTTTGGGAACAGATGTACTCTTCTTTAGTTCTCTTTTGACCAGAGCCCAATATCTTTCAATAGGCCGCAGCTCTGGGCAGTTTGGTGGGTTAGCCTCTTTTGGAACAAAAATAACATTATTTTTATTATACCAGTCTATTGCGCTTTTACTGTAGTGACATGTTGCCAAATCTGGCCAGAAGAATGTTGATATGTTGTGCTGTCTTAGAAATGGGAGCAACCTCTTTTGAAGACACTCTTTGATATAAATATCTGAGTTTATTGATCCCAATGTAACAAACGATGCACTTCTGTTGCCGCAGCTACAAATAGCCTGCCAAACTAGGAACTTTTTTGGAAATTTTGATAGTTTTTTAGATCGGAACTCTTCAGAAACATTGCCTCTACTATCCGCTACATAAAACTCTTGGTCAGGAAGCTGCGCAAAGTCTGCAAAAACGTAAGTTTCATCATCCATTACACAACATTCGAACTTTTGAAAAAATTCTTTTTTGAGGAGCTTTGCTCTTTTTTTTGCTTCAATATTCTTCTTAGCATTTCTATCCGGAACTTTTTGGACTTTAAATGTTTTAAGGCCAGCTTTAGCTTTAACTCGGCGCACAAAACTTTCCGAACATTGCACGCACCGGGCCACTTCGCGACCAGAAATGTTTGGAAGAGCCAGCAAAAGCTTCTCAACCTTTTTGGCTTTCGCGTCGTTCGTTACCAGTTTTGCTTTAACTGTTCCAGGCTTTCTTTCAATTTTTAGGTCTTTGTTGAACTTTTTGACCACTCTGGAAACACATTGCCTGGTCACGTGGACTTCCCTAGCAACTTTTGTATAACTCCAATATGGTTTTTTTGAATTATTTGAATAATTTTTGTATGCACTTGTCTTTGATTATCCATTGTGAACTAACTAACAAGTCAAATTTGACAAACTGATACATTTTAAAATCTGACAGATTTTTCAAAGATATTGTGATTAAGAAAAATAAATTTGATTAAAGGTGAAAAAAGTTATTAAGAAAAATGGGTGTTACACTTTATAGTGACGCACACCTTAGTTGATCACATAATCTATTTGAAAAACTTTACAAAATGCCATAGTGTAAAAACAGGATTAGATGTTTTTTTCACTTTCATTAATATATGCATGTGCAATTCATACATCCATACATACATACCTTGACATGTTGGACAACATTCACCCGGTTTTGGTTTTGTCAATTGACTATCATCACATTGCGTATAACATTTCATTATTGTTTCTGTTACAACACTGCCAACGCATTTGTATGATTTACACGGGTCTTCTGGATCTGTCCATTCCGAACCACTGGCATATGCTATGCCACGAAATATGCAACCTTAAATGAATAAGAAATACAAAGTTTTAAAATTAATAATGAAAATATGTTAAATTTGTAAAAGTTTTGTTTAAAGTACCTTTGCATTTATTACAGCAGGTATCAGAAGTTTTCTTCTCCAGTAAATAGCAATCATCTATGGGCGGACAACTTTCCTGATGGCACTTAACGAATCCATTCTAAAAGTAAAGTGTACAAAAGAATGTATAAAATTTTAATTGTGTTTTGCTTTAGGAAATTTTGTTTTATATAGGAGTAATAGTAATATTATGTTTATTATAATTTGGGTGGAAAAAACAGGAAAATAAAATTTAATGACCAGTTATTCTGCCATAACTAGTTGTTCGAAACAAGAACTTAGTATTTAATATGACAACTTATAACAGCTATTTTTTAGTTGTTTGAGAACTATCAATATCA
Source organism: Metopia argyrocephala (assembly GCA_963576795.1). Taxonomy (NCBI): domain Eukaryota; kingdom Metazoa; phylum Arthropoda; class Insecta; order Diptera; family Sarcophagidae; genus Metopia; species Metopia argyrocephala. The sequence goes on along the minus strand of OY756208.1, from coordinate 195,298,792 downwards.
ATAACTATGGTACGCCGTTTGGCAAGCCATTGGACATGGTTTAACGATGTGGAAATATAAAAAAAATAATTGTTCGCAAAGTTCATAGAGTTCTTCCATCATTTTAAGGCCAACATAACCCGCTGAATGAGCAAACACTCTGTGCAGATAATGATCATTTATACACTACTTTTCTTTTCTCAATGTAAAGCCATCAACAAGACTTGCTGCTGTAGCGCGAAATCTTGAAGAAAATGCCAAAATTCCGATATGCCATGTTCTTCAAATTGTAGATATTTTACCTTCGAACTGGATATTAACTTTACTTATGGACCTATAAAATAACGCTCGTGCAATAGGTGAAGCGAAATGATAACCATCTGCGTAGTATTTTTAGGTATTAGGCTCATTTGAAGTTGGCCGCCGAACATGAGAATTTTTATCGTAGAATTGTTAATAGTGATGAATTTCATTTCGGAATGATCAGGAGAAAAGCGCAACTTATTGGGAAGTAGCGGATAACAGCTAAACACCTACTTAGCGAATTCACTCACCGCAATCGACATGCAACGATGGAGCAATTGTGTTGAAGGAATAACACTGGCCTTTGAATGATCAATTCACAGCAATTTGTCTCATTTCCTAAGGCACTAAATAATAAAAGAAAACAAAATATATGTTCTGTTGTCATAATGTACTGTCCTTTCCACAAAAATTCCAATACAATGCATAGCATTTAGTAGGGGCTTATCCCTGAGTATTAATCTCAATAAAAAAAATGCAAGATCAATAAACAAAATTGCTGTATACGAAGCGAAGACAACCTTCAGACCATCAACAAAGTATAATAACTTGAATTAAAATTATTTTATTTCTTTCGAAATCTACAAGCACCTCCCATACCAGTGCATAGCGAGTGCTATAGAGCCATGTTAGTATAATTTTTGTTTGCAAAAATAAATCAGCTAAACACACACGACATCGAGCACCAACAATCCAAGACAACTTGTCATTCAGGGCGCTTAACAACTGATTTATTGGAAAAACAATTTGGTAACTTCTTTATTTTCAGAAGTTGCTCTGTTCCCGAGTCTCCTGGTTCGTCTGCTTTAAACGCCTTTGTATAACATTTTATAAGCCTATGTCAAGTCATTGGCATAAGCCAGCAATCTAGAAAATCTTGAAGCATTGCCGCCATACGGCCAAATTTATTGGAAAAAGTAATCAATAATTGGAATACTCCGCTTTTTCTAATGCGTCATAATGTCATATGTCTGGAGTTTACGCAAATTCACTGCATGGTTATAAAAATATGAGTGAAAACAATTTTGATTTTTCTTTAACCCTCTTGGCAAGTAGCAATAATATTGCAGTACAAGTATACCGATGTTAACTATTTAGCATTTTTAAAAGTCATTTGGCGAGAAAAAAACAACAGATCTGTCATGCAGTACACTTTCTAGCAGCATCAGACTGGTCTTAAAGCAATTAACTGCTATAGCAGATAATCGTATATAAAATACCGAAAACATTTTCTAACTCTGAATTTTAACTATTGAAAATACCCAAATACGTTTGCAGATATTAATTTTTTAGTTTAAAATTAAAAATAAAAAAAAAAAAATTAAAAATGTGGCCAATACTATGCAAAATATTTATTGCCTCTAAGTTACGGCCGATTGACTACCAATTTTATTTAAAAGTTTTTGATTTTGGCCAACTTTTAACTTGCTGTAGTTTCGTACAATTTTTATTTTAAAGCCCAAAAATATTCACTGTTATCTTAAAGCATTACAAAAACATAGAAATAAAAAATAGGGTCGTAAATTTTTGTTGAAAAATAAATTATAATTTTTTTGTTTCTTTTTATTTCGATTTAAATAAACTTCAGCAGTAAATACACATTTACAGTGCAAAGTAAAAATTATGCAACATTCATACAAATACTGCAATTACCAAGAAGGGGTTAATTTAATGGCAAAAATTAACAAATGGGTAACATTGACTCGTCGGTAATCTGTTGTCTGCTGCTCTATGACAAAGGTGGTGATCTTCAAATTTTTTCGTGTAAATACATAGAGAAGAAGGAGTTCTAAATCTATAAAAACTCGGTATTACATGGGCGGAATACTAAAACTTTTCCATCACTCTTTCCCCCTAGCTTCACAGCGGAGTATGGGGACTGTTTGTCATTTACTGTGTAATTGCTCTGTTAAAGCATTCAGACGTTCGAAATTGTTGAGGTTGACTTTATTACTCTCTCGTTCTTTTTCACTTTAGATACAGCTCTGATTGGATCACAGTGTATAAAGTGTTAGAACAAAGGACAGCTTCAAAGCTTAAGATTAGCAATTATTAAATTTTTCTACCACTTCAAAACAACAACTATATGAATTTTTTTAATACTTGCTATCTCTTTCAAATTAAATGATAGTAAAATTTTTGTGTTGTTTATGTCATTTTTGTTGGTGTTTCGTCATTGTATACAATGTAGGTTGGAAGGAATTCTTTTTCTGCTCGGGTGATTTCAGTTGATATCAAACGCCACTTGTGCTATTTGTAGTTGCTCGAGTTATGATTTACTATCCATGTCAGTACTCAACTCATACCTTCGGGAGTCTTGAGTAATTAAATTATCTTTTTCTCTGCATAGTTTACAACTAAATTTTTAATTAATTATTCTGGTATATGATTCAAAAGTATTTCATTTGAAACTGATATCTTCTGTACATATGAATCTTAACTGTTTTAATTTCTTCAAAAATTTGACAATCAAGGAAATAGTGGCATGTACTTCACATGACACCTACTTTTGTTTTGCACTGTTTTATAAAATATTTACTAAACTATGAGTTTTACAGCTACTCACTGGTTTAATGCACCACTTTATTTAATTTAAAATATAATTTCTGAATTTGATTTTATTTCTTTGGGTTTATCTCTTTTTATTTTAGTGGGCTTTTTTTTCTCAATTTTTGAAATCCATTACTGTCGTCAGTTGATAAAAATTATGCTTTAGAGCTGCTTGTAAAGGTAAATCTCCTCACTTGCCTTGCAAAATTTATATATAAAAAAACCTAATAAGACTGTGCTTTAGCCTGAGTCTATATACTTAAATTTGTAAATTTAAATAACGAATAGAGAGTTTTAATGGCCAAAACAATTTTAAGCCTGATTTAATAAGATTTATGCAAATGAAAAAGGAAAACAGAAATCTTAGCTGTGATAAAAATAATTATTTTTAATAAAAAAAAAAAAAAAATAATGACTTGTGTCTTATTTTGTAAAACAATGAAACCCAAATAAATAGAAAAATTACACAGGTTTACAAATTTTTAATTTGGAAAAATACCAAGAACATCACGTGCCTAGATAAGTTAACTGGGACCTCCTGAACATGAAAAACGCTGTTATTTTTTTCTAAGTACCGTTTTTTAGACAACGGTACTTTTGTGTTTTTCGGTGTATGGTCCCACTCAAACCCTTGTGGAGTCCAACCGAAAAGTCGGATTGAGATAAGGCCATTTCTTATCAGATAGAATTTTCCAGCATGCCACTTATCTCGATCGGACTTTTCGGTTGGACTTAAACATTATAATGCTTCCATTATTGCTTACAATTTTATTTATTGCTTCCAAATTTAAAAAATTTTCTACTGGGATTCAGCATTGGAAGCATGTTGTATTTTTGCGTAAACAGAGCTCAAGTTTTGTAATACTTATGACATAAATTTATAATATTTTCAAATTGTCATATACAATTATTAGCGGTTACCACTCTTCATTGCAAACACCCTTGAAAGATATTCTTATTGTTTTACATGGTTTACAATGTTAAAAACAGAATGCGACATCAAACAAGTTTTTAAATCATGCAATGATACAAAAGTTGTGTATAAAAAGCATTGCCAATTTATGTCTCAGTTGTTTCGGTTTCCGCATTAACTAAAAGTGAGTTTAGAAATACTAAATATTATCAAAGTTTATATGGTTGCGTTTAAGAATACATGACATTGTCACAATTGAAAGCAACTTGCATTTAGGAAAGCGGCTATACTTCCAAAGGCGTTTGCAACAAAGACTTATTATCGATATTACATTTTACTTAAAAAAAACCATGCTATGCAATGTCAAACACAGTATTAGGCCATGCCATGCAAAGTCATTATAGTGTCATAGCATGTTATTGCAAATCGCCTAAGCTGTTGTAGCTCGTTGTGTTGAATACTGTTGTATAAATATTCGCTACATCACTCGGTTTTACAGATTATATTTATTTCGTGTAATGTAATTGGAGTTTGTAAAACTATATTATATACAATGTTTGTTGAGTAATAGAAGATGTTGGATTAGTCTGCTAGCGCATTCATATTTTTCAATAATATTTTATTATCTTTACAATATTTAACAATAATCACATACATTAGAAGGAATTTGCGTTATTGCAGTTTTATTTTATAGGTATGTCTTTGTCGAACATGTTTAAACGTCATAACATGGCATTACAATTGCATGATGTAATACTTGTTACTAGGTATGTATATTGTATAGATCAACATGTGCAGGGCTTTAAGTAATAATGAACATTTAAAATATATTTTCGGCACATATAATTTTGCCAAAGTTTTCTCAATAATACTTTAAGCCGCTAAGAACATATCGTCGATGGAATTAAAGAACGCTGTAACTGACAAAACCTTAAATGTTTACCAGAGCCAAAAAACCTGTATGAAAGTAGAACAAATTCACTGGTAGTTTTCGTTTCGCAGACGGCGTAAGTGAATTTATTTTCATCGTAGAAATCTGGGACCGGGACCAATCGACGCGTATTATTTTTTTCTGATAAAAATGATGCAAAAAACGTATTTTCGTTTTTTAGTCAGTTACAGCGTTCTTTAATTCTTACGACGATATGTGTAAGTCCATATTGATGAATTGTAATGATGGCTGCTTACAAGTATTCAATAAAGTGAATAAAAACTGAAAAAATCAAATGCCGGTGTCGCTAATAATAATCCATCAACCATGGTTTTGCCATTTATTGTTTTAACAAATTTCTTTAATATTTTAATAATCTGTCATTTTTAATTTATTATTTTAAATTTACTTTGAATTTCAACTCTTAATTATGGTTTCAGCAACAGCCGCTAACCAGCCAAATGAACAAAACTATCGTCCGATCTGCATTTATTAATTGGAGTATGATTTTTTTATTATTCTTACACTCAATATCAAAAAGTATTCCATTTGTGTGTGTGTTTGTTTTTTTATTTTGGTTATTTATTTCGTATAGCAAGCAGTCAGGTGCAAAATGTATTTTTTTGTTCTCCATTTTGATAGAATTTTGTTCAAATCTCAAGTTTAGATCAGTTTCAATTTGTTAAAAACAATAAAGTGTTGGCTGAATGCAATTCAAAATTCAATTCAATTCAGTTGAATACAATTTGATGTCTATTTGGTTTAAGCCGTTTTATTGTTGTTGCTGTTGTTTTTGTTTTAATAAAACCATGTTTTTGTTTTTATTGCAATTGTTGCCTCAATTTTTGATATGTTGCAGTAATCGATCAACTTTATGTGTCTTAACAAATGTTTTTAAGATACTTTTTAAATGATTTGGATTTTTTTGTTGAAAAGAATTTGTTTTTTTTTTTTGGTTTTCAAAAATTATAAACAATTTATTAAAAGTACGAGAGTAACACACAATTATTGCGGTTTTTAGACTTTAATGTGTAGTTGTTAAAATTCAAATAACACCCTACAGTGGATGTTTTTTATGAAAATTTCATTAAAAATATATTATCGTTGGTTTTACATACACATATTTCCAAGACATTGCAGCACTGGGTTCAAACAATTGCTCTGACTTCTTAAAAAAGAGAAATCTTAATAGAATGGAAAAATATTTCTGCGGTGACCACCTCTTAGCAGTCTTCTGGAGGCAAATTACGGCATTCGATACCGATCGAAATTTGTATGAAAATTCTTTTTAAATTGTATGAAATTTCGCTCGATATCGAATTCCTGTTTGCCATAAACAAACTTCTTAAGTCTGTCGTTCGGATTAGATGTTAAACTGTAGATCCCGGTATTTATGGCTAAAAATTGACACCCACAATATGGGTGCTGTGAAAAGCTACATAGTCTGTAACTCTGAAGAAGGTTTATTTTGTAGTGGCTAACTATTACAAACAATTCACAAGAGATCTGTGTTTGCATGCGTTCAAAATTCAAACAACACAACTGAAGCCTATCGAATGATGAACAGTGAAGAGAGTTCGTCAAATTATCAACAAGTGGATGCTGATTAGCCAAAGTAATCCTAAACGATGAAGCACATTTTCACTTCGATGGCTTTATTAATCGTCAAAATTGCCGTGGTTAAGGTTCGGTGTGATTACATACATACATACATGCATACATAATTGACCATTATAACCCTGTGTCAGGGTTACGGCCTAGCTTCGCGCAGCATTCGCGTTGCGTGTGTTAATTTTTATTCATGAGTACTGGGACCTACGACTCCGAACGACAGATTTGAGAAGCCTTTTCATGGCAATCAATTACTCTCAGAGCTTTTGCCAGAAGACTGCTGAGAGATAGGTAGGTAGAAATATGAAATAATTATTTCTTTCAGCGACTATCTCTGTATGATTGGCGAGCAATAAATGCACCCACAACGTGGCACTGGTAAGGATTTTAGGCAGACGGCATCATTAGATCTAACTTTTGTTGGAAATGAGTCTGGTCAAGCATCAACTGTTACTAATGCTCGATATCGTGAGTTGAAACAAACAAAGTTCTTTCTGCCAAAATTTAAACATTATTGTGTTTCATTAAAGTAGTGCTTTATAAAGTCGTTGAGGCCGTTGTTTGTTATTAAAATAAAAAAAAAATATTTTCATATAAAAAATCTATTAATTATGAGTTTGGCAGTTAAAAACCATATAAAATCAGAAATAAATATTTAATGCTATTATTTTTTTTCTTTAGCAATAGAAATAGCAGTAGAAAAAAAGTACAAAAAACAGATCATAAATATGCATAATTTAACATACAATTATCAAAAGTATTATTAGCAAGCAACAACTGCTTAAATGAACTGAAGTTTTTAAGTATTTTTTTCTGTTTTCTGTTTTGTTCTAAATTTAAACATTTTTTTTAAAGTTTGTTATAGAGATTTTCTTTATTTGTTACGATTTAAGTTTTCAGTTTTTCTCGTTTTTTCTTTTCAATGTGAATGAAAAAGAGAAAAAAAAAACACAATCGCTGTAATGTAGATCACCTTGTATTGTAAATTTTTTTATACTGAAATTTAACAAAAATAAAAAATTTAAATAAAATTGAAAATCAGAATGTAATCACCTAAAACTGTTTAGAAAATACTTGAGAAAAAAAAAATTCTTAATTGTTATAATTTTCATCATAAATCAGCCTCATATAATAAATTATTTTTAAGGGTAATAAAAAATCATAAATTATAGAAAATAACTGAAGGTGATCTTGAATTGTGTTGAAAAATGAAATTAATCAAAAGGCTCACAGTATAAGCTTGGCCTAGAATTTTTTTGCTTTTTCTTTTAAAATTAATTATATTTTAATTCATATCTTAAGCTTAAAGAAATGACATCAAGTAATGTAATTTTAAAATTAATTATTTGCATGCTCTTGTTATCTTGCTTGCTGATCTTTCTTTAGTCAGCATTTGTGGCAAGAACAGCCACTTGATCACTATATTTGAGTTTGTAAGCCGTGCACCTGTCAAATCGAGTGAAGTGAAGGTAATTTTTTACCCTAAAAATGGGTTACCTTTTCGTTTATTTTATTAAAGCTTTTATTCTTTGGGTTTAATTTTCAAGGAGGCAAGATTATTTGCAACAATTTCGGTTTTGAGGGAATTTTCTAGTCTTCAAAATAACCCTTAATAAAATAGGAAAAACTACTATAAAAAGCTTGCTTCACGACCTTCTTAGAGTGTAAAGAAAGAAAATTCAAAAGTATTGCATAAAAGCTTGTATAGGAAATATTCTTGCTGATCGGAAGATTGGTTTTGTAGTAGTATTCTTCGACGCTTACGGATTTATAAGTCAAACATTTCGGTTTGTCGTATTGTGTTCGTAACTCTAGTATTCGTGTAAACTACCGTACAATAGTACTTTAATCGGCATTATCTGAAGCTACAAGGACTATCCCACGATGTCGAACGTACGCACTTATAATAATACAAAGAACTCTGATGAGACTACCGTGGCTGGTGTCGAAAACATTTTTATTTCGGCTTGTGTACTTGTTACTTCAAGGACATCGTTTTCTCCTTTGATTATCAAAAAAATCTAAATTCCTGACAGAATTTAAAAATAAACATGCTATAGCCTAATCAAAATTCAACTATCGAATTCCTTCTCTTTGAAGAATATATTTAAGTTATTAACTCATATGTTTCAGGTAATGCAGAGAGTGTGACTAATACTACAAAAATTGCTATAGTCATGTTTAAAAGATGCCATTACCGAAGTATTAATAAAAAATATAATAGAAATCGTTTCGGCATTGTAAGAACATATATAAAATCTTGAATTCAAAATTTTTTCTCTCAGTGCATAATTGATAAAAATCTTTTCTAACTAAAAACCATAAAAAATCATCCATAAAACTATAAAAACTACAGCATATGGTAAAACCAATATGGTGATCATTATATTAATGATAATAACGATCAGTTAACAAACTACTACTGTCCAAGATCAGCAGTAGACAAAAAACGCTGAGTAACAGTATCATCTTTCAAGCATTTGAGAGCATTAAAGAAAATTTGCATAAAGATTATTAAATTTCAACGGTTTCTTTAAATATGTAACTGGATAATACCCGATAAGTGCAGATTAAAACAGAAATCTTTTGTTTTTTCGTATCACAGAAGCAGCAACAGCAATAACAAAAACCAACAGCAAAACTATAAGAAAATTACAATAAAGACGATCACGCATTACAATTTAATACGCTCGTATTGGAGCGGTGGAACTTTTTTTTTTTTTTTTTGAGTTAAAATTATTACTCTGACGACTTTAATAACACGCAATATTCCAAATTTAATTACAGCGGTATGGGAAACTGTATAATAAATGATTTTGATTAACAATTACATTTATGATTCAATTTAGTAATTTGTCTACTTTTCTGTTGAAGGGAATGAGCATAAAAATTTACAGAGTAAACGTTTTAAAGTTTGTGAGGGAAATAAAATAGAAATTATTTTTGCAGGTGAATAGCTCTATGCAGTAATGGAAACAGTGGCAATGCTAAGTCTTAGAACTAGAATGCTCTCGGTTAGTTAATATGTTCTTAAAGACCGTCTTAGCAGTTTTCAGGGCATTATGGAAGTGTCACAATGCGCTCCTTAACCTATCCACTCAGATCGAAATTATATCGTCAATATAATTAAAGAACGCTCTAAGTGACAAAAATCGAAAATACGTTTTTTGCATCATTTTGATCAGAAAGAAATACGAGTCGATTGGTCCAGGTCCCAGATTTCTACGATGAAAATAAATTCACTTACGCCGTCTGCGAAATGAAAAATACCAGTGTATTTATTCTACTTTTATGCAGAGTGGGCAAACATACAAAACATTTCGCAAACGTTACAACAAAGTCATACACTTTTCAAAATTTTTTTAATGGTATTGTACATGAGCAAAACCAAAACAAATACTTTCTAAATGAGAAAGAGCGCAAATGAAACAATTAGCTTTTCGCTCTTATGCTTGCTTTGTTATTCCGTTATATTCGTATAATTTGCTCTTTTTTCTCTTCTTCTTTTCTTTTTCACATTTGAGTTAGTGTATTTGTAGTACTCAAAACAAAAACAATATACAAAATTAAATGGGACAATCGTTCTCACTGTTTCTGTTTTATTTTTGTTTTACTCATTGTAAATGACAAAACAAAATGAGATGAAACGTATAGTTTTAATTTCTTTAATTCCATCGACGATATATTTTACTTTGGGTACTAAGACATCCAAGACACTGGGAAAATAAAATAAAATGGTGGACATTTGTACTAAAACTACAACTGAGGGACATGGTCAGCGTCCAGCCCGGCCATTATTTACTCTATTATGACCATTACATACAATCTAAAGAATTTGAGTGGAATCAAAACACAGAATACAAAAGTTGTCAAACTGAAAAAATTCGATTCGAATTGCAGAATAGTGGTGATTAATATGTGTATACTACAATAGTTTGTTAGCTTTGGCGATTATATACAGGCTGCTAGGCCTACATTAAGCACCAATTGATGGAACTCTTAAACTCACTAAATGTGTTCTACTTGGCTATAGTAGATTTAGCATATTATACTCGTATGGTTTACTCATATACATATTTGAGTGGTGGCCTATAAATATATCATGTTCTTGGTAAAACATCGTTGATAAACCTATTGTTTTACTGTCAGCAATGATGTGCCTTTAGTATGGTCATTTCCGATGTGACACTATTTTTTTGTACACCCAACTTGAAGACAAACGGAAAATAATGATTTTCTATACCATGATGCCATATATAAAATTTTCAATAAATTTTTGACATTTTTACTGCCGACGTTTTGCTCATAAGATGGTATATAAAATTGAAGGCTCGTGTAGACGTAGTGTATGGTAGCGATTCTGTGTAGCTTCATTTCTCTTGTTGTCATAGTGGGGTATTTGAATGCAAAAGAAACAAAAAAACAAGTAGACATACGCATACAATTACACACTTTAACACGCAAGGTCGTTAGAGGCCGTTTATAGATATAAAAAAAAAATATCAACAATAACATTTACTGGTTAAAGAAAAGAGCCATAGACACACACACACACATAGCAATACCCACGTTTTAAATGGTCTTTTGTACTATACAATCTTTAATATAACCGGTGTTTGTTGTTTTCTTTTGTTTTGTTTTAACAGTGAAAAGTGAAGAGCGCAAAAAAACAAATAAGAGAGAAATATTGATCATGCGTAACTGTATAAAATACCAATAAAATCAATCATGTTTTTGTATGTTTGTTTGTTTGTTTGTTAAGAACAAAATTATCCACTGAGCAAATTAGTTGTGTTTTGTGTATTTTTAATTGAAAGCATGCAATTTATTTGAGATGGTTGGTAGGAAATGCTTTAAAAAGTTGTATTAAATTGTAGAAAATTGTTATTATTTACATACATTTAATTTACAATTTAAAACTTCCTGTACAAAATAAAATTAAAATAAATTGAATAATTTTTAGACATGCTATGTTGGAGTTTTAAAGATTTACTACAAATCTTTTGCTTTAATTGAAAAGCTTTAGGCTATTTTATTAATTAAGAAGCTTAAGCCAGGATTTAAGCCGCTGTATCATTACATACAATTAAGTACGATTTACAGTGTTTATGTTTTTAAATCGTTTAGATTTGGATTTCCGTTCATTTAAATTAATTGTGATTTTTAAATAAACGAACACTTGCCAAGAAATTGAGGAAACTTTATAAATGAAAAAAAAACAAAACTTTTTTATTTTAAACGTATTAGTTGTTTTGCATGGCAACTTAAAAAGAGTTACACCTTCAATTGCATCTGTTAAAGCCAGACCAATACAGAATGTTCTTTTACATATTTAATGTAAAATAAGTAGTACGTTTAATGTACAATAAGGAGTAGTTAATTTAATTTCTTATAATCAATATATTTATGCTTGAAAATAATAAATGATTTAATAAAACTTATAATTGTTTGAGATCAGGAACAAATTAATACAATTGCAAAAGACAAAAATAATTGGTTTGAACAGTAAGACAGTTGAGACAAGACTTCTCAACTGCTATTTATTTTAATGTAATTAGTTTTTAAATCGTCTTGTTAAAGTGTGAGCAAATTTGAGGTTAGGAAGTAAATTTGCTTAAAAAACATAATTTTTTTTTAATTAGTTTAATTTTTGGTAATGTAAAGTAGAAATATGGAAATTAATAATGGAGCATGATATCTGGCAAATGTCTATCTCTAGCAGGTTGGAAGACGTCCACTCTTATTACATAATATGTTACCACATTTTGCAACAAATCTTCAGTTTTCCAGCCAATGTAGTGCTGAATTTCATCTTCCATAGCGTCAATTGTCTGAGGTTTGTTCACGTAAACTCGGTCTTTCAAATGACTCCAGAGAAAATAACCCAGCGGTGCTGATTCACAAGAACGGGGCGGCTAATTGACATTGCCAAGTCGCGACCGGGAAATTTCTCATGCAATAATTGCATTGTGTGCTGTGGCGACGTTCTGCTGAAACCAAAGGTCACTGATGGCAACATTAGCCAATTGTGGCCATAAAAAATATAAAAAATCAGTTATCATGGTTTAGTATTTCAATTGGTCATCAAGGTCAACGATGAAGATGTTTTTTTGGTGGGGAAAATGTTATCATTGATTTTAATTAAAATGAAAATTCCTTTGATTTTTTCCTTGAGATTTATAAAAGAATTCGTAGTGCCTTATTTTTCCATTTCTTCCCATTAATCGACTTTCACAACATGCTCGACATACCGCTTGAATTGATCGACTGCTGCAAACAATTCATAGACAATGATTTAAATGTAGTCGCCGTGGTCTAGTGGTTAGTGTATTGGCTTACTAAGACGATAGCGCCGGGTTCAAATCTCGGCTCTGACATCTTAAAAAAAAGAAATATGAACAAATTATTTTTTTCGGCGGCTACCTCTCAGCAGTGTTCTGGCAAAAGCTCTGGGAGTAATTAATTGCCATGAAAATGCTTCTTAAATCTGTCGTTCGGAATCGACTTTAAACTGTAGATTCCGGTACTCTTGGATAAAAATTAACACACACAACCTGTGTGCTGCGGGAAGCTAGGCCGTAACCCTGACACAGGGTTGTAATGGCCAATTATGTATGTATTCGTATGTATGATTAAAATGCCACTCTATTTCGTACATAATTAGAAAGTCCAAATACTCTTAATGAAGTAAAAGTTTTGTGAAAATTATAGCTTTAAGTCAATTTTATTTAACTTGACTTTTATACCCGATAAATGGATAACCCTGTATGTGTATGGCTCTTGCAAACACATAATAATGCATACAAAGGGTAACACACAAGCAACTGTAGCCTTCTTGCTTATCTTACTTATCCAGATTGCCTTGAAATAAAAGATTTTATTTTTAAATTAATTTCACAATTGGGTTATTGGGTTAAGGAATTGAAGTGTTTTTTGTATAAAATCATTGGCAACAACTTTGAAAACCTATCAAGCATTGCGACAATTAGTTGGTTAATAAAAAAATAATAAAAAAACCAACATCTCAGTTCATATTTTAGACTTAACAGGCACTTTCTGTCAATCTCAATTTAAGATAATTTGGAATAAAAAACAAACAAAAAAAAAAACATGGAAATTTAATAGTTCTTGTGGCAACTGTCTACGAAAAGATTACAAAAAAAAAAAAGCTGAGCCTGGCAAACAACTAAGAAACAACCATTAAATGTGACAAAAACTAACGGCAGTATTAGAAACAGCAGCAGCAGCAACATTCAAAAAGTTTTGAAAATGATTTTTACGACTCAAGGTCGTCAAACTAGTTATTAAAAAAAAACTTTGTTTTTATTTATCTACTTGGGGTGATGAATTTTATTTCTGTTTCTTATAAAAAAAAAATAATTTTTTTCTTTTATTTTTCAGTCAGTTATTGTTTTCGTTGGAAAACAAAAAAAAAAACAATTCATAGCGGTGGTTTAAGAAATGTACGTTTGACTGTCAGTTAAGATATTTAATTAAAAGACACTAAAACAGACAGCCAGATTATGGACAGACAGAAAGACAGAAAACAAATCGATGTTTAGATATTCGCTTGAACAGATAGGAATACATAGATGCGTTATAATTATTCTCTTGTGCTTATGAGTGAGAAATGTAAAATAATACAACAACAATAGCAATCTTACATATATATAAAAATTAATATGTGTGTGTGGGTTTGTTTGAACCCATTTTATTGAAGTATTTACAATACAAGTGATCGCTGTAGTCAAGTACTTATGTAGGGTTTTAGATTACTATATTAGAGGTCCGGATTCAAATCCCAGCTCTACCATCTTGGCGACCACCTCTTAGTAGTATTCTGGCAAAAACTCTGAGAGTAACTGATTGCCATAAATAAGCTTCTCAAGTCTGTCATTCGGAGTCGACTTTAAACTGTAGGTCCCGGCGCTCATGCTTAAAAACTGACACACACAATATGGATACTGTGAAAAGCTAGGTCGTCACTTCTAAAATGAGATCGAATTATTATTATTATTATTCGATTCAGACCCAGCTCTAATGCAAGACACTGCGATCTATAAGATCTATTGTGTCCCCTTGAGTCTATTGTCTGTTTAGCAGACCAACTGCCTTCCTTATGAACACCAGCAGCTCCGAAACTTCAATGGTGGATATATCCGCCAATGAGGCCATGTGCCTCCCTAAACACATCCACCTAAATCATTCAAGAGCCACACATTCACACAATATGTGCTCCGCCGTCTTTAATGCCTGTGAGCATAATCTACAGACACCTGTATCTGTGATTGCCATTCCCATCAAATGCGCTCTCACACTGCAGTGACACACAATCTCAGCCTGAACACTTTACAACTTCCCTAGTGGAATTGACATGGAATAGTGAAGTATGTATGTATGTATATCCCATCAATCAAAATGTGCGAGTTGTTGGGTTTCTTTAAGTTGCTCTCTTCATACTTATTTAAAATAGGGGTGGCGAAGCACACCGTACTTTTACTAGTATGTATGTATATGCATATGTACATAAGAAATCTTTACATATTTCATTATTAATCTACTAAAACAAAACCACACAAGTAATATTGAAAAAAAAAATACGAATAAATTTTAAAAATATGATCATTTGGCACACTTGGCGCCGCATTAGAGAAAAAAAAAAGAAATACACGTTTGTACATACATCTCTACTGTTTAGCGTAAAGAAATACTCGTGTTCAGAAGTATATACATACATACATATGTGCATAGGTATGTTTTTAATTTTAATACGTTTCAACAGCTTAGAAAAAATAAGCACAACCTGACAAACAGGAGCTATTTTGATTGTTTAAGACGACTATTAAATGAACGCTACAATTTAGTTTTATATTTGAAATGGGAACAAAACAATTTAGAAAGAAAAAGTTTGAAAATTATTTTCTACATTTTCTCAAGAAAAAAAGCGGTATATTTGTAATATCTGGGAAATGAGATTAAAAACTCTTTTCATTGTTGACAATCCACACAGAATTTCACTGAAACTATAAGAAACTTAACCTTACAGATTGCTGGTTAAGGAAAAGCACAACATTAATTAACTCGTAGTGTTCTGCCCAAAGTTTGCTTCTTTAGTAATTTATATGGTGCAAGTGGACTTAGAGCCTGCTTTTCCAGGCAAATACAAAAAGCGAAATTTTGTAAAATAAGAAAAGAAACACTCTGAGCTCTTTTGTAAACGATTTTTTTTTCTCCTTACCTGAGTTATAGAGTCAATACAGAGAACTGAAGGCTTGCCTATGGTGAACACGTTGCAGATAGTAGAACGTAAGAGAAGCACGGATTTTCCAAATAAAAATTCCCCGGGAGTTTTCCTCCTTCTCCCATTTTCCCCATATAAATTCTATTGTAAAAATTGCAAAGGGAACAAAACTCCCGGGGAGTTTATTTCATAATTGGGCTGATAGTCTTAGTAATTGCCTTTGCTATTTATTTATTGTAATAGCAAATGAAAAACGTATCCGAAGTTGGAAAACAAATGGTAGATCTTATGATATAATTGAAATACTCGAAGCAAATAGATCGTTCCTCTTGAAAACGGTTCTTTCAATAAGATTATGTATAAGCTCATAAGTCTTTTTATACATTCGAAACTGATTTAAATTTCGTAGCATAATAAGGGAAGATACAAAACCTGGTAAATCCAATGAATTTAGAATTACTGTGGGTTATTTGACAGTGTTATCTTGATTTGTAGCATTGTCAACAGACAGATATGTTACAAGTTAGCAGGGAACATGAGCTACCATATCCTCAGTCAATACACCATCATTTCTATTTTTTGCGGACGTTATCGCTCCTTCAGTTTGCATATTACTAGTATGATTTCGATAATTTTGTACAGTATTTTTCAGAATATTTCAAACTAATTCTTGTTTTGTTGGTGGGTACGAATTGTCACAGTTACATATAAGGCAATATAATTAAACTAGTACTATGATCAATAGCAGTGCGGCCAAGGACTAATTGTGAATTTCATCTCGCATATACCTAGAATTACAATTTTCCTCCATTGCCAAAGAGTAAAAAAGAACGCAAAATTGCTATTAAGTTATGATTTCTTGAAATTTACCTTGAAATGTGCACACAATCCGTATATTTTTATTTGTTGTAATAAGTGGATTCATTATAAGCAACAGAAATTCACTCATTCAACTGATAACCCGACGAATCAATGCCAAAGTTGAATGGTTAAGGCAGCAATGAAATGCTTTCTTTATATTTGGAGTGGGAGATGGGATACCATCTTTTATATGCTGCTATAGGCAAGCCTGAATTGTTGGCTGATCACTGACTTAGCTTGACTAAAACTTAATGTAGCGTAGCAGTGTTCCAAGTATTAATCAAGTTTCCAAACTCTAATTAGATTGGCAATAGAAAAATATGGTGTTGCACAGTAAGACTACGAATCTATATACTGTGTCACGGATCCCCTTCCAGCCACTGCATCGGCAGCCTGCTTTCTAGTAATCTCACAGTGTCTAACATAGATACTCAAACAACGACTACGTCGTAGCAGTCTTCTGGCAAAAACTCTGAGAGTAACTGTTTGTCATGAACAAGCTTCCGAAGTCTGTTGTTGGGATTCGACGTTAAACTATGAGAAACTAGGCCGTAACTCTGGAAAAGAGTTGTAACGGCCAATTATGCATATATACATATGAGTCAATCTTTGCAGCATCTCGTAGTAATATTTAACAAATTTAGACAGCGTACGATGAGAGGCAAGGTCCCTTAAGGCAATTTAACTATCTGAGATATTATTAATTGTTTTATATGGTAATGATTTTAAGCTGAGAAATACTAAATAACTTTGTTTGGGCCTATGAACCATCGATAAAAATTTTCTTCCAAATTTTTGATGGTCTTTTATGCCATAGCAAATTAAATTATAGTGGTAATTGCCATATTTATCAATATCTCTAAAGTTTTTCTACTCCTCTGCTCCGTACAGAGACTCCCAACTACTTAGAGTGCAAAACTGTAGGTGAATGCCTCCATATTTCAGAATCCTTAATTTGCTTCCAGAAACTTGTCTCATCAACAAAAAAAGGTGCATAAAATTTCTTCTCTATAAACAAAAAGAAAAATCTCTCTATCTTCAAATTCCAATACAATGCATTGCATGAGTAAGGGCTTACCCCTGAGTATAGGTTTTGAAAAAAAGCCAATTTGAACTAATTCGCTACTTCACGTACGGAATGTGAAAAACACTAGATAAACTGTGTCTTTTTGAATTGGACCTCATGGTTACTAAATTAAACCCTGTATAGTTGTTAGTTATCGGTTTGAACCCATAACGTAACCAACATTGCGCCAAACTTAGTAGATCACTTCAAACTATTTTTTTTGCTTTTAGATAAAATACCTGCGGATATTTTAGACATTTTAACTGCTGATTTTGTATTATTTTTTTTTCTTTTTGTTGCTTGCTAAACACAATCAAGACTTCATAATAATAATGACGCCGTCTAACAAAATCTATAGTATTTGTTAGTACAATAGCAAACGGCAATAGGAACAACAAAAAATTAGCAGCTACTAAAATAGAGACTAAAAGAGCATTAGCATTATAAACTATTGAAATTGAAGAAACTAAAGAAGCAATAGTTTGTTACACATAAATAGTGGAACATTTATCTCTGAGCTGTATAGACAACAGCATCAATACCGGCATCAGCACTGGTACTGGCACAGGCATCGGCAACAGCTACGTCAGCTGCTAAAGCAAATTTGTTTGCTGCTACTGGCTTATTAACATCTCTAAAGGGGGGTTATTTAATGCGCCTGTGTAAAGATTTTAATTGAACAAAACCAATAAAACAGCTGCTGCTGATGCCGTCGCTGGCAATGTTTGTGTTGGTAGTGTTGATAATCGTAGCCAGTGGCTGTGATGGCCACAATAACAAGAGTTTTGTCTATTTTAATGTCGCCAGCCAGTCAGTCGGCCCTCAGGCAAAAAAAAAAAAAAAACAAGAAAATACCGTTTATACGAAAACTATAACTTTTTCTCTCCCTTTCGAAGACCTTTAATTCGTGTTATTAAAAAAAGTTTTGTTTTATAAATCTCTTCAACGAATAGAGAATCAAACAATGAGCGAGTGAGAGCCGAAGTTAGCAGTAAAAGATTAATTACTTAAAATGATCGTCAATTGATTTTGAAATATTTCAATAAATCATGATAAAAGGTCTAATGAATAAATTAAAAAAGAAAAAAAAAATTAGAAATAAAAATAGAATGTATTTGTGGCAAAATGGAGTAGACAAAGTATGAAATTGAGAATAAAAATCAATAGAAATATTGTATAGTTAGCCATAAAAACTATGTAATTACAGTTTAATTTATTGATTTATTGTCAATATGGTAGCAATACATTTGGAATTGTAATAAAAACGTGGTAATAAATTATAGAAAAAAAATCGTATTTGCGTTATGATATGTTTGACATTTATTTAAAGGCTTACAAACCTTTTTAAAATACAATTATTTTGAATAATCGACTGTCAAATTGTTACTAATGTTTCAAAGAAATCGCATAATTGAAAATAAATTTATTAAGACAACCATAAAATAATTTCAAATCGATTGGCGACATGATAACAGGCAATGATCAAAGCATTGCAAAGAAAAATTCTTGTTCTCATTTTAATTAGAGTTTGGGAAGTTAGCAAATGTTTGAAATACTTAAGTGGTGGGGCATTTAGACTGTTTATAGGAGACGGTTGTTTACAGACAATTGATAAGGGAAAGAAAAAAACAAAAACAGACTAAAAGTTATGAGTACATGCACGCATACATATTCGGTTATTACAACCGTTTTTCAGAGTCACGGTCTAGCTTTCCACAGCACCGATATTGTGTGCTGCAATTTTTTTTCCACATGTGTCCCGGGTCATACAGTTTAATTGTTATTCCGAACGACAGGTGCTTATTCATGGCAATCAATTACTTTCAGAGCTTTTGTCAGAAGACTTCTAAGATCTCAGAACTCGGGTTTGAACCCAGAGCTTTTGTCTACTAATCCAACACAATACCTACTAGGCTACGGCGACCACAGTTATGAGTACTTTTCATATAAAATATGCTAATCAGCCCACATTGTTGGCGTAGTTCTGGTGTAACCAAGTATATAAAGCCGGACTTGAAACTCCTGACAGATTTTCAAATAATTCGTTATGGTGGGAGAGCAGATCCAAGAACTATGGCTATCGCACATTAAAATTTTTGTAGATTTTGATCTTACAAAGATCAGAAACAGTGGGAATGTGGGAGCTTTAATAGATTTAGACCGGTGCTGCACAGAAGACCAATAAAAAGTATATGGATTCCTTTTCTGACAAGTACAACTAAACTCTTTCTGTCACTTTTAAGCGCCAGTCTTTGCAATGTATGGTAACATTAGTTTAGATGTCATATAATGAGAGACAAGAACCCTTAAGGAAGCTTCACCTTAACATTTCTAAAATCCTGTTTGAATACCATAAAAATATGGAATGCGTGGTATAGTCGTTAGAGCGCTCACCACCTATTAGGAAATAATAGATAACAGCTAAGCCTACTTAGCGAAGGCACTCACCACACAATCAACATGCAACGATGCGGCAATTGCTGTTGATCATTCAAGGGTGAATATATAATACTGGCCTGTAAACGATTAATTCACAGCAATTTGTCTCATTCCTAAGGCGCTTAATAATAATAAAAGAAAAAAAAAATCCAATACAATGGACAGCATAAGTAGGGATTTACCCCTAAATATTGGTGTCAATAAAAAAAACTCAAAGGCCAGTGTTATTCCTTCACCCTTAAATGATCAACAGCACTTGCTCCATCTGTCCTGCATCTTTAGTCTGAACTGGTGAGCATCTTCACTAGGTAGCTGTTATCTTCCCAGTATTGAAAGCAGAAAATATGAAAACATATTTCTTTCGCCGACCATCTCTTAGCGGTTTTCTGGCAAAAGGTTTCAGAGTAATTGATTGCCTTGAACACGTTTTTCAAGTCTGTCGTTCGGAATCAATGTTAAACGCACATAATATGCGAGGTAGTATCTATGACACTTGAGGTTCAAACAGTTTGTAAAAAAATTACTATTAAAAACGTTTTAAAAAATGCTAATTTTTTTTAGAATTTTATTTTACAAACAATAATAAAAATTAATAAAATTAAATTTTTCTTTGAAAAGCAACTCAGAAAGAAAAATTTTTATATTACATATGTATGTGTGTGTGTTTCTGTGCTTAACATGATTGCCTTACAGAAATACTTGTCGGCAGCAAACCCTTAAAACTGATTTTTATTAAAACTCTTTTTAAATACGACGATCATTGATTGTTGCTCTTTTGAGCTCTTTTAAATTTGGGCGCTTTTGTCTCTCATTGTTATTGATTACTTGTTGTTATTATAGCATTGTTTTTTTTTTGTCGCAGACGTCTGTCAATATTTTTATTTTTTATAATATTTACTCGCCGTAATAATGTTTGTTGTTGTTTTTGTTATATTGTAATCGTATTAATTCGTTGGTTTTGGCTTTTATTTTTTTGTATTATTAAAGTGGGCGTAACCGAAAATATGTGTTGGCGCCACCTTATTTTAAATAAAAAAAAATAAATAAAATAAAAAAAACTGTTATAAATCCTCGTGTTATTCTTACTTTTGTGTGCTTGTTTTGGTAAGAGAGGGGCTTTTGCTTGTTAATGTTGTCTTCAATGCTGCTGATCAATAATTGTTTTGGAGAGCATTTTCAAGTGAATTGAACTTTAGCGGTTTTTGCTTTTTAACGCAAAAAACGTTTCATCTGTTTATTAATCGTTATTTTTTCCGTCTTTGATTTTGATTTAAATTTCTGGAGAGGAATTTATCAAATCTCCGTCGTTTGTTTTATTTATTCTTTACATTTTTATTGAATTGGCAGTTAAAGAAGAGCTGAAGTTTTTTTTAGAACGTTAGACAAACGTTTGTGTTTTTATTTATGAAATCAAAAAAAGAATTTAATTAAATTGGAGTTTTCGATTTTAATTATTATTTTTTTCTTCTGTTTTTTGCCTAATATTTAAACGTTAAATGAAGACTGTATTGTGCCAAGAACTACCAATACATACATTTGTAGATGTTGTGGAGTCTTAAGTCTTAATTAAATCACAATGACAATAAATTCTTAAATGCTTGCATTTTTGGGGAGATTTCAATTAAAATCTTAAAAATTTTTAAGAAAAAAAAGGAGTATTTTTGACATTTTCTAAAGACTACACAAATTCTAAAAATAATTAAAAAATTTATTTTTATTTCTTGGCCTTGAACTGATTCTTAACCGTAAAATTTTTAGAAAAAAAAAAATAGTCTTTTTTAAATGCTATAAAAGTAAACGGTATCAAAGCTACATATAAAGCACGTTGTCTTGTCACTGCAGCAACGAATTCCTTCTATCAGAGCGACAGTTATTGAATTCCAACTATGCGTTTCCAAACTTTATATTTTTATTTTAATGATTTTTAATTCGTAGATAAAGTTTCGAGAATAAATGTCTGAATGGTGAGCTGTTTAAAAACCAGCGAAGTGGCTATCAGGCCTAGTTTTCAATTTTCTCCCATTGCGTGTAATTCATTGTTACAGATGAGTTAGTTTTGTCAGTAAGACAAGGTTTTACTTCAATACTGATTTCAATTATCAAAAAAGTACATCCCCTTAGGTATGCAAAGTTGACTGAAGTTTTCGTAATTCTTCCGATCGTGTTAAATTAACCGTAAACCTCCAGAAATAACCGATTATATGTTCTGCTAATGCAATTAAAACCCCAGCTTGATGTAGTAAATAATATGCCAAAATAGTTTAAATTATTAATTTGTGTACTTGAATGAACTCTCATTAAATAAAAGAAAAACTACGTCGCTAATTTTAAAGAATTTTTATTTTCAACATTTTTTTTTTTGAATTTTTTATGCAAGGAAATTGCGACTACGACGGCAGTTTAAATACTACAACTCCGAATTCATAGCCTGACTCATGGTAAAATTATAGAAGGTGATGGCAGGTGAATATAATACAAAAACAACAGGGAATTTATTTTTGTTTTTTCTGCTCTTAAATGTCAAAAGCAGATGTGGTGAATTAAAATAGCAACAGAGGTCAGAAATGTATGTGTGTGTGTGTTTTTAACTGCAAATATTTCTCTACGGCAAAACAAAAACAGAAATACACATAAAGCATAATATAGACAAATCTTTTGACAGAAGCGGTATGACCAAAAGAAAGACCAGCTTCTTTGGCAACACCACCTTGTAAGTAATTTCACCCTGGCCGTGACTATTATAATACAACCGGGACTTTCAAATGTTTATTTTAAAGTTATATATCATAAAAAACAACACGAACAAATATGATAAATGTAAACAACTTTTTCATTTCAGTCAGAATTTTGTATAACTGGCCTTTACAACCCCTTGTCAGGATTACGGCCTAGTTTCTCTACCGGGACCTACAGTTTAATGTCGAATTCGATTTGGGAAGCTTGTTCATGGCAATCAGTTACTCTCAGAGTTCAGAAAGAAATATTTTTTTTTAATATTTCTTGGCTTCAAGATGTCAGAAATCATTAATTTATTAAAATAGTGGCACACAGAGTTTTTCAAATTAAACAGAAACAGCTGTTGCCATTGCCACATATTGACTATTGACATTTCGACGGTGTAATAGCGTTCAGTGGCTGATAGTCAAATGAATTATAATAGCAAAATATTCTCACTTGTATGTAAAAAAAATGTATTTTGTTGAACTAATGTTTTTGTAATATTTTAAGAAGTAATGAAAATAAAATTCAGCGTAAGGCCGTGCTTCATATATTATGACGGCGTAAATGTAAATATTATTACATACCAACTAACTAAATAGCTTTAGCCATTTAACTCTGCATTCTACTGTCAATTTAAGACAAAGCAATAAATATAGCTTATAAAGTCTTACTTTATGACAATATGACTTGATAGAACACCGTTTGAATCCCCCAAAAAATTAAATTGTTTTCTAACAGGCATATTTATAATAAAAAAAAAATAGCAGGTCGTTGAACACAGTGGCTAAGTTTGTCATTCCCATACGTTGAAATTCTTACTCAAAAGTAAGAGTTCTTTAATTTATTTGATTCTCTGACCAGTTATCAAATAGAAGGTATGGAAAGTTTTAATAATAACAGTCTATAGCAGGTGATAAACTTGCCAGTTTCTTGTCCAATATGCTAACAAGTTGCTAACTTTTCATTATAAATGCGGCCGTAAGTATTTACCACTGAAGTTCAATAGCACTAGTTTAAGTAATATTTTAATTGACTTTTTTCTTAAATATCGAGGATAGTCTGCTTTCTAACAGGCCAACCTAAATTAAAACGTAAAGCGCAAACTATCTATCAAAAATTCTCATGCCCATACCAAATGTTAGCGCGGCGCTAATACTTTGCATTTAGAAAACCCGTAAAGAAGTGAAGTTAGATGCAAAACAACTGCTGTTGTTCTTTCTTTCACATTTGTATCTACCATTTTCAGGTAAATTTTTGATTTTATATCCTTTTATTATGGTTATTTACCTGTTTTTATCAAACAAACTGCTTTTGACACAAAATTGAAGTTTTTATAAAACTTACCCATTAGATTGGTAGTGATAAATTATGTTGCGTTTTACGCTGTAATTTAAGTTGTTCTGTAAAACCGTCAAACAAGGACTAAATGATACATTTTGTTTCAATTTTATCAGAAGTCAACTGATGGGTGCCTGTTAAATTATTGTATTGCCCTTTAAAATAAATTGAAAAAAAATAAAATAAAAAAATTCAAATGAACGGGATAGTGCAACAGACCGAAATCTCTGGTGGGAATCAAAGTAACAACCACAATTAGCACACACCCACTATTTTTCTGGGGTAGCCATTTTTTCAATTTTATTTAAAATTTCTGCACACACATCCATCTAATCAAAACTAATTTTTATAAACGTCATAGACGTCAAACTATCAGACATATTCATGCATAAAATCTATGAAAATGCAAATTAGTTTTGTAACATTTTTTTTTGTTTTTCTTTTTTAATATTTTTTTTTTCCATTTTTTGTAGTAAAACTTCATAAAAAGATGTCATCATCGTTTTTCTTTTACATTCAAGCATTTTGGCCATATTTTCATTATTATTATGTATGTATGGATAAGTATTTACAAACATATGCATGTACATATTTTAATATTTATGAGGTCACAAACATTCATAAATTTTTATTTAGGATGGCCAAAAACTAAAATAAAATGGTCGAAATAGAAATAATAATGACAGTAAAAATCACATAAAATCTAAAATATCTTACAAAGAAAACAAATCTACAACCAAGGAGACCCCACCTCTTTGAATTTCTAGTAAAGTAAAGTAAAGAAGAGGGTCAAAATAAAAGGGGCGTTTAAAGGGGTAGAGAGCTTTACAATAAATGACAGATTTTCAATGTTTAAACTGCGATGGTGTTTGAAATTGAATCAGTTTGATAGCAAGTTTGTTTGTTTCTTTGCAAGTGACACAAACTGGCGCCTAAAGTAGTTGCTGTCGTGCTTCTTCCCAATTTAGTTACAACTTTACACAGTATGAATGCAATATTATACTATGTTGCAACCATATACATACACGCATATGTAGCAGCATATACTTCAACCAAAAATGCGTATAAATTTAATTTAAGTAAGAAGAGAATAATAAATAAAACTAAAAATTATTTTTATTTTCTGTTGAAACTTCTCAAAAAAAAAAAAAAAGAAAAAAAAAATTTTATGAAAAATTGTAAAGTTTTATGGGTTAAACAGGGATTTTATCCATTTTCCGTTGCTTTATTAAAAAACTTCATCACTGGTGGACATTTCAAAATAGGGTCAATAACTTTAAAACAACTTTAAATTGAAATAAAGCAACAGGAATGTTGTAGAACAAAAGGCAATAATGAGCAAAGAACAAAACTGACCCTTCAACTAAAGCTGCCAAAAAAAAAAAAAAAAAAAAGAATTAAATAAAATTTCTTGAAAAGCAGCCATTCAAGTAAAGAAAGAGTTTTTACATTAAAAAAAAGAAACAAATGTAATGGCACTTGAAAATTTAATTTTTAAAATAGAATTAAGAATTAAAACTAAAGATTAAAAGAAGGCATATTCAAGCTACACAAATTACTAAAATTTATTTATTTTTTGGCCGTTACGTGTAATTTAATGGCAGGCACATTTTCATTTGTACTGCTTCTGGTTCTTTTGCCGACGAACATTTAATACCATTTTTTAAAATTTAAGTTTGTGAAGTAGACACCTTAATTGTTTAGCAGCTAATTGTAGTCGCCGTAGTCTAGTGGTTAGTGTATTATCTTACCAGACAAGAGCTAGAGGTTTAAAATCCAGCTCTGACATTTTCAAAAAAGGAAATATGAGAAAATATGTCTTTCGGCGACTATCTCTTAACAGTTACTCTCAGAGTAATTGCCTTGAACAAAATTCTGAAGTCTGTCGTTCGATTCAACGTTAAACTGTAGATGCCGGTACTCCTGGATAAAATTTGACGCACACAATATTGGTGCTGTGAGAAGCTAGGACGTAATTGTGAAAAAGGGTTATAATGGCCAATTATGTATGTAAGTATGCAATTTTTCTTAATATTTTATACTTGTAACCGTTCCCCAGAGTATTTTCTAATTTTGGTTATAAAAAATGATCAGACATTCACTCAAACGGTAGAAGAGACCTATTTTCTAGTTGAGATATTTGCAATGGAATCAAAATTACCGGCAAGCATATATAAATGTACGATTCATTCGCAAGAAAATCCTATGGATTTCATTAATGTCACACTATCATACAATGATGCCAGCAGAGTTGCTTTTTGTTAAAATCTTATAAAATACATTTTTAGGCCACACTATCATACTTTTTGAACACACACGATTTTTTTGACAAATCGTACGACTTCATAGTTTAGTGAATCACGGCCTTTATAGCAGTGCTCCTTTAGAGCGGTATGTTTAATTTCCTAAAAACTGTGAGACAAATAATTCTGAAAATTACAAGTCAATAGCGGTTTGTTCAATACTCTTTAAAGTTAGTTCAATAATCTCCTAACGACTATTGGTGAAAACAAGGTTAGGGTTCAATTTATGTCAAAGGCATTTGAATGAGGCTTCAAGTACAAAACTTGCTGCTTCCGCTGTCGCTAATTATTGTTGTTGTTTCATATTCAACTTTCTCAGAGGCCACACTCTAAGAGTAGTTGTATAGTAGAGTGCGTCTGCCAACATGTACAGGCTAAATTCGGGAGTATGGCAGGACCTTCTTTTATTTTCTATTCTAGTTTGATGTTTCTTAACGATCTTCTTCTTTTGACTTTAAATTCTATCGCAAATAAAAGAAACATTTGTCAGTCATTTCATAGGATGAGCTTTTTGGTAATTGGGATGAAAATGCAGAATCTGATTGACACTCTCAGTAATAACCTATTGACAGCTATCCCCTGTATAGGGAAGTACTGAAGACAATTGAAATCAAATAATTTGCTGCCATTCTTTAGCAACTGCGGTTGTGTCCTTTTACTTTAGGACATATTTTACGAAGAGATCGTGATCTAAAGGCTTTCAAGTTTTAACTTTTGCAGGTATTAAAGCCAAACGACTATCGCATGCACCGCCAATTCATTGAATGGAGTGAAGTACAAAAAACAAATTGAATTACCATTCAATATTTGTTCATCGTGTAGTCGCCGTGGTATAGTCGTTAGTGTGTTGGGTTCAAATTTCAGGTCTGATATCTTGAAAAAAAAAGAAATATGAAAAATTTATTTCTTTCGGCGATTACCGTTCAGCAGTCTTCTGGCAAAAGCTCTGGGAGTAATTGATTGCCAAGAAAAGGCTTCTCAAATCTGTCGTTCGGAGTCTACTTTAATTTGTAGATCCCGGAACTCATGGTTAAAAATTGACACACACGACATAAGTGTTGCGAGAAGCTAGGCCGTAACCCTGACACAGGGTTGTAATGGCCAATTATGTATGTATGTATGTATGTATGTATTTCTTCACCAATAAAGTTAATTTTTGGTTAAATGGGTGCGTAAATAAACAAAGTTGTCGCATTAGGATTGAGAATAATCCACAAGCTTTTGTAGAAACATCATTACATCCCACACAGAAAATTACTGTCTGACCTGTTTCATGGGCTGATGGAGTCGTTAGTGTATATATATGTTTTGAACAGAACAGAACATATCGTCGATGGAATTAAAGAACGCTGTAACTGACAAAACCTTAAATGTTCACCAGAGCCAAAAACCTGTATGAAAGTAGAACAAAAACACTGGTAGTTTTCGTTTCGCAGACGGCGTAAGTGAATTTATTTTCATCGTAGAAATCTGGGACCGGGACCAATCGACGCGTATTATTTTTTTCTGATAAAAATGATGCAAAAAATGTATTTTCGATTTTTTGTCAGTTACAGCGTTCTTTAATTCCATTGACGATATATGTATATGTTTTGTTCAGAGATGTTATTGTTAAGAATGAGCGATGTGGTGACATGGTTACATATCTTTTCGTACCTCAATTAATTGGTATTAATCTTGCTGACATGTTGCGCCAATAGAACGTAGCAACAGGTCAAGAAGTGTGCACTACTCGACGAAAGTTTTGTTGGCCACCAAAATCGTGAGGTTTAATGCCATTGGATTATTTTCTTTTCCAACTTTCAAAGAGATAGTGATGAGATACTGCCTCATATTCTACGAAAAGTTTGTATAAATAGCTGATCCATATCTACATATATGAACAATTTTCTATCCAATAAAGTCCGTTTTATTAAAATCAAATATACGAGTATATATTTATCTTTGTGTTATTATGATTTAAAGTTTATTCATATGTATGTATGTGTAGATATTGGCAAATAATTTGTTTCATTTTAACAATTTTTTTTAAATATTTAATCAAGCAAAAACGTAGTTATACTACGTATGTATATATACGAGTAAACACAAGAGAAAAAATCGATTGCAAGAAAGAAAAAATCCAAGTTAAACCTTTGACCCTCTTAACAGCTTTTCATGCCATGTTGCTGAGTGAAAAGTTTTGTGACAACATCATATGGCAAGCAGCCAGGTCAAGTATTTAAAAGCTAGATATTGCCAAAAATTAACAAAAAAAAAAGAAAAAAAAAAAACAAAACAACTGTCGACTAAAAATAAATTGTTAGCAACAGCCAGATTTTTTTGTTGGTTTAACGACAGCAATATATTTGAAAGTTTCATTAAATTCTAGTTTCCATTGTTTGGGTCGTAATTTTTTTGCTTAATAAAATAATTTCTGTGCTGCTTCTTTGCCAATTAAAGGTTTTTCAAACTAAAATGTTTAAAAGAAATCAAACTCGGGTTTTATCCTTGAAGTTGTGACAACTAATGGGGTATTTGTTTATACATCCGGTGTAGAAATATAGCATTTTATAGCGTGCACTGTAATTTTTACAAACTTAGACTACATTTTATAACAACTGATTGATATTGAAACAGTAAGACATTAAAATTTAATTTTTTTTAAAGGGATTTTTTAAGAATTTATAAGTTGCAATCACTTACCTCACAGGCACATTGGAAGCATTTGGAATTTTTTATGGCAATTTGAACCTCTTCACCTTCATTGGCACATGATTGTAAAATACCTGTAATGAAATAGAGAACAAATAATGCGAGTTAGGTTTTTATATTTTTTATTTAAATAGTTAATTAGTTTAAGAAGAATCTTTCAAGCTTAAGAAGTTTTATAAAAGTTCAAACAACACAATGCCAATATAAGTAAGTACAACAAAATTAACTCTTGTATCGTAGTCGACCATAGCAGAGAGCCACTTACTATTTTCTGATACTAAGAGTATAGTAAGAACATACAATAAAATTTAAATAATTTTTAAATATTTTAATATTAATTAGTGGAAAGTAGAAAGCAAGAGCAAAAGCAAAAGCACCACTGTGCAACAATTTCAATTTATATGGACTTTTGAATTCTAACAAAAAATGGCTATAAACACTCAACTTTGGTGGTCTGCAAAGTTTTAAAATTCTTTCTCTTAATGAGTGTTTTCTTAAGTGGCAACATTTTTGTACAATCACTTTCTGCAATAAAGCATGACAATTTGATTTCTTTTTTTTTTCTTTTGTTATTGTCACGAACTGTACCTGAAATTAAATTATAAATCATGTTACCGTGATATTTTTATTTCACTTTTTGATAGTTTATGATCTAAAAAAATTGGTAGGAAGTAACGACTATTTGATACTCTATACCAACAGAGTTGTTTTTTTCCAGAATAATTAATAAATTTCAAGACGATTACATTCGTTATTTTTGAATTTATAAAGACCGCATACTGACCATACGTTTACTGGTCATCTTTTGTTTTTAAATAAAAATTTTATATTTCTTTATTAAAAAATTTTTTGTTTTTCTACTC
The DNA here is from genome assembly GCA_963576795.1 of Metopia argyrocephala. Classification (NCBI taxonomy): domain Eukaryota; kingdom Metazoa; phylum Arthropoda; class Insecta; order Diptera; family Sarcophagidae; genus Metopia; species Metopia argyrocephala. The sequence goes on along the minus strand of OY756208.1, from coordinate 195,268,979 downwards.
GTTTGCTACAGACATTATGCCAACCGCTGGATGGCTTGCTGGTAGAACAGTGAAATAGAATTTGAATTTTTCGAAAAACCGAACTGTATTGCTTTGTAAACGCTTTTGTTTGGTTTTTTTATACTAAATGGGATATAATTCGCATTTAGTCTATAACTATTTTAACATAAGTATCTATAGTTTTGAATACCACCTTTGGGAAAAAGTCTCCTGACGATTCTCTTAAGCAGAGACGAAATGGCCATAGAGACCTGCTTATCCCCAAAAGCATACATTTCATATCAGATTTTATATTTCACTAATACCTATAGGCCTTAGAATGATCCGTCATGGTCTTCAGCTTGAAATTTTTTTTTCTTCTTTACATCTCATAGACCACCTAAATACGCCTTGGAAAATGAAAAAAAGGAATTGCGCTGCTCACTAGGAACACCTTGTAACAATTCCTGATGTCTTAAAGGGAACTTACACCGTTTAAAGAGGTACTTTACAGGCTACTGTGTCCTCAGGCATCATAAATAATATAAATTACATACATAATTGGCCATAAAAATCCATTTTCAGAGTTATGACCTAGCATTTAACAGATACCCATATTACTTATGTGCCGAATCTGAACGACTTGAGAAGCTTGTTCATGGCAATCAGTTACTCTCAGAGCTTTTTGCCAGAACACTGCTAAAAGGTAGTCGCCGAACGTAATATTTTTTCAAATTTCTTTTAAGATATCAGAAGTTAAGTTTAAACACGCACCTCTTGTCTAGTAAGCCAACACCTCACATACTACATTAGGGCGAACACCTCAGGAATCACTTAAATAAAACTGGTTTATGTAGCACTAACGTTTGTCGATAGTACATCCAATCGTACAGAAAAACTTTCATGACAGCAGTGCTTGTTAGCATTTGATAATGCTTATGCTTGAGTAGTTAAAATGTTTTAAAACCTTAAAGCTGAATTCTAACAAATTGTTGATTATTTTTGCTCACTTCAAACACAAACACCAGATTCGTGTAACTCTACTAACTTAGTTGAGTGTAGGGGTTATAAAAATAAACTTAAACCAGATACAAGACACTGAATCAACACGATTTATATTACAAAGTGGAGTATTTGTTTATATAAAAATAAAACATACAATAGACAAAGAAAGACAAATATTAAGAAAAAAAAAACGCCACTCAAACACATTTATTTTTTGTTTGTTTGTTAATCTGTGCCTATAATTGTGTTTTATATGGTAACTATGGCAAGCAAAAGTATGCTTCCCTATAGTTTTTTTTTTTGTGTTCCCATTTTCAAACAACAATTTGGTAAAGAAATTGAATAGTTACATTTAATAATATTTAGTTATTACAGCGCTTTGCATTACAGATATTTTGAAGGGTTCTTCCGGCGTCCATCATCAAAGTAACCTCTCCCTGACATTCCACCTTAACCTTTGAAAACGAAAAAACGAACGAGAAAAGCCCCACCTATTGGTAATTAGCAGAAAACAGCTAAAAAAAACCTATTTAGCGAAGGCACTCACCACACAGTCAACATGCAACATGCATGGCAATTGCTGTTGACCATTCAAGGGTAAAGGTATAACACTGGCCTTTGAATGATCAATTCACAGCAATTTGTCTCATTCGTAAGGCGCTTAATAATATAAGAAAAAACAAATTATACATACATACATAACTGGCCTTTACAACCCTGTGTCAGGATTACGGCCTAGCTTCTCGCAGCACTCATGTTGTGTGTGTAAATTTCTATCCATGAGTATCGGGACCTACAGTTTAATGTCGACTCCGAACGACAGACTTGAGAAGCTCTTTCATGGCAATTAATTACTCTCAGAGCTTTTGCCAGAAGACTGCTGAGAGGTAGTCGCCGAAAGAAATATTTTTTTCATATTTCTTTTTTCAAGATGTCGGTGCTGAGATTTGAACCCGGCACTATCGTCTTAGTAAGCCAACACACTAACCACTATGTTATAATGCACTGTCTTTCCAAAAAATTCCAATGTAATACACAGCAATAGTAGGGTTTACACCTGAATATTAATCTCAATAAAAAAAAAAAAAAAAAAGTTCTGGTTGAAACATTTTTTCTTCTCGTGTAAATTTTTTCCAATGCAATTTAGGGTTGTTTTGGTTTCATAGGGGGGGATATATTATTAATTTTTTAATCATATTTGTAAAAAAAAATTTTACTTTTACCACCCACTGTTGGTATATTTCAACGCACTCATTCGTTAAAGTAATCGCATTTATATTTCAATCTTGTAGTGTTTTATTGTACCACTCACACTTTTAATTTATTTACATGAGATTTATGTGTGTTTTTCTTTTTCTTTTTGTTTTTGTTTTTTCTTTTTCTTAATTTCTTTCCGTACAAACTCGTAGTATTTGTTTAAAATTTGTTTTATGATCTTTTCCCCATTGTTGGATGCGATCTTATATTTCATGTGTCTGCCTTATGCGCCGTTATAACGGCTTGTTAGGAGTTTGTGTATGTGTGCGTGTGTGAGTGTGCGTCTGTTTTTGTTAAGAAAATAAAGGAAAATAATCAACATTGAAATGAAAACATGGAAAAATTAAGCGCCACTTCAAAGCTACAAATTATACCGCTCATATGAAACAAATGAAGGCAAATCAACAAGAAGAAAAACAAACCAAAGCGTAAATAAATAATGGCAGTGAAGAAAAATAACAAAAATAAAAAATTATTGTTAGATCAACAACAACAACAACGAATTGCGTTTATGTGTTCGTGTGTTTGAAATAAAATTTTAATTCAATATTAAGATCGAATACCGCCCACATGTCTGCTAAGAAAGGAAAGTTTGTTTTGCCCCATAAAGAAGACCACAAAAGCAACAGTACGAGTATCAGTGACGCCAGCCTATACAACCAAACAAATATTGCCTTAAAAACGCTTTGATAGCACCGTGTAAACAATAGCGTTCTTTTAATTTTTTTCTGTTTTTAAAAATATCATTTAAAGAAGAAAATAAAAACCAAAATATACGAACTTTTTTATATACGGCAGGGATTTTTAAGCCGACAAATCATCATAATTGTTTAAATAGACTGAACGACACTGCTAAAAGGCATAGGCTTTGTGGAATAACAAAAAAAAAATAAAAAAAAATACATCCACATAAAGGGCACACTTTTTGAAAATGATAAGTTAACGGATTTACCTTAAAAATTTCTTCTAATACCCTACATACTGACTGAAATGAATTATGAGTTGTTGAAGGATTTTTAACTGCCAATACAAATAAAGTTGTTATAAATCAAAACAATTAGTCTGTAGAATATAAAAAAAGAACACGAATGTAAACGAGTTCTAAATTAATGGCCAGATTCAGGATGTAGGAGTTGATTGTCTAGAGGTTGCTTTACTTCTAAACTATTCACTTATGGCGTTTTCGTTTCTACAAAAATGTGTAACATTTTATTATTATATTATATAAATATAAGATGTTATACATTCTTTTTTGATCGAAATTTTTAATTGTTGCTCTAAAGGATAGTTTTTTTAAAAAGGAATATTTTGTCAAGATGAGGGAGACAAATTTATGAAACGCAACATTTTATGGTAGAAACGAAAACGCCATTAGTCTTACCAGTCATCGAATTCCTTATACAGGCGGTTATGAAGAGATGATTGAGAACATTACATTTAAACGACATGATAAATGATGCTACTCAAAGACAGGTAGCGTTCCTTTAAGACACATCTTGTACGAGCTATTCTTTTTACAATGTGCTGAAAACCAAACAAGGGTTCTTTCATATGAGAGGCTAAGTATGCCGTCAAAATATGCGGGCAAAAGAAGCCGTCAAGCAGTAGTGTTAGCTTGCTGTTAAATTACAGTCAATCTCTCTATTATGTAAGACATTGTTAACGTTAAGTAAACCAGACATCACAACTACACTCAACCTTTCGTGTTACACTTATCGCATTAAGTGAGAAAATGAAATGCTCAAATAGCTAAATTGGCAACTGAATAGAAATCAAAGAGAAGTCAAGGAAACAGGTAAAGAAGAAAAAGCTGCTTTCAAGAGTATGCACCTATTACTTGATTTATACGATAGGTACGTTCCGGATAAAGTTATGCAAATCGATAGTGAAAATAATATGTTCTTGTCAATCGCAAAAAAAATATATATCTTTTTAATTTTTAGCATTCATTTTTAGGTAATATGAGTTGCCAGAATATCGATATCTTTTAATATCTAGAATAAAAATGGAAAAAGTACTAAGGTCGTTGTGTTTGCTATCCAATGAAAAAGTAAGCTATTTTATTAAAACTTTTAAGGCCTTGTGAACTCCAGATCTATAGACCGGAAAAAGGCTTGAGTAGTTTGATATTAAGACTGCAACACTAATCGAGTTGGCGATAAACGTTATATTTGTGCACACGGTTTTCTTAAAAAATTTAATTTAAACTAATAAAAAAATCAAGAGATAGGTGTAACTTAAAATCAGATAAAAGTATTGGCTTGGGATAGGCACAGATAGAAAGAATTTATGATCTCCAAAGGGCGTAACGAATGCACCACAATGTGTCACATTGCAAGTCAAAGCAATTATTCTAGAATTCGTAGAAACAAGTTGTGGTCTTGACTTAGTGACGAAATGGAAAATTATTAATAAAGTTTTTAATATTCTTAAAAATGCGGTAAAAAATTAAAAAAAAAAAATAATTTAAAATATTTTTTCGTTATAAAATGTCTTAATTAGATCAGAACGATTTAAACTATTTTTCAAGCAAGGGGAGAAACTGACTTTGGTGAAGGAATTGTATACCAGCTGAACTCAACATGTTTTCGACTCCAGTTACGGTAGTTCCAACCAAATTCTTTTTTTAGAATACATATGGACGAGTATATTGGAATTATATTTTTTTACATACTTTTGTAAAGAGTTTATGCATTCTTTCATGGAGTACTAAAAGCACTTCGACCTGAAAATTTATTGTACAGCCTTCAACCCTTTTGGGCACCTGACATATCTTAAAATTTCGTCTGTTGCCGACTTTGAAAGTTCCTATCGTATATTTGATAATTACCAAGGTAACTTTTTCTACTTTGCATCAATGCTGGCCAAGTGCCCAGTATGTGCAAAGAGTTAATCGAATAATAATAACTTTCTTTGAGACAAATTGCTGTGAATTGATCATTCAAAGGCCAGTGTTATACCTTCACTCTTGAATGACCAACAGCAATCGCCTCATCGTTGCATGTTGATTGTGTGGTGAATGCCTTCGCTAAGTAGGTTTAGCTGTTGTCTGCTACTTCCCAATAGGTGGGGCTTTTCTCCTGATCATTCGCTCTAACCACTATACCACGCACCCAGCAGATTTGTAATTAAAGAAGTTTTTATTGTTGTATAATATGGAAATCCGAGAATGATTTTTTCTGATTAACAGGGTACTTGAAATTTAATTTCAAATTAGTATTGCTTTCAAATTTTATTGTCTTTTCTTTTTTGATTTTTTTTGTGACTACAAATAAGAACACAAGTTCGAGTATCATTATGTCAGTCAACCTTTCATAAACTGTTAAGAGAGGCCCACTTAATCTGTCAATTTAAATTCGACATTTATTTAATAAAAAATAAAATCAACGATTTAGTTTATCAATTTTTGTTTTCTTTTTCATTTTAAATTATAGAACAACTTAACGAATGAGCGTGTGCAGGCATTTAATTTATTTTTGTTTTGTTTTCTTTTAAATACAATATTTAAATAATTTTCTTTTCTATTTTTGGTGAAAAGAAAATTTTTGTCGATTATTAAACATTTAAGTTGTTTTGTTTGTTGGTTGGTGTGTTTTCAAATCTCTATCATTCAAAGCCTCCCTTTTAAACGTTTATTGTTGTTTAATCTGAGATTTTGACAGCCAGTTTAAGATTTACGGATCGTAAATTTTATTTGAAATCTCAAAAAAAGAGAAAAAAATAGTTCACATGTGGATATTCAGTTAAATGTGTGAATAAATTTTTGGTTTGAAAAGTTTTCAATTTGAACACAAAAAAAAATATCTCTTTCATTTAAAGTGTGTAATGAAGTGTGTTTCTGTAGAATATTTATTTAATATGCATTTAATATGCATACATTATGCATTTATAGCTACAATAATACTCGTATTGCATTTGTTAAAGTTTAAATAAACATTTGATATTTTGTTTTTGAAATAAAAAAAGAAAAATCTTTCACAGAAACTAAATTCTTTGTTCACCTTTAAAGTGTGCAACGATAAGATGTGAGAATTGATGAGGCCATCCAATAAAATAAAATAAAGAAAACTGTTAAAGAAAAGGTTTTTAAAATTTAAAATCATGAATAAATTATTAGAAAATAAAACAATTTCTTTGTATGAAAAGGAAATATAATACAGGCGCTCAAATAAAAAAACAAATTTTCCATTTAAAGAGATAAACAAAATGCATTTTTGTTTAAAATTTGTTAAATTCGATAACAAAGAAACAAAAAAAAAGAAAAAGAGTCATAAATTTTCGATTTAACATTTAAGAAAATATATGGAGTTACAACAGCTTTAATTAGCAGACATTGTGTCGTGTCAATGCTAAATATACTCGCCTGGGCTTTTAAAAATATGATGTCTGACTCTACTCAATGTAACACTGGTAGCCATTTGAAAGTGATATTTTTGTTTTTATAAGACATATTGATTTTCTTATTGTTTTCTTGTAATAGAATACAAGACATAATAAAATTTTACGTTTACTGTGACTAGACATCATAAAAGTGTAATACATAGACAGATACAAACTACTACATACCCAACTAGCAATTTTTAAAAAAACTAATAAAATTCCAGACTTTTTTGTCTTTTTTATGCGATATAAAAAAGCCAGAATATGCGCTCATTTTCAGAGCATAAAGGAAACTTTTGTCGGGAAAATATTTTATCTAAAATTCATTCTTCTTAATAAGTAATTTATGCATTTGATAGGATGTTAGTCTTATTCGAATCCTTTACCAGTCATTTATCACTCTTATCTATAACATCTTATCTATATAAAACAAAAACTAATGGAAACTTTGTATCGTTAGTCAGACTTTGATTAAAAAGTCAGAACACGCTCCAATTTTTTGTTCATGAAAGAAACTTTTTTGTCGGGGAAAAATATTTCCTACAGGCGAGTCTTCTTGTTATTTTGGTGTAATGTATTCAGCCAGTTATTTTTTTTGCTCAGGGGTAAACTCCTACTGATGCTGTGCATTTTATTGGAATTTTTGGAAGGGACAGTATATTTTGTTTTTTATATTATTATTAAGCGCCTTAAGTATGAGAAAAATTGCTGTGAATTGATCATTCAAAGGTCAGTGTTATACTTTCACCCTGGAATGATCAGCAGCAATTGCCTCATCGTTTTGCATTTTTATTGTAATAAATTTGAGAATGCAAATTAAAATTAATTTCCTAATTTGCTTGTGGTATTCGCACCCCATCGATCATCAAGTGATAGACTGGAACGCTACGCATTTATCTACTGTGCATTTTTTTTAGTCTGCATTTGCAGTAGGAAAATTTAATGAGAGTCAGAGGAAGCTTTTAGAAAAGAAGTTGGTTGGTTAACACTATCGCGCCGTTTTGATGCCTCATCCTTGTTATCAGCTTGCTAAAAAGAAAAGTTCATGCACCACGTAGCTTTTTTATGTTTGCGCGTTTCAAAACTTCATAAGTCGGTCAATGCCAATCAGCCAGTTCTCTTATATCATCAAAGAGCAGTGTACCAAATGTTGATAATCTCTTCTTTCGAGGAGCTTGGCATTCGCGTAGGAGAGGAGACGAAATGAAGTACCGGACATTTTTAATTATGCTACAAAAACTAATTTACGATACAGGCCAACAAATGCATGACTTTTTGAAATTGCCACCATAAATTAGGGATTTTTCAAGCAACTCCTGCATTATTTATTTTGTATTTGATAGCCATTGGTAGCGAACTGTTTCCTTCTTTGAGAAAAAAACTTGTGAAGAAGGATGGAATTCCTTGTGCTCAGCAACCATTATATTTTATGGAAAAATATAAGAGAAAGTGTTTTTCTAAAGTTAAAGTTTGCACTAAAGAAACCGTGCATTATCAATTGAAATTGTAAAAAAGTTATTTAAGAATGATTTGAGAATTAGTAAAACAAGTACTTAAAAATCTATTATTTTTAATCGTGGCAATTAATTAGAAAATTCTTTTATAATTATATTCTAAACCTATTTTGAAAACAGAATATAGATTTGTGTTTAATAGCAAACAAAGCACTAAATCATCATATACCAGTATTATACGTTTAAACAATTATTGCGGGGGTTGGGTACTCATATTTACCCGTGTGAATCGAAACTAATTTTTACAATAATTTTTCAAGAATTTTAATAGAATATTTTTTTTTTTAAATTGATAATTATATTATAAAATTGATATATAATTGTTTTTAAAATATTTTCGTAAAAAATTCCTTTCCACTGAAAATTGTTAGCATGCCACCCACACCACCCACTGTGTAAATTATTTCTTTGATGATTTTTCAATTATTTTACACGATTAGTTGTATAGTGTTTTTTTTTTTTTACTAAATATCTTTATAAAGGCAACATTTACAACAATTGTTAACATGATAATAAAAATTAATTAAAAAAAAAAAATCAATAATTTTTGTGAGAAATCAACAAAAAAAAATTGTAAAATAAGGCACATTAATTATATAAAAAGGGCTTGTTCGAACACAATTCAAAACAGCAGGATATCAACTCAAATAGAACTCAGTACGTATACGAGTACAACTGGAATTGTATTAGAAAACAAATACAACATTTTAAAATCAATAAACAATCAATAAAAAAGAATATATTTTAAGTACTTAATGGGGTGAGGCAGATTATTAGAATTCTTTAAAGTATCACTAATTACTGAAAAGATAACGCCACACTTTGAAAGAATATGTGTATCTCAAGTGTTATAGAGTGAATTTAATGAATTGTATGTGAGAACTATTGATAGGTATGGGTTGACGTTTGATTATATCAGACTATGTTGACTTTTACGCTCAGCAAGACTTGGCAAGTTATTATGCATTTTTTAACGCAATTGTGTGGTTGATCTTCTTCAGCATATACTACCTGCGGTGTTAACACAGGGTTAGAAAACAGAAGCAAACAGAGCAGAATTGCGGATAAATGCCTTCAAAACCACCTTCTTTCGAATTAAGAAAATAAATTTGGCATATCGTCATGCGAGAGCTTATGGGCTCTATCCGCCATTTCGTATTTTTTATATATCTCTAGTTAATGATACCGCGTTAGGGTTTCGACCCCAAATTTTTCAAGTCTGGAATCCGTTTTCAGATATCTTGTCAAGTTTCGCAAATAAATAGACGAAAACGGATTGCAGATTTTAAAAATTTTGATGTCAAAAACCTAAAGTGGTATCATTAACTAGAGATATATAAAATGGCGGATAGAGCATATATTTGACAGTTCACGAGTTGATAATCGGATAAACCATTATTTGCTAATCAACGATAATAAAGCAACATATTCCCTTTGCAAACTTTTAGTTGCTAACTTTGCTGTAGGAAGATTTTAGTTGTGCATTAGGTTCTCTAGGGACTACCTAAGGATGTTAAAGGGACTCCTTATACTGATTATTTGAATAAATTAGGAATTGTGTCTACTAATTTGTGAAGCCGCAGTGATGAGGCAATCACTTCATCAGAGCACATACCTGTACTTTGATGCATTGATACATACATACCTAGCTTCTCACAGCACTCACGCTGTGTGTGTTAATTTTTATTTATGAGTACTGGGGCGTACAGTTTTAAAGTCGACTCCGAATGACAGATTTGAGAAGCTTTTTCATGGCAATCAAGTACTCTCAGAGCTTTTGCCAGACGACTGCTGAGAGGTAGTCGCCGAAAGAAATAATTTTTTTATATTGCTTTTCTTTTTTTTTAAAGATGTTAGAGCTGAGATTTTAACCCAGCGCTATCGCCTTAGTAATCCAACACACTAACCACTAGACCACGGCGACTACATGCATTGTAGCTTGGCGATTATCAAATATTGATAAGTCACTGTCAAGATAGGCACTGCCGATATTTTAAAACTATGGCTGACACTATAAGTTGAGGGCTGCACAATAGATATTCAGGTCGAAGTACTCTAACACTTTCAATTTAAAATAAGAAATTTGGCAGGACTTTTTTTAATCCAGTACTGAAATTCGAAACAGATTAAACCCATGCTGTCAATAAATGCAATTTAAATGGCGTTCACTATATACACTCTAAAATTTAAAGTTAACAACTTAAAGTTGTAGGTGAAGTCTACTCTCTTGTAGGGTTACGAGTTGTGTAATTCGTCTGCGAGAGATTCATTTAGTCATTTATTTGTAAACCACTATCTATAGCTCGTTCTGAATTTTTTATGGTCAGAAACAGTCGGGTATGTTCTAGAAAACGAATTCGAGTGATATTGAAAACGGAAATTTTCTACTTTTCTCCATGGCAAAGATATTAGGAAGTTTCTATCATAAAGATAATGTTAAAAAGGAAATAAAGATTAATTACGCACGCCCTGAAAAAATTAGAGAATGACTTGGCAAATTAAATAGAACTCGCAGGAATACCCATGAGTTGCAATGTGGGCCCATATCTATAGACCAGTCAGGCTAAGGACTGACCTACGGGGCTTTAAAAGATCTCATAATAATAATATGAAAATGAATTTTTAGTTTTTTTCTTTACATCTCTTAAGGATGGTAATACAGCTGAATGACTAAAAATACGTTTTCAGAATACTAATTAAAGTATCGATTTATTGAAACGAATTCGTAATTTATTAGTTTATATTGAAACAGATAAAAACAAAAAAAAAAAATATTTTCTTTTATTGAATCTCTCAAGTCGTAACAGTGTAACACAGCAAATAAAATTTGTACTGCTGACAGTAGATTTTGTTACAAAAGTTGAAATAAGTATTTAGCACAGTATGAAATCAATTAATTTTTCTTGAATTTATTTTATGAATTTCATAAAAAAATATTTAAAATAAACAATTGTTTAAAATCACTTTCAACAACAAGCGTTTATTTCAATTTTATTTATTTGTTTTCATTTTGTGTTTTTTTTTCTGCTTTCAAATAAAATTAATCGCGTGCTGTATGAGTCTAATTACAGTGAAATTTCCATACAACAGACACACGTAATTAATGAATTTATTGACTTTTATTAGTAATAATAACCATGTATTTTTTCTTTTTGTTATTTAATTTTATTTTAATAAAATTAAAATAATTTCTTATACAAATAATTTTTTTTTTATTATTTTTAAATAGACACCTTTTTTCTCTCAATGAGGGTGTGACTTTAATGGTCATCAATCAACAACATTGTAATTCTTGCATTACGACACCACCTCCCACATTATGACTCTGTTAATCATACAAACCACTTTATCAATTAAAGTTGCCATTTACAACAAGTGTCTCTTGAAAATTATTGCCATTTGAAAATGAATACTTTTGGAAAATAAGTTGCGAAGCTGAAATGGATACTTGGCTTTAAACTTTTAAAATTTCTAGAAGGAAACCTGGGCGTGTGTAAACAATTTGTTTTTGAATATTAAGCTATGAAAAGTGTTTGTTTTTCATATGTTTTTTTTTCTTTTTAAGGAAACATAGTTTTATAAGAAAAATTTGAATAAAAATTATTGTCATCAGAAGAATATATGTGCCCATAATTATGAAAGTGGTCTAAGTCATATATTTCATGTTTCGAGATATTTAATGATTTGTATTTGAATAAATTAAAAAATGTTTTTACATTATGCGACATTTTAATTTATAGTTTCATTAGTCTTAATTAATAGAAATTTATTACGAATATGAAATTTTGTGTGAATTTCATACGATAATATTGTTTTTAAAGTTTGAATTGACTTAGACCATTTTCAAAATTAACTGAATGTCCTATAAATAACTTAAAGCAATAAAGAACTTTGAGTTTTATTTAAAACAATAATTTGACTGAACATTTATTAATTATTTTTCAACAATAATCCATTTTTATCAATATTGCGAGTATTTAAGATTCTTAAAACGTTCCTGAAAAACTGGAAAATTTATCTCTTCTTCTGCACTTTTCTATCAATTCATAATAATGCTCAGGGTTGTATAAGTAATTTGTTTTTCATTTTCATTTCTATGAACCCAAAATCACGATCATTCGGTAGAAAGGAATGGCCCGATACCAAAAATTTGTGGTCTAATTTTTGACTTAGACCACTTTCATAATTAACACTAAATGAATTTCATATAATGTTGAAATTACAACCACTATATAATGGTACATTTTTGACAATTTCCTAAAAATTATATTGCATAAATTTAGTTTAAAATAATGTGGTATGAAATAACTAATAAGCTAATTTTTTTAAAATTTTGACTTAGACCACTTTCATAATTATGGGCACATATAGTGGATACTGTACAACAAGCGTAAGAGCCATTGTTGCTGTACGTAATATAGGCTGTTGGTTGGGGCGGCCGTATTGTTATATTAATACAATAAAACAGAACGCCGGCTAATAGTACAATATGTTTCCACGTTCGAGTTTTTGAACAAAACAAAATAGACGTGTTGCTCAAAACATGTCGAAAATTGTCTGTGCAACACTGCGTTGTTCTTATATTGAAAATGCAACTCTGGGTTATCTATTCAGGTTGAATGACACAATAAGTGGTTGTAGTAGTAGCTGCAGTGAAAGTTGAAATACACAATTCCCTACAAGGACAAAATTTTTTTATCAAAATTGAAAACAAGCAAACAGAGTTGTAATTTTTTTTGAATATAAAATTACACCACATATGTGACATATCGTGTTTAAAGTTGCTGTAGAGAAATAATTATATTAATAATATAATTATATTATATTATAATTTCATAAAGATTTCCCTTAATTTTTAAAAAAGTTATTTGGAAAGCATTCAAGCTTCAAAGTATTGAGTCGCATTTCTTCTTTGTACGCCACTCATTGCGGATTCAGCTTCAGCTAATTTATTCTCTGCCATTCAAAAGTAGGTTCCTGGTTACGAAGGTATTGAAGACAATAACATGACTGATGCAATTGCTAAGGCTGGTTCTACTACTAAGTGGAGCGACTCCAGGCGAAAGATCGGTATTCTTACACTGAGGGAAAACCCGATTTTGCACAGGGAATATGAGAGAACGAAGGCACTTGTTTAATGACCAAACACAACTGGCCCAACATGGATATAGGCGAAGTTTACGTTAAACGTACATCCATCTCAGAAAAATTAAACAGTGATAGCGGGTCACTGGCCCATAGGTACTCACGCCTGTATATTGAAAATACCTCACGACGAATTCTGTAGAAGCTGTAATAACGAAGAAGAAGAGGAAATAACGCAACATTTTCTCTGTCATTGTTCTGCTCTGGGGGACCTAAGAACAAGAGTTTTTATGCGACCTGAATTGATAAACAGATCATGTTTGGCTAGAGGTTATTTGAACAGAATTCAAACCTTCGTGACATTATCCGGTTGGTTGGAAAATGGCCAACGATCGTAGACATGTCAAAAAGATATAGTGGTATCACAATGGGACTTTATAGGGTGCTTTGCCTGGAGGAGACTGCGAATTTTAATCTGACCTAAACTAACCTTATTTTATTACGGCTAAAAAGCTGGATAACAGTAGCATTTCTTCTGTAAGGAAAAGCAAAACTGAATGTAAATTGGCCTTCAGTTTCAGTTCGTGCTTGATCGAAATTTCAACAGGTTTTTGTTTTTTTTTTTGAATAACGCCTATTAAAAATAGGCGTGACACGTTTTTCTTCTTTTAGAACATTATTTGTTAACAATTCTTAAAATTCCAAAAACTTTAAAACAAAACACGTAGTTTTTATTGAATTCTTTTCTACTAGTACGCAGACATATAAAGTGTGGATATGAAAAATGTGGCATTACAACAACAGTAATAAATAAGTGTTGAATTACAAGTTGAAAAGTAATTTTTTGTTTTAGCTTTTTTTTTTAATTTCAATAATCGTATATTTTTGTGAAAAGAACGAACGAAAGAAAGAAATAAAAAGTTTCATTAGTTACAATAAGATATGGCACTACTTACCAGTTAAACTGTCAGCAGCTTTTACTGATGAAGTGTTGACAATGCAAACAACCAGTAACAGCATCAAAGTCAATAAAAAATGCCGTCTATGATTGCCACGTCTAAGACTTTGACATGGTCGATCATCATCATCATCATCGTCATCGTCATCAACAACATTAGTATCGTCAGTATTAAAAGAATTATTGACATCATCGTTATGGTTTCCAATAGCAATTTCAGCAGTGCAACAATAATCACTATCACCATAACCACCACCAACACTAACACTATTACCACAGTTATTTCGTCGTTTGGTAATACTGCCATCAGGCCATAAGAATGTTGCTCCTCTTGTTATTATTGTTGTGGTGTCTCGTGTTTTTTGGATGGTACTCCATAAATTCCTCGATATTGTTTTACCACCAATTATTGAGGAGGAACAAGAAAATAGTGGTGTTGATGATGTTAACGATGAGGAATAAATGTTTTCTTTTTTTCTTGTAGTTGCTGTTGTTGTTGTATCGGGCTTTTGTAGCAGCAGCAAATTTTTAATACTTTTCATTGGATTTTCTCGTAATGAAATTGAATGATGTCTCCTCTTGTATACGATTTGTGGTGTAGACGAAGTTGGTTTTACTCTGGTCTCTATATCTGTTTGTGATAATGACGATGATGATGTTGCTGTTGTTGTTGCTGTTGCTGCCACTATTTCTAATGATGCAGCTGCCTTTGCTGTTGCCTCTTGTACTTGTAATTGATTTTCTCCATACCGTTGATTTTTATTCCGTCGCCTTTTGCTATTTGTGCAGTTTTCCAGGGCGTACATTTTATGTTTCTTTTCTTTTTACGAGTTTTTTTTCTTCAGCTGTCTGCCTTTAATTCTATACTGCCTGCCTGTAAATTAGAAATAAAACAACAATTAATTTCTATTGAAATTCCATCAATTTGCTTAGTTTTTTTCTGTTCTTATAATTAATTTTTCCATTGCCAAATATTGATTTCAGACTGATGTCTAGAATGAAAGAATAAATAAATTTTTTTTTTTGTTTTTTTTTTCCAAGAAGCTGACAGGTGTTTTATGGCAAAATTGAAATTAATTTCTGAAGATTTTAGCCACAATTTAAAATATAAACAATTATGGTCAAGAAATTTAATTTATTTGCGTTGAATTCTAAAACACTGAGGTACGGGAGAGTAGAAATATTATGAAATAAATTTCTAAATAGTGGAAATTTTCAAGTGGCATTTAAAAAGAGATGTTTACGAAAATTTTCCTGGAACACTGAATTCTTAATAGTTTCTTGAAATTCAATAAATGCGGGATAAAGAAATTCGCACAGCAATAGTAATAAAGCAGTACTAGACGACCGTCTGGACTTTGTAAAACAAAAAAATCCAAAAAATTCCAATACAATGCAATGCATTTAGTAGGAGTTTAGCCCTGAGTATTGGTCTCAAAATAAAAAAAAATACTTTTTGAAAATATGGTAATGCAGACATTTGTTACAAATATTTCATCAAAGATTGTTTAAGAAAGATATAATAATTAGAAATAATATTGACTCCCGCATTTATAAGAAATAACCTCCTTTTATTAAGGGCTTTTTAAATAACTTCCAATACTATACTTGTCACATAAGTCCTTAATAAACATCATCTTACATACATACATAATTGGCCATTACAACCCTGTGTCAGGGTTATGGCCTAGCTTCTCGCAGCATTCATATTGTTTGTGTTAATTTTTATCCATGAGTACCGGGACCTACAGTTTTAGTGTCGCCTCCGAACGACAGATTTGAGAAGCGAAGGTGCTTATCAGTTACGGTAGGGTATCCAACTCTATCGATACGTTGGAACATCGGCGCAATGTTCTATCGGTACTACCATGGGAGGTGCTTTGATAAAATAAAGGACTTAATTCCGCATAATCGCTTATTTTTGCAGACTACTTGTACTTCTCTCAGTGTACATTGCATTATTGAGAGATTTTGTTCTTTAGTCGTACCACTCGTTTATGGAACGGGCTGCCGAAGAATGTTTTTAAATCCCAACGTTTCTCAAGCGTAAATCGATTTGTTTATTCAGGGAGGATAATATACTGATTTTTTGACAGAATAGAATGACAGTACTGCCAGATTCAAATGTAAGCTGTTATTAAATAAAAAAAAATAGTTTTAAACCGCTTAATTTTAATATCTTGGAATCAAATTTCAAACAAAATTTCATTGCTCTCTTTGTCTCTAAAGCCACAAACCCACGTTGAATTAAAATATTAAATGTTCGGTAAAAGAAAGAAAAAATGTTTTAATTATCTGCCAATTTTTTTGGGGCTTTTTTAAAATAAATTATTTTTGCAAATTTTGCAATTACTGGAATGATGTCTTCAATCAAACAATCAAGCAATTTTTACAAATCTAATGTGACAAATAACTTTTTGTTCTTTCCAGCTTAAAGGAAT
Source organism: Metopia argyrocephala (assembly GCA_963576795.1). Taxonomy (NCBI): domain Eukaryota; kingdom Metazoa; phylum Arthropoda; class Insecta; order Diptera; family Sarcophagidae; genus Metopia; species Metopia argyrocephala. The sequence goes on along the minus strand of OY756208.1, from coordinate 195,252,360 downwards.
GCTTATTGTAGATACTGAATAATAAAAACTGTACTAAAAACAGCATTAAAATTTTTAATGATTTTGAAACAATGAAAAGTTGCTTTTTTTTGGTTTTTTAATGCCTTAAAAAAAGTCTATATTCGAAAAGCTTTTAAAATAATTTAAAGGTTAAATGTTTGCATCTCCATTGATGTTGTCTGTCGTTGTTGTGTAAAAAAATATCTTTATAAAACAAAAGGTTTATAAAGCTGTTTGTAACAATATTGCCTGAAATTGTGACAACAATACCAGCAACCTTTTAAATTTTATAAGATTTCTTTCTTCTTTTATTTCGATGGCCAAGTACAAGTTTATGGCCAAAATAAATATAAAAACAAACACAAAACTGTAATGGAAATTAAAGAAAATAAATTAAAATTGTACGAAATTGTAAAAAGCAAAACAATCACATCAATCGTTTTAAAACTTCGAAAACGTGGAGGAATATATTTTCCAATACCCTGCTGCTACAGTGAGATGTGGCAACAGCAAAAAATGTTGTCAAAGAAGAAAAAAAAAAAACAAAAAATTTAAGAAAAAATTGTTTTATATGTAAATGAAAGATCCATTGATTTTTTTCATTTTTATTTGATTTTTTTTTTTTTGCCACATAAAAGATCGATCATTTGACTGGTTTTCTTCTTTCTTTTTTTTCAACTTTTAAACTTAAATTGTAAAATTTTATTTAAATTTTTATCCTGTTGTGCTTGATTTGGGGGATTGTACTTTTAATCTAAAGTTACAGATCTTTTCGTTGAAACATTGTCAACTGTTTGTAAGAAGTTAAACCGTTGCATTGTTTTTTAAAAACACAGTGTTTCCTCTTTGTTTTACATTTTATCCCTGAAGTAGTCTGAAGTCTTAAAAAAAATAAAAAGAATTTGAAGGAGTAATAAACCTGTAATCCCATACACTTATATACAGTGGTGTTCAGTAAAATAGATTAAACCTTCTCTAACTTCTTTAAGGCCGAAAAAAACATTAGAAAAACGTAATTAACACTTTTGTTTGTTTTTATTTTGGTTCAACTATAAGTTAAATAACATAAAAAATACAAAAGTTCCCAACATGAAAACTTAAAAAACCATATATTCTTAAATATTGTTAAAATCGACTAATTTTGTCTCTTCAAAAATAAAGGATTCACCAAATTTGATGGACTCAAAAACGTCTTTTTTATTAATTAAACCGAATTATTCCTTCAATTATTGCTTATTTACCTCAGTACTTAGTGTAATTTATTAATGTATTTTTAATAAGGTTCAAGCAGCGTTTTGTCATTAAGTCCATAAGACTTTGAAACGGAAAATTCCCATAACTGTTTTTTATTGGAAGGATTTCATCATCGAAGGACCTTTTTGAGAATTTGCCATAAAATTTCGATAGGATTTAAGTATAAAAACTGTATAGACCAGCTTAAAATTTTGCCGCGATTGTTTTTAAACCAAAATTTTGCTCGCGTTGTTATCTTCTTCAAACATTAATCAAAGTGGCATTTAATATTCAGCACAAAATACCTGGATCTCGTTTAAAATATTTGTATAGCATACGACATCCATTGTAGCTTTTATTCTAAATAAGGGCATGTGCCATAGTATGAACAAAATAAATTATGAAAGAGAATATGACCGCAACTTCAAGCAAAAACTACTCTCAGAGAACACAGGCCCATAATTAAAATAGGAAATATTGGTGGCAAAAATAAAAAAAATTTTAAATTATAAAATATTATATAAGGTAGTAGTATTAAATAAATTTACTTCATAATTGTTACAAATGATTTTTTCCATATCATTCATCACAAAACAAAATCTTTTTATTCTTGGTAAATAATTCACATGAAATACTATTAATTATTTATTTACCTTAGTTATAAATTCGAATATTATTAGCTTTTTATTTGCTTAATTTGACACAAATATAATTAATTTTCTATTTCGTTATGAACATATGAATTTATGTAATTTTTAACTGAATATGGCAGCATTGATTTTACGAACAAAATTTCTGAAATGGGTGAATCGTGGAGCAGAAAACTCTCAGTAAACAAAAATTCGTTTGCACAAAAAATGTTTCAGAAACTTATGGGTGAATCCGCCTTTAATTTATTGTAAATTTAGCTGAGAGTATTTCGCACAAAATCAGTTCTCTCGCTCTCTGAGAGAAACGTTAAACTACATATAAAAAAATTTGGTCCGAACCAAAAATATTTCAGAAACTCATGGTTGAATCCGACTTTAATGTTTTTACATTTCTTGTATGTAAAGCTAATAAAAAATTAAATTATGAAAGTTTTTGTATATACTTAATTGAATTTATGTCTTATAATTTAATCATGTTTACGCATTTTGTCAATTATTTTTTTTATAATATCACTCATTTGATTTAACAAATCAAAAAATTATTAATTTATTTAACTTTCAAATATTGTTTTGAATAATTGTTCCTTACGTCAAAACTAAAAACCAATGGGTTTTTATTTTTTTTATTTTTTATTTTTTTAAGACCAATACTCAGGAGTAAACCCCTACTAAATGCAGTGCATTGTATTGGAATGTTGAATACATAGATATACATAGATGTTAAGCGCCTTATGTCAATGGGACAAATGGGTTTGTTTACAAAATGTATGAAATTTAATAAAAGTGTGGTAATATTGTAGAGAGAATGTGTGCCTCATAATGTGAGCATAAGAAAGAAACGCTGTTAATTTAATATAGATTCTATTCAACGACTGCATTCTGCAGCATTTTTAAGTGTAACATTTTATGGAAGAAATCTCAAGCTCCAGTTCTGTTTAATTATTAATTGTCTTGATATAAACGTGTGCATTCTAATTTTGACAACTTGTTTTCTGCTGTTTACTGTCGTCTATGTGCTTATAGCATACGTTGACAACTCACAAAACACACTATAGTAGGGAAAACTGTAATTAAGTTGAAAGTGGCATATTTCAAAATACTTTGTTTTTTGTCAAACCATGACATATTTTTCACTACTTTTAGGCCTTTCAGGTTTATGTGTTACATTAAATGTACTCCGAAGTAAATAAATGTATGTGTGAATCATGGTTTTTGTTAAAAACAAAAAAAGTTCTTTGTATACGTTTGAAGAAAAAAAGTAAATATTTGTTGGCGCCATTTGTTTATTATCGCAGCTACTCAAGGGATTAACTCGGCTCAAACACACACACACACACATACATACACTTATCCATAAACACTTTCCCTCTAACCCTTTTCTTTAAACCATTTATTTTTAATGTATTCCTATATTTCTTACTGATCTTGGTTTAATGACTTGTTTATTTTTTGTTGCTCTTTTCACCATTATTATCGTTGCCTATTGGCCTTAAATGCTGTTCTGACGGTTTTTATGTTTTTAAATGTTTGTTTTGTTGCTCGTTTTTTGTTTTTTTTCTTCTTTTCTGTTTTCGTTAAACAACAAATCCTCTTATTTGTTAATGTTGTTGATATTGTCGTTCGTTTATGTCTTTCCTGTAACTTGTTAATTGAATTAAAGGAACAACAACAGTAAAACGTTTTGAGAAAAAATTAACAAAAAAAAAATTTGAAAAAAATGTTATAAATAAAGCAACAAATAGCGCTTACAGCGATTGCCAGGTTCTCGTGGCACAAAAACCAAATCCCATAAAATATTGACTTTTAACCGAAATCATAAGAGTGGAGCTTTTTAATGGCCACAAATGGTCGTTTTGTCAACAATTTTATAAAACTGTGACACAAAAATGGAAGAAAAAAAATTAAAAAAAAAATACATGATTTTGTTTCATTCGTAATGTGGTAACAGTGATATTTAAAAAGGGATTTCAAAAGATTTCAACATTAACTTTTCGTTATGTTTTTCTTACTTTGTTGTGTTTATAGCGGACAATTAAAATTTATTTTTTTATAAAGCGGAATAGGGGAATTCAGGCTAAGGATGTAAAATTGTTTCTTTATATTAAACAAAAAAAAAAGAGACTTTTTCGCGAAGTAATCAAACCCATCGTTTCACAACAAGTTTCTCCACTACCACGCCGTAGAGTGTTCCAATGAGTTCAGATTAATTTCGTGAGTACCTTAAGATTCTGTTCTATCTCCTACTCTATTCTTAATTTTCCTTTACGATCTCTTCTTTCCAACTTATAATCCTACCTACTCCTAGCCTTTTGAAGGTTGGGGTGAGAAGGCAAAATATAAATGACACATTACGCTATTCGATATTAAGAGAAAATGTTTGCAATTTTACCCTACTGAATTTCATCTTTCATCCAACAGATATGTTTGTTGCTACGATTTTTTTATTTTTTATTTGAGACTAATACCCAGGGGTGAACCTCTACTAAATGCAGTGCATTGTATTGGAATTTTTTTGGAAAGGACAGTACAGATATTTTTATTTTATTATTATTAAGCGCCTTAGGAATGAGACAAAGGACAGTGAATGATCGATAGCAATTGCCTCATCATTGCATGTTGGTTGTGTGGTGAGTGTCTTCGCTTAGTAGGTTTAGCAGTTATCTGCTACTTCCCATTAGATGCCGCCTTTCTCCTGATCATTCATTCATTTTTTTGTTGACATTGGTTAAGGTGAAATAGAGTGAAATGTCGGGGAGCGGTTTCTTTGTAGATGGTCTTCTTGGAGGGGGGAGGGGAACCTTTTATTTTTAAATAATAATTTTTGAAAAAAACCGCAAACTAACTTTTTCGTTTTTGACCTTGGCTGGGATTTAAGCCTTGTGACAGCGCTCTAACCTTTGTTTTTAAATGAGTAATTTTAATATAAACTCCGGTTCACTTATTTAAAGGCACAAAAAATCACATATTCAGGAGCCCGTATCTTTTGCAATTTTTAACCGATTCCAGAATTTTAAAATAGAAATGGAAGCTAGACATCTTGAGATATAAACAAAATCATGACAATGGTGGTTTCGTAACTAAAGAACCTTTTTTTGATGAATTCATAAAAAAAATCTAAAAATGTGGTATTTTTTTGGTTCACTTGAATAAAGGCAGTGTATTAGAACTGAGCTCAACGTATAGTTCATTTACTCTTTCAACTGGATCTGCATTATACTTATATAGCAGTGATGTCCAAAATTCTCAAACACGTACATAATAAAGAGAAATATTGTTACTCTTGCTCTTTTAAGATTTTAGCTTCTCTCCAACATAGTGCAGGGATGGATAGTGCATATTTTTTGTATCATTTTTATTTAACTGAAATAATTATTCATTATTTTCTCCAAATTTATGTGACCTCGGTACTCCTTTATTCTTAATAGATCGGTCACATGCCTATCGGACAATCGATTACACACTTTACTCAGAATTATGAAGAAATATTTATGAAGTTATTAACAGAAAGTAATTCGAACATTCCCATTTCTGGTAGAAGTAAGCAGAGTCTTTTCTCTGCTTCATACACAAGTGCAAGTGTGTTTATGTAGTAGTGGATATCACTGTTATATAGAGTTGATATGGATAAGAGTCATGGAGAAATTCGGGGGAATACTGTGTTCGACAAATACTGAAGATAAGCACATATTCAGAGCATGGCTTTTGCGTAAGAAAATAAAAATACTTCTTAAGTGGTAAAACATTATTGGACATAAAAGAGCATACATCTACTGCTACTTAATATAACTACAAGAGCCTCTGTCTTTTTGGGTAATTGAAAATAATATCGATCCTCTAGCAACCTGAAAGGAAATCATAAGGTTTCTTAAAGATATAATTGTCCGGACATACTCGTGCACATGATGGAACATACAAGTATTTACCTATGTCTGTTGGAACGAGTAAGTAGCGGAATCGGTACAACACATTTTTTGCGACTACCCAATAGTGTATTAGTTATAGAAATGCCAATGACGTCAACGCTAGGCCTCCTAATTTACGATTACAAGTATACAAATTCTCAAGATCATCTGCTGGGTCACATAATATACATATTCACCCTTATCGTAATGGGCGTATTATTGTCATATTTCCATATTTTTGTAAAAGATTAATGACAAATTTTGCTTGATTTCTTTAATCTATGACAAAAATGTCGAAATACGACAGCGACTACGCCAAACACGATAGGGGCGATTATTCCTAAACTAGTTTTCAAATAGATAATTAAAATCATATTATCCTTCCGCATAAAATGACCGTGGAATAAACATACAGCTGTAGAAGCAGATGTCTCTGGACTTAATATATGAATTTCAGTGATTGTAAACAAATGGATAAATGAAATTCTAACAATTTCTTTTCATCATAGAAATCTGGGACCGGGACCAATCGACTCTTACTTGCTGATAAAAATGATGCCAAAAACGTATTTTCGATTTTTTGTCAGTTTTTAATTTTTGCGACGATATCTTTAACGGTTACAGTAAAGGATTTATAAAAAAGAAATGTCAATTTTTTCACAAGTTGGGAGCGATAAAAAAACAAATTTTTGTAGAAAAAAAATACGCCATAAGACATCTTAAGGCACATTTCCTTCCTTATTTGGTTTATATTTAAGATTTGACATAAAAAATCTATTCAAATTCGTCACTGCTTGGTTTTTAAGAACCCCCATGAATTGTGCACTTCGCTTTTGGGAGAGCCTCTTCTACATCTATAGCATGAAGTTGTCTTGAAGGAACATTTATTTATACAACCACTTTAGTGATTAAAAGCATACTGGAGTATAATAAATTCAATGCGTAATAACGTTTTTAAGACTTTATTTTAAGTGCTAATAATGTCGAATAATTGTGACATCACAATTAAAATTTCTATTAAAGAAACTAAAGCGTTGTTATTTGTTATCCTTTAATTTTCTACAGAAAATTTATTTTTAACAATAAAACTATGAATTTTCCGAATATTTTTATAATAAAAATTCTAATTTTATGCAAAACCCTAGAATTTACTGCCTAAATTTATACTCTAGTCATACCCCATCAGACAGTTATAATCCTCTTATATGAATACCCTTTAATACGAATTTGTTAAGTAAACTCGTAAAATTAATATTTTTATGTCTTAATACTACAGAAGCCAATAAGAAATCATGTTTAATGTTAATATATGCTTTTAAATAAAATTTTTTTTGCTTCTCTCTCTCCCTCTCTATACGGCTAAATAGCATTGAAAATTAAAAAATGAGAAAAATAATCCATAAAATAAGGAGACATTTTATTTTTTAGTTTTTTTTATGAGATTTATAATAATTATGATGTTTTTGATTACAAATATATGATTGTGTATAAAAATTTATGACCAGCACTTATTCAACGGCTTATAAAGAGTCTTAACGTCAACACTACTAATAACTGCCAAGTGTGTGGGTAATAATGATGGCATGTGGTCAGTTTGAGGTAATTTTGGTGATCATTCTGCATCTTTGCTGTTATTTTACTGAGCAAATATTAATTTAAAAGAATAATTTTTGGGGAATATGGTTGCCTTAGTAGTCTAAGGAGTAGAGGGCTGGACTTTTCGTGTGGGGCTTGTGGGTTCGATAACCATCAGAGAACCTGGTTTGTAGCACTACACCTAGCATAGTGTCTTAGTGATTTCGGTTGTAATATTTTTAATTTAAATAAAATAATAAATAAAACATAATATAAATATGAAATGTTGTGCTATGGCCATTTCGTCTCTGCTTAAGAGAGTAGCCAGGAGACTTTTTCCCAAAGATGCTAATCAAAACTATAAACTCTTATGTTTAAAAAGTTAGAACTAAATGAGAATCATATTGCTTTTAGTATATAAAACTCACTATTCGTTTTTGATCCCTCTGTATACCACAGTAAACATTTAAAGAGTGCGTCTTGAGAACTATTCGTTTATCTTATAAAATTCTTTTATTCTCATAAGGGTAACCGGTAAAATGTGTTTTATTTTAATAATACGAGTACACTTAGAAGTATGCTTAAGACTTGCTTTTATTAGTTGATAAGAAATACAATTGTAGGCTGTATAAACCGACAGCATGATATTTTATTGAATGAAATATGTTTTACTTACTGCTCACCCTACTCATTAAAAAAAGATTTTCTAAAGAAAAAAATCATATCGCTTTTAAGCAAATACGTCATTCTACCCGATACACTTGTTTTTTTGTTCTAAACAATTACAGATTTTTTATATAATTTTTTATTAAAAATTTTGTTTAAATTCTAATAAAAAAAATATGAGTTTGCAATCAACATGTTACAGCGATTACAATGAATGAAAGAATGAATGATTGAACTGAACGAGTATATCATGTTCCGTCTGGTTGGCGACAATTTTTTCCCTCGGAATTTTTTTCCACATTTTTTATTTATTTTTTAAAACATTTGTGTTTAACACGTATTTACGTTTTTCATTATTTTCATTAAAATTATTGTTTTTTTTTTTATTTTAAACATTGATTGTGTGTCGCTTAAATAGATTTTCCTGAGAATTTTTTTGGGAAAAAATAATCTTAAATCATAGAGTAAACCTTTAATCAAGACTTATAATAATTCATAATTTCCCAATCTAGCTAAAAAATATTTTTATTTGATTAAACGATTTTGTTTTTGTTTTTGAGTTTTAAACACTCTATTACATGATACAACATTCAAATATTTAAATAATTGATACCCTCTGTACGAACTGTACTATAGTGGGTGGTCTTTTGTATTCATGTGAGAAATAATTATTAAGAAAACATGCATACATTAAATGAAAATCGTTTAAGAATATTAAAACACTTTAAGAATATTTAAATAAGCCAACCAAGACTTCAAATATCAAACGAAATAAGCCTAATACGAGTTGCCTTAAACGTTAGACTGTGTCAGTATTAAAATTTAAAAATTTTCTTTTAAACGTTGTTATTAAAAGGTTTAAATAACACTGTGCGACAAAAAGGAAAGAAGAATGATATAAAATGAATTAAAAGTGTTGACCAAACACCTTCTAAATCTTCACGAACTTAAAAAGAGATGAACTTGAGAAATCAGTGTATATTTCAACAACAAACACAGTTTTTGGTATTTTTTTTAATTTGAAGATGTTTTGACAGGTTGCTGTTGTTGTTATTATTGCGCAGCATTTTTTATACAAATGTTTGGTTGCACCTGCTGATAATGTCACAAACCTATACAAATGGCAACTTGAACGCTTTTCGCTGAAGCTGAATAGGACAAAATGCAGCAATATTTGAAAAAATTTCCCACTTTAAAGAAAAACCTTTTTAAAGTAATTAGTTGTAATTCTAATTCTTATAGCATTTTAATAAAAATTTTACAAAAATAAGTTATAAATATTGTTTAAAAAAAATGAAATGTATAAAATCCTGCAAACTTATTGAACATTGATTGGATCGAGGGAAAATTATCTCAGAGAAAGCAGCAATAAAATTTATTTTGTAGATTTATATAGTTATATTACCCTGTTGAGTAATTTTAATTTTTGTTGATTTTGCTGTTTGAAATAAATTTTTGTGATAAAAAAATTAAATTTAAATAAAATTAACTTTTTATGAACGTGTTCAGTTTACTGTAAATCGTTTTTTATTTTAATTTTATCGTTATAACAAAATCTTCATAATTAAAATCCGCTTTAAACCATTAAATACATTCACCTTTAGCCGTTACAACCCTGTTTCAGGTTCATTAGTTTTGATCTATGAGTAGCGGGCCCTATAGTTAAACGTCGAGCCCTAACGACAGACTTAAGAAGCCTGTTCATGGCAATCAGTTAGTCTCAGAGCTTTTGCCAGAAGACTGCTCAGACGTATTTGCCGAAAGAAAAAAATTTTTTTTTCATATTACATTTTCAAGATGTCAGAGCTTGGTTTTCAATCCTCACTTCCTTTCTCAAACAATTTAAAATTTTTCAGCTTTATTTTAGCATTTTCTAGCATTTTTTCAATAGAATCTAGCATTTTTTCTTAATAACTTTTTGGTAAAACTATTTTCAGCTATCAAGCTATATTTAAGCTTATTACACTACACTACATTTTCTTTTTATATTGACATCGATTTGGAGAACAATGGAAATATAATATAAAAACAAAGTATAACTGGGAAAGTTCAACTATATTGACCAACAATACAGAATTGTCAAAATATTTGCGGATATTATCGATAAAAAAGTGGAGGCTGTCAAAAACAATTTAAAATATTTTTCATTGAAAGCGACATTTCCAATTTAAAATACTACAGTGCAACTAACTTGTTAGTGCTATACTTCAATAAAGCGATTTTACGGTATTTTTGCCTTCAATGTAGCGTTTTTTTTAAACAAATAATTAATATTTTGTTTACATTTTTATATTTCACTTTTGCTAACATTTCTAGCTAAGGAAAGCATCCTTTGTATAGTGTTTAAATAATTTGAATATCATTGGTCTCAAGAAAAAAAATTAAAATTATTGAAATACTCAAATTCATAAAAAATACTAGTACGGGCCTTCCTACTTGAGGCCAATGATATGATACTTAAGTTTGGTTTTCGCCTATAATAAGAAATTACCACTTCAGATTCAGACCACTTAATATCTAGACTGAGATATTGAGCGATATTAAAATTTAGATTTTAAAAATAAAATAATTTTACATTCATTAAGCAAACTATAGCACTATTTCAACCAGAGAACAGAATAAAAACTAAAACTTCTGTTTAACAAAAAAATGATTATAAATTATGTTATGCTGCTTTTTTTTAATTTTTTTTTCTTTTTTAAATTATTATTGTAATTTTTTATTTATTTTGTTTACAGTGCAGCAGCAACAATAGTGAGTGCAATATATTATTTTCCCATTATAATACTTCGTCCGTATAAAATAGCGTGTCAATTTTATTAACAAGCTTAACTTAGTGGTTGTTAAAGTAGTATTTGTTGTTGTTATTGCTTTTATAACTATTGGTTTTTTTTTTTTGCTTAAACAAATGTCTTTTTAGCCAGGCTAATAACACACATACTCGTAGTATGAATACGTTACAAGTATTGCTTGCCTTTTGGCAATTCTCATGCTCATATTTAACAATCAATTGGTAGTTTTGATTAGTCGAACATGCAGTGACACCCTCAACTGACAAATAAAATATAATTTAATTTAAATTTTAATTTATTTATTTTTTATTTATTGTATATACACAAACAACAACAATAACAACAAACATTTATAATTAATGTTTATAAAACAGAACTGATTTTCTTTCTAAATAATACCATATGTACATTCTTATAAGTAAGTATAGTGTGTAGATACTCGTATATAAAAGTATGTAAGTTTTAAAATAGACTGTTTCATAGAAAAGTTGGTTGTAAGCATTTTATTGGTTCATTATTTAGAATTATTTTGTTTTAAAAGCAATTAAAATCAATAAATGGAATAGAAAATAAAATAATAAAAACTACTTATTTCACTAAGATTTTAAAATTGAAATTAAAATTGCTTCCGAGTATAAAATGAATACAGTCGTGTTTAAATCATAGTTCACTCCATCAATATTGCAAGTAGTTTCCATTTTATAATGTTTTTGTCTTCCCTGTAAACTTTTGAAAAGTGATGATATGTAGTTTCGCATTTTATTAGACCATATGTAAGTGTATTTATTAATAAATTTATTTTGAAAATATATTAGCGAATCATCTTCCTTGCAAATCTTGCAAGTCTTGCAAATGTAGCAAACAAAGTAAAATATAGTTGCAACACTTGATAAAGCGTTTGCTACGAAAAGTGATTACCGCTATTTTTTGTAATTAAGTTTAGCAGTTATTATTGTTGTAGTTTACATATATAATATTCCAAATATATTACGAAACAAAAGTATACTCAGGCAAATAAAATGAATTGCAGTATTCAGATTTACTTTGAAAATTACTCATCAGTTCTTGATCAACTGGGTGTTATTTATGAAGTAGGTGTACAAAAATTCATCTAAGCAAGCTGTCTGATGAGCTATGGATAGATTTTTTTTTCATTTTTTTTATTTGAGACCAATACTCAGTTTAAACCCCTACTAAATGCTGTGCAATGTATTGGAATTTTGGAAAGGACAGTACATATATTATTATTAATTTTATTATTATTATTTGATAATTACCAAGGTAACTTTTTCTACTTTGCATCAATGCTGGCCAAGTGCCCAGTATGTGCAAAGAGTTAATCGAATAATAATAACTTTCTTTGAGACAAATTGCTGTGAATTGATCATTCAAAGGCCAGTGCTATACCTTCACCCTTGAATGATCAACAGCAACTGCCTCATCGCTGCATGTTGATTGTGTGGTGAGTGTGCCTTCGCTAAGTAGGTTTTAGCTGTTATCTCTGCTACTTCCCAATAGGTGGCGCTTTTCTCCTGATCATTCTGATTTTGTTGTCAGTGATTAAGGTGGAATTGAGTGGAATGTCGGGCAGCCGTTTCTTTGTAGATGGTCTTCCTTGAGGGGGGGGAACCTTTTATTTTTAAATTTTAATTTATAATTTTGAAAAAACCGCAAACTAACTTTTTCATTTTTCACCTCTTCTGGGATTTGAAACTGGGTCCTTTGAGTTTTTGTGCGACCGCTCTAACCATTATACCACGCACTTTACCATCTCCATAATCATTGCTGTAAATGAAAGTGAAACAGAAAACACCAATTTGTCTTTTCATCGTACATATATCGTAGAAATTGGGAATTTAGTTATTCACTTTCTTTCACTACACTTGTTTAAGGTTCAATTGTTATAGTAAAAAGGAAATGAAACCATCATATATGCTTTCTTTTACTGCCAAGTAAGCTATAGAGCAAATGGCAAATTATAAAAATTTTTTTTTTTTACACAATTATGTTTAGCTATGGGGTATTTTTTTAAGCTCAACTAGTTTGTTTATTAACCAAACTGCCACATATAGAATGAAGTCAAACCACAAGAGACCTACAAAGTCCATTACATTGAGCCAAATGCATCATTTGATGCGATTTACATGCTGGTGGTACTACTTGAAATTTACTTTTTTATGAAAACTTAGCTTCCTCTACGGTCAATATAAATTGTTATCGAAATCAATAAGTTTTGTTTAAAAATTTCAATTACACTGATTTAGATGAAATCTGACCTCAACAGAATGACACAACGTGCTATACGGCGATTATAATCAACGCCTTGTTGAAGTCAAAAGTCATTATAAACCAGCACTCGAAAGTAGACATACATATTGTGCTTCATCGACGAACGTTTTCTGTACTCTACAACATCTGCATAAATACATAGTTGGCCATTACAACTCTCTTTCGGAGTTACAGCCCAGCTTCTCACAGCAGCCATATTATGTGCATCAATTTTTATCCATGTGTATCGGGACCTATAGTTTAACATCGACTCCCAACGACAACGACGACTCCCAATGACACTAGACACTTGAACTAACCCAACCCAAGCTAATCTAAGTCTGCCTTACTATTAAATCTATAGTTCAAGATCTGTAATTTTTTTTTTTCTGTTTTTTTTTTAACAGTATACTGCCGTGTAGTATATTCTTATCATATAGTAAGAATTCAGTAACCAGAAATTTTGATCTTTTTTTTTTTTTTTTTTTTGAAAATAAAAAAGAATTTGTACAAACAAGTTAAGAGTTGAAGACCCTCGTATGAGCAGCATTCATTAGATAGAAACGAAATTAAGCATTTGTTTGTGATTATTTAGTAGACATAAAGAGACATGGCTGGCCAATATACTCGTACACGAGTAACATATAATACCAACTTAATAGAATATAAATCATGATTTTTATGGTTTTTAAATAATTTATTAAGTTAGTTAAAGCATATATTTATTTATTGAGGTGTTAAATAGCAATAAATACTTGTTTCTTGGCAATATTAAAAATCATAAACACAGACAGTTTAATACTTAAAATTATTTGATTTTTTTTTTCCTTTTTTTTCTTTTTGGTATTTGTTATTTGGCTAGAAAAATGTTATTTTTAGTTTTAATGGTTTACTCGTAAACATTAAAATATGTATGTTTAAAAACGAAATTAAAATCAAACATTTTACGAAGTTTTCAAAATAAATTTAAATTTCAAATTAAAAGTATCAGAGCTAAAGTGTGCCAAAACAAAAAGCTAAAGAAAGCTAGGAAGTTTAAGTACTCGAACAAAGTAAAATAATTCTTGTTTTTGGTGGATGTTGTCGCCGTAGTCTAGTTTGTAGTGAGTTGGCTTACTAGACGGCAGATTCGGCTGGACATCACATCTCTTATAACTTAAAAGAAAGAAATATGAAAAGATATTTCTTTCGCCGACCATCTCTTAGTAGTCTTCTAACAAAAGTTCTGGGAGTAACTGATTGCCATGAACAAGTTCGGAGACGACTTTAAACTGTAGGTCCCGGTACTCATAGATAAAACTTAAAACGTAACTGTAATACAGTGTTGTAAAGGCCAGTTATGTATGTATGTATATATGAGAACAAAAGAATAATTGTAAGTGCGTAGCACAAAAGTTATAGGGTTTGCATCTTAAACTTGTAAAAATATATGAAAGTTTAAGAGTTAAGGAGTTTTAAGAGACATTTAGTAGATTAAATGAATACCCCTATTATGTATTTTAAAATAAAATTACAAAAATACTACCACTCGCATACTTCTATAAAAACTAAGAAAAAATAACAAAAATTTCATCGCCTAAAAGTAATATTAGAGGTTAATAATGGTGAAAATTACTTCATTAGTTACAAAGAATAATAAAATACATATTTTTTATTATTTTTTACGAATAACTAATTTTGAAATAACATACAAAAATTAAAGAAAAAAAAAAACTAGAAATCTGGGTATGTTATGGTGGTTTTTTCTTGATTTTTTTTTTTTGTTTGTTTTATAAACATTCAATATAAACTTTAACAAACAAATAGAGGGATTCTGTATTTCAAAATTAAAACTAAAAAAATAAAAAATCAACAAATGTTGGCGCCAGTCAAATATCATTAAATTTTTTTTATATTTTTTATATTTTTGTCTATTTTTATTTTAATTTAAGTTTATTTTTTTATTTGTTTTAACACAAAATAAACTTAAGAAAGTCATAAATATTGAATTATGGTTTTTTAATAAAGAACAACACCTTGTTTTTGTTTCATTTGAATTTTCTTCAACTAATTCGAAAACTAATTCGTAAAAATATTTATTTTTTATTTTTCAGATTTCAAACTATACACACACGCACACACATATATACTCGTAAGTAATTCTGAGAATGACAATTAAATATTGAAATTAAATCAGTAGTAAAATTAAAATTTATGTTGTATGACCAATTTTGCTTTGACGTAATGAGTTGTTTTGTATTCTTTTGTTTTGGAGACAAATATTTGCAACATTAGCATATTACAACAGATGTAAAAATACATACGTGCTTGGAAAAAAAATTAAACAAAATTATATTTAATTAAGCCGAGACGGTGTAGTGTCACAGACCGGGATCTCTGGTGGGAATCGAACCCACAACCCTTATACAAACAGTCTAGCACAGTATAGTAGTAATTATACTATAATTATCAATGTAACTTTTACTATTACCCTTTTAAAGAAATAAATTAAATTGAAAAATTCCAAATAAACTACTCAAAAAAAAAAGCAAGAGCTAATAAATAAAAACACATGTCAAGTCATGTTTTAAATTTAAAGCTCAATGAATGACAACAAAAATATTTTTAATAAATTCCAATTAAATGTATGACTAATGCCAAATTTGGAAAAAAAATATTTGTCTGGCTTGTCTGAGCCCGTCTTACAGAATATTAAAAATATTTCATTCCGCCTTAATCATAAAATCAAAAAATCAAAAAAAAAAAAAAAAAAATCAAAACAAAGTTAACATTTTAAAATTAACGTCTTTATTTATTTTTATTTTAAAATAATATTTTTGGTGCACTTTTTTCCCCTTTTGCTCTGTTTGTTTTCTTTTAAACAGTATTTACAGGCACGTACTGCTGGTAAACATGTCAATAAATAAATTTGTGAATGAACAGCAACAATGCAAACATATGACTTAGATCGAGCTGATAGATATGTATGCTTTTACACTTTGCCAAATCCTCACAAAGAGTCACGTAAAATAAAACGGTAAGCCGATACGTGCCAAGGTATTCAGGACCCCAAAGTCTGAGTTTTGTAAAAAACTACCTAAATTAACTTAGAACAGATCTAGTGTGCTCAGTGATAAAATTTGTAAAATTTTATCAATTAAATTAAGCTTCATGGTTCTTATTGTTTTAAAATACTTATGTATATACCAAAAATATTTATTTTTGAATAGGTAAAGTAGGTTTAAACATATTAACGGAAACAATTCTACTGTTTTCCGCAAAATATCTTTAAACTTCTGTCACCCTATACCCTGCCCATACAAGCCATAGATTTGGTATATCATGAAAAAATTTTTATTCTATAATCTAAATCTATATAAGGTTCTTTGTCGGCCATCGGTGGTAAAACAATTGGTCGAACAACCATGCACAGAAATTCATGTGGTTCTAATCATACAAAGGAGAGTGTGATTAAGGTCGGCCACTTACGTATTGTTTTAACTGACAGTTTTAACTAAACAGTTGAAACTGACAGTTAAAACTGTACGTATGTGGGTAATAACTGACAGTTCAACTCAACTGTTCAGTTTAACTGAGAAATTTCAAGTTTTTATATTTTTAACTGACAGTTTCAACTGAAGTGAACGTGTGTATCGTTCTCAGTTCAATTTGTGTCGAGCGAGAGTGTGTATCATGTCGCGTAAACAGAACCAAGTGATAGTTGATTTTATTGCAATATATAGATCTGATCCTTGGCTATGGCTAGTTAAATCCAGCGAGTACCATGATCGACTTAAAAAACTGGAGTATTGACCTGCACGTGTGTGTACATCTCAGTCCACAGTTAAGTCTGTCAGTTATAACTGAACAGTTGAAACTGACAGTTAAAACTGTACATGAGTGGCCGGCTTAAGAAAATAATTTTCATTTGAAACATTTTTATTTGAATTCTTATTGCTATAATCTGGAAACAATGGGTATTAAAATGGATAATTTGAAAAATTATTTACAACAAATTATTAGATGATGAGGTCAGAATATCCAACTTGGCATACTCTATGTGGTACGTAGAGTGTTTCTGTTGAAATCTCATCGTTGGTGTCAATTACAATTCAAATCCAATTCAAGTTAAAAAAAGTTGTTAATCGTAATCATTGATCTATAGTTTTCCATGTTGTCCTTTAAAAATAGAAACCAAGATGACCTAGTCGAGATACACTGGACATTTTTATGATCTCATGGATCGACAATTTTGTTTGTCCACGTACCTATTCATCCAGAAATGAGTCTCTTCGTAGAAGATGATTTTTCGTTATGACTTTTTGCCGTCGTCTAGGGTTAATGAAAATAAGATCACTTGCAATTTCTTGGAAATAAATCACCTAAACGAACACATTTCATTCACAAGTTTATTGACACCATTTCAAAATATAAATCATGAGGCCTTTCGTGTTAATTTGTAAAATTATTTGTTTTTTTATTAATAGGTGGTGGGGGTACATGCATATAGAAAACTAATTGGAGGGTGTTTTATTTTTAACAATATTTTGTTAAAAATATTTGAATAAATTTAAAACATACTCAAGTAAGTTTTTTTAAATATTTTTTTTGCATTTTCGTATAAATTAATGAAAAAAAAAAAAATTAAATATTTCAAAATTAAAATGCATCTCAGGTGATTTTAATTTAAATGAGCAGCAACAATAATACAACAATTTAAAATTAAAAACAAGACAGACAAAATACAAAAATTCTCTGTCTATAACTCATTGAAATTCTTGTACGATATGTAAAATGCAGCAGCAACAACAACAGCAGTCATGTCTTCCTTTGGCTCGTATAGAATGATCACAACATGTTGAATTTATTTAAACATATTTTTTCTTTTTTTTTTTTGTTTCTTTTTTTAATAAAATTTTAATTTATTTGATTTTTTATTTGATTTGTCTTTATTTAACTGCCACACTGTCTGGATGTCTGTTATTTTGTCTGTCTATTTTACTACCTTTCTATCTGTCATATTTATGTTTGTATGTTTGCATGTCTGTGCAGTTGTATTATTCTTGCCATATTGTGAAGAGTGTAAAACGAGTGTCAATCATTTGCTCTGTTGCTCCATTGACCCCAAATGGGGCAAACAAGAGAAACATAAACAGATTTTCCGTTTCTTACTCGTACCTATGCATACAAAAACCGCATCTATTCGTATAATAAAATGAAAAATTAAAAAAAAATCATAATTTTTTTCATTTTTTTTTTTTTTTATTTATTTTTTTTTAGCTCAAGTGTGCAAATATTTTTTTTATATTCGTATTCAATGTTATGATGAGTATTCATTTGTCTGCCAGTTGTGTTGATTTTTCTTCTTTTTTTTTTGTTTTTTGCTCGTCAATTTGTGTTTTTTTTTTTATTTTTTTACAACGTTTTTCTCAAAGTGTTGGCTTAAATTTGAAATGCCAACAGAAATCTTTAGCAGATGTATTTTATAATTAAGTTTAACATCTGTTATAAAAACTATTTAAGATTTTTTGAACATTTTCATTCGTTACATTAAATGGCAATCAAATAAACAGAGATGAGTGATATAAAAACGTTTAAGCACAACAAATTGCAACACTTACAATTTGTTATCGATAACAAATGGCCTGAATAATTTGCAATTAAATTGAAATTTAATTTTAAAGAAATATTTTTTGTTTATTTATTTCTTTTTTATTTTTGTTTTTTCTTAACAAGCCACAGTTCCCTATATAAAGTTTTTAGTGGTATAAACCAATGTAATCCAAATCTTCATTTTCTGTACACAATTCGTCGTGCGATAGTTTAAGTGCTCTATACGCCATTTTATATTTTTTATATATCTCGAGTTAATGATGCCACTTTAGGTTTTTGACACCAAAATTTTTAAAATCTGCAATCCGTTTTTGGCTATTTATCTTCGAAATTGGACGAGATATCCGAAAACAAATTGCAAACTTGAAAAATTTGGGGTCGAAAACCTAAAGTGGCATCATTAACTCGAGAAATATTAAATGGCGTATAGAGCACTTAAACTATCGCACGACGAATTGTGTACAGAAAATGAAGATTTGGATTACATTGGTTTAAACCACTAAAAACTTTATATAGGGAACTGTGGCTTGTCACCTTGATAACAATAAATAAAAAATATTTTTAACAATTTTTATTTTGAATAACTGGAATGTTCCACCATGAACATCGGATGTCCATATATGCATATCTTAGAAATATTTAGAATAATTAAGATTCATCATTATTTACTTGTCGGATTTAGCTTTAGCATATGCAAGTTTATTGTAATCAATCTCAAAACATTACAATTTGTGGTAATTGCGTATGAACTTAGAAAATTTTGACAGATTGGGAACGAATACGAATACGTTTTCCTCTGATGCAATCTGTTTTTGAATTTTCAATACGTATTTTTTGGCAATTTCGCATTTTTAAAACTAAAATGCACTCTAATGTACTTTCACAATTTTTGAGATCTGAAGATAATATAAAAATAGACTGCGGCCTAGTGGTCCGGCGGGTAGTGTGCTAAACTGTTAGTGCTGGTAATAACAATTGAAATATAATTTAATATTGTATTGAAATTTAATTAATAAATAAAGAATTATAAAAACTACAATATTTCAGTATTATGACATATTGTATCAATAATACTCGTATGAGAAAATATAGAAATTAGTATTGAGTAATTTTTTTTTAATTCTAAAACTAAGCATAAGCACTATTTAGTATTATTATTATTATTATTTCTTATAATATTAATACTTTAAGACGCCTTAAGCACACTCTACAGACTTTCATTTATTCCTTCAAAATTACTTTTTCATGTTTCGTAAGAATGCTTGAAATTCAAGCACTTTTTAATTCTATATATCATTAAAGTATGTACTTATAATACTTAGAGATGGAATTTCATTTCTCATAATACTCGAAATTTGTAAAAACCAG
The DNA here is from genome assembly GCA_963576795.1 of Metopia argyrocephala. Lineage (NCBI taxonomy): Eukaryota > Metazoa > Arthropoda > Insecta > Diptera > Sarcophagidae > Metopia > Metopia argyrocephala. The sequence goes on along the minus strand of OY756208.1, from coordinate 195,232,314 downwards.
TAAAATAAAGATTTGATTTTTTTTTCCAAAAGCGTTAATTAACAATGCGTTCAATAACCGCTAAAGTAATTTGGATTGTTTGTATTGTAAAATTAAAAAAAAAAATAAATTTAAATTTTGCAAAATTGTTATGACAAAACCTCATATTTATTTTTAAGAATAAGTCATACTTATAAAAAAAAAAATAATTGAGGTGAGAATTTTGCAAATTTTAATTCCTTGAACTTGAACATTTTGAATATGGCCATCGGAATAAACGTTGTCATAAGAGAAATATATTTCATTGATAGATATTGTTTGACATTAATCGTGAATAGTTTCAAAATTTTTTGTTAAATACTATGGGTTGAAATCCCAGCAAACGTGAAAAATAAAGAAGAAAAAGTTTGAGGTATTTCGTAATTTTGGTTTAAATAAATAGGCAGAGGGGGGGGAGTTCCCCCCCCCCATCACCAAGAAGTCTACAAAGAAACGGCTCCATGACATTCCGCTCTATTCCATCTTTACCACTGGCAACAAAAGCGAATGATAAACATGAAAGCGCCAACTATTGAGAAGTAGTCGACACCAGCTAACCTACTTACCGAAGGCACTCACCACAGTCAAGATTCAGCGCTGGGTCAATTGCTGTTGATCATTCAAGGCTAAAGGTATAACAATGGCCAGGGTTGTCAGATAGTTTTTAATTTTTAACCCCAATTTCGAAATTCATATCCCCAAAAATCCCCAAAACCTACAATAGTTCATCCCCAAAAATCCCCACATAAACTGCATCAATAATTTTGCATGTAAGTGCATATGTTTTATTTGACATGTAAATATATATTTTATTTAATATTTATGTATTCATGTTCAATAGAATAGGATAACTCTGATCTAACATCTTTGAGACCGAAAATACATTAGAAAAACTTCATTAATATTTTTATTGCATTCATTTTATTTCAATTATAAACTAAATAATATAAAAACACAAAACTTCTCAAGATCAAAATTAAAAAACATTATATATTCAAATATATTGTTAAGATTTTCAAAAAAAAAAAAATAATTCTCCAAACTTTATGGTCTAATAGATAATTTTTTTTATTAATTAAAACAAATTATTCCTTTCAATTACCATGTAAGTATTTACTTCTGTACCTGCAATTGCCTGCTTTGCCAATTTTCAAAAGGATTTAAATTGGAGACTTTGCATGCAAGTCAACTTAAAATCTTGAGGCCATTATTTTTAAACCAACCTCTTGCTTGCATCGATGTGTGTTTCGGGTCGTTATTTTATGAGTTTTAAACAAGCAAGCCTTGAAAATTTAAATTCTTTCTTCGTGTGGTCCGAATGTAAAAAGTCTATAATATATAATTAAACAAGCAAACAAATTTTAAAAATCGCCGAAAACTTGTCGATCATCCCCAATAAAATCCCCATCCCCAAATGAATTTTTTTATCCCCATTGCAGAAAAAAATCCCCATTTTGGGGATAAATCCCCTAATCTGACAACACTGACAATGGCCTTTGAATGATCAATTCACAGCAATTTGTATCATTCCTGAGGCGCTTAATAATATAAGAAACAAAAAATATACTGTCCTTTCCACAAAAATCCGAATACAATGCACAGCATTAGTAGGGGTTTATCCCTTACTATTGGTCTCAATAAAAAAACAACAACAAAAAATACGAAATTTTTATACATAACATTTTCGGGTATGCTTTCTAACACAAAATCGAGTAGAACAGACAAATAATACATAATTCAGCCTCAAGATCTGGTGGCCGTACTCTAGATGTATGTAGTGTGTTGGCACATTAGGCGAGTGTTCCGCGTTCAAACTTCAGCTCTAATAACCTGAAAGAAGGAAATATGGAAAAATATAACTTTCGGTAGCCACCTCTTAGCATTTTTCTGGCAAAAGCTATGATTGCCGTAACAGGCTTCTCCAGTCTGTGGTTCGAATTAGATGTTAAACTGTAGGTTCCAGTACTCATGGAGGAAAATTGCCGCACGTAATATGGGTGCTATGAGATGCTAGGCCGTAACTCTGAAAAAGTGTGGTAATAGCCAATTCTGTATGTAATTTAGTCTTACATTAAATTTTAATATAATTTAAAAATATCTTAAAAATATCGTATGCATGTTATATCTATATCAGATTATGTTCAACATATTTATTATGTTTCAAGAATCATAAAAAATTTAAGTTTTATATGTTGTGAACCTTTTCTTTATCTATGTTAATTATACAAACTTTCGGCTTTAAGGTTCTTATATATAAATTAAAAAATTTTTAACACTTTATTTTGTGTTACTTTATTTAATTTATTCTTCCAATATTTCGATCAACCTCGTTGATCATCCTCAGGGAACAATTTATCACTACAATACAATTTAAAACATATAACATAAATTTAATAAAAATCACAAACAGAAAAATATCACAACTTTCATAACAAATATCTTACATAACTATTATCCGTGGTGTCGTCAATCTGTTTATATTATTTGTCACTCACTGTCATGTTTCTCCTTTTTCAGTTCTGTGCTTATTTATTATGTGTCGATATATATGTGCACAATTATCAGTATCAGTTTTAAAGTTTATTCGTTTATTTGTTGGTATATTTATTATATGAAGCATCTCTTTGAAATATCTCTTTCTATAATTATTCTCTCTGTCCAATATCATCACTTTATTAAACTCAGGTTTGTGTCCAGTTATGCTACAGTGGGCTGCAAGTGCTGTTTTTTGATTTAAATTTTTATCATTGTTTTTTAAGTCCGATTTATGTGATGATATTCTGGTCTTTAATTTTGTTTTTGTTGTACCAACATAAACTTTTTGGCATTTATCATTGTCGTCACCATTGCACGTTATTTTATAAACCAAATTTGCTTCATCCATTTTGTCTAATTTTGTTTTCATGTTTGTAAATAATCTTTTAGTTGTATTATCTGATTTCATTGCCAGAATATATTTCTCTTTATTATATATATCAGAATGTTTAATTCTTTCGGACAGGCCTGGTACATAATTAATGGCTGAATATATCTTTGTAGGTTCATCCACAGGTTTGTTGTCACTACGATTTTTGTCATTTTTCTTAGTTTGTTCTAACAAGTTCTTAATTAACCGCTTTGGGAAGTCATTTTTCATAAGTATGTCATATATTTTTCGTTTGTTTTCATTATGGAATTCAATGCTACTGGTATTTAAGACTTTGTTTATAAAATTTTTTGCTGTGTTGACTATCATATTTTTAGGATGTTTTGAGTAAAAATTTATTAGTCTGCCTGATGCCATTGATTTTTGATACCACTCTATTTTTAAAGTATTACCATCTCTGATGACGAGGGCATCTAAATAGGGTAATTTATTCTCAGACTCTTTTTCCATAGTAAATTGTATTTGTCTATTAAATGCGTTAAGTATATCCAATGTCTCATGTATTTTGTCAGTTTTTACAATCCCAAAGAGGTCGTCAACATATTTTATAAATACTCTTGGATTTATATCCATTTTATTTACCGTATTTTTTAAAAGCTCCTCCATTATTAAATCAGCTATTATTGGCGACGCTGGTGAACCCATTGGTAATCCTCTGTTTTGCTTGTAGCAATGTCCATCGAATTTAAAATAGTTACAGTCCTTGATACAAAAACCTATTATTTCTATAAATAGTTCTTTTGGTATCTTTGTGTATTGCTCCAGTATATCCCATTTATTTTCAATAGTTTTAATTGCCAAATCCACAGGTATGCTAGGAAATATTGAAACAACATCGAAGGAAACTAGACTTTCGTCGTCATCTATTGTTGTGTACTCTATTTTGGACTTAAATTCTACCGTATCTTTCACATTATATATTGAGTCATTCGTCAAGTTTTTTAATATATTTACTATATACCTGCATAATTCGTAGGATGGTGAATGAATAGATGAGCAAATTGGTCTTAGTGGCACACCTTCTTTATGTATTTTCGGTAAGCCATATATTCTTGGAGCATTTGCAATTCTATTTGTCAGTTTATTTTTCATTTGTATATCTATTATGTTTAATTTATATAATTTGTCAACTAAACTATTGTTCTTTGTCTGTAGTGTGTATGTTGGGTCTCTTTTCATACGTCTATACGTACAGATGTCTCCAATAATTTTCTTCATTTTCGTATCGTAGTCTTTTCTGTCCATTGCAACCGTTTTATTGCCTTTGTCTGAATTTAATATATATATAATATGAAAATAATATATATCATTATAAAACTATTGATACAACAAAAGCATAAACAAATATCTAGAACGCAAAAAATTTTGGAAAATTTAAAAAGAAGATCATATAATCTATTAAGTGAACATGATATAAATCCAATTATGGAAAATGAAAACATAATTTTAGAAAACAAAAAGAAATTTAAGTCCAAAATAGAGTATACAACAATAGATGACGACGAAAGTCTAGTTTCCTTCGATGTTGTTTCATTATTTCCTAGCATACCTGTGAATTTGGCAATTAAAACTATTGAAAATAAATGGGATATACTGGAGCAATACACAAAGATACCAAAAGAACTATTTATAGAAATAATAGGTTTTTGTATCAAGGACTGTAACTATTTTAAATTCGATGGACATTGCTACAAGCAAAACAGAGGATTACCAATGGGTTCACCAGCGTCGCCAATAATAGCTGATTTAATAATGGAGGAGCTTTTAAAAAATACGGTAAATAAAATGGATATAAATCCAAGAGTATTTATAAAATATGTTGACGACCTCTTTGGGATTGTAAAAACTGACAAAATACATGAGACATTGGATATACTTAACGCATTTAATAGACAAATACAATTTACTATGGAAAAAGAGTCTGAGAATAAATTACCCTATTTAGATGCCCTCGTCATCAGAGATGGTAATACTTTAAAAATAGAGTGGTATCAAAAATCAATGGCATCAGGCAGACTAATAAATTTTTACTCAAAACATCCTAAAAATATGATAGTCAACACAGCAAAAAATTTTATAAACAAAGTCTTAAATACCAGTAGCATTGAATTCCATAATGAAAACAAACGAAAAATATATGACATACTTATGAAAAATGACTTCCCAAAGCGGTTAATTAAGAACTTGTTAGAACAAACTAAGAAAAATGACAAAAATCGTAGTGACAACAAACCTGTGGATGAACCTACAAAGATATATTCAGCCATTAATTATGTACCAGGCCTGTCCGAAAGAATTAAACATTCTGATATATATAATAAAGAGAAATATATTCTGGCAATGAAATCAGATAATACAACTAAAAGATTATTTACAAACATGAAAACAAAATTAGACAAAATGGATGAAGCAAATTTGGTTTATAAAATAACGTGCAATGGTGACGACAATGATAAATGCCAAAAAGTTTATGTTGGTACAACAAAAACAAAATTAAAGACCAGAATATCATCACATAAATCGGACTTAAAAAACAATGATAAAAATTTAAATCAAAAAACAGCACTTGCAGCCCACTGTAGCATAACTGGACACAAACCTGAGTTTAATAAAGTGATGATATTGGACAGAGAGAATAATTATAGAAAGAGATATTTCAAAGAGATGCTTCATATAATAAATATACCAACAAATAAACGAATAAACTTTAAAACTGATACTGATAATTGTGCACATATATATCGACACATAATAAATAAGCACAGAACTGAAAAAGGAGAAACATGACAGTGAGTGACAAATAATATAAACAGATTGACGACACCACGGATAATAGTTATGTAAGATATTTGTTATGAAAGTTGTGATATTTTTCTGTTTGTGATTTTTATTAAATTTATGTTATATGTTTTAAATTGTATTGTAGTGATAAATTGTTCCCTGAGGATGATCAACGAGGTTGATCGAAATATTGGAAGAATAAATTAAATAAAGTAACACAAAATAAAGTGTTAAAAATTTTTTAATTTATATATAAGAACCTCAAAGCCGAAAGTTTGTATAATTAACAATCATAAAAAATTATAAAAATAAATAATTAATAAAAAAATTCTACATGAAATTGCTAAGCAAACCTCGTTAAACCCATAAAAGGATCTAAACGGCAGTCAATATTATTTAAATGTGTGTCAATTCGTTAATAGATGATCATCTGTTTATGGCAGCAGTTACTTGTTAGTCGCTTGTACATCTGTATGAATTTTTTTATTTTTTAATTAGTAATTACACAGTGCAACAAAATAGATAATAGTTGAAATGCTTGGAAAGTTAAACAAAATATTGTGTGCAGATATTATTGAGAACAAAAGATGTCAGTTTTCAGTTAGAAAAGTTCTTCATCAAAAATTTAACTTAAGCGTAAATAACCGGTTTTGTGTAAACTTTCTTTCACAATGCAAAGTACTATTATCTGCCACTAGAAGATGTGAAGTACTGATTAAGAGCATTGAGCCGGTAGCCTATCTCCAAAATTTTATATAAGAAAACAATCTCCAAAAGATATAACATGCCAGATTAGCAGTAGTAGTTGTAGCAATAGTCTATAAGCGAAAAACACCGAAAAACCGGTTTTATTTTATAATACACTAAACACATAGACAACAGGAGGCTACAAACTGCCAAAAATAAACTACACACGTTTATATGAATGCGATTATTTTGAAGGTATCTCAGCTACTCAACTACACGGCAACCGGTGTCGCTGTAGCCCACTTTAGACAAATGCCTTTTTTTGTTAACGACAAAATAAAGATAGTGTTGCTAATGTTTAGGAAATATAGAAAAAATTTGCGATTAAGGAAAACCGTTTCGTATGTTAAACATACGAGCAATAAAAATAAATTTTATACTAAGTGTGCCAATTAATTTAAAAAAATTTTAAATTATAAAAAAATCTTAACAAGATACTGAGATAAAATGTGTATTTTATATTTCTCGTAAACAATTTGTTCATACCGTGGATTCACACGATGAATTTTGTGTGACTTTTTTCGTGACTCTAATGTAGATGGTGTTTGTGTGTTGGTGAGGAGAGTAGTAAAAAAGTTAGACGGGTTGAAAATAAGTCACGAATTCTGTTTGCTGTGACTTTTTTTAATTCCTTGTTATTTTTTTGTATTTCGATCTGTCTTGCACTTGCTTTAGATAAAAGGAAAAATTAAGAAGATTGAAAATGTAATAAAGTAGAGGTAAAAAACCTCATGATTTTAGACTTGAGGTTTGAATACTAAAAGATTTTGGTAGACTATTTTAAACAAAAATTAAAAAAAGTCAGGTTGCTTTGAGTCATGGTCTGAATCCAAGAATAGAAGATTTTGAGATCGTAAACTCAGCAAAAATTTTTGGTAATTTTTTTAGAAGTTATCGTTTTAAAAAATATTTATATAGCTGTGTGCTGGAGTTTATGTTCTCTATCCGCCATTTTATATATCTCGAGCTAATAATGACACTTTAGGTTTTTGACACCAAAATTTTTAAAATCTGCAATCCGTTTTCGGTTATTTATCTCCGAAACTGGACGAGATATCCAAAAACGGATTGCAGACTTGACAAATTTGGGGTCGAAAACCTAAAGTGGCATCATTAACTCGAGAGATATAAAAAATATATGAAATGGAGGATAGAGCACATAAATTTCCGCACGTCGATTTGTAGCTTGCTATCGTCTATATGTCTGTGTCATTATGTAAGAACAGCGTAAGTCAAAACATGAAATTTTTAAATATTCTCAAGTTTATATAAATTTTACTGTAATTAGTTCTTGCAAAAAATCTGTAATTTTACCTACTGAAAATAGACTTATGCTACAACAAGTATGCACTATAACATTTCACATTTTATAACTACCCTTAGTTTTATGAATCGTCAAAAATACTAAATTAATTTAAGCTTAAGTCGACTTAAGCTATTCTTCCATATTGCCACAGATGTTAAGAGTATAACTCAGAATTTTGCATACCCCCTTTGGTTTTGTTGATTTTGTTGCACAATGTAATTGATAAATATTTTAATTTTTCCTACTGTTGCCATTATTTATGCTGATGTTGTTGCCATATTTATGGTATTATTGTCTGGTACGAGTAGTAACCAATTTAATATGTTTTTTTTATTTTTGTCATTTGTTGTTGTTGTAATATTATTTATACTTAAAATTATAGATTTTGACAGATATGCGAGTTTTATGATAAGCTTTTGACTGACTTTAAGTATTAAATTGTCGTTTTAAATTTGATTTTGACTTTTTCTCTATGTTGTTATTCAGTAAAAACCGATGAAATTCAATCCAAACAGAGATTATCGACTTTATTTAAAATAATTTTTTTTTTTAATATTTAAATAAAAATAAACAAAAGTTTCACAACCACTTTAAACTACAAATAACAACAACAACAAAAAAAAAACGAAAATTTTAAATCCCACAAATAATGTTCAGCAGCTCTACAACGTTAACGGCAGTAGTTGTTGATTTGGTTTTAATAATTGTCAAAAAAATAAGAAATAAAAAACAAAAATAAGAAATAAAAAACATAAATGTTTGGAGTGTAAAATCATAAATTTCATATTAAATTGTGTATATAACACGTGGCTAAAATAGGCTTTTAAGTTTCGTTTTGTTTTTGATTTGTTGTTTTTTTTTCTTGTTTTTGTTTTTGTTTTTGTTAGATGATTAGATAAACAAATAATGACATAAATTACACACGACACTTATGGATGGAGTGAATGAAATCAAAGAAACAAAGACGAAATGTCAGTCAATTGAGTAGGCAATTGTATGCATGAAGAGACAGACAAATAAACACATTTCTGTTTACTTAGCCATGAAGCCATTAGGCCTGGTTTTCTTTTTCATTTATTATGTGATGGAAAATTTACTGTTGACAGCATTTAAAAAACAAAAACATAATAAAAAAAAACCCATAAACAAAAAGAGTTTTAAGTTTGGTTATTAGAAAATCCTTTAATAGGTTTTTACAAAAAAAAATTAAATAAAAATTTACAAATAAAATATGGGTTTCTTGTTTTTTAATCTTTTTAATGGCTTACGAGTATATTCAATACAAAATACCACAAGTCTACTTTAAAAGAGAATTTGAAGTTCTTTAAGAATGAAGGATAAAGTAACGTTTGTCATAGTTTTGTTTCATGAATATATTACATATCAGCTGATTATGAAGCAGAAAAAAAGGAAAAATGTTAATGTATCACAGATTCGCGGCAGTAGACTTGAGGATATTTTATCGATTAAAAGGAAAAAACAATCGATTTGCATTTTACATCGCCAATAATTCTGTTAAAGCATTCAACTAAGATAACAGTTAAAAAAAATGCAATGATGGTTTGAAAAGGAGAGTATGATAAAATGTGTTGGGGTTGACAATACTTCGATTAACTAACTCATTACAAAGTACGTTTGAAGAAAAAAATATGATCCCTATATGTGCCCATAATTATGAAAGTGGTCTAAGTCATATATTTCTTTTTTCAAGATATTTAATGAATTGCATTTGAATAAATTAAAAAATATTTTTACCTTATGCGACATTTTAATTTATAATTTTATTGGTCTTAATTGATGGAAATTTATTATGAATATAAAATTTCGTGTGAATTTCATACGATAATATTGTTTTTAAAGTTTGAATTGACTTAGACCACTTTCGAAATTAACTGAATGTGCTATAAATGACTTAAAGCAATAAAGAACTGAGTTTTATTTAAAACAATAATTTGATTGAAATAATTCCTGAACATTTATTAATTATTTTTAAGCAGTAATCCATTTTTATCATTATTTCGAGTATTTAAGATTCTTAAAATGTTCCTGAAAAACTGAAGGGATGTACGATAGTAAACTCATAATATCTTTATGTTTTACTTCCGATACTGGTGTAATGGTGTTGTATAATCAAAGTATTTCCGTATATTTTGGGTCTTCCTCTTTTAGGTGAAAGATCCAAAACGTGAAATTTAGAATCATCTAAAGAATTTTTGACTTAGACCACTTTCATAATCAACATTAAATGAATTCCATATAATGTTGAAATTGCAACCACTATCTAATGGTTCATTTTTGACAATTTCGTAAAAATTACATTGCACAAATTTAGTTTAAAATAATGTGTTATGATACAACTGATAAACTAATTTTTTTTAAATTTTGACTTAGACCAGTTTCATAATTATGGGCACATATATGATTTTTATAAAAAGTGTGAGTTAAATAGTTAATGATTGTCATGAATGTAAGCAGAACACAAATCACTCTGAAGAGACTGCCATTATTGGGATCGAAAACATATTCAGTTCGGCTTGTGTACTTGTTACTTCACGAACATCCTTTTCTCCTTTGACTATTAAAAATTCATTGCAAAGAAACACTGTAAATTCTTTAAAGAATTTAACTTTTTTGTTTTTATTGAGACCAATACTCAGGGGTAAACCCCTACTAAATGCTGTGTATTGTATTGGAATTTTTGTAGACGGGGCAGTACATTATAACAACAGAACATATAATTTGTTTTTCTTATATTATTAAGCGCCATAAGAATGAGACATATTGCGGTGAATTGATCATGCAAAGGCCAGTATCATACCCTCACCCTTGAATGATCAATAGCAATTGCCCCATCGTTAGATGTTGATTGTGGTGAGTGCCTTAGCTAAGTAGGTTTTAGCTGCTTCCCAATAGGTGGCACTTTTTCTCCTGATCATGAGTTTTTTTGTTGTCAAAGTGGAATAGAATGGAATGGAATGTCAGGAAGCGGTTTCTTTCTGGAGATTACGGGTGGGGGGGGAGTTGTGGGCGACCTCTTTTTAATTATAATTCCGAAAGAACGGCAAACACATTTTTTTTAATTTTTCATTTTTGCTGGGATTTGAACCTGGGCCGTTTAAGGGCTATAACCACTATACCAGGCACCCCCCGGCAAGAATGATCATGGTGCCTGTTTTAACACATTTATTAGTGCCTTAGCCAAAATCAGTAAATTAAACTTTGAATTGGTGCATCATGTAGATTTACACAGATTCACATCTCTCAGATTATTTTATATTTACAAACATTTGCCACATATGGGAAGCTCTAGTCTGCTGTTGATGGCTTTTTTAACAACGTAGACAGTTTTTATAATAAAAAGATCATCAAAACTTTTGAATATAGCGGGGAAAACTGGAGCTACAAGGATTTTATATTGATAAATAAATAATATGTCGAGATTTTTTTACTTGAAGCAAATTTTGAGACTCTCCTTTTTAGCCTGTTTTTCATATCGTGTGCTCTATTCGCCATTTAATTTTTTTTATATATATCTAGTTAATGATGCTACTTTAGGTTTTCGAATCCAAATTTTTCAAGTCTGCAATCCGTCTTCGGATATCTTGTTCAGTTTCAGAGATAAATAGCCGAAAACGGATTGTAGATTTTAAAATTTTTGGTGTCAAAAACATAAAGTAACATCACTAACTCGAGATATATGAAATGGCGGATAGAGCACATAAACTCCTGCACGACGATGTGTCTTCACGTGTTTGGTGTCCCTAGATTTGGCATCACTGTTTGATAGTAAATCATAGCTTTATTTTTACTTATCTTTGTTTATGATTTGTTTGATACTTTCAAAATACAATAAATTCCTTAAGCTTTGGAAACAAAAAATCTATAATTAATTAGACAGCAGCTAATTAATAAAAAATAAAAGAAATACAATAAAAAACATGCTTAAGACAAATAATTTCTTCAAAAATTAATTAAAACGAAAGTAAAAAAAAAACAAAACCGGATTGTAACGCTATTGGACGATAATAATTTTTAGGTGCGTTTTTTTTAACCCGGAGTTATATTTTTTTTTTCTTTTTTGTAAAAATATTTTTAAAATTTGTTTCTGACTTCTTTAAATGTGGAAGAGGGGAATTCCATAGAAATGACGCCAGTTATAAATAATTTTTTTTTGTACATACATACATACATAAGTATATAAAACTTTAAATAAAAAAAATATATAAAAATTTTTTAAACAAAAAAATTGTTTTTTTTTTAAATAAAAGAAACAACAAGTTATTTATCGAAAATTATATAAAAACTGACAAGACGAAAGTTAACAGATATTAAATGAAAGAAACTGAGAGATATTTAAAAAAAAAGTATGTATTTAGCAGATTCAACAAAATAAAACGAAAAAAAAAATATTTAAAAATATTCGTTGTTACGACAAGTAAATCAATAATTGAATCATTCAAAAACTCTTAAACATTAAATAAAAAAACAGGCAAATGAAAAGAAATTCCTCATAGAAATATGTATGAAGAAGACTCAGGCATTAGAAAATAAATAGATTTTTTTGATAATAGAAAAACTAAACTGTAGAAGAAATGTTGTATAAAAATAAAATTAACGTTTTTAAAAATAGTTTTTATTTTGACTCTTTTAAAACATATTCGTTATTAATCGCGTTAAATGAAGAGACATTTAACACTTTGGTGTTAAATGAGCATTTTTTGATACACCGCCGCCGCAAAAAAAATTTTTTTTTCCTAAATAATGTATAAACAAATATTAAATGACAGTTCGGCCAACTGTCATTATTCACACGCACAAAAGTGGCTTACTCATAATTGAATGGTAAATAAGATTTAAATTTTAAAAGAAAATTAATTTATAAAAGTCGCTGTTTATTAGAGGGTTTCACAAATTGCTCATGAACTTTTAGAAATCTAACGTTAAATGCCATAACAATAGACAGTAGTTTACTTGTGTTATAAAAAAAGAAGATATTTTATGCTAAAAATAGCTGAAAAAATTTGCTTAAAATGGACTTCAATAAAACTATGGCAAATTATTTAAAGTACACGTGCATATGTATTAAAAAATGTTTTATTTGTTATTATTATACAGCTTAAAATACATTTGCTGGGTAGTTTTTGTTTCCGCCACGTTTGCATCATTTGGAACAATTTGAAGAGAAGAATACTGCTGAGGTTGCTGGCAATCAGAGGTAATAAAACTGGCTTTGGAAAAAAAAATACTATATTTTTTTGCAAAAAATACCCAATAATGCTCAAAAATTATCAAATTTGGGGGGGTCGTGGTATAGTGGTTAGAGCGTCCGCACAGAAACTCAAGCGATCGAGGTTTAAATCCCAGAGAAGGAGAGATATTAAAAAAATAAATAAATTTGCGGTTTTTTGAAAAATTACAATTTAAAAGTCCATCTTCAAGAAATCGCTCTCTGACATGCCAATCTATTCCACCAACAGAACAAATGATCAAAAGTACAGCGCCACCTTCTAGGAAGATAATAGCTAACCTACTTAGTGAAGGCGCTCATCAATCATATTCAACATCCATCGGCAGATGGTGCAATTGCTGTTGACCATTCAAGAGTGAAAGTATAACATTGGCCTTTGAGTACTCAAAGTGACAGCAACTTGTCTCATCAACAAAAAGGAGCATAATATAATAATTTCCATGTAAGTATAAACAAAAAGAAAAATCTATCAATCTTCAAATTCCAATACAATGCATGGCATGAGTAGGGGTTTACCCCTGTGTAATGGTCTTAAAAAATATACTAAAATAATCAAATCACTCTTTCCCTCTTCCCTTTATGTTTTCCTTGACCAGCACAATGACTGCATAAGTAGGTAGAGCGCCAGCCTCAATAAAAAAAAAAAAAAAAACATAAAAAGAGTTGCGGGAGTTTCTGTGCTCTATATGCCATTTTATACATCTCGAGTTAATGTTGCAATTTAAGGTTTTCAACCCCAAATTTTTCAAATCTGCAATCCGTTTTCGGCTATCTTGTCCAGTTTCTACGATAAATAGTGTCTGTTCATATCCTTCAAACCAGAATTTTGTTGTCCTATATTTGATAAATTTTCTCAAAATGCATATTTGGCACATGGAGCACTTAAACTCCTGCACGATGAAATATTTTGTTATCAACCTGTCATCATTTGGAAAAAGTTACGGTTGCTAGCAATCAGAATTACCAAAACTGGCTTTGAAAAAAATTCTAGATTGTGCTAAAAAAAAGCCAAATAATGCTAGAAAAATGCTAAACAAAAAGAAACAAAATATATTGGAAATAGAGCAGGATTTTTTTCTATTCTTTTATGGCTTAAAATTGATTTCATTTACATTCTTTCATATTCATATATAAATTATATTTTATATTTTTTATAAAAAAAATTTTATTTTAAAACGCAAAGTGAAACTGTTTGAATTGAACATTTGTGAATTGACTGTTTGAGACACTGAACGAAAACAACGCATTTTTCGAGAAAACCATCTTTAGTAGTGACAACATAATAGCCGATATTATGTGGCCACAATTGTTTAATATTGACATCAGTTTCCATTGGTTCCAGCAGGTCGGCGCAAATTTAATCGCCGGGCGTGATTTGGCGATGTCAATTGGCCGTCTTGTTCTTGTGATTTAACGCTGCTAAATTATTTTCTCTGGGGTCAGATTGGATTTACGTGAACAAACTACAAACAACTGACGCTCTGAAAGTTGATGGACATATTGCAGACATCATATTCCATTATTAATTTCCACATTTCTTCTTTACATTGGTGTCAATAAATTTGAATTAGTAAAAAAAAGAGTTTTAAACCAATTTTCTTCCTAAACCCAAATTTTCCCACTCTTTATATCTATAGATAATTATGTTTTTTTTTGTTTTTTTTTTTGTTCTTCAAACTTCCACGCATTTTATTTTCAACTATTTAACTGCCGTATTCTTAAAAAATAAAATAAATTTATCAAAGGATTATTAACAATTATTGCATCGAAACTTGTGAAATAAACTCTCAATAAAACTGTAAATAATACTTTTTATGAATACAGCAGTTAATGTTACAAATAGTTTTTCTCAGTCATATTAAAATCTTCTAATGAAATAATTTTTTTATAATAATAACAATAAAAACGCTTTCTTATCCATAAAAGGAATCTTTTGTTGCATTATTTATTAGACACACTGTATAACACACACTGTTGTTGTTGTATTTTTTTTTTTATTTTTTTCATTTTCGTTATTGTTACCATTGCAATTATTAATAAATTTTACTCACGTTACGTTTATATTTTTATTTCTATTTTTATTTTCAAATTTGTATCTGTCGTTGATATTTTCATGGTTTTAATTAAATATTGAAATGGAAATGAAATTGAGGAAAAAATTAAATAATAAATATGAGAATCATTTATATTTTATTTTTCTGTTTATTTTTGTTTTTTGTTTTAGCATTTGGATTTGCTTGAGCGACTGACTGAGGTGGCTTTAAATGAAAAATGCTTTTAAATAATAATTAATTAGTGTTTACAAGCAGATACATTTCATTATCAAAACAAAATGAAATACGGTGTTTCGTTTTTCTTTTTTTCGTGGAAATTTAGATACAAAATAATAATAAAATTCAAATATAATATTTATTTAAAAAAAAAGAAATAAAAATTTATAAAAAAAAGAAAAAAGTAGTTTCACTAGAATATGAATGAATGGAAATTTAAAACAAAGAACGTTATTAAAAAATTTAATTACACGGGGCTACAAATGATTGTTTTCTACAAATTTTTTTGAAATGGCCTTATAAGGGTTCTACCCTATATTTTTATTAAACAAAACTGGTTTTGTTAGGATTTTCACTATAAACAAGTACAGTATAAAAATCGGTTTTCGTACAATGGACTCATCACTAAAGATGATTTTATTAAAGAATATGTTGTTTCCGTTCAGTTTTTCAAACAGTCAATTCACAAATATTCGATATTAATTTATTATTATTAATATTATCAATCAATACTTGACATTTTATTATTTAACAGCCAATTTATTTCCTAACCTCAAATTTTCCCAACCTGTAATTGAATTACCGAAATCAGGTGCCTTTTGTAATCACAAAAAGGAGATCACATTTAATAGCTAAAATATCTATAGAGAGAAAATTTTATTGGTTGATGTAAAAGGTATGGCACAATCATCAATAACTCCTTTATGGAGAATTCAAATAATTATTTTATTTTTTTATTTTTTAGCGTCCTTAGTTAAGTAGATAGAATATATTATGGGCTTTAAAACACATGAAAAACCAGATATTCTTTTGTTATAAAAAATTCATTTTAAAAAAGTAAAAAAAAAACTCACCAACTTTTTTATTTTTGTGTCCTTTAAGTGCAAATCCTTAAAATCTGTTTTAATTTCGAAAAATTTTTTCTAACAATTGCAACATGTTGTTGTCTTTTCCTTTTGTTGAATAATTGAATAAATTTTTTCAAGTGGTCATGCTCATTTTTGGTTATTTGTTTTTTAAAAATGATTCATGAAATGAAAATTTTGTTTTTGTTTTTGTTTTTGTTTTTTTTTTATAAAATTTGTTCCTCTTTTTAAAAGGCGACTTAATCAATCTGTTAACAATTGTAACGAGATTTTGTTGGCAGTTTTTTTTATGTCAAGTGTGTGTTTTTTAAAGAATTTCCTCTAAAAGAATATAATTTTGTTTTTTTAATTTTATTTTTAGTATTATTGGCGTTGAAAGCAGGTGGGTATTTTAATCATTTACAAATCTGTTGGTTGCAGATGATTGTTAATCGTTTGTATGCAATTTTTTTCTTTTATTTGTTTATTTCATTTTTTTTTTTTTATTTCAATTTAATTCGGATGTCACTGATCTTTTTCTGTTTTATTTTCAAGCACGCGCTTCTTTTGTTGATTTTTATTTACTGTTGTATGTGTGTATGTGTGTATGTATGTTTTATTGCCAAATGATAGATTTCTAAATAAATACTGATCATTGATCTTTAAATATAAAGCATTTTATTGTATTTTCATTTGCATTCATTTATTATTTGACTTTGTTTTATTTCTGTTAAAACGCGTTGTTGCGATACATTTGTTGTTTGTATTTGTGCTTTTTTATTTTATTATTTTATTTAAACAATTAACACCTTTTTTTCATTCGTTTTAAATATTTCCATGCACTATATTTTTATATTTTTGTTGTTTTTTTGTTTGTTTCTAAAATAAATTAAATGAATTTATTTAAAACTCTGTATTACTCTTAACATTTTGTGTTTTATAAGAGAATTTGTTCGACTCTTTTTTTATTTCAATAGAGCAATAATTGCAATAATTTTTCATTACACGCCCGCTCAATTATTCTCTGTTGTTGTTAATTGAAAATCTCTAGCCAGATTGAATGTAAGAAAAAATCATTTGTAATTTGTTTGAGTGAGTGAAATCTTTGCTTTTAATAATCGTGGCTAAATTGTTGTAACGTTAACATTTTAGCTACTGCCTTACTTTTGTGCTGCTACTGCGGCATCATCAATTCTCTTACATTTGGTTACTACTCTGCTCATTGCCTAGATCTCTCGAAATATGAAGTGTGTTGGTATGCGTTGATATCTTGTAGACCTGCTTCTGTTTTGTTTTTGCATTGCTTAACTGTTGCCTGTTTTTTTATATTATTGTTCTTTGTTTTCTCTTGCTATTGTTATTATTATTCCATTATTAAAAACAAATTTGTGTTTTTTTATATTTATACATACATACCTATGTATGTATACATACATACCTAGGTGTAAATGTATGTATATTTTTGTGTTTTCCTTAAACAGCCCAATCTCTCAGCACACATCCATACACTCTAAAGAGCTCTTAATGTTTGTAACAATAATACCAACAACGTATAGTATTTATTTTGTTTCCAACTATATTTTTTGGTTCATTTATTTTGATTTTAACCACCTGTTGAATTGTTTACACACACTAATACATGCACTCATAAGTAACTTTATGAAATTAGAATGTTTCTGCTGCTGTTTGTGTTACCATAGGGTATATAGTACGTTTTCAAATAATAAAGAGTACTTTTTTTTAAAAGGATCTGCAATTAAAATTAAGAGAATTTGTAAATAATTTAAATGTTAAAAATAGAAAATAATAAAATTACAGTGCGATAGTGATTTTCACAACTTAAAAAAATCTGGTCTATTGCAGTATTAAAAGCAGTAATAAAATATAAAAAATTTTATATCGTTTGGTTGTAAACAATTGTTTTACTACGAAACAAAATACCTGTAAAATCCTATCTTCTTTTTGAAGTCTTTTATACATATGTACATACAATAAAGCCTATCTTTTCACAGCACCCATATTGTGTGTGTCAATTTTTTCCATGAGTACAGAGACCTACAATTTAACATCTAGTCCGAATGACTGACTTGAGAAGCTTGTTCATGGCAATCAGTTTCTCTCAGAGTTTTTCCAGAAGACTGCTAAGAGGTGGTCGCCAAAAGAAATATTGTGTCATATTTCTTTCTTTCAATATGTAAGAACCCGAAGTTATCGCCTAGTAAGCCAACACACTACATATTTGACTACGGCCACCAATGGCTTAGCAATTAGGCAGATAATAGGTATATTGTATGGAAGAAGCAATTAAAAGGTTTTTTGCGACATTACTAATGGTTAAGAAATGTGGTTGAAATGTGATAATTTTGGCTAAATATGATCACTTGAATAAAACTACGTGTGTGAATAAGATATGTATATACATAAATATGGCTTTACCTACATATATTGTAAATGACAAAAAAAATAAATGCGTTGCACTTATTGAGATACTTTTTTGGAAAAAGTTGCAGTTGTTTGGAGCTTGTGTGTATTATAATAAACAAAAGATAATAAACGACCTAAAATTACGATAGAAAAAAGAAATACCATACACAATACTAAAAATTCAGATACGAGACCTTGTCAGAATGATGTGTTCGGGTCATAAATAATAAAACTTATTATACGAAGTATTGAAAATTTTTTAAAATTTATTTTTCCAAAGCAAACAGAATTAAACTTTTGTGGTATCGCTGAGGTATACATAAGTAAAGAGTATAATAGTATACTTGTGCTAGATTGGTGTATAATATTTTCACAGATTCTAGTCTATTTAACACTAAATCAATCCTATTGTACTCTTCACTCAACTTTTATAATAGTTTGAATATAATTTCATATTAAGTAACTTGAGTGAAGGGTCCCATAGGCTCGATTGAGTGTAAAACAGACTCAAATCTGTGATTATAAGTAACTACAAAATTGATTAACAATTTTTTTTTCAATTGAGGAATGAACTAAACAGTTTTAACTAAAATTCTAAAAAGGAGAACTCAACTGCTCAAAAAGAAAAAAAAAATACATGAAGCAAAAATTTATTTTGTAAGAATTAACAACGACAACACTGGTTTCAGGTATTTTTTTTTGTCTATTTATTGATGCTGCTTATGGAGATGTAAACATTTATTTGAGAGAACACAAACTTCACTTGTTGTTGTATTATTGCTGTTTTAATTGTTTTAAAATTTTTCTCATTAGGTACCTATATTGACTTCGTTTTAAATGACGACAGGTTGTTTAGTTTGTTTTTTTTTACACTTTAATACCACTCATGGCATGGGTATATGTGTTTGTATTATAGAGAAGAGAAAAGAAAGCAAAAATACAAAAAAAAAATCATTATTTCACATTAATTGTTGTTGCTATTGAAATTAATATTCTTGTTATTGTTTTGCTATTAATGTCTACTTACAACAATAAAAAAAAGGAAAAGACAATATTTCTTGTAATTTCATTAGAATTTAACGAAACGTAACGAAGACAGGCGTCAGTACAAATTTTTGTAATTGAAATTGTTTTCCAAAACAAAAAAAAAAAAAAAATGTTTCGACTGAAAACGGACTTTTACAATTATAGAAGAACGAGAGAGAGGGAATGAGTACGTGTGTCCATTACAAATTTTCTTCTCTTAAACAATTTCTTAACGGTTAGGCTGACATATTTTAGGCACTCTAAGAGCATTTAGCAAAAAATAGAAATGAACGCTATAACAAAGATTGCGGGTAGTTTGTATACACTGACTATTAAAATGATAGAGTTTGCGTACGCTGTAGTTAAAATGATTAATGAACGTGAAGGGTAGATAGGTTTAGAAATGAGAGAACTTCAGATATTGCATAAAAGAGGCTTTTGGCGTAATCTTGAATTTGTCCTCTATGAAGTCGAAAATAATTCCCGCCTATAATAGTTCTTAAAGCTTTAGAACAGTGTTAGGCAGAAAACGGCGTTATTTGTTATGTCAGTAGAAGAAACGCAATGTTATCTTCCCTCAAAATAAAGGCTTAAATTAGCAAATTAAACCAAAATCTGCATGTGATTTACAAGAATAAATCTATACAGAGGGCACTTGTCAATGTGTTTAAAGGAAACGAGAATGGCTATGCAAATTATTTGCAGCATAGAACACACATAAGTAGTCTTCCAAAACTATCCATTTAGACTTGGTTAGGAATCGAGGTCTATCTAACATTGCTGGAGTTTTATAGCCTACTTTTCTATTAATCAATCACATTCTATTTAACTTTAAATCCTCTACACAATTTCGCAGATGACACCAACATTTGTCACTCATATTTATTTGATCATAGACCGAGCTTTTTGTAGATCGGGGTAAGAAGTCAAAATATGAATGGCACACTCACTAATGACCTGCAGACTATCTCCGAGTGACGTTGCACGAACAGAGTCGAATTTTTTACGTGCAAGACTTAAGTTTGTTTTGCCACGCATAGGGGTGGTAATGATGTTGCAATCTTGTCATCTGTAACTATGGATGCCCTTAACGTTCTGGGCAAGAGAATTAACTGTGATGTTCGTTGAAAAGCCCACATTTTTCGAGAGTCGAAAAAAGTATTCAAGTGCCTCAGTTTTCTAAAGCATTGAAAGAAATACTTAACTACATTTGACTTTCTCAATATTTACAAGATCTTTATTCGACCCAAGATATAATACAACTCTTCTATTTTGGGGCTTTCTGACCAAATACAAGTACGGGTAAAGGTGCTTATTAATGACCGTAGGGTATAAAATTCTATCGATTCATTGGAGTTTCAGCTGTACTACTACAGGAGGTACTCTGATAATATAAAGGCCTTGATTCCGAATAATCGTATATTCTTATGTACCACTTGGGTGCCGTCCTTCGGTAAGTACACGTAGTGGTTGTGGTAGTGCTAGGTAGAAACCCCTCATCAAGGTTGGTATCACTACCCAGAGAGTGGTGGTGCTAAATTGCCAACTCGGTACTATGGGCACTCTTTTGAGCGCCGTGCCCTTATGCATGAGTGAGATTAGAGGGTACCGGCATCGAGTGGCGGTGGTTGGGCGCATTGAACTCAACTACCGCTCCGGCAACGGGCGGCGTGTGATATGTCTACGGACGGTGCGCACGTAAAACCCATACACAGTTGTACCACTCGTACTTTTCACAGAGCACATTTTTATAAAGTTAATTGTGCTTATCAATGACGGTAGGTTATCCAACTCTATTGATTCATTGGAGCATCGGCGCAATGTGACGTGCGTTTCATTGTTCTATCGTGGTACTACCACGGAAGTTACTCTAATACACTAAAGACCTTGATTCCGTATAATCACATATTCTTACGTACCACTCTTAGAACACATTCTTATGTCGTTAATTGTTGAGTAAATCGCAAAATGCATTATAGAGAAAATTCGTTCTGTAGCCGTACTGTTCGTTTATGGAACAATCTTCCCGCTAAAGTTTTTTTTGTCAATTACGATTTCGTGTACTACTCCTTCCTTCTCCTTCCTGTAACTATTTTCCTAGACTAGCACATGGTGCTGCATGAATAGGAGTGATATCCTGAGGGCTGGCCTTATTAATAAAGAAAAATACAGGCTTCCAAGAGCTGCCATACCAACAAAAAAACCCCCTATGCAAACTTTGTATTTACTGCTAAAAGTTAAAACCCTTTCGCCCTTTAAGTGATTTCGTATAAATAGAGAAAAAAAAATAATTTTAATCCGTTGACAATGAACTTGTAAATTGAAAAGTACCGCTTTGAGAAAAAAAAAAAACAAAATCTAAAGATTGTGATTTCCTTTTCGTTGCTTATCGCTAGTGGCTTGTCAATCTTTACTAGCTAAAGCGTTCATTTCTTATATTATTGTTGTTGCTTTTGCTTTTTAGAAATTTAGGTTTTTTTTTATTAATGATTCTGCGATTATTGCCCCCACTACGTCATGCCATTCAATTATTACGATGCTCGTACCATTTCATCACAAAGCTGGGGGTATTCGTATTCGTATTTCTATAATTGTATAGGTTTTGACGTCTAAGTTCTTCTTTCCTTCCGCTAGGGTTTCTATGGCAGTTTAATTGTAAATTTCAAACGCTCATTTCATTATTTATTTATTTTTTGTTTCTATTATTTCTGTAAAACCATGATAAAGCGAAATTTTGCTGATATAATGAAACTATAACTTAACTTGTATACAAATAAACGAACTTGCTTGCAGTGGGGATGGATTTCATGTCACACTCCAAAAAAAGAAAACAAACTTGTTCGAGTCTGACTAAATAGTCAAGTAAAGGACTGTGTGAGAAACTATTTGCGGCTCGTTTTTTCGTTAAGTGTGTGACAGAGTCATTTAAAAACTTTCAATTGTTTTAAAACTAAAAAAGGGCTTTAAAATTTATTTCGTATTACGATAAGTTTTTGTTTTTATTTAAATTCATTTAAATACGAATGACATAAATTTTTGTATAATCGTTGATATGAATTTTTGTAATAAATTTGAGTTTAACATTGAAATTATTTGTTTTGTTTTTTTTTTTTTTATAAAATATTAAATGTATTTTTTTTTTCATAAAACTTTTTACAAAAGACCTTCTAAAATTTGTATATAATTATTATTAACACAAGACAGGAAGCAATGGGATCAAAAGAAACTTATTTAGCAAATATTTTTACATTAACTTCGCATTTTAAGGCCTCTTGAGCAATTTGAAAACGTTAAAGGTTTGATGTTCTACAATTCCACAATTTATATGGAGATAGAATGCTGACAATGTGGTTGGTTTTGTATTGTATGTCAATACTCTAATCTCTACACCACGTGTTATACACAGTACTTACTCGATAATCCGGACAAACATGTTATCGGGTACTGGTTCAACGGTTGCTCTATTACTTGGGCATTGGGTTTTTTTTTAATTTTTCTTTTCCGTTACGAAATTCAAACAACAATTTGAAAACTATTTATTAACTCCATTAATTCTGCTCAACAGATTGGCAATAAAATCATAAATGATTTTTTTTAATAAGACCAATACTCAGGGGTAAACCTAATGCAGTGCATTGTATCGGAATGTTGAATATATAGATAAATGTAAAGATGTTAAGCGCCTTATGTCAATGGGACAAATTGCTGTCAATCGGATCACTCAAAGGCCAGTGTTATAACTTCACCTCTGAATAATCAACAGCAATTGCCTCATCTGGATGTTGAATGTGAGTGTTGTGAGTCTTTTTATATGCAGGTTAGCTGTTATCCTCCCAGAAGGTGGCGCTGTACTCCTGATCATTCGTTTCTGGTGGAATAGACTTAATATGTCAGGGAGCGGTTTTTCCTGCAGATGGATATCTTGGAGGGAGGGGGAGAGAACCTCTTATTTTTTTTTAAATTATAATTTAGAAAAAACGCAAATTTATTTTTATAATTTTTGTCCTTCGCTGGGATTGAACCTCGGTCGTATGAGTTACTGTGCGAATGCTCTAACCACAATGGCACGATCCCCCCGGAGGTACAAAATGTAATTGCGTACGATTTTTCTGACTTCTTCCGACCTTTCTCTAAGAAAAAGTTATTGCTCTTTTCGCAAATTTCTCCAATATCTTTTGTTTTCCTCTAAACCATATAAATCTCGCTTTTGTTTTATAACCGGATGACGAAATAGATTTGTAGGTTTGTTTTCCGAATGGAAAACAACAGGGTTGTTTTGGTTGAATTTAATGCAGCTGTCTGTAGATTAGGCGAAAAAGTGAAAATTTCGTCTTGTACTCTGTGACTATGTGTTGTAAATATGGAGAAGATGGATTTTCTTAATATGCTTTTTATAAGGATTTACTGCGATGTCAGCTGAAATGATTACACGTTTCAAATGTACAAAAAACACGTCTAATTTCCTGGTTTATTTAAAATAGATGTTTAACAAATACTTCAGTCCAACTGGTATTCCTAATATTTACAAGACTTTTAACCAAACCAAGAAAAAACAACTCTTTTGTATGCGCCGGAGCTTCAAAGTCTATTTCAAGGCTTCTCTACATAGCACAAAAGACAAAAGGTATCCAGCTTTAACGATTCATTTGAGAATTATTGTTCTACCAACACAACCGGGGGACTCTTACGGTGGGAAGAACTCTGATTAAATAAAAAGATTAGAAACTCAAAATTGCATATAATTTCATACTACTTATACCTCTCATAGAGCACATTTTTTGTAGTTGATTGTCTAATGAATCCTAGAATGCTTTATAGAGAAAACTCCTTATTTACCCAAATGATTCCCTTATGGAATTATTTCCCTGCAAATGTTATGCTGATAACTACGATATGAACAGATTCAACTCAAGTTTCCATTAATACTATTTGCTTTCTGCTCTGTCCCATAACATATTTTTCTAGAACAGCACAAAGCATTGTATGAGTTTGGGTCATTCCCTGAGTGTTAGTCTCATTGAAAAAAAAATACAACAACCAATGTTTCCTTAATTATTAGTGAACAAATAAACAAATGCTGTTACAATAATACTGTATTGCTGTTTTAAATGAGAATAAAAATTCTTGACGTTTATTGTGAATAGACAAAAACAAAAATTAAAACGACATTTAAGTGAGAAATAACATTCAGAAAAAAGTATTAAAACAACAATAATTAGCATTGCTGCTATATTTTCATACATATTTGTACATATGTACGTACATATGTAGAACAAACAGCCACAATAAATAACTTTTGCTCCATTTAGAAATAAAAATGTAGAACAATTTGTAAATAAATAAACATAAACGCACACACACACACGTGTACACACAATTTCTATGTAATAAGCCAGACATGAATATTACACATGTACTTGCTCGCAGTTTACATATACAGTGTTGTTCGAAACTTAAGCAACTTTTTCTAGTACAGTAGTTAGAGCCAAGTCGCGTTGGTCTAGTGGTTAGTGTGTTGGCTTACTAAGACGATAGCGCCTTGGTTTTTAATTTCAGCTCTGACATCTTGAAAAAAAGAAATTTGAAAAAATTATTTCTTTCGGCAACTACCTCTCAGCTCTGGGATTAATTGATTGCCATGAAAAAGCTTCTCAAATCTTTCGTTTGGAGTCGAATTTAAAATGTAGATCCCGGTGCTCATGGATAAAAATTAACAAACACAATATGATTGCTGCGTGAAGCTAAGCCGTAACCCTGACTAAGGAGAATAGAGTTGTTCTTGTTTTAAAGTTAATAGGAAAATTCGATCGATTTTCCATTAGTTTAACGAACCAGAATTAAAGAATTTTATTATATTTGTGAATTTAAATAAAATATTAATATTGAAACGTATTCCTAATGGGGATAAGCATGTTCGATTGTTCTACTACAGTCAATAAAGTAGAATTTAAATTTAAAAAACGGGAATGTATTCCTTTTAAATTTGTTTGCTTTTTTTATACTAAATACAATATAATTCTCATTTAGTGCATAAGTTTTTAAACATAAATATTAATAGTTTTAATACCATGTTGGGAAAAAAGTTTCCTGACGAGTCTCTTGAGCAGAGATGAAATGGCCATAGAGATATGCTTATCCTGATTAGCAACACATTTCAATATTAGTTTTAAATATATTTGCCTATATAGCGAAAATATATTTTTGTTTTTTTAATAAATAAAAAAGTAAAGCATCTTCATCTCTTTACTAGAAATAGTTGCTTCACTTACGAACAGCACTGTATATCTAAGTATGCGTGTAGTAAATACTATATTGTTATAAAAAATATGTGTACATATATAAAGTAAATTTTGTTGTTATTGTTCTTTTTTATAACTTAGCGCGCAATATTTTTTTTTGTTTTCTTGTTTTTTTTTTACAAAAAAAAAAAAATAGTGCAGCAACCTCGTTTTTTTTTAAACAATATTTTCTTGTTCTGATACCATAATTTTTGCCACTTTTTTTGTAGACATCTTGTCACCAGAAAGTCAGATAGTCAAACAAACATGACTACTTTGACTGCCAGCAGAAAAATACCGCTAAAACAATCATACGAACAACATCTATCTATAGTAGCAGCAGCCAATGTAGACACAACAACACTTTTTGAAAAAAAAAATAAAAAAATAAAATTAAAACTGTCACGATTTTTTGACTTGACCATATTTAACACATAAAAAAATAAAAAAATTAAATATTTTTAACACCAGCGTACAAGAAAAATATTTTACAAATAAATAAAATAGTTTTTGACAAATTTTCTATAAAAATTAAAGTTATTTGTCACAAATAAAAATACCTGGGAAATGATAGCATATTTCTCGTTAATGTTATTGATTATACCTATGTACGAGTATATTTACCATAAAATGTTGAAAAAAAGCACTTGTCAAAGTAATCCAAAATCTTTAGTAATACCGAGAACCAACGATGGGCAAGATAGATAGAAATATGTAATTCTGATTTCACTTCTCACTTATAAATTCTTACTTTCAACTAAAATTATTTCAATATGTGTTCTCGTTATTCCCGAAAGAAATACTTTTTTATATTTCTTTATTTTTAAGATGTCAGAGCTGCAGTTGGAACCCAAAGCTTTCGTCTAGTAAGCCAACATAGTACATACTAAACTACGGCGACCAAAATGAACTCTCAACCCAAATATTAAGGTTTAAAACTTTGTTTTTAAAGTACAAATTAAATGAAATTCAGTGTGAAGCGTAGGTTCTTTCCAAATCCATATGCTATAATTCAAAAAATTTTCTAAATCGTTCAATTGAAACCCTTAAAACTGTTTGTTGTTTTGTTAAGTTAAAGTGTTTGAAAGATGGGCAAACTCCTCCCAACTTTGAACCAATCATAATAATGAAATAAATTAAACTCGTTTCTATATTTTTTTTTCTAATAAGTAATAATTGAGTTTTAAATTAAAAATTTTGAAATATTTATATATATTTTCATTGTATTAATTTTAATTTCTTAATTTTGTAGATTTTTTTGTTTTGAACTGGCGAGGAACGTCATCACTTTTTTATGATTTGGATTTGAGAGATTTTTACAACTTTTTTTATGAAATTTTTTTTTGTCATATACAGACGTAGTACATATGTATTTATAAATAGAAATAGAAATAAATATGTAAATTAAATTATTTTTATTTTGTTAAAGAAATACCATTAAATGTTTGTTGTTGAACAAAATTCCCTTATTTTACGACTTTTTTATTGTATTTGAAAAAAATAAAGAAAATAAAAATAATAACACGAGAAGTGATTTTATTTTTTTGTTCACAAATTTGTTGAAATCATTAATTAATTTCATAATTTTCTCTTTTTCTTTTTTGTTTTTTCTTTTGTAAATATGAAAATCTATTTTATTTCGAAAGAATGTAAAAGAAATTTATTAACGACTTAATAACTCTGTTCCATAACCACAAAATAGGTATGTAGTTCGTTATTAAACCAACGAAATATTAAAGCATCAAAGAAAATCTATCTGTTTTATGGCTGCATAGTACTCATGAATAAAAAAAATTGACGCTCATAATATGGGTGCTCTGAGAAGCTAGGCCGTAACTCTGATAAAGGATTGTAATGGCCAATTATGTGTGTGTGTGTATTCTTACAATTATTAAACTAAACAGCTTTGTCTCCATCAGAAACTATTTCACAATTTTTTGGTTCTTAGTTTTTGACAAAATAAGAAATTTATTTTCGTTTTTACGACGTAAATTAGCAAGACTTTTAGTAAATAATTTTAATTTTATTCAGTTTTTTTTCTTGATATATTTTTTGGCAGTTTAACTAAAATATTTTATAAAATTTAAACAATTTCAGGCGTGTGTACTAGTTTGTGTGAAATATATATGTATATCGTTGGCTTATTAAGACGAGATGTCCGGTTCAAGCCCCGGCTCTGATATTTTGAAGCAAAAAAAAAAAAAAATTAAAAAAATATTTCTTTCGGCGACTACCTCTTAACAGACTTCTGGCAATAGCTCTGAGAGCAACTGATGAACAAGCTTTTCAAGTCTGTCGTTCGTAACTTACATTAAGCTATAGGTCCAGGTACTCTTGTATTAAAATTAACACACTCAACATGAGTGCTGCGAGAAGCTAGGCCGTAATCCTGACCCGGGGTTGTAAAGGCCAGTTATGATGAATTTAAATAAAAAAGTATATGTGTGTGTAAGATGCCAACTGCTTTTCTGGCTGGATCGTATCTAATTTTTCATGATTCTGGCACCTAAATAAAGATGAATTAGGCCGATGACATGGTTTATGTTCACTTTGAGGACCACTGTGGTTTGCAACTAATTCGCATATACCGCCGAGTTTAGAAAACTCCAGAAGAATAAATTTAATAGAATCAAATCGCATGATCTCCGTGGCCAGTTCTCATAATCTACACGTAAGATGACCATGCCCTTAAATCGCCCGTGTAAAATACCTAATGTGGCATGTGCTACTGCATATAGCGTCATTCTACTGAAAACACATGTCGTTCATGTCCTTACAACATTCAATTCAGACCAAAAAGAATTATAATCGGCGCAGTACAGCACTAGCGCATAACACTCAATTTGATGAAACTATTTTATTATGCGCATGTGTTGTTAAATGCTATATCCTTTCATGGTGATTAAGCAAAACAGACTGAATAAATGACAACCAATTTGAGAGATGAAGCTTTAACAAGATGGTTGTTATCGGCTATCAAAGTTCGGAAGTCCCTGTTAGAATTCAGTCTACATATTTTTGGTTCTTCCACCTAAAAATGTAGTGAAAATGTCGCCATTCGCTTGCTTCTTTAATAGTGGTCTGTATCGAAAATATGTATCATCAGCGCAATTATTTTATACACAAATTCAAAATTGAAAAAAAAAACCGGTTTAAATTTTTTAACGAACCTAAATCCAAATTATCTGACTCGTAGTCTAACAATTTTGACTGAAATTTTTAAAATTTTTAGTAAATTCAACTTTCATTGTTCGCTATAAATTTTTCAAATACGAGTACAATAATATGGCCTGTTACCAAAATTTTTCTAAAAAGAAACCGGTTTTGTTTTGGAAACAAATGTTTAATGTCAGGTGGGCTTAAAGTATCTGATCCATAAGCGAATGCCTTTTTTTTCAATAAATTAAACTTTTTAGTTGATTGATATGAACATTTATTTAAAAAGGACTATAATTATAAGGCCTCTTACATTAATAAGTTTATAGGTAAATATTTGGAATTAAAGTTGTAATCTGGAGTTGACTGGTGTAGGCGTAATTGAAAATAATTAAAAAAAATTAAATTGTAAAATCAATATAATTTAAGGACGTTATTTCACTTTTTATTGTCCGTAACATTTTGTTCTTTTTTTATTAATTGTTCAATAGCATTCATATATACTACTGCCTGTTATAGGGTATTCCAATGACCGTAATCAGATAATTTAATGCACTTGAAACCTTGCAAACTACAACAAAATCAATGGCCAGTTACAAATTGTTATTTGAACATAAAGAAAATAAATTTCGATTTTATTTGTTACCACCAGTTAAAGTTAAAGTATGAATTTCAGTTTTCAAGTTGGTATTGGAGACGAAATGGGTTTTACGAGTATGTATTTTATATTTGTATTGATTAAATCTGCATACAACAGCGTGTATTTTAATGTAAAAAAAAAACAAAAAACACATAAAATGCAGTCAAATCTACAAAAAAAAACACATTTAATCTAAATCTTCGTAACTTGTATCTGTGAGTTGTTTATAAATTAAAAACTTTTTTTTTGTTGTAATTTGTGACCAAATAATAACGAATTTATTATAAAAATGCGTCTAAATAAGAGAAAAATGCAACCAATCCAGTTATGTACGCCTGTGTGCCATTGAGACAAATAAAACTAAAATATGTACTGGAAACAGTGTTGCCGTTTTGGTAATTATGATCTGAATTCTTTTATTATTTTCTCTTGAATGTGTATTTTTCGTCCCATTTAATAATTTTTTTCATAAAGTCAAGAAGCTACCTATACTTGAAATATATGCTGATCGTTAGTTTTATTGCACGGATTTATAGCATGTTTTAAAAGTTTTTTTTTAGATACAAAAGCTTGAAATTTTCTCTATAAAAACTGCGGATTATTTATACAAGACTTCAACTAAAGCCTATTGAGTTATACGATTTCTCAAAAAAACTTGTGTGTTCAAAAAGTACAATGTGTCCGCCGGTAAAGTTTACTACTTTGTTTGTTTACAATTTTTGATTAAATGAAAGGGAATGAATAAATGTTTTATTTAATGACTGCAATTATGTATGGGATACAATATCAGATAAATTTACACCTCTGTTATCCTCACAAATGCGAGCCCTTTTGAGCACATTTTTCATTACATTCTCATACTTTTCACGCGGTATTTCATTAATTTCATTACGAATATTTTACTTGAGTTGCTCCCACGTTTCTCGTTTGTTTGCATAAACCTTGCTTTCAGATATCCCCACAAAAAGAAGTCCGGAGCGGTCAAATCAGGCTACAGTTAATAAGTTTTCAATCATATTATGATATCGCTCACCATTAACAATTACCGTTCCGCCATTTACAGTTTCAAAAAGTTAGATCCAATGATTCCTCCTGACCAAATTGCACACCAGACTACAGTATTTCCCGGATAATTACCTCGACAAAAATGTCAACGTTTTTGGGCAGTAATGCGTGCAAGGCATTTAAACGAATATGCTTAATTGCCTGTATACAAACGCCAATACATATGAAAAGCAAGTAACTTTATACGTATACTTATACCTAAACTTGGTAGACTTTAATTGGAAGGTTGTATCAAAAAAAGTAGTTTGAAAGTAAATTTAACGGACATTTTATGCCTATATAAACATAGTTGAGTTAAGCTACAATTTTTTAGAAAATAATAATTTTGGGTAATTAAACGAGGGAATTTTAAGTAAAATTTCTCTTTGGGTAAAATATATTTGAGATAGTTAAGCGAATAACTCAGTTAAGCGAAAGTTAATTAACCGTGGAATTTTATTAGAAAATGGTAAGAAAAAATATGGGGATTTAGAAATTGAGGAAAATAAGCGTGAAAGGCAATTAAGCGTAGGGCAATTATCCGGGGAATACTGTATCACTTTTAATGGATGCAAAGGTGACTGATGAATATCTTGAAGGTTTTCCATTGCCTAGAACCGTTTATTCTCTTTATTCACAAAATCATATATACATAACTGGCCTTTACAACCCTGTGGCAGGATTACGGCCTAGCCTCTCGCAGCACTCATGTTGTGTGTGTAAATTTTTATCCATGAGTACCGGGACCTACAGTTTAATGTCGACTCCGAACGACAGACTTGAGAAGCTTGTTCATGGCAATTAATTACTCTCAGAGCTATTGCCAGAAGACTGCTGAGAAGTACGAGTAGTCGCCGAAAGAAATAATTATTTCATATTTCTTTTTTTTTACGATGTCGGAGCTGGGTGTCGAACCCAGGGCTCATGTCTTAGTAAGCCAACACACTAACCACTAGACCACGGCGACTACTACTCACATAATCATTCAAATGAAAATCTGCTTCGTCACTTATTATAATTTTTTCATGAAAATCAATGTAATCAATGATTGATTTTCATAAAATATATATTTTAAAGATTAAATTACGTTAGTTTACAGAATATTTCTTCATAATAAATTTGCCAAGTCTCTACTTCACGACTGTCAAATATAAACTGCCAAAATAGCTGCAAAACAAAGTAGTATACCTTCACGGCGGACACCTTGTATGATAGTGTAGCCCTAAACTGCAAGGCTGTCAGACTTCATATTCATATTCAAATTCATAAATATTTTTTCTCCAGATGATCAGCAACTCTGAGTATGCATTAGGGTGGGTCAATTATTTTGCCTACTAAGCGTATAGCAAAATTGTAATCTACGGGAAATTTTAAAAACTTTTCCCAAAGAAGCCATGGTTCTAAAATCAAAATCGAGCTTCCGGTTTTTTAAGAGAAAATTTGTTGCTCAGTTCATCCGAAAATAATACTATTTTTTTGGAAGTATTCATTGCAATTGGTGAATAGTTGACCTGTAACGCTGGAAGAGGGCTTATTTTAAAGCAAATTTTCTCAGCTTTCTATATCTGTCCTTATTTATAGAAAATTATTTACCCAAATAATGGTTTTGGAGGTTTATGTCAAAATAATAATAGTCAAACTGTTAAAAACCTAAAACTATTATTATTTTGACATAAACGCTTTGTCATGTTTTTCGGTCCCGAACAAATTGACCCACCCTAGTATGCATGTATCTACACATATATGTACATACATATGTACATATGTTTTTGCATCTTTTTTGTGTGATAGTGTGATACTACTGTTTTAAAATTGAAAACAGATGTTTTTTGCTATTGCATGGTACGGCCTAAACTCATTACAAAGTATTGAAGAGGAATTATAATTCGACTATACGATTCCTAGAGAAAAATGTAAGTTAAGTACAAGTACAGATCACAAAGAATTCTGGAGTCGAAAACATGTTCAATTCCGATGTTCTACAATTTCGCTAAGGATGTAATTTTCTGGAAAATAAAATTTCAATATCAATGTTTTAATGAAGTTCTTCAATGACAAAACAGCTTAAAATTATGTGCCTCAAAGATAAATTTGGTTGTTTTTTTTCGCACTTGGTTACTTTTTTTAATAAAATTTGTTTACATAACATTAGAGGCTATGGCAACACTGACAACAATTTATAGAAACAACAACATTAATATCCATACATATGATTCAAGTATTTATAACTACCGATACATTACAAAAACAAAAGAAAAAAAAACAGCATCTTAAATTATAACTCAACTGAGCTCAGTTTAACTTATAGAAGAGATACTCTACACACATACTCACACAATCGGTGTCTGTATTTTTATTTAAAATTTTTCTTTTTTTATTTGAAGTTTTTAATTTTTGTTGTTTATATTGTAAATACAACAACACAAATATGCGGTACTAGTTTGTTTTTTTATTTTTTTTATATATTTTAATATTGTTGTTGTTAACAAAATATGTACCACTAAAATAAATATAAAAAATAATAAAAATAAAAAGAAATCGGAAAAGAAAAAAGACACACTTGACAACAAAATTATTGGTTGTAACAAGAAAGACAAACTTGGCAGGATTAAAGTCTATAAAAATCTGTGAAATTAAAGAAGAAGAAGAAGAAGAAAATTTTAGAAAAAAAAATCAACTTCAAAGCCAAGGATTTTAAGTAATTTTAGTTGTTCTACAAACAAATTCAAAGCAATAAACAATGAGTTGAAAAATCCTAACAATTTAACATCAAAAAATTTTTTATTAGAAAATAGCCAAGCCACGGCATGCTTCGCTACCTATGTTTGAATAATACTCATATAAAAAGTTTAAAATAAATTATATTTGCATGGACTTATTTATAAATAATTAAATTAAATTAAAATTTAATAATAATTATGGTGTTGCAATATATGTAAATAGTAGTATATTTATGTAAATATCCCATCACTAGTCAATACAATACAAGAGCGTAACTCGCAAACTATTCCCATGCCCATACAAAATGTATGAGACTAACCCAAATAGCGCGGCATTAACGCTTTGCAATTGGAAAATCCAATTTTGACAGGGCGTTAAGAAGTGAAGTTAAGTAAGTAGTTGCAAAACAACTGTTGTTCTTTGTTTTTACAAATAAATTCGTGTTACAAAAACCAAAACACAAAAAAATGAAACTCGCTTTTTATGAAGAAAAATTTGCTTGACGTTAATATTTATGTATACGAGTGTTGTAGGCAATTCGTATTCTATTGGTTTACAACGGCGTGCAACCCTACGATATTGCAATACTTTTGATTGTCTAAAACAATGCAGCTCTGTGTTTTTATTTGTTATTTTTTTTTATTTTGAGACCAATACTCAGGGGTAAACCCCTACTAAACGCTGTGCATTGTATTGGAATTTTTTGGAAAGGACAGTACATATATATTTTTTCTTATATTATTATTATTCAGCGCATTAGGAATGAGACAAATTGCTGTGAATTGATCATCCAAAAGCCAGTGTTATACCTCTACCCTTGAATGATCAACAGCAATTGCCTCATCATTGAATGTTGATTGTATGGTGAGTGCCTTCGCTAAGTAGGTTTAATAGAGTGGATTCTTTGCTTCACGTGAAAAGTTCATCACATTTCCTTCGCCTTCTTCTGTGTTCTTTCCACCATAAGAATTGCATGTTAATAGGTTTTAATTTTCACTATTAAATAAAGGGTGTCCCAACTAGAACGCAATTTTTAAATTTGGCGCGATTCGAAGCGTCATTGTTTGACATTTGAACAATTGTTATTGGTTGCTAGTAGAAGGTACGAGGTGAGTAAAAATGGAGCGCTACTCGAATGAACAACGCATTCTCATTGTGAAATTGTTTTACCAAAATGGTGAAAGTTTTGCGGCTACAGTCGCAAATTGCGATCAATTTGGGGTCACAATAATGCTCCAAAAGAGTCAACTGTAAAGAGACTAATGGATAAATTTGCCGAAACTGGGTCTGTTAGTGATGTAAAGACAACAACGCGCTTTCGACCAGGTCGATCGACCGAAAATGTCGCAGCTGTACGTGATGATGTCGCTCAAACTCCATCCACCTCATTTCGACACCCAGCTCAGCAAATTGGTGTCTCCAAATCCACTATGCAGCGAATTTTTACGAAAGATTTGTATCTTCATGCATACAAAGCCCAATTAACTCAGGAACTAAAGCCAGCTGACCATGGACATCGAAGGGAGTTCGTTAATTGGGTATTGGAGAGACAACACGAAAATGCTGATTTTGCCAATAAAATCATCTTCAGTGACGAGGCCCATTTCCATCTTGATGGCTTCGTCAATAGGCAGAATTGTCACATTTGGGGTGAGGAAAATCCTTGAGTGATTCACGAGAAGCAAATGCATCCTCAACGTGTTACTGTGTGGTGTGGTTTTTGGGCTGGAGGAATCATTGGACCTTTTTTATGAAAATGAGGCAGGTAAAGCGCAAACAGTCAATGGTGTTCGGTATCGTGAAATGATAACCAGTTTTTATTGCCTATCTTGTTGCATAGATAACCTCATTCTGTCTACTTTACGATATAATAAAGTTTGACGATTTTTTTTTAATATCTGTGTTTTATTTAAAATTTAAAAATTGCGTTCTAGTTGGGACACCTTTTATAATGTTTTATTAATTTGCCTGAAAATTAGGTTTTTTTTTTTAATAAAAACGAAAGACGAAAAGAGGAAGTAGTTTTTATGGACATCTGATTTAAATTTATTAATACCGTCATTAAAAAAACCTTTGCGGGAAGATTATTTCAAAAAAGAAAAAAGTTCGGCAATAGAAGGCATTTTCCCTGTAGTTCTTTATGTAATTCGTTGGACAATCAACTATAAAAGGATGAGTTCTATGAGAGAATATGGTAACTACGTAAGAATATGCCATCATGCTGTGCTTTTGTTTGTAAATAAAAGTATGGCAAAAAGTTTTGCTGGCCAGTGTATAATATTTTTGTGTTTTAAATTTTTTTTTTTGTAAATCTGTCAAATCAAAACAAGCAACCGGTATGACGTTGCAATAACAACAGCAGTCGCAACAAAAAATAAAAAGGAAAAAACAACTTGGCGGCAAAGAGACACAAACTTGCAACGCACTTATACACTCATCGAAATACCTTTAAATATAATAAATTTTTTTTCTTATTTGTATGCTGCTATTGCTGTTGGCAATTTTTTTGTATAACTTTACAATGCACGCACCTGTCGTTTATAACAGCAGTAGCAGTTGCAACAATGCCAACATGCATATAAAGCAAGAGATACACGTTCCAAAATCTCAAAAAAAAAAAAAAAAAAAAATCCATGCAGATGAAAACCAACATATGCCAGACAATATGACAGACAAAAAGCAACACACACACATTAAGGATGCAACATGCAACAACAACTACCCTGTATTATGCCATACCAACAACGTATGTCGTCTATTTAGTGAAGAAGAAAGAAAGAGATTTCCATTAATGTTGCACTCTATGAATGTGAAACACACATTATTATACTCTAGTTGACCACAAAATTGTTGTAACAAGAATCAAAACAACAACAACAATGACAACAATAATCAAAATAGCAACAACAGTAACAATTTTTTTATTTACAAACTAATAAAAAAGGCCAGGTGTTACATGTGTTTAGGAAATCATTTCAATGATGACGACAATGACGATGATGATGATCATCATCATGATGTTGCAGGTACTGCTGTTGCTTCTGCCGTTGTTGCTATTATTACTGGACAAGATGATGTTGCCAATTTGGCTGCATTGTATTAAAAAATGAAAAACAGCAAAAAAAAAAAATACTAAAAAATGCTGTAGAACAGGACTTTAAACACAGACTTCCACTTAAATATGCAGCATAACTATTCAGGCAAAAAATATTTGCAAAATATGTACAAACAAACATGAAACTTTTTGTTACACCCTGTATGAAATTGGATTCCTTAATGTCTCCATGGCGCAATAT
The DNA here is from genome assembly GCA_963576795.1 of Metopia argyrocephala. NCBI lineage: Eukaryota > Metazoa > Arthropoda > Insecta > Diptera > Sarcophagidae > Metopia > Metopia argyrocephala. The sequence goes on along the minus strand of OY756208.1, from coordinate 195,195,588 downwards.
TAAGATGGTCTGCATAGATTTTTCTTATTGGATGGCTTAATGTGGCAATTTGTTTTGTCTTGATTTCCCAGTTATTTGCAAAGTTTCAAAAGCATTGCCTTTGGCGTAATGCAACACCTACAAGTGAGCGCCTTAACAATATTCTCTATAATGGTCAAGCCATATGGGAGGATTAAGACTATTAAAGCTGTTCTTTTTATTCTGTAAATATATAGCAGGAAATGTAAAAGAAAACTTAATTCTTAACGAATATAAAATATGAAAAATTCATGAGACACACAAATCTAAAGCAGGATGAGGCTTTCTACCCGTATGTTGATTGTAAGCTGCTGACATTGATTAAATAAAATTAATGAGATTTAATTTTATGATTTCCCTCAAGAATTCAATTGGATTTGTGTTACTGTAGGGTGCAGCATAATCTGCTTTGACTGATAACTACGTTTAGACTTTCTGGAAGACATAAATAGCAGGTTAATAATTAAAATTCATTGAGGCAAACACAGTAATTTAAATAAATTTTTATTTAATTGTAAATTAGACATCAATTTTTTGTAGGTTTACACGCTTTAAATTAAAACAAGTGCATAAATTAAAGTCGTTTAACAAAAAGGTGACCAGATGGATTTAGGGTTTTATATTTAAAATTACAGGATAAGTAATAGAATAAAGAAGAGAGAGTTGTAATTACTGGAACACTATTACAATTAGAAACTTTGAAAGAAAATCAGCTAGAATATCGGAAACCTTTTTAAATAATAAGAATATTTTTATACCGTATGTTTAATATTCAACCATGTTACTAAATTATAGGGTCCTTTGTAAGACCCATAAAATTTTAGGTTGTGAAAACATGCACAAAATATTTACCGAAAGTGCAAGAAATTTTTTTAATTTGAAAGTTAATTATATGGCATTAACACTTGCAAATGATTTTGAGTATAAGGCCACTGCCGCTATTCTTCCCAAAGCACATTCTGGATGTCTAATTTTCGGTTCGCTTTTTAAAACATTACTTTCCCTATTTCACTAATAACATAAATAATGTGATTTTCTTCTAAGGCTTCAATTAGTATGGGTTTAAATTAGCCTTCACTTTCCCTAGTTGTAATCATATTACATAAAAGCATATTCTGCTCATAAGCAACGTTTTTTCCGTTTAATTTGTTTGTTTCTAATAAATGAGATAAAAAATTAAATAAATGGATAATTATATCAACAGCGTTGAGAAGACGATGAGAGGAGTTTGAGACAACATGAAATGCTGTCAGTTCTGGTTCGCCCCACAACAGCCATTCTATTTAGAAAATAGATGCTGCGGATATAGATGTCGCATACAACGCCTTTCCTTGCTAAGTGTAGACAGAACATCAACTTCAAGACATTCAATCACAGAGAAGACAACATTTTATCAAAAATTATTATGTAGTGATCGCTATTTTGTACAATAATTTCATTCCATTTCCATCTATGTATGTGGATGCAGAATTGTTGTTTCTAAGTCACAGAAGTCTCAATTATGTTATACTGTGGTATTTACGCTGTAGACGTTATCAACGGCTTATTTATCAGAAAATCCTGAGTACCAAACAAATAGTGTAAACCGTCAGCGCTAGAGAATCGACTTCCTTCTGCCTTATATGGCCGCATAGGGTTCTATTTGGAGTACTGATGTTTACTGCACTACTTAATACCAAAATTCTGAAAGATGTGTTTCTAGGTCACCTAATTCCTAATTTTTAGGATTAAGCGAGATCACATACATACATAATTGGCCATTATAACCCTTTTTTAGAGTTACGGCCTAGTTTCTCACAGCTTCCATATAGTGTGCGTAAATTTTTATCCATGAGTACTGGGATCTACAGCTTAACGTCAAATCGGAACGACAGCCTTGAAAAGCTTGTTTAGCTTTTGCCAGAAGATTGCTAAGAACTGGGGTTTGAACCCGTAGTTCCCGTCTAGTATGCCAACACATTTCAAGAGTCATAAAAAAATGCCGTAAAACGTGACCGCATTTTTTTTTATACTGAATCAAATTCAAATTTAAACATACATCATATAAACACAATCCAAAAGCGAAACTAATAGTCTCATCATAGAACACTCAAATTTGTTGGTGTTTCTCATATAAAAAGACGAATGTCAAAAACCATTCGTGTTCTATGAACAGGCTGTTAAGTTGTTCAATTATTTAAACAAAATTGCCAGATTGATTCTCATGTAATAAAGGTTTTTTTTAGAAGTTTACAACACTAAGCTTCGTTGACAAAACTGCTTTATTTGATAACCGATTTAATTGCTAATAGTGGGTTTTTGTTTCGTTTGGTTTGGTTACTTCATACACCAGACCAACGTTCGCAAATTGTTAAATTTTTGTTATCAAAACAATGGTTCTCTTCCTCAAACTTATCGTGCACTTGGTTAGTGTTATGGGATACATAATAGTGCTTTAGAGTAACTTATTTGAATTACAATTATACCTCTTCGGGCTACGTTTACTCGTGCTGACAGATAGTACGCACTGAAGAAACTTTAGCTGCTGTGCAAGGAAAAATTGAAGAACATCCAAATCAATCACTGCTTGCCGAAACTGCAATTATGTCTGTTTACTTTAAGGAATATTTTACGCAACAAACTTGGCTTGAAAGCATTTAAGATTCAGCTTGTGTAAGACAAGAATTAAAACCAAATGACTAATAGTTAAAACAAATTGATTGATTTTGTGTAGTAGAATGGGTATGTAAATTAAGAGCCTTTTCTCATTTGGAGTCAGGATAGTTCCCAAAGTTTTATCTAAACACCATTACATTCACAGAAATTTTCTATACGGGGCTCTTCTTTAACTGCCGAAATCATTTGACCATATGTCTTCTAAAACTATAATGGTCATTATATGATTGTTTGGTATATTTATATTCTTTTGGGCTTAAATTAGCTACTATTTCGTATGCTGGAATAAGGTTCCAACAGAATGCAGTTACTTGTCACACAACGCACGCTACAAATGATGAAAGAATGGCTGGATGTAAGAAACCAATAAAGTGGTCATTATGATCTTGTGGTTTAAACTCATTTGATGATTTTCTTTTTGATGCTTTGTAAAGACATTTGTCTACATTGGTAAACCAGAAACATTTGAGAGCTAAAAATCAACATTCAAAGGGATATTGCCAAAGTACGGCCGCGTCTAGTAAGAAAACTTTGTAAAAGTTGCTGTTCCAGCCGTATTAGTCACATCACCGAAATCATATTTAAATATTATTGCCGTAAATTGTTCTTTTTAACAAATTCTGCTTTATTGCTATCAAAAAAGAGTTTTTTGTTTTATTTTATTCTAAAATGTGTTGTAACTGTGGAAAAAGAAACACTCGATATATAAAAACGAAAAAAAAAAATATTTTAATAAGACTGCTATAAATCAAAAATATAAGTTTTTTTATGCCAACAGTCCTCAATATTTAAAAATCAATTTTGAATTTGAACATGACATTTGATTTATAACCTCATTTGATATGGAAACGAAAAAAGATTTTTTACAATACAAAATGGAGCATTTCCATGTAGTGTTTGATACTTTGTATGGATTATTGTCTACATGTCTATAAAATATTTGCATATTTTCATAAATCCAAATCATTTTATTTATTTATGTTGTTCTCTTCCCTCATCTTTATAAAGAAGTATTAGCTTGAAAGAATATGTTTAAATATACGAATACGTACATACACTGTATGGATGAATAGAAATGTAAATAAATATTTGCAAAAAAAAAAAAAATAATAAAAAATATGAAAGAAAATCTTATATATGACATATGAACATGTTATTTTGATAATTCCAGAACTTATTATCAACATTTGATGTGATTTTTTTTCTTCTGCTTTTCAATGAATGGCTTAAAGACGCCATTAAGTCCTTTAAAGTATCAGTAAATGAAAGCAGTATGTATTCGTACAATGATGAAGGGTAACAATGTTGCCATATATTGTATTTATATAACATTTATATGTATGAAGAGTATACAATTATAAGTACATACAAACACGTATGTATGTACCATTTTAACCTAAATTATAACTGGATACCAAGTACATATTAAATAAATAAATACTCCAACTTATGGTGGTTGAAAGAGAATAAAAGTGATGATAATACTATAGAGTGATAGTCAGACAATATGATATGATGTGCCCTCATTTATGACGCATACACATATAATGTTTCCTTTTGTTTCATTTGTATTGAAATGAATGGCCCAATTATCTGTGATACTACCCCACCCCCACACTATAAACTTTCACTATCATCCCTTCTAGCCGTTCAGTAGATGTCTTAGAATGAAATCAACATTTCAACTTTTTCTGTCTTGTATTTTCTCTTTTATTAAAGTGATAACAAATGATTCTGACCTCTATGTACAATAGTTTTACACAAACAACTTAAATTCATTTAAAGCAATTGAAATGATGGGGAAAATAAAATAACACGCTGTTACAAATTTCTTTGTGTATCATTGAATTCTTAATAGAATCGTCTATTGGACAATTATTTTAAGAAAAATGGGAAATTCTTTGTAAAATGTACTAAAACTTATATGTAACTATGGTTTTAAGATTTTTAGCTTCTCTAAAAGGATGACAAGGAAGACTTTCAAGTAATTCCACTTCTTCCAAGTTAAGTTAGCCATGTCAGTAATAAAAAGTTTTCAAGTTCAATGATGGTAATTCGGCAAACAAACCAAGCGTGTTAAATTAACCTCAAGCCTTTTTTAAACTTGATCAATCACCGAGTGTAAGTTTTCTAATGCAATTTATATCCTAGTTTGTTAACATATAAAGATAATATCAAAATAATTTCAATGATTACTTTGGGTACTCGTAACTCTCATAAAATAAATAAGAAACTACTCGTTCATACTTATGTATGTGTAAAATATTTATTTTATACGAGTATTATGGATTATAGTTCCTTTACAGACTAAAGTAGAAGTTACAAACATGTATACGGTAGGTATTTAATAATTAGCGATTTAAGTACAAAATAATTTTACTTTTTCAGAAATCATTACTCTCAGAAAGATCAATTAAATGATAACGATTATTAAAATTTAAACAAATTTGATAAAGGTCAGTCGTTGCTGAAGTAGACTGAACGGCGAAATTTTAAATATAAAAAATAAAATGTAGGGGACCGCCTAATTGGAACATTAAAAATAACTTTCCTTAACAAATACTCAGAATAAACTTGACCACGTACATATTAATCTTAAAAGAAATGATACGGTTAGCAATTGTCATAGAAATTTTGGCGTAAGTAGTTTTATAAGTGCGAGCATAGCTCATATGAAAGAAGAACGAGCGGGTACCATCCCAGAATAAAAGAAAACGTTTCTGTACAGACCTAATAAGAAAATACGAATACCGTATAATAGATCCGTTCTCAAGAAACGGGCGCAGCAAAGATGTGTATAATTGTTTTGTTACGGAGGGATCAGTAAATTCATTAGACCAACCATCATGTTCACAAAACTTAACACATTGTCAAGGATTTAATACATAAAATAATAGGAGAGATCAAGTTTTAGAGAACGATAAAATGGCATGTGTTTAAATTTATTTGTTGTTTTTTTGAGACCAATACTCAGGACTAAAATCCCTTCTAAATTCAGTACATTGTATTGGAATGTTTTGGAAAGGACAGTATATATATATTTTTTCCTTAAGAATGAGACAAATTGCTGTGAATTGATCATTCAAAGGTCAGTGTTATACCTTCACCCTTGAATGACCAACACCAATTGCCTCATCGTTGCAGGTTGATGGTGTGGTCTTCGCTAAGTAGATTTAGCTGTTATCTACTACTTCCCAATAGGTGGCGCTTTTCTCCTGATGATTTTTTGTTGACATTGGTTAAGGTGAAATAGAGTGGAATGTCGAGGAGCGATTTCTTTGTAGATGGTCTTCTTGGAGGGAAAGGGAAACGTCTTATTTTTAAATTATAATTTTGAAAAAAACAAACTAACTTTTTCATTTTCACCTTTGCTGGGATTTGAAAATGGACCGTTTGAGTTTTTGTGCGGGCGCTCTAACCACTATACCACGCACCCCAATGAGATTCAATACTTTCTTAAAGTGTTGATTGACCAAATATGCTATCAACAATTATCAGCATACATGAGAATGCATACATACATACATAACTGGCCTTTACAGCCCTGTTTCCGGATTACGGTCTAGCTTCTCGCATGAGAATACCAGAGTGAATAATAGCAGACGGAATATCTTTAATAAATAATGGTTATAAAACTGAACCAAGATGGCTCCCTTGAGGCACTCCGAAGTAAACATCAATAAAAATAAGATGTCAGCCAACGTACAGGATTGTTGCTAAAAGCCGAGAAAGATAGTTTGTAGAGCAAAAAATCGTGGTTGACTTTATAAAAAGCTTTACTGAAATCTGTATAGATAACATCAGCTTGTTGATAATTGATGAACCCTTCATTAACTTTAGTATTTAATTCCAGGATACTAGTAGAAGTTGAACATAATTTCCGAAAGCCATGTTGTTATGAAGTTAAAAGTAATAAAAATTGATAACATAAGGAGTAGATTAAAATTTTTTTTAAAGTGCTGTGGAATTGCATTTAATTTTGCTATAATTCTTAAGTTTAAAACTGGCAAGTTACGTCGCTAATATCAAAGAATTTTCATTTTGAAAAAAATATAAAAATTTTTTTTTGTATTTTTTTCCCCCGTTTAATACCGAATCGAAATTGCGAATTGTGTACTTCGACTTAGCCCTGTAGCTTAAAGGTGCTTCGCAAAGTTTTAGCACAGATTCTTGCCTATCAACAACCAGCATCCCTGCTCAGGTATTTCTGGTAGGGTACCAATTTTAATTGTCGTGTAACATGACTTCGTGTAATACGGCAGCTATTAAAAACCTATCTACTGTGTTATTGAGGACCGTCTTGAATATAGAAGGAAATTAATTTCAATTTTAAATTATTGTTATTTTAATTCTCTGTTCCACTGTATGGTTACCCAAGTAATCGTGTCTATAACTATGCTTTTGTAAAGTCTTATCAGTGAGTAATTGTTTACAACTCTTATTAGATACCTCATTTTTAACGTGAATTACAAATAAAAACATTATGATGCGTCATTCCAAATCAAATACAAAGTGCAATTTCACCACTCGTTTGCAACAAGAACCGAAATAAGAACAGCAACAACAGCAGCAATAATAATAAAAACAAAGACAACAATAAAGAGAAATACTTGAATAATCGTTTAATACTTTACAAGGAACAAATAAATAGACAGATAGACAGACACATTGATAAATGGTTGGGTTGTATGTACAGTTGGGAAGAAGAATAACAGACAGACAATGATGTGTAATACAGGGTGTATCATAATTAAAATAAAGTTTGAACTGGACACTTCAAAAGAAAAATAAAGATATATGACAGGTGACAGTTAAGGCTAAAGCTAGAAGCATGCAATGTTCAACATGTACCAATAGGCACAATTTTTTTTTTATTTTCTGCCTAGACTTTATTTGTAGATGCCAGACTATGTGGTCGCCATAGTCTAGTATGTAGTACGTTGGATTACTAGACGAGAGCTTCAGATTTAAACCCTTGCTTTAACATTTTGAAAGAAAGAAAAAATGTTGTTCCATGAATAAGATTCTCAAGCCTGTCGTTCGAAATCGACTTTAAACAGTAGGTCTCGGTACTCATGGATAAAAATGTTCGTGCCTTTACTGAAACAAAAACATAGAAAATTAAAGAAATATAAGAAGAACTGCATGGGTCGCAGAATTATTCATTTAGAGAAGCACAGATATTATTTATTAAAATTAAAAATTATTTTTGCTACACCCTTTACAAAATAAATACACAGTTAAATAGAGAAACAGGCAATCATAATATACATACATACAGACATATATCATGCCAATAAATATATACTCATTCATTCAGTTTATCATTCATTCTTTACTCTTCTGCTGGGGGTTGTGACAAAATTTACTACAAACAATTTTTAATAGATATTTTGTTATACTCGTATCTCTTAAGTACTACTTGTACAGCAGCTATAATTACAATCGGAATGAATACTTTTTTTAATAAAATATTTTTCTTATTATTGTATAGGCAACTTAACGAATTTATTCGTCACTGTGGTTACTCGTTTACGTTTAATTTTTTTCTGTTATTAAACAAGTACTACATACTACACGTAACCCAGCAAACACACATACGCTTAGAAACGATTTCTGGATAATTTCAAATAAATCAATTTCCCAAGCAGCAGTTTTCCTTTTTTTTCTGGAATTATTTCTTATGTTGAAGAAGTCGTTTTTTAAAGGTGTTCATCAATTCCACAGCGTAATTATATGAATAATGAACAGCTGTAACAAATTAGTTTGATAAGCTCTTAAGAAATCTGCATGGTAACTATTATTTAAGATCCTAAGCTTTCCAATGTAGAGGGAATGAATGTATAAATACTTTTCCATTATTTTCTTGTAAAAATGAGAAATTTGTTTTAAATTCGATTACTTCAAGGAAGTGTTTTCGATTTATTATCTAATAAAATGTTTGAAAATGTAATTAAAGGTTTTGGCAAATGAAGCAACCAACTATGAAACTTTAGCTTAACCATGGTTACTACAAATTTATCTTTTCATTCATAAAAAAACCTATTCAATACAGAACCGGTTTCTAAAGAAATACTATGAAAATTCGTTTTACAAAACTTTTTCATAACCGAAAATATTTACTACTTTAATCATAAAAAATATTAAAGAGATATAAACTGCGTATTTGACAAGTACTGCATCCAGATTTTTCAAATAAGGCCTTTATAAATCTATAAGGCCATGATACCCTATCCTATCGAGTCGTACGATATGTCCAAAAAATCGTGTGTGTTAAAAAAGTATAACAGTGTGGCATAAAAATGCTTTTGTAACAGATTTTTGACAAGTCTGTCCGACTTCATAATCCTTTAAAAAAAATTCATAAAGATTTTTTCTCCATGCGATCAGGGTTGCATTTGATAAGATGTTAGCAAAAAACAACTCTGCATATGCTTTGCATTTTATTTTGTGTGATGGTGTGGCGCTAATGTTGCCATTTTAATGCGACTTTTAAAATTATGACAAAAATCGATAAGATTTTCTTGTGAATGAATCGTACGACTGTGTATGATACGCTAGTAACGCCTTAAGCTTCATATTAAGTCAATGATTCCATTCCATATTTAAAATGTTTGAGTTCATGTTTGCTGGGTTGGCTTGCTTTTGTATTCGTAATAATATCTTTTCCATTCACATGATATTTGTGTACGATTGTTAATTGTCATCGACATTCGCTAGTTTGTATTGCAATTTTTTTTCTCTCGTAATCAACCTGCGTCATATACGAAATGATATAAATATTTACATATAGAATATTTAAAAAAATATAGATGCGTTGAAATCGCACAAATACTCTATAAACACTTTCATTTAGGCTTCATTATTGTTTATATTGTTCAGCTATAAGTGACGTACTTATAATTTTAAGAATAAGTAACAGTTGTTAAGAATTATTTTGTGTTTTTTTGTGTTCAGTTTATAAACAACAAAACACCGGATTTATTTTTTATCATACTCTTCAATTCAAAAATGTTTTGGAATTGTTCTCACTTTATGCAGCACGCACAACAAGAGTTCACGTTCATGATCACTTTAAAAGAGTGATTTGTGTTTAAGAGCTGTAGTTTATTTGGCTTTTTGATGATAATCGGATAAAGTGGAATGAAATAAATACTCCCGTTGCCTATTGGCTTTCCAAACGGTATGAAAGACACAGAAGTACACTTTTACTCTTACCTTTTAAAGAGTGGGACAAATTTGCGTTTAGGAAACAAATTTACTGTAAAATGTATCAAGAACTGAGCCGTCATTCTTTGACATTTATTTAGTAAAAAGTTTGGGCATCTTAACCATGGAACGATACACTACCATTGTTTGCATCGAACGTTTGTGAATTGTCAATTAGACATCTCGTTCTTGTGATTTTATGCCTTTGGATTATTTTTTCAGGGGCCATTTAAAAGACCGGGTTAGTATCAGATGATTTAAAAGATGAAATTTGGGGTTGCATTGACAAGATAATCTCAGTTCTGTGTTGCAAAATGTTAGCCAGACATTATACATACATACATACGTTATCGGCCATTACAACCTTGTGTCAGGGTTTCGGCCTAGCTTCTCGTAGACATTATGTTATATTATTAACTCCCATATCACTACTTTACAGTGGTATCAATAAAACTGAATTTAACAAAAGAAAAGTGTTTTTTTTTTAATCCAACTTATTTCCAAATCTCAAATTTGCCCACCCTGTAGTCGTCGTGGTCTAGTGGTTAGTGTGTTTTCTTACTGAGAAGAGAGCTCCGGATCAAGCCCCGGCTCTGACATCTTCAAGCAAAGAATATTAAAAAAAATATTTTTTTCGGCGACTACCTCTCAGCAGTCTTCTGGCAAAAGCTCTAAGAGTAACTGATTGCCATGAACAAGCTTCTCAAGCTTCTGTCATTCGAAGTCGACATTAAACTGTAGGTCCCGGTACTCTTGGATACAAATTGACACACACAACATGAGTGCTGCGAGAAGCAATAGATATTCATATATGTATGCCATAGGTAGTATGTATGTACATACAAATGTAAATATGTGTTTGTGTATATACCCTACAATCTGGACATACATACTTATATATCTATATTGGATACAGTGAAATTTTGATCAATTTTTTTCCTCAAGTGAAAGTGCAAGTGTTGAAATCAATGTAATACATTATTTGTATGCTGTCCTTTATTCTATTTTGTCTGGAACTTAGCTGCCATGTAAAACAGGATTATGTGAATCATTGTTTTAAAAACAATTTATAAAGTTTTTATATTTTAGGCATTATTAAAAATATTTTTAAATGTTTATTGCAGCATTACTAATGAATTAGTATTAGAAAAAAAATCTTTTTTAACATTAATTGCCTTCCACGACATATGTAATAAAATTTTAATTCAAGTTCCTGTCTGGCGTATCCAGTATCTATTATTAAAAACTAATTTAGGAATTAATAACATTCAGACAATCATTAGAATATTTAATTCGAATTTAGGTTTTGCTTCCATGTGTAATGCTTTACGACAGAGTCTCTAATAGGAAATAAACTCACAACTCTCATACTAGAAAAATTTCAAAATAGTTCTAGCAAAGTTACAAGACTACAAGAATATCTGAAAAACAGCGCCAAGTGTTGTTACATGCCGCCTAACATGTAATTTTAAAGATTTTAGTTAAAAAAAAAAAAAAAATTGTGAAATATCTATATATCTAAACTTATAAAACAAAAATCGTAGCTCATTTTTGAATTCGTCTTGTATTCACTTCCTTATAAGACATTTCGCAAAATCTTTTACACATTAATTAAAAACAAAAATACTAAGAAAATTAATGAAAAAAAATGTTTTTTTTTTTAATTTCTTTGTTTTATAGATGTACATACTCGTACAAAAACAACACTAATAACTATAATAAAATTTTTAGCAATAAAAGCAAAAGCAAAATCGTTTTCATTTTTTCTGATTTTATTATTCATTCTTAAATACTTCACTATACATTCGTACGACTTGTAATTGTTTTCATGTTAATTCCTTTATATTGTCATTTAAAGGAATTAAATCTTAAATAATTTTAATTTTATTTGTTGTGGTTCATTGGACTAAAACCAAACACAGCTGCTTCTGGAAAAAATTAAGGAAAATCTGTTTACATATCGTCGTGCGGGAGTTTAAGTGCTCTATACGCCATTTTTTAAATCTCGAGTTAATGATGCTAATTTAGGTTTTTGACAACAAAATTTTTAAAATCTGCAATCCGTTTTCGGCTATTTATCTTCGAAACTTGACGAGATATCCTAAAACGGAATACAGATTTGCAAAATTTGGCGTCGAAAACCTAAAGTGGCATCATTAACTCGAGATATATAAAAAATATGAAATGGCGGATAGAGCACTTAAACTGCCGCACGACGATATGGTGGTGTTACCATATATATATATATGACTTAAAAACTGAAACTGTATTTAAATGCCACTTAAGTTTAAATTTATATTAACTAATTTGTATATATTTAAATGTGAAGTTCAAAACTGCGCAATAGTTTGTTATCATTGAAGCGCTTAAGTAATAAAATAGAAAAACTATGTGATGTCTGAAAAAAACGGAAGTATTATTTCATCATGATAACTCACCAACCTATTTACGCATTCATTATTGCGATGAACAAAAGAGAGTTTCATTTCAATTTTCCTCATACACAGCAGAACAGCAGTATTAAAATGACAATGAAAAAGAAAAATCAAAAATGCTCGATACAGACATTCTACAAATTGCGTCTATATGTGCTTTAACTTTCAAATTGTAAATATAGATTTATAGGTAGGTGCACTGATTTAAATAAAAACTCGTTTAAAATTAACATTAATACTTATATTAATAAACCAAGCTTGAATACACGTACCTAGAATTTGTCGTATCAGAAGGAGCTGTTCGGTAAATACTATAAGAAACCAGAACGATTCTTTAGCCTCGAAGTTCAAATTTGAAGAGAAGTTTCATTAATATTTTTCCTACTGTATAATGAGATATAAACCAATTCTCTCAAGAATTTTTTTCTATTAACTGTGCATTTCATTCCTTAAAATGTCTGTAAAATATAGCAAAATATGATTATAGAAATATTTGCTTGTACTTGTCTATATTATTTGTAGTTTATAAGTACGACACGTCAAGCATAATTAATTCCCAATTTGCTGTCGTTAAATAAAAAAAAAAGAAAAATATATAATAAAATCACACATTTTTTTTTGTTTTTAGATTTTGTGTTGAGAATCATTTCTTTCCTTTTTGTTTATTTGTATGTTGTTGTATACTTTTTTTTACCCTACATCGATACTACAGTAGCTAATAATGCCACCAACCAGTAAGGTTTTAGGCTTACAGTATTATTTTTTTTTGATTTTACATCGAGTTGCAGTTAATGCTCTAACTTTCCAGACCAAAGTCTTTACTTGCTTCGAATCCATAACCCTTATATTTGTACACTAGCACACTCAACATTAGTCTGAAACAGCTATTCTTATGTAAATATACGTGCAATGTATTCATCTCTGCTGGAATATTCCGAAAAAATTTTTTCAACACAATTTCTAAATCCTGAAAATGTTTATTAACATGAAACTCAGAGATTTATATCCTGAACTCAGATATTGTTACCATGTGTTTTATTCATGTTTTGTCTCCACGTCCCAATCTCTAAAATAGTCTGCCTCCCAAATAATGATTGTGAATGTCTGATAGAATTAGAAGATAGAAGAAAATTTATACTAAACATCTTAACTTAAGACAGTAATTCATTACGAAAATATATTTTAATTCATTAGTGCATAAGCGACGATTGCTGTCATATGAACATACGTTTTCATTATATCTTGAGTAGGAAGTCAGGTTTGTTAATTTAGAAAATAACTTTGGCACGGAAGAAGACTATAAGAAATTCTATGTTAGTGCCACACCTGAAACAGTTCGGCTTATTACTGTTCCTATATGCTGGCATACAAATCTTTACCTATAAGAAGATTTTAATCGAATTGGAATAACATTTGTTGCTTAGATAGCATTAAGCCAATATTTATTATTCATTCTGCAATGGAAATTAGTCAATTATTTGGGGTGTTCACAACTTGTGCACTAGTGTCATATTGTTGTTGACGTGCTTGTTGACTTGATTACAGATATGATTGGATGACTACATATCATAATGTTCTAAAATTGGTAAAGGCGGGTTTAGACGGTAATACAAGTCATAAATAAAATCAAAGAGAAAATATTACGAAATTTCATCTGTATTTTAAAAATGAGAGTAAAAATCTTACGACAGATATTTTTGCGTTTACACGGTTGGTAAAATGAAAACAAAAAATGGACATACAGATGCACACATAATTTACATGCAATGTGAGTACATTTAAGATCAATAAAAAAAACTTAAAAATGTATCCTTGATCTAATGAAATGTGATTGTTTTTTAAAAAATTTCAAAAATCAAAGATAGCCGTACGACTGTCAAATTTTCCTAAGTATTTTGTCTCAATGTCGTACGCTCTCATTGCATATCAAGTTTACACGATACTATTCATTCTCTTCTTCACTAAAATTTGACATTTCGTACGACTTGTATTACCGTCTAAACCCCCTTAAATGGTTCAAAAATATTATATTTGTTCTTTCTTAAAACCAGCGCTATGAAGTCGTCGAAAAATAGTTCCAACTCTGACACCGACTTTAACCTCTAACATTTTTAATGTCCATCTCTAACTCCGACTTCGAAGCTAATTGTATATGGACCTACACAATTTTTCTAATTTGAATTTAACGAATGGTTTTTAACATTCGCCTTTTAATATGAGAAACACTAACAAATTTGAGTGTTCACATAGTTTGCTATATTTTCAAGGTTTGTAAAGGAGTTTGCAACGAAGTTGCAACAAACTAACTTTTCATATTTACATACGAGTATGTATATAAAACAACTTCGTTTTTTAGTCAGATATAAAACGAAGGGTTACAACATCAGCAATTTGGATCTTTATTCCTACGACTAACGTTTACAACGAGGTATCAACATACATTTCGAATGAAAAATTGTTGGAAATAAACAATAAAGTCCGAGTATTTAGTATTAAAAAAGTATTCGCAGTAAAAAAATGTAACAGCTAACACTATACAGTATTGAAGTTGAGTTTCAAAAAGTTGTATGCAGTACTGTGGAACACAACTGCTCCTAAATATTCTACATTATCGAATTGTACATGTAGGGCATTAGGATAACTTCTTTTTTCTATACGTATTTCTGATATTTTGTGGTGATTTTAATCAAGTGGTAAATATATGAATGGCTGAACGAACAGATGACTTGTTGACGGACTGCTTGACTTGATGACAGACATGATTGGCTGGCTAGATGTCGGAGTAAATGTGTTACAAAAGCAAAAAACGAAAAAAATTATAATTATATGCCCCATTCAAGTGGAAGTATTATTGTTTCACTTAATTTTTTTTTTCTTTTCGTTCAGTTTTATGAAAAACTCGTAAAACTCATAAATCTTGTAAAAAAAAAGAAAACAGCAAATCTAATATTATTTTATTTCAATAGTACATACTCGTAGTATATGTAATTGGAATTAATTTTTATTTTTTTTTTTTGTATTTCAAATATGAATTTTAGCATTTAAAAAACAATAATTAATTTTTAAATATTTATTTAAAATATTGTAATAATGCCCGTATTCAAAAGTTTGTACACAAATTTTAATATATTCTGGGAATTCCTAGATGTCTGAGAAAAAAAAAATTAAAAAAAAAACTTGGAATTAATTATTAAATATTTGAAACAAAATGCCTCATAGAGGTGTGAATGTTTTATTATTAAAAGACTCATAAATTTGAAAGTCTAGTTATTCATAGGGGCTTGCAAATTAATAATAAAAAAAGAAACAGTTAAAAATGACAACAAATTAAGAAGCGGGGTTTTTTTTTTTCTCAAAATTTGGTAAGTTTTTGTGTTCAATTTCAATTTTTTTCATTTAAATACTTAAAGAATTACTTTTAATTCAAATCATTTATTATAAAAGTTTTATATTTCACTTTACTTAAATGGTTTTTAGGTTCTTAAAGAGAATGTTATAAAATTAAGGGCAAATATTTACCTGCCATTTAGAATTCTAAAACAAATAATGCACAGAATCAAAATAAAACTTTAAGGCCCGCTCTTACAATTTGCCGATATTTAGAGATAGGATTTTATCAGACAGCTTTTTGTTATTACAAGTAAACTTTAACTTAAAGGTAAGGCAATCTTCCCAATAACTTTATTGCTCACTTTAGGTAAAACTATTATTGTTAATCGGTTAATTAATTTCAATATTTAGAAAGAGTACAACACTAATTTAGTGGGTAGATCACTATTTTGCCAATGCAGCAGCGATGATTTGCAATTTTGGAATTTTTTTCTTGTATTAGTGGGGGTCAAATTCAAATTTCGAAAAATTATATTTCCAATTTAATTTTAATGTTTAAAGATTTTAATATACAATGAATGTAAATAATTTTCTATTGAAAAATGTCTTATCCTAAAATTAAGCAGCTGATGTTTTTTCGCAGCATAAAATCTATCGATATGTTAGTGACTATGAATTGAGAACTGTTCAGTAGTGCAATTCAGTAACTTTTAACGGTTTTATTTTCTATTAAAATTTAAAGCCGATTTTGCGGTTCAGTAACTCTTCGTTAACGGTTGTAGTTAAAAATATAAATCATGTGGCATCTCCATACTAACGAAAAAAAGCTTATTCAATAAACAGTGTGCAAATTAAATTTTCTTACAAACTTTTTAATTATTCATTTAAATTTTGTCATATATCAAATATATTATAACGTTTGTTTATTTCGTTTCATTAAATATTATTTTTTTTAAATAATTTTTACTATTTATTCTATAAAAAAGTAGTGATTTTAGAAAAAATGTTTTTGTTTTAAATATGTGTGAATACGGATCTTGCACATGGTATTTTGAGGTTAAATTTAATATTTTTCTGAAAATATTTGTAATTTTTGAAATTTTTGGAAAATTTTTAATGAAATGTGTATGTCAATTAAACAACCTACTAATTAAATTCCAGATATTCTAATAACATCGTGTTATGGAACATAAAATATTTTTATTTTGTGACTATTTTAACAATACGAATAGAACTGTGGTTTAAAACACGCTTAACAATAACTAAAACTGTTAAAAAATTTTACTGAATTGCAAAATTGTTTATTTTGCCTTTATAAATTTTTTAAAAAATAATTGTCGTTCAAATTTCGTAGTGAATCAGGTAAAGTTCAGCAAATTATCCTGATCCTCTAAATGCCTTGCAAACGTAGAAAAAACCAAGTTAAACAACAATAAAATATAGACAGATATGCTAAATTTGCTGCGGTTTTAAGAAACTGGTATAAAAGGGCGCTTGCAGCGAAGAGTGCTTACCATTACTATTTGTTTCCAACATTCATTGACTCTTTCGTCCATTTAGTGATAGTTTTCTAATTTTACTTTTCTCGAATTAAAACCATCAGCAAAGCAAAGAAATGTTAGTACAGAAGGGAATATTGCAGCTAAAAAGAAGAAGCCGAAAATCCGATTCAACACATTTGGCTACATGGAGAATTGTACATAACAGTCTTGTCTTACGGGCTTATTAAATAAGGCTCATGTAAATATTGAAACCAATTTATCATGTTTTGAGGCGGATTTTCTGACTGATCTCATTTGGCCGAGGAGACTGAGGACAAGCACTTTTATCGAAGATTAAGCCCATAAGGTTAAGGGCTGGAAGAGCAAAAACAATTCTAACATTACCACCGAAACACCATTACGCTCATTGGCGGCATTAAATGAGCATCGAGCTGACATTACATTAAATTTTGGGCATTATTAAGCCATGAGGACTAAATTTTTGTTTTAAAAATTAATGGGCTAATAATATTTAGTTCCAGAAAAAAGAAACAACTTATCTTAATTTGTCATTTATTGAAAATTTAAGTTGCTCACAACTCTATTTCCAGAAGTAAAGGTAGAATTAGTATTTACGTTCAGTTACAATCCGAATCATAATAATATTTCGTACGGCAACTACCTTCTGGCAAAGCTTTGAGAATAAGCTTTTATTCCAAGCTTTTCTTCGGTAATTATAATAGTAGGAGATTTGAGTCATGCTTTAAAATCTCTAAGGATAACCTCAGAATATTGGTGAGACTTCTAACTAGCCACTGCACACTCAAGGGAAATTTAAATAGAATAGGAATCTCTTCAAGCGATATGTGCAGATTCTGTGACGAGGCGATCGAGTCATCAGAGCATATACTGACAATTGTGCAGCATTGATGCACGGCAGAAAAAGGTACTTTGATGACTATCAGTTATCAGAAAGGGAATTCTCGGGGTTGGCACCGGCCGACAATTTGAAGTTCGTCAGAGCGACGAGACTGGGGGGTTATTGTAAGAGTCCCTGTCCAGTTGAGGGCTGTAAAATACATCTACAGGTCGATGTACTCTAGCATCCACATATGAATGTATGACTGAGAGTAACTGATTATCATGGACAAGCTTCTCAAGTCTGTTGTTCGGATTTAACGTTAAAAGTTAATTTAATTTAAGTATCGTATTTTCTATAAAAATAATTTATTATATGCCATTACCTACCCAGTACTATTAAATAAGATTTATATTCTTGTTGTACTGAATTTAAGCTTTTGAAATAAATAAAAAATAAAATACATCTACAGGTTGAAGAACTCTAGTACCTTTCGTATGAATGAATGAATGAATGGCTGTCATGAACAAGCTTCTCAAGTCTATCGTTCGCGTTCGACGTTAAACTGTAGGTCCCGGCACTTATAGAAAAAAGTTTACACACACAATATGGGTGCTATGAGAAGCTAGGCCGTAACTCTAAAAAAAGGATTATAATAGCCAGTTATGTATGTAGTAGTATGTAAGCACTGAGATATATAGTGGATATCCATTTAAAGAAAGTGTTTGGAAAATCCAATTTTATTTATTGTAATTTACAAATGGAAGATCATGTTTGGCTTTATTAAAAGCTTTGCTAAAGTCTGTGTTTAAAACTCAAATAGAATTGTTGTAGTTGAATGGCCTTTTCTCTAAATATACGAGTAATAAATAACTTATTAGTGAACTATTGCCAATAAAATGACAAAAAGGTGTAAATAAAGTTGTTATTTTACTGCTACTCTTATTGTGTTCTCTTTCTTGCCTTTAGACAAGAAAAAAAAAACGATTTTTTTTAATTTCATTTTTATGAACATTTCGTAAAATATCGTACATAAGTATGCATATTGACTTTATATATTATTTTCCATGACGTGTTGTTGTTTTTGTTGTATTGCAAATAAAATAAAAATTAAAGCAAGTAAATAATACAAATAAATGTGAATATGAATACAAAAACGCGAATGTGAATTTATTTCGCATTATTTACATGCATTTCAGGTCGTTACAGAATTAAAAAGACAAAAAAGTATTATTTTCAATTTTAATTTTATTTATTCCTCGTTTTTTTTTTTTTTTATTAATAAAAACAATTTTAAATGCATTTAAAAAAAATAAAACAAAAAATGCATATTTTTTTGTAGAGCACATGTAATAATTCTGAAATGAAAAGCATAAATTAAATAAAAATAGGCTCTATATGTGTCACATAAATTATTACAAAAAAAAAAATAAATAAATATTTATAATTAAAGTGTGTGTTTAAAACAAAAAACCTATGGCTTCGCTTATTAACTGCCTTATAGGAGTTTGCAAGATTTTTTGTGTGTTTTAATCATAAAATAACTGTTTTGGTTTCTTGTGGTCTGTCTGTTACAATGTTACAAGATTTTATTTCATAATTTAATCAAACTTGATCGCATTTAATCGATTTATTATGCAAAAAAATGCAAAAAACGAGGTTAAAACTAACCACAGCAACAAAGTCGTTTAATATAATGACACTCTGTTCTTTTGAAGTTTTGCGATTATACATATAAGTATACCTACATATGTATGTATGTAGGTATTCTATGACAATTTTTTGTTTGTTTTTAAATGACAAAGTAAATTACATTTTTACTGTAATCGAAATAATTCTGTAAAGATTGAAAAAAAAACAACTTCATATTGTTGCGTAGACATAAAGTTAATAAATAGTGCGTAAATCTTATTTCTATGAAGAACGCAAAACAAACAAAAACAAAATAAAAACAAACAATATGGCAACGTTCCGTAGAACAAGTAAAGAAGCAAAAATTGGTAGGATGCTAATGATGCAATTAATAACTCATGCATGTTCGTCTACAGGTGAGTACAATTGTTCGAGGAAACCAAAGATATAAAAGACCGCCCGCATTCGGATACAGCAAGTATATAAAGAAATTCTCTCCGTAAACAGAAAATCATGGCTCGTGAGATTAAAAGCACATAAAAGTCCATGAGTCGTATTAATAAAAAATACTTAGGTTTTGAAGCTTTGAAATGGCGTACAGGACATTTGTTGACTGCAGCTTTAAAGAAAAAATATGAGAAAAATTCAAACGTCTTTTGGTGAAGCACGCTGATAACTTATATAGAAAAATCTTGTTTGCAGATAAAAAAATTTTTTCCGTAACGGAAAAGTTTAACAAACAAAATGATAGGTTTTATGACCGGTAATATAAAGAAGCATCAGAACTTATTCCACGGGTCGAAAAAGGTCATAATCTAGCCGCAGACATGATTTGGTGAGGTGTCTCTTACGATTGGCCAAAGTTTACCAAGAAAGCGTTTTGGAAACAGTTGTGAAGCCGATTAACAATTCCCTGTTCCAAAGCCAGACTTGGATTTTCATAAGGCTAAAACAACACAGACCTGGCTTCGAAATAATTTGCCAGCTCTGAAGATTGGCCCTCTGACAGCCATAATTTGAAACCTTTGGATTACAAATTGTGGACAGTTTTAGAGGATAAGGTCTCCTACAAAAGATATTATAACATTGATTACTAAGGACAGCTCTGGCTCATGCTATAGTCAATTTTCCAATGGATAAGGTACATGCAGCTATTGATGACTGGCCAATGCGACTTCAGGCGTGTATAAAGGCCAAGGGTGGATATTTTGAATAAAACTAAGATTTTTGTATGCAATACATATCAATAAATATATAAAAAAAATTTGTTCCAAAACCATTCATTAGTTTTTGTTTTATAGCCCAACATATCAGTAAGTCCCTACTACGTTTATAAATAATTTATTATTTAGCCGCACTGTTTAAGGAACAATCTTCTCACGATTGTATATCCTACCAATTACTATATGAATAGATTCAAATTAAATGTTCACAAACACTATTCTCTTTTAGCACTTTCTCACAATATATGTTCCTAACACTATAAGTAGTACAATGGCACTGCATGAATACCCCAATTAAAATTTGCAGTTTCTTCTAACTTTTGAAACTGAAATAAAACAGTTTTTTCGCGAATCTTCTAATAATATTCTTAAAGTTGAAATTTTTCTGAGTAAATTGAGCCTTTAGTTTTGTAGTATATGTTGTCAAAATATTATTTTTCTTATTCCTATTATTAGCCAAATTAAGCCGAAGAAAAAAATCAGTGTTTGGGAGCAAACGACTTGTATTAGAGTGATATTGAACAAACGATCATAAATACATATGTTTTTAAATGTTTTTTTCAGCTAAAAAATTTACGGTCAGATACAGCCTTTAATAAAAAAGGATTTTAATAAAAAACCTTGTTTGAACTTAAGATCCTTTAATTGTAATTATTTATTTTCGATATTTTGCTACTTCTTCGAGTAGTTAATACTTGTTCTTTCCTCAAAGCAGTAACGAAATATCGATAATAAATAATTATTATTAAAAAAACTTAAGCCCAAAAGAGATTTGTTTAAATTTGTATGGGACAAAGAAGGTCAATATGATTATTTTACTAAAAAGATTTTTATTTAATCGTCATTAGAAACAAATGACTCTTTTTCTTTAAATTTTTATTTTTCCGTCAAAATTAACAAGTATTTTGGGAGCTCAAGTTATCCGTCACATAACAAAACTCATAGAATTCAACTTATTTTTACATTAAAGGGTAAAAAAAAGTTTTGAAATTTTGTTTTTACCTATTTGGTATAAATATTATATCGGTCTTGAGAACTTAAAACTGGTATTCTTTATGTGAATTAACATCCGTTAAGGAATATGTATAAACACTACCCCATAAAGAATACCAGTTTTAGGATTTCAAGACCGATATAATAATTACAAATCGATTTACATAATAAGGATCCAATAATTGACTCTAATTCGGAATAAAAATAAAATAATTTTTAATTTATTTCATATTGTTACGAATTGTCCTTTAAAAATCGTTTTAATTTTTTCAATCGTCCTTTATAGATTGTAATAATTTTTGTATAAGTATTTATATAACTTAAATGCTAGAAAGAGTAACAGAACTTACTTTGAAGGAATGTAATGATGGTTTTACATACATACATACATACATAACTGGCCTTTACAACCCTGTGTCAGGATTACGGCCTAGCTTCTCGCAGCACTCATGTTGTGTGTGCTAATTTTTATCCATGAGTACCGGGACCTACAGTTTAATGTCGACTCCGAACGACAGACTTGAGAAGCTTGTTCATGGCAATTAGTTACTCTCAGAGCTTTTGCCAGAAGACTGCTAAGAGGTAGTCGCCGATAGAAATATTTTTTCATATTTCTGTTTTTGAAGATGTCAGAGCCTGGAGTCGAACCCAGGGCCTATGACTTAGTAAGCCAACACACTAACCACTAGACCACGGCGACTACAATGATGGTTTTGCTTTATAAAATTATTTCTTCGTAACCATGTACAATGTACATATATGATGTACATATAAGCGGTGCAAATATAATTATTTACGTAAAAATAAAACTCTTAAAATATGTGATAATTGACTTTAATTTTTTGATTTTCTCGTTAAAAAATAACTTTTCAACTAAACTTTTAGGGAAAAAGTCTCAAAGTAACCCATTAAAAATAACTTATTTAAAAATTGATTTAAACTAGAATATAGACTATTCAATTTATCTTCTTTAGTTAACTTCTTCAGGAATTCATAGAAAATAATTCCTGAAAAAGCCACACAAAGGAGTGGCGAAATATCGCAAACAAATTTAATCAATAGTTTATGAAAAATATTTGAAGAGACATTCATTACTACAACTTTCCGATTAGGTGTTCGATAGTAAAAGTTAGCCTTAGTTTAACCCTCACGTTAAAAGTTAGAGGAAAATCTAGCTTCCCAATAACTTTAACGTCAACTTTTATCTTAAAATTTACATACATATTTAATTGGCCATTGTTTACGTCATGTTGTACAAGGTTTACGTGACCAATCACAATCGAAATGCGGCGCTGAACTGATGAGATAAGCACAGCTTTGTAACAAAATGTGGTTCAAAATTTTGTGAAAAGAGCGGACGTCTGCCAACGTGCTAGAAGTCATTATTTCCAAGGCATTGAATTCCATTATTAATTCCTATATTTCTATTTTACATTCGTATGATTAAAACTGAATTTGTCTAAAAAAAACTTGTTACGTCCCAAATTTAAATTAGTCCACCCTATAATAATAAAAAGAAATTTATCTTCCAGATAAAAATACTAAAAATGACCTGGCCTTAAGTTTAATAATTTCAATGAATATGTATAAATTTCTTTAAACATTATTTAGCAAATATATATGGCAAATACAGCCTATAACTCTGTTAAGAAAAAAATTAATGGTTTTATAAACCAGTGATTATGCTTTTTTGTTCTCTTTTTGTCAAATATTTGTTTAATGTGACTGTACCTTTTAGAATTTTTGTCTCAAGATTTGAATTTGTAATTTTAAAATTTTTAATTTGTTTTCTTAAAAGAAATGTAAATTTATTAATTACGCATTACAATAATGTTTAACAGCGAAAATAATTTTAAAATTTACCTGGAATTTTCAACACTCATACGCCCGGAGGAACCATTAACATTTTCAGTGAACACTTTAAATTATTTTTTCTTTTAAAATATTTTTTTTTTATTACTAAAACCAACCAAAATAATTTTTAAAAGACAAAAAACGCGCCAAAATATTTCTATTTATTTAAAAACACTTTTTTTCAATAATAAGAATTTATGAATAATTAATTACTACTCTTTTAATATTTTTAAATTTTTTGTTTTAACTTGAGATTAATTACTCGTATATTCTCAGCATAAATGGAATTTATTTTTTTATTTTTCATTTCTATAAATATTGTATTGTTTTTATTCAAATATTTGTATTTTTTAAACGTCATAAGCTGGTATAACCAGAGGAGGGTTGTTTTAAACAATTTTTTAAATATTTTTATTTTTTTGTTTTTATTTAATTTTGTGTTGAAATTTTTGTTTTTTTCGTATTTGTTTTGTTTTTATTTAAACAAAATTAGTATTTTGCTTACACACGTAACTAAGCACACGCTTTTGAACCGCTTTTTAAAATTTTTTAATTCTGGCTTAATATGTTTAAGTTAATTGAGGCAATAGGCCGACAATAAGCCTTAAAGCACAACAAAGAAAAGATGACGGCAAAACCATTTACTGTTAAGAAAATAATTAATTGTTATGATTTTATTTATTTACAAAAGCTCTGTTGTTATTATTTTGCTTAAAAAAATACAACAAATTTGAAAAAGAAAAACGTTTTTCTTTGTTTGCTTGGGCTGTGTGAAATTTATTTATTTTGTTTTTTTGTGTAAAGTCTTTCACTTTTTATTAGAAAACACAAAAGACAAGAAAATTTTATGAGAAATTTTGTTAGACCGTTCGGCGCTACGGTTTAACTACAACTGATTATTTTCAAACAGTTGTTTAATACAAAAATACGCTTTAACACACACAAACACATTTACATGCAAACACGCACACACATACATATACAAACATTCGCTTTCGACCCGGTATTACCAACAAAACTCAGCCAGCCATTCTCAGTCGTCATTCATTCATTTACTCATTCACTCAGTCAGTCGGCCAACCAACCAACCATCCCAACTAAACAGCCAACCATCATCATTCATAAACGAAATGGTATTCCTAGCGGCTCTTTTCACAAACCAAAAAACGACAAAGAGAGAGCCTTCATCATGTAACAGTTAAACCGTTAATTAAAGAGAACATGTGTAAACATGTTTTTCTGTGTTTCTCTTAAGATGGTTGGCATAAAATATACTCTCCCTGTTATTTTTAACAGGTTTCTGTTAACTTGCGTAGTAGAAATTTCTTAATTTTCAGTTTATTTAACCGTTAAATTTCTTTTTTTTTGTTGTTGTGAAGGGATAGAAACAAAAATTTTTGTTCTATTCATACAAACTCGTATTTTAATATTTTTCAATCATCACTGCCCAGAAACGTGGACGCGTTTGTTTTTTTTTCTGAAATTGTCTCTACTCGTATGCGTAATATTTGAATTCTTGGAAAATTATTAAAATATTGCTCGTTTTTGTTTAATTAAGATTGAAAAAATATTGTTTTTTTATTCTGTATTATTTTACAAAATGCAATTCATAACATATGATTCATTTTTACTTTTGTAGTTTTGTTCTGCGTTAAATATTTGCTTTTGATTTTACGACAACAGTTGCCAATTTCTTCTATAGTCGCATATGATTTTGAATATTTGGCAAAGAAAAGTAAAAATAGTTTTTAA
This sequence comes from Metopia argyrocephala, assembly GCA_963576795.1. Classification (NCBI taxonomy): domain Eukaryota; kingdom Metazoa; phylum Arthropoda; class Insecta; order Diptera; family Sarcophagidae; genus Metopia; species Metopia argyrocephala. Next base: position 195,170,147 of record OY756208.1, on the reverse strand, counting down.
AGTTCAATTACAAGTGGAGGGTTCAAATTATTTTAGGAAAAGCAAATTGTTTAAGATTTTTAAAATATTTGTTGTATAAGAGGAACGTATATACATACATAAGTAGGCCTATAGTTAATTATAAACTGCACCAGATGCACATCTTTTTTTAAATTATACGGATTTGTGTGTTTGTTAGAATTAGAAGGCTACAAATTAACTTTCTGAGAGAAAACTTCATTAATCTACAATAGTGTCTTTTGGTTAAGTGTTTGGTGTACACTTGCCTAGTAAAACAAAAATGTTAGGGTTTTATTTCACAAGTATTTTAATGCTTCAGCGTAAGTGCTTCATTTTCATATTGTCACTTTCATTCCTTGTAACCGAGATTTTGACCAAATCATTATTTTAGCCAGCATGTTTCTGACCAAGAGTTTATGAGAATTATTCGTGTTATGTCGACAAAGTGAATAATCGCAAACTTGTATTTTTTTAGACTGAAATTTACGGATTGTTAGTTAGAAATAAATAAATCCGCATAGACACATTCAAAGCATCTGATTTTTGGAAAATAAAAATATTCCGGAATGACGAAGACAAGGACCATATCACCTTTTCGGCATTATCTGTACATATGTGAATTTGGTCGAGTGCGACTAAGTCAGAGAACCCAATGTAAAATTAGATCTAAAAAACCTGGGAACTACTCCACCACCTCCACTTATTTCAGTCAGAGAGGTTAATAAACGATGGAGAATATAGCTTTTTTTGTATCGGGAATATAAATATAGATACGATTTAAATTCCGCACTTTAACTCCAACATGACCAAAACTGAAACCTCATCTCCCAGTTTTGCACAAAGTCATGAATTTTTTTGTTTATGGGCCCCTAAACATTTGGAGTTATCTTGGATCATTTTCACAGACTCATATCTTGCAAACCGTTTGGAATTTTGATAAACTTTCTGAAGCAAAGTTATAGGTCTTGTCGTGAATATATCGTCGCCAGAATTAAAGAATGCTGTAACTGACAAAACATTTAATGTTCACCAAAACCAAAAAACCTGTATGAAAGCAGAAAGAAGACACTGGTATTTTTCAAAACGCAGACGGCGTAAGTGAATTTCTTTTCATCATAGAAAGCTGGGACCGAAACCAATCGACGAGTAATTTTTTTCTGAAAAAATAATGCAGTTTTGTCAGTTACAGCGTACTTTAATTCATGCGACGATATAAAATCAAAAACCTTCACCTTCAAGACCAAAATCGCAAAAACCTTTAAAAAATTCTACCTTTTTTTCCCCTGTTTAGGTCCATAGGTCTCGTTCAAAATTTAAGGAAACAATGAACTACAAAAATTTACTTAAGATCTTAATAAGTAACTCACGCGATCACACACAGACCGCAACTACACAGTCAAAACGGCAAGTTCAGCATACACATCAAGTGATGTAGCATACAATATAAAAGCGACATGAAACTCACATAGAGGCATTCCTAGGAAGTTCATACATATGTTTTATAAAGTTGTCATATGTTTTTTAGGTCTTTTATCAGGTAGTGGTGTCTGTATAAGGTTATATTTCCATGACTTAAAAAATTACACACAGTGTTATCGACGTTCACTGACAAACTCATTTTCATTGACATCTCGCAATTTTCAGTCCATGAAATCAACATTATAGCCATATTCCGACAATTTTTAGCTTATCTGACAAAAAAAAAAACTCTAATATGTATTGCTCACTAGTCTTTGAACAGTCCGGAGCATCTACAATAGAGCAATATTTCTTAAACAAATACTGCTGCGTAAAGTTAAGAGTTCTCATTACCTATTAAGTAAGTACACAAATTATGCTGTAGGGTCTCAAAAAGTTGAATACTACCAACAGCTATTTGTTCGATTTCTTATATCATCTGACAAATAATTACAAGTTTAACTGAACTATACCTTTTTTGGGACAACGCTCGTTAAAATCTATTAATAAGACAAATTACATTTGAACACAATAAATATTTTATTAATATTTTACTGTTTATAGAACCATGGGAAATAATTTTTAATGGCTCCATAATTATTTACTTAATTACGAATTAATTCACAATGTCTATGTATTAATTGAAAAATATATATAAAAAATTTTAATTTATTCCTAAAGCCATAAAGAGAGAGTCAATTGCAATACTACGAGTAATTCAAATCTGCAAATTAATAGCCTGTTCGACATCGATATTAAAAGAGTACTTTCGTTCACCACCTAAATACTCAAATAAAAAAACACACTAAAGAAGTGTACGAACACATTCTTTCGCTATCGTAGAAAAGGATATAAATAAAAGCTTTAAGAATGCATATATAATCGTACGTTGTATCTGCTGCCCTCTATTTACAAATCAGTTAATAATGATTTTTTAAATAATTTAAATAATTAATAAGCAATTAATTAAAATATGACTAATCTTGACGTATCATTAAATAATTGTGGTTCAACAAACAATCATTCATTAATTTATTCTGTTATTTACACACATACGATGAAATGCATATGAGTATATACATAAGGTATGTATGCATGTGTTTATTCTGTCAAGAACAATATTTACGATTTTTTTTTAATGAAAACAAAAAAATGTCAAACTTTTTTCTATTGTTTTTTTATTATTATTATTTTTTTGTTCTTTTTAGAATTTCTTACAATGTCTCTAAAGTATGTATTAAATTTAATTGAATTAAAGATTAGAAATAAAAAAAAAATTCAAGCTTGAAACTCAGTTTCACTGTTTTCAAGTGGCGTAGGTGACATTTGACAATTTGTTTTGTTGTGCTATAATTTGTTCACAGGTACTTTGTTCCCATATATTATATGATTATAGATCTTTATTTTGTCAGTGTGTGTGTGAGAGTGTTTTTTTTTATATTTTTCTCCTACAAGATTATATTATTAAAGATTTAAAGGTTGTCTGTAAACTATGATTGTGTGTCTGTGTAATTTTAATGATTTATTATGGCATTGCACTCATACTTTTTAATCAACCAAACCGAATTATTTTAGAAATTCTATTAAAACGACTTTTTAAGACCCTAAAGCTCTCTTAAAAGAGCAGTGCAAATATCAATTATTTTTCCGTTTAAATGAGCGTTTTGCTAAAATAACAAGACCATACCAATTTCACCCCGTACGAAGAGAGTTACAGCCAATCAAAGCTATCTACAAAGTTAGGTAGAACGCATGCGTATAGCGTCGCGCACTATTCCAAGCTATAAAAAAAAGTTTCATATCTCAAAAAACTTCAAGCGTCTGACTACCAGTACTAGGCAATCAAAGAGAAAATAATGAATAATCTCCTTTTTAGAAATATTCTCACAACTTCTGCAGTGAAGAATAAAGGGCATAACCAAGCTACATATTACTGCGGCAAGCTACGAGTTTTGAAGAAAAGCAATCCAAACGACTTCAAACGTCTGACTGTCAAACCTGGGCAATCTCAAGGTATTCCCGCAACTTTTGAAGAGAGAAAAAGAGGATGAATGATAAGACAACCAATGACCCATATACACTGCTATAAGCCTTATCAGAAGTTGACTATTGATCCTCAAACTTGTCAGCGTTCTGACCCGGTCATTCAACTGTCCTTACTGAACATTTCGCCGCTTTATCATGAGTTGAATCCATATGATGTAATTAATAAACAAGTATGTTGCAGGCTTGTTAAAGTTATTAATTTTGTAATTGTTTAAAACAAACCTAATTACAACCACTGAAGAAGATGTTTGACAAAGAGGCAGTGAAAAAAATTTCTTAAACATTGTAAAAACTAATGTTTATTAAAACTTTTATATATGTGTTCTTAATTTGAAGAAAATTGCAACAATTCAGACTAAAACGGCAAAAATGGTCATGATGGTTTGCTCTTGTTCATCACTAAGGTTGGAACGTAGGCTGCTCTGTATTGTATGTCAGCACTAAAACCTCTGCACTACCTTAATCCTTTCCTTTTGCAATTTTACCTGGTAATAATGCACTAAACGTAATGTAAGGATAGCATTGATAACACGTAAAATATGACAAAATTTTGTGGTTACGTTAGTCTTTATTCTTTGATCATCATTAATTTATCAATAAGTACATACTTATAAATGCCCTTTTTAAAGTTATGTTGTAGGGTATTCTATTACTCATTACAGTTTCACTATAATTATTTTAATGTTTCTTTTTGTTTTCATTATTAAATATTTAACTTATTTTTTCTTATTTCTTCCAGTTTTTTTATGTGGGTTTTTTATTTAATTAATAATCTTGTTATGAAAATCTGTCACATGTAGAGCAATAGAGGCATTAAATATTTAGACACACTGTGTTTTAACTCACTTCACCGTATATGTTCATTGAAATAATCTGTTGCAAACGATCATTAAAACTTAAACAAAAAATCAAAAATATTAGAAAAAAAATTATATTATTAATAATCCTGAGGATTTATCGTTCAAAAAAGAAATATCAAAAATAATCAAATAAAACCAGTTCCAATGAAACATTGTATTGAAAATATTTAAGTAAGAAATTACAAAAAAAAAAAAAAATTTTTTGGCTACAACTAAAATTGTAACCGTAATTCCTTTTATTCACTGAAAACCAGAGTAGGAAAATAAACAAAACTGAACGTTGGGTCTCATTTTGTTGTATTCTTTGCAATAAGTAAAACAAAAATAAAACAGAAACAGTGACAAAGATTGTCCCATTTAATTTTGTATATTGTTTTTGTTTGGAGTACTACAAATACACTAACTCAAATGTGCGTAGGTACAACAAAAAATGAATGCAAAGAAAAAGGATAGAAGAGAAAAAGAAAAGGAGAAGAGAAAGAAAACAGCAAAAAACAAAGCAAGCACAAGAGCGAAAAGCTAATTGTTTCATTTGCCTCTTTCTCTTTTATAAAGTATTTGTTTTGGTTTATTGATATACAATACCATTAACTCAAATGTGCGTAGGTACAACAAAAAATGAATGCAAAGAAAAAGGATAGAAGAGAAAAAGAAAAGGAGAAGAGAAAGAAAACAGCAAAAAACAAAGCAAGCACAAGAGCGAAAAGCTAATTGTTTCATTTGCCTCTTTCTCTTTTATAAAGTATTTGTTTTGGTTTATTGATATACAATACCATTAAAAAAATTTTGAAATGTGTATGTTGTAACTTTTGTGAAATGTTTTGTTTGTTTGCCCACTCAGCTGAAAACACATGTTTGCCGTTTACACAGTTCAATCCCAAGAATGGTGAAGTTATACAGCACGTGCAAAGGCTTTAATACGTTTCATAAGAGTACATACTTACAAACTTTTCAGTTTCATTTTGTAGTTAATACGTGCTTTTATGTAAGAGTACACTTTTCGTCTCACTAATAGAGCAGTTTTTATATATAAGGCTTCAATTTGATCTTGACCAAATTCTTAGTTTATAAAGAAAATTTAAAATAATTATATTTAAAAATATGTTTAAAAACTAATTGTAATAAAAAAATATCTCCGTTTATAAAATTATTAAAAATAAAGCCATCTAATACTAAAAGTACGTGCACATTAGCAAAAATTTTATGAAATAAGGGTACCCTTAAGGCCGTATCAGATAAAACCTTGTTGCTTTGCGTGACGTTTAAAACTTTGACAAAAAAGCGTAAAGCAAAAGGTGTATGACACAATAAAACCTTTAACAGCAGCGTTGGTTGTTTATCTCTTTTTTTAAAACTCTCAATAACTCTCAATATAAAAGTACTTTTATAGTTTTAAAACAAAATTTTAACACAAAACTAAACAAAGTAAGTGTTCTTTGCAAATTTTCAAAACTATTTAAAGAAAAATCAACAGCAGATTGTCAAAGCGCGCAAAAAGATAAAACTTGGCCAACTTTTCACTTTGCGTTCTTTAAAAGTACTTTATGTGACAAGTGACATATAAACATGTACATACATACATACATAACTGGCCTTTACAACCCTGTGTCAGGATTACGGCCTAGTTCAACTTTGTGGTTAGGGATTTTTGATTAATTTCTTCGAATTAAATATATGAACATACGGTTAAATGAACTTAAAATACCAAATTAAATTAACTTAAAATATATGTACATACATATGTATGTACTTTAATAAAGTCTATATAATGCAGGGTTAAGGGGAGTGGGATTATAGCCGAAAGAAAACATTTATCTAAAGCCGTTTAAAAATAAATATTTTTTTCATTTCGATTTTTATTTTATTTATTTTTCTATTTTTAGCATTTTTTCTTTTTTACTAACCCCTTGAGCATTTTAATAGTCAATAAAAATAATAATAATTTTGTTAAAATTCATAATAATTGCATTTGAAGTTTAAGTTTTTTGCAAAAAAAAAAAAAACTTTAGAGATTCAAATGGCAACAAAAAAGTGTGGAATGTTGGTTGTTGGACTCACTGGCTGACTGACTAGTTAGTTTGGTAATACATTTAAATGAATAGCTTTCAAAATTACTCACTTTCAATATACCATATATCTGATTAGAAAACTTTTTGTCTTAAGTAATCGAAGAATCAAATATAGTATAAAAACATAAACATATAACATAAACATATAAACATGTACATTTTATCTTAAATGTTAAAGCACATCTGTTTGTTGTTTCAAACTTACATACATAATTGGCCATTACAACCCTGTTTCAGGATTATTCCCTAGCTTCTGGCAGCACATATGTTGTTTAAACTCGACTCCTAACGACAGAACAGCTTGTTCATGGCAATCAGATACTCTCAGGGCTTTTACAAGACGCAACTGCTAAGAAGTAGTCGTCAAAAGAAATATTTTTTACATATTTATTTTTTTTTTATAATGTCAGAGTTGGGATTTGAACCCGCAGCTCTTGTGTAGTAAGCCAACACACTAACCACACTAATTAATTAAAATTTTAAATATTATTTCTTGTATTTGTCTGTTTTTAAATAATTTTTCAACAAAATTTTACACATAAAATGAAGTTTTTGCATAAACAATTTTCATAAAATAGTGGTTACTCGTTTTTCGTCAAATATTTGACAGTTGTGAATGAAACTTAAATATTTGCTTTGAAAACCTTTAACAATAGCAACTTTTGTTCATGTAATAACTGAAATAATATTTTTGTTTTTCTTTGAAAAATATTAATAATAAATACTAGGCCAATTAAAATAAAGGAAAAAGGTCTGATGATTTGTTGTATTGTATCCTAGAAGCCTAAATTTTGCGAAAAAGCCATAGGCAAACGTTTGCTATGAATTCTCTATCTATCAAACGTATGGTACTGTTTCATGAACAATTAGACTATCAATTACAAAAGAGAACCATCGACGAGTTATGACTTTTTATTTTCATTTCAAAGCTTATGTGACTGATTCTAAGCAGTTTTCGTACGGATACACATTTTGCAGTGCTTAAGGCTTTCAAAAAACGGATTTTTTGCATAATATATGTATAAAGATTGATACTTAATGATAACAAGTATGAAATGTACAATTTATGTCACCTGTTTGGCCACTGCCAATAATATTTTGTAATTCGTTACCAATCACTCTCTGGTAATTACATATAAGCAAATCGTTTATCCCTTGTGGAATTAAATTACAGGTAAACCTCCTGCAACGCGGTGAATAGGTTCCTGAAAAACTCCGCGTTATAGGAAATCGCGTTGTAGGAAACTCTAACTCCATACAAAAATCAGAGTTTGGTCCCGAGTAAAAAAATTTTAAAATTTTGAATAAAATATTGGAATTTGTGTAGTAAAAATATGTGCCTAAGACCGTATGACACCTACTTTTTTTTGTATTAAAAATGATTTGGAGAACAGTGCAAATATAAAATAGTAAGAAAGTATAAAGGGTGTAAAGAGTTCAACTATATTCATATAAATACAGAATTGCCAAAAAATTTACAAATGTTATCGATAAAAAAGTGGAGTGTGTCAAAAACAAGTTAAAATATTTTACATTAAAATTGACATTTAGAATTTAAAATATTAAAGTGTTGCTAACTTTATGGTGTTATTCTACAATTAAGCGATTTTAGGATATTTTGCCTTCAAGGTAGCGTTTTTTTTACAAAATAAAAAGTATCAACATTGAATAAAATATAAATACAAAAACAAAAATAAATATTTTATTTACATTTTGTATATTCCACTCTTTCTAGCATTTGTTGTTTCTTTCTTTCAATTCTATAACAATTCAATACAAAAAAAATAGGTGTCATAGGGGCTTTAATATAATTTTGTGTATTTATTTTTTGAGTCATAAGAACATATATATTATGTGATTTAATAACACTTCAATTCTACGTAAAATATTCAAGTTGAAAGATTTAAGGCCTCGTTACTCAAACGTAAACGTAAACGTTGCGGAACAGCTGTTCAGTTTTGCTTATCAAGCCTATGTGTAAATGATTACTTATACGTAAACGTAACGTTGTGTTACGGGCGAATCCAATGAATTTAAAATTTTCTTCGTTTTTACGTATCAGCTGTTTAAAAATTGTAAAGCAATTCTAAACCAGTAACTATCATTCGCTGAACTCGGCCGCAACGTTTACGTATCCGCAACGTTTACGTTTGAGTAACGAGGGCTTTAGGCCCATTATAACAACTTGCCGTTAGTTAAAGGTAGGATTTTATCAGACCGATAAATTGGTTTTTGCTATTACAAATAAATTTTAACCTAACCTGACCGACAAAGTTATTGGGAATATTGCCTTACCTTTAAGTAAAAGTTAAATTGTAATAACACAAAGCAATTTATCGGTCTGATAAAATCCTACCTTTAACTAACGGCAAGTTGTAATAATGGCCCTTAATAAATTAAAGCCAAAATAGAACGATAACTTTCTACTCCTCCTCATCACTTAGTATGCTTTATTTCGAACGTTTTGTTCGTACTAGTTCAAAATTTGAGCTTAATCCACTATCAATTTCGCAATTTTTTACACGCTTTAGATTGATACTTTTATTTGCAATGCCGACAACAAACTAACAAAAAAATTATTACATCAAATGAAAGCAGCATAAATCGAAGTAAGGACAAAATGCAAAGAATTTTATTTAGGCAAGAAAACCTTTTTCAAATTAAAATAGTAAATAGTTGAAAAAATTTTCGTAAAAATCGTGTTGTAAGAGTAGCGTTGTAAGAAAATGCCCGCATTTTCGGAATCGCATTGTAAGAGGTTTACCTGTACGTTCTAAAAGTTAATAAATTGTTTTTAATTTAAAACATATTTAAAATGGGCTTCTTATTCATTTTGAAATGTCGTTGCAAACGATCGTTGTTGTATTTAACAAAGAATTGTCGTTTTATGTTGAATAAGTTCAGTCAACGACAAACGATTTTGTATCATTAATAGGGTTTCTCTAATTTGACACTACGTAAGCAAGTAAAGAACAGTTTCACCATATTGTATCACACAATGTACTTATAGTTCTACTTTTATTTTTTTGCTTCTTATCATTTTTATGATGTTTAAAAAGAAGCAAAAAACCCCCTTATTTTGTTGTTAAAAAATTTCAATAATTTCTTGTGATACAAAATCTAAGGAATGTCTGTTACAAGTATGTATGAAGAGACATGCAGATACTGATGACATCAAATCAGTATGAATAATTAAACAAATTATTGAATGTATGAATGACTGAAAAGCGTATGAAGCTGATAAAAACTGAAATATGTACATCGCCCCTTCTTCCAGAACTACAATACATATTTGTTATAAATTTGTTAATTATTGAAGATTGTTTTTGTTTATAAATATTTTTTTATCGATATTGTGGTTGTTAATACTCGCATGTATTGTTTCTTTACCTAAAAAATTAAACACTTCAAATCAATTGCTGCACAAATACACAATTTTTAATTCATTGAAAATTATACCGAAATGAGTGTGTATGCGTATCAATAAGTGATTTCTTTTTAAATGACGCTTAAATTCCAAACTTTGGATTGCTTTGGAAAACATTAATAAATTTAAAAAATTGTTTGCAGGTACTTTTTAAGAACCTGAGAAAATAAACTGACAATAGTTAAAAAAAAATCTTCGGTGTACTCAATATTTAACTAAAAACCCCGTGTTAAGCAATAAAGAAAATATATATTTAATGCAGTAATTAACGGATAATTGGAAATGGTTTTTAATTAATTGATTTATCAAGAAAATATTAAATTCATAAAATCGCCTTTAATAAAAATTTTTTGTTTTTGCTATATTGAATAGCCGTCGTATCGTATAACGCCGAACAAATGGGAAATTAAATTTGTCAACCAATTCGTGCATAAATTTTAAAATTGTATTTCAAAAAAAACTACAGAAAAGAAATAACAAATAAGAACATATTGTCAACAAGTTCTTTGAACTTAATCACTGGCAAGTCGGCTACAATAAAAGCAATGAAATAAAAGACAAAAAAATGAAGAAATCGTTATTCAAATCTACTACAACTGAAAACAAATATTTTATAATTTTCCTTTAAATTTTTTTTTTAACTCAAAAAGTAATTAAAACTCTTGATATTCAAATACATGCATATATGTATGTAGCAATCATATGAAATCTGATAAAAAAATTAAGACACGAATATTTGTGTTTTTTTTTTTATAAAACATTTACAGCGTGTTTTTTCAGCCTGATAAAATATAAAATTGTAATACAAAGAACACCAAACCCATGTTCTTTAGTCAACTGGAAATCCGAGTTCTAGTTAGACTGTCCATAGATTTTGTTATTGAATTTTGAATTGTAATTAAGCGTTTAAACTAAAGCGAAATTCCATCAAATAAATTCAGATTATATTTGCAACGTCCATAAAATTGTCTTACACACCAGCTGAAATGAACATGTTTTCGACTCCAGCTACGGTAATCTTATCAGAGCTCTTTGTACCCTGTACATAATCATGACAATCATCAACTATTTAACTCACACTTTTCTATAGGTATCATATATTAAAATTATATTTCTCCTATATGGTTTGTAATGACTTAGTCGAACACGCACGTTTTCTTTTTCATATTCTCCTTTCCTCCTTTTCGAATAAATAGAATTACAATAGTTTTTTCATTATTGTCTTTTTTCTATTTATCCTCATTAGTCGACATGAACGACTAAAGTGCATCGCTTGTAACTACGACAATGAACTTTTTTAATTCCAAACAAGATTATTGGTTTATTAGCCTAAACTAGTAACTTCATGTAACTTCACAGTTGTGCCAAATCAACAGATTCAACTGAACGTTAAGTTTTTAATTCTATTATGGCTGTCTCCGTACACCACGTAGTGCCTTTCTTCTTAAACCATACCTTACCCGGATAAATGTCATACATGATTTTAATCCAAATATTATTAATCAAGGTGCTGTAATAAACTCCATTAACTTCCCGTTAAGCCAATAATTTTCCAATAAAACATCAAGCCAGTTTCCAACTACAGTAGAGCCTAGTCGGTATCTTTAAATCACGCAGCAGTTACATGTTAAACAGATGTAGGCCGAGATGTTTAAACAAAATTTTCCACATAATAAGTGTACGATTCTTAATTTTTCCTACCGAAGCTCACACTTTCATTAAAGTCGGTGATATTCTGTTTAGTGCGCATATTTCTTCGACGTGTTGGTGTTATAGCATCCTTTAAAGAGCATGTGGGGTATGAAATTTATTAACAGTTCGACAGAAAGCTGGGTCAGATAGAAAATCACAAAATTTTTTTTTTTACTAATTTTTTTTTTTTTTCGTTTTTTAGAGCATTCATTTGGCAAAGTTTTTTCTTCTACTTTTGTACAGCGAAATAGGATTGTGTTGCAATAAAGGAGCGATATGTGTATGATATTACATATGTATTATTAATAATTTAATTCCACGAAATAGGTCATTTGAAATGTAATGCTATCAGATTATATCAACGTTGACATATTTTGAAATTGTTTTCATTTCATTTTCAATAAAACCAGGAAATTTATTTAAAAAATTTTTTTGTAACAAACTCAAAACCAAAATACATAAAAGCAACATACTGATGCAATCTATCAACATAAGTAAAAAAAAATTTGCATTAATTTTTTATACTATATTTGATTCTTCGATTACTTAAGACAAAAAGTTTTCTAATCAGATATATGGTATATTGAAAGTGAGTAATTTTGAAAGCTATTCATTTAAATGTATTACCAAACTAACTAGTCAGTCAGCCAGTGAGTCCAACAACCAACATTCCACACTTTTTTGTTGCCATTTGAATCTCTAAAGTTTTTTTTTTTTTTTGCAAAAAACTTAAACTTCAAATGCAATTATTATGAATTTTAACAAAATTATTATTATTTTTATTGACTATTAAAATGCTCAAGGGGTTAGTAAAAAAGAAAAAATGCTAAAAATAGAAAAATAAATAAAATAAAAATCGAAATGAAAAAAATATTTATTTTTAAACGGCTTTAGATAAATGTTTTCTTTCGGCTATAATCCCACTCCCCTTAACCCTGCATTATATAGACTTTATTAAAGTACATACATATGTATGTACATATATTTTAAGTTAATTTAATTTGGTATTTTAAGTTCATTTAACCGTATGTTCATATATTTAATTCGAAGAAATTAATCAAAAATCCCTAACCACAAAGTTGAACTAGTCGTACTGGGTCTTTATGTGTAACTTTGTCATAATAGTGTGTGCGAGTTGAAGATGTTTATGCCAAGCTAGGGTAGGCAATAAAAACGTCGACTTTAAATGCATTACGATCGATTATACCAAAAAAACTTTAAATTTAAGTTTTCTCAAAAATACAATTCTATTGCAGAATTATATAGAAATATAGTTACAACCAGGAATAAAAGAATAATGCATGGAAAAACACTACAAGAAATGCATTTAAATCGCATTTCAGCCGGAAGCTTTATTTTTTATATCTTCAGAAAGTCAAACAACCCTTGATGGAAACCCTAACTGTCAAACCAATTTTACAACTCACATTTCTATGCCTGTTCATAGAATACATAAACGAACTGTGTATGAACGAATACGTAACGATTTGGGTTTTTGTAACACATTAGTATATCTTTCGTCCGCCTTACGTTATATGGCGCACATGTATGTATATATAGTGTCAACACCATTTCACAATTAAACTTGACTTTTTTACTCTTGTTCATAAAAAAATTATTATTTTCAGCAAAGAAAAGAGTTATCTGAATATGGCGGAAAGTAGTCGCCGTGGTCTAGTGATTAGTGTGTTGGCTTACTAAGACATCTTGAAAAAAAGAAATATGAAAAAAAATATTTCTTTAGGCGACTACCTCTCAGCAGTCTTCTGGCAAAAGCTCTGAGAGTAACTAATTGCCATGAACAAGCTTCTCAAATCTGTCGTTCGGAGTCGACATTAAACTGTAGGTCCCGGTACTCATGGATAAAAATTCACACACACAACATGAGTGCTGCGAGAAGCTCTGACACAGGGTTGTAATGGCAAATTATGTATGTATGTATTTATAAATATGGCGGAAAAGAAAACAGCTGTTAATTGTAAAAAAGAATAATACAGAATAGAAAATTATAGTTTTAGAAGTTGATGTATATTTTTAAATTAAAAGCTAAAAAGATAATACCAAAATGTATGTATCGATTGAAAAACCATATGAATCCATTATATCAGTGTATATTTTATTTAATTTTAGTGGACGGATATAAATTTCTGTTCGCGTTGCTTCCTTTGTTTTCTGCAAGAAATTCGTTTTACAAAAACCAAAACAATCTGTCACTTGTTATATTTTTTTATACAAAAAAAATTACATTCTCACGCAAATTTGATTGACGTGTGTTGTAGGCAATTTAGGCTCTATGAACAGGCTAATCGTAACGAATCTTAAAGCAATAGTATGACATTAACCGTCGCTAGGTGAGTCGATTTTTATTTGTTTAGTTTCGAGTTACTCTTAAAGCTGATAAATTATAAACTGATAGATTTAATAGACCCGCGGATCTCCAAATTTTTTAACACACATACACAATAATTTAATATTTTTCAAATTACTTAATATATCAGTCTTTGAGAACGGTTATATTGCTATTTCTATTTCATTACATGTATTTTTCTTTACTTACATGTATATAAGTAATTGATAATTTTATTATTAGTTAAATTATTTGAGCTTAAGGTCGAATAAATATTTATATTATTTATTTTACGATATTTCGCTACTTCCTTGCGTAGCATCATCAGGAATATATATTTGTATGTGACAAAACAATTTTGTTATTTGTAAAATAAATAATATAAATATTTATTCGACCTTAAGCTCAAATAATTTAACTAATAATAAAATTAATTAAAAGGTCAAGGAAAATAATACAAATACAGTAATTGGTAATTATAAACCTTTTTCATAGTTACAGCCTAGGTTCGCACAGCACCCATATTGTGTGCGTCTATTTTTATCCATGAGTAGCGGGACCTACAGTTTAAAGTCGAATCAAAACGACAGACTTAAGAAGCTTGTTAATGGCAATCAGATACTCTCGGAGTTTTTACCAGAAGACTGCTAAGAGGTGGTCACCGAAAGAAATAATTTGTTCATATTTCTTTCTTTCAAGAGGTCAAAACTGGTGTTTAAACCCGAAGGTCCCACCGAGTAAGCCAACACACTAATTTCTAGACTACAGCGACCACATAGCATTTCGTAAATCAATATCATCATCGACTGGTTTCATTAATTCAACATGACTACAAAAAAAAAACAAAATCATGGACTTAAGCGTCGCAAAACCGCAACGCAGGGCGGTTAAAAACTCAAGCAGTTTTAGATTTTTTAACATGTACAGTCTCAATAGAATGCCCCTAATGGTCGCTTATACCGAACATGACACCCTTTTTGAATAAAAGTTTCAGTTTCTCTATAATTTTTTATGCCATTTAATTTTCAAGTCAACATCTCTAACAAACAAAACAATTATTAAATATTTGAATTGGAAGAAAAAAAAAAGAATGAAAATAAAAATAAAAGAAAAAATATTTAAAAATAGTATTGAAACAAACAGTACCCGAAGTCAGTGGAGTGCTTTCGTTTCAAACATATACTCTTCGCACAAAAACTAAAAGAAAGAAAAGGCATTAGAAATACTCGTATAATATCAAATATAACGTCCGTCGAGCAGAGATGGGCTCGTACGTACGAGTATGTATGTATGTAGTATATCTTTGTTGTAAAAAAAAATCTACTTGAGATAAATAATTAAACGATTCTTATGCTATTCAAAGTTCAATTGCAAAACTACAAAATGTAAATATACGAGTACTCGTATTTACGGAATCAGTTTTTGTATTTATAATTACTCGCCCGTATTATTTACTTAATTTTTGTTGTTGTTATTATTGTTTTTCTTTTAATTAAACAATTCTTATAAAATAATGTGTAATTGATGATAATTATGTGATTCTTTGTATTAACGATACATATTGTATATTTTTGTTGCTTCAACAAATTGTACAACTTTTTTGAGGTACAAAATTTTACGCTTCTTATTATGAACATTAAAAATGTATGACTTTTAAAAAATCATTGAAATTCCTAACGCTAAAGCTTATAGCCTGATAGCTTCCTCTATGACGCAAGACTTTTTTAGTTCAACCAATTCTTAGCGGCGTATACAATCAAGTGTTTCATATGACTTAGAAATTAAATCCATGTAAAAAGTTTTCCTTAAGAAGTTTTCCTTGAGTACTATCGATATCGAGTACTGTGGTTTAACAGTTGAGAATGTTAAGCTGTGCTAACACGACAACGCTTTGTCGGGTATGGACTTCTGTGTATTTAACTTCTGAAGCTGTCATTTCTTTCATCACTGTATGCACTGTGTTTCAAATACATTTTAAATGCTTACTAGTTTTTGTACTACAATTTCATAGATATGAAAAGAAAATAGTTTCGACTCGAAATCAACTATTAAAATATACTACAATTACTATAGGCTTCATTAGTGGGGTAATTCTAAAGAAACTCTTCGCTGATATAAGTTCACTGCGAATTCCTTTTTCCTTCTGTCTGTGATCTGTTATCTTAGAAGCAGAGCAATCTATTGCATAAGTAGAGGTCATTCTTTGAGTGCTGGCGTCGTGAGAAAAAAACAAATCTCCTTCCATAAATGGATTATAAAATATTATTTACAAACTAATAATTTTAAAATATTTTAACTTTTTTTTTAAATTTACCATATTTGGTATACTGTACCTCATGTACGTACGTGTGTTTGGCTCTTCTTTATTATAAATCTTAAAATTCCCACGTTATAATTTGAGTTTTTCATTTAAAGAAAATAAAAACCAAAATGTACAAAAAGTACAAGTACGAGTATCATGAATATCTCTTTTTTTTATTATTAAATGGAAAATAAATCAAATACATTTATTAGGAAAAAATATTAATAATAAAGAAAAAAAAAAATATTAAATATATTTAATATCTTGTTACTCGTACTATCCATCATGAGCTATTCTTTTTATTTTTTTATAAAATTTTCTTTACAAAAGCCAGAGTGGTGCTAACTTATTTAATATTGAATATTTTTTAAAAATTACGGAGTTTATTGTGTTTTTTTTTTACTCTAGATGTAATCTGGTGAAGTCTGCTCCTTCCTTTACTACTGTAAAATTATTACTAGCTAATAGAATTTTAACGTGTTGCAAAGACGAGTACTGTAGTAGTCGACAACGTGATGACTCCATGCCCGAAACATTTAATAAGATTCATAAGAGGGTATTGGACGATTATTGGCTGAAACTGAAATGGCAGTCTTTTCAAAAAGTGATATGCATAGCAAATTAACAAAAAGTTTAATGAAGAGGAGCTGAGCGGGTGATGGGTACCGCACAAAAATATTCTATGGAAGTGTTGGGCAATATCTTACCGCACTGAAACTGAGTTTTTGCATCAATTCGTAATATGTAGTTGAGTTATGAGTCCACCACTTCACAACCGAGACAAAACATGAGTCATTTTAGTGGACTAGAATGAGAGAATCGTGTTTAGTTCTATCTGCGTATAAATTCATAGCGTCTGTTTTTAGTGATGAGTATGATATAAGTCTAATTCATCCATTCTAAAAGGTAAACCGATAAACGGCGAGTATTATGGTAACCTTTGAGTGACACATTTAGAGGAAAAAGAAAAAAGTCTAAATATATAGCAAAAGTGTTGTTTCAACAAAACAAAGAAAAGTAAAATTCTAATCGAAGAAAATAGCTCGGTAGTTAAAGACCTGCCAACACTGTAGAGCAGGGGATTACGGTTGGTGGCTGCTTTAACTACATAGACAGTTCGTAGAATAAACAGGTTATCGAAGATATAGAATACCGTTTAGTTTAAATATAATAAATGGATAATCGATTGTAATTAAAAAAAACAACTCTGTTTTTATAGAGTGAGTGAAGTTCTGTGAATACCTGGCTCCACTATGAATAAGACAGTTTAGCTTGTACACCTGAGACATAATCCATTATCTTCTTTACACATCAGTGAATGTTGCACACCTTTGTATGTGGAGGATTTTATCATTAATGTTTTAATTGCCTTGTATGCGAAATATTGCGGGCCCTACAAAACAAAATAGGTGCTAAAGCTGGATAGTATGCAATATCCTAAGCAACGGGGGATTCTACTTTCCAGGTAAAAGTATTGTTAGAATTTCTAAACCTTTATCTGATCTCCTAGTTTGAATACGGTTAACTTGGTTAGGTTTGATGGCTGGGAGTTCCTTGTACTAGTTGGAGGTGGTCTAAAGCATAGTATTTCACCCCAAACTTTGGGAAGCGTTAAGTATAGCTACGGACGAAATGCGCATAAAGCTTAGAGTTCCTTGTCCTTAATAAATGAGAACTTTAACAGATAACTTTTTTTCTCAAAATTTTTTCTTTTTATTATTAGGTCTTTCTTTTTTATTATTAGTAGTCGTCGTGGTCTAGTGGTTAGTGTGTTGGCTTACTAAAAAAAAAGAAATATGAAAAAATTATTTCTTTTGGCGACTACCTCTCAGCAGTCTTCTGGCAAAAGCTCTGGGAGTAATTGATTGCCATGAGAAAGCTTCTCAAGTCTGTCGTTCGGAGTCGACTTTAAACTGTAGTTCCCGGTACTCATGAATAAAAATTAAGACATACAACATGAGTGCTGCGAGAAGCAGCCCTGACACAGGGTTGTAATGACAAATTATGTATGTATGTATGTATGTATTATTAGGTCGGGTAATTTTGTCCGTCATCATTTTTAGGTGCCAGTACCCCTCCACCTGTTGAAAAACTTTTTTTGATTTCTGGCTGGCCAATTAAAGCAATGTTTGTCAAGAAATTTTGGAAACAGCATTCGTTAAACCACTCTTAAATTCAGCGACAACGAATAAAAATTTTAAGCATTCTTTATAATGAAAATCAGTGCATATTTTTAAACAATTGACTCAACCGAGAACTGTTTTTAATTGAAATGTAGCCTGAAGCAAATTACGAAAGACAACGTTGAGGGAATTTCATACAGTTTTCAAAAAAATTCCAAAAAGAATAAGATTCGATATCGCATGCCTTCTAAAATCTAAAGTTCTAAGATGCAAGTTCGTTTGAAACAACTGAATTAGTGCTGCCTAAGATACTCATACAATTTATAAAAAACTGTTTAATGATTGTTGGTCATCGTATAAGTGAAGCACCTACTTTTTCTCTGCAATTGTTCTTCTCTGCTTTACAAAAAAGCAAAAACCTTCCAAAATCATATAAAATATGTTTGAATTATAGACGAGGAGGCCTTTATTACTTAAATATTCGTTTATTTGAGAGATTTCTTTCAATTGTTTTTTTATTCTTTTTTTTTTTTTTTTGTCTTGTTTTGTTTTTTGCCAAAAATACATTTTCTTAACAATAAAATATTTGATATTTTAGCATTTAAAGTTGCTTTCTGCCAAAAACAGAAATTTGTAGTAGAAAAAGAAACAAACCAAAAAAAAAATGCATAATAAAGTGACAATTTATAATAAAATAGCATTTTATAATATTTTAGTTAAACATGCATGTATTAAATTTCTATCAATTCATACACTCAAAGAAATTGTTAAATATTTTGCAATTTCACGCAAAGAATGGCCAGAGATATTATAAAATCTTCTCCTAGACAATAAAATACTTATTAATGTTTTCGACAAGTGTATGAATTTTGGGGATAGAAAAATATTTTCAATTTTATATTCGTACTTCTTCTCATTGTGGCATTAGAAGTAACAAATAATGTCGTGATATTCAACTGCAACAACAATAACAATAATAACAATAAATATAATAATTTTATTGATGTTATTGCATGCTGTTGTATTCGTCGTATATTGTTTAAAATTGTTGTGGCAAATGAATTACAATGATACTAATGATGATACTGATGATGATGATTATGATGGTTATGATGATATTGATGCTGCTCGTCTGCATACAATAAATGGATAAATCATCACAACAACAGCGATTAGTTTTATTTTAAATTTTATTTATTAAAATATTGTTGTTAAGTTGTTGTTGCTCTGGCTCTGGCTGTGGCTGTTATTATTGCTATTGCTATTTTTTGTTAGTAAGTTGCATTAAAAGCATTTACAAGATGTTTATTGTTGCTGCTGCATAAACATCTTGTGAACTATTGTTTAATTTCGTCTCGTTTCTTAGCACTGTGTCATCATCACAAACAGAATGTGTGGAGGATGAAGAAAAAAACCCTCAAAAAACTAAAAGTTATTCGCCATGTATTGTTTAGGTTTTGGAACTTCTCCGATTTCATGCTTTCAAATAAAATGCCAAATGTTTAAGCATTTGTTTATTTTTTAATTTTTATGAAAAAACTACTTTTTTTTTAATTTTAACCTTTTAAAGAAAACTTTTTTTAAAGCTTTTAAGGCAGTAATATGGATTTTTTTACTCTAAATCTTCGTATAGTAATGGTGTTTTGTATTCATCGTTTCAATTGCATTTTAACTTTTGCACAAAGACAAACCACAAAATATTCTTCATAAACAATTCCATGCAAAACCTGAGCCAGATTTTAAGGAGTTCAAAAATAACCATCATTTTGAAAGTTATAGACATTTTACATGGATCAGTGGTTTAAATTTTTTTAAATATGACTGCTTGGAGGTGTATTTGGCACTGGTCAATGGCAACCTTGTTTTATTGCGATACCGTGTACAAAACGCGTATCCACCACAGTAACACCTTCAAAGGGTTAAAACAATAAACGGTGAATTTTACTCCAACTTATTCGATCGGTTTAAAGAGGATTTAATAAAAACAGATGGCTTTTATTTAGAAAGAACTTTTGAGTTTCCATGGAATTAATCCATTAAGAAGGCAACAAATTGTCTAATTCTTCTATTTATTGTTTCCGAATTAGTAAAGATGAATTGGCGGCAACGATGAAATCATTTTGATGGACAAATTATCGAGGTGTCTACGTTGAAAAATAAAATGAGTTTTTATCCAAAAGTCTGTATTTTATTATAAAAAAAAGTCACGGAAAAAGCCCTCAAAAAGGCGAAGAAACACAAGCACATATGATCCACGGCGCAAACTATTTTCCCTTATTCGGGGATCGATTATGTGATACTACCAAGGTGTATTATCGCAACCCTTTGGAATCTGTATCTAGCAAGAGAGTATCGTTTATTATATACAAATTTTTTTATGGGTAGAAATTGAAAGCACAACTTCAGATTTAAACAAGAATATGTGGCAAATGCTCGGGGAATATTTTTTTGCAGATATTTTAAAAGCAAAAATCGACACTCGCTCACATTAATACTTTCTCCGACTAAGATACATATATACTCAATCCCATGCAATGTTTAATGGGAGTGGTTCAAGTAGAATATCTTTTTTATGACATCTGATTTATTACATGAATCGGATTTATTTTAAATGTTCTCCCAAATACCAATAAAAACGCAATTTTTTTAAAGCACGTGAAGAAACGTCTTTTAACCACACGCAATATTCACTGATTCAATTCATTAATTTCAAATGAGTTCCATTTCTCTAAATTCTAGAACAAAGACATGATCTTCTATGACACTCTAATGGTAGAATAATGCATGTTTAACCTATAACCGCATGTAACATATTGCTGGAATCACTAAATGAGCTAAAACACAAATGGATTACACTATTTCGGGTTTTGGAGTTCTGGTACTCATGAATGATCGCTATCGTTACGCAAAAAAAATTATATAAAATGTTTCGGGCGTTCACGAATTTTCATTACATTTGCTATTGTACTTATTTTTAGGGCCACGTAGGGCATTTAAAGAAACATAAGAAAAAATGAAAGAAATATGAAATTTGTGTACTCCACAATTGGCCTTAAGATTTCTGAGTGCACAAATAATCGACAGCCATCCTTTTAATGTAACCTGTTTCAAGTAATAAACCCCAGCTCTGATATCTTAAAAAAAAATAAAACAAAAGAAATATGAAAAAAAATATTTTTTTCCCCGATCATCTCCTCTTAGTAGTCTACTGGCAAAAGCTCAGAGAGTAAGTGATTGCCAGGAAAAAGCTTCTCAAGTCGGAGTCGATGTTAAACTATAGGTCCCAGTACTCATGGATAAAAATTGACTCACATAAAATGGGTGCTGCGAGAAGCTAAACCGTAACCCTGAAACAGGGTTTTAATGGCCAATTATGTTGCAAGTCGGGACTTAGAAATTGACAGACAGACAGACGAAGTTTGTAGAAATGGGTACGAAAATGTGAAAGGCGCAGTACACGAATATTTGTACCGCACATTTTTCGTTTTTCTCTTTCATTTTTTGTAATTTTTGCTTATTCTGTTCGTCTTCTAAGTAGTAGGATAGGATAGGAGGAAGTGGCAGCCTCGTAATGACAAGGCACACTTGAGCACGCATAGCGGCCCGTTGTTATACCACATGATGCAGGGAGCCCTGATAGTCAGAAGCTCCACATAAGAAGCACTACTTCCCCAGAAAATTATGCTGGAAACCAGCCGGAGAGCCTAAAGAATTTGGCAATTGAACCCATATCCCGGGTGGACAGGTCGGTCAATCCATCGGGAAAAGGAGATCCTAATGTAAGAAATCTTCGTCCTCTCCACTTTTGAATGCACCTCCCAATGAGTTAAGCTTCTCGGCTCAATGCTACCATTGCTCAGCAAGGCTTTTTGCTACCATAGAACTTACAAATCTAAAAAAAAAAGTTATATATTTACGTAAAAGAAATTATAAATGATGCATTTGCAAATTCTCTATGATCCTCCAAATACTGAATGAGCATGTTTTTTTGCTCTTTTGACACCCTTTTAGTTGTGTCTTCCATTATTCTGCAAAAGTTAAAAAATATACATATATTTAAATACATAACAAAACATCAATAAAACAAAATTTATATTTAGCTTACCTTTTGGCAGCTAAAAATTTTCGTAGCTAAAATTTTACAATTTTTGGAGACGTTGAAGCTTATTTAACGTTAGAGAATACAAAATAATGGATTTTAGCGATGAGAAGAATACACTCTAAAATTGCGTCGAATTCACTCTCAATGGTATGCCAAATTTAGCATTAAAAGTTACAGAATTGAATATGTTGCCAAAAATGGCTAAATCAATTTTATGCATTTTTAACGATGGAAATTTAGCTTTAGCGACTTACAGAATTAGGCTGCTGAACGCTTTTATTTATTTCACTTTTCTATTCAAACATATTGGTTGCAATTTCAGAAGCCAAAAAAAAAGTAAGAAAAACTCATAAGATATAGAAACATCATGAGTATTATTTGTTAACGATCATATTAAATTTCAATAAATTTTATTTTGCGTTTTATTTTTTTTTTTTTAATTTAATGTGTGGGAAGCTGATGTAAAAAAGATGAATGTAAATATACGATCAAACGATCATTTATAATTTTGTTTTTTACTTTTAGTTTTTCTTTTTAAATGCAAAAATATTGGCAAATTATTTGCAAATTTGTTTAAGTGGAATTAATATTATTGATCGTAAAAGTCATTTAAATAAAATTTATAATTCAAATAAAATTTGAAGAGTCTTTAAATTAATGCCAAAACATAAAAAGTTATGATTATGAATATATAGAAACATGAATGTATGGATATCTAACCATACATACATATGTATGTATGTACGTACATACATTCGTATTTAAAAATGTATGGTTGGAATATTGAATACAATATTAAATCTGTAGTAAAGACTAATTTTTCTTTTTCATAGTTTGCATTGCAACTTTGGCGGTAAAGTTGAAGCTTTGACATGTTATGTTATATGTTAAGTTTCTGAAAAACATTGGATTTCCCTACTGAAACTCAAAGGCAAAAATAAAGCTTCCATTGTCAGGCATTTGCCAGGCAGTTAAATTTTGCGCCCCCCAACCGAAATATTTTGTGACAAAATATTGTAAATTTTGGTGTAACCAACAAAGTATCCTTAAAAGTAAAGCTTTGCTTGTCTGCTGAAAATATGTCTAAAATGACCATAGAATGGAAGCCATAAGGTAAAGAATTTTTAACGAACCTATGATTCTTACAGAATCCAAAATTTTAATAGCAGATGTATTGCATTTAAATTATAATTTTCTTACATTACAAACGTGAGAACCAGCCTAATATATATAATCTTAACCATCTTCATTCGTGTAGGGTGTCTGTACTCACGTATTTTATGGATTCAGTAGGTATTTAAATAGATATTGAAATAATCAAGTCAAGCAGTATACGTATTATTACAACAATTATAGGTTGCCTACAATTATTATTATTTAATTATAAAATATAATTATAAATTGTTGTAGTTGTACTTTTCATAAAAATAAAAACAAAAACAATATTTCTTTTAATCTGTCTCTTTTTTCTTTTTTTTTTTCTAAAAGTCGTTCAATCTTAGAATCGATAAACAGACAATATGATTACTTTATTCGTATAATAATTGTATGGGTAATGGGTGTTTTAGTGTAAATTTGTATCTGTAAATAAATTTGTAACTGACATTTTAATGAATAAGTTGAATCTAAACAATTACAATAAAAACATCAAATAACAACAGCATAAGCAATTATAAAAATTTATTGTATTTTTTTTTTGTCATTTTTCTATAATTATAAGATTGTTAACAAGTACATTAATTTGCTAATTTGACGCTTCATTTTTAATTTAAAATTGAATTATTTTATATATTATTCAGAGTATTGCAATGAAATGGAAATAATTTTAATGTTGCAAGTAAAATAACAAAGCATTTTTTTCATATTTCTTTTTTTTCTCAAGATGTCAGAGCCGGGGTTTAAAACCTGGGCTCATGGCTTAGTAAGCAAACAGACAAACATTTAAACCACAGCGACTACGGCATTCAAAAATATCGTGCTATGAGGTTATCTACTTAGTGGTTTCAAAACCACCGTTCTCAAAAGACTGTTAGCTGTTAAATATCTCTCATTTGATGTGTCATTTATTTAGTGAGAATTATCATTATTAATATGTATAGTTTGGGGAACCCAAGAACGCGTAAAAATAGTTAAAAAAAAAGAAACACAAAATGGGTCATTTAAACAAGGCCACCATTATGGTCATCATATTAAACCTACTGTGCTCTAAATTGAAAAAATTATAAAGAAATTTGAAGACACTGGAAACGTGTGCTCGGGCGTGGTTTATTGGTTAGAGCGCTCGCACATAAAATTCAAACGGCCTAGGTGCGAATCCCAGCAAAGGTGAAAAATGAAAAAGTTAGTTTGCGGTTTTTTCAAAATTATAATTTAAAAATAAGAGGTCCCCTCCCCCTTCCAAAAAGTCCATGTACAAAGTAATCGCTCCCTGACATTCCACTCTATTCCACTTTAACCTTTGACAACGAAAAACTAATTATCTGGAGAAAAGCGCCAACTATGGGAAAGTAGCAGAAAATAGCTAAAAACCTACTTAGCGAAGGCACTCACGGCAATCAACATGTAACGATAAGGCAATTGTGAAGCTATAACACTGGCTTTTGAATGATCAATTAATAGCAATTTGTCTCAATCCTAAGGAGCTTAATAATATAAGAAAACAAAATATATGTTCTGTTATTATAATGTACTGTCCTTTCCCCAAAAATGCCAATACAATGCACAGCATGTAGTAGGGGTTTACCCCTGAGTATTGGTCTTAACAAAAGAAAAAAATATGCTATACGCAAAGCACGCAGTGCCAAAAATTTCGTTTCTGGTACGGAAAGTGTGGCGTATAATCCGAGTTTAATAGTTCAGATAAAAATGAGCACGTTAGTTGTAGGCAAGCGGCGCATAATTCATTTTAAATCTGCGCTACCACTAGTAAAACTTATGCTATATCGTTTGAAAGAAAATATACGTTTCAAAGAAATAACAACACCCATCTATTTAAAACAATAGCACTTGTTTTATATTCTAAAGGTACTTTGACATTTGTCAAATGTTTAATGAATAGAAAGGTTCATTTCATAGAAGGAGATCGTCTATCGCTTCTTTATGATTAAAAGCGTAAATAATTTTATACTCGTACTTATGTATCGACTAGTTCTTTTAGTCACCGTACAGGAGCTTTTGATAGTTAAACTTAACTACTGTGCAGTACATATTACATTATAAGTCTTATTAAAATATTCCATAACAAGTGAGCCAGTATTCTAAATGGTATATAATTGCTTGTGCAGTCTTTTAGTCTATACCCATAGATCACTTAAAGAAATCATTTATTCTATAGATTTGTTTATGCATCTAATCATCAATCTCTATCTGCAAGGCAAAAGCAATTGAATAAATACGTAAAGCACTTGAGTTTTATATTATTTAATAAATACTATACTCTTACCAACGTACACTGCAATTTATATTACAATTATGTGTAATATGTGGGAGTTTCGTTGTTTTAAAGTTAAAATTCTTCTTGTTTGTCAGTTTACGTGATGTTACAAACCAAATTTTAAATACGAATTATAATATTTGTGAGGGTAATATTGCTTCAATTTTTTTTAATTTTATTGTTAATATTTCTTTTTGTTATGGTTATATAATTGCATAGTTAACATGGCGCTTAGTTTCTTTTAATTGTTTTTATTTTTTTTTTACAATTATTTTTTTAGATGCCAAAACAATCATCGAGTATTTTAAAACAAAACATTTTAAGTATTTAAGAATACACACAGTTACTTACATACATTCAAGTATAGAAGAATGAATTAAAAATTTATAATTGGATTGCAATCATAGCATTTAAATATAATCAATCAAAGCTCTAAAACAGCTTAAATAACCACTGTAAATTGAAATTCAATAGAAATAAAAAAAAATAATAATATGGAGTTGCTTCGATAATAAGAAATGATAAATAATTTCAAAGTGACCAGTTGACATTGAATAATGGCACCTGTTCACAAAAGATTTTGTTACTCTGTAAACAAAAACAATAATATGTAGCAATATATAAAGGAAATGAAAGTCCTAAAGGTGTTAATTATTCCTTTGATGTTTTTAAAGTCGTGAGAGTCAGTTTTAGACACATTTTCTGCATATTCTTTGTCTTTTATTGTGTGTATGTATGTTGATCAGTCAGTAAATTACCTTCAGATCAAAATTTGACATAAAGCCTTGTTAGCATAGAACAGTTGTTATTAATTTTAATATTAAAGACAAAACTTACCATGTATTTATTTCGTTTGAATATTACGGCAACCCTTTTATTCACTATACTCAAGAAAAAGCAGTCACATAATAAACAAATTCACCTCATAATTTCCTTTTTTTTTCGTTTCATTACAACAGAATTTATCGCGATCACACACACGCACAAATTAGACGATACACCGAATTCACGAAAAAAGAAAACGAATGCCATTAATAATGCCATTCTTCTTTTTCTTCTATATATAAGCTGTTACAATAACAATGTTGGTGGGTGCACACAACTTAAAAACACTAACAACTCACATAATAAAAAGACCAACAACAACGAATTTACCGTAGTACATGTAATGGAAAAAAATGCTGACTACTTTTGCTTTCTCTAGTAACTTTAAAGCACATGATTTTCTTTTAAATTTAATTGAATTTTATTACTTTTAATTATTTATTGTATTAATTTTATGAGTTTCGTGTATGTTTATTAGATTTTGCTTAAAAATTACCAAAATTTTTTTCCCACGGCAACTTCCTTATGCAAAATTTTATTAGTAACTAAAGTGTGTAAGAAAAAAAGAGATGGAGAGATTGTAAAAAAGGTCAATTAATAATAAGAGAGTTTATAAGCTTCACCTATTTCTTAATCAGAGGGGTTGCCATAACATTAAGATATGGAGAAATTGGTGGTACTTACAGTTTTTTTTTTTAGGTGTTTTTTTATTCAACCCAACTGCTTGCTCTCTCTACACCCTTTGCCGAGAAACAAAAAAACATTTGCTTTGAAAAAAGTCATAATGTAAATTGTAGGTTAAAGTATTTTAAATTCTCTAAAACAATGCGAATGTAAATTGTAGGTTAAAGTATTTTAAATTCTCTAAAACAATGCGAATGAAATGAAAAAAATTATCTGTTTTTCGCATTATATTGCTTTAATAAAATTTACAATAAACACTTGCATTGGCTGTTATCGATAACATTAATTTCCATTAACGAAACGTTTGTTTTTTAACAATATATAAATTGATTATGGTGCTTATAAATTACCACATAAAAACCTTTTAAAAATTTATTAATTATTAAACATCAAAAGAAAATTACACAAAATTATAAAAAAAACATTTCCATTACTACAATCGTTTACCATATTGTTTTTGTTATTACGAAGACTATATTTGCTGTATAATTCAATATAGTTTTATCTAAATAGTGCGTTTAATTTTAAATAAACAAAAAATATATGCATGTAGTATATACATATGCATGTATATATAAATATTAAATATATTGCTATGGGGATAAGCATGTCTCATGGTCTCTATGGCTCTGCTTAAGAGACTCGTTAGAAGACTTTTTCCCAAAGGTGGTAATAAAAACTACAAACACTTATGTTCGAAAGGTTATAAACTAAATGAGAATAATATCCCATACGGCATATAAAAAAATAAAGAAAAGCATTTACATTTCAGTTTTTCAGAAAATTCAAATTTTGTTTTTCCTGTTTCACGAATTATATTTTTAAAAAATTTTTCAGTATTATCAAAACTTGCCGACAAAAATCGCACTTCATTTGCGTTTTTATATTATTATTTCTTTCATTCATTAATTTATTTAGTCTGTTTTCTAATAATACGATGTTTGAAAATTTTTCCGCTTTATTTTGAATCCTAACTTCACAGATATTTCAAAAATAATGTCTAGCTTTTTGGTCGATTTGTAATTATATAAGGGGCATGGGTCTAACATCTAAAACACCCAAGATACGAACACTCAAAGCAGTAGGCGACAATAGAAAAATCACATCCAAAAAAGACGCACTTGCAAAGCCATTTTCACCTGCTTTTAGGGATGCGTATGGGTTAACTTTTTTTTTGTTTGTTGGGGTCTCTAACTTTGATACTTTGTAAATCTATTACATACTACTATAATAAAGGATTTTTAAATATTCTCATGATTTAGTATACTTTCTTGCATATATCGATTTCTTATCTGTCAAAAAATTTTGCCTTTTTCATTTTGCGCTCTCTCTCTCTCTCTAACTTTTAAAAATATTACCCTTTTTAATGTTATATATTACAGCGGTAGTCACTCTCCCTTGAAAGTCATGCAAACATGCTACAATTGCTGTATTTGCAAGATTTGCAAGGGCGTTTGCAACGAAGAGTGATAACCGCTTATATTTATATACTTAATATAACAAAAAAATTCTCCAATAAATGCCAATAGCCTTTTTGACAAATTAAAAAAAAAATTTTTTTTCTTCTAAATTCTTAAGATAGGCAAAAAGGTCCCACAAGTTCGTTTCTTTTGAACTGAAATTTAATTTATATTTTTTGTCATCCTGCATCGTTTTTATTGTATTATTTTGTGTTTCGTTTCTTCACTTCTGCATTTTCTTGTCGATTTTCATTAGTTTAATTACTTTTTTGTCTATTTTAACATGACTTTTACAAAACCCAGAACAACAACAAAACGCCGATATCATGACAAAATTGCTGTTCTCCTTCTCCCATTCCTAACTTCTTTGACCATGTTAACATCTTATCTCTGTTTGTTTGTTTATTACAGGCACAATTTTTTTTTACTTTTCATTTTGTTTAGGCCATAACTAAACATGGTCATGACTGAATGAGACTGACTTACATAAAAACTTCAAACCATTGACTGACTGCATATGAAAACACTAAAGTGACTCGGTTTGTTATCACCAACCTTGTTGTTGCTGTTCTTGTTGTTATAGTTGTTGTTGATCCATGCATGAATGAACAATTGTGTTGTTTGCGGCATGCACTCCCTGATGCCTGTCGTTATTGATGCTGATAAATTTAGCGATCTTTTAAGCGACGATCGTTTTGTTTAAGAGTTTCTGGCGTTACATAAAGTATTTGTTTGTAAAATGTTTATAGGTATGATTGTTGTTGTTGTTGTTGTTGTATTCCTTTTAATGTTCTTGTACCCTTTAGAAATTTATAAAACTGTGAATATGTATCAACACTCAAAAAAATGTGAGTGAAATACAAGTGTTATTAGTCTAGTGGTTAGTTTGTTGGCCGGGGTTCAAGCTCCAGCTGCGACATCTTGAAAAAAAAAAAGAAATATGAAAAAATTATTTCTTCCGGCGACTACCTCTCAGCAGTCTTTTGGCAAAAGCTGTGAGAGTAATTAATTGCCATGAACAATCTTTTCAAGTCTGTCGTTCGGAGTTGACATTAAACTGTAGGTCCCGCTACTCATATATAAAAATTGACACACACAACATGAGTGCTGCGAGAAGCTAGGCCGTAATCCTGACACAGGGTTTTAAAGGCCAGTTATGTATGTATGTATGCTTTTCAAAACTCCTCTTCCTATTCCACAGAAGGGTTCTGGGTCCATTAATGGCATAGCTACTCCCTTCCTGGCAAATTCATCTGCCAATTCATCAGATATGATATTAGTAAGTTTAAATCAATGGTCCAAACCCTCTTTCCCTCTACCCCTTATATTTTCCTAGACTAGCATAATGTTCTGCACGAGTAGGGGTTATCGCTTAAGTGCTGGCCGCGATAATAAAAAAACTGTCAGTTGCTTACAAACTCTCTTCTAATCTCAACTGGTAATGAAAAATTTTAAAATTTTATTTATAAAAAAGCACACTAAAGGAAAAAGAAGACAGAGAGACACACTTGTTCTTCTTGGGTCAAACTGGCCTTAGGCTTTCCAATTTTTTGCTTAGTGATTAAAATAAGAGAAGATTTGAATCATGCATTGGGTTCTCTAGGAATAATCTTAGAATACTAGCGGGCCTTCTGACCGGTCACTGCAGACTCAATGGACACCTAAATAAGATAGGAATCTCTTTGAGCGATGTGTGCAGATTCTGTGACGAGGTGATCGAGTCATCAGAGCCCATTCTGGGCGATTGTGCAGTATTGACGCACAGTAGAAATAGGTACCTTGGTAGCTATCAGTTATCAGATGGGGAATTCTCGGGGTTGGAACCGGTCGTCATTATAAAATTCTTCAAAGCGACGAGACGGGGGGAGATATTGTGGTAATTCCGGTGAAGTTGAGGGCTGTACAATAGATCTACAGGTGAAAGTACTCTACTACCTCAGACATGAATGAATGAATCATATCTGATATCAGTAAGAAAAAAGCGAAGGTCCTAAGCTATTCCCAAGTTTCGGAAAACATACATAAATTTATTGTCAAGATGGGAGATATTAACGCCATATTTCTTAGTGATCTGGCTTATATAAACTTCTACTTTTGTATGAAATTCTTTCACCGTTTGTTCCAGAATCACAACAAACATTACTTTTCCATGATGATGTGGATTTCGCTGATATCTATTTAGTATTTATACCGGCTATGTTTGGAAATCAAAATTATTATTTACGAACTTAATGTGTTGAGTGTAAAACTGTCTGTACATGTTTATACTGGTATTATTCGATTGGTGGCATGAGGCAATTAAACAAACATTCCTTAGACTTGAGGAGGTTCTTTTTATGATTTTCCTTGCAATTTTATTTAGTATAAGCAAGTATTTATTTATTTGTTTAACTTTTCTAAATACAATTAAAAAAAGGAGAGAAAAAAGTTTTCTAAAACATCAAGAAGAAGTTGCAATATTTCCATGGCCAACCAATAAACCAACCATTCGGTCCAGCCACACTTCATTGTCCACATTAAACACACATTCGTTGTGTCTTCATGTTAATGCTGGTGCTATGGTCACTTCATTCTATTTCAGTTTGGACGATTGAAAAGAACACCATTACTTACAATCGCTAATAGAGTTCTATGCTTTTCAAGGAATTCAGTTTTTTGTTTTTTTATTCTGCAGACTTTTTTTATTGTTTCAAGTTTTGTTTACACTTTATTTTTGTGACTGTAGCCATGGCAGGCAGTTGAGGTATAATTTTAGGTTTGTGTGGCGTTTCTTTTTTTTCGGTGATGCATGACTCACTTAAATTGTTCGACACCGTGTTGCAACAATCAATATACAAAGCTATTCAGTAAATTTTTGCTTAAGAGTTGTTGAGTGGGTAAAGGGCTTAAATATAACCATAAGAGATACAAGAATTCATTGTTTTGTTGGTGTGTGTTTGTAGTTCTTGTATTTCTTTTTTTTTTCAGAAACAAATTCTCATGCCAGACATTGACGCCGTTAACGTCAATAAACGACCGCCACTGTTGCAAAAGCAAAAAAATAACAAAATAATTTTAATTAAAAAACTAAATAAAAAAGTAACAGCCAGTTTATATAGCTGATGTGATACCCTACACTATCAGAAGGTAATATTTTTTAAAGGAAAAGGTTTTTTCAATGAGGCGTAGCACCAATTGTGGAATATCGGAGTTAATTGATGAACTGTGGCACGCTATACTGATCTTATGCACTGCTGTAAAACACAGCTTTCGTTTATTCTCAACCTAATTTGAGAATGGGAAGTTGACAAATGAAGGAAGTTTCTTACCTTTGGCAATTGCGGAATTTCTACACATTATTTCTACCAATAAAGCCAGCTGTACCTTGTTTTCATTTACAATCCTTTGTAAAATCAAATCAACTTTTTTCAAATTACAAGATAATTACATACATAAGTAAATATGTAGTTTTTAGAAAAAAATCCGCTGGTATAAAAATTGGCGATCCCACATTTGTTCAGGACTTGCGAGTTTTTTCACATAAAAATAATTCACGATTGCAACTTTAAGGAAAAGGAAAATATTTCAGGGCGAAAAATGTTCCCGATAAGGGTGAATAAGTACCCTTTTTTGTCAAATATTTGCGTAATCTTTAGTCACATCTTTGTACATTCATGCCATCCAATTCGGGAACAAAATAGTCGGTTATCATGGCTCTATACCGGTCTCCATTAACGGTAACTGACTCTCCAGCATTATTTCGGAAGAAGTATGGCCCAATGACTCCACCAGCCCATAGAGCACACCAAACAGTCAGTTTTTGTGGATGTAATGGCGTCTCAAGGGTCTCATGGGGATTCTCTTCACTCCAAATGCCGCAATTTTGCTTGTTGACGTAGCCATTCAACCAAAAATGAGCCTCATCACTGAACAAAATTTTGCGATGAAAATCAGCATCGAGATCAATCTCATTTTCGGCCCATACACCAAAATAACGACGCATTACATGGTCTCGCGGCTTTAATTCTTGCACAAGCTGGATCTTGTAAGGTCGCAAGCCAAGATCTTTGCGCAAAATCTTCCATAAAGTTGATGGACAAAGCTCCAATTGCTGTGCACGGTGGCGAATCGATTCATTCGGGTTCTCTTCAACACTTTGCTCTACAGCGGCAATTGTTTCTTCAGTGCGCACTGTTCGACGTCTCTGCGGATGCGTATTATCACATAGAGTAAACGTAGTGCGAAAACGATTAATGGTTAACCGAATTAATTGCTCTGATGGACGATTATGTCGACCATAAAATGGACAGAGCTTGCGGTAAACTTCGCGAACTGAACCATTATTTTCGAAATAAATTTGCACGATTTGCAAGCGTTGTTCTTTTGTCAACCTGTTCATGATGAAATGGCAAACCAAACTAAATATTAATCACTTGACAGCTGACAAAATGGCCGCCAGTTAAAAAAGTGATGCCAACTTAAAGTTCTATACCTCAATAAAAAACACCCTATACTACAGAAAAAGAAAATCATAAACAAGAACAAATTCAAAAATGTTTAACTGTCAAATGTTAATTCAGTAAAAGCCTAATAGCGTTATGTGTGCACAACATATTTGATAACACAATTTAAAGACTAATTGACTCAATTTAAATTTACTGTTCACATGTTGTAGTCACCGAAGTTTAGTGGTTCATCGACAGAAAGAAATATGAAAAAATATTTCTTTCGGCGATTACCTCTTAGCAGTCGCGTCTTGTAAAAGCCCTGAGAGTTGCTGATTGCCATGAACAAGCTGTTCTTCCGTTCGGAGTTGAGTTTAACCTGTAGCTTCCGCTACTCATGGATAAAAACTGACTCACACAACATAAGCGATCCGAGAAGATAGGCCGTAACTCTGAAACAGGGTGGTAATGGCCAATTATCTATATATATGTATATTCACATTTATTTAGGTAGTATTAATAAGACACCAAAAGGGAGGAGGAATACTCTTTTAAACATCATTTTATTATTACTCGTGCAGTGTGAGCACTGGCTATATTTTAGGCAAATGGTATTTTTACATTTTCTTTTTTTTATATTTAACAAGGTTGGTTCAAATAATTTTTAATTTATAATATGATTTTTATTAGTTTTAAGATCTTAGCACTGGTATTCTTATGAGGATTAACGTCCGTTAAAAATATGTTTAAAATAAATGGAGGGGTCGTGGTATAGTGGTTACAGCGCTCGCACAGAAACTCAAATTACCGAGATTCAATCTCAGCGAAGGTAAAAAAATTATAAAATAAAATTAGCGGTTTTACTCAAATTATAATTTAAAAATAAGAGGTTCCCCACCTCCAAGAAGGCCATCTTCAAAAAAACTGCTCCCTGAAATGTCCAGTCTATTCCCCCAAAAGCGAATGATCAGGAGTGTAGCGCTGCCACCTTCTGGGAAGATAACATCTAACCTACTGAAGACGCTCGCCACACACATTCAACATCCACTGACAGATGGGGCAATTGCTGGTGATCACTCATTGGTACAGACTGACTGCAACTTCTCTCATCAACAAAAAAAGGCCCATAATAACAAAAATTTAATAAAAACCTATCTATGTATGTATCTTCAAATTCCAACACAATGCACTGCATGAGTAGGGGTTAACCCCTGAGTATTGGTCTTAAATAAAAAAAAAAACTGAAGTAGTTTTCAAGCCCCGGTACGAAGGTCTCACTAACGTATGTGAATTTTTATAAGAACTGTATTAGAATCCTAATAAAAATAAAAATTATATAATAAATTTAACTACTTAATATAGATCCAATTTTGATTCCTAAGTGGTATTTAGAAACATTTGTAATAATTTTAACATTTTCTAAATTATAAACTAACTCCCATCAATATTAGGAGTTCAAACAATTTTAAACCGCATTATATAGCAATAAAAGATAGTGTATAAGTAAACTTAGAAGTCGACTACAACTTTTAGTTTATTTTTTTATGTAAATTATTTGTGACAATATATTAAACTATTGTTTTCTTGTTATTGTTATTTTATATGCATATTTATAAGTATTTCTGCATATACATATAAATATAAGTTCATATATTATGAAAGGCTCTTTAATGTTTTTGGCGTTTCCGATATAGACATTTCTTGTATTCATTCGTTTACTCGCTTCTTCGCCAATGTCACTCATTGTGTTTAGGCTTTCTTTATTACTGGGCGATTTAAGGCTGCTGTAGGTGTTACATTGAGAAAAAATGAGTTAAAAAAATCGCCACATAATAATAACAAATAAAATTAGCTACAACAATAATAACAATAACAACAAATAATTGCAATTGTAACGCAACATACGTATAAAGGCATACAACAGCAACCACAACCTTCCCTCTAGCCATGATCATCATCATCATCATCACCGTCCTCATTATAATTATTAGTCTGTCGATAAAGTGTGAAACTGAACACAATAAATGTAAAATGAATGAATAAATAAGTGATTGAATGAAAAGATGCATCATTCATACGATTATTGTTAATCGGTTGATTAGTTTGGAATGTTTATTTTTATTTGAATTCACAATAAAATATTTTTTTTTCAACAATTTTTTGCAATTGAAAAAAATTTTTCTTCTATTGGCAGCAAAAACAATATTTAATTTATGGCCAGATTTCAATCAATCAAGCATGACTATTAAATGCTCTACAATGCAAAACAATTCTCAAAATATTTCTATTTATTCTAACATAAAACATAACCCAGGCAGGTTGTCAAAGTGTTCAAGACTGCTAATGAGAGGTTTATGGCTTCGATTCCCACCAAAGACCCTGGTCAATACACCGAGCTTATGGTCTTTGTCACTATGCTTCCTACCTATAACTAATTCGAATATAATTTATTGTAATTTATTAAATACATAAATATTTAATATTACTTATTAAAGGCTTATTGGACAAGTACTCGTATTACATAGAAATTGTGTCTAATAAGCCCTTAATAAACCTGTGATAATTTTCATGAATAGAGCAGTAAATATTTAATGTTAATATTTTATTGGCACAGCCACCTGATTAAGTGTAGGGTATATAAATATGAAATGGCATAGAAGTATAGAAAGCTACTCGTATGAAGTATTGGGCTGGGCATTATCTCTACTTATATGTAAATAGTACCAGTATGTGAAAAAAATTAATGTGATTATTATTAAGAGTGAATTATTTTATAAAGAAAGACAAATATGAATTATTTGTCATCGATACAGTATCGGCAATAAAAGTCAATGATCAACTTTAATTGATATTAATAGACGTGATTGGAAAAAAATTGACATTTTATTAATATTGGACTTTCGTTTAAATTCTCTTTAATTTAAAGACAATATGAGGGATTACGGAAGTATTTAAAATAATTCAAATCATCTAATTATTAAGAACAATAAAACTCACACTCTTTGTTTTTGTAACTAAAGCAGTGCTGGCCAAAGAGAAAATTAAAGAGACTATTTTTGTGAATAATTTTATGTGCACAGTCAATTGCACTTCGGCACATGTTCAGCCATGGTCGAAATCAATTAATCAACTAAAACGTTAGATTAAGCCATGCAGAGAAATATAGTTTTACACGGTAAATGAAAAACTCTGATTTTCTTATAATTTTTTTTTTTTTTGCGGGAAGGAGGGAAAAAGCTTTATGCTTTCGCAGAGGTCGTCATCTCGCATGATATGTCGGTTCGCCCAAAAGTTTATACCGACTAAAACCGCTCTTATCTCCTCACCAGGTGAAGAATACCACCTCGGAGATTTTCTTATAATTGATAATAAATAAGTTCAAGTAATTTGTCTATACACGATCTGTTTCGATTATTAAGAAATAAAATGTATAACGTGGCCAGAATTTAAGAACGCTGTAACTGAAAAAAATCGAAAATACTATTTTTTCGCATCATTTTTATCAGGAAATAATACGCGTCGGTTGGTCTCGGTCCCAGATTTCTATGATGAAAATAAATTCACTTACTACGTCTGCGTTTTGAAAAATACCAGTGTCTTCTTTCTACTTTCATACAGGTTTTTTGGTTCTGGTGAACATTAAATATTTTGTCAGTTACAGCATTCTTTAATTCTTGCGACGATATCATGTTCACATTTCACTTTGTTGTTCGAAAATTTAAAAGGCTTGGCCTAATATTAAATGACAAATGTTGTTGTTGAGATTGGATAGTTTCGATACAAATTTGCTTTTACTTACAGCAACCGATTTTTTTTTTATTGAGACCAATACTCTGGGAAGTAAATCCCTACTTATCGACGTTCGAGAGTTATGTGCTCTATCCGCCATTTTATATAGCTCGAGTTAATGATGCCACTTTAGGTTTTCGACACCAAAATTTTTAAAATCCGTTTTTAATCCGTTTTCGGCTATTTATCTCCGAAACTGGACAAGATATCTGAAAATGAATTGCAGACTTGAAAGATTTGGGGTCGAAAACCTAAAGTGGCATCATTAACTCGAGATATTTAAAAAATATGAAATGGCTGATAGAGCACATAAACTAACGCACGACGTTATGCTGGCCATTGTATTGGAATTTTTGGAAATAATAGGATAGTCTTTTCCCATTAAGCTCCTTACGAATAAGACAAGTTGCTGTCAATTTGATGATCAGTCAATCAAATCAATCAAAATCAGTGTTATACCTTCACACTTGAATGATCAACACCAATAGCCTATTCTGTAGTTGGCTGTTGATTGTGGTGAGGATCCTCGCTAGTGGCCCTTTTCTCCTGATCATTCGTTTTTTGATTTCAATGCCAAAGGTGGAAATATATGCTAACGCTCTAAACACTATCCCAGCAGAAATTAGTGCTTAGCAATAAGCTATTTTGTAAGGGAGAAATTGTAAGCAATCACTTACTCGTGCGCATCAATAATGCATGATTTTTATGCGAAATGAGCCGCTAAAATGCAATAAAAGTACAAATTTATTGCAACCAGTAAGCAAGTAGTACAAAAAAACAAAAATAATGCCTTACCGTGTAACATTTGTGGAAGCTTTAAGGTATAAATAAACAATATAATGCTTCCATTATTGCTAATAGTTTTATTTATTGCTTCCAAATTTTAAAAATTTTCCGCTGGGATACTACGCACTCCTACGAAAATGACAAAAATTTATTATTTATTTGATACGAAGAGCGTATGAAATTTTCTAAAATCCTATAAGCCAAGGCTAGCGATGTGGTTGCGTACAGATCGCAGTGTAATCGGTTTTACAGATAAAAATATAGAGCCGAATGCAAAAACATTCTCTCTTTAGCCAATTGTGATCTAAATTCACAATCTTAGGGAGTTATTTTGTAAATCACTTAGATGAGCTAGGGCCATATTCTGTAATTCTCTTAAGTTGAAATGCTAAAATTTTGGGTTTTTGAAATAGGCTGGGTGTTAGAATATATAAAATTAACAATTTTAGAGAGAAAAGGCATGAAGTTTTTAAATTACAATACGCATTTAAGAATTGTAATCGTAGCTAAAAGGTCCTAAATCAAGTTTATAAATAGATAGAGTTTTAGCTAATGAGAGTTACAGAATAAGGCCTCTGTTGGGTGTTTTAAAAGAAATTTATTAAGAAATAACGCAATACAGCACATAAGCAATTTAAAAAACCCACTCCTTAGGACGAGGCCACGCAATGAGCGGCAAAGCCGTGAGTGGCAAAATATTAAAACATATGGAACACTACTGCCGCAAAGAGCGGCATTTCTGAGCAGCTAAGAGGCGCCGCTCAGGAATAGAACTTGTTCTAATTTTTAGTTGATTTGAGCAGCGAAGTATAAATGGCAAAAGTGAATGCGGAGCTTATAATTTCATCTGTACAAAGTCGACCGCTATTATGGCAGGATAGATTTCCAAATTTTAAAAATAAAAATATGGCATTTTAACAACTAACCGCTCAGAAATAACGCTCATTAATAAACTACTTGCCGCTCTGCCGCTCATTGCGTCGCCTCGGCCTTAGGCTCTTTCTCCAAATATGATGAACGAAAAAATTCTAAAAAAAACATGGACATTGAATATTGTCCAGTGATAAATTTTCCCACCGTCGAAGTCATCTTCTCTTCAGTAAAAGAGAGGTATAGTAGACACATTTTCCTTTCTGTACTAATTTGTTAAGCAGTAAGTAAATGTGCACCAAATGTGCGGATGTTATTCTTGGGCCAGACAGTTCTTAGACTTTCTAAACTTCTACTTGGTAAATATGGTCGAAGGAGATTTGAGTCTTGCATTAGATTCTCTAAGGACAACCTGAGGATTTTAACGGGTCTTTCGACCGGGTTCTGCAGTTTCAATGGACATTTTAATAAGAAAGCAATTGTCCCGAGTAGTTTCCACAGCTTCTGTGATGAGACAATCATGTCATCAGAATACATACTGGGCACTTGTGCAGCACTGATGCAAAATAGAAAGAGCCACCTTGATGAGTATGAAACGTCGGATAGGCAACTGTCAAGGTTGGCACCGACGGACATTGTAAGAAATTCGTCAGAGCGATGAAACTGGGGGATATACTATAGAAACCCTGATTTAGTTGTACGGCTGTAGAATAGATCTTCAGGTCTCAGGTCTTTTAGTGTATCATGCATGAAGGAATGAAATGCGAACCATAATAATTTTGTTTGGTAAACAAATAGATTCAATGCTTGAAATGTAAGAGAACATTTTAATCACAAAATAATTGCACATTCTGTTTAGTCATTCAATAGATCTCAATAGATCAGGAAGTGTTTTTGTTTTGTGTGAATGTATGACAAACCTGTCGTAAAACAATGAGCAAAAAAATAAAACAATTGCCACCAATTAAATCATAACAATGGGTGCTGCGTAATCCCCCAGGGTCATAAATCTATTTCAATTGAATTGATCTTTTGCTAAAGTAGTGACTGAATTAAATTTTATTTACCGGTATTTTTTTGTCTCTTTAAAATTAATATCATGAATCTTTAAAAAGTATTGCTTTTTTTGTTTTGGAAACCAAATATTGAGGGGGAAGCAAAAAAAGAGAAGCTAATGCTTAGCAAAAACGTGATGGTATTTGAGTTCAAGAGGATTAATTCAAAAAGCAATTGAACAGTTTACCACTAACAAATGCAAAATATTATTTTAATTTATAAACATTTTAGATTAAATTATTGAATGGAGAATCATTTAAGAATATTTTTTTTCTTTACATTTCTTATGAAATGGGTAAAAATTTCCCTGCAAGCTTAGATTTCCATTTTTGTTTTTTCTTTTATTACCATAGAAATGTGTCATGTTTAAATAGTTGGCAAATAAATCAGTTTTTCTATAATAAATTGTGATTTATTAAAGAACAAATGTGACAAGGATACACCTTGATTGTGACAAAATATTGCAATTCAATTGATTGACAGAGCGCTGGATAAACCCATCTGTTTGAAATATAAAACAGAAATAAAGCGAAAAACAAAAAAAAAAAACAAACAAACAAACGCACACATTTTTTAATTCAAAATCCCAGCCCTAGTTTAACGAAATAATTTGAATAATGCATTACAATCCCTATACTCAGGTACTTAAAAGAATGTAAAGTTTTTCAAAGTTAAATCCATTTCTTGCACAGAAAAAAAACGTAGTAATGGCAAATGATTTTAACCTTACCGCAAATAGAATTTACATTCGGATCGTTCCCAATAGCAATTTGTATTTGTCGCAACTACAAAATTGCTGTTACATTAAATACAATTGAGCAAATGCAAAAATGGTTTTAACAAATGCAATTGTCTTTGCCCCAAATACAATTCGACAAATGCAAAAACTGTCCTACCAAATACAATTGTCTTTGCCCCAAATACATTTCGACAAATGTCAAAATTTTTTTAAATTTTTAGATTTTATTTACAAACAAAAATAAAATTAAAGATTTTTCAGGAATATATACATACGTATGTACAATGAATTGGTAAATTATTTTTAATTATATCTAAAATATTAATATAGTACATAGAAAGGCATTTGAGAGCACAATATAATAATACATACATATATAATATTATAAAACATATATAAATAATATAATATACATACATTATTGTACATAATACTTAAACTATATTTATATACAGTTTTTAAAGTCGACTCCGAACGACAGATTTGAGAAGCTTTTTCATGGCAATCAGTTACTCTCAGAGCTTTTGGTAGCAGATTTCTTAGTGGTAGTCACCGAAAGAAATCATATTTTCATATTTCTTTTTTTCAAGATGTCAGAGCTGAGATTTGAAGCCGGCAATATCGTCTTAGTTAGCCAACACACTAAATACTAGACCACGGCGAAGATATACTCCTATAGAAAACTCACACATATTTGCTTTTTTTCACACGCACGTGTTTTTAATACCGCAAACAAAATTCAAACGAATGAGAGAAAATGCCTAAACAATAAAACAAAACTAACTGCGGATTGCATTTGAAAATACAAGACTACTGTTACCACAACAGCAATCCGTATTTGGCGTAAATAATTTTTCCATGTATTCTCAAATAAGAAAACATTTGATTTTAATAAATTGCTGTTGTCATGAATTTTTAAATGTAATGAAATTTAACTTAAAGAAAATTCAATTTGGATCAAATAATTTTGCTCTTGATTTATGTCAACTGCAATTTTGTAGTTGCGACAAATACAGTGTATTTGCCGAAATTCTTTGTGGCAAATAAAATATCATTTAAATCAAATACTTTTTATTTGCGACAAATACAATTTTCTCAACTGCAAGAAGTATTTGCCATCACAACACTTTTTTTTCTGTGTGTAAAAGGAATTACATTAAGACCTTCTAAGACACCATACATTACCATTTCACTTATCAAACAATTTGCCTAATTTAAGCCACTGTGGCAAAAATTGACAAGTAGTGAGTGATAGTAGACCTAATGGCCTATAACTTAACCAGTTTACCAAATTGTTGCCTACAAGTTAGAGTTTTTCTTTACAAAATAAAAAAAAAAAAATCAGCATTGAAAAAAAAAATAAATAAAAAAAGTATGTGTAGTCGACGTGGTCTAGTGGTTAGTGTGTGGGCATACTAAGACGATAGCTCCAGGTGCAAGCCTCAGCTCTGGCATCTTGAATAAACAGAAATAAAGAAAAATATTTCTTTTGGCGACTTCCTCTTAGCAGTCTTCTGGCAAAAGTTCTGAGAGTAATTGATTGCCACGAAAAATTTTCTCAAGCCTGTCGTTCGGAATCCACTTTAAAATGTAGGTCCCGGTACTCATGGATAAAAATTAACACACACAACATGAGTGCTGTTAGAAGCTAGGCCGATTGCTTGGTTTTTGTTTGGCGTCTGTTGAAAAATGGAATATCAAAAGGAACATTTTCGTCATATTTTGCTGTTTTATTTCCGGAAAGGAAAAAACGCTTCGCAAGCTCATAAAAAGTTATGTGCTGTTTATGGTGAAGAAGCCTTAAAAGAACGGCAGTGTCAAAATTGGTTTGCCAAATTTCGTTCTGGTGATTTTACACTGAAAGATGAAAAACGCTCCGGTCGTCCAGTTGAAGTGGACGACGACCAAATCAATCGTCACAGTACAACACGTGAGATTGCAAGGAAGCTTCATGTATCACATACATGCATTGAAAATCGCATAAAGCAAAATTGACTTTTATTTTCAAAAAAAAAAAAAAAATCCACAATTACTTAGTTGCCAACCCAATATTTTGTTTAAATTTCGTAAATTCTGTTCTTTCTCTTTCTTTCAGTTACTCTCTCAGATTTTACCAGAAGACTGCCAAAAAGGAGTAGCCGAAAAAAAAATTTTTTCATATTTCTTTCTTTCAAAATGTCAGAGCTGGTGTTCAAATCCGAAGTCAACAAACTACCCACTCGACTTCGGCGACTACAAAATCTCTTAAATCTCATTTATCATTTCATATGCTATATCTGGCATGTTTTAAAGTCATTTAGCACAAATACATCGTTCTAGCATTTAGCATATGTTTTTAGATTTTAGCTTTTAACGCCCAGCATTTTCCAGCATTTTGTAATTTTTAGTTATTTTTAATATATTTCAACATTTTCATAACGTTTATAAAACATAATTGTATATTCTCCTTATTGTATTATAATCCATTTTATACCATGAAATATACGTATTATTTTGAGCATATTTGCTAGCATTATTTTAGCATTTTTAGCTTGTTTTTTTTTCAATTCACAAACTAATATTCTTGAAATACCAATTATTGATTAAGGCTTATACAAGGCGGCTAAACAAGTTCATAAATTATTTAATTTCACGTTTTGTAACTCAAAGGACAATTTTGCTCATTAACTCATCATAATCTCTATATATAGTCTGTGATTGACAGCCATTGAAAATACCAAAAACAGAATTTCATGTGCTAATCGAAGGCTACATTCGATATATAGCAGAACTCTGCAACATTCAATTTAATGGTAAAAAAGGGTTCTATATAAATTTGTTGCGAATTTTTAAGTTCGGAAGATCGTCGAGTAGAACAACTCCCATTGCAATTCCCATTACCACTTAATTTAATTATTTCTTCAGCTGCTTAATATTTTAAATTAAATAAATCAAATTTTAAAATTTGTATAAACTAGTTAAGACTTGTTTTAAAAAGAAACAATTCCTTATTAACTCTGTTCTACGTGTTCTATATCAAGTCTATCCCTGCTCTGTATATGAAAAGAGAAAAAAAGCCAAATTGCACGTGCAATCCATGTAAATGAGGCGCCAACAGCTTGTTATTCTTATGATTTCTATGATTTCTATAAAATCAAATATATAAATGCCATTCTCAAGCTTATAAATCATCCGCATGAAGCCCGACTAAATACAACAGCAATTCTCATTACACTTGTTGTACTTATTTATTAGACAAATAGACGGACTAGCAAATCAACTCACATTACAGCTCTGATATATTTTTGATTTTTATCAGTTATATTGTCAATCGTATGTGTCAAATCGATCTTGTTTGATTAGATAAAGCAAAACGAAAAACAAAGAGTGCAACAATGGAAAGCATTTACCATCATGAGACGCCATCAGTTACGATTTCAGATTCCCATTAACATGTCGTTTTGATATGTTTCGTTGACTAGAAATAATATTATGAAACTTCAAAGAAGTCCATATTGTTTTGTAAAATTTAAAAATATTCTATTGGTGCTCTTTAATATGCAACGATTGCTGTTATTGTTTTTATTTAATGCTGCAACGATTTGTTGTAAACACTTGTATTTTATGCAACAGGTAGTTTAGATTACGACTGTTCGTTGTATATGTAGTAGTGTGGTATTTACCATGTATTTTGTTATTGTACGGTTTCAAATTGTAATATTTTTTTCTGTAATGCTCAAACAGGGGACAGATACACCATCTAAAACAACTGTAATCATTTCTGTGTTAATACAGCTGACATGTCCATATCCAAGAAGTCCTGCTTTAGACATATTTCAAACAAGTAAGAAGTGTAAAACATTTTGATAACCTCATTAACTTTCGTATGCAACATAGTTTCAAATTGTTTTCTTCGATCACAGCACCATTCAACGAGAAGTGCTCGGGCCGATTTTGTGACATCGAACGGATTATATCATCGATGGAATTAAAGAACGTTGTAACTGACAAACCTTTAAATGTTCACCAGAGTCAAAAAACCTGAATGAAAGTAGAACAAAGACACTGGTATTTTTCAAAACGCAGACGGCGTAAGTGAATTTATTTTCATCGTAGAAATCTGGGACCGGGACCAATCGACGCGTAATTTTTTTCTGAAAAAAATTATGCAAAAAAACGTATTTTAGGTT
Source organism: Metopia argyrocephala (assembly GCA_963576795.1). Lineage (NCBI taxonomy): Eukaryota > Metazoa > Arthropoda > Insecta > Diptera > Sarcophagidae > Metopia > Metopia argyrocephala. The sequence goes on along the minus strand of OY756208.1, from coordinate 195,125,486 downwards.
TTTTGTCAGTTACAGCATTCTTTAATTCTTGCGACGTTATGTACACTGCCTACCTTAAATGTTGATAAAATATACATATAGAATGAAAATATTTACTTCATCTATGCAGATGGATCAAATAAGAAAATTGACAGGATTCTGTATTTTGAATTTAGCCACTAAGTTTTCTTCAGACTGCTAAATATCTGCACTGCTTTTCAGAAAGCGGAGCCACATGACATGACCGACCTGCTAGGTATTTAATATTTATTGGGGCATTTATGCTTTAAAATTCGTTTGAAGATTATCTCTGAAGAACATTGTGCGGCTCACTGTGCAATTAACTAAAACACAATGTACTCTATGAGAGTTACGAGTAGTACGTAAAAACATGTTACTATTTTAAATTAATTTTTTTATTTTATCAGAGGACCTCCTATAGTAGTGCCGACAGAACAGAAAAACATACGCCAAATTGCACCGATCCTTCAATTCTGACAAGTCTCAAAATAGCACCTGCCCATAAATGAGAGCTGAATTCTTTCTGGTTCTAGGAAAGGTATTGTAAATATTAAGAAAGTCAAATATAATATTTTTAATTCCATCTTAGTTGGCTCGAATGCTTTTCTCAGCTGTACACTAGCCTAACATATACGGCATCGTGATATCAGTTCCAATCATAAATTGAAAAGTAAGCAAAATGTTGTGGCCTTTTTCCGGCCAGGGAAAAATCTAAAACTCTCTTGAATCTTTGCAAGTTATCATTAGGCTTCTTACAGCTATAATTACTCGTACTTAATAAGCACTGAACTTACATGTCAGAATGTATGGTATAGGATAGGAGGAAGTGGCAGACTCGTAATGACAAGGCACCCTTGAGCACGCATAGCGGCCCGTTGTGATACCACATAGAATGTATGGTATACTTACCAGTATATTATGGCAAATTAAGCTGGGAAAACTCCACAGATATACCGATTATTTTTAACTATAACCAATTAGCTTGTAGTCGCCGTAGTGTAGGGGTTAGGGCTTTGGGTTACTAAGACGATAGAGCCGGGTTCAAATCTCAACTCCGACATCTTGAAAAAAAAGAAATATAAAAAAGTATTTTTTCAGCAAACACCTCGCAGCAGTCTTCTGGCAAAAGCTCTGGGAGTTATTGATTGCCAAGAAAAAGCTTCTCAAATCTGTCGTTCGGAGTCGACTTTAAACTGTAGGTCCCGGTACTCATGGATAAAAATGAACACACACAGCATGAGTGCTGCGAGAAGCTAGGCTATAACCCTGACACAGGGTCGTAATGGCCAATTAAGTATGTACATATATGTAATTGGCTTGCATATTTCGGTTAAGGCAAAGAATTTTCGTTCTTGAGGACTATAAGAATTAAAGTGTCTCCGAGGGCACAATTTTTTTCCAACATAAAACCTTTTTAAGTTCCTCATAACAAACAAGAGATTGTTCTGAGGATACCTTCTCTACAAGCATGTATGCATTAATGTTGTACAAACAATATTTGAAATTGAAATTCCATAGGGCAAATGTTAGTGGGCGCTTGAGCTACATTCCTAAAATAGTTTCACATTCGGTTTCTTTGGATGTGTACTCGTATAAAGCTCACTTAAAGCAGTATTTTATTTTGTTGGTTTTTTTTTCAATTTTGTAACCATAAGGCATTGTTGGTTGAACAGCAACAACAAAAATTAATGCTGAAGAATTTATTGGTTTGGACACGTAAATAAGGTGGGAATAATTGTGTCTGTGTTTATGACCGACCGTTTGGTGGACATTAAAGAAGTAAATATGTAATTGAAATACAAGTAATTAATAATGTTTGTAATTTAAATTCGAACAAATGAGATGGTGTTGTCGATTAAAGTTGTCGAACATAATTTAATGTGTGTATGTGTTTAGTTTTTTGATTTCAATTTAAAAAAAAATTGAAAAATCTAAAAAATAAATAAATAAAACAGTATTAAAATTAAACAGTCAGTCGGTAAGTTACCAACATGTAATACCTTCACCGCATTATAGTTTTTAAAATAAAGAAAGTTATTTCCATCATTTCTTTTAGGGGAAAGAAATGGCAGGTGAATTTACCAGGAAGGGAACAGCTATGCCATTGATGGATCCAGAACCCTTTTGAGGAATAGGAAGGGGAGTTTGGAAAAGCATACTAAGTTAAAAAGAAGACAGGGAGAGACACTTGTTCTTCTAGGGTCAGACTGGCCTTAGACTTCGAGTCGTGCATTAGGTTCTCCAAGAATAATCTGACCGGGCATTGCAGATTCAATGAACACTTAAATAAGATAGGACTCGCTCAGAGCGATATGTACAGATTCCATGACGAGGCGATCGAGTCATCAGAGCACATACTGGGCAATTATGCAGCATTGATTCAGAGTAGGAAGAGGTACCTTGGTGACTATCAGTTATTAGATAGGGAATTCTCGGGGTTGGCACTGGCCAATATTTTAAAGTTCTTCAGAGCGACGAGACTGTACAATAGATCTACAGGTCGAAGTATTCTAGTACCTCATACATGAATGAAAGAATGATTAATTTATTTTATTAGCCCCCTACTCATGAAGTAGATTATGCTGGTCTCGGAAAATATGAGGGAAAGGGGGAAAGAGTGCTTGGACCTTTGATTTAAACTCGTATCTGACTGACAGAAGTCAGAAAAAAACAAAGGTCTTAATTTAAAAATGCGAACCGGAAGGAAATCGGTTGATATAAATTGATTATTCAATGGCCAGTGTTACACCTTTGGTACTAAATAATCCAACAGCAATCAAAATCAAGAAGCCCGCACAGTAAAGATTGAATTATGGGAGGAATAAGAGATTATAATGATGTTGGAGATGATGTTGTTGTCGTTCTCCTTAATCCAACCTCTGAAATAATTAGTTACTTAGTTACTGCTCCTTAACTACCTTTCTCTCATGGGAGGCCCTGCCAGAAATCTTTGCCAGTTGAGTCCTTGCAGTGTAAGGGTCTACACCACGACAAGGTGTTTATCCTACGTAGAGCTGTTGTGCTGGTGCGAGGAATAGATAGTGTCAGTTCAATTTTGGCTTCGGAAGCGGATCGATCAAACCCTGTACAAACCAGCAGGTGAACTCCCCAAAGAGACATTGGACTATAACCCATGAATAACATTTCTTTAGACATTGAATACGAAAATGAAAGATTTCCTTTTTCAAGATTTCGGCCTAGCTACTCATAAAAATTAAATTTTTATTCATGAGTACTGGAACTTACAGTTCAATATCGACTGCAAACGACTCCTACTACTCTCAGAGCTTATGCCAGAAGACTGCTAAGAGGTGGCGGGCGAAAAAATAAAATCGTTTTCATATCTCGTTTTTGAAGACCTCAGAGCTGAGGTTCTAGTAACTTAATACTCCACCCACTAGACTACGACGGACACTTCGGGCAATAGCTGGTAAGAAATAAAAGCAATTGTGTGGAACAGAAAGACCTAAAAAAGGTTTTTGAAAGCCCTTTACTCCAACTGGAATACTCATGTTAACTTCATATACTCCATATAAGATTCGCTATCACAAAGTGGGCTAGACTTCATGTTGCATTTTAGAATTTTAAGAAGGGTTCAGCCAATGCTCAAATGGAGACTCTGTTCACAGAAGAAACAACATACTGCATAAATTTTATAATTAATAAAATAAAATACAATTTATATCAACTAAGCTGGCAGATGGAAAATAGCCTGATCTTAAATACGATGTCCTGATCTTGTGAAATACGATGTCCTGAACGAAGAAAACTTCCTCGATTCAGACAGAAAGACTACCAGGAGGCAGACTTTAAAGCAATGGGTGTACATAACTGGCAAAAGAAAGTCCAAAATAAACCAGAATCTAATGTTGTAATGCTATAAGATGATGATGATAGTTTAATAGTTATTGTAACTGTGTGACTAATGCCAGACTAAAATTAAAATAGAAAATGTAAATTGTATGTTTAAGTCAGTTTTAAAGACAGATATCAGACTATTTTTAACCGAATGGATTAAGCTTCTACGATTGTCCTTGACCCTAGTTTTGTAGGTGTAGTATCAGTGTTTCTCCCTTAAGAGTTAAGAATATGGTCTATGGTTTCGGTAATTTGGTAATTATCCTAGTCCGATAGATGTTGATGTCATGTAACACCAGATTGACTCTCAAAATCTGCTCTCGCTATGCATGTTCATTCAGAAACCAATTTAACTTGTAGCCGGGTATAAATTGCTGAATGATATTTTTCAGAACACAACTTTAACTCCAGACGGGCATTTGCAATGAAGTCGCGTTTAGAATGACCGAAAACTAATTTTATCATCCATTATCATGGTGATAGTTTTAAATTGTGATCTTCAATAAAGTCGGCCATCATATCTGAGTGTGCGGTAAAGAAGTTGATGTCAACAACAAAAGTTACCTCAGAAGTTTAGGATAGCGTCGCTAGATAAAAATTATATAGAACAGGAGAAAGTAAGACCTATTGCTTAATTGCTGGTTACTGATACAAAACTTTAATAAAAAATAAATTTATTAGTAAAATTTTATGAAAAATTCACATCAAACAATGCATTTTTATGTACAAAAAACAAAAGTTTTTTATTCGAAATTTAAAATTTCATTATATTTTGAAAAAAAAAAAAAAAATTATAAATCCTTTTCATTTAAGGTCAACATTTAAAACTTGAACATAATTTACTAAAGTTTTAAATGTGTTTATTTAACTTATTAAACAGTCCATAATTCTCTATTGAGGCCTCACTTAGTTCAGCTACCAATTCACCAGTCATCTTTCGGTACTCTATAGGTTTCATTATTGCTTCTGATTATTTCAACACCCGCACCATAATAGGGTATAATGTAATGTGAACCATCAGCTGGTCGTACAATTTGTAAAGTTATAAGAATAATATCAACTAGTTGACCAATAAAGAAACCCCCCAAAGTGCAGGCTTTTAATAAGCCCATACCATAATAGCCCAAATAAAAACGATCCAAACCAAGCATGCCCGTAAAAACAGAGAGTAAAAGAACAGTATCCAAATGATAGCCATTTCTGTAAATAATTAAATTATTGGGGATAAGAAACTATATATATTGATATACATATCTAATTGGATTATTCATTTAACTTACGTCCATTTACAGGGCAATTCTTTAGTGAAAGTATTATTATTCGTGCCCATACATTCTATACCCTCGGTAGCAATACACCACACTATTTAAAATAGTAAATATGTTAAAGCAGGGTATTATTAAATGGTCTTTTGAATATATCTGTATATTACCTTTAGCTACCCCTGACTGTTGGCAGCCATAGAATTGTTGAGTGTCAGGATCAATTTGTTTGCGACTGGGATCTGGACACAGATACTGGCCCATCAACAGTGTAGAACAATCATAGGCAACACCATTGACAAGGGAAATAATCACACACAATACAATTAAAAATTTTAACATTATTTTTATTATATTTATAATTGATTTTTAATTTATTAAAATTTTATTGTAAACAAAAAACTTTTGTTTTCCCTTTGCCTTTTTACCAGCTGTAAATGATAGAGCTGCCAAGAGTTTTTTTATAACAAAAGCGTTTAAAAATTACAAACGATTGAATAGGTAATATCGTAGAAGGAAAGACCTGTTTCACATTATGAAAATGTGGGCTTTAGAACATGTGTACTCACATTATTGGGTAGTGAGGACAATGTAAGTCTGGTGTTATGAAATTTTTCTCTCTGAAAGTCAGAGTTTATAGGAGAGGGAAGAGAGAAGGACGGTATCGAGTGCAGTGTTTCACGTACTCTGAAATTGTCTTTTGTTCCTTCATTCGTATTTGTTTTGTTTTTGTAAAAACCTTTAATTTCTCTAAAAATAATTTGAATGTGTGACGACCAATGAAATTTTAAGAGATAATAAGAAAAATTTTCAGGAAGAAAAATATCATAATGTGAGGGCAGACTAACATGAACATTTTAAGTTAGCTTAAGCCAAGATTTAAAGTAATTTAACTTTTTGGTCCTAGAATTATAGTGCCATTCTCTTTTCCTCCATTTCCTATAAACTGTCTTTTTATGCTGAAAAAGAATGCCCGTCATGCTCGTCTATTTAAGGCCACTTAAACATTAAGTATGAATTATTTTTCTTTTTATTTATTTATTTTTTTGTACATCGTTTTTGTTGAATATAATCACTACAGCGTCACGGTAATACAATTTAACGTACTGGTAGCTCTGGTACAGAACAGCTGTTGATGTTTGCAAATAATTAAAACAGGGCTGCTATATCTTATATTATTCAAAAACAAAAAATAAGAAGGCAAACATAAGGAGAAACACAAAAAACAAAGCATTCGTCTTGTTGGACTGGTCTCATAAATTCCTGAATTAACATTTATTTTACAATTTTCTAAAATTCTGTATAATTTGGAGCAATTTTTAAGATATTTATTGGCATAAGAAGGGAAATGAATTCTATTTAAGCAGAAATTGCACTAAAAATATAAATTTTTTTTGCAAAGGAAAAGAGAACTATGGACTCTAGACAGAGATAAGGAATTGTTTCAACAAAAGGTACATATATTGCAATAAATTTATAATAACACATCTTACTGAATTTTAAATAATTTCAGAATAGGCAACAGAAGAAAAATACAGAAGTATGTTATTAAAGATTCGACACGCCCTTTTGGAAGTCACGAACCTTCCCAACGCAAAACAGTCTGCTATTATTATAAACAATGAAGTCATTATTACATCAGGCTGTATACTACAGCCCTACGTGAGACCCATGCTGCCCTTTGTGGCCGATCATACAAATGAGAATGTGTGCGCCAGTACTAAAATCATTCATAAACTTCAACAGTGTCGACTGGTCAATGCCCAGGATATGGAAAGTGAGGAAGCTCAACATTTGAATTCCTTTAGTTATCAAGTTACCTTTGATCGCCGCAAACTGCCAGTAACTGTAACTGAACGCAATGCAAACATACCCCACATACTTACCAGATACAGGGCAAAACTTTTATATGTTTTTAGCTCCAAGGAAATATCACGTAATTTGCACAATGTCTTGAATTCTATTACTTTAAATGACACATCGACAAAAGATCATAATGAGATTTTGTTAACTTCATTCTTGATTTTAACAATGCGCCCGGCAAAAGCCAAAGAAGCACCCGAACGTTTTGAACGATTTTTAGAACACATTGCCCATTATTTGAGATATGTAATGCCTATACGACCTTTGGATGATGTCTTGACTATGTGTACCCCATTTGGTATGGAGAATTTTTACAAGACCATAAGTATTGGCAAAATTTCAAATGTGATCGGCAAAGATTGTTCCCTGTTTGTACTGTCCAATAATTTGCCACTGGGTTGTGAAGGATCGGCAGTATTTAATAATAAATTGTAAGTACAATAGTGTTATATTAACAAATTTTGCTTTAATATATTTGAATGTTATGTCTGAGTTATATTCTGATAAGAAATCTTGTTTTTTTAGTTACTAAAAATTTCTTTTCATTTTAGACGTTTAATTGGTCTCATCATTTGCACCGCCTTTCAGCGCAACAATGAAAATCTTCAAATGACAGTAGCTGCTAATTTTGCACATTTATTAAGAGATTTTATGAATCAATTGGATATAAAAATAACAACCATTATGCTGCCTAGAGAACCAACAAATTTTGCTTGTAAGTTGAAAGGAAAAGTTATGATCTAAACGAATATTTTAAATTTATAATTTAGGGGAACGTACACTGGTTGTTATAGAAGCGGGTGGAAGTCAAGGAACAGGCACACTGGTAAAGGTGCAAAATAAAAAATTTATATTGACTTGTTCCCATGTGGTATTTCAGGTACATAAAAAATTCAAAAGGAAAAGAAAAAACCAGATGTTTGACAAAGTTAATTTTTAGGTGAATTCCAAGGTATCTTGTCGTGGTGTCGATGGTGAATTTGAAGCCGATGTTCTTTGGCGTAATCCCCACTATGATACGGCTTTCGATGTGGCTTTACTGTCCACACCCAAAAACATTCCCACACGTTATTGTGTACGTTTGGCTCAAACGAAACCGTGTTTAGGCCAAACAGTTTATAACGCTGGCTTTCCATATTTTGTTAATTTTAATTTGAAATACGATTTTAATCCTTCCATATTCCAAGGACGCATTATAAAATATACACCGGCGGCTATTATGTCCGATGGTTGTGTGCAGGCTGGCCAAAGTGGTGGTCCCATGTTTGACGAGCATGGTGGTTTAATGGGCATATGTGTGTGCAATATAAAAATGGATAATGTTGTGTATCCGAACATGAATAGTGCAGTGCCTATAATATCGATACGTTCGATATTAGAAGATTATGCTAAAACAAATGGTAGGTTTTCTTCTTTCCTGCCACAAAATTGTACTTCCTAAGATTTTTAAACTTTTTTTCTTCATATTTCAGATGTACTGATTTTAAATAATTTAGTAGCCAACCAGGATATACAACGGGTTTGGTCCCTGGCACCGCCTCCTATTATCAGTAAATTATAATTTTTTTTTTTTTGTGATTTTATTTTTTTTATTATATTATCTATTCTTATTCAAAACTACACATAATACATGTAGTATTATGATGTTTTTACTGATTATTACCAGCATAAAAAATGTCTTGTTTATAAGAAATATTTTAAATTTTGTACTGGTTTGTACATTTGGTATAAATCGAATATATTTATATTGATTAAGGGGAACAGTTTTATATTTTTATGTTTAACATATACATACAATGTATTAACTTTTAAATACAATAAAAATTATATTATATTGTTAAATGTTTAACAAAATTGTTGTCATTTAACTTGTAAATAATTCTAGAGTACGGCTTAATATGTAGTTACAGGTGTGAAACGAAAATGTACTATCTCCTAATAAAATGCTATATAAGTTCATGAGCGCACGAGTTTACTTATGGGGCGATTATAGATGGTAACTGAAAATCAGTTGAGTTTCCAGGGACAATAATCATCCCTATTCTACGTTTCGATTAAGTCCCTTATTATCGCTGACAACACCTAAATGTTGTAAATGATAGTCAAGTACACACATATATAGGTGTTGTGAAGCATAATCGCAATTTAAAAATACAACTGCTGTGAATCATAATCGGGACAAAATCTCCGCATTCAGTTGCGCTACGATCGGAGAAGGGTACCAAAAATATAAAAAAAAAACAAAATCGAAAGAAAAATATAAGACAGCAATGTCTACAATATTATTCGTATAATTGTAGAATGTGAAAATGAAACAGTAACATAAGCTAGTCTGTTATCATTTTAATAAAGAATCCTATACATATGCCTACATTTTGTTATTGTTTGACATGGTTTCCTACATTTGCAACAGTTTCAAGAGCATTTGCAACGAAGAGTGATTGCTGCTATAGTTAAAAAATAAATTATGGCTAAACATTAATGAAATAAAAAATTCTCAAAACGGAAACAGATTATTGACTGAGCGGTAAAATAATTAATTTTTAAGGAATTGTTATTTCTGCAAAAATATTCCAGTGCAAAGAATCCCATAGAGCTGGAGCATAATTGAAAAATAATACTGAAGTAGTTTAACACGGAAAGAAGAAAACAAATCAAAAGAAAAAAACGTTATTAAAATTGTTTGTGGACGAATAATTCACTGTGTTTGCTTTATTATTTTAATTTCAACCAGAAATGCAGTTGGCAGAGCCTAACAACAATAAATGTATAGAGGAAAGTCTTGAAAAACCTAAAATAAGAGACAGCTGAAATTCATTTGAAATGAGCGATCAATTGTAAAATAAGTTTACATTGTGAAAGTGTATGAGGTATGAAATATTTTATTTATTTTTACAGATTTAAAAGGTTATTTCGTTTAAATAAATATAATTTAAATCATTTGTGCAAATTTTATTGCATTTTATACCTTTATTTTATAAATTTATTACTTTCGAACAAAAATCGATGAAACCTCCATTACAAAAAAAAAAAAAAACAACGAAGAGAAACTGAGTTCCGATCGAAATGGAGAATGCATATAATCGAAAGAATTTTAGCGGAATCGAAACGCAGAATACAAAAGTTGCCAAACAGATAAAATTACGATTCGAATGGAAACTCAAAATAGGCGTGAATGTCATGCTATATTGTATACATCTTGGTATTAATCAGCCTTATTGTATTTGGCGTAGTCGTATTTCGACATTTTTGTACAAGATTAAAGAAAATTAACAAAATCTGTCTTTAATCTTTTACAAAAATGTCGAAGTATGACCAAAATACGCCTAACACAATAAAGAGGAATAACCATAAACTCATGCTAAAGTACATCTGTGGAGTTCTATGAAATTATAATTAATTATATATGCTTTGAGCATATGCATACACAAACCTAACCAATTGGTGAAGATACATTCATACATCTAATATATAAAAATTAATGTACACTTTGATGTCACCACTAACCGCGGAAACGCATGGATCGATTTCAGCCAAAATTCCAGGGTACGTTGGGGATAGCCTGTAGATTGTTTGTGTGAAGTTTGAGCGAAATCGGCCCATTGGTTCGGGAGATATGGCATGTAGAATTTCCTATACACCAATACCCCGATTTGCGTCGCTTCAGTTTGCGTCGCTTCGAAGTTGCGTCTTTTTTTAAGTTTCTGGAATTTCAATGTTGCGTCGTTTTTGTTTCAGTTTGCGTCGCATGGCTTCGAAGTTGCGTCGTAAATGCTTCGATTTGCGTGGTTGATATGAAAATGTTTTTACAAAGTTAAAGCAAAAGAAAGCAAATTTGCAGGTGTGCGTTGTTTACATGTTAAGCGTAGTTATTAGTTTCGAATTATATCAGTGGTCTTCACAATTGTTATCTTTTTATTTTAATAAAATCTGTTATTCAAAAAATAATAAGAAAATATATTGATTTAAAAACCCTTTTTCTAAGCTAAAATGTTTAAAACCTGTATTGACTAAACGAAAATCAAATACGTAAACAATTGAAAATTCTGCTTCAGTTTGCGTCGTTTCGGTTTGCGTCTCATTTTTTCAGTCCCAATTAGCGACGCAAACCGGGGTATAGGTGTATATTCCCACATACAAATTCAATGTACAATTTTTTCATATTATGCTTAACTTTTATTTTGAGAGCTGTTAAAGCTAAATTTTCTAAATTTGGTTTGAACGACTTCATGGTCAAGGAAAATTATCAATCAGAAATTAGGCGTGGTACCTCCCAGGCAAGTTAAATATTAATTTCTTTATATCTTGAGAAGTGTTAAAGCTGAAGTTTCTGATTGATTTCGTAGTCATCAAAAATCATTAGTCGAATAATGTGTAAAAATGGTAGCGGTAGGTGTAGCGACGAAGTACGCCGGGTTTAGGCTAGTACATAGTATATAGTTGGCGACACAACCAAAGTAGTAATCTCTATGGAACTTAAGAATATGCTGATGATGTGTTTTCTTTTTTTTTTTTTTTCTTAATTTTTATTAATATTATTTATTTAGTAAGTAAATGTTTCGTTTTGCGTATATAGCATAGAATCAAATAATGAGTTGAATAATACAAAGACAAAAAATAAATGTTTAATTTTTATCAATACAATCATTAACATGACTTTGTAAAATAGTTAACGATTTGAATGTTTTATGGCATATTGGACAACTCTGTAAAGTAGCCTGAGAATTGGACGAATCTGATGGTAAATTCTGAAAAGATATATAAATGTTTAAAAAAAAAAAATAATAATAATAAAATGAAATGAATAGAGCTAAGAGCTTACCCGTATGGGTCTTTGAGGATTATCAAAATATGTTGGATCTTCTGATATATCCAAGTATTTCTGATGCGTGAAGTACGATGTTTGTGAAGCTTTTAAACGTTCCTCATAATTATCCACAAACTTTTGATGTTCCTCAATAAGTTCTTGATTTCGTTTTTGTAAATTTTTTAAATCTTGCAACATATGCTGTTTTTCTACTGTGGCCAATTTACGACGCTCCTGTTCCATTTCAAAATCTTTACGATATACTTCGTTTTGCTGTTGGAACATTAAAATGCGTTCATTTTGTTCATCGATTGTTAGACGTAAATTTTCTATTACACCTGTAAGCTGTGCAATTCTTGCTTCTCTTTCTTGTTCCCTAAGTTGTAGTTGAAGTATTGCAGCACGATCTGCTCTCATTAATTCTTCAGCTGATGCAAGATTTACTTTCAGGCAATTTAACTCATCAATATACTGTTTTTCTAGATCCTTTAGGTCCAAGTTGGAGGCATACAATTCGGATAACTGTCTTTCTAATCCTTTTATTTTAAAATTATGTTCTTCGAGCGATATATAAATAATACCGAATTCATTTTTTGTTTTTTCGCTCTGCTCTAAAACCTCAATAGAGGCCTAAAACAGGTTTAAAGGTATGTTTAGCAACGGGAAGACCGATATTTCTAAAATTTAAGTGTTTCTTACCTGTTGCCGTTGTTCCAATTTAATAATTTGAGCTCTCATATTTTCCACTAAAGAATTTTTCTCTGATATTTCCTTAATGGTCTCCTCGCGATCCTTTTGCCGGCCAACTTCTAAAGCTTCAATTTGAGTTTTTAAATCGTCTTGTAAAGTTTTGTTTTCTTTGCGTAACTGTTAAAAACGAAACAAAAATTTTAGCAGCCTTATTTTAAGTCAAAAGTTAGCAGCTCATTGTTTGTTTTGTCAATTCTATACGTGAAAACTCTTACGCAAACGTAAGAGTTCTTTATTTTTTGGATTCATTGACCAGTTTTTTAAGCCTATAGCGGGTGATAAACTTACAGTTTTTGCTCTATATGCTAATGAGTAGCTAACTTTTCATTATAAATACAGCCGTAGATGTATTTCAAATGCTAATCAACAGCAGAAGAATTATAAAAACCTACAATATTTTTAAAGACTCATAATTACGGAAAAAATGATCTTCAATTTAGATTTATAAATGCTGCTTTGGAATGGTTTTTTAGGTTTCCCCTTTCCCCGCCTATTTTCTTAGGCTAGCAGAATAGAGCTGGCAAACAATCGATAGTACTATCGATAGCGATACTATCGTTAAACGTTGCATTTAATTGACTAATGCAGATTTCTCTATTGCAACAGGACAGATTTTTTCAACTTACAATCACTTAACTCGCACTATACATATTTTTAATTCCATCTTCCTTATACAAACAACCAAAGAAACTCGTGATAAAGAAAGCAAAAATACTGACACTGATACAACCTAAAATGTGCCCATACATCTCATAACCAACTATCGAAATAATCAAACACAATCCAATATTTTGTCAAAGAGTCTAAAACCTACAAAAGGGATTCCGAATGGAAAAAACTACTACTACTTAGAGCCATTCAGTATAGTAAAGGTAACATGTTTCCGAGATTTTGTTAAATGCTTAGATCCCCGCTAAACACTCTAAAAAATGTGATGATGGTAAATTTGGTTAATACAACCAAAAGTAAATTGCAAACTATGCTTAATAAAGTACAAATATGTGGACTTCATGCGAAAACGAGGGCTACCTTACCGTAACGTGTCACTTTATATGAAACAAATTTGTTCTTCGCACATCTGTTTTGTTTATGTGCTAACAGGAAAGTGAAATTTAACATTTCTAAAGGAATTCGATACTATCGATAATATCGATAGTTTTTGAACCAACTATCGAAAACATCGAATGGCGCGATTATCAGCGGTGCCAATTTAGCGCGTTTCGCGCTAAATTTAGCGCTATTTAACCATACAAAACGCGTTTTTTTTCGTCTTAGCGCGCTTAATAAAAAACGCGCTAAATTGGCGCCTTTTTAATAAACTTAATAAACCACTTCAATCCAGAATTTTCTTATATTTTTCATAAATATTCTAGTGTTATTTTTTACAACTATACTTATAAAAACAAATTTGTATAATTTATTTAAATATCAACAAATCAAAACGCAAGTATAGTTTCGCTGGAAATTTTTTCTTTTCGCTTTATATTGTATACTTACATATAGTGTTTTTAACAATATTTTAGGGAAATTATTTTTGACTACATAAGTACATATACGAGTACATGTGTATATGTATAGTTTGTATAATGGTAAACCACACTGTTAATTATGATTTTGAATTAAGATTCACAATTTTAAGAATTTTCATAATGTCAATCCTTTTACCAAGCTGTCTTCATTAGTTATAAATTTATTATAACTTCTTTTTATATAATTTTTTCAAATCCAGAAAGAGCTTTTAGTATAATGAATTATTTTAAATTAAAAATAAGAAATAAAATTTCTCTTAACACAGTCAATTCCTTAATACACATTAAATATGGCCTAAGATTAAAAAACTCTTGTTGTGAAAATTATGATATTCCATTAGATGTATATGCGAAAATTAATTCAATTAACACGTATAATAATTCGAAGTATTACACGCTTCGAATTATTCTGAATTTATGGCCAGAAGATGAGCTAGACGGTTTGAACGAAATTAGTGATGACCAATCTTAACATTACTTTTCTACCTTATTTTTATAATGTCAAAAATGATTTAAGTCAGTAAGATATTCAAAGTTTAATATCAAATTAAAAAAGACTGAGTTACTTACTATCTTAATATTTGAGTGATTATTTTAAGTAACCAAGTACAATTTCAGGTAATAGTTTAAAACAGTTAAATTTTTACTGATATACCAAAAAAATATTTAAAGTTTTTTTTTTTTGTAAGTTTGTAAGAATCTACTTTTTGTGCCTGAATTAAATGCAAAAACAAATATGTTTATCGATATTACTTATTTTGCTTGAATAATTACTGTATTTTTTCTAATATATGGGTCGACTTTTATTAAAATGTAATTTAGCGCGTTAGGAAACGGCGCGTTTTTCTTATAAATATTTGCAAACGCTGTGATTTTGCGCGTTTTAGCGCGTTTGGGGACTGAGACCAGCGCGTTTTGGTTACAAAAAGTTGGCACCACTGGCGACTATCGATAGTTTGCCAGCTCTATAGCAGAAAGTGATGCATTCTTTATGTGGTGAAAGTGACAACACAAAAAAAATTTCGTTTCGATTTCACATTCATGAGAATTTGTATGACAGAATATGGGAGTTTAACTTTATTTATGCTCTACGAGTTTGGCTTTGGAACTGAAATTTAATTTACTACGTTTTAAAAAGTGTAAATAAATTAAAATCTAATATTTTTTGTTCTGTTTAAATTATCTATAAAACGAATTGATAAAATTCAAGTCTATTCACTTTCTATATTCAGCTGTACGAGGAGTTAATTTAAACAATTATACGAATTATTTTATACAATTACCATTTCAATTTCGTTTTGACACTCATTCAGTTTTTGTTTATATCTTGTTTCCATGTTATTTACTTTCTCTTGCCATTGCAATGAACTGCTGTGGAAAAATCTCATTGTACTGTTTACTTTTTCTAAAATAACTGAAATAGAAAATATATTTTGAAGAATGAAATTAAAGAAAAATAAATTTTAACCTTTAACTACAGAGGGGGTGGTAAATTTTACCCTCTCCTTAGATTTTTTAATTTGTTTTCTTCGGCTGAGCGCTGTTGAGTCCCTATTTTGTTATACTAAATCTTTGATTTTTTTATTTTTATAATCCTATTTATATAAATATGTATTTTTTTGTTCTTTTAAAAATAAATTATTAAAAAAAATTTTTTTTTTGGTAAAACAAAAGGTGGTAAAATTTACCCCACGCCTATTAATTATTACAAAATATTTGAACTTAGTAGTTAAAGGTTAAAAAGAAACAATTATATTACTGATAACCATTTATTCGAAATGTACTCATATTCGAAAACAAATTTTCAAATAATTTTCGATTAATTTAAGGAGGCTCATGGTATAATCATAATAAGGTCCCAGTCCCAGTTTCGAATGGCATGTAACCCTGTGGTTATGAAATAATAGGCCGTATTCCAATTGGCGACGTCGTCGTCGTGTAACGACATTTTTGTAATAGATTAAAGGCAAGAGAAACATTTTTTTCTTTATACTGTTAAAAAAATGTCAGTAGACGACAATGACGTCGCCAACTGGAATAAGGTCGATTGTTTTTCTGCCGATTGTCAAATAAAAAGAACACTGTACTGACTGTTGTACACGAATAAATTTATTATTGTAAACAAGTTCTTTTTTTTTTTGTGAAACACTTGTTGAAAAAAATGTGTTAAAAAACGTTTTTCAATTTCAATTTCTCTTCAAAGAAAATCTATTCCTTCTTGTTTATCGTTGAAGAAAAAATTTTAAATTCAAATTCAAACAAGATTTTGACAATCGAAAGTAAACATCTGTTGATTTGCTAAAGCGAAACTACCTTATGATGATTATACCATGAGGGAGTTTTAGACTATCCAACAAGTTGTATATCTCAAAATTTTGTGTAATATATGTATGTATATATTATCGAAATATTCGATATTGAGAGAAAATACAAATAAAAAATTGAAGAAATTGTTTTTTGAAATATTTGAAAAATAAGGAATTTTCATTAGACTTGTGTAATGTTTTTGTTTTTGAATATTTGAAATAATAAAAAACAAGTTTTCAATACATTTAAACAAATAGAATTTCATATTATTTTCTCTATATCGTCGATGGAATTAAAGAACGCTGTAATTGACAAAAAATTGAAAATACGTTTTTTAATACGCGTCGATTGGTCCAGGCCCCAGATTTCTACGATGAAAATAAATTCACTTACGCCGTCTGCGAAATGAAAAATACCAGTGTATTTGTTCTACATTTATGAAAGTTTTTTGGCTCTGGTGAACATTTAAGATTTTGTCAGTTACAGCGTTCTTTAATTCCATCGACGATATGTAAAGTCGTATAGTCTAAACTGCACTTTATTTTTATTGAAATAGATGTTCTAATGAAAAACCATGCTCATTAAAAATATATTATTATCTATAGTATTTACGTCATGTTATGAACGAAAAATGTCTTAAAAATTATTTGAAAATCATGAAAAAGAAGCCTCCTGATGAGCTAGTTGAGCACCATCAATAATAATTATTTTTTTTATGGAATTAATCGAAAATAATTTAAACTTTTGTTTATGACATATAATTACCTTTTAATTGCGAATTTTCGGTGACCATATTCTGTAATTTTTCAACATCTTCTGCTGAAGAGTGCACAGATATACTGGGAAACTGAGAGAAGACACTGGTCTGAAAAGAAATATGACAAATAAGATGACAAAGACAATATAGAAATATAATAATATTTGAATATGTATATGCATTTACAATTGCACAAATAAATATGTATTTTGTTTCTATGGATGAATGAATGCAAAATGAAATAGGGGTGTGCTACTATTTATAACACCACATATTTACTACGCCATTGCAAAAACTCTACACAAAGAGCAGTAGTAAACCCACTTGTTAATTTACTATTACAAAAAACAATAACGGATTATTGTGGCAGAAGTAATATTAAATTTAGTTATTTTTATTACAAAATAACTTAAAATGCAAAAATCAAACAAAGAAATAAGCAAATAAGCAATAAAAGGACTCCAAAGAGATCTAACAATTTGGTAATATTTGCAATAGGGGAAGTATAATTAAAATCGGCTGTGTCACTAGTTTACAATACCCACGTGGTTGTAAATTTACTACCAAAAATAAAAACTGCTAATGAAAAATATCATTAATCCATTGCATGTACTGTGCCAGCTCGCTAATCCGAAGGCATGTAATCCGAATTATCCAGTAATTCGAATTGAATTTATAATGTATTACATGCTCCATAGATAGTCCGCATTGATTGCAAGCTCAGTAATCCGAATTGCATATTTTTTTAATTTTTCTGTTTTTTGTTACAAATATCTTTAACGAATGGGTAAAAGACTATCAAACTGAAAATAATTTTCCAAAAAAGCTTTAATTATACTGGATAATGCAAGATGTCATGGAGAGCTGTTGGTATCTGAATGTGGGCAATATAAAACTATGTTTTTACTACCAAATTGTACTAGTATTAGTCAACCCATGGATCAGAATGCGATACGATTTACTAAACTGTTTTACAGAAAAGATCTCTTGTGTGAATTGGTAGGCTCTGAAGCGGACAATTCAGAAATTTTTTTGAAACAATTTAGGCCCCGATTATCGTTCACAACACCTAAATGTTGTGTTGTATTGGCTACAACATATAACAATAAATGTTGTAAACGATAGTCAAAGTATATGGTACAACACATAGCTGTTGTAAATCATAATCGCAATTTTAGAAATACAATATCAAATATACAACTGTTGTGAACCATAATCGGGGCCTTAGTTTAAAAGATGCTTGTGAATTAGTTAAACGATCTTGGGACAAGGTTGTCAATTTTTCCATAGGCTTGTTGAAAACATATTCATTCTCAGCGCTGGGATTCAGATGATAACATCAGACTTTCATTGTTACAGCAAGAATTACCTGCAAATTATCGTGTTGAAGAAACAAAGGAATTTCGCACAATAACCAACTTATTTCACTGTAATAATGACGTGCATATTTCCCAAGATGAAATTTTTAGCTGGATTATTAACTCTGAGAACACTTCTTTTATAAGTATTAGTTCAGAATCACACAAAGAAAATATGAAATCAGAAACATGTTAAAAATCGTGAAGCTGTGCAGGCCTTAAATACTGCAGACTGTGGTATGCAAACAGATTACATATTGGTGCTAAAAGAAGTGCGGACCAAGCCTTTGGAAGCATGTGCACTGTATGTTAAAAAAAAATATAATACTAAAAGCTTTTGTTTTTTCACTCTTTATCAATAGAAATTAAATAAATTTGTTTTGAAATCTTAGCTTTTCGAATATAGTAAATTATAATATTGATAATGAGAGCGCATTCAGTAATCCGTATATCTTGTTAATCCGAATCAGGGTCTGCAATCATCAATTCGGATTAGCGAGCTGGCACTGTATAACTTTTGCATGTTCTACTTCCGATGCATGTTTTAATTGGTTGGGTGTTTAAGCTGAGTTGAATAGCAAAATACAAATTTGTATTCGTAAAAATTAATATACTAGATCAAAAAAAATTTTGCCAAATTGAGTTATCCTTATTTAAAGGGCTCTATTACACGATTAAAGTATATTGAACGCGTGTTATGCAATATTGATGGATCGAGATCTATATCGCACAATAAATAAATATAAATATTTATTGAACATTTAATAGCACCCTAAAGTAGACTAATATTTGCCTATTTAGTTTTTATTTATTTTTTTTACTGATAACAGTTTTGCGAGGTACAACAATTTTTATATTGCTCTAAAACAACTAAAAGCCTAAATTTACTTTTTCTGGCACAACCACATACGCATAATCAAGAAAAATTAAATGTGGAAAGTAGTGTAAAAGAAATCAATAGGGTATTCATAATGGCGTCTTAAGGTACGTTTCAATATTGATATGGGTTGTTAATACTTTAACATGGAATGTCAA
The DNA here is from genome assembly GCA_963576795.1 of Metopia argyrocephala. Classification (NCBI taxonomy): domain Eukaryota; kingdom Metazoa; phylum Arthropoda; class Insecta; order Diptera; family Sarcophagidae; genus Metopia; species Metopia argyrocephala. Next base: position 195,105,960 of record OY756208.1, on the reverse strand, counting down.
GGTTGTTGTTTGTTATTGTGTGTAAATGAAAATGAATACTAAATTTCAAAATTAAGAGTCGAAAAAGTATGTCATATTAATATAGCAATATTACGACTGAAACAAAAATAAAATTTGAAAAAATTTCCGGGCATGTTCTGGAAATCACATTTTGTGAAAGTGATTTCTAATTACGAAAAAGGTGTTCGAGCACAAAATCGTTTGATTTGAATTTAGTCAGATAAATGCTTGTCGATATTAAATGACTTGCCTGTTTAAACACTATTTTGTTTACAATTTGGCGAAAAACGGGACATAAAAATGTAACTCCATTTGTTATTTGAAATCACGTGATTTTCAGAATATGACTAATAGGATAAACAAAAAATGGAAGCCAAAAAGTAAATTATAATTTTTTAGGAGATTATTTTATAAATCACTTATTTTGAATTTGTTTGCATCCTCTTGACATTCTTTTATTGATAAAAATATTTAATTATGTTTGCTGTGTTTTCATTTTCAAATGGTGTTCACAACGAAATTTTAAGATACCCATTGTGAATACTTTTAATATAAAATTTGGTTCGGAACACACTTTGTAATCTTATGGTAGTCTGAAAAATAATATTTATAGAAAAATAAAGTTTGTTGGCGGGAGTATTATTGTCTAGATGTCTTATTCTGTAACTCTCCTAAACTAAAACTCAATTGCTAAAAGCTTTTAAACTAGATTTAGGACTTTTTGGCTACTAATACCATTCTTGAACGTCTGTTGTAATTTAAAAGCTGCATGCCCTATTATCTCTAAACTTTCGAATTCGAATATATTCTAACGCCCAGCCTGTTTCAAAAACCCAAAATTTTAGCATTTTGGTAACATTGTATTCTGTATTTTAAAACTACAAATTTATACAGTTTGTACAGTAAAAAAAGACAACTTTTGGAAATCTCTAGTTAGGATACTCAGAAGTTAGTAAAATTTCTTAATCAATACTTTTATTAGCTGTTCTAAGGGATGATACCAAATATCTGAAACCATTTTCTTTCTACTAAACACGTGTTGGAAAATTTAAAAAAGAAAGACGGATTATACTGTATGTAGGTATGTAAAAATTTTTAACTATGGGCAGGTATATTCTTCTTTGTTTTCTTATTATGGGTATTAAGGTTAAATATGTATACTTTCTGATGAAATAAAAGGTAAACTATAGAGTTATGGCGTATGGATTATAATTTGCCATTTTACTGTAGATGTGTTGAAAATACCCAAACATTTCCAAATACCACGAGTAAATGGTCTCTTTTTTGTTTCTTTGTTCTTAATGGTTAAATTACTTTATCTTTTAAAACAAATATACAAAATAGTCAACGTGCACATGACATACATATGTATGTAATATCGTCGTGCGGGAGTTTATGTGCTCTATCCGCCATTTTATATTTTTTTACATATCTTGGGTTAATGATGCCAATCTGCAAACCGTTTTCGGATATCTCCGCCATTTTCGGAGATAAATAGCCGAAAACGGATTGCAAATTTTAAAAATTTTGGCGTCAAAAACCTAAAATGACAGCATTAACTCAAGAAATATAAAATGGCGTATAGAGCACATAAATTCCCGCACCACGATATGTATACTAAACTAATCTGGGTTATAGGTACTTAGCTAAAATTAAAAGAGAATGTTAATATCACAAGTGTTTTGAGATGTTCATTAATATTTGTCTTAGAATTATCTATATGGAGTTGCAAATTTGAGAGATACATATGTACATAGTTAAAGTGAGACATTTCCATAGCTTACCTTTAAAACATCTGCGCTAATTTCCCCCATTAAAAAACTCTCTGCCAAACTATTTTTGGCTGAAACATGAAATGGATTAGTATGACCATGATTTTGATCAGTTGTTTTTTCAAGTACTGTCGAATTTAAAATGGATGCTTTTTGTTGTGGTACATTTATATCTTCTTTCTGTTGTTTTTTGATGTTCGAAAGCGAACTAATAGCTAAATTTTGTAAATCTGAGTTCAATTCCTTATTAATATGTTTATCAAATTGTGCTGCATGAGACCATATCATTTGGTTAACACTTGGTACGAAAAATGGAAAATCTGGTTCTGTTTGCTCATCTGTGAGATTATTTATGGTATCGTTTGTATTTTGTTTACAATATGGTCCATCTAAAAAATCTATTAAGGTTGCATGTGTTCGCCCGTTGCTTGATGGAATTTGATTTTTAATGTTAGACTGTTGCATTAAAGATGGCATTCTTTCAATAATGGATTCTACCGTAGATTTCCTTGCATCTTCTAAAATATATAGTTGGCTTTGTCTCAAAGAGTCAAAATTACTGCCACAATCATCATCACGTACAAGGGGAGGCATGCTTGCATAATTTACATCGTCCTCTAGAGAGGACATGGGTGATTTAGAACCCAATATAACAAATGAATCTTCCTCAGACATGGCACGAGTAATTAATATTTGACTTTTTAATGGAACTGTCAATGTATTGTGTTGCACGTTCGCTTGCACACAACTTTTGTCGAAGAAATATTTTGTGGTTTCCCTTTTGGATTCAGTTTTTACGTAAATTGCTCTTAATTTCTTTAAATATACGCCAATTTATGATTCACACACATTTTTATTTATTTCTTCAATAAACTTTAATTCTTTTAATTAAGAAATGTCTGAAATTGATTAAATTTTTGTTTATTGAATTTTCTTTTAATTAAAAAGGAATCAATTTTATTTTAATTTTCACCAAAGCCGTTGTTTCTTATTTTATGCTGACATCAATATATTTTACTATTTGTATAATATCTTATGTTATTACAAAATTCTTATCTCTATGTATTTTTAATTTATTTAATACTTCCACTAATATTTCTAATTCTTGTACTTCTGCAACTTGTAATACGTTTTCTATACAAGTTCTGTCTGCTGCAACTTCTTGTTTAAGAATACGCTGAACAAAAGACAACAAAACAAAGAATGCAATATGAAGCTGCCATATTGATATAATATTAGCAGTAAACAGTAGTGGCAACTTTGTTGAACCTAAATCGCTAAATTTAAGTAAAACGCTAAAATGAAATTTTATAATACCGAAAAAATTGAGCGCCTTTATTTGAAATTTTGAACGTGTGGTCGTTACTTGCTGTGTTGCCTATAATGTGTTTTTAACTGGTTAATTTATCAAATTGTTATAATTTTTAAAAAAATATGTGATTTACAAATAATAAACATTTCCTGAAGAAGCTACTCAGAGAAGTAGCGAAATATCGAGAAAATAATTATTTAATAGACCTAAAGCTTAAATAAAAGTTTATATATTAATCAATAATAAGGTCAACTAAACTTATTAATACAATTAAATAATAATAGTAAAAAAGTAAATGGGTCAATATTTTTAATTAAACGTTATTACAGTTGTTAATATGTTTGCGATCACTGACAAAATTATGACCTGAACTGATTTTTTTTTATTAAAAAAGCTTTCTGAAGTTTCTAATTTTCTCTGAGAATAAAGAGAAAGAGAGGCAACCAAGATAAACCGTGACTGATTGTCAGATTTACTCATTCGATGTGTGAAAAATTGTATGTGTGTTAAGAAAATAGGAAACTGCAGAGAAAAGTTTGCATACAATCAAAGTTTTGTTTATTGGACTATATATCTGTGACATTTTCACAAAACATCTTATGTCAAATTTAAAAAGTTGAAAAAAAATGTTGTTAATGATACGAATTTTTATTCAAAAAACATTTTTCTGTACGTTTTTAAAATTTTGTAATATAGAAGAAATTTTTTTTAAATTTCGGTTTATTTTATTTTTTCATAAAAATGATGTTTTCCCCTAGTTTTTTGAAAAACTTTTTTGCTATCTTAACTCGACTTAAGGTGTTTTGTCAAAATGCCACAGATATATTTTTACGGTAAAGAACTGTAAAAAAACCAAAACGAAAAGTGTAAAATTAAAAATGAAACATGAAGAAACAATTGGCAATTGTGCTCACAAGTTGTCTAAAAAAGAAACTCATAATGTACACAGTGAGGAAAAAATACACAGTTTTAAAAGTAAAAATGAGCAGTTTTTGTTTATGTACCATATTTAACACTACCTTATGTAGTAATTAGTGTATACATTTAGATCACTACATATGTACATACATACCGATGCTTAGTTCATGATGTAACAAATCGATAGTTTGTGCCGACTTATTGTAATACATTTTACTTTAAGAAAATGTAAACATATTTGTCATGACCTAGATTACTAGTAAACTACTCCCCTGTGTTAAGATTTAGTTTGAGTTTACTAAACCTGTGTAACTATTTACTGCTATTCCATGGCTTATTTTCTATGACAAATACTTTAAATTTGCTTTAGATGATAACCATTAGATTTTACCAAAAAAATATGTAACATGCAAAGAATTAATTATAAACAATGTGAAATTACCTTTTTAAGTCTGTGATATTCATGAGAAAAGTAGTCGTAATATGCTGGACATAGGCGCGGTCAAAAAGGGAGCGCAAATTATAACAAAATTCAATAACTCGGTAAATAATAATCATAAACGAATATAACTTCATAGGTAAATACATAATTGGGATATTTGTCGATTATATATTATATGGATTACTAAGACGATAGCGCGGGTTCAAATCTCAGCTCTGACATCTTGAAAAAAAAAAATATAAAAAAATTATTTCTTTCGGTGACTACCTCTCTGGGAGTAATTGATTGCCATAAAAAACTTCTCAAATCTGTCGTTCGGAGTCGACTTTAAACTGTAGATAACGCTACTCATGAATAAAAATTAACACATAACATGAGTGCTGCGAGAAGCTAGGCCGTAACTCTGAAACAGGGGGTAATGGCCAGTTATGTATGTGTATTTATTTGTCGACATATCTATTAAAAATTGGCGAACTGCCACGCCCATTTAAAACATTCATACAACTAGAAAAATACTTAAGCTACAGCAAAGAAATTTAGCAATTTTTATAGGTCAATAAAAATGGGGTTGGTTAAAATATTTGTAGTAAATAAATATGCACATGCAGAGCAACATATGCTAGTTTTTTATATACATATGTAATATACATATATTTATTATTACATTTTCTTCTTAATAATACCCTAATTCACTTATTTCTACATTACAATTATAAATAAATCTTTAAAAAATTTAACCACCTCTTCTGGCGTATGAAGCGCGATAACGAAAGACTGGTCGAAATACATTGACTTCAGCTAGTTCCATATCGTAATCTTTGTCAGCATATTCATTAATATCTGCAGCGAAATTTACATTCACATCTCTTTTATAGAGATGTCTGATTAAAGGCGAATTCGTTTGTATAATAAAGAAATTATTTCTGTCTGGATCCAAAAGAGCAGATGATATTAAAGTGAGTGACGTCATTAGAAGAAGGATCATTACAGTTGATTTAAGCATTTCCTAAAAAAAAAAAAATAAAAAATTGTATTGATAGTGGATCCTCCATTACAAATCATTATGTGATAATTCTGGTATTTGTTCTATTGTTTTTTTTTTAATTGAGACCAATACTTAGGGGTAAACCCCTACTAAGTAAATGCCGTGCATTGTATTGGAATTTTTGGAAAGGACAGTATATATAAATTTGTTCTTATATTACAATATTATTTAGCGTCTTAGGAATTAGACCTTCACCCTTGAATGATCAACAGCACAACAGTGGTTTCAAGACCTCCGGTTTGGATGACTTTTGATGACGAATAACCCACAATAGTTAACAGCAGCCAAATACTTGCGATGACCTTATTTATGGGCCTTGGTCGGGTCTTTAGTAACAAAATTTATGAAAATTAAATTTAAAATTACAATTGTACACCTAATTACTTTAAATAAACAAATTTAGAACACTTTGTATTTAAAAATATTACACTCTGAAGTGGGATATTGAAAACCAAATTTAATAGCTAATTTACAGACTTACCTTTTATATTAAAATAAAACTAAACGTATTGGTATTTATGTATTTAAATTTAAATTTTATTTTTCTAGCTCACATTCGACTTTCTTTTCTAATATTTTTTATTAAAATGTTAAAGTTTTCTTAAGTTTAGTTCGCTTTTATATGCTAAAAAAAAATTAAGAGGAAGAAAAACTCAAGTTCTCGTATTAATTTTAATTATAGAATAATTGTACGAGTAACACCTTTTCTGTAAAACGTATGCAATCACATACTGTTGTTTTTGTGGTTGTTATTCTATTTTTTATTTCAGGAACACGCACTTTTCTGTCACGTATTTGCTAAATGCCTCTAATTAGGAATGAATGAATGCACTGCATCTATTTAAAAATTAAAACTTAAGTAAATAAGAAAAATCAAAAACAAAATAAACAGAAAAAACGAAGAAAACTTTTAATAGGTAAAAAAATAAAATCTAAATATCTTCTAATAGAGATTTACATATTAAAAGCTTTGATAGTATTCTACAGCACCTACTAAAAGTTTTCTACTACTTGTGTTTCAATAGCATTTTGCTTATATAAGATATTAAACTAAATGTGGTTAAATAGTTAGAACTTACAGTTTTTTGTACGATGTTTAAAAACAAATCAAGTGAAAATGTTAACATTGACAAAAATCCTACTATAAATAAGTACTATATGATACCCTAATTCTCAAAATTCATTCAAGAACACTAAAGAAATTAATTTGTTGCAAAATACTTTTCAATGTCAGCTGTGCAGGCTTTATAAAATCTAACTTGTTCTCTGGACTGTACCAATTTTGTAGCAAATTTTACTAACAATTAAGGCACACTTATGGAAACAGAAACTACTATTACTTACCTCTATATACGTATTTATTTTTTGCTTGTTTTGTTTTTACTTTTGCTTGTCAAATTTTGTTTATTTTTTGTCATATTTGTTTTGTTTTTACGTTTTTGTTGTGTGTTTAATAAATTATTGATTTGCTTTTTGTGTATGATGCACTTCTTTTTTCTTATTTCTTTTAGCAGTTGTTGAAATTTAAAATGAGAAAGAAAAAATTTTTTTAAGAAGCCACCTTATAAAATTACATTATATTACAGGCGGTGAAGTAAAACTTTTGTTTCCCCTTGTAAGGTGGTACGCTCAAATGTACATACAGTTTTATGCACATTCATTTTACCAGGAAATGGAAGAAATTGAGAGACGTTACAAAGGCTGGTGGGATGAACAAATGATGGCGGACTATTGATGGTTCCTCATTCGCGAAGATCCATCCGAAAAAAAACGCAAAAGTTCAAGTCGCTCGTCATTTTAACTAAATTTTTTTGAATTTACACCGAATATAGTGTGTGAGCAATGAAAATGAAAATATTGCCGTTCCACAAAATCCTTAATAAAAACTTTATTTTTCATCAGATTTTTTTGAAAATACACTTTAAATATTGGTAACTAAATAGACTATTTGGTAAAAAAATAAAACATTCCAGATCTTCAATATAACGTAGAAAAAAATTTAAATGAAAATGAAAAATTTTGAAAAAAACGTAAAAAATAGGAAAATTTTGAACTTTGAGGTGCTATATCTCAGCCATACCTTCTCATTGATATACCACTTATCTCGATCCGACTTTTTGGTTGGACTCCACAAGGGTATGAGTGGGGCAATACACCGAAAAACACAAAAGTACCGTTATCTAAAAAACTGTACTTAGAAAAAAATAATAAAAGCGTTTTTCGTGCTCAGGAGGTCCCAATTAACTAATCTAGGCATGTGGCGTTCTTGGTATTTTTTGGCTGTAAACCAGTGTAATTAACTAAAAACATCACATGATTTATAAAATTTTTGTGAAAATTAAAAAATGCTACAGTATTTTTTAAAAATATCAATTTTTTATTATTTAATATTTTATTATTTATAATTTTATTTGGTTTGATTATACTTATATTAAAATAATATTATGGATGAGCTTTAATTGATTTATGAAATGAAACAAAACAAGGAAAGAAACAAAGTTTTAAATACATATGTATGGGTGGGTGTACACTGCCGATCACTTGAATAGGTTTAATAATTTTTGCTCTTATATTTTAATTCTTCATATAAACTTTAGGAGAATAATTTTTTTTTCACTTAAATTAAGAGATATTATGAATAATCATATTTTAGGAAGAAAAGAATAACGGTACAATAAATAAAAATTTGTTATTTTTTGATTTTACTTCAAAATGCTGCGAAAACAGGTGTAGATTTTGGGTCACTTGAATAGGTTTAATAGGAATAAAATTAGTTTGCTTTTGACTATCGACAGTATAATTTAAATTTTAAATATTTGTGAGTTACTGCAATAATATTTTATATATTTTACGTAAAATGGGGCGTAGCAAGGGATTAACTGAAGAAGGAAGAGGTAAAATTAAAGCATTCAATGAAACTGGCTTAAGCCATAGGAATATCGACAAAAAAATTGATCGCAGCCAGAATGTTGTAAGTAATTTTGTAAGAAATCTGTCCGATTAGTATAAAAGCATGAAAGGGCTGACGAAAAAAGCCACAACAGAAGCGGACAGAAGAGTTAATGTAAGAGCTGCCTCAAATTCGAGCGATTTTGCTGCAAAAATTAGACAAAAATTGGGTATCACAGCTATCATAGGCACTGTAAGATGTGTTATTCGACGTTCTAAACATTTAAGGAGATTAAAAATTAAAAAAAAACATCTTTTATTGCTGCTCGTAAAGCGACACGGTCTCATTTTTCACGAGAACACATGAACGATAAAAATGAGTGGTATCGTGTTGCCTTCTCAGACGAAAAAAATGTTTAACTTGCAAGGTCCGGATGGATACAACTACTATTTCCACGACCAACATAAGGAGGAACGCTACCTTAGTCATTTCGTCTCTGTGAGGGAAGTGTAATGGTGTGGGGGGCGATTTCATATTATGGTACATTTGTGCTTCAATTCGTCACATTAAAAATGAACGCGAATAATTACAAAACAGTACTTGAGAAGGTGTTTCCACATTTTTCTACTATTTTTAGACCAATTCTTTGGATATTTAAACAAAATAATGCCCCGATACCCAATGCCAGGTTTGTAAAAGTGTGGATTTAAAGCCAAAATGTCGATATGTTGATGGGGCCACTATATTCCCCTGTCTTAAATATTATAGAAAATGTATGGGGCTTGCTTTCTCGCAAAGTCTACGAGTCCGGCAGACAATACGAAACCAAATAGGCTTTCATTGGAGGAATTAAAAAAGCTTGGTCCAAAAATTTTGTTATCATTAATTGAAAACCTTTATAGCTCCCTCCCAAATAGTATTCTTGAAGTTATATCGAATAAAGGAGGATATACTCCTTAAAAAATCATCAAGCATTGTAAGAAATCTTAAAAAATTAAAAAAGGTTTACAAAAAAATCATTTTTTATTTAATTTTTTAAATTAATGATAGTAAACCTATTCAAATGACCCAAAAAATTGTGCTGAAAATCATAATCGTTTTGGGAAAAAAATTACTAAAATTCAGTTATTAATTATTGAAATAATTTTTTTTTATTGTAAACATACATAATCCAATATTTTACCATTTTAGAAAATAATATATCTAAAAACTTAATTACTTTTAGAAAAAAATTAATTTGAATGTAATGAAAATAGTAAACCTATTCAAGTGAGCGGCAGTGTACATATATATATAATTTTACTGCTGTATTTATAAAAATTATAAAAAAAAAAAATAAAGTAGACTTGAAGCCTTCATTTGCCAGACAAATTTTGAATTAAAGTCTACTTTATTTTTTTTTTTCATACCGGCATAAATATTTGAAAGAACTTTTTTGACAAATTTCTATGCAATACTTGTCACAAAAGCCCTTTATCAACCTTTAATATTTTCTTACATATTAACTTGCTTTGTATTAAAAAAAAAAACAATTTTTTATTAAAATTTTGTGAAAATATTAAAATTTAAATTTTACAGAGGAAGACTTTCGAAATTAAAGCAATATGTACAAGTAGAAATATCTGTAGAGTTTTGACAAAACATCTTACATTGTATGTCGATCTGAAAACATTTATCACAACTTTTGTCGTCAATTAAACTGTTATATGTAAATTTTTAAGGAAATTTAAATTACTAGAACTTTTTCTTATACAACTTGATAGAATATTTTTAATTTTTATAAAAAATCTATTGGACTGTTACCAAATTTCATGTATAAAATGAGTTTTGTAATCCTTTTTCATGGTCAATTCTTAGGTTTTTTGAAAGAAAAAAAAATAATTTTGTGTTTTGAAATATTTTTTGTCAAAACTTTACTGATAAGCATATGCTAAATTTTCTTGTACCTCAAATTATAAAAACGAAACATAAATTTTGGAAGCATTTTACAATATTAATGAATCGATTATGGATAGCAACCGTACTTTGGTGGAGTTGCCAGTTGCCTAAAAATGGCATTACAGAGGACAACGGGTAATTAATCACCCTTATTCTATTTGGCGTCGGCAATAACAATAGCAATTTTAAGGCAATAGCAATTTTAAACAACGGCAACGTCAATTTAATGTTAATTTGGTATTCCATAAGAGTATTACGACGACGTTGCCTGTTTATCGATAATGTTAATTAAAATACAGCACACATCTCTAATGTTTGAGACAGCTTTTTCATTTTTTTTCATTGTTTGGTAAAAAAAATAGTTTCGTGAAAAATATAAAAAAATAAAATAAAATCCAGTGAAGAAGAAATTAAAACCAATTTAGTTGTGGAAAAATGACTGCAGAAGTCGTGCATTTTTTACTTGCCCAATTAGAAGTAAGTAAATTTAAAATCATCATGTTCAAAGTTTTTTTTTTTATTAATTTCATTACATTTTATAAGATTTGAAAGTTATTTCATGGTAAATAAGGCATTATTTAAATATGTGCCATGGATCCCAATTTAAAAAAGGAACTCGATTGGCAGCTACATTACAATTCTAGGCCAGGGGTTTGAAACGATTATAACCTGGAACTTTCACAGCCAATGGTGGCGAAGGTTTTGGCCGAAACACTGGACGCCATAGAGATAGCTCGTCCACAGTGGACAAAATTTAGCATGACAAAAGCTGAAAGCAAGAAGTTAAATTTTAGTTTTTCGAAAAAAAAAACAGGATTTCCAGGTGCAATTGGTCGTGTGGACGGAACACACAGCGAGATTATAGCCCCAAATGAACAGAACTACACATTAACTGAAATTTTTTAATATAAAAGTATTTTTCAACTACACTTTTTCTTATATTTTATTTATTTATTTATTTAATAAACCAAATTTAACAAAGAACAACACAAGGCAACACCAAAAATGACGACGACAAAATCATTGGCAATTAAAGACAATAACGACGTCAATTTTGCTTACAGAATACCAAAAATATGTTAACAGTGATCGATAAACGGCAATATTGCCAACTAGAATACCGATCTGCAAAAAAAGACTAAAAACGGCATTGCCTTCTATCGACGACGCCAAATAGAATAAGGGTGAATGTTTTAAAATTTTACTTGTAAAAAGTTTTTTTTCGGCAACAAGAAATTTTTGGTTGTCAGCTGTCAACGCAAATGCACTTCGGTGGTCATCCATAATCGACCGCTAAAATTTTAATTATAAGTAAATATACGAGTATAAAAACAAATTTGTGTTTTTTTCTTTCTTGCTAATGTTTTTAATTAAGAAACCATTTTTACATTTAACAGACAGTGATTCGGAAAAATAAACAACGTGTTATGTCATAAGAAAAAGTAAAAGTTTTATTTACAAGATATTATATTTTCAAAAGGTTGGATGTGCTTGGTTGTAAAGTCTATGGCCAGCAGCTACATACTCGTCATATAGGGTGGTTAAATTTTAAGGGCTGATGTTGAATGTGAACCACACCTGAACTTCAAGTTTTTCTGCATATCATTTGACATTTCTTAATTTCAGACAAACTCATTTTGAACCATGGAAAGATACACAATCGAACAACTCGTTAAAGCTATTCAGGCTTAATATGAAAATGAGCATTCAAATCAAAATGCACATCGTGCACTTTGTGATTTTTCAATCAATTTAATCGTTCAAATATGCCTACAATCGGAAAAATCGTGCAAAAGTTTGAGCAAATCGGGTCTGTAGGAGATGTGAAAACAACAGTTCGTGGCTATTTGCGCGACAAGTTTAATGGCCATGTTATCTCACGTGGTGGTGATGTCATTTCCCCGCCAAGATCAAGTGATTTGACTCTGTTTAACTTCTTTCTTTGGGGTTATTTGAAAGAAAAGGCGTACGTCGATAAGCCAGCAACAATTCAATAGCTAAAGGATGAGATAATTCGGCACAAGAATGTGGGGCAAATTATTTGAAAACCACTGTATAGGTACATATATATATTCTATATTACGTTAATCACTGTCTGTTGTTTTTTTCTTTGTTTTGTTAAAAAAAATATATTCATTTATTTATTTAATTATTACATTTAAATTTAATTTTGTTTTGTTTTTATTATAATTTGTAAGATGAGTAGAAATGTTTGCTTTAAATTTTAAATTTATTTGTTTCTTTATTTATTATTAAATATATTATTGTTAATTTTTATTTTATATATAATAATTCTAATAGAATTCTCATGTACATATGTATGTATATAATATATAGATTTATTGTTTTTGTATTTGTTTTTTTTAATTATTAATTTAATTATTATTTTTTTTTTAACTTAGAATTTAGCATTAAAAACTACTGAAATTATTTTTAATTTTTGATCATAAAATTTTGGTTCCACATTGTTTCATAGTGTAGTTTGTTTTTTTTTTTTGATTTTTGTATTTATTTACTCGTTAACTTTATAAATTTATTTATTTTTTAAATAATTTGTTTTCAAATAAATTTTTTATTAAAAGCAATTATACGCATGGCTGAAAATTGGTCATGTGAAATAATTTTTTAACAAATAAAATGAGAAATTAATAGATAACCTAAAAGACTAAAAATTATTAGAAGTTCCTATGCAATAGCGTAAAATCTACACCCGGAAGAGAGTAAAAAGGCAACATGAAATGGGGTAAAATAGTACATCGATTGTATATGTTTTCTCTTGGTACTTAACCACGCGTAAGTGAATCAGACGAATTTATTAGAAGATGTTATTGCTTTGAAACGATAACGGTGTGTCATATCTAAGCAACTCTATAGTAACCTGTAGTCGCCGTGGTCTAATGGTTAGCGTGTTGGCTTACTAAGACATGAGCCCAGGGTTCAAACCCCAACTTTGACATCTTGAAAAAAGAAATATGAAAAAAATATATCTTTCGGCAACTACCTCTTACCAATCTTCTGGCAAAAGCTCTGAGAGTACCTGATTGCCATGAACAAGCTTCTCAAGTCTGTAGTTCGGAGTCGACTTTAAACTGTAGGTTCCAGTACTCGTTGATAAAAAATTAACACACACAACATGGGTGCTGCGAGAAGCTAGGCCGTAACCCTGACAGGGTTGCAATGGCCAATTATGTATGTATGTATAGTAACCAAATGAGAAAAAAAAAATTGCAAAAACATTTACTGATTTTCTTTATTTTAAAAATCTTAAATGAAAAAATTTTTTAAATTTACATGATTAACCGGGCTAATTCCTCCATAATGTACTGTTGCTGCCATATGGTGTAAATAAGGATCAGGAACTACCTTCTACCTGGCATGACACTTAATTCCTTCAAAATTTTATTGTTTTTATACAAAAAAGAGAAAAAAACGGAGAATCATTTTAACATATGATTAAATGTCAGCTGTTGTTTACAAGCCAAATTAAAGTCACCTGTTCTGAATTCGCTTTGGCGGCAATAAATTAAATGAGAATCGCATTACGGTCAATAGAGATCGTTACCGAATTATGGACATCAGTTTCTTAGTTTCTGTAGCATGGTTTCTGTGGCAATTTTTGCCATTTGTGCTGATAAACCAGCAACAATCGACACCGTAAAGCTCAACAATTTTCGTGTTATTCATGACATTTGATTAGAAGTGGTCGAAAGAGTTACCAAAAATTACACCCCCGCAATAGGCTTTATTAACAGTACTGGTGGCTATAAGCCGTAAATAATTTTTAAATGTAAATGTTATGATTTAACTTTCAAATAAAATCGATTTTTTTAAATAAATTTTATTTTATAAATTTAAAAGCTCTACTTAGGAAAATACAAAAAAGACAACTTCTTAAAAATTCTTTTAAATTTTCTCAAGTAATGTTTTGTTTTTGTTTTACTTTTTAAATTAACTTTTTATTTTTGTAGTTTTATTTTTTCATTAATTTAATTAATTTGTTGTTGTAATAATTATAAATAATTGTAGCTGTTTTTATTTTTACTTTTTAAATTAAATTTGATTTAATTTTGATTATCAGGCTTTTAGTGTTTTTAAATAAAATGTAAAGATTTGATCCATATTTTAAAATATAAAATTTTTGTTTTTAAATAAAATAAACAAATAAAAGTTATATTTTATAAAAATAATTTTCATTATACATACTTTTATAATTATTCAACCTTTTGTTTTTAAATTTTGTTAAATTGATTATGGCTGATAGTGGTATAGATAGATAGATAGAATATGAGACAAAAAATTCTTAACTGAATCTGTAGATAATCTGCTGATTATATTACATTCCTTCCGTGAAACTATAATATTTGTAATTGAGATAGAATGTAACCGAAGACTTTCATATTGGTCCGTAGAATAAGTTAAAAAAATAACCCAATTTTGACAAAACTCGATTTTATTTTTTTGCATATCGTCGTGCGGGAGCTTATGTGCTTTATCAGCCATTTTATATATTCCGAGTTAATGATTCCACTTTAGGTTTTTGACAACAACATTTTTAAAACCTGCAATCCGTTTTCGGCTATTTATCTCCGAAACTGGACGTGATATCCGGAAACGGATTGCAGACTTGAAAAATTTGGGGTCGAAAACCTAAAGTGATATCATTAACTCGAGATATATAAAAAATATGAAATTGCGGATAGAGCACATAAACTCCCGCACGACGATATGTACGATAGTTGCCTAAGAGGGTGATACACTTTTATAGTACGATTTTTCTTTCTCGCCAAAATAGATCTCAGTTTTAGCTATTACTTTATCATAGGACGTACATTTTTTTCCAGCAAGCATTCTCTTAAGATCTGAAATCAGGAAAAAGTTGCTTGGGGCTAATTCTGATGCCCCAAACAAGATGGCAATTACTCGGATTACTCATTAAACAACAAAAATATTTTTTTTACATTTTCCAAAATTGTTTTTTAAATAAAAAATATTATATAGTTAGTTAAAATGTAAAAAGGCGTAACTAACAATAATATATTTTTACAAGAGAAACAAATAATTTTTAGCAAGCAATGCTTTTACATAGAAAATCAATCCGAGATGTTGTCATAAAATCTTCCGTTTTTGATAGCAGAAGTGTAAAATTCAATGGTACTCACAATAATCAAACAAAAACTGGATTTCGATTTTTTTTTGCTAGTTACTTCGTTTTAAATTTTAGTTAATCATATATAATAATAGTAAGTGAAGGAGCTAAACAAAGAAGCAGCTGGAAATTTAATAAGATATTTGACTATAAGCCTCATCATCAATTCAACAAGATTTCAATAATTTTTTTTTTCTTTAATTTCTTTTTGATTGAATTTATTACAATAAAAATAATTAATTAATTTAATTTTAATTTTAAAAATTTTTTGTAAATTTTTTCACTTTTTTTTCAATTAATGAAAGGAAACCTTATGTTGAAAAAAAAATAATTTTTGATTGCATTTTATTAATTAATATTTTAATATTTTTTTTTTTATTTTAAAAATGCTTTTTAACTTTTAAACGAAATTATATATATGCAATAAAGGGGGTCATAGAATCCATTGTTGTCAGAACTGGATTTGAAAACGAAAAGAACCAACAAACTTTGGTGTCATGAAGTGCAATGTAATATCTTTTATGTTCGAACTCGAACTAATTCAGTCGATATCAATGTATAACACCAAAGTATACTTTTTCATATTGTTTTCAAATCTTATTCCGACCACATCGGAATTTATGATTCTACCAACATATATATATGTATATATATTATACATGTATGTAGGTAGAATACTATATATGTTTTATTTTTCATATATTATGCTTTCTTTTTTTAATTTTAATAAACTTCCTGTACTTTTTTTGGTTTGGGTTTTTGTTTTTAGTGTTCCATTTTATTTAATTGGTTTTTATGAAACTGATATATTTTGTTTTATTTGAAATATATTTTACAAGACTTGCAAATTTTCACAGTGTTTAAATTTGGAATCTTCTTTACCCAGTATCCATGTTAACATTTGCCTCGCCTTCATGCTGGCCATCATAACGCTGCGACTTTTATACCAATGGGCCGGTGAGGGTGAAGTATCACGATGACCCTGTTTAATTATTAAGAAAATAATTTTATAAAAAAAAACAATATACTAAAGATTTTACTTTTAAATAATATTTTTTATTGTTTTTTTTGTTCAAATATTTGCTTTAAAACTAAAGCCTAATGCTACATTTATTTTAAAAGAAAAACATGGGAGCATAAAAATGAGTACTAAAATGTGCGAAGAAAAAAAAAAAAAACGAATAAGTACCATATGCATGAGATGAATGGGTGGTTTGGTCACGGAGGCGAAACACTTATAATTTCTGTAATTTTTGTTTTTTTTGTTTGTTTTAAACATCAAGAAAGTAGGCAAATAATGAAGATTTAGAAATCTAAATAAATAATTTTTATACACAATTGGACTACATAAGTATATACAATGTACATACATCCATATGTTTGTATATATTCACAAATACTTACATGTGTTAATACTACATGCACACATATACTTATACATACTTACATATTTACAGTAAGTATATTATCTTAAATATGTAGGATGAACCGTAACAGAAAAATATTTCAATTGAAAGATGAAAAAACCTGTTCGCAACATATCTAGTAAGCATCAATGCATTATTATTGCTGTTATTTCATTCAAAATGAGGTAATTCGATCTATGAAATCTGCTATCTTCTTTAGAATCTTCTATTTGTTTAGTAGATTTACAGTGTTTCTAACAAACCCTTCAGGTCCTATACTTTAGGGGGTTAATATGTCCTCCTTGGGACAATGTGTTCCCCTACAGATCCATATAAATCCAATAAGAGCCACAAATTCGCACAATACGTGTATTCTGCGGTTCCCATCGCTAATTTTTGATAATCTACAAACAGCTACAACTGTTATCGCTATTCTCTCTGTTACAATGATTCATAAGAAAATTTGTCAGGAGTTTTAGGTTGGCCTGCTGAACAACGCCCAAATTGTGAACTGCTTAACATCTTAGCTTGTTTCACACCCACTTGAGAGTGCTAGTGCTCCACAACATTTTCAAACTTCCCCAGGTCTAATTTGATTAAGAATAGTAGAAAGTGGTGCTGCACAGAAGATCTTCATATTAATGGAGCGTGGCCAGATATCTTTTGAAGTCATAGCATTCACAGTGTTCATGACTCTAGCTCTAGTCTTTTCAACATATCTCAGTAACATTTGCCAATTTTAATATTGTGACTTACAACATCTATTAAGTTTTCTTCTCTATGGTCGTATACCTCCCTACAGGTTCACTTAGATCCATCAAGAACTCTACATTCACGCAATATGCGAAACAATAGAAATCATAAAATGAAAGCTGAGGTAGTTCAAGAAAACAATATAAATTATTTTATCTTTGATCCCACTGTCCAGGCTTGTCTCAGCACATATGGCCATAGCTATGATCATGATCCTAGAAAGCTGTAGTTTTTTCGTGGTTCCTACTTTAACTTAGGAATCAACTTGAAAAAAAAAACTTTTGAACATATCGACTTGATGCTGACAACGAGGCAGAAGAACCTCTGTACATTATATTGGAAGAGATAATTCTGGTGTTTAATTTAGTTTACCAGATCCATAATTTACTTTGAAGCTATCTTTGGGCATCCTGTTACCAATTTGAAAATAATTTTAAATTTGAGCCTGCTTGAGTTATTTTATATTCAGCTGTACTAATGCTAATGGGTTACCCTAACTTTAATGTAGACCTTTTGGAAAAGTGTATTAATACAAGCACCATTGACCTCAATTGAATCAAAATTTTTTATAGAAATTTCAAATGGCTGTAAAATATGTTGTCTTCCATATTTAAAGAAAATAAATCTTAAATTTTTTAACTTAAGACGGCAAAGAACAGGGGAAAAAGTTAAACTGTTTGACAAAGAGAAAGAAAAGAACATACAAAAAAAATTTATGCAGTCAAGCCCAAATATATGATATTCCATATTAAAGCGACAACATTGATCAATAGGTACACATTAAGCTTTGTTCAATATACTGGCAATTAAAAATTGTCAGTTTACACAGTTTCCAGCAGAGCTTACAATTTATTGTCAGATGCTTCTTGCCTGACAACAGTTTTATATGGCAAGGTTGTCAGCCAAATATTGTTAGCTCATATGTATGTTAGTTCATATTCACAATTAAATGTAGTTGACAATGATGGGCAATTTTTAAACAAAACCAGCAAGCTAGCTCTGTGCAGGATTGTCATACGTTTGGCAATATTGTTGTGAGTTGGTTGTCTTGTAAAAATTGCCGTCAGTCACACTGCTTTAAAATATTTTAAGCATATTTTACTGACAGTATTCTTAGATCTGTCATCCGCCTGAACAAAGCTCTTATCTTCTATACAAATTTAATTGCCATCTTTTGCAAATAAACATCTTTAATATTTTATTTCAATTGAATTATTTAATTGAAATTAATTTAAATTTTTTTACCAAAAAAATGTCTAAAAGCAGTTGAAATGTTAAGAGTGGCATATGGTGATTGTACTCTGAGTCAGAAAAAGGCTCACAAGTGATACCAGTTCTTCAAAGAAGGTCGAGAAGATGTAAATAACCACGCTTGTAACGGTAGCGGCATCTCATCAGAAACCTATGAAAATGTTGAGAAAGTGAAGAAAATTGTTTTGGAGAATAGTCGAATCAATATTAGAGAAGTTGCAGTGAATGTCGATATATCGGTTGACTCAGGTCATACAATTTTTTCGCATATGTTAGGCATGAAGTGTGTGTTGCCCTTTCAAAACTGCTGAATTTTTAACAAATAACTGCTGCATCGGAATCGTTCAAGAAATGACGTTAACGACGATTAAGATTTATTTAAAAGGGTCATAATGGGTGATGATGCATGGGTGCATGGTTATGACAACAAAGTCAATCTTTCAATGGAGGAACCCAAGAGAAAAGTTCACAAGTTTTCTTCGATTACCAGGCCGTAATCCTCACACAGGGTTGTAAAGGCCAGTTATGTATGTAATTAATTTCAGGATTTAATAGACGCTTTATAATAAATTTTATCATATACATACATAGTAGGGCTTGACTGTTCTTAATTTTCGACTTAGATTTTATAAAGATACACTTAAATTAGAGGACCATAAATATTAAATTGGATATGGAAATAGAGAGTAAAATGTAAAAGAAGGTTTAATAATTACACATTTCGATAAATTTTTTAGTAAAACACCAATATAATAAATATATATATTTATAAATAAGGGAGGAATAGGGTCTTAAACTTGAAATGGGGGGGGGGGTCTAATGTTTGGGATTAATTTAAACAACAAATTTACATACAGACATACAATTTTTATTTTTCTTTCTTGGTATACTTTACTCACCATAACTTCACAATTTTTATCATTTAATGATTTTTCCCCTTGATCGAAATCATAATTTTTATTCAGACAATTATTATCGGTATTTGAATTGTCTTTTGATTTGTCTTTCGATTTGTTTTTCAATTTTTTCGTTTTTGGCTAAAGAAATGAAGTGAACAAATACATGAATAATAAGAGATCATAATGAGAGATGATTAATAAAAAAAGTTTTTTATTAAAATTAAAAGTTCCATAAAAAAATTAACACTCGGTTGCTGGAAGGCAAATGGTTTTAGAGGTTCATTTTAAAATGGAAAACCTAAAAAATAAAAATTTCCTGTTGTTTTCTATATAAAAGCAAGAACGTTTCAAACCATTTGTCTTCTAAAAACCAGCAGTTTATTTCATTTTAAATAAGCGTGTATTGGTGTTTTTTATGTGTATGAGTGTGAGTTAAGACAAGAAGCCAGTGTTAGAAATTTTTAAAATTTACTGTTACTGTCTGTATCCCTAAAACAAGCAATTTCAAGCATTTAAAAATTTGTATAAAAAATACCCCAAATTTTTGCAAATATTTTTGTACATTTTTTTATATAAATTTAAAGCATTTGAAATTGCTTGTCCCAGAATAAAAGAAACAATTAACATTTGTTAACAAAATTGAAAATTTTTCATAACTTTACCAACCTGTAATAGATTTTGTTCCTTTTTCAAACGTATTTGCGTTAAAGTACCAGCCAATAGCTCATCACAGTTGTGATTGATGCCCACCGACACTTCAATGAATTTGGCACCAAAGGTACAAGCTAAACATTTACCATCTAAATTCAAATATTTGAGGCAAAAAAAAAAAAAAAAAAAAATAAAAAGAACATTTAATTAAAATTCAATTCATTTTTTAGGCCATTTCTTAATTAAGTCTTAAATGTATACCTTGAGCTGAAACGGCACGTGACCTCGCCAAATCAATTTTATTGGCCACCAAAATAATTGGTCGTGTTCTAATTAAATCCAAATCCTGTAAACGTGCCAGTATTTGTTTGGCTCTTGTAAATGATTCTTTGTCGATACAGGAATAGACCACCAAATAAGCATCAGCCTTTTCTAGTTCATCCTTTCAAATTCAAATTATAAGAAATTTTCAAATTTAGCAACAAAGAAATACAGAAAATCAATTTATGAGTAACAATTCATGTTATCAAACAATAACTAACTGCCTGTTGCAGTATGACAAATAGTATCAAGCGACTTAAAATTTATATGAAAAACACTAAAATTTTTTTTTTATATCTTGAGTGCGATTCATATAAATTTTCAAGCACTGAATAAAAAACTGCAGTCAAAGTAACAAAAGTCATGAAGTTTTTCAATTTCTGCAACTTTTTCATTTTCAATTCATTTGATCAAAAATAAATTGTTGATAAACTTATGCTTCTTAAAAAACAAACAGTCGCAGTTAAAGCAACAACAAAAACTGCAAAATTCCATTATGAAGTTTGAAAGTTGTTTGTTTGACTGATTTTAACTTTAAAGTTGAAGTCAAAGCAAAAGCAATAAAAAAAGTCGATATATTTTGGCTTTGTGTTAGAAAGTTTATAAATAACTGAAAAAGCTGGCTCAATTCAGTTTTAAATGTATAAGTACTTGAATATATAAAAAAAAAACACCGCGAAATAAGTATGAAATCTTTATCATATAACATTGAACTAAATTCTCTTCGGGGGAAAAATATGAAAGTAAATCTTTTTCATGCGAGTGATAAAATGTAATTTTTGTTTCTGTACAAACATATTACTCAATCAGACGAGATAGTTTTGACTTCTCTTCCAAAAGATTGAAATCCTTTACTAAGTTATTTAACTCACTTTGGTGAAGAATTTTTGTCTGGATTAGGTGTGAAATCAGAATGCACATTTGTTTTCTTTTTCAATTTCCGTCTACCGGGGTTCAGATACAGTCAAACCAAAAGCTTTTAAACTGAACTTTCAAAAAAAAAAAAAAAAAAATAAAGTCAGTCAAACAAAAAACTATTGAACTGCTGTAGTTTACCCACTGTCCAGGTTTGTCTCAGCACATATGGTGATAGCAGTGCCATGCTTCTGCTTTAACTTTGGAATCAAATTGGAGTTAAGGTCAGTCAAACAAAAAACTGTCGAACATGTTGAAGTTTTTGTTTTGCTGCAGTTTTTGCCGTTACTTTAACAGCGGCTGTTGTATTTTTAAGAAGTATTAGCAAATGAGCAGAAAAAGCAATTAAATATTGTAGAAGTTTTTAAACATTGCTTTAAAATCGTCACAACTACGACAGTTATAGTCATATTTACCCAATTCACAAAATGTTATAGTTGTCGTAGATCGGTAGAAACTATGACAAACTATAACTATTGTACATAATGTTGTTGGTAATTTCCATGTCAAAAATTACTACAACATGTACGACAATTTTTCCTATGTTTCCGAAATGTCGTATCAATACACCAGAGTTGGAAAACGTTTTTTTTATTTATTTATTTAACTATAATCTACAACAATATAACATTTTGTGAATTGGGTAATTGTATTTGCATAAGTCCTTCTTGTGAGTTTTGCTGACATTTATAGCCCTCAATCTGTAATTTTTCAGTTTATACTACAAATTGACAACATCACTTCATTGCGTCTATTGATGAGGACAACCAAGCAGGCCAATCTCTGTATATCATATTGGAAGAGAAGATTCTGGTGTGTAATTTAGTTCAACAGATTGGTAACTTGTTTTGTAAGACTAGCACTAAATCTAATGAGCTACATGTATAGAGCTCTAAGAAAGCCATTTGCGTAAAATATTTGACAAAAATTTTCAGATATATTTGAGAAAATATTGGGAATTCCATTAAACGTGACACACATACATACATAACTGGCCATTACCACCATGTTTCAGAGTTACGGCCTAGCTTCTCGCAGCACTCATGTTGTGTTTGTCAATTTTTATCCATGAGTTCCGAAATCTTCAGATTAAAGTCGACTTTGAACGACATTAAACTGTAGATTCCGGTACTCAGTCACAGAAAAAAATAATTTTTTCATATTTCTTTTTCTTTTCAAGATGTCAGAGCTGAGACATAAGAAAATGTAATGTGATACACTTTACTAATGGTTTACCATTTATGTTTTAATATTTGAATAATCTGTTTAACAGCAATTATTGTCCTCTACAAGTGAATTTATTTAAAACTTAACGCTTGAAAATTTGAGGAAGACATAAATATATTTGTGAACTACATATAGCATTGCCTCTACTTATATACAACTTTTTCAGAATTAATAAAGTTAAAAAAGAAGTATAATTTTTCATAAATCTTTTTTGTTTCGTTATTTGTTTTTAGTTCTTTAACAATGCGAATTCTCATTTAGCTTCAGTCCCTTTAAATGTTCAGTCGTAATAGTTTCTATATGTAAATTGGTCAGATACACATTAACATTTAGAATTTATTTGAAAATAATATGTAAATTTGTTTCGCATTTGGCTTTTGGCCAAAATAATATGTAAACTGAGCTAAACTATGACAAATTGTTTATTTTGTTTTCATAAATGTTTCATTATGAATTTCAAATTGTAAATAAAAAAAAAAAAATATTTTGCCCATTATGACATTATACGAGCATGGCATTAGTAAAAACCCATAGAGATTGCCCTGCAATTCACTTAAGCCGTCTAACCATATCTACAGCCCTATTTATAATGAAAAGTTAACAGCTCAGTCATTGTATGCAGTGGCTAATGAGCTGTCATTTAGAATACCGATATAGATTTGCAATTCGTTAGCATAGAGTTTATTTGTTATGCGCTTTAGTCCATTTGCTAACTTTAAGCAGAGTGGGCAAATAAACAAAACATTTCGCAAACGTTACAACAAAGTCATACACTTTTCAAAATTTTTTTAATGGTATTGTATATGAGCAAAACTAAAACAAATACTTTCTAAATGAGAAAGAGCGCAAATGAAACAATTAGCTTTTCGCTCTTGTGCTTGCTTTGTTATTCCGTTACATTCGTATAATTTGCTCTTTTTTCTCTTCTTCTTTTCTTTTTCTTCTCATTAATTTTTTGTTGTACCTATGCACATTTGCGTTAGTGTATTTGTAGTACTCAAAACAAAAACAATATACAAAATTAAATGGGACAATCGTTCTCACTGTTGCTGTTTTATTTTTTTTTTACTCAACAAAACAAAATGAGATCAAACGTTCAGGTTTGTTTATTTTCCTACTCTGCTTTTAAGAAATCAACTCTAAATTTTAATCGCAAAATTACTTTTTCTTTTTTCTAAAATTGTTTATGCAGTATGTAGTGAGGAGAGCTCTGGTTACAAGCCACAGCACTGACATATTGAAAGAAATATTTCTTTCGGAAACTACCTCTCAGCAGTTTTCTGGCAAAAACTCTGGGAGTAATTGATTGCCATGAAGAAGCTTTTCAAATCCCTAGTTTGAAGCCGACTTTAAACTGTAGGTCCCGGTACTCTTGTATAAGAATTCACAAACACAGCATGAGTGCTGCGAGATATAGACCATAACTCTGAAACAGGGTGGTAATGGCCAGTTATGTATATATGTGTGACCATAAACAAGCTTCTCAGGTCTCTAGTTCGGATTCGACGAGGTAGGTTATAATTTAATTGCTAAAAATAATAACAAATACTACTCTTAATATCTTTAAGGAAATGTAATCATGATTTTGTTTCATAGAATGGTTTCTTTATAACAATATTGAAGGTTAATTAGGGGTTTATTGGCCAAATATTGCATAAAATCTTTTATTTTTTCGCTTATATTTATATTTTAGTAAAATAAGAAATAATATTTTAAATTACCTTAACATCACGTGCATTGATTATAAACTTCAATTCTGATTCAATGCCATTTAAAATAATTGAAATATTTTGTTCAGCTTCATCACATTCTGTAAATAAATTTTAAGGGAAACTAAATCAATTGAATATTATGAGAGACAGTAATAAAGAAAGTGTTGTTTTATAAAATGTAATATGAGTACAAGCAAGACCGTGTACTTTGTATACTGAGGTAAAAATGGTAAAATGCAAAGTTGAAAACTTTCCCCTATTGATTGCAAATATTTTATTATCAACTATAATATTTCTTTTTTAAATAAATTGTTATGCAATGATTGCAAAAATGCTATCCAATAATTTGTGCTAAATTTTGCTTGACATTAATGCGAGCATTTGTATTCGTTGTAAAGTGTGGATTCTTCCTATCGTCTTTTTTATTAGGGAAATATTTAAACCATTTAGAAACAGTATTACAGTGCCTGATTGTAAAAGTTTACTTCAGTTAAAGTTTTTTAAAAATATTACAATAACAGAGTAAAAACTACTTATTTTCAGCAATAAAATAATTTTAAAAATACCAACTTGAAACAACTCATATGTAAACATAATATTTATAACACTTTAACTATTGGCAGGTTGTAGTACTGGATCTTAAACAGTTGTTTTAAAATATTTTTCTTTTAGTGAAAAAATTTAAAATTTTCCTTTTTGTTTTAAATAAGAGTTTATTAAACAATTTCTTAAAATGTCTTCTTTATTGCTTAACGATATGAAAAATGTATCACATTCAAAACGATTATGTCCCTTTTTTTTTTCTTTTCTACCACTTCAATACTCGTCTATCTCATATTGCAAAAACTCAATTTTCACCTTCACATTTAACATTTCATTCTATAGTTTCTTTTCTTTTTTTTTTATTTATAATTTCTTATTTTGTTTTCTTTGCAAATTGCAAGTGATAGGGTAAAAAGCTATAAAATAAGATCATGAGCAATGCATAGTAGAAATAAATTGTTTGTTTTTTTTTTCTAATTTATTTATTTTCCACTTTACCTGGTCCATCATAAGCATTAATACAGTCTGACGTGCGAAATTGGGAGACAAGTGCCTGTTTGCCCACGCCTGGTGCACCCAGCATTTCGACATGATAAACATCGACTTGCTGCTGTTGATTGCCTTCATTCAGATTAACATCCACATCCGTGCAGCCAGCTAAGGCGCCAACACGTGGGTGTATGGGACTAACGGGTGCCAAACTATTGCTGCGTGAGCGACGACGTCTAAAGGAATCGCCACGATTGATAATACCTGTACGAGTTGTAAGGGGGAAAAAGAAATGTTAAGAAGAATATGAAATAAAAATTAATGACAAAAACAAGGTTTGAAAATGAAAATATAAATTAAGAGTGACAAGAGTTACGTTTTATGTTTCTTTGTTTTTGTTAAGAAAATGCAACGTAAGTTATAAAAATGTTTTTTTAAAGTATAAAAAGAGAGAGGAAGGGAAAGATAGAGAAAAAAAAAACAAAAAATGAAAGGGATAATAATGAACCATTATTTTATACACAAAATAGAAAAAAAGCAATAAAACAGCAACATAAACGCTTGACAACAAAAAGAGTCACATTGCAAGCCAACTAACTAATCATGATGGCAATAAAACTCAGTGAAATTTAAGATTATGAAGTTGGTAAGTTTACCACAATTTCTCATTGGTTTAATAAAATTAAAAAAGGACAAACCACTTTAATAAATTTAAAATAAAAGTGATTTATAGCATACGAGTATACGTTTGTACGTAATATGATAATAATCGTCTTGTATGTCTTTTATCGCTTCACAACTCATCCAAATTGAATTGCAAATGTGAGTCCATAACACAACACAACTGTTTTTTTGCATAATGATTCAAATCTTATTTTAGTTGCCTTTGTTAAACTATATTCAACGTATTTCAATACTGTTTTGACCTTTACGTTGCCCTTAAATGTGTACAAAAGAAATTTGTGAATATATAGTTTATCTGCTGTAATTATAAAAAATGTCACATGTCTATTAAGAGTTTATTTGATAAGTATTGCATATAGAAATTTTTTAAATAGAAATTTGAAGAATATTGTTTGTGAATATGGTAGCATACTCGTATTTCTACTTTTTAACAAATTTAATATTTACGATAAAAGGAAGCATACAAATAAATATAAAAAAAATACAAAAGAAATCATGTACAAATATCCGTCGAATTGTATTTTTCTGAAAAATGAAAAGTAGAGTTAGGGAACCTTATTTGTATTTGACTTGGTATTAAAAGTCAAGGTAGTCCATTGTAATTACCAACTTATTTTGTTAAGTTATACAAGGAGAAATATGAAAAAAATATTTTTTTCGGCGACTACCTCTTAGCAGTCTTCTGGCAAAAGCTATGAGAGTAACTGATTGCCGTGAACAAACTTTAAATTGTGGTTCCAATACTCGTGGATAAAAAACTAACACACATAACATGGGTGCTGCGAAAAGCTAGGCCGTAACCCTGACACAGGGTTGTAATGGCCAATTATGTATGTATTGTTCATGACAATCAGTTATTCTCAGAGCTTTTGCCAGAAGACTGCTAAGAGGTAGTTTCATGTTCCAAAATCCAAAAATGGAAGTTTATGCTCGTAGTTGATTTCAAGCAGTAAAAGGAGTTGTTGACAGAACGAAGGTTTATATCTGCGAACAGCATTTGTACCTTAACATTAAACGCTATAACAGTCCAAGGGTTATGATTGTGAATTTTTACTTGGCTGGAGAGAAGAGTTACATGATTCAAATGTTTTCACTTCTATGGTAAGACAAATTCTAAAAAAAAGTATAGATCCGTGATATGTGACACTCAATATGATGTTCAAAATTGAATTCTTCCAAAAACAACTTCTTTCTACTAGTAAACAAAATTAATACATTTTTGTCAAAGTACAACAAACGTTTCTTTAAAAGGAAAAATCGTTTGGATGTCATTAAGAAACTTGTTAATTTTTAAACGTTAATGATTAAACAGAATATGACCGCAACTTCAAGCACTAGCGACTCTCAGAGAAAACATGCCCAAAATTAAAACGACGGCCGCAACTTCACGAACTCTCATTTATTGTTTTTACATTTCTTGTATGTAAAGCTATTAAAATTAAGTTTATGAGAGTTTTTGCATAGAATTGAATTTATATTTTAGAATTTAATCATCTTTACACATTTTTTAAATTATTTTTTCTATAATATCACTAATTTTATTTAATAAATTTTAAAATTTATTAATTTATTTAAACTTCCAAATGTTTTTTAGATTTTCTTTTGTTCTTACTTTTCTTTGCGCCAACAACAAACAACAAATGGGTTTGTTTACAAAATGTATGAAATTTAATAAAAGTGTGGTAACATTCTTGAGAGAATTTGTTTCTAAAAATGAGAGCATAAGAAAAATCGCTGTCAAAATAAAGTAGATTCTATTTCGCGACTGCATTCTCCAGCGTTTTTATATGTAATTTGTATGGAATAAAACGTCACGCCCCAGTTCTGTTTAATCACTTATAGCTAACCCTTAATTGCATTGTGATGGAAATTTCCATCATAAATTTTTTTAAGAAAAAGAAAAGAAATGTACAAAAAGTTTAGTGTAAATTGGTCGCTGCTGAAATATTTCGGCATTAGATTATACCTATTGGACTGTAGTTTTAAATATATATAATAAAATATTTTTAAATATTTTTCCCTAAAATTGTGCATGAATTTTATCAGTAGCTTATTCTAGAAAAATAAAAAAATTCATGCAATAGAGGGTTAAGTCTTTAAGCACCACTGTGGCGTATGAGTGGTTTATATTGTGTCTGACTGCCTGGGCAGTGGTAAGTGACTCTACTGGGCCTGGCGAGGCCCTTACAATTTTATTTCCCTTTTAAGCTCTTAACTGATTGCTGGGATTGTGTAGTATGTAGAAGTCTTGTTCCACACTAATTCTTAATGCGTGGCTCAAACATGGGCGTGGGCGTGGGGTGGTGGTGGGTGTTAACGCTGCCTTAAAAGTATTTTTTTTTTAATTAAAAGTTAAATTTTAGCTTATTTATTAAATCCTTTATAAAATGTTTATCAATTAGCAATGACATAGATATTGTTGATAGCTTTTGAGCTTAAAGTTAAATTAGAAAGCAGCAGCGCATTCATGGCAAAGACAAACTTTCTTCATAGAGCCATGTTCAAAGCATATGTTTTGCGAAGTTTTTTTTTTTTTTTTGTCAGGGTTAAGATTGCACCACGCAAGTCCTTTCGTTGCTTCTTCTCTGGTTGTCCAGATGAGCTTGTTATTATTTGTTCATTCAATGGTGCCTGCAAATATAACACAACACCATCTTTGGATGCGTAAAATACGCCAGCTGGCAAATTGGAAGTTACTTCACCCACTTCTTCTTCAACAGCTGCTTCTTCTTCTTCACAGTCACTGTCCACTTCACCATTGTTATCAATGTTTAAATGTTCTTCATCGTCCGAAGCTGCTTCATCAGATGGGATATAATATACATCATCACCATCCTCACATTCAAAAGGAACGACTTCTTCATCTTCGATGTTCACACTTGCAAGAAATGCGGCCAGTCGGCTCTTAGTGAGCTGTTGTTGGTCTGTTGTAAGTCTGGAAAATCGCTGCCTCCGATTTAGAACCATGTCGATGTCTTCCCACACCTCATCACTTATTCCAGACATTTGAAAAAGTTGAATTCGATAAACCCGATGAGCACAAGAAACTAAAAAGCCAACCGAAATGATGAATTCTAGAAAACGATACACAATACACTTGCTTGTACAGCTTTGCCATGTGTTCGCAAGAGCTTACACAAACACACATATTCATATTTTTGCAACTTAACGTCACTCAGAAAATCAACTGTGTTGAATGTGGATCAGCTGTCATTAATTTTCCATATGGGCTTCATGAGGCCCAGTAGGTACACTTACCACATTTTTACATAAACAGACAATATTGTTCTACGAAATCAATAGTAACAATATTTTACTGAATTCATTATGTTCAGAAGGCATTAGCGGTAGTTGACATAAAATATTTCTTCGCTCAGAACAAAGGTAAAAACTTGGCGACTACTCAAAATCAAAATGGGCCTCGAAAAGCCCAGTTGAACATCGTAGGGTTAAACAAATGACATCTTCAATGGAAACCAAATATTTTTTTACGATCATATGAAAGCCGTGTTCTTCTTATTACTCTAACGACACCTAAGAGCAGAAGAACATTCATGAACCTGTCTTGGCATTCTTATTCACGTTAACTATTAACAACAAAGATGAATGATCAGGAGACAAACGCCATCTATTGGGAAGTAGCAGATGACAGCTAAACCTACTTAGCGAAGGCACTCACCACAAAATCAACTTGCAATGATGAGACAATTGCTGTTATCATTAAAAGGTGAAGGTATAACACAGGCCTCTGAATGATCAATTCACAGCAATTTGTCTAATTCCTAAGGCCCTTAATAAAAATATAATATAAGAAATAATATTTACTGTCCTTTCCATAAATTCAAATA
Source organism: Metopia argyrocephala (assembly GCA_963576795.1). Classification (NCBI taxonomy): domain Eukaryota; kingdom Metazoa; phylum Arthropoda; class Insecta; order Diptera; family Sarcophagidae; genus Metopia; species Metopia argyrocephala. The sequence goes on along the minus strand of OY756208.1, from coordinate 195,075,798 downwards.
CAATTCATAGCATTAGTAGGGGTTTACCCTGATTATTGGTCTCAATAAAAAACAAATTATTTGCATTAATTTTGATAAAATAAACTGTAAGAAAATAAATAAATATAGGTATTGCATTCGGCGTTGTTAAACTTCTAATTGTCGAAGTTATTGTAGAAATTAAATATTACCTGAATATAGACTGCAGACTGATTACACTTAGTAATACTAATTATATATACATGTGTCACGCTAATAGGGTATCTATTATGAAGTCACTCTTAATTGAAAGTTACTTTTTTGATTGTTTTAAATTTTCCATATTGCATGTCATTATATGTTCTACTGTCGTGTTAATACTACCTTAAAAGCAATAATTTAATTTTAAAAGGTGAACACATTTTGTAACCACAACTATTATGAATAAATATCGAAATCTATTACTTGCATGTTGGCTTTAAACTCTATTGGACTATTTTTGGTTTTTCTACCATATTGCATACATAGTTTGGTATTCATTTGCAAAAACTTTTTTTCCCTTATGAAAAATTTAATAGAAATATAAAAAATACTTTTTTCCCTTTGCTTTAAACATGCAATTTTATAACATTAATAAAGAGAATACTTTTCTAAATAAAATAGAAAAAAATGTAACAAAATGAACAGATAAAATAAAAGTTTTCATGATATCAATTTCAAATGTACTGGCTATAAATTTTCAGTTTGAAAAGAAATACAATAAAAAAATAAAACGAAAATAACTGACAAGAAATTGAAATAAAGAATAAGAAAGAACTTTTTTTATATACAATCAACAATATTTAGAAATTTTCTTAATAAAAACAAAATTTAAAAGAAGAACACTCTATGAAAGGATGTTTTACAGGATATTATAAGAGTGGAAATGAATAAAGACCAAGAATTACGTGTATAGAAAAAAATTGCAGGCAATCATGCAATTCATTGTTTAAAAGAATCAAAAAAAAAAAAAATGGCAAAAAGCAATAAATTTAAATTGAATTTCATTTTACTCAACCACCTAAAACAGTTTCTCTAATAAAGCATCAGAGCGTATGTTTGATATTTATTTGACACAAAGCTATACAAATTACTCATACGCCTTAGTGCTGTATAACGACTAAACCATTGTTGCATTGTTTTATTGCACAATTTTTAATTTGAATGCGTAATTGCAAAAATACCGTTACATATTTAACACTAATTTCTTGCCTCGTGATGTAGAATTTCTTTATTGAATATTGGCTGGGGGAATACCTTCCCACAACCTTTCATAACTCACAACAAAACATTTAAGATTTCGACAAAAGTAATGTGCTGAAAAAGTCAAAGAACTAAAGATTGTATATTTTTAGTGTTGTTTGGCTCTGAAATTGATTAATTATTTTTGAATTTTCGTGTTTTCTTAAATAGCAAAGTAAACAAATGTAGGAAAGAAAAAAAAAGGAAAACAAAATGAAAATGGGCCACACATTTAAATGCCATGCGAACCAACATTATTAATACGGCAGAATTTTTATTTTCTTTCATGATTTAAATTTAAAAACCATTTGGAAAGCCAAAAAGACTTTAAATAAATAAAAATATTTGTTTTTTTTTCCTATTTTCTTCAATTTTATTAGTTTTTGCTGTTTAATTTCAACGTTTTTTTTTTTCAAGGTCTTCTGTTTCGTTTCATTTAAACAATTAAGAAATAGCCAAATAAACGTTTTTAATTTTTCTGTTTGGTTTTTGCATAAACAAATCTTTCGTTTGATAAACATTTTGTGGCCAAATAAATGAAAACTAAAAAAACAATGAAATGAAATAATTTTTTACTGTTTTCAATACGCTTTTAAAATAGATTTCATTTATGGAAGTGAATAGCCATATGCTTTATGGCTTTAAGAATTTATTTTAGAGTTGGTGAGCTTGAATATAAAGCCAAACATGTGATATCAAGCCATTATTATAATAACACACTGCGAAAACAAAAAATCAGTCACAAGGTGTAGTTGAAGAAGTAGATTAGTGTATAACAAAACAAGTTTCAATTGTTTTCAATAAATGAAGATTAGGATTAAAAACTTAGCAAAACGAAAACTATTCAGGTCTTTGGATCGTTTATGAAAACCTCATTTTAAATTCATTGGTATTTCACTAAGAATACAAGTACTTTAGGTAGATTTATCTTTTTTGCAGTGTTTTTATGACTTCTATAGCAAAAGTATTGTGAGCGCCGTAATCTAGTCTGTTGACTTACAAGACGACAGATACAGGTTTAAACCCCAGATCTGTTTCCTACATGGCATTTGCCACTCTATAGAAATAGCTGAGGCTACCCACTCTAAAGACTATATTGCACATATTACCTCGTCAAGTCGGAATAAATTCGAGGTAGAAAAATTACGAGCCAATTTATCCTCAAATCCACATTGCCGGGAAATCCAAATTAGTGTGGTCGCAGTAAGAAGGCACAGGACGATCAGAGAGTTGCTGCACTCCTTCTCTTGCCGAGACGTAATAGTGTACTATGCAACTGCAAGGAGAGCCTTTTAGCTATGTGAAAGTACAACAGCGAGCAGGCTTTTAAAGTAGCAAAGATCTCCGTCTACATTAGTAGTAGTGTGGGAAGACTGTAATAGTGGTTTGAATTACCCTCGAGAGAGAAAACACCAGTTCTAATACCACTGCTTATTATCATCCCGAAATGTTTATTGAAGTAAAGTTTGGTTTTACGTGCGTACCCGTCTGAAATCACGGTCTCCGAGACACGGTGGATACAATGCGTCTACCAGCGCCCCCAATATACGAGCATATTGAGTACCTATTTTGAAGCCATGCATTTGGACATTAATTTCACTTCTTAGTTGAGAGTCGAAGACTATCTAAACTCCTACTGTTCTATGGGTCAAAGCACGCGGTAGCGATGCAACTCCACACTGAGCTTACGTTCTCCTCGCAATTTGGGCCTACCGATGCTCCCACAAGGGGACCTACATCATCGCCAGGCAGGGAGGATAAGACCCGGGGCTCTTGACTCCCGCAGTACCAGTATATAGCCTTCGGTCGAGCTTCGTAGTATACGTACTACTTCCAGTTTGAGTTCCAAACAACTCCGGACTAGTGGCCCAGGAGTGTGGGAAATTTTGCAAGTACCCGAGCATTACGATATGCATTAGTTCTCTATACTTTTTTTTTTTAAGACCAATACTCAGGGGTAAACCCCTACTCATGCAGTGCATTGTATTGGAATGTGAAGATGGTTGAAAGGTGTTTTTTATTTTTTTTATTTTTTTTTTTCGTAGATGTTTGTATATATTGCGCCTTTTATTGTTGATGAAACAAGTTGCTGAAAATTTGTCCACTCAAGAGCCTGTGTTATACCTTCACCTTCGAATGATCAAACAGTAATTGCCTCATCTGTCGGTGGATGTTTAATTTGAATGGTGAGCGTCTTCAGTAGATTAGCTGTTGTCTTCCCAGAAGGTAGCGCTGTACTCCTGATCATTGGTTTCTGGTGGAATGGATTAGGAATGTCAGGGGGCGATTTCTTGCAGATGATCTTGCTGGAGGGGGGGAAACTCTAATTTTTCTTAAATTTAATTAGAAAGTTGCAAATTTTTATTTTTATAATTTCGTCCTTCGCTGGGATTGAACCTTGGTCGTGTGAGTTTCTGTGCGAGCTCTCTACCACTGTGCCACGACCCCCCTGTCAGAGATTTTGATCTCACCGCACTGCAAGCCAACAGGGCATAAATTAACCTGTCGATAGGGAGTAAATGCAGCATCACATAAAGGCCCTCATAGAGGCACGTGACAGCAATGCAAGCGGCAACTATCACACTAGTACTCGATCACTATTGATGTTGTTAGAAAAATTTAATTGTATATAGGGTCCGCTTCTATATTTTTAAGCACAACTACATATGGTTTTCTTCTTTTGGTTTAAAAAAACAAAACATTATATTTCTAGTTTATAATAATTTTTTTTTTTGCTGGTCAAATAATTAATATTTCTTTGTTCACTCATTAAATTTAAAACTCCTGCCTTAACAAAAAAAAAAAAAAAAAAGAAAGACAAAATAAAGCAAAAGTCAATGACGTTATCAGTTTCAATTGAAAGAAAGAACCAAAAAAAGTACACATTTCTTAAATATAAAATGTATCCAGGATTTTAAGGCATAACACATGTATGTACATATAGTAGGTATAGTATGTGGCAATAAATAAGTGGTTTTATAGAAACAGAATGAATATCTTCAAGTCAAGTGTTGTACACAATAAAAGCATGGAACATATGGTTTCAGAAATATATTCTGAACATGTATTGAGAATGAAATTAAAACTACAGTCAACTCTTGTTTAAAATAACATTCAAAATAAATTCTTTTAATAAGTTGGCCAAAACGTATGGTTGCACCATTTAGATCATACAACACTCTGCTACAAATATTCATGGTGATATAAAAAGATTGTTGAATAAAATATATTGCCTACCTCACTCGTATATTTTAATACAATCATCTGCTTTAACTAAAGATGCTCAACAGTTTTGTACTTATTTTATAAACATCCATTAACACAGATGTCTTCTCTAAATACTTGAATAAATTTACTGTACAAAACTGGGGGGGGGGAAAGTAACATTTTTAAAAATCAATTTTAGTTTTGTTCGAATATTTGCATAAATGATGAGTAGGCGTCTGGAGAGAGATGAAAATTATTCGATAGAGAAGAAAAGTGTTCATACTTGAGTATGAATATGAGATTAAGTGAACGTTTTATTACTTTAAAATATAAATCAAACGAATAAGTTATAGACAAAAATTAAAAAAGTAATAGGCAGAAAACAAAAAAAAAAAAAAGAAAAAACTTTCAAATAAATACTAAAAATTCAAATAATACTTTTGTTTGAGTTTAATGCCGTTTATGATTTCCACGGTTTAACATTGAAATAAAAATATTTTTTTAATTAAAAAAAAAGTGTAAAACAAAATTTATTTACTCACCTCCTTTCGAGGCACTAAATGTTCTTAAACGATCTAAATCCTCATCGTCGCTTACTCTCAGGTGGTGCATATTTGTGGTGGGTACATCAAGAAATGCATTGGATCTGCGATGCGCTATAAAGACACAGAAAGAAAAAAAAGTTAATTTACAATATGATACAACTACTTATATACAACTAATGATGTTTTAGTATTAAAAATTATTAAACAGTTCTTTTAAAGCACATTTAGACCAGAATATAATTTGTAGGAACCCCTTTTGATGACAACGAAACCTCCTTAAGAAAAAGGAGGTCTTAATTGTCTAGTGGATAATCTGCAAGTTTGCTAGTCTGATTGCCTTAAATCCTATATTCATGAAGTATAATCACCAATTTTTTTTTTTCAGACCAATATTCAGGGGTAAACCCCTACTAAATGCTATGCATTATATTGGAATATTTGGAAAGGACAGTACATGTATATTTCTCTTATATTATAATTAAGCGCCTCAGGAATGAAACAAATTGAAGTGAATTGATCATTAAAAGGCCAGTGTTATACCTCCACCCTTGAATGATCGACAGCAATTGCTTCATCATTGCATGGTAATTGTGTGGTGAGTGCCTTCGCTAAGGAGGTTCTTTTCTATTATTCTGCTAAACAAAATCTCCACTGCTAAGCACTTGTAACCTTAATTTAGTGTTTTTGGCTATGCATTTAAATTTTAAATATAAATCATTAACTTATTGTATGAAATTTAATAGCCTAAGATCCTAATACTGGTATTCTTATGAGAATTAACATCCGTTAAGGAATATGTACAAACACTAGCAGAACTGAACTAGTTTTCGACCCAGCTACGAAAGGTCTCATCAGAGTTCTTTGTGTTATACATATTCATATTTTTATATTACTAATTAAAGCACAATCTATTGGAAATAGATTATGTGAATTATATTTGAATGTTATTCTCACCAGTCTATTTTCCTTATTATAAATCATTAACATTTATAATTTTGTATATTTAATTTTTTTATCGTCAGTAAAAAAGTGTGGACCACAAACTTCTAATAGCTAAAAACTTGGCTTTGTGTAGTCGTTGTAGACGAAGATTTTGGCATTTTGTGTCAGCCCACCAATGTTTTTTTACATCATATGTGCAGGAAAAATTAAAAATTAATTTCAACTTATATATTTGTAGTATCAATTAAATGTTTAATTGATCAATTAAAATTTTTATTGCAACAAATAAGAAAGTATTAAAAAATTTTAATATGGTTTGAACCAACAATTTTTTTCTTTATTTTTTTATTACGACCAGCACTCAGGGGATGACCCCTACTAATGCCGTACATTGTACTGGTCCAGGAAAATATGAGGAGAAGGGGGAAAGAGTGTATGGTATGGACCTTTGATTTGAACTCATTAATATCATATCTGATATCAGTCAGAAAAAAACAAAGATGGTTCTACTTTAAAAATGCGAACCGCAAGGAAATCGATTACAGTTGATGGATTATTCAATGGCCAATGTTATATCTTCACCACTGAATAATGCAACAGCAATAAACCCCAAGAAGCCCGGAGATTAAAGTTTAAATTAGGGGAGAAATAAAATTTTATAATGATTTGGAGATGATGTTATTGTTGTTCTTCTGAATCCTCCCCCTGGGATAATTCTTACTTTTGAAAATAAAAGTAGGATTATCAGAAAGATACTCTTGTTTCTTTTGTAGTTAATAGACCAACTATTGTAATAATTATATCAATAATCAATTAAATATTTAATTGAAATAATTAAAACAATTTGTTGAAATCAAATAAGAAATATTTTTTCCATGAAGTGAAAATTTTTGAATCTCTACCGGTTAAGCAGTATAATCTGGTCGTCAACACACCGACGAAAAAAGAGTAAAGAGTAGTCGCCGTGGTCTAGTGGTTAGTGAGTTGGCTTACTAAAGCGATAGCTCAGGATTCAAACCTCAGCTCAAGTCTGTCGTTCGAAATGGACTTTAAACTGTAGGTCCCCGTACTCATGGAAAAAAATTGACAAACACAACAGAAGTACCGCGAGAAGCTAGGCCAATTATGGTATGGTGAAGAGTTTTTATTTCTTTTACTACTGTATAAACATCATTTAAAACTATTATAGTATGTGTGCACGAGTTTATAACTTTCAAAATTTCGGAATCCCAGAATTTGCAAAAATTGTTCCCGATTGGTATCCCTAAACGTGCTAGATGTCTATTTAAGTTTAAGATTTTTTAACAGCACAAACCTCTCGTTCATCACTACCACCAACACTTCATTAATAGATTGTAAAAGATATTTTCGATAGATTCCCTAGAGCCAAGCAAGTCTTAAAAAATATTTACAAAAACAAATTTCCTAACAAAATATGTAAAAAGTTTAAAAAGTTTTGTCTTTGTTGAAATTTTCTCATATTAACTGACCATTACCGCTTGAATATAAAAGTCAAACAATTATTTGTAAACTTGACATCTTTTAATTCGTTTAGGAAAAAAAAAGAAATCTTTTTAAGGAATTAACTTTTGTAAGTTTTTTTAAAAAAGAAAAAGAACAACATTTGACGTTGTCAGCAACCGTAACAAGAAAATCAAAAGTGAGGAAATAGGCCCTTTTCATTGTTTTTGCCAAATCAAATAAAAATAAGAAACAACAGAAAAATATTTATTAATGTATTGTTTCTGTCGTTGTATATATTACATATATATGTACATACATACATACTAACCCTAAACGCTGTTGTATTTATTATCGAATACATATTAACGTCAAAGCTACAACAAACACACACAAACAAATACTCAAAACAATTCAACAACTTTTTCTTTGATTTTTCGTTTGATATTATTTTCTCCTTAAAATTCTGTTTGTTGTTGTACGAGTATGAAGGAGAAAAATCAATAAGTAGGTCAGTTAAAACAACAAAATAAGTAAAAAATATTAACAGTTAGAACAGCAAAAACAACATTGTATTCTATAAAGCCTGTTTTGTTTTGTTTTGTTTTTCTAAATACTCGTCTAACTCACTCTCGTATAGGTTTTAATGTTTTCTTTGTTTTGTTCTATCTTGTATTGTTGTATTTTTATTATTGTTGTTGCTGACTTAAATATGATACAAGCATTGTTTTTGTATGTATGTGTTATATTTGATTGCTCTGTTGTTAGCATAACATACATACATCCATACTTATGTCATTATGTCTGATCAATATTTTAACATTTTGTTCCTTTGTTTTCTTTGTTCTGTTCTATTTTGAGGGGATTTTTTGCTACCGAAATGGAGCGAAAACAAACACAATGACAAAAACAAAAAGTCTTAAAATGTAAAGGGGTTTTCAATAGGCACATTCAAATATAAGTTGAGGGCGGCTTTATTTTTCAATGCACAGAATAAGTATTGGCCTCAATAAAAAGAAAAGATTATCAAAAAAATATTTTGAACTTGATTGTCGCATCAAAATACCATATTGAAACATATTGACGATATTATTTGGAATGATCCACATATCGAGTATTGAAAGAAGCACTCAAATGTCTTCATTTCATCTGATCTGCATTACATTGAAATCATCTTTATTCAAATCAAGATGGAATACAACAATTATGTCTGGGACTCTATTCTAAGGTCTATTTTTGTATTTCTCACCGAAGTACAAGAAAGAACGAAGTTGCTAATCAATGACAGTATGGTATGCAAGAATATCCATTTCTTGAAGCATCGGCGAAATGCTCGCCACGATGCTTTGTTAGCCTGTCGGTACTACCATGAGATGTGCTCTGATAAAAAAAAAAAACATTTGCTTCAAAAAATCATTTATTCCAACGCAGTATCCATTTCTTTCATAGAACACATGATTTTGTAGTTGATTGTCTTACGAATAGGACAATGCACTATAGAGAGGATTCGTTGTTTAGCCATAGAGTTCGTTTATCTCAAAATCTTGAGGCGAGTTTAAGTCAAATGTACCCAAATACTACTCCCTCTTTCCCACTTTCCATAAATTATTTCGCTAGATAAGTGCAATGCACAGCATGAGTAGGCTTCGTCCCCTGGACGTTGGTCTTACTGTAAAAAAAACGCGTCACTCCCCTTTTACGCACAGATTTATGACGTTTTAATTCTGTTACTCAACAGTTCACAGATGTAAATGAAGGTGAAGACTTCTCCACCATTCAATAAAGATGTTTTTTTTAACTACTGCTTCAATCTATTTGAACATCTTCGTATCTCTCTTACACACTTTATTTTATTTTAATTTAAATGTACGATGCATGAAATGGAAGACCCTATATTCATATATTAGTTTAGCATTGTACTTAAATGAATATACAATAATAACATCAACAACAAAGAATATTTTATTACATAAATTCTTAGCAATGTTGTCAATTTAGTGTGTGTTGTCGTATTACTTGATACAGCGGCTTAATATGAAAATGTATTCGTTTAAATAAACAATTTATAAATGTTTTTAATCCCTGGTTGTCAAACATACAATTTCTAAGCCGTAGGATGGCGTAAGAGTAGTATATCGTATAGTGACAGCTAACACTATTGTTGTGTGAAGTCAACAGAGATTGTCACAATACCATGAAAAACAATTTCTTATTTAAAGACCTGCTTGAAGTGTGGTTGCAACGAAATGGCGCTACGTACGTATGTACTTTGCTATAATCAAAGTTTTATTAAAATATAACAATTGGCGAAAGTTGATTTTGAGAAAGCAATCTGCCTATGGGTCATTACGATTGTGCGATTCGACATCTTTTCATCATGTTTACTGTTCACTGCGCCTTGTTAAGAAGAGCAGCAGCGTTTATATGAACAAAAATATTTTTAAATCGTAATTCCATATATTAATTTTTGGAATAAAACAGTGGCGGTAATCACTCTTCGTTGTAGACACCCTAGCGAGTCTTACATACGTTGCAAACCATGTCAAACAACAACAGGATGTAAGCAGGTATACTACTTAGTTTGTCATCCTACGGGGGTACGGTTGTGCTTTAGGGGTATATGTAGAGAACTAAGCTCTAAGTGGCCTGTCACTTTAAGTGGGAAGAGAGTTGTTGTCTGGTAACCACACCTGGCCTGGAGACTTGCTTATTGGCTTGGGTGCGGGCCACCTTGGTCGTGGCACTAAAATTCAATAGGTTGCAAACTCTTAAGCAAGAGGGAATGTTTCCTTCCAAGAACAAGTAGTTGTCATAATCACTAAACCTTTGTTGGAGCTCCTAGTGTGAGTGGTTTAGCATGGCTAGGTTCGGTGGCTAGAAGTTTCTGCACTGATTGTCGTGGATGACGAGACAAGCGTAAAGCTCCAAAAAGAATACATACATACATAACTGGCCATTACCACCCTGTTTCAGAGTTACGGTCTAGCTTCTCGCAGCACTCATGTTGTGTGTCAATTTTTATCCAGGAGTACCGGGACCTCCGAACTACAGATTTGAGAAGCTTTTTAATGGCAATCAGTTACTCCCAGAGTTTTTGCCAGAAGACTGCTGATAGGTAGTCACCGAAAGAAATAATTTTTTTATATTTCTTTTGTCAATATGTCAGAGCTGAGATTTGAACCCGGCGCTGTCGTCTTAATAAGCCAACGCACTAACTTCTAGACCACGGCGACTAGAATGCTATTTATATTTTTTTATTGAGACCAATACTCAGGGGTAAACTCCTATTAATACTGTGCATTGTATTGGAATTTTTGTGGAAAGGACAGTACATTATGACAACAGAACATATATTTTGTTTTTTCTTATATTATTAAGGGTCTTAGGAATGAGACAAATTGCTGTGAAGCAATTGCCTCAACGTTATATGTTGATTGTGGTGAGTGCCTTCACTCAGTAGGTTTTATCTGTTATCTGCTACTTCCTAAAATATTTGGTTTAATTTGCAAGGCTAGAAATGGCGTTTGCTACAGGGAGTGATTACTGATTAATATTTTGACTTGAATTCCATTATTTTTTTTATTAATTTTTTGCACATTTTTAATTTCTATGTTATTACAAAAATAAAAAAACAAACTTTATTTACGCATTCAAAGATAATTTCATCAACATGCTGATGTGAGTCGCTGAATATTGAAACTGAAACATGCTCATGCTTAGAATTTCTCATGATGTGATGATTTGCGTGCCATTTCCAACTGTTAGGGTAGTTTGTTGTCTTTTTTTTTTTTGTTTTTTTTTGAGTCCATATCCAAATGGAAAACCACATTAGTTGTTGGCATCATAAGTTGTCAGTGTTTTTTAATTTTTTTTTTTTTAATTTTTTGTACCCTTGAGTTTGAGTTGATTTAAAATGAATTGATTGATGGGCTTTATTGAATTAAATAGTTTTGCACACACAATAAATCCTTTTTAAATAAATTCTATAAATCAAAAAGTTTGCCTATTTTTGAACCTTTTGCTTTAGAGTTCGTAATGGATACTCAAACAATAAATCTTAAGAGACCTTTTCAGATATCATTATAAATCATTAAAAACTATTCCATACCTTTCATCGTAGAGTAGAATACAAGAAAGAGAATTTATGTTCAGTTTCTAATGAAAATAAACATGAGAAATTTTCTTTAAAAATTTAAACTTAAAATTTCGGATAACTTTTGCCAAGAAAGGAATTTTTTTCTAAGTAAAAAATTAATTAAATGTTCCACCCATTAGGCTACAGGCACATGCAATCATCAATAAATATGTTTTTTTTGCGTTTAATTGGTGAACCCAAGGGGCATACCAATTGTGTCAGACACATTTATTTATGTATGTAATTGGGACACATGTGGCAAATTAAAGTTTAACATTTAAGAAATTTATTTTATTATTTTAAGGCACGTCGTGTAGAAAATATAAAAAAAATATTTATATAGTTTCGTTATTTAAGCTATTTGTTAAGTGTTTTATTGACCTTTTTGTCAACAATTTCTTTTTAATTTTGAAGAACATATTGAAATCTTTTTCTTTTGTTGTTTTTTTTTAGATAGTTTTGTGGAATTTTAATGATTTTTCTTTTTTATTGTTATAAGAAAACCACAGACTAATAGAGCATTTTTGAAATTTTTATTTATTTATTTTTTTTTACTTTTCGTTGTATCAAAAGTTTTTGTTGACAGAGTGTTAAAAGTGTTTTCTAAAGTCATAAAATGTATAACTTCTGTCTGCTTATAAATATGAAAATAATGAAAACCAAAAAATGAACAAAAACATTTGTCGGTAAGAGTGAACTAAGGAACACCTTACACCACAATATATATTTTATTTGAATCAATAATTTGTCATTTAGTCACTACTAGATATTGATGGTGTTAATCTAGAAGGTTTCTTTAAAACTATTTCGTTTTTCAAATAATTTTGTTTAAGAAAAACTGAAAATAAAATTAGTGTAAAAGGGCTTATTGAGAAACTTTCAATAGAATAAATGTCAAATAAGCCCAAGTACTTCCAACCTAACAATAACCCCGAGTCAGCGAAGCTGGTGGCTGTTAATTCACCTTATATCGGTCGTACTGGGTTCTAAAGCGAAACTGATAGCCATGTCTTAGGTCGAGGACACGCAATGAGCGGCACAGCGTCGAGTTTGAGCAGCAAGTGGCTTATAACTGAACGTCATTTTTGAGCGTTTAAGGCGGTTAGTTGTTAAAATGCCATATTTTTATTTTTAAAATTTGGTATTCTATCCTCCCATAATAATTATTAGCCTCGCATTCACTTTTGCCATGTTTATACGACAACCGATCAGAAATGCCTCTCATTGCACATAGAGCAACACCGGAAGAATTAGCAACTTGTAGAGTGGTAATTTTGTCTCTGTTACTTAACTGTTGGCCAGTGTGATTCTTCGCTTGATCTCCAGACTGACATTATTCTTCTTGGTAATGGCGGTGGCAGGGTAAATCAACTTGTAAACCACATCGAATGTATAGTTGCCTGCAGTAATCTAGGAGCCGGTGCATTCAACGTCCTTACTCGTCGATAACATACGAGTAGGTGAGATGCAAAACTCGTTAGTTACAAAAATTAAAAAAATCGAGATAACTCTTGATTGTAGTAGTTATTGTGGAGATTTATGACAATAAATATAGAGATTGTATGAAAACAGAAACATCTAAGAACTTAAAGTTTTCCACTAATATGGTCCATTTATTTAGTCGCTACATGTTTTTTGCTTTTCTCCAAAATACTGTTAGCGTGTAACGAACGAGTTTTGCATCTCACTTATTCATATAAAAGTACTTCTTTCTGTTTTCCCCTTTTTATAACGATTAATTTCATTATAAAAACTTTTTAACTTTTAAGTTAATTTCAATAGTTTAAAGCGAAACTTAAACTTTCTTCGCATAATTTAATCTCCTCAACTAATCTAATCATTCTATCAATGCTTTTTTCTTTCATTTTGTAACATTATTTTTGTGTAGAGTGTTAGAAGAACTTTACAAGACTATACATTTTGGACTTGAAATGAAAAAAAAAATTAAATAATTTCTTAACACGCAAATTTCTTCTAATGGTTCTTTTTTCAACAAATTATTGGAAATTTAATTCAATTGAAACAAAAATAAATTAAAATAAAAGAAAATAAATATTTTGCAAAAAATTCTTGCTGTTTTTTATATGAATGATTTTGTTCAAACAACCAGTAAGATAACAATATCTTTAAAACTACAGGGTCTTTTGTTAAGTTAAGAAACACAAAGTGCGTGTGTAAATAAAATATAATAAATAAAAATAATTATCATTGATTTTTTTTATATTCCCTTTCTTTCCGAAGAATGTTTCCATGACATTGACACATAAATCAGATTGACCTTGGCAGCCGTTTTTTGCTCTTAAATCGCACATTGTTTCTGATTAGTTTATATCACATGCATATATGTGACAATATAAGTCAATCAAGGTTAGCGATCTATAGTAATTGATGTTAAAGTTGATGGCGTGGCCGACACTTTAAATGTATTAAAAGCCTTGAAACCTTATGTGCATTGGCATTACTTTAGGATTTCATTCCTGAAGATGATTTTATAGTGAAAACCTGCATAGCAATTAGCATAAACGCTGCATGGTTAAGAGGTCAAGTTTAAAAAATAGCCTTTAATTTGACAAATTAAACTCTTCTATTGGAAGACTCTTTAAGTTGCATAACATCAAAGGGTTCATTATTCTTTCTTTAAAATATATTTAACTTGATGTTCTTTAAAAGCTCTTTAATATACCCATGCTTATGCACATGTATGCCAACAACTCACATTAATATGCATGACTCAACTGTAAACATTTGTTACCTAAATACACACACACTTACACTTGTATTTGTACATGTATCAGCACCAGTCTATGGGTATGCAATAAATACATTTTATCTTCTTATGTGTACTTACATATATAAATGGTTTTTGCCAATTTTATACACTTTCTCATATGTTTCTCTTTATGTTTTTATTTTCTTATAGTAAAAAATTTTAATAATAATAATAATAATAATAATAACCAATATTTCATTTTATATATTTAAGAGCCAAACTACAGTATTAGCAATTAAATTTTGTAGAGTTTTGTATGTCTGACTATTAAAAAACCAAATAAGTTTCGTATTTTAATTATTAAAGATCTAACCATTATTAATTATTAATTTGTATTTACTAGTTGTCGATTAAAATCTGAGAATGTGCCAGTAACAGTTGATATTTTGTAATTTGCCAGCTAGAAGTTGTTAATTAAGTTTTGTAATTTATTTGCTAAAGGCCTAACGAATAATAATTGAAAACTTTCATTCAGTTGCTATCAATAAAGAATTGTAATTTAACTTTAACTATTATTTGATAATTCGTAATTGATAACTTCCATTTAATAATTATAAATTAAGTTCTGTAAGTTAGTTACTAGGGGTCTAACCAATTATAATTGATCATTTTAATTAGTTAATTACCTATCGAGTTTAGTAATTGTATTACTTTAGGTCTATTCATGATCAACTGATGATCGTAATTAATAATTCGCATAAAGTAATTATCAATTAAGTTATTTAATTTATTTATTAAGTAGTGAAGCAGCAATAATGAATAGTTCGTAATTAATAATTGCCATTGACTTAGTACTACTTAAACTTTGTAGCCTAATTGTTAAAAGCCTAACCTATAATTGTCTATAATTCCTAATGAATAATTACACTGTACAACAATTTCAAACTTTTTGTAAATTATGGGGTTCTGACGATTGATCCTGGTAGAGGAGACTAAAAAAATTTATACGTGTGTCGGCATTTTGACAGATCAAATCGAAATTTTATTTAAGAGGAGGTTAAACTTTTCCATCTTTGGACAATTCTTGCAGCATATCGGTGTACAAAACTATGTTTTCCTTACATCTGAGGTGTATGGTATGTTCAGCAACTTTGTAGAAAATATCACTATAAATACTCTCGTACAACATATTAACCCTCTAACTACCCCGCATTACTGCGTTTTGCAGCTATATTCTAACAAATCATAAAAAGAACCCTGAAGAAAGGGAGTGTCGGGATAAAATGTTCTACAAAATGTTGGCCATAAAATTTTACCATATATGTTGAAACACACAAAAACCCAAATCTTAACTCAAACATCTAAAAACAATTAAATTAATAATTGCCCATTTAGGCGGTAAATTTTAACTGCCTACAAAATATAATTCCGATGTGATCTGTTAAAACGCCGACACACGTATACCTTTTTTAGTCTCCTCTACCAATCAATTGTCGGTAGCCCATAATTTTTTTTTCGTGTTGAACAGTGTTATCAGTCCCCAATAACGAATAACATTACATAGAGTTAATGGTCTTCAGAATTTTGTACTTGTGCACCAGAAGAACGGGAATAATTTGTTATTATTATTCGATAATTTTTTTAATTTGTAATAATTTTGCAATGTTTAAATTTGGGTAACTCATACAAATATACACTTACATGGGCTCTTCTTTTATCATTTACTAACAAAATTGTTTCAACCATGTTCTTTGTTTTTGCTTTTTTCTGAACTTGCCTTTAAAGACATCAGTTTTGTTTATAATTTTTCTTTTTTTTTTGGTGTATAACATTTTAATTTTTCTTTTCCCTGTTGTGCTATCATTGCAGGCATCTTGCTTATTAGAACTTTATGCCTTTTCAGCATCGTTTACACATGTCAGTCGTTTTTTTTCTAGTTATTTTCTGTTCTCTTTATTTTAATTGCATGTTGTAAATGGCTTTTTAATTGAAATCGATAGCAATTAATTTAGTGAACGCAAAAAAGAAAAAGAGAAAGAAAAAAAAAAAAGAGTGTCAGAAAAAAAAACTTGAAACATTATTTAAAACAAAATAAGTATCACGGCTAAGGTTCTTTAAAAAAAAAAAATTAATAGACATTTCTTTGATGTCAGAAGTGCTGTCTAAACACTTAACACACATAGAGGCTTCATAAATTAAAACTGCCTCGTACTCACACTTTACTCGCCAAATTGAATTTAAAATAAAAATTTTAAAATGTTCTAAGTTGTCAAGAAGAACTGAACAAAAGTCAATTATAACACAATATTCCCCATTAGCATCAGCATAATATTAAATAACGGTTGTTTGAAATTGTATATTTTATAAAATTAAAATGGTTAACAGATTAGAACTTAAAAACCTAAAATTTTCTGCTGCTACTGAATTTTAAAACAGATATTAACCCTTCTAAGGAAAGAATTATTTTATATTTTAGGCAATCTGTAAGATATGTTTTGTTGATGGAATTTTTACAGGGTTTATCTATAACCTCGCCCTAAAAGGGAGGACCTGGCACATAAAAACGTAAATGATATGTAATCTTACAAATTATATATCAAACTAGATTGTGCTCTACAATACGTATAATTAATTTTTAATTTCAATTAAATATTACTTATACGTTACGGTGCATCCAAGCTTATTGATATGAATGTTGATTTGTTTGTGGGATAGTAAAAAACTTCTAAACCACTTAACTGATCACTATAAAATAGTGTCGAACCTAAACATTAATGAAAACACAGTTCACTTTTATTTGAGTTTTGTAAATTTAATTGTTTTATTTATTATTCTTAAATGTAATTTGTATTTCTTAACGTGTTTTGTTATTTTATGTTCTATTTCACTTTACTTATTTTATTTGTCTTTATATGTCTTTATTCTAATTATCATAAAGGTTTGTCTCACTATTATTGTTTGTTCCTTTTTTATTCTTTTTGTTTTACCACCGCACTTTGTCTTACAAAGCTGACTTTTACTGATCGACTTCACTAACACGATTGATTAAGAATTGATGTTTTTTGAAGAAAACAACCAGTGTTGCCATTGTGTTTCTTAACACACCTAATAATTACTTTAACAACTGAGCGATTTTTTAGAAGTCTCAGTACAGTGTTCTACCATTACACCAATCAAAGATTAGAGTTTTTGTTTATGGAAGCTATTTAGGAAGCGGTAATGGTTTTAATATTGAATTTTAGTCGCTGTGTTGTAACTGTAGTGACTGGACTCAAGCTATTTACCACCGTAAATATCTGGTAACTTTTCACTTTCATAATTATCCACAAATTTTAAAATTTGCAATATATTATATGCAACATAATATATGCCGAAAAATTTTTCTTCCAATTATTTTCAAATTGCTGCGGCAACAACACAACACGTAGTGAGCGGTTGTAGGATAATTACAGTACTTGCAACACGTAAAATCCAGTGATAATTGCGGTTGACAACGTAAAATGTAACGTTGGCCATTGGTGTTGTGAATGTTAAACACAATTTTAAAAACACAATATTAAATTAACAACTTTTGTAAACCATAATCGGGACTTTTGTTAAAGTAGAAACACTGACAAACAAAAGTGGGACAGTACAGCTACCACATTATTGGAAATTTATGTTTTAAGTTAATTGTTTTCTAACTCACTTTTTATACCAATTTTTTTCAGTGGTTTGCTCTAGCAACGACATCGTAACGTTTTTCAACTTAACAACTTATGAGATTTAAAGCTGCATGGCTTATGGCAGCTAGATTGTGCAAAAAATTATTGTTTTTACTTTGTTATGGTTGCAAAAAGATTAAAAATTATTGAATATGAAGTATAATGATTTAATACGTAATTTGTTAATTCTCATCAATTGCCAAGTAAGTGGTGCGTGTGATTGATATCGAAATTCATTCATGCCTTCATTTACACTCAAACACACCACACACACATACACACAACCAGTATTAAAAACAAAAGCATCACGCTGCGTATGATTAATATTTTAATTAAAACTCTGAGCATATGACACACACACACAGGTTCATAACACTTTTCCTAACAAACGACAAATAATTGTTTATGCTTATGAAATAAACAATTTAAACGCATTTGCATAATTATTTTCCATTTCCCTGATTTTTGTCTTGAATTTTAATTTTAGTTGCGTTAACATTGTCTTGAAACTTTTCATTTTCATTTAAATTTCTCTTTTTTGTTTCTGTTTCATTCATTTCATTATGAATTGATGAAAGCTGGTTGGTGAGAGTCTTAATATTTTCGTTGTTTGTTGTTTATATTTGCATACTGATACTGAAGCGTAAACTTGTCAAAAACGGCTGCAATCGAAAACCAAAGAACAAACACTGGCACTGTAGTTGGCACACTGAGTTAATAAAACAACAACGTTTTTAATAAGAAATTCCGCCAGTGTTTTAAATAAAAAATTTAATTTTGTTGACTCATTAAGATGCAGAGTTTAATGTTGGTTTCTTAATATTATTCTCGATAAATAAAATTTTTAAAAAAGAGCCATAAAGATGCTTCTAATGAAATTAAGTGGATATGGCAAGTACATTTTTGACCAAAATATTTAATTTTGTAGAGAACACTCGTATAATAAAAATATTATTAAAAGCAAAAAGAAATATCTCCTGGACTTATGCTACAATTTATTTTATTTGCATAACTTGGTGGAAATATAAAAAAAAATTATATTCCACACTGCTCTAGACGATTGAAGATGAAAGCGATCGTTATACTTGTTCAAATATACACTAAAGTTTTAAGTTAAAAAAATGCATTTAATTTTTTAATAAAGTCTCACATTGAGCCAATTTTTTTATTCAAATTTGTCGAGGTCATCAAAAAAGATATTTGTTTTTAAAATCATAAAAATGTTGAGCTAAATCTCTTACCTTCAAGCCACTAAATACGTACAATAGAGCAATTTAGAAAGCAGTTTGGCGGTCAAATTTAGGGATTTTTGCATTGGAAACTGCATTTTTTATATACAGTTATATTATCTTAAAACAAATTCACTTTTTTAATAGTTTTAACGATCCAATAAATCGAAGAAATAAATGAAGTTTCTATTGATTGTGTTACG
This sequence comes from Metopia argyrocephala, assembly GCA_963576795.1. Lineage (NCBI taxonomy): Eukaryota > Metazoa > Arthropoda > Insecta > Diptera > Sarcophagidae > Metopia > Metopia argyrocephala. The sequence continues at coordinate 195,056,423 of OY756208.1, read as the reverse complement.
TTTTTAGATGGTTTGTTTTACTGATACTGGCTTTATGAGCTGCACTTTTGTGACCCGTATGTAGTCAAGGTCAAATGGGATAATTTTTAAACTTAACAAAAAATACGAAATTCACATTTTTTTGTGTATTTATGTTTAGAATACTATGAAAATATATCGAATAGAATGAACCCTTGGGATACATTAAGAAATTCTACTTTAAAAAGATGCCTGTTTAAGATTTCTATGGCGCTTATAGTTGTTTATTTGGGCTAGCTATAATAACATGTCGTAGAAATTTTTGTATTAAGAAGAATTTCGACGCTGCAAATTTCGAAAATGAAAACTTAGCAATTCAATTTAGGTTGAACGAATTAGGCCTCTGTCGGACTGTCCACTTTCAAAATTTTTTTTTCTCAAAAACACTGGCCTATACACTTTTATGATACCTCTTGCAGAAACTTAAGAAAAGTCAAAGGTACATCTTTTGCATTATTCTTTAATAAATTGGGCTTCATGTAGTTGGAAACTGATTCAATTTGTTTAGTGGGAAAGTTTTTTTTTTGATTAATGAGTTCAATAATACATATGAAAGATATTGTTGCATATGAAATAAAAGCTTCTATAAGCAGCAGGAGCATAGTCGCTCAAATATTCCTCTTCATACTTGTCTATCCGCTGCTTAAACCTTCAGTTAACTACCTCTGAATATCTATCTAATCCCTGGATATTCTTTTCAGTGATTTTCATGTAGCTTCTACTCAAAACAGTTTCTGGTGAGATCCTGAATAACCCATTTGCATTTTCTCTTTATTAATTCCGTTCTAATAAGCATTTGTTTAGCTTTAAGCCAAAGACTTTTTATTTATTAAATATTCTGTGTATTCTGCTGAGGTATAGGTTCATAAAGATCTTTAGAAGGCTGCCATACAGAGTAACTAACTTTGAAAAGTATTGAATAGTTTAAATTTTCTGCCATTAGACATTAGACCTTACTTATGCGATTTCTCACGCCCTTCTTTGATCCTATGATGTTACCAACGTAGCAAAATGTTTCAAACTCTTCAATATTCAAGGGTTGCGATTTACAAGCATGCGGCAGAATTCAACTGGTTTTCTTAAAAATGAAGCCGAATCTTTCTGCACATCCAATGGAGACCGTTACCGCATTATAACCGACACTTTTTCTTTGAAAATATAGAAGCGACTGATTCGGGTGAAACGTATTTTAAACAGTATAGCTCTACGTGCTTTACAACAACTGAACATTACCCACTTATTGAAATCAATATACAAAAATAAGTTTATTTTGAGAAATGTCGTGGTCAATTGGGCTTAATCATCATGCGATTATGCCTCATTCAATATTTTTTCGGTATGGATACGTGATATTAGTGTTTTATACTAATAAACTAAAAACAAAACTCTTTGGACTCCAACATTGTTTCTGGTTTTCGTCATATACCGATAGTAATGCTAAAAAAATTGGCCCAAACTTAAGCGGAAAACCACCATTTCTTTTCTCATGACTTATTTAGTGTTCTGCAGTATTGTCAGATATGAAAAGGAAGAAAGAAGATTTAGAATTTGTGGTCATTCGTTATGAATCTGTACATCAATGTAATCTAAATCTTTATTTTCTGTACACAATTGTGCTACAGACGCATTTTATTTATTGAGGGTTTTGGTTAACTATGCTGTACATACATATCGTTATTGACAATGAAAACGTTTGCGGAAAGGATACTCCATAAGCGAACCGTACTGATAAAGAATGAATTACCTCTATAATGTGCGATTAACTGGGCTGTCTACTAAAAAAGAAGGTTTGAGTTCTCCGAAATTATTTTCAAATAACAAATTCAATACACAGCTCTCATCTTTAATTTCCTAAAAAATATTTCAAATCACTCATATGATTTACACTGGTTCACTGATATTTGTTGGCCACGCACACATATATTTTAATCACATTTACAGTTAACAAAACTCTCAAGTACTACCAAAAAATCTCTTAATAAATTTCATCAAAAACAGTTGCCACTTTTTAAGGTACTTCACAGTGTACGAGTACTGCATTATAAAAAAAAAATAGTTTGTTGGTTGTTAGAGAGTTTCGATAATAAAAAATAAGGAGAAAGAAGAATATGTTTTTTTTACTTTCACAACCCTTCTACACTATTTGATTTTAATCAATGGCAAGGAAATAAAATAAAAAAAAAAACGAAATTTCATCTGTGTGGGTGATATATTTGAAAAACTTACGGTGTTGTTGCTGTTGTGGCCTTCTTTGTGAAAGTTTTCTTCTTTGTGGTGGTGTTTCCGTCTCACTAAGCCTGGGCTCACTGGTGCAATACGAACGTGTCTCTTGTAAGTTTTGATGCATTTGTTGCTGCTGCTGAGGACGTCTCCGTACCTGAAGTAAATAAAAATATGCGGTTGGTGATGGAAAAATTTAATTAAAAAATATATTCTTTCTCATTTTTAATATTTTATATACTTTTAATATTTCTGTTCTTCTGGTTTATTTTTAATCAGACTTAAATTCCCAAACTAAATAAATTCTTGAAATGTTGTTTCGTTTAAGTCACGTAATGATTTTAGAAACCAATTTTGAGGGGAATTCACCCCTTCTAATGAGTGTCGATCGACTCCAAATTGAATATACTTTATTTCACAGAATTTTTTTATTTATTTTTATTATTTTTTTGTTTTGTTTTTGTTAAATTGGGTAAAAAGAAAAGATAGTAAAGTTATAGCGTACAGCTGGACTAAGTGCACCATTCGAAGCTAATGGGCTTCATATAAGAATGCGCTCGATCATGATTGCATGAACGAGCGCATAATTATATAAAGACGATTATATCGTGGATAGAATTAAAGAACGTTGTAACTGACAAAACCTTAAATGTTCACCAGAGCCAAAAAACCTTTATAAAAGTAGAACAAATACACTGGTATTTCGCCTACGGCGTAAGTGAATTTATTTTCATCGTAGAAATCTGGGACCGGGACCAATCGACGCGTATTTTTTTTTTCTGATAAAAATGATGCAAAAAACGTATTTTCGATTTTTTGTCAGTTACAGCGTTCTTTAATTCTTGCGACGATATGAAGTACAGAGGCGGTGGTTAATCGGATTTTAATTTATTTCCAACTTTTAACCAGAAGAACTCTATCTACACACATAATAATAATGAATTTAACAGACTCATTTGCATTTATCATGATGGGGTTACAATGCAATTGCAAAAATAGCAAAAAAAAAAAGGTTTGCCATTAATAACTATTTTTCACTTAAATCACTGCAACAGAAGTACAAAATGAAAGATTTAATTTAAATTTATGTTTTGCAATAATTACTCACATGAAAGTTATGGTAACGGTAAAGCCCCTGCAGTTTCTCTTGATCAACTTATGGTGCCGTAATTTCATTGTCTGGCAGTTAAACCACAGAGAAGAAGAAAAAAATAAAAATCAATGCACAGGCACAAATACAAATAATAGAGAAACACATAATGGGAGATTTGTTTCAGTAGCTTTGCTGTTATACTACGTTTACACAAGCCATCGATTACATATGTATATCATCAATACTTTTTTGTACTTCACGATCGTGTGTAGTAGTCGTCCTGGCTCATAAACAAAAATACTAAAAAAAAGAATTTATTTGTCTCTCAACGAATTATATCGTCATATGACATCCACATACTACTTTTTGACTGATTATGATGGAGTGTATTAAAGTGTAAGACTCTGCACTCCTCCAATTAAAAATGCGGAATAATTTTCTATGAAAAGCATTTTTTCCAATGTAAAATATGTTTTATAAATCTTAGAGCTATTTTGTAATCATATAGAGATATTTTGATTGATTTATAACAAGATTGATCGCTAAAGTCAGCCAAATTTAAAGAAAATTATAGAATAAAAGAAAGATGTGAAGTGCTTTAGGAAAGTAGTTCTTAAATACTGCGAGTATTTCTTTAAAGTAGTGTTTTTTCAGTTCTGAAAACACTGTGGCACCTATTGATGTACATAGTCTGCTAAATCATAATTATTAGTTTGTGTTCAAATGTATTTCGTTTTCTTTTCTAACTCTGTGGAAAACAGACGGCGTCATATTGAAATTAACAGTTGACAGAAAATAACCATTGAACAAAGCACACCAACAATATTGAACCAAGAACATGACATAAACATGGGTGGTCCAAACAAGATTTTGTTAAGGTTAAATCCAATCGATGGCTCAAACAGGAGTAGTATTACTTTTGCAATTATATCACAAACAGGTATGGCATCGAATTAATTAGGAGAGTTGAAGACAGCACATTTTTGGTCCAAAAATTGCTACACCAACGATGTTCAACTAAGAAAATGACTTGAAAAAAGGTGGTCTGCACGAGCGAATTCGATTAGCAACGCAATTTTAAGTTCATGAAATACCAAAGCGATAATTTAAGTCTGTAAGAAAAACCATATATGTAACTTTTAATTCAAATGGGACGTCAATGGCAAAGCATTTTTGGTCTAATAATTGATGTATCAATGATGATTGACTAAGAACATGACACGAAAATGGATGTTCTACATAAGTAAAACCAATGAGCGACACATATTTTGCTCATGATTTACCAAATCCATAGCTCGTTTCAGTTTCAATTGTGTGTCGTTTTTTACACAATAAATTAAAAATAAGAGTTAATGGCAGCATATCGTGGGTTAAACCAGTGGTATGAAAACGATGATCGGCCAAGAACTGATATAAAAATTGCTGGTCTATATGAGTGAACAATACTTTATTCATGATGTATAACAAATCCATGGCTCGTGTAGACGTATTATTACGCATAACAAAGTCAACACATATGCGGTATCACAGTGTCATAAACACGTGCATACATGCAGAAACAGATACCAAACCAACAAAGAAAAACCACAACTGTAAAACGTACTGCAATAACTGACTTTTGCTAGTATTGCTACGCAGACTATACATGTAACAGCAACAACAAATAAACAACAAAAATAAACTGTAAAAATTGCAAGTGAATAACTGTAAAAAAAACAACAACAATAAATAGGCCTATACAAGCATACACATCTATACTTAGGGAAAAGTGCCGAAGGGCTAAAATATGTTATTTAGTCTCCACGAATGCTGATATTGGATTTGTACTATCAAATTTGGTAGCAAAATGGCAGTTGTTAAATAAAATAGTAGATTAAACAATATTTTTTTTGTATGTTTTGAAATTTTATAAAAAAAAAATATTCGTATATATCAAGATGAAATAACGAAAACAAAATAAAAATCAGAAATACTCTGGGCATCATATGAAAATTTTTAACATGAGAGACCTATGCAAAAGGCAAGCGGTCTCGGGCAGCAACAATACGAGTAATAGTTGAATATTATATACTTTATATTCAATTTTTTTTTTTCTTTTTTTTTTGGCAAAGCTATTATAAGTTGAAAGATGGATGCATTTCAAGTTAAATCTATTTCAACTTTTACATTTATCCCTTGGGGCGGCTTTGTGTAGTAGTTAGACGTCCCACTTACAATAAAAACAACCAAGTACCAGTACTGGAGAAAATTACTAACAAAAATTTGTGCGGCATTCGAACATCTAATTAAAAAAATAATATATAAGAGGTTTTCTTCCCACCCTTACGAAGTCCATGATTAAGAAAGCAGCCCCCTGATATTCCACCTTATCCACCGTTGATTATCAAACGAATGATCAATAGAAAGCACAACATACTGCGAGGTAGTCATAGACAGAACTAAGTAAGGATAAAAAAACCCGCTATTCAGCTTAGCAAAGATCTTCACCACCACAGATTGGGCAATTGCTGTTGATCAGCAAGATAAAGGTATAACACTGGACTTTGGGTGATCAACTATTGGTTCAAGAGAATAAAACCAATCACATACTTTTTTGACTTAAATCAGTATACGAAAAACAAGCATTTGTCACGTAATGAATAATAAAGCAATAAAGCCACTCAAAATAAAAACTAATGAAAATGGAAAAAAGAGATTTTATAGGCTGATTAAATCAAGAGCAAAAGAATTAAAAAAAAACAAAAACAAAAAAAAAAACGAATTGGACAACAAAGCAGGTGTTGTGATCCATTACGGCAAAGAAATTTATTAACTCGGCAGAAACTGAGATTGCTTGGCAGGGAATATATAATATATCCACCATATATCATACCCTACCCTGCACATTCAGCATATTATTTGAGTCTATGTCTGCGTAACACCGTAGAGATCTGCAAAACCCAATTGGATCAGTTTTTCACTTTAAAAACCCAAGAGAATAATAGCTTAATTGTATATAGAGAAAAAAATATTCTAACACAACGTCAAATATTTGATCTTATGAAACTCGTTGTTCACACTTGAAAAACAAAACTTTACTTTTTGGGATCAAATTATTATTTTTATTACAAAAAGTGAAGACAATTTTATTAAGAATTTACTAAAAAAATACTAAATTTTTTATAATTGGCAATCTTGTCAAAAAGCCTAAAAAAAATTAACAACACTTACATACCCGCTTACACACAAGCCCTCAATAATATTTATTTTCTTGCTGTCATTCTTTTTTACTCTTCATTTCACAGACGTTTACTCATACATTTATTTATTCAGTTCATTGCTTTTATTTTATTTTTCACTACCACTACCGTAAAAATAGGGCAGAAAATCAACTGCAATAACAAAAAGGAAAAAGTGTTCGTTTTTGTTATTGTCGTTGTTTTTAATGTTAATATTTTATTGTTAAGCTTTGTTGGTTTTTTTAATTTGAAAAAGAAAAAAAAAAAACACGGCAAAACAGAATTTTATTTTTCTTTATATTTCCTTTCAGGGAAAAACCGCTTACAGTCTGGAAAGAAAAACAAAAAATATGGAAATGTGTTTCTTCCTCATTTCCTTTAATTCACTGACCATTAATAGAACCATAATGATGTTTTTTTTATGGTTTTTGGTTGTTTGGGTTAATATTTTCAAGTTTTTTTCCTTTCCTATGGTACTTTCAATGTCCTTTTTTAATGCTTTATTGGTATTACTTCTAAAGTTTGCCATTGTTTCTATGAAAGTATATTCAGCGATAAATTTGTTTTCATTATGAATTATAAAATTTTATTTCATAACAAAAACTTAAGGGCTTTATTTTTGTTTTTTTTTATTGATGGTTCATAAAAAAAAGATTAATTATTATTTGTATTGTATGATTATTAATAGTCTTAAGATATTAATACTGGTATTCTTATGAGTAGTAACATTCGTTAAGGAATATGTATAACACTCGCAGAACTGAACTAGTTTTCGACCCAGCTACGAAAGGTCTCATCAGAGTTCTTTGTGTTATACATATCTGAGTAGGAAAAGACACAAAACGAAACATTTGATTTCATTTTGTTTTGTTCTTTACAATCAGGAAAACAAAAACAAAACAAAAACAATGAGAACGGTTGTCACATTTAGTTTTGTATATTGTTTTTGTTTGTGGACACTACAAATACACTAACTCAAATGTGTGCAGGTTTAAAAAAAAATGAATGAGAACAAAAAGAAAAGAGGAAGAGAAAAAAGAACAAATTATACAAATTTTACGGAATAACAAAGCAATCACAAGAGCGAAAAGCGAATTGTTTCGTTTGCGCTCTTTCTCATTAAAAAATTATTTGTTTTCGTTTTGCTCACGTACAAAACGATTAAAAAAGTTTGAAAAGTTTATGATTTTGTGGAAACGTTTAAGAAATGTTTTGTTTGTTTGCCCACTCTGATACATATTCATATTTTTATAGTACTAATTAAAGCACAATCTATTGAAAATAGATTATGCATAATCTATCATAAACATAATGCAATAAATATTCAAATTTAGAATTTGAAAAATATATACATACATTACATAATTGGCCATTACAACCCAATATCAGAGTTACGGAATAGCTTCTAGCAGTACTCATTTTGTGTGTACTAATTTTTATCCACGAGTACCGAGACCTACAGTTTAAAGTCGACTCCGAACGACAGATTTAAGAAACTTTTTCATGGCAATCAATTACTCCCAGAGCTTTTGCCAGAAGACTGCTGTGAGGTAGTCGCCGAAAGAAATAATTTTTACATATTTCTTTTTTTTCAAGATGTCAGAGCTGAGATTTGAACCCGGCGCCAAGCTAACACACTAACCACTAGACCACCAATTTTCGGTATAGGTGTTTGTTTTGGGGGGGTGCATTTAGAAAATAATCAAAACTCTTTTATTTCATTATACTAAGTTCACATGCGGATATTTTTAAACATTTTATTTATATAGATACTTGTTCTACATACAAAAATCAACTTAATCATTTTCCTTCAAAATGACAGCCTAAAAAATTCCAACTCGCTTACCATGTAGGTAATCGGTTTTTGCGACATTGGTTGTATCTCATAAGCGTTTAGCGGCATAATTTTGTCTGAATTAGGTAGATTTGCCATATAAATTTTGGGTGCAAACTATCGTTGTTCATTTTTAATTTTGTATCGAATTTCGAAGAATTGCTATCCTCTTCGGGTCTCCAGCATATTAAATTATAATTCGCTCGCTTCTAGCGCTGCACTCTAACCACCACGGCTACAGTCGTACATGTCGTCGATGTCGACTGATGTGAATAAAATGGAATAAGAGAGCAAAAACAAAAATAAATTGTAATTCTGTTTCATCCAAAAAAGATGACAATTACACAAACTGCAATGATGGTGAGAAAAGGAGAATATGATAGAAACTGTTGTGTGACTTTACTTCGACTAACACATACAAGTGTATGTACTTATGGAAGAATATAATTTCAGTATGTGATTTCTTGAAAAGTATGAGTTAAATAGTTTAAATAGTTAAATAGTTGTCTCGAATATACACAGGACACAAAGAACTCTGATGAGATTACCGTAGCTGGAGTCGAAAATAATTGTTCAATTTGGCTAGTGTACTATTCCTTTACGGACATTATTTCTCCTTTAATTACCAAAAATATTCATTGCAGTTAACTTTGATCTAATTAAAGCGTTTCTGACGAAACAAAAATTAAATTATAAAAAAATTGATCAGACCTTTCCTGGGGCTCGAACTTCGGGCCTCCACCACATTAAGCTATCCTCTAATTTGGTAACAATTTAAACTAAACTCTCGTGTGAACATTGGGATTACCAATCGTGGTTCATATTATAGTGTGAATTATTACATATTGGGATGAAAAACATATCAGTAATCGATATTAAGAAAAGAAACCTATATGATTGTCCACAACATACGTTCCATAAAAGATTACCGAAATATTTCGTAATTCTATATATTTCTTTTACCAACACTGCTGATAAATGTATTTATTATGTTTACGTATAGCGATCAGAAACAACCGTAAAAATAAACATCACACAAAACAAAAAGCGCATAACATAAATCGCATAATTAAAGAAATCGCACAAAAGGAGTCACAATAAAAAATCGCACAAAAATAGTCCGCATAAAAACAAGTTCTACTGTACTACACTTTTGAATAGAATACTATGTTTTATATAAAACAGTTTTTAGCCATTCAAAAACAAAAATAAATTTGTTTAAACAGATAAAAGAGTTTAATTGAAAACAAAATAAAAATTTATTAAAAATTTCATTAAAACAATTAAACAATTTAATTAAAACTAAATTATGAATTAATTAAAGATCTAAATGTTCAATAAAAACGTGATCATAGAAATTAAAACATACTTTTATTTGATTTGTGGCAATCATTGTCAGTGTTCTATTAATTAATTTAAATTAAATCAAAAATCAAAAATCAAAATCAATGAAGTGTATAATTAAAATCAAATAGGTAATATTTTTTTTTCTATGTAAAATAATATTTTTAATTTATAAATAAATATTAAACAAATGAAATTTTTTTCAATGAAAAAATTTTCCAACAAACCGATAAATTTTTTTCCATTCATTTAAATAGTTTTCCTTTAAAGAAAATCATTCTTTGTAACTTTTATGTACATTTGATTTAATTTTTTCATTTGATATACTTGTACATACTACATACATACATATCCAGGCATATATAAATGCAAATGAAATTTTTCCGAATGATTGACAAATGCCATAGGAATGCATGCATTATTCTTGTATGAATAATAACACAATAAAAATCATTTCTAACGCATATTATTTCCTACTAAAGTGTGGGAATATGCATAAAATTGTATAAAGAAAGAAATAAATGTAAAGATTTTGTTACGAGTACTACTGATGGAATTTTTAGCCTCGATATGATTCACTTGCGTATAAATAATATGCACAGAGTATGACTAACAGTGTGGATGAAGCAACCAGACAAGCAGACAATTGTTCAGAATGAGGACGATAAGTTTTATTTATACAGATTGTTGCAATACTGAATGTAAATAAAATAACAAAAAGATAAAAAAAGCTATTTGTTATAAAGTAGATGTTCTATTCTGTTCAGTTTTTTTTATATGTTAAATGTTATATATGTATATATAAACATTCTTTAAATACACAATCATTTCATAATTTTCTAATATAAAAAGATAAATGTTTTATAATTTTAAAGAATTTAATAAAGTTTGCACAGCATAAAAATGTAATTTTTTTATTACTTTTATTTGATTTCAAAGGTTTTATTTAAACACAGAAAAAAATTTCTTGACTTTATGTATTTATACACGATAACCTACACAAAAGTTTACTGTATTTAAAAAAGGAGTTTCTTTTATTAAACCGATGGATGGTAAAAAAGTCCGTAACTTTTTAATTTCCTGCTTCTTAACTGGAGCAACAAAACTGCTTTTGTCAATGGGCATCTACAGATCTTTTAGTTGTTAATTGTGAAAATAAAAACAAACTGCGCCATTTAGTTAATGTTTGAGAGGCAACAATGATAATCTGAAGTCGGTATAATACACATTGACTGTCTCATAAACATATCAATGGCGAACAGCTTGCTAACAAATATGTTCGATTAATTAAAGATTTGGTTATAGAAAACTTTACTGCTGGCTTGTTGTTTGCTCTTACTGATTTTATGGCCTCAAGTTCTTCGTTAAGAAAAGTTTAGTTTGAAATCATGTTGATGTTTAGAAGGCGTGACAAACTATTAAATCTGCCATTCAATTGTCAATTTTCTGTGGTTTTTCATACCGCTGTTTTAGGTTTTCAAAAACATATCGCAAATAAAAAAATTATAAAAAATGAAGGGTATCTTTTTAAATTCGATAGAAAAACGAACTATTACACTGCGCACACTCTTTGATATTTATCATCAAATTTTTTTTTTAGCAATTTTAGAATTCTTTAGCAATCCATAGTACTCCGGCTAGATTTCATATCTTACATACTCTGTATATAATGTCATAAATATCGCCGCTGGCAATGAAAAAAAAAAAAATACTTCATATTTGATTTTAATTAAGCACTTAATTGATTACACTGCATTACAACAAGCAAATTTCACGGTATAAGCTAAGAGTAAACATCACTTATTGTACGCGTCAATAAAAATATTAAATCAGATCAGTTGTATAAAAAAATATAAAAAAAATAAATCTGTGATACTTTCAGCTTTAGTGCTGTTTGCTGACCCCTTTTTTTTAAAAAAAATTATATAATGAATCCGCATTAGGGCCAATGAAAAAACAAGTTTATTGTACTGAGCTTGCACTGACGCACTAGCAATCAAGCAATTAAGATTTTGAAGGTTAAAATTTTTCGTGTATATGTAACTAATATTCACCAGCAATACTATACATACTGGTCTAAATTGGAGGTACCGGATGGGCCTCTTCAAGAATAGTTACAGCGGACAAAAGCCGCTTCTTCTTTTTAAAGAAACATCCATTCCAGCATAGCTTGTGATCGTTACCGCTTTTTTACCAAAGACTTTCTTGTCTTCGAAATATAAATGATAAAGTTTCGAACAGGATGTAATTTCTACAGAATGGTTTTATGTGATATGTTGACAGCAATCGACAATGCGAGTATGTTAAATCAAAATTTAGCGATAAGATAATTGCCAATTGTGTCTCAAGGTAGTGAGTACAGGTTTCTGGAAAATTCTCTGCGAGGAACTGATTACTGTGATAAGTTTCTTAAATCAGTCGTTCGGTTTTGACGTTAAGTTGTAGTCCCCATTATTCAAAGATAAAAAATTGATGCACACAAAAGGGGTGGTATAAGAGCTAGGCCGTAACTCTGAAAAAGGATTGTAACAGCCAACTATCCCAGCAGAAAATTTTGAAGATTTGGAAGCAATAAATAAATCTGTAAGCAATAATGAAAGCATTTATTGTTTTTTATACATTACAGCTTCCAAATATGCTACATGATAAGGTATTATTTTTGATTATTTGTACTATTTGCTTACTGGTTGCAATAAATTTGCATTTCTATTGTAATTTAGCGGCTTATTTCATATAAAAATCATGCATTATTGATGCGCATCAGTAAGTGATGGTTTACAATTTCTCCCTTACAAAATAACTTACTGGTAAGCACTATTTTCTGATGAGATGTATGTAGATAGTCACTGCTTTTGTACTGATAATCAAGCGACATTTATAGCCAAAATTGTAGGTGTTATACGTGACCTACATCCATCCACTTGAAGTGCTTTAAAAATTATTTAAATTGGAGGCACAAAATGAGCTTCTTCAAGAATACTCAAGAAATAATTTTTAATTGAAAAAAAGTTGTTTATTTTTTTGTTATTCAAAGTTCCACCAACCTTAAAAAACTACCCTTTCTATAATAAGACAAAAGAGGTTTTTTAGTGTTTTATTACTTTCCAACATACAAATGTATGTGCATGTAAATGTGTGAACATGTCTAATCGTATGAAGACTTTTATTTGAAAATAATTGTGACACAGAAAACAAGACAGTAATTGACAGAAAATTAAAAAAAAATATATAAATATATATGCATATTGTTTTATTATTTAATTTAAGTTGCAATCTACTAAAAATTATGAATTTTCTACATAAAATAAAACCAAAAGGCATTAATAAATTCAATTGAAAATGAAAGTAATAAATCAAGAAAACTTACCGATCTTCCAGCTGTATTCGTAATACGAGCACTTTGTGAACGTGTGGCAGGTCTTCTTCTTCTATAATTGGGGGTACCTTGTGAATCTGGTGTATTATTGCCAGAGGGCATATTATAAATCACGGTTTCTATGCTACCACCAGTTGCACATATGGAAGCACTTCTTGTTTTCTTTTGCATGCGCATCGGTGATGTAATATCGTCAGCCATTTTGTGTTTTTTCTTGTTTATTATTTACTTGTTATAAAAAAATTAACTTTCTAGTGCTACTTTCTAAACAAAACAATTTTTTGTAAGCATTTAATTAACCAAAAACGTTAATAATTTTTTTTCTAATTTATTTTTAAAGCATTAAACCGAAAATAATATGTAACATATGCATGTATTGTATGTACGATAAGTGCGTATGAAAAAAATCTTTCCAATGTGCCAAATTTTGTTTTTTTTTTGTTACTGCAATGAGATATAAAAGAAAAAAATAATTTTGTTTTTAAAAAATTTTATGATTGTTTTTAACATAAAAATATAATTTTTTTTTTTATTTCTTAATTTTCTTTTGAAAGCATCTTTAAATGCCTGCGCTAAAAATTTATTGGCCGCTACAATTTAAATGAAAATAAAAAAAAAAACAATTTTATGTTTATTTTAAAACAAAAAAAGAAAAAATTAAAATTAAAAAAGCACACCCAAAAATGCGTATTTAAAAATAATCTTTTTTAAATTTAAACAAACAAATCTGGGTCATTCACTTTCATGTAAATAGACAGACAGACAGACAGACAGACAGACAGACAGACAGACAGAGAGACAGCCCCATCACCCATTTTCTTTACGTCAACATTTATTAATAGAATACTTACTTTTTTTATTAGTTTTTAATGCCAAAGATTTTTAATAAAAGGGCGACCCTCACTATTTTTTATTTATAAAGGATAAAAAGATATATTTTTTTTAATTTTTTAAATTGAATGATACTTTATATCAAATCCTCAAAGTAATCTTTCATTTAAAGGCCGTATAAAATTACGACGTAATTAAAAAAGGGTGTTTTTATTATAACAAACGATTTAATTATTTGAAATTAATTAAATATGCCTAAAAAGTGCTTAACGAGAGTGTAAAGAGTTTTGGCCACACTTCAAGCACTTTTTTTACCAACTTTTGGTTGTTATTATTACGATGTTTTGCTAAGCACAGCGACACATCAAATTTATGAATAGCAATCGAACTTTGGTGGAGTTGCCAATGAGTAAAAATGATATAACAGATGGCGACTGGGAAGCAATACGTGTATTTATAAATTTTAACTGTAGCAGTCTTCTGGCAAAAGATCTGGGAGTCACTGATTGTCTTGAATAAGCTTCTCAAGTCTGTTGTTCGGTCCCGGTACTCATGGATAAAAATTCACACACACAATTTGGGTGCTGCGAGTGGCAAGGCCGTATCCGTATATATGTATAGGGTGTTTTTTATTGAGGTATATAACTTTAAGTTGGCATCACTTTTTAAAGTGGCGGCCATTTTGTCAGCTGTCAAGTGATTAATATTTAGTTTGGTTTGCCATTTCATCATGAACAGGTTGACAAAAGAACAACGCTTGCAAATCGTGCAAATTTATTTCGAAAATAATGGTTCAGTTCGCAAAGTTTACCGCAAGCTCCGTCCATTTTATGGTCGACATAATCGTCCATCAGAGCAATTAATTCGGTTAACCATGGATCGTTTTCGCACTACGTTTACTCTATGTGATAATACGCATCCGCAGAGACGTCGAACAGTGCGCACCGAAGAAACAATTGCCGCTGTAGAGCAAAGTGTTGAAGAGAACCCGAATGAATCGATTCGCCACCGTGCACAGCAATTGGAGCTTTGTCCATCAACTTTATGGAAGATTTTGTGCAAAGATCTTGGCTTGCGACCTTACAAGATCCAGCTTGTGCAAGAATTAAAGCCGCGAGACCATGCAATGCGTCGTGATTTTGGTGTATGGGCCGAAAATGAGATTGATCTCGATGCTGATTTTCATCGCAAAATTTTGTTCAGTGATGAGGCTCATTTTTGGTTGAATGGCTACGTCAACAAGCAAAATTGCCGCATTTGGAGTAAAGAGAATCCACATGAGACACTTGAGACGCCATTACATCCACAAAAACTGACTGTTTGTTGTGCTCTATGGGCTGGTGAAGTCATTGGGCCATACTTCTTCCGAAATAATGCTGGAGAGTCAGTTACCGTTAATGGAGACCGGTATAGAGCCATGATAACCGACTATTTTGTTCCCGAATTGGATGGCATGAATGTGGATGAGTTGTGGTTCCAACAAGACGGCGCTACATGCCACACAGCGCACGTCACAATCGATTTATTGAAGGAAACATTCGATGAGCGCATAATTTCGCGGAATGGACCTGTCAATTGGCCACCAAGATCGTGTGATTTGACACCATTGGATTATTTTCTTTGGGGATATGTGAAGTCGCTCGTCTACGCCAACAAACCAGAAACGTTAGGGGACTTGGAAGCCAACATTCGTGGCGTTATTGCCAACATACGGCCCCATATACTGAATATTGAAATTTGAAAATTGGACCTGTAGAATTGGCTTTATTCGAGCTAGTCGCGGCGGCCACATGCCCGAAATCATATTTAAACAATAATGGCATAAAATTATCCTTCCAATAAAGCCAAATTGATGGACATTAAAACGATTTTCTTGTGTTTTATTTCAATTCGAAGTTCTATACCTCTAAAAAAAACACCCTATATATAAAAAGTGGTTTCTCGAAATTTAGATATTTTTGTTTACCAGCCGGAACGGAACTACAATTACGAGTAAGTCTTCAAACTAAGACAATTATGTATATAGACTTGTATCGATAAAAGTTTTTAATTTCGTATTGCTCACTGGTTCAATTTGCACAACACTATATCAAGCTGATATGGATTACGAATAAACCGATCTTAAGCAACATTATATCTCTGCCCTTGGCTTGGTGTTACCGAAATTGATAGACGAAAGCCCATTCAGAAGAACTTAAATGTCCTACAGATAGATCTTAGCCTTCTCTCTGAATGTAAAGAACAAAAACATTTGGGGTTTCTCTATGATTAGAGGTAAGCCGAGTCGTATGAGATACATACATTATGGCTATTATAGAAACTAGCGAGATGAGAAGGAGCTTAATGGTAGCCCAGACTAAATTATCTTGATGCACGTCATTTCCATGGCCTAGGCTGCCTCAGAAATATCTTTTACGTTTCTAGGCAGCTTTCATTTTTATGTTTGAATTAGAAAATAAATTAGAAAAAAGCTTAAATATTCTAAACACAAATCTTTGACCCCATCATCAATGTACAAAGAGGGATGAATGTAATTTTTTTTTATACTGCTTACTTTTTCCCTCTCTCTACTTTCAACACAATGCATTTCATTATGAGTGACTTTTTAATCTTAGAAATCTAAATTGCCATATGTACATAAGTACATATATATGTTTGAGTATATACAAGTATACATATCAGTTGTATTCATTTATGTGATGGAAGGAGGAAAATCGTGACCAAGTGTTACTTTCTTTTTGTAAAATTCTATTTCTTCCGGTCTGTTGCCTTTTTTATAATTTCATATTCAAATTTATTCACTTTTTCTCCACTTCTTTTTTTGTATGTTCTTTGTAGTTCTTGTACGCTACACCATCATAAATGGTAAAATGATAGTGTTTGCTGAAAAACATTTGAAACATCCCAGCAAATATTAACTCAAGCACTTAAAATACGGAGACTTTGTGAAATAAGTAATATTAAAAACTCTTATCTCATGCCATCTCTTAAAGTAAGTTTAAAAATAAGCAATTACCATACATGGGCATACTGCATTACTTTTTTACTGCAATACGTAAACCAGTATTCAGTAAATTTTACTGATTACTGAAAAAAGAAATCAGTATTCAGTAAAAAGTACTGATTACTGGAAAGAAAAATCAGTATTCAGTAAAAAGTACTGATTACTGAAAACAGAAATCAGCATTCAGTAAATTTTACTGATTACTGAAAAGAGAAATCAGTATTCAATAAAAAGTACTGATAACTGAAGAGAAAAATCAGTATTCAGTAAAAAGTACTGATTACTGAAAAGTGAAATCTGTATTCAGTAAAAAGTACTGATTTGTGTAAAAAAATTCAGTAAACATTAAGTGAAATCAGTATTCAGTAAAAAGTACTGATTTGTGTAAAAAAATTCAGTAAACATTAAATGACTGATAGTAGGTAGATACTGTGTGTTTTAAAAATGATATGTACGCATTGCTCACTTACATGAATAGTGGCATAACTGAAAAACTGCATTTCGAAAAAAATTAAGAACTGAAAAAATTATTTTATTTTACATTTTTCAGTATATTTTCTGAACTTGAATTCTCAGCTATATAAATCAGTTTTTATTTACCCAATAACACATTTCATAATTAAAAAAAGTAAAAACATACAAAACAGAAATATTCCTCGAAATTCAGTTTTTCAGTTATGCCACTATTCATGTAAGTGAGCAATGCGTACATATCATTTTTAAAACACACAGTATCTACCATCAGTCATTTAATGTTTACTGAATTTTTTTACACAAATCAGTACTTTTTACTGAATACTGATTTCACTTTTCAGTAATCAGTACTTTTTACTGAATACTGATTTTTCTTTTCAGTAATCAGTACTTTTTACTGAATACTGATTTCACTTTTCAGTAATCAGTACTTTTTACTGAATACTGATTTTTTTTTTCAGTAAACAGTACTTTTTACTGAATACTGATTTCTTTTTTCAGTAATCAGTAAAATTTACTGAATACTGATTTCTGTTTTCAGTAATCAGTACTTTTTACTGAATACTGATTTCTCTTTTCAGTAAACAGTAAAATTTACTGAATACTGATTTTTCTTTTCAATAATCAGTAAAAAAAGAAAATACTGAAAAAGTACTGGTACTGAAAAATGCCCATCTATGGCAATTACTCAGTAATACACACACATACATTCATAATTGTCCTTTATATGCCTGTGTCGGTGTTACGGCCTAGCTTCTCACAGCACCCATATTGTGTGCATCAATTTTTATCCATGAGTATCGAGCTCTACAGTTTAAAGTAGACTCCAAACGACAGACTTGAGAAGCTTGTTCATGGCAATCAGTTACTCTCGCAGCTTTTACCAGAAGGCTTCTGAGAGGTGGTCGCAGAAAAAAATTATTTTTTCGTATATCTTTTTTCTCAAGATATCAGAACCAATATAGTCACCACTAGACCACGGAAAATAAGGACAAAAATTCTGTAACAAGGCTTCTGACCTGGCAGTGGACACTTAAATAGTCATCAGAACACATACTGGGTATTTGTGTAGCATTGATGCATAATACGAAAAGTCCCAATACTTGTATACCTCATATAGGGATGAATGAATAAGAAAACGAAAAATAACGTCGAAGAATTTTATTTTTAATTAAAATTTATACACTTTTTTCCTTTCCTTTATCTGTAAAAGTTATGGTTTCACTCAAAATTAAATTAAATGGTTTTCATTCGCTGGAAATATATGTAAAATAATACTTATATTGTAGTATATACATATAATCAAGATCCTGAGTATGTGTTAATAAATTGAAGGTTGCCGGAGAATATAACGGGTGTGATAGTACATGTTTCATATTTCATTTCGATTGATTTAATTAATGAAATTATGTTTAATTGATGAGTTAATATGCTATATTGAATATATATATAATATATATAGTGGCAATTGATACAAATCAAGAAAAAAAATCATAATTTCTTTTTAATTCCATACATCAGATTTTATTTAATATGTGATTTACATAGAAAAAAATTTTTTTGAAATAATTTCAACTAACAAATTAATAAGTATAATTCAATTTTTCCAATTAAATTTTTAATTATTACAATTAATTTTTTAATAGCAGCACCAAAATAGAAATGTTTGTGTGTATGTTTCTTTCTTTTGCCTTAGTGTTGTGTAATATTTTATATAAAGAATCAATATATGATTACTTTTTAATTTAAAATTCGAATACGTATTGTTATATATGTCATTTAATTGAATGCATACATACATAATTGGCCATTACAACCCTGTGTCAGGATTACGGCCTAGCTTCTCGTAGCACTCATGTTGTGTGTGTTAATTTTTTCCCATGAGTACCGGGACCTACAGTTTAAAGTCGACTCCGAACGACAGATTTGAGAAGCTTTTTCATGGCAATTAATTACTCCCAAAGCTTTTGCCAGAAGACTGCTGAGAGGTAGTCGCCGAAAGAAATAATTGTTTCATATTTCTTTTTTGAAAGATGTCGGAGATGAGATTTGAACCCAGCACTATCGTCTTCGTAAGCCAACACACTAACCACTAGACCACGGCGACTACGAATTGAATGTTTAGTAATAAAATAAAAAGAAGACATATTTTCTATACATATATTATTGAATCTGTACAAAAACGCTTTCTCTTATTTTGCTTGAGAGGTCTAGGATGGAACTCATTCGCTCTTCCTTCATATGAGAACAGACTCGCTCTTATAAAACTGCCTACCCTGAAAAGTCGAAGAACCATGCTAAGTGTATCTTTTCTATTAAGATTAATACGTGGTGAAGTCCGTTCTGAGTATTTGTTAAGTAAAATTATTTTTAATGTTCCATTTAGACCGTCCCGTAACTTTATTTATTATATTTAAAATATCACCGTACTGTATATGCCAACAATGACTCCCTTCGTCAAATATGTTTGAAGTTTAATAATCTTTATCATTTAATTGATCTTTCTGAGAGTAATGATTATTTGAAGAGAAAAATTATTTTGTATTTAAATCATTAAATTAGATCATTAAATATTATTAAATATTTACTTACATATTGTTTGTAAATTTTACTCTAGTCTGTAAGGAACTATTATCCATAGACATAATTAAATAAATAAATAAATAAATAAATAAATACAAGTATTTTAGTTTAAAAACAACATCTTGTATTAAAAAAATAATAATTTAAAACTTTAAGTAAGTAATTAAAAATATGTAATTAACCATAACAATTTTTTCGATAAAAAAATTTCTTTATCATTTTAATTTAGCAGGATCAAATAAAATTTTAATTCTATTAATTAATTTTTTAATCAGTTTAAAATTTCAGCGTCAATTAATTTTTTAATTATACCAATTAACTTATTTTATTAAAACGTGCCTGAGTTTTTAATTAAAAGATTAATTGTCCCAATTAAATATTTAATTGAAAATTTTTTTGTGAAAAAGCTCGACACTATTAATTTTTTAATTGATATTATTAATACTGTTTGTAGTTGCAAAACTAGTAAACAATTTAATTGGTACTACAAATTTGTTAACTGAAATCGATTTTAAATTTTTTTCTGTGTTGATATTAATTAAATTGTTTAATTGATTTAATAAAAATTTTAATAATCTGTTGTTTCGCTCTTGTAAGTTTCAAACCCCATTCTTGTTAAATATCATTAAAATTAAATATAAATGTATTGCTTATGGGCATAAGCATGTCTCTATGGCCAGTTCGTGTCTGCTTAAGATACCCGTCAAGAGACTCTTTCCCAAAGATGGTAGTAAAATTATAATATGAACTCTTTTGTTAAAAAAATGGTACACTAAATGAGAATTATGTATATCCAAATTTGGTATATAAAGACCAAACAATCAATTAATCTTGAATAGTCGGTAAGTGTAAGGCATCTATTATATGGTTAGACTTAACAGTAAAGCATTATGAGTGTGGAATTGAGGAAGAGAGCTTTATTTGTGTTTGGCTTAATTTTATTATAGAACACATACAGAAAACTAAATAAAAAATCTTTTTTTTTTTATTACATATCCTGGTTACAGAATATTAGTTTGCCGTTTCTTTTTTTCTCCTTAAATAAAACTTTAGAAAATATAAAACTAAAGGATTTTCATATTCTCGAGTGCTTACAATTATTTACAGAGGAAGTAGGAGTAAATGTTTGCCATTTATTTGTTCAATTCAATTCAATTTACTGTTAAAATGTTTATTTTGCGGTATTTTCCGAATCTTCGTTATTTACTTTGGTTTTCATATTTTTTTTCTCTGTTTAAACCACTAAACGTACTCTGAAATGTATGATTTTTCTTTTAGTTTTTCTTTAAAAAAAACATTTTTCAGTGTTAAATTTATTTGCGCAAATATGTATGAATGAGTCCATAAAAGATTGTCTCGTTTTTTTTTATTTCATATTTAATTTCCATGAATGAATGATTTGCAAAACGCAAAACTACATTTTGACAGACAAATGAATGGTTTTAAGGAATTTTTTTACACACTAATTTCGTCTGTGGTTTTGGTTTTAATTTTTTTCTTGCTTTGGATTACATGATTTTTATCTAATAGCTGTCGTGTTTGAGGGGAAACATTGCGTAAATGATTATCAACAGGATATGAAGTGGTAATTTGGGGGTAGTGAAAAGCAAGGCATTTGATTTAAAAATGTTACATTAAAACTTATTGGCATTAAATATTAATAAATGTAAACACATGTAATTTTATCGTTCACTGAAAGTTGATACCCCATATCATTTTAAGGATAAAATCTTGGACAAGGTGTTAAGTATTATTGATCTTGGAATCTTGTTAGATCATAAAATTAAGTTTTGTGAACATATTTCAATGATGGTGAACAAACCCAATGGAGTTTTAGGATATACAAAGCTTTGGTCGAAAGAATTCACTGATCCTTAGGTAACAAAACAACTGTACACATCTTTGGTACACCCTATTCTTCAGTATGTTTATATTATATGCGATCCATACATCCTTACTTACATAAACTAATTGAATCTGTTCAGAAACGCTTTCTTTTCTTGTGCTTGAGAGGACTCTGATGATTCTCATTCGTTCTTCCTTTATATAAAAATAAACTCGCACTTATAAAACTACCTACGCTGAAAAGTCGAAGAACAATGCTAAGAATCTCTTTTCTTTTAGGATTAATACGTGGTGAAGTCTATTCTATTATTTTTAATGTTCCAATTAGACCGTCCTGTAACTTTCGTTTACATACATAATTGGCCATTAGAACCAAGTGTCAGGGATTTTTAAAATATCACCGTTCAGTATACGCCAACAAGGACTCTATTCGTCAAATATGCTGAATTCAGACGTGAGATTGATATTCCTCTGCTATAAGAAAAATAATCAATCTCACACGTCTGGATATAAAAAGAATGAAAGCTGTGTTAACTCCATCTTAGGAACCTCATAGCATTAACAACACAAATGTGTTTTTCAGAAGTTGTAATGGTGCAGAAGAACAAACCACTTTGCCCAGCACTTAAAAATCTGATATCAAGGATTTGTTCAGCCATTATTTATAATTGATTGGCTCGGGCTGATACAATACACAACCTCATAAAATTATCAGGATGGCTGAAAAACAGCCACGTAATGTAGGCATATGGAATGGATACAACAATATATTAAAGGGACCTTATAGTATCAATGTTTGATTTGTCTAGAAGCGGGTGTTAGTTTAAATCTTAGGCAAGAGCGTTTTGAATTGACGGTAATGGTTTTTTCAGCGCCAGTGTCGAAAAATAATCCCTAAGGTAACTTTCAGACCATAATGAGCTCAAACAATCACTACTTGCGGATGCAAATACTTTTCCGAAGCCCATATGCAAACACTTTCTGGTTGACATAACCATCGAATGAGAAATGAATTCTGCCACCGGTGAAAACAATGTTGTTCGAAAATTTAATTGTTGCATGAGTTGGACTTCATATAGATGGTGACACAAATCAAAATGCAAAGTATGTAATAATCAGCCGTAAAATAGAACCATCCCGTTGAAATCAAATTTATCTTTTTTTTTGCTATCAAACTAGAAAGCTCCTCCATATCCATATTCTGCTTAGTTTTATTTGCAAATTATAATATATGACAAAATTTATCACCTTTTTAAATAAAAGGCGAAACATATTTTTGTGTATTTTAAAAGAAGACTGTCTGTCTGTCTGGCTTGTTGTGGTAGTTAGCACTGTAATACATAAAAATTTCTTGATTTTAATTGATTTTGGCAGTAAAATAAGAGGTGCTGTAAATGTAAAAGTGAGTAATCTGTTGCACATCTACTGTGTGAATGACCGTTTTAGTACAGTATACTGGATTATGCTCTTGAATTTATGGCTTTCAGCAACATTTCGTTTGTTATTTCCACTTAAGTTTTTTAGTTTCTGAATTCAGAGTCTTATAATAGGCGAGATTGTTTAATTCCATCACTTTATATTTTAGAAGACAAATTAAATGTTGCATTACTTGTAGAAGTAATTAAAATCTTGACATTTAGTGCTTTCAATGTAGAGCAATTACAGTAGTTGTTTGTTATTTTTATAAAGCAAAAATTAAATCTTACAATTTTAAATACAATTAACACAACAATTAATGGTAAAATGATAAAAAAAAACAAAACGCTTTTCCTATAGAACTCAAAATACAGTGAAGTTTGCTTTAGAAAAATAAAATGAACCGCACCAACAACTATAAAATGCTTGTAATTGTTAAAAAGCAAACCGGGTGTGTCAGTGGTTGAGGAATGAGCGTTAAATGTTAAATGTTTTGTTTTATTAAAAGAAAAGAAAAAAAGGAAAATAAGTAAGAAATTAAAGGCATTTTTACAAGGGGAAGGATACCTTTAAATAATTTTAAATGTTTAGTGAAAATATATTTTTTTATTAAGCAGACACGAAATGGCCTTAGAGACATGCTTATCCCCAAAAGCATACATTTCATATCACATAGAAAATAAATTTTTTTTAAAATTAGAGCAACTGGTAAACTAGTGGGGCTAGTGTGCTATTTTATTACGTACTATGTACGAAATAAGGAAACTCTAATTTGTAACACTCTTCCGAGAATATGATTTGTACTAAGAAAATAAATAAATATTTGAAATAAGAATTAGTATGAAATCTCCTTTTATTTTCTCCTTATTAAGACTACATGTTTTCGTTTCATTTCGCTAAAGTCTAGAAACATTCATTGGCATAACTTCCCCTTGTCTAGTACCCTTTAATATTTGCGATTAAACAAAAATCCTTAAAAAAGAAAATCTCAGAATGCTCAGGAGAAACTAAAATCTCATACAAACAGTAATTAAATACAAGTAAGAAAATTATAGTCGATCATGGCCGGCTGACTGGCTATACAATATGATATCAAAAGCCACAAAGCAATTTCTGTTTCAATTCACAAAATTGCAGGATTTCACTTCAAAGACTAAATTTATTAATGAGTGAGAATATGGGAAAATGTGGTATTTCGTATCTCTTTAGCGTATAAATGATGACAGTAATTAAAAAAACTATAGATAATACGAGATGCGAATACGTTTTAAGTTTCAGGGTTCAATGTTGTTGAGAATTTTTCTTTTTATTATTTTTATATATATTTTGGTACTTGGGCATAAGAATAAACTCTGAGGTTGGCTGGAATAATTTCGATGCAATACTAATATTATATTCTGACATTATGAGGGGAGTATTGAGCCCACGACTCTTGTACCAGCATGGTTGGTCTAATAGACTACTAAGGCACGCTGATATAAATATATTGGTATTTTTTTCTTTTATCTATTTATTCCATCTTCTGTAAGTAAGTATATACAACATACATTTATCTGTATATATAAAAATTGAGGCTAGTTTTGACTTACGTATGTCGTGAACGCTTGTATCGATTTCTACTAAACTAATGAAGAGGGTAGGAACTGGCTCCTATATGTTTTATATTAATGTTTGGTTAAAATTCGACATTGCAGTTAATTTTAAGAAAGCTCCAAATCGCCTCTAAATTATACTTAATTTGCGTATTTCTTGAGAACAATTAAAGGTCACCATTCTGAATTTAGTCCGAATTGACATTGACAATGCAAATGATTGCTTAAAAATTGAATGAAAATGGACAAGTAGGCCTGGTACTTTCCATACTCTCTAAATGTTAACTTTTGGGTATCTGCAAAACGGTTAAGGATAAAGTCTCTCAATTTGCTTTGGATGACTTTAAAATAAATAAAAATCTTTAGTTATAAAGTGGGCGCAATTAAACAAGTGGGCGTGGTGATTCCTTTCCATACAAACTATGTATTAATTTATGCGTATCGTGAGAATGACTAAAATTCATTCTTTATTCACAAAATTTCTTATTTTATTTCGACTGGAAAAGGAGACATAGGTCCTGATAGGTTGTTATGCAACATTATTTTAGAATTTTCTGGAATTAAAACCAAAAAATCTTAAATTTTTTAAAAAGAAAGTTATGGCAACACTGCTTTTAATTTTAGAGAAAAAATATAAAAAAAACGTAAGGGTCGTACCTGAATAAAAGCGTACGGCATATATTTTTTGTCAAAATTGTTTCATGCCAATACATTTTGTATGAGAGCTACCGAAATACGTCGCGTACGAATATTTTAGATTTCAAAAATCCAAATTTGACAGAACGTACAAAAGAAAAATTAAAACAAACATAGAAAAAATAATATATAATAATATTTGTTTGAGGTTTTTTTCTAATACTAACAAAAGTAAAAAGTTGACAAAACAATATTTTTGTTTTTATTTTTTTTTTCTCCTTTTTCATTTATTGCGTATTTCGGTAGTACGGACGTATACACTTTTAAACTTTTTATACGTCGTACGTTATACGCTTTTATTCAGGTACCACCCTAAGACAAGTAGACCACATTTAAAAATAAAATACATTTTTTTATGAAAAAAAAAAAACTATCAGCTGTTCCATAATATCGAACGTTTTAGATTATTCGCATTCTCAACGACGACTGCTGTTTTACTTCCCAGTAACTGTTTTCAGTACGACAAGTCTAACAAAATATATTCAAACGATATCGTTTTGAAATCAGTTCGATATAAAACATTTCACTCATAACGATAACTTCATATGCATGTATGCCAATGTTTTGAGTCGAAACAATTTTAAAACTGTTTTAACTAACAGCTGATTCTGATTTTAATTTTTTCATATTTTCTGTAATAATACACAGAGAATAATAAAACAACCAATGTAAGGAATTGGCAACCCAATCAAATTTGACAGAACATTCTTCACAGCTGATTTTCATAAAGGTATGCGTTTATACTCAAAACAGGTTTGAAAAGCAGTGTCAGTGAAAACGTTTCGAAATTTAAAAACTGTTTCTTTATAGCTGTTTATGCCATAGGTTTGAGAGAATAAAAACGTTTTTAATACGGGCATAAAAACGGTAACAGTGGCATGGTTTTTCGAACAATAATAAGTAACTTGTTTTCGTTCGAATAGTTTTACGTTTGACATAAAGGAACAAACTCATTTATAAACTCATAGGCTTTTTGAATCAAAAACTCACTAAATGCAAAACAAAACCTCATTGAACTTCTGATGAGTGTAGGGTATAAAATAATCAGAAAGTTTTAATAAAACAAATGAGTTTATTTGTAGAGATTTTTTTCGTTAAAAGGATTACAACGTTATTTTCTTTTCTGTAGCTTTAAATTGAAATTGTAAAACAGTAAAAACTGGCTAAACAAAATTGTTTGAATAAAATAGTGAATTCAAGTTAAAAATAAAAATAATAAAGAAAATTTTTACAACCTACTAAAGTTTTGTTAAGAAAATAAAAACTTATTTTAATTAAAAAAATAAATAAATAAAAGAAAAAACTAAACCGTAAACGGATTTGTAGAAATTAATGTTTTGTTTTGTATAAATTACCTATTGAATGGGTTTATGTTGGTGGATGCTATCTATACTTAGTATTGGCCAACAATAAATTTCGTTTGATTTTTTTTTTCTTTTTTTGTATTTCCAAATATTCATTTAAAATTGTATAATTTTTATTTGAAAATTGTTTTAATTTATAAACGGTTTTTTTTGTATTAATAATACACTATTTAACGCATTGTTTGATTTTTCGAAAATTATTTTCATTTTCCAGTTGTGATAATAAAATTATTTCGCCATATGTTCAATATTTTTCATTGAAATAACAAATCAGTGAAATTTATTTATTTCATTCTGTTTATTGCTAATTTTATGGGTTTATTAAAGCAAAAAAAAATTAAAATCAAAAACAAAAACCTTTAAATATTTCATAAATTTAATTTTTATCTGAGAAACAATTAAATATTAATTATTTATAAATTTTAAACAAAAATGAAAAGCCTCAATAGCCACTACACATTCATTTGTTAATCAACAATTGTGTGTTAAAATATTCATTTTAAGAATTTATTTAAATGCCTCATAAGATTGAATGGAATTAACAGAGAAAATTAATCAAAAGATTAACACACAAGTGGGAGATAAAGTGTGTTTAATAAGCAAAAGCGTGTTGGTTTTACAGTTAAATGAAAGAAAATATTTGGTTTGTCCTACTTGTTCAATTGGTCAAAAGTACAAAAAATTGTTTATTTCACTTTAATTTATTTTATTTTTAAAAACCTAGGTATTAGTAGATAACAGCTACATACTTAGCAAAGATCCTCACCATAATCAACATCCCACGACAGATGAGGCATAAGGTATAACACTGGCCTTTGAGTGACCAAATCAATTGACAGGAAATTGTCTAATTCGTAAGTTGCTTAATGAGATCTATCCTCTCATTTACCAATTCTAATACAATTCAAAGAAAGAGTAGGGGTTTACTCCCCTGAAAATTGGTCTCAATAAAAATAATTATAACCATGCGGTAATTTTAAAGTGTTTAATTTCTCATTAATAATGGCTTAAGTGGGACAATAACAAAACTTTTATCGCTAAACGTTCCTCTATTGTGTTCTTTTCGCTTTCTCGACATTTCTGTTTTTGTCATATCAACAAAGAGTACAACAGTCTTTCTTCTCGTCCTTCTCTTGTTTGAATTCTCTTGCTTATTTGATGTATTTTTTTCCATTCAATAGCTTTTTATCAACAACATTGTCATTTTTTTATCGATTTCATCATATGAAATAAAAAACAGCAGCAGCAACAGCAACACAACAATAAAAGAAAGTTTGTTTTGTTATCATGTCAATACATTTATCGGGGTTATAAATGGATTTGATTCCAGCCTGCTTTTTCGTATCTGCTTATCTATTTTTAGTATTTTTTTTTATTGTCTTAACAGATGTTTAACAGTTGCAAATGAATTGCAAATAAAAAAAAAGAGATTTATGGTCTCATAAAAATATACAACAATAGCACTATAAATATCTAAAAAAAGAAGGGCCAATACAAAACAAATCATTTGTGGGAAACAAATATTAAGTCAACAGCAAGTATTTTATGATCTCACTTCTCAAATTTATGAATTTGTTATCATTGATTCGACAGAGAATTTTATATGCTTTTCTATTTTTTTCTTTTATGGAGACTTCATTAAAATATGTCGAAGCTAAACCTACAACCTTTGGTTGTCAGAATTCTTTAAGCAGTAGTAGTACGAATATCAATGACCGTCATGGTTATGAAGAGAATGAAAATTGTAAAGAGACGCAACCAGTTGTCCCTGGGTATTCATGCTCTTAGAATGAATATACCTCACAACTACTGTTGTCGAAGCTGTAATGATGTGCAGGAAGAGTCCTGCATTTAGAAACCTGAGAAGAATTTATAGACAGAATCTATTTGCCTAGAGGTGATTTGGATAAAAGTCATACCTTCATAGAATTTTCAGGATGACCCTGAAAGCTTTTGCCAGAAAACTGCTAAGAGGTATCGTCGAAAGAAATATTTTATTGAAATTTCTTTCTTTGAAGCTGTTAAAGCTGGGGTTTGAACCCGGAGGTCATGTCTAGTAAGAGAACTGTCATAAGTCCTTTAAATAGCCTACACACTCCATCTGCTCATTGTTGGCATATCTTGATAGCTGAACCATTTTAAAAATTTAAATAAATTTGATGGGGTTAATCCGTGTAATGAAGAAATTGAAGCTTGAATTGATTCATTTTGGCCGTCGCAGTAATGAACGTGTGAACGGGTGTATTGTGTTGATGAAACAGCACTTTAGTTTCTGCCAAATGGTGCTCATATACATATGAAATGGGACTTTATAGCACCCGAATATACTTTGCCTAAAATAATATTTATTCTAGGACCTGTGAAAGTATAACAGCGTTTTCGTAATCTTTTGAAAGTTTTCATAAAATAATAGGTCTGTTCCACAAGCAAAATGAAGCAGTCGAGTTTGCACGAAGTCACCCAAAAGTGTTCCAGATAAACATTTTAGTGCAATTAAGAGTGTATTTTTTATTTCTTATAAAAATTCAATGAACTTCAGTTATGTTCAAGTCCGGAATTAGAAATTAAAAATCAGCTATTTTTTGTTTATAAATTAAACTGGAATTTTTAACTAAATGAAGCTCAGTTTTAATTAAAAAGCCAAATGGAAGGAGATTAAAGTCTTCTTTGTTCTTAAATATAAAAAATATTTTACAGATCAGTGAATAATTTATTAGAAATTATTTTCTACTGCTGTTCACAATGACACCAATGTTTTATTTTTATAGTATTATAAGTTCTAAGCACTTAATTGTACTGAAATAGATCTTAATTTAAAATATAAGCAGCATAATTATTGTAAGACGTGTAACCAATTATGGTTTTTTTGTGTTTCAGTAATTCTTAGTAACTTTGGGAAATTTTAAGAGCAATTTTAATTATACTCTCATTAGTTTGAACATGCTCGAGATCTTGTGGAACACACCTAATGGTTACGGTGCGATTAGAATTCCTTTTTGAAAATTTTCTGCATGTGGTTTTTGATAGATTATTCGATGTTTTCGACATAATTGTCTGACATTATAAGATAGTCAGCCACACCATTTATCACCGCTGCTAGTTGTGAGGTTGTTATGTTCTTAAATAATATTTCAGCTACAACTAAAGAGAAAAAAAAAAGAAATGCGAGTTCACACAATTTTTCATTTCCTCCCAAAGTCTTTTGAAACTTTTCCTGTACTTATAAAAGATATCAAAAGAGACTGTTTATATAACAATTTTTGTTTTACTGGTACTTATGTGGATAACAAATTTTTATGTGCTCTAATAAAATTAAGATACTTGTTCTTTTTTTTTCAATATCGTATCCTTATTTGTTATATAGACTTTTATTAATTAATCATTAATAGCACACTACACCTTCTCTCTCAGTCTTAACATATTTCTTTACTTTTAACACAATGAACAGCATGCTGGTTGCTTTAATTTAGTTTTAATTATTTTTTCCTTTTTTATGCTCTTATTAGGTTTAATAAAAATAAAATATAAATTTTGGGATCTCTATGTATGTATATAAACTTTATTAAAAGAAAGAAAGAAAAAACAAAGTAAGCATTTAAGCATCTCAATACTTCAGTCTATTACTCTGTCTTCTTCATTTTTGATCTGCTATTGTAACCTTCATCATAAATGTCATTACTATCGTAAATACTGTCATCATTATGTTCATTAGCCAAATCCTTAAAGACAACATGCTTTCAACTGATTGCTGTATTGTAGGAAAATATATGTATTTTGTTGTGTTGTTACTGCAAATTTTATTCGTTATCTTCTGAAAATATTATTTTTCTTGAGAAAATATAAACACTTGAAGCTTAAATATTATACTCGTTATATAAAAATATTGAAATATTTATCTTTTCATTTTTTTTTTGTCTTTTGCTAAATTTTCCCTTCAGAAGTGTACAAAAGAGGAAAGAGTGCAATAACTTGCCATGTAGCAGATGGTAACACACTGGTGATAGTTTTAAACAGGCGTTACATGGAACAAACGTATACCTATTGGATTGGACTTTGAGAGATGTCATTATTTGCTTTTGCAAATGTTAAAAAAACAATCAAGAAAGATGGGTCATTGAATAAGTAGTAAACCAAGTTGTTGATTTGATTTTAACAAATTAGGAATATAACAGAAAAATTCTTCAAGATAGTACAGAAATTACTATATTTGGTTTTGCCTTCATGCCGGTTTGAGATACAATGGATTATTACACTTAAGGTTAGATACCATTTTAACCTCAACAATTAGTTAAAAATATTGCTTGTGATGTGAGATTTCATACACTGAAGTATAATCGGCAGACAAATATTATAATCTATATGATGCCCATGAAACAAAGAAATAAAGATAGCGCTTTGCACAGGTCCGTTATAAATTCTCTCACTTTGTGATGTCATTGTAGCCAAAAAATAAAATGTAAACATAACTCTCCCATATCAAAAGGGATTGTGTTTTTTGTTTATGGTTGGTGTGACGTAGGTGCGCAGAAAAAAATATTTTTACAACCGGAATGCGTTATCTTTATTTTTTCGTATCAGGCATAATGCCGATGTTAGTCATTTTATTATATGGCTGAGAAGCATGAGTGCCGTAGTTGAAGATGATGCAATCAATTTTGATTGAAATCAATATGAAATTTGTTTTAATCTTCTTATAAGACAATACCATTCTTAAAGTTAATATTTTTCTAAGTGAAATGAGTCTGCCTTATTACATACAAGCTGGTTAGCTTAGTCCCATGACAGTCTAAACATAAAATATTTTCCCTTTGTAGTTTAATTATAATTTTTTTGCTCCAATTGTTGCTTCTAAGCCAAATTAAGGAAAGATTTAAAAAATAAAGTGTTTAATACACCTGCAACTTATGGTTTTGAATTTAAAGAGAGAAAATCAATTTGAAAAAACACAAAGTTTTTATTTACGCCTGTCCTTACTTAACTGTTGCTGACTTTAAAAATGTTTGGTGTCATTTAATATGAAATATCAATATATTCTATTGATTTGAAAAACCTTTTTTAGATTTAAAAAGAAGAAAAAAAAAAAAGCTTATCACCGTGCAAAAGTAAATATCAAATATTAAAATTAAGCTTTATAAGCAGTAAATAAATATACAGGCATTAACCATTAAAAATATACTCTTGCAAATATTCCTTTTTTTCGTAAATCAAATATTTTTTGATTTTTGTTTGGATTTAATTTGCTTGCAATCCTTAAGCAAAATGTTGTTAAAATTCTGTTTCCAGCATGTTGAACATTATTTTGGTAACTCAGTTTTTCTGTTTTCGTTTCTTTTTCACCCGTTTTAGTTTTATTTTATTTTTATGCTCTCTACACCCAACCATTCTTTATCTACAATATATTCCCGTTCACCGTTTACTGTAAATTTATATGTAAGAGTTAAAAAGTGTTCGAGAACGCCACCCTTTTCATGTTCTGTATGGATTTTATTTTTGCATATTTTTAGGCAAACTACACTTGTTTATATCCTTGTGCATGTATGCACGTATGTTTAATGTTTGTATGTATGTCAAAGATATTTGAAATTTGTATTGTAAATTTGTGTTTTCTTTTTTTCCTCTTTTTAGGAAAAAACATTCATTTTTTAAAAAGTGCTTTAAGTCTGGCCGCAATTGAAGCTGCTGGCAGTAATTAATTAAAATATGAAAAAAAAAACAGGAACAAAAAATTAATTTTCTTAATTGCAAACAACATTTGCCAGATCTTGAATTTAATTTAAAAAAATACAATTCCACGTTTATTTTCCCATCAGATTCAAGTTATATTTCACACGAATATAAATTGTGAACATTTTATAGTAAACATTTGTAAATCAACTACACTCACTCATACCTTTTTATACGGCCTAGATAAGCTCCGTTGACCATTAAGTACAGTGTAAAATAATATTATACATACACATGCATACATGACTGGCCATTACAACCCTTTCTCAGAGTTATGGCCTCGCTTCTCACAGCACCCATATTGTGTGCGTCAATTTTTATCCATAAGTACCGGGACTTACGTCGAATGTAAACGACAGAATTGTGAAGCTTGTTAATCGCAGAGGTGGTTGCCAAAAAAAAAAAAAAAAAATAATTTTGAACTATAAAATAAAGGAATTTAATTAAAATTAATATCAAGGAAACGGGATTTATTAGATAGAAGGTTTCATTGAATTAATTTAGGACACAAACGACTTTTTGTACTGTTTTACGAAAATAAATAATAATATTGTTTAAATACGATTTCGGTTATGTGGCTGCTGCATTTGGTGAGTTCTATACTCATTCTGGAATATCAAATGCCACAAACTTTTTGCTATTTATGCGGCTGTATTTTGCCAATAACTCTTTTTAAGTGTTCAATTGTCCTGATTTATCCACTTAGACAAGTTACTTAACATAACTCTAAATAAAATAATCCAATTAGATTAAATGACACGGTTTTAGTGGCCAATTAGTTAAAACCGTATGGGAAATTATTTTTTCATCAAAAAAAATTTTTTGAGTTGTATTTTGTTTGGTGCTGTTGGAACCACATGTCACCAAGATTAATGCCTCCTAATTGAGATACTAAAGGTTTAAAATAAATCCCATTGATATTATTGTTTTTGCAGATATATGGCACAAAGACTCCGCCAGCCCATAAAGCGCAACAAAGAGTAATTTTCTGTATATGTTTCGAGAAAAAAATTTATGAATGATTCTTTCGCCAAATGCGAAATTCTGCTAATTTACGTATCCATTCAAACAAAAATGGACCACGTTGGAGAACAAAATTTCGAATAAAAGTTCAATGTCAATCCGTGATTCAGCTTATTCGCGGAATTGATGGTGCATACGATCCCAGAAAAAAATTTTTAAGATTTGGAAGCAATAAATAAAATTGTAAGCAATAATGGGAGCATTATATTCTTTTTTATACATTAAAGCTTTCAAATATGCTACAGGATAAGGTATTATTTTTGGTTTTTTGTACTATTTGCTTACTGGTTGCAATAAATTTGCATTTCTATTGCATTTTAGCGGCTCATTTCATATAAAAATCATGCATTATTGATGCGCACAAGTAAGTGATTGTTCACGATTTATCCCTTACAAAATAGCTTACTGGTAAGCACTAATTTCTGCTGGGATGGTGGTTGGGATTTATTTTCAGCATAAGTTGAAACTTAAAGGATTTTAAAGATTCTTTCACAATATCTTCTATAAAGTGAAACGATAAAAGTTCAGTTGCTGAGAAGGGCGAATAATTGATTGATCTGGGTCTTTTACAGCTATTTTAGTAGGCACTGTTTAATGTATTAAGGGATGCACATTATCATTAAGAGTAAGCAGACCCCGATCTATTGTTCTTCAAATTAGCTACTCTAAAGCGGAAAAATAGACAAACTGTACAACAATATGCTTGTGTTGCTCTGGTATAGGTCTATACATAATCAAATGTCACAAAAATTTTTACAAGCGGCAACTATCAGCTGGTTAATCGGTTGTCAAATATAAAAGTGTTGCGAACTTAAAGTTGTGAATCTGTATAATAATCATACTTTATAACATTTGCATCAGATTTTTATTAAAACTTAATGAAGTTAAATTAAAATTAAATTAAAAATGTACAGATTTTTTGTCATCCTTAATTCCAAAAAAATTAAATGAATTGTTGATGGTTTCTATTACCATATAATTGATGCCTAAACTAAATCATAAGGATACTTTTTTCCCAAAAATTTTATTCAAACTATAGAGTCTTAAGTTAAAAATTGTATTTCCTGAAGGAGAACCAAATCGTTCAAGAGAAATTCAATCTATTTCAGCAGCTTTTGCAGTCGGTCCAATTATGTAGACTCAAATCTACTGTAGGTACATATCATGATAGACTGATGTCTTAAAAGTAATAAAGTCATTCTTTGCTTTTGATGCTTGCTGGGTTATATTGTTATTTACAGCTTTTAAACTAAATTGGTCCAGTAAATAAAGCCAAAATCATAGTAAATCCAATGCCGAAGGCAAAACCATTGTATCTGGTTGTGATTACACAACGCATGTGTGCATTTGGATTTGGTTGGAAGCATTTCTTGCAAAAGAAAGTATAACAAACAAATGTGTAAATAACCCCGAGCTATAGCAACACCACAATACAAGTAAGTGAAAAGAAAAAAATCTCTGAAAAAGCCAAACAAATAAACACGAAAAATAAAAAGGGAATATAAAATAAATACAAACATTGATTTGTTTTTTTATTCTTGGTTGGGTTGGCAAATAACAGCGTAAAATTTGCAGTTGCTAAGTAATATTGGTGTTTTGTTAAAAACATTTTAACGCTTTCAGAAATCTTAAAAAGTTTTAAAAATATTTTCAACTTATGCTTAAATATTAAATAATAGCAAGAAAACTAAAAAAATTGTTTAATTATTACTACGAGTATTGATAGTAATAAATTTTAGGTACCACAGTTCAAAATAATATTTTGCAGAACCAACAGACTTCGTGCCACATTGCGAAATTTTTAACAAATTATTCCAATTAAGGAAAAGGGTTTCGAAGAATGACTTAAAGTCCTTCAATTAAAGATATCTTTTATCCATTAACGTATTCTATGTAAACTCTACTACATACCTACACAGTCCTATAAAAAGATTCGCATATACAACCTGATATGTTTGTGTATCTGTTTCCTCTTGTATTTCCAAAACATATTCATTTTGAAGCCAATCACAAAAACAAAAAGGGAAGCCAGAAATATAAATAAAATTTAAAAATACGAAAAGCACAGACACAAAGCCAAAACTGAAGGGAAAAATATCAACAGGTGTCATGTTACCATGACAGACATGTTATAGAAGTAGAAAACCTTTTGAAAAGTACAATAACAAAAATTGTTGTTATTTTTTCTTTTTTGTAACAGAGAAAAACAGACATTATCACAGCTACACACTTGTTTATACACCCACAAGAGGGAAGAATTAAATTGCTAAACATTGTTGGGCAAGGTAAGCGAACAAAAGTACAAAAAAAAAGTATAAAATATTCGTAAATTATTTATTTTATTATAAAATCGTGGATTATGTTCTGACAGACTTTTCAAAGATTTTACTTTACTTTGATTAATAATCCATTCCACGAATTCTCTGCGCTGTTCATGGTCGTAAGGCTTTACTTGTTGGGATAAATTAATTTTTTAAACACAGAGACACAGATCATTCATAAGTATCAGGTGTAGCTTCTTGAAATTTTTAATTCTTGCCCACGATGCCAAACTGATGCTCCTGGTTTTTCACCAACACTAATAATCAAAGCTTCGATATTGACATTTCAACAGCTTGCTTTTAGACGACCCGTGTTGTAACCGTCTCCAATTGATACCGTTTTTTGCATTTTTCCATTAATCTTTTGACAGATGACGATGTTAAGACACATCTTTTAATTATATTTTTATAAAAACTCAAACTGCGACCGCTACGTTCTCATTATTTTTTAAATATTCTTCAATTGTTGTATCGTTTTTTAATGTCTGATTTTTACTCATCCTAAACTCTCAACTGTCTAACTGTTCTCTTTTCAGAGTTGCCAGTTAGTTATTGCAGAAATTGTGGCAAATTCATTCAATTTGATTTTGGAACACCCTTTACAAGTGTATTTTTTTTAATTCATTATTAATTGGCTTTCTTTTACAGGAAAACATTTTTTTGCAGCCCAATACTTAATTTAGAGAAAATAAATTAATATTTTTTATTATATTGGCGACACTGGCGGAACTGCTTACGGTAAAAATGCAAATTAGTTGACGGCAGTGACAAAAGTGTTCTTGCTGTGATGTCAACTTCATGTGAACGTTCGTTACTTTATTTTGACATATTGTAGTCGGTAGTATACTGTGTTTTAGGTGTCAAATGCTTAAGCCATCTTAGCACAATCATTGTGCAAAATATTGTTTGTTTAACTACAATGGTTTAGTTTGAAATTTGATTTTTTTCTATTATAAAAGGGTATGCTTCCCCACATCTAAAGTCGCAAAAAATTAATGGACAAAAACAAAAAAAAAAAGGAATAATAAAACGTAATACGCCATCAAAATGGATTTTGGTTTTCTTATCGCTTAAAAATCAGTTCGCTGTTATTCGGTTTATTTTGTCACGCATATTTAAACGTTTAAGTTCACAAGAACTTAATGTTTTTGGATCATTAGAAAAACAAAAAACAAAACAAAAATATTTTGAATAGAATTTTAACCAGGATGCCAAATAATTAACATGTTTCTGATAATAATTATATTGGCAGTGTTTTTCTAAATCATTTATTTTGAATAAATGAGAGAAAAATTGAAGTGAAAATGGTATTAAAAATGTGGTTTATACACAGAAAAAAGTGTTGTGATGGCAAATACTTTTTGCAGTTGAGGAAATTGTATTTGTCGCAAATAAAACGTATTTGATTTAAATTATATTTTATTTGCCACAAAGAATTTCGGCAAATACACTGTATTTGTCGCAACTACAAAATTGCAGTTGACATAAATCAAGAGCAAAATTATTTGATCCAAATTGAATTTTCTTTAAGTTAAATGTAATTGCATTTAAAAATGAATATCAACAGCAATTTATTAAAATCAAATGTTTTCTTATTTGAGATTACATGAGAAAAATTATTTACTCCAAATGCGGATTGCTGTTGTGGTAACAGTAGTCTTGTATTTTCAAATGCAATCCGCAGTTAGTTTTGTTTTATTGTTTAGGCATTTTCTCTCATTCGTTTGTATTTTGTTTGCGGTATTAAAAACACGTGCGTGTGAAAAAAAGCAAATATGTGTGAGTTTTTTACAGGAGTATATCTTCGCCGTGGTCTAATATTTAGTGTGGTGGCTTACTAAGACGATAGTGCCAGGTTCAAATCTCAGCTCTGACATCTTGAAAAAAGAAATATGAAAAAATGATTTCTTTCAGTGACTACCACTAAGAAATGTGCTGGCAAAAGCTCTGAGAGTAACTGATTGCCATGAAAAAGCTTCTCAAATCTGTTGTTCGGAGTCGACTTTAAAAACTGTATATAAATATAGTTTATATATTATGTAAATTATATATATGTAAATTATATTATTTATAAGTGTTATGTAATATATGTATGTATTATTAAGTATATTGTGCTCTCAATTCCCTTACTATGTATTATATTAATATTTTAGATATAGTTAAAACTAAGTTACCAATTCATTGTACATACGTATGCATATATTCCTGAAAAATCTTTAATTTTATTTTTGTTAGTAAATAAAATCTAAAAATTTAAAAAAATTTTGACATTTGTCGAAATGTATTTGGGGCAAAGACAATTGTATTTGGTAGGACAGTTTTTGCATTTGTCGAATTGTATTTGGGGCAAAGACAATTGCATTTGTTAAAACCATTTTTGCATTTGCTCAATTGTATTTAATGTAACAGCAATTTTGTATTTGCGACAAATACAAATTGCTATTGGGAACGATCCGAATGTAAATTCTATTTGCGGTAAGGTTAAAATCATTTGCCATTACTACGTTTTTTTTTCTGTGTAGATATAAATTGTGGCACTAATTGAATTGTAGTCTCCAATCTGTTTAAGGATTGGATAAATTTGCCAAAAAAAGAAAGTTATTTATAAGAAGAAGAAAAATATTATATAGTTTTGATTAAGGATAAAGTTCAGTTTAATGTTAGTCATATACAGCGATTTTTCTAAAATAATTTCTAATGAAAGTATTATTTAATTTTTTTAAATAATTATTTATACATTTTCTTCACTGTTTTTATTAATATTTTGACAATAATGACAGCTATAGACAAACATATGTATATAGTGTACGCACTTTAATCCTTTGAATAATAGAATAAAAAAAGCACATACGGAGTGAAGTCTAGTGGTTACAGATTTGTTACCAATTTTTTTTTAATTTTTAAAAAATAGTGAAAAATAAAATTTTTAGGGTACAAATAGGTTTTTGTAAGCTATTTTTGATGCTTAGACACATTCAGATTGTATTGATATGTTCACGAAAGTTTTTCAGATATACAATGGCTACAATATTGTAATATATTGTTAGTGAAAAATTACAAGTCCCTGTTATGCTAAAAAAAGTAAAAATTTTTTGGACATTTTTGCAAAAAATTGCGACAAAAAAAAAATAATTTTTTGGCCAAAAAATATTTTAAAATTTGTTCAGTAGAGTCTTAACTATATTATTGACGAACATAGTTAAGCAGTATCTTTAAGTTTGAGTTAGCTGTTGGCCAAAAACTGAGGAAAGCTTTTTTTGAGTGATGCAGTGATTTTCAAATACTTTTGAGGTCCATAAAAAAAATTGGTAGTCAATCTGACCAAGCCGAGTACAGGGTTTTCCTAAGTTTTGGTAGTTCAATCGAACCTATAGTGTGGAGTTCGTTCATTTTTTTCGTTGCACTGTGTTATTGGAATCATTAATAATAAATTTTTACTTAGTTTCTATGCATTTGCAAAATGTTTAGATATGTTTTCTACAGGGCACTGTTTCAAAATTGGATGATAAAACATATTATCGATGAGTTTGGAAAGTGGCCAATGAAATATTACTTACTTACTTACTTAGCTGGCCATAACAACCCGTTAACGGGTTTCGGCCTGCCTCAACACTAGTCTCCAGGCGTCTCTGCTAAGCGCACGCCTTCTCCAGTTGGTCACACCAATTGATGACAGGGCTCCATCTACCTGGTCTTTCCAACGTAAACATGGACGTCCTCTACGCCGACGTCCAGTGACCTTCGCATCGAAAACCTTTTTCGCTGGAGCAGATTCTTCCATCCGAACAACATGGCCGAGCCAGCGCAGC
This sequence comes from Metopia argyrocephala, assembly GCA_963576795.1. Classification (NCBI taxonomy): domain Eukaryota; kingdom Metazoa; phylum Arthropoda; class Insecta; order Diptera; family Sarcophagidae; genus Metopia; species Metopia argyrocephala. The sequence goes on along the minus strand of OY756208.1, from coordinate 195,016,638 downwards.
CGCTGGATGTTAATGCGCTGGACAACATCTACGTCGCCGAGGAGCTCATACAGCTCATAGTTGGTCCTTATGCGAAACTCATCGCCTTGCTTCAGTGGACCAAAGATCTTGCGAAGAATTTTTCTCTCAAACACTCCCAGGACCGCTGCATCGGCACAAGACAGCGTCCATGCTTCCGCACCATAGAGAAGCACCGGAAGAATAAGCGACTTGTAGAGTGTTAACTTCGTCGCACGAGAGAGGTCTCTGTTACTAAACTGCCTACCGAGACCGTAGTAGCACCTGTTGGCCAGTGTAATTCTTCGCTTGATCTCCAGACTGACATCATTCTTGCTGGTAATGGCGGTGCCAAGGTAGATGAACTCCTTGACCACATCGAATGTATAGTTGCCGGCTGTAACCTGGGAGCCGATGCGATCAGCATCCCTACTCGTCGACAACATGTACTTCGTCTTGCTCTCATTTACCGCCAGACCCATTTTAGCAGACTCTCGTTCAATAGCATTAAAGGCTGCGGTGACATCTCGCTTGGTATGCCCAATGATGTCTATGTCGTCGGCATACGCAAGGAGCTGGACACTTTTATTAAAAATAGTGCCATTACGATGTACACCCGCCTTTCGCAGAACACTCTCCATGACGAAGTTGAAGAGGTCGCAGGATAAGGGATCGCCTTGTCTGAAACCTCGCACGGTATTAAAAGGCTCGGAGAGGTCTCTTCCTACCTTGACGGAGCTGCAGGAGTTGCTCAGCGTCATTCTGCATAGCCTTATCAGCTTAGCAGGAATACCGAGCTCAGACATTGCGGCATAAACGCGATCCCTTATTGGGCTATCGAAGGCTGCCTTATAGTCGACAAAAAGATGGTGTGTGTCGACTTGACTTTCATGGGTCTTCTCCAGGATTTGGCGCAGTGTGAATATCTGGTCAATGGTGGACTTACCAGGTCTGAAGCCGCACTGATAAGGTCCAATCAGTGAGATGGCGAATGGCTTCAGTCGTTCACACAATACGCTCGTAAGAACCTTATATGCGATAGGGAGGAGGCTTATACCCCTGTAGTTGGTGCATATCGTGGGATCTCCCTTTTTCAGGATGGGACAGAGAGCACTAAGATTCCAATCGTTGGGCATACTTTCCTCCAGCCATACTCTGCAAATGAGCTGGTGCATGCACCTAACCAACTCATCGCCTCCATACTTGAAGAGTTCAGCTGGCAAACCATCAGGTCCAGCTGCTTTGTTGTTCTTCAGTCGCCATATGGCAACCTTGACCTCTTCATGGCTGGGGGACGGGATCTCGACGTCATCGTTAATGATTGGGTCCGGCACAGCATCTCTAGAGGCGGAATTTGTGTCGCCATCGCCCTGCAATAGATTAGAGAAGTGCTGTCTCCATAATCTTAGTGTTCCTTGTGCATCTGTAACCAGGTTACCATGTTCGTCTCTGCAGAAGGTTGCTCCGGGCTTTAAACCAGTAGTAAGACGCCTTATCTTTTTATAAAAATTTCGAGCATCATTTCTACTCCTGCATATCTCGATTTCCTCACGATCACGCCTTTCTTGCTCTCTTTTCTTCTTTCTAAATAGGCGTCTCTCTTCCCTCCTCTTTTCTCTATACGCCTCCACCGTTGCTCTTGTAGTGGTGGACTGCAATGTTCGTCTATAGGCAGCGTTCTTTGCTGCAGTGGCCTCACAATGAAATATTAGCCAATCGAAATATTCAGAATTCTGACAAGCATTCAAAATATTTGCAGTTTAGATAACAGAAACTTAAGATTTTAGAGGCGGTTGTCAAATTTTAATCAATTACGAAAATGGCAGCACTTTTCAGGTTAATTTTTTTATTTGATATTTTACCATTTTATAAACTTAACTTAGTGGCTAAAAACACTTAAATGATGGTGTAAAATTTAATGTGAATTATTTTAATACATTTTTGTATTTTATTCACTTGACATGTTCTTTAAAAGACTTTAAAAGAAAATTTGTTTTCCTGCTTTTCACAATTCCCTTTTATGTTTTCTTAAGGTTATAGAGACAACCCCATTAGACAAGTTTTTTTATATTTCTACTTTACTTGATTATAAATACGAGAATTTATTCACTTTAGTTTTTGTGTACCAAATTTCCCACAAAAAAAGAGGCAGAAAGTAAAGGCAGACAGTACAAGCAGGCGGTCATAAATAATACGTTACATAGAGAGTTAATCCCTAAGAATATTAGCCAAACAAACAACAAACAAAATGTGATTATAATTTAATAGATTTTCATTAGCCTATACAGATACATACGTACATACAAATGTATTAACAATATTTTCTTTTTGTTTCAAATTGATTGTGGTCGGTGCTTTCAATTGTAAGATCTATTTTAAAAATCATAAAAAAATCACGTCAAAATAAAAACAATAAATGGCCTGTTTATGTAAAACGAACGATTCCGCACGTACGCAATTTTGCATGAAAAAAAAACAAACATCGCGAGTATTAGAAATAGTTCACATTGCATAACTTACATACTTATCTGGCCATAATAATCCGGTAACGAGTTTCGGCCTACCTCAACACTAGTTTCCAGGCGCTCTTGCTTAGCTTGCTCATTCTTGAGTTGATCTCACCAATTGAGGCTGCATGTCGACTTGAATACAACGGGAGCAAAGATTGTTCTGCAAGCCACCGAGTTGACCACAAACAGAGAATTTCTCTTGTCCGAAATATCCCATCCATTCCTCGTTTAACATAAACAGGTCATAAATTGTGGTTGTTTTCTTTGTGAGTTAAACCAATTTGTTTAATATTTTGTATATACAAAATTTCAACACCTTTTGTCTTTTTTTATGATTAAAAATCAAACATAGGGCCGCACAATTCAATAATTTTTTTTAAATTTTTTTTTCTTTTTTGTTTTTTTTTTTTTTAAAAACTTGATGAAATTTATTTTCAACATTGTTTAATACATAATACATATGTATGTATGCACATATATAAATAAAAATTTCCATTTAATCTCACATAAACAAACAACAAAAATACAGAAAAAAAAAAATGGTTTAAAAAAATAAATGAATCACTTCTAATTTTTAAAATGTGTTTCACATCTTACAATAATTTAATTTTTACTAAAAATATCTTTTATTGACATGATGTCTTCAAAGACAAATATTTGGCGAAAAAAGAAATACTAACAGGAAAACTGTTTATTCAAACATTGGGTCTGTTCGTAAATCAATCACTGAGCTGCACCACGACAGAATAAAAAATAATTCACAACTTATAAATACAATTTTTCGGTGAAAGTATCTTATATTTGTATAAAGAACTTCTAAATTAGAATAACAAATTAGCTTGATTCCAATCCGCAATGCAGTGCAGTGATGCATTTACGAACAGGCACATTTTTTTGTATGTACATATATATTTAAAAACTATTTAATCTGTAACAACAAAAAATAAAATAAAAAATTTTGTTATTCAAATTTGAAACAAAAATTTGAAGACGGATATACATATTATTGAAATTATATTTTTTTTAATTTCATAATTCACTATAACAGCTGCAAGCTTCTCATTCCGAAAGAAATGAGAACTTATGATGTGTACCAAATTCAAATATTATAGAATGTAATAGTGATTCGTTAACCACAGAAGGATTGTCTTTGCTCCATATGCTTCATTTATTATAAAATTACTAATACAACGAGAAACTAAAGGTCGAACAACCTGTTGCTTGATTGTAACTTATAATTTTTATGGTGACATGCAAATTTCAGTCGATTCTTGTTATAATTTTGAAATAACTAGTTTCACTTTCAGGTATTCTTTTGTGTTAAACCATTTTATAAATAAATTGACTTATATTTCAAAAGTCAAGACAGCTGCGGGTTCAAATCCCAAAAATACGAAATAAGTACTTCTTTCGGCGACTATCTCTTCTGGCAAAAGCTCTGACAAAAACCGAATGTCATGAACAAGCTTCTCAAGCCTGTCATTCGGAGTCGACGTTAAACTGTAAGCCTCGGTACTCAAAGATAAAAAATTACGCACACGGGTGCTGCAAGAAGCTATGCCGTATGTATTTTTTAAAAATTATTATACGGGTATGTGCTGTAGAACGAAATCTTGTGGAATTGAAATCGATGGTTTATTTTTAAAGACTAATAAAACTTAATTGCCTCATATATTTTAAGGTTCTGATAAACAAAAAAGTTACATTAATGGTCATTGAGCCAATCAATAAAAAGATATCAAAACATTGTCACATTTTAAAATTATAATTTGAAATTTCATGCCATAGAAATTTTACACAATTGCGCTTTACAGCACATTCACGTTTAATTAATTTTCTTGCTGGTTAGCATCTCTTAGAATACATTATAGAAATAAAAGTAAAATATCAGAAAAAAACTGTTTCCTTAGGTACATACCCGGTACCTTATAATGGAGTTAATTAATAAAACAATAAATAAAAGAGAAAATAATTAATGTTATCCGCTTTGTCACTAGTTATTTTATACGCACACCAAAAAAGAGCATTAATTACAGAAAAACATCTACTAGAGAACAATGTTTCATTAAAATTTAATCGATACCATTATTCTGATTTGTTTCTTCTCTTTCTTAAGACCATTTTTATCACGTACTTTTAAGAATGCCCACATTTATTTTGAGCATTTTTATACCCACCCAGCCAATAATATTCAGATACATTTATTCAATGTAATTAAGAAGTTTTGGTTAAAATAACACTCATGTTATGTGGTGTTTTAGCCTTATAATAAGCATTCATTATAATCATTATTACTTTCCCAGTTTTTTGTATTTTCCATTAACTTTTTGAGGATGTGTTTGTTTTACACTTTGGTATGTCTGTTTAAAAAAACATAAAAGTATAAGGAAGCAATTCACAAGTAGTAGTACATTTTTATGGGCATGTAATGTACATATTTTAGGGAAAATTTCAAAGACATATTTATATCTATTGTGAGTTTTTTTTAATATATAAAAATTCCATTATATGGACCGTTTTTTTTTAATTATTAGTAGAAAAAAGGATGAACCTTGGAACCTTTCGTACAAAGATGATCTTCAAAATGAGCAAAAAATCTTCACCAAATTTAACATGAAGGCTTTAAACATGGGACAAACAATAGAATTCCTCCCATAACTTTTCCAAGGAAACATTTTCGAACTGATAAAATTTAAGAAGTTCAAGAACTTCCACTTTTTTATAAAGCCAATTAACTATAAAAAAAAAATTCAAAATACTTTCTCACTATAGAATATAGAAATTCCTAAAAGAATCGAAAGCCAAAGTAGAGATTAAGATAAACCCTGAGATGCAATAGAATCTGATTATGACATCTAAAAATTGTATTAAAAAAATATTAAACTTTACTTTTTAATAAGTTATTAAATAAACTTTTAAAAGCTTATCAGTATTGAAAGTGCTAATTTTTTAAATTTCATTTGAGTTCAGTTTCACTTGACTCCCCTTTACTTTACTTAAAAACAAAACTTACCCGTAATTTACTCCGTTTTCATATCGTGTCAACTCTTTTCTTTTGTTTTTCTTTTTTCATGCAAAAATATTCATACCTATACTGCATTCAATATTAAGAAAACAAAATCACGCCTTAGTAGAGTTTTTTACCTTTCTCATCATCTTTACAACAACACTTATCATGATTGCATAAAAGCATATTAAAAAAAAACACACACACAAAAATATTCAAGTATGTACAAATATAGAGAATATGAAAAAGAGAATATCTCTTATAATCTTGTTGTTCTTTATATCAACAGTTACAAAAACACCCATAGTGAGCGCCCACATTATAAAACAAAAACAAATCACACATGCGAAACAATAACAACAAAAAGTTTGTCTTACAAGTCATTAAAATGCCGACAAATTTTACTTTCTTTGTTGAATTCTAGAAGAAATTTTCTTTAAATTTACATCTCGAACAATGTTATACAACTTTAATTATTGATTGTATCTTTTTAATTAATTTTCACATATATTTATGATATTTCTCTTCAAATAACTTTTAATTACGCTTAATTTACTTAAAACGTTAGCTCACTACAACCTTTCCGCTAAAAATTTTAATTCGAACTAAAAAGTGCAAAAAAGTGGGCATGTCGTTGCCAAAACCTTTGCAAATAAAAACTGCGAAATTAATATTTAAGGTGTAAAATAAAACAAAAAATAAAATAACTCTTAGATTTAATTAAAAAAATATAAGAGTTTTTTTTATTCGCTGTGTATTAATATATACAAAGCGCCAGCAAAACCAGGGGCCAAATTACGGCATTCAATATCGAACGAAATTTCATACAATTTAAAAACAGTTTTCATATAAATTACGTTCGAGATGGATCGATTCAATTTTTTTTAATACCAAGACTCAGGGGTAAACCCCTACTCATGCAGTGGATTGTATTGGAACTTGAAGATATACGAGTATAGATAGATTTTATTAAATTATTTTATTATGCGCCTTTTTTTTGTTGATTAGAGAAGTTGCAGTGACAGTTGCTTTTGTTAGGCGAACTATTAACACATACATACATATAAGACAGGCCTGTTCAAAAATAAAAATTTCATACACAATTGTTCCTTAGCTAAACTCACATGTATTCTTACGCTCTTGCTTTTAGTCGTCACTGAGACAGCGACGAGTTAACATGCGTGGTGGGTGTACGCTGATTTATTGTTTGCAGTGGAAACAAAATTAATAGCAATGCACACAAATATTTTCTATTATAAATGAATTTGTAAATGCAATACATTATTTATCATAGAACACTTAAAAATATAGTTTTAAAGTTTTTCAGCGACATTTTCATTATTTTTATAAAATTTTTAATAAATTTAATGAAAAAAACGAAACTTAAAATTTTTTTTTTGCTAAAAAATTAAAAGTACTTTTTATTTCTTTATAGCAGATTAGTATTTATAAATTGTTCTTAAAGTAATTAAATTTTTAGATGAAATTTTATATATAAATTTTACTTAAAAAAAATGCATACAACTGCAGTTACTGCTACTTACACGTACAGCAGTGTAATTATCATTTTCTCACCAACACAACTACATTTTTACTTTTGAACAGGCCTGATATAAGAACACTCTATGAACAGATATTTACTCTTTTTCTAATTTATTATCTATTTTTTAGCCCATAGATTATATAATAATCAATCAAATTGCAACTCTACCAATTATCGAATTTTTGTGTTAGATGACCACAGATTAATTACTCTCTCTTTTTTTTCTTCTTTTCGTTATTTAGTTTCTATCAGAATTTTGCCGGCAAAGGCTGTCGTGACCAAACATTTTCACAGAAATAAGGGAAAATCACAGTTATTTAATAACAAATTTAATAAAAATTTGTGAATACTATTTGTTACAATACATTAAAATTAAGAAAATACTAAAAAAATTAAAGTTTCTTGTTTTTAAGTGATCAAAGAAAGCAAAAGTTTCCTCATTTTTTTATGTTAAAATCTCTTTTGTGATATTCGCTTCGTTGTTGTTGTAATATATTTTATGCACATCATTGGTGTTCTCTACGGTTTTTTGTTGTAATTTGTGAAGAGGAAATAAAAAGAGTAAAAATCTGTTTTTCTTTAGTGGTTAATTTGCGGTTTTTTTTTGTTCGTATGATTTTGTTTTTAATAGTAGTAAGTGTTGTTGTAAAGATGTTAAGAAAAGAAAACTACTCTTCATGAGGTGATTTTTATTAATTTTGCATTTGTTTTACGCATATTGAATTGCAGTCTATCAGTATTTGTAAAAAAAGAAAAGAAAAACAGGGCTGTCGTCGCAATTTAAAGCAGAGTAAATTACGGGTAAGTTTGTTTTTATGGATGTATGTAAACATATAAATAAGAGTGAACTAAAATTGGTACTTCTTAATGCTAAAAAAAAAATTTGAAACCTTGTTTTTTTAATTTTTTCTTTGGAGCCGTTACCTATAGTCGTATAATAATTTGGTTGGTAATTAACATTAAAAAAAATTTTTTTGCTCATTATACTTGTAGAATTTTAAAAATGCGCTCGATCTTAAATTTATATAATTTTATGCCTCTATTATGATTCAAAACTCAACTGAATTGAGTTGTTAATATTACAACATACATACATAACTGGCCTTTACAACCCTGTGTCAGGGTTACGGCCTAGCTTCTCGCAGCACTCATGTTGTGTGTGTCAATTTTTATCCATGAGTACCGGGACCTCCAGTTTAATGTCGACTCCGAACGACAGACTTGAGAAGCTTGTTCATGGCAATTAATTACTCTCAGAGCTTTTGCCAGAAGACTGCTGAGAGGTAGTCGCCGAAAGAAATATTTTTGTCATATTTCTTTTTTTGAAGATGTCGGGGCCTGGAGTCGAACCCAGGGTCTTAGTCTTAGTAAGCCAACACACTAACCACTAGACCACGGCGACTTAATATTACAACCCAATTATTTATTTACTTTCTTTTTGTATGTACATACATATTATGATTTACAACTTATTTCAGGTGTCTTTGTTATGGTTATAGTCAACCGATTTTGACTATTACTTGCAAATTTTAAGGCTTTAATCATCTTTAACGCTTATAGGCAAAAATACAAGTGAAAAATACCAGTTGTTTCAGTTTGACAGTTCACGAACTATTTATAATATATCGTAATATTGTTTGGCACCTTGAACTTAGCTTTCAGTTTAGTTTAGTTGTTAATTGTAATAGAAGCATTAATTTACTCACAATTATTATTCGCATTTAATTGAGGATGATATACTATTAGCTAATTTATTAGATACAACTATTATCAGTAAGCCTTATAAATCTAACCTTAACCTTATTGAAAAACATGAATTGCCAATGCAAATACATATTTCATTCCAATTTTGTTTGTTGTTTCCAATAAAAATTATTTCAAGGATCGTAGAAAATAAACTTTTATTAATTAACATTTTTAAATAATTAGAAATATTCGGTGTTATTCGAGTTGCTGTAAGTAAACCTAGTAAATAAACCATATTTTTCTCTTTTTTTTTATTATTTTTTAATTTTTAGTTCAATTTCTAAAAAAATACCTCATTTTTTGTTATTTACCTGATAAAAATAATTACATCGAAGCCATTAAAACCCTTTGGTTTGGTTTTTACTAAAATTAATTGAAATATTTTCATTTTATTTTTACCAACCAGTTGTGGGTTCAAAAACATTATTTCATTATCACTACCCGTTAACATTTTACATTTTGTAGGTCAAATACAATGAAACAATTCGACGTAAAAAAATGTCAAGTAAATTAAAGACATAATCAAGAGACAATAAATTAAACAAATCCAACAATAAAAAAGGGAGAGAGAAAAAAAAAGAGAAAAATTAGAAAATACTCATACTAACCTCTACTGATTAAATTCCTTTATTTTCACTGTTTTTGTTTCTGTAGCAGACGGCTTTCGTGCATCCACAAACCTCTGTATTGGTTTGTGACAGTCTGTTAAAGGTAAAAACAAAACCGATGACAAATTGTTGCTGGTTGGTATAGTATGATGTTGAAATAGCTTAGAAATTTCCTTTTTTTTATTGTCAATTTCACCATTAATTTTAAACACACAAAAAATCTACTTTTGGGAGAATTGCTTAAAAAGTTAATTTTTTTAATATAAATTTTTGTATTTCATTCTTTAAAGACAATTGGAAGATATACTATTTTTTCTTAAAGTTTTTTTTTAATTTTTTTTTAAATTGAAGCTAAAAATGGAAAATAAATATAAAAGCATTAAGAAAACACTTTTTTTATTATTCAAAAAAATAACAGTTTTGAAAAAATTTGGATTCTGATTATTACAACCGATCTCTTTGAACGCATGTTTTTTTCCTTTTTCTCATTCATGTATGAAGGTTTTGTATAATTTTTTTAGTCAGAATTTATAAAAATAATTTGTTTTCCTTTAAGACACAATCTATTAACTTTTTTTATTTTTATCAGGGCCTTAAACCTTAATGGCTTTAGTATCGGGTTCAGGCTAATCAATGTAAAAATTTTAATTTAAATATAGCCAATAAAAGTTAATACTGGAAATGCCTTGTTTCTGATTTTTTCACATCGGAAAAGTTTTCGCACGATGTGTCGTTTTAAGTTGGTTGGGTGGTTTTCCCAAACATATTTAAAAATGGTGCAATAATAATATTTTTGTAAAAGATTGATACGAAAGAGCTCAAAGTTGCTGAGAATAAAAGATAGAGATGCCAAATAGGTCACAGCTGTAGTAAAAGATTATGTTCTATTGGGGATCAAGCAGGAACAATTGACATTATGCACAATACCTACGGCCATAGTTGTAAGTGTCCAGAGTGGCCTTGCTTTGTGGAATGGAGAGTACCAACTTTGAGAAAACCACTGTTCAAAAATCCCAAGGAACTGGCCGGTGTGTTGCTTAGTTGACTTACTGAATTCTAAGAACGCGAAAGTGCTAATTAGATACTTGGATCACAACATTAACCAACCAACCATCATCTATACACTTTCTTAACGATTTATTTTCATTCCAAGAAATAAAATTTGTCGGGTAGGAAATAAAAGATAAGCAGTTGTTATGAGAATATTTTTCATTGGAGTCAAATCTCTTTCCGCCAAGTAATGTTTGTTCATGTTTGAAATATATTCATTACGGAAAATAAGGTTAAAGAGGGATTAATAAGCAACCTAAATCAGAGATTTATGACATGGCATATGTATATACGTCGTCGTGTTAGAGTTTATGTGCTCTATCCGCCATTTTATATTTTTTAAATATCTCGACCCAAAATCTTTTAAAAAATGTTTTCGGATGTCTCTTCCAGTTTCAGAGATAAATAGCCGAAAACGGACTGCAGATTTTAATAATTTTGGTGTCAAAAACCTAAAGAGGCATCATTAACTCGAGATATATAAAATGGCGACGTGTGTGCACTCATGTATTACTTAATTCCTACAACATCTCAATAAGAATTTAGTTTATATTTTCAAAATTATTAGAGAGGCCAAACATACAATCTTAATGCAGGCATCAGCCGTCCGATGCATTGCTAGAAAAGTTTTGTAGTTGTTGGCTTACTAGACGAGAGCTCCGTGTTGGGCCCCAGCATCTTGGTAAAAGAAATATAAAAACAATAAAATATTTCTTTCCCGAGCCACCTCTCTTCAGTCGTCTAGCTTTCACCAGAGAGTAATTAATTGCTATGAAAAAGCCTCTTAAGCTTTTCTTTCGGAGTCGACGCTAAACTGTAGGTCTCAGCAGTCATAACTAATAATTACACATTAGACATGAGTCCTGAAAAGAATTGCAATGGCCATGTATTTGTAATACTCATAACCGGTTGCTACGTAGTGCTATAAGATGATGCCGATGTTGCAAATTTGTTGATTTTCTAATCAGTGACTGATGTATTGCACTGTTTTTTTTTCTCTGGACCAAATCTTCATTACTGTAGTTTCTTTCGCGTTTACAACGCAAAACTTCGTCTATATTGCTCAGCTATGTTTAACACTACTGCGTCATTGTCACATAATAGTGCTTAATTGCGAACAAAAGCGTAACATATCTGGCGAAAGATTCTCTTTTATACCTACCCAAGTGATCATTAAAAAATGAAAACACTGAGCTATGTGAGAGATGCCTATGGCTTTCATAATGTTTCGCACTTTCAATTTACGATGGGCGATTACCACAATGTGAATTTTTCCAACTGTTTGGTGTTTATACACCTCAGCTGGGCGTCTTTAAGCTTTCAGTGTTCCATGGCCACAACGAAATTTATCAAAATAACTGAAATTGATTGTATTGTATATTGATGGTGGTTGCTATTAGTTTATGTTTAATTTTTTTTTGTGATCTTTTTCCGTTTAAAGTTTTCTTGTGTCTAGAAATACGTTAAGTTTTAAAATTATAGCCTCTGCTAGCTAGGATTGGACAAACGCACAGCAGTAGCTTCACCGATGCTTTACTACTATTTCATGCACAATTACTGCAGGCCTACATGTTTAGCTTTCAATGCAATATAATTTGCGTATTCACTGAGAGTCTAGTGCACTGTAAGAACTGTCATATTACCGAACATACTATTCCCAGATTGATTCATTAGATTTTTGCTTTTATTTTTGTCTAGTTGCAGTCTTGTCAGCTTATTGAAGCTCCACAAAAAAGTATGTCATAGTATTTGTCTAATCTCATATATCCGTATAAGAACCTCTAAGATTTTTATGTGCTATAAGAATGCCCCTTAACGAACAACTTTGTCGATCTTATTATTTCCATCTTCATTACAGTTTCTCAAAACTTAATACAGGATAACTTAACACAGGCGTTACTTGACTCCACAGATGTTAGGCTAAGTACCGCCGTACGGTATCAATTAACAATTACCTGCTAAAAAAAGCAGTGTAAGTCAATCCATAGAAGAGGCGGGAAATTTAAAAAGCCACAACCTGCTTTTCGCGTATTTTTTAAATATAATTTTTAAATATATATTTCTTTAAATCTTATTAATTTTTTTATTGTTTCGACTTTTTAAACTGCCCAATATTTGCCATTTTTTTTAAGTTTCAGCTTTAAACCATTCGTATTTTTGAATTTTATTTTTTTGTTATACTTCTATTTTTAATAAATCTTTGATATCTAAGAAACATATTTTTCTATTTTATTTTATGTAACACTAAATTTTCCAATTCCGTTGCATGTGGTGGAAATAGCAGAAAATATTTCCGTTGTTTAACGGTTTATTGTTCAATTTAAACTGCATTTAAAAACCGCACGTCAATTGACTTTTTATGGTTTAAGTCAAAGCAAATCTAAAGCCAATAAATAAAAACATTAAAATTTTACGTTTTTTTTTTAATTGTGTTCAAAGAAATTCCTACGCCCATTACAAATATGTATGAAAATTATTAAAAAAAATATAAATTTTTTTATTCTCACTTTTTGTGTGTTCTTGTGTGTAAGAACTGAAATCACTTCACTTTTGCTGCGCTACGTGTGTTTTATTTTAGCGCACAGTTTTCTGTGTGTTTTTTTTTCTTCTTGCTTGTTTGTATTCACTTTTTCTTTAATATTTTGATTATTGTACCGAAAAAAAAAAGAAAAAAATTTTTAGCCGTTTTACGATTTTTCACTTGCTAAAGGGGCCAATGTCCGCGTTGCACTGAATTTTCCATAAAATTTTTATAGAAAATTTCATGCTAAAAAAGAAAATATATTCTGCTTATTTTTACAATTTGCTCACACTTTAATAGTAACGTTTCTTCTACAAACACATTTGAAATAAATTTTCTCCATTTAGTAAATGGCTGAATGTACGTGTAGTTTCATTCCTTCAGCTATTGAAGAGTATTTGAATGCGTGACATTGCGCATGTGTTTTGCTGTTGAGGAATAAAAAGCTTTTATCTTGGTGTGTGAATTTTTTCTAAGTGACGTCACAGAAAAGCTTTTGGAAGCATTTCTGACATTTGTTTTTTTTTGTATTTACAAACTAAAATTGCAATTTAAACGCCGCTAAAGAAAATATAAAAACAAAATAATGCACTTCAAAAACCCGTATTTTTTTAAAGATTTTTTAAATATTCTATACCTAGTTAAGGGAAAGTGTTTTAAAGTAATTTAAGACAATTTCTAACTGAACATCAAAACTTTTGTGGATATTGATAATTTGATTTAAATAAAATTTAAAAAAAGTACAGTTTCGAATTACATACACGTTAAGAAATTCAGTCAGTGCACAATTGTTCTTAATAAGAAAAAAAAATGGTTTTCAATGGGAATTAATTTTAGCTTTCTTTTATAAAATGGGCGAACAACTTTTATGTTGTGCCTGTTAAGATTAAATGACAGACTTAAATAGAAAATAAATGAGAAGCCCGCAAAACAAGCAAGTGTATGTACTAACTCATACAATTGTATGTACACACATATGGAAGAAAATAATTTCAGTATGTGATTTCTTGAAAAGTGTGAGTTAAATAGTTGATGTTTATTGTTGAATATGCACAGGACACAAAGAAGTCTGATGAGACTACCGTAGCTAGAGTCGAAAACAATTGTTCAGTTTGGCTAGTGTACTATTCCTTCACGGACATCATTTTTAATTTGATTACCAGGAATATTCATTGCAGTTAACTTTAATCTAATTAAAGCGTTTCTGACGAAATAAAAAAAGATAATAGTCATGTGAACGTCCAGTTTGAATTCCATTTTTAGGGCAGAATATAAAACAAAAGTGCTAACATTTCTTCTTTCTTTTACCTTCTTTCCATTAAATAGTGGTTACGCTTTTTTGATCAAATATTGGATGAATAATGTGAACCAAAATTATCAACAAAACAAAAAATTGTGTATGCGAAGAGAATATTACTATTGTACCCTGAAAAAGACGCCGAAATATAAGCTTGTCGCCGTTCAAAATTTGTTTGCCTTTGAACTTCGACTGCGTGAATTGAATTGAAGCCAAATGATAGTCATTTTGCATTTGATCGCATGTGAACACTTTTATCGAATAATTATGTTTTGTGATTATGCTTATTTCTGGTTAAATGGTTGTGTGGATATGAAGCGATCTTCAATCTTCAAGCTAGTAATGAATCACTATTACATTATTATTAGGATTTACATTAATTTTTTTACTTTCGTTAGGGTTGTTGATTGACGAGTTCTACACAGGCATGTTGGCTGAATTTTTTTTTCCTAACAATGATCAATTGATTTATTCCAAAATTAATTTGGTAACAATTTGTAATTTTAATTGTTGTCATATAATTATCCCAATTAATTTTTTAATAAATACAATTAAATTTTGAAATAAAAATAGTTGTGCGTACGACTTCTTGTTTTAGTTATTGGAGTCAAAATTTTAATTAATACTCGTTAATTAATACGATTACTTTTATTTGCAAGAGCCAAAATAGTAAACAATTAAATTGATAGTACGAACATAAGACAATTTTGTTAATTGAAATAAATTTTCTATTTTTGCTGTAAAATTTCAAGCTCTAATGGCACTTGGGTTTTAAAGAAAAAAACTGAAAACCTCTTTTTAATTACGGAAACAATACGATCAATTAATTTTTTTCTGGACAAAAAGTTATGCACCACCACTTCAATCTATGGTTAAATGTAATCTTTAACATTGTATTGTTCAGATGAGAAAAAAAAAAATTGCGGGTTTTTTCGGTTTTGATTTTTATAGCCATTTAAAGTGGCCTACTTGGAAAAAAATACCATAATTTCTGCTGCTTTACTGTATCACTTTCGTTGATATACAGGGTGTTCTATATCTCAATGCATTTATACATGCAAGTGTTAGAAGAATAAAAAGTTATTGGGAGGTAGGACTCTTGGAATCTTATCTTTTTTATAGAAACCTTTTTTTGTATAAAAGTTTATAAATTTGAGGTATTTTTTTCCAAATGGTGTAAAAGATCCCCTTTACCCCCTAATTTTAACAAATTATTTTTTTTTACGCTTCACCGACTCAATTTTTAATATTCCACTTTGTAAATATACTTCAAATTATTTTGGCCACCCAGATCGTAAAAATACCTCTCTGTGTGACACCAGTATTCAGGGGCTGACCCTTATTCATGCAGTACATTGTACTAGCTTTAGGAAAATATATTAAGAGGAGGAGAAAGAAGGGAGTAGTATTTGTGTACATTTAATTTGAATCCGTTCATATCGCAGTTGTTAGAAACAACATTCGATTGAAAGTTTGATGCATAAACGAACAGTGCAGTTAAAAAACATATTCTCTCTATAATTCATTGTACGCTTCACTGGACAATCAGCTACAAAAAGATGTGCTCTGTTAGAGTAACGAGTTGTACGTGAGAATATATGATTGTTCAGAATTAATGTCTTTATTTCATCAGAGCACTTTCTTTGTGAACTTTTTAATATCATGTATATATATAAAGTATGAAGCATAAGCTATCAATTTCAGTGATTAATAAAAACGGATTAAAATTGAACATTTTGCACTGGTTTGATTCATTTATTTCAAATCATAAAAAAGAGATTTAACTTTTTTATGATTTTAACCACTTCGTTATATGTTGAATCAATGATTTCATTACATTTTTGACATTTAATATTTTGCCGAGTAGGCTATTTAAAAACTAACACTGAGTAGGATAATGAGCTTGTATTTACCTGTACAAGATCAAATAAAATAAAACAATTTGTGGTAATACAGCACAATGAAAATGATTTATAAACGTACAAAGTGTCAGTGTTTTTATTTTATCGAACACCACTGTATGCATTTAAAATTTCTTTTTTTTAATTTATTGCGCCAAAGTTGAAAAAAACAATTATTAAAATACAAAATTAAATATTTCTCTTTATTTCTTGTAAAACATGTATTTTTAATTAAAAAACGAAGAAAAATATGACCACTTCTAGATTGCCTTTGCATTTAAGGAATCTTTAATTTTTATTTTCCAAATTATTATATATATTTTTGTGAAGAACAGTTATTGAGTTCTTTATTTTAATGGATTTATTAATTAAACAAAAAAATATTTACTTGTCTATTGTATTTTATTTTTGGTAATTAAAACAGTCACCCACATATGGTCATCGTCCAGGGAGACACACGAGTATGTCGTCTACAAAAATTTATTTTCAATACCATAAAGTCATATTCACACAGGATATAAACAATTTTATATGTACAAGGAAATGAACAAATGCTACAGCAACAGAAAATACTCGTACGTATATAAAAAATATTAACAAATAAATGACAAAAAAAAAAAAGAAAGAAAGAAATATAAAATAAAATGAAATTTATTTATGAACAGCAGAAAGATACGCGATTATTTATTGAATTGCATATTGGAAATGAAAATGGTAATCAAAATTTCCTGCATGTAAAACAAGTAATGAACCCAATAAAAATATAAACATGATATGCCCCAAATATTGACAATTAAACTTTGATATTCAACCAACAAAAAAAAAAAAAAAAAAAAATAATAAATAAATAAATAAAAAATTAATTCTTGTACCTCAATAAATGAAAAATGATGTAAAAATTTGAATTGAACTGAAAGTGAATTCTAGATTTCGCAAAAAATAATCGCAATAATTGAAAGAAAATTAAAAATACTGAATAAAAAAATTTCAAGTACCAAATCGTAATGCGCGAGTTTATGTGCTCTATCCACCATTTCATATTTTTCATATATCTCCGAACGACGAACTTGAGAAGCTTGTTCATGGCAATCAGTTAACTCTCAGAGCATAGAGAAGACTGCTAGAGGTAGTCGCGGAAAGAAATATTTTTCTCATATTCCTTTTTTTTTTCAAGATGTTAGAGCAGAGGTCAAACCGACGTTTACTTTCATAAATTTAAAACTTGGAACAATATGTTAGCCATATACTTTAAAAGTTATTTCTTAAAGATTTCAAATCAAATTTCACTTTCAATTTTTTTCTTTTTAATTTTACACGAAAAGTAATTGTTCAGCATAAAATAAAGAATATTACAGAAA
This sequence comes from Metopia argyrocephala, assembly GCA_963576795.1. Lineage (NCBI taxonomy): Eukaryota > Metazoa > Arthropoda > Insecta > Diptera > Sarcophagidae > Metopia > Metopia argyrocephala. Next base: position 194,999,100 of record OY756208.1, on the reverse strand, counting down.
AATTAAAAATTCTGCTGCAGATCTCAATTATAATTCTTGTAATTAATTGAGAAATTCCAATTAAAAATATGTAAATTTTTTTGATCAAGTCCTTGTTTTATCACCCTTCCTTTGACGGATTTCCCTGACCTATGGCATTTAACTATTTTTGTTTTAAAAAATAAAACAAAAAAATCCTTTAATTTTTTTCTACTATTGTTTTTGTTTCGCTTTCTGTTTTTGTTTTCTTCTTTTTAAGCCATAAACAGACATTTGTTAAACTTTTTTCTATATTGTTTTGCAATTTTGGCCAGAAGCCAATAAAATATTTTTAATTTTTACAAATACAGACTTTAGCAGGCGGCTGTAGTTATTGTTGCTGATGTTCGCTCTCTTACTATTGTTGTCATTAATCAGTCTAGAGATGCCACTATAAATAGGAACGCATAGATTGAGCTGATAAGAAAATGAAGGCATATTTGCTAAAAGTTATATATACAGAGTGTCCAAGAACTCAATGTCAAGCCGAAACGGGGTAACAGGATTGACAGTAACCATCATGAGAAAAGTCAGAAAAAAAGTCTATTCCATGCAGTTTGAAAGTTATGGGCATTTAAGAGAAACCTAGTAATTTAGTCAAATTATTGTTTTGGTTCACTTAAACTTTGAAACCGTAACCCTAAATAACATTTCTAGAACCACAGTCAAAAATAATAACGCAATTGCCACAATCAATCCTCTCACCCCATTTTGGCTTGATGTCAAGCTCAGGGACAGCCTGTATATTCTGGAATGAAACATTTTGTTTCATTAGAATAAAAATTGTAATAAAAATAAAACAAAATGCTTCAGTATTAATGCTTTAGTATCAATAAAAATTGACATTAAATAGTTAAGGGGCCATTTCGCCCCTTTCTATCATATATGCAATTAAGGCACTAGGAAATAAATGCTGAAGATTCGGATTTATTTTCAGAATAGCATTTCAAGTGAAATATTTTTTTTATATCCTTTTGAATATTAAAGATATCAGTAAGTTTAAATCAAATGTCCACCAACACTACTCCCTCTTTAACCCTTCCCATAACATATTTTCCTAGAACAGCACAATGTACTGCATGAGTAGCTCAATGTTGGCTGTTAAGTTGCTAAATGTTGGCATCGTTTTGTTATCTTTAAAAATTGATGCCAGACCAGCTAAAAATCTCAATTAAGAACCGCTCACGTAATGCTAATAACTTCCCGAGAACGACTTCATTAAAGAAAATATTGTCCTGGCCTTATATTTCGTTGGCTATAGCTGTGGTTAATTATACAAGTATTACTAAACTTTTCATTAAAATTTTAGTAGAATTATAATCTTCTTTCAGTTAAAAAATGTTTCTTTATAATCACACTAAATTTTGTTAACGGATGATAGTTCGCAAAAATCGCAGCTTTAGCTGCATAACAATGTATTTCATAATTTCGATTTTACGTTAAGCAGAACGTTCACGTATCTACTTACATATATCGTAATTCGAAATATGAATTTTTTACATAAATAGTTATACGTTCACGGAAGTGACTTTGGGGCCCTGTTTGATTACAAATTGTTTACTGACAACTCAACTCAAAGCGAAACAACATACATATGTACTTATACATACGTAATTCGAGGTCAAGTGGTCCCTACTGTTCTGCTACAAAATATGGATTTATAAATATATTTTATACTTACGTCCAAAGTTTAGAAAAAAAAATTTAAAAATAAAAGTTTTTGCTCTATATTTTCTTTTATGTTTTTAGTAAACATACGTTCTTATTTAATTATGTATGTATGTATTTCATTTTGTGTCAAATTAAATACATATTTCATTAAAATATTTTAATTTATTATTTCTAATGCCACAGCCAATTATCTTCGGTAATAAAACTAATAATGTCGTTTATAAAACTGCATTTGTGCAAATTATTACAAGTCCTATAAATAAATGTCTATAAAAACGATTAATTATAGAAATAAAATCTGGCATTGCTAGAAGCACAAATACCCTACCCAAGCATTTGATGATTTACCCAATCGTTGTTGATAAACTTTGAAAGACAAAAAATTATTACGATTTGATAAAAATCGGTAGTGTGTCGTAGACTTGATTCCCACCGTTGACTCTTGTTCGTTATATATCACCGAGCATATCATTTTTGTTACTTTTACTTGTAACTAAAGTTTAATAGGAAAGTAAGTTATAAATACTTTCATAGATAAACTTGTGTATTTGAAAGATGCAGTTTTTTTTTAGTTTTTACCAAAACTAAAGCAGAAGTTAGTTATTTGGATAAAATTCGCTATCAGTTAATCAAATTTCCTAAATTTTGAAAAAATTAAATTGCTACAATTTCAATTCATTTTTGGCTACCCAGCCAAAATTTTTGAAATTCGTTTATAATGTATATTTAAAATTTAAAAAATTTAATTAAAAATTAAATATAAAAAACTGGGTACAGATAAAATTTTAAACATTTGTGAGCATTTTAATAAATATAAAAGTACACGCCAAACATACATATGCCCATCAATGTAAGATCGATAGATATCGTATTAAAATGACTGTTTTTTTTATCTCAAATCTTGCTTTGGCGTTCTATATTGCGGCGGAATATACAAGTCTACTGTAAAGAACCAATTGGCAATCCTTTTCTAAATATATTATGACTAAAGTAATATTTTCCCTTCAGTTTTGTTTTTTTTTTCTAACCATTGTTAGTATTTGCATTCATAAATTATTTAAACATACTGTACAGTACTTTGCCTAGTCATAGTCTGAACTGCAAATGATGTGCCATTAAAAACAAATGCCAAACCATTACGTCACAAATGAATCTGAAAACTAAGACGTCAATATACAATTGTTGTTGCCAACTGAGAATTCAAAACATGGGCACGTTAATTATTCATTTTAATAAATGTCGCAATAAAATGAAAATTATATTTTATTATCATAATCAAATCTGAATATTAAAAGAAAATGTTTTTAAAATTATTTTTTCTTCACAAATTTACACTCATAAGCCGATGATAATGATTTAAAATCTAATTTTGTACGGATTTGTTTTGCATTTCTCTGTAAAAGTATGTAAATGTTTCTATAATTTTATTGTTCTTTTTGGCCACAAAATTTTAAAGTTTGCGGCCATAAATTTTATAACTCAATATACATATTTTCGGTATTAAAGCCAAGAAACGGAAATTTTTTTTCTTTTCTTGCAGCCTGTTTTATGTGGCAGAAAAAAAAAAGAAAATACTGAAGGCTAAAGTTTTGAGTTCATGACTAAAATTTATTTGAATTTTTTTTTTTTTGTTTTGGCTGGCGTTGCCTTTTTTTCTCCCTGACAATATGACTACTGCTGATGCTACTGAGTACACATTTTTTTTTGGATTTTTCTGTTGCAGTTACAATTGATTTTATATGTATATCACAGTACTATAGTTGCTGCAAGCATTATGTGTTTATGGGAATAATTGTAACGCCTTTGTAGTATAGGAAAATAGAATTTAATTCTCTTGTAATTACCAAACTGGACCCAATAGGCCTATCACAGTATATTTAATACATATTAAATATAATTAGTTTAATTGTTAATTGATTTATTTCGTATGTATCCTCTTGAACTATAAAAGAACAGTGTTCTTAATGTTCTTATGGAGAAAATAGTTAAATAAATAAAATAAATAAAAATCAGTACTTTTTTAAATAGATCGCCTCGTAAGAACCAATACATATAAACCACTGGTTAATAGTTTTAAGCCCTGCAAAATATTAAAATATTTCAATGCTGTAGGATACTAATGCATGTGTGTCTAATGTGACTGCTTATAAATTTTTTTTTTTACTTGTTTTCAGTTTTTTTTTTATCCAACAGCGACATGGTCACCATTAACATCATTAGTCTCTTAAAAAATAAAAATATAAAAACAAACATAGTAAAAAGAGAAGAAAGAAATATTTGCTTTGTACAAATAATAAAAATTGTCTTTGTTTAATAAGAAAAAAAACAATTAGTTTTTAATATTTAAATTCTGTTAAATATCAATTTAAAAATGATATTCGTTTCTTTCAACATTGAGCTGTGCTGCAAAAGCACAAAAATCCATCATTTGTGGCATGATGGAGACCACATGATTTAAAACAACGTAATTATACGCGTTGTTTACTCATTTAAAGAAAATAATTTCTTATGAAAAAAAGAAAATTATAGAATAAACTATTTAGACAACAGAAAGAGTAGTCCAAGCAAATTATTACAATATTTATTTTATATTGTTATTGCAACGATAAAATCTTAATTCGTCAAGAACCCTTTAGCTAAAATATTATCAAAGGCGTATCTAATGGAACTGAAATTAGTATTTAAAGCTATCTCTTTAGATACAAAATGTTTCAGTAATAGAAAAATAATAAGCCGTTTTGTCTCTCTCTCTCTCGTGGTATAGCTGTAAGAGTACTCGCACAGAAACTCAAACGACTGAGTTTCCATCCCACCGAAGGACATAAATTATAAAATAAGTCCATCTTGAAGAAACCGGTTCTTGACATTTCCAGTCTATTCTATCAGAATCGAATGAGTGGTCCAGGTGACAGTAGCTTTTCTCATCAACAAAAAGGCGCATAATACATATGTATGTACACAATCTATTAAAAAAAATTCTATCTAAAAAAAATTTAAGCCCTTGTGTTGGTACATTAATTGTCTTATAGACACTGTGGGGTAATGGCTTTGCCTAGCACTTGGAGTTTAAGCCCCCCTACAGTGCTCTGTTTCATTGGAAAAAATCAATATAAAAATTGTGTGCTCGGTATCATGAAATTCAACATTTTTGTCTGATAAATTATTATGATTATTATTCCCATTAGTATTATGCTCAAAGGCAGACACTGCCACCCAATGCGCCCTACTGTTTTCAAGAATGAATCGTCAGGACCAGGCAGATCGCCAAAGATGCTCGGTTAAACATAAACGTTCACCGACACCATCCTGCTTAATCGTTACTCATACATTTATGTTTCATGTTTACGAACATTATCTAATATAGTTACGAATGTCCTTTAAAATTATTTTATATTTTAAAATTCTGGTTTATTTTCAATCTTAACAGCTATATTTTTATTTTAAATATTCATTTACACTCTACTAAGCTACAGCTAAGTAACTCCAAATTATTGTGAAGTTCTATTAATTGTAAACTATAACACTATGCTAAAAAGTGAAGAAAAAAATATGCAGTGGTTCTGACATAACAATTCCGTTTTGTGGAAGCTCATAAAGTACTAAAATAGTTTTAGTTTTTTTCGATCACTTTTAATAGCAAATATAGTGAAATATTCACGAAATTACAGCTTCAAAAAATCATAAGTTATTGATTTGAAACGGATTTTCAAAAAATCTTTTTGAATTCGAAGATATCAGTTTTACCTTTTAAAGAAAATAATGTTTTCGAAAATCGGTTTACAAATGGCTGTGCTACGGACGTTTAACTTTAAATAAAACACACTTTTTCAAAAAATTTTAATTTTATTCACGCTCTAAGTTAACCGTGAAGTATAATATTTTTGTTTTCTTAGGTTTATAAAATAGCGTGCCTAAGTGGCTTTTAAAAAACAGTAAGTACATAAATCGCTGCCAGTACCTTGCCTTAAAGACCAGCAATATTTTGAGAGCATAGTAATTTTAGTTTTCAAACATATCGCTGTACAATCCTTAAAATTTCCTGGTGAAATCGTTCATCTTGTTCATCACTCATTTGGTCTAAATATGAATATGTTCTCTATTCAAATGATCATGCATAGGCCTTATTTTGTGACTGTCCTAAGCTAAAACTCTATCACTAAAAATGTATAAACTTGATTCAAGACTTTTTGGCTTCGAAAACAATTCTTAAACGCTTATTGTAATTTAAAAGCTTCATGCCTATAACCTCTAAACTTTTTAATTGGATATATTCTAATGGCCAACCTGTTTCAAAAACTTAAAATTTTAGCATTTTAGCTAAAGAGAATACATACAGAATAGAGCCCCACATTGTATAATTTTTCAACCCATTGCATAGTATGAACACAATATTTCACAATATCGCTTGAATGAGCGATATAATAAGAAGTGCTTTATATTGACCATTCCGTTTAATATATAAATAGCTTTTAAAAAATATGTAAATTGAAAACAATTGCAGTTTATTTTAAGAAACAACATACAGTAAAATAAAAACAAAAGCAAACAAAAAATAAAATGATAATAAATTAAAAACTTAAAAACAACAGAATAATTTTGTTTATGATCACAATAATATTTCTTTTTATTACATAAATTATGAACATTAGACTGGCACGCTACACTGAGCAACAAAATTTTGCAACGAGATAAGTAGTTACAAACCACCCCCACTTACCATCCCATGATATGAATTTAAATAGCAAGGACGCAAAGAGAAATAAAATTAGAAAGCATACGCATCATAGACCTTCTGGTGTCCACTAAGACTGTAGTAGGTTTACTGAGAAAAAAGTGAATTTGATGGTGACATTACCTCGTGGTAGATTAAATAACGCAATTGAAATGATCCTTCTTTTACACGTAACTGAACAAACATCTTGGTGATTGCCGTAGTCTATTATGTAGTGTGTTCGGTTACTAGACAAGAGCTCCGGGTTTAAATCCCAGCTCTAACATCTTGAAAGTAGTGCTGTCAAATTCTGCTACTTTTCATTACTCGATAGTATTGACTACTTTCATTTGGGTATCCAATACTACTCAATACTTTTAACTGATTTTATTTTTAACAGAAAACAATTTCATAAAGTATTATTTTTATACAGAAATTTGCTTGGCCGTTAAAATTTAAATTTTCCATACAACTTCGAAGATAAAATACAACTCTTAAAGTATTGAGTAGTTACTTTTTAGTATTGAGTACCCAAAAATTAGTTCAAATACTCGATACTCGGTACCCATTACTTAATACTTTGCCAGCACTACTTGAAAGAAGGAAATATTAAAAAATATATCTTTCAGCGGCTACCTCTTAGCAGTACTCTGGCAAACGCTCTGCTATAAACAAACTTCTCAAACTTGTCGTTCGGAGTTGACTTTAAACTGTAGGTCCTGGTGCTCATGAATTAAAATTGACGCACATAAACATGAGTGCTGAAAGAATCTAGGCTGTCACTCTGAAAAAGTATTGTCATGGGAAAAAAAAAGGTTGGATGTCAACAAACTACTTCATGTACAGCAAAAAGTGCTTGTTTTCTTTTTTTTCTTTTGTTGACCGGTAAAATTAGCGCAGTTGTTTATTTTTAGAAATTTAAAAATATTTTATAAAAATAATTTTCTTGGCATAAATCCATAAATAAATCATAAAACAAATTTAATTGTTAACTGAAGAAACATTTTTTATTTTTATTTTACAAATTTTATTTTTAAAAATGTTTAAAATTTTTTTAATTGAATTCAATTGCACTTGAGATAAAAAAAAAATGCAAAACCTCAGCAATATTTTTTATTATAAAGTATTTGGAATATTTTACAAAAATCTGCATTATGTCTGTGCCTTTTCCTTTATCATTCTTTTAATTGTTCTTTAGTTGTTAAATTTATGAAAGGAAATTCTTTAAGAATGCCTTTTTTATAAAATGCATATGTTTTTTTTTGTTCTATTCTTTTAAAAGAAATATTCTGAGAAACAAAATAAAATTAAAATCAAATACAAATTAAAAATCTTGTCATTTAAAGACATTTTGACAGGCTCATCAAACGAACACAATAATTGTGTTTAAAATGCATTCATATTTACAACAAAATTGTCTGTGAAATAGAGATAATGTCGAAATTCTATATAAATACTGTCAAGCTTTTAACACAGAGTGCGAGGGTTGTACGAGAAAATACTTTTTTTTAAATAATTTTAAAAGGCAAAATATATTTTAGTTTGCTTCAAAAGAAAACTGAAGATAATAGAAACAAAATAATGATGGAAGACCAGTGTACACGATATTCGTTCGCGCGTCGTGATCAGCTGTTTTGTTAACAACCTGAATATATGTATTCTTAGTAGGGGGGGCGACGAATGAATGTAAAACGTTTTTTAAGAACATTTTAAATTAAAAAAGTTAAAATTATTAAATTCATTATTTTGTCGTCATCTTTTAAATTAACTACTATTTTATTTTCAATAAATAATTCAATTCAATTTATTTTATTTTACTTTTTCAATTTGATTTTTTTTTTCTTCTGCCAAATTCAAGCAATAAAAATAAACATAAACATTTAACATTGCAGCGTAGCTACTTATGTGCAAGTGTGAAGTAACGTATTTACAAACCAATCTTTATAAAATTGGCAAAAAATGGGTGAGCCATTTAAAATTTAAAATTTAAAAGTGCAATAAAAGAAAAAACGATTTGATTTTCCAAATTTATTATATTTTTGTTGTAAAGTACAAATGGCTGCCGCGGACCAATTTTAGAGTACTTTTTTGAGTAGATGGAGTCGTATTTCGTCTATGACGTTACAAATGTTGACCTTCAAATGTTTTATTGTCTCTGGTTTGTCGGCATAACATTTGTCATTGACGGTGCCCCACAGTAAATAGTCCAACAAGGTCAAATCGCTACTTTTCGGCGACCAATTGATATCACCATTTCAGGTATTTAAACGGTCATCAAACGTTTGAAGCAATAAATTGATTGTGGCATAACATGTTTGGCAAGTTGCACCATCCTGCTAAAAACAAACATCGGTCACGTTAATAACATGAAGACCGGGCACAAAAAACTCGGTTATCATGGTGTGATAGGTGTCTCCATTGACCGTAATGGTTAATGGGCCAATTAAGCTTGCGCTCTGCTCACAGCACCAAATAGTCACTCGTTAGCCAATGGGCTTATGTAAGACCACAATTTTGCTTATTATAGTACCCAAAAAAATAGAATTGAGCTTTACCCGATAAGATGATTTTTTTTTATTTTCGTACCATTTCCGACCAATCGTCTTTGTTTTGGACATAAATTTTCGATAAATCCCAAAGTTGCTCAAGCGTAAATCTAATTCTTTCGTTCAGAGGAGAAAATATTATGAACTTTGTGAAAGAATAGAATGAACTAAGTATTGCAAGATTAGAAATACAAAAATAAAAAAAAATAAAACGGTGGTTTAAACTTAAACCGACGGATGAATCACTGGCCTTTCACTATACGAATGTTATTAAAGACGGAGAGTATTTTTTTTCAATTTGGTTTTATTCATAGAATATGTTTTTTAAAGCTCAAAAAACTTACAGAACTGTCAACTAACATACCATACAAGTATAATTAGTCTACTCCGATAAATCATTAGAAATAAATTGAAGCAATCAAACTGCCATAAAATCTACAAAAATCGTAATTTTTATGGATCACAAAGCAGCCCTCAGACTGTGAATAGTATGAAATCTAGCAAAAGCCCAATATCCAAAAAAAAAGAAAAATTAAGGAGAAGCTGTATTTGTGTTTAGTTTACAATTTTTAAATATTTTTTTTTCTTTGCAAAATTAAGGTTTACAAGGTTATTAAATAAAATACATGAATTACATAAATATTTCTTTCTAAGCTCCCTAGTAGATATTTTGTCAAATGACTGTAACTTTGTTTAAACAAGAAAAAACTACAATGTTATGCCTTTAATGTTTAACCTTCTTTGCTAACAAAAGAATTCTAAGAATAGAACACTAAAATAATAGCAATAAAAACAAAGAAGATTTTTATGTCCCAGTTTCAAGGCAATTTAAAAGCTTTAAACAGCTTAAGAATAATATGTTTAAGATTTATGGTTTAAAATGAAGGTAAACATTGTTAATACAGAGTGAAACTGTGTGTATGTGGCAATTTTAAAACAAACAAAATTTCTTTAAAAATCAAAATATTCAAACTAAACGACTACAATTTAAATTCCTAAAATATTTTGTTTTTTAATCCGGCATCAAAAAGCACATGAATGGGGCATTCGCTATGCGGCAAATTGAAATTTGTTTGAAAATGTAACAGAATGAGAAAAAGAAATGTTTCATATAGAATTCAAACGTAATCTACTTTGAGCTCCATACACTCTCTCCAATATTTCATAAATTTTTGGAATAATAAAAAAAAAACAAAAAAACCACTTATGGATAAATTCAGTTTAACTGCTGGTTAGTCTCTAGTGTGTTATTGTGGTCGCCGTAGTCTAGTATGTAGTGCAATGTAATCCAAATCTTCGTTTTCTGTACACAATTGTGCTACAGACGTATTTCATTTATTGAGAATTTTGGTTAACTATGATTCAGAGCGATGGCTTTCTATACGAGAGCTTCGTGCTCAAACCATAGCTCTGACATCTTGAAAGAAAGAAAAACAATTTTCTTTCGGCGACCACCTCTTAGCAGTCTTCTAGCAAAAGCTCTGAGCGTAACTGATTGCCATAAACAAGCTTCTCAAGTTTGTTGTTCGAAGCCGACATTAAATTGTGGGTCCTCATGGATAAAAATTGAGAAACACAACTCGGGTGCTGCGAAAAGCTAGGCCATAAGCCTGAAACGGGGTTGTAATGGCCATTTATGAAATCATGTATGAATCAATGGAAATTTAAAAAATTAATATTTTCAAATAATAATGGTTACGTCTGTTTATCTCAAATATTTGCTTTTTGTGATGGTAGTTTTAGTTAAAAACTGCTAAATAGCAATTCAGTACAGGTTGATAACATATCGGTGTGTTTAAGTAAACGCACACAACTATAGTTTTTTAAGGTTTGCTTTTCGGTTCATTTCGATTTCAATTAATAAATTTCAGTTTAAGCTGCGTTGCTGTTGTGAGTTTTCTACCTACCACCGATCGCTTAAATTCAGGATTAATTATTTAATTTTACTTTTTTTTCTTTTTAACATTTTAAATTCATTATTTTTTGTTACATAAATCACTTTAACAGTACAAAAAACCAAAACATATTTTTTTGGCTTTTAATTACTCGGTTTTATATGGAATTATTTCCAGTTTCCCTTTCTTTAAATTTCTTCTCACAGTGAAAATCTCTTTCCCTGGCATTCAAACATACCAATTAAAGCCTGAATATATTAATTTTGTGCGTATGCTTTCGTTTTACTTTTTTTTTGTGTGTTTTTGTTTCTGTATCGGCATTTTCATTATCCTTTATTTCGTTTTTGTTTAATTTTTATTTGGGATTTAATTTTGTTTTTGTTCTTTTTTCTTTGCAAACAACCTGTTGAGTATATTGTTGTCGGTAGAACATGTGGCAGTAGCAATTTAACAAACGCTTTTATTAAAACCACTTAAGCACAAACTTGCACTCACACTTACAAACTAAACAAATCAATTCACACAAACTTGGTATTGTTCAACACTGGCTGACACTTAAACAAACTTCCGTTTTATCCTTTTCTGTTTTGTTTTCCTTTAAGCCAAATAATCGGGGGAAGTTTATTAAAGATTTTTTGTTTATTTTGTCAGGCTAATGAAACAAAGTAGTTGATTAATGAATTTTTTAGTCTTTACCAGTGAGAAGAGTGGAGGTAAAATCTGTTTGGCCAGATTTTACCTTGAAAGCACTGGTTAAGAACTGCGTTATTGAAACTGTTGGAAATCAAAGCCTTTGTATTGCATACTAATTTGATTTTTTTTAATCAGGAATTCTTAAAGGCAATAACAAAAATGAAATCTGAGCTACAGTAAATCTTTAACATTTTCTTATCCAAACTTTAAATGTCTAATGGGCTCCTTTTTCCTAAAGGATTTCTATGTTGCACCTTTAAAAACACACAAAAATATAAATATATTTACCTTTTAAACTTAAAACTTTATTGTTATATTCCTTGTAATTAAGCTGTACATGTATATTTGTAAAACAATTAAGTATAATGAAATTATAAAATTTTCTAAAAACATTTTGTTCTCTTGATGGGGAAAGCGAAAGTAATATTTTCTTATGTTCTGCAATCCCAGGGTGAGAGCTTATATTTTGTTAAAATTTTCTTTAAAATCAATCCTATTTTATGAAATTTTGTTTCTTTTTAAAAATATTTTGACTTTGAAGCTAAAAATTCATTTAAAAAATCTTTTACTTTCGTTTAGTATTCTTGAAAATCCATTCAGCCAGGTTTAAGTGGTCCTTTGCAAAATACATATTTATTGCTTTACTGATTTTATTAAAACTCCTTTAAAATTAAATTAAAATGTTGCACAATTAAATTAAATTTCTTTGAAGTAATGAAAGAATAAATCTGCGTTAACAATATTGTGTGCAGATGGTATTAAAGGGTCTTCCATTAAACGCTTTTAACATATAAATTTATGTACATATTCAAAGTTATATAAAACAAAATATATGGGTGTAGTTAATATGAATTCAAAATTTTTATTCATTAGAAAAGATTATAATGATATATTATATAAGACTAGATAAATGCGGGTATGCTTTGCTAATTTTATTTGACTTATAATGCGTGATCCATTTCGAGGTTTCCTACTTTTCAAATTCAAATTTAATGGTGGAATATTTATTATTATCTGAAAAAACATTCTTTGGCATTTATTTTTTGAAGGTAATGTCTATCAAATGTTGGCTGTTGCTACGTCGCAGATGATTCATCCGTTGAGTCCAATTTTAGATGACTCGTTCGAGTATTTCGACTGGTAACTGGCGAATGACACGTGAGTTGTTTTCCTCCAAAGCCTGAATCGAAGAGGGTTTGTCTGCTTAAACTTTAGACTTTACATATCCCCACAGGAAAAAGTCTAACGGTGTGATAATTCCCGATCTTGGTGGCCAATAGACCGTCCCAAAACGTGATATTATTTGCTCACCGAAGTGTTCTCTCAATAAATCCATTGATTGATGCGATGTTTTGGAAGTGACGCCGTCTTGCTGAAACCAAATTTCGCCGAGAGCAAGAGCTTATCAGGAATCAAATAGTTCGTTACCATGCCACGATAACGCTCGCCATTGACGGTTACGTTCGCACCGGCATCATTTTTAAATAATATGAACCAACCCACAAACCACACCAATCCGTTGTTTTTTTCTGAATAAAATGGCAGTTCTTGAACCTCTTCAGGTTGCTCTTCGTCCCATATGCGGCAATTTTGTTTGATTACATACCCATTGAGCAATGAGGCCCATATTGCTGAACAAAATTTGCCTCGCAAACGTCGGATCTTCTTGGAACTTTTCAAGAGCTAATAGAGCCCATAGTTGAACGATTTGTAATCGTTTTTCAGGCGTAACTCTTTCCATTATGAAATGCCAAATAATACATACATACATAATTGGCCTTTACAACCCTGTGTCAGGATTACGGCCTAGCTTCTCGCAGCACTCATGTTGCGTGTGTCAATTTTTATCCATGAGTACCGGGACCTACAGTTTAATGTCGACTCCGAACGACAGACTTGAGAAGCTTGTTCATGGCAATTAATTACTCTCAGAGCTTTTGCCAGAAGACTGCTGAGAGGCAGCCGCCGAAAGAAATATTTTTTTCATATTTCTTTTTTTGAAGATGTCAGAGCCCGGAGTCGAACCCAGGGCCCATGTCTTAGTAAGCCAACACACTAACCACTAGACCACGGCGACTACATAATAATAGTAAACAAAAATAACATGACAGCATGACACGAATCACACATGATCTGTCATAAAAAGTCTACTGAAAAAAGTATCTCTACTAGAATCACCCGTTATAAGAAGTTTAAGTTTAGAGCTTTCACTATTACCATTTTCAAAAATTAACAGGCCCACTTGTCCCAATTTTTTTGTACTCTTTAATTGATAATTTGTATTGTCTCCGAAAGCATTTGCAATAATTTTAGAAGTGTTCGCTTTAGCACTTCTCAATATATAGAAAATTCAGTATTTCTTTTGTATAAGTGCAATACTCCCTAGTTTTATTAACTCATTTTGTCTTTGGAAACTTTTACTAAAGCTCACCAAACTGTAACTTTTTGTGTGATGCTTTGTTGAGGTGCTTATTCAACCAGTAAAAGTCTTGACTGCTTAAAATCATTTTTAATCATCATTTTTTTAAAAATAATTTCATTATTCAGATTTTAAGCCATAGACGACTTTTTGTGAAAGAAAACCGAATAATTGATAGTCAATTCTACAGTTACTGCCGTAGAAATACATTCGCTATTAACTGCCAAATTTTGAAAACCCCTATTGGAAAACACTTTAATAATCCTATGCATGTTGTTATAGAATGTGTTTTTGCAATATGCCAAAAATGAAAAAAAAAACAAAACATTTTTATTCTACATTAATGCATAAGTTAGTTGCTTTATATATGGTTATACAAAATATAATGTGTTCTACATTGAAGATATTTGGGCAATACCGAATTTTAACATACTCATACATATGCAATGGGGCATAGGCATTAAATGAACAAAATCATCATCCACATTGTCATCATTCTATTATTGATTGATTATTACTCTCTAAAAGCTTTTCAGAATTTCTGAAACAGTTTGTAAATTTAATTTTTTGTAATATTCAAAAGTGACCTGATAAGTAGCATGAAATAACAAATTTAATGAATTGACATGGGCGTACTGTGGTACATTACACAATAAATCAATGAAAAGTTTATAAGTTTTGATAAAATTGGAATCTTTTAAAGAGTTTTTTTACTAATTAGAAAAAACCATTAAATAAAAAAAATCGGTTTAAATGCTTAATTTTATTTATACTGCAATACGCTCTCAAATGCTAGTTTTTCATACAGCGAAAACGGAAGCACTGTGGTGAGTGCTACTAGGAAATGAATAGGAGAGAATGCTAAATCCATAAAAAATTTTGCTAAATTTTCTACAAAGGAAAAATATAAAGTACTATTTTAGAAAAATTTCTGTAAGGTATTGGACTCTCGTGCAGAACTGAAATCGTTTAGTGCTGAACCACAATATTTGTTGATTTTGAAGTAAAATAAATTTCGTTCTTTAAACATTTAAAATTTACGGCAAAAACAGGCAGTAGTTCATTAAACACGGTGTTTGAAAAATCACTATTGGAAATGAAGCCGTGGAAATGTAGTTTTAAAGGCAAAAAATAAATGCTTTTATTCGTTTGTTAGTTTTTGTAAAAACATTAATTGTGTAGGTGTAGAAACATTTATTAAAAAACGAAGATAATCCATTAGAGTAAAAATATTTCTCTACAATAAAAAAACCGAATTAATTTTTTGTTTTTTTTTTCGAAAATAAATTCTGCTTAAAAAATTTTTAGCACAATTTTCAAAAAATTAAATGCTTTTCTATGAATGAAAAAGCTAAATCTAGCACTGAAAATGCTAAAGTATCAACAGTGACTGTGGTACACTACACAAAAATTAAGCTAAAACTATAAGTTTTGATGAACTTTTTTTTTTCTAAAAAGGTTTCTTTTATAGGATAGATAACACATTTAATAAAAAAAAACAGCAAAATTAAAAAAAAAATGGTTGTGAATGTTTGATCTTATAATTACTGATGGACACTGTTCAATGGTAGTTTTAATCTTATGCTGTAATACTAAATAATTGTCGTTCCGACACTCAATACTCACTGTAAACATTTGATTTAATACAATTTGCCCCTACTTTAGGAACAATGATCAACAATAATCAGCTCTAATAATATGTTTTTTGAAACGTTTAATAAATATTGCACAATAACTCACATGTTACGAGTATTTTGATTTATTTATTTGTTTTTTAACTCTAACGAAATATTGTTGTAGAATATTTATAAACAAGATGCTTTTATAACCATATTTTTAGCTTTTTGTTGTACTTCTTTGTTGCCTTCTCAAATTAATAGTTTACAACACTTGCTTTTTAAATAATTTAATTATAAATGTTAACCTTTTCATTTTAGCCTTTGTGAGAATATGAAACCTTTATGCCATGTAATTGCAATTGAAAACGTAATTGCTGTTTGAGTTTTTACTTAACTAATTCTAAGGTTCTGTCTGCTGAAATTATAAAATAATTTTACGTTTTCCATAAATTAAAATACAATTGCTTCAATACTTGAAGATTAAAAAGTGGCAACAGAAGTCGAAAAGACAGTAGGCAAGATGCAGATGATCTAGAAAGAAAAGGAAATATATCTATTTTTCTGTAAAATGTATTATAAGTATTTAGAATTAAGAACTAAATTAATGTTTTAAATACTTATTTAATTAAATAGCTATTTAATACCTGTAGGTCCTTAACCCCAAGCAGAGTTGCGCTGTTTCTCCAATTTCTCGAACTAAGTTTTGAAAGATTGGCTTCAGTTTAGAGTTTTAATTTTTCTCGTTTGACCTTACCATACATTTATATCACATTATGGGGAAACCATCGCAGTCAGTGCATTCATACCACTGTACTCTTCGCCTAATTAGAAATTTCCAAACATTGCACGAAAGATGTATCTCTTGAAAACACTAAGAATAAATTCATCTGGTCATAGAAGTAGTCACGTTTCTGCAATGTATTACAGCTCTAACAAACTTGGTTCAGTTTTTTTTATTGAGACCAATAGTTAGGTGTAAACCCCTACTAATGCTGTGCCTTGTATTGGAATTTTTGTGGAAAGGACAGTACATTATGACAACAGAACATATATTTTATTTTCTTATATTACTGAGCGCCTTAGGAATGAGACAAATTGCTGTGAATTGATCATCCAAAGGCCAATGTTATACCTTCACCCTTGAATGATCAACAGCAATTGCCTCATCGTTCCATTTTGATTGTGGTGAGTGCCTTCGATAAGTAGGGTTAGCTGTTATCTGCTACATCCCAATATATATTGTTTTTCGAATACCTCAGAAAATCAGAAGGTCTATGGTAATCATATTCGTTACACAGATTACATCATATCAAAATTAAAAAACACACTTTCGTATGAAAATAAATAATTTGACGATATTACTGCAATTCGTCTACATAAGAAAATAGACAAATTTTACAAATCTACTGGAACATGTGACTCTATTTTAAAATTAAAAATTCTTTAACGTCAATCACTTGAATACTCACTGAAATAGAAAATTTTGTTAAACGGAAATGATTTTCTTTTCTAAGATTTATACCAACAAGAAGTTTTTGAAAAATAAATAAAATTTTTCTTTCTTCTCAAACACCTTATTTTAAACGAGAAATATTGCAAAAAAAAATATTTCAAATTTGAATATAAAAATGAATTTAGTTGTTATTACGAAGATACATCTGTATGTGTTTGGCAAACAAAAAAAAAGTTAACTCAACCATGAGAAAAAAAGATAAAATTTTAAAAGAAAATATTAAAAATTGTTTTAAAATCAAAAAGAAATCGATTTTACTTTAGGCAAAGAAATGAATACAATTCGAATGAAGTGTAAAGGTATGTATTTTAGGAAATACATATACGAGCACATACTACATATGTATTTATTAACCAGTAAAACTCTTTTTTAAACTTAGTTTCTATTAGGGAGGCTCACACAGAAAATACTTCGGTGTTTTTCTATTCGATGCATTTAGTGTTCATATCGATGTTTTTTGTTGCATCGTATTCGTTTTACTTGGAGTTCAGAAATGAAAAATAAAATTTTTCTTGATAATTAATAAGCATTCTTCGAGCTTGTATATTGAATACTTTATTAAATTTAAAAATTTAATCTTTTATTTATGTGATACTTCTCTACTCCTTTGGGAAAGCATCTTTCTCCTGTTTATACTGCGATCACAACATTTAAATCATCATTGCTTACGATGATGCATCGATACACATCGAGCTCTCCTAATTCCTACTTAAAACAACCAACAAAAATTTTACTTTCATTATATTTGATTATTGCTTGCAAAAAAAATATATTGTAAAAAAATTTGCATAACTTAAGGCGTTTTTTTTTTCACATAAAATTAAAATCAATTATTCAAATGTAATACACGAATTAATAATGACAAAAAAATTTTTTTTCGACATCAGGTGTCATTTGCTAAAAGTTTAAGATAATTTATTTCCACTTTTTTAGATGAACAGAAGGTGATTTTTTTTTATTAATAAATACAAATTTTAAATAAGACTTATATTTATATATAGAGTCTTTCATAAAGAGCTTTATATCTTTAAATTTTAATACAACAAAGGGTGTGACAGCACTCATGTTATGTATGTCAATTTTTACCCATGAGTACAGGTACTTGAGTAGCTTGTTCATGACAATCACTTAAGTACTTTCAAAGCTTTTATCAGAAGACTGCTAAGAGGCAGTCGCCGAATGAAATATTTTTTTCATATTTTTTTTTCAAGATGTCAAAGCTGAGGTTTAAACCCTGAGTTATCGTCTTTGTAAGCCAACATATTAACCACTTGACTAAGGCGACATGTGTGAAATTTAACATCGTTGAAATGTCAGCGTTGCTTTCTCTGTGAGAAATGCATACGAGATACCTAATTTTCCATGATTCTGTCAGATAAATCAACCTAAATATGACCGAGGGCATGGGTTATGTTGGATTTGAGGACTTCTGTAGTTTTTGGCTTATTCGCAGACACCTGCAACTTTAAAACACCCAATAAGAAAAAGACTGACAAAGCGAAATCGCAAAATCTCGGTATCCAGTTCACATCACCTCCACGTGATATGATCATGTCCTCAAATACCTCATACAGAGTATCCGACCAATTAAAAAAAAACTTATCATAATTGTCCAATTTATAATAAAAGAAGTTAGATTATATTCGACTTATAGTACTCAGAGTACAAAGACTTATAGTATGACAGGGATGGCCTGGACATTGTCATTCTCAAATAAGTGCCAGTCCAAAATCCACACCTAACCATGACTTTTTCGAATTCGTTAGGTGCTCTTGCTCGTGTGTGTAGAAAATTTTGTTTTTTAACATACCCATTCGTTCAAAAATGAGCCTCATCGAAGATTATTTTTCTACGAACAATTTTTCCGTTGACCGAAGAGAATTCCAATTTTTATAAACAAGTTTGTTGTTTGCGCGTGTTGTTGAATGCTATATCTGTCCACTATGATTTGCAAGGACAGACTAAATAAATGACAACTACTCTGGCAGATGAAGCTTCAATGTAATGGACGTTATCAACTCCCAAAGTTCCAATTCGCAGTTGGAACACCCTGTATATAAGTACGTCTAAATGCAAATATATAGTACAAGAGTGTGAACTAATAGTAGAAATTTAAATAAATTCAAACAAACACTGCAAGAAATTCTGAGAAAAGAATTGACTTGTGAACAAATGATTAATTTAAATTAAATTAAATGGTCTGAGAAGGCTTAAAATATAATAAATTTACCAAAGTAGTTTATTATTTTAACTCAAGTTGACAAATTCTGGAGTGTTCAGAAGAAAACTATGAAAATGACGTTAATATCACGGTTTTTTTGCAAAAGTGCTAACTCTCGTTTATATAAATTATTAGAATTTGAACTGGTAACATTACATAGGAATCATTCACATGACTATTCATTTCCCTAGGGGGAACTTATACTACTTTTAGTTGTTTTCTTTATTTAAAGCTTATTCTTAAGCCAAAAGGAAAAACCCATTCCATTATGTTTTACATTTAAAATTGTGATATTCTTTTATTTATTAAAACTCTTTTTCAAAGAGGAAATACTAAAGTTTTAAACTAATTTGCAAACAGGAAATATAAGTCACATGTATGTAATTTATAACACCTATTCGTTGTAAAAATCAAAAGCATAGTAAGCGACTTATATACTTTAACTTGGCAAAAATTAAAGCTAAAAAAAGTTATAGTCAAGCAAACTAAACAATGCACAACCCTACACTACAATTTATGTTACATTCTCTTGCCAACAGTTTTTGTTTTAAGGCACTGAGCATACAAAATAAAACTCTTTAAAATAAAAGTACCAGCATATTACAAAATTTTTTAATAAAAATTTCTCTTTAAAGATTTAGAAAAGAAAATTGTTTTTCCACCCGTTTATTATTGTATAGACAAAAAACAAAAATTGAAAAAAATGAAAAAAAAACAAAATGGTAAAAAGGTATACCGTAATATCCTTTAAATATCTTTAAAAAAAGCTAATAGTTAAGGTTTTATTTAATGCAGGTTCGAAAATCTTTCATGTGCAAAAATTGAAATTTCTTTAAAGAGGAATAAATTATTTTAATTAATAATTTAGAACATAAAATAGCTGGAAAGCTCTTAAAAAAATTATAAAAAGGATAGAATTCAACCGAATAATGTTTTAGGTAAACTTAAGGTGTTCTCAGAAGATTGAAAAATTACTAAAACGAGACGGTTCATTAAAGAGTTTGTATAGCAAAACACGCAACAGTTGTGTTTACTTTTTTGAAATATTAGAAAGACACCGCAGATATTGCCTTTAGGGTATGTACTAAAATTAATATTTTCCATGCAATTTATTAGTGAATTAAGAATATGGTTAATTTTGAGTCGATTCATTGCAAATTAATTAAATTGAAAAAACGTCCAACATAAACTGATATCATTTGAAAACATTAGTTGTCTTTCCAAAAAGCAGTTTCCCACTTCTCAACATCTTTTCTCAACGAAATTTTATTTTAAATCAATTTTTAAAGAGGGTGTAATCAGGTACGGTGTAAGATGATTGCGACGGGTTCAAATCTCAGCTCTGACATCACAACTATTTCTTTCGGCGACTACTTCTTAGCAGTCTTCTGGCAAAAGCTCTGAGAGTAACTGATTGCCATGAAAAAGGTTCTCAAATCTGTCGTTCGGAGTCGACTTTAAACTGTACGTCCCGGTAGTCATGGATAAAAATTAACACTTATAACATGAGTGCTGCGAAAAGATAGGCCGTAACCCTGACACAGGGTTGTATTGGCCAATTGTGTATGTAAGTAGGTATGCACAGGTAAAATACATATCGCTCCTTAAATACAAAAGCACCACAAGTCAAAATAAGCAAATTATACAAGAGGGTAATTTTTAAAAATAATTTTAATTATTTTATGATTTTTGTAATAACTATGTGTATTACATAGATTTTTTTGGTATCAAAATGTGCGTAATTAAATGGCCTATTTTTGAATAAAGCAATCTTAAACATACCTCGAATGGGTTCTCGAAAAAATGCAAATAAGTTAGTTTTGTATATAAACTTTGACTTCGAGAACATTAAAATTTTAAAAACTAAACAACCATAAATGGGAAAATTTTAGTTTTATTTCAAACAAAAATATTTTTATAAAACATTTACTTAAAACTACACTGAGCGTATTGCTCGTAAAGGTATAAAAAAACTTAAACTAGAACATTAATAATCTGTTCCCAACAGTAATTTATGAACTAATTTAGAGATTAGCATAAAAAGATTCATAAACTCTTCAATAAATTAATTCAAAATATGGTAGTATTCTAAACAAAAATAAGAGAAAATATCAAATTTATAAATGCAAAACTAACCTATTTCGAAATATTGTACTATTGCACATAAAAATTATAAGATACTTACGTGTATGTGATCTGCAACACAGGTAGTACTTTGGAATGTGGTAGTTTTTCACAAAAAATTCGTGTGCTCTTGGCGAATAACTGTTGACAACTGAAAATGTGGTACTTTTGCACGGAACTCAGTTACAGAAACGGTACAAAACAAAACTAACGGTTTTGGGTTTACGGGTGTTTTCGATCATAAAATGACGGCTGTTTTAGCGAAACATGAAAGTTTCATCGTTTAAGAAGCATTTTATGCAAAAAAATAATTTTTGATATTTTTTGAAATGTGTGACTTTTGTATTTAAGGAGCGATATGTCAAACATCTATTATAAGTGGGCGTGGTATGTTACTCATATCCGTAGTAAGTAGACAGGTAGAAAACATAACATCGCTTTTGTAGTGTTATGGTATAAATTATTTCTTGAAATAGTATGACGTACTGCCCTCTATTTTGATCTTCTAGAAAAAAGTCTGATGATCTAAAATTCGGAATATTAGCTTGTACTGTTTTTATACGTATATTCGAAGAAAATACTATTTTTAATTCTTATTAGAAATAATTTTCTTGACATTTTTAAATTGAAATACTAACCGCTCTAAATTTCACTTTGGTAATATAGATTTTAATAAAAACAAAAATAGTCATGATAGTTTAGATTTCTTTTACAAAAATTCCCTCGAGTATACAAAATGCTAATTGGCTCGGCAACGATTTCAATGAACACTTGCTTATATTGTTGCCTCTAAAGTATTCAACAGTGGTTTTATGCAGAAGTTTGATAAGTTTTTATAATTCGGCACACTAAAACTGGATGCCATAAGAAATTCCCAAAATGTTTGTCTTCTAATTAGAAAAACAAGCAACACAATAAAAAATAAACAAATTGTCTGACGCTATAAGAATCACCACATGGCATAGGATACGGATACTCAAATAAAGAACTAAAACTACTACAAGTAGACACGATAGTTATAAAATAATAGAAAAGAAGAAGAAAAAAATAAATAACTGTTCAACAGGACATGCATGAAATGATTTTGGCATTCAGCAGAAATGATTTCAATGGAGAATAAAAGAACATAACAGAGAATAGATATACTAGTAGAGAGAAAGAGAGTGAGAGTAAGAGAGAAAATTTTTGTAAAGATTTGTGCTGAATATGGTTTAATGATGTCACAGAAAAGCTTTCATAATCCTGCTCATATATAATTCATGGTTTCTATTAAATCTTTGTCGTTAATTTATAAAGTCTTGTATAACGTGTTGTAGAAACTTTTGTTTCTGTTGTTTTTGTGTTTTTCTTTTGTGTTGTATTTCTTTACCACCACTCACTTAATTATTCTGTAGGGTGAAGGATATGTTAAGTTGTTGGGTAATCAAAATTGTTTGAGTTTATAAAGCAGTTTTCAATTCAATATTTTTGTTCAACCTGTTGTTTTAATTAAAAAAAAAAAAGAACGAAATGTGTCACCTGCTGATATTTAATAGAATTTTAAAATGAGCAAATACTGACTCACTTGAACATTTAATGGTAATTAAACTAGAAAAGTTTATTAAGAGAAGACTTCAGATGATTAGCAATTCAGTTTGAATATTAAAGACAAATTTTTATGCAATTTAAAAGAATGTAATCATTAAGAAAAATATATTATTCCTATTATAATAAAATGTTAAAATATATTTTAATTACGAGTTTTGTGATGAAGACCATATGTCCGAAGAAATGTTACAACTGAACGTATTTGCCACGAATCGACCCCGTGATATTTATAGATTTTTTTTTTGTTTTTGACAAAAACTAGGTACATTAAGAAAATAGTTTCTTTGTAACAACCAAAATTTTTATTAAACAAATTTAAATGTCACAAGTTGTATTTTTTATTTTAAAAATTTTGTGTTAATTTTTTGTTTTAGTTTTGACATAAAATTTTTCAATTTGGCGATATCAGTTGGCCGCCCCTTACTTTTGCTTTAACGCCGCTGGAATATTTTCTCTGAGGATTTTTGAAAGATAAAATTCGGCGCTGCATTGCATTGTTGTTGGGCGGACGTCTTATATTGCTATCAATAAAAAATTTATCAAAAAAAAAAGAAAAAGTGTCCTTAAGCGAATTTACTTGCTGACCTCAAATTTGCTCACCCTTTGTAGTTAGATTTTTTAAAAATTTTATTTAATAAATGATTTTCAGTTGTTGTAATACGAGTAATTGATTATATTTTTAAACTAAGATTTAATTCATTATTGGAACTGATTTCCAACCAATTTGTTTTCTGTGTTTACAAACGTAAAGATATTTTCAAACTTTAATACCACAGATTCAAACCATTTTATTGGCGCTTACAGTTTTTGTTTTAGCAGAGTTCTATGAACAGTTTAGCAGTGATTGAGAGTGTACAGATGTGCACCATTTAACAGCCGATTAGTAGTTTCAAAAAGACTACTTTTTTGAAAGTGGCAGTTTTATAAAATAAAGGTTTCAAGACTGGTTTGCATTTTTTTTTTTAAATCAACGGTAAACTATCACAGTAAATTTTGATAACAAGGAAACATTTTATTTGAAAAGTCTTAGTTTTATTGTTAAAGAAAGTTTGTTTCGAAAAATCATCATTTCAAATCTTTATCCCTTACACTTAGTCAGCGTATGTACCCTTTTATGAATGGGCAGCCAGCTCAAATTGTTGAGTGTTTTGGATCTTCTAGGAATGGAGGTACAAATCTACATGCAATATATGTCCCAACAAGCCGGAAAATTAGTCCATTTTCTGAGAATTCCGTGGAATTGACGTATTCCGATTACCCAACACATACATTTCTATGACATACAGGTTTTACCTCGTTCGTCTCTGTACTTTATAATCCTGCCTATTTTTTGTATGTTACAAAAGACGTATTATAACAACGGCAATCAGCACCAACCAAAACAACCAAAATTTTGTGGTAAATTTTAAATATTTTTGAGCGATTTTGGGCTGTGAAACGATTTATATTCGTACCATAAAAATTTTTTATGTAACGGATGACACTTCAGTTGACAGATATTGACAGACAGCCTTCCCAGATCATCGGTTTTGTAACTACTAAATGATATTTGATTTTTTTCAAAGCCTTTCAAACAAAACCCTGAATAAATATTATGGATTACATACATATGTACATACATAATTGGCCATTACAACCCTGTGTCAGGCTTACGGCTTAGTCCTATGGATTATATTCTTATAAAAATATATTTAATTTTCAACAGACTTATGAAATGAATTTTTTATAAAAAACTTGTTTGACAAATCTTTTGGAATGTCATATCATCAATTGATTTATTAAATAAGTTCTTCTTGAAAGGAGATCATAATTTTGCTACTCCTTTAACTTCCTTTTATTTGTTCGTTATTAACTGATATATTAACCACTTAATTAAATTCAATATTATCTTATAAATTACCATGTGCAGAGCCAATTAATAATTTCATTTATATTATTGTTCATCATTATCACTATACGAGTATTGTATGGTAAGACATACGAGCAGAACAATACAATTTCATTTTAATATTCAATTGATTGTTTTGTTTTAATTGCTTTATTGCAATCGAAAACATATTGAATTTTATAAATTTATCATTTAAATGGTTAACTTTTTACTTGGTTGTTGTATCGTATTGCATACAGTTTTTATTGTTTTTGTTTGCTAATATGACATTATGTTGATGTACTCGTACATGTTTACAATTCCTGATGGATGCCAAATCCACTGTAAAGGTTATTTTCATTACAATGGTTTTCAATGACAATAAACAACAGGACATTTGTTGGGACTTTTGTTTTATATTACGATGAAAAAATAATACTTTTTTGTTATATGAAATAACGTACTACATATAAAATTAATTGAGTTTTAAAGGGCTATTAGTATGACATATGTTACACATTAAATTCTGTATAAAAATTAATTTTTAAACTTTATTTTGCATAATACACTTTTTAGTACATTAAGAGAAAAATCACTGTCAATCTGATCTGGTTTCACAATTGTGAACCAATAAGTTTCTTATTGTTTACCTACCCATGAAGAAAAGGTAATCAGCTTAATCTAAACGAAATTTTATTGCAATTAGGCGAGCTTAAGAACAGATTTATTGCAAAATGAATTTAATGACAACTTTCTTTCCAGAACTGGTTCTATAACTGGCCCTTTAGTTGGTGTCATTTAATGCTAAAAATACTGGTGTATTCGGATAAACCAGCAACACTTAAAGCACTGAAAAGCAATATTCAAGCCATCCTTGACGCCAAACGACCAGTTTTATTGGAACGTTTTTTAAAAACTTGGAATGATAGATCAAAGGGAGCTGAATTTAGATATTAAATGTTTTTATGATGTTTTAGACGAGTCCACAGCACTGTTTTAACCTTTAAAAATTGATTCAATAATCCATATACTATGTATGTAAAGTGAGAAGGAAAATTGTATTCTAGGGATCAAAATAAGAAAGCTTGCCCAAGAGACCATATCTATAAAAGCGTGATTGAACCGATTTTGTTGAAATCTGCAATATAGATTGCTTCGCTTCATCCATCGCAATAGTGCAATCGAGTACGTACGTTTTATTTCAAAATTGGACCTAGGCAAGTTGGATAATCACCTTGTCGTGGTGTATAGACTTACACTGCAAAGAGTTAATTGGCTCAGCTGGCGGAGGGCAATAGCTCTCTTGCAGGGTCACCCATGCCAGAAGGCAGTTGAGAATAAGAATTATCCCAGAGGCTGGATGAAGAAGAATATCAACAACATTATCTCCAATATAACTATAATATCACAATTACAATTTACTCTAAACGACTTAACGGTCAAGGAAAATTATCAGTCAGAATAAGACTGGATAAGTGGGCGTGTTGCTCTGAGATTTAATTTAAACAAATGGTGTGGTAGGTCTAGCAAATCACGTCGAGTGTAGACCAATTGTCTATAAATTACAATCAAAAGAGTATCTTCTTCGAATAAGCCATATAACTTGTAGCCGAGACAGATATATGACGGAAATCATATTGACAAAATAATAAATGCCATGAAATTATCTACCAGATTATAACACAATAAATTTAATTTAAAGAATATTTATTTTCTTCTTATAAATATACTCGTCACAACCAACAGCGTACAGTCAAACCTGTTGTTGTTGGTCTTTACTCGACTTATTTTTAATTCGTGCTGCTATTGTAGTACAATTTAATTTTTTTATATCCTTAAACGCCACATAAAAATAACGGTGACTGTAATTTTTCAAAATTTAGTCCAAAATTAAATCGAGGAGCATAAGCACCAACTTTCATGCCTTAATCTCTAAAAAATATGGTACTGAATTTTCCACAAATTTAAAAAAGAAAAGTCTTCTTAAAATTTATTGTGGTGACAACTTCCTTTTCAAGAGTGGTCATATTAAATAACCTCCCTAGAAAAATTTTTATGTAGATAGTCATTAGTCATTAGTAGTGATGAGAAGCCGGTAGATGTTGAAGCAATTTTCAAATATTCATTGAAGCCATAAGGTCTGTTCGATCGAGCTGATCGAATGTAGCTGCGGGGGTTGGAGTCACAATTGCACTTAAAAATATTTCTTTAATTTGTTGTGAATTACCGATACATTTTAAAAAATTATTTATTCGTATGTAGGGTATCATTAATGCATAAAAACTGTTTTTGACA
This sequence comes from Metopia argyrocephala, assembly GCA_963576795.1. Lineage (NCBI taxonomy): Eukaryota > Metazoa > Arthropoda > Insecta > Diptera > Sarcophagidae > Metopia > Metopia argyrocephala. The sequence goes on along the minus strand of OY756208.1, from coordinate 194,971,921 downwards.
AATATTTATTAATTGTGTACTCGTAATATATTTTCTTTTCTTTTTTATTTGTGTTGCTATAGTTTTAAAAGTTGATTTTTTATTGAATAAATTACTGGCTGTTAACAAATTGCCAGCTAACAAGACTTTAAAAAACAAAACGCCTTTTTATGTTTTTAAAAGTGTTATACATGCAAGAGGTGTGTTTAAAAAAACACGCTTCGTGTTACAAAATAAAAAAAATAAAAAATAAAAAATTATAAAAAATAACTGAATGCAACTGTAAAATGTGAGTCTTAAATTAATGAAAACCAAATAATTTTTTTATGTGTCATTTTGGATGTATAACTTGTAAAAACACGATTTTTGGTTATTTTTGAGGCATTTATTGTGTTGGCCATCGTCAACGATGGCATTGAGATGCACATTTTTATAAGTCCAAGGACGAATAAATTTAATGTCGAATATTCTATAAGGTTGCCGATGCGTTTGGATCTCGAAATCTACTAGTTCGCTTAAACTTTCATTCTACGGTTTTGTATTTAACTTTTTGTTTTTAGAAACATATTTAAAAATTATAATTTTTATTTATTTTTCTTTTTGTAACAAATTGACTTATATTGAATGAATTTACAAACAATTTAAACTTTCTTGTTTAAGTACTTGTACTACTTCTGATTCCCGCTAAAAATTAAAACCACACCGTCATCATCATCATCAAACATATGCGCAACAAGGAAATTAACATTTTCCAAGGAAGCCTCAAAAACCAACCTCAGCAGGATGCAATAAAAATTTGTTAAAAACATACTCGTATTTAAAGCAACTAAAAAATAAAAGAAAAAAGTAAAGGGAGAAAATAAGTAAAATTTAATTAAATCTTGTGCATACACAGGATACAACAGACAGACTTATTATTTAAAAATTTTGAAAAAAACAAAAAAAAAATATTGATTTTAGAAGAGTACTACTCGTCGTCTAAAAGTTTTTTTTTTTAATACTTAAAAAAACACTTCAAGAAATAAATGTTTTAATTAGTTAAAAAAATATAATTAATTAAATTCGAATGTATTTTCATTTATTTATTAAAAGAGCATTACTAATTATGGTCAAATTAAATTCTCCCTTATTGCGATTAAGGTGAAGAAGACCATTAGATTCGATGTAGCGAAAGCGACCACTGATCGTCTCGTAAACTATCCACTGTACTATTAACGCACCCAGTTATAGGTTTACACATAAATATAATTTTTTTTTGTTCTTTAAGACCAATACTCAGGGGTGAACCCCTACTAAATGCAGTGCTTTGAATTGGAATGTTGAATGTATAGATAGATATTATGTCAATGGGATACATTGCTATCAATTTGATCACTCAAAAGCCAGTGTTATACATTCACCTTGGACTGATCAACAGCAATTGCCGCATCATTTTGTTGAATGTGTTTTTTGTAGGTTAGCTGTTATCTTCCCAGAAGGTGGCGCTGTACTCCTGATCATTCGTTTCTTGGTTGAAGAGACTGGTGGTGAGGGGGACCTCTTATTTTTTTTAAGTAATAATTTTTGAAAAACCGCAAAATTTTTTTTTTTATTTTTCTCCATCGCTGGAATTTGAAATTAGGTCGTTTAAGTTTCTCTGCACGCGCTCTAACCACTCTACCACGACTCCCCTTGTATAAGAATCCAGTCTAACAGTTATCAGCTCTTAAATATCTGTCATCGAAAATGTTATTTATTTTGTAAAAGTCTTGCTATTTATGAATATGAATCGTCTAACAACCAAAAAAACGCATAGAAATAATTAAAAAGTGCTACAAAATGAAGGTTCAAACAGGGCCACCTTTTGAATATGAATAGATGATCGTCATAATCGAACTACCGTGTAAGGAATTGACAAGATTATAATAAAAAAAGTTAAAGAAGGTGTGAAAAACCTAAAGGGGCGTCATTAACTCGAGATATATAAAATGGCGAATAGAGCACATAAGCTTCCGCACGACGATATGTTCGCCTCTTTATACACATACGAAGGGAACGGCAAAAACTTTAGTTTCTGTTTTTATAGTAGCATTGATATATGTACTTATAGTGTTTGTTTGCAATATTTTGCATAAATGTAGTGCTAAAGCACTAGCATTGCGGTACTATTTTGTTACAAAATAAGTCGAAATAATTTTCGATTTTACTATAAAACCTGTACTAAAACTGCTAAAGTTAATAGTCCACAGTAGAGCAGTTTGACTTTCAAAATAATTTTTCAACCGAGTTCTAGTATTTAATTTTCATACTTTTTATTCAATAGAGGTTAAGTATAGTGTTTAATATCATATCAGTTATGGTTTGCCTCTTAATACCAGTATGAAATAGCACGATAGCCTGTCACGTACCAGATTATTGCTCAAGCATGGCTTGAAAAATATGTGAAATTATTAGTAGTATTGTAGTCGCCGTGGTCTAGTGGTTAGTGTGTTGGCTTACTAAGACATGGGCCCTGGGTTCGACTCCAGGCTCCGACATCTTCAAAAAAGAGAAATATGAAAAAAATATTTCTTTCGGCGACTACCTCTCAGCAGTCTTCTGGCAAAAGCTCTGAGAGTAACTAATTGCCATGAACAAGCTTCTCAAGTCTGTCGTTCGGAGTCGACATTAAACTGTAGGTCCCGGTACTCATGGATAAAAATTGACACACACAACATGAGTGCTGCGAGAAGCTAGGCCGTAATCCTGACACAGGGTTGTAAAGGCCAGTTATGTATGTATGTATTAGTAAACATTCACGTTGAATGCGCATCTCAATATAAAAATAATAATTTTTCTGTACACAGACGAACGCCAACTGCGACCATAAATAAATTACAAGTGTTCAGTTTACAAATATTTTTTTATTTCACATGCTCCTTAACATACACTTTAAGTTGTTTAATTACAACCTTCTTAAGTATCATAAAAACCAATTAATATTTCAATATTTTTATTTTTAAGCAATAATGATATCAATCTCGTTATTGTTGCTTTAACCCATCACATATTTGTTAAAGGAAAAATAAAAGATGCTGAACAAAATTTTATATTCTTCTACTCAAACCACGCTCTAATAAAAATAAAAAAATAAAATGTTTTAAAAGCACTATTTTTTTTACTAGAATTTAAGTGAATGCCTCTTCTACTACAACGACTACTACTACTGTTGCTGACAGCCAATGAAATTGAATTTTCCAATAAGAAAATTGAATTAAAAAAAGTTTTTTTTTTTTTGACAGACATCTTGTTCTACGTGTTAAGTGTTAAATTTTAAACGGGGTTTTCATATTGTTTTATATTATTAAGGAAGACTATATGACACCATACACCGACATGTGCAAAATAAAATGGCAAAAAAATTAAATAAAAAATTAAATTTTTGTCGAAAAATTCCTAAAAAATCTAAATAAATTTAAAAAAAAAAATTAAGTGGCGTATTTAAAATAAAATGTTTTCCAAAGTGAAACTCAATGCTATTTAAATTTTTTTTTAATACTGCAGTAAAGCTTTCAAGCATGGAATCACCACTGCGGACAGTGCACGGCGTTGTTCTAGGAAAACAAGTTATTGTGCTTCAATCTCCCTACAGCCTAAGATTCGAACCAGAAGTGGAATCCAGGTTAACTTTAAAATTTCATACTTAAACCAAAAACTAAATTTATACGCCAGTAAGTGTCCCGTAAATTTTAATAATACTTCTTCAGAAGAAAATTATTACTTTCCAGGTATTTCTGTACCTTTCTTTTCAGCCACGCAGGCATAATTCCTTTTCTTTTAATATGGCGTTTTTGTTAAAATTTATTTGAAATGCACTTTAATTAAGTAAAAGTGTATTAAATTTGTATTTCATTTAAGTTATTGAATGTATTTTTTTTTTTTTAGATTAGGATTTTTTTTTCATGCCTTAGCCAAAATGTCATGGTTGATTATTGTGTTTTTATATCTTGGCTTGATAAACAGCCAGCCAATAAAATGCAAAAAAGACAAAAATCTTGTCTCATAGATTAGAATAACAAACATAACGTTGGTAACAGATACAAAACAAATTCAAACAAATGAATTGAGAAAATAGAAAAGAAATTCTGTTCTTTTTTTTTTCTTTGTTGGAAAACTTAGCGTAAGAAAAAATTTCAACAAACAAGCAAACAAAAATATTGTAGGGGGAAAAAAACAAACAATGAAAAATAACCTTTCAATATCCTTCTTTGCAAGGATATTACTATCATTGTTTACGAGAAAATAAATACTATCAAGTAGTTTATGTAGTATCGTCACTCATACTTAACGTTCGTAACAGACTGATTATTTGCCTTTTTAGAGCGTTCATTATAAAATTAAATTTTTGTTAAAGATATTTCCACAAAATACTAGTAGTGGTTACTTTTTTGTGGTCAAATATTTGCCTAATGTGACCATATGTGTCAAAGGATATAGAATCCTCACTTTTACTCAATATTAAGAGGTTTGTAGCACAGAATAGAAAAATAAACGAACTATTTTTCAAATTCATTGAAAACCAAGCTAAACTTTGTTATTTTGTAAATTATTTTTAACACATTTGGTTGGTTTTAAAAAAGTAAAATAAAACACCCTAATTTAAAAAGTTATAAATTTGTTACAAAGTTCTCAGGCACATTCAATGGCAATTTTCGTTTGCATACAAGATGATAAGAACACTTTTTTTATTAAAATATTATAATAAACTATCTATCACTTTTTTCAATAGAATTTATTATTTTACTTGGGTTCAATAATTCAAAATTTATAAAATGCTATCTCCTATATAAATATCCGTATAAGTTACTTCCTATTTTAGGGGAGTTTATGTGATCTATCCGCCATTTCATATTTTTTATATATCTCGAATTAATGATGCCACTTTAAGTTTTCGACCCCAAAATTTTCAAGTCTGCAATCCGTTTTCGGATATCTCCGCCAGTTTCGGAGATAAATAACCGAAAACGAATTGCAGATTTTAAAAATATTGGTGTCAAAAACCTAAAGTGGCATCATTAACTTGAGTTATATAAAATGGCGAATAGAGCACATAAATGCTAAACCGCACGACGAAATGCTAAACTTTAGAAATATTTCCATTAAAATAACTTCTTCATATTAAAAACTATAACATGCTGATCGACTTTTACCCTTTACAAACTATATTACCGACCCTCACTATGCTCAATATGATCTCGATGCTTATTGAACACTCCTTCAAAGTTCCTGTAACAACGAGAAAGACGTAAAATTCCTTTTCATTAGTTTTATTATACTCGCGGTTGATTCTACACGTTCGTTTGTATCTGAGTGTTATTTTTTTTATTCTATAAAGTTCTAACTTGTATCTGTAAAAAGAAAACGAGATGTGCTTGACAAGACTTTATTTAAAAATTATCACCAATCTTACTGGAATTCGAATTTGGATTTCCAGAATGATCAACAAAAAATACAATTTGTTTTAATAAAATAAACAATTGATTTCTTTTTTTCTTATTTTGCAGGAAAAATTGGCAATGGGAAAAGACAAGGTAATATTTTAAATAATTAAAACAATAAACCAAAAAATATTTAAAATTTGTTATATACTCGTATTAAGAAAAGTTATAATCCACATCATCCCAAGTATGTTATTTTTTGTACAGGCTCTTTTAGAGCCAGTTCACGAATGATTTTTGACAAGATTTTTGAGAGCAAAAGAAGAACAAAACTTGTCTTTGTTGACACTCTTGTGATCTAAGCGGTGAAATTTACAGCAAAAGGGTAAAACAAATTCGTTACGTTTTTCCTTTGTTTTCTTTATTAATCTCTATATGGTTTGCCAAAAAAAAAAAAAAAAACGAAAATTAAAGAAATATTTGTTCAAGACACTCGATAACCAATGACAACTCTACCACTACATAAAAAGAAAAACATGCCTTTTAAAGGATATGTTTTGAATTTATTGTCCTAATCGTAGAATATGTTTGTACAAGTATTTGCATCCTCCTCTAACTATACTTGTTTCCTAAAAACGTTACAATAGACTGACAATGAAGACAACAAATGCTTTAATATTGTTTCTAAGGACTTCTTTTGCAAAAACATAGAAGAAAAAAATAGATAAAGAAAATATCCTTTAACATTTTATTGTATCTTTTGCCAAGAAAACGATAACGATGATTATTTGTATAAAATTTTATTTCAAAAGTCAATGAAATAGAAGAAAAAGAATAAAAAATGGCCATTGCAGGGCCATAAAAATTTTGTTTGTCAATATTTTTTTTTTTTTTGTATGTAAAATCATACGTGTTTAGTATTTGGCAAGTGAATTAAAGTGAATGCGAATTTGAATAGAAATTTTCCTAAATGAAAAATAAAATATTTAAATTGAAAGGAAGGCTTGATATTACGACTACCAATCATATTGTATAAAATCGTAATTTTATGCGATTTATACATAAAAATACGATTTTATAAAGTTATTATTAATGAATTTGTTTATATATATTTGAATTGAATTAACGGTTTTGAATTGTAATTTTGAATTAAAAAGAATTTGGTAATGTAACGAACAAGTTACATGTTATTGTGAATTATTCATACTTAGATAAAATTTGTAGACTATGTTAAAAGTCATGTAAGTCATACTAAAATGGATTAATGTTTAAAAAATTAAAATTGTAATTTTACTTATCAACTTACCGCCAATTGAGTACAATCTCAACCTTCTATTAAACTAAAATTTAATATTTTTATTAATCGATTAAAACAACAATTACAATTGAATAATAAAACTTGTCTTAAATTATAAATAAACCATTATTGAATCCTTCAATAAATCTGAATCTATATTATATTGAAATCTCATCCTGTTGCGAACTTAATTTATTGAAACACACAACCAATCGAATAAAAGGTGAGCTCATCTACTTTAATCCCAAAAACAAATAAGTATTCCTAACACTAATCTCCTAATTTATTTGTTTTTTCACACATAACCAAATCCTACTTCTATATATATATTTCTCATGTTCATGAGAAATTATATATGATAACAAAATTGGTATATTCTCAAATATACAGTCCACTCCAACGAATTTAACCCAATACCCAATTTTGTACATGGTCCTATCGAGCACCGGTAAACACCAAGCATAATTCCTGTTTATAATAAATTCCTGCTAAAAAAGGACATAAAAAACATAAACGCTAGATTTACATCACTGGTAATCAACCACCAAAATATGAGGTAATTATAATACTCAAAATATTCGCTCTTTAGTTTATATAGAATAAATAATGAGATCGCGTCGCGACGGTTAAAAAAGAAAAAAAAAAAAGCAAAAAGAATATTAAAGCTAAAAACAAAAAGTTCGACGAACAAAAAGAAAAAATATAAAAACAAAAAAGTTCAAATAACAAAAATTCAATACCTATGTATATTTCTGGCATATTTTAAAAATTAATAATAGTGAGAAAAACAGTGACAAAGTGACAAAATATCATTCCATATGAAATACAAAAACAACAACAAAATTTAGAAGAAAAAGAAATCATTGGCCAAAGTTGATTATTATAGTTAAAATTTAATGAAACAAGAAAGAAAATTAAAGAAAATTGAAGATTAAAAGTGGGAAAAAAGAAAGGAAAAAATTAAAAATCAGAATAAGTATATTTTCATGGAAAAAAAACCCAAAAAGTTACTAGGATAAAGTTACGTACAGTTAATAAACAGTAAATGTAAAACAAAAAAAAAAGCATAGCAAAACGGTTATAAAGAAAATCAAAATTGTAAAAAAAAGAGGCAAAGTCTATAAATATTAATACATACTACATAAGTATATACAAATTGGAAAACTGGTGGAATGCACGTGCCTCCATATGCGAAAAATCCCGTTTTAAAATACCGTTCATGCATACATTTTTATACCTTTTCTTTTTACATAAATATTTGAACAAGCAGTCTAAATTTAAAGTTCCATAGTTTAAAATTTAAAAAGTGCCGTTAGTGATCTTCTCTTTTCCAACATCACTTATTTTACAAGTAATACATATTTACATACAGTGTACATAAAAAGAAAAACAAAAAAAAAAAAAAAAAAAAAAAAATATACAAAAAATAAAGAGAACTTAACAAAAAAGAAAATACATAAGAGAAAATAAGAAAGTAATAACATAATCAAAAGCAATTAAAAAAGAAAGAAACGAAAGAAACAAGTTAAGATAAATTTCAAAAGAAAAAGAATAGTAAAATAAAAAATAAAGATCTCCGAGGAAAGAAAATATTTGTATGTTTATAGTGTAATAATATATAATTTATTATACTACATGCCCAAACACTGAATTAAAAAATAAAATAAGATCAAACAAAAAAGGAAAAATATACGAATAAAAGCTAATTTATACCAGAGTATTTACAAAATATAAAGAGTGTACTAATTATAACTGTCACTGTAAAAACAAAACAAAAAAGATAAATAGAAAATAAACAAGAAGAAAATTATATTAAAATAAACAACGAATAATACAGGGATAGTGGTGCTATAATTAATAGCACAATCCACTTTATGTTCATATTTGCATACATATGTATATAGTATAAATATACACACATATATACATATATCCAGTAGAAGCACAATAAATTTGTAAAAGTAAAACCATAAATTTAAAAAGAGTTAAAAAGAAAATATATATATCAAATTAAATATATATGTATATAAATATACATATTAAATATTTAATACATACAACTTCACATAAATAAAAGCAAAAATAAATTTATATAAAAACAAAATTTTTTGTATATACATGAAAATATATAAATATATATGTATGTACGTGTGTGTATATCTTCAGTTAACATTTTAACAACAACAATTTAAAGAAAAATAAAAGTTATAACAACAAAACAATTAATTAATTATTTTACAACTTAAATCATTATAAAAATCAAAAACTTTTCAAAAAGAAAAATATAATAAACAAATAAAACGAAAATTCGCTACCGTTAAAATCAAACAATGAAAATATTAATTATTACGTAACGAGCCCTGAAATTATAAGGTAACATTATTTACATTTATACATATAATAATTTTCATACATACAGATATTCATACCCATATATACAATATTAACAATTAAACTCTTGCATTGCGTCCGGGACCTAGTTTGGATTAATTGCATTCGTTTTATAAACTATTTCTCACTCCTTATCAACTCAATTTCACACTATAGTGGAGAAATTTGAGTTATAATTTTCGTAAACTATCGCGTTTAGTATATGATCTAAAATATTTGTGATAAATTGAAGTTTCCTATTCACCATTGATTCGTGTATTTAACTGACCCTTAGAGTGCACCCTAACCCAGTAGATTTATTGCTTACAAATAGATAAATATCCCCATATTTCCCCATATATTTCTTATTAGTATTTATCACCCCCTACCCTTAACGTACACATTACGAAGGGCCAAATCTACATCTCATTCACTGAACAAACTCACTCTTTTACTCATTTACCAACATGATTCCATCTAAGGAAAACTCATCCGAAAGCGGATCATACCCTAAACAAGAAAAGTTTCTTTTCGATTGCGAACACATAGTACATTTCTGCTCGAACTACGAGAAATCAGATATACAAGACCAAACAGACTCGGTATTGGAAACAAAAGTAAGGGATCTGGACAACAGATGGCAAAAATTACAAGATTCCTACGAAGCACTAATGATTTCACCAGCAAAAGAAAATCCCGCGGATTATAAGGAAAACGCGAGAATCAATTTTAATGCCTGCTCCGAGGCATACTACACTTGTAGGTCACACATCATTGACCTGCTTAAACTTTCCAGAGCATGCGATATGCAAAATGTTACAACTAGAACCAGCATAATTCCCCCACCGTGCCCTCAAACAAATAGGACATCATTCATAAAACTACCGCAATGTGATATAGATACATTCAGCGGTAGTTATGAAGATTGGCCAAGTTTTCGAGACTTGTTCACTACTGTCTGCATAGAAAACGACGATATCCCGAGAGCTCAGAAACTATTTTATCTCCGCCTTAAGACAAAAGGTAGCGCAGGAGCCATTGTAAAACGTTACACATTATGCGATGAAAATTTTGAGCACGCTTGGAATGCTCTAACATCTCGATTTGACAATAAGCGTGTTCTAATTGATAGTAAGCTCAAACTCTTATTTAATATCCCGGCAGCTAAAACAGAATCTTGTGAATCAATTCAAAGAATTTGTTAATTCTTAAGAATGATTTTTTCTTTTTAAAAATAAAAAAAAAATACATTCTCAAAAGAATTAAAAATATTGTGTTTACTTTGGTCAAATAATCAAATTAATACGTTAATGCATTGGTTGCATTTAATATTTTTTTTTGTTTCTTTTGTTTCTTTATTTTTTTTATGCAAACCGTGAGAATTCACATGTCAGCGTAGTTGAGTGCACTGTGAAATTATTTTTACATGTGCTACTCGAGTTACTGGCCAGACAGTTTGAAATTCAATCAATGCTCGAGTACAGTGTATGTATGTATTATGTATTTTATTTTTTATTTGTTATTTTTATTTTATTAAATATTTGCTTAGATTGTAAGTTTTTGCTATAAAAAGAAAAATGTTTAATAAAGTAATTTGCCATTCTATTGATATCAATTGATTGTTGCCCATCAATTTATTTTCATCAACCGCTTCTTGGTGTATCACCCTGAAGCAAAAATTACAACTATTTTTTATCCGTTACCTTGGTGCATCACCCTGGTAACAACTCTTAACTAACCGAGGCAAACGAGCCTCTGATTGAACATTCTCCTATTTTTACTCTTCTGAGTTAACCGAGGCAAACGAGCCCCTGGTTTAACATATTTGGCGACCGTGACAGGACTCTCGGCTCTACTGCAATTTCAAAGGAAACTTTCCAGAAGAAAATCATGGGGACCGAAGTACAACTACTCCGTCATCTGAAGGAAACGGGTGAGGGCATTGCCACCCTGATTCGAAACTTCACAAAGGATTCCAGTATCCGCAAAACACGTACCTACTATCAGGACCGTCTGGGCCGCCTAAACACAGCCTGGAACGATTTCGAAAAGGCTGATAACCAGCTTAGAAGTCTAAAGGATGTTGATACGTCCGATGAATACTTCATATCGGACTATTATGGCAAAATTCAAACCATGGCTACGAAATACATAGCAGTCATGGAACGCGAGCTTGACAACCTAAGTCAAGGCTCCGACAACACAAAGCCCCAGACCAAGCAACTAACAAAAGATTTACCAGAAACAAGTATGACCCAGCCACAGACAAGTCCGCCTGGTGGTCACGACGGGCTCATCAGTCGCTGTCGTGGAAAAATGGCTGCCTTAACACGCCAATTAGAAGACCTTCAAACACAACCAGGACAAGATCAATCCTACTATGATGTAAAATCGGCCACAATTACACGGTTATGGCAACAACTTGAAACTCTCTATGACGAGGTCCTGGACAAATACCCTGATCCAGACCTCGCAGGATTCGACTTATCGAAATATGTTCACCTAGAACAGGAGACGCAGTTGGCGATTATTCGGCTTGAGAGTTCTCAACCCAAGAGCGCAATTCAATCAACCCACAATAAAGAAAGTACGGCAAAACCTACCACGCTACCATTACCTACGATTGCCATCACCAAATTTAATGGCGATTATATGCAGTGGACATCATTTGCAGACCTTTTTAGGAAAATTATCCATGAGCAGCAGATGTCTGATGCTCATAAAATGTGGTACCTAAGAACCAATGTTACAGGCGAAGCGGCGACCCTCATAAATCACCTCACGGTCACTGAGGGCAGTTATAATATGGCGTGGAAATTGTTGGAAGACCGCTATAATAATAAGAGGATTATGGTGGCTACAGCAATTCAGAGGATGCTTGATCAACCAACTGGTGCATGTACAATAGGCAGTATCAGGCGGTTACATGATACAACCAAGGAATGCTTGGCAGCCCTGTATAACATGGGTCTCCAGACTAATTCATGGGATCCGATTCTCCTACACCTTTTAATTAAAAAGGTGGACAGGACCGTACACACTCAGTATGAAAATTCAATTACTAATCCAAAGGAGCTACAAACCATCGATCACTTTCTAGCCTTTCTGGAGAACTATTTTCACACTCTTGAGGCAATAGGACATAAGGACAAAAGCTCTACTTACAGTGGCAAAGCTTGCGCACTTACTGCTCGACCTCATCAGGAAATCCGTCGATGCTCGATCTGCAAGCAAGATTCTCACCCATTGTATCGATGCAAGGAATTTATACTACTAAGCCCAACAAATCGACTCGATCATGCACAAAGGCATAAGCTATGTGTAAACTGCTTCAGCAGTAATCATCTTACCAAATGGTGTAATATTCCCGGCCGTTGCCAAAGGTGCGGGAAAAAGCACCACACCCTCGTTCACCTGGAACAAAGTTCACACAATACTTTGGTCTTCACCAACCAAGGCAAAACTTCAACCAAACCAGCTCAAATTACCAAGGGGGAGCAGAAATGTCCAATAAAACAGTCAACACTCCAATCCACCGACCACGCCTCATCTCTACTTACCACACCGACAGTAGAAGCTGAGAGCTTGACAGTGAGTTCTGTAAATAAACGCCCCTATATTCTACTTGGCACAGCACTAGTCAAGGTTCAAGCAAACGATATGGAAATTGAATGTAAGGCTATCCTAGACTCAGGATCCCAAGTCAACTTAATAACAGAAAGGCTAGTTGCTCGGCTTGGACTTCCAGCACGGGCTACATCCATTTCGATCAACGGCATCGGAACGAATCGAACGAAAATCCAACACCGGGTCAACATAACCCTACAATCACGTCTCAACAACTTTGCTGCGCGCTTGGAGGCATTTGTTCTGCCACAAATTATTGCTCCTCAACCTGCTCAGCTTCTCAACATTGATAAATGGTCCATTCCCAAGAACGTAACATTGGCCGATCCAACCTTCAATCAACCAAATAAAATCGACATTCTATTGGGAGCCGAATACTATCACCAACTACTAGCTATTGGACAAATTAAAATTGCTGATGACCTTCCGAGGTTACAAAACACTTTACTAGGCTGGATAGTGTCAGGAAAGGTCTCAGGTCAGCACTTATGCACAGCAGTATGCGGAATTTTGAGTGAAGACGAGCGGTTGGACATGGTTGTTGACCGATTCTGGAAGCTGGAAGAAATCGAAAGCACACATCAACAGCTCTCACCGGTAGACGCACAATGCGAAGCTCACTTCAATCAAAACACCACGCGCGATAAGGACGGAAGGTTCGTAGTACGACTTCCCTTCTGTACGGAAACATCTGTTTTGGGAGAATCACACAGCATTGCTTTCAATCGATTTCTCTCATTGGAGCGTCGATTATCAAAGGACGCGTTCTTAAAGGAGCATTATACAAAATTTATGGAAGAATATGAAGCTCTAGGACACATGACCAAAACCGACATTAATAAAGTAGACAGGGCTAAGTACTTTATTCCCCATCACTGTGTTATAAGACCCGAAAGCAGTACTACCAAACTGAGAGTAGTATTTGACGCATCGTCTAAAACTTCGTCAGGAAAATCATTGAATGACATTTTGCACACCGGGCCACCCCTCCAGAATGAGTTATTTACGATTCTACTGCGATTCCGGCTGCCGCGATTTGTGTTCACAACAGATATAGAAAAAATGTATCGCCAAATCTTAATCCACCCTAAAGACCAGCTATATCAAGTCATTCTCTGGCGAAAAAATGCCACCGAGCCTATCAGTTATTTCAAATTGAATACAGTCACATATGGAACCAGGCCAGCCCCATACCTGGCAATTAGATGCCTACGAGAAATAATCCATGATAATAGCCTGCAGTTTCCCTTGGCAACTAGCTTCTTGGAGAAAAACTTTTATGTTGATGACGGATTAGGTGGAGCTGATAGCTTAAACACAGCTCTAGAAATCCAACGTCAACTGCAGCAAGTCATGGCAAGATACGGATTTAATTTACGAAAGTGGTGCGCCAATCATACTCAACTACTGCGTAATATCCCTGATAGTGATCAAGAAGTAAGCCTGGATCTGTCTACAGAAGAAACCAATTACACAAAAACATTAGGTTTGGCGTGGCTTCCCAAATGTGACCAATTAAAAATTAAGGTCAACGTACCGCCAATTAGGTCTGTAACCAAAAGAACTGTTACTTCAGACTTGGCCCGAATCTTCGACCCACTTGGTCTATTGTCCCCAGTGGTCGTTAAGGCAAAAATGTTTGTCCAGGAGTTATGGACTTTAAATCTTTCTTGGGACGAAGCTGTACCATCAGAGTTCGACTCCCGTTGGCGAAATTTCCGAAATAACCTCACCGAACTCGAGAAGTTCCATGTTCATCGACATATCTATAAGGGGCAGATGCCTCACAACACGCAACTGCATGTCTTCACTGACGCCTCAGAGAAGGCGTATGGGGCGGTAATATACGTCAGAACCGTTTTATCAGACAGAACACTTATTGTTCACGTGCTATGTGCAAAATCTCGCATAGCCCCTCTTAAACAACAAACACTACCAAGGCTAGAATTATGTGCTGCTCAACTGGGAGCAAATTTGGCGGCAAAAGTAAAAATGGAGTTGGACATGACTACAACGCCAACATTTTACTGGACTGATTCAAAAATAGTGTTAACATGGATACACTCAAGATCATCCTCATTTCACACATTTGTCGCGAACCGAATCGCATCAATTCAAGAAAGCACGACACCTAATCAATGGCGTCATGTAAGTTCCAAAGATAATCCAGCTGACATAATATCCAGGGGATTGGAACCCCACCAATTACTGCAGACACCTCAATGGATATACGGTCCATTCTTCCTTCACGGAGACGAAAAACATTGGCCACCAACTTTTTGCCTGGATACCAACCCAACGATCCTTGAAAAGAAGCAGCAATCCATAAATGTACTAGCTTCGGTAGAAGCTGAAAACCCGTTAGACCAGATAAATCATCGTAATTCGTTCAAAACGCTTCATCGAATTGTGGGATACATCTTCAGATTTATAAAAAATGCGAAAACCATGAAGACAGAGCGACAAACTCAGCCAGCACTTACACCTTTAGAACTTCATGACGCCCTTCTTATCATCGTTCGAACTACACAGCAGATACATTTTATGGACGACATCAAGCAGTTGCGGACCCAAAAAGAACTCAAGGGTTCTAGTCAGATTAAGAGCCTGTCGCCTTTCCTGGACACTAACCACATTTTAAGAGTTGGAGGACGACTAGAGGCATCGACTTTAAGCTATGATGCAAAACACCCAATGCTCTTGCCTTATAAAGACAAAATAGTTAGACTAATCTTCAAATCAATTCATGAAGAAAACAAACATTGTGGTCCTAGCGCCCTTCTTGCGAATGTCAGACAGCGCTTTTGGCCTATCAAAGGCAAACATTTGGCGCGAGAAACTGTTCATGGGTGTATACTATGTGCGAGAGCAAGGCCGAAGCTCCTTCAGCAAATCATGGGAAACCTACCTGAAACAAGAGTAACCCCAGCAAGGCCCTTTATTAATGCAGGAGTGGACTATTGCGGCCCAATATGGGTACACTTCAAAACGAGGGGAAAACGCCCCCAAAAATCCTATATTGCCGTCTTCTGCTGCTTTTCGACAAAGGCAGTCCATCTAGAGCTGGTAACCGACCTTACGACCGATGCCTTCATTGGAGCTCTTAAAAGATTCATAAGTCGGAGAGGTCATTGTCAGAATCTGTACTGCGACAACGCCACTAATTTTGTAGGTGCTCGAAATCAGTTAGCAGAGTTGTCATCAGCACTATTCTCTCCGACATCCCAGACAACAATTCAACGAGAATGTGCACATAAAAACATTAATTTCCATTTTATTCCTCCGAGAGCCCCTCACTTCGGCGGTTTATGGGAGGCCGCAGTTAAGTCTGCTAAAAGGCTGTTGGTCAAAGAACTTGCTAATGCCTCTCTGACTTATGAAGAAATGGAAACTGTAGTAACAGAGGTTGAAGCAATTCTTAACTCACGACCATTGGTACCGTTGTCGAGTAGTCCTGATGATGAAGCCGCATTAACTCCGGGTCACTTTTTGATTGGAGAACCTCTCACTGCTCAAGTAGACCCAACTACTGAGTCAAGACCAATGACCCTAGGAAAACGATGGGAGCTGGTTTCCCGAATAAAACATCAGTTCTGGAAACGGTGGTCCCATGAATACCTCAATGAACTCCAGCAACGGAACCGGTGGCAAACTAAGTCTCAAAATTTGCAGCCTGGCACCATAGTTCTCATCAAAGATAATTTACCAGTCCTGACTTGGCGATTAGGTAAAGTCATCAAAACATACCCAGGTCTTGACGGTATAGTCAGAACAGCAGAGGTTAAAACCTCTAATGGTGTCATTAAACGAGCAATTCACTCGCTAGCTCCTCTTCCATCGGAATCACCAAGCACTCCTGCTGGCCAAGACGAAACGTCGAAACCATCCCCAACTAAGAGAAGCAATGCATCCCGCAATATATGTACAGGCTCACCGATTCCAAAACGTTGTAATTTGGCTACAACAACTATACTCATGCTTCTAGCATTAATTTTTCCATTAATATTGTGTCAGTCAATTATTTACACGCCGATCACTGGCAAACCCGGATTACATTTTGAACAAATTGGTAAAATTAAACCAATTATGTCCGAATGGAAACTTCTGGTCTACTTTGAGCTGGCTCCATTTCACAATGAATTACAGCTGTTGGCTAATGGGACAGACGCACTAACAAGAGCCTGCGAATCGTCTCACTTGGACTCTCACTGCCATGGACTCATTCACTACTTCCGCGATATCAAGAACGAAATGGAGGTCGGATTAGAAAATCTCAGCAAACGGAAGAAACGGGGTGCGATAGATGTCGTTGGAAACATCGCGAACTCTTTATTTGGTGTTCTTGACTCCAAATATGCTGATCAGATGACCGACACTATTAACACCATAAAAAGCAATGAAGCCTATTTGCTAGTTATGCTTCGAAATCAAACGTCGTTCCTCGACTCTACTCTTAACCTTATGAAGCAGACTGAAAATCGCAACAAAATGAATTTTGCAGAGCTCAATGCAAAAATCAATGCCCTGCAAAACTTCACAACCAGCAACCATATCCATCAATCTCAACTCATCTTATCCATTAGCACTCACTTGATCATCATTGCAAATAATTTACAAAAGACTCACAGATCCATGATAAACTTGTTAGCTGATACTCATCACGGTCGGATCAGCCCTGTTCTCCTGACTCCAACCCAATTCTCCAACGAAGTTGACAACATCAGAGCAAATCTTCCATCAGATCTAACGTTACCAGTAGTTAATATTATGCATATTTATGGGATAGTGACGGCACATGCATTAATATCAGACCAGCACATTATATGTACGATGTTCATTCCGTTAACACATCAGACGGAGTACGAATTATTTCACGTAACGCCAGTCCCACAGCTGATAAATAGTTCTCTAGTGGCGGTTACACCCAAATCAACACTAATAGCGCTCAATGCCCACCGAGACGAATATTTTCCAATTGATGATACCAAACTTCTTGAGTGTAGTACACTGGAGCATAACACATATTTATGCCCAAAAATCCAAGCAACATATCACAAGGGGGCACCTATCTGTAGCTGTGAGATACATCTATTCAATAATGAATCTGACACTGCATGCAACTTAGAAATCCTAGCAGATAACAATGTGTGGTATAAGATGTTCACACCGAATCAGTGGATCATAGCCACTCAAGAACAGCTCAAACTAAGCACCGTATGTAATGGAAAGGGTAGTTATCAGATTCTGCAAGGTACTGGGGTACTTACTCTTCCAGCTGAATGCACAGTAAAAACCGATGGAATCACAATATATAGTCACCGAACGATTTCATCGTCTCTACATCAGTCCTACACGAATAGCGGAATATCATTCTCCAATCCAGTGCACAACGTGGAAAATTTTACACAACCATTTCATTATCAGTCAAGCATCGAAGACATTTATCGACTTCAAGAAGAAGTGAAGTCACAACTCCGTGACCTACCAGCATTAGCAGACCATCATAAAACCCACGGTCTAGTAGTAAGCTATACAGGATTGGCTCTTGTTCTGATACTGCTCCTTGTGCTGCTCAGCAAATACATATCAAGGAAGAGGACCAACAGACAACCTACGACACCACAACCTGCACCAAGATCATCCTGGAACATTTCGGTGGATCCATAAGCTGAGCACAACATTTGCCTATACAATTGAGAAGATGCCGGATATTATTCATTTTAACTGACTCAATCAATATTTGAACTCCCCTAGGGGCCGCAATATGTTAATTCTTAAGAATGATTTTTTCTTTTTAAAAATAAAAAAAAAATACATTCTCAAAAGAATTAAAAATATTGTGTTTACTTTGGTCAAATAATCAAATTAATACGTTAATGCATTGGTTGCATTTAATATTTTTTTTTGTTTCTTTTGTTTCTTTATTTTTTTTATGCAAACCGTGAGAATTCACATGTCAGCGTAGTTGAGTGCACTGTGAAATTATTTTTACATGTGCTACTCGAGTTACTGGCCAGACAGTTTGAAATTCAATCAATGCTCGAGTACAGTGTATGTATGTATTATGTATTTTATTTTTTATTTGTTATTTTTATTTTATTAAATATTTGCTTAGATTGTAAGTTTTTGCTATAAAAAGAAAAATGTTTAATAAAGTAATTTGCCATTCTATTGATATCAATTGATTGTTGCCCATCAATTTATTTTCATCAACCGCTTCTTGGTGTATCACCCTGAAGCAAAAATTACAACTATTTTTTATCCGTTACCTTGGTGCATCACCCTGGTAACAACTCTTAACTAACCGAGGCAAACGAGCCTCTGATTGAACATTCTCCTATTTTTACTCTTCTGAGTTAACCGAGGCAAACGAGCCCCTGGTTTAACAGAATTCATTCATCAGTTACTGACTGCCTAACAGCCCTACGAGCTCTAGATGTTAAGGTAGATGGTTGGGACCCGATAATTATATATTTAGTATCAACAAAGTTGCCCGACGAAACACTAGCTCTGTGGGAGCAGTCATTTAAAACTCGACGAGAAATGCCCACGTGGCCGCAAATGGATGAATTTCTCTTGAATAGATGCGAAATCGTTGAGAGAATTTCATCAATAAAAACTACTAAAGAACGCTTTAGTCTTCCCCCCATTTACCAGCCCAACATACAATTATATTCCTCACAAGAGAGACTTAACACTAAGTGCCCATTATGTAGTAAAGATCATAATCTCAGAGTATGTGACAAATTTAGAAAATACACTGTGCAACAAAGAATCGATTACATTTTTCACAATAAAATTTGTAATAATTGTCTTTCATCGGCTCACACGAAAGCAAAATGTCCTAGCAAAAACGTCTGCATGGTCTGCAAAGCGGATCACCACACTTTGTTGCACTTATCGAAACAGCGAGAACCAAATAGATTTTTCCCAAAAATCGAAAACTCTAAAAATTCTGATGAAAACCCGAATTACAGAAAAAGTGAAACTCAAATTGATCGGAGATCCTCATTCAAAGATGAAAAGCCTTCTACTTCAAGAAATTCTCAAATACAGGCGAATTTCTCCACAAACAAGGATCACATATTACTGCGAACAGCTTTAGTACAAATAGAACTCGAAGGTGAACTTTTTACAGTTAGAGCATTAATAGACCCCGGTTCTCAAAGAACATTCTTGTCAGAAAGGATTAGAAGCCTACTCAAACTGCCATACAGAAAATCTCTTGTCGAAATTGTGGGCATTGGTGGCCAAACTCAATCGGCCAACAAAGAATGCACTTTTACTATAGTCGCAAAGCGCCACAATACAAAATTCAGCGTAAATGCTATTGTCCTACCAAAAGTCACGCAACAGATTCCCTCAATTTCCTTTGACCTGCCCCAATCTGCTCAACTTTGTGATCTTGATCTAGCTGACCCAAATTTCAACAACTCATCCCCTATAGATCTAATCCTTGGTAACGATTCGGAGCAATTTATCAATATTGAAGGCATCAGGAAAAACATATGCGGAAATGCAACAGCGTATAATACCATATTTGGCTGGGTTTTAAGCGGCCCGATTCGCAGCAGCTCAGTCAACACTTTCACCACAACTGTTGCGTATGCCGAAACAACTTCGCTCAACGACACATTAAGAAAATTTTGGGAGCAAGAAGAGATTCCAACACAACAAGTTATTTCTGAAGAACATCGCTATTGTGAAGAATTTTACAGAAATACAACCACCAGAGATGAAACTGGAAGATTTATAGTCCGACTTCCATTTAAAAAGGAATTTCCCAACTCTAAATTCCTGGGAGCTTCTCGTGTTTTAGCATGGGTTCAAAATACTCGTTTGAATAAATCACTTTCCAAAACGCCTGAATTAGAATCGGAATATAATAAGGTACTCGAGGAATATCTCACACTCGGTCACATGGAGCCAAGCTCATTCCGTGAAATTGTTTCAAATGACAAATATTTCTCTTTTTATTTACCCCATCATGCGGTAGTCAGACCCGAACACAAAACCACCAAAGTTAGAGTAGTTTTCAACGCATCCCGTAAGACGAAATCTGGCTTCTCTCTCAATGATGTTTTACATACTGGCCCTACTTTGCAATCCGATTTGATAACTATTCTTCTGAATTGGAGAATATACAGATTTGTCTTTAATGGCGATATTCAAAAGATGTATAGACAAATCTGGATCCACCCAGAGGACAGACCCTATCAACGTATTATTTTTTGTAATAATGGGTCCACACAGCTCAAGGATTACCAACTCAAAACGGTAACATTTGGAGTAAACTGCGCACCATTTCTGGCAATCCGTACTCTGCATCAACTGGCAGAAGAATGCGAAAACGAGAGCCCCAAAGCTGCAGAAATTTTGCGCACCGAAACTTATGTGGACGACATTCTGTCCGGCGGCCACACTATTCAGCAAGCTAAAGAATCCCAAACTCAACTATTGCAAGCACTTACATCAGCTGGATTTCCCTTAAAAAAGATCACCGCAAACGATACTCAATTACTCTCTGACTTTAATCCTGAGGACTTGTATGACTCCAATTTTTTACGATTTCACGAAACTAGTACTACGAAAACTTTGGGCATCAGATGGAATGCACTCACGGACAGCTTTTCTTACTCGTTTTCTCAAATAGCTCAAAAAGAAAACATCACAAAGAGAAAAATGTTATCGGGCATAGCCTCAATTTTTGATCCTGCCGGCTGGATAGCTCCTATAGTTATAAGAGCTAAAATGCTCATGCAGGAATTATGGTTACAAGGGCTACAATGGGATGACATAGTCAGCCCAGAACTCCTGAAAAAATGGAATGATCTCTTAAAAGACCTCTCTAATGTAGACGAAATTAGAATTCCAAGATGGCTACAGTACAGTCCTGAACACAATATCCAGATTCACGGATTTGCAGACGCTTCAAAGGGTGCATACTGTGCTACAGTTTATTTACGATGCCAAACCTCTTCCCAAGTGGTATTTAGCAACCTTATCGCAGCTAAGAGCAAAGTAGCTCCCATCCAACCTATATCACTTCCAAGATTAGAACTCAGTGGTGCAGTTCTATTAGTAAAATTGATAAACCATCTAACAACAACCCTAAAATTGCCTCCCTGCAAAATATATTTATGGACAGATTCTCTCATAGTCATTGGTTGGCTATCAAAACCACCATGGACTTGGGAGACTTATGTTGCAAACCGTACAGCTCAAATTTATAAATCCCTACCCAACGCTAATTGGAGCCATGTTCGCACGCACGATAACCCAGCAGATTTAGGTACTCGTGGTTGTAAACCCCAAGAACTTATTAACAACACATTGTGGTGGCAAGGGCCATCGTGGCTGATAAAACCACAATCAGAATGGCCAAAAAAGCAAAATGTCGATACACCCGAAAACGACAAGAAAGTCAACTGCTCACATGTCGCCGTTCAAGAAACTGACGTATTGAATAGATTTTCATCGTATCCCAGAGCTCTAAGAGTGTTATCGTATGCATTTCGATTCTTACATAATACTCTCACAAAATATAAAACACAATATAACTATTCTCAAATTGATCTCACTTACCAAGAAATTAAATTCACTAAAACCAAATTAATATTGCTTGCTCAGAGTTCTCATTACCCTACAGAATATGGGGAAATCTCAAAATCCCTACCAATATCTCATAAAAGCCCATTAAAGGTATTAAATCCATTCCTGGATACCGACAGCATCTTACGAGTAAACGGTCGATTATCAGATTCATCACTACCTTACAATGAACGCTTTCCAATCATACTACCCGGTAGTTCAAGGCTATGCCAATTGTATCTAGAAAATTTACACTCATTTTTAGCCCATGCTGAATGCAATCAAATGTGCCGAATGGTACAAACAGAATTTTATATATCTCGTTTGAAACCCCGTATAAAGAAAATCATACGTCAATGCAAAACATGCATTATATATAACCGAAAACCATGTTTCCAGATCATGGCACCATTACCCCCAGACAGATGTGCGCTTACTATACCTTTTCAAGTTTGTGGAATAGATTATGCTGGGCCATTTGAACTAAAAAGTTCCTCTCTAAGAAAATCACCCATAATAAAAGGATATGTTTGTGTATTTATTTGTTTCAGCACGAAAGCAATTCATTTGGAAGCTTGCTCGGACTTATCCACATCAGCCTTTAGAGCAACATTCTCTAGATTTGTCGGCCGGAGAGGACTACCTTGCAGGTTATACTCTGACAATGGCCGAAATTTCGTTGGTGCAAACAGGCAACTCAAACGCGAGTTTCAGAGTTTTATAAAATCCACATCCCAAGACATAGCTCATAAATATAACACCCAGGGATTCGAATGGATATTTATTGCACCACATGCTCCACATATGGGTGGGTTCTGGGAAGCCGCCGTCAAAAGTTTTAAGTTTCACTTAAAGCGAGTATCAGGCTCATACCGATACACATATGAAGAATTCTCTACAATTCTTACCCAAATAGAGGGTGTACTAAATTCTCGACCCATGTCTGCCTTATCAGAAGACCCTAATGACATAACTGCTTTGACACCAGGACATTTCCTTCGAGGAGCCCCCATTATGAGTTTTCCTGAACAGCATAATAGTAAATTAGGACTAGTCAATCGCTGGGAAAGGCTTAAGGTCATTCACCATCAGTTTGCTAAACGATGGAAGGAGGATTACCTCAAGTCCCTACATAAACGATACAAATGGAAAGAATCTCAACCCAATCTCAAAATAGGTGATCTTGTGGTCATAATGGATGACTTATATCCACCCTCTGAATGGCGCCTCGGAAGGATCGCAAAGACCCACATGGGTAATGACGGTAAAGTACGTGTAGCAGACGTGAAAACTACTACAGGCATAATAACTCGACCTATAGTAAAACTCTGTTATTTACCCTTACTTGACGTAGATGACGTACCTATTTCTAGCTCGTAATCACCTTCTACAGCCCAAAATTACTTATCTCCATTCTTTCAATTTTCATTTCTTTATAAGTCCCTTTAAATTACTAATAATTTGTTCTCTTAATCTTTTTTTAAGCCCTAGATACCAAAACAATTTCCGGGCAAAGGGCCGCGATCCCGACATCTACCAGTGCCAGCTCTGTAAAATGTTCCACTCAATTAGATTTTGCAAACGTTTCATCAATATGGACGTTACCACCAGATGGAAAATTGTTGACAAACATAGGTACTGCGAAAATTGCCTGGCCAAAAGCCACGATATGCGGGCGTGTCCGTGTATGGATGCATGCAAAATTTGCGGCGAATATCACCACACACTTTTACATCGTGGTGTGAAAAGCCGGTTAAACCTCAACATACGCAGGCACCATCATCAACGAACTATTAGAACATCAACAAAGCCAAAGTATTCTACCACCAACGGCACTAAACGTCTTGCAATACCTTCATCAGTAACGAAGACTCGTTCACCTACCAATCCACCGTCATCAGCAGTCCGCACAGAGCAGAAAGTTATAACATCAGGAGCACATCAACGAGTTATATCAGAAGCAATAAGGTCATTAGCAGAATTTCTATGTGTGCAAGCTGAATGAATCAACAAAAAAACTGTTCTTCTATTTCTTTTTTTTTGGCGGTGGGAATGTATAAAATCGTAATTTTATGCGATTTATACATAAAAATACGATTTTATAAAGTTATTATTAATGAATTTGTTTATATATATTTGAATTGAATTAACGGTTTTGAATTGTAATTTTGAATTAAAAAGAATTTGGTAATGTAACGAACAAGTTACATGTTATTGTGAATTATTCATACTTAGATAAAATTTGTAGACTATGTTAAAAGTCATGTAAGTCATACTAAAATGGATTAATGTTTAAAAAATTAAAATTGTAATTTTACTTATCAACTTACCGCCAATTGAGTACAATCTCAACCTTCTATTAAACTAAAATTTAATATTTTTATTAATCGATTAAAACAACAATTACAATTGAATAATAAAACTTGTCTTAAATTATAAATAAACCATTATTGAATCCTTCAATAAATCTGAATCTATATTATATTGAAATCTCATCCTGTTGCGAACTTAATTTATTGAAACACACAACCAATCGAATAAAAGGTGAGCTCATCTACTTTAATCCCAAAAACAAATAAGTATTCCTAACACTAATCTCCTAATTTATTTGTTTTTTCACACATAACCAAATCCTACTTCTATATATATATTTCTCATGTTCATGAGAAATTATATATGATAACAAAATTGGTATATTCTCAAATATACAGTCCACTCCAACGAATTTAACCCAATACCCAATTTTGTACACATATACAAACTAATATCCTTTTTGTAAATCAAATAAGAGCTATACGATATTGTTTTAAGCTACTGCAAAATTTCTTTAAATATTAGATTTCAATGCGCTGTTCATTAAATTTTTTTTCTTTTTTTTAATTTATAAGCCGTTCAAAATTTATATCCAGTTTCTAGTTAAAAATAGTTGTATGGTATTCCAATTCTAAAGAACACCTGTAGCTTAGCGACATAATTGATTTTTAGTTTCTTTTTGGCTGGCAAACAGAATGATAAAGTTATTAATTTTAAATAATCTTATCAAAACTTTCCAGTCAATTAATATATAATGCTGTAATTCTATTCCTTTATAATGTTAAAAGCTCTTACTTTTATTTTTATATAAAGTATTTAACATGTTTCTGTTATTGTCTGTTAAAATGTTGCTGATTGAACATTTCGCTTCAACAGTTCTCAAGATATAAGAAAAAAAAATATTTACTTTGTATGGACTCTGCTTCTTACCACTTTTTGATTTATGATTTGAATTGATTGGAAAGATTTTTGAACCAAATTTAGATATTCATACTGTTACTGTTTTGGAGATATTCACAAATAAATATACCCTGTGGATTCTTTCAGAGAAATACTATAAAAAATTCAAGAAAATCTGTTCATTGGTTTAGCTGTCAATAGACTCCAAATTAATAAACCAACAAATATGAAATCTTGTTTATACTTTCTCACATATAATTTTTTGCATTAAATCCTTTTTATGATAAAGCACCGAAATTATATTTCACAAATTCCTGATCCAAACATAATATTGTCATTCTTTCGGACAGCCAGGCAGCTGTCCAGGCACTAGAATCGGCTGTGACTACCTTTAAACTAGTGGGGCAGAGTAGAAGCAACCACAACACCTTAAGAGTTAACCATAATGCCGGGGTCCAGGAATATAGAAAGCGAGACATGGAATTGCCATTAACATATCTCTTACGACACTATTTTTTTCCACCAATGGGAGTTGTAAGGAGGAAGATTAACATGGAATATTATTGGTTCGCAGGTAAACTGATCTACCGACTTGCAGAATCACCAGGTCGCTTTGGCCAAAATATGATCTAGAGAGAAACAGATCGTTGTTGAACATGAGACCTAGAAATGCCAGTAAAAAACTGGTTTTTACATTACATTATTATTCAATGCGTGCTGCCACAGATGCAAGCAACCGGAAAAAATAGAGACGATATTTTATATTTTCTTCCACTTCTTTTATCTATGGAGAAAAATAGTATCACCAGATAAACGGCTCTTCGATAATATTGTGGATTTGGCTGAATTTTCTAAATCACATACACTGTATATAGTTACGTGGTGCATGACTTTTCTTTTTACGAATTGGTAAAGTGCAGGTGACATAAAAATGACGCAAGAGCGCTAATTGAATTTTGGGATGACCACGAAAGCCAACCAAGTAACCATATCCTGGTTTTCAAAAGCAATTGATCTTATTAGCTATTTATTGTGCATTTTATTTCATAAAAGTGTTCAGCTTTCAGTTTGAATTTAAATTTCATATTTATGAAAAAATTAAGTCAATAAATCATATACATATGTACTAAATTTTTATTTACCATTCAGTTCTGACTATATACATATATTATTTGCCAATTTATTACACTGCTTAACAATATTTGAAATACAACAGTAAAAAGCTTGTAAAGCTTTATAATAAATTGTCATTTATTATTAAAATTTCCTACAGCATTTGGTTCTTTTCATTGTTCACTTTTGTCGTGTATGTTCTTCTTTTAGGGGTTTCTTTATAGCATTTCATTTTATTAAATCGTTATTTTATGTAATAAATTTTCTATTTCATTATTTTTGTATTGACGTATTGAAAGTATTTTCCTAATATTGTCAATTTGCTTTCAATAACAGCAAGAAGAATACAAATTGCAGTTGCACTGCAAACTCCTTGAGGAAAATAATACCTTAGAAATATTCAGTTTGGTATGATAAAAGATAAGTAAGAAAACTATAGACGATAAGGACAAACTAGAAGATGATCTACAACTAAATCTGATGGTGTTATTTTCTATTAAACGGCAATTTCATACGTATTTGAAAGTAAGAATGTGTAAATGTTTTAGAATAATCTCAAAAATAAAATGATAAACAACCGCACATAATTTGCCAGAGAAAGTAATGTGGAAACTGTTCTCAAATCATAGCATTTTTTGAATACATTTACCAAGAATCAATTTTAATATTTTAAAGCACATTTTTCTTACCCAAACGAATAGTATGCACGTTTCTAGATCACTTTCGTCTTATTCATTGGTGCTTCTCAGGCTGATTTCATCAATGATCTTGTTAAGGAATCTTAAGTTATTTCTTTTTACTGATTTACATAGAAAATCAAAACCCAAAATATATCCGGCAGATTTAGTTAATTAAAAATTTTGAAATAATTTTATTTGGAAACTGAAAAAAATAATATTTTAAAATAATATTTAAATGCAAATATTTAATGACTGATTAAATTGTTGTCTCCGAAAATCTCTTGTGAATTAAAAAAAAAATCCTTATACATAATTGGCCATTGCAATCCTTTTTACAGTTATATACCAGCTTGTCACAGCACCCATATTATGCACCTAAATTTTTATTTAAGCGTAACGGCACTTCCAGTTTAACGTAGACTCTGAACGACAGTCTTAAGAAGCTATTTCAGGGTAATAAGAGGTGGTCAAAAAGTCAGACTTGGGGTTTGAACCCGGAGCTCTCGTCTAGGAAGCCAACGCACAACATACTAGACTACGGAGATAAAAGAAATCCCCAATTTAGGAATAATTAATCCTTAGAACTGGAGACATTGATCCAGAATATTGTGAACATTTCCACTTCATAAGCACAACGAAATACATATGCTTGTAACAGTTCATATTGGGCAAGCGATTTGAGAATTTAAGGAAGAAGTATATAACATGCGTTGCCCCAATTGTGTGTTTCGCACGACTGTACAAAAAGTTAAAATAGTAAAATTACATAAAGCAAGTTACTGGCAAAATTGGAAACGCATCTAGCATATAGAAATTAGACAATTTTTAACTTTTAGATTTGTTGATAGTTTAACAATTAATTTGCATTTGATATTGTATCCGTTGTTAACGCCGTAACGCATGCTGTGTACTTCTACCTTTAGAAATGTCAGGTGGAAATAATGCCACCGAGTGTAGTATATAACAGTTTCAGACATATTTTAATGGAATTTTCTTAAGCCACACCTGTATGCGAATAAAGGTGAACCACAGCAGCTCTCGCTGCCGGGATAACCAAGCCCAATGGACAAATTCAGACTCATTTTATTACGAGCCAAAATTAAAGCTTACTTTTACACGAAATTATATTCCGTAATGGTATTTTTTTATGATAAGCAGTCAATATTTTATGTAAATATTTCATATAAAATAATTCATATCCAGAGATATCTGATTCCGTAATATTGGGATATTATCTACAGTTCTAGTTCATACAATTACTATATATAAGTCATCCAATCCACTATATATAACTCCAAGAAAATGCACAAGCATTTAAGGTATTCTTATGTAAAATGTTTAACATGTTTCTGTTATTGTCTATTATAAAGCTTTTATGTTTATATTTATTTGTGCGTGTGTATAGCAAATGGAAACGGAAAAGGCAAACGTAGTTGTTTTTAATAATTTTTTTTTTCAATAAAATGTTTAATCATTTGCTTTCTAGGCTTTTTTGCTTATTTTGAGTTTTTTAAATAAATAATAATATCTGCGCAGTTTTTATTAACTTATTTTTTCTTAACCATATGAAACATATCTCTTCTAATTGTCATTAAACTTACTCTGAATTTAGTTTTATTTATCTGATAGAAATTTGCCATTGTCTAAAATCGGAATCTCCTTATATCGAATTAAAATAAAATTTACCTTAAAGACAAACTATATAACGACACTTGACGAACTGATTATACTTTCTTTTTATGTTAGTCCATACAAAAATATTTATTTAAGAACATTTAATTGCGCTATTTATTCTTTAAACGTTTTTCTTTTATCCTGTAATTCCATATCAATGTATTACAAATCAGCTATCAAGTCTTTTGCTATTCATTACTACAATTCAATGCAGTAAGACTCGTAACATTGTTGGCAAAACATATTTAGTATTCCTTGGTATGCTTCATGTTGATTTCAGATACAATTTTTTAAACCAAAAGAAAAAAAACTGACTTAAATATTAAGTGGCAAAAGATGGAATTTAAGAACTCATAAATATTTATAAAAAAATTAAGTTTTAGGATAATTATCTTTTAGAATAAAGTTTTTGTTTAAAGCAGTTGATTATTATTTTTTTTTTTTTTTGAGAAAACATCAACAAAACAAAAATTTAACATTCATTTTAATTGTGTTTTTTAGATCATTGTTTGTCTCTTTTTTAATTTTGGCAAACGTGTTAAATGATTTTAATGATGTAGCACGTGATTTGCTTATAAAACTCGTATCTCTTAAAATTTTTTAACATTTAGTTGTAAAGTTCTCTTTCCTACCTCCGAAACTATTTACTTTACCTGGATACCAGTAATATTTGTTCATCATACTCATTTAATCGTTAATTAGACCTGAAATGACGGAACACTGGATATGAATGATATATTTACAAATAAATTGGTAACAATATCTGAGAGAGATCTTGCCAAAAGGGTAAATTTTATGGCGCACAAGAACCAATATTGGTTCTTGTTCATTCCTTCTACTGGAATGTGATCCACTCCGGAACCGCACATGGCATTACTTTAGGGTGACAAATCACATGATTTCGAGCTACTAATTGATATAGGTAATACAAACATTAATTTGACAGATGTTCTGAAAATGAGAATTAACTGCAATATCCGGGAGAAAGATTAAATTTTTTAAGTGCCGGAAGAGGCATTCAAATGACTAATTTTCTTAAAATGGTGTCAAAAATATTTCACTTTTGCTGACTGTAATATTTACAACTGTCGTATACGGAGCGGTGTTTCAAAGTTTGCAGAAACTAAAGTGGGAAGGAAGTTTTGAAACGAAAGAAGTGAATTTTTTACCAATAAACGTATACTGTTACATAACAATGGTAAATGGTCTGCAAAAATGGGTCTGGCGGTAAACGAAAGCAAGACGAAGTGCATGTTGTCGACGAGTAGAGATGTTGTACGTATCGACTCCCAGGTTACAGCCGGCAACTATGCATTCGATTTGGTCAAGGAGTTCATCTACATTGGCACCGCCATTACCAGAAATAATGATGTCAGTCTGGAGACCAAACGAAGAACGGTCTCGGTAGGCAGTTTAGTAACAGAGACCTCTCTCGGGCAACAATATTAACACTCTACAAGTCGCTTATTCTTCCGGTGCTTCTCTGTGGTGCGGAAGCATGGACGCTGTCTTGTGCCGATGCAGCGGTCCTGGGAGTGTTCGAGAGATGCGATGAGTTTCGAATTAGAATCAACCATGAGCTGTATGAGCTCCTCGGCGATGTGGGCGTTGTTCAACGGTTACGCTGGCTCAGCCATATTGTTCGAATGGAAGAATCTGCTCCAGCGAGAAAATTTTTCAATGCGAAGATCACTGGACGTCGATGTAGAGGATGACCATGTTTACGTTGGAAGGACCAAGTTGATGAAGCCCTGTCATCAATTGGTGTTAACGGGTTGTTATAGCCATCTAAGTAATTAAGTATGTAAGTGAGTTAGAAATAATGGCACTTTATTCAGTGCATGCATGTGCATACATACGTTTGGGGCTGCATATTTCTGAAAAAATCTACCCGCAAAAGTTTTTCATGACAACTACAAAGTGAATTTAATTTCAATTCAAATGTTCAGAAACTCTACTTCTCCCCGTTTCAATAGCATCTTTTGATAGCACCTGCACAATATATTGCATAATTAAGAAACATCTATTGGGTGTTGGCTTCGGGAAAAAAGGATGTAAAGTATTTTTCAATTACATACATAACATAACTGGCCTTTACAACCCTGTGTCAGGATTACGGCCTAGCTTCTCGCAGCACTCATGTCGTGTGTGTCAATTTTTATCCATGAGTACAGTTTAATGTCGACTCCGAACGACAGACTTGAGAAGCTTGTTCATGGCAATTAGTTACTCTCAGAGCTTTTGCCAGAAGACTGCTGAGAGGTAGTCGCCGAAAGAAATATTTTTTTCATATTTCTTTTTTTTGAAGATGTCGGAGCCTGGAGTCGAACCCAAGGCCCTTGTCTTAGTAAGCCAACACACTAACCACTAGACCACGGCAACTACAATTAGTCGTTCTAAATTTTCATAGTTTATTAGTGGCAATATAGTGAAAGTAACATGTGTTAAAGTAGCTGTAGTATATTAATTAATCATCACCTTTGATGCACTCTAAACCACTTTTGCTGAAAATTAAGTCGATAATAGTAGGCAACACTTTACAGACTGTTTTCGACCTAAAATTAGGCATCTAGTTTTTTAGACATTTTGTTAGTTTTTAAGCAAAATATGTCTAAAATTAAACAAAAAATGTTTAAATATTTTAGGCAATGTATGTCTAATTTTCCCCCTTTCATATATATATATATTTTCAACACTCCTTAAATAAAAGTGCCTGCAATACATATTTTTAATTACATTATTTAATTTATTAAAAATTATATGTCTTATAAACTGTCTATATATACTTATAAATATATATAAAATGCATATATGTATATACATATCCATAACTGTCTTATCTTTTAACAAGTTACATATTATTACATATACTTTACATACATATTGTCTTTTTGTAAAAAAAGTGTCATAAGTTTACATGTACATAAAAAAAGTTTAATTAAAAAAACATTTTTTCATATATAAAGGATTAAATAAATGAAAATATTTATATAAAAAATCACTTTTTATATGGCATTATGGAGCTTACGTATTAAAGTATTAATCTTTCTTAAATTATTTATATGACACTTTTTTCCTCTAATTTGCGAAGGATAAAATCTAAAAAAATATCGCAATAAGAATCCAAAATTTTGAGTAACAAAGCAACTATAGAAAAAGATCCAGTATATTGAGATCCTCCTCTTTCGACGTAATCTCCTTTTCAAACCAAAGGTATGCAGTAGATTTGCAACATTCCTGTATTGATGTTTCTATAAATACAAAAGCTTTTTAGTAAAATAAAAAAAAAAGCTTTTTAGTAAAATAAATAATATTAAAAGATTTGCTTACCAACTATTGATATCAATGGCTCAAATTATATTTATTATTGCACATGCGACACATGTGACTCCATGTGAAATTAACTGCATTGGAATTATAATTGGTATATTTTTTACCACATTTTGAATACAAATACTTAAAAACATTGCATTTTTCTTCATTAAATGATAAACTCATAAACTTTGACATTTTGCACACAACAATTTTATTGTGAATAATTAATTAATACTTTAATATACTTTATAAACTATTTATAATAAATAAATACCAATACGACGCGACTCTTTTGAACTTTTTATTGCAAATGAATGCTTCTTCTTTTTTCGTCGCTTAGTTACCACGTCTTCATACCGTTTTTACTCAAATGTTCTCAATATTACACATTTATATCTATTTTTAGGCAAAAATGCTTAATTTTACAAATTTTTTACTGATTTTATGCAAATGTGCTTAATATTGAACATTATTTTGTAAATTTAAACATAATTTGTTTAAACATAAACAATTTTGATAGCAAATTTATTTTTTTGTGTAAATTTTTTACTTTGTTTAAAATTAAGAATGAAATTTATATAATTATAGACAACAACAAATTTTCAACACCAATTTAGACATAATATGAACCTAAATTTTGGGAAAAGTTTTAGAGTGTGGTCAATGATAGCAAACTTATCAATGTCAATTACATGATAGGACCACGAAACAGAGTTTCAATCCTCAAATCCTCAAATGGCATATTTGGCATTCTGGACAAGCGATTAAATTTTTGTGCATCTCTTGAAGAGATGGTAATTGGTCAATGAAATTGTTCCATAAGACACTGTAGGACATATTCTTATTGAGTATTCTTAAGTCTAAATTTTATATAAATAAGCCATAAGCCATAGCACCATTTGCCCTAAAAAGGTTGCTGATTTATAAGATTTCAATTGCAAGTACAAATGCAAAAAGATTACTTAAACTTTAAGAAATTGTTAAAGATATTATCCTCTTTATAATGACACTCAAGTTTTGTCGTTATACCTTTGTGGTATTTAAAACAAAAGATAAGTTTCCATACAATGTGTTTAAAAGTAAATTTCAAATCAATTTTAATTTTATATGCATCTGAGTGGGTTAATTTTAATTTATGGCAATAAAATGGTTTTCCTTAAATTCTAAATTAAAACACAGCTCTTGTTTTAAAGTCATATGACCTTATAGAACTCAATGTCGAATGATATTAAATATTAAATTTAACAGGTTTTGCAGCACACTTTTATTTATGTTTTTTTATTACAAATGAGAAAAAAAAAGAAAATAAAGAAATTTGTTTTTCCCACAATTGTAAGTCTTTAAATATGTTTGTTTTATTAATTTTTTTTTTTTTTTTTTTTTTTGTCTGTCTGATATCAAAATTCTTTGTTTTGTTTGAAGGAACTTTAATATAAAAATGACAAAACACTTTCCGTTACAAGTACGTCTAACAATTACAAGGATACAATGTCTGAATGTCTTTGGTATTCGCATTTGATTGTCTTTTGATTCACATAATAAGTATCATAGAAAACAGAGAAAAAAAAATATATTTTTATCGCAAAAACAAACAAAAAATGAAAAAATAAAAATGAAACCTGCTTGACATACTCGTATGTACTTGTGAAAATAATGTCAAGATTTGTTTGTTTCTTGTGTTTTTGCTCTTGACTTTTTAAGTTGAATTTCACAATTTCATGTGATAAGAATTACAGTGACAAAAAGGAACAGAAAAAACCTTAAAATTATATTCCCTTTTGTAATAAAAAAAAATCAAGTGAATGATATATATTGTTACGTTTAACCTGCAATATAAACGATTATTCGATATAATAAATGTCCTTTAAAAATATAATTCCGCTTAAATACATAAAATGAAAAGTACTACTGACAAAACCTAGCAAAGTGGCCTGCTTTAAGCAATTCAGAGTGACCTGTTTGGAAGCATATTTGACAATCTGTGCTTGAAATTTGAATTCAAATATACGAGTATTTGGAATTCACGAAAAGTTGTTTTCTTTTTCATATCATTTCAATTACTTTTCAAATTTAAGACTTTTCCTGAAAGTATTCCACAAAATAAAGCTCTACTTATTGGTTTCTCGTATGCCAATTTTGTTGAAAAAAAAATTTTCAAATTTGTGATCAGTTATGCAATAATCTTTAAAAAGTTTTCTTATTAATTAAAAGAGAAAAAAACGCCAAACGTACAACTATCCATTTCTACTGTATCTGAAATATTTTCCAAGTTAATTATTTTCTGTGTGTGAGTTCAGCTGTGATTATAAATAAGAAAAGGAGAAAATCACAAAAGTTTTCTTTTTAAAACTTAATTTTCACTTTCATGCATACCCATACCTACTACATATGTATGTATGAATGGAAAACATTTATTTTTATATCCTACTTAGGTGTAGGTGTTTGCAGGCATATTGTGTATAAGATAACATTTGCAACGCTTTTAAATTGTTTTCGAACAGCATCACACATACATACATACATACGTAATGGGCCATTACAGCCCTATATCAGGATTACGGCCTAGCTTCTCACAGCACTCATGTTATGTGTGTTAATTTTTATCCATGAGTACCGGGACCTACAGTTTAAAGTCAACTTCGAACGACAGATTCAAGAAGTTTTTTCATGGCAATCAATTTCTCCCGCGGCATTTGCCAGAAGACTGCTGAGAAAAAATAATTTTTTCATATTTTTTTTTTCAAAATGTCAGACCTGTGATTTGAACCCGGCGTTATCGTCTTGGTAAGCCAACACGCTAACCACTAGACATTCATATATATGCTTATAAATATTTATTTTGATTTATTCAAGAAAAAATTTAAAAATTGTGTTACTTTTATTAATGTCTGATTGAAATTAATAAACGAAAAAAAATTTTCTGTCAATTGTCTCGCATTCCGATTGTCTTTGGAAACGTACCCATTTATTGGCAATCAAATTATGACTTTCACTTAAAGAAACCCATTCGTGACATCCAGGGAAATGCTTGCTCATGAAGGCTTTAGGCCAGCAGCTTGAATTGTTCGATGACGACTTTATAGAACTATATAAATACAATTTCCCGATTTAAATATAAAAACAAATGAGAGAAATACTGCCACTTGCGAAAAAATCATAACACTTTTGGTTGCTCCGGGGGTGTCTCCTCTGAACTTTCCTATATGTTTACTGATTATATGTATGACTTGGAGTTATAGACATGTGTTTAGTTTTGCGTGTAATTTGTAATCAATAAAATGACTATGGATGTAAAGTTTATATGTTATCCGTATATTTTCCCTATGTAAGTGGGACGATCCATTCTCGGCAGGGTGTGTAAGTTTAAGCGGCAAGGGCCTTATTACTAAGACTCATTTCTGAGAGGTTAGTGTGGTTAGTTGTTAAAATGCCATATTTTTATTTTTAAAATTTGGTTACATATCTTGTCATAATAGTGGTCGGCTTTGTACAGATGAAATTATAAGCTCCGCATTCACTTTTGCCATGTTTATACTTCGCCGCTCAGAAATCAATTAAAAATTAGAACAAGTTCTATTCCTGAGCGGCGCCGCTTAGCCGCTCATAAATACCGCTCATTGCGTGGCCACTTCAGTAGTATTCCATATGTTTTAGTTTTTGCCGCTCACCGCTCAGACTCCTCGGCCTAAGGCACTTCCCTTAAAAACCACAGCTATAAAAAACGTGTGATCTTTTTTTAAAGATCTAGCGAACCCTCTGACTTCTTTGCCATTTATAATAAAACAAGAAATTTACTGTATAAAGAATGAACTTTAACCGTTTTCAATACATAAAATTTAGTTTCTATGGGAGTTACCATATCCACTTTTCCAATTTCTCTCACTTTTTGGTTTTTTGATTTGCCTTGAACATGAAATTATTCAGACCGAATTCATAAGCCATATTATTACCGGTCTCCAGATACACACAAATTAATATTTAATTTGTATGCGAAGTACCACACCCACTTGTCCAATTCTGCGCAATTTTTAAGTGATATTTCTGAAACTTTACCTTTAACCGTTTTTAAATATACAAAAATCAAGTACAAGGATTTTAATCATAAAACCATATAAGTTCCAGTACGTACCCTCTTTATAAGATTGTTTAAAATGCTCCCACGCGTTACAGCGTGGCACTGAAAGTGAGATAAATCTATTTCCTAACCAGATAGAACTTAAACCATTTCAAACCATCACTTGACCAATCCTATTTGAATGCCTTGTGTACTCTCTGCATTGCTTGACTTATCGATAATAAGGTAACGGCTTGGCTGTCATTCAAACATTACTACAGATTTTAAGCCTCTGCTGTCATTTGATCAGCATAAACTGACGCCTGAAAAATGTTTGAATTCTTTAGAAGCCCATATGCCCTTTCCCACTCTTAATAAAGATCTTTGTTTTACTCTTATAAATTATTCTTCCATACTTTATAAAGTTTCTTTGACAGATGTTTTGATTTAAACTAAAGCTCAGGAAATAAATACATATGTATGTACTTATACATGTGTACGTTCAGAATTGTATAAATTAATTAAAAAAATCAAGGAAATACATATATGACAACCATACAAACATACATATAAAATTATTATTTTCTGAATATTTTGGCAGCATCGTAATTCATTTAAGATTAACAGAATCACACTCTCCAAATTACTCCAAATTGTTCATAAACATTTGATAAATGTTCATGAAAATATGAAAATGAGTAGCAATGAAGGTGGATTTATTTATTATTCAAAAGACAAATGAAATAATTTCTGTCTTCTTTTCTTTACATTTGTTTTGTTTAATAAGAAAAATTTCATACTTGATTTGTTGTTGCTTCTTTTCATGAAATTGTATGCCACTAACAACAGAAGAAAGAACAACTTTATTAAGCATCTTAATTTGACAAAATTTTTACGAAAATTAATCCCCTTAAAGAGATGGCAATTTAATGGTAATTTAAGAAAAATAAATTTAATAAATGAGGCAAAACGTTTTCGTACTTAAACGGTAAGTAGAGTAAAAATATAAATCGTGTATTCACCACAGGCTTTATTTACACGTGTATTGTATTACATGACGAATAGTCATACAAAAATTTTTATATTAAATAAATAGGATGGCCAAAAACTCAGCACCCTATCGGAAAATGTTGTAACTTGCGCAAATGAGTGTGTATGTCTGTTCTGCTTTGACATTTTTAAAGAAAACGTATACAAACAACTTGTCAATAAAGCACAAATCGTTATAATTCTTAAGAATGTGGTATAATTGTAATCCAAAACTATCAAACCCAGCAACTGGGTTGTGTCCTTGTGTTCCTTAACACATAAATGTTTAGCGAATGAGCTGAAGGTTTCTTATAAGGCATACTTTTCGTGGAATGAGTAGGTCAATAGTTGGCGTGAAAGTAATCAACAATATATTACATCCGCCGAAAATTACTTTTTGGTGCGTTTTATGGGCAGGAGGACTCATTGGTTCATATGTATATCTTGAAAAACAATGATGGTTAGAATATTAAAGTCAGTGGTGGATGATTAGCATGTTTGACATCGAACCTCCATTAGCTGGTATTAATCCTGCTGTCATATGGTGCCAATAGGACAGAGGGCGCTACCTCTGAGTTTCTAAAAGAAACCTTTGATAAAACAATAATTTCACTTCATGGTCGAATTATTTGATCACAAAAATCGAGTGATTTTATCTCATTAGATTATTTCGTTCTGGGGCTATGTAAAGTCACTTGCCTACCTCGAAAATATAGAGAAACTTAATTATCAGAAAACCTACATTTGAAGAGTTCTTTGCCCGAAAACTCGTATGCTATGAAAAGTTTGTGTATCTTTTTATTCAGATTGCGCTTTGTAGGTGCCAGCTGTGATATGTTTAAACATTAATTTCATAAAATTATGATCGTTTTGCTGATATAAAACCTATATTGGTTTTATTTTTTGTTATGTAACAGAACAAAAACGCACCGTCCCACGGAATTATCTACCCGATTAAAATATTTCTGTGTTGCACTACCAACAGTCGCCGTGGTCTAGTGGTTAGGCTTACTAAGACGATAGCGCCGGGTTAAAATCTCAGCTCTGCCATCTTGAATAAACAGAAATATGAAAAAATTATTTCTTTCGGCGACTACCTCTCAGCAGTCTTCTGGCAAAAGCTCTGGTAGTAATTGATTGCCATGAAAAAGCTTCTCAAAGCTGTCGTTCGGAGTCAACATTAAACTGTAGGCCCCTGTAATCATTGATAAAAATTAACACACCCAACATGAGTGCTACGAGAAGCTCGGCCGTAACCCTGATACAGGGTTGTAATGGCCAATAATGTATGTATATACTACCATTTTAAGTAATCAAGCCATTGAGAAAATACAATATCCTATATTTACTACTTTTTTTTTGTGTGTTATTCTTCTTCTGTTTCTTTGCGATAGATGAATCGAAGTTAATTGTAAACTATTGACTCGATTAATATCAAAATTTTTATATATCTTCCACTTATTTCACATTTTTCATAATTTAAAAACTGATTCTTTAATCTTTACTTTACAAAGCAAATTGAAATTTTAAGAGTAACACCATCAAGGCGAATTGATTATGAATAACGTTGAGTCAATCAGCTGTCTGCTCGTTTGTTGGTGGTTGCAGCTGTCAAGCTGTATTGCAGCATATGGACTCGGAAACTGTTAAAACTTATTTAAATTTTGTGTTTGTTGTAAAGTTGCACACACCTTATAGTCGATTCGACTTGAACATGAAGTGGGTGTTATTATATATCATCATATATCGTCACCTAAAATGCGAAATAATGTATCAGCAAAAATTCGAAATTGACTTTTTATTGGTTACGGTTTATTACAGCAGATTACATATGGATTTATATAAAGTTTTATACTTCTAATGCAAGAAAAACCACCAAGTTCCAATTTTATAATGTCTTCTGTAAACTTTTGAAAAGTGATGATAGGTTGTTTGGCATTTTAGGTGACGATATATACATACACTCTTGTGTATTTCATATTTTTATAGTTTAAATAAAAATAAAGGTAGTTCCATACATATTTAAGTACATTCCCTCCCCGAATAATCAAAGATTTATGGCTATTTAAATCTACTTTCTTTATGATGATGATTTCAAAAGTAAAAAAAAGTTTTTTAAATAATTTTAAAACATAAATAATGATTTATGACTCTAAAAAAAAATAAATGAAAGGAACTTCCAATCAGTACATCAACTGCAATGATAATAACAAACATCGAGAACACAACCAACATTAAAAATACGTGCAAACAGCACAAATTCTAAAACAAAAAACAAAAAAAAAAAAAAAACAAAATGGTTAAAAATATTTTGAAATCAAAAATAAAAAGAGGGTAAATGAAAACGAAGAAGAAGAAAAAACGACCATAAATTCAACAGGTATTCCTTTGTATTCCTTTCAAAACAGTAAAACCATTGAAATCAAGTGAGTTGTGCTACTACTGCTCCTGCTGCTATTTATTGTCTGCTTTAATACGCATCCTTGCCCTTCAATTATTTTTCCACTTTCTTTGCAAAATGTTTAGATGATAAAAGTTTATCATTTGGTTGGTTTTTCATTTTTCTCAAGACAAAACTGAATGTAAGAAATTGATTGTCTCTCTTGTTCTTATCAGCGATTTTCCATTACACTTCTGTTGATATTTTTCTGAAACACTTAAAGGACCAAATAATTCATTGACTATATAAGAAACTATAAAATAAAAGCATTTGTTGCTTTTTTTTTATTTTGTTGGTTACAGTTTTTCACGCTTTTTTTTTTGATAACTAAAGAAGAGATAAAAATAAATAGAAACCTTAAGAGGTAATAATTACATATTTTGTTTAGACTACTCCGGTTTAATCATTTATGAAAATGTTTTAAGAAACCAGCAAGAATTTATTTTTTTTTTTAACTGGAAATTATCTTTTACAATGTAAGTTACAGTAATGGCAGACGTGAAAATGTTTATTACCAAATAAATCATTTCATTTGAAGGAATAAATAAATATATTTAAAATCAAAGGGACCATTAACATTTTATATAACTTTAGATCTCTTTATCATTTGAAAATAAAACTGTTTCGTTTAAAAAAATATTATGAAATCTGTACAGTTATCTTGAAAAATATTGCAAGGATGATTACCACTATTTATATAGAGCTTGAGAATTTCTTTACCTTAAATAATAAAGGTCGAAAAACAAGAATTAAAAATTATTCATCCGATTATCTAATTACGATGCGGTTTATTTATAATATGGGTACCAATTTCAATATAAATGTAATTAATGGTGACCTATCAAACTATTAAGCTAAAGTTAATTTGTGGACTAACAATTTTCTGTGAAGCTGCATACATGAAATATATCTTTCGACATGGTGGAAAAGTATTTGGGTGTCCACAGAATTGAGCAAGACAGCAGTTACTATATTGACTGCTCCAAGAAACTTTAGCAGTCACTGAACGCTCATTTAGCACTCAAAGTTTCATTTAATAAAAAAAAAAGAAATCATCAATCATATGGATGAAATCAGCAATTCTGTTAAATCATTTGAAGAACCTTTCACTGGTGTTAACCATGCTACACCTCTCTCTTCTTTTAATTATTTTCTGAGTGAAACTGACAATTACAGTGATAGTGATTTCGATTAATGTTTTTTAATATTGCAAAAACAAATATGTATGTATATAATACTTATATATTTAAAATAAAATGCATTTAATTTTGCTGCACAATGTGTAAGTTCTTCAAATTTTTTACAACATAGTTTATGCCCATCTTTTAAGTAAATACCTAAGTATTTATCAATTTCTACCCAATTTACCCATTTTATCAGGTATTTACCAATTTTCCATCTCTATTCATGTAGTGTGGACATTGAAT
The DNA here is from genome assembly GCA_963576795.1 of Metopia argyrocephala. Taxonomy (NCBI): domain Eukaryota; kingdom Metazoa; phylum Arthropoda; class Insecta; order Diptera; family Sarcophagidae; genus Metopia; species Metopia argyrocephala. Next base: position 194,930,716 of record OY756208.1, on the reverse strand, counting down.
TTTTTTTTAATTTACAATATTATATAGCACGTTTTATGTTTGTATGCTTTATCATAGTTTTCAACCAGTATTTTCGAATTTGATTGTAGTTTTGACTATAGCTTTTGAAACGATAGGGATATTTTAATATGTATATGGAAATATAATTTATTTTTGTATGAGGCAGCCTGTAAGTCACAGAAGGTTTGTGAATTTACTTATAACGTTTAGCAATGGCTGAATTAAGTGTAGTTTTTGAATATTTGTTTGTATAGCTGCCAGATATTAACGATTTTTTTAAAAATTTCACAAAATGACGACTTAAGGATTATATTTAATAAAAATTAAAGGCGTTATTTTGAATATACATATCTGTGGAATTTTGAAAAAACGTCTTCTCTCGAAATAAGACAATTTTCCAAGATTTTTATAGTAAATATAGAATTTCCTTGTCCTTCTTTTGCTCCAATCCCCATATTTCTACGACCTTTGGAACACAAGATATGCAGTTGACTAATCGGCCTCTTTCAGACTTTCCCCCAATTTCAATTTGACAAAACGACTTCTTTCAGAGAATCAAGAATAATTTGAAAAATTGAATGTCTATAGAAAATTTTATTTAATTTCTATTATTATTTTTTAATTATTTGCATATTGTAGCGAAAAATTGAAGTATTTTTTTTTTAATGAAACCGAAATATTTTTTCCAGATCAACTTCTTTCAACCCTCTTTTCACATTCCATTTTAACAAAACAACTTGTCTTGACTTATGCGATTAAAATAATTTCAAAATTTAATCAAAAAAATTTTTACAGAACGACTTGTATGGTGGAAGCGAATTTTTTTCTTTAAAATCTATTTAACAAAAAGTCTTAAATTAATTTTTTGTCGTTTTAAAGAAAACTATTGCTTCTAGATTGAAAAAAAAGGTCGCATAATGTTCGTTAAGTGTTTGTGCATAATTTCCAAGTTTAAAATTTCTTTAATTTTCTAAGCAATAACTTCTATTAGCCTTTTTAACTGTGTTTTTGCTCTACTGAAAAGTTGTTGATTTAGACAGAAGACGTTTTGTCAAATGTCCACAGATATATGTATGTACAATATATTTGAACATTTGATGCGTTGCGCTTTTTAAATAAAATCTGTACAAAAATAATTCTAAAGGTTTTTTCCTTAAATTGATGATTTCTGCTTAAAGGTATTTTGTACTAAATTATTTCTTCATTGCAATACTTTTCGTCATTTAATATCATGCCAATTCTTAAGAATGACGTGGCTGGTAATCCTTAACATTCCGCCTAATAATTTCTTTTTTTCACGTATCCTTTGACATTGAAATGTGCCTTGTTGCTTATAATGATTTTAATTGAAAAGTTGCTTTTCTTGTGGCCCGCTATAAAATTTTGGTGTAGGTCACTGCTTTCAATGTGGATTAATTGAATAAAAAAGAAATATATATATAAAGCAAATACTGTTCTGCAGAAATTTGAATACATAATATAAGTTGCTTTTCTAATTTATATACCTATGTACACACATACATACATAAATATCGTCGTGCGGAAGTTTATGTCCTCTATCCGCCATTTTATACATATATCTCGAGTTCATGATGTCACTCTAGGTTTTTGACAGCAAAATTTTTTAAATCTGCTATCCGTTTTCGGCTATTTATCTCAGAAACTGGACGAGATATCCGAAAACGGATTGCAGACTTGAACAATTTTGGGTCAAAAACCTAAAGTGGCATCATTATCTCGAGATATACATATAAAAAATATGAAATGGCGGATATACCACATAAACTCCCGCACACGATATGTACGTTGTTTTAATGACTAAAAATTTTTATACGTTTTTTTTATTTGAGACCAATACTTAGGGGTAAACCCCTATTAAATGCTGTATTGGTTTTGTTTACATCGAATTTTATTTTTATGTTTTTATAATATTCTTATTTTAAATATGTAATTGAATATGAATAATATGAAAGTAATTTTCAATAAATTGGTAGGTTGTAAAAAAATTGGTAGATTATTTTGACAAAATTGGTAAAAACGTTATAAAGTGGCTACATGGTGATTTGAGCCCTTTAACAACAACCACTTTAACATTAAAACAATATTTAACGTCTCTTGTTTGAGGAATTCAACAAAATTTAGTAAAAAACCTACATGGTCAAAATTTTAAGGGTTAAAATCGTTTTCAGAAGTATGATTTTGTCTTGCCAACCTTTTATTTACATACGAGACAATAAGAAAAAAAATGTTAAAAATTTTCAAATTGAATAACAAAGACAAACATATCATCCACTGTTTACCTTATCTAAATAAACAAAAACAACAAGAAATAACAAGTACAGGTAAAAAACGCCAACACACAAGTTAACAATAGAGTTTAAAATAAAAGAGAGATACTCTTGAAATACTCTTCCAATTAAATACAAGAAAAAAAAGTAAATAATTACCTTTAAAGAGCAGTTATTTAATGTTAAAAAAAAACGAGATAGAAAAAAACAATACAATTTTAAAGTCAAAAGAGAAGCCGGGCAATGAGAGTTTTTGAAAAGAGAAAAAGATCGTAAAATTTTAAAACAGGGTAGACTTGTAATAAAAGATAGAAAAAGACAACCAATTTATTAACAATAAGGTGAAAATTTTAAATTTAATTTCAGGTAAAGAGTATTACATATACTGGTTAAGCCAATATTTTCTCTAAAAAGTTAGTTTTACGAACAGCTTAACTTATTGTAGACGTGAATTAAAAAGAAAAATCGGTTTAATTGTTGGTGTTTTATTGTTAATAAATTGTAAATTTCAACAAATCTTACTAGAAAAGTAAAAATATAAAGCAATTTAAAATAATTTCGGCCAAAATATAAAGTGAGTTTAACTATTAAAAAAAAAGAAAAACAAATTGCTTTCTTTTTCAAATTTTTATTGGCTTAGTAGAGAGTGTCTCGTATAGCACAAAATTAATTGAGTTTTATTGTAATAAAAAATTTAAATGTAAAAAAGAAAAATATATTGTAAAGATACAAAAAAAAAACCAAAGAAGTGAAAAAAAAAATTAAAAGTCAAAAATAATAAAAACAAAAATTATAACTCATCAAAATTGCTTTCAAGTACAACAAGCAAAAGTAAAGAAAAGTTTCTGAAACTTATTCGAGATCTATTTAGAACAAAAAAAAAATCTGATTAAAAATAAACAAAAACTCAAATTAGAATATTAACAAGAAAAAACAAGAAGAAGCAAAAAAGAATATAAATTCCATATTATCTTGGTTGGTTTTGTTCGTTCTTGTGTGATTTGTGAATACTTGTGTTGTGTGTGTGTTTTTTTTTTGCTGTCTTATTTATTATTTTTATTTTTTAATTTATTGTTTTTGCTTAAAAATTTGTGTATTTTGTTCTTTTGCTCTGCAACAATTGAAGCGTTTATCCTACAAAAACAATTCAAACAAAAAAAAAAAAAAAGAAAAAAACAAAAAAAAAAAATGCCATAACCATCTCATCAACGGTATAAACGTGATTTTGTTTGGTTTCTTAAAAAAAAATCACACAAAAATAAAAAAAAAAATCAAGAAAAAAGTGAACATCATCATCTACTATAATAACAATACGAGTAATAGCAACACTAATGCTTTAGCACTATGGGTTGTAATCCATAAAATATGAATAAAATTAAACTAAAAAAAAAATAAAAATAAAAGATATTAAGATAGGTAATGGAAATTGTTCGATTTGAAAAGTAATTAGCTCCTGCAAATCGTTAAATATGTGATAGTTTTCGGTCCCTATCATATGTCACTCCTGGTTCATTTCCAACTATTATTTAAAATCGATACTAATTCGACTGTTAAAAAACAAAGAAAATAGTTGAAAAATCTAAAAAACTGCTGCTGCATTTGATTTAATTTTTAATGAAAATAATTCAACTGATAAAAGCAAATGTATACATACAACAGAAACATACATACTTACATAACTGGGCTTTACAACCTTGTGTCAGGATTACGGCCTAGCTTCTCGCAGCACTCATGTTGTGTGTGCCAATTTTTATCCATGAGTACCGGGACCTACAGTTTAATGACGACTCCGAACGACAGACTTGAGAAGCTTGTTCATGGTAATTAATTACTCTCAGAGCTTTTGCCAGAAGACTGCTGAGAGGTAATCGCCGAAAGAAAAATATTTTTTTCATATTTATTTTTTTCAAGATGTCTTAGCTTGGTGTCGAACCCAGGGCTTATGTCTTAGTAAGCCAACACACTAACCACTTGACCACGGCGACTACGACAGAAACGCTTAAGAAATAAATGTAATTTCTTAAGTTCTTCCCCTTTAAGTACAATTCCACCCTTTAGATTCATTGAATATTTTCGATTAAGCAAGGAAAGGTTGATTGAGAGTCACAATTAGTTGGCCAATGCTATTAAATTCGGCAGCTAAATCTTTTCATGCATTTTTTATGTCCACTTCATCTGCTTTTGTAAAATTTCTCTATACATTATTTCGTTGTTCCTTAAAATCTATTAAGCGGTCTTTTTTATAGAGTGTAAAAAAAGCCGTTCCAACCTCTGCTTCCCATTCTACAAAAGCGTTCTGGCCCCACTAGTGGTGTGGATAATCCCTTTCGGGAAAGTTGATCTGAGAATTAATTTTCCTTAATAAACGCATGACCCTGCTCGGCTGGTACAGTTCCACCAGACAGTCACATACTAATTTCGTATCCTGTGAATAGGTTGCATGGTGTGCATCTTTCGATGGCATACAACTCCACCTGGAAAATGCTTGCGAGTTTACACATTGGTTCCTAATATTTCATCTCAGGTCCAAATATTTCCTTCCCTATTCCACCTTCATTTTTTACCCATCCGTGTACCATCGGATAGTTCTGTCCCTAAAACAGTATGCAGCCTATATCTGTGCTCCATTAACTTTCATTACTCAGTTCAATTTTAAATTGCTTCTCAAAGTCATAGAGTTTCCCGATTCTTTCCAAGGGACAGTCAAGAAATGAGTTGCCAATCAAGCGGATGGCCACATCTCCTCAAAAGTCGATTATTTGACCTTTCCCCCATAATTCTAATTTAATTTACAATATTAAGCGAATATCCTTAATTTTATAATATAAGGGATCTTTCAATCTTTGAAATTAAAAAAAACAAAGTTATGCGAGATATCATCGAAATCGTTTATTCTTTCAAAAGACCTATTGATGAAATTATATGTAGAGTGTAACATCGTTCAAATGTTCCCCATGGATTTTGTAGGTGGAGCTCATTCCAAATATCCAACTTTTTATGATTCTGGCGTATAAATCAGGTTGAATTTGATTTATGTTGACTTTGAGGACTGCTTTGAGGTTTGGCACATATTCGCATACACTCTGGACTTTAGAAAACTCCACAAGAAAACTCACATTTGCTTCATGACCATGCTCTCAAATCACTCGATCATTCTGAGACCACATCTCGCTTGGTTCTATGTCAGCTATATTTTCGAAAATAATCAGTGCTTTATTTTTGTTTGGAGTATAAAGTACAGTGATGCCATTTGAGTTTAAAACGCATTCAACCGAGAATTTTTTTTGTATTTAATACCTACTGTAAAATTTGTTGTGGAACGGTATTCCTACCCTATATGTGTTTATTTTATTACTTAACAAATTTGTTAAACCAAAAACTGACATCGTTCTGAAATACTATTTTGAGCTAAAACATCGGAACAGTGTGCAACTGGACTACAGCCCAATCCCCCAAAAAAAGATGCAAATGATGGGCTTAAGGTTTTAATACATGCACTTACTCGACCCTAAGCGGTCCAAAGTCCAAGAATTTGCCACAGAATTTCCATTTAGTGGATACACAGAGTGCCTGCGCTTTCGTTCACAGTAGTGACTCTTCTCTTTTGTATTCACGGACTTTATTTTTATTGGCGTTATTGCATCACTCAGAAATTGTTTGTGGTATGAAATTTATTCACACCCCGAAGAATGGCTTATTCAGATATATGATTATGTGCGCTTTACAAATCACGAAGTTGTCTAATGATTGCGTGAATTAATGACGGATTTTTAAAATAAATCTCAATAACTTGGCAGTGTTATTCAGACGCCAAGCTAATAATTATGATGTCTCAAAAAGCGCATATTACAATTGGTTTCACAGTTAAACCATTCGTTGTATTCATGTTTTAGTCAGTTGCCTTAATCCTTGATTGAAATTAAATTTAAAAGCAATTTTTTTATTTTTTTTTTTGTCAAAACCCATTGTGCAATTACAAAAAATTAAAGAAAAGACAACAAAAAATTCAACAGAACTACTTAATGTTGATGGCCATAGCAAGATGTTGACTATGACTATGACGATGACGATGATGATGAAGAAGAATAAGTCTTTGGAATGAAAAATAATAATAAAAAACACAAATTAAATAAATTGTGGTCCATTTTGTATAGAGTGTGTGAATTTCCTTTTTGGAATAAAATGTAGAAATATGCTGAAGATATTATTTTTTTTTTCTTTTTTCTCAATATTGTCGATGTTCCTGTTATTGCTACGATTGCTGTTATTGCTATGTTTGTTGCCGTTGTTTTGAGCTCTAGTTGTTGGCAACTGGTTGTAATCGTAGACGACATGTTCTTGATGATGACGGTGACGCTGACGAAATAGAATAAACAGACAGAAAATGCTCGAAATAAAACGTATTAAAGACAAAAATATTTTATAGTCACGATTGCGACAAATATTGTTTAGTGTCGTTTTCGTCATCATCATCATGATCATGATCATGATTATTTTGTGTAACAACTTTGAAAACTGAAAATTGTTTTTTATTTTTTTAAATTAAAAAAAAACATCAGAGTTTTAAAAAGGTGGTCAACATACAACTGTTAATAACCATAATTTAATAATGATGTTAATTATATTGATGATAATGAAGTTGTTTATCATTATTAACGCCTATTATCATTTAAAGCGACATAATTTCCAGCATCTTTTCTTACCACCACTATTGGTTCTGCTTGAAATATTTTTTTACGTTTTTTTTTCTTGTTATTTCTAATTTTCTTACCATTTCTTTCCTATGGATTCATTTCTTCTATTACAGTTCTTTTAATAGTTTTTGTTGAACGGTTTTCTTGTTTGCAATGTTGAAACTTTTTTTTTTAGCGACATTTCGTCTAATACAGAAGAAGAAAGATGGTCTAGAAAAAGTTTTGACGAAGCCAGTTAAATAAAGTGGTTGATGGTAAAGCTGCTGTTGTTATTGACGTTGATGAGACAGTCGTTTGTAGTGAAGCGTAAACACGCTTACTCACTAACTGACTGACAAATGCATGGTGGTTCTATGCTACCGTTAGTTTTAATAGCGGACGCGGACATGCTGATATGGCAGTGTTTGAAATCTTTAACACGAATATTCTGAGCTGAACTTTAAACATAATAATGAAGAAATAAGAAAAACAAAAAGCAAAGAGAGAATACATTTGCCATGATGAGGTCTTTATGTGGGAATATTTCCTTTTATTTAATTTTTTTTTTTTGTTTTGTTTTGTTTTTTTTTCCTGGGGGAAGTTTCTTTTATTGTAAATGACCCTTTTTTAACATAAATAATGCAAAGAAAAATAAAAAAAAACTAAATTGTTAACATTTCTGTCACACGCAGAGGGAATTTTTTGTTTCCTTAAGTAGACCACATCCGTTAATGAAAGTGTGTCTGTGTCTCAGACACCTATTGTGGTCAAGCTGACAGCCATAGCAGTTAAGATAATGAAACAATTATTTAGTAAGAAAAAAAGAAACTGTGCAGGTATATGCTAATTATTTTAAAGTACTGAAATAATTTTCTCACAGATGTATTCCAATTTGTTTAGCAGACGAAAAAGTTTTATTTTTAAACCCAAAAAAAAGCTTCAAACAGATAAGAGATCATTAAAAATATTTCTCCCACATTGAAAATATTTACAAAGTAAGGTTGGTGTTTTAAAAAATTATTTAAATTTTAAACAAATTCTTTAGCGAAGTAATTTAGAAATTGTGTACGTACATACAATATGGACAAGGGCTTTTTTTATTTACATATCATATTATACGAGTAATCAGTGTAGGCATTATTTGTTACGCTTTTTATAATTTTCGCTCAAATTTTATTTTTAAGTAAATTCGGAGCTGCGGTGGCTTTTGGCAATCTTTCCATTATTTCAAAATTGTTTTTCTATATTAAAAGCAATTGTTAAATTTTAAATATTATAAAAGTGAAGAGAATCACAGCATTGGTACCACATATCCCATCGCAATCCATAAGTAAACTAGTGGTTTTTCCTTCACTTAATACAGAGTGTTTGCTTTAGTTGTACAATTAGTGCCGAGTTGGCAGTACAAAACTTGTCATAAACTAACGTAAGATAACCGTAAAAAAGAGAGATTCTGCCATCACTCATTACAAAATGTCTACTTTTGTTGTTCGTTTAAGGTGGCCTTCCAAAAGGAGTCGGGGATACAATTAGAAATTGGTACCCATTTGGTGCCACAAAACTCGTCACAACCTATGATGTAACTCAATGTACACAATATTGGCTTTAGTACAAAAAATAAAAAAAAACCACTGAAGCGAACCACCTACACTGACAAATCCTTAGTTTGCAAGATTCAGTTCTGCAAGATCTCGAAACTAACGCCTTTACACTGTGTCCTGATACTCTTTGTTTTGGATCTTGTACAAGATTTCCCGATGATTGGAGAAATAACCTTAGACTACTCCATCTGACGAGGGGGTATTAGGGACATTTCGACTGTGGCCACAAGTGTTGTGATGTATTTAAAAAAACAGTGTAGTAGGATGCTATTTGGCGATCGTGTATGAACGGCCACGTTTAAAAATATATTAAAAATAACCAAAAGACAGCAACATTTGTCATCACTCATATTCATTCGATCGAAGGCCGAGCCTTTTGGAGAACGGGGTGAGAAGGCAAATATGAATGACACACTCTCAAATGATCTGCAAGGAATCTCCGAGTGGGGTCTCGCGAACAGGGTGGAATTTAGTGCGCGCAAGACCCAATGTTGTTTTATAACTCATAGGCGTTGTGATGATTTAATCCTGCCATCTGTGACTATGGGTAATGTAAATACTGAGGAGGCGGACGCTCTTGATGTTCTGGGTATGAGAATTAATTGTGACGTCCGTTGGAATGATCATATATTTCAAGTGTCGAAAGAAGCATTCAAGTGACTCGGTTTCTTAAAACGGTGTAAGAAATACTTGACTCCATCTGACCTTCTCAATATTTACAAGACCTTCATCTGACATAAGATGGAATACAACTCTCATGTATTGGCCAGTGCCTCAAAATCTATTTTGGGACTTTTCGACAGCGTACAGGAAAGGGCGAAGGTGCTTATCAGCGACGGTAGGGTATCCAACTCTATTGATTCGCTGAGGCATCGGCGCAATGGGAGGTGCTCTGATGAGATTAGGATGTAATTCCGGGTGGTCACATATTCTTGCGGACTACACGTACTTCTCTCAGAGCGCACCCATTTGTGGTTAATTGTTCAGCAAATCGCACATTGTATTTTAGAGAAAATTATTTCTTCAGCCGCATCGCTCGTTTATGGAACAATCTTCCAGTGAATGTTTTTCCTGCCAATTACGATATCGGTAGGTTTAAATCAAATGTCCACAAACACTACTCCCTCTTTCCCCCCTCCCATAACATATTTTCCTAAACCACCATAATGTACTGCATGAGTACAGGCCGTCCCCTGAGTCGCACTTCTTTTTTGGTTATTTCTTGATTTCTAACCGTAATCAATTAGTAAATTTTCTACAAGATAATTTTATAAGAGTGTTTTTTATAGAGGTATAGAACTTTGAAGTGGAATAAAACAAAGATAAAATATTAAATTGACATGCAAAATACTTCATTCGAATAATAATCTCTTTTCACTATAATTTAAATATTACTTCTGGCTGGCCACAGCTGACATAGCGGTCATAGACTGTATAAAAGGGATTATCTCGCCATTCCGACGTATACTTATGTATTTATGCATATAAAGCCAATTACACTTCGTCTTTGAAGGCCCTCAATAAACAGTAATCAAACACATCCATCTCTGTTATTTCACACACTTAAAAACATCATGGCTTGTGTAAGGGAATAACAACTTATTAGGCCGCTGGTGTAAAGACCAACGCCGTTGTAATTTTAAATAAAAGCGTTTCTTTTCGAGAATATTTAACTGGTCTGGTTGGTCCATTTTATTATTATTATTTTTTGTTGTTGTAAATTTTCGTTTTAATTTTAATAGACAATCTAACATGTACAACAAAACCAATAATAAACTGTTGTTATTATTGTATAGTTTATTGCCATTATTTTACTAACTGGTCTTGACTACAACAAAATTATTAAAAAAAAGAAACAAGAAGAAAAGCCAACCAATATTAAATGCTTTAACTGAATGAACTCTTAGGATTGTGTGTTGGTGTTTTAAACACAGTGGTTGGTTGGCTGTTTGTACATGTTTTTGCTATTGATCGTGAATGAATTTCTTTGTTTGTTGTTGTTGTAATAATAGGCTTACTTGGTGGATATGTGAACACAAAATCAAGTAATACAAGGAATAGTTAAAATATTAGAGTATGACAAATAATTACTTTAAGAAGATAATCATGAAACTGACTATGAACACGATTCAATGATCACTTTAACCCTTTAAGTGTGATGGATAATTTTACCGTGTTCATGTATATATTGCATATTGCACATATTGTTTTTCTGTAAAACAATTGTATTTTATATTACTGAAGTGTAAATAAAAAAACATTCGCTATGTTCACATTTAGTATGGTCGTCTTAGCTGGTTTTCTGAAACATTAAAGGGTTAAGATCCAATAAACATCAATGATTGCAAATGATAATGATGAATAAAATTGATGTTGATTCAAAAAAAAGAAAAAATTTCATATGAAATTAAACAGCAAAATAAAATAAACAAAGAAATACGAAATCTACTGTCAGTCAAAACCGACAGAGTAATAACCTTCAGAGCAAAAACTTCGTAAATTAACTTTCAGCCTGCTTATAGAACACGATTTTCGTATTATAGAAAAATTTTCATATTTATGGCTACTTTTCATTAAAAACGGCGATAATATTATCTTCTATTAAAAGGCTATTAGAGGAATGTGTATAAATAATTTTGGCAAGAGTTACAAAGCATAGGACATTTTCATATCATTTGATAGTCAAGCAATAATTTGTATATTTAGCTGGCCGAACATAGCCATGTTATATAAGGGTCTGGTAGTCATTCTAATACTTGGCTTCTATGAAATTCAATCAGAGATAAAACAATACTGTCTGAGTGGAATGAACTGACTGGAAAGAAATAAAGAAGACCAGTTTCTACTGGCTCCCGGTTCATGTGCGAATTCTGGGTAAAGAAAAAGCAAATAAGCTGACAAGCAAGTGGGCTGTCACATCACTGGTGGGGATAGAAGATTTTTGAGTAAGAGAAAAAAATTATCTGGATGATCCTAATTACCGAAAAGGTGTATACTCTTCTCATATAGAAAGGGGTTTAAGAGAGTCCAAACTTTTGCTACTTGGGATAATCACCTTGTTGTGGTGTTGAGACTTCCACTACAACATTGATGCCCAAGGTAGTAGTATTGGTGAGAGTGACGAAATAACACTGGAAGAAGTTCTGCAAGTGTAGTTTGTCTCTCCCACTCAACATGCTGATTTCCTATTGGTTGATTGACGATCAAACAAAAGAGCGTAAGTATACGTGTGAGTTTAATTTGCTGATATCAACCACTACTGGGCATCTTTGCACTACAAGGATTCAACGGGCTAAGCTAGCAGATATCAATAGCTCTCTGGCAGGGTCTCCCATGGCAGAAAGACAGTTAAGGAGCAGTTACTAAGAATTATCTCTGGGGCTGAAATAGGGAGAATAGCAACAACATCATTAAGAAATTTTACTCCTCCCGTAATTTAAATTTAACTGTGTGGGCTTCTTGGGGTTGATTGCTATTGGATTATGCAGTGGTGAAGGTATAACACTGGTCATTGAATAATCAATCAACAGCAACAGATTTTCTTGCGGTTCGCATTTTAAAGAAATATAATTAAATTTTGGCTTTAAAAGTATGTTGAGAATAATAAGCGGTTTCTCAATAGGTTGACAAAGATTTTATGAACATTTTAATAAAATAGGAGTCGTTTTGGATTTAGTGTGAAAACTTTAAAGCGAGAAAACTAAATCGCTAGGGCATATACTTGGAGATTGGTGTTGTACGACAATTGCTTCGTTAAACATTCATAAAAGCAAATTAAAAAATTTTTCTATTCGGTAACATATTTTAACCACTTTAATTACCGTGAAAAGATTTCTAAATGGCAACTCTCTTTGAGTTGTTACAATAAATACAAATATGTAGAACCAATAGTGGCAACTGATAGGCCTATATCTCGGAAACCAAATTTGTTCGCTGAATAATTTTTATGTTATTAGTTTTAGAATATTTGAACGTATTTGTTTATGACCCAGGGAGGTATATTTTAGCATGAAACATCAATACCTCCGAGATATTAATGTTCCAAAGACCAAGAAAATTATGTTATTGATTAAGCGATTAAATTAAAAAAATATCAAAAACTTGTCAGATGTGAGAATTATACCATTTTAAAGTTTAATTAGATTTTGAGAACACAGTATCACAATAGGCCGACTGCTACACTGGAACCAAGCCGTACCCAAAATAATGTCCAATATTTGATCTTTAGAGATTTAGTAAGTGGTCTGGTTCAAAACTTTAAGTATCAAAGACAATATACAAAATATAACCACCGCCTATGATCGTGTAGGGGCCATTAAAAACAAACTCAAGCAATCATGCATGGCTTTCAACGGTGGCTATTTTAAGGCTTGATTTTGAATCATGCAAATACATATGCACACGAACACACACACAAACTAATGGACGGACTTTCACGTACACATAAGCGAAAATATAATGGGTTTTAAAATACCTTCGTTGCCAATGTATTCATGTGGTTTTAGGAAAATACAAATTTTGGTCTCCCTCTCTTCCATATAGTCAAACAGTCACCCATTGAGATGTCAAGTTTCAATGATTTTTTTTATTTTTTTTTTTTTGCTGATTTTTATATGATTTTCGTTTCATTTAAGGCGTCTGCCGAGTTGGAATTTTTTTGTTTTTTTTTTTTTATTTCTGTTGCTGTTGTTTATTTTAACGATTTTTCATTTATGGGATCGTTTTTTGTGTTTTTATTTGTTGCTTTCTGAAAACTATTACTGGTTTTGATTTTCTTTTTATTTTTTAGACAACATTTTTGTTGTTGTATTGTTGTCAATATTTTCTTCCATCAAATCGCTGTGAATGAAGTTGAAACTTTTTTTTTGGCTCGCTCTATACCGGTTTTTTTTTTCTTTTATTTAGTTTTTGGGGGAAAAAAGCATTTTGAAAAAAGAAACGAACAAATAAAGCCGCATGGCTTATAAGTCTTAAGTAGTACTCTATAACAAGTGCAGCCGTATTTAATTTTTCTTTAACATAACATGAGAAAAGATTATACTGTAACGCTTATCCATGAGAGGGAGGTAGATCGCCCATGTTCATGTGATGTTCTTAGTCAAAAATCGTTGGTGTACCAATTGGACGGTCGTCAAACTGCTGCCATCAACTGCTATTTTCAATTTAACAGAGTAACGGCTAAAATCTCAAATTTCATATCGAAAGTTTAAGGATTTAGCACCAGATTTAGCCTTCAATATATATTTCGGGATTTAACTCCAACAATGTAATAAACTTAAATAAATATTTATTTTGATAAAGTAGAAAAACTTTATTCTCTGGAAAGAATACAAAAAAATTCTTAGAGGTTACTGCTTCGACAAAAAATTATTTGTGATTTATCAGAAAGTTACTCTTAACTTTTAAATTACAAAGTGTAATGACGAGCTTAATGAGTCACCAAAATCAGAGGAATATTACTTATTTGGTTTAACACAAAACGATTACACTCATAACGATAACTTCATATGCGTTTATGCCTATGTTTTGAGTCGAAACAGTTTTAAAACTGTTTGAACTAACAACCAATCGTAAATAATTCTAATTCTAATTTTATCATATTTTTATTGAAGAAATTAGCAACCCCATCAAATATAACAGAACATTGTTTACAGCTGATTTTCATAAAGGTTTCAAAACGGTATGCGTTTATACTCAATTTTGAAACCGCTTGGTCTGACTCAAACAGGTTTAAAAAGTAGCTTCAGTAAAAACGTTTAGAAATTTCAAAACTGTTTTTTTAGCTGTTTATGCCATGGGTTTGAGCGAATAAAAACGTTTTCAAAACGAGCATAAACATGACAACCGTTTTTTTGCTTAAAAAGTTAGTGCTTAATAAAAACATTCCTTTAACTCAAGCTTTTAGTTGAATTTGAACTGGTAAGCCTACCCGTAGAGTGTTGTATGGTCTGTTAATACTGTCTATAATCATTTATTTGCAGTGTTTGATTTTTGTTTCATTTTATTTTTATATTTTGCTGCTGGCGTCTTTCAATTTTTTAACAACATTTTTTTTATCCACATTTTCAAACTGGATACGACCACATTCTTTTGGGAGATTCAACAGTTTTTTTTTCTATTTTGTTGTTGTTTTTAAACGTCATACCGAATACATTGTATGTGATTTTTAAAATGCGCGATTTTATATATTTTTTTATTTTCTCCGCTCCGCTATATAATAATTATACGAACGAATAGTTTTGGAATTTAAAAACATTAACTCGTGAGAATATCAAAAGAGAGACTCATATGCTCTCCATTCAATTTCTGTTGGAGTTAAAATCAGGGCAGCCAAAGTTGGTCTTTTCCTACCAAAATGGTAGGCTGTACTTAATTTTAGCACTTCATCCTAAGAGAAGAGAATTAAAAGACTTTCATGAGGTCTATTGCATACAAAACGGTATGTAATTGTCTTATGGGAGATGGCATTTTAAGAAGTTATTGGGAGATTTCTGATTCCTATAAACGACATGCAAGCTGTAAAACTTGCAGAAAGTATATGCAATAGGGCCATTGATAACATCACTGACGAGTGTCATTCATAAAAGGTTTAACAAAATTGAATAAAACTGATATGAAAACTGATTAAAGTCTTGATAAAAATGAGAATGTGCAAGTCAAAAAACAAATATTAAAATTTTCTGTCTCTATTAAACGCCTTAATTTGATCAAGAAATACTTTTAAACTAATTTAGATTCTTTTTTTGGAATTAGTTTCCAATCAAAGCAGAAATAGACATCCGTGAAGGAATTGTACATCAGCCGAACTGAACATATTTTCGAGTCAGAGTTCCTTGTATTCTGTACAAATTCAAACAAATCATCAACAGCTGGTATTTAACTACAATTTTTTCTTGAAATCTACATACTCTGTAATGAGTTCGTCGAAGTATTGTTAAATAAAACAAAACTCTCATATTCGTATTTTACTTTTTCTCTCCATCATTGTATTTCCATTTTTGTAATTGTCATCCGCTCTGGATGAATAAAACTACAACAATCTTACGAACACTGTTCTCTTGTTCAATTGTTGTTATTTAATTATTAATTAAGGGGACACAAGATGAAAGTTTTCCCTTTACAGACTTTCTGGAACAAGTTTTTCATTTTTATTTTAGTAGATTAATTCTGCGGTGACATTTGACAAATATTTTAGTTTCCGTAGTTTAGTGGTTAGTGTGTTGGCTTACTAGGCAAGAGTCCCGGGTTTAAACACCAGCTCCGACATTTTGAAAAAAGAAATATGAAAAATATATTTCTTTTGGCGACTACCTCTTAGCAGTCTTCTGCAAAAGCTCTGAGAGTAATTAATTGCCATGAAAAAGCTTCTTAAGTTTGTCTTTCGGGGTCGACTTTAAACTGTAGATCCCTGTGCTCATGGATACAAATTGACACACACAACATGAGTATTGCGAGAAGCTAAGCCTAAGCCCTGCAACAGAGTTTTTATGTCTGTGCTTTTGTTTTCAGACAATGTTACGTATTTGCTTAATATAACTAAATTGGATGGAAATTGGAGAATAAAATATCAACTTACTTCTGCATAAGTAACAATTTGTATTAAAACCAGTAAGGGAGACTATATTTAAAGTCTTATAACTTTTATTATTCCTTATTAAATAAAATATTTACTTCATTTTGCTTACGTTCCCTTTTTTTATTAATAAATATTCTTCCTTAACACAAAAAAAAATTGATAAAATTGTTATGCTAGAATGGATTTTGGTAGGTTTTTTTTTTAGAAAAAATTGGTAGTAATTGTCTTTTAAAAGTGGCAATACTGGATGCTATTACGTTTGAGATCAGTTCTTATAGTTTAAAACTGGTATTCAGTTGGCTTTCAAACTTCGCTTTAAGTTGCTGAAGATAAAAAACAAACGTTTTAAGAGTTTGGCGGTTAAATTTCTTTGGCTTAAGATTGAGTGTATCTTAAAGATAGTTTTAGTACTTCCATTTTTTTTCTGGATTTTAAAAACTTAATTTATATTTAATAGCATTACTATTAAAAAAAAACATTTAATACAAAAAGAAAAAAGTAAATAGTTATTTAAGTACGTTTTTTTTTTAAACAAAGATAACATTTCTATCAACACTTTTATTAAAAAAAAAACCTTATTTTTTGTCTATTTTTTTCAGAAATTCCTCAGAAAATTCTTAATTCAAACCACTGAAGAACGGAGGAAAAACAAAAGAAATCACAAAAAGAAAAAAAAAAGAAAAAAAAAAATGTAATAAAATAAATAAAAAGCCGTGTGTGTTTGTAGGTAAAAGTGTGAAATTTTAAAAAAAGAGAAAAAAAAAGTTAAAAATCCATACCAGAAAATCAAATAACAAATAATTATAAGAAAAAAAAATTATTAAATAAATAAAGAGTAAAAAATAAAATCGAAATTAAAATACAAATAAAATTCAAAATCTATACAAAAAATAAAAAAAGGTGCGCGCATGCCCCTTTTGTGATAGTGTGTACAAAAGTAAAATAAATAGAAAAAAAAATTTTTTAAAGCCTCAGACGAGGCAAAAAATAAAAAAAGTGTAGAAAGAAATACCAGAAAAAAAAAGAAAACTCATTTTAAAATTCAATACCTGTCCTCAAACCCAACCCGCTTGTGACGCCAACACTATTGCCGCCGTTTAAATAAACGTATTGAAGAACAGCCAACAACACACCATCAGCATCGTAAACGTTTGTTTTTTTAATTTTTTGTTTTTTTTTTTTTATTTTTGAATTTTCAATTGTTATAAATCGCGTTTTTCATATACAATATTGTAATGTAAGGTCAGTAACATTTTTTTTCTTTTATCTTTTGTTATTTTATAGTTTTTGTATTTATTTTTAATTTTTTTGATCACATAACAATTTAAACTTTTGTTTTCATAAAATGTTTAGGGAAAGGTTTGTTAATTAGATGAAGTTTTTAATGTAAATGCCTAAAAATTAAGGTGTAGCATTAGAAAATATTTTCTTCAAACCGCACTTTTAGTTATACAGTTGATATATTTATGAATGAAATAAAAATGTTTCACTTTCCGTCCAATTTAGTTTTTTTCTTTGGTACGTCAGTAAGATTTTAATTGTACAAAGCAAATTGTACGAGCTCCTAGTTCAAACAAATATGAAAACCTATTTCTTTCAGCCACTACTTCTTAGCAGTCTCTGAGAGTAACTCATTGCCATGAACAAGCTTCTCTTCTCGGAATCGACATTTAGCTGTTGGTCCTGGTACTCATGGATACAATGAGCCACACAATATGGATACTGTGAGAAGCCAGGCCGTAACTTTAAAAAGGGGTTGTAATCAGAGACGCCGTTTTGGTCTAATCGGACCAAAAATTGTAGTTTTTCGTGTTTTAAAACCGTTTGGTAGTTTGGTTGGTTTGTTGCAACTTTCCTAGGTTTTTGGTAGATTTTCCTGGCTAAATGTTTTTGACTGGCTCCAGGAAAAGGATGATTGTTCTTTTTGCTAAAGTAAAAAATAATACCAAGAAAAAAACCAAGCAAGCATTACACAAATTTTGATCGAGTTAACTTTAATAATGTTTTCTATTATCCAAAACCTAACGTTTATGTTAATGAATTAACTGCTGAATGTACTGGCCATAGATGGGGTTAATTTTATGCCAGGAGATGTTGGTGGCTTAAAAATTTTATTAAGAGCTAATACTGAAATTATTATTATTATTCCACAATTTTTTATATTATTAAGCTTTGCTAGGCTGCAGAGGATTTTGGTAGGTTTTTAAAATTTTGGTAGGAAAAAAATTTCTTCTGTGGCAACGCTAGTTGTAATGGCCAATTATGTATAGACTAAACGTTTATAAAATATAAGAAAAAAATTATAAAACAGTTAAAAATAAAAAATTTTAAATTTTAACTCAATTATTTGTAAACATGTCTGAGAATATCAAATATATTGGAGGTGTACCACTGTACGATCGTACCAACTTTTCTATCACTTGTATAGATTAACTGTTATTATTTATTTGTTTCATATTTCAGTGTAATTTCTACATGCCTACACTCCAATTTGAATTATTTTACTTCTTATTATAAAGAAAACTTTAATTTGCTTAAATTTGTTTGCAATCATCATTCTCTCTTATTGTAGTTCTTTTTTATTTGTTTTTTAATGTTTTTCTTTATGTTAATGTGAGTTCCTACATACATATCTCTGTTTGAAATTTTGCCCCAATCAGTCATATTTGTATTTCAATTTAATTTTTTTACGTTCATTTTATTTGAATTCTTTTAAATGAATATTTTTTTCTTGTTTTTATTGTAAAAGTATTTATTAGAAAGTATATATATAAGAACCAATTATATTTTTTTCTTTTATTTATTATCTGTTTTATTGAATGATTTTTTTGTTTATTTGCAACTCTTTTTTTTTTGCCAGAAAAAATCTAATTTTTTTTATTGTAGTTCCCTCCTTTCACAGATTTTTTTAAGCTTTTGAATCGATTTTTTTTAAATAAATTTTTGGTGAATAATTTCCTTCACTCAATTTTTATTTGGAATACACGAGTACCTGTGTTTGAGAACTCTTTTCATGACACAAACACTCGCCACTTGAATTTGTTTGAATCATTAACAGTCTGTTGGTTGTGTAAAGTAAAGATTTTAAAAGGTGACCAGGTTATTAATTTAAAGATATTGAAAAAATAGAAAAAAACTTCATATGTTCTACGAATTCCGAAAACGAGTGAAATATAAATAAGACTCTAGTAATATGTGAGTGTTGTATACGTATAATCAACCAAAATATGTTCAAAATAGTCGAAACTCTTGCCATTTACTTTTATGTTTTACTCAGAATTAATTTTTAAACTGTCGTTAAAGGATAAATTTATTATCCTTATTATTATTATTATTTATCTTTTCTAAAGAAAAGATAATCATATCTATCATAACATCTATTTTGATACTTTAAAGTTTTCAGTTGAAAGTTATTTATCGTCATAGTGTATATAGTGACGAAACTCCAACAAAAATAGCAAGAAAAACACAAAAATTTTACTACAATTTAAAATTAAGGAGTTAACAAATATTAGTAAAAATGCATATGATTGTTGTTTCTAAGTGGTATTAAAATTAATAACAGCTGATTATTAATTTTGTAGCTGTCATTTCTTTCATCACTGTATGCACTTCTAAAACTACAATTTTGAATTTTTTTAATTTTTTCTTCCTTTGTTTACCGCCATGATATGGTTATCCTCGTATTTGTTAATATAATCATTTTCTGTGGTCAAAACTAAAAACAATAAAGATTTATTGCGGAATTTAATGTGCTGAAAGCCCGAAGTTCGAGCCCCAGGAGAGGCAGAATGCCAATACTGCCTATTGACAGTACGTCGACATATAAGTATATACCCGTCGTATAATGCAAAGTGGACAAAACATCGTTCGAATCGTTCGGGTTTTTAGCCTGACGTCTTCTACAAGCAAGCACATGTCACACAAGCTACAGTTTATTACTTCAAATAAACTTTAGATGAAAACACAATTACACATAATGATCCATTTAATTGGATTTCCTTGATATTTGGTTAGGTTAGGATAAAATTGGCAGTCGCCTACAGGCAAAGCACACTTAAGTCCGGTATGGTCCCGTTGTGTTACCACTATACGAGCATTGGCGCTTCTCCAACCAACCCGATATTCTCACGAACGTGTGAAATCTATTTAAATCACCTCTCGTCAAACAGGATCTGCTCATAAATTGTAAACTTCTAGAAATGGTTGGGAAGTATTTTCAAACTAAGGGTGTAAGTACCTAGGGGACAGTGTCCCGTAGTCATAAAATTGTAAGGTTTCTGATAGATTAAACGCAAACTTTGTTCTATACATATCCATGACGGGCCGTATTTTTCTGGTCATTCAACAGGTGGGTTCATTCTTCCATCTTTCCTCTGCGGATAGGTAAAGTCTGTGCGAGATTAGCTTTTTTCCCCTTAGTAGAGGAATGCTGATCTCGCATCCGAATTCGCTCGAATTAATAATCTGCTATGTTATTTTTTTAATTCACGAGGGTACCCACATAAGGGTAACCCTTGAATGTCTCACAATATCTTCTAGAGGTAACCGACATTCTCGAAGAAGCTTTGATGTGATCTACAAATTTTTAATGGTATTAATTGTTTCCTTACTATAGTAAAAATTTACGTATATATTCAATACATTTCGATGCTATATCTGAGCAGGGGCTTCCCTAATATTAAAAATATATTTTATGTTTATTATGATTTAAGAAAACAACCCATATTTTGTAACACATAGGCTAGGTGGGTGTTTTTTGTGTTCGTAACTTTTGCCTATACTTAAGCGTAAGCAAAACTTGGCTGAGTGTAAGAGGTAATGAGAACCGAATTGAGCACCCTTTTAGTTCACCCTATTATGTTAGTTAGTCCAAAGCCAATTCTTTTCTTGCTTTTACTGACTTTAGCCATCATCTTTGTTTAAATTTTCTCTTTTGATTATAAATTCACCCTTAAATTTTATTAATTTTCAACATATTTGCATTAAAAAAGAAATTTTATTCCACAAAGATATGAAAACAAAAAAAATTCTTTTATTTTGTGGCTTAAATTTAAAGTTATTGTTGTGATTTTCGTTAGAATCTCATATTTAGAAATTATTCAGATTTTAACCCGCAAAATTTAAAAATGAGGCAAAAAAGGAAATTATTTTCTTGAATACAAATTCTTATTCTGTGCGTCAAAATGCACGGAAGTCCTTAAACAAAAAAAAAAAAAAAAACGTTAGCAATAAAAATGCCAACGATGTTAACAATAAGACGGTGACAGGAGGATCAGTATTATAACACAGAAAAGTCAAAGATTATTTTGCAAAATTTTATGTGTTTCTTTAAAGTGGTTTTCTGCTTTTAAGTATTTCCACAAACCTTGTATGTATGAGAGAGAGTATTTATGTATGAGTATGCAGATATGTGGGAGGAACAGCTGGAAATATCATTTAAATTTTTTTCCTGTCGTTACAGTTATTATTGTATGTTTGTGCGTTTTATTTGCCTTGAAAAAACGAAAAAGGAAAAACTGACTTTAAAAACTTAAAAATTCAATTTATAATTCATTCCTGTTCCTCTTTTTCCGTTTTCTTTTACTCTTGACGATTATGTGAATGCAAATATGAATTTTATTGTCTGTTTGATATTCATACACCAGTTTAAAATATTTATAAATAGTGAATAGTAGTAGTGGAAGATGACTGCACCGTGGTAAGGGACAGAAAATAAATCATCATTTTCTGTTTATAGCAAACCTAAATACACTGTGTATGTCCTGTATTAGTCAGGGTGGTTACACTGAAATGGCTTTTCGTTGTGCCCCACTGTTCTAAGTAGGGTTCAAATTATCTCATCATATGTAAAGAATATGTAATCCACTATATAATAAAAACTTATTCATATTCACTTCTTAGCCCACTGTTTGTGGGTGGATTATTTACTTTATATTGTAACTACATTATAGAGTTATGAATTTAAAAATTAAAGTTTTAAACAAAAGTCTAACATGGAAACAGCAGTAGATGTAGGAAAAGAATGTTGTTGAAAATTTAATTTTTTTTCTTAGTGGTATACTTGTACTCGACGAAAGTTGCTGGCCAAAGTAAATGGTATTTCAATGTATTTATATTACAAAATAGGAAGATAAAGTAACACAGTGTAGCACATAATATAAAAACTTTTTCTCGTGTGCTTTTTTCGAAGTACTTTTCGAAACTAATAAAACTGTATTTCGGTTTTGCTAGTATAGCAGCTGCACTGTGTTTATGGCCTTATACATTTATACATTTGACAAACATTTGATTTTCCGTGACTTTTCACTGCTCTATTTCGTAAGCATTTCGGTGTGTTCCTCAAGACTTCGCCCTACACCAACAACATTCTCTACGGTACACACATTTCTTTGTCTTGTTAATGGTTTTGAATGCAGAAGAGAATTTCTTGCTCACTGAGCCGATTATGGTAATCGTAAAGTGAATCACAAAATTTCCACAGTTCGTAATGACTTGCCCAATCGTATGGAATTGTAATGATCACTTAGTTTGGCATTCTCAGTTATCAAACCATAGTTATGGACATCAATAGTTTTCATCCAGCTTAAAAAATTTACCCTGTATTGGAATATATAACTGAAATGAAAAAAAAGACAAAAATACAACTAAAGGTTGTTTTTTGGGTTAATGAGTGTTTTTACGCCTCCATTTAAAAAATAAATCAACATGTGAACACATGCATGTATTAATAAAACACAGGCATTTGTGGCATGTTTCCACCAGCATGCAAATTAAAAAGGAAAAAAAAAATTATAAAAAACGCACCCAAAAATGTTTTAAACTGAACTAAAAGTACTGGTATTATTTAAGTCTTAAGTTAAATGTTTTATAACTTTTGGATAATAGATATTGGAATATGTACTACTACAATACTATTAAAGGGTATGGCATAATAATAGCTGGATGTGCTAATAAAAATAGTAAAGCACTAAAAGCTGAAATAATACACGATATGTCAACACGTCAGTTACTCAAACGCTTATCAGCTGTAATGCTTTTGCATGTGGCTTTAATGCAGTTGCGTCCAAGCCAAATGACCAATGCAAAATTTTTCACACACCGACGAGAAAACCCTAGCGAATGAAATCTCAGCAAAAATAATGCCGTTTGCTTACTTTGCTAAGAAACAACGATCAGCTGTTTGCCACATATACATTGATTTAATTAATAACTTTTAATAACTTAGATACTTCACGTTGCACAACACATTATAAATCCATTTAATATAAAATATTTATGTTTTAAATCTTCTCTGTTAATTTTTCTTTTACAATTCTCACAACAAATTTTGTTTTTGATGTTATTGGTGTAAAAATCAATGATCAAAAATGAAACACATTTTTCTTACATTTCAAGCCATTATTCCATATATGCATAAATTTTGACTTTACTGTATGAAATACTGATCCAATTGGGTTTCGCAGGCTTGTGGAAAATTTAAATTTACACCACTTAAAAGGTTATGCAGAGTTCGAGGTAAAGTAAAGGTGTACTAGTTGAACTTTATTGTAGATGCTTTAATACTTCCTAAGATGTGTATGGTCTGGTGTTAACGTAATGGAAAACCACGCATTTGCTGTTGTCTACTTCTGGCCTTTTAAATTGAAGTACTCGCTTTAGTTCGTTAATTGTGGAGAGTAGAGTTTAGAATCAATTATTTCATCAGGTTGTAAAAGCTCATAATTAATAACTCCCTTCCAATCCTATTAGATATGCAAAGCATTATCGCTCTTGGTGTTTACCATCGATTACATACATACATAATTGGCCATAACAACCCTGTGTCAGGGTTACGGCCTAGCTTCTCGCAGCACTCATGTTGTGTGTGTTAATTTTTATCCATGAGTACCGGGACCTACAATTTAAAGTCGACTCCGAACGACAGATTTGAGAAGCTTTTTCATGGCAATTAGTTACTCTCAGAGCTTTTGCCAAAAGACTGCTGAGAGGTAGTCACCGAAAGAAATAATTTTTTCATATTTCTTTTTTTTTTCAAGATGTCAGAGCTGAGATTTGAACCCGGCACTATCGTCTTAATAAGCCAACATACTAACCACTAGACCACGGTGACTACTTTACCATCGATTATGAAGCTTTACTTTGTTTCTTCCAAGATATTTTTTGCACACAATTGTCATATGTAAACCACTTTTTATACTTCGTAATTAATCGCTGCAGTAATTAATTAATTTTGTTTGGTTTTAGCAGGGGTTCACAAATATAAATTTGGTTCATTAAATTTTTTACTCTTAATATCAATCTTCTTTGTGTATCTATATTTCTTTAAATGTTTTCGAACTATTGGATTCTGAATACCTAATTTCCTGCTTATGTAACGGTTTTTTTTCAGTTTGTGGTCGATCAAAGCGGGATTTATTTTTATCATCAAAATTATCAGATCGAAAACGAGAAAACTTTTCGCTGTTTCCGTTACAACATCATTTCCGATAATTTCAAAAACTCTATTCTCTTTCTATAATATTCCAATTTTTCTATAATAAAAAAGCCATAGACTACGTTATTGTTGCGAATTTCCGCTCATTTTTAAACATAGAAAGCTCTCTTAAAGTTAAAGACTGACCAAATATTTCGTATAAATAGCGTTTCAAACTTTATCTGTAACTTGTTAACTGTTTGACAGCTTTTGATGCATAGCGTATGAAACTTGTGTTATGAAGTTTAATCTTCAAGCTTTGTAAATATAACCCACGACGCGTTTGACGTCTTGATATTTAGACTATATTTCGTGTTCTTTCCGACTTAAAAATTTTAAAATTATTATTCTTAAATGGTTTACTCTGTACACTAAAAGTCGTAAACATATGGTTGTAAAATTTTATACCCCCTATTAATTCCAACCTCTCAGTTTCTAAACTGTAACTCTGTTTTACAAAATGAATGTATTCCCTTTTTTGTTGTTTTAAGTAAAAATTTGATTTTCTTTCCTCAAAAAAAAAAAAATGAAAAAAAAAAAAACATTAAAATTTGCCAATTGGAAATGTTCAGTGATGGATGATATGATGACATGCAGTTGTCACATGTGTGTCATACTGTTTTATAATACAAAACAAATACTCGTACATGTCTTTAGTTTGTTAAAACAGAACTTTTCTTTGCAGTTTATTTTGGGTCTTGAATCTGTCAAAATCCTAACTCTTTGGCTTTTTTAAGCGGTAATCCTTTTGATATGGATTTTGTTTAAAAAAAGGGTTGCAAAATGAAAAATGGGTGTTAAGACAAAATTTAAATTTATGAATGTGAAGCTTAAGATTTTTAAATTTTAACGTTATTAATGGTTGATATGAGTTTGCAATTGAAAGATGAATTTGCATATGAACTTTTAAATATACTTTAAAATGAATTGGAAGCTTACAAAAAAGAGTCAAAAAGAAAATGGAAATAAGAAATAATAGCAACGGGACTCAAGTGAGCTTTGTGTCAACGAGACAACCCTTCCTCTACTCCTAAAAAATTAGAAGAAAAATTAACTGATGTCTCAAGACAAAGTTCTTAATGGTATTCCCTCTTTTACCATTTCTTATCGCTTGAACAGTGGCGTTTTTACAATTATGGTGGTGAGCACAAAAGAGGAAAAATCATATAACAGATAACATGAGAACATTTTTAGCTGCTGGGATATTATTTATTACGCAGGCCAAGACGTACCGTTGGTTGTAGAGCCGTAAGGGAGAGTCAAGATATGCTACAATTTTAAGATAATCGGCCTTATTCCAGTTGGCGACGTCGTTGTCGTCTGACGACATTTTTGTAGCAGAATAAAGACAAAATGTTTCTCTTGCCTTTAATCTATTACAAAAATGTCGTTACGCGACGACAATTGGAATACGGCCTATTATTTTTTTTAATTAAATAACTGAATATAATAATTTGTTTCAGAGGGGATTTCTTGCAAGGACTGTGACACAAGAATATTTTCATTAGAAATTACTTTGTGTAAAGCCTTTTATTAAATATGTCCCTGCAGTACTTCAAGTAAAAAAATTACAAAAATATTTCAACGTTGAATTAATTTTCTAAGAAAAATTTGCTTGACTTGTAAGATAATTTTCAAACTCTGGTTTAAAGTTCTTATACTGCTATAAACTCATTTTCTGCCATAGCTTTAAATGTGTTATATTTGCAAAAAAAAAAGAAAGAACCTATTTCAACAACTATAATAACAATACTTGTTAGGATTATGTTTTTATTTTTTTTCGTTCAAAAATTTCTAAACAACTCCAATTACGAAGAACAATGAAAACAAAAAATTGTTTTTAAAAAAGTCATTGAATGATTTGTACTTTAATAGGTAACAAACGAATCAAAGTTTTCATTTCAGACTTCTAGTTGTTAGAAATTGTTTTTCATTATGATGCCTTTAAAGGAGTAAATGCTGTGCACAGTAAATATGTGTGTGTGTGCCTGTGTGTATGGGAAAGAATTTAATAAATGCGTGAGTAAGAACTGTAAATGTATCGATGCGTATGTGTTGAGAAACTTTCTGTTGCATATGAAATGAGATTTTATTTTCTTTCTTTTCCTCTTTTATCGTAACATTTATTTGTTTTCTTTTAACTTTTTGTTCAACATCATTATTTTGTTTTACCAACTACTTCTCTTTCGAGGACATATAAGGCCAACAAATATAGAAATACAAACTCACACACACATACGTGCATTTGTTACAAAAACAGTCACAATTCAAATATGGTTTTAGCGCATATTCACATAGAAGATTTACGGCTCATCATATGCACGAGAAATCTACAAATTTTATACAGAGAATGCCTACTTCAGATTTTGGGGTAGTTGACTTGCAGGAGAAAAGGTAATAAATTTATGATTGACTGTTTGTCACCCTAACAAATGATTTTTAAAAGGCAGCTTAGTAATCATACTACCTTAAGCGCAGAAGTTCGTCAGAAAATGTGCTTCTATTAAAAAAAATCTTATTTTGCTAAGAAAAATTATCGCAAACTTTTTTAATAAAAACTAATGGAGGTTTGCTTGTATATTTGGAGTCTACAGATCCATACATACTCGTAGATTCTTGGCCATTACAACCCTGTTTCAGGGTTACGGCATAGCTACTATCAGCACCCATGTTGTGCGTGTCAATTTTTTTACATGAGCACTGGGACCTACAGTTTGATGTCAACTCCGACTTGTTTATGGCAATTAGTTACCCTTAGAGTTTTTGCCAGATGAGTACTAAAAGGCAGTCGCCGAAAGAAATATTTTTTCATATTTCTTTTTTTTTAAGATGTCAGAGCTGAGGTTTGAACCAGGGGCTCATGTCTAGTAAGCCAACAAACTAACTACTAGACTACGGCAACTATGAAGTGTACATATAGCTAAACAACTGAACCGACTTTTTTGAAGCTTTTACAGTGTCTCTAGAAGATACTATAGGTTATATAAATTTGAAAAATTCCATTTTGGAGAAGCTACGCCCAATATTATAATTATTCTTCCGGTCCAAAGGATCTTTTGTGTCCTACTCTATGTTCAAATAAGGATCCATGTGATTACGCCCGTACAAAATAAATATATTTTTGTCTACATTTTCAAAATTGTAACAGTTCGGAAACGGAATTCAAATAATATTATTTTCGATTTTGTTAAAAAATTAAAATTTTGTTTGAATTTCATTTTCAGACAAATCATAAAACAACTTATTTTCATATCCTATTTCGATGGTTGTATGTTAAGTAGGAAAACGCCGTCGTGTAAGGGGTAGCAAATTTGTTTTTATTAAATTTAAAAAATTCGATCGTAATTTCGAAAAATTTTTGGTAATTATTACAGATGGAAATTTGGCAATCAATATATCGTCGCAAATGTTAAAGAACTCAGAAAAAAAATACTCATCGATTGGTCCCGGTCCCAGATTTCTATGATGAAAATAAATTTACTTTCGCCGTCTACGTTTTGAAAAACACCAGTGCCTTTGTTCTACTTTCATACAGGTTTTTTGGCTTTGGTGAACATTTATTGTTTTGTCAGTTACAGCGTTCTTTAATTCTTTCGACGATATTTATCAAATCACTACTGGTAAAGAATGTTTAATTTCGACAACTAGAATTTCGATTAACAACTTTGAGAACGCCACTGAAGTTCAGTTGCCATTAATCCTAAAAAAATACTGCCGAGTGTAGGGGTAGAATCCACATATTTTTTTTTTTTTTTTGTTTTCATTCTATTTGTACCAGTTCTTTATGAATAAATGTGTGTTGAGTGTGTAAAACTACTTACGTTGTCGTTTGTGAGTACAACGGATGTACTCCTATAAAGGACATGTTTTAACAAAATTCAAGTAGGCATAAAATTTGTTTTTCATTTAAATAATTTTTAAAATTTGTAGAATGAAGGAAAATAAAAAAAAAATATATAAATTTTTTCTTCATTTTAATTTTTTTGTACTTTCTTTCTTTTTTTGCCAATGTATGGCTTAACAAACCAATATTTGTAAGGACATACAAATGTCACATATGCACATAAAATAATACTCAAACATACATACATATATGTATGTGCATACATAAGTATTTAAATTAAATATAAACTAATATGATATAATATGTACATAAAAATATTATTACAAGTACATGAATAAATTTTTGTTTTTTCTTTTCGTATCACATACAGTTGACATAAACTATTTAGAACTGCATATTATGAGACAATGGCATGCAAGCGTAATCAAGTTATTGCGCAAACAAGCTCATACCACATAATATGCAATCAAACTGACGCAATATTTATTTCTTGAAAAAATTTTGCAGGACGGGTCATAGTGAGTAGTGATATAGCTTCTACTATAATTGCTATAATAAAAAAATTATTCTGGACTTTTAATTTTCCATAAAAATAAAAAACTTTTGCTTTGGAGTTCTTTTTTTTGTCACAAAATCAAAATATATATGTATGTGTTGTTCACTTTAAAAAAACTTTGTTGAACTAAATATATTCGCCATCTACTACAACGGCAAGATTGCACCATCAGCAAAATAACAAACTCTATTTGACATCGCTACAGCAAAGTTTACAATCACACAAAATAACCATATACGACTCATCCGCTGACACAAACACTTGATTGCAAGTGCATGCTGTTGTCGTGTATGGAGCCCTTTTATTAAAGTGTAAGAAAATAGTTTTAAACAAATTAATATCATAACGTTCCTAATTTCATTTCAATTTCATTTTCTTACCTAAAGTCAGTAATATAATATGGATAAGGAGATACGAATTCAGTTGATGTTCTTTTCATTTTCAAAAACATTAAAATTAATGTCGTGGTTAAAAAAAATTTGAAACTGAGAATGAATGTTGGTTGTAGACAACCTTGCAATTTTTGCAAATGAATCCTTACGATTTCCTAGACCTTAAGGAATAATTAATAGTAGTCAAATGTCGGCTGATATCCACTGATGTCGACAACGTCTTACAAAATGCGAGGTTAATATTCAAATTTAAGATTTATTAAAACAGATTTTTGTTTTGTTTTCAGGCAGAATTATAAAAACCACTCTTTAATTACAATACAAACTATAAACAGGTTTCTTTTTCAATATCCTCATACCTAAATGTGCATATAATTCGATTAAACAAATTACAGTATTTCCCGGATAATTGCCCCACGCTTAATTGCCTTTCACGCTTGTCTACTTCAATTTCTAAGTCACCATATTTTTTCTTACTATTTTCTAATAAAATTCCACGGTTAATTAACTTTCTCTTAATTGCGTTATTCGCTTAAATACCTCAAATATATTTTCCCCAAAGAGAAATTTCACTTAAAATTCTCTTGTTTAAAAACTGCAGCTCAACTCAACTATAAACATAGTCATAAAATGTTCGTTAAATTTACTTTCAAACTACTTTTTATATACAACCTTGCAATTAAAGTCTACCAAGTTTATGTATTAGTATAAAGCTACTTACTTTTCACATACTTATATTGAAGGCAGTATATACAGGCAATTAAGCGTGTTCGTTTAATTACCTCAAAGAGGCAATTAACCGTATTCGTTTAAATGACTTCCACTTATAATTTATCAAAAATTTTGACATTTTTATCGAGGCAAT
Organism: Metopia argyrocephala; assembly: GCA_963576795.1. Lineage (NCBI taxonomy): Eukaryota > Metazoa > Arthropoda > Insecta > Diptera > Sarcophagidae > Metopia > Metopia argyrocephala. The sequence continues at coordinate 194,900,445 of OY756208.1, read as the reverse complement.
TATCCGTGGAATACTGTAGTTTTAGAAACTGAGAAACCTCCTTACACATTACCTTATAGCATATCAGGCCTTATTAAATAAAGCAATACTATTTAAATAACACCTGCTGTAAACTCTATTAACATAAGTAAGCAAAACTAACTACTCTCTAGTAATGGTAATTGTGGCAAGAGGGCGTGTTCGTGGGCGGCATGTAACAAAAATATGTTTAAATATTCGTTTCTGTGCCTTCTGTGTAAATAAGTGTTTAAATGCGAATAAACGAGTGTGATGTCAAAAAGTTTTTGAATATATAAATGAAATACAGAAAGTGAGGTTAAAATATTATTTTTGTTTTCAATCTAGTCTGCTTTGATCTCTGCACACCTTGTCCAATGTATCTTCAAACTCTTTTATTTCTACATAAAACATAGGATTTTTTCAAGTAATCAAGAATAAGAGATTAGTACGAGTACCTCTTTGGTGAAACTACTTTAGATTTTTAAATAAGAATAAATTACTTGACAAGAATCTTGACAATGAAAGAAATGAGGTAGCAATTCAAAAAACTTGCATATTTTGAAACCTTCTTGATCTCTGGTTTGTTGTGGTAAATCCACTTTTCTGTTACCATTACCAAACAGCGGAAAAGCTTGCTCATACCGTGGTTCAACAACGCAAAGTGAGGTTGTCACACGACAACAATCTTCTCTCCGACAACGCCTAATCGTGAGTTTATTTTTATTGCTTTAGGTGTAGGGATGGCATCTGGGCTTCTAGAACATCAAGTCATGTTCTTTGGTTGTACAGCCACGACAAAATTTGGTAAAAAATGTTTTATACGAAAAAGATACTGTTGCATTGTTTCCATACCATTGACCAAACTTAGGCTTGGTTTGGGTATTTCGAGATGCCTATGACTTTCACTATTTCATGTCCTTTCATTCTCCGATCAACACAATATTTTGAAATTTCTTCAATTGTTTTGGGTGTTGAGACCTTAACTGGGGAATCTAAAATGTTTGTCATTTTTTGTGTTTCAAAGTTTCAAACCTTTTGAAACGGCCTCGTTGAGTTGATTTAATTAATTTTAGTTTTGCATGTGCAAGTATTCAGAAGCACACAAAAATGTATGGAAAACCAATGCTGCGAAGAAACTGTGTGTAAAAAATTTTTGTGCAAAATGAGTTTCTTTCAAGTTTAAGTGATTTTAACAACATTATGAAGCAGCAAAATCTTATTTTGTTTTTTTTTTTTTTTTGTTGAATACGAGTACATATGTTGTATAAAGGAAATGAAATGAGAGATAATAATGAAATACAATTGAATTATATGACATTACCGTACATTATAATACTACTTGTGCGAGTATACTGGCAAGCCTGGAAATGCTTTTATACGAAAAACATATTTTATTTATTTTTTATTTCTAAAGAGAAATTTAAATACAAAACCATAAAAAATATATTCATTTGCATGAATATAAATTGTTTTATTGCCACCAGATGTGGCATGAATATAAACAGAGCCATTATTACATAAGAGTATCAAATTGAATTGAAATACTTTAACGAACTTGAGACAATGAAATTAAAATAATTTAGAAAATAAAGGCAATTTAAATGGACAAAAGGAAAACATGCAAAAAAAGGAAGGAAAAATTACGACGATACAGATATTTGTGCATATGTTTTCTTCTTCTTTTTATCTTCGAAATATATATTTCGCACATAGGAGTTCCCTTCATGCTCGTTGTTTTATAGCAACAGATACTAAATACTTTGCCATTTTTTATTACCTAAAATTTCTTCAAATAATTATTTTATTTTCTTGTACTCACATTTAAAAATACCAACAACAACAACAACAACTATAATAATCTTGACATTTAAAATATTTTAAAAATTTAAAATAATTTCACTTCAACAACACAAAATGTTAAATATTCATTCTAATTTAAGTTGTAGTTTCGTTTCTTAATTTTTTAGTTGGAGTTGACAGCAAAAAAAAAAGAAAAAAAGTTGTCACAAAAACTATGGCTGGCATTTAAACAAGAATATCAAAAAATCCAAACAAAAAAAAAAATTAAATAAAAAGAAAACTAAAATAAAAAGTAGCTTTTTAAAGAATGAATCATGAAAATAATTTATGAACATACATATGTTTGAACATACATATCTATGCTTGTGTCTTATATTCTTGCAGATAAACAGTGATCAACAAAAGTTAATTAACTGTAAGAAAATTAGGAAAAATTTAAATTTTGTATCTCACTTACATGGCTTTATCGAAACCTTTTTAACGTGTGAATTGTTTTCTTAATTCCTCACATCAATAGCGCTATGGCTTGGAAAGCTTTGTCCAAACAATAAGGTACAAAGCGATACAGTTATTTAAAATCAATAGGGTGGGGCGAAAAACTCATGGTCAGTTGTCTTAATTATGAAAAAAGAAACAGAAATAAAGAAATAATAATATTTTGGGGGACATTTTTATTTATAATAAGACAGTGAGTCCAAGTTGTGCAATTTATTTCTAAAAGCTCATGGCAGTGTGTACGGTTCGCTGTACGAAAGAAATTTGAAAAGAAAATCCAAATATAATGATTTCTTAAGCAATACTCCCATCACATTTAACTAGTGGTGCAATTAAAGCCATTAGTTTCAGTTGATAATTGAAATTAACGCAAGATTTGAATTTGCCTTCACATCTGAAACTATAGGGTTAATAAAAAGAAGCGTTATACGATACATTAACGTATTTCAAAAGAGTGTGTTAACCTCGTTAATTTAAAAATAAAGGGACAATGCATCAGGTAGTCCCAAAACAAGCCAATATCGAAGCAGTTCATTATGGTGTTGGTAGATATCCAGAAATATTCAATTCTGCTCCGTTGACATAAGTTTTAAATTACAGGAAGCTTTCTACAATGTATACTCAGAAAAAGTCTGAAATTCTTCAATATGGACAAAATTAGCCTTTACAGCCCTGTTTGAGGGTTACGGCCTAGCTGCTCGCATGTGTCAAATTTTGTTCATGAGTACCGTAACCTACAGTTTAAAGTCGACTCCGAACGGCAGATTTGAGAAGCTTGTTCATGGCAATTAATTACTCTCAGAGCTTTTGCCAGAAGACTGCTGAGAGGTAGTCGCCGAAAGAAATAATTTTTTCATATTTGTTTTTTTTAAGATGTCAGAGCTGAGATGTGAACCCGGCGCTATCGTCCTAGTAAGCCAACACAGTAGACCACGGCAACTACTACCGATTACCGCTATACTAAATTTCCATCGCAAAAAGTGTATGAATTTGATTCAGTCGAAATACAACTCATGAACGTATAATGCCATTTAAGAGTTTCATACTCATTATTTTGAATTTTAAAATTTTTAGTTTTATGAATTCAAACTCCGAGCTTGGAAAAATTTTAGCTCTTTAGCTTGAGAGAATTACTAAATATCGCCTCTGTAAAGTGAATTTGTGTAGTTCATGTTAAAATCACTGTAGTGCTTATTTTTTGAAAGTTGAGCATATTATATATTTTTTGTAACCCACTGTAATGTTTATTTTCTGTCACAAACAGCCTCAACAACCCAGTAGGCAACAGTTTTAGTTTACAGTTACGAATGATTTGAAATTATTTTTTTTTCCTCAAACGATAAAATGCTTAAAAATTAATTAAAAGTAAGGTTGCCCTATGAGACTAGTAGATAGTCTGTAAAACTGATCTGCTTTTACAACTCAGTTCATATGTTATTCGTTACTGTGCTCAAAATTAGATGATGATTTAATATTGTATTGTAATAGAATGATTAAAAGGCAAAAACAAATTTATTTTTTGAACTTCAAAACGCACATATATATGTAAGAACTAGCTAAACTCCCTATTTTAATTAAACAGTAATCTTATATCTTTCTTAGTTCAATAAATATTCCAAATTATTATAAGTATCAATTATGCAGAAAAACACAATCGATAGCTACAGTATAAAATAACCATCGATTATATTAATAGTGTCATCAATAGTTTAGCACCTCCATTTCGGTTTAAGAATTTTATTTTGTATGAGTACCTTCCAACTTTTCTGCTTGAGTATATTTTTTAACTGATGATTTGTATTAACAATGAAAATATTTGGGCTAAATTTAGCTACTCTTACTGTTACCAGTTCAAAGAAATAGAAAATAATATATTTATTTTGTATGGGCGTGGCACCATCCAGTTGAAGTTTTTAAAAAACTTTAATGAAATCTATAGACTATAATCTACACAAAATATAAAAAAATGGTTTGAGGTTTGCTTGCCTTCATGCTTGCTGGGTAGAGTTTTTAAGATAAAATAGAAAAAATATCATATATAAACCGGCATAAGTGATTGCAACATTTTTTCTCTATGTTATCATTATTTTTATTTTTAACTTTAATTTAATAATTTTTATAACTATTTTTTAGAAAAGAAATATGAATTATTTTTATGGCCGTAAAGGAGGCACTCCAACTAATGGGTTGTTAATTTGTGAATCTGCTAATATTGTTTGTTTGGTCTGCATTTAATGTATTTGGTTTTAATTACCATTTTATAGATTATAAAAACAACAACAATTCAACTATAATTAAAAACAAGAAACTAAAAACTTTTGAAAAAAGCAAAAGTTTTTAAAATTTATTTTAATTGCACTATATACGGCATAAATTATGATACTCTAGTAGTTAAACATAATTGGGTGTAAAATTTAAATATTAAAAATTCCAAAAATTATTCATATCACTTAGAGTACTTTGATTTATGCTTTATACCAGTGTTCGAAAATAAACTGTACATTATTATATGTACGGTTCACAAATCCAAGAACGGTATTTATTTTTTTAGTGTTTGTGTATTTCTACACAACCAGAATAAGCCGTTCTGATTTTTGTTTTAAAACAGTACAGTTTTAGTGTTTGTATACATTTTGGTTTAGTGATCTTGGGTTATTTTTCCCCAAATTTCAAAATATTTTCTTTTTTTGCATTTTTTATCAATCATTTTAAAATTAAAAAATTGAAAAAATATTACAACAAAAAAAAAACATTTTTCCTTTGTTTTTTTTTCTATAGGTTAAGAACAGTATATTCGTTATGTAGAAAATTCAAAAATATTATAATGTTTTTTGTTTGTTTCCTACACAAACACTTTTAGTGTTTCTGTACTTAATATTCTACAGTACAGAACACTAAAGTACGTTTTATAAGGTAAATTTTCGAACACTGCTTTATACTGTATATCAACAGCAGCTCTGCATCTAAAACAAAGAAAAAAATTAATGAATGTCATTGGTGTTGTTTTGCATTTGCATATCGTAGACTCCATTAGTTTATGCAGTTTAAGAGGCTTAAATAGTGTAGCATGAAATTAGTAAATAATTCAATTTGTATGTAAAGGCTAATGTGAGTAATGTAAGTGTTACAGAAGTATAAATTATAAATAAAAAGACAACTAATTGTGGTCCTAAATAAAATTTTTTGTCAAAACTTAAGTCAATGCTATATCCAGTGAAAAATTTTTTTTAATAATTGTTTTAAAATTTGTGAAAGATAACATTCTATTCCACCTTAATGATTAGAAGAAAATATCTCTATCTCAAACATATTATTTGATTGATTCTGTAAACAGTCTTTTACTGCAAAAAATTTAATTTCAAGCTGAATTTTTTTAATCAGAATTCAATTCTAAATAAACTCAAACTTAGTTTTTTCATTTTTTATTTGCAGTCACTGTTTCTTGTTGTTTTATCTGTGCAGCATATTAATTAAGATTTAATTGAAAAAAAAAACTTATTTACGTTAATGGACGTCTTTATATTATAAATTAAAATTATTGAATTCATTTATACCCAGGAATTTAAAAGAGTTAAAGAAAACAAAAAAAAGAAATATGAAAAATACTGAAAAACAAAATTGTATAAAAGACGAACGAATAAATATTTTTTTTTTATTAATTTTAATTGTTTACCAATTATTTTTGTAAATACAATCACAAAAACTTAAACAAGTAAATTAAAAAATTAAGAATTTTTAATTGAAGTTTCCAACTGAAGAGAAAATTTTGAAAGTTTTTGTTATAATTTAATTACTTTTGTTAACCATTTAATAGAATAAAAGATTAAATTTTTGTAAAATTGTATAAATAACAGATATAATGTACGAGTACATACATACTAGATAGTATTACAGTGCAACACAAACATGTTATTATAGAACCTTGAGAACAATCATCAGGGCAACAGGAACAGCATCGTAGTTACAGTATCGTCTTTGTAAACTTCACACATTTCCTCTTTTAATAGAAATTAATGTTCCAAATTTTCACTTTTATTGAATGAAAATAACTTTTCATAGCATTTAAGCATTAATGGCCAATTATGTATGTATGTATGTAGCATTTAAGCATTTAGATAATTAAATGCAACAACAATTTTTCTTATTTTGTCTTCGGGGTCTACGTCGGAGTTCTTATTCGAAATTGTCATCTTAGACTAACTTCGTTGAAAAGTAGACGTTCTATATTCAGTGCCCTGTTTGTGTTGAAAATTTTGAATGATGTGAAATCGAACTTTTCGCACAGAAACTTTAACGACCAAGGTTCAATCCCAGCAAAGGACAAAAATTATAAATATTAAATTTGCGGGTTTTCTAAATTATAAAAAAAAAAATATATAACAACAAAAACTATTATAAAAAATGTAATGATGATACATACATATGTACATACATAACTGACCATTACAACCCTGAGTCAGGGTTACGGCCTAGCTTCTCGCAGCACTCAAGTTGTATGTGTTAATTTTTAGCCATGAGTACCGAGACCTATAGTTTAAAGTCGCCTCCAAACAACAGACTTAAGAAGCTTGTTCATGGCAATAAATTACTCTCAGAGCTTTTGCCAGAAGACTGCTGAGAGGCAGTCGCCGAAAGAAATAATTTTTTTATATTTCTTTTTTTCAAGATGTCAGAGCTGAGATTTGAACCTAGCGCTTATTTCTTAGTAATCCAACACACTAACCACTAGACCACGGCGACTACATATGATGTAATGATGATTTTGCTTAATAAAATTATTTCCACGTAATAATATTGAAGATTTATTAAGGGCTAATTTGATAAGAATTGCATAGACATTTTTCAAATACGTCCTTAGTAAACAGATGTTTTTATTTTATTGGTTTATTTGTATATCTTCTAAATATATAAAACTGAATGTGTGTTTGTTTATTTGTTTGTTTGTTTGTTTGTTTGTTTGTACCTTATAGGAGGCCAAACCTCTAGACCGATCTTAATGAAATTTTCACAGCATTTAACTGGGACTCTGACATAATTAATAGGGTACTTTTTTCGACCACGCCCACTTTTACGCCCACTTTTTTAAAATTATGTAATTGCTCCCATAGAGTTTTTAACAGATTTAGTTCAAATTGTATACACATTATACTCCAGGCGAGGTATAAATAAACATTTCTTACGCCACGCCCCCTTTCACGCAAAATTTTATTTGTAAGTTTTAAACGTTTTGTTCTCTGTATAAATTATTTCCTTCCAACGGATTTTTTTTATTTGGTAGTATATTGCTCTTAATACTGTTAACGTCGCCATATAACTATGAACCACGTCACCGCTGTTAATTTTATTATATAGCGAGGGGGTAGCGAAGCACACCGGGTTCAGCTAGTTATTATATAAAACAACAACAAGAACAATAACGAGTACATAATTTAAACTTTTCAGTAACCTCAATATTTTTTGCATTGTAGTTACAAAAAAGGTTTCCCTGCTATTTAATTTTTTTTTATTTTAATTGTTTGAACAATTTTTTTTTAAATATTTACCCTGAGCTCTCTGTATAAAAACTACATATTATATGGTTGAGTGATTTTTGTCTCTCTGTTTTTTTTAATGATTTCAAATAAAATGGCACACTTGTGTGTACATACATATATGGTATGTTTCATATATTGCATGTAAATTGACAAAAAGTTATAACTACTCAATAGTGAAAAAAATAAATAAAATATACACAAATTTTTAATAAATTTGTTGAAGCTTAAAAATGGTGCAATGACATGTAAAATACAAAAAAAAAAAATCTAATAAAATAATAGAAAACCCAATACTCGTATATATAGTACTTGTATAGTAAGTATATTAAAAAAAATCCTCAATGCTATTAACAAAACTGCTTCAAATTAGTTTGAATAACAAATAGAGCTTAAATTAGTTTGCCATTGTATTGTTTTAAATATTTTATTTATCAATAGAAAAATTGTTGTTTAATCGTTTATACATAGAATAGAAGAAATCAATTTGAAACCACAAACCAAAATTAAAATATTTTAATAGAAAGCTTTGCGACATTTAATTGTGTGAACATGATAATAGTAAAGAAAATTATAAAATTTCCTTAAAACACAATTAAAAAGAAAATTTAATTACATTGAAAATATGTTTGTTTCGTAATTTAACAATCTTACCCCTTTAAGGCGTTGTTGGTTAAAATAATTGCATTCAAATGAATTAAAACCGATATCAGAAAATGAAATTAAAATTAAATTATTTTGATTTGTGTAACTTGCGGTCAGGTCTTTATTTGTAAATGCAAATATTATCAGTAAATTTATTATTAAATGAAACATATTTGTAGATACAGACATACATACATATGTACACACAGACATATGTATGATGCATTTTATAATATAAAGAAAAATAGATTTATTGAAGCAGCCAACCACTTTCACTACAAACTCAGACAAAACCGAGATTGAAACATCATTATTAAATATAATACGAGGGCTCATCAACTCTTAACTAACTTGTAAGCACGTTTGTAATCCAGGTTATGATATACTAACCGTAACAACAATAAATTCAGTTTATAAATCTACTAGAAAAGAGTCCCGACATGAAATACATTAATAATGCATCAACACATTTACTTTTCATAGTCGGAGCTCACCATTTTAATTTCATGCCTTCCTTAAAGACGGGTTTAGACGGTAATACAAGTCGTACGTAAACGCAAAGAGAAAATATTAAGAAATTCCATCCGTATTTTAAAAATGGGAGTAAAAATCTTTTGAGAGATATTTTTTGCGTTTACACGGTAGGTAAAATACCAAAACAAAGTAAAATGAAAACATAAAATGCACACAAAATTTACATGCCATATGAGTACATTTAACATAAACAAACAAAAACATAGAAATGCATCCCTGATCTAATGAAATGTGATGGTTTTAAAAAAAATTTCAAAAAAAAAAAGAGAGCCGTACGACTGCCTAATTTTCATTCGTATTTTCTCTCAATGTCATACGCTCTCACTACATATCAAGATTAAACGATACCATTCATTCTCTTCTACACAAAAATGTAACATGTCATACGACTTGGATCATTGTCCAAACCCCCCTTAGGCCGAGGCCACGCAAAGAGCGGCGAGTTTGAACTGTAACTAGCTTATTACTGAGATTCATATCTGAGCTGTTAGTGCGTTTAATTATTAAAATGCCAAATTTTTATTTTTAAAATTTGCTAATATATCTTGCCATAACAGCGGTCGACTTTGTGTAGATGAAATTATAAGCTCCGCATGCACTTCTGCCATGCTTATACTTCGCCGCTTAGAAATCAACTAAAAATTAGAACAAGTTCTATTCCTGAGCGCCGCCGCTTAGCCGCTCACAAATGTTACTCATTGCATGGCCACTTCAGTAGTATTCCATATGTTTTAATTTTTCGACGCTCACCGCTCACTGCTTTGCCGCTCATTGCGTGGCCTCGGCCTTAAGCGAGATAGTAAAGGTGCTCTTACACTATTCTACAAGTCTTAAGATTTTCATTGGATTTTGTCGAAACAAAATCTAATGGTTTTTGGTCTGATTGTCAAAAAATCAAACGTAAAATGTTTTGTATTACATTTTGCTTTTACACTATCACATTTCAAATAAAATGGAAACAACAGCTGTTGGTGTTTTTCTCTTTCTCCAACGATGGACATGTTGATACGGCAATATTTGTTTTATTAATATTTCATAATATAAGCCATATTTAATTATTTTTTACAACAAATATTTGTAATTTATTTTATGTTAAAGGGAAAGAACTTGAAATGTTAACTATATTTTGTATTTTTGTAGTTATTTAATAAAAAAATGAATAAGCAAAATTATGGTGAATAATTTCCAGTTTTCCAACCCTGATTTTTTCTTATATTTGTGTAAAAAAGCAACTCTGGTAAAATGAAAAATCTAATGGTTTAGAAAAATTTCTAAAAATGATGAGAGCCATACGACTGTCAAATTTCTATCCGTATTTTTTGACAATTCATTACATATTGTTTTCACACTATTATACTTTTTCATTTTATTTGAGTTTTTGACATGTCGTTATACTCAGTGGGATAGTGTAAAACCACCTTAAGCGGAACTTGAACGTTTTTTTCTTTTCTAAATTGATGAGTTTGAAAACTGAATCAACAATTTTGAAGTCTGTGCCTCTCCAAGCAAAAGATGTTAAAAATTCTGTAAGTCAATTGAAAAAAAACCTTCACGATATAATGTTGGCCGGTTGAAAAGTCTTTCTTTTTTCTTTGAGTGAAATGATGAAATCAACGTTCAATAATTTTTTAAAATTAGAGAACAAAGGAAATAACGTTGTAGAACAAAAAAAATTTTCAAAGTCACCGACTTTGTGAGCCCTCCCTCGTATACTTATATATATATATATAGTATTTTATACTTATATATAGTATTTTACTAAATAAATTACTTTAGCAAATTATTTATTCATTTTATAACAATTGACTCGATAATGAAAAGAAAAGGCAAATGGGAACGTAAGAAACTTTAAATTTGTGGTTTTACAATTTCCGTTATATACTCCCAGTATAATAGAAGTACTTTTATACAAGCAAATACTAAAAACATCTTTTTTATGTCTTTCTAAAGTTTAAACATCAACATCGTCTTCTATACACTCCCTGCTTTACATTATTTTGGCCTTTTAAGTTAAAATTGAAAGTGTCTGAGTGTGATTTTAAATTAAATGTAAATTGTGATTTTTCTTTTATTTTCCTTTTGTTTTTTTGTTTAAAATCTTTTTATTTAATTTAAAACCTTTTTATTGTTTTTGTTCCTGGTTTTGATTACTAAGTACCCTACACCACTGTTTTATAAAAGGCTGGAATTTTTAGATGATATTAAGCTATTAAAAAGTATTATATTTGGGAAACGATACAATATTTTTAATAGTCGTTGCCGGTCTTAAGATATCCGAAACATTTTGAAAATCTTAGGTAAGCTTTTTCTGCTTAGTTTTATTTTTAACCCAGTAAGTAACTTAGTTATTAATCAATGAAGTCAAATTTACTCAGAGCATATAATTGCATAAAGGGAAGGTAAAAACCTCTACGGAACTATCAAGTTAATGAATATCTTTCTGAACTAAATATAAAGCATTAGAGAAGCAATGCATTTGACGATTAAAACTTTTGCCATATCATATTAATACGGGCTTTAACGTAACATGTGTGAGATCATATAAATACCTTTTAAATGCCTCGGTGTATATCTTACTTGTCGCCTCAATTCTGTGCCAAGCCAAACATACAATATATCTTTTAATAAACTGGATCGAAATAAATTTCCTATATAAACGACTTTCTCCAGTTGTCATGGATGTCTGTAATGCGATTTAGTAACTCCTTATCAACGCTGAAATCAAGAAGCATTTTTGTTAGAAAGAAAAAAAAAACACAAATTAACGAAAAAACGACATCAAGAGGCCGTGTTTAATTATCCTACTTTTGGCTAAAATATTATATTATATTATAAAATTTATAACGAAAAAGCGATTTTTGTATGAATATGGATTTTACATACTGTAATTTGACATTAAGTTCAGTATTTTTTCTACAATTTTTTATTAAATTTTCTATTTCTACAAGCTAATGGTTTTAGATTTTCGGTTTGTTTATATTAGAAACACAAAAGTATTAAAGTTACTCGTATATATCGTTAGCTAAAATGTAAAAAGACATAACTAGCAACAAATTTAAAATCGAGTTTTGGTTTGATTGTTATGAATACACTTAAACTACATACCTTTACAAAATGCAATCTTTTTTTTAATTCTGTATGTGAATATGACGATTTTCATGCGAAAACTTAAATTGGTTTTCTATGTAAAAGCGCTGATAGTTGAAAATCTTTTGCTTCTTCTGTAAAGTTATATTTTTCTCTAGATTGATAAATAATTATAAATACATATATAAATAGTTAGCCATTACAACCCTGTTGGAGGGTTACAGCCTAGTTTCTCGCAGCACTCATGTTGTGTGTGTTGATTTTTATTCATGAGTACCGGGACGTGCGAGTTAAAGTCAATTCCGAACGATAGATTTGACAAGCTTTTTCATGGCAGTCAGTTAATCTTAGAGTTTTACCAAAAGACTGCTAAGAAGTAGTCGCCGAAAGAAATATTTTTTATATTTGTTTGTTGCAAGATGTCAGAGCTGAGGTTTGAACCCGGAGCTACCCAGCAGAAAATTTTTTTAAATTTGGAAGCAATAGATAAAATTGTAAGCAATAATGGAAGCATTATATTGTTTATTTATGTATAGCCTAAAGCTTCCAAAAATGCTACAGGATAAGGTATTATTTTTGATTTTTTATACTATTTGCTTACCGGTTGCTATAAAGGTGCATTTCTCTTGCATTTTAGTGGCTCATTTCATATAAAAATCATGCATTATTGTTGCGCACATGTAAGTGATTGTTCACAATTTCTAACTTACAAAACAGCTTACTAGTAAGCAGTAATTTCTGCTGGGTATAGTCTTAATAGCTAATACACTAACCACTAAACCACGGCGACTACAGATAAACAATAATACTCATAATAAATACTACATTAACATTGTTATAACGACGTTGCAATAAATAATTTAAAGGTCCTTTTTGGTACCTTCTAATGGGATAGCGTATTATGTTTATATTGTATAGCTCAATAAATATATTCGGTTTTGACCCATGAGAGCTTGGTTTTCTTTTCTTTTTACATATTTATACGATTTAAGTACATAAAACAAAAAAAGTAAAAACATAACAGCCCAAATCTGCTTTTCAACAAAAGGATGTACTATGACAGTCTCTTTGTACAGCCTATAACAACCACAATAACAACATTGACATCTACCGAATTATATTCTCATCATCATCATGCAAACGAGCTCAAGTTGGGGAAATTGAAATAAAAACCAAAAATGTGATAAAAGGGAAGAGACACAATATAAACAAAAACCACAAAAATCTGGTAATACGATATAGGCATTTACATAGAAAGAGATTCATCTTAAAATTAAATCAACACATAGACATTTAAAAAACACCGATACTAAAAAAAACAAAAAAACAAAAAATGTTTTATAAAACTTTTCATTACAGTAGAAAATACGAAAATAGCAGCTAAAATCCTAAATGCTAAAAAGATCAAAATTCTAGTCCGTGGCATACCCAATATCGTACTTTTCAACATCAATGCAAAAGAGACTTTGTTGTATCGATGCAAAACTTAGAACGTAGTATTCTGTGGCATAACCGCTCTACAAGTGTCAAACGATAGATGCTTAAAGACTATTATAAAGGTTTTTCCTCGAGCTAGCTTAGCAGAAACTCAGTCAAACAAACTTATTTTATAACGAATGGATTGAAAAAAATCCCTCAAAAATTCTATTAAAAGAATTAAACTTGACAGAAAAGAAGAAACTACATACATACATACATAATTGGCCATTACAACCCTGTGTCAGTGTTACGGCCTAGCTTCGCGCAGTGCTCATGTTGTATTTATTATTTTTTTCCATGAGTACCGGGACCTACAGTTTAAAGTCGTCTCCGAACGACAGATTTGAGAAGCTTTTTCATGCAATCAATTACTTCCAGAGCTTTTGCCAGAAGACTGCTGTGAGGTAGTCGCCGAAAGAAATAATTTTTTCATATTTCTTTTTTTCAAGATGTTAGATCTGCTACATTGTTAATCACAACTGTTTTCGAACTCTCCTACGGGTAAAAGGGGCATAACAACGAGTTATAAAATTTGTATAAAATTACTTTCACGTTTACGGGTATTTTATCCTTTACTTCGTATACATAAGTAAGTAAAAATCAAATTAAATTTTATTGTTCACACAATGATTTGCGTCAGTTTAATTTTTAAAATGTTTTATTTTATTTTTTTTAATTTTTGTTGTTGTTTCTTTAATATCTAATTTTAAAACCAAATTGTTACTCATGGTTGTCCGCCCTGCTATAAGTATAACACACAGTTTATGTAAAAAATCTATCTTATAAAGGTAAACTTTTCTCATTAAATAAATTATTAAATAAATAAATATCAAATGAACATTGAGTAAAATTATAAGGGCTTTTCACACATATTTAGGCTTTATTTAATTCCTGTTATCTCTTTATATGCGAATATTTAACCGAAGGGGAGCCAAAAACGAATTGAACGGCAGTTAATGAGAAAAAAAATACTGATTAATAGTTTGGCAGCCTCATAAAACATATGTTTTAATTAATAATGAAAAGTTAGAAGCTCATTTTAAATAAAAACGGCTAACGAGCTGCCAACTCGAATACCGATGTGGCTTAACAGCTCGTTCCCACAGAGTCTCTTCATAAACCACTTTAATCCATTTGCTCACTTTTCATAAATCAACTAGGCTTTAGTGTTGCCATATTCTTTTTTTTTTCAAAAATTAACTATTTTTGTTTCAAATCATCTCTGATTTTGACATTTATAATTGTATTTTAAATAACAAAATTTTGGACAAATATATTAAAATTTTGTGAAAAATTGTGCGTTAAAATTGGTGGAAAAATTTTGATATTTAACATCTATTTGTCTGTAAGATAGTTAACGTTTGACAGCTCGTTGACTAACTTTAAACAGAAAGTAGGCAATGTATAAAGAATAAAGCCTCTAATAACTAAATGCTAGCTTTTTATTGTGAATAAGCCTGTAATTTTCCAGACATCTCGTGTTTAATATTCGCTTTTTGGAAACTTCAATAACAAACGATCATGAGCAGTGCATTTGTTACCTGAAAAAACTAGCCATCGCTGATTATTGACAAGATGAACATCGTAGTGGCCGAGCAATTGAAATGATTACCCCAAAAACGATGAAGAAAATTCACAAAATGGTAGTAGATTTGGGACTTCGTCAATATGAACTGCTATGCATTGCATATTTACGAAAACGTTGATGCTGAGAAAGCTGCACCTCAAATGGACGTAATTTTTGCTCACACTTAAATCAAAACAGCGTCATAAATAAATTCATATTAACGAAGTGTTTTCTGATATTTTAGCTGAGTTTTTATGCCAATTAGTAACCGTGAACCGAAATAACCATTATATTAGTAAATTGGAATAAGCGAATGGTGAAGCAGGTGAAGTTTTATCCACTGGCAGTTAAGGTCAGGGATGCATGTGGGATAGTTTTATAATTTATATTGAAAAAACATGTCCTCGTATAATCACTGGCCAGTAGAGACTGTTGGTACGACATTTTCTTATTTTGTGAACGATTGCTCATTCTTTATATCCTGCAATTTATTTGCATATTTCTAGCACGTGTATAAACTATTATTGCTTACTGTATAACACATATGTTATATCTTTATGAAAATACATAAATATTTTAATTTTATTTCATTTTATTTATCTTTTATTAATTTAAATACTCCCAAAGGTACATATATTTTTTTTTTTGTTGATAAAAACAAGTCAATATTACTTCCAGTTATAAACCCTTTCCTTTCCCCTTTTAACCTCAAGTATAATACGTAACAATCATTGTAAGTTTTCATTATTTATTTAAAAAAAATTTAAATACGAACCTGTCATATGAGATGATAACAAAATAAAGAATTCTCCACACAGCTTAACAAATAAAATATTTTTATTTTCTCTGTTTTTTGGTTTTTTAAATGAAAAATTATATTTTGTTTGTTTCTTTTGCATATCCTATAGGACAGTTAACCATTCGCATGACACATTTTTGCAAACTATGCGGTGTTACTGGCCAAGACCACTAATCAACACAAAATTATGATGATAATAATAATGATGATGGTGATGGTTATGATGATGAGGATGGACAAAAATGACAATAATAATGTCGATGGTATTGTGCATACTGCATAGTGCGTGTGTGGTCAAGTGTATTTTTATAACTGGATGGATGACTGGGTCTGCCTGTCTGTCTGTCTGTTTTGCTGGCAGGATTGTTCAATTGCGTGTGTATGTCAGGATTAATAAGAAGCTGCAGGTCATATTTATCAGTTGGTTAGTTTGTTGGTTTCATGTTCGTTTGGTCAGTTGTTGGTTGACTTACTCTTGACAAATATTCTTGTTGTCGTTGTTGCTCATTGTTGGTCCATTATGTCATTGTTGAAAAGTTTTCCTGCCACATATATTTTGAATAGCTGCAATCAAAATTCTGGTTGTTTATGTGCGTTTTGTAATTGAGTCAACACATTTAATGGCATTATGCTCTTTGGAATGTCAAGTTGATTATATGTTTTTATCGAAATCCTTAATGGTAACAGAAAAATAAATGATTTCCATTTAAATAATGAAGACAAAAACTTGGAAACCTTAAAAATGCAATAAAAATAATTTATCAACTGTGGATGGGGATATTTTTGATAGAAAAAAAAAACAAAAGAATTAAATTTGTAATTATATTGAATAATAAGGAAATTATAATTATAAATGAACAAAAAAAATATGGTAATTCCGTCAGCAGGGTCTTTCATTAAATGCTTTTGATCTTTATATACATATTTAAATAAAATAGGGTGTATAAGACATCATCATCATTATAAAGGGTGATTTTTTAGCTATTATCATTTTGGCAACACTGGTTTAAACAGCTGACGCACGTTTCGTGTTTTGTTTCACTTTCAAACATCTTCAGTTTGGTCTATAATTTAACCACGAATCGTCTTACAAACGAACAACGCTTGCAAATTATTGAATTTTATTATCAAAATGCGTGTTCAATTAAGAATCAATTCATCGCGCTCTTCCTCCATTTTACGGTCAGTTAAATCCAATGATATCCAATTTTTTTTGCCCAAAATGCAAGAGCTTACTTGCATGACATATGGTTCCAACAATACGGTGCCACATGCCACACAGCACGTGAACAATGGACTTATTGAGAGGAGAGTTCGGTGAACATTTTATTTCATGTTCGGGACCGGTCAATTGGCCGCCTATTGACGTATTGGAAGACAACATTGAGGCATTTATTCGTGATATACCCGCCGAAATTTTCGAAAGAGTATGCCAAAATTGGACTAAGCGGATGGACCAGTTGAGGCGCAGTCACGGCCAATATTTGCATGAAATAATCTTTAAGCATTAAATTATATGGACCGTACTATTGATTCAAATAAAGATTTTTTATAATTTTTCTGAATTTTATGTGTTTTTTTTTTTTGAAAAACTTTCCTATAGCTCTTAAAAAATCGCACTTTATATACGACTTCTCTGTGTATAACGCATTTTAAATGTTCAATTTTCCATGACTCTGTCGCATAAATCTGGTTGAATTTGATTAGTGGCATAGGTTATGTTGCCTTTGAGGACCATTCTGGTTAGGGGGTTTGTCACATGCATCTGTGACTTAAGAAAACCTCACAAGAAAAAGTCAAACGTAGTAAAATCACAAGATTCCGGTGACCAGTTCACATCACCTCCACTTATAGAATATGCAATGTGGTATGAGCTGTGTGGCATGTAGCGCCATTCTCTTGAAGCCAGATGCCGGTGCTATACAGATCATGCAATTCAGTCCAAAATAAGTTGGTAACCATTTACCTATAGAATCTTAAATAAGATCTTCAAATAGAGTAGCAGTAGTAGCTATGGATACTACTTCTATAAGTAGGAAAAAGTCAGGTGTATGGTAATTAACTCCAGCAGCATCTTCAGCTGACTTGATCTGGCCATTTTTAGATTCGTGACTATAGTTACTAGACAATGGAGGTTTGTAACTAATGCTGGCAACTGTGATGATGAGCGGACACGTAGACAATATGCTTTGTAATTACGCGGATTTCCTTAGTTGACATCTTATGCTCTCGGTTTAGGATTAATAATGGATATGGGGAACATTCTAACTGTGGTCACGAGCGCTATAATAGTTTTCAAAATAGCCTTGTATGATGTAAATTCACGCCTGTGTAGAGCAGCCGCATTAATTAACCGACTAATTTAGACCATTTTTTGACGCAGCCAGCTCAAAATTTATACTCAACAGGGATGTGTGTGAAGATAGATTCGAATTTGAAAAGCAAAGACATAAACCATCTTTCTTTAGCTAATTAAATTAAAGAAAGATGGTTTATGTCTTTGCTTTTCAAATTCGAATTTATCTTCACACACATTCAACAGGGACTTTATCAGAACGCATTAGACGCTATAGGATCTCATGTAGATGGGTATCGTACCAAATTCGACAATTTTGAAAATGATTTTTCGATGAAAATTGGGGTCAATTGTTTTAGTAAACAGATCCATTCAGTAAACAGACGTCATTTGGAATCAGTTGAATTTTTTGCGGGTGCAAAATTTATTAAATGGATGAATTCTTATGGGCGACATGAAATCGTTTGCCGTATTCTCCTGCACACTGTTACGGCGATGTTTTCGGTAGTTTTTGCGTTTCGTCAACGTTTGGATATTGGTCGATCATCGATCACTGAATCAGGGGATCCATTTGATAAAACAATTTTATTGTCTGCATGTGTTATTGAATGCAGTATCCGTCTATGGTAAATTAGTAAAAAAAACTTAATAAAGAACAACTAATTTGGCTGATGTAGTTGTAAGAAGAAGGCCGATATCAAATTTCCAAATTTCTGATATCCCTGTTGAAAGACACTTTAAAAATAATTCATGTAAAAGAAAATAAAATTCATCGTTTTTATTTACTGTACAACTTAAACATACCGAACCCTCAATAGCAATAAGAACGTTTCTAAATGCTTTATCAGCTATTTCATCACCATAATCGAAAGCCTTTATTAGCAGGCTTGAGAAAGTAATACGTATTTATTTAAAAGCTTTTGTTTAAATCCCCAACAACAGTTTCCACGAGTATATCACAAGTATTTGCTGAAATAACGTTTAAATTACTAAAACCTATAAAAGCATACTTAATAGAAACAGAAAAAAAAATAAAAGTAGAAAAATACATATTTTACCCACTCACATCACAAAACCAAAATCAATTCATCATCAGAACCCCATTAAATTAATTTTTTTTTCTTTCGTTCTATTTAAGTATGCCATTAAATATTTATTCAGAGTATTATTTAGTCTCATGCATATAACACCCCTATATAATCCATAAATATATTTGTAAATTTTATATTTTTTTTTTTCTACACAAAATTCTTTTAAATATTTATTTGTAAATCCTGCCATATATACTTGCTCCAGTTTTTGTTTTTTTTTTGCCTGCAGAGTAAATACTTATACGAGTATGTTATAGGCGAATTATACAAAATATTTTCACATTTTTATTTCTGGGGGGTTAATAAATATTGTTTGTGGTTTTAAACTACAGCCATTGTTGAATCATCATTTGGTTCAATGATTTTTATTACCTTTTATATCATAAAAAAAATAAAATACAAAATATACTCTTGCGATTACATTTAATACGCGAAGTGATTTGGTTTAGAAAAATTATTAACTGATGACATATTTATTATAACAATAGGGATTTCTTAACAATTAATGGGGTTCCATAATTCTCGTAAAGTTAAGCATTCTGTGTTCTGTTTGACATGTTTAAATATGATTTATCAAGTGTATTCTAAAACACCTTACATAACGTAGTGTGTGCTTGCATGGAATTTATTGCAAAAATAAAAATAAAAATAAAAAATACTACAATAAGCAGATATTAAGTAAGTATTTGTAAATTACAAATTAACAGCCAACAAAATTTGGTTGAACAACCAATGTATTAAACATGTGCTTGCCAGATGACGAAAGTGATCCAAAGTCGTGAAAAGGATTCATTTTGCTTAAAAAAGAAGATGCTTTAGGATATTTAATTCAGCTCTTAGAAACAACAGACATACATACATACATACATAATTGGCCATTACAACCCTGTGTCAGGATTACGGCCTAGCTTCTCGCAGCGCTCATGTCACAGTGTATACAGTGATGAAGGAAATTATAGCTCAAAAAGTTTAAAATCAGCTGTGTTTTGTTGTGGCTATCTTATTATACATTGTAATGTTGTGTGTGCAAAAGTTTTGTTATGGCAAATTTGAGAAGTTTTTTATGGCAATCAATTACTCCCAGAGCTTTTGCCAGAAGACTGCTGAGAGGTAGACGCCGAAAGAAATAATTTTTTCATATTTGTTTTTTTCAAGATGTCAGAGCTGAGATTTGAACCCAGCGCATATTGAAACAACATTCACTTTTATCTGTCTTGCTGTGTAAAAACTCGTTAATATTTTAGTTACTGGATGACCTTTCATTTATTTGCGAGCGCTCTAACCACTATACCAATAACCCCCAGATCAATAACTCTCGCTAAAATAAGCCCACCCGTGTTACTCAGAGAAATTTCTTCTGATAGAGGATGTGACATATCAGCTCGAACTGAGTGTTAAGGACTGAAAGGTGCATCAATATTCGAAAAAGAAAAGTATTTCAATTGGTTTTAAAGTAATCTTAAAGCAAATGGCTTAATATTCTTTTCAGCGATTATAATAAAACGTCATTGATTATAATAAAAACGACCTAAATGTGCTTCGGCTCCCAGGTACGTAATATCCTATAAGATTTACAAATAAGACTGCTAAGCATAGTGAAGATAACATTGATGTTGATGATTCAAATTCAAATGCAAACTCATATTGGAGAGTATAAATACGTCATTCATATGTGGAAGAAAAGAGGCCACTTTGATAGGTGTTTTAAAAGGGCAAACGATCACATTGTATTCGTTAAAAATTGATCTTCACTATGTGGTTGAATGCTTTCGTTTTGAAGATTTCAATAGACTAACTAGCTGTCGACCAATTAAGATGCTCACGACTTAAATAGTTAAGAAAGTTAATAAAAGTTAGTTAATGAAAGTCAGCTAAAGACTCCTAACTACCTAAAATGACAACCATTCCAAAAAGTGTTACCGATTTCACATTGACAGGAAATTTGGTGGGCATAATGGTTGCCTCATTTGCTCACAATAGAACATAACCATCGTCATGAAGATGTTTCCCGCAACAAAACCGAATTTTTGCTTTCATTCATTCATCACCATAGAAACACAATCAAAACAAATGTACAAATCAAAGCTGTCAACTGGAATGGAAAAATTATATTCAAATCGCATGTAAGGCCAAGTGCATATCTACTGTTTTTATTTATTTCGGATTATCAAAAATAGCCAATGGCGAATAGTCTGCCAATTCACTAAAACCTTTAAGTGATAGTTTTATCAAAAAACTTCTACAGTTCCACATCCTCCATTGCGATGGCATGAACTACTTTATCACTCTCCTTTTACACCAAATTATCGTCTAATTTTCCCACATAGAAAAACGGCTAATTGGTAAAAGATTTACCAACATTGAAGAACTGGTGTGTGCGTCAAAAGGCTATTTTAAGAACTAAACGGACATACATATTTCACCATAAACAGGTTATGGAAAAAGAGTATCGAGTTAAAAGATTATACTGACAAAAGACGAAATGTTATTTTCCAATTTTTTTTTTTTTAATTTTAGGACCACCCTCGTTTTTTAGATACTTATAAGCCTTGTGCTTTTGAAAAACTTTGCCAATATTATAAAAAACATAATAAAATAATTGCTTGTCATTCATCATTTTCCTCTTTTTTTTTTTTCTTTCTTTTGTCTTTTTTTTATAAAACAAAAATTCTAATTAAGATTAATACACTTTTTGGAAGGGCTTATTTAGATGTTTAAAGTTTCATTAAATCTGTAACTCTAAAGTCTTAAACAAAACACATTTTTTAGTTGTTTTAACATTTTTAATTCCCATGCAAACACTGATAAGAAATAAAACACAGAAAAACTCAATTTAAAATCTGAATATGAATTATTTTTTAATGGATAAAATACAATAAAATAAAATAATGCCATAAAATTAAAATGGTATAAATTCAAGGTTAAATTTTAGGTTTTTTTATCAAATTTATTTACAAAAAATAAAAAAAAATCTGTTTTCTTAAATTTTTTTTTTTAATTTTAATTGTTTTTGTTGGGGAGCATGTATTTTTAAAATTATTTTTATAAATCACCATAAGCATTAAACAAATGGTTTTTGTAATTTTACGTTTTTTTTCATAAAATTTGTATTTATAATGTGTTTGGAAGAAAAGCCAGGAGGAGGTGTTATTATAACGAATTATTTTCAGCTTTTGTTTTTCTGTTTTTTAACTGATAAAGATTATTTTGTTATATGAAGAAGCTAAAAAAAGTAGATTTTTTTTATTTTCTTTCTACTGCCGGTCTTTATAACACATTCATAAAATTTATTTAAATTTTATATTTAACAAAAAAAAAATAAATAAATAAACTAACGATACCATTATGGTATAGAGTTTAGCCAGCATCTGCATCTTTTATCATCATCAGCGTCATCATTATCAAGTAGTTAGGCAGCCAGCTAAAATAAAAGAAACGAAAAAAAACATAAATGAAACCCATTTGACATTGAACTTTTTAGTACAAATAAGTAAAACAAAAAAAGTTATGAATAAGAAAATAAAAATCTAATTTTATTTTCAAAACAACCAGTATTAGGGATTTTCATATGCAAACATAAACAGATGGTCAAAATAAGAAGAACACCCTTTACGAGAAACAATAATATGAAAATGCTTAGTTAACTTAACTTTTTTTAAACACAAAAATATATACTTATGCATACTTATGAATTAAAGACATAAAAAACTCCTTCCTAGTATTAAGGTTAAAAATACTGATACAAAATAAGTGTGAAAGAAAAGTATATGCCTTTTAGATACCCTTAAGTAAAAACATTATTCCGCTCTAAGGCACCCCAGGGTATTTGGTGTAGTAGATAGTAGGCTAGACTGCTAGTTACATAGTTGTTGGTTCGATTCCCAACAGAGAATCTGGTCTGTACCATTACATCAAGCCAATGGCCTTCGTTACAATTAGAATATTTCATTCTATATTACTATTTACTGATGTAATCTAATTTTACAAGGATACATTTTTCCCAGCATTATTCTATATCTTGTTTTCAGTAAAAATTGAGTAGGGTTTTCAAATAGCCATTAAACGTGGGCTTCACCTCTTCATTGTTGACAAATTCTTTGCAGGAGGGCCTTTTGATTTTTTGAGTCATCAAATAAAAAATTATTTGAGGCAGTTCAATTTGGCTAAAATAATGTGTAATGATTCTATTTTTTAATTATGCTATGTTGTGTATGATATGGATTGAGCAATACCTTCCTTTTCGGCAAATGTTACCATTTATCTTTAATACTTGATCTACTTATATTTTGCCTTTTATGGTATATAGTGTACTTATATATTTGTATCCAGTATTAATGTAGTGTTTGAATATTTGAATTTTATTATTTTCAACGAGATATTAACTTTTAATGATCCATCTCTCCCTCTTGTAAAAAGATTTACAAAATGGAAAATACACCTTCTGATCAAGCATCATCTGAACTTTACCCACTCATAATAAGACTAATAACTGAATAGTAGTGGAAATATATTCCGATCAGTGCTGCCATAATAAAGGGTGATTTTTTAGCTATTATCTTTTTGTTGCAGCTGTATCGGCCAGTGTTAATGATGACCATCAATTATCGATTCGTCGCCGTTCGCAGCAATTGTGCCTCTGTTTTTTTTTTTTTCTTTTTTTTTTGCCCAAAATGCAAGAGCTTGACTTGCATGACATGTGGTTCCAACAAGACGGTGCCACATTCCACACAGCACGCATAACAATGGACTTATTGAGAGGCGAGTTCGGTGAACATTTTATTTCATGTTCAGGACCGGTCAACTGGCCGCCTAGATCGTGCGTTTTAACGGCTTTAGACTAATTTTTGTTGGGCTATGTTAAAGCTCATGTCTACACAGATAAAAAAAAACGTAGTAATGGCAAATGATTTTAACCTTACCGCAAATAGAATTTACATTCGGATCGTTCCCAATAGCAGTTTGTATTTGTCGCAACTACAAAATTGCTGTTAAATTAAATATAATTGACCAAATGCAAAAATGGTTTTAACAAATGCGATTGTCTTTGTCCCAAATGCAAATTGACAAATGCAAAAACTGTCCTACCAAATACAATTGTCTTTGCCCCAAATACAATTCGACAAATGTCAAAATTTTTTTAAATTTTTAGATTTTATTTACAAACAAAAATAAAATTAAAGATTTTTCAGGAATATATACATATGTACGTATGTAAAATATTAATATAATACATAGTAAGGCAATTGAGAGCATAATATAATAATACATACATATATAATATTATAAAACATATATAAATAATATAACATACATACATTATAGTACATAATAAATAAAATATATTTATATACAGTTTTTAAAGTCGACTCCGAACGACAGATTTGAGAAGCTTCTTCATGGCAATCAGTTACTCTCAGAGCTTTTGCCAGCAGATTTTTGAGTGGTAGTCGCCGAAAGAAATCATTTTTTCATATATCTTTTTTTCAAGATATCAGAGCTGAGATTTGAACCCGGCACTATCGTCTTAGTATGCCAACACACTAAATACTAGACCACGGCGAAGATATACTCCTGTAAAAAAACTCACACATATTTGTTTTTTTTTCACACGCACGTGTTTTTAATACCGCAAACAAAACTCAAACGAATGAGAGAAAATGCCTAAACAATAAAACAAAACTAACTGCGGATTGCATTTGAAAATACAAGACTACTGTTACCACAACAGCAATCCGTATTTGGCGTAAATAATTTTTCTCATGTAATCTCAAGTAAAAAACATTTGATTTTAATAAATTGCTGTTGACATGAATTTTTAAATGCAATTACATTTAAGTTAACGAAAATTCAATTTGGATCAAATAATTTTGCTCTTGATTTATGTCAACTACAATTTTGTAGTTGCGACAAATACAGTGTATTCGCCGAAATTCTTTGTGGCAAATAAAATATCATTTAAATCAAATACTTTTTATTTGCGACAAATACAATTTCCTCAACTGCAAAAAGTATTTGCACCAACAACACTTTTTTTCTGTGTATATAGCCAAGACCGCTTCAATTTACGCATTGGAAGACAACTTTGAAGCATTTATTCGTGAGATACCGGCCGAAATGTTGGAAAGAGTATGCCAACATTGGACTAAGAGGATGGACCATTTAAAACGCAGTCACCGTCAACATTTGCATGAAATAATCTTCAAACATTAAATTATATGGACCGTACTATCGATTCAAATAAAGATTTCATTATCTTTTCTGAATTTTATGTGCTTTCCTATAGCTCTTAAAAAATCACACTTTATATTTTACAATTTCTGTTAAACTTTCCATATAAAACATTATAATGAAAAAATAAAAGGTAATCGAATAATGTAAAAATATGCGTGTACTTATTATTTTTGCCACATGTGCACGTAAGGATTTGTTTTGTGTATTTTAAAGGATATAAAAAACCTACAATGACAAAATATAGCTTTTCAAAAAGGGAAAACAAACAATATATTTTTTTTCTTTTTTGTTTCACATTTAAGAGAATTTGTTGCAAAAAGGCTAAAAAAAAAATATAACGGAAATGTCTCAAAACCATAAGTACGTAAATTCAGCAAAAAATAATACCCCAAGTTTTTAAAACAAAGTCTTTAAACAACTTTTCGGTTAAGAATTAACATATTTGAACACTTAACAAACAATACAATTTAGTTTTAGCCAAATTTAGAATTCCTTTCTTTATTTTCTGAGAAAAAATAAATTCCTTTTTATAGGGATTAATCCTCTTTGCTATGGTTTGAAAGTGTTCAACTGAGTAACTTTGAAATAACAATACAGCTTTTTAAGCGCATTTTCGTCTAAGTATTAAAATATTTTTATAAGCAAAAATTAAATATTTAATGCAAAGCTACTAAGGCCGACTGCGACTTACTCTACATACACTTATATTTTTATCATTTAAAGACAATATTGGATTGCATGACTTCAAGTGTCTAGAAAAATAATAATAAAATTACGCAAACTGAAGGATATTTTTTGTTAGATGTTTAAACTAAATTTTTGAATTGTTACTTAAAAGTATTATTTAAATATGACACGTATTGCTTATCTATGGTGCAGGATTATCTCACAATATCTTCTTCTCTTCGAAAGCATTTCATATCATAGAGCGCTTGTTTTGGTGCAAAAAAACCCATCGAATTTTAGGTTTTACTAAACAAAAGCTGCACTCAATACTGTAATAGGTACAGTACATTACAGTTTGGTTATTCTAAGATTTTATACAAACTCTCAATTCAAATCCACACATTATTAAAACAAAATATTTGCAAACAATTAAAAATTCAACCAAAAGTTACTTTAAAATATTTGAGAAATGTTTGTGAAATTGATTAGAATTGTTTTTCTTTCATGACCAGTGAATTGAGTGAATTTAAAATTCCTTTACATTTTTTCTTAAACCACTGTAGTCTTATTTTCAATTGTGTTTTCATGTTCGTCAGACTTCTTCTACACATACTTAAATATAAGAAAGTATTTGTGCATTTTAAGTGTTTTGAGTTATTTTGCAAATACTTAAAAAGTTTATTTAAACACAGCACGATACTGTGCGTGGGTGCAACTGTAACAGTATTAGGCGTAGTGGTGTATACCCAGCAAAAATTTGTTTCCCCGATAAGCTTTGTGGCATATGTTAAAAAGAATTTTAACAAAAAAATTTTTTTTGTGGAAAAATAAAACTGAACTAAAACTTTTTAAGCTTTCTGTTAATAAAAAACTTTTTGGATTTCACACTATTGGAAATTTTCATGAAAAGTGTTTTTCATATAAAAACTCAATCGTTTTTTGTATACAAAATATTTTAATTATTAAAAACACTTCTAAAAAATTAAAAAAAAATTTGTTTTAATTTTTTATAAAATCAACATACCAGTGAAAGAAATCTATACAAAAAACAGTTGTTGTTAAATTATTGTTGGGCGCATGCACAGAAACTCAAACGGCGGAGGTTCAAATCCCAGTGAAGGAGAAAAAATAAAAAATAAATTTGCGGTTTTTTAAATATTATAATTTAAAAAAAGGAGGTCCCCCCATCCAAGAAATCCATCTTCACGAAACCGCTCCCTGAAATTTCCAGTCTATTCCACCAAGTAAACGAATGATCAGAACTACAGCGCCACCTTCTGGGAAGATTACATCTAACCTATATAAAAAAATGCTCACCACTCATTACAACATTCAGACAGGGCAATTGCTATTGACCATTCAAAGGTGAAGATATAACACTGGCCTTTGAGTGATCGAATTGACAGCAATTTGTCCCATAAAGTGCTTAACATCTATCTATCTATATCTATCGTATATAACATTCCAATACAATGCACTTCATTTAGTAGGGGTTCACTCCTGAGTATTGGTCTTAAAAAAAAAGCACAAGAAATAAACGCCGGTTAAATATCATTAAGTTTTTATAAGTTAAGTTAAAAAATGTTTGAACTAATATTTTATTTATTAAAGACCCATTCCCACTACTCGTATAATGAACTACCGCACATTTAAAATTTTTTGTGTTGTTTGAACTAATATTTTATTTATTAAAGACCCATTCCCACTACTCGTATTATGAACTACTGCACATTTAAAATTTTTTTGTTGGTTTACTATTTCATTATTACAGATGTGCTATTTATGTTTTATCCGTAAACAATTTATTCAACAAATTTTCAGTTGTTTGTAAACAAAGATATGCTTATAGATGGCGATCAGAAATTAAAGGCATGGATTTTATTGTAGATCCATCAAAACTTTTCTGCCTAGCTCGGTGGTTTTTTTGGGCAGCTCATCAAACATATTTGTGTTCTAAAAAAAGATAAATGACCATTTCAGAAGAATATAGTCTCTGTACTACTATAACCATATTTCTAACATCTAGCGGAACCACTGATAAGGGAAAAGGCTGGGAATAACTAGTAGGGATACAAGATCCTGTAGAGTCAAGTCTGTTGCCAAGTCTGTTTTCAATTCCGTCAGTCAAAATATGAAACTATGGTAGTCTCTTCGGCTTCCATAGGCAACAATAAAATAAAACCTTCACTTTGACGATTTCTTTGTTTAAACCAGAACAAATTTTTTAATTTTTTAGTGTTGTTTTTATATAATTTTAAAGTATTTTCCTTGTTAAAATTAACATAAATGTTTGCTGGGTTAAATTGTAACCTTATTTATGCAGCTACTACCACAACTACAACAAGAAAAACGGAAACAATGTATAACTAATTTTCCATTGAAATGAAAATGAGATACACAAAATGCTACAATCAAACTAAATATTATTTTTGCATGCAAATATACGAGTTCATATTTTAAACACATAGGGTGTTTCGTTGAGGGTAACACTATGAATATATTAACTGTCATTACGTAAATACTTATGCGGCAATAGCTTGTTGCAGAAAAGTTGAGTAAATTAACTGAAAAACTAGAACAAGATAAATAAATTTGCCAGCCTCAGTGTAACTGAGGCAATATGAACATGTTCAAGAGGGTCCTTGATATATAAGGCTCAGATTGGCTTAACTCCAATTATCTGTATAAGGCCTATGGCTGTGTGTTTGAACACAAAGTTTATCGCCACAGCTCCCCGTATAGTGCTGTGGAGTTTTACCGTTCTTAGCAGAGGAGTCAGGAATTTAATTTCAATTTTGTAAACAATGCGTTTGGCACTGTACACTGTCAGGAGAACGAGGGTTAAAGTATCAGGCCTTCTGATGGTATAATTCAGAGCGAATGTGATCTAAACTAGTATATCGAAGTATAGTATATAGTAAGCAATAGTATCAGTGATGGTGTTTTTGGATTCAACTTAAACTAGTCCATGACACCAGGAAGGTTATTTAATGTTTTTCAGGCTACAGTCGTGGCTATTGCCATTGTATAGTGGTCCTAATGATGGAACAATATTCTCGAGTATTTAAGGTGCCTTACGGAAGCTTGGTTCTCATTTAGCATCTGAATTTAACTAGCGTTAAAAATAGGGAGCAGTTGTTTTGCGTATTAAAAAATTGAGAAAGTGAGGTTGTGCATGAGGGTTTTAGTCTAGAATGAGATAATAATGATCCAAGTTATGGTTGTTCTACTGTATTTATTTAATTTATTAAAAAAAGTAATTTAAACAATTTAGTTTTATAATTATAAATTTATTTCCTTTTTTTTATACTTGTAGTGCTTCCTTAGTTGCGTCATGGTATGAAGGAACCGACGACTAACAACTTGGACGATATTGTAAGTAATTGCACTAAAATATTTAAATGTTTGTTTATTATTCTTATTATTTTTCTCTCTCTCTCTCTCTTTATAAATATAAATAATGAGGAAACACATTACGTAAAAAGCAAAAAAAAAAAAAATATTCAAGCAAAAACAAAATGCTTGAATTTTAAATTTTATGTCTCAAATTGGCTTCAGAAATTTCTCGCTTTCTGTAAAAGAATGTAAAAAAAAAAATCTTCACACTTTGCCTTTAAATTTAAGTGTGATAAATTTTTTATAAACACACACGTGACATTTTTTTCTTCGCTTCTTCGTCTACTGCTTAACGTGTAAATATTTGCATTTCATTCATTTGCTTTCCATAACACATGTGTGACCCAGTAATGGAAAGATCTGGTATTGCAAAAGGACAAATTGCACTTAAACAAAATGTATGTGTGAGTGTGTATGTGTGTTTTTTTAATTTATGAGGGCAGTTGTAGAATATTTACCTTTAAAACTATGCAAATACAAGCATGTACACTTACACACATAATGTACCAAAAAATTCTGGTTTACAAGCCCCCATAACTGTATTAGTTTGGCTTGATTGGTACTTGTAATATGGAAATGCATGAGTGGGTGTAAGAAGTTCGTGTAACGTATTAAGTAATACAAATGCTTCTTGTACGCCCTTAAGAGATTTTTACTCCCACACATATGAAAATGTATTTAAGAAAGGGCAACCAACATATCCTTTTTAATTTATGCTTAAAAATATTTTCTTAAAATACAAGGATGCATTGTACATACACACTTGCATACGTATGTTTTATTTGGATTTTATTTTTCTATGGAAATTTGTGGATCATGTGTCTTGTCTCTAAGCAAAAGTTTAAGTATTATTATGGAAACAAAAATATACTCGTACATCGCAAAATAAGATGTTCCTGATTAGTATGTTTTGAAAAAAATTGCATTAAATTTTATATTTTTGTGTTAAAACATAAATCTTTAAAAAAAAATCTCGAATTCTATACTAAAAATCACGTACACGTAAATCAAACACTCTACATTCACAAAATATGCGTTTTGGTCTTTCTAATCATCAGAGTGCCAGTTTAAGCTTTTCCATTGTCAAGTTGAGCATAATTTTACACAACTTACAACCTGTTTATAACAGACAAATGGTTTAAAACGGTTGTGTTTTTATATGTGAAACAATAAAAACCACTGAAATTATTGAGTGTTTCTCGTATAAAAACGCGAACGTCTCAAACCATTCGTCTTCTGTGAACATAGGTTGCTAGCTTGAAAGATTTCATTTTAGCTTTTGGCATTTTTTTTTTTAGATCTTTGTAAATGTTTTCAGCATTTTTAGCTTTACCATACATACACATAAGTGTATATATATGTGGCCATTACAACCCTGTTTCGGGTTTACAGCCTAGCTTCTCACAGCACCCATGTTGTGTGTGCCAATTTTTATCCATGAGTACCGCGACCAACAATAGTTTAAGATCGACTCCGAACGACAATCAGTTACTCTTACAGCTTTCGCCGAAAAAATATTTTTTCATGTTTATTTTTTTTTTCAAGATATCAGAGTTTGGGTTTGAACTCAGAGGTCTTGTGTTAGTAAGCCATGAGCTCACGTATTAACCACGATCTATGGATACAAATTAGGTCTGACATACATACATAACTGACCTTTACAACCCTGTGTCAGTTTTACGGCCTAGCTTCTCGCAGCACTCATGTTGTGTGTGTAAATTTTTATCCATGAGTACCGGGACCTACAGTTTAATGTCGACTCAGAACGACAGACTTGAGAAGCTTGTTCATGACAATTACTTACTCTCAGAGCTTTTGCCAGAAGACTGCTGAGAGGTAGTCGCCGAAAGAAATATTTTTTTCATATTTTTTTTTGAAAATGTCAGAGCCTGGAGTCGAACTCAGGGCCCATGTCTTAGTAAGCGAAGACACTCACCACTAGACCACGGCGACTACTACTAGGTCTGACATCATATATAAATACGGCGTCTTAATAACATTTGTGAGTTTTTTTTGAGATTGGGATTAAAAAAAATTCATTATCTGGCTGACTTACTTTTTTGTGTATTGTCTAAGTTTGTCTCAAGACATAAGCAATGGCTAAGTTCTCAACGTAAAAAATTGTTGCCCTAGTTAGATCTCCGTTGGGTCCATGAATACCAGTGCCGACACTATGGTCTACCTTACCCTTTTAAACCAAATTTAGCGAAAACTAACAGCCTTAATAATAATAAAAAGCAAAGCAGCTCATTGTACGTAGTGGGTAAGTTTGCCATTCCTATCCAAGGAAGTTCTTACTCAAACGTACTAGTTTTCTAATTTTTGGGATTCTCTACGAGTTATCAAATAGAAGGCATGAGGGTGATAAACTTGACACTTTTTTTCTTATATGCTAACTACTTAGTTCCTAACTTTTCATTATAAATAAGTCCCCAATAGATGAGCTTTCGATAACTGTTACCTCAATACTAAATCGTCTGCTAAAGCACTGTTTTAAGAACCTGAAATTTAATTCCTAAAATAGTTTTCTTTCGTGTTTCTTTAGAGGTGCACAACTTTGAGTTGTCAATACTATTTTATTTGACAACCGACTTAGCAGGTGATAGTTATTTTATAATTTTTTTTTTCGATTTGGTATTTCAGTGTATGTAGTCTTACACAGAGCAACACCAGCAAATTGCTAAAAAAAATGTTATCAAAATAAAAAATCAATCTATTCTATACCGTTGGCAGCAACATAGGGTCTATACAAATTATAATCAAAACTACTGTTTTTTTAATTCCAATAATTGGCTTTAATTTTACGCTGTTGAGGAATATCTTTTTTTTTTTTTTTTTTTTTTTTTTTGTTAGAAATCGTAACAAATGTGTTTAATTTGTTTGTATAGAAAAAAAAGAAAAAACTAATTAATTTTGGCATTATTTTTTCACCTCTTTCTTTAGTTTTGGAAATTTATGTGTTAAAAATATTTTTAATAAAAAGCTTCAGTAACCTTTAATGTCAATTTTTAATTTAGTTTTTAGTTTCTTTGCCAGACAATTTTAAGACCCCAATTTTATTGTCGAAATTTCAGCACGAAATTGTTAAACATTCTTAACAAAAAAAACATTAAAACTACCACGTAATGAGTAAAGATGGGACCAACAATAAAATAAGAAAAATGTTTCAGACAAATAATATGCGTTTTTTTTTTCATCTTCTTTTTTATTGTTTTGTTGGCTTAAAGTAACATTTAAAACAATTTGAATCCTTTTTCTTCTTACTGCTACTCTAACACCTTACCAAAGAATACTAACTTTTAAGCATTTCTAAATACATGCCTTACGTATATATTTTGGCTGGGAATATACACAGATGGTCAAAATAATAAGCACAAGTGTAATTTTTTAGCTATTCGTTTACTTTGTATTCCATTTGTTTAAAGGCTTTAATAAAAGCATTTTCCATTACTTGTGTTTCTATTTCATTTTATGAGTGATAAAAGTTTATTTTATTTTGTTGAAATAATATATAAATTTTTTAGATAGACACCCTTAAACATCAGCATTTGTTTTTTTTTTCTTTTTAACACCAAAAAGAAAATAATGGTATTCGCACCAAACTTGTTAATTTGTTACTCGGTAGTTTGTTAATTTGTTAAAGTTAGCAACTGTGAACGACCCCCTTTTTCAAACTTTGTTAGTCTGGTAAATTTCGTAGTAAACCTTTAGAAATGTATCACAAATGATTTTTATTATTTAGAAACTGCAACAGCTGTTTGTAAGTTACCAACTAACAACTGTTTTATCACGGATGCCGTGTCGTTAATTTATCAAATGTTCATCCGGTAGTGCGATGAATATACAAAAACAAAATACGTGTAAAAAAGTAACTATTTATTAACAAATAATAAACTAACAACCTCGGTGTGAATACCGCTAATATTTTATCTTTTCAGTTCGCAAGTATTATCTTATCGTGTTTAAAAGAGTAAGAAAACTTAAGTTTTGTAAGAGCTTTAATGTTATAGATTAAGTTTTATGAACAGGAAAACCTGTTTGTGTACCTGTTATTTTTAGCACAGGTGTATCAATGAGCGTACTATTAACATATTGACATAGCCAAAAATAATAACTTCTAATGTATGTTTATGGAAATAAATGAATAAAAATGTAAAAAAAAGTGAAATGAAAACAATTTAAATAAAAGCCTACAATGAATCTTCTAAAATAGTTTTCAAGCGAATAAGCAGACACACGCACACACAATGTTAAATTTTCATCCTTAACACACATAAACGAGTGCCAACAAGTTGAAAAAAATAAATAAAAATAGGAATCAAATACAGACTCTAAGCAAATTTAGAATAGCGAACAGCATATTTACAGGCTAAATAAAAACAGAGTAATGAATGAAAAAGAAAGAGAGAGAGCGTGAGAGAGAGAGAGCCTTGCAGAGAATAAAAAATAATAATGAAAGTGGGACTGCTTAACAAAAAATAAAACTTTTACTAGCAAAAATAAAATGTTTTATGTAAGTATGTATGTATTTCTCACACACATACACACATACATACATATGTACATAATGTAAATGTGTCTAAATGCCATGTATCACAATTATTGTCTACATTGTTTAAAAGTTAAAATAA
The DNA here is from genome assembly GCA_963576795.1 of Metopia argyrocephala. Lineage (NCBI taxonomy): Eukaryota > Metazoa > Arthropoda > Insecta > Diptera > Sarcophagidae > Metopia > Metopia argyrocephala. The sequence continues at coordinate 194,866,197 of OY756208.1, read as the reverse complement.
CAACAATAACAGCACAGCAAACGGATATGAGATATCATTCATGCATGTGTACATTTATAGAAGTAAATGTATGTTAGTATGTGAAGCCATACATCCCCAAACTCTTGTATGAATAACTTGTGTAATAAACACAAATATTTTCTTTAGTTTTCTTTTTTTTTTTTGCTCATACTTGCCAACGTGCTATATGAATTAAAATAACAAACTCTCTTTTTAAGTAACAGAAATACTACGAGTATCAGCAGCATTGCCAACTTAGTGCTTTCAGCACTGTTTATAGTGCTTTTTACAATTTACGACGTGAAAAATTTTGAATTAAAAAGTTCTGAGAAAGAAAATTTGCTGAAAATCAACAACAAAATAATTTTGCATTTTTAAATTCAAAGTCGCCGTGGTTGGTGCTGACACTCGTTTATGTGTATTAAGGACGGAACTGTAACTTCCTATGTGTGTAATTGATTAAAAATTATATCAGAAACTTAATTTTAGGCTTCTATTTACATACATACATACATAATTGGATATTACAACCCTGTTTCAGGGTTAGAGAACTGGAACCTACATTTTAACTTCGACTCCGAACTACAAATTCGAGAAACTTCTATTTAAAGAGTTTTAATTTCACTTTTTTCCCCCTTTTTCTTACAAATACGTGTTTTTTGCACTTTTTATGGAAATTGACAACACTGACTATATGCTGTAAATTTCAAAATCAGTGGTGTCTACAAGGTGGCATGCGAAGGAATACATATTTTTATTTTTTTTTTTAACAACAACAGTAATAACACTTACACTACCACAACCTTTGACACACATGAAATATTGATGTTCTGTCTAGATAAGTTAGTGCATGTGTTTATAAGCAGTATCACTATCCACTGCCATTTTCAAAAGAAGGCTTAAGAAGGGTATTTGTAAAAAAAAGAAATTCAAAATGAAATTTTATTTAATTTTTAATAATAACAAAGAAGAAAATAATAAAAAAAAAACAAAATTACAAGGCATGACAAAAACAAAATTTCAATACCTGGGTGCTAATTCTATCATTCATATACAAGCGAATTCTTATTCGAACGTACGTTGGCATTCTAATGGCATGCGAGTTTTTACTCAAAAAAGAAATACTCAAACGAATTAATATGTTCCTGCTAATAAAGAACACTAAACGATAGCTTTACTTATATTAGAGAAGCTATATCTCAGCTATAACCGGAGCCTACTTTCAAGTAGTTTTGTAAGGAAAATAGCTAAATTGCCCCCACAAAGATTATTACGTAAGATATGATTAGTTTATGGAAAATAAATTTTTTTTTAATAATTTCTTAAATACTATGAATACAACCTCGTTATATATTAGAGATATCTATAAGCAGGTACCTTAAATTTGCTAACATTAATTCATAAAATGTAATGTAAATGTTCTTTCCTTATATTCTGCTACTTCGTTAGTTAATACATCAGCAGTTAAGTTTCTTTTGAGCTTCCTAAAATATGAAATATTTTTACTGTGATCTGTCAGAGAATGCCAAATAATTCAGCGATGAGGAGCATTTCTGGATGAATAAGCACGTGAATATTCAAAATTGTCAATTTGGGACAATACCAATCAACATGAGATCCAAGAGCTTTCAATATATCCCAGAATGTCCATCGACTGCACTATTTTTTTTTATTGAGACCAATACTCAGGGGTAAACCCTTGCTAAATGCTGTGCATTGTATTGGTATTTTTGTGGAAAGGACAGTACATCATGACAACAAACAATGAAACAAATTGCAGTGAATTGATCATTCAAAGGCCAGTGTTATACCTTCACCCTTGAATGATCAACAGCAATTTCCCCATCGTTGCATGTTGATTGCGGTGAGTGCCTTCGCTAAGTAGGTTTTTTAGCTGTTATTTGCTACTTCCCAATAGGTGGCAAGGGGGGGGACCTTTTATTTTTAAACTATAATTTTGAAAAAACCGCAAACTAACCAACGGCGAGCACTACAGGTCGATGATTGCCAACTTCGTTTAGCCTGAACTGGTAGACCTGAACTTCAGCGGCATTTGATTTAAGCCGGGTAGATCACACAGTTCATATCAGTTTGGGTATTTTGTACGACTAATTTTAGAGCATTACCACCTCATAAGACTTTTTATCATAAAATACTAAATATATCTCAATTAGTATTATTATTTTAGATATAATCTATTTGGAGTGTTCTTTATTTAAATGTTTCAGAAAAATAATTGAAATTCTGACATGAATTTTTACTATTCTTGGCCACACTCATAATAGTGTGCTCTTGTTTTGGAAAAGAGTACCGAGTCAGAGATAGAAAGGGTACAAGACTCTAAAGGATGTACAAATATAAACCCAAACATTTTGTAAAAGTGCTTGGCCTTTTAACTAAATATTCCCACAAATATACACAAATATTATGGAAAGAAGTTCATTTACACAAATACAGAAATAAAAACAAAACACTCATAAATATACATGATACATATAGGCAGACACATAAATATTTAAAAGAAATTGTCTATCGTCCCTTTCTTTCTTTTTCAATAACATAAACGCAGAATATGCACTTGTAGTCGCAGGCATATAAATTATTTAAAAACAAACCAAACAAATATTGTTTTTAAATAGAAATTGTTAAAATGTAATTGCTAAAGGGTTATGCTCCCGTTATTTTGCAATTGAATGGAGAGGAAGTTTAAGTTAATTAACTGAACTTTTAACTGGTGAAAGGGGGAGACGTCAAGGAGTATATCTAAATAGAATAGAAAGGCTAATCTGTTTTCGATAATTGATTTAATGAGTACCCGACTTTAGGCCAACTTAGAAATGCTGCTAAAAAAATCACACACCTCGATATCTTGTTTAAATACATCTCTGAAAAATTCACTCTAAAGCCCCAAAAATCAGGCTGGCTAAGCCAATATACAGAAGCTGCATGAATCTTATAGTGCCTTTCAAAGTTCAGTAGTACCTTAAGGATTACTTAAAAACAAAAATTGAACTCTAGGCTTTACAGCAATTCGATCGTTTTCTAGTTTGTCATTCCGATGCTGAAAATGGGCACAAGTACGGGTTTTTACTCTGTTGAAAATAAATATAGATTTATGCCATCAACTTGATAAAATATCACTGCATCAATATGTAACATCTACGCAAACAAACCTGTAATTATTAGGTAGAGTAGTCTTCTACGCTATACCAACTCATAGCTTTAACGTGGATTACATTATCTCGAACTGATGTAAATTCCAAGTCGTGGAATCGACCGACAGAGACGTTCTTGAGCATATGGCTCTTGCTTAAGAAGACATTCATAGATTGCAGATAAATAAGCTTTGGAGAGTTTAATAGTTTTAAAATTGTTCATAAAGTTTCTTAAACTGCTCTCTCTCTGTATGATTGGATGCATATTGAGTTAGGAATATCAGTAATCTTTAGGCTTATAATTAGGGAGCTCCGACAAGGAATGTATTCTATAATCTGACTCTCCCAAAATACTATAAAATAATTTTGAAGCAGTGTGTTGTACGCATTTTCAACTTTTAATTTCCACTGAAATGGATATAAGCGTTGTAACTAAGAAATCTCTCTCGTGTTTTACATAAAAAGTTTTACCAAATTTTTCTATAAAAACCGATGATTGAAGCTCAATTTCATGACATCATTAGCACTCAATTGCTCGTGATATTCTGCGACATCTTCAGCTGCGATATTCCCAAAAAAACGGCTTTTCTGGAGTCGACCACATCTGACAGTAACTCATGTTGTTCCATATTTGTCTGGCTTAAAGTTGCAGCGTTATTCAACTGATGGCACACAATGATAAGTTTATGTGTAAGGTCACACAGAGTTGACATCACCTGCTATTAAAAAAAAAACGCTAGAATTCCTACGATTCTACGAGTATGTATAGCATTTCATGTCTTATTGATGTATTTTTGGTATGTGTTTTTACTTTAAAAATGTCGCAGCAAACTGGTGGTGGCATCTATTGTTAATTTCAAAATTGATGGAAGTTATTTTCAATTTAAAAATAAATCTTTGTGACAACACTTCAGTTCATCTGTAATAAATATTGTCAAGAACCCGTAATTTAATCGTAATGATGGCGAAGTGGTAAATTTATAGATGATGCCTCACATAGCGACGCCAAATCCACCCCATTTGTAACTTTTAAATACTTATATTGAAACAACTAATTGCTGCAACCATTTGGCTTTTACAGCAACTGTTGCTGCAGGCTAATACTGTTGCTGCCATTTTATGGTGGTACTCCTACACCACCGTGTATATTAGTTTTTATATTTTGTTTTTTACTTTTCTTTTCAATTTTATTTTCTAATTTAATCTCAGAGGAATGTTTACAATTTCAATGAGTAATTCTGCAAATATTTGTATTTTTTTTTATTTTGTTTTATGAGAACATATGAGTACAGGGGTATGATTACCTATTACACACAAACCGACATAAACTCATAGAAGTTTTCATGGCTTTATTGAAGAAAAATTGACAGTGGCAATGAGGCAATGATGTTGTTGATGATGATGTGACTGTTGACTATTTAATATAAATTTGAGTGGATTTTGTTAGACTTTAATTTGTGTACCCTATGGTAAGTGAGGTAAATTTTAAATTCAATTTAAATAAAAAGTTACGAATGGATTTGTAATAAAAAGAAAATAATAATTAAATTCGATTACTAAAACCCGGTTGCTATACACTGTTTACTTATTTGTACAGCAATTATGCTCGAAAAACCACTTGAATTATGAATAGCAAAAATTAAACATTTTCAATGTCAATAAAACTAAACTTTTACCTTTAAAAGACATTTTTTTTTCTAGTTGAATATATTGATTTATATTTTGAAAATTGTAAACCTGCAATAGTAAAAGAGTAGAAATTTCTATTTTTATTTTCACACACTTATAAAGCTGTAGAGTGTTTAAAAATTTCAATTACAAAATACTTCCACTTCAAATATTTCTTTCTTTGCTAATGCATGTATGAATGCAAATATGTATGCTTGTGTGTTTGTATATCTACAGATAATTAAATGCATTTGTGTTTAACTAAACGTACATAATACATATATTCATCTAGACTTTTAAATTAAACTCATTGCTCTCTCTCACTCTCTCTGTTTTTTCAATACACACATAAACAATTATTAGTTCACTGAAACCCAGTCAAACTTATGTATGAGAATTAATTTGTATTTGCTAATTTATTTATTTGTTTATTTAAAATCTATAGATAGTTAAAGGGCTGAAACGGTTTTCTAAAAGAAACTACAGGTTGCACATATACATAAATTTCGAAAATTGTAACTAGTCGATTTTAGACCCTTACAAACTATGTATATTTATATCGACTTATACTTATATAACAGAGCATGGGGCTAGCAAGTTTTTAAAATTGGTCCAAAAATTGTATGGCAAAGCAAATCATTTGTCAAAAAAAATTGAGAGGATTAGACACTCGAGCATGATACTTCGCTTACAAAGTAAATATAAAATTTTGGATAAGGATTAGGACGAACTTTTCTAAAACTGGTCTACATATACTACTTTATAGACAAAACAAATCATCATCAAAAATGATAAGTGGCCATAGTACCTCCCATACAAAGAAGCTCTTGATATTTTTTTGTGTTTTTATATTTTAGGAACGGTTATAGTGAAGGTACAAACAATATCTACAAGCCCAAAGATCTTTGATGAGCTTAGCATAGCCAAACATATTTTCAGTGCGTCTGGTGTACAATTCCTTCACGGATTATATATTGTCCTTTGATTGAGAAATCATTGCAAATACAATTTAAATCCCTTTGAATGTCCTTACGACGAAGCAATAAACAAATACGCTCTCAATATGCATATGCCTTCAATCACAAAATTAAATATTGACTCTGCAAATATTTAAAACGGCACCAAGACTAATTTCTAACTTCACCAACCAAATAGCTTTGTTGCAAAAATACATAAGTATGTTCTTTATAGAACGCTATATCAGATTTATATTCAATTCTAATAGGAGAAATGGGGGGCTGCACACTGAAATTGTGCTATTATTTAACGGAATTTTTAATAAAATTTAAATCTTCTTTAACTTCAGAATAACTTATAATTTTTTAATCTTCAAAAATGAAGCCCTGGATGGTTGATTCTAGTGATTATCCAAAGATGAAATGAGACTGTTTTAATGCCACATTCTTACTTCTAATTTATTAAAAAAGAAACTCTAATGTACAATGTAATTATATCCAGTACGTGCGATTCAGAAACGTTATATGTCGATTAATGCTCACACTGCATTCGAAGAGAAAATGAAATATCGTCTCCACTTTGCCCTTTGTTAGTCAGTGACCCAAGAACAAGTCAGCACTGCAGTAAATTTGCTGAAATTTTCACGTTTCACAATGAGCTGGATCTCTTCAGGTCATATTTTGGCCAACTCAACCTGCTGATCTTGAAAGTTGTCAGACCAGACGACCTCTGATCTGCGTTCCGATAATATTCCATGTCAATCTTCCTTATTGGTTGAAAGACCTTTTCTGCATCATATATGTACTACTCGCTACTTTTCTTACTAAGGCAATTGTGTTTAAATTTCTATCCTTTCGTTATAGGTTGTACAAATAACACACATGTTTTTAAGACAACACATTAAAATCTTAAATGTTATCTCTTCAAATAATTTTGAAATGTACCTTTTATTGTTAAAAAAAAAAGGTTAAATAAATAAAAGGAAGCAAAAGTCTGTAAAAATGATTAATATCAGATTGTAGCCGCCGTGGTCTAGTGGTTAGTGTGTTGGCTTACTAAGACATGGGCGCTGGGTTCGACTCCAGGCTCTGACATCTTCAAAAAAAGAAATATTAAAAAAAAATTTTTCTTTCGGCGACTACCTCTCAGCAGTCTTCTGGCAAAAGCTCTGAGAGTAATTAATTGCCATGAAAAACTTCTCAAGTCTGTCGTTCGGAGTCGACATTAAACTGTAGGTCCCAGTACTCATGGATAAAAATTTACACACACAACATGAGTGCTGCGAGAAGCTAGGCCGTAATCCTGACACAGGTTTGTAAAGGCCAGTTATGTATGTATGTATCAGATTGCTGGCCACACCTTCTACTCATAATAATGACCACAATAGTTGAGTGTTAAAAATTTAATTACCATAAGTTCTCGAACGCTTTATTCAGCCAAATGATGTTTGAAAAATAATCTTCGAATTGTTCGCTGGGTAGAGGTTTGTAAGAGTTATTCATTTCATGCTTGCTTGTATGTGTAAGAGAGAGTGTATGTATTTACATTTTACTTCAGCTCAATGTCAATTGTATTTATAAATTAATTTTGTAACAAAATTTGCACAAGCACACACACACACACACACACACATAGTCATAGAATTTTATTTACTCTTATTTTCCCTTTGTACTTGTACACACACATACACACACCCACATTTACTTCCATTCAACCCTGAAACAACAGGGATAACTGAAGAACATTTAAAGCTCAATGGCGCAGAACAGTATGCAACAACAGTAAATGCAAAATTATTGCAACAAAAAACGGTAACATCCATAACAGCAACTGTACACATAAACTGTACGAATAAAAAAAGCAAAAAAATGATGATTAGGAAGCAAAAGGGTATACCGAGTATACCAGCAGCTTAACTTTTTAGCCAACAAAAGTAATGAAACGGCAATATTTTTTTTAATGTAGTTTGAATTTTTTTTTTCTCCAACTGTTATAGTGTTGGGTGTATTACTTAAATATACGGGATTCACAATATTTAACACAATTTTAATATAAATAAAATATTTATTTTAATGCTAAAGCCGTATTTTGTCAAAAAACTACAAAATAAAAGAAAACATTTTTTAATAATATGTATTTTATTGTTTCCATTTTTCACAACAATAGTTCGAAACGTTTCAAAATCCCGCATTTTTAAGTTATACAACAAATATTTATATTTTTCAATAGTCTATAGAATACTACCATTCTTTTTTAAGGGAATTGGGAATTTAAATACGTCCCCATAAACACACACACACAAACACACAAACTCTGCAATATTTGTTGGAGTATTGAAAGAACAGGAAGTTGTTCATCACTTTGACTTTAACATTCAGGTCTTCCTTACACATTGCAAAGGGAAAATATGTGAATATGTAATCAAAATATAAAATATCTTTAATCGGTTTATTAGTTTTAAATTTCAAATATTGAAAATTTTATTTAAAAAAAAAATTTTATGTAGATGAAAAAAATAAAAAAATATTTTCATTTTTCAATTTAAAGAGAACAAAAATAAAAATTTATTTTTATTTTGAGCTTTAAGATGAATAAATAAATTTTTCTAAGTAAATTGCAAAATTCTTGGATTTATTAATAATTTGTTGTAATTGAAGAAATAACTTCTGTAAATGCATATGGGTATTTCCATACAAATGTTAACCATGTCATGTACAAAATAGATATCTTACGCTTAAGATTTTGAATAACAAATATTCCAATAAGCTTTATTTTAGTGTTTGAAATATATAATATTTTTGGTTCCTTTTAAATGAAATACAACAATCAACTGTTTCGTAGTCTTTTCTTGGGTGTAAAAATATCACAAAAGGTGTATGGAAATGCCCACATATAACATCAGCATTGAATTGAACATATTTTAGTTTTCAGGTACGGCACCCTCATTAGAGGGCAAACTTTAACTATTTAACCCACACTTTAGTAGAAATCATATATTGGAATTACTACGTGTGTCTTAAAACTCTGAAATGAGTAAAATTTGCCATTTGATAAATGATGATTTCAAAAATCAATGACATTGCAAACGTATTATGCTGTTAAAACTTTGACTTGCACATTTCATTTTCCGTTTTAATTTCTAAAACAAAATAAAATGAAAATCCCTATGACATTTAAAAGAAAATACTCATATTTAATTAATATTGACAAAAAAAAAAAAAAATAGAAATTTTTTATTTAATTATTTCTCTCTCCCTTCTGGCTGAGAAACAACCATAACATTTTACTGTCATTCCCATCAGGGTGCATCAATTGTGTCAATATGCCATAAATTGGCTTGGCAATAAATAAAATCGATCATCTGAGTGCACAAATATTTGAAATAATTTTATACGTTAAACTGCTTTCAACATTTCACAGGACAATTTGCCATCTGTTGGTTGGAACGTTCTTTTACACTCGCTTCCCTACACACATACCAATGCAACAAATGTCAGATAAAATTAAAACTAAAGTCTTATATTTAAAATAGTTTGTCAGTTTTGTTTTACTTTTGCATAGAAAGTTGGCACATTGTTTACTGGTGAATAAAAAAAAATATTTTTCTTTGGATTTTAATTCTCCTTTTTTGTTTTTGACGGTTTTTGTTTACCAACTTCTTTTTAAACACAATTAAACGTTGATGTTGTTGTTTGTTTTTCGCTTTAAACCCTCTCTATCAAGTATTTAAAAAAGTGACGAAAAGAGTGTTGTTTGCCAGAAACAAAATCGCATTTGCCAATGTCCTTCATTCACTAATTTCATACAGCACAGTGGGCTGGTTGTATCTTTCAAAACTTTTATTTTGTAAATTTACAAAATTCCTTTTTTTCTTTTTTTTTATTACATACATTATTATTTAATTCAACATTTTTGTTTGTTTAATTAATATTTATTTATTTAATTTTTATTAAATATTTAGTTCCTCACATAGTACTTTCACTTAAAAAGTTATATCTTGTTGTGCTATGATACAATCTTTTCAATAAATAAATAAATAAATAAAATAAAAGAACATGTAATTTTTATTGTTTAGTTTTAATTCTTTTTTTATTTTAATAATAATTTTCATAAGTTTTTGAACACCAGGCCTTTTTTAATATTTTTGCTTCTATTTCTCTACATTTCGGTACTTTTTTAGGTACAATCGTTAGAAATACTTTAATTATTTTGAAAAATACAGGCCTGACTACACTACAAGAAGAAGTAGCGAAATATGGGGAAATAAAAATAATATATTTCGAAAAAATGCCTTGTGCTTAAAAGCTTTTTTAAATAATTGTTAAAGAACAAATAATTTCTAAGTCCACCCTAACAAAGTTTGCAAGAATTTGCAATTTTTTAGCTTAAATTTGCTTGTACTAGTATTATAATCTTTTTTGAATGATATAAAATGTTGTTCCCACAAATAATATTTTATACAAAACTTTGAATACAGTAGGTTCTGGATTCATCGAAATACTGTCAGATACTCAGTTGATAGCAAAACATTTTGATGCCTAATCCAATTAATATTAACAAGAAAATTTAAGAATCTGACAATTTTTTTTAGAAAACTCTTTTATCCCACTGTGCCATATGTGTGTTCATTATTATTCCCCCAAAGCAATTGTATTGTTCCTCTTTGTTGATGAGTTGCTGTTGTTGCTGCTGTTGTCTCTACTGTTGCTGACAGTCAAACTGATAATATCTTCACAATAATACCACATGGTTTCACACTTTATATCCTGTTGGCTGCTATTGTTTGTTACTTCCGCCTGTTTAACTGAATGTTACGAGAATTTTTATGATAAAGCATGATTCTCTCTTTCTCTATACGTGTACCGTTTTGGCCTTTTCAATATTATGACCTTTTAGCCTTTTTAACTACAATTTTTGATAAGCAGAATAAAGTTCAACGAAGAAGTTTTTCTTTAAATAGTTTGTATCACTGTTGCTTTTGTTGTTGTAAAAGAAATTAGTTTTTGTTATTGTTGTGTGTGCTATCAAAAAATCCAACTTTAACTAATAGTCGTATAAATTTTAATTTTATTTATTAAAAAAAAAAAAACTAAGGAAGGAAACGCGATGGTCACCTTTTATGGCTAGAATTTAGAAAAACTAACGAGTTTGAAAGTGAGTAAACAAACGAGCCCCCATATAAGTATTTGATAATTCACCGCAATTATCCAGTTTTTGACTCCTTAGCGTCAATGTATTCTATTGGGTTCTGTGAAGTTTATAAAAGAAAGAAGAAAACAACAAAAGAATGTGGGTTAAATCATCATCATCAACCTCATTATGATTATGAGCCTATAGGAGACATTAATAGGGTTGGCAGGGCCTTTGGCAAAAGTCTCTTTTACACACACAAAAATGTTACTAACACAACCAGCATATTTCAGTATGTTTGACTAATGTTTTTGAATATTTACTTAAATAAATAGATAGAATCCTTATCTTAATATATAAAAACGTTTGTTTAGTCAGGAGCCAGGTTTCTCTTAAGTTTAACAACGATAGGTGGCTCTATAAAAAATTTTCAATATATTAAAAATTTTCCTAAAAAAATTTGTAAAAGAATTTAAGTTTTAATAAAAAATCATAATATTTCAAAATTCCGGAAAATCCTATTTGTTTTAAAATTATGCCGACCCGATCTAGAGGAGGAAACATTTGCAGGTACACTCTGTATGTATATGAAATTAATTTAAAAAATGGTGTTTTTCCTCTTTTTAACGCATTTTAGATATCTAATGCAAACATTTTTCCGAATTTGGACAGGACAGCGTCTGTTGGGTCAGCTAGTAAGTCTATAAAAATGAAAACATTTGTTAGAATCCTCATATTCTATAAGAGAAAAGAGAAGTGATTGCTTTCAGTTTTTTCTTGAATAAAAAAATTATTATTTAGTCGCCTTGTAATAGATATGCGAACACTTTTTGGTGCTTTAAATGGGAATAGAGTCCCATAAAAATTTTCTTAGCTAAACTGCGGGTTCTAGAACTTCATTTAATTCTAAAGAAAATATGCATAAAAAATTCGTACATCATCGTATAACTAATATCACACAATGTGAATGAATGGATGGATCATTTTTGTTCAGAAAATTTGGAGTTACGTATTCAAATCTTCATAGTAGAACAACCACTGAAAAAGTCAATAAACTTATAAAAAAAAGCAGTTGAGAATGATTTGCAAATAAGCAGCATGGATAGTGCCAACAAACTTGGCTGTCATCTCCGAATGATTATAAACAATTTGAAGAAAATAGGACACACAAAAAAACTCTATGATTGGGTGATACATGAATTGACAGTATAAAGTTATTTTCAATTAAAACGTTTGTAGTATCAAATAAATGTTTAATTGATTACGGAAAAATTTATTAAATTTTAATTAAATAGTTATTTTTTTAAATTAACTTTTTAATAATTAACTGAAAAGAATATCAAAAATCAAGTAAAAGTTTAATTAAATAAATTAAACAATTACATTAAAATTAATTCATATTTGAAAATGAAATTGCTTTGTAGTAGTAGTTCATTAATTAAACATATAATTGAATCCATTAAAACAATTAAAGGAAAACGAACTTAAAATCATATGCTGAAGACTCGAGTTCGAGCCACAGTAAAAGTGATCAATTTTTTGAAATTAAAATCTAAAAACCTTTATAGAATTCAACTTTTATCTAATTAAAGTATTTCTGACGAAACAAAACGAACTTAAGATCAATTAGATTTTAATTAAAAAATTAATTAAATAAAAAAACAAAACTCTTCTCTATTCCTCTTAACTTATATGGTTAAGTTTTAAAATTTTGTTTCTACGTTTCTTTCAAGCCAATACTGGTCACATTAAATCATCAACCACACTAATAGTTGGTGATAATGATGAATAAGTGGAACACAAACATGTGTTTTCTATAACATCACTGTCAACAAGTTGCCAGCAACAATGTTGCTATAGCACTTGTTATGCTTACTTGTCTTGCTCTCTTTACAAAAAATGTAGGACAATGGTAAAACATGTGGCAATTTTGTTGTTTATTTTTTTAATAAACATGTTGCTGAAATACTACATGACATGCTCCATAACATCCTCATGATTATCATGTTTATAATGATAATGATTTTCTTACAACTGCATTTTAAAATAATATTTGTTTGCCTTTTCAATTCAGTTGAAGCGAGTCTTTAGCATGCTTTACAACAATTTGAATAGCCGTTAAAGAAAATAAATTGAAAAAAAAATATAAAATTTTTAAAAAATAAGAAATAGAAAAAGAAATTCGTTTACATTTTACGAGTTAAAATATAATGAAAAGTAAAAATTAAATTTGCGAGTTTATTTTTTTAAACACACCAGATTCTAAAGGCAATATTAATAAAAGAGAAAATGATATGCGTATCAGTAACAGAAAAAGGCAGAAATTATAATAAAAATTAAATAAAAAAAAAAAATTAAATAAAAAGCAATCAGTTTGTGTGTTTGAGTGCGTGTGTAAATTTATGTGTGAAAAGTAACATATTTGGCATTTAATTAACCAATATTTCATTGTTATCAGGTAGAGCTTACTTTGTTGTAACATTATCAGTTGCTGTTTTACAGACATTCTGTAACCATACCAGCAGTTGCAATATCAACATCATTATCGCAGTTTTATCAAAAAATAATAAAAAAAAAACTTTGTCGCATTTTTTTATGCATAATACAAGGATATGCACTATGGAAGAGTATATTGAGTGTGTGTGTTTGTGTTTTTTTATATCCTGCTTTATGTCTTCTACATAGAAAAGCGTTTAAATTTTAACTGCAAACATCAGCAAAATTTTTTTTTTTCTGTTTTTTTACTCGCTTGTATGACACCATATTGAACTTAATTGAAGTGCATTTGTGTTACAGATAGGGACTTAAAATATAAACTGAAAGCAAGAGGGAAAAAACCAGATTTCATGTGAATCAAATTATTTACTTATCTGACAGACACTGTGTAGTAAAATTTCACAGAAATTGTAATATTTCTAAAATAATGGTTTTCAGGGACTTATTGCAAACAGATATGTCGAATGGCTAATAAAAGAAGTTTACAGTAGAAAAAAGAAAAGGAAAATTTTTTAGAAAAAAAATTTTAATACACTTATGAATATGTACATAATTTACATATGTAAATAAGATAAGTTCGAGTTATTAAAAAAATGTTTTTAATATTTTTTTATTAGCAAAGTCCTCACAAAAGAACATCAAATTTTGAGAATTAAAATATTGAAATCCTTAGCCTTTAAAAACCCTTATTTTAATCCGAAACTTTACTTTGAATATTAAACACTTTTCGTGGTGTAAACCTTTAATAAGACTTATTATTGATAAATGATACGCAGTTCTTTAAGATAAGAATGTCTTTTTTAAATTTCTACCTTTGAACTCTTTGTAATGCTCTTATTCTTACTAAATTGATCAGAATTTTCATTGATTACCAAAAATTTCTAAGAGATGAATTTAGTATCCTATAATAGCTCTTTCACAGCAACCTTATCGTCGCAAGAATTAAAGAACGCTGTAACTGACAAAAAATCGAAAATACGTTTTTTGAATCATTTTTATCAGAAAAAAATACGCTTCGATTGGTCCCGGTCCCAGATTTATACGATGAAAACAAATTCATTTACGCCGTCTGTATTTTGAAAAATAACAGTGTCTTTGTTCTACTTTCATACAGGTTTTTTGGCTCTGGTGAACATTTAAGGTTTTGTCAGTTACGGCGTTCTTTAATTCCATCGACGATATGTTGAATACATTAATGATTTTTCAAAAAGAGAACTACTCTACTTAGGGTTCATTTCTTCAATGATTTTACAAATGTTTGAAAGGTAGTCGCCGTTGACTAGTGGTTAGTGTGTTGGCTTACTAAGACGAGAACTACGGTTTAAACCCCGGCTCTGACATCTTAGAGCAACTACCTCTTAGAAGACTTCGGGAAAAAGCTCTGAGAGTAATTGATTGCCATGAACACGCTTCTCAAGTCTATCGTTTGGAGTCGACATTAAACTGTAGGTTCCGGTACTTATGGATAAAAATCGAGGCCGTAATCCTGACACAAGGTTATAAATGCCAGTTATATATGTATGTATATATGTATGTTGGTAATTGAAAAATAAAAATGAACTTCTAGTTTAAATTTTGTTAATGTTTATTAGTATTGTTGTTATCAGAGATCTATTTTAATAATTTTAAGTCCATAATTTATATCGAAGCTACCGTGGTAGAGAAGTCTTTGTCTGTAAATGCATATTATTTGAAAAAATTTCTTTGAACTTTGGTTTTAGTGATACCCATTGTCATAGTGATTTGAAAACTATTTCGATAAAAAGCATTGGAATATCCCTTTGTAAGCCCACTCTACTTACTCTTTTGATTTCAATGTTAGATATCAGAAATAGTTTGGCCTCTCTTATATAGTAAATGGTATATGATTCCCATTTAGTGTATAACTCTTTAAACATACTTTTAATTACCATCTTTAGGAACAAGTCCCTGACTAGTCTCTTAAGCGGAAACGAAATGGCCATAGAGACATGCTTATCCCGATAAGCCATACATTTCATATTTAAAAAAAAAAGTATTTTTTTTTGACTGGCTACACAAGTAAAATATTAAATAATTAAGTGTTAAAATACAAATAATTAACCAAATAAACACATGCATATGTACATATACATCTGTATAAATATGTATATAAAATGTATTACTTCTTAAAGGTTTAAAAGAAAATTGTAGAGTGTTGGATTTTATATTTCCACCCACTGTCTTCTGTGTGCCAAAACCATATCAATTAGCGCGTTGCTATATTACTCAGACGTGCTATGTAAGTGTAAATGTAACCAATATTTAAATTCATAGTATGAGAGTGTGTGTGTGTGCACGTAACTATAATAACTCTGAATAAAACGTATCCTCTTAAACTATATTTTTAAAATAATTACAAAAATCATACTCACATGTACATACGCATTTATATTGACAATATAAATAAAACATATTCACAAAAGGAGTGTTAAAAAAGAACAGAGAAATAAAAAGAAACCAGACACACAAACACAGTTACACAAATTAAAAAAAAAAATTAAATAAAAAAAAACAAATTTTTGAAAAGGCTTTTCAATCACAAATGGAAGAACACACTAGAAACCAGCAAAGCAAAGAATAAAGCTGAGTGATGTTTCTTTTAGTAACAACACTATAACTGTAGTTCTAGTGGTATTGTAATAATGGAAACATATAATGAAATATTACAAACAAATTTAAATCTATAAAATATGTATCATTGTTTTTGTGTTGTTGATGACAAAATGATGATGTTGATAATGTTGTCAACGATTAAATAATCATTTAAGCTGTTCTTTGTTTTTGATTTGTTCGCATATTCTTCAAAAATCAAAGCGATATGCTAACACACACTACCACAGAGAGTAACAATACGTTTTCTAAAGTATACTTTTAGGCAATTGTCGTCTATGTTCTCTTTCATCTGCACATACTTTGTATGTTTATATGCGACGGTATATTATAATAATACCTATTATCTATTTTATAGCACAATCACTTATTATATGTGTGTCGAAAAAAACATGTTTGGCTGTGTGTACCCATTAGTGTGTACATGAGAAGATGTCTTCTAAAAAATAATATATAATAGAGACGATTTTATGTTAATTATCACATATTGTTCTTGTTGTAATTGTTTCTAATGTACATATGTGCGTCGTTTATTGTTAATGTTTGTGGTCCTGTTTCTATACTTAAAAGCTCTTGCCTACAATCCAAGTATTTGCAAATTATCTCTTGGCATACGCAAGTATGAGTACATTACATACACAATCAGTAAATCTTCTTTATCCAACAGTGTAAAGCAAAACTGAGGCCACATAAAATTTATTTTGTTTTCAATATAAAAACCAAGCAACAAATTGTTATAGATTTGATTTCTTTTTAATTTCTCGTTATGAAAGAAAATTATAAATTCTTATGGAAAATACTTATAAGAATTTTTATGATGGAAGGATTTTCAACGCTTGAAATTTTATGTTACAAATATAAAAAATAAATTGTGTTTTCATTGTTGTTTGCCATTTAAATAGGGAGCATTCGAAATCGTTGGTTTACACATGTAAATAAACCACATATGGTAGAATATTAGTATTCAAAATCGCAGAAATTACCGATTAATTTTAGTCAACAGCAACAGACATACTTTTTAGGGTAGATACTCTTTTGAATGACTGTAATTAAAATAGTAATTTGGTTATATTAGGATTTAAAAAATTTGACAAAAAGGGAAATTAATTCAAAGAAGTGCCCGTAGTGTCGAGAATATTGCTGCCGCTGAGGCTTCAAGCTTCTCAAGCGTTGGGCATCTCTGTGACGTCGATGTGGCGAATTTTGCGAAAAGACCTTGGCCTACATACTTACAAGATCAAACTGACGCAAAAACTGAAGCCGCTTGACTACCAAAAGCGTCGTATGTTCGTGAATTGGGGTGAGCAACAACTTGAAAATAATTCGGATTTTCATCGAAAAATCATCTTCAGCGATTAGACTCATTTCGGGCTGAATGGCTTCGTCAATAAACAAAATATGCGTTATTAGTCAGGCAGCAATCCACACGTACTCCATGAGTCATCATTGCATCCCGAAAAAATTACGGTTTGGTACTGTTTATGGGCCGGCAGCGTCATTGGGCTGTATTTCTTCCGTGATGAGCAAGACCTGCACGTTACTGTGAATTGGCCCCAATTGCGTGATATGGAATTGGAGGACAAAGAATTAATTAATTAGGAATTAATTAAAGAATTTCATTTAATGTCTTTGATGGAAAATTCAACCAATCTATCACTGCGGTATTCATTTGCTTGCCAATATTTGTTAAAATCACCACCGATGAAGCGAGTTCCTCAGAGTTGAATCTGCATGGGCTATAATATTAATTGACTGAGAACTTTCAAATTAATATATTGAATTGCATGTTAACAAATTTGCTTTGAACTTGTATTTTTGAAGTATCAAAAAAAAAAAAAAAAAAAAGAAAGAAATATTGAGAAAAAAGAAATTTAAAATTTTAAGCATCAGTTTTATGAGATTGGCAAAGTCATAATTTTTTTATAGTAAAAATAATGCTGCCAACTGTACATTTCTTTTGGAATCATCCTCCTGTACGACAGCTTTTATTTCTCATTGTTTAAAATATATTAGAAAAATGTTTTAATTAAACAATAAAATTCAATTTAAGCTGTAAGAAAAACCACAATGAGATCAAAAACATGAGACATGAAAACAAGTCAATTAATTTTTCTACAATATTTTCTTTTTATTCTCTCTGTTACACATATTCTGAAAACATAAAGAGTTTTTCAATATTCTCCATTAAGAACAGGCATTAGTCTCCAAACAATTACATTTCACATGATAAATGATATTAAAAAAGAAAAGGAAATGTTGTTGGTGGTTTTCAGTTAAGATTATAATTATAAAGTGAGTGTGAGAATTTTAACCTGTTACGCTCACTTCACTCCTCGCTCTTTTACTCATTGCATCTACACTCGATATTATAAATTTTATATTCCCTTGTTGCTGTTGTTGATGTTTTTATTTCTTTTTTAAATAAATTGTTATTTGTTTTGAGATGACACATACTTATTGACATTTTCAATTAAGAATAATTTTTTTAGGAAAACATATTGTTTTCATTTTAGATTGTTGTTGAAAAAACAACCTTTTTTAGTTATTACATTGGGTCAATTTAAACGGTGTCCTATCAAGTCATATTGTCAACATACGAGTAATTAACAAAAAAAATAAAACAATTTGTGTTGGTCTGTGAAAAATAGTCTTAAGACTCTTTACTGCTGGCAAATTCTGCTACTCGACATTTTAAATGAAATTTTTGAAATCTTAAAATTTTAATAACTTGAATTCTTTTAACTTCAAATATAAATACATATAATTTCGAATTCTAGGCGATTTCATATGACATATTTGACATATTAAATGTGTATAAAAAACGGTTTTCTTTTTCTTTTTTTCAATCAACATGAATGAGTGACAGGATAGGATAGGAGGAAGTGGCAGCCTCGTAATGACAAGGCACACTTGAGCACGCATAGCGCCCCGTTTTGATACCACATGATGCAGGGAGCCCTGATAGCCAGAGGCTCCATATAAGAAGCACTACTTCCTTAGAAAATTATGCGGGAAACCAGCCAGAGAGCCTAATAAATTTGGCAATTGAACCAATGTCCCGGGTGGACAGGTTAGTCAATCCATTGAGAAAAGGAGATCCTAATGTAAGAAATCTTCGTCGGGCCAGAGAAGGGGGAATGAGTGACACAATAATGTATTTTTACCCATAATTATAAAATCCTGAATTTTTTAGTGTTTTTGTTAGGAAATTTTTATTTCACTTTTACCAAAATTATAATGAATTTCTTTTTAAGTGCACTTTAGAACTTTTCTTTAAAATTTTAATAACATTTCAAAGCAGCTTTTTCTCTATTACCTTTCTATATACATACATATGTGGTGCTTGGCTTATGGCTTCAATGGCTTTTAATTCTTTACTTTTGAAATTCTTTCAATTTTAACGAGCAAACAAACTCGTATAATGGAAACATATTAGAACAAAACCTTGAAAGGGTTAATCAAATTGGGCTTTACAGGTTTTACACTTTTAAAGTTCATTTCTTTTTCTACTGTTTTCAATATTTCATTTTACTTTTTCAGGTCGAATACAAAAAATTTTTACAACTTTATTACTTTGAATGAATATGTAAAAACATAATCTTTAAAGTACGAGTACTTGAAACACATTTTCTTTTTCAAACACAAACACTTTCCATAGTATAAGACGACAAGACGAGTAGTATTCCTAAGTAGCATTCACTTGGGTATCAATTTCATTCACTACAAATTTATTCGCTCACTAATGCAGCAACACACAACACGTACAGATACACTCAAGGAAATTATAGTGTTTAAAGTGAAATACTGCCTAATATCTATTAGTGAATTTTGTATTGAAAAGAAAACTATATTTCGATTAAAATTTATATACAAATATTAAATTTTTATTAACAATGCACATATGGAAATATCAAGGTACTTATTTAATAGTTGTTACTTTGGGGAAAAAGGAAATTAAATACAAAAGCGTTCATAAAACTCATGAAAATTGCTAATGATTAAATGGATATATTCTTTAAAGTAAAGCTGTATATACGCAGTGCACTAATAGTGCCGAGTACAGTTCATATTGGTAAAGTATTTAAAAAACCGGTATTGTAATTAGAGAGTGAGAGAACGAGTGCTGAGCATTCTTGTACACCTGTCTCCGAGTTAGAACAATTTAAAAGCCATGGGTTGTATAGCTCAATATGCATTATCTTTAGTAACTTTTAGATACAAAATTTTTAATTGAAAAGTTTCAATCGAGGCATTTTTAGACACAATAAAGCTTTAAGCAAAAAAAAATTATTTTAGACTAAAAGTTTTAATTCCGGCATATAGTAATAAGAGAAGTTCTTGATAAATTGCACAGTGAACGTTATGCATGATGTCCGTGTGTAACATATAAACACGAACTAAAATTGACTCTAAGGCATCAATTGTTTGTCGTTTGTCAGCACAAATTAGTGACTTTACGTGTCCTCTCACAAAGTAATTAATGGTTGTTAAATTGCCTGATCTTAATTGAGAAGTTCTCTTCCCAACATATCACTCAGTTTTGATTTCAATAAAAAACATAGTGTTTTATTTGTTGGGGTAATTTGGTTTTATTAACCAACCCATTATCCCCAAATTGGAATACCTCATAGAACACTATTCTGTAATAATCCGTTTATTATCCAACTACCAAATCCGCGAAAGTACGACAAATATTATAGTCACGCTAGATCTTAAGTGACTGTAAGCCAAGAGTTTTGCACAAAATTGTCCACGAATAGAGCTTCAACCATAAATCGATAAATTTTGATTTTCGTTTAAATTTTCGTTTACAGCAACGATAGTTTTCTTAGTATGGACATCACTTTGAGGTTTTGGTGTCATTGCATCACTTATGAAGTACTAATACACTTGTGGGGCATGAAATTCATTCACAGTTTGACATAGAAATTACAAAGTGTAGAGAATTGAGATTTCGAGGTAAATCTAAATAACTTGGTGGCGTTGTTTCAGCTTTAATTCATATATTCATATATATTCAATTCATATATCGTCGATGGAATTAAAGAACGCTGTAACTGACAAAACCTTAAATGTTCACCAGAGCCAAAAAACGTTTATAAAAGTAGAACAAAGACACTGGTATTTTTCAAAACGCAAAAGGCGTAAGTGAATTTCTTTTCAACATAGAAATCTGGGACTGCGACCAATCGACGCGTATTTTTTTTTTCTGATGAAAATGATGCAAAAAACGTGTTTTCGATTTTTTGTCAGTTACAGTGTTCTTCAATTCCATCGACGATATGATCATCTATTACACAAAGTACCACAAGTTCGTTTGACAAATAAATTTCCATTAAAAACCATACTTGAAAAGAGCATATTGTACAGAAATTATGAAAGTCTTTTACGTAAAAGCAATATTAATAGGCCGTATTCCAATTGGCGAAGTCGTCGCCGTGTAACTACATTTTTGTAATAGATTAAAGACAAGAGAAACATGTTTTCTTTATTCTGCTACAAAAATGTCGTCAGACGACAACGACATCACCAACTGAAATAAGGCGGAATATCTTGCTTTAGTCAACAGTGTGTCTTATTGTTAGTGAAAGTAAGGTTGACACTATAACAACAATATTTTCAAAAAATATTCTAAATAATGTATTAATTTTAAAATTGCTTATATGTAGTGAAAAACTATTGATACTGAATTACAGTTTAGAACTATTTTTTTTGCGTGTCTGTAAATTTAACTTCCACACTTTGACTCGTGTGCAAGCCACAAAGTAGCACAACGTCATGCAGCGGCACTGTGAAACATCTGCTACAAATTACCGTTTCTATGCCTTCGTACACGTACGATTAAGTTTTTTTTTTTTTTTTTTGTTTCTTTGTTTTTTCTCTTACTCTTCTAGACAATCAATACTATACTGAACTTTTAAATTTATTCAACTTGAGCTTCTTTTTTATCAACGTTTTCCCGGGTATTTGTAGTTTAAGCATATGGCAGCATTTCGAAGCGTTAGTAATTTTATAATAAATTCTTTTTAATTTTTATTTTTTTTTTCTTCATTTTATTTTAGTTTTTCCAACTGTTTTTACTGAAATGAATAAAACAATACTGTTGAAACAAATTCACATTAACCGCCTTTAGTAGCTGATATAACGGGTGTTTTTTTTAAAGCTGCAAACAGACATTTCTTTTCAGTAAAGGCAGAATATTACTTCCAAATTGTGGAAAAAAGCAATAAACTTTGTTCTCGAAATTCGTAGATCACTTTGTTTATTTTACGATAAATATAATCGGCCTAGTGTGCTAACAATTCGTGCAGTTATTAAGCGTTTTCACACTAATTTTACACATACATACATACATAACTGGCTTTTACAACCCTGTGTCAGGATTACGGCCTAGCTTCCCGCAGCACCCATATTATATTTTTTTATTCATGAGTATCGGAACCTACAGTTTAAAGTCGACTTCGAACGACAGACTTGAGAAGCTTGTTCATGACAATCTTTTATTTTTAGGGCTTTTGCCAGAAGACTACTAAGAGGTAGTCGCCGAAAGAAATATTTTTTTCATATTTCTTTTTTCAATATATCAGAGCTGGGGTTTGAACCTTGGGCTCATGGCTTAGTAAGCCAACCCACTAACCACTAGACCACGGCGATTACCAACCAACCAACGATTAATAACCAAATTATATCCATGTAACGAATATAGCTGCTATAGCTTGAAGTCCGGAAAAAGACGCTGAAATGTTAATTGGCCGTCGTTCTCAACTTGTTGTTCTAAATTAATGAAAACATGCAACCTCAAGAACTTCAAACGGCTGACTGTCACACCTGAGCAGTCCTAGAGAAAATGATTAATGACTTCCCTCTTGCAAGTAATCCTGTAACTTTTGCGCAGTAACAGTTGAAAAAATATTCAATTCAACCCTATTTCGGTCATTTCATATTCTGGAGCTCTTAAACAACACCCTTTGGTTGTGGTTACTTAACAAAAGCAACTTTTTGTCTTAGTTTGCATTTATTTTAGCACCCTACAGTGAGTTGCATGTCAAAAGGCCATTTTATTAAAATATAAATTCCAGTTTGTAAATATAAAACCAATCGATTAGATTTCCACCATTCCAAATGGTTTTCCTTACAATACAACTTTCACTTATTTGTTTATTGGCATGTCTGTAGCGCTTCATTATGTGTCCTATAGACCTGCAGTTATAATTCCCATTTTCACAGTTAATATGTTATAATGTGTGTTGTTAACTTTAACATGAATTTGATGAAAACGATATTCTCGATTACTATACATTGAGCCAACCAGTTAAACACATAAATAACAACAACAACAACAGCAAAAGCGAAAGCAAAAACAAATAAGTATAGACAGACACAGAGACCGACGACATAGAGTGGAGTGTTACTTACAGATACGATTCATTTAATAGAAATCAATATCATCAGCACATTCGTGTTTAGTTGGTTTCTAGATTTTTGTTTTAATAACTTCTTAACGCCTTTACCAAGCATTATCGAGACTGGTTGATATGGTTTTTCTAATTTGTACGAGTATTTACAGGAGACATGTTTAAATTAATCTTATTTCGACTTATACAGTGAAAAATATATTGTTTTTAAGAGCAGAGTATAAGAGAAAAAATAAAAGAATTTATGGCAATTTAATAGGCAAGTAAATACAGAATTTTTCTTTTTTTCAGAAATTTGTGATTAATTTTTTCAATACTGTTATCTGGCAAGAACAACAAAAGGAAAAGTAAATTTAAAAATTTGGAAATTTTAAATTATAGAAAACAAATTTAAGGTTTTCCAATGTCATAATTACTTGATAGTGGCCTTAATTGAAATATGAAGCCTGAGAAAAAACATGTACAATAAAGGAAAAATTGAAAGAAAAACTTTAGGCTTGTCATAAGCCACTTAAGTATTTAACCTGATTTATATCTAAAAACACCCACGATATTTACATTTCAATGTCATTAAAAGAAACACAAATAAGAATTTTAAATAAAATTAGGCAACAAAATTTCCATGTCTTCTTATTATAAAATTAGGAACTAAAATAAATTTACAATTATTTTTGTTTTTTTTTATGAGATAAATCAGCACTTGACTTATGCTGATATTGAGTAAATCCGATTATCGAAAGAAGGAAACAAGATGTAATGTTTGTGAACATTTGGCAATAAAAGCTTCTACAGAAAGGCTGCTTCACAAACGAACCCGGCAACTAAACAACTAATTCTCTCTGAAATGCGTTGTTTTATTCAATAAAAAATTAACCACAGAAGGTTATGATCTTTTTAGCATATGCGATTTTACTCGTATTTATTTAGATCTAAACCAATAGAAAACGAACGGATTTGATTTAACAGGAGGGGAAAAAACATTTCGTTTTTCTTATGAATTTTTTTATTTTAACAAGATTTTTCCTCAGTGTCATAAAGCAAAGCGAAATTTATTTTTTATGACATATTTAATGAAGCAAAATGTGGGAGCACAACAACAGGACTATAGTTGAAGGTCAGGTATTAAGTATAATTGAAAAATTTTCCAATAATAGAAATTAAATTTAAACAAAAAGATTGAATTCATAAGATATATTTATATATGGTTTGAAGGTTGTGTTTGTGGGCTATGCTGTTAGATGAACCAATCGTGATGTTATGATGGCCAAATTAAAAACTTATACAGAAATCATGAAAGGCATTGGCTGCTTAAAATAGCAGAATGGTCGAGATGGAAGTCGATATTATGAAAGGCATTGGCTGTTTAAAATAGCAGAATGGTCGAGATTTAAGTCGTAGTCGGCTAAGAAGTGTGTAGCTTCAAAGCAACTAGGCTGTAAAATGGATGATGATTAAGTTGTATACCAGTTTTAAAATTAGCCATCATAACAAAACACACTATGTTGGAATGGATTTCTGGTCAAAAATACAGAATTGAAACAGCAATCAAGAAAAAACTTTGAACCAAAAGTCTCCGTAAAAGAGAGATAGAAATATATCAGTAAGTAATTGAAAATAAATTTTAAGACTGGGAGTTAATTTATTTGAATATCTGCGACAATACGAAATCTTACCAACTGTATTGGTTGAAGGTTAGTACAACACAGAAAAAAATAAAATGTGTTTTAATTAAAATATTTGTAATACCAATTAAAAATTAATGATTTTTTCACAAGTAAACAAATTAATGCTATCAATTAAGCTGATTATAATATTAATTAAAGATGTTTAAAGTAAAGTTGTATAAAACATTAAAAAGTTAATTAAACTAATTAATTATTTAATCAAAACAAAATCTATTTTCAATTAACAATTTAATTGAAAAAAATATATCAATAATTTTTTCTGTAAAGTAGTCGGATTAAGAATAAATTAATCTCTTACAAAAACGATAAATGAGTAAACCTATTTATCAGTTTTACGTTCTATTTAGGTGTTAATAAATTAGAGAGAGATAGCAATTTTAGGCTGCAATTAAAACTTTCAGCTTTTGCTTACAACCAATATTAGGATTTGCGTCGAAAATAAATTGATAAAACATTTTTTCTAATGTCGTATGAACACACTGAACATTCTAAGTCTTCTGTTACATCTTCAGCACTTTTTTCAGAGATATTTAATAGTTTCAATACCCCATTTGTAGTAAAAACTGCGTAAATTTTTAAAATCTATCAACCACAGTCAACAACTTTTCAAGATCTGGAAAATCATTATTTTTTTAAAATAAAAATACACAACTAAGCGAGAGAGCTATAAGCGGTGAATAACGTGGGTAAATGATGAAACAATTCAAAGTTTAATTCTATAATTTTGGTCATCACAATAGTGGATGTGTGAATTGACATTCATTCATTCATATGTATATCAGATACTAGAGTACTTCGAATTGTAGATCTATTGTACAGCCCTCAACTTGATCGGAATTCCGACAATATCTCCCCCAGTCTTGACGCTCTGACGAACTTTAAATTATCGGCCGGTGCTCACTCCGAAAATTCCCTACCTGATAACTAATAGTCACCAAGGTACCTCTTCCTACTATGCATCAATGCGCCACAATTGCCCAGTACGTGCTCTGACGCCTCGTCAGCGAATCTGCACATATCGCTCGAAGAGACTCCTATCTTATTTAAGTGTCCATTGAGTCTGCAGTGCCCGGTCAGAAATCCCGCTAGTATTCTCAGACTAGAGAACCCAATGCACGACTCAAATTTTCACTTATTATAGTTACTAAGCAAAAGTGAATGGACATAGTTGGAGGTATTATTTGTATGTATTTTGATGGTTAATTGCAAAATCATTATGATTGCGTTATAATTAATATTTATCAAAGAAAATAATGTGATTGGGATTGAAAAAAGGCAGTCTTCTGTTGATTGGAACTTTTTTTCTGTAATCATTTAATTGTAACCTGAAATTTTGAGGTCAATTTAAAAAGCAAATATTTAAAGTTTTAGTCATAATATTTAATTAAAAGAACACAATTTGAACATTAAATTGATTTTTGATCAATGGCTGATTGCAACTTAAAATATTGCAGTCAAAGAAAAAAATTATATGAAGCAAATTGCGTAAATAAAAATGCGCCTTTTTTGACTCCTCAAAGGCAGAGTGGGCAAACAAACAAAATAGTTCGCAAACGTTACCATAAAGTCATAAACTTTTAAAATTTTTTTTAATCGTATTCTACATGAGCAAAACAAAAACAAGTACTTTCTAAATGAGAAAGGGCACAAA
Organism: Metopia argyrocephala; assembly: GCA_963576795.1. Taxonomy (NCBI): domain Eukaryota; kingdom Metazoa; phylum Arthropoda; class Insecta; order Diptera; family Sarcophagidae; genus Metopia; species Metopia argyrocephala. The sequence goes on along the minus strand of OY756208.1, from coordinate 194,839,409 downwards.
CGAAAAAAAATCGCTTTTTGCTCTTGTGCTTGCTTTGTTATTCTGTAAAATTCGTATAATTTGCTCTTTTTTCTCTTATTCTTTTCTTTTTCTTCTCATTCATTTTTTGTTGAACTTTTGTCTCAAATACAAACCAATTGTGCTTGTAAGCCCTCTTCTTAGACTGTAATGATTTTATTTGCTTTTTTGCTTAAAATCTTAAACCAATGGTTGCTTTCCATCAGCCAATACTTTTCTAGAAAAACAACTATTTTGCTGTTTTCATTTTTTTTTTTTTTTGAATTGACCAAGATTGTGTTAAAGAGTTTTTAAGTGTTCATTAATTTGTGTAATTAATCATTTAAATGGTCAAAATTCTTGCTAAAAAAAAGTGCTGAAAAAAGTCTACGAAAAGAGATTACAAATTAACAACAAGTGTTAGCAAAATTACGACAATTATGTCTTGAAGTTGCAAATGAACAAAAAGAAAACTAAGAAATCAGTTTATAAACATGCATTAAAAGTAATTAAGTTCGTTTAACACTTTTAGGGGGCTTAAGAGAATTAACCGTTGTAAACGTTGTAAGCTCATAGGCCAAGAGCTTACGTTCTAGTCCACTGCATTTAATTTTCTTAGAAATTAGTAGTGTAATCGTCTTAATCGCAATTAAATTAAAGCTATTATTTACTTATAGAATAAATTTAATCTTTGATTTGAAAAGACAATCAGTTTTTGTTGAAGCAGGCTAATGACGGTTTTGAAAAAGTTTTACGCTTTTTCGCTACTAGACTTAAATGGGTATTTAAACGGCATATACAGTGCGAGCTAAATTTTTCCAACTTAAAAATATATGTCCTGTTGTGCAGTAGGCGTAAACTTGCAATTATTGGTCATTATTTTTTTAAAACATAGTTTTCAGAAATAAAATCTTCGTCTTAAGACCTTGGTCTAGCAATTAATTTTCTATGACCTATTTTAACCTCCTACTCTTCACACACTTCTTTCTCTCTAATTTGAGTCTAAACAAGTACGACTGGCATGGATGTCATCTGCAGTTGCAAACATAAGCAATGGCCGTTTATATAAATCATCAGTGGTAATGCAAGAAATAAAATTTTGATTTCAGTCTAAAAAAAAGAAGAGCATTCAAGAACGTATTTATCATCAGAACCAACTGGAGTGTCTGTAACATTTTTTTTCAATTTTTTTTGCCACCAAAACTTCTAAAATCATTAAAAAATCATTAACGATTGTTTATCATTTGATTTCTTGTTAAAAATGAAAAATTGTCTTAAAAACTTAATTAAAATTGTTCATCAATTCTTTCATTTTTTTGTTTGTTTTGTGTTTCTAACGAGACAAAAATCATAAAACAAAACAGATATTACAAAAAATATTACGAAAGAAAGGAAAAATAAAACCTAAAGTTCTCTTATCCATCTCAACACAACAAGCCACAACATAAGTGTGTGAAAGATTAGAGAAAACTTAAGAAAAATAAAAAATATAAACACTAATGAGTTTTCAGCTTAAGAAAAGAAAAATTATAATTGGTAGTTAAACGGAAAATTAACAAAAAAAAAAACAAAAACCATTACATTTAATAGAAAAATGTGACATAAAATGTAATGAACTGAACTGAACCGATGGATAATTAAAGATGGCAAATGTCACCAGACTATAGAAAACAGCAGCAGAAACAGAAGAAGAAAACAATAAAACCCCAACACTACGCTGTGCAAATATAACAATGAAAGTAACAGGAAGGAAATTTCAAAATTATGACCATTTTTTTTTCTTCTTCTTCTCTATTTCTGTTGCTGTCATTGATGTTCTATTTGTTTTTGTTGTTGTAGCGTAATGTAAATTAGCAACTAAAACAACAAATATATCTCATTATAGGCAGCAGTGGTTGCAACACAAATAGGAAACAAAAGGCAAAAAAAAAAAAAACAAATATAAGCAGACACCGAATGAAAGCACAGCAACGTAGCATCGTTTTATTTTACTTTATTTATTTTATTTATTTGAAATAAAAAGAATCCACAGATAAACACTACCTACACCCCTTTTGTAACGTGGTCAAATGCCTAGTTAGAACAAAACACAATTCTATTGAATGAATTTGTAATTATTTTCACATATACATATTTCTTAATTAAAGGAAGAAATTGGGATTTATCGGACTAAACATGTTTTCGACCCCAGCTACGATAGTTTCATTAGTGTTATTTGTGACCTTTACATATGCATGACTATGACCACAAATTATTTAGCAATTTCTATCTATTTCGATTTAAAAAAAAATATATACAATCTATTATAAGGCTTTTTTGTTGTATCGGGTGTAATACAATTTTATTTTGTGAAACAGAAAAAACATAGCACATGTTTAGGCATTTATATATTATGCTTCATTATGTTTATTTCAGTTTAATGAATTTTCAATTAAAAAAAAATTTGTACAGTAATCCCTCGAACTGTGCGGTTTCTGATTGTTTTTTTTTTTAGTTATCTAAGTACTTGGTTTAAATTTAAAATGTTCATGATAATTTTAGGATTTGGAACGTATCCCCCTAATTTCATACAAAATAGGGTTCACAGTGCGCGATTTCGGATTGCGCGTTGTTTTTCAGAATGTATCTACCGAGCAGTTCGAGGGATTACTGTATACTATTAATTGTGTAAAAAAAAATATTTTAAGTTAATTAGATGAATAGAACGAATTTTATTATCGATTAAAGATTTTAATGAGATATAGAAAGTTTGTGTATTATTTAAGAGTAAAACTATTTTATAAAATCATAGGTAAATAGAATGTCGAAAAGTAGACATACGAAATCGTAAACAGTCTTGAAAATGAGAACTGCCTTTGTAAAAATTAGTTCACCTTGTTACGAATTCACCGTACGTTATAATTGATGGCGTTTACAAATAATTAAAAAATTAACAGTATTAATAAAGATTATAAAAAATTAAGAAGTAATGTGATTATTTTTGAAAATATGATTCTTAATTTCTTCAATATCCTCCATCCACAAAGTTCTATGCAAATCAAACCATTTATATTCCAATTAAAAAAAAAAATACAGAAATTGTCTAGTGGCTCTCAAACGTCTAAAACGTTACATCATTCAATAAATTTTCTGCAGGCTACGAGTACACTTTATATTTTGTTTCTCTTCCTCGATTTTCATTTGCTTCTGCTGCTGCTTTAGTTACTTCCGTTTGTATGGTTTGAATGGCTGTTTGGTAAAGTATTGTTTTCCTTTTTTCTCTGGTTAAGAGGCACACAATAGATAATTATATCACACAAATTTCACTCATTAAACGACAAAATAGCAAATGTTGCCACAGACACAAACACACACAACTCCTTAAAGTATACATTAAATAAATATACACTTAACATTTATCAAACTCACTCACACACTTATAAAAGTATAACAATACAAGCAGCATCATTTAATGTTCAACACATTACTCCTCAATATGCCATTAATATTGAACTATTCAGTCAACCATTACATTTTAAGCATCAAAACCAAATTTACCAAAAGCCAAAAAAACAAATTTAACAAAACCAATTGAGGCAAAATATCATACGAGTATGTATAGGTAGTATGTATGTGTGCGTGCACATATTTAAGAATCTTCCCCTCCCTATCTGCTCTCATTATATAATTAAAGACAAGGAGATAATATCAACAAGAGTTTAACACCCACCCACCATTCATATACATATTCATAGGTATGTACATATGTATGTATGTATATCATTAGCACAGTGAAGGGATATAAAAAAAACAAGATTGACTATTAATAATAACATTAGAACATATAACAATAACAACACAATAGAAAAAATAATAAAATTAATACAAATAAAACCAATACTCTCAATATATACAATACAGTTCAAACGATTAACCAAAACAAGAGAAGAAAAAACTCAACAACACTACTCATTAACTATAAGTACAGCAACAGTATCATATTTCTTTTTCACTGTTTAGCTTACTTCGCTTACTCTCGTTATTAGTTTCACTATTTGTTTACATTTATTTGTTGGCATATACATACATATGTACACTGTATAAGCATATGTTTGTGTTTTAAATCATTATAGCTGAGAGTGTATAACAGTATATTTTTTTCGATTTATGTCAGCTTGAATATGTCTGTTAAACAAAACAAAAAAAAAAAAGAAGAAAAAAATAAAGAAAAGGAAAAAAAAACAGAGAAAGAGAAATAGAAAATAAATATAGAGGCATTTTAAACCGCAAAAACCCATAGACAAGTAATAAAAGTAAAAAAATAAAAACAACTATAAATATTTATGCTTACACAAATGTTTAAGCACATTTCCATGAAAATAACACATTCATATACATATGTATGTATAGGAACACACTAATACATATACATATGATATAAAATTATGTACTAGTATTACAATACCACAGTTAGTGCATAAATTTATTTGAAACAGTTTTGTTTATTTAATGTTTAATGTGTGTGTCCGTATGCATCTACTAGCAGAGGGTGTTCTAATAAGTCCGATATAACTTAAAAGTGTAAAAAATTATATTATTTATTCTATATACTCTATACTTTGATCTTGAGTTCTTGAGTTAAATACTTATATAGTCTACATTATAATTATTAGGTAACTTTAACGTTTTCGTTTTCTATTAAAATATTACTCTGATCCATAACAGGCCATATACGCGCTCAGGCGAATGAAAACATCTCTTGGGCATTATTGCTGTGCAGGGTTGTCAGATCTGACAATTTTAAAACTTGATTGGCTATCTAATATTGAATTTTCCAACATGGTGATTGATATAGCAGTTGTCGATTTCCTTGGTTGCTTCTGATGAGTAATGAATTGGGATCTAAAGCACATCTAGACAAATTTGTTTTGTCTGTATCGTTTGAAGAAATCGTTAAATATCTACAAACACTACTCCCTCTTTGCTCTTTCTCATGAATGATTTGGGGTCATAGCCTGATTAATGATTTCCCAAGCAAAAAAAAAAAAATATTATTTCTTTAGCTAAGCAAATATTTGACGGAAAAAGCGTAATCACTATTTTTTTTTGAAATATTTATGCAAATATTTCGTTGAATGTAAACATTTCTTAAACATTATATAAAAAATGTTGGTAAGGAAAAATATTTTGATATGTATTTAATTTATTAAACGCAAAGAAGTGAAAAATTTAAAAGCAAATATTTTCATAAAATAGAGGTAAAGTTTTTTTCGTCAAATATTTACCTAATGCGACGATAGCTTTGTAAGAACAACCTTTATATAAACAACCTTTAAAGAAACTGTGAACATAAGTTTTCGTTTAATATGAACTTATTTTCTAACTGCTCTAGAGTCTAAACGGAGCTAGAAAGATATAAATAATGGTTTCTTGGCTTTAGTTTCTGCACCAACCAGATTTTCAACGCTTGTAGGTCGAGTGTCTCCTATACAAAGATGGACTATTTACGAGTATATTCATAAATTTTGATTTTCTTGCAAACTATTATTCATTACGCACATACTTATATTCCATATCATATTATGATATTAGTCATCATTTAAAGCTTTTGTGGGGTATGAAATTCATTTATCTTTCAATACATGATAATTTCAAGGTCAATGAAAAGCTCGTGTTTACTCGTGCACACGTTGCATTAATCGATGACGGTGTAGTAAACTAAATCTGCGCATATAGCGTTATTCAAGATCGAATTTATTTTTGATGAAATGCCGAACAATACCATTTATTAATATAAAGAAGTACAGTGTAGTTTTAATTGACTGTGAGTTGTAATGGGTTTAAAAAAGCAACCTATATATTTGGAGTTGCTAACGGTGGCATAAATTGACACGAAAATATACGCAAACATAAAATTTCACACATAAATTTAGCAAAATGCCAGCGCCTACAGCTCCTACTATAAATAGCACAATGGATTGGTTGTCAATGAAAGTTGTTTAAATTTTAATTAATTTATTGCTGTCAAATGTAGTACTTTTTTATAAAACCAATACTCCGGGGCCTGCAGCCTTACTCATGCTGTGCATTGTATTGAAATTCGGAAAGATAGTTTTTTTAAGGGCCTTATATAGGACAAGTTGCTATTTACAAATGTTACATTTTATTATCTGCTAATTTGCCATTTGACCCACTGTGCTTAGAAAATATTGGCACAACTACATAAAACAGAACGCAAGAGAACATTTATTTTTAACAAATACTGGTATTTTATAAATTTATTACCATTATTACAACAATAATATTGATTTAAATTGTTATATAAATTGTAATTTATAGTTATATTCTGCAAAATAAATAAACTCAGTTCAGATACACTGAATCGTTTAAATATTGACAGCTGCATACATAGATATGAAATACAGTTGTGTTCATAAACATACTAGCAGCTTTTAAGAACAAAAAAGTAACGAGTAATATTTGTTTGCGTTTTATAAATCTTTTTCTATTTCTTTTAAGTTTGACACCTTCTTCCTTTAAGAGAACTTAAAATTAAAATTGTAATTACCAAAATTGAATACATCCAATTTTTTCTTAATCATAACTGTATATTTTCTCATAAACAAATTGTTTATTAAAAAGGAACAAAAAACATAAAATATTATATACAAGAAATAGTTTTCTTATCGCAAAATTGGCGTATCGGCGTAAAGAACACACGTTAGATAGAAAGGCAGAGTTAGGGAAGATGTAACGCCTAACGTTAGACTATTTCGTATTGTTAAACTTTAGGTGTTATGGGGTGAAAATGTATCACACCGATCAGTTAAATTGACTATAAACAAAAATTTGGTAAAAAAAAAATGTCAAAATTGACTTTTGCAATGTAAATATTTAATTTCTGTGGCTTTTCCACCTTACAATGAGAGCAATACGTTTTCAGTAAGCAGAAGAGTGCTTTGTATATCTCACAGACTTTAACAGCTGATGTCCACGTACGAGATACATTTTCACTAACTCAGCTTTAAAACAGTAAACATATGTTTACATTGAAAAATGTTTGCCTTTAGCAGGGGTAAGCTAATCGTATATGTTATATGTTCTCGCTATGGGATTATTTTGTTAAATATGATAACTTTCATAAAAAATTATTTGAAAATATCTAGTTGCCATTACAAAGACTGTAATGTACTGTAGAGGGTTGTGATAATCGAGCTTGCACTGTCCAAGAACAAATTTCTTATACTCTGTTTGTCTTAATTTACTGCCTATTTTTATTTTCCATTAAAATTTGTTTTACAACAACAGGCCATTAGCTCAAAATTTTATCTTTGTTTTTATAAAAGAAAATAAAAATTTTATTAAATATTATTTTATTTTTTTTTTCTTTTTTTTATTAAAATTCTATCCGATTACATTAAATCACTTTAAAATCTTTTAGCACTTCATTATTTTTAATACACTCAGCAAAATATTCCAAATTGGTAGCTAGCGAATAACCAAAAAAAAAATTTAAATGACTACGGAAGCAAAAATAAAAGTACATTTAACATGAATAGAATTGTGTGTGTGTATTTATTTAGGTTTACACTTGTGTTTATGCAGATATAATACGTGATCTCTCGCTTCTTCTCACTGGATCTCTCTCTTTCTCTCTGTTTGCTCTATCTTTTGCTTGGTATTATGATTAAGTTATTGTTTTTGCCATATTTTTTGTTTCGTTTGGCGAATTTTGGTTAGACTAACAGAAAAACAACTAAAAGGCTCACACACATACACATACCCAAATAACCCTTTTTTTCTACACTCACTTGTTTTCTAGCTTTTTTTATTTTTCCCATATGTGTTTTGTTTGTATTTCTCCCACATTCATAAATATGTTGTCGCGTATGTTTAACACTGAAATACTTTTATCTCTGCCTTCTATCTCTTCGTACATCTGCACGTGGAATCGTAAATTCCGCTTATTTTTTCTGTTTGGTTTTTTTTACGTCTTTTTGCTACTGTTATATTGCATTGTTTGTTTCTCATTAGTTGGTTGGTTTGATGGATGGTTTAACAGTAACTTCATATATCACCAACATACCACAATATGACGACTGAAAGCAAATATTAAACATCAGCAATAATAAAAAAAAAAAACAACTGCCAGGATATCATCAGACACAAATGGTTACGAGTAATAGCACAACAAGATGACATTGTCACTGTAAATGACATCATTGAAAAACATCTGCTATAGCAAATGTATACATCAGCAGTAACAACAACAACAACTGCAGTCATACTCTGCAACATTTTCATATCCATACCCACATAGATTTCATATGAATATTTTAAATGTATTACTGTTTGAGGTATTTTTTTTTTTCATATTTGCTCTCAGCAAGATTTTTTCGAGTGCCATTTTTAAATGCCTGTGAGGAATTTTATAGGTGTGTGTGTATGTGAGTATGTTGTTGGCGTGTGGTTTTTTGAGTTTATGAATTGAATACTCAAAAAAAGCCACAATAAAAACGGTTATAGCGGTTTTACATGATTGTAATTTTTAATATTCAGTTCGTTGCATATTTTAAGGGATTTCCTTTTTATTGGCTTTTACTTTTAAAAGATTTCTTTTTACACAATTTTTTTTATAACAAATCAGTTTTTTTCATATCCCATGGCGTTCAAAACAATTTATCACTCTTTTCATTGACTGTAAAGAGAGGAAAATAAAAATTTTTTAAATTGATTTAAAATAAACGCTAAACTTTTTATAAATTAAAATAAATAAAATAAGTATGGAAGCAAATACATACATGTTTCCAAATACTTATAAATATTTATATATGTTAGTATGTATGTATGCAAATTATTTTTTGACTATTTTTTTAAACTATCTTTTAATACAAGAGTTAAGGGGTAATGCTAGTTTGTAGTAATTTCTTAAAACATCTAAACGTTCTCGACCAAACTGATATCCAATTAAGCAATAAGCTACTTTTCAATCCGATTAGTTTGTACATAAAATTAAAAATACTATTTTTTATATTTTTTCTTCTAAAATTATATTCTAACCCAGGGCCAACAAATAAGAAATGTGTTTTTTTTTCAAAATCCTTTTTATAATGATTTTTTTTATAAAATTAATCATCTTTAGAGGACAAGCATTTTTAAAATTTTACCAATTTTCCGTGAAAATGCTTAAAACTAAAATAAAAATTATAGAAATGCTACCTTTAATGTTTTCATAATAACATCTCTTTTGATGACCTCAATTATATTTATAAAATATCATAATAAAATGCTACATTTTTCTTTAGTGTAGAAGTCATAAGTCTTTTTATATACATTTCTCATGTTATGCACTAAAGCATATTATAACGAATGTTCTTATGAAGAACTCTTTTAAAAGAGTACATATTTCTCAGAATCATTCAAACAATTTGCATTGGAATAACTACGAACATAAGTATGTCATGCAAGACTTGAAACGGTGTTTGAAACGAAGAATGCTTACTGGCGAGTTAAACAAAATTTTTATTTAAATACATATTTTTGCAACAGTCGTTTGACTGACAAGTTTTCGTACATATTTTTTCGTGAGTGTCAAATTTTTCTATTTCATATTAGGTGTGTTCCACAATATCTCCGGCTAGTTTGAGTTAAAGAGAGTAAAGTAAAAACTATTCTATAAATATGTCAAAATCGAATGCTATTCCTTTACTTCTGGACATAATAATACTGGTTGTTTTATAAATTAATATCTTCACAATGTGATTTTAAATGCTTAAAGTTCATAATATTTTTTTCAAAATTTTATGGATAATTAAAAATATATTCTTCACTGCATATTTTATATTAAAGAACAAGGGACTGCAGTTACGCATTTAATACACTTGTTATTAAAAAGTAAACTGTTTCGTTTGCTTTCAAAATTTTCTGAATATTTTTTCAGTTCATACGTATATGTAAAAATAGCTGACTGCTTATATCATATACGAATTGTTCCAAAAAAAAAATCATACAAATTTGTACAGAAATTAAAAAAAAAATTGCTCTCTGAATTACTCTCTAAATTACAAAAACAATTTTTTCTACAACGCTTATGGGTGCGTAAATTTGTGCAAGTTCGGAGTGTTTGGTTAAGCATATGGAATAGACCTATTATATTTAAAACTATATTACTTCTAGGATAGGTTGAACCTTTTTAAATTAAGCTTTGTTATCCTAAACAAAGAAAAATTGGTACGTATTGTTTCTAAAACAAGATGGTAAAAAATTAGCATATGTTTGGGCGTTTTTTTATTTTTTTCTTTTGGATTATTTCAGCTTAATTAATGAATTAATTTTTCGAAAAATAAAAACAATTATAATATTAAGTGTCATCTACTAAATGTTAAAAGAAAATTTATTAGAACTTGTTTATATAAATCCCAACTAGAATATTTTTTACTCTTGGAAACTTGAAAGAAGCTTAACTTCTGATGTATTAGATTACTACGAAGACTTGCTCAGAAACAGAATATTGAAATGATTTTATAATTGTCAAACTAAATTAACTGCTAACAGTTATCTCTTACATAGCAACAGTTTGTAATTACAATTCATTATAAAATATTATACAGCTTACTCTGTTCCTTTACGTCGAAGCTGGCTGTACTCTAGGGCTGCTTAAATTTGGCAACTCGCCATATAAAACTCATACCTTCCGTAACATGCTTTATAAGAGGGATTTTGGCTTCGTTCACTAACAAAACTACTTACCAGTAAGGTCCAATTTATGCTAACAATAGAACATACTCGTATTTTATTAATGATTGAAATATTTGTATTAAAAACTCTTCTTTTGAAACACTGTGTTTTATTTGTACTTAAATGTTAAACGTGAACTGAATATTTTTATTTAAACAATTCCAGGATATGGTAATTCTACAAGTCTGTTGTTAATCGTAATCTTTTTATTTCTATTAGTTGATGGGTTGGTGCAAAGATTGACAAACAAACGGCTGGCTGTCTGTCTTGTGTTAACGTTATTGCTGCATTTGACATTTAATTTTTTTTTATTTCTTTTTGTAATAAAAGCGTGCAATTTATATCGTTGCAATATTTTCTGGGATTTCAAAGAAAAAGTTTTATTATGTGATGCAAGAGTTTAATCTATACGTAGGGTGGGTCATGGTGGCTACAACGAAAAAACAGTTACAAAAATATTTTTTAGTATAGTTGTTACTGCCATTTAGAGATTACTTTGGTTTACTTTTTTTATTTAATTTTCTTTTGAATTTTCTTATTTATTTATTAAATATTTTTCATCGCTTCTGCTAAATTTTGTGTGAAAATAAATATAAAAAAAATTCCATTCATTGAAAACCATCTCGATTTGGTGAAAGAAAAACCGTAAAATGTTTGCATAACCGACTTGTTTTCAAATATTAAAAAGAAGAGTGACAGATAAGATTGTTTGAAGGCATTTACTTTAATTTAATTTGATTTAAACTGTCAACACTTACACTACCTTAAGAAATAAAAAACAGACAAATGTTTATGACCAACGCCATTAACAAAAAAATGGTCATAAAAATATATTTTTTCCCCCAAAATTTAGTTTTGCAATTTGATTTTTTTTTTATTTTAACAAAAGATACGAGTATGATAACAAAAGTTAAAAATAGAAATGTTTTTCGTTACAAATTTTATGAGATTTTTTATGTGGCTGCAATAACTCACATACCATATCGTATATGGTTGAAAGGATTTAATTTCGTAAATATCTGTAGCAGAAGTAGGGAAAAATAAAAAAAAATCACAGATTGATTCATTCAAAATTTATTTTTCAAAGTTAACAATTTTTGCTTATATGGAAGGGTTTGTTTCTTTATCCCACTTTAATAGCCAAAAGTTTAAAATATTTTCTAACCCAAAAAATTATTTTATGAGTCATAAAGATAATGAAGATTTGAAATTAATTATACGTTTTAATAGATTTTAAAGAGCAGATTTAAAAGTTTTTAATTTGAATAGGAAAACTTTTTCAAATTTATATAAGGGAAGTGAGAGATTTTTATTATTCTTTTATCAAAATTAAAATGATTTTTTTGGCATTATTTTAATCTTGAAAACAAATAAAAAAACACGAAATCAAAAGTTGTTTATTTTGAACCTTCAATATTCATAACACTGGATGATCTTAATTTAACAAAAAGTTTTACTTTTTCAAAAATATAAAGATTTTTTTAATTTTGTGACAGAAAAGCTGCATTTACACGTACATGTTTCATTCTTACGATGTACGATTATGCTTATATTCTATATATATTCCGTGTGAAATTGTAATTGAATAATGCTTAAAATTTTTATAATTTCTAAATTTGACAAATTTTCTATTATTTTATGTACTCGTCCTTTAACTTAATTTCCCAAGAAAACCATGAGTTAAACATATGACGAAGTATTTCAGTTTAAATAAAACATGTAAGACCATGTGTTTCTATGAGAATTTAGAGAAATTGAACTCATTTTATAGTAATAGTTTGAAGCAATCCATTATTTGTGATTCAAATACTATTTTATTTGGTTTTTCAGTGAATTTTTACAATTCAGCTGATTACAAAGCTTATTTTTCGTGATAAACTTCAAGACGTTAAAAGATAACGAATTTATTTGACTTTAAGAATACATTTAAAATGACTTTACTTTATTACATACATACATACATACATAATTGGCCATAAAAACCCTGTTTCAGGGTTACAGCCTAGCTTCTCACAGCACCCATGTTGTGTGCGTCAATTTTTATCCATAAGTAACGGGACCTACAGCTTAATTCCATATAACATAACATTATTGGCCTTTAGTCCTGTGTCAGGATTACGGCCTAGCTTCTCGCAGCACTCATGTTATGTGTATTAATTTTTATCCATCAGTACCGGGACCTACAGTTTAAAGTCGACTCCGAACGACAGATTTGAGAAGCTTGTTCATGGCATTCAGTTACTCTTAGAGCTTTAGCTAGAAGACCGCTAAGATGTAGTCGCCGAAAGAAATATTTTTTTCATATTTCCTTTTTTCAAGATGTCAGAGCTGAGATTTGAACACGGCGCTCTCGTTTTGGAAAGCCAACACACTAAACACTAGACCACGGCGACTACTTCATTAATTGATTAACCCATTAACGCCCAAATGAAAACCAAGAACATTTTTTTAAATTCAATATTTATTACTAGATTTAAACAGCATTTTTTACAGTACAGTAAAAGAAAAAAACCAAAAAAAATATTCTGAGTTGTGTTTTTTCAGGTGTACTAAGCTTAGTACAGCAGCACTTAAGGTGTGCGTCACTATAAACTGTAACACATCAAAAGTCAAATAAAAACTGACTGGAGTAAGCTAGAGTTAAAAATAAAACAGTTTTATTTTGCATTTTTATTACAGATTTATATTCTGTATTATTTTATTTAAAAATTAATTTAATTTTATAAAATTTTTTATTTTATTCATTATGCCATCCATGCAAAGCAATGTTATAGTGTTTTCGGTGATTTTTTTGGTACCAGCTGTCCATTTATATCGAAAACTAGTTATGGTTTTGGGAACAGATGTACTCTTCTTTAGTTCTCTTTTGACCAGAGCCCAATATCTTTCAATAGGCCGCAGCTCTGGGCAGTTTGGTGGGTTAGCCTCTTTTGGAAAAAAAATAACATTATTTTTATTATACCAGTCTATTGCGCTTTTACTGTAGTGACATGTTACCAAATCTGGCCAGAAGAATGTTGATATGTTGTGCTGTCTTAGAAATGGGAGCAACCTCTTTTGAAGACACTCTTTGATATAAATATCTGAGTTTATTGATCCCAATGTAACAAACGATGCACTTCTGTTGCCGCAGCTACAAATAGCCTGCCAAGCTAGGAACTTTTTGGGAAATTTTGATAGTTTTTTAGTTCGGAACTCTTCAGAAACATTGCCTCTACTATCCGCTACATAAAACTCTTGGCCAGGAAGCTGCGCAAAGTCTGCAAAAACGTAAGTTTCATCATCCATTACACAACATTCGAACTTTTGAAAAAATTCTTTTTTGAGGAGTTTTGCTCTTTTTTTTGCTTCAATATTCTTCTTAGCATTTCTATCTGGAACTTTTTGGACTTTATATGTTTTAAGGCCAGCTTTAGCTTTAACTCGACGCACAAAATTTTCCGAACATTGCACGCGCCGGGCCACTTCGCGACCAGAAATGTTTGGAAGAGCCAGCAAAAGCTTCTCAACCTTTTTGGCTTTCGCGTCGTTCGTTACCAGTTTTGCTTTACCTGTTCCAGGCTTTCTTTCAATTTTTAGGTCTTTGTTGAACTTTTTGACCACTCTGGAAACACATTGCCTGGTCACGTGGACTTCCCTAGCAACTTTTGTATAACTCCAATATGGTTTTTTTTGAATTATTTGAATAATTTTTGTATGCACTTGTCTTTGATTATCTATTGTGAACTAACTAACAAGTCAAATTTGACAAACTGATACATTTTAAAATCTGACACATTTTTCAAAGATATTGTGATTAAGAAAAATAATTTTGATTAAAGGTGAAAAAAGTTATTAAGAAAAATGGGTGTTACACTTTATAGTGACGCACACCTTAATATGCTATAGCTTAAATAATTCTATACGAACTAAACTGTTTTATATTGATTTTATTAGAATGTGATGTTATCAAGTAAATAAACTGATATTTAACGTTCTTCAAAGTTAACTGAAGTAAAATAAACTACACTAGCCATTTTGGAGATAAGCTGATATACATAGTTGATATATAAGTTGATATACAACAGCTACGTGGATGTTGCATGTACTCTTATTGACTGATAAAAAGCAACAACAACACTCGAATTCGGTTTAATATAGTCTATTTTCATAATTTCATAAAGATTGTTCTCTTTTACTATCTTTCTTCTTACTGGCTTGTAATCCACCAGATGTATTTATAGCCTGCCTTCGTAAATAAGTTGGGAAAATTTAAAAGTTTCGAAAATTCTAATGCAAATTGATTTTTTTTTTATTTCTCTTTAATAATTTACGAAATTTCTCTCTTAGCTAACACACACTTTATCAGCAGAACAGGTTATAAAACCGAGATGCGTTGTCAAAATTAGCCGACATAACAAATTCAAGAAAAGCGATACTTGCTGTGATACCCTGTTTATAGTAAGAAATGCCCAGTCTTTATAGTATCCATTAACTGCAGACACAACCCCTTCAGTGTTGCCAGAATTTTTTACTCTTTAAGAAACAGAAACTAATTTGTGGGGACTAAATCTGATGAATACGGTGCGTGATGAAGCACTTCGAACTTAATTTCAATGATTTTTGCCAACAAAATACTTGTTGAGCCTTGACAAGATAGCATGTTTTCTTTTTTGACAAATTGGGCCTTCTTTTACTCAAAATGATAACGTAAAAGCTGGAATAAATTTGTGCAATACTCGTCAATGATTTGTTTTCTTATTTTAAGATAATTCATTTAAATTATACCACACGAATAATCAACAACATATGTCAGAAATTTGCCTGCAAGAAGGATTGTCTTTACTTTCTCGTAAATGGAAATTTAAGTGTAAACTGCCTGATTTACTTTCCCATTAAAAAACTTCTCTATTTTTTATTTTTACACAATTACACGTATCACTTACTGAAAACTAACTCGGCATCCAGTACTTGCACCTCCTTCTATATGAAAAAAAAATCACATAAAGAATATTTTGTTTTTAAAATTTTCGAGTATGCCTAATAGAACTCCTACTCCGTTTTATGTTTAGTTTAAATTTCTCTTATACGCATACATATGCTATAGGTATTGCTGTAAGTTTCTATTTGTATTCTTATGTAAAGTGTTTAACATGTTTCTGTAAATATCTGTTTTAATGATTTTGTTTATTATGAAAGCAAGTTGCTTTTACTACTGTTTTTACGAACTCTTGCCTCGTCTTTTTTTATTGCGATTTTTTTTTTTTTTTTGGTTTATTGAAATAAAATTTGCACAGTTTTTTCTCACTTACTGGTAGCTCTAAATTTGCTTATTGAACCACAAAAATAGGAAACAAAAGTAGTCGTGTTGCCGTGTAAATGCATGTTCTTTCTATTTTGACATATTGAGGTCGGTAGTTTGCTGTTTGTGTTTAAAGCTTTAAAAATCGCATAACCATTAAAAATAAAACATTTTGTATGTTTGTTTAGTTCTTAAAATTCTTGCACTTGTCTCTCTTTTAAGCCATATTTTCTTAACAGATGTAATAAATTGTGGCACATTTTATCTACGGCATCAACGAAATTCTAAAATCTTAAGTCGTCTATACTTTAATAACCAGATTTAATGAAAAAGAAAGGAATAAAAGATCATGAGCTAAAAATAAGAAACAATTTACTGAAGTTAAAAGCTTGACCTTCAAACATTTTAGTATTATTTTTTTTTTGTAGTGCTTAAATAGTCAAACTGTTGTTGCACATATTTCAACATTTAAACACTTAAAAGCAATTTGGCAGCAAAACAGACAAGAGCAATAAGTGAAGCTCTTAGTTGTTGGTACTTTACGTTACCAAAATTACATATCTTTGCGAGGAGTGTGAAGCATCATCTTGTTAATGATGATGCCAACACCCACTTCTGTTCTGGCAATGAAATGTACATTTGCAGAGAGATAGAAAATGAAAGAAATTGTTTTTGTTGGATGACATTTATAAGCAAAATCCACTTGAACATTTGATACTTCATATATGAGTTTCACTTAAGCGTGTGCAGCTGCTGCTTTTCCTCCTACAGAAACATATTTTATTTCATGCTTTGGCTACAGATAAGAACGAGTTGATTTCTTTATTAATTTTATTTTTTTCTTTTTTTATCTGATTTCTGCTCTAGAATTCTTTTCCTTGAATTGTATGTTTTCAAAATGTCCATTTGTCGTTTATCTACAAATTTAATTTAAAGAGTTAAAATTGAAGAGAGAAAGAAAGGAAGAAAATAAATTTTTTAGAAGTGACAAAAACTCATAATTTTTAAATCATTTCATTATAAAATGATTTCTGTTTTTCATCTTTTTGATTCTGTTTCTGTTATGCTGGTACTTTAGTTTCTTTCTGTTGGTTGAATTTATACGATATGTGAAAAAATGCATGGGAGAGTATTACATAAGGGAAAATAAAAAAATTTCAGTATCTTTAGAAATTCAGACTTCATCAGAATAAATTAATCTCATGTGTGACCATTACTGACCATTATCTAAACAAATTGAGCTACAGCCTTAAAGTTTTTATCCATTAGAGAATGCTGCATCAGTCAAGATAAGATTTTATTTAATCAATCGAACAGCGCCATCTCTTGTAATTTCAATTTAATTAGTATTTTAAGCAACTCTATACTTAAATACAGAGTGGGCAAACAAACAAAATATTTTGCAAACGTTACCACAAAGTCATAAACTTTTACAATTTTGTTTAATCGTATTGTACATGAGCAAAACCAAAACAAATACTTTCTAAATGAGAAAGAGCGCAAACGAAACAATTTGCATTTCGCTCTTGTGCTTGGTTTGTTATTCCATTACATTCCTATAATTTTCTCTTTTTTCTTCTTTTCTTTTTCTTCTGATTAATTTTTTTGTTCTACCTACGCACATTTGAGTTATTGTATTTGTAGTGCTCAAAACAAAAACAATGTAAAAAATTAAGTGGGACAATCGCTCTCACTGTTTTTGTTTTGTTTTTGTTTTACTCATTGTAAAGAACAAAACAATATGAGATCAAACGTTTCGTTTTGTTTATTTTCCTACTCTGCTTAAATATTATATTTTCAACAGTATTAAGGATAATTAGAAATGCTTTGAGCCGCCTTTCCTAAAAATAATTTTTAAAATTCCGATTGCAAACTGAATCGTTAAAGTATTTTAATATAATTCAACGAAATAATGGTGTAAGCGTGATTGCTGCCTTCGATTAATTCGGTTTATATGTTCTATTGCTTTCTTGAACTCTTAAACATTTTCTAGCCAACCATCTCCAACTGATCTTGATTATTTCTATATCGGACGAGTAATGTGGCTTTCCAAGCACGTCAATTGCATGCATGATTTCTCTGATCAAGATGTGCCTAAGTCTGTGCGTACCTGTCCTAGGACACAATCAGACAGTGCTCAAAGGGATGCGTCTACCCCGCCCCAACATTCAATATATCACATGTGCAAATTCACAAATTTCAATGGCTGATAACAGAGCACAAATCAAATTCTTGCAATATCAACCAACTCGTTTATTATCCTTAAAAAATAAATCACTCTAAAATAAAAATAAAAAAATAAAAAATAAACAAAATGAATGAATGCAATCAATAGTACAGGACAATGATAAAATTTTATTTTTTTTTTTTTGTTTTTAGCATTCATTGACCGTGATCTACTTTCATTGAAATGCTCCATTTCAAAATTATTGTGATTGAGGTCTGTAAATTGTATAAATTTATTGGTCGATATTTCGCTACTCCTTTGTATGGCAAAACAAAATCCCTAAAGCTTAATCAATTTGTAAACAATTTTTTGTTATTTTCTTTTTTTTTTTTTCTTTATTTGTAAATGTTTAATTAATGAAAATTTATTGAAATGGTGTCTATAATTACAACACTTATTATGAAAAAGAAAAAAATTCAATTTCAATTAAAAGTAACACTTCTTATTACATAAAAAGAATTTTTTTTAATTGGTTTTTTTATTTAATTTTTTTTATACACAAAAACAGACGGAAATATCAATTTCTTGCAACAAAAATTGAATTTATAAAAAGAAAAAAAAAAAAAAACAATATTCGCTACATAAAGTACTCTAAAAGGAAATGTTGGTCTTTTAAGTTAAAAATAATATGACAAAAAAAAAATAGAAATGAAATATGAGATAAATTTCAAGAAAATGCAAGAGTATAAGAAAATATGTTTTTTTGTTGTTGTTGTTATTTTTGCTTTAACAACCACTGCAATTTCTATTGCATAAAGGAACTTTTATACTTCATTCCCAAGAGAAAACAGTACACAATTTCAAACATTTCCTTTTCGTACCCATTTCCTCATATCCTTTTAGTATTCTTTTTCATTTAATAACTTGTAACGAGATTCTTGGATTCGGTTATCAGTTGTTTATAATTATTTTGGCAGATTTTTTTTTTTTCTTAAAGCCAACAAAAGAAATGCCACAAATTCGAGGAATCTTCTTTTTTTATTTCAACAAATTAAGTTTAAAAAAGAAGTTAAAAAATTGTTTTTGAAGTGTTGGCTGTTAAGTGAGTTGTCATGCTACGATTACTTTGACAGGGATAAATTGACACTTGAAAAACACTACCATATTATTCGTATAACTTATAGAGGACAATATATCATAAAAATATGACGACAGACTTCATTACATTTATAAAAAATAAAAAAAGCTTGATGCCTTTGATATAGGGGTACCATAGCTTCTGATTTCTTTAAAAATTAAACCCAACCTCGAGTCAATGAAGATCGAAAGGTTAGATTGAAAGACGTGTGACTTATCACTCCACGCATAGACTGATCATTCTTAAAAAAGAAAATTGAACAAAGAAAAAAAAAAAAGGCTAATTGAACACAGAAAAAAGGTCTGAAGCCGAAATTCCCATTCAGTTTACATACCACAACCATCTAGTGTTCATAGAAAAAGTGCAAAATAGCAACAACCACCCCATACTAGAAAAGAAAGCAATAATTTGCATCGCATATTCTTCCAGAATCCGTTGTGTTTTGATGCAGTGGGAGATACAGTTTTTGCACAATCGTATTTATTTTCTTTTCATCAAAATCAACACCTTCTCTTTCCCATTTGCTACTATACTACCCTATAGTGAGTTGACACCGCTGACACTTCCAGTAAAAAAAATATATGGCCTTACGTAAAATACAACACTGTATAACTTAAGTAGAATAAGAAATATAAGAAAACAAAGCATTCATTCTCATTAGATTTCAAACAAAGTGGTTGTGAGTTGTCGGTAGTGAAAAGTAAGCCTCGAAAATATATTTCGTCATCAAGCGTGTATTGCAATGACCCATACAAAGATTAGTTTGCAATACTAAACTACTAGACTATCCCATAGAAATTAGAAAAGAGACACTGACAAGCCAGATAGCCTTTGAAACCTTACAACGTGCCCCATTTTATTAATTCTTATCAGCCCTTCTAGTATAGAATCTTCGAGATCACCAACAAATAGTAAAACAACGGAGGCAATATGATGCCACGGACCGGTCAGCGGACTTCAACTTATTTTGTGCCAATTCATCAGCCATTTTATTCAAAGTAAAGGCACATCACTCCATGCAATCCTTCCAAGGAGGCCTTCGATTTAATCGATTATGTCCTGAAAGCCTTAAGTACCGCTTGGGTATCAATTAAGATAGACAAAATTGTTCATTAAGTTTACTGCCTTTTTCATACAAACAATCTTAGCCGTAGAAACTCTACATCTGTCGTTTAGTATATTATATCATGGAGTCATCTATGTTAACGACCTGGCCGCTAAAAGATGGATAATCGTCCCTACTAGGTATCAATATCTCATATAACTTGAAATTCACAATCAGTACAATGTAGCCACTATTACGATTGTTTATATTGCTTTTGTGCTATAGCTGTGCGTTGTTGAACCTTCTTCTGTATTTCGGGTATGAATGATTTATTTCAATTAACGGTATGGTAACATTTTTAAAATTCTTCTTTAATGACTCTCATAATTGGTTTTCTATGAACGTTTCATTTCTTTCTTTTTTTTCATTCCCATTTCTTTGCAAGACTCTTAAAATGTTCTACCAATGGTCTATTTAGAAATCTGTTTGTATAGGAACATGTTTCCTTTTTCATTTTCTATGCCATTAGATATTAATGACACTGTTTGACAGTCTAACGACAAACTTCGTTCGTAAACTGTACAAAGAAATTGGCTGAATAAACTACAAACTAAATCTCAAATGATTTGCGAGAAGTACTTATTTTCAATTACGGAACTTTATTTAGATTTATAGGTTTCATATACGAACGCACACACATACATACATACATATTATTAGAAATTTAATTCAAAGAGAATTATTTAAAAGACAACTTTACATTAAAAGTAAAATAATTATATTTATGAAGACTTTCTGGAACATAAACAAAAATACGGAAAAACTTTCAAATATAGCCAAAGAAGAGCATCAGAATGATTTACAGAGACCTACCAGCAGTAGAAACATTATTATGGCAGTGAAAATAAGCAAAACGCTTTCTAAATTAACTGCCGGTATCAACTCTCAGGTAAAACTTCATATTATAGAAACATTCTGAAAATCAAAATACCTGTACGCTACTCTGAAGTGTGTTCCGTAGAATGAGAGATATAACTGCAGGGTAATAATTGTACTGAGTATACTTTACAAATTCATAGCGGTTTGCTACAACTAGTGCAAGCAATCTTTTGCAGTAGAAGATCAGTTCCTATAGGATCATCATTGAACAATCCCTTGAATATATTTATATCGATCTTATTCGGATTTTCGATTTTAACCTGTGGGTACTCATGGAAAAAAAAAACATTAGTGATGCGGGAAGCTAGGCCGTAACCCTGACAAAGGGTTGTAATGGCCAATTTTGTATGTATGTATGTATGTATCTGGGGCATACAACCTCATCAAATCGCTTTTACATGAGCCTATACTGAGTTATTGTCCTCACTCTCTTCAGTGTCTTTATTATTCAACATCATTCTTAGCCATGCTATGAAAAATATCACATATTCTAACAAACGCAGAGATAGGAATGTGCAAATATTAAAAAAGAAAACAAGTAAATGGTTTTAAATGTAGGCATATAGGATTTTTATATGTAATGTGATCCCATAAAATACATGGGATGCAGGCTATAGCATTACCACAACTAACTTATAACTTCTCAATAATTTAGCCGGTAGAGAACTATTATTCTTGAAGGTACCTAAGATTCTTGTGTGAATTTGTAAGTTGTCTTCAAAAAGCAAATCTCTATATGTATATGGGTTGGTGCAACTGTTCAAAGTTCAAAAGTAAATAAGAAACTTTTTGTGGTCTAGAGTTTGACGGCCATATTTGAGGTTATGTTTACGTGGCATTTTTACTACCTTTTTTATGTTTTTGCACAACCACAATATCTTTGATAGGAAAATAACATAAAATTTTATTTACATAAACACTCACACAACTACATCCTTTTTTTCTATAAAAAAAGGCACAAGTCTCCAATAAAACAAATTTTTTTCTTTCTTTCTTAAATGTGCCCATGTGTGTATTTAAGTGTGAAGATACCACAAAAAAATATGAAAATAAAATTTTATTTTGACATAAAGACTCAGCAAGTCTTGCACAATATATTGAAAAAAAATAAATAAATTGCTGACCACCAGTTAAAAGAACCTTTGAAGATTTTTAAGTATTTAATACAAAAAATCATTTATAATTTTGTATTTTTTTTATGTTGGAAATGTGTTTAAAAACCCTTTTTTAAATACAAAAATATTATAAAAAAAACTTTTTTTGTATTTAGTTTTAAAATGGTATCATGACATTAAACCATAAATCAATATGGATTTAAATACATACAGGCAAACATACAGCCATACATACGTATGTATGTTTTCTTTCTTTTCAATAATAAATTGAAGATTAAATTAAAATTACAAAAAAAAAATAAGAGTTTGCTTATAAAATTTAGATTTTGTCAAACAATATTTTTGATTTCCTATTAACAGAAGCCAAAAATAATTGCCTTAATCTGATTAAATTCATTTGAGCATAAAATATTTTATTACTCGCACACTCACTTTACAGACTAACTGACTGGCAAACTGCTTTAAGGGAAATTATTAAAAGAAAAACAAAACAAGAAATGATTTTGACAAAATACGAGTATTTTCCCAAAACCAATATAAAAACAGCTTTAAAAAGAGATTTTTTATTTTCAAAATTTTAAACATTTAGAGGAAATGTGTGTGTCTGTATTTAAGTGTTGCTGGGCTTTTAGTTCAATTAGTTGTAATTGTTTTTGGTTCTCCTTTTTCTTTTTGACTTCAATATACTGATAACTTGGTTAGCTAATATCCTGTCAGTCTAAAAGACATTTCTTTTTATATCTTTTATGACTGCAAATAACAAAGAGAATATCTATTAAATTTATTATAATTGCTTATGACAAAATCAATTGAACATTATAAGTCATTTAAACTTAAGGAACTAAATACTTAAAAACTTTTGAACTTTTCTGTTCCTTTTAAAGAATAACGGCAGGCCAGATCAAGCTATTAAAATCTGAAAAACACAAAAACAACAAAAAAAAAGATAATCTGTATAAAGAATAAAAAATATTTTTTTATATTGAATAATATAAGTACAGTACAGAGGCAGACGTTTGGATTCTTGTGAGCGATAAACAGCCAGTGGAAAAAATAAAAAAATATTTCATAATTTGGCAGGATCTAAAATATAAAATATAACAGGCCGGCCTTTTTTAATGAAGTCAGGCACTCGAGGAATGATCACTACTCATGCAGTGCGTTTTGCAATGAAACACGAACGAATTTTCTCTGTAATATAGTGTGCCCTTACGTTTTCGGCATACACATATAACGCGTAGAATAATTACAAAAAATTCGCCAACCTGAAGTGTCTGCTAATAATGTAATTTTGTAAGCTAACCAATCCTCAAACTCCTAACGATTTTTCTAACAGGTCATTGGCCCGTGGTTTGAGGGCACATTTGCCAAGCCTGTCAATCACATTTCGTAGTGCGGGAGTTTATGTGCTCTATCCACCATTTTATATTTTTTATATATCTCGAGTTGATGATGCCACTTTAGGTTTTTGAGGCCAACATTTTTAGAATCTGCAATCTGTTTTCGGCTATTTATCTCCGAAACTGGACGAGATATCTGAAAACGGATTGCAGACTTGAAAAAGTTGAGGTTGAAAACCTAAAGTGGCATACTTAACTCGAGATACGAGTATATAAAAAATATGAAATGGCGGATAGAGCAAATAAACTCCCGCACGACGATTTATTGATGTTGGTAGATTGTAGTCGCCGTTGTCTAGTGGTTAGTATGTTAGCTTACTAAGACGATAGCACCGGATTCAAATCTCAGCTCTGACGTCTTGAAGAAAAGAAATATGAAAAAATTATTTCTTTCGCCGACTACCTTTCAGCAGTCTTCTGGCAGAAGCTAGGCCGTAACCCTGACACTGGGTTGTAATGGCCAATTATGTAGATTGTACAGGCATTAAAAATAGCGAGACACATTTTATGAGAATGTTGTTTTCTTAAAAGATTTCTTTGGAATTTAAAATTTTCTGCCTAAGAAAGGTAAGAATTTTGTTGAAAGAACAAAAGACTCGAAAAAAAATAATACGTGGCAGTGTCTTGCAACTGTGGTCCTTCTAATCTAAATAATTACTTAAAATGCTACACATCTCTGATATAGAATTCAATAATTTTAATCAAAGAAGCTTCACCTTTGCTTATATCTTTTGAAAGCTAAGAGTAAGCAACTTCTCGAGGCGCTATATGCCTACATCAATTAAAAAAATTTCAGTTGTCTTTTGTAAGCAGGCAGTAATTAAGGTTTGCTTGGCCTTCTTTCTCTTTCTTTCTCTTCATGTTAAGGCCAGCACTCTTGTAGTACATTGTGCTGGTCTAGGAAAATATGTTGTGGGAAGGGGGAAAGAGGGAGTAATGTTTGTGGACATTTGATTTAAACCTACCGATATCGTAATTAGCAGGAAAAACATTCACCGGAAGATTGTTCCAGAAACGAGGGGTTGTATTCCATCCTAGGTCGGATGAAGGTCTTGTAAATATTAAAAAGGTCAGATGGAGTGAAGTATTTCTTGCACCGTTTTAGAAAACCGAGGCACTTGAATGCTTCTTTCGGCACTCGAAATATGTGTGATATAATTCTTATGCCCAGAACATGAAGAGCGTCTGCTTCCTCAATATTTACATTACCCATAGTCACATTACATTAGCCATCATCACAATGCCTACGTGTTATAAAACAACATTGGGTCTTGATCTCATTAAATTCGATCTTACTCGGAGATTCTTTGCATTTCATTGAGAGTGTGTCATTCATCTGTTAAGAGTTAATACGACTTTTCAAGATATTTTTCTGTTGCGATGTTTAGCGATGGTTTTGATTCTAATCGGCAATTTTTCTGTTGAACCTGTAGCTGCGGTAGTTTCCTAAAGTTTTTCGATATGTTGAGGTAAAACAATCAGTAATCGTTATATATGAAAAACGAGGTGTTGACTTTTAAAGGGTTATATGAAAGCGTTAGTTTATGTCGAAACATTGGAAGCCATCGTTCACGTCATCCAACCAGAGTTATTTTAAAAATAACACTCAAAAATTAAACTCATTAAACAGACAATTTCGTGGATATGGCAAAACGCATGACAATATCATTTTTAAAAAATAAATGCAATGCCATTTTGTACCAGATTATAATCCACATAAGTGTTTGTCAATCAATCACGCATTGACGATTGAACTGATTTTCTTGGAATTCGGAACATAGATTGCTTCATAGTGATAACGAAAATGCAATCGGGTATTTTTTTCTTTAAAATTGGATCTGGACGTGGTATCTCCAAACAAACAAACTTAATAGTAATTTTAGTATATCTTGAGAACGGTTGAGGCTAAAGTTTCTAAACTTACTCTGAATAACTTCATGGTCAAGGAAAGTCATCATACAGAAAGTGGGCAAAATCGGGCAAATTAAATACTGATTTATGTACATCTTGAATATAGTTAAAGACAAACTATCTAAATTTGGTCTGAACGACTTGACGGTATAGGAAAATCATCAGTCAGAAACGTGGCGCTATTGGGCAAGTGGAAGCTTTATCTCCCATACATGTTTAAAATTGTTTCTTTATAGCCTGATACGTGTTTAAGCTTAAGTTTCTGAATTTGATGTGATCTATTTTGTTGTGAATAAAAATCAATAATCAAAAATGTCAACAAATGGTAGTGGTAAGGTTCAGACTGGTAATAAATAATTTTATTTTAACAATTTTTCGGTCTTGTATTATCATTTTAAGTTCTCAAATTCTTGAAAAAAACAGCCTTTATAGTATTAATTAAAACTAAATTTGTTTCTGTCTAAAATTCGAAAACATTTATCATTTATTTCTAAATAACCCTTTAAGGGAATTTATAAAAAATCTTTGAAATTGTTTATGAATGATTTTTTTTTTAAAAATTTTAGAAATTTTTATGTACTTCGTATACAATGTATACTATACTATACATACTTGTATACTGTTTTTGGTTCATTTTATCTCTCCAAACGAAATACAGAAAAAAAAAATAAAATAGAAACAGCAAAAATATTTTTTAACAATTTAATTACTTTTCAAAACTTAGGCACTTCATTTAAATATAAAATAAAATGCAAAACAAAGCAGAGAAAACGAAACTAAAATATTAATTAATGGTCTAATTGAAAATTCGTACTTTACAAAATAAAATAAAATAAAATGAAACAACTTTTATACGAGGAAAACAGCAACATTATAATTAAAACAGTAGTGAAGTTGCAAAGGTGGTAGAGGGTAACAAATGTTCTTTATTTTCATAATTTATAATTACAAGGACATAATACACAATAAGAATACAATATTTAAGTGTGTGAGAGAGGAAGGGAAAGAGAAGATTTGTGTAAATATTTAAAAAACATAATAACCGTAAACTAAGTGTCAATTAGTACAGTTAAGCTTCTTCCTTTGCGTTTGAATGTGTGGGTGCAAATGTGTTTATGCGTAAATGTTTTATATTCTCTGGCAGTTTTTAGACTTTGGAGTGGAATTTGTAAAATATTTGAATTTCTAAAGAAAAAATAATAATAAATTGGACAAGAGAAAGAGATTCTGTAACTAAAGTTCTTTCTTTTCAACAAAAGTCCCAATACTTAAGCAAAATATTAAACATTTCAAAGAGACCCAAAGCCATACACTTATTTAAAGGAAATCGCAAACAACAAAGGCAAAAAATAAAAAAAAAACTTAATTTATAATTTTACTAAAAAAAAGAAATACAGTTCACAAGCAAAAAAAGAAGACTTTTAAAAACACAAATATTTAAATATTATTTCCATATTATTTCATTTTGAATGATTCACACGTTTTTCGCTATAAATTCGTTTTAATTTAAATGTAGACTCCTTTGAATTCCATATAACATAACATAACTGACCTTTGCAGCGATGTGTCAGGATTACGGCCTAGCTTCTCGCAGCACTCATGTTTGGACTTTTTCCACACGCTATCCCTTACAGATATTTAACCGTTACCGAATGACACAATTGTAGCCTTACCTAGTTTATATATCTTTATTTTATAGAAAAAGTGCCACGCCTACTCTAGACTAAAAAAAATTTTCTCGTTGTTCCTTATATACTTAGAACAAAGTACACACGTTCTTAGTTTTTCCATATTCCTCAGAATTTGACAACATTTCCCAACAATCACTTTAAAATTAATTCCACTGTTTTTATTTCAAAACATAAACCCTAATGAGCAAAAGGCAAAGGAATACCTTTGACTCAGCCAGCCACATTTGTTTAAAACATAACAGTTTGTTTTAATTGGGTTAAATTTACAATATAAATGTTGACTTTATTTTTTATTTTTTGGTTGGCTACCACTTTGTTTATTGCTTATTTAGAGCCTTTTCTTATATTCACCCAATTACGAGGGTTGTTTAATAATAAACACAACACAGCCTTAATAGTCATTTAGCATGATATCTTTTTGTTTGTAAAAGTGTTTGCCTTAAGCAAATAAATTCTAATCAAACAGATTGCTGTTTAAATTATTATTCACTCAAGTCTCTGCTCTCCATTCAATGTAAAGTTTGTTGACAGTCACTTGAAATGTTTAACAAGAGTATGACATAATTTGGCTATTTGTGAATACCAAATATGGTTTAATTATGAAGTTTACAAGACTTTTGATGGTGTGACTGCCAATATACAAAACACACACATACACACACCTCTTTGCATTGTGCATTTGAGCACAAAACAAATACAGACAGTGACCTCTAAGGCTTGTTTTAGAAATGTATTTCACAGGAGGAAGGAGGTCGTATATGGTATTTATGGGTAAAAACTTTATTACATTAAGAAGATATTTTTAAAGTCACGTCTTATTTTGATACAGTTAAGAAGAACTTTATTTTGTAGTGAATTTACAACTGCACAAATCTCTTTAATTGGATTTGAAATTTTGCTCAAAATTTAGTACGTCTACATTAGATTTTTTGACAATAAGAGAGATTTAGTTTTAATAAAAGAAAAATCAAATACTTTTTTCTACTAAAATTTGAGTTTTTAATATTATTCGTTTAGTCCCTTTTTATTTATTTTCCAACTTTATTTCATGTATAGTTTTCATCTAATACTTTATTTAAAACTTTTTAAGTTTTTTTTTACTTCAAAGGAATTTTTTCTTTTAGAGTTGTATTATTAGCACTAAAACCTATATATTTTTAGCACAGAAAACAGAGTTGCATCACTAAATCAACACGATTTTAACTAGATTTCAATGAAATCTCGTAGCAACATAGAATTTGTTTTATATGGGACTCTCATTTAAATCTTTTAGATTTCGATCAAAATCTTAAAGGGAGGAAAGAAAAAGAGCGTTTTGTTTATTTTCAAAAAATAAAATTTATTATTTAAGTTTAAAAGAATTATTTTTGCATCAAGTGTTCCAGCAGAAAATTTTTAAAATTTGGAAGCAATAATGGAAGCATTATATTGTCTATTTATACCTTCAAGCTTCCAAAAATGCTACACGGTAAGGCATTATTTTTAATTTTTTATATTTTTGACCTACTGATTACAAAATCTATTGCTTCTTAGCGGCTCATTTCAAATACAAATCATTCACTATTGATGCGCATGAGTAAGTGATTGTTCCCAATATCTCCCTTACAAAATAACTTACTGGTAAGCACTATTTTCTGCTGGTGTCCTGCATTACAAAATTGTATGTGAACTTGAAAACTTGCACAAAATACACATTATACGAGGTCTGTGCATTTTTTTTTAATATTTATTTATTCATCAATTTCCATGTTGCACCACTTAGAGTGTTATAGACCTGTGCCAGTGATTTTTTCAATCCTCGAAGCAATTCTGATATACACTTTTAGTGTGACCATAATCTCTTCCCCCGGTTTATCCCTCAATCACAGCAAAAGGTCGTTTTCTCATGTGCGTTTTCAATTGCAGAAACAGAAAAAAGTCGGTGGGGACAAATGTGGTGAATGCCGTGGCTAGGGCATGAAAAATTGAAATATTTCGATCAAGAAATGAAATGTGATCAGATACATTAGCATGATGCAAAAGCCCAGATTTTTTTTACTAAAATTCCTGACCTTTTTCGTATTGCTTCTTACAAGACAATATTTCTTAGTAACAGTACGATCATATGAAAAGAACTCATGATACACTCACGCAGTGGTAATTGAAGAAAACCTCGACATTTGATAGAAATTTTCGTGTTTTTTTTTGTCTTAGCATTAGTTGCATTAAGACGATTAGATTTTGATTTGGTTGGCTGTTATTTGTCACCAGTTATGACCCTCGTAAGGAACTCTGGATCATCGTTGACGTCATTCAATATTTTATGAGAGATTTCCATGCGATGTTTTTGTTTTGCTCAAAATCCAACGATTTGGGAACGAACTTCGCTGTCACATACTTTATGCCCAGAGTTTGCAAAATGGTTGTTCCGAGATCCTAAAAGTGATTTGATGATTCTTTACAAAAATGTTCTCCACTTTTTTAACACTTTCATTAGCTGCTGATGTGATAAACGTTTCAGGACGATAGATGATCTGGGAAAAAGCTATACCACTTATAAACCTTCCTCTAGCTCAGGGTACAATCACCATATGCCACTTTCAACATTTCCAGTGCTTTTGAGCACTTAATTCGATGTTTGACACAAAATTAGAATCAAAATCTTTGATTCATTCTTTTCCATTGTATACAACTGCTTTTCCTCTCACAAACAAGCTAAAAACACAATCAAATAAAACAAAAGCGCCGGGTTCAAATCTTAGCTCTGACATCTTGAAAAAAGAAATACAAAAAATTATTTCTTTCGGCGACTACCTTTCAGCAGTCTTCTGGCAAAAACTCTGGGATTAATTGATTGCCATGAAAAAGTTTCTCAAATCTGTCGTTCGGAGTCGACTTTAAACTGTAGGTCGCGCTACTCATATATAAAAATTAACACACACAACATGAGTGCTGCGAGAAGCTAGGCCGTAACTCTGACACTTTGCATAAAAATTTTAATAAATTCTGATTTGTTTTTTTTATAGATTATATAATAGATTTTTTAAGAAATTTTTGCTAAAGAATTTTATATTTCATTTAATTTTAATGTTCACCCACGTATATTTGCATTTCATTTTAGGCCAATTTAATTTTAGATGCCACTGGCAAACATTATGACCAATTGTGTACATATAAGTATGTATATGTGTATGTAGTTTCTTTGCTAATATTTGTGTTGGATCTTTTGCTTATTTCTTTTCTTTTTGATATTCCGTTTAGCTTTTCTTATTATTTTTTTTCTCCCAATCTGAGGTCACCACTATGTTCTTGGCCTGCTTTGAAACCATGTGGCCAAAATTTAAAAAATTAGTATAAACGAAAATCATTTTATTTATTTATAAAGGCCTGACAAAAATATGAAACAAATGTTTGTGTGTTACAAATTAAATATTTATTAATAAAGTTTTCTTGAAAATTATCCAAATGGAACGAAACCCCAAAAAAAGAGAAGAAAAAAATTCCAATATTTTTAAGTTAAATATCTGACAAGGAAATTGAAAGGCACGTAATACAACACACTTTCAAACTTGTATTTGATGCAGGCCAGAAAACGAGGTATTCACTTGAATAATAATGTGTTTAAACGCTTAAACATTTTTCAAATTATAAACTCTTTAAGGATACTGCGGAATAGTTAATTATCTAAACTCTTTAATTACCATTCTCACTGTCTCTCTCTTTCTCTCTCTCTGTGCCTTCTCTGAAAGAAAAAATTTAAAATTTTATTATTATTGTTCTCTGTTATTTTTCTTTGGTTTGCCACCTTTGGCTTTAATTTCATATAAATTTAAGCATTTAAATGGGATCCAAAACAAATGGGTCTCAAGTGTATTTTATAAAGTTTTTAAGAACAAAAGCAATAACAATAACAAAAAAACAATTAAATTAATATAAAGGGTAAAATAATTGGAATTTTAAGAATAAAATTTAAAACTTGAAGATTTTACTCAATGATATGAAAATAAGTTGAAATTATTTGCTTGAATACAAACTAATAATGTTTAAATGAATTTTAATTAAAAAGATTTTTTTTTAGGAATTTTTTTAAAAATAAAAAACAAAAAATATACAAAACTTTTTAACGAAAAATTATGCTTAGAGATAGAGAGGAAAGATGTATAGGTCAGTGATGGAAAACATGATACCATCGTACTTTTCTGATACGAATTGACATAAAAAAGTACCGTGATATTACCCTAAAACATTTGATACTGCAATACCGTAGACAGACGACTACGTCAATTTGCATTAAGAACTTACTAATGCAAATTAAAATTTTACATTGACAGACGACAGTTTCTGCATTTATAGCATAGACAGACGGTAACGTTAGTTTGTTTGTGAACTATTTTTTTTTTCTTTTAAACCCATAGAAATGAGAGGTTTGTAACTTTGCTTACTTTCTATCCATTTAATTTGCCAATAGTAAATTATTAGTCAAAAACTCAAGGATTTTATGCGATGTTGCCATATTAAAAAAGCTTAATGCAGTATAAATCAGTTTGGTTCTTTGCATTTACGTTGGAGATAATGCGTAAGTTAATTGAATTAACTCAACTAATGCACATTAACGCCGTCGTCCGTCAACGGTATAAGATACGACTATGTTTCATAATTTTACCCTGTATTTTTCTATGGTAGTAAAGTGTTAAATTATGTTCGAATTTTGAACGGAAT
Source organism: Metopia argyrocephala (assembly GCA_963576795.1). Classification (NCBI taxonomy): domain Eukaryota; kingdom Metazoa; phylum Arthropoda; class Insecta; order Diptera; family Sarcophagidae; genus Metopia; species Metopia argyrocephala. The sequence continues at coordinate 194,807,311 of OY756208.1, read as the reverse complement.
CATGATTTGATAAAATGCTCGGTGGCAGACCAAAGTCTCTTGTAGGAATCAAAAGCATGAACCTCATATTAGAAGACTTGCACCCTATCCACTACTCTACTGATTCACCAATACACGTCTTTGTATTTTTTGCATGCATGATTTTCTTTTCGTGGCAAAAGTTAATTACCAAAAAATATTCATTGCAGTTAACTTTGATCTAATTAAAGCGTTTTCTGATAAAAATAAAAAAAAAGTTAATGAAATTATGCCAATATCAAATAGTGTCCAGCTACCAGCTGATAATTTGCTCTATATAATTCTTTCAAAATATTATATATTCCCTTTAAAGATAGCGAAATTTGAAAACAATATAAAAACAGACAAAAGTATTTATATGTTGCAAATATGTATCTTGGCCTGAAAATAAAAAATATGAGACTGTTCAAAATGTTTCTGTATATATTATTTAAATTTGTAAATCTATGATTAATAGCAATCAGTGTTTAATTTAAACAAAATTTCAATTTCTTTTTGAATTAAAAAAATGTCCAACATTTTCTTTTAAAATATTCCAAACTTACACTATTAGCCTGTGATATTTTTTTAAGACCAATACTCAGGAGTAAACCCCTACTCATGCGGTGCATGTATTGGAATTTGAAGATAGATAGATTTTTTTTATAGATAGATATTATATTATGCGCCTTTGTGTTGATGAGGTAAGTTGTGCTCAATTTGAACACTCAAAGGCCAGTGCTATACTTGAATAGTCAACAGCAATTTGTCCATTTGTCGGTGAATATTGAATAAGAGTGGTTAGCATCTCGACTAAGTAAGTTAGCGGTTATCTTCCCAGAAGGTGGCGCTGTACTACTGATAACTTGATCTGTTGGTGGAATAAACTGTAATGTCAGGGAGTGGTTTCTTGAAGATGCTCTTCTTGAAGGGGGGATATGGTACTTTAACATTCTTTTGGTACTCTTGAGATTGAAAAAGTACTTTCGAAAACTATTGTGATAATCAAATGAAAATCTCATTTACCACCACTGGTATAAGATTTCTTGAACTGTACATACACGCAAAAAAGGAACTACTTTTATACACCAGATCAAATATTGCTTTACACATAGTATGCGAGTTTTCGAATTTTCATTAGAATGCATAGATTCAGTGAGTTTGATTTGATTCCAACGAAATGGTAGAAATTCGTTTCAAATTTTTGTATGTAATCTAATCATTGAGTTTCTTTGTAAATGAAAAGTTAAAAACTGGTTAGCATATGGCAAAAAATACTTGCTAGCTGATTTTCCGCTATAAACTGATATTATTAAAACTTTCCATACCTTTCATATGCTAACTAGTCAGAGAATCAAAAAAATTAAATACTTTGTAGGTTTGAGTAAGAATTTCCACGTATACGAATGACAAACTTAGCCACTGTGTACAACGATCTTCTAATATTTTATTATAAATATGCCTGTTAGTTGTTATCAAATTTTTACGAGTACATATAAACATTTTGTGATAAATTCTTTACTTCCTAGTAATGCCCAGACGGTTTATGTCCGGGTTATTTCTTATTTCATAGACTTTTTCAGTATTTATTCTACTAGAGCGAAGTGTATCTTTAACTTTTAAAATATCAGAGCGAAAATGAGCAGACCAACTCGCTGCTATTTAACCAGTTACAGCACTTTTTGTGTAAACAAAAGGAAGCTTGAAATGACAACTTTCAATCAACCTACAGTATCATCTGATGAAATTTGTTTACCCTAGATATTACATTTCAGAGCTATCTACCAATAATTATTGACCCAATTTTCTCAAACACTCATTTAAAATTTTACATTTTTTAAGAGCAAGAGTTATTTTCAACTATGAAACTCTTAGAAGCATACAGCTATATATATATATTTAAATATTTAATAATTATTTATAATATATACTTAGTATATTATGCTGATAAAGGTTATAATTTAACCTACTAGAGACCATGTCATCTATTTAAAATGCTGATTTTAAAAGTTTATTTTAACAAGAGAAATATTTAAATGAAATGTATTTTTTCTTCTCTAGCTTTTATAAAAAAAAAAAACGTTTATTTAGCTCGTGATTGCATCTGCTATGTTCTCTTTTTCTTTTACCCATTTGTTAGTAGATTCACGCACAAATATTTTAAGAAAGTTTTTTTTTGCTTTTGTTAATAATAATAGAAAAAGAAAAGAGAATTTTAAAACGATAGACATTCTTTTGTTAAATCTTTTGTGGCACTTTTTTCTTTGTTATTCAAAATGTTTTGCATTTATTTTTTTTTCTCTGAGGATATTTAAATATTTAAAGTACTGGGACTGGTATTTGCTTTTAAAAATTCAAAATTTTGACTTGTATTGTTGACAAAAGGTTAAAATGTTTTCAAAGTAGATTAACACAGTCACAGAGACTAAAATTTGGAAAAAAATTTAATAAATAAATAGATAAATATCCGTCTTAAATAACAACATAAGTAGTTGAAAACTTCTTTTGTTAAGAATAAAAGTTTAATATGAGCATACGAGTAACAAATGTTTAGTGATTTTGTTGGAAAACAACATATATGTAAAATAGCAGTTTATTTCGTATGTTTCAAAGTAATGGCATGCAATTTTTAATATATTTTTTCTTTTTCCTTTTAGAAAGTAATGCTTTTAAATTAACAATTATTCATGTAGAAAATTTTTCTTGTTTAAATATTTTTTTCTTTTTTTTTTTCATTATTATCCGCAAATTAAAATGGCATTTATTATCTTCCATTATACTACACTGGTAGATAAATGGTTTCATCCATTGCATTTAATGGCGTTTGTATACAGATTTTTAATAGACAGCCACCCGAGCGTATGATTGTTAATTAATTGTAATTGATTCTGCTTTTTTTTACCAAAAGTACGCACGTAGGCGTATGAGTAATTTTTAATTTAAATTTCAACAAAATAAATTGTATTTTAATAGAGTGTTTTAATAAAGTTTTCATTGTGGTCTTTTGTATAATTTTAAATATATAATATTATAAAATGAAAAACGATTAAAATGGGAAAATTTAAAATATGAAAGTGACACTTTTCAGTGTTTTAATTACATTGGAATTCAGGTCAATTACAAACAACAGATGGAAAATAAAAACAAGTGGTTTATAATGTACCAAAAAAGGGGAAAATAAATTTAAAACAACTTTGGATCATTTGAGTATCTTTAATAGCCGCATAAAATGATTATGGATTTATTTGCATACATATATCTATTGTTTTGGGTTACTTTTAATATATTTAATTATTGATAATCTAAATTATTTATGCTTTACAATTGAAATAGTTGTGATTTTCTGTAGTTTCGTAGTCGTATAGAGGTATAAGTTCATAACTATAGCATAAGTAGCTTTTTTTACACCGCCCTGTCATAGATTTGAAGTTTTAAGTTATTTCGAAATACAAGAGCTTTCTATATAACAAAATATTCTGGAACTTTATTTTATTAATTTTTTGGGGATGTTATTCCACCCTAATAAGGACTTATTTCATTTTTGCTTTGGGTACTTATTTCATTGCGGACTTATTTCATACCGCTAATTTTTTTTTTCTTGCCATCAAGTTCATTGTGAACGCTTATTTGAAGGTTAAAAAAATTACAAACAACCTGGTGTCTAAAAATATATACTTAAGTTTATCACTAACCTCATGTATCATGCTGGAGTCGGTGAAGGTTAGAAATGTCCCTGCTGGGAATTATTCGACTTTATTTGGAGGATACATTTCTATTTAAGAAACACTTGAACCGATTGGTACCAATTGACGATTTTGGTTAACAGTGCATCTATTGCGATCGGCTTTGTGGTGACGATTAAGTAGAGGTCATTATTTGGACTACACTGTGTTTAATTTTTAAGTCACAGAAATATAACCATATACGGACCCCACTACGTGATAAAAGACCAAAAACGAAGATCCATGTCTCCCAGTTTTGCCCAAAGTCATAACTTTTTTTTATGAGCCTCCAAACATTTCGGGCCTCGATGTCCTTTTTGCAAAAAAAAGTGATCATTTTCTCAGGCTCATATCTAGCAATCCGTTCGGAATTATGATTTACTTTCTGAGGCAAAGCTATAGCTCTTGTCATAAAGAACAAAAATTGTGAACTTCACCTTTTAGACCAAAATCACAAAAAAACTTTAAATATTTCTATCTTTTTTATCTTTTTTCCTCCTGTTTAGGTCCATATGTAGCAAACCGTTCAAAATTTAGGCAAATAATGAACTATAAATCTCAATAAACAACTCACGCAATCACGTACAGAAAGCAGCAGCATAGGCAACTAAAGAATGCATCTTTAATTGACAATACTCAAGACATCTTGCTTACGGCTACCAAAGCTCTACCTGAAAGGTGTTAAGAAACATTCCTAGGAAGTTTATATGTTTTAGAAAGTTGTCTTTTTATCAAACCAAATTAATTTTTTTTTAACTACTACTACATCTACATCGGCTCTTTTTAGATTCGCTCACGTGGCTAATACGGTTGAATATATTTTCGACTATTTGGCATTGTGTGAATGTCCAACTTAAGTGTTAGCCTCTATTAAGCATTAACATTACAAATATTTGCTTTAATATAACAAATCTGAGTACTGGTCTTGACAGTAAAAGCAATTTTCACCTTTTTTACTAATCTTAATTTCATCTTGTAGTTACTACTACTCTGTTAACATTCATAACCATTGTTGCCTGCATTTTTGCATTATTTGTAGCCTTCATTAAATTTTCTGTAGTTTTTAGAAGTATTTTGCTTGTTTAAGAAACTAGGAAATGTGGCTATTGAACTAGAAAGTATTATCATTAAACTACAAACTACTACAAACACAGTAAATCAAAAGTAGCTCAAGATACTTAGAAAACTTTTTTAACGACAGTGTGTGCCGCCTAAAAGTCAAGTAATTTATTTCTGATATTTTTTTCTTTAACAAATTTATTTGAAAAAAATTTGAATGCAAAGGGTAATTATAAAGAACACAAAATACTTATAAAGTAATGCATGTTTACTAAGTAAGGTATTAGGTAATAAAAAAAGGTGTACTTACTTAAAACTTGAATGAATTTTTATATACTAATTTTTATATAAAAATTGCAAAATATTTTAAAGTTATTACCCAGTGGGTATCCAGAAATACAAGGAATAGAGAAGTTTGAAATTAAAATGTAAGCTTTGCAGATTTTAAGAATTGAAAAGTCTTTCAATAAAAATTTTAAATCTTTTTTTTTCTTTTTTGCTCTTTGTTCAATTCTCAATTTCCTTTACAAAAAATGTTTGTACTATTTGCGATTAATTGAAATAAATTTTATTTATTTATTTATTTATTGGAATTTTTGTGGCAAGGACAGTACATTTCTGACAGAACATATATTATGTTCTTCCTATATGATTAAGTCCATTGTTCAAAACTAATTGCTATTAGAAGGTCGTTCAAGTTAAACAGCCTTTCCTTTTTTTAGAATTAAAAGAAAATATAATTTTTAACATACAAGGCCCTCTTAAATTGTATTGAATTTGACTTCCTACCTCTGTTTCCTTTGCCGTAGTTACACGAGCAATTAAAATTGTGCGATAGCTAAAGCATGTGCACTTTAGAATAAAAATTGTTAACAAGAAATGAAAAATTTGTGAAAAATTTAGAAAAACTTAAAACCGGTAAATGTACCACATATCAAACAAATTGTTAACAAGAGAAAGAAAGTTCTTAAGCACCACCACTGCAATTGCTAAATACATACAATGTAGTTTGATTTTTAAAAGTGAATATATGCAAGAGTTTCGCTAGCAAAACATCTAGGCACAGTGGTACAGAAAATATTAAAAAATTTATTATATTATAACAAAGAAATACTCATAAGTTTATAAGTAATTACGCAAATCTTATTATTTTTTTTTAATAAGGTCAACTAAACTTATTAATACAAGATTAACAATCAACAATAAAGTATTTTATTTATTAATTTCACGAACCTACTTTAATAGTATTGAAAGGCTTAATAAAAAAACCATAATGGACTCAGTACATGATTTATCAAACAAAACACTTGCTTTAAGAAAATTGCTTTTTCGGCTTATGTTCTCCACTTTTATTTCTACGTGTTAGTAATAAAAATCGTATGTTTTATGTTTATAGAGCACTTTCGTAAACAACATTATTTGCTTTGGTTTGAGTCGCAATGTGAATAAATAGAACTGATAGCTTGTTTTTTGGGGAATGCGAAACATATTTTTAATGGTAAGAGAACCATGGATATTCCCGAATAACTCCGCATAGTGATAATGATTTTCTTTGTACTTTATTTATTGTCATAGCAAACTCAAGACTTTGTGGAAATTGCGTTATTTTATATATAATCGTTGAAATACGCGAAACAAAGACGTCTCCTCTGTAATTTCTCCTGTAAAATTGTTGCTTTTATGAGATTGTGCATAAGATTTTTGACTGCTAATCAGATTGCATTACACCATCGACACTATCATGAACTCTTAATTGTAAATGTTTCGGTAAAAAGCATGATAATGTCAATTAGAATATACACAAAGCCTTTCAAAATTTGAAAAGCTGTAGTGTAAACATTCTAGATTTAGAATCTAATCCACTACACCATATTCATACACATTTAAAAAAAAAAATTGTTTATTGCTTCTGTTTTATTATAGAATAAACAATAAACATATTATAAAACAAAATGATATACTATATATACTAAAACAAATAAAGAAATGGCCTAAAACATTATTTTTCGAAAATGTGACAGAATTCAAATAATAATTTTTCAAGTTGTGAGAATACAAACCTTGCATACTGTATTTTTAATAAGAATTCATTTTCGTTATTACAGACATTCCCCTCAGTGAATGGTAAAAAATCAAACAGGTTTTAAATTTTAACAGAAAACAAACCGCTAAAGCTTTTGATTACATAATATGGGGCTATGTCAAGTCATTGATTTATGCCGACAAACCAGATTTATTGAGATATATAGTCAAAAATTTAAGTCAACGAATGGAGCAAGTAACTCGTAACCAATGCCAAAATTTATATTTAGAAAATAAATACCATGAAACTACTAATAATACTGTAAGAAAAAATTTCATTTTGACAGAAAGTTGAATGATAAAATATTTAATTTTTAATTCGAGTACCAACTTGTTTGTTTATCAGACCAACCTAAATTAGAGCGTAAAGCGCAATGTAATTTTGCACTTTTTGGGTTGGTTAGATAGTTTGCGATTTATGCTCTATTTTTGGTCAGCACTTACCACTGTGCAGGGTTTTGATTTTATTCTCTAGGTTCTTAAGAAAAAGTCAGTGGAAATATTTAAATAATTAATACAAAAAACTTGGTTATTTTGGTTTTTGTTTGGTTTTTCTAAAGAAACTAAAAGTTAAATAAAATTTAGTTTTACTTTTTTCCAAAAAAAGAGAAAAAATCAAAAGTAATTGCAATGAAAATTACATGAAAATTGATTTTTTTCTACTCTACTCAACTCAATTCTTATTGTTTTAACAATTATAGTAAACTTTTAAGACAATAAACGTATTTTTCTTGGCTTTTACAATCACGTTTCCTTTTTCTTCTTTTTTTTTTTTTGTTGGTTTTTTTTTTTTTTTTTTGTGGTGTAGTTGTATTTTCATTTGTTTTTCCTGAAAGTTGTTTTGAAATGAAATTCTATGAGCACTTCACTTCTTTGTAGCTATGCATGGCTTTTATGTGGGGCATAGTAGTTTAGTACAGAAAAAAAAATTTGTAATAAAACAATAAAAGTTGTTTTTGAAATAACCAACAATAAAAACAAGAGCAACAACTTTTACAAGAAAAATATTTTATACAATACAATACTGCAGTTGTGCAGCTGTGCATCAATATCAGTGGCAACAGTATTACAAGAAAATTTGTAATAGAAGGAAGAAAACAAAGAAACATGAAGCAATTGTTTTAAACGGAAGTACAGGAAGTGATTGTTGCCATTTTATTACAACTTAAATAAACACACAATCTAAGACAACTTGTAAAAACAATATAATGTTATGGCAGCAGTAGCACCACCAGCAGCAACAGTAAACGATCTGTACAACAAAGGCAACCAAAAAAAAACTTTAAATTAAAAGAAGAACAGCAGAGAAAAACTAACACTAAAGAAAAGATAAAATTAATATTAAACAGCAGTTAAAAGAGTAAAAAGGAATGAAATCAACAAACTTAATATGGTTAACAAACCATCTAATCTGACATCCACATCATGCTCACCAACCACTCAAAAAATCTGCTCCAACTTAATTATTTTTAAAACCCCATATTTTCTACTGAAAGCACTCAGTATTCATTCAGTGTTCTTTTTTAAATAATTGCAAATTATGCTACTGGAGATAATGATGTTCTCAAGTATTCATATACTTCGCCTTTTAAATAATAATGAAGTTCTTTCTTATTTTCTTTCTTCCATGATAATGGCTTACCTACGTACATACTTACATACACAGATGTAGCAGTATAAGTATGTGGTTTGTTTATATAGTGCAAGATGTGGTTTAAAGTTGTTCCTTTTAATTATCATATTAAAAAATTACAAAACAAAACAAAAAAAAGTAAATTAGAATAGAAAGGAAAAGGAAAGAAAACTAAACTCAAAACAGTTTCTTTCCTCTATAAACTAGAGAGATAATGGGTAAAAAAATATCCGAAATAATTAAAATAAAATGTTTTATGTTAACAATGTTAACAAAAGTGGATTATAATTAAGTCTACAAAACTTTTTTGTACAGTGAAGAATGAAAAGATAATAATTTTTAATCACACAGAAAGTAAAGCAAAAGAAACTCCTCAGGAGAAAAAGTTTAACACTTAAGAGTTAATAAATTTAAATTAAAGAGCGATTCATACTTTAATACATCATGAAATACCCGTGTAACTCATAAAACAATTTAAATCTGCATCATAATAATTAAACCTGTTTTGCAAATCGATTTAAAATAAATCAGCCGTTAGCAGCTATATTTTCATTGAATCGTTTGGATCTTTCATTAAACTGGCCGATGCTTACTTTTCGGCGTAGTCGGCACGTGTCTTAGATTCATGATAGTAGTTTTCATAGTTGTAGTTTTAATAATAGTTATTTTTGTTATTATTCACCAGAATGCAAAAGCTTCCGAATTCCTTTTGCGTTTGTATATTAATTTTATTACTATTGCCAAGTATAAAAGCCCCCGAATTCCTTCTATACTCGTACTAACCGTAGCCGACGACAGGAGCTCCCGAATTCCTCTTGTCACATTTGTGATTATAAATTGTGTAAATTTGCCGAGTGTACGAGCTCCCGAATTCCTTTTACTCTCGTATTAGACGTAGCCGAAGTATTTTGCCGAGTAATCGCCGTGGTCTAGTGGGTAGTGTGTTGGCTTACTAAGACATGAGCCCTAGGTTCGACACCCAGCTCCGACGTCATAAAAAAAAAGAAATATGAAAAAATATATTTCTTTCGGCGACTACCTCTCAGCAGTCTTCTGGCAAAAGCTCTGAGAGTAATTAATTACCATGAACAAGCTTCTCAAGTCTGTTGTTCGGAGTCGACATTAAAGTGTAGGTCCCGGTACTCATGGATAAAAATTTACACACACAACATTCTTTTATTCCAAAATCTTGGATCAACAATTATTATAAATCCGACCTCTGTTTTCTCATATTTCTCGTTATCTAGACCCGGCGATTGTGCGCACATCCTGCAGGTCGTGAATCTGTTTTATAGAATTAGTAGTACATAAGTTAGCTTAAGGTTTCGTTAATAAATCTTTTTTCATATTATATTACACGAAAGCAGTTTTATGTCTTATAAGAAGGAAGCAGGCCTTTAAGTCCGAACCTGAAAGACTGAGTCATATCCCTGTTGGAAACTTAAACTGCATTACAATGCAGATTAAAATAAATCATTTCACATCACAACCCTGTTTCAGGGTTACGACCTAGGTTTTCGCAGTACCCATCTTGTGTGTGTAGATTTTGATCCATGAGTACAGGGACATACAGCTTATTTATGGCATTAAAATACCCTTAGAGTGGTCGTCGAAATAAATATTTTTTCATATTTCTTTCCTTCAAGATATCAGAGTTGAGATTTGAACTCGGAGCTCTCGTCTAGTAACCTCTACATACTAGACTAGGGCGACCATAAAAAACCAAATTTTGTCTGAGAATTATTCAAAATATTTATTCGTTCAAAAAACCTGTTCCATGCCATTTTAATATAATAAGCGCATCCGTAATTTCTAATTTTTGATCACTCTGATGCGTAAACCCGCCTTCGAATACTCTTAAGAAAAACCCACAAGAAAAAGTCTAACGTGCTAAGATTACACGATCTCGCTGGCCAGCTTACTTCGCCTCCATGTGAGATGATCCATGCCCTCAAATCATAGTATAGAACAGGGATGAGCAACACGCGGCCCGCGGGCCGCTTGCGGCTCTTTCAAACTATTTATGCGGCCCGCCAAACAAATGTTGCTGCTTCTCAAAAATACACATAATATACAGACACATTAATCAACGAATTTCAATTACGAAGAAACTGAGAAAAGAGCAGTTTCCATGAAAATGTTTTCCTAACCATTAATTATCGATGTGGATACCGTTCCCGAAGACTTTCAAAGGGAAGTGATGGACTGATGTAAAAAATGTATTTCTCTCAGTAAACATCGAGAATGTTTATAAGTCCGACCACCAACCAATTACCACCGATCAAGACTGATTAATGCACGATTAGAAACTTGTGTATGTGTACCTACCTCATCAATTCCGTCTGATATTGATCAGGTTGTATCGAAAAAACAGTGCCAAATTTCTCATTAAAAATTTCAAGCAAATACTTTTTTTTTTGGCATTAAATTTTATATTTTTTTATTCTAATTTTTATTATAAATAGAGTTTTGTAAATTATTAGTATTTATGTGCTGCCCGCCAAAAAATTTTAAAATTTATAAGTGGCCCGTTGATTACAAAGGTTGCTCACCCCTGGTATAGAATATACCTCTAATGTGGTATAAGCTGTGTGGCACGTAGCGCCGTCCTGTTGAAACCACATTCATCATCCAGAAAAGGTCTCATTGCTGAATTTAAAGATACCTTGCACCAATAGAACACCCATTTAATTAAAAAAAATTTATTATTTGAACGTGTTGTTGAATGATGTATTATTTCGTGCTGATTTGGCAAAATAGTCTGAATAGATAATAACATAATTATAAAGATTTCCGTTACCAACTACCAAAGTCCAAAAGTCCCTATTAGGTTTAACTATAGTCCGAGCGGCGGCACTGTCGCCCAGATTTTCGTGCATAATTGTTGTGCCTCAAGGTGCCCACACACTTTTGATAATGTCACTACTGTAACTTTAGTAGTTTCTTAGTTAGAAGCCTACTCATTTTCCTAAACCATCAGTGAAAGTTCACCTTTTTAATGGATGAATTGATTTACAAATCCGTTCAATAGTTATCGAGTTATAATTATAGAATAGGAAACAAAGGGCAACCTATTTTTGTTTATATTTTATGTACGTGTGTATATAGTAGAATTTAAACTTTTGTTATTGAACGCTATATTCCTTTCTAAGTTCATTATAAATAAATTTCACAAAAACTATTCCAACTGCCTCTGTTGTTGGTGCTTTTTTTATTTATAAATTTAAAATGTATTACAAAGTTTTCTTAAAATGTGTACAAAACATTGTAAACAAGTTACCAACTTCAATTACAAAACTTTTTACATTAAACGCCAGTATTTTATTCGTTTTAACGATTTATCATGAACCCAACCAAGTGGCTAACAAAGGAAAAATAAAACAAAACAAACAATAAATAAAGTTGGCAACTCATGTTGGTAATGGACTCAGTATTTATAGACTCTATTGTATTGATAAATTTATTATGAGTTTCATGTTCGTGTAATACTTTCTTTGTTGCTTAAACTCTTCAATAATCAAACATGCACTTCTACAGCGATTATTTCTTTAAAATGTTTAAAATAAAAATAAATAAATAAATAAACCGAAGTGGTTACTTAAATAGCAATTTCAATACAAAAGAAAAGAAGAAATATATATTTTTTTCTAATAAGGTATTTATGTATTTGATTTTGATTTTCAAGGCAACTAAAATTTTTTGTTTGTTGGCTGACAACGCAACTTAAGTGTTGTTGCCATCCATAAGCGACTTATAAGACAAGAAGCATGAATTCAAAGTAGAATATGTTTCAATAAAAACTGTTTGATAATATAGATCGCGAGGAGTTTTCAAAAAATTACGTTGGAAAGAATATGTCTTACACAGGTACAAAATACACGACCGCAGTGAATTAGCTAACATGTTAGTAATCATGTAGTACAATACTTTTCTTTGAAAGATCTAAATCTAACCAATTCCACTCTTTATTAGTCTATCTCTTGATTTACCACCATAAAATATAGAGTAACAATATTTAAACGAAGCCGTACAAGTCGCAATAATGGACTTATTGAGGTATACAATGAATGGTATTGAGGAATGGTTGTCTGAAGAAGTATGAGATATCTGAAATAAATGCCATCTCAAGAGGTGCTATTCTGTATCTCATATGAACATGATATTTGATAATTAGAAAGCTTGAGATGGGTGCCACATTTGCTCAAAATGGAAGAAAAATAGCTTCACAAATTGTTTTCAATGAGTATTTGTAAGTAGATGTTTTAACCCGCAATAATGCAGAGTATTAGCGATGATTCGTGACAGTGAATGAGACATTTTTAATTTCTATTTCCACCTCTTCCCAGCCGACACAAAGTAGCTGTCAAAGTTTTAAACTGGGACGGGAAGATTATGCCCAAACAAGATGAAGACTGTGTCATCTGCTGATAAATTCATTGCTAACTTATTACAGAATTTAGGTGATAAAATTGAAAAAAAACGGTGCATTTGGCAAAAAAGAAATTGTTGTTTCTTCCAAACACTACACCCCCAGCAGAAATTAATGCTTACCAATAAGCTATTTTGTAGGGGAGAAATTATAAACAATCACTTACTCTTGCGCATCAATAATGCATGATTTTTGTATGAAATGAGCCGCTAAATGCAATAGAAACGCAAATTTATTGCAAGAAGTAAGCAAATATCATACAAAATCAAAAATAATACCTTATCCTATAGGATCTTTGGAAGCTTTAAGGTATGAATAAGCAATATAATGCTTCCATTATTGCTTTACAATTTAATTTATTGTTTCCAAATTTGAAAAATTTTCTGCTGTTCCATTGCTACGGCCAAAGTCTAGGAACTAAATTTTTTCTCACAAACCTTATTTGCAGGATTTTGTTTAGTTATCAGTTATTTTCTTTTTTAAAAGTTTAAAAAATAAATTGAATAGATGGAGTTTGCGGTTGATAGGTAGTTAAAAATATTGTATTTTTCAAAAAAGGAGATTGGTAGGCCAAGTTTGCAACACGAAGACCGTTTTTGTCGATATTTTGTTTTGTTCGTTAATAATTAATTTGTTTATGAAAAATACGCCGTAAGAGAAATATTTTATTACAAAAAAGATTCGATCAATACAACTTTCTAAACTTGAGCTTGTGCTGTATATTTTATTTTTTTTTATAATTTGCTGCTCTTTTTTTAAGCAACACTAATAAACGGTTGAACTCAGACAACTGTTGCCAACGTAATGCAAAAATTAAAAAAAAACGATTCCACTTATATCAACAAAAGAAACAACAAAACAATATTACAACAAGTACAATATAAATGCAATAACAACAAGTTATAATGCCTGGTTTTTATTTTTGGCTATAAGTCAATAGCAATAACAACAGAAGCAATAACATTTTTCAATGAGAATGCGAAGGACTTTTCCTTCATTTGATTTATTGTTTACTCTGTGTACGTACATATGTATGTATGTATGTATGAATATGAATGTGTATGTGTAAGTTAACAGGCAAAAGCAAATGTATGTTAATGGCTATGTGTGTGTGCATAACTCTGCTGAACTTATGGCATTCAAGGAGAAAAATACTTCATATCCATTCTTCGTCTCTCTCTCTCTCTCTCTCTCTCTCTCACTCTCTTGACTCAATTTTTTCCCAGCATTATATTCAATACCGTTAAAAGAGTAAAAAAAAAAAATAAAGAAAAATTTCTGAAATTGTTTAAATTGTTGCTTCCTATGCTTAAAAGGGGTTTAGTGTAATGGAGCAGCATCTGTCTTACTCACAAAGCAACACTCTACTGGAGTAAAGAGTAAAGCTAAATGGAGGAACAAAAACAAAATTCGAACTGAAGTTGAAATCAATATAAAAAACTATGGTTTGTTGCTCAACAGCTTTTAAAGCAGCAACTTAACAATAAAAAAACCCAAGGAACGAAACAAAAACAAAGGCAATAAAGTGTGATAAAAAGGGAAAAAATCTTTGCAGAAAAAAAAATCGTTTAAGTAACAAGACACTCGAAGTAAATTTTTAGTAATTAAAGGCTTAGCATGATTATTAAAGCACTGCAACAAAAAAAGAGGATTAAAGAACGTCGCAAGAATTAAAGAACACTGTAACTGACAAAACATTAAATGTTCACCAAAGCCAAAAAACCTGTATGAAAGTAGAACAAAGACAGTGGAATTTTTCAAAAAGCAGACGGCGCACAGTGGCGCCTTTTGACCTTTTTCGTTGCAAAAATCATAACTTTAAAAGTAATAAAGATATTTTAAAAACTTAAAAAGCATTTGAAAGAAGACTCCCCTAGCTTCAAAATACATGACCGGCAAGGTGATAGGCCATCCGCGGCACTGTGCACAGTGTTGTCTTTTAACGTTTTTCGTTGTAATCATTATAACTTTTAAAGTAATAAAGATATTATTAAACTTTATAAAGTATTTGAAAGATAATCCCTTGAGCTTAAGAATAATTAACTGGCATGGCCGGCACAGTGCATCGTTTTGACTTTTTCGTTGCAAAAATCATAACTGTTGAAATTATCAGGACATATTTAGTGTTTAAAATGCACTTGAATTTTATCTCGTTTAGCTTTAAGAAAACCGCACCTGCATTGTAAAAGGCCCACTGCGGCACTGTGCACAGTAACACATTTCGACCTATTTTGTTGCAAAAATTTTTAATTTTAATTTTATCACTAGTTTTTTGTTTAAAAATTTTTTATGTTTTTTTCCACACACTTTTTTCACTTTGATTGTCACTGGCTAGATATTGAGACTAGATAACATTATTTGCACAGAATATTTGGAAATAAAGCTTTAAAAAATGTGTGTGTTTGCCGATGCCTACTACAATATTTTTTATTTTTTTTTTTTTTGAATGTTCAGTTAAGTGCAAGATGATACACTTATTGCTTTAATTACATTTCTTTATAATTAGCTGTAGGTTCAATTTTAACAGCTCATTCACTATGGTCCAAAATGTTAATACTTTTTAAATTAAAAACTTACTAAAAATAAATTTAGATTTTCTTTTTTGTACATAAACCTTTGTCCGTTTAAATAATTCTTTAAAATCCCAACATGACACACATACTTGTACTTAAGTATTTTTTTTTTTTTTTGCAATTCATATGTTTTAAATTTTTGTTATTTAAAATCCCAAATTTAAACTTCCCAAATATCTTAATTTGTTCAGGAGATAGAACTCATCAAAGTGGTAACTTTTCCGAAATTTTTTTCCGCTAGGGGGCGTTGTAAGCGAATGAAAACGCATAAAAAAACTAAATAATAAATTAAAGACCAATACATCTACTAAGTTTGGTAAACAATTAGAGTGAATCTCAGTGCTGCCCAAAATCTGTTTGAATATTTTGAAAATATATAATTTTTGTAGTAAAAATTGTTACAGTTTTATTGTTTTTTCATGTACACGGGCAAGTACGGGCACCCAATTTCAAGAAAATAAGTTAGAGTATTAAATACTTAACAACCTCTGTTTAATAGTTCCCGTCACAAACCGTCACTTTTTTTGTTTTATTCTATTAAGTGTCAAAAAAGACCCAAAAATCATGTGTTTGCAAAATTGCGCCTGAAAAAAAAGTATTGGACCAAGTAACCCTTTTTTTTACATCGTTTCATTGGAATTAACATACCTTTCATCTGACACCAAATAATAATGATCGGTTGCATAGTTTGCCTGAAATTCAATTGAAAAGATGATATATATTTTTTTTAATTTAAACATTTTTTGTAAGTCCGAAAAATTGTCAGCTTTGATTGACTCAAGAATATATAATTTTTATCCGATTTCAAAAATTTTTTTTGATTCTTAATCAGTGAGAAGTTCTCTATCAAATGTAATTATTAATTTTATCAAATTCTTCTGTTAAATTTTTGATTTTTGCAACGCTTCTAGGGAAAAGGCGCCACTGTGCGGCGTAAGTGAATTTTTTTTTCATCATAGAAATCTGGTACCGGGAGCAATCAACGCGTATTTTTTTCTGATAAAAATTGAGCAAAAAACCTTTTTTCGATTTTTTGTCAGTTACAGCGTTCTTTAGTTCTTGCAACGGTATGTAGGTATTGTGCCTTATCTTTTATACGTATATTTAGTACGAATCTTAAGGTCCTTAAACAATTAAGAACTATTTCGGCCTTGACAAATAGGAACGACAATAACAGCGATTTGTTGTTGAAGTCTTTCTCTGCCAAACCTTGAATGTGTTAAGGCTGAGGCACATAGAATCCGTCAATTGTTTCAATTAAAAATTAATTGATAATAATTTAATTTTAAGATTAATTGCTTTATTAGTTGATTGTTTCTCTTACATTTCATTTCTATATAATTTTTTGACTGCTCTGTAACAGAAAGAAATTATTTAATTAATGTTTGAATCATCAAATATGTAATTTCATACGCACATACTATAATCTTTGTGTGAGTGTATTATCGCTTTAACAAACATTCTATTGTTAAGGAGTGTACGTAATTGTTGTAGTGATAATTAATAGCAACTACAATATATGCACACATTACAATAAGTGATACCTTAAAGTTTTCTTCTTTAACGTTAACAAATAACTACACCACCTCTAATAGTGTATGAAGAGTTTATCAAGAGGTAGAGACGCAGAAATACAGGACAAAAAAAAGAGAGAATGACATAAAAAGAAAATACACTCTTCAACAATAAACGTGACAATATTGTTAAAAACTCAACAAGTTTATATGAGAATTCAATAATAACAACAATAAGCAACAACAATGATAAAAATGTAAAAAAACAATAAGCGATAGAAAATCTATTAACATATACACTAGCAATATGTTCACAAATACTAACACACAATATGTATGCAATCACCATATTTTTAGTTTGTTTTTTTTACTTCCTTTATACATAAAAGCGTTGGTGAGCAAAAGAGAAAAATTGTTTATGTAGTTGTATCCAGCATACAATAGTACAAACAATAGTGAAAATAAGTTTAGCACAATACCGTGTAGTCCCTTTTCAAATTAAAGAAAAACTTCATTGAAATTTTATATTTAAAAAAAAAAAAAACGTATCGATGGGGCAATAAGTAATAACGTTTTGAGATACGAGTATTAAGGGTTTTGCTGTGTTTTAATTTAAAATATAAATGTGTATAGGATAAAAGTATGCAATAAAATAAAAAAGAATTTATGTATGTCAACTTAAGCCATTATTACTTATTTCCATCATTTACGCGCATTCAAGGTACTAAATTTTCAGTTAAATGGTTTGCTTTAGCCCCATTTTGGCTTATTTGAATAGAAGTGTAACAAAAAACAGCTTTACAAGATAAAGTCTAATGGATTTATAGTGCAAGATTCCTAATTTACATTACCATTGCATTTATAACGGCTCGTGCAGAAAAATAAATATGACATAGATGTGTGGCACGTAGCGCCATCTATGTATAAGGCTATGAATGTAGTGAATACGAAGTAATAAACAGCAAAGAACAATCACTATCCATATTATAAAATATTACAGAAGGCATGATTTTATATGGAGAACTCCTATTTGGACTTCGCTTCTGCATGACAACCTGCTTTCATTTAACTGAACAAAGTAAGCCGTCTAATTTTTTGTAATAAGTAGTATTTTTTAAACGGTATAAGAAGATACAAAATAAAATATGTACAACGAACATAAGTATGTACGTATGAATGTATAGGTAGTTGGCTAATTTAATGTTCACCACTGTATATTACATATATTTGCCCTGACATTTAATAACACTTTTAAACCCATTAATATTAGATACAAAAGAAAAAAAATTAAAGTAAAAATTCTAAAATGTTAAGGACAACAAGGACGGCAGCCTTTAGTAGCAGGTCATGACAATATTACACAAAAATTATTCCTATTGAAAACAAATTTGTTATATATAGAAATTGTCACTTTTGTATCGAGTTAAAAAATGAAATACAAAATTTAAACAAATAAATATTGAAAATAAAAGTTTGTGAGTGAAAAAAAAAAAATTTAATTGAGAAAAAAAATATATTTTTTTTATTACATTTTGCATTGCCATCAACCGTGCAACAGTGTCAGATCAGTGATAATAGCATGAAATTGTCTTGTTTACAATTGTAAAGGGTAAATTATTGGTGTTGGGTAATAAATATTTTCATATATCTAAGGGAACATTACCTACATACATATATACTTACTTAATTGGCCATTACAACCCTGTGTTAGGGTTACAGCCTAGCTTCTAGCAGGGAACATACCTATTCCTATTATTTTATTTAAATTTTTATTAATTGTATTATTGATTAAATTTATTACTATTTGATATTTATATTTCGCTGAATATACTCGTATACAGAATAGAAATACCCATACAGAAGGATTGTATAATAGAAAAGGAAAATTTTAATTTTTCCCAAAAAATTTTTATTTATTCACCTTGAAATTTTCCAATCCTCGAAACAGTTCTGATATACACCTATTGGTAGACTTTGAGCTCACTCAGCGATTTGTTCTTTATATCCACATTCATTGCAAAACAAACACAAATATATTTGTAATATCCAAAAAAAGCTCAACCCCGAAATGAAATTTTGTTTATCCCTTAGCGAAAAATACGTACATACATATGTATATCATAATTTTAGGAATAACTCTCCTAAACATACAATAATGGCCTATGTAGCACACCTTTCAAAATATTTCCCTTACTTGTAATTAATTTAATATAATATTTAGTGTTATTAAAAATCAAGAAATAAACTTTTCCTTGCACCAATATACTATTTTGTTCAATTAGAGAATTGTTTAGGTTTTTTCTCAAAGTTAAAAAAATGAAACACACATAGTAAAAGGAAAAAAGTGTACTGTGTATGTGTTTACGATATTAAAAAAATTATAACAACAATAAAAAAGAACAGTTAGTTCTCTATTGGTAAACGTTCGTACAGCATCATTTATTTTCATTTGTTTGTTGTTGTTGCTATACATTCTTTATTTGAAATTGTTGAATTGATATTTGTTGCATACTTTTGGGAAAACAAATTGCGGAATTTGCTAACTAAACGTGGTTGAATTGATAAGTTTGTAGCATAAAAAAATACATACTTCGTAATTTAATCAAATTTAGGTAATTTCGCCAAAAATAAAAAATTAAGTAAAATTAAAATAAAAGAAAATAATTATAAAAAATAAATAAAAAATTTAATCGAATATAAATTTAATTTAGAATTTTAAAACTTTTTTCTTCTAATCTCTTTTAATATAAAAAAAAATTAATGAATTTAATTCGAAATTGTTTACTAATCTTTTAAATTTTTTTTTTTTCAAAAATAATAAGAGTCGCCGTGGTCTAGTGGTTAGTGTGTTGGCTTAACAAGAAAAGTGCCCCAGGTTCTGACATCTTGAAAAAAAAGATGTATGAAAAAAAATATTTCTTTCGTTGACCACCTCTTAGCAGTCTTCTGACAAAAGCTTAAAGAGTAACTGATTGCCATGAACAAGCTTCTCAAGCCTATCGTACAGAGTTGACGTTAAACTGTAGGTCCCGGTACTCATGCATAAAAATTGACGCACACAATATGAATGCTGTCCTAGGCCAAAATTCACTCATATTTTCATATCAATCACAGTTGAAAATATATACATAAGTAGGAGTATCAACAAATCCTATTCAGGTAGTGTCTGTACATTTAATAGCCTGTATGTTCTATGATCATGCGTCCATATATTATGCTTCCTCAGAGCATTATTTGCAAAATACTGGAGTTGCATTTGACTTTTGTACAGGTATTTATTACAGTAATTAGACTGTTTAATTCCTTTTTTAAATTAGGACTGTTGTCTATAGCCATAGAAAACTAAAAGCAAAGAAAATGCATAAGAAGAAACTTTAGGTTTTTTGCGAAAGATCCACGATTCACACTTAATCATTCATGTTTCTATAATTAGTATCTTTAACGTGCTTATTGTAACGTATATTGACTGATGAAACAAGCCACGAATTTAAAAAAGCAATTTAACATGTCTCACTCTACAAATAGAGGCATAAATAGTTCACCAATGTCAATGCAGGACAAAAATACAAAAGAATTGAAAATAAAGAGAACATTGTTCTTTTTTTTTATTTTAATAGAGAAGAGAGAAAGACCACAATTATAAATAAAATGCAAAAATATATAGATTCGGTATTGTGTCATGCAATTATTTATATCAAGGCAAGACAAGACAAGCCAATCAACTAAAAAGCAATAAAGACTCTAAGGATTACAAGTCATATACTACTTGCTGCGCTGCAGTGATGTCTTAAAATAGGCAAATTGAGAAAATGACAAAACCAGAGGAAAACAGAGGAAAATACCAAAATTCTAAACGAGGTTAAAAGACTTCCTCAAGGAGTATAATACAACAATTATCAAGAGATTAAGGCTGTTTATATGCATATAACATGAGTAGTTTAATTTTGTTTTTTTTTTTCGTAGATTGTATGGCATTTTATAGAAATAGGGCTTCAAATCAAATGTCATGAAAAAATGTTTTGTGAAATATTCTTTTAAAAAGTCAAGGGAAAATTTAAAAACATATTAAAATTGCAACACCCCCATTGATGAGAAATTTGTTATTAAAATGAGAATCTTTAATGACATAAAAATGAATTGACTTTTTATTGAATAGATTTTTTTTTAATAAATACTTAAGAAATTGAAAATAATTTTATTACCCATTACCCCTTACACTTGGTTACTTCCCTTTGTTGATAAAAACAAAATCATGCTGTCAGCCATCATTACACTGATTGCCATGATATTCAACTTAAAATGGGAATATATTACAGTCACAAACGCCAATAGCTTGTCTATCTCTTAAATCAATTACAAATAGAGGAGGAACATTACAGGTACTCATAGTGGTAAGAACAGCAAAACTAAATAATTCTATGCTGTCGTTACTTTAACTGAAAATTCTTCTACTTAGAAAGCAAGTAGCAAAATACTTTAAATTAATACTTATGTTATTCTGTTTGAGATATCCTTTTGTGTTGTCTGTTTTCAAAAGGACGATATTTTCTTTTTTTCTTATTTTACCAACAGATGAATATAAATATACGAGTATTATTACTTTTACATTCATGTCAACATCAAAAATTAATTTTCTTTTGTATGAAGAGCTTAAAGCTTCATACACGAGTAGTGTTCAATGGTTCAAGGGATTGTATAGAAAGTCTTATACGAGTACATACAGTTTTATTCACACGCACATAACAAAAAAACCTATTTCTATGCTTCGAGCATTATTAGAACACATTTTTGTTTAAATATTTTTATTTTTAATTAAAAATATGAAAGCTCGTTTTTTTTTTTTGTTCTAAAGCATCTTACAATTGCTCGTGTAGAAAATATGTCATCGTATAACATATAACAGGGTCAGAGTTATATTTTAAGAAATTTAAAAGAAAATTTGAAACTAAAAAATTGTTGAGAATAACATGGAAGTGATTCTAGTTTCCTAATCGGTAGGAAAGGATTTTAGTTCGAAATATGCGAATTTTCTCCAAAAGTTGGTAATAACTTAGTTTATTATTTTCTTTCTAGTCAGTTTTTATCTATGCGTTCTGTATTAATAGATTTTGGGGTTCATTATAGCTTACAGACGATTGCAAATGTGTTGAAGGAAATAATTTATTTAAATGTCCTCTAAAATGTTTTTATTATCATATTTTCACATACTCATACACATACACAAGGAGGTCCGTGATATAATGGTTATAGCACTAGCACAAAAACTCAAATGGTTCAAGTTCAAATCCCAGCAAAGATGAATAATGAAAAAGTTAGTTTGCGGTTTTTTAAAAATTATAATTTTAAAATAAGAGGTCCCCCCCCTCCTCCAAGAAGGCCATTTACAAAAAAACAGCTCCCCCACATTCCACTCTACTCTATCTTAAACAATGTCAACAAAAAACGAATGATCAGGAGAAAAGCTCCATCTATTGAGAAGGAGTAGATAGCAGCTAAACCTACTTAGCGAATACACTCACCATACAATCAACGTGAAATGCTGTTGAATGATAAATTTACAGCAATTTGTCTCATTCCTAAAGTGCTTAATTATACTATAAGAAAAAAATTATATGTACTTTTCTTGCAAAAAAATTCAAATATTGGTCTCAAATAAAAAAATTAAATTGTATTTTATTTGGAATTACCTCTTTGGTTTCTATAGTTTTTTTAAAGTACTTAGTATTTGAGGATTCGATAGGTAGTGAACTAACTGTCTTTATATAAAACCTATCGACGCAAAATAATTTTCTTAGTTGGTTAAGGAAAAAGTTTTTATTTTAAAGGCAGAAACAGTATTTAAAATTTGGGGCTGAGATAATTCGTTGTGTGGGAGTTTATGTGACCTATCCGCAATTTTATATATCTCGATGCCACTTTAGGTTTTTTACACCAAAATTCTTAAAATCTGCAATCCGTTTTCGGCTATTTGTCTCCTAAACTGGACGAGATATACGAAAACGGATTGTAGACTTGAAAAATTTGGGGTCGAAAACCTAAAGTTGCATCATTAACTCGAGATATATAAAAAATATGAAATGGCGGATAGAGCACATAAATCTCCCGCACGGCGAATTGATTAAATTAGAAAATAATTTTTTACTCGTACTGTACAAGTTTAGACACAATAAATTGTATTGTAAGTTTATTAAGGACTTATTTGACAAGTAATGCATAGAAAATTGTCATATAGCCTTCTAATAAACTTATTTTATTTTTTTGTGAATGCAGCAGTTTGTTTTATAATTAAATATTGTTTGCAACATGTTGCTTTACCATATAACTTCGCAACATATATACGCAACACACTTAACAGTACGTCTAAAATGTCTAGACATTTAGTCACCTAAAGACTAGACTTCTAGTATAAATAATTCCTATAATTTTTATGGTTTTTCATTTCCATTAACTTGTTCTGTGAATCATATACGAGTATTAAAGAATTTTAACATTTGAATGTACAAGAAATGTTTCCTTGATGTTGTTGCTTTGCTGAAAAAATTTTAAAACAACAGATAAGAATGTAATGTAAACCCAATACAATTGATAAGTCCTTGACATAATGCATTTTAAATTGTAGTTTTTTTATTATACTTGAAGTAAAATAGCATAATTAGGACATTAGGACATAATTCCTAAAATTTACTAATGAAGACGTTCTTAAAAAATATATAAGGACACTGATAATTTTTACTTTCGAAAGAGATTTATAACAGATTTGTGTAGTTTCTTATAAATTATAGTTCTTATTTAGTGTTTAGGCAAAGGGTGTTCTTTTAAGGGCTTTACAATTTAATATTATAACGACAGACCGAAATATAGTTAAAAAATATTTTGGTTTTTATTATGATCTGTTCACCACCGCTGCTTCAAATTATGTGATCTGTTTGATTAGTTAAATTTTTATATACTTTATTCCATAATTCAGGCTTCCGATGCTTTCAGAGCTGAAGTTTGGCAGAATAAACCAATAAATTAACAAAATATATTAAAAAAATCAGATAACAGTTGTTATCGAATTGTTGTCACATTATTACGAATATTGTACAGTAAGTTGATCCATTTCGTTGCAATCAGGGGGGTGCGTGGTATAGTGATTAGAGCGCTCGCACAAAAAACTCAAACGGCCCAGATTCAAATGCCAGCGTAGGTGAAAAAAATGAAAAAGTTAGTTTGCGGTTTTTCAAAATTATAAAAATAATTGGTCATCCCCCCCCATCCTTTCCCCAAGAAGTCCATCTACAATGAAGCCGCTCCCTGACATTCCATTCTATTCCACCTTAAACACTGACAACAAAAAACTAATGATCAGAAGAAAAGCGCCACCTATTGGGAAATAGCAGAGATAAAAGCTAAACCTACTTAGCGAAGGCACTCACCACACACAATCAGCATGCAACGATGAGGCAATTGCTGTTGATCATTCAAGGGTGAAGGTGTAACACTGGCCTTTGAATTTGTTCATTCCTAAGGCGCTTAGTAGTAATATAAGAAAAAAAAATATACAGTTTTTTTCAAAAATGCCAATAGAATGCACAATATCAGTAGGGATTCACCCCTGAGTATTGGTCTCAATAAAAAAAAATCAAGTGTCAATATTGTTCAACCTATTAGTTTTTGGATACAAAATTCAGTGAGTTAATGTTTATAGTTATTAATAAATGACTTAAGAATTTCCTTCGCTCCATATATGGCAATGTTGTATTAAGCGTCTACTTCAAGATTTGCATTACAGCAGCACTATTCTCTTTGTTACGCACATTTTTTTGACTAGATGATGATTTTTAATCGAGAATAGTAAAACTATTGCGAAACCGGTTAATAACTTTAGACGAATTACTCTACAAACTTGTGAAACTAATTTATTGTGTAAGCAATTTCCACTATTTAAAAGTTGTACTGTAATTTTAAACAATAGCTGATGACTTGTCAAAACTTACTGAGCAGCAATGACATTCGGATATCTATAGTTCTAATTTAACTAAAAAAACACCCGTTGTTATTACATTTAGCAAAAAGACTTCATGTTCATTTAAAGATACACGCAAAAAATTATAAGCACACAAGTGTGTTGTTTTATCATTCGTGCCAGTACGAAAAAATAAATTTTTTTATAATTTAAACATAAAACGGAAGTACTTTAAAAATAAAAACATAAGATAAATAGATATAAAAAAAAATAAAATAATACTAATACAGAAGAACACTCAAAATAATCAGTCTTATAATGTCTGTCGCCATTGTCTTTAACCTACGACATCCTTTTAAAACATTAAGGACAAACGTCGATTCATTAACTCACAAAAATAGTTTAAAAATATTATATTTTTGTGCAATTTGCTTAGTCTGCAGTATTACTGATGTGACCAGATCCAAATAATCAAGGGGTGTCACATCGCACGATCTTGGAGACCAAGTTTTGATTTTTAATAAGTCGATGGCTGCTCTGATTGTTGAAATTTACCTTTCTTAACAAAAAATGTTTAATGAAGCATTCAAGCTTTGCAACGACTATAAAGAGCTTATAAAATACACTACAAGCGATTAAATGCAAAGAACAAGCAAATATCAATTGTATTAATATCGAGTAAAAGACAAACATGTTGCTTAAACTTTAGTAATTACTTAAGCAACATGTTTACAAAACATTTTCTTCCTTGACAACAATTGTTTTCCTGCAACAAATCATTACTTGTTGCCATGGTAATCCTTCAAATAGTTTTTCAAAATGTGTTTTTAAAACAGTTTTCCTTTTAAGCAGCCAACGATCACACTTGTTTCTTAATGGTCGTGGTTTAAAACAATTTTTTGAAAATTTTTTCTTTAGAGCACATCTGAAAAAAAATTCTCACGATAAATTTGGTAATTTTGTTGCGCACTACTACTTTTTTTCAAAATATAAAAACAATTCTTGAACGATACAACATATTACGATTTATGATCATTTGAGTTTCTTGAGGATTAATATTTGTGTGAAGAAACCCCTCCAGTGATTTAAAAGAAAAACGTGAATTTGAAAAAAAAACAAACCTATACTACCTGCGGGGTAATTAAAAACAACAACAACAAAAGAAAAATTCCAGTAAAGTTTTTTATGAGAAAGTAAGAAAATATTGTTTTAAAAGGCAGGTACACAAAGATTTTCAAAGATTATTGTCTTCCCTTTTTATATTTGAAAATCCTTTTGTACTTGTGAAATATAACAAGCTGATGTGAAAATTTTGAGCCATAAATTGTTAACCAAAATATTTCTCAGTACATAAAAAAATTATTAAAGCAAGATTTGTGAAGGCCCTAAGAGTTGTTGAAATTGTTCGTAATACATAAAAACACGGTTTAAAAGTTAAAAAAAACGGAAATTTTAATTACTTTTAAAATTAAAATTAAAATAAACTGCTACAAAATCTATCCTTTATAGTAAAATAACACAAAAACTTATTAAAAACTAAAGTTAAAACTATTTTTCTCAATTTTGTTTTAAATAAAAACAGAATCTTTGACAAAAAAAAGTTTTCTTAATTGCTCTAAAATATGTATTGCAGTTAAAAAATTATAAAAAAAGTCCTGAAAAAATCTTTAAAGTATTGACAACAAAAAAATACTCAATGTTTGGTGCTGTCAATGTTGTCATTGGCAACACTTTAAAACAAAGTGTCTCAAATACTTGTGCAAACAAGTACACAATAAGAAAGCATGTCACAGTGGAGCTAAACATAAAATAAGTGATGCAACTTAAATATAAATTTATTAAAATTTTCGCTTCACTGCTGAAACGATATTTTAAGGAGTAATTTTATTTAATTCTTTAAAAACGACGAATAAGAAATATAGCCAATATTTTATTTCATATGCAAATTTATAGCTAAATTCACTAACAAAAGCGACAACAATTGATATGCATATACATACATATGCCTTTTTTAACGCTACATAACAGAGAGACTAAAAAAACAAGTTATTAAAGTACTTCGGCATGAAGATTCATTGCATAAGTACAGTCTTCAACTTAACTAGGATTCCTTTATTATCTCTGCCAGTTTCACCGCTCTGACGAATTTCAAAATGTCGACTGGTGTCAACCTGGGCAATTCCCTATCCAATATCTGGTTATCACCAAAATATATTTGTCTACTATACATCAATGCAGCACAAGTGCCCAGTATGTGCTCTGATCACGTTGTACTAATTTTAAGGAAGAACACACTGAAAAATCTATTGTTGTAAATCTCATATTGAAATATTACTATTTCGGTAAAACAAAAATTTTAAATTCAACAAAGAATTTACGATTTATTCCTTAAAAGTCAGTTTTAACTTCTATGTAACTCAGAAATTCTCAAGTATCTTATTGTCTTGTTTTAAAGTCTCCAATATATGTTTGTGGTCCTATTTAAAGCCCCAAATCGTTGTAGCGAGAAATTAGAATTATTGAAGAGGCAAACGATTTTTGATCTTGCGCGATATATAATCATTTAGTTTTCTTAAAAATACAGCAATGCAACATTATTAAGGTGTGCGATAGGTAAGACACCAGCCTACCAAACAAAATGATCTCTATTAAATCTGACCACACCATCATTAAATTTTCAATAGCGACATCACAATATAGCAGCATTACTAGTAGCTAGCGACTGGCTATAAGTTTTACTCTACGATTGTTTTTTTTTCCAATGATGAAAAATAAAATCATCGAGTCTAAAAGTAAAAGAGGCTGCAGTTCAATAATTGGGAGAAGACTAATTTTTACCAGTTAAAACAAAGAATTTGATTCTTCTTCTAATGGCCATCTCCCAAAATTTAAATTTATATTTAAGTTCTTAACATTTCACTCCATTTGTTAATACCACTAGAAAAAATTCTATAAATATTTCTTATTTTATATGCACTGGTAAATCATAACTTTTAACATCTTTTCCAATTCTCTTCACGAAAAATTCGTAATTCGTAATGTAGAGGCGACTTTAGTTTATAGGAACAGATTATTGAACTGCAAATGTTGTGCATTTTAAATAAATCACAATAAATGAAAAAAATTTTTGTTATTGAAGCATTAAATATATTTAGTATTAATTTATCTCAGGCGTCCACTGTACCTGCCGGCATGTATACTTTTTGTCTTGCTCTCTCATTCACTCCTATTACATATAATCAATACAAAACGTTTTCAAACAATTCCCACACTTGCAGAGCTAAGGCAGGATATGACACAACACCCGTAAACTGTAAAATGTTCTTTGTTCAGCAAAAAAAAATTTAAGTGAATGATGAAAAACGTTAGAAAAAAAAATAGAAATATAAACAGAAAAACTAACGGAACCGCATGCCAATAGAGAGTACAGTGAGAAGAGAATATATTTTGAAAATAGTAAAACACTTGAAAATATCATTGAAATCACAAACACACATATGTACACACTCTAAGCATCATCAACGGCATCAACATCATTATCAATATTGTTGGGAAAAATTGGATGTTGAGCATCATAAACACACACATGCACACACACTTACTTTCTTTTACACTTTAAAATAGAGAGGAATAAACTATAACAACAACAAAAACAGAAACAAGTGCGAAAAAAAAAATAAATTTATTTTTTTTTTGTTCCTAAACAAAGGGAAAACAATAATAAAAACAACGGAAATAAAATGAGTGACAATTGAACACGTTTTTGTGAAAATAAAGCAAAAACATAACAACTACAAAGGCTTTAAAAAGGAGAGAGAAAAAAAAAATACAAAATCAAAGACTGTTTGTTTACGTTACCATTTTTTACAACACAACACAACAACAACAACAATTTAAACGCAATTTAAGGAAAATCTTAAGATTAAAAATTAATTAGAAATTAAAAAAAGAAGAACAGTAATATTAAGGAAATATGTTTATAAAATACAATCAAAAAGCAATAAATTTTCTTACACTCTTTAGTAAACTCTTAAAGTGAAAGTAATATATAGGAAAAACTAAAAAAACAAATCTAAAAAAATTAAAAAAAAAATCTATATTAATTAAAGAAATCAACAATGTTGACTTGTGTTTGTCGTCCAGTATCGGGAAATTTACCAAAAATGCCACCTTCAGTAAGACCAACTAAAAAACAACAACGATTATTAATAAATAATAACAATAATAATAACAACAACAACAATACTAATAATAATAATAATAACAGTAATATATTAGATAACAATATTAATCATAATAGTAAAAATATTATTTACAACAACAACGACAACAACAATCACATGGTAGTGGTTACCGATGAACCAAAACTTAAAGTAAGTTTCTTAACTCACTCTCTTTACAGAATTTTGTTTTCTTAGAACCGCTCTTTGAGTTCGAATTAAATTTACAGCCAGTGTTACCACAGCTTTAAATTTTTGTACAATCCTGTCCAATTGATTTAAACGTCAAAACAAAGTTTTTATCGAGTACATGATAAAGAAACAAATACTTGGGTTTGTAGATCGATAAAATAATTAGAAATACTGATCCATTAGTGTTCTCAAGTATATGTATTAAGTATACTTCGTAGGGCTATATTAGGATTTGGTCTGCGTCAGCTAAAGCACCTTTTAGACGACATATATGTATATATCATCCGACATGTCCATTTTTTTTCACTTGTTGTCTGTACAAACAGATGGTTTATAAAAAGAAGTCTAATGGTATTAAATCACAGGGTCATTTCTGGTTACCGAAATGAGAGAGTTACAGTTCTCAAAAGAAACTCCTATACATTTACTATGTATAAGCGTATTTAACCTTCTAATCGTTTGCAACCCACATTTTATCTGCCTGCAAATATATCTACAGTGCATTAACCTCTTATGTTTTAATTTTGAGGATTGTTTCTAAGAAAAATGTGTGAATGCTGCTCTAACTTCTTTAAAAATACCAGACATTTATCTGCAGTTGTATTGCTCAAATAGAGTGGGCAAATTTGAGGTTAGTAAGCAAATTGGCTATCAAATGCTAAAATGTCAAGAATTGAGCAAAAAGTTAGCAGCTTTCAGGCATGAAATGCATTCACATCCATAGTTTTCATCAAAAGTTTAACGGCCTAACAAATTTGAGTGTTTTTGTTGTTGTTTCACATATAAAAAGACGAATGTCAAAAACCATTCGTGTTTTATGAATAGGATGTAGGAATTTGCTATTTAAAAACGGAACGAAAACAACGCATTTTTCAACAAAACCATTGTTAATGATGAGACCATGATAATCGATTTTTAGTGGCCACAATTGGCTAAAGTTGATATCAGTTACCTTTGAATTCAGCAGGACGGGGCCACAACTCACAAAGACGTCCAAACAATTCAGTAATTGCATGAGAAATTTACTGGTCGGGACTTGACAATGTCAGTTGGCTGTCTCGTTCTTGTGATTTAACGCCTCTGGATTATTTTCTCTGGGGTCATTTGAATTACCGGGTTTACATAAACAAACCACAAACAACACTCTGAAAGATGAAATTCGGCGTTGCATTGACGAGATAAGCGAAGCTTTGTTGCCAAATGTGCTTCAAAATTTTTGTGAAAATAGTGGACGTTTGCGAGTGTGGTAGGGACATCGGCCAATCATCATAATATTCCATTATTAATTCCTATATTTCTACTATACAATAGTGCTGGCAAAGTATTGAGTAATCAGAATCGAGTATCGAGTATTTATACCAATTTTTGGATACTCAATACATACTTAAAAGTATCTACTCAATACTTTCAGGATTGTAATTTTCTTCGAAGTTGTATGGAAAATTTGAAATTTAACGGCTAAACAAATTTTTGTTTAAAAACACCTAACTTTCTGAAATTGTTTTCTCTTAAATATAAAATTCCTTAAAAGTATTGATTTTGGGTATTGGGTACCCAAATAAAAGTACTCAATACTATCGAGTAATGAAAAGTAGCAGAATTTGACTGCACTACTATACATTAGTATCCATAAAACTGAATATGTCAAAAAAATACGTTTTTAAGTCAATTTACTTCTCAGCCTCAAATTTGCCCACCCACCAGAAAATTTAGAAATCAAGTTCATATGAAAGTTTTTTTTTAGTTTTCATATTTAATTAAATAAAATTTTATAATTTTTTTTTATTTCAAAGTGTTGCTGCTATTTTTTTATTTTTTCTATGTGTTTTTTTTTTCCTTTTTTTTCTTATCCAAAAATGACAAAATGTCTACCTTGTTGCAAATTATTACACGGTGTGATAAAAAAAAAAGAAGTACCTGAACGCCTACAAAATCTTGAGTTTAATTGAAACACCGGGTTTTCATGTTTGTCTTTCACTAAATTGACAGTAATGTAGTCTAATATTGACCGTCTTTAAATCACAGCTCTGGGACAGTCAATATGATATTCGTATGACTATAATTGAGTTCGTTCAGAAACAATTTCTCTCGTTTTTTTTTTTTTTTTTTTTTTTTTTGTCTTTTTCATATTCAATGAAATTCAAATAGCCGTCTTGCACTTCTTAAACTGCCGATACTTAAGAGCAGAAGAACTTCTATAAGCACGTATTTCGTGAATAGTTTTTTACTTGGTTTTATTAGTTATGATACTTTTCTAAGTAAGCTAAATTACTAACCGTTTAGTGAAGAAAAATGGAGTCCTTCCTTAAAACTCAGATTCTTGTTATACTTGACAATACATATCAGAAAAACAGAATCATTTCTCGTGTTAGTTTCGCTCTCACCATTCTCAATGTAAAATATAAAAATTAAAAGATATTGACCCCCAACCATAATCAAACACTAAAATCGATTCTTTTTAAAGACGACTTTAAATTAAAAACCAACTTTAATGGTTAAGAATAAATATATTTCTGTTATATCGTCCTTTATTTTTAAAATCTGTGTTTTCTTTTTTAAAGTCTTACGGTTTTTTTTTTTTTTTTTTTTGTATTATTTTTTAATAACGTAATAGCTGTCCTTTTTAAATTTTAACAGTTTTTTCATGTCACAATTTCAGGCCTAATTTGTTATTTTTTTTTTTTTGCCAGAAGTTTTTATTCATTTTAATTTTTCGGTTATTTTCTTCTTTAATTTCTACAGGTGCCTGGCAGGCTGACGTCAGCCGAATTAAGGGCGATGGCACTGCGTCAACAGCAACAAATTGATTCACAACATCAGCTGTTAGCCACAAAGGAGCAACGTTTACGGTTTTTAAAACAACAAGAAGTACGTAATGCTGTTGCCAATGCAGAGGGTGAACGTTTGAGACGTTTGCGTGAGCGTGTCGAAGCCCAAGAATCGAAACTACGACGTTTGCGAGCCTTAAGAGGTCAAGTGGATTTGCAAAAGACCTACAATGTAACACTAAGTAAGTCTAAGAAATTTTAATTTCTTACTTTTTTCATTCTTCTTATATTCAGTAACTATACGTTTATATGATATTTAAGGTCCCCCATTTTTTTTATCAGTGTCACAATAAGGACTGTTTTAGCAAAAAAAAAAGAAAAGAAAAGAATTGCAACCATAAGAAATTTCCATTAAAATTAGCATTTTTATTGAAAGTCTAAGAAAAGAAAAAACAACAACAACAGCCTGAAAACAAAATAAAAAGCCATTTTCTCAATGTGGCATAAATCATAATTTCAAGCCGTAGAACAAGAAAAACAAAAACGAAGTCAATTAAAAACAGAATAAATCGCTGGTAAATTGGAAAAAGTCTTATTCTCTAATAAATGATTTTCTTTTTTTTTTGTTCTTTATTATATTTAAAAAATAAAGCACGCAACCATGAAAATTCTGCTAAAAAAAAGACTTTAAAGAATATATTTAAAAAAAAAATGAATGAAAACAAAGGACATCATGTAGAAAAACCATAGAAAATTAAATATGTCCTTGAATTATGCAGTAAAAAAAAATTTTTCAAAGTAGCCGTGAAAAGAGACCAAAACAGCTCAGATATACACTCCCGATAGGCACATTTCTTTGTCTTGTTGAAAGTTTTTAATCGGAAAGGATAAAATTACATATGAAGACCCCATACATAACTGAACGAATTGCCTGCGTCATGGGCTGATTAACTTGGTAAACAGATTTTTTAGTTTTTCTTTTTCACAATATGTTTTCACATTTTGGAAGTATTATTCCAGTATTAAAGAATTTATAATGAACAGAAATGTCAAAACAATTTGACATTTCAAGATATCCCCTACAAATTATGTTAATTTATGTATTTCCAACGTAATTTGACCGCTCTTTAACTGTTAGTTGGGAACATATTAAATATTTTATTAATTTGAATTCTTAAGTATTTAAAATGTCCTCAATTTTGGGGTAATTTAGGATTCAAGCACTTGTATATAAAATTGTGCAAATATTTTTTTTTCTAAGTACAGATTTATTTATTAAATCTAAACTAAGAAAAGAATCTAAACGCTAACACACAAACAAGTCAGGCACTTGAGCTGTTTCAGAGACACAAATTCCCATTTATCATCCTATATACATACATATCGTAAATACTATATATATGCTTATGTAAATGTGTACACATACCAGTATGTCTACTAATAGCCTGAAGTAAAGACATAGAAAAACGTTTTAATTGATGTTTTTCTTTTAAAGGACCATCACTATGTTATGTACACATTTAATAATTTTAATGTTTTACTTTTCTCTGTGTCATGCATAAACTCACTTACACACACCCACACATTCATTCTCTCTTGTATTGGTTAAAGTCAACATTATTACAATTTATTATAATTACACACCTCTACACTGATAATCATAATCATAATAATAATTTACCATGAAAATGTGTTGGTTTTATTTTAATTATAACACATAAAAGATTTTAAACACATACATACTTGAATGTCGCTACTTTAATGCAAAAGAGTTATATTTTTTTGTTTTATTATTGAGATTAATACTGAGGGGTTAGCCTCTACTAATGCTGTGCATTATATTAGAATTTCTGTGAAAAGGACAGTACATTGTGACAACAGAACAATTATTTTGTTTTTTAATATTATTTAGCACCTTAGGAATGAGACACATTGCTATGAATTGATCGTTCAAAGCCCAGTGTTATACATGCCTTCACCCTTAAATGATCAACAGCCATTGCCCTATCGTTACATATTGATTGCGGTGAATGCCTTCGCTAAGTAGGTTTTTATCTGTTATCTGCTACTTCCCAATTGGTGGCGCTTTTTCTCCTGATCATTCGTTTTTATTTTTTTGAAGATGGAATAGAGTAGTATATCAAAGAGCTATTACTAAATTATTTAATTAATTTTCGCTGTATCCTTAATATTACTGACAGAATTTCCCTTAGCCCATGAGCAGCCTCCGATGGTAAATTGAGACACAATGAAAGGAATTCAAAATTGAAATCGTAAATGCATTAGTTAAAGAAGTTTTATTTAGCCTACTCGTAACACCCAAACTTATAAATATAACATTATGAGATGATGGTGATGAGGCTATTAAAAATTGTTTATGGTCTGATAAACTCAGGATCTCATGATTCGTCTTACCAAACACACTACAGCGACACACAAAATTACATATTCTTACATTTAAATCAAGCCTGTGCAAAAATAAAAATTTCATACACAATTGTGCCTTAACTAAACTCACATGTATTCTTACGCTCTTGCTTTCAGTCGTCACTGAAACAGCGACGAGTTAACATGCGTGGTAGATGTACGCTGATTTATTGATTGCAGTGGAAAAAAAATTAATAGCAATGCACACAAATATTTTTTATTATAAATGCATTTGTGAATCCAATACCTTATATATAATAGAACATTTAAGAATATAGGTTAAAAGTTTTTCAGCGACATTTTCATTATTTTTATAAAATTTGTAATAAATTAAATGAAAAAAGCAAAACTTAAAAAAAAATTTTTTTTTTTTTTTTGAAAAATCAAAAGTACTTTTTATTTCTTTATAGCAATAATAAATTGTTCTTAAAGTAATTACATTTTTAGATGAAATATTACACATAAATTTTAATTTAAAAAAATTCATACAGTTACTGATACTGCTACTTACACGTTTAGCAGTGTAACTCTCATTTTCTCACCAACACAACTACATTTTTACTTTTGCACAGGCCTGATTTAAATTTACATTTTCTTTTTATTTATTATTTTTTTATACAATATTGTTGCATTAAAGTAGCGCTATATCTATGTATGTATGTGTTATAGAAAAGAGCAACAAAAATCAAAAAAAGTCATTCATACATTTGCACACATTTTTGAATAATTAGAAATAAGCACAAACAGAAAAAAAGAGAGAAGGAAATCAACAAACAACGCAAACACCAACCAAAAAAAAAATCATGTAAAATAGCTAAAACTTATATCCTTTATAGAGCACCTTAAAAAAAATTTATACTCTAGGGTTTATTAGGCTATGAGACAGATTGAAAACCTAATAAATTTGACATACAGTTTTAGTTGTTTGAACAAAATTGCTTTGAAGAGTTGTGGTAACCTCAGAAAGCATTAATATCAATGTTCTAGGAGCCACAGTATTTTGAATTTTTCTTAGAGGCCTTAATAATTAGCGCACACAGTGACCAATCAACTAATTGAGAAATTATTAAAAAAATTACAACAAATTATTTTATGAGCGCCAGCTGAATGTGTATCCGCTAAAAGAATGACAAAAATTTTAAGATACAACATTTTATAAAGAGAAAACAGCAAAAAATAGTATCGTAAAGACATTTTAATAGAGTCTTTGGCAATATTTCATCACAATAAAAACAAGTTTTAAAACAAAAAATATGAACAAAAATTATTAACAATCTTACTGGGATTCGAGGTCGGATTTCCATATTATAAAGGAAAAGAAACTGGAGTAAAAATTAAAAAAAAAACAAACACAATCAATAGAATGGTTAGAGAGTCTTCTCTAACCACTATTCTCTTCCAGTCTTTTCCACGAAGAAACGCATGATCAGATCGGGCAATTGCTGTTGATCATTCAAAGGTGAAGTTATAACACTGGCCTTTGAGTGATCTATATCTACTCGTATGTATATATTCAACATTCCAATACAATGCACTGCATTTAGTAGGGGTTTACCCCTGAGTATTGGTCTTAAATAAAAAAAAAATAAAACAGTTATTAATTTTAGCATTTTAATATTCAAGAGAATACACATTAAAAAGAGAGAATAAAAAAATCATAAAATATACACTCAAATACCAACAAGTACTTGCTGTATGGATGTACTTGGTGTATATTTTTAAGTAAATGTACTCGTATATGAAACAATAGAAAGATCCCAGTTGGCAGTATAAGAGACTATACTGCACGTCAACGACATTGTCAAACAAATGTCGCAAAAATAGTGCACGACTGGCTTGACGACAATGTTACTGAGCTTGATGTCGACGGCACATTGTATAAAGTTTTTAAGCGTGTAGTCAATATTCTTTTTATCATCAAAAATTTCAAAGAAACTTATCACAGAATATCGTGCACGAACACCTTTACGATGTTGTCGGCAATGATTAGTAACATATCTCGAAGACATCCCTGACGACAATGTCGTGTATGACGATTGTGCCAACGGATACCAAACTGTACAATAACAAATATGTACATACGATACAACATTAACAAAAAAGGGAAATTTATACACATTACGGTTAAAGGACCAGGACCAGTAAACGCAAAATAAGCAACTGTGCGATGAGTACAAAAAAGGCCAATTAGGCACATACACACAAGCACATAACAGACAGAAAACCAAATTCGCAGACAGCCAGAGACTGGACTAGAGAATAAGAGAAAGGACACTAAAGGCTATTCTACTTTTATTCAAGCATATATTTAATAATAAAACAACAACAACAACAAGCACATTTGCATACATATTTTAAAATTCATGGCTAATGAGTGAAAGTGTGCTTGTGTGTGTGCGTTTGTGTATAAGTGTTTGTTTTTATTCATTATACACACAGTTAGTTGTAGGTCAAGTTAAATTGTATGATCTCATGTACAATTCACATGAAAAAAATGAAAAAAAAGGACAAAAAAACAAAAAGAAAAATTTATTTCTAAAGGATAGTTGGTCTGAGATAATAATTCCCCAACTGTTCGTATTGTTGCTGTTGTAATTGTTCACGTTAAAAACAAGTTAAAACTCGGTTAACTCAATGGACTTTTGGTGTTTTCTATTGTATTGTATTGTATTGTCTTTCTTTTTTGTTGTTGTTGTTTTTTGTTTATCTTTTGTTTTTTCATATATGTAATTTTATGTTTCATTACACTGAGCTCTAAAAAAATTCAAAGTTTACAAATACAAACGAAAACATTTACTTCAAATGACAATTTTAAATTAATATTTTTGTTTAAACAAATTTAAATTGTTATCGTTAAACTTTTTAATTAATTTTATTTTTGATTAAATTATTTGAGCCTGTGCACAGAGGCCAGGGCGGCTGAAATTATTTGAAGTAAATTTACGAAGCAGAATGTTAAAAAATTACTCGGTAGAGGGGATCTTTAAAAGCATTTGAAAAAAATACCTCAAAATTATACATTTTTATACAAAAAAAAAAAAAAAAGGTTTCCATAAAAAGATAAGATTTCAAGAGCCCTACCTCCCAATAACTTTTTATTCGTCTAACACCCGCATGAATAAATGCATTGAGATATAGAACGAATTTGATTCAGTAAAGCAGCAACAGAAAGTATGGTATTTTTTCCGCAGTAGGGCACTTTAAATGGCTATAAAACACAAAACCGAAAAATCCCGCAAATTTTTCTTGTCTCATCTGAACCATACAATATTAAAGATTACGTTTAACCATAGATTAAAGTGGTGGTGAGTGATGGTGCATAACTTTTTGACCCGAGTACCCATTGAAATTAACAAAAATACTATATTTTTCAATGCTGCCTTACTAGTATAAATTTAAATTATAATTTTATTTACCCAAGTGGATTAAATAATATTTACCTGCTTTACAATGTTCCATTTTATTTAAATGATTAAACTGAATATACGCCTTGACACAGCCTGCTGAAACTTCTAATTTACTTGAACGCAACAAAATAGTAAATGCATAATTAGCAACAAGAAACTTTGACTGCGTCTATAATGTAGAAAGGGAATGTAAGTAAAACGGAATGAAAAAATTACAGAATCTAATTAAGGATTCTATTTTCTTTACCCTGCAATCGGTAATTACAATCGAAACAATCGAATTTTGGCCGCCCAGATCGTCAAAATACCCCTCTGTGCGGTGGTCAATTTTAATAAATTTTATTCGATAAATTTTTCCATAAATCACTACTTCTTTGTGTAGCACTGTGAAAAGTGATTACTTTTTAACTTCCGTTAAAAAATTTCCTTAAAAAAACCCCAAATAATAAAACTTTGAAATCTTAAAAATTAAACAGAAAGCTAATTTAATAAAACAACGTTTAAATAAATTACGATTGTCTTTCGTCAGAAATGTCGTTATTAGATAAGCACTAAATTCTTTAAAAAGTAAACTAATTTAATTTCTATAATATTAAGTTCTAGGTGCAATTTTTTTAGACCAATATTCAGGGGTAAACACCTACTAAATGCTATGCATTGTGTTGGAATTTTTTGGAAAGGACAGTACTATTTATTTTTCTTATATTATTATTAAGCGCCTTAGGAATGAGACAGATTGCTGTGAATTGTTCATTCAAAGGCCAGTATTACAACTTCACACTTGACTGACCAATAGCAATTACCTCATCGTGTCATGTTGACTGTGTGGTGAGTGCCTTCCCTAAGAAGGCTTAGCTGCTACTTCCCAATAGAAGGCGCTTTTCTCCTGATTATTCGTTTTTTGTTGGCATTGGTTAAGGTGGAATAAAGTGGAATGTGGGAAGCGGTTTCTTTGTAGATGGTCTTCTTGAAGGGAGGGGGGGGTGGTACCTCTTATTTTGAAATTATAGTTTTGAAAAAACCTCAAACTAACTTTTTCATTTTTCATCTTTGCTGGGATTTGAACCTGGGCCATTTGAGTTTCTGTGCGAGCGCTCTAACCACTATACCACGATATTCGTTATCGAGTAATATCTCATACAACTTTTAAACAGTTTTCAGAGAAATTTTACTCGATATCGAATGCCATTATATGCCCTCTGATCTAATAAAGGTGCGTCTGGCGTAACAAAATAACAAAAAAAAAGAATATCACTCTCACTGGGATTTGAACTAGGACTTCAGCAATGTCGGTTATGACTAATTTTTTTAATTATTTTTTTTTTATGAAATTAATTGTCCTGCTGAAAAAGTTCCCCTTTCGAGTAAATTTAAATGTTTTTTTATAAGATTCAAAAAATTAAATTTCTTTCTAAAAAAGTGTTTTCTAATACACTTCATTAACATTCAGGCTCTTTCCAAAGAAGCCTGGACAGCCAATTTTTTACCACTTTTGCAAGGATTTATAAGCGTACCTTACAAATAAAAAAAAAACAATTTTCCCCAATTAAGCTTTTTGATTGTAGATTGATTTCAAACATGTTTTTATGCAATAATTAGAACAAAAATTATTGCAATTGCAATAAAAAAAATGATTTTATTGTGATTGCAATTGAAAACTTATCTCAATCAAAATTGACTTCAATATCCCCAACTGCAAAAAGAAGAAAATTCCCAATATAATACAAATGCGTGTTTTACTAACAAAATATGTTTTACTATGAACTACAACTGATACCTTTCCTACCTCTTTATTCACCCCCATTTATGTATATCCTGCAACCTTTGTTGCCTCAGAACTAAAGAGACCAAAAAAAAAGGTAGAAAAATATTAAAAATTTAATCTTAAGAGAATGGAAAAGAATAAAATCGATTTGTATGTGGAAAACGCACAAAACAAAAACTTAAAAATATTATCTAATAGTCCTATTAATTCTTTTTTTCTAAAGTTCATTTTGTTGTATCCGCCACCCCACCCCTTCACAGGTCATAAAAACACATCTGTCGTTTTACCTTTTCTCTTATTGGAAGACAATTTTATCATTACAAATACGTATGAACTTTGACTTTAAAATCGTTTCTACTATATAATGCTTAACGAGTATGTGGTATTAATAGCCATTATGGTGTATAATATGCCTCTTCAAATAGCATGTCATGCGTGTAGTGCAATATGTGTGCTACGACAATAATGGCTTTAATGGA
The DNA here is from genome assembly GCA_963576795.1 of Metopia argyrocephala. Lineage (NCBI taxonomy): Eukaryota > Metazoa > Arthropoda > Insecta > Diptera > Sarcophagidae > Metopia > Metopia argyrocephala. Next base: position 194,767,096 of record OY756208.1, on the reverse strand, counting down.
AATTAAATTCCATAAAATTGACTGGCACATCATTCATTGGTTATAATCCAATCAAAGCCACCTTAAATAATGTTATTAACGTTAGATTTTCACATGATAATACGTATTAAGGACTTACACGGATGTATGTCGTCTCTCTGTATGCCTGTCTACGAGTATTATACTCTTGGTTTATTTTCTCAGGTTTTAAGCTATTAAAGAAGTTAATGTGAGCTGAAGAATTTAAAAATATTGTTTGAATTTTCTTTTTCAGGCAATGATTTGGATTCCATACGCGCCTTATTTAGTGAAAAGGAAAAAGAATTAAGTTTGGCTGTGGCCAAAGTAGAAGCACTTACCAGACAATTGGAAGATTTAAGGCGAGATCGAAGATGTCCCATAAATCTTATAAATGGTGGCAGTACCACAGGTCAGCCATTACCACCGCAAGCCTCGCGAGAGTTAGAAAAGTTAAGAAGGGAATTAATGGTAAGTTTTTGTAGTTCAATTTCATTTCAGAAAAAAAAAAACAAATCATTATTAATGTTCTTATAGTATCGCAATCAGTTATCCCTGCAACAGGATGCGCGACTTCATTTGCAACGTGAGGCCTTACAACAACGTCAAGCAGAGCTACGTTCAGTGGATCAAAGAATTTATGAATTGCAAACACGTTTGCAACGTAAAAAAGCCGCAAATGTACAAAATATTCAACATAATGTAAGTCCGCCTCATATCATGCAACAGCAACAGCAAACAAAACAAACACAGTCACAGCATCAACAAAATGTGCAACAACAACAACAACAGCAGCAGCAACAACAACAACAGCCACCTTCTAGCCAAAATAACAATGATTTGAATTATCCTTCAAGTGTGGTCGCCCCAAAAACAGGAGTAGCTGCGCTAAAAGAGCAACTGCTGCAGAAACAAGCCAATCAAATAGCCACTGCAACAGCCGCCAATGTTCAAGCCTACACTAACAACAACAATAAATTTGCCAATATTATAACACGCAGTGAACATCGTAATTTAGGTCGCGGCAATGTAGCTGCTGTAGAGCCCTACATACACACGCCACAAAAATCGACCATCACACCCACCGCCTCTTATTTGGGTAATATTTTAAAACATGCCGCCGCTACGGCAAACACCAATCAGCAAAATCAGCTGATACAAGATCATGCTCATGTCAAACTCAATTTGAGTCACAGCACTTCAACATCAAATCATATCTCTACAAGTAATACCAGTCCGAATTTTTTTACTGCTGAAAGTGATGAATCAAAATTAGCCAAGAAAATGTTAACCGCTTCCCTTACCAATAAAAATGCAATCAACAAACAAACTCAGAATCACAACAACAACAACAACAATAATAGTACAGAACCTCCCAAAGTAGATACTTCCCACCATATTTATGCTGAAGTAGGACCTAAGAAGAGAGATTTGATTAAAGAGGTACCTATCAACTTAGAAACGCAAACCTCCAGTAACACAAATGTTACACCACAATCGAATACCAGTAAAATACCGAAAAGTATATCCTCTACTAGTACAGCGTCGGCTTTAATAAATAAACTGAATAGTGCTTCATCAGGAGCCTCCCATATTCCGCAGAGGGAGAAATCTGATTTGGAAAAGAAATCTGAAATTTCCGTAACCAGTGAAACACTGATGGAAAAGAATACCCACCAACTGACGGTGCATAGTATGCCCTTGGGAGCGGCCAATAAATCGGTGGCCACAGCCATTACTACTAACTCAACGACCAGTAACACCACCTCTAATACCACCAATTCTAATGATAATACTGGAAAGACAAAAGCTGCTGGCAGCTTGGTAGTACCTCCACGTAAACCTGTAAGTAGTGTGGCACCTACATCGGTTACAAGTGCCATACCAAAAATGATTACCTACTCACCTAAGGTGAATAGAGTAGCACCGAATGTGGTAAATTCTACAGCCGCAGCAGCAGCTCTAAGTAACAGCAACAACAATGATAGACCAGCTTTGCCACCGAAACCCAATAAAATGTCTACAAATGAAGGTCACTTAGAAAACCCAACTTCAAATAACACCGCCAAAAAGGCTGCACCGGAACCACAAACCTCAAATTCGTCGGGGTCTAATTCTGCTACTACAACTTCTTCCTCAGCTTCCTTACCTATACAAAATATAAATGACAATTTACCCATTAAGGCCAAACCCTTAACCATACGCAAACAACCCTTATCAGAACAGCCACGCTTAAAATCGTTCTCCTCCTCTTCGACGTCCTCTTCTGCCACCGTAACGAAACCCATAAGTCAACAGCAAAATTCTCGTAAACATGACCTTAACAACGGTACGAATTATTTATTTAATGAACGTAGAACCGCAGCCAATACTAACAACAGCAACAACAATGAATTGGCTTCTGAGACAAATAGCGAAGCCAATTCCACGCCCCAATATTCACCCAATAACCAAACCCAAGCCCCATCATCCCAACAGCAACATTCACCCAACACTTTATCACCTCAATCACAGAGCAGTCTCGATGAAACTGATCGCAGCGGGAATTCTAATGATGCACATCAGGACAAACCTTCTCCGGATACTTTAAAACGGCGCATGCGTTCTTTGTCAACCGGCAATGCCGCTTCCTCCAATGGCAACGCTAATGGAAAACCCAAACTAACTAGAAGAGTCAGTTTCGATCCGCTGGCCTTGCTCTTGGATGCCAGTTTGGAAGGTGAACTAGAGTTGGTTAAGAAAACTGCTATGCAGGTAGCCAATCCCAGTGCAGCCAATGATGAGGGTATAACTGCCCTACACAATGCCATTTGTGCCGGTCATTTTGATATTGTCAAGTAAGTTTAAATGTTCTTACATGCCCTCAATGTATATACATGGGTTTTTTCTTTTTTTGCAGATTCCTGGTGGAATTTGGTTGTGATGTCAATGCTCAAGATTCAGATGGCTGGACACCTTTGCATTGTGCTGCCAGCTGTAATAACTTGGCCATGGTGAAGTTTTTAGTAGAAAACGGTGCCTGTTTATTTGCTGCCACCTTATCGGATCATGAAACGCCAGCCGAAAAATGTGAAGAAGATGAAGAGGGTTTTGATGGTTGTTCGGAATATTTATACAGTGAGTAGAAAAAGTTCCAATATTTTAAAAAATGTTAAAAGTTGAAAAGCCAAATTAAGTTAGAATTGAGCAAAACAAAGAAATTGACAGGCTTTCACCTGTTTTGATCATTACGGCTTAACGGATGTACTTCCGTAAAACTCTACAATAATTCGTAGTAGTTCTGTTCAGCACCGTTTTCTGCTCTTCTGAATTTTATTGAAAAATAGAAAGTTGGCAAAATCTTTAAACCTTGGAACGCTTAAGAGTATCTTAGAGTGATTATTTGATCAATATTTGGGCACAGTTCTGAAGTTCTCAAGTATAAAAGTTTAGACCTGAAGCTTTTAAAGAATTTTCTTAAGGGTCATTTCCCATAAATTTCTGACTATGCTTACAGGCATCTGAAACAGCAGAACACATATTGTGTAAATGTGCTTAGGAAGGTATCTATACACCACTTGCAGAGATATCTAGCACTAGATTTCAGGCATACTATCGTTTATAAGAAAGACAATAAGTCTGCTAAAAACACAGTATAGACTCGCAGGAACACAATATGCAGATACTATAGGCCGTAGTGTCTGCAACTGCGCTCAGTGTAAATTAAATAAAAAAACATCATGATTAAAGTGTCGCAATTTATCCCAAGACTTAAATATCATTCGGCATTTCAATCTATTTCACCCTAACTAATGTCAATAAGAAAAAAAGGGATGATCAAGAAAAAAGCGCCACCTATTAGGAAGTAGCAGATAATAGCTAAAGCAACTTAGCGAAGATACTCACCGCACAATCCACATGCCACGATGAGGCAATTGGTGTTGATCATTGAAGGGTGAAGATATAACAGTGGCCTTTGAATGATCAATTCACAGCAATTTGTCTGATTTCTAAGGCGCTTAATAATATAAGAAAAACAAATGTCATAAATGTACTGTCCTTTCCAAAAATTCCAATACATTCCAGGGGTTTACCCCTGAGTATTGGACTCGAATAAAAATAAAATTATTTATTTTAAGCAAATTTAATATCATTTTTCCGTTTTCTATTTCTTTTAAGGCATACAAGAAAAACTTGGCATACTTCACAGTGGTGAAGTATACGCTGTATTCTCCTATGAAGCCCAGAACAGTGACGAATTAACGTTCAATGTAAATGATCGTTTAATTATTTTGCGCAAAGGCGATGATGCCGAAAGTGAATGGTGGTGGGCGAAAAATGAACAAAATGAAGAAGGTTATGTGCCCAGGAATCTGTTGGGAGTAAGTCTTTTCAAGTCTGTTTAAAAATCAAAAGAAAAATGTAATTAATCTATAATTCTATCTTCTACAGCTCTATCCTAGAGTGCCACCACAGACAACCAACAACTATAATGATTAGCAGTTAATAAGATTTTGCATTTTGAAAAAGAAGGCAGGACGTTTAATACAAAAGCATTATATATCAAAATTTTTGTAAACAAATTATTGTTTCTTTATTTTTAGTTTTTTTACTTTAAGATTTCTATAAAATGTGCAACAACAAAAAAAAAACTATTTTTAAGTATAATGTAACGCAACTAAAAAAAATAATTCATTTACTAATATTTAAAATATAAAAATTATCGTATAAAAAAACCAGCAATAAAAATAAAAATAAACACCAATTTTTTTAAAAATTAAATCTAAAAAAAAAAAAAACAAAATTAAAAGCTACTGAAAACAAACGTTTAAAAAATTGTTTTTTAATTTATTATTTTTTTTAAGGAAAAAACAAATTACTTGAATATAACTATAATATATTTAAAGAACGTACTTATACTTACAAAAACACCGGTTTGCATAAAATAAGAGAAAAAAAATTGTTAAAATATAAGAAAAATATTTTGTAATCAAAATTAGAAATTCTATTTTTCACGAAACGTAAACACCTTTTTTAAAAAACAACTTTCGTTTTAAATATTTTAATTTCAGTTGATTTTTCAGCAGTAACATACATTCCAATACACTTTATTTTGTAAAAGTAACATAAAAAAATAACTGTTTATTAGTACTTAAAATGTTTATAAAAAAAGACCCTAAAATATGAACCATTTCAAAGTAACACTAAAACTATCACATACTTAAAGTTAAAAATTAAGAAAAAAAACCGAATATACATATATTTTTGCCTAATTAATGTGATTCTTTTTTGTAAAACTTACAAATAAAAACTGACAACAATAAAAAAAATATAATCAAAAAATAAAATTACAACAAAAAAAAACTGCATTTTATTTTAAAATAAATTCAAAGAAATCATAAAATTCAAAAAAATTTTGTTTTTTGTTGTTTTTGAAAACTATTTATTCGAGAAGCTAGGCCGTAATCCTGACACAGGGTTGTAAAGGCCAGTTATGTATGTATGTATGTATGTATTTATTCGAAACAGCTGTTATTTTAGCGTTTTAATATAAGATATATCGATATAATAAATTCAAACGGACGTAACTACACAAAATTTCGAAATTGAGCTTTTTATTATTATTAATTATGGTTCGTTTTATCAAAATACATGTTTGTTCAAAATTTTAGATCCCTACGATCAAAGATAGCAATTTTATTAACTAAATTCAAACGGACGTCACTACAAGTGCGTGTATTTTTTAATGCAAGAAGACATAATACAAAAATGTTTACATGAAAACCTTACATACAAACTCATTTAATGTATGTATATAGGAATGCCAAAATTATATGATTTTTAGGATTTACAAAATTTTTGATTTTATGGTTATTTGCTTCTTTTGTAAAAAAGAGTGTAGTTACATTCATTTGCATTTAATATGGCGATATGTAAATAGAATGAGCCCTGCAGAAGCCATTTACTGTACCTTCGAGGGGGAATTAGGCAGTACAAATAACAAACTTTTAAAATACATACATACATAAATAATATTCTACCTACATTTTACAAAAATATCCGGTTACTTTGGATTCTCTGACACCTAAAACCGATCTAATCAGCACAGAATACTGTTTACGTCAGAGCATGAAACCTTAGGACTACTAGAAACACCGATTGAGGCAAATTCAGTTACCTTTTAGCCAATGTACAAAGAGTAGCTTTCCATGCTACATGTAGAGTGTGCCAGAGATCTAGAAAATTGTGCTTGACACGATGAAGTCCTAGGCTAGCCCACTTAAGAAGAGTGTTCAGAAAACTCTTTAATGTGGCAAAGAAAAATTAGAATTATTCAAGATGGGATAAGCATCATAAAAGTTTCAGCAATTTTAAGAAAGAGACGTGAAGGAATCATGGAAACGTTTCTGCTTATCTATAGACAGTTTAACTATGGCGGTTTCACTGAGATCAGTGATAAAATATTTCAGCCTTAGATTGATAAGAGCTCTGAAACTGAGCAACGTGCAGCTTCTAGAACTTAAATAAGTGCTACATTTTAAGTGAAGCTCAGTATGTATGTATATGACTGAATAAGAAAATATGCAGTATTACTACACTCTGCTGCGCTACAAGAACCAGAAAAGGACTAATTAGTTTTCTTCGCTGAATGGCGTGGCCATTAGTCACTCTACTTTACTTTTTACGGGAAACTCCTCAATTTGAAGACATGCCAATAAATTCTGCATTCCCTCAAATAATTTCTGCAGAAGGGAAGATTTTTGTGGCGAAGGTTCGTGACCTCTTATTTTCTATCATCTTTAACTCCACTCTCCCGAATGAGAATTATCGTTATAACGACATTAATTATGGAGTTGAAATTGTTTCCAGTGGGGCCACTTGATCTCCAGTTAGTTAGGACGGTTTTTGAGACTACCAATCCTTTTATTTTCTCAGAACTCTTCCTATTTGTAGCATATAGAGCAATATATGGCAGACATCTAAAACTGAGTATATTACAAATCTGTGACATCAAAGCTCAATAAGGCTACCTTGTGCAATAGAGGGTTAAAATGCTGTTATAAAGTTCTCATATCATCAATTAAAAAACAAACATATTGCACAAACTATTCATCAATTAGCAAATCAGTTACTGAATCGATCAGTTGTCGATTGTTTGTTGATTACTGATTGTAATTGGACTTGTGCTGCTGTTTAAATTTAAGATGCATCTGAACGGCTTGTAATCGGCTGGCAATTAAAACAAAAACGTAATTTGTTTCCTCTTTTTTTTTAATCTCTAAAATATAATTTTGTTTCCATTAGCATGCAATAAAGATTAAAGTGTAAGCATTAGAATTTAAACAATTTTGTTAAACAGAGAAAATTGAAAGTCATTTTAATTGTGCATCAAGTGCGATTTTTTTTTATTCAATAAGTGTGTGAATAAATATTTATAAGTATCTTCGAGATAAAATATATATTTTTTTGTTATTAAAAAAACAATTTTTAATTAAAACATTTGTTTTGAAGTTCTATTTATTAACAAACAAGGAAAATTTCTGTTAAATTTTATGTAATTTATGAACTTTATTTTTAAACAAAAAAAAATAATAATTGAAATACGAATTTTAAAACTTGAAGAAATTTCATATGTTAATGCATTGCGTGTTGAATTTTGCCAAGACTAATAATTTTTTTTTTTTTTTTGCTAATAATTTTCCCAAAATGTTACGAATTAACATGCATGATGTCAAATCCAAGAAAAAAATATATATTTCTTATATTTAAATATATATTTTTGTTTTAAAGTTTCATGCAACACACATATATTGAGTCTTCCAAAAGGGCCTTCCGAATTTTGGGAGTTGATGATGGTCATCTTATTGAATCTACATCTATCAAATTTTTTTAAATTATTCAATATGTTTTGACAAATCACCATGGACGGGTATAGCATTCAACAATATGTGGTTCATTTCTGGATGACTGAGTACGTGAACAAACAAAACTGTTGATTTTGGGACGATACATGTCCACAAGAGATCCAAGTGCATCCAATACATCTTCAAAAAGTCACTGCTTGGTAAATAGAACACATATTACATAAAAGTTAATAATTTGACGCTCTTACGTATGTATTTATTAAAAATTTTAAAAACCGCCAACTGGAAAAAAACTTTTGCGTTTTTTAAACAAAACTGCCAGTTTTGAAATCACAAATAGTCAAGATCTACGGTAAAATGCCAAAATTTTGGGTTTTTAAAACAGGCTGGGCTTTAGAAATAAATTAAAAATTTGAGAGATCTTGAGCATGAAGCTTTTAATATACAATATGCGTTAAAGAATTGTATTCGCAGCCAAAAAGTTCTAAATCAAGTTTATCATTCTTTAGCGATAGAGTTTTAGCTTAGGAGAGTTACACAATAAGGCCTATGGCAGAACATCGTCGTTATGGTAGCACTGGATATAATGAATGTTTTTTGAACTTTCTCAATATTTACAAAAACCAAATTTTAAGTTTCCGTAAAATAGTGGTTAATTTTTCTTCATTAAGTATTTGACAAATATACAGCCTGTTTATAGAAGACGGATGGTTTATGACGTTCTTCTTAGTACTAGTATATGTAAAACAACATCTCAACAACAACAAAATTTCTGTATTGTAATTTTAATAAATAAATAAATAAACCAATTTTTCAAAATTAATTTTTACCACTGCTTTTAACAAAATGAGCCACAGTGTGATCGATCGATAGCAGCGGAGAACGTTAATTAAAAACATTTATAAACAATTAAAGAGAGTCTCTGGAGAGAAAACAGCCACAATAAAAATTAATCTCTTTGTGATAGTACAAAGAAAGTGCGTGCAAAGTTTAGAAAAGCTTGCCAAATAATTTTAAACATTTATTTTGTTTTTTTTTTTTTCTTCTTTATATTGCTCCAAAATTATTAATTGATAACGTAAAAAATTATTCGTTTCTAATTCATTAAAAAAATTGCTTTTGCTTAATTTTTCTTACTTGTTCATCATTAATAAATATTTATTAAGAGTGAATGTGAGAATAACAATTTAGTCACCCTACACCATAGCGTTAACTATTTTGATACTGTTATTTATAATATACACTGTACATTAATTAGGCTGTAAGGTCATTAAAAACAATTTCAAATATATTATTCGGTTGAAATAATAGGGAAATAATTACACCTGACGAAAATGGAAAAATGTTTAAGACCCTTATCTTAGAGAGAGACCATGTCTCGATCCATGTTGTATACTTAACTCTACTCTTCTCTATCTAATGATAGCAGCCTCTGCCCTTTATTCCTTTAGAAGATTTAACAGTCTAGACTCTAGACTCTAGAAGGAAAAAGTGAAAGGTTTGTCATTTACGAATATTAAATTTTTAATACACCAAATACGCGTGAAATTATGTATAAAGAAATTGAAGCATTATCGCTGGAAATTGAATCATTATTGCTGCTATTTATGTAGTGTGGCGGTTAATCTGAACTTAGCGATTCCACTACGATTTGAGCCATTATAGTGTATTTGGAGTTACTTATATATCTTATATAAGGGCATTGGATATATGATAACTGAATTGTTTTGATCTGCAATTACTTACATACATACATACATAATTGGCCTTTACAACCATGTATCAGGATTACGGCCTAGCATCTCGCATCACTCATGTTGTGTGTGTTAATTTTTATCCATGAGTACCGGGACCTACAGTTTAAAGTCGACACCGAACGACAGATTTGAGAAGCATTTTCATGACAATCAATTACTCCCAGAGTTTTTGACAGAAGACTGTTGAGAGATAGTCGCCGAACGAAATAATTTTTTCATATTTCTTTTTTCAAGATGTTAGAGCTGAGATTTGCACCCGGCACTATCGTCTTAGTAAGCCAACACACTAATCACTAGACCACGGCGACTACTTTTGACCTGCAATTAAAAACTTTTAATGTATGGTTTCAGCCAGCCGCTGTACCGGGTCACACAACACGGCCAATTTTTGTTTTATTATATGAGAAATTTCCCACTCTCGTAATTTTTGATCACCCAGTTTAAGACCCTTAAACGTTACAGTATTTTAAAGCCAATGTTTATCAAGTTATCATGGAGGCTCCGTCCCCTAAATGTTCGAAAATTTGGTCGAGCGGATCGATTGCTGCAAACACTACAGACTTAATGACAATACGATCAGTTTTAGCTTTATTACATGAGAAATTTCCCACTCTCGTAATTTTATGATCATCCAGTTTGCTATTTTATAATTGAAAAGCAAAAACAAAAGACCGTGTTGCTGTACCTTTCCACCAGCTCTAGTTTTTGGTACCGCTTTCGTATATACGCATATTAATGCGTATAAGATACTACTGTACTACTACTACTTTTAGGGTTAAATTATACCATCATTTTCACTACTCGTATTTGAAAAATTAATTTTAAGTACTGACACTTGAAAACAATTGTGTAGTGTAACCAGCAGGCTTTTAGTTTGAACTGAATTTTCTTTGTTGTGTTATTACACAATATTTTAAATTTTTTTTTTTTTTTTTTTGTTATTGCTCGATTAGAATTTAAATGCCTAGTCATTTAGTTTTATTTTTTATTGTCTTCTTCTATTAAATCACTTGAAAACATGAATTTGCACACTTCACTTATACTCACTCTCTGATACCACACAGTAGCCTGTAGTTATAAGACGATGACAAAAGTGTTTACCTTTAGTTTTACTTGTCAATTCAATACTTTCATAGGTTTAATCAAGGTTTTATAATTTTTAAAATTTGGTGTTTAAAATTTTAAGTGGTTTTGAATTTAAAAATATTCACCCGTTATAAAACAATAAGTAAAAGCTTTTACTTCCGAAATGGTAAATAATTAATATGAATACTGAAAATTATTAAAATAAATAAATATAATACTGTTTTACAAAATATATACAGTAGAATTTGGATATAAGAAAATGTAAAAAAAAACAGCATTTGTTTTTTTTTTTATAAGCGGAAATTTTAATTTAAAAAGACTTCAGATAAATGCAAAATTATTTGGTTTAAACGAACTCTTAATATATTATTAAAAAAAAACAAAATAAATCGATATGTTTTAGAAAAATTCAAATTCTGACAAAGTGAAGAGACAAATTATAAACAATTATAGCAATAAATGAACTTTCGTGCCATAAAAAATGCTTTTGAAAATGTAGCTATGCACAAAATAAAAAAGATATGAGCCGGTGTTAAAATTTTTTATCGTCGACAAATTCTTAATACTCGTATTTGCAATTAAGCGAAGTTTTTTTATACAATTTTATGCTATTTTAATGCAAAATGTGTTTCTTTTTAGCGATTTTTCTTTAAAACGGAATTTCTGTTAAAAGGAGTTCAATACCTTTGAATTTAATAGAAATCAAAAGCAAATTCATTAATTTTGCTTATATCGGGCTTTTTAATTAAACGGTGTGCTTATTTAACTTTGGCGCGCTTTTTACATTACCATACTTTTAAGCAGGGTGCCAATTATTCCACTGTTACATGTGATTTTTTTAGAATAATGAAAAATAATGGGTTTTCATATAATGTGTAGGAGAAAAAGGCGCTAAATTATGCAAAAATTAAAAAAAAAATTAAGTCTCAAATGCATGCATGCATAATTGGCCATTACAACCCTGTGTCAGGGTTACGGCCTAGCTTCCCACAGCACTCACGTTGTGTGTGTTAATTTTTATCCATTAGTACTGGGAGCTACAGTTTAAAGTCGACTCCGAACGACAGATTTGAGACGCTTTTTCATGGCAAATACTTTGGATAATAAATATTTTCACATGGGTTTGCTGAGAGTATAAACATATCGTCGATGGAATTAAAGAACGCTTTAACTGACAAAACCTTAAATGTTCACCAGAGCCAAAAAACTTTCATAAAAGTAGAACAAACACACTGGTATTTTTCACTTCGCAGACGGCATAAGTGAATTTATTTTCAATGTAGAAATCTGGGATCTGGACCAATCGACGCGTATTTTTTTTCTGATAAAGATGACGCAAAAAACGTATTTTCGATTTTTTGCCTCTACAACCGGTTCAGAACTAATTAAGTGAACTCCTGTAAAAAGGTTTTTCGTGATAACTTTAGGATTTGAAAGTTTTTTTTTCCAAAATTCTGAAAATTAATTCAACTAGACCTACAATAATGTTAAAAGTATATTTCCACTTCAACACCGTATTACGAGTACATAAGTACATGCATAATTACCCATTATAATAACAGCACCCATTTTGGGTGTGTCAATTTTTAGCCATAAACACCGGGAACTACAGTTTAATGCCAACTCCAAACGACAGACTTGAGAAGCTCGTTCATGGCAATCAGTTATTCTTAGAGCTTTTGACAGAAGACTGCTAAGAGGTAATCGCCAAAAGAAATCTTTTTTATATTTCTTTCTTTCAAGATAGCAGAACTGGCATTTAAACCTGGCACTCTCTTTCTCTCTCTCTCTCTCTCTCTTAACACAAGAAATGTAAAAACATTAAGTGACATTTAGTGAAGCTGCAGCCGTCATTTCAATTATGGGCCTGTTTTCTCTAAGAGTCGTTTTTTTTATTAAGGAATGCATAGTCTTTCTGAAGATCAAGCACAAATTTGGGCCAGGAGGTCGTTGACCATGAGGTTCTTGTAGATAATTCTTCTAGGATAGGAACTTACACTTTTTTGGTGTAAATTGCTATTGCATTCGAAATTTGTTGTCAGTAATCTAGTGTGGCTAGTACAGTATAACATTTTAAGACAATCTTATCAGTATTATTACCACAAATAATAGAATGCCAATCGATAAAGGGCAATAAGTTGTTAATTTCTAGGTAGTTAACAGTACTTTTGGAGCTGTCGTTTGGGAAGAGTCAAGGACCATGCCAAAATGTATTTTTAATGCGATTAATTTGAAAAATACCGCATTAAAATAGAAACTGAATAAATACATTCACTTCCATAAAGGTTTGTTTCACTATATGTCAAAAGCAACAAACAAATAAGATAAGAGCTTAGATCGGTTGATAAGTTTATTGTAAGAACAATGAACTTGTTATAACTTACGTATAAAAATATTTAATTTTAGCATGATACTCATAAATATTAAAATTTTATGGATCGATAAAATTAACTAATTTTTTTTTCTACTTTCTCTCTATTCTCATTCAAAAACGCATAATAAATGCAGCATTTTCGAAATGTAATGTTTTTAACAACTGCATGCTCTGTGCTATGGATGTTATGCGTGTATCCCACAGCAAGTGAAAGTTCTAGAATTTTGGCAGTCTATCCATTCCCCAGCAAAAGTCATTTTATGATGAATAATGCCTTGATTAAGAGTCTCGTCGAGAAAGGACATGAGGTAACAATGATCACAGCTTTAAGTTTGGAAAAACTAAAATTGGGTAAAAATTATACGGAAATCTTAATTGAGCCGGTATATGATTTCTGGAATGACAGTAAGTAGTTTAGGTATACGATTATAAACACAACGTGAATTAATCTCTCTTTTAATCTTGCAGTCATACCGTTTTTCAAGGCTGATAACATATTTCAATTGAGTGATATGGGTTTCTTTGATTTCATGAAAATGTTGGACATTGCTGGTTTAAAAACTACCGAACATGCTCTAAAGCAACCCAAAGTACAAGAAATTATTAATCATCCCAATCCCAAGGGACAATATGATTTATTATTGTGTGAACAATTCTATCAGGAAGCTTTCTTGGCTTTATCCTATATCTACGATATACCAGTGGTAACCAGTAGTACCTTAGATTATGAGAATCATATGAGTCAGAAAATGGGTGTTTTAACACCCTGGTCTTTTGTGCCACATGGTTTTATGCCCTTCACCGATCGCATGTCATTCATTGAACGCTTGCAGAACTCATATTATTCATTGGCTGAAGATTTAATCAGGGAATGGATTCTATTTCCAAAAATGGATAAATTGGTGCAACAATACTTTGGCCATTTAAAGAATGGTAAGTTGAACAAATTGTTAAAGTCGTGTAATGTTTTATAAAGAACTACTTTTTTTTCTTTCAATTTTAGTAAATCTGCCACCAGTTTCGCAAATGGAGAAGAATTTATCAGTTATACTAATCAACAGTCATACTCCTTTAACCACTATAAGACCTACTATAGCTGGCATGATACCTGTGGGTGGCATGCATATCTATCCACCTAAGAAACTGCCTCAAGATATACAACATTTTTTGGATGGTGCTGAAAACGGTGTTATATATTTCAGTTTGGGTAAGTTATTTGCCAGAATTCTAGGAGCACAAAATAGTATTTATTTTAAAATGTTCTCCCTCTCCTCATTTAGGCAGCAATGTTCAATCCAAAGATATGCCTGCTGACAAGTTGCGTATATTTTTGGACGTATTTGCCTCTCTAAAACAACGAGTTTTATGGAAATTCGAAAATGAAAGCATTGCTAATTTACCAAAAAATGTCATGATTAAAGCCTGGCTACCTCAAGCTGACATTTTGGCTCATCCTAAGGTCAAACTCTTTATAACCCACGGCGGTTTATTTGGCACCCAAGAAGGTGTTTATTATGCTGTACCCATGTTAGGCATGCCTATTTATTGTGACCAACATTTGAATATGCGCAAAGCAGTACAAAATGGTTATGCCATTAGTTTACATTTTCCTGATCTCACCAAGTCTGTGCTTGAGGAATCTTTAGAGAAACTATTATATGATCCCCATTATCGTAATAATGTTAAAAGACTATCCAGCATTTTTCATGATCGTCAGGTGAAGCCTCGTGATACAGCCGTTTACTGGATTGAATATGTTATACGTCACAAAGGCGCTACACACTTAAGATCGGCCGGTTTAGATCTTGCATGGTATCAGTTCTATTTACTAGATGTTATAGCTTTTGTGGTATTTGGTATGCTCTTAGCTCTGTACGTTTCTTGGAAGCTAATCAGTGTCTTATGGAAACGCAAGCCTATACATAAAGTGAAATCTAAGTCTCATTAATCAAATAGTCTGTAGTATTTGTTAATAAAATGCAGTTTAAATTAAAATATATTTTTAAGACGAAATTATCCAAAGAAGTAGAAATCTGTCATTTCTTAGAGAGAAAATTATTTTCTCATATTCTTATTTTCTGATTGTTTAACCATATTTTCTATAGTTTAACATTTTTGTAATCTGTTTAGTAATAAAAATCTTAAAATAACATATGATATAATATATAAGTATTTATTGATGACTTCTTTCCTAAACTTTGTTCTGACAAAAGTGATGTTACTGTATGTTGAAATAAAATTTTCAAAAATTCGCTTTACAAGTGCTCTTACGCTCTAATCGGGTAGAGCTAAAGTGATTCGATACTTTGACAGATTACAAATACATAGGTGTCACAACATATTTATTTCCATATTTCTATATTAATATCTCATTTAAATTCCCATTCTTTTTTATATTCACTCTATATCTTCTGTCATACATTTCCAATAAAATTTCGTTTTTAAGTTCGCATACAATTTCCAACTCAATATCCTGTCACGGACGCCATGTGTTGGGGTGCATTAGCCGAAATAAAATAAACGAATACATCTTGAGTTCTTAGCAGACTAATAAAACTCTGTTTATTGATATTTTTTTATTTATAATAATAAATGAGTAATTAGTAGTAGTATGTAGTCAAGAATGATAAAATAAAGATTACGCCTTGCGCATGATTTACCGTTTGATGACGTAGTAGTTCCCTCGCAAAGGTTACCAAGTCTGTATCATATATGAAATTTATAATTAATTTACTCAGAGAGTTCAAAAAAAATGATTACATGGGTGTCTAATAAACTACGAGTTTTGTGTCAAATTTAATAATAAATAAATATAAATAATATTAAAATAATAAAAATTATATATAAGTGTTAAAATTTTGTTGTTTAAATGCTGCAAAACTAAAAAAAAATAAAAAGCAGAATAAAGTGAAAAGAGAAGAAAAAGAGCAAATATGAAATGTGCAGTGAGCAAATGTAAACAAAGTAACAGCAAAAAAACAAGTGGGAATATATTATTTTATTAGCCAATAAGAACACAGCTTGAGTGACGTCAGAGTTCCAACATGCGCAGAATTGCTTTTTTAAGGCTGCGTGATGGCGTAATCTTTATTTTATCATTCTTGGTATGTAGTTATATGGTGAGAGTATGTGAGAGAGTATCTTAAGTATACTGATAATATAAGTATAAGATGAGAGTATGCCGATTATAAAACAGCCAGAACGTGATAAAATAGTGATTACGACTTATGCATATAGTGGTGTTAGCTGACGTATGTAGTTGCTACTTTTCAAGAGTTACCAAGTTTCGTTTATTTACAAAATCTATGAATATTTTTGCAAAATGATTTGACAATCTTGCCATTAAAATCAATTCACATCGGTTTTTCTAACAAATAATTCAATTTTGCTTTATGTTTTATGAAAACTAATTATAAATTATAAGTAACTAGTCTAAACCCGGCGTGCTTCGCTACATCTACCGCTACCATTTGTCTACATTTTTCGACTGATGAAATACAAAATCAATTACACCAAATTCAGAAACTTATCATTTCACACTTATCAATATATAAAAAAATTATTATTTAACTTGTATGAGAGGTACCACGCCCACTTGCCAATTCCGTCCACTTTCTGACTAATGATTTTTCTTGCCCGTGAAGTCGTTCAGACCAAATTTAGAAAGTTTAGCTTTAATCGTTCTCAAGATATACAAAAATCAGTCCAATTCCGCCCACTTTATGGCTGATGATTTAACCTGACCGTAAAGTCATTCACACATAATTCTGAAACGTTAGCTTTAACCGTTCTCAAGATATACAAAAATCAGTATTTAGTTTGTATGTACTACGCTCAGATCCAGTTTGGAAAAAACTACCTATTGCACTTTCAGTAGTAGAGTCTATCTATGTTCCTAATTTCAACCAAGTCGGTTGAGTTGTTTAGGCGTGATTGACCGAGGTAGTCTCCGAAAAAACTATTTTTTCATATATCTTTTTTTCAAGATGTCAAGATGAACCCGGAGCTTTGGTCTGGTAAGCCAACAACCCAATTGTGATATAAATAAGTTTATAGCAATTGTCTTCAAGCACTACTCCCTCTTTTCCCCTTCCCATAATATATTTTCATAGACCGCACATTGAACTACATGGGTAGCGTAAGCAAAAAAAATAAAATAGAAAACATGTATTTGACAAGACATGGGTAAAAGTAATTTCAAAGTCAGAGTATATACCATAAAGAACTCTGATGAATAGCTGAAGTCAATACCATGTTAAATTCGGCTGGTCTATATTTCCTTCCCGGATATCATTTTCAAAAATACTATTATATCAATATCGGAGTTAATTTTATTGATTTATTTTTTTATTTCTGGATTAGTGTATAAAAATTAATTTTGTTTTTTATATTTTCTTATTCTACTCAAACTATCCAACTTTATTTGATCAAATAAACATAACCACTTTTATAGGAAAACATTTATATCTTAATTTTCTTTTGCTATAAGTTTTATTAATTAAATATTTAAATACATATTATTCCTTATTATTATTTGTTTAACAAAAAAAAACTTAAAAAAAATGTATACATAAAACGAAACTTTTGTATAAATATTTGGAATATTTGGTTACGTTTTTTTTTCTCGTCAAATATTTGCCTAAAATGTCGATGTAGCTTAAATTTTAGAAACAAAAACTTTAATATATTTATTGATTATAATATGTGCTCTACATACTCGTATATGTATGTACATACACATGCATTTTTATGTATTGTTTAAAGTTGTTCTATTGTGCCACATGATTTTATATTTGCATTTTAGAATTTTATATTGGCAACTTAAAGGCTTAATAATGGGGCTTAAAATCGAATGCATTCAGTGGTGAAATTTTATAGTGCAACGAAAAAATAATGAGAAGCATGCACAAGTAGCATATGCATATATGAATGTACTCTCTCCATCTCTAAGCCCATACAATGAAATAAATACTGTTGCACAGGTCCATGAAAATTTAAGCTATGGCACTTGAACAAATTCATACAAACCATTTATGAATGAATGTTTTCAAGTATTTTATGTGCCACGAGTCATGCATTTATAGCAAATATTGCATGTGGGTTTCGGGAAAAAAAACAAAAATTATAACGAAAATGTAGAAATTTGTGATAAAAAATGTGTGGTTAAAAAATGATTACCCTACTGTCGGTTTTATTAATGCATACCTTGAATAATAACACCTAATGTTGGTAGATCGTAGTGAAACAGAATTCGTTTTACAAAATTTCAAAAAGAATTTGTTCTACTTTGTAATACATATAGTGTTATATAAAAAGTAATTTATTACATTTTTTTTCTTTTCTTGGTTTATTTTAAACTTATTTTGAGGTTATGTTTATAATCTTAAGTTGTGAAAACCTTCAAAGAAAATGCATTTACATTGTCCAAAACACTTAAAGTATGTGAAAAGATTATTTGAGAGGAAGCCATCTAAATAATTTAAATATTATTACAAAAAACTTACCGTTCATACATGACATATCGGAAAGATCATGTTATTTTTACAGAAATCGTAGCAATTGGCAAAGGTGCAGCATGCATATTTATCTCGTCAGAAACATCAAAAACAGCCCGAGAGCAAATTTACATTTATTGATAAAATTATTAAATATTTCTAATATTTACACTAATTTAACAAACATACCATACGTACTATATGTAGCTATTTTCACTGATACCCTAATATTCATGTTTTTTTAACACAATTTTCAATTTTCATTTCCTTCTTTGTTTTTAAATAACAGCTGTTTTTCTTATTTCCGCTAATTTTCTGTATTAAATATAACTTTGTGAACCAAAACAAAAACAGATGGGAAATACTATAAACACTACTCTACTTTTTGATTGATTATGATGCATTGTATTAAAATACATGTTCTTTTAGAATTTTAGCCCTCCGTCCATGACAAAGATTTAGATATATTTTCTATATACAAGCATTACGTGTTTAATAGTTTTTTTGCTTTTCGTTTAAGATTTTATCAATGTAACTTTAGACTTTTACAAATTTATATGACGATAAACTAAATTCTAAATGTTACTTTCAAATGAACTGCTTGATTTGTTAAATGAATTTAAATAGTATACTGATATAACTTGGCCATCTATAGGGTGTCCTTTAATTTTCCACTACGTTTCATACGAGCATGTTCTCATAAACAAAAAACAGATGCAAATAAAACTAAATCTGTAATTCTACTTTTTTGTTTAATTAAAAAACCAATTTTTATTTATTATTTTATTATACAAAATAAGGAAAATTCATGTTTTAGTGATTTGTGTTTGTGATCAATGATTTGGTTGATTTAGTAAAATGGGATTAAAATTTAGGTTTTCATATTATTTTTTTATTTATTTATTTAGTGTGTTTTTAAAAATGAAATTTAGAAAATAAATTTTTAAATGTATCAAATATTGTTACTCTAAAATGTATCAGAAGGAATATTAAAAACCCATGATAAGGTTTATAAAGCTGACATTTATCCGCATTGTCCATATACTGTTCTTTATAATCACTTAATGGCTGATAACCATAGATCTCTTGGTTTTCTTCTCCTTTTTTTCGTGGGTAATGGTTACTTCCTCTAAAAGATAAAAATAAAATATGTTATTACAGCGGCATTAAAAATCGTTCAGCTATGAAGGCATATGTGAGTTGCTCGAAGTTTAAGAGTGCACTAGTAGGGTATGTAAGACCCTTGTCACAGACACGTAAAGCTAGAAGTTAGTACGACGTTGAATATTTTTCACCTAAAGGCTTTAACGCATAAGAACTGTTAAATATTTTTTCGACCTGTTTTGTTTACTTTACTTCGGCTCTTTTTTTCTATTCTTGCAACCCTGACTTCTTTGTTAGTGATATATTCCCAAGATAGTTCAGATCAGATCTGAGCTCGTGTAGAGCAAGTTAAATATAGCATATCATCTGTCACAATTTTCATGGTAAAAAACATATCGTCGCAAGAATTAAAGAACGCTGTAACTGACAAAAAATCGAAAATACGTGTTTTGCATCATTTTATCAGAAAAAAAAATACGCGTCGATTGGTCCCGGTCCCAGATTTCTACGATGAAAACAAATACTCCTAATTTTTTTTAACAAGAACTGCAGAAATCTCCTTGCAATTAATTTATATTATTGTTCTTTTGTCAAGTGCAAGAACTCCCGAAATCCACTTGTGTTCGTATTTAAATCTATTTTTTATAACCCAAAACCTTTCATATAATATATAGACTGCACCACTGTGCACAGACACGGATTCCGAAACCTACAATTGCAGCCTAAGAATTGGGCAAAAAAAGTTCTATATAAACCATAAACATAGCAAAAATTTGTATATATAATTGACAGTTTCTGGCCTAACAATTACTATTCAAAAACCGATATAATTCAGTAATTTCTTAGAGGAATACAAACTTCACTATATTGTTCACTTAAATTTTGATAATTCTCAATGAGATTTCAGTTCTGTAACTGTGCAAATCTTCGTGTCGTAATATAATGAAAAAAATGGTTCATTGTTGGATGGAGTTTAATCAGTACCGGTTAAATTAACTTTAGCAAACAGTTTAAGCTATTTAAAATCCTAATCGAAGAAAGCAGTCGGTTTCAAACATAAGTAAAAATCTTTTTATAAATAAACCAATGGATGATACTCAAATTTTTCTAAAATAAATCTAGTTTAGCCCGATCCAAAGATATAAACATATCAATAATTTACGAAAAAATTCAATCACTTACCTTGAAATTTACTGGGCAAAGATTTGATGGTCTCAATAGTTCTGACATTCTTTTCTCCAGGTTCAATGATTTCTTCTTCGTATTCTTCAACGATTTCCTCTTCTTCAGTATCTTCAGCATTAGAACTGGGAACTGGATCGTAAACGGTTTTAACAGCCTTCTTGACAATACCTTCAGCAGTAACAGTGGTGTAATGATATTCAGTACCACCTTCAATCTTAATGGTCTCAACAGTGGTAACATCACCAGGATTTTCAGAGGGAACTATTTTTTTAGTGCCTGATTCCGATTTCAATTTCTTGGTGGTGGTAACATTCTTGTGCTTTTCAGCATCCTTTAAGGTTTTCTTATAAGCCTTAATTTCTTCTTCGGTTAATTCAACCTCCTCTTCCTCGTACACAGTCTTGGAAGTGGTAATAGTCTTGCCAGATTCCAATTGAGTGGAATAAGTGTATTCAACACCACCGGGTACACGTTTAGTGGAAACGGTAGTCGAATCATTCTGTATGAAATCAGCTGGTGGTGGTGGAGCAGATCCTTTTGGTTTTTTGGTCTTCTTAGTTTTTGTATTATCCTTGCCATCGGTTACATTAGAAGAAGTAATCTGTCTAATGCTCTGTTCAGATTGCAAAGAGTTTTTACGCACAGTACGATTATTTTCGGTCATTTCAATAGTTTGAGAGGTGCGACGAGTTTCCTGGTAAGTGGATTGTTGTTGAAGATTAGTGGTTTGCTGAAGATTGGTAGTTTGTTGAATATTTTGCATTTGCTGATTCTTGTTGACCTTTTGCACCAATTTACGATTGTCAGTAGAATCATTAGACTCCACAGATGTCTTACGTGTAATGGTTTTCTTATTACCAGGCTGTTTGGGTTGTTGACCCTGACCGGGGAAAGGAGTACCTTCAGGCACAGCATCAAAGAAGGTTTTAGTCTTCATGCTCTTGGTGCCATCCGCATTGATAGTGGTGTAAACCTCTTCATAGCCACCTTCAATGGCACGAGTCAACATGGTGGTCCTCTCATCAATACGAATTTCCTTATTCATGCGCTTTTGAATCACTTTTCTATTTTCCTGCTCCTTGAGCATATCCTCTTGGCTTACAGGTTTAGGATCCCAAAAAGTCCTAGTTGAGGTCTTAACAGTACCATTAGGTTGAGGTGAAGTAGTGATTACTTCATAACCACCATCAATAACACGGTACTGAGTGCTGGCACCAGTTTTGGGATCGTATTCAATTTTACCGTCTTCAATATCAGCAGAGGTCAACATTTCTACTCAATCGTCGAAAATAGAAGTAATGCAAGGCAGTGTACAGTAGTGGCAATGGTGTACAAAGTGTATTGTGGTGTAATGTGGTGTGAGTTTTTAAAGACAAAAGGTGAAATTAGAAAAAAAAATGTTGGGTTTTGTTTTAGATTTTAAAGTTTTAAAGGTAAAAGTGTTGTAAAGAATATTGTTGTGAGAGTTACTGTGTTAGGAAATAAAATAAATCAAAGCTTTTCTTATTTGTATATTTTATAAATCACTAAATCACTACTTATTAGGATGTCAATCGGGAGTTTCCCGATCTTGAAATTCATTCCCGATTCGCATCCCTACTACTTAAGTATTTACAATTATAATTTAAAAATTATAAAAAACAAACTTTTTTGTAATCATCTTCGTATTCTTCCTTTTTTTTAAACTTCTACCGGTTGCGGTAATATTTCGATTTTCTGTTGCCCATATTTTATCCAAATCATTGGCATCAGACAAGTGTAGTGCCTCAGCACTGCCAGTAATTGTTATTTAAATCTTCTCGTCATCTTTTGTTTTGTAGATACCGACGATTTTTGAGAAATTTGCTGCTGTTTCGTAGTCTCAACATTTGTAACAGTTGTAGTTTTTGTCTTTACATTTTGTCTTCCATTTGGGGATGGTGATCTCTCTGCCTCTTTTAATGCTGGAGTTGTTAAAAGCGTTTTAGAGTTACTTGTATTGTTATTAATGTTGTTATTTGTATTAAGATAATTGTTAATTATTTGCAAAAAGCCATCTGAAAGTTGGGAATTGAAATAGAAAGTTTATTAAGGTTAGTGGAGAATATTGCAAAAAGAAAAATTTGGAATTGAATTTTTGTGTTATTAATGAAAACAAAATATTACCACGCTAACTAAAAAAAAATAAAAAAATTAAATGTTTTACACAAATTTCTGTCGAAAATTCAACTTAAAATCTTTTAGACAATAAATATTTAAAACAGGGATGTCACAGAATCGGATATTATACGAATTTTCGAGATATTTTAAATCCCTACACCTTGTTGTTACTAAATCCAATATTATTCAATTCTATTAACTAGAAATAGTTCGATTTCAAACATTATAACATTGAATTCCTTAAAGTTTTCTTCTCGTTTTCAAATCTAATATCTCAATATTGAAATCTATGACATCCCTGAATATTTATTGAAAAAAGATAATTTAATTTAAAGAAACACACAATGCATACATACATAAATAAAAAGGTGACTGATTGGCTTGTCAAGTGTTTAAAAAATTAAAAGTTTATAACTTAAAAACTAATAAATAAATGTAATAAAAATAAATTCTGTAAAACGAAAGTACTCGTATATTTTTCAACATTTTATGAATCTCTGAATAACATGGTCAAGAAATTCTAAAGAAAACAACACTCTCTCACAACATAAAATTATAGTAAAGGTTGTAGCTGACTATCGGCTTTAGACTTTCGATATGCTAGTGTGACAAATCTTTTAGTCACCATTGATATTTTCAAAATATTTATAAAATAAAAGTTTCAATGCAACCAGAGCAGAGTAGGAAAATAAACAAAACGAAACGTTTGATCTCATTTTGTTTTGTTCTTTACAATGAGTAAAACAAAAACAAAACAAAAACAGTGAGAGCGATTGTCCCATTTAGTTTTGTATATTGTTTTTGTTTTGAGCACTACAAATACACTAACTCAAATGTGCATAGGTACAACAAGAAATGAATGAGAAGGAAAAGAAAAGAAGAAGAGAAAATAGAGCAAATTATACGAATTTAACGGAATAACAAAGCAAGCACAAGAGCGAAAAGCGAATTGTTTCGTTTGCGCTCTTTCTCATTTAGAAAGTATTTGTTTTGGTTTTGCTCATCTACAATACGATTAAACAAAATTTGAAAAGCTTATGACTTTGTGGTAACGTTTGTGAAATGTTTTGTTTGTTTGCCCACTGTGAACCAGAGTAGCTTTTTGTACAGCAGCTGTAAAGTAAAATTGCAAAACATATGTTTTTCCATCTTTTTAGTATGGCGGTGACATAAAACATCATTTATGAGATGGCCATTTAAAGCCACAGAAAGATATGTTACACGAATTAATGATGCGGCTGCAAGCTGCAGACAATTACTTACTATAAAAATCGAAATCGATTTCCAGCCTCTGAATAAAAAGAGTTTTGCAGTCATTCTTTCTAAATTAAATCATAATTAAGTGAAAATAAATTCAAAATTTAATTTAATTTAATTTTAGAATTCAAACGAAAATATTTTTATTTCAATACTAAATGAGAATGCAAAAATTCTTACTATACCTTCTTAGGTAGATGCTCTGGATTATTTACTGGTACATAGTGGGGTTCTATGAAATGTATGCATATGACCAAATATCGGTAAAATTTTCTAGAGACCTATTATCACATAAAAATAAACCACATTTTGGTAATTCATAAAGCAAGTTTAGATGTGCAATTGGGGAATTCTGCCTCTAACTTCTTATAGTAGAGGTTCTGGCCTATTTACTCTATAGACTGGTGTTCTACACATACTTTTAAAAATTTTGTTAAAATTATGAAATTACTTTGAATTAAAATATGTATGTATGTGCATACCAATACATTTGTACACACATTTGTACATACAAACATAATTTTTTTTTCAAAGTTTTTGAAATCATAATTTGATTTGCAGAATATTTTTCACTGTTTTTTTATTTCTTTCTTTTTTTTGCATAGAATTCAAAAAAGATGGCAAATTCTTATTTCAGTGTTATAGTTTAATGTTTTCAATAGAACTGAAAATTTTCACAATTTTTACTGCTATCATCGGAATTCATAATTTCGAGGAAGACCAAAAGGTAATTTAAAAATTTTTAAAACATTTAAATGTCACAACTTACATATAAAAACGCCGACACATAGAGATGTTATTTTAGTGCTAAAACTATTAAAACAAATTAAAATTATTAAAAAAATTTTCATAAAAAAAAGTAAAATTAAAAACATAATATAGAAATAAAAATCAGATGCTTTAAAAAAATGTTTTAACATTATTTATTCAATTTTAAATAATAAAAACTTATAAAAAATAACAAAAATTTTCATTAAAAATTTTTTCATCTAAAAATAAAACTGAAATCATAAAAGAAAATACATTTAAATAATTTAAAAAAAAAATAAAAAAAAATGAAATTTATTTTTTTTTTGTTAAACAAAACACACACACAAACGCGCAGACAAAAACACTTTTTTGTACACATTTTATTAAAAAATTTTGGTTAAAATAAAACAAAAATGGTGGCAAATAAAATGATTGGAGTATTTTTAATTTTATTTTTTTTTTTAATTATTTAACAAATATGTATGTAATAATCTATAAAAGTTATATAAAAAATGATTTGAATACGAGTACGAATATAAAACAAAAAAGAAATGCGCAATAATATGAAAATTCTTCAAATTTAATTAAAAAAATTTTTTTCTCAAGTGTGTGTTTTGTGGCATAATATTTAATGGTTTTAGAGGGCTGCTGTGAAATAAAATTAAATTCAAATACAGTGTAAGGTTTTAGAATTACAATTTAAAATAAGTTTTTGTTTCAATTGCTTTAAGGGAGATTGACATTTTAATGACTTCTTTGAATTGCTTGTCCTAATTCAAATAATAGTACCAAATTAAAAACATTTCTTTAAATTTAATAATTCCAGTTGATTTTACTCAAGAAAAAACGTCATCTAATTATTAATATGATCCACTTTTTCATTACTGTCATGTAATATTTTTGAAAAGGCGCTTGTTTTTCTTCTATCAGCAATACGTTTTGAAAGTAAAATACTCAAATTAAAAACTACACCGCTTGTATTATCTTTTAAATTTATTTCTCAACAATTTTAAAAGAGATGTTGACGAAAGTGTTTAATTTTTTTTCTAGAAAAATGGACGAAATCTATGAACTGTTCTTATTCTTTTTACTTTTTCAGTTTAATTTATTACGGATGGTATTATGTTGTGATATATTTTTGTTGATGAGAAAATTAATGATATTTAATTTTTCTGTGATGATAGTGTGCATTTTATTCGAGTTGTGTGTTTGTTTTTCTATTTAAGAGCTACCCGTCTCATTATTATCTGGTTTGGTTTCCAGAGTTTGCGTTATCTTTTTCCAGATATTATCAAATGAATCGCGACCAGAATAATCCACTTGTCCAGCTTCCCAGCACTGGCGACGCATCATATGTTCATAAGCATCCTGTTCAGGAGTACGTGGCTCACCCAAACGTAAATGGGATAAGGCACCAGCCAAACCAGCCTGTAAGACAAAGAAAAAAGAAGAAAACATTTGGAAAATTAATTTTTAATTATTTGGAGAACAAAAAATATTTTGCTGCCATAAATATTCCAATGCAACATAAACATAAACACCCTACCCCAATTAAAGAATAAAATGAAAATCGTTAAAACTATATTAGTAATTAAAAAAATAACAAAAAGTAGGGGAACAAATTTATAAAAAAAAAAATAAAAATATTAAAATTTATGAAAATATAAGGTTTGTCCACATAATATATATGTTTTTGTTAAAAAGAAATTAAGTTCATTACTTTTCGAAGTTTATTAAAAATTATTTATAAATCAGCTGATACCCGTAATATTTCATATTTGTTCTGTTTTTATGACCATATCTCAAAGTCAACCATTAAAAAAGTTTAAAGTGGTTCAAAAAGATTGTCATTTTCTTGAATTTTTCTAAGTTGACAACTATTGTTAAATGCCATGAAAGTAATATTTCATTCGAATCAGGGAACATCGTATCGTGGCTCTCCTTTGGTGTCTGTTTTTCATATCTGTAAGAAAGGTTTTAAATGATATATTTTCCAATGAGAACTGTCTCTTATTCAGTGTTTAATATTTTCTTTAAAAACTTCTCTTTATGACTACAAGTTTTCTCTATGGCAAAAAACAGCAACATTTATCGCTTGTATTGATTTTATAGTAGCCCCAGCCTTTTAAAGATTGTGATGAAAAGACAGATTGTGAATGACAAAAACACATATTACCTGTTAACAATCTCTGAGAAGTGTTGCACGAACGGATTATTTTCTCATGCATAGGAGTGGTGATAATGATGTGAATATGAGTATTATATGTAAATATGGAGGAGGCAGTCATTCTGGATGTTCTTGTTAAAAAAATCAACTGAGATGTCTACTGAAATAATTACATTTTTTTTTCTTTGGATTCATTAGAACATTGACACAATATGGTTTGTTCTATCTTAACTGGAGAATAAGAATATGAGTTCCTAATAATCGCGTTTTTATTCTCTATGTAGTTGATAGTTCAGTGAATCGCATAATGCATTACCGAAGAAATTCGTTTTTTAACCGTACGGTTTGTTTTTGGAATAATTGAACCGCATTCCTTACACTACTACAGTACATTGCATAAATAGGTGTCATCACCTGAAAAGTAGTCTTGTGATAAATGCATGTTTCACTTTAATTTAGTCACTTCTTTAAGAGGTTTTCAATACACTTGAACCTGTTTTTATGCGGTGTTTTTTTGGGCGCCGTTTGTTATGCGACTTGTGGATTTTTTTTGACTTTTTTTGTTGTTTTTTTGTTGTTGTTTTTTCTGTTTATTAACAAATAACAGTTTAATAACTTTAAGGAAAATACCAATAACAATTTTACATACAGTCAGGGATAAAATTGTTCACATAAACTGGTTATTTTAGTAGATATGGTGCATGTATTATTATTTGTTGACTCGACGGAAATATTTTTGTTAATCTTCAAAACTTATTTAATAGTCGACATAAAGATATATTATTAATGATCAAGACAAGCTTTAGCTTTGACTTTGTTTAAACTGACTTTCGTATTTCCTAAAATAACCAGTTTATATGAACAATTTTATCCCTGACTGTATGTAAAATTGTTACCGTTACTTTTACTTATCCAAACATTTTAACAATTATTCAATTTTTTTGTGCGGTCCCAAGTAACCGCATAAAAACAGGTTCAAGTGTACTTTATTTTCCTTTCAGTACAAGTATAGTACTGCTAGGAACACTTTTCTCATAATTTTGCCCTCTCTGTTTGAATTCTCAAACCATATTTTAAGCAAGGAATTATTCTTTTGTCCATGCTATCTTAGTAGAATGTTTATTTTACAGCTATTTGTCATCATTTATTGCATGAATATTTAATTTATTAAAAAAAATGTTCACAACTATTCTAGTACTTCAAATGTTTGACGGTGAAACCAGTATTTTCTGCTATAAGGTGTGTTTTGACTCTATAAAAATAATTTACAAATTTTATATTATTTTGTTTTACTTCAATATACATATATGTCAATGTGGACAGACCTTATAATTAATAAAAGATTTAGAATGTTATTGTTTTAATTTAAAGTATTGTTTGTATACTTTTTCTAAAATGGTTATTATTCGTGTAATGGTTTTCTAAAGATAAGAGGACTTTCACAAAAAACATGCCACACTATGCAAAAATATAAAGAGTAAATGGTAGTTTAACATGACGATACTGATATTTCCATTTGTTGTTTTTCTTTTTCTAACAAAAACAATATTTTACATTAGCAAAGATTCCAAAAATTAATAGTGGTAATCACTATTCGTTGCAAACTCTCTTGCAAATCTTGCAAACATAGAAAACCAAGTCAAACAGGAGTTGCAAGGGCGTTTGCATTAAAGAGTGATTACCGCTAGTATTACATTAATTTTTTAGATTTCTAATGGATTAGAATGATTAAAGACGAAAACAGATGTAAACGAAGAGATCCCAAAGATGTTTAGAAAAATGTTTTAATGATATCTAAAGATGTAAATGATATGTTAAACATTTTTAAGTATATACACATTCCTTTACAATTACCGTAAAAAGTAAGTAAGACTGTAATGTTTTGACATATTTTTTATACCATGACAAGATACGACAATTTTCGAATTATACAATACATGTAAGCCAAACTACAATATATGATTTCTAAAGTAGAGTAATACATATGTAGGTTTCTTTAATTGCATATGCATATAAATTTACAAGTTGTAAATGTAATAACGTCGTATATTATAAGTTATGAATTTTATATTTGTAACGATTTTATACATCACTAGAGGTGCAATTACATATGTAGTTATGTATGTATGTATGTATGTATACATACATGTATAGTATGTATGAGAAATGCTTATAAATTTGTTACCTCTGGCAGCTCTTCATTAACATCTACTTTAATTATGGCAGTCTCATTTGTTAAATTACTCGTATCATTAGCTTGAGTATTTTCTAAAATAAAATTTGTTTGATATATTTGATTATTTTGCTCAATGTCAATATATGTTTTCTCCATATCAGGCTCATTAGCTATGCTCCTTATGGGATGATATTCATTATGAACATTTTCAATGGCAGTTTTATTGTGCATTAAATTTTCAGTCGCGGTATTCTCATTTCTTTCTTCTGTCAGCTGTTCTTGACAGTAATTTTCAGTTTCTTTTAAAGAAACTTCTTGAATGATTTGTACTTCTGGTTGAAACTCAACATTTTCATAAACTTCTTCATATTTTTCTACTTCAAAATAGATTTCTTTTTCATTTGCTTCGTGTTCTTCATGCTCAGAATATTGTTCATCACAACTGCTATACTCAATGGTACTGAATTCACTTTCATTTGTTAGTTGTTCATATTGCCATTGATGCTGTTCTTGTTCTTGTTGTTGTTGTTGTTCTTGCAGTTGCTGTTGCTGTTGCAGTTCCTGTTGCCTTTGTATTTCCTCAATTTCCTGTTTTTTATAGTAATCTTCCCAAGGATCATAAAATACAATTTTACTATTACAGCTATTTATAATATTTTCATCTTCATTATTATTTTCGTGTTCATTCTTAATATTATTTGTATTATAATTTTCCTCATAATATTGATATTGCAATTGATATTGCTGTTGTTGCAGTTGCTGTTGCTCTTGTTGCTGCTGTTGTTGTTCATTTATGAATTGTTGCTGTTGTTCATAATGTCTTGTATTGTCATAGTTACACTTCCATGGTATTACATTTGGCAAATAGTACCTCTAATTTTTTTTATTTATTTTTTTTTTTGTTTTTGTTTTAAGAGTATGTTTTGGATTTTGGTTTAATTTTTGTCATGATTGTTTGAATTGCAAGCATTTTATGAAAATTAATGTAAAAGAAAATATAATGGAAATTCATTAAATTAAAAAAAAGGAAAAGGGTTAAGGAATTTATTAAATATTAAGGAAGTAAATAAGAAATATTTCATGGAACACCTATCGAGAGGAAGTAAACGAGGGTACTTTAAGCATCAAATAAGCACGTATTTTTTATCTCCTTCAAATTAATTATCTTCAGCCGTTTTATATTTCGTTATTATTCGCTGGTTTGTCAAACTAATTGTATGAAATGAGCCAGCTAACCCCAAACTAAGTGGATACTAGTCTCAGAAGACTAAAAGCCATATTTAAGAACAATGGTTCTAAAGGATAATATAAAAATAGAAGTACTACGCTCCTAATATTACCAAAATACTTCTGTAAATATGATACAAATTTCTCTTATCTAGAATAAAATAATCCAAGAAAGACACATTCCACTCTATTCAATCATCGACAACAAAGACGAATGATCAGAAGATAAACGCCACCTACTAGGAAATAGTAGATAACAGCTAAACCTACTTAGCGAAGACACTCACCACACAATCAACATGCAGCGATGAGACAATTGCTGTTGATCATTTAAAGGTGAAGGTATAACACTGGCCTTTGAGTGATCAATTCACAGCAATTTGTCTCATTCCTAAGGCGCTTAATTCTAATATATGAAAAAAAAATATATGTACAGTCCTTTCCAGAAATTTCCAATACCCCTAAGTATTGGTCCCAAAAAAAATATATATACATAAGAATGAGCATTTAGTTTCTAAGTTAGTTGTACATAGTATTAAAAACTTTTATTTTTACACTGTTGCTTGATTATATAAGTATATAATTGCTTATATCTGTTGGAGTAGAAATAAATTAATAAGATAAGTATGAAAATTTACATACATATGTACATGGTGATTTCCATGAAAATGTTGAAAATGTAATGAACGACATACGCTTATTTCGCTTGTTATTTTAGTTTATAGGGTTTCGTAAGTGTATTATTTTCAAAAAAGGAACATAACCTACAAAGTACATACTTATGTACTTATATGTACATATATGCCAGTGGTATATGTATAATATATGAAAATACCCATATGTATTTATATATACTTAAATATACAAATTGCTTCTGTTTTTGAAATTCTTCTCCTCAAATTCCTTTGTCTTAAATAAAATTAGTAATAAAATGTATTATAGGGGTAAAAATTCATTTTCTAAATCAAGTGTACTTATATATAAAAAATATGTTCTTTAGGAAGGCATTTGATTAAAATTGCATACATACATCAGTTTAAGTAGAATAAAATATAAAAGAATAATGAAAGTGTGGCACTTCCATAAAAATATTAAACATGTGATGTACAGCATGCCCTTATTTCAGTAGTTAAATTAAACTACAAGGTTTCAAATTTGTTTTTTTTTTATATATGTTTACTTACTAACTTGATTGTGGTCTATTTACACTACTCTGATCCTATGATTGCCCATCAGAGTAGTTATGTTTATGTTTTATATATACTTTACATATACTTATATAATTCTCTTTGTAAGTCTGTTTGTTTATCGGTCAATCACGACTGAACGATTAAACCGATTTTGTTAAAATTTCGAATATAGATAGATTCAATCTCCGAAAGTTCAGTAGGGTATGTTTTTTTGTTTTTTTTTTTTTTTTTTGTAAATTGGACCTGTGTGTGAAACCTCCCATACAAACTAAATGGTAATTTCTGCAAATCATGAGAACGGTTGAAACTATAATTTCTAAACTTAGTCTGAAAGACTTCATGGTCAAGACAAATCATTAGACAGAAAGTAGGGGAAATTGGGCAAGTGGGCGTGGTACCTCTCAAACAAACTCACTATTTACTGCTGTATATATTTTGGTGATCTGAATTTGGTCTGAATTTCTTCGTAGTCACTAAACACTAAAAAAACCATCAAATGGTAAACAAATGGTGGTGGTAGATGTAGCAAAGCTCGCCGGGTTTAAATAAATACTTAAATGTTAATAATTAGTTGAACTTGTACTTTGTAAAGGAAACACAAACAGTTTATAGAAATTGGGTGGAAGTGTAGATCATATTATAAATACGTTCATTTTAGAAAAAAATATTAAAACTCTATACAATAAATTACGGCAAATTTCTATTAACAATATTTAATTGATTATAAATTTATACTTCCATTAAATTATTTGTTAATAAATAATAAAATAATTTTCAATAATTTATTGTTCTCTAAATACAATAAATATTTTCAAGTGTACATGGAAACCGGGTGCCAAAATCTCCTGAAACATTTTAAACAAATCCAATGAAAAACTAAAAAAAAATTTCAGACAACAAATATAACAAAAACATTATATTGGCTTGTGGCCAGCAGTTAAAAAAAATTTGCGATGATGCCTCCGAACTAATTTGTATAAAAACTTTATTTTTTAAGAAAATTTTAATTTTGTTTGGTTGAATGCAAAATAAAATCTGTAGAAAAGAAAAAAAAAACGAGACATTGTTCCAAATGTCTCGATATGCGTCAATGATATGGGTGGGGCCAACACCAAAATACAAATATAAATTTGGATACGCAAATACACAAAACAAAAAAATATATTTTTTAAAAGTAATTATTGAAAGAAAAGAAACGCATTATAAACATAAATTAAAAATAAAAATTTGTTGCAGTAACACCAAAAAATTTTTTGGAAATAATATGAAAATTTCAAATAAAACAAATATTGAAAACTTTAT
Organism: Metopia argyrocephala; assembly: GCA_963576795.1. Taxonomy (NCBI): domain Eukaryota; kingdom Metazoa; phylum Arthropoda; class Insecta; order Diptera; family Sarcophagidae; genus Metopia; species Metopia argyrocephala. The sequence goes on along the minus strand of OY756208.1, from coordinate 194,734,046 downwards.
GAAATAATGGGAACATTTAGGAAAACAAAATGTTTTAGTAACGAAAGAAAATTTGTTTAAAAGCACACATGTTTAACAAAAAAAAGTGCAATTCAGGGTATTTCAAGTGTAGTAATGCTGACATTAAGGGAAAAGAATGAGTAGAAATTAAAATTCTTACCTCAGTTTCTAGCGAATTATTAGTAGGCAGCTTGTCAAAATATAACATTTTTAATTAAAAGATTATTTAAACAAAAGGAAATTTTCAATCAAAAATTGTTTTAAGGCATTCAATAAAAAAAACAAAGGGTCTTGCTTAAGACAATATAAAAATATCTTTAAAACACTCAAAAAAAAAGAAACTTTAAGAAATACGAGCATAAAACTATCAATACTCTACTTACCATATGATCATTTAAATTTTGATGAACATTATCGAAGAATATATTCCACCAGAGTTGTATTAAATCAGCAGCATGACTATAATCCGAGGGTACACTTGGTGTTTTATTTTGTGAATTGAATGGTATTAACCAGGGTTTCATTTTGCCAGCAAAATGCAAAATTTTAATTTTATCTCTAAATTGTTTAAAGGCGGGCAAATAACAATATGAAGCATAAGCTGTGACATTATAAAGGAAAGGCAAACGTTTCTTAATATCACAAGTAGCCCAATCAGCGAAGTATTGATTTAATAAACCCTGATCACCACCATCAAAACTGCCATGCTTTAAAGCGAATTCAACGATTTTATTAAATGTTTCTTGGCTGGGCTGATAAACGAAAACACCGGAATTGAAACAATCTGGCCAGCTGACATCAGGAGCAGCTGAAAGTTCTTCACGTTCAAAAAGTTCATCACAATTTTGTAAAACCTTGAGGAAAAAAAGAAAGAAAAACAAAACAACTAAATAAATATTTTCATTAAGGAAACAATAAAAATATATATACTGTGCCCTAAATGAGTTTGAAATCCGAGTTCGAATCCCAGTTAAAGGATGATGATCGTTTTATATTTAATTTTGTTTCGTGATAAAACGCCTAATTACTCGTAGATTAGAACAGAATTCAAGTAAATGATTTTAGATTGTTTTTGCAATGATTTTACAATCAAAAAATAAACTTCTAACCCTAAAAAAATTGTACACCAGCCGAACTGCACATGTTTTCTCCTGCAGTCTCATCAGAGTTTCTTGTGACCTATGCTATTAACTCACACTTTTCTCTAAAATTCTCATGAATTTTTATACATGAGTACGGTGGCCTATAGCTCAACGTCAAGTCTGAACGATAGACTTAAGAAGCTTGTTCATGGAAATCAGTAACTATCTGAAGACTGAAAGAAACATTTTTTTTTCAAAATGCCAGAGCAGAGAGAACAGGGGGGCAAACTAAATGTGATATACTTTTTATCAGAATTTTATTATTATTTATTAATAAGGTCAATTCAATTCGTAATCTGATTTGAGAGTATAGAATTGGTAGCTGAACATCTTTTATAATTTTCTTTTATTACATACATACATAATTGGCCATTATAACCCTGTGTCAGGGTTGCGGCCTAGCTTCTCGCAGCACTAATATTGTGTGTGTTAATTTTTATCCATGAGTACCGGGACCTACAGTTTAAAGTCGACTCCGAACGATTTGAACGATTTGAGAAGCTTTTTCATGGCAATCAATTACTCCCAGAGATTTTGCCAGAAGACTGCTGAGAGGTAGACTCCGAAAGAAATAATTTTTTCATATTTCTTTTCTTTTAAGATGTCAGAGATGAGATTTGAACCCGACACTATCGTCTTAGCAAGCCAACACACTAACCACTAGACCACGGCGACTTTTATTATCGTTTCAAAAATGTTTTTCTTTTCAAATAGAGTAGAAAATAAAAAATATACAATGAAATCAATCAGCTGTTGTTTTGCCAGAAGATTGCTAACATATGTAGATATTTCGTAACGACGAGTTAGTCCAAGCCGTATCAAAGACAACACGCTTATTTTATCATGATGATATGATATGTTCGACCACAGCCGAGGTGTTTAGAGGACTTCGCTAGGGCTGTCGATTAATAACTGTTTTTCGAGTTCTCAATCCCACATAGATTTGTAATAATTTTTTTAAAATAATAAAAATAAAAATAAAATTGTGAGGAAATTAGAATACTTTTAGAATTTAGTTCTGCTCTAAGTAGGCGTTTTATAACAAAACCAAAAAATAATTATTTATATATTTCATACTTACCAAAGTGTCTGAATCTAAGAACACGCATTTCTCAAATTGTACTAAACGCCAACAGTGTAATTTAGTAAATGTAATACCCAATTCGGGTCTAGATAATAAAGCCAAATTGGCAGAGTCTTGTGAATCCATGACATTGACTTCTTGCACAACATTGTACACGTCTTTTAATCTATCACGCATGGCTTCTGAAACGCCTGGTGTGACTAAAACGGCCAACTGATGTTGTGTACCGGCTCTACGCAGAGAGTGAGCCAACACCAAGGCACCCAAAGAGTACGTGTCATTTGTGGTTAAGGTTACCCAAGCGAATTCTTGAAAAAACAATATAAATAAAATATAAATTATTTAAAACATAAGAGAATACATGGGGTATTTGTTTAATCTGCCAAATGCCTCTTATAGCTCTTAAATTCTTTAACTTTTATATATTTTTACGAATTTAAAAGGTATAATAGGCATTTAGCAGATTAAATGATTTTTAAAGATTATTAATAATTGTCGTTTGTTTGTAAAAGAAAAATTTATAGCTTTCTTACATGCAGCTGCAAAAAGCTTCAGCATTATAAATTAATTTAAATTATTTTTTTTTTTTTGTGTAGAAAATTAAATCGCAAATAATTAATTTTGGTTTTAGTTTTAAGCATTTTTCTTCTATATTCTTTGTTTTTTTTTTTAATTATTAAAACTAATGAAAAATTAATTTAAAAATATGCAGCAAAGCAGTTATAAAACGAACATATTTTATTCTGTATTTTTCATTCAATTTTTAATTTTAAATTATAACGTATAAAACCCGTTCGTTATAATCGTGTTTTACTGTATTTTAAAAACGCAATTATAGGATACAATGACATCATCGCCACGTTTTTACGATATAGACACTCGCTAATAAACAAGAATTTTTGTTTACAAAACTTTTTTGTTTTGCGCAATTTTTAACGCTATTTTTAAAATAAATGTCAAATATTTACAGTTTTAGTACATATTAGCCAACTAATAGACAATTCATTAATGACTTTCTTTTTAAATGAAAACTGTATTTACTAAGGCGTAATGAACTGTTAGTCTGAACATGACTGCGGAAAAGAAGAAAAAGAAGAAGGAAAAGAAATTAAGAGATAGGTTGCTAATTATCTGTCAATTTTTTTAATAAAATAAAATCTGTTTAAAATTTTTATTTAAATATTTGTTTTTAAGAAAAACCAATATTAGAACAAGTCTTTTAGAAGATTATAGGGTTAAAATACGAAACATTAAAACAAAATTCAATAATATTTCAGATTTAAAATTATGACTGATATTTAAACAGTGGAGAAATATGAAGCTATTTTTTATTTAAAAAAAAACATTCTTCGAATAGTGTTCGTAAATATTAATATTTTAACAAAAATAAATGATGGATTCAACTCATGTCAAAGTAGTTCAATTTAAAGCAAATTTTTTTTTATGATTTTAGCAGACAAACACGCGTTAAAAAAATAGGCAAAAAGAAGATACATAAGAATGCCATGTAAACTGTAAGCTCCCAACGTCATATGAATTTTTTTACACGTGTTTGTAGTATTACTTTTACATTTTATGTTACAATCACACAAAATTTTTTCTTTAGATTGCACTACTTCTTTGAACATGCGTTTTCGGCACAACATAATTTAAACTTGACTAAACAGAAAGAAATAATGAGTAAAATGTCGGATTTGATATACAAAAGCTTAAATGTCATTAATTTTAGAAGGTGTTCCATGGGAACTTTTGTTAGATAGACTACATTCAGCGCTCTAATATAAGTTTAAGTGTTTGACAAGCTTGTCATTGCAGATCATGTGTTTTAAAAAACGAATATGAATAATTGCTTTTATTAAAAAGCAAATATATTTGGTATAATAGAGTTATTTCGAAGATAGTCAGGCGTATTAGTTTGAACATTTTGCGGAATTATTACTTCAGGCAGAGCTCAGGTATTTTTAGAAATTAAATTTAATATGATAAAATTTTGCCCTAATTTGGATCTGATACTTGATAGTCTTTTAGACATTATTAATGCAAACCTAAAGACAGAGTCGTATTGGCATATAATACTGATTAGGTAGGTCCTATATAATGCATTATATTTTTCCATAGTGTGCAGGAGTACGGTTTAAAATTCCCTGAAATGGTGATTGACTAGCCCAAGTAATGATACTGCATAATATGGAATAGAATAAGTTGAGGAATCGATGACAATATTTTTTCTCAGATGACTCAGTTACATGAACACAACATATGTATGTGACATGAGAAGAGAAGACAATACGTTTTGTAGAATTTATTCTAAGGAAGGGATTAGTACAAGTCTGTACATATACAAGACATACATATATATTTCACTTGTTCGGATAAAGTAGCGAAAAAAACATTTCTGTAGCGTAGATTTGTTTGTTTGAAGCCTATAGACAGAAAAGCGGCTGAACTGATTATCTAGAAAATTTTTATCTCTCTGTACGTCTAGAAGGAACTATAGGCTATAAAAATTTAAACTGAGCCGTGTCATGTCCATAATAAGTGAATATTTATTTATTAATATATTTTAAACATATAACAACAACATCATCATCATCAATTACATTATGGTCAGTGTTGTATTTTTGGAAGGGGTTCTCTGTATAATTGATTTGTGTAGTAATCCAAATATTCAATTAACACTCTCGCCATTTTTATGTATTCCTTACTAACTTATATTACATTTTTTTATTAATTTGATATAGAGGTAGTTGAGCACATCGAGGTTAAGCTAGTATTGTATACAATTCGAAAACAATTATTTCATTGTAAAGAAATACGAGTAAGAAGTATGTTGTTGTAATATTTTCAATAAATATCGAAAAGAAGAAGTCTGACAGACTATATGATATGATATGACTATTTATCAGAAATTTGGTTATTTATGAATTTAGTGGTGTCAGTTTAACATAAACATGAATATGAACATGAACATGAACATAACACAAACACAACTTTTAAAACGCTTTCCTTGAATTAAAAAGAAAGAAGAAAAAAACTATTAACCGTTTCTAATATTACAAAGAAGTATACAATTTCATGTATGTCCCCCCGGAAATTAATAAAAAAAAGTAAAATTCAAAAATGTTGAGTTAACACGTCCTTATAGGAAAGAAGTGTGATGAAAGTGTCTGCACAAACGAAATCAATTTCAGTACACTTTTACAAATAGTAATAGTTGAAATAAATTTACCTATATTAATGAAACAAACATTTCCAAGCATAATTTAAAAATGACAGCCGAAAAAATCGGCAATTTTCAATCATTTTTACTTTACAACAATGTCGAGAGCATTCGAAAAATAATTAGTTTTAAACGAAAATTTCGAAAAAAGTTGCGAAAATTATGTAACGCTCTGCACTGTAATTTAGTCCATATATACTGCTGTATTCATAAAAAGGAAATTATGATAGGTATTGCGTGATAAATCAAGCCTTTTATTACGATTTTGTAATTTATTCAAAATCCCATGGAAATTGCTGGCTCGGCCAATAGCCTTCTCAACAATTTTAAAATTCTTTTTGGTATGGTAATTCCTGGAAAATTCTATTTGGAATTACAATGTAATTAAGAGGCAATCACATCTGAACCGCTTCACAATCAAGTGCTTACAAAAGAAAAGATGGCGAAGGCGTTAAAACGCTTTTTGACAAATAGAATTTTCGTTAAATTAATAAACACGTCAAACTTATTAAATTTCCATTTTCGAAATAGAATAAGTGATGCCGGATTAAAAGAAATCATGTGGATTTCGAGAGTAGCGTTAACAATAGGTTTATTAAGGGCTTATTTAAAAAATTTGTATGCAATTTTTATGATATGAAATATGAAAAAAATATTTCTTTCGGCCACTACGTCTTAGCAGTCTTCTGGCAAAAGCTCTGAGAGTAACTGATTGCCTTGAAAAATTCGACATTAAACTGTAGGTCTAGGTGCTCATGGATAAAAATAACACAAGTAATAGCCCAGTAATAATAGAAAAAAAATTTCGAAAATTCTTTTATGGGTTTTTAAATGGTAATCTTTGAACACTATTTTCCAATAATTCACACCTTTCTGTTATTACAATTTTATTTTAGAAGGTGCTGCGAAAGGCTAGGCCGTAACCCTGAATCAGGGTTGTAATGGCCAATTATGTATGTAGGTATTGACGCCCTTAGTAAACATATTTTATTTTTATAAGTACGGTAGTTAGTCGTTTGCTTAAAAATGTATTTAAATTATAACATTATTCCGTTTTCATATTGAAAAATTTATTTAAAACTATAGTAATTTCCAATTTAATTGGGGATTAATATATTTTTTTTATATTTCATTAATCAACTGGCTAAATAAAGGAAATAAAATTAAATGAAAAGTTTCAAAGTTCATAAAACAATAACTGCCGTATTAAAATAGAATAAAAGGTACTTGAAGTACTTTAAGAAAAATTTCTAAGGAAGATTTAACTTGAAATACGCTGGTTGAATAGATATATATATATATTATGTATGTATATGTATGTCTACATATTCATGTATGATTCCTTAATTCAATGTTTTTTTTTTTTTTGTGCTGCTTAAAATGTTAAACTTTTGTTTTAAATTTCCAATTAAGTAGTAATTTCATTTCTTAAATGTTATAAAAATTAATTTCATAATTATTATTTCGTTAATAGTTACGTGTTCCATACGTGTTTACATTAAATTTTATCAATAATTTTGAAGAAATTAATAAAACAATTTATTTTTGGGTTAAATTTTTTTCAATTTTAATAATTTTTATTTACTTTAAATAATAATATTATAACGAATATATAATTGGTATATACATGGTAATTATAACAAATACAAATTACACTGTGTAACAGAAAAAAAGAAAACATTAAGTGAATTCTGTTAATGTATTAACGAATAGAATAGGAATCTATTTTATTTGTTTAATAAGAACTTTCAAAACACTAGCAAAAAAAATTGTATTTTTAGTTATAACTAGCAATAACGGTTTTGAAGCTGTTTGACAAATATCCAAAGCAGGGGTCATATTCAGGCATTTGATATCGCATGAAATTTCTAAATAAATTGTTAAAAATTTATATGAAATTTCACTCGATATCGAATGCCGTAATTAGACCTCATATTCGTATTCTACTCGATACTACAATTTAAAAAAATTAATTAATTTTTTTTTTCTTTTGTTACATCGTTTATTATTAGTGCAGTTAAATAAGCACACATATTTATGTATAAGTAAAGCATTTATAAATGAAAAAAAAGCCAGCAAGGAAAATTAAGTGTTAAGGCCACATAAATTGTAAATTTTTAATTATTATTATGCCCGTATTCATAAAAAGTATTTTAGGTTTATTGAGGGTTTATTTGACAAGTATTGCATAGAAATATGTCAAATAAACCCTCAATAAACCTAAACTAATTTTTATGAATACGGGCATTAGATTATAATTTTAATACGAAATTTTTATAACAACAAACAATAAAATAAATAAAAATAACCAATTTTAACTACCTTGTTTTCAAGTAAAGGGGTACTACAAAAATCGCTTAAAATCAACGCAATTCATTCAATCATTCTCATCACATGAAAGGCCAACAGGCAGCAGGCAGCAGCCAGTAGTTAAAGTTGCAGATCCATTATATACTTTTTCTTTATCGAATTCAAAACTACAGTTTTGTTAATTTATTATGATTTCTATAATGCAGTCTAATGCTATTTTCGAGTAGATATGTATTTATAAAGTGTAGGCGGGTGTTTCGGTGCTGCAGTGTGCCTTTAAATGTATATATGTTGTGCATATATATCGGTTTTATATGCATATGTATGGTATATACGTCCTGTACATATTCTTAACAAAATTTTAACTTAAAATGAATTTATTTTTTTATTTAGTTTGTCAAAGGCTTTAAGTGGGCGTTTTATATTTTCGGTATTTTTTTGTTTGTTTGGAATGTGTTTTTCTTTAATTTTTTTTTTTTCATAAAATCTCTTTAATTATATGCTTTTTTTAAATGTAGACAGTTGTTTGTGTTTTAAATTAATATAAGTGTGTTAAACGACACCTAAAATAAAAATTGTATCATTTACTAAAATTCTATAGATGACTAAAAATTTTAAATTCGAAAAAAATTATGATTTTTTTCGAAAGTACAAAACTTACCAGTATGATCCATTTAAAGTATTTCACAAGACAAAAAAATTTTTTTTTTAATATAATTTTAATAAAACAATTAAAATTTTACATTTTAACAAAAGCATGCATTTTTGGTTTCACACAATTTTAACGAAATATTGTTTAGGCGAGGGCGTATGGGACACTTTAATTTTTCTTTTTACTTTTAAACAATATGATAACAACAGATGTTTGATATATTTAAAAAGCATATATATCATACTTAATATATATGTATTGTATATGGGCATTTCCTGGGGTAACGAACGTACGTTCGTACGCTTTTAATGTACAAAGAAGGTAGAAAAAAAACTTTTTCTAGTATTTTTTTTTTGCGATTTGATATCATTTTAGTAGCTCTATATGTAGTGCAAAAGATGGATTTCATCGAGTTGAAGTTTTCATAATAATAGTTATAAAGACGTGGTCACGAACGTACGCAAAATAGAAGTCAACTTTATCTGACAGTAGTGAAATGTAAAATTCTGCGAAATGCAACGGAATATTCAAAAGCGATAAAATAATTTTTAAAGCATACTAATGTAGGTCTCAATCCAGTATTTACACAATAAAATATCTCTATTAGTTTTCGTTTAATTGGCTTAAGTATCGGTCGCGAACGTACGGGTCGCGAACGTACGATATTTCCATAGGTTTTTTTTTGTATTATCACAATGCTTAATCCCATAAATATCGTCAAATTTCCTTTACGAAAAACGTAATTCTCTATTTATAGTGTGTGGTAACTAGTACTCGCAAATTATTGAGTAATGAGTACCACGTATCGAGTATTTTTACTAATTTTTGGGTACTTGTACTTTTACATTAAAGTTGTGAGAAAAATTAAATTGTTAACCAGCAAAACAAAACTCCGTCTAAAGGTAGAATTAGCCGAACGTTGATGTAACGTAACGCAACGTACGTTGGTTTCTAGCATATGAAAACAATGCAAATGATTATCCAAAATAAATGTCACGTTGACGGGACGGAAGAATCTGTATAAAATAGAATTTCTCAACGTTTTTACGTTACATTTCAAAGCGAGTGATGGGACTATTGTATGTTAAATGACAATGTGGCCCAAATGCCCTTTTTGGTACTTTCATGCTTATTTGCAAATCATTTTCTTTTATACTTATGTGTGCAAAAAGACTTTAATTTTTGAAGTCTTTAGATACATATAATGATATTTATGTGGATAATTTAAATTTTTATGTGAATATAAAGTTTGTTTTTAATTTTTTTTTTTTTCATTTCAAAGTCCCATGTTTTACTTAACATATCTTCGACAGACGAATTATATACATACCAAATGAAAAATTTTTCGATTATCTAAAAAGAAGCATATGGGATGCATGATTGATTTACGTGCTAGCTAGTTACCGAGATAATTACAATTTTATTTAAAAAGTTCTACTTAAAAATTAACTTTTTTCGTTTCCGGTCCACAATGGACCAATGGATCCGATTCAATGAATAATGGCTTTAAACCAAAAATTGAATATTCAGTAGTAGTATAAGAATAAATTTTTAGGAAGCATAAAATACAAGAAGTAATTATAATATGCTCTTATTTTGGTACTTCTGGTACCTTTTTAACTTTGTGTTAATTTAACAACATTCATCACTGCTCTAAACAGCTGGCTTCATATTGCCTTTTAAAAATTAAAATTTTTTATTTGTGCTGTGTTTTGTGAAAAATAAGTAGAAAAATATAATAAATTATATTATCAATATTAATAAAATAAAACATTATTATATTTTGTTTTTAGTGGACGACGAAAAATTAATATTAGTGGTACAGGCAAATGAATGCCTTTATAATTTTTTGGTTTGTTTTGTTTTTATTTAGATCTTCTCTTGACAGATGACACGTTTGTATAACTGCACATACGTACGTACATTAACGTACGTACCGTTTTTACGACATCAACGTTTGGCTAACCAGGCCTTAAAAATACATTATTACGTTATTACAGTTAATGATCAACAAGCTCAATTAAAAATTTGTGCAAAAATTCACTTACAAAGAATATCTTTTCCTTTTATTAAGAGGTGACACATACATATAATATTTTTGTAATATAATTAAGTTAGAGCATGCCACTATTCGTTTACAGATACTGACAAAAGAATAAGAAAACTTCGCGAGAACCTAATCCTTCTGATAAATAGATTTCAGTAAAACACTTACAGTGTTTTTTAATATTTTTTTTATTAATAACAATATTCAATATAAAATAATGAAATTTTAACAATATTTGTGATATTATTGTTTTTACTCAACAGGCCGTTAAAATTGTGCTTATTTTAGGTCCTCATCACAGAAAATCCAGTGCATCATTCTAATACTGGAATATTCGGTATATCATTTCACTTTTAAAGTAAAATTAGAGACATCTTATCAATTATAAACTCATTGCTTATAGAAAAAATTTACTTGCGGTCGCGAACGTACGAAACTTTGCAAACAAAAAAAGTCTATTTAATGGTAACCCAGAAGTTTCTTTTATTTATATACAAATAGGTGACACCGAAATTAATTAAAATGTGGTGTGTCTTTGCACCTATTGACGCTTTATGCAAAGCAATAACAATAAAATTATGTTTTCAGTCGCGAACGTACGATTAAAACCTAGGCAAGAAACAAATCAAAAATTTACCGTTAATCGAACTTTTTTTTTTCTCCCTACACATTTCCCTTCTTAATTGTTTGTAAAAGAAAGATTTTGAAGAAAGAGTGCAAACATAATACAGTTTTTGCATGTAAAATAAATAAATATAAAAATGTCTTTAGAAGTAGTTTAAAAATTAAATTTTAAATATTTCAGTTTCTAGCCCAATTTTCTCAAGTAAAACACTTGAGATATGATAAGAATCCAATATATTATAAAAATATAGACTCTTTTTTATTATTATAAGCAATAAAATGCTATGACTATCAACATATTTTTTTTCGATCCTGGTTTACCATTTTGAGGAAATGCCCATATACATACATATTAAAATTTTATATTAATTTATAATATTGTATATATTTAGATATTTAGCATCATGTTATCACTTCATTTGTTTGTATATTTTTTAAGACATTTTTTCATAAACAATTTTCATATTACAATAATTTATCACATAAATGTGATAAAACAAATAAATAGTTTTATAGTTTTGTAGAAAATTTTGCCAAAAACAAAGCTAAAGAATTATTTGTTTTTAATACTGAAACAACAACATTTATCAAAAGGTGCCTTTGAAATTAATTCGCAGAAACAAAATGGCTTTTGTTGTTGTTAAGGTTAAAGAACTGTCAAAGAAATCAAAACTATGTGAACATTGTAAGCAGATCAACACTTAAGTGGGTACAAGAACCACTTGCGAGAGAGAGCGTGTTTTTCTACTACACTATCAGCGATATATCAAACTTTTTTTTGAATCCCCAATGTCACAAATATGATGGCATTGTGGAAATATTTATACTTGTGCTGTCAAATTCTCCTACATTTCATTACTCGATACTTTTAACGGATTTTATTATTAAGAGAAAACAATTTCTTAAAGGATTGTGTTTTTAAACAGAATTGTCTATTGGCCGTTAAAATTTAAATTTCCTTACAACTTCGAAGAAAAAATACAACCCTTAAAGAATTGAGTACTTAAAATATAGTATAAATACTTGATACTCGGTACCCATTACTTAATACTTTACCAGCACTAATTTATACTGTCTTCTATTCACATAACTAGTGTTACAATTTTAATATATCAGATGGGCCGTCTATAGGTTTAAATTTGGGCCACCGGTTATTTGTTTTTCTTTTCTGTCACAAAATTCAGTGCATTATTTCCACCGAACGAACTTGAGAAATTAAAGACAATTGAACGAAAATGAAAAAAAAAAACATATTTTCTGATGAAGCTCATCTGCATCTTGGTGGGTACGTTAGTAAGCAAAATTGCCATATTTGGGACTCAGAAATCCCACACATTGCAATCATTGTGATCAATAGAGATACCTATTGCACCATGATAACCGATTCTTTTGTGCCACTCTTCTTCTGATATTTGACACCGTTGGCACTATTTTTTGTGAGGTGCCGTTAAAGACAAGTTTTATACCGACAAACCCGAGACAAATAAGCATTTCAAGGCCAACATTCTATGAGACTAGTCGAGGCAGCCATATTGATGAAATAATAATAAATTGTATTTCATAGCAAAAAATAAATTTTAAAAACTTTTAAACTGTTTGTGTTTTTTAAATTTAAACTTTTAAATGACCAGTTAAGGGACCATCTTCAGTTTAACACGGAATCGAAAAGTAAACGAAATATATAAGCATATCCATACATATATGGCCTTTACAACACTGTGTCAGGGTTACGGCCTAGCTTCTCGCAGCACTCATTTTGTGTGTGTCAATTTTTATCCAAAAGTACCGGGACCTACAGTTTTATGTTGATTTCGAATGATACACTTGAAAAGCTTTTTCATGGCACTCAGTTACTCTAAGAGCTTTTGCCAGAAGTCTGCTAAGAGGTAGTCGCCGAAAGAAATCATTTTTTAAATATTTCTTTGCTTCAAGATCTCAGAGCCAGAGCTTGAACCGGAACTCTCGTCTTAGTAAGCAAAAACACTAACCACTAGACCACGGCGACTACAAACGAAATATATAGAAAAACTAAAAATTATGATTTCGTTTACCATCAATATCAGCACGTTGTCACCATACACAAAAATTTTGACATTTCCGTTAATGATTTTTTGTTCTTGAATTATCAAATCTGTGGTGAGTGTGTTATGCAATTATTGTATTTCAAACAACTCAGTCTTATCACCAAAAAGACAAACCAATAGCTGGTGCATTTTGGTTTTCTAAGAAATACTTTTATTTATTTTAGTGGCTGATGATGTCGATAAAAGTTTAAAGTCTAAAGTTATTTCCTTATATTAAGGATTTTAATTTTGTGAAGGCGGGTAAACTTGCAGAAAGCAGAGTTTTTATAAAATATATAATTTGAATCATGCACCATAAAATTAAAATTCGTTTTAATACGAAACAGCAGCAAAACAGATTTAATCTATTAATTTCCAACAATTTTTAAACACTTAAAATACGTGTCAACCTACAACACAATAATTTAAAGAAATGATATGTTCTCGTATTAACAAATAAGAAGATAAAAAAACACAACATAGAGCCTAGAAATCTACGAAAAACGAGTAATACCTTTAAAAACAGAATATTTGTAAATTCCTTTAGTGTGAGTTGCTCCCTTTAAGATTTCAAATTAGTTTTCCAGAAATTATTTTTAAAACTTTGAACTAAAAATATTGAAGAAGTAAGGTTTGCTACAGTTTTATTGCTAAAATACTAGGCAACTTCAATGATATCATTATTGGTATTGAAACATTTTTTTAGAGCTAAAATATTAGCAGAGATACCAACCACCAGGTATTTGTGTTATAAAAACAAAAATATTTTCTTTTTTAGAAAATGTGTATATGAAATCAAACAAATAATTAACTGTGAGTATAACATTAGCCGTGCCAAATAGAATTTAAAAAAAATATTTAATTTTTTTCATAATCTGGTTTAAAGTAAACAATATCAATTATTTAATAATATGAAATACTTAAAAAATCAAAAAAAAATCCAAAATATATTTAAAAACTAACAGAAAACACACGCCCCCATAATGTCAAAATAATATTAAAAACCCATAGGATACGCAGAAGAAGAATTAACGAGAATTTTAAAAGATTTATTTATTTTGAACAGATTTTTCCCATCAATTCTTATTTTTTATTGTTTTTTTTTTTTTTTTTTCTTTTTTTTTGCCATTTATTTTGGCAATGACACAAAATCTTGTTCTGTTTTATTCTTTTTTTCTTTAATATGCAAAACAAAAACGTAAATTGATTTAAAAAAAAATTACACTTGAAAAATAAGTCTCTTACGAAGTCTATAAAACATAACAAATCCTAAAAAGAAACAAAAATTAATCCCTTTTACAGAAAAACAAGTTTCTTTTGAGTAATTTATGATGTACTTTTTCATTTTCTGCCATCAATTAAAATACAAAAAAAAAAAATTTAAATCGTACAATGCAGTTTTTATATATGAACGCATGTCTAATTAATAAATAACGAATTAGGAAAGCCCTTCGCTTATAAGAAATACATAAGCATGTATTGGGATTATTGCACAAGCAGATACCTAACTAGTCAGATGGTTAGTCAACCGTAAACGTGATCAACTACGAATATTCACTGAAAACACGCTGGCGAAATATTGACAGTTTAACCTTATATCAGTTATACTTTAGTTGTACATAACATAAGGATTTTCGTGTGACTTTCTTTAATGGAATGGGAAGATATTATATCGTTATTGTTGGCTTAAAAGAATTCGGAATGGAAACAGCCAACATTTTTTGTTATATTTTTGTCGCTAGGAGACACGCGCAATTTTATAGTATGGCTGACCGCACAAAATCTAGATCACCAACTTCATGTAAACACTTAATACACTCCGGAACCACAATGCCTCGTATCATTCGCATCATTTGATCTTCGGACTTACAGAAGACATACAAAGCTATGAACGGAATCCATAGCGTTATTAAAACTCCCAGCAGACCCCTTTTAAAAGTAGCAGAAAAGTGTCATAAACATTAGGCTATCTTCAGAGATGTCTTAAATATAAATGCAGGGGTTTTTTTTAGGTAAGCAAATTCGATGAAGGCAACTAAGGATGCTAATGGCCACCTATACTAAGAGACTCTATTAGGTTCCGGGTCACTGCTGCATTTTTCGCAATGCTTTGCAAAGCTGACGATATAGTTTGGCTTGGTTCAAAAAATAAATAGCTGTTTGCCGAAAGCATACAAATAGCGTCCTATTAGAGGACCAGTAAGACATTGATTTAGGATAAGGTAAACCATGCCTGGAAAAACAGGCCGTTCTGCGGATGTAACACCCCGTCTATACGAACCATAGATTTGGTATATCATGAACAAAACGTCGGCAGCGAAATGTTAAAATTTTGTCCTAATTTGTGTATGTGGTGACTACGTATGGTTTACCAAATCATAATTTATAATTTTTCATTGCATAGTGCATTTCGTTTATTTCTGCGGTTGAGAATGTAAAAAATATGGCGTCAAACTAAAAATGATAGTTGATGGTAGCACATAGTTGTTCGAACAATTGTTTTACCAACGATGGTCGACAAAGAACATGACATTGATTTAGAGAGTCTACGCGAGCCAAATCGATGATCGACCAAAAATTTTTTCATGATATACCAAATCTATGGCTAGTATAGACGGGGTGTAAAGGCAGACTCAAAGTGTAGTTTTGGGATTAGCGATATAACCTAAGAATGGTGATGGGAATGATTACTGGTCCACTATTGATAGGTGAAATATTGCGAAAATGGGACAAATAGAGCATCAGACTTTTGTAGGATGTAGATACGGCGGAATGGCAGAAACATATTCGTCGCCATTATCTAAGGCCTTAACTTAGAAAAATGAGTTGGTTAGAAGGCTACGTTCTGAACAGGCTATTGAAGGACAAGAATTGTAATAATTTCATAGGTTTCGTCATGGAAATTCGATAGTGATCGTATGTACCTGTGGTTCGTGTTGTATCATTTTCATTGTTCCTCTTTCCTTCTTTGTTTACCGATTTCTTACATAATTTTTCCAATGGTATCCAATGGACCGATGGATAAACTCGTGGGTTTCTTCCACGTCTCTCTTCTAATCTACCCTAACCTAAAATTGGCCTTCTGGTACCCATTAAACTATAAAATGTGGGAAGTTTTAGAGACAAATGTACTGTTAGAGACTTCAGTTATGCAAATGATGGACATTTTGAATAATTTTAGTTTTTACAAATTATACACTCAAATGAAGATCTAGCCTAAACACCCAAGTTATTAATACCTCAGTTTAAATATTTTATTAACTTCAAGTATATATTTCTATAAAAAGAAAACATTTTTAAGGTGGTACTTATACAAGCTCTTCTTGAAACTATTAAAACGTGAAATAAATAGTAATCGGGAAGCTTTGCATGACTACAAGTTCTCAATAATATTGGCATTTCAGTTGGCTTTTAATCAGAATAATCGTTACTTAAGCATCTCTTAAAATGTTCTTATTGGCAAGTTAATTAAAAACTTGTAATACATAATTTGTTTATGATAGATAGTGGCTTCGAAGCAACAGTTTAGTTGCTCCAATAAAAGCGAATTCGAACAATTAACTATTAATGGAAATACTTTGATAAAAAATAACCAAAACTGGAATTGTAATTTAACTTTCTATAACTTTTTCAACTGCTCTTTTTTTCATCAAAAAAAATATATTCTTTAAAATAGTATTCCCAGAGTGTAAAAAATTTTTAATATTGAACTCTAAAACCTTCAAGAGTCTCTTTTTTTGTACACTTTAAATCGTTATGAATAAAAACAAAACTGCACACAATCAATACGAACTTCAGGTTAGTTTCTCTTTTTAACTGCCTCCTTTAAAAGATGCACTTATGGTGAAATCATTTAAAAGTGCAAAAAAAAGGAAAAAAAGTCAAACTGAGAGTTAAGATCTTCGTAAAGTTGTCTGATGGGTATAAAAAAAAAAAGATATTTGTTAGCATTTTGTTGTCGGGTCGCTAAAAATAGAACCGGAAAAAATTCTTTGCAAGAGGCGTTTTTCTGATATTTTTCTTGGAATAAAAAGACGCAACAGCAATAAAAATAAATTAAATTATAAAAAAAGTGTGTAGGTTTATTTTGCGTTTTAGCAAGATATTCCAAAATCTTCTTTGAGACAAAAAAAAAAGCTTAATCATGTCGAAATGACTGAATGCATTCTCTCTCAGAAATAGTGACTAAATATGAGTAATGCAGCAAATGATCCTCAAATTCGTAATAATAATTTTAATTTACAAAAAATTATTATTTCTAGAAAACTTCTATAAAAACTTTCAAGTTTTAAAAATTTTTGTTTAAGAGGTGGGCGTTAAATTTAGATTTTTTTTTTAATTTTTAACAATAAAAATTAATCATATAAAATTATTATCAAATTTTTAATGACAATATTAAACGAAACACAAGGTCAGAAATATACGGTCTGGCCTTAAAAATTAAAAAAATATATGTACATGGTAGCCTGTAATAAAGAAAATAGTGATTCAAATAAAAATCTTGAATTTTTTTTATATTTTTTTTTAGTGAAAACAATGAAGTCAAGTTCCACAGAATTATTCACCAAAAAAATAAAACGACTGAATAACAAGGTGAAAAATTTGAATCAAAGTATGACCGTTAAAAAAAAACGAATGCAACAATGCAACAACTAAACTATTCAAGGTGACCAGTTGACTAATGTTATGAAGTTATTAATTCAGATTTTATTCCTATATTTTTTATTTTTAATTAATTATTTTTGTGTTAAGGAAGCACAGAAAAAACTGCAAACCTTCAAGTTCTAATTTTTTTATTTAAGTTTTCATACATTAAATTGATACTTTTTTAAGACCAATATTCAGGGGCAAAACCCTACTCATGCAATGCATTGTATTGGAATGTGAAGATGGTTGATAGAACCTCTTATTATTACTTTTTTGTTAATTTTTAATTTAAATTATAATTTAAAAAAACCGCAAATTTTTATTTTTATAATTTTGTCCTTCGCTGGGATTGAACGTCGGCGTGTGAGTTTCTGTGCGATCGCTCAACCACTATACCACGATCCCCCCAAATAACAAATCAATAACAAAAGTTTAACAAAATAATAAATAATAATTCCTGAAGACGCTACACGAAGAGACAGCGAAATATTGAAAATAAATAAATATTTAATATTAATATAAAAAGACCTTAAGCTCGGAAAAAAAGAGATTTATTATTAATTTATTTAATTTTAAAAATTTCTAACGTAATTAAATGTTTTTTTTATTGTGTGGGAAATTAGAAAAATATATTAATTCGTATTTCTTCTTCTAAGATTATTCTAGCGGAAATTTGTATGAAAATAGTAATATATGGATGTCAAAACACCAACAATTAAATTAAATTAAACATATTCGTATAGTTAGTACAAAAGAACCTTAAAGTGTAATTTAAACCGCCCACAAGAGCAGTAAATGTCCTAAAAGAAATATATCGAGCAAAAATGTGATGTTTGCAATGCTTCTAAGGAGTTCATGCAAAAATTTAGTAAAACTCATTTTACATGAGCACAGTTTTCTTTGAAATTTGTGTTTACATTTCCGTTTTACTTTCTCCTTTTCTCTGGGGTGAAGCATTTTTTTAAGTCTCCAGAAAATACTCGCATGTACATACATATGTCTTTAGGATACATACAGAATTATTAAAAATACATACATACATACATACATATGTAGGTATGTATTTATTGTATGTATGTATGTATTTATTAAGCTTGAATATGCTTTTTGAAATCTATATACATACATACTATATACATATGTGAAGATATATTTTTATTAATATTTGTATTTTGAAAACTAAAAATGTCTAGCATTAAATTTCTTTTAAAATAATTGTAATATTTCAAATTACTCGTATTTTTAAAATAAAACCCATTAATTTTGTGTACGCCTCGTAAGATTAAGTAATAAAGCCTTTATTAATTTTTGTCATCTGGTCACTTTAAATTTTCTCCAATATACTACTTTTAAAATTTAAATTGATGTTCTCTCTTTAATACGGAAGCAACAACAATGGAAGTACAAACAAAAAATGCCGGTTTAATATGGGAGATTAAATTACTGGGTGATAACAAAACTTTGCTATAGCAGCAACAACAACAACAACAATAAAATAAGAAATTGTTGATCAGCTTAAGTAACGTAATAAATACCAAAGTGACGAAAGACCAGATGAGAGCAAAAATCAATAAAAATAAAACAAAAATAAATAAATATGTACATACATATGTATGTACGTATGTGCGTAAGTGAATAAAAATGTAAACAAAAAATAATCACAACAATATTGTAAAATGATGACGTATTAGCATTAAGAGGGATTTAAACTAAACGGTAAAGAAATGGTGGATTTCTCTACTATACATAGTTAAACTAAAATAAGAATAAAAATGCAAAACAAAAAATATAAAAAAGTTTCTTATCATATATCAAAGAAAAGAAGAGAGAGAGAAGAAACCATAATTAATGCATAATTTTTTTTAATTCACTTTTTTTTGTTATTGCTTTTAATTTCATTTTTTTTTTACTTTTTTTAAAAGCATAGAAACTTTATTTTAACTAAAGAGCGAAATGTATATTTTTTGTTGGTGAATAGCTAAACACTGCTAAATAAAACACTGTGTATGTACAATGTTGTTGTTATAATTGAAGGTCACTTAAGGTCGCTTGAAATTTTCAGTGATTGAAATGATATTTTATGCAAAAGAATGTTTTTAAATCATACAAAATTTTAAAATTAATAAAAAAAATATATAAGCAAATAATTTTTAATTCTTTTTTATTTTACAAAAGATAAAACAATAAAAGCCAGTCACTTTTATTATTGGTATGTTTGCATGTGTGTTTTTCTTCTTTTTTTCTCAGTAAAAGCCGTGATTTTATTTAAAAATTTTATAAAAATTCATTTTCTTTTTTTTTTTTTTTGTTATTAATTTGCCATGCTGCATAGGTGGTATCTTTTTTAATTGTTTGTAGTATTTTCTTTAAATTTGTGTTTTGTTTTTATCGCCTTTAAAACTTACTGCTCATTTTGTTTTTATTTGTAAGCACTTAAAGAATTTTCTCTTCAAAATCACCACTATTTTTTTCAAAATAAATCACAAAAGGATTTTTTTTTTAAGATTTTTCACTATAAAATATTTTTCTTTTGTGACTCGGTTTTTCACGGTATAGTCTTTACTTTTGTACTGTTCTTTTTAGCAGAGAAGAGAAATGCTGTTGTTTCGTACACCAGCGGCAAGTAACTGAATGGTTGTGGTGGCATTTTGTTATATGGAAAGCCTGCATGGGTAGCCTTAAAACATCATTATGAGCAAAATAACAAACAATTTCATGATGACAAAACAAAAAGAAAAACACACACACAAGGGGACAGATGCGCCTTCCATATACTATAATACACCACAATGATAAAATAGCAAGAATATACATACAAACATAATGTATGTGTGTGTATATTGTATTATCAATGCACATGTGTACATAAATAAGAGATGATGATACATTAAGTTTTTAACTGTTCACCACCACCCCAGACCCCATATAGTGTTTTTCCTTAAAAGCATTTCTCATTTCTTGTGTGCTATATGCCTACATATCTATATAGTATGTATGTATGTACATACATATGTTAACATGAGTTTCAAGAACAAAAAATAAAAACGCCAACGCTAAGAATTTTGCGCATGGGAACTGTTGGATACTCTTTCGCTCTCTTTATCATTTGCATATACATACATATGTACTTATGTGTATACAAGTTTTAATATTATTATACTCATTATTTAAAGCAAAACTACATATTACGAGTATATAATTTAGAAGGCGCCTTTTAATATACTTACATATATACATATGTACATGTACATATATTTTTTGTAATGACTGCATCACAACAAATAGCATGATAAAGAATGTAGAAAATACAATAAATAATGAATAAGTACACGAAAAACATAAATAATACTCGTTTTAACATTAACAAAGCCCATAATTTTTATTATTTGAAGTTGATAAAAAAATATGTACGTATGTAGGTAGTATGTGCACTTTATTGTAGTTTCTATTATAATAGTGATAGTGATTTAAGAATCTCAAAATATGTATTTACATATTTGTATGTATTTGCTATTATTTGTTGGCTTTAATCTTTAAGAGCATATTTACAGTGATAAGAGTCTTATTAAATTTTATTATACTCTCTTACAGTGACACAAACTCTTCGAACCCTAATGTGTTTAGATCAGTGATGTCCACTACTACATAAACACACTTGCGCTTGTGTTTGAAGCAGATATAAGACTCTGCTTACTTCTACCAGAAATGGGAATGTTCGAATTACTTTCTGTTTATAACTTCATAAATATTTCTTCATAATTCTGAGTAAAGTCCATAATCGATTGTCCGATAGACATGTCACCGATCTATTAAGAATAAAGGAGTACCGAGGTCACATAAATTTGGAGGAAATAATGAATAATTATTTCAGTTAAGTAAAAATGATACAAAAAATATGCACTATCCATCCCTGCACTATGTTGAAGAGAAGCTAAAATCTTAAAAGAGCAAGAGTAACAAAATTTCTTTTTATTATGTCCGTGTTTGACTTCGACGCAAGCAGAATTTGTTTTCCTATCACGCGTGATAGGGAAAGAGAATTTTAAACATCACTGGTTTAGATATGTATATGAAAATTGGGCTTAATAAAAAGCATAAAGTTTTAGTTACTAAGTTTTAATATTAATTCTAATAAAATCTAATTACTAAATTGAGTTACTAAAATTTAGAACATTATCATGTAATTTTTTTTGAAAAAGAAATAAAGAAATAAAAAAAAAGTTAAAATAATTATTTATTTGTTTTCAACTACAAGTGCTGTGATGAAGAAGATAAGTTTTTTTAAAATATATTACTCAGTAAGAGATAATTTTACTTTCAATTTACTGAATGCAAAATTTTAAACTAGCGTTTTAGCTTTAAACTAGCTTTACATATATATATATGTATACATATACATATGTATGTAGCATTTACACTTTTAAATGCCGTCATTGTTTTTGTATCTTTCGTTCAAATTATTTTCAAATACTTAAAATTGACACAAGGTGCGAAAACCCAAATGTAAAAGCTTTATGTTTCATAATTGTATCAGGAAGTTCTCTGCTACTTCCTATACAATTTTTATTTTATAGGTATATTGGTTAAATCTGTAAACCGAAAAGTAGTGAAATTGAAATCGCACGAAAATTCGATTTGCTATAACTTTCAAATTTGACATTTTGATATATGTATTTTTTTATTCATTGGAATAATAAATGTTAACTTAACTTCCTTTTTTTAGTATAAGACTTTAATATAATTTCCACAATATAGTTTTATTTGTATTTAAAAAAACACTCAATTTCACAACTTTCAGTTTTGCATAACATACCCGTATGATATTTTATTAATTACGACATTAAACATTTTTGAATAAAATTATACTACATTTTAAAAATAACGACATTTCAGTTCTTCAAATTTAAATTTACAAATACATAAAAGTTTTATATTTCAACATTTTAGTTAATAATTCACCACAGCATCTACACATTCCACGGCCATTATTAAAGTACATATTACATGCAATAAGCTTTTACTAATGCATTTAAAGCAAACAAACACACAGTTATTAGTTATTATACATATAGACAGAAAAAGAATAAAAACAACATAAAAAATATATTTCATACTAAAGTATTTTTACATACAATATGTGTTTAAATTCACCTTCATTTTCTTACTAGAATTATACAATAAAACTTGTAAAAGCTTTTTGTACATTCTTTTCCTTTTTATATTCTATTACTTTTTTACATTCTATTTCTGCTTAATTTCTTCTTAAAGTAAACAGCTGATTTGCTCTCACATGCGTAAATAATTGAAAATTACTACATAAACATCCAATATACGGCCGGTGGGGTTTTACTACAATGTAATTGAAAAAAAACTAAAGCATACACAAACAAAAATTTTTCCAGAAGCTTATGAGAGAAATGTAAACAATATATTTTATATAGTATATAGCTGCCAGATATTGGCGATTTATTTTACCATTTTAGTCCTTATTTTGATGACTTTTTAAAATTATAAATCTAACATTTAAAAAAGAAAATATAATTCCAATATATAATTTCTACAAAAGTATGAGTTAAGTAGTTGATGATTGTCATTAATATGTACAGAACACAAACATCTCCGATGAGACTACCGTAGCTGGGGTCGAAAACATGCTCAGTTCGGCTTGTGTACAATTCCTTCACGGAGATCATTTTCTTCTTTGATTATCAAAAATCATTGCAAAAAAAATTTAATTCTTTACAGAATTTAATTCTGATCTAATTAAAGCGTTTCTGATGAAACAAAATTAATTGAGAAAAGAGTGTAGGTCCCGGGGCTCATGAATAAAAATTAACACACACAACCGTGCTGCGAGAAGCTAGACCGTAACTCTGTAACAGGGTGTTAATGGCCAATTATGTATATATGTTAGGATGAATTCTTATATTTTCCTGTCATAAAAATAAACATTTTATTTAAAACCTGATATTTTATATATATTTATTTCTGATAATTTAAATTCAAAATCTCAAAATTCTCCAATTTTAGTATTAGCCTATCTGGCAACTATGCCTAAGTGAGATTTTAGAGAGAGCTCAACATGACTCTCTTTTTGAAAAAGCAAAAGTGCATGTGGTTACTGAGCACTAATACTTGAATATGAAAAACATTAAACATAACAAATAAGAATAACAATAAAAATAACCTTCAAGAGTAAATGAAATACGCCGGTTCCGCAAATATGCAAACAAAAAAGGAAGAGCTAAAAGAAATTCATGGGAAAACATAACGGAAACAATAACAAACAACTTAACTACGGCGCATTGCAAAGTTAGTGAGGAATAGCAACAATAAAATAAGATGTGCAAAGGGGGGAAAGGAAAGGCGTAAAGAATAATAAACAATAATGCTTAAAAGAAAACTTTTCCAAGGCTGTGCTTACATTAACATGTTAAAATATGTCAAAACAAAACAATAAATGTGTAAAATATGTGTAATTGTATATGTGAGAACTACATATATTGGTAATATGTAAGAGACCCACCTAGACAAAATGGAAAAATCAGTACAATTTCAGCAGTAGATAAATACGGTTTGTCTTAAGAAATAAAGGGTTTTCATAATAATCTAAAACCCCAAAAAACCAAAAACAGAAAAATTAAACATGATACAATACAATATTAAATAAAAAGAATAAATTTAAGTGCTTGTATATACATACCTATGTATGAAAATATGTGTGTAGGAATATGATGTATATAAAAGAAAATTAAACAAATATGCTATAAAAATTAAATAAAAATTGTTTTTGCAACACTTTCAAAAACTAATTAACAGTAAAACTTAAAAAAATCTACAATAAAATCAAATTATTATTATTATTTACTGCCTAAAAGTAGGCTTTGTGAATTATCAAATGTGTACCCACACTTAACGTCATGAGCATTAATTGACCTTCATGGGTGTTTTGTGTGCTGTTTTTTTTATAGTATGAGTACTTATGTGTATGAAAATATGCATATAAAATTAAATTGAGTGTATGTGTGCGTATACAAGTGCTGCTAAATTTCCGCACACACACTTCTATACACCTGATGAGTGTATTTGTGTAAGTGGGTCTTAAAAAAATGAAAAACAAACAAAATATGCCATTTTTAGATGTGTGTTGAAGATAATGTCATACACTGGCTGGCTACCATTATATTACAGTTCTAATGAAATTTAAATAGAAAAAAAAAACAAATTCTAATAAAAAGCAATTATTTTTCTGCCTATATTTTGAATTACTTGTTGAAAAAAAAGAAACAAATTAAAAACAAATATGGAGAATTCGCCACCTGCCGCTTCATCTCTAGAAAAACAAATTGATAGCTTTTTGGAGCATTTTAAACGTAGTGCTTCCAAGGCCATGGAAGCTGAATGGTGTAGTATTGGTGGCAGTGTAGGTGGTAGTGGTGGTGGTAACAGCACTAGTAATACCGGAAATAGTTTAATTACAACTACAACCACAACATTAACAGCGAATACTTCATCAACAGCAGGGTGTTTAAATGTTTCTTCTCAACCAGTGTTGTCAAAAACCAGGCATATGTCATTTGATAAACAGCAGCAACATTTACTGCAAAGAACCCGAAGTCGTGCCAGTGTTTTGGATTTAAATAATATGAAGATGGGTAAGATGGGTAAAAACTTAAAAACAAAATATATATAAAAAAAGCTACAGAAAATTATTTTAATTTTAGTCGGTGCGAATGAGATCGATATTTACAAAATAAAAAAAAATTTTTTAACTTTATTTGAAACCATGTGCCGATGTTTCGTCTACTAGGATTTTCAATTCTCATGCAAATTAGCATTATAAAATGAAGGTGGTTCAAAAAGTGTGCTATGCTTTATGCTTCTAAATCTTTGCATTAAATTATGACTTTTGGCATCAAAAGCAAACTCTCAATTCAGTAAAACGTATTTAAAATTATTTTCGTCAACATATGATTTTTTAGATGCATTACTTACAAATGATATCTAATAACACGCTAAAGTTAAAGGCATGCATGTTGCAGTTCGTAGTTTATCATGACTTGAACTCATGATACAACTGCATGTTTTGCTGAGAATTACATTGAACATCAATTAAGTATTGTTTCTGAAGCATAAAAGCATTTAATTTATAAGTTATTGGAAGACTCTATAGATAAGAAGGGGATTTTATGACTTTGTCTATATATAAGACATTATTATCGTATATGTGGATTTCAAATTAAAATTTACATTCTGGAGAAACGTTAACTTAAAGGTTTTTGTTCAAAAGTTTTAGATTGTAACCTAAATTAGAGCGCCAAGTGTTAAATTGTATTACGCTGAGCTTGAGCGCTAAAATTAGAACGTCTGCACAATGTTATTAAGAGTCATGTTAAGTTAATTTGTTTCAAAAATCTGGCTAAACAAAAATCAATATAGAAATAAAATAGCTAAATTGGTGTGAAAGTAGCTAAAGTTGGATTACTCTTTAAAAATAAGAAATGCAACTCTGCAAAAACAAAAATGGGAGCACAAGTTTTGTAACCAACTTCATTGCTTGAGCCACTTTCAATATAGGATTTTTAAAGGCTTGATGCCGCGCTATTTGGTGTGGTCCTATAGATTTTCTATAGTTATTAGAATTCTTGACAGTTAAACTATGTTTTACGCTCCGGTGTAGGATGTTAAAATGTGTCACTTGAATAGGGGCTTCAAAGTAATGTAGTGAATAATATTGTTAACTTGTGTTGTTTGAAAAAACCCACCAACTAAAATAATAAATTATAAATAAAGTCGCTTAAATGGTCTGAAGGTAGCTAAAGCTTCATTACTGTTCAATAGTAAGAAATGAAACTCTCCAGAAATAAATTATAATTACAGTAGTTTGGCAACCAGTTTCACTTCTAAACATCTTGTCGTATCCAAAATGTAAAGGTGTTTTCTCTCAGCTTCTTCTTTTTTATTTCTTTTTGACTTCTTCTCTGTTATAATACTGTATGATTTTGTAACCTTTTAAAACAATTCTCTCAATGCTTCATAAACGTTGCGAATTTATTCTTTTTTATTTCCAGCTGTATTGTGTCAAAAACACACAACGCGTTTTAAAGTTAACCATTTTTGTACCGTAAACAGCTAATTCAACCACAAATTAACTTTGCCACCACACAGAGGGATTTGTTTATACAATGTTTGGCAAAAAATATAAGGAGTGCTCGTAGAATATTGAAATTTTGCTCTGAGCCTTTGCTTTGTTAACTCAATTAAGGAAAATATAAAGTTTCCTCAAAATTGGCGACGCCCACTACCCGCCGCCTATAGAACCCAAATTTGTTTTTTGACCCAAAGTTTTTGAAACTTGGCACAGAGCCTTCATTACCTCAATTAACGCCCACCACTCACCGTTAATATAATCCATATTATATTTTTGTTTCTTTACCAAAACTAATTAAATTTTAATTTTTAAATTAAATATTTCATGAATTTGGAGACAAGTTTTATGATTTTATAAAAGATTATTAATTATTTAAAAAAAAATTCATTTTATTCATTTTATTATACCGGGAGCACCTAACACGACCAAGCAACCTTTTTTTTTCTTCCAAGGAAGTTTGCAATCACGGCACGTTTTAGAACAAATTTTAATCTATCATATCTTTTAAACCGTATGAGCGAACTTTATAATTTTTTTTTAAATGCGCAAGAAAATTCTATATTTGAAAAAAATCACTATTTAGGTCAGATCAATAAAATTGTCTTACGTACAAACACTATAGAAGTGCGTAAACAGTTTTCAATATTTTTGGATCAAAATTTATATGTGACACTAGTTCATTATGTCAAAGAAAACTAACCGTTTTTTTTTCTGGATACAATTTATGGTTCTTCATACTTAATCAGTTTTCTGCAAAACTGCATCATTACATTTTTAAATTTTATGTGTCGAAAAAATTACTTATTGCACAAAAAATCCCACTGTGTGCCGTGTTGAGTACATCTACCTCAATTGTATAGGTATAGAACACAGAACAATGTAACAATTTTACTAAATTTCAATTTTAAGGTTGTGGTAAGATATGGCAAACAAAGAATGATGTTTACTGATGTTTACTTTGGAAGCCGTCATTTGTTTCCCCACTGTGTACACTGTGCAATTTAGGATGACCTCTTATATATTATTGGGTCACAAGGATTTTTGCCAGTTAAATTACTCCTAAAGCTCTAATATAGGTTGCAATGTTAGAACTTTCAGTAATTGACATGGTACCATATCCCTATGCCACAGACATAGTCACACTGACATAGATATTGGAATCAATTCAATATATATTATTTATATCCATAAAATATGTATGTATGTAAGTATATATATTTTATATCAATGAAAAATATAAAATAAATTCCGTGACTGATAGCAATTTCATCTACAAAACTGAATAAAAAATTTTCATCCATCAACATATTACCTTGACCATGTGATGGCTTGAATGTCACTCTTTAAAAAGCATTGAAATCCTTTAAATGGTCACGTAAAACAACGAAAATTTCTTATTCATAACGGCGAAAAAAAAAATCATAGTTTTCTTATTTCCATTTTCTTATTTCTTAATGATATTACGTTCTGTGAAAAGACCTTTGAACTCCTCCAACTAAAGTTTATGAAAAAGCAACAATAGCAACAGCAAAATGTTTATCGATTTTCATAGGCAAACTGGAAATATGAAAAAAGACGTAAAAGTTAAATAAAAAAGTTTTAAGACAAATGGCTGGCACATCCATATATACTTTTAAGGATCTACAAAGCAAACCCTTGAGAAAAAAATACACAAAATATTATATTTTAACAAAAAAAAATAAAAAGAGATGGTAGTAGGAGATAAGCCCTCAAAGAGCTTAATATAGACAACATGTTATAAAAATAATCATAAAAGAAGAAAAATAAAGGACTAACCCCATAAGGATATACAAGGATTTCGTAAACAACTTAATTTCTGTGTTATAGCCCAAACATTGTGGAAACTATCACATAAGATTTCAAGTGGATTAAAGTGTTTTATATTTTTGCTGAAAGAATTACGAGTACAAAAAAGAAAACCAACCTCTTTAGATTGGCCCAGAATTGCTGGCGACAATTTTTAATATCACAACACATCACATTACATAGTTTTGCATATATTTTATGAAATTCAAAACTTGTTGCCTATTTTTGCCTCACACAAAAGCCTCAAAGACCCAGCAACAGACGCCAACAAGAGCAGTAAATGGAGAAAAAAAATCCATTAAAATGATTTTTCCTCTTTGCCATCTACTTTTTTTTGCATTCTTTTTCTGCTGCAATGTTTGTCATGTTTTTTTTTTTTTTATTTTTTGTAGCAGAGAAGGGGTTGCTTTTGTTTGCTCGTTTCTTTTATTTATTTTTTTTTTTCATTTAATGCTTCATCAGCTTGAATTGAATTCAAGCTGAAAGTATTTGACTAAATGTACACTTAAATGGGCGCAATAACTTTGAATGTATGAATGAATGAAAGTCGTCGGCAACAGAAACAGAACCAACAACAATAGCAACTAAATTTCTACCCGGTAATACCAATGAACTACTTATTAATGCAAATCTAAAATAACTCGTATGTTTCATTTAAACAGAAAAACACAAAAAACTGCACAAATACGTGTATATGAATATTTTCGTATACAGTTTAGTAAGGAAAGTGGCAAGTCTTTGGAAATGACATGTAATTGACAGGTTTAACTCTGATAGAAAACCGTCATAACGCTGTGTCAATTTAACATTTGTAATGGGTATGGTAAGCATGTTTAATTTCGACTCAGTGAAAATTTTCATTAACGCAATGTCACAGCCTTTACATCAGTTGGACACCTTGTGAACGTGGTAAAAAATTGTAATTACTCGTATGTATGTCTTCAATGGAACGAATGCCTAGCCCAGCTTCTGCTGGTCAACATAAAACTCCTACCTTTTCTTTTTCTTTTTTCCTCCCAAGAGATGGCGGTATCCAACCTGAATCTTTTTAAGATTAGATAAGAAGCAAAAATTTGAGTTACTTACTCACTAGTGGCCAGTTTACAATCTCTGAATGGGTTTGGGCGTATAGGATCTATTGTAATGCTATCAAGGCTCAACATTACTTTCTCACTCATAGACGTCTTCGTAGGTCAATGTAATCAAAATCTCCATTTTCTTTACAGAATTGTGTTACAGACGAATTTCATTTATTGAGTGTTTTGGTTAACTATGTCGTAGATGGTATTTTTGCCATCTGTGATTATGGATAAAGTTAATAAAAATGAGATTTAATTCTGATATTCGCTGAATTTATTACATATTTTGAATTGCCAAAGTGGTTTGGTTTTTTTTTAATACTTCACTCCATATTCCTTTGCATGACCTTTATCCGACTTTAAGTTGAATAAAACACTCATATAGTAAGTGCAGGCGCTTCAAAATCTATTGTGGGGACTCTCGACTGCATTCAGAAAGGGGAAAGGTATTTATTAATGATGGTAAGGTATCCAACTCAAGTATTATTTCAAATTTTTATTTTGTTAATTCGAAACAAAAAACAATATTGACAAAGTGAGTGAGAAAAAAAGGAGAGAAACACGTTGTGTAGAAATGAAATCGCCATTAGCTTTGGTCGTATCGTTTTCCAAAGTCATTAAGTTTTCTGGTTCTGAGCAAAGAACATACATACATAATTTATCCCTTACAGCTCTTTTTCAGAGTTTTAGCCAAGCTATTCACAGTACCCACAGATATAACATCGACCCCGAACGACAGACTTGTAGAGCTTCTTCATCTCAAGAAGTTTATTTCGGAGCTTTTATCAAAACACTGCTAAGAGGTCTTTGCCATGAAAAATATTTTATAAATATTTTTTTCTTAAAATTTCAAAGCTGGGTTTTGAACCCAGAGTTCGCGTCTTAGTAAGCCAACACACTACATACTAGACTCCACAAGGAGAATTTTTCAGTTCCAAATCGAATCGTTTATGATTGGCGTATTAACTCTTGTGCCTTTAATTTATTTGAGAGAAACAAATATACTTATATATGGCAGTTGCTAGCTGAGATAAGAATGAATTATATATTCGGCCAAGTATGAGTGACATTCCAAACTACATACATACTTGCATGAAATTAATGTTTTTAAGCCTACATGTGTGAGAGTCTTAAATGTTTAAAACAAAGTTTGAATAACCCCACCTAATAACATACTGCTACTGCTGAGACCGGTATGGGGTGTTTAATCAAGATAAAGTCTGGCATATTAAATGTCAAAGTGAAAAAAAAAAATTAACTTGCTAGAAATTGAGAACTCTTTAAAACTGCATTTTCCCTTTAGAAGCATTAATTACAACTTTCTTTATATTTTCGGGTTTAATGATTAAACCGAAGCTAAAACTGGTATATCATGAACAGCCAGCCACATGCAATTACCGGATATGATAGAAAATTTTAAGTAATTTTAAGTATCTCTACTCAGGCAAACCGGGAGGTATTTACCACGGAAACTTAAGCCCAAATTATCAATTTCACTAAATGCCATAATAATATTCGTTTAACTTTTTGTGTATTTTAATACGATGGACAAGAATTTCTTGGTATATAGTGGTGTTGTTGTGTGTGGGTGTCGAAGAAAGGGGACTGGTGAGATTCATTTCTTATACGTTTGCCATTCATTCAGCTTTTGCTTCTGTTACTGTTTTCCCTCTTTTGAGTTCATGTCAATTCGTTTGGCTTTAATGTAATACAGTGGTGTAAGAGGGTACTCTCTTGTAATTTTATGCCTCTGAATGAAAATATTTTTATGTTTATGATTCTGCCTCTTTGCTTTTTCTTAGTATCGCAGCATTAGGGGTTGTTGTCTTATATTTTTTCTCATCATTTTATTTTTTAATATTTCAGAATATTGTTGAAATGTTCGTATTTTTTTTAATATCTTATCCCCTTCTCTGTTGATAAACTGTTTGGCATTCTTTTTTTTTTAATTTTTACCTCCTGGTAAAAATTCATTTCTTGTTAATTTTCTGGGTCTGTGTGGGTGTGCAAAAATGGAAATTATTTCTGTTCCAACGACCTTGAGTTAGAACAGTTGAAATGTAACGAACTATTGAAATGAAATGACTCATGTTTGTCTTCTAAAACATAAATTAAAATGTTTTGCATTTATTTTTTTTCCTTTTTAATAAATCGGTGTTATGGTTATTAAGACGTGGCATGAATCATAGGGGGATTATGTCTTTAAATTATTAATGTGAGAGTAGCATGCGTTAGTCATTATGCTATTTTATTAATGTGGGGCATTTTCATTGGACAGGATATGAGAAACTTGGATTTTTTATCGACAAAGATAAGTTTACAGTTCAATTAGCTTTCGAATTATAATTTGTAATCTTTTATTACAGATTTATACAAACTTTTATTTAAATAAAAGTGCAATTTTTGTAAAGGACACTTGCATACGAAGAAAACTATTAGCCACTCCTAAACAAGAACGATATGTGTTTATGCCCATATATTTTATTTTTGACAATATGTTATAAAGTAAAGTTGGTTGCAAGAAAAAACTAAATAAATAACGGTTTTCAGAGCATCCCAATTTAAACGTCAAACTTTTGAAGTAAGAGAAATTTAATTGGATAATACACAGTGATTCATTGGTACAGAGCCAGCATAGGCATATTATATGTACATAAAATCAAAAATGAAAGCCTCTATAAATTGCAAATACGGAAAATTATAATTCATAATAACGGTTCTTTTCTGTCCTTGTTTTATACATACATACATAACTGGCCTTTACAACCCTGTGTCTCGCAGCACTCATGTTGTGTGTTGTAAATTTCTATTCATGAGTACCGGGACCTACAGTTTAATGTCGACTCCGAACGACAGACTTGAGAAGCTCTTTCATGGCAATTAATTACTCTCAGAGCTTTTGCCAGAAGACTGCTGAGAGGTAGTCGCCGAAAGAAATATTTTTTTCATATTTCTTTTTTTGAAGATGTCAGAGCCTGGAGTCGAACCCAGGACCCATGTCTTAGTAAGCCAACACACTAACCACTAGACCACGGCGACTACTTGTTTTATAGTCAAGTATAAAAATCCTTTTTAATTTGTTGGTTCTACAGAATAGACCCCTAGCATTTGTAACCTAAATAAAATTAAAACTAAAGAACTTGGGTAACAAAAAGGTGATTTAAATTTGTTGAAAATTGTGAAAAATTATGTTTACTATTCTTAAAAATATATTATATTTATCGCGAAATCGACAGAAATATCGGCGGAAGTCATAATAAGGTAATAAATTGCATAATACATCGTGAAACTTATAAATTGCTAACGAGGTACTTACACAGCTCTAACAGAACAAGTAAACAATTCTTCGAATTTACTCAATTTACCCAATCTAAATCCAAAATCAAGCCTTAACCATATCTTTATTAATTTAATTTTTTTATATAACCCAGCTATAAATGGATCATGCTTAACTTTTTAGTATTCAATCTTGTGAGTCAAATTTGTATACTAACGGAATGGCTTGCTTAATAGTGCAATTAAATTATTTGTATACTTATTTTTATAAAAATACGTTTAATTCAAAATAATTTGCGCTTTGTTAGAAAACGAATGTAACAATCACTGTTTCGTTAACTGTTAATTAAAATGATAACAACACTGTTTTAGTTTACTTATGTTATTCTGTTTATTTAAATTCTTAGCCTGTTGTTAAGCTCTCATCTTCTCTCTTTAAATGTTACAGCAGTGTCATTATTTTAAAACGAAACAGCTGTTCATAAACAAACAAGTACACAAAAAGAAAATGAGAAGAAATTGAAAAAAAAAGAATTAATTTTTGTTGGTTGTTTAATAGTGTTTGTGAAAAAAAGGCGGTTGTTAAATGAAAATTATTGAAATTTAAATAGAAATTATTATAAAATTTAAGAAAAATAGTGTAAATGAATAAAAAATAGAAAAGTGCAGTAGAAATTAAATACAATTGTAATAAAGTAACCAGAGGTTCCTTTAATTATCGTACAAAATTTTTCGCGAATTGTTGAAAATTGGGATGGAATCTATCTATCCATAGCCGAAGTAGTCAGTGTTCTTGAATTAAATTTGCTTTTAGAATTAATTTTACTTAAGATTTAAAATAAATAAATTAATACCTAATAATAAAACAAATAATTAAAGCATAATGGGTAAGTAAATGTTTGTAT
This sequence comes from Metopia argyrocephala, assembly GCA_963576795.1. NCBI lineage: Eukaryota > Metazoa > Arthropoda > Insecta > Diptera > Sarcophagidae > Metopia > Metopia argyrocephala. Next base: position 194,700,019 of record OY756208.1, on the reverse strand, counting down.
GCATACATTTCTGTACTCAGTTTATAATTATTTTCTTCTTTTTGCCTAAAGAAAGGCTCCATTTTGTCTGGGGTGTTTTCCTTTAGTTTTCGTTTGTTTTTGTTTGATTTTTCTGGAAACCACTAAAGGTTACAGGGAGCAACATTGGGTTTGTGGTGATGTTCGTTGCACTTTTAGAAGCGTTTTGTATATACTCAGACCGTTGTAACTATTTTAGTCGGCAAATAGTATCCAAAACAAAATGTGTGCCAAAATTAAGGAACGCCTTTAGTTTAATTTGTATTGAAATTTATAGTGAAGGAATTATTTTTGTTTTAATTCCTTGTGTTATCATCTGCTGTAAAGAAGTGCCTTTTTCCGATAGTGATATTACATACATACATATGTACTTAAATAGACTAAAAGTAAACCTACAAGTAATGAATTGTTTTTTTTTTTACAACGACTAAAGCTTTGTTTTACTAATAGACACTAGATCCAGTGGGTGCAGTATGCAGTTTAAATTTCTCCAGGAAGGGTTTTTCTCAGAGCTGTTACAAAAAGAACAAGAACTACTTTGAGATGGGAAATCCTAGCGGAAAGTAACCAGAATATAAGATCAGACACACCAGATTACTCAAAAACCACAATAAAAATGATGTATATTAAAAGGGCACTGGCTCAGCGGTAAAATTTAATAGCTGGTTTATGCGTCAAATCATGGAGACACCATGCATTCATTCGGATGACACCCTCATATACCACCTCAATCAGATATGGGGGACAAGCAATTACAATTGTTGACCGTCCACGTAAGTCTACGAAAAAATCCCAGCTACTGAAAATCTCAGTATCATGCTTTAGTTCCGAGAACTTATTTGTATACGTTAAGTAGCTATGAAAATGAGTTATGCTAAGTAAGCAAAGGAGAAATTACTAAATGAGTCTTATTTTAAACAAAAAAATCATGTTCAGCCATGTTTTTGTATAAAAAGCAAAAAAACAATTTTTTTAAAACTATGAGGATATCACTACAGTAATTAAACTGAAAGTTCCTGTTTCATGTGAACGAATTATGAATTATATTTAACAAATTTTTAAAAACTGGGAATATACCAATTCTTTAAGTACTGCTGTTGGATTTTTGCCGGATGGCATCATCACTGAATGTTTCATTTGGAACGGCGTTCACAAAGTCATCACACTCATCGACGACTGTCATAGATCGATGATTATCTACTGCTTTTGAGCTGAATTGGATTACACGTATAACAACGTAATGTTGAATGGCCAATGTCATGCAACGACGATATGTTATATGAATTTGAATTAAATGCAAATAAAATGCATATTACAGCATATTACATATTGCATATTACAGCGTTCTTATAAGCCGAAATAACCCTTGTCAACTGCAAAATGTAGTCTGATTTAATCGTCAGAGTAATGAAAAGTGTATCATGTGATGCGTATTCCATTCATAATAAAATTAATATGGCTTTTTAGGCAAGAATATCGTAAATATCCTGCACACACTTTGTTTGATTAAAATTTTGAAATTAGAAGAGCTTAACGAAAGATTTTTTTCAGAACCAAACTTAAGTGATTGGCAATAATTCATTTTCAATATATAAAAAAAGGTCTTTGAACCATGTACTGCATCCATTAATTAATTACTATTTAGTGTTACTTTTATAATAAAACAAAAATTCTATGGCTATTTGTACTGCAACTAGTATTGTGCTATTAATTAAAACAAAAAAATTAATTTCACAGAATACTGTTTCAATTTTTTGGTAAAAACATTTCAAGTTGAAAAAATATTATGCCCTCCTACCTAATGCTATGCCAAATTCATTTAAGCCACAATATATGAATATATTCATCCCAAATATTAAAAAAAAATCACAAACTTTTTTGCAGGCTCCATTAGTTTTTGAAAAAATTTAATCCAAGTTACAGTATTAGTGAAAACCAAAAGCCGTGTAGACTTTAATCACCGTCTGTGTAAAAATAAATAATCATTTATATACGAGTATATTTAACGTATAGTGTTTATAGTTGAGCTTAACCGGCTTATTTGTTGTAACGTTTTTTATTTCTTCTTTATTTGCTTATGATTTAAAGGTGGCCTAGAACGTTGCTATTGTTTTTAATTTATTTTTACTCGACTTCAACTTCAACTTGAATTTTTTATATTTCTTTTTTTTTTTTCTTTTGTTATTATTTTAAAATATTTTTATTGTTTATTACATAACTTTTCAATTCAATTCATTTAATAGGATGTGCATTGAATTTTTAATAAAAAAATTTTAGTTTTTTTACCCTTAAAAATAATTTTGTGGTCTACCTTTATTTTGCTCGTACTTTACACTGCCAAAATTTTATGTAAATTTCTTAACGTTTTGTATTTGGTAAATTTTTCTTTTAACTCTAGATAGCAGAGGTTGCAAGCCCTTTCTTTCATTGTGTACCCTATAAAGTAATTGGTATTTTCGTTTATATTCGAAATTCAGAAATTTTTCAAAGACAAATAAAACTATTTAAAATTAGTTTTAAATTTAAATAAGTATTTACAATCAAAGAACTAAACTTAATGGCCATTAAACGAAAAAACAGAATTGATATTTCTTTGAACAGATTTTTAAATTATAGTAAATTACATTTTTTCGGTTTCAAGTTCATTGTTTACGGTTTACTGAACACATCTTAAAATTATTTTAAGGCATTTTTAAATTATTTGATCTTAAATTTTTTCCTTTGCATTTTATAAAATTGTATGATTAAAAAGGATTTATTACAATTACTGATTACTAATTAATTACGATTACAAATAATCAAAAAATAATCGGAATTACTGCCAATTACATACATATGAGAATGTATGTAATGTCAGGATTACGGTTAGCTTCTCGCAGCACCCATGTTATGTGTGGCAATTCTTATCCATGAGTACCGAAACCTACAGCTTAATGTCGACTCCGAACGATAGACTTGAGAAGCTTGTTCATGGCAATCAGTTACTCTCAAAGCCGAAAGAAATATTTTTTCATATTTCTTTGCTTCAAGATGTCAGAGCAGGGGCTTGAACCGAATCTCTCGTTTTAGTAAGCCAACATATTAACCACTAGACTACAAAATAGTCATTAAAATAAATCAATCATAAAGATTTTTTTTTTTTAATTTTTTCATTACAAAGAGAACCGTTGAAATAATTGGGATTACTTTTTGATTATTTTGTAGTAATTGCCAGTAATTGTGATTATTTTTTGATTATTTGTAATCATAATCATCAATTAATCATTACTTCGCCCTTAAGAAAAAAGCAATCTAATTAGTAATCATTACAATTAAAAATCATTACTTACCAGGCATGCATTAAACCCTGTGTCTACTACAAAACAAAAAAAATTTTTTTTTGTAATTACTAAACTGAGTTTATTGGGCACATTAGAGTACATTTTTATGAAAATGGTAAGAGACTAATAGGCCCGACTGGTAGTTTACGAGTAGAAAATTGCTTACACGAAAGATAATATAAAATGAAAATTAAATATAAAAATAAAGCAAAATTAGCAAAGAAATACAGTCAATAGGAGATAAAGCATCTGGATTATTAATGAATTATATATATAATTAAAATTAGTTTACCTTTGGGTCCATCAGACCCATGTGGTAGACGGAGGGTTAACATTTCATTTAAACATTTTTTTAAATGCGATTACGAAATAGGAAATTCGTAATTATTTATTTGTTGAATTCCTAATTGGAATCACTTATTTGATTTTTATTATGTAAAGCTATTTATAATTATTATATCGGGTTAAGATTCTTAACATGGTATTCTTTATGAGAGTTAGCATCCGTTAAGGAATATGCATAAATATTGAACTGAACTAGTTTTCGGACCCCCTCTACAAAGGTCTCATCAGAGTTCTTTGAATGTTATTAATTACGGATTAATTTATTTATTTCTCGTGTAGATTGAACTATTTTATTGAAGCTCTAAATACCTAAAGTGTAAGTCAAATTCGTTTTATACTGGTTATTAATTGTCTGAATAATTGTTGTTATTATTATGTATCTACAAAAGGAAATATACAAAAAAAGAAAAAAAAACTCTGAAAAAATATCACTCATATTTTTTTAACGCACCTGCAAATTTTGTATTAAAATAAATGAAATAATTCATAGATATGTATGGGTTTTTGATAAAAAAAAAAAAAACTTCATTATTGTATTGAATTTCTTCAAGTTGGAAATAATTGAGCCCATACTTTGGCAATTTTATACTCATATGTATGTGCTTTATAGAAATAATTATTTAAGTAATTAGTCTTTAATGCGTTCTCTCTGTGAATAAAATTTATAAAGTGTTTTTAATTAAAAAAAACTTTAAATTCAAATTATTTAAATAAAATCTAAATTCCCAAAAAAAAAAAAAAAACATGTTAAAAATAAAAAGATTTTTTAAAAAACAATTTAAAAGACTGAAAAATTGTACTTTAAAAATATGTGAGTGCACTGTTTTTGTTTCACAAACAACAAATTAAATTAAAATTAAAAAAATTTTTCTGATTCATAACAGAACTACGAATGAGTTTTCGAACAATATTTGTTTAATAAACCTTTTGTGATTATAGAATAAAAGATATTTTCCTGTTCATAAGAAATTATTTTGATTTCTAAACGTTTTATGAACACAAATATTTGTATAAGAATTTATTTTATAAGCCTGTTAAAATTCAAAATTATGTTTTATCCATAGGACTATAAAGTTAATAGATTTTTTACTGATCAATCATAGAAAACTATAGAATAATAGTAAAAAGAGCAAATTTTCAAATACATACATACATAGGTATATATGTAAACAAAAGCGTCATTTATGACTGTCGAAATAATTTGAAACAAATATGTAATTAAGTACAGGCGAACCGGCTTTTGTGTGATGAATAGCGACTTTATTAAACAAATCGCATAAAAATCATACGAAACTTCATGAACAGCTATAAAGTGTAGTAAAAATTTGTTTGCGCGGTCAACGGAGTACTATAGTATAACATCCCCATTTCAAAGAGATACTCAGTGGCGAGTATTGTAGACAGCTCAAAATAATCGACTCCGAATCGCAACTGGATGTCTCAATATAATCAATGTGGATCAAATTTTAGATATGGTATGGGGCTATATTTTTAGCAAAGGATTTGCATATTTGCAGCCCCGTTCGTAATAAGAACTTAGCAGCTCAATGTACGCAGCGTTCAACATCTTTTCAACTAGAATACCGATTTGGTTTAGCTGCTCGTTAGAGCTTACATATTGCAAACTTTTCAGAAATCAACTCTGCATTTTTGTTCAAAAGATAACCATTTTTCTTTCAAATCGTCTTTGATTTTATGATTTGAATTTGTTTTTTGCAAGAAAAAAAAAATATTTTCTGAAACTCAAACAAACATGTTGAAAATTTTTATAAAAGTTGCGTGTTAATAAATAAAATTGTAATCTTTTGGTAACAGCTGTTTATTTACAAGTTGTAATACATGACATATTCGTTAGCAAATACTTATTAAAAACTAAGCAATAGTTTAGCCAGTGCATTGTGATTAAACTCTATGCTGCCTACATGTCTTCTTTTTATTATACATACATACATAAATAGGGCTGTTTGTATTTACTAAAGTGTAGTCAAGATAACCTGAAGTAAAATTGAATATGCCAGCTGAGTCGAATCTAAAACTTCATTAAAAATGTTTTGGCTTATCTGTAAAAAAAAGTAGGTAGGAAACATCCCAAAAACTTTAATTCCAAGATTCCACATGATTATGGTGTTCGAAAATTAATCCGTTCCGTTTCAAATAACTCCAGAGGTCATACAAAGCAATAATTTAAAATATTTATCTATTTATTTACTAAATTACAATACAATATTGAATTATATTCTAATTATTTATAAGAATCAGTTTGACACAGACCATAAGCGCGGTGTAGTGTCGCAGAGCAGTGTCTTTTGTGGGAATCGAAGCCACAACCCTCGCATTAGCAGTCTAGCACAAAACTCACAAGACCCTAATTTAAAATAAATATAGCCTTTTGAAAAATCATATGTCAACATATAAAAATAGCTACTTGACATTAAGATGTTGAGATACAAAATCTATTAATGAGATCAACTCAATTCTCAGGCTGATTTGAGTGTAAACAATTGTTTATTTGTCAAAATTATTAGTATACTTGCTGTTAATTTTACCAGTGCTAACATTTTTTAACATATACTTGAGAGTTTTTGTTTATATTAAAAATGGCAAAAATACCTGTTTTTTGTGTGGTTGTATTTCTGGAAATTTGAGATGACCTTATAAATAGGCTTTGTTGAGGGTATTTTTAGTTTTTTTTTTTAATTTTTAATTTTACGTATTGTATTTCTATACGATAACAATTATATCAATTAATCCATAGCCGTACATAAATTAAACAAAATATTTATTTAATGAACAATACAATAAAGTCGACAAGTAAAAAATTATGTTTTTCTTTATATAAAAACATTTTCTTGATATATACTGTATACACGTACATATCGTCATATTAAATGTGGACGTAACTACACAAAATTTCGAAATTGAGTTTTTTATTAATTTTAGATCCCTACGATCAAAAATGGCGATTTTATTAACGAAAATCAAACGCACGTAACTACAAATGCATGAATTTTTAAATGCAAGAAGACATAATTACATACATATTTATATGAAAACCTTACATACAAACTCATTTGTTGTATATGGGGACGCCAATCCTTATATCTTGATCCAGAAAATTGTATGATTTTCAGGATTTACAAAATTTTTGATTACAAGGTTTTTTGCTTCTCCTGTAAAAAAAAAACAAAAAGTGTAGTTACGTCCGTTTGCATTTAATATGAGGACATAATATACTATATTTATGTAAATAAATAAAGTATATAGCTTAACATTTCTTCTTCCTTTTAAATTTTCTTTTTTTTTAATAATTTTATTATTTATTTTTTTAATTTCAGGTAAGAAAGCAAATATTATATCTAAACAGGAATTCCCTACAGGTATTTTAATTCAAATTGGAAAAGGTTTTAATACATTTTTAAATATCAACTTGTTGTTATACAAATTTTTAAACATAATATTCTTCATTATATACTTTAAAAGTCATATACATACATAAATATTAATACCCCAACAATATACTCACATTGATTAAGTCTATCGATAGTGCTGAAGATAAAAAACGTCAATTCCCTAATTTAGTCATCAGTTTTAACTGGTTTTCATGTTAAAGGATCTAAAGTGTACATTTGTGTTCTCCAAACTTCTCCCTTGAACAAGTTTTCTATTTTTTCATTTTTTATAACAAAAGCTTCATTTATGAAGAAGACATTGACGTTGATAGTGACAACGATGACAATGTATTTAATGATAGGAGCCTGATAAAAATCGGGATGATGATGAAGAAGGAGATGTTGTAATATTTTCTTTCATCATGTGGTTTTACATAATAATAAGAGTACATATTGTAATAAAACATGTAGAATTTTGTTTTTTTTTTTTTTTTTGCAGAGGAAATACATTGTCTCCTTTATGTCTTCTATGGCTGTCAGTCTATTTGTGTATTTTCTCTATTGGCAGAAGTGCCAATTTCATCTGTTAGCTTTTGCTGGTGGTGACACGTTAAGTGTTTTTAGCTTCATGTTGTCTTTTCCTGCACGTGTGTGATATGTGTTATATACAATTTTATATGCAAGTACCCCATTTCTATGCCCTTGGGTCCATACAATGTAAATAAGTAGATAAACTTTATAGTTTGTTATTTTTAAACATACACATACATACATACATACATACATACATACATACATACATACATACATACATACATACATACATAGATGTGTGTATATATAGATATACATATATACAAAAATTTGCAGTTTTATATTAAACTTATTTTCACAGAGGGGATTAGAAGCAAAACTATTTAAAAATATTTTTATAGGGAATATCTATAAAATTTAAATTTGAAAAAACTTTAAAACGAAAAGGCATATTAAGGTATTAAAATATCGAACAAATTAAACAAATAATTCCTAAAGACGCTACACGAAGCAATAGCGAAATATCGATAAATAAATAAATACGTTATTTATATTTTTATTAAAATATTTTATTTTTAAATTTCAACCCTCTGTTTGCAAAATACCTCAATATAATATGGCATCACTCAAATTAATTTACAAGTAATTTTGTTTTGTTTTGATTACGGTTTTATTTCTCTACGTTTTTCACTTCCAATATTTTTTTTTTTTTGTTATTGATATGTTATCAAACAGTTGTTTACTTTATTAACATGACTGCTGAAGTAACAGTAACTGTATATATCTAACATAGGGTTACCAATTTTTGGAAAATGCAAATACTAATGAGATTTAATGGTTTGGAAAATATTGCAAATACTGTTCGAAATATCCATTAGAATCGCTAATTTTTAGTATCAAATTGTTTTCATTAGTAGTTTTTAAAACAAATATTTGACAATTAAATAATTTTATTTAACTTTTTGTTTTTATAAAAATTGTCATAGTGGTTTGAGCACTCGCACAGAAACTCAAACGACCGAGGTTCAATCCCAGCAAAGGGCAAAAATTATAAAAATAAAATTTGAGGTTTTTCTAAATTATAATTTAAAAAAATAGAAGAGGGTCCCCCGCCCCACCATGAAGTCCATCTTCAGGAAACCGCTCCCTGACATTTCCAGTCTATTCCACCAAAAATGAATGATCAGCAGACAGCGCCACATTCTGGGAAGATAACAGCTAACCTACTGAAGACGCTCGCCACTTACGTTCAACATTATATTACTTTGTGAAATAAATAAATAAATTGGGCAAATAGGTACTTGACGAATAAAACGTAACCATTATTTTATGGAAACAATCATGTATTTCTTAAATTCCAAACTGGAATCTTTATTATGTATGTAAATCTATTTCTAATTATTATATTGGTCTTAAGATTCTAAAACTGGCATTTTTTATGAGAATTAACATCCGCTAGTATTAATACATATTTCTTAACGAATGTTAATTCTCATAAAGAATACCAGTTTTAGGATCTTAAGACCGATATAATAATTATAAATAGATTTTATGGAAACATTTATTTTTTCATTATTTGAAGCTTCAAATTTAAATAATAAAGAATAGCATCTCTTTATTTTTCTAATAAAGGTACGTTCATATTTGTACTAGACATGTACATTACAAAGTGTGAGTGACTGTCTTTTATCTACAGACTGCGGCAACCCACTAATTCTTGAATTTTTTGTACATTCGCTCAGTTCATGTTTTAATTTTTGTGTCAATTTAACAGTCATTAATTAATTGTTTAAATTTAACAGAGACTGTTTGTTAAATTGACAGAGACGACAATTAAAATGGAAAAATGTTATCAAAATGAAAATATGTATATCATAGTTTAAAGTAGTATTTAAAGCGTGTCAATAGATGTGATTGTTGAATGCAAAGACTCCGATTTGTGAACTTAATTTTTTGGTGGTTAAAAAAAATAAAAAGATAAGTGAAAACAATTTCAGCAAATTAATTTAAAATGAATATCTATACTGGTAAGTAAAATGTATACTTTAATGAATTATTTATTTATTAATTTTGTGTTATGTGGTTATACTTCCTTGCTTGTATTAGATTCTCTTTTAATAACTAAATATGTATGTATACATACATTTCGTTAGCCAAACATGCAAATATGCTAAGTCCATTTTTATAAAAATTGAGATTTTGATACAGAATGATAGAACAATCAAAAATACATCATGTAGAAAAAAAAAATACCGTTATGTCGTTTTTCCCCTTCGTTTCGCAGTGGTATGCAAATATGCTAAGTCCAACACACAAAACGCAAATATGTTAAGTCCACACAGAATTCCAAAACAAATTATGTTTGTCTGAAAATGAATAATTATGACAAAAATAATTAATAATTAATACAAAGAAAACGCGAGGAAAGAGCAGTCGTAGATAGAAAACAACAATTCAGAAATCGTGTGATTAATTTAACTGTAAACAAAAGTCAGATATCGTTTTATCTTCATAACTTTTGTTACAAACCTTTTAGAAAATACACTTTGATAATAAAACGTTATTTATAACAATGATTCTTTGAAATTTAATTTTACAAATGCTTTAACATTTAAGTTTTATATTCATTAAATTATTAATATTTGTATAATAAAGGTTGTTTTTATTATTACAAAGTTTGAGTTTTTTTTAAATTCTACAACTTTACATAAATATTAAATTATTTTATAAGTTATTATGAATTCTGCTGATAAGAACCAGTATGAGTATGGCGATGAATCAGATGACGGTGTCATAGGACTTGTGCCATACGGATTTAATAGTGATTCTGAAAGTTCGTGCATGTCACCGTCTGTAACGAAAAGACGCAAAAAGAGAGACCGTGTTGAAGGTTCTGCATGGTTTTCTGCCAAAAATAAAAAGCGCAGAGAAACTGGGCAATCTTATTTAGGAAAACAAAAGGTGAATAATGGTTGGAACTACAAAAAAAAAGAAGGAACCGCGTACATTAAAAGAAAGATGTCATTGTAAAAAGACTATAACTATGAAATGTGCTCAGATAACAGACGACGACAGGAAAGAAATATTTACAAGATTTTGGAAAATGTCTTGGGATGAAAAAAATATGTACGTAAATACTTTGATTCAAACAGTTTGAGTATCAAGAGCTCGAAATAGAAATACGCAGAACAAATCAAAAAGAGGTCAAACTTTACAGTATTTTCTAAAAGTAAAAAACACAAGTTTTCGAGTGTGCAAAATATTTTTCTTGAATACTTTGAACATCGGTCGACAAACAGATATTGATTGGTTGAAAAAGACCGCAGCTCCAAAAGCAAGTACAAAGAAAACTGGTCCTAGAAAAAGATTCTCATCCGAACAGAGACAATGCCTGAATTCGTTTTTTGATTCCCTGCCAGCCACTGAATCTCACTACTGTCGTGCAGTCACTTCAAAAAAATACCTTCTGGCAGAATGGGGTTCCAAAGAGCAGCTTTATACCTTTTATGTGAATGATTTTTGTTATGGAAAAAATATTGCACCCCTTTCCAAAACTATTTTCTCGGAGATATTTGAATTTAAGAACTTAGCTTTGTTTGCTCCTAAAAAAGACCAGTGCAAAATGTGCACTCGATTTTCTGTTGGAAACCTCTCACAAGAGGAATATAATATTCACCAACAGAAGAAAGAAGATGCCAGAAAGGAAAAAATAAAGATCGAGAAGAAGAAACACATGTTTACACTGTAGATCTTCAGGCTGTGCTAATGGCTCCAAAATCTCTGGTCAGCAGCTTGTATTATCGAACCAAATTACAGGTTTATAATTTGGTTTTTTACAACCTAAATAACAAAAAAGCATTCTGTTTTTTATGGAACGAGGTTGAAGGTGGATTAGGCGCGGAAGAATTTGCAAGTATTTGGACTTTCTTTATTGAAAATAAAATTCTCCCTGCCAATGACAATCCAGCAAAAATAATTTTTTACACTGACGGTTGTACCTATCAAAACCGTAACTGTGTAATGAGTAATGCCTTGCTTAATTGTGCTGTAAAACATGGCATTATTATTGAGCAAAAAATACTTGAAGTCGGTCACACCCAAATGGAAGCAGACAGTGTTCACTCAACAATAGAACGTGCTTTAAAAAACAGAAACATTGACGTCCCTGCTGAATACATTGGCATATGCAAATCAGCCCGTAAGAAACCTGAACCCTATGATGTCATGTATTTGGATCATACGTTTTTTAAAACTTTTATAGGGTTCAGGTTTCTTACGGGACTGATTTGCATATGCCAATGTATTCAGCAGGGGAGTCAATGTTTACTGTTTTTTAAAGCACGTTCTATTGGCGAAGTATTTTTTAAACTCCGATTTCCGGATGACTGGAGTACATTACCCCAAAAAATAAACAAAAGTGTAAAAGCTATGCATTTTTCAAACTTCCTTGGACTATACGCAGAAAGAAGAAAAATAACTGCCAAAAAATACGAAGACCTGCAATATTTAAAAGCAAGTCTACCCAAGGACCACCATAAATATTATGATGAATTACCGCATGAGTAGCACAATATGTTCACCTTGTACGCAGCATAACTTTTTATAAACAATACCCCATTTGTTAACAGCAATGAAAAGACTGTTATTTTGTGTTATTTTGAAAACTATTACAATAATTTCATTACATTTAATTTTTTAATTTACAACTTGTGGAATATTTTTTTTTATTTCTTTTGTTTTCTTTCTAAATAATAAAAATAAAAAACATAATAACTATTAATAACAAATTTTGTTTCTTTAAAATAACAATAATACCACTTTATAAGAAAATATGATAAGTCCACAAAAAAAATAAAAATCATGAAATGCAAATATGCTAAGTCCAAAAACATCAAATAACTTCACTCTTGTATTTTTATTTAATCGGGATATTATTGGCATCTAAACAGCGTAATAAATAAAACATTCCTGCGTTCACAGACTAAAAAAATATTTAAAACAGAAAAAGTTAGAAAGTTTTTTCTTCCTCCTGAAAAATGTGTAAAACTGGACTTAGCATATTTGCATGTTTGGCTAACGATTTGCTAAAATAATTGCTCTTTTATTATAACTAAATAAATTTATAATTGCAGAAGAATTTAAAGCAGGTTCTACTACTTGTACTAGGGAAATGTAATAATAGAGCTTTATTTAATAAGTTAAATATAGACACATGATCTTAATTCAATTAAGGTTCATAATTAATCTCTTTATTTTAATTAATAAACTTCGCAATTAACACTTAATTGCTTAATTAATTGACAAAAACAAATTTTTTGTGTTCAATATGTTTGAAAAATTTAGCTATTTTTAGAGTATTCTCGTAAAATTTTACTTTCCCTCTCTTCATATTTACAAATTCAAGCTTTTATAAGATTTTTTTTTAAATTTAATTGATTCAGCAAAAACCCATTTGTTAGTTAAGAAGTGCTCAGTTAAATATTTCGCAATAACAATTTAATTTTCTGAAAAATTGAAAAAAATTTCAAATAGAACCCTGTGTAAGATATCAGTAAAAATCAGTGAGGATTTCCAATATTTAAATGAAATGAAAAGGTAGATAAAATCCCTTTTAATTATTTAATGATTTCCTACCGTTTTTAAAAGCTTCAACATCAAAACCTAAAAGAAAAAGGCTAGGTTGGAATGAGGGTAGTGAAGCAGCCCTTCTAAATTTGTGGCCAGAACGGGTCGAAGAACTGCGTACTCAAAGAGAAAATGGTCGCATCTATGCTGAGATGGCAGATGAACTTTCCAGTCTAGGCTATACATATAGCCCACGGGATGTTCAAGTAAAATTGCAAAACTTTACCCAGCGTTACAGGTATTTAAAAGAATTGAAATACAAATTTAACAAATTTATATTTAAATTAAACAATTTGTAGAAGAGAAAAAGCAGCCATGGGCGCATCTGGTGGTTTGCCTTCTACATGGTCTCTTTATGAAAAAGTACATCAAATTATTGGAGGTTTTAAGGCGAAAATGTTTACAGAATCGATGCTTGATAGCGATGACGGTATACGAGTTATATTCATTATAAGTTTTTCGATTAATGAGATCATTTTAAAAAGGAAAGATTTCACAAACTAAATTACAATACTGTTGTAATTATATATTACAGGCGCTAATGCTTAAAAACGTTTCAAACACTTTAAAAGCCGCAGGCTATATATAATGATTTGAAGAAGCATTTTGAATCCATTTGACACTAAAACTACCTTCGACTTTTCTCCCTCAAAAATTAAATAAATTCTTTGTAAAGAAAACTTTCTCAATGTGTCACCTGTCACATTTTATATGGCAAAAACACACCATAACAAAAGTGTGCGTATGACTTCAATTCCTACATATATTTCAATGTCTGTTTTTATAGACAATCGGTGAAAGTATATCTTCCAAAAGCATGTATGGGTTTGTATAAATTGATTAAATGTTTCTCGAGTTGTAAAATGACGAACAATGGGCGATTAATTTTTATTGATACTCGGCCCACGTTGTTCTGTCTATTATTATTTAATTTATTGAATTATCTAGTATTTGAGTTATCTAGTTTAACCACGCCCCCTTAAACCACGTCAATTTTTAGTGAATTATAAAAATTCTTCACGAAATACTAAGTATACATATGTGCCAAATTTCTTAAAGTAGGCGTGGCAGGCCTATTCACTGACATTTCAGTAAATTGCTTTTGTTGTCAAAGAAGATATTAAAAATTCTATTCAATTTTTCCACTTTAATCGAAGTTCTTTATTACCAAAACACCACTTTGGAATATACTAGAGATGATTCCTTTCCTTAAACAAAATATTTAAATAACTTGCAACCAACTCACTTCGTGGTTGCAATGGAGAAAAACACATTGCTGTATATTAAATAAATATTTTCAAAGAATATATTTTCGTTTTTAAATTGTTTTAGCCAATTCGCAAGCGGAATCTGATTCTCAATTATTTTCGACTTTATGTGAAATCGATAAATACAATTATTTATATTTACTTGAACGCTGTAAAAGTAAGTACATATTACAAAATGTTTAATAAAAAATAAATAATAATTGAAACTCTTACTCCATCCACACTGTAGATTGTAATGTTAATGCACGCCAATTGCGTTATCTTGAAAAAGATCATATACGCGAATTAATACCCACAACACAATTGGGCATTTTAGCTGAATTTGAATATTTATTAAATAAATGGAAAATTGCTAAAGGTTTTATTAAACCAAATGAAAATGAGAACAAGATTTCAATTAACAATACTAAAAAAGAACAACATGAATTGATTAACAAATATAGTCAAACGGATGAATTGGTTGGTTTTAATAATGGCAGTATTACAGTGTTACAAGAGCAGTCTAATTCCTCTGCTTTGACGCAAAATGAAGATGATGAACTATTAACAGTTCTTTCCTATGATGAAGACAATATGAATCGAAATGTGGAAAGTCCTACAAGTGGTGTGATGGAGCAGTACAACAATGTTAATGAAACACAATTAGAAAACTTTGTAATTTGCAACACATACATTTAACACACCACTTTTATTAATTTCTGTTTTTTTTTAGACTTTAAAAAAAATTATACCTGAAGTATTAAGAAAATGTCAAGAGATTTATAAAATGAAAAAACTATTATCAGAGGGAGATCGTCGTTTGTTGGCCAGCTCTATAGTTGAATATTTTCAGTCTAGAAAAATAAAATTAACACTAAATGTTATGGATTTCTTAGCCGAAGAAATTATTAAACATTTTCCTACTGAGGGCAAGGTAAGAAAGAAAATGTTTAATCGGGCAAGTTCTGTAAATTGAAATCGAGTAAAATTAATACTTTTTTTGTAGTTCTGATCACAGTTGGGTTTATTGCATTAGATTTAATTTTCCACTAAATTTGGTGGTAGTTGAAAAAATAGTGCATTATCGCATCTTATATTTAGTAGTAGTGGAAATTGAATGCATTAAATAAAAAAATTTAATAATAGTACAAATTTAGTGCATTAAATATATCGATTTTAGTGGTAGTGGAAATTTAGTGCACTAATTTTTAATGATTAGTTGTAATGGAATATAACTCCATTGGCACTATAGGGGAATGAAAATTTAGTTCCACTACCTCAGTTCCACTATGGTTTTAATATACTTTCATACATGGATATAATATTATTATATGCATACATAGCTTAAGTCAATGTCCAAACAAATTGTAGTGAATGTTATTTCCTTAATTTACTGAGTCCGCCTGTATAAAGTAAATATTGTTGTTATTGTTTTAATAAGAATTTTAGTACTTTCAAATGTAATAAATTATTCAATTCACCATAGGCCAGATTTTAATGGCGCGGAATGTTAATATTGCTAGCCACTAATCATTCTAAATTAGTGCACTAAATTTTCATTACCACTTAAATCGATTCATTTAGTGCACTAAATTTCCACTACCACTAAATTTGTTTTATTCAATACACTAAATTTCCACTACCACTAAAATGGTTTTATTTAGTGGTTAATTATTTCCATCTGCATTTAGTGGTGGCTGCAATATTGCTGCATTAATACTAAGTCGTTTTGTGCTAGTGGAAGCGATAATGCATTATAAATTCAATGCAATAAACCCAACTCTGGTTCTGATATACCAAGAACTTATTTTAATGAATAAAAAAAGTAGCAAACCTTTTAAAATCTTATTCGATTTCGCTCAAATATACTCGAATGTAAATAATTTTCTTATAAAAGACTTTATTTCTTAACTCTAGAAAGCTTGGTGTAATCGCGATAGTGCTGGTGGACGCGGTCGTCTATATTTGCGTCTTTATAATTCACATCGCACTAGCGAGCTACGTCATTTAAGTAAGAAACGTAAACTTATGAGTCAACAAGCTGAAATATCTAAATTGGCAGCTATAGAAAAAGCTAACAGTAGCACTGTCAGCAATGAAACTGATGAATTATTAAGCGATACTGAAGGCCAGCGTATTCAAGATTGGTTGAAATCACATAAGTGTGATAATTTTACTGAAATTCTTGATATGTGGGAGAATAGTTTAAAATATCGTCACATACAAATTAAGTGTTTAAAGGATATCGACATGGTGCGTGAATTTTTAGGCAATTGGCCATCTTATAAACTAGAAATGGGTCATGAATTGGTGGGTACTAAAGGTTTTCTTTTTTGTTTATCTTTTTTATCCACCCATAATATAACTTTTACTTTTAATATTTTAGTTAAAAATGGACTTTACATATCTTTATCCACAAGCTATGACAACATTTCGTTCTCGTTGGCTGCTGTACCAGCAAAAAATTGAAGCTCTGCTTGAAGCTGATCTAAAAGATAATAATTGTTTAGAACTTTTAGCAAAATATCAATTACAAAAATCCCATACCAACGAAGGTATATATCGTTATATTAAAATAGTCTTTACAAACCTTACTAAGCTTACATTACATGTTTATTTCTTTTTTTCTCTTTCACAGACTCCAGTTCATGTGTTTTAATCCATATGATGCATGCCATTACAAAACCGTTTCGTGTATTTAAAACCGCTCATGGAAATGTACGCTATACTATTTCAGATTCTCAACATTCAGTGACACGTTTAATAAAACATAAATCGGAATTGGACGATTACACAGATTCATATCCTTGTATATTTGTTGTAGGTGATAGTCTATTGGAAATTGAGGAATGTTATGTTGTCTTTATGCAAATGCGCTATAAATTAAGTTATGAAAACTGTTTAGCCGTGTGTGTTCAAATATTTACTGTTTTCAAAATAGAAGAACCTCCACCATCACAATATTTTTGGCAATTTATACGTGGTTATCTATTCAATATATCCAAAGAGAAGGAAAAAGTCTATGCGATAATGGAAAACATGGTCAGATATTTAGAAACTTCTGCTTGTACATAAGTTATCGATAGCTATCATTTTGTACTCTGTCATATGTAGTAATAGAAAAAAAAAATAAATGTCAGAAATTTAAAAATGCAGTTTTATTTAGAAAAAAAATATGGAAATAAAAAATTAATTTTAAAAAATAATTGTTCGTTCTTTCATTCGTTTTTACAAAATGACTGATTTGCCTAAACCTGTGACTAATTTTGCGGAAGAAGAATTTGCCTCTTTGTTAGATCGTTGCTTTACCGATGCTATTGTTAAAAGTTCCAGCGGCTTTGTTCTGGGTTGCCTGACTTCTGTTTTGTTTTTAAAACGTCGTATTTGGCCTATATGGTTAGGCACAGGCTTTGGTTCGGGCTTTGCTTATAGTTCTTGTGACAAAAATTTACGTTCAATGACTGATGCTAAACATACAAAACTTCCATACGATGTGCAAAATGAATTAATTTAATTTTTTCTTTTTAAAATATCTAATTGTAAATTCTTATAACAATAAACTTTACTTCTAACAGAAAGACATTATTTCTGATTATGGAATCTGAATTCATTGTAGTAGTTTTAAGACTTTTGAAATAATTTTTATCAACGTATGCATGTATTTTTACCCAAAAAAAAAATGCTATGAGTTCAAGGCCAATAAAAATATGTACTGAATGGCATCGTTTGTTTTGTTTTCAATAAGTGACTGAAATTTGCATATTGCACAGCAAAAATTTACTTTAAAAAGCATACATTTTCGTACAGACACTGTGATTGCCTTGTGGGTTTATGTGATTTCATAAAAGATAATTTTTTTTGTGTTAAAGAAAACTGTTGAGTGCCTTCGATAAGTAGACTTAGTAGGTTAAGCTGTTATCTGCTACTTCCCAATAGGTGGCGCTTTTCTCCTGATCATTCAATTTTTTTTATGACATTGACATTGGTTAAGGTGGAATAGAGTGGAATGTCGAGGAGCGGTTTCTTTGTAGATAGTCTTCTTGAAGGGGGTGGGGACTTTTTATTTTTAAATTATAATTTTGAAAAAACCGCAAAGTAACTTTTTCATTTCTTACCTTTGCTAGGATTTGAACCTGGGTCGTTGGAGTTTTTGTGCGAGCGCTCTAACCACTATACCACGCACCCCCCGTGGTATAGCCTACGACCTATTCTACCAAAAGTAAAGTTAATGAAACACCGATTCAAAGAAACTTGTTATATAAGAATTCTTGAACATTGTCATTGTGCATGAAATATATTACAAATTAAATGACCTCCTCTGGATTTGCTGCAGTATATTTCATTGGGTATCTCAGCGATAACTTGACAAATTCTAGTTTTTAACGTTAGTGCTCCAACAGCGTGTCTGATTTGGCCTTACAAAACAAAAATTTTAAAGGGCTTAAAAACAAATTGATCATGGTAGACCATTCACAACAACAAATAGAGATATTATGCAACCTGAAAATTTTTTATGAAATGAAGCGAAAATCAGCCATATTGTGTAGTTCGTGGCACCTTCTTGTTAAAACAATATCGTTCCATTCATAATCGTTATTTTCAAACAAAAATTCGGCTCAATGACTCTTCTTTTACGCATTTAGTGACTTTTCCATAATCAATTCTGGGTTGTACGAGCGTCATGTGCGACAATTTTGGTTGTTAATGTAACGACCGAATGAGAAATGTGCTTAATTGCTAAAAAAATTTTTATATAAAAAATTAGCATTGAAAGCCTGTTGCTGAATTGGTCTCTATAAGGATGAAAGTACAAATTTAAATGCAAAATATGCTATAATAAGCCACCGTAAAATAAGCCAAATTGCTAAAAAAAAGATCGAGAGAGGAAATACTCTATCAGAGATTACAAAGGTAAAATATCAAGAACTGAATAGATTACAATTTTTATCATGTGTAAGTTATATTGATCGGTATTCCAATACAAAACGTCCAAATTATATGAAAAGTTATTTAGTTATTTAAGGGTAGTTAGATTAATTTACGAGGGACGTTTACTCGTAAAAGATTCATTGTGGATAAGCACAAGGAAAACTTCCTCCCAGCCATCTAATACTCGAAATTAAACTCTACAAATGAAGTCATAGTAGCACTGGCCTAGTAAACTTAGCCTTCGCCTTTGCAATCTAGGGTAAAAAACAAAATTTATTAGACGATCTCAGGGTCGCCTTAATCATCACAAAGAGATTTTATTTCTAGACCCAGTAACCATTCCGTTATCCAGTGATTCAAAGTAGCCCACAATATTATGGATTTCGATTTAAAATACGTCACTTCACTTTTTTCTATGAAGTGAAAGTGAATAAGTAAAGAAGTAAGAAAATAAAGCTCCTAAATAATTAGTGAAGAAAATTTAAATATTGGTTGTGAAAAATAGACAGGACTATTAAAAACGTTATTAAAATTAAATCCCATATTCATAAAGTAAAAAACAAACGAAATCCTATTGCTTCGTGTGAAATTTATTATTATTAATATAAATATTTATAAATTTAATCTGCAATAAAAAAGAAGAGAAAAAAAAAAAAAAAAAAACCAAAATACCGCAATGCCCGACTGCAGTAAATGCAAAACGGCAATACGAGGGGAGACAGGTGTAAGATGCATGGGAGTATGTAATAAAGAATATCATTGTACAATTAAATGTGCGGGAATAGATCAATATTCAGCAAAGATTTTGGAGGCAAACAACTATGTGAGATTTATATGCGATGACTGCCTGCAGTACATACAGAATGTTGATTTGGTGCTCAAAGATATTCAAGAGGATGTGAATAAGAATAAACAGAACTTAAAAGAGTATAAACATGAATTCAAAATGTCGTTGAAGGAAAATGAGAGTGAAATTAAGCAACTACTAGAGGCTATAGAAAAAAGATATGAAGAAAGATTGAAGAAAATAGATAATGCACAAAAATCATTTGAAAAAAGTGCTAGAGAAATAAAAAAATTAAGTGATTCTTTAAATAAATTTGAAAATACAAATAATGAAATATCTAACAAAATGGAAGAAAATAATATGAAGATGTGTAACGATATAAAAAAAGTAATAACTGAAATAAACAATAAACAAAGTAGAATGACATATGCTGATGCAATGCAATCGAAAACAATGATGCCAGATGCTAACAAACAGGTGCCATTAATAATAAAACCAAAAGAGAAACAAAATGTTGAAAAAACGAAAGAAGAATTAAATAAAAAAGTGAATCCTGTTAATTTGAAAATAATAAATGTTGAAAACAGAAAAAATGGGGCTTTAGTAATTCAAAGTGAAAATAAAGAAGAAAGGGATAAAATAAAAAATGCTATACAAAATGAGTTGAGTGATAATTATGAAATTAAAGTTCCTAACCCAACAGAATTTTATATAGATATAACTGACATATCTTTTAAATATAAAGGAAATGAAATAATTGAAAAAATAAGGAAACAGAATCCGAATATAGGCGATTGTAAAATTGAAATAGTAAAAGCATACGAATATAGACGGAAACACAGAATAATATACAATATAAAGATAAAAACAGATAGTGAATCCTATACGAAAATTATGAATGTACAAAAGTTAAATATAGGCTGGGAAAGATGCAGAGTATTTGATGGCACTGATGTAATGAGATGCTTTAAATGCCAGGGTTTTAATCATTTAGCAAATGAATGCAAAAATGAAGAAATATGTGCTAAATGCCATGGAAAGCACCAATCCAGGGAGTGCAATAAAGAACAAATTAATAAGTGCATAAACTGTAACAAAACTAATCAAAAATTAAATATGGGTCTTGATGAAAATCATGTGACGTATAGCAAAGATTGTCCAGTATACCAAAATAAATTGAAAATGAAAAAAAGAAAAATGGGTTTATCCTGTTAGCAAAGAAAGAATATAAATATTTTATATACTAACGCACAAGGTCTTACAAATAATTTAAGTCAGGTAGAAGTAATAGCTGCAACGGAAACACCAGATTTTTTCATATTATCCGAAACTCATATGACGGAAGATATTGACGAAGATGAAGTATCTCTTCAAGACTATAATCAATTAATATCTTTTTCAAATTCCACGAGAACTGGAGGCGTAATAATATACCACAGAAAAGAATGGAAAGTTACAAAAATATTTGAAAAGAAGGCAGATTCTAAATACTGGATTATAGCATGTATAGCAACTCGTGAAAATGTCCAACTTATATTGATGGCACTTTACAGATCGCCTAGTGGTTATGAATCGGAATTCTGTGAAATTTTTCAAGAAACATTGGAAGAGCTGTGTGAAAAATCTAATGATGTAATTATAACCGGAGACTTCAACATAGATTGGTCAACAAATAATTTTTATAAGAATAAAATCGAAAGATTATTAAACGATAATGGTGTTGTACAGAAAGTAAATGAATACACACGGGTAACGAATACATCCAGAACAATAATAGATTATGTAATCACAAACAGCTTTAAGACGACTGTACAAAATTGTAGTCAAAATAAAATATCGGATCACGAAATGATTAAAATATTAATAAAGGCCGAAGAAAAATATACTAGTGAAGAAAATAGTACTACAGATTTCTTTAAATATAACAAAATTCAATTTACAAGCGAAATAAGTAGAAAAATGTTCTATCAAGAAAATATGAATATTGATCAAAATGTTCTGATGTTTGATAAATGCTTGGAGGAGACAGTTCAAAAATTTACTTATAAAAAACCAATCTATAAACAATATAGAGTTAATAAATGGTTTAATGATGAACTACGCTACTATAAAAGAGAGAAAATAACGAGATACCAAATTGCTAAATTTGAAAACACGACGGAAGCATGGGCTGTTTATAAATCGATTAGAAATTTATACAAAGTAAAAATTGAGACCGAAAAATGTAAATACATTAGCAATCAAATAAATAATGCAAAGGACCAAAAACAAATGTGGAGAGAAATAAAAGAATTGGTGATGAAGAAAAAACGGAATGATATAAAATCTGTGATATTTAACAACATAGAATTTGAAGAAAACATCGAAATAGCTAATAATTTCAATAAATACTTTATAGACAGTATTAAGGTAATAACAGATTCAATTGAGGATGTGCAGTATACTAATCAATTGAATATGGCTAGTCAACGTTTCAAATTTAGTACAATAACAATCTCAGATCTTAAAAATACAGTTAAAAAACTAAAAAATAAAGCGGATTACTGCAAAATATCAACAAAAATTATACTTGATAATTGGTATATAATTGGCAAAATTTTACTCAATATTATAAATAAATCATTAGAAACAGGTCAGTTCCCAGAAAATTGGAAAGAAACTATGGTTACCCCGGTTGAAAAAGTGGCAAGAACGAAAAAATGTGAAGAATACCGTCCAATAAATATGTTAAAAACCTGTGAAAAAATATTAGAGAAAATTGTGAAAGACCAGTTGGAGAAATATATGGAAGATAATAATTTATTTTCAAAATATCAATCTGGCTTTAGAAAAAAATTTTCGTGCGAAACTGCTGTGAATTATGTTATCAATCGATGGAAAAGCATTGAAAAAAATAGAAAAATCATGGCTATTTTCTTAGACTTTAAGAGAGCATTCGAAACCATAGACAGAAATATATTAATTCGAAAATTATATATGTATGGCATCCAAGGCAGAGAGCTCAAATGGTTTGAATCATATATGAAGGACAGAAGGCAAATTACAAGAATTAATAAAGTAAAATCGGATACAATTATTAATGACTTTGGTGTTCCACAAGGCTCAATATTAGGTGCATTACTGTTTATAATATACATCAACGATATGCCTACTATACTGAAAAAATGTGAAATTGTATTGTATGCGGACGATACACTTATATACACAGAAGGGTACACAAATGAAGAGTGTCAAGAAAACATGGAAAATGATATGAATAATGTTAACACATGGCTGAAAATGAACAAGCTAAAACTAAATGAAAAAAAGACAAAACTCCTGGAAATAAATATAAACAGCGAAATGGCATTCAAAATAAATGGCGAAGACATAGAAAAAGTCAAAAATATAAAGTACCTCGGATTTATAATAGATCACGAAATGAAATTTAATGAACATATAGATTACATATGCGCGAAAATAGGTAGGAAAATTGGTTTTTTCAGAAGAATTAGACAAAAAATCTCTTTAATGACAGCAATAAACATTTATAATACGATAATAAAGCCTCATTTCGAATTCGGCTCAACTATCATATATACATGCTGCAATGAATCACAATTGCAAAGATTGCAAAAGTTACAAAATAAAGCGATGCGGGTCATTTTAAAATGCAGCAGATATACATCAATAAGAGATATGCTCAACATACTTAAATGGTTAAGTATAAAACAACGACGTGAATTCAATACTCTAAGTTTTATACATAAAATAAAAAATGGTAACGCTCCAGAATATCTTAGCGAACAAATCAAATATGTCGGAGATGTCCAACCATACGCACTACGAAATGCAGAAAATTTTAGACTAACGAAAGCAACGACAACAGCTATGCAAAGATCTCTGTTTTATAAAGGACTTCAGTTATTCAACACTCTTACAGATGATATTAAATCAGAAAAAAATTATATTGTATTTAAAAGAAAATGTGCAAATTTTGTAAAAAGATAATTGAAACATCTATTAAAATTTTATTGTATTTTGTTGAAGTTTTAAATTATTAATTTAATTAAGAATTTTAAAGTATTGTGAATACTACTAAATAAATAAATAAATAAAAAAAAAAAAAAAAAAAAACAATCTCTCTTATGACTTACATATTTACTTTTCTTTTGACACATAGGTCAGTTTGGAGGTCTTACAGATCCATGTGCTTCGCCGCGCCATCAGTTGCTAGTTCATCCGCAGTCTCTTTCTCCATAACGTCACAGTCCCCTGGAACATACCCATCACATTTTATTACATATTTATTAATTTAACAATATTATTATTTCACATACATACATACATACTATATAATAATAGTGTAGACCTTATATCTAATTGTAATCAATCCGCCTTAAAGTAGTGGGTAAGTGTGCCAGTCTTATAAAGCGTTAAGCTGAAGACTCAGAATATGGATGTTATTCGTGAATTAAACAAGTAAAGCATGAAGAAGTAATTTTTTAAGATGTCATTAGAATATAAACCGCACAAGGTGGTTAACTTTTTTTTAATTTTATGGGTTTTGTAGGGACTGTTCTAAATTGATTTTACTCCCTATGCCGCAATTTTGTTAAGGCAAAAATAAGAACCAATGCGGTTATCTCGGATATCACGATTTTGCAAATTGATGATTGATTTGCAATGTAAAGCTATACTCGTAATATTCAAAATGATTTGTCAGATTATAATGGACATACATAGTGTGTGTCAAAATGTGAGCCCTGTATGTCAGTTCGTTTGGCAGTCAATCCTTTCGTCAGTTCTATCAGCTTTTAAACACACTATGTAATCCAAAGTGTATTAACTATACGTGAAAGCTGTGAAAATGTATTGTTGTAAATCGCGTTAGTACTCGTATTTAAATATGAACTCGATTACATACTGTATTCTAAATACATTCTCTTATTTTCCTGTATGTCATTGTTATTTTTGTAATTTTGCTTTCCTCGTCTATTATTTGTAATTTATAACGTTTTTATTCGAATGTTTTAGTTATGGCCTTCACCTCTACAAACGGACGTAAATTATTGCATTTTTTCCGCCGATTTTTCCACAAACAATAACATTCTCTAAAAACACTTTCAACAACAGCTGTTTTATGTAAACAAAGTGTAGTTGTTGTTGCTATTGTTGTTACACTTTATTTTATTATTATTTTTCTTTTAATGAAAAACAACCACTTCTAAACATCTCCAGTATTATAAAATGCTTCAGTGGGCAGGAGATGAAAAATTAGAAATGAGAAGTTTTAGTTAAAAAAGTAGCCCATAAACTAACAAATAAATTTAAGAGTAAGAATAATTAAGAGTGTAATAAGTAACAGTGTGAATGCATGAGGGATAAATAAAGTACTTTTTTTATGTACATACATACATATATACATATAACACTTTCAAAATAAGCATTTCTAGCAGGAAAAATCATTTATTTTGAAATACCAAAGAACAAGAGCAGCATTAATGGGAGACGATTACTTGTAGGTAGAGAGAGTTGCGTTACGTGTTTTTTTCTTTCGTCACGAACACTTTGTTGTGTCGTGTGTGTTTCTGACAGAAATCTGATTTCATGTGCAATTCAGGTCGTGTGATGTCGAGTAAAATCGTCCAAATGGTACGGTATTGCGGGCCATACGCATCCTTTATCTATAATAGTGGCTGAATTCCGTTGATAGTGCGTTTAACTTCTTGCACTACACTTGTGGTTATGGACTTGTTGCCTTAAACTTTGATTTAAAATAATTCCATAAAACGAAATCTAAGTCTAACGGCAGAGCACACATCCAGTAAGTGTCCTATATGCTTCTTTGTGACACCGACTTGTTGAAACGACGTATGTGCCGCATCAATAGCATCAAATTTCGATAGAAAGAATAAACAACTTTTCACAGTGGGCGAGGTTAAAACACTATTTGACCATAAATTGCATATAGTTATACATGCATACATATGTATAATTGGAGGCGATTTTTATCTTACGTATACCGCCGTATCACGCTTAAATGCATGGAACGATTTCAACCAAACTTATAAAGAGAGTAGGTTCTGAGACCCATATAATTTATATTCAGTTTTTTTTAAAATTCAAAATCGCATGTATGCGATAGGAATTACTTATCTAAGTTGTCCTGATTAAAGGTAAAGTGTCAATGCATGTCATCACTTAAAAATTGGGCAGATTTAAAAAAGAAGGCGTGGTACCTCCCGTACAAACTAAGCAATAATTTTTGCGTATATGAAGATTGGAATTCTCTTCCTTATAACTTGCAAACGTAAGTAACGCTTCGAGCTTTAAAAGGGCAATAAATAGTATTTTTTGTCCCCTTGATAGTGCTGGTAATTAATTTTTTCTTTTTTTCACATAATTTTTCCTAGTATATAATTTTTTTTTGTTTGTTTCAAACTATTTTTTTTTTTCTCAATTTTAAATTATTTTATTTTTAATTGAATTTGAAATTTGTTAATTCCTTTTTCTTCATACTTAACTTGTTATTTGTATAGTGCTATATTGACTGTTGTATGTCATTATTAATTATTCCATACTGTAAAATGAGACTTTAAGTCTTGTGTGTGGAATTGAAAATAAGATAAGTAAATAAATAAATAAATAATTTCATGGTCGAGGCATATCATCAGTCAGAAAATGAGCGGAATTGAACAAATTGTCTCGGTACCTCCCTCACAAACCAATTATTCATTTTTGTATAATGTACATACAAAATTTCTTATTTTATTTTGCCTGGCAAAGAAGGCACAGGGTCCGCTAGTTTTTTATACAATTTTGGAACATCGGTCGCCAAACTTTCATAATTTTTAAAGTAATGCTTAAAAATGAAAACACTTTTTTGCATCGTATAAAACTCCATATTTCTCATTAAACATTAAGTATATCTTCAAATATAAAAAAATATATTTTTAATTGAATTTAAATTTGAGCGTGTTATATTGTGTCTTGTTGGGAAATTTTTTGTCGTACATTTTTCATACGTGTTGGACATCTTTATTTGTCTACATATTCTTAAAAAAAATGTTAGAAAAATTCGACACGCTCATCTCTACTTGTTTGTGCAAGTAGCCCTCTAATATGTAATTGGAAATTAATTTTTAGAAAATACTTTTTAAAGCACTTTTTGAAATAGTACTTTACGAAAGCATATTACAATATTTTTAGTACTTTTTAAAATTCAACACTACAATTTGGTGGTTGATTGCTCTCTTTCATTTTAAATTTAAGTTTTGCACTCGTATTCTGTAGTAATAATATTCTCTGTGCGTTTCTGCCTGCCACCTATTCTCTTTGTCCATCTGTCTGTACACTTTAATAATATTTTTAAACGTCTACATATGGGAGTTTGCTGATCTTTGCCGGTGGAGAAACACTTGTACATGATTTTGTAGTTTCTTTTTTTGTCTTTATTAAACAAGTCGATGTTACGTTTTTATTTTTTACGATAAAATTAAACATAAAAAAATTCTAAAAAGATACCTATTTTATAATAATAAAAAAAACGGGCATATTGTCTTAGTACCAGAGTGGTTTTATATTTCGTTCTATATTTATGGTGTTGTGTCGCTTCTTTTTTTATTACAAAAAAAAACTAAAAGCAAAATTTAATTAAAATAAAGAAAAATTTAATACAAAAAGCTCATATTTAACGTCTAAAAAGCAGTGAATAGAAAATTTTTAATATTAATAAAAATAAAAAAATAATTAAATATACAAAAGAAAAGCGGTGTAACAAAATAAAGTTGTTTTAGTTTTAATATCTTCTTAAAACGTAAGATTTTATAAACAAAAAACTGCCCCAGTAAATTACTCGTGGTATTAAAAATTTGCAAATAAAGAAACATCTTAAAAAAATTTATGTATTAAGAAAAAAAAAAAACTGCGCAAAATGTTAAAAACATTTTTATAAAATTTGAAAAAAAATAACAAATATCTGTGATAATAAATTACAAAATTTTGCAGAAAATATAATAAAAATGTTAAAAAATTAATTTTTATCGTTATAAATTTTTAATATATTCTGGCTAGCTGTGGGTTGATGTCTAATTCAAGGAAAAAAAATAATAATAAAAAGCAAGGGAATGATTAAAATAGAAGATCTATTTAAAATTGGTTTCTTTCTCCAACAATACAAAAATGTTTTTCTCTTTTGAAGAAATATGTATGTATGTTTGTATGTATATCATAATCATGACTTCGAAATCATAGCAAAATATGATGTTCTACAAAATTATGAAAATGTATTAGAAATAAAGCAACGATGGTATACTTTTTTATCAGACTTTTATAGTTTAAAATTTATTATAATAAGGTCTACTCAATTCGTAGGCTGACCTGACTGTAATTCTATTTTTACACGAAAGATAGGTTCCTCAGAAACTCGCGTAAAAAAGGCAACGTATCCATAGTGCAGTTAAGGTAGAAGTACATAGCATGCGTTACATCGTTAACAGCGGTTACAATGTACAATTCAAGTCAACTATTCAGCTGTTGACGCATCTAAAAGTTAAAAATTGTCTAACTTCTATACGTTAGATACGTTGTCAATTTTGCCTATAACTTGCTTTATGAAAATTCACTATTTTAGCTTTTTTTATTACTATGTACTTCTATCTTTTTTATCGTATGAATGATGCCTCTTGATATCATATTGGAATACTAAACCATATTAGAAAGGACGAGACCGCCATTTTTAACGCAATTGTGCTAATTTTCAAACCACACCATCTGCAGTTCTGCCAACTATAAATGTATTAAATTTAAAATTTTATATGTCATGTTTACGCCTGTTTTGGAAACGTTTTCATTCGCCCAAACCCATTGCCTAAACAGCTGTAAAAACGGTTTTGAAATATCGAAACGTTTTCACTGACACTGCCTTTCAAACCTGTTTGAGCCAGACCTAGCGTTTTCAAAATTGAGTATAAATGCATACGGTTTTGAAACCTTTATGAAACTCAGCTCTAAAGAATTGTCTGTCAAATTTGATGGGGTAGCCAATTTCTGCCATTGATTGTTTTTATTATTCTATGTGTGTTATTATAGAAAATATGAAAAAATTAGAATCAGAATTAACTGTTTGTTAAAACAGTTTTAAAACGCATAAACGCATATGAAGTTATCTTTATGAGTGAAATCGTTTTGTATCGAACTGATTTCAAGACAGGCATAAACTAAGTACACCTATACCCCGATTTACACGGTACTTTTTTTTACACGATTTCACTTTTACACGGTTTTTTTTTTCAAGATCTCTCCACCGATTTAAACGTTATTTTTTGCTTTTTCACGATTTTTAAACTTAACGAATTTTACAAAATAAAACTGTTAAAAACAAAAATTTGTGTTATTTTGCTACACCTTTTTTTATTTCAAACACTATATCCCAAATTTGTAAAACGACAGCATTGAGTACAACCCATAAAAAAACTGGTACCAATCCATCAACTAGAGATTCGCCTCAAATAACATCAAGTGATGAAAGTGACATGTCACCAATCAAGAAAAAAAGGTTAAGAGTCATCATGATTAAATTTGCTCAAATCTTTGATTTATTTTTTGTAATTTTATATTTTTTTAAAAATATGTAATTCTTTTTTACATGTACATATTTGTTATTACAAAACTGAATGGATATTTTGTTTCTTTATTAGGTGTATATTGAATTTTTATTTAACGTAAATGAAAGAAAAATAAATGAAAAAATGTATAAATAAAACAAAAATTAATTTAATTTAAAAACTAATTTGATTTTACTTATTTTAGACTTTTTTCGTTTTACACGATTTTTCATACAAAAAATTTGATTTCGATTTACACGGTTTTTTCAGGAACCGATCTTCCGTGCAAATCGGGGGATAGGTGTAATAAATTCAATATAACAATACATTTTTCTGTTCACGCTACATGCTAAATTGGTGTCTGAAAAATGCTTGATTTGGCATGGCAACTCTGGTTGAATATTTTAGATATGAGCCTCAACCTAGGGATGTTTATGAACATTAACGTGAGTTTCCAACCATTTTGATAACACAATTTTATAATTCTTATGTATTCCTGAACGATACAGTATGCATTTTTCATGATTTGGCACAAGAAACTGATTAAATAACTGTCAGTACGACAGATGTAGTCTGACCAATATAGTCAGAGATCGGAAGTACCTATTGAAAGTTTTTTTAAAATTTTAACCAAAATTTAGAGAATAATGAAAAAAGAAAAAAAAATTTTTTTCTTTTGCTGTTGTTAAGTCTTATTTTGTGTTAAGAGAAGGAAATCGTTTGTTTTTTTTTTCAATTGAGAAAAATTAGACAACAAACAACAGCCAGCCACATATGTAGAAGAGGGAGACGAAGACGGCAGGCAATGACATTTTGCCAAAAAGTTTAATTTTATTTATTTACTATGCACGAGTGTTACGTTTAAAAGTTCTTTTAAGCATTCCGCAAAAATTAAAGCAACAAAAAAAGAAAATTTAAAAAAATATCGTATAAGAAATTAAAAAAAGAGAATAAATAACAAGAAAATTCTGTGCCCCATTTCTATAAAAATTTGTGAGAAGTTTTCCTAAATAAAGGTGTAACACAAAAAAATTCTTTCGTGTCTCAATTTGTGAGAAAAGAAAGTATTTCTAGTATGACAATGTGAATAGGGTCATAATTGAGTAAATTTTTAAAGAAATGGTCAATCAATATGACAAAGAACACATTACGAGCCGACATATTAAAGAAAACCCAATAAATTTGGAAACAAAATTTTTATTTTTCGCTACACTGTTTATGGAAATTAACTCCAAACTCCAGTACTGCATTGTTGACAAATCTTTTATCATTGAGCCATTTTTTTAAGTTTAGTTTGAAAGTAAATATAATATAATTTGAGGGAGTTAAATTTGCCAAAAAAGCAGTGAAGCAATTAAATTCCCTGATTTTGGCATTCAAAATAGTGTGAATGTCTAAACTGGTGCATTGTTTTGATGAACGAATTCTTTGTCTTTTGTCAAATGCGGCTGTCTTTTTTCCTTAATTTTCGTCACTTAAAGGCTATATAAAGTTAGTATAATACAAATTATTCCACGTGCATCCCAAAAATAGGATAGATGAATGTGTGATGTGACATGTGCATTTTTTGCCTTCTGCCTTAAATTTCATCAGTTGAACGCTATTGACTGCTTTTTCGCTTTACTCAATAAATTATTCCATGCACATCCCAATGAAGAGAACATCTTTATAGAACGTTATTTGCCTTATTTAGACTCATTAATTCCATTCCAAGCAATTTCTTTGATTTTTCTCTATTTCGAATGTGAATCAACTCACTAATTCGGATTTAGCACATAAGACAACTTATTTTTATACAAAATTATTTTTATAATCTTTTATAAATCATTAATTATTTTATGAATGAATAAAAATATTAAAATAATTTCTATATTTTTGTCTATGTTATAGTATACTAGCTGACCGGCAAACGTTGTTATGCCATATAAATTTGCTCTAGGAAACATTTTTTTATTTCAAATATATTTGATAATCTTCACCGAACTGCAAAAGTCAACCTTGATATGAGCAATCAATGTCTGTACTTCAGTTTGATAGTTGGCTATAAGGAGAAATATCCCCTGTATTGCCCTCTCTGAGTACCACTTAATAAAAAAAAACCTAAACCATATGTGTTCTACGGTACGCAGATTTCATCAACGTCGGTACCTTATTTAGGTGAGGCATAAATTTCCCTTGGGGCGGGTACCTTTACATTTAGGGGCATAAAAATGTGAAAATTTACATTTAATAATAAATAAAATTTAATCAAAATTAGATAGTTGGGGATAGGAAAAAGTAGCAACTGCGCCACCCCCTCTGAGTACTTAAAAAAAAACGTAAACCATATGTGCTCTACGGTACGCTGATCTATCTACTTAGTTTAAAATTTCAACGAAGTCAGTACGTTATTTAGGGGAGGCATAAATTTTCCCTTGGGGCGGGTCAGATTAACATTTATGGGTATGAAAAATAGATGTTGGCCGATTCTCAGCCCTACCCGATATGCACACAAAATTTCATGAAAATCGGTGGAGTAATTTCGGAGGAGTTTGGCAACAAACACCGCGACACAAGAATTTTATATATTAGATACTTATGTCTTGTTGATAGATTTAGCGTAAAACATCTCATCTAATTTTCTTATCGAAATACTTCTTTATATTCCAGTAACTTGTGCAAAAATTATTAAATGACAGATAGTTTACAAAGAAGAATTATGCACACATTTTTAAGGGGGTATTAGACAATCAAATTTCGCTTCATATCATGGTTTTGCCATTACACCATTCAGCCAAGCTTGCCAAACATCAGTATACAACACATCAATCAGTATGTAAAAAAATGAAAATTTTCATTTTATGAATGTTTTTTTTTTAATGTACACTCTAAATAAGGCTTCTTTACATACATACATAATTGGCTATTACAACCCTGTTTCAGGATTACGGCCTAGCTTCTCGCAGCATTTTTCTATGAGTACCATGAGTATCGGGTATTACAGTTTAAAGTCGACTCCCAACGACAGACCTGAGAAGCTTGTTTATGGCAATCAGTTATTCGAAATGAAATTATGAAATTTACTCTGTGTTTGACAGACGTGATTTCGAGGTCTTTTGACAAACAGAAAATATCAAATAGGTGGATAACATGTCACCAACCCGTGGTCTCAGGCGAAGTGTGATCGTGTAATACCTGCTTTAATTCTTTCCTTCCATGTGAACAAATTTCTCTATGCGAGTATTACAGAAACGGGGCATTGATTGTATGTTCTTTTTTATATTTATTTATTTTTTAAGGCGTTTTAAATATACCAAATATTTTGCAAAATGTTGTGTCTGAAACAAAGATAGCAAAGATAAGAAAGAATAAGAAAATTGTATTAAAAAAAAGTGAAAACTGTTCGTATTCGTATTGATGGATGATCATAGAAAATTAAATGAAATACCATTTAAAAATGGAGTGAAAAAGTATTTTGAATACAATTTATTTATAAACATCTGAAAGTATAGGTATTTGTAAGAAAATAAAAGTAAAATTTTAACATACTATTGACGTTCGTTACCCCATATCGTATTAGCAAAAATAACTCACGTGCCGTGTCTGTAATTTATTGTGAATAAAATTAAAATACTGACGTTTTTTCCTCCTCTTCTCTAATTTGTGTTTATCTCGGGTAATTAGTAACTTAAGCCGCTAAGAAAAAGGAAAGAAAATAAAAAATAACATACTCGTACATAAGTACTTATCTTTTCATTTAAAGCACATGAAGAATTTCCAAAAGTTGTAATTCTTTGCATCACATTTTATGTTAAAAAATAACCAATTTCTTACAAAAGTATGGATTAACCTGAATTAGATTTTGTTAAGACGTTTCTAATTATACCAACGGTTTATATCTACATACAGACATACATACATATGTAGGTACATAACAAGTAAGTTTTACTTTTAAATTATTTTGATTTTTATTTTTTTGTTTAATTTTTGCATTTTCTTGTTGTTTTTGTTGTAGTTATTCGTTTTCATATATTTTTTTTTCTGTAGTTATTCAATAAGAATTTCGAAAAAATTATAAACAAATATTCACATGATTGTTGGTATTTGGCATATGAAATGTGTGCAAACAAACTATAATAATACATATGTATGTACATACAGTGGTGGTTACATATTTAACAACAAAGCAAATCTGCTATCAATTTGAAGTAGTTTTTTAAATTCTTAATAAAATCTAGCGAATTTTTCAATAGCAGTTTAAAATCTACATTAAAAATAATATATATCGGGTGGTTAAATTTTAAGGGCCGATGATGAATGTGAACTACACCTAAACGTCAAGGGTTTTTGTGCATTTCATTTGACATTTCTCAATTTCATTTGACATAACTCAATTTGAACACAACTACACAATCAAGCACCGCGTACTAAAGAAAATATTACTACTGTTCGCGATAGTGTGGCTGAAGAGCCGTCCACCTCAACTCGTCCTCCTGAGTTCAAATCCCAGCTGTGACATCTTTAAAGTAAGAAGTATTAAAAAGACCACTTCTTAGCAGTCTTCTGGCGTCTCAAGTCTGTCGTTTGGAGTCGACCTTAAACTGTGGGTCCCGGTACTCATAGATAAAAATTGACGCACACAACTTGGATGCTGCGAGAAGCTAGGCCGTAACCCTAAAACAGGGTTGTTATGGCAGTAATCACATTATCATTCAAACGCCCTTGCAAACCTTTTTTGTTTATTTTTTTTTTTTTTGGTTCGACCCATTTTGCGAAAATTCAGAAACTCTAGCTTTATCAGTTCTGCTGAAGACATAATGAAATCAATATTTAACTTGTACAGCAATTTGACTTAATGAAATCAATTTGAAAACTTCAACCAAAACGGAAAAACGAGGAATTTGATTTACATGTTGAGTGGATAACTAAAGTAAACTTTTAGTGTCATCATCACTATTTGTTTATTTGTATTATAATTATCGTTCAATAATCGAATATCGTTGAATTGGCTGTTTTGCACCCTTCTAAATAGTAGAGATACAGTTCATTTAACCCATATGTCATCTTTTCACTTTTAATTATTTAATATGGTTTGTTTGACTATGTGTCTTTCCCAATAATTTTGTATTATCAAGAAAATGACTAAAAACACAGGGTGGATTTCATAGAATTTTGGATAAAAATTAGAAATATAACACAACAGTACCATTATCTAAACGAACGATTTTCATTTATGAAATCGTGAATTCATTTCATCGTTTTTAAGGGTAATAAATATTTATTTATTTCAAAAATATTATAATTTTTTTTTTCATTAAATTGGTGGATAAATAATAACTGATAGGGTTGGTACAGCATAGCTTGATAACATTTTTGGTTTGGTGTTTTTGTATTTTATCTTATCTTAAAATGATAACGAATGTTGTTTTGTTATATTTAAGAAAAAGTAAATATACTTTATTTAAGGACGAGTACATAAAATGTTAATTTTTAAAGTGTTTCAAAAAGAATGCAATACGAGTATAATGCAGGTGCAGAGTCAAGTGTAATATGGAATACTAAACTTATGTTAACTTCTTACATATAAAAATATTTTTGTTTTTTTCATTTCTAAGAAACAAATGAAATCTGTATTGTGCCAACTACTTCATAAGTTTGAAAACACACAAAAGTTATATTATAACTAGCCTAAACCCGGCGTGCTTTGCTACACCTACCGCTACCATCTATACACATTTTTCGACTGATGATTTTTAATGACTACAAAATCAATTACAACAAACTCAGAAACTTCAGCTTTAAAACTTAAAGAAATTAATATTTAACTTTCATGGGAGGTACCACGCTTACAACATATGCTTAGAAGGTTACCACTTTTCATCAAAGTATATTTTTTTTAACCACTGTCGCTATAGGTATACTCTTTGCTTTAGATCGACTAATTTTGCGACCGCCCTCATAAAAATAATTCCATATCTTATCAATAAAAAAGATATCACACTTCTTATAATTCATTTAAAATGTATTGTCTTTAAAATGATGTAATTGATTACATATTAAGATATTTTTATTGATTATTAAACATTTAACAAACATCCCACAGAGTTTTTCTAAATTGTTTGTGTTACTTTAGCTCTTTTCCACAATCTTTATTGTGGCATCTGCCGCACGTGCCTAAAACTTAATTGATTGAAGTGGCAACGTAGTGTTTTTAATTCATTAATATCTCCTCAAATGAAGCCTTTTGGTATTCTTCCCTCTATATTCTGTTAAAACAAAATGCATTAATCTTCTGCTAAAACCTTATGATCGGTGTAGATGACGTGTGTGACACGCAAAGTAACTTTTTTTGATTGCAAATACTTCCCAGTTCTAAGGAGAAGCGTTCAGTGAACTTTTCTACAGTATTTTTTGTTTATTTTTTTTTATTCTTTCGTTTTTTTTTTCTGTACACATGTTGTGTGTCATTTACATATGTATTTAATTTATATGCCGTACAAATCAAATTAATGTTTAACATAATCGGATATATTTTTCAGCAAAATTATTGAGGACACAGGTAACACTTTTGCATTTTTGTATGGTTTGAAAACTGTAGAAGAATTGTAAAGAAAAACAGAAATACGCAAATCGTTAATAAAAACAAAATGTCTGCGTGTGGTAGGAAATTATTGAAGTTTAATAAAACAGATTTTAAAAGTGTGACTTTTGAAAATAAGGGCAGTACGAAAACATTTGTAAAACATTTAGACTACTTTTCTAAAAATAGTGAACTTATTAACTCGAAAATAATTTGGCTACCGGTCTACGTAATATACTTTCATTTGAAATCTAACTAATAACCGGTTTAGATTTTACTCTGGGGAAGTCTGCCCCTCCATTACATACATACATAATTGGCCATTACAACCCTGTTTCAGAGCTACGGCCTAGTTTCTCGCAGTAACCATATTGTGTGTGTCAATTTTTATCCATGAGTACTGGGACTCCGAACGACAGACTTGAGAAGCTTGTTGATGGCAATCACTTTCTCTCGTAGCATTTGCCAGAAAAACATTCTAAGCCGAGGCGCTGTTCTCGTTAGATTTTTTGTTAATCTATGGTGTGGCTAAAGAAGGAATTCTCCCTATAATGCATTGCATGATTCACTGAGCAATCAACTACAAAAGGGTGTGCTCTGACAGAGGTATAAGTAGTCGGTAAAAATATGCGATTATCCGGAATCAAGTCCTTTATTTCATTAGAGCACCTCCCATGGTAGTACCGATAGAGCAATAAAACTCACGCCACATGACGCCCTACCGTCGTAAACACTTCCGCCCTTATCTGTACAAGGTCAAGAATCCCCAAAATAGGGTTTGAAGCAATGGCCCATACATCAGAGTTGTATTCCATCCTAGTTCGGATAAAGGTCTTGTGATTTTCATAGAAAATTACGTTCCGTTTGTAATCCTATGTTATGATGCCACTCCGTTCTATCGACTGACGTGCCACGTTATTTTTTTTTTCGTACAAAGGAGAATACTACAAAGTATGTTACAATTCCAACCCAGACCTGAGTCTTAATTGATAATGGTCATAACAGAGAGTGTTTATATTTCAATTTTTTTTTTTTTAATAAACATTTTTTTATCGAATTGTAATTGACAACGGCAAACCAAATCGTAAAATTTATTGAATATTTTGACAGCTGAAATTGAATTGGAAGAACTGTTTGATGATCTTTTGTATTGTTTATGCCGATTGTTATTTTTTTAAATGATAAATTGATAATTCATTTACCATGTTTATAACTGAGTAAGTAAGTTCTTTTTAAATAATTTTTATATTTAAATTACTAAATCAATCAAACAGCATAACCCGACAATTGTCAATTGACCCATTCCCATACAATAGTAGAGTTTTTTTTTACGGTCAACACTAATCTAATTCAGTCTGAAGGTAAAAATAATTAAGAAAATATAGAAAAATAATGAATTATTTATAATATTTACATACATGTGTACTGTATATTTATTCATGGGCTATTTTTTCTTTTTATCTCTGAATTAAAAATATGAAAAGTAACGCGAATAAAGTGTTGGGTTTGTAATTCTATTATTAGATTAAAAAAAAAACGCCCTACATTTATAAACCAAATACTCCTTTGCAAGTATAAAGTGACCTGATTCAACACATTGCCAATTTAAGATAAAATTAATTAATTTATATGTCTTTTTGTTTATTTATTATATAAAAATGATAAAAATTTTTTCCTAATATGTAGTTTTACTGTGAAAAAAGCTTCAAAGATGGAAATAGAATTTTAATACCGCAAAGAATATTTTAATTAAAAATTAATGAACCTGAATAAATTGTATATATTTTTCATTTCAAGTGTTTATTAAATATTTATAAAGTTACAGTCAGATTAAGCAAATGTTAGACGAAAAAAGCGTAACCACTATTTTTATTTTATTAATTTATGTACTATCTTGTTTTAAATTTTATTAAAAATAATTAAATATTATTTTTAAATAATTATTTTAAGATATAGTTACATACATAAATGCATACATAATTTGCCATTACAACTCTGTGTCAGGATTACGGCCTAGCTTTTCGCAGCACCCATATTGTGTTTGTCAATTTTTATCCATGTATATCCATAATATATAAATAAATGACAATCAGTAACTGTCAGAGCTTTTGCCAGAAGACTTCTGAGAGGTAGTCGCCGAAAGAAATATTGTATTTTTTCCTTTATCTTCATATAACTACATTCTAAAGTACGGCGAGCACTAGCTATGGTTTATAAACATCAATTTTAACATTTAAAAATCTTTGTACTAACCGATAATTTTAATTTCTTTGTTTTATTTCTCACTTGTGTTTTATAAAGGTCAGCTGAGGAGTGATGATATTTAATACACGAGCATGTTAATAATTGTTGTTTCATCTTGTCAAAGTAGGAACAATTACATTTTCATTTTGAATTGTTTAATAATAGTCGTAGAACAATAGAAACAAAACTAAAAATAATTGAATTACAAATACAAATGAGATTTTAGTAGTACGAGGGTGGGTCAATAAATCCATAATATTTTTGAACAAAAAAAAAAAATTCATTTCCCAATCTTTTTAATCCGTCGAAAAATTGTTGTTTCTCGAGGTTATCATAAAGTCCATTTTTTTTTGTCGTGTCAGTTTTGAAAACAAAAAAATTGTCAGTTGGGAAAAAATTGTGAATAAGTGAGCAATTGGTAGTTTAAAGTAAATCTTAAAAACTCTGAACTATATGTATACATTCTTCATTCATTCCGTTTTTATATAAATATAACCATATCGACTTTTAATCAATGTTTAAAAATCTGTTAAATTTTATAAAAATGGCAGCAAGGGATTCAAAGTTGTTTCAGTTGAAACTTGTTTTGGTTTTATATTGGAAAACCATAACGTTCGGCTCTTCAATGCTTGTAATATTCGCTGAACATTTATTTTATCACTAAGTTTAACAGTGATGTGTGTTTTGATGGTTTTTGTTCGGAAAAAGTCACATTTAATGATTACACAAAATTCACTTTTTACATTTTCTTTTCAAAACACGGAGTAATCGCCTTAAAGTCAATGGCTGTCAAAGGCAAACTTAATTACGCAACTTGTTCAAATTATAACAGGAGTCTACTGACACATAATTGTTGACAGCAGCAGCAACAGGTGAAGAAGTGGGAAATTTAAATGGTCAATTACTTTTTAGACCAACCTCGTACCAATAGAGCTGAACTTTATATTTATTGCTAACATTAGTGAGTTAATAAGAATAATTAAATACGAGTATGATTACAATATAAACTCGTAGTGACATGATGTAATACAATAAACTAAAAATATAAAATATTTTAACTTCCATTTGTTCATTTATAGTACATAAATACAAAAACAAATATTATTATCCAGTTTCATTCTCTGTAAAATTTAGTTTTGTTGAATGGCCTTTTGTTAAAAAAATATACATTCAGTTTATTTCTATAATAAATATTAAATTCAATATATACTTATTTCTATTAAGCTATGGGTAGATTATTCAAATATTTAACAAAAAAAAGGGTAACACCTATTTAATGGAAAATAAATATATCTTACTCAGCTCTGACATCTCAGCAGTCTTCTGGCAAAAGCTCTGAGAATAACTGATTGTCATGAACAAGCTTCTCAAGTCTGTCATTTGGATTCGACGTTAAATTGTAGGTCCCGGTACTCACAATATGCGTACTGTGACAAGCTAGGCCGTAACTCTAAACGAGAGTCCAGAGGCTCAAATGGCATCAACAATCTGTCGAAGAAAAAAGAAGACAGAGTTCAAAAGAGCACTTACATAAAAATAATGCCTAATTTCATCCCGCTAAGTTTAGAAACTGGTAGGTATTTGTGGGAGTTACACCTGGAATAAAGTTAAGATCGTTAAAGTCTGAAACGGCTGATATTCTGAGACTGGTAATTGCAAAATAAATAAACTAATGTCCTCGCAACAGCTTCTACACAAGCCACGAGCCGGCATATCCGACACCTCGTTCCATTAAATATCACACAAATTTTTAATACACTCGTTTGATAATGCCTAACAGAATAGGGTAATTTCTCCCCTAAAATACATTTTCAAAATCTGTAAGCTTAGAATAATCTAAGTTGGAAAATAAAATTGGTTATTATCAATATAATATATGAAATGTATTGCTTTATGTATAAGCATGTCTCTATGGCCATTTCGTCCCTTAAGCAGAAATGTATTTGCCTATTTTCATTATTGCTTTTTATCTTTTATTATCTGAGTTTTAATCAAAAAGTTACTTACTTTTGAAACTCTTTTGGTACGAATATACTCATAAAGTGTTATCGTAACACCAGCACAATGCAGTTCTGTGTTGAGAAATGAGATTAAAACTGTGGGCCGAAAGGGTTAATAAATTAATTTTCTTAAAATACAATGAGAATGTTAAAATTCTCAATAAATGTTTTACGTTTATCTCTTATTCAAATATATACGAGTATCACAAAAGTACTTAAAGCCACTTACTAAGTTTTATTTGGCACCATCAAAAACATCATAATAAAGCACAAAATAAATTCCTTAAACTTTTTTTATCTTTTGATGGCAAATTAAAAACCGCCAAAAATATTATTATTCTCTAAAAATACAAACAACTTGAAAAAAACATTTTTTATATACTTATAAGTGTATGTATGTATGTATATATCTTTTATTTTTTATTAAGCTTTAACAAATTGTTGAAATTTAAATTTTTTTAATTGGTTTTTACTTTTTTATTTCTAATAAATAAAAATTCAAAAGAGATTCTCTTGTTTATCTATGAATTCTCGTGTTCTTCTCGTATTATTTCACGTAATTGCTTCGAACCAAAAACAATTCAAGCTAAACAAATATGATTTACGAGTATGTACGAGTGAGTTCTTTTTATCTAAATGTGTCTATGAATGTCTCTATAAAAAGGGAGTCCGTCCAATAATTGTAAATATGGGTCACTGGCCAACACAACAGTGCACCCTTATAAGATATGTATGTGTAGTGGGTCTGAAGTTTATTGTTTTTTTTTTCTTCTTTTTTTAATTAAAAAAATAAGACAAGAAATCTTATAATAGTTGGGGAGAATGTGAATATAAAATAAGTGTGTTCATGTTGTTTATGCTGCATTTTGTTGCACTTTGTTTGTTATACAAAACAAAATTTACAATTCCCATTTACTACCACCCAAAATCTGTTACTTAACAATTCTATAGACCTACAGTAAAACAAGTGATATAAATAAAACATAAGAGAAGATTTTCAAATAAAAAATAATAATGAAAAAAAAACCAAATGAATTAAGTTTTGCCACAGTTCTCTTGGCACATACTCTACTTACTACGCGACTACTCCTCATAATAATTGCATACACATGCTTGCTGTCTGCTTGCGTATCGTATTGCACACACGAATTTTTGTTTGCTAACTTTAAAACTATAGAAGAGCGTAACCAACTACACAGACATAAATATTTATTTTATCTTTAAATACTATTAGAAATTTTAAAAATTAAAATTGTGCCATAAAAAATATATTCGAAAGCTAACATTTAAAATTTCATTTTTGTTAAAGACATTTCCCTCGTTAGTTGCATGAGTAAAAAGTTACATGAGCCGTCTTAAAATTAGCAGACCTAACAAAGATAATACAACAAATTTATGAAAAAAAATTCTTAAGTTCTCAACATAACCTGCTTTCAGCTCCATACACTTCTCCCAGAGATATTCCATAGCTGTTGTCTAGATTTTTAATATAACCATCAAACGTAGATTCCATGTTTTTGTTCCCGTGACAATACTTTTACCACTGATTCAGTTTTATGAATATGAGTATAGAAAATAATTCGAGGGAGCTAAATTCGGCTGACAAGGTGCACGATGGTCATTAGTAGATGTGTGATGTGGATAAAACCACACACCTTCTATATTGTCAAATGCGGCCTATTTTCCTTCGTTTCATTCCTTAAACGCTGCAATATACTCGTATAAACTCGACATTTATTGGTGTTCTTTTGTTATACAAAGTGGACAAATTTAGGGTTAGAAAGTAAATTGGCTTAAAAACACATTTTGTTTTGAAAAATTCAGTTTTATTGCTGCCAATGTATAATAGAAATATGGAAGTTAACAATGGAATGGTCTGGCAAATTTTCACTTCTAGCACTTTGGCAAACGATCGCTCTTCTCACAAAATTTTAAACCATATTTTGCAACAAAGCTTCGCTTAACCCGTCAATGCAACGCTGAATTTCATTTTTCATAGCGTCAGCTGTTCATTTATGTAAACCTGATCTATATAATTACCGCAGAGAAAATTTTCCAAGAGAGTTAAATGACAAGAACCAGGCGCCAAGTGACATTGCCAAATCGGGAAATTACGCTACCGGGAAATTACGCTACCATGACAAGCGATTTTTTGTAGCCACAATTGGCTAATGTTGAGCTCAGTGACCTCAGCAGGACGGCGTCATAAAAATTCCTGGGAAGTTAAATCACAAGAACCAGGCGGCCAAGTGACATTGCCAAATCGGGATATAACGCTACCGGGAAATTACCAAACCATATTAACCGATTTTTTGTAGCCACAATGGGCTAATGTTGAGCTCAGTGACCTCAGCAGGACGGCGTCATAAGCCAAACAGCCAGTTCTGTGATTTAACGCCCCTGTATTATTTCCTCTGGGAACATTTGAAAGAATAGGCCAACCCATAAAGTGTTATGCCACAAAATCACATTGTCAATTTATAGGCATAGTACATGCTGAATGCACTTATAAATACAATGTACATTGTACATCATACATACGTTACGGCCTAGCTTCTCACATCACTCATGTTGTGTGTATAGGAACCCTAAATAAATTAAAGGCTTTAGATCTTTATTCGAAGTACTTTAATACTTCGAATACTATTAGAGGGCTTCTCGGCCGCGTGCAAAAAAGGATGTTGCTGCTCATGAATGACATTAGGGTATCCATTTCTGTTGATTCATTGATCATTGTTGCAATGTGACATGTGTT
Source organism: Metopia argyrocephala (assembly GCA_963576795.1). Lineage (NCBI taxonomy): Eukaryota > Metazoa > Arthropoda > Insecta > Diptera > Sarcophagidae > Metopia > Metopia argyrocephala. The sequence continues at coordinate 194,656,680 of OY756208.1, read as the reverse complement.
TCATTGTTCTGTCACTACTATACATACAAACATGTATAATTGGCCATTACAACCCTGTGTCAGAGTTACGGCCGAGCTTCTCGCAGCACTCATGTTGTGTGTGTTAATTTTTATCCATGCGAACCGAGATCTATAGTTTATAGTCGACTCCGAAGGACAGAATTGAGAAGTTTTTTCATGGCAATCAATTACTCCCAGAGCTTTAGCCAGAAGACTGTTGAGAGGTAGTCGCCGAAAGAAATAATTTATTCATATTTCTTATTTTCAAGATGTCAGAGCTGAGATTTGAACCCGGCGCTATCGTCTTAGTAAGCCAACACACTAATCCACGAGGACTACTACATTGTACATCCTTCACAGTTTTACTACATTTTGTGTTAATACTAAGGTGAACGATTACAATCGTTTGAAAGTTTTAGCCTGAATTTTCATTGTAGCCGTTTGCTTATTTGTAGACAACTTACAGCACTATCTCTTCCTTGCATTATTACAAGCAATTGAAAACTTCAAAACAGTTGGTTACGTTTGCTTAGCATCAAAACATTTTATCATATTTTTATTTACGTGAATGAGTTTTACCTCCTTCTATGCATTTGTTTTTCTTTTTATTATTTTTAAGAGTTGTTTAGATTTCTGTTATTCTAATATCTGAATGAATGAATGACTGTCTAATGGTCTAACAGACTGATTGCCTTCATAAAAAGCCCATTATAGAAAAGTAAAGTATTTGATGTCTGTCCAAATACAGTGAATAGAGTAGAAGTGGTGATAAATTTGTTTATTTGTCTTGGGGTACTTAAGCATATACGTTACCCTACTCAACCATTCACATAAAAAAAAACACATTCAAGTTTTCTGTGCTGCCTTCAGATAAGTTAATAGAGATGTTTGAACGCGTGTTAAAAAAGAAATATCAAATGCTTGTGGCTGTTAAAGTAATGAATTGAAAGTGTTTTTATGGTTTAACAATTACACTGAATATGTTTATGTTATATAATACGAGTATATGATGTAAATATGCTTTAAGAGTGTATACATGCGGAAGATACGAGTATATAAACAAATACTTAAAAGCTACATAATACTGATACAGTTCTTGTGAATTTCATATATAGTTTGGTTTCAAGTAAAAGTCTAATTTGTGTGCTAATTTTTAAAACTCTTTCCAGCTTATTGCAGAAATATTTTTACAATAAAAAGCCTTCCTTGAAATTTTAGCAAAAATACACTTTTTGAAAATATAACAGTAGAGGTACTTAATTGAGCGAAATGTTATTCGTCAATGCTTTTATGGGTTCGACTATTTTAACTAGATTGCTGACCTGTGTGTCTCCGCTATTGTAGAATGCTCCCGATAGTAACTTACTTCTCCATTGAATTGTGTTGCAATTGAAATCATTTCTGATTAATATACGCTTCAGCCAGCAACTTGAATTTGTTTCGACTACCGTCTCTTAGAGGCACTGAAGAGATCCTCTTCATTAGCTTCTCGGTTATGCTATGAAAATCATATTTATGAGCATTTGCATGCAAATTACATCTTATGAGAACTTTTGTTCTATTATCAATACTTACATATACACATACATACATATCCCTCTTGAAAGTAGGAAATATGAAAAAATATTTCTTTCGGCGACTACCTCTTAGCGACTACCTCTTCTGGCAAAAGCTCTGAGAGTAACTGATTGCCTTGTATAAGCTTTTCAAGTCTTTCGTTTGGAGTTGACTATAAACTGTACGTTCCGGTAGGTAAGTAGGTCAAATGGCCAGTTAATCCGAAAACCATTGTAGGACCAAACTGAAGTTACCTAAAAGTAGGGAAAAAACTACAGTCAACCAGACCTATAAAGCGTAAAGTAAAGCCAGGGGGTCCAGGTTCGCACATTGCGCAAAGCCGTCGAAAAAGGGCATTCCAAAATACTTCAAACGGCTGACTGCCAGACCTGGGCAAACACAAAAAAAATGTTCCACAGTCTCCCTCTCAGAAGAGTTTCCAGAGCTTGTGCAGTGCGGATTAAAAGAAAGGCCCAGTCTCTCTGCGTGTCTATCAATCAGCCAGTAACCCTTATACAGCGCTATAAGTTTGGACAAGGACTGACGAAGAATCCGCAAGATTTTCAGAGTTTTACCCCGGTTATACTGAGGCCAAAGTGTCCTAGAAACAGCACAGGTAGTGATGAAATTCCACCTGCTCTGTGCTTTCCCAAGGAAAAACTTTGATATCCTTTCCTTAATGGTAGTCATAGGGCAGTGGACATACGGGTAGGAAGCAACATGCTCCCCTCCGACAGAAGCTCCCCTAGCGAGCTCATCTGCCTTCTCATTTCCCAGGATATCCCTGTGACACGGCGTAGTTCACATAGCAAATCCTCTATACGTACGTTCCGGTACTTATGGATAAAAATTGACGCACACAACATGGGTGCTGCGAGAATTTAGGTCGTAACCCTGAAACAGGGCTGTAATGGCCAATTATGTATGTGTATGTGTGTAAACCATTTCAAATATTATCATTTAACTTAAAAATCTATGGAATGAAACCTTAAACAACCGCATAAACTTGCCAAGAGGAAAATGTCTGGTTACATTATAACACAGATATGATGCAATAATGCTCAAAAGACATTAATGTTCTTCTAATCGTATTGACCTATTAATCCCACAATTCATTGTATTTCCTTTACTTCCATATGTTTCATCCATTGTTCAGCTTGGATACCAACAACAGAGAATTAATTCAAAATATTTTATTTTTATTCTTGCTTTTGTAATTATCAAATAATGTCGTTTTTTCTACTTCTTTTTCCATTTCTAGATGATGTTGAAGCAGCAGTATTGCCGGATACTCAAGCAAATGTTATGACAAGCACACAACAATACCAACAGCAACAGCAGCAACAACATCGGCAAACACCACAACATCAACAAATTATCAATAATCATCAAATGTTAGAATCCCAATGTTCCATTAATAGTACAACATCAATACAAACGGTTGTCTTGCAACATCAATCGTCATCAATATCATCATCATCATCAGTAGTCGTACAGAATAATTCACCAAAACATAACGGTTGCATATCAATGCTGCAACAACAATCAATCATTAGTACGAACTCAAATTCATCAATTAATTCACAACAGAATATTTCATATGCCATTGAAGCATTACCTGGCAGTCTACGACACGTATCGGGTAGTGTTAATTCGTTATTGGAACATATAGCCCCGGCCACAATGAGTAGTGAGGGCGTTTTAAATATTGGCGATGTGGCAGATTTGCTGCATCCTCAACATGCCATTATAACCGGTGGCAGATCACAGGAAGGTTGTCCTCTCATCATATTTCCCGATAATAATAATTTTAATACACTGGAGGAAGTTGATTATCAAAAATTGATTTTATATTTAACTTCAGTGCCATCGTAAGTATTTTTTAAACTCATTTTTTTCTTGTTCTTTTTCTCTCTTTAAACAATATTTGTTCAATGTTTCTTGATTACAGGCTACAAGATGCTGATTTGGGTTTTCATTTAATAATTGATCGTCGTAAAGATAAATGGACATCAGTGAAAACAGTTTTACAGCGGATATCGGTAAGAATTAAAACAGAATGCTTAGAAATAAAAATTATACTCTTAAAAGATGGTACATAGGGTCTTTTATTAAGTGCTTCCTACAATATATTTAAATTTAAATAAAACAAAGTGTGTGTGAGATATCATCGTAACTTTTTATTTGTTTGAAAAGCCTATTGATGCTACGAGTATTATGTGTGGCATATAGCATCGTTCAAATATCCGCTATTCGTTCTGTGAGTGGAACGCATTCGAAATTTTTTTCAAGATTCTGGCGCATGAAATTATTTATGTGGGCTTTGATGATCGCTGTGGTTTGTGGCTTATTCGGTATATACGGAGAGAGATTTAAAAAAGCCTCGCAAGTAAAAGTTCAACAGGGTCATATATCACGATCTCGGTGGACAATTCATATCACCTTCACGTGAGATTATGACCATGCCCTCAAATCGCTTGTGCAGAAGATTCAATAAGACATGAGTTGTATGGCGTACCCCATCTTGTTGAAACCACATGTCACATGGTGTATAGAATTCAGGGCAAAAGCAATTGGTAATCAACGTCCTATAGTGCTTGCGGTCTGGCCAATGTGTTGCTCAAGAAATATAGACCGACGACACCGCCAGTCTACAACCCACACCAAAGAGGAATTATGATTATGCCCTCAAATCGCTTGCGCAGACATGAGTTGTGTAGCGTAGCACCGTCTTTTTGAAACAACATGTCGTTGGTGTTTAGAATTCAGGGCAAAAGCGATTGGTAATCAACGTCCTATAGGGCATGCGGCTGCCAGTGTTAGCCAGGCCAATGTGTTGCTCAAGAAATATAGGTCGACGACACCGCCAACCTACAACCCACACCATAGTGGGACTTTTACGGGATGTATTGGAGTATTTTGGATCTCATGTGTTTTGGTATCGACCCAAATTCAACAGTTTTGTTTATTCACGTACCCATTCACCCAGAAATGGGCCTCATTCCTGAATAGACTTTGCCTGAACAGAACATCTATTTTGATAGATAATAATAAATAATATGACAAATGCAGCTTCAACAAGTTGACCGACATCATATATCAATGTTCAGAAACCTTTGTTGGAAGACCCTATAAACAGACAGATTAATTTACCACAATTTTAATTTAATTCTTTTTTTTTTTTTGTTATTTTCAGATATATTTTCCTGGCATTATTCACGTTGTTTATGTCTTAAGACCTTCTGGTCTATTTCAAAAAGCCATCTCCGAAGTCAGTTCAAAATTTTCAAAAGACGAATATCGTTTTCGTTTAGTGATATGTTCCTCTCTAACCGATTTACATGAATATATAGTTCCCGCACAGTTAACGGCAGATATGGGCGGTACATTAATATATTCCCACCATGAATGGATACAACAAAGAATAGTAATTTGTATTATCTTGTCTTGTTGAAATATTTTATAAAAAAAAACTTTTTTTTCTATTAATTTTAGTCTCTGGAAAAATTTTCCAGTTTAACCCATCAAGTTTCCGCGGAATTAGATATTTTCATACAAGCCATACATGATACAGAATTTCCAAATTCCGTTGAAGCCACACAAAAACTATTAGATGATCAGGGTTCTGATTATCAGAGACTTAAAGAAGAAATTTTAGCTGCAGCCAAACATGGTGAAACTCTGCTCAACAATATCAAATCAAATGATGAAATTAAAGAATTTTCTGAACGTACTGGCAATGTTAGCTCAATAGAACGGTAAGTTTTTGTTTATATTACTTGAAGAAAAAGACAACGCTTTTTTTGTAAGATTTTATCTTTAAATTAAAAAAAAAAGAAAAAAACTAAAACTTTTTTCTAACTTACTAATCTGAAAAACAAACTCTATTCCCACATATATTAAAAATGCCTTTGGTCTATCAAATATTTACTGGCTCCTAATCCTTTTGTAATTTTCCTTTAACCTATACAAAAACTTTTATTTCAAATTAACTTTTAAATGTTTAAATTATTAATTTCTAGCTCTGCACTGGTTTTGTAAAAATAAATTTTAAAATATTGTTTTAAAAACAAATATTTTCTTTTAGGTTCGTTAAGTTTAAACCAAATTCTATACAAAAAAAAAATTATATATTTCGATATACGTATCAACGGTTTATTTGTAAATTATAATTTCTTGTTATTATCGTTTTAAATATTTAAGCATGTTATTGTGGTTCATATTTCATATTTTTCTTTTGCCTTTATTTATTTATATATTATGTGTTACAAATGTTGAACATGTTAAATGCTTTTTATTATTCTTTAAATTTCAAGAAAAAATAAATGTGAAGTAGCAAAATGAATGGCTCTATTATGATGAACAGCAGCACTGAAAGTGGAGTTGTAGTTGCCAAATTATTATTGTGATTTACAACTCTACTCAATTTATATGCAACTGTTTTTTTTTCATTTTGTTGTTTTCATTTAGTTCTTTTCAAACTAAAGTCAACGTATACGTTTTGTCTTATGATAGCTTAGAAACAAAATAATGCAATTAGAAAACTTTCTATTTGATTTTTTGACAATCATATCAAAACTCATCAACATTTAATTTGACAAAATCCAATCAAAATCTAACGATCTGTAGAATAGTGTATAAGAACTTTAAAGGTCATCGGATTTAGTTGCTCGTTCTGTCAAAAATTGTGTTGATATCAACCTTAAAAAAATACGTGTATAAATTTATTAGTAGTCAATTAATTTTTTTTTTTTTTTTTTTGGAAAACAAAATGAATAAAAAAGAATTTCGTGTGCTTATCAGGCAAAAAAAATAGTCTTAAAACGAAGCCTTAGCTTGATGAACATTATTCGGCTTGATTTGATAAATTTAAAGCAGGCGAAATGTGCATCGAAATTCTAATTTTCCGCTCAATGTTAAAGCAGCATTTTTCGAAAGCTTAAAAGCACTTTGTGTAATTCGTGAATTCATAAAAATAATTTGCTTCTATCGTTCGGTAGTAAAGCCTTATACATTAATATTAGTATTAATAATTAAAATATATTATCGCCTGTTAAAAGTTATAGAAAAAAGCAGGTGAAATTATTTCCGTAATAAAAAATACTTTCAAAATGTAGGAAAACGAAAAATCCCATAACTTTATTCACGACAATGTTCGAGTATTTGAATATTTAATTTTTTCTTTTAATAAAATGTGTCAATACCGTCAACTTGTCTAACATTGCTTTGGAAATCTTAGCAACTCGGCAAATAATACAAATTTTGAATAAACAAAAGGTTATTCTAAGTTTTCTTCGATAATCAAGGCGGTCTCAATACAGATTACCTCAAATTAACAGGCGCTTTTATGTGAGTCGCGTCGTTATCGTAATAACAAAATGTTTGTAATAAAATTAAAGACAATAGAAAGATTATCTATAATCTATTACAAATATGTCACGTCTACGATGACAATGCTTTTCATTATAACCCAGCAGAAAATTTTTAAAATTTGGAAGCATTAAATAAAATTGTAAGCAATAATGGAAGCATTATATTGTTTATTCATACCTTAAAGCTTCCAAAAATGCTATAGGATAAGGTATTATTTTTGATTTTGTAGAATATTTGCTTACTGGTTGCAATAAATTTGCATTTCTATTACATTTTAGCGGCTCATTTCATATAAAAAACATGCATTATTGATGCGCACGAGTAAGTGATTGTTTACAATTTCTCCCTTACAAAATAGCTTATTGGTAAGCACCAATTTCTGCTGGAAAGGGGGTAATATATCGCTTACAAAAATATCGAAATGAAGAAGAATAAGGAATTTATAACGAAATAGTTTGTACTATACTCAGTGTTTCGGATAGTTTTTCTTTAATATAAATGTTTGCTTTAATCTATTACAAAAAAGCCAAAATACCACAACTATACATCAAAACCGAGAAATCGTATACAAAACAATTCGGGCTTCTACAAATTTCTGCCTATATTTACAATTTCTGAATTTCATACTATTAAAATTATTTCGCTATGTGAGATACATTCCCCAGTAAAACTTTAAGAAGTAACTTATAGATTCGGGTTCTAAAACAAATATTTTATATTCGAACTTATTCCAGTTGTGTATGCCTGACGGCGTATTTGTAACAGAATAAAGAAAATAGATTTCTCTTGCCTTTAATATATAACAAAACTGATGTCAGGCGACAATGGCTTCCTCAACTGGAATAACGCCTATTATACCTAGTTCATAAGAAAAAAGTTTACGCTTTAATAAATGTTTTTCGGTGTTCTGCATGTTTGTTTTTTATTCATTTTTATTTTCGAACTCGTTGTTGGCTTATTATGTTCAAGTAGTAGTAAATGTTTACAAAACAAAATCACATGTATGAATGAGGCCTTATTAAGTAACCCTTTGTCGTTGTCGTTATTTGTGTAGTAGATTAAAGAAAATTGTTATTGTTGCCTATTTGACTTGACAACATTTGAGTATCTCTTACTGAAGTGATATCATGTCCGAAGAGGTATTACATAAACATTTTTTTTTATTAATCTATTACAAAAATATCGACAACGAAAACGGCTTTCATAAGAGGCTGATTGACAATGTACATTCCACATAAGATTTAACGCACGCACACTTATTCATTCACATCTTACACACACATTACACAAATCACTTACATTCACCATATTCTTTATCAAACATTGATATTCAACACATTACACCATTAATACCATAATTTTTGTGTAGTTTCTTAGTAATTTGCTTCACCACTAAACTTAACATGCCTTAAAGTATGCTGTATATTTTGTTTTTAAGTATTTGTGTAAAAAGAAGATTCTCCAATCATCTTTATAGATATTGAGCAAAGATGGGAGTGTTTATTAGATATTATTATACTAAAAAGTAATTAAATAATGTTTATAATAATTTGACGTTATATAAAAAGAATATAAGAATTTAAATTGAGTTTTTAAAAAATAGTACATACATACATATGTATATGTATTAGATGACACGTTTTCTAAGGATTTTTTTTATTTCACCTAAAGAGAAACACACTCAGCTGCGTATTCAAAACACACTTCATATTTGTACGTTTTTTCGAAAAAGTATTGCTCTTTACATATGCAAAGAATAAGGAACCTCAATACAAAACAAATACTTCGAATTGATTTTTTTTTTTTTTGTAATTTTTTGAAAAGCTTAAGAACAGGAGAGTCAGTATTTGAAATAAGCCATTTAAGTAAGTAACCTACATGCTACAAGCTTCTTAGCATCTTCTGGCAAAAGCTCCGAGAGTAACTGATTGCCATGAACGAGCTTATCAAGTCTGTCGTTTGGACACAGCGTTAAACTGTAGGTCTCAGTACCCATGAATAAAAATTGATGCACACAATATGGGTGCTGTGAGAACTAGGCCGTATCTGTGATTATGTGTGTATGCTAGAAGCCATTTAATATTTACTAAAAGTAGAATAGGATAGGAAGGAATCTTTAAAACTTATTTGGAGTTTAAAACAAAGTTGGTCATACATTGGGTAACAAATACATCGAAATGTAAAATCAATCTTGTTAATTCTCTCTTTAGTCAGCACTGGATTAGAATATAAAAGTCGTTCTGTTAATTTAGGCTTGCATAGAAGATACCAAATATCGTAGAACGACTGTTATTAATAACAAAAGAAATCTTTTTTGAACCACAGAATGAGAATTTGTAAGTTTTTTGTTAGATCTGAATATTGATTCTTAATATATTGGAATTGTTGAAATTTTCCCCTTCAATGTAAGAAATTAAAAAAAAGAATTGTATAAAATGCATTCAAGAGATTTCGGTTCCACTATCGGTATTGATTCCACTTTCAGCACTATATTCACTCACATCTAAGTCACATCGGATTACACTATCTTTAACACATACACCCACCCACACACATACTCGTACGTACATATTTGCATTAAAAAATCTCTTAAAAGATCATTTCAATGTTTAGCATTTCATGGCTCATCAAAACAACAATATTGTGTGTCTCTTTCTTTTTCTCTTTCTCTGTCTCTCTTTTATTTCAAAATACATAATTGCTCACTTCATCGTTATTTACGTGTGATAATAACGAACGAAAATATATTTTTAATTTCCATAATTGAAAATACTTGTAACAAAAAAATAAAAATCGCACTTATTGTGATAAAAAATACAAAACAATAAAAATAAATTCATACACGGCGTCATTTTTGAAAAAAAACAAAAAACAAAAATAATAAAATAATTTTTAAATGAAATGAGTAATAATGCAGATCCAGTGCAGGGCAATCAACTACTATATTACAAACTCAACAACAACAATTTATAAAACGTCATCAAATTATTTATCACCAACAATACAAATTGAAAAAACCTCAACATTATGATGATTGTCGGGACTATCGCAGACTTTTAGTGCAGCTAGAGGAAACAGAACGACGATTTGATGAATTCTGGCGTACTCATCGCAATCGTTTACAGCAATGTTTGCAATTAAGAAAATTTGAACAAAGTTTTCGAGAGCTGCAGGTAAGCTACTAGAGAAATAATAATGGAAAAATATATAAAATTTTTTTCTTAACTATTCTTCATTCCCTCTATAATTTTAGATTTCCTTTGATGCCCGCCTTAAAACCGTTTCTGAAATGACCGAAATTGGCGAGAGTGTAGAACGTGTTGAAAGTTTAATTGATGAAACCAAAGAGTTCCAAAGTGTTTGTGCCAATGATATTGATAAGGCTGCTGAGGTTATAGCAGCTGGTCAACAACTTATCGGTTCACGCGGTGTTTATCCTTGGGAGATAGTACAACCCAAGTGCGATGAACTACAACGTGTTTGTAACATTATCACAGAACGTTTACAAAAACGTTTGGATATTTTAAATAAAAATCGTGAACTTATGGAGAGAGTTGAAAAGGTTAATATTTTTAATGATTAATTTTTTGTATGCTCTTTAAATAACTTTTGTACTTTTTTTTAATTTTTTTTAGGCTAATGAATGGTGTGCCAATGGCGTTGAATTACTTACCTCACAACGTATTGAGAAATGCTCTACTTCACCTGAATTGGCAGAGCAAAGTCTTCAAGAAATACAATCATTTATAGCCTCAGCTTCCGATTTTAAATTATCTAGTCCCAGTGAATTTAAAAAGATTTTCTTAGAAAGTACAACACCAGAAACCAAAGCTTTAGTATCTCAAGTAAGTGATTTTCTTTATTTTATTAATTATAGTATTTTTAAAAAATGTAAATAAGCGATTTCAAGTCAAATGGAATTTCTGCATAAAAATAAACCCAAAAAATTTAAATTAAATTGTCACTTAAGTTTAAATGAAAATTAAGTAATTTCTTATTTAAATACTCGTAAGAATTTATAAACTGTAAATGGATTTACTGTCATAATTTATAGTTTTATTGTTACGATCAAAGCGAATTGATTGTAAAGTGTGGTCAGCTGTCTAGTCGGTTGTTACTGTACTGCAGTATATGAAAGTGGAAGCTGTTAAAACTTCTTTAATTATTGTGCTTGTAAAATCGCTCACACTCTGTAATCAAATTACGATTCGATTTTGTTTCGAAATAACACTTAATGAAAAATATTTATATTTTAGAAGAGTTCTTTCAATGAAAAAAATTGGATTTAATAAATTGGATTAAAGAAGTCAGGGTAGTAAATGTATTACTCGCTGTTATTAACAGTTTTTTGATTTTGCTGCACATAATTAATAATGGTATTTAATAAATATAAAGAGTATGTTTTATAGAGGCATAGAACTTTCAAATGGAATAAAATAAAGATCAATTTTTAAATTGATATAAAATTTACTTTATGCGAAAGATAATTATCTGGGAAAAAAAAAAATAAAAAATTATAGAAAATAAAAAAAAAATGAAAAATAAAAAAAAAATAATGAGGGGTGTTATAGAATCCGATGTTGACGGAATTGGATTTGAAAACGACAAAAAATAGCTTACTTTTATATCATACATAATATAAATTGTTATCCAATAATATCGACTACATAAGTTTTATTAGGCCCATTGTTACAACTTGCCGTTAGCTAAAGGTAGGATTTTATAAGACAGATAAATTGGTTTTTGTTGTTACAAGTTAACTTTAACCTAAAGGTAAGGCAATGTTCCCAATAACTTTATCGGTCACTTTAGGTTAAAATTTCCTTGTAATAATAAAAAGTTATTTATCTGTCTGATAAAATCCTACCTTTAGCTAACGGCAAGTTGTAATAATGGGCCTTAGAATCATAAAATATAAAACTTTGGACTTTATGACAGCAAAGTAAAGGGTTATCCATTTTGCGGTATCAAAAGTAAACGTAATAAAACACATATAAAATATTTTTTTCATAATATTTCTTTTTTATTATAAAGTTTGAACGTTGACATTATGTGTGAAACACTACATCATTTAAATGTCCTCCACGCGAAGTGTTGCAAGAATTGATTATTTTGAGGTAATTTTCGACCACTTTTTGACACATATTGGGCGGTATCTCAGCCATAACTAGACGAATGTTGGTTTTTTAAGTGCTCAAGAGTTGAAGGTTTATCTGCATAAACACGGTCTTTCGCGTAGCCCCACAAAAAAAGTCTAATGGTGTCATATCGCATGATCTTGGTGGCCAGTTGATATCGCCACGACGAGAAATTATGCGGCCAGGAAATGTCTCTTGCAATAAAGCCATATTCGGTCGAGTTATGTGGTATGTGGCACCGTCTTGTTGAAACCACATATTCTCTAAGTCGTATTCTTCAATAGCAGGCAAAAAAATATGCCGTAAGACAGTCCTAATTCCTGAGATCGACAAGGAATCGACAAGGAATCGACAAGGAATCGACACATTCTCAGCGGAACGAGCGAAACGATGGTGCACAGGCCTTACAATATTTGTAACCGCTCCAGTCTCTTAAAATTTATTCACAATTTTCACAATTGCTTGCGTAGTTTGACAATTATGTAAACCATAATATCCTTTTAAAGCACGATATATGGCTGTGGCAGAATCACCATTTTTGTAGTAGGTGTTGATAATTTTCATGAGTTGTGTGATAGTTAGGTAATCAATTTTCGTCAATGTCAGACTTCAACTGAAAAGAATTCAAGTCCCATACTTTTGAAACCACGAAAAGGATAACCCGGTATGTTTTTTCTTCTCCTTTTCATGTCCAATTCCGACAACATTTTTTTACATTTTCGATGACTTTTTTCGTACATCGGCAATAACGAGGCGAATGTTGTTTTCCCAGTGGGGTCAATCATTTAGAGTTTACCGGCGTAGATTAGCGGCTTTATATATTCATACAGATAATCATTTATCGGCGTTAAATCGTAAAATTTTGGTGATCAATTCACGGGTCTGAAACGTGAAGTGATTCCTTTAATGAATCAAATGTAGCACGAGCTGTCTTACATGTTGCACCGTCTTCTTGAAACCACTGCTTTTGCACATCATGGTTGTTTAAATAATGAACTTAAAAGTCAGAAATCATACCTTTGTAAGGGTCACCATTAGCTGTAATGTTTTTAGAGATGTGCAGATAAATGATTCCAGCAACCTATAAAGCACACCAAACAGTAAACGGTATCTCAACATATACTTGAGAATTATATCACGCCAAATATGCCCGTTTTGTTAATTGACGTATGCATTAAAACAAAAGTGAGCTTCACCGCTAAAGAAAATTCATTTGTGAAAGTCTTGATTTGGGCCCATTCACAGAATCAAATATTTTATTTTAAATAAAAAACTGTTGCTCCCTTCCAATTCTTCTCAACGCTGACGGGTTAAATTCTCAGTTTGTTGTTCTTACACATGTGCTCTTTTTAATTTTTTGTATTGTAAATAGTGTGATAAGCCAATTTGAAACAACTGAGCTGTGTTCAGTCATATCACTTCTCTATTTTGTTTAATATTTATTTATACAACCAGCAGCACCAATTTATTCAATTCCATTTAATGTTTTTATTTTTGTTTTGTTTTTTAAAATAATTTAAAAATCATTTATATTTTTTACAATGATTTCCTCTCTCGTACGTTACAATTTATAAAAAAAATAAAAGAATATATTATTTTAGAGGGTTTCATATTGGTTTTTATGAGGGATTTATGATGGTGAATCATTTCAATTGATGCTTTACACATTTCAGTTGACGGATAACTTTTAAAACGTTTACAATACAAAAATTATTGAATATTTTCTACATAAAAGTGCTCATTATCAAAATATTTACAAAAAACATAAAATTAAATTAAAATCATCGTTACAAAAAGTTGCATTATAAACTAATTTGAAATTAAAATTGAAATACCATTTTTATGTTTAAATGTTATTCTGTTATTGCAATACACAATGTTTATTTCATATATTGAAGAAGACGCGAAACAAAAACGTTGGTCATGTCCTATACCAGTTAGCAGTGTCATACGACACAGCAGCATTGAATTTGATGTGAGTGATTAGAAGCAATTACGAGTGAAAAGAAATTAAACAATAGAGAAAACAAAAATTTTAAATGCAATTTACATACTAACCCTGAACTCTGTTATATTTTTTTTATCAGTGGTTTGTTTGTTACGAGTAGATTTTACATGAATAATTATTTATTTATTGATAAGCAATCATTATCAAATAAAACGAGACGTTTTGTTGTGCCAATGAATTCTATAAATAAACTTTTTAAGTACAAACATAGATTTGTTGTTAAAATTAAAACAAAATTGATCGTTTTTTGATTAATCGTGAACTCTTATGTATTCAGTGTATGCGATTCCCATGAGAGACTTTGGTTCAACTGTTGTCATTGTAAAATGCTTCCTCAGAATCATTATGTACAATGAAAGGGGAAAACAACAAAAATTTTAAATCGATTAAACCCGATTACACTCTGCATTCTATATTTTTTTTTTTAATTAAAAGCCGTACGTAGTGGCTAAGTTTGTCATTCGTATACGTGAAAATTCTTACTCAAATGTACGAGTTCTTTAATATTTTGAATTCTCTGACTAGTTATCAAGTAGAAGGTATGGACATTTTTAATTATATCAGTCTATAGAGGGTGATAAACTTGACACTTTTTTTTGTCCTATATTCTAACGAGTTGATAACTTCATTATAAATACAGCTGTAAAAATATTTGGGGTTTGCGTGGTATAGTGGTTAGAGCGCCCGCACAAAAACTCAAACGACCCCGATTCGAATTCCAGCAAAGGTGAAAAATGAAAAAAAGTTAGTTTGCGGTTTTTTCAAAATTAAAATTTAAAAAATAAGAGACCCCCCCCCTCCCCCACCTTTCAAGAAGTTCTTTTACAAAGTAACCGCTCCCTGACATTACACTCTATTCCACCTTAACCTTTGACAACGTAAAGCGAATGATCAGTAGAAAAGCGCCTCCTATTGGGAGGTAGTAGATAACAACTAAAAACTTACTTAGCGAAGGTACTCACCGCAATCAACATGCAACGAGGGGGCAAAAGCTGTTAATTATTCAAGGATGAAGATATAACACTGGCCCTTGAATGATCAATTCACAGCAATTTATCTCATTCCTAAGGCGCTTAATAATATAAGAAAAACAAAACATCGTCGTGCGGGAGTTTAAGTGCTCTATCCGCCATTTCATATTTTTTATATATCTCGGGTTGATGATGCCACTTTAGGTTTTCGACCCCAAATTTTTTCAAATCTGTAATCCGTTTTAGGATATCTCGTCAAGTTTCGGAGATAAATAGCCGAAAACGGATTGCCGATTTTTATAATTTTGGTGTCAAGAACTTAAATTAGCATTATTAACTCGAGATTTAAAAAATGGCGTATAAAGTACTTAAACTCCCGCACGACGATATATGTATGTTCTGTTGTCATAATGTACTGTCCTTTCAAAAAAAAAAATTATTTGAATATCTTATGTGAAACGAATTTGATTGAAATTGAAATCGAGTGTTCTTTCATAGAAAAACTAGCTGTCCGGCAAACGTTGTTTTGCCATATAAATTTGCTCTAGGAAACATTTTTTTATTTCAAATATATTTGATAATCTTCACCGAACTGCAAAAGTCAACCTTGATTTGAGCAATCAATGTCTGCGTTACTTATAATTTTAATAAATGATTATCCGCCATTTTCTGTACTTCAGTTTGATAGTTGGCTATAAGGAGAAATATCCCCTGTATTGCCCCCTCTGAGTACCTCTTAATAAAGAAAAACCTCAACCATATGTGTTCTACGGTACACAGATATATATTATCTAAAAAATTTATCAACGTCGGTACGTTATTTAGGTGAGGCATAAATTTCCCCTTGGGGCGGGTACCTTTACATTTAGGGGTATAAAAAATAGGTGTGAAAATTTACATTTGTTAATCTAAAGTTTTGTAATTTAATAATAAATAAAATTTAATCAAAATTAGTTTGTTGGTTGGGGATAGAAAAAAGTAGCCCTTGCACCGCCCCCTCTGAGTATTTAAAAAAAAAACGTAAATCATATATGCTGATCTATCTAGATGATCTATCTAACTTAAAATTTCAACGAAGTCAGTACGTTATTTAGGTGAGGCATAAATTTTCCCTTGGGGCGGGTCAGTTTAGCATTTACGGGTATGAAAAATAGATGTTAGCCGATTCTCAGACCTATACGATATGCACACAAAATTTCATGAAAATCGGTCGAGTAACTTAGGAGGAGTTTGGCAACAAACACCGCGACATGAGAATTTTATATATTAGATTAAACAAAATCACACAAATTATTTTATAGTTTAATATTCAAAGTACTTCTGTTAATGTTCTTTAAAGCTATATTTACACCACCTAAGTTTCTCATCTGAGTTTTATATCAGAAGCGCACTCAATATTTTCAAAATTTTATTGCCATCTGAGTTGTAACTGTTATAATCTGTTATAATCAGATGAAAACTTAGGTGGTGTAAATATAGCTTAAACAAATAAATAAAAAAGGAATCAAAATTGTTTCACATTTCAAAATTCTAGCAATTTAAAATTTCATTCGTTTTCAATTTTACTCGAACATATCCGATTAATTTTAAAAATATATTTTTGTCTCAATGTAAACATATTACACTTGTTTAGCAAACTAATAGTGCATAAGTAGTGCTGCTTTAACTTTTTTAAATCAAAAAATACATTTCCTTTGGTTTACCCCATCACGTTGTATAGAAAAAATAAAATATTAAACGGGCCCACCATAAAATATGATGTATTTACAAAATGTTGTATAGCAGCGTATTTTACAAATACAAATGTTTTCGCTGTAACACAATTGTGACGGACCACCTTTTTTATTTTACAAGTATTACAGTTTAACCTATATTTGTCATCGTCGTCGACATTACGGTGGTCAGTTATAAAAATCAAATATTTTTAACATGCAAACTGCAAAAGCAGTTACCACAGACACTTTAATTATTAGTTGCAGCAGTGATTTTGACAATTGACAACAACTGGTAGCAGACTCAAGATATGGGACGTTGCAAATGACTGTAAAATCCTGTTTTAATTACTAAATCATAGAGCTTTTGCTAATAAAAAAAACCAAAGTAACGCACAGAGTGTTACAAAAAGTGTTTGAATGAAATTTTATTTTCTCTTTGTTTATAAAGAAAATAAATTTAAAGTACTTTTTATGGCAATTTTTGAAGCTTAAGATCTTTGGAACAATAATTTATTTATAAATAATGTTCATTACTTCTTTGTGTAGCATCGTCAGTATATAATTATGTAAATAAATGTTTCTTTTTTCAATATACATACAGGAAAGGCAAAACATATTCCAGTGAGTTGTTATCGTGGTACAAAATTTTAAATTATTCGCTACCTAGAGGACAACTTACCTTTAAAATTAACTATTTTGCAACTATCTAGTAACTTAAAGGATTTGATGTCTTCAACAAAACTGCGTCTTTTGTATCAAGTTGAGATTTCTTGTAATGGACGTAAAAAATTCAGGCTGATGTATGCGCCACCCAGAGCAAACGTGACGAACATTTCAACGACGTTATATTCCACACATAATGGCTTTCAAACGAATAAAAAATTTCAATGAAATATCACACATACTTTGTCTTATTTACATTTAAAGATAGGAAGCTCTTAATGAAAGACCCGATATTTGTAAGCTGTCAGGTGTATTTTTCATGTTAACACACACCACCATATAAAACACATCTCAGTTAATATAATACTTTACTGCGGTCTCTGCAAATAATAAAAAACTTTTCATTATTTGTCTTTTATTGTGAATTTTACTCGTATTGGAGTTAAGATAAATACAGGGTGGGTTAATTTACTATTAAAAAGTAAATTGATTGTCAAATGATGAAATGTCAAGAATTCAACTGTCATCCTTTGACACTACCACTGTCAACAAAGTCATGATATCACGAGACCAAGATAACCGATTTTTTGTGGCCACAATTGGCAATTGTTGATATCAGTTACCTTTGGTTTCAGCAAGACAGCGCCACAACCCACTCAGCCTCGGTCGCGATTTGGCGATATTAATTGGCCGACTCATTCTTGTGACTTAACGTCGCTGGATTATTTTCTCTGAGTCATTTCAAAGGCCGGGTTTAGGTGAATAAATCACAACTAATTGGCGATTTGAAATATGAAATTCGGCTCTGCATTGAAAAAATAAGTGAAACTTTGTTACGAACTGAGTAGTCGCCGTGGTCTAGTGGTTAGTGTGTTGGCTTACTAAGACATGAGCATTGGGTTCGACACCCAGCTCTGACATCTTAAAAAAAGAAATATGAAAAAATATTTCTTTCGGCGACTACCTCTCAGCAGTCTTCTGGCAAAAGCTCTGAGAGTAATTAATTGCCATGAACAAGCTTCGCAAGTCTGTCGTTCGGAGTCGACATTAAACTGTAGGTCCCGGTACTCATGGATGAAAATTTACACACACAACATGAGTGCTGCGAGAAGCTAGGCCGTAATCCTGACACATGGTTGTAAGGGCCAGTTATGTATGTATGTATGTTGTTACGAACTGTGGTTAAAAATTTTGTGAAAAGAGTGGATGTGCTAGAGGGGAGACCTTGCCAGACATCACACTCCATTGTTTACTCCCATATTTCTACTATACATTATACATCAATAAAATTGAAATTGTCAAAATAAAAAACACAACTTACCTCCTAACCTCAAATTTGTTTACCCTGTTGTTGAAGATAAATATTTTCAAGTGCTTTTCAGTTTGTAATCAAATCGTTTTTATGATTTCTTATAGCACAATTAAAGTCATATCGAGTTAAAGAAAATCTTTAATAATTTTTTTTTTATTTCTCGTAAAGTTTAAAATAAAAGATGGTTTTAAATTTATTTTGTATGTTTTGCCTACACTTTATGTAGGATTCGTATAAATGTTTTAGTCTGCCCAATTCTTGTTTTCGGTGCTTACAACCAAGCAGCATTTTAAAAATTATTTTAAGGTTAATACAGCAGACTTTCTTTGTAAATTTTGAAAAATAAGAGTGTTAAAATTCATTAAAAATTTTATTTAAATAATTATTTTTCTTTACAAGATACATATTATTAGCCCTGAAAAATTTTTTTACTACTTTTCATTGCTCGATAGTATTGAAATTTGAATTGAAAAAAAAAGAATCGAAAATAAACAACGGTGCTCTAACTGTGTTCACTGTTTTGCAGAACTTTTAAGAATTTTAATGTTTTTCGATGAAAGAAACTGCTAAATCTAGCAGTGAAAATGTTCAAATAAAAACAATGTGTCTCATAGTCGTCTATACACAAAAAAATTGCACTAGAAATTTCAATTATATAGTATGTATTTTATTATATCATGTTTGGCAAGTTAGATCACTTTGAAGCTTATCTTCTAACTATTATTTGTTTTTTTGTTTTTTTTTTTTCTTTTTATTTGCAATCATAATGAGTATTTAAAAATGCTTTTTAGAAACTAATTATTGCCATTCAGTTGCTTAGAAACATGTTCACAAAGAATTTGCTGTTGATTGAGAGATCATGTTCGATGTCTTTCTTTTACCGGTATTTGATGTGTAAGTTTTTGAATGCAATGACTTGCGTTAATGCCATTTAAAAACAGTTATATAACCGATAATACATTTCTAACATTTACTTTTCTTAATGCTGCAATATTATACTATCTTTAAATACAAAAAGTTGTAATTAATCTTTTTAAATGCGGTTTTTATTTTCCTACATATTGATAATTGCAATATAAGTATTTCTTGGTAGTATGACAAGAGTGTTATAATAATGCCTTCATATTAGAAATTTATTAGAAAAATCAAGATTTTCTTCTAAGAGTTTTATTTGTAAATTAAATTTTAATTAATATTTAATTAGAAGATTATCAGTTAACAGGGAATATATTGCAATAACATGACAATTTTGATAGTTTTACTTATCAATATAAGAATACCCTACAAGTTTAGCGGCAGTCATTTGATTTTTCAACTATTGAATACATATTTGAGCTCTTTACTCTACTGTTTTTTTTTTTTTTTCAAATCAGAGCAAATTAATATTTAGCATAGCTGTAGCCGCCGTAGTCTAGTTGTTACTGTGTTAGCTTACTAGAAAAGAGCTTCGGGTTCAAATCCCAGCTATGATATCTTGAAAAGAAAGAAATATAAAAAAAATATTTCTTTCAGCGACTACCTCTATTCAGTCTTGAGGCCAAAGCTCTGAGAGTACCCAGCAGAAATTAGTGCTTAGCAATAAGCTATTTTGTAAGGGAGAAATTGTAAACAATCACTTACTCGTGCGCATCAATAATGCATGACTTTTATATGAAATGAGCCGCTAAAATGTAATAGAAATGCAAATTTATAGCAACCAGTAAGCAATTAGTATAAAAAATCAAAAATAATACCTTATCCTATAGCATCTTTGTAAGCTTTAAGGTATGCATAAACAATATAATGCTTCCATTATTGCTAACAATTTTATTTATTGCTTCCAAATTTGAAAAATTTTCTGCTGGGTAACTGATTGCAATGAACCAGTTTCTCAGTCTGTCGTTCTGAGTTGATATTAAACTGTAGGTCCCTGAAGTAATGGATAAAAATTGATGCGCAATACTTTGGTGCTGCGAGAAGCTAGATCTAAACCCTAAAACAGAGTTGTAATGGCCAATTATGATATTCAAATATGAGTTACAGCGGGAAAACATGAATATTAAAACTTTTTAAAATTTATAAAAAGCTTAACTGCTGTATTTATAAAAAATATTGAAATTTTATGAATGGCTTATTGCATAAAAATGTGTAAAATGAGGCCTTTATAAGCCTCGCCTTTTTCTGAAAAAGAGACCTGCTCTTTTATGAAATGTACTTATAACCTCGCCCAAAACTATGACTTCTGACTTCCTTAGTTTTGCGAATAAATAAAAACAAATTTTCTCAAGTAATTTTTTAAAATAATCACCATAATTATGAGAAAAAAATAAATAAGAAAAATCTCTGTACATATGTCGTAACTGATTTCTTCTTAGAAAAACAAACCAAACATCTTCAAGTCAATACACAATTCCAGCATTCATAGAAAAAAAGAAAAAAGAAAAGAAAAGAAAATAATTATAAAGAAAAAGATTACGTTGTTGACCACATTCTGACACCATAAAAGAATCGATTGTGCAATTTTTGTGTTGTTGTTGATCAATGATCACAAATGTGTTGCAATATTGCAAGTTGCCATAAAGTAACTCTATAACTTTGGCTAGTTGTGCTCGTTGTATGTTGATCTCCTCTTATGGAAATGTTCTCTTTACATGGCAATAATACATGAATCTTGTTATTGATTTAAGAAAAACTAATTCGTAATCCTGTTTTCTAATATAAAAATACAGGCAAAAGACAAATAAAAGTGGCCATGAAGTGTCTTGTGAACAAGAAATAAAGATAGACTTGTTTGTTTCGGCAAATCGTGCTCTTTATTATGATTTTAATCGGGTTACATTTTTTTCGAAATTTCTTTTAATGCTTTTCTCAGTATTACATGATTGTTCTTCGTTCTAATGATGATAATTGTGGGTTTTCACTAAAACATATGACGATTTAAAATATTTTAACGTTGATGATAATGATGCTATTGATTAAGTTTTTGTTTCAACTGTTTGGAATTTGTAAGAAAAATTGTAAACAAAATGATATACAAATGCAGTATGATGCAACGTGTTTGATGCAACATTTCTTGTTTTACTCAATTTGTACAGCCAGCATCCCAAATGAAACTACTGAAGTCCTTACTCAATAAATGGACTTTAATTGGCTCTATTTTTAAACCAGTGTTGGGTAAAGAGATAATAAAAGAGATTTATTTCCTTTCTTCGGTATACTATTGTATTATGGTGATGGACGAAGGTTGGTTAAAGTAGGGAGGTGAACCATTCGTCTGCATTGGCATTATAGAGGCCATGGAAATTTGTCGGGCAGATACAATTGCAAGTAAATATCCCATCGTTTCCTATTAAAATAAAAAAAAAATTATTTTAACAACCCATATTTAAATTAATATTTTCAAGCTAAAAAGTGAAATCATCAAAAGGTGTTGGATATTCAATTGCCATTCATTCAACAAAGTTCAATTGCCAATGACATAAAATCACTATTAATGACCATTAACGCTGGAATTATATTAGTTATAAAGCGAGCTTTTATTTATATATAATTTACTAAGCGGCCCAATCTGAAAAAGTGGTAGTTCAAAAGAAGAAATCAATGGGTCTAAATTTAGAAAATCAATTCCAACAGAGTGTCTATCCAATAATTTTTCAAGCGAAAATTGGATATTTTAAAATATGAGTAAAAAAGTGTCACCGTAGGTAAATAAAAGAAGTCAATATCTATATATTTTCAGATAGTCACTCGGCTTTAAATGCCGATTGCTTAGATCTTCCCAACACGTTAGGTAACTTCATCGTCATTTCATTGCGATAGACTTCTCGATAAGAAGGTTACGAGATTAATGAAATTATGGGGTATATAACAAATATTTCCAAATATTACATTATTAGAAACTGGAAGAAAAGCAAATTCAATTTAAAATCTCTAACGGAGGATAAGCTGCTTTCAATTTTATTTTTATGAAAGTGACACTGAAAGTTCTCAATGTGTTCTTTGCAAATATTGAGCACTTTTGTTTACAATATTAGATAAAGAAGACTAGTTTTCGTTCTCAGGCTAAAATAATACATAAATAATCTGACGCAAGACACATATTTCTTCCAATTATATCATAAATAGTTACCCTCTTTCGCTTAAAATTACTTTTTAAACTCCTTAGCATATTCCACAAAAATGTACTGGGCTCATCAATTGCATTGTAGCTTAATAAATATATTGTAGTTGGTAAATATTTACTTTTAGACTTGTTCTGGGAAAAGCAATCGTAGGACTTTTTTAAAATTAGTTTAAGGAGGACTGGTGTAAGTTTTTTAGACTACCCTGTGACCCATTTATTAGAGACAAGTTCCTGAGAGGTTTTTGAGACTAGTTCTATGATATGTCGTAAAGAACCACAATTAGGACAAATATTATTGTAAATGGAACAGATCTAGTTAGTTTAGGTTAGTTCTTTGACCTATCGAAAGGTTTCAAATGGTACCTATTGGACCCTTCCTATGACATCGTCATGTAAAAGTGACAGGTCCCCTTCATATAAAGTATTAGAACTCGAACCGGTCTCTGTCACTTAGGAATTGGTCACGTGACTAGTTTGGTGTTAGTTCCTTTCCCTATAGGGTTCCTTTCAATAATATTCCCTCAAGTCTCACATAACTTCGCACCCAGTATAGACTAACCTAATTGCCGCTACTGATCTGTTCTATACTAGTTTTGTGCAAACACTTTTAGAAATCTAATATTGCTATGCCCAGTCTTTTGTAAACTCTGTTGAAGTTAAATTAAGCACATCTCTCAATAGCGTAAACGACGTTTGTTTTGAAAACGAGTGTGGTTTTCTAATCGGCGAATATTATGCCTTTAGTTTTGAATATTATCTTAAGCTCTCCTGCACATTTGTCCCCATTCCTTGCAGGACACTAACACAGTAGTACACTAACTCACTAGATATGAATTTAAATCACAGTGAGCAATTATCGATTATTTCTCTGTCCATGCAGTTTTAAAGAGATAAATCCTAAGGAAAACTGTATTAATAATTATAGTGATTGAAAGTTTTAAAAATTCTCCTGAAATTTTAAAACTTCACCTAATTTGAATGCTATTTTAATTATTTAGTAATTATTTAGCACTATTGTCTTACTATTCACTTAAATTAGACACAATTTTTACTGTTCGTATTTATGATTAAAAATTTAGCAATTTTCAACATGTAAACAGATTTTTTTTTTGTTTTGTTTTCAAATGTAATTTAAATTGACCTATTTTGCTTTTAACGAACTTAATAACCAAGTTAGAGAAAAGAAACCTTTCAATTTTTCCTTCTTTTACCGCTCCATAAATATAAACTGAATGAGAGTGTATTTGAGGTCTATTTTTAAATGGAAAAGGAAAAAAAATCTTTTTACTTCAAATATGGGTCAATGTTTAGAGAATATTACTTGAACTCAGCATGTAAACTGGTTTTGCAATTACAAACTGAGAGGTTGTTGTGTTGCAAAAAGAAAACAAAGAACAGGAACAGATTCCTGTTAGATATGTGGTTTCCAAATGATAAGATTTTGTATTTCGGGTGCAAATACAGCTTTTTTTATGAAGGAGAGCAAGTTATTTTTTGGTTGCATTAACAACGTATGTATACTTTAACTTATACAACAAGTTGTGGTAGCAAAGGAAGAGTGTGAAACAAATTGATTTATTTAAAATAAAGAACAGTTAATACCGACTTTTTTCTACTTTACTTTTTATTCACATTACAAGAGCCACAGTATGATATTAAACTACTGTCAGTATTTAGTGAAAAATTTGCCATTTCCGAATATGTACAACCGAAAAACGGGCAAAAATAGTTTAAATTTGAACTACAAAAGGGCTGATTCAACGGTAACCACTTTTCTAGCGTTACGGGGCGATTAGGGTCGTCAAAGTCAATCTACTAGGCATAGAACTGGCATTATAACAAAAAAATTTTAAGTGACTGAAGGGCACTATAGATGTGGTCTGGCCTATGCATCATCGCAATGTACGCACTGCAGAAAATATTGTTTGTATTAATAAAACTATGCGGATAATTCAAATTTGTCAATACGACGGCCTTGTTAGCAATTGGGCTTATCTTACGGCTCATGTTATATTTGAATGTACATCCCCATCGATGTAGAGTTCAACTCGGGCAACAATTAAAGTAAACATATGGATATTTTTTATTCATCAGAAGGTTTAAAATTAAAATGGTTCACAAAAATTTTAATTCAAATAAAATTTGACATCAAACTTTGTAGTTGTTCAGCAAATAGCTGAAACAATGGACCGATATTAAGCGAAATACAGATGAGTTTATATGAAAACTCAAATAAACTAAACAGTGATCAAGTCTAACTGCAATAGTGTAGGGGGGCATAACAAAGTCTATGAATTGTTGCAACAAAATATTGCTTAAAATAATTAAACATTTAAAGCAACTGTAGCACAAATCTCTCTCTACTTGTGCGAATAGATGCCAGTTGCTTAACAAATTTTCTTCTTTTCTTCCCCAATATTATTTTTTTACTGTTTGCTGTTAAAATTTGTAGGTTAGAATCTAAAAAGCTATATTGGTTTCATTCATTACAGCACTGAATGATGATGAAATTTTTTAGAATGCTAAAAAATCATCTCTACCATCATAATTAGCACACGTAACTGCAGTTGTATAAGAGAATAGTAGACAACTTCGCCTTTAAATTTCACATTTTATTTTGTCTGTTTATGTCAATAACCAATATTTAATTAACAAGTTGGCGAAGAAAATTTCTTTATACATTTAATGACTGTGTAATGATGGAATGTTAAAAATTAATTAAAGAAAATATTAACATATTCCAGATAAAGCTGGTTTTGTAAATAAACCAGGAGACAGCTAACCAGTGTCATGGCATAATTTCTAATCGGCAACAATAGTTGTTTTTTTACTGCAGCCTGGAGAGAGTTTTATAAAATGAATTTTTTTTTCTCGTTTTTAAACAATACTAAATAAAGCTTCTGGCAAAAAAGATCACTAAATAATTGGAAGAAGGTTGGATTGGTTTGTTTAGTTTGTATTTGATTTTTATACGACCTTTGTATGCGCCCATGCCTCCAAATATATGTTGGAGCTTTTTGCTTGCAGGCCAGAGTAGGATGCTTGTTAAACAGGTTATCAAATTCTATTGATTCCCTAGAGCATCGTCGCATTGTAGTGGGTATTTCATTGTTCCATTATAAGAAAACTCAGCCTAATAGAGAAAAACAAAGAGTACACAAACAACTCTGATGATAATTTCGTAGCTGGGTCAAAAATATGTTCAGTTCAGCTGCTGTACATTTCCTTCATTATCCTTTAATTTAGAAATCATCCTAAAAAGAATCTAAACTGATATTATAGAATTTAGTTCTGACCTATTTAGGCATTCTAATGGCGAAACAAAAATTATTCGAAATCAGATTTCCAGATCATTAACGAAAAAGATTTTTAATTAACTTTCTTATAATAACAATTAAAAAATTTAAAGGGAAATTAAAAGCAAAAATCAGTTAAAAATATTAATTAAATAAATTAAACAGTTTAATTAAAAACATATCTTTCCTTTCCTTAGTAAAAAATAACAAGTTTAAAAAATATTAAACATTTTATTATTTCAATTTAAATAATTTAATTAATATTAAACCACGATTTAATTAAAATTTTAAATATGCAATAAAAACGCAATTATGAAATATAAAACGTATTCTTGCTTGATTTGTGACAATTTTTCAATAAAGCTCAATAATCAAATAAACATGTAATTGAATCAATTGGAACAGTTATAAAAATTTAAATCAATTAAGTGTTAAATTGAAATCAAATATAAAATATTTTTTGCTAAGAGTTATTCTGTTCTTACATTCGTTTGTAATTGATTATTTTGTTATCGAAATT
Organism: Metopia argyrocephala; assembly: GCA_963576795.1. Classification (NCBI taxonomy): domain Eukaryota; kingdom Metazoa; phylum Arthropoda; class Insecta; order Diptera; family Sarcophagidae; genus Metopia; species Metopia argyrocephala. The sequence goes on along the minus strand of OY756208.1, from coordinate 194,630,025 downwards.
ATCACTAATTTATTTAGAGAGAGGAGAGATAGACAGTGAGAGAGAGTGAAAAGAGGGAGAATCTTAAGGTTTTTCGTTAATCCTTAAAGAAATATTTCATAATTTGACGGCTTAAAGCTGAGTTAGTGAAAAAGTATGGTGTACGTCGGCATCAGCTGTGAAACTGGCAAGTTTATCACCTGCTATAGACTGATATTATTAAAACTTTTCATATCTTCTATTTCATAACTAGTCAGAGAATCCAAAAAATTAAATACCTTGTACGTTTAAATAAAAACTTTCACGTATAGAAATGACAAACTTAGCCACTGTGTACAAAGTCCTTCTAATTTTTTATTATAAATAAGGCTGAAAATGTACAATATATCGCTAAATTAATATATTTTACTGTGAAACAATTGAATTAATTTTTTTTTACAATTTTTTGTTTACAACAAAATCTTAACATCTGACTAAACTGCTTGCTGCGATACGTTTTCACTCCCTAACACTTAAAATTTACCAATTTTGAAACGACTAACGTTACGCCAAACGTTTTCACTAACTCAGCCCTGAGAACTCCAAAAATTTATCAGTAAAATTATATATTTTTGTTGTCTATTATAATATTTCCTTAGTGAAATATTTATTTATTGATATGAATGCCACCAGAGCGGTGGTATTTAAAATGCAAAATTACTGTTTTTAATTTAATAAATTTTTAAATATATATCCATCTGTAATTTTTCATATGATATTCATCTTGTAAATATTAAGCAAAATATTGGCTTCTTCGAATAAAGCAGTTTAAAAATTACTTTCAAAGATTTATATGTACAAACGTTTTATAAATTATTTTATAAATTTTTGTTATATGTACACTTCCTAATGATTTAATTGATCATATTTGGCTTTGGTTAAGTAATAATAAAACCTTTTGCCAGGTGTTGATTGTCTTTATTATCATACATGCCTGTTATTCTAAAAAAAAACATTAAAATATTGTAAATTTTGTCACCAAATTAAATTAAAAAAAAAAAACATGAAAATCCATTAAAATTATCAAAATTATTATGTGGTTTTGAACAGTTCAATAACTTTTATTATCTATAATGGTAATGGCTGATGCAACATTTCTTTAACCTCTTCAACTTCAACTTCTAATACTGGTTGTTGCATTAGTAATGTCTGGCAGCTGGCAAATGTGACCACAGCATCTTCCCAAAAACTTTCACTATTTGTTTGATATTGTTGGAGAATTTTGTTTATTTTTTTGCTAAAATAAAACCCACATGCCATTAAGAAGACAAACGTTTTTTAAAGTCTAAAAAGCAAAATAAAAATTACAGACAACATTTTACAGAAGACACCAGTCTTTTGTACAAGACATCCTTATGCAATATTTTGATAAGCATTGTTACCTTCCAGCTCGTGCGTTTAAGCTTTAGGATGCACTTTTTTTGCTTTCTTATTTGTTGCTCTATAGTAAAGACACTCCCTATTCATCGGCCCTAAGCAATAGTAGTTTTTTATATAAAATTTTTTTAAAGAAATCCTCTTCAACTTTTAATGTTTCCCACATTGTTAAATTTTTTTTGTATTCAAGGAAACAATTTTTCTTTGTAAACATTGCGGGGATTTCATTGGAAAACTACTGATGATTTTAATGCGCTGATGACAAGGAAATCATTTTTCCTTATTTTCAAGTTTTAAAAATAATTTGTAGTCAAAATGTATATACTAAAGTCTGTATTACGAATTATTATTTAATTTTCCAAAATTTATTTGAAAATCTTCCTTTAGTCTCCCAGTCAAACAATAACACCAACAGCAACAATATATCTATTACATAAAGAAAAAAGGCTGTACCAACGCGAGAGTCATGCCGTGAATCTTTTAATGTAAAAAAAAAAATAAAAATAAACTGTCATCAGTATTAAACTACGAGTAGACATATTGTTAAAAATCAACATTAATGGTTGGCCAAAAATTGTTAAATATACACACAAAGAAATTGTATAAGTTTTAATGGTTTCATTGTAAGACAAAGATAGAGTAATGATTCTTATTAGTAAATTAAAAAAAATTATAATAATTGTTTTAATGAATTCTTTATTTACAATATTTATAAAATAAGTCCTTAATGTGTATACTTTTACAGTATTCCACGGATAATTGCCTCGATAAAAATGTCAACATTTTTGGGTAATTATGCATGGAAGTCATTTCAACGAATACACTTAATTGCCTACATACACTGCCGTCAATACATATGAAAAGCAAGGAATTTTATACTTATACATAAACTTGGTAGACTTTAATTGGAAGGTTGTATCAAAAAAGTAGTTTAAAAATAAATTTAACGGACTTTTTATGCCTATATAAACATAGTTGAGTTAAGCTGTAGTTTTAAGAAAATAATTATTTTGGGTAATGAGAGAATTTTAAGTTAAATGTTTCTTTGAGTAAAATATATTTGAGGTAATTAAGCGAATAACGCAATTAAGCGAAAGTTAATTAACCGTGGAATTTTATTAGAAAATGGTAAGAAAAAATATGGGGATTTAGAAATTGAAATAAATAAGCCTAAAAGGCAATTAAGCGTGGGGCAATTATCCGGGGAAATCCTTAATTTGAGTCAATTTTTGCTGCGTATGTTGTACAGTAATCTCAATAAAAGACTGCATCAAGAATAAAATTTATAAGCGAGCGGTTAAACAAATATTAATAGAGTGACTAAAAATATACAGCACAAGCATACCATGAATGAATTACCAGCAATAATATACCATTTCTAATATCAACTCTCTTATTCACTAGCTTACGATATCAAATGCTTCAATAATAATTAATTTTAATCGATAACAAAATAGTCAACTAAACAGAAAAACTTATTTCATATTTTATTTTGATTAAACACTTCATTGAATTTGAATAAAAATGTTATTTAAATTGTTTAATTGTTTCAATTATATATTTAATTGATTATTGATTTATGTTAAAGGTCGGTTATAAACCTAATGAGTAGAAAGATAATTTATAATCCTCTCAGGTTTAGAAATTGTAGCACTTTGAAGTTGTATTTGTCGGTTTCCATCACGTACATTTTTGTTTGAAATATCATTTCGTTTTATATATTTAAGCTCTAAAATTTCTTTCAGTATTTTCTTTCTACCAAAGTATTGAAACAAAGGAGCATCTTCCTATAATACTTCCGTTAAAACGATATTTTAAAAGAAAAAAAAAACCGCCACAGCTTTGATGACCTTTTCCATTTAAAAAGCCTGCTTGCTAATCTGTATTAGAGATTTGAAGTGCAACATGAGGCAGCCACATTCAAAAAGATTTTCAAATTTATGTTCAATATGTATGCATGTGCATAGAAAACAAAAACAACATGGAAACAAAAAACATTTAGCCATAAATCAAGGAAATGCATAACGCCACCGTTTGCCTTTTCATTAAATGTGCGAATTACCACCGTCTGTGGCAGTTAAATTGTTGGTTGTTACTGTTGACTGGGCAATGAAGATGATGTTGTTTGTTGACTTTTCTCATGCATGTGGCTGGATGATGCATCTTCCTTTTTCTTTGTTTTCTTTTTTTTTTCAATGGAAGTCAATCTTTTGGTTTTTTTTCTTTTCATTTTTTATTTTCATGGCCATGGCCAATTGTAAGTCTTGGTCAAGTTTTAACATAAACTTGACTTTTTTATATTTTAATGGGTTTTTAAAATAACCAAGTGAAACTGTAGGCTGTCTAATCAAATGCATTTGATTTTTTTTTTTTTCATGTTAGCAATGATGATTAAGCACTTTTTATACCTACACTATGTACTGTCTATGGTTGTTGGTAATTGTGTTTAAGATTGCTATTGTAACCCATGTACCCATGTTGTGTTAAATGCAAACTTATAATTATAAATCATACCATGATTTGATTAAATTTAACAAAAGAGGAACTATTTTAATGATATAGATTTAATATTTAGAACACTTTCAAAGGAAATAGGTTCTGAGTGATTATTTTAACAAAAACTTTATCATAATTTTTACGTTTTATTTATTTCATATTCTTTCTATAGCGTTTTAGAAATTTTACCTAAAATTATAGTGCCAGATTTTTTTTTTTTTTTTTTTTTTTGTATTATCCGACATCACTTTTATACATTAAACCGCAAGGTAGTATATAACATGGTCGGACTTGATCAGTTGTAATGTGCCTTCATGCTCAAATCGGGAAAATTGTTTATGAGAGAATTAAATATAAATGTGTAGAAAGAAAATATTAAAAATAGTCATGAAGGTGTTAATTAAATTTTAATAATTTTGGCTTCATCTTCATTTAATTTTTATTTTTTTATTTTTTTCTTTTTTTTTGCCTTTGAAAACAAAAGTGAAAATACTTTGAAAAACAAAATGATTTTAAGAAATCAAGACAACTTAAAATGTTTAAAAAGAAGACAGTGATCGATGTTTAAATGCCATCTATTTAAATTCGAATACATGTTAATGGGCTGTAAAATTGGAAAGTGCCATAGAAGAGACGATCATTAAATCGGCCGCAGTTTAAAGAATATTTTATTGTAGCTCAGCTGCTAATGATTAACGAAATATTTTGCTTTAAATTACGATCATAATTAATTGATTGTTATGTATAATAAATCAAAAATATTTTCCAAACGATACCGAAGCCATGTAAACAAAGAAGAATTACCATTAAAGGAGAATTGAAACGCCTGCTACGTTGTAAATAAAGGCACCTTCCAATAGAGATGGCCTTAGGGGTTGCGTTGTACAGTGGTTAGAGCGCTCGCACAAAAACTCAAACGGCCCAGGTTCAAATCCCTGCAAAGGTAAAAAGTTAATTTTCGGTTTTTTCAAAATTATAATTTAAAAAATAAGACGTACCCCCCTCCAAGAAGACTATCAACAAAGAAACCGCTCCCCGACATTCCACTCTATTCCACCTTAATAAATGCCAACAAAAAAAACGAATGATCAGGAGAAAAGCGCCACCTGTTGGGAAGTAGCAGATACTAGCTAAACCTACTTAGCGAAGGCACTCACCACACAATCAACATGCAACGATGAGGCAATTGCTGTTGGTTATTCAAGGATAAAGTTATAACACTGGCCTTTGAATGATCAATTCACAGCAATTGGTTTCATTCCTAAGGCGATTAATAATAGTATAAGGAAAAAATACAGTATTCCCCGGATAATTGCCCCACGCTTATTTGCTTTTCACGCTTATTTACTTCAATTTCTAGTATTTCTTACATTATTTTTTGTTACCATTTCCACGGTTAATTAACTTTCGCTTAATTGCGTTATTCGCTTAATTACCTCAAATATATTTTCCCCAAAGAGAAATTTCACTTAAAATTCCCTCGATTAATTACCGAAAATAATTATTTTCTGAAAACTGTAGCTTGACTCAACTGTGTTTATATAGACATAAATTTACTTACAAACTACTTTTTGAGATACAACCTTGCAATTAAAGTCTACCAAGTTTATGTATATGTATAAGTATAAGTATAAAGTTACTTGCTTTTTACATGTATTGACGGTAGTTTATACAGGCAATTAAGCGCATTCGTTTAATCACCTCGAGGAGGCAATTACCCGTATTCGTTTAAATGCCTTCCACGCATAATTGCCTAAAAATTTTGACATCTCTGTCGAGGCAATTATCCGTGGAATACTGTATATGTACTGTCCTTTAAAAAAAAAATTCGAATATAATGCACAGCATTTAGTAGGGGCTTACTTAACCTTGAGTATTGATCTCATATAAAAAAAACCACTTCGGCGCTTGAGCGGCCATATTGAAAAAATTACCTTTTAGATGACAGATATTTATTACCTGATATCCTTGTCTGACCAAAGGGTTTATAACTACTAAATGGATTAACTAATATATATTTATGTATTAAAAGCGGTCCACAATGAAGGACCACAATTACAGCACTGTAATAAAATGGATTTGAAATAGAGTTCTTAGAGTTCTTCCGAAGTCTGTACTTTATCATAAATTCGATAGGCATGCATTAACAAAATCTTTCTAAGCCTAGGTAATAACCTATTAGTTTTCATTATTTGCGATATTTAAAAGATTTTTTCAAGAAAAAAAACATTAACGGCTTAACTTTTGTACTCGTGGTAGCAAAAAAATGAAATCGAAATTTCTCTGAATTAAAAAACGTGATGTTTCAAATATTTTTCTTTCATAAAATTTTATCTTTATCGCTTGTAATAGTGATGTCAATCAAATTTGTTGGCCATGTCTAAGAAATAAAAATAAAAATAAATATTCAAAATCATCATTGTCAACATTGATGTGTAAAATGAAGATGATGAGGATGCAGATATTAATGTGCTGTTTATGCTTGCTACCAAAATAATGCCCAGTTGCATATATTATTTTATAGGAATTTGTTAGAGATTAAATTAAACAGAAAAAACAAGCAAACAAATAAAGTTTTTAATTTTGTTTTATTTCCATTACTTTTTATTGCTCTATGCTATCAGAGATTTGGTAGAGAGAAGACCAAAACAGTAGACAGCAATGGCTTATTAAGTTGCAACCGCTAATGTGGCACCACTTATTTTTATTAAAGTGACGGCGTCTATGGCAGCTTCAATGTAAATCAGATTGCATTGTACATTTTGTACGCGCTCAATAATTATTATCTTGATTAATTGCTTTGATGCGTACTTTTTTATTAATATTTCTTGTAGAAAAACAATCGTTAACGATTGTTTCCAACAAATGCAACTGCCTGCTACACATCGAAAGCATGAAATGTAAAAAAATTATTACAACAATATGTGGCTGAAAACAAAAAGAGAAAAAAATATAAAAATAAATTCAAAAAGCTATAAACCAAACTCATAATTAATACAATATTTCAATTCACTTTCTAACTTTTTGATTAAACAAATTGCACTATAACGCACAATGCGTTTTGTTTGTTTCAGTTTTAATTTTTTTTTTTTCACATATAAAACAGTAGATACAGAAGTTATGGTCGGTCAAGCTTGATTATATGATATCATACGTGCATTACTAAAAACTTTTTGAAATATTTAATTTCTTCTAAAGATAATCATACACTGGCTATATGTATTCGTTATACTCGTGGTAATTAAATTTCAGTAATTAAGTTTTACCCTAAACCAATGCCTTTAAAGTTACTTTCACACTGTAATACTGACACACTGTAATAATACAACATGTTAAATTAAAACTCAAATTGGATTGCCAAAAAATATTTGTGTTTCTTATCATTTTTTTTAGAAATTTTTCTCAATACAAGATTTTTCACTTAATGAGAAGAATTGTATATTGAGTTTTCTAGTGTTTGTTTTACGTCAAAATCAGTTAAAGTGTGGGCCATTTAAAAGTTTAAATTTAAAAATTCAATGAAACAAAAATGGTTTTAGGTTTTTTTTGTAATTTTATTGATCGCTATCAGTTTACCACTCAAAGGTCAGTGTTATACCTTCACCCTTGAATGATCAACAGCAATTGCCCCATTTGTCGGTGGATGTTGATAGGGAGTGGTGACCGACTCAGGTTAGCTGTTATCTTCCCAGAAGGTGGCGCTGTACTCCTGATCATTCGTTTCTTGGTGAAATAGACTGGATATGTCAGGGAACGGTTTTTATTGCAGATGAACATCTTGGAGGGGGGCAACCAAAGTTATTTTTTTGTTGTGAAGTACTCAATTGTTCTGCTTAGAAATAAAATATTATTTCATTTATATGGCTGCCGCTGATGGCCTCACAGTACTCCATTCGATCGGACCAATTTTCGAAAACTTGTTCGAATATATGGCCTCGTATGTCGGCATTGGCATCACGAATGTTGGCCTTAAAATTCTAAATTGTCTCTAGTTTGTCGGCATAACATATTTCTTTAACGGCGCCCCATAGAAAATAGTCTGACAGTGCTAAATCCCAGTTTTTTGGAGGCCATTTGGCATCATTACTTCGGCTAATTAAACAGTAATCAAACGTATGACACAATAAATCGATTGTGGCTTGGGATGTGGGGTAAGTCGTACCGTACTGTTGAAACCAAACATTCTTCACATCAATACCATGAGGAGCGGGCACGGAAAAATCGGTTATCATACTGCGATAGGTATTTCCATGGACCGTAATTGTTGCACCGTCCTTATTTTCTAAATATAAGCCCCTGAGCCCGCCCCTTATAGCTCGTAATGAGTGCATTGTCTACTGTAAGACCACGTATGGGTTTTCTGAGCCCCAAATATGGCTATATTGCTTATTAACGTACCCACCAAGATGAGAATAAGCTTCATTCGAGAAGAATATATATATATTTTTTTGTGCAATTTACGATCAATTTTCAATAAATCCCAACGTTGTTCGATCACAAATCGATTCTTTCGTTCAGTGGAGATAATATACTGAATTTTGTGAGAGAACAGAATAACATAATGAAATAACCGGTGGTTCAGTATTTATTTAAATCGATAGATGGTCCACCCAATATTGAGTTTTGTACACAATTCACTTCCTTATGTAAAAAGTAGCTTATCATTAGGTATTATTGCATGATTGCAGAGATATTTGTCGCGGAAAAAGGCAGAACAGCTGTTCTCGTTCTTTTTACCTCAAGGTCTATTAAATATTGAGATTATACTCAATTAACTTTATTAGGTAAAGAGTAGCTTAGCGATCAAATAAGAAACATGTACCTGGTGTAGCTTTTTTAGAGTTAAATTTTGCAAAATTTTTCGCAGCTTAGCTTGATTTTTTTTTTCAACTTTTTGACAAATTTTTTCATAAATCATTTCTTATAAATTTATTTTAAAATCAACGTTATTTAAATTTTTCATACTGCTTTGTCTGTCCGATAATTGTTTCAACAAAGTGTTCAAATTTACAAACATGAGCCGTATTATGCAATGCAATTACAGTCAAACCTAATTTTGTATGATTTTTTTCTAACATTTCTTTCTTTCTACTCTTGTTTTGGTGTCATATTTCCTTTTTACTATTGTAATTGTGAAAACTATATTTGCTCGTAAAATTTGACTGTTTTTAGTTTGGCTCATAAAAACAGATTTGACTGTATACAGTATTATAACAATATTACTGTTTTTTTTTTCAATTTAGAACACAGATTTTGTTGTAATTAAAAAATCAAAATAATAATAATAGTAATAATAATAAAAGTTAAACACTACACTGATGTTCCAATTTCTTTTATTATTTTTAAGTACCAGAAAATTCTTGCGTTTCTACACAATATTTGTATTTGCCCTCCCTTTTCATGTTTTGTTACCATAACTTTAATCGTCTTAAAGAATGAATCTTTATAATTTCTTTTATTTGTACTCGTATTGTATTTCTTTTAGTATTTTGTTCAACACTTTCTCTAAACTTTTAAGAATTTTATTTGATTTTTTATTACTAATTTTTTATTTTTATTTGAAATTGTAAATTGAATTAAATGGTATTTTTTTTAAGTTTAAAACTATTCAATTATAATGTTTTGTATTTTGTCTTTTAAGGTTCTTCAAAGAATTGATGATGTCTCGTTGATGTGTGATAAACGTATTGCCAGTTTAAAAAAATTGGCCTTAAAACCACCGCGTCCTATACAAACTGTTACACCAGAACCGGCAGTGCCATTACAACCACCCGGTGGAGCTCCTCATCTATTAAGAAGAAAACATAAGGTAAGTGAATTGGCAAGGAAATATGTTATTTATTCAAAATTATTTAAATGTAATGCATTGACTGGGCCATTAGGTTGACAGTTTTTTAAAATAAATTCGAAATCTTACATATTAATAAATGCCCACTTCCGGTTTTACTTTTTTTCGTACACATTCGTTTAAAGAAAAATATTTAAATTCTTGGAATTTTAACCGAAAAATTATTTATCTACAAAGGAACCAATTAAATTTGCCCCAAAAAATTACCTCTTTTTTTAATGTCCGCATGTTATTTTTGCAATTATTTTTTTTTTTTTTTTCTTAAATTTATTACAATTATTGAGTTCAGGTCAAGTACTCTTTCTGTATTCGCTTAAAACATTGTTTTATTTTTTTTTCTCTAATTTAATATGAAAACATTTGCAGATGGTACAATTTTTTTAATTTTTAGGTTATAAAAACATTTGTTCTACAAATTTTTACACAGAAAATATGAATTAAAATACGAGTATAAATTGCGTATTAAAATAAGAAATAAACTCGTGTTTGTTTTATAAGTTTTAATAAAGATTAACGATAAAAACAACAGAAGAAATATTTAAGAAGAGTTTGTAAAGAAAAATATGTGTTTTAAACTTATATTTAAGTATGTATACAGAGTGACAGAAAAAATAAGATACAAATCGAATGGAAGAAACTTGCACAGCAAAAGAAAAATGTATTTTTTTTTAATAGTTCAAGAAGATTTATCACAAATAACGAAAATTTATTATCATCCTTAAATTTTTTTCTTTCTTTTCTTATTTTATAAAATCATGGTTCTTCAATGGCAAACTCTTGTTAAAATCATATATTTTTTACTAAATTAAACCACTTTGTCATGAGTTGAACCAATAATTTCATTACATTTTTGTCATGTACTTATAATTTTCAGGTTTACTTTATTTGGTTTCACTTTATATGCGGCCATTGTGTTTATTAACAAAACCGTTAAAGCAAAATTAAGCTCAAAATCTGAATACAATTTTAAACAAAACCAACGTATGTAATAACCTCGTGACTCTAATTTCTGTTTGCTCTGGATTTTAAAGGCTTGTAAGCCTAGTATTTTGATAAAATTTTCCACTTAGTGAATCATGAATAGATAAATGTTGAACTTCTTCTATACTTTCGTTTAAAGCTGCGATGTTCTCCTCAGCACTGACATTCTGCATGGTGTTAGTGTTGCTGCAAAATTAAAATGTAAAATCTCCCGAAAATTTGACGAATGGCTTATTTAAATGGACGATTATGTGCACCTTTAAAATCACAAAGTTTTCTATAGGTCGGGTGAATTTAAGTAAACATAAATAATTTGGTAGTGTTGTTCAAACACAAATTTTTTAAGGTAATTTGCCAAATCAAACATACATACATAATTGGCCATTACAACCCTGTGTCAGAGTTACTGCCTGGCTTCTCGCAGCACTCATGTTGTGTGTCTCAATTTTTGTCCATGTTTACCGAGACCTACAGTTTAAAGTCGACTCCGAATGACAGATTTGAGAAACTTTTTAATGGCAATCAATTACTCCCAGAGCTTTTGCCAGAAGACTGCTGAGAAGTAGTCGCCGAAAGAAATAATTTTTTCATATTTCTTTTTTTTCAAGATGTCAGATCTGAGATTTGAACCCGGCGTTTTCGTCTTAGAATGCCAACACACTAATCACTAGACCACGGCGACTACAAAAATCATATTAAACATAAATAGTCAAAAGTTCGTTTTACAGTCAACTTGTGACCTGCTTAAGAATGTGACACTCTAATATTATGATGCAAAAAATGATTTTCCCCCAATTTGTTAGGCGTTGTCGATGTTAAGTCAACCACACAGCAGAAATTTGAAGCTTGTGTAGACCATATCAACAACAATTGATCACTATAAACAGGCTTTTACTCTTCTCTATCGTCACTAATCAATTGTTTATATCGACTACACATACACAAATTCCAGTTTTAAGCTGTCGGGCTGACTTGATGCCGTCAATGCTTTATATAATAAGGGGATTAGCTTTAATGACAAATTTTATGCATTATAATAATTCAAAGTAGAAGTTTTGTTTTTATTTGGTCCTAAAATTTTTTAAAATTGTTAGAAAAAGTTTTGTTCAACATCATATATGTCACACTGTCATACATACGATAGTCATAATGTACTAATTTTTTATTGTTTTTGTGTTTCTTTTTCTAGATATTGTAACTCTTTTTTATCTTTATTTATATCATGAGCTATATTTGGTTTTCTTCCAAAACTCTTGTAAAAATTAATAATGAAGGCAATAAAATGTGACCCAAAAAGTCATATTGATGCGGTCAGTGACTTGTGATTAAAATATTTCAAACAATAATGTAATGTAGACTCACATTTTTTTATGAAATTAATTATTCGAAGTGAAAAAAAGCACATTAAGAAAAAAAATAGTTTACAGAAAATTATTGCAAAAATGTCTCAATGATATTGCAGCTCCACTCTTAAACAAAAAAATTTATGAATTTTCTTTATTTGAAAAACAAAAAAACAATCTTTGCAATATGAATTTATAAATATTGCTGAGAGGGTTTATAACTATGTAGTATTTATACATCGTAAGTAATACGGTTGCCCCCCATCTATATCATGATGGTATCACAATAACATCTTCACTTGTATAGTTTGAAATTTTTAAAAAAGATTTATTATAGACTGAGTGGTGTAAAAGCATTAACAGCAGCATACAAAAACAAAAAAAAAGGGTCGTCATTGTCACTGGTGTAATTGTAAATTAATTTATTTCTCTTTGTACTTTGTTTTTGGTTTTCAAGTAAAAGTGAAACTTTGTTTTGAAAAAGAAAAAAATATTTTTTTTTTGCAAATTAGTCTGTTTGCGGGCTTAATAAAATACTTGACAATTTTGTTGGAATTTACTCGTATCTCCCCCGTCTATACCTTCTGTTCTGTTTATTTAAAAATTTTCACAAGCAAAAGTCATGGTTATGGTATAAGTAAACAAATAAATAAACTGAAGGTACATACTTATGCCCTTAGCTATCTTGGTTGGTTGGTTATAAAACACTATCACTTTAACTCTCAAGACTAAAGTTCATCATTAACAAAAGTGTAGAAATGGCATGAAATATTTTAGTTTTGTTTCTATTACTTACACTTCTGTACTTGGTTATCTCGTAGTATAGTTGTAATGATATTTGTTTCACTTCATCTCTCTTGTAGTACAAAAAGTTAATTATTTCGTCATTGAATTTTCGGTAGTTCTCTTTTGCATCTTCCTTCTGGTACAAACTCAAAAAACTTTTTTGCCGGAGCATTCTCACCCAAACGCACATGTCCAAGCGATGGTAGATGTTGTACTTTGATGCGTTTAACAACATCAATGTCGGCATAAAGCTCATTCCGTTCATGAATCAAAATTTATTATTTGCTCATTCTCAGACATATGAAGAATTTTTCTCTCGAAAACTCCAAGAATAGCACCATCTACCCATACAAGTACCCATGCCTCGACACTATATAACAAGACGGATAATATCAGTCTCCGATATAATATGATCTTTGTTTATTGAGAGAAAGCTTTGTTTCTACACCGCTTGCTTATTAAGGCTGAAATAACATTTATTTACAAGTAATATTCTTGGTCTTTTAATTCCAAGCTGTATTTTTTTATTCTGTGTATTTATGTTCTGAGTTAATTAAAGTGGTCCCCTTTTCCGTAGTGGTATTTATCAACTTTCACATGTGGATTCTCTGTACGTTGATACTAGCAATATGACCTCATTGTCATTTACTGCTAGACACATTTTCATTTTCTTCTTAGTATTTGCAGAGACAGTAGTTGCTTCCCGACCAATGATATGATATATGACCTGGCACAAATTGTACCCGTTCTATCAACTGCTATTACGCAATATTTTTTCTAATAAAATATCGAAAAGTTCACATAATAATCTAACATTCTGTTTGAAGCCTTGTTTTAGTATTCGATGATTTGCAGAGACTCCTTCATATTGCAAAGTCTCATCAGTTCTGCAGGAATACCAAACTCAGACATGGCATTGAAAATTTTTGCTTGAATCAGGTTATCAAAAGCGGCCTTGTAGTAGTGGTTGTGGAAACATTTTGAATACAAATATGACTAAAAGGAGATTCGTTCTGTTTTGATCGAAAAACTTTGCAATTTTTGGAGTAAAGTCAACCGGCATTTTTCACATTTCAAAATTATACTATTAACTTGTAAATGTTTCTGACTCATCGTATACAAACAAGGTAATTCCCCATTTTCAACACGGATAATAGAGGTAATCACGGTTATCCGAAGCAAACAATTTGAAAAGATTGTAAACAAAAAACAATAGACTGATTTTTGGTCATCACGTCTAATCGGAATTACGGATAATCGAGGCCCGACAGTATATCTGTATCACTTTGTATTTAATTTTAAGTCAGATATTACTGAGTAAATTCATAAAAGTCCGACAGGGTTATTTTATTTTATTTTATTTATTTTTTTTTTTTTTTATTTAATTTGCATAAATTTCGATGTAAGAGACACTTGTTAGTTTGTTATGGTTTTCCATTTTCTTTTTTGTTTTTTAATTTATTGCAAAAAAATTTTGGTAATTCTATCATCGTATATTTTGCTAATTAACTTTGTGATGTTTCAACGGGCAGTAAGTCAAAAATGCTTTAGAAACTTGAACAAAATTATAATATTTTTTTTTCACTTTCAGCTCAAACGTTTTTGAACTTGAAACTTTTTTAAGAAACAAAAATTTTAACTTTTCATTTTTAATTTGAAAACAGATTGCATTGCATATGAATTAGAGATAGATTTTCATTAACTTTTTCATGTATTTACTTGAATATGTAAAACGCGTCTTGGACTTTTGAGCCAGCAATGAATAATAAATTCAGTCCAATTCTTTCAAAAATGTTGTTATTGCAAAACAAACATTTTAATTTTGTAACAATTCACTGTACTATTAGTGTACTGTACTCTGTTTTAAAAAGTAAGAATGCGGTAGAATGCAGCTATGAAAATACACTCAATCCTGTTATTACAGAAGAACACCATGTAAAAAGAACCGCTTTTAAAGAATCATTTTTAAATTCCTCTATTAGTTTACATAATGATAATAAAAGCATTACTAAAATACGTAATATTCTAATTAATTATTCTATTAGTGTAGAATAGAGTCTAGACCATGCCGAAAGAAGAAGGAAGTTATTCGCTGTAAAACTTATTAGTATTAAACAGATGGTAAAAAACAAGCTTAGGTAAAGTGCTATCTGAGACCTAATTCTGTAACTCTCCTAAGCTAAAACTCTATCGCTAAAAATTTAAAAACTTGATTTAGGACATTTTGGCTACGAATGCAATTCTTGAACGCGTATTGTAATTTAAAAGCTGCATCTCTATTATCTCTAAAATTTTTAACTTGATATATCGTCGTGCGGGAGTTTATGTGCTCTATCCGCCATTTTATATATCCGGAATTAATGATGCCACTTTAGGTTTTTGACACCAAAATCTGCAATCCGTTTTCGGCTATTTATCTCCGAAACTGGACGAGATATACGAAAACGGATTGTAGACTTGAAAAATTTGCCTAAAATGGCATCATTAACTCGAGATATATGTATAAAAAATATAAAATATGAAAAAATGGCGGAGAGAGCACATAAACTCCCGCACGACAATATTCTAACGCCCAGCCTGTTTTAAAAACCCAGAATTTTAGCATTTTAACTTAAGAGAATTACAGAATAGAACCCCTGGAAAGTTTTGTGGTATGAACATGATTTTGTTTCTAAACAAACAAAAATTATAAAAAGTTTCATTAAAAATAAAATTTTATTTATCAACAACATGAATCAATTTTAAAATTAAAAATTTTTTTTTGGTCAGCATTTGTTTTTATTTTAGTGTGCGTCCAATTTTTGATCTCTTATATTCTGTCTTTTTAATATTTCGAAACTTTGCTTTAATGTCGCTTGTATTTGAGTAGTATTTTGTCACGCTGTCACTTTTTAACATGATTTATTAGTCGAGTATTTAACGCTTGAACTTCCAGGCGGAAATTAATTTTTTTTTCTCTTGGTAATTTTTTATCTTCTTTTTTATAACCGAATCAGAGAAATTGTCATTTTATTATCATGGTGGTGATAAGTTTAAACCTTTTTTTATTTTCTTACAACCTAAAATTTCTAAATAAATTTTTCGAAACCTGATGCCACAATTCTTATCAAAACATTTGATCAACATGTTTTTGGAGTAAAATAAAAGAAAAATTTATAATTTTGTTTGCTTAATAAAACGTGTAGGAACTCTTGTGGTCGCCTTAGTCTAGTGGTTAGTATGATGGCTTACCAGACAAGAGCTTCGGATTCAAGCCCTAGCTTTGACATCTTTAATAAAAGGAATATGAAAAAATTTTTTATTTCGGCGACTAGAGAGCTCTGAGAGTAACTGATTGCCATGAACAAACTTCTCAAGTCTGGCGTTCAGAGTCCCAGTACTCATGGATAAAAATTGACGCACACAATATGGATGGTAGGCGGTAAATCTGAAAAAAAATTGTAACGGTCAATTATGTATGGTTGTAAAAAGCTACAAGTTGATAAGTTTAAAAGACTTCTGTTTTGCCCACGGAATTAACGGCCTCTAAGAATAATAAAATATCTGTTAAAAAAAAGTTGCAATTTGTTTGTTGGCAGATCTATATTTATTCGGACGTAGTAAGTGAACATTTGAATATTAATATGGCAATCGCATTTATGTAGTACTCGTGTGTTATTTCATATCTTACACGATCTACAATTTGTTTGTTTTTCGTTTTTGTTGAGACAATTTTCGCATAATAAATCATGTTGGCTGCAAAACAGTACCTTTTTTGCTATTTAAAAATTCAAAAAAAAAAATCATTGTTGTCGCAATTTTATTTTTTTTTAAATATAAGAAAAGTGCAGTGAACCATTTAATATCGCAAAAATTAAAAGAGAGACAAATTAAAAAAATATATCTATATTTTAAATCTTTATTGCTTTGAACCGGCATCTTATCTGTTTGTTCGTTTTAAATATTTATAATATTGTTTCTTTTATTAAATAAAATTATAATTGTTATCTACTTTTATTTATTTCATTTTAAATTAATTTCACTTTCAAATGATACGTGATTTGAAGACAAAATTTCCTTTAAAACAGACACGCTGTATAAAATTCATTGACAAAAATTTGTGAATTAAATGTTAAGCCTACAAGCAGTTTTTACCTTTAGAACAGATTACTCAATCACAGGTAGAGAGTGTTATTTTAAACAAGATAATACTTATGCAAGAATGAACCAAACATTACGCCATGCCAGGTATGGAAAATGGAGTACTATAGTACTTTTTTTAGTATTTTTTAAGTAAAAAAAAATACTGCAGGTACCCCCCAACAAATTTAATACGTGTAGAATATTTTGCAGTAAAAATTATTACTCATTGGTTATCGTTGAAAGCACGAATTGTTCAGCAATTCCTATAAGAACTTTTAATAGTGCTTGCCAAATCGTTTTTTGTCATTAGAAGAACTAGAAGATTAAACCGCTTCAGGTATAACAAACAAAATTACCGAAGTTTTCGAGATAAACAATATTAAAAAAAAAATTGTAGGATTTACCGCAGACAACTGCGCAGTGGTGATGATTTAATAAATAAAATAAAAACAACTGTACCATTAAGTCCGAGAAGCTACCATTTTTGACAGGTTTCAATACCATTTCAAAAATAAAATGTTCCATCCCTGCGCCATGCTCATGTTTTCCCGTTAGATGACGTAGATTTTCCTATATTTGAGAGAAAACTATTAATGATTAGGGGGACAACCTTCTGAAAATATTTCTCAAATGTTAATAATCTTTCGGTGAAAGATTTTTTTTTTTAATTAAAATTAGTTGTCTCAATTTTTACCAAAAGTTTTATCGATCTTACAAAATACCCTTCTTTTAGTAGTTAAATTCAAAAATCATGAGTCATCCAATATTACACTGAGCAGCTCTTAAAAACATTGTTAATAAAAATAGGTCATTAAAAGAATGCTGCTAGGCCATTGATACCGGGGTCAATGTAAATCTGTTTAGTTTTGTTCCATTTTTCTTCTATAATTTTTATTGAGCCACACCTTCACTTCATTGTCGCCCTTTAAAGTAATAATTACCACATTAACACAATAGTCAAATAATTTCCCATATGTTTTCCATAAACCTTAATTTTATAATCAATTTAATTGAAAATTTTATTTCGTGTAAAACCGAAAGTATTTCTGAAAATGTATTTATTTAGTAAAAAAGAATATATATTTTGTATAAGAAATTTTGGATAAAAAAAATTGCAATTTTAGTTGCATTGCGCAGTCGTGCGTATTGTTATATTTCTATTTTTTTTTTTTTTTTTACTTTAAAAGTTTTAGTTTTTTATAATATTATTGTTTTTTTTTTTTTGTTTTTATTTGTTATTATTTTCATTAATATTAATGAAGCAGACAACAATAAGAAACCCATCACATTTATTTACGTTTTTATTCCTCACATTTGGTTTTCGTTTTCTTTCACTACGAATCCACATTTGGTTTGCCCATCCGTTCGTCTTAACTCTTTGTCGGTTAACAAATTTATATTCCATAATTATTAATATTATTATTTAATTTCACTACACCCTACATCAACATAAATAGTTTTGAGAATACATTTTGTAGGAGCTGAAGTAAAAAGTTTAAATAAAGAGTTAGCTAAGCACGGTGGGGCTTATTTAGTTTAGTTATTTAGTTTTTAATAAAAATAGTGAACATATGCAATTTATGATTGACCTTTTTTTTCAATATCAGACTAATATGAATCGTTTGATGTATAACAAGGTATGGACTTTTAAGAAAAATTTCAAACAAAAGTCAAAAATGGAAAGTGCTAAAAAAATGTTTTATTTTCAAAAATATATCTTAAAAGCCCCACTCATAAAAAATAATTTTGATTTATCACAGGCTTGTAAAACCAATTTTCGTAGAAATTTTGTTTTATAAACCTTCTATAAATCAATAACCTTGTTCTAAACCCTTTTGAAAAGAGAACGAAATTCTAATAATGCAATATTTTTAGTTTGTTTTCGCTGATATCTAAATATCGCATCCGTAGCTTTAAACCACAAAACGTATTATATACTTTCAATAGTAAATAATCATTTCATATAAGACCAAAGTCAAATGCTTTCTTTGAAAAAATTATTTTGTAAATTTTATTTGAATTTTAAATTTGTCGCGTCCGTTCCAGGAAGTTTAAAGTATTTTTTTTAAGTTTGTGTACAATAAAAACGCTTTAAATATAACTATCAATATCTTTTTTACTTTAAATTTATACATTTATATCTAAACGTCAACACCTTCAGTTGTAGTTAGTCGACGTTATCCAGATTGCACTGTATTATTAATTCCGCCCAACATTTTTCTGAAATGAGTGTTCAATGACTTTTTCAGTAAAACTTTAAATTGTTAACTGTTTACGATTTTTGGTAGAGTATCTTAAAACAGTCTTGGCGGACTGTAACTTTCTTACTAAATTTCTTCTTTCTGTCTTTTCTTTCTTTCGGATCATTTACTAATTCGACGTGTTTTAAAACAATAAAAGAAATAAAACAATTGCATTTATTTTATTGTTTTTTTTTTTTTTATTTCAAATTTCAAAAATTTTTGTGAATTTTCGATAATAAAGAAATACTCTAAACTATCTATCGGTTTGTTGACTGGTTGATTGCTTAGTTTTTTCACTTTAAATAAACGAGAAAAAAATACGAGTAGAAATTTTAGATTCCATGGAGTTTATAGCTTATGCATTAAAATGTCAACATTAAATCACTCAGCGATGAACATAGATTAGCTCCGAAACAGCAAATTTTTATTTTAATTAAAGTTAAAACAATATTATTTTAATAAAAAATATTAAAAGTTATTTTGAAAGTCGTAAAGTGTGCGTTAAATAAAATTTTATATGAAAATACTTTACATACGAACATTAGAATTTGTTACTCATCTAAGAGCTACAATGGAAACGTAAGTAATTAAAAGTGATCTGGAAAACCGAGTCAGATTCAAAGTTAGTTTGTCGAACATTGCCCATTAATGAATTTTATCTCGTCTTTATACATCTTGCTTGTAACTAGATCAGAACTTTATTCTATTAAATGGATTTTTATTAATTTAATTTAATAATTGGCATTGGCACATTGTGATGGATATTTATAGGTCATAAATAGCTCTATTGGGACTACCGTAGCTATAATCGAGAACATATTAATTTCTGCTAATGTGCAATTCTTTAACGGATGTCATTTTCTATTTTGATTGAGAAATTATTTCAAAAATACACTATGCTACACTAAAAATATGCAATGGTTCTGATATAGCAATTCTGTTATGTGGAAACCCATAGAGTACTGAAATAGTTTTAGTTTTTTTCGATCACTTCGTTAAGTATCTTATTTAACAGCGAATATAGTGAAATACCCATATTCACGTAATTACAACTTCAAAAAATCATAAGTTTTTTGTTTTGAAAATCAGAATGCTCTCAAACTACTGCTGGCCTTTAAGGCGAGGTACTAGCAGCGATTTATATAAACGAAAACGGATGCAGAGGCATTTCTAAGAAAAAAAAAACAAACAAAAAACGAAGTACATGTTACCACAAAACTTAGCATATCTAAAGTAATTTAATAGAATTTATTTCTGATCTAATGAAAGCGTTTAATGACGAAACAAAATTGAGTTCCTACTTTTATCTGCAACTCTTTGTGTAGTTATATGTCCTAAATGACTTTACAAAGTTTTAAATCTTAAAAAATATTGTTAAAGTAAGAATTTTGTTTTGAAAACTGAAAAAAGGAGAAGTAAATTCCAAAACTGTGAAAAGCCTTTTTATTTATATATTATATATTTATAATATATACATATTGTGTATTTTTAGTATTGTTTTTAAAATCCAACCTGCCACAACAAATTATTTTATTTCTTCAATGTCGCTTCTTGTTTTTATTTTAACTTCTCTGTATGTCTTGTGACCACAATCAAAGTAATGTTTGTGTTTCACCCCAACTATTTTTATTTTGTATACGATTTGTTGATTTTTTTAAGAGAGCTTGATAGTCGCTGGGGTGAAAGTTGAATTAGACACTAATTTTGTTGGATTTTTTAATTTATTTTTATATTAAAAACAGCGTTGACAAATATGGTGTCATTGGGAATCGTTTCTTTTTTTAATATACCGCGTTTTTTTGTTTAATTTGACGGTGTATTTCTTGATAAGCAAAACTATTGTTTTTGGACACAAAAATTCATGGCAGTGGTAATAGGCTTTAACTTTTTTTGACTGATTTTGTTAAACAATTGGTAGGTTGATTTGCATACATACCAATCTGTATAAAAAACATATAAAAAAATAAATAGCATTTAGAGATATATTAACTATTAATTTAAATACAGTATTGTTTTTTATTCCATTCCGAAAATGATGATAAAGGTTATTAAATGTTAAAAAAAATCTGACAAAAGGAGTAGTCGTTAGCTTTAACAAATTAGTGATATTTCAAGTTAAACAGCTGAAAATTCCTAGAAAGTCTACTTGAAATAGAATTGATTCTTCCACGTACATATGTATAAACTGAATAAAAAATAAAAGCTTAATATAATTATCCGGCTTTTAAAATTAATAAGAGGGCTTTTAAAATTAATAGGTGAAGTTATTTGTATGTACAAAAGTAAAGATTTCATATTATAGATTCATAACACAGGTTTACAAATTTTTAATTTGGAAAAATACCAACGCCCACGAACTTGGGCTCCGAAAGTGGTGATCAAGGTGAAAGATTTCACCAGGAAATGGAAGAAATCGAGAGACGTTACAAAGGCTGGTGCGATGAATAAATGATGGCGGACTATTGTTGGTTCCTAATTTTTGAATATCCATCCGAAAAAAAACGCAAAAGTTCAAGTCGCTCGTCATTTTGATTAAAATTTTTTGAATTTACGACGAATGTACTGTGTGAGCAATGAAAATGAAAATATTGTCGTTCCACAAAATCCTTAATAAAGACTTTATTTTTCATCCCATTTTATTCAAAATACGCTTAAAATATTTGTAATTAAATAAGCTATTTGATAAAAGAATAAAACATTGCAGATATTCAATATAACGTAGGAAAAAATTGAAATGAAAATGAAAAATTTTGAAGAAAAAAACATAAAAAATAGGAAAATTTTGAACTTTGAGGTGCCATATCTCAGCGATTTCTTATCAGATAGAATGTGCCAGCATATCGGCGAAAATTCAATTACCTTTTCATCGATATGCCACTTATCTCGATCGGACTTTTTGGTTGGACTCCACAAGGCCATACACCGAAAAACACAAAAGTACCGTTATCTAAAAAACGGTACTTAGGAAAAAATCATAACAGCATTTTTCGTGCTCAGGAGGTCCCAATTAACTTATCTAGGCATGTGGCGTTCTTAGTATTTTTTGGCTGTAAACCAGTGTAATAAAAGATAAGACATAAAATTTGTTTGACCAACGCTTAAGAAATTCTAGTGCTTCGTTGGCTTTATTTGCCATTATAAATTATTAATTTATGATCCAACAAAACGACAGTTTTTCCGCTAGATCTGCAATCAAATAATTGTAGTTAACATCTCATAGTGAATCGCACTACTGCTTTAAAAATGTCTACAGAAATGCAACTCTAAAAAAAAATAATGACATAAATTTCGATTACTGTATAAGAATTATTGACAGTTAATGTATGCTTGACGAATTGATTTTATCCAATTAAATAATTAATAAGCCTTATATAGAAAATTAAGCGCGATTCAAGGCTGATATGTGGAAAGTCTATGATTTTATCGGTTTTGCAGAAAGTGCTTGAAGGTGCATTCTTGTTTTTTTTTTAATATGGAATTAAAAACTTAATTAACGAAAAATCTTAAATTCTACCATTATTTGGTTAAAATAAAAAGCAAATGAAATTTTCATTTTCTATGAAAATCACGACGATCATTGATCTTTGAGGCATTTTTATTACGTGTTTTTTTTTTCATTTTTTCTTTCTTCTATTGAAAACAATGATACGTACACATTTGTTTATATAACGAAAATTTGCATAAAAATTTTCATTTTTCTTTTTATGCCCGCATTGGGCTATATTTCGCATTATTGTTTAATAAATATTTAGATTTTGATAAATTGGCAAATATTTTCCCATCAAATTAAAGTAAGTAATTATGTATGTATTTACTTACATATTTATACTTACTGTATGTGTGTTAATAAAACCCTGACTATTATTCATTTACTTTTTCCCAATGCAAACGTTGATCTTGTGAACCATTAAACTTTTACCAACTGATGAAATTAATTGGTGGGTAAAAGAAAAAAATAAAAATGTGTCTCTTTTTTTAAAGAAGTTAAAAAGAAGCTTCTTTTTTCTATATTTTAAATATTAAAAAAAAAACTTAGCTGGTGCCAATATTTTTTTTTTTTCATCAAACTTCCTCTTAAAAAAAATTATGTTTCATTTTATGGTTTTTATGTGCATTTTGTATTTTTTAAATATTATATTTCCTGTGTGTGCTTTTTTTTAAACTTTGTACATATTTCTTTAATAGTTCATGTGTAATAGAAAGAAAGATAATCATGTACTCGTATACAAAACTTTAGCAATTTTTAAGCCATCAATCAGACTGATGCAACGCCACTTTAGATTGCAAATAATCAAAATATTTCAGTGCGAATTTTTTATTAAAACAATTTATATAATGGGTGTTTTTTTTTAGACGTTTATAATTGGCAGCACTGCTTTATTTTCCGAACTATTTAACAGCTAATTTTATTTTATTATTTAATTTGATATGACTTTTTTATTATAATTATAAACTTACAACAGAGCTACGCTTAAGAATTGTTGAAAATTTTTATCAAAATAATGTTTCCGTTCGTTACTGTTTTGGTAAACTTCACCCATTTTATAATCTTCCTACAAAGCGGCTAATTTTAATAACAATGAATCGTTTTCGGTCCACGTTTATTATTCTTCTAGTTAACGTGCATCCCGTGAGATGCCAAGTAGTGCTTTGCTGCACAGGGTAACATTGAAGAAGTTCCAAATCAATCAATTCGTCGTCGTTCTCAGCAATTGAGGCTGTGTTCTTCCACTTTATTCAAGATTTTACGAAAGAATCTTCGCCTAAAAGCTTCAACTTGCACAGGAATTAAAGTAAATCGACCAACAGTCCGCCAAATGGGCTGAAACATAACTTGATACTGAATTTCGATTCAAAATTTCGTTAAATAGATTCCTAAATAAATAGAATTGTCAATCTAAATGATTGAGAATCCACAAGCTATATTGAAAGCACCTTTACATTCACAGAAAATTACAGTTTGATTTGTTTTTTAAGAAACTTTTAATGAAAGAATAATTTCACGTCACCATCTAAATAATTGGTCACCAAGACTGTGTGACTTGACCAAATTGAATTATTTTCTGTAGGCTTATGTAAATTCATTTGTCTATATCGATAAATTAGAGACAATTGAGCATGTGAAAATCAACATTCTAAGATTAATTATCGGCATATGCTGTGAAAATTGCTGTTCCAGATTGCGCCCTTTATGCCCCAATAGTGGCGGTCACATGGCCGAAATCATACTCCAACATTCCATTGGTATTAAAGAAAAAAATGTTTTTATTATGATTTAAACTTTTGTAACTATTAAAGAATCACCCGATTTATATACATAAGCAACACAAATTTCGAATAATTTGTAATGAGAAAATATGCAAAATATGTCACATTTTACAGCCAGAAAAAAGCATAACATTTTAATGAAATCTTGTAAACAAAATATTGAGACATTAGACCACTTACACGCGTTGCAAAGAAAAAATCAAAGCAGCGGAGTGGAATGGGAGAATTATGTTTGAATAAGGCGCAAACATTTCCATTTGCAGGGGTTAGTTCCAGCTACGTGGGATTACTTTTATTGATTATCGCCCATGTTCTGAAAAACGCTGCGTTTTCAAAACGCATTTCATTTTGAAAACGCAAAACACATTTGAGCATGTTCTGACAAACGCGCGATTTGCTGTTTTTCGATTTTAACACAAATGGAAATATTAACTAAATAAACGCAAATGGCGATGTTTGGCTATGAATATCCATCTTTAAAATTGTTTTTGAACTCCTTTTAAGAGTTTTCTTTGTGAATTAGTACAAAATTGTGTTTTCAGTTGATCATAAATAAGTAAGCAATTGAAACAGACAAGTGGTATTAAAAAAGCAAATTTTTAAATTATAAATTTTTAATAAAAATTTTAAAAGAAAACGTACAAGATTCCTTTAAATTAAAAGAAATCATATTAAATTTATATATTGTATAATTTTTTAAATTTTTTAAGGTTTACATTTAATACAATTGACCAAAACGCTTCAGGGTACATTAGCGATTTGAAATCGCCAAAGTTTTAGCGTTTTCGTTTTGTAGAACACCTATTTGGCGATTTCAAATCGACAACGCCAAATTCAAGCGTTTTTCGATTTTCAGAACATGGGCGTATATTCAAAAAAACAAAGCGATAACCTTAAGTCCGCAATTGGCAAAAAAAAAAGTTTTGTTCCATTAAAACATTGCACAAGTTTACACATCCTACAAAACAAATAAATTAAATTTCGAATTCTTACATCATCTGACATTGTCTTATTCACCAGACTTTTTTTCCTCGCATTATTTTCCTTTACAAAAATAAAAAATTGGCTCAGTTGTAGAAGATGCGCCAACAAAGGAAATGTGAAATCTGCAGTGGATGACTTTGTAAGAACATTAAGGGTTAGGAAAAATAGATATTGACCGATTCTCAGACTTACTCGATATACACACAAAATTTCATTAAATCGGTCAAGCCATTTCAGAGAAGTTTGGCAACAAACACCACGGCACGAGAATTTTATATATTAGAGATTAATGCCCGTATTCATAAAAACTATTTTAGATTTATTGAGGGTTTATTTGACAAGTATTGCATAGAAATTTGTCAAATAAGTCTTCAATAAGCCTAAAATAGTTTTTATGAATACGGGCATTAGAGTTAACTGATAAAAATTTTTTGGGTGTAAAATTATTTGAAAAGCTAAACAGAAATATTTCTTATGTTCGTTAACAAAAACATATAAAAATCAAATGACAAATAAACGACAAACAATGGGAATTATACGAATTGCTAAAAGCTTTTAAATATGAATAAAAAATA
The DNA here is from genome assembly GCA_963576795.1 of Metopia argyrocephala. Taxonomy (NCBI): domain Eukaryota; kingdom Metazoa; phylum Arthropoda; class Insecta; order Diptera; family Sarcophagidae; genus Metopia; species Metopia argyrocephala. The sequence goes on along the minus strand of OY756208.1, from coordinate 194,603,984 downwards.
AAACAATTGATCATAAAAAGTAACACCAGTTACAGAAGGTACAAATGGAAGGGTTTTTTTATAAAAAAGGTGACAGTGTTGATAAGCAGTAAAGTAGCTATATTACATCAAAGTTGGCTTTTAAACACCCTATACACTACGACAACAACCAACAATCATGCATTAAAATTCTGTTGGCAAAGATCTGATACAATATTTCCAAAAACTGCCATTCAACCAAGTACCTGAAAAAAGCGATTCAATACAACACGCCCAGAATGAGCTTCGTCGAGAAAAGTCGTGGTCACAATCATTTACAAATATTGATCTTTCGACAATTGAACAAAAAATATTTATTTTTGGCTTAAAACTTAATTCTGTAATTTTTTTAATTTATAATTTTGTTGGACTATTTATTTCATGGTGTTTTTGCTGGCTTACTAACAAGAGAGTTCCGGGTTCAAAACCAAGCTCTGGCATCTTGGAAGAAAAAAAATGAGAAAAATATTTCTTACGGCGACTATCTCTTAGCAGAAGCTCTGAGAGTAACTAATTGCCTTGAACAAGCTTCTCAAGTCTGTCATTCAAATTCGACGTTCCCTGTACTCATGGATAAAATTGTAACGCACGCAATATGAGTGCTTTGAGTAGCTAGGGCCTAACTCTGAAAAAGGGTTGTAATGTACATACACATGTGTTCCATAATACAGAACGAATATGCCTCAACTACCTACGGCGTACGAAAATTCAAATCAAATACTGGAAAAACAAACAAATGAATTGCAAAATCGTATTTTGCAAATTTCCGAAGAGTAAAAAAGTTAAAATATTTTTTTTTTCGTTTTTTTTTTTTTTGTAATTGTTTACAAAACATTTCTATGACAAAAGAATGAATGAATAAATGAGTCAATCATGTCAGTTTATTTGCTGTTAAACTGATTCATTTCTTGTATGAAACTCATAGTATACAGTACAATATTTTTTTAAGCCTACTCTGGGTTTTACCAAAGAATATAAATCATATAGAATGTGCATCACGTACAAGTAAAATTTCTTATGGCGGGTCGTAATGTTGGAACCCGCCAAAAGAATTGTTACTCTCTTACTCAGCAAAGAGAATTCGTTTACTCTCTTACTTTGCACACACAACATCACAGTGTATAAGACGATAGCCACAACAAAATTTTTACTTCGTGTTTTTTTTTGCTTAAGTAAAGAAACGGTTTCATGCTAACAACAATATTCACATACAATACAATTTATGTGTTTGTGTTTCTTATTCATTGTGAGCTGTTTTCGTTTTTTAAATTTTAAAACTTAGAAAAAGTTGTTGGTTCAAATATTTTTGTGTAATAAAGAATACAGTGCTCCGATACGACTATATAAGCTAGTGTAGGGCAAAGCATATTTAATTTGTAGTTGCGCGAAGGAAAATACATTAATCTACATCGAATATATGGCGCCCTATTTAATAGCGTAATAAAAGTGTAGTTAGAAATATATTTTTTTATTATTATTTATTTAAGCTCAACAATTAATTTTATATTTATTTGAAATAAAAGGTTAACTAGACCAAAGAAAGTAATTCCAAAAATATTAAAAAAAACACAAGTATATATTCATTAATGAAAAATTTTTGAATGATAAATTGATGATTTTTCAATTATATGAAAATTCTATTTTTATTTTTAATTTATATATGTATGTATGAATTATATAAATGTACGTATATATAAATTTTTAAAAGACACTTTAATTTTTTTATGTTAAAAATAAATAATAAATAAATAATAATCAAGATTAAAATTATTTCTTATTTTATACCTTAAAGCATCAAAAAGTATGTATATTTTGAGGATTTTCATCTCCATAAAAAGGCTAATAAAGCTACTCTTTTTAAAGATTATTAATGAATAAAATATCTAAATATCTAAATTCAATGTATTCGAAGGAGTACCAATAATAGAAAATCCAATACCTCTATTCTGTGTTGAGAACAAGTGTCGGCAAACCACTCTGGGGTCATTCGTTTACATAACTCAATAATAAAAGATTTTATACCAATTTTTTGCATTTCAGATTTAAAGACATTATGAAACATTAATATGTGTTTTTCGCTTGCATCCATTGGTATATCTGATGGGGCAGCCAAATTTCCAAAATCTGTTAGCCATTGATAATTTTTATAATATATGAAAAGCTCACTTGGGGCTGTTAAAAAAAAAAATAATCTGCATATATATTACTGTCGAAATCAACTTCATAAATTTTATTGTAACTTGGTTCTTTATGCTCATTATATAAATCTGCTTCAAAGTTGGCATCAACTTGCGTTATCTCGTCTTGTAAATGCAGACAATTGCTGGACGAACTTGACTGAATTATTTTAGTTAGCATTAATTTTGCCAAAATGTTATTCAATTCGGCTACGGAAGGGTTGTTATACTTGCCACCTTTTTGCTGTAATACAGGAAAAGTGTTTTCTAATTTGTCTTGATTGAGGGACTTTGTCACTAAGAAATATAAATCACCACCTTCCCTTAAAATTTCATTTGTTAACATAAGAATTGAATTTAGGGTGAGATTCATTTTATTTGAAAAGAAAATACGCTTGTTTTGATCTACAAACTCCACCTTTTTTAAATATTCTAAAAAGAACTGAATATATTTATATACTTCATTGTTAATCTGAATTGCAGATCTGTAGCAATTATCTCGATAAAGGGAGCCACTATTAAGACAATAAAAAATTTTGCCATTTTTTCCATAAACTGAGCTGTTGATAAAGCCAATTCTGCGGAACATGTCTTAAATTTTGTGGTTTCAGACGTTGTTTTTATAGCAGCAGAAACAGGCCTGCTGAAAATTTGTGTGGCAAATATTACACGCATTTTTCAAAAGTGTTAGGAAAAATATGTTGCCGTGTTAGTTTTGGGCACATTTTTGATTTTGCATTTGCTTCCATTTCTTACATACAATTACCTAATTACCTGAAAGCTTGCCGTCCCATCCGGGGTTTTTATGTCACATTTTAGCCACCCCTTCCGCAAAGGTTTAATTGAGTGTGGAAAATTATAAAGTCAAAAAACTTTTTGATCGCTTAATTCAAAAAACGGTTTTTTAGCAGATACTTAGAATGATAGCAAAATGAATGCAAGCAAAAAACACATTTCAATATTTCATAATGTCTTTAAATCTGAACCGCAAAAAATTGGTATAAAATCTTTTATTATTGAGTCATGTAAACCAATGATCCCAGAGTGGTTTGCCGACACTTGTTCTTAAAACAGAATAGAGGTATTGAATTTTCTATTATTGGTACTCCTTCAAAAACATTGATCTTGAACTACAGAAAAAGGAAGTTCCAAAAAAAGAAAATTAGATATTTTATCCAATATATAATCTTTAAATGAAGTAACTTTATTAGCCTTTTTATAAAGAAATAAGAAATAATTTTAATCTTGATTATTATTTATTTATTATTTATTTTTAACATACAAAAATTTAAGTGTCTTTTCTTTTAAAAATTTATGTATGTATATGTACATATATATAATACATACATACATACATATATAAAGTAAATATAAAAATTGAATTTTCTTCTAATTGAAAGATCATCAATTTATCATTCGAAAATTTGTCATTAATGAATATATACTTGTTTTTTTATATTTTTGGAATTACATTTTTTGGTTTAGTTAACCTTTTATTTCAAATAAATATAAAATCAATTGTTGAGCTTAAATAAATAATAATAATAAAATATATTTCTAACTACACTTTTATTACGATATTAAATAGGGCGCTATATATTCGATGTAGATTAATGTATTTTCCTTCGCGCAACTACAAATTAAATATGCTTTGCCCTACACTAGCTAATGTAGTCGTATCGGAGCACTGTATTCTTTACTACACAAAAATATTTGAACCAACAACTTTTTCTAAGTTTTAAAATTTAAAAAACGAAAACAGCTCACAATGAATAAGAAACACCAACACATAAATTGTATTGTATGTGAATATTGTTGTTAGCATGAAACCGTTTCTGTACTTAAGCAAAAAAAAAAAAAAAAACACGAAGTAAAAATTTTGTTGCGGCTATCGTCTTATACACTGTGATGTTGTGTGTGCAAAAATTTTGTTGTGGCTATCTTGCTGTGTAGAGCTGCAAAACTATCGATAGTCGCCCCATCGATAGTTTCGATAGTTTAAAAAAAACTATCGATACTATCGATACTATCGGTTTTCTATTTTTCTGAGAAAATTAGAATCGCAATACGAATTTTTTGATATATTTTTACTACGTTCTTCTAAAATCTAGTGGAGAAGTAGAATTCAATTTGTATCGGAAGTCCAGTAAGTAAAACTCTATTAAAATATAGCAAGTACTATGTACATATGTATATGGGTTATTATTCGCTGTTAACTGTCTTTCATAATAAATGCATTAATTTAAATAAAAGACATACATATGTATACTATTGTAACATAAATTTCAATTTTATTACAAAATAACAAAAAACGCAAATTATTTGCCAAACAAAAAAAAATTTATTGAAGCTGTTAATTTGAGAAAATTTTTTTTAATTAACGTTAACCGTAAAAGGCTTTGACGTTCAAAACGTAAAACATAAAACATACATTCTACATAAGTAAATATCAAAATTCTAGTTAAAAGGGATTATAAAAAACAATTCATAAATAAAAATTAGATACAGAAGCATTAAATTTAGGTATTTATAAGTTATACCAGGTTTACCCAATAATTTTTGTTAATTAACAAGAGTCTATCGACAGTTTTTGGTCGATGGTCTTAATTGACTTTTCCGCTTCTCTGAAACTAGAGTGCGAACGTTTAAGGTGATCTAATAAATTCGTAGTATTGCCGCTAGTTTTATAATATTTGCCACACATACGGCATTTAGCACAATTTTTATCTTTGTTTATTTCAAAATAAGTCCAAACATCTGAATACGTCCTACGTATCTTTTTTCAAATACCCTCTTCATCATCGTTGTCTACCTCAATGTTTTCGTTGCCCTATTCTATTAAACACAGACAGACATACACACTCCTATGGATGTGTCCAATGAACACATATGTACATACATTTAAATATTATTGTAATAATACTTACTTTCTGCTAATTGTAGGATCCTCTCCATTTTTTTACACTGTTTTTTATTTAAATACATATTCTTTATTCTTACAGAAATACTATTAATAATACCAGAAACTTCTACTTTAAAACTTCTTTGTATTATTTTTGTGTTTATGCACTTCTATAAATTGCAGCGTATTGTATATATAGAAAAAGAAGCCAGTTACATTGTCGCCAATAATTCGTCGTTGTCGCTATTAAGGTATTCTTTATTCTTTCTTTTTTCGTTGCCGCTGAATAAAAATAATTAAGTTTAAATGAAATTAATTACCCTAAGGAGTTTAATAGAAATAGAGTTTTACATTAAATAAATGCAAAAAATTTACCGGCGGAAAAAAACCTGCGTTGAAAAATTTTATTTTTAAAATTTTCCGATAGTATCGCTACCGATAGTGAAACCATCGATAGTCGGCCAAAAATAAAACTATCGATACTATCGATAGTACTATCGATTGTTTTGCAGCTCTATTGCTGTGTGATGTTCTTGTTATAGTTGTTGGAGTTTCGTCACTGTATGTACTGTGGCTGAAGGAAAAAAACTAAACAACAATGCAAAAGAAATAAAATACACATTAGCACAGTGCATACACTGTGACATTAGTTTCTCTTTGGTTTCTCTTGTTTTGTTACGCTCTTTTCTTTTGTTTTGCCTTTTGCCCTTCCTTCCCGCGTCTGAAAAAATGTTAACAAAATATTTGGATAAGTGTTGAGATGCGCATTCTATATGATTTATATTCTTTGGTTTTACATACTACCAAAGAATATAAATCATATAGAATGCGCATCTCAACACTTATCCAAATATTTTGTCAACATTTTTTCAGACGCGGGAAGGAAGGGCAAAAGGCAAAACAAAAGAAAAGAGCGTAACAAAACAAGAGAAACCAAAGAGAAACTAATGTCACAGTGTATGCACTGTGCTAATGTGTGTTTTATTTCTTTTGCATTGTTGTTTAGGTTTTTTCGTTCAGCCACAGTACATACAGTGACGAAATTCCAACAACTATAACAAGAACATCACACAGCAAGATAGCCACAACAAAATTTTTGCACACACAACATCACAGTGTATAAGACGATAGCCACAACAAATTTTTTACTTCGTGTTTTTTTTTTTTTGCTTAAGTACAGAAACGGTATCATGCTAACAACAATATTCACATACAATACAATTTATGTGTTTGTGTGTGTCTTATTCATTGTGAGCTGTTTTCGTTTTTTAAATTTTAAAACTTAGAGAATAATGTTGTTGGTTCAAATATTTTTGTGTATTAAAGAATACAGTGCTCCGATACGACTATGTAAGCTAGTGTAGGGCAAAGCATATGTAATTTGTAGTTGCGCGAAGGAAAATACATTAATCTACATCGAATATATAGCGCCCTATTTAATATCGTAATAAAAGTGTAGTTAGAAATATATTTTATTATTATTATTTATTTAAGCTCAACAATTGATTTTATATTTATTTAAAATAAAAGGTTAACTAAACCAAAAAATGTAATTCCAAAAATATAAAAAAACAAGTATATATTCATTAATGACAAATTTTCGAATGATAAATTGCTGATTTTTCAATTATTTATAAGAAAATTCTATTTTTATTTTTAATTTATATATGTATGTATGAATTATATATATGTACGTATATATACATTTTTAAAAGAAAAGACACTTTAATTTTTTTATGTTAAAAATAAATAATAAATAAATAATAATCAAGATTAAAATTATTTCTTACTTTATACTTCAAAGCATCAAAAAGTATGTAGTATATTTTGAGGATTTTCATCTCCATAAAAAGGCTAATAAAGTTAATTTTTTTAAAGATTATTTATTGGATAAAATATCTAATTTTCTTTTTTTGGAACTTCCTTTTTCTGTAGTCCAAGAGCAATGTTTCCGAAGGAGAACCAATAATAGAAAGTCCAATTCTGTGTTGAGAACAAGTGTCGGCAAACCACTCTGGGGTCATTCGTTTACATGACTCAATAATAAAAGATTTTGTACCAATTTTTCGCGGTTCAGATTTAAAGACAGAAAAAGTGTTCTAATTTGTCTTGATTGAGGGACTTTGACATTAAGAAATATAAATCACCACCTTCCCTTAAAATTTCATTTGTTAACATAAGAATTGAATTTAGGGTGAGTTTCATTTTATTTGAAAAGAAAATACGCTTGTTTTGATCTACAAACTCCACCTTTTTTAAATATTCTAAAAAGAACTGAATATATTTATATACTTCATTGTTAATCTGAATTGCAGATCTATAGCAATTATCTCGATAAAGGGAGCCACTATTAAGACAATCAAAAATTTTGCCATTTTTTCCATAAACTGAGCTGTTGATAAAGCCAATTCTGCGGAACATGTCTTAAATTTTGTGGCTTCAGACGTTGTTTTAATAGCAGCAGAAACAAGCCTGCTGAAAATTTGTGTGGCAAATACTACAAGCATTTTTCATAAGTGTTAGGAAACATATGTTGCCGTGTTAGTTTTGGGCACATTTTTGTTTTTGCATTTGCTTCCATTTCTTACAATTCCCTAATTACCTGAAAGCTTGGCGTCCCATCCGGGGTTTTTATGTCACATTTCAGCCACCCATTCCGCAAAGATTTAATTGAGTGTGGGAAATCATAAAGGCAAAAAACATTTTGATCGCTTAATTCAAAAAACGGTTTTTTAGCAGATACTTTAAGATTGGAAAATCATTTTCGGTTAGTCGAGCCTTCATCACATATAAGGGCATAAACATTAATACCAATGCTTTTTAAAATATTTACATTTACTGTAACAATTTCACTTAAAGAATCTGCAGATAAACCATTTTGGGAAGTAAAATAATTTAGAATGATAGCTAAATGGATGCAAGCAAAAAACACATTTTAATATTTCATAATGTCTTTAAATCTGAACCTCAAAAAATTGGTATAAAATCTTTTATTATTGAGTCATGTAAACGAATCACCCCAGAGTGGTTTACCAACACTTGTTCTCAACACAGAATAGAGGTCTTGGATTTGCTGCTCCTTCGAAAGCATTGCTCTTGGACTACAGAAAACGGAAGTTCCAAAAATAGATATTCTATCCAATAAATAATTTTTAAAAAAGTAACCTTATTAGCCTTTTTATGGAGATGAAAATCCTCAAAATATACTTTTTGATGCTTCAAAGTAAAAACTAAGAAATAATTTTAATTTTGATTATTATTTATTTATTATTTATTCTTAACATAAAAAATTGAAGTATCTTTTCTTCTAAAAATGAATATATACATACAGTTATATATTTTAAACATACATAAATTAAAAATAAAATTTTTTCAATTTTCTTATAATTGAAAAATCATCAATTTATCATTCGAAAATTTGTCATTAATGAATATATATTTGTTTTTTTTTTAATATTTTTGGAATTACATTTTTTGGTTTAGTTCACCTTTTATTTCAAATAAACATAAGAATACTTGTTGATCTTAAATAAATAATAATAATAATAAAACATATTCTTAACTACACTTTTATAACGATATTAAAGAGGGCGCTATATATTCGATGTAGATTAATGTATTTTCCGTCGCGCAACTACAAATTACATATGCTTTGCCCTACACTAGCTTACATAGTCGTATCGGAGCACGGTATTCTTTAATACACAAAAATATTTGAACCAACAACATTATTCTCTAAGTTTTAAAATTTAAAAAACGAAAACAGCTCACAATGAATAAGACACACACACACATAAATTGTATTGTATGTGAATATTGTTGTTAGCATGAAACCGTTTCTGTACTTAAGCAAAAAAAAGAAAGACACGAAGTAAAAATTTTGTTGTGGCCAGTGTTGCCACTGAAAAAATTTTGATTCTACCAAATTTTCTTTCAAAATCTACCAAAATTGATCAATATCTACCAAAAACCATTTTTATTTAAAATCCATTTAAGAACACATTGTTGAGATGGTAAGCAATTTTTAACACCTTTACATGTACATATAAATAACCAAAAATAAGAAAAAAAAAACGAAAAAAATTCAGTTCTTCGAAAATACATGTAACAAAAAATAAACGTATAACAAAAACAATTTAACATCTTAACAATAAAATCGAAAATGCATAAATAAATACAAGAAATTTAAAGAAAACAATTCGATTTTTCAAAAATAAACTAAATGGCTATGTAGGTATAAAAATTTAAAAGGTTATTTCAAAATTTTTATTTATGTACTTCATGCAATATATGTAATGTATGTAATAATTATCATAAAAAATTTTATGTTTTTACAAATATTTTTATTTATTTACATAAATATTCACTAATAATAATAAATATGTGCTAATTATAAAAATGAACATATCTTAAAAAATCAAAGCCATATCCATTTTAATAAATGGGCTAATTCAAACAACTTTTATTGCTTATAACAAAAATCTCTTTTTGATGACCATACTTTATTTTTTACAAGCTCCTTCCAGACCATTATATTATTAATTTTCTTTACTTCAAATTTTTGTTGCTCAATTTCATTTTGATTGAGGAATGTGGTAAAAAATTACGTTCAGCTGCTGCAGAGCTATGCTGAAGAGAAAGTAAATTAAAAACAAAGTTGGTAAATTCACCTAAACTTTTCTCATTTAAACCGTTTCTAATTGAACTAACTTTAGCCCAAAATAATTCAATGTTTAATTCCGTTGAAAGATTTGTTTCTCTTAATCGCAACATAATAATATCAGGATCACAGTCTGTAAGATTAGAAAATTTTAAAACAAGGGACAATATAGGCAAGTCTTTGTTTGACAATACCTTCTCAGGAGAAATTACTTGTAACAATTTAATGTATTCTCGATTAAAATCAAATCTAGCATTGATTTGGTGTAGTAATTCAATGTAAAATTGTAAAATCTCATGTTTAACATCAAAAACTTCTTCCGGGTTAAGATTTTTAGTAATATACATTTCGGCTTTTGTAACGATAAAAATTTTTGAAACATCAATCAATTAGTATCTGTATTAAATATGTTTTGATAAAATTGCTTAATATGAGCAAAAAGTTAGATTTTATGCTTGGATATAAATACGCCAATTTTAAACTTGCCGACTGAAATTACTTTTTAAAATTTTTTTTAGCTTCTGCTAAATTCTACCAAAATCATATTCAGCCTACTATCCTACCAAACGAAAAATTTTCTACCAGTTTTGGTAGAATTCTACCAATAGTGGCAACGCTGGTTGTGGCTATCGTCTTATACACTGTGATGTTGTGTGTGCAAAGTAAGAGAATAAACGAATTCTCTTTGCTAAGTAAGAGAGTAACAATTCTTTTTGCGGGTTCCAACATTACGACCCGCCATAAGAAATTTTACTTGTACGTGATGCACATTCTATATGATTTATATTTTTTGATACTACCTATACACACTATACTGGGTGCATAAGTTATTATCATTTATTTGTATGTTTTTGTTCAATTCATTTATTTGTTACGGAAGTTATTGTATTTGTGTTATTTTGCAATATTTATAACATTTTACGCAAAGAGAAAATATTTTTTTTGTTGTTTTTTTGAATTGTTACTATTCCATATCAAATGCGTTTGGTTTTTAATGCCCATTCGTTATTATTGGTAATACTGGCATTCATAACAAAAATTTCTTTTCAATTGCCCTTTTAGCCGTTACGTTTAACGTTGCTTTTATTTCTGTTTCTGTATTTTTTATTTTTTTTTATTTGATTGTAATTTCTTTTTAATGTTATTTATTAATGTTTTATTATAAGCAGAACATTATGACGTCGCTGCGTACTTATAATTCACTGTTTGTTTGCTGTAGTATAGTGTGTTGTAATAATATTTTTACCCTTTTTTCATACTTTCTTTTAAAAGCCGGAAAAACGAAACAACAGTTTTAGATTTAAAATGCATTTCTTTTTTATTTCTTTTTAATATTTTCACTATTTCGTAATGTTTATAAAAACAATCAAAATTATAAAAAAAAATCATAAATTATTAAGAAGCAAAATATGTATGCTCTGTTCGAGTTCTCCTATCATTATAGTATAAGAAACAGTGTGTGCTAAAACAAAAATTTTATTAACGAAATTACAAAAAAAAGAACCTGGATAGTAGTAAATTTTAACATAAGCAAACAATTTATTTTTGGGGAAGAGATATTTATGAGGAGTATATCGTCATATTAAATGCAAACGGACGTAACTACACAAAATTTCTAAATTGAGTTTTTTATAAATTATAGTTCGATTTATCAAAATACATGTTCGTGCAAAATTTTAGATTCCTACGATCAAAAATGGCTTTATTAACGAAATTCAAACGGACGTAACTACAAGTGCGTGTATGTCTAAATACAAGAAGACAGAAAACCTTATATGAAAACCTTATATACAAACTCATTTGTTGTATATAGGGATGCCAATCCTTATATCTCGATCATAATTTTCATATAATTTTCAGGATTTACAAGATATTTAATTTCAAAGAGTATCAACTCCTGTAAAAAGCATAAAGTGTAGTTACCTCCGCTTGAATATATTATGACGATATGTTTCTGTATAGACTTCTAAACAGCTGAACTGATTTTCGGGATGATTTTTACTGTATCTGTCTGAAAAGATATATAGGCTATATAAATTTCAATAAAATCCAATAGGTGATGTCACTCCCCTAAAAAGTAAATACTTATTTGTCTGTATTTCCAAAATGGTAATAAGAAGAGTTTTTTAATTTAATTTATGTACATATACATCTTTATTTCATATTATTATTATTATTGAATGTAGTAGCCGTGGTCTAGTGGTTAGTGCATTGGCTTACTAAGCCGATAGCGCCGAGTTCAAATCTCAGCTCTGACATCTTGAAAAAAAAAGAAATATGAAAAAATTATTTTTTTCGGCGACTACCTCTCAGTAGTCTTCTGGCAAAAACTCTGGCGGTAATTGTTTGCCATGAAAAATTTTCTCAAATATGTCGTTCGGAGTCGACTTTAAACTGTAGGTCCCGGTACTCATTGATAAAAATTAACACACATAACATAAGTGCTGCGAGAAGCCAAGCCGTAACCCTGACACAGGTTGTAATGGTCAGTTATGTATGTATGTATATATCTTTATAGTTAATACAAATCATTAGCAAAAAAGTGGTAGGCATCGTGACTCTTGAGAACGGTAGTAGCAGACGTTACTAAATTATGACCAAATGCTTCGTGGTGAGTACTAGTCCTCAGTTCAATAATAAGAGGAATTTCACAATTGGGCTTGATATCTCCCATTAAAAATAAATACCCTATAGAGAAATGAACAATGCAGTTATGAAAGCATGAATTAAAACGGGCGTTGTAAAAGCAATGCATCATATTGATGTGTGGTGTTTTTTTTTTTTTTTTTGTTATTAATCTTTGGCTTTGTGACTGCAGTTATAATACCTTTTTGAACTCTTTCGCTTTTTCTACCTATTTTTCTTCATTAAACTATTAATCCAAATACCTTTTCTTTTCTGTAGCCAACTTATGCATTTGCCTTTTTTTGTAAAAGATGCGCAATGGCTGATTTGATACTTTTTACTTCTATTCGTATTTGTAATAAATATGAGTATGAGTACAGTTGTAAATTACAACTTGTAATGCTTTAATTTCTTTTTTGTCCATAATTTCTAATTATTTTTGTGTTTCCCATTTTCATTGCATAATCTCTGTTACGCAAAAAACGAAAAACAAAACAAATTTCCATCAAATTTAATGTATTTTTAATGTTCAAAAGATTTTTTTGTTTAACATTTGAACGTAAATGAAAAAGAAAAAATTCTTGTTTGACTATGAAATTAAGTTTTAAAATATTTGGGCTAAACAAATCAAAGTACAATTGTGGATAGAGAACGAATTTAAAAACACTCTACTAAAGCTTTTACAGCATTTTTATAAAACGACATAATTTTCTTTAGTTCTATTGTTGTATAAATCTATATATGTACAGTGGCGGTCAAAACTAACTGAACAAAAGTTGGGCATTTGAATTTTAAAATTTTGTATTAAATTCCTCTCAAGTATTTTTTTTTAAATTTATTCGTTTGTTTACCATTAAAGCATTAAACACATAGACGACAGCAAGCAGCAGGCAGCAAGTTGTCAAAATTAGAATGCCCACGTTTATATGGAAACGATTATTTTAAAGGCAGCACAGCAAAACCCTATACAAAAACCTTTGCTGCTGCTGCCCAACTTAGAATAATTTCTATTTTTTGATGCAGCAAAAACTAATCAGTGATGCTAATACAATACAAAATGATAAAGAAAAACGACCTAAAAAATATTTTTTATTACAAAGAAAAAAAATTTATTTATTAATAAAGATAATAACAATTAAAAACTTTTTAACATTATAAGTCGGTATTATTTAATAAATTTAAGATTTTAACGTTATGTTTGGTGTCCCACAGGGATTAATATGCTTTGTTGTTTAAAATACATGTATAATGTGATGGGTAATGATGAAGGGCTGAATGTAAAACAAACAACTAACTACGTTATGTCTTAAAAGAAATATGCAAATGTGTGATGCATCAAAATATCTTTATGATCAGTGGATTTTTTTTTTTTTTTTTTTGAGATTTGCAGCCGTACTAGTTGAGAAATACACAGAATTTCAGAGTTCATCGGGTAACATGAAGGGCTATGCAAAAGTCTCAATTTTGCAATAATTGCCAAATAATTTGAGATTATACTTAAATTTTAATTTTTTTAAAGAGTATGTGTACAATTAGCAAAAAATATATTTTGTTAATGAGTTTTGTAAAGTTTTTTAGTACTAATAAAATATAAACAAATTAAAATAAAAAATATATATGTATTTACATTTCAAACAAGCGATTTTATTTTTGCGATTTCGTATACATACTTGAAAGTGGTATCACTGAAATATTTTTTTCAACAACAAACACATGTTCATTATTTTATTTGTTTTTTATTGTTTTGCTGCTACTGCCTTCAAAATATTTATGTAGCCGATAGCATGGCAGCAAATATTGTCGGCTGCATTTGCTGCTTGCTGTCATGCTGCTTGCTGTTGTCTATGTGTTTAATGCTTAAGAAAATAATTTTAAGACGAAATATAAACTTAAAAGCACTAGCTACTTCGGCTATTCTCGCTCTCTCTTTCTCTCTCTCAAATAAAAGCAATAAAAATTTACTCGTTTAAAGCATAATGGTGCTTATTCCGTTTGGCATGAAATTAAAGCCCGTGACATGGCTGATTAAAAACAATTTGACTAATTTTCCATTTATTTACAAAAAAAATCTCTCTGTTGTAGGGCTTTAGTTATTGCATAAGTACATAAATTTTTTTAAATAATTACACAGTTTGAAAATAAAAACGCTTGTGAAGTGCTACTAAATATTTGAAAAACATTTTCGAGTATAACAAGAACAATTTTTTGAAATTTGCAAAATTACTACAAAATCTTGGGGTTTTGACAATAAATGAGTACCTAAAATTTTAGTTAAAACGCAATTTTTATAAAGTACATAAAATTGTACCAGTAGTTACTGTAGAGTGCCTGTAGTACTTATAAATTTGCGAATAATAATAAATGCTTAGTTACAAATTGCCATCGTAATTATTATTATTTTTTTCTTAATAAGTACTTTTTGTTTAAAAAAGAAAAAGCAAATGTTTTTTATTGGCCCTATTTAACGCTGCGTTTTGTCTTTTACTACGTTACGCTTACTTTCTTTATTTGCATAATATCAATCAAAATATTTAAATTAAAAACAAACAAAAAATTAAGTACATAAATGTTGTATTATTATCATACAACTGCGTTTATTAGAAAAAAAAAATAACCGGGCTCTTCATTTGTTTATGGCCGAGTTATATTGTCTCGTAATTTAAAACAATTTCATACGTTTTCCCTTCTATTGTTATTTGTTTTTTTCTCTAACAATAATAATTAAAAACGTTTTGTTTTAGCAGAGAAAAAAAGAAATTAAATAGAGTTTAGATGGCATTTAAAATAATTGAAAAAAAAAATGTATTAAACCATTAAAAGGTTATAAGGTTATGTTTGTATCAGGGCTGTGTAGTTGAAGTGGGAATTCGTTAGTTCAACAATATAATACTTGGATTTTCGAATTGAAAATGCTTTAGAAAGAAATTTCCCATTCGAAAAATCAATAATAAATGCATACAAAAATTTTTCGAAAATCCGTAAATGTTTACGAATTTGTAAGACTTTCGATTCGAATCGAAATACAAAGTAAGCCTCCAGCTTGTCAGTTGTCAACAGCACTCCACTACCGTTTTACTACTGATATTTCTTGTAGCGTTTTTTTTTTGTTGTCTTTGTAGGCAAAAAAAAAATACTAAAGTTGGTTGATTCCTTTGAAAAGAATCCAATTAGCACTTTCACGCCCTTTTGATATCATATCCTCGTTACCAACTTGTTAACAATGGTTGCGCACTACTCACCTATAACCAGTCATGCCAATGAGTCGATCAATACCCACTTCAACCAGCTTCTCAATACCTCCGAGCAACAATTTACCCAAAGCTGATAGTCTCTCCCTCCATGGAGTAAAGCGTTTGCAAAGAAAATTAAAAATAATTTTCCTTTCCTTCGTTGCTTACAAAGGTGGCAGTATGTATTATATGAAATGTTCATTTTGTCTTCGTGCTCACGATCTGCTCATCCTGCAGAACGTCAGACCAGTCCACCTTTGGCCCGCGAATCGATGGTATGCCAAGTCAATTTTACCACTAACAACACCCAATGGTGGGAATACCAATTTCCATGGCAGTACAATGTCTCGCCACTTCATCTGCTCTTTATACATATTTCTGTGTTAAGGCTGCTCTGCTTTGCTTCACCAGTTTAGAAATGGTCACAGCCGATTCCAGTACCCGGATCGTCACCTGCCTTTCCAGGGAGATACATTTTTTAAAATTACTGCTATCACTACAATTATGGGCTCACAGTGTTTACTGTTGGAATTTCAAAGGTAATTCTGTTTGAGCTTTAAATATATTCCAGAACTCGCAACTATAAGAAGCTACGATTTGACAACATTCATATTAAATGGGTTAATTTTAGAGACGATGAATATTTACTTTCCTGGCTTTACTTTTAGATAGTAAATTTTCAAGGTAATGAAAAGAATTATTTATAACATCGCTTAATTACGCAATCGTACTTTGTAGTTGCTAAAAACAAATAATTCGAAATATATTTTTCTCCGGCCTTTAAAGGGTTAATACAACTATTTTATATACAAAAAAAAGAAAGAAAAAAATAAAAACTAAGGGAAAAACTGTGGCAAAATGTTTACACTGGTAAAGTGCTTAAAACGACACTCTTTTGTTTAAAACTTATGCTGCCGGTAATTTTTAAACAATTAAGTGTGTCATTTAACCAAAAACAAAAAGAAAAAGAGTAATAAATTTTAAATAATAAAACGATAATTTATTGTTTCCTTAAAGACAAAAAAAAGTATAAAATGAGCATGTGCGTCAATTTTATGGGACAACATTTATTAACCAGCTAAAAGCTACACGTTTACATAGATAATTTCTTTTAAAATAACAAGTTTAAGAAATATGTAATAAACAGTATTGTGTAATCTATTAAACATTTAATTACTTTTTTTTTTAAATATTTTTCTAACATTTCATATATGAAAACTAACGAAGCTATTGATATGCCCAAAACCCATAGTAAGAGTATGCCAACAAAATTGGACATGCCCAATTTGACGGGACCAATATCATCCATATATGAGTACATGGTAGCTTCTACTTGTTTCTGCTTTTGAACATTTAAATTTACAGCCACCACACGCCATTCCCAGTATTTATCTAGACCAGCTGAATGCCACCAATAGATAAGCTGATCGAAACGCTCTAATAAGGGCCAGCAACGTTTGACAAATGCCACCGTATATTGAAAATATAAATCCTCCTTCATGATTTTTAAGTGTTCTATAGCTTTTGGAGTCAAATAGTCACCTATAGCAAAATGGCCTATAATAAAAAATTTTACGAAAATTGTTATAACGTTTTGCTGGATAGCGAAGGGCGTAATTTTCCCACCGATTTAAAGACGACTTACCAAAAGGTAAACGTTCTAAAGTAAAACCCATATCTGGACGTGTTAAGGCCAATGCTTCCAGTTCATCATCCGTATAGGAATAAAAATTATGTATAATACCCTTTATACGCGGCTAAAAAAGAAAAAATGGGAAAAATTAATTTGAATAATAATTTTTAGTCTTTGTAAATTGAAAAAAAAATTTTTTGAAAAAAAAAAAAATACAATCAAAAACCATAAGGGGACTACTTTTGTGTCACCTTGTACTCACATCATCTGTATTGCGAATGGTCGTAATCCAAGCTTCTGAATTGCCTGCCCATATTAATTTTTGCTTTAGCATGCCGTCTACTGTATCCGCAGCCTTTTCAAAACTAGAAATTTACATCAGGGAATATTTATTCTTATTATTAATCTCATCTTACCTTGGTATGGTTAAAATACTAGCCAAGCCTCCTCCATAAATGCTCGTTATAATGATGTCATTCATAAAGCAGGTGAAAAGCAATACTCTTACAGTATGTGAATGTACATTACCATTAGCCGATTGGGAAAGAAACAATTTAATGGCCGTAACATAAGCGAATTTAAAGCTCTGCTTCCAGTTTGAATCTTCCAAACTGAGATAAGTCTCAAATTTGTGAGTAAAACACAAGCCTATGATCTCAATTATCAAATAGGCTGCCACAGCAAGCCATAAAGTGAATTGGAATGGTTCTAAAGGTAGCAACCAGCTGGCTAAACGCCTATAATTAGAAATGCAGAAAAAAAAATGTTTATAAAAAAAACTAGTCAACTTACTTGGGAGCTGGTACCAAACATGTAATGCCAGGACGTACCAAATACATTGACATGTCCAAGTGAAGATAATCAACATCCCTGTAAAAAAATGTTGTTGAAAACTAAAGACCAACAAATTTGTATATGATTTTTTTATGATGTACACAAAGTTGCTTCATATCGGGCCGATAGATGGCGCCATTAAAAAAAAACGATGAAATTTAAAACCTCTATAAATTTATTTAAACATAAAAAATCTTTACTTAGCAAAGACGGCCCATAGGTACTCACACCTGTAGGTTGAATATACCTCACCACGACTTCTATAGAAGCTGTAATGACAAGGAACAAGAGGAAAGAACAAAACATTTTCACTGTCATTGTCCCGCTCTAGGAGACCTAAAAACAAAGATTTTTGGGCACCCTAAATTTAAAACATAAAATATATATTAAAATAATTTGAACAGAATTCACACCTTCGTGAGATTATCCGGTTGGTTGGAGAATGCCAATGGTCATAGACATGTGAAATGATAATAGTGGTATTACAACGGGACCTTATAGAACCCAAGTGTACTTTGCCTAGAGGCCTACCAATTTTAACCTAACCCAGCAAAGTTTTTTTTAAATCAAAAATGTTAAATTACAAAAAGATTATTGAATTTTTTATATAAAATGTGTTATTTTTTTTTTTTTTTTAACTCAAACTTACCAAGAATACATGGAGCCTATGGTAATTTCTGCCATACCTTTTACCACCATACCCAAACTGCCAACTCCGGTTAAATTGGGATAAACTTCACCCCAATCGGTTGCTTCCGCTTAAAATAATTCAAAAATAAAATTACAAAAAACTGTAATTTCCTAAAAAAAAACAAAAACTCTCACTTACAACTGTCAAACCACACAGTACAATTATAAATTTCACAAAACGTAAACAGTACACGTGCCTCCGTACCGTCAATTTGCACAGCACCCAATGGAGAATCACCATAAGCCAAATCGTAAGAATTATTATTTGTCACACCATAATTCATAACTAAATAGGGTCTATAATCAAAACCGCTCACAATAATTTCACGGCCTTGCAAATTAGCAGTTTTATCCGGGAACAAAGAATTGTTATAAAGAAAAGTATTATTCTGACAAAAATATCGATTTAATTGTACTAAAAAATATTGTTGCTCCGATTTTGGGGCAGAATATTTGTTAGTTTTTAAATTAAAAATATCCGACGTTAATGCAGCGGGTGTTATTAACAAAATATTGTCTTGTTCTGAAAAGCAAAGAGTTTGAAAACATTTTTGTATTTCTTTTTATTAAATATTTAAAAATACCCTCAAAAAATAAATGTTTATTGAAATTTTCCTCAAGCTGTGGCTCAAGATAGGCAAATACAAAATGATTTCTTTTAGAGCGCCATACCGAATATTGGCTGGCATTTGTGAAACTCTCAATAAAGGGTAAAATATCATCTTGGAAAGCTATAAAGCTCTATAGAATTATCAAAAATAACTTGTTTAAAGCTTATAATAATACATAATTAAAAAACTTACCTCGCAATGACTTTTCTCTATAGCCACTGTTAGTTTCTGGGTCAAATCATTAAATGCAACTTCATAATCTGTTAAAGTCTGCTCCATTTTTTTGAAATCGACGACATCTTTGTCGAAAGACTTTACCAAATCATTTAAATTAATATTTACAACTGCATAGTATTCCAGTGAGTTTTTGGTTTCTAAATCAAATTCTATGGCTGAATTCCGTAAGAGACATAATGTCGTATCCTTTAGATATAAATGAGCTTGAAGTAAAATGTAGATTGTATGTATCAAGTTTAAATATTACTGAAATATTCTTTATTTTTAAAAGGAAAAAATATGCACCATTTTACTATATTTTTTACAAGTAGTAACTAACGAAAGTTAAAATTTTTTTGTTGTTCTAAATGAGAATTGAAGAATTAAAAAAAAAGTTTTTTGGACTTTCCGTATTCAGGAAAACAATATTTGGTTTATTGGGGTCTTTTTTGACAAGTATTTTATTTATTTATTTATTTATTTATTTATTTATTATTTGAATTTCTGCACAACAAGACATAAATCTTATAATTAAAGTACAGAATTAATTAAAGAAAACTAACAATTCAAAATTTGAAATATAAGTTATTGTAAAATTAGGGAGCATTATTACTAATTACAGTAATTGATAATTAAGAACTTCAAAAGGTACAGTAAAATTAATGTAAAAATAAGGCAATACAAACGATGAGAAAAAAAAAATAATAAAATGCAATTAATAAACGTATTTCAGTTAATTAATGAAATTTACCAATAATGTTTATGATTTGCGTCCAACAGTAACCCCCAGTGTTAACTAACATTTTTAAAATATATTTTTTTACCGATTTTTATTATTTGTATTCTTTTCAATATTTCTAAACAATAATTTAAGTATCCCATGCCTATTTATATGATTTTTGCTATCAATAAATGTTTTGGCTCTGTAACATGTAAATGCTTTCAAATAATTGGTTTCAATTCATATTTGTTTAACAATTATTGAAATTTAAATTATTTGAAAGCGAAATTAAGTAATTTGCTTAAGAAATGTTGTAAAAAAGTTAATAAACAATTAAATGTTTACATGTGGCAGGTAAGGAGGGAAGTAAAGTTTACTGCTTAAGCAACTAACCCTAAAATTAAGTCAATCCAGCATTAATTCTGTGGTAATACGTGTATGGAAGAATAGCTTAAGTCGATTTAGGATTGAATTAATTTATTATTTTAGAAATCTCTAGAAATCACTACCACTGTGTCGATTAATCCTACCAATCGTTTTAATAAGCGATTATTATTTAATAATAACAACAATTTGGTAATAGGACAATAACAGCAACGTTTACAACGATGCTGTTGGGAATGCCACAATATTCCAAGGCTCGACTTCCACTGAAACATCAACTCTAAGAGATAAGGAAACTTGTTTGGTAAATTAAGTGACACCCTTACAAGCAAAGTTATGGGTGATACTTGGTGATAGAAACGTTAATGTGGACAATGGCAACATGTATTTACCGTAAATTATAGGTTAGCAGGGTTTAGGGAAAACGACGAATTGTTAGCTGAGAGCGCACAAAGTAACATGGGTATGCCCGTATGAACACACGGAAAATCCAATCGAACACATATGGGTTAAACCATATCAACTCAACTTAAAATATGCCGTTTTTGAAATGACTGTCTCCGAATTTGCTAATTTTTGGTATGAATAAAGTATATCATAACACTAAGACAAATATAAAATTTAAAGGCACTGACACTTCTGGATCCGGAAATATGAGGTCTTGAAAATCGGAAAACAGTACAAAAATGCACAAAGTTACACTTACTTAATTGTAATTTTCTCGAAAAGTATTATAGCTACGCATCTCGTAAAAGTCGCATTTGAAAGGGTATTAAATTACCTTTGACTTAACATATAATATGATTTTTTTTCTCTAAAAGTCAAAGGTCAATTTTCTTTATCTATAAGTCGGAAGCCTATATCTCCGAAAGCGACCTTTTTAAAAATTTAAAAAAAAATTATGCCAAAGATAGTTTCGTTCTCTACAGTTGTGAAAAATTTCAGAGTGGAGGTATTTCTGGATCAAGAAATAAAAATCAAATCGCAAAAGAATGTGATTAAAACTAGTCTAATAGTGGTGGGATGGTATACGATTTTTCGATTTCGATTAGCTAGAATCGCTTATTTTGTGAGTTTCAACAAAAAAATACATAAGTCAAAAAGAAGGGATGTGGAATGGAGGCAAATGGCTCTTCATCGGGGTCAAAGGTTGGGTTGAAGGAGTAAAAGTCCACAAAAACCTCCACAACTTCCCTTTATTAGCCCCTAGAGGGATAAAATGTAAGACCGACACTTACTAATATTTTACCCCCCAACTTTTTTCCGAACATAGCTACCCCCTATCTCCAGTCCCTAAGGGGGCTCCAGTTCAAAGTTTATAAAATTTGCTCCTACCACTCTAGAGAGTGGGAATAGGGGTTAGGTATGTTCGGAAAAAAAGTTGGGGGTAAATACCTACCCCTACCTATATACCTATCCCCTATCACTGCTCTCTAAGGGGGCTCCATTACAAAGTTAAATTTTTATATAAGATTTGCTCCTACCACTCTAGGGAGTAGAGATAAGGGTTAGGTATGATCAGAAAAAGAGTTGGGGGTAAATACCTAACCCTACCTAACCCCTACCTACATACCTACCCCCTATTTCTACTCCCTAAGGAGGCTCCATTAAAAAGTTTATGAAATGTGCTCCTACCACTCTACGGAGTGGAGATAGGGGGTAGGTATGTTCGAAAAAAAAGTTCGAGGTAAAATATTAGTAAGGGTCGGTCTTACATTTTATCCCTCTAGGGGCTACTCCAGGGCAGTTGTGAAGCTTTTTGTAGATTTTTATTCCTTCAACCCAACCTTTGACCCCGATGAAGAACTATTTGCCCCCATCCCACATCCCCCGTTTTTGTTTCATGTATTTTTTGTAGAAACTTACAAAATAAGCGGTTCCAGCTAATCGAAATCGAAAAATCGTCTACCATTCCAGCACTATTAGACTAGTTTTAATCACATTCTTTTGCGATTTGATTTTTATTTCTTGATCCAAAAATACCTCCACTTTGAAATTTTTCACAACTGTAGAGAACGAAACTATCTTTGGCATAATTTTTTTTCAAATTTTTAAAAAGGTCGCTTTCGGAGATATAGGCTTCCGACTTATAGATAAAGAAAATTGACCTTTGACTTTTTCAAAGAAAAAATCATGTTGCATATTAAATCAAAGGTAATTTAATACCCTTCCAAATGCGACTTTTACGAGATGCGTAGCTATAACACTTTTCAAAAAAATTACAATTAAATAAGTGTAACTTTGTGCATTTTTGTACTGTTTTCCGATTTTCAAGACCTCATATTTCCGGATCCAGATGTATCAGTGCTTCCAAACTTTGTATTTAATTTAGTTCTATGATATACTATATTTCTACAAAAAATCATTAAATTCGGAAGGGGTTGGTTAAAACCATTGGTTGATTTGACTTGGAATATCCCATATGTATCAACAAAATGTGGAAAGGCAACCTACTGAAAGTACGTAATAAGAGTAGCGCAAGCATCGCCTCCGACTACCACCTGATAAAAGGTGGGATTTGTTTGAAGGTTACTAGAACAGATACACGCGTTTCAACGAAACGAAACATTAAGTAGAATTATATCCAACAATTGCGGTAAAATATCTCGAACATAGTTAAGATAGGATAGCATAATGGATGATAAGTGGACTAAAGAAAAAGAAGCTTTTTTGAACACCTGCAGCGAATTATTAACATAAGTCTCAAGCGTAAGAATAGAAGAGATTGGATGTCAAACTACACATGGGAGGCTATAGAACATTGTCATTATAAAATGACCGAAGTAAAGCGGGCGAGGATTCGATCTCAAAACAATTAGTCAAGTTCGAATATGAGATGTGCAGATCTAATAAAAAAAAGCGGAAAAAAACAAATTTCCAAAACAACTGTTAACAAAAATAGCAGTATCATGTGTAACAGTGCAAGCTTCCTCCAAATTAATGGAATGGACTTCTTGATGGGATATTTTTCTTTTCAATAATAGGCATTCACTTTACCTTAATAGCATAAAAACCAATACAACCTTTTGAAAACACATGAAAAAAAAGTATAAAAGTTGTATAAAATTTTTATATGAAAATTACCAACAACAAGCGTACAACTATTGTATTGCCATACAAACAAACATACCTTGGGCATAATGATTAGAAATCCTAATGATTAGCAATTGGATTAGAAATTTTAATTGTGCTGGAAAATTGATTAATTATGATTAGTTAGTCATTTTAGACAATTACTAATTGATTATTTTTGATTAGATTTGATTAGATCAACTATTTTTATTGGGGTAAAACTTGCATTCATAACCATTGCCACATAAAAATAGTCGATCTAAGCAAAAATAATCAAGAAATCTAATCAATTATTTTTTGGATTAGTTTTGATTAGAATTGATTAAAAATGCTAATCGTCCTAATTGTGATTAGATTTTTGATTATTTCTAATCTAATCAATTAGTAATCTGAAATTTTTATCAAAATTTAATTCTAATGATTAGATTATTTTATTTCTCTAATCGTAATGATTTCTAATTCTAATTGAAATTCCCCAGCTATGCAAACAAACTACGAATAAAATGAAAACAATGGTTTTGTAAATTCCTCAATTGTATTTATTTGATTTTATGATTATCATTATCAATTGTGTGTGTACTCGTTATCGTATGCTATCATTTCAAGTTTAGACATTACTTGTACGATTACGAATGCTGTAATTTGAATAAAAAAAATTGACGACAAAATTTATTTAATCACGAATTCGGTAATTTGGTTCTTCATTATCTGGTAAAAATTTAAAAAATGCTTTATACTTTTGTCGTTTTTTCTAACACCATTTTTCGTTTTTAAAGCTGGTACATTTTTAAAATTTTATGTGCTTTTCATTTTAAAAAAGATGCTTGCTATTACATACTTGCTTAAAACCGTATTTATCTGTGTGACGTTTTACATCCATTATCAGCTGCTGATTATTTGCAGACGCGTTTCTATTTTTACATTTAAAAGATAAGGAACTTGAATTTTTTTAATTTTTATCATTATATTTGTAAAGTCTCTGCATACATATAATCTTTATTTTCTATGGTCTTTTTTTTATTTTATTCAATCTAAAATTTTTTTAATGATAAAAGTATTTCAAATTAGTGTACTCGTAATATGTACATTTATTAAATCATATTCATGTATTTGTTACAGAGCATCATAAATCTTAAAATTTTGTTTCTTTTTTGTGTAAATTTAAAAGCTATCAAAACATATTTACATGCATATCTGCGTACAAGTGTAGAAAATGTTTCATGCAACATATATTATTTTGCATTTGCAAAGATCAAATTTGAAAAGAAAACATGTGACAAGTGTAAGTGAATTTAATTTGAATACTACAATATTTTTAAAAAGTTTTCGATTCATAAACGATTCATATTCATAAATTGTAAAATTTTGACTAAATAAATGACACTTCAGTGTTTCGTTTCAGTAATTATTTGTGAGAATAATTTCATCGGAAAGTGTGAAATAAATATTTCTAACATTTCACAACTTGTGATTAAAAAATATTTGTGTATTAGGAAGTGAAAGAAGGCATGACTGATTACGATTTTATGTTAATATTCTAATGAAGATACACATTAAAAAGTGTATATATTTTTTGTTTTTTTGAAGCAACTTCTAAAAATCCTTAAAGTAGAAAGACATAACGCGCGATAATGCGTCGACATCTATCGTCTGTTGAAAAAATTTCTATCAACAGTTTTTACTTTTTTTATTTTTTCCTTTTACAAACCCGGCTTCATTTTTTATACAATACAATTTTGTTTTTTTGTTTTAGTTCTTCTTTTATTATTCACAATTATTTTTAATTAATTTTTGTTATAGTATCAGCTGATTACTTGTCAAAGATACACAATGCAGTGAAAAGTTCAAACTTAACCGACTTTCTTTCGCGCGTATAAATTTTTTTATTTATTTTGTTCACTTCTTTAAATTTTTTTGACAAAAGACTACAGCTCGCTAGCTAATAACGCGTGTTATTTTTTCTACCTTTAAGGTTTATACAAGGATTTTTAGTTGATGTCTTTCATTTTTTTTTTTTTTGAGATATGAATATAAAGAAAAGATATGAAAAGCACAAAACTAGTCTTTTTTGTACCAACTTTCTTTTTTACATCCTTCGCCATCAAAAAAGGATGTGGAAAAGGCGACGGGCAAAATACATCCTGTAAATTAGGTGTTTGTAATTGCGTTACTGCAACACTTTTACTCACGCATTTACAATGCCTTATGTCCTACAGCTCAAATGATAGGCAGGTATCACGAAGCAGCAATACTTTCTCTTCATCTAAAAAGTTTTAAGAGCGAAAATTACAGCAGCACAGCACTATTGGCTTACAGCCTTGCTATACCGGCCGTTTTGAAACCAGAAAACAATTCGATATTGAAATTTCATTGGAAAAAAATATACAAATGAAATCTGGGGGGTTACTTTGTATTTCGATTCGAATCGAAAATTTTACGACTTCGTAAAAACTTTCGAATTTTCGAAAAATCTTTATATTCGTTATTATTGATTTTTTGAAAGGAAAATTTCTTTCGAAAGCATTTTCTATTCGAATTCAAATGCAAAGTAACCCCACTGCTTTATGCTTTTGTTCTACATATTAAAGAATTAAATAGGAAGGCTTAAGAATTCTAAAAAATATATTGAAAAATATTCTTAACATTTTTTTATAATATTAAATGTCTTAAGGCAACTCAAAAGGAACTTTATATTCTTGTTTTAAATGTACTCGAATTATGTCAGTTTACACCAAATAAACTTTATCTTTCAAATATTAAAATGTTCAGGCTTTAATTTAAAGTACTGTATACTCTTTACTAAGAGATATGGTATTGAACTCTAAATAACTGCCTAAATTTCACTTTTAGACAATATATCACTTTAGAAGGGTATTAATAGAGTCTAACAATTTTACAGCCTTTTTTTACATATGGCAGCAGCAATTATCTGCTGTGCACGTAGAAAATCAATTAAAAAACGTTTTCGTTTCCAACAATTTTTGGATGATTTTCTAAAGAAACAAATGTTTAAAAGTTTAAAGTGAAACAAAACAAAAGATATTAAATAAAACGCTTTCAATTTTTTTTATTATTGTAATTTTACAACAAAAATGTTAATAATCGTACAGTAGTAAATAAATATAATTGCCAGTAATTAAAATGAAAACTTATTGACCATTTTTGGTTTTTTGAACTTTTTTCATGGCTTTAAAATAGATAAAAAATATAGATATGGTTTTTGTTTTAAGTTGAAGAAATCATTACTAAAATGGCAAAAAAAAACTAAATATTTCTATATACAACATACATACATAAATATTTAAATAATTATTTTTTTGTAACAAAAAAAAAACACACTACAGAACTTTCATTTAAAAGAAATTTCAATTATTATTAGTCATTAAACAAAAAAATAAAAACAAAAAACAATAAAAAAATTTCTAAATTTACAAATGAATGAATTTTTTCTTTAAAATTTACAAAAAATCCGTCAAAACTTATAATTTTTTTTCTCTAGTACTTTACAGGAGGCTTATCGGTGTAAAAGTAAATTTCATTTCTTTTTTAATTTCAATATGGAATTTACGCTTTATAACGCTCTGTTTCACAAAAAATCTTCTTTTAAATATAAAATAGAGACACTTGTACTTTTTTCTAATATTATTTTTTATTTCTTTTTTTTTTATTCTTTTTAATTGTATCGTATAATTAGTCAGTGATTAATTATATTAGAAAAATTTTAAAACTCTTCTCCACTTGGTTTTTCATCTGTCTGAAAAATTACTCATATGAAAAAGTAGATTTTCCATAATTCTGGAAAATATATGATGTTAATACAAGGTAAACAGCAGATGTAAAATAGAATTATGAACAGGTGAAACTATTAAAATTGGTTAAAAAAAAACTTAAATTAAAATTTAGCTTCTGAATATGACATCTGCTCGAAGTACAGGTTTGTTTTTAAAAAGAGAAAATAAATTTAATTGTAAATAAATAGCACAAAAAATTAAATTGTAAGCCACAAATATTTGCTCTTCGAAAGCGCAATATATGGCATTAACATTAAATAACGATTTTTATTTCGGACATATAGCCAACGTCTATACTCTGATCATCTAAGTTTTAGCCACTTTTTCAAGCATTGCTCACAATATGTCACGATCAATAGAAGAAATGTTGACCATAAAACTGTGATCAACATAAATCTGTGACTGCCTATGGTTGCAAATAAAGCAAATACATAAATACATACATACATACATACCCAGCAGAAAATTTTTCAAATTTGGAAGCAATAAATAAAATTGTAAGCAATAATGGAAGCATTATATTGTTTATTCATACAATAAAGCTTCCAAAAATGCTACAGGATAAGGTATTACTTATTTTTGATTTTTTATACTATTTGCTTACCGGTTGCAATAAATGTGCATTTCTATAGCATTTTAGCGGCTCATTTCATATAAAAATCATGCATTATTGATGCGCACGCGTAAGTGATTGTTCACAAATTCTCCCTTACAAAATAGCTTACTGGTAAGCACTAATTTCTGCTGGGTAACTGGCCATTACAACCCTGTGTCAGGATTACGGCCTGACTTCTCGCAGCACCCCTTTTGTGTGTGTCAATTTTTTATCCATAAGTGCCGGGGCCTACAGTTTAAAGTCGACTCCAAACAACAGACTTGAGAAGCTTGTTCATGGCAATCAGTTACTCTCAGAGCTTTTACCATAAAACTGCTAAGAGGTAGTCACCGAAAGAAATATTTTTTTTTATATTTCTCTTTTTAAGATGTCACAGCTAGGGTTTGAACCCTGAGGTCATGACTTAGTAAGCCAACACACTAACCACTTGACCACAGTGACGTGTATTTATAATTGGTATTGATAATGTTGTTTTTATTTTAAAAAGAACCCCTCTTGAGGTAATATTTTTTGTAATATACGCCTTAGGGTATAACGGAAGCTTTCCTTATGTATTCTTTATACTATGTTCACACTTGTGTTTTTAAATGTGTTGAAGCAAAATGTTCACACTATAAATGAGAGATGACGTTTTCTCAGCTGATATTGTTGCTTGTACAAAATTATAAACAAGTTTGGGGAAATTAAAAATATTTGTACGAAAAATAGGAAGAATACAATTATGTATGTAATTATCAATATTATTTGGAGCTCTTTGGAAAAAATTTAAAAAAAAGATACTTATTTAACTTTGACAATACAATTGGTATCTCTTTCCAATTATTTTAATTTTACATTTTATGACAAAGTTTTATTTAAAAATACAAAAAAATATTTAAAGACGTTGATACACACTGTCTATATATCTGAGTGTATACATATTTTCTACATTCATATACTATATGTACATCTCAATTATTTCCGACATTGAATTAAACAATTTAATAATTATCTTGAAGGAAGTATTTTGTCAAATTTAAAAATATAAAAAATTTAAAGATGCAATTACTTGTGTTGTCTTAATTTTGTCAAAATTGTAGGAAAAATTAACTGAATGAAATGAAAAATGTTCCCACAATCAGAAGTAATAGTAAAAAAAACATTTTATTTACATTTGTTTAGAATGGGAGTATCATAACATGTTTTGTGCTTGTTAATTGCTTGCTTAAGTGCCTTTTCTTATGATGCTTAATTGCCATCATGTACGAATTGTATATTAAAAAGAATTTAGTTAAATACATACATACATGCATACATAATTGACCATTACAACCCTGTGTCAGAGTTACGGCCTAGGTTCTCTCACACTCATGTTGTGTGTGTTAATTTTTATCAATGAGTACTGGGACCTACAGTTTAAAGTCAACTCCGAACGACAGATTTTAGAAGCTTTTTCATGGCAATCAATAACAATAACAGAGTTTTTGCCAGAAGACTGCTGTAAGGTAGTCGCCGAAAGAAATAATTTTTTTATATTTCTTTTTATATTTCTTTTTTCTATTTTCAAAATTACTGCCATCTGAGTTGTAACTGTTGTAATCTGTTATAATCAGATGAAAACTTAGTTGGTGTAAATATAGCTTGAAAGTAAATAAAAAAGTGGGTGTAAAAATGGGTGTGGCAAATTTTTCTCTCGATGAAAACTTAAAATGGATTAATACAAACATTTGAAAGAAAAATTAGTCAAATCGATTGAGCCATTTTCTGTTTTAAGGAAATCAAAAAAGTGGGCGGGGCAAAATTTTCTTTCCGTAAAAACCTAAGTCGGATCACGACAATCATAGAAAAAAAAATTAGTCAAAATCGGTCCTGCCGTTCTCAAATTATGCGATGACCAACGAACAACATTGATTTTTTTCTATATACTTAGATTAATTAAAAGTTTGTATGTACAAAAGTAATAAAGCAACTAATCGTTTTTCAATACTAACGAGAAATGAAAAGCAATAGAATTCAACAGCATCTTGCTTGCTGTTTTCAAGCTGTCTTAATAATTTCAAAGTCTTGAATAAAAACTCACAAATACGAACACTTCTAATCTTCAACCAGAAATCAAATCAACCGCCATTAGGGAAAATTTTACTCTCGTTTTTATTTGTATAAGATTTCATTGAATTTCAAAAGTCAGAGGCTGAAATACAAAGACGCTTAAAGCTTTGCTTTAGCTGTTCACCTTTCAACAGTTTTTTTTTTATTACTTTGTTTTTCCAAATGAAATTAAAATCAACCGTTATGTGTTAGAATATTATTAACCATGATGATGATTATCATTAACGGTTTAACCATCCATACTGCCAGCCAAATTGCCAATAACAACACCTACTAAAAAGCCTCACATAGAGCAAAATTCAATAGGCAAAAAAAAACAACAAAAAAAACTTTTTATATCGCTTCAAACAAGAAAGTTGAGAGTCATTTTAACCGTCTCAGTTAGTTTTTTAAGCCAAAAGCAAGCAGTACAAAATCAAAAATACAAAAACCTGCGTCACTGTTTTTCGTATGGAAACGAAAGTCATGATCATAACAGAATGGCAAATGAAGATGATAATGTACAACGTCATTGTAGTCACTCACAAGTAAAAATGTGTCGTATTAGTAACGAGTGTTAGTAACACTTTCGTTAACACTCACTTGTAGTAACTACTCATAATTCAAACACTCATTCTGTCATACATTTACGTGTTTATTAGTGGCTTTACTTAAATCAGATTTTAATTTCATCTCTTGTGGGTTTTAATTTTTTTATTTTCATGATGGAATTAAAAATCTTGTGCATCATTTTCAGTTTAACACTCTAGTTGCCGAATAAAAAACAAGAAAGAAGTATAAAAATATTTACAATTGTTAGAAAAAATAGTAAAAACTATGCTTGAGTGCATTTCTTAGTAGAAGAAAAAACAACTAAAAATTAACAACAAAAAATGTTTTAAAAACAGCCAAAAAAATACATGCAAAGGTATGTACGAGTATGTGCTGATGTATGAAAAAATGAATTCATGAATGAATTTCCCTGATTTTGTTTACACATTACACTTTATCTTTAAACATTAGCACGTAAAAATAAAAAAAAAATAATAAATAAATTTACGTTTTTTCACTTTTCTGTAAAGTAGTAAAATTATTAGTAAATTAAGTAATTCCGAGGCTAAGCCATTGCTTTGACTGATTGCAAATTTGTTATTTTCTTCACCGCCGGTCTGTATATAGGTTTTGTGACATATTACACTTTAGTTTAGACCTGATAAATTGAAGATTAAGTTAATTTAAATTTATATGATATGTTGGGGAGCCGAGTTCGAGCCCCAGGAAGAGTGATAATTTTTTTTATTTTTGTTTCGTTTAAAACGCTTTAATTAGATCAAAGTTAAGTTCTATAAACAATTTAGATTTTTGCAATGAATTTTTTGATAATCAAAGAAGAAAATGATGTCCGTGAAAAAATAGTACACTAGCCAAATTAAACATGTTTTCGACCCCAGCTACCGCAGTCTCATTAGAGTTCTTTGCGTCCTGTACATATTCATGACCAAACATCAACTATTTAACATACGCTTTTTGAGAAATCACATACTGAAATTACTTTTTCTTTTCCATATGTACATACATACACTTGTATGAGTTAGTCGAAGTCAGTTGATCTAATTAATCTAATTTCTGATAAGAGAACAAAGTTACACTTTCATCAGGAGTCCCAGAGACTTCGGTTCTGACCTGATGCCTATGTGCCTGTGATTAAAATTTTAATCGTAGAAAAAAGCTTTTGATATGGCGGTGCAAAGCAACTGTTGCTACCAATTAAGCAGCCAAACTTTGGACTACACACAGCCATGCAAGTACACTTGCAGACACGTTGTATTCACTCTGTAGGTATAAAAAACTCCGCGCTTTGTAGTTTTAACGTGTCTATTGATAAGCAAGTAAATATGCTACGTTTGACCTTTCATTTATGTCAAATTAAGTATTAAATCAAAAGAAATCAAAATTCCTCAGTATAATCGAAATATAATTTTTAAAAAATATTTATATGCTGGAAATAGTTGTGAGAAGAAATTGTATGCCTACCAAAAATATTATACACATACATATATCGTAACCGTTTTCAGCCTATCGAAAATAATAGCAAAAAACTTATTGGCCGTCAGTTATACTGAAAATTTTTTTCTAGTGCAAGCACTTGAGTTCGCCATCTCCCTTCGTCATGCGAAAATTTAAAAAAAATTGGTTCCGTATGTTGTAAATTAAGGCTGGTTCGTGCGGATAAGGTACCTTTTAAGGACTTTGGAACGGGGGGATCGATTAATTATAGGTCTTACGGTGAGCCAGAACACAATATAGTGTCCAGCTATGTTACTGGTATCAATATTAGGAAATCTCTCTGTTCGAAACTAAACAATGCATAAAATATCGAATAATCAAAGTATTTAGCATTTGATAATAAAATATAATATTTAATATCGCAATGCATTTCAAATAAACAACAATATAGGTCAAAAATAAATCAGATTGCATGCATTTAAAAATAAAATCAAGATTGTTTGGCTTATATAATAGATCTATACAATAAATATCAAAAATAAATTATTAAGATATCAATGCTTTTATCTAAATTTTTTATTTGTTTAAAAATACAGAAATTGGTTCATTGAATATAATGCATTCGTAACTGTCTTTCAACTATTGATCCATATATTCGTTATTCATATGCAAATGGCATTGCAATGCAATCATTTTTATAAATGTTTTGGTAAAAGCAGAAAAATCATTTAAAAAAATTTTTTTAAGATTTAATAGTTTCATTAACACCTTTTTCTTTTTCTTTCGTTGGCACAAGGCATCATCATTAGGTTGCATTTCAATTGTTTAGTCTTTTCTTATTAAAAATATGTTTTTTTTTTTTTTTGAGGTCACCCAGACGTGTTTTTTTCTTTCTGGCTCAATAATCATTTCTTTAACAGAAAACGAACAGAAGCATAGGTTTTAATAACATTTCTGTTTGTTAAATATATATTTTAATCTTAACTTTTAATACTTACTTATAATAATATTTTTTCTTTTTTTATTTCATTTCAGGTACGTAATGATTATAATAAATGTTTATGTCGCTATCAATTAGAGGTAAAGTTTGTTTTATTAATAATTAAATATATTAAAAAAATATTGTGCATTAAACAAATTTTATATTTTAAAGTTATATCAACTTAAAATTATATGGAAATACCAGATTTTTTTAATACTCGTAGAACAGCAAAAATCTGTGTTTGAAATTTCTAAATTTGTATGAGTTACCACCATTAAATGGCTTTTTAATTTTTTGCCAAATATGTAAAAATTTAATAAAATTTTTATATATAAATAGGAATATACATACAATTAAACATTTTATGGATATATGATTCTTATGGTGTTTTCTTTTCTACAAGAAAAGTATCACCCTGTTAAGAGGTACATACATGAAGAAAATGTGTGACTAATCCCGTGATAATAATTAAAATAATTTTCCTGAAGCTCTGTTAATGAAACATCGATGCATTACTATGCATCTGCGGCAAAAGAACAATCCACAACAGGTCACATCCAAAACACGTCAAAGTTTTGTTACAATTTTTTTTAACTCAATTTGATTTCTTAAAATATTCAGTGACTCTTTAACATAAAGGCCAAAAACTACATAAAAATCGAAAAATAAGTATTTTAGGACGAAAATAAAATCATTAAAAAAATCAACATAAATTTTTAAAAGAAACATAACATGTTCAACAGAAATACTTACAATCAAATACCAGTTGAAAAAAATATTTTGTGGGGCATACCAACACGTTTTTTAAATGTTTTTAACAATTTTTTTCTTTATGTCTTAAAACAATAAACATTAAAGGAAAAGCAGAAACAAGAATATCAAGAACAAAACAAAGATTTCTTACAAATTGATTTATGTCATAAAATAAATAATAAAAGAAAAAAATGTAATGGTTTTTTGTTACCATACCGTTTTGAGCTTTTTTATATCTACAGGAGAGAATAAAATAAATAAATGCAACAAAATGGTCATTAAACTTGCCTCAAATCATTAACAAACTGTCAGTTTTGTTTAAATCCATGTATGTGCGCTCCTACGCTATTGATATTGAAAAAAGAAAAGAAATCACGAATAAAAGAGAATCATCATCATCATCGTTTTACATTTTAGTCGTTTCATACATGTCCGTTACAACATTTACTTGCTTTATAGCCTGAGTTTGATACAACTGATTGCCTGGTTTTAAAATTGTTTACAATTTTTATGTTTTGATGAAGTTTTAAAGGCTTAAACAAAATAGTTTAAGACGAACTTTTGACGTTAAAAGATCATGTTAACGGATGAGTATTATTATATGCGAGCGCGAACGGTTTGAAAACGATTTAATAAAACGAGTTGTATTTTGAATTTGAAAGTTGAAAAAATTCATGTAAAAGATTAAGTTTAAAATGTCACTTTTTATTAATGGAAAAGAGTTATAAAAAAATTGTATTTTTCATTAAAATATTTCAAAATTTTGTGTGGATTATATGAAAATAAAATATTATATGCGAATCAGGCTTAGAAAATATAAACATATGTACATATACATATTGTATATGATTAAGAAAAAAAAAGTGCAATAAATGAAAGTTTATCTTTTTTGTAAATACAAACAAAGCTTAAGGTTAAATTCAATCAAAATAAAAAATGTGTGAGCGATTTATAAAAAAATGTGTTTTTAAAGCACAAATGCAAGAACAAAAAATTATCAAATACCTGAAAGAAACTCTGATTTAAGAAAAGTTTTCATAACAGAATAATACGAATAACCAGCATTTAGTTATTAACTGTTCGAGAACTATTACTGAAACATTTCCTGAACGAAATGCTTTGGAAATAGTGTTATACACAGTGGTTCATCAGGATAGAACCAGCATATTTAAATCTTA
The DNA here is from genome assembly GCA_963576795.1 of Metopia argyrocephala. Lineage (NCBI taxonomy): Eukaryota > Metazoa > Arthropoda > Insecta > Diptera > Sarcophagidae > Metopia > Metopia argyrocephala. Next base: position 194,568,817 of record OY756208.1, on the reverse strand, counting down.
AAAACCAACTCTATAAATTACAAATAAAGAATAAATAAAAAACTTTTGTTTAGCAAAAAAATAATTAATACTTCAAATGACACTTAAAACACACAAAAATATTTTTAAAATGCTTTGTAACGACACTTTTCTCTCTTTTTGTCAAATTGAAGTCAAATTGGTTCAACTTTGTACTTGACAATTGATTTTATTGTTGTTATTGACTTTTAATATTAATTTAAGTTTACCATTATGCATAATAACTTCACTGACTCTATTTTTCATTGATTTGTATAGGGATTTTATATAGTCAAGAGATATTTCATCTCATGCAGCTTTTATTTTCTCAATTACCTCACCTTTGATTTCATGCTTTTCTTCTTCGTAAACCTAAGAGGTTTCAATATTTCCGACGCGTTATCATAACGGTAAATCTACTATAGCTATTCAAAAATATGTTTTGTCTTAGAGAAAAGCTGTTCTTATAGGTTTTTGTAATTGTTTTCAATCATTCGGGTATTTTGCTCAAAAAATTCACTATTAACTCCCTCTCTCTGCTGCAATGGCGGCTTAGAAATTTTTCCTGTATGCCGTTTATCGTGAAAACAAAAGTTGTAGCCATCGGGACCATCCATTTAATTTTTTTTAACATCTCATATCATAAAATTTTTGGCAAATTGAAGACATTGTTGTTGACGAGTGGTATTTAATGGAGGTTTTACCTTCAGTTTTCGCCTCTGTATATGTTCATACATAAAATAGCCCGGCAAACTTACATTTACACCTGCTAAATGCTTGATTTTAGAAATAAATTTTGAATTTGTAGCGAATTCTTTTTTTTTTGAATAGTAAATATTTAACATCAAACATCAAAATCTTACTGGTATTCGCACTTGGGTTTCCAAATCATTGAGAAAAAAGTTGTTTTATATAAAAATAAATAAATAAATATGCTGTTTGTACCCTGTTAAACCGCAGTGTACAGTAATAGTGTTAAAAGAGATATTAAAACTCGTTGTAAATAAACAAAAACAAAAAGTTTGCAATCCCTTTAAACAAAATTATAGAAATACAAAATTTTAGAAAACAAATATATCTGCTGTAGAGTACAAAAAGTAACAAAAATGTAACAAATTCCTGTGAAGAAATTGGCAACTAAATGAGAATCAATTTAAACAAAATCCTATAAATATTTTTCTGTGGAAAAGAACAAAAACGAAAAACATATACTAAATTCCTGTAAAAAAAAAGTTGTCAACTAAATGTGAATTTCAAGTTAAAATTGAACAAACTTAAACAGAATTTTATAATAATAGCGGGATAATACTAAATACTACTGATTTAGTATTTTTAGAACAAAACGAAAACATCACTAAAGAAGCACGAAAGAGGAAAGGAGAAACCTGACAAATTATTGAATTAAAATCCGAAGTATCACTGAACTAAAATTAAAATGACTATTGAAGAAAAACCACCTTAAAATAGTGCTGCTTAAATAAAAAAAATCAATTTAAACCGCTACAGAAACAAAAATTTGTACAAGGATATAACAAAAGTTAACGAGACTTGTAAAAATTGCACAAATCAATAACGAAACAAATGTAAAGTAAAGTTTGTAAATAAATAATTACGAAAAACTAAAATTTTTCTTTCTAATTGTTCAACTAAATGAGAATTACAAATTACCAGCCATATTAAACGAACAAAAAAAGTACAAATTTTTTTTTAACTTTTCAATACAACTTTAAACGATAATTTAAAAAATAATTTATAGATATGTCTTTTATTCTTTATTAAGTATAAAGAGACTAATTCTGTCCAGCAACAGCAAACAAAATGCATCGCATACAACGCAAACCTTCAAGTGAAACTTTAACCAGCATCGGTATGGATAGCACAATAGATTCGCGTATGTCCAGTGCTGAAGTTCCACAAATGGAATTGCTGAAAGTGAATTATGTCCACCAATGTAAAGAAGCGTTTATGACTAAAACGGGTTCAGTGCCTCAGTATAAATTTATTGATTTTAAGAAAACCCCAACGCAAAGCTTCAATGTTGCAACGCCACGTAAAAATGTAGCCCGTATAACAGTTAACCGTCAAGAGGCACCTAATAAACCTTTACCACCTCCACCTCCTACGGTAGAGTCTTGGCAGTTATTACAAAGCTCCAAACAGATCATTAATTTACCGCCGAAATTAATTAAAACAACAACACCCTCTTTGTCAGAAGGTTCTGATAAATCAGAATGTACCTCCAACTGTTGTCATTCCTCATACGATACATCAAATGAATCGGACCACACTATGAGTGGAGATGGTGTAAAATCTAATAGCTGGAATTATCGCAATAAAATGTCAACGTGTGATATAAGACGTGACATAGTTCGGGCTGGTATTAAGAGTCGCGCTGAACGCATAGCTCGCATAGAGCATACCGAGTGTGAGCACAGCAACAGAATGGAAAAACTTGAAAAAATCGAAAGAAATAGCGATAGCAATGTGAACCCTAAAGAAGCTGTGGCTAAAATTAATAAAATGTTTGAAGCTCAAAAGCAATTAAAAAACATACCACCTCAGCCTAATCGCCCAGCCCCAGTGCCCTTTAAAGAACCAAATCGTAGACTTAAACCGACGCAACAAATACGTGAGCCCTCGCAAATAAGCAGTTCAGTTAGTGTAACCTCCAGCTGTACAGAATGTTCTGAGTGTTCAAAAGAATGTTCAGATAATTGTTCTGTTATTAGTCAAGAAACAGTACAATATCGTCGTAATGATTCACGAGAAAATCGTTCTGTATCACGTATACCCATACTAATAGCAGAAAGGCAAACTTCTAAAGTGAATGTGAAAAGTCAAGATGTAGTGAAAATTTCTAAACAAATGGAAAGAAAAGAAAAATCCAAATCGATAGATCAACTCAAAGACTTGGAAATTGAGAAATCTTCTTTGGTTCTAAATCAACAATTACTTAAAAATACACGAATTTCGGTGGGGAATTATCAGAAGACCAAAGTGGAACGAGTACATATACGCAAGAAGCGTCAGCCACTTTTAATTATTAATCAATTAAACGATTTTGAAAAGCAGGAAGCGGAGGAAACTCAACGTAAATCAACTTGTGGTTACAAAAACTGTAAACTCGACAATTGTCCCATGTCTAAAGCGGAGCATGAAAGGTGTCTGAAACCCTTTGAAGATGATTGTAACAACTTAAAACGCTTATCTTTGGAAAGTAACTCCGATTCAGGAGTTTCCTCTTTCCATGACTTTAAAGATGAGACAAAAAGAATCGCTGCCACGCAACTAAAAAACATCGATAAGTGCTCGGACGTTAAAAGTAATCAAAAAACAGCATTAAACAAGTCCGAGCACTTTAAAGATTATGACTATGACAAGCAAAAATTCGCTAAAGAAAATGCTGCCGCAAAAAACTCCTCCTCACAAGAAGTTAAAATAGTACAGGGAACATTTAACAGCCATTTTAATACGGCCAATCTAAATGATGCCAGTAATTTTTCCAAAAAGAATCTTACCAAGGCCACTCCTAATGAGGTTCTAAATAACACCACTTCGCTAACAAAGCAGTGCAATATAGAAAATGAACAACGCTTGAAGATTAAAAATAATTTACAAAGCAATAATACTTCAACTACACACATAACAATAGATGATGATTGGGTTAAAGAAGAGACTATGGAATCTCAAGATGATTACATTGAATGCGATTCTCTTATGATTACCGAGAAACCTCTAAGAAAATTCAATAAATCTAATGATAATGCAGTAAAAATTTTTGTGCGCAGCTCTCCAAAATCAAATGATTTGTGTCGTTCCTCCTGTACATCAGCTAATTCGTTTGTCTCTCAAACTTCCATATGCACTCAAAACTCTACAAACTCTTCTGGCTCTTTAACACCTTCTACTTCGGCTTCTTCTGACTCCTCATCTGGCTGCGGCAGTTCAAATACTGACAACCATTCACTTTGCGATTCTGACAGAGATTGTTGTTGTCAACTATCCACTACAGCGGGCATGTTCTTTAATCGTCCCTGCTCAGCTTTAAGTCAGGACCATAGCCGTTTATGTGCTGGTTCACCTATATCTTCTACCGATGCTATAAGCGACATTAGCAGCTGTGTAACATGTTCCACAAATCCCAGCACTGTAGTTCCCGTTTTGGCTTTGTCAAACTCTAACCAATGTTGCTCTGATTCAAATGGTATATTTTGGAATAATTCCTATATATCAGCAGATAATCAAGAGGATAGTAATTTACCACCCTGCTGTTGTAGCATCTCATCATGTGATGAGGATAACTGTTCCTATTACGAAGCAGAAACTAATGACTCTAAGAAAACCCATAGTAGCGGCGTAATTTCAAAACGAAATACAAAAGATGGCAATGAAAAAGAGAACAAACAACCAGAAATCAAACATTCATACTTGAAAATGAATAAAACCGAAGAGTTACAATTAAGAAACTTAAGCTATCAATCTGAACGTTCTCAATTACAGTTGCAACAGCAGGCCAAACGCAGTGCACGCAATAGTAGTGCTGAAGAGATTTTAATACGTAATCATTTATTAAGAAAGGTAAGGCTTTATTTATATTTAATTTTAGCGATACGTATGTATGTCTTTTTCTTTAAATTTTGCAATTATTTCATCTAGTGAAGCAAAGAATACCGCCCCTTGTTTACTAATGAGGGGACATTGATTCAATTCAATTGCAAATACTATTTGAAAATGTTTAAAGACAAAAAGAAAAAGTGTACTTTACGTTTAAGTTGCTTTTAAACCAATAGAAAAATATTTCAAATTATACATAATATATGAAATGTATTGCTTTGGGGATAAGCATGTCTCTATGGCCATTTCGTCTCTGCTTAAGAGACTCGTCAAGAGACTTTTTCCCAAAGGTGGTAACCAAAAATACAAATACTTATGTTCAAATAGTTATAAACTAAATGCGAATCACATTTAGTATATAAAAACCAAACAAAAGTATTTACAAAGCAATACATTTCTGTTTTTAAAAAATTGAAATTCTATTCTTCCTGTTCACCACAGTTAGCCAACAATTAGTTGGCACAAAAACCTGTAGCGAATATTGGAAAAACGAAAATATTTTTATTAAAAACAAAAAATATTTTACATAATAATATTTTACATAATGTATATTTACATAATGTATATTAAATGTATTTGCCTATATGGCGAAAAATATTTTTTATTTCGAATTATCCTAATGAAAATGCGATTTCTTTATCCGAAATATTGTTTTTATTTTCATTTTAACTGATGTAGTCTATAATTGGTTTGGGGTACAAGTCATCAGTTCTTGTAAATAGTTTTCCACTTCCAAGATAGTAATAATTTTCAACATATTTCTATAAAATATGTGTTTTGAAATAGCCAAGTTTGTGATTACGGTACTTTGAAACAAACAATTTAAAAAGGAATTGTAAATTTGATTCAAAGACAGTTTTGAAAGAAAAAATTGGAATACCTTAAGTTATTATTTATTAGAAAACAAAACCTAAAACTTAAGTGTTAGACACATAGATGACAACAAACAACATGACATTTGGTACCTTACTGTCAATCAGGGCTGTTATACTTGGGGTTTGACCACCAATTGGGAATTTTTTGTTGGTAAAAAAACAAAACAATCGATTTGGGGATTGGGAATTTTTTCAAAAATATTTTGGGGATTGTTGTGGATTTTCTTGGTTTTAACATTTTTTTGTACTCTTAAAAATCGGCATTACATTGTCATTTGGAGGGTGAGTGGTGTAGGGGTTAGTGCCCTCGCAGAATCAAACAGCCCAATTTCAAATCCCAGCAAAGAGAAAAATGAAAAAATTGCGGTTTTTTTCGAAAGAAACCGCTTTCTGACATTCCACTTTATTCCCCCTGTCATCAGCAACGAATGGTCAGCAGAAAAAGCGCCACCTACTGGGAAGTGGTAGATAACAGAAACCTACATAGTGAAGCCTATCACCACAATCAACATCCGTCGACAGATGGGGCAATTACTGTTGACCATTCAAGGGTGTCTTTATATATCATTTCAAATTCCAGTACAATATTCATCAAGTATGTTACAAATTACATTACATATCTTCAAAAAAAAAGTTAACATATTTAGATAAAACAATAGGCTAATATTATATGGAAAAGTTCATACAAATAGTTTTGCTCAAAGCACTTTGAAATTGATTCAGTAGTATTCAGGTGCTTATTTAGTGCAACAGGACAGGTATGTTTGCAAATATTTCAAAATAAAAAGTCTGGGAGGTTAGCTGAATAAAAAATTTCAGCTGTACATAGTATTGAGCCAATTTGAGTTGCAATAGGAACATATTATATAGAAGTTTTAGAAAATACCCTATCCGCCACAAATGATTCGAATCTGTGCTAGATAAGCTGTAAGTTATTATTAAATATAAGGAATTGCACACAAGAAATTAATTAACCAAAAATATTAACATTTACATACATACATATGTACATACAAACATACATGCATACATAATAGCCATTACAACTCTGTGTCAGGGTTACGGCCTAGCTTCTCGCAGCTTCTCCACATTTACTAGGCATTAATATTGCTGTCCGAGTTTTGCTTGTATGATTTTTGGCGATGAAACCTTTTAATATAACGAATTATAACTGTAAAATTAAAATTATACATTCTGTTATTGACAGTTTAATTAAATATGTGATCAAAATTCACATCATGCCTCCGCCGTCACAATCACCTTATATAAATATAATTAAAAATTATTTGGGTAAGTGAAATCAAAACTTACCTGAACACTAGATATCGAACGGGAATAACCTCATAACAACGAAAAATTCTTAACCTTTATATAGCTGATAAAAATAGAAAAGAAGTAGAATTTTCTCCAGTATTGCTTTTTCTATTATTTTCCCAATGAATTAATTTTCTTTCATAGTTGTTACAAACGAATTTTTCACCAAAATTTTGCAAAATTTTCCTACTACTCACTATGTAATACTTTGACTTGCAGCATTGCTTTAAAGCATTTTTATTATATATTACGTTCACCAAAACGAACACAATTTGCTTTAACAACTTCCGTTTATAATCAATACAAAAAAAAAAGACAAAAAATATTTGTCTCTACCAGTACCATTCAGTCCGCTATCAACTAACTAGTGGAGCTGTCATTTAATGATTACATACAACTTAATGGTTGTTATACAGTCTATGAGAGCAATGTGCCTATTTTTTAAATGCATTTAATTTTCAAAATTGCCCGCCTAATCGTTTTTTTATATTTTATTACTGTTTCCCTCTTATACGTGATACGCTTATTTGTCAGAGACATTCCTTTTAATTCTTAAGTTTTGTTTTAAAAGAATAATCAGTCGCTAATTTAGTCACAATGAAATCATAAATAATAGTGGGTCAATGGATTTAAAGAAAAAAAAGTAAAAGAAAATGTTTTGTTTTTATTTTATATAGAATTCCGTTATTATTAATTAAGGTTGTGTGTGTATGTGCCTGTCTGTTTAAATGCTTGTTAGGTCCATCCATACCAGCAACACTACTGCATGTTTTCTGTTTTTTCCAATATGTTTCTTTTAAGCAAAACTGTCAACTTTAGCGTTAACATTCTACTGTGTGAAACAAAAAAAAAAAAAAAGCAAAAACAATAATATAATGTTAACAAATACATAACTTAAGAAGTATGATTTAAAAAAATATCAATTTAAATAGGAATTTAAAAAAAAAACATTAAATAAAGTGGGATTAATTGTCTATCTGTTTTAAAGATTTATTGCAATTTTTGAATGCGAAAAAATACTTTCACTGTATTTTTTCACTGTGTCTTGTTTTTTTTTTTTTTTTTTTGTAAATATTTAAATTTTAAAATTTATTTATAAATTTTACACTTGAATATTTTAGCATTCTTATTTGAAAATACAGATACACATTTATTCTTTTTGCTATGAAGTAAATACGCTGGCAAATAATGAAATGTCTGGAATTGAGCTTTCATTCTTTGCCATTAACGTAAAATTTAGGTAAAAACTTGTGAAATTTTAACCATGTTGTGTTACACTTTTGAACAACGAATTTCAATTATGAAAATTTAGCATTTTTAACCACAAACTGTATGTTTTGTAATTACAACATTAATGAAAATATTATATATTAGGGGTATTTACAATGTATATTGTAAAGTGGTAACTTTTTTATTAGTACGAAAAAATTTTTTATTAATAAATAAAAAAGAACAACTTTATGACAATATAACATAATGACACAGCTTGTGAATACCCCAATTAAGCTGTATTTACACGATATGTGCGTATACATTCCAAATTCCTTCTTTTGTCAAAATAAACAAATACATACAAATTATAACTTGTATTTTCACTCGTACAAACGAAATTTACATTTGACAAACCCTATACAAAAAAAAAATATTATCAACTGATTTTTTTAATTACTCGGGTTCTATGAGAGAAGTTGAAGTTGCTATTTGCTGCATCATTGCAGTTTCAGCATTAGTACTTCAATGTTATTAGTACGCCCAATCCTAGAATATAGGTCAATTATCTGAAATCCTTATTTGCATAAGCAGTTTCTATTCTTTTGTTTAAGAGGTCTTAGATGGAATTCATATGTACTGCCACCGTATACCAGTTAGGTTTGTTCTTATTAGGCTACCAACATTAAAAAGTCGCAGAACTATGCTTAGTGTCACTTTTCTTCTTGGAGTAATCCGTAGTGATGTTTTAGAATTAACCTTTTCGTTTCAGTTAAACAAACTCGTAGTTTTCAACTGATAAGTGTAAAATATTACTGATTTATTTACCCCAATAGTAATACCTTTCACCGTATTTGTAAAAATTTTGAGAAAAGAGAGTATTATTGTTGTAAAAAGAAAAATTCTATTGCATTTAATTCCATATACTTATTTATCTTATACTAGCTGAACCCGGTGTGCTTCGCTACCCCCTCGTTATATACATATTACAAAAAAAGTATTTTGTATAGAAAACATTATTAGTGGTGTAAGTAAGTATCTGAATTAAAAGAGAAGGAAAAAAAAATTTCTACATAGAACAAAAAGTTTGAAACTTTCAAACAAAATTTGGCGTGAAAAGGGGCGTGAAAGAGGGCATGGAGTAATAAATTATTATTTATACTTCGCCTGAAGTATAATGTGTATACAATTTGAAATAAATATTTAAAAACTATATGGGGGCAATTACATAATTTAAAAAAAGTGGGCGTAAAAGTAGGTGTGGTCGAAAAAAAGTACCCTATTAATCATGTCAGAGTCCCAGTTAAATGCTGTGAAAATTTCAGGAAGATCGGTCCAGAGGTTTGGTCTCCTATAAGGTACAAACAAACAAACAAACAAATAAACAAACACACATTCAATTTTATAAATTTAGATAATTAAATGATTAAACAGAATACGACCGCAACTTCAAGCAAAAACGACTCTCAGAGAATACATGCCCATAATTAAAACGACTTCTTCAACTTCGCGAACTGTCATTTTCTTGAATAAAAAGTTAATAAAAATTACGTTTATGACAGTTTTTGCTTAAAACTGAATTTACATTTTATAATTTAATTATGTTTATGCACTTCTTCAATTATTTTTTTATAATATCACTCATTTTATTTAACAAATCCCAAAATTTATTAATTTATTTAAACTTTCAAATGTTTTTTCGATTTTCCTTTTTTCTTATTATTCTTTGCACCAAATACAAAAAACAAATGGGTTTGTTTACAAAGTGTATGAAATTTAATAATAGTGTGGTAATACTGTTGAAAGAAAAATCTCTGTCAAAATAAATAGATTCTGTTTCACGACTGCATTCTCCAGCGTTTTTATATGTCAATTTGTATGGAAAAAACGTCATGCCGCAATTCTGTTTAATCATTAAGACAATATTTTATCTTTTGTTTTCGTGTCCGTCACTTGCCGTTAGAATGCGAAGGAATGAGAATTACCGCATTAAAGATATTTATTCTGGAGTCGGTATGGTTTCCTATGAGAACATATTAATACCCAGGTTGGCGAAGATGCATGTAGTATTGCAAAAAGCCTAACCTGTGAATTAAGTGGGACCTTATCTTCAAAAAAAGTTCCACCACATAACCTCACCTAATCGACAATAAAAGCATTTTTTATTTTTAAAAGGGTTTGATTTCGTAATTAAGGAAGCTTTTTCGATTTTCTACTTATTTTGAAATATTTCACCAATTTTACCTTAAAAAAAATAAAATATGTAAAAGCATTATAATAATAATTAGCTACTGTTAAAATAAATATTTAAAACCATATTTTTAATTTATTTGCAGACAGAGAAGGTAGTGATTGTATAGTAGTGTTGATGGTATAAAAATCAAATACGGAATTCAGTTAAAACTCTTTTTTAAAAATTCAGCATTAATTGACTCACAAACCCAATGAACGTTAAAAAGAAATGTCATGACTTAAGTAAGTTAAAGGGAGGGAGAGATCTTATTTTAATAAGATGGATGGTAAAGTAAAAATAAAAATTACCCTAAAAAAAAGAGGAACTAAAATTGAAAAAAGAAAATAAGAAACAAACCAACAAACATGATTATCAACATCTACCACCTTTACCAACGAAACTTAATCTTAAATGATCATTATGTTATTATTGTAGTTGATGTTGATAATGAGGAAATTATGCAATTTTTTTCGGCTGATCTATTGAATGTTTTCGTTTGTTTCCCATTTTTATGATTTTTTTTGCAATTTAGCTTTTTTGATATATAAAAACAAACAAAAAAGTAGATAATAAATAAAATAATTGTTTAAATGCTGATTGATATTCAACAGGAATCACTATCAAACATTATAAAATAAAAATGCAAAACAAATTTCGAATACATGATGGCATGGCAATAAAACTAAGACAACGTTTGAGATAATTTTTTTTTTCTTAATTTGTTTTTTGCAAACATTTTTTATTTTAATTTCTATTGAACCACCCAAGTGGTTATAAGACTATAAATGACCTTTAATTATTTACATATATGGTTCATACAAATATGTTGTGTAGAAAGAATTTGTAATGGTATGATGAAGTAACATTAAAACACCTTTGTTTTATCAGTAGACGCCAAGACAACATGTTGTCATAAGTAAGCATTTCACTTACAACTAATAAACACGTTTTGACATTAAAACATTTATCAGAAATGCTACAAAACTATTAATCCAATTAATAAAGAAAGCATAAAATCCACCAAGTTTAAATGTAGTATCCTACTCTATAATTATTTTGGTTACATTTGGTTTATTTCCTAAAGAAATTTCGAATTTTATCTGAAATTATGTAAAGTTGTGTAGCCGAAGAACATATGTATTTGAATAGACCTTTCAGAAAGGCTTAGCAAATACTTATACGTTCATTTTATAATTATACAAAAGTATTTATTTATTTTATCTATAAAAGCATCCAGTTTAAAAGCCACAAGCCATAACTTGCCCATTGAAATCAATGCACCATATTCAGGATAAGTTTCAAGGCTGAGCAATCGCACCGATGATGATGCCACATTGCCAAACCCGGTATGAAAGTTGTAAAAAAATTGTACGAAATATTTCGCAAGATTTTACCACAATCTATTGTCTCTGTTACTACATTCAGCCCTGTTTATAGCAAAAATGTGTGTTACTGTATTACTGTTTTAAGAAAACTATACAGGAAATCATGCGGAAATTTGTCTTTTTCTTAAACAATTTTAATAAAAGAGGCCTGATATAAAAATACAAATAAGATTTTATATCTTTCTTTGTGTTTTTTCTTTCTTCTTGTTTAAACACGACAATAGAAAATATCAGGAATTTTGTATTCAATCTACATACACTGGTATCGTAACAGTAGTGTGTAGCTCTAATTATTACGCTTCACAGTGTTTGTAAAAAAAATAAAAAAAATTAAATCCAATAAAAATAAATCCGAAAAATTGTTTCCTCTTTTCCTAATTTTTTTTCTATTGGTTGGTTTTTTTTTAATTGTTTTTACAACTAAAAATAATTTACTGTTTCGCTTTTACTTTTTTTTACTTTCTGCGATGTGATTTTTTTTCTTTGGAGAAAAATATTGTATGTAGTTTAACAATAGAATTATAAATATTTTCTGTTTTTTTTTCTTGTTCAAAACATGTATGTTATGGAGGAAGGGAGGGAGTTGTAATAATCCTTTTAATACATATTTTTTTAGTAGACTGTTACAGAAAGTTAAGGAAAAGTGCAATTATGTGCAACACTCATACATGAGCTTTTGTAAACTCTTATAGAATGAAGAACGATTGCAGTATTATTAGAAGTTAAAAAAATATATGTTATAACAGATATTTCTTAAGAGCTTGAGGGCTTAGAATAATAAAACACAAGACGAAATATTGTTGGAATAAAATTTTTATTACAATCTGGTAGATAAGTTCATACTATTTATTTTGTAAATATTATTTGCGACATTTGTCCGCCGTGGCTATAAGTTACATCATTCAATCCATCGGTCCAATTTCCTTTACTAATTCTTCCAATAAATCTAGCCGTTTGGCGTCAATGGTGGCTTGAATATTGGTTTCCTTTGTATAGAGTTCTTGTAAATGACTTAAAAACCCCCATAAGAAAATTAGCTAATATTGTTAAATCGTACGAAAAAGCACTTGTGAAAAAAAAGTTGATTGTTAGAATTACACTCAATCAGCATAGCCATTCACCATAACGGCATACCAAAATTTTGCTAGTCGCCATAGTCCACTAGTTAGTATGTTGACTTACTAGACAAGAGCTCCGCTACTCATGAATAAAAATTGGCACACACTATGTGGGTGCTGCAAGAAGCTAAGCCGTAACCCTGAAACAGGGTCGTAATAGCCAATTATTTGTGTATGTAAAGTTTTGCTTATTTTCGTCGCCGGAATTCGTGAGTTTTTTTTTTTCAAAAGAAAAAGCCCCTTCTGTTGACACACGAAAACAAATACCGAAAAACTACCACTATCAAGCATTATCACGTCACAAATAATACAATGACGTGAAGTGCTTCAAAGTTGTATTTACTAAACAATAAATAATATAATTGAACCAGGTAGACACAATTCTTATATAATACGACATAAGAAAAGTAATCAATATTTGTGCAGCGGAAAAATTTTGTAACATCGTTCATAATTTCCAAAAACAAAATTTCTGATTCAAATGATTGACAGTGTAAAATAAATTTTTATTACAATGCTTTTACAACCACAAAAGTGAAAAATTAATAAAAAGTTAAGTTTTTCATAATTAATTTTAACAATTCAATCAATGTTGCCCGTTAAACATTTTGCAATTTTATAAAAAAAATATACAAAAGTTTCCTCTTTTTTTTTTTGGTAATTTTTAAAAAGAAACAAAAAAAGCATAACAAAAAATATTTGATTAATAATCAAATCGTTTAATCTATTTATTTTTATTAATATTATATGAAAACAGTTCCTCTTTGTTAATGAATCTTTTAAAATATTTACCAACAAATCGCAACTGCATTGTCTACCAAAGTCTCGGTGAAGTGCTATACTCGTATATGAATAGTGGTGAATATGACGATACATACTCGTATTATATATGAATCTGCTTCTTTTTATTTTTCTTTTTTTGTAACTCTATAGTTTACGGATCAATAGAAATTTAATTATCGCTAGGTAACATGTATGAACAGGCATGTGCGTGTGTAGATTTTTGAAAAGTTTTATTCACTTTTATTTTATGAATAAATTATAAACTGATTATGAAATTATTAACGTTGGTATGTGTTAACATTAAAAAAAAGATATTTCGTTTATTAAATTATAATAACAAATAAATAAAATGGGCCACTAATATTTCACATAAAAATTATTACTTTAAACGGGATGATATGCTTTTTAAATAAAGTCACATGCTGACCTTAAAGCTTTAACGTTAAAGTTATTTAGCGATAATCACCCTTTGTTGTAGACGCTCATATCTGCCTAAATTTTGTTTGTTGTTTGACTTGGTTTGTTACGTTTACAAGCCTTGCAAACGGCGTTTGAAATGAAGAAAGATTACCGCTAAAATAAAACAAAAAATTCACATAAGTTTGAAAGTTTCACAAAATATATTTATGATCCTTTATTGTACTTTTTTAGTTGTTATTCATATTGGTTTGATTGTAGGTCGATGATTTTCAAAATCAGGTCAAGTAGATAAAAACATAAGTGACACCTGAACGATCTGAGAAGTGCGAACAGGGACAGTTTTAAATTGGTTAAATAATTGAGGAGGCAGATTCTTTCATGTTTTGTGATATCCGCTGGGGCGATTATGTTTTTATAATGTTGAAAGAAACATTCAAATACCTTAAGTTTTTGAAACCTTTCTTAGTATTTGTAAATCATTAATACGACGACGAACGAAACACGAATTGTATAAATGAGCCGGTGTTATTTGTACATATTCTGTGGCGAGACAATCGAGTTATCAGCATTTATGCATAGTGGGAAAAGACACCTTGGAAATTATCACAGAAGAAATTTTTTAATTGAAAAGTTAATTGGTATCATTTAATTGTCCCAAATAATTTTTTTTAATGAAACACATACATATGTAAATAGAATTTGTGAGTATATTTTCTTGTTTTAGTTAATACAGTTAAATCACTCTTGAAACTGTTGCAAACGTAGCAAACCATGTCAAACAATAAAGAAATGTAGGCTTGCAAAGAAGAGTAATACCCCTATTTATTTCTTTTGTAGAATATCTCGAAATTATTAATAATGTTTGTAAGGCAAAACCACTAAACAATTTAATTTAATTAAAATCGATTTTCTATTTTTTGTGTATACGAACCCTAAATAAATTGAAGGCTTTAGATCTTTAGTCGAAGTACTTTAGTACTTCGAATACTATTAGAGGGCTTCTCGGCCGCATGCAGAAAAGGATGTTGCTGCTCATTAATGACATTAGGGTATCCATTTCTACTGATTCATTGATCATTGTTGCAATGTGACATGTGTTTCATTGTTGTGTCACTACTATACATACATACATGCATAATTGGCCATTACAACCCTGTGTCAGAGTTACGGCCTGGCTTCTCGCAGCACTCATGTTGTGTGTCTTAATTTTTATCCATGAGTACCGGGACCTACAGTTTAAAGTCGACTCCGAACAACAGATTTGAGAACCTTTTTCATGGCAATCAGTTACTCTCAGAGCTTTTGCCAGAAGACTGCTGAGAGGTAGTCGCCGAAAGAAATAATTTTTTCGTATTCCTTTTTTTCAAGATGTCAGACCTGAGATTTAAACCCGGCACTATCGTCTTAGTAAGCCAACGCAGTAACCACTAGACCACGGGGCTACTGTCACTACTATAGTAGGAAATATTCTAATGAATTAAGAAAATGCGTTACCAATAGTTGCATATTTTTATATAGTACTCGTACCTCTCATAGATCATTGATTGTCCAGTGAATCGCACAATTCATTACAGCCGCAATGTTTGTTTATGGTTATGAATATTACGATGTACATAAATAAATTTAATTTAATTACTCCCTTAATGAAAAGAAAATTGTAATGTTTTCTTTCATATGCCACACAAAAACAATCACACACAAAATGATCGCATAAAGGCAGGTTCTACTGTAATTGAATAAAATGTTTGACATTTAATGTAATATGAGTAATTCTTTTAAAATAAACATTTAGTTTTAATAATAACAATTAAATAATTAATTTTTTTTGTCTGAATATAAAAATTAATTTCACATGAAAGAAAATCCTTTCCCACATTTAAATGGTGGTAAAATTTAAACACTTTCAAAATGATTTCATAGTTTTCCTACTTGTCTTTTTTTTACGAAATTAGTGTAGTTTTTTTCATATTCATAATACAACAAAAATAAATAAATAAATAAAGTTTTGACATGGACCACCAGTAATAAAATTCAAAACTCAGCAGGTCATTATTTTTGTGAAATTAGATTTACAGAAAAAGAAAAAAAATCATATAAAAAACAAAAACAATTTTGATGAATTACACTAAATAAAGATGTCATATTATTTTATAAAATTTAATTTCTTTTTATTTTTTGTATTTTAATTAATTACCAGCAGTCTAAGTTAGTCGGCCGAACGACCAAACAACAGTCAAAATGTTTTATGTTTTAGCAACACTAACTTGCAATTAAATTGAAAATGTTAAAATTTTTGGTCATTCCGTTCATGGTTGGTTAAATATTTGGCCGTAATTACTAATGTTGTCGTTTTGTATGATTTGCTGTGTTATTTCGAAGGTAGGGGGTAGGTGAAGATATTACATTTTAATATGACAAATATTTGTTTTCTATTTTAAGTACTCATCCACAACATGTTCGTCCCTCTAACAATATAAGACTCTAAATAATGTTGTATTTCCTAAAAATGTTAACTGTGAAGGAAACTATTTAGTGATGGCGGGGGGAAAAGTTTAAAAAAAAGTGAAATTAGTGACAGTGTTTTGGTGTTGTTTTTCCTAATTTTTGTTTGGATTTTGAAATTTTATGTTGGTCATGGTAATGTTATAATTAACAAAATTATAATTTAATGATGTTGTTTGAGTATATGTATGTATGTATAAGTATTATTTTTAAATGAAGTTTATAAAGTTTATGTTTTTCACAATTGTACATACAGCTCGGCAGCATAACATAAGTCTGTGCACGAGAAAATAGTGTGAAATCGGTCTTCAACTGAATTTGATTTTAAGCAAATTGTTGCCACAACAAGAAGAGTAAATAACACTGGTCAACAAAAAACCAAATATTCGTTGTTTCTTGTGATTATTTTTTTTTGTTTCAATGTGTATATCAGAATGCCATATATTTTTTCAATACGTCAACAGTTTATCCGTAACAGCTCTTATTTTTAAGTTATAACTAACTGCCCTCACATACTATTTTTAAATATTAGATTTTCATTATTCATTATTTATTGAAAATATTTACTATTGTTGTTTTCAATATGGCTTCGTCAATTATATGTTGTCTGCTTAATCCTTATTGTTTTTGCTATATCTGTGGTGCATATACATTTAAAAAATATCGAAAACATATAACGGAGTTTGTGAAAACTGCGTATCCTAGGCAAAAAGAAATCTGATTACCATGTCGAGCTTACAAGAGCAACAGGAGCATAAAATTACATTTTCTGCACTCGCATTTGGACCGATTTCCACAAAATCTTGGTGATTTTAGTGAGGAACAGGGTGAAAGGTTTCATAAAGATCTTCGAACAATGGAAGAGCGATATCAGGAAAGTTGGGGCTCACATATGATGGCAGACTACTGCTGAAGTTTGCAACGCCATCTACCTAAAGTCGTTCATTTAAGAAAATGTTATAAAAGATCATTTGATAGTATCCGATAGAAATTTTGTTAACATATCGTCGTGCGGGAGTTTATGTGCTTTATCCGCCATTTTATATTTTTATATATCTCGAGTTAATGATGCCACCTTAGGTTTTTGACACCAACATTTTTAAAATCTGCAATCCGTTTTCGGCTATTTATCTCCGAGGTATGGAGAACGAGGAATTCGAAAACGGATTGCAGACTTGAAAAATTTGGGCTCGAAAACCTAAAGTGGCATCATTAACTCGAGATATATAAAAAATATGAAATGGTGGATAGAGCATATAAACTTAATTTTAATATCAATTACATGTTTACGAAACATTGAAATTTTGTTAATACATAGTATATCCAAAATTTTTTTTATACAGAATCAATAACTGTACGATATTTGAACAGACATCGTTTGTGTATAAGCTACCAATTCTTAAGTTTAAGAAGAGTATTGAATCACTATCACAAGTTTGTTAAGATAATATCCTATTTTAACTATTACAGTCATAGTTCTTCATTCATGTAGTCAGTAAAAATTTTGCATTAACTTTAAATCTGTTGGATAGAATTGTGTACAAAATTATTTAAAATTTGGTTATTTTTTTACTAAAATTTGGTTACAAAAAATTAGAAGCTGTGGCAACACTGCTTACCGTGTAGGCTAACACTGTAGATGACTTTACTGGAATTAAATGCATATGCTTTTAATTAATACCAACATCAAATTTATCAATTTTACTATTGTAAAAAATATACTCGTATATAAAAAATAGAATTTCATGTTTGTGAGCACAGCAGTATTTTTTAGCAAAAAAAAAAAAAACTTAGGCTTGTTTTGATAAACGTGGGTCCTTGCATCAGAAAAACACCATTGCTAAATTTAAACAAAAGGAAATGAGCCTAATGAGAGGGTCTTAAAGAGAAAAACATCAAAAAATCCACAAAGTAATTTGAATAATCGTAAAGTGAAATTGCTTGACATAGCTGAGATTCAGAAGATATCAACAGAATGTGTTGGACATACAAAAAAAAAAACAAAAAACGAATAAATAAATAAATGCCTTAACACCGTATAGAATGTGTACGTTTTAATAAAATTATTTTTAATTCTTAGGAATTTCTCTTGAACTTGTGTTTGACTTCTGCACTCTTTTCATACCGACCGGTAGCAATAAAAATGTGTTTTTTTTTTGTTTTTATTTAAAACAACTAAACCTTTAGGTTCAAGTTAAATTGTTCATAACATTGGCATAAAATCATAAAATTTTGTTTTAAGGTTTCCCTCTATTTCTGTTTTTTAACAATTTGTTGTTTATTGCTGAATCTAATAAAGGCTTATCCATTTAGTGGTATCAAAACGGCTGGGGTCTGTCACCTGAAGTATCATGTATTTAGTTAAAATGGTTCCGTTTATAAGAGTGGATTGTCTAATAAACGAAGAATTTTTATAAATATTTGGACATTTTTTAAGGCTTACAGGGTGATTATGGTCGTTATAATCGACTTACTATGCAATAAATTGACAAGATTATAAAGAAGTTTAAAGAGAACGGAAGAGTTACAGATGTACTTAGTCTGGTATGCATATGACCGCAATGTTTGCATGACGAACATATTGCTTTATTTCCTATTTATTTATTTATTTATTTCGTTCAAGTATTAGAATGAAATCAAAATTTCATTAAAATCAAAACTTTAGGTGTTTTTTATTTATATTAACTTCTGAAACCGGCATATAGATAACTCTGTACTAAACTAAATATTTCACTCATTAACTCTATCTACATATATATGTAGATACCATCTATCTTGTATTCTTTTGTGTTAATTTGCTTTAGTTATACGAGCAGTTTTTTAAGCCTGCGTTAGATTTGGTTACATTTAAGCGAAAGTGTTTGTTGACTACAACAAAACAATTAAGTCAGCTTTAACAAATGTACACAAATAGTAATAAAAACTAAACTTGGTCAAAATAGATATAAACTATTTTAAATATTTCCATCTTTATGTATAAGTATGTATAAGTACGTACATAAATAAGTATTTATGTACCTTTGAAACACGGTCAATAGAAAGAAAACAAGCTTTAAAAATATTTTCATTCAATTTGTCTGCCCATCCATCTATGTATCAACCATAGTAATGATCATTAGGTATATTGTTTGTATGATCGTATCACAAAAGCTGTATATTAAAGCATTATTTTAAATTCCTAGTTTTTATAATTCTTTTTTATTGAATGGAACAAAAGAAAAACTATAAAAGAACCGTTGAAATTATTTAAATAAAATTGATTTTATAAAAGGTTTAAAGAAAAACGTATTTTAGCATTTACTTATATATTCAAAGAAATAAACAAAACATGGTTTTTAAATATTTTATTTCATCCGACTATATACCTACAGTGTAGAGCAAAAGTGAAGCCTAAAAATTTACAAATTTGTATTTTATATTACTTTTGTATAAAAGTAAGTGTAGATTTACACTTACTGCCATATTCATAAAAAATTACTTACTTATATGGCCATAACAACCCGTCAACAGGTTTGGCCTGCCTTAACACTAGTCTCCAGGCGTCTCTGCTAAGCGCGCGCCTTCTCCAATTGGTCACACCAATTGATGACAGGGCTTTATCAACTTGGTCTTTCCAACGTAAACATGGTCGTTCTCTACGTCGATGTCCAGTGACATTCGCATCGAAAACTTTTCTCGCTGGAGCAGACTCTTCCATCCGAGCCAGCGTAGCCGCTTGATGTTAATGCGCTGAACAACGCCCACATCGCCTAAGAGCTCATACAGCTCATGGTTGGTTCTAGAGGACGAAAGATCTTGCGAAGAACTTTTCTCTCAAACACTCCCAGGACCGCAGCATCGGCACAAAACAGCGTGCATGCTTCCGCACCATAAAGAAGCACCGAAAGAATAAGCGACTTGTAGAGTGTTAACTTCGTCGCAGGAGAGAGGTCTCTGTTACTAAACTGCCTACCAAGACCGTAGTAGCAGCTGTTGGCCAATGTAAATTTTTCGCCAAGATAGATAAATTCATTGACTACATCGTATGTATAGTTGCCGGCTATAACCTGGGAGCCGATACGGTAAATGTCTCTACTCGTCGACAACATGTACTTCGTCTTGCTGTCATTTACCGCCAGACCCATTTGAGCAGACTCCCGTTAAATTACATTAAAGGCTGCGGTGACATCGCGTTTGGTATGTCCAATGATGTCTATGTCGTAGGCATACGTAAGGAGCTGGACACTTTTATTAAAAATAGTGTCATTAAGATGTACACCCGCCTTTCATAATACACTCTCCATGACGAAATTAAAGAGGTCCCAGGATAAGAAAGAATACTACATCAAACAAATATTTTTTTCAGTGTATGTGATAAATCTACTTTATTTCTAACACATCAACATTTCATAAATACATATTTAAAAAATTTGTTTTTAGTTTTTTCTTTTTTTTTCCATTTTCAATATATTTATTTAAATTATTATGAGAACTATTTAAGCGCAAATTTTTTATACAAATATTATTAAACAATTATGCGAATCAGCATTTTTTTTTTCAACGATATTCTTTAAAAATATATTGAATTTCTTTTTTTTTTTTTTTTGCATAAAAAAATATTATCATTCATTATTTTTATTTTGTAGACTGATGTTATACACGAACTACGTCCACGATCTATGGATGGTGCTGTTGATTCCGGTGTATCATTAAATGGCGACAGTAGTTGTGGCCCAGATTCTGGTGATCATCTACAAAATCAACAGGTATGTTATAAAACAGTGTATTTATGTACATATATTTCAATCAATCTAAGTTTACAGTCATTGTTTTCTTGCTCAGCTTAAAATTTTAACAAAAATGTCTTAACAGGCAAGCAGTTATCCTATTCAAAAACTGCATTTTAAAAACTGCATTATATAAAACACTGCATGCTCATAAATTTCTTACACAAATAAAACTGAAAAATTTACTTTATTTACGAAAACAACACATTTGATTAATTTTTGTTTGAAATTCCTTCGATAAACGAAAATTGTTTAAACAATTAAAAAGTTGATTAAAAGTTGATTAAAATTATTTTGCAAATATATATAGAGAATTTGATCAAATTAATTATTGATTCAATTAAAAATTAATTTTTTATTTCTGGCTTTTCGACGTTTATTAATTAAGAAAATCTAAAAAATCTAATCTCTACATGGAATGAACATTCGCAAAATTACTTCGGGTATAAGAGCACTGCATCGAAATTGAGTAATTTTTTTTTTTTTTGGATAGGTGTGTATGGCATCTCGGCAAGTAAAAAACGTGATATATAATTTTAGTTTATTCATTGTCCTTCGAAGTCGACGTTAAACTGTAGGTCCCGGTACTCATGGATGAAAATTGGCACATGGATGCTGCGAGAAACTAGGCCGTAACCCTGAAACAGGGTTGTAATAGACAATTACATATCAATGTAATTATATATCCATATGCGGAAAGTTTGTTTAAGCCAAAAAAAAGGGTCATCCTAAATATAATTCTGCCATATTGGGGTTTGGGAATTGATGTCTCATTTTCAAAGAAAATCTGGATAGTTTGGTTGCGCTGATCTCTTCATAGTTAACCTAATTATACATAAATATTCCCGAGCTCAGGAAATAAAAAGAAAGAACTAGCGAGAATTAGAACCGATTAATTCAAGTTTTGCTAGAAGAATGTAATTAAGAAGAAGTTGTTTTAATTATAAAAAGTCAATGAAAATTGTAATTCGAAATATGTCTGAAGAAATTTTTTTTCATAATTTCAGTCAGTGTTCGAAAATTTACCTTATAAAACGTACTTTAGTGTTCTGTACTGTAGAATATTAAGTACAGAAACACTAAAAGTGTTTGTGTAGGAAATTCAAAATAAACAAAAAACATTATAATATTTTGAATTTTCTACATAACGAATATAATGTTCTTAACCTATAGAAAAAAAACGAAGAAAAAATATTTTTTGTTGTTGTAATTTTTTTTCAATTTTTTTATTTTAAACTGATTGATAAAAAACGCAAAAAAAGAAAATATTTTGAAATTAGGGGAAAAATAACCCAAGATCACTAAACCAAAATGTATACAAACACTAAAACTGTACTGTTTAAAAAAAAACAGAACGATTTATTCTGATTGTGTAGAAATACACAAACACTAAAAAAATAAATAACGTTCTTGGATTTGTGAACGGTACATATAATAATGTACAGTTTATTTTCGAACACTGATTTCAGTGAATGAATTGTCAGGGTATGCAGTATAACAGTTCGTTAAACAGTTAATTTCTTCGTGAGCTCTATAGGCCTAAAAATATCCTTGGACTCTTTAGCTGGATTTTTTTTCTTTGTGAAGGCAGGTTAGACAATTCAATGTCTCTCGAGCAACAACCTTTTAGTAGCAGGAACACAATTCACCTTCAACCCTAATTTGTTTACTAATTGTTTTCCTTTTTATTATGTAAAATACCTTTTAATAATTTTTTCTCTAATTTTTTTTTTTCAAGGATTCCGAAGCCAGACGTTTGAAACGTGGCCATGTGTTAAGTGAACTCTTAGAAACAGAGAGAATCTATGTTAGTGAAATGAGTTCAATATTAAAGGTAAGTCCAAAGTCTATTGCTGCAGTATTTTTAATTTGCAAAATTTAATTATTAAACGAATCATTTAATTTCTAAAATTCGTAAAGAATGAAAATTTAAAATATGAGAACCAGTAAATTAATTAAAAAAATTTTTTTTATTTAAAATTAATCAACAAACCATGAAATATTTTATTTAAAAGAAAAAAAAGCGCGAACAAAAGAATTGCATATAGAAAAAGTCAAGAAGCTGAAACCAAACTATTGTCTTAATACGAGTAACAAAAAAGAAAACAAAAAATACAATAACAAAAATAGTATGAAGTGGTTTATTACAGTGGTCAGTGAACTACTTTAGTTACTGCATAATACGAGTACACAATTATTATTATAATCCGGTATTCTATGTATGAATATACATCAGTATTGTAAGAAGGGGAATTGTATGTATAAAGGGGAAAAATTTTTTGTTTAAATTCTAAACGGTAAAAATTGCAAGTTAAATGAACAATAATATTTCAATGAAAAATTAAATATATGTAAAGGGGAAGTACACCAACTCCTTATTTGAAGGCATTAGTAAAAGAAAAATTATTTTTCACAAAAATTTTAAAATTTTCTTTTTACACTTGCATTAGTTTTTTAGGAACTCATGTATGAAGTGAAAACTAAGAAACACTCATTTACATTCACAATGTCTAACAGCTGCCATCAATTCAGTTGTCAATGAAATAAAAGACGCTCTTATCTTCGTATATAAGTATGTTCGTATGAATTTAGATGAGACACTTATCTGGTATGTGATGGAAATCGATTTCGATCGAAATTGAAATCGAATGATATTTTAAGTTACTATAACTTCCAAATCCTTTCATGTTTGGAATTCCTTTTTTACTCATACATTACTGACTATTGCCACTACATCCTTGATTATGCAGTGCATTGCATAATAGAAAACGTTCTTACAGCATCCATATTGTGTGCGTGAATTTTTATTCATGATAACTGGGACCTACAATTTAAGGTCAAATTCGAACGACAGACTTGAGAAGCTTGTGCATGGCAATCAGATACTCCGTATATGGTCGAGCGAACATTTGGAAGGATATCTGCTGGAATTCTCTTTTGTTTTTCTTTCGTGTTTACACAGACGAACATTTTGTCGATAATATTTCACTATGATTGGTATTATTTGACGTTTGTGTTTTGTATGTATTGTGTTAAAACACAGAGAAGAATGTCAACAATGCGTATCGCCAAATACCAAACATAAAAACGATTCACTCCACCTTACGCTTTGTCCCAAAACTAAAGGCCGAGTCACATAGAATCCATCATACTTTGTACTTTGCCTTTTTTAACTGACAAGTAAGTTAAAATACACGTTTTCTTATAAGCTTTGTGTCATTCGGTACTTTTCGGGCAACTTTTATCGTACGTGGAGTATTTTGGGAGGTATCAAACAGAAAAAAATTAGAATGAATCAAAAATAAAAATTTAAAAAAAAAATTTAAATTAAAAAAAAAAAAAAAATTGGAAAACAAATTAATAGAAGCGGTACAACAGTTTCCTTGTATTTTCGACAAAAGTAAACAGGAATACCGGAATAAACTGAAGAAAGAAAACTTGTGGGCTTTCTTCATAAATTTACTTTTATAATTACTCTCACAAAACTATGCCTTAAAAAAATTTTTATATTTGATTTATTATCCATCAAAGTAAGGAAAATGACCCGGCCTTAAATGTTATCCTTCCTCTTCTAAATACAAACTTACTCTCAAAAGTCTACCTGAAAAAAATTTTAGAAGCTTGTTCATGGCAAAAGTTGACATAAAAAACAGTGCAAGAATTCAAGTGACGATGCCAGCACTGCTTTATATATAAAAAATAGTTAAAATTTTCTTAAACTTATTTCTAAAATGATTTCTATTGTATAAAACTATGTTTGTTTTTAAAATATTTTAATGAATTTCTGAAAAATTTACAATTTTAAATTCATTTATTTTAGTTCGATAACCTTCTCATAAGACCAAAGCATTTTTTTGCTGCTCTGCACTTCAATGAATGCTTACCAATATTAATTAGTGCATTAAGTACTTTTAATACAACAACAATAACAATAAAATTAAATATAAAAAATTACAAAAACAATACAGAATTATTTTATATACAAGTACATACGTACTTATTTATATATTTTCTTTTGTTTTATTTGGTTGAAAAACTATGTATTTAAAATTAAAAATGAAAAATCATAATAATAACGATGATTTATTGAAGACACATCAACGATGGACGATGTTGAGAGAGTTGGTTTCTGTGTGATAAGAAAGTTTTAAACATTTGCGAATTTTCAGTCAATGAAAACAGACGGTTTTTTGTTTAGATTTTCCTTTTTTTTATTTTTGTTGTTTTTGTGATTTATAATCTAAAACATTTTAAATAATCGGCACAATGCGTTATGGAGGCTATGATTTACAAAAAGCTTCTAAAGCTTCAGCACCAACTCATCACGAACAAGGATCGTTTCGTTTGAAAAAAGTTCAAAACACAGCCTGTCAACTGATGGGCAAATTCAATACAAAATTGCACGATTCGATTAAGAAATTATATTTAAGCAAAGCAGCCGCTAACTTAGAAGCCTCACGTAATTCACCGCTATCGTTTCGTGGTTCATTATTTGATTCGGAAAATTCTTCGGGTCATATAAAACGTATCGGTTCGTTGCGTTATGATGAAAATGATTTTCGTCCACATTTTGATATGAAGGAGTGTAAAGATCATCACAATTATATATTCGGCACAAATGTTTATAATTTTTCGGCTCGCAATATATTGAATGGCAAGTCGACCATAAAAATTTTGAATACTTTTAAAGAGATTGAAGAAAGTAATTCTTTGGAGTCTATTAAATCGGCCAAGAATAGTTTACAGCGTTTGAAAGATGAGAGGAAAACAATTTTCAAGGAACTCTTGGAATTATCCAGTTGTGATGAGTCGTTAGAGTATCGTTTAGTGAAAGACTATTTGGAGTGTAATTCGTATTCGGAAATTGAAAATGATACAGAATTTAAGGATTATTTGCAAAGAAAAAACTATACCGATATCTTATCATATCTCAACGAATGTCAAGAACCAAAAAGTTTAACTTCCATATCTTCATCGATAGCTCGTGCTCAGTCGGCTTTAGGCAAAGCATCTTTAAATAGTTCCAAAGTTTTATCTACACCAAAATCTTTGAAGGAACCTAAAAAAACGCCCGAAATGGAGTCACATGTCTGTCATAGTTGTCGTTCTGCTGTAAAATCTTTTACGCCCTTTAAACAGCAGACCACAACATTAAAAGCTCCACGCTCTAGAGACTCCACTATGAATACAAGACGTCCCAAAACCAACATATTTTCTTCATCATATCGTGAAATTCTAAAATTTTGCCATGAATTCTTTGAGGAAAGTTTCCAGCAAAACAACTTTGAAATGCCAAAATTTACTTTCAACAAATTTAAAGAACAAAAATATGAACAAATACTTAAAGATTTTGTTCTACAACAGGGTTATGACTGCGTACAGGATTATGTTGAAGATAAATTTGGCAAATTTATTGAACATGAACTGACAGCTTTTTGTAATGATTTAAAATCTTCAACACCATGTGATGATAATTGTTCAGAATGTGTAATTTTTATAAAAATAACAACAAACAACAGTAACAAAAATTTAATGATAATTTTCTTTTTTAAGGGTTACTGCGATCAAATGCATTCAGAGGAAATGATTCATTTAGTACCGGCCAGTCTTCAGGGCAAAGAAGATATTTTATTTGGCAATTTACGTGAGCTCTATACATTTCACAATGATATTTTTCTTAAGGATTTAGAAAATTGTATATCAACTACAGAATTGGTGGCATTATGTTTTGTGCAACGGGTAAGTATCGTATTTATATAACAACTAACTGCCGTATTCAGAAAAAAAATATAGGTTTGTTAATGGTAGTTGGGCACTGTGAAATAAGCGGAAACGAGGAAGCGGATTTATTGTCTAGGAAGGGAACCGGAACCCTGCTGGCAGCACTGCTTTCCATTATACTCAATCTGATTAGAGAATGGGAAAATAGCATTATCAGGAAATCAGGCACGCCAAGGCGGTGATCTATCTGCAATTTAGAGATATACATATCTGATGTTCTGAAGTATAGAGGGCCAGACCTGGAAATCCTAGCCGATTTTCTTACGAGTCATTGTAGTGTAAGAGTGCTTTTGAAGAGAATGGCGATCACAGATATAGACGTTTGTAGACTGTACTCACGGGTATCAGAAACAGCAGAGCATATATTATATGACTGATAGATTTATATGGTTGTGTCTAGGGAGGCATATGGTCGCCCTGACGGATATATCCACCACTAAAGTTTCGGACCTGCTACTGTTTATAAGGAATGCAGTTGATCTGGTAAACAAACAATAGACTCAAATGAACACAATAGATCTTATAGGTCCCAGTCTTACAATTGTGCTGGATCTAAATCAAATAATAATAATAATATGGGCTTTTTGACAAGTATGTCATAGAAATTTGTGGAATAAGCCCTTAATAAACCCAAGGCGAATTGGTTTTAAGATTCGATTAGTCAATTAGCTGTTAAAATGTATTGCAATATATAGATGCGGTTGCAGTTAAAACGTATTACATTGGTTGTGTTTATGGTATAAGTATACTCACCCGCACCTTATAAACAGTTCGATTTTTTATTACAAGTATTTAATTTCTTTATGAATACGGCAGTAAAACTTTGCCACAAAATATTTTTATTTCCAAATTAAATAATTAATAAACAATTTTATTTTTTATTTAAATATTTCAGCGTGATACTTTTTATCGTTTATACTCCTTCTACTGCCAAAATATTCCACGTTCAGATCGTCTGCGTGAAACCTTAGTTGATACTCATCTCTTTTTACAAGAATGCCAAAAACGTTTGGGTCACAAACTGCCTTTGGCGGCTTATTTATTAAAACCAGTGCAGCGTATTACCAAATATCAATTGTTACTTAAAGATCTTTTACGTTTTAGTGATAGTGGCAGTTGTACCAAAGAATTACAAAAGGCCTTGGATTGTATGTTGATTGTTTTAAAATGTGTTAATGATTCAATGCATCAAGTGGCTATAACTGGATTTCCGGTAAGTTTTTTTTATTCTTTTTTAAATTACATTTATTTATAACGCCATAATTTGAAAATAAAAACTAATGAAGAGTGTTTTTCTTACTCCCTTTTTAACCACGAAATAGACCGATTTATCTCAACAAGGCGAGCTATTGTTGCAAGATTCATTTCAGGTTTGGTCTGAATCAAAGAAAGATATTCGTTTGCGTATAAAACCCCAACAAAGACATATATTTTTATATCAAAAATCTATGTTGTTTTGTAAACAAACTTCGAAGCCTGGCCACAATAAGAGCACCTATCAGTTCAAGCATTATTTAAAGGTAAGCTTTTATTTTGGGATAGAAAAAACTATTTTTGTATAACTTTAACTATTAATTTTATAAAAATTAATTGAGTTTAAATTTTTATAAAAATTTATTTCAAAACTACTTTTTTATTTTAAAACAAAAAAAATATTTTTCGCCGTATTGGCAAAAAAAAGAAAGTGTCCTGACGCATCTCTTAAGCAAGGACCTAATGGCCATCGAGAAATGTTTATCCCCACAAAAAAACACATGTAAAGCTTTGATTTCGGGGAAACTTTTATTTCATTTAATGCTTGACATTTAAATGACTTCCCCTGGGTTGATTGCATCAGTCGATCCTTTCCAATTGGTTTTCAACTATTTTTCTTACATTTCGTGCGATATCTCGGTGATAACTTGATGAATGTTAGTTCTCTAATGCTCCAATGTTAGGTTATTACAAGCTTGGACATAGTCTTTGCTGTAGCCCCCCCACAAAATGAAATCTAACGGTATCAAATTACAAGACTACAAAATTTCGCGGCACCGTCTTGGTGAAATCACATATCGTCTATTGTAAGTCGAAATAAGTCGGTTATCATTATATCCAGATCATAATACGCATAAAACAATTACTTTTTCTAAATGCACTTCTGGGTTCTCCGAGCGCCCAGCAAATCCCAGCAGAGGTGAAAATGAAAAAGTTAGTTTGCGGTCTTTTCAAAATTATAATTTAAAAAAATAAGAAGTGCCCCCCCGCCCATCCAAGATGTCCATCAACAAAGAAGCCGCTCCCTGAAATTCCACATCTATTGGGAAGTAGCAGATGACAGCTAAAACTACTTAGCGAAGGCACTCACCACAAAATCAACATACAACGATGAGACAAGGCGCTTAATAATAATAGAATATAAGAAATAATATTTACTTTCCTTTCCATAAATTTCAATACAATGCATCAGTAGGGGTTTACCCCTGAGTATTGGTCTCAGTAAAAAAAAGATATAAAAAAGGCATTATTTTGTGCATATGATTGTAGATATTTATGATATTTGTCTCTTTAGTAAAGTAAAAAAAACAGTATTTATCTTCTTTTTTAATTTTTGTTTTTTGTTATTAGATGTCACAAATTGGTTTAACCGAATCGGTACGCGGTGATACAAAACGTTTTGAAGTTTGGTTACAAGGACGTCAAGAAGTTCATACACTGCAAGCGCCTACCATTGAGATCAAAAATAAATGGGTAGCTGAAATCAAAAGAGTGCTACTCAATCAACTGGAGGAGTTAAAAGGTGAAAAAATTAAACAGTACGGTTTAAATCATAGGGGCCTACGACAAACCACCTCTTGGGATACACCCAATATAATAACAGCACAACGTACCATCAGTTGTGATGCTTCATCCGAATCTTCCAATCGTAATTCGAATTGTAGTAGTAGTGATGATAATTGCATAACATCTGTATTGCCCATAAGTAGTAACATGTCAATAACTTCAGCCACAAGTACGACAGATAAAGAACATAATGAAGCCTGTGGCTGGAGTTCGGATTATTCGAATAGTGAAGATGAAATGTCTGTGAATGAAGACATTAGTACACCGGTAAGTTAGTCAAATATATTATTACTGCACATTATTATAAAACTAGTTTGTTTTTTTTTGTTTTTTATCTTTCGAATTTTATTTAAAATTTCCAAAAACAATTATTAAATTGGTATTGGTTTCTATTTTTGTTTTTTGTTCCTCGTTTTTCTGTTTTTTTTTAATGTCTAAATTCATTTTATTATTTTGTTTTTATGTTTAATTTATGTATGTATTTTTAAATGTTTTAATTCATTTGTCTTATTTTTCCATATTTTTTCTTTTGGGTTTCTCTTTTATTTCCATGCACCAAATCAATAAAAAAAAAATGATAAAACACTTCATCATGAAATAATAAAAATCAAAATCCTTTAATTAAAAACAAATTCAACCAAAAAAAAAAATTATAAATTAAATTGAAACACCAAATTGTACTATTTTTTTGAATGTCGTAAAAATTCAAAAAAAAATAATAATTTTTTATCTGGTGTCTTATGTCTGTGTGTGTGTGTGTGTTTGACTTATGACTTTGGGTCGAAAAACATAGCGTTTCATTAATTTCCTAGCACCCTGGTCTATCGCCACTACTACTACTACTACTTCAACTAGCAGTCATCATCATAATCATCAACATCAAGACAGTGGTTCATATCCACGCAACAGCAAATCCAATTCCAAATTTTATGTTTCGGTTGAGCACTAAATATTAATCCAACGAAATTAAAATAACAAAAAATAAACACTCACGAGTCTTTATCCTAAAAATAAAACAAACAAACCAAAATGTTTCCCAATGCAATAAATACATCTACATATGTATGTATGTATGTATGTAGGTACATATGTATATATATATATATATATATATTTGTGTAAAAGTTAAGGAAAATTAATTTATGTAAAATAAGAAAAGAATAGAGAAGAAAAGTTGACCCACAAATTAATTTACTACTCGTAATATTAAAAACTGTAAAAAAGTTTAAGTTTGCGTAGTAAATTGAAAGCACGCAAAAGTAGTTACAATTGTTGTTACAATTACAATACTTTTTAGCAGTATTTATTGATTATTAATAATACAATATTTAGAAAATCTATTCATATTGAAAATTTAGTCAAGAAAGTTGAAAAAAATACTCATACTTATTACATACATACTTTTTAATAAAATAAATTCTAGTTTATTTAAAATAAATTACTTATAAAAATTACCGAATTAAAAGAAAATAAAAATTAAAAAAAAAAAGTTGAACAAATATAAAAGCGCTCATAAATAAAATATTTGCGATTTTAAAATTATTTCGCACAGGCTTTGAAACAAAATGAAAACACGAATTCTTATAAACGCGTTACAAAAGTAAAACTTTAATTTTTAATATATAGACATAAGTAGAAATGCTATAAAAAAACAAAAAATAATTTTCGCCATATAGGCAATAACATTCAATTAAATATGAAATGTATTGCTAATAGAGATAAGCAGAGAAAAAATGCAATACGAGTATATTTTATATTTAATTGAAATTCTATAAAATTAACAATTACGGCATCTGTTAGCATGATCGACCGGATTATTATTGCGGTTTCTTTTAAATCTTCACTTTTCGAATATCAAATAAGCCGTTATATTTTCGTCGAATACTAGGTTTTATAATTCTCTTTTTATATTGTATGTATAATTCAATACACCATCCTTAAGTATTATTTTTTCACTCTGGCAACTATAAAGAAACAAGAAAAACGAATTCAAGTGAAATTAAAATCGAGTCTTTTCAATTACAAATAAAACTTAATTGCGCACCTTATTCTATAGTTTTGATATTCAAAAAAGTTGCATTATTAATGATTAAGCGAATGAATAAAAAAATCTTAAAGCTATATTTACACTACCTAGTAAGTTTCTTATCTGAGTTTTATATCATTAGATTTTAAATTACAAATCTAATTTAATTTTTATTGTTTTTGCATGAGCTCAGTTGAAAACAGAAAATAGAAATGGAAGGTAGACATCTTGAGATATAAACAAAATCATGACAATGGTGGTTTCTTAACTAAGGAACCTTTTTTTGAGGAATTTATAAAAAAAATCTAAAAATGTGGTATTTATTTTTTTTTTTTTTATTAAAATTCTGGAATCGGTTAAAAATTGCAAAAGATACCGGCTCCTGAATATGGGATTTTTCGTGCCTTTAAATAAGTGACCGGAGTGTAGCTTTAGGTAGTATAAATATAGCTTAACAAACTTTCACATTTTAAAATTATAACAGTTTGAAATTTCATTCCATTTAAATTTTTTTTCGAATCTGTTTTACAGAACATACCCGTTTATATTCTTTTTTGGTTTTTTTTTTTCTGTGTTTCATTGTTTTGCAAATAAAACACGTTTAACTGATTATTTTATAAAAAAAATAAACCGTAATCGTTTAACTGGTTATTTTACAAAAAATTAACTGAAGCCAGTTTATTACAAAATGGCAATTTTCAAAAAAGTCGAAAACCGGTTTTTGCAAAATGTCGAAAATTGATTTGATTGATTGATTGAAAATAATACGCACGATAATTGAAATAAAACGTTCGATTCTTATCGTAAAGAATACAGTATTGCATACATGTGTCACTTTCACAAAAATTCGACTGTAATGCACATCAAACAGTTAATTTTTTCCTATTGCATTGGCATTTTCGTTGTAGCAACCGTCTGAAAAATAGTTAGGATTCATTAATAAAAAATTAAAAAATTAATGTGAATTGCAAATTGTAGAAAACCTACAATATTGAAAAATGTTTTCATTTTGTTTCATAGC
Source organism: Metopia argyrocephala (assembly GCA_963576795.1). Classification (NCBI taxonomy): domain Eukaryota; kingdom Metazoa; phylum Arthropoda; class Insecta; order Diptera; family Sarcophagidae; genus Metopia; species Metopia argyrocephala. The sequence continues at coordinate 194,535,953 of OY756208.1, read as the reverse complement.
ATTGTTGCACATTAAAAATCCTGTTACCTGCTGTAATAAAAAGAAAATTAAAACTCTTCGAACCTGATACGATACGAGTTGTTTTGGGTACCGTTCTCACCAAAATTTTGCACTTATAAATGTGTTTTCTCTTTTTTTTTTATTCAAACATTTTTTATCACTACAAACTACACGCAGTTTATATAAATAAAACTCCACTTTTCAAACTAATAAAAATGTTTTCATATATAATTATTTTGCATTTTTGTTTTATTCAAAATTCATTATTTTATTGATGTTTTAATAAAATTCACCTGCTTTTAACTTTAACGTTTATAAAAGTATTATTTTAACAATTTTCTCAACAAATTCTAACAACCAAAGAATAATTGCAATTTAAAACAAAAAAATTTTGTCTTTTCTACTGCCTATTAACTACTTATTCTACTAAATACTACTTCAACACATTTATCATCAATTATTATCACTTTGCGCATCTTAATTAAACATATTGTGCAACAATAATTTTTAAAAACCATCAAAAGCATATTTTTTAAGACGAAAAAAAGTAAAAAAACCATCAAACCAAATCGAATAAAATGATGATAAAAAACATCATATCGTACTTATAAATGTCACTTCACTCATCGTAAAAAAATCTTGTTGTATTTTATGTATGATTTCATGGAATCCAGTCTATTAATCATTTATCTTCTACGTAAGTTTTAGTTTTTAGCAAAGAAATTAGTTGCATAGTTTAATATTTAATTTAACAAAGAGAAAAAAAAAACAAAAATACATTTGTTGACTGTGTTTTTTCTAATCAATAGTTTCTGTTACTGACACACTAATCAATCACTAATCAATATCTCTATCTCTCTCACTATCACTATCACTTTCTACTACATAAAGATAATAAAATAAAATAATAAAAAAAATAACTAAAAACTTAACAAATAAAATTAAACAATTTAACAAATCGAATGTGAATTTAGCAAATTAACAACAAATAAAATAAACATTTAGAAAAAAATATGTAGCGGCCGGTTAAGCTCGTCTATTGTTGTTTCAACTTCACAAACCAATCGTTATCAAATGTTAATGTCAGTTTTTGTTGTTTTCTTTTTCAGAACAAAGTTTGAACCTTTCCTAACAAAATCTGACAAAATGTAAATTGTTGGCAAAGATTTATATTGGGTTCCGAATACCCCGTTTAATCTGCTAGATGTCCCTGAAAGCTCTCAAACTCTTGAACTTGCATACATTTTAACAAGTTAAAGAAGGATTTTTTTATTTGAGAGACCGTAAAAAACGGTTTTCAACTAAAACTTCTCTAATATATAAAATTCTTGCATATCGGGTGGGTCTGAGAATCGGTCAACATCTATTTTTCATACCCTTAATGTTAGAGGTGACCGTAGGGACAATTTATTTATAAATAACCTACCGACTTTGAAGAAATTTTAAACTAGATAGATCTGCGTACCGCAGAACACATATCGCACCCTAAATACAAAAGGGGCACATATTTATATTATTATATTTTCTTTAAATATTATAATCATTTTTACATAAACAGTTTTATGTCTGTCCTGAAAATTTAAGTATTTTGAGTTGTGCCCCTTTTGTATTTAGGGTGCGATATGGTTTACGTTTTTTTTTTTATGGTACTCAGAGGGGGCGGTACAGGGGCTATTTCTCCCCATCCCCAAATTTGAAACTAAAGTACCAAAAACGGCGGACAATCATTCATTAAAACTATCAATAATGCAGACATTAACGCTGACAATCGTTGGGTTAATTTGATTTGGTTAACTAGCCATCTTACCTATCTACCATACCCACCACTGCTGAACAAAATATTCAATGCTCATATCAATATTGAGTTTTGCAGTTTGGTAAAGAGTATCAAATATATTTGAAATAAAATATTTCCTAGAAATAATTTAGATGGCAAAACAACGTTTGCCGGATCAACTAGTTAACATATAAAAATCATGACTCTTACCTGAAGTGGTTGAAGTTAATTTCCAAAATATCGTTGAAGCATAAACTTGAAAAAATTTGTGTACTTTTCAAATTAAAATTAAAAAAAAATTTACAGAAAAGAAGAGTTACCGAGTTTGTCATATTGGCACACGTGTGTTAAAACGGTTAACATTTATTGCTATCAGTGTTACGATATTTTAATAATACAATATTCGCCGGGTAATTGCCCCACGCTTAATTGCCTTTCACGCTTATTTACCTCAATTTCTAAATGACCATATTTTTTCTTACCATGAATAGAAGTTTAACTGTTTTCGACCAAAAAATTAATCATCAGATATTATTGCAATTTTTCAGCCATAAAATAAAACTCATTTTGGGAATTTTATTTTTCCGTGACTTCATTTTAAATTAATTCTAGGCGATAAAGCATTTTCACCTCCATAGCTTTGTTAATCGCCAAAATTGCCGTGTTTGCTGTTCGGGGAACCCATGTGTGATTGGCAAACAACAAATGCATGGGCAAGAGGTGTCTGCAGATAGATCATGAAAAATTCCGATGTTGTGTATGTACCAGCAAACCCATAAATAACCCTTTTCTATATGTATGTATGTACTCGTATGTATATGTACATTTTTGTGATTCAGTGCAAAAATAAAAATCTAAAGGCTTAAAACTTTCTTTTATATTTAACTGAAATCTTAAGTTAATTGTGGGACACCATAGTGTATGTATGTATATACGTGATCTTATATGAACTTTTTCCACCCTTTAATATAAAACTCTCTTTTTATCATGAAGTATATTTAATAATAATTACTAAGGTGTGCGTCACTATAAAGTGTAACACCCATTTTTCTTAATAACTTTTTTCACCTTTAATCAAAATTATTTTTCTTAATCACAATATCTTTGAAAAATGTGTCAGATTTTAAAATGTATCAGTTTGTCAAATTTGACTTGTTAGTTAGTTCACAATGGATAATCAAAGACAAGTGCATACAAAAATTATTCAAATAATTCAAAAAAACCATATTGGAGTTATACAAAAGTTGCTAGGGAAGTCCACGTGACCAGGCAATGTGTTTCCAGAGTGGTCAAAAAGTTCAACAAAGACCTAAAAATTGAAAGAAAGCCTGGAACAGGTAAAGCAAAACTGGTAACGAACGACGCGAAAGCCAAAAAGGTTGAGAAGCTTTTGCTGGCTCTTCCAAACATTTCTGGTCGCGAAGTGGCCCGGCGCGTGCAATATTCGGAAATTTTTGTGCGCCGAGTTAAAGCTAAAGCTGGCCTTAAAACATTTAAAGTCCAAAAAGTTCCGGATAGAAATGCTAAGAAGAATATTGAAGCAAAAAAAAGAGCAAAACTCCTCAAAAAAGAATTTTTTCAAAAGTTCGAATGTTGTGTAATGGATGATGAATCTTACGTTTTTGCAGACTTTGCGCAGCTTCCTGGCCAAGAGTTTTATGTAGCGGATAGCAGAGGCAATGTTTCTGAAGAGTCCGAACTAAAAAACTATCAAAATTTCCCAAAAAGTTCCTAGTTTGGCAGGCTATTTGTAGCTGCGGCAACAGAAGTGCATCGTTTGTTACATTCGGATCAATAAACTCAGATATTTATATCAAAGAGTGTCTTCAAAAGAGGTTGCTCCCATTTCTAAGACAGCACAACATATCAACATTCTTCTGGCCAGATTTGGCAACATGTCACTACAGTAAAAGCGCAATAGACTGGTATAATAACAATAATGTTATTTTTGTTCCAAAAGAGGCTAACCCACCAAACTGCCCAGAGCTGCGGCCTATTGAAAGATATTGGGCTCTGGTCAAAAGAGAACTAAAGAAGAGTACATCTGTTCCCAAAACCATTACTAGTTTTCGATATAAATGGACAGCTGGTACCAAAAAAATCACCGAAAACACTATAACATTGCTTATGGATGGCATAATGAATAAAATAAAAAATTTTATAAAATTAAATTAATTTTTAAATAAAATAATACAGAATATAAATCTGTAATAAAAATGCAAAATAAAACTGTTTTATTTTTAACTCTAGCTTACTCCAGTCAGTTTTTATTTGACTTTTGATGTGTTACAGTTTATAGTGACGCACACCTTACTTACAATTGGACTCTTTGGGAAAATTTTCTAAAGTGACCGTTAAATTTGATTTTTTTGTTTAATATCATAAAAAAGTTAACATCAGCGAAATGGCCAACGAGACATGTTTTTCCATAACAACAATCAATTTTATATAAAATTTTTATAGAATTGATAGCAAATAATATTTTGAATGTTTTCAATATGCGAAATTTTCGAAAATTCGAAACAAATTTTTAAATGAGATTATAGAACACACTTGTACAATATGATTTTGTTAATAAACACTTAAATTTATTTCATTTCTAATATCACCTGATAAAAGCACTTCTAATAGCGTTTTAATAAAGAAAGTTTATCACCACCAACTAGTTGAGTACACGCCACTATTACCCAGCCAATACACAATCCAGGCCCCTTGCTCCATATTAAATCATATTCGTATTATTTTATTAGTTTCATTATTTGACGATATGCTTGTTTTTTTTTCGTTTTTAATTATAAATTTTATAATTTTGCCTGAGTTTTTATATTAAAATAAATATTATTTAAACACTTTTATAAAGAAAATTGCATTTTGTTTATATCAAAAGAAAAAAAGCAGCTTATAATATATAAATATATCGTATAATTACTAATAGCTTGTTATTGATATATGTATAAAAAAAACTAAACATAGCATAACATAACATAACATACTTATATATTAAATGCTTTAAGCTTTTACTAATAAACGGCATTGTTTTATTACTACTTTTACCTTCATTTTATTACATACTCGTACAAAAACATCAACAACAAAATTACAAACATACATCATCAACTGCTATTCCAACACATTATATATCACATAATAAATAGGGTAGTAAATTTGTAGCCCTAGCCGATTATGTGGCTGTGGGACATTCGGAGGTCTCTATGAGAGAGGGAGACAATGTTGAGTTGCTAAAGGTGGGCTGTGCGGGATGGTGGTATGTGCGTATATTAGGTAAATTAAAGCTTTATTTTATACAATAATACGAGTATTGCTAAGGATCTATGTATGTACATATACATATTTGTTTTCTATACATGTATGTATATATCAATGTATGTAAATAGTTTATGTTTTGTTTTTACATATTTACTCTTTTTTCTTTATTAACATTTGGTGTTTTTTTTTCTAATATTTAGATACCAATGCAGAAGGTTGGACCCCAGCCGCTTATTTGGAATCGATCAATCGAAAATCTTCTCGATCATCAAGCCGCAATCAAGAACGTTTAAATTTAAATAAATTAAACGACTAAAGAAGAAGAAAACAAGCTAGCAAATTATAAATCAAAATCCTCAAAATATTCTACAAAATTAATTCTTAAACGAATCAATCCTTTGAATATAAAAATTAATGCCCGTATTCATAAAAACTATTTTAGGGTTATTGAGGGTTTATTTGACAAGTATTGCATAGAAATTTGTCAAATAAGTCCTCAATAAACCTAAAATAGTTTTTATGAATACGGGCATAAATATTTAAATATTATATAAGTACAATGCACGCTTTATTGATGGTCCCCTCTTTTGTTTTTTTAACGTTGGGATCACAGAACAATTAATAAAATTAACACTCATGTTTGCCTTTCTTGAAATCTCTTAAAAGAAGCTTAAAGTTTTTAAAGTAAACTAAACTAAACAAACAACTAAACAAGACCACTTGGCCTTAATTTTGATTGAAGAAACCACAAAAAAATATATTTTTTGTTTACAAGATTGTAGAAAAAGTTTGAATTAACAATAACGCTAATTGTTCTTCGTTGCAAATGCTCTTGTCCTCATACACTACATTAATCCAAATGAAAATTCGTTAGAAGCTTAAGGTCCAGCTTTCTATACTTTAGAACATTAGATTTGTCTAAGATCCACTTGAGCGTTCCAATGTTACAAACATTTGCCAACTTCCCAATCTGTATTTGGAGCTAGTATAGCAGAAAGCATTGCTGTACAGCTGCCAAAATTGGTAGCACAAAAGGCACCTGGCAATTAATATATATTTTAAAATTTTACTTCTTAAGAATTTTGTCCAGTATTTAGAAATTTTTTTTCCTTTGCCTCTCGTAATCGACCCATAAATAAAATAAAAGAAATTTTTAAATGTGTTTAAAATTTGTTTTAAAATACATTTTAAATTTATGAAAGCTGTTTTGTATTCTGAATTAAAAAGATATTATACGAAATCGGAATATTCGGCATTTGTAAGCTGTTCTGCTTTTCATTTCCAAATATGTAATTCTTTTTCGTTTTATTTCGTATAGGAAAATATTATTGAATCCAAATTGAATCAATTTTTTTTTTCAATTAAAAATAGGTTTTTTATACTCGTATAACTACTCGTCGAACAAAAATTGCGATAAATGTTGAAAGTAAAAATTGTTATTAAATTAACAAAAAAAGCAAATTTCCTTATTGTTTTCTTTCCGAATTGTTTGCGAATACAAAACAAGGACGTATTTTATTTTTTATGAATAAGGGGATAAAAATTTAATATTTAGACTTAAAAAGCAAAAAGCTTTGTTGTAAATTGCAAATGCGGCTTACAAAGACTATAGCGTCGGGTTCAAATCTCAGCTCTGACATCTTGAAAAAAAAAAAGAAATATGAAAAAATTATTTATTTTGGCGACTCTCAGCAGTCTTCTGGCAAAAAGTCTGGGAGTAATTGATTGCCATAAAAAAGCTTCTCAAATCTGTCGTTCGGAGTCGACTTTAAACTGTAGGCCTCGGTACTCATAGATAAAAATTAACACACACAACTTGAGTGCTGCGAGAAGCTAGGCCGTAACCCTGACACAGGGTTGGAATGGGAAATTATGTATGCATGTATAGCGAAATCATAAAAATAAAATCTGAATAAGAAAAGTAAAGTATGATTTTAAATTTTTTCACTTAACGTGAAAATAATTTTTACATCGTGCATTTTGGTTGGACCCTACCTATCTATTTCAAGTTTCAAAATGTTTTTTGTTTTAATCTCTCAATTAATTTTAAGGCCATATACCCTATAAATCTACTCAAATTTGTTCGTATAATACAAATTTCTTACTCGAAATTTTTCTATTTATATAACTTAAGAATCTTTATATCTTATACAAATAAATAAACTCTAATCAAAATGTAAGCATTTTATAAAATAAAATAAAAATTGTTTAATCTGAAGTTTATGCACAGCAGTTATTTAATTTTCGTCTAGTCTGTAAAAATTTTTAATTATATTATTTAAATAAAATACAATTAGGGTGTTCGTTTAATCTGTTAAAAGTCTCTAATACCACTTAAACTGGTAAAACTGTATAGGAGGCATTTAGCAGTTAAAACGGATACCCCAAATATAAATGCAAAAATGTTCAAAATTTTAATAAGTATGTAATTATTTTAATAGAAATCACAATCAATTCTTATTTGTTGTTTTTTTTTTACCGAAATCATTAATCGGGCCAGTAATTAACAGTAAAACTAATCAAGTACTTAGTTTTTGGACGCGAATATTTTTAGTGTGGGGCTTTTAAGTGTGTAAATATAAGTTATTATAGTTGTTATTGTAATTTTAAGATTAATTTATTTGAAGCTTTTTAAAAAGGCTTTATTATTTGGTATAATAAGATCCCTATCACCTGCAGTTGTAATTTATTTTAATATATTTTGCAGTATGTAGTAGTAAATACAAAAACAAATTAGTCTACAAAGTACTCGTAATAATAAAACAAATGATAGTAAGAGTATCTATTTAGTATTTATAAAATCATAATTCATATTATAAAACAAGTGAAATAATTATTATAAAGGAATAAAATACATAATTATAATCTCACAAATGTGGTTGCTTTTCTTTTTATTAAAACATCAAAAATGGTAAGTAAATAATTACATATCGTCATATTAAATGCAAACGGATGTAACTGCACAAAATTTCGAAATTGATTTTTTTATTAATTATGGTTCGTGTAATCAAAATACATATTCGTGCAAATTTTAGATTCCTACGATCAAAAATGGCGATTTTATTAACGAAACGTGTATTTCTAAATGCAAGAAGACATAATTCATACATATTTATATGAAAATCTTACATACAAACTCATTTGGTGTATATAGGGATGCCAATCCTTATATTTTGATCCTGACAATAATATGAATTTCAAGATTTACAAAATTTTTGATTTTGAGGTTTTTTGCTTCGCTTGTAAAAAAACAAAAAGTGTAGTTACGTCCGTTTGCATTTAATATGACGATATATAATTATAAATTATATTTTGTTATAAATCTTGTTACCTTATAATAGACGGTGAAGCTCAAGAAAAGTAGCCTCAACTTAAGATTGATTCAAACTAAAGCAGCAGGTTTATTGAAAAATTATTAATGTCTTGAAATTTCCATAAAATGTTACATTGTATTGGTAAGTACCTTAAGAAAGGCCGCTCCACCCATGGAGACGGTGACCAACATTTAAACTATCTTATATTTCACAGAAAAGGGCAACAATACGTCGTCTTCCGTACGATAATATCTCAAACACACTTTGTTTTATTTAAATTTAAAAATACGAAGCACATAATAAAAGACTCGGTTGTAATTCAAGATGCAAAGATATTTATTTTATAAAGTACAGCAACAGATTTTTTCAAACCTTAATTGATTTCAATGAGTTGCAAACATTCCTTCCTGCCTTTAACATAAATTATTTTATAAAACATAAACAAACAGGCGTGTTCTAGTATTCGAATTCATTTGTTGTATTTCGCATATACAAGCTATTATCCGTTTTCAATTCGAGTAGTAAGGGGCTGGTAAAAGTAAAACGAATAACATTTTATTCTGGGGGGTTACTTTGTATTTCGATTCGAATCGAAAATGCTTTCCAAAGAAATTTCCCATTCGAAAAATCAATAATAATGAATACAAAATTTTTTCTAAAATTCGTAAATTTTTACGAATTCGTAAGATTTTCGATTCTAATCGAAATACAAAGTAACCCCCCTTACGTTTGATGACGGGCATCTTTAAAAAAAATGATACAAGAGTATACCATGGCTTGAAGTGTTCTTTATTCAAATAACAAAATACTTCAATACAAATACAGTTGGGCCTAGACTATCAGTGATGGTCAGGACCAGAATCATTACGGATAATCGATTTTTATGGTTAATCGAATAATAATTTTGATTATAGAGTTTTTTTAATATTTTTATTATTTAACAAGTAAACATTGGTGCACATAGTACATATTTACACTAAAAAAATTAATTCAAGATAGCAATATCATAAACGGTCTGTATAGCAACTTCGTATTTTGCAGCTAACATTTTAACACTCACATTATTTTTTGAATGCTCGTCAATTATTTTAACTTTATCTACAATATTTAAGTTTCTCTGCCTCATTATCATTGCTAACGATGCCGTACTAAAAATATTTAGATCTAACCACCCGCACTTCTCAAATTTCAAAATTAAACTAATCACTTTTAAATGCTTCTGACTAATTATATGCAATTCATCATCACGGATAATAGAGATAATCACGGTTAATCGAAGCAAACAATTTGAAAACATTGCAAACAAAAAGCAATAGACTGATCTTTGGCCATCACGTTTAATCGGAGTTACCGGTTAACCGGATCACGAATGAACGAGGCCCGACTGTATACGAAAATATTGTTCTATATCCATCACATCTACATACGCGTACGAAGCCCTTTTACTATATTTTAATGCAGCACAGTTGTTATTATTATAAACGTTTACTTAGAAAAAAATTTCGAGTCACAAAAAAACTTGTGAGTTTGAAAACTTTGACCCTTATTGTGTTTGGCGTATTTTTGTCGTAGTTCATCATTTTTGTAAAAGATTAAAGACAGATTTTGTTAATTTTTTTTTAATCTTGTACAAAAATGTCGAAATACGACAGCGACAATTACAGGGATTCAAAAATTATTGCGTTTTTAAAAATAATAGGAATCTGGAACATTCCCGAATAACAACTATACATCCATATATTTTATTTTAGTTTTTTGTATATATAATATAATTTTATTACAGTTATGTATATTTTTATTTTTTAATGTACACCAGTAATTATTTAATAATTTTTATTAGTTACTATTTAACGCTTAAATAAATAATGTACATAAACATTATTAATTTCTGCAAATGGGAAACAAATTTTAAATTGTTTTGAGGAAAAAAATAAGAAAAAAAAGTTACAGAAATCTAAATAAAAATTAAGAAAATTATTCAATAAGCAAAAAATGGTATTGTAAAATTTTAACAAGACACACACACACACGTATTTTTAATAGAAACATTAAAATTTTACAAAAAACATTTTTTTCTCGGCGAATAATGTTAAATTTTATATATTTATATTGTTTAGCCATGTCACAGACTTCAATTCAATTCCTGGGACTCGAACTCGAGTCTCCGGACCATCATTAAACGAAAAGAATTGTTTGAGGTGACATTAGAAGACACACAAAATTGAACTTGTTTTAATAAAATCAGATATCATTTCATTTCGAAAAATGTTTTGGTTTATTAAAAAATGAAATTATTATTTAAAGTCCGTTCCCGAACGGAGTGGAGCTCTGTAACATGGCTGATTTTTTTTTACATCGACTTTGTTAATAGTTTGACCAAACTAACAAAAACTTTCTATTTACTGATTAATTTTAGAAGTTTTATTAATGTGATATTTAAAAAACAGTGACTAAAATTAATTAAACAATGAATATATGAAAAAAATAATAACAAAATAACTTTTAAGGAGAAATACTTTGAAGATAAACGAGATAATAAATGACAATATAAAATGTAAAATATACTTTATTATGTATAGGAAGTAATCCAATGACGATCTTAAGGAATGTTGTTTTTTGTTATAGGTATCTTATAATTAAAGAAAAAGAATCGAATACTTTAAGAACATAAAGCCAAATACATGAAGAAAGACAAACATGTTAACAATTTACTCAACGCAATTATTAAAGTAGATGTTTTTATTGAGACGATTTTAACAAGTTAGACAAATATTGTTAAAAAAAATAATAATAATGATGATCGTCATTGTTCTCTTGTTGTTAAATCAACATAGTTTTTGGTTTTATATAGAATAGGTAATTGTAACTAAATATTTAAATATTCTCTCTATTGAACATAATTTCCAACTACTATAATTTGAAATTAATTTTGATCTTTAAGTTATATACAATTAATTTCTTTTTTCAAATAATTGATAGCACTGTATGTTGGAATAACTTAAACGGATGTGCATTTTTAAATCACTTTATTATATTACTATTTAGTTGGCAGTTACCCTGCTGTTGACGTAGAACTGCTGTGCAGAGAGTAACAAAGTTAAGACGTAAATACAAGCAGCAATCCAGCAGTTGTAGGCATTCTGAAAGGAAATCAATATCAAAGAATAATTTTTTGTTAAAAGTTGTAAAATATGCAATAAATATTATGTATGTATATTATTATATACATATTATGTATAAAAGCAACTATGATTGAAGGAGATTTGAGACTTGCACTAAATTCTCTAGACAACCTGCGAAATTTAACAGGTCTTCTGACCAAGCACTGCTGACTCAGTGGACATTTAAATAGGATAGGAATCGCTTCGAGCGATGTATGCAGATTCTTGGTGATTATCAGATATTAGATGGGGAAATGTCAAAGTTGGCACAGGCCGACATTTTGAAGTTCGTCAAAGCGACGAAACTGGGGGAGATACTACAGAAATGAATGAAAACTATAAAAACATAAAAACGTAAATACCTTTTTAAAAACATGAATATATGACTCCCTCTAATTTTAGAGATTTATTTATCGATAAATAAATAAACGAATTGCATGAGCACCGGCTGCAACATTATTGGGTACCATATCCAAATATGCTTAAAAAAAAGCTGGTAAATGTAATGAAGTTTCCACTTTCATACAAACTTTTTAAGATATACAAAGAAATTCGTATCAGCGGAAACCTTAAATTCATCTAACAGCTAACTTTTTGTAGTAACATTTTTGAAACTGTAATTAGCGTTAGCACAGAGCCCATAGTCGGATAAAAATGAATCAATGACAAGAGTTTACCCTTAGATATAAGCCTTGCGTTTCGTCATAAGTAAACTTTTGCAGTAAATAATTTCCTTGGAATGTTATCATCACAATATTGATTTTAATTACCTGGTTATATGCTGCATTAGCATCGGCATAGAATGCATCCAAACTGTGATACTCTTCTTCGATTGGTAAATCTTCAATCAGTGCTACACTATGGATGTAGAAAAACAGACCCATTAAAACCTAAAAATATAAATAGATATTTTAAGTCTATCGCTATATTTCTTGTTTACTGGTTATTAAAATAAATTGCATTTATTGTTAATGATACAGTCAAGAGCCTCCACCCCTTTATTTTGGCTTTATGACAATTATACATAAAGAAATTATTTTCATATACGCCATTGTTTTAGTCAGCAATTTTTTTTTCTTATTTGGACTACATACCAATTGGATAATGCCCCAAACCGAGATGATTAATCCGCAAAGGGATAGTTTGGGACCACAGATTTTCATTTTGATATTGTTGTAAAATTAGAATAACAAATTTCGTTTAAACTCCTTTAATTTTCCCGACGAAAATTTATATTTTTTATACAATCTTCGCTCAAGTTATTGAAGAAATTCGCTAAGAAAAATGTCAGTCAGGTGAAAATCATGTGACAGATGTTCTCTAACTAATTCGTAATGAAGTTGGTTGTGGAACATATGTATGTATGTAAAAGAAAAACAAAAGGGAAAACATTTAAAGAAACATAAAGTGATACAAAGAAAATTATTATTTACACTTAAATAATTATGAATTCATTAAATAATAGGTAGAATTATATGAAAACAAATATTTAAAACTAAATAGTATATAAATGCCACTCTGTTAAATTGTGGGCTCTAATTATTTACACGTTAGCCAACACTACTATATTTTAATGTCAAAACAATGTTAGTCCCAATTGACACACATCAAGTCTTTTTGCACAATTTTTGTAAGTTTTCTTTTAAAGTTTCACATGCATTCAAACACGAATTGATGCGTCAATTTTCAAATTTTTTTGTCTTCCTGCAAGAAAGAAGTAAACTTGACGGAGTGAACGATCAAGTCTGAATCACTTTGCATTCTCTTTTTCCCCTTCACCTAAAAGCACAAGACATACAACTTGTTAAAATTGATGTCTTGGTGTCTGCAATTGAGTTTAACCCTGATGTAATATGGAAAACAGTTGTTAGCCATTAAATTTTTATCACAATTTTTTATTATCACATAAGATTTCCATATATTTCATGGTTCTAAATGACAATCTCTTAATTTACACAAAAACCAAGAGTGTTTATTGTCTTATATCAACTTTTAACAAAATATTTTTTTTATTTATTTATATAAATGTTCAAAATTCCGTATGACTTGTGTTTACTAATTGGTTAAACTTTGCAATAACACTAATATGAAGTCTACAGCTAAAACATACCCTGAGATCAAATGTAAATTTTTTTATAATTATATTATTTTCACATTTCTCATAAGGTGCCTTTGGATTAAAACAAGAACAATGTCCACAAAAACAGTATGGCTTCTTGTTGTCTGTTAGCTCACCTGCTATTCCAAATGTATCTTGTAGTCTTTATGCCATTATTTTATTAAGTTGGCAACTATTTGTTTGTTAACTTTTCGCTGTATTCGTCACATTGCAATACAAAATCACTGCTCTCTTCAGCACTTGTTTTGTTATTGTCAGAAATTGTATATTGAATTGGGTTTGAAACTAAATTATTGTTTATTTTGCAATATTTTCGTAGCATATAATTAAAAATAAATGGTGAAAAGCCTATGCAAAATGCCAACTCTAAATCCAAAAGTATATCACGAACGACAAACACGTCAGCTTTGTGCACTCCACACATTAAATAATTTATTTCAATGTAAGTCAGCAAACATGCTTTGTTTGATTGTTCGTTGCATTTAATTGACTCATGTTTGAAATACCCATTTTAGCTCGCAATGCTTTTACCAAAGAGCAATTAGATCAGATATGTACCAATTTAAATCCAAATGTTTGGCTAAATCCACATCGTTCAATATTGGGTTTGGGCAACTATGACATCAACGTTATAATGCAAGCGCTGCAGCTACGAAATTGTGAGGCTGCCTGGTTCGATAAGCGCAAGTTAGTCATGGAATTTGTGAGTAATTTTAAATAGCTTTTTTAATATGTATTGCATTTTTCAGAGATCCTGAATGCATAGATTTGAATGCAATTATTGGCTTCATTTTAAATGTACCTTCGGACTACAAGTTTGGTTTTATAACACTGCCTTTACATAAACGGCATTGGATTGCTGTACGTTCCATAGATGGCAAATATTACAATTTGGACTCTAAATTACATGTCCCCGAGTGTATAGGGTCGGAAATCCAATTATTTGCCTATTTAAGACAACAACTACAAGCAAATGACCGTGAACTGTTCGTTATAATCGAATCAAGTGCCAATGAAGCAGATGCACCAAAGAAATGGTTAAAAGATACGAATAACAAGTCGTCAACCTCTGATTTGCCGTCCTCTACACAGAATGGTCATGTTTCATGAGCTATGTAATAAGATATGGTGCTAGTTAGTTCTAGTATAGTATATTTTTAGGTTGTAATATCAAATTTTTCATTGTTATTAATGAAACAAAGACTAGTCTGGGTAATCATTAAAGAAAAATATAAGTAACACAAACAAATTGATATATTACGAAAAATATAACATGAGACTTATAGTTGCCGTTACTAAAATCGGATGTTTTAAGTTGTTAGTACTTAGTAATAAGTTTCGTTTTTATAAGCACAAGAAAAGGATTTAGAAATTAAGAAAAATAAATAAATAAATATGTACAAAGCATTGTAAGAAGTATGTTAAAAATTTTTTTTTAATGATCGACGTACCTTTTAGGAAAAAATTGTGATAAATTTAAGATTAGAACACAATCGGTATGGATATAAAATTATGTCTCACAACAAATTAATTTTTCCAGTATTGCTAAATTCACAACGAGAAATAGTTCATAATTATTACTCAGGTATTACAATTTCTAAAATTAATATAAGAGCTTTTATTCCATTATTTTCCAAAACTGAGACCTTATTCTGTAACACTCCTAAGCTAAAACGCTATCGCTAAAAATTTATAAACTTGATTTAGGACTTTTTGGCTACGAAATACTTCGTGCCTATTACCTTTAAAAATGTTTTTGATTGTCCTAATCTTAATTTTGAAATATTTATTAATAATTTATTTACCAATCAATATATACTTACATACATATATGTATGTACATATATAAATATAAACTGAAAGAGCAATTTATTTTTTAATAAGTAACCCGACATCTAGGAAGATATTTTTTTTTATCATGTAATTGCAGGTGTATTTATTGAGATCAAAAATTAATTTCCTAAATTTAGAAGAAAGCTTTGAATAAAGCATAACATTTCAAAGTATTTTAGGTTTAAATAATAAGATGAAAAATATGTACTACCAAAGAAAAAAAAATAAAAAAGGTGTTTAAGTTTGTTTATACTATAGCAATAGTGCAAAATAGTATGTATGTATATTTATTGACAATATATTGAAACTCCTTTAAAATTAACTTATTTTTTAGACGGTATATTTTAGATAAACTGCTTGATTGTCATAATTTTAAATTATTTTATATTCAAAATTTGTAGCATTTTGATTAATTATATAGAATGCCTTATTTTAACATCCTAAAAACATATTGAAACGAATTGGAATATTCTATTTCAATGTAAAAATATATTAGGACAAAAACTTGATTTGCAAAAATTTTAATATATTTAAGGCAGCCATTTAAGGTATATATTCGAGTTAAGTGTTTTCTTGAAAAATATAAACATAATAGATAAAAAAATATATAAATACTTATAAAATTGTGGTTATAATCAAAACAATAATACAAAGACATTAATGGAATAATGGACGGATATGTTTAAATTCTAATACGATTTACTTACGTAAATAGAAGGGTTAATTTCGTTAAATATCGGTTTGAATGCCACCACCGACTACAGCTACCGTTGGGGCTGTTGGCGTACGATGACCTGGTTGGGGACGTCTTGGTCTACTAGTTTGTGGCGCTATATAGGCTTCTTGAGGTTGTTGAAATTGTTGTTGTTGCTGCTGCAATTGTTGTTGGGCTGCATGTTGATAGTAGTCCAAATCACCACCATATTCACTAATAGCCTCACGATTACTAATTTCATTTAGACGTTTATAACGCTCACGTCTAGCTTCGATCATATATAAAACTCCTCCCGGCATTAAAAATACGGCACCAACAACACCCAAAGCAAATGACCAGCCCATATCATTATTTTGCCAATGAGGCATCCAATCACGTGAATCTCCCTTTGCCCCAAATGTTACTACAGCTATGAAACCGAATAATGAAGCCATAATCTGACATGAACCAATAGTCAAAAGTAAAAATACATAACGATCATCATCTCGTGAAGTACGCAAGAAGGACAAGGTCAATGGAAAAGCTATTAAGCACATAACAAAGCAAAGAGTGGCAAATACTTGTACAGATATATAGAATCCAGGTAGAAGAAAATCATGTATTATGTAGTATTCTTCTTCGAATACCCACATGCAGCCTTGAAATATAGTATCATAGAAGCGGTGTATATCTTGGAAGCCA
The DNA here is from genome assembly GCA_963576795.1 of Metopia argyrocephala. Taxonomy (NCBI): domain Eukaryota; kingdom Metazoa; phylum Arthropoda; class Insecta; order Diptera; family Sarcophagidae; genus Metopia; species Metopia argyrocephala. The sequence continues at coordinate 194,519,086 of OY756208.1, read as the reverse complement.
TCAAAGCACACCTCCCATAATCCCAAATTGGTAAATCGTGGATTTTGCAGGCGGCCATCAGTAACTAACCAGTATGGTGTTACAAAGGCAATAATAAATAACAGAAAAGCGAAAGCAGATATTGCTACTGCTATCCTTGTGTTACGATTGCTGGCTCCCATAATGTTTTTCCGTAATTTTAATACTAGTTCAATGTTAATTTTCCTTTTCGTCAGTGAATTTTATTAACAATTTAAGCAGCCCCACGCCCAAAAACTATTTACAAAAATACTTCATTAAATGATAATGAATTCCACAAACACAGAGTTGTTATTAATGTGTATTGTATTTAAACAATATATATTGATAACCCTAAAACGTTAATTCAGAATTAGAAAAATCTAGCACGACGATTTATTTAAAATAGTGTTTTTTTTTTTTATTTCGTCATGGTAAAAATTTTAATGTTTTTCTTAACTTTTTCATATTTGAATACATAAATTTCCTTCTCATCTATGTGCTAATAATTAAATGTGAATAAAAGAAGAATTAGAAGAAGCAATGAAAATTACTGTTCAATGGAATGAAGTATATGCATAAAAAAACGGATGAAGCGTAAAAAGCAAATGAGGAGAAAACTTGTTTGGTTGTAGAAAATGCAAATTAAACGTACATTGATTAAAAATCTTTTGAAATATATCCATTATTAAGCTTAAATAAAGCCTTAAAATTATCAATGAAACAATAAATTATAAAATACAGATTAATTAAAAAACGTGTGTCGTATAAGTGTAAATTATATTTTATCACAGTGTTCTCGTTGTGTTCTGACAACAAAGACGTGTTAACCAATTGGGAAGCCTTAAATTTGTAAAAGCTACAAGGTGTAATAACAGCCAACAAGGAGACGAACAAAGATGTCGGCTCCAGAGATCGAAATTGCTAATATAAATAATTTTGAGAAAATACAAAATTTTCTTAATGATTCAGCCTATAAAGAAATATTGGAAAATAGTGAAAATTATAATACACGTCTCTGCATAGAAAGGCGCTTGCGAATGCCTTTCTTGGATCCACAAACAGGTGTAGCACAGACTCATTGTGCTCTTTTTGTAAAGCAAAAACAACGTATGCCTGGTTTCCGAGAGGGACAAATTTATACGTATCCATCAAACCGATGGCGTAAACCAAAAAGGCAATATTTACTCAATCATCACCACAGCTATCGGCACTATCAGTATCGTGAGTCTAGTAATCATCACCATCACTATAATGCCTCAACGGGAACTGGGACTTTAGGTCGGGATCATAGTGAAAATGCAGGTAATTGACAATTGTGGAAAAGCAGGAAAATCAATACTTAAAAAGACGTTTTCGAAAGTTCTTTTACTTAAAATTTATAATTTTCTTCTGAAAACTACCCTGAGCATCATTTTATTTATTTAATTTTTTTCATATGTTTCTGGGTGGTTTTGTTTTATATTCGTTTTTATATAATTTTTAACAGCCACCCTTGGTGGGCGTAGAAATATGAGTGAATGGCTGTTGTAATGTTGAATGAACTTTACTGGGTTCTTTTATTGTCTTTTTTTTTTTTTTTTTTTGTTATTTATTTTTTGTTTTTATTGCTGCAGAATTTATATGGTGTTTTGCTAGATGATTATATTTCTGTATCTTTTTTAATTTACCAAATATGTATGTAAAAAAAATATATTACATACGTGTACTACTCACATATGTATAGTGTTTATATTTTAAAACGTTTTAATTTCCCTTTAGTGTTTACTTTAAGAATATAAACATTCTACGAACTACAAGATAAGTTAAAGGTCACTGCTCCTTTTTTCCTAACTATCTGTATAATCTTTTAATATATATTATAATTAATTATTTTTAATTATATTTTTAGCTTTAACAGCCGACGGCAATTCTATGAGTGCATCGGGTGATAATGACAGTAAAGATTCTCATGCCAATGCCGAAAAAGATGGTTGGTTTCATGAGGATATGGATATGTCCTATCACCATCATGTTGATGATTTTGAAGATGATTTCGAATCCGACAATGATTTTGATGAATCGTACAGTACAAGAGGCAAACGTAAACGTGGAGCTGGCGGAACACGTTGGCGTAAGGGAAACACATCGGTTGATGGTACACCAAAGCGTGGTCGTAAGGGTGGTGGTAAGTTGCTTTGAAATAAAATTTTTCAATAAAAAACCCACGACGTTTTGATGAACACATTCATTTATACACATATTTATGTACGAGTATGAATGAAAATTACTATTAATAAAATACAAATGCGAATAACGGGGTAAAACATAATTTACAATGGCGGAATTAAAACTAAAATTTTTTTAACATCAAAATTTTCCCCTCAAACTACAATTTTTGTAATTAGTATTTTAAGTACAGCTCCACATTATAATATAGGAAGTGGTTAAAGAACCCTTCGTGTGTATTCAAAAGCCCATCTTTTTAAACTTTCCGAAACTGTATTAATATAATACTTCTATTCTATTCGCACATTAAATTGATATGATAAATTAGTCAGCTTTAATCATTCTTCTAAGATATCACTTTTTCATAATATCGTTGTTTGCTTTTAATCTGGATATACCCAATATTATAATCATTGATACGATGTTTTTAAAGCAGTTGTGTATAATTTCATGTGTAAGTTCTATTTCTTTAGTAACAAAATCTGTTTCATTTAAAATTTTTAGGGGTTTTTCTATTAAACAAAAAATAGCTTGGCAGTTAATAAATACATAGAAGTACCAAAATTATTTTATAACAATTACGCGAACTGATTTCTACGGTATACCAGAAAAATTTACAATTTATTTATGTGCATATAATATATTTTTGACTTTACACTTGAAAATTTTGTCGATAGTAGTTTTACATGTGTAATAAAATAAAAAAGAGTTTTTTTAATAATTGCTATTGTTTTAGGCGCTCGGCGACGTGGTGGATCTAATGCAGAAGGCGATGGATGTGGAGAGCCTACACGTCGTCGACGTGGTGCTAACTCTAATGCTGTTGCTGCTAATACAACAGCGGCAGCGGCTGCAGCTGCCGCCGCAGTAGCTGCTGCTGCAAGTGCTGCAACAGCAAATGTTAATCATTCCAATTCAGCCTCACCCATTACAAATACGGATGACTCGTCTCAACCAGGTTTAACATTACCATCGAGTAATAATCCTCCAACTGTATCGATATCATCATCGATAGCACAACAAATCGATAATTCTTCATCAAGTCATGCAACTGATGCCTCAATGGGCTTGCCAACTGATAGTAATTCATCAGGTGCTGTAACAGCACCACCAGCTGCCGCAGCCGCTGCGGCCGCTGTTGTAGCTGCAGCTGCTGCTACCGCATCCTCTTCCTCGACTTTGTCAGCCAGCACTGGAAGTCCACAAAAGACTGGGGCTAAAATTAAAGTTCGTTGCAATGATCGTGAAATTGCTCAGCCATCACCATATTGCGATTTCTGTTTGGGAGATCAACGCGAGAATAAGAAAACTAATTTACCAGAAATATTGGTGTCGTGCTCTGATTGTGGCCGTTCGGGCCATCCCTCGTGTTTGCAATTTACTCCGAATATGATAATATCTGTTAAACGCTATCGCTGGCAGTGTATTGAATGCAAATATTGCTCCATATGTGGTACTTCCGATAACGACGATCAACTGTTGTTTTGTGATGATTGCGATCGTGGTTATCATATGTATTGTCTATCACCTCCATTGGTCACGCCCCCTGAAGGTTCTTGGAGCTGTAAATTATGTTTGGAAGAATTTCATAAGAGCGATAACAATTAGATGACCCCACATTTGAGAAAAAAAGTAAATTATGAAATGATATTCATTTTTGATTTATTATTATTTTTTGCTTCCTTTTGTACACGCTACTTTAAGTTGATATAGAGTAAGAGCACGAATGTCTTGTATGTGTTTTGTTTTTCAGAATTCCATGGCAGCTTTGCAAAAATATACAAATTAAATTTAAGTATGTTTCTTCATTCTTATTCTTGTTTCGTCTTCATTTGCTCTTTATAATAAAAATAGTATTTTTCTGTATTATTTATCATTTTCGTATACACGCATACATACATATATACAAATGTGTTTATTAATTTATTTTGTTTTGTCATTCGTATTACAGTTTCAACTAATCGGTTGGTTGTAAAAGTTAAAAGCAAATCTTCATAATGTTTTTTTTTTTTGTTATTTTTACAATTTTAGTTAAGCAATATCTATCTTTATTAAGAATACAACCATGTAATTTCTAATTCGGAAGTAATAAATTAAAAAATTATCTTAAAATAAAATTGATTATATGCTTCAAAGTTGTTTTAATGTTTTTCTTCCATTCTGAAGTAATCAACTTTTTTTCAAAAGTTTTTTTGTTTGAAACTCCTTTTGGCCTTCTTGATAACAGAAACATGTTTTTAGGCTATAATTAATTTAAAAATATTGTTACTCACTTGATCGTCCTCGGATTTTAAAAGAGATTTTTGCACTTGAATTTTCCAAGAATCATTTGTCCTGAAAACGTCAACGGTATTTTGGAATTTAACACATTTATGTTGATTTATATTCATGGATTGAAAAATTACATTTTTATTAAATTTATTTTTGCTTTCAGTTATTTTATTACAGAACTTCTGTCTTCTACCCATTAAAAATTTGTGTTCAAATAATATAAATGTACATACATAAAGCACAACACTGAAATATTAGAAAACCTAAATATCCCTTAAACCGAATCGATTATGACAGAATAATGAAATTTTATTCGACAGCTCCCCCCCTCAATATACTGTAATATATTCTGACAGCTTTAAACCCAAATTTATTAGTTTATTAAAAAACATTCATTTATAAATAAAATTGTGTTTAGGGCAAAATTTAATTTGCAAAATTCACTTTGCTGTGAAAAATGTCGCACTCAAGTAGTACATATTTTAATATAATACCCACTATTAAACGAAAAATTTTCAACTAAAAAGCCACAACTCAAAACTAGCTTTAATTACCAAAATTGCAGTACAAAATTAGAAAAAAAACATAAGTAGACATTTTTTTAAGTGTTTTCATTAGTGTATAATTGAATTTGATTAGAAAATTACAACCAATTTTCGAAAAACCGTTGTTTGCCTCTACTGAAAATTTGTAAATTTTGAGTTGTGACTCTTTATGATTTAGTACGCGATATCAATCTTTCTTGATAAACTTTCAAATATAAATTTTACTTTAATCTGCTTAAAATATATTTAAAATCTGTGAGTACAAAAGCACTTATGTACAAACCTATTTAAATAAAAGAACGAAAAGTTACCACTATAAAACACAATTTAACTTAAAACTAAATCCTCTTTTTTTTTGCATAGTGTAACTAAAGATATGTGCATAATTGTTAACTAAAGATTGGTAGCAGATATACATATTTAAATATATCTGAGTATGCATAGACTAACTGATTTTCTTTTTTAACATTGTAAGTGCTAATTATCGAACAATGTTTTTCCAAGTCAATAAAGGTAAAAATTTTGTCTTCATTCTATTTAAAAAATAGTTTTCTTTCGCCTTTTAACCATTTAGCATGCAGAAAATATTATACTTAGTTGTATTTCTAACATTTTATATTTGTATATATTATGACTTTTGTGAAACAAAATTATTAAGAAATAAAAGATTTCTATTATTTCCCCGCCAAGCACCAACCAGACATCAGGTATGTGGCTGTATATTGGTTTTTTAGTTTTCATTTTAAATAATTCTTAATTAACATGAATATTTAAATATTATTTATTAAAAAGTTTATTGGAGGTATAGGTATACCTGCAGATCTATCTTATGAATCATTAACAATTGGATATGTTTTGAAGGCCGAATTTTGGCTGCCTTTTAATGAAACTGTTTTTAGAGAAAATCCATATTTCCCGGAATATAAAAATGATAAGCTTTTTCATGGTTTAAAGCCGATACCAAACTATGTTAATGCCAGGTCCTATAATAAAAAGGCAAATGGTTCAATACCAACACTTCGTTGGTATATTTATGATATTTTGATACATCGCTTAGATAGGTGAGTTTTAAAGCAAATGTTATTTAAAAGTGTTTTAAATAGTAATTTTTAAATTATAGTTATGGCTATAAAGGACAAGAATGTTTTCTGAAAGCCATTTGTGAGGCTAATGCTTTACAATTTATGAGACATTACGATGTCTTTGGTGAATTAATGCATATATTTTTTAGGTATGCCTTTTTATATTTAATAACTTAACTTTACATGTTTTAGTGCTCTATCCGCCATTTTCTACATCTCGAGTTAATGATACCACTTTAGGTTTTCAGCACCGAATTTTGCAAATCTGCAATCCACGGCTATCTCGTCCAGTTTCTGGGATAAATAGCGTCCGTTTTGTTCTATATTCTTTAAACCAAAATTTTTTTGTGCTATTATTGATCGATTTTCTCAAAATGCATTTTTGGCACATAGAGCACTTAAACTCCCGCACGACGATATGTATGTATGTACATGTATAGTAATTTTTTACTTATTTTACTTAAAGCCCCTTATCTTCCAACGAGCTAAAATCAGCAAAAGCTCAGGATTATATACAAGCAGAAAAATTGGGTCTATCTGGTGATTCCTGCTCATTTTATGATTGCAATTTATCAATTCTAGATTTATTTTCTCAAATCTTAAAAATAAACTAAAACCATTATGATTAATTTAAATAAATCTTTATGTACATTATTACTGTCTTTTAACAAATTGCACTTTGACCTTCTCCTTAGTACGTATAATAATACCCGTCTTAAATTCAAATTTCGCTGGATCCACTAAAGGTAAAAGTTTAAAATGTTTAATAACATAAGTTAATAGAGTTTTCATTTCTAGCATGGCAAATTTTTGACCTGTATAAAATATTTATTTTAATAATAATTAAGAATTTTAATAATATTAAATAATCAAATTATCACAACTAACCTATGCAATTTCTTTGACCAGCACTAAAGGGGGAGAATGCATATGGATGTCTTCCAGCCGATCTCTCTGGTGTAAATCTCTCTGGATCAAAAGTGTTCGGATTTTCAAAATATTTTGGATTACGGTGCATATCAAAAATCTGTAAAGCTATAAAAGTTTTTGGTGGTAAAACTAAACCATTTGTCAATTGAGTTTCTTGTACAGCTTCGCGCATTATAACTGGCACCGAAGGATATAGACGCATCGTTTCTTTTAAAAAGCTTTCCATGTACTTTAATTTGTTCAATTGTGAAATATTTAAATTATCAAAATCATCGATGTTTTCCATTATTTCCTGATAACAACGTTCTTGCATTTCCGGGTATAGAGATAAGTTCATAAGACTAAATATTAAGCCCATAGAGGTTGTGTCAAAACCTTCAAACATAAATGTATCAACTTCTTCGCATATGCCAGCATGATCAATAAGACCATCTTTTTCGGCTCTTAATAGAGTATCTAACATGGCATATCGCTTTTTCTTGAAACTGCAGAGTAGAAAATACAAGTTTATTATTATTAGTATGTATGATTTCTCAGTTTAATACTATGAATCTTACTCAAACTCCTCATTTTCTTCAGTTTTTTTAGCTTTAGCATTCAGTTGTATCTCTTTTTCGAATAAATGTCTTCTTTTCTCAATTATGTCGCTTGAAAAATCATGGGCAATTTGTAAAGCAGGTAGATAATTGTGTTCCTCTAGAAATTTAAATATGGGTTCTATTAATAAATGTGCAGTATTTACACGTTTATTAAAACATTCTTCGAAAACTTTAAAACTTTCACGGTACTCATCTCCATTTAAACAATCATCCAACTTGACACCCAACGCAGTCTCTAAAGAAGAGAAGAGAAAAAATGTACACATGAATGGATATGTACATAGTACTTATTTAAGAAAGGAAAGTATTTTTTATCCTTATCTCTAACAGATATAATAGACAACTAATAACTACGCAAAGTATCTTAAAATAAACTTTACAAAGCTATATCTAAGTATATCTCATAAATATAGGATTTTTATTTATTCTTATTTACTTTGCCTTCCTCCGGTAACCTTATTTTGAACTTTTTCGTCGGTACTTACCACATACAATATTTAATGTAAGCTTAGGTATAACTTCATCTAATAAAAGTATATCGGTGTCCAAACTTTTTAATTCTCTAATAAATTTTTGACTTTCTTCTCTGTAACAAATTCAACAAATTAGGCAATGGTGTGAATTTTTTTTTTTCGGATTTTACTTAAATATTTCCTCAAATTGGCCTAATATGTTAAAATGAAATGCAGGTGTTAACATTTTACGTCTGGAATGCCATTTTTGATCTGTTGATATTAATAGACCATCACCGAGTGCTGGTTTTAAAAAATCATATACAAATCCTTTCTTAATTAGTCTGGTATCGGTAGAAATCATTTCCATTAAATCAGCGTCAATAACGTTTAAGATAGTTTTACCCAAAACATATTGAATGTAGCTTTTCTTCATTTTAGCAGCACATTGCCGAGCATATTTAAATGTACCAACTTAAGAAAAATAAAAAAAGTTATATAGGTATATGGTTTTTTTTTTAATTAAAAAAACAACTTCGAGTCTACCATAATCAAGGCCGGCTACATCAAAAGTATTTCCAAATATGGTAGCAGCAGGTAAATCAGGTGCAATATTCTTTACAGGAGATCCATCAAATGTTCTTAATCGTGGTGCAAAAAAGGCCATTATATGATATGATTTATTTAGTTTAAAAAGCCATATAATAAATATTGCAGCCACAGTCAAAGTCCATAATATCATTTTAAAATCTAATGGCTTGTAAACAATATTTATTTAAAATATTTGAAATATTCTTAACAGCGAAATAATACTTTGTTTTAATGGTTGAGAGCACTATTAACAATTAAGTGAATGACTTGACTTGCCTAACACTTAGCTGCGGTATATTTATTTGATAGCAATTCCTTAAGTAGATTAAATATACACTAAAAAAAGTATTTCAGTAATAATTATAATATATATTTATGCATACATATATGTATGTAGCAGATATGACAGCAACGTCTACATCTCATGGAGTTTGCTATGGCAGTTTCCAACGAAAATTGTTTTATTCTGCTTTAACTTAAATTACTAACAAAATTATTTTAGTGTACAAACATGACACTACTATTTCGTTATCATGCATAAAGTTCGTTTTATATTATACTTCCAATAACATTCAACCAGCTTTTGTATAGTTTTTGAAAATGATTATAAAATATTTATTAATAAAATTGTGTGCAATTTATAAATGAATAAGCATTTTTATATTTAACACGAAAGCCTATATATACATATGTATAAGAAATTAACGGACCCTATGCCTCGTTGGCGTATGACGGTGAATAAAGGGGAAATCTGGAAGAATTTCCTCAGAAGAGCACAGAAAAGATGAAATTCCTTTACGGGATAGAACACTGAAAATTTTTGGGATCACTAGTCAATTCTTGTTCAGGATTATAACGGTGTATATCGGTAAGCATGCTGTAAAGTTGGTTCTGCCATTTAACCCTCAAAGTAAAAGTGGCATGAATACTTCTGAAAGGAAGATTATTCGTAATTTTCTGTCTCATTATCCAAGTCTGGCTTGGCGCAGTGCGCTAGCTCCATCGTTATTCTTCACTTTGTGACAGTATTAAAAGGGCACTTTGTGCTAGTAGTAGTTGATCACTTGTTTGGTTAATTAACCATCTGATAGAACTACCTACCCGTCATCCACTACAAGAGTAATTAAATTCCTTTTAATTTTATCGGATGAATGGAATTTATTTATTAACGACCGAAGTTTTGAACAATTTACTGTATCTTACGCTTAAACGTAATAAAATATTCGAAGTTGTCTTTTTTTATTGATTACAGTTAAGTATGCATTTATATACATACAGGGTATTTTTTATTGAGGTATAGAACTTTAAGTTGCCACTGTAGAGCAAAGTGTTGAAGAGAACCCGAATGAATCGATTCGCCACCGTGCACAGCAATTGGAGCTTTGTCCATCAACTTTATGGAAGATTTTGCACAAAGATCTTGGCTTGAGACCTTACAAGATCCAGCTTGTGCAAGAATTAAAGCCGCGAGACCATGCAATGCGTCGTGATTTTGGTGTATGGGCCGAAAATGAGATTGATCTCGATGCTGATTTTCATCGCAAAATTTTGTTCAGTGATGAGGCTCATTTTTGGTTGAATGGCTACGTCAACAAGCAAAATTGCCGCATTTGGAGTGAAGAGAATCCACATGAGACCCTTGAGACGCCATTATATCCACAAAAACTGACTGTTTGGTGTGCTCTATGGGCTGGTGGAGTCATTGGGCCATACTTCTTCCGAAATAATGCTGGAGAGTCAGTTACCGTAATGGAGACCGGTATAGAGCCATGATAACCGACTATTTTGTTCCCGAATTGGATGGCATGAATGTGGATGAGTTGTGGTTCCAATAAGACGGCGCTACATGCCACACAGCGCACGTCACAATCGATTTATTGAAGGAAACATTCGATGAGCGCATAATTTCGCGGAATGGACCTGTCAATTGGCCACCAAGATCGTGTGATTTGACACCATTGGATTATTTTCTTTGGGGATATGTGAAGTCGCTCGTCTACGCCAACAAACCAGAAACGTTAGGGGACTTGGAAGCCAACATTCGTGGCGTTATTGCCAACATACGGCCCCATATGCTCGAAAAAGTGGTTGAAAATTGGACCTGTAGAATTGGCTTTATTCGAGCTAGCCGCGGCGGCCACATGCCCGAAATCATATTTAAACATTAATGGCATAAAATTATCCTTCCAATAAAGCCAAATTGATGGACATTAAAACGATTTTCTTGTGTTTTATTTCAATTCGAAGTTCTATACCTCTAAAAAACACCCTATATGTACATTGTATAAGTATGTATGGATGAGAAGAAAAATTTGATGAATAATTATAACAAAAACTAAAAATATCTTATTATTAATAAAAACAAAAAGAATAAATATTATTTTAAATAATCTCATGGGTTTATTTCAATTCGGGGATTAAATTACGACGTTGAAACCGAATAAATTTGCATACAACGTCCATAGAAATTTTTTTCATTATTAGATGCTGTAATATGTTGATGTTCGATTTTGTGCTGTAAGCCAAAATCGAAAGGAATTAAAATATTCAATTTTTAAAATCAAAAATAATTTAATTGCACCAATTATTTTAAAGATTTGATAGTAAAAGTTTCGTTAATGCTCATTAGTAGAGCAACCAAAAATATGCATTAGCATCTTTTTTTTCTGAATGTTACTGACAAGACAACCAAAATATTAACTCATTTTATGAGAAACTACGACGTTTAACCCCTCTTTGTTTCGGCATATTTTTGCATATTTCGTCATAAATGCATACTTTTGCATTTTTCATATTTATATGGCATATTTTACAAATTTGTACATATGTTAGAAGAATTTACGTGTATTACCAAATTTTATTTTTCAATATAATGACCATATACTGACACATTACGTAAGTATAATCTATTAACTAATAAGGGTACCCATGAAAATGCTTAAAACTAACATTGGGAAAATTGGCGAAGCTCCTTTTTAAACTATTGTGCAATAGTTAGTGCCAATTTGATAAAAATGTCAAAGCAAAAAACAAATTAAATACAAAGCATACAAATTTTACATACATTTATGGGAATTAGCGTTTAAAAAAATTGCTTAATAATGCATTCTCAATTAAAAATTACATATTTTTCAACGTTGTATCTATTGGAGGAAAATTGTCAAAATTGCATGGTATAAAAAATTAAATTTAAAGTTACTTTTAAAATAAATAAATTTTCGTTAGAAAATCAAGCAACCCGTGTCAAACAGACTAAATAATATATTAGAGAATACCGAGATTTTATAAATAATAGGAATATTCTGTTTTGTAAAGTTTGCAATAAGCCAGTGTCAGCAAAGAAAATATTTACCATAAAACAACACCTCGGAAGTCAAAAGCATGTTAAGCTCAAAGCAAGAAATTATGCTAGGAAACGTTTGCTTTCAAATTTGCATCAATTAATTCCGTTGATGTCGAAAAAAATTTCTCGATGTACAAGAGCATTTTACGACAAAGCTTTATGTTTCAAAATTTGAGTAATATGATTGTTATTTATTGCAACAATAATTTAAATTAATTTTTTACTCTTGTTATTTGTATTCTTGTCAGTCTGAATATTCTGAAATTTTTGTTACTTTTTTGTTAATTTTGGAATTGAAATAAATATATCGCTCATTTTCGAGAAGAGTGGCATAACTCAAAAAAAGTGATTCTGAGATAAATGTATTTAAACATTTTAATTTAGCCAAACTGATAGGAAAAGTACAAGACACTTCTGGTCGCCACTTAGTGGAAAAAGAGATAAAAATATAATTTTTAGATATTTTTTAAATTACAGTTCGTCTTATATTTCTGCATTAATAACTTAAAAAACACATTTTTTGAGTTATGTCACCCTTCTCGCAAATGAGCGATATGTAAATATAAAGAAAGTTTATTTTATCTGGTTGGTGGCTAATTGTTACTCTTCATGTTTTCAAATATCTGAAAAAATATACGTAATTTTACGTCAACATATTTATGTATTATGAGTTTTATAGAGCATATTTTTAACGCTTAAAACTGTTTTTTTAATGCATATTTTAGGCGCTTAAAACTAATTTTATAGAGCATATTTTTGGTTGCCCTACTCATTAGATAAGTGAACAAAAAAATATCAAAACCTTGTCATCACATTTTAAAATGAGAGCAATTCGATTTTCATTTGATTTCAGTTTCACTTGTTTTTAGTTTATATAACTGTTAAGAACATACATATATACATTTGTTATTTTATTACATTTATTTATTCAGAAAAACAAGAAAACATATATTCATACATACATTTATATAAAGTCAGTTTATTTTGACACAATTAATAACAAATCGCTTACACAATATTTTCTTTATATAGTTGCTTATTGCACATTTCGTTTAGTTTATTTTTTTGTATTAATTTGTTAATTGCATACGTAGCATTTAAGTTCATTAACCACTGCTAATAATAAAAAACTGTTTGTAAACTTATTGTTTTAAAAGGTTCATTAACACCATTTGAAATTAGGTCATAATTTGTGTAAAGTTAAGCATTTTTATTTTCATTTAATTATTCTTTGCTAAGCATTTTATCATATATTAATTTTATATAAAAGAAGGTAAAAAATAAAGAATCTTTTAGTCGTTTTTTAGTAATCAATTTTGTTTTACTATCTGACGGCCTCCTTCAAGTTACAAGTGCTTGTAAGGAATATCATTGGATTTTAGTGCCAGTTCAAATTTATGTGTTTGAATTGATCACCACTAAATCCTCCCAATTAACAATAACGTAACCGATTATATATGTATTTTTTATTCTCCTGTCAACTTATGTAAAGAAATGTTATGTTTGTTTGCATCAGAGAATAGTTTGATTGCCTGTTTATGAGCTTTGAATCTCTGTGTTTACACGTAGAGATTCTTATTTTTAAGATTTTGGTTTATTCTTCTTTGAACTATCTTCGGCGTTCAGACAAAAGAATTCTTATTTTTGACGCCACATGTTATTTACCGTAGTCTAGTGGTTAGTGTGTTGGCTTACTAAGACATGAGCCCTGGGTTCGACACCCAGCTCCAACATCTTAAAAAAAAAAAAAAGTGTAAAAAGAAAAAAATATTTCTTTCGGCGACTACCTCTCAGCAGTCTTCTGGCACAAGCTCTGAGAGTAATTAATTGCCATGAACAAGCTTCTTAAGTCTGTCGTTCGGAGTCGACATTAAACTGTAGGTCCCGGTACTCATGGATAAAAATTTACACACACAACATGAGTGCTGCGAAAAGCTAGGCCGTAATCCTGACACAGGGTTGTAAAGGCCAGTTATGTATGTATGTATGTTATTTACAATTGTGTGTATGCTTGTGTGCAACTACGAATGAAAGAGTAAAGCGTATTGCCAGTACAAGACAGAGTGTACTCGTTTCTTTACCCCTCGCCTCCTTCGCCAATAAACATGCAATCTTAAAAATAAGAATCTCTACGTGTAAACACAGAGAATGCATTCACACAAAATGAGTATACTGTTGGCTGATCTCACAGTAGAAATTGATGTTGAATGAATGCATGAATACTTATTAAATGTGAATACATTCAGTCTATTCTCTGGTTTGCATCAGAGTGGGCAAACAAACAAAACATTTCGCAAAAGTTACAACAAAGTCACACACTTTTCAAAATTTTTTTAATGGTATTGTACATGAGCAAAACCAAAACAAATACTTTCTAAATGAGAAAGAGCGCAAATGAAACAATTAGCTTTTCGCTCTTGTGCTTGCTTTGTTTTTTTCTCTTCTTCTTTTCTTTTTCTCTTCTTCTATCCTTTTTCTTCTCATTCATTTTTTGTTGTACCTACGCACATTTGAGTTAGTGTATTTGTAGTACTCAAAACAAAAACAATATACAAAATTAAATGGGACAATCTTTCTCACTGTTTCTGTTTAATTTTTGTTTCACTCATTGTAAAGAATACAACAAAATGAGATCAAACGTTCAGTTTTGTTTATTTTCCTACTCTGGTTTGCATTTATCAAATATTGAAGTCATTAAAAAAATCATACATTTTTATCAAAGTATAATATTCTTTATTTTACAATTTTAGAATAACGAAAGAGTTTTGAAAATACCTTTATATTAGATTTAAATACTTAAATATAAAAAGTCAGCATATAACATGATTATTTCGCATTTCACTTCATAAATTTACTTGTTAGGAAAGTGTTTATTCCTTATAGTAGAATCTTTTCCATCAAAAGTGATGGTTTCATAGAAGAACTTTCGATTAACCCGGCATTGTACGCCGCATTTATTGGAACTACAATTTTCGCACTCGTACCAACAGCCTGGGCAGTCGTCATCCATACAATCGCACACATCCATACCATTGTGGCGTATATGCCCATATTCATCATAAACGCTACGTGTGTTTGCTGGTGGTTTTCGTTTCAACTTACGTTTCTCACGATTGGATTTGTCTGGATCGAAATCATCCAAAAACCTTAGCTCGTCACAGCGTTCTCGAAGCCTTCGTTCTGCATGCAACTTTCGTGGTCTCTCACGCAAAGACATACGTAAACCTGTTCCTTCAGATTGTTCTGAATCATCCATTTTTTATTTAAAATATATAAAAATTAACACAGAACGTACTTAATTTCTAAATTATATATTGTTTTAACAAATTTTCAAGAGTAGATAAAATAAACAAATATAAACAATAATCCAGAGATGCCGCTGTTTAAAAACTTGTAGAAAAATCCCCAGTCATACCAGATGTCTCAAAAACAGCAATTTTAAGAAAAAAGGTTTTATAAAGGTTAAAGCCAATTTTACACGACGTGTATCTGTAATCACATATGCCAATTGACAACAGATGTCAATTCTTGACAAAACTTGAACGTGTAGCCGCAGTGTTATATACATGTCAGATAAAATTCGAATGTATTCTAATTTTAATCCTGGCAATCCAAATGAATGATATTGAGGCCAGCACTCAGGGGCCTCTACTCATGCAGTACATTGGGCTGATTTATGAAAATATGAGGGGATGAGGGAGTAGTGTTTGTGGACATTGGATTTAAACATGGTGAAATTACTTACAAGGTGGTGGCAGGTGAATATAGTACAAAAACAACAGGGAATTTGTTTTTGTTTTTTCAGCTCTTTAATGTCAAAAGCAGGTATGGTGAATTAAAAAAGCACATGTGAGAAGTGTGTGTGTGTATTGTTAACAACATACATGTCTCTACACCAAAACAAAAACACGAATACACACAAAGCAAAATGTAAGCAAAACATAAATACAAACAAAACTTTTGACGGGAGCGGTATGACCAAAAAAAAAACTCAGCTGGGTTGGCAACACCACCTTGTAAGTAATTCCACAATGGATTTAAACTTACTAATGTCGTATCTGATATCAGTCAGAAAAAAAACAAAGGTCTTACTTTAAAACTGAAAACCGCAAGGAAATCAGTTGGTGTTGATTGTTTAGTCAATAGCCAATTAACCTTTACCACTAAATAATCCCACAGTAATCAACCCCAGGAAAAAAACAAAAATGTACCACTAATATGTCATAAAAGCCCAAAATGCGGCACTACCAGTTGTTTCACGTTTTCGTTTAAACGAATACGTCTTTTGTAAAGCCAATGGCTGTTGTTCTTGTTGGAAAAACAATGCAAAAATTATTTAAATTCATTTTATAGAACCTAGTTCTGATCTATTAAGGCGTTTATGAAAGTTCCATATACGTCATGGCAATGCCTTTACACGAAATATTATTATTATGTTTGACTAATATCTTGTATGAAGGTTAAATAGAATTTTGAACAGCAATATATGTTAATTGTTTAATATATATACTGCTAAATAAAATTACGCTCTGCGTTTACGCTGAATCGGCATCCCTAAATTAAAGCGGCAACGTTTCGTCAAAACCATGATGAAATTACTTACAAGGTGGTGTTGTCAACCCAGCAGTTTTTTTTTTTTTTGGTCATACCGCTTCTGTCAAAAGTTTTGTTTATATTTATGTTTTGTTTACATTTTGCTTTGTGTGTATTCGTGTTTTTGTTTTGGTGTAGAGCATGGTGAAATTACTTACAAGGTGGTGGCAGGTGAATATAGTACAAAAACAACATGGAATTTGTTTTTGTTTTTGTTTTTTCAGCTCTTTAATGTCAAAAGCAGGTATGGTGAATTAAAAAAGCACATGCCAGAAGTGTGTGTGTGTATTTTTAACAATATACATGTCTCTACATCAAAACAAAAACACGAATACACACAAAGCAAAATGTAAACAAAACATAAATATAAACAAAACTTTTGACAGGACCGGTATGACCAAAAAAAAATCCAGCTGGGTTGGCAACACCACCTTGTAAGTAATTCCACCATGGTCAGAAGTGTGTGTGTGTATTTTTAACAACATACATGTCTCCACACCAAAACAAAAACACGAATACACACAAAGCAAAATGTAAACAAAACATAAGTATAAACAAAACTTTTGACAGAAGCGGTATGACCAAAAAAAAAAAAAACCCAGCTGGGTTGGCAACACCACCTTGTAAGTAATTCCACCATGGACATGTGCTTTTTTAATTCACCATACTTGCTTTTGACATTAAAGAGCTGAAAAAACAAAAACAAACCCTTTTTCTTCTTTGGTCTTCTCGCCCATAAAACAAAATAGATACAGTATAATTCGCTTATAGTCCACGGTTATATTTGCACATAATTCTTGGACTATAGCGCAATTTTGACTATAAGCACAATTTTTATATAAGCCAGTATTTGCTTGTAGGTGAATTCGTATATAATTTTTTTTACTATAAATAAAAGCATAACAAAATGCCAATATTTAGTTATTTATTTGAGTTATTTGCTCTTACACTTACATATTCATTTGAAAATACAGAGAATCTTATTTACTGAAATCGAAAAGTATGTATAAAAGAATAAAAGCTATTTACAATTAATGCTGTATACTATACAAATATTTAAAACATCATGATACTTGGTGCTGGATGTGAAATGCCACTTTGATTGATGTTTCAACAAGGTAACGATCCGAAACATATTTACCCATTTAAATAAACAACATTTAGGGGGAAATCACCTGCTTATTGTATTGTCAGAATTAAGCTGAGTTGCATTCTTATGCACTAAAATTTGTCAATTGGACTATATGTAAAAAACTTCGCACTAATTTAATTTTTTTGTCTCACATGTAGATGGCATATAAGCAGAAATGGACTATATTGGTAATGGATTGAATAACGAATATTTTGTATGAATTTCTCTAATAGATGGCAGAAAGTGAACCTATTTTTGGAATATATTGCTAATTCTACTATAAGCGGTGTGGCTTATAAACGAAATATACTGTATGTCTAACAAACATGGCTTTAAATCAACGTGTAAATGCGGCTTAAAGAAACGCAAAATGTCCGGTACAACGTATCGTGTACTAGCCTTCACTTATTCGATCTTTTTTCTATAAAAGTTTTACATTGTAAATGCAGACTTGTTATATATCATTATAATAGAATTGTTTATTGCATTCGAATAATCTGGCAACTCTATATCTATATGACATCTTCATGAGGTCTGAAAATCTTTTGCCCATCATAGTTTTTGTTTTCACGATTTTTCCATGTTGCGATTAGAGTTTTCTGGTTTAATTTTTGTGATTGAATATAAATAATTTACTAAAAAACTAACAGAAAAGTGAGTGCAAGAAATACTCATCTTTATAGAAAAAGATATGTATATGAGAAATAAAAGTCACATATGAATAAATAATATTTTGTTGAACATATTCTGCTGATGTAACAGTGTGTGTATTTGTGAAATTAATTGAAGTGAAGTTTATTGAAATAAAACTAATATTAATGATAATCAAATTTTTTTAAAATAAACTATTTATTTATAGAATCACAATCATTTAAAAGGAAAATCTTAACAAATATATAAACTCAATTTGTGACAATACATCGGAAGAAACATGCTTAAAGGATTGCAGTTAATAAAGCCGGTTCTCAAGCAGAATGTGCGGCAACAATTGAATTATTCAAAAGTAGTTTTTTCGGGGCAGGATATGCGAACAGCAGCCAAGAGCAAACAAAATTTAGAAACACCTACAATTATAACACAGTTGGACCGTAAATTTAAAGAAGGTCAAAAATATGAGGGTTTCGAGTGCATCCGAACTGAACATGTACCTGAATTTGGCATAATGTCTTATACATTCCGCCATTTAATTACCGGTACTGAGCTTTGGTATTTAGATCGTAATGATACCAATAATGTATTTTCGATAAATTTCCGTACGACACCATTCGATTCAACTGGTTTGCCTCATATTTTAGAACATAGTGTTTTATGTGGATCGAGAAAGTATCCTGTAAGGGATCCATTTTTCAAAATGCTTAATCGATCGGTGGCTACGTTTATGAATGCTATGACTGGCCCAGATTATACAATGTATCCTTTTTCATCAATGAACGAGACTGATTTTAGAAATTTGCAGAAAATTTACTTGGATGCTGTATTTAGGTGAGTTTATTTTTGTTCACGTAACATTAAATAGTAATAATAAGAATGCAAGATTTTAAATGACTCCCAAATTTGTTTTTCATTGCGCACTGTTTTAAGACTTCAAATACTGATTCTATATATACGTGAAAATTTATTTTATTAGCAAAATTTTAAAGAACTTTACAAGACTGAATCCAGATAAAGTACCTATTTTATTGAATTAATAAATTAGTTTTATAGATATTCATGGATTATGAAGTTCAAAATTATTTTTAAATTTACTTCAATTTGAATTATATAAATAAATTTACATCTTGATAGTTAAATAATTTTTATACCGAGAAGAAAGATTTTACAAAACTTATATGTATATAACTTAATGTTTTTGTTTGTTTCCAGACCAAATTTGGAATACTTAGATTTTCTACAGGAAGGCTGGCGTCTTGAACATTCCAATTTAAGAGACAGAGAATCTGAATATGTTATTAAGGGTGTGGTATATAATGAAATGAAGGGGGCCTTTTCGGAAAATGCTTCTGTGTTTGGTCAAAATCTGCTTAATAATCTCTTGCCTGATAACACGTATGGTTTTGTATCAGGTGGTAATCCTTTAGAAATACCAAAATTAACACACGCCAATCTAGTCGATTTTCATCGCAAATATTATCACCCGAGCAATTCCCGTATATATACATACGGATCTTTTGATTTGCTAAAGACGTTGAATTATGTTAATGATGAATATTTAAGTAAGTATGAACATATTGACAAGTCCTACAGCCGCATTCCTAATCAGCCCAGATGGGATAAACCACGTAACGTTCACATATCAAGCCGATTTGATAATATGGGAGCACCATTCGAAAGACAAAATCAAATTGCCATTGCTTTACTTATGTCTGATGTAACTGATATACAAGAGACCTTTGTATTGTACGTTCTGTCAGAGTTATTAGTAAGAGGGCCGAATTCATCTTTCTATCGTAATCTAATAGAACCTAATTTCTCGGGTGGGTATAATCAAACTACTGGCTTTGATCCACAAATAAAAGACACATTCTTTTGTGTGGGCTTGCAAGATTTGAGAGTAGAAGACTTTGGACGTGTGCAGGAACTGTATGACGCTACCATAAAGGAAGTGATGGAAAAAGGATTTGATAAGCAACATATTGAGAGCGTTTTGCATAATATTGAATTGTCTTTGAAACATCAGTCACCACAGTTTGGTTTAGGTTTATTGTTTAATTCAACACCACTGTGGAATCACGAGGGTAATGTCGTAGAAAATTTAAGAGTTTCAAATATGATCTCAGAATTCCGCTCAAAATTACAACAGGATTCACAGTATTTGCAAAAGAAGGTTGCACAATATTTTGCCAATAATAATCATAGACTAACATTGACTATGTCTCCCGATGATACCTATGAAGATAATTTTAAAACAGCAGAATTGGAGTTGATCAAACAAAAGATCATGAATTTAGATCATGAAAAGAGGACAAAAATTTATGAGAATGGATTAAAACTAGAAGAAGCTCAAAAGGCCATACCAAATGTCGATATTTTACCATGTCTAAAACTGTCAGATGTACAAGAAGCTGCTAAACTGCAGCCTCTAGATGTGGTAAAAATAAACCATGTGCCTACCCAAGTTTGTAATGTACATACAAACGAAATTTCTTATTTTAAATGTTATTTTGATGGCACCACTTTAACACAAAACGAAACGCTTTTAATACCGCTATTCTGCAACATAATTAACGATATGGGCACTAAAAATTACGATTATAGAGATTTCGATAAACTAGTATTATCTAAGACTGCTGGTATTGATTTCAAGCTACACTTTGCTGAAAATATTTACGATAGCAAATCTTACAACTTGGGTATACTTATGACCACACATGCTTTAGATAAAAACATACCAGATATGTTTGACCTTAGCAAGGAACTATTAACGAATTTTAAAATGGATGATGAGGAGAGAGTTAAAATGTTAATTGATAATTACATGTCTAGTATAGCAGTTGGCATTGCTAATTCTGGACACTTATATGCCATGCAATCCTGTGCTGGCCTTGTAACGGATTCTGCGAGGTTGAAATCCTTGTTAGCTGGTGTCGAGCATATAGAACATATGAAGCGTTATGTTAAGGAAAATAGCACTAAAGAAATAATGCAAAATTTGAAATCATTAGGCAATAAATTATTTAATAAGAAATCCCTGCGTACGGCTGTAAATACATCAGATGAATTTTATCCAAGTTTTGTTAAACATTACGAAAAGTTCCTTGAAAATTTGCCAGAACAGTCTACGGAAAAAGTTGAAACTAAGGTAAATCTTTTACAACCAAGTTGTCAGCATTTTGTTATGAATATTCCAGTTAACTACTGTGCAAAGGCAATGTTTACCGTACCATATACTCACAGAGATCATCCTACACTTAGAGTTCTAGCTAAACTAATTTCGGCCAAATATCTTTTGCCAGTAGTGAGAGAACAAAATGGTGCTTATGGTGCTGGTGCTAAATTAGGTTCTGATGGCATATTCAGCTTTTTCAGTTATCGTGATCCCAATTCAACAAAAACTCTTGAAGCTTTTGATAACACATATCAGTGGCTACAAGAAAATAATTCTCAAATTAATGAACAAACATTATTTGAAGCCAAATTAGGCGTTTTACAACAACTGGATGCTCCTATTGCACCCGGTAATGTAGGTATAGATTTCTTTTTGTATGGTGTATCACAGGAAATGTTTCTGAAATACCGTTCTCGTATGCTGGCCGTAACTATAAATGAATTGCAACAAGCCGTTGAAAAATATTTTAAATCGCCACCTGCCTATTATGGGAAATGTATATTGGGTCCCGAAAATAAGGAACTTGAACAAGTGACTAAATTAAAATGGAAGATTATACAATAAATTAAGACATAACATGTTCTTTGTATCCTTACTATTTGCTCTTTGTAAATGATTTTCATTTAATATAAAATACTTTATAAGTCTTCTGTTAACAATTTTGCTTTTATCTTTATTTGTCTTAATTCATAAATATATACTTTATATAATGTATTTCTTTTTTCTTAAAAAAACAATTTCCTCAACTTGAGCATATTATACATAAAATACATACATACATATATTTTTTAATGTTAAACAAATTTTTCAATTTCATCCTTATTTTGAACTGATCTATAGATTTTTTTCTATAGTTTTAAATTCTTATTCTTTGTGTATAAAATTACAAATTTTTCTACTCATTAGATCACTTGTTGCGCTTGCAAAGAGAATTTATAAAATTTTCTAAATTATACATACGTATTTCTGTGTAACTAGCTAAGAAATTCGGAAATAAAATTTGTTAATCATTAAGATATTGTTTAAATACCACTTACAAACGAGCAATGGAAAAAGTAAATTTAACGATTTTTTATGTTAAATAATATATAGTATATAAATTAGAATTAAACCAAATTATTAAAACTGTAAAGCAAAAGTAGAAAAAAATCTTCTTTAATAAAAAAATATTGCTTTCAAAAAAACGAAAATTACTGTAGGACGTTTTTATTTACGATGATACTGTAAGGCGCTAAAGCATTGGTACTTATGCACAAATAAAAATCTGTGATGGTCTAAGGAATAAATACAGAGTGTGAAGACAAAAAAATATTACACACACGTTTCCACCAATACAATTTTTTGCGTAAAAAATTACGGATTTTTAACTATGAAAAAAAAAGTAAAAAAAAAATCTACGCACAAACATTAATAATTTCTTTTTTCTATAGATGTGGGGATATACCTGGTAATCGACATATTAAAAAGGCGACGAGAAACAACGAATTTTTTTAATATAATGTCGAACAATGAATTCCTTCTTCTGAAGATGTACGAATACACATGGTAATTAATATTGACTTGTGTTTATTAAAAAATGCAGTTTGTGTTTAAATGCGCAGAAGTGCAGACAAAAAAATAATGTTTAAGATTAATTAATATGTATATTAGTAGCTATTCGGGAATACTTGTTTGACCGGTCACCATTTTTGTCACCTATAGCTTTTCGTATCTTTTTTGTATTTATTTTAAAACTTAAATGTTTGCAAAATGTTTTTAATATGAACATGATAAAATTATTAGTCTATTAATAAGAGCGCAATTAATTACAGGTGCTTTAAATTGGTAAATAGTGAAACAAGTATTCCCGAATAGCTACTATTAATTTATTTATAATAGGGGAAATAAATTTATTATTGATAATTTAATGCATAATTTAATATATGTATAATAAATCCAGTAATAATATAATGAATTAAAAATAATGCATCATAGAATTTATTCCTTCAAATTATTAATAAATAATTACTTTATGCATTACATACATATAATGAATTCTAATACTTATTACGGGGGGACATTAAAAGAATTTATTACTTTCGTAGGACATGATCTGTGTTAAGGGTAATCGTTTCCGGATTATTCATTCCTTGCATTACTTTGTCGATTCTCATTGATTACCATTTCCCGCTGGGATATTATTTAATTGATTTTAAAATAAGGTAACCAATCTTTTTCCGCTGGAAATTGGCTTATCGGTCTTGTGCTTGCTTTGAGAAACAATTATATTCGTCTAATTGCGAACAAAACAAAAAGTAAAACGTATTTTTTGAATGTTTTATTTGGTACGTAAAAATAAGTAAATGCCACGTCCAAAAAATGATTTGTTTACTGCTTTGCCAAAAATTGTTCTTTTATTGCACATTTAGGTATTGTAAGTATGCATATAATATTACAGGGGGTTATAATGAGCAAATTATTCTGCAAACGTATTTTCTTCAAAGTTTGTTCTCATTTATTACCTACGTACATTAAAATAAGTGTATATTTAGTGCTTACACTCAAAAACAATACAAAAATAAATGGGACAATCGTTCTCATAGTTTTTGTGTTACTCATTGCAAAGAACAAAACGAAATCAATAATTTCATTTTGCTTATTTTCCTACACCGATAAATAAATTGGCGCATTTACGTCGATGTTGAAATAAGAATAGTCGATAAACTGTTAGAACTATCAAAATGCTAGGAGTGTGCTGGTTAGTCGTTTAATGCTTCAGCCGAAAGTGTCAAAATGTACTCCCAATAGTTTTTAAATAAATACCTAACGATTATTTTGTTTAAAAATGATGCAGAGTTGTATTTGATTTGTATTTATAATAGGCACAGACAAGACACCCTGTTCAAATATACTATTTTCTATTACAGCTGATAGTTGATATGTACCACATTGATGATATAAGCCTCTTTAGCTCAGTGGCAGAGCACTGGTCTTGTAAACCAGGGGTCGTGAGTTCAATCCTCACAGGAGGCAAGTGAATTTCACTTCCAATTTTTTTTGGCAAAATTGTATTTAAATTCCATAAAATTAATTTAAATTAAAAAAAATATATACTTTTAAAATGCATATTTAAACAAAAGAACAATAACAGAATTAAATTAATATCATAAAATAAATAAAAGGAGGAGTAGGTATTTTAATTTGGAATTGCATATATTTTTTGTCTTCAATAATAATAAATCTTATTTATTTTTAATAACATTTCCTAACAATTTCTTTCGTTCTAACAGTCCTATATATAGTCTTTTTTAATTATTATTTTTTGGCAAGAGAACTTTGTTATAAAAGTTCTTTTTTAAGGTGTTTATTTTTTAAATATAACATGCTTATTCTTTTAACATATAAAACGACAATTTTTTACGGTTTTTTATTTCTCCATAAAAAGCTAACCAATTACTCAATTCATTTTCCAGTAGTTTTATTATATTTTAAATAATTTTATTTTTTAACGTTTGTGTATTTTGATTGTGGCTTTTTATACAGATATATATTTTTGTAATTTTACCTCTAACAAATTTAATGTAAATTATAAAAGAATTATAAATAATTATAATAAAATATTTATATAGTATTTTAACTTAGAAATAATATTTTTTTATATTGTGCGGATTAAAAGTAGAAAAACAATGAACATTTTTATTATAATTATTGTTTAATTTAAAAAACAATAATGACATTTTTAATTTCTCTTTTAAGCAGTTTTTATAAAGAGGGTGAGTTAGGCGGTTTTTTTAACTTTAAATTTTAAATTATATTTTTTGATAACTTCTATTTTTTCACTAATGTTTAAATTTAATATTTTAATAACAATTGTGTTTTATTTTTTCATCATACGACTGCTTGAATTTAATCCTGGCCTCTCAGGAAATTCTTTAAACGATCTGGCAATGGTAATTTTTCAATATTTTGTGGATTTATATTTAATAAGATAGCATCACGACAAGCATTTTGAAGAGATACAACTGAAAATCAGAATATTTTTGAAATTAAGTTACAAAATTTTAGGAAAAGGAAAAAATATGGATTGTTAGAATTACTGTTAAATGCCTTGTTTTTTTTTTTTTAATTTTAACATTTATAACCAAAACTAAAATAACATAGCCAAGTTATAACAATAACAGATAATTTTAACATCTTAAAGAAAATTTTAAAACTCAATAAATCAATTATTTGTTTAATATTTCAATAAACTGTCAACTTACTACCATACAGTTGTATAATCCGTATTTGTTTTGTTGTACCGTAAACATCAAGGACCACATGCAAGGGAGCCTTGTCCAATGGTATATCTTTAGTACAAGGCCCTTGATCAACACCATTAATTATAAAATGCATTTCCCCTTTAGTTTCATCATATTCCGTCGGTACAAATACCACTCCTATTCGTGATCCTTTATCTGTTAGCAAAATACCAGGATTGTCCTCATCATACTCATCTCTATCACTTAAATCGACAACTGAGGGCCGAAATAAACGTTTAGGTATCATTCCTCTTGGTGTACGCACATACATAGAATCTCCTAAAATAGAACCTTGGGGGACATACATATATGTATATGGATATGTTTACAATACAATAAAAAATATACAAACTTTTGTTTGAGCTGACTGAAGTTGAGCTTGGCTGATCATCACTTGTTGTGGCAACTGTTGCCGCATCTCTTCTACTTCCATCTCCACCACCCCCAAAATCAACCGGATGTGATCGTGGTGGCAAACCTTGAGATTCAAATTTCGATATAGGATAAATCCAACATGTACCCAAATTTGCCAAATCGGGCAAAGCAAATTGGGGTAAACCGTCTTCCATTGAGCCTAGCACATCTGGCAAGAGTTGTGTTAGACCTAAGCGCATATGACCTGACCATCCGCGTTCATTTTTTTCTATTTCTACTAGAAATATTTCACCCATTCTAAGGGGTTTTTCTGAAAAAGTAACAGCATCTGCAAAACTGGCTTTACGAAAAGCCACTGTATTGTCATCACAAAGTATAATATTAGCACCATGATATGGATGAAATCTGGACAATTGACGTTTAGATGTAGCTGGTGTATAATTTGTTGCTGCTACTGTAGGGCCACTGCAGTTAGATGTTGAGTTCAAAGCATTTGAAGTACCAGAAGTTGATGCTCCAGTAGCCATATTTGAAGAATCTGTGTCGATGATGTTGTTCTTGCCCAATTCACTCATTTTATGGAATTTAAAAATATAATTTATGGAAATTTTTTCTTCAATTAATTAACTAAAGTCAAATAAACAAAAGTTATTAATGGTAATTAGTTTACTAATTACAATAATCGTAAGTTTTTGTTTCACTTATTTATTTTCGTCTTGTTTTTTTATTTTTTATTTAGAACAAAACAAAACGAAAATAAAGCAATCTTTTGTATACATTTTTGCAACACTAATATGAACTGTGGTGAATAATTTTTTATAAGACTTTACAACACTTGTAATAATGAAAGTATGACTGCGGTCACATTATGGAACTTTTATATCTAAAATTTTTTCTTATAGTGCATTTACACCAAACTCAAATCAACTAATTTCCAGATGGTTTCTCTCATAAAAAAAAGAAACTACTTCGTTACTAGATTTCAACAAGATTTTGTCGATTCAACTTTTTACTTATTTTAAGTTGTACTAAAAATACAAAAAGTCGGGATTTACAATGTGGAAATTGAAAGGCAGACATTCTTCAATTCTTTTTTGCTCTTGCCTAACACTTTTACCATATAGAACTTAGAAGACAGACAGAAGAAGCAAACACTACAAAAAGTGGAGGAGCAAAAGGAAAATATATCCTGTACAAACGTTCGTGTACTGTATTCTTCAGATTTTAGTTACTATTTCTACAAATTTCGTCTGTCTGACTTTCAATTTCTACATTGTAAGTCCCGACTAAGAAATTGACAAAGTGCCGCATAAAAAAAAAAAAAAAACTAAAACGAAAATAAATTTAAGACTCTTGAATTATTTTTTATTGCACATAGAATAATAAGAAAAAATTGTTTTATTTATTTGTTTTATTTGTTTATTTCTTTATTGGCTGTAATTTTTATGAAAATAAAATCCTGCTAGTTGTCAAAAAATGTCGGTGTAAACACTACAGATTTTCCAAGAGATTTCAAATTAAATTTACTTGATTTGGTTTGGTGTAAATGCACTATTATTCTTTTTTAAAATCTCATTTGTGGCTACACAGATAAGCTAACTTTTTATAGGCAAACTGTGAGGAGAATTCTCTATTTTATATAAATTATTTTCATTTTCGCACTTTTTGTTTTGGTTTTTTGACAGTTGTTTTTCTAACGTTTTACTCATGGTGAAATTACTTACAAGGTGGTGGCAGGTGAATATAGTACAAAAACAACAGGGAATTTGTTTTTGTTTTTTCAGCTCTTTAATGTCAAAAGCAGGTATGGTGAAATAAAAAAGCACATGTGAGAAGTGTGTGTGTGTATTGTTAACAACATACATGTCTCTACACCAAAACAAAAACACGAATACACACAAAGCAAAATGTAAACAAAACATAAATACAAACAAAACTTTTGACAGGAGCGGTATGACCAAAAAAAAAACTCAGCTGGGTTGGCAACACCACCTTGTACGTAATTCCACCATGGTTTTACTTGTAAACACAAAGGCACTTTATAACAAGTGCGCAATGACATCAAACTTATTGTACGATTTTGAAAAATATCTGGGAGCTCTGAATAAATTTGGTTGATCATTTTCAAACACTACCAAATTGTTAAAGTGCCGTGCAGCTGACTGTCAGACTTTCATAACGTTTTCAGTAAATGCTTAAATAAATTTTATTCAATTTTTTTTGTAATAAAAAGGTATATATCGAATGAAAATTTTTATTTATCAGAAAATTAAAATAACTAGAATTAATTTTTTAAGTTGAAAAAAACCAGCATGCGTGTGCCAACTTGTATTTATGCAGCCAAACATAAAGCTCGTACTCCACAAAATGAGGCTAAAGTACCCTTTCAGGAAATTCTTCCTTTACGTTTAAAAAACACTGTCAGCGGTAAAGCTGATTCAGGATCAGATGTTGCATGTCTTCAGGAAATGTCTGTATTATTTGCCTGCCTTAAGGACAATGAGTTTGTAGAAAAATTCTGTTCCAAGGAAATTTCACAATTCAAGAATTGCTATAAAGCCCACTTGGACCGAAAGACAGCCACTAAAGAAACTCTCAATCAAGGTATTTTAACACCTGGTAATAATTTAAACTATAGACAATTAAACAAATATATGAGAAGGTTTCCTAATCCTGAGTAAATGTTAAAGATTTTTAAAAAAACTTTCATTCGTAAAATTGATATGTTTTTTAAAAGTTATTACACCCATGTTAAAAATAAATGTTTATGCAATTTCTAAATAAAAAATGTATGACTAAACTGAATAATAAGGTCTAACAGAGCAATCCATAATTGTTCTTAATAAAAAAAAAATTGTGTACAAATTTAAAGTAAATAATAAATTCTTAAAAAAAACAAACTTTAGAATGTAATTTTTACAACCCATTCTATCTAGACTTGTACAAGATTGCTAAATTACAAATGAAGTATGTACAGTTTCCATATCACACAGTAAATCTGTGTGCATAATTTTATTTATTTTTCAAATTGTTTTAAAATATTCTCTCAGCACTCATGTTGTGTGTGTCAATTTTTATCCATGTATATTCGAACATTTATGAAATTCGTTAATGGTGAAAATATTTTGCTGTACATTTTGTAACATAAGGTACAAAGAGATGGGTTTTTTTTAAATACCGACACAAGTCAGTGTTTAATTTTTGAATATGTGTAAAATATTTTATATATGTATATATTTTTTTGTTAATTAAATGATCTTTAAAACTAAATCTTATTCACATTAAAAATTTCTAATTTAATAAACAACATCTGCATCACCTAAGCCACCCGATGATGAACTGCACCCTGGTGAGGATTGACTTAAGACATTTAGATAACTATTTGTGTGCCTGGTCAAGCCGGAACGTTGTTTTAATTCGTATAATTCTGCTAGTAAAGTTTGTTTTTCTCTTTCTAACATAGCTATACGTTCACTTTTTAAGTGACCCTCATTCGTCAATAAACGATTTTGTTGACGTAATCTATCTGAGACTGTAGTAATAGCATTGACGTTATTGCGATTAATACTAGTTTTTGATGGTGTTCTTATTGCTAAATTGAAGTGAAATGGAAAACTTCCTCTTTCCCAACATTCAGCTAAAGCTGATAAACTCCTATTCACTTCCAGAACACGAGCCCTTTGGAAATTTAAACGTTCCTGTTGAATTTCTGACCATTGTTCCTGAAAATACGATATTCAAATTATTAATCTTTAATCAAATTTTAATAAGTTTAAAGTATTTACCACATTTGAGGAACCCATTCTGCCTAAATATTTAATTTTCTCTTGTACATTAATGATTTGCTGCATATACCATTCTCGTGCCTTTTCCACTGAACTTAAACCAAGAAGCAAAACTTCTCTTTCTTCCTCATATTGTTTGAGGCGTTTTAACATGTTATAATCTATGCCATTTTGTAAAGTATGTCTTCTGGGCTCTCTTCTTTTCGTTGTTGCCTTTTTTAAAGGCATACTTGTAAAGTTACCACTATCTGTGGCCGAAGAAGAACCTCCATCAGCACTTCCTCTATAGCCGCATTGTTGTAAAAAATTATTATTGGCTTTCTTGTCTTTTAAATCCATTTCATTACGCATTACACCAATTTGCCAGTTTTGCAAAGCATGTCTTATTTCCGCCTTATTAGTGGCACTTAATATTCCGGTATTTCCATTACTGGAGCTTAACGCTGAAGCACGAGGAGGCTTTGGTGGAGGCGGTGGGGAATTATATGATGATCTAATGGTATTCGAAGATATTGTTAATTCACCCTCTGAGTCTGGACTTAATTGCGGCATACTTAAAGCTCTGTGAGCTGACGAAATATTATGAGGTCTGCTGTTGATTGACCATAAATTTACGGGCACTGGATTTTCTATATCTAAAGCTGGAGCAGATGGTGGTCTTGCCAATTTATTCGTTGGTTTGCTTTTAAAAGCTCCACCATCAGCATTCATGCTATTGTTACACACAATTTTCTTTTGATTAATATCAGCTTGTGGCTGAATTTGATTTCTAACTAAACATAATTTGAGGCCAGCACAAAAGCGTTCAAAAGTCAATAAACCATTGGGTGGAGTTACTTTACGCAACGATTCTATAACACCTCTAGGCAAACCTTTGCTACCATCATCTTGCCAACCTTTTTCTATATCCAAGAATTTTACATAGCCTGTTTGTTGGTCATCTAATATATCGAAAAGTGTTTTCATTGACTGTACAAATGGTTTTGGGAGGGCATCAAACGCATTGCTTCCACTTCCTCCTGCTCTTACATTATTTTGAATGTTTGTTGTGTTGTTATTGTTAAGAACTCCCATTGTGATGTTGTTTTCGCTAGGGCGAATCATTCTTAATTAAATTTTGATCCTTGTCAGCGAATAAATAACAATTTGAAAATAATTTCGTTTGAACGTTTAAGACTTACGTACTTTAAAACTGAAAGAAAAAAGAAAAAAATTAACGATTAATTATATTACTTTCAATACATTTTACAATTTTAATTTTTATCATTTATTGATCAAAATATAAAACCGAAAACAAAAAATTGTTTTATACTCCTTTTTACGATATACGTACAATGTACATGCATATAGTTTATACAATTGATTTTAATTGATGTACGAGTAAGTATTTAAAATAGAATTATTTGTCTTATTCATAATTTGGAAATTTTCTAGCTCGAAATCCCTTATGCAATAACAAAAGAGAGGGAGACCGAAATTCGTATAAAGAAAGTGTATTGAGTTTATTTTCACATACATATATGTATAGCTTAATATCTTGTCCGTCGTAAAATATTACTAGTAATTGTTTTCAGTAATAAATAAGCATTTGAATACAACCAGCTTTTACTTTTTAAATGATAATTTAAAAATTATCTTATAAATTTTACAAGATAATTAAAATTTGTTCATTTGAAATTTGTCACGTCTGTGGCCGTAAAATCCTAATATAGTAATGTTAGTAGGAACAAATATATATATATATTAAATACGAGTATGAAAAAACCACTAAAAGAAAAAAAAAAAAAAGGAAATAAGCGAAGAAGTACTACCAAAAGATAAAGGAAGTTAAAGAAATATGACAGCAATATAAGAAGAAAGAAAGAAAGAAATACAAGATGCTACAAAATACTACAGTCAAGTGACAATTTTTAGGTTGGTATTTTTGTGACACCAATGTGCTTGCGACTATCAAAGATATACAAAGACATAGAACAAAAACGATGTTTATTGTTCAATTTCCAACATTTTGAATGAGCTACAAAAGAACTAAAGAAATTTCTAGTGTCTTTAACCTGGAAATAGGGAAAATTTCGATTTATTTTTTTTATTTTTATTATAATTTTCATTATTATTTTGTAAATTTATTATACATATTTTCAATTATCATTATTAGCAAACACCAATTTTTAAAAACAAAATTTTAAATTTCATAAATCTACACATAAAAGATGTTGTTCTTTCAACTCAATTACCACATCAAAAAAAAAAAAAAAATCACAAATCGCTGTTATTTCTTATACTTTTCTTTTCATTAAAACACATTAGTCTACCTACAGTATAAATAGTCTAAGTTTTTCTCTAGAAAAACAATTTTCGTGAGGTTTAGGTAACGGAATATGTTTGTTTTTGAAAATAAACCAAAAAGTCATTAATTTATTTTTCTTGATTATACCTGTAAACATACAACATACAGTCTTAAGAAATATTAGAAATAGGAATCTTTCAAGAATAAATCAACAATTTTGTATTTTTTTAGGATCAAATTTTTCATATTTTATATTTCATTTCTTGGCATTCAATGTTAGATGTGTGTTTATCGAGTTATTCTGTAAAATTTGTATTATATATTTTTAATTGGATTGAAATACAGTAATTTACAACAATGTAGTTATTTAGGGGCGTTATACAGTAAGCATTTCTATAAAACGAAATCAATATGCTTTGAATCATTATCCTGCATGAAGATCAAAAACCCATTTTGGTAAGAGAACATTTCAAGCTAAACATAAATATCTATTTTTGATTTAATAAGAAAATTTACTTCCACTCAAGCAGATGACAGGTCTTTTCCAAACAATAACAGAATACTTCCCCTTAATTTAAAGTTAATAATAATTGGTTAATTTGGATAGTCTTGTTGTATAATCTGTGCTTTTATCACTAGAAATCCGAAACGTAATTTTTGAGGGGTTGTGCGAATTCTAGACGATTTTTGTATTTACTTCTGTTATAGAAGGCTTTCTTCTTTTGATTTTTGTGTTCAGAAAGCACATTCGGATTGCCTACTCAGGGCTGGGTTTGTGTTGTTAAAATTTTGGATTACATTTTCTCTATATTTTCGTTATTTCTTTATATAATTTGTAATATAATAGTCACGTTATTCTTAATTTTGTGACATTTTACAGAAAAAGCAAAAAACAGAAAAAAGTACTAAAACTCACTTTATATGCTAAATTATTATCAATTTTCTTTTTTATTAAAGTAGCAGCAAAACAGTTCAAAAACAATTTATCTTTATTTCAGGATGTGTTTTTTGCACATCCTGAGATGAGTATGTACACTTTTTTGTGCTCAAAAAACTCACGAACAACTTACTTAGTTAATTGACTTAAATTTTACACACAGAACTTTTTGAAAAATACCATATAATATTTTGCACAGAAAGAAGTGGGTGGCACTTTCTCGCAGCTCTTGATGTGCATTTGTTCTTAATAAAAGTTTTTTATTATTTTTATTATTTATGCGGTACAGCAACATCACATTCTTCCTGCATTTCTATTTCAAGTTCTTTTGTTTTGTTTCTTCAGAAACGCTTTAATTAGATCAAAGTTAAATTCTATAAAGAATTTAGATTTTCGCAATGAATTTTTTTGATAATTCAAGAAGAAAATGATGTCCGTGAAGGAATAGTACACTAGCCAAACTGAACATATCGCTCATTTGCGAGAAGAGTGGCATAACTTAAAAAATGCTGTTCTGAGGTAAATGGATTTAAATACTTTAATTTAGCCAAACTGATATGATCACTGGGGCTCGAACTAGAGTCTTCAGCGTATAATAAGTTCTTTTGTATTTTCTTACAGATATTGTTTTATTTTTCTCACTATTAATATTTTGAATAAACGTCCAGCTTATAATTTTTAGTCAATTTTTGCCCGATTTAATATGTTCTACATGTCTGCAAGAAGTTTATTGAAGTTTGTTTGCTTTACATGATTAATTTGTAGTATATTAATCAATCACAGCGCTTATATTTACGGTCTATGCATGTACAGTGTATATCCTTTAATTTGGTGTTCTACGGTTTTGGTAATAATATTAATTAACTAATACTAATTAATTCCAAAACTTCTATTAATTGTAGAACTTCTAAAAATAAAAATAAAAATAAAAATAAAAATAAAAATAAAAATAAAAATAAAATAAAATATGCAGCATAAATGCAATAGCAAACCCAATTTCGTGATACTAAAACATTTGTTCTTTAAAAAAACGACCATGTAATTTTTTATTAAATACCATAGAAAAGAATGCCAGGAATAAAATAAAATGGAAAATAATTTTTGGGAATTATAAAAATGTGGAATTTTTGTGCAATGAGTAAAAAATAAACAATTTATTCATTTGTAAAAACAACAAATTTATATAAAAAAAACAATATACATACTAGCGTACTCATACGTACATATGTATGTATGTACTCGTGTAATTAAATATTTTTTGTTTTTAAAACATAAAAAATTATTTTTAGAAAACAAAGCTTTTAATGAAGATAAAATTACTCTTTCTTGGATAAAATTACACATAAAAAGTTTTCATCACAAATATTATATTTTGTGTGTGTGTGTTTTCCTTTAGTATAAGTATTTTGTAAAAAATTTCATCCTTTATGTTTAATTGGAAAAAAATTCAAGTTAAAATTTTATTCACATTGTTTCCAGTGCTACTGAATATAGTAAGTTTTGAGTAATAAAGTAATTACTTTAAAATTAAGAAATGCAAAAAATTAATAAACATTAATTAATGAATTATCTTCTTTGTTTTTCTCACAACACATGTCTTACGTAAATAATAATGAATAGTTTTAATATACTCGTACATATACGATATGTATGTATGTAGATTGAAAGAAAGATTTTGAAAGAAAGAAAACATTTTTGAGTGAATATTTTTTTTATTAAAAATTTATTCAGTTTTTTGTTTATAAAATTTATGTCAAATTCCCACGCACGAAAGATAACTAATAAGATGTAAGAAATTAACATAAAATTTATATTAATACTTATGGTTATATGAAAAAATAGGATTTTTATAAAAACGAGACATTTTGTTGGAAAAAAAAGATGAGCTTATTATTCATATAAAATAGAAATGTTTGCTTAGAATTTGAAGAAAGCAGTTGAGTTAATTTAAAAGAAATTTATTGTAACAATGTTACTTGTGAAATAATTATAACAAATTAGTGTTACATCAGGACATTATTTAAATAAAAAAATGAAATTGATACTGTATTAACATATTTTGAAAACTTACATTCACAGTACTCTTCAGCCTTTGCTAAATGCTGTGTTTTTAATATAAATTTGAAAGGTGATGTTTAATCTGAATACATAATAAGTGAATTTCATTTTAATGTTAATTTTAAGGCTTCTAAGTTCGAGAATTTTTGTATGTAAACTTTGTTCGTTTTAATTATGGTGCGCTGATATAATTAAGATTGATTTTTATAATTCATATAATCCATTCAAATCGAGTTTACTTTTCTACTTATTTGGGGGCTCTTATGCATTAAAGTTCTACTGATTATATAGCTTGAGGATAGCTATGACTTGAGAAGCTTGTTCATGGCAATGACTTACTCTCAGAGCTTTCGCCAGAAGGCTGCTAAGAGGTAGTTGCTGAAAGAAGTAGTAACTGATTGACTCAAGAATCATAATACAAAAATACTACTTTCTATTGAAAACGACATATGTAGTTCAACAGACGTTCATTATGTGACGTTTTTTTAAAACAACTATTTAAACAAAAAAAAAAAAAGTTTTGAACAAAAATATAAAGTTCTTTCAACCACTAAGGCAATCATAGAAGACTACGAGTATTGTATGGATAAAATTGAAAATATTGATAATAATGATTCGCCAAACGACAACCAAAAATTTGCTTGAGTAAAGGGATGAAAAAAATTAGAAAAAAAAACTATATAGACATTGAAAGCGATGTTTTAAATTGTTGAAGTTTTTCGATTTAAAGTTTGCCAAACAGGTATTAATTAATCTTGTAATTTCCACAACTAGTGATATAATATTCTCAAGTTTTGGATTCATCTTACTAAGTGCACATCTTGATAATTTACTGTTTCTCGACAAAAATACATATGAACTTTACACAGAAATACTGACTTCAATTACTACAACAATACATTCAACAATTTTTAGACATGTGCTCACTTCTACTCTGAAGTGTAGTGACATACATATTTTATCGTTGGAGAGGTTTGACATTTCTCAGAGCCATCACAACCTAATTGTACGATTGTAAAGTGCTTTCATATGTCCAAAATATTCATGTACAATATGACTAACATGTTTCTTTCACATATTTAGGGTCTCAGCTATCTCGATCAACCAAAATTATTTTTTGAAATTTTTGCTGTTTTCGTCGATAACAACCTCTTTCGGGTGTTTACAGTGTGTGTTCAAATCAGCATTGCATTACTCAACAATTGATTTTACTGTTGCAAACCTTGGCTTTAACAGTAATTTTTTTTCCTCCAAAAAGCAATACTTCATTCATCACATCATGCAGTTCTGTTTTATTTATTTTTTTATGATTCACATACAATACATATTTTATAGCCAACGAACTAAAAGATAAAAATACAGCAAAGCTCTGAATCGCAAACTCGAATGTCGTTTATATTTGGATACATAAGCATTTATATTAAATTGCACTCAATTTTAAGAATAATTTTAAAGCGACAAAACAAACTTTAGTTTCATTCTCAAAATATGAATATAAACATTTGCCACTACAATGTTTATTTCTAATATTTTTTTTTAGAATATGCATGATGCACTTGAATTTTTAATTACCTGAAAATGTTTAGTTTATACTACTCGTATACATTTACATTTCTATATACATATGTGAATTGATTAGGAGAGGAATGCTATTTTTTGTCTGTAATGTAACCGCACCACAAATATTTCAGATATGCCTCTGCAGAGGCAAATGCACTTGTAAATTCCTTTAAATGATATCAATATGTATAGGAGCAAAACAAAGCAAAAAATTAAATATTTTAATAAAACTAACATTCTCTTGCACAAAAACTTTAACTAGAAAAATTAAACCAAACATGTTTGCTACTATAACGCAGGAAAAAAAATTATGTACAAAAACAAAAGACTTAAGACACAAACCTGATTTGTAGTTCATGCATAATAACTAAAAATAACTGGCTTCTTATTGATGCTGTATACGAGACGAGTAGACTGTATATCTTTATACATACATGCATATTTTGTTTTTTTTTCTCTGTTGATAATAATTCTGCTTCTTCCACCTTTTGTTACAACTGCTTTATTAAATACATAATATTTATATGTTATTGGATTTTTCTTAGACGATTGCTTGTGCAATCAAGCATTTAATAATTTTCTTTTATTTTATTTATTTTTTTTATTGCAATTCCATATTGTTTAACACGTGTAGGAATTTAAAGTGCCTTTAATTATTTTTTATATGAACGATTAGATACATGTATTCAGGTTAGTTAGAATTAAGAAATAAGAGGTCCTTAACAGACTAGACCTGTTTGCTGACTGTCGGCTGTTTTGTTAGTGAACTATACTGATGAAAGATACTTTGTAGCTTTTTTAGGATGCTTTTACCGTTTTGATAAACTGCTTTAATGCTTTGTTTTATTCTTTATTAGTATTTCTCCACATAATTTTTGCATTCTTGTTATCATTTTTTAAGTTTATACATAAGTACATACTTAAAAAAATTTTTTCTATCTGTTTTGAATTTATTGACTAGTTATCTAGTTTTATAAGTTTTTTCTTTTTTAAATTCAATATGTGTATACACTAAATATTTCCCATTTTATATGTTGTGCTTATTTGACGCAAAATTTTTTCGTGTTTTGTTAGGTTGTCTTATTGTTACACTTTGTTTACGTGCGTTCTGCCTTTTTGCTTCTCATGCACTAAGCCAATTCATTTTATATTTTGTTAGTTTGGTTTCGTTATTATATGTACGTTTGAGAGCTTAACTTAAATGCTTATTGGGCTTTAACAGAAAAGTTGTGTTGTGGTTTATGTTTTGCATCGCTTAAAGTTAAGTTTTAAATCTTAAGTTGGTTGACCGATAATTTCTCAGTCGAACATGTTTGCCATAAACCTCTGCAGGTGTTGTTTTTTGTGTGTTTGTGCTTTTTGAATGAATATTATTGTACAAACTATATTTTTTATCGATCGATTGTTGTTGTTTTGATTTCTTTAGTTGCTTTAGTGCATAAATTTGGAATATTGCAAAAAAATTAATACTCGTATGTATAACCAAAATTTAATTTGTTTGAGAAATATATGCAAAATTTTTAAATTTTCTGAATAATATATGTATTCAAAAGGTCACAATCTCCTTTTGTTAAACCACATCAAACGAAGCCTCAGGTTCATACAAACGGCTCGAATTAACCCGTTGATCAGATCAGAGGTTTAGCTTAATAGAATAACTCCCTTAAACTGAAAACCAATCCGAAACTTCGATAAATCTAACATTAGTTTTTGTATCAGTCAACTTATCTACAAAGGGTGACCAAATTCGATAATCGTGTGTTCGACAAGCTAGTGACGAAAATTGGCATATAAATTGGGATGCGCTCTCTTCTTCCTTGACCGGTCTACAACCTGGATAGAATTCATTAGCAGATAAGCGCAGTATCTTCGCATACGCGCCCATGATACGTAGAGATTTTCATACGATCAATCTTCACAACTTAATTGGTGTACTTTCTTTCCAATTTGGGCCATGTGAACCTAGCAGTGAACACGAGTTCTCCTCGGCGAAGGTTTGTCAGCAAAGAGGTTAGAGTAATGTTAACAATTACAAGTGAATCAACAACTGACAAAAGTGCACCCTCTATAGTGAGGTAATTTGCAGCTTAACTCTTCGGCATGTTTCTGTGACTAGACACAAATTTGACTTAGTTTTTATAAATTTAATGAAACTTTCTAAAGATCGTGTTTTTAATTGCTTTACGAATTTTAAAATCGAATACTCGACAATACCTCTCAAAAAATAGTGCCACTTGTCAGGATTTTTTTTAAAGAAACTGGTTCAAATAAAACTAAAATTTTAACTGAAATTGTGTTGGGGTTGTGTATCCTTTGATCTGAAACACATAATAATTTCATAACTGGAAAGTTAAAAACTTTATTATTACAAGTACTTGGATAAATTTTTACAAAAGCAAGATATTTTGTCAAGACTAGTTTTTATTGGATATTTGAGAGGTTATTTCATGGCTAAAAAAATGGCGAGTTTAGTGGAACTAAGAAGTGGTTTTAATATTAATTCAATTCGTTTAATAACTTAGAAGTCATTAAAGTGACATTCTTCTTGAACCACTTCTACTTTTATTTTATTTTGCTGGGTTTGTTTGTAAATCGTTTAATTGGCTTCCGAGTTTTAAAATTATTAATATAGGGCAACTTACATTTTTATATGTTGACATATTACAGAAGGTGAAGGATTTTCGTATTCATTTAAATTACTCGTTTAATATTTTGTTTTTATTTATTTGCATGTTTATATGTAAACCATTTCCTTTTTATTTTAAGCGTTTCTATTAGTGGTTTAACTAATAAACATAAAAATATTCAGTCATAGGGCTATTTAAAATACTTAAAAATGTTCTGTACTTAAAATTATTAATGGACCGATTATGGATCGCAATCGAACTTCAGTTGCGTTGTCAGCTGGCAACTGTTGGTTGTTAGTTGAGAGCTTTTATAACTTTTTACTAGCAACTGGCAACGTAACGTAACTAAGGCTCAACTAACATCCATGATCGACCCATAAAATTAATATAAACTGCTAAAAAAGAAAATAAGTACCATTTTTTATGTGTAGCATGGAAAACATATTGAACATAGAAATTAAATTAAGAACTAAAACATAATTGTTGCTCTTAAACATTATGAAATTAAAAAAATACACGAAATTTAGACTCTTGAGAGTTCTTTTAGATATTTATAAAGTCGTTTTCCTTTTTTACTGCTTTAAATCAAAGGGACTCTAAGAATGTAAATTTCATTAGAAGAATAGAAAATAAAATCTTACAACTAAAGCGTAACTTAAACTACATATAGTTGGTATAATTAATAAAATAGTATTTAAAGTGAAGCAAGGAATTGGCTTGGCTTATGTAATATTCGTTATGCACTCAATATATAATTTTTCTATAAAAATTGTCTGTATTTTTCATGTTGATTATCTTATAAATCGGCAACTGACTTTCTGCGTACGTATTTGGCGAAGTAATCTGGACGCCAGCATTTACATGAACCCGGAATAAGGAACCAATCGTAGTATAAACGTACTTGGAAACAACCAATTTCATCATGACCATCACAGTGCTGATTGAAATCACCAGCCGCATTGGCATTGCCATGGTTTGTGGCATCAGAAGCTGTGGCAACGCCAGCACGTTTTTGTAAATATTGTTGATAAGCTTGAAAATCTTGCACCGAAGGTGCTTGTGTAGTGGTAGAAGCTTGCGGTACAGTATCTTCAGCATTTGGATAGAAGATTTCGGCTACTAAAAGACTGACCCATCTAGGTGAAGACAAACAACCACCGTCTAAATAATGACAACGTGCCTGTATGCAGCGAGTTACTTCAACAGTTTGTGTAAAATAGCCTTCATAGGGTATTTGTACTACATAACGCCAGGAGCCTTGGTAGTTTTTGGCAAAAACAGGAGTGGCATATTCAACTTTAGCCGGGCAAGGTGTAGGTGGTCCCTCGTAGCGTATAGGACCAATTTCTTCACGTCGTTCTGCTGTTAAGGGAGCAGCTTGAGAAGTAGATGTATCACCTTGAATGGCCTTATAGATAGTACAGAAACTAAAATGAAAAAAATTTATATTGAAATCGTCTATTAAGAAAAAGTCAAAAGTCACTCTTACAGTCCACCTCCGTCACAAAATTTACGTGGCTTACGTTCTTCGGTTTCTTTTTGTTTTTGCAAACGCTCATCTTCATCAATAGCTGGATCAAAATACCCATAATTATGTGACTCTGGTTTAGCTTCCGTCTGAGATGCAATAGCTTCGCGTTTTGCTCTAACAGCATATTTACGATCAATGTTATTATTGTCCAAGTTCTCAACAGGATCATCGCGTATTATTTGTGTAACTTTAGGTAGAGTATCGTCAGCTTTTAAAACCGGCAATGTTTTTGATAAAAATTTCAGAGTATGATTGCGTATCAGTTCACTAAATAAATTACGTTTTTAATTCCATTTATATACATATAATAGGTTGATAACTTACAATGGATAAGGCTCTCCTAAAACATTTTGTCTTAAGGGATTTTTGGGTATTTGTCCTTTATTTAAATCACCACATATATTATTAACCGAAACGGATGACTTTTTACCATTTCCAACATTTTTACAATCAATATTTACATGTGTATACGGAGGTGGCCTAACTTTTGGTGGTATAGCATTGGGTGATTCTACAAAAGCATAATAACCTTCTGGCGGCTCTTCGCCTAAATCGTTTTGAACTTGTGCTGACACCAGTAGGGAGAACACCAAAACTAAAAGTAGTTTCTGTAATGAAATAAATATTTATGGTAAAATATTAATTTTTTTCTTTTTTCTATTTTAAAAAAAAAATAAAAGTCAAATTTTTACTTAAATTTTTCATAAAAGCAGAATAAGAGTGTTTTTAGCATCGTTATTTCGAAAAATTAAAAAAAATGTTTATACGCTGATGAAAACGATTAGCTTTTAAAGATTATATATTAAGGACAAACAAATATATTTTTTAATTTTAATGTATTGGAATAATTGCAAAGGAGAATTTATAAAATTTTTAACGCATTAAGTTATTAGTAATGCATCAAACTCAATCCTTTTGGTATCAAATATTCGTACACAGAGTCATCATAAGCTGTAAACACATACTTACAGTTGCGAAAAATCGTAAAAAACGTTCGTCGAATGCGACATGAAAACGAAAATTATAAACATGTGGAGTGTATAAAAAAAGGTCACCTTAATGATAAAAAAGTTGTGATTTTTATTGATGAGAAGAAATTCAGCTTATACCGACCAAACGGTTTGTCATGATTTGAGAAAAGAATGAATGTTTAGACCGATTGCATACATTCTATCATATAATAATGCTGTTGTAAGTAAAGCCAAAGATGAGAAAGAATTTATTTTAGGCCTATTTTTTAACTTCTTGCTCTGATTTTTTGAAAGTCACAAAATATCACTGAATAATCTATTGGTATAGTTATTGTAAGTATTGGAGAATATTTTAATATAATATTTAATATTTTAATAGTGCATATATTTGAGTATATAAAACAATTAAAAATGTTTTTGTTAAGTAATGAAGAAATTAGATTCTTGATAAACACAAAAATAAATAAAATACAACGTTCTTTAATTAAATTTTCTAAAAATTTATGCTAAGAATACAGGGGCGCTTTTTCTTTCAAAACATTTTTAATTTACCTTTGAGAACAATTAAATGCGCATTCACTGTACTGGCAACGTTTTTGTTCTACCAATAATATATAAAAAATATTTGGTCTACTGCGAAGCAACAAATTATGTAGATTTAATCAATTCATCACAAGTGTATATTAAAATCATGTTATTTCTGCCAGTTAAAGAATTTTGACAATTTTTCTTTTAATGGTTCGGCACTATAACTTTAATGTACAGGCGAAAGTTTTAAGTACTCTGGAAAAATTAAATTATTATCAAAGAATTAAATGACTTTTATGATTTATTTTTTTCATTTCATCTTTATTTTGGAATTATTAATAAACATTAACACATTCCAAAGCAATCTGAAAAAAAAAATATTTGAAATTTCACTTTTTTTATGTCCATTTTTGCTATTATTAATAATAATAAATGTAGAAAATTAGAAGTTTTTTGTTATTTAAACACATAAATGCTGTTTTGCAAGTCATACAAACGTATACGTATTGCGAAATATGGCTTTCTGAGAAGTATCTTTAATTGAAATATTTAAAATTCAAATAGAATTCAGATTATTGCATTCGTTATGTAATTTAAAAATTTTGCTCAAAGCCATCCGATGACCAGTATAATGATTTCTAAAAACAAGTAAGAAATAAAAAAATATATAGTACATAGTGTTGACCAGTTATAGACAACATTTTCTTCACTATAGCAACGTTTGTCATATCGTGTGCGGGAGTTTATGTGCTCTATCCGCCATTTTATATACCTCGAGTTAATGAGATGCAATCCGTTTTCGGTTATTTATCGCCGAAACTGGACAAGATATCCGAAAACGGATTTCAGACTTGGAAAATTTTGGGTCGAAAACCTAAAGTGGCATCATTAACTCCAGATACATATATATACGATATCGCACGACGATATTTACTATTGCTATTGGTTGGGTACTATTATACTATACTTATAAAGTCGATTACACTTCGGCGTTTGTTCGTCTACTTAAGGAATTCCGCTGTATATAGTAATTATTACTGTTTTAATATACGTATTTTCAAGTTCAAAAATTTATAGTTTTACCCCTAATATAATTTAAAATTCAGACGTTTGTCGCCCTAAATTGATAAAATTTGGCAATCACGCTTGTACCAACAAAAATCTTGTTTTAATAGAAACTCAATATTTCCACTAAATTTGGCACTATGCAAGTACATTGTTCCAAGAATACCAAGTGTTCGAGTGTGTCTGGAATAGATTGAGAGACATTAAGGCTGAGCTCTACATACTATGTGGCTTCATGGTCACAGGAACATTAAGGGTAACAACATGTACTTGCTAAAGCTGGTTTTATAATTAATTCGAACAAATTCAGACACATTATTGTAATTTTTGTGCTAATGGAAATTCAAATGATCACGCACAGATTACATCCATTCGCAAAGGAAAGATGGGAGAATGAATTCACGTGTATAGAGACCGGAGAATTCTGGCCCTTCACGGAAATAAATAGTTTCGCTTATTTGCTATATATAATATTAACAGTAACGAATACATCTTAGCAAACCTCATCTGTATTCGTCGTTTTTGTTTTTTTTTTACAGATTTTTCGCTTCGAATTCCTTTATTTTATGGCAAGAGTTTATTTTTTAGAATATTCGCCATTACTTATAAAATTGAGCTCATTTCTGAGCCGTTAGCATTTTACCAAATAATCTCTAAAACCGCGTTTTTAAGAAACTTAGTTCGCCATCTAGCCAAGTTACAAATTTATTGAGTTTAAGAATCTTTAAATGATAATAAATATTTTATCGTTATTTCGCTACTCCTTTGTATAGTTTGTCAGAAATAAAGTATTTCTAAAATTTTTTCGATATTTCGCTACTTCTCTTCTTCCTGAAGAAGCTACGCAGAGAAGTAGCGAAATATCGAAAAAATAATTATATATTAGACCTAAAGCTTAATTAAACGCTTATATATATTTATAAAAAAAAAAATTAATAAATAATAATTTACGGCCGTATATTGTATAATGAAAAATTAGCAACTCGTTAGCATATGGGACATAAAACTGGCAGGTTTATCATCCGCTATAGACTGATATTATTAAACCTTACTCTACCCTCTATTTGATAACTAG
This sequence comes from Metopia argyrocephala, assembly GCA_963576795.1. Lineage (NCBI taxonomy): Eukaryota > Metazoa > Arthropoda > Insecta > Diptera > Sarcophagidae > Metopia > Metopia argyrocephala. The sequence goes on along the minus strand of OY756208.1, from coordinate 194,474,438 downwards.
TCAGATATAAATCCATAAAATTAAATATCTTGTACCTTTGAGTAAGAATTGTATTGGAATTACAAAATTAGCCACTGTGTACAACGACCTGCTAATTTTTTATTATACATAAGGCTTAATAAGATTTTATTATACATAAAAGTTGGGCTAGGTATGGTTTAATTGTCCAATGCGGCATAAATAATATGATACTTTCTTTTAGAAAATCATTTATTTGAATGTTTAAATTTTAAAAAAAGATCTTTTAAAAGGCTTCTGATCTTTGCTTTGCTATAAAAATTAGTAAATGTTTTAAGCATGCTGCCAAATATAAAATATTCATCTAGAGGTCAAGAAAAAAATTAAGAAAAAAGAGAAATTTTTAACCAAAATATACATCTTGCCAAATAAAAAATTTTTTTTTTTTTGATTTTTAAATGAAATTAAAAGTGATGGTTGTTTTTTTTTATTTTCCTTTTTTTTAATTCTTCTTAAAAATAAGAGTAACAAAAAAAAAAAAAAATTAAAGTGATATTTTTTTTGTTTTTTTGTTTTTTTGGTTTTGTTTTTCATTTTTAGTATTTGTAAATGTTAATGTGGTTATTGGTGGGAGTTAAGAAGAAAAAAAAAACGAAATTTCTCTTTCTTCTTAATTTATTACAATTTCTTTTTTCGTTACTAGTGTATAACATACAATGTATACTACACATACATGCAAATGTATTTTAAATAATTTTAAGACAATTTCTTAATAAGCTCATCTTCTTAACTTAAACTCTGTTACCTTTAACGTTTGAATAGTTTAAATGTTATTTTAAATGCATGTATATTTTTTATAGTTGGTTTAAGACGGCATATACATATGTATGTATTTACCAAATGACTAATTGCCTAAGACGATGAAAAGAATAGTTTTGTTCAAAATAGCTTTGCATACTTAAATAAATATAGTTTCTATACTTCGTAAAAATAAACTAGTTGTTGTTATTGTTCATCATTTAACCAGACCACATATTTTAAAACTCAGCCAGCAAAAAACAGCCATGTTGAATGACGACTGAGATTGTATGCCAAGAAATTGGGTCAAAAAATCAACATTCTTTTAGGTGATTGTCAATTAAATTTATTTATAATTCTATACCGTTAATAATCAGTGAGAAGGAATACGTTTTTATTAACTTTAACATTTCAACATACATTTAATAACAAAAAAATATATTCCAGTTATAATTAAATGTAGTCACGATATACTCTTTAAGTTAAATGTATTAAATATATAAAAATATGTACTGGGTTTTAATTGTTTTTAAGAGCCCTCAATTTGAAAACTCTTCTGTTTTTTTTACTTATAGCAGATTATTTTGATGTCGGGCACCTTCCGTTGAATAGTAAAAATAGTTTGAAGTATATATGCTATGGGATATACTATTTTCTAAGTTATAAATTCTCATGGAAGTAATAAAAAAAAGTACGGCTACTGCGAATTTGGATATCGCAAAGAACAAACTTACTACTATTTTTGCTCTTTAATACTACAATTTATGCTACTAATTAGTACCACATGGTTGGGTTTCCATCAACTACTATATTTGCTACTATCCATTACTATTTTTCTGCTATTATTCGGCCATAATCACTTATGTGGCATATTTTTAATGCTGCTATTGCAGCGGCAGTGTACAGATGACAAAAATTCTGGACATTCCAAAAAAGTGGAAAATTTATGGCGTTATCTTTTATAAAAAAAATTTAACACTTTATTATATGTTTGTACAAACAAATTAATAATCTCAACCAAGAAACTCAAATTCAAATAGAACATTTCTGACGAGTATTCTATTTCTATTCCATTTTCCAAGAGATTTATAATAAATTTGTAATCTCATTATGAAGAGACTATGAAAAAGAAAAATTGCTGGTGTTGCTGCTACATACTAACATCTACTTCTATTCTATTCTATTCTATTTTTACCACTATTTTTGCTACTTTTTTAGCTACTACTATTTCTGCTCTTGCCTACTACTATTTTTAATTCTAGTTTTTCCACATACATACATACACACATACATAATTGGCCATTACAACCCTGTGTCAGGATTACGTGCCAGTTTCTCGCAGCACTCACTAAGATAAGATACGAGACTTTTGATTTCGAATTTTAAACGATTCTATTTTTATGTTCATGCTATACGAACAAAAGACAGTATGGTTTTAGGTCGAAAAACAGCTGTACACTGCGTTAACGTACGTTACTAAGGAGTTAATAAGATCAATATATAATATAATTTCTAGTAGTTCTTGTATTTAAAAGCTTTCGATTATTCAAAAGCATTGCCATAAGCTGAAAAAAATATGTTTTACTTTTCAATATATCGTCATACGGGAGTTTAAGTGTTCTATACTTTATATTTTATATATCTCAAGTTAATGATGCCACTTTAGGTTAACGACCCCAAATTTTTTAAGTCTGTAATCTGTTGGCGGATATCTCGTCCAGTTTCGAAGATAAATAGCCGAAAACGGATTCCATATTTTAAAAGTTTTGGCCAAAAGCCTAAAGTGGTATCATTAACTCGAGAAATATGTTATAAGTTTGTTCTGTGCATATTTCTGTAATAGAAGCCAGATGGTTCATGATTGTGTAACGAAGTCAGATTTCTATTCTTGTTGCAATGACTTACTCTTCCAAATTATTCATTGTAAAATTGAAATTTCTACAGAAGTTATTAAAAAAAAGAAAAAAAACCCTTAAAGTCAATAATATAATCTTAAACATACGAGTATTTTTTTTGTAAACCTGTGTAAAAAGTATTTTATATACTATATATCGTCATATTAAATGCAAACGAATATAACTACACAAAATTTCGAAATTGAGTTTGTTATTAATTATGGTTCGTTTTATCAATAACATGCCCGTGTTTTAGATTCCTACGATCAAAAATTACGATTTTTTTAACGAAATTCAAACGGACGCAACTACAGGTGCGTGTATTTACAAATGCAAGAAAACATATTTATATGAAAACCTTACATAAAAACTTATTTCTTGTATATTGGCATCCAATCCTTATATCTCGATCATGAAAATTATATGATTTTCAGGATTTACAAACTTTTTGATTTTAAGGTTTTTTGCTTCTCCTGTAAAAAAGAAAACAGTGTAGTTATGTCCGTTTGCATTTAATATGACGATATGTATGAATATGGGCACCCTGAAAAATGGCCCCAAAGAAAAATGACCCCAACCCGAAAATGAAAAATGACCCCAAAAATTTTAATGGAGCACAACAACACGAAATTTTGGGTTAATTTTTCTATTTTTTTTTGGGGTCATTTTTCATTTCTTGCTTTGGGGCTATTTTGGATTATGAAAAATGGCCCCAAATTTTAATAATATTGCAAAATAATTTAAAATTATTTTGGGGTCATTTTTCATAAAATGAGTAAAATATAAAAAGGTACAAGAAACCTTACGGAATTCGTTGTTCTGTTAGTGGTTTTTTGTAAATAAAATAAAAATTTTGTTTTTGTATACATTCGTTAAGAAAATATAATTAATGTACGTATAAGGCCCATTATTACAACTTGCCGTTAGTTAAAAGTAGAATTTTATCAGGCAGATAATTTGCTTCTTGTTGTTACAAGTAAACTTTAACCAAAAGGTAAGGCAATCTTCCCAATAACTTTATCAATCACTTTAGGTTAAAGTTTACTTGCAACAACAAAAAGCAAGATATCTGTCTGATAAAATCCTACCTTTAACAAACGGCAAGTTGTAATAATTGGCCTAAAAGGGTTTAATTAAATATTTCTCTCTTTTTCATGGAATAAAAACTTTATTTAAAAAAAATTTAAGGCCTTTTGTGTTAATTGGGGCTATTTTTCATTTTTAAAAAATTACTTTATTTTAAGTTATTTTCTTTTTTCAAACTTTGTTTATTTTTGGGGTAATTTTTTACTTTAGTTTGGGGACAAATTTCATAATGATTATTGGGGCGATTTTTCATTTTGACAGATTGCCCCAAAAATGGGGCCATTTTTCATTTTATGCATTGGAGCCATTTTTCTTTGGGGTCATTATTCATGGTATATGATAATAACTCGTACATACCAATCATTTTCGCTTAATGCGATTAGATTTTGTCGTTATTAATATACAAATGAGAGTATGTAAAATATTTTGCTTTCATGGTGTTAAATTAAAAAAAAATTCACACATTACGCACATTATTTTTGTGATATTTTTAATTTTATAAAATTTGTTTACACACTTTTTTTCGTGAGTTAACGGGAAAGTTGTTTGCATTTTGATGTCATACATTTATTTTTTTGAATATTAAAAATAAATTCAAAACATTTCTTCCCGACAATATCATTAAAGAATTCGCAACGATTTGTTGTATGTTTATTGTTATTTTCTCTTTTTTAAGAGAAATACGAATTCATTAACATACTTAAATTGTGCTTAAAAAATATATACATACATATGTATGTATATAGTATAAGTAAATAATAACAGCTACACTGAAATTAACAAAAGCTACTTCAAAGTATTTATAAAGAATGGATATAGAAACCGACTCGTGAAACATAAATAACGGTAAATATTATAAAATAAAAAAAAGAACAACAAGAGCAACAATTTAAAACGAAAAATAAGAAAAAAAAAATGAAACAGTTTTCATAATATACGACTACTACATATGTTTACAGAAACCAGTTGCTATATTCCATTGCTGTTGCAACAAATTTATTAAGCCTAAAAAAAACCATGAGAATAATTCAAATAAAGTTGTAGCATCATGACAGCTACAACTGAAACATGAAAATTACAGATTATGAGAAGCAGTACGTACAATACAAGTTTAGAACCAAATAAAAAATAAATGTGAAGCAGCATTTCGTGTAAAAAATTTAAAGTGGAAAAAGATCGTATGAGAATTTTTTAAAAGCTCCGCTACATTAATAGTAATGACAATTAAAACTGAACAAACAAACCTAATGCATATTAGTGCTAAAGAAAAACAAAGGTCTTAAAGCAGAAAACTGCGTGATGATATCAGGTAATATGTACTCGTTTTTAAAGAACTACAGATCAGTCGTGCTGTGCATGTTTTGTAAACTCATTTCATATAAAATAACAATGGTAATTATTTAATTATTCTATATTAACTGCTGTAAAATGTCATATTAGACCTTTAATAATCATTATCGCGACTATCTCATGCTATTAACGCAATCAATAACTATTGAAATAATTTATTAAAAATTAATCCAATTACATGAAGAACACCTATAGGATCTATGGCGGACCTTTCAATACATAATAGCCAAAAAATAATTGGATATGTGTATAAAGTTTACCAATTTGTTTAAAAAATTTTTTTTTATTCTGATAAATTGATGTATGAAATTATTCTGGAGATATAAAAGTTATTTTTAAATCCAAATTCTTGTTTTAGATAAAAAAATGTCAATTTCTATCATAAAATCATATCGGACTTTGGTTCTTTTCATAAGTGTTCGTAGTAGAAGAATTAAGATAACAGCTAAAAACCTACTTAGTGAAGGCACTCACCACACAATCAACATGCAACGATGGGGCAATTGCTGTTGATCATTCAAGGGTGAATGATTAATTCACAGCAATTTGTCTCATTCCTAAGGCGCTTAATAATATAAGAAAACAAAATATATGTTCTGTTGTCATAATGTACTGTCCTTTCCACAAAAATTCCAATACAATGCACAGCATTTAGTAGGGGTTTACCCCTGAGTATTGGTCTCAATAAAAGAAAAAAAAATATGCTGGCAAAACTATTAAGTTTTCTGAAAATATAATAAAAGTTGTTTCTAAATCTTAAATGTTGTTTTTGCTACAAAAAAATTGTGCTGTTGGGCAAGTCAGTTGCTGTTCCAAAATCCTATCAGACTTCTGCCCTAGGAATAAGTGTTCTAAATAAAAAAAAATCAATTAAAATAATATGTATGTTGACAAAACCCTTTTTGTGCAGACGGTTTTTCTTTTAAAAATTTATAAACAAAACAAAAGATTTAAGAAACAAACTTGATTTTACCAAATTAATTTTCCTTTCTAATTCTTACAGAAAATGTTTATTAAAAACAAATAAAAACATATAAACTTTTCTAGATTTTTCTATGACAGTTTAATGATATGTTTTTTTTGATAAAAGAAACATTCCATGCAATAACCCTTTTTGTAAAACAAAACACTTAACACACATAACATGATAATAAAAACACTTTTCTGAGAAATTATTTACTTCAGACATGAAAGATATTAACAATAAAGTTTTCTTAAGCAATTTATATTTATGCTTAGAAAGCAAAAGACTTAAAACACAAACACAACTTGTTATAGTACTGTAAAATAATTTATATTCTCGCTAATTGCATTTAAAAAAGTTAAATAAGAAAGTTTTGTGCTTTTCAACATTTTATTTTAATGTTTCAATTTTTAAACATTACCTACCAGTATTAAACAATAATCCATATTTTGTGTTGTTCTTTCTATAATTCACAGTATATTTTTTTTAATTTCTTTGTATTAACGTTTTATAAATGTTAGTGTTGAGTTTTTTTTTTTTTTCTTTTTTCTTGTACCATAAAAATTTCACCGTTTTATTTTTTATTCTTTTCTTTTAAAACGTTAATTTAGATTTTTTTATTATCAAGTTTTAAACGGTTTTTCTTAACAGCCTTGTTTTTTATTACCAAACTGTTTAAGTGTTGCAAAAGAACTGATTATGAAAAGAAATAGCTCTTAACTTGATACCTTTCGAGAAGTGCAACAACTTGGTCTTGAACATAAAAAAACAACTCAAGTAATTGAACAAAAAGAAATGCCAGAAGAAATTTATGTTAAAAAGCCACTAAAAAAAAACAAAAAGCAAAATTTACAACACTAATACATTTCACTTTATATCAGTTTGTTTTTTTTTTTCTCCAATTCATTCTATTTCCAATGCCATGGCCGTATTTTTTATGAAATTTTTCTGTTGTTGTTTTTGTGCTTTTGTTTGTTTTTGAACTTTTTTTCTTTGAACTTCTCCAGCTGAGAGATGTGTGGTATTTAAATGAATGAGAGTGGTGGAGTGCTCTTTATTTTTGAGTTGGTGGTAAATTATTTAAATTTTTTTTTATCACTTTCTTTTTTCTTAAAATTGTGAGGTATTTTCTTAAATAAATAAAAAAAACAAAAACAAAATTACAGAATAATACAGGTTAATCCAATTTTTGGTTTAAAAGTAACTTTAAAGATAATACCGATAAGGCTATGATTTCGATGAAACTTTTCTTTCAATATAACACTTCAACATTGCCATTGTGTATCGATGCACATTTTGGACAGTATCTCAGCGATAACTTAACAAATATTGCGCGTTTAGTCACGGTAGAGTGGGGTCAATTGTCGTCACAGATGCAATATTAGAACCACTTATCATCTAGCTTTTTTTTTCTGAGTCCAATATTCAGGGGAGCATTGTATTGGAATCGAAGATAGTATTTTTTTTTTTATTAAGCGCCTTTTGTTTACGTTAGACAGTATGGTGATGAGACAAGTTGCCGTCAATTGATCCCTCCCAAGGCCAGTGTTATACCTCCACGATTAGAAGCGACTAGAAATAAAAATAAATACGAATGTTTTTTAGACATTCATACATACATACTAGGGTATTCAATTATTCGACTTTTTTTTTGGTCGATTAATCGAGTGAGTAATTCTTCGGGTTTTTTTCTTGATCGATTAATCGAATAAAATTTCAAAATTGTTCGATTAATCGCATTTTGTTTTATATAAAATAACATACCAATTTTGTGGATTTTTAAAACATTTTATTAAAAAAAAACAAATAATAATAACCAAAAACATTGTAATGTAATAACTTTTTAAAAATTCATTAACTATAGTTAACTATAGTGCTCAAACATATTGTTGGAAAACTAAACCATAAATAATTCATTAATTAATTTTAATATTTGAGATCATATATATAACGATTTAATATATAAATGTAATAATTTACTACTTCGTATGCAATAAAAATATTAAATAAGTAATTAAAAATAATTCATATTATGAGTTAAAAATTAGTTTAAAAAATTATGCACTTCTATTAAAATAGTCTTGTAATGTTATTTATATTTAGTAATTTAGTTTAGCTGGTTTTCTTTAGTTTTAATAAAACTCGATTTTGAGAAGACTCTCTCGATGATTGTAGATGTTGGAGAAATTGAGAGAAGTGCATGGAAAAGAATATATAATTTTTCGGTTCTGTTTTTGGTTTTTTCTAAATATAAGAAATCATCCATTAAATCATTGCAGCCTCTTTTAGGTTTTTTTGAAATTTTGTACACTTTTAATTGCTTTATTTAATTGTGATAATCGATTATTTTCGTTTATTTCAATTAAATCTTCTGCAATCTGACATAATCATCTGACACATTTTGTTCCGTATTTTCTAAAAACATTCTCAAAAACAATTTGTTTGCAAAATCTTTTGTTTCAGATTTTGTGCATCACTTTGAAAAAGTGAAAATGTACTAGAATTTAGATATAAAATAGGTGTACAAAGTAGTTTTACACGTCTTTTATTTATTCGAATCTTAAGCCTTTCTAATACATACATACATACATAACTGGCCTTTACAACCCTGTGACAGGATTACGGCCTAGCTTCTCGCAGCACTCATGTTGTGTGTGTCAATTTTTATCCATGAGTACCGGGACCTACAGTTTTAATGTCGACTCCGAACGACAGACTTGAGAAGCTTGTTCATGGCAATTAGTTACTCTCAGAGCTTTTGCCAGAAGACTGCTGAGAGGTAGTCGCGGAAAGAAATATTTTTTTTTCATATTTCCTTTTTTGAAGATGTCGGAGCCTGGAGTCGAACCCAGGGCCCATGTCTTAGTAAGCCAACACACTAACCACTAGACCACGGCGACTACAAAAAATAACTAATTTAAAAAAGCATTGCTTGCATTTTCCATTGTATTAATAACAAATTGTATAATGCCTTCTAAATCTATCAATGTAGCAGAATCCTTGCCGAGCTCCGTAACAGCGACATCAAGTGGTTTAAAGGCTTTATTCAATTTTGATAAAACTTTAATTTCCATACCTGTAAAAGTCCTCAAACCAAAATCAGATAGAGCGTAATTTACGTATTTACAAATACGAAGAAAATTTTCAATCATAGAAGATAAGGACGACGATCGATGCTTTACAGCATGTACAAGACGAATTTTTTTTTCTTTTCTTGCAGCACAACATATGTTTGCAATTTCTTTTGTTTTTCATTAGATTTATTAAATATTTTAAAACACTTGGAAAGTTTATTAATACCATTTATTATTTCTATAAATAAAGTATTTTTTTATATGGATTAATCGATTAATCGTAGGAAATTATTCGAGTTATTCGTTATTCGAAATTTGACTATTTTTAATTGTTCGAACAATTATTTGAACACAATTGTTCGATTAATCGATTAACGATTAATCGTTTGAATACCCTAATACATACATACATACATACATACATACATACATACATACATACATACATAATTGGCCGTTACAACCCTGTGTCAGAGTTACGGCCTAGCTTCTCGCAGCACTCATGTAGTGTGTATTAATTTTTTATCCATGATTACCGGGACCTACAGTTTAAAGTCGATTCCGAACGACAAATTTGAGAAGCTTTTTCATGGCAATCAATTACTCCCCAGAGCTTTTGCCAGATGAATGCTGAGAGGTAGTCGCCGAAAGAAATAATTTTTTCATATTTCTTTTTTTTAAGATGTCAGAGCTGAGATTTGAACCCGGCGGTATCGTCTTAGTAAGCCAACACACTAACCACTAGACCACGGTGACTACAACTGTTGACTGTTTTTTACACACGATTAATTTTTTGTAAATTTTCCCACATTTCTGTAAGAAAGAACCGCTAATTAAATCCCAGCAGAAAATTTTTAAGATTTGGAAGCAATAAATAAAATTTTAATCAATAATGGAAGCATTATATTGTTTTTTACACATTAAAGCTTCCAAATATGCTACAGAATAAGGTATTATTTTGGATTTTTTGTACTATTTGCTTACTGGTTGCAATAAATTGCATTTCTATTGCATTTTAGCAGCTCATTTCGTATAAAAATAATGCATTATTGATGCGCACGTGTAAGTGATTGTTTACAATTTCTCTTTCACAAAATAGCTTACTGGTAAGTACTCATTTCTGCTGGGATGTTACTTAATTGCAATAGAAGGCCTATTAATCGATAGTGTTATTTGGTCATTAAAATATTTGGTATTTATGGAAGAATTATTTGCAAAAGCAATTTTATAACATTTCAATATTAAATTACAACTTTAAATGCATTCTTAAAAGAAATGCTAAATCATCTAATTATATACTAAAAAGCAAATTGTTTTATAAGTACAATTGCAAACTTAAAAAAAATTAATTGTCCTTAACAAATTTCTTATAAAAGGATATTGTTATTTGCATTACGAACAGTGTTATCAGAAATCGTATCATTTAAATTAAAAGTTTTAGAGAAAAAAAGTCATTATGTTTGAAGACATTCAATTGATTTATATGAATGTTAAAATCTTGAAGTTTTGGTCACTTCTGTATGATGACAATTGGCGACGTTATTTGTGTTTAGTACCGGCAACATTTTTGGTTTTCACTCAATTCTATTACATGTTCATGACTCATGAGGGCATTGATGCCATTATACGTAATTCGTATATGTTGGTGCTCTGGTTTAATACCATCATTAGAGCATATATTCTTATCTATGACAAAGATGAGTATCAAAATTTAATTAAAGTATTGGAAAGGCATTTTTACAATTTAATGGTGAGTATGATAAAGTTGGTGAAGCTATACTGCTGAATGAATAATTTATACATATTTTTAGAAAAGCGATGATCCTTATGTTGAACATTTATTAGTTGGTGTAAATTCAATGGGTAAAGCCATGTCAAGGGGAAATTTATTTTTGGGCCTGCTAACCTGCATAGGTTTCGCCTTGTATCCTTTATTGGCTGATGAAAAGGGTATAAATAATAACTTTCTATTTATAAAGATCATGTCATGTACTATATAAACATATATAAATGTAAATATTTTTATATTCCTTAGTATTGCCATTTGGTAGCATGATTCCGGGTGTCAATGAATACAAATCACCATTTTATGAGATATGGTATATCTTTCAAATGATTATAACACCCATGGGTTGTTGCATGTACATTCCCTACACTACTCTGATAGTATCCTTTATAATGTTTGGCATTGTTTTGTGTAAAACTCTACAGCATCGTTTAAGAACTTTAAAACGTTTCAATAATAATCCAGAAGAAACTGAGCGCCAAGTCGTTGAATGTATTAAATTTCAGAAGGAAATTATTGAGTAAATATTTTTAAAAGTGAAAAGCGCTTTATAGATAAAAAATTTTAAGTTTTTACAACCTCTTCTAGTTACATAGAGACAGTAAATCGTTTGACAACTTTTATATTTCTATTAGAATTCATTGCTTTTGGTGCTCTGTTGTGTGCATTATTATTTCTTTTAATAATTGTAAGTTTTATCTCTATTGAGATGCAAAACTTTTTTAAACTTTTATTTCATCATACTCGTATAAGGTGGATTCAATGGGACAAACAATAATTGTATTTGCCTATATCAATATGATATTTGCTCAAATATTGGCATTATACTGGTATGCGAATGAATTAAAGGAGCAGGTAAGTATATACATATATATTTACATAAAATGGAAGAATATAACATACACTGCTAGCTCGATTTTAGCAACTTGAAAAAATTCTGGTCTATTGCATTACCGAAAAGTTCATTATACTTATACTTGAAAACGCCCTATTTTTTAATCGAAAATCCCTATTTATCTCTTATCACATATTTTTCATAGAATATTGAATATACAATTATTATTGTTCCACTTCTATATTTCGAGTGGAATCAATCCGTACTAAATTATAAAATTACTCGAAATAAAAAAAAAAAAAAAAAAATGCGGAAAATATAAACAAATTTTAGTTTCACAATTTATTCGTTGAGTTGAGTAAATAATCTACACAAATAAAAATCAATGTTGTTCGTTGGTCATTGCATCAGTTAAGAATGGCTAAACCGATTTTGACAATTTTTTCTTTCTAATGATTGTCGTGATCCAACTTAGGCTTTTACCCAAAGAACATTTTTCCCTGCCCACTTTTACGCCCACCGTTTTTTGATTTACCTAAAATCAGAAAACGGCTCCATCGATTTGACTAATTTTTCTATCAAATGTTTGTATTAATCCATTTGAAGTTTTCATGGAGAGAAAAATTTGCCACGCCTACTAAAGTTTCAAAATTGGGTCTAAATGACTTCATGGGGAAGGCAAATCATTAGTCAGAAAGTAGGCGAAATTGAACAATGGGCGTGACAACTCCAATACAAGTTAAAAATTGATTTCTTTATACATAGGTATCTTCAGAAGTGTTGAAACTAAAGTTTCAGGATTTGGTGTAATTGATTTAGTGGTCATTAAAAATTATCAGTAGAAAAAAGGGCGGACAAGTAGACGTGGTATGTCCCAAACAAACTAACTATTAAGTTTAGTATATCTTGAAATCAGTTACAGTTAATGTTTTTGAATTTGTGATAGTGGTAGGTGTAGCGAATTACGCCGGGTTTCAAGCTAGTATGAAATAAATAACAGAAAACCTTTCAAATTATGAATTACAACGAATGTTTTAACACTTCAGGAAAGTTTTATTTAAAAAAAAAACTTGTTGGGGTTTGATTCCACTAACATTTTTCAACACGAAATAAAATGAAAATAAACAAAATATTGGGAAATGTAATGCGAAATATTGGAATTTCCCATAAAATTTCTGACTCGGTATACAGAACAGCATTGTATAATAGTAGAATAGAACAAAGCATTAACTGTAATAATAAAAGTGTCTCTGACGTAGTAAAGGCCGTTATACGCTATTACACATGATTCCTGTCCCAGTTTTTTTTTTTTTTTTTAATTTGAGACCAATACTCAGGGGTAAACCCCTACTGAATGCTGTACATTGTATTGGAATTTTGGAAAGGAGAGTACATATATTATTATTAATTATTATATTATTATTAAGCGCCTTAGGAATGAAACAAATTGCTGTGAATTGATCATTCAAAGGCCAGTGCTATACCTTCACCTTCACATGATCAACAGCGATTGCCTCATCGTTGCATGTTGATTGTTGCATGTGTGCCTTCGCTAAGTAGGTTTAGCTGTTATCTGCTACTTCCCAATTGCATGAAAATGACAACATTGTATTCGCATCACCATATATATCCAGAGTTGCTTTTTGTTAACATCTTATAAAATTTTTAAAAGATTATGAAGCAGGACAGACTTGGCAAGATATCTCCCTCACAGATGCATTTTTAGGTCACACTATCACACAAAACTCACATCCCTAATCATGCTCCTTAATAAATTATAAACTATCGTTTTATTTAAACCTATGTTCACTATAAAACAGAAAACATACATATCGCATTTGATTAATAATTTTTAAAATTTAACTTTTCACAATTAAGTTTTGTTTTTATTTAAAAAGAAAAATGTTGGATTTTAATATACCTCGATTTCGGTTTACAAAAAATTTCCTATTCGAGTATGCATTGAAGGAAGCAGTAAAACGTTTTTGCACCAAAAATGTAGTTGAAGTGGGATCCTGTATCTAAATATGATCTCTTTGATAAAAGGACCTCTCTGAACAAGAAATACAAAAGAAAGGAACTTTATAAATGAATTATATGTTTCATTGAACTTTTAGGCTAGTGGTTTCCAACATTATTTAGGAGAGTTATGCTTTTAAACGAAATTTCTGATGCGATTTACGGGAGTGGATAGTCCGTGCCGGTTGGATGAAGCTAAGGCTTCATTTGATTTGCTAATATGTGCTCAGGTGAAAAAGCTGCCACTCACACACCACACTGTATTAGTAAAAACGAATTAACAAAAATTTGCGTGTTTGCCAAAATCGGGGTATTGCAATAATCGGATATTGCGAAAATCGAGCTTGCATTGTAGAATATAATAATTTTTTAAATATTTATGCACTCTTAAGAATCTAGAAGTTGCTGCTGCGGCATATGAAACCGAATGGTTTTCTTTTAAAATACCAGTACAAAAAAATATACAACTTCTTATATTAAGAGCTCAAAAACCATGTTCGGTAAACTTTTGCAAGCCATAATTAATCGTATTTAAATTTTTTTTAATTAATTTACTTTTCTGTTTCATTTTGTTCAAGATTAAGGTTGGTAATATGCATTTAATGACTTTGGAATTATTCCAGGCATTATTAAATGCCTCCTATTCATATTTCACTCTATTGAAGAGGGTCTATGGTTGAAAATGAATGAAAAATGCAATACATGATAATAGTTTTATAAGTCTTTTCTTTATTATTATTATATTTTTTTGTTTTTGTTTTGTTTTAATAAATTTTTAATATGCATGTAATTTGTCTCAAATGTACAACACATTTATTAAACACTTTAAAATATACATATAAACGTTACTTATTAATTTCTTATAATGTTAAACATTTCATTTCTTACAAATATAGTAAAAAAAGACAAAAAGGAAAAAGAGATTTTATTTTATTATTAATTTTTTAAACGTATACATAATTGTTGGGCTGTTAAAGATATTCATTTAATGAAAAAAACGAGTATGTATACAGTAGTATTACTGAAACAAAGCGTCGTTCTGACAAGTCTGACTGATTTTGTGTATAAATACGAGTATGTTTTAAACAACCTTTGACTTTACAATATTAAAACAAAATTTATCTATTTGAATTAACTAATCATAGATTTTATTTTCTTTTAAAATGTATACTTTGAAGATGGATTGAGTAGCTGCAGATTTATTTTAGTAATACATCGTGTTTTAATATTTTATTTTACAAACAGTTTTTTATTGTTTAAGTAAAATACGTTTTAATGTTTTAAAGTTTTAAGAAGGAATCATGGTATATTAAATAAGGTAGCCTCATAAATAAAACAAATACAACAATACAAAAACAACAGGCATTTTGTTGTTGGAAGTTGTACGCTGAAATGTCAAAATCAACTGTTTTTGTTTACAAAAGTGGCAAGCAGGTTGGTTTTTTTATTAATTAAATAAAAAAAGTTTAAAAAATAAAAACAAAACAACGAATTTTTTTTTTTTAATTGCATTTATGCGTAAACGTAAAAATAAACCCAACAATAAATAATGCAATAGCCGTTGCATTAGGTTTCGAAGCAGCTTTCTATGTGGTAGTGGTTGCATAAGGCATTTGTTCAGTTTCCGAAGCAGGTTCTAGTTCCATTGCACATTCTGCTAATAGTTTTGGTTATTAAACAACAGCAACTTTCTCTACTGACTCTTCGATAAATTTATATTTTATGGGTTCATGTTGTTTAGGAGGTAACCAATATGGTATGATTGTATCATTATTGTATTAGAGATATGGTTTTCAAAAACGAAATATTCCAATGAAGCTGTCGTGCATTAGATGACCTAAACAATCATAAACCTCTAAAAAGTTTTGAGAGAAAAGATTTTGTTTTGACATTATATAAATTATTCGTCCATACACGCGTTTTTAGAATTACCAATGTATAGTTTAGTTCTACAGATTATGCATCATCTCGGGGTAGACACGTTCTGTAACAATTTCATATAACTGGTGTTTGTTCTTAATGGCCATTAGTACATGAGAATCAATGTAAATATCTTAGGTTGTTCTACTGAGAAAATTTTCAGTATCGAAATTTGGAACTGAATTTCTTTTCTTGCCTTTCGCCGACAGCCGAAATAAAAGATTTTTGTTATCCCTCTCTGGTAGCTCACAGGGTTCAAATATACTTCTGGTACTATTGATATAAAAAGTCTCTCCAATCACGTTCCCTCATTCTCTTCTTAAACTCTTCTTGAGGAATTTCTGAGAGCTTTTGATGAAAGTTCGTTATATCCATTTTGATAAATTTAAGTTTTTGCAAACGTTGGCTTGTACACCAGGTAAAAACATGACCGGTCGTAGACACTAATTGTAGCACAAAGAAAAATTTACATGAAGGAAATCTAATGGATATAAATATACCTACAGCAATTTAGTCCAGTCTCTGCTAGAGGTTAAAATTTCCATAGTTACGTAAGTTTTTATTAATATATTTTTAAAATTCCCAGGAGTATTCTTTACACAATTAATTTTAAAATTATTTGATTATTTTTTTTTTCAAAATTTTATTTAATATTTCTCAAAACACAAAAAGTTAAAAAAAAATATAAACATAAACAAATTTGACATTCCAGCGAACCAAAGTAAAAAAACCGGCTGCCCTTGTGAGCCTACCTGTTATTCTTGTACCATGGAAGGAATGAAAAAATTTTAAGTTGAAGTAAACCAAAAAGCTTACTACAACGGCATTCACATTGTACAGAGCTACCATATATCACCAACACATCGCATACATACATACATACAATATATAAGTACATACTTATAGTATGCATACATACATATTTGATAAAACTAGACACCAGGGGAAATTATTAAAATTTAAAAATAATTAGAGCGAACTTTTATATCTTCTCCGAGGTCCATACATACAAAAAGAAATGACAATAATTTACTAAATAATTTATGTTTTATTCAAAATCAAAATCGGCCCTTAAAATTTAACCACCCTTTATATCTGCCCTTAAAAAAGCCATAAGTTATACAAAATTTAAAATCTCCTTTTTATTGATTATGGTACTCTCTCGCAATTACGAATGACAACGTTATGACAAAAATTTAGATTGATTTTTGTATAATTTGTTTTGTTACAAAAATTTAAATTTCATTTAAAAACGCAATGTATTACCTAAGTGATTTACAAAATATCCCCTTAATTTCTTTCTAATTGAAAATAAAATCAAATTCACAGAAAACAAAATAACGGTAATTATACTTTCTGGTGTAAATTTTGTGAAGCTGGTATATCTGTCAGAAAATTATTAAACGTTGGCAGTTCTGGCTAAAAATGTTAAAATTATTCCACAGCATACATTACAGCGCTGTATTAATATTGATTTACACAAACGCAGTAAAGTCTGCTAATGAAGTTGTGAGGAATAAAAGAAAACACGATTTCAAAAACACATACATATTTGCGTGAAATGAAATTAAAATCGAGTATTTTTTTTAACAAATAAAGCTTAATTGTGCCAATTATTTGAAAATTTTGATAGTCAAAGAGGTTATGTAAAACGGGCATTAAGAGAATGAATAAAAAATAGCAATTATAATAAATTTTGATTCGACTTGTTTTCCTTTTTTAATAAATTTTTAAATTACATAACATTTACATTAACATACATATGTGACCGTAGCTTTCGATAATTATTTTTCGTCAAATTAATTGCTTGAAGATTTAAGACGTTTGTATAAAAAAATTTTATTTACTTACACCCTCATTCTATATAAAATTCGAAATTTGTTATATGGTTATATGTTCGAGTTTGAATCCCAGTGAGAGTGATTATTTCTTAAATTAATTTCGTTTTGTCAAAAACGCTTTAATTAGGTCAAAGTTATATTCTATTTAAAATTTAGAATTTTAAATAATCAAGGACAGGTGAAAGCGGTGGTCTCATCAGAGTTCTATTTAACTCACACATTTGTAGAAATAATATTTGTATTTTTTATATATGTATACACTTGTAATGAGTTATTTGAAGTATTGCCAAACATAACACATTCTCTCATCCTCTTTTTTTCGTACCACCTGAGCATTTTTTGTAATTGTCATCTTATTTGGATGAATCAGAATTAAAGCTTTTTTCTTTTTGCCTTCTTATTCCATTTTATCCACATTAGCCGACATTTGACGACATGTACGATCGTAACCGCGATTGTCAGAGGGCATCGTTTTCTCCTTTGATTATCAAACAATCATTGTAAAAAAATCTGAATACTTGGTAGAACTTAATTTTGATCTAATTAAAAGAGCGTTTCCGACGAAATGGAATTTGTTTTTGTTTTAAATTCAAACGTTCGCAAAAGACCTTTTTACAGAATAAGATTACATATTAGGAATAAAGAGCAAATAGAATTTCCTTTTTTCAAATTGTTTATTTCCATTTTGCCTCGTTTTTATGTATAAATGTATTTTTGTTTTAATTACTATTACACATCATTGTACTGTTGATTTATTTTAATTTTTTTATCTTTATTTTACTTTCTTTCCATCTTATTTCATAATTATGTATGTATTCCTAAATAATATTCAAATACTATAAAATATGGTTGTATTTCTCAAATTTAAACATTAAAAAAACACACAACACATATTCAATGTGTTCAATCCTGTAATTCGTTTTTTGACGTTTTTTTATTTTAATAATTTAGAAAAATTCACTAACAAACAACAGTTACGTACGTTTCCATTTTTTTGAGATTTATATATAATTTAGCTTTTATTTTAATATTTTCGATTTTATGAATGTTTTTTTTTTTTATTTAAGAAGTAACTTGAAAAAATGCTTTATTTGATTCTTATATAATTATTCATATAAATTTTTTTCTTAATAGCTTAAAAAGAATACATAAATATTTTGTAAAATATAATATCTATATAATATGTATATGTATGGTAATCTTTATGTTCTTAAATTCTTATAAAAATCGTATAAACTTCTATTGTATTATTTTTTATAAATAATTTTAACACTTAAAACATTCAATATTGAGAATTTTTCCAATTTATTAACTCGTTATAAATTAATTGGTAATTGATTTTCGTTTCTTTTTCCTTTATTTACTTGTACATAAAAGATTTTTATGTAGAAAAATTGAAAAAAGAAACATTTTTTATTTTTTTTTTATACCTATTTTAACAATAGTAGAGAATGTGGTATATGTATATATCCGTTTTTGTTTTTTTATATGTTTTTATATATATTTAAAAATTTTATATTAAAGTAATATTTATAAAGTAATTCTCATAATGAGTCTGTCATCTTAATAAAAAAAATTTTTTGTTTCGATTCTATTCATATTTTTTCGTATTTTAAAGTTGAGTTTTCTATTTTATTAAAACGTTGAATAATATTTTGATTAAATTTAAATTGTATCTCAATTTTTTGGTGATACAGTTATAAGCTTATGCGGTGTCACTGGAGATATCTAAAACGATAAAAAATAAAATAAAAATATATATTATTGCCGTTTAAAACTAAACTAAAAACTCGGATTTTTTTAAGTTTGAATAAAATCGAATGCGATAAATTTAATTTAAACAAATTAATAAAATTTATAGAAAATTAATAACAAATGGAAAATCATAGAGGTAAAATATATAGTAAATGGTGAAGTAAATATTCCCGAATAGCTAATGTATATCACTTCAAGGGGACTCAACTTAATTTATGTAATAATTAAGTCGAAACAGGCTCTACATAATTTACTAATTTAGGAGCTTCATAGAAATTGAGGTAGAATTATAATATGTATAAAATATAATTACTCAGTGCAACACGAAAAAAATCATATACGGAAACCACAACGTAATAAGACAACAAAAAAAAAGAGACCCATGTCTCCCAGTTTTGTCCAAAGTCATGAAGTTTCTTTTTTACAGGATCCCAAACATTTGGGGCCTCGGTGTCTTTTTTGCTAAAAAGTGATCATTTTCTTAGGCTCATGAAGAACAAAAACATACATATACTGGTATGTGATAGATATCGATTTTGATCGAAATTGAATTCGAATGAAATAGCAAGTTGCTATAACTTCCAAATCCTTTCATATTTGTTATTCCGTTTTTTCTCATTACCTTACTAATTATTGCCACTACATCTTTGGTTATTAAAATTTTAATAAATTTAAAACAAATAAGTTTTATATGACTTTGAAAATTCAGACGATTTCAATTTCGATCACATACCTGATAAAACAAAAAAAACTTGACCTTCAAAACCAAAATCAAGAAAACAGTGTATTCATAAAAAAAAAACGGGGGAAAAAAGGTAAAAAGATCGAATTTTTAAAAGCACTCATGAATTCACAGTTTTTTTAATGAATACACTGTTTTCTTTATTAATCGATGGTTTTGGTTGTTTTTTTATTACTATGCTGTATAGTGGTCATTTATAAGACAATTCATGTTTAAGAGAATGAAGCAGTAATGCAGGTCTCCAGGGGCCTTATTCTGTAATTATCTTAAGCTAAAATGCTAAAATTTTGGGTTTTTGAAATAGGCTGAGCGTTAGGATATATAAAATTTAAAAGTTTAGAAGTAATAGGCATGAAGTTTTTAAATTACAATAAGCGTTCAAGAATTCTATTCGTAGCTAAAAAGTCGTATGTCAATTTATAAATTTTTAGCGATAGAGGTTTAGCTTAGGAGAGTTGCAGAATAAGGCCTCAGTACATACATATACAGTTTTTTAGAAGAAATATTTGTAGTAAAAACTACACAAATATGGGAAACATTTCAACATTTAATTTTATGACTTAAGCTGTCGTTATGAATTTTGGGTGTGTACTTTCTTCAAAAGTTTTCAACTTTTAAAACGATATTACATGTCCAGAAAATTTTTTTAACTTACCCATAGCGAACGACTACCCATAAATGTTGAATCATCTTCATCTTCCATTAAGCCATGGTGATGATGGTGACGATGGCTGCCATGATGTTGTTGTTGATCCAAAAATATTAAAGTATCTTTACTACAAGTATTTACTGAATTTCGTAATACCGATGATAAAGTATCTGTACATTCCCTTAAACGATAATTAGAAGCGGTAGAAAAGGAATGTCTGAGATGAAGGGACGAATGTTGAGCACCTGATGCTGTTGATGGTTCAACAGCAGAAACACTTGAACGACTGCCATGCCACGGTTGACGATAAGTGGAGAAATGTCCGCTTAAAGTAGAACCAATAATACTGCTGCTATTGCTTTTAAGACTGGAGGAGAGCAAATGTTCTTTTTCATTTGACGGCACCGCGACTGCTTCGACGGCTTGAGATTGTAAAAATCCATTGAATTTATTTTGCAAATTATTTGCGCCATGTTTGGAGATATCCAGAGAACTTGGTTCATGAGATTGCGAGGAAAGAGAAGACAGAGATGACGAAGCGGAAGTTGTAGGTGTCTTCTGTTTGCAACTCTTATTACTTGCATGTCCATTTGTAATTGGTATAGAATTTGGTATTATACTTTTTTCGAAGCCATTGTTAGGAGTCGTTTGGTTAGAAGAAGCTGTTTTAACTTCATTATCCACATAATCTTTTGATTGATCTTCAAGGTGACCATGATCATCTTCTTTGGAAAGTAAGATTTCCTTGTTAAAAATATTGTTTTCTTTAACTTCTAATTTATCTAAATTTTCTATAACATCAATTTCTTCATTAATCACATCAATATCAGCATCGGCATAATCCAATAACTTTTCTAAAGCATCTAAATTACTTTCGACAGCATTTATTTGAGCACTAGTTGTTGTTGTAGCAATTGCTGGTGGTGTTGGCAATGATTGTTTCTTATCAGTTTGAACTTTAATTAAGAGAAAATAATATATGTTTTTATCATCATCACAGACAGTATTTATTATTAATATTTATTCTGTTTCATTCTTATGATATTGTAACAATGCTTTCGTTCTCTGCTTTGCCTAAATACGCTAACGAATGCATTCCTTCAATATACATATGTAGTTGAACTGTTTGTAAAATAATAAAAAGTTTATTGATATTAAAATAAAACTCACCTATTTCTGCTTCATTTGTAATTTCTTTCTCTTGTATTATTTTATGTATCTCCTTGGAATCAGTTTTCTTAACTTCGGGCTCCAGAGATTCACTATTTGTGGATTTTTCATTTACCACTTCCGATTTTACTACTTTCACCACATTATGTTGTGCTGTTGTAGTTGAGGGTGCTGGTACTACTTGGGCTGGTGCAATACGTGACACCCAATGATCGCTGGAGTTCGAACTTGATCCAGAACACTCTACATTTTCTGAAGTTCTACGTTGGTAGAATAACATATAAGCCTCATTGTTAACGATTTCGTCAGGTAAAGCATCACTGCATACCTTTGTAACACGTTGATCATCGAATTTATACCATTGGCGATCGTAAGGATTTTTACAGGCGGCTGTATAATGGCCGGTCTCTAAAGTATCCCCCTGATGATAGCACACTGCATAAAGATCATAGCGAGTTTCTCGATTATCCCGAGAACTCAATGTGGAAGAACGTGAATCACCAGATCTTGACTTTCGCCATGGACTTGGACGGTTGAACGATGAACCACATGCTGCGTTTAGTGTATTGCCAGCTGTAGTACTATTAACTTCATTCACACCTCTAGCCAGGTGGGGAGACATATCGAACGAGTGTAAAGGAAATTTAACCATTGTGGTCAATTTAGCGGCATTCGCACCTTTGCCATGATGTTGGCGAAAACGTTTAAAATGTACCACTAAGATGTCGGGCAGCGACCATAAGCCTAAAGTTTTCACAACCGGCAAGTATTCTTGACAATGAGGACAGCGCCAGGCATCTTCAGCACTTAATGTTTCAGCTTTGGTGTAATGCTCCAAACATTGTTCTAAAGTTAAGGCGGCAGTATCATTGCCTTTATTAGCCAACAGACGTGGTACGCTTTCATGCTCAACCACATGATCAGAGAGATCACAGAAATGTTTTTCTGGCTCTGGCCATTCCAACAACAATTTTATGTGCGTAGGACCCGCTTCGGCTGACAAAACGGACAAGGCTAAATCTATCATTTCCGTAAGAAGAGGATGCTCTACTTGTTCTATAAAAGTGTCTGGATCGGCTGAGGGATCTTGTAGGCGTATTTCAAACATTTCATTTAGCGGTGTGTTATAAGAAAATACTTCTGGTTTTAATAATACTGACATTTCTTTCAATAATTTTTTCTGCAACTCGGAATATGAACAGTCTCTTGGTATTTGCATGCAAAAAGGAGAACCAAAGCGTTCTAATCTGAATTTGTCATCAATTTTGGTTTTCCGAACATTTGCTACCAGTACCAATAAATCGGCTGATTGAGGGTTATTGATATTTGTTTGAGCATCTTTTTTATCATCCTTCTCTAGGGGTACTTCTATACAGTATATAGTCTCAATACCCTGTAAAGTGTTTACTGGTTGAGTGTCATAGAAGACACGTATAAATCCTTCTTTTTGTAGATCCACCAATACCATTTGTTCATTTGGTATGCCCGTATCCTTGTGTAATTGTTCTCTGAGAGCCATTATGGCCGAACCGGCAGTGACTGTTAGACCCATGCGTACTTGTCGCGGCTGTTGTGTCAAATAGACAACTGTAACAAAGATTGTCTGCTGTGTCAGTTGCGGTAATTGAACTGAAATACAATGAAAAGGATCGAATGTATTGGATTGTTTTTTACAGCGTGGGCAGGTCAATGATGATCGAAATTGTGCTTGAAATACAGCCTGCACAAAAGAATTATTGCAGCGTATATGATTGGCCAGAGTTTCGGCAGCGATTACTTCATCTGGACGGCCATAATTATTCTAAAAAAGAATATTGCAAGAACTTTTTAAAACTGTTTAAAAAAAAAAATTTAAATGGAGAACTTTATATAAAAAATAAATATAGCAAATTAATTTTTGTATTCAATGATTTTCGGAGTGTTTAAATAAAAGCACGGATTGTTTTGGGAAAAAGAAGAACGGGGAACGATTTTTGGTAACATTAGGATCTCTTGGGCGCCCAATGTAGTATAAAGATACAAGCCTTATATGTATTTAATTATTCTATCACAAATTATTTATAAAAAAAAAATTAAATCTATGCGACTGTAGTTGAATAACATTACAACAAAAAAATAATAACACTCAATATGAAGTTTTCTTTAACTTCTATTACTTAAAATTCATGATATGACTTAACGTGTGTGAATCAAAACTAATTTACTAATAAAATAATACGTTGCTATACTTTAACAGATCAGTTCTTTTCCGAATATTTAACCCAAATCATCATTTGCAGAGCAAAAATTGTCAAATTCTCATTTAGTTGTTTTTGTTAAAATGACGATAAATCGTCACATCTGTCATCATTACGTGTAAAATCGTTCAGCACAACTGTGCTATGAAATAGGGATGATTGATTTAAAGGTATTGAATTAAAACCAACATTATCTTACCGATAAGTCAAACTTTTTTTATTCACTGTATATGTTGGCATAGAGAATTTATTGCATAATTATATTTAAAGTGCGAAAAAACTAATATTTTGTGTCGACTTTTAAACATTTCCAACAAAAATTATATATAAAACATTTATTTACATTTTAAAGCAATTTCCAATTACAAAACACAAAAAAATAAAATAAAATGATAAAAATGATGGCGTCTTTTTTATCTTATCGTATCATCTTTGAAATTATTAAACAATTTAAAAAGAAAATACATACATATTTCACAATTTTCAATTTCTATATTTTTTTTTTGTTTTTTTTTTTTTTTGTTCGAAAAAATGTTTAAAAGTTTAAATTATTTGCAAGTCATAATTTTACGTAATACGGCGACAAGACTGAATGTCGTTGAGCAATATACATATGTACATACATACATATTATCTACATGAATTTTTTAAAACTAAGGGTGTAAAATAGAAGAGAAAGCGCGAGTAAAGATTACACAACTGCTTGGTAGTTAGAAAGATAGGCAGAGAGTGAGTGGTATTAACAGTGCATTGTACTTGACTTGAAATTAATATTTATTCGCAATAAAAACTATTTGTGCTCGTTTATTTCCTTCTTTAATTGTATCAGTAATAAAAAATAATAATAAAAATTATTTTTTAATAATAAAGAAAGTGTGTTCTACTTTTTTTTTCGTTTTTTGTACTGCAGATGTTTAAAGTTTCTTTACATTTTGTTATAATATTGTAGGTATACATTTGAAGAGAATTATTTTGAAAAGATTTGTGTAACAAATAGTATATAAAACAATTTATACCATTTGGTTATAAAATTCACAAGTATCCTTATTCTTGTATAAGAGTTGTGTAATATTATAATTTTAAATGTTTTCTAATACATGGCATACATACATATGCATATACATGTATATTGCTTGTGGAAAATAAAGAAATGCCTAAAACATTTAATAGTATATTTCAGGGACTGGCCCAAGGTGATCAAAATTTAATAGAAAAATCATTCAAATAAACCTAAATTAAATAGTAATCTAGGTTTATATTGATTGTAGCAGTAGTATGTCGTATTTAGATACACTTAGACTTAAATGCACATACATACATATTTTAAAAACAATAAAAATGTTTTAAAAGTTTACCAAGGAAAGAAGTAGATTAGAATTTTTGGGGCAAATACTTCAAATATAGTTTAGGGTGGATGCACCTTTATGTAGTTTTATTTGAAATTTAAGGAGGTATAATAAAAACTAATACATTTTTTTTAAATAAGTAAATTTCTTTTCTTTCTTACACAGGTTCGTAATGGCCAATTATGTATGTATGTGTGTATGTAAATTTCTTTTTTATACGAGTAAAAAGTTTATTATTAAATTTTGAACTCAAGCCCGAACCTGAAATCAAAATCCACGGTTTCAGTCCCTGGTTATAAAATTAAAGAAAGCAAAGAACAAAAGTAAAATAAAACTTAAAATATTTCTTTTAATATAATAACATAAATTTCTATGTATTCAGTGTCTTATTTTAAATTATATGCATATTAAAATCATTTATTTGAAAAAAAGTTTGCCAAAGTATTATTCAAAATAAAAACAAAGGAAAAAAAAAATAATTTTAAATTAATTCGCAAAAACTAAAATATTTTTTCCCTTAAATTTATATTCATAGTAATGATAGAAATAAAATAATCGACTTTTTTCAGTTGGAGAAGTCGTTGTCGTCTGACGACGTTTTAGTAATAGAACAAAGAAAAAAAATTTTTTTGCCTTTAATCTATAACAAAAATGTCGACATTGCCAACTGGAATACGACCTAATAATTAGTTAATAAAACGCTAATCAGTTCAATTAAAGATAATTAACAAAAAAGAAGTTTGCAAAATATATATTATACGAGTTATTTTTACTCACCTTAACACTTTTGTACCGTCTTTTTGTAGCGGTATTTAAATCTTCATGAACTTTATCTAAAAGCCAAAATAGAAATTCTTGAGCATCATGTTGTGTTGAACTACGAAATTGTGAGCCATAACGGTCTACTACAGCCTTTTTAAATTAAAAAAATATATTACATTTCAAGAGGCATTAAAGTTAATATTTTTAAAATTTTTACCTTGAAACTGGTGCTATGATCACTTTCATTTTTACACATCCACAAGGCCTTCAGAACATTTGCCAATTGCTCGGTTAGTTCACCTTTAGTACCAAACTTTCGTGAGTTAATTTTATTACGACGCTTCAAATCAGCCTAAAAAAAGAATCGAATGAATTTATTGTTTTTAATTTTAAACTTAAAGGTATAAAAAGGCATTTTATATTGAGCATGAATTAATAACAGAATTGCAACGAAGAAAAGTCACATCAATCTAATGACAAACTTCATGGCAAAGTTGCCATATTGTAATTTAAATATTACATTAAATACATTTAGCTATAAGATCTATTCTTGCTGTGCGAAAATTCAATAAATAAGTAATTATTTTATGCATCATAAATGATGCTATGATTACAGTGTCCTAAGTTCGGAAATATAAAATAATCCAAGAGTGCATTTAACATGGCGGTACTTGATTTTGACTATCGCACTTTATCGCACTTTTGACTCGACTTTAATTTTTTGTACTTATCACTTATCTTGGTGTAGGGTGTAAACATGTGAACACATGTATCGGGTGTGCCATCTATCGGTTTAGGTTTGGACCACCGGTTTTTTGTGCCTGGCAATACTTATGTCGTTGTATTCTGTCAAAATTAGTATAATATGTCCACGGAATGAAATGAATCGATTTACGCTTGAGCAAACTTAGGGTTTATGGGATATTTGCTTCCAAAACAAAGAAAATTGGTCGAAAATTGCACAAATTTAAAAAAAAAATCATCTTTTCGGATGAAGCTTATTTTCATCTTGGTAGGTACGTTAATAAGCAAAATTGCCATATTTGGTGCTTAGAAAACACACATGTGGTTTAATAGAACCCAATATAAGCAATACGAGCTGTTTGGTGCGGCTTGTGGAGCATCATTGGCCCATATTTTTTGTTTATAATAAGGACGGTGCAACCATTACGGTCAATGGAGATATCGCACCATGATAACCGATATTATTGTGCCTGCCTTTAATGTTAACATCTCATGCCAAAATCGCTTTATTGCGTCAAACGTTTGATAGCCAGTCAAGAAGTTGTGATTTAAAACCGTGGGACTATTTATTGTGGGGCGCCATTAAAGACAAGTGTTATGCCGACAAACAATTTGAAGGCCAATATTCGTGATGCCATTGCCGAGATACGACCCCATACACTGGAAAAAATTCTTGAAAATTGTTCTCATCGCATGGGGTACTGTGAGGCTAGCCGCGGCAGCCATATGAATGACATAATATTCCATTTCTAACCGGAACAACTTTACTTCACAACAAACAAATATATTTGGCAAGATTTCAAACCGTTTTTGTATTATTGCTTTTTTAAATTTAAACTTCTATATGACCCTCCCTTTAGAGGAATCTTTTTCCGTTTTTTCAAACTAAATGTCATACACTTTATAAAAAAATTATATAAATTTAAATTCTTACCTTATATTGATCCAAAACAAAATATTCAGCCAATATATCCGTATGACTGAGACACTGTAAGACGGCATTCATAAAACAAGTGTTGCCATGATTTTTAAGACCCATAACACCTGGCGTTTGATCACTTGGCCATTGATAACCACTAATAGGCGGCACACGATCTGCGGTTGTTGATATGGTATGACCATTTGTGGCTACTTTCGTTGCTGTATCTGATGCATTAGTGGCATTTTGTTTGTTATTCTATAAAGAAAAAAAAAATATATATAATAACAATTTTAAAAATATTTTTATAGTAGTGAGTATGTCCAGTATACACATGACTAATAATTACAAATAATTGTATTTTTTGTACACATTTGTTTGCTTGATTTCTTTAGACCAATTAGAAACAATTTTACTGGCAAAATATTTTTTAAAACTAAACTGTTGCAATTAATTGAAAAGCCAAATAAATGGTAAATAAATGAAATGTATTTTATAAATTTAGCATAATTATCTGTGGTATACAAACTTCAGTCATTAAATAACAAAAAAAAAAAAACAAAATATTTTAAGAAATAATAAAATAAAATCCAAAAAATTTGCCTTAAATATATATGTAATGAATTAAAATTAAATATGTATGTACATTACATTACACTATTAATAGATTATATAGATATTTGTGTGTTCAATAAAAAATAAGGTACAGAAATGGAAATAATTACATACTTATGTATATAAACTCGTATATGGCACAAATTAATCATACGTGCTACTTTTAAGTACAAAATAAAAGTATATTTTTATTACTTTTTTCAACACTTCATCAAATGTCTTCCCAATGACATTTTTTCTCTCATGTGGTCGTTATGGTGATCATCCATTATTTATCGAAATCATTTTTATAAAATAATTATATGGCACAAATATAGAACTTAATAAAAACTTTAGTTTTAATATTAGTTAAATCAAAATTTGAATTCAAACACATATATAGTACGTAAGTATTGATTTGATTTTTTGTGTTATTTATTTGTTAGCCAATAAATAATCTGAACAAATTAATAATTTTTCTTCTTAAAGTGTCATAATCTGAAGAGCAATCAATAAGAGAAAAATGGTTACTGACTTCTGAACACATACTTTGAAACAAAGTTTGTATAGATTACTTATGAATGAAATATTTAGAAAAATATTTCTGAAACCAAATTCAGATTCCATCGCAGATTTCAAAGACAAAAATGTAAGAACTGTTTCTGGTCTGACTTGATTTTGGAAGTATTAGATATTCAAGACAGCAATTAAAATTGTTGAACTTATTGTATAAAACTGTCTCTCTGAAAACAACGATTTTTGGAACAAAATCTGTAATTAAAATGAGATATTTTAGTACTGTATTTCGAACACTGACTAATAATCGAGTTTCAACTGTAATTTTTTAAAAGCCAACGTAATTGCATTCACAAAATAATTTCGTTTTAATTAGAAGTATGAATACAGTTATTTCTTTCCAAAGCTTATGAACTACTTTGATTAAAAGCGTATAAATAGAAAATAAGAACCTATTCATCATATTATAATGCCAAAATTGTCATTTCAAAGAAAATTGTCAATACATATCGTTTTTATTAACACAGCGTTCTTCGCTAACCTTTATTTGAATTAAATAAAGTCTTTAACATACCGCTATATATTGTACATACATTTGTATGTATATACATAGATCAGGAAGGCGGCATTTGCAAAAATCCAACATCGCCCATTTTTTCACTGATGAAGTATATTGGCAAAGAAGTTGCTTATCCCAAATTTCCAATAGAAATTATAAAAAAAATGTTTTATCAAAATGACAGCCGGCATCTGACTCTAGTTTTTTTAAAAAATTATTTTCACTTCCATTTCTGGATGAAATTAGGGACGATATCAATCCACAAGTCACTGTTAGGTATAGATTTTATGCTGACGGTCCATATTTCTTCGAGGATGATGTTGACAGACCGTTAATGTCAACGACGAGCGCTATAGGTCTACGATTACCAACTTCTTTTGGTTTAAATACGGCCTAGCGTCTCGCAGTACCCATGTTGTGTGTATTAATTTTTATCCATAAGTGCCGGGACCTACAGTTTAAAGTCGACTCCGAACGACATACTTGAGAAGCTTGTTCATGGCAATCAGTTACTCTGAGAGCTTTCGCCAGAAGACTTCTAAGAGGTAGTCGCCGAAAGAAATATTTTTTTATATTTTTTTTTCAAGATGTCAGAGCTGGAGTTTGAACTCTGGGCTCACGTCAAATAGTCACCAATATTTCAAGATTTGACACCGTTAAACATTTTATTGTTGGGTGTAGGCGATTAAAGGACAAACTTTCATAACAAATGCCATCCGTCAAATTCAGCCTGATTTATGCGCCAGATTCAAGACAGATTAGATATTTCAGATGCGCTTAATCCAGAGAAGCCGTTGTGGACCGATGTTACAATATAACATCATCACATATAGCATAACTATGTCTTTTAAATGAATAAAAGACTACGATAATACCTCACACATACACACACTTTGTTTTATTTAAATTTAAAGAAAGAAAGCGCTTAAAAATACCCGATATACATGCATATAAATAAGATAATTAGCAATTTGCAATAAAAATGGCAAGACATTTATATGTTTTGCATTAAAGGTTTTTTGGAGACTTTTGACATTTACGTGTATTTGCCACAAATAATTATTTTCTTTTTTTCTCTCTCTTTTTTTATAGGCTCCACATTAAGTATTAACTGTGATTTATTATAATGCACTCTTTTCTTTATAGTATGTATGTATGTATGTATGTATGTATGTATGTATGTATGTATGTATGTATGTATGTATGTATGTATTAGGGTGTCCCAAATAAAATTAAAAATTGGAATTCGTGGGAAGATCATTTTTAATTTGGATACTCATACGGTAAAGTATTTTTGAGAATTTTTTCAGATTTTTCGGAAGTGGTTTAGAGGTCGCGCAAATTGATTTTTAGTCAAAAATCGAGCTTTTTGGGCTCTATTTAAATTTTGGTTATGAATTCATAAAAAATCGATATTTTCTCGACTTTTGAGTCAATATTGTTAAAGAAAATATTCCGATCTTTAATTTCATGTGCATAAATAATAAGTTTCGGCAATGATTTTGCACATTTTGATACATTATATAACAGTTTTTCTTAAATTTTCAACAAATATCGAAAACAATGGTTTATAACTTTTAAAATTTGTATAAAGACTAAAAAAACTAATGATGCAGTTTAAAAGAATATTAAGTTTTAAATAAGTTAGCAGAAAAAAAATTTATTTTCTTTTACCGTTCTGGAGTTATACCCTTTTAAAGCTTTGTACCCACTGCATGAAATTTGTAATACTATAAAATGTGAACTAGGTTATACAACATTTATATAAACAATAAAAAAATTAGATTTGTTATAAATCATTTATTGGGATTCTTGTGATGCTGCTCTATCCCCTACAATAAATTCTGAAAGTCTGTTTCAGAAGGTATCAATTTCTGAATTTTGAATGAAAAGTTGTAGCTGCTTTCGAAAAATACATATTTTTAGAGAGTATATAATTTTCATCATCCAGCGAGCTCGGTTAATAGCTCCAGGAGATTTTATTGTTGGATGGTGCTCAGGTCTATCACCCAAACAAATAAGGCTCAATTGTGCATTTCTTTATAATCTTCCCTTAGTTGCATATTCTCCAGCTGCCCTTTTACAAAAATTATTAGATCTTTTCGTATCAATAATAATTAAGTGGGATAATTTTTCCAACAATTTCGTGGTTCGTACAATCCGAAAAATTGTTTTTAGCCCACCTTTGCTGAAGAGTGACGAAAGTTTTAATTTGTGGAGATGTAATTTGATCCGCAATATTAAGGGCGTTAAACGCTGATCCAGCAATTAGTTCCAACATATGGTGGCGACATGCCAAAAATATGACGTCTTATTTTATTTTTTGGAGAAGTAAAACGCATGCCCAAATCCGCCGTCCTATATTGGAGCTTGTCGTTTTCGCACACATAAATTGGAAATTTTCAGTTAGATTGCAGCACAAAACCTTTTATCTCAAGCCATAAAATTTATCTCAAGCACTAATCAAAAACCGCTATTTTACCGTCCTGCACTTATCTGTTTTTTAAGGCATTCCAGGAAGCAAAACACAAAGTTCAATAATTGCAAGTTGTAAATGATGTCGCAGAACATGGTGTGGCCTTGGCTAGTAGTTAATTTAATATCACAACTTCTGAAACAGACTTTCAGCATTTACTGCAGAGCATAGAGCAGCATCGCAAGAACCCAAATAAATGATTTATAACAAATCTAATTTTTTATTGTTGTTTATAAAATTGTTGTTTATTTAATTTCGATGCCAACCTAGTTCACACTTTATAGTATTAAAAGTGGGTACAAAGCTTTAAAAGGGTATAACTCGAGAACGGCAAAAGAAAATTTATTTTTTTTCTGCTAACTTATTTAAAACTTAATAATCTTTTAAACTGCATCATTAGTTTTTTTAGTCTTTATACAAATTTTAAAAGTTATAAACCATTGTTTTCGATATTTGTTGAAAATTTAAGAAAAACTGTTATATAATGTATCAAAATGTGCAAAATCATTGCCGAAACTTATTATTTATGCACATAAAATTAAAGATCGGAATATTTTCTTTAACAATATTGACTCAAAAGTCGAGAAAATATCGATTTTTAACGAATTCATAACCAAAATTTAAATAGAGCCCAAAAAACTCGATTTTTGACTAAAAATCAATTTGCGCGACCTCTAAACCACTTCCGAAAAATCTGAAAAAATTCTCCAAAATACTTTGCCTCATAGTGGTTCAAAATAAGCTTGATCCCCAAAAAAAATTTTTTTTTGGGACACACTAGTATGTATGTATGTATGTATTTTCTTGCCAAATAGTTACAACAACCTTTTTAACTTTAGTAAAACGAAGAAATAAAACTTAAATATAATCGTTATTGTTATCGAAAACTCTAGCGTAGGTGTTAAAAACAAAAAACTAGTAATAGTGGGTTTATGCGGAAAATGGTAACCAAATAAAAATTAAAGCGTTAGAAGTGATTAAAAAATACGTTAAAGAAATGAAAAAAAAAAAATATATATATATATATATATATATAAATAACAAAAAGCATTGACTTTCATGATTTCTTTTCTTTAATTGATGACATCAATAAAGAGGAAGAAAAAAACTAAACTTATAAAGGAATAAACAGTACAAGTACAATACTTAAGTGTGGCAATGGCAAATATCAGCGACATGGAGAGAGTATTAAGAAAATAAATTATGTACCTTTTTTCTACGCCAGCATCCAGTGTAAAAAGGCACAATATCAATTAAATTTGTTTTTTCCGATATTGTTGACTTTTTGTTGGAATGATTTTTTTTTTCAAGTATAAAAAAATTTAAGAAGAAAAAGAAGAAAACACAGTTTTTTTATTAGTTGTGCACAAATAACTGCTAAAGGAAAAAATAAAATATGTTCATGAATTAAAAATAAAGAAAATTTAAACTAACTTTAAACATTTGACTGCCTATATACCACAATTTGCTTTATGCATTCGACGACTACAGTAATAAGAAACACATAATCGGTTTTTTTATAAAAGCAAAACAAAAGTTGAAGTGGTTGTAGAAAATTGTTATTTTCACGGCTTCTTAATCATCATTTAAAGTGATTTTATTTTAAGGGCATACCTGAAATTCAAATTAATTTTTTATAATGAAAATTCGCATCTTAAACAACTCTTTGAATGCTATGAAAATATTATTACAAATAAATTTTGTCCCTGAAAAAGTTCCATTGAATCAGGAAATGAATTTCTTTTACAA
Organism: Metopia argyrocephala; assembly: GCA_963576795.1. Classification (NCBI taxonomy): domain Eukaryota; kingdom Metazoa; phylum Arthropoda; class Insecta; order Diptera; family Sarcophagidae; genus Metopia; species Metopia argyrocephala. Next base: position 194,440,694 of record OY756208.1, on the reverse strand, counting down.
TTTTCACACAAAAACATGCAGCAGTATCTATAATAAAAATTTAGCATGGATTTAATATGCGAATTTAAAACATCCTAAATGAATGGGTCTTGCAATCTGAGAGATCATAAGACCTTGAAGTTGCTGCTTTCAAATCTGCATTGTTATCAGTACATTGTGAGCGGTTGCCTCGTCCTGCTAAAACAGTTAATTATAGAAACTGTTTAGAATATATGAATGCATCTGTAAAGTTCACAATTCATAGTGCTTTCAAAAAAATTAATTTTTCACTTCGAATGCCGGAATGCTATTTCTATTTATCTATTTCGTGTGATCTCTTTGTGGTCTAGAAAAGCAAATTTTTATTGTGGAGATGGGTTATGCCCTATGTTTAACCGAGTATGGGAGTAAGTTGCGAACTTTGCTCTGGGATTGAACAGGAAACATTTGAGAACACTTTTGGTCTGATTTCTACTATTAGCAAAAGGAGTGAATGGAGCACTGTGAACAGGACGAGTTGACACTCCTTGTGTTTGACTACGGTATTCACAAAAACTTAATAATGACCGCGGTGTGTTTAGAATGAACACACCTTCATTACATGGCAGTAAATTCGCCATATCCATTTGTTAAGCACGCCAGCAATTTATAAACAGTTTGATTATAAAGGGGAATAATTTTAAATATTTCACCAAAATTTATTGCATAGAAGGTCTACTGATGCCTACTTGTTTAAGTCGTCGTCTTGTTGATATTTGTGAATAGTTTCTGGCTGTCGTCTATAACAGTAGCGATTTTGAAGGTCAAACGGGCAACAAGAGGATGGCCCGTCTGCTATGCGTCCAGCTGCACAAGGCTTAATTGTTGGAGCATATGCAACACTATAACGAAATTCAAGCTACGCGTTAAGCAAATGAAACATTTGTCATATAAGCAATAACAATAAGGTTAGTGAGATGTCTATCGCTTCAAAAGTTATTTGCATCATAAGTCAATTCAAATTATCGCATTACTTTTACACCACTTTGTAGAACTTTCTCTAATAATAAAAAGCGACTTAAAACGACTGCATTCCTTTCATTTTACTTAATGAGTGTAAACGTAAACATTTTGCGAACAAATTTTTCTTTTTTTTTTGTTATTTAATAAAGGAAATTGATCAATTAAGAATTGATATAAGGGAATAAATAAATGACTGTTAAAATTAATTGTTTTATTTGCTGAATCATATTTTTTTATTATTAATTGGCATTTTTTCCTCTTAAGTTCTTTAAACATTTTGTTTATCAAGTGTTCAATAAAAATTAAAGATAATAAAGCAATAGCACAAATATTTTTCAAAAACCTTTGACACCCTTAAGAGGCCAATTTTGTACGAGTATTTTAATAAAATGCATTTATAGAAAAGAAATAATATGTATGTAGTATGTATGTAGTTAATATCGATCATACAGATTATCTACGAGTACAAATTAATAAAAAAAATAACAATATTTTATATTTTCCCTATTCTTTTTAAATAAATATTAATTTGAATTAAATGATATCTATTATTATTGTTATTATTATGTTATTTAATAAGGGTTTAAACACTTACACAAGAAAAGCAGGTCTAAAATTAATGATAATAGATAAATAGCTAATAACAGTAATTATAGCAGTAAGTTCATAATTAATTACAGCATGTGTTTATGCATGTTCTTTTAAAAATAATTAAAATATTTATACACAAATATTTTTAAATTAAGTTTAATTTTTAAATTTAGGAAAAATATAGTTGATAAATATGCTTTGACAGCTGAATATGTCAAACTGTGTTGTGATTTCTGTTCAGTAAGGTTTATGTAAGTCAACCTGAATCGTTTAACGCTATGGCAACGCTTTCAAATTGTGAAAATTTAATTTAAAAAAAAGTAAAATTTTATTTGGAAATAAAATTAAATTTAAGTAATCCATTCGCAAAGTTCTTAAAGCTCTTCGTTCTGATAGTTTTCTCACTAGTTTTACTCTTCTCGATTAAAAACTATGAAATGTGGGAACCGATTTTAGTATTGCTGTTGTAGCGCGAAGTCTGGAAGAAGACGGCGAAATGTTGATTCGTCGTCTTTCTTAACTTGTTGGCCTCGCTTTTTCGATAACGAACCTTCACTTACATACATACATACATAATTGGCCATTACAACCCTGTGTCAGGGTTACGGTCTAGCTTCTCGCAGTACTCATCTTGTGTGTGTTAATTTTTATCCTTGAGTACCGGAGCTACAGTTTAAAGTCGACTCCGAACGACAGATTTGAGAAGCTTTTTTTATGGCAATCAATTATTCCCAGAGCTTTTGCCAAAAGACTGCTAAGAGGTAGTCACTGAAAGAAATAATTTTTCGTATGGTCAGAGCTGAGATTTGAAGCCGGCGCTATCGTCTTAGTAAGCCAACACACCAACCACTAGACAACGGCGAAACAAAACAAAACGAAATTACGAGTATTTTCAGTAGAACAAAGATATACGAGTACAATATTTTTAAGAATTATTTATTTATTTTTGAATTTCTATTCTCTAATGCAAATTTATAAATATGTATACATTATGTATGTATGTACATAAGAAAATAATTTCATGATTGATTTACTTGAAATATTATACGCATGTATGCATGTATGCATGTTTGTCTAAATTAAATAAAGCAGTAAAAGGAGAGCATGATTATATGCTGCTAATTGATATTGTAAATATAGAAAAACTATATTTACTTTTTGAACTATTATACAGAAATTTAGTATATAAATTTGATTTCAAGCCGTACAGACGGCTTAAAAATTTTGATATCACTTGATATTCAATAAACAAAAAAAAAACTTTTTTTTAGACACATATTCGTATGTATGCATATAAAAGTAAATTTTAAAACTGAAAGCATATCTTTTTTTTTACAAATTAACTATAATTTATCACAAAAGCTATATTTCGGTGCATACATACATATCTATATATGTGGATATATTGGTATATGATGTTATCTTCCTAAATTCATTATTTGAATATTTTATTTCATTTAAATATGATAATTTATCTTGACTGAATGATTAATCAATTTTTTGTTAAAGTTATTTAAATCAAAATTTAACAAAAAATAATAATAAATTAATGACCGAAGCAATAATAAATTATTACGAGTATTATTAAATCACCTTGTGACAGACTTAAATCTTAAATTAAAGGTTCAGATTCTCAGAAATATTTCATTCAATTATATACATAAAAATGTTTTTATTTATGTATGTACATTTAGACTTAACAATGTATCGATATATTTCATGCTCAATTCTAAATATATTTGAAAAATGTTTGACCATTTACATTAGAGTAGTTCCTAACCAACTCGTCTGACGACTTTCATTGTATTTTTAATTTTTTTAATTATATTTTTCGTTTCATACTACTCGTGCAGTCGGTCAATCTTTACTTGACACATAAGAAATACTTAAATGTAAGGTATATAAATCCAATGTAGAAAGCTATGGAAAAAAGGTAACCACATAAAATTTTAGACCCTTTGTTTTTACGTTCTTCCATAATTTTTTTTTACACACTGTATATACAACATGTATATTTTTTATATTAACACGATTATAGTGTAAATAAATATATTTTCAGGAAATTATAAGAGATGTAAATGAAAGTGATAAATCTAATTATCAACAAATCAATAAATAGTCATACGAATAAATTATACATATACAGAACTAAATACATATCAATTTATATGATTATTTATACATAATTATAATACAAATAATGAATTCTTATTTTTTTAATGTTTTAATTTATTATAGACTGCTCATTAAAATGAGCTCATTATCAAAACAATTTTTTGTATAAAAATTTAAATTTCGCCAATAGATGTTACCAATTGTTTCACTGTTTTTTTTTTAATAACGGTTAAGTAATGCTTTAATTTATAGAACATCTTAAGTTACAATTTTACAATGAAAAATTTTTTTATATAAATTATATTTAATGAGCCAAATTTGTAGAAAATCTTAAATAAAATTATTAAGATTAAGTTTCATTTTCACAAACATTTTTACGATGCTTATTATCTTCTAGCTTTTCAAATTTTCGACTGCAAAATATTTATTATATGTACATATGTATATCTATAACAATGAAATCAAATGAAATAAATGAATATAAAAAACAATTGAACGAAATTTTAATTAAGATTACATATAAATTGGGATAGTTATGGTACGGCTATAATAAACAATTTATTTGACCGAAAAAGCGTACTCACTGTTTTAAAATATTATTTTTGGAAAATAATAAAAAATAATATTCCGATATTTAATTTAAAAATATTTTAAATGGATTAATGTTTCGGTCAAATATGTTTGTGGTTTAACATTGGTTAACGAACTACTAAACTTTTTTCAACAATATTCTCTGTTCAACTCTCGTTGACTCGAAAAAAAACCAGCTGTTTAGTATCAAAGCTTTAAATACCAAAAAAAAAATAAAGATAATTTTGTGTCGTCAGAAACGCTTTAATTAGATCAACATTAAATTCTACAAAGAATTTATATATATATTTTTTTTGCAATGAATTTTCTTGATAGTCAAAGGAGAAAATGATGATCACTCCTTCTGTGATTCAAACTCGGGTGTCTAGACCATGTAACAAAATAAAGATAGTTTGTGCATGACAGTTTGGATATTCACAACTACGTAGTCAGTCTAAACAATTTTACAAAGAAAAAATTGATTTTGATTAGAAGAAAGATTTAGTTTTTAATATCTCAAAATTAGAAATGATTTAGAAACAAAATGGGTGCAATGTGGCTGCATTAAATTTCAGTTGTATTAAAGTTTGTTGTGCATTAACTCCTTGATAACGAGCTTCTGAGCTTAATGGGCATTATAGTTAGCAGCTTGTTCTAGTCCACTAAAAACAAAATCGTCTCCAATGAAGCAAAAAGTGACAACCTTGGGAAATAATTGAGCTGAATGGTGCCGGTAGAAATTAATAATAATGGCAAACGTCATTACAAAATCTTATTTCTGTGATTCCGATTAATTGTGATTCTACTGAAGACATAATTTAAACTTTTGGCACTAAACACAATGCGATGCAACGACTGACTGTGGCTTGAGAAAAAAAATTGTTGATTGTTTTATTATCAATGTACAGTATAAATTATGGCTACCTTTCTATTAAGGAAAATAGTATATACAAATGTAAATAATGGCAATATCTGAATTCTAACGCTTAAATTTTATTTATTAATCCTCATTTAAACAATACTTTACAAAAATTCTTAACCAGCATTTTATAAAAAGACTAAATAGATCATTATAATATTGAATTGAAAACATTTTAATTTGAATAAAAAGTATATAAAACAAATAGCAAAAAAAATAAAAATTGAGAAACACATAAAATTGCAAATTTTTTCTTTTATTTGAATTTTTATTATGTTCTAAATACACTTTAATTAACAAAAAAAAAATTTTTTTTCTAATTAAAATTACAATTTTTACAATTTGGTTACGGTAAGTGAGACACATTATTTACCATTAACTAACTAATAAATGTGGTTTTTATGAATTAATTTTTTTTTTAATTTTTCTTCTCAACTGCGGATGTTTCGTTTGTTAAAGTGAATAATTTATTGTTATACTGTAAACACAGTCTTGTACATTGATTGCAGTGCAATAATACTAGTATGTACTTATAAATTTACTACCGCAACGTGAAAGGTAATAATTTTAACTGTGTACCCTTTTATATCACTTTTTCATATATGAAAATATAAAAAAAGTATCATTAGGTTTTTAATTTATTGTAAGATCGCAGGCGTTATTTAAAAAGACAATAATGTGTACAAATAAATCTAAGGATGGCAACATCAACAATGATGAAAGTTTATCAAATTTGTGTTGATATTTGTACGAGTAACGCCTACACCGATTGCTTTGTACAGAGTATTTTAAACCGATTGACAGAAAATCATTTTTTATATGCATATCGGTTTATTCATTTAATGATTTCATAAATATCTGCCATGTGAAGTGACATTTATTTTGTGGAAGATTTGCCGTTTATAAATATGAATCGCTTAACAACCGAAAAACACATAACAATAGTTAAAATTTACTAAAAAAAATTTGATTATTCAAAGGTGGATGATTATTGTCGTAATCGGCCTACTATACCAAAAAAATAGAAAAGAAATTTTAACAGAATGTACCAGGCTTATTTATGCATCATTCAATATACGCAGTGTTGAAAATATCGATTCTGCAAGTGAAAGTCTGTCGGATAATTCGAATTAGTCTATTCCTTGGCGTTCTCAGATATCGTATATGGGAAGATGAATTCATATAAAATCCAACTCACCCAATAAAGTCGGCTGATCATTTAGAAAGCTGTAGGGTGTTGGAGTAACTGGCTTTTAATGCTGAGTTTTCAACAAACATTTTCTTCAGCGATGAAGTTATTATATACATATGTATATGGAGAGTTTGGAAGTGATTATAGTAAAGCCATTGAATTGGAAAAAAGTACTTATTTGGTGTGCATTATAGACTAGAGGTGGAGCGAATCATATTTTTACGAAAAATCGCTGGAAGAATTTCGTCGGTTTTGATAGCCGACTTTTTTTCTTATAAAGGTATTTGCTGTACGATGCCAAGAGCCACAAAATACAACCGTTAACTAAGTCTACGGGAAATGAGAGAGAGAAAGATTGCCAACTTTGAAGCGTTGACAGTTGACACAAAATATACAACTTTTGGAAATCGTCTTTTAATTGCGGTGTAATACTTAGGGTTTTTAAAATGTCAAAAGTTAAAAAGTATGAAACGCATTAAAGAGTTTTGTATGTACTTTCAATATGACCCAATGTAGTCTCCGTAGTCTAGCAGTCTTCTAGCAATAGCTCTGAAAGTAATTGATTGCCATGAATAAGGACCTCAAGTCAATCGATCGAAGACAAAATTAAACTGTAGGTCGCCTTACTCATGAACAAAAATTGACTGCTGCGTGAAGCTAAGCCGTAACCCTGAAAAAGGGGTTGCAATGACTAATTAAGTATGTATGTATGTTATACACAACATGAATCATTAGATGTCTGTATCCAACGCCAATGCAGATGGTCGTCCTATTTATTACACGGAGTGTTTTTTCTCCAAATTGTAACCATTTTTTTAATGAAATTTAATAAATTATTTTCGTATAGAATTCTAACATGAACAATAAATAAACCATTAAAATTTAATAGATTTATTCGTATTGATCAACTTCTCCGATTGTATAGATACGGTTACATTATACAAATATTTGACGAAACAAGTGTAACCACTATTTTATGAAAACAATTATTATTTTTAATTATTCATTGCTTCACGTTTGAATTATTAAATATCAAAATATTGTTTTACTTAATTGCATTTTTTTTTCAATAATTTTTAAAGAAATGTTAACATAAAACAAAATGTTCTCTTAAAATATATACAGGAAATAGTGGTTATGTTTTTTTAGTCAAATATTTGCCTAATGTGACTGTAGCTTAAGCCAATTTAAACTCTTTTTATGACTGACATTGTTTTTTTTTTAAATACAGTACGGCGTGAAAAAAATGTAACGCATTAAAATAATCAACATGGTTTTTTTATAATAAAATATTGTAACATGTTTCGCAGTCATTTTACTAACATGAGATCTCTTTCTCAAGCAGTAAAGCAATAATACGAGTAAATATTGTGTTATACTCTTACTACAAATATTGGAATTTTTACAATTAAATCAAAAGTTCAAAGGTTAATAAAAGAGGTATTTTTATTAAACAAAAAATAATACACAATTTAGCAATTGCAGCATGAATTTCATTTATTGTTAAAAAAAAATATAAAAATAGTTGAAATATTTTAAAGAGCAAAACAAAAACAAAAAGAGCTGCATAATGGTTAATTCATAACAGGGTCTTATTTATTCGAAAAAAACAAGTTTTAACGTCCACTTATCATGCGATTATAACGCTCTAAATTAACTGTAACAGATCAGACCATAATGCATACCAAACAGTCTATTATGCCGGATGCAATAGAGCTGGGTTCTTCAAGTTCCAAATAAAACAATTTTGCTTGCTGAAATAATTTTTCACACTGAATGTGAAATAACCGTCGTTGCAGAACAAAATTTTGTTCCAAAAATTAGCACTTTTGTAGTAATTTTTAACAATTTTTATTGGTTTTTCAGTTGTTAAAGAATCCATATTCGTAAATTGTAAACCTAGCACTAAATAAATCGTACTTTAGATGCCAGATATTTAACCGCCGACAGCCTTGGCAGGCCGTCAGTTTTGAAACCACTAAATGGCTTTAAGCAGTACAAATCTTTTCGGAAAGCATAAAAAGCCAAAAGAGCACGAAAATTTCATTAAGCTCTTGAGTTTTATACTAATCAAAGTTAGAAAGAGAAATGAAATAACTGTGGTTTGAATCTTTTGAACGTTTCTCTTAAAGATATTTTAACTACAAATATATGAGAAAATATATTTAAAGGTAAATATTTCTATTATTGTATAATAAAATATTTCTTTAAAAAAACTATTTTAACCTTTTTAATATAATATCCTTCATACAACTGCGATTAATATATTAAAATTCTACTGAAATAAGAGCATTAATTTATTTCCTTATTTTGTTACCATTTTCATTTGGCTGTGCCACCATTAAGACATAAAGTAATTAAATAAATACGATACTTGAAAACAAAATAATTAAATATTATCTAAACTGAGTAATAAAAAAATTCCACATCAAAAAAAAAAGGAAAAAAACTGTAATTAAATTCAAATTCACAAAATAAAAAAAATTAAAAGGTGAACAAAGAGTGAAATTTGAAACGCATCTATATTCCACTTCTAATAATGAGTTCATTGACTTGGGGTATAAATTATTTTACTTTTTTGTTTGTAGTAAATTAATTCTGCTGTAAAAAAACAATAATAAAGAACACTTGTTTTAATTGAATACAAAAAAGTTCCAGAGAAATATAATGATAAAAGGATAGAATAAAGCTTCGACTAATTTAGTAAAAGTAGGAAAAAATTGTTTAAATTTTTAGAAACATTTTTCGTTAATGATATGGAAATCCGAGTTCGAAACTAAAGTAAGATTGAACAATTGTTTGTTTCGTCATTATAGGCCTTAAGTATATCAAACCTAATTATCGAAAAATTCGAAACTAAAGTAAGATTGAACAATTGTTTGTTTCGTCATTATAGGCCTTAAGTATATCAAACCTAATTACCTTAATTTAGATTAGTTTTGCAATAATTTATCAATTAAAGGAGAATATAAATTTCTTCATAGATATCACGTGATATTTTTGACAAGAATTCGACAAACAAAGATTGTGATGAAAATATAATTAAATAAATAGTTAAATATCATCATAAATGTGTGCAGTTCACGAAGAACTCTGAAGAGACTACCGTAGCTGGAGACGGCTGGTGTACGATTTCTTCACGAAAACCCAGTCGGTTTCAACTAACAAATGATATCTAATATAATCTGAATTCGTTCAACAGAATTTAGTTCTGTTCTAATTAACTCGTCTAACAACGAAACAAAATTAATTTTTAAAAAACTATATTTGCATCTTAAAAAAGAGTTTATATACATAATTAAAAATAAAATAGGAAATGTATAATTACAAAGACCTAAAGTTAAAACATAGAACATGGAGATCCAGTATATGCGGCTTTTTGGAGGATTATTTGTGGTTCTCGATAAATGTACTAAGGTTCCCTTTTCATTCTTGTGTTATATTTAATAAGATATTAGATCTTCTTTAACGCTCATATTTGACATTTTTTTAATAATTTTGTTTCTATAGTTAAGTTACATTTATTTGTTGAAGATGAAACCGAGTTAATCTTTCTGTAAATTCCTCTGATTTATTTATTGTTTTAATATTTAGTTCTTTTTTTTTCTAATATTTTTGTACAAGTCTCATTGTAGGCTATTAAAAAATTTTAAATTTTGCCTTTTTTTATTGTTTTTGTGTCATTTTGTCGTTCTATTGCTAAAATAAAAAAAATTATTTCGCATTCTTGCGGCAAATTTTTTGTGTTAGTTTTGGATACAAATTCATTTTCAAGGTAAAATCAATTGAGATGAAACTAATTGAGTAGAATTGAATGAATGAAATGGAAACAAGAAACAACAACTAAAATGTAAAAATAACAAAAAAGAAATTTGTCATAAAAATATAAAAGTACATACAGCGATCAAATCATCATTATTATTTATTATTTTTTTATTTTCCTCCACAAATATTTAGACGGGGTACAGTTTTTGGCCCGGATATGTCATCATCACATTATCTAGTGCTCATCATAAATCATCATCCGGTTTTTTCTTCTAGTACAATTGTACTTTAGTCTCTATATGAGATTGTTCAAAAGAAAAATTTGATCTTTTTTCTAGTAATACTTATTAGTTTTAAATACTTATAATAATAATGAATGAGAAGTTTACAGAGTTCATTCGGTCGTTTATAGACTGCAACCGAACTTTAGTTGAGTTGCCATTATCTGATAATCTACAAACCTTGTTAGTAACAAGGGCTTCAACCTAGCATCTAAGCAAACAAATATTAGTTTTTAACGATATATGTATGTATAGGAAAAATTATATCGTACTTTACATTCAATAACCAACAAAAATAGATTCCTAACATTTTTTCATTAAGTTTATGCAAAAAAAAAACCAAATAATTAAAATTATGTACAAATGTATATATATATGTGGGTTTAATTACATATGTATATATTAATATGTATGTACATATGTACTATTTTAATTTATTAGAAATGAATTTCAATAAACCAACATAGAAAACAAAATAAATCATAAACTTTTGTTTTATTTTGGTTTTTGTATTTTGTGTTTATTATTAAGGTTTTAACACCAACAATTAACACAAAAAAGAATAACAATAAACATATTCGAAGTCTGGTTATAAAAATCTATACTTGTACGAGTATATAATGAAATATGTATAGAAAGGGGATTTTTATTTAGAGCATTGCTTATATTTAGTAGCATTCGAAATAAGGTTTTAGGATTTAAAGTCAACCCACATCCCAGCAGAAAATTTTTCAAATTTGGAAGCAATAAATAAAATTGCAAGCAATAATGGAAGCATTATATTGTTTATTCATACCCTAAGGTATTATTTTTGATTTTTTATACTAATTGCTTACTGGTTGCTATAAATGTGCATTTCTATTGCATTTTAGCGGCTCATTTCATATAAAAATCATTCATTATTGATGCGCACGTGTGATTGTTCATAATTTCTCCCTTACAAAATAGTTTACTGGTAAGTACTAATTTCTGCTGGAATTCTTGTGGTGGTATTTTATAAGCTTTATTTATTTGAAGCTTTCAGTTAACATTAACAAATTAAACTGGGATAAAAAAATTCTATGAATAGCAAACGTGATCTAAGGCAGGTGACCAAACAGACTTTAAAATAATTTTTTTGATCAAAACTTCAAAGATGTTCTCTATTTGAAAAAAAAAAAAAAAATACTTCAATACTTTTTTAAAATAACTCGAAAGGTTTTAATAGGGTTTAAATCTGATTACTGGTGAAAGCACAACATCAACTCTTCAATTAAGAGTGCAGCTTGCTTCTTTATCCTTCTGAAAGACCTATCTTAACGCCATGGTACCATTAATACACAAAATTGGAGCCACGGCATGATATTATGACATTTATGTTTAACTGGGTTTTTAATCAATTCCAAATGATTCCGGGGGAAGACGCAGGTTTTGGGCGTTTTCATTACTAAATAGATTTATTTTGGATACAAAACTAAAAAGAAATATTGTGACATTTACTAATAAAAATGAGTGATAATCAAAAATATTTTCTAAACCTCAATCTCGCCTTTAAATTTTGGCAATTTTTGGTTATTCTGCTTGGTAGTTAAGCTTGTTGTACTCAACGCTGAAAAGTTCGAACTATTTTACCAAGTCGTTTATCAGCAGAAATTTTCTTTACGGATATAAATGGATTCTTTTAACGAAAGTAATAATTTTGATTATCAGTAGTCGAGTGCGTTCTTTTTGTTTCTTTGGCGTTTCTTTTCTAAAAAAAAGTGCTAAATTTTATTTTTATCTTATATATTTATAAATATGTATAATATGATATATCAGTTTTTTAAATATTGCTTTATTTTAATCTCTTCTTTTATAAAATACTATAAAGGATAATAATACGAGTAAAAAAGGCAATATTTTGTTAAGTTGAAAGAGAAAAAAAAATAAATGGGCCTAATTTTTTGTTAGAATAAAAAATGCCATAATTCAAATTGACCACAAAGATTTTTTATTTTTAAGATTTATTACAACTGGGCTTTCTTTGGCGTATAATACCCAATTATATAAGAAATGCTCCAAATTTTTTTGACCAATTTAAAAACGAATTTTATAACAAAATGAACAGTTATCATTTAAGTCAGTAATACCATAGTCGGTTTTACAATTTGTGTTAACGTTGCCATATTAAACATGATAAAGGGGAATAAATACATGTGTACTTATTATTTTGACCATATGTTTAGACAAATGTTTACTAATGCAAAGCATGAATGAATAAATAAGTGAATACACATGTAAATTTACATGTTTATTTTTCCTTTTGTTTCTGTTTTAAAAGCTGCGGAAGTCACTATCATAATAAACACTTGCAAACAAAGCTAAAACAAACAAAAAAAAAACAATAATAACAATAGTAAAATGTATGGCAAAATAAAGAGCTAAAAAAGGCAAAAAAAAAATCAGAAAACACAATATCATCGTTAATTATCATCACTAAAATCAAAACAGAGCATACAAACACACTTCATAGCAAATAAATACGTCTAAAATGCAACAACAGTAGAAAAAAAAAACGTTAAGAGAAAATGATTTGAATAATAACAATAATGGGGAGAAAAACTCGCATAAGAGAAGAGAAACTAGATTTCCTGCCTGACAAGTATTTCAAGAGTTTGACCCAAAGTGGTTGTAATTGGCAGTGACACCGTAAAAACAGAGCCGCCATATAAACAAAAAAGAAAAATAACAGCACAACTACAGCATAAAATGTACCATAAAAATACACACACATATACACTCTCATATAGAGAACTAAAAAATAAAATATATTTAATGACGGAATACACAATGATGATTCGAATAAAAATAATATATTCACAACAATTGGCATTGCACGTTTTTACTGGCATGCAAATTCATATAAGTATGTACATATGCATACATACGAGTCCATACATACATATGGATTTTATTAGAATAATTTTATTTTTCATTTACATATGCATATAAATGTACATACATTGTATGTTTGTAGTACGTAGAATATCATTTCTTTTTTAATGTCTATTTTAGAAATTCGTTTAAGAAATAGGATTTCTTTTTATAAATCAATACACACTAATTTTTTTATGACGTTAAATAAAACCATGATGTTATTATTTAAAAATAAAACATTGGCCTTTCTAAACGAAAACAATATTAATAATATTTTATTATATGTAGTGTACAAATAATTGTTTTCATTTGACTTGTTTTGATAAATTTACACTGAATATTGTAAACAAAAACTAGAGAACATTGCCGCGTTTCATTAGTACATACATACATACATATGATGTTTTATTTAATTTCTTGCCTTATTTTAAATAAAAAAAGAAAAAAATAACCATAACTAATATCCATGATACAATCATCATAAGGTAGTCTCTCTTTACCAAAACAATAACATTTGTTTACTTACTGAAGACGCTACACGAAGGGGCAGCGAAATATTAAAAATAAATAAATATTTAATATTAATATAAAAAGACCTTAAGCTCGAGAAAAAAGAGATTTATTATTAAAAATAAAATATGTTTATTAAAGTCTTATTTAAAAAGCATTGCATAGATATTTGTCATATCTGCCATATTCGCCCTTGAACTTCTTACACAGTCCGGACAAATGGGGTATATTGAACAAGATGTAATTTACCCTAATTATTTGCCATCAAATAGCTGTGTTTTCCGATTTGCATTGAAATTTTAATTATTGGTATTTAGTAAAATTATTTTTATATGATCACAAGTGTAGTTCAATAAATTTTTATTTACTTTACGATTACAGTACATCTTGATTTTATGTAAAAATTTCCTAATGCATGCATTCTAATTTACTGTTTTAAACAATACATTATGATCTAAAGTATCATTAAGCAATATACCATATTGACAACACCAATTCATACGAGTATAAAATAGTACTATTACGAGGTACTTTATTTTGCAGTACTAAAAAAACACGTCATACATCGTATATTACTCTACTAATACGGTGACGTGTTTCGGAAGGTTGTCTAGCCGATATATACTTGTATGCACAATTAAAACAAAATAAAAAGTAGTGAGTACAAGAAAAAAGGAAAGGGAAGGAAACAACAAGAACGCCATAAACTATTATATTTAGAACTGGCAATGGAATTATACATACATATACGATAATTTTTTTTATTTTTGCATATAATTATTCATACATACTTATGTATTTGCCAAGATTTAGATAAAGTAGGTAAACAGAGAAGGCGTAAAACTTCTTAAATATATATGAGTAAATATGTATGTATCCATATGTATAAAAAAATAATTAAATTTACAAAGACATACTTTAATACGATTAATTTTATATAAAAATTTTAAAGTTGATTTTTGTTAATTCCTGTCAAGGCATTATATTGTCACGTTTCAAGCAGATATTGATTAAGATGGTTAAAACGAGGGTTGTTTTACAATTTTAAACACCAAATTTTCACTTTAGTTGGTATATAAAAATTATGTAAAACCAGCATTTGAAAGATTGTTTTTTTTTTTTCGAAAATCACCTGGCTGGCTGGGTCCTCAAATACTTTTGGTAATTTTGATTGATCAAAAATTTTTGATTAATCAAAAAGGAAGTCAAATTGCACTTAAGTTTCAAAACTATTTTATTTCAAATACAATAAGATATAGTATAGTATAGTAATAATAACTTGATCATATAGATGTTTAAAATGTGAGTGAAAAAAGTATGTAATAAAAAATGAAATCTGGCTAAAAATATCAAATAAGGTATAAGACACCTTATGATACGACTGATTAAAAACAAGCTCTAAAGTAAAAAAAGACTAATAAATGTTTCAAAATAGAAGCAATTCTATTGATTTTGTAAAACATTTGCCTAATATCAGTTGGAAAATATATTTGATTCCTAACAGTTTTGAAGATTATACTATTCCAATATAATTTTCATTTGCTTATTAATTTAATGTAACTTCAGTAATTTAATAAACACTAATTAAATTTAATTATTTCTATTTTATTGGAACTTAAGACGCCGAAGTCAATGTGTGATTCCAAGAAAAGTTGTCAAACAATCTTATTTGAATGGGATTGCATAAACTAGCAAAACCAATCAATTTTTATGATTACGTCTACCATTATACCCATAACTTGAGATTATAGAGGGTATTTAGCAAAGCTTAAAAACAGATTCCTGTTTTTCTCCGCAACATCTACCACAGAAGAATGACATCATTTTCCGAGTATTTGTTATCACAACGTGTTTATACATATAAATTACTTTGTACTTTATTAACAAGAAAGATCTAAAACGGAGCAATACTCGTAACATTTAGAAATTCAAAATTAAGTAAAAAAATTTTTTTTTAATTTTTATTTTTTTTTATTTGAATGTTAACATTCCCTGATGTTGATGTTTAAATATCGGTTTATGGGAAATGTTTTTATCTCTTTATTTTGTATGCATTTCTTCGTTTTTTGTTTTAATTTCATGGATGAATTTAAAAAGCTCTAATTAAACCAAATTTGGCAGAGTAACATCTAGATCTTATTACATATTTAAAAATTAAAACGGTTAAAAAAAAAATTAAAAGATTTATTAATTGGTAAAAAATAGTTTAAGTTCTTCTTATCTACATACTATGTATATATTTATAAATCGAAATTAGCTTTGCTAGATTATAGCAACTACATATTTTACATATTTTGTTTGTTTTAATTATAAATATGTATCTATAAAAGTTATATGCTATTAAGTTTTAATATATATACATATGGATATCCTATAATTTTTAAACACAGACAACTTTATTAAACTTAATAATTTATTTATAAATTTTTATAACATTGTTTAAGCTTAATCAAGTCTTTCCTAAGTCGGACGATGCGAAAAAATTATAAAAAAATGAAAAGAAAAAGAAAAATTTATACAAAATAGCAAACACAAACCACTTATAAGCATATAATTGGTAATTATAATAAATTAATATAATATATCGTATAAAGCAGACAATCAACATCATTATCATGATGATTCATCACAATATCATTTGATTTGTGACATAATAATATAACAATTAAGCAATAAAATTATAAAAAAAGAAACAGTAGAAAGATAAAATAAACTTGTGTTCAGTGTTAAATATGCATGACAAACATAGAGGTAACTCGTAAAAGACAATACCTCATCTAAATTATTTTTTACTTTATAATTGTGCTATTTTAATTTTATTAATATTCCTTGCAAATCTATGTCTAAATTAAAAAATGCTTGCTCTGATAATATAGCCAGAAATAAGTTGCAAGTTGATACGATTATAAAATGTTTATTAAATAAGTTGCCAGATAACATGGTATTATAAAATAGAAGAGTTTTATATATGTATGTACTTTTAAAATGATCTAGTGTTGCTTGTATGTCTTGTTGAATGAAGCATTTCCCAATTTTCAGAGTTGTGAATACCCTCTCAAAATCTGAACTAATCGCGTTAAAGTATTTCACGATCAAAAGTCCGTTGATCAATTCATGTCAATAAGAGAATTGTATATTTTAGGTCTCAGTCACAATTTCTAGTTTTTTTTTAATGAAAATTTACATATTTATTTATTTTCAGACAAAAGTATCACACTTCAAACTGTAAATGCCTAAAATATAACGAAAAAACTAATGCTAAAAAAATTTTTTGTTCGAAATCTCCTTGCAAAAATACTTTATATTAGAGGCGGTACGGGGAAACTTTTTTGAGGTACGGTCTAATGTATTAGGGATACAAGTTTTTTAACATTTTTGAAAATATCAAAATGGCCTTTCCATACCATGTAGTGCATAAAAAAACAATAAGATTGGCATCTTTAGATTTCCGATATCGTTAAAAACGGTTCCGCGTCAAATGCAATTAAGTTTGGGATCAGTAAGTTCTAAAAAAATTAAAATATTTTCTTTATAAATTCATTAAATAATAGATAAATTATAAGTTTTTCCATTAAATATTGAATAATATTCTGTATAAATTCAATTAATCGTGATAAAATATTGCGACTTACCTACGCTGTCTTATGCAAATTTGCGAAATATTATAATTTATTGCTAAAAGTATAAAAATATATAAACTTTTTTCAACTAATTATAATTTATTTTTGAGACCTATTTTGTTGGATTTAATACTATGATATGTAATGGATGCATCTTTGGACGGAAAAGCCACCTCACCAGATATTACATATGAATTCGTTTCAGAGTTAATAAGCAATTACAATACAATAAAACACGAATATCTGAATAATGAGAAAAGGCTATATGTTGCAAATTTAAAGTGGCGTGATGATATGCAATATTTATATGAACTAGGACAGGCTTTTAAATACTGTATGGAGCACAATAAATTTCCATTTATAAACTTTAAAACTGTACCACCGATTAGTAATGCTAAATGGAATTCTAGAGCAATTTTTGCGATTCTAGCTTACATACAAATTCCAAATTTATGTGGCCCTTGGTACAACATTTGGTTTTCAGACCATTGTTACAATTCTTCGAAGCCTTAAACAAATCATTATCGGGCTTTACTAATGCTCAGAAATGCTTTCTAAGACATTGGGTGAAAGATGAATCAAGAATTCCAAAAACACAACGCAACATTTGTGCGGAACGAGCCATTAAAGTCGTACAAGATATTTTCCCCCAATGCAAATCAACACGAACTCTTAATCTTAAGTTATTTTCACTTACTAAAGATAGCTTTTAGATTGTGATTTTGATAATAATCATATAATTACATTAATAAATGTAAATAGTTAAATAATTATAAAATAAAAAATTTTGAAAAAAAAAAATCTTAAAGGGCTTTCAGAAATCGGTTTCGACGCGTAACGTTTTTGTTCCGAAATGACCTGAGGAAAAATTTTTGGGCTTCAGCAAAACATCGGCTACAGCGTGTGGATAGGGCCGTATTTTGGTTGTACCCCTAATGTATATACACAAAGACGTTTCTTTTTCAAATAATTAGAAGAGTTCATTGTTATACTTGATAGTGACTATCACAGAAATGGCAACACTTTTGTTTTAACGCGTGTTATCAATTATATTAAAATTATGTAACGTATAAGTAAAAAATATAATTCAGTTATACTGACTTAATTAATTATCAATTAGATGTAATTGAAGAAAATAAATAATTGCTAGTAATTCATACAAAAGGAAATTTAATTGCAAAAATTATAATTATATTTACATATGTATAGTATTTGCGTAATTGAAAACAACACAACTAAAGCTACGATCACGTTAGGCAAATATTTGACGAAAAAAACGTAACCACTATTTTTTTGTAAATGTATTATGCAAGTATTTCTTTTTATGTAAACATTTCTTCAAAAATTGGTCTAAAACGATTTTAATAAGAAAAAATTTGTTGATATATAATTAATTAAACTTTAAGAAATAAAAAATTTAAAAATAAATATTTTTATAAAATTGTGGTTACGTTTTTTTCGTCAAATATTTACCCAATGTGAACGTAGCTTAAGAAAGAAAATAGTTCCAAGTTATAATTAAGTTCGTTTTATTTTAATAATTTTTTGGGAATACATATTTCTCGGACAGAACTTTCAAAAATTACTATCGTTTTCGACTCGAGAAAGAACTTTAGAAACTTACCTGTTAAAATATTACCTGTTAAAATATTACTAAGAACAATATTAATAAGAATAAAATATCCTATAAAATGACGGCCGTATTTACTAATATAATGAAAAGTTAACAATTCGTTAGCATATAGGACAAAAAATTTGTAATTTTATCACCCCCTATAGACTAAAATTATTATCACTTTTCATACCTTTTATTTGATAACTGGGCAGAAAATTAATTAACTCGTTTTGACAAACTTAGCCATTACGTATTACGAGATGGTAACTTTATATGTAAGGCTGTAAATCTCTAGTCAGGTTCCTAAATTAATTGTTTCGGTTTAAAGAACAAATATAAAGGAATTTTAGCGAAAAATCACTGTTTTTCGAAAATTTATCCTTAATGAGACTCGTGTTAGCGTCATCCAATTGGGCTGAAAATATAAAGATGTTCGTATTCCATGAACTATTAGTGCCGATCATTGATTTTAAGAATATATTCCAATTGTGTTCATAAATCGGTGAAAGAATTAAAAATAGCAAAAGAAAATTACAAATAAACCACAAAAGGCAGAATTCGTGTTTTTGTCTACCCCTCTGCCTATTGCTAGAGGCTTATTCTGCAAGGACTCAACTAGATAAGCTGGCAGAATGCAATAGCTCTTTCACAGGGTTTCCTATGTCAAAAAGGCAGTTGAGGAGCAGTAACTAAGAATTATCTCAATCATAAAGAATTGTGTTTTTCGACAGAATTTTGTTTTAGCCGTACGACTTCGAAGAAAAAATCCAACTCCTTAAGTACTGAGTAGTTACTTTTTTAAGTATTGAGTACCCAAAAATGCTTGGTACCCATTACTCAATACTTTGCAAGTATTAGTTCACACACTATTTCCTCTTCCCCTCATATTTTCCTAGACCAGCACAAGCACTGCATGAGTAAGGTGTCATCCCCTGAGTGCTGGCCTCAACTTTTAGCTTGAATCATGTGGTTCATATGAAATAATTTTAGAATAAAGTCAGTCAGTCTTTGTGATCTTTCTTTGTGTTTAATGTGCTTTCGAGACTATATAAAAAGTTTTTTTTTATTTTTTTGTTCATGGTTGATACTGGTGAATGTTATTATATTTAGGCTTGCTTGTAACGAATGATACATATTATTGTCAATAACTTTGTTCTTCCTCTTATTTTTTATTTTATTTTTTTGCATAGTTTATAGTGATTTTATTATTATACCTACATTTGTATTATTTATTGCGATAGTGTATTTTATTGACAAAGAATTGCATGTAACACCACAAAAAAATTAACTTACACACTCCTTCATTATTTATACAAAAACTCAGTCAGTGTAAAAAAGAAGAGAACTAGAGCAACACACATTTGTCTCGTGATACATTTTATTGTACGTACATACATAAATATGTACATACATTCATATGTACACATGTATTTAGTATGTATGTATATATACATGTACGTGTCAGATAATTGCTAGTAGCTTTTTAACTTGATTTTAAGTGTTATGATAACAGCAATAAAAACACCAACAATAACAAAAATGCAAAAACATAATTGTTTATGAAATGAAATACAAACATACAATGACTAAAATTTTATTTGCATGATTTATTTTTTTCTTTTTTTTTGTTTATAGTCTTTTACATTATGAAAAACAAATTTTTTTTATTGTTCATAAATTTTTAATTGCAATTTTTGCTTTTTAACGGGTTAGGCTTTTTTGATTTCAAAAATAAAATCAAATAAAAATACACGTAAAGCTATGAGTTCGATGACACTTTTTTTATTTCATTATAATGGTTTCAATGAAAGCATCTGGATTGGTTGCAGCGGTCGATCCATTTTAGATATTTTCGATCGATTTTTCGAACATTTGTATTTAAAATGCTCCTATTTTCAGAGATTATCTACGGTCTACGGTAACATAACTCCACAGAAATAGTTTAATAACATCAAATCGCATGATCTTGATAACCAGTTGAGGTAGGCAAATTGAGAAATTACGCGACGGAGAAATTTCTCATGCAATATAAGCAAAATCGTTCGTGTTGTGTAATACTGTTATTTCTAAATCCAAATACAAAAACCCCATAATTAGCCGTAAGATAGACATAATTGCTAGGCACGAAATGCGACGATACACAACCTTAACTTATTTTTAACGTTTCCATTCTTTTAAGATTTTTTTATAATCTTGCCAACTCCTTATTATGACAACCATAAACATCCCTTAGTACACGAAAAATTACCACATGCTTTTAACTATTTTTCTTGTTTCTTGTTTTCCTCTTTCATTTTTTATTTTACATTTTACACCATCATTTACGTGGAAAGGTCATAAAACGTTTTAAAATAATTCTTTTTATACCTATTTAATTTTAATTATTTACATATTTATGTATTTATTAATTTCAATTTCTTATTTAATATTTACACAGTTTGACGAAAGATGTTTCTCTAAACAAATAAAAAGAATAATGAGCCAAAAGTAAGTGTTTTTTTATTACCACTTCACCAAATGTATTTACATTCATACATATGAAGACGATAAAAAGGAAAAAAAATACCACAACTTTCTTTTTGTTTATCTAGCCTAAAAAAAAAGTATTTTTTAAGCTTAAAAATAGGTCAGTAAACAAACAATACGTAGGGAAATTTTTCAGGAATAAAAGAAATAAACCAGGAAATAAAATAATACAAATATGGCTCAAACGGCTAAAAGAAACTAGAAAAAAATAATTCTTATATAAACACTTTTTACAGCATACATATATTAATTTTTTCTCTTAATGTTGTGCAAAAACTTTTACTTTGGCAAAGATCCTGGGAAGTAATATTTTTCTGATAGGTACTGTCGAGTATAAAGTGTATCACTTTTTGAAATTTTCAAAAAACTAAAAATTTAAGTTACGATTCAAAATCCGGGTTTTCTCTTTGATTTTTTTAAGCCAAATATCGAATTACAAATAAAGAAAAATCCTTAGTCTCGAGATAAAAATGTACTAACATATGTACATATGTATGTACCTTTTTGTAACATATGCAAACAAATTATTTATTTAACGACTAAAGGAGTTTTAATTATAATATTTTGTTAAACAATGAATGTTAATAAGATGAAAAAATTTAAAAAAATTACAGGAGAAATATAAAACTTTTCGATAGAAAATTAATCCAAATTTTTGTCATGGATCTGTAATTTTTGATCGCAGGAGTATGAAATTTTGCAGGAACGTGTAGTTTTATTCGTAGCTTCCCAATCAATCAAAAAGTAGATTTTGAGTTTGCCTTTTTTGAAATTATATGACGATATGTAGATATTTATATGTATGTTTGTTTGTGGGAAAGAAAGTCTGCTTTTAAAGAAAAAATTAAAAAGAACATGCAATAAAGCTTTTTGGCCATTTTCCTTTTTATACTTTAACTACATATGGTATATGGCATTAACCGTATGATATAATTGATTTAAAAACCACAGAATGTGATACAAAACAACAACAACAAAAAGTAAAAAATAAAATGTAAAAGCAAAAGTGAAATTAAATTGTATGCATTTAGTAGGAAATGAAAAAAAATAGAAAAACTTTACTTTTTATTTTCTTTTTATACACACATACTATGTGCAATGTTCTTTGAGAAATTACTGAGTGTCAAATCATGCGACAGGCTCATAAATAAAAACATTTACAATAATATAACACAACCAACCACACATGAAAACCCAGTTAACATTTGAAACATTTTTTTTTTTTCAAAAATCACTTTGATGAGTCTTCCTTCAGTGTTAAGAAACAAAAGGTGATTAAATTTGTAACATTTTCAAAAATTAAATCGAAAATAATTCACTGATGAGAAAGTCATTGATTATTGATTATATAGAATTAAATAATAATGAAAAATAGATCATTTAGGTCCACTTTTTGAGTTTAAGATTAGCGATTAAATTAACTGTAATCTTTGAATTCACTTTTTTAATTTAGATAATCTTAGTGCTTATTGCTAGTTTAATCGACCGATGGTGGTAGATTAATCTTAAAGGAGAACTGTCAACTTACACTGTTAAAAATATTATTTATTAATTTGTTTAATTGAAAGAAGAAAACAAAAAAAATTATAAGTTAAATAAAAATGGTTGAATAATCCATTGAAGATGAAGATTTAACTGATCATGAAATATATGAAAACCGAAATAAAACAAATAATACATTTTTTACACTCTATAATAGGTACATTTGTTAACTTTTTGTTGTTTGTGAGATAAACAATCCAAAAAGTTATACGTTTTTAAGAAAAATTTATGTAAAAGTATAAAGCGATCATAATATTAAATATTAAATAAATTTCATCGAAAGCTTATACAAAATAATTCCTTTTCTGGTTATTGACATTTTACCTTTATTAAAAAAAAACGTGAGGACTTGAGAACACCAATTTTAGTATTAGTAGTCGCCGTAGCCTAGTGGTTAGTGTGTTGGCTTACTAGACAAGAGCTTCGGATTCAAACCCCAGCTCTGACATCCTGAAAAAAAAAGTTATATGAACAAATATTTCTTTCGGCGACTACCTCTTAGCAGTCTTCCGGCAGAAGCTCTGAGAGTAACTGATTGCCATGAACAAACTTCTCAAAGTCTGTCGTTCGGAGTCGACTTTAAACTGTAGGTCCTGTTACTCATGGAAAAAATTGGCATAAACAACACGGGTGCTGCAAGAAGCTAGACCGTAATCCTGAAACAGGTTTGTAATGGCCAATTATGTACATGTGTGTGTATGTATTTATGGCATTAAGAGTAGTGCTGTCAAATTCTGCTACTTTTCATTACTCAATAGTATTGAGTACTTTCATTTGGGTACCCAATGCTACTCAATACTTTTAACAGATTTTATTTTTAAGAGAAAACAATTTCATAAAGTATTGTGTTTTTAGACAGAAATTTGTTTGGCCGTTAAAATTTAAATTTTCCATAAAACTTCGAAGAAAAAAACAACTCCTAAGATATTAAGTAGTTACTTTTAAGTATTGAGTTAGTACAAATACTCGGTACCCATTACTCAATACTTTACCAGCACTAATTAAGACGATTCAATAAATGTTTCGGTTTCCAAATGAATCGAAATCATGCGTTTGTTGGGTTTGTTCCATCTTAGTCTTGTTCTTTTTTGCCGTTATTGTTCTTGTTTTCAAATAAAAGAAATTAAGAATAAAAATAATCATAAACAAAACAAAAAAAGAAATACACACTGATACATTAAAAAAATTCTACTGCTACCGCTAAGATATTAAAATGGACAACAAGAAAGTGTTGAGAAGTTCATGAAATGGGAAAGGGAAAGAAAATCAAACAAAGAAATTCCCTCTCATTTATAAAAGTGTTAAAAGCATCAACGAAAAATTAAGACGACTTTTGTTTTTCCATAGAAAGACACAACGACGACTTTTAAAAATTAGTAAAAATCAAGGAGGGGCGAAATGACAATGACAACAAAGAAAAGAAAGAATGAAGAATCATAAAAACAAAACAAAAAACATGATAAATTTTTATAGGAATTTAATTGTAGACCATTAAAATGATAACAATCATTATTTCTATTTAGCATACAACAATATACAAACATACATAATACAGTAGCATAGAGAAAACAATTTAAAGAGGCAGAGTTCAATTGGTTGTTTTTTTATTTCGACAGCCAAATTGTCTGTTTTTGTGACACGAGATTTTCAAATATTTGAAAGATAGAGTTCAGTTTTTTATGTAGTATATAAGTTTTATTTATTTGAAAGTATGTATGTATATCGTTTAAAAAATAGTATGTAAATGTTTTCGAACATCTAATGCAATAAAACCACACTTTCGAAAACAGATTATTTCAGAATTCAGCTTATGTTTATGTGGCTACTACCTACATACTTATGTTCGTATTTAAAACAATCTTTTCCAGGGACCGCAAATAACAGTTATTGATTAAAAATGAAACTAAAAAAATCATCGTGTTAGAGTCGACAGATACATATGATTTTATATAGCAAATTAATCGCCTTGAAGAGCTCTTACAGAATCTGTGGTGATCTTGCAAAAATGATCATTAATCGGATTTTAACTGTGACTTTTCGATGGAAAAATAGAAGCTTAGATGAAACCTTTAAAAAGAGAGTTTCATTTTTTCGTCATAAAATGAAACTTATTTTTTATATTTTATTTTTTATCTTTTACGGAAAAATAAATTTCTATTTAGGAGTCTTATCATCTCTGTTATAAAATGGGAAAGTAAAAATTGTTCATTCAATATCCGCCATATTATCAATACTACGTACTTACGTAGACTACGTCTACCCACGGCAATAATTTTCTGACAGTATACGATTCTAGATTCTACAATTAACGATTCTTTATTTACACTCTTGAAGTAAGTATTATTTGGCAAAAACATATTCAATTGTGGAATAAAACTTCGACAACTTTTCGTGAACTCTAGAAACGTAAAAAGTACAGATTTTTAAATGAAAATGACCGAAATCAATCTACTACCATTATTTGTCTGCTTTGGAAGTGTTTTTCAGATGAATTCTTAAAATCAAAATAAAACAGTTAATTTTTTAAATTCTGGCAAATCATTTTGTGGAAATATTTTTTTTTATCTACATCATGGCGCGTAACCGAAATCGATTTCTATGTTTGGCTCGTGTGATATTCTTTTTAATCACCACTTTTTATTTTAAATTGTTGGAATTCAATCAGTTTTCTTACAGAACAAAAAAAGATAATGCCAAAGATCAATTAAATTTGTATAAAAAGAAAATAAACCCAATAATTTAAGTAACAATGTTTCATTTAAGTTGAAAAAGTGGATACAGTATGAGGAAATCAATTCTTATTTATTTTTTTTTCTCTAGTAAATAAAAGACAACATTATCAACTTTATCTTGGAATTAAAATAAAAAAAATTTTAATTTAATACACAAGTATTAAAATGTAATATTTTATTTTAGTTTATAGTACAATACATATGTATGGACATATGTATGTATAAACAACTAATATTGTGCCTGTTTATGATATGAAGAAAAAAATATTAACAAGAACATTGTGTTTTGCTAATACCTAAAGATTTTTATCGATAATGGATTATAAATGGCAGCAATTTTATGTACAAGTTTATAACGATGTCCTAAAAATCCTGATTCCTTTATAATAAGAAAATTATTTAAGGTCATATTGTGTACTTTTTAAAAGTTGAACATCGTCTATAGCACACTTGTATAATAGTAAAAGGAAATTTAAAGGCTATAATATTTGTTGTTCTTGTTATCGACATTGTGTAGAGCCTTTTCTCTATCTATTGCATTGTTGAGTTTTTTTTTACAAGAAAATACTCGTATATGATGAACAAAAATTAAGAATAAAACATTTTTGTTGAAAACACTGTTTTGGATGTTATTTTTGTGTTACTTTTATGAGACTTTTGGGGTCAATAGAAGGCATTATAAAAGTTTTATTTTTTTTAGGAAAAGGATATGTAACTTACAAATGTCTTAGAAATTAATATTAGATTTTTGTTATACAAAATAATGTCAAAGGTATGTTAGTTTTAATAAAATTTTTTTCCCAACTTTATTAAATGAAAATGTCATCACCACTTAAAAGAAAAGATCTAAGTGAAAAAAGGTAATGTTTTGAATTTTTAACAATTTATTAATTGGGGTATGCGAAATTCGCATTTTTTCGTCTTAACCAATAAATAGAATGGATCATTTCAAATGGATCATAACAAAGGAGAAAAAGCAATAGTCTCAATCTGTTTTGTTTCAGTAAAAATTTAGATACATACATATGTATGTGTTGAAAATCAAAATATGGGACAACACTTCAAATTCCTATAAAAATTAAATTTGACAAGAATTTGAACTTTCAATTTATTTATTATCTTAATGGCTATTTATCTAACTTCCTTGATAATGAAAACTTTAAACAAAAACGGCATACATAAGTGTATGATTGTGTATGTGTATGTGATGGAAATCGATTCCTTTTTTATTCATTACATTATTGACTGTTACCACTACATACTTGATTATTAAAATTTTAACATAATTAAGACAGATAAGTTTTATATGACTGAAAATACAAACGATCGTAATTGATCTATTTTATAATAATAAACCAATCATATATTTAATCAGGGATGTCATAGAATCCATCATTGTCAGCATTAGATTTGAAATCGATAAAATACATACCAGCAAATTTATATGAATGAGGTGTATAAGAAATGTATTTTCGCGAATTTAAAATTATTACATGAAATGAATTTAATTTAAATCTACTTCAGTATTCTAAAAAATTCGTCATTTTTTAAAGTTCTGAAAATTAGCATGAAAAATAGGACATAAAATCAGGTGTATTCAATAAAAACGTATTAAAATTGCTTTCATTAACATATTACATTTTTTCGATTCACTAAAAATTTCTCGAAATTCGTGATATAAATTAAAATTTTAAATTCTTCACCTTAACTTCATATGTTGGAGCAGTGATTTCATTACATTTTTAGCATATAATTTTTCATTTTGTTACTTCGGTATCATGAAATTCATTGCTAACGACATTGTGCTGTAATTGTTTCCGTAATGAGTGAAAACGGATTTGGCTTTATTGTGTGCAAATCTTAATTTGCACAACTTTGGATTTTATAATACAATATAATATACGAACAAACATTTCTTTTAAACACCGTTAATTTCTTGTCTTCTTAGATAGTTATCTGAAAAAAATGGGTTTGTCTTTCTAAATATTAATATAATCATAAGTTTTATGACTCGATACCTACGATATCTGACAAGTTTATTGACCTCATTTCATATCAAATAAGCACAGAGGTGATTGATATAATATTATATTATATTTAATACAAAATATTATTTAGAATTACAAAAAGTCGACAATTTCTTTATCTATCTTGTTCATGCTTTTAGTATAATAAGTTTCTACAATATAATTTATCTTTCCAAGAGTAGAAATATTTGTGTCCTTAAACCTTTTTATGTATGTAGGTACACATGTTTCTACATATACATATATATTAATCATTAGAAATATACGGATGTACACATAAATTAATTTCATAGGTACATACATACATATTTATAAAAATAAAATAAATTTTTAAAGAAAAGTACTCACCGATGCTGTGACATGCTGTGCTATACGATTTAAAAATTTACGAAATGACGAACGTCTAAAGATACGGTTATTATTGCTGTTGTTGTTGTTGCAGTTAGTTGTACCAGCCGGCATTGTAGAAGAAAATGATGCACCACCACCGTTTGGCAATGTTGGAGAAGAAACATTTGAGGAGAGGCGTGAAACACCATGAATTGTATTTGATTTAGTTGTTGTTAAATTTTTATTTGAGCTTTTTATAAAATCTTTCGATTCTTGTTTTTCTCCTTCTTGTTTTTTTGATGGGGGCATCATGCATGATTGACTTTGTGTATCTTTCTTTATTATGGAATTGTTGGAAGTGGAGTAGGTATTGTTATGGGTTTTGTTAGTGTTGGCATAAGTGCCATTATTATCATCATCATTACTATTAAGGGATACAAAACTTTCAGCTCTTTCTCTTTTACCGCCTACACATGAGGATAGAGTGTAGGATTTGCTGATGGCAGAAAAATTCATGCCACTGCTACTGCTACCTCCTCCTTTTGTACCACCACCACCAGAATCTTGTGCTTTTCCGGTCTTGTGTTCAGAACTACAATTGGTGTTTTGTGCAGCACCAGTTGAAGAAGACAACGTTTTCATTTTGTGAGTCCAACGAAAAGGATTTCGTGGCATCGAGAAAGCCCGTCTTATTTTCTTGGCGGTATTTGTTGCAATATTTGAAGGCTGATTTGTTGTTGGTGGTATGATAATAACTTGTGGTGGTGGCGATGGTTTGACAATAGAAGTAGTAACACAAGTATTGCTGCAATTTGTATTGACATTTTCACCATTCATTTGATCATTAATATTCAGAAATTCATTATTATCATAGTCAGAGCCATAAATAATGTCGTCATCGATAACTTTATTTAAAACAATATTGGTGTTGGTGTTGCCATCTCTGGTAGTGGTAGAGTTATTGTCATTTTTGTTGCTGTTGGTGTTGGTATTGCTGCTGCCGCTGTCACTGGCTTTCATAATGTGGGTGGTACTGGCGCTGTTGTTTGCCGCTGTTGTTGTTGTATAAGTGTTTGTGTCGGGATTGAGGAAATCCAAAACAGGGTCACTTGCATTATTTTTTACAATGGCCGTCGTATCTCTTGCATTATTAGCATTTATTTTAGCGTTTGTTACCATTTTTATGTATATTTCAGATTTTACATGTAAAATATAGGATTTTTATTTAAATAAAAAAACAATTTCTGCACTGAATTTTTGTTTTCTTTCCTTTTTTGCTTTGACTCTTTTTGCACACGCACAAACAATCACTTCAAAATACACTCTCTTATTACATTTTTCACTCAGGCGAGACACATTTTTTTTCTTTTCCGCTATTTTCCTTACTCATTAAAATTAAAACCACAAAGAAATTGTATTTTTAATCACTTTCTCTTTTAGTAAGAACCATAAATTGTAACTTTACTTCCATATTATTTCAACAAATAACTAATATTTTATTATTTTTTTAACTTAGATTATCATTTAAACTCTAATATTTGCTAATTAGTTAGAAAAAAACATTCGTTTAATAAATTAGTATTCCTTTATGCTTTATTTCCTTTGGTTTTTTCTCCGCAATACTAATTACCCCGTTTAATAAGAAATTTACGAATGACAACAAATTGAGTAAATTATATATACGTCAGAATTTGACATCCCAAGCTGTTTTATAAGCAAAAGCTACTTATTATGAAATGAGTTTAGAAGTGTCTTTATATAGCAAAACTAAAATATAGCAAAATGTTTCAATACAAATCAGTTGGCAATACAATAGAATTTAGTTAGGTTCAAAACCAATATACAAATATAATAACTGTTATATTTATTTTCAAATATATATATACACATAGGTATACCCAAAAGAGGATTAAGAGAATATTTATCAATAAAATCTTCAAAACTTCTACCATTAGTCTTATTTTTAGTTAAAAAATTGTTGCAAACAAATAATTTTATATAATAAAATCATTATGACGTAATAAAGCTAATAAATAAATGATCACCACAACCTGTCTGGGATTCGAACTCAGATCTCCAGGCTATATAATTACATTTATTTAGTGCACTAGTGTTTTTCGTTGTTTCCATAAATAAAGTCATATACATTATTATTACAGTAATGGATAATTATCATATCTGTTATTGTTTTTATGATAATTAACATCTGTTAAGGAAAATGTGTAATACATACTAGCAGAACTGAACTAGTTTTTGACACCCGCTACGAAGTTGTCATCAGAGTTTTTTGCGTTGTACATATTCATTTCTACATTATCTATTTAATTCACAATCTATTGAAATTAGATTTTGAAGTCAATATTTCTCTACAAATGTTCGTTAAAGTATTGAAGTTCTGTAAAATATGTAAAAATAAAAAAACTCGATCCTTTGCATAGCATTCGATTATGCCTTCCATTATTTTTAATAGGCTTTTTCAATTTGTTCGTTATAAATTAGATAAACTTAATCTTTATTAATGTTTTTATCACAAATCTTGCTTGGAATTATTGTCTACTTTAAGTCTTAAATTTATATTTTAAAAATACTGTCTATTGGATTGATATCTGAACTGGGAGGTAATTACATAATAGAAAAAAAGTAAAAAAAAAAAATTAAGGTCGTTAACTTCGTAGAAACCGAAATTTAGATGACATAAGTTAACATAACTTTTTAAATAAAGTCACATAATATAGAATTATGTATAAATTTATTAAAAATGT
The DNA here is from genome assembly GCA_963576795.1 of Metopia argyrocephala. Taxonomy (NCBI): domain Eukaryota; kingdom Metazoa; phylum Arthropoda; class Insecta; order Diptera; family Sarcophagidae; genus Metopia; species Metopia argyrocephala. The sequence goes on along the minus strand of OY756208.1, from coordinate 194,409,721 downwards.
TTTGAAAAGTTCTTTGTGGAAATACGATAATATAGAAATTAGGGCTAAGATTTTTAAAATAATCAAAACAATCAAAATTCAAAAAAAAAAAATAAATTACTGCAATAATTTTTTGATTATTTCTGATTATTTCTAATAATAATCAATTAGTAATTATGAGAAACTGAAAATAATCTTAATTTAATCATTACTTTTACATTTTGTCTGGCCATATGGGGGTTACCTTGTATTTCGATACGAATCGAAAATCTTACGAATTCGTAAAAATTTACGAATTTTCGAAAAAAATTTTGTATACATTATTATTGATTTTTCGAATAAAAAATTTCTTTCGAGAACTTTTTCGTTACGAATCGAAATACAAAGTAAGCCCCCTGCTAAAGAAATTATAATTGCCAAAATACTTAAAACTGTTTATACTCGAAGTTAATAGAAAATAATTTTTTTTTTCATATTATATTTAGAACAATGAATTAATTCGAAATTTACAGATCAATGGCTAAATATTAAAATGGTTTTTAGTAACACTACAGACATAAAACTTAATAAAGTCAGTGAAATTTGAGATATAATTAAGTTTTAATGCCAGTTTTAATAAAATTTCTTGTCTCTTTTGATTAAAAATTTCATATAATTTTTGTGGCTTTTTATTTATTTATTTAGACACTTTTTTCTCACTGTTTGTATTTTAATTATTGTTTAAATAAAATCAAAAGAAAAACAATATAATATTACAAAAAAAAATTCTCTTAAAAAATAAGAAAAAGCGATAATTTTGTGTTCTATAAATTCCTCAGCACATGTCTGATTTAGTTTCAGAATAAATACAATTGTCTTGCTTGAAACACTTGAATTAAATCTTCTTAATTTTTTACTTTTTCGTATTTTGTATAAAAAATAAAAACAATATTTTATATTATTTACACCAATGACTGATAGTGTTTACCAAAAATCATAAAAATAATATAAAAAAAACACGAAAATTAAATAAAGACTCTATTAAAAATACTAACAAATTATAAAAAATAAACATTCTATTGAAGTGATTAAAAAGAAATGTGAGTATGAAATATAATTTTGTTTATTTAAATTGAAAATGTCATATAAATGGTGAAATTTTAATATGCCGGTAGTGGGATTTTGTTGTATTTTATAATCTAGAAAAATTTTTTGTGATATACACACTTTTACTTAAAGTCAATTGCCCCTTTTTCTAGAAATCCTAAATCGCATAAAATTGGCGATCTCGATTTGAAATCACAAAAGAGGTGTGCCAAAGTTCACTATCATCATAAATTATTGCTTTTCAAAAGACTTTAGTTATGTATGTGATTTGTAAGTGGATTTGTTTATTTTCATAAAAATTATTTTTTAAATAAGAGTTCCATAAACTTATTCTATTAAAAAATTTTTAAATTAAAAAAGAATATGTTTAAATAAAATTTATGTTTTATGTTTAGTAAACCCTTTTTATCTTTGCATATTTTGACAATTAAAACATAGGTTTTTATTAATCTAGTATAACCTCGAAAAATTGCCAAAACGTGCAATTTTCAGCACATGTTAAACTAAAATTGGCGATTTTGAAATAAAAAATGTTTTCACAATCGAAATTTTTTAAGCAAATGGGCGAATGGCATGGATATAAAAATTAAATTGTTTAAAAGATAGTTTTGAAAATTTTTAAATTACATACATAATTGGCTCTTACAGTAATTTTTAGGGAACATTCTAGTTTCTCACTGTACACATGCTGTTGTGTTTGTTAATTTTTCATGTTTGTTGCCAAACTCCTCCGAATTGGGGTTCATGAAATTTTGTGTGTATATCGGGTAGGTCTGAGAATCGGTCAACATCTTTTTTCCATACTCTTAAATGTTAAGTGTGACCCAAGGGGCAAGTACCGACTTGGACGAAATTTTAAACAACTTTAGATAGATCTGCGTACCGCAAACCACATATGGTTTACGTTATTTTTGTAAGAAGTACTCAGAGGGGGCGTTACAGGGGCCCTAACAAATTGAAGTACCGAAAACGGCGGACAATCATTCATTAAAACCATCAGTAATGCAGACATTGACGTTGATAATCGTTGGGTGGTACCATATTCACCTCTGCTGAGCAAAACATTCAATTCTCATATCAGTGTAGAGTTTTGCAGTTCGGTGAAGAGTATCAAATATATTGGAACTAGAAAAATATTTCCTGAAAATAATGTATATGGCAAAACCCCGTTTGCCGGGTCAACTATTTTGTATATATAAACTGCTGTATTCATAAAGAATATTGTAGTTTTACAAAGGGTTTATTTCACAATCGACTTGCCAGTTGCGCCTGTGAATGTTTAGTCAGTCAGTCAGGGCTGTTATCTTATGTAAGCAAATATGTATATAAATCTAAACCTCTTTTGTTTACAGAGTTTGAAAAATATGAAAATAAAAGAATTAGGCATATGAACATTTGAAACAAGTAAATATAATGAAAGCCTTTTGCATATAAAATAATATAAGAGTATCATTTTAGATAAGTGTTTTCTTTTTGTTTTCTCTGTTATAATATTAACATTATATTTGAGATTTACATACATATGTATGTATGTATGTGTCTAGTGATATTTGTAGGGTCTTTAAATCAAGAGATAGCCTTATTTTGAAGTACATATAGAATTTAATTATTTTAATGCAAATTTTTGTTTAAGCAATGTCAGAAAAAAACGAATGATCAGGAGAAAAGCGCCACCTATTGGGAATTAGCAAATAACAGCTAAACTTAGCGAAAGCACTCACCACATAATCAACATCTAACGATGAGGCAAGGCAATTGTTGTTGATTATTCAAGGCCTATGAATGATAAATTCACAGCAATTTGTTTCATTCCTAAGGCGCTTAATAATAATATAAGAAGAAATATATGTATGCTTAATAAACTCGTCAGAAGACTTTTTCCCAAAGAGACATGCTTATCCCCAAAAGCATACATTTCATATTATATTAAATGTATTTGCCAATAAGGCGAAAAATATTATTTGTTTTTCAGTAAAAATAAATTATTTTAAAAGAAAACTTTATGGGTTGTTACAAATTTTTAAGTTAAAAATTTACTTATAAGATGATTTTTTAAAGTCAGTTCTTAATTTATACATATTTCCTTTCCTTCCTTTATATTTTGTCTTTTTAAAATATAATATTTTGTGCTTAATAAGAATTCATTTTTCTTTACAAAATACTTATAATTATCAAATAGTAATGGGATATTTTTAGGTATTGCACCATCTGATTAGAAATTTATTTTAAAATTTCAATAAATTAATTCGTAAATCTGCAAAAAAAAAAAACATCCTTTAAAAGAATCCCCTAATAATAAAAAAAATATATTAAAATTTTCATTTCGCTCTATTGACCTTTTTGAAATATTTGTTAATTTCAGTAAGATGAGGAGCTCCATTATGAATAAAAATTCCCCGAAAGTTTTTTCCCCATAATTTCCGTATACAATATATTCAATTTTAAAAATTGCAAAGGGAAAATTCCCGCCATATTTTTCTTTATAATTGGGCTGCAAAATCTGGGTATATTGGTTGTGATTGTTTTCATTTAGTTTTATCAGGATGTTGATACCTGTTGTTATAATCTTGCCAATAACACGGTATGTGATTAAAAATTATTTCGTTCGAAATCGAAATCGTCTGTATTTTCAAAGTGATATAAAATTTATCTGTTTTATATGTATATTTTAAAAGAAATTCCAAATATTCTCAGAATTAGAAGTTATAACAACTTGAAATTTAAGTCGATTTTAATTTCGATCGAAACCGATTTTTATCACACACAAGAATATAAAGAGTACAGTAACTTCTAGGAGTATCTCTGAACGGCTGTCATTGGGTTTATCTAAGATTTTCGATAGTCTTTATCACTCTTTATTAATTTATAAATTACATACATAATCATATCTTTTGTTATGTTACAGTTAGCTTCCATATATCTGTCTCATAAGCTTTTAATACATTTTGAATGCTTTTGTTTATGAATACAGCAAATAGTATTTAATTACTATTATAACACTTTAATAGTATACAGGTAGGTGATTTATAGAAAAAAAAGTTTAAATGAAATTAAATAATTTATTTATATTAGGAAATACAATAAAAAGATGAAATAGCAATTTGTAATCAATTTTCGTTTTAAAAGCACACAAATAAATTCTATAAAAATCCCATATAAAAATTATTTTTGTAGCATTTATTTAAAATTTATTTCAATAAAAAACAAATATCCCACATTCCAAAAATTCGGTCATATAAAACGTATTTAGCCTATTTGATCCTAAATAATATCTCTGAAATATATTTATGTATGTGAAAAAATATTCCATTAAAAACATACAAAATCGTAATTTATAAGAAAACCTGCAAAAACTGGTATATATTTTTCTCAGCATAACCTTTTTGACTTGACTATTTAAGCAAAATATTTAAAAGTCATCGTCAAAAATCTGAATATAAAAAAGAAATGAACCATTGTATTAAGCACGTACACTTATGTACAATATACATATGTTTGTATTTACTATGTATAAGTATACTGTATAATCAAAACATATAGCATGTACTTAAAGCAGACAAAAGTGAGAAAAAAAAACAAAAATTAATTACATATAAATTAATTTTACTGATAATGTAGGGGGGATAAACATCAACGATTTATATTTTAAAACCGCTTTAAACTGGTTTTATAAATACAGAAAAAAAATTAAGCCTTCGACTTTGTCTATAGATTTTGATTTGTTTCAGTTTTCCAATACTAACCCATGAAAACTTTTAATGCATTCAATATTCTAAAAATAATATAATATTTGTTTTACCATTGATAACGGTCATATATATATACGGATCTTATATGTCTTTATTAACCAGGAGTATAGCAACTATAAAAACTGTTTATAAGAGGAATTCATTCTTTACATCATCGTACATTATAGGTTGTCAGATGTGTATTTCTGTTTATTAATCGGTATGAAATAATTTCTCAAGCAGCATAAACTGGTTTTGAAACCAGTTTAATGAAATTTGAACTTAAGCGATTAATGTCTTGAAAGCAGTATAATAACAAAATAAATCCAGGCAATATGTAGAGACAAAGGAAATAAAATAGAAGGGAGGGCTATTTAAATGATTCTTCTTTTTATAACAATTTATATTAATTAATGTATTATAAAATATACATTCACACATATGTATGTATGATTATACAATTTTTTTTTTCATTTTAAAACAAATTTTTTGTAACACCTTGAAATAAAACAAAATTATTATAATTGTTTAAATAATTGTCGCTTTATTTTTATATTTATATCAGTGTTCGAAAATTTACCTTATAAAACGTACTTTAGTGTTCTGTACTGTAGAATATTAAGTACAGAAACACTAAAAGTGTTTGTGTAGGAAATTCAAAACAAACAAAAAACATTATAATATTTTTGAATTTTCTACATAACGAATATACTGTTCTTAACCTATAGAAAAAAAAAACAAAGGAAAAATATTTTTTTTGTTGTAATTTTTTTTTCAATTTTTTTATTTTAAACTGATTGATAAAAAATGCAAAAAAAGAAAATATTTTGAAATTTGGGGAAAAATAACCCAAGATCACTAAACCAAAATGTATACAAATACTAAAACTGTACTGTTTTAAAACAAAAAACAGAACGACTTATTCTGGTTGTGTAGAAATACACAAACACTAAAAAAATAAGTACCGTTCTTGGATTTGTGAACCGTACATATAATAATGTACAGTTTATTTTCGAACACTGATTTATATATATTGTATTGTCTTGTACTGTTTTTTTTTTTGTATTTTTTTTTTTTTTTTTGGCTGGGGGGAGTATCATTAATTGTTGTTATTTATATTTGCTAACATAAGGAAAGTAATTTTTACACGACGCCTTCTTATCTCAACTCTATTCACCTTTCCTGCTTAAAACGTTAAAAAAAGGTGAACTTTAATTTAAAATTTTCTCAATAATGTTTTTTTGGTTCTTTAATATATTAAATTGTCAACGGTTCTATTCAGTTCATATTTTTCTTAAATAAGAAATTTATAAATTAATTACTGGCGTATTTATAAAAAAAAATATTATAGATTTATTAAGAGCTTATTTGACAAGATTTGCATAGAAATTGCTTAACAAGTCACTTTAATCTTTGGTGTTTTTTTTATAAAAATTGTTAAAATTTTCTAATAATATTTTGCTGTTTCTGCTTGTGGTAATACCACCAAGAATAATTAAATTATTTATTTAAAATTACTATAACTTTTATTTATTACTAAAAGAATTTTATTGACTTTGTCGTTTTACCTTTAATTGGTTCAGTGTTAATTAGAATTTGCTTAAAATGGAAGCATTTAATATTTTAAAACTTTGTTAATAATAGTTAGACGAAATGTAGATGTGTATAGAATTATTGGCATAGCATAATTAAATATTTTTTTTTTATTGAGACCAATACTCAGGGGTAAACCTCTACTAAATGCTGTGCATTGTATTGGAATTTTCGTGGAAAGGACAGTACATTATGACAACAGAACATATATTTTGTTTTGTTATATTACACTGGTTTACAGCCAAAAAATACCAAGAATGCCACATGCAAACGCATTTATTATTTTTTCCTAAGTGCCGTTTTTTAGATAACGGTACTTTTGTGTTTTTCGGTGTATGGCCCCAGTCAAACCCTTGTGGAGTCCAACCGAAAAGTCCGATCGAGATAAGTGACATATCGATGGAAAAGTAATTGAATACCTTTTCCGTCGATATGCTCACAAATTCTATCTGATAAGAAATCGCTGAGATATGACACCTTAAAGTTCAAAATGTGCCTATTTTTTACGTTTTTTTCAAAATTTTTCATTTTCATTTAAATATTTTACTACGTTATATTGAAGATCTGGAATGTTTTATTTTTTTACCAAATAGTTTAATTAATTACCAATATTTTAAGCGTATTTTGAAAAAAATCGGATAAAAAATAAAGTTTTTATTAAGGATTTCGTGGAACGACAATATTTTCATTTTCATTGCTCACACAGTAAATTCGGCGTAAATTCAAAAAAATTTAATTAAAATGACGAGCGACTTGAACTTTTGCGTTTTTTTTTTTTTTTGATGGATCTTCGTTCATCCCACCAGCCTTTGTAACGTCTCTCGATTTCTTCCATTTCCTGGTGAAATCTTTGACCTTGTTCATCACTTTCGGAGTCCAAGTTCGTGGGGAAAATATTCAAATCACTGAATAAAAAGTGTAAAATAGGTGTCATTAAATGCTTGGTCACCAAATATACCACCTTCAATTTTGTAATTCATGGCAAGACTGTATTTTGGAAACTTTTACGCAATATTTATATATAAATTATTCATAAAAAATAAAATTGGTTTATAGAGTGCTTATTTGACATATTTCTATGGAGTAATTGTCAAAAAAGCAATTAATAAACTGTTTTATTTTTTATAAATACGGGCATAAATATTATTGCCCGAATTCATAAAAAATAAAATTAATTTTAAATGAGTTTTAAGTCAAATTTTCCATACAATTGCTTATGGGTAGGTATTTAGAAAACATTTCATAGAAAAATCTATTATAAAGCATAATATTTGAATAACAAAACAACCTTATGATAACATCGTCACACAATTCTGTTATGCTTAATTTGCTAACATAACGGTATTACTTTGTACATACAAATTTTATAATTAAATGACAACACATAAATTCACCTTAAACAGCTGTATGTTAGTAAAGTGGTGAACTTTTGTTTAATAAAAATAACAAAAATGTCATTTAATATTGCCACTACCACTTTCCCCCATTCATTCCTATTTGTTGTTTGTGAATAAAAAGCGTGTGTGGAGAAAATTGCACAAGAAATAATATTTTTGTAACCAATTATATCTCCTGAGATAAAAGCTTATTTAATAAACAAAAAATTACAATTTCAACAAAACAATGTTTCATTTAAAGTAAATTCTAATAAGTAAATCATAATAAAGTCAACAGATTGTTTTGTAACGCAAAAAAAAAAAAAAAAAGATTTGCAAACTTTACGCTTTTTTTACCATTTTGTCTATGTAAGTAAAAATAATAAAAGTGAACATTATTCTTTTTTTTATTATTATAAGTTGTTTATATTAACTATTTCAAATGTAAATTATAAATTTTTCTTTAGATATAAAAAGAAATTATTTTTGATTTTTAGTTAATACCTACATATATTGTACATATTAACAGTGTTTATTTTTTCTTTTATGCGCACAAAGTGCAAAAGTTACTACATTAGACTTTTGATGATACTTCACATTTTTATTTTAATACACAAATAGACATATGTATGTAGTACATTATTTGGACATTTATGTATGTATATATTATTTACGTAAACAATTTAACCAAATATGGACAGCTTCCCAAATATTTTATTATGGATTTGGGTAACAATAGCTCCAAAACTTTTATAATTAAACAACAATGAAATATATGTACATCTTCTTGTACATATACTATGTACCTACATATATCTATTAAAATATGACATAGAATCATTAAGAAAAAACATCTCTGATAATAGGTATTATACAAAAAAACCTAGTCTGATAACTTATCTCTATTCAAAAACAGCAACAGTTATTTTTATTATAAATAAATATCACGTTAAAATGAAATATGTATAACAATTAAAACATTTATAAAGTTCTTAACCCAGCAAAATATTACATGTAATGTAAACATGGGTTTATGTCATGACTAACGAAGTGTTTTATAAATTAGGTCAAATAAGCATTAACATAACATTAGCGTGTCATTGGAGATCGATCAAGTATTTGTATGAAAATTGGAATAAACTTCTTTTCCGTAAAAGGAACAATTTGAAGGCGTTTTTTATGGGTAATATTAAAATGCTAGTTTTTATGACTCGTTATAATTACGAATTAATTTAAATTTAAATAAGCATTTTTCTTATTGGAAAGAAATGAAACATATTGTCGTTTATAACCATGGCGATTTGAAAAAATATCTTGAATACAAATAAATTTAAATTCTAAAATATTCAAAAATTTGTAAAAATTTTATTATTTTTACTATTTATTTCTATATGTATTTTTATTTGCTATTACTGCCAGCTAACATATTGATAATACCTATACTTATAAGGCAACAAACATACATACATACGCCATAATAATTTATACCATTATACTACTCCTAAAGTAGTAAATTAATTCGACCTTATGTCGTCGACTTAAGCTATTGTCCCATATTACCACAGATATAAACCTTTGTTGGGTTATTTTGTGTTTTTAACTCCTTAAATAATGAAACATATGCCAAATAAAGCATTTTAAGCAACATCAAGAAATTTTTTTACTTGTAAAGAAACCCAGTAAAAAATTTTAACGTGTTTCAAGAACATTGCCATTTTTGTAGCGTCTTAATAATTGCTTAAAATGAATTCATTTTAAATGCATTCGCTTCCAAAACAACTGTTTAATTAAAATGCAGTTCAATTTTACCCATAATAAATTAATCGAATTAAGTTATTGTTTTAACTTTATTTTAAAATATACACATCGTCAGTCACCTAAAATGCAAAAGGGCAGGCCAGGCCGTAAGCGATAAATAAGCAAAAATCGACTTCTTATTTAATTATGATATTTTTATAGATTTTCATGAACGATAATAATGATAAAGATTTAGATGTGCAGACAGACAGTAAAACCAAGTAACGCCTTTGAATGTGAATTGACTAAATACCTGTTATTTCAGATTGATTTCAGAAAAGACGTTTTCAAAAGGCCTCAAACGCCATTACAAAAAACTGATAGTATTTTTATACTTTTTAAACCAAATTCACACTGGGTTTTTAAAATTAATTCTACAATTTGGCTGCAAAGAATTTAATAATCTTGAAATTACATTTTTTTTTTGCGTCTCCTGTAAAAGTTTTAGGTGACGATATATAAAAGTATTGCTACAATAACACTGTTTTTCTAATTAATTTCTCTAATAGTTTTTTAAACTTTAAAGTATTTAATGTAATTTTATATTATCTAATGCGTAAAAAATCGCATTGTGTGTAATTATTTAATGAAAAAACTTTTTCATCTATAAGTATTTCAATAGAAATTCTGAAAGCATTACGTACATACATATCGTCATATGAATTCTTAAAAGCCTTAAGTTATATTGAAAAAATTTTACACATGAAAAAAGGCTTTTCAATAAATAATGCCGTTTCATAGAAAAGCAAACCAAATGTTTATCATTTTTAATCGCAGAATTTTTCAGCAATATGTAGTATGTATTTTGATACGGTGCATCATAACTTAATTAAAAATTAAATTTTTCTGAAATCAGATGACGATATGTAAAATAAATTCAAATACGCATTTCTAAAATATATACATATGTATGTGTGTACATATATACTTCGTAACGATTTAAAGTGATTTTTTATATATGTATTGTATTTGATATAAGAAAAATGTTTCTGCTTCTAAAAATAATGTTCTAAAACAACCGACTAACTAATCTGAACTATAAGATTTCTTTTATCTTTTGTCTGGAAAACTATAAATTGTAAATAAAACAAAATCAAACGACGTTTTTATAAATTCATAAGAAAAATAAAAATTATTGCCAATTATTTTATATGCTTATATGAATGTATTTATACTACATGTACTAACTATATGTGTCTTTATTTTTCTAATACTCGTACATACATAGAAACAACACGTTTTGCAAAATATCTGTCGTTTATTATTGATATTTTATTTGCAAAACAAAATAATCTTTGTTTAGTATTTTATATTAATTTGTGTATATATAACAGAATTATTTTAATTTGGGAGCTCTATTAGAAATAGGCAGTTGATAATTCCAAAAATTACTCCTATTTTAGAAAGTTTGTTTTCTGTAAGAGTAGCCAGGGACTATAACAGATTACCTACTTCCTTAAAAGTATTTAATTATTCGGTAGCTACTTAAGAACAAAGCTTCAGGAGGAATTTTCCTTCGTTTAATTTTTATTTATTTGTTGTTTCTTGGTTGTTTATTTGACGTCTATATGTTGAAATTTTTGTTGGGTAAAATGTATATTCATTTATTGCAAAATTGTTAATTATTTTTAGGCCCATTATTACAACTTGCGTTAGTTAAAGATAGGATTTTATCAGACAGATAACTTCCTTTTTGTTGTTACAAGTAAACTTTAACCTAAAGTGATCCATAAAAGCAATTTATCTGTCTGATAAAATCCTACATTTAACTAATGGCAAGTTGTAATAATGGGCCTTAAGCTAATAATGTTATTTTATAAGTTTTTTGAGTTGTATATTGAGACCGATTATAGCGATAAGGCTAGGTTGTTCATATAAGAATGAATAAAAATATTTTAACCAAGGTCAAGCCCATAAAATTTTCCTGACAAAAAAATTGTGTCAGGGTTCTTTAAATAATAAATTTTAATCAAACAAGTAATTAAAAAATCTTTAAACAAAAAATAATTTTCTTATAAGCACTTTTCACATTTTGTTTAAAATAAAGAATATTATATGCCTTTGCTAGGGTTTTCTCCCGACTAGGGAATATCATTTAATTTCAGTTACAATTGAAATTTCCCGCCTTGGCTCTATTTACTTTAAGATATCGTAAAATCAGGTTTCTTGGGTATTTTTTTATTAATAAAATTAAAAATGTTTATTACTTTGAAACATTTTACTTGTAAAAACTGAAAATATTCGCTTTAAAGTGGTAAATTTTCACCAAAGAGAAGATAAAAAGAAATGTACACTAAAACACTTTATATTTACATATAAATATTTTTTAAAACAACATTCAATTAAAAAGTTATATATGTATTTTAAAACAATTTTGTGTCTTACAGTTTACAAAAGCCAACGCTTCAACATGGATACTACAAAAACCATAGTGCCAGATGGCGGTTGGGGCTGGGTTATAGTAGCGGCAGTAGCTTTAATTAATGTAAGTTTTAATTTTTTTAATAATTACAAAAAATAAGTAGAATATTGCACATTCATATATTCATTATTATTTGTTTAGATGACAAATCAGTCTATATTA